>OZ026521.1:71483928-77348928 GCA_964019695.1 Loripinus fragilis | reverse complement strand
ACTACTACTACTTCTACTACTACTACTACTACTACTACTACTACTACTACTACTAACAAGTAAGTAAGGGCTTCCATACTCTACGGCTATTACAGGGAATGTACAATGGAGTTTCCCGCCGTTATAGGGGTGAGAAATGATATGATAAGTAATAAGTAGTAAGTAATTAGTGATAAGTAGTAAGTAATAAGTAATAAGTAATAAGTGATAAGTAATTAGTAGTAAGTAATAAGTGATAACTAATAAGTAAAAATGTCCCTCCAGGGCTTCCGTACTACCGTTACCCCCAAGTTGCTAGAACATAAGGGAAAAGTATGCGTACATGTATGGATCTCAATATTTGTAAAGTGTTCAGTCAAATTATCGGATTTACCTGTATTTCGACGCGGCAATCATTGGGAAACAGTGCAAAGCAAATCTATCGTAGTTTCATATCCAGGTATTTTATGATCCATGATAGATTGCAGTAAATTTTATCAAGGGATTGGGTCTTAGAATATTGGACTGTGATTTGCGGTGAATTTCTACAAAACACTCTAGGTAACTGGGATGGTGAATTTCTACAACACACTCTAGAGGTAATTGTGACGGTGAATTGCAGTGAATTTCCACAACACACTCTTAAGTAATTTTGATGGTAGCCTGCGGTAAATTTTATCAAGGGATAAGGTCTGAGAAAATTGGACGGTGATTTGCGGTGAATTTCTAATACACACTATTAGTAATTTTGATGGTGAATTGAGGTGATTTCCTACAACACTTTCATAGTAATTTGACAGTAGATTGCGGTGAATTTAATCAAGGGATTTGGCCTGAGAAAATTGGACAGTGATTTGCAGTGAATTTCTACAACACACTTTTAGTAATTGTGACGGTGAATTGCGGCGAATTTCTACAAAACACTCTTAGTAACTTCGAAGGTAGATTGCAGTGAATCTTATCAAGGGATTAGGTCTGAGAAAATTGAATGGTGGATTGCGGTGAATTTTGACATCACACTTTTAATAATTGTGATGGTGAATTGCGGTGAATTTCTACAACACACTCTTAGTAATTGTGACGGTGAATTGTGGTGAATTTCTAAAACACTCTTAGTAATTTCGACGATAGATTGTGGTGAATTTTATCAAATGATTGGGTCTGAGAAAATTGGACAGTGATATGCGGTGAATTTCTACAACACTCTCTCAGTAATTGTGACGATGAACTGCAGTGAATTTCTACAACACACTCTTAGTAATTTCGGCGGTAGACAGCGGTGAATTTAATCAAGGGATTAGGTCTGAGAAAATTGGACGGTGAATTGCGTTGAATTTTGACATCACACTTTTAATAACTGTGACAGTGAATTTCTACAACACACTCTTAGTAATTGTGATGGTGAATTGCGATGAATTTTCTAAAACACACTCTTAGTAATTGTGACGGTGAATTGCGGCGAATTTCTAAAAAAACTCAATAATTGTATCGGTGAATTTTAATGAATTTCTACAACACACTCTTAGTAATTGTGACGGTGAATTGCATTGAATTTCTACAAAACACTCTTAGTAATTGTGACGGTGAATTTCTACACACACTCTTAGTAATTGTGATGGTGAGTTGCGGTGAATTTCTAAAAACACTCTTAGATATTGTGACGGCGAATTGCGGTGAATTTCTTTACGTATTCTTAGCAATTGTGACGGTGAATTGCGGTGAGTTTCTAAAACACTCTCTTAGAAATTATGACGGTGAATTGCGGTGTATTTCTAAAACAAACTCTAAGTAATTGTGACGGTGAATTGCGTTGAATTTCTGCATAGTACACTCTTAGTAAATGTGACGGTGAATGGCGGTGAATACTAAAACACTCAATAATTGTGACGGTGAATTGCAGTGAATTTCTACAACACACTCTTAGTAATTGGGTTGGTGAATTGCGGTGATTTTCTAAAACGCACTCTTAGTAATTGTGACGGTATTTTGTGGTGAATTTCTAAAACACACTCTTAGTAATTGTGGCGGTGAATTTCTATAATACACTCTAAGTAATTGGAACGGTGAATTGCGGTGAATTTCTAAACACACTCTCAGTAATTGTGACGGTGAATTGCGGTGATTTTTAAAACACACTCTAAGTAATTGTGACGGTGAATTGCGGTGAATTTCTACAACACTTTCATAGTAATTTGACGGTAGATTGTGGTGAATTTTATCAAATGATTGGGTCTTTCATTTGATTTGGTCTTAGTAATTGTGTTGGTGAATTGCGGTGAATTTTTACACACATTCTCAGTAATTGTGACGGTGAATTGCGGTGAATTTCTACACACACACTCTCAGTAATTGTGACGGTGAATTGCGGTGAATTTTTAAAACACACTCTTAGTAATTGTGACGGTGAATTGCGATGAAATACTGCACACACTCATAGTAAATGTGACGATGAATTGTGGTGAATACTAAAACACTCAATAATTGTAACGGTGAATTGTAGTGAATTTCTACAACACACTTTTAGTAATTGTGATGGTGAATTGCGTTGGTTTTCTAAAACGCACTTTTAGTAATTGTGACGGTATTTTGTGGTGAATTTCTAAAACACACTCTTTGTTATTGTGGCGGTGAATTTCTACAATACACTCTAAGTAATTGGAACGGTGAAATGCGGTGAATTTCTAGAAGAAAGTCTTAGTAATTGTGACGGTGAATTGCGGTGAATTTTTAAAACACACTCTTAGTACTTATGACGGTGAATTGCGGTGAATTTCTACAACACTTTCATAGTAATTTGACGGTAGATTGTGGTAAATTTTATCAAATGATTGGGTCTTTCATTTGATTGGGTCTTAGTAATTGTGATGGTAAATTGCGGTGATTTTCTAAAACACACTCTTAGTAATTGAGACGGTGAATTGTTGTGAATTTCTAAAACACACTCTTAGTAATTGTGACGGTGAATTGCTTTGAATTTCTACAATACACTCTAAGTAATTGTGACGGTGAATTGCGGTGAATTTCTTCAACACACTCTTAGTAATTTCAACGGTGAATTTCTACATACACCCTTAGTAATTGTGGCGTTGAATTGCGGTGAATTTCTAATAAACACTCTTAGTAATTATGACAGTGAATTGCGGTGAATTTCTAAAACACACTCTTAGTATTATTGTGACGGTTAATTGCGGTGAATTTCTAAAACACACTCTTAGAAATTGGTACGATGAATTGCGGTGAATTTCTAAAACACACTCATAGTTATTGTGGTGGTGTATTGCGGTGAATTTCTAAAACCCAATCTTTAGTAATTATTGTGACGGTGAATTGCGGTGAATTTCTACACACTCTCTTAGTAATTGTGACGGTGAATTTCTTAAACACACTCTTAGTAATTGAGACGGTGAATTGTGGTGAATTTCTAAAACACACTCTAAGTAACCGTGACGGTGAATGGCGGTGAATTTCTTAAACACACTCTTAGTAATTGTGACGGTGACTTGATGTATGCAATATACATGTATACACTGGTGTGAAAAAATACAGTTCAATCTCAATTTCTTAATACACCGGATATAGCTATTCATATGTCGCTCAGATAACTCAACTGATATCTTCAATATTCTGCAACCCTTGTGCTGAATTTTGTTTATGTATTCCCTTGTCTGTAACTTTTTCTTTCTTTCTTTCTTCCTTTACATCTTAACCTTAACCTTAATAGAGGACACCAGGCAGGTTTCGGTAACTCGAGAAACCCCCAGGTATTTTTATCAAACTGACCTTTTTCTAAAACTTTGGGGCATCCAACGTTAACTGTGTCAAAAATCATTTTTTTCTTCTTCCTCTTTTCAAGATACTGCCTCAATCAATAACTCTATAACACTTATCTGTTCCCTAACATTTGCCCGCAACCCCTTCCGTCAACCCCGCCTGCCTATCTGGAGGTCCGTACACACATATGCAGGACTGAGACTCCAGAAATACTACAATAATATTGATAAGTACGCTATCCATCAATTTAAGCTGACCTTTCAGGTTTACAAAAGCATGTAACGTAAGATCAGTGTACATTGTATCTCGGACCAAGTAATACAGGTATTATTGTGTTCGATGTTGTATGCATCATTCTAAGGTAAACAGTCTATAAAACTTAAAGACACATATACTAGCTCGCACACACGCAAACATACATATATATGCAAGCACCCATGCGCACGCATGCATGCTCACATTAAAATGTTTAGAAATGTTTTGAATGGACATCAGATCTGCTTTCATTGGGGCTCATTGGTTTGTGAATTTCCCGTACTCTAATGCTGAACCGTTGATATCTTCAACATGTTACATTCCAAACTCAGTCAGTAGTGTGACAGCTCTGTGGAATGGAATGTTGTTGGGTTCGATTCTGTGTAGTGACACGCCAAAGCTACCCTTTGCTTGGCACTATACTGCGCAGGGTAAAAATCCGGTGTCAGTGTAATGTTGCTAAGTAAATTATCATATCAATCTTCTAGACAATGATAATATCATGGATGAATTATTGATATCTATCAATTGCACTTCAGATACCCATATTCTGAGCTGCTGATATAACTGATTCAGGCCACTTGATGTCACAAATCCAAATTAAGGAAATTAATAAATTGATCAAGTGATATTTTTGAAAGTGGTTTGGTTGTCTATGGTCATGCAAACCAAACATCTATGTGTCTTGATCCACATCAGAATTAAGGGTGAGGTTGGTACCGTGAAACAAGTTTAAACCCTCCAGTTTTTTCTTACTGACCGTTCCAAGGCGGTGTTTCTTTTGTGGGTCTTTTTTGTTATTTGTGTTTGTCTTTGTCTTTGCCATACTGCCATGTATGCTTCCTGTAGCCTTGTGGTCCATTGTTGGGAAAAGGTCAACCTCTTGGCTCTCTTGTTTGTGATGTTTTCTGTTGTTTTTGTCACTTTCCCATACGATGTACTGGGCCAGTGTAGTTGATTGTATCGATCCCTGATCGTTGCCTTCTTCCTTACTTTGTAAATGACAACAAATATTTTGGATTGCAGGCATGACCTTGGAGGTAAAATTCAAGGTAAAGAAAAATTAATGTGATATTGTGCATAATCCAATGTAAGTGGGGATATTTGCGATTGACCCGCCGATGGATTGACCCCTTCAGTTAAACTTTGAAAAAACTATAAATAACTGGGTATTCCCATAGTCTGTGTATCATGTTCTTCTTAAAACTAAGCCTTAAGATTGGACTTGCAAATTTCAGAGACAGGATTAATCATGTTATGTTGAATGGCCCCACAACGTCACACCTGACCCAGGATACCAAGACATCATAGAGACAATTCAAGAAAAGCAACTATCCCCCTCTTCCCTATCAAGATGATGGCAAAACTAGATAACAAAGCAAGGAACAAACACAGGACCCACACAATTGGAACAACAACAACAACAACAACAACAACAACAACAACAACAACAACAACAACAACAACAACAACAACAACAACAACAACAACAACAACAACAACAACAACAACAACAACAACAACACAGCATTAGCCTGAACGGACTGCAGCCTAAGCCATTTGTGTGTGGGGGTGCTTAAATGCATTTTACTGGTACAAAATCTTCGCTCTAGCTCCTGTTGTTAAATACTAAGCTCGCATGGAGGCTTCCTAACAAATGAAATTTTATCAACACCGAGAAACAATCAAATTGCATTTACACACTATGATGATGCAAAAGAGAGGGCCCATGACCTACAGGTAGTCAGAGCTAAAAATCTCAAATTAAGCCATGGTGGGCCCAGCCAAAGACAAGCATTAGGCTACAGCCAACAGATAAGATCTGTATGTCAGGGCCGTCATTGAATCTGAAGCCTGACCCGCCGTCGTGCAATTAAAGAGGAAAACATAGCTATAAACCGTAATTGGGTTTACAATCAGACATACATATTGTCGCATGGTATACTGGTAAACATGTACTTTTGCAAACAATGATGACCCAGACGAAATGCCACTTAATGATGCATTTCATCAGGGATCAGGGTCTGCTCTGTTCCCTAAAAAGCTAAGTGAGTGTGACCAGGAAATACCACAATCACACAATGCAGACCGACTCACGCCACCGTTAGGAAGAGCAACAGAACATTTACAGTAACAATACATCCGTAAGACAATAAAAGCAAAGCAACCAGCCAAGATGATTGAAAAAACTAGAAAGGACACAAAGTAATGCATATCAAAACAAAGACAAACACAGAACATCCATAAACAATGGGAAGTACATCAAACAATAGATCAACAACAACAGGACCACCGCCTCAGAACGGACAGTAGCCTAAGCCACCGGGATGGGGGTAGGGCTTAAATGCATTTTACTGGCGCCAAATTTATCGCCCTAGATTCCGCTGTTGATAAACACAGAATTGTTTAGCTCGCATGGAGGTTTCCTAACTAATACAATATATCATCACATAGAAACAATCAAATCAAATTAACGCACTATGAAGGGCTCATGACTCACAGATAGATATTCATAGCTAAAGAAAATCTCAAGTAGAACTACCGTGGGCCCAACCAACGACAAACATCAGGCACCAATAAACAGATTAAAGCTTTACGCCAGGACCGTCATTGAGTCTGAGGCCTGAAATATCGCCGTGCAATTAAAGAGGAAACCATATCTATAAACCGTGCAGCCTGTCGCATGATATCCATGTTGTATTCCACTCTTTTACAACGTTTAAAGACTAAAACGTTCTTTAGGGACAGAACTTTTTTTTTTCAGAAAATTCAACATGTGACTCATACTTATTCTGTCAATATGCTAGGGAAAATCCACCAGAATGAAAAGATAATAAAAGATGAGTAACCCTAGCAGAATTCAAACTTGTGTATGTAAGGATAATGAACCTTTATTTACGGTAAAAGTATTTTTTGTAGTTTACTTTGATTAAGTAGAAAGCTAAGCAAACTTAGTAAAAGAAGTAAAAGCTAAATAAATTGAGAATAGTATGTACAAATTTAAGTTAGCTAAGTTACCTATGCAGATATTATTCCAGCAATCAAAGGAATTAAGAGTGAGGTACGTAACATAATTAAAGTAATTATGATAAGTAAAGATAAGCAAGCTAAGTAAACTAAGTAGAATTAGTAGAACTATAACGTGGTTAATTAAACAGTAGATTCTATCACAGCAACCATAGGGAATGTGAATAGGGTACGTTATTTGCGTTGTAAATGTAGCTATGCAAAGTAAGTAGAAAGTTAATTAAGCTAAGTGAACTGAATAAAGTAAGTAGAAGGCTAAGTAAGTCTAGTAAACCTAATAAAGAAAGTTGAAATCTAAGTAACTTAGTAAATACCATGTCTACTATTTCTATTTTTACTCAGTTGACTTATAGTCTCAGGGCCAATTAGCTTACCGTGCACCCACAGGACGATTTTCATGGGAGGCAAATTGTTCATTAGGACCCCTAGATGCGAAACAAGGTCGTCCTGAAAATAACCTGTTTGTGATATGTGAAAATGCATGGTTTCCATGGAAACCCTTAACGGATTCAAGGAAGTAGGTGTGCCTAATGATTTTCTCATATCTCAGCTGTTTTTAAAGATCTAGACTACTAAACGTAGAGTACCAACTTAAAGGTTAGAAATATGCCTTTTATCTATTTGTCGCTTATGCAAATGATCTAATTTGCATGTTCATAAATATTTATGAAAACATTAAAAATGTGACCCAACAAAGTGGGTATGCCTACAAAATCAATATTATCTCAGCTGCTACCTATCATAAACTACAAATATTGGTACCAAATTAAAGCTCAGTTACAGATATGGTCAAATATGCAAATTATCGCTTTTGCATAATTTGCGTATTCACGAATATTAATAAAAACATTAAAAAATAAGGGAAACGCATTAAAACATAAATAAGCTGATTTCTTCGATATATTAACATAGTTTCATGGTTTTATATCACCAATGATACAATTTAACAAATCCATCCATCCAGTGACCCTGCATGGATATTATCTCATTTGCATATTCATTTAAAATCATGTAATAGTCATAAACCCGGGGTGTGTGTGAGGTGCTTCGTAATTAGATCTATCTTGCACCCTAGGACGTTTTCTAATGCATGCCAAATTGTTTAATGGGACCCACTGACTGCGAAAAAAGTTGTCCTGAAATAAACATGTTAGGGATATGTGAAAATGCATGGTTTCCATGGCAACCCCATATGCGATTCTAAAATCTCAGTTGCTACTTATCCTAGACAACAAAACTTGGCATCAAAGTAAACCTCAGATACAGGCATTTTATCCCATGGTCATTTATGCAAATTTTCTTTTTTGTGTAATTTGTAATATTTATGAACATTAATGAAAACATTAAAAACTGACAAATATCATAAGAAACTGATTTCTGCCCGAAACCTTCATTGTTAAACCGTGATACAATTTGACAGGCCCTTTCATCCAGTGGTCCTTTATGAAAATTAGCTCATTTGAATATTAAAGAAAACTTAGAAAATGAAGGGAAAATCATTGGAAAAACTATTACCACTGGGGGTAGTTAGACCTACCTTGCACCCCTAGAAAAAATCGGATGAAGACCAAATTGTTTAATGGGACCTCCTAAATGCAAAAACAATAAATATTGTTCTAAATAATAAAGTCATTATTTTAAATCACATGGTTTCCATGGTAACCCATAATGCATTCATACAGAATGGGGGTATACCTACAAAAATACTCATATCTCACCAGCAACTCATTCTAGAATACAACACTTGATACCAAATTAATTCCATGGCATGTAAGTTTTACATGATCATCCAATATGCAAATTGTCTAATTTGCATATTCACGAATATTAAAGGGGACGACAACCCTGACGATTACTATGTTTTATGTTAAAGATCTTATTAAACCACGAATTTTGGTACCAGTCTCATCTAAATCGGTTGAAAAATATGGAAGTTGTGGACGTTTGAATATTTGGACTGTAAAGGAAGCGGCCATATTGTGGGGTTAGTGACGTCACTCAGCCTAATTAAATATGCATCATCAAAACTAAAAGACAAACCAATGGATTATTTGCATTAATCTTTAATGAAACATTTTCCTTATGCATAAAGCTGCGTGAAAAAATTCTGAAAACTAATTAAATATTCAAAATGGCGGCTAAATTTTGGCCATATTGAATTCTTTAAATGCCAATAACTTGCCCATTTTTCTACCGATTTTAATGATACTTGTATCAAAATTCATGGTTCATAGAGCCCTCTCTGATATAACATACTTATTATAGGGTTGCTGTCCCCTTTAATGAAAACGTTCTTTCTGATTTAACATACTTATTATTAGGGTTGTTGTCGCCTTTAATGAAAACAATTGGAAACGAAACGAGAGAAATGTCACAGAAAAATTAAGGCGTGTGTCTACAAAATTACTTTTATATCAGTTGCTTACTATCCTAGACTACCAAAATAGTATTTTACTGTGAATCCTATTTACTTTACTCAGATTGCTCAGTTTACTAAGCTTTCTTGTTTCATTTTTACTGAGCTTACTTGTGTTACTTACTATACTCTTGTTCTCTAGGGTTGCTGGCATATAATCTACTTAGTTCAGTTAACATCCTTAGTCTTCCCATCTACTTTCTCAGTTTATGTATCTTACTTAGCTTTCTACTTATTTTACCCAGTTTACTTAGCTTTCTACTTTCTTCACTTAGTTTATTTATGTTATTTAGCTGTTTACTTACTTTACTTAGCTTATGTTACTTACCTAAGGCTACTGACATACTATCTACTTAGTTTACTTAGCTTATTTTTTATTTTTACTCAGTTTACTTAATTTACTCTTATATTTTATGATTGCTGGTATAGTATCTGCTTAGTTTACTTAGGTTACTTATACTTACTATATTTAGTTTACTTAGCTTCCTGATTACTTTACTCCATTTACGCATGCTTCTTACCTACTCTTGTCTCCTATGATTGATGGCATAGCATCTATTTAGTTTTCTTAACTTAACTTACTTAGACTTGATCTGGCTTTACCCAGTTTACCTATATAAGGCCCCATTCACATGCACAAAATTTACACCTGTAAGTATTTTATTATATGGAGCAAATATACACACGTAAGTACAAGTATAATTACACTGCGTTCACGTGCTAGTAGCGTCCACATGAGTATTTTATAAGGTACACATACCTGTTATAGGCCAAATATATTTTGACACATTATTTGTGCACTTGTATTGTACTAGGAGATGGTTCATTGATAAGTTAGGGATCTTTAATGCCAACCAAACATCTATGTTTCTTGATGCACATTAGAATTTAGGGTGAGGCTGGTGCCGTTTAAGCCTTCGTTATTTTCTTACTGGTACTTCTTTTGAGGATCTATTAGTATTTGCCATATTGCCATGTCTGTTTCTTGCAGTCTTGATGGCACCTGTTGGAAAAGGGCTGATGTCTGAGCTTTCTTGTTTGTGATGTTTTCTTGTGTTTTTGTCACTTTCCCATACGCTGTCCAGAGTCAGGTGTGGTACATGATTGCATCGTTCCTGAGCTTTGGCTTCTTTCTTTTTTGTCTTCTGGAAAACTATTTGAATGAAAGAGCGATCTCATGAGGGATGGACTGATGTTGGTAAAGGGACATTTTTTAATCTCCCCGTAACATGATGTGCAGAGGGTCGGGGACGGTCATCCCTCTGTTCACATCTTACAATAATTTTATACAATTGTATGTTACTCATTCTCACGCCTTTCATTCTTCAGTGTATGTACATATATGTATATTAATACGGTATAAGTAATATTAAATTGTTTTAAGTATTACTAGAGTAAAGTTACGGAGAAGATTAATTTTAACTAAAGAAGAAAATAGAAGAAAGAGAGGGTGTCTAGAATGAGTATATGGGGTGTGAGCGCGACACAGGCTAGCGACTGCTGTTCTCTATTTTATTTGCTTTTTTTATATAGTTATTAAAATATTTAGTATGCGATTTTATCTAATAAGTTTTGGTAATTTTGCCAGTTTGTTTGAAAATTTTCATATTTCCCTGTTGAAATGGGCGAGTACTTATATGTTTCGTATAGAAGTTTGAGTGTATGTTGTAGCACTGTGAGGTTCATGTTGCTCTTGCTGCATCTTGCGTAGTATATATATTTTATTTCCATAAGAACTAGTTTATCAATATTACTTTTCTGATCTGGATCTATTCCGAATATGAATGATTTTTCGTTTAATGTTATATGTATACCGTGTTGAATGAGCCATAAAATCGTTTCATTTAAAAATCGTTTGACACATTCGCATTCCCATTAAAGATGTTCGATAGTTTCGTCTGTTTTGTTATCTCCAATGAGTTTTGTATAATAACGTGTTTGTTGCTAAAATTTTATGATTCATTCTGCTTTGGAACCATTGAACTGTACTGTCTTTGGTGATTTTAAATGGTTCAGAAAATATTTCCCCCCACTCATCTTCTTCAAATTTATATTTTTTAGTCCAAGAGATTTTTCCGGCGGGGATGTCTGTTGTTTTGTTTAGTAGATTGTACATGTCTTGTGCTCCTTTTTTACTTTTTAGATATATTTGGATTGAAAAGGGTATGATAGGGTTAACCTCTTTATGCCGTATGTTAGCTAGATTTAAGGTTTTTTCCAGGCAAGAATTGATCTTACCAGACCTGAATATTGTAGAAAATTAATTGTGACATTATATGTTTCCTTTAGTTCTTCATATGTATAAATAATACCATCGTTGTTTGTGAGATCGTTGATGAATACAATGCCATTTTCAAAACATGATTTATGATACGCAGTTCTATCCCCTATTTTTATGTTTCATTGGAGAAAATCGGAATAGTTTTGGAATTGTTGTATCTCTGTTGGTGTGTTCTTTGTTACTATTTGTATATGAGATGAGAATACATCTCTCCAAAACTTGTTTTTTTTATTTTTGGGTAGTATTTTTTCAGTTAAAAAGTTTGTACCTAAATTGAAAACGTTTTTTGTATCAGCCATAAACTGTAGAATTATGCTCCATGGGCTATTGTTATCTGTAATTATCTTTCTTAACCAAGTTGTTTTAAGAGCAGCAATAAAAGCGTTTATGTTGACCATTTTCAAGCCACCGTTACAGTATTCTTGGCATAAAACTGTCTTTTTGATTCTACTAGTGCCTGTCCAGATAAAGTTAAAAAGGACATTTACTGACATCCAATGGATGGAAAAACAAAGGAGTAAGATTAAAGAGCTAATTGGCTATGCCAAAGTAGTCAAGAATTAAAGCAGTGTTTCAGAGGAAAACTATTACAACTCCCACCCACAAAAAAGCAAAAAAACAAAAACGCTGAGTCTGCAAGGATGCTTTCCCAAATTTTATTCAGCTCATTTTTGTGTCACAAAGATGCAATATTAAAAGAGTAATATTTATTTATAGAGATAGCATGCTGAAACACAATTTGGGTCAACATTTGAAATTACAAACTACTTGTGTGACCATAGCAATAAGGTCAATGCCATCAAAATCTTATTACTCTTTTTCCCCTCCAAACAAAGTATCACTTCAAGTTTGATGAAAATCCATCCACAGATTCATAAGATACAGCTCAAAAAATGCTAATTTTTACCGTCTTTAAAGGATGGTGGCCTTGAAAAGTAGGTCAAGGTCACACAAATCTTATCAACTCTTCAGTTTGCCTCAATGATACAATACATATAGCTTAGCTAGAGTGTCTTGTTCGGTTCAAAAGATAAAATGTGGTAATCCTATTTTTTTCAAAATGTAACACATCAAGAATGCTGAATTTAAATTCAGGTCAAGATCATCAAAATTTAATCAACTATTTCCACCCTCCCAACACTTTATCGGTGAAGGGTTAGTCAAAATCCAGTAGCCTGTTCAGAAGTGTGTGAAAAGGACTGAAATTTGCAGTCTTTATAGAATGATGACCATGACAATTAGGCAAATGTCACCAACACCTAATCAACTCTTCATTGTGTCACAAAAAAAAAATAAAATATAAAGTTTGGTCAGAATCGATTATTAAGTTCAAGCGTTAACATGTTGAAACCCTATTCTGGGTCGAAATTTGGCATTTCGAAGGGCTAATGTGACCTTGGAAATAAAGTCAAGGTAGTCAAATCTAATCAACTCTTCCCCCCTCCCAACAATGTATCTATGCAGTTTGGTCAAAATCCATTAACTGGTTCAGAAGATAACGCACGGAAAAGAAGCTTTAAAGACGCCAGTGCACAGAAGCCGATGAGATCCACTTCAAAACCTATATGCCCCCCCTGGATTGGGGATAGGGGGCTTAAACATAAATTTGCTTACGTATGAAAATCTGAAGTCTGTTCACATGACATTTTTACTTATAAGTTTGCTCATGGAGTATAATTACTTATAAGTAGAATACTTTTGCATAACCTCCAGAGGTGGTGTAAATTTACTTTTACTTAGCCCTGTTTACTCAAGGAGTATTTATACTCACATAAGTAAATGCATTCACATGACACCGTAAGTAAATTTGCTTATTTAAGTATCTTTACTTACATAAGTAAATGTGTGCATGTGTACTTCACGGATTATTTACTTACCCCAGCTTACTTATGTTACTTTTCTGCTATTGTTTCATATAATTCCTGGTATTTCCTTAATTCAGTAAGCTTACTAGAACATCTACTGACTTTACCCAGTTATTTAGCTTACTAAGATTTCAACTTACTTTACTTAGTTTACTTATGTTTCTTGCCTTATTCATATTTCAAATGGCTGTTGGTATCTACCTAGTTTACTTAGCTCACGTAGCTTTCTACTTATTTAACTTTTGTTACTTACCCTATTTCCTATGGATGCTGGCATGTATACTATTTATTTAGTTTACTTAGATTTCTACCTACTTTTCTCAGTTTATTACTTAACTTTCTTAGCTTTCTACTTACTTTACTTGTCGAACTACGTTTACTATTATTGCTTATTTTAAATACATAATTGATCCGCGACACCTGATTACCAACAATGTGGTATTTTGACAAGTGTAGACACAGAGGAGCATGTGCAGCCTCCTTTTAAGTTTAGAAACTCCAAATGATGTTCAGTCTGTAGCTTAACACCCGTAGAATATTCAAGCGACTAGCAAAGGCTCTGATCAGACTGCGCGTATGCGCAGGCTGGTCTGAGCCTTTGCTGGTCGCACATACCACATTGTTTTAAATCTCATGATGCGGCTCAAATATGATTGCTGACAAAAGTTCGTGGGATGATGGTGGGTATACAGACCTGCAGGGAGATAGGCCGAATATGCTGACAGTTGACGGATCGACAGAAGGTCAAATTGATATGATCGTTTAAGGGAAATCTTGTCTAAGGGGGTGGACGGCTCGGCGGCCCGGCGGTGGCCTATTGTTCGGGTCGGCAGGCTAACATTTGAACTGGTACTTGGTTCTGGTCGGCAAATAAACTGTTCGATAGGCAGAACTATCACAAAGTACACTCCACTACAAAAACATGCCTTTTTATAGCAGTACTTTTTTTTAATTTACAGTAAGAAGCTATAAAAATGTCACGTCGGGCCAAATTGTATGCGGACAGGTCTGCATGTTGGTAGATCGAAAGAGACACAGACCAGTAGGCAGACCGGTCGACAAGATTTAAGCAAAGCGACAGTTGTAGACGTATTATTAACTCAATGGTATTAAAATTCACTTTGATTAAAAGCGTGATATTTGACCGCATTCGTCCATTATGACAGCGATTTGCATCATTCTTAAACGGTGGGAATATAGCCATCTGGATAGCCTACAATCAGTTCAAGAGACCAACGTAAGGGAGTAAAACTGTTCCTCCAGGTAAGAACATTGTTTTAGAATTATATTTTAATTTATTAAAAAAATCCTTCTTCAACTGTTATATAGTGCTCGGTCACTTAGCGGGTTTTAACTAACGTAATTTAATATACATGTTTCACGTGTCATTTAAGATTTCACAACCGCTGTAAATGCGCAAAATATGAAACCTGTGCAAGTTTGCACAGGTTTCATATTTCGTACATTTCCTGCAATTGTTATTAACCCTTAAAGTGACAATCGCAACAAAAGTCGTCTGCTTTTCTCGTCTGCTGAAATGTTTAAGAAGCCTCTATGACAAACAGTGTGGACCCAGATCAAAGTATGAAGGATTTGACTCTTAACAAGCAAACCTTGCATTAACATTTTACTTCGGCTGCTGTCCGTTCTAAGTGGTGGTGCTTCTGTTGTTGTTGTTGTTGTTTATGATGATGATGATTCATTGTTTATTTTTGCTTACATTGTTTGTAGAGTTTTTTTCCGTCTAGTCCTTGTTTTGTTATGCAGTACCTAGTATGGTGTACCGAAAGGAGCAAAAAGATGAATTATGGTATATACTATAATTAATTTTGGTATATGACATAATTAATTATGGTATATACCATAATCAATTATGGTACATACCATAATGATTATGTCATATACCATAATTAATTATGGCATATACCATAATTAATTATGGCATTTACCATAATTAATTATGTCATATACCATAATTAATTATGGCATATACCATAATTGAAACTTATGATCCTTTTGGTACGCCTCAAATAGCAAATTATAGCATATGCTTTAATAAATCAAATGAATATGGTATGTACCATAATTAATTATGGTATATACCATAATTAATTATGTCATATACCAAAATTAATTATGTCATATACCATAATTAATTATAGTATATGCCATATTTAATTATGGTATATACCATAATTAGATATATCAGCCAATCAAAATCCTCGTTACAAAAGTCGGCATTATCTTGTTTTGCGATTCAAGCTTAGGTTGCATTACACAGCTTTTAGCTCATTTTAGGCTCTACCTGGCCGCCCGGCAAGGAAGTGCCATTATTTTCAATGCAATGGTATATGAATAGTCAGTAGCAAGTTGGAAGCACTCCAGACATGCATCACAATCACTTATGAAAATAAAAGCTATTTATAAGGACACACTTTTTTGTTTCATGCATGTAAACAAAGCCATACCCCTTATGAAAATGGCCTATTTTAAGCCCAAAAGACACCTTTTCACAAGTTCATAAATCCCAAAAAACAAACACAAATCATGAAATAAGACAATTTGCCGGCAGACACACTTCAGAGAAATAAGTTTATCAGCAATTCATCATCAGTCAACCATGTTGATTTTGCAGCACACCTCTGCTACCTTAATGCACCAATATCAACAAGGCGAAAACGGACAACCAGTCAAAATTCAATAGTTGCGTACTTTCCTTCAAACAAACACAGTAAGGTCAAGTGACACTGACAAAATGCATTTCTCTCACTGCTGGCTAAGACTCTGCCAGATGCAAGTCAACATTTCTTCATTAAATTTAGAACAAACATTTTACAGACTGACATACAGCCCTACCCCTTAATATTTAAATTTTTCCCCAGGGCCATTCCTGCGAAACTGTGGACTGCAACCTCATACGTTCAAAACCTTAGCCTCGTTTTAAGAAACCCAAACTAACACTGTATGTGAACAATAAGGCCAGAGATCAGCTTTAAATGAATGTACTAGCACAGTCTATTCGTTTCTTATATCACTAAGGTCTTTTACGACATTTCAAAGAGTATAATTGGTTAGAGTCTTCTATGAATGAGCCATGACACGTGCCTTCCAACAATGTGTCGTTCTGACAAGTGTAGACTCAGACGAGCCTGTGCGGTCCCCTTTCAAGCTTTGAAACTCCAAATGATGTTCAGTCAGTAGCTTAATACTCATAGAAAATACAAACGACTAGCAAAGGCTCAGAACAGACTGCGCCTACGCGCAGGCTGATCTGAGGCTTTGCTGGTCGCACATACCACATTGTTGGGAATCTCATGCCACGGCTCAAATGTGATTATTGAATAATAACTAAAAAAAACTCTACTGACCCGTTTCCAAGCACGTTTCCATAAATACATCCATGTAACTGTGTATTTTTTTGAGGAACTGGGAAAAATTCTGCAGCTCAATAAAAGCTAAACTAGTTTTGAAATCATCTCGCGGAAGAAGAGAGGGCTGGTCGCTGGTCGCACATACCACATTGTTGGGAATCTCATGCCACGGCTCAAATGTGATTATTGAATAATAACTAAAAAAACTCTACTGACGTTTCCAAGCACGTTTCCATAAATACATCCATGTAACTGTGTATTTTTTGGAGGAAATAAGAACTGGGAAAAATTCTGCAGCTCAATAAAAGCTAAACTTAGTGGCCTTTTCTAGTTTTGAAATCATCTCGCGGAAGAAGAGAGGGCTGGTTGCTTTACTTTGATATTGTCTTCTGGGTGCTAAGCGGCTGTTAGTGATCTGTGTCTCTTCTTCACGGTGTCATGGATTAGTCTGCAGTGTATGGATCGTTCGATTTCCTGGTCCTACTCACTTATTTTTGGGGTATACTGCATCTGAATTTCCATTGTATAATTGTATAGAAGAAATAAAGAGAGTAGAACTTTGTCGACTTGTATAAATGTACCCAGTAAGCATAGAAGCGGGCCACAATGATTGGCTGTATGCCGACAGGGTATTTAATCCTTAATGCGCCAATCGCAACTAAAGTCGTCTGCTTTTCTCGTCTGCTGAAATGTTTAAGAAGCCTCTATGGCAAACGGTGTGGACCAAGATCATATAGGAGCAGTCTGTTCTGGGTCCACCCTGTTTGCTTCTATAATTGAATTCGTCAGTTGTTAGAAAATTATTTTGCAGCAAACGACTTCAACAGACGCCATTTTTCAGGTGCATTTTTTTCTTGGCGCTTTAAGGGTTATAATGTAAGTGATAATGACCAGAAAATACTACAATCAAACACTAAAGACCAAACCACGGCACAGTGAGGAAGAGACACAGGACATTATACAGCCACAAGGCCAAAGCCAGCAGGAAGAAAATTAAAGTAAACCTGAACTATCGCGTGTACTTTAAGCAGTTTATTTTTTAAACACATTGTCAGCTCATACTTGTAGGATTTGTACTTGACAATCATAAATTGCATTTACTTTTGGCTTCGGCTGCTGTCCGTTCTAAGTGGCGGTGCTTCTGTTGTTGCTGTTGTTGTTGATGATGGTTATTCATTGTTTATTTTTGCTACCATTGTTTGTAGGGTTGTTGTGTCAGGTCCTTGTTTTGTTATGCAGTACTTAGTGTCCTTTCTAGTTTTGCAATCATCTCGCGGAAGAAGAGAGGACTGGTTGCTTTACTTTGATATTGTCTTCTGGATGCTAAGCTGTGTCTCTTCCTCATGGTGTCGTGGATTGGTCAACAGTGTATGGATTGTTGCATTTCCTGGTCTTACTCACTTATTTTTTTAGTAAAATGCATCTGAATTTCCGCTGTATAATTGTATAGAAGAAATCAACAGAACAGAACTTTGTCAACTTGCATAAAATGTACCCAGTAAGCATAAAAGCGGGCCACTATTGGCGTTTCGCTGATGGGCCGATTGTGACCCGAGATTGTATGCTGGCAGGGTATTTAGTTTATAGAAATATCAATACATAGACATATTCTGAAGACAAGAACAGTAACTCCATTGCTTTCCCTTGAGGGAGAAAGTGACCTTTGTTTGGAAGTTGGTGTTAATTGTATGCTGGAAACGTGTGCTCTTGTGCTGTGAAAGACAATGCTATAATGCGGTCCTCGTAGCAAAACACCCTGTCTTCTAGGTTTCTGACTAAGTCATGCTCAAACCAGCCTACTCTGCTACAGAGACTAGCCAGAATCTCGAAATTTCGCATGTAGCAAGTTTGGCAATTGTACTTTAAAGAAAGCGAACAACAAAGGCGCTGACCAGACCGTGCATATGCGCTCTCTGGTCTGTGCCTTTGTTGTCCGCATGCAACAAAGTCAGATTTTCCCACATCGAGACATATTATAACACAATGCATTGTATATAGAGCATTCTGAATTATGTCAATCAAATGCTTATCGTGCACTTTAGGTTACCAAATCTGTAATAGATATTATACGATAACCCTAACAATTCATTATCATGAACCCTATTGTACCAATCTGCCTAAGATCTAAAAGTATCGTTCTTTTGCCAAATCAAGAGACGTTGGTACTAATTTATATGCGACAAGCGAAATCTCTGGCGAGGCTGCGCGGATGGCTGCGCACCCGCGGAGTCTGGCCTGAGCCTTCACTGTTTGTACGCATAAAGGATGGATGTTGATGAAGGGCCAGACAAAAATGAGACATTTAGTTTCAATAGATAGCTGCATATGCACGTTTGATGAGTGGTATGCGCTTCAGATAAGAACCACTATCAGCTGACCCATCTCAAAAATGCATACAAGTACATATACAAGTATGACATAATTTGTGAAGACATAATTGCGGTAAAGCTAGGTAATTTTGCATGCATTTTGTAAGCTGCATTTTCTTTCTTAAATAGTGTGTTCAAACAATTTGGACCCAGGTCAGGCCCGACAAAATGTCGGGCCTGATCTGGGCCCAAACTGTTTGCAAAGGTTACCAGTAGACGACAAAAATTAGTCCATAGCAGGGAAAAGGTTAAATCAGGTAATGATATGAAAAATAAATTTTGGACATATAATAGTACATGCCTAGTGGATACTAACACTTTCAAAATGAATAATAAGAAATAATTGAACTGTTTCATGCGGAAATATAGATGCTATCGGATATTCGACTTGTTTATGCCTTGATATTCATGCGTGCATGACTGACCAGTACCAAAGAGGCAAATGACTAGGCACACCCAAGCCACCTCACGAGATAGGTATTTACCGTATGGTAGGCCAATGAAAACTCGGACAAGCCTGCTCTAGTAATTACTGTTCACTCTCGAGACTGCGGTTCAGATAAAAACACATCTAAAAATCTGGTCCTGCGATTTCGAGATAGCCTAAAAGGGTTGTTAAACCGTCATAAAGATGTTTTTCTTTTTACGGTTTCATGAAGCTGACTAGTGTTTGTTTGATTTGATTCTTTAGGTCCCATCAACAATGTTTCAGGTCTTCCTGGGTTGAACAAGTACTAAGCTAGGATTAATGCGTCTTGCTCAAGGACACAACGCCGTGACGCCGGTGAGGCTCGAATCCGCCCCCGCCCCTCGGATTAGTGAGAAGACGATTAACTTGGAATGGCAATTCAAATATGTCCTAAAAATGAAAAATGATGTCAGACACAACTGTGATCTGTTTTTATCGTGAATGGCGTTTTAATTCTGTGTATGCTGGTGATGACTTTTGTCGTCTGCTGATAACCTTTGCAAACAGTTAGGATCCAGATCAGGCATGACATCTTGTCGTGCCTGATCTGTGTTCAAACTGATTGATTGTAATTTGAAAATATTCTTGAATTTATATCAATTTACAAAAAAGTTAATGTTGAAACACAAATCAGCAGACGACACAAAACAAACAAACATGCAAAATTGTCCAGCCTGCAAAGAGTTAAAAATGAGAATAACTGGTAAACACATTTTTCATATTTGCAGGTAAACTTATTTTCTCGTTTGAACTATAAGGGCTCTTTTCGGAAGGAGATTCATAGATGCATTGGCTGACAGAGCGATACAATGGAAATTTTAAAAGGCGATGGACCACTGAAGCTATGTGACTTTGAAGATCAGACTGACTAGTTCTAGTTTAGAAAGGAATCAGATTTGAAACACCATGAATGGAAACAAGAAAGAAACTGTGATCGAACTGAAGAAAACTATTACTTTGTCACAATCAGTGGCAATCATTGTTGGAATTATAATTGGGTCGGGGATATTTGTGTCACCCGTTGGAATCTTATCAAATGTCAAGTCTGTTGGCATGTCATGTCTAATGTGGGCGCTGTGTGGCGTGTTTTCCGGACTCTGCGCCCTGTGCTACGCAGAACTTGGGGCGTGTATTCCTCAGTCCGGCGGAGAGTATATCTACATAAAGAGGGCATTTGGAGACTTTCCGGCATTCATTTGTTTGTGGATTAACTTTATTATAATATGTCCTGTCGGCATTGCTGCAAGTTCATTGATATTTTCGACATACATTCTACAGCCAATATTCCCGGATTGTGACCCGCCGTCGTCGGGTCTTAGACTTTTATCAGCGGCAGTAGTGGGTAAGTGAGTCAACAAATCACAGCCTGCATCCCATCACGGGCCACTATCGGCCCGCTAGCGAAACGCCATCCGTATGGCGTTTCGCTTGCGGGCCGATAGTTGCCTGCAGGGTTCTTAAGTAACAGCAGATTTTGGCGAATCAGTCGTCAGAAATCGCAATACCCTGAATTAGAGGCTGTTCCAAATGATTGAAAGGCTTTAAACCACGCATTAATTAAATGTAATGAAATATTAAATCTGTATAACTTGGCATAGCTTTCATATTTCTAGCAGTTCCTGCACATGTGACAATACAAAGAAAATCACATTAACAATAAGCATTTGTTAACACTATCGCTTCATTCTTGACCGTACAGATGTGCAGCAAATGTACGGTTATTTCAGTGGCATATAAATTTCACAAATCCCTAAACGTTTCGCAATATCCTTTTTGAATAATTCTTTAAGCCAGCAAACATTCTCGGGCAACTACTGGTACCAGCCCACCAACGAAACGTCATTTGAATGTGTTTCGCTTGCGGGCCGATGGTGGCCCGCTTTCATATATGCACAGGAACCTTATACCACTTACATAGCCTCAAAACCAAAGGTAACAATGTCATCTTTTATCTGAAAGCATTTTGCCGGAACTTATCAGGCGCCTGTGATCTTTGCTTATAATAAATGAAGATTACACTTTAAAGAATAAGTGTGAATTTACATCAAATACTGTCACTGGTCTTGGTGTAACCTTTTACCTGCTTCAAAAGCTATTTTATGTTTGATTGTATTGACCCGGATAATAACTACAACAATGTAGAAATGTTTAATATTGGTCACGGCAGAAAGGTTAGCCTAAAGTTGTTGTGGTAGGAAATTAAGTGTAACTTTACACCCAAAAGAGGTGGCAGCTAAAAGGCCCCTTTTTTGATGTAAAGGTACACATATTTTTGCCATCCTCAAGTGAGGTCTAAGTTTGCAATCTGTATGGTAGCGTCGGTTAAGTGGTGTATCATGAGAAAGCCATTTCCGTGATTATTACATCAAGGTGTCACAACACTAAAATGACACACCCAGCTTATCACCATCTCCACGAGTGGAGATGGCGATGAGTTGGGTGTGTCATTTAATAGCTCATCACTTTCGCTTGGAACACCTACTGAAATTTGGTTTCCAAATGGCTTATATACTTTCAACCCACTTAAAGAGACTAAGTCTGTAACTATGAACATTTTTCGAAAAATTTAATTTTCTTTTTAAATCTCTTGTAAAAATGAAATTAAGTTACGTTTTCACAATAAATATGGTCAGTACAACTGAAAACTGCATGGAAAAGTGAATTATCTTATAAAAACAGATGTTTTTCTCTCGTTTGTAATTATTAACGTCCCTCCAATAATTCTAGACAGTTGATTTTTAACATAAAAGCTGTTGTTTTCATAGTGATAATTCGATAAAATTTACGAAAATGGTAAAATGGTTACCTGAATTTGAGTATTTTAACTGTAATCTTGAAAAATAGAAAATTTATTTCAAAAATTAGAAGATCAAAAGTTACAGGCTATGCAGCTTTAAATGACACACCCAGCTCATCGCCATCTCCGCTCGCGGAGATGACAATGAGCTGGGTGTGTCATTTTAGTGTTGGGTATGTCATTTAATAGCTCATCACTTTTGCTTGAAACACTAACTGGAATTTTGCTTTCAGATGGCTACTGTACATTCAACCCACTTTAGCTAAGTGTTGAAAGATGGCAAGCTTTTTTTGAAAAGCTTATACTTGTAAAGTGTAGCAATCGCTTGATTAAGCGTACTTTTCATATATGAGAAATCACTCACAGTTCACGCTGGAGTTCATGATAAGAGGAGTAGGTCGTGACATACTGGCATGATATTTCATTCATAATACAGAAAGTAATCTTATCAAAGTCCAAAACTCATTGGAATCCTGCCCTTGCCTTTAGAAAAGAGTGCGCAAATAAAAATGAATTTCTTATTTATCAACTTAAACATATGTTCCCTGGGGAGTCAATGGATGAAGACGTGCCAATAGGGTCACAGGACCCATTCCCCTTTCCCCCCTTTCAGACAAAAGTTATGCTCAACTTTTGGCCTCATAATGGACACATTTCAAATTTTAAATTCTGATACTGCTTTAAGATGAGGCTTTATGTGTTCCTGGCATCATCCGCTTACCACAAAAATGTCGTCTCTTGCAGCCGATATGAGCTTATAAATGTATGTTGTCTTATCATTCAGGAAGTGTCTGCGGACAAGACATTTTTGTGTATTCAACGACTCATAAATTCTTTCTTTTAGTAGCAATCTTTTAATTCCATATATGAACTTGGTCCTTACACCCACTTGTACCCGAACACCACCACCATTATGCTTAACTGTTTTACACCATGTAAACAGTTGATAACTAGAAACTTGGTTTCCTGATATATCAAACTCATTAACTGGTATGTTATACCCGGGTCTTTCTATATTGGGCCTTTCTATGCATAGGATTTACTGATCACCAGAAATACTTATACGCTCAATACCATATACGGACAGTGCTGGAAGCAGTTTCATAAACACACTGGTAAATGTATACGTCGATTTGCTGGTATTTACGCGTATTGCCGGTACTTCATATACCGGAAGTGGTAGATATTGGTGTTAAATCATAAATAGAAAAACATGCCATATGCCTAAAGGACTATAGAATTAGATCATTTTTAAGTATTAGGCGTGCACATGGCGATTTATGTAAGCATTTAGGAATAGATTCGAGTACCGATCTGGATGATCGGTACTCGAATCTATTCCTAAATGCTTACATAAATCGCCATGCACATACTGAATACTTAAAAATGATCTAATTCTATAGTCCTTTAGGCATATGGCATGCTTTTCTATATAGTATTAACACCAATATCTACCACTTCCGGTATATGAAGTACCGGCAATACGCGTAAATACCAGCAAATCGACGTATTCATTTACCAGTGTGATAAATGTCTATCTTTTCATCCTCATCACCCTCTTCCGAGTACTATGTGAAGTTTTCACTTTCTGTGCAGAATAAAAGTAAGATGGTAGAAGCATAAAAGTGAAATAGTGAGGAATGATAAAAAGGTGATGGTGTTAGTGAAGAGTGAGGTTTAAAAGCAGATTAAAACAGTGTTATTTAAGGTGATCTGTGACTGACCTTACAGACCCAATTTCGAAGGAACCCAGATTAGCCCTAAGGGCAATGTCAAATGGGTGAGCGTTCCAGAGGACAATTGTAGCAGGATAAAATGACTGCTGATAATAGGTGGCAGATACATGGATCTGCCTTAAAGCAAGTAGGTGCACGTGACTGGTATAACACTAGGGTTTCTCGAAGTATGTAGGAATTTGGATAACCAAATGGCCATAGATGATTTTGTAGAACATGGTTAAACGACAGTCAAGGCGTCGGTTTCTAGGGATCTCCAGCCTAGGTCATCTAGCATGTTTGAGACGCTCTCGTATGGGATGTAGTTATTTTGTACCCATCTGCATGGCAGCTCGTCTTTGAGTCATTTCAATTTTGTGTATGTTTTGTTTAGTATGTAGGCTCCAGACTGGTTATGCATACTCTACTTGGGGTTTTACCAACGTTTTATATGCCAATTCCTTGACAAACTCATTTCTAGTTTTTACGTTTCTTTTTATGAAGCCAAGGGTTCTTTTGGCCTTTGCAGTGATGTTATGTATATGGTTGTTCCAGATTAAGTCTTGTGATATTTTTACACCAAGATACTTTGCACTATCTACATATTCTAAGACCTGACCATGGAGGGTGTACTGAGACAGGAGTGGCTGTCTCGACCTTGTGATATGGAGTACTTCGCACTTACCTGGGTTTAACTCCATGTCCTAGGTACTTTCCCATTCTTGGAGGGTGTCTAAGTCTGACTGGAGAACTTTTTTTATCCTCTGGTGAACTGACTGTAAGGTAGACTGCAGTATCACCGGCACACAATCTTACCTGAGATTGTATATTTTGAGGCAGGTCATTTATGTAGAGCAGGAAGAGAAGAGGTCCTAGGACAGAACCTTGTAGTACACCAGAAGTGACGAGCACCTCTGATGACCTCCCTCCCTCCAGCACTACAGTCTGGGTTCGACCCACCAAGAAATCCTTTATCCAGTTTAATGTGTTTCCATCGACTCCGTGCTGGGAAAGTTCAAATAATAGCTTTAAGTGACTCACCTTATCAAAGGTTTTGATGAAGTCTAAAAGAACTGAATCAGTTTGTTTACCTTCGACGAGTTGCCTTCGTAGGTCTTCTACCAGTTGGAGGAGTTGCGTCTCACATGGCCGATTTTGCCTAACCCCATGCTAGAGATCATATACAAGAGGTGTTTCATATTTATTTGAACAAAATTGAAATCGCCATAACTCATTTATTATTCATTATATTTTGTAATAATTGATTTACAAAGGTTAATCTGATCTTCAGGAATACGAGTCACCAAGAAAATAGCTCTTAACTGCCGATGGGTCGGACTCCAGACTCTATAACAGTTCTGACTTAAAGACTTATCTATTGATGAGATGGTAGGGACTTGATGCTTTGGCTGTTTGTCGGGCCCTCAGGGGTTTACCTGTTGGATTTCTTTTGCTCCAGTATTCAATTTTATTTACTGTTGAGTCCTTATCTTTGCTTTATCACCTTGTTATATCTTGATTTTATTTGTTCTATGAGATGATGCATTGATAAGTAAGGGGTCTTTCATGCAAACCAAATATTGATGTGTCTTATTCCACATCTGAATTGTGGGTGAGGTTGGCGTCGTGAAACCAGTTTATGCCATCCAGTAAATTATTTTACTGACCGTTCCAAGGCGGTACTTCTTTTGTGGATCTTTTGAGTTTTTCTGTCTTGTGTTTGCTATGCCTTTTTGTGCGTCTGTTTATATGTTCCTTGTGGTCACCTGCTGGGAAAGGGCTGCCCTCTTGGCTCTCATTTGTGGTGTCTAACTGTGAATCTGTCACTTTCCCATTGGTATCTTGGGTCAGGTGTGGTACTTGATTGTATCCATTCCTGATCTTTGCACCCTTACTTACTTTATTCGCTGGTTTAAAACAGTCTCTGAAGATGAGTGGTCAAAATTTAAGCGTTTAAAATGCTGTCTGAAATAAAATGTTCTGATTCGGTCGTAAAGAGATGAAGTTTTTCTGTTGAAACCTATCGTAAATTGTACATGAATAATGAAAGTGTGTTATCAGTTGGATATTTGCTCTTTGAAGCAACTTGAACATCAAAGTTTGGGATTTACAGTTTCCATGGTAGCACTACATTCTATTTACAATACACAAATGCAATATTTGGTATTCAGTTTAATCGTCGATATATACTTGAAATACCTTAGAACTTGAATCATCTGTGAATTTTGAGAATTTATTTTTCAGGACACATTTTATACATGAGGTACCGATTTAGGCAATTGCATTGAAGAACTTATTATGCCCAGTTGTCAAGCATAACCACGCGCACAGAAGCTGTTTTTCATTTGAATAATATATTGAATGTTCCTCTAAACTTAATATAAAGTTGCTCTTAAAATCGTTTAAAGTGGGAAGGGCGTGTATTTTGGGCCGCCGTATTATGGTTATGCATTAAGTTGCCATTTTTTTCTTTTTGGCCATTTCAGTGACATGCCCTTTATTTATATGAAAGCAAAATTCGTTCGATTTATTTATATGCAATCGCAAAAAATGAAATGCAAATCTGTTTAAATAAACATGAAACAGGTCTCGTAGAACATTATGGTTGCTGAGGTGTTTTGGTATGATTGGAGGCTGCTACATGCTTCATAACCTTGTATAAAATACATGTCAAAGAAATGAGCCTGTAATTAGCATGGTCGCACTTGTCACCTTTCTTAAAATGAGACTAACATTTGCTTTCGTCCAGTCCGAGGGGATCTGACCTGTGGCTAAAGATTTTTAAAAAAACAACAACAAATTGATGGTTGGGGATCATTAGTTTCTAAGTTCCTTGAGCACATTTGGATTTATTTCATCAGGCTGGCTGCTTTGTCTGAGCGCAACTTAGAGAGTAATTTATTGATACTGTTCACGTTTATGGAATTAATGAGCATGACTGGATAATTACATTGAAATTTGTCTGGTATATGTTGGTCAAAGTGCAATGGAGCTTCTCAATACAAAGCTGGCCAAGACGAAGGGGTGATAACTGTGAGAAGAATGACTGATATTGTCTGTTTAACCCTTAAAGCGCCACTTATAACTTGCAGCAGACGACAATTTCAAATTTTGCTGCTATTTCGAAAATAACAAATAAGGCAGTTGTGATTGGCGCTTTAAGGGTTCAAATATTGGCCTTTTCTGTATTTTGGGAGTGGGTAGTGTTTGTGCAAGGATCCTTAAGAGGCGAGACACATTGAGCATCCTGTCCGACATTTTTTTTATCAACGAGAAGAGTTTTTTTAATATACAAAGCCTTTATTTTCTGGTATGGTTTTGGTCTCGTCTACGCTCAACCAAGTATAAATTGAAGATAGTTATTATAAGCCTGCCATGCTTTACTTTGCACAAGGTGCTTCACCTGCTTGAAATGATGTCTGTCCTTTTGCGCACCTTTCTTCTGTTTCTGATAATGGCTATCTCTTTTCAGAATCAGTCTTTTTATTTTCTGTGTGAGCCAGGGTAAACTCTTTTTGTACCAATATTTTTGACAGGGTCAAACTGAGATATGCCTTTTTGGATGGCTGTTTTGAAAGCTGTCCAAATTTCCGCAACACTTTTTAGCTAGATTGTTTATTGTGCCATTTTTCTTTTCGATTATGAAGGCTCTTAATCCTGACCAGTTAGCTTTTTTAAGCAGGAGTACTTTTTGGGGTAATTGCTTGCTTTGTTTGGGTTTTACATTTACATCTGCGACTACAATATTGTGGTCAGCAATACCTGGTGAGACTGTTTCGTTATTTACAAGGGTGGGATTTGAAGTTTGGAAGAGGTCAAGGACATTGTCACCACGAGTGGGCTCAGTAACCATTTGAACTAGGCTAGAATCTTCGAGTAAAGAGACAAAATCTTCACAGCAGACGAGAAAACTGGTCCCTAATTTCATAGAGGGTATATATTCGTTGTTCCAGGAGAACTTAGCGAGGTTAAAGTCCCCAGGCAAACATAAATTACCCTAAAGTTGACTTTTCTAGCAAATGTCTAAGTTCCGCAATACTCTCAGTATCACCATTCTTAGGCTTGTAGGAGGCAGCGACATATAGATGTTTTGTTGCACCCATCCCTATATTTACCCAGATTATTTCACATTTGGTTTTGAGATGTTTTTGTTTAGTAGCTGTGAGTGTGTCTTTAAGAAGGCTAAATACACCACCACCACGTGTGTCTTTATTTCGTCTTGTCTAAAAGGGGTGTAGCCAATTGATTGGAAAAAAATCGCTACTCAGACGGTTAGGTGTGAGCCAGGATTCTGTACCCACTACTATTATCCGGTTTGTATTGTCAATGAGAACTTGGAAATCTGTCTTTTACTTGACAATTGATTGGCAGTTCAGATTAAGAATATTTATATGAAGAATGTGTATTTGTTTTTGCCTTGGAACATGATTTGGAGGGTGTATCTGGTTCCTCCGATAGAAGGCTGTAGCTAAACGGATATGAACGAGGTTCAATTGTAGATCCAGACTGAGATGCATTTGAAAGACATTGACCTGCACTCTTCGAGCAAACCCAGGAAAAGGAGCAGTCGGTGTTGACCAAATTATCATAAACATTGACATTGTATAGGGACCCCTGCCTACACTCATCATAATTCAATAGCGGAGTCAGTATCATTGACTTCAAGGGAACAGTTTCCACACAGGTAGTCGGTCGGGCCAGGATTGGTCTCAATATCTGCTGACAGGGTAAGCAGAAGCATGCAAAGCTTTGCCAGTGAAGCCTCTCTCTGATTCTTCAAGGGGATGTGTCTCTTGGTAGATTTAACGAGGCTAGCCTAACAGAGAAACGAATTAGGTGCAAAGTTGTTTGGTCTAGGGCAGGGTCCTGCTAGCATGTACACAAGCTCCTTGTTATCTGTGGGAGTCTGGTCGATAACAAGTACTTCCAGGGTACAAATAATGGAGAATAAAAGCCTGTAATCATCTTTGCAGCTTTCCAAGATTTTGTTCCAAGTTTTGACAGTCGTTTACTGCACTGAGAAGTTTGAAAACAAATACGGCTGCCGCTTACATCAAAGGTTAAGGGAAGCAAAGGAATCCAAAATAATTCTTCTAGGGAAGTTATCTACAAAAATCACCCAATTCAGCGATTAACAACCTACATTACTGCAAACTAAACATATCTGGCAAAATAAAACATTGAAACTGTTGATAAACACTGTTTTGAGAAAATTTATAGACGAGGTAGTAAAATCAGCTGTTAGTTGCATGACGCACGCGCTGTTCATGACTAACTTAAAAGTGAACTATTTAGAATAAAATGATAATTAATCATTTGAAAAAAATAAATAAAATATGTTCCATTACATTATATAGCATTTCAGCTTCACAATCATATAATTTTCAACAAAATATGTTGTACAGTTCAGCAGATAATTGTACCGAAAAATTGCATAAGAGCCAGTCCTGTTAAAATAGAGACTGTGGTATATAGTTCAGTGTAATTAATGCATATTTTAAGCTGCAATGATATTATAAGTTTAGACTGGGTGATTCGGCATGTTGTGGTTAAGATTAAGTAATACTTGAACTTTATGATAAACTTCGATCGTACATTTTGTGTGTGAGTAAATACGACACTAACCTACAGTAGTTATGAATATCTGGTAAAATTGGTTAACCCTGTGTACTGATTGATTGAGGTAAGGCTTAAAGTCCCAGTCAACAATATTTCAGTCATGTTGGGACTCCCCCCAGAGAGAGTGAGAGAGAAAAGAAGAATGGGATAGGCTAAAAGCCCCAAACCCACCCAAATTTGCCTTAAGTAAAGAAAGTTTTATACTGCCAACAAACTTAATATGACAGCACAATTTCTCTGAAAGCTGCAACATTAACCACATGTAAATATATACCCTGGTTATACTTCACAGAAAGACGCTGCTAATACTTCACAATTCACTAACCCAATTGTGATTTTAAACAAATCTGTCGTTGCTAAGGGGATTGTGCTATCTAGCTTTTCTTGATTTGGAAAATATATATCAAAGTAGACATTTGGTCATTTAGGCTCTAGTTGACATAGCTGGATAACTTAACCTGCAAAGGAAAACCGACTTTTTATGTTATATAACATTTAATATCATGTTATTTACATTTAGAGAAATCTTTATGAAATCATTTGTTATGGAATCATTTGTTAAAAACAGTACTTTTTTTAAAAAATAAAACTGCATAACAGTATTTATCATTCATTTTTTTGCCATTTTGTACGCTGACGTGAAGAACATGTTATGCCAATGATGGTCAGTGCTATTTGTCCACTTGATAAGTCCCTTAGCACTTTTCTGAATGAAAATAGTCTACACTCTTTTTAAATATCGCAAGCGTTGTTAAAAGAATGCATCTGGTTGTAATTGAGCTGAATGTAAATCGTCACAATGGTACAAAGCCTTCTGTGTAAGGCGTGCCTGGGGCTTTAGGGATAGGAATTCTATGTCGCAAACTTCAATGACAGGTTTTCTTTCACCGATGCACAAACGTGATGCACATGAGCATACAGACCCACTTAATATATTGACCTTTTAAGTTGTCGAATTTAACACGTTAAGTGCTGAATTTCTAAAATGATGATTCCAGCTATCCTAATTTTATTAAAAGATTTCTCGAAGAAAGCAAATATACTATAGTCTCTGACCAGCCTGCTCTATGAGCAGGCATATTTGTGGCTATTCTGTCGGTTTGCACATGCTTTTGCTGCCTGACTAATTTGGTTCCAGCATTTAAAGAGTTAGCCTTTGCGCTGCACTACCGTTTTTGGTGCAAGTTCCCACGTTAGAATAATTATAGGAGGGGTGATCAGAAAGTTCGCGGAAAAATGTTGCCATTTCTACATCGTTCGATCAATAGAGCTGGAATTACAACATATAATACTGCAAAACATATGCAATTGATCGGCTACAACATGCTTGATGTTAGTCGTCTACGTGCGTTACAGCTGTCGTCAAGGCAACGATATATAGCGTGAACCGGCCCATTTTACGTTGCATTTTGACGTTTTACTACCCAACAATTTTTTCAACGTTTTGTAAAATTGTGTTATGCTGTGATAGCCCAAATTGCATTTCATGTGTATTTAACGACATATTAACTCCTCTTCTATGCAAGCTTTCGTCGATTTATATATAACGGATGGTGTTCTAAATCAAAACGAATTACAGTACTGTCAAAAAGGTTTTATTAACTCATTGCCTGTTTGGGCATGTCAATTCTTTAAATTTAATTATTTATACACTTCGAAAAACACTCTTTTTCAATACAGTAACGCTAATATTGATAATTATTGTGATGAGCACTGACAAGAAAATAAGTTTTTATTTAAAGTTTACAAAAACTCGAAAAATTGACGCATTTAGGTCTGCCATTTTGGCTAAAATCTATTAATTTGAATACATAACGCAGCGGAATAAACTAAAAACCTCATATGGCAGAACTTTACTTTCTGTCAAAAATACTAATCAATTCAAACACACTACAATTCTTAGCCCCGAGAAGCAACCCAGGAGTACAGCTGGGCCAGTTCCAGCGAAGTGACGTCACAGAGTCGCCTCGTGCTCATTGGTCTGACGTCACATTTTCTAAAAACTTGCTATGAATGGTAGTTTATACCTATGTATTTTCATCACAATCGATAAGAGCAATGCGATTTAATAGCACTTTTCCGCGAACTTTCTGATCACCCCCTCGTACACGGGTGGTAAACCTAGGAACTACCACGAAATTGTGTTAACGTAATTTTGTTCCCAAGCCACATCCGGGACACGTCGTGGTAGTTTCCAGGCCGAAAATTGGATAAAGAAAGGTTGGTGTCACTTTCATTTTTGTTTTATTTTACAACTTAGAACAAACAATGGTGAAATCCGACAATGTGGTTCCGTGTAAGTATGTCTCAGCGTCCCCTCTAGCCCAAAATTTTGTTTGAAAAGTTATTTTCTTTCTTTTGGTACGTGTTTCCCCACTGAGCATCGGACCAATTTTCCCCAAAGTTCGAAGGATTTTAGCCCATATCTGTCAAATTTAATGGAATTTGATATCATTTGACGATGGAAATGATAAAAAGACCCTGAATAAACATTCCTGCACAGAAAAAAAATCTGAGCATTTACTCGTAAACGATTCATGCCCCGTTCGTCCTGTGTGGTAGTTTCCAGCTCATCGTGGTAGTTAAAATGCTATCGTGGTAGTTTCCAAGACTTTGAAGGAATTTAGTAGTAGTTCGCATCAGCAGATTTCCACTATTCAGGGGCTACTTCATTTTTATAAAGACAGGGTGTGCGGGCCGAACCTTGAATACTCCTCTTATTCATACGAAGACCTTTTCAAATAACCTTTTGTCAGATAACAAATGACGACTGCCTGAATTTTAATTTTAGTGGGCTATTGAAATGATGAGAAGAATGAAAAGAAGGGATATTCACTTTTTTTGTTTTTGAATAAACATGCTTTTTAATTATCAAATAACATGCCCGTTCATCGTCACACTCGCATGTATATAAAAAGTGTCCCAACCCGAGGATATTTCCCTTTTTTCCGAAGCGCAAGTACTAACAAAACTTTGGGCCAGTAGTCTTAGCCTGCCATTTTATCTTAAAGTTGACTGAACATGGAACAACGTAGCGAGTGACGCAATTTTTTATATCATTTTTTTGTCTGTTGCTTGGTCCACCACGGCTCAACTGATGACCTTCTTTTGCTTTAGATTTCCAGAGGTGTTGTTTGGCAGTCCAGGGCATGGTCTCCACCTGTCAAGCATCACATTGAATCTCGAGTCCTCAGCTTAGCTTCCTCATGGTGTTGAAATGTGGTTTATTTGTTTACAGTGGTAATTAATTGACGAGTTCGAGGGTTATCATGCGAAACAAACAACCACTATAATGTTTTGTAACACTTCAGAAACGTATCCTATAAAGTCTTGGAAACTACCACGATAGCATTTTAACTACCACGATGAGCTGGAAACTACCACACAGGACGAACGGGGCATGAATCGTTTACGAGTAAATGCTCAGATTTTTTTTTTCTGTGCAGGAATGTTTATTCAGGGTCTTTCTATCATTTCCATCGTCAAATGATATCAAATTCCATTAAATTTGACAGATATGGGCTAAAATCCTTCGAACTTTGGGAAAAGTTGGTCCGATGCTCAGTGGGGAAACACGTACCAAAAGAAAGAAAATAACTTTTCAAACAAAATTTTGGGCTAGAGGGGACGCTGAGACATATTTACACGGAACCACATTGTCGGATTTCACCATCGTTTGTTCTTAGTTGTAAAATAAAACAAAAATAAAAGTGACACCAACCTTTCTTTATCCAATTTTCGGCCTGGAAACTACCACGACGTGTCCCGGATGTGGCTTGGGAACAAAATTACGTTAACACAATTTCGTGGTAGTTCCTAGGTTTACCACCCGTGTCGTATGGAGTTTCCGACAAAGCGAGACTCAATCTAGTCTACTCAGCTACCGAAACTAGCTGGAAAATAAAAATTTGGCTTGTAGCAAGTTTAGATATGATACATTTAAAAAAGCGAATAACAAAGGTGCTGATCAGACGGCGCAGGTACACTGGCTGGGTTCGTTTATCCCGAAGACAGGTTTTCTCGCGTCGAGGCCCAGATAGTAGTGCATTGTTTCTCATTATCTAGATCAAATAAAAAAACTTTAACATTTCAAGATTGTATTTTAAGTGCTTGACCCATTTATTAACATTTGGTTAAAAATTAGAACCCAGATATAATGCGACCTTTACACCCACCTATTCACGTTAACATTGGCTGTCCACCCTGTCGGTCGGTAACCCTCCGATTTAAGAAGGAACTTACGACCGCATCGTCCATCGAATTGATCTAAGTATGAACAAAAATCTGTTCTTATTACATGTCATCCCGCCTACGGTCAGTTTGGTTGGGAGGCAGCATAATTGAATATCAGTTTTCTTTTTAATAAGAAAATAGTCTAAATTTTGAGCTCAAAAGGGATACTTAGATTGTTAGCCGTCTAGAATGTGATTAGCTTTGGTGAGACAACAACAACAACAACAACAACAACAACAACAACAACAACGACAGCCATCGCCATTAGGATATTCATTTTTAAAGTAAAAAAGGTTGTGTCAGAACACTTCTGATATTCTTCAGTATGTGTGGTGGAATACCGGGGTTTACTTAGACAGACGGACACACGGCTGGTGCTGTAGGGATTACCTAGACGGACGGATACCACGAACTTTTTCATTCTAAAGCAGGCGTGATAATATTTGACTTGAACGGTCAGGATTCAGATTATGTACAAGATTGACAGTCTGTGTGTCATACATTGGTACAGCCATTTTGTGGCTGATCAAATCGAAAATATTCAATTGTCCCACTTCAAAAGAAAGCCAGTAACAATTAAAGCAGTTTTTTCAGTTGAAAACTATGATCCCCCAATCACACTAGGAGTCGGCAAGCATGCTTACTGCTCTTTATTGTGTCACAATGTTCATTCAATTATTTCAAGGGAGAGTATGCACTAACACAATTTTGGTCAAACTTTTAAATTACAAAGTTCCGTGGTTACCGTGAATAAAAGGTCAAGGTCATTAAGATCTAATTCTCTCTTTTCTGTCTCCAAACAAATTACAAGTACACTACAAATTTCGCCACACGTAAAAATCATATAATAATCATATGATTCTTATATAAAAACTTTTATATAATACTTGTTAAAAAAGGCAGCCGCGTGTGGATCATATAAAACAGATTATATAATTTTCATATGAAAATAATATGATTTTTACGTAATCTGAAATACATATAATAATCATATGATATTGATAAGCATTTTTACATTATAATCATATAATAATTATATGAAAATCATATGATTGCCCTTTTATATAAATATCATATGAGTGCCTTTATATAAAATTTATATAAAAAGGCAGTATATAAAATTTATATAAAAAGGCAGTCACATGAGGATGATGTGTAATGCACTGTATTTGAAAATTATAAGAAAATGTTACAAAACTTAATTCAACACATATGATTATCACATATATTAATTTACATATAAAACTTATATGATCTTATTTTTTATCATCAATTCATATAAATTAATTTATGTCATAATTATATGAAATAGTACACATATAATGATCATATAAAACTTACATGGGTTTCATATGATATTATTTACATAAAAAAATATATGATTTTGTGAACATGTAAATATCATATAAATCATATTATATAAAATTCATATGAAACTGCATATTGTGAAAATCATATATTCAGGTTTACATATGAGAATTATATAAGACTCATATGAGAATCGTATATAAAGGCAATTATATAAGAATGACGTGTGGCGAAATTGGCTTAGTATCTCTTCAAGTTTGGTGGGTTAAGAAGACAGAGCTCAGAAAAGGTTGAATAAATAGTTTTTAAGGATGATGACCTTGAAATGAGGTGACCTTGAACGTTAGGTCAAAGTCACCAAAATCATATTAACTCTACATTTGACACAATGATACAATAGATGAAGTTTAGCTCGAGTACATTGTTCAAATCAAAAGATACCATTTGGTCAAAATATGACATTTCAAAGTGCTGGTGTGACCTTGAAAATTAGGTCAAGGTCATCAAAATCTTATCAACAATTTCCCTTACCCAACAATGTATCTATGCCAGTTTGATCGAAATCTTTTAACTGGTTAAGAAGTTAACGCACAGAAACAATATTTTGGATATTTCAAAATGCCGGTGTAACCTTGAAAAATCGGTCAAGGTCACCAAAAAGTATCCTACTATTTCCCTCCACCATACAATGTATGTTTGCAAGTTTGGTGAAAATCCATCCACTAGGTCAGAAGATAACTTACGGAAACCATATTTTGGACATTTTGCTATTGTGGTCGACTTTTTATGTTTAGTAAAAGTTAATCTGTTTGCATGGATTCTTTAAACACGATGTGCCTTTGTCAACTGCTTACATCATATGAATGTAATGGTTAACATATAGCAAATTGCAGTTTTCCGGGCATCACTTATATTTGAGGCAAGCTTTCAATTTGCCTCGGCAATGACCATAAAAATGATAACAATTTGACATTGTTTTTTTAGAAAAAAAGAGTTGACTGCAAGACAAAAAGGTTGAATATCCTACTTACTATACGGTTTTGGTGGTCTGACGTTTGAGTCAACTACCATGATGGTCAGTTGACCAAACCACAATGTTACAGAGCAGTTAACATCATGTTATGCCTAGTATTCCAAAATGTACAGTTGCAAACAATGCAGTCACAGAAAAGAAGAGGCGATTTCAAGAAAATATTAAGCAAAGAAAATATTAACCCTTAAAGCGCCAATCACAACTGCAGCAGACGACAAATTTTGCGACATCTTTCCCAATTTTCGAAAAAAATAAGGTATGATATTACATGAGAATTGTCTGCCAGCAGACGATTCTCATGAAATATCATGCCTTATTTGTTATTTTTGAAAAAGCGGCAAAATTTTCAATTGTCGTCTGCTGCAAATTATAGGTGGCGCTTTAAGGGTTAAGCTTAATCACGGAAGGCTCCTACCTATTTATCTACAGAGACTAGCTATCATGTGAATTTGGGTTGGGCAAGTATAACTACAATGCAATGTATTTTCCAGAAAGAGCAGGTTTATCCCATATCCCGTAATAGATTTGTCCTGAAAATGTCGTCTGCATTTTACATCTGCTGCATACACACACGTTCACTGCAGACTATCTTTTATCATAAAGCAAACTATGAACCCTGATTAGACTCCTCCTTTGGGAGATGTCAAAAGGAGCAGTCTTATCTGGGTTTATATTGTTTGCAATATCGAATATTTAAGAATATAAGCAGACGACTGGAGCAGACGACAAATTATGTCCCCCAACCTTGAGGGTGGGGGATATATTGTTTTAACGCAGAAGTGATCTATCGATTCGCCTATGCTCAAGTGAAGTGTACACGTTAGTGTTTTACTTGAAAGCAATTGTAAACAAACTATTACCTGACTGTCACTCTTGGTTGGCACGGCAGTATATTGAGTCCTAGACAATCACCCAGTACGCTGTCTTATACATAGATGATCTTACATAAGTGCTCATGTTTTATTGAATTTATTAAACGGGTTGAGGAAAAGAGGTAAAATGCGAGGCATGCCGAGCATTTTATCTCTTTTTCGCAACGAGTTTAATAAATTCAATAATACATGCACATGAATGTTAGATTATATTTATCACATGACATTAAAATTACTTTAAAGTCACATCTGCATAGATGTCTATTCGTATAGCTGTTTACACCCATTGTCAAATGAACGAAAATCCATGTTCAAATCAAAAAGATTCACGTGCTGTTTAAACATGGGTCTGAACTTGAAAATACTTTAAATGAGCCATGCATTATTTGCATGGCGATACGGAAAGCGTTGCGGACCAGACTGATCATTTCGCCTATGTTTTGTTCGTGAAAACGTTGCGTAGGCCTACGGTTATGACGTTGAGACGACGTTATGACGTTCGAAAGTACACAGCCGACGCCATTTTGTTTAGAGAAATTCAGTGTAAGAAAATGGGCAATTTAATGTTTTAGCAGCGTTTTCAGTGCGAATTATGTTGGAATAAGGTAAAATATGCAACAATAACGACCACACATGTTTGTTTCATTGCATTAACACTTGCCAGGGCCCTCGGAAGATGTTTGAACACTCGGCATATCGGCCTCGTGTTCAAACACCATCCTCGGGACCCGACAAATGTTAATGCATGAAAAAACATGTGTGATCCCTATAGTGGTTTATCGAATTTATTGCATTACGATATATCACTCCCAGACGCGACGTCATGTGATAAATCTGAGAAAATATATGCGCGCCCTAAAGGACTTAGCAATACATGTATATTAAAAAAGTGGCCCTATGTGTATGGCATTTTGATTTATCTCTTGTATGGTACTATGAGCATTTGATTTTTTTAGATTCAGAATTTCTTCCACTAAATGACAGACTATTATTAGTAGTGTTTTGGCGAATAGATCAAAGGAGAACCCTTGATTTATACGTTGGAATCCTAAATCAATGTCCCAGGGACTCTTAAAGTTCATTTCTTAGGGAAATCCCGGCTTAGAGCTAGGTTCATGCATTATGTACACACATTTATTTTTGTTTTAGCATTGCTGGTGTGTATAAACTGTATCAACGTAGAATGGTCGGCCAAGGTTCAAGTGATCATTACATTGAGTAAACTAGCCGCACTGCTCATGATCATCGTCATTGGATTCATATACATGGGCAAAGGTAGGTTAGAATATCCCAGTTGACATTTGACATTGAGACAACCTTATACCCTTAGACTTAAATGGCATCACACAATACTTAAAATGCTCTCGTTTTATTAGTTTATTTATTCATATGAGTAATTGGTGTTTTCATGATGCATGGGCTTATACTCTATATTCTTGGTGATTTTTCTGAGCCGTTTGCAATGGGTCTACTGACCATTGCTAATAAAAATTGGTATTTTTTCACATTTAAAACAACATAGTTTTCAAAATGCAAAGTAATATGTGCAGACTTTGCTTTTCGCTGAAAAGGCGAAATCTGCTTGCTTAAGACAAGTACTTGCTTAATTCACGTTTATTAGCACTTAAAAACATTGAATGGTGATACTTTTATGGAAGATGTCAAGGGATAATTACCTCTAATTACGTAAGTGGAGAAAGTTGGAAATGCCCGGCAACTAAGCGGACAACGAGGGGACCGTTTCCCTGATTATTTAAGGTAATTATCTCCATGCTTTGAAGAAGCACTTTCAATTGTATTCCAAATCAAGCTCATTATTATAAGTTTGAACTTATTCCAATTTCAGTAAAATGCTGCATCTGGTGTCCGATGTAATGTTTTTGTCTTCTACAATAATTTTAAAATTTAATCGTCATCGTTAAAATAAATTTGTCAAGATATGAAGAAGTAGGAAATGATCACACTTACTTGTTATGCCTATTGCAAAATTGTCAAGCTTTTTGAGGGATTCTGTTAAAATTTTGAACAATTCCAGTGACGCCAGAATGATTTTAAGTAGTCTTTGATAAGTAGATCACGTGGTTTGATGACTATTTCAAATTTGATAATGGGTATGTATTAACCACTGGTTTTATTGACGTAAATACGGTATAACTGTTGTCCATCTTTATGTAGTAGTTATGGGGATATAAAGTAGTAATGGGGATATAAAGCTGCAATGTATCAGTGAAAAAAGACAGAATTGGAAGTTTCTGGTTATAACGAAATAAAACAGTAATAAAGACATTAAAAAGTGGAACAAGATGCTATTTGAATCTTCGTCCTTCTTCATAAATTTTATCTACTGCCCGCCAGTACTGCTAAATCTAATTGGTATTGAACAAACTGCCACTAAAGGAGCTTTATCTGAAATTAGATGAAGTCAAGGCGCAGTAAAAACAGCTTAACGAGCACCAATAATGTATTGGTGCTTTGACCCTTTTCAGACCAATGGAAATATCCATAAAACTACATACAATAAAGTCAGACTAGTCCATTGTATATATATATATATATTGAGGGGTAACAGGTTATACTTTCGAAAATAATGTATTTCTTTCTCTTAAGATCGGTTTTGTCAACATATTACATTAAATGCTTAATAAGCTGCAAGAGTCGATGCAGTACTTGTGGTCAAAGATATAATTGTGGTCTTCAGAAAAAAATGAAACTATTTTGATTTGAATCAGTTTGAAACGTTATTTTTCGCACCCTGAAAAAAAACAAATTCTTAAATTAAGTCTCCCTTAACTCTAAGGAGGCATTGTAATTCTGGGCCCGCAGGGCCCCGAATAACAATGTCTCCAGAAAAGTAAGGAAGACTTAAGTTCAGTATTCATCTTTCAAAATGCTATATTAAATGCTAAATAAATTGCCTGGATCGATGCGGTACTTGTGGCCAAATACTTAAGTCTTCCTGAACTTAAAGGAGGAATTGTAATTCTGGGCCCTTGTCTACAAAGGGTTAACATAAAGCAAGTGCTTGATAACGCAATCAAAACGAACTGTGCCGCCAGCGAAGATTCAAATCAACCTTGATACTCACACAGTCAGAACAAAACTTCGTCAAAGACTCCAAGTACTTTGAGCTGATATCCAGGCTGGTCTTTGTTCTCGCTGGGCACATGTTCTATATTGTTGGTTTGTGCACTGGCTCATAATCTGGTGTTTTGATTGAAAGCTGACCATTTGATTAAAATGAATATGGATTAGGTTGCTTTACCAATATCTGACTCTTGAGATTTGCTTGTTTTTAATTTATTTGTATAGAAATGCATTTTAACATTATTAACGTAGACCAATATGTGTAGTCCGATGTTTGGCTCCTAAGCTAGCCCTTCCTAAAAAGTAAATAGTGAATACTCTGATCACATTGTGTCCCATGCATATTGATAAGACATTATCTTAACCTTGTCACAGGACCAACAGTTAGGCCATACAATAATAGAATTCTTCTCTAAAGATGTTAGCCATATTAATGCACATTTAATGAGCTCGCTTTAATGAGATAACGAGTTCTTCGATAATAATAGGAAAACAATCCTAATTGAGACACCACATAACAGGACAAACCGGGCCTTATCCCAATTTCTCATTCTAGATTGGCATTTCACATGAGCATCAAAAGGCGAGAACAGATAATAAAACAATCAACAACGAGCCCATTTTGCTTTTACACACCATTCTGCATTACTGTTCTGCCAGCCAAGAGGAACAGTGACGTCATGTTTTGTTTACAAAGTTATCAGGGCTTTATAAGCGATAGATCACGTGTGTATTAATCCTATCCGCAGGATAGGATTAATGCACAAGTAACCTATCGATTCTAATTAGCGAAAGTGGGGTGTACAAGTTAATGTTTAACAATTGTAAACGAAAGATTACGTCACTGTTACTCTTGGTTGGCACGACAGTAGCTATATTTGATTTAAAACACAATAAAATCATGCAAACATAAACAACGGGCAAAAAGTTGGTGTATCTGTATTCCCATTAACCCATAAAAAGTAAGTCAGTATGATCAGGAAATACCACAATCACACACTGCAGACCAACTTACGGTACCATGAGGAAGAGTCACATAACATTTATAGTTACAATACATCTGTAAGACAATATTAGCAAAGCAACCAGCTTTCTCTTTCTCTCCAAGATGATTGCAAAACTAGAATGGACACACAGTAATGCATAACAAAACAAAGACAACACAGAACTCCCACAAACAATGGGAAGTGCATTAAACAATAGATCAACAACAACACCACCGCCTTAGAACGGACAACAGCCTAAGGCAACGGGGGGGGGGGGGGGGGGGTGGCTCAAATGCATTTTACTAGCGCAAAATTTTTGCCCTAGATTCTGCTGTTGTTAAAACACAAAATTATTTAACTCGCATGGAGGCTTCCTAATTAACATCAAGTCTGGCGTCCTTTTTATGGGGCATCGACAAACAGTGCAGAACTAGAGCAGGCATTGCTAAACTAAAGGCGGTGTCTGGTCAGGATCTTCAGTTTGCTTACAGAGTGCTCTATCGAAATAAAAAAAGTATGAAAAATACCGGCAGCCAACAACGCTAAAATTAGAAATGGGCTCATCCAACCGATATGAGCAGGAAATTCCATTAGGCATAAATTGGTAAACATCATTTTACAGGTCAGACTGAAAACTTTCAAGATGCTTTCGCTGATAGTGATTTTAGAGGCGGGCCAATTGCAATAGCATTCTACTCCGGCTTCTGGGCCTTTGGTGGTTGGTAGGTAAATTAACCCTTAAAGCGCCAAGAAAAAAATGCATCTGAAAATTTCGTCTGCTGTAGTCGTCTGTTGCAAAAAATTGCCTAACATTACTGACGAATTAAGTGTAGAAGCAAACAGCATGGACCCAGAACAGACTGCTCCTATAGGAGCAGTCTGATCTGGGTCCACACTGTTTGCAATAGAGGCTACTTTAACATTTCAGCAGACGAGAAAAGCAGACGACTTTTGTTGCGAATGGCGCATTAAGGGTTATTTTGTTCTTTTCATGAATGCGTTGTTTTCAAGTCTGTGCATTTGCGACGCTTAATTTAACGCTAATTTTCGCAACTTAATGTAAGATGAGTTATTTACCAGTAATTTAGATGCCATTCTGCGATATCAACTAAAATACAAGTATGATCTAATAAATCTGTGATTCTGGCATTCTCTGATAATATAAGGCACACAGTTACAAGCGTTCTTTTAATTGAAAGATTCAAAATTAATTTCGTTATAATTTTGCAACCTATTCCATTTAATCTCCACCTAAACGCGTGGAAAGGTAAATACTTAATTAAAGCTCGGTTTGAGATTTTATAAGACTAATGAATTTTGTACGTAACCATTGGTTAATGTCTGGGGTCTGCCTATTGGTTTTAGCTCATATACAACAAATGGCTCATTATTGAGTATAGAGCTTAGAGAGGCATTTGCCACTGCTGCCTGTCATGCGCGGATCCAGAAAATTTGTCAGAGAGGGTCCAACACTGACAAAGTTTTTTTTTGCTTTAGTATCTTAGTAATGGGATGGAGAGAGGATCGAAATGCGACTAAAAGTGGGCCATCATCGGCCCGCAAGCGAAACGCCGTTTCGCTGGCGTGCCGATAATGGCCCACCATTGAATGCCGCTTTGGTAGCTTTGTGATTTTAGGGGATCCAGATCAATATTGCTAGGAAACCCAATATTTTTGTGATTTTTCAGAGCTCATTCTGCCATGACTTTCAGAACAGATAACGTACGTGGGGCGTTTTACATGCTAATACAACAAGGGGTAACCAAACCTTTTAAAAATAATGAACCGTTTCGTGGGATTTCCAACAATGTGGTATGTGCGACCAGCAAAGCCGCAGATCAGCCTACGCATACGCGCGGTCTGATCAGAGCCCTTGCTAGTCACTTGAATACTTTATGAGTGTTAAGCTACTGACTGAACATCATTTGGAGTTTCTAAGCTTAAAAGGAGGCTGCACAGGCTCGTTTGAGTCTACACTTGTCAAAATGCCACATTGTTGGAAATCACGTGTCACGGCTCAAATATTTACGCACATCAAAGTGTACAACTGAAACGAGCAACGATTCTCTTCAGCACTGAAGGGTAAAATTTCTTGCGTGTCAAATCTAAAATCTGTAGCTCATACAAAAACGTTTTAGCACTATCCTAAGATGGCGATTTTGTTACATTTCGTTTTTATTAATCTTCTATTTTCAGGAGTTATCTTAATTTTCTCACAGATGAACTTATTGAACCTCATAAGTAAGTAAACGCTACCATTAAGTTATTTAAGTTTTGATTTGTAAATTCTGGAATAGTGCCATACCTCAAAAATTGGAAGTAACCGGGGCAGCAGGAATTCATTTCAATTATCGATAGTTTTAATTTTCAAAATTCGTATTTTTCGGTTATATGTTTGAATGCTTTCATTCAACATCATAGTATGACCAGATTTTGCAACTTCAATAGGTAATGGAAACGTCTGTCTAAGCATTAAAGAAAATAGTCTTATTTGCGCCATAAGCAACGATATAATAAACATTATTTTCCATGATAAAGGTAACTCTGACGACTAACAGCCTTAAAAACTAAAGCACATTTTAAAGGCCTTTTTTCGCTAAACAAAAATATTGTTGTTAGTTACTATGTATAGCAACATGACTCCAACAGGAGAATACTTACTTCATTCTATTAAATAGACTAGGTCTGTAACTTTGAACATTTTTCGCAAAAAATATTATAGAATTAAGTTATGTTATCACAATAAATATGTTCAGTACAGCTAAAAACTGCATGGGAAAGTGAATTATCTTATAAAAACAGGCGTGTTTTCCTTGTTAGTATTTATTTACGTCCCTCCAAATATTCTAGACAGTTGATTTTTAACATAAATGCTGTTGTTTTGATAGTGATAATTTGTTAAGATTTACGAAAATGGTAAAATGTTTACCTGGGTTTGAGTGTTTTTACTGTGTTCTTGAAAAATAAAAAAACTATTTCTAATAACAGAAGATCAAAAGTTACGGACTATGCAGCTCTAACCAAACATGGCTGAACTGGTACTTTTAAGTTATAATGTTAAAAATAATTTTATTTTAAGACAAATTACTGAAAATAAATAAAAAATAAAAAGAGAATGGCTTGTGTTTTCACTGTTTTGGAGACCTCCATCCGTTCCATATCTTACCATGATAACAATAGACTGACAATGTTTATTAAAGGGTGTTAAGAAAGTTCGTTCCACATTAAAATTATTTCCTATTATTATAGTTATAATGTGTCTAATGACATACATTTCACTGGAATTTTTTAAAATAGACATAGTTGATAAGAAATAAACAACGGGATGAGCAATCAATTATTTTGTCATGGAATAAATAATCTTCAAATTCAAGTAACCCTCGGAAATTTTTTGACTTGAGGAGCAAAATGGGGTATATGACAAAGAACCATTGTCATGTAATGTCCAGCGTGATGAGAATATTTCTGAATTGGTTGAAAAAACATAAATGGAGTTGTTATTCATCTTTTACAAGTTTAAATACGTTTACTAAGCATCAAGGCTGTAAAGAACCATGCAAAATAAAAGATAATGTCACAAAGTTTGGAATATTTAAGATTTTTCTATAACGGTTAAAAGACAGTTCCCAAAGCAAACATAATCGTGTGAAGACATTCTATGTCAGACACGAAACCAAACGCTATAGAGTATCACAAGGAATAGAATGCGGGTGCAAAATGCATTCTTTCAGCATCATTTCTTTTTTAAATGATTCGAAATTCTATAATGAAGAGCGGAAACACCCTTTAGATGTACTTTTAAACAATTAGACAGGATGGCATATTAAATATTGACAGCTTTGGACAGATTAAAACCGGCATTAACAATCAGTTTTTATTTAATTTGAACATTTTGGGATGCAAATATTCATACAATCGCATAACATGTCCTTATTAAACATTTAACACAGTATTATTGTATGGAAATAGCTTGCATTTTGTTTATCAAAATTGATAATACCTACAAGTTTAATAGAAAGCAGCTCAGATTAATAATTGATTTATGTGTCATACAAAACTTAACTGTCCTTGCTACACATCTGATTGCAAATATGTCCAAACATGTGGAGCTCTTACTCCTTCAGAAAAAGAACAACTATTTAACCTTTATATGTATATAGTATGAATACCCATAAACGCAATAACGAGTTTAAATATCAATTCAAGCACAGCGCAAAAAATCTATACAATGATCATTGAGGTCAGTGTTTCCAAACAAAGTGGTCTAAGCCTTCATTATATATCAACACATTAAAGGGAATCGCCAAGTCTTTATGATGCGCCTGAATTCTGGATGCTGATTTCTGTTTGGAAGCATTATCAGATGTCTCCCATAGAGGATTGTATAGTTTGCAAAATTTCATACCATTATTTTAGGGATCTCCATCGTGTGATTGCATTTTTTTTTTATATCAACAGTTCCCCTGTAGTTACGTTATCATTAATGTCATTTGTATCATTAGAATTTACAGACGGCTACCTCAAACATATAAATATCACATGTGTGTCAGTAATATATGTCAAGAAAGTGATAGTAGCTTTCATCGAAGCCTATGCTAAGTGTATCTAATAAAGCCTTAAATCAAACTATATTATTTGCTTTATTTAAGGCATCAATTTCTTTTTCAGAAATACCACGTTTAATAGCTTCTGTATTTATCAGCGTAGTTACAACATCCTGCATAATAACCACATTTTTCAAGAGACTCCTAGTGCAATTGTGATATCAGCTGCATACTAAGAGTGGTGTCACAAAACATTCTCCCTTCAGAGTCGTCCTGATGCAATTGTGACATAAACGTATTAACAGGAGTTTACGTAGAAGCACTCTCTTTTTCAGAGTCTCCTGGATGCAGTTGTGACATAAGCATATTAACAGGGGTTACGGTAGAAGCACTCTCTTTTTCAGAGTCTCCAGGATGGATTTGTGACATAAGCATATTAACAGCATAATAACAGGGGTTAACATAGAACCACTCTCTCTTTTAGAGGGGTTACGGTAGAAGCACTCTCTTTTTCAGAGTCTCTCTGATACAACTGTGTCATAAGCATATTAACAGGGGTTAATGTAGAAGCACTCTCTTTTTCAGAGTCTCCCAGATGCAATTGTGACATAAGCATATTAACAGGGTTTAAGGTAGAAGCACAGTCTTTTTCAGTGTCTCCCGGATGCAATTGTGACCTAAGCATATTAACAGGGGTTTACGTAGAAGCACTCTCTTTTTCAGTATCTGGGAAGCAATTTTGACATAACATCAGCATGTTAACATAGGTTAACATAGAAGCACTCTCCTGGGTGTATTTGTGATATATATCAACGTAATAAGAGCGGTTAACATTGAAGCACTCCCTCATTCAGATTCACCCAATGCAATTTTGATATTATCAGCATTGTAACAGTCACTGTAAATCACTGTAGCAAGTATTTTTTTTCAAGAATGTCCCACATGCAATTATCATAGCATTCAACATAGTAACAACTGTTTACATTGTAGAAAATTATTTCTCCCACCTTTGCCCGTGTAAGATAGGCTGTCAGCTCATGTAAGAAATTTCTATCTTAAATGACCACGTGACTGCTTTCTTACATGGACAGAGTTAAATATTCTTTTATTCCAAAAAGGATACTTTAAGGACCAATATATTGCGCCTAGGTAACCAAAAGGCACCAGACAAGGTTAAGCGTTACTTACTGACGTCATATAACGTTAGTGAGGTCAGCGAACGTACACCGCGTGACGAAAACGGCAATGTTACGTTAATGGCACAGGGAGCCAAGCAGGAATTTATTTTGCATATTGCAACTTAACTAATGCTCCAAGGGTGTTTTCCTCGCAATAACAAGGTGCAAACTACGTTTACACCCATTTCAATGCCCAATAAAAACACTCGTGAACTCAGAAATAATGTAAACCCAACGAGTAAAAAGTTAAAAATTTCAGGTTTTCATGGAGTTTTTATGTTCTGACAAAAACGCTTCGAAAAGTGGGAGAAAAACGATCCATCATGAGCCTGTCCATGTAGGATAGAGAAATCTCACCCTCGGGGTCGGAATTTAACCAGGGACTCGGCAAGCCTCGTCCCTGGTTAAAATTCCGACCCCTCGGGTGAGATATCTCTATCCTACATGGACACTCATGGTGGATTGTTATATTCTCCAGAATCTACCAGCCTATTGGCATTTTACATGCAGCTATCTCTTTTTCACAAATCCCCCACATGCAATTGTCACATCTATCAGCATAGTAACAGCCACTTACATTATAACAACTTGTTTTTCAGGAATCTCCCACATGCAATTGTCACATCTATCAGCATAGTAACAGCCACTTACATTATAACAACTTGTTTTTCAGGAATCTCCCACATGCAATTGTCACATCTATCAGCATAGTAACAGCCACTTACATTATAACAACTTGTTTTTCAGGAATCTCCCACATGCAATTGTCACATCTATCAGCATAGTAACAGCCACTTACATTATAACAACTTGTTTTTCAGGAATCTCCCACATGCAATTGTCACATCTATCAGCATAGTAACAGCCACTTACATTATAACAACTTGTTTTTCAGGAATCTCCCACGTGCAATTGTCACATCTATCAGCATACACTGTAACAACTTGTTTTTCAGGAATCTCCCACGTGCAATTGTGATATCTATCAGCATAGTAACAGTAGTGTACCTCATAGCAAATATTGCATACTTCGCCGTCTTAACACCATCAGAGATGTTGACGTCATCTGCTGTAGCAGTGGTATGTCATTTAAATTTTATTCTAGAAGATACATGCTTGACAACTGGTCATTAGTAACATATTTTCTAATAAAGATAATAAATTGGATCGATCCCTGATCTTTGCCTCCTTACATACACCTGTCTTTGAGGGGTGGGGGTCGGGGAGACTCAACTCGGTAGGCTAAGCTACAGAGACTAGCTAGAATAGTGTATCTTTGCATTTAGCAAAACTATGAATACTACTATCCAGAAAGCGAGTAACAGAGTCACTGTTCAGACTGCACAGGTTTTCTCACAGTGCTGTCCATATTTACTCAGAAAATTGTAACAGTTAAAGTAAAATATTTATTTAACTGGTATAATGCCACATTTAGTTTGTAACAGATATTTCATAGTATATAAACAGCAGCATCATTTACCCTTTGAGGATGGGTAACTTCTTAGCGGGTACTATGGCAAACAGTGAAAATAAAGGAACATTTCATCAGAGACTGCACTGTTTGCTAAGACAATATTGATCTTCAGAGAAAGAAATATATTATTTGGAAATTATAACCTGTAACCCCTCAATATATATAATGGACCATCCTGGCTTATTTGTATATAGTTTATGGAAAATCCCATTGGTTTTGAAAGGGTTAAAAGGCAAAGAGAGCATCAAAACGTGTAACTAACCCTAATCCCTGACAACAAAAGCAACGACAGAAAAAATGTACAATGGTTATAATGGACCATGAGGAAGCTTGTTTTTGTATCTATGCAAAAACTTAAGTATAGACCAACCCGTTCATCTGCGCAGTCTAATCTGAATGTTTGCTATTCATTTTCTGCAAAACAAACCAAAAAGCTTGCAACATCCATCACAGCTTTAGATATACACAATTTTTGAGCGTAAAATTGTAAATATTTTCTTACCTATCAGTTTAACATATGTTTTGGTTGCTCAAAAGAACCGTCTCATCGAGACGGTTCTTTTGAGTACCCAGAACAAAATATGATTTGGTTGAGAATCAAGAAACTTCGTTTTTCGTTACACACTCTTAACTAAAGTCCTGATCGATCGAATCTTGGTAGTCTCTAAAGTTAAGAAGATAGATGTAAGTGTTATCTTATTTTATTTCAGACATTTTCAGACCAAACAATACCATCAGTGGCGTGGATAACACCAATTCTTATAGCCATCTCTGTTATGGGTGGTATCAATGGATCATCATTATCAATGTCAAGGTAAAAATTACAAAAGAAGATACACAGTCCAATGGCATGGAATTATTGACTATTGAGGAAATTTCATAGGCCTTCTTTTTTAGAATTCTTCTCAGGATTCATGTCACATGCACTTATATCATATGACTAACTCAGTCAATCAAAATATCAGCAGTAATTCTTTTTTGTAAGCATACAGCCTTGTATATATCTCATTCTCATACGAAGTTCAGATTAGTTGTAAAGTGCCATTCAGCGCCATTTTGTATTTTTTTGTTACCTTGAAAACCAATTTTAGATATTTCAGACTGAATTCAGGGTTGTTAACATTATAAGGTCAGCATTGGTAACGTCAAAGCACCGCTGTAGGCGGTGATCATGTAAACATTTCACCATTTGAAGAATGGCTCAAAATCACAGCAAAAACACCAGTTGCACTGTGGCATTGTGCTATCAAGTCAATCTAACATAACCGAAAATTACAGAATCTCGCATTTTTCACTTGTCACCATTAGGTATCTGAAACGCTTATTTAAATATAGGTGAGGTTGTTGATATATATTGTTTGATTGGTCAGATTATTTCTATTTGGAAAGTGCTCGTTGCTAGTAGGAACGTGTTGGGAAAACGCGGTATAAAATTGCCTATGGGATGTCATTGATTAATACCTGAAAAACACCAAAATGACCTCGTTCAGTAAATATTGGAATTATTAGGTTGACATCACATCATGTTAAATGCCTGCAAAGTCAACAAATGACTTGTGATTTTCAACAATGTGTCATTTTGACATGTGTAGACTCAGACGAGCCTGTGCAGCCTCCTTATAAGCGTAGAAACTCCAAATACTGTTCGGACAGTAGCTTAACAGTCATAAAATATTCAAGCTACTAGCAAAGGCTCTTGGTATCCTGGATCAGGTGTGGTACTTGATTGTATTTATTCCTGATCTTTGCACCCTTACTTACTCTGATCAGACTGCCCATATATGCAGGCTGGCCTGATCCTTTGCTGGTGGCACATACCACATTGTTGGAAATCTCATGTCACGGCTCATATTATTATTATTATTATTATTATTATTATTATTATTATTATTATAAAACACATACTTTTATTCAGATCATCAGCATTATACTCTTTGCAACAACAACAAAAACAATAAACAAGTGCCTTTTACTAGCAACTACCACAATCACAATCACAGACCAACCCATGACATTGCAAGGAAGAGTCACAGAACACAGGCACAACATGGCGGCAAGAATATAATTATAGTGAAACAGCTAGCTCTTTCTTCCTGAGCCAGATGATTGCAAAAATAAAAATGACATTAAGAACACCATCACAAAATAAAGACTGAGCAAAACAACACAATTTAATGGGAGCACCAACAAACAATGAATCAACAACATCAGAATTACTTCTGTAAAACATACAGCAATGGAGGCCACTTAGAGGCTTAAAAATATTATACTGGCCAAATGTTCGCCATAGATGTCCTGTTATTACGAGGGTCATCCAATAAAGAATGAGACTTTCTTCATAATTTGAAAATCTGTGTGTGTATTTAGTTAAAATTTACCATACTAATAGTATAACATCTTAGCAATTCAGGAATATATACAATATGCTTGTGGTTGATCAGTTGCCATAGTAACGGAATGTTTTGTGGAAAGACTTGAAGATGCATGGCCACGTTTACACTATTTTTTGCATACCCACGGTAAATCAACGTCATTTATTTTCGCTCATATGTAGCATTTAACCTATTGATATCATTTTTTCTACTGAACAATCTTAGTGTTACATAAAATGCAATTAAGCAAGAAGTTATTATGCATAACCTTTATTTTGGTTGCCTAGCAACCGATTTACTCGATTGTTTATAAACACTCTACTTTGCGTTGCTATGGTAACTATGTTAGTGAAGGATATCCAACAAAATATATCGCTACGTGCAGCTGATTGTAATTAGGTATAGATGAATAGAAACCTGTTCACTTAAATTGCTTTCGACTATTTGATATTAACGTTATAAGTCATGAGGTCAGTGGAAAATACCAGTTTTTTCTTAAAAACCTGATTTTTTTAGCTTTGTTTCCATGGTAACAGCTCAAGACTCTGAATCATTACTTTCTGCTATTGGTTATAGATAGATTGCATGAGCATATATAAGTATTCATAGAAAAATAAACTATACATTTTAACCTGTTGCCATGGTGACCACCTATACTGAGCCGGCCACGGATGGTTGCCTAGTCTTCTAATATTGCCTAGGAACAAAAGTTGGAACTTTGTAACTCGACGAATATGGTTCATGTGAATAGCCAAAAAGACATGCTAGCTTTGAACGAGATTTCATAAGTCTAACATGTAAATTCACTGTACTATAGAAAAGTCTCATTCTTTATTGGATGACCCACGTAAACCACAAAAATGTTAAGCTCGTATGGATTTTTCATAACTTAAACGATGTATCATCACAGTGAAACAATCACAACAGATGAACTTACTGTGCCAAAACAAAGGAAACGACTCTTAACCCATAGACAGTCAGAGATGAAGAAATCCCCCAGATGAGTGTTATGTAATGTGCTACAACTTTTCAGATGACGTTAGAAGTTAATGTCATATTTAGCTAATCATGAACAGCGCAGCGAATCAGTATATAGAGCGTTATACTTTCGGATTAAAGGGTCGTAGGTCCATATTGTTTGCAATATAGCCTACGTAAGAACATAAGCAGGTGTCAGGAGCAGATAACAAAAGTCATGACTGGCGGGCTTAGTTTTAATCTGATTGAAAATATATTATATTACATGACATACCATCAAACCTACGCTAGTTGATACAGGTATCTACTTATCTGATTTCTAGTATAATGACTGTTTTTTGAGCATGTGGTGCACGCACGCACACACGGGGGAGAGAGAGAGAGAGAGAGAGAGTATTCATGTATGAACCTTTATCAACTTACCGTTTACCTTGTGTTTGTAATTTTATTCAGCTCTAGTAATGTGTGTTTCTATTATTTATACATTATTCTAAATTATTTTAGGTTGTTTATGACAGGTGCATCAAACAACCACCTTCCAAGTTTTATATCTATGATCAACGCAAGATTTCTCACACCTGCCCCATCTCTTCTAGTCATTGTGAGTATAAAATAATACATCGACTGATAAGTAATACTGGTACTACAATAACAAATTTAGCTTTCAGACCATGTCATTCAAAACTGTTTCAAAGTGGTCTGCAGTTGTAAGTGAAACTGGGGATCATTCAATCAGATAATATATCATAATATATGCTCTCTTTTGTTTGCATTGAAGTGCTTCAAATAAATCTAAAAATTGGTACAAATTACCAAATATAGTTCAAATGAATTGTGTGAAATTGTGTTAAGTGACCTTGTGTATAAGCAACCTAAACGAAACGGTTACCAATGTTATACAGGTGATATGGACATCATATCGTGTGAATTCAGAAATTTTCGCGAGGGTTTTATTTTCGCGACAAAGCAAAATCACTCTGCCGTTTACTGATGTAGGTAAATTAATTTCCAGTAGCGAATTTTAAACATCGCAAATATGACTTTGAGCGCTTTCCCCCCAAAAAAATATCGCAAACAATTATGAATTTACAGTCGGTGATGATCAAGCAGTCTGACAGAGACTATATTGATTGCATACGCAATACAGAAAAGTCAAATCTTATTAAAGTCATCTAGCCATTCAGCAAATATACACATTTATGTTTAACGAATGTTATACGAGGGGGGTTCAATATGTAATGAAAACCCATTCATAACTCCATCCACAAACGGGTTAGGATTTTATGCCATATGCCAAACGAAAGATCAAAGCATCGCCATTATAATGATGCAAGAATCATTATTCTATCTTTCCAAATTTAATAAGTTAGAGACGTCTTAAAAAAACACACTAATATACACTGCATATAGTTTCCTCAGAATTGTAAAGACTCAATTTAACAAAGGTATAAAGGCATACTGTATTTTCTGAAACAAACATTTAATATGCACTAATCACATATCCATAGTTTTCTGAAACATTTCCCCTTTATCTGCTATAGCAATACAAACTTTTGACCGGTACCAATTTCTCGTGCAAACGTTTTTATTTCGTTACCCCCTCTTACGTTGTCGTCGTTTAAAGCAATAGACGTAACACTAAAATACACACGGTTCTTGAAAATCGGAAATGTGATTTTGGACCAAGAAAAGGACAGTTTTGATTGTATCGAAGTTTAAATACACACAGTGCATAGGTAGCGGACCAGTTAAACTGAAACCAATATCTCGGGGTATCTCATCTGAGTGGTATACCATTTTCATATTCTTTTAAGTGATTTTCTTATTATAAATGACGTATTTGGGGGTACTTTATGGGTGAAATTAAATAAGGAAATTTCAAAATCGGCTGTATTACATGTACTTGCAAATGAACATCAAAGCGACCAGAAAAAACCCCAAATGATTTTCGTTAAGATTTTCGCTATGTATTTGTTTGCGCAAAAACGACGCTGTCAATGGAATGCCAGAAAATGTTGCATTAGGGAGGATTTTCACCAAAAAAGCAGCCTCAGTATTTCATAGAATATGAAGCAGTATCAAAAAATTTTGCAGGTATAAATTGTCAATATATGGATATTTACCACACAAAGAAGCAGACTGATAATATCACTCGTTCATGTAGTTATCTGCTTTTGAAAACATTGTTTTATTTCATATCGCAGTGTATTTCAATACCCTATCTTGAAAGTGGCGTGTGTAAATTAGATAAGGAGCTGGACAACTGCAATTTCACATTTATTTAGCCAAGAAACAGACCTTTTCACAAAAGTTATTATAAAGTTTGTAAATATAAAACTTTGGGATATAATGGGCTGTTTTTCATTACATATTGAACGCTCTCGTAATCTATGGAAAAAAAACGTACAATGTCTAAAATAGCGCAACGCAAAATACAGATAACTATAGATGACTGTTAATAACTTATATCCTTATAGTTTGAAGTCTTAGTAAATTTGTGATGCTTTGGAGGTATTATTCCGTAAGTATTAATCATATGACATCGCGTCTAGGAGTGTGATGACACTATGAATTAAATATGATAAACCATTAGTGAATTACTAAGTTTGGTAACATTATGAAATGACCATTCATAACAACGCTGTGTGTATAATGCTTGATAAAATGCTCGACATGTGTCACATTTTATCTTTTTTCCTCAACTTGTTTAATTAATTAATTAAAACATGTAAGATAATATATTTTCATTATTTCTAATAAAAGTACGGTGTTTTCTTAATCCAGGGTGTCAAATCTAGCATGATCTTACATTGATCTCTTCTGTTGTAGCTAATATTAACACTAATAATGCAAAGCTTTGAAGAGATTTTCTACCTCATAGAGTTGATGGGCTTTGGATTTTCAATGGTCTTAACCTGTGTGTTTTCTGGGCAGATATACCTCAGATATAAAGAACCAGATCTGTATAGACCTATAAAGGTGAGTTGGATTTCCTTAGATTTATACAATATAGAATTATACACTCGCATATCTATCATATTACACCAAATCCTTGAATTTGTATTAACAAGCAAATGAATACAACCAGTTAATACCACAGTTACAGTCGCAGACCAACCCACAGCACTGAGAGCAAGAGCCATAGAACACATATACCAACACAACAACAAAATCACAATTAAAGTAAAGCAGCCTCATTCTTTCTTGGCGAGATGATTACAAAACTATACACAACCATATTATTAAAACTAAATTATTGTTTTATAAGTCCTATGAAGTTGTAAGAAATTGAGTCCGACTTATGAACAGTAAAACAATATACACCCATACAGTTTATGAACTATTGCATTTCACATATTCTTAACAGTAATAGAGTATATAATTGAACAGATAAGTAGCTATTGCATGGACCTGTAAAATCGTTAAAACTGATTTCTCTACAACAGTAAGACACAGTCCTACAGTTTGGATCTGTTGTATAGTTCAATGGCTAAACGGGCTGTTTTCTTTAGCTCTGACAATCTATGAGTCATAAGCATTTTCTTTGATTCACAATTATGTGTTAATTTGATTAAATTGTTTCTCTGTGCGATGCACTGCATAAGTTAGAAAGCCTCCATGCGAGCTAAACAATTTTAACAACAATAGATTCTAGAGCAAATAAACATTCATTTAAGTCCACAGTGTCTTAGGCTGCTGGCTGTTCTAAGGCGGTGGTTCCATTCTTATTAATTCATTGTTAATTGTTGCTCCTATTGTTTGTGGGAGTTCTGTGTTAGGTCCTTGATTTGTTATGCAGTACTTAGTGTCCTTTCTAATTTTGCAATGATCTTGATGAGAAGGAAAGAGCTGGTTGCTTAACTTTAATGACCGTTAGTGTTCTGTGGCTCTTCACAGGGTGCCATGGGTTGATCTGTGGTGTGTAATCCTGGTCATAATCACTTACTTTTTGGGAAGCAAATCGTGTCTACGATTGGAGTGTCCCTTCAAAGAGGGGTGGCAATATATTGATTAACACTTTACTTCTATAACCTTTATAATATACATGTACTTAAGGAATAAAGAAACACAACCGACGGAAGTATAATTTTTGCGTGTTTAAATGACGGTTCTCTTTTGAAAATTCCAAAATGAGTATTAGGGTCAATTTGGGTACATTCTGCCAGTGTAGGTACAATTTGACACTTTTGTATTTCTTCGATAACTCCAGTGTGACTTCGGTTGTCATTGCTATGTGTAAGCCAGATAAAAGTCAATAAAACATTTATTTCATTTTCGCAGCGTTGCAAGTTCATTATCTTTGATACATGTATTTTCATTGGCTGAAAAATGTCTAGTCATAACAAACTTTCAGAGCTCCAAATGTTAAAATTCTCACCAGATTAAACGTAATCACCGCCCCAGATAATATACACATGTATAGTCTAAATCGTGGTAATAACTTACTGCATTCTCTGCACTTGTGTTTAGGGGACATTATATTTTGTGACTTTAAATGTATTTAATGAAAAAATCCCATACATTTAGTTTCAATTTGACAAACAAAATGTATCCGACTATACCAACCAAATAAATAAGAACTGCAGGTACAGTCGGACAGCATGATTTAGTTGCTCTAAACGAATCCAACTTGCACCAAAACAAGTTTAAACATTTATTAAAATGCTTTTCATGGGCCTACTTAGCCCAAACTTTATTTCTCTACTATAACATGTTCTAACTTAATGGGTGGTCTGCAGTGTGTGTTTGTGGTATTTCCTGACCATACTCACTTACTTTTTGTAATATCGTCTGGTGTCCTTGGATTTTCTTACAAAAACTTATTGTGTTTACCTAGGGATAACACTGTGTGAACTCTTTAGAACTGGAAGATTGTGATTGTAATAGGTCTGAAATAGCCTTTTGGGTTACCCTTTGTGCCTGTTTGTGCCTGTTCGTTCTTTGTTGGTCATGTTCGTGTGTATTCTTCTCTTGAGGCCGTTGGTTGGCGTTGATACGTGATTATGGTAAAAACTGGTCTTTTTTGTAGGTTTCAAAATTTGTTTTAGCCTCTCTCTATACATATCTATCTGTCTTCTGCTAGACACGATTGTCTAACTTACCATGATGGGTGCTTTATTCAATATACAAAAAGTATGCAAGTATGATCAGGAAGGAAATGCCACAGATCACAGACCAACCGACGCCAACGTGCAAAAGAGACAGAGAAAAAGACGGAAAGAAACACAGAGCACAAAGGGCAACAAAACGGATCAAACACCCTCCCAACCTAACCCCAGCATAATATGATTGGAGCGACAATATTTATTATAAACAATGAATCAAAAACAACAGAACCACCACATCAAAACAGCCAATACTACGAGGGGTGGGTTACCAGGGTACTTAAATGCATTTTACTGGGCAATTCTTCGCCTATCAGTATGCATTTAGTTTATACACTTGTATAAAAAACTGTCTCCAAATCTATCACAGAAACATATTTTGGTTATAATATACTGTTAATCAATTAATATAAACAATAAAGTACATGTAGTATAAAGTGGGTGTCGTAGGGTAGCGCAAGGTGATCAGTAGCACCCATCCTCGCTATCTCACAAGAGCTTAATTGCTGTCCTCCTCTGAATCGGTAACAGGAAGAGAGAAGCTGCTGAAACTATTCCTTGGTCAGTATTAATGGACAAAGTGTTATATTTTGTTGAAGAATAAATGAATAACAAATGATAAAAAGACGTTTGTCTACCGATTCTACGCCCATATGCGTCACTTTTGTTGTTGTCTGATTGTACCAGCCTGTATGTTCGAATGTACCAGCTGTCTGATCAAAGGCAGAGTAGCGAGGATTTATCAAGGTTTTTGTCATATTTTCGTGACAAAATTGCTTTAAAACATATCTTTAATAATATAAGCACCAACATGTCATTTGAAACGTTACATTGTACGACATTTCGTGTACCCAGAAAGAGTTAAACGAGAGTGTCCGAATGTACCTACATTGACCCTAATAGCATGTGATGAAATACCAAAACGTTATTTTAACACTACATTTTACGCTACAAGATGAAAACATATGAAAACGTAAAAAGTGACGTGAACGTCAGAATAAAGATCAAGAAACCCTGTCTTTTGCATGCTTGGCTATTTGGCGTCGACTTGACAATGTGCAAATAAAACAAACGTCCAATCATATTCATAATGCAGTCAAATATTGTATAAAAACAGGCTACTTAAATGGCAAGATACACAATGGTAGTGAATAAGCAAAAACGTCACATAGAGCTGTCCGGTTTGGGTCGCCCGTGAATATACGGGATGAGATAAACCTAGAGACTACAGAACATAATTTTTCAGCGCAGTTCATTAAAATAATTTCCCATTATAAAAAGATTGGCTATAACATTAATGTATTGCAACAGACTGCATGCTTGGTAGTCAACCCAATCACGGTTGGCAACTTTGCTTTCCTCTTTAATTGCACGCCGGTGGGTCGGACTTCAGACTCTATGATGGTTCCGACTTAAAGACTTATCTATTGATGAGATGGTAGGGGCCTGATGCTTTGGCTGTTTGTCGGGCCCACCGGGGTTTACCTGTTGGATTTCTTTTGCTCCGGTATTCAGTTTAATTTACTGTTGAGTCCTTATCCTTGCTTTATCTCCTTGTTATATCTTGATTTATATGTTTTAGGAGATGATGCATTGATAAGTTAGGGGTCTTTCATGCAAACCAAATATCTATGTGTCTTGATCCACATCTGAATTAAGGGTGAGGTTGGCGCCGTTAAACCGGTTTAAGCCCTCCAGTAAACTATTTTACTGACCGTTCCAAGGCGGTACTTCTTTTGTGGATCTTTTATGTTTTTGTTCTGTCTTGTGTTTGCTATGTTTTGTGCGCGTCTGTGTATATGTGCTTTGTGGTCACCTGCTGGGAAAGGGCTGACCTCTTGGCTCTCGTTTGTGCTGTCTTCTGTGAGTTTGTCACTTTCCCATTGGTATCCTGGGTCAGGTGTGGTACTTGATTGTACCGTTTCCTGATCTTTGCAACCTTACTTACTTTCTTTGGAAAAAAACTGACTTTTCAGATGCCGTAGAAATATGGTTGTATGGTGTTTGTATTGACGTTAGTCAAACAAAGGATGGCACAATGCAAGTGAAAACGCCTAATTATATGCCGAAAGTAAAAACTAAAATGGTAAACTATAACCCAAACTTTGTCACTGGACCATTTTCTCATTAGAAAAACACATAAGCATTATGGAAACCATTAAAATGTAGGATATTTAATTTGAACGTCAGATTTGACGTTTTTTGAAGTCTGAACGTCTCAAGTCATAATTCTTGAAGAGAACGCACTTGTAATGAATAAAGCTCAAGCAAAAACAAAATTTTAAGTGTTTCACGCAGTATTCAGAGTTGACGTTAAGCCGTTTCAGAATCCTACCAGAAGTTTGCCAGCTGATCATTTCCTTGACCCGCAATCTTTGCCAAGACTTCTTAAAACAACAAACCAATGGTTGAATCAAAAATGCTTTTATTGATCCTGTTTCAACATTTTACTAGGGGGGGGGGTAGGCTGGTTACGCGCCTATCAACATTATTTCGTAATCGATAATTACGTTGAACCTGCTGTAATTTGACGGATACATACTGCTCCCATGAATTAATATCATTTGCACTAAAACTTGCATCATATTGTATGCTTACAATGAAGCAAAGTGTTTGTTGCGTTTCTTTATTCCTTAAGTATATATACATGTGCATGTGTAAGTGTATGCTTTACACACACATGTGATAAGTAACTTATTTCAAGGGTTGCCTTTTTTCAGTAATGAAAATGCTTTTTATTGTAAGATATTGCTCTTTCCTTAAAGGGTAACTTTATCTGTATTAGAAAAAGTACTGTTGAATCTCATTGACTCACGTGTGCGTATCCAGAAATTCAGTCATGGTTGGGATGGTGGGAGGGTCCTGACAACCTTTTTTGTAGTCACCATCGTGTTTCAACGAGGGCCATACAGAGTCCAATAATCATTTTCATCTCGAAGGGGCCCATACCGGTATTTCTAAGGAAACATACAGCCACTTGTGATTTTCACTCACATGTGATAAGTAATTTATTTTAAGGGTGACCTATATGTTGTTATTTCTAAGTGATGCAAAATGCTTTTCTTTGTGAGATTTTGCCCATTCCTTAAAGGGGAATTCGTCTGTTTTAGACAAAGTACTGTTTACTCACATTTACTCACATGCGCATATCCAGAAATTCTATCAGGGTGGGGGTGTCCTGACAACCTTTTTCTTTAGTCAACAACATATTTCCAGGTTGAGGGAGGGTGGATAGCTGACAACAGGATTTAAAAAATAAAAAGTGTCTGCTGAATAACCACTACCAAAACCCATGTAGCTAAAAAGTATTCTGTATGACGTATGACACGCAAAAATATTTTAAAAAATGATGACAATCTCAAGCCAATGACGTAAGTTCATCCATATGAATGCTTTAGTGCAATGAACCCCACATGATAACTATTTAATTGAAAATGCAGGCCTTAAGTTAAAAGTGCGTAACAAAGAATTAATTTACTTATTTCTCAACCAAAGCATATGTTGTGGGTACTCAAAAGAACTGTCTCAATGAAACGGTTCTTTTGAGCACCCAAAACCATATGTTGTGGGCACTCAAAAAAACAGTCTCAATGAAACGGTTCTTTTGAGCACCCAAAACATATGTTAAAACTTAGTGGTAAGGAAATATTTACAAATGGTGTTTATCTAAACCTGTGAAATTGTATCTTTCTTTTTTCCAGCTACCAATTGCTTTGCCAGTATTTTTGCTCCTAGCTAGCTTGGTAATCCTAGCATTAACAGTTTACCAGAAACCGACAGAGAGTGGACTGGGTCTTCTCATGATGGCTTTAGGGGCTCCACTATATTTCGTATTTGTGTATTGGGAAAATAAACCAGATTCTATAAGAAGTACTTTGTGTAAGTATCCAGTGTTGAATTTTGAAACATTGACTTTAAAAATAGACGAACTCTTCACAATTGTATCCCTTGCAGAATGGTAATTTCGGAATTCAGAGAATACCATAATATGTGAATCCAGTTCCTCCAACACCTAAGTCTACATTGGATATCACCAGGATGTCATACTTGAAGCCTGTCAAATATGTATAATCACCATTTGATTAATATCAGCATGTTAAGTTCAGATAGAAATATACTTACGTGCATAAGTATATGACATTTTAATACACCCCTAGAGGGCTTGAGGTGTGTGTAAGGTCAACATTTTTGCTTAAAGAACTCATTTTTTTTTACTCAATAATAGTGGAATCACTCCCTTGGAACTATGTCAAACAGACCAAAGGTCAATCTTTAAGAGGTGATTATAAGCCTTGCATTTCTATAAATAACCCGTGGAATATATACATTCAAGACAAATTTTGAAAACAATTAAGTTAGGAAATAGCTGTGATTGCGTTCCCTTTATAATCACTGTCGAGTTAGAGCTTATCAAATTAAACATGCACTTGTATTGCTTGCTTATGTTCACATGGGTAAAGCCCAGACTGAACTGTGCTTTATCAAGGCATTTGAGCACAACAGTGTGGTATGTGCGACTAGCATAGCCTCGGATCAACCTGCGCATGCGCCTTTGCTAGTCGCTTGAATATTCTATGAATGTTAAGCTAATGAATGAACATCATTTTGAGTTTCTAAGCTTAAAATGGGCTGCACAGGCTAGTTGGAATCTACACTGGTCAAAATGCCACATTGTTGGAAATCTCATGCCGCAACTCATATGTGAATATTGTTTTATTTAAATATTCATCTTCTCATTTATTTCAGATACCATAACAACGCTACTTCAGAAATTGTTATATGTTTGTCCACAAGAGTATGTTAAGTCTGATCTGTAATGATTTTGTAAATTAACATTAATTCAAAATGCATCATCAAATCAAAGATTGTATTGTTATTCATTAAAAGGTATAAGTGTGGCTATTTTATAGAATTTAATTGGGCGGAGAAATTATTCCTCATTTCATCAACTCCATGCGATATAATGTTGAATGTTTTAACTAATCTCTTAGCCCTTTGTGTACTAATTATTTCTTCCTTCTAGTTTTATACAATAAACTTGGGATGGTCCATGTATATATCTAGGGGTGTCAGGTTATATATTTTTTAAAAAATATTGTATTTTACAATATTTTGTATGAAGATCTTTTTACCATAACAAACAGTGTAGAGCCTGATACATCTGGGTCATCACTGTTAGCAAAAATTACTGATTAGGGAGTTCCCGCATACAAAGGAGGTATTTATTATCATCAATTGGATTCCATTTATACGTTAACGCCAGCAAGTCACTTTAAGTTTGTGATTGATTCACCAGAGATTAAACATAAAATCTAAATCAACAAAATGACAGTCTACGAAAAATTGCCAAGATATCACATGGATCATAACATTGACCCTTGATTATACTAGCAGTAATTCATTAACCTATTTAAGCCTAGCGTCCCTTTTGTGGGACATAGACATGCAGCGCAGACAGAGATCAGATGCCACAGAAAGCACAGATCAGGTTCACCACTGTTTGCTTACAGAACGTTCTATTAATTTAAAAAAAAATGCAAAATACTACCCAACAACCATTAAAACGGAAGTTGACTAATACAATTGATTATAGTGGGAAATTCAATTTGGCTTAAATGGGTTAAACAAGTATACATGTGCAGATATCTAGTGGGCTAAATGCTTAAGGTGATGTCTGAGCCTTCATATACATACCTACTGTTTTGAGACAGTGTGGAAGAGTATGCATGTCTGAGCGTTTGCTGCTTGTATCATAGGCCCAGATAAGGATAATTTGTGCACCTAAAATTGCATTTATTTCCTAACCCTTCAATTTAAACATGTGTTTTGGGTACTCAAAAGAACCGTCTCAATGAGACGGTTCTTTTGAGTACCCACAACATATGTTTTGGTTGAGAAATAAGAAAAATAATTTTTCAGTACGCACTCTTATCTGGAGGCCTGTTGTATAATTGATAAGTGCCAAAATCTTATGTACTGGCACATATCCCACGACGAAACTCTGTTACAATTGTAAAATCATATTAAGCATTCCAAAATATCAAAAAATAAGTGAATATGATCAGAGATTGCAACAATCACAGATCACAAACATACAGCCCCAATAGAAAGAAATGCTCACAACAAACCTATACATTATTCAAGGAAGGATTCAATAAGCAAAGAATCCAGCTCTCTGCTCCTCGGAGAGATGGTTGTAAAATGGAAGGACACAAAACAATATGTATCAAGAAACACACACACACACACACACACACACACACACACACACACACACACACACAGCAAAAACAAACGAAAAATCAATAACAAGATAACCACCTTAGGACTTGGGCCTAATTATACTTTACTGGCCAATTACAATTCATAGGTTTTCAATAAATTAATCCCTTGTGAAAAAAGATGGTTTATATTAAATAAATAAGCAGGTACTTTGGCGAATAATGTAAATCCAGATGAAGTATCACTGAATGCCATAAGGACTTGCACTTTTTGCTGAGATAAAATCGAACAAAGGGACTGAATTCCAATATGTTTGAAGTTAGCCATTTAAATGTATGTTGGATCTTACTGAATCCAACTGTCCAAGAATCTCTTCAAATGCCAATGGTTTGAATAATTTTACCTGCGTAAAGGGACACCTAAATATAAACTAGATCATGTGCAATTAGTTTAATTGTATATGCGACCATGGAACGCTCAGGTACACAGTCTCGCAGAGCATTTTTGCTTTGAACAGCCAACCCAGCCAGCATACACTCTGGGGCCACTGTCAGCCCAAATATGACGTTTTGCTGGTTGACTAATGGTGAGCAAGTTTTATAAATTTACGAGGAAAGTATGAAAGCAAAAAATGATTAGTCCATAAAAAGAGCCAGAGTCATTGACCAAATCATGGATTGGTACATACCACACGTTGGGTTTAAAAATATGTTTGCATGAAGGTTATGGGCTATTTCTTTGCGACAACACAGTTACTTATTCTAAAAATGATTGTTCACTTAAGAAAGTCTCCAAGCGCTGAAACATTTTTGTACATATCAAACCAATAAAATCTAAGGTGAAAATTTGCCTAAAATCAATTTAGCTCTTCATTGGTTTTAGCTGTGAATCATTCTAAGGTAATGGCTCCTTTGTTAGTTCTTTCTTTGCTGCTTTCCTTGTCCGTGTGGACAAGGAAAGCAGCAAAGAAAGAACTAACAAAGGAGCCATTACATGTGGGTTTCATGTTTGGTCCTGATGTTGTGATGTAGTGCTTTGTGTCAGGCCTGTTTAGTTTGAAAATCTTCTAGCTGAGGTAGACATATCACATCACAGGTGTAGATCAACAAAACTTTTCAGCGTAAAATTGTAAATATTTTCTTACCCATAGCTTTTAGCATTTGTTTTGGGTGCGCAAAAGAACCATCTTTTTTAGACGGTTCTTTTGAGTACCCACAACATATGTTTTGGTTGAGAAATAAAAAAAATGTTTTTTTTTTCTGTTACGCATTCTTAACGATAGTCCTGTCACATCACTAATTTTGTTTTCTATTGAAGGTGTGACTTACTTCATGCTTACATTTTTAACCCATGAGATGGGGCAAAATTTACAAATTTTCTTGCATATTCTTATGGTATATGGAAGATGTAAACCAAATTTGGTTGAAATTTTATACAACTGTTTAGAAAGTCAAGTTAAACAGAAGTATTTTGAACATTCCATTTACTTTTTATAAAAAATGTAGGGATAAAACACTCCAATATAGTATATTGTAAAGTTGTAATTTACATTGAAGAAAAGGCATTTTCCAATATATGTTTTCCACATATATTATTCAATTGCACGGTCCCTATTTGAGAAGCCCTTGTTGTGTTGCATTTCATTTAACGCTCTACCTGCTAGTGTTGTCTACTGATTACCTTTGCAAACAGTGGGGTGTGCTGATCTGTATAAAACTGTTTACACCCTGAAGTAATTCCTGAAAAAGTTTTTCTAAAACGTTGAGTTTGAAAATGAATCAGCAGGCAACAAAAACATGCATAATTACCCAGCCAGAAACGAGTTAAACCTACATTCTCTGTAGGCTAAAATGAAAGTCCTGCTATTACTGCACAAGTAACTTTCACAGCTATAGCAAGGGATTAAATCAGTTATCATCTGCAGGTTAAAATGAAAGTCCTGTTAACACTGAACCAGTGACCGTCACTGTTATAGCAAGGGATAAAATCAGGTAGTTTCTTCTTCCCTAAAAAATCCAAAAGAAACATATTAATGGTAACATTAAATGTGGGAAATGTGCATAATATGAAACCTCTGTAATTTCGCACATGCTTCTTATGTTTTATATTGCCTGCAATGACGACAAAATAGAACTAGCAAATGCAGTTTATGTTTTTAACCTGTTGTTAGCTTGTTCTGGAAAGATTCATTGACAACCCTGACCTAAAATAACCCTTTGTATACTAATGTATTATTCCTTCAGGGTTGATATAATAAACTTGGAACAGCCCATTGTACATATCTGGGGGTGTCAGGTTACAACTTAAAAAATATTGTCTTTTTTTAACCCAGCAAACAGTGTAGAGCCTGATGAAATGCCACATTAAGCGGCATTTCATCTGGGTCTTCACCATTTATAAAGGTACCCCTTTATGAGTTTCTCGTATACAAAGGGATAATGTCTGTCTTTGATTAGGCGTACAATTCCCAAGCTTATTCTTTGAGCCCTGGCTGTCTGTTGTTTTTGGGCCATTTTCTTTTTTCTTCACAGTTAGTTTATTTGATTTGATTGTTCCTCTATGATGATGCACTGAATGCATTAGGAAGTCTCCGTTTTACAGAGTCTCTTCATGAGAACAAATGGAAAGAACAATAATTTTCAAGAACCGACATAAGAGGTATTCTGCTTTATCAGTTACCTTTGGTATTAATTGCATTGTTGTACGTTGACCTGATAAACATTGTCTATCTAATGGCATGTGCCTCTATCAGGTCATCGTGACGTTGTACTTTTTTAATGACGTCGTCATTGACGTTGAATCGAATTAGGTCATAATCACTAGTTTGAAGAGTAGACCAACTTGTAAACTGATAAATACAAAAAGAGTAAGTGAGTATTATCAGGAAATACCACAATCACAAACCGCAGACAACCCTGTGGCATCGCGAGGAAGAGCCGCCCAACCAACCATCACGAGACACCAGGAAGACAAATAAAGTAAAGCAACCAGCTCTCTCTTCCACGTCAAGATGATTGCAATACCAGAATGGACACAAAGCAACGCACAACAAAACATATAACAATTACAGACTCCCACAATGGGAGTAACAATGAACAAAAAGTCAACAACAACAGAACCACTGCCCCAGAACGGACAGCAGCCCAAGCCACCAGGGGCTTAAATGCATTTTAATGGTACCAAATCCCCGCCCCAGACCCCGCTGTTGTTGAAGTGCAAGAAGTGCAATACCAGGTTTGCGTCTTTTGATATCAAGTTTACCATGCTCGGCTCTGAGAATGCATGTTGAATCACTTGGCAAGCCCTAGTGATTCAACAACCATTCTTGAAACCTTGCCTGGTAAAATTAATATCAAAATACACTCACCTAGTATTCTTTTCGCCAGAAAACTTTGACTGTAGCTGCTTTCCATCCTTTTGTTGCTATTTCTTTGTTTATATTTTCCCATTTTGTGTGGATTTTGAGTTTATTCTTTGTGTGATTTATAGCTTGGCAATCATCTCGCTGAGGAAGACAGAAAATGTTGCTTTGCTTATTACTTTTTGAACTCATATAAAAGTCTTTTGGCTGTGTATCTTCAAGTAGTTCTATCTCAAGGTGCCACTTATTAATCTGAGGTATGTGATAGTGAAATTCCCAGGTCAACAATCCCAAAGATTCTTAGTGGCTAGTATTGTTTCAGTGGTAACCTTATTACTTAGTAAAATATACACATTATTACTTAAGTATCTTGATCTGATGGGTCGGATCACGTCGAGTGGCTGTGCCTGGAACGATCAGATTACATGAGACGAAGTCCAATGTGATCCAGTCGTTCCTGGCGCAGCCACAAGACATGATCCAACCCATCAGATCAAGTAACTAAAGTAATAATGTTTTATTTCTCTTATTTTTATCATATACCTACATAAAAAACAACAACAATTATTTCATTTTAGCGATTAACTCGAAAAAAAAAACTGATACTGTGAGACGCGACGTTGCAACGCCATGGCAAATAACGTCACACCAAATTTTAATGAGACATCACATTGTGTAAACATGTTAGGGCAGAGGAGAAAAATGCATTTATCGTCTCGTTTTTAATTCCTTTTCTTTAATACATAAACAAATAGCAAAGGCTAATCGCTGAAACGTCATACAAAGCTATGCGTTTAGTGATTAATAATGTTATTGCCAACTCGGAGTTTGCTGTCAGGTGCTGTTGGGTTAAACATGGAGGATGGTGATACGGAAAAATATCACGTTAGTAGCGTGGTACAAGATTTTGAGTTTTCGAGTCGCAAAAAAGGGTTGTATTAGATTTATTTCGTGGCAGGTTTATAATAAAAGGGTTTATGTCTCTAACGATAAAGACGTGTAGTATGCTTTATTGTTCTTTAGCTTTAAGAATATTGGTTCAAAGACTTACAAAGTAAGTCTATAAGACAGGTTTGTTAAGCAAGTCTTACACTCAAGTGAATATACAAAATGCGTGACATTGTATGAAAAATAGTAAACTAGCCAAATACTTACAGCTATTTCATTAAAAACAAAAACACCAAGAATAGCAGTAATTATTCCAGGTCCTGTTGAAATTATAGGAAATGCTATAGCTAATGATAAAACCTTGTTAGCAATAAACCAAGATGCTGTGGCTATACTCCATATGATTCCAGCGACAAAACCGGGAAGCATGGCTCGAGGATAAATCTTTGGTTGATTTCATTTATAAACTGCATAAATTATGAAATAAACTGTACTGGTGATATAGATGCCACAGAAGGTTGCAAACACATAGTCCAGCCCTAAAAAGAAAATGAAATATCTTTAATACTGTGTAAATGCCATCTTATTTTCTTAGGCATAATGTCAACGTTAGTTTGGTCCACTTATGAATTTAGATTTATCGTTCTTATTGGAAAGTAGCAAATGGCCAGTTGTGAAGGAAACAACCATTAATTTTAATATTTAGCATCCATAACAATTTCTATTCGTTAGTGTATACATGTATGTCAATAATTATTGGAACTGCCTCAGGCGATTCCGTGGAATCAGACCTCGGATGTACATCTAAAATCTAATTTGATAACGTGACGCTGACGTCATAGGAACCATGTCAATACAATAACAAGTGTGATTGCAGCGCAACATCCACAATTAACATTGCTATAAATGAAGCTAGGTGTTTTCAATAAATATTTTATTGAAAAACATAAAATTTATTTATTCTGTTGATAATAACGTTTCAGGTAATCAGATGCTTCATAACTAATTTTCAATGCACCACTTTTGGATAACAAAATGAAGCTTTTTCATACATAATATTACATACAGCCGAGGCTTGATTCTCGAATCGGGCAGAGAATGTCCAATTGACATGTATGTATGCATGTGTTTGTCCTGGATTTCTAATAATAAGGTTCCAAGAAAGCATATGAAAAGGATTTACATGCTTTTCAGCCTTTAGCATGCTAAGGATCCCTTGGCGTTGTTGTTGTTTCTGGTTTTTGTTCAACAAAAACAGTATTTCTCACAACATGCTGCTTTGCTTGATGTACAGTATAGCATATCAAGGAACTATTGTGCGTCGACTATACAAAATACAAACCTGGTTTAGGTCCTAAACAAAGTTGGAAAATGGATCCTATTGAAAAAGAGTGAACCAATATTTGAAATAGCAGACCACTTAATTGAGTCTTCATATGAAAATCAATGCAAAGAGAAACAACCCTCCTGCCCACAAGCATTAACTCAAGCAGTATTTTGCATTCTTTCATTATTATCTGGAAAAACAGATCATTCAAAATAAAACAGCGCCATACAAAATTCGAAAGCAACGTGCTTTCATTCAGTCTATTCACGAGAATCAATGGAGAATGCAATCATTCTCACTCTAAATGGGCCTCAACACCAGAAAATCTTTCTTTGGTGGTTTGCGAAAAACAAAGACGCAGACCATCCTGTGCATCCGCGCAGTCTGAAAAACGCCTACGTAATTCACTTATTAGAAAGTTTCATACATAGACTTGCTATAAGCAAATTTTCAATTTTCTAGCTAGTCTCTATAGCTTAACAGGTTGATTTGAACCTCTCTTTCTCAGAAACCGCGAAGACAGGTTTTGTCTCATCGAGGCTCATTAATAATCTAGAATATGAAAACAAATTCAAACACTATATTTTTGTGAGTGGGAAGTATTAAACGCCCGCCATGTGGTACAACGAGAGCTGTGTAAATATCTTAATGCGTAGGACACGCATAGAGGATCTTATATGAGGGTTTATGTTTTATTGAATTTATTAAAAGAGTTGGGGAAAAGCAATAAAATGCAAGGCTTGCCCAGCATTTTATTGCTTTGTCGCAAAGAGTTTAATTCTAGCACGAATGTTAGATTCTATTTATCACATGACATTAAAATTACTAAAAACACGCCTTTTTGCATGAAAGGGTTGAGATTTTGCCATCTTTAACACAACGTTAAAAACGGACGTCATTACGTATTATTATATAACTAAGAAAAAAGACTGATTTTCATTGGCTTAGAGCGCTCACGTGGCCAGTCAATATATTGTCATATTCACTGGCTTGCGCGCGCTTGCCAGTGTATATTAGTTACTAAAATTAGACTCCTTGTTTTTTTTTTCTTTCCGGTTCTGCTTTTCTAAAGCGTGGCTAATAATCATATCGTAGTTGCTGAAAACGCAACAAATCACGCACTGGAGCTGATCTATTTCGATTTAAATGCACAATAAACGACGAAAACAAATTAGAAGTCTTCAGCTTCTTCAGACTTTCCGCCTTGCACTGAAGAACTCCCGCCAATACTTAGATCGCGTCGCATACGTTTACATGTATTTGTAAAGTCTTTCAAGCGTAAAAACGACGTTACACCGTCTAACGCCATGAATGACGTCGTTTACCAGTAACATATGACGTCAGCAATCACACATTTTCCCTGCGCTTTCAAAGCTGTGAATTATTGTTTGGCATATCACACTTATTTTATCATCGGCTCTACATGCGAAGTGTGTTAGAATTCTTGTTTGTAAATGTTGAATAATGACACTCATGCACAACATATATGCAATAGTAAAAGAGTGGTCTTATTTAGGTTTGCACCGTTTCTGCTAAATGCTTGACTGTCCCAAAACGTGTAGGATATAAATTCAGTATTTTTTTTCCAGGTGCAATGATACCTGTACATCTTTCTCTAAATGTTATATAATAAAACAGTTATTGACTAATGAGGCATTGGATATGATGTGATATCGACCAGAGAATACCAATATTGACCTCGGCTTTGCCTCGGTCAATATTGGTATTATCTGGTCGATATCACATCATATCCAATGCCTCATTAGTCAATAATTGTATAATGTTGTTAAATATGTAAACCGCTAGCGGTTTATCGATTATATTGCATGTCGTTTTTTTACTCCCAGGCGCGACGTCATATAATATTTCACCTCTTTGATAAAAGTGGAAATAACAACAACTCTCACACCCCCTTAAATCAGTTCCTTTCTGCTGAAACCCAATATTCTACTAGGACCAGAATATAAAAAAATAGCAACACTATATTGACAGATAATAAATAATCATGCAGAATTATACAAAACTATAAATGATGGATACTGTGAATTAAAATGGAAAAAAAAACAATTACCGAAAACCATTTCTGAAAACCATTTCAAAATTGAATGGTAAAGCCAGATGATGTCTTTCAGAAATCAATGCAGTAAAACATACCCTTTGATCTAGTAGCCTGGTGCTAGTGGCAGCTTGCAGGTATAGGGAGAATAAGCTGAATTAAATGGTTTAAAATCAGATGGCATGTACAGTTGTTTTTTTGTTTGATTTGATTTGATTATTTACGTCCCATCAACAATCTTTCTGTTAAACAGGGATGGGGCTTCCTGGATTGAACCAGTACTAAGCTAGGATAAATGTGTCTTGCTTAAGGACCAAAACGCAGTGACTCTGGTGAGGCTCGAACCCACCACCCTTCGGTCTCAAGTCAAGCACTCTACCACTGAGCCACTGCGCTCCCTATGTACAGTTGTACACACATATGAAACATGTGCCATTTTGCACCGGTTTCAATTTTTGTTTATTTATGCAAATGTGCCAGCAAAATAAAATTGTTACGTTTATTTATTAAGCAGGTAATTTTCATATATGTTAGCTTTTACTATAAAGTTTGGGATTTCAATACCACACTTTAATAGATAGCAATTATGTGGGTCCCAAAACTCGCTAATCACTAAATATTTGGCCCAAAATCCGTAATCAGTAAAACTTAGGCCCAAAAATCACTAGTCGATAAAAATAGCCCAAAAAAATAGGTAATCGGTAAAGGTTAACATAAAAACAAAGACAATACGCGTCATTCCACTATATGGTAATTTTTTTGCCCAAAAATCGCTAATCGTTAAATTTTAGGAGGAATTTAGCAAATCAATATCACCTCTCATTCCGCTATTCCGCTATTCGTTAAAATTAACCCTAAAAATATGTTAACCTTTTAGTTTTAGGACAAAAATTCGTTAATCATTAACGTTTAGGGCCATAATTCGCTAATCAGTTAACCCCATTGACACCCTCAATTAAAGCAATGTTACAGATACCAGCAATTAGGCAATTTTAAATATTGTACTTTGATTGCAAAAAATTGCAACTTTGGCAGGAATCGTTATAGCCAATTGAACCTTTACAACATAATTCTTCAATTTACAAAGTGGTAAACAATTACCTCACTTGTTTATATTAATATTGAGCTACATTGTTATTTATTAACATTGTAAAGTGATAGTTGTTATTTTAAGATAACCAAGACATCTAAATGCTAGGTTTTCTGGCGTAAGCTGAATGTTTCTATCATGGGTTTGAGATGCGGATAGAAAATAGTATTTATTGGGATCACTACTTTGCATCACATGGCAGGGCTAGTGATACCAATGGCGATTTTTTTGGCCCAATTCATACTCGTATAACGTTCTTACTTATATACATTGATAAGTATTATTTTTGCCATTCCATAATTTAATTGCACTTATATATTGCATGTGGGTTACATCACGCTTTCAAAATACACAGCTATCTAGCTAGCTGGAAGCTTGTCCTTTCCATTCTGGATACCAGTAAACATTACTTTGGCAACAGTAAAGACCCAGATGCCAGTATTTCAACAGGATCTGCACTGTTTTCTAAGAGAAAAACAATCGTCTGGGATAGTAATGCATCACCTTATAGAAATTATGATCGGCCACCCCTTAAAATAAAAAATGGACAATTTCAGTATTATTGTATCAATATGTATGGGATAGTCCATCAGAATGTAATGGATAAATCATTGGTTTGAGCTTGTGTCTACATTGCTTGTGTAATTAAGGCCAGAATTTTTTTATTAGTTGATTTACGAACCCTCCTACTGTAATTTTCCGGAAAGTAGGAAAAAAATAAAATTTAATTTCTAAATTTTTTTTTTATTTTATCCGCCGACTCTAAATATATATGTTTGGTTGAAAAAAAAATATTTTTTTGAGGTTCTGTCTGTGCATTTTTGAGAATGACACTGTAAAAAGTGATTGTCCTGTCCAGATTTTTAGGAAAATGATGAAATATTTAAAGATTACCTTACTAGTTTTTTTTTCTGGAGATATTAAAGAAAAAAAAAAGGAAAAAAAAAGCTCTGAAAAAAAAAGCTCTGAAAAAAAAAGCTCTGAAAATGACCAGTTAACTGGTCATTTTCAGAGCTTTTTTATTATTTTTTTTTCGTCCCCCGGACCCTAAATCTGAAAAAAAATTCCCGTAAATCATCTAATAAAAAAATTCTGGCCTAAGCATCGAAGGATCTGGTGAGACAATGTGGGTACGCATGTTTCTTGAAACCTGTGTCAGTACATATACTTGTGTGATAGAAGTTATATTTTACTAGACATACCATTTTGGCTAGCACCTTCATAGTTATCTTGTACATGTGTGGCAGCTGTGAAAGTTTGACCATACATCAGACCAGACGCAACGCACAGAACTAGACCTCTGAAAATAAAATAAAGCAACAGTAGTTTTATCTAACATTTTCAACATCACACGAGATTCAACTCGATAAAAGAACCAGGGGTGTGGGGGTACAGCCCCCATCATCATACATACTACTTTCTTCTTATGCATCTCCCAACAACAAACTTTCATATATACCTGAGATGCACCAAATATTCATGATTTAATTTACATCTGCTTGTAATGATGTTGTCTTTCAAATAAGGTTATTGAATGTTTATATTTTTTTAAAAAGGTGGGCCAACTCTGGTAAATTTGGACAACTGATACAAGTTGGACAATGACAGTGCTGTCGTAACATGTTTTAGAGTAAAAAAACAAAAACTCCTGAGTAGTAATACTGTTTCAATATCATGTCTCTATTTAAGTGCTTTTCGGTATTTCTTGCACACCGGATAAGGATATCTGAAATTTTACCCTGGGACGGAATATCTTATCTTACCCATGCTATTTTACCCAGGACGTAAAGCAAAGTCATCATGCGAAATTGCATCTTAGTGTATTCAGGGGGTTTTGGAAGCTAATTTTTAAATAAATAAACAAAAAAGTGGTGAGCAAGAAAAAGAATCCATTATTCGGCAAGCCTCGTGATGCGATGCCAAACTGCGATCCTCAGGATAGATGTTCTATCCTACCCTCAAACTCATGATATATTCTTATATGCCTGGCTTAAAAAACTGACTGTGTATGGCCAGGAAGGTCACAATCAGGCTGCATAAAAACCCACAGCACTGTTAGGAAGACACACAGAACACAAATGGCCAAAACACAATTAAATGAATGCACAGCTTTCTCTTAAGCATAATTAAATACTTGCAATATCTTCTTTCCTCTTGGTCCAAGTCTGTCCACAAATGATTCGTCTGATTCATCATCATTTGTTCCAGAATAATTGGCCAACGTTGAACTTTTCTGATCAAAAAAGAAATTAGACTAAGGTAACTGTTGTAATATACAGTGTCCCTAAAACTATCAAACTCTTTAGATGAAATTATACTAGTATACGTTATTAAACGGCAACTGCTACCAAATAGATGCCAAATGCAAAAATGAAGGTCATGATGTTGGACAGGCAAATGATTGGTGTCAGCCAAATAGGTCTTTTAACCTTTCCCTGATCTAAAACTTTTCCATTGGTATCCTGGGTCAGGTGTGGTGCTTGGTTGTATCAATTTCTGATCTTTGCCCTCTTTCTAACTTTCATTGGTGGGTCAGTGCCTGATGTTTGTTATTGACTGGTCCCACTATAGTTTAACTAGGGGTTTCTTTGATTTATCACAGTATGTTAATTGATTTTAATGTTTCCCTGTGATGATACAATACATAAGTTAGGAAGCCTCCACGAGGGTTAAACAAACAGAATCTGGTGTGAAGATTTGGCAAGTAAACTTAATTGGTTCAGGTTGCTGTCATTTTTACACAACAGCAAAGACCCAATTTAAGTAAAGCACCCATGCCATATGATGGCAAAACTAGACAGTAAGACGCGTTGCATCAAGCCTCTCTCTCTCCCTCCCTCTCTCTCTCTCTCTCTCTCTCTCTCTCTCTCTCTCTAGGTATGTGTGTGTGTTATTCTGTCTTTTGCCGCCATAACACAACATAAATATTTGCGTTTTTGTACATGTTCCTCATGTTTTACTTGTCCTATGTAACTGAGAGGAAATAAAGTTTTATTGTATTGTACCAAGATAGCAATTGAGTATGATCAGGAATTACAGCAATAACAAACTGCAGACAAACCCATAATGGCACCGCGAGAAAGAGCCACACAACAATCACGAGACACCAGGAAGACAAACTAAGCAAAGCAACTAGCTCTCTCTTCCCCATCAAGATGATTGCAAAACTAGAAAGGACATAAAGTAACGTACAACAAAGCATAGAACAATTACAGACTCCCACAATGGGAGTAACAATAAACAACAAGTCAACAACAACAGAGCCACCGCCTTAGAGCAGACAGCAGTCTAAGCCACGGGGGGGGGGGGGGGGGGGCTTAAATGCATTTTAATGGTACTGCATTACAAAACAATGACCAAACACAAAGCCTCCACAAACATTGGGAGCAACAATAAACAATGAATCAACGACGACAGAACCATCACCTCAGAACGGACAGCTGACGAAGCCATCAGGGGCTTAATTAATTTTACTGGCTTAATCTTCGCCCTAGATCCTGCTGTTGTGAAACCACAAAATTTGTTTATCTCGTGTGGAAGCTTCCTAACTTATGCAATGCATCATCACAGGGAAACAAACAAATCAAATTAACATACTGTGATGAAACAAAAAAAGGATCTAACTTACAGACAGTCAGAGCTGAGGGAAACCACTAGATGAGCAACAAATGGCCAAGCCAAAAACAAATAACAGGCACTGACTCTCCGATTTTTTTTGTCCGCACTGAGCCTGAGGCCTAAGTCACCATTGTGCAATTATTAATGAGACGATGCAAGTCCTAGTGATATAAGCTGAATCAGATGTAAGAATAACTATGGACTTTGATGCTACAAAACATGTTTCTTTCCTTAATCTGTTTTCTTTATTACTGTATAAGATGTTGTTCAATATTTCTTGAATAAATATATTTAAAACAAAACCTGTCTTCAGAGTTTCAAACAAAGCGAGACTCAAACCAGTCTGCTCAGCTACAGAGACTAGCTAGAAAATTTAATTTTCACCTGTAGCAAGTTTAGATATGATACTTTCCAAAAAGCAAATTACAAAGGCGCTGATCAGTCTGCGCCGAGACCCACTATATATATGTGTGTGGGCTGATGTTGTCAGACAGACAAACTTGTGTTCCTAAGTCAAGCATGCAAACCAAGATGATACAAAACAATCTTAAATACACTTATGTAAACTTTCACAGAAATATCTGATATCTGATTCATAAAGATATTTGATAGAGCTATATTTTGTGTGTGAATGATGGTTTCAATGGAATATATATGTTTCAAGTCATTTCAAGTTGTTTCATAGATATTAACTCAAACAACAATTTGCTAAGGGTATCTTGCATTTAACAGAACCATTTGATGATGTTGGTAAAATAAATATCTGTATTATTACCCGTCTCTTGTCACTAAACACAATTATGTCATGGTGTGCTGCATGGGTTGTGTGTAAAGAACTTCGATCTCTGGTATCCTGAAATGCAAGTGGAACGGTCACATTAATTAATGTGAGTAGATCAAAGCCTCTCAAAGCGTATCAAAAGGAATATACATTAACAAATTTAAACTAGAATATTACATCGTCGTGTTAGATCATTCATCCTCCCATTTTCAGAGAGATGATTACCTAATCAGAATGAGAGGAAGCGCCACACCAGAGAACACCAGTTTAAGTGAGGGATTCTATACATTTGTGCTAAGCGAACAAATGATAAGACAATGACTAAATGGATGTGACCATTAAATGTTACACACACGGATCACATGATATACCAAGAGGAATACACATGTACTGACTTATAAACCCAAATCACCTTTTAATCAATTTAAGGTAAAATAGAGAGCAAAATAACACACAGAATACTAAATGTTTAAACTGGGTGTCTAAAGCCTTATGTCACATATGCCCGTTTACTAGAACATAAATTAGGTCTGAATGGGGGTCTTAATTTCTTTTATCGGTAGAAATTTAACTAATTTTCCAATTTCTATACATTTTTATATACATATTTTTCAAGTATCAGTTTTCTGTTTATTTTAAGCCACTATCATTCTCCTTTCAATAGTTTGCTCAATTTCTCCTTTCAGTAATACTTGTCATTTTTTTCTATTGTCAGCTAACCCCAATCTTGACCCTCATAAACAATTAAAAGTTAAACCTAACAGATACAAACAAATAAGCTCATAGGAAAAAATATATGCATTATAATGACTTTCATGTTTGCTGTCGTGAGTTGGCTCCTGGTACCATTAGTTTAACAGGTGACAGGGCCCAGGGTGACGACCGTAAACAATGCATTTACAGCACATTGACGTACAATCATTGATGAAATATAATACTAAGCTAAACAATAACACAATATACAAGGTGTGTCCAAATATGAAGGCATCTTACTTTGCAACTTCCTTCACAAACAAGCTAGGACATAATATTATACTTTTCTAGAAAGAACTATATTTTCCTCCTTCAAATTGATACCAGGTATAAAGCAAACTACAAATATACCTCTTTAGTTAGTGTCATTTATATGCGTGTCACTCCAGCATAATTACAATATGGATGCATAGAGCATATAGACAAGCACCTATTTTATTACATACGAGGGACGTTTTTTATGTTCGTAGAAAGGTAGATTTAATGAAAACGGCCAAAGTAAATGCATACATCATGCATATATTTGGAAAGATTGAGCTTTTATCTATACATGCAACCTAAAATCATTTCAAAATGCTTTACTTTAAAGACTTCTTAGATGCAAAGACACACCTATATATCGCACACTGGAAATATGGTAGAAATAAAACATTTATGGACTTAGTCTCTGACAGAAAGTTCGAAATAATTGCAAAAAAAAAATGGTCCACAGCCATACACAGCTTCTGAAAATATGGCTGCAGATTAAGGACACCACGTGCTTAATATTATATAAACATTATAGCAAATTCACAGCAATTATTGGATATGGAAGATTTGTTTGGAACCTCACCAAATTGAACAGTGGGCATATAAACCTTTATTGCAAAAAGTTGACACAAGTGGAAGTTGAATACAGGCTTTTGAATTTTGCTTAATATGTTAGCTGTAACGTAGTATTATAATTTTTCTTGTGTATATGGTAGATGAAAGTGTTATGGTAACTTTCATTCCAAAACAAGGTTAATACTATTTTTATTAGAACTGCAAAATAAATAGCCTAGGGGGTGCTAAAATCCCTTATTTTGTATATAAATGACGTCATGGAGCGTTACTATATTTAGAAAATACATTAAAACTGTTTTTGTGCCTCTGAACAGGTTTTGAAATAACTGCAATAAGGTAATTATGCAGATCCGATTGTTATGTGTTTTCTACGTGGGGTTTAATTACCCCAGCCACTTTTTATAACATGGGGGTAGGCCAGTACCAGAAGTTGCCAGTTACACGCTTTAATCGATACATCAATATAACTGCTGACGAATGATTGAGTATACCATGTGCTATGCAAAACCAGTAGAAATTCTAAAATTTGTTCACAATCGTAATTTTAACAGATATAATAAGTAGCACTTGACTGTGATTATTTTGGCATATTGATGGGTGTTTTAAACTTGTTATAGAAGAGCAAACAACATGCTTATAGTTTTGCTGTACTTGTCTACGATTAGCGTTTGAATAATTAATTTTGATGGTGCAAAGAAATAATCAGCTTAAAAGCGCTTATATCACCATAGCGAATGGAACTTAACAGCGTCTAATTTCCTAATAGCTGCGTGGTTAAAATGACACGGATTTCGGCCAGTGTGCGTTTTACGCCCTATTCAAAGCTCTATATCTTGACCGTAATAAGCGTTAATGACAAAAAATTTATATCAAGTGATGGACAGGAGCTAGACCTTTCAAAATATATATAGTTATGGCACCGTATATTCTATATATGTAGAGATACAGCCCGATTCTACGAACATAAAGATGACCCTCGTAAAGGGAGATGTCTTGATTTTCCGCCAAGTTTACATCATATTCTGATCAATGAAAGGAGTCTGTAAAAATAAAAACTGACACGTTTTTATTTAATTACATGAGATCCTTTTCACTATTTTTTTTTTAGTTTGCATGCTAAAACACCACCATTCACTTTTCAGTTAAAATTGTTTCCAACGAAATGCACAAAGCAATATCTAAACATGTTGAGCATAGTTTCACTACAAAGCAAGGAATAGAATACAGCGATGTACAAAATACATAATTACTAGATCACGTCAATGAAGTTTGTGCTAAATACATGACACGTCTAAAAGTGACTTCTGTGGTGGCAATGAAACACACTTATTGTCCTGCAAGTAGCTTGGAGAATGTTACCAAAAGTTGTATCTAAAATTATTTGATGAGAATAAATCTTATACTTACATTGAACTTATTTCAGAAATAGCCTTAAGCACTTTGTTTACTAACATATAAGTGGCAATAACTCTTGAGGTATATTTGTATTTTTCCTTATGGCTGGCATAAATCTAAAGGAGGCAAATAGTCCTTTCTTCAAACGAATAACTTTTCCTCATAGCAGTTCTGCAAAGAAAGTTATGAAACCAGATGCATTCATATTTGAACACTCTTGTATCTGATAAGTCTGGACCGTCATCTAGGTGCTTATTTTATTTACCTTAGCAATGAAGGCTCTATCTACCCTGCATGACATAGGCCTTTGTGAATCAGCTATTTCATATGTTCAATTTTATTAAAACTATATTAGCCTGGATTATCTCGATATAATACTGACGTTGTATACCATTCTATTGTGCCCAAATTGGGTCACATATACCTTTCTTAATAAAGGGCTTCTTTCTGATTCTGTTACTGCAATGGTACTGTCTATTCCAGCTGTGCTCACTTGATTCTTAACCAATGCGAAAATAACAGCACTGTCAAAAATAAAAATGACAACAGAGTAACTATTAGTATTTCCAAACATCAATACAAGCAAGACACGTACTCACTCGACAAACATGATTTTTCTGCAAGGCAAACATACTTTAAGTGTACAATATGGACGTTTTGTGAGAATCCAACGAATTTGAAGATGAAAACCACAAATCATGATGACTTTTCTAGTTTTATATTATGACTTATTACACATATTTTCAAGACTCGAATGGTTTATGCTAGACTTGCTATTGTCTATCATTCTTAATCTGAACCAATTGTATGATTCTTCTGAACATATTCTGAACTGGGAGAAAGGTCAATCAATATAAAATACAAATAAAATTAAATGAAATAAATCACTGTTGTGGTCACTCTGTATGTTTGGCTGTCTTGTTTCTATCAACAGATATGATGTTTCCTCAACAGCTGCAGAGAAGGTCCCACTTTCAGTGTGAACGTTTGTTTTGTGTGTGTAAGGGGATATTATACCAGAGGATTCCTTCAAATTTAGAAATGAACGTTGATTTATATCCTGTCAAAAAGTATGCGACTATGATCAAATTTCATACAACTTACTCGTACAGTATTCTTTTGAAAAGTAATATTGAAATTGGATCTAAATGATCAGAGGACATTGGTTAATAAATCCCTATCCCACACTTTGAATTGTTGCATTCCATCTGGGATAATACTCCGTTATGAGTTTAGAGTGTTTAATATACCTTGAGACAGCTAAACTAACTCCTACATAGTTCAGGACTGTATTGTGTGGAACTTGCTTGTGGACTCCGAATAAACCAAACCTACAACAAATAAAGGATGCTTCAATATACTTTTAAACTCTTAGAAAAATAGCATTCACTAATAGTCAACCTTCAGATCCTAGTTTATAATTCATGCAAAGAAAAGGGGTACTTTCATCTGTGCCCAGGCATGGATTTTCTTCAAACTTTGCATATTAGTAACACATTATATACGAACTATGAAAATGTATTTATCGAATTAGTTAGTTAAGAATAAGGCTTAGGAAGCAACCCTGACGTACTCCACATTTGAGGTGGTACCTGTCTCTAAATTCCCAAGTCCTAAATCTATAGTTTTGTTAATTCCTATGATTTGTCACCTATAATGAATCCAAAAGACATTATTTTAATACCACAAAACCATTTGGATAAATTAAGGTTTACATTTTTAATAGAAGTGATTGTAAAATTTCAATATTTTTTTCAAAAATTTAAAAAACATTCAACATTCAATTCAAAAGATGGATATGTTCTAGTCTTTGTCAAGATATCATATTATCACAAAAACATGCCATATATATACTGCTGATCTGAGCCAAATATCATGAAAATCCGAAACCGGTAATTTTGTCATTTTCTTCCTCTTATGGGTATAGGTCAGTTTTAGCAAAATTCATTATTAAGTTCAAACGAATCAATAACTCGACATAAGCAGGTTGTTTTTAATCTACTTCCACTTTTCTTAAAGAAAGACATGTTTAGACAATTTTAAATGATTCAATGGTTAGAAATGCCGAAGGTCATGGCCCTGAGTCATGGCACTATGGGGCAAGACAATGTGTATCACTTCCTCAAGTCATGCATGATATTGTTTAAGAAACATAATATCCTAACAATAAACATGTGAAAACAAGAAGACTAAATATTTCCTTTACATCCCAACTGAACTAGAGGAACCACATTTTGGTGCCGTGACCAGGATAACGTGTAACAGAGTCTTATCAAAGGTATCATAAAACAGTGTTCTACATAAATAAGTGAGGTCCAGAAACAAAACTGTATGCCTAGAATATACAGCCAGCTAAAGTATAAATGTTGCTATTTGATGGAAATCAGCATCAGTTTCACAAAACAGAATGAACAGAGAAGATTTAAGCATTAAATTAGCAATACCTTTGATGCCAAGAGTTACCTGAGACCAAATTGGTTAATTTTAACCAATAGGTTTGACAGGGGGTTATTTTTGTGGAACAGGTTTATTAATGAGTCTTACAATTGTAAAATCATAGATATAAGGTTCTTCTCCTGTATGAACTGACTTGTTGTAAGGTTTCTCTTCTGTATGAATTAAAATTCTTAATAATTTTACATACTAAGTGTAACATTGGCTAGATGTTATTTTAATGCTAGAAACTAGATGTGTTAAGTACAGGTGTGAATATATTGTATCGTTCTGGCTAATATTATTGTGTAAGCACTTCATTAAATGCGAATCGTGGCACTTAATATCAAAAAATATTGTTTCTTTTCTTTTTCCAATCCATAATAGGGGAAAACACTGAACATATCAACTTCTACCAATAAACGCACTAGCATGATGATTCAAACTAAGCAAGTATTCAAGTATGTTTAACACTGAAACATAATTATTGTATGTTTTACATTTCGATGAATTAGGACCATGTGTTTACATCAAGTTAAAAAAATATGTTACCGGTCCTTGAACTTCATGAAATTGTTCTACATATTTTTAACATATATGGATAGTTTATATGTTGAAATGGTATCTTGACAAAGACAGCAACATGTAAAAATGTTAATTCGAAATTTGACTGAATACGAAATATACAGTCGTAAATTGGGGTACCATGCTATAAAAATGAATGCCCACCTAATATCCTAATACATACAAAGCCATTTTAAGTAACAGCGAACTTATCAATGATATAGATATTTAATAAAACATTTCTCTGCCCGTTACATGATATGTCAATTACTTTAGAAATGTTTATAACTGGGTACCCTAAGGTATTATAGTGATATCATTCATGACGTCATAAATTAGCAATGGAATTGCATAAAAACTCAAACGCACCCTAAACTTTAACCATACAATGCAAGAGCCCCTTTGAAGTATGTGCGTTTTTCCCACAAGCCCACTTGATTTTTTCCTAGTGCATATGTTCCCCAATATTTATAATAACTGTGTATTTCATTAAACCACCCACGAAGTATCTCGTAATGTGTAAGACTTGCATAATTTGGATGGTACATCAGTTGTCCTCCTGTATGGGAGACAATACACTCGCTTAACCTCGTGGTTTATCTCCACGTACAGGTGGACAAAACATGGTAGAAGCATTGCTTATTTTCAAGTGCTGCTTATTCACGAGACAAATGATCCAGGGTGTTTTCCTAGCGGCTACTGTGTCGCCTGCTGATAAACTTTTCAAACAGTCTTGATCTGGTTGATACGCCAGCATAGAAGTTGTGTTCTTTTGCTGATATCCAATTAAGTACCAACATCTCATGCGTTAACCCAATACATTGTATTAGCAAAATACACTTCACTTGTATTACTGTATTTAAAGATATTTACTTAAATATTTTCATAGAACTTTTCTAAATAGGGTAATAAATCATTTTGGAAAAAGAAATAATATAACCATTTTGATAATCATTTTCTGTGTGGTGTACTCCCTATATCAACATATTCATTTTAATGTGAATTTTATAAATATGGGGATTTATCCATCAGAGCAAATACAAAGCAAACAAACAAACATAAACGCTTCTGTTGTATGACAGGAGAGAACCCTGTCTCTTGATTGGCCCAATTTGTCTCCATAAATCTCTATGTCTACCTGAAAACTGGCCTAGGGTGATACACGATGAAAGCCTACTCAAACTATAATTTCCAGAAATTAATACTTGTGACTCTTTTCTAATATAACTCTCTAGAGAGCGAGTATGAAACTAGCATTGGCTGCATGAAATTGACATGATTTGCTGTTTCACCTCAACAGGTAAATTTAAGACGTAAAACAAATTTAACATCAGTTTTGTTTTGTTTTGTTTGTTCATTTATCTTTGCTTGAATAAACAAAATGTAAAAAAGTGTTATATGGTAGGGGCATTATGCTTTGGCTGTTGTCAGGCTGACCAGGGTTTACTCGTGTCTAACTCATATATACGAAATACTCTGTTATTCACCCTTTAGGTATTTTTTTGTTTTACTGTAACGACCGTTGTTAATATATTTTATTCAAATAAAAGCAGAATATTTCGTTAGCAAACAGTGAAGATCCAGGTCCATGGGCTGCATTGTTTTCTATGCCCATTAAAAAGGACGTTATGTGTATGGTAAAAGGGAGTAGAAATGTGCTCACCGACCTGTGGCCCAACCACTTAGAAGATTTACCATGCCCCAAATACACAACCCTACACCGAGCCCTATACACTTCACAATTGGTACCACACATACGTTTCCTGTAAAAAGGAATAGCAAAGGCTGTGGATATTTTTATAGTTGATCCTGATTTACACCGGGTAGGCGGCGACCTTGGATGAAAGTGTTTTTATATCAAATCTGCGTTTCTGATCACAAAAAACGACATTTTCTATCGCAAAATGCGACAAAATACAGCTTAATTGGTGTTCACTGGCACCTTTGCAAACCAAGGGTACTTAGTCCACCTTCGTTCCATATATGCGTATGGAAACAAGTGGACTTAGTACTCTTGGCTTGCGAAGATGGTTCACTGGATGTATCTTTATTTCACCCAATCCATACATGTGTGTTATATGTTATTTTTCCAATTTGAAAAGGGTGTTTCGCAAAATTTCTTGGCACCACATTCTAAAATAGTTTGTTGATCAGGTCATAAACAGGCTCTATTTGTCTCGTCATTTAGGATCTAAACGATGACGTTAAATCCAAGCAAAAATAAAAATAAAAAATATGAGTATGGTGAAATACTTTTTTGTGCAAAGTAGCATGTTGCAAACAGTTCATATTTCATAGTTTATCAGTTTTATTGATTCCATACAGTAATATGAAGGACAAATAGAATCCATCATTGGTGTTCAGTGGGGACAGAAAAATCCCAACCCGAGGGCCCACCGTTCCAGTGGGAAACGAGGCTTGCCGAGTTTCCCACTGAACGGTGGACCCAAGGGTTGGGATTTTTCTGGAACCACTGAACACCAATGATCGATTCTTTTTCTCATATACCACAACCGTACGGTACTGTACTGTGTAATGTTTGCTGGTGACGTCACTCAGATCGATGTTTACAGTCAATGACGCGCGCTGTATAAATCAACTTGAAACAGCGAATAAACAGCGCATTTAACAATGAACAAATGGTTATTTCATCAAAATGGATTTACAAGAACTAGCTTATAAGCCACAGTAACTCGAGTAAGTAATTTTGTTGAGGAAAATATGTGTGTGTGGTGTGTTTTTACATCGTCAAGGCTCCCCGTCCCGGTGGATTCAGTCACTCAATGCCCATATGTCAATCGCAATGCACTCAGCATGTTCAAAGCATTGAATAAAGGTTGTAAGTAAAAATGCGCAGTTTTACTTTTAAACCAAGTTGAAGGCCGACTTAAATCGCTGAAAATTCAACATAGAATTTTTTCCTGACTGACAACAATTCAACTTTCGTTTTCGAACGAATACAGTCATGCGCCAAAAATGTTATCTCACATTAGCAACCGGCCGCGTGTGGCTTATCTCGTATTAGTTACGCTTATCTCACATGGGTAGCGATGTGGGACAGATTTTTCCGACAGCGAGCTTACATAGGGATCACTCGATCTCGTATGCGTTGGTATGTGAGAAATGCATGTCCAATCAGCACTACAGATATATGCACATACGTATGTAGTGCTGATTGAACAAACATGCATAGCTCAAAATGTTCTTGTTTTACTCTGTGTGCTTATTTTACTTTGTCTGATCTTAGTTGTATATCACAGAGCAGATTTGTTAGGCAATATTGCCCTTTTCTGCTTAAAAATACAGATAAAATACAGGATTAGCCCCATTGACTCATAATAAAGATACAGGTAAATCAGCCCCATTCATACTTGTTTCCTAGCCCCATTGTATCTTTTTAGCCCCATCGCCTTGCCAATTAGCCCCATTGTGAATCGCCCAAAAGAAAAGTGATGTCCTATGATAATATAAAAAGGGACTATTGGTAAAAATATCTCATATCGATCTTTTAGGTAAGCTGCAACTTCTGAACTGTATCTTCGAACAACATTATCTGACAGCAATGCATGTGCCTATTTGGTTTAAACATAATTTATTCAAATTAATTTGTACATGGTAAATACAACTTGAAACAATAAGATGAGGATCAGAACGGAAGCCTCTAGCTTATATAGTTCTTCTCCAAAAATGTACCTGTGGCAAAGAACATTCCACCAAGCATTACAATGGGATGAAATGTAGGACAGTTTCTGATCAGTTGAACTACAACTCCAGTGATCATGGTTGCTGAACAATAAATCCATTGGAAGAACATACCTGAAATAAGAAAAATTGGTAGATCACAGTAAGTAAGGGTGCAAAGATCAGGAATCGATACAATCAAGAGCCACACCTGACCCAGGATACCAAAAGTGACAAACTCACAGTTAGACACCATAACCGAGAGTCAAGAGGTCAGCCCTTTCAGGTTTAGATAAACAAACATTCTCAGCATACAATGTTAAATAATTTCTTACACGTCATTTTATCATATGTTTTGGGTGCTCAAAAGAATCGTCTCATTGAGACGGTTCTTTTGAGTACCCACAACATATATTTTGGTTGAGAAATAAGACATTTTTTCTGTTACGCACTTTAAGTAACTTTGGCAAACAGTTAAGACCCAGATGAAATGCCGCAAAACGTGACATTTCACCATGGGCTGCAAGACAATTTGCAAGGACCGAAGTACATCGTTTGGTGCTTCTAGATGGAAGAATTTATGTTTGCAACAATGCCATGCGCGGATCCAGAAAGTTTTTGTCAGAGGGGTCAACTTTGACAACGTTTTTTTTTAAGTTGAAGAGGGGAAGGAGGGTCCAAATAACACTATAAGCGTGCCATCGAATGCTTGCTTGGTAGCTTTGTGATCTTCAGGGGACCCGGACCAACATTGCAAAGAAACCCTATATTTTTGTGATTTTTCAATTTGATCAGCTCGTGAATAAAAGACATACCATCGCATTTTGCTTAGCCATTCTTTAACTCTTTGCCCCCTGAAAAAAATCATGCTTTTTTTGTCGTCTGCTGATTTTTCAGTCAACTTTTTCGAAAAATTCTTTCAGGAATGTCATCAGAGTGTCAAACAGCTTAGATCTAGATCAGGCCCGACGTTTTTTCGGGCTTGATCTGAGTCCAAACTGTTTGCAAAAGTTAACAGCAGACGACACTAGGAGGCAATGGGTTAGTGCGTATGCGCAGCTATCGAATGTGGCTGGATTGCTCTATTATCTACTTCTCTTCTTCGATTGTGTGAGCAGTGGAATGCTTCGCTGACGAGACTGTGCGGATATGCATGTTCGTCTGATTATTCGCTGGTGATATGGGAGATCAGTGTCAAAAACACATAATTGGCGATGTATGTTACCATTAGAACTGAACAAGGTGAGTTTCCATAAGTAACCATATTTTTATTGACGTGCAAACTGAGCATAATCAGATACTTATTATGCGTATTCCATGATGTACACGTGTATTTGTAGAACTTATTTTTCTTTGGTCTAGTTGGGAAATCCGTAGACGAATGCATTGGCAGACGTATGCTTTATTGAAAGATTTCCCAGCATTTTTTCTTAGCTACAGACATATGATCCAAAAGATATCATCTTGAAGAAATCATTTAAGACTCGTCTCGAAAAAATCTGTGCTCAAGAAGTTAATCTCCAGCATAGCTAACCAAGAAATTTGAATGGACAGCTTCGCGTTCACGTTTATCAGTGTGACCTAAACCTATTTTGATACTTTTCGTCGTCGGCGAACTGCTGGACTGTGCGACGTACCGAAGTTTTCAAGAAGTAACCAACTAACTAGTACACCGTAAAAAATAAGTTTAAATTAACATTAAGGAGATGGCACATATTGGTGTAAACTTACACTTACTTTTATACTAAAACAATCTGGAGCCAGCATTTCTCCAGTGACAAATATTGAACATTCTGCCTGCTAAGGCCAAATAAAAAATACCTGTGTTTAGGGTAACCCGACCCTACCTAAATTTACTGGTAAACCTAGATTTTTTTCAGGTTTTCTGAAAAAAATATATATATATTTTATGCATTTTGAAAGGCGAAATAATTAAATCAAATATGTGTGCCTACTCTACCTAAAATTTTCAGACCCGTTACACGAAACACACTTATTTTTTTATTTGGCCTAAGTTGTGGTTATTTTCCGGATCAATACTACAGAACAGAACATATTTCTAAGACAATTGAAAGGTTACACCAAGTTTGGTGGCAGTTAAGTTAATAAATAAATAAATATTTTGTACAGTGTACTTACCATCGCCCGTGTCGAATTTCTTCACAGGAGCATATGTAATACCGTAGAACAAAATAGCTATTATGACAGCGATAAACCCCACATATTCTGGGATGGAGTCATTCTCCTCTGTTGTGGTGACATATTCCTGGGTAGTTATATAGTCTTGTGTGGTGACGGGAAAACTCGTAGTAAAGTTTCCACCTGGTATAGTGGAACCATCTGTTGCCATAGTGTATGTTAGTCGTTGAATGGAGTCAGTCTGGCTTGAATAAAAAGATAGAACATTATAACCGAGTGGCAAGAGAACTTGTTTTCGGAATTGTTAACCATAAACTAGTCACATCAATCTGTTCAGTTTCAGAGATTATATAGAGTTTTGTAATTGGATATTTTGCTAAATCGGCAGCGAATAACAACTGTCATGATGAAATTGAGCCGTCCAACTACCGACCAATCTCACTCAACTGCATTCTCTGCAAGGTCTTTGAACACATTATTGCTTCAAACATGGTCAAACATCTTAATGAGCAGGGTTTTAAGTGTGACCCCAGCATGGTTTCCTTGAAATACAGGTCATGTGAGACCCAGCATGCTATGCTCATAGAGGACCTTGCAAGGAGTAATAGTGTTGAAATAGGAAACAGACAGACATAATCCTGTGTGATTTTTCAAAGGCCTTCAACAAGGTCAAGCTATGGCATACTCTATCACTGGTTCGTATTAAACCTACATAAAAAGTGTCATCTGTTTTAATTTGTGGGCAATGCTTACACAACCCACCTGTGCCTAGCGTTCTATTTTTGGGACATAGACAACAGTGCTTCCGTTAGTGGGCGTTTTTGGGCGTTTTAACGTCAAGAAATCATGCCAGGACGTCCGAAAATGACAGTGCAGACGTCCCGTTCCCAGACTTCCTCAAATTCCCGAGGAGGCTCGCTGGCAAAACACGCGACGTACGATTCTTTGTTAATGCTTTCACAACCCACCTGTGCCTAGCGTTCTATTTTTGGGACATAGACATTCTGACAAACAGTGCAGATCAGACAAGATGCCATAACGCGGCAGTAATAACAGTTTAGAATGAACTGGAAAACAAACAATCGGACTATCACACCCCAGAATTAGAAACAGACTCTTCCAAATGATAATTACTGGGAGGTATATTCGACATAACTGTGCCTAAACTGCATAAACCGTTGTGTTTATTACAAGCACATAATGACAAAATATCGACTTTTTGAAATAAAGCGTAGAGCAAATCATACATTTTTGATGGAGGATGTAGATTAGAGATATTTGGCACAATGATATAGCTTATTGTGTGGCAACTCATCTCACATTTTATGATGGGGTGTGTTCGTTTTCCACAATGATTGCTAATTTTTGCACAATTATTGCTTATGGTGTGTTGATGACAACAAAGGTTCAGGATTGCCAATATGACCTTGGAGTCAATGGCCAAATGCCAAATATATTTAAAATCTGGGTGATGGCTTGTAACGAGAACTGCTCTTACCTTTTAGGTGGGGTGTTCATGTTTGGCACAATGACTGCTTATGGTGTGTAGAGGATAAAGAGGGTTTCTGATTGCCAATATTACCTTGGAGTCAAAGGTAAAGGTCAATTTACTTAGAATAAGTATCATATTATATTGGAAAATCACTAAATCGTGTCACTAACAGTGAAATGATTCAGATGTCAACTTCTAAATCAAAATGTTGTGGTGCGCCTGAGGTTAAGAACAGGTGCTCTAGAAGTACAATCTAAGTTCAGGCTCAACTGTATGTATGGCTCTTAACGCGAACTCTTTACATTGTTTATTAAGGGTATTCATATTTGGCACACTGATTTCTTGTGGTGTGTAGGTGACAACAAAAGTTTCGGATACCAGGTATGACCTTGGGTTAAAAGGTTAATGTCAAAATACTTAAATTCTGTCTGTATGGCTCGTAACGCAAACTCTTCCTACAAATTTTGATGTATGTGGTTCACACTTGATTGTATATGGCATCATGTGTAGGACGTATGTTGCGGATCGTTAATATGACCTTGTAATCAAAGGTCCAGGTCAAGGATATGAAAAATCATTCTGTATGATTCGTAATGCGAACTGCTCTTACATTTTTATTTGACACACTGATTGTCTAGGGCAAGTATATGTCAGAAAAAATTAGGATTCAAATATAGCCTTGGATTTAAAGGTCAAGGTTTTAATACTATGTGATATTTACTACAAGTGCAGATATCAGCGATGGTGTACCATCGATTGACCTCATTCTATATCGAGGTAGTCTGTCTGTTTTCCTAGTAACTCTGTTAACTGAAAATACTATTATTGTGGCTAACACTATGGACCCAAAAGTGAAACTCACTCTCATCTGTGGTACATTGTCTTCGTTGTTTGACACGTTCCAGTATTCGGTCGGGCCACTGGGTACTAATGAAGTTTGATTTAAGATAAAAAGTCTTAATTTAATCAACACTTACTTTCACACGAATGTATCTTCCTTGTTCACGCTTATGAAAAAAATACAAGCACCTATGTAATCTCGCAAAACATTAGTGACCACAACGAAGAATGAGCCGTTAAGTAGAATAGTCAGGTGAGGGTATATGGAAGGCTTAATATACATGTGACACGAGTTCATTATATTTTGTAAAGATGTCAATTGTGGGTATCATTACTTGAAATTTGATAAGCGAGCTAGCCATGTGATAACAAACAAAGGACGAGGACAATTAATGTGAGATAATCAACCTACGCTAAAGTGCACGACCCGACTTTGTAGCCTATTTGGTCGTGAGTTGAAACCAATGGTGTACAGAACCTTAGATCAGTATAAAAGTTCATTAGATTTTGGTACTTATCGCATGTGAGAGCAGCGACTGAGCCTTCGCTGGTCGCACGCACAAAGAAGGCACATAGATAAAGACTCGGACGAACATTAAGACCTCTAGCCCTTCTAGACAGACGCACATGCATAATTAAAGAATTAATTAAAGAGACTAAGTCTGCAACTATGAACATTTTTCGAATTTTTTTATTGTCTTTTTAAATCATTTGTAAAAGTAGAATTAAGTAACGCTTTTACAATAAATATGTTCACTGGAGCTGAAAACTGCATGGAAAAGTGAATTATCTTATAAAACAGGTGTGTTTTCCTCGTGTAGGTAATTATTTGCGTCCCTCCAATAATTATAGACAGCTATATTTTAACATAAATGCTGTTGTTTTGATACTGATAATTTGTTTAGATTTAAGAAATTGGTAAAATATATACCTGAATTTTAGTTTGTTTACTGTGTTCTTGAAAAATAGAAACATTAGTTCAAAAATTAAAAGATCAAAAGTTACAGACTATGCAGCTTTAAAGCATGTGCGATAAATACCAATATCTCATGAACTGATGAATTTTAGCTAGCCCATGACACGGCCACCAATCAAGCTCCTTCATCGTAAAATGCATTGATAATAAATTCATGAGATGAACTTCCTACAATGCAGAAGCGAGACTCGATTCGTGTAAGAAATATCGTGGTCTCTTGTTTTGCTATCAATTACTCGCATTTTCATTGTGTTTCAAAATTTGGAAAATGCTATTCGATGGGCCAATGGCATAAGAACAAATACCTGCGGCCAATCTGACGGAAGCATTTGCTGTGCTTTGATATCAGTGTTGGCTTGTATGCAGTGTGTGTATTTTCAGGTCGTGTTGTAAATTTTCAGCCCTAAACATACCGCGTACAACCGTTTATCAACTTTTTATTATTTCTATATTAATTTCTGCGACTTTGTTTTGATAGAGAATAAATATATGTCACCAATCAATGTTGTTTAATCGCCTGTAATTGAAGAATAATCGATATACTATCAAGAAAGGGGATTAGCTATGCATAAAGGGGACTTTGGTATGGGCATTTACATTTTCCAAGTATCATACCCATTGTCTTAACCTCCTTTAAACATCCTAAACTGCAAATCAGTATTAAAATTCCTGTCACTCTACTGCAAATTGTTTATATTTGCATGACAGCTATATCTCCAAATTCGAGTTCATGAACTACCTCTTTGCTCAACTACTAGTTGCGTAGTTGTTACATTGATATGTTTGGCCCACCTGGGCACAATGTTGATGGTCCACATTCACTTCGTAGGCTCAACTTTGGCAACTCACATCGGCCCAACGCAACTTTACTCATTGGATCAACGTTGAACTAACATGATGGCTCCACGTCGGGCCAACGTGTGGACACATGTCGGTTCCACGTCATACCCACATTTGCATAATTTTATTAGCAATTTATTCATTTTTATATTAGATCTAATTAATATTTATCAACTGTTTGAGTGCCTTCTACTTAGATGTCCAACGTTCTCCGTCAGCACAGGAAGACTGGGACGTAAAGAATCAAACCAAACAAACAAACAACCAAACAAACAAACAAGAATTCATATAATAAGAAAACAACAAACATGCAAGAGTGGTAATAAAATAATGGCGAGAGTGATTTATTTGAATACGTAGGCTGACATTTAAACGAACGCCTTTGATAATAGACAATGTTAAAATGTATTTTAAGTATGCAAAATAGACCATGCTGTTCAAGAGTTAAGAGTATTTTCCTTAGAATACCTCGACCGGCCGAAATGATGCTCGGCGATGCCTCGTCACCGTTTTGCATACCACCGTGTTGCTTTTTTAGCCCATTGTAAAATGAACGAAACTCCATGTTCAAATCAGTAGATTCGCGTGCTGTTTTTACAGCTGACGCCATTTTATTTAGAAAAATCCAGTCTAAGAAAAGGTACAGTTTAACGTTATAGCAGCGTTTTCAGACCAAATTTGGTTGGTATAAGGTAATATATGCAAGAATAACGATCACACAGTATATAATAGTCCGAGTGTTCAAACATCTCCCGAGGGACCTGGCAAGTGTTAATGCACTGGAACAAACATGTCCTAACGACATGGGAAATTCCATTAGGCATTAATGGGTTAAAATGAAAGCCCTGTTAACACTGCACCAGTAACTGTCACTGTTATAGCCAGGGATAAAATCAGGTAATTTCTTCTTCCCTGAAAAAAAGTCAAAAGAAACATTAAAGGTATACAACCGTGTGAAATGTGCAAAATATGAAACCTGTGCAATTTGCACAGGCTTCATATTTTGTTCATCGCATGCAGTGACCGCAAAATAATACAAGCAATTGTATTTCAGTCAGTTTGTTGAAAAATTGTAAGTGAGTATGATCAGTAAATACCACAATCACAAACCGCAGACAACCCCATGGCACCGCGAGGAAGAGCCGCTCAACCATCATGAGACACCAGGAAGACAAATTAAGCAAAGCAACCAGCTCTCTCTTCCCCATCAAGCTAAACATGCTACGGGCTATCTAATTTTGATCAGCTCCTGAGATTTTGGTCCTTAATTCATACAAAGACTCAATTGCAACCCTGACCTAAAATAATGCCTGCCTTTGGTTTGGCACACAATTACAAACTGGGACCCGAGGTTTTAAAACTTTTTTCATGCTCAACTCAACTGAGCATAAAATCTATCATTCTCATAAATTTTAAAATGCCAATAATTGTTGGCATTTTAACAATGATTAACATGATAAATAAAACATCTGAGAGTCTGAAAGCAAGAAAATTCTTTATTTTTCAGCATTTTAGTTTTATGAGCAGTTGAAATTTGTTGCTCAGTTAAGTTGAGCATGAAAAAGGTTTATAACCAAGTGCCTGGTTGCCAGTTGTTTGTGAACCATTTTCTTTGATTCGTCACAGTTAGTTTGTTTGATTGGATATATCCTCTGTGATGATACATTGAATTTGTTTGGAAGTCTCTATGCGAGTTAAACATTTGATATGTTTAAACAACATGATCTATGGCAACGATTGTGCGGTTTAGATATAACAAAAATTCCGGAACAATGGATGTTGCTGCTTACCACCCTTTCATTGCTAATTATTTTGTCTATGCTGTTTCCATTCTGTGTGGGTTTAGTTAGTCCTGGTTTGTGATGTAATTTTAGTGTAATTTACAGCTTGGCAATCATGACAGAAAGTGTTGATTTACTTGTTATTTCTGAACTTCTATAAGAGTCTTATTGTTGTATGTGTTTAACTGTCCGTCTACCTCAAAGTGCCACATCTGTGGTGTGTGATATTGGAATCACCAGGTCACCAATCCCAAAGGTTTTAGTGGCTAGTATCGTTTCAGTAATAAAATTGATGACTTGGTAAAATATGAGTTCGTGTCTCTAAAGAGAAAGACTTTCAGTTTGCTTTATTTTTCTTTCGCTTGAAGCACTACACTGAACCGAAGTTATAAGTGCCCACTTTTCAATTTTATTTTTCTGACTAAGGGCTTATGATATTAAAATGATTTTTTGCCCAGACATGTGTATTTCAATCGAAATAGCGGTGCTTTGGAAGAGTTTTCTTTCACTGTACGACTGTTTGGTTCAAAAATGCAAAAAATAACTTTTTTGAAGAAAATGAGCGTTTTGAGTACAGTTTTTTTTTTTATCAAATTCGAGTACGGAGGATTACAAACCCAACTAGTCAACTTGAAAAACACACAAAACATCTCAATTTTTGCTTATGACCGATTTTTGTTGATTTAAAAACCACAACAAAAAACAAAACAAATTTTTCGTATTTTTCAATATTTTAGAAAATCATCAGCTGCACATATTAACATCGCTGTATGTGTTTTATTTTATGTGAACATAAAGTTTTCTAACCCCATTTTCTTATGATACATTTTCAAGACAGGTGTCCACTTCCAGTTTTACATGTAACATGAAACTTTAAAGGTCATTTTAATGGCATATGAAATTTTCTTTTTTGAAATTTAAGTAGAACAATGATGCCAATTCATAATGAATAATGGCTGAAAATTTCAATGCCATGTCACAGATAATAAAGTGCCTAGAGCAATGCAAAGTTTGTATGCAAATTGTATGGTTAAAGCTAAAACTCGCTGGCTAAGCTGCAGATAGTGTCTGTATTCGTATTAACGTAGAAAAGAAATGGAGGGTTCAACAGTCACAAAACTTTTATTTCTTTTTCATCGTATATCTCAGCTGTTATTAACAGCTTTAATCTAATTAAAATATAATGCATAACGTATCTGAGGAATGCATTTCAATAGACAATGAGGCATAAACTCAGTTTCTTTTGCCATTTTTTTGCTACGATAGTCAAAGTCTTGGATCAATAAAAGATTTTGATACAACAATCGCTGCTTAAGTTCACGGCTTAAATTTTGCATTTTTTGATTTTCTTGAAAATGACGATTTTCCTGGAACTCTGAATCTTCTGAATTTGTTAATAGCGTAACCTAATGATTTCTGCAACATTAAAGGCTATTGACTGTACAGAAATGATGATGCTGTGGTGCTTGAATGAAAAATTCGTCTTAAAATTTGGTTTTGAAAAATTTTTTTCAACAAAATTCCTTTTTTACATAAAGCGTTCCATCGAGATTTCTGGAAAGGGATTACTTTATTTTTACCAACAAGCATCGTCCTTGATAGGTAACAAAACTAATCACAGGACAAACATGTGTTTGCCTTATTAACCCAACTCTCGCCTATGGGTCAGACTATGAGTGCATTTGTATTGTGATCAGTGGAAAAAATCACAGTATTCCTTTAAATATTTTGAGCAGTGTATTATATCACACTAAAAAGTGTGAATTTTTGGAAATGAGGGTACCTTTACTCAGACTTCGTCTATGCAAGATCTACCAGTGATTTTTTAATAAAATAATTTGCAGAGTCTCGACAAAGCCTTGGACTTTTTATAGAATTAAAATTTTGTAAGAGCAATTTTTATTTTCTGAACAGGCGCAAAAAATTTAAGGTGGCCACTTATAATTTTATAACTTCGGTTCAGTGTAGTTCTAAGAATACCTTAATCAGTCTATAAAGCAAGTTTAAAATACTCACTTAATTTCTTATAAACTAGCTTTACACTCAAGCGAATATTCACTTGCGTGTTTTTGTTAGAAAACTAGTAAACTAGCAAAATTACTTACAACTATTTCATTAAATACAAAAACACCAAGAATAGCAGTAATTATTCCAGGTCCTGCTGCTATTATAGGAAACGCTATAGCTAATGATAAAACCTTGTTAGCAATGAACCAACATGCTGTGGCTATACTCCATATGATTCCAGCAACAAAACCAGGAAGCATGGCTCGAGGATACACCTTTGGTCGATTTCTTTTATGAACTGCATAAATTATGAAATAAACTGTACTGGTCATGAAGATGCCACAGAAGGTTGCAAACACATAGTCCAGCCCTAAAAAGAAAATGAAATATCTTATACCCTTTTTATTCTGATGGATTTTCCCAGATCGAATATAAGAATTCATCATGAGTGTGAGGGTGGGATAGAAAAATCCGTCCCGAGGATCACCTTTTGGCATCACGAGGCTTGGCATGAGATGCCAAACGGTGATCACGAGGGAAGGATTTTTCTATCCCATCCTCACACGAGTAATGGATTCTTTTTCTTGACGTCACTAAATACCCCATTCTAAAATGGAAAAAAATATGAAAAAGACTTCCAGAAAATCCTGAATACGCTGAGATGCGGTGTTGTGACGTCATTTTAACATTACAATGACGTCATGGATAGACGTGCCGCAAGTGTGCGGCTGACCTGCGGTTGTTCATTTTTTATCTTTCCCTAGGGATAGAGTTATATCACATGGCTAAAAACAAGGAAACTTTTGGTCTGGTGTGCAAGAATACGTTTTATCACATGCCGTCGAGTCTGGGAGTGATATAATTGGAGCTTATCTCATGGCGTTTTGGTTATCATTCAAAGTATCAACCAGAGACCACATTATCAGCCCCAGGACTTTAGCTCGGGGGCTGATAATGGTCGAGGGTTGATTCTGAGGGCGATAACAAAAACTCCATGAGCTAATCTGTTTATCACACATTCCAATTCACTGTTTTAACGCGTTTGACGTACGAAAATGTAAGTAAAACATAGGATTGACGTAAACTTTGAGTTACGTCACGCAACTTGTTTACATCTGACGTCGTCTAGTGTCAGGCATGATAACATTTCTCTCCTTCTAAAATGCATGAATTCCAGTTATTATCATGGCAGTCTGATAACCAGCTGGCGGGAAAGAGCTTATTGCATATGCAGAACTAGAGCCTCACTGCAAAAAGTGTTCCATATATGCGATAATTAGAGATTATCTCATGGTGTTTTGGTTATGGCCCGAAGTATCAACCCGAGACCCCATTATCAGCCCGAGAGCTTTAGCTCGAGTGCTGATAATGGTCGAGGGTTGATACTGAGGGCGATAACCAAAACCCCATGCTATAATCTGTTTATCACATATTCCATTTCACTATTTCAACGCGTTTAGCGTTAAAAAATGTAAGTAAAACATAGGAATGGCGAAATTTTTGCGTTACGTCACGCCACATGTTTACATCCGACGTCATCAAATGATCAACGTTACGTGCCGGGCATGATAACCTCTCTCCGTTCAAAATACATGACTTCTGGTTATCATCACTGCAGGCTGATAACCAGTTGGCAGGAAAGAGCTTATAGCATATGCAGACTTTGGGTTATCATGGCAAAATGTGTCTTAGATATGTGATAATGCCATTTATTATATACAAAGTAATTAAATACAGAAAAATATTGATTAAATATAAAGTTTATTTGAAAAAGCTATATTCCACATGTGAAAATATAAAAAGTTGTATTTCACATGTGAAAATGTAAAATATAACCTTTTTCCACAAGTGAGCCCACATCAGATTTTCAAACGCCTATAACATTCTTATTTGTGGACAAAACACAAAGTATGGGTATTCTTTTTCTTAATTGGATCGTAAGGAATATTTTGGTAACAAAATTGTTAGTATTTGCTGATTATTATTTTTTTTTTTTAACTCCAGCGCCTGTGGTTTCAGTTTTGGAAGACATAGGCATATACACATTACGCAACATCATCATAAATATGACGTCATTTGCGATCATGCATGTCGTCATGTTCGATCTTGTATGGCGTCATAGTGCAATCCAATCTGTTTTGCTTCAAAACTATATAATAAAAAGGAAATTAAAATTTTTGGAATGAATATGACATTTATTTTATCTCACAACGAATGAAATATACAATATTTCGCTTAATGAGATTTAAGAAATATCATATTCATTCCAAATATTTGAATTTCCTCTATGCATAGAAATGTGGCGAAATAACATAAAACATCTTCATGATAAAATAGTATGATTTAATTCACCACAGAAAATAAACTTGACGGTAATTTTATACCTTAAATGATACTATTCATAACGTCCCGTTGTTCTTAACAATATTTCCTTTAACCTGTTCACTGTATTCTAGATGACTGCATCTAGTCTGTAAATCAAATGTTCCACCAACACCCTGCATATAACAGCTGTGTTGCTCCACTTCTATTGTACTGTATGTTTCTTTTGTTACATGCGTTTTCTTTTTCCTATTTGTTTCTTCATATTATCTTAATTTCTTCCTGTCGTGTATTTTACTACATTTGGAGTAAACACGTTCTCATACACCAAAAGCTTTCTACGTTGTTTTGTTAGCCATAACCTAGCAGGAATTGGAATTCTATACCTCGCCTTTGAAGCATTTAGCTTTTAAAGTTTATCAAGTTGTTTACGTTTTCTTCTAGAGTTTTCTTCTTTTCATCCTTTGCTTTCCCTTTAGAAGACCTTGTTTCCATTTTCCACAGTTCCGTTAATTATATCTCTGTTTCCCAAGAATGGGAGACTTTCTCCACTTCTTAGTTTTCAGTGGTCTTTTAGAATCAGCGGAAATATTTGTTTTGTGTTTAAAATTTGTTCTCCGTCTCTGCTTCTTTACTTTCTGATTCTTTGGTGTTTCCTCCAAAGACACCTCTTCTGCCATGGGGCCTTTCTGTTTTACTGCATACGTCTGACCATGCATCTCTTTCTGCTGATCCATTGTTCTCTCGTAATTTGTAAAAAGACTCCTTTTATGAAAATAAGTGCTCACCTCTACTCCAGTTTCAATTACTTTGTGAGTTTTAATAATGGTGCCATCAGTACCATCACCTGTAAGAATGTAAACACAATTTAAAGCAGTTTCTTTGACGTTGAATAAATTCTCCTTCCATTGTGAAAGTCTGGTTCTATGATTCTTAGTTGATTTGTGCATACCATTTCCATATGTTCTTCGGTTGCTAAAAGAAGTGTGTCCATTCCGTTTGATAAAGTGATAGTTTTGCAGATATGTTTATCTCTTTAATCTTGTCTTGAGTTTAATTTTCACAATCTTTCAGTTCCATCCTAAAGTAGATTGCCGAATTCAGAATATTGAGGTCATTTTCTATTTGCATTAGAATGTCATTTTCATTGTCCTTTGTGGCAGCCAAAGATATGTTTTCAAGTGTAAATTCTAAATTATCAGAGTTAATTTTTAGTAGCCGTATACATTTACCAAGACTAATGAAAAAATTATCAAAATCTATAATTTTGTAACTTTCTAACAACAGCTTTTCATCATGCTAAATGTCTTTCTGAAGCAAATCTTTGTTTAACCTTCTGTTTTTTTCTTAACAGACTAATGTCATCTTAAATGTTCAAAGAATTCGAAATAAGACTGAAATTACAATGTTCTGCTGTTGGTCCCATCATGGTTCCCCAGTTCCGGCACCAATTGTGGCAAAATAACATAAAACTTCTTCATGATAAAATTGTATGATTTAATTCACCACAGAAAATAAACTTGACGGTAATTTTATACCTTAAATGATAACGTTGTTCTAAAATGATTTCCATAAGCCTGTTTACTGTATGCTAGATGACTGCGTCTAGTCTGTAAATCTTGTGCTCCACCAACACCCTGCATATTACAGCTGTGTTGCTCCACTTCTATTGTATGTGTATGTTTACACTGCATGATTTGTCGACAGTTACCCACCTTTACCATGTTCGCGACGTTACATTATTTGACGTGACGTTATTACATTCTGTGTTTGATTCGCCTATACAAATAATGTACAGAGGCGTAAAATCGCGGAATTTCACGACAATTAGTAGTCGACATGTTTTACTTAAAAAGTAACAAAATCTATAACCCAAATTGGCCCTCGCGTGAACATATCGTCCCTCGCGTGCACTCTCAGCGTCAAAAATGACGTCAATTGCGTCACCACAACGTTAAGACACGTACGTAAACATGTAATAAAAAGTTTAAAACGTGGCCGCCGCCGCCGCCGCGCGTTATCAGGCATATTGGCCTAGCACTTTTTATTTGTGTTTAAAAATACGAAGACACCGGGCCGGTATGCCTGGTAACGCGATCGTGGTCATGTGTCAATCTCAAATAAACCAATTGTGGTTTACAGATTTTGGTATCGTTATGAAATCATACCCATAATATCGTTACACGTGAACATACGTATACAAACAAAATTATAAATATATTTCAACGTCATATGATAAATAGAATCTAGTATACGTGCTCCTGTGTTATTACTGTAAATTTATTAAACTTGTTGCGGAAAAGCTATAAAATGCTCAGCAAGCCTCAAAATCCCTTTTCCTCAACTCGTTTAATAAATTCAATAAAACCTCATGTAAGATTCTCTATGTATTTTAGTAGACGTACCATTCTGACTAGCACCTTCATAGTTATCTTGTACGTGTGTGGCAGCTGTGAAAGTTTGACTATACAGCAAACCAGACCCAACGCATAAAACTAGACCTCTGAAAACAAAATAAAGCAACAATAGTTGAGTCTTTCGTTTTCAGCGTCATTTGAGATCCAACATGAACAAGAACCAGGGTTTTTGGGGTGCAGCCCCACAATCGTCATTTAACAACCAGAACATAACGTTTTACATACGCGTCTTTCAACTAATAAACTTCCCCTGGTATACCATAGGTGCTTCACATTTTCATGATTTAATTTTCATGATTTCTTTCGAATTAATTACAAATAAAAGGGTCTTGAACAAGTTATAATTTATTACACAGGAGGGTCTACTCTGGTAAATTTTGATAGCTGATACAAGTTGGGCAGTGACAGGGCTGTCAAAACATGTTTTAAAATAAAAACTAACAAAAACTCCTAATGGCCATTTTATCAGGATCAATACTATTTTCTATACAATGTCTGTATTTAAGTACTATCTGGTACTACCTGACTTAAAAAGTAACTGAGTATGACCAGGAAATACCACATTCACACTGCACACAACCCCATGACACATTGGGGAAGAGACACAGAACAGACTGTCACAACGCAATTAAATTTAAGCAACCCGCCTCATAGAGATGCATTTTAAAACTTTTGCAAACAGAGCGGACCCAGATCAGCAGCTGTTGTGAGAGCTATCTGATCAGGATCTACTCTGTTTGCTGATTGAAATATAATTAGATATGATCCTACACTAGTGGACCTGACATGTTATTTCTTTGTTATATATACAAACGTATAAGATTAATTATATAATTATTCATAGTGGATGGATCCTAGCATGAATATTCATGAAGGAAAAGGTAAAGCTTATCTAAATACTTGCAATATCTTCTTTCCTCTTGGTCCAAGTCTGTCCACAAATGATTCGTCTGATTCATCATTATTTATTCCAGAAAAATTGGCCGACGCTGAACTTTTCTAATAAAAAAGAAATTAGACTTAGGTAACTGTTGTAATAAATATATATACAGTGTGTCCTCAAAACATTCAAACTCTTTAGACGAACATTATACTAAAATGCATTTTGAAAAGCAAATGCTATCAATAGAATTATGCAAAAATGAAGGCCATGGTTATTGGGCATACAAATGATTGGTGCCAGTCAAGTGGATGTTCTCACCTTTTACTGACCTAATATTTTCCTCAGTGGGTCAGTGTCGGATCTTTGTCATCGGTTGGGCCCACCGTCACTCAACATGGGTTTACTTTAGCCATGATGGTCTGTGAGTTGAGAACCATTTTTCTTTGTGTTTCATCACATTATGCTAAATGATTTGAATGTTTACCTGTGGTGATACATTGCATAAGTTAGGAAGCCTCCACTCGAGCTAAACAAATATTGTGTTTTGACAATAGCAGAATATAGGCCAAACTTTTGGCCAATATCATTCATTTAAATGACCCCCGGTGGCATCGTCAGGAGGTTGTTCTGTTGTTTTTGATTGTTTGATTGTTGCTCACAAAATGTTTGTGCTTGGTCCTTGTTTTGCAATGCAGTACTTGGTATCCTTTGAAGTTGTGCAAGCATCTCGCTGAAGAAGAGTGAGCTGTGTGCAAAATGTTTCAGCTCGTGTGGAGGCTTCCTAACTTATATAATGTAACATCACAGGGAAACAATTATATCAAATTAACCTACTTCAGATGACTTTTATATAAGCTTCACCTTGCCGTCAAAGCCTATACCACTTAACATTTGTATACATTGTATTATGCTTGTAAATTTACAGAATAAAGTATTGTTTAAACCAAGTTAACTTTCTTTGACGAAACAAAGAAAATGGGCTCTAACTCACAGCCAGTAAGAGCTAAAGAAAACCTCAAGTTGTGCCATTGCTGGCCCAGCCAAAGACAAACATCAGGCACTGACCCGCTGATGAAAGTTTAATAGCATGGTCGACACTGAGTCTGCGGCCAGATCCACCGTCGTGCAATTATAGAGGCTAAAACGGTATAATATGACTTTTCGCTAACTGTAAAGGCGGCACCACATGAATGCGTAATTAGGACTGGTCAACCTTAGACAAAGGTAAAAGCTGAAAATGAGGCGTGGTTTTATTCAAAAGTAACTGTATCATCTTGTACCATTACCTCAGTATAGACGCAGAACACATTTTTAGTCCTTAAAACGCTAGCAAAATAACTGCATTTGAAAATGTCTATTTAACAAAAGCATACAGCCAAATCCACACGTTTGTCTATGTCTCACAAAAAGGACGCTAGGCTTATATGGATTAAGTGTTGCAAAAAACTGATCAGGCTGAGATCGACAGACAAACTGCATGTAAACCGAGATGAGACAAAATAATATTAAATGCATAACTTTCACAGGAATGTCCGATTCATAGAGATATTTGATATTTACTGACGGGCAAAAGAAACGTTACATGCAAAATTTTCGATAAATTACTCAGAAGGAAATAAAATTAGTGACAGCAGTTAAAATATTTATGTATATTAGCCAACGTTCCTTATAAACAAAAATCGTTAAATTCAAATAACCCCGATGCTTTCTCAATGTTTTGGTCATGGTAAGCTCGTGCAGCTCATGTTTGGGAACCACATGTCTAACCTGACAAAATTATATTGTATCGTTTCTTTTGCCCGTCAGTATAGCTATATTTTGTGTCATTAAAGTCGTTTGTGAATGACTGTTTTTCAATGGAATTTATGGCATTTCAAGTCGATTCATAATAAAGGGTATTTGCATTTAACAGAACCATTTGATGGTGTTGGTAAAATAAAATTCTAAATTAGGCCAGAAATTTTGTTAGTTGATTTACGGGGAAAAATCAGATTTAGGGTGGGAGGACGAAAAAAAAGCTCTGAAAATGACCAGTTGACTGCTCATTTTTGGAACTTTTTTTAATATGTCAAGAAAAACAGTAAAACTTATAAGTAAGGTTAACAAACAGTCTGTATTAAATCTTTATATACATTTCATATATATATATATATATATATATATATATATATATATATATATATATATATATATATATATATATATATATATATATATATATATATATATATATATATATATATATATATATATATATAAATAGAAATTTTTTTTTTCTTTACTTTCTGGAAAATTACAGTAGGAGGGTTCGTAAATCAACTAATAAAAAAACTCTGGCCTTATTATCCGTCTCTTGGCACTAAAACACAATTATGTCATGGTGTCTAGCATGGGTTGTGTGCAAAGAACTTCGGTCTCTGGTACCCTGAAATGCAAATTTTGAGCCCAAACAGGAACTATTGCAATGATAGATCATTTGAAGCCTATTAAGCAGATATTTAGCAGTAGAAATATAGAATCAAACATATTTTTTCTATGCATTAAACATCTGCCGGACACCGAGGGTAGTGTTGAAACCCAAGCCTGAAAGGCCAAGGTTTTAACGACCCCTGAGAGACTTTTCAGTTAAAATTGTTTCCAACAAAAAGCACAAAGCAATATCTAAACATGTTGCATATTTTCACTACAACCCAAGGAATATGTAAATGAATACGTAATTTCTAGATCACTTCAATGGAGTTTGTGCTAAATAAATGACGCCTCAAAGCATGCCTTCTGTGCTTGGCAATAAAACATGATTATAGCAAGTTAAATTTGTCCAGCAAGCAGCTTGGAGAATGTTATGACAAAGTAAGAAAGATAGCAAGGATTAGGAATCGATACCATTAAGTACCACACCCTCGGGGGTGATGGGGTGGGAGTAACTTGGGGGTAGTTTTGGTACGGGTGTGCGAGCCAGTTTTTTTAAACCTACCCCAATCATATACTTGGTCTTCGAAAAAAATGACCTATTCATATACTTGATCGAACAAAACATTTACATATTCATTTACTGTTCTTTGATTTTTATACCATATTTGCTGTCTGTAAACAAAGTTTACAAATTTACGTTTCTGAGCTGAATATCTGAGCAAAACTGTGAGTATTTTCAAACAGGGATGCCAGAAAACGGGATCGTTTATATATCAATGATGAAAAACTGGGTCAGTCATATACTTTTTCTAAATTAAAGGGGGCTTATCGTATACCTGGCAGCGCTGAAAAAGTGGGCTGTTTGGGCCGCACATCCGTACTTAGTCATATATAGGTATTAACCCCCCCCCCACTCGCCCCAAGACCACACCTGTCCCAGGATACCAGATAGGAAAGTAACTAAATCACAATTAACATCACAATTTAGAGCCAAAAGGTCAGCCCTTTCCCTTCAGGTGACCACAAGGCAGCAATGAACGGACGCGAAAGTTGTATCTTAAATTTGATGACAATTCGTCTTATACTTTTGATACAAAGATATGCACAAAAAACTGTTTTGGAATTTATTTCCAAAATATCCTAAAGTATTTAGTTGACTAATATATACGTGGCTGTAACTCAAGATGTATATTGTATTTTTCAATTTAAAGGAGGCAAATAGTTCTTTCTTAACACGTATAACATATTTGCGTAGTATTTTGTGAAGCAGGTGTATTCATATTTGAACACTCATCGTCTATAATGTTAAGACTGGACCGTCATCTAGGTCCTTATTTTATTTACTTTAGCAGAGAAGGCTCTATCGAGCTGGCATGATCTAGGCCATTGCGGATCAGCTATTTCATATGTTCAATTTTTATAAAAGCTATGAGCCTGGACTATCTCAGCGCAATATTAACATTGCATAACTTCCAATTCTGCTCAAATTGGGATACATATACCTTTCTTAATAAAGGGCTTCTTTCTGATTCTGTTACTGCGATGGTACTGTCTATTCCAGCAGTGCTCACTTGAGTCTTAACCAACGCGAAAATAACAGCACTGTCAAAAATAAAAATGACAACCCAGTAATTAATAGTATTTCAAAACAATAATACGATCAAGACACAGTAATTAATAGTACTTCAAAACATTAATACGTTCAAGAAACAGTAATTGATAGTACTTCAAAACATTAATACGTTCAAGACACAGTAATTAATAGTATCTAAAAACATTAATACGATCAAGACACAGTATTAAATAGTATTCAAAACATTAATACAATCAAGACACAGTAATTAATAGTACTTCAAAACATTAATACGATCAAGACACAGTAATTAATAGTATTTCAAACATTAATACGATCAAGACACAGTAATTCATATTATTTCAAAACATTAATACAATAAGGACATAGCAATTAATAGTATTTCAAAACATTAATTCGATCAAGACACATGCTCACTCAACAAACATGATTTTCTTCAAGGCAAACATACTTTAAGTGTACATTCATGATTACTTGCCTAGTTTTATATTCTGACTTGTTACACCTGTTTTCAAGACGCAAATGAAATAAGATAGCCTAGCTATGTTTTATCATTCTTGTGTCTGAACCATTTGTATGAATCTTCTAAACATGATTTGAGATAGAAGAAAGATCAACAAGAGATTGCCACATTAAATAAATGAAATTAAAACAGTGTTTTCAAAAGAAAACTATGTCCCCCACCGTAAATTGAGTCAGTAAGCATGCATACCCAAATTCTAATCAGCTCATTATTGTGTCACAATGATACAATGTATAGAGAATGGCTGAAATTCATCATTTATTTTAAGAGATAGCAGAGACACAATTTAGGTTCAAATTTGACATTACAAAGTGCTGATATGACCTTGAAAATAAGGTCAATGTCACCAAAATCTAATTAACCTTTTTACCCCCTCCAAACAATGTATCTATGCAAGTTCGGTGAAAATCCATTGGTTCTTCTAAGATAGAGTTGAATTTTTTACAGTTTTTTAATGATGGTGACCTTGAAAATTAGGTCAAGGTCACCAAAATCTTGTCAACCCTTCATTTTGTCAGAACGGTACAATACTTAAAGTTTAGCTAGAACTCATTCTTAGGCTCTAGAGATAACATGTAGAAACCCTATTTTGGTTAAAAAATTTGACATTTCAAATGCTGATGTGTCCTTGAAATAAGGTCAGGGTCACCAAAATCCAATCAATTCTTTGCAACCTCCCAACAACTTATTTTTGCAAGTTTGGTCAAAATCAAGCCTCTTAGTAGTTCAAAAGAGTGAGTGCCAAAAATACTTTTTTACAGTCTTTATAGGATAGTGACCTTGAAAATTAGGTCTAGGTCACTAACATCTAATCCACTCTTTATTATGACACAATAAAACAATATATTAAGTTTTGCCAGAATCCATTGTTCTGTTCAAGAGATACCATGCGGAAACCGTATTGTGGTTGAAATTTGACATTTCAAAATGCTGGTGTGACCTTGAAAATAAGATCAAGTCACCAAATTCTCATCAATTCTTAACCCCCTCCAAGCAATGTATCCATGCAAGTTTGGTCAAAATTCACCAACTAGTTCACAACTTAGCCTACGGAAATGGCTGATTTTTACAGACTTTATAGGACGGTTACCTTTGAAAGTTACGTCAAGGTCACCAAAATCTATCAACTCTTTATTATGTCACAGTAAAACTATATACAAAGTTGGGCTAAATCCATTGTTTGGTTCAAGAGATAACGTCCAGAAACCTATATTTTGGACATTTAAAGTTTCAGTGTTACCTTGAAAATTAGACAATGTCACCAAAATCTAATCAACTTTTTCCGCCTTCCCAAAAATGTATCTATGCAAGTTTGGTCAAAAACAAATCACTGGTTCAGAAAAGAATGTACGGAAACGAAGCTACGCAAACGCCAACAGGATCCGCACCAAAAAGAAAAAGGCCCCCACCCCCTCCCTTCGGTTGATGGGCATACTTAAAGTTACCATTGGAGTCACTCTGGATGTTTGGCTATCTTCTTTCTACCAACGGATATGATGTTTGCCTCAACAGCTGCAACGAATTCTAAAAGTTTGTTTGGTGTTTATAAGGGGATATTATGCAAAAATCTTCTTTTCCTGTCAAGTTTTCACAAAATTTATCAGATTATATTTCAAAGGTTTCTGATGATCAACTATACAATATTCTTTTTGAAAAGTAATATTGAATTTGTTTTAAATGATTAGTGGACATTGGTAATCAAATCCCTACCCCACACATTGAATTAATGCATTACAATTGGGATTTTTTTCAGTTAGCATTCTCTGAAATGAGTTTGACTGTTTTTATATACCTTGAGACAGCTAAACCAACTCCTACATAGTTCAGGACTGTATTGTGTGGAACTTGCTCGTGGACTCCGAATAAACCAAACCTTCAACAAATATTTTAGAAAAAAGTGCATTGACTAATCGTCAAATCGTCAAACTTCAGATTCCAGTTTATAAGCCACATAATATGTAATATTTAGTGTTAATGCAAAGAAAAAATTTAAGCATATGCGGTTTTCTCCATAAGTCGGCTTGAATTTTCTCTCAGTGCATATTTTTTTGGGTTTTTTTTGGTATGCAAAACGGTGACAAGGCTTCGCCGAGCATTGTTTCAGCCCATCAAGGTCTTTAAGAGAAAATGCTCATAACTCTTGAACCACGCTGTTTATGTTAATCAAATTGTGCATACTTATGCATTTTAACATCGTTTGGACACTGGTGTGATAGAAAAACTATTAATTGCGCGATTAATTGCACGACCCTTTGGTGTGCACTATAATCACTGTGTGAGTCAATCCGTTCGTCTGTCCGTCCGTAAGCAGTAAGTGAAAATATACATAACATTTGAACCACACGGTATATTTTACATCAATTTTGCATATGTATGACTGTCAACTTTGTCTAGCCACTGGCATGCATAACAGCCTTAATTTTTTGATGGATGAGGATTTGCTGTGCATCAGTTTGGCCAGTCAAGGTCAGTTAGTATAAATGACCAAATGGTATATTTGGATCAAACTTTGCATATATTTATATATATTAACATTGTCTAGACACTGGTATGCAAAAAGGTGACGAGGCTTTGTCGAGCATCAGTTCAGCCCATCGAGGCCTTTTAGCTTGTCCGTCCATCTTTCCATCCTTTAGCAATTAGTAGAACTACTCATAACTTTTTAAAAACATGGTATATTTTGACCAAATTTTGCATACGTATGCATGTCAAAATTGTCTAACCACTCGCATGCATAACAGCCTTTTTTAATGGACTAGGCTTTGCTGAGCATAGGTTCAACAGGTTGAGGACATTTAGCAAAAATGTTCATAACTCTTGAACCACAAGGTATATTTGAATCAAATTTTGCATACATTTACAATTTAACATTGTCTAGACACTGGTATGCGGGTGCATACTTTTTTAAAACTTAATTACTTCTCAACAAATAAGCACATCAACTCCTACATTGTGTTACTCCCCACAGGAGTCAAAGCCTGGCAGAATATAAACAAAGCCCATAAAACACAACACTAGTAGGTGTCAGAGGAGTGTTTATTGTATCCAAATCTACACCTGTTCAATAATGAAAATACGCAAAACCCACCCGAATTTGTATGGAAGCCGAAAATTCCCTGCTCAAAACCAGCCCTTTCACTCATTTTCAGTCTGTGGATCAATATTACACCATATTTAAAATCAAAAGGGGACACTTCAATAACCAATTACTTTCTTTGCAAAATCTCATAGAAAACAGCTGTTAACTACAGCCAACGCACTTTCTTTCACCTCACACAGGGCTGTATGATATTACCTTAGTTTCGCATTTCATTCCAACTTGTAGAAACACCCATCCTTCCAGTCTCTTTAGCTGTAATTTGCTCATATATCATGATCTTAAACTCCAATATGATATTTTGGACATATTGTAGTGTTTATGTTAATACGTTAGATGCCAAAATACTGTTGTAGGCGGAGCTTGGTATTCATGAGCGCATCTGATACCTGCAGGCGATTCATTCAGTATTATAGAGCTTGATGGATAAATACAAATATATACCATGTAGAATAGATATAATACAACCCAATAATGTAGTTCTTATTGAACCCTATTAAGGAACATTACAATGGCGACGAACATGGGATAAATAAGTGAAAAAAAATAAACAAACTAAAAGTTTGAGAGAAAACTTCAGAAAACAAAAACAAAAAATGGAAATAAAACAAGCAAGTGGATTTTGAACCAAACAAAACAGATAAAAAGGATTTAATTCTGTGCAGCAAATTCAGGTGGATTTATTTCGTTAGACGGACATTAATCACTTGAAAAAACAACAATGGCTGCTAAACTGGATCTTTCCAGCCCAGGGAGATTCAAAGTCACTGGCGAGCAAACAAACTTAAACAAGGCGTGGGAGCAATATCTAAAACGGTTCGAATATTATATCAAGGCTGCAAACATCAATAAAGACGAACAAAAACGTGCATTACTCTTACACATAGCCGGACACGAAGTGCAGGACATTTTCGAAACACTTGACGATCAAGGGACCACGTATGAGGATGCCGTTACGCAGTTGACGAACTATTTTAAGCCAAGAAAAAATATTGCTTTCGAACGACACATATTTCATAAGTCAAAGCAATCCAGTGATGAAACAATAGATAATTATATCGTCAGGCCATCACAATTAGCAATTTCATGTGAGTTCACAGACAAGGACGAAATGATCAGAGACAAGGTGGTGAATTCTTGTAACTCCACGAAACTACGGAAAAAACTACTTGAAGAAGAAATACTAACTTTGGAAAAAGTTAAAACAATTTCACGCACGTTCGAACTTAGCGAGACGCATTCGAAACGTATGGAGGCACGTGAAGATAGCCAATCTGCTGCTGGGGCCAACAATGACAAAATCAACCGGGTTCGACACCAAACGGGGCGACGTTACACAAACCAGGGGGCGAGACCAAAACAACACAATCGAGGGACCAAACCATCGTACCAGAGAAAACCGGTAGACAGACGACCAAAAGGAGAGTCAACCGCTGTTTGTTATAGGTGTGGAGATAAAGGACATTATGGTAAAAATTGTGAGAAAACAAAAGACGCCACGTGTTATGCGTGCGGGGGCAAACGTCATTTTGCCAAAATGTGTACATCAAGGAATAAAAACGTGCATGTTCTTTCTGAAAATAATGGAAATAATACTGATAATGAAAGAGAGGAAGTTTTCTTATTACAAGGTAAGAATGACGCCACACTATCATTGCCTTTAGAGGGGACATTAATCAATATTTTGATTGACAGCGGGGCATCAACTAATGTCATTGACAAGGCAACATATGAAATGGTCAAAACCACAGAAAACATTCTATCAAAGTCAAACACTAAAATTTACCCGTACGGTAGTAATGTTCCGTTAGACTTGCTTGGGCAAACAAAATTAAGGGTACAAGTTGGTCGTAAAGACCATGAAATCAATTTCCAGGTCATCAAAGGCACAGGTAAACCATTAATTGGCCGTAAAAGTGCTACCGAACTAGGCTTATTGCATATCGGTATGATCAACTCACCAAACCAACAGACCAAACCAATAATTCGCAAGAAAATACAGAATCAATTATAAAATCATTTGAGGATGTATTTAAGGGAACAGGCCGACTGAAAGATTTTCAGCTCGATTTACATGTAGACAAGTCTGTGACACCGATTGCACAGCCTTTACGCCAAACACCCTTTAAGATGAAAAAACAAATTGAAGATGAAATCGATGAGCTAGAAAAAAATGACATCATCGAAAAAACGTCAGGACCTACCCCTTGGGTCTCGAACATAGTTGCGGTACCCAAACAAAACAATACCGTAAGACTTGCAATTGACATGCGACAGGCCAACAAGGCAATTTTGCGTGAACGATTCCCTATGCCAAATATTGATGAAACACTTCAGCAAAATGAACGGTGCGAGCGTGATTTCCCGATAAGACCTAACTGAGGCGTTTCACCAGATAGAAATTAGTAAACAGAGTAGATATATCACGACCTTTGTGTGTCATAAGGGTCTGTACAGATATAAACGACTGAATTATGGCGTATCGTCAGCTTCAGAATTGTTTCAACGCATTTTGCAACAAATTCTACAGGACATACCAAACTGTAAAAACATAGTAGACGACATAATAATCTATGCAGACAACCAAGAAGACCATGATAAGGTCTTAAAAATGGTTCTTACAAGGTTACGTGATAAGGGTCTAGTTTTGAACAAAAAGAAATGTGTTTTCAATTGTTCCACTTTAAAATTTATGGGACATATTCTGTCAAACAAGGGGATACAAATTGATGAAGTCAAGGTTAAGGCCGTTCGTGACGCTGACCCGCCAAAGAACACAGGAGAAGTATTGTCATTTCTAGGACTAATTACTTTCTGTGCAAAGTTCATAAAAAACTATGCTACAATCGCAGAACCGCTGCGAATGTTGACGCGAAAAAATGTCCCGTGGCAGTGGACGTCTGAGCAGCAACGTTCATTTGACGCACTGAAACAAAGCTTAATTAGTGCTGAGGTTATGGCATATTATGATCCGTCGGCAGAAACACATTTGATTGTGGATGGAAGTCCGTGCGGTGTAGCTGCAATAATGAACCAAAAACAACCAAACGGGGATATACGTCCAGTCGCTTACGCTAGTAGGACGTTAACGCCTACCGAAAGACGTTACTCACAAACGGAGAGAGAGGCTCTCAGTGTATTATTTGGAATTCAACGCTTTTCTGTTTATTTATATGGTATGCAGTTTACCGTTTATTCAGATCATAAGGCCCTTGAAAGAATATTCACTAGTGCGCATCAAGCACCTCCTAGGATTCAAAACTTTGTTTTGAAATTGCAACCGTACAATTTCACAGTTAAGTGTTTGAAAGGGTCTGAGAATATTTCAGATATTCTATCTCGTACTCCGATTTCAGAAACAGACAATGAAACGTGTGACATCACCGAGAAATATGTCAATTATGTAATGGAAACAAGCTTACCCATTGCAATCACGTTAGAAGAAATGCAACAAAAATGTGAAACTGATGAAACGTTGATTAAGGTGCGTAAATGCATTCAATCAAACAGATGGAGCAAATCCGATGATTTGAAACCGTACCGTCAAATCAAAAATGAATTATCAGCAAAGGATTCAATTATCCTCAAGGGTAATAAAATAATAATCCCGAAATCATTACAACCACGCGTTTTAGATTTAGCACACGAGTCACACCAGGGTATTGTCCGAACAAAACAGCTACTTCGAGCTAAAGTATGGTGGCCTAGCATTGACGAAGATGTCTTAAACAAAATTAAAACATGTCATGCTTGCCAGGTGACTTCAGTCCCGCCGAGGGAACCACCCGTTGTAATGACCAGACTGCCTGATGGTCCATGGCAACGATTAGCAATGGATATTTCGGGTCCAATTGAAAACAAATACTACCTTCTAGTGGCAATTGACTGTTATTCGCGTTTTCCGCTTGTGGAAATTATCACATCCACGACCAGTCAAACCATTATAAACCATTTGCGAAAGTGGTTCAATTTAATGGGCCTGCCCTCTGAAATTCGTTCTGACAATGCGCAGAATATGGTCAGTGCAGAAATGGAAGATTTCTTAAGACAACATGGAATAAAGCACTCGTATTCCATGCAATTTTTTCCAAGACAAAACGGAGAAGTTGAAAGATTTAATCGTTCGCTGAAAAAATGCGTGAAAACTGCAGTTGCTGAAAATAAAAACTGGCGTACTGAACTGCAAACGTTTTTGTTGCATTACTGAGCAACAAAACATGCAACGACAAATGTCAGCCCTGCTGAGCTGTTGTTCAACGGGTCTATCAAAACAAAAATTCCCGAAATGCAGCGACATACGGTGCCTGCAAAATTAAGGGCACGCGACAGAAAACAAAAACAAAAAAATAAATATCATGCAAACAAAACCAAGCCAAAGTCGAACAGGACGTTTTCTGTGGGCCAACCAGTTATCATTCTAAAACAAGAAAAGGGGAAAGTATTGCAAACTTTTGAAAATAAAGGTTACAGAGTAATTAGTCAAAATTACACTTCTTTGAAATTACAAGATAATAATGGCATCATTCGTTACCGTAATGTGTGTCATGTTAAACCTTACTTTGCAAAGAGAGGGAGCGCAGTGGCTCAGTGGTAGAGTGCTTGACTCGAGACCGAAGGGTAGCGGGTTCGAGCCTCACCGGCGTCACTGCGTTGTGGTCCTTGAGCAAGACACATTTATCCTAGCTTAGTACTGGTTAAACCCAGGAAGAACCGTCCCGCATAACTGAAAGATTGTTGAGTGGACGTAAAGAATCAAATCAAACAAACAAAACAAACTTTGCAAAGAACGTTATTCAGAAAACAGGGACACTTTTTCACGGAAGTAAACCACAGGAAAAACACTTGAGAGACAGGAGATCTATAAAAATGCCAGTTAGATTCCAGGATTATGGAAAATAAGCGCCATGGTCGCTAATCTAGCTGATAGATAAACATAACAGTAAACAAACTTTGTGGGAGTTATGGATTTTATCTGACATTTACATTATACTAAGCGCAATGTTTACTGTCGTCGCCCTGGGCCCTGTCGCCTGTTAATCTAACGGTACCGGGAGCCAACTCACGCCGGTAAACAATAAGGGCATTATAGCAGCTGTGAATTCAAAGCTCTTCGCCTAATTTTTATGACCAGTTTGTTGATTAAAATAATAATAATAATGTTTAGAAGTAGTTTGCCATTTGATTTACTCATGTAAAGTGTGGGAAATTATTTCTAAAAGGGAGAAAGGTGTAGTGTTTATGTTAATACGTTAGATGCCAAAATACTGTTGTAGGCGGAGCTTGGTATTCATGAGCGCATCTGATACCTGCAGGCGATTCATTCAGTATTATAGAGCTTGGTGGATAAATACAAATATATACCATGTAGAATAGATATAATATAACCCAATAATGTAGTTCTTATTGAACCCTATTAAGGAACATTACACATATATACTAGAATATCTAAAAATTCGTTCACTCCCAAATTCGAAACTATCCCCTATTTCTTGAAGGTTTGAAGGTGTTGATTAATGAACTTGACCCCTAGATGGGGTGTAAATAAAAAAAAATCAACATATGTACATGAAACAAGTAATAACAAAACAAATTGAAGAAAGCTTCAAATTTGTCTAGGTTGAGTAAATTTGACGACACTCTAATGGTATTGCGATGAATTTGATGACCAAATCAGATTTCCAGATATTTCAGTGAGTTTAACATTTATTGAAATAATAATCAGACATCAGGAAATTTCAGTGAGTTTAATTCTAGCTAATTGCTGATACGGGTCGTGCACATTACGGTCAGTTGATTATTCCATGATTTGGTAGTCACAGACTTATTCACGAAGCTAAAATTTAATGGTGTTTTCTTAGAGTATTTCCTTCCTAGTGGCGACTTTTGTCGTCTGCTGATAAACTGTGGAAACAGTCTTGGTTTGGTGGATACGCTGGCATGGACGTTGCACTTCTTGCGCACCAAAAATAGCAAGTGGGTATGATCAGGAAATACCACAATCACAAACCGCAGATAACCCTATGGCACCGCGAGGAAGAGCCACTTAGCCATCACGAGACACCAGGAAGACAAATTAAGCAAGCAAAGCAACCAGCTCTCTCTTCCCCATCAAGATGATTGCAATGCTAGAATGGACATAAAGTAACGTACAACAAAACATATAACAATTACAGACTCCCACAATGGGAGTAACAATATACAAAAAGTCAACAACAACAGAACCACCGCCTGTTCGCATGTGTTACCCAATATTATCAAAATATACTTCACCTGTAAAATTACTATATTGATCTATATTTACAAATGTCTACTTAAGGGCAATTGCGGGTAATACTTCCCATATTAAAATATTTTTATTATTTGTATACAGCTTGTTTTATGTGTAACGGGCGACCTCCAAAATTGTAATGGGCGTGACCTGCTCACTGTATTAAGATGCTCACAGGCAACAGACTGCCAGTCCTGTTAGGTGAGAGCACCTAAATAAGTAAACTTAAAGGGAGGCCAATAACCCGCTATGTTACTCTAACTTGCCTTGTCACCGTCTGTTTTGAAGAAACAGTAGCATAAAGGTTCTATTCGCTCGGCCCCAGCCAGTGCCCACAAGCGAACAGCGCCAAAACACTGACTACCAGTGCTGTACAGACAGGCGAATTGCAACCTATTTACCTTGCCACATACTCTAATGGCTCGACAAAAGAGACAGACAGACGGACAGACAAAGTTTGACACCGAGTTCAGCTTTTAAGCTTGTCTGAGAACAAGAAGTAAAAGAAAGATTGTTAGAGCATCAATATATTTAATAAGTAAGTTGTGGACATTAAATTGCAAATTAAGTCAATAGTTTCCAATGACAGCCTAACTGGATGGAAGCGTACGTTTACATGGTGCTTGTAACAGGATATTCCCGAAAAGGGAAAATTCAGAATTTTATCGTCCTCCCTGCGGTCTCATATAAGGAACTACTTATATGACTGGCATATAATTTCGAAGTGGTTTCATTTCACTATACAGAAAACTCAAATTATTAAAGGGGGATCACCCTATTTAACAAGTATAAACTTTTTAACAAGTTTGCTCTTTTATAAAAACTATTGATTATAGAATTCCATTCTCATTGTCGTCCCTTACATATGTATGGACTGTCAATTTATGAAATAAAAAGGTTGTCACCACGCTCGATTTTTCAAAATCTCACATGGAAGTTTTCAGTATTTTAAATCTCCATCAGGGTCTTACTATATAAAGGGTTAGGAATAGGGCGTAGACGGGTTCACTCCTCAACCATTACACCATCCTATACGGAGTGTACTGCAGCGTCTGGCTTCGTTATATGCGGTACTTGAGCATCCCTTTTCGGTGGTGTAATGGTTAAGGGCGTCAGACATTGCAGTGTTAGGCGCAAACGCCGCATTCATGGGAGGTCAAAATATTTATATGGAGTATGTCTCCACTGTGATCAAAAAGACAAGTGTCGCTGGTACAGACTGAGAGAAATATCATAATTGCATAACTTATAGAACCCTTACTCTGCAGTGTCTGGCTTCGTTAAATGCGCTACTTGAGCATCCTTTTTTCGGTGGTGCGCTGTTTAAGGGCGTCAGACATTGCAGTGCTAGGCGCGCACGCCGCATTCGTGGGTTCAACCCCCCACAGACGGGGATGCCTCGATGGTGTAATGGTTAAGGGTGTCAGCACGCCGCATTCGTGGGTTCAAACCTCACAGACGTCAAAATATTTATATGGATTACGTCTCCACTGTTATCAAAAGACTATATCATAGTTCATCGCAGAAAATTGATAATTTCTAAGGGCCAAAATCCCATTTCCACCCGCCTGGAATAGTTTATATGTATCGTTTACAACGATTCTCATCTAGCTTTAGACCGACAGTAGAATTATACTCCCCAGAATTTAATCGGCCAAGCTTATGAAATTATATAAAAAATATCAGAGTACATGTGCCTGTCCCCCTGGGATATACTCACCGACCTGTGGCCCAGCCACTGAGAAGAGTTACCATGCACCAAACACACATCCCTATTCCGAGCCCTACACATTTCACAATTGGTACCACACATACGTTTCCTGTAATAAAAAGGAATAAATAAGGTTGTGTTGATCCAGATCACACCGGGTAGGCGGCGACTATGAACGATGGCTTTAAAAACTCTGCGTTTCTGGTCGCCAAAAACGAAATTTTCGATAGCAAAAAAAAACAACAACATATTTTATGAATTGTTTTAATAACGTTAAATTTGTGTTCTGCGGATTGAAAACGTATTATGGTGGTCGGAAATGCAGTTTCGATACAAATCAGTTCGTTTCCAGGTGTCCTGATTTGTTGTTCCACTTTGTGTCTTTTTTCTGCTTAGAAATCGAAATAATCTCGCGGAGATGATTGGCTTAATTTGAACCTACATTTTTCCCGGTTCTTAGATATCTTTCTCTTGGTACAGCAATTGTGTGCAAAGTAAAGAAGAAGGCAAAGATCAGGAATCGATACAATCAAAAACCACACCTGACCCAGAACACTATATGGGAAAGTGAAAAAAACACAAGAAAAAATCACATACAAGAGAACCTTCCCAGCAGGTGACCACAAGGCTGCAAGGAATAGACAAGACAGTATGACACGAAACACAAATACCAAAAGCAAACTGATTCTCGAATGCCACACCTGATCCAGGACACCATATAGGAAAGTAACAAAAACACAAGAAAACATCACATACAAGAGAGTCAGGGGGTCTGCCCTTTCCCAGCAGGTGACCACAAGGCTGCAAGGAACAGACGAGACAGTATGACACGAAACACACATAACAAAAAGCAAGCAGTTTCTCGAATACCACACCTGATCCAGGACACCGTATGGGAAAGTGAAAAAACAACAAGAAAACCTCAAATACAAGAGAGTCAAGAGGTCAGTCCTTTCCCAGCAGGTGACCACAAGGCTGCAGGGTACGGGCAAGACAGTATGCCACGAAACACAAATGATAACAAAAAGCAAGCAGTTTCTAGGTAAGAGGTGAGATGAATTGAAGAATTGTATAGATTTTTTGGAATGTTCATGGAATCATGAAAACTTTCTGTCTCATTCGCCAGAAGTGTCATGTTGCTGTGATTGACAGTGAGCCACACCTGAGTCGCACGTGCAAAACAAGCCTCTTGTTTGCTCCATTGGCTGTCTGTGTTCACGAACGTGGTTTGTGTAATTTCAGAATATTCATATGGATGCAATCCGTGAATTAAACAGTTATAAACAAAGGTGCTGTTCTACGGTAGAGATCATATAAAAAAGGGACTATTGGTACAAATATCTCATGTTGATCTTTTAGTTAGGCTGCACATTCTGAACAACAACAACAACAACAACAACATTATCTGACAGCAATACATGTACTGTCAAGCCAACCAAGAGTGACAGTGACGTATGTTTTGTTTACAATTGTTAGGTAAAACACTAACGTGTACACTTCACTTGAGCTTACGCGAATCGATAGATCACTTGTATATTAATCCTATCCTGCGGATTACAAGTCCCTGATAACTTTGTAAACAAAACATGACGTCACTGTCACTCTTGGCTGGCAGGACAGTATTTACCTGTGGCAAAGGTAATTCCACCAAGCATCACAATGGGGTGAAATGGGGGACAGTTTCTGATCAGTTGAACTACAACTCCAGTCATCATGGTTGCCGAACAATAAATCCATTGGAAGAACATCCCTGAAAGAATCAAAATTGGCAGAATTCACAGGTTTAAATAAATACAATATTTACATTTTCGAAGCATTTTTGCAACAGTTCATAGCCCCATGAAAAACATACATTTAATATGCAGCTGCCAAGCTCACCTGTCCGTGCAATATGCTTCAAACATCGAATTCATTCGCCAGAATCGACACTGTTGTTGTGATTGACAGCGAGCCACACCTAAGTCGCACGTGCAAAATATGCATATTGTTTGCTCCATTGGCTGTCCGTGTCCAAACTGGCTGTTACGCTTCCAACAAAACCATTAATACGATTACATCATCAAATGTTTCCTAAATCATAAATAATTTCTATGTTTATATATTTATGATAAAATGTAAATATAAACAATAAATACTCATTGAATCATGAACACTTCGGATCTCTTGCAAAGTTAACGTGTAGCCCCGAGCTTGGCTTCACTTTGCAAGAGACCAGAAGTATTCATGATTCCATTAACATTCCAAAAATCGAATTTATTTCTTAAACATTTCAGCGTATAATGCCTCCTAAGTTGTAGTAAATTTCTGGATCAATACAACAGAACAGATCATATTTTAACGCAATGAAAGATTACACTAAATTTGGTGGCAGTTCAGCTGCCACACAATTTGTGTAAATGTACGCTTATTTTGTACATTATACTTACCGTCACCCGTGTCGAATTTCTTCACAGGAGCATATGTAATACCGTATAACAAAATAGCTATTATGACAGCTATAAACCCAACATATTCTGGGATTGTGTCACTCTCTTCTGTTGTGGTGACATATTCTTGGGTAGTTATATAGTCTTGTGTGGTGACGGGAAATGTCGAAGTAAAGTTTCCCCCTGGAATAGTAGTTCCCACCTCTGTGAAATAAGTAGAACCGTCTGTTGTCATGTTGTATGTTTGTCGTAGACGGGATGTTGGTCAGTCCGGCTGCAACAAAGATATAACCACAGGAGCTTGAAGTTGGGTCCTTATATCACCTATATAGCCTCAAAACCAAAAGCTCACGGTGTCATTACGTAGTAATGACATTGTGAGCTTTTGGTTTTGAGGCTATAGGGGTAATTTAAGGATCGAACTTCAAGCTCCTGTGATATAACATTATAATTTAGCCACGAAAACGTGTTTCCTCCGCCAGTATACAGTCTAGGGCCACTGTCGACCCACCAACAAAACGCCATTCGAATGAACGATCACAGAACGCACATGCGGTACTCGTCCGGGGAACTCAGTTTTACAAACGACCAAAGGAACCAATTAGTTGAGCCACGGAGGGTCCAGCCAAAGACAAGAATCAACGAACCCACAATAACACCGTGGGCCCTTAAGAGACATTACGCTATCATTGTCTGCCCAGTATTATATGACTAAAGTTTAATTGAAGATTAAAAGTCTAACTTAAAATCGCTTATAAAAAACATACGCACCTGTGTAATTTGACTCGATGCTTAGCTATCCTAAAACATTACTGGCCATAAGCCATCGATGCAATTAATATTGAAGACCAGAATGAGCTGTTAAAGCAGACTGATCAGGCGAACGTACACATTGGCCTAAAATTTATTTGACGCGAGTTCATATATATTTTGTAAACTGGATGTCAATTAGTAGTGGTAATCATTAATTGATATTGAAATTTGATAAGAGAACTGCAAACAATAATGTTAGATAATCAACCTACGCTAAAGTGCGCGGCCCGACTTTGCATTTTGCCAATGATGCACCCCATTTCGAGTATTCTTGTAATCCTGGACAGATAGTCAACAAATGAATTAGCGCATTAGGTGCGATAAATACCAAAATCTCGTGAGCAGATCAATATTAGCTAGCTCATGATATGAATTGTTACTAATTGCGTGTGCGTATACTTTCAAACATAAAAAATATCAGTTTGAATGGCGTTTCGCTGGTGGGCCGATTGTGGGCCGCTTTTGTATACTTATTGTGAGCCTTCTTCCAAGTATACGTGAACGAATGCCACTATCGGCACGCCGTCGAATGACGTTTCGCTGATGGGCCGATAGTGGCCTGAGACTATGCTGGCTGGGACCCAGTCCCATACTTTGTGTGTGCGGGTAATTAATGTTCCGTATATTGAAAGTGCGAGGACGAACAGACTAGTCTGACCCTTCCCAGTAGACATCTAAATGCGGGCCACCATCGGCCCACCAGTATAACGTCATTCAAGGCGTTTCGCTAGCGGGCCGATGGTGGCCCGGTACTATAAGCTGGCTGGGTTTGGTTTTTGCCTAGTAATACCAAGAAATAAGCTGATAACGGATCCTTCCGAAACAGAGAGAAACTGCTATAGTCAGGAAAAAAAAATCAGAAAAAGACGCTTATTTAAGAAGGTACAGGCATTTTGTGAAGAAAAGGTTTTTGGATGCCTACTAGGGGTATTTTGGTATGCTGAATCCAAAAACCAATGTTGGCAAGCTGAAATATGGCGTCTTCACCATCTAATTTGTATATTTCCAAGATGGCCGCCAAATTGAAGAAAAATCCATAAAAATCTGTAGAGTAACATGTTAAGAATGCCAAACTGGTACAAATCCATCCAAAAACATTTTCTCATGATTGGGGATCTTCGCTGACATCAATTTATGCAATTAGAATTAAAAATATGACCAAGAGGTAATCAGGGGGGTGGGGGACAACTTGAGCAAAAATCTTGCTTCCGACTTAGTTATGGTTTTTCATGGTAGTCCATGCATATTATCTGGCCCAAATTTGTCAGGAATGATTTTATTAAAAGGAGAACTTAAACAAAATGCATCGCAATGATATCACTATTGTTTGCAGGAAAATATGGCAAAATTAAACAAAATTCTGTAAGGTTCAGCTAGGGGAGGGGGTTAATTCGATTTTAAAGAAAGTGGGCCTGTACCTACAAAATGACTCGTATCTCATCAGCAACTCAGCCTACACTATTAAACTTGCTAGCAAATTAAAGCTTAGATATAGTACTTTCATCTGATGTAATGGTCTGATATGATGATAAGTTATCTAATCTGCATATTCATCAATACTAATGAAAATTTCAGAAAATAAGGGAAATTTATAAAAAAAAAAAGGCAAATATAAACAGAATTCTGCCCCCAAACTGTCCTTGTTACATGTTATTATATCATCAGTGATACAATTTGACAAGTCCTTTCATGCAATAGTCATAATAAAATTATCTCATTTGCATATTCATGAATATTTATGAAACTATTTATTTTGAGGTAAAATCATAGAATAACTACCCCCCCCCCCCACACACACACCTCGGGAGGGGGAGGGGGCTTATTCGACTTACCTTGCACCCAAGGACAATTACTCATAGATGCGAAAGTGTTCAATGGGACCACTTAATACCAAAAATTCTTATTGTCTCCGAAAATAAACCTGTTTGGATTACATAAAATTGCATGGTGTCCATGGCAACCCATCGGGCACTGTAGCTGGGTCATTTGCAAGCAGGCCCAAGATCGACACTTGCGTGTCGCACATACTTTCATGGATTTTTTCTCTCTTCCACTAATTCAAGAAAAACAAGCTGTCAGTTACTGGCGAAACAAAATGGTCGCTAAACAGCAAAGAAAAAACAGGCTAGAACAATTTACCCTTCCCCCAAAATGTGAAAATCTACAATATGATTCTAAAGAAAGGGGGTGTACCTACAAAATGCTTCGTTTCTAAGCAGCAACGCATCCTAGACTGCCGACCCTGGTACCAAATTGAAGCCCAGACTTAAGTTTTTTATTCAATGTGCTGATATGCAAATTTTCGTTTTTGCATATTCATGAGTATAAATAAAAAAAATAGAAATAAAAGAAAATTCATAGAAAAAATAAGGGGGTGTACCTATACACATTACCTATATGTCATTTGCTTGCTATCATAGACTATCCAACTGGGAACCAAATCAAAGCCTAGACAAAGTACTTTTACCCAATGGTACGATATGCATATACTATATTTTGAATAGTCATGAATATTTATGAAAACATGAGAATAAGAGAAAAATGGTAGAACAATTAAGGAGGGTATGTACAACATTACCCAAATGTCAGCTGCTAAATTTTCTAGAATACCAAACTTGCTACCAAATAAAAGGTGAGACATTAAACTTTAACCCAATAGTGTGATATAAAAAAATATCTAATTTGCATATTCATGAATTTTAATGAAAACATTAGAAATAAGAGAAAAAAAATAAATTTAATGTTAGAAAATTTAAAGGGGTGTACGTACAACGTAACCCATATGTCAGCTGCTAACTATTCTAAACTTCCACAATTGGTACCAAATGAAAGGTGAGTCATAGTACTTTAACACGATAGTCTGATATACAAATCTTATATACGTATTTGTGAATATCAATCAAAAAGTTATTAACAAAGAAAGAAAAATTGCAGAAAAAATAAAATGGGTATATCTACAAAATTACCTATATCTCATCTGCTTATTGTCCTAGATCAACACACTTGGTACCAAATAAATGCTAAGACATAGCACACGTTATGACATGATCGGATATGCAAATCATTTTATGATTATATTATTGAATATTAATATAATGTTAGAAATAAGAGAAAAATGATAACACAATTAAGGGGGTGTACCTACAAAATTACTCATATCGTAGCTGCTAATTTTCCTTGACTACCAAACTTGGTACCAACTTAAAGCTAATACATTTTACTCTTCTCAATAGTCATTATGTGAAATTATCCATTTTTTAAAAAAAATTATTGATATTAATGTAAACATTAGAAATGAGAGAAAAAAACGTAGATAAATTAGTGGGGGTCTACTTCTAAAATTACTCTTATCTCATCTTTCAATTGTTCTAGACAATTAATCTTAGTATCAAATTAAGGCTGAGACATAGGTTTTTATTCCAATGGTCAGATATACATTGATTTACCAAACATATTCATGGATAATGATGAAAACTATATAAAACTATAGAAAAATTGAAAACGAATCAATAAGGTTATCTTCAAAATAACTCTAATAAACAAACTAAATAATTTTCGTATCAAACAACACTATTATAGAACTTTTTCTGGACTTTAATTTTGGAATAAGTTTAGAAAGTGAGTATGAAATCTAGGATATTTAGCAGCTGAGATGAGTAATTTTGCATGTACATTCTATTAATTGTTCTCTAATTTATTCTCATTTCTAATATTTAATTAATATTCATTAACACAATTTTTAGATAATTTGCATATTGGACCATTAAGTAAACATGCTATGCATTAGCATTAAATTGGTACCAAGGCTGATAGTATAGGATAGTAAGCAGCGGAGATGTAGATAAATTTGCATTTACAACCCCTTAATTTTTAACGATTTTTCTCTTATCTATGATGTTTTCATTGATATTCATGAATATGCAAATTTGATAATTTGCATACCTGAACATTGGATGAAAGTCCATATGTCTTAACATTCAGTTGGTACCAAATTTTAAAGTTTCTGATGAGTAACTGCTGAGATATGAAGCGCAATATGCATTGCAATGGAAACCATGCGATTTTCCATATCTGAAATGAGTTTATTCTTTAGGACAATATTTAGCCCCATTTAGGTGGTCTCCAAAAAACAATTTGACACATATTAGAAGTTTCCTGGTGGTGCAAGGTTGGTCTAATTAGACCCTAGGGTACCAAGGAATGTGCATGCTGTTACTTTTTATAGATACAAAATGTACCATATATTTGGGCATGTACATTATGACATATTTATCTTAAAACCAAACAACTAGTTGAATATTAAAGTTTCTTTCTCATTTATTACTTGAAAAACACGTAAACAGTCCAAAATCGTGCTATGAATAAAACTAACATTTAAATAACAGGATACTGAATAAGGCACGTTTATATATGATTTTATAGGCTAAACGGACATTTATTACCATGAATACAAATATATCATGGAATAATTATGTAAATTGCCGCCAAAACCATGTACTCTGCTGGTAAAACAATCTTAGGACATAATACAAATGATTTTGGATACAAAAACATTGTCAAACAGATGAAATATTTCAGTCAAATGTCAAGTTCCGTGATTTTGGCGGCCATTTTGAAAATATGCAAATTAGGTCATTAAGAAGTCATTTCTCAGCTTGCCAACATTGGTTTTCGGATTCAGCGTACCAAATTACCCCTATTCAAGATGTCAAACCCTTTTCTTCGCAAAATGCCTGTACTTGTTAACTTTTCTGATTTATTTTCCTGACTATACTAAATTGTAAATCAACAAACGCGGCTTTGTGAGTCTTTTCATAAGAACTGTTGCGACCTAGCACCAGCTTAAGCGATTTTCCAGTTAGCATTCCAAGAACGGGTCGCTAGCGGCCCTTTTTTTTTATAAAGATAACGGTTCACCAGCACAATTCTTCTGTGGCCCACTGGTGGATCTGAAATGCGGGAACCTGGCGGCCCGCCAGCAAAACAAAATATGCCGGGCCGTCAGCGAACCGATGTCTAGTTTTTGGTCTTCTATTGTAAGTCCACGAGGGTTTCATCTATTTTCATCATTTTCTTCTTTTTATGTCCTTTTTCAGTATAAGGACTGGTGCGCGCCAAAACTGGCTTAGTATGCAAAATTAAAGGTCTGTTATTACACAGTTTTATATTTGAAATGATTTTAAATTCGAAGCTGCTTTGTCAGAAATGTCGTTATCTCAAGCGCACATCGTTGAGAATCTATCTTCAGTTGTCTAGCAACATATTGAACTTATAATTATAGACGTCAACTTCTATAGATCTATACAATGAAGCAAAACGGCCCACGTCTTATATGTACCAAGTTTCAGTCAAAAGTGTCAAACCAGTTAAAATATTAACCAACTACTGGCCATCAGGCCATCCTTAAAAATATATTTATTTCCGTGCTACTACCCATCAATACGAGGGTCATCCAATAAAGAATGAGACTTTTTCTATAGCGCAGTGAATTTACATGCTAGGCTTATGAAATTTCTTTCAAAGCTTGCTTGTCTTTTTGGCTGTTCACAAGTACCATATTCGATGTTTTACATAGTTCCAACTTTTGTTGCTAGGCAACATTAGAAGACTGGACAAACATGCGTGGACGGCTCGCTATAGGTGGTTACCATAGCAACAGATTAAGATGTATAGTTTATTTTTCTACTAGTACTTATATATACTCATGCAATCTGTCAATAGCCAATAGGGGAAAGTAATGTTTCAGATTCTTGAGCTGTTACCATGGTAACAAAGCTTAAAAACCAAGTTTTCAAGAAATATCTGGTATTTTCCCTGACCTCTTGACTTTAAAAGTTAATATCAAATAGTCGAAGGCAATTAAAGTGAACATAGTTTCTGTTCATGTATACTAAATAACAATAAGCTGCTAAATAACAATAACAATAAGCTGCAGATAACGAAACATTTTGTGGGATATCCTTCACCTACATAGTTACCATAGCAACACAAAGTAGTGTGTTTATAAAAAAAATCAAGTAAATCGGTTGCTAGGCAACCCAAATAAAATATATGCATATTTGGTTCATCTCTTATAGCATGTTATGTAACACTAAGAAATTATACCAAGAGGTTATATTCTATCTATGAGCGAAAATAAAAGACTTTGAATAATCGTGGGTATTCAAAAAATAATGTAAACGTGGTCATGTGTCTTCAAGTCCTTCCACAAAACATCCCGTTTCTATGGCAACTGATCAATCACAAACATATTTTTTATATTCCTGATTTACTAAGATGTCATACTATCATTATGGTGAATTTTAGCTAAATGCACACACAGGTTTTCATACTATGAAGAAAGTCTCATTCTTTATTGGATGACCCTCGTACCAAAATACTGGTCCGAGGGTTGAGAAGGTAGATCCCGGATATTTTTTTTAAGAAATTCAGAATAATTTTATGACCTTCTTATTATCACTTTTAGGGGTCTACAAATGCTGTATATAAGGTAAGAATGCTTATAATAACAGTCTATGTAACCTTTCCTCAATCAAAATACAGTTTTCAATGATTTTAAACAGAATTAGACAGAAAAAAATAATAAAAAATCACAGAAAGGCAATAATTTATTTTTGGTTAGGCCTGTTTTGGGTGGGTACTGGGTCCGAGATCAAGGTCGGAAATTCGAAAAAGCTGGCGCTGTAACAAAGGCAGGTTCCTCGACGGGCTATTCTTCTTCTTCCTTTCTTACTTAGAGTTCGTCCGCTGATTTGTCGGACCACCCCGATAAACCGCGGTAAAAGGGGGACAATGGATAAAATGTTCTAAACACTAAAGTCACCAATACCAGTGTACACTGTACAATATATCACACGGTGAGAAAACAATTGAAAAGTTTACAAACACCACCACAAGAAGTTCTATGTACAACACTGAGCTTTTTCAGTTAGTTTAATGGCTCGAGCGACTGGATAGATTTGCACAGCCGTTTATGTGAGTGCCAATCTGATCTCTGGCAGTCTTTACTACAATAATTGAAGCTTTTACAGCCTGCGCAGCGACGTAATTCTGCCTGACTTCCTCTTTTCAGACAGCTTGCACACTCTATGTCCGAATCTTCACAATATCTTTTATTTCGCGAATTTCGTGATAATCTATTCTTAGTATAGTCATACCTCAATGATATTTTCTTTCGTTGGAGGTAAGAAACATCAAGATCATGTGATACATTCCAAAATGGTGGATGTCAGCTGAACTTTTGGACAGGAAGAAAACATATTGACCGAGGTATTAAAAGGTCAACGAGTATCGCCGGAAGAGGAAAACCACATTAAATATTTTCTGTCTTTATAGACAGCATCTAGTTTCATTAGTATTTCTCTCAGATTATTGGGTGGGCCCAATTTTGTTATCTGTGAAAACTGAATGTCACCGTTTGTGCACCATCAATAATTCAATTTCTGCCATTTTGTTCGTAAAATACATATTTAGATTACGAAAATTGTATGTTTTTCCGACGTCTGTGTGTAAATGATAATTAGAGATTATCTCCTGGAGTTTTGGTTATCACCCGAAGTATCAACCTGAGACCCCATTATCAGCCCGAGAGCTTTGATACTGAGGGTTGATACTGAGGACGATAACCAAAACCCCATGTTATAATCTGTTTATCACATATTCCATTTAACTATTTCAACGCATTTGACAAAAAAATGTAAGTAAAACAGAGGAATGGCGGAAATCAGTAGACAACAAAGGTCACCACTTAGCTATAGGAAAGAGTTAAATTAAGCAAATGCAAATAAATATGACACCTTTTTTAACAGAGACAATGATTCATTTATTTTCATTAACCCTTCACCTGCTACGGAAAAAATGTCATCTGCTGAAGTCATCTGCTGCTTGAAAATGCTAATGCTAACGTCAAGGACTAATTTCTGCATGGATACAGACAAACAGATTGGACCCAGATCAGACTGCTCCTCCAGAAGCAGTCTGATCTTGGTCCACACTGTTTGCTACAGAGACATTTTAAAAGGACCAGCAGATGATACCCAGCAGACAACATTTAGTCTTGATTAGCGACCAAAGAGTTAATACAGGGTCCTGTGTGATTCATGCTGAATTGAAACAATTTAACCCTTTGTATTCCGAAAACCCATAAACGAGCTCTTTTGCAAACAGCTCTTTTGCAAACAGTGAAGACTGAGATGAAATGCAGCATAATGCTGTTTTTTTATCAGGGTCTACACTGTTTGTAAAGGTAAAAAAGTTCTCTAGACAAAAGAATACAATATTTTTGGAAAAAATAACCTGACACCCCTGAGATATGTACAATGGACTATCCCAAGGTTATTGTATCAAACCAGAAGAAAGAATTAATTAATATAGAAAGGATTAATATCAAATGATTCAAATATGTTATATTTCAGAGAATGGACTTATTACAGAATATAACCATGGAAACAGAAAGTCCATATCTTTCAACTGATGCAGGAACTTCCCACAGCACTATGAACTACACCATGACAACTGAAGCAGGAAGTACCATGTCAACTATGAATTACTCCACATCAACAGAGCCATATGACCCTTGTAAGCCAGCCAGCAGTGGGGATATTTATCCTGAATATGTGGGCTTCTTGACTGCGGGTGTAGCTATCCTCTTCTATGGCACCAATTTTGCTCCTGTCAAAAAATTTGATACTGGAGATGGTAAGCTTTCACAGCACCTGACTTAACCCTTTCCTTCATGAATATTCATGCTAGGCTCCACCCATTATGAATAATTATATAAATAAATTTTCATGTTGGTACACAGAACAAAGGAATTACTTGTCAGAATTATCAGAGTCAGATCCATTAGTGTAGGATCAGATATATCATATTTTAATGAGGAAACAGAGTATACCCTGATCAGGCAGCTCTTACAAGAGCTGCCTGATCTGGGTCTGCTCTGTTTACAAAAGCATTAAAAGGTGTCTATGAGGTAAAGGGTGAACCCTTGTTATACTGATTATTTCTATGTACTACACTTTTAGGTATGTAATATGTGAAATGAGGATTGACTCGCGTTGTGTTTCTACTCAATGTTTATTCTACAATATATACAAGTAATAACGGATGTGACATCTGCTCAACCGTTTCCCGCTGTCATAACGTAACGTCAACGTTGGCGCCTTATGTGCAACGTCGTGGTTTGCGCCAAGTACGGTCGTCGTCTCGACATCCTCCCGGCCACGAAGAAAACGTCAGTAGAACTTCTAATGGCTAGAGCTTCACTATGGGCCTTGATGTGATGAGACCGCTGCTCGTCCGTAACGTCGCTGCTCGTGTGAGACCGTCGTTTCCTGTAAGCAGCTCCACGATAATTCCAAGCTTCCGCTGGTTCCTTGGTGACTCGTCGTAGATCTGAACAACGTCACCAACTCATATAGTCTGGTTGTTGTCGCCCGACGTCTGGTGGAACTGACGTAATGACGTAAGGTATTCATGACGCCATCGTTCCCGGAACTGACTGATTAGGTGTCCCTGTGCTCGTGCTCGTTTAGTTACGTTAGTTTGTGTAGTTACGTGCGGTACTGGAACATCTTCTTGGTGTGGAAGGGAAGTGATACGTCGACCATAAAGTAGGTGCGCTGGTGTAAGTGGTTCCTGATCACTTGCATCTGACGTCACGTAAGTAAGTGGTCGATCGTTCATAACGCCCTCAATCGCTGTAACGATGGTATGCAGAGTCTCATAGCTGATTAATGCTCGACCAAGTACCTTCTTGATGGTGGATTTGGTAATCCCAATCAGTCTCTCCCACCATCCGCCGAACCAGGGTGCCCGTTTAGGTATGAATCTCCATTCAGTACCATGACGATGTAACATGTCTTGTACAGTTGTTGATCCAATCAGACTCTGTATGGTATTGGCTGCTGCACTGAATGTCATTGCATTGTCCGAGATCATGGTACGAGGTAATGACTTCCGGCTGGCAAATCATCTGAATGCTTGAATGAAGGTCTCGGTTGATAGATCAGGAACAACTTCGAGATGAACTGCTCGCGTTGACGCACATGTAAAGAGGCATATGTAGGCGTTCTCAATTCCGGATTTGCCTCTAATGTGCAATGCTCCTGTAAAATCCACACCAGTAACTGTGAAGGGTGTTGCATCTTGAACTCTGATCTTTGGTAGTGGTGGCGGATCTGGAGCTCTATACGGCTTTCCCATAACTTTACGACATGTGACACACTTCTTAAGCAGACCTTGAATGTACTGGCGTATCGACGGTATCCAATATCTCTGGCGTATATGACTGACAAGTGCACTCGTGCCAGCGTGTAGTTGAGTCGCGTGCGCGTCTAAGACTATCATGCGTGTTAATGGATGCTTTGCTGGAAGTAGATATGGGAATCTGGTAAGCTCTGTGAGAGGTGCATTATGGATCCTCCCAACCACAACGAATGAAGCCTTCTTGGTCCAAGAACAGTTGTAACTGTTTCACCAGGGTTGTACGTTTGTCCTTAGACTTCAAGCTGATAATCTCTGCATGGTAACTTGTGGATTGGCAACTAAGTAACCACAACTTTTCGGCTTCTTGAAGTTCAGGTACAGTCAATAGTTTGATGCTTGACAAAGATCTGCTGGTTCTGAGTTTAGCTTTGCACAAGTTTATAAATCTTATGACGTATGCGGTAACTCTGATTAGTTTTCTGTAAATGCTGAACTTCTTGATGTCTATGACATTGTGAATTCCGGGTTCGGTTTGTGTATGGACTTCACCTTGTTGTTCGTCTGTAGTAGCAAGTAATATAGCATTCTCTGTCGTCAGTTGCAAACTAGGGAAGTTGCGCTCATCCGTTAACCAATCGGATCCGTTCTTCCATAACTTAGATTTCAAGTACTCGTGCGCTGTAATACCATGTGTCAATAGGTCAGCAGGGTTCTGGTCAGTAGAGCAGTAGTTCCATTTCCGTGATTCTGTTAATTCTTGAATCTCAGTCACTCGATTTCGCTCAAACGTTTTCAACTTCCGGTTTGTTGTCAACCAATGAAGAACAATTTGACTGTCAGACCACAGATAGAATGTTTTTGTTGGAACTGACTGTAGAAGGTGTGTCATCAGACGTGCTCCGATCACTGCAGCCATGAGTTCGAGCTTCGGTTATAGTTAACTGTTTCAGGGGTGCCACACGGGCTTTTGACATGAGTAAAGCAGACTGTTTCCCTCTTGTAATGTAGGCTACAGCACCATATGCCTGTGGACTAGCGTTTAATTTAAGTTTCATTTAAGTCTACCAGGGCAGCATACTTGGTCTGCAGCGATTTCATAATTGTCTGGAAATGATCCATGTCTTCTGTTTCTCCAAGTTTCGTGATCTGCCTTGTGATGACGGATTTCTGGGCACCTCTTCTCTTCTTTAACTTTAGTAGTTCCAGTATCGTTTCGATCACGGCACCAAAATTTAGGTATGTAATATGTGAAATGAGGATTGACTTGCGTTGTGTTTCTACTCAATGTTTATTATACCCCCCGCAAACTTTGTTTGTAGGGGGTATACTGTTTTCACGTTGTCCGTCCGTCCGTGTGTCCGTGCGTCCATCCGTCCGTAACGCTTTGTTTCCTTAATAACTCGAAGAGTCATTGCTGGATTTTCATCAAACCTTGCAAACATGTTCATATATGCAAGACAAATACTTTAGACAAAAAACTTTGTTTGTAGGGGGTATACTGTTTTCACGTTGTCCGTCCGTCCGTGCGTCTGTCCGTCTGTAACGCTTTGTTTCCTTAATAACTGGAAGAGTCATTGCTGGATTTTCATCAAACCTTGCAAACATGTTCATATATGCAAGACAAATACTTTAGACAAAAAAGTAAGGGCTAGGGGCCAATTCTATTAGAGTTATTTCCCTTTGTAGTTCTAAATGGCTTTTAATATAGTGCTTTATGCTTATGCTATTATAGGCCATACACTGATTTTCATCAAACCTTGCAAACATGTTCATATATGCAAGACAAATACTGTAGACAAAAAAGTAAGGGCTAGGGGCCAACTCTTTTAGAGTTATTTCCCTTTGTAGTTCTAAATGGCTTTTAATATAGTGCTTTATGCTTATGCTATTATAGGCCATACACGGGCCAATCAACTCCTACCACAGCTTTTGATGGAACAATTTGATACTTTTCCTATACAATGTAGACACATTGAACATACGCATGAAGGAGTTTAGTTCGGAAAAAATAATTTTTGACAAAATGACAGCTGTGAGAACTTAGACAATTTTTCCCTTATAAGGTGTTTGTATATGCTTAGACGGTGCCTTTATGGGCCGATCAACTCCTACCATAACTTTTTATGGAGCAATTTGATACTTTGCCTATACAATGTAGACACATTTAACATGTGCATGAAGGAGTTTGGTTTAGAAAAAATATTTTTTTGACAAAATGACAGCTGTGAGAACTTAGACAATTTTTCCCTAATAAGGCTTTTGTATATGCATAGATGGTGCCTTCATGGGCCGATCAACTCCTACCACAGCTTTTGATGGAACAATTTTAGACTTTGCCTATACAATTTAAACACATTGAACATATGCATTAAGGAGTTTGGTTCACAAAAAATAATTTTTGAAGAAATGACAGCTGTGAGAACTTAGACAATTTTTCCCTTATTAGGCTTTTGTATATGCATAGATGGTGCCTTCATGGGCCGATCAACTCCTACCACAGCTTTTGATGGAACAATTTGAAACTTTGCCGATACAATGTAGACACATTGAACATATGCATGAAGGAGTTTGGTTCACAAAAATAATTTTGACAAAATGACAGCTGTGAAAACTTAGACAATTATTCCCTTATATGGCTTTTGTAGATGCATTGATAGTGCCTTTATGGGCCGATCAACTCCTACCACAGCTTTTGATGAAGCAATTTGATACTATGTCAATACAATGTAGACACAATGAACATATGCATGAAGGAGTTTATAAGTTTTGTTGAACTTAGACAATTATTCCCTTATATGGCTTTGGATATGCATGGATAGTGCCTTTATGGGCCGATCAACTCCTACTACAGCTTTTGATGGAGCAATTTGATACTTTGCAGATACAATGTAGACACATTGAACATATGCATGAAGGAGTTTATAATTTTTGTTTGCACAGATTCTACTGAAATTTTCTTATCAAAACTAAGGTCTTCTTGTTCGAACTATAACTTGCCAAGTTTTTTCACTGACTCTTACTGTGCGGGGGGTATCTAATAAGCATTGCTTATTGACTTTTTTCATTCTACAATATATACAAGTAATAACGGATGTGACGTCTGCTCAACCGTTTCCCGCTGTCATAACGTAACGTCGACGTTGGCGCCTTATGTGCAACGTCGTGGTTTTAGTGTTTCCCTCAGCCCCCGAAAAGGGCACGGTAAAGTTTCAGGAAAAGGGCACTTTCAGCGTGTGACAACGGGCTAAGAGGGCACTTTTTAACGTGTGGCGACAGGCTAAAGCCGCACTTTTTTTAGCCCAAGTTGGAAATTGAATATAATATTGCCAAATTTCCCTTAGCATGATGCAGCTGTTATATCTGTCATTTTTAAATGCAAACTACACTTCTTATTATTTAGAATTATTTTAGTTTTTCCAAACTGACTGTTGAATGGCGGTTTCTGGACACCTATTTATGAGCACATACTTATTATTTTTTTAATTCTAAAAATTTATCAGCATCACATTATTATGGGAATCATTTTTTTCTTTAATAGCCAAGATCACTTTCTAAGTTTTTAACCAGGCTGCCTTTCTTTACAGTATTTATTTTGACAATTTTATTTTTACCTTAAGTTTAATTTTGCTTATTGGGGTATTGTCATCAAAGTAATGTGTCAAAATTGCCTCAGGTAGATCTAATTAGTCATTGTAAAAGGATTAACACTGAGTAAAATATTGTAACAGCAGGTGTCTTCCTTGCTATTTCAGGCTTCAATCTGAAAACTGTAACTTCCTTAGTTTTTGTCAGATTCTCATGATTCTTTTACCAAAATGTAGGCCATTTTATGTAGTTTTAAAAGGGGAGCATGGCGCTGGGAAAAAGGGCATGGCGCTAGTGAAAAGGGGCATGGCGCGGTGTCATGCTAAATCTGGCTAGGGGAAACACTAGGTTTGCGCCAAGTACGGTCGTCGTCGTCGTCGTCTCGACAACACTCCTCCCCAATTTTCATCCTGTTAACTTTAAGCATTCAAGTCAGTTTGTTTGATTTGATACTTTACGTCCCAGTCAACAATCTTTCAGTTATGTCAGGATGGGCCTTCCTGGGTTGAACCAGTTCTAAGCAAGGATAATTGTGTCTTGCTCAAGGACATGACATCGTGATGCCAGTGATGCTGGAATCTGGGGCCCCTCGGTCTCGTGTCAAGCACTCTACCACTGAGCCACCATTCAAGTCATAAGTATGTATTTACAAGAACAAACAGAGTAGTAAACCATAAGTTTAATAAATTTAATAATACATGACCATGAATGTTAGATTCTATTAAAATCAAATGACACTAAAATAACTTTGAAATCATGTTTTATGGCGCGAAAATGCTAAGACTGGCATATAGACTCCACATTGCTATGGCTCTCATTACATAACCTTACAAACATGTAAACCACTCATGCTTTATCGATGATCTTATACATGAAGTTGTAGCATTTGGACTCCCAGACATGATGTCATGTGACAAAAGGATAATTTTAAATTTTCACCCAGCAGCCATTCTTACTTTTAACCCTTTGTATACTAATGGATTCTTCCCTCTGGTTTGATACAATAAACTTGGGATAGTCCATTATACATATTAAGGGTTGTCAGGTTATAATTTTCCAAAATATATTCTTTTGACTTAAGATTTTACAAACAGTGTAGACCCTGATGAAATGCAGCTTTATGCTGCATTTCATCTGGGTCTTCACTGTTTCTAAAAGTATGTATACAATATATTCCCGTACACAAAGGGTTAAGGTAAACAATAAAAATGGAAACTTGGAAATTTCTATTTGACATGAAAGGGGTGTACATGTATATTAGTACTGGGTTACCCATGTATGCTTTTATTTTTCCTTTAAGGAATGTTTTTCCAATGGGTTGTGTGTTCTGCTGTGATGTGTTCAGGAATAGTTGTACAGCTGATAAGAAACTCTAAATTTTACCCTATTGTGATACTTGGCGGAGTCATTTGGGAGACAGGTATGTGCTTATTTCATTTGCAGATGCAGAGGAGGGTCAAGGGTCTATTAAGTATGAGAAATATATATCAGGACTATTTATATTCAGGGTGATGTGAAGTACATTATCTGCGAGCTGTTGCAAATATGTTTGTAAAAGCAATAAGGGGGTGATTAGATTTCACATGAAATCACCAAAATCCATCAAATAGCATTATAGCACAGATTTTTTTCATTTTCCTGAACATCCAATTTCTTTAACTTTTTCCATAGGTCCAGATATAAGCAATTTTTTTGAAAGCAATATTGTGATGCAACTAATGACAAGAAAATGATCACAATATTGCATTCAATAACTAGGTGCTTTGGGTGCTCCAATGAGCTGTCTGATTTATTGTGTCTTTTTTGTGTACCTACATATTGCACAACATGTATACATTTTGGTTGAAAAATAAGAGAATGAGAAAATAATTTTGTTTGTCTATTTGGTCCAATTTGGTATGGTAATTTCTGTCAGAAATGGAATGGCATATTTGAATTTATTTTGTTTGTGTTGATGCTTTATGTCCCACTCAACAATTTTTCAGTCATGTTGGCACAATTTCCTGTCTTCCTGTGTTAAACAATATAAAAGAAAGGTATGTTCTGTGTAATTGTTATAATTGCTTTTTTGAGGTGATTCAAATGGCTACACACAAGATACCTTTTGAAGGTGAAATAAGACAAACCTACCTATATTATCCTAAATATATGGATATATCTGGAGCTAATTTTCTAAGTACTCAAGAGGGAGTACAAATGTACAGTAAAACCTGTCTAAAATGGCCACTCAAAAGTAGACAAAACAAAAATCTTAATGACAAATGGTAGCTTAATGAAAGTCAAAAGTATTGCAGAATGCTCTCCTTTGAAGGTCAAAAGTATTGCAGAATGCTCCAAGGGGAGCATTCTGCAATACTTTTGACCTGCATTAAGCGATAATTGGTCTTGAAAACCAATTTTTGGTCTTTTTGGGAGTGGTCGTTTTACACAGGTTTTACTGTATGGTGAATGCGCCATCAATCTTCGAGCCAATACAGTTTCACTGTAGTAATGAATATGGTATGAACAACCCATTAAATACTCAATCTCAATGTGTGCTTGTAGGAGCATGTGCATTTAACCCTTTATATATGTAGTAAAACCTCGAAAATTTGAACTCCCATTTTTCAAAATACTCGCTTATTTGAAATAAATTTTGGACACAATGGATTCAGAGAATAGAGCCTTTTAAATTTTATGAACTATTTTATATACTATCTATAAAAACATATATTTTGTGTGCGTAAAAGAAGTTTCCCTGAGATGTTTCTTTTATGCACAGGGGAGACATTTCTTTTATGCACACATAGCACATGTTTGATAGAGAGAAAAAATGGTAATAATCATTGTGGGGATTATATATTCTTATGTCTACATGTACCTTCCTATAAATCGAACTTTCAATAGTTCGAAAAAAATCTCTAGTCCCTAGGACATCGGATTAAGGTGTTTCTACTGTACTAATGGCTCCTAAATGAGTACTTTGGTACTTTGGCAAATATTGAAGACCCAGATGAAATGGCGCATAATGCAGCATTTCACCTGGATCTACACTATTGGCTAAGGAAAAACTATCTTCAGAGAAATATAATATGAACTTGGAATTTATAAAATGTCGCCCCTCAATACATGTATATACAGTGGACCATCCCAGGTGCATTATATCAGACCAGAAGGAAGAATCCTTTAGTGTATAAGGGGTTAAAAGGTTGAATATTTTTTGTTTCAGGGAATATATGTGTTGTACCTATCATAAAAACTATAGGATTGGGTTTAGGTCTGTGTATCTGGGGTATGGCCAATCTCCTTAGTGGCTGGGCCACCGGAAGGTAAGTTGAAACCATTATCTGCAGAACTTTAATAAAAACTATCAGGTCATATTTTTCATGGTCATTTTATATGATTGAAGTTATAGCTGGGGTGAATTTCTGAGTACAGAAGGTTTTATTTTGGTAGATGAATTACGTGTATCTTGTTATGAATGTGCTGCTTTTCACCCAAATTCCATTAAACTATAGTAAGAATAAATTAAGATACAATTCCTTGTAAACAGAGCAAAATGCAGGTGAGAATGACCAGAAAATGCCACAATTACATACCACTGACCAATCCTCAGCACCGTGAGGAAGAGACACAGGACAATGGTAGCCACGTGATAGCAAGAACACGATTGACGCAAAGCAATCAGCTCTCTCTTCCTGAGCATGATGATTGTAGAAGTAGAAAGGACGTAAACCCTTGTCCTGCTGAATCCAGATTTTTCCATTTTTGATAACACTGCTGATCCAGATCAGCTGGTTTCGTCATCAGGATCAACACTGTTTTCTACTCTCATAGAAAATATTCGCTTACAAATGGACTTCTGAATGTTAACAGGATAAAAATTCAGGAGAAGTGTAGTACATTAAAATTTTCAGCGTGAAAAAGTTAAGGAACTACACCACAAAACAAAGACCCAACACAAAACCCATACACTCACAAAAATAGGAGCAACAATGAACAATGAATAAACAACAACAGAATCACCGACAGCTGAGGCCACCAGGGATTGGGTGGGGTGATGGAGGCTTAAATATATTTTACTGGCCAAATCTTTGCTATGGGATTGGCTTGTATAAATTGGCAACTTAATAACCATACTACTGTAATTTCTAAGAGAAATCCATCTACAATTTTTGTACTCTTTCTGTGCACACAATCACATTTTAATGGCCTGAGAGAAGTCATCTTATTTCAGCATTATGAAATAAAAAAGATGAAAATATGAAATAAATTTAATATTACCTGGACAGTTTTAGTTATTTTAGTTATTCTACCTAAATTTGTTGTAGGTTTGGTTTATTTGGTCTTTGTGAAGAAAAGCCGGGGAATGAAGCTCTAAACTATGTAGGCGTTGGTCTGGCAGTATTAAGGTACATTATAATAACCTTACGTATACCAAAAGAACTGTTTCATCTGGTTTGATACAATGTGCCTGGGATAGGTCATTGTACAAATGAAGGAATCACAGGTTAGAAATTAGGGCATACTTAAGTCACTGAAGCAGGGGACAAAAATTCCACTCGTCCACTCACAATTACGTGTTAAATCTAGAAAGGACAAATAATTCTTACCAAAGCACTCATCCTGTAGGACAAGTGCTTTTGGAAGAATTACTCGTCCTTTCTAGTTTCACCCTAAAATTTGAGGGTGAAAGTAGCATTTTCTGAGTATTGACTGTGATTCTTTTTTTGTCAGTATAGGGGATGCAGTTATGAATTTGACTGGGTAAATAACATTTTAACTCTTATGTTTATTATTGCATACGCTTGCCACAAAGCCACAAATGAAATATACTTTTTCTCGCTTCACTCGATGAAATAAATGGCATATTCATTAAAAAAATTAGAATTTTCTTTTTATTATATACAATGTTAAGCGTGGAATTTATTTGTAGTAAATGATGTTATACATGTTCGCACATTAAGTCATATTAATGATGACGTTGCATAATGTCCAATGTCAGCCAAAACTGAAACCACAGGAGCAGGAGTAGAGACAGTGAAAAATTCAGCAAATCGCAACAATTTAATTACCAGAATTTTCCTTGCAATTTAACTAAGAAAATGAATACCAACACTTTGTGTTTTTGTCCACCAATAGGAAAGTTATAGGCGTTTGAAAATCTGAAGTTGGCTCAAGGAAGTCAACAGAGAAAGCAGAGGACATCCAATTTCACCAGTGAAATACAACTTTTTATATTTTCACGGCTGTGAAATACAACTTTTTATATTTTCACGGCTGTGAAATATAACTTTTTCGACTATACATTATATTTAATCAATATTTTCCTGTATTTCATTTCTTTGTATTATATAATAAATGTACATTTGTAAGAACATGTTTGAAACTGTTCAGCTTTATGTTAAATTTGGAGTTTAGGTGCTTACTTTCCACTTTTGCAGTGATCAATGCTAAAATAATCACAATCTTCAGGGACTCCGGTGTATTTAGTATCATTTTGAAATTCCAGCCTGTGGAACCTTATAATTAGCTGCTTTGCCCTCAGTTAAGCCAAAATACTTAAGTCTGAGAGAAATAGAGTTAAAATGTATGATCACATGACATTGCATATTAAAGCTGTAAACTGCAAGTGGTTTACATATTTAAATAGTAAGTGTTATGATGTCCATAACAACTTTGCTTACATAATGACAAAATCTTAATATTAAAAAAATTTCACACCAAAAATGTGATTATCCCCACACTTTTTTAGAAAAGCGTCGGGGATATTGCAATCGCCTCCGTTCGTCCGTCTGTCTGTCCGTCCGTCTGTCCGTCCATCACGCTATCTCCTCCTAAACCATTGGACGAAATCCAACCAAATTTGGTGTGTGAGTTGGTCACATGAATGAGGTGTGCAACACCACATTTTTTTTTGGCCCTGCCACCTGGGGTCCGGGGGAGGGGCCAAAAGGTCAAATATCATTAAATACCATTAAATTTCAATTACAAAGTCAATTTCAAAGATTTTTTGACCAAACTTTGTGTGTCTTCTCACACATGAAAGATATAAAACATATCAGACGGGATTTTCGTTTGGTGGCCTAGGTCATGCTCCAGGGGTGGGACTTGGGGGTACCGTGGGGGGTTGGGGATGTCAAATTTTTTTTATTCAAAATTGTTTCAGATTTGGTGTGTGAGTTACTTACATGAATGGCACATGCATTTGGCGCCATTTTTTTGGTCCCGACCCCCTGGGGCCTTGGGGAGGGGCCAAAAGGTCAAATATCATTTAATCTGAATTACAAAGTCAATTTCAAAGAATTTTAAACCAACTTTGTGTATCTTCTCACAAATGAAAGATATATAACATATCATACGGGATTTTCATTCAGCCGCCTGGGTCATGCCCAGGGGTGGGACTCCGGGGCACCGTGGGGGGTTGGGGTCAAAAATTTTTTTTTCTGAAATTCAACCAGATTTGGTGTGTGAGTTACTCACATAAATGGCATATGCACCAGCACAATTTTTTGGGGTCCGCGCCCCCCTGGGCTTTTGGGAGGGGGCAAAAATTTAATTTCTGAACATAGTCATGTGGCATAGCAAATTAAAGGGGATGGGCAGTATACCAGGATACACTGAAAAATTTTAACCTACAATCAAGCTGGTGACCTTGGGATGGGGTCAAAGGGTCAATTACCATTAGATTTCTTCGAGAGCGTGGGGATTTGCGATGGCGCGTCATCGAATGTGTTCTAGTTTTAAAGTAATTTTAACGTCATAAATAAGATTAATCAAATCTAACATTTGTGCTCCTGCATTATTGAATTTATTAAACAAGTTAGGGAAAAGAGTTGAAATGCAAGGCTTGCCAAGCACTTTATCTTTTTTTGCAACATAATTAACCCTTTACCTCATAGAGATGCCTTTTAGCGCATTTGCAAATGGAGCAGACACAGATCAGGCAGCTCTTGTAAGAGCTGTCTGATCAGGGTCTACTCTGTTTGCTGTTGAAATATTATATATCTGATCCTACACAACTGGACCTGTTAAATAATTTCTTTGTTCTATGTACCAACATGAGGGATTATTTATAAAGGGACTGCACTGTAATACAACAACACATATACCGGTCCCGATAGCCTAGTGGTTAAGGCATCTGCTTCAGGAGCGGGAGGTTGAAGGTTCAAATCCCACTGTCGGCGGCAGTGGGGTCCGTTCTGATATGACCGGTTGGTGAGCCGCCAGCTATTTAACCGAATGGTTACCAATTCCTAGCCTGCCTGGTGCCTGGCAAAAGGATGGGATTTGGAAAGTAAATATGACAAGTTGAGGTGTCTCATAAGTCAGAAATAGCTTGCCCTTTCATTAGGGGTGACACTATAATAAACAAACACTTTACTTTTATACATGTACTTTAACGTGAGAAAAGCTGTCTTTGGGTTTTGCTAACAACAAAGGCACAGACCAGCCTGTGCATCCATGCAGTCTGATTAGCACCTTCGTTATTGGAAAGTATCATATAAAAACTTGCTACTGTTCTAGCTAGTTTCTGTAGCTCAGCAGGCTGGTTTTGGTATGACCTGATCGGAAACCAGAACAACAGATTTTCTCGCATACCATATATTTTCTGATTTCAGTGCTGTGATATTTGCTATGGTGAAAAATCAAGTCAGTACATCTGGTTTAGATCAGACTATAGTTGTAACAGAGTCAGATTTTGAGACAACCTCTGAAAGAAGTCCACTACTGGGGCCTGTAAGTATGCAAGTATGTAAATGCAACCAACAATTCAAAATCTGTTGTTGTTTTTGTTTATTTTGGTTTAAACATATTTATTCAAAAAACACTGAACGATATCTTTTGCAGTAATAAGGAAACAAATTAAGGAACTGAACGGAAGCTGGTATAGTTCTTTTCCTTTGTTTGTTTTGATTCTTTACGTCCCCGTCAACAATTTTTCAGTCATGTTGGGACAGGTCTTCCTGGGTTGAACAAATATATGTCTCGTTTGCTGCTCTATCTAGCATTTATAGTGACTTAATTTTTAACCTGTTCTTATGTGATTTTATGAAACTTTTGAACAAAACATGACCCTTAATATGAAATAAGAAGTATATCCAGATAACAGTTTCTTGTTTCTCATTAGCTCTTTACCTTCTAGTGTCATCTGCTGATAACCTTTGCAAACAGATTTAACCCAGATCAGGCCCGACAAAATGTCGGGCCTGATCTTGGTCCAATCTGTTTGACACTTAGATGGTATTTCTGAAAGAATTTTTCGAAAAAGTTTATTTTATTTTTAAAAAAGTAGATGCCCAAAAAAGTGTGAAAAAATTCCCAGGGGGCAAAGAGTTGATATACAGCTAAGCCCATGAGATAAAGGTACTACATTCGAACATCGATGGCTCGAACTCGTCGGGGCCATCGGTGCGAGTTCGACCCATCCATGTGTTTGAGCGATACCTAGCCTGACAATTTTCAAGTTGGTTCATGTGTACTTTGTGTCATCACGGACAACACGTTTTTGTATCGACCAAAGTTGCAAAGCGCACGTGACACCTGTCATTGATCAATAATCCTTTGCACGCTAGAGTTAACATGATAAGCCGCATGTATTAGCATGTGAATCTGTTGTAAGTAAATACATTTATCAGGAAGCGCATATGAGCAGGCCGATCAATGCATTTGCTATCGAGTAAACTGTACCGTTGGTCTTCTTGGTGGGTGAATGTTCCTGTTTATGTGTCGCTACAGTTTATGTTCGGTTGTTTATCGTTTTCTTTAGAACAATAAAAGAAATAAATTTGTTTCTTACTATTTATTCACAATGTACAAGTTTCAATTAATAACAATGAATAAAAAACATATAAGAATGACAAACTCCCCAGGATGATTACAACAAAGACGCGGATCAGATTGTACCGCCGCACAATCTGATGCCTGTCTTTATCCAGCCAGGCATGTTTTACTCATTTTGACAAGTGAATTCTTGATTACAAAAACATCACATTAATTGCCTTAAATCATTTTCGGCCACCCTACTAAGTGGTGACAAGTGAGAATTTACCCAAATCTTTGATCTGATAAATTGCCGCTAATTGCTTCACACGTTCCTCTCGTCTGTTAGGTAACTTACCCAAGGGTAAAATCATCATTGTCACAGAGTGCTTATGAAAATAATAATGAACTTAAATCAAGCGTGTGACTGATTCATGTAAAGAAATATTTGGTTCGAGCCATCATAGCGTTTTTACATGAAAAATCGCCAAACGGACTGTGCTTTGAGAGCGAGAGTCCGAGCCATCGCTGTTCGAGCCTGGGGTGTATTTTAACATTAAATGTATAGGGACATTGCTGGGACCGACGAACGAGTTCGAGCGATCCCTGGTGTTCGAGACAGGCGAGTTCATGCGACCAAAGTTCGACTGTACATGTAATTGTGTAGGGATGCCGAAATACCATGCCTGGTTTATCTGATCTATTTCTGACAATTAGAACAAGTTAGAATGTTCCATTTGCGTTTCCTGAGTCAGGTACATGTGTGCAGATTACAGAATGATACCATTATGCTGTTCTTACAAAGCTGTTAAGACATAGAAAAGCAGTACTGTATCCTTTATAATGCTATATTTGGGGTTCATAGAAATTGACAGTGCTATAAGTAAGTCATACCATAATGGGACAATTTTACAAAGGAATAATACAAAAAGACCATTATGGCATAGATTTTGTAATGAGTTAAGGGTGTCCAAATGTTTTGGATAAATAGGGTGGGATCTTTTAATCACTAGGCAGATTTAGCTGATGACAATTAATCTTCAGGTAGCAAATTCTTTTATTGATTTGATAATCAGTAAAAATGTAATTTTCTAGTTTTAATAGATTATTTTCAGTGTGTTTCTTTAATGAAGCAAATATAGAAATTTTATGTGCACCATCTAAAGGACACAATTTTGTTTAGAGAACTGAACATGCCTTTAGCAGTTTATCTGCTTGGAACTCAAGGACAGGCTTTTTAATAGTTAAGAGTGCCTTATTAAAAATTGTTTTTTTCTTATTTCTCAACCAAAACATATGTTATGTTTGGGTACTCAAAGGAACCATCTTTTGAGCACCTAAAACAAATGTGAAAACTGATGGATAAGAAAGCATTCACAACTTAACATTCATTTTTTGTATTTATCTGGACTTTTGTTCAAGTTTTTTTTTAATATTATCAATTTAGGACAGCGGAAAGGTAGAGTATGGTTGTATTTGTGATTGTGACATTTCCTGGCCATATTCACTTTAGTTATTATAAATTCTAATTTAAAATATGTTTTTATAATTTAACTGATTTATACAGAATTTTGCTCTGGTAGGAAAGTTATTAAATTAGGGGATAACTGTATTCAAAGTTTTCATTTGGGAATCTGACGATATACCTTCCCAAACAAGCATTTTAAATATGGTTATCCCTATTCTAATGCACTTTTGCACTTGTTTACTATAAATTGTTTTTGCTTCATCTCAAATTGGAGCATTGAAAGCCACATCTCATCGGATGGAATGTGATGTAATTAATGACATCAAACTACATATATTTCAGACAGTATATCGCAGTATGTACTGTCGCAAATTTCCAACTTTATACAATCAAACATCTCATTACTTAAGCTAGTACATTAGAGTATGTGTTATGCAATGGGTTAATTTCTATCTCTTTGATGCTAAAATTGTTACGTTGTGGTTAAAGCCATTATCTATAATTGGGAGAATCGGCCAGAATTTGGTCTTAATTTGAGCTAGGAAATTTCTTAACCTTTGGCATGTTTGCTCTATTTTCCCTATACATAATATGCATATTTAAGCTTCGCATGGCCTAAAGCTTTGCATAACATGGGAAATGTTTTGATTTTAGAAATTTTGAGCAAAATTGTGCTAGTCTAAATGGTAGTTATACCCGCTTTTTTTCTTTAGAAAAAAGGGTATATTAACCCTTACCATGCTGAGCCCTGATAAAACTTGTTTTGAAAACTAGTGTAGATCCTGATCAGCTTGCTTCTAAGAAGCCAGCTGATTAGGATCTACACTGTTTGTTGCTCTGCATGAAAATGCATGCTGATAAGTTGAATCCTGCTCATAGATTAGATATAATCTGAGGAGGAGTGTAGTACATAAAAATTCCCAGCATGGTAAAAGTTTATATTATATTTATATCGTCCATCTATGTGTGCCTACACACATACATGCGTCCATCCATCACGTTTCCTTGTAAATGTATCAACTTCAAAATATGCAGGTGCACAGGTCACATGATGTAGAGGATACTGAGCAATGTTTTGTGTGACCTTGATGTATTTTCTTGTAATTGTATCTCCTCCTAAACCGTTGGGCGGAACAACTTCAAACTTTGCAGTAGAGGGTACTGGGCAATTGACCCTGATCCCAAGGTCAAAGGTCAAATAATGTGTTTTCTTGCAAATGCATCCTCTCCCTTAAACCATTGGACAAGGCAACTTAAAATTTTACAGGTGCATATGTCGCATGATGTAGATAAAAATTGTTGGATGTAGCAACTTCAAACTTTGCAGTTGCATACATCACATGATGTAGAGGCTGGACAAATGATTATGTTTGATGTGACCTTGATTCCAAGGTCAAAGGTAACAGATGTGAGTATTTGTGATGGTCTACCATAGACTGCAGTCTAGTGGTACTTATCACACATGTTTAAGTTCTTCTTTAAGCCTGTCCTGTGAGACTAGATTTCTAGATTTTTGTCTGAATCCAAAATTAATCTGCTGCCATTATTTAAAAGCATAAGTCTAGATCAACAAAAGTTGTGAGCATAAAATTGTGAAGATTTTCTTATCCAACAGATTTAATATGTGTTTTGGATGCTTAAAAGAAATTCCTCATTGAGACGATTCTTTTGAGTATCCACAGCATATGTTTTGGTTGAGAAGTACAAATGTTCGTTTTAAGCTATGGACTCTTAACTAAATGTCTGGGGATGGCTATGGAGTTAGACTGAGTAGATGGGCAATCTTGATTGCTCCCCTATGCGAAAAGAAGAACAATGTCATTAGATGGCTCATATTTACTTCTTTCAGGGTTCTCAAGAAAGACAAAACTCTCTTTATACCACTCACAATGATACTCATGATGTTTTAGTCTTTAAAGATAAGAAGGGGGTTAGTGTTTTCTATATTTAAAGCAGCTCTTTGCGAAAGGTACTTATCACATATAGGCATTAATATATTCTTACCCCTTGTCCTGCTGAGCCTGGATATATCCTGTTTTCAAAACGGTGTAGATCGAGATCGTGCTTCATGATCCACACTGTTTTCCATGCTGCAATTGAATCAATCATAAGAGATGGAATATCACATCTGAACAGGCTGGAAAACAGAGGTGAGTGTTGGATATAGAGGATCTTACATAAGTTCTCATGTTTTATTGAGTTTATTAAACGAGTTGAGGAAAAGTGATAAAATGCGAGGCTTACAGAGCATTTTATGACTTTTTCAAACAAGTTTAATAAATTCAATAAAACAGGAGTATGAATGTTAGATCCTTTTTATCATATGACATAAAGATTACTTTGAAATCTCTAATCTTGCATTAAAAAATGATTATTTTGTCATGATGTACGCAACATTGTTATGGACATCATAATGCTTCCAGAAAATCTGTAAACCACTAGTGGTTTAACGATTTTAATGCATGGCGTTATTCCACTTTCAGACGTGACATCATATGATAAATTGATTTATTTAGCAGGACAATGATTAAATTGTTAAGAGGGACTAGGATATTTTTATGATTTCACCATCATTTTAAGCAGCGAAGGCTCCAGCAAGACTGTGAATCTGCAGGCTAGTCTAAAGTCTTCACTGTTCACCTTTGTGATAAATACTTTTTAAAGGGCTGACTAACTGAATGAGGCATTTTGAGTTGAAACCTGCTATATATGTAAGCGCAAGATGCACCTGGGATCAATAATTTAAGCATTACAAAAGTATATATGGCTTTTTTGTTTTTCTATTAGACATTTAAGAAATGATTTTGTTTTCCATGAACCTTCCAAAAATTGAATTAATTGCTTATATTTACATTTTATTATAGATATCTAAAATATAAAAATTATTTTTTAATTTAGGAATTAAAACAGATTTGTATTTAAAGTATATTTGTATTAATGGTTTAGTCGGAGTGTAAAACCGAAAAGCTGAACAGCCAGTGTGAACACGGACAGCAAATGGAGCAAACAAGAGACTTGTTTTGCATGTGCGACTCCGGTGTGGCTCACTGTCAATCACAACGCCAGTGTCACATCTGGCGAATGAATTCGATGTTCGAAGTGAATTGCACGAGAAGTGAGCTTGGCAGCTGTCAATCAAATTTTGTGTAATTCACGAGGCTATGAACTGTTTCAAAAATCTAAAGATTCATTAAAGGATTGCTTTTAAAATGTAAATATTATGGTGTAAATAGTGAAAGTAGACCCTTTTAATACTTGAACTAAAAGGTATGAACTAAATTATATGAAGTATGAACTGTGAGTCTGTGAAGTCAGAATTTTGAAGTACACTGAACAAAATTCCTAATTGGTCATCTATGTTTTATTAAATTATTCAACAATAAAGTCAAACAACTTAAAAGCAATACACCGATCTTTAGTAGGGGACAAAAAATTATCAAGGCCTAAAAACAATACACCAATCTTTAGTAGGGGAAACAAAATCATCGAGGCCTAAGATTATATACTCAAAATTTTAATGTTATATCTTTCATGCTTTTTTACTAAAATCAAATATAAAGGATGACCAATTAGCAAAGATGACCAATTAGAAATTTTGTTTAGTGTATAAAGTTTGAAGTATGAAGTGTGAAGAATGATATGTGAAGTATGAAGAGAGAAGTATTAAGTGTGAAGTTGTGAACTATGAAAAAGTAAGTGAGTATGATCAGGAAATAAATGAAGTCTGACTTATAAAGGTCACTTAACATTATCTTCTATATAAAAAATAAGCTTTAAGACAAGGTTACATGAACTGTGAAGTATAAATTATGAAGTTTGAACTAAATAGGGAAGTCATTACCAGTCTTACATAGTTGTCTCTACAAAGTGTCTTGATTCAGCAAGCAGTTGAATGTACAAATCATGAATGGGGATTGGGTCATTTATCATAAGGTTTTCATCAATATTTTGTATTTCAAGGAAAATTAGAAGGTTTGTTCTTAAAATGCCTCAGCCTCTTTTTGGATTGTATTTAAACAAGAGAATTATGTTTTGCATTATTTCCTTCTTCCTTTAGCCATTACATAAAAGTCACGATTAAATAGGCTATCAGTTAAAGTTTGTATTTGTTTGAATTTAGTACAACCTTGAGGGGCTATTTTTGTCACACTGGCTTTATGGTCATGGTGTGTGTTGTAGGCATGCAAATTTCCATTTGTCCACTGCAAGTTACAAATATTCTACTTTTTCAAAATATGTGAAACATGCTTCACAGATGAGGGGGGATCCAGTTTCATCTAAATACATGTTTTCATTTGGTTTTTCAATGACTTAGACATGCACATTCCCATCTATCCAGCAATATCCACCCAACCTTGAAACGAGCTAATTTGTGAAAAAAATGGTAATTTACAACCATGCATATGGTAAATGTTCTAAAATTTTGAACACTTTTCACTTTCTGTTCTCAAATAAAATGTTGATTACAGGGACTGGAATTCATAAAATGCTTGTCAGAATCTGATTTGGGTCTGCACTGTTTGTCTATGCCTTTTTTTGACAGGCATTTAGTGTTTCAAAATCTTAGAACATTTACCGTAAAAACAACTTCCAAATTTGCAAGTTCCTCATTGCATGGACCTTAACTTTACTATGATACAATTTTGTGTGAGCTTAGCAAAGGTTATGGCAGGACTGTGCAGATGTGCAGGCTTATCAATTTAGCCTTAAAAAGGTTGTTGTTCCCACATTCGATAAGTACCGAAGTCTCGTGTGCTGGGATTTTTTACTGGCTTAGCTAGTATTGTCTTTTAATAACCTGTGCAAATAGTTTGGACCCAGATCAAGAACAACATTTGTCTAGCCAGATCTGGATCCCAACTGAATGATAGGTAAATTCATGAACTTTTTGCATGCTTGGTGATTCTTCATGCATTTGTTTTCGTCTGCTGACTTTTTTCAAAATATACTTTTTTCAAAAAATCATTTCAGGAACACTATCAGAGTGTTGAATGGTTTTGGTCCTGTCCAGATCAGGACCGATTTATGTTCTGTTTGCAAAGGTTATCAGCAGACGACAAAAGTAGCCGCTAGCAAGGAAAGAGTTAAATGCATATTTTAGAGTACTATACCATATCCACATCATATCTTTCTGTGGAGAAAAAACCCCATAACTTATGGTCTTAAACCTATATCATAAATGAGTCAGTTCATGAAATTTTGGTACTAAAATATGTAAAGTTATTCATTTAACATGCATGTGCAGCTATCTAGGGATATTGATATAAACCCACATCATATCTTTCTGTGGAGAAAGAAAAGAATTACATAACTTTTGATCTTAAACCTAATATCAGCCCTGCTCAGTACTGGTTTAACACAGGAAGACCCATCCCGACATAACTGAAAAATTGTTGACTGGGACCTTAAGAATCAAATCAAACAAAAACCTATATCATAAATGTGCCCTTTCATAAAATTATGGTACTAAAATATGCAAAGTTATTCTTTTAATATGCATGTACAGCTATCTGGTGAGCCTAGACATCAAAATTCTATATTGAACCTTTATCTACATCCCTACTTTGTGTGTGCAAGAAGCTAAGGCCAAATAGAAAAAATAAGTGTTAAGGGTAAACGAGTCAGAAAATTTAAGGTAGGGTAGGCACACAATTTTTTATTTTTTTTTTCTGCAAATGCCTTTAAAAATGCATAAAATTATTTTTCTCCAGAAAACCTGAAAAAAATCTAGTTTTACCTGTAAATTTAGGTAGGGTCAGGTGACCCTAAACTCAGGTATTTTTTTCATTTGGCGTAAGGCTCTGACAAGGCCGTATGTATATGCAGGCTTGTCTGAGCATTTGCTGCTCACATATGCAATAAGTACCGAAATCTCATGAGCTGGTTCAAATTTAGTTTTGAGAAGAACAAATTTTGTTTGAGCTGTATAGCAGATTTAGCAGAGGTATATATGAACCTCGACATGTGATTTTCAACAATGTGGCACTTTGACAAGTGTAGACTCAGATGAGCTTGTGCAGCCTCCCCTTAAGCTTACTAACTCTAAACAATGTTCAGTCAGTAGCTTAACAGTCATAGAATATTCAAGTGACTATCAAAGGCTCTGATCAGACTGCGCATATGCACAGGCTGGTCTGAGGCTTCCTGGTCGCACATACCACTTTGTTGGAAATCTCACGTTGCGGCTCATATATATGTATGTCTGCATTTAGTAACATTGATACAAACTATTGACTTTGGTACTTTGTAGTACTTAAGCACTTCAAATTTTTGTATTCTTTACTTTTTGCTTACTTAGTGACTTGATATTTCATTAACTAGTGTCATTGCAGGTGTTACATAAACAAAACAATTGTCATAGGTTTGGTTCAAGTCTCACCAGAAGGCTCATTGGTGAGCTTAGAGTATACCAGTCACTCCAGTGTCCATCTGTTGTCTATCCGTCAACATTTTCAAACATCTTCTTCTCTGAAACCACTGGGCCAATTTCATATGGAGTTCGGACGCGGGAACAAAAGTTTGTTCAAATGGTCCTGGTCACATGACCAAGCTGGCCACCACGCCCATATAAAAACCTTTAAAAATCTTCTTCTCCAGAACCAGAAGGCAGATGACATTGGGACTTGGTATGTATCATTAGGGATGTGAGGCCTACCAAGTTAGTTCAAATAATGATCCTAGGTTGACCTTAACCTACTTAAGGACCTGAATACTGTGGAAGCCAAGGTCAAATTTTGCTACCTAATGCATTTAAATGGTTGATTTTTTTGAAAACTGTGGAAGCCTTAGTCATAATTCTTACTTGATATGTTTGTGTGACAATGGCTATAAATAAGTTCCAAAGGTCAAGGTTGACCTTTGACCTTTCAGCTTAGGGCGCTCATATTGGAGTCTAATGAATATATTAAAACATAGTTTTCTCACAAACCATTGACCCAAATGAACTCAAAATTCACGTGAAGACTCCTAATATGATAAAATAGCCAAAATGTCATTGTCTAAGCTGGGAAGCATTTTTCAAATACTAACCTGTCTGATTTGAACATTGTGGGTACATGTGACATATTTGTTTACCGATAGCGTCATAAAATCATGTGATTCGCCCTATGGTTGATTCAAACTTTTTATCAATCTGCGTCATCACACGTCACTGAAACATCTTTTTTGACCCAAAAACCTTAAAGTGTAGAAAATCATATCATTGTTTCGCTTAATACTGTAATACCAATCTTTGTTATTGTTTAGCTACCAAAGGTTACTTGATGTCCCCTATAGCCATTCAGTGCTTGTTACTTTTTTAACATAGTGTTTCGGGTAATGCACACAGCGTATTGACAAAAACCCGACTTTTCAGTCGTGATGTGCCTTAGCAGACAGGTCAATTCTTTAGTATTGCACCTGCGCAGACAATGGCCAAAATGTATACAAAATATTCAGGTCACATGACCAAGATTTTGCCATGCCCATATATGGTAAAAACCCTTTAAAATCTTCTTCTCCAGAACCAGAAGGCCAGTGACCTTGAGATTGGGTATGTAGCATTGGGGATGTAGGGCTTACCAAATTTGTTCAAATTATGATTTCTAGGTGACCTTGACCTACTAAACGTAAAGGTCAAATTTGCTTCCTAATGCATTTAAATGGCAATTTTTTTGAAAAGTTGATTTTTTGAATACTGTGGAAGCCAGGTATTATTCTCACTTGATATGTTCAATCTAGTGTCAATAAATAAGTTTCAAAGGTAAAGGGTGACCTTTGACCTTTCAGCCAATGTCGCTAATATTGGAGTCCCATCAACATAGTGGTTAGCCAATTGAAATCAGATTTCATATGACAACTCTTTATGATTGGTTAGCCAACATTTATACAAATTGTTATTGTCACATGACTAAGGTGGCCACCATGCCCTTATGGTAAAAACTCTTTAAGGACATATGCTACTAAATTCTTCCCATATTGAAATATTTACAATACTTTGCATACAGTTTGTTTTATGCATGGACTATCCATTTATGAAATAAAAACGATATGTCACCGTGCTTATTTTTTCAGAATCTCGTATTGAAGTTATCAGCATTTGACCAATTTTCTAAAAATATAAAATAATAACACTGGTCCTAAATATCGAGCTAAAACGGTTGTAATCTTCAGCCAGCTTCTTTCTTTTAACTTAAATTACTGCCCATGACCTCAAACATGTTAGAAAATGTGCAAGTTTACTTGTTATCCCATGCTGTGACAAGATACTGCGTGATATATTTTGGCAATTCGTCGAAAATTGGCATTTTTTTTAGAATAAATCATATATTAAAAAATCTGATATTGAAAATCTTAAAAATTTATTTTTAATTTATGGACTATTATAATACCTTTCAGAAAAAAGAATAAAAATCTGGGGTCACCGAACTAATTCTCTTTCAAGAGGGCCAAATTTAACCCCACCCCCATAGGTTTCATATGCAACTCAATGAAAAAAGCTCAGGAATGACCATTTCGGTAGTTTTGATGATGCCATTTTACAATTATACGAAGCAATTTAGCATTAAAATGTTAAAAAGAAAGAAAAAACACATTGAAAAAAATATGCGCACCCGGGAATCGATCTTGGTCCTCTGGCTTTTTAGCCAGACACACTAGCTACTAGGCCACGAGGTAAGGTCGTGCGCCGCTCTAAATAACCATACAAATAGTAGAGACTCGGCCACTATCGTATTCGTAACCAGGGTAATTGTGTGCGTCGTTTGGTTTCGACTGAGCTACACTTATCTGTCTTTAGTGCTGAGACGATCAGTTCTGATAAGATGTCATTAGAACTTTCGGACACACTTTAATAACTTTATTTTGTCAAGAACATGTTGGAACACCGATATGACCTAAGAATATCGGAGAGCTGTGTTGGTCCGAATCGGTTAATGGTCGAAAGACAGGACCCAGACAACTTTCCCCGCTTGCAGACGCGGGAAAGATGCGCATTGGAAATAGCCGCATATGTCTTTAATTATCTTCTTCTCTGGAACCGAAAGGTCATTAGATTTGGGACTTGGTATGTAGCATTGGGGATGTGGGCCCTACCAGCTTTGCACAAATGATGAATCTAGGTTGACCTTGACCTACTTTATGGCAAGGTCAAATTTGATTCCTATTGCATTTATATTGGAAAAATCTTAAAATGTTCATTTTTCTATAACTGCTTAAGCCGAAAGCATAATACTTGTTAGAAATGTTAAACCTAATGAGACAATGGTTTTATATTAAGTACCAAATGTCAAGCTGACCTGTGACCTTTTATCCAAGGCCACTCATTTGGACCACCACACACCTATCTAAACATCTTTTTCTTAGAAATCACTGGGCTGTTTAATGGATTGTTTAGGTCACTTGACTAAAATGGCTGCAACCCCCATATATGGTAAAACAAAATTTGTTTCATTATGAGGTTTAGTTGACCTTGACCTATTTTAACATAATTAAAGAGATCAGGTGAGGGCCTCAGGACCTTCAGGTCCTCTAGTTTTATGCTCAACTCAGCTGAGCACGAAATTTATCCTGCTCAGAAATGTTAAAATGCCAACAATTGTTGGCATTTTAACATTTATTAGCACGATAAATACAACATCTGAGAGACTTAGAACAAGACACTTCTTAATTTGTCGGTATTTTAGTTTTTATGAGCAGTTGAAATCTGGCGCTCAGTTGAGTTGAGCACAAATTTTTTTTATAACCAACGGGCAAGTTGAATGCTAGTCAGTTTTGGCGTTTCACTAGTAAATTATCTGACATAACTGTAAGAGACAAGTACAGGCCTTCAGATAAGAGTGCCTAATTTTATTTTTCTTATTTCTCAATGGAAACATATGTTGTGGATATTCAAAAGAATGTTTCAATGAGATGTTTATGTTATAGATCATATATAACAATTAAAAAGGAATTAACTGGGAATGAGCATAGCGAGTGAACCACTTAATTTCTTAATAATTGTAATATATGATCTATGACCTACTTATAGTTTCACCTTCCATTGCCTTTGAAAATGGTCCAGTGACCACTTCACAGATTTACTTAATGAAAATTACTTAATAGCTATTACGCATATTGACAAAATATGTGATTAAGTTGGCCAAAAATTTTAATTTCTGTGCAAACTGATTGGTTTTGAAGCCCAGAAGGGGCAGAGTAAACTATAATGTTGTTTTGAGCATCCAGAACAGATATCAAAACTGATGGATAGCAAAATGTTTACGTTTCATGCTCCAAAGTTTTGTTTATCTTGACGTATGACACTGATATGTTTCATTTGGTTTGTATTTCAGTCAGCCACAAGTGTAAATAGAGCCCAGTCTGGTAATAATGATGATTTAGATGAGTCCTTTTTTGACAGACTGAGTCCAGGATCTAAAAGAATATTGTAAGTTGTCTACAATGAAGGATTCTTAGAGAAATTAAATATTCATTGAGACTCAATTAATAAATTGATTCATTTTTGAAGAATCATGAAGTAATGAGACCCATGTGTTTAGTTTAAAGAAAGTGACTCCCAAAGGGCATTACATTAAATTTAAACTGAGTGCACGTTGTTCATTACTTTATTAACCTCTAATAAATGGAATTGATCTCTTATACACATAGAGGATCTAACACGAGTACTCATGTTTTATTGAATTTAATGATGTATTTTCAATCAAACTGAAATAGAGTGTGGACCTCGTCAGAAGCCAACTGATCTGGATCTACAGTATTTTCAAAAAATTATAAATGCATGTTTAGCAAGGCAAGGGTTAACTCTGGATTGTTTGATCATTTACATAAACTCTTAATAGTGTTTTCAAAAAAGATACAGTCTTGGTTCAGTGGGACAAGGGTTAAATTGAAATATGAGCCAGTGCATGAGATTGCCAACAATGTGGCATCTGAAATGTGTAGACTCCGATGAGCCTCTGTAGCCTCCTTTTAAGCTTAGTCACTCCAAATGGTATTCAGTTAGTAGCTTAACAATCAAAGAATACTCAAGCGACTGGCAAAGGCTCTGATCAGACTGCGCATATGCGCAGGCTGATCTGAGGCTTTGCTGGTCGCACATACCACATTGTTGGAAATCTCATGCACTGGCTCATATACTATCAAAAAGCAAAATACCTTCATTTATACTTATATTATTCCTTCTTGTTTCAGTGGTCTAGTTCTCTGTATATTTTCTGGAATTCTCTATGGTCAGACTTTTACACCAGCCACATATGTCCAAGATAACTATCATGATGCCAGTACAAATGGTAAGAATATGTTACTATAGTATATTTTTCATGCTTTTTTGTTGTCTGCTATTTTTTTTTCAAAATCAACTTTTTTGAAAAAATCTTCCAGGAATACAATCAGAGTGTCTGATGGGTATAGATTTGTAAATTTTGTACTGAACCATCATCTACATCCCTAATTTACTCAGGCTGGTCAAAGCCTTCGTAATGTTTGATCTAGATCAAAAGTTAGATAAGTCCATATCATAGCATGTTGAATTGAAGTCAGGATGATATAACAGCTACATCCTACCAGTTTTCAGTTCAAAATTGATAGCACAAAAAGTAGGTATTTGGTATAGAAATACAATGCAGTCCCTTTATAGGGCTATGTTTGGGGTTCATTGGAATCATGTTATTAATGAATCATGTTATGAAGGGACAATATTACAAAGGAGTTACAGGAAAATGACCACTTTTTGTCATTTTCCTATTACTATTTTGTAAAATTCCATGGTTAAAAGATTTGGTAGCCATATCATGACTGGATTATATCCAAATCCATGTTAATACAAGGGTTTTGTTATAAAGAGACTATGCTGTAACCGTTGCAATCTGAGTAACCTTTCACATGCTACTATGTAGACTCATCCATTTTTGATCTGCCTGAAGACAAAGTGTACCTGTACCTGTTTATTAACCATTAAAGCGCCAATCAGGACTGCAGCAGACAACAAATTTGTGACATATTTCCCAATTTTCGTAAAAAATAAGGTATGATGTTTCATAAGAATCAACTGCCAGCAGACAATTCTCATGAAATATCATTTCTTATTTGTTAATTTTGAAAAAGTGGTAAAATTTGAAATTGTCGTCTGCTGCAAATTATAGGTGGCGCTTTCATGGTTAATTTTTTGTTGTAGGTTTAGACTATGTGTTTGCAACATTCTGTGGAATCTACCTCACAAGTTCTGTATATTTCCTACTGTATGCTGCTTTTTCAAAGAATCGCCCAAAAGTATATCCACGTGCCATACTCCCCGGTTTCATTTCTGGATTAATGTGGGGAGTTGCGACGTCAAGTTGGTTTGTTGCTAACAAGGTGCTCTCCAATGCCATAGCCTTCCCTATAGTGACCACAGGGCCAGCTGTCATAGCATCTCTGCTTGGTGTGTTTGCTTTCCATGAAATAAAGGTAAGTTCAGGCCTCCAGATAAGAGTGCGTATTAGAAAAATATTTTCTTATTTCTCAACTAAAATATATGTTGTGGGTACTCAAAAGAACCATCTCAATGAGATGGTTCTTTCGAGCACCCAAAACATATGTTTAAATTGATAGGTAAGGAAATATAAGCAATTTTAGGTGCACAAGGGATCCTTATCTGGACCTATGTTAGTTGAAGATTTACATGGCAGAGAATGATAGGCTTCATTACATCCCTAATTTACCCAGGCTGGTCCAAGCCTTCTTTATTGGCATTAAAGGCCTAGAGCCTTGATATTTGGTATGGTGCTTCAGCTATTGGACCTTTGCCAAGCTTGTTCAAAATTATGGTCCTGGGGCCAAAATTGGCCCAGTTTCAGGGGTCACATGTTTTTCGTAAGGGAATTTGGACAGCACAGTGAAGGAAAATTCACTCTTATCTTTTGTAATACTGTGCCAATTTTCATGCGATAAATTGCAGATAACTCATATTCTTTGTCACACTGCATGCAAAGAGTTAATCAAATCAACAGGCTATGATGTAACAAAGACAAGTGTGGGGCTATATAGCGCAGTCCGGTTACATGTGTGACTGCAGATACGTGTCTGAATGCATATCCAGGGGTTGCGAGTTTGATTCCAGCCCGCTCCCATACTTTCCTGGAGATTGATCATGAAATAATTTCTTCAGCCATTCTCCTCCCTTCCGCTGATTCAAGAAGGGTTGTTGTCAGTTACAAGCAAAAGTATGTGCACGAAGTACTGGTTAACCCGCTTAGTCAAGCTTGCGCAGGAAAAAAGTGTGGTTAGGTGAACTGACCATCCCAACATGGCCATAGCTGTTGACTGGGACATTAAGCACAAAACCAAACAAAACAAAGACAAGTCTTATAACCAACAGAAAACCAGAGCTTAAGAAAAACACTTATTGAGCCAAAGCGGGCAAGCCTTAAACAAACATCAGGTACCAACAAGTTTTACATCAGTGTCATCACTGAGTCGAAGATGTGTCAATCAATTAACCATTTTGCATTTAGATTGGCCAAAACTCTATGGAGTTTTGGCCAATCTGAGTGCAAAAGGGTTAAAGAGGAAACCATTGCAATAAACCATTATTTGTTTTATAACTAGGCATGGAGACTTGTATAATATTCATGTAAAAGTCTATTATTCCATAACGTGTTTGTCTTTTTGATTTGATAGTCTGGATAAGAATGCATGGGTTTCCTATATTCTTTTGAAATTATAAACTTAATCACCATACAATATATCTTTTTAGCCCACCTGAGCTATAGTCTCAAGGTGAGCTATTGTGATCATAGGATGTCCATCAACCACGAGTTTGAAGAGTGTACCAACTTGTAAACTGATAAATAGAATACCAGGCTCACATCTTTTGATATCAAGTTTACCGGGCTCGGCTTCGAGAACCCATGTTGAATCACAAGTCTGCTGTTGTCTTATATTGTAGGTTTTCTCTATTCCTGAAAGATTGGTTTTTTCCAGATTATTTATTTGCACTCACCTAGTATTCTCTATTTACTATGTATAATTTCATTTCGTTTCATGAGATAGTGATCTATTAATTTTTACATTTAATATTTTTCAGGGTAAGAGGAATTACCTTGTCTTAGTGTTAGCGATGTCTGTAACAATCACAGGGGCAATATTAACAGGACTATCTAAGAGTTAGCAGCATAAAAGGTCACTACACACAGAGAAACTTTTATCTCAATACAGTAAATGTTCTAAATTTTTGAACACTTTTCTCTTTCTGTTTTTATATGAAAGGTTGAATATCACAAAAGGTTTGCCAGAATAGCAAACAGGGAATACCCTGATCAGACTGCTTCTTCAGAAGCAGTCTGATCTGGGTCTGCACTGTTTGTCTGGGTCTTTTTGGCAGACAACTATTGTTCCAAATTTTAGAACATCTACTATACATTGTGCAGTTTAGCTGACTATTGAAATGGTTTAACTCTTAGTGTACTGGAAACCTCTAAACAAGTACGTTGGCAAACAGTGGAGACCCAGATGAAATGCCATATTATGAGTCTGCACTGTTAGCTAAGACAAATCGATCATCAGAGACAGAAATACAAAATTATTTGGAAATTATGACTTGTGACACCTTGATATCTGCAATGGACCAGAAGGAAGAATTCATTAGTATACAAAGGGTTGGAAGCCACATGTGATGATGTGAGCCATGTGAATATATGCACAGAGATAGGACCACACCTGCCTGCACAATTACACAGGGATAGGTAGAGCCTTTATCATCTGCCAATAGGAATTTGGAATGCATTTATTCAGGTTCATTCGAGATCACAATTTTTTCGCCTTTTGATTTTGATTGGAACATTTTTTGACGAATGGAGGATAAATGTAGATGGATTACAGGAGCAAACCACAGTAAAACATGTCTTAAGCAGCCACTCAAAAAGAAGACCAAATTTTTTTTAAAGACCGATTATCGCTGAATGCAGGTCAAAAGTATTGAAGAACGCTTCAAGGGGAGCATTCTGCAGTACTTTTGACCTTCATTAAGCTACCATTTGTCTTTAAGATCTTTTTTTTGTCTATTTTTGAGTGGCCGCTTAAGACAGGTTTTACTTCACATTTTTATGTGTTTTAAAGCTTTAATGGTTTCTGAAAGTGCATTTTATTCATGATATTTTTAGTCAAAGGATTTCACAGTTGCAATCTGTTGTGTCCTTAAACATCTACTCAGTACTGGTTCAACCCAAGAAATGTCCCAACATGACTAAAAATATTGACTGGGATGTAAAGCATCAACACATACAAGACATCACAGTTTTTGATTGAAGCTGTGATAGGAGTTTAGAATATATAGATGCAATGATTTTAGCTTAGTTCCACTCATTTATTCAACAAACTCATTTAAGCCACTTCATAAGAAAATGGTACTTACCACATACAGGTAGAGTAATTCTTAACCGTTTTCATTCTGGATACCTGCAAACAGGTACTTTGGCAAACCCAGATGAAATGCATGATGCGACATGATGCGGCATTTCATCAGGGCCTGCACTGTTTACTGAGATAAACCAATCTTCAGGGATATAAATATTTTCGAAAGTTTCGACCTGTGACTCCTCAAAGTAAGTAAGGGTGCAAAGATCAGGAATCAAAACAATCAAGTACCACACTTGACCCAGGATACCAATGGGAAAGTAACAAACTCACAGTAACACACCACAAACGAGAGGCAAGAGGGCAGCACTTTCCCAGCAGGTGACCACAAGGCACATATAAACAAACGCGTACAAAGGCATAGCAAACACAAGACAGAAAAACATAAAAAGATCCACAAAAGAAGTACCGCCTTGGAACGGTCAGTAAAATATTTTACTGGAAGGCTTAAACTGGTTTAGCAGTGCACCAACCTCACCCTTAGTTCAAATGTGGATCAAGACACATAAATGTAAAACCCCAAAATGTGCAAATTCTATAAGAACCAATTCTGATGAGATGGTTTATATTCAATTCATTTCTAGAGCTTTATATCTACTTAAGAAATAGAGATATATTTATTGAAGCCCCTGCAGCTTTAGCTTAGTGGGACTTTGGAGCCAATGTGATCATCCATTTAGTTGTCATTGTTTTCCTTTCATTAATCTTAGCAGTTAAGGTCATAATCTTTCTCATATATTTTATAAGCTTTTTTGCTCACATTTTCTGTTTTGTTCATTCTGGATATATGCAAATAGGTTCTTTAGTAAAAAGTTAAGGCCCTGATGAAATGCCGCATTATGCGGCATTTCATCAGGGTCTGCACTGTTTGCTAAGACAAAAACAATCTTCTGAGACATAAATACTTCATAATTTTGAAAGTTCCGACCTGTGACCCCTTGAAACCAAAAATGTGCAAAACATATCTGTGCCATTTTATTACATGTAGTACTAATTTCTGATGACCTGGTTTATATTCAATTCATTTCTAGAACTTTATATTTACTCAAGAAATAGAGATTTATTTATTGAAGCACCCACAGCTTTAGCTTACTGGGACTTTGGAGCCAATGTGGTCATCCATTTAGTTGTCATTGTTTTCCTTTCATTAATCTTAGCAGTTAAGGTCATTACTTTTCTCATATATTTTATAAGCTTTTTTGCTCACATTTTCTGTTTTATTAACCTTGTTCATTCTGGCTACCTGCAAATAGTGTACTTTGGCAAACAGAGAAGACCCAGATGAATTGCCACATAATGTGGCATTTCATCAGGGTCTTCACTGTTTGCGAAGACAAAAACAATCTTCAGGGACATAAATACTTCATAATTTTGAAAGTTCCGACCTGTGACCCCTCGAAACCCAAAATGTGCAAAACTTATCTGTGCCATTCTATTACATGTAGTACTAAATTCTGATGACCTGGTTTATATTCAATTCATTTCTAGAACTTTATATTTACTCAAGAAATAGAGATTTATTTATTGAAGCACCCACAGCTTTAGCTTACTGGGACTTTGGAGCCAATGTGGTCATCCATTTAGTTGTCATTGTTTTCCTTTCATTAATCTTAGCAGTTAAGGTCATAATCTTTCTCATATATTTTATAAGCTTTTTTGCTCACATTTTCTGTTTTATTAACTCTGTTCATTCTGGATATATGCAAATAGGTTCTTTAGCAAAAAGTTAAGGCCCAGATGAAATGCCGCATAATGCGGCATTTCATCAGGGTCTGCACTGTTTGCTAAGACAAAAACAATCTTATGGGACATACATACTTCATAATTTCAAAAGTTTTGACCTGTGACCCCTAAAAACCAAAAAAGTACAAAACTTGTCCGAGCCATTTTATTTCATGTAGTACCAAATTCTAATGAACTGGTTTATATTGAATTCATCTTCAGAGCTTTATATTTACTCAAGAAATAGAGATTTATTTATTGAAGCACCTGCTTTAGCATAGTGGTACATTGGGTCCATTTAGCTGTCATTTTTTCCTTTCATTAACACTACACTACTGCACATAAAACCCATTAAATTCCGTTAAAAGTCCATAAAAATGCCATTCATAATCAAATTCCTGTTAAAATCATCCATTACTTTTCGTTTCTTAAAATTAATGGTTTTGTGTGTTCGGTCATTAATATTCATTATAATGGCCATTAATTCAGCGGTAACGGCCATTAAAGAGCAAGTAAAATCATTAATTTTTGATTAATTTACACCTTCTGTATTATTAATGACCATTAAAAGAAATAATGGTCCATTAATTTTCGTTTTGTGATGTTTTAATGCCCATGAATTTGCATTCTTTAATGGCCATTACAATAAGTAATGACCATTAAAACCTTTCGTGTCTATTGATGGCATTAAAAAGTAGTAAATTTGCATGTTTGATATTTTAATGGCAATTAAATATATAAATATGCAATTCATTAGCATTAGAAAGCAGTGAAATATCGGGAACCAATATTGATACGAAACAATGTGCCATTATTTAAGTGGTAATGGCCATTAATTTAATTCAAGAGCAAGTATGATCATTAAAATACCATTAATTTTTACCCTTGGTATGAAATGATGACTATTAAAATTTAATGGGCCTTTTTTTCTGTTTTTTGGTGCTTTAATGCCCATGAATTTGCAGTATTAATGGCCATTACAAAAACTAATTGCCATGAAAACCCCATTACATGTCTAATAATGGCCATGAAAGATGTGTTCATGAATTTTAAATTACTGAAGTTGGGAGATCAATATTTTCATGGCCATTAATTTTTGGGACTGAACATCTTAACCCATTAATTTTTTAATAATGGCCATCAATAAAAAGATCATCAGAGTATTTGATATTGTCCATTATTTGTACACTCATGTAAAGGTTAGTTTTTAACATTATCATTTTACAGCCTTCAAAACTTGCTGCACATTGCATCCATAGGTATGTTTGTGTAATGAAGAGCTCCACCATTCAGTGCTTGTAAATTAAAATCGCCACATTTCTTGTTTCATGAAGAAACTGCCTGTGTGATTAAACTGAAATTTCAGGAAGACAAAGAAAATTACCTCGAGAAATGCTGTAGGAAAATGAGTTTTAAAGGCAAACTCTATTAATTTCATCGAAAATCATAGCATATCCTGGAGAAATGCTGGAGAAATTTCTCCAGCATTTATCCAGGAAATTTTAAAGCTTATCAAGGAGATTGTGGGCCTTTGTTACCTTTTCAGACACAAACCAATCTGCTCTCCTACCAAGCATAGCTAGAGCCTGGAAACAGGATTTAGCAACTGCAAGAATACATAGGATATAGGAAAATATGCATTTGGGAGCCATGACCATGCTTTATTGAAATAATGAAATCCGTGATACAGTGAGGGGAGTTTTAATGAGGTACACTGGTAATCAATTGGTAATCAATTTTAAACTTGTAGCACAAACATGTATTCTATGGATCTTGCATTTGTAGAAATTTTGTGCATAATTTAACATTCCAAACAGTTCTATAATTCTAAGTTATGTATGCTACCAAACCCTGCTTGTCCATCAACAACATGTGTATTACTGCTTCTGAGTACAAGCACAATCACCATGGAAGCGGGAACCCGCGAGGTGCGAGTAGTATGGCGATTGAAATTTTCAGTCAGGCGTCTCATAAATTTAAGCACTACTTGGTTAGCAGGCTTCGACCACCATGCCTATAAGTCTGAACAAAGAAGAGAAGTAATAAAAAGAGTTAGTGTATTTTTGAAGAAAACACAAAATCCAAAGCCATTAATTTAGCCTAAATGAGTTTTGAGCAGGATTTAATGGCCATTAAAGTTGCATCTAATGGATCTAATCTAATTTCATGCCAATTATTTATCCAAACTATTTATTAATGGCCATTAGTTTTGAATTAATATGGTTTTCTTTATATGTGACTGTGTCCTAAGAAGGATTCAACTTGGCCAATAACATTTACACTCAAAATTCATTTCCATGTAAAAGAATGCAACATTTCTCAATAGAATCAGAAAGAAAAAAAGACTTTATTCTAAACGCTCTTGATGAGGCTTCATTAAGACTGTTGGTGTGCCTAATGTGTAAAGCCATTTGATCATGTCTTAGACTTTACTTATTGGATATATGCTGTATCATTATCATCCCCTTTAACAAAGGACGTGTAACGGTTTGGCCGTTTTTTGGCCCACGATGGATTTGGCTGAAATTTGAATATATGGTGGTTTGATCTTTGCCCTTTCACATGAGCATGTTTTTGAATTAACGACGGCATATGCAGTCACATGAATTAAAGTTTCTCACTAGTGTGTATAAACAGAGGTTTGTTCATGAATGTGGATATTTTTAAAGATGCAACAAGCAAACTGACCTCAAACATAATACCAAACATGCGTATGATTATACTCGTCATGTCTATGTCGTAATTTGAGCTAACACTACCATCATTAATTAAAAATTATGCGAAAACTTGGCTAAATACTGTTTTTACGATTACATTGATGATATGTTGTTTTTAGGTGTAATATATATTGAACATTTAGTGTTTTATCGCCTTTTCCAGTTAATCAATAGCTCAAACAAGCCTTTTCCGGTTTATTCATATCAATTTAATCAGTCTGACATGTACACAAGCGTGCATGTAACATGCTAAACGCGGCATTACATGCACAACATTTTTTTTTTGCTGGATTAGTATGAAACATGAATATAGATAGTTATAAAGCAACAGAAACGATAATGGAAGCTTTGAACACTTTTTGTTTTGCTCACAGCCACAATTATTAAATAGATACATGTGAGTGTTGTATATCTGTTTGTTCATCTGTCAATTCGTCTGTATGTCACACATTTGTGTCTGTGACGTATCTTCCAAACACCTGATTCAATTATATGATTAATTCACAAAACTGTGCACCTTTGTGGATGAACATGCAGAATAAATGAATACTTTAAGGCCATGTCAAAGCAGGCGGTCATAGGTTACATGTACAGAATGCATATCTGCTCCATATTTTACGCATGTCCTAGCTCAGATATCCAACAGTCGTGATATCGCTGTGGTCTATATAACTTACCTATTATCTTACGTGTAACTAAGGGTTCGCAGTTCACAATCCTGAAGAAACATTTGTTTTGTGTCATTGTGCAAGACCCTTCATCTTTATTGCGGTATATGCAGTATAATGCAGTATATATACAACAACCACTTATCTGCAGATGGTAAATAGTCACTGGTACCAATAAGTGTAATTTTGATTGAAACAAGTGTTAATGGAAACTAGATCCGCCTCGCTTAGAAAATTATTCATGCGCATCCAATGACGTGTTTTCACTGTTATGGATAGTTGTACTCGTCTAAAGTTACAAACAAGTTTTAGATGTTTATTCACCTTTATCAAAACACAATGTATTTTGTTCAAACAGTTCCGAAATCCCTGCATTGACGGAAGTTGTCACCCTTGAAATAGATGTCTGCACATGTATTACGCATAAGACATAAGACATAAGACAAAGTTTATACTCTCCGACTTTAAATAAAATTTGTCTTATGTCTTATGTCTTATGAGTAATACATGTTCAACCAAGGAAACGTCATGACTGAAATATGGTTCACTGTAACGTAGAGCAGTGACGTAGAGCAATAAAACACTTAGTCATGTTTCAAGCATTTGTGGTGCAGACATCTATTTCAAGGGTGACAACTTCCGTCAATGCAGGGATTTCGGAACCGTTTGAACAAAATACATTGTGTTTTGATAAAGGTGAATAAACATCTAAAATAGAGTATTTCGATCCTTGAATATTAAATGTATGTGTTTGTTTGTACCAGTGACTATTTACCATCTGCAGATAAGTGGTTGTTGTATATATAATGCATTATTTTAGCAAACACTTTACGAGAGCGATATTCGTTGAGGAAACAAACAGTTTAGCACAGATATTGTGCACATGTAATCATGAAAAGCGCATTACACTCAATATGAATAAAATGCTTGTGGTGTTCGCATTCAGGCCATTGGCTGTTTTTATACATGCTTTCTTGCATAAATAACAATGAATTGAAAAGAACCAAACTAAATCAAAGAATTACATTGGTTTATTTGCGACAAAATCTGCGCCACCTATATACATCATATATGTACATGAGAAGTTACGAACTTCAAAAATATAGATAGGTGTTAGTTTTGAGGGTCAGTTACAATATATGTTGAGAGTGTGCATTTGTATACATCACACCAGCTCCTTTTTGTTCAAATAACGTCACTTTAATAATATTACCATTAAACTGACTCAGTTCTATCAAAATTTTGGAATCATATCAAATGATTCCGATATCTGTGCTGTGAAGTAGCTTTTTGCTCTACCTTATGAACCGCCAGATGAATTTCATCGAAACTTGCACAGATACTTATCTGGTTTGTCTGTAATCTATCTTCCTAACCAATGACCAGATTTTTACCAAACTGACACAGACAACTCATTGGGAAGACCTTAATGAATGACTAGAATTCGGCGAAATTGACCTTAATTCCAAGATCACCAGCGTCACATAACTCCTTTAAGTGGGTGGGGGACAACTCTATCTAATGTTATATACTTTCCATTCCTAACTACTCTAGTATAGCCATATTAAACAGTGTCTGCCCTGTAATTTGGGAATACCAATAATTGATTATTTTTTCCTCATGCTCCAAAGAATGATCACATAATTTGCCATTTTTGACAATCTTGATTCAAAGCAATGGGCCATGCCAAAGCAAAAGTGGCGGTGAGCTGTCTTTTTAAAAGCAGATTGTACCAAAGAACTGTCTCTAGAAATCTATGTATCAGTTAAAGAAGGGGGCACATCAAACTCTCTCCTTGCACCTTCTCTCTCCGCTGGTCTCTCTCTCTCTCTCTCTCTCTCTCTCTCTCAAATAAGACTCGCATTTACTGAAATGTTGTTGTATTTGCTTTTCAAACGCAATATATCCGAGGACTGTTTGTAAGAAATAATATTGATACGAGCTTGCTAATATGTACAGTGTACTCCATTTTTGTACGGGAATCTTACGTCTCTCCAGTGATTTTAGTACTCTCAGTGCTTTGATAAGTATGTATTGAATAGTACATTTCAGGATAAAATTTGCAGAAAAAGTCCTTTTACAGTATTTGCCATATGCGGAACCGGCCCAGAGTTACCAGTTTATGGTGTAATATTATATGCACAATAAAATGAGAAATAGTTTTATCCGGTTCCGCATGTGGACATGTATGTAATTGAGTCACGAAGTACACAAGGGTGTTTGGTTTTACCATAGACTTAGTGTTAAGTGTGGTTGATAGGGCATGCATTTAACCACAAAATTTATCATAAAAATACATTTTAATGAAGAAAATAAATTGTGGACATTAAACTAGAGACTCTTAGGTATCATTTGGTAATATCTTGGAGGGATTTCTTTACAATCGATTTTTTACTGTAAAAGTGGGCCATTTGTAATACAAAACCGTTACACGTCCTTTCATAACGTTTCAAACTATGTTTTTATGTCACAAAACCGAATATCCAGATGAATTAAGTTTTCAAAAAAAACAACATACCAACAGGTAAATGCTATATGTAACAATGGGATAGAATTTGACAATTATAATGAGAAGTACACAATTTAATGTTTAAAGATGTCTCTAAAATCGTGAAAATACCATACTTTATTTTTACAATGATCTTAATAAAAAATTTTGTTTTACTTTCTGACTGAGAAAAATTATCAAAACATGCAATAATTCTAATAAACACATTTAATGGCCATTAAAATCACTTAAACAAGAGTTGCAAATTACAGTAGCTCCCCTTGAAAAATCTTATTTTTTCACAAAAGATTAATATGATATACAAAAATGATTTAAGACTTATATTTTTTCTGAAATATTATATTTATTAATTTATCAGAATTTCTGATCTCTATTATTAACATACAGCAAGGTTGTGCCCTAAATTTATCAAAATGTATATGTGTTGCATTCACCAATGGTAATTATATTTTCATCAATATATAGAAGGATTCAGAAATAAAAAGGTAACATTAACTTGTTAATTGGCCTGTTTATCTCTTAAGATGACAGGGGACTTAAACCAAAGTCCAGCAAGATTCTTGCTTGTCTTTCCTGCTTCTAAATGAGAAACAGGAAGCAGCACAAGAAATAGAATCTTGAAAACATTGCAGTGGGCATAAGAGAAAATTAATGACCATTAACATATTTTTATTAGAAATTTGTCATGCTTATCTAATGGCCATTAAATTATGCATTTAATGCCCATTAATATGCTGTTGATTTAAAAGAATGATGCCCATTATTTTCTATCCAATATACTAATGGGTAATTAATGCTCATAAATTTGTAGTTACATTTTCTGTTATAATGGCCATTAAAAATAAAAAGCCATTAATATTGGTTCTAATAATGGCCAAAATTTTCATGGCCATGAAAAATAGACAATATTAATGGGCATTAAAATTAACCAGCAACAATTTTAATGGGAGGTTTTAATGGCCATTAATTTTCACACACTAAAAATAATGCTTAAATGATGCTCATTATTTTTTTCAATTGATGGTTTGAGTTAATGGTATTTTGACAGATTTTCAGCTTTGAAAGTGCATTTTGCCATTAAAATTGACCATTAATAGGACCATTTTTAATGGGAAATTTTAATGGGGGCCATTAATGGGATTTTAATGGGAGTTTATGCAGTAGTGACTAGCAGATAAGTAAATTAATCACATATTATAAGCTATTTTTCATTCTGTATTCCAGCAAACAGGTACCTTGACAAACAGTGAAGACCCAGATGAGATGCCACGTCATGCGCGTTTTATCAGGGTCTACAATGTTTGCAAAGATAAAAACAAATCTTTGTGACAGAAATGCATTATAATTTTGAAATTTCTATCTGTGACTGCGGGTAATTCCATATGTGTTCTATGTATTCTATCATCTTGCATGGGAAAATCAATTAGAATGAAAAGGGTGAAGTAGCTTTTCATTGAATGCACCTCTGCTGAAAGGTAGTTTGTGACCATGACCTTTACCTTGACAGGTGTGTCAATTCCTCACTTAGAATCAGTTTATTTATCAGTTAATTAATTGAGTTATTTATTTATTTATTTATTTATTTATTTATTTACTCAATCTAATTTGATACAATAAACATGAGAAGGTCCTTTGTATTTATCATGATGTCAGAGTCTAGAATTTCCAAAGCATTTTAGTCCCTGAAGATTCGTTTTATGTATGTAAACAGTACAGACCCTGATGAAATGTCACATTCTGTGGCATTTCATCTTGGGCTTCACTGTTTGTCAATATACCCATTTACTGCATTACACTAAACAAAGGATTAACTGAAACCTCCAAAGGGGTCACCAATAAAATGTGTAGACCCAGATAAGATGCCACAAAACGCATCATCTGATTATGGCTCTCAAAGTATATCATGGACTATCCAAGTCTTATTGTATCAAACTGGGTGGAAAGATCACATTAGTCAAGAGCAGGTTAATTTTAATCATGACAAAGCTATCATGTGCCATATATGAACTTCATTAACAGAGACCAGACATACAGTGTTTTTTTTCAGCATGACTTTTGTTGCTTAGCAAGGCGGTATGCTATATTTTTATTCAAATGTTAGTAGTCTAAAAACGCTCTGTGATTTTAAAAACAGTGGGGACCCTGATCAGACACCGCATTCTGCAGTATCTGATTTTCCCAGAAAAAGGATGCTAGGCTTATATTGGTAACTATATCTACTGTTAATAATGTGTAATGTCTTTTGTCTCAACTTAATTTGATTCTCCACCAAAATACTCAGAAGCATCATATTAAAACGTGTGTAAAACAGCCACTCTCAAAAAGACCGACAATTGGTTTTCAAGATCAATTATCGCTTAATGCTGGTCAAAAGTATTGCAGAATGCATTCTGCAGTTTTTTTTATCTTCATTAAGGTTCCAGTTGTCATTAAGATCTTTGTTTTGTCTATTTTTGAGCGGCAGTTTTACACAGATTGTTACTGTATTTAATTTAGCCAGGACATGACAAACTGACAAAATGGTCTGTGTTCCCAGGGAAGACTGAGATCAGTCTGGGCATCCACAAAGTCTCATCTTAGCTAAAGGCATGAAGTTATCCTGGTCTCAAGGTTATAAAACTATTTTCATGCTTAAATGAACATGAAATTTATTCTGCTCATAAATGTTAAAGTGCCAACAATTGTTGGCATTTTAACAGTTATTAGCAGGATAAATACAATATATGGGTGCTTTAAGTAGATAAAAGGTTATTTTTCAGTATTTTACTTTCCATGAGCAGTTGAACTTTCATGCTCAGATGTGTTGAGCATGATAAAAGTATTATATCATCCTGGTCTCGGTTCGTGGCTACCTTTTGGGGAGGCAGTAAACATTATGATCAGACTGGGTTGATGCACAGGCTGATCTGAGTCAGCAATGAATAGGCAGATCATTTTGATGGTTTGGTCTTGCACTAGCTCATTGTTATATGTAGTGTGTGTGTATGTGTGTGTGTGTGTGTGTGTGTGTGTGTGTGTGTGTGTGTGTGTTTAACACTTTGCATGCTGGGTAATTATTCATGTTTTTGTTTTGTTTTGTTGTTGCTGACTTTTTTTCAAAATTAACTTGCTCAAAAAAATTCTTTCAGGAACACTATCACAGTGTCAAATAGTTTGGATCCAGATCAGAACCAACATTATGTCGGTCCTGATCTGGGTCAAAACTGTTTGCAAAGGTTTTCAGCAGATGACAAAATTCACCACTAGCAAGGAAAGAGTTAAATTAATGTGCCATGGTTGTCTAGTTGATGGGCATTTGAAGGACAACTTTTTTTTAACTGCTATTGATTATGGTTTGTATTAATTAAGGTGTCCTGCATATATGTTAGTAATTTTACAGAAGGTTGTATTTGAAGTATGTCTTAAACAAGTTGTACCTAATATATTAGATTTTATTTTTGTAATGTTTGTATGTTGTAGTTACAGAAACAAATTTTGTGCACAATTATGTTAGTGTGATATTCATTTTATATTGATTCCTTAGATCATTAAATGATGCTTTTGTTTATAGAAATAATTTTAAGTAAAGCATTATAATACTTACCACATCTTGCTTGTTTCTGCTCAAACAGTAATGGTAGGCTCTTATATGGGACTAGTCTCAAGGAAACTTGTTTTGGGGCAGGAGTGTGGAAATAGTTAAATTTTCTACTTGTCCACAGACAACACACTGGTAAATGTATAATTCGCTTTGCCGGGTTTTATGCGTATTGCCGGTACTTTATAGAGCGGATGTGGTAGGTATTTTCATTTTTCCTGATGTTAATACTATATAGAAAAACATGCCATATGCCAAAGGGACTATAGACTTCAATCATTTTTAAGTATTCAATATGTGCATGGCGATTTATGTAAGCATTTAGGAATAGATTTGAGTACCCATCAAATACCTATCATCCGGATCTGTACTCAAATCTATTCTTAAATACTTACATTAATCGCCATGTGCATTCTGAATACTTAAAAATGATCTAATTCTATAATTCCTTTTGCATAAGGCATGTTTTTCGATTAGTGTTAACACCAATATCTACCACTTCCGGTCTATGAAGTACCGGCAATACGCGTAAATACCAGCAAATCAACATTTACATTTACCAGTGTGGACAAGTAAATGACCATAATGTACTTGTCCATAGAAAATTTTACTTGCCCAAAAGAACAAATAAGCTTATACCTTTTTATGCTTAATCAATTTACTATTTTCAAAAACAGTCTGAAATCAGATATCAACCCTTCGTAAACTGTATGGATCCTGATCAACTGGCTTCTCTTATAAACAGTGTAGATCTGGATCAGCTGGCTTCTTAGAAGCCAACTGATCAGGATCCACGCTGTTTTCAATGCAAGATGTGAGCTTGTAATAATTTATCAAAATATGAAAATACAGAATTGTATTTGCTTAAAGAGACTAAGTCTGCAACTATGAACATTTTTCGATTTTTTTTATTTTGTTTTTTAATCATTTGTAAAAGTAGAATTAAGCCTTGTTTTCACAATAAATCTGTTCACTATAGCTGAAAACTGCACGGAAAAGTGAATAATCCTATAAAACATGTGTGTTTTTCTCTGTTTGGTAATTATTTGCATCCTTCCAATAATTTTAGACAGTTAATTTTAACATAAATGCTGTTGTTTTGATACTGATAATTTGTTAAGATTTTTGAAAATGGTAAAATGTATACCTGATTTTTTTTTTTTACTGTGTTCTTGAAAAATAGAAACATTAGTTCTAAATTTAAAATATCAAAAGTTACAGACTATGCAGCTTTAAAACATTTTTCTTGTCCAAGTACACAGAAAATAGTTTTCAACTTGTCCTGAATGAGGTGGGACCAGGTCAGACAAGTTGGGCATGGTATTTCCAGAGACATGCTTTTGGGTTTCTGACAAGGTCATGCTCAAACCAGGCTACTCAGCAACAGAGACTGGCTAGAATCTTGAAATTTCGCATGTGGGAAGTTAAGCTATTGTACTTTCTATAGAGTGAAAATTAAAGCTGTTGATCAGACTGCGCAGATGCCCAGGGTGGTCTGTGTTTTTGTTGTTCACATGCAACAATCGTTTGCTCGCAACAATGTCCATATTTGATATAAAAAATGACATATATTTGACAGGGCTCAAAAGGTGAACACTTTTTTCAGAATATGATTATGTAACATACCAAATTAAAGGGAATGAAATGTACAAGAAAGTGCAAGCAACTATTTTGCCTGTACATGCACACTTGACCCCTGTGGTGAGGTCAAAACATTTTTTTCTGAAATTTGTCATGTTACATATCAGAGTTATGGGGAAGGTTGGTCATGCATATACCATGGTCATCTCAACCATGGGAGGGTAAACTGTTGGGGGATTCTTAAAGCCGTTAGGGGACTGATGTATTGCATAGCAATGCGACATGACCTTGTTTCTAATGCTAGATGTATGTATTCTTCTCTAATGTATAGGCACGCTCCCAAATGGAAAAAAGCAAGGAATGAAACTCTTCAATTAAATGCAAATGATATGTAGTGTTTTATTTGCATTTTATATATTTTCACATGCAAATGAATTAACCATAAGGTATATTATATGCAGATACTATGCTCTAAACAATACGCAGTATGATCATTAGCTCACCTGAGCTGAAGGCTCCGAGGTGAGCTATAAGTACACCAATGACTCTGGCGTCCGTCGGTCGTCCCTCCGTCAGCATTTTCAAACATCTTCCCTGAAACCACTGGGCCAATTGAACTCAAATTTTATAAAGAGACTCCTTAGGATGGAGGAACAAAAGTTTGTTCAAATGGTCCTGGTCACATGACCAAGATGGCCACCATGCCCATATATGGTAAAACCCCTTTAAAAATATTCTTCTCCAGAACCAGAAGGGTGATGGCCTTGGGACTTGGTATGTAGCATTGAGATGTGGGGCCTACCAATTTCGTTTAAATGAGTATCCTGTGTTGACCTTGACCTACTTAACGTCAAGGTCAAATTTGCTTCCTTATGCATTTTAATGGGGAAAAGTTGATTTTATGAAAACTATTGAAGCCAAAGTCATTATTCTCACTTGATATGTTTTATCTAATGTGACAATGGCTATAAATAGTTTCAAAGGTCAAGGTTGACCTTTGACCTTTCAGCCAATTAAAGGCACTCATATTTGAGTCCCATCAATATATTAAAACATAATTTCCTCAGAAACCATTGGGCCAATTGAACCTAAATTTCATAGGAAGACTCCTGACAATAAGTTTGCCAAAATTTATGCAAATTGAGTGGTCACATGACCAAGATGGCCGACATGCCCATATAAAATCCTTTAAAATCTTCTTCTCCAGAACCAGAAGCCTGATGACCTTGGGACTTGGTATGTAACGTTTGGGATGTGGGGCCTACCAAGTTTGTTCAAATGATTATCCTAGGTTGACCTTTACCTACTTAACATGAAGGTCAAATTTGCTTCCTTATGCATTTAATTTGGATTGTTTTATTGAAAAGTGGATTTTTAATACTGTTGAAGCCAGTCATTGTTCTCACTTGATATGTTAAGAGGCAATGCCAAAGGTCAAGGTTGACCTTTGACCTTTCAGCCAAGGTCACTCATATTGGAGGCCCATCAATATATTGAAACACAGTTTTCTCAGAAACCACTTGGCCAATTGAACTCAAATTTCATATGGACACCTTAAGATGAGTGGAGTAAATTTTAACCAAATGTTAATGGTCATTTCACCAAGCTGGCGGCCATGCCCATATAAGGTAAAAACCCTTTAAATATCTTCTACTCTGGAACCAAAAGGCCAATGGCCTTGGGACTTGGTATATAGCATTGGGGATAAGGGTCCTACCAGGTTAGTACAAATGATGAATCTGGGTTGACCTTGATCTTTTTTACTGCAAGGCCAAATTTGATTCCTAATGCATTTATATTGGAAAAGTCTTGAAATGTTCCCTTTTTTATATAACTGATTAAGCGGAAATCATAATACTTGCTAAAATGTTTAACCCATTGAGACACTGGTTTTATATAGCACCAAAAGTCAAGCTGACCTTTGACCTTTCATCCAAGGCCACTCATATTGGACTGCCTTATACATATCTAAGCATCTTTTTCTCAGAAATCACTGGGCTGTTTGAACTAAAATTTAATATGGAGTATTCAGTAGATAAAACAATATAAATATGAAATTATTTTTAGGTCACTTGATCAAAATGGCCACTGCCCATATATGATAAAACAAAATATGCTTGAATAATAAGCCTAAGTTGAACGATACCTATTTTAACATTATTAAGGAGATCAGATGAGCGCTTCAGGACCTTCAGGTCCTCTAGTTTGAGCTTATGATACGCTAAGAATACATTCAAGTAAATTGCTTATGATTCACTTTAACAATATAATATTAAGACACAAAATCAGTCTTAAAGGTATACACATGTATATTCTCTTGAATTGTGTAAACAGGTTTTTCAATTCCCTTGTTTTTATGACCACTGCATTAAATCTTATGAGTTGTGTCTACTGTTCTCCTGTCTGAATACATTTTGAGAAACCTTGCTGAATAAATATACATGTACATGTAATGCCTGAAAGCATGTAGTCAAATATGTTTTGTGGTTTCCCTAATTATGCCTCCCCCCACCGTCATGGTCTGAAGACATATTGTTTTATCACATGCTTCCGTCTGTCTGACTGTCCATCACAAAACGTGTCCACTCTTACCTTCAATTTTCGCCGGATCTTTTTGAAACTTTGCAGGTGTTTTCGTCAAGATCTGAAGATTTGTACGAGGTTTGACTGTAATCATCAGATTATTTTTTGTCACTTGTTTTGCAGTTTGAACTTAGTCATATTTTGGCTCAACTTTTACCAAAGCATATAGACACTAGGTATCTTGTGAACGCAACTCCTTCTCAACTTAAATTCAGATCTGTTTGATACTTTGCAGGTGTTTTTGTCATGATGAGGTTTGGCCGTAATCCGCAGATTATTTTGTCACTACTTTCGCAATTTGAACTTAGTCATTTTTGGCTCAACTTCTACCAAAGCAAAAAGACAATGGGTACCTTGTGGACGCAACTCCGACTACACTTTTTAGTCGGATCTTTTTGAAACCGTCAGCGGCAGGTGTTTTTGTCAACGTTTGAAGATGTGTATGAGGGTTGGCTCTAATCCTGAGATTATTTTGTCACTCTTTTGTTGCAGTTCAATTTAGTCAATTTTTGGCTCAACTTCTTACAAAGCATATAGACACAGGGTATCTTGTGAACACAGCTCCTCCTACAATATAAGCCAGATCTTTTTGAAACTTTGCAGATTTGCATGTGTGCATGTGATTTGGATTAAATCCTCAGATTAATTTGTCAGATTATTTTTGCAGCTTGAACTTTGTACTTTTGTGTCTCCCTACCATAAGGGTCAGGAGACATTGTTGTTTACCCGCAGTGCATCCGTCGGTCAGTGTGACTGTGCATCACAAAACCGTGTCCACTCTACAACTTGAAAAACGTTTGAGATCAATCTATAAATATGACCCCGCCATGCATTACCCACTGGTAAATGTATACGTCGATTTGGTGGTATTTACGCGTATTGCCGGTACTTCATAGACCGGAAGTGGTAGATATTGGTGTAAATACTATATAGACAAACATGCCATTTGCCTAAAGGACTATAGACTTCAATCATTATTAAGTATCAGTAAGTGCATGGCGATTTATGTAAGCATTTAGGAATAGATTCGAGTACCGATCTGGATCATCGGTACTCGAATCTATTCCTAAATGCTTACATAAATCGCCTTGTGCATGCCGAATATTTAAAAATGATCTAATTCTATAGTCCTTTAGGCATATGGCATGTTTTTCTATATAGTATTTACACCAATATCTACCACTTCCGGTCTATTAAGTACCGGCAATAGGCGTAAATACCACCAAATCGACGTTTACATTAACCAGTGTGATTTAGTGGCATTTGGATCTATCTGACGCCACAAAACCATGTCCACTCTACAACTTGAAAAACGTTTGAGATCAATCTATTTATAAATCTTGTGCGTCGCTTATGACCCCGCCAAGCAATTAGTGACATTTGAATGTTTCTGTCATCAAAGATGGAGGAGTGTAGACATCTGCTTCTTGTAAAAAAAACAATTCTAGTTATAAGCATGCAGTAACTATAGTTAAAAAGAGATGAAACTGCAGTTATTTATGGTAAAAGGATTTTCAAAAACTTTCGCTGAAAAAGAAAACCAATTCAATCTATGCTTTTAAATTTTTCATATTTAATGTCAACTCACTGCCTGCTAGCAGCAAATTTGTTGTCTGCTGATAATCTTGGCAAACAGTTTGGACCCAGGACAGGCTCGACAGAAGGTCGGGCCTGATCTGGATCCAAGCTGTTTGACACTCGGATGTTATTCCTGAAAGAATATTTTGAAAAAAAGTAATGTTGAAAAAACCGGGCCGCGTAGCGCAGTCGATAACGTGTCTGGCTACAGATGCGTGTCTGACTGCAGATCCAGGGGTCGCGAGTTCGATCCCGGTCCGGTCCCATACTTTCGTGGAGATTGATCATGAAATAATTTCTACGGTCATTCTCCTCCCTTCCGCTGATTTATTCAAGAAGGGCTGTTGTCAGTTACAAGCGAAAGTATGTGCACGAATTACTGGTTAACCGCTTGTTCAAGCCTGCCCAGGAAAAGTGTGGTTAGGTGAACTGACCGTCCCGCAATGACCATAGCTGTTGACTTGGGACGTAAAGCAACAAAACAAACAAACAAGTAATGTTGAAAAATATCTGCAGATGCAAACAATTCCTGAACAATTACCAAGCAGGCAAAAAAAATTTAAGAGTAAATGAGCAGATAAAGATAACATATATGCGCAATGCCATTAGGACGGGGATTCTGTTGACTACCTTAGCAGAAGCCAGATGTACAGTATAAAGAGCAACATTATACCACCCTTACCAACTTTAGCACGACCTATCTCATGATATGCAAGGTCTGAACAGATGTAGGTGGTTCATGTGCGGATCCACGATGTTTTGTCAGATGTGGTCCAACTTTGACCATTTTTTTTTTATTTTTTTTATTAATATTAGTTAATGAGGGAGAGAGTGGAACCAATCAAATGCCACTAAAGGCGGGCCATCTCAGACCCGCCAGCGAAACGCCATTAAAATGGCATTTCGCTGGCGTGCCGATGATGGCCCAACATTGAATGCTGGCTTAGTAGCTTTGTGATTTTACAGGGGATCGGGACCAGTATTGCTTATAAACCCTATATTTTTGTGATTTTTCAGGGGGGGGGGGGGAGTCCGGACCCCCTGTCCCCCTCTAGATTAGCACATACGGTTTAAAATATTTATATCATGTTTGTCCACTTGTACATAAGATAATTCACTCGCTAAAGCTCGCTGATTATCTCCACGAATAGGCGGGCAACCCATGGTATAACTTACATATGGCAAATTAATGATGGAGCAACTGAGACATCACACAATATTTGGTTCATATCGCAATATTGATAGTTTCAAAGCAAGCTATTATTAATAAATCTTTAGATTTTTGCAACCGTTCAATTTGTGACTTAATAAACAACAAAATATAACTGACAGCTTCAAGCAGCGAATTTGTTCGCCAGTATTCGTCAGCTGTAATTAACGATGAGGCCACGCAGGGATTTGCACATGCAAAGAGCTACGTGCATTAAGAGGCTATTTTGGCCCCTATGAGGCCAAAAAATGAAATTCGCTTTTCACCAAATTCTTCTTATCAGTTTATTAGAACAATGGCCCAAGTGCATAAGTCTGATATTAGTTTGACTTTTACCGTTGCTATGGTAACAAAAATGGCCGCCAAAATAGGCTGAAAATAGGGAATTGATTATTCTGGAGCAAATTTGAGACATTTGACAGAGCAATTAACATAGAGCACAAGCAAATACCAAAAAGATATTTTAACAGGTGATGAGAATTATCATGGCACACAACATATTAAAAGGATGTTTTGGTATTTAGCTGTGCTAATATCTAATTCTTAAAAATTCGGTCTCTAAAAGTCTTAAATTTGGTCAAAATGGCAATTTTTCTATCTTATGCCTATTTTGTCAGCTATTTTTGTTACCATAGCAACGGTAAAATTTAAATAAATGCCGAAATTTTACACTTCAGCCATTCTTCTAACAAACCAATTAAAAGAAATTTGTGAAAAGCAATTTTCAGTTTTTGGCTCCAAAGGGGGCTAATTTAATGCACGTACCCCTTTGCGTGCTTCACGTTAGCTATTACTTACACTGTCCTGTTTTATATTTATATCTTTAGAGTTTCTGTCAATATTGTAAGTGTCATTTGGGTAATCAGTATCTCCAATATAGATTTGTGTTATAAAAGATGCCGGACCATATCTTATGTACTGTTTGGAAGGTAACGGGGGCATCAGTGTCCAATGGACACTTTTCCAGTTTATATTTACTTTACTGACATCTATGTGGAAAATACCTTATTATCACGGGCTGTCCCATATACTACATGCTAGCTGCGACTTTTGTCTTCTGCGGATAACCTTTTGCAAACAGTTTGGACCCAGATCAGGACCGACAAAACTAAATCCAAACCGTTTGAAACTCTGATAGTAATTTTCCTGAAAATGTTAATTGCAGAAAAATCTAGATTGAAGATTTCAAGATTTTATTAAAGATAAGGGTCTAATAGATTCGAATGTAACATACATGTAACAACATTGAACAATATAAACACAGAAAACATTGAAGAAAGTTCAGCAGACCACAGCCTGACAAATTACCCAGCAGGCAAGACGTTAATGACAGACATATCATTGGCAGGGTTGATTAAGTAACACATATACCATTGATTCTGACATCTGTTTCCTAAACTACTTATTTAACAGTAGCAACGTATCATTACTCTGTTCTAGAATGGCTTTTTATGTTCACACGACGAAAGGCTGCGAAATATAATACCAGATTATACTAAAGTCAATTGGTCACACTTCTCTGATTTGCGTTTTTTCCGACCATTTGCGAGCTCTCTTGTGAAATTGTGCAAACACCCTGTCTGATCAGAGTATTTGCTAGCTGGGATAGTTTATCATAGACTACAGACCGCCACATGACTATGATACTGTAACATCAAGAAAGCAACTTACATATTTTCCTCAGCAAGATGATGTCAATGCTCATATTGGCTATATACTTTTTGGAACTTGAATAAAATGGTTACAGGTATGGAATTATTATAGATTCCATTACTCTCGACTCCTGAGATTATTAAATTTCTATTTATTGCAGGGCATGTTATTACGGGTATTCTATATATAATAATATGTCATCCCTGATTCTAAAGTTCGCAGGCCCTAAATATAGACTTCCTTCCCATATTGATTTCTCTAAATGTAGGTAGATTGCTGCTTCATTAAACAACTTCAGTAATCGTTGGTGTAAACGAGAAAATGTTTAACCTGATGCCTTGAAGGAATGGAAGATTAACACTTTTAACATTATTGATACTCGTATTTCATTCTACTCTTGTAATCCTAATCTCTACCCGCGAAAGCTACACCTTAAGCGCGGCATCCAGGATTTTCATACAAAGTATGGTTTGGTTCCATCAACAAAAAAAAAACAACCCCGCAAACAATGATGTAGTTGTTTGACTATTGTATTATGTTGTTACTTTAAAACGGGAACTTATTGGCACTAATGCCTATAAATTGGAAGCTTCCTTGAATGAGAAGGCTGCATGCTTGGTGGTCAACCCAATCACGTTTGACAACTTTGCTTTCTTCTTTAATTGCATGCCGGCAGGTCAGACCTCAGACGCTATGACGGTTTCAACTTAAAGACTTATATATAGATGAGAGGATTGGGGCTGACCTCTTGGCTCTCTTGTGTGTTATGCTTTGTGTTTGTATCACTTTCCCATATGGTGTCCCGGGTTAGGTGTGTTTCTTGTTTCGATTCCTGAATTTTGTCTTCCTCTCTACGATGTATGTATGCGTCGGTTTACAGCTGGAATTGAAGTTGTGTTTCAATATTTAATTGTCACTTGACGGTACAAAGCATTTCAAAGATTTTTTTCAGAAATACTATGTGATGAAAAATCATCCAGCTGCTCAATTGGGGAATCATTTGCACTCATAAAATAACGGGTATTTGATTGATCCAAATAGGTTGAATTTTACATTTAAAACGGACCTGAACCCAATGTACTTTCTTGAAACATCAATAGACATTGATTAGAGAAAGAAAATGCTAAAAACACAATCAAAAATTCCAACCCAGCCAAAAGTTATGTAAGTTTTAAAATTATGCAAATTAGCTAATAAACTCCGCCATCAATGTTAAGACATGATAACTCAAATTAATGACGGCATATGAACATGTATCACTGTCTTTTAAATCTGGTGTGGTTTCAAAAATATATTTTCGTTTAAGTTCTGCTTTGATTTTGGAGCATATGATCCATGGCATATAGTATATTAGCATATATTTCTGATATTATACAATTTTTGACTTCAATGAGGTAGACATGAGGATTTATCTACCCGAAAAAGTGATAATTCACCGAGGCCGCTAGGCCGAGGTGAATATCACTTTTAAGGGTAGATAAATTCTTATGTCTACCGAAGTTGAAGTCCATAACTGTTTTGTTATGTGACTTTTTAACTAAGAATGAAACTTTTCTACTTTCACTTTTGTTGTTCCTTTAACCTAAGGACTTTCTCACAAGTTTTATCAACTGTTATTAGAATATGTTAATGTAGTATTTTGCATTTTGAAATGTATATTAATTCTCTGAATGTGGGATGTAAAATTTAATCATAAAACTTTTTCTTTACATTTTATTTATTCAAAGAAAGATAAATGAACAAACAAAACAAAACAAAACAGTTGTTAAAATTCATGAAAGTCTTTAGTTTACCTGTTGGGATGTGAAACAGCAAATCATGTCAATTTCATGCAGCACATGCTAGTTTTATACTCATCATGCTATTTTTAGCTCTCTAGAGGGTGATATTGCAGAGGTGTCAAAAATATTAACTTCTGTAAACTAGTTCGAGCTGGTTTTCATCCTATATCACCTTCTGGGCCAGTTTAGACCAGTTTTCAGGTAGTTATAGAGATTTATGAAGACAAATTGGGCCAATCAGGAGACAGGATTCTCTCCAGTCATATAACAATTAAAATTATTCTGATGACGTTATCGAAATGAGCAAATTCTCTTGCACAATTTCTCAGGGAGAATAATTTTTATTAAGAATATTAAAACATCGTCAGTTATGGTAAAAAAAGCTTTAACCTCTAGACTAAAACCCACAAAACTATGCCACCTAGTATGAATCAAAACTCCCTTTTGAGTTGGTCAACCTTTGCTATAAACTGAACATGATAAATGATTGTACAAAGCAGTGCTGGTAGAAAATATACGGCTCTGTTGGGTAATTTGTTGAATACTGGTAACATAATATTATTGTCATCTTTAATTTGATACTCGTCTAGACGAAAACATCCTGAACAGAATATTTCAGCTACGATGAAGATTAATGAGTCTTAGACATGATTAATTTGGCTTATGTTCGTCATATTAAGAGCGAAAAAAAAACAATATGTTCCAGAACCGCGTTAATTGCCCATTGATCTTTACCAGAGTGCAGGCAATGTCACCGAGGATCTGGATGGAGTGTCTGGATTTATGTTATCACTCAAAATATTTTTTGCTTTGCAGTACTTATTGTCTTTTCTAATTTGCAATCATCTTACTGAGGAAGAGAGAGCTGGTTGCTTTACTTTAATTGTCTTCCTGATGTCTTGGTACTGTAAGTGTCCTGTGGCGCTTCTCCGCGGTGCCGTGGGTTGGTATGTAGTGTGTGATTGTGGTATTTCCTGGTCATACTCACTTACTTTTTTGCTCATTTTTCATTTCTCGATTTCTTAAAAAATCTTAACACAAAAAATGTCAGTCCTTTTTTTGTCCCTTCATTCTATTATTTTTAATTCTTTGTCTTTTTAATTTTTTTTATTATTTTTTGGTTCATCTTCAACTTCCAGTAACCTTACAATTACAATAAAACCTGTCTTAAGCGGCCACTCAAAAAGATCACCAGAAAATTGGTTTTCAATACCGATAATCGCTCAATGCAGATCGAAAGTATTGCAGAATGCTCCATTTTCTATTAAGAAATTTGTTTTTTCTATTTTAGGTGGCCGCTTTAGACAGGTTTTACCGTATGCCATTGAAGGGTTCGATATACCAAGAATAGACTTCATCAACTATAGGGAACAAAACCATAATCAATTCATTTTAAAAATTGCTTAATCTCATCATGTTTAATATGCTGAGAAGTTTTGATATGCACTATATTCAACAACTCAGTCTGTCCGCCCGTCCTTCCACCCATGGTCAGCTTAAAGTAAGTAAGGGTGCAAAGATCAGGAATCGATACAATCAAGTACCACACCTAACCCAAGATACCAATGGGAAAGTGACAAACTCACAGTTAGACACAACAAACGAGAGCCAAGAGGTCAGCCCTTTCCCAGCAAATGACCACAAAGCACATATAAACAGACGTGCACAAAGACATAGCAAACACAAGACAGAACAAAAACATAAAAGATCCACAAAAGAAGTACCGCCTTGGAACGGTCAGTAAAATATTTTACTGGAGAAATTTTACACGGCGCGCCAACCTCACCTTTAATTCAGATGTGGATCAAGAAACATAGATATTTGGTTTGCATGAAAGACCCCTAACTAATCAATGCATCATCTCCTAAAACATATAAATCAAGATATAACAAGGGGATAAAGCAAAGATAAGGACTCAACAGTAAATAAAACTGAATACCGGAGCAAAAGAAATCCAACAGGCAAACCCTGGTGGGCCCGACAAACAGCCAAAGCATCAGGCCCCTACCATCTCATCAATAGATAAGTCTTTAAGTCGGAACCATCATAGAGTCTGAAGTCCGACCCACCGGCGTGCAATTAAAGAGGAAAGCAAAGTTGCCAACCATGATTGGGTTGACCACCAAGCATGCAGTCTGTTGCAATACATTAATGTTATAGCCAATCTTTTTATAATGGGAAATTATTTTAATGAACTGCGCTGAAAAATTATTAGAGCCAACAATCTTCTTCAATTTATATACCAAGTCACCATAGAAATCAGGTTCCGAAAGTCCTTGGCGCAAGAGAGATTTAAGTCCAACTTGGAATTTAGAAATCAAATCATAGTATCGTCTATAAAATTTTGAAAAAGTTTTGCGAAGTCTATGATACCGATAGCCTTGTTTAAGAAGTTTTGAGTTAACAATTTATTGCGATTGTTGAAGTCAGCAACATAGCTAGATGCTCTGGCAAAACGAATGAGTTGAGAGATATATACTCCATAGGATGCAGAACGAGGAACATCACCATCTAAAAATGGGAAATTGACAATTTCAAAATCAAAGTCGTCACGTTTATCATAAATTTTGGTAGAAACAATATCATCAGAAATTGACAAATGCAAGTCTAAAAATGCGGCTTCGGTATCAGAGGTATTGGCTTTATTCAGTTGGAGCTCTGAAGGGTATATTTGACTAACCATATTGTCAAAATAAACATTATTAATATTTAAAATATCGTCCAAATATCTGGATGTAGTGTTAAATGCATCAATAACATCAGCCTGCTTATCACCAGAAAGAGACATCATATATCCCTCTCATAACAAAACAGGAATAAATCTGCAACCAGGGGAGCACAATTAGTGCCCATAGGAATCCCAACTACTTGTCTATACAACTTGGTGCCAAATCGAAAAAAACTGTTGTCCAACAAAAAGGTTAGCGCATCACATACATTTTGACACGACCATGCATGATATTTTTAGGTAAACGCAATTGCTCAGAAACTTCTTCGCTCTCGTGATTTATCTACTTTTACGACTGACCTCCAGTCGGTGATATATATAGAATTAAAAATTAATTTCATTTAGACACATGACCATGATGGCGTCTTGTTTGCTTGAACGCTGTTTCACCTTTGGGCTTATCAGTTCAGGAGGGTAATGGGGTTCTGCTTTGGCGCCTTCAGTTGCTTTGTTTGCTGCGTGCGCGATGGACGAATTTTAATTGCGAGAATGTAGATGTATTTGTGGACATACTTTTTGTTTTTAACTATTTTGTTGCATAATTGATAATTAACTATGGCAACATCAGAGGACACACTTGAAACACAGGACGTGCCCACGGATTTTAATTTTGACGAATGGGCTGCTTCACTCAATTTGAGTAGGAAAATAACTCAAGTGCTAAGGCAGGAAGAACTCACATCTAAGGAGGCCCTCTCCTTAATCGAGCTCAAAGACTTAAAGGAGTTGAATTTTCCTATGGGGACGACGAAAGTAATTTTGAGTGACATAAACAAATGGAATATAGTGAATGTGAATACTGAACACAATGTGCAAACTTCAGAAACCGGGAATATGGGACAGCTGGAAGGGGCAGGTAAGAGCTTAGACAGTTTACTAAATGAATTCCAAGCCCCGCCAGCAGAAGCCTGCACAAGTTCACCCCCTACGGAATGGGGTCACATGGACCCCAGAACTATTCTAACCATGAAGGCACAGTCGTCCAAAGCTGTGCATATAACTTCATATATCACAGAACAATGCAAACGCAGGCGACAGAACAGGCGTAAAGAATTTGTCATCAAGTCGGGCTCCAAAGACACTGAAACCCTGGTTCTGCGGTCTGACGATGAGCACCCATACCTGGGTATTTTTATTGAGGAATGGGGGGCGGCGAATATGCGCCTCCTTAATCATCTGTTGTGCACTGGGCAACTGCCTAGAGAGGACATAGAGTTTTATTTGGCGTACACAACAAAAATTTACGAATTCGCTGAAAAGTACGAGTGGAGCAGTGTTCTCAATTATGATTACAATTATAGGGAGCTACAGGCCGAACACAAGTTTAAGTGGGGCACATTCTCCCCACACATGGAACTTCAGCTGCTGGTGCCCAAACGCGTGAAACAAGCTAGTGCTCAAATTGGTGGACCTAACAATCCCAGCCAGTCAGTCAGAGAAGACTGCAAATTGTTCAAAGCGAGAGGAAGCTGCCCTTTTGGAGCATCTTGCAAATTTCGACATCCTCGGCCCCAGCAAAGGGATCATAAGGACTCGCATACGGACGCGACGTTTCAACAAAAAAACTCACAGAACACCGGACAACAAGTTTAAATCATAGTGCTTGGGAACGCCTTCTCCCAGAGGACTACGAGCATCGTGATTTTATTTTGAATGGCATTAAAGACGGTTTTCACATCATTGATCCCGACTGTGTATCTCATTCTGTCGAAATTGATAACTATACCTCTGCTACGGCGGAAAATGTGCGCGCGCAGGTTGAAAGCCAAATTTTAACTGAAATCCAGAATGGTAGATACAGGATCGTTGATAGAAAGCCGGCTATCATATCAGCTCTAGGAGCTATTCCAAAAAAGGATTCAAACAATGTGCGCCTTATTCACGATGCTAGTAGACCTTCGGGTCAGGCCCTAAATGACTACGCTATAAATGACCATTTTCAATATCAATCTATACAAGACGCTGTTGATTTAATAACCCCAAATTGTTATCTCGCCAAGGTTGACTTAGCTAATGCGTATAGAAGTACAAAGATTCATCCATCAAATTTCAAAGCTACTGGCCTTAAGTGGCGCTTTAAAAATGACAATCAGTATACTTATCTCCTTGATGAGCGGCTTCCTTTTGGAGCTTCCCGTTCACCCCAGATATTTAATACTATTACCCAGGCTGTAAGGGCTATCATGGCTAGGAAGGGCTTCAAGACTATTGTTTGTTATCTTGATGATTTCCTAATTATTGCGAGCACGTATGACGAGTGTTTACACGCTCTGAATGTTCTTTTACGGCTCCTGCGAGAATTGGGATTTCACATTAACTATAATAAGCTTGAAGGGCCTTGTCAGCGACTTGTATTTCTTGGTATAACTTTGGATTCTACGTCCATGACATTGAGCATACCACAAGAAAAAATGAATGAAGTAAAACAATGTATGAACACTTTTATGCTGTCCCGTAATGTAACAAAACGTCAAATTCAAAGCTTAGCGGGCAAACTCAATTGGATAACTCAATGTGTATATGGAGGGCGGTTCCACATGAGACGTTTAATTGAGAGTGCCAACAAATTACGCAAGCCCTGGCATAGGCAAAATGTAACAAAAGATATGAAGCAAGATATCTTGTGGTGGCTTAATTTCATGGAGGTATTTAACGGCTGTATGCCAATGGTAGATTGTCGTCCGGTGTCATATCCAGTTTGTATTGATGCTTGTAAAATTGCAGCTGGTGCATTTCACCAGGGTGACTTTGTGTATAAACAGTGGACTGCAAATGTGGCATCATTACCCATAAACTATTTGGAAGTTTTGGCTTTGGAACCAGCAGTTAAACGCTGGGCTCATTTGTGGACCAATAAGAAAGTGTTTATCCATTGTGATAATGTTACAGCATGTACTCTTATTAACAAAGGGACCTGTAAAAATGAAACTGTTATGGCAGCATTGCGTCGCATATTTTGGTATTCTGCCATTTATAATTTTCGGTTGAGGGCCATCTATTACCCTGGACAATTCAACAAGTTAGCAGATTCAGTGAGCAGACTTCACGAGACAAACGGACTAATAGAGCTTCAAACTGCCATGACTAACTGTGGTTATTTTTAATTTCAGGCAGTGCTAGATCTCTAGAATATGCGTTGGATCAGGATATAGCTATGTTTTCCAGTTTGGTGTATTCCAAGAACACTAAGCGGGCTTATAAAACTCATAGAGATTCATACTTAAGATTTTGTGCTTTTATGGGATATTCACCTGTACCAGCGTCTTCGCTTACTCTTTGCCGCTATGCGACTTTCCTTGCGCGTACTTTAAAGTTCAACTCTATCAAACAATATATGAATATTGTGCGCTTATTGCATCTTGAATGGGGACTACCAAACCCATTAAAAGAGAACTTCTGTGTGAACAATACCCTAAAAGGAATAAAACGCCACCTTGGAGACAGTGTTACACGTAAACAACCTATTACCCCTGGTGTGCTAAAGTTAATTTTGACTCAATTAGACGTGTCAGTTTCTCTGGACGCGGCTGTGTGGGCCGCATGTCTGATTTCTTTCTATGGATTATTACGCAAATCAAACGTTATGGTGAACTCTGAATCAGCCTTCGAAGCTGATAAACATTTGAGGAGGAAAGACATTTTTATCTATCCTTGGGGAATCGCGCTGCTTATCCGCTGGACTAAAACAAATCAGTTTCAATCAAAGGATTACCTTACCCCTCTGCCACGTTTGAGAAACAACCTGCTGTGTCCAGTTCAGGCTATCGTTAACTGTATGCAACTTTCATTGGGCGCTAGTCCAGTTGGCCCCGCCCTTACTTACAGAACCAATCACAGGTTAAAACCTTTGACTTATGATAGGTTCGTCGCGAGGGTCCGTCAATGTTTATCTGCCTGTAACCTACCTGCCTCACAGTTTGCCTCTCATTCGTTTCGTAGGGGTGGTGCCTCGCATTGTTATGCAATTGGTCTATCTTCAGATAGCATTAAGCTTGTTGGTAACTGGTCAAGTTCTTGCTATTTAAATTATATTGAAAATGACTTCAAGACTAGATTTAATATCGTGAGTCAGATGCAAAAGCATATGTAGGTATTTTTTCCCTAATATGTCTCCTACTACTACTCCTTCGGTGAAATTGGCGTATATTTTTGCAGTTGGTATGCCAACTAGTTCATCTAATTCCTTTCAATCTACATTGTTCATCAAAAGATTGTACAGGCTGCATATTCACTCAGGGTGTTGTTTATGTCGTTGCATAACGTTGTTATGCAACGACATGTATTTTGCATATACATGTATTTATAATTATTATGTAAGCGCGCTGCTTGTAGTTGGAGCTGTAGTTAGGTTATGTATTAAAGCTCCCTTGTTCCCCCTGAACTGTGTTGGTTGTTTGTTTAAATAGAATTAAAAATTAATTTCATTTAGACACATGACCATGATGGCGTCTTGTTTGCTTGAACGCTGTTTCACCTTTGGGCTTATCAGTTCAGGAGGGTAATGGGGTTCTGCTTTGGCGCCTTCAGTTGCTTTGTTTGCTGCGTGCGCGATGGACGAATTTTAATTCCCACCCTAAATTTCCCACCCTAAATGATATGCTGTTTATTTTGTGTATTTTTTTTTTTAAAAAAAAAAATCTATTTTTGGCCATAAGGCGTATATTTTTGCAGTTGGTATGCCAACTAGTTCATCTAATTCCTTTCAATCTACATTGTTCATCAAAAGATTGTACAGGCTGCATATTCACTCAGGGTGTTGTTTATGTCGTTGCATAACGTTGTTATGCAACGACATGTATTTTGCATATACATGTATTTATAATTATTATGTAAGCGCGCTGCTTGTAGTTGGAGCTGTAGTTAGGTTATGTATTAAAGCTCCCTTGTTCCCCCTGAACTGTGTTGGTTGTTTGTTTAATAAGCAACACAACAGCAGTCTGAAGGACAGCCAAATCCCCCGCCGCAGAATCCCATGACCTTGAAGTGCGACCTTGACTTTGAGTTTGTATAGCTGAGTTATGGCGGGCTTTGCACACCAACTCACTGAGAGGAACTTTTGGGTGAAACTGGTTAATGAAAATCGCCCAAAGGAGAAATGGAGCCGACACGAGACTCAAGGGTAAAATATTTTCAGAGAGAGTCCAACTTTGACTGCGTTTTTAGTTGATTAGGAGAGCGAGGATCCAAATACCATTATAAGCGGGTCATCATCGGCCCGCCAGCGAAACGCCATTTAGTTGGCGTTACGCTGGCGTGCCGATTATGGCTTGGTAGTTTTGTGATTTTCAGGGGATCCGGACCAGTATAGCTAAGAAACCCTATATTTTTGTGATTTTTCAGGGTGGTCCGGACCCCCCCTCCTTGGATCCGCCGATGATTTCTACCCTTAACTTGATCCATCAGGCTTTCTATGACGTGCATTGCCTTATTTGTTATTCTAATCAGTGTTGCTTGGGGGTTGTCTCAGTAGCACAGTTGGTAATGTTAAACTGTAAGGATTATCAAGGGGATACAATAATTAAACAATTTAAAAGGATGACCAAATAAAAGAGACGCCTGACATATCGAACTGGAATTGCATCCATTCTTTTCTACAAATAATTAAGAATAGATGGAATTTATTTAGCCCTAAAAGCGCCAATCACAACTGCAGCAGAAGACAAACATTTACTCTTTTCTTGATTTAAATGTTTAAAATAAGGCTTGTCGTTTCATGCTGGGGCACATTTTTAAAATGTCGCTTGATACAAATTTTTGACGGTGTTTCAAGGGTTAGATACTTTTTGAAGTAGTCACAGATATAGATTAAACTGAATATATTCGTATGCGTTTTCGACTTCTAGTTAGTAATTATTAAACTTTTGCGGATGCATAGATTTACGACAGCTGTCAAGAAGGAAACAACTCTAATGCGTAATAAAGCCGAATTGAACGTGCATGGCAGTGCAAAACTACAATTTTAGGCATTGGAACCTTTGTCATAGGCGTAGGAAGCTTTTCAATATTGGGGGGCGGGGGGCAAACCCAGCGCGGCCAACTTCAATACTTGTGGGGAGGGGGGTACTGCCAAAAGTACATATACGCATGCGTGCACTTTCCCCTTTATGCACACACATGTGCTTAATGTTCACACACCCATGCATGCATGCACACGCATGTATGCATGCATGCACAGCCTATGCAAACATACATTTTACATCCTGATATGAAAATCATTAAAATCAAAGCAAGCGATCTCTATGAAAAAACAGCAACAAATATATATCAAATATATACAAGTCAACGAGGAAGGGTTGGTTATTTATATTGCTAAAACTATTTGAATTTGCATACATGAATACTCATTCATTATTAAAATCAAAGCAATGGATCTCCAGTTATAAGTAGTCATATATATAATTTCAGTTCGAGCGAGCGAAGGAAGCGAGGAAAATTTTTGGTAAGGTTTTTCAGAGCAAAAGGCTAAGAGGGACAAAGAACAGAAAAAAAATAATGATAATATTTTACTCTGAGCGAGCAAAGTGGGAGAGGAATTTTTTTGGTAAAGTTCTTCAGAGCAAAAGGCTAATAGGGATAAATAACAGAGCAAACAAAAGCAACAATGATAATATTTTACTCCGAGCGAGCAAAGCGAGCGAAGAAAATTTTGGTTAAGTAATTGCAGATTAAAAAACTAAGATGGATAAAAAACAGAACCCAAATAAAAATTTAAAATTAATATTTTACTCTGAGCGAGCGAGGAAAATTTGGTAAGGTAGTAGTTAAAAGTTACTAAGGGAAAAACAACAACAAAAAATGTAATAGTTTACTCCGAGCGAGGGAAGCGATCAAGGAAAAATTTTAGTTGTGTATTTCAGAGGTAAAAGCTAGGAGTGATAAAAAATCTAAACAAAAAAATATAATCTTTTACTCCAAGCGAGTGAGGAAACGTATTTGTTTGAAGCCTATTGCCTGAAAGGTATTTCAGAGCAAAAAGATTTCGAGGGATAAAAAGTTGGAGCTCTTTAAAATTTAGGATAGAAAATAGGAATAATAGGAAAAGCTTGTAAAGGCTGTTTATCTGGAAAAATGATACATTTATACATTTAAACTTTCATATACATACAAGGTGATAACAGCCTGCTGACTGAGAGATATGAAAAAGTATTAAAATCTGAGCAAATTGTTTGCTCTCAGAAAATCTTAGACCAAATTCAAAAATTCCGACCGAGCGAGGAAAAAGTTACTAATAATTATGTGTGGAAGTTGCTTATTTTACCCTGGGTGACAAGCAATTATATGTCAATTTAGACAAATTATTGGAGGGGCCAAAGGCTATTCTAACCTCCTACAAAATTATTGGGGGGGGGGGGGGCTGGCCCCTGCTGCCCCCCCCCCCCCCCCTGTTCCTACGCCTATGTTTGTTGTTGTTTTTATTGATTTCAGCATCATTCTTGAAAAAGTGTAGGTAGTTTGGTAGCGTTATTTTAACTTGACTTTAGAAGAAAATAATTTATAGCCATAATGTTTATAAATAGATTCTCCAGACACATTGAGAAATTGACTTTAATACAAACTAATGTATCAGCAAGTGCGGCTGCTGTTGAAACTTAAACCTTAATGCGCCAATTGCAACAAAAGTCGTCTGTTTTTTTCTCGTCTGCTGAAATGTTTAAGAAGCCTCTATTGCAAACAGTGTGGACCCAGATCAGACTGCTCCTATAGGAGCAGTCTGTTCTGGGTCCACGCTGTTTGCTTCTATACTTAATTCGTCAGTAATAATAGGCAATTTTTTGCAGCAGACGACTTCAGCAGACGACATTTTCATATGCATTTTTTCTCGGCGCTTTAAGGGTCAATTAACTCCAACTTTCAATATAACCCAGACCTATTGACGTTTAATCAAGTAATTTAAGTTGACAGAATCAAGAATATCTATTTCATTTTCCTATTTATAGAGATTTGCGGATTGAAATGCAGTATTTACAAAAGCCAAATAAAAACAACGATAAAAACAACAACAAAACAACATACAAACGAACAAAACAGCTCGTTACTCAGTGGATGTATGCATATGCAACACTTACTGTTAATCACCACCATTCAAAAACTATTATTCAGAATAAGAGCTAATGTGTATTGTTTTCGTTATGCGAGGCCCCATTTACATGCACACATTTACTTACCTAAGTAAAGATACTAACGCAAGCAATTACTTACGATCTGATGTGAACGCATTTACTTACCTAAGTATAAATACGCCTGGAGTAAACTGGGGTAAGTACATTTGCACCACCTCTGGAGGCCATGCAAACGTATATCTACTTGTAAGTAATTATACTCCATAGGCAAATTATGTCATATGTAAGCAAATTGATGTTTCTTGACTACTTGGGCATATAGCATGATATCACCAATAGTTAATCCAATTTCCTTTATTCTATACCGTATACATGTCATCTGGGCAAGATTGTCCAATGAAGAATGGTGCCATCCATTGGTCGTCAGTAAATGTCCCTTTAACAACATCAGTCCACCACTCACGAAATCGCTGTTTCGTCCAAATATTTGTTCCATGAGACAACCCAAGTGCAAGTCCAATGCAGAAAATATGATGGCAGCTGCCCCTCTGTTTTTCAATCAACAGACATAGCTGTCAAAAAAAAACAACAACTGGCCAGTAACAAGTGTATGTACCTTTTAAAATACTTATGTGGACGCATGCAAATGCAGAGTAAAATGATACTTTTACTTACTTACGTGTATATTTGCTCCATATAGCTGAATACTTACATATTTACGTTTTATGCATGTGAATTGGGCTTTATCAGATGTGCGTTTACATGTCAGATTAACGAATCATTTTTGCAAGTTACTGATAAATCAAGCGACATTGTCTTTAGCCAACTTTCAAACAGAAATCACTGTTAAACTGCTTGACATGCAACATTACACAATGGTAGTGCCACATGAGTTTAATAACGAACAGAGTAAATTAAAAACAACGTGTATGCGAATAGTAGAATGAATTTTCTGGTATGATTTGGCTGTTAGAGAGATACAACAGCAACTGGAAATTATTTGCCAAACCAGTTTTTGGCAAATTCACCTTTTACTTATAGTTGATATAGACACCCCAAGTCACTAATTTCTGTAAAAATAGACAATCCTGAGTAAACTCTATAACTTTTTTACTTAAAATTTACAATGACATGGAAAATATTTCACGAAAAATGTCAAAATTTCCCTGCGGGGTTTACATAAAAAATCTAATGTTCATCTTTTTGTTCAAATATGAAATAACTCTCATCAAAATGGCATGTAAAAATGAACGTTAGCCAATAATAAATTGCTTGTAAATTCATGCAAAATATTGAGTACATAAAGTTGCGATAATGTTATACTGAGCATAAACACGCAAATGAATCGTTTTGGTCCTGACTTATTTATATTAATTAAAGGAATCTGTCAAAATGATCGAACTATTAGGCCTTCTCATTCCTAGAATTAAACATGCATCAACGAACAGTATATAGCCTGATGGGTTAGCAAATCTGCGCCATACACTGAGCCAAAATTATACGTGGCTACTTTTCAATTTCATTTTTTTGACAAAGCATTAATGATATTGAAATGAAATTTGCCTAATTATGTGCATTTCAATGGACTAAAGTTATGCGTGCTTTGGAGTAGTTTTCTATTACTTCATGATTTTTGCGTTCAAAAATGCAAATATCAATTTATTTGAAGAAAATAAGCGTTTTAATTGCATTTTTATCAAATTGAAGAACAGGTGATAACAAACCTGTCTAGCTGAAACACCTAACACTTGAAATTTTGCTTATGACAGATTTTTTATGATTTATAAAAAACAACAACTAGTTTTCAGCATTTTCCAATATTTTGAAAATCATCAACTGCACACACTAACATAACTGTATGTGTTTTATTTCATGTGAAAATGTTATGTCAAGCACATTACACCTTAATCAGCCCATTTTCTAACGATAATTTTTCAGGACTGGTGTCCAATTCTGGTTTTAACGTGAATGTTTAAAGGTCATTTAAATAGCATTAATTTTTTAAAGTAGAACAGTGATGCCTACTTATAATGAATAATCGCTGAAAATTTCAATCCCGTGCTGCAGATAATAATGTACGAAGAACTTCTCACTTGTATTTGTTTTGTAGGCTATAAACATTGTTGTAGATGTTTAATTGCTGAATAAATATATTGTATTGTATTGTATAATAAGCATACAGAGCAATGCAAATGTTGTATGCAAATTGCATAGTTAACTCTAAAGCTGCTGATAGTGGCTGTCTTCATGTTAATCTAGAGGAGAAATGGAGAGTTTAATTGTCATAAAACTTTTGCTTCTTTTTCATCTTATATCACAGCTGCAAACCAATTAAAATATAAATGGATAACGTATCTTGGGAATATTTTATATCACACTGAAAGTGTAACTTTTTGAAATGAGGGTACCTTTACTTGGACTTTGTGCAAGAGCTACCAGTCATTTTGAAATGGCATAATTTGCAGAGTTCCGACAAAGCCTTGGATTTTTTTTATAGAATAAACATTTTTTAAGAGCGATTTTTACTCTCTGAACAGTCTCAAAAAATGTAAGGTGGCAATTTATAACTTCGGTTCAGTGTATACTGTTTTGAAAGTATTAATCGATACATTTATAAAAAAATCTTTTTCACAAAAATAGTGCTGCAGCTATATAAATAGTCACCTAGACTTGTCGGTAAGCAAGATGAAGAAAGAAAACATACCATTCCATTTTATTTAGATCTTATCTTATTAATGGGTCTCGACGCAATGAAACCTGTCTTAGGGGGGTTTCCGAACAACAAAGCTGCAGACCAGCCTGCGCATCCTCTTATTAGAAAGTAGCATATCTAAACTTGCTACAAGCGAAATTTCATTTTTTTAGCTGGTCTCTGTAGCTGAACAGGCTGGTTTGAATCTCACTTCATCAGAAACCCCGAAGACAGGTTTTCTCGCTACGAGGCCCATTTGATTCACACGTCTGCTTCCAAAACATAGCAAAATATCAAAATTTTGTTTAAGGACATATGCTACTTAATACTTTCCACATTGAAATATGTTCAATACTTTTCATACGGTTTGCTTTATGCATGGACTGTCAATTTATGATATATAAAGGATATGTCACTATGCTCAATTTTTTATAATCTCATATGGAAGTTTTCAGAATTTGACCAATTTTCTGAACAAATGAAAGAATAACCCAAGTCCAAAATATCAAGCTAAAATAGTTGTAATCTTCAGTCAGCTTCTTTCTATCAATTTTAACTAATGCTCATGACCTGAAGCCTTCTAGAAAATGTACAAAGGACCTTTAATTGTTATCATAAGCTGTGAAAATATACTCCATGGTATACTTTGGTAATTATTCAAAAATGTGATTTGTTTTTAGAGTAAATGATAAAAATCTGACATTTAAAATCTTATTTTTTATTTAAATTTCATGACTTTCATAATTACCTTTAGCAAAAAGAGGGAAAAATGGGGGTCACTACACTAATTATCTTTCAGGAGGGCCAAATTTAACCCCTTAGTACTGGTTCAAACCAGGAAGACCCATCCCGGCATAACTTAAAATTATTGATTAGGATAAAAAGAATCAAATAAGAAAAAAACATATCCACAGATTTTGTGCATAATTCAATATAAAACGTTCAGGAGTGATTTTTTTTGGTCATTTTTATAATTTCATTTTACTAGTATGCAGTAATCCAGCATTAAAACGCTACAAAAGGAGAGATAAATACACTGAAAATTAGGTGCCCACAAGGGAATTAGCACTGATCCTCTGGACCCATAGGCAGATAGGCTAACCATTAGCCCCAGAGGCCAGGTCGTTCACGACTCGCAATAATCATACATGGAGAATATATAATCAGAGTTTCAGCCTCTTTCATATTTGTGACCAGACTTAAAACTTCGAAATTGTGTCGCTTGACCTATCTATCTGTCTTGGTACTGAGATACATGTTTCAGGCACATTTTATTTACTTTAGAAGAGTATTTAAACACTGATTTTACTCGAATTGGTAAATGATTGAAAGAAAGGGGAGGTAAACATTCTCAATTATTTCTGCGTTATCCAACGCACAAATGGTGCGCATGAAAATAAGCCGCATATGTATTTAAAAAGATTTTGGTGGCAATGTCTAGTCAGGCGAACCTTTATGAGACTATGAAAATCATTTGATTCTCAATGAAACTATAAACATGCAGCATACTAGTCTAAAAAGTGATTTAGAAAAAATGGCATACATCTTTCAATTGTTTGCGTGTTACCCATGAAACTAATGTACTCTGAATATCTTAAGATATTGTTTTGAATCATGCTTATAACAATGTATTATTGTGCAAACTTGAATGGTCTTTGGCGTCAAAACTGAATAAGATGTGAGGTTTGTAGACATATCTAAGCTTTATTACATATCTCCTTTCAAAAACTACTGTTTAGTGAAGGATGGCGGGTATTCAAAAAGTTGTATTAACTATTTGACTGTTACAGAGAAATGGACCTACTCACTGAGAAATAAAATCTAATAATCGCCAGGTACTCAATACAATAACTCATAATGCTGTAAAACAATGACTATTATCATTCTTACGACTCGTTTTCATTCCATATTGCTCTTAGTCTAGTATATAACAACGTACACTAAAATTAATTTCTGTGGATGGGTATATTCTGATTTGACTGTAGCACAATGACCACAAGCACATTGATGATCCGTTTTCGATTCAGTTTGCTATTACAACCATGCAACTAGTGAGTTAGCAATATATTCCGATGAAACATCCCAAGATGAGCTGTCAAAAGCATAACATAGGCAGTCTAATATTGTCATCCAGGTGCAAGACAAACTATATGAAAACTTGATCATTTCCAAATGATCATTTCACTGTAACAATGAACGTAGTGGAGATTTTGTAAAAAAAACAACACCAAACAAACACGTAGGATGGAAACCCCTTTTAATAAAAAGTCATATGTTGCCTCTATTAGCGAATTACAACGTGTACCAACAGCATATATTACTGGAAAAAAATCAGGAAAACCATCTTGAAATAATTATTAACGCTCATAAAGTATCATATCCACTGTCTTTGTACCAAGCAAACTGCGCTTGTGTGTGTGTGGGGGGGAGGGGGGTGTGGTATACTGTTTTCACATTGTCCGTGCGTGTGTCTGTCTGTCCGTAGCGTTTTGTTTCCTTAATATCTTGAAGAGTAATTGTTGGAATATCATCAAATCTTGCAAAAATATTCATATCTACAAGACTAATACTTTTAATAGAAAATAGTATGGGCCTAAGACCTATTATATCAGAGTTATTTCCCTTTGTAATTCTAAATGGCACACGAGTCCATCCATAACGTTTTGTTTCCTTAATATCTTGAGGAGCCATTGTTGGAATTTCATCAAACCTTGTAAACATATTTGTTTCTACAAGACAAATACTTTTAATAAAAAAAGTGAGGGTCAGGAACCAATTCTATTAGAGTTATTTCCCTCTGTAATTCTAAATGGCTTTTATATAGGATTTATGCTTATGCTATGGTAGTGCTGTCATGGGCCAATCTACTCCTACCACAGCTTTTAATGCAGCAATTTGATACTTTGATTTCTCAATGTAGACACCTTGGACATATGCATGAAGGAGCTTGATTCAAAATGTTTTTTAACAAAATGATGGCAATGGGATCTTAGAATATTTGTTCTCTAATTTGGCTTTTGTATATGCCTAGATAGTGCCCACAAGGGCTGATAAACTCCTTCTACAGTTTTTCCTGACTTAATTCAATACTTTACCTACACAATGTTTACATATTGAAGATATGCATGAAGGAGTTTGGTTCAAAAAACATAATTTTTGACAAAATGAAAGGCATGAGAACTTAGACAAGTTTTTCTTAATATAGCTTTTATATATGCATTGGCAGTGTCTTTACCTATCACAGCTTTTGGTGAGTTTATCCAATATTTTACCTGCATAATGTAGACATACTGAACATATGCATGAAGGGGTTGGTGCAAAAAGCATTATTCTTTTACAAAATGACAGCATTGAGAAGTTAGATATTTTTTCCAATATAAGCTTTGATATATTTTCAAAGAACTTTCAGGTGTAATATTTTCTGTGCATTTAATCTTACCAAATATTGCAGATTGTTATTTTAAAGATCATTTGCACATATTCTACGGATATCTAATTCTCAAGATTAAGGGCTGCAGGTTAGAACCATAACTTGCAAAAAAGAGGGGTTTTTCACTGACCCATTGTTTTTTTCGTCTTTTTTATATTTGTTCACATTTTCCTCCAATATTTAAATGATCTGCCCGTTGTCCGCCATATTGATTTCACTACCTCACTAAAATAGAAGAAGTGCATTTCTTTACAAGCAATAGGGACAGACTAAAATAGACTACAAATGCTTTGATTATTCCAAAAATCTATATATAAGGAACATACTTACTGGAAGTGTGTAGATCAGGTGATAAGAGAAACTGAACACAATCTTGATGGGCAAAACCAAACAGATCTGACCATAAAAAGTCTATGGCAAGAAACAAGGACGCAGCAGCCAGCTTTTTTGGAACCACCATCATTCACGTCTGATTAATCAATCATTACAGAATGTGAGCACCTGTGACAGTGTTGGTTATCTACCTATAAAGGTTTATTTTGTCACTGGCAAATAAAGATCTTCCTTTGTAGATCACTTGTCTTTCATTACCATAATATGTGTTAACAAAATTTAGACGAAATAAATTTTGTCAAGTTGTCAATCATTATTAAAATACCTGTCACTATATGGAAATTGTGTGTTTTTAGTTGACAGTCCTGTCATTAAATGTGATTTCAAAAGCTACCGTTTTGCTAACCTGCTAGTTACTTGGTTGTATTTTTCGAAAACCATGAATAACAAAACGGATATCTATGCAAAAGTAATCCTGGTGAGTCTGCTCATCTCAATTTTTCATAAGGGTTCACACTTTTGTTTATTTTGAAACAGCGCAATAATTAAATGTATGCAGTTACGTATCAAATAAAGTAAAATCATGAGAATCATATTTCACTGGTATGAATAGCTAGACAGATTTTTCAGTGAACAGGATTACAAGATAACATTTTAAATCCATTCCATTTCAATGTTGTCTACTTTGATTCATAGTGCTGTTTTAAATACTATATCACAATGCAGTAGATTTCATATATACTAGGGCTGTTCAAATATGAATGCAAGTAGCTTTATAACTTTCTTCACATATATGCTGCAACAAAATGGTAAACGTTTCTATAAAGGACTATATGTCACCTTTACACTGGCACCAGACCTAAAGACAAACACAGTATACTTTTCGGGCTATAGCCCTTTGAATGAGGGTTACGTTAGTATACTAACAAAGTCAATGCTTCAAACATATACCAGTGATATAGACGAGCGTATAATTCTTCGATAAACAGGAGAAATGTCTTGAAATTTTTAAGGAAGTATCCCCATTTTTTTATATAATGATTCTGTGAAAGTTGCGAAAATCCGACGTGCTTTTGTTAAATTACAACGAATAGTTTTCACTAAAGTCCCCTTATGTTTGCAAATAAATGGTAAACAAAAAAAACCTTACAGTTTTCAGTTAAAATTATCTCTAACAAAATGCACGAAGCAACATTTAAACTAGTTTTAACTCAAAGACAATATCTTGATCGCTCATACTGAGTTGTTGCTACAAATTATTGATGGATAGTGGGTAATTTTTAGACGCTGAAAAGCATTTTTATTATGTCAAAATGCCTTAAGTGAGGGGGTTATAGAATTTATATTTAATTTTTTTGTCATAACATTGTGGCTTAATTTTAAATTTGAACGTAAACTTTAAGTTTGACGACTATAGGCATTATTTACAACAAAATTACTCACCTGGTCTTGAGGACTAGACAGATTGAACATATTTTAATCAATGTAAACAAGTCATTAAGAGGCAGAAAAATGCTTGAAAATGATATAAATTTGATTACTCTGTAAAAAGAGGACGGCGCATTTTGAAAACTCCCTTATGGCATATTTTGCATGTTTTCAGCAAAACGCAAAGCAAACGACACTAGTTGGCCATCCAGAGCTTGAAAAAAACATTCTGTTGGCATTTTTGAGTACATTTTGGCATCCATGCTCAAAGTGTATGATGTGTTTTAAGTAGGATAGGGGTGGATGCCAAGTCTGGAAATGCCCCAAAGTCCCAGAATTAGGTCAAAGGTCAACTTGGTGCAAATTATTGTATATATGTCAGATTTTAGCGTTTTTATCAATTAGCTATCCAAAATTATGATTCAAAATAATGCAAAATCTCTTTTGGATAATACAGTCATACTATATAAACAAACAGCATCATCAAGGCATGATGTATGTTTGGATCAAAGGTCATTTAAGTGCAAAATCGGGGAAAATTGTAGCAATATTTTATTTATATAGGAGCAAATTCAAATTTTAAGTTCCCTTCTATCCGAATGGAAGATTTTTTATTGCTATCTTGCTAGGTGTGTGTCTATCCTGTTTGGAAAGCAATGATTTACCAAGTTTCCCGCGGTCAAATATTCATAATAGGCATGTAAAGTATGTTACTGTATAAAATCAATTAAAATGTAATACAACTCAGGATAACCATTTCATTTTAAAGAAATATTTTTTATTTAATACTTTGTATGAATACGTCATTTTATGCAATTATACATCCTTTTATACATAAGCTGTGTTTAAGTTGTTGCTTACGTTACATTTTACCATCTGAAATTGAGTCATTTCTCAAAGGTTTATGTTCCTAGCTACAGCTTTCATGAAGGACTTGGCCATGATCTCCTGCCTATAGGACTAAAATATATTTATTTTCTCATTTCATAAATTTGTTGTGTTTGTTCCCATCTATGAGTAATTGTAAAACAATTTTTACAAGGCCACTACCTGCTAATTGCATATACTAAGCATAGTTTCATGAAAACACAAAGACCACGCCTCCTTTCATAAAACATCTGGCGTGTTAAAACTATGATAGAATATGGTAAATACCATATACTGGAAGGAATATATCCTCACATTGGTCTTCACATCGGCCTGTTAGCAGATGGTAACATACATAACATCAAGCTAATATACAGGTACATTTCTAATAATGACCATCCAGTGAAAACATTGTAAACTTTTTGTGGGGTATATCATGGAAATAGCCCTGACATTATGGGTAAGCCTCTATAAAACTTTTTACATTTAATTATAGGGGTGTCCTTTCATTTGCACATATTAATGAAATGATGTTGATTCAAAAGCAGCATTTCTTTGAAATCAGACTGCTTGTGTAAAGGTATTCGTCTATATATAGAAGCAGTAAAGATACGATATTAAAGGTACCCTCTAGTTTTAAGATATCATAAAATATATATCTATGTCTTTCACAGCGCAACATTTTTATACATTGTAATTGTTTCAGTGCCAATAAATCTAATTCTAAGTATCATTGTTAAAACATATTTTGCATATTATTTTTTGCAATGATGATAAGAGATCAAATGCTATGAGGTTATTGGCATGTGTTTCTTTATGTTATTTTTTAAACTGTAAAATGCCAATGCAAGTTTTATTCCAAATTAAATTTCCCCAAAACAGATGTCTGGTTACTTCTTGGGAATACACAGGCATTCACCATATTGGAGCACCTGATGATTTGATTGTGTTCATAGTTTTCCATCAGTTTAGGGTCACTTCTTAATATTTAGTGTAATTTATGTGTCCTGAAATGGTTATCTAATATGTACATATTCTAGCATAATCAATCGGTTTAACATCTCTGATTTGCTTGATGTATATAAGATCCTAAGGTAGTTAACTCGCCTGTTCTAGTGTAGAAGCTATCTGTTACCTATGACAATTTGCTAAGACAGGGATTGATTGCATGCAGAGTAGAGGACTTACATTAATGTATACATCTACTACTCGTAGATACAAGTGCAATATATCAGATTGGATAGCACTTGTAACTGGTAACATACTCAAAATGTGTAGCTTTAATAGGGCATTACTCTTGAATTAAAACTGAACTACTTTCCTTTCACTATATACAATGTGCAAGACAGTCCTCAAACAGTGTTAGTCTTCAAGTGAGCAAGTTTATGCTTAAAATGCTTTCTGCAAGCTGTTGTCAGCAATGTTGTTCACATTTTCGATGGTTTTGCATATATATTTAAGACTATCACAATAAGCATAATTTAGTAAACCTTTTAAAACCAACAAACAGACCATAACTCACGTTTCATAGGACATATATAAAACATGTACTATGGTTACAAATAGCTCAACATTATCAAATAGTACATAAACAAAACTAAAAACAAACTACCTTGTGAATAAGAAAAGCAAAGAAATCAGCTGCAAGTGACACTACTTTTTCAACATTCAGTTTAATCTGTGAGTTTCAGAGATGCAAACCATACTAGTGAATTTTGGGAGTCATGTTTTTGTTTTATGCTTAAGAATAAAACAGTCGACTGATCTTTGAAATAAAGTATCACAAACGTTCGAACGATTTGTTGTTTATGTTACCATATATATGTTCAGATGTTTTACAAGACTGCTACATGGCTCAGGTAACCTTACCTCAACCAACCTTAGTCTAAGATAATTAACAAGCAGACTTGTTGCTATCAGAATTGCTGCAGAATATAATAAGATAATCATCATTACAATATGATATGAAATCTAGTTCAACAAAACATAGAAGATTTTAATGGGGACAGATGATAAATTAATTTTATAATGTAATTGTCAACAGTGAAAAGTGAAAATTAAAATAATTCAGCATACAAGGAAAATCTTTAATACTAGATCTATGTAACATCCTATATTTGGACATAAACCATGCTGGTTCTGTACTACGATGTTATATTTGCAATCTCCAAAAACCTATATCTGCGACAGAAGACACTCAGCACTACCCCTGCCTTAATTCCTGCCTTGCCACTAGATGTATGAAATATTGCTATGCTATTTTAAGTAAATTATTGATATTAAGTCAAAATTTAAATAATGCAGTAGATTGCATGTTTAGCGTTATGTACCATTGGTTGAAATCTGAAAACTGCAATATGAATGTAAAAGAACCAAGCAAATTACAAAAAGTAATTGAGTAAGACCAGGAAATGCCACATTCACACATTGCAGACCAACCCATAGCACTATTTTAAATTAAGCCTTATATAGAATAAAATGTGTGTAGTTTATGTAAGCGAATTGTGGAGAGCAAACCCAAATTTTATATAAGCCTGACAACAATTTACTACCTTTATCCATTTATGCAAGACACCTTTTTGTTACCTACGTTACCTCATTAATATATGTGCAGCAATTTGAGATCCATTATTGTTAATATAGTTATAATTTGATTTCATTATGAAAGATATTTTGCCAATTCCAATGCAATGAAAATAATAGAAAAATGAATCTGTAAGCAGCTATGCGTTACATGCTGGAGCCAGTACAAATTACATACTAATTAGCATATTTAAATATTTACTTGATTTCACTTCATAGCAAGTTAAAAGTTATAAACAACTTCAAATATATGGAAATGAACATTTTTTGATAGAATACAGATCAACATCATGTATATTTCAGGTCAGGTTTCATGGTTTATTATAATACATGTAATTTGTAAAGCCATTATCTGCAATTAGTATAAAATGTAACATAAGTATCCCTGACGAGCAGAAATACATATCACAGATGTATGCAATTGATTTATATGTCTAGTTTAAACATTTAATGCTTGAACCTGTTCACTTATTCTATTAAAATAAATCAACATTAGCCTTGTATTGTGTGCACTGCTATTTTCAATGTCAGTAGGGTAACGTTGATTACAGGTGACTTATAGACAAATGATCACAAAAAAGTTATTAGATTATGGGTTTCTAAGGCCCCAAGACATGTCCCAAACTGAAAAAAGTTTTACTTTCTGAGAGGTGCAGCAAACTCTCAAAGTAGCCCATATATCTCAGTTTAGCCCAATTGAGGGAGAATTTCCGTCAGAATTGCACAAAGCTTACGATGTTTGTCTTTGTAAAATCCATAAAAGGATGCTTCCAAAGGGGTTTCTTTAATAAAAATCATATTAATCTAAGCCTTTTGAAAGACATCTACCCATTTTTAGAGTTTAAAAAACATCTTGTTGTTGGATCAGAGAAAAAAAGAAACACATTTTGTAAAAATACTCAGTTTTGCACTTGATGACCTTTGACCCCATTTTAAAGTCGACATATGACTATTTAGTTATAAAAAATATTTTCTCAATGTTTTTCAGACTTATAACTATAAGCATACCAAATTTGGCTTGAAAAGAAATAAGTTTACATATGAAAAGATAAAGTTGTTTTACAGTAGTACATATTTTCTCATTTTTGCACTCAATGACCTTTGACCTAATTTCTGGCCTTCATATGCAAATTCAGACTTGGCATCCACCCCTATGGCTTTGCACACATGCTAAATATTATGTTAAAAGTGGTCTAACAAATGTACTCAAAAATGCCAACAAAACCAAAAATATGCATCTTTTTTCGATTCGGATTGCCAACTACACAGCGATGTTCATTATTACATCACCAGTAGATAACTCAAAATGACGTTTATCATAAAATTAATGACGTCACAAACCTGTCTGTTTACTCGGGATTGAAGCAGAATTATATAAACTTTATCCTGCAAGTAACTTTTGGATTGTTACTTAAACTTGCATCTAAAATTTGGTGCCATTATGTTTCAAACTTACAAAGATATGAAATTATATCCGCACATGTACCAAAACGTGCATTGCACTTTGCTTCAGAAAACCATCAGTATACAGGAATGGCCTTTATATAAGGGTCTGTAACTCGAGAAATATAGTGATTGTTCCTTTATATTGGGTGCCATTTTAAAGGCGACAAATAGTTCTTTCCAGAAAGGTATGACATTTTGTCGTAGCATATATGTGAAGAAAGTTATGAAGCTACTTGCATTCATATTTGAACAGCCCTCGTAATTGTAAAACGACCATATTGGTGACAAATCCTTATTTATTTGAAACCATATGAGACGTCATCAAAACACTTTTTATTCTGATAACAATATATGTAAAGATACAATATTCTAAATTGATGTCTTGCCACTATCAGGTAGTCCTTTGTGACCACCAGCGGCGGTAATTTAACTGAAAAAATGACAACAGTGAAGAGAATTATATGTGTCAAAGGATTCAGGGTTTGCATTATCCCTTTTTTTTTCTGTATACCTGTAACAGTTAATTTGACAAACAATGAAGACCCAGGTGGATCAGGGTCTGCACTATTTACCAAGATGAAATCTTCAGGGAAGAAATGCATCATAATTTAGAATTTCTCCCTGTGACCCCATAAAACACAAAATGGACATATTCATGCTTATTGTAAGAATAACTTAAGCTAAGTTTTACGTGCATTAAAAGGCTATTTTGCCCACCCCCCCCCCCCCCTTTGAGGTCAAAAAAATAAAAGTTGCTCTTCACAAGTTTCTTCTCATTAGTTTATTAGAACAATAGCCAAAGTGTGAAGGTCTCGTATTGATTCGACTTTTAAGGTTGCTATGGTAACAAAAAATGGCCACCAAAATAGGCTGAAAATAGGGAAATGACCATTTTGGAGCACATTTGAGACATGTAACAAAGGAATTAATATAGAGCACAAGCAAATACAAAAAAAATATTTTAACAGATGATGAGAATGATAGCGGCACACGATATATTAAAAGTTTTTTTTAGTATTTTCTTGTGCTGATATCTAATTCTTAAAAAATGGTCTCCAAAAGCCTCAAATGTGGCCTAAAACGGCAATTTCTCTATTTTAAGCCTATTTTGTCAGCCATTTTGGTTACCATAGCAACCGGTAAAAGTAAAATAAATGCCAGAATTTTACACTTGGGCTATTCTTCTAACAAACCAATAGGATGAAATTGGTGAAAATCAACTTTCAGTTTTTGGCTCTAGAGGGGGCCAAAAAAGCCCCTTAATGCACGTACCCCTTTAAAATGAATTGATTATGGTTTTGTTCCCTATGCTTGATGTAGTATATGCTTGGTATATCAAACCCTTCAATGACATACAGTAAAACCTGTCTTAAGCTGCCACCTAAAATAAACAAAACAAAGGTCTAAATGACAAATGGATGCTCAATGAAGGTAGAAAGTATTGCAGAATGCTCCAGCACATATAAACAGACGCGCACAAAGGCATAGCAAACACAAGACAGAAAAAACATAATAGATCCACAAAAGAAGTACCGCCTTGGAATGGTCAGTAAGATATTTTACTGGAGGGCTTAAACCGGTTTCACGGTGCACCAACCTTACCCTTAATTCAGATGTTACACATAGATATTTGGTTTGCATGAAATACCCCTAACTTATCAATGCATCATCTCCTAGAACAAATAAATAAATATATTAAAAGGAGATAAAGCGAAGATAAGGACTCAACAGTAAATAAAATATCCGAACAAAAGAATTCCAACAGGTAAACCCCGGTGGGCCCGACAAACAGCCAAAGCGTCAGGCCCCTACCATCTCATTGATAGATAACCAATTTTGGTGTTGTTTTTTTGAGTGACTACAGGTTTTACTGTAGTTGTACGGTTAGTTGTGTTTGAAATGAACCAAAAAGTGAATAAATAAAGAAGAAAACAAAGACTTGAGAAAAAAATAGAATACAGGGACTAAAATAAGGATCCGCGCTTAGACTGCTATGTATTGAGAATATAAACTGGTGTCCAACATTTTAGAACAATAACCACCTATTACTATTGCCCTTGTAGGCACATCTGTCAAAATCCCCATTTTGTTATTATTCCAAAACGAAATTATAGATTTGAACCTATATACCACGTCTACAACAATGCTTCCCAATGACAATATACATACATATGTAAAATAATCATGTGAAACCTCCCTGTCGAAAAAGTAATACATAAATAAATGTTGTTCATCTGTATATATAGTTTGCATATGGGCCTCGTTACGAGAAAACCTGGCCTCGAGGTTATAAAACTTGAGTTAATTCTCAAACTCAAAATAAAGCGCAATGATTGGCTGCTTGCGGACACGTGTCAGCAAGCAACCAATCATTGCCCTTTATTTTGAGTTTGAGACTGTACTCAAATTTTATAACCTAGAGGCTTAATTTTCAAAGGTAGGAGCGGACTATTAAATTATTTTCTGGTTTATCATTTTTCTCAATTGCCATTAAGCTTTTTAAATACCTACAGGAGCTCCTCATGAGGCTAAACTCTCTAATGCCACTGTCTAGTCTATCAACATATGAAAATGATAGACAACTCTTATCAGTTCAGCGATCATATGGTTTTGTCACTAGGAAATCAATTGATCATCTTAGATTAAGTCAGTGGTTTTATTTAGTCAGTAGTTAAGCTACACCCACTAATTACCACTTACAGGTACCTATTTCACTGCCGGAGAATAACAAAGGCGCAGTCTGATCAGCACAATCAGGTAATTTGTTCTCTGGAAAGCATAAAAACTTCACTTACTTCAAGCGAATTATAAATAGTGTATAACATGGTCAAAAACCACGAATATTTTTTTCTCGCATCGAGGCCCATACATAATCCTTGAAATAAGATACAGTAAAACCTATTTAAAACGACCACTCTCAAAAAGAGCGAAAATTGGTTTTCAATTGCTGACTTCAACACTCGCAATACATTGTTAACTCAGAAACTACTTAAACAAGGCTATAGGTATCATAAACTTCGCAAAACCTTTTCTAAATTTTATAGACGATACTAAGATTTGATATCTAAATTCCAAATTGGACTTAAATCTCTTTTGGGCCAAGGACTTTCGGAACCTGAATTCTATGGTGACTTGGTGTATGAATTGAAGAAGATTGTTAGCTCTAATAGCTTTTCAGCGCAGTTCATTAAAATTATTTCCCATTATAAAAAGATTGGCCATAACATTAGTGTATTGCAGCAGACTGCATGCTTGGTGGTCAACCCAATCACGGTTAGCAACTTTGCTTTCCTCTTTAATTGCACGCCGGTGGGTCAGACTTCAGACTCTATGACGGTTCTGACTTAAAGTAAGTAAGTGTGCAAAGACTTATCTATTGATGAGATGGTAGGGGTTTGATGCTTTGGCTGTTGTCAGGCCCACCGGGGTTTACCTGTTGGATTTCTTTTGCTCTGGTATTCAGTTTTATTAACTGTGAGTCCTTATCTCTGCTTTATTTTCTTTTTTATATCTTGATTTATATGTTATATGAGATTATGCATTGATAAGTTAGGGGTCTTTCATGCAAAGCAAACATCTATGAGTCTTGATCCACATCTGAACTAAGGGTGAGGATAGTGCACCGTTTAACCGGTTTAAGCCCTCCAGTAAAATATTTTTACTGACCTTTCCAAGGCGGTGCTTCTTTTGTGGATCATTTATGTTATTTCTGCCTTGTTTTGTTATGCTTAAATGCACTTCTGTTTGTTGATGCCTTGTGGTCACCTGCTGGGAAAGGGCTGCGATGTCCGATTGTGACGTTGTCAGGTGTGGTGCTTGATTGTACCGATTCCTGATATTTTCCCTCTTTCTTACTTTCAAGACCAATTATCGCTTAATGCAGGTCAAAAGTATTGCAAAATGCCATTCTGCAATACATTCGACCTTCATTAAGCTACCATTTGTCATTAAGATCTTCTTTGTTTTGTCTTTTTAAGAGTGGCCGTTTTACACGGGTTTTACTGCAATGAAAATATTTTGCATTTTGGATGCCAAAACAGTTTGACGTGCTGCTGCATCAATCTGATGAGTTTTGACAAGACTATTTCATCCATTTGAACCTATATGTGACGTGTGTAGATACCCCGAAGCTTTCTTACAATGAAATACTGTCAGAAATCCCTGTCGAAAACTGCTGTTCATAAAACAATAAGTGATAGGATGAATAAAGGATGACGTATACGCTAAAAGTAGTATGAATGATTTGGCTGTAAGAGAAATGTGCCTAAACACTGAGAGAAAATCTATTGACTGCCAAGTATTGAGTACATAAACGGGTGTCCAACATATAAAATACTGTAACACGATGACTACGAGCATTCTGATGACCCGCTTTCTGTTGCTGATATCTCTCTTATAATTGTAGGAACGAATTAAGGTGGAATGGCATTGCTCTTCAAAACTTCTTTTGGTCTCTCGTCGTTCCCATGTCTGTTCTCTATAGATTGATTTGAGTTCACTCGCGAGGGATGAAGATCTTCGGGATGATTCTGAAATGATAAGCAAAATTTAACCCTTAAAGCGCCAATCGCAGCAATAGTCGTCTGCTGAAATGTTTAAGAAGCCCCAATGACAAACAGTGTGGACCCAGATCAAACTGCTCCTATAGGAGCAGTCTTTTATAGGAGCAGTCTTTTCTGGGTCCACGCTGTTTCCTTCTATACCTACTTGGTCAGTAATGTTAGGCAATTATTTGCAGAAGACGACATTTTTCTTTCTTGGCGCTTTAAGGGTTAAATAAATAGCCCTTAGTATACTAATGCATTTTCCCATACAGATTGATACAATAAGGGTGAGATTGTCCATTATCAGGCCAAAAAGGCTGGAATTTCCAAATAGTTATATTTTTATATCCACGAAGATTGTTTTACTTTAACAAATAGCATAGACCCTGATGAAACGCTGCACTTTGTGGCATTTTATCTCGGTCCTCACTGTCCGCCCAAGTACATGTTTAGGAGTCTTCAGTATGTTGAGGATTATACTGTGCGTACAGGATTTCAGTTGACATCGTTTTCCGCTTTTTAAATGTCTTTAATGTTCAAATTTTGACTACAATTTTGCATATGCACATATTTAAACATCGCCAAATTTGTCATTGCATTGATTTTGTTTGTAATTGGAAACTAAGTCTGTACCTCATTCAGTAGGCATATGCGCTACACGTGGTTTACGCAGCACAATGGTTACCATAATTACGCGCTTCTATCAGGTTGTAAGAAACAAAATAATGAGTCGCTAACAATGTTCATGGCGTCTGTACATACGCACTTTAAATGCTCTGGCGAGAGTGTGCAAATTACAATTCTGTCTGCTCAGTCAGATTTCACAATTATACAAGATTGCACATTGTTTGCATTATGATAGCATTTATGGAAAAATGCCACATAGTATATTTTATTATCCATTGTTTATTCGACAGGTCATGAAAATAAAATGTTAACATTGAAACTGAATAAAGATAATTATATTCAATACATGTATGTTCATCTGAGGAGGCTGATCGTCAGATCTATTATCGAAAATCACGTTTTTGGCCCAAATCACGCGCGCTGTCGAATGTTTTACCGTTATAGCCTATGGTATACTGTGTACTTCAACAATTGAAAATTAAGATGACAGCTACCCCGTAATTATACTGACCACACACAAAAAATAGATTATGTTGCAGACATATTCTTGACAAATTCTCAAATACAAATCCTATCCCATCACTAGTTCTGCTATCAGATCCCAAATTCCCATCCACCATAGTTTTGAAGGACTATGACACATAATCAATAGACGTTTTAATTGGACAACAAAATCTTGAGAACTAAGCCGGGTTTTGGGGAACACAAAGCAAGGACACTGCATTCAGTGGAACAAGTAAAAAATTGTTAAAAAATATGGTTAGCAGCGGAACAATAGCATCTGAGCAGCAGGGAACATAGAAAATCAAAAGCAATTTATTTCATAGAACAAGCGAACTGATACCCACTCGGAAGGCCACACTATTTTCTTGCATACCGAATTTCCATGAACCTAACATTGGCGTAGAATCATTATGGGCTCACCTGACGTTTGGCTGGACTGTTTCGAAATGGAAAGAAACGCACAGCCTGCGCAAATACACTGCTAACGCCTCAATTCGTCTTATAAAACAGTATTATGACCCATTGATGTTCAACTGAAGGCAATGATCCATACAAAGTGGTTTATTGATACTTACAAGGTTCATTTGGGGAAAGACATAAAAGCAGAGGCACAAATGAGTACAAATTCAATCATATCACAGCCTTTTTGACAAACAATTTTGTAACGAAAAATATAGCTAATTAAGCGGTGCATACGGTTATTCAATTCTGAAGTTCTTGTACAATCAAACCACACAAATAAAATTAATCTTCAAAAGCGATGTCCACTGAAACCCTGTACGCACAGTAAAACGTCTAGAAATGGGCTAGAACTTAAAAAAAGCAAGACATCAACAGACAGTGCATAGACAAGCGCTTAACCTATCTATTTGGTTGGCCTGGAGTATAGTTTTACTTTCATTTAAAGGGTGTTTGGGTCATGCCATACATATTTAAATTGAATGTCTGCTGCAAAACAAAAAAAAACAAGTGAGTATGATCAGAAAATACCACAATGAAAGACCAATTACTTTGTCTAATGTAATCTGTGCAGAGCCTGATTGGATGTAACAGATTGTTAAATGCTAGACATAAATGGGTTACACAATATTTGATACAAATAGCATCATCCTATTTCAGACTGGTTTAATTCCAGAGGAATCTGAAATCAAACCTATCACATGCTGCAAGATCCAAAAACACATCCTTACAAGCATCCTGAAACATTTTAATGAGTACAACATCTAGACAGACTGTCAGCATGGGTTTCGGGCAAGAAGAAGCTGTGACACACAACTTACATTAGCCGAGGATGATCAATGGGAAATTTGACTGTGAAACCCTTCAAAATGACCTTAACGTAACAATCTGGCAGCATGTGTAAATAAATGTGTAATAGCATTCTATCCTCACCATATACCACTCTCGACATGCAAGAACACAACTCCTATGTTGAGCAATGATCAGACTGTACCTAGGGGAGCAGTCTGATCTGTGTCTATTTTGTTTATAATTTAGGCTTCCAAAGTGAATAAACAGATACGTGAGCAGACGAAAATTGCCATGAATGATTGGAAAAGAGTTCTGACAGTATAAAAACTCGAAGAAGGCACTCAGAAGGTCCTGTAATGAATCCAATTTAGATATGAGCACAAACAAACAATCAGCATCGAAGCAATGTTGAAGCATCCGTTGCACAACTTTGAAACTCTATGGAATTTAATTTCATAATCTGAAATGGAACTCTACGATATCATTTTGTAAATTGAATGGGTCAGCCCACGTGATATTGTCACTTATTGCACATGCGATAAGTCCTTGAACCCTTTTATTTGTTTACTGGGAACAGGTTAACATATAATTAAGCAAATAGTGAAGACCCAGGTGAAATGTCGCAAAATGTGGCGTTTTATTAGGGTCTCACTGTTTGCGAACCTTTAACGATTGAGGCACATTATAACTTTGAAATTCTAGTCCATGATCCCTTGATATGTACAATGAAACATGTAAGGCTCATATCCATTTGTATGCAAAGGCTTAAACAAGCTTTTGCATGTCCAGTTTTTGGCATGGAACAGTGCAGATTCGATAAGTTGCCGCCTTCTACAATCGGAAAGTCAATCTGGAAAGCCCGACACAATTCGAGAATCGAATCAAGCCTCGGGTGTACGCAAGGTGCATTACACGTAGTACTTTTTTGGTAGCTGGAACTGGCGTGAGGAAAATTAGTTCTGTAGCATGTGGGTTCAGCTCTGTCAAAATCCAATATTCTGAAATCAGAATAAATGAAGTTTATGTTTTTTCATAAACTTCATTTATAGCATTTGTGGAAAGTTGTAACCGTTTGTTTCGCTGCAATCGAACTTGTTATTATATTGGAATGGTTTATGTGACGTCAGCGTCACATTAAGTAGCGTCAACGTCATGTTATCAAGGTAGATCCTCGATGTACATCCGAGGTCTGATTCCACGGAATTTGCCGAGGCAGTTCCGATTGATCGGAAAGTAAGTGAGTATAACCAGGAAATGCCACAATCACAGACTGTAGACAAACCAAAGGCATCGTGAGGAGTCTTATTTTTGTCTTTGTACCAAAAACAAGACGCATTGCTTATATGGGCTAATGGATTTCATACTCCTACATGTAATGCTTTTAAAGACAGTGATCCATATTACAGTGATCAATTGATTTTGCCGAACTTACCATTGGTTTGTCCAATATCAAGCCATAGTTTCTTCGCCATAACTCCATAGAAGCCTGACATGAGCAGCAGTGGTACCAAGAGTAAAACCACGTCAAGAAGGAGATTGTAGGCTTTATCTAGATGGTAGTCCAATAGAACCTTGGGCCAGATTTCACTGAAATCATAAAACCGTGCCATAAGCAATAATTACGTATACCATGATATAACTATTTATACCACCTACATCAGTAAAGATCTTGCACATTACGATATTTGATGCTTACGTTGGTAAGGATGGTACATGTATAAGGTACTGTATGGTCAATGTATTGTCATAGTATAGCTATGTTGTTGTTGGTCACGTGCTGCTACTTTGTTCAATAGATTGGACCATTCCAGGTTTTTCTTTCAAATTTCAAACGGTAAATGTGTTCCGTCACTTTGCTATGACCAGTTTTCTTCTTCAAAAGAACATGCAAAGCTGTAGTTAACTTTCAGAAGGGTATTAGAGGAGAGAAAGGTTATTTCTATAAATAATTAAACTTAACTGAAAGTATTTCTTCCAAGTAAATATACATTAACAAGTTTGAGTGCCAGAACACCGTGTGCAAACAAAATAGTCCCAGATCAGAACCAAAGCATTTAAACAGGAACACCGTGTGCAAACAAAATAGTCCCAGATCAGAACCAAATCATTTAAACAGGAACACCGTTTGCAAACAAAATAGTCCCAGATCAGACTGCTCCAAGGAGCAGTCTGATCAGGGACTATTTGTTTGCTTTTTCAGTAAATTATTCATTGATCACTAGGATGGATTAGTTCAAATCATCAACTGTAAAATTCTATTTGAACAAAAAAATCAAGGCTTAAGGAGTTATGCCAGTCTGCAGAGCGCATGCGCAGGTATATAATTTGACTAAAAGTTGAGTTCCGTACTCTGTGTGTACACTGGCAATACTTACAAGAGACATGTTTATACAATTGGGATTCTTTTGAAAATGGCAGGTCCTGTCTTATTGCTGAATGAATAAGCTATATTTAAAAAAGAAACCAACTATGCGGTCACTGCCTAGCCACGCGCCCATCTGGTTCCTATCTCTGTTAGTATTATATAAGAGACCGGGACATTGAATACCACGTGGCGATACAGTGACCGTATTGTTGAATAATATCATAACATAATAGAAAGATAGATTTCTTTATTTCCTCCAATTAGGAGTTTACAAACTATCAAAACACAAACATATATGTAACTTTATATACAAGAGACAGACAATACACATATAAGATTACAAGCTGGATACAAACTAATGTTAATCCGAGTCTTCTCTTTTCTATATCAAAATAAAAAAGCCACCAAAACATTCAGAGAAGACTCGGACTAAAAGAGTGTACATTCCGGTCTTATTATAAGTCATATCAAATCAAATTAATTTCATTTTGTATAAATACGAGCCACAGGACTGTCACCAGTCACATGTATACAGTTACACAAGAAGAATCGCAGACTTAATTACAAATATTATCATCAATGAGACTAAGATACATAAAAATATGGCAATACATGCTTGTGCTAAATGAACCAGACTATTAAAAATTGACAATTCTCAACATCGAGACTAGGTGACATATAGAACCGCGTTGCAATTGTATTTTCATTCAGAATGTTCGGTCTTCCCTAAATCTCAAAAACCAAAACAACAAAACAGTTTTGCTTGACCAGACGACAGTTTATTTAGCATGAGAGAGTAGATACAGCCATATGAATGGACATAGAAAAGCGCGACACGTGACAGCATAAATACAGAATTGTTCATATACCCAAATGCAATATCATCTGCTGTATCTATAACATACGATTCTTCAATATACGATTCTACTCGCCCAGGAAAAACCAGAGATAAAAAACTTTTAAAGATTGAAAAAACTCTGGAAACCTGTACCCGCTTGTCAATAGCAGAATCGTTTGAATGTCGGGCCTCATTCTTAAAAACTATATACACGTATTTAAGGTCACTGCCCACACCTGGGCGATTTTTTTTCCAAAAAATAGATTTTTTTCATTTTTTGATATTCTGTAGTACATCATATTATAAGCAAAATAACTCAAAATAAAGAAAATTTACCGTCCAGTTCAAAAGTTACAGCTCTTCATTATATGGCCTGTGTTGGCTTTTTTACGCAGCTTTTTGTAAATTCATTAAGACAAGTAAAATATTCTGTAACTCAATTTTATATTTGAAAATCGTTATTTCAAACAAGCATGCGAAGCCATAAATAATTAAGCACTTTTTCTCAAACCATTCTTTTGCAGCTATACAAGTATTTTTCTTCATATCACGCTTTCAAACCAGCGTTCACCGATATTTATGCATTAATTTTCGGCAATTACTGACTGATAATTCAATATTTAAACATACTTTAAAAAAATAATTTTTTCTAATTATTTTTTAGGAAAGTGATCATTATATAAGATGCGTTATGACAAAATTTAAAAAAAATTCACCGTCTAATTAGTGAGATATTACCAAATAATTATCCCTACCCCCTAAACTAAAAATTAATGACCTTAGCAGGCTTTTCTTATTTCCAAGCATGTTAAAACCTTACGAACCAAACACTGTTGATTAAAATACCTCACTCTGAACTTCCAAATAAAATTATATGTACTCCAAATACTTGGAACATTTATATGCATATATGTGAAGACTTTTCAATACCAAAAACGATACCAAAATACCCCACCCACGGTAAAAAGAAACTTATCCGCATTTTGTCTGAACACCTAGTCGATATATTTTGACCAAATTTGCATAGATACACCATTAGGATAGAGATGTAATGTTTTGGGGACATTTACCGTTTTTCAAGATCACGGGCTAACTCTGCATATCAAATTAAGGTGAAAATGTGCTGTTTAAATATGCATCGCTTTAATTGATCGATGCATATACTTCATGTACTCATCCAAAAATTTGAAATGTTTTTAATCTTTGTTGCGGCCTCGGGCGCCATACTAATGCCCGATCGCGAAGCAAGGCCAGACCTTAACACTTCACTAGAGTTGGTTTATTTCTATTAGATCTATATATCCCTTGACGGACATCTTTCAGTTGAAACATGTCAAATGTAGAGTAACATTGGAGATTAGCAAAAAAAATTAGCGTAAAATTGTAAATATTTTATTGCTCATTATTTTTATATTTGCTTTGGGTGCTCAAAAGTACCGTCTCAATGAGTACCTTTAACTTGCCTATGATTTGGTTGGACCCGCATTTATATGAAAAGGGTTCTTTTTATGCCCACATCCTTCCCGCTACTAAAGGGGGTATTCAGTGGCGCGGAGGGGGAGGGGGTACTATTTTTGGCACGGATCCCGTCGGCGTTGGTCATGGGCGGAATTGGCCAGCAGTAGTCTAGAGGGGCTAGACATTTTCTATGCGCATATCACATGAACCAGGCTTGAAGATTGGGTCCGCATTTACGTGAATATAAATGAGCATCGATGCGACAAAACCTGTCTTCAGGGTTTCCGATAAGATCATACCAAAACCAGCCCCCTCAGCCACTGAGACTAGATAGAATAGTGAAATCTCGCTTGGAGCAAGTTTAGATACGATACTATTCAATTTGTGAATAGCAAAGGCGCTGATCAGACTGCGCGGATGCGCAAGCTGGTCTGCGCCTTTTTTGTTTGCAGACCCCGATGGCAGAATTCCTCGCGTACCTTTAATAATTTAGAGTAGGCCTACTATAATTTAGAAACACGACTATACTTGGGTCAACCTTAGCCCAAGATAGCCTCGTATATGTAGCTAAATATTGGAACACATTTGACATAAGGCAAATTGTTTAGGACGCAAACTAAAGCGAAGGACTCTCAACGTCAACGCCAAGTTCAATACTTGTCGTTTACGCATAATGACGTCATAAGAGCAAGTGACGTCATTAGCGCACGTCAAGTTCAAAGTAGACGCTAGAGAACGTGACGAGATAGTCTGTCTTGGTGAAATTTTAATACAGGTAAAATAAAACCAGAAAATCATATATAGATCTATATACAAGTAGTTACATCATGATTGTTGATGTGGACTGTCAAAAAACCGCGAACAGTCGACTGACATTTCCCTGGTAAATTGCGTGTTCCATTACACTGACTAACTTTTTTTCTTCTCACAGAGCTGAGCATCCATCATTTAGTATCCGTAAAGAATGCCAACTTTTGTTGTTCATTATACTTAAAATTTTGTTTGCATTTTTAATGTTATATCAATCACTTTCAGATTACCAACGTGCAGTGTAACGGGCATTACTGTCGGTAGAAAACATATCATAGTTGCGTAAAATCACACTTTGTCATAATCGAACGCTACCAAGTATTACCTCCCTTGATGATTTAGAGTTACGGTTATTGCTATGGGTAGTGACCTTAAGTATAAAACTTGAATTTGAACATTATTTTGTTTTAACATCAATTCTCTGTAACTACTGAACCTGTTATAATAGAGGTTGTTCACGCTCGGTCTTGGATTTTATTAAAAATTGCTGACAATGATTCTTTCTTGGTAAAACCAAAAAATTTAATGCTAGTTCACTCATTTGTCTTTCCGTTGCCATGGCAACAGCTTCCAAATATTTTGCCAAAAATCAGCCAAAATTACCTTAAAATTCAATAATTTCACTGCAAAACTGCCATTTATACTGCCTTTCTTTCACAATATTTTTCATTTTGTCTGGTAATTCTAACTTAAACTTATCTAAATCATACCTCATACCATCCAGAAAGAAAAGTTTTTGTTGACTAAATTAACACTGAATGTGGGTGGGGTAACACAACCCCGAAATGTGTCAGTTTTTGCACTTTTTGACAGCTTATATCATTAAGGGCTCGACAGCCGGACACATTACAGGACTAACCTTAAGATCAATATTACCCCATCTTTCAAAAATTAGAATAAAAATTTTGGGAAGTTACCATCTTCTATGTGTTACCATGGAAACAAGAGGTACACCGTTCCAAAATGCATGTTTTGATTTTAACAAATATTTATGAGGTGTGAAATTCACACAACAGCCAGACTGTAACACTGAACAAAAGAAAGTGTTAAGCTACCATTTTTCTGCCAATATCTATAAAAAAATATTATCAGAGGCCCCAATGGGGGTTTAATTTAGTCATTTTAGGGGCACAATGGGGGCAAAAATTAAGAAATTATTTGAAAAAAAGTCAAAGCTCTCTTACATAATAGAATTAATTGTATCAAAGTTGTTTTGAAAAGCCATGTCTACATTATAAAATTGTAATTAAAGAATAAAAACAATTGTAAATCTCAGGAGGAGCTCCCGAAGGGGCTCAAATAGATTGAATGTGGGTGGGGTAACACAACCCCGAAATGTGTCGTTTTTTGCACTTTTTGACAGTTTATATCATTAAGGGCACGAAAGCCGGACACATTATAGGATTAACATGAAAATCTATATTACCCCATCTTTCAAAAACTACAATATAATTTTTGGGAAGTTACCATCTTCTATGTGTTACCATGGAAACAAGAGGTACACCGTTCCAAAATGCAAGTTTTGATTTTAACAAATATTTATGAGGTGTGAAATTCACACAACAGCCAGACTGTAACACTGAACAAAAGAAAGTGTTAAGCTACCATTTTTCTGCCAATATCTATAAAAAATATTATCAGAGGCCCCTATGGGGGTTTGATTTAGTCATTTTAGGGGCGCAACGGGGGCAAAAATTCAGAAATTATTTGAAAAAAAGTCTGTTTTGAAAAGTCATGTCTACATTGTACAATTGTAAATAAAGAATAAAAACAATTGTAAATCTCAGGAGGGGCTCCCAAAGGGGCTCAAAATCGATTGAATGTGGGTGGGGTAAGCCTACCCCTAAAAATCATACTTTTTGCATTTTTGATTAGCCACAGACAGCTTGTGCGGATAATTTGACATTTTGGTGTATGCTTAATTAAAGCATTGAGTGTGAAATATCATGAGATAGAAAAAGAAATGGGAAGATGATTCAAAACATCAAATTAAATATGCAGCGAATATCCCGCAAACATTTTGCAAATATGCGACGAACATGCATTTAAATATGTAAATTAAATATGCAGCGAACAATAATTGCAACTATCCTGCGAACAAGCAGCAATCAATGATTTACAAAAGTGAAAGCTTGTTAAACTCAAATAGTCAAAATTAATTTATCCATTGTGCACTGACCTCAGCAAGCAACACCATTACAGAACAATCAAAAGGTATCAACTCCAACATCATAGGAACAGAAAAACACATCAGAAGAGATAACATTCCGTAAAAAAGACTTCTCAACATGTTGTCAATTATGCATCATTGCAATTATGACAGCCATTTAATTGAAGAGTTTTAAGGGGAGATAATTTTGAATCTATCTCCCCAGTAAAAAAAATAAGATCTAATGATTGGTCACTTACTCCCTTTACCTGGAGGCCTGCATTACTAATTGAATCATTGCCGCAGGGCTCCTGGTTTTTCGGACGGTAGAGTCCCTTCTGTAGTTTATCTTGAAATTAAACCTCGGGGTACTTTGTTAAATTATGCACATGGAACGGCAAACAGTGTGGACCCTGGTCGGGCAGTTCACAGAGGTATGTCTGATCCGGGTCTGCGCTGTTCGCTTTGACCTATTTGTCCGAGGGGTTCGGAACCTTGCGGTATATACTAACCACAATACTCCCGAGTGCCGTCAGTCTGATCTAGTCACCCATGAAGCTTTCTTCTAATTGTTTTTGCTGTTTTATGTATTTTTGACATGTGTATATGTTGTTGTTTGACATATACCCCAGCTAGGGGTCTTCCTGAAAACCTGATCTTTAGACTGAGAGCTATATGAGTTGAAGTTCCTTAGATGAACTCTCCGCGAATACATAAAAAGTTAAAGTCACTGTAACGAATATACAACGAACAGTATCCAGAACTAAGTTCTTATTGCGAATACTGGGCGAATAGTACCTTGTGCTTGAAAAAAAGTTAAGTTTTTGCTGCGAATATGCAGCGATTATATGACAAACTGCAAACATTCAGCGCTCACTTTTTTGTCAGACCAACATTGTTCGCTGGGTATTCGCGACAAGAAGTGAATATATAGCGAACAATTACTGTAAACAATGCAGTTCGCAGAATATTCACAGCATTTTCGTCAGATATTCGCACAAAGACCGTAAGGGCCCCTGGAAAATGTTGGACCCGAAAAGTATAGTTTTCTATGAAATTAACCATTGATAAACCACTGTAAATCTGTAAAATAAGTTGAGGACTAAAAAATACTTTGTCAGAGCTGTTTCTGGCACTTGGGCCTGGACCCCCTCCCACCCTGACAAGAATTCCTGGATCAGCACTTGTCGCATTTATCCAATCAATTGACGCTGCCTAAAATGGCATCAAATGAGACATCCAAAAGTAAGCTGTTCTCTTTTGGCACCAGGTGGTGCTATTTGGGATACACGTTTACCGAGCCTTTTGAACAGTACGCGAATTGAGAGCTAAAAGTGCGAATACGGTATTTTATGGGCATGTGTTTCTTCAACTTTTAGTTTAAAATTCTCACTCCCTGGCGTAATGATCAAGCTCGATCAAGCCAGTAGATAAAGAGAGAAAGTATTTAAGTTTATGTTATAAGTTCATTATCTCTGGAGTATCTCCCATGTGCGGATCCAGAGTGGGGTATAGGGGGTCCGGACCCCCCTTGAAAATCACAAGTTATATTGGTTTATATAGAAATTAGCATTTGGATCCCCCCCCCTGGAAAAAGTTGGACCCCACTGGAAAATGTTGGCCCCCCTCTTGATCCTTTGGAAAGTATAGTTCTCTCTGCAATAAAACTATTGGACCACCTCTGTAAACTGTAAAATAAGCCGAGGACTAGATAAACGTTGTCCAGGCTGTTTTTTGGGGGGGCCGTTGATCCTGGAACACCCAACCCACCCCTCCTGACAAAACTTCCTGGATCTGCGCTTGTGTCCATGGGTGCTTCGATGCACCATTGACGTATATTAGAACATGGATCCCTGGTTGCACTTCCACATGTAATGTTACATAGTGGAGTGCAACGATCGAGGTACCAAAGTGTAATAGAATGCAGGTTAGCCAGCTGATCTCGCTATTAGAGGTGGGGGAAATGGAACATCATAGCCTAGACATTGAGGTAATACACTCTGAAAATTTTTCAGGGTTTACCCTGGCTTAGAATTTGTTGCAGCCAGCACTTTAGCCAAATGGAAAACGTTGGGGCCAAATGAAACTAATTTCAGCCAAGGTTTTAGCCAGAAAGAAGAAAATCAACAAGTTGTTTTGTAAAACTCTTTGCCCGCTAGGTGCGATTTTTGTTGTCTGCTGATTACCTTTGCAAACAGTTTGGACCCACATCAGGCCCGACAAAATTTTGTGCCTGATCTGGATCCAAACTGTTTGACACCCTTTCTTTCTTTTTCTCTTCACTGTCCTCGCTCGTACTTACAGGGAGTGCTAATTTAGACTGCACTTTTAGCTGTAGCCACTCTACAATTTTAGTAGCAAATGGTTCCAAAAGCTAATGGCAGGGTAAACCCTGCTTTTATCTTTTCCTGAATTGTCCAGGAATGCTTACATCTATTATGTTCTTTATTATATATATTGTTAATATTTATCATTATTCAAATGCTACTTTTCAGTATTTTGTTTGATTTGATTCTTTACGTCCACTCAACAATCTTTCAGTTATGCGGGACGTTCTTCCTGGGTTGAACCAGTACTAAGCTAGGATAAATGTGTCTTGCTACTTTTCAGTATCTATGTCATTATCATTACAGCTATCTGACATCTAGTGACAGAAATATACATACCGGTACATACAAACCTGAAACATTCTTCATTGTTCTACTCTTCTTTTGTCCTATGGTAAGCGATACCATAACTGCCTTGTCCTTCTAGCTCATTTGGGAGATATCCTGAGAGCAGATTTGGAAAATCTGCAACACCTCTGATTGTCAAAATTTACCGCGGTAAAAAGCAAGGGATATCGTTATATCTATTCAAGAACAGTACATTCTTGAACTTTTCAAGAACAGTTTTTAAGAACAATTGCTCTTAAATATTTGTCCAATTTTACATTCATAAATTGTATTTGAGCTGATCTTGAACACTTTAAGAGCAGTTCATGTCCAGTTCTTGATCCTTGTTCTTGAATAATGAAAGAACTTTTCTTGGACCTTTATTTAAATTTTCGCAGGGGCCGTCTAATTTGGGCCTCTGGTAATATTTTTTTAGCTAAATGACACAGCAAAATGCAAGGATAACATTCATATCTGCTCTTAATTTCAGTGATGAGACACTTCGTAAATGTTAGATAAATTTAAAACTAGGCTATTATTGTATAATGGAGATATTATTTTTCAAAACACCTTTGATACAACTAGTTTTAATTTATTAGAGAGCTTTGACTTTAAGTAATTTCTTAATTTTTGCCCCCTTGCGCCCCTACAATGACCAAAATCAAGCCCCCATTGGGACCTCTGATGATAATTTGTATAGATATTGGCAGAAAAATATCGGACTTATATTGCCTCTGTTTTACTATTTTGCACTTATTACTGAACAAAGTTGGTCAAGTGCATTTATTCTCTAGATGCCAAAGAAATTTAACCCTTTTAATCCGTTTTGAGCCCCTTAGGGAGCCCCTAATGAGATTTCAAACTGTTTTTATTCTTTAACTACAATTGTATAATGTAGATATGACATTTCAAAACAAATTTGGTACAGTTAATTTTAATTTGTAAAAAGGCTTTGATTTTTTTTTAAAAAAAAATCTAAATTTTTGCCCCCCTTGTGCCCTTAAAATGACCAAACTCAAACCCCGATAGGGGCCTCTGATAATATGTTTTACAGATATTGGTAAAGAAATGGTAGTGTTACACTTTCTTTTATTCATTGTTACAGTCTGGCAGCTGTGTGAATTACACACTTCATTAATATTTGTTAAATTCAAAACATGCATTTCGGAACGGTGTACCTCTTGTTTCCATGGAAACACATAGAAGATGGTAACTTCCAAAAACTTTTATTTTAATTTTTGAAAGATGGGATTATATTTAATTTCATTTCAGTCCTATAATGTGCCCAGCTGTCGTGCCCTTAATGATATAAGCTGTCAAAAAGTGCAAAAAACGACACATATCGGGGTTGTGTTACCCCACCCACATTCAATCTATTTGAGCCCCTTCGGGAGCCCCTCCTGAGATTTACAATTGTTTTTATTCTTTAATTACAATTGTATAATGTAGATATGACTTTTCAAAACAACTTTGATACAATTAATTCTATTATGTAAAAGAGCTTTGACTTTTTTTCAAATAATTTCTTAATTTTTGCCCCCGTTGCGCCCCTAAAATGACTAAATCAAACCCCCATTGGGGCCTCTGATAATATTTTTTATAGATATTGGCAGAAAAATGGTAGCTTAACACTTTCTTGTGTTCAGTGTTACAGTCTGGCGGTTGTTGTAATTTCACACCTCATAAATATTTGTTAAAATCAAAACATGCATTTTGGAACGGTGTACCTCTTGTTTCCATGGTAACACATAGAAGATGGTAACTTCCCAAAATTTTTATTCTAATTTTTGAAAGATGGGGTAATATTGATTTTCATGTTAGTCCTGTAATGTGTCCGGCTGTCGAGCCCTTAATGATATAAGCTGTCAAAAAGTGCAAAAAACAGCAAATTTCGGGGTTGTGTTACTCCACCCACCTTTCAGATAGAACTTCGATATGAAAGAGACCAGAAATTCTTTAAACATTAACGTTCGGATACTAACCAAGGGCAATTCTCCAATTAATAAACAGCTTTATAGCTAACATGTTTGTATTAAAGAAGATATAACAGTCCGAAATTCGTCAAATTTCATTGATTTTCTGACAAATTTTAGCCCAAAACTATTGACCCCGTTACCATGGCAACGGATATGAAAATGAAGGAATGATGCATGATTTGCGTGTTTTGGCATGAAAACAAACAATCATGGAAAGTTTCATCAAAATCTGTGACTATGCGTGAACAACTAGGTTCGATGGTTACAGCGAATTGGTGTTAATTCGTAACGAATTTCAACTTTTTGAAATTTTTTATATTAATAACCTTTGAAATATTGATTTTCAGTTATTATCATCTTGAAAATTTGATATGAACGGTTCGATTGCGTCTGGTAGAATGAATATTTCGATACACCTCACTGCCCATGTATAATACTTACATCGCCCGATACGTATACTGTTTTACTTAAGAAACGTGAAGACAAATATTTCACGCTATACTAATCGTAACGCGTGAAATTAATAGTCTTCTCTAAACCTCAAAAACCAAAACAACAAAACAGTTTTGCTTGACCAGACGACAGTTTAGATAAATCAAAAGAGCGGGCTGGAGATGAATGTCTTATACAACTAAAGACCCAACTTTTTTGAAACTTCTAAACGCCTTTCTAAAGAATCTGCGGCATAGCCATCCTTACTGGTTTCACTTTTCCACCTTCCGTGACGTTTCCAACATCGATCATTAACACCAGCATTTGCAGCCGCCGAGGCCCCTCCAGCTCTTAAAGAATGTAAACCCACATTCAAATCTCCAGCCACCTCTTTTAATCTAGAAATCAAACATTCCCTAGCTCTGGAATAACTCAATGGCTTATCTTTAGAAATTAAATGACTTACAGCCTTAGACCTAAAACATGGCCGAAACAAATACGCAAAACTTGAAATTGACTGATCAGTAATGCTCAAATATCGTAATAACATTGAATAGGGACATGCAGCAGAATTTCCTTTGGAAATCACTACCTCGTTTCCAAACCTATATTGATCGGTTTTACTTTTTCTAATATTTAAACAAAAATAGGTGTCCTCTATTCTTATGTCATTACAACGAACATTGCTAATTTCGTCATATCTAAGGAAAGCAGAAAATCCTAAAACGATCATACACAAATCTCTAACAACGAGTACGTCTGTACTTTCTGAGTACTTTTCGCATAAACACACTAATAACTCAGGAGTTACAGGTTGCTTTTTCACTATTGGTTTAGAACGATTACGTTTAGCTGATTCCAGTAAATTTGTAACGAAGGCATTGTTTGTAGGATCCTGCAAGTTTTTCATTGAATGTGCCCATTGAATACTGTATAAGGAAGCAGAAATAACACTATATGAATAATGCTTATCCATTAAATCCGTCAAATATAATGCCACATGAATCGGAGATGCTGGTATAGCACAACCTCCTTGAATTTTGATAAAATTTTCCCACTTTTTAAAATAACTTAAGTACTTAACGTTAGTATTATCACTTCTGGATGTCACTAAGTAATCAGCCATCCTGCCTGACAGACTCTGGAATAACGGATTGGAAATGCCGGCTGCCTCTACCTCCTGCTGTATAGAATCAGCCAGTCTTAAACCTAAAGAAAAAAGACAAAGCATGTTCTAAATATCCAGTCACATATGTATTCTAATAGCGACCAAGCCAAATGTCAATGGTCTACCATCAAATATGCCATTTCTGCCTCTGCCTCGCTTCGTCAAAATACCTGGTTGAAAAATGAAAACATCAGTGACATATGTTGCCTTCTTCTCGCCATCTGGAAAAAACAAAGGCCAGAATGGCGCAGACCTCCACTGTGGAACTATGATAGTACATTTGCACTCTTCATTCAATACTTTCCTTACGCAACGCGAAATGAGGCGAGGAGGGGGAACCAACCAATTGTTTTCTCCTACCCAAGTATGTGCAAAAGCATCAATGCCTGATGTGCCGTGACACCAGTATCTTGAATTAAATGATGCACATTTTGTATTATAATCACATGCAAAACGATCAAAAGTGTGACTACCCCACCTAGCCTCAAGCGTTGAGAATACAAAATTTAAAACAGACCAATCATCACTATCTGAGCATCTGCTTAAAAAATCTGCGTCAAAGTTTTGAGCCCTTGGCACCCACTTTGGCACCAGATTGATACAATTTTGTCTGCACAACAAATTAACATTTAAAGCAACTTCTTGCAAATATGGCTTTTTGCTACCTACTTGCAAAATATTGCACACGTTCTTATTGTCTGTGTGGACCAATACATTTTGCCCTTCCAGGCTTTTGACTGAACTATGTACTGTTCTGTACACCGCCTCCAATTCTCTCCAAGTTGAGCTGAGCACGGACTCAGTTTCTGACCAAGAACCTACCTCTTCACTATCCTGTATGCCAACTACATATCCCCCAAAACCAGCTCCACTGGCGTCACAAAAAATGGATTTCTCCATAACTAAAGAGCTTGTAAAAGTGCTCTCATTCAGAACTCCTACATTTTCCTTCCAGAAAATAAGCTCATCTAGAGCTTTAGAACTAACCATCACAGGCGCCTCCCAACTAGCCCTCGTTTGAACACAATCATATAATGATCGAGTTCTCAATCTCACTAAATGGCCCATGACGGATTGCATCGATATCAGCTGCCCTATGATGCAGGCAATTTTTCTTACCGGTAAGATAACATTTCCACTTGTAACCTTGGTAATCAATTCGTCCAAAAGACTTTCAGCTTTACAGATTCGCTCATTAGTAACTTGCAGCTTACCTGATTTTGAATTCCATAAATATCTCAGCCAAACAATTATCTGAGATGGTATCCACTGACACTTTTCGTCAGCTATGAGAAAGCCAAAATCTATCAAATCTTGCCTGATATACCGACTAGAAAGCAATGCCTTATCATATGAAACGTCTCCACCCAGACCATCGTCTAAAAATAAAATGACCTTTTGACCTTTTGACCTCCACTTTTTGAGAGGAACTTTGAGTAATTTCGTAAAAATGAAACCAGCTGTAGAAATTCCGAATGAGAGAACGTTGAAAACAAAGTATTTTGTCTTACCATCAACTTGCCAAGAAAAATCCCAAAAAAGTACGGTGACCTGTAAATACCATACAATGGTGGTGCGCTGATCTGATATCAACAGATCAAACTAAATAAATGGTCTCCTTGACTAAATAATTGCCTGGCAACTGACTGATCCTCAAAGCAACATTTAAACTTGAACAAATCAGGATCTATGTGTCTACAATCTAAAACGAGCCTTTTCTTACCTGAACGGTTTAATGCTACTGTCAAAGGGTTTACAACCCGTGGAATGTAAGTTACCTCCGATATACATTGTTTTGTCAGCAAAGAACCGATTTCGCTGCTTCCAAAATCAAGATTGTCCAATGCGGACTTATTATTTCTTAAAATCGCTGCTTCAGGTATCTGTCTGAAAGGCAATTTGTATCCGTTGCATATCACATCATAAATATATTCACTAGCACCCGCCTTTTTCAAATGACTCGCTTGAGCCTTCAATCTGCCAACCGGTGAACTTAATAAAGTATTGTCTGAACTTAACTTTTTGCCTGAACCCTGCAATGATTGAATGGAACCTACCTCTATAACATTTTCTTTTGCAAGCTTATGCTGACCATCAGAAAACGAAAACATAGGTATACTTATCTTTGCATTAATATCAGCCTGGATATCTGGATTGACAGCCATGCACTCTTTGCGCCAATGCCCCTGTGTTCCACACCGAAAGCAATTCCCAGGCTCCTGTTCCCCTGATAGCGTCCCTGTTGTTGTAACCCTTGATAACGTCCCTGTTGTGCTGCTGCTGTAGGTTCTGAGTTGATTGTTGCCGTTGGTAGCCCATTTGGTCTAAAAGGACGCCCACGAAATCGCCTCTCCTGTTTTGCCTTGCGTTCTGCCTTAATCTGCGCCCGGTAAATCTTTTTCTCGTCATCGGAATCTTCCGCTAATGAATTGGCTTCATATTCTTGAACGACTTTCCAACCCTGTTCAGAGCTATCTGCTAATTTTACTAACTTCTGTCTATGTGATAAGAGTTCAATACCTTCTGAAACTTTCTTGTGTGCCATTAATGCTGCTTCCCCTGATGTATCTCGACTCACATCTTGGATGTGCCCGTCAGCTTCCCGCATCTTATCTAGGACTTTAGCGTTTATCTTGAATTGTTCTTCATTCCCTTTTATCCTAAAGCTTTAATTCTCTGTCACCGCTAACTTATCCTGTTTGGCCGAAATTTGTGTCTGAGACAAAGTCCTCTGTGTAGATTCAATGCGCTGCTCAAAAGCGTTTAGCTTAGCAGAAATCAATCTGTCCATCTGTGATAGCAAATCATTACATGTGGAACTCTGTAAATTAGGCTGCTCGTTGTCAGACATTTTTGAGCCACGTGTCGCGCATAATAATCCCTTGCTTTAATAAATACTTTTTGTCATGATGGAATGACATATAGACCTATTACTCAGTGGCCACAATCGCCAAATGATTTCGAAATGGTATGATAAAGGAATACAAGTGCAGAAAAATATAACGAAATGCGCATTAATGCAATGCGTCGGCCTCAGTTATACTAGGAGCGGCTGTATCAATTGAATTATTTTGCTCTTATCAACAGAAAAACCCATTACCAAGCGCTTGCACATGTACTCGATATAAAAAGCCAAATCAGGCACTGCATTTTGCACATGAATGATGTTTGTTTTAAGCTTAACAATAGCTTTTTGTTCATTAAACAGGTCGAAGCAATTCTCAATATTGGCCTTCTGAATTATTGATATGCAGAATTGCTTTCTCATTTTGACCAGATAACCATGAATTAATGCATCATAGCCTGATTGAAAACAGTGTAGATCCTGAGCAGCTGGCTTCATCAGAAGCCAGATGATTTGGATCGGCGGTGTTTTCAAGAAAGGATATATGGTGTGGGTTTCTTTTATCAGTAAAATATTAGCTAATTTTGCTTTTTCTTTAAAATGGTGCATTTTCTTTAAAAATAGTTTTTTTTCTTAATACTTAAGTGTAATATTCGTTTTATTTTAATTTTTGTACTTTTCTTTAAAAAATTCAGACTTAGTGTATTGAGTCCCTATTTTTCTTTATTGGTATTTGTTTTTGTTTTTTTGTTTTTGTTTTTCTTTTTTTATCACTTTTCTCCAACCAGTAAAAATGTGGCCATTTTCTCTTATAACTTAAAACGCCTATCAAGACCCTCAAAGTCACTTTTAACTCTTTGCATGCTGAGTAATTTCTCATGCGTTTTGTAGTCTGCTTTTTTTTATCAGCATCAGTTTTAAACAAAATCTTTAAAAAATACCATCAGCGAGTCAAACAGATTAGATCCAGATCAGGCCCGACTTTTTTGTTTAGCCTTGGCTTGGTCCAAACAGTTTGCAAATGTTGTCAGCAGACGACACCAGCAGACAAATTGTTAATATCCATCTTGGATACAGCACGTGCTTTTATTACGTTTCGTGTGCTTATTTCAATTTATTATCGCAATAATGCGGGGAACTGCTGAAATCCCAAATTACATTCACAAAGGAAGTTTATGTGATAATAACCCTAAGTAATTAATGGTACGTTTTTCATGCTCAGAATGTTTCCTTATGGCTTCCCAAGACGTTTCTATGACTGCAATAACATGTTAACTCTTTGCCTGCTAGTATCGCCTGCTGATGACCTGTGCAAACAGTTTGGACAAAGATCAGGCCCGACAAAATGTCTGGCCTGATCTGGATCTAAACTGTTTGTCACTCTGAAGGTAAACATAAAGTGTTATTTTTTATAAATCTGTTTTATTTTTTATAAAAAATAAAGATAAAACATTCAGCAGACGACAAAAAAGCATCCAGAATTTGCCAGAATGCAAAAGCGTTGAAATAGCCCATGAAAATTACCAGCATTAAACCATTTATGCCAAATCACTCCCATGAATAGGGTAAATAAATTTGTGAGATCTGATCAGTTTTCCATAGAAGCCTAATAGAGTGCTATAAATACCATAGACCCTATTCATGCTATTTCAAGGACTGAAATAGAACTTTTATAGCAACTAGACAAACGAGTTAGAGGTTCTGTTCTGATCTATTCAGTTGCAGTATGAATGCCAGTTCCGGTATCTACGGAGTCGGATTCGACCGATGTGCAGTGATTTTTGACAATGAAAAAAACACACACCAACAATAAAGAAGAATCGCATTTAGAACGCTTCATTATACATTCATTAATGTTAATTTTAACCCCTTTTTGCACCGGAAATTCCGTATGGGTACTTTGGCAAACAGTAAAGAACCAAATGAAATACAGCATAATGCTGCATTTCATCGGGGTCTGCATTGTTTGCTAAGATAAAAAAAAACAATACTTCATAATTTAGAAAATGCTACCTCTGATCACCCCTTAAATTACACATTGGACAGCCCATCCATATTGCTTTTATCTGTATGGGGAAACTATCAGAGTTTTAAGGGTTAATCTCCATGTTTTAAGACTATAGACACAAATGGGGTTAAGTAAAGAAAATCCGGATACAGTTACAGCTTTTGACTCTTAAAAAAACGAAGAGAAAAATAATAGATGAAAAATGATATTGACTTTTATCATTTTACTGAAATAAAAAACAAAACAAAACGAAACGAAACAGCAAATCCCGGGACAGCAATATCCGTTAAATATGTCATGTTTGATATCAGATAGACATCTGGTATATCTTATCATCAAGTAATGGTGAGGTGCACGTGTACTTGGTCCAGTTAAAGTATATGCCAATTGTAGTAGAACAAAACAAACTTGGATTGGCTCTTTAGGTATTCAGTAAGATTGCTAATTTGAAAATTGGTGTATATATAGATTCGTACGCACAATTTGGTACGGTTCGCCTCAGAAATAATAAACAAAAAGCAAGTGAGTATCAGGTGCGTAGCCAGGCAGGGGTTTCAACATCATATGGTCCCCTGACTTTGTTGCTTGCGAGCGAACAACAAAGGCACATACCAGCCTGCGCATCCGCGCAGTCTGATCAGCGCATTTGTTATTCGCTATCTGAAAAGTAAAGTAACTTGGTCAGATATCTCTTTTAATTCTCCATGATTGTTTTGGCAAACCTCTGGCTACACCCTGAGTATGATTGCAAAACTAGAAAGGACAGCAAGTACTGCAGTACAAAACGAGGACTAAATAATGTGTGAAGATCTTTTTTAACTGATAAGAAAAGAAGGCTTTGAACTAAATCGTCATAAAATACTGGCTCTAATATGCCTTGTTGCAGAAGATTTTTCAAGCCAACATCAACTCCTGAGTGTCTTCAGTAGAAAGAAAATGCTTTACAAAGTACAGTAAAACCTGTGTAAAACGGCCACTCTAAAAAGGACCGAAAATTGGTTTTCAAGACCAATTATCGCTAAACGCAGGTCAAAAGTATTGCAGAATGCCCCAATGGGAGCATTCTGCTATACTTTCGACCTTCATTAAGATACAATTTGTCATTAAGAGCTTTGTTTTTGTCTATTTTTGAGTGGCCGTTTTACACAGGTTTTACTGTATATTATATCAGCCTTATTTTAGTAATTTGGTTTCCGATTTGTCGAAGTCACTTTCATTTGAGCATACTCTTGCAAAACGAATAAGATGCGAAATGATAACACTATAAGAAGGGAGCTAGGAATATCTCCATCCATAAATGTGAAATTAACTATTCTAAATTATTGAACACTAAAATGCCAAGCTAATAATGATTTACAAGCATTTTTCAATATTCTCAATACCCAAGCTGATAGACAGCCGGCGATCAATACGTATGCAAAATTTGATAAGGGTGCCTTCAAAAAGCTATCCCTTAGACTGCTAAGCAGGACTATAGTCGTTTCAGTATGGTAGGCAACTTCTACAGCTTGCACAGCTCACCAACCAACCATTTCAACAACACAGAGCAAGTGAGCTGCTACAGGAAGGACCTTACTTTCACCACGAATATACTGCTCTCCAGGTGTTTCTACATATGAGGTGTCCACTCTCGAAAATCAGACCTGAAATGAACCGTTTTCAACAGCCTCATTTTCGGGACTGTCCATTCACAACTTTGACCCCAGAAATAGTTTCTTAAACTGTTGTGCTTCAAATCGAAATTTACTCGTATGTACTAGCACCAACTGTAATGCTTTCTCGAGTATTTGGCTGCCCTCAATAGTTGAACTATTTCATGACCACTGTTTTCCAGCTCACCGAAATAAGGTAGATTACAAATACCACTTGCTACCGATTGCTCTAGCAGGCCTTGTGCTGCTTCTGTTTCTGCTAATTTGGTGGTAGGGTAAAGTCGGGTAAACTCGGACATCAGATAAATTTGCAAACAGTGTAAATCCAGATGAGATGGCTCATAAGGAGCCGTCTCATCTGGATTTACACTGCTTGCTTAGTTGATTTATTTTTACTCCAATATTTGAAATATGAAACAAACAAGGTCGCTGTCCGAATTTAGCCGTCTGTCCGAATATACCCAACTTTACTCTAGTAGTGATTAATTCGATAGCATAACAGTAGGGTAAAGACGAGTAACTTCGAACATCAGATTAACTCGGACAGCGAACTTGTTTGTTTCATAGTTTAATTATTGGAATAAAAAAAAATAGATTTACAAATAAAAGCAAACAGTGAAAATCCAGATGAGACGGCTCATAAGGAGCCGCCTCATCTGGATTTACACTGTTTGCAAATATATGTCCGATTTTACCCGATGTCCGAAATTACCTGACTTTGCTCTAGTAGCTGCAACAAAATTCAAATCACTTACCGACAAGCAGAGGCCCCTGTTCGTAGAAGAAGGAGGCGATTGAAGGCTGCTATTGGGCTCATGAGGACGAGAACTGAGACCCAAATACCTATAATCATCCGCCGGGCGTGTGACAAGGTCTGCCACCGCCGGGAGCGCAGAGGTTGGCAAATAGCGTAGTATCTCTCCAGCGAGATTGCAACCAGGGTGAAGCAGCTGACGCCCACAGAGACCGCTGAAAGTATACAAAAAAGATGAAAAACATTTTATGTACTAATGGATTCCTCCTTCTGGTTTGATACAATACACTTGGAATGGCCCATTGTATGTATCGAGGGATCACATGTTATAATTTCCAAATGCAATTGTATTTTTTTCTGAAGATTGTTGTTGTTGTTTTAGCAAACAGTACAGTAAAACCTGTGTAAAACGGTCACTCAAAAAAAGACGAAACAAAGATCTTATTGCCAAATGGTAGCTTAATGAAGGTCGAGGGTAGTGCAGAATGCTCCCCTTTGAGCATTTCGCAAATACTTTTGACCTGCATTAAGCAATAAAATGGTCTTTGTGAGAATGGCCGTCTTACACAGGTTTTACTGTTTATACCCTAATGAAATACCACACCCTGCGGCATTTCATCTGGGTCTTCATTGTTTGCCTAAGAACGCATTTAGGAGTCACTAATATACAAAGGGTTAATATGTAACATGTCCATACATCTGCTGAGTCAACAAAGGGCGTGTGAAAGAGAAATATGCATTACACCAACCCCGTCTCCTGACACACAGCACTTGGACTGAAAAATGAAGCTCTTTCGACTCATTCATAAATTAGGGCAACGCTACTAGCTTTATATTTTGCCAAAACATTTACTTTATTTGTTTCTCATTTTGAAATGGCCTAATTAAGACGCCGCAGAAACTCATGTCCCTTCAATGAGCTTCACTGTTCGTATTTGTCATGGCATAATCATTACACAAACAACATCACATATCCAACCGTGCCATATCGGAAAAGATAAATTGCATTACAATATAAGCATGATAAGAAAATCGGTAACTTGCATCGATGTGATATATTACTTTTTATAGTAACTGATCTATATTGAACAGCTCAATGAATTTGAAGTTACTTCAAATTCATTGAGCTGTTCTCTATAGTTGGGGAATTATAAAACCTCCGTCCTCGGTTTTAACATACTCTCTAGACCTGGCAAACATTAATGCATGAAAAGCCATGTCTGATCCCTATATGCAATAAAAATATTCAGAGAACAACGAATTTCGTTTCTATGTTCTTTGCCAGATTTGATATTAAATATGAGTACTTCTAAGAAAATGTTCAATATTAGCCACCGTGCAGTTAGCTACTAAAGATACATTGACGACCATTAGGGGCAAATATCCTATAGTATATTGAAAAATGGGATGCTGAATTTGAACATGGCAGAGAAAGTTTTAAAGATAACTATCATCACCCAAGACACACACCATAGATAGCATGCATTTTATAATCATAGAATATCGACGAGTTTCACAGAGATATGTATTGCTGCAACAACGAAAAACATGAAAAAGAAAGTAAGTTCTTATTAAACTGTAGATTACTCAGAACTGATGGATATCCTTATGTAGTAACTGTATTTCAAATTGAATTTCAATTTATTTTTATGTCACATAAAAATAAATTGAAGTTCAATTTGAAATACAGCTACTACATAACGATATCCATCAGTTCTGAGTAATCTACAGTTTATTTTCTTTTATGCCTTGACCTTCTGGCTAAGCCTACAATCGCTCCAAGTATGGTGTACAGTGTAAATATGTGTTTTGCAGACTAAAACAGTTGTTAATGAACTAGAAATAGATTAAACAATGTCTCCAAATATAGCTAAAGTCTCTAATTGCGTGTTACTGACTGAGAAATATGACCTCTCCGGTGAGACTCATTATAACAGTTCTAGAAGAAATCTATTTATACCGGACAGAAATAAAAAAAATAGCTTCTAAATTTCGAAAAACGACATTAACCCCTAAATGGTGAAGAAAAGTTTCCATTCAAATGTGTGTGTGTGTGTGTGTGTGTGTGTGTGTGTGTGTGTGTGTGTGTGTGTGTGTGTGTGTGTGTGTGTGTTATTGATTATAAGGGATACAGGTAAAAGTTTCCGAATCATTCGGGTTGCCGAATATGGCTTTTGAATAACACACAGTAAACTACTTTATTATTCTATTTTAACTTTTGTGGGGGTTGAACCCACGAATGCAGATTGAGAGAAATATCATAATTCTGCACAGAAAACTAGTATTCTATTTTATTTTTGGACTTTTGCAAGTGTCCTATTAACGTACTATCAATAGGCCAGAGGCGTTAAGTATTTAAAATAATTGGTTGCATATTTTAGTGAATCTTGAAGTTTATTAATTTTACAAAAATATCAACTTTCACAAGGAAATACTCCAGTCCACCAAGAATAGTCATCAATGTTATAGGTTCAGTCAAACAAACCTTTGCGTAAAAATGAGAATATTTTCGTATATATTAGTTTAAACATTTGCTTTGTGTTTCATTGAAACGATTCTCTTGGGTACCTACACCATATGTTTTGGTTGAGAAATAAGAAAATAAATTTTAATCTCCTCTTATCTTAAGACCTGAATGTTATGAGAGTTGCTGTATCTTAGTAAGAGCTACTGAGTATAGTTAGAGCCAGCAAACAGTCTCGGACAACTATCAGCCCGCGAGAGAAACGCCATTTTCTTGCATGGATATTATAAATACGAGCACATGACCTTGTGGCTTGTGCACGATGCAAAGACTAATGACATATTTAGCCTTTGTTGTAACTATTGACAGCATCTGGTAATGAAACGTGATCTATGACGGATGGTCCGGAAATGTAGGATTTGCAGTGTTCTTGATCATCATTCATAATTCCAGACAGTATTTGATCCAGCACATGAGATTTGGGTACTTATCGCATTGTCGAGCAACGAACGCTCAGACAAGTCTGCGCAAATGCACAGACTTGTCAGAGCCTTCGCTGCTCATATATGTAAAATGTGGATATAGCTGAAGACTCAGATAAAAAAAACCTCAATCCCCGCTAGATACGACGAAATAGCTGTTTAAATGAGGAATTTTTCATATGCCATAAGTACTAATTTTAACTCTCATGTACTGGCCCTCTACAGTTGTTTAAACCTGAATACTGGCAGTAAACGCCTACTGTGGGTATATTAAATTCGCTCCAATTTGCTTTCGTGCTGTAGGTAAACCTACCACAAAAACATTCGAGAACTAGTCAGTGTTCTTTGGCTCCCCACTCGTTGCCCCGCAGCAAGTAAAAAATACTCCTAGCAGGGCATAAAGGTTCGGTCAAAACCTGAATTTGATGTGTGCTTTGCATGAAGGTTATATAAGCAGCCGGCCATGGCCGACCGCAATAACCTACATGCACCTAGCGAATGGCATCCGCGCAGTCTGATCAGAAGCTTTGCTGGTTGCATGTAGAAACCGTAATACCTGAAGTGCCCATTGAATGTACTGTGTAGTCTGAGATTACATGGTTGGTACACAGCTGGTCTGGGTCTTCGTTTGGCACACAGTTCATTGTGTCGGCTCTGTCAAGGAACTGACTCAAATATCGTTTAGAAAGAAAAGTCACCTCGAGAGCGTGTAAGACCATAAAATATTGCAAAGGATTTATCGCAGCCAATATGATTGTTCTTTTAACCACGTTTACAGACACCATCAAAATATCTGACTCCGAAGATAAATAGTATGCAAATGAAACGATGCGATATAAAATTGTTTTCCGGATATGAATTGCCCATCCAAGAAAATAGGCCAGACAACGTGTCCACGAAAGCTCAAAGAGGCACATTTCAACGGTTTGAGTATGGCCCAGGTGCAATTGATAAGTCTAACCTAGGCGGCCTGTGAGCCCCCACCAAACTATGCCCATCAGCTCAGGTTCTAGCCAAAGGACAAAATCGCTTGACATGATGTATTTTCAATTCGCGCACGCACGCACGCACGCACACGCACACACACACACACTATATGTAATGCATAGTTATACAATTATATGATTGGTTTGGCACAAGACTACAAAAAGTCACACGAGCAAATGCATTTGATACTGAGTTGCGATGTAGTACGTACTCGTATGTTTGAATGAATGGTATTTTATTTATTTGTATTGTTATGAAATCTTGCAATATTAACGCTTTATTAAAACGATTCTGAAGAAAACCACGTGACTTTTATAAATCTATGACCCAAGTGCTAATATCTTATATGCAAGATTCTCTCTATGAAATTAATTACTTAACATAACAATTTAATATACATTTAAATGACCATTTTGATTTAGCATAGAGAGTATTAAACAGCGAAAGTCCTTAATGTATGGGATAATCCATCAGAAAGAAAAGGTTTAAAGATGACTATGTTTTATTTGTCAACGTAATGTCAAATGGAACTAAATAGCGTGAAAATTATGCAGGCTCGCTAATATAGCTTGCTATGTTTGACAGAGTGATTAATGATCGTTGTAAATTCCACGAACTTGCATGACACAGTTAGTCCACCGTACACCAAAAATGCAATTTCTTCAGGAAATGAGTTATGAGTTAGGGGAATTGTTCTGTCTTATGATGACAAACTGTAATAAGTATCTCTTTTGTTACAAAATATTAAGCATTACGTCTAATATCTGTCGCTTCTCATGACAGAATTATAACGACTGTTGTTATGATTCATGCGCGGATCCAGAGGTGGGGACAGGGGGTCCGGACCCCCTGAAAATCACAAAAATAAAGGGTTTCTTAGCAATACTTGTCTGGATCCCTGAAAAATCGTAAAACTGCCAAGCCAGCATTCAATGTTGGGTCATCATCGACACGCCAGCGAAACGCCATTTAAATGGCGTTTCGCTGGCGGGCCGATGATGGCCTGCTTATAGTGGTATTTTGATCCTCCCTCCCCTCATCAACTAAAAAAACGGAAAAAAAACATTGTCAATATTGGACCCCCTCTGACAAAACGTTCTGGATCCGCGCATGTGATTTATAGAGAGCTCACCTTGAGTAGTAGGGGCGGTTGATCAAATTGAGAAAAATACATTGTGTTCCATGGTATGAAAAAACCTGTCACTATGGCTTGGCTGAATACGCGTCAGGGCTGAATACGCGTCTGCGCTGAATACGCGTCTGCCAATAAGAGTTGTTAACGCGTATTAAGCCAAACTGTAGTTACAGATTTTCACGTCATGGAAACACAATGTATTATTCTGTATATATACCATTTTTAGTGTTTCAAAGAAAAGAGAGACAGAAAGGACAAGAAAAGCAACAAAGAAAAGTATTGCTTAGTTATGCACATGCAGACAGGAAAATCATATCATCACTAGTGAAATATGACACTGCTCAAGATACTTAAGATATTACAAAATAAGTAGTTCCGGCAAAAAATCATATCACCACTGAAATATTGCACTGCTCAAGATACTTAAGCTATTATAAAACAAGTAGTCCCGGCAAAAATCATATCTCACTAATGAAATTTCACTGCTCAAGATACTTAAGCTATTACAAAATAAGTAGAAGTAGTTCTGGCAAAAATCATATCTCACTAGTGAAATATATCACTGCTCGAGATACTAAAGCTATTACAAAATAAGTAGTACCTGCAAAAATCATATCATCACTTGTGAAATATGTCACTGCTCAAGATACTTAAGCTATTACAATATATATAGTTACAGCAAAAATCATATCATCACTAGTGAAATATGTCACTGCATAAGATACTTTAACTATTACAAAATAAGTAGTTCCGACAAAACTCATATCATCACAAGTGAAATATGTCACTGCTCAAGATACTTAAGCTATTACAAAATAAGTAGTTACGGCAAAATCATATCATCACTAGTGAAAGATGTCACTGCTCAAGATACTTAGACTATTACAAAATAAGTAATTCCCGCAAAAATCATATCATCACTAGTGAAATATGTCGCTGCTCAAGATACTTAAGCTATTACATTATAATTAGTTTTAGCAAAAATCATATCTCACTAGTGAAATCTTTTACACCTCAAGGTATTTTTTTTATTTATCTCATTGCAAAACAGTAAAAAACATAATTTCTTTAAGGGAATGGGGTTAGCAGATGCTACTTAATTCCTCACTAAGAAGCTTTCACATGCACTTTAAAATTAAAACCTTCACAGCAAGCTGAACTGCTATGTAGCATATTGTTACAAGAACGTGTGAAGATAAACTAATATAAACTTGCAAAATGGCAAACCAAACAGGGTGAAATTGGAAATGAAGACAGAGTAAACATTTAGAAAAAGCTCTGGTTTTGCGGACAGATAACTCTAAAATTAATCACCATAGAAACAATTCTTTATAATTTTGTAATAACAATCGTGTATACTATGCAACCTCAAAATATCATTTGAATAGCTTCTCTTATGTCACGTTTAATTCTATTGGAAAACATATGTCGTTCAATCAGAGACGTATCACATTGCACGAGTCTCGTCGCGAGAAAATTTGATTGTGTTGCATGCAAACCACAAAGGCACAGACCAGCTAGCACAACCACGCAGTCTGATCAGAGCTTTTTTGTTCTCTCTCTAGAATGTACTACTATAATAATTACACTTGCAATATGCTGCAATACAGTAAAGCCTGTCTTAAGTGGCCGCTCAAAAATAGACAAAACAAAGATCTTAATGACAAATGGTAGCTTAATGAAGGTCGAAAGAATTACAGAATGCTCATTCTGCAATACTTTTGATCTGCATTAAGCGATGATCAGTCTTGAAAACATAATTTTGTCTTATTTTGTGTTGCAGCTTAAGATAGCTTTATCTATATTTCAATACTCCAGCCACACTGTGTAGCTAGGTATGATGGTTTTAGCCCTATCTGGTCGCAAACTCGGAAACGAATCGGCCCACATAGTGTTGTGCAGCGTTTCCTTATCAAACAAAACTTTATGGTCATTTAAAGACACATGCGGCTTATTCCCATGCGCACCATTCTGGCGTCGGATTTGTTTGTTTGTTTTGATTCTTTACGTCCCATCAACAAGCTTTCAGTTAAACAGTGACAGATCTTCCTGTGTTGAACCAGTACTAAGCTAGGATAAATGTGTCTTGCTCAAGGACCAGACGCCGGTGAGGCTCGAACCCGCGGTTTCTCTGTCTCGAGTCAAGCACTCTACCACTGAGCCACTGCGCTCCCTTTCTGGCGTCGGATGACTCAGAAATCAATTGATTATGGTTACTGCCCCTGCCTTTCGACCATTTACGAATTCAGATCAATACAGTGTTCAAATACTCTTTGGTCATAACGACATCACCAACATTTTCTAAAGTAAATAAAATGTGCCCGAAATATATGTCTCAGTACCAAGACAAATAGATTGGCCATCCAATCGGATTATCTATTCTTTATGTACGGTTATTCCGAGCAGTAAACGACTTGGCCTATTGGCCTAGTGGTTAGCGTATCCGACTATAGAACCAGAGGACTAGGGTCGATTCCAGGATGGGCACAAAATAGTCAGTGTACTATTTTTCATCCTCTTTTAGCGTTTAAATGCTGAATTACTTCGTACAAATAAAATAGAATTATAAAAACAGACTCAATCGTCATTTCTGAGCGTTTTATATAGAATTATGCACAAAATCTGTGGGGGTAGGGTTAAATTTGGCCTTCCTGAAAGATAATTAGTTTGGTGACCCCTGAATTGTTTTTCCTTTTCTAACGGGTAGGCTATTATGAAAGACCATGAAATAAAAAACTTAAAAAAAAATGTCAGATTATTTAATACATAATCTACTCTAAAAATGCAAATCCTAGTTTTGATAAAGCACCAAAATATATTGTGCAGTATTGTGTCACGGCTTGGGATAACAAATAAATTTGCACATTTTCAAGAAAGCTTGAGGTCATGAGTAATGTTTAAAAAAAAAGAATATTTAGGACTTTTTCATTTGTTCAGAAAATTGGTCAAATGCTGAAAACTTCCATATGAGATTATGAAAAACTGAGCATGGTGATATACTTTTTTTCACTATTTTTCTGTGCAGAATTATGATATTTCTCTCATCTGTAGCAGCGACACTTGTCTTTTTCGACCATAGTGGAGACATAATCCATATAAATATTTTGACTTCTGTGGGGGTTGAACCCACGAATGCGGCGTGCGCGCCTAGCACTGCAACGTCTGACGTCCTTAACCATTACACCACCGAGGCATCCCAAAAAAGATGCTCAAGTAGCATATATAACGACGCCAGACGCTGCAGTACACTCCGTATATGGGTTCTATATTAACTTTTTTTTTATTTCATAAATTGACAGTCCATGCATGAAACAAACCGTATGTAAAGTATTGAACAGATTTCAATGTGGGATGCATTTAGTAGCATATGTCCTTTAAAGTATTATCATAATAATGACGTCGTGTCTTGGAGTGAAATAACGCCATGCAATAAAATCGATAAACCACTAGTGGTTTACAATTTTACGGGAAACGTTATAGACTTCGAGCTAAAAAGGTCCTGCTCCCCCCCCCCCCTAGGGAATTTCGCAGACATATCCTATCTTGAAGAAAATTTCAAGCCGCATCTTTTAAGAGATGTTTGCACTCTGTGCTCCGGGGCGTTAGTCTCTGACAGCCTGTTACATATGTTACTGTAACAAACTAAGGAAAAAATCAAAATGAAAGTTTGAGCTACAGAAAGAAGACATTAAACCATCTAATTATTCAAATTTCTTATGTAGTTTGCAAGCTGGATGCCTAAGCTACATAAAAGCAGCATTTTAAATAAAATAACAGCCTTCAATGGTGTTATATGCGTTACATAGATTAAATTTCCCTTTGAAAGTTGAAATCGTGACTAACATCATTCATTTTACAGACGATTTGTGCATTTTTACAAGTGTTTTTAATCTTAGTTTACTAAAGTACTCATTTGACTAATAGAAAAAGCAAAGTTTGCTTTTCTATCTCAAATACATTGTTTTATATGAGCTATTAAACAACCCTACCCCCAATTTTAAGTATCCAATTTTGGTATCTATTATTGAAGAAAAATATATGAAAATATTTGACGCTCGTGGATATCTTACATTTTCGGCACTGTCTTGCTAATGCAATAAAGAATCATACATTTGCAAGTTTGACATAAGGATCAGAGCACTTATTCAAGTATGTAACGTATGTTACATGGCATAATGAATGAGCTAGGAAATTTTCTTGGAAGTAAGAGATGATATTTCAGAAAAATACCGTTTTTCACATGTTTTCCTATTAATCTCTAGCCTCTGGTGCCTTAGTCTTAGTAATTACAGTCATTGCTGATAACAAGCCCTTGGAATTGTGTTACCTATGTTATGTATAACCTTTGTAATCACATATTTCCTAATGCCTATAATATTAAAATATATAGACATATAGATAGAAAATAATAGTTCTTATTTAAATGACACAATTTAATAAATATTCCTATTAAATAAAATTATTCAAAAACAATCTTTATTCAAGTCACCCTCACAATGTCTATCATTGTGTCTGCTTCTATTGCAAAATAATCACCCATTTCATCACAACCAGTAGAATCATGGCATTGTATTAGGACTGCAAACTGAGTACAACCCTGTTCCTCTCCACCCCTTTGGGAATTGTGCAGACATATCCTACCTTAAAGAACAATTCAAGCTGCATCAAATAAGAGATGTTTGCACTCTATTAACTAGGGGGTTAGCCTGTAATGGTATGATACGTATGTTACCATATCAATTTTAGAATAAATGAATTGAAAGTCTAAGAAACAGAAAGAAGACATAAAACTATCTATTTATTTGAATTATTCATGTAGTTTGCATGCTGAATACCTTTGATACATAAGAAAAGATTTTTTTAACAAATATACGGCTTCCTATGGTGTTATATGTGTTACATTAATTAAGATTACTTTTTAAAATTGGTAATTGTGACAAACATCACTTATAAGCATTTCGTGTGATCCTCCTCTTTAGCCATCAAAAGACTTAATTTTCTTTGTATGTGTGGCCAGTGACAGCGTCAAACAACTTGACTCAGCCATACTTGAATCCTTAGCATTCTTCAAAAGCAGAAACAGCATGTCAGTGTCATGGGATCAAACACCTGATTAAATATGGGTTAAATGCCATTTCACATATATGCATACAATGGAGTATGACTCTGGTATATATCTCTTCCTGTGAAGTGGCAAGAGCAATCTAACTGCAGCTGCCTCTGCATCCGTGCTAGTCAAATGATAACTTTGCTCTGATTTTGCAAAATCTATGTCTCTACCGTGTACCTCTAAGAATACTTTAAGATTTCTGACATTGGTCAAACAGAAATTTGATAGGCTGCTTTTTTGCATCATTTGCCATGGAACCTATCCAGTCTTTTGGTGCTTAAGTCCTCAGGTCTTAGATCAATAGTATTTTGCTGCGCCCAAAGAACTTAATAAGTTTTCTTTAGTTACAATGTTGACTCTTGATGGTTTTGACAGACCGTCTGAAACAATTTCTGTTACACCTTGAAAGTAATCTGGTATAAGAGAAAGAATATGAAGCTGGACATTGCCATCAATTATGTTTGCAGTTGGTTGTTTTTTTATGTCAGTACATTGAAGCATGTCTTAAAATAATGTAAAACCTATGATTTCTCAGTTTTTGCAGCCATATCATTAGCTGTTGCATTCAAAAGAAGGAAAGTGGACTATAGGTAGAATGGGATAACCAGTAGTTCTATATTATGCTCTATGGAAGATTTATACAGAGTAAACAAGTTGATAAGGTGCCTTATTTCATGATCCCTTGAAAACACTGAAATTGAAAACATTTGCCTCTGACTGTGTAATCAAAAAGGATGTCACGACAATGCCCTTGCTCATTTATTATGACGAGTTATATATGTTACATCCTTTAATAAGCGCTCTTATCTTAGAAACTTAGTGAATCATTGAATTGAAAGGGTCTAATTTGCGCTCTTTTCATCCTGCATTTCATTGCTTTACCTGCTGTGATACATCTAGTTCGTTTATCTGAAGGGAAAGTTACCTCGGTTTCAGCACTTCAGAAGTACTAAGACTTCAAATAAGTTTTTGAATGCTTGGGGAAAGATAATAAGTGCAGAGACATTATTAGATTAAAATATGTGGGTTGCATGTATGGAAAGGCTACATTTATAAAAGTTAACCAGCTAAGATATGATTCTTTATCACAGAAATATCAAGGTACATCAGTCCAGGTTCTCATTGCTCTTAATGGCATAGTTTTCCTCCTTGTAAAGCTTTAGTCTTTCTCCTACTTGCAGAGTATCACTTGAAACACATACTCAAAGAGCCAACTATTAGGAATTCATATCAGTTTCCGAATGTTCCAAGCCATAAATGGCAAAATTGGAAAGTTGATAATGGCTCATCAATTTTGAGTGGACTGGTGGTAAAATTGAATGACAGTAAATGATTGAAATATTGTGTGATGATTCTACTAGTTGCAAGGAGGCGTGTGATACCCGGTAATAATGATTACCACAGAAGCAGACAACGACAAACGTTTAAAATGAGTGTTAAATCCATGAGAAATAGTTTGGACCATTTCATTTATTGTATTTTCTTGTAAAAATGTAAAACTATCTTTTCTATTTGTGGCTCTATATTTAGCATTAAATGCACAGTATTAGGAAATGTGTCCAAAAGGTCATTGATAACATCTGTAACACCAGTCAATGGGCTTGATAATCAGAAATGAATATAATTCCTAGTGTTTTGGCACCAAAGACTTATAAGTACACATTAAGTGTCCTGATCTTTAACTGAATGACATCTTGTAGATAAATGAGCAAGAAAGACTAAGAAAATGAAAAATATCCACACGCTGTAATCGCTTTTATGTATTTTACTTAAACGGTAATAACAAAATTCGCTTCTCTGTAAAACTGGGAGTAGGGCTGTGTATTAGCTCCTATAAGACAGTATATTTAAGATAGAAAAGCAAACTTGGTTTTTCCTATTCATCAATTGAGTATATGTTTGTAAAATCTAATAAAACAGTTTGAAACCAAGTCATAGTAGTTGTTTAACTACATGACGATAGCCACAATTATAGCTTTTAAATTATAATTAGGTTCATGTAACGCACATAACACCACATTTGGCCGTATTAATGTTAAACAGCTTCCATATGTAGTAAAGACATCCAGTATAAAGACTATAAGAATGTCAATTTTTTTATTAGATAATTTTAATGTCTTCTTTTGGTAGCTCAAACATTCAAATTTCTTATTCTCAAATTGATATAGTAACATATGTAACAAGCTGTTACAGGCTAACGCCCCGACTTACAGAGTGCAAACAATTCTTATTAAATGCACCTTGAATGGTTACATAAGATGTAATTTGTCTGCAGAATTCCAAAGGGGATTAGGATGGAGCAGGCCCTTACTCAGCTTGATGTCAAAATACTGTTTGATGATTTTACTTATCACGCTAACATATGTAACGCTCTCTGATATTTAAAACTTGATGACAACTAGCAGATCTAAAAGTCTTTATCATAGGAGCCAGTTTAAAATCCCTAAACAATGTAAGATATCCAACAGCTTCGAGTTTTTTCACAATTTTAGCTCAAACTTTCAAACTACATTTCCTTTATTTGATATAGTAACGCATGTAACACGCTGTTTCAGACCAACGCCCCAACATAGAGAGTGCAAACATCCCTTATTCTATGCAGCTTGAGTTGTACTATAAGAAGGAATATGTCTGCAAAATTCCCTTGAGGAGATTAAACCATTTTTAGGCATATCTTACGTACAGACAATGAGCTTGCCCATTTATTACATCAGGTAACATATGTTACAGCCTCTGATATTAAAAATTTTGCAACAAACTTGCAGATTTATGAGTCTTTTCATATAAGCAAATAAATCCCAAACAATGAAACACATTAATCAACTGCAAATATTTTTTAACTATTTTACTATAGTTTTAATACCAAACATTTCACCTTAAAACTGGGTAGGGGTAGGGTTGTTAAATTGCTTATTTCAGAAAAAATATTTAAGCTAGGGAAGCAAACTTTAATTTTTCTGTTAGCCAATTGCATAAGCTAGTCAGACATGGTTAAAAACATTTTGTAAAACACACAGAGAGATTGTGAATGTAAATGATGTTAGCCACACTTGCAAATTTTAATGGGTTATCTGATTTATGTAACGCATATGACACCTTAGGAATCAGCAATTTTGTTCAAATGGCTGTCATACGTAGTTAAGATATCCAGTATGCAGACTATATGAATGATTTTAAAAAATAAATATTTTAATGTCTTTAATTTGTAGCCCAAACTTTCAATTTACTTTTTCTTAGTTTGATTAAGTAACGTATGTTACAGGCTCTTACAGACTAACGCCCCGGAGCACAGAGTGCAAACATCTCTTAAAAGACTCCGCTTTCAATTCTCTACAAGAGAGGATATGTCTGCAAAATTCCCTAGGGGGGGGGGAGCAAACCTATTCTCAGCCATCCGTCTTTTTTTTATTTCATAAATTGACAGTCCATGCATGAAACAAACCGTATGTAAAGTATTGAACAGATTTCAATGTGGGATGCATTTAGTAGCATATGTCCTTTAAAGTATTATCATAATAATGACGTCGTGTCTTGGAGTGAAATAACGCCATGCAATAAAATCGATAAACCATTAGTGGTTTACAATTTTACGGGAAACGTTATGACGTCCATAACAACGTTGCGTACACAATGACAAAATTATAACGTTTTTACGACAAAGTAATCTTAATTTCATACGGTAAATAGAATCTAACATTCGTGCTTTTGTATTATTGAATTCATTAAACTCGTTGCGAAAAAGAAATAGAATGCTCAGCACGCCTCGCATTTTATCTCTTTTCCCCAACTCGTTTAATAAATTCAATAAAACATATTCACTCATGTAAGGTCCTCTATTTCCCTTCTCTAGAACTGTGATTCTGAAAAAAAGTTTGAAAGTGTGCAAATGCACATTTTTTTCATGCAAGAGCACGTTATCTGTTTCTACCAGACTCGTCACTCATGCAAATAAACCTTCGTTTCCGTGAATTTTAAAGTAATCGATAGGCATTTAATGCAGTTTTTAAGTCAGTTCTCTCTATCCAGGTCACATTTCCATTTTTTAATATAATCTACATGTACTTTGCATACGAAACTATTGAATTCTACAATTTCAGCATAAACTGTCGTCTTTGATCAAGACACTCGTGCTAAAGCCTTGATGAAAGAAGACTTTTGTTCCAACCCCTTACAAATGCACGAAACTAATCTCAATAAACCACTGTGCACAAACAATGACAAATATGGTAAAAACTCAGAATGACAGCTTTTCCCTGTTTATACCAAATGTCTAGGGAAGGGTTTCTTTGAATAGGGTACAGGTGTACTGCTTAGACCCATGTTGAACCGCAAATTTCACACTTCGTAAATTTCACACCATGTGAAGAATTGGTACTATTACGTCCCATTTGGCAAATGTGAAATTTACGTATGGTCAATTTCGATAAATTTCGGGGTCTAAAATATTTGCTCAAATTTCACAAGTTTATATTTTTAACGTGTGAAGAACTGGTACGATTTTTCCCAGATGTGAGAAATTGGTACAAAATTTTCACACTTGTGAAGAATTGATACCAAATCCTCACACCTTACGATATAAACGGCCAATTACGTCAAAAATCAATGACGTCATATCGACGTAATGAACGATGTCAGAGGCCTTAAACTTCATGATTTGATTTTATCTTTCCTTTTGCTTTCAAGAACAAACATCGGTTCGAAAACTTTTTGTTGTTCATAATGGAAGGTATGGGTACTCTTTGACATTTTGAATTTGAGTAGTCTCAGAATTATCGCGACGTCACGACAATCATAAGCCACAGTGTTTCGATTTTCTTATTGAATGCAAGCCAAGTGACGGAACTTGTCAATTTTGTTTTTCGCATAGTGAAAATATCCAATTTTCGACATAAATTAGCATTTAAGCAGGTGGTGCGTTTTTAAAGTCATTCAGTATATATGAAAGAAATATATCATAGCCCATTGGTTTTGGCTTGTGACTTTGGTGATTTTTTTGAGTAATTTTAAAATAAATGTACTTGGTATGTTGGTTTAGTATGATAAAGATTTACTGCTGAATAGATCAAACTACACTGATTTTGGTTAGTTGATGTCACTTTTTCAGATTACAATTTTTTTCGTGTATTCACGTACTGATTGGGGGTTTATTTTATTGGCACCAAAATACCGTTTCTTCCAGTTTTTTTCTTTGTAATATTGTTGTGTTGATCGATGAATGAACATATTAAACGTCAAGAGAAAGTTTAAATGATGGATGTGTGTGTGTTAAATGAGCCAGCCCATGAGATTTTGGCACTTATCGCATACGCGAGCAGCGAAGGCTCTGGTGAGACTGTGCAGTTGCAGCGAAGGCTCTGGTGAGACTGTGCAACTGCACAGTCTCACCAGAGCCTTCGCTACTCGAACACTCAAGTAAGGGACCATGATGACTGCTCAGACAAAAATTTAGGCGTATATCTTCACTAGATAGCTGCGCATGCATGTTTGAAGATTGGCTTTACGTATATGCAATAAGTACCAAGAACTCATGTCAGAGCTGGTTCCAAAGTGTTGTTGAGACAAGTTAAGAAGCCGGCATCATGTCTTGTCAATGTTTTTATAGCAGCCTCGTGGGCTTTGCAAAGACGTGTTCTTTTATGGTCATGTGAACTTGGTATGCTCAAGAAAGAAATACTACTATTGAATTACATTACGTAGCAGACGTGGTACGATTCGTTTAGTTTACAAGAAACATATCCAATCTGAGAGGCTGTCTTGCTGCTCATTATAGAAAGCATTTTTCCACTTAGTCGCCTCACATACATAGACCACGAAACACGCGCCTGCCAAACGATCTAATTCTAAACCGCTGGTGAATTAAAGTAAAACTGCCCCAGGAAGAGAGTCAAAACTCGGGGAATGTCTCAAGCAATAGCCTATGGATTTCTACGTTTGTGGTATAAATAAGAGGTCGGAAAGTTCTCTTATTTCGTCAGATATACATTTCACGTAATAAAGGTGTACCAGAATCCGCAAAAAACTACATGTAAATGTAGTCTATCCCGCGAAAGGTAAATATGACATAATGCTCCGTATTTATACTACAAATAGTCGAGACTCTGACCGGAGCCCGCGTTCTGTGGCGTCTGATCTTGGTCGGCACTACTTACCTATGTCCCACAAAAAAGGACGCTAGGCTTATATGGATTAACCTTACTGCACTCAGAGAGTCAAAATTCTGTGGAGTTTTGTCCTCTCTGAGTCCAATAAAAGTATTGAACCCACCTAGTGTATAAGAATTTATACTTTCATATTGTCTGGTTTAAGTCATAAATCTCTTGAAGAATTCCTGGAATATATTGGATACATGAAGTTGTTTGTTACTTTTCACATCATTCTTATAACATATTGCACTCACAGAAGACAGGATTCCAGAGAAGCTTGACTCTCTGGTTTAAACAATATTTTTTTCAAAGTACTTTTAACATATTAGGATATATACATACATACAATATTTCTAGAATTTGACGGTAAGCGTTAAGCTTATATGATGTTATCTCCCTTTAGATATTTAGATGCACATTGTTGCTGAATAAATGAGAAGTGAACAAAATAAAGTTATAGTATAGTAATGGACATAAAAGAATTAGTAGGAATAGCAGAGAGAGATAGAGAGAGAGAGAGAGAGAGAGAGAGAGGGGGAGAGAGAGAGAGAGCGTTTATCCGCTTTACAATGCACAATGTAGTTACATCAAAATATGAGGTTATGTGGATAATCACTGGTCGACTTTTAGAATGTTGGCATGACAGAAACCTTTAATCACACCAGTGTGATGTTGTACAAGTTATAGTGATTTATATGAATAAGTACTCTTCAAATGTTAGCATATATACAAAGTAGTCTGACTCCTTTCTTTGCCAATTCATGTCTTATGACGTATAATATGATTAAGGATTAAATCTTCCACACTTCGTTAAGAAGTCCTGTATTTTTAAGAATAATGTTTCATTCTCATGAATTGTGCCGTGTTCAGTGCCATATAAGAGATCCTTTAGGGAGTATTCATGAAGATTATCAGGGAGATAACTTCTTGTAGCTGCATATGCGGGGCAAATGAAAAATAGGTGATAAGCACTTTCACAACCTCCACAGTGCTGACAGGAAGGGCTTTCGACAATATTTTTGCGATACAAGTCTGCATGTAAAGCACTGCATTGCATTCGTAGTCTGGCGTGTAGGATTTGACCTAAGCGCGATCCTGCATGAAAGTAATATGGGGATTGAAGCTTGTTTCTATCTAAATAGTTTTTAAATGCTGATACAGAAGTCATCTCCCTTACCTCATTTGGAAGGCTGTTCCATGCTTTGATGGTAGATGGAAAGAAAGAGTCTGAGAACAAGTTAGAATTTGATCTGAAGCCCTGAATATGATCTGGTTTCCTGAGAACATAGTTGTTTGATTGGCCAACAAAAGGGGGGGATAAGATCTGAAAGATAGGTTGGAGCTAGGCCATTCATAATTTTGTAGAAGGTGGTAAGTTTATGTTTATTTCTCCTAGTTTGTAGCGATTCCTAACCAAGTTCCATAAATAATCTCTCAATGCTGCACAATTTTGTCGCTCCTGTAACAATTCGTGCAGCTTCCACATGGACAGCGTCTAGTAGCTTTTTTGACTCCAAAGAACAATTATCCCAAACAACATCGCTGTATTCCAAGAGAGAACGTATATATGCAAAGTACATTTTTTCCAAAGATTTTCTCGAAACCCTAAATTTGAGAGCTCTTAACAGGTTAAGCCTAGACCAGGATTTTTCTGAGATAGATTTGACATGTTCGTCCCAAGTTCCAGAATTAGAAAAAGTTAGACCAAGGTGCTTATGGTAAGAAATGTTCTTGATCAGTGTACCATTCATAAAGAGGGGAGGGTGGAATACAGGATTGCGCTTGCGCGAAATAATCATTGAGAGTGTTTTTAGGGGATTGAAAGTGACAAGCCAAGCAGCAGCCCAGTCAGAGATAGTTTGCAGATCAGTGTTAAGAAGATTGGCCGATTGAAGGGGACAGTCCACAATGATATACAAACTTGTATCATCAGCAAACAGGCGGATAGAACATCAAATGTGTTTGACTATATCATTAATGTAAGTTAGAAATAAAAGAGGGCCAAGAATCGATCCTTGTGGGACCCCAGCCAAATTGTAGACCCAGTCTGATGATTGACCATTAATAACAACACGTTGTCTACGCTTAGAATAGTTTGCAAACCAATTGACAATACGATTTGAGTACCCTATGCAACGCAATTTGTAAAGTAGTCCTTTGTGCCAGACTCTGTCGAAGGCCTTACTGATATCGCAAAATACTGCTCTTATTTCTTTGCCTTTGTCTACAGCTTCACAAATTATATGATATGTATGGAGTAATTGATTGGTGGTGGAATCACCTTCCCTGAATCCAGACTGTAAGGGTGTTAAGAGTTGGTTTGTAACCATATAATTGTAGAGGTATTTGTGCACACAGCGTTCCATCGTTTTACCAACAATGCTCAGAAGTGATATAGGTCTGTAATTGCTAGGTTGTGATTTGTCTTCTTTTTTGTAAATTGGGGTAACGTTAGCGTCTTTCCATGACGAAGGGAAGTATCCTTGTTCAAGAGAACGGTTGAAAATAATTGAATATGGGTGAGCAAGAATATGACACCCTTCTTTCAGCAAACGAGGGCTAATTGAGTCTGGACCACATGCTTTGGTTATATCAAGATGTTGAAGGACATCGCTGACGTCTTGGGTTGTGATAGTTATGGACTCTAATGAATGATCCATATGTAGAATAGGAGGCAATTGTGTGTTTGTATCATCAACGACAGATTGTGATGCAAAGTATACATTTAACATTTTAGCTTTTTCGAGATCGCTCTCTGCATAGGTGCTATTATGGTGAAGAGTTGGTATGCTAGTGGAAGTCTGTCCTATATTAAGGATTTGTTTTGATGTTTTCCAAAAAGTTTTTGAATTGCAATCGCTGGAAGATAAAAGCTTATCAAGATTGTCATGATAAGTTTGTTTTGATTTTCTCAACTCACTGATTACTTTGTTTCGTAGGTTTTTATATTTGTTCCAGTAATGGATATTATTTGTTTTCTTGTGCTGCCTAAATGCTAGTTTCCTTTTTCTTATAAGTCGTTTAATGTAGCACGTTACCCATGGAGGGTCGTTTGGTCTAACAGTGATTATTTTGTTTGGTATTGAGTTTTCGGCTGCTTTTGTGATTGCATCTGATATGTATTGTACATTTTTGTCTATGTTATTTTCATTTTCAATTTTTTCGAGAATATTTGACTCTGATAGGTGTTTTTTTTATATTTTTCATAGTCAACCATTTTAAAGTTCCATATTCGTCTTTTATATGTAGGTATGTATGCTCTTAAGAATTTGAGTATGACTATAGTTGAACAGTGATTTCGGACCTGTTCAGGAATGAAGGAATCAGCAACCCCACTGCACAAAACATTTGTATTGTTGCGAACCAGAATTATATCAATTATTGATGATGATGTCTCTGTGTAATGTGTGGGTTCCGTTATCAACTGAGTAAGATTGAATTCGTGAGTGAGTTCAGATATCTTATTTTGAGGTTTTGAAATGTCGAAATTAAAATCCCCCGTGATGATTGTATTTGTATTGCAGGCCCTGTCTATGCTTTCTTTAATCAGGTTGAAATAGTCTGTGTTGCTGTTTGGTGGTGGATAAAATCCCCCCACTAAAATCTTTTTTGCCTTGATATTTATCTCGAGCCAGAGACCCTCAACTCCACGAATCTCTAAATCTGTGCGCCGTTTGCAAGAAAGTGTATCCCTAACATATGCAATCACTCCTCCACCTGGACGTTCCCATCTGTCTGTCCTAAATGGAGGAAGAAAGTTCTCAATATGTATGCTATCATCTTTAATGGTGGGTTTCAGCCAACTTTCTGTAAAGATGAGTATGTCATGTGCAGTGGCTTCACCTCGTATAAGGTCTATTTTAGGAAGTAAGCTTTGGATATTAAGATGCAAAATACTGAGATGATTTGATAACGAATTTAATGATGCTGAGGATAAAATGTCACTGGAATCAGTGCTGCTTTCGACAGAGTCTGGACCTGGATTTACTTCAACATCACCGCTTAGTAAAATCAGCATAAAAAGCCATACGTGTAGAACAATGAAAATAAGAGAAGTAAAACGGTAATGTAAAGTACTTGTTTTTATATGACAGGCAAATCTTGCGTGGGTGTCTGATATTTCTGTACACCTCATTACAATGTTGTATATGCGTCAGAAGACAGAAGAGAGGCACACAGTCATGAGACGGTTTCAGAACATTGAAACATAATAAGCTGATTAGGAGTAAGTGAGTTTTCCGGAATGATATTGACTTTTTTGTACCGAGATCCAATGAGCATGATACACCAAAGCAGCCACCAAGACCGTCTGTGAAATATCTAAACGGCTTCATGTACTAGATAATAAGAGTAAAAGATAGATCAAAATAAGGTCTGGTGGCAGTCCTGTTGTATCATACAAAAGGCATTTTACACAATCTCTATAAGCAATTTGCGTTGCGACAAACATAAAGGAGTCAGACATGAGAAGAGAAAAGATAGCATAGATAGAGAGATGAAGAGGAAAGAAATGTAAAGAAGTCATACTGGAAGCTTGAGTCAGCAACCAAGACAGTGGTTTCCTTGTGAGTTTACAGTTAATACTCTATGAAGCATTTTAACAGTGGCAATAAGTGAACTACACTTGACTTATAGCGTCATATCTATTAACAAGCTTGACTCTCTGAGTGTAGTAAGGTTAATGGTAGGCAACTGCATTAAACCAAACTAATAAAAGGACAATATCCTTTCTAGAAAGTAATATAAGTCTTCCTTTTCATTTAGTCAGCATAAGAAAAATGTACCGTATATGCATGCGTACAATGTATATGTACATCATCTTGGTCATAAGGGATCGGCTTACGTAGTTTCATAATTCTGCATTTATTCAACTTAAATTTACTCTCCAAAGCCTGAAAGCTTACACAACTTTATATGGCCTGTCAGCAGATGACCTAGCTCTCTCTGGGGATCCCCATCTCTCTCATCACAGGAGCTTGAAGTTCGGTCCTTATATCACTTTTATAGCCTCGAAACCAAAAGCCCGCACAGTCATTCGTTGTTTTTGAGGGTATAACTGAAACTCAAGCTCCTGTGCTCTCACACACCTCTCTCCCTCTGGAGACATATGGCTACCAGGGAATCAGCTTTAGGAAGAGTACTTGAATAGAATACGAAGATATGTTCCTGATATATCAATGTTTCAGACTGGAACCGGTCTAGGCAGCGACAACGTTTGGAAATGTCATTTGCTATTTAGGTGGTCAGTAGCGCAAGCGCACGCCAATTATATGAAGTTTTGAGATGTTGGCTAGGTGCGCTACAATACAATACCAATTCAGGGAACGCTGTGGCTCAGTGGTTGAGTGCTTGACTCGAGACCGAGGGGCCTCGGGTTCGAGCCTCACCGGCGTCACTGCGTTATGGTCCTTGAGCAAGACACATTTATCCTAGCTTAGTACTGGTTCAACCCAGGAAGACCCGTCCCTGTTTAACTGAAATATTGTTGATGGGACGTAAACAAATCAAATCAAACAAAAACAATACAATACCAATTCACTCACCCATCCATTCATCCATCTATTGATGCAGCTCTGATTAGTGCCTCGACACGAGAAAGACAGCAATGTGGCTTTGCGTCACGAGAAGACTCAGATCAGACAAGGCATCAGCTTAGTCTGGTCAGAGTCTTAGTTTTCCGCCTGAAGAAACGTTGGATCCTTGGCGGATGCGCAGTCTGATCAGAGTCCTCGATGTGCGCGTATGCCGACTGGTACCTTTTTCATATGTCAACTAGTACCTTTTGCTCATATTACGTTTTTTTTTTAAGTTGTCGCCTACGTCGAGGCCTATAGCTGATTTCATAGGCCTTCCGTGCTTTTCCGGATTTCCATCGGGACTCAAGTCACATGTACTTATATCACATGACTTTCTCGGCCAATCGAAATTTGTACCATTACCACGAGACCGAGCAGCCATGTGCTCGAGGCCAGCATCAAAACACCAAAATTAATTCTGTTTTGTAAGCAAACAGGCTTGTATATATTGCATACAAAGTGAGGATTAGTTGTAAGGGGCCACTTAGAGCCGCTGTGTATGTTTATTGTTACCTCGAAAACCAATTTTATGTTTTTCAAACAGTACCCGTGGTTGTTTACATGTTGATGACGTCAGTATTTAGTACGTCACAGCACCAGTCGATGTTCATGCAAACATTTCACCATTTGAAGAATGACTCAAAATATCGTCAAAAACACCATTGGTAATGTGGCATCGAGCTATCAAGTCAATCTAGCGATAGAAATTTCAAATATAACCGATACTACATAAATTCGCCTGTTTTCACTTGTCGACATTGGGTATCAGCAATGCTTATTTAAATATACGTCACGTTGTTGGGAAGTGTTTTTGATTGGCCAGATATTTTTCTAATCAGGAGAGCTCGGAGCTAAGCGGAACATGTCGGGAAAACTCGGTATGAAATAAGCTATTTGCGCTACAATATAATACCAATTCACTCACCCATCTAGTCATCCATCTATTGATGCAGCTCTAATTAGTGCCTCGCCATGAGAAAGCCAGCAATGTGGCTTTGCGTCACGAGAAGACTCAGATCAGCCTAGATATCAGTTCAGTCTGATCAGAGTCTTATAAATAGTTTTCCACCTGAAGAAATGTTGGACACTTGGTAACCCATAGAACGCCCATCGAAGACTCTGATCAGGCTGCGCGGATGCGCAGGCGGATCTGATTCTTCAATGTGCGCATATGCCAACTGGTACCTTTTGCTCATATTATGATTTTTAAGTTATCGCCACCGTCAAGGCCTATTTGCACTACAATACAATTCCAACTCACTCACCCATCCATTCATCCATCTATTGATGCAGCTCTGATCTGGGCCACGACATACGAAACCCAACAATGTGGATTTGCGTCACGAGCAGATTCAGATCAGCCTAGGCATCAGATCAGTCTGATCAGAGTCTTCGCTGTCCACATGAAGAAAACTTAGGTCTTTAGTTATCCACTGACCGCACAGCGCAGTCTGACCTGAGTCTTCGCTGTGCGCAAATCCACTTTGTTGGTTCTGTCGCGTCATGACTGATTTGTGTTATTATTATCATCACGAGTACAACTCTCATCACGAAAGAGAAAGTTCAGCATAAGGTGAAGTCCTTGGTTAATTTAACAACCTTGTAATTTGTGGGCGCAAATTGAATCTGTCTTTGTTAAGCCTTTCTCCTTGCTGCAATTTAAACAAATCGGAATTTCATTTGTAGTGTATTTAACGTCATGGAGTTCCAGTTTACTATACTGCCATACATGGGTTAAGCTTAGTATTTTTCTTTAGCTTAGTATTTTTCTTCAGCTTGTTCAGTAGGTATTGAGGGGTCGTCGGTCACTGATAAGAATTCCTTGGTTACATTTAATATTTATTTATTTATTTATTTATTTATTTATTTATTTATTTTACAATATTTTCATAGGGTTTACACATTTAGCCTATTTACTATTCTTCCATGTGACCCCCATAAAAAGACAATGCAATATATACCATACTATCAAATAAACAATTATTCACTTGAAATTGAACAACAACTGTCGATTGCAGACAATATGTTAGTCTTTACCAGAAGAAGTGCTTAGACGAACAACATTGTATGGACTCGACCTTGTTTCTCACAAGGATGATTCTTGATGATGGGTTAGGTAGGTTCTGATGAAGTTGACAGCAGGTTGGGCGCATGAAACTTAGTGCCAAATAAATATTATCCTAAACTTTAATAGAAACAAAACAACAACAAAACACTGTGTAAGTGAAACATCTAATAGTTGTTCTATGTCTTTTGCAAAGTTTATCTTTTAAAAATAGTAATAGGGTATGATCAGGAAATACAACAATCACAAACTGCAGACAAACCCGTTGCACCGTCAGGAGGGGTCACACAACAATCACGAGACACCAGGAAGACAAAAAAAGCAAAACAACCAGCCCTCTCTCTCTCTCTCTCTCTCTCTCTCTCTCTCTCTCTCTCTCTTCCCCATCAAGATGCTGGTAAACTCGAATGGACACACAGTATCGCACAACAAGGCACAGAACAATTACAGAATCCAACAATGGGAGTAACAACCAACAACGGATCAACAACAACAGAACCACCGCCTTTGAACGTCTGGAATCGCGTTTCGGGCGTTAGTAGGATATTTATTCCAGCATTTTCACCGTACAACATGGACCCATGGGAATCGTTTCGTGCGACATGCTAAAGAAAGCTCCGATAATGATACATGTCTAAATTAATGACTCGTGATGGTTGCCATCCATATTAGGGTATATGTCCTTTACAATTAGATGTACGTCGCCGACCTCACTTACTGAACGATCGTCCTGTTCTGAACTAAGGTATATCCTCTATTCAAACAGTGTGTATCCAGATCAGCTGGCTTCTGTAGAAGCCAGCTGATCCGGATACACACTGTTTTCCATGGAGCATGTGTTTCCATTGTAATAAAGGCTACCATCTGACTGAACTGGTTGGAAAATTGACACGGATGTGTCACTTATTTAGACAGCAGGATAGAGGTTAATGAACCATACGTCCTTAGTACATGTACAGTTAAGTTCAAGCATGGCATATTGATGAAGGCCCTGGCGAACCGAACCTATCATTATCTGTCATGGCATGGTTGTTAGGTTTTCTGTCCTGGAAATTGCAACATATGGACTAAAGCTCTTTGCATGCTGTATATTTTTTCATTCTTGTGTTGTCGTCTGGTTACCTTTTCAAAAAAATCTTTCAGGAACACTATCAGAGTGTCAAGCGATATGGATCCGGATCAGACTGACATTTTGTCAATCTGAACTTTATCGGACGAATATAATTCAATTGAACAAAAGTAAAATCAAAATATCCAGATATCTTTAAGGGATATATCTTTCAAAAGCTCTTACTTGCATGACATTTTTCCTGTATAAACAAAAATTTCTGTTTTATCCAGGAGACGGATGCTCTTTAATTCCATCCAAAAATTACGAGAAAATAAGTCAATGGAAAAAATAGAACATTTTGACCCACGTGGTTCATATAAAAAAAACTTGTCATTTTTCTTATACTCTATTTGATTTTTTTTTTCAAATCTTAAAGAAGTCGAACTTTCGACATTTAAAAGCATGTATCACGCTTCCCTAGGCCTAAATTATTCGAAAATCATAACTTCAAGCCCCTGTGGCACATACCACATTGTTGGAAATCTAATGTCGCGGTTCATTTCTTAAGTAAAGCGTATCGTGTGCGTACTCAATCGAACCTTCTCTGTGAGACAATTTCGAGCAGTCAGACGAATAAGATGGTACCATTTTTACCTTGAAAATGGATTATCTGGACCTGTGCGTAAATTGTTAGGCTGCTGTGTGCCTTTCCTGTACGTATTCGGAATTCACTATAATGACCAAACCATTCAGAGAACCAATTGTTAAGAGAGTTCCTATTTCCGTCCTCATGATATTACATTTCAATGGTAACAGTTAATGATCATTTTCTGAGAACATCTTGAACAATAGTAAACACCTGCTTGCTTGAAAATGTAAGGCTGAGCCTCTGGATGTACCATTTATAAGGATATTGGGTCAATGTAAAGGCTGCATCTCATGCATGCGTTATTAGGACTGTTTTACCTACATAGGTAAAAGCTGAAAATGAGGCGTGGTTTTATTCGAAAGTAACTGAGACACAAAACGTATTATTTAACCCTTTAAATGCCAGCAAAATAACTACATCCGAAAATGTCTTTTTTTTGGTTCACATAAGTATAGAGACAAACAAGTTGACCCAGATCAGGAGCAATCTCATCTGGATCTACACTATTTGTCAAAGAGGCTTCAAACATATTGCAGCAGACGACAAAAACATACGACTTTTATATGTGCTTTAGGGTTAATAATTTTTGCGTTCGATGTATTTCATGATACGCACGCACGTTTGTGATGTTCAAGCAAATTATTTACCCTTTACCAAATGAATAGAACCTGATTTCCCTTCTTTAGCAGATGAAATAGCCGAACCACGACCAGATATGATTATTAAACTTACTGCCTTTACAGTGACCCAAAAGCTCTATTATACAAACGTTTATCCAATGTACTAGTTGATCTACTTTAAGCATAATGCTTTGCTTGATGAAGCTTTTTATATACCAAACAGTACAGACGCATACAATAAGATATTCTAGTTCACTTCACCTTATAGCAAAAATTCAAAGTGTCATAAAAACTTTATTTCGTACAAAATCTTATTAAAACTCCAGACTGTGGTATTGATGAGTATCTGTACCCCTCACGTACACGAACCAATTGCATTCATACGAGTACTGTTCAAGTATGAATGCAAGTAGCTTCATAACTTTCTTCACATATATGCTACGAAAAAATGGTAAACGTTTCTATAAATGTCTATATGTCACCTTTAAACTGGCACCAGACCTAAAGAGAAATACAGTACACTTATCCAGCTATAGCCCTTTGAATGAGGGTCACGTTAGTATACTAACACTCAATGCATCGAACATATACCAGTGATATAGACGAGCGTATACACTCAACAAAATTTCTAATTGGTCACTTTTTAAACGTATTATTTCTGACCAAGCGCTAATAACATTGAAATGAAATTTTGCCGAAATATGTGCAGTTTAACGGGCAAAAGCTTAGTGGTCTTTCATACAAGTTCTTTTTCAATTCACAGTTTTTTTTTGTTAAATATGCAAAATTACGCTTTTTTTAAGAAAAATGGTTATAAGTGAAGTTTAATATCAAATTTAAGTGCAGTTGGTAATAAACTGGTCAAGCCGACTCCAAAAACCACAAAACACTTGGCATTTTGACTAAAGTAGATTTTTACACGGTTTTTAAAATATCACATTTTTTGAGATTTTTAAAATTCATCAGTAGCTCGTGCAAAAATTGTTGTATGCATTTATTGTATCTAAACAAGAATGGCCATACATAATAGAACTTGATTCGTCCATTTTGTGATGACAACCATTTCACTGCTGCTGTGCACTTCCGGGTTGAATGTAAAACTTAAAAAAACCCAATTTGATGGCACTTTGCGTTTTTTTTTCAATTTCCAAATAAGAACTGTGATGTCTAGTAGTAATGATTAAACACTGAAAATTCCAATGCCGTGTCGCAGATAATAAGGCGTACAGATCAGTGCGAACTTCCTATGTAAATTGCATGCACAAAGCTGAATTTCTATGATTTAGCTGCTGGCAGTGTTTGTCTTCATGCTATTACGTAACAGAAACGAAGAGTCCGAGTGAAGCAGCACATTTGATTCTTGTTCGCAGCCAGTTACATCTTCAAACAAACCAAAATACAACCGGATAGCGTCTCTCTGTGGAATATGCAATATTGTAGAAAAATGTGACTTTTCGAAATGAGGGTTCCTGTACTCTAGCATCGTCTTTGCAAGAAGTATCAGTCATTTTTAAATGAAATGACCTGCAGTCATGGTAAAACCTCAGTTGATTTATAGAAGCATGAATTTTGTATAACCGAATCTTACTTTCAAAACAAGTGTAAAAATGTAAGGTGACCAATTAGAAATTTTGCTCAGTGTAATTCTTCGGTAAACAGGTTTTTAAGGAAGTATCCCCATATTCTTATATAATGATTCTGTGAAAGTTGCAAAAATCTGACATGCTTTTTTTAAATGACAACGAATCGTTTTCACTAACGTCTCCTTATGTTTGCAAATAAATGGTAAAACAATACACCACCTTTCAGTTTTCAGTTAAACTTATCTCTAACAAAATGCGCGAAGCAACATTTAAACTAGTTTTAACTCAAAGACAATATGTTGATCGCTCATACTGAGTTTTTAAACGCTGAAAAGCATTTGTATTAAGTAAAAAATGCCTTAACTGAAGGGATTATAGAATTTATACTTAATGCTTTTGTCATAACATTGCGGCTTTATTGTACATTTGAACGTAAACTTTAAGCTTGACTACTATAGGCATTCTTTACAATAAAATTACTCACCTGGTCTTGAGGAATAGACAGATTGAACATATATTAATTAATGTAAACAAGTCATTAAGAAGCAGAAAAATGCTTGAAAAATGATATAGAATGTGATTACTCTGTAAATAGAGGACGGCGCATTTTGAAAACTCCCTTATGACATATTTAGATTGTTTTCAGCAAAAAGCAAAGAAAACGACACAGCGATGTTCATTATTAAATCACCAGTAGATAACTCAAAATGACGTTTATCATAAAATTAATGACGTCACAAACGTGCCAGTTTACTCGAGATTAAAACAGGATCATTGAGGATTATATAAACAACTTTTGGATTGTTACTTAAACTTGCATCTAAAATTTGGTGCCATTTTGTCTAAAACTTACAAAGATATGACACTATATCCACACATGTACCCAAACGTGCATTGCAATTTGCTTCATAAAAACTTCAGTATACAGGTATGACCTTTATATATGGGTCTGTAACTCGATAAATATAGTGAGTGTTTCTTTGTGTTTGGTGCCATTTTAAAGGAGACAAATACTTATTTTTAGAAAGGTATGACATTTTGTCGTAGCATATATGTCAAAAAAGTTATGAAGCTACTTGCATTCATATTTGAACATTCCTCGTACAATCAGTGAACAGGTTTTGTATGCGATTATTCAAAGGTAATGTTTCGTGGATCTACCACTATGCTTTCCTATAGTGAACGAGAGCAAAACAGGTTTTTTTAATCTTTTTATTTCAGATATCTTAAAAGTTTGATCATGCCATGCGTATTGTTTTTCCAACATACAGTTTTATCAGACAGGAGTTTTAAGTGTTTAAAACTTTTCTCAGTTTTTCACCTTTTGTAAGGTTTATTCCCAATGTGTTATCATATATCAATGGGTACTCTCACTCCACGACCGCTTATATAGAAGTCGCCTTCAAGTCTACCAAGACGATTCCCATTCCGTACATCTATCCGGCGAGTGAGCATGACCAAAGTGTAGCTTTTCTATGACTGACCCCCATTTGGTTTGAAGCCTTTATTCTCGAGCACAGTTTGTCTGAATTGAACTGAACTTTATTATGTATAAAACAGCCTCAGGCATACGCAGATGTCATGTGAAAAGTACAAAAATACATGCAATAATATAAGGTGACGCCAATGGCGGTGCTATTTCGAAACCTGGGGGAGGATTTTTCAATTGATATAATTTTCCCAATCTCAATTTAGCAAAGTGCGTGATCAATTGTGTTTCTACCCGCTCGTTGGATATGTCGGAATAATTCAATGCATGTGTCAGCCACTTATGTTTTTTATGCGATTCGATTAGAAAGTTGATAAGCTAGGCTTAAATTATAGGTGTGTTTCCTGAAGCATATGGAAGGGGTTTTCTGACAAAATTCTATGTTGCCGGGTACACGCTTTAATCGATATATATATATATATATATATATATATATATTATACGGAGGGATATAGTGAATCAACTGAGCCGATAGATGCTGTAAATATTTTGCCTCTAGCGAGGTTCGAACCCTAGACCTCGGCAACACCGCCTAGCACTACACCAGACATTGACGCTACCAACTGCGCCACTGAGCCATCCCAAAAAAGGATGTTCAGGAAGCGCTGATATTGACAACGACTGATGCAGTACACGTCGTATATTGGTTCTTTTTCAATGGATGGCATCTATTTCGTTCGCAAGTGAAAGCCTGATGGATCCAAGGATACAAGTGAAATTAGATAAATATCAGAAGTGATTAATTAAACAACATAAGCACATGTAATATGGGCTATGCAAAACCAAAAGAATATATTCATAACCGTGATTTTAACAGGAATATGAACCAGCTGACTTGACTTAAATTATTTTGGTTTAAACATATTTATTTCAAATCAGTTTATACAATACAATACAATTGTCAAACATACAAACATTAGGATTAGAACGGAAGCAAAAGCTTATCAAGTTCTTCTCCTTTACAATATTTTGACAAAGTGTATAAGGCAATGACTTCAGTTTTGCATAATACAAGTTCATGGGCTAAAACGACATTAGCAACAAGTTGGCTGTATTTAACAGAGACTAAGGTTTCTTATAACAATGACACCTGACTGGTTATTATGCTGAGCTATATCTTCAAATTTGAGAACAACATTTAACTTACAAGATACAAGTTATTTCGTTTGTCTCTAACTTTAAGTACCAATCAAGTGTTGCTACTAGCAGTTTTAAGCTGAGAATTCAAATTATTTGAAGACAATTAGACAAAAGAGGCTAAACCATAATTAAGAGAGAGAGAGAGAGAGAGAGAGAGAGAGAGAGAGAGAGAGAGAGAGAGAGAGAGAGATGTGATGGGAATAGTCTGACTTGTCCATGTTGGACGGGAACTGTTTGGGATATTGGCAATGGTTACATTTTCCAGTATCACTTTAGTATTTTAGATACAGACAATTTATATTGCTTTTGGTGTTTTTACCATAAATCAATCTATTTAGATGCTCAGAATCGCTTACTTTTCTGAATGTATTTATGCACAGCTTCAAATATGGTTGTGTTAATGTTTGTTGAAAGTCTTTCATCACCACGCAGAATTACATCCAGAGTCATGTTACAGTACTGTGTTATTGATTGACGAAGTTCTACCCTAAGGTGAGTGTCTAGTTGACAAGTAAAGAAGAAATGGTAGGCATTCTCAATTTCTCCTGAATTGCAAGTACATAGTGGAGAGTCAATAAAAATTTTTAGGAATAAGTAATTTTTAAGTGAGCTACAACCTGTACGAATTCTTGTGTGCTATATTTGGTATTTCCTTATTCCAGAGTAGTAATGTTTGGGTATAACAGGCAAGTTTTGATTTAGTCTAAGTTTGAAAACATCTAGCGTACCAGCATTTCTGATATCAGGATTTAGCCTATTCCAATCTCGAATTGATGAGGGTAGAAAAGAATTATAAAACAAAGTAGTGCAAGAAGCAATAGTCTGAGTATCATTGGAATTACGTAGGTTATAACGTGACGCATTCTGGACAAGAGGAGGCACAAGAGATGATAGATAAGGTGGGGTAAGATCATTAAACATTTTGTAGAAAAACACCAGTTAATGTTTGTTTCTTCTTGCATCTAGCGTCTCCCAACCAGTTTCTATGTAAAGGTTGGCAACTGAAACTAATTTTGTTGCTCCTGTTGATATTCTTGCAGCTTCTAATTGTATGAGTTCAAGTTCGTTTTTGTTTTGCTGCGTGCAATTATCCCAAATGACATCTGCATATTCTAGGAGTGGCCTTATGAAAGATTTGTAGATAGTTTCTAAAGATTTTCTGTCAAGGTCATACTTCAGCCGACGCATAATATTTATTCTTGTCCATGCCTTTTCCTTAATATAATCTATATGTTTTTGCCAAGAGCAGTCATTAGATAGAATAACACCTAAGCGTTTATGAAATTCGACTTCTTTGATCTGTTGATCTAGCATGAATACAGGAGGATGAACAGTGTTAGTTTTCCGTGAGATTAAAAGAGATTCAGTTTTTAAGGGATTGAATTTTACAAGCCATTTTAGTGCCCACTCTGCTATCTTTTCAAGGTCTGCATTAAGGAGTTCTGCTGCGACATTTGGATCCTCTACAATGATATATAGACTTGTATCATCTGCAAAAAGACGTATAGATGGTCCAATGTCGTGAACAATATCGTTTATAAAAAGAAGGAAGAGAAGTGGACCAAGTATAGAGCCTTTAGGTACCCCAGCTGAGATAAAATTCCAGGCAGACTGAACACCAGACATAACAACTCTTTGTTTTCTACCAGTTAGGTAATTGGTAAACCATGATAAGAGATTGCCTGATATACCAGCTGATTTTAACTTATGAATTAAACCAGCATGCCAAACACGGTCAAATGCTTTACTAATATCACAGAAAATCGCTCTAACTTCTTTACCTGCATCTAAAGCTTTACAAAAAGTGTTATATAGATAAGATAGTTGATTAACAGTAGAGTCTCCCCTTCTAAATCCAGACTGAAAAGATGTAAGAATGTTGTTTTCCTAGAAATGATTATATACATGCTTAAAAATAAGTCGTTCAAAAGCCTTGTCCAGATTGCTTAAAAGTGATATAGGTCTATATAGTTTGAGATTTCAGATGGATCACCACCTTTATGCACTGGGCTGACATAAGCCTGCTTAAAAGAGTCTGGGACTATGCCTGTATGAAGAGATTGGTTAAAGAAACCACATAGAGCTGGAGATATCTCCCTACTAAGTTCTTTTAATACGCGATTACTTATCCCATCTGGCCCAACAGCCTTACCAACTGGAAGGCCTTTTAAGACAGACTCAACTTCATCTGAAGTAAGAACGATATTACTTAAGTGACTGTCAACAGGGTAACTATGAATATCAGGTATCTCAGCATTTCTTTCATCGAGCAAAGTTTGGTCTTTAAAGAAATCATTTTATATGTTTGCCTTTTCACACTCTTCTACATAAATTTGATCATTTGTTTGAAGAGGGGGGATAGAAGATTTTGCGTTAGGAGCTATAAAGTATTTTAGCAATTTCCACCACTGTTTAGGTGATAGAGAATTCGATTTCAATTTAGTAGCCATGTTGTCATTAAACGATTGCTTTGATTCTCGTATGAGCTGAGTTACCCTGTTGCACAAATTTCTAAATTTGGTCCAGTGTATAGGAAGATTCGTTTGCTTTGCCCTTTTTATAAGCTCTTTTGCGCTTTCTAATGTGTCTCTTAATTGAAGTTGTTATCCAGGGCGGATCTGAAGGTCTAATAGTAATGACTTTGTTAGGTATACACATTTCGGTAATAGACTGTAGGTGTTCTATTAAATTTTTGCAGTATGTGTTAATATCATTGTTTTGAAAGTCGTTCCAGTTTGTAGCTGATGCTTTTTGCCTTAACATTTCATAATTACCATCATCGTATTTCCATATGCGACGTTTAAAAGATAAACATTTGGGTTTGCGAAAGTTAAAAATTCCAAAAACAGGACAATGGTAGCGTATATCTTGGTGCAAGAAAGGGTCACCAGCTCCACTAAGTATAAGATGTTCTTTGTTATTAACAAGAAGTAAGTCAATGAGAGAAGAAGAAGTTTCGGTAAAATGTGTGGGTTCTTCTATAGATTGAACCAGAGAGAGCTGTTCACAAAGAGATGTAATTTTACGGGCTGATTGGACATTTTGCATATTCAAATTGAAATCACCTGTTTTAATAATATCATTAACACCAGAATCAACTGCCAGGTTGATCGAATCTTCTATTGCAGAAAAAACAACAGCTTCTGAATTAGGCGGTCTGTAAAAGACCCCAAATAGTATGTGCTTATGTTTAAGGGTTAGTTCAATCCTGATACTTTCAACACCTCTTAATTCTAAATCATGACGTCGTGTATAGTGGATATTATTTTTGACATATAGGATGACACCTCCATGACTATCACCTGGTCGGTCTTTGCGTTCCGGGATTTTATAGGAGTCGATAGTGAGATCATTTGTAGGGACTGAAGGGTTTAACCAAGTTTCAGTAAAAGCTAAGATGTCAAATTCATTGAGTTCTGTAGTTAACAAGTCAAGTTTTGGCACCAAACTCTGGACATTATAATGCACGACAGATAAGTGATTTGAAAGTTTGGAAAAATTAAATGCAGAAGAGACGGAAGCTAAGCTAGAAATACTACTAGTTGATGCTGTTGCAGGACCAGGGTTGGGTTGTATATCCCCAGCTTGCATCATAATGCAAAGTGTCCACATAACTGTTACTAATGTAAATAATAGAGAACATACTAAGCGTGTGAATGCTATGTTTGATTTGAGCCGTTTGCCAGGCAATATATGCTTCAGCATTTGCCAACACACGATTTCGTCAGCGATACGTGCATTATTACACAGAGACAAGCTAATGGAGAAGACAGATTCTGACCGTGGAAGGATGAAAAGTAATAGAAGAATTTGTAAAGGAAATTATACTGGATGCGGATAAAATCGAATGCATGGCTGCATAATGGCGAGTCTACCCTTTCGACGTTGTTTCATGAAATTGTGGTCAGCCAAAGCAAGTACAGGATAATCGCCATTATGCAGATGTATTCCTAAGTGTTCTTGAAATACATGTAGGAAGGTGCGGCACAGTAGTGGTTCATGTAGACCATATAACCTACCCCAACAGCTCCAGAAGAAATAGATAGACAGAGGAAAGAAGAAAGACACATTACACATACAAACATTTTCAAATAAATAATTCGGAGGTATCTAGGCTTTTTTAAAAAATTGAAAGTTTTCCATGCTTTAACCCATTCGTTGATGTGACATTGAGACACAGTGGAAATACGTAAATTATTTTGGCATGCTTATTGATGTTTCCAAATTGCTACAGAAGAGAAAATATTATGCTTATTTTTTGGTTACATTTGTTTTTGATTAGCGTTTTAACTAATGATTTTGATGGTACAAAAAAGAAAATTCAGCTTGGCAAATGCTTCTTTAACCATAACGAAAGGAACTTAACAGCGTCTAATTCTAGCTGACAATGCGCTCAAAATAGCATGAATTTTACCCAGTGTGCTTCACTACCCTCTATTCAAAGTTATTGAGCCGCGACATGCGATTTCCAACAATGCAGCATTTTGATAATTGTAGACTCAGACGAGCCTGTGCAGCCAGCTTTTAAGCTTGGAAGCTCCAAATGATTTTCAGCCAGTCGCTTAACACTCATAGAATATTCAAGCGACTAGCAAAGTCTCTGCTGGTCGCACACACCACATTGTTGGAAATCAAATGTCGTGGCTCATATATATATTTACTAAAGGAAACGCCAATGATGTAAATGTCATTCCTATTGATAGACAGAAGCTAGACCTTTCTACACATGTATACTTATAGTAACGTAAATTTCATTTTTGTTACGAACATAAAACATGTCCCTCATACAGCCTAGAGGTTAGAAGTCAAATATTTGCTTTGTCTGTTGTTCGTTTGTTTTGATTCTTTACGTCCCATCAACAATCTTTCAGTTATGTAAGGACGGTTCTGCCTGGGTTGAACCAGTACTAAGCTAGGATAAATGTGTCTTGCTCAAAGACCACAACACAGTGACGCCAATGGGACTCGAACCCACGGCCCCTCGGTCTCGAGTCAAGCACTCTACCACTAAGCCACTGTGCTCCCATAGCTGTTGTTCCATTACTGATGTTGTTTATTCATTGGTTGTTGTTGGTCTCATATGATTTGGGGCTTTTGTTTTGTGTCTTTGTTTTGTCGTGTGGTCCTTGGTGTCCATTTTAGTTTAGCAATCAGCATGCTGAGGAAGAGATAGCTGGTTGCTTTACTTTAATGCACCGTGGTTGTCTGTGTTCTCTGTCTCTTCCTCATGGTGCCTTGCGTTGGTCTGTGATAGTGCCATTTCTTGGTTTGATTTGTTTGTTTGAACTGATTCTTTACGTCCCATCAGCAATCTTTCAGTTATGTAGGGACACGTCATCCTGGGCTGAACCAGAACTAAGCAAGACGCCGGTGAGGGCTCGAAGCCGCGGCCCCTCGCTCTTGAGTCAAGCACTCTTCCACTGAGCCACTGCGCTTCCTGTCATTTCTTGGTCACGCTCACTTGCTTTTCGTATTTGATGGAGTCAGACTATTTTGTCTAGCCTACGTAACGACTACAGCAGACAGCAAATTTTGCGACATCTTACCACTTACCAAATTTTCGAAAAAATTAAGGTATGATATTAAATGAGAATCGTCTGCCAGCAGACGATTCTCATGATATACCATGCATTATTTGTTATTTTTAAAATATCAGCAAATTTTGTCTGCTGCAAATTATAGGTGGCGCATTATTGGTTAATTGCTTCTTTGTTGGATACACAATCAGTCAAAATAACCTTGTAGACAAACCAGCTGTAACTGGCGTAACATAAAAAAGAGACATATACATGTTGCAGCACAAACACTTTTCTTCCACTCTATATAGGATGCGAGAATAGTTAGTTGTGTTTGAATAAATTCCCTTTGGAATATTTATTGAAATAATCAGTATAATGTTTCGTCTACACTATTTAGAACCAGATCACATGACTGCTAGTGTCTTTTCCTAAAATGAAAATTAAAATTATTTCCAGAAACATACGTAAAGAGCCAAATAGTCTAGCCCCTAGCCATTGATGTTTTTTGTCAATTTTACTTTACTTTTCATTCAGTATAAATTGATTTCATATAGCTAGTCTCATCTCTTTCTCTCTTTTATATCCTCACCTTATCACGAATTATGCTATCATAGATAAAAGAGGGAGAAGTCTAAGATCCAAAATATACAAACTGTTTTATACAGTGTGATGATTAAAACAGTTAAAACATCTAAGACCCCTGCTACCAAAAAATCAAATAAATAATCTGGAAAAAAGGTCTGTAAATGACATTTTTATTCGATTTGGCACCAAGCTGTATGAACAAGTAGTTGGGATTCCTATGGGCACTAATTGTTATGAAAGGGACTTTGTGATGTCTCTTTCTGATGATAAACAGGCTGATATTATTGATACATGTACTTTTAACACTACATCCAGATATTTGGACGACATTTTCAACATTAATAATGTTTATTTTGACACTATGGTAAGTCAAATTTACCCTTCAGAGCTCCAACTCAATAAAGCTAAAACCTCTGATACCGAAGCCGCGTTTTAGACTTGCATTTGTCAATTTCTAATGATATTGTTTCTACCAAAATTTGTGATAAACGTGACGACTTTGATTTTGAAATTGTCAATTTCCCATTTTTAGACAGTGGTGTTATTCGCTCTACATCCTATGGAGTCTATATCTCTCAATTCATTCGTTTTGCTAGAGCATCTAGCCATGTTGCTGAGTTCAACACTTGCAATAAATGGTTAACTTGGAAACTTCTTAAACAAGGCTATCGGTATCATAAACTTCGCAAAACCTTTTCTAAATTTAATAGACGATACTATGATTTGATATCTAAATTCCAAATTAGACTTAAATCTGTCTTGCGCCAAGGACTTTCGGAACCTGAATTCTATGGTGACTTGGTGTATAAATTGAAGAAGATTGTTGGCTCTAATAATTTTTTAGCGCAGTTCATTAAAATAATTCCCAATTATTAAAAGATTGGCTATAACATTAATGTATCACATCAGACTACATACTTGGTGTTCAACCCAATCACGGTTGGCAACATTGCTTTCGTCTTTAATTGCACGCCAGTGGGTCGGACTTCAGACCCTATGACGGTTCCGACTTAAAAACTTATCTATTGATGAGATGGTAGTGGCCTGATACTTTGGCTCTTGTCAGGCCCACCGGGCTTTACCTGTTGGATTTCTTTTGCTCCGGTAATCAGTTTTATTTACTGTTGAGTCCTTATATTTGCTTTATCCCCTTTTTATATCTTGATTTATATGTTCTTGGAGATGATGCATTGATAAGTTAGGGTTTTTTCCATGCAAACCAAACATCTATGTGTTTTGATCCACATTTGAACTAAGGGTGCGATTGGTGCATCGTTCAACCAGTAAAAATATTTGTACTGACCGTTCCAAGGCGGTGCTTCTTTTGTGGATCAGTTATGTTATTTCTGTCTTGTTTGTGATTCTTTCATGCACGTCTGTTTGTTGATGCCTTGTGGTCACCTGCTGGGAAAGGGCTGACCTCTTGGCTCTCGTTTGTGATGTCTATTGTGACGTTGTCACTTTCCCATTGGTATCCTGGGTCAGGTGTGGTGCTTGATTGTATCGATTCCTGATCTTTGCCCTCTTTCTTACTGTAAATTCGATAGATGGACAATGGCCATAGTTTGTTTGGTTGCAAAAGGTCTACTTTTTAATAATTACAGTCAGTGACTAAAATTTTTTCGACAAAGTAAATTCAGCATGACTGTGATGCAAGGAGTTCTAGCGATAAGGCGTATATTTTCCCTAGTTGACATGATTACAAACTCCAAATTCAAATTGCCCTAATGTTTTTAAAATTGGTGTAGTTTGACAATAAAATATGCATAGCAGGCATCAAATTACGTTTTAAAGCGATTCAACATTTACAATACCGTGAAAAAGTGCACTTTCTACCCCACTCCTCATTTTACATCTTTAAACTGGGTGCCGTTTAGGCCAAACTTTGAGTAGATGCATTGCTAGTTTTAAAAAAGTAAAAGTGCTAAAATGTTAAAAATAGAAGTGCTCTTCATTTCCAAAACCTTATCGTATTCCTTCTGCGCATGCGTACGAAATACACCTAAAATTGTGACGTTTGTCATTGGAAAGATAAAACTGGTGTCTTACAGTTTGTTTTTAGATGCTTTTCCCCCTAGACCCAAATTGCCCTTTACATATGTTGTAAATGTTTATAGCGACATGATGTTTTCCAAGGGGCATCTTGGGTCTAGGGGGGGGCATATAAAATAAGCTGAAAGACACCAGTTTCATCTTTCCAATGACAAACGTCACAATTTATGTGTATTTCGTACGCATGCGCAGAAGGAATGCGGTAAGGTTTTGGAAATGAAGAGCACTCCTATCCTTAACATTTTAGCACTTTTACCTTTAAGCTCACCTGAGCCGAAGTCTCTCGGCTTGAAAGCCGAGCCGGCGTCTGTCCGTGCGTGAGCCCACACTTTCAAAAATGAATATCTTTGAGACCAGCTGGCAGATCATAATCAAATTTTGTCTGGAGCATCATTGGGGTGAGGGATTGGCTGCATTAGGTTTTGGACCAGATCGGATTAGAACTCTGGTTTCCATGGCAACAGATAGCTCCCATAGGATTATAATAGGGAAATCTAGTGACCACTCTAGCTCCTTCGTTTTTGTTTGTTTCTTCTTTATTCTTGCAGGTACCAAGAACAACCATAATAGTTCAAATGAGTTCGAATTTCAGCAAGATTCCACATCTTACTTTGGAGTAAGCTGCATGTTGTGACCACTCTAGCGCCTTCATTTTTATTGAATCTTCTTTATTCTTGCAGGCAACAAGGAAACGAATAAATCTCGGATGGATTCGAAATTTGGCAGGATCCGACCAGGGACTTACGAGTTACCTGCCCTTGAGCGTTTGGAAAAATCCCCATAGACTTATAATGGGAGTAATGTTTTGACCACTCTGGTATCTTCATTTTTAGATGGATCTTCTTCATTCTTGCATGTAACAAGACCAACCATAAAATCTCGGATGAGTTTGAATTTCGGCAAGATTCCATCACTTACTTTGGAGTTAGCTGCATGTTGTGGCCACTCTAGCGCCTTCATTTTTGATTGGATCTTCTTCATTCTTGCAGGCAACAAGGAACCGCATAAAATCTCGGATGGATTCGAAATTCGGCAGGATCCGACCAGGGACTTACGAGTTACCTACCCTTGAGCGTTTGGAAACATCCCCATAGACTTAGAATGGGAGAAATATTGTGACCATTCAAGTGCCTTCATTTTCAATGAATCTCCGTCATTCTTTCAGATAAGAAGTACAACTATAAATGGTTGGATGAGTTTAAATTTCGTCAAGATCCCATCACATATTAAAGAGTAAGCTCCCCTTAAGCATCTTAAATTTGATGGATAATGTTGTGACCACTCTAGCGTCTACATTTTGATTGGATCTTCTTCATTCTTTCATGTAACAAGGACAACCGTAAAAGCTTAGATGAGTTTGAAATTCAGCAGGATCGGAACAGGGGACTTATGAGTTAGCTGCCCTTGAGCATCTTGAAAAATCCCCATAGACTTATAAAGGGAGAAACTTTGCTACCACTCTTGTGCCTTCACTTTTGATTAGATCTTCTTCATTCTTGCAGGCAACATGGGCACATATTAATTCTCATATGGGTTCGAAATTTGGCAAGATCGGATCTTGGACTGTGGAGTTAGCTGCCCTTGGGCGTCTGGGAAATCCCCATTGACTGATAATGGGAGAAATGTTGTAACAAGGACAACCATAAAAAATGGATGAGTTTAAACTTAGGTAGAACCAACCTCAGACTGTTGATTTAACAGCACTTGAGCATCATAAAAATCTGCATAGACTTACAATGGGCGGTCTTTTATGACCACTCTAGCACTTCCTCAGTCTTGCAGGTAACATGGACACCTATAAAAGCTTGAATGTGTTGAATTATCCGACACATCCGACCACCAATTACAGAGTTAGCTGCACTTGAGCCTCTAAGATATAGTTTTATAATGTTGTGGCCACTCTAGCGCCTTCATTTTTCATTTGATTTTTTTTAATCCTTTTAGGTTATCAGAACATACATTAAATTATGGATCGGTCAGATACCATCACTGACTACAGTTAGCTGCCATTGAGCATCTGAAAATATACTTTGACCATTTTTATTCAGATCTCTTTAATACTTGCAGATAACCAAGACTAGCATAATATCTTATGTTTTAATTAGTTCCTGGTCACTGTTTCAAGTTCAGAGTTACCTGCCTTTCATCATCATAAATTAATGTAACTCCAAACATTATGCTGGCTCCCAAGTGAGCGATCGTTGCCCATTGGGCTGCTTGTTATCTATCCTACTACTTTTTATTTTGTCTTTTGTGACCTACTCCAGTGTTACATGTCTTCTGTGATCTGCTCTAAAAGTAAGTGAGTATAATCAGACAATCACAGACTCAAGACCAACCCACGACTTCAAGAGGAATAGACACAGAACACAGTTAGACAGCAAAATACAATTAAAGTAAAGCAGTTAGCTCTCTCTCTCTCTCTCTCTTCCTCAGCAATATGACTGATAAACTAGGAAGTACCCCAGAAACCACACCACACCATAAGTTTCCGCATTTTCTATAAACTGCTAAAGTGTCGCCTAGCCTGTGTGACATTGTTATCGCTTGAATTTTCATTTGTTGTCTGTGACTTTAAAACTGATACTGTAACATAACACACGATGCCAGCCAGGTTAATGAGACTGCTACAAGCGGGTTGCGTTAAGATTAAACTCAATTTAGTCTGCTCCACCACAGGGAATATAAGAATCTATCATGAGTGTGCGGTTGGGATGGAAAAATCCGTCGCAAGGATCATCATTTGGCATCACGAGGCTAACAAACGCTGATCGCGAGGGACGGATTTTTTCTATGCCATTCGCACACAAATAATGGATTCTTTTTCTTGCTCAGATACGTTTATCCAAATATACCTATCTGCAGGTGTTGCCACTGCCTTGGTATTCGCCTATGGCTAAGCAGTTTCTCTAATGATGTTTCTCGAAAAGATCACATCACGACCTTGTTAAGACTTTTAATAAGAGACAGTTTTGTAATTTCCCACATCTTTGTCATTTGAAACTTCACATAAAACAGACACATAAAACAGACTTAACGTACTCTGACATAAGAATCAAATAATCTGGAATAACGGATCCTTCAGAAAAAGAGAGGACCGACAGAATTTGAAAACATTGGACTCCGTTTCTTTGAATCTGTTCACGAAAATTAATGAAAAGTGCAACAACTACTATAGATTAAAATAAAATATCGTGAGAAATTTATTTTCGCGAATAGCATTTAAAGACATATGTGTGACGTTAAAATTTCGCGGCATGATTTGCAGACATCAGTAACGGCAGAATGATTTCGCCAATTTGCTAGGGTTTAATTTCCACGAAACTTCACAACCACGAAAATAAAACCATCACAAAAACTTCTGAATTTACTTGACTAAAACACATCGAGACACCCTATAAAAATATGCTAAAAATGGTTGCCTGTATTGGTGCACTGACTAGTACTAAGTACCGTAATTACCCTTAGAGGGATCAGCAACATTGAAAGAAAACGAATTTGAAATACAAGCCCGTATTAAACCATGCAATCTGCCAGTAACCTAATTAAAACTGGGTGTAAAATAAGAAAGTTACAGCAGTCTAAAAATCAAATTTCGGACTTCTAATGTGCCAGTGAAGGCAGTCATTTTGAATATTTAATTAACTTCTTAGAAATATTAAAAGTCAATAAAATTCCCTATTTTCTTGCTAACTGTACATATCATTTTTCAAAATCAACTATTAGAATGCAACTAGATTTGAAATAAATAGCAGGAAACTAGTTATTCTGTTTTTTGCATATTTAAATGAACTCTAAAAGCTTTAAAACTCCTATTCAGATCTTTTACATTGTAATCTGCATTTCTTGTACTACGTTGCATCATTTATGAAAATGAAATAAAGTTTAAACAAATCAGGGCTGCGAAACATCACACGCCCCCCCCCCCCCCCCCATAGCCAAGTATTATCTCTACTATACAAACAGCTGTAACTTTCTTATTTTTTATTCGATTATGATCAGGTTTGTGGCATATTGCATGGTTTAATGGGATATTGCACTTAGGATTATCTTGCTTTAAAAGTTGCTGTCACCTTTAATATTTGTACAGCGGGCCATCGCACACGAATTTGGTCCTTATAGCATATACACAACCCTGCTTTAAACGACCCATTATTTATGCTTAAGTATCCAACAGGAATGGAAGTTAAGTGTTTGGTTTCATGTACTTCCATTCTGTGTGCATGTGATAAGCAAAGTCTCTCACGAGACTGCGCATATGCGCAGGCTCGTTGAGCCTTCGCTGCTCATCGATTCGTTTAGTTCCACAAGCTTGTGTACTGCCCCATAATGTTTATCATGCGATTGGAATAAGGTCATTTGACCACCTGGTGGGTGTGTAAAATGCAAACAGTGTAGACCCTTATCAGAGATGTAAAATCTTGGACTCCACAGCTTGCTTTGACAAATCTGTCTTCATATTTAGCGTCCATATGGTATGATCTTTTTGGCCTATATTTTTGCACAAGGTGCTTTTTAATGAGGCCACTTGTGGAAGTCAGAAATGCGCCAGAGGGCCTGTCTGGCAGAGTTCTTTTTCAAAGAGATATAGCAAAGCATGTGAAAATGAAGCTAGGGGAATGACATTCATCTCCAAGCTTGGCTTTCAGAAGCATAGCTAGCATTGTGTCTTAAACTCGGTATTCAATTCCGAGTACAAAGTTAAAATACAAAACTGGTATTCAATACCAAACCGAGTATTAAATACCGAGCTGGCATTCAATGCCAAGATGAGAATTCTATTTGTGGATTGCTTAAGGTTGGTATTGTGTCTTATTTATGGTATGCAATTCTGAATAAATATCACTTGTTTGTGAAATGTATTCTGCGATGTGGAATTCCCAGATTGGCTCTAAATGCTACCCTTGGTATCAGATTTACACTCTTGAGCATGGTTAATAAAACCAACTTGGCATGAAAAGGTAGGATTGGAATAAAGCTGTAGACAAAACACAGCCAAATTGTTTGTGAACTGTAAAACACTTAATATTCGCGTCATTGAAGTATGACGATTTTAAAAGACTGACATATTGGCGTAGTTTAATTTATTAAAAAAATGCTCTTTAAAGTTATTTTCTATGCTCTTAAAGGAAAGAATGTCCTCCCTATAGTAGCCTCATGGGGAATATACATTCTTTCCTTTTCTGAACGTGAACACAGACTCTAGAGAACGTGTTTATCGATACAGACACCAACCAACATATTATGATGGGTGTCTGTTTTTCGCGGTTTCGTATTTCGGCCTTTTTTATTTAAACCGCCAATAGCGCCATATAAAAGTGCCCACCAAATGTAAGTGTTTACAGTAAAATGTCGAATGCAGTGTCCAGTTTAAAAATTAACAGCAATAGGCATTGGATGCTGGCTTGGTATTTACAGCTTTTGCCCAACAACGCGCAACTCCTGTATAGTGCAGAAAGATGGTTTGGGGTTTTGATTTCGCTTTAGTACGTGGTAGTAAAAGTGTATGAACTTTGCTTTGAGTTTTAAATTAAAAATTCAATTAAGTCCGTAGTTGTAAAAGTAGAAACCTGACAAAATGGCAAGCGAAGTTCATACATATGTTTCTGGTTTCTGCTTATGGCTCTCTTGGCTGTAACCTACCATTTAAAATCCCAGCTTGGTTTGCTGGTATTGAATATTGAATACAGTGGTATGAGTGGGACTTGTAACAATCACTTACGAATGTCTTGACGCCAGAAAGCTGCGACCTTTGTAGAACCTGCATGCTTGCACATCCAAATATATTTTGATTTATTTGTTTGTACATTCCATGCCTTAGCTTCTCTCATAATATGAGTAAAAATCAAGCCAGTAAGCACGCTGTGTTGTGATATCGAACAATCAGTCATCTCGTAAACCAAAAGAGAAGGATGTGATGCAAGGCGATTAACGGTCATTTTAAAGCTTTTATATTGCCAAATATAACAGATATGGCTTCGACCAAATATCGTACACATCTGTAAAAATAAAGTACGTCGTAAATAGAAAAATTAATTTTCGACCAAGTTACAATCGTAAGCAATGTGCAAAATACGAAATCTGCATGTGCGGATCCAGAAATTTTCGTTAGGGGGTCTAACTTTGGCGTTTGTTGTTGTCGTTGTTTTCTTTTTTTTTTTTTGTTTTTTTTTTTAGTTGATGAGGGGCGGGAGAATCCAAATTCCACTATAAGCGGGCCATCATAGGCCCGCCAGCGAAACGCCATTTAAATGGCATTTCGCTGGCGTGTCGATGATGACCTAACATTGAATGCTGGATTGGCAGCTTTGGGATTTTCAGGGGAACCAGACCAGTATTGCTAAGAAATTCTATATATTTGTGATTTTTAAAGGGGGTCCGGACCCCCCCCCCCCCTCTGGATCTGCACATGATATGTGCAAATGTTGCACAGGTTTCATATTTTGTACATTTCACAAGGTTAAACATCTTAAATAGAACAAGTGTTCTTTTGGACGCTACTATCCTGCCAGCCAAGAGTGACAGTGACGTCATATTTTGTTTATAGATGTTAAGTAAACATTAATTTGTACACTTCACTTGAGCTAATGCGAATCGATAGTTTACTTGTGTATTAATCCTATCCGCAGGACAAGTGATCTATTGATTCTAAGTCCCTGAAAAAATGTAAACAAAACATGACGTCACTGTCACTCTAGGTTGGCACGACAGTAGAACCCTATTATGTATCTGTACTGTTGTAATCACTTATATTTTTTCTGTATATCTAAGACCTGGACCATATGTATCTGGAATTGCCATCTGGAAAAGTCATTTCAGTTGGCTTAATAAAGTCCATGGATCCTCTTATAAATTAGCGCTGGACTTGACACTTTATGGATTCTTTCTATGGATTCTTATTTGTGTCTCTCTTCTTGGCGTTTTGGAGAGTCTTGGACTATATTCTCTTACGATAATACTCTAACAAGAAAAAAGAAATCATGGTATTGACAAAGTACGGAAGAAAGCCAAGACTAGATGACCTCACGGTCCTGAGGCGCTCACCTGACCTCTTTAATAATGTTAGAATAGGTCAAGGTCAACTACAGCTTATAATAAAACATATTTTGCTTTGCCATATATGGGGGTTGCTGCCATTTAGGTTAAGTGACTTAAAACAATCTAATGAATAATCCATTAAACAGCCCAGTGCTTTCTGAGAAACCAATGTCCAAATGAGTGGCATTAGATAAAAGGTCACAGGTCAGCTTGACATTTGGTACCTATAAAATGTCATTGTCTCATAAGGGTAAACATTTCTCAAAAGTATTATGATTTCGGCTTAAACAGTAAATGGTTTTTACCATATATGGACATGGCGGTCATCTTGGTCATATGACCAAAATATTTTGCATACATTTTAGCTAACTTATCATAAGGAGTCTTCACGTGAAATTTGAGTTCAATTGGGCTAACGGTTTGTGAGAAAACTATGTTTTAATACAATATGAGCGATCTAAGCTTATAGGTCAAAGGTCAACCTTGACCTTTGGAACTTATTTATAGCCATTGTCTCATTAGGTTAAACATATCAAGTGAGAATAATAATTAAGGCTTCCACAATTTTATAAAAATCAACTTTTCAGAAATGTTCCCATTTAAATGCATAAGGGAGCAAATTTGACCTTGAGTTTAAGTAGGTCAAGGTCAACCTAGGATCATCATTTGAACAAACTTGGTAGGCCCCACAACTCAAATGCTACATACCAAGTTCCAAGGATATCGGCCGTCTGGTTCTGGAGAAGAAGACTTTTAAAGGGTTTTACCATATATGAACGTGGCGGCTATCTTGGTCATGTGACCAAAATACTTTGGCATACATTTTGGTTAACTTATCATAAATAGTATGCACATGAAATTTGAGTTCAATTGGGCCAATAGTTTGTGAGAAAACTAGGTTTTGATCTATTGATGGAACTCCGATATGAGCAACATAATCTGAAAGGTCAAAGGTCTTTCTTGACCTTTGGAACTTATTTATAGCCATTGTGTCATTAGGTTAAACATATCAAGTGAGAATAATGACTAAAGCGTCCACAATTTAAAAAAATCAACTATTCAGTAATTTTCCCATATAAATGCATTAGGAAGCAAATTTGACCTTGACGTTAAGTAGGTCAAGGTCAACCTAGGATCATCATTTGAACAAACTTGGTAGGCCCTACAACCCAAATGCTTCATACCAAGTCCCAAGGTCATCGGCCTTCTGGTTCTGGAGAAGATTTTTAAAAGGGTTTTTACCATATATGGACGTGGCGGCCATCTTGGTCATGTGACCAAGAACATTTAAACAAACTTTCGTTCCCGCGTCCTAAGGAGTCTCCATATGAAATTTGAATTTAATTGGCACAGGGGTTTTAGAGGAGAAGATGTTTGAAATTGTGGACGGACGGGCGGACGACGGGCGACGGACGCCGGAGTAACTGGTATACTATAAGCTTACCCGTGAGCCTTTGGCTCAGGTGAGCTAATAAGGAATCGATACAATCAAGTACCACACCAAACCCAGGTCACCACATGGGCAAGTGACAAAACACAGTGAAACATCACATGCAAGAGAGCCAAGAGGTTAGCCCTTTCCCAGCAGGTGTCCACAAGGCTGCAATGAACAGACAAGGCAGCATAACAGACACGAAACATAAATAACAAAACAAATCCACAAAAGAAGCACCGCCTTGGAACTTTCAGTATTTTTTTTACTGGAGGGCTTGGTTTCATGGTACTAACCTCACCCTTATTTCTGATGTGGATCAAGACAAATAGATGTTTGGTTCACATGAAAGATCCCTAACGTATCGATGTAAACCCATTTGAGTCTAGCAAACTATTCTAAATGCTTTTGGCTTGCCCATATTTGTGTATTGCAATTTCTGGGAAGATTCGATTGTCAAAATCGAACCATTGTACATGAGCATCGTTTTTAAAGACCTGTTAAAATTGGGCCTCCTCTATGTGCTAATATGGAAAAAATAGCGTTTCTCTTTTGAAGCCAATACATGCAATAGTCAGAATTCAAACATAATTTGACAGAACTTGTCCTGGTACTTATCGCATTCATTTATGTATTTATTGACTCGAACCCAAATTAAGACCTAAAAGCTCTATCCCTGCTGCATGTGTATTTATTGGAGGCATCTGTGCATTTGCGATAGATAATATAAATGTTTGTTCTACCCGAGAGTTATTTTATGCCACATGAACAATCGCACGATCCAGCATTATTTATCATTAAACAGGAAAATCCTACTATATTTAGTGCAAATCAGCACACTCGGGCGAGTCATTTTCGTTGGATTGTGTGAAGAACAAAAGATGTGCCTTACCTTGGAAGTACCGAACCAAAATGCACATGGGTTCGCCAAATATGAAGTCTTTTAGCAGGAACGCCACCAGTGAGAAAGGCATACACAACACGGACAGTAACAGGTCGCTGACGGCCAAGTTCAACAGAAACAAATTAGTGATTGTGTGCATCTTCTTGATTCTTGTCAACGTCAAAATCACTAAAGTATTTCCCAGAACCGAGAGTAAAAATATGATTGAATATAACACAATATTTGATTCGGCACTAAGTAATGGATCCAAATTTCTCCCTCCTGATGAAACATTTCTTGAACTGTTTTCCGTGGAATTTTCACCAGTAAAAGAAGAATTGATATATTCCATTATCCCTGACATGTTTTAATCATTTTGTCAACCCTCAGAATATTTTCATTTTATCTTCGAATAATTCAAAATGCAATTCTGTGCATTTGTGGCTTGAGTTTATTTTATTTGCATTTCAAGCAGTGTTTATTGAGAAGATTATAGATCAAGTTCACATCAAAGAAATGGATCCGGCATGTTTAGTTACCGCATGATCCAAAAATACAATCATCTGTACCAATATAATCCTACTCTACTATATGTATGAAAATATACATAGAGGATCTTACATGAGTGCTCATGTTTTATTGAATGAGGAAAAGCGATAAAATGCGAGGCTTGCCAAGCACTTTATGTGTGTTTAAAGTATGATTAAGATACTTATTACATATAAAACCAGCGTTGGCCCAGACGAGCATGTGCATCCACGCAGCCTCGCCAGAGCCTTCGCTGCTCGCTCGAACAAAGTTTGGAATTTGATGACATTTTAAACCAAAATGAATATCTACCCCACTAGATAGGTCGGCGTGAGCGTTTAATGTATCATTCTGCGCATATACTATAAGTATCAAAGCTTTGTGTACTGGCCCATATACTAAAATGAGTTTAGCTTGAGTTGTTAACATTAAGTTATAACAGCATGCACTGTAAAAAAGTGTAACTTTACACCCAAAGAGGTGGCAGCTGAGCTGCCACCTCTTTGATGTAAACTAACACCTACTTTCCGACTAAAACAGCTTGAGGCCAGCATTTTCAGTGATAAATGTTAAAATATTTCTACCTGTTATTGTTGTAGATATTCTCCGGAAAGTAAAATATCATAGTTTTTACAGCAGATGAAAGATTAGACCAAATTCAGTGGCAGTTTAGCTACCACCAACTTTGGTGTAAAGATACGCTTATTTTTTACAGTGTGTAGCTCTCATTAAATTGCTAAATTAATCTGAATTCAATATAATTTCCATCACAATAACGAAGAAAATATTAAAAGCGCTACATAAGATGATCAATCCAATATGTGGTGAGCAAAGAAGCAACCTCCAGTAATTTCCAATTCCCCGAAATCCAATATGAAAATATAAACCAGATTTTAAAGCATTACGCTGATAGAACAGACTCATTCGATACTACATTATAAAACCAGAGTTTTGTTTCTCAAACAATGACCAGCAGTGATTCCTAATTTGAGGCGTTCTTGTTGTTAGAAAACGTACCTTATATTACGAGGGTCGTCTAATAAATAGCGGGATTTTCCTTATAATGTAATAGTTTGTATCATTGAAATTTCACATATGTAACCATTAGCTGGCATAACTTGTTGCGTATGGAACGACATATTCAAATTTTTGATCGAAAGTGATGTTGCTCGTTGCTAAGCAACGGAAAAATATTATTTACGCTAACCTGGCCGGGTGTATTAAAATGGTTGCCATGGTTGCCGGCCTGTGAAGATCAGTTCCAAAAAGGATATATTTCATAAACTACAACATAAAGAAACTATCCTGTAACACTCATATATTTCTTTTGGAAAATGTGCAGGTACGTTAAGCATACAAAAGCGACAAAAATGCAAAATTGTGGCCTCAGGAATTGGGGTAGGGGTCATGAATTGGCCCTTAAATTATCGATAGTTGGTATAAATGTTTCGAATCACCCGTAAATAAATTAAATATGTTTTACATTTTAAAACAGTATCTTTAAAAACATGTATCATATGACCCCTTGTTGCCTAGCAACAGAAGAATATAGACCATACAAATTGTCCAATTTTCCACAATGTAATTGTGGAAAATTGGACAATTTGTATGGTCTATATTCTTCTGTTGCTAGTTAGTCACAGTTGCCTAGCAACCACACAATTATTATGTGGTTGCTAGGCAACTGTGACTTACTTGTACATGTTAATGACCATATCAGTATATTATATGTAACATTGAGAATAATCAAACTAGAACACAAACCACAAACTATGTTCAGATACATGATAAAAGTTAACCCTTAATGCGCCAATCGCAACAAAAGTCGTCTGCTTTTCTCGTCTGCTGAAATGTTTAATAAGCCTCTATGGCAAACAGTGTGGAGCCAGATCAGACTGCTCCTATAGGAGTAGTCTGTTCTGGGTCCACGTTGTTTGCTTCTATACTTAATTCATCAGTAAAGTTAGAAAATTATTTGCAGCAGACGACTTCAGCAGACGATATTTTCAGATGCATTTTTTTCTTGGCGCTTTAAGGGTTAAATATCAGACTACGATTCTTTAGCATGAGGTTTTTGTATGAGGAAAATCCGGCCAGGCTAGTTTTAGTATCACTTTTTCGTTGCTAAACAACAAGCGACCTCACTTTACATCCAACTTTTGGACATGCCGTTGCATGCGCAACAAGTTATGCCACCTAATGGTTACATTTGTAAAAAATGGTACGAACACTTACATTATTTGGGAAATCCCGCTATCTTTTGGATGACCCTCGTATTAGCCGCGGCGTCATATGCATCCCAAATTCGATTCTACGCGGTCCTACTTTCATGTTCATGCCTCTTCTTAGCGTGTGACAAGTGAGTGCGACCCTGATCAGCCTGCGCATGCACATGCTGATCTGGGTTTTATTTGTCACCATCTGCTCGAAGAGACGTTCTCTCACACTTCGTCTTGTCGGATATAAGTATAACCCTAACAGTTCACAGCACAAGTAATATGAAAAAGTATTTATTAGCTGGTTGCATTACATCTGTAATAATAAAAGATTTACGCTTGTCAGTTTCCTTTATTTTCCTTTTATATACAATTTAATATCATCGCTGTGCAGGGAAGAGATGAAAATTAAGCTCGCCAATATTGGTCGGTAATGTTATTGGTCGGCAAGTTCGTCGACCACGTAGAATTACCAGACGGGGACTAATAAGAGCATTAATGATGAAAAGGATAAATAAGGCTACAGGCCATTATACTGTAAATTAGTAAATTTTCGCGAGAATTTTATTTTCTTGAATAGTGTTAAAAGACATATTTGTAACGTTAAAAGTTCGCGACTAAGGCATGATTTACCTACATCAGTAAACGACAGAGTGATATTGCCATTTCGCGAGGGTTTTATTTTCACGAAACTTCGCATATGCGAAGTTTCGTGAAAATAAAACTCTCGCGAAAAATTTCCGAATTTACAGTAATAAGATTCTCAAAGTCTATAATGAGCATTTTTCATCAGACACAATGTTCCCAAAAAAAAAAAAAAAAAAAAAAAGATTTGACACATCAATGCGAAGTGGAGGAGTGGACTCTCAAAGGCAAAATAAGCTTCTGTTTTGTCACTTTCTTAATTGCCATCAAGCGGTATACATCTACATGAGCTCCTTAGGCTTTATCTCTAGTTTGATTGGCTCTCGGTTCTCTGGAAAATACCTGTGAAATGATTGACAAGTGACCATGTTGCTTATCAGCTAAATCTGACAAAATGGGTTAATCGCATATGACAATTTGCAAGCTTTGTCCATCTAAAAACAGTGAGTATGACTAGAAAATGTCACAATCACAGACCAACCTATGGTACAGTGAGGAAGATATTATACTGGACAGCAAAAGGAACGCATATTTTGAATCTTGTGTGTTTTGTATAAAATGGACTTTAAAATAATCTAATGATAGGAAAAGTACCAATGATGTGTGGAACATGTGTATAAACCAGTGCATCGTAAAATGTTGTAAAGGGAGATAACTCTGGAAGTTATATATTAATTAATAATGAACTTCGAGATGTTTTATACCCTAAACCACAGAGTGCATTTTAATGAAAATCACTCTGCGTCTTTATCAGGCCATACAGGCTACTTCTGAAGATTTAATTGTCCAGAATTATTCAAGACAAACCAATCTGTACGAGTTGCATTGCCATACAATAACCGGAAGTGTGCATTAGACAGGCACGTTAGCGTCAAAACTGTTGTTTAAATTGTTCTGTTGGACAGTACCTCATTTGATAACTCATGCATAATGTACCAGACTTCCTTGCATCTCAGAGGTTTTGGACTTTTTTCAAGATCAATGTTAAAATGTAAAATCTTAAGATGGATCTGCAGTAAACCTCCTACAGAAATAATTTTAAAAGTTTTCTACCGTTTTCTAATTTGTTACATTGTTCTGTGGCAATATGAAGTAAATTCGGATTCAAAACATGGCTCTTTCAACGCGCAGCACTTTTTTGACGTTTTTTACATTATCAAAAAACTTTTAATTTACGAGAAATAAAGTGGCCTGGAACTAGCGTATGAGTCCTGTCAAACATATTAATGTCATTTAGGGTAAATTTTATTATGGTTTCACTAATATTAGAACATATACTCTCGCCAAATGAACAAGTTGTGAAATACGTAACCATAAGATGAGTAGCAAGGAACACTACCATCCATAAAGTGAATCTGACCATTTCAAAATTAAAATAATCTGGTTTATCATTAAGTTTAACAAAATTAAAGACATTTTCGTACCATATATTCTGATGGACCCTCAAGTACATTGTAAGTGTTTTTCCCCTAAACATTCGATCAATGATTAAATCCTAGCTGACCAAAAACCACAAAAAGTAGGTAGAATTTAGAAAATTTTGCTCTGTTGAATCAAGCGTCCTTTTTGTAACAGTGCAAAACCAGATCAGATGCCACAGAACGTGGCGTCTGATCAGGTTTCCCACTGTTTGTTTACAGAATTTTCTTTTAAAATTTGATTAAAAATGAAAATTACAACCCAACAAATTAAAATTGGAAATAGACACGTCCAACCTATAACGATGGGAAATGTCATTCGGCATAAATGGGTTAATGAAGTAAACTTGATGTCTCTCCTGTCTTGTCATCCAATGTACGCCATATCAAGGCTGTGTGTATGTAATGAATGATTAAACCACAGATTATACTGTTTCCCATGGGTTTGGCCTTTGGGAAACAGCGGAAAATGACATTAACTTTAGGAGAACAATGGAACAAAAGCCAAATGTTGAGAGAACAGAGGAACAATTAAATATTTTGGAACATGTAATACAAGTAAACATTTTTTTTTAATTTTGGGGAATATGAGAACAAATTTATATATTTCGAGAGAACAAGGGACCTACCTACCTACCAAAGTTGGCAATCGACCGGTCAATATGCATATTGACCAGACCAGTGGTCATTACTGGTTTAAACGGGTCATTACTGATCGATTGATGGTCAATTGGTCGATTGAAAACACCATGGCCGATGTGAAGATACTTAGCATTACTGGACTCTATAAACAGACTTAAAATAGTTTCAATATACTTAATTGAAAATGTGTTTCATAAGTTGCTATTGCTTTAAAAATGTATTAATGATTATTTAAAACATGCCGTAAACAAAAAAAAAGAAATGTCAATAGTTTTAGAGCTTCACTCTCAAACTGAATCATTACCGCACTTTTCAGTTCAGACTTAAGACTTGAACTTATTTTCTATTAACCATTATTAAAAAAGGAAAGAAAACCCAAGTAATGAAGTTAAATATATTTTTAGACTAGCTTTTTCATAGTTATGAAAAAAATCAGTGACTAATTATATGAAAGAAAGTACAAAAAAATCAATCAATACTTCAAATTGATCATCAAAGAAGTCATAATGTACGAATTAGTCTTTGCTCTATTAGATAAAATGCAAATTGAATAGGCTTCTCACCTGAAAAGACAAAGGTGTTAAATTGTAAAAAAAACCCACTAAATGTTGAATATATCAAGGAGCTAATTTTAACTTTTATTACACCAGAACAAACAAAACTGTCAAAATACTGGACATGTGTCTCAGACTGAAGAAGGTGTGTCCAGTTTATAAGACCTATCCAATCACGGAGCTTAAAAGACATTGGCTAATTCACTGGCATCTGTGTTTATATAGAGGTGTAAAAGTGTGGTCATTCTGTTATCTGCTGTTATCAGTTCAGTTAGTAATTTAACCAGTGTCATAAATTATTGTCTCATAATGATGAAAAAAGACCCTGATATGCTTATGGTTATTCTATTCTGTCCTTGATGATTAAAAAAACTATATAGTGTTAGGTGCCTGGACTGTAATGTAGAAGTGAGTACTAAGGTGAAAAGTGCCCTTGGCAGGGACGAAAAGGTATATTTTTCTTTTTTCAATAAATAGAACATAAAACCGGACCTTATATATTAATGCACCACTAAAAAGGCCACTTAAAATTTTCAATCTACCACTCAGATTCATATTAACCAGTATTGACCACGTTTTGGCATATTGGCCAGGGCGGTTTTGGTTAAAACCAGGGATGGTTTCGACCGCCCAACCTTGCTACCTACCTATCTACCTACCTAGGGTCAATATGCATATTGACCATACCAGTGGTCATTACTGGTTTTAACCAGTCATTACCGGTCGATTGGTGGTCAATTGGTCGATTGAAAACGCCATGGCTGATGTGAGGATATAAGTTAGCATTACTGGACTCTATAAACAGACTTAAAATAGTTTCAATATACTTTATTGAAAATGTGTTTCATAAGTTGCTATTGCTTTAAAAAATGTATTAATAATTATTTAAAATATGCCGTAAAACAATAAAAAAAGAAATGTCAATAGTTTTAGAGCTTCAGTCTCAAACTGAATCTTTACCGCACTTTTCAGTTCAGACTTAAGACTTGAGCTTATTTTCTATTAACCATTAATAAAAGAAAGGAAAGCAAATCCAATTATTGAAATTAAATAAATTTTAAAAATAGCTTTTTCAAATTAAATCAGTGACGAATTAAATGAAAGAAAGTACAAAAAATCAATCAATACTTCAAATTGATTATCAAAGAGGTAATCATGCACGAATTAGTCTTTGCTCTATTAGATAAATGCAAATTGAATTGGTTTCTCACCTGAAAAGACAAAGGTGTTAAAATTGGAAAGAAAGCACTAAATAATGAATATATCAAGGAGTTAATTTTAACTTTTATTACCCCAGAACAAACAAAACTGTCAAAATACTGGACACGTCTCTCAGACTGAAGAAAGTGTGTGTAATTTATAAGACCTATACAATCACGGAGCTTAAAAGGCATTGGCTAATTCACTGGCATCTGTGCTAATATAAAGGTGTGAAAGCGTGGTCATTCTGTTATCTGCTGTTATCAATTCAGTTAGTAATTTAACCAGTGTCATAAATTATTGTCGCATAATGATGAAAAAAGACCCTGCTATGCTTATGAATATTCTATTCTGTCCTTGATGATTTAAAAAACTATATAGTGCTAGGTGCCTGGACTGTAATGCAGAAGTGAGTACTAAGGTGAAAAGTGCCCTTGGCAGTTGCGAATGTATGTATGTATGTATGTATGTATGTATGTATGTATGTATGTATGTATGTATGTATGTATGTATGTATGTATGTATGTATGTATGTATGTATGTATGTATGTATGTATGTATGTATGTATGTATGTATGTATGTATGTATGTATGTATGTATGTATGTATGTATGTATGTATGTATGTATGTATGTATGTATGTATGTATGTATGTATGCATGCATGCATGCATGCATGCATGCATGCATGCATGCATGTATGCATGTATGTATGTCTCTCTCTCTCTACCGACCTATCTATCTATCTATCTATCTATCTATCTATCTATCTATCTATCTATCTATCTATCTATCTATCCGTCTGTCTGTCTGTCTGTCTGTCTGTCTGTCTGTCTGTCTGTCTCTCTGTCTCTCTGTCTGTCTGTCTGTCTGTCTATCTATCTATCTATCTATCTATCTATCTATCTATCTATCTATCTATCTATCTATCTATCTATCTATCTATCTATCTATCTATCTATCTATCTATCTATCTATCTATCTATCTATCTATCTATCTATCTATCTATCTGTCTGTCTGCCTGCCTTTCTGTCTGCCTGCCTGCATCACCTGCCTGCCCCCCGCCTGCCTAACTAACTAACTAACTTACTAACTAACTAACTAACTAATTAACTAACTAACTAACTAACTAACTAACTAACTAACTAACTAACTAACTAAATAACTAACTAACTAACTAACTAACTAACTAACTAACTAACTAACTAACTAACTAACTAACTAACTAACTAACTTACTTACTTACTTACTAACTTACTAACTAACTAACTAACTAACTTACTAACTAACTAACTAACTAACTAACTAACTAACTAACTAACTAACTAACTAACTAACTAACTAACTAACTAACTAACTAACTAACTAACTAACTACTCTTTTAGACTCATTTTTAAGATCCGGCTCATGATAAAGATCTCGTCTCAAAGACTCAGCTCAAAGATCCAGTCCATAAACTACCTCATGATTTTGGTGGTCTAAGGGAGGCGACCCATATAATTTTACAACGATGTAAGCGACTCTGTTTTCTTACCCACAATTCTAGCTGCGCATGCGTTGTTTATTGTAATTTTGGTGAACTTGTTCAAAATACAAAAAGGATTTGTTTGCTTGCGAAAGCCTATTTTGTCTTTGTCATTCATGACAGCAGGACCTCCTGTATAGATGAAACTTTAATAAAGGCATCGGTTTATCATGACAAGTGCGGCACCAATCGGAAAGAAGTCCGCACTTTGCCGATATTTCATGAGCTCTGGCTCCTGTGTTTACGGAGAAGACTGTCAGTTTCTTCATCAGAATCCCATTGCGTTTCAAAACTTCCAGTCTACTTTTCTAAATGGACCACCACAACAAAATGGACCAATTTCTCTGCCGGATAACTCTGGTATGTCTAGGTTTTGCTTGGTGCCTACCGTATAGAATTATCATGCTTGCTGTCAGAAGGAGTTTGCCAGATCAATCATCAGTCTCCATAAATCTAAACACTGTTTTAGCCTGCTTTTAAATTTCACATCTGCACTAACACCATCATCTGTATATGTACGGAGTAGGACCAATCCTGGTATATACACTCCGGGAGAGAGAGCGCGAATTTAGTCGCGTTTAAGGAGAGCTGACTTGAAGCTCTCTACTGAGTCTGCATGCACGATGCTGTCCGGTAGATGGTTCCACTTAATAACACTGTCTATGAAGAATGAATGTCTAAACTGATCTGTTCGAAAATTGTCCACAATAAAGCACCTCGAATTATTTGTCACATTTTTTTCAACAATATTTGAACACTGGTAGTCACTAAACTGTTTGGCCTTAATTCTGCGTTTTTCTCGTTGTGGTTTTAAATAATCCTCTGAGTTGATGGCCGGCACCATACCCCCTGCTATTTTGAACAAAAATTCAAGTTTGTTAAATTCGCGCCGTTGTTGTAGACTAGGTAATTCTAGGTCTCTGAGCATATTTGTTACGCAGCCATCTTCACGCGATCTGTAGTCCTTTTTTATGAATCTTGCTGCTTGGCGTTGAATTTTTTCAATACAGTTTATGTCTTTTTGAAGATAGGGGTCCCAAATAGATGATCCATATTCGAGCGTTGACCGTACCAAAGATATATAAGCTAATTTCCTACATTCTTCTGGACAATTCTTTAAATTACGTCGAAGGAATCCCAATGTAGAATTTGATTTTTTAACTATGTTTTGTATATGGGTACTCCACTGAAGATCTTCTGATAATGTGATACCAAGATAAGGGTTGGTGGAAACCTGTTGTAGAATAGTATTGTCCAGTTGGTAAAGATGAGATGATGTGTTCCTTATGCTCATGACGTAACATTTCTTTGCGTTGAATCGCATGCCCCATCGAGAAGCCCAAATTTCCAGTTCTGTGAGATCTTTTTGTAGTAACACATGGTCCTCATTTGATTTTATTTGCCGATATAATAAGCAATCGTCTGCGAAAAGTCTAACTTGGGATCGCACAACATCAGGCAGGTCATTTATGTGACAGAGGAACATGAGAGGTCCCAGGACTGTGCGCTGGGGCACCCCAGATTCCACAGTAACACTTTTTGACTGTTCACCTTCCACAACCACTTTCATTGTCCTATCCTTCAAAAAAGATGATAACCATTTCAAAGTGTTGCCTTGAATACCATACGAGTCTATTTTATGTAGTAATTTGTCATGTGGAACAGTGTCAAATGCTTTTGAAAAGTCGAGGATAGCGACATCTACTTGAATATTCTTGTCAAATGATTTAAAAAGGTCTTGTAGTGTCACTAATAGCTGTGTTTCAGTTGAGTATCCTGACCTGAATCCATGATTTAGCTGGGTTAATACATTGTACTGTTCAAAATGTTTAAGGATGTGGCTACACAGTATGTGTTCTAGTAATTTACAGGATATTGAAGTTAAGGAGACAGGTCTGTAATTCTCTGCTTGATGTCTATCACCCTTCTTGAAAACGGGACTTATGTTTGCGTCGCGCCAATCCATTGGTAGAGTACCGGTATCCAGGGAATACTGAAATATGCTGCCAAGACCAACTGAGAGTTCACTTGCACAAGTTTTAAGAACAATGTTCGGGATGATATCTGGTCCCACTGCTTTGGATGTTTTTAGGTTAGATAAGAGTTTTTCAACACCTTTAGATTCAATAATAATGTTTCTCATGGATGGGATTTTTTTGTTTGATAAATCAGGTAGAATGCTGTCTTTCACTTTGGTGAACACTGATTGGAATTGTTCGACTAAGATGTCAGCTTTTCCTTTGGAATCTGATATTAAGTTTCCTTTCTGTTTCAAAGGAGATACACCGATGTTGTCTTGTTTTTTACATTTAACATATTTCCAAAATGGTTTAGAATTTTTATTGTCAAGGCCTTCTTGAATAACAGAATTTATATGGTTCCATTCAGCATGCCTAAATTGTTTTTTACATTCACGTTGGAAACTTCTATATCTGTCCCATTTGCCACTCTTTTTAGCTTGTCTGTGAAGTCTGGCTTTAGTCTTAAGGCTCCGTTTCAATTTCTTGTTTTCTTTCCTTCTCATTATCTCACTTTTACATCTGCTAGAATCTAGCTTTTAACCTTGCACTGACAGCGCAACTGCACATAATACTCGTGAGAGGGTGCTGCAGAATGAAAAGGTAGATAGATAGGTGGGTCGGGTCTGAAAGCCCCTGCCAAGGGGAGCTGCCGACCTACATAGTTTATTTTTTCAATACTATCCTCTGGAGATTTTTCAAAAATAAATTTTATCTAAAACATTACATAGACTAAAAGCAATAAGTGGAGCATAAATAATAATAGATAATAGTTATAATTTGGATTTAGTTGCCATTTCATTAAGGTTAATCAAAATGTCTATAAATTGAAATGGATGTGGCCTTTAGGAAAATGACCATTTTCGTGAACTTAACGCATTTTTAAATAAGATTCATATAAACTTTTTTTTTCGATTATCTTTTATTTTCAGACTGTTTGCCAAACTCGCTTGTAGACCTCTCAAATTTCCAATAAAATCCATCTGAAACTTTGATTCACTTGGCTGTGGCTTTCAGACCCCCTGCGAGCAGTAAAATGGCAATAAAATCAAAATTATTGTTATTTACTATTTTTTTATTGTCCCACTTATCGAGTTTAGTCTATGTGATGATTTTAAGTAAAAATAATTTGTGGAAAATCTCCATCAAGGATGAATTTGAAAAAATAAACTATGTAGGCCGGCACTCGGCAGCTCGGCACGGCAGGGGCTTTCAGACCCGACCGTATCGGTGTCGATTGAACCCCCATCTCTCACCACCTGGTGCTCGTACAGATTTTAAATACATAAGAATGCTCACCAGAGTTACAAGTTTATTGCAGCAAGTAAAGAGAGGAGAGCACTACGAGTTTATTAGGCCACAAAAGATAAACCACAAAGTTATTCCTAACACTCCAGACCTCACAAATCTATACAGCCATCAGGTCTGGATAATCTCAGAAAATTCTTATCTTAATTACCGCTTAGATGTGTGACATTTCCTGTAGTGACAGCCTTTCAGGTGGGTGTGGCTGGCACAATTAATCGAAATATTGGTTATTCAGCGGATTTACAATGGAAAAAAGATTATCGATATGAAAATTCAAAAATCGATTACTTTAAATGAATGTTCAGTTCATTTATTCAATTTTAAATCCATGCGTAATTGCCTCGTGTGAGAAGTGCATTGTCTTTAGCAGTAGATGTGTATAAATTGTAGTAACGAAGTAGTAAAACGTTGTAAGACGATTTGGATCAAGACGACCACCCCACAGTCACTTTCTTCTTATTGTTCACTCACGGACGTCTTCCCAGATTCATTGCAGACAACATCTTTCATACTCCAAATAGATATCCCCAAACGGTGAATACTCACCTTGGCCCCATATAATTTATCCCCATGTCGGGGAGTTCAGCAATGTTGTCCATCATAAACCTAACGTATCATTCTTAGATGATTGGAAACGTTGTTTATGTGTCTGTAGGCCTCCTATTTCGGGTCACAATAGGCGTTTATATTCTCATGGGAACTTGTTGCGAAAAAATTGTGAAATCTATAACACATGCTACTTAGTGTTGTGTTGCGAAAAAATTGTGAAATCAATGTCATTGACTATGCAAAAGTTGTCAAAACATTCCAAGACCTTCTATCAAGTTTGAACCATTACTAATGAGTTATATAGTGAAATGCAAGTACCAATTATCGATTAGCATTTTGGCTTCGATTAGCCAGCCCTACAGGTAATTGCTAATTGATAATCGTTACTTGAATTTTGATTTATAACCAATTAGTTATCGCTCAAACTTGAAAGAAGGTCTCGGGAATGTTTTGACAACTTTTGCATGGTCAATGACATTGATTTCCCAATCATTTTGCTACACTAAGCACTTAGCAACTTGCATGTTATATATTCAAAAGACAGTAGGTTTCAATTTAAAAGTTGGCACCTTTGCTCAAAACAAGTCTTCGTCCATTCTGTTGATAGAAAATTGACATGCTAATTGGCAAATTCGGCAATCAGGCCCACAGTCAGGCATTGTTGTTGTCACGTTGTGTGATGTCATACAAAAGGAAGTAAAGTACGCATGACACAAACATCTTTGCATAAAATTTAATAAATTAAATCCTGTTGTAACTTGTCTGTAAAATTGAAAGCTTCTAGACCCGAATTTTCTGCGGAGAAGAAAAACCAACTTGCATACTAGATTGTTTTTTTTGCTTTTGCCGGCCTACATGTACTTCACAGCAGAAATGTTTGATGTTCTTCCTCTTACTTAAAGCATTTATTTTGCTTTTAAAATTGATTTTCCAAAGAAAACAAGGGTCATTTGTGAAAACAAGACGGCTAAGGAGCCTAACGTTGAGAGAAAAATGACCATTTTGTGGCACATGATAATGAGTCATACCAGTGGCACAGGAGCCTATATGTTTTCAACTAAGTGCCATGGGAGCCTATAGGTTATAAAAATAAGAAATAGCATATAGGGTCCGTAGCCAGTAACCATATAGGCTCATTAGCCAAAGACAAATAGGATCACTAGCCAGATTATTTTCCTTTCCATGATATTTATAGAGAAAATAGCGTATAATTCGGTCTGTGAAATTAATATAAGTCATTTTCCACATATACAAAAAAAATAATTGTGAAAACAGCCCAAACTGTTTGAAAAAGTTTGTTTTCTTTGTTGTGTAACTGTCTGTGAATGCCGCCGCAATGAAGAATGTGTCATGTTATAAAAAAATCTGCATCTTGCTGTTTAATATTTGTCTCAAAGCTTCATTGTTGTTCCGTTGCTTTGCCATTTTCTTCATGCAATTAATGAAATTTATAATTTTACTTACCTTTTGATGTCACTTTGTCTGATTAAGATTGTTTTTAGCGGATACATAGGCTCCTTTTCTGGTGCAGATAGGGCTCAGGAAAAGCAGCCTTGAACGGAAATGGATCCTTTACATCTATCATCATATCATCACATCAGTGGGCCCCTTTCCAGGTAACTGGCTAGCTGCACGCATAGCAGATCTCACACCTGATCTCCAGGTGCTCCTTTATTGAGGGTCAACTGTCGTAAGCTTCCACTCAAGGCAATCTCTACCAGGCCGCTTAGCTCAGTTGGTAACATCCTGGCCCGGTCCCATACTTTCGTGGAGATTGATCATGAAATAATTTCTACGGTCATTCTCCTCCCTTCTGCTGAATCATTCAAGAAGGGTTGTTGTCAGTTACAAGCGAAAGTATTTGCACGAAGCACTGGTTGACTGCTCGTTCAAGTTTGCCCAGGAAAAAGAGTGGTTAGGTGAACTGACCGTCCCGCCATGATCATAGCTGTTGACTTGGGACGTAAAGCAACCAAACAAACAAACGGCAGTCTCTCTCCGTCAGTTTCTTCCATGTAAGCTTGGGCCTCCCCGACCCCCCCCCCCCTGTCATCAATCTGTATATCACATGCTGTTCTGACTTCACCACTAGAAAGCTCCACATGCCCAAACCAGCGAAGCCTTCTCTCTCTCAAAATGAGGTCGAGATCCTCAAGCTCAAGCTTTGCCAGTAATTCACTTGACCTGACCGTGGCCACGTCCTCTGGCTTGATGGTGCAGATCTGTCTGATCATAGCCCTATCATTGCGCTGCAGGTTCTTCTTGGTCAGTTGCCAAGTTTCACTGGCATGGAGCATGACACTCAGCACGCAAGAGCTGTATACATGGCCACGTGTCACCCAGGTAGCAGAAGGAAGCTGCCACCTCCAGCTTATCTGGTCCGACCTGGACTTCATTCTGTGGCCTGCCGTCAATAGGGCGGGCATTTCCCATACACAGTGCACACCTATAATCAGGATTTGGTGTCAGTCATTGTGGCCCACTGCAATTCTTATGCACCCAAAGTTTGTAGTCATTGCAGTAGATGCTGTTGTTGCCTACTCCTGTACGACAAACAGCGCATGGGTATTCACCTGAACTCTGCAAGAGGTCCAGGCCTGTACCACAGATCATGACCTTTGTCTTTCCTGCATTTACACTCAACCCCTTCTTCTCTATGGCTTCTTTCCATATCAAGATCCTCCTGATTTGATTTTTTTTGTTTGATTTGATTCTTTACGTCCACTCAACAATCTTTCAGTTATGCGGGACGGTCTTCCTGGGTTGAACCAGTACTAAGCTAGGATAAATGTGTCTTGCTCAAGGACCACAACGCAGTGACGCCGGTGAGGCTCGAACCTGCGGCCCTTCGGTCTCGAGTCAAGCACTCTACCACTGAGCCACTGCGCTCCCTAAGATCCTCCTGACACATTCCTCTAGAGTCAGCAATGATGACAAGATCATCCGCATATAGGTCCTCCCAGGGAACACCAGCCCCAAACTCACGAATCTATATACGGTGATAATGACATGATGAAGTTGCAAACCAGATATTTTTTAGGATGGTGGCATGTGTAAATGTGATAGCCGTACCATCGAGCCAACTCATATAGTCAGTTGACACAATATTTTAGTGGGTAGGTAAAACTAAATTGTCAGAAAAAGAGAGACCATACCGTCTCAAAGAGTGCTTACCCCAATCTCAAAAATATTTGTGGCTTTGAACCCACAGTGTTCATGTTGAATTGGCGGTAAAGGATGAGAACTTCCAGATGATATGGAATGGCCTGGTCAATATCAGGACTTTAGTTAAGAGTGCGTAGCGAAAATTTAATTTTCTTATTTTTCAACCAAAACATATGTTGTGGGTACTCAAAAGAACCATCTCAATGAGACGGTTCTTTTGAGCACCCAAAACATATGTTAAAATTGATGGGTAAGAAAATATTTGCAATTTTTATGCTGAAAAGTTTTGTTTATTTAGACCTGTGCTATATCCAGATGATCTTTTACAGCCAGGTCAATATGAATACTGTGTGTTTACTGTTAAGGCCACAAATTATTTTTTCTCACTTTTTTCAGAACTGAATGAAGCAGTGTTAGGAGGCAATCCACCACCTGGAGGAAATATACCACCATTGAGGGGCAATAACTCATCACTTGATGGATCTATTCCACCCCTAAGAGGGAATAACCCGTCACTGGATGGAATGATTCCACCCATGAGAGGCAATAACCCATCACTAGATGGAAATATTCCACCCATGAGAAGCAATAACCTGTCGATGGATGGAAATATCCCACCCATGAGGATAAATAACTCATCACTTGATGGAAGTATGCCACCTATTAGAGGCAATAACCCGTCACTGGATGGAAGTATTCCACCCATGAGAGGCAATAACCCGTCACTGGATGGAAGTATGCCACCCATGAGAGGCAATAATCCGTCACTGGATGGAAGTATGCCACCCATGAGAGGCAATAACCCTTCATTAGATGGAACTATTCCACCCATGAGAGGCAATAACCCGTCACTGGATGGAAGTATCCCACCCATTAGAGGCAATAACCCTTCATTAGATGGAACTATTCCACCTTTGAGAGGCAACCAATCACTTGATGGCAGTAATCCAGCACTTGGAGGAAGTGGTGCCCCTCTAGGAGAGCCATTCTTTCCCGGTGGATTCTCTGGTGGGGATGCTGGGATTACAGATCAGTTCCAGCCTTTCTCGGTGAGTTCATAGGTCGGCCAGTGATTTTATTTGGTAATTTTCAAGGCCTCATTTGGGAGTCATTCCCAATCCAAAAATGGCCTTTATTTTCCCAATTTTATGTATTTTAGCACTTATTTTTCCCAATTTTAATTAAATTTTTTCCCAAATGTGAAGAAAAAGGTAGCTTCCTAAAATGCCAAACAAAATCACTGGGTCCAGATAGCAAACTTTTGTTATCTATTTTAACCCTTTCCCTCATGAATATTCATGCTAAGCTCCACCCACTATGAATAATTCATTAAATAAACTGTCAAGTTTGTACATAGAACAAAGAAATTACTTGTCAGGTCCATAAGTGTAGGATCATAATCATATCTAATCATATTTCCATAGGCAGAGTAGACCCTGATCAGGCAGCTCTTATAAGAGCTGCCTGGTATGGGTCTGCTCTGTTTGCAAAGGCGTCAAAATACGCCTCTTTGAGGTAAGGGTTAAAACATGATAAACAAGTTTATTTTATCACAAGCAGTGAATTCAATGCATATCAAATGTGAGTAAAATTGGTATTTTTCTACAGTGAAAAAATATCGTATTTTTCACTAAACTCCAGCTGTTAAGTTTTTAGACTTAATTTTTCGCAATAACGTTTTTGTCTTCAATTTTAGCAAAATGTGTTCGCGATGAAAGTTGTAGAGGAGAATTTCCGCCAACTTCTCCAAAAGGTCTTGTGCTTGTGGCACAAACAGATTTTTGTATATATAGATGAAGATTTTGTAATAAATTGGATTCGTCCTAAATTTCTAAGTCTTTTAATGACAGGTATAATTCGTATAGGCGTGACAGAAAGGGGTAGTTTCAAAAAATATTCGGAAGCGGTGCATATCCCGTTCTTCAAAGACTGTGCATAACATAAAACTGCCGTTAACATACTCAGAATTTACCGTGCATATGCAGAACCAACTTAAAGCAGGCTCATTTGTAGGAACAGAGGCTGGGTTATCGCATGACGTGCAATTTTTTTTCTTATGCACGTGCTATGAAATGAACGGTTTTGAGATGACCCTACTAGTTTAACGCACGAGCGAATCAGGCGCGATTTCTATTATATTTGAACAAGCCATCCGTCGCTTTAGTTATTGAATTAGGGCGGTGCAATGTACATTTTTGACTGACATCTTGGACTTTGTTTATTTGCGCTTTGTTCAAAATAGTCAAAGAGTGCATTTAAGCACAGAGGAGCCTGCAGCATCTAGGATGTTGGAACAATTTGGAGAAGTTGGCGGAGAAGTTCCTGAATACTTTTCATGGCGAACACATTTTGCTAAAATTGAAGACAAAAAGTTATTGCGAAAAATTAAGTCTAAAAACTTAACAGCTGGAGTTTAGTGACTGATACGATTTATATTTTCACTGTAGAATAGAATAGAACTGTAGCAAAATAAGGCTTTCTTGGCAATTTTGTGATTGGGATTTTTTAACATAAGGTTTTAAGTGAAGTATATTTGTCAAAAATAACTCTACGCATGTTGTGACGTCAACATCAAACATAATGACGTCACTGTTTGACCTGGCGTAGCGTCAGTTTGCACGTGACGCCTACCCTAAGGCACACTCAATAGACTCTTTAAATGCTGATTTCTTGTATTTCATTCGTTAAAATATGATTCTAAGCCATTTTCTAGGTGCAAACTACGTTTACACCCAATGTTATACCCAATAAACACACTACAAAAGTCAAATCGAACAAGAAACGACCAAGTAAAAAGTAAGGTTGTGATTTCTGTATTTCCGTTGAGTATAAAATAAAAAGAATATTTACTTTTTCTCTGCAAATACCAAATATATTTCATCTCGTGCGGTGAAAATATCAGCAGTTTCACTCGTGCTACGCACTCGTGAAAAATACTGATTTTTTTCACTGCACTCGATGAAATATATTTGGTATTCACCTCAAAAAAGTAAATATCCTCTATGTACATGTCATGTATATAGTTACTATACTTATGATACACTGCAAACTTTGACAGCGGAGATCTAGATCAGCAAGCTTCTGAAGAAGCTGGCTGATCAGGATCCTTACAGCTTGCAGCTTGTTCTATGTTTAGTAATGAAATATATTTCATGATTTGATTGACTAAGTATCGGAAGAGTATATATGGCTAGTATTAAATTTTTTAAATTAACCCTTTGTCTAGTATACTAAAGAATTAATACAATGAATCTGGAATGGTTCATTTTACAACATATCAAGGGGTCACAGGTTAGAATTTATTCAGTCTCTGTCTGAGGATTATTCATGTCTTAGCAAACAATGCAGACCCTGATGAAATACTGCATTATGCAGCATTACATGTACATCTGGGTCTTCACTGTTTGCCAGCATACATTGTACCTATTTAGGCATTTTCAGTGCACTCAAGTGTTAGCAACTTAGCAAGTTTTTTTTTCTGTTTTGTATATGTATGTAATATAACAACTATCTCGTTAATTCTTGTTTTGCTAAATAACTAAGCTGTACTTAATTATCATTTGCAACAATTTTATAAGTAAGCTTTGATTCAATAGTTGAATGGAAAACACTGTGGATCCTGATCAGATGGCTTCGTCAGAAGCCAGCTGATCTGGATCAACAGTGTTTTCAAAATAGGATATATCTAGGTTCAGCAGAACAAGGGTTAAGAAATACAAGAACAATTATGGAACAAAATGTCTTATCTAAAACCCATGGAAAGAGAAATTAATGAGACATCGAAAAAGTTACAGTAAAACCTGTGTAAAACGGCACTTCTCAAAAAACGAAAATTGGATTCCAAGACCATTTATCGCTTAAGGCAGGTCAAAAGTATTGCAGAATGCTCCAAGGGGAGCATTCTGCAATACTTTTGACCTTGATTAAGCTACCATTTGTCATTCAGATCTTTGTTTTGTCTATTTTTGAGTGGCTGTTTTACACAGGTTTTACTGTACTAAATTATGCAACACTTTATCCAACAGAGACAAAGGCCAGTGTCGAGGAATATTCGTAATGGCAGTCTTGGAGGGCTACCTGGCAACAGCAATCCCGGTAACATGATGAACAACAGTCCCATCTCCCAGACAAACAGCTCCATGTCACAAGCCAACCAGCTACCAAGCCCCTTCAGCAGTTCCATGACCCCGAACAAGGCCCCTATATCACAGAGCACCCCATTGTCACAACAGCATATGACGAGCATGCCACCACAAAACGGACCAATATCAGTTTTGAATGGACAGATGCCCCCAAATATGAAGCAGTTTGTTTCTGGAGGAAGTGGCTTTGACTCCAGTATTGCCAGTGACTTCTCAGCTTTGAATCTCTCAGTTCCACCATCTTCTACCAAGGTAAAATACCCTAAACGCTGTCTAGCTACCATACTCAGTAAATATTCACTAGATGCAAACTGGGTAGCTTTTCGTGCTTTTGTCGTCTGCTGACTTCTTTCAAAATTAACTTTTTCAAAAAATTCTTTAAGGAACGCTATCCAAGTGTCAAACGGTTTGGATCCAGATAAGGACCAGCATTCTGTCAGTCCTGATCTGGGTCCAAAATGTTTGCAAAGGTTATCAGCAAATGACAAAAGTCACCACTGGCAGGCAATGAGTTAACTACCCACAGTACTGATCGTAAACTTAGCTGTAAAACAATTCTATTTGAAGAAGTGTTTAAAAGTACACTCTTCCAGAATTATAGCATATTTACTGTTCAGTTTCTAACTTGAGAAGCCATATTTTATACATGTTGGCAAAACGTTTTATGAAGCAAGAGGGCGATTCGGGCGAAAAATGCGCTTTTTCTATCCCACTTCTCTATGTTTGCCCTTAAAGGCAAAGCTAATTTAGCCTGCTAATTTTGGGATATTTCCCATAACAAGCTAAAGTCCTTCTGCCAATTGCTTACGTCGGTAGCATTATTATTAAATGGTGTCACTCAGCAGGTGCGAAAAGCCATTGTCATAGCGGGCTATGTTTATTTCCAGTGTTGCTTTTACATGCATGGTTGACAGTGTCCAGCTGACATCCAATAAAGTGAAATGGCCAATCAGAATCTGTATTGTCTTGTTGATAGAAGACCAATCAGATTAAGAGTAACGTCAGCGATAATAGATTGTAGAAATAAACAAACGAAGATAATTGTCCAAACTGGCTGAACATTTTTAAGGTCATGCGTAAGAGACCCAACACATAATTTCTCCACAGAAACTCAGTGTGCAATATCAGATTTGCTTATTTTCCTAAATTCGCGCCTTGATACGGTAAACCAGTCCATAAAAAGAAAATTATTGTCTCCTTTGACCACTACACTCCGCCCATCCCTTTCATGTTTCCAACTGATCGAGGTCTCTCTCTTAATTTCGATAAAATTCAGCAGATGACAAAAAAGCTAGCAAAATTTCAAAGGGTGCAAAAAGTTGATATGTTAGGAGGTTTCAGGTATCCAAATGTTTAGTTTTACATTAGTTATACATGCTCCATTTAAACATAGAAATAAAACAAATATACTTGTCATTGCTATACACCCTAAAAATTGTGAATTTCACCATATTTTTATTGCAGGGTGCTAACCCCATGATGTCAGAATTCATTCCCAGTAAACTATCCCACAGTTCCAGTTCTCCAAATTTCGCCAACTTCAATAACATTCAGCCTCCAGGGCCACCACCAATAACTACAAGCAATAGTCTCCTCGGAGGTAAGATTCATGAACTCTTTGCCTACTAGTGTTGTCAGCTCATAACCTTTGCAAACAGATTGGACCCAGATCAGGCCCAACAAAATGTCGGGCCTGATCTTGATCTGTTTGACTTTCAGATGGTATTGCCAGAAAGAAATTTTCGAAAATGTTGATTTTGAAAACAGGAACTGGTTGACAGTGCAGAACTTGAAAATAGCACTTGTCAGCTCGTATTTACGAGTGCCTCAGGCTGCAGAAAAGTGGAAATTTGGATATTTATAGTGTAAATTAATTTTTCCCCATATATTCCAATAATTTTTGTGATGCAGGGCAAGTGCCTATTTTAAAGCTGCGTAGTCTGTAACTTTTGATCTTTTCATTTTAGAAACAATGTTTCTATTTTTCAAGAACACAGTAAAAATACTAAAATTCAGGTATACATTTTACCTTTTTCGTAATAATTAACAAATTATTAGTGCCAAAACAACAGCATTTATGTTAAAAATTAACTTCTAGAATTATTGGAGGGACGCAAATAATTACAAACAAGAGAAAAAACACCTGTTTTTATAAGATAATTCACTTTTCCATGCAGTTTTCAGCTGTAGAAATTAGATTTATTGTGACAACATAACTTTATTCTACTTTTACAAATGATTTAGAAAGAAAATATTTTTTTTCGAAAAATGTTCATAATTACAGAGTATGCAGCTTTAAGATATTTCGAGGCCTGGAGTGTATGGTAAATGTTCTAAAATTTGAAATATAATGTTGATTTTCAAGGCTGGAATTCACAAAATGCCTGTTATAATAGCAAACAGGGAAGACCCTGATCAGACTGCTTGTGGTCTGGGTCTGTGCTGTTAGGCTTGCATTTTTGCAGGCAAATAGTGTTCAAAATTTTCGAACATTTATGTAGATTTAGATCAGGTTGCTAAATGGTATCTGATTTGCATCCACATGTCATTTATGAAAAAGGAAGAGAGCAGTGGCTCAGTGATAGAGTTAGACTTGAGATCAAGAGATCACTGGTAAGAGACTCACCTGAAGTACTGTGTTGTGTCCTTGAGCAAGTAGTACTGTACTGGTTAAACATGTAGGAAGATAGGAAAAACGTCCTGACATGGCTGAACATTGGCCTGTTTGGTCATAAAGCATCACTACCAAAAAACTTGTGTGCTGGGTCATTTACAGTTTTAGATTGACACCCAGCTGCTGATATTTGCCTGCCCTCATAATCATTTGGAAATCTGCTGATTAGCCTACCTGAAGTTCTAAAATTTCCAACACTTTTTTGTCTGTTTGCAAATAAAATGTTAGTTAGCAGGGCTGGAAATCACAAAAAAAGTGAGAATGAGCTGCAAAATGCTTGTCTGAATAGCAAACAGGGAAGACTGATCAGACTGCTTTTTCAGAAGCAGGCTGATCTGGGTCTGCACTGGTTAAGCCTTTTTGGTAGTCAACTTGTGTTTGAAATTTTAGAACATTTACAGTGTGCTTACAGTTAGATGTTTGTCTTGTATGTTGACTTCGAAAAAAAGACAATTTAAATTAAAGTCAGGCACATCTATTTTCAGGAATTACGGTGAATTCTAATGCTAGTCCTAACAACAGTCCTAGACTGTCCCCAGCTGGTTCCCCACTTATGATGAGAAGAACTGGCTCCCCAGCCACTCCACTAAGACAAGGAACTTCAGGAACCAGTAAACAAGGTGGTGGGAGTACAATACAGGTAGGCTTTGTTTTATGATATAGAGTATCGGATACCATATACCATAAGTATCCATATGTTGAGATAAACACAAAATTTGAGCGTAATATTGTGAATATTTTCTTATCCATCGGTTTTAGCATTTGTTTTGGGTGCTCAAAAGAACCGTCTCATTGAGACGGTTCTTTTGAATACCCACAACATATGTTTTGGTTGAGAATAAGAAAAATGATTTTCCATTGCACACTCTTATCTAAAGACACTGTCACACTATAAAGTTTAAGCCAACGTATGCCAACGTATGAAATATATATCTAGTACGCTGGCATACGCTGAAATCTAATTGAAAAATCAAAGGAAGCCTCTCTCTGAACTTATGCAAAGCGTACGCGAAACGAACATAGAACGTATGTCTAACTTATGAGTAACTTATTCATAACTTATTCCCGACGTAACATAACTTAAACTTGTATCAGCATATAAAAGCGTATGCCCAGCGCATCACCAGCGTTCCTGACTTATGAGAAACTTATGCACAACGAACGTCTTACGTTTGTTGAAATGTACATATAACGTACGTTAACGTATGCATGTCTTACATGGAGCGTGCATCTAACTTATGTCAAACGTATAAAAAAGTACAAAATTTTGGGACCACTTTGTCATATGACAATGTATACCAACGTACTGTAGCCTGTTCGTAACGTATTGAAAACGTATCTCTAACTTATTCAGCGTACACCAACGTACTTGGTGAATTTTCATACGTCCTCAAACATTGGTGCTAACGTACCTTAACGTATGCATAACTTACCCGTTGCGTACATCTAACTTATGCCTAACGTATAAGTATTACGTCGGCATACGCTGAAGATTTTTTATGCAAGCACAAAATTTTGGGATCTATTCGCCGTATGACAATGTATACCAACATACAGTAGCATGTTCGTAACGTGTTTAAACCTTATCTCTAACATATTCAGCGTACACCAACGTACTTGCTTAATTTCTCATACGTCCACATACGTTGGTGCTAACGTACCTTAACGTATGCATAACTTACCTGCTGCGTACATCTAGCATATGCCTAACGTATAGAAGCAGTACGTTGGCATACAATGTAATTTTTTATGGAAGCACAAAATGTTGGACCTCTTGGTCGTATGTCAACGTATACCACCGTACTATAGCGTATTCGTAACGTATTTATATATACTTATTTCTAAGGTACTCAGCGTATACCAACGTACTTGCTGAAGTTTTCATACATCAGCATACGTTGGTGCTATACGTCGTAGTGTGACAGGGCCTTAAGGGTCTGATATCAGTTTGGATTACTTTTAAATGGCATTGTCTAAAGATTATTGTTTGTTTCAAAATACTTGTCCATGCCTTAATCTTCCCCTACCCTAAATTATTAGAGGTTATTTTATATAGGGGATATCCAAGATTATGCAATAACCTGTTCGGCTGTAATATTTCCATATCAACCCCATACTTTGATCAAATAAACAAAATAAACAAAAAAGGTGTTCAGCCCTATTTTAACTCTACAATTTAGAGATGTCACATTTTTAGCTCACTTGTTTTGGGTGCCAAAAGAACCGTCTCACTGAGACGGTTCTTTTGAGTACCCACTACATATATTTTTGTGAAGAAATGATATTAGTTACGCAAGTTCTTATTTAAAAGCCTGAAGAACCATTATGATAAGTGACAGTATGATATCATATTTTTCTACCTCCTGAAAATACTTGTCTAATATTATGCTAAGCTTTAGTACTTTGAATGGTTGCCCTGAATCAAAGTCACAACATGTTTTCTTCACTTCTGAGTTTTGACTTATGGTAAATGTTCTAAAGTTTGGAACATTAGTTGCCTGCCAGAAAGGCCGAGGCCCAGGTCAGACTGATTCTGAAGAAGCTGTCTGATCAGGGTCTACCCTGTTTGCTATAGACGAGTCCAAACACTACGTCACAAATCAATATCATCCGGAACTCTACGGTCTTTATCCGATATCTGGTAAATACTGTGGTTGGCAGTAAACTGTTGTTTACCTGTATCGGACATGGAAACAGCACATGTTTTATAGCGATTTAAAGCCAAATTTATTTCCCCAAAAATAATTCTAACGACTGGTTCCCATAGTTTGACCATTGACCTATCAAATGATGTGTTTTTTCACACATTTTATCGTCATTTAACAAAAATATCGGAGATTGAAACCGTCGATATCGGACCAAAACACCGGAGCGGGGGCCGTCAAAAACAAATAAAAACTAATAAAATTGATTATTTTTTTTCACAAGAAAATTATTGTAAATCAATGTCCATTGCTTATTCTACATATCAAAATCTGGGGCTAAAATATCGTTAAAGATGCTTTTTTCTCACATAAATGTTGGCTCAGATCTATGGACATCGCATTGAGCGGAAGGTTTTTTGCCAACCACAATAAAAAGTCACGTGGTCAAAATTGTTATCACGTGGTCAACAAGCCCGGATGAAAACAATAACATTGGACTGGTCTATTCTGACAAGCATTTTGTGAATTCCAGCCCTGAAGAACAGTTTTATTTGAATACAGATATAGATAGGCGTTCAAAAATTTTAGAACATTTACTGTATATCAGTTTTTGCATTGACAGGAGAATGTGGGTGGAACTACGTATTTCTACAATGCAGAAGATTTTACTCCCCAAAGAGAAGGAATTGTAAGTAGTTCACTGTTATACACTACAGTCCCTTTGTTGGGGGTCCATAGGGATTAACCGTGTTATAATTGAGTCCTGTTAAAAAGGGACAATTTTACAAAGGAATTGTAGGAAAATAACCATTTTATGGTCATTTTCCTATAATTCCTTTGTGAAATTCCAAAATGGTAATTTTCCTATAATTCCTTTGTAAGTAATTTGGGAGCCACAACATGGCCATTATATTCAAATCCATGTTTTTATGATGAGGTGTGTTATAAAGGTACTGCACTGTACTCGATATACGCAGGGCTTTGTCTATGGCATGCGATGGATTGTTTATGGGCCTCATTTTCATAGGAAATGCTGTTATCATTATTTTTTTTTTCTCAACTACCAGCACTTAATAAATTTTGCAAGTATGTGCAGTGGCTCAGTTGGTAGAGCGTTAGACTGGTAATCGAAGGGTTGCTGGTTTGATCCTTACCGTCGGCGGAGTCACTGTGTTGTGTCTTTGCGTTTGACACTTAATCCCCTACTTGGTACGGGTTCAACCTAGGAAGACCCATCCCGACATGACTGAAAAATTGCCTCAACATGACCATAGCTGTTGACTGGGATGTAAAACCTCAAACAAAACAAACTTAGCCCAGATATATCCAGTTTTAAAAACAGTGTAGATCCAGATCAGCTGGCTTCTGAGAAGCAAGCTGATTAGGATCCTCACTGTTTTACATTCTGCTTGTAAAACTAAGCTTATAATTGGAATCCCGCAAGTTAATTTTGGTTAAAAAAATTGGAGAGGAGTGTTGTACATAAAAATACCCAGTGTGACAAGGATTAAATGAGTTTTCTAGTTTCATGTTAATGTGCTGTTCAAACAATGGAAGAAAATCACCAGAAATCTTTTGTGCAGTTACAAGTAACAGGGATAATTCTGGCTCATTCGATGGACCTTTTTGAGGGAATTTCGTAGAAAAGTACTCAAACAGCCTTTTAGCACAGCGTGCCCTTCAGAATTATCCCTGAAGTAACTGTACATCTTTCAGCAAACAAACTTTATGTGATATATAGTAAAACCTGTCTTAAGAGACCACTCCAAAAAAAAGAAGACCAAAAAATTGGTTTTCAAAATCGATTATCGCTTAATGGAGGTCAAAAGCATTGCAGAATGCTCCAAGGGGAGCATTCTGCAATGCTTTCAACCTTCATTAAGCTACCATTTGTCATTAAGATCTTTGTTTTGTCTATTTTTGAGTGGCCGCTTAAGACAGGTTTTACTGTATTGGCAAGTATTCAGAAATCTTAAATCATTGAGCTGTTGTGCATGTATAAGGAGTATGTCTGACATCTGTTTCAGCAATTGCCCAACTTCTCCATGTATCAAGGGCAGCCGGCCCACATAGCTCACATGAAGGTGAAATCCAACATGCCGCAGTTCTTCATGCCAGATGAGCTGAAGATGGAGATACTCAACAGAAATGCCCTTACCATGGCACACATAGATCTGGGACAAAATATTGGTAAGTCATAACAGAGGTTGTTTGACTTTCATGTTGTCATTGATGCTTCTTGGACGATTCTGACTACCCAATATATACCTACATATGGGTCTGTTTCAGATAAATGGAAAAAATAACGGGCGTCACTCTAAAAAATCAGATTCATATTTAGGCAGTCTTTTGCTGGTTTTTATACCCCCCGCAAACTTTGTTTGTGGTGGGTCTACTGTTTTCACGTTGTCCGTGCGTGTGTGCGTCCGTGCGTGCATCCGTCTGTCCGTCCGTAACATTTTGTTTTTTTAATATCTTGAAGAGTCATTGCTGGATTTTCATCAAACCTTGCAAACATGTTCATATATGCAAGACAAATACTTTATACAAAAAAGTAAGGGCTAGGGGCTAATTCTATTGGAGTTATTTCCCTTTGTAGTTCTAAATGGCTTTTAATATAGGGTTTTATGCTTATGCTATTATAGGCCATACACGGGCCGATCAACTCCTACCACAGCTTTTGATGGAACAATTTGATACTTTGCCTATACAATGTAGACACATTGAACATATGCATGAAGGAGTTTACTTCAGAAAAAATATTTTTTGACAAAATGACAGCTGTGAGAACTTAGACAATTTTTCCCTAATAAGGCTTTTGTATATGCATAGACGGATCAACTCCTACCACAGCTTTTGATGGAGCAATTTGATACTTTGCCTATACAATGTAGCACATTGAACATATGCATGAAGTAGTTTGGTTCAGAAAAAATAATTTTTGACAAAATGACACCTGTGAGAACTTAGACAATTTTACCCTAATAGGGCTTTTGTTTATGCTTAGATGGTGCCTTCATGGGCCGATCAACTCCTAGTACAGCTTTTGATGGAACAATTTGATACTTTGCCTATACAATGTAGACACATTGAGCATATGCATGAAGGAGTTTGGCTCAGAAAAAATAATTTTTGACAATATGACAGCTGTGAGAACTTAGACAATTTTTCCCTAATTAGGCTTGGATAGTGCCTTTATGGGCCGCTCAACTACTACCACAGCTTTTAATGTAGCAATTTGATACTTTGCAGATACAATGTAGACACATTGAACATATGCATGAAGGAGTTTATAATTTTTGTTTGCACAGATTCTGCTGAAATCTTCTTTTCAAAACTGATGTCTGCTGGTTTGAACTATAACTTGCTAAGTTTTCTCACTGAATCTTACTGTGCGGGGGAAATCTAATAAGCATTGCTTATTGACTTTTTTCATTAGATACTATTATTGTTAATCTTGCAATAAAATGCACTCAAAAGATAGTTTGCACAGTATTTTTGAAAATATTCATAAAAGTTTATGACCCTGTATGGTCTACACTGGCTAGCCAGTTGGCACTGCTTCTACCAAAATCAGTAGGATATATCCTCACCAATATAAAGGCATATATTTTATTTCAAAATTTTAGTTTGTTAAAATATAAACAACAAGTTTTCTTTTCATTGTTCTCCAGTTTGGGCTGATTTATGTGTAAATTTCCCCCAAATCAACAGCCCCAAGCCCGCAAGTTTATAATGGAAGGATTTGGTCAATGTCAGAGTACGGTAAATGTTCTAAATTTTCGAACACTCTAAAATTACGAACACCTAAATTTATCGCCGAAAATAATTTTTAAAACATCCTAAAAAATCGAACACTGCCATTTTTGGGAAAAGTGAATTTCTAAAATTACGGACACAAGTTATTTTCGGCGGAAATTCGATGTCCGTTTATCTGTTTGTCCCATCTATGTTCGGTATACTTCTACCGTACAGCACGTGAGCGGTAGCGACATTTGGAAGGTTTTATTCTACTTAGATGGGTAATCTGTCACGTGACGTTCTATTTCCCATGCCAGCGCGCGACGTTATACGTTATACATTATTCAAGGTCACCAGCATTGACGAACTTGATGCACGGACAAGTTCCTGCAACGATTCCGAACTGCTCGAGTCCATGTATCCACCCATTATTTATTACTGACCAAACCTTGACCTTCACGTGAATTATGCACGTTCACATTCTCAATAGTGTGCTGTGACACATACTCGTTTTTCCCACTGAAATACCAGTCCCGAAGTTGCGGAAAATGAGACAAACATGACTGCAAGAACTCGCACGTGGTCATCATCTCATTTTTATACACGTTACCTTACGTAAACTTAAGGCTTAAATACGTGTGATTCTCAGGTTATCCGACTGACAACCCCTACCCTCCCCTCCCCTCCCTTTTAACCATTTTAAAGGATTTCCCAGTTCGGCAATATAGTTTCCGAATCTGCCCAAGCCGCGGGCACTGCTATCATCCTATGCGTGTGCTCTTTTCTTGAACACAGCTCGGACCCGAGCATGAAATCAACTTGCGTGGAGCCCCAGACCCTGCTGGTACTTACGACAGATGTGATCAGCGAAGGCTCAGGAGAGCATGTGCGTTTGCACAATCTCGTCAGGGTCTCGCTCACTAACGAAGTTTAAAGTGGACAAAAAAATCTAGACATCTACGTACCTTGTGTTTAAAATACTTGTCTGCGGTTTTCTAGGTACATGTAATAATGGCTATTCCTATCAATCAAAAACATCAAAGTCCTCAAAATGGAACATTTTAACAAACTGTTGAGCCGATCGCGGCGTGTCTTGCTGTCCTCATGAAACTGCACATGGACGGTCCTACGAGCGCATTACCGGGATAATGTATGCACAGACGCACATACTTGCGCCAAGATATAAATTGATTGTAGCATGATTCTGCATCTTGATGAATTTAATATTTACATATTTATTTTCATGAAATAAGCCAGTTCATGAGATAATGGTACCTATCGCATATGCGAGCAGCGAATGCTCAGACAACCCTGCGCATCCGCGGAAAATCGCCAGCGCCTTAACTGCCCACATACACATTGAAGGAATGTAGCTGAAGGTGCATGTCTTAATTTCGGGTAATATAGTCCTACTAAGTGGCTGTGAATTTAAAAACAGTAAAGTAAAACCCTTGAGATGATCGCGACATCTCAGAATTCGCTTTATTTACCTCAAGTCTATAGATGCATGTACCCCGACTTTGTTACATGCGAAGATCAGCCTGCACACTGCACAGTCTTACAGCACCTTTGTTTCTAGAAGAAAAGGTTAAACATTTTGTCGGGCCAGATCTGGGCCAAAACTGTCTGCTAAATTAGTTTGTCACAGCCTCTTTGGGGGGGGGGGGGGGGGGGGGTCTCTCCCAGGCCCCACACTGGGTCCGGCACTGCTAATATTATCAGCCGCAGACAAAGGGGCAGGGTAATGGTTCACGGACATGATCGAGATCAAAGAAGCCGACTATCAGACCACGTGTTGTTGTTGTTTTAAGACTCGGGTAGCACGCGGTGGGCTTGACGCACGAAAGCGGACTTAGCACACTAAACATAATTGCCTAGCTGTGTCTCCTTTTCATGGGTTTGCATGAAAAATAAATAACAATTTCAATGAACTCAAGCATGAAACGGCGCACTGCATGCATGGAAAACTAAATTTGTGGTACGTACTTGTTTGAATTTTTGCTTTTCTTTGAGATATGAATGTAGCCAGCGTATCGTACGCATCGGCTCGAAGCCAATAACAGAAATTATATTCTTTCTAGGCATCGGACGCAAAGTCGGACGTTCGCTTACTAGATTAATTCTTGGTATGCCTGTTTGCCCCTGATTTGGTTTGGCAAGACGTCGGAGGTCTTCTTCGGAGGGAGGGAGGGAGGGACTAGCGCTTGTTGCATAATAATCTCTTGTTATCTCGAAAAATACTATGTATCGGTACTGAAAATGATACTTCGAGATGCTTCTCGTGCGCATCAGCTTTTACAAGTCAACAGTATTGATGCTTTGCATGCTTTCTATCGCATGCCCAAATGTTTAAATTGAATTGACGAAACATTATTTCCTAAATTTCATTCGGATCTGATCCGGATTTAAACTGTTTGTAAATGTAAATAGAAGTTGAGAGAGAGAGAGAGATTAGGAGTTACAATTACCGCGAGAAAACGCCCATCTAAGCTTATGTTCACCATGAAGGACTTAGGTCATACGCTGCCTGGTCATCTTCTTGTCCGTCAAAATTAAACATTTGCAAACAGTAGATGTTATAACTTTTTAAAAAAGCCATATAAACCACAGTGTTAAACAATCGAGTAAATTTGCTAAGTTTGCTTATTATACAAAAGGGCCTTTTCCCATGTTGTAGTTTGAGTCGTGACCATTCAACATAAAAGCGGTGATGCTTGACACACTTTATCTACTCCCCAACTTTGAGTAGTGAATGCACATTTGCACAGACTCATCGGAGTCTTTTCGCATGTTGTAATGAAATGTCCGTCGACAGTTTTTCAATCGAGCAGGCGCACAAACTTTGATAGCAGGTCGTAAAGAGAGAGAGAGAGAGAGAGCCTCGGAGAGAGAGAGAGAAAGAGAGAGAGACTGCATGGTGCTTGCACACAAATCTTTTGTTTTGGCTCGGTCTCTTAGAATCTGAAACACAATTTTGGGTCAACCAATCAATCTTGTCACAACGCTTCCGATGAGGACCTATGCGCCGATCCAGAAAGTTTTGTCAGAGGGGGTCCAACTCTGCAACGTTTTTTTCTTTGTCTTTTTAGGGGAGAGAGGATCCAAATATCACTAAAAGCGGGCCATTATCGGCCCGCCAGCGAAAATGGCGTTTCGCTGGCGTGCCGATGATGGCCCAACATTGAAGGCTGGCTTCGTAGCTTTGAGAATTTCGAGAATTTCATCCCATGCTTACTTTCTATCGCATGCGCAAATTTTTAAATTGACGAAACATTCTTTCCTGAATTCCATTCGGGTCTGATCTGGATCCAAACCTTTTTTGCAAATATATATATATAGGAAGGAGAGAGAGAGAGAGAGAGAGAGAGAGAGGGAGGGAAAATCAAAGTGCATCGGCGGATCGAGGAGTGTGTGTGTGTGTTCTTTCTAAAATTCGTCATTTTTCTTAACTCTGATTCAAAGTTTCGTCTGCAGATCTTTGCAAAAAAATTCTGATCGTATGAGATGTCTATTCTAAAATTACGAACACTAACACTTTTTCTGAAACGTAATTTCTTAAATTCAAGGGTAACAACCTACGTCATAGCATTGATGTTTTAAACACGTAGGGCGGCGCCATCTTTGATTTACAAGGTCAGTTTTCCCCTTCGTAAAATTAAACAAATGAGTGTCTGTACAAACAAAGCAGTGCAGGCGGTGCCTAACATCACACTTGAACAGAATATATAACGGCCACGCCCCGATATGCCGTTGCCTTTGTAATCATTCACCCACAAGAATCGAAGCGGGAGACACGAGGATAATTTTAGCAGTCACCCACTTCGATTTTTGTGGGTGAATGTTTACAAAGGCAACGGCATTTCTGGATGTGACCATTGTATATTCTGTTCAAGTGTGATGTTAGGCACCGCCTGCACTGCTTAGTTTTGACAGACACTAATTTGTACGACATTTACGAAGGGAAAAACTAACCTTGCAAATAAAAGATGGCGTCATACTACGTGTTTACAACACCCACGCTATGACGTAGGTTGTTACCCCTGAAATTACGAACAGAGGGGAAAATAGTTATTTTTTAGTGTTCGAACTTTTAGAACGTTTACCGTAATTTACTTTCTTAACTAAAAGCAAATGGGCTCGCACATTAGATTTTGCTATTTGTCACATTGGTGAGCACCCAAGTCTCAGAGGAGCCTGGGAAAATGTGCAGACTCTCCAAAGCCTTCACTGCTTGCATGCATAAAGTTTGGATGTTGATGAAGACTGAACAAAAATTGGGCCTCTGTCCCTGTTGGATATCTCAGCATTGATATTTAAAGTAAGATTTTGCTCAATTGTGATAAAGCCAAATAAAAAAATACCTGTGTTTAGGGTAACCGGACCCTACCTAAATTTACCGATAAATGCTAGATTTAATTCATGACTTTTGGAAAAAAATATGATTTGATGCATTTTGAAAGGCTAAATGCCTTTCAAAATGCACCAAATCATATTTTTTCCAGAAAAAAAATAATTAAAAAAAATATGTGTGCCTACCCTACCTTAAATGTTCAGACCTGTTACCCGAAACACACTTATTTTATTATTTGGCCTAAGTACCAAAATTCCATGTCATAGCAGGTCTAAATGACTATTTGCAGCATAATTTTTCTTTAATCACCCTGCCCTTTTGTAAACTTGACAATGAGAAGCCATGCATGCTTCATTAGCAACAGAAAAACCTTGCGCTTAGATAATTGGTAATTGCTTTTTTGACTCCCAATACGATGTCATGGTTCACCAAGCACTAGTTACTAGGTGTATATAGGCTCTTTAAAAATCAGTTAACCATTATAGCCAAATTTGATTTGGCTTTATAGATCAACTACAGCATGTATGCAGAAGAGACAGAATTCCCAGGAGACAGAAATTAAAATCTTATACATTTAACAATGTTAAATAGGTATGAATATGCAGTGCATCACTGCGTCTCATATTAAACCTTGAGTTTGGCTCGTAGCTATACAATAAAAGGCTAATTGCACTGATATTGATGTCTGAATGTTATCCCCAGTTTGGATAGCTTGCTTAGTATTTGACTCCTTTGTATTGCAGTATGATGTTACAGGCCCTCACAGAAAAGAGTGTAAAATAAAAAAAATCTTAATTCTCAACCAAAACATATGTTGTCGGTACTAAAAGAACCGTCTCATTGAGATGGTTCTTTTGAGCACCCAAAACTTATGTCCAAACTAAAGGATAAGAAAATAATTAAAATGTTGCACACAAAAAATTGCTTATCTGGACTAATGGATAATAATGATGTGTATTTCAGATATCCCAGCTGAAGTGGATACCTACAGAAATCTTTTTCCATTGGAGCCCCCGACAGACAACCCTCATCATAAATCTAAAACATTTGGCTACCCCACCACCTGTTATAAAGCTTTAAATACCAAAGATGGACTCACTTACTGCTTGAGGAGAATCCATGGTAAGTATCTGCTATAAATTAAAAGGGGAAGAAATACACTATCAGGGGTGAAAACTGATCCTCAAGATTTTTGCCTCAATTCATGCTGGATTTACTCTATACAAAAAAACTTACTTAACCCTTTGTATTCTGGAAACCCGTAAATGCACTTTGGCAAACAGTGAAAACCCAGATGAAATGCGAGATGAAATGCAGCATAATGCTGCATTTCATCAGGGTCTGCACTGTTTGCTTAGATTTCACAATCATCAGGGACCGAAATACACCATAATGTAAAAAATGCTACATGCTACCCCTTAAAGTACATAATGGGCAGTTCCAAACTTATTGTATCAATAAGGGTTTAAAGTGGAAGAAAACACTATCTGGGGTGACAACTCATCCTCAAGAATTTTGCCTTCATTCATCCTGGATTTACTCTATACAAAGGAAACTAAATCCTTTGTATTCTGGAAACCCCTAAATGGGTACTTTGGCAAACAGTGAAGACCAAGATGAAATGCAGCATAATGCTGCATTGCATCAGCGTCTGCACTGTTTGCTATTAAAGATATTAAAAAGAACCTTCAGAGACAGATATACCTCATAATTTAGAAAATTCTACCTGTGACCATTAAAGTACACAATGGGCAGTCCCAAACTTATTGTAGGAAATTCCATCAGAATACAAAGGGTTAATAAGACAAATCACACTGTCTTTGAGAATTTTTTTCAAATATCCGAATTGCCCTCAGAATGGTAGGGATTTTTGTATGCCTTATATGGGGTCAAATATCTGCCTCAAAATTGTTATTGGTGATGGAGTACCTGACTTGAGATTGAGAAGTTCCTGGTTCGAGCCTCGCCAGAAGCACTGTGTTGTGTCATTGAGTAAGACAATTTATCCCCCCTGCTTAGTAGAAATGTCACAAAATGACAAAAAATTGTTGACTGAGACATAAGGAATCAACTCAAGAAAAAAAATCTTCATAAAGATCAAATTAATCCTTTCCTTCATGAATATTCATGCTAAGCTCCACTTTCACGTTTGTACATAGAACAAAGAAATTACTTGTCAGGTCCACTAGTGTAGGATCATATCTAATGGTATTTCCATAAGCAAACATAGTAGATCCTGAGTGGGCGCTTTTGCAAGAGCTGCCTGATTTGGGTCTGCTCTGTTTGCAAAAGGGTTAAAAAGGTGTCTCTATGAGGTAAAGGGTTAAAACAAATGAGGCAGTTCTCTCGCTCAAATGAATAAACACTTGAATAATCATTTAATTTTTAAAATGCGAACAATTGTTGGCATTTTAAAATTCATACCTAGAACATATTTCATGCTCCTGTGAGTTGAGCATGAAAAAGTTGTTTAAGCTTTGGGCCTGATTTTTTGTCTTTTTTGTTCATATTTTACATAATATTGTGATAACCATTTTATTTGTTTTGTTTCCACAGGTTTCCGTCTTGTAAATACCAAATGTATGACCCTTGTTGATATGTGGAAAAAAATGTATCATCCTAACATTGTACAACTTAGAGAAGTGTTCACAACCAAAGCCTTCGGAGATCATTGTAAGTAACAATGGTTCAGATAAAAAAACAGTTTTTGAGCGTAAAATTGTAGATATTTTCTTACCCATCAGTTTTAACATGCATTTTGGGGACTCAAAATCATGGACAACATTGTTGCATGTGTAATGCTTATCTTTTGGGTCAAATAAAAAATACATGTGTTTAGGGTAACCCGACCCTACCTAAATTTACTGGTGAAACCTAGAATTTTTTTCAGGTTTTCTGGAAAAAATATAAATGCCTTTCAAATTGCATAAAATTATATTTTTTTCCAGAAAGAAAAAATAGAAAAAAATATGTGTGCCTACCCTACCTAAAATTTTCCGACCCGTTACCCAACACACACTTATTTTTTATTTGGCCTTAGACATGTATTCACAGCTATCTAGTGACACCAGATGTTACTTTCTACAGCTCCCATTTATGTATACAAGCAGCTACGGCTTTTACCAGACTGTGCAGGCTCTTCTAATTGTCCCTTTATGACACGGTTCACTTATAACATAGTCCATTCCTATGGACCCCTTTCATAGCATTATGAAGGGACTGCACTGTAATTTCTAGAATTAAGGATTTGGAAATTTAGAACATTCACCCTACAAGGATAATCTATTAAAGACAGGTCTTGATTTATGGGATCATTTTCATCAGGAATACCCCCTTCTGATCCTCTAGGCAAATGAATAAGGTTCGAGATGCCAGCCCTCTGCTGTTTAAAACTAATCCAACCCAGGAAGACAGGAAAGTGTCTTGATATGACTGAAAAATTGTTGACTAGGACCTAAAGCATCAACAAAATCAAACAAACAATATACCAGTCTTTTATGTACTTTAACTTACCATTCTGTTGTTTTTTATTTTAGCGTAAGTCCAGACAAATATAATTTTTGAGCATATCCATTAGTTTTGATATATGTTACATGTACTCAAAAGAACCGTCTCATTGAGATGGTTCTTTTGAGTATCTACAACATTTACTAATTATACTTTAGGAATAAAGAAACGCAACAAACACTTCGATTCATTGTCTGCAAACAATATGATGCAAGTTTTAGTGTAAATGATATTAATTCATGGAAACAGTATGTATGCGTCAAATTACAGCAGGTTCAACGTAATTATGGATTATGTAATCATGCTGGTATGCAAGAAACCAGCCTAACCCTCGTAGTTAACTGTTGAAACATGGTCGAAAAAGCAAAATTTGAATGGACAATTTTTTTTTTGTTTTGAAAATTCTTGGCATAGATTGCGGATCAATGAAATGACCAGCTGGCAACCTTCCCGTAATTTTCTGAAACCGCTTAACGTCAACTCTGAAAACTGCGTTAAGAGCATAAATTTTCTTTTTTTATTGAGCTTTATTCAAAACAAGGACATTTTCTTCAAGAACTATGATTGAGATCTTAAGATGTCAAAAAACGTCTGTTCTAACGTCAAAATTTGATATTCTACATTTTAATGATTTGCATGATATAATGTTTACACGTTTTTCCAATGAGTAAATGGTCCAGAGACAAAGTTTAGGTTAAAATTAGCAAGATAAGTGTTCACTTTCAGCATATAATCAGGTGTTTTTATTTGCATTATGTCGTGCTTTGTTTGGCTATCGTCAAGATAAACACCCTGCTAGTGTATTTCTACGGTACCTGAAAAGTCAGTTTTTCCCAAGAAAGCATATTCTGATGTCTCTAGGTTTATTAGCTCACCTGAGCCGAAGGCTCATGGGTGAGCTAATAGTATACCAGTCACTCCGGCGTCCGTTGTCTGTCCGTCAACATTTTCAAACATCTTCTCCTCTGAAACCACTGGGCCAATCAAACTCAAATTTCATATGGAGACTCCTTAGGACGCGGAAACGAAAGTTTGTTCAAATGGTCCTGTTCACATGACCAAGATGGCCACCATGCCCATATATGGTAAAAACCCTTAAAAATCTTTATCTCCAGAACCAGAAGGCCGATGACCTTGGGACTTGGTATGTAGCATTTGGGGTATTTGGCCTACCAAGTTAGTTCAAATGAAGATCCTAGGTTGACCTTGACCTACTTAACGTCAAGATCAAATTTTCTTCCTAATGCATTTAAATGGGAAATTTTTTAAAAAAGTGATTTTTTGAATAATGTTGAAGCCAAAGTCATTATTCTTACATGATATGTTAAAACTAATGAGACAATGGCTATAAATAAGTTTCAAAGGTCAAGGTTGACCTTTGCCCTTTCGGCCAAGGTCCCTCATATTGTGGTCCCAACAATATATTAAAACTTTTTTCTCGCAAATCATTGGCCCAATTGAGCTAAAATTTCATGTGAAGACTCCTTATGATAAGTTAGCCAAAATTTGTTTATGATAAGTTAGCCAAAATTTGTTTAAAACATTTTGGTCATGTGACAAAGATGGCCGCCACGCCCATATATGGTAAAAACTCTTTAAAAAATCTTCTTCTCCAGAACCAGAAGGCCAATGACCTTGGGACTTGGTATGTAGCATTGGGGGTGTTGGGCCTACCAAGTTTGTTCAAATAATGATCCTAGGTTGACCTTGACCTACTTAACGTCAGGGTCAAATTTGCTTCCTAATGCATTTGAATGGGAAATTTTTTGAAAAGTTGATTTTATGAATAATGTTGAAGCCAAAGTCATTATTCTTACTTGATATGTTAAAACTAATGAGACAATGGCTATAAATAAGTTTCAAAGGTCAAGGTTGACCTTTGCCCTTTCAGCCGAGGTCGCTCATATTGTGGTCCCATCAATATATTAAAACATAGTTTTCTCACAAACCATTGGCCCAATTGAAGTCAAATTTCATGTGAAGAGTGAAGACTCCTTATGATAAGTTAGCCAAATTTTATACAAAATATTTTGGTCACATGACAAAGATGGCCGCCATGCCCATATATGGTAAAAACCATTTAAAAATCTTCTTCTCCAGAACCAGAAAGCCAGTGACCTTGAGACTTGATATGTAGCATTGCTGATGTGTGGCCTACCAAGTTTGTTCAAATGATGATCACAAGATGACATTGACCTACTTAATGTAAAGGTCAATTTTGCTCCCTAATGCATTTGAATGAGAAATTTTTTGAGAAGTTGTTTTTTGAAAACTCTGAAAGCCAAAGTCATTATTCTCACTTGATATGTTCAATCTAGTGTCAATGAATAAGTTTCAAAGGTCAAGGTTGACCTTTGAGTTTTCAGCCAAGGTCGCTCATATTGGAGTCCCATTAACATATTTAAACATAGTTTTCTCAGAAACCACTAGGCCAATTGAACTCAAATTTCATATGACAACTCCTTATGATTGGTTAGCCAAAATCTGTACAAATTGTTATGGTCACATGACTAAGATGGCCACCATGCCCATATATGGTAAAAACTATTTAAATATCTTCTTCTCTGGAACCAAAACGCCATTGGCCTTGGGACTTACTATGTAGCATTGGGGATGTGGTCCCTAGCAGGTTTGCATAAATGATGAATTTAGGTTGACCTTGACCTACTTTATGGCAGGTCAAATTTGATTCGTAATGCATTTATAACAGGAAAATCTTAAAAGGTTCACTTTTCTATAACTGTTTTTGCCGAAATCATAATACCTGTGAGAATGTTTAACATATTACGAGACAATGATTTTATATAAGTACCAAATGTCAAGTTGACCTGTGACCTTTAATCCAAGGCCACTCATTTGGACCACCACATACCTATCTAAACATCTTTTTCTCAGAAATCACTGGGTTGTTAAATTGTTTAGGTTACTGGACCAAAATGGCTGCAACCCCCATATTATGGTAAAAGAAAATATGTTTCATTATAAGCTGTAGTTGACCTTGACCTGTTTTAAAATTATTAAGGAGATCAGGTGAGCGCCTCAGGACCTTCAGGTCCTCTAGTCTTACACCGTATGTGCACCAGCAACCCAAACCCGACGGCTCTAAGTGATGTTTATCGTTTATTTACTGCCATTGGGTACCTTGCCATTTAAGTAGCCTGTTTTAATGCAATATTTGACTGCATTGCGAACATGATAGGATGTTTGCTTGATTTGCACATTGTCGAGTTGGCGTCATGTTACCAAGCAGGCAAAAGACAAGGTTTCTTGATCTTTCATCTGACGTTCAAGTCAAATTTTACATTTTCATATGTTTTCATCTTGTAGCGTAAAATCTAGCGTTAAAATGACGTTTTGGTATTTCATCACATGTTATAAGTACTCAATTAGACATTTTAAAAAGAGATTTCACCAAACTGTAATTTAAACACACAAAAATTATGTTTCCGTCTGTTGCGTTTCTTTATTCCTTAAGTATATATTTTGGTTGAAAAATAAAGAAATTTTTAAAGCTTTAATTACACACTCTTATCTTGTGGCCTGTTAAAGTTCTGTATACTGTCTTTCATTTCAGCCATTGTGTTCGTATACGATTTCTTCCCTGGAGCAGAGACGTTACTAGCCCGACATTTTAGTCAGGCATCATCACAGATAAACGGCTTCAACAGTCCTTTTACTATGGAAGGATCTGCTCGGCCTTTCAGTGCTGGCAAAGGTAGGCAATGGGTAATATTGCATACACGTAAAGACATCCTATAAACACAAATTGGGAGCTATCAATTGGGACTAGCAGCCTAAATGTGAATGAGCCTTCAACTACATCCCTGCTTTGTGTGTGCAAGCAGATAATGCTCTGCTTGCATACATGATAAGTACCAAAATTTCACATGGTTGCACAAATGTTTTATTCATAAATCTACCTTGAGCATTGTAGCTTAGTGACATCTCTTGCATGCTTTTGTAGAGATTATTTAGTTTCAAGCAGGTTATGTCACTCACTGACAAAGAATGCATACATTATATGGGCCTCGACTCAACAAAACATGTCTTTGGGGTTTCCATCAGAGTGAGACTCAAAACAGTCTCCTTAGCTACAGACAATAGCTAGAATATTGAAATTTTGCTTGAAGCAAGTTGAGATATTATACTTTCCAAAAAAGTAATAACAAAGGCACTGATCAATCTGCACAGATGCACAGGCTGGTCTGCGCCTTAGTTGTTCAGAAACCCTGAAGACAGGCTTTCAACTGTCGCAGCCCATATTATTTCAGTCCTTGTTAAAGGCTTAACAGGTACAATGTAATAAGATCAATGCAACAAAGGCAAATGAATGATCAATAGTATTGACAGAGCCACAGAGCATCATACATGTATTAACCAACAGAATCTGCCATAAAGCTATATACAATAAAGTCAAGGTGCCCGTTGCATATATTGAGGAGTCACAGGTTATAATTTCACAAAAATATTGCATTTCTTTCTCTGAAGATGGATTTTGTCTAATCAAATAGTGCAGACCCTGATGAAATGCAGCATAATGCGGCATTTATCTGGGTCTTCACTGTTTGCCAAAGTACCCATTTAGGGGTTTAGGTCTTCTAAGGGTTCACAAACTTGAAGTTACAGATTGAATGCATTTTTTGGAGGCTAAATTTATACATTACTTTCAGGAGCGTCTGGTCCCAGACAACATGCTGGCTTATTACCAGAAAGCTTAATATGGGCTTACGTGGTGCAGCTTAGTTCATCATTACGTGCAATACACGCAGCTGGATTGTCATGCAGGACATTAGATCCTTCAAAAATCATCATCTACAGTAAATCAAGGTAATGTAGCTGTAATCCTTACTCCTTTAACTTTGATATACGTTTGGCAATATACTTTGGGGATTGACAGTTTAGAAGAAAAAGGATTTTTAATTTCATAATATCAAAAATATATGTTGACAAACGCTTATGAGTACGATGGAATTAACCAGTTGACATTTTGCAGAATGAAAAGTCTGCTTTTGAGTCCCCTTGCTATAACAGCTTATTTGGCAATAGCGTGAATAGTTGTCTACTAAACCTTTCATTTTTCTGTCAAATGTTTAGATCTAAAAGCAAAAACAGTAAAAACCGGTTTAAAACTGAATGTTCTGTTCACCCTTTTTGTACAGTTTTTAGTTGAAAATCATATTTTATGAAATTACCTCCCTTTCATTTGAATAGCGTTTGAAATTAAAATTCTCAGCAGATCAGAGCCTTGTTATGAAATTGGAATATGTTTCTTTTGACTTCTTGTGGGTAGCCATTTGATCATTTTCAAACAATGACATGTTTGCACACTTGCTAATAAAAAAGATCTAATACTAAAAAGATCGCCTATGGGAAAACCCATTATAACTATTAAACTACTTAACTTTTTCCCCTCTGTATACATAGGTACAAATATGGACATTTTTTGAGTGTAAAAATGTAATTATTTTCTTACCCATCAATTTAAACATGTGTTTTGGGAGTTCAAAAGAATTGTCTCATTGCAATTTCACAAAACTGACAGGGAATAAAATGCAAGTAGAAAATAGCAGTACACAATTAAACATTAAAATAGTTACACAAAATCTTTTGGATCTCAAGTAGAATGTGTTTTTGATGAATGTAATTTTTGAATATTATTACTCACATTTGAACTAATGCTAATAATGTTGCTGAAAATTTTTTTAATATGTCTTTGTGTTTAAATGACTGGTATAAGAAAACCACAGACACAAGAAAACTACTAGAAATTGTATATTACGTAAATCAATTTGCTTGCATGTTGTAAATTGTTTATGATTGTAAAAAATCTGGAAATACTTTGATTTAAACCGCGATGTCACAGAGTGGTGAATATTTATGTTCCATGACTGTAGACTGTTACATGCGCTTGAATACAAATAGTTGATCAAATAAACTATGATACTGTTTTATAAATTTTCAGGTTGCGGTTGAATTGTTGTGGTATCTTTGATGTGCTGACATATGACAACAACCAAAATAATCCAATGGCCTTGACACCACACTACCAGGTAAAGTATTCATTATTACAGTAGATGTTCTAAAATTTCAAGATTAGTTTCTAAAATTTCAAGATTAGTTGCCTGTCAAAAAGGCCCAGACAAACAGCGCAGACCCAGATCTGACTGCTTCTGAAGAAGCAGTCTGATCTGGGTCTTCCCTGTTTGCTATTCTGACATGCATTTTGTGAATTGCAGCACTGATCACCAACATTTTATTTGAGAACTGGAAGGGAAAAGTGCTTGAAATTTTAGATAATATATTGTGCTGCATACATATGAGCCAGTACATGAAAAAAATAAAACAAAATTATGTGTGCACCCAGCAAAGTTTATATTGACTGACCCATATATTCTTGTCCCTGCAATATCTTAGCAGTTTCTGGTTGGATTTCAACAAAATTTATGTGGGAACCTTCAGTATTAAGAGTAGAAGGGCACTTCCTTAGCATGTTATGGTATGATGTTTTTTCCTGGAATTATGGCCCTTTAACAAAACTTTCTTGTATTGATTAATCCTGTAAATCTTGTCCACACAAATTCTCAACAAATTCTGGTTGAATTTCAACAAAACTTCAGTGGAACCTTAAGTATCAAGAATAGAAAGGCATATCCCTAGTATGTTATGGTCAGATGATTTTCCCTGAGTTGTGGTCCCTTGATGTGATTTCCCAGGGGTATGCCCCATCCCTCCAGTTCGTAAAAGGCTTTATATATCAGAAGCTGTTAAGATCCCAACCCCTTAACCATAAACATTATTGTTCCAGATGATAAGACCATAGCTCCAGATAAGGATTGGAGGCAATTGGGTATTTACCCACCTCTTTTTGGCTTAATTGGGTATTTCAAATTTTGAATTGGGTATTTTAAGTTTTTGTATTGGGTATCCTATCCATCTGAAAGCAAATAAGCAATGAAACCAGACCTGTGCTAGTTTCTCCTGATATTTTTTGTTTACTTTCGGTTTCACTTTCAGAAACCCACCTGAGACCGCTATTTCCGACTTATTTCGAAAATCCAACGTATTTATCATGTCATCTATGTACATCTATGATTCTTCAAACCTTCAACGCGGTATTAAAGTTGAGTTACTACTGTACGAAACGATATTATTTTATTGCTTTTTCGCCCATGTAGGGCCATTGTTATCTTAAAGTGAGATGAATGTAGTTATTGTGTAAATATTGGGTACCGCTAAACAGCGATAAGAATGTTCCTGGACTGGTTTACAATTTAATATACTAGATTTGGCACCATGCCATGTATAAATGTGTACCCGACAATTGACAGTGTTGTATACAAAAACGGCAATCGAAAAGCGTCATACGCTATGAAAAAGTTCGGAATTGAGTATCAAGAATTTTTATTGCGTTTTTGTACGCTCAGAAAATAATTTAATTGCGTTTTTGGGTCCAAGCAATTGCGTAAATACGCAATACGCAGCCTTATCTAGGGCTATGTAAGACACGTGCATTTACACCTACTGGGGATCCGGGGGTGGGGGAGTACACCCCACCCACTGCAGTTTCAAGTGCTTGATATCTCATAAACCATTCAGATCACCTTTTAAGTATTGTTATCCCCCGACGAAGGGATATAGTTTTGGCGTCATCCATCCGTCCGGGTATTCCGTTCGTCCGCACTTTTTGTCTGTCCGGAACCATATCTCAGTACCTATTGGTCAGATTTGATTCATTCTTAATACAAATGATAAGTACCATGGACTCTCGATATCCTATAAGTTTGGTCAAAATCAACCCCTTAACACTTGAGTTATTGCCCTTGTTTTAGTATAGGCAATTATAAGGCAAAACCTACATTAGCTTTTTTGTGTGATGATCTTCACATTTCATCAAAGCTATTATATTTAACAACTTCTCACTATAGACCATGATTGCCAAGTGCCTGTAGATAAGCATGGCAGTGTCAAAGTTTTACCCCACCCCCTTTGACCCTACCTAAGGGGTCAAAGGTCAAATATTTAAATTTCGCAATAACAAGGGCAATTGTTAATTTTTTTTTCCTGAATTTTTGCATGCAGGCAGAGCAGCAATCGACATGAAACATATCAAACGGATTTCAGTTTGAAGGCCTGGGTCCGAGCCCGTTGGGTGGACTTAAGGGGTGGGGCAGAGGCCAAAATTAAACTTTTTCAGAATATGGTCATGTTGCATATCAAATTAAAGCTGACGACGCAGGCAGCAACATGGTAGCAAATATTTTGCCCACAGACACACCCTCAACCCAGGGGGTTGGGTCAAAAGGTCAAACTATATCTTTTTCTGAAAGTAGTCATGTTGCATATCAAATTAAAGGGAATTAAGCACAGAGCACCATGAAAGCAAATATGCTGTCATTACACACACCAATGACCCCAGGGGTGGGGTCAAAAGGTCATTTTTTTTCTTTTCTATAAGTGGTCATGTTGCATATCAAATTAAAGTGGAAGAAGTGTAGACCTACATGCAAGGTAATACTTTGAATTTACACACACCCTTGATCTCTGGGGTTGGGTTTAAAGGTCAAGATATTGAAATTGTGCAGATGTAAGGATATTTTTTTTATTGAACTAAGCACTAAAACATACTTGACATACGTTTGTTATGATCTGAATGATACTGAAGGTGAACTACGGGTTAGATAAATGGGATTTATGTGTTTCTCTCAAATAACCCTTCATCGGGGGATATAAATTTGTTGAATTTGTCTTGTTCATTATAATAATGTGGGCCTTGATGTGAGAAAACGTCGTCGTTGGTTTGCGAACAAAAAAGGCGCAGACCAGCATGTCCTGTTAGACCGTCTCTTGTTCACTTCTTGCTCCAGTGTTACTGTTTTGATTTGGAAATTCTAACCTGTGACCCCTTGATAAGGTGATATGTAGATAATTTTTGCTATAAGAAGGCTTAGTTTGTTAAGATAGCTGGTTTTATGTGTGCGTTTTTTTCTTACAGCAAGAAGATTTGATATCCCTGGGTAAAGTAGTTCTAGCACTGGCCTGTAACAGTGTGATGGCAATACAGAGAGACAACCTACAGACTTCAATGGAACTGGTGGCTAGAAATTACTCCGCCGACCTCAAAAATCTCATATTGTCAGTATACTTTACTATTTATAGCTTGCAAAGAGCAAAAGTAGTATATTTCTATTTTACATTGTAGTTGCTGCATATGAATCAAACATCATCCATGATCTTGTACTCATATTTTTTCTCTGGAATGCAAAATTTTTACAGTTGTCCCAGGATGTATTGGTATGGTAGATTGCCATAAAAAAATTCTGTTCTGAACTTAAGTTTGCAGCTGGACTCATGATTCAAAATCACGTATGATACAGATTTTCTATGTTGAAACGCTATTTTCTTCTTTGTACAAATATAGAAGGCTTAAAGTGACTTGTAGGCCCAATGCGGCCGGGTGTTGTTAGAGACACTATTAAAATTTTGATGTTTATGTTGTAAAATTATAACACATGTCACTATAATAAAATTTACCTACTTACGGAAACACAAAGTATGAAATTGCAGGAGGCCTCTAATATTGCTGAATACACCGGCTTGGTCATTTAAAGGAGGCTCTTGTGCATATGAGTTAAATTTAAAGTACGAAAATATGAGTAGCCCAATTATTTCTCACCATTTATCCACTGTCAGTAACAAAAGTTTAAAAAAGCGCCATGTACCCACTGTCAAGCCTGTTACATTTTGAACATGCACTCATTGCCAATACATTCATGAACATTTACAGATACATAGGTGGCTAGAAGGTTTTTCCTATGACTTCAGCATTGGACTGTTCAATGTAATGTCAGGATGATGTCAGGTCAAGTTAAAGATATGGTTAGACAAGTGATTTATGTTGCTAGACGCTCTTAGTTGGCTGGTTTAATTGACTTTCTTTTGTATATGTAGGTATTTATTGGGTAATCAGAATCGTCCAAGAAGCATCAATGACATTATGCCGATGATAGGTGCTAGATTTTACACCCAGTTGGACTCTGGACAGTTGAGAAGTGATGTCATTCAGAATGAAATGGGGAAGGTAATCATATTAACCCTTATTCTGCTAGATATGATTATGCACTACACTCTTATAAATTTTTATCCGATTTCCCTTGCAGAATTTCAGTCATTAGCATGTGTTAACAAGTAGAATGCTTTTAAAAGAAAACATGAATGGCCAGTTAAAAGTTCTACTAATAAGTTTGTCTCGGCAAAGTCTTGAAATGAACACATACCGGTAGAATATAACAATCCACCATGAGCGTCCATGTAGGATAGAGATATCTCACCCGAGGGGTCTGAAGTTTAAAAAGGGACGAGGCTTGCCGAGTCCCTGGTTAAATTCCGACCCCGAGGGTGAGATTTCTCTATCCTACATGGACAGGCTCATGATGGATCGTTTTTCTCCCACTTTTCGAAGGGTTTTGTCAGAACATAAAAACTCCATGGAAACCTGAAATTTCTAACTTTTTACTCATTGTGTTTACATTATTTCTGAGATCACGAGTGTTTTAATCGGGCATTAAAATGGGTGTAAACATAGTTTGCACCTTGATATTGTCAGGAAAACACCCTTGGAGCATTAGTTAAGTTGTAATATGCAAAATAAATTCCTGCTTGGCTCCCTGTGCCACTAGCGTAAAATTGCCGTTTTCGTCACGCGGCGCACGTTCGGTGACGTCATTAACGTTATATGACGTCAGTAAGTAACGCTTAACCTTGCTTGGTGCCTTTGGGTTACCTAGGCGCAATATATTGGTCCTTTAAGTATCCTTTTTCGGGATAAAAGAATATTTAACACTGCCCATGTAAGAAAGCAGTCACGTGGTCATGTAAGATAGAAATTTCTTACATGAGCTGACAGCCTATCTTATATGGGCAAAGGTGGGAGAAATAGAACTTTTCAGTACTTGAAAGCAGTATCAGATTTGCAGATTCTTCATGATTTCTAATGCAATGGCTGACTTTTTCAGGATTATTCCTGAATTCAGGATTTTGTGGCTGACTTTCCGCCTCTAAATAATGAATTTGGCAGATAATAAATGCTTCTAATTCTCTGATTCATTTCGGTTCAAAAAACAGTTGCAGCATTTAACTTGAAATAGTTAATATTTTGTAGGCATTCTGCGAATTTCTAAAGTTCAGGATTTTCAGGAGATTTCGAACTGCACACGTAAAATTTCTCTTGATTATTCCTAAATTTTGGATTTTGGGACAGACTTTCCATAGAAATATTGGATTTGGCAAATAATAATAGCTTCTTTGATTATGACCATTAAAATTTGAAACTTGATATTGTGAAGACATACTGCAAACTTACAGTTCTGTTTAAATTTCGTGAATTTGGAAATTTTGAATTTCCACTCTTGCTAATGTGAGCTAATGCTGGAGATATCTTGACCTTGAATTGATTTTTGCCCCATGTGGCACTACCCTCTGCTGACATATAACATGCTGTTTTATAATTCCTTTCAGGAAGTGGAGAATGGCAGATTGTTCCGGTTAATGACAAAACTTGCAGTGATAAATGAACGTCCAGAGTAAGTTCATAGATTGAGATAAACACAATATTGTTAATATCTTGACCATCAATGGGTCCTCAAAAGAACTGTCTCACCCACAACATATGTTTCGGTTGAGATTCTCAACCAAAACATATGCTGTTGGTACTGCAAACTCTCTCATCTTGAGAACAATGAAAATTAGTTTTTAATTACACACTTTTATGTAGGGACCTGTAGTATTTGCTGTATTGTATACATAGGTGAGAGATTTCAGGATTACTCAATATGACATACCGCAAGTTTTGAGATTTTAATTTCTTTAGTTCAGAATTTTGGAAACTTTTTTATTTCAGCTGGGGTTTTTTTTGGTTTTACTAAATTATTTCATTTGTTATTTATCTGAATAATAAAATAGCGGCTTCTAAATGCTTCAAAAAATTTTTAATGATTTTTTTCACATTAACTTTTTAAAAAATTATTTTAAAATTATTTCAAGAATACCTTCAGAATGACAAACCGATTGGATTGAGATCTAGTCCCTTACCATTTTTTGTATTATGCCTGAGGAGCTTGGTGGCTCAATAGTAGAGTGCTTGACTGGAAACCGAGGCCGAGGGGCAGGGGGTTCGAGCCTCACCACTGCATTGTGGTCCTTGAGCAAGACACATTTATCCTTGCTTAGTACTGGTTCAACCCAGGAAGACTCTTCCCTGTTTAACTGAAAGATTGTTGATGGGATGTAAAGAATCAAATCAAACAAAACAAACAAAAACCTTTCATATTTTGTGTTGCAGGTTTAATCTTGATCCTCAGTGGTCCGAGACGGGGGATCGCTACATGATCAAACTTTTCCGAGATTATGTGTTCCATCAAGTTGACGAGAATGGCGCTCCCTGGATAGACATGTCCCATATCATACAGTGTCTCAATAAGGTCAGTGTCAGGTGTGAAAAGTTGTACACATGCTATGAGATTTTTGTACTGATTGCATAGGCAATCGGTAGAACTGGCATGATTAATCGAAATATCATTTAATTGGTCGATATACAAAAGAAAAACGATTATCCATATGAAAACTAAAAAATCGGTTACTTTTAATGGATATTCTGTCTATTTACTCAATTAAAATCCAAGCGTAATTGTCTCGTGTTATTTTTTGTTTAGACCGGAAGTGCCCTGAAGTGCATTGTCGTAAACAGTAGATGTGTATAAATTGCTGTAACGAAGTAGTAAAACATTGTACTCTGCAGGCTAACTCAACAACTGATTGTTAGAAAAAGTTTTACCTACGCTTCTCTGTTTTAAAGTAGTACAAAATCACGAAATATTCATCTGATGAATAATCTAGCATAAAAGTTGCTTTCTTCGCAGTTAAATTCGAGTTTAGAAGCTTTCAATATTACTGACGTTTATAGCGGGTCTTATTTTACACAAAGGTGTTCGTGACATGCATACTTGACTTCCTTTTGTATGACGTCACGCAACGTGAAATTAACAACAACAATGGCCGACTGCGAGTTTAATTACAGACTTTGCCAATTAGCAAGGCAATTTCTTCCAACAACGTGGATGACGACTTGTTTTGAGCAAAGGTGCCACTTTTTATTTAAAACCTATTATCTTTTGAATATATAACAAGTGCTACTTAGTGTTGTTTAGCGAAATGATGGGGAAATTAATGTCATTGACCATGCAAGAGTTGTCAAAACGTTCTGAGACCCTCTGTCAAGTTTGAGCGATTACTAATCGGTTATATATTGAAATGCAAGGACCGATTATCGATTAGCATTGTGGCTTCGATTAGCCAGCCCTAGCTATCGGGGAGTATATTTGGTTCTAAAACAGTGGACCAAAAACTTCAATGTTCCAACGCAGCCGTTTCTAAATTTGCAGTCATTTTCTGAAATTTCTAAGCACATTTATGTAAGGCATCAAGTAGGTACCCTTGAAATTTACTTTGGGATGGTTGAACCAGATGTGAGAATTTATATTCTTGCATAAATATCTATGTACATAACTGTGTGAAGCCGTTTTGTCAAATGAGATCAAATCCATGTTGAAATGAAGTTACTGTGCTGTTTTAACTTGAAAATCCTTGAATGGGCCCCTTGTTTGCTTTTATGTTTCACAGGAAAGCTTTGCAGCCCAAAATGGTAATTTTATGATGCTTTTGTAGTAGAGCTAAGTATATCAGCGCTTATACGGCCTTGCTGTACAAGCCGACTTTTATGGCGATGTGGTAGAGTGTCTGATTTCGGGCCTGGTGGCCCGGGTTCGATCCCCAGCCGGAACATATGTGTTTAGCATTTTCTCACCTGCTACATAACCCATTTGTTGGGCTCAGAGCACATCTGTGTCTGATATTAAGGTTGTTGAAGCTCGAACTTAGATTCGAGGACGAATCTAAAAATGGAGAGGGAATATTTAGTAGAGCTAAGTATATCAGCACTTGTACGGCCTTGCTGTACAAGCTGGCTTTTATGGCGACGTGGTAGCGTGTCTGAATTTGGACCCGTTGGCCCGGGTTCGATCCCCAGCGGGGGCAAAGGTGTTTAGCATTTTATCACATGTTACATTTTCACGTAAAAACATGCACTGACATGATGTAAGATGTCTCATTAGTTTGCAAGCTGAGGTAATTTTGTATATAGATAGATCCAGTGATAGAAAATGGCTGTTTCACTGTTTTATTGGCTTTTTTGGTGTGAATTTGGTTAGGAGCTGATAAAATGTAAGAATAACTATCATAGTTAATGTTTCATTGCATGAACCACCAGCCTCATTTTCAAACATCTTCCTTAGAATCTGACAAGTGTTAACGCATGAATACAACATGCATGATGTCTGCATAAAAAGTGTTACAATATACCATAAGCAGACCCGCATAAAAAGTGTTGCAATTTACCCTAAACAGACCCGCATAAAGAGTGCTGCAATTTACCCTAAACAGACCCGCATAAAAAGTGTTGCAACTTGCAATTTACAAATAACAGACCCGCATAAAAAGTGTTGCAATATACCCTAAACAGACCCAACTTTGCATAAAAAGTGTTGCAATATAGTTAGGTCTGTTTAGGGTATATTGCAACACTTTTTATGCAGTAAATGTTTCATTCAGGTAAGCCAAAGGAATAAATGGGCCTCGTGATGTCACTAGAAAACATGACTGTTGCATGCGAACAACAAAGTTTAAGGCGCAGACCAGCCTGTGCATCCACACAGTTTGATGAGCACCTTTATTATTCACTCCCTGCGAAGTATGTTTTCTAAGCTTGATTCAGACAAAATTTCAACATTCTAGCTAGTCTCTGTAGCTGAGCAGTCTGGTTTGTGCATGACCTGGTCCGAAACCCCAAAGACAGGCTTTCTCCCATCGAAGCACGTATGAGAGAGGTATCCAGATGGTTTTTTATATGGGCAGCAAAGCGAGAAAACCTGTAATCTGGGTTTCAGACAAAGTGGGATTCAAACCAGCCTGCTCAGCTACAGAAACTAGCTATAAAATTGAAAATTTACTCAAAGCAAGTCTATATATATATCCCATAATAAACATCAACTGCCATTGACATAATATTTATTAACAACACTTAAGCACTAGAACTTCATGTAGACATGACAGTAACATTCACCAGACAATCCAACGTTGCTATGACGTTGATGACGTCATAGTACAACATAGTTAAGTAACTTTGTCAGATATGATTTATGTCCCTTTGGGTAATAGCTAAATTTTAACATTAATTATACTGTCTTTTCTTTTTGTTTTCTTTGTTGAAGGAAATGCAACTCTTTGAACCCTCTCTCTGCCTTCTGTCATAGAATGCATTGTTTTTCACATAGCCAGCTGCGAGTAGTATATCCTCATTTTCTACTAAATATGCTGGCTCTAGCTTGATGTTTACATTTTCATTGTCTCTTGCATGTATGGCATCACCTTTAAACTTCTTTAAGGAAGATTTAGCTTCCTCATACAGATATGCTTTGTTGTCAAAGTTCATGCCAGTTAGTACCAGTAGCTTTTCTTCCTTCGTAATGTTGGCTTTCTTCAAAAGTTTAAAGGCTAAAATCTCAGAAGGCAGTGACATATCTTTCTTTTCTATTTTTCTGTACTTGGAATCAAACATGGCTATGAATTCCTGTATTGTCTGCCCGTCTTTTCTTTTAAAATCATCAAAGTCTTCAAATTTTTCAATACTATCTGCAAGGTCATCTTTGCCCAAATGTTTGTCTAAAAACGCAATAAGAATATTCAGCCCATTTTCATCTTTGAGCTCATCCAGTGCTATCTGGTCAAATACCTTATCCTTAATTTTGTTTTCATCATCATCTGGCAAGGATAAGGCCACTGCTATGCCCTGCTTGTTCTTACTTATTTCAGTTATTTCCCTCCAAGCTAGTAGCTCTTGCTTAAACCTCTCATATGATTTTGCACTGTTAAATGAGGGTGGGTTGATCTTCATGGTCATCCTGATGCTGTTATGTACCAAAAATGAAATTATTTAAATCCACTTACTGGTTAAGTATTTTTCAACTCCTTTTGTATCTGATAACTAAAGTTGTCTCTCCTCTTGACTAAATGAATACCCAAACTTTACTTTTAATTTCCACACACTGACAATTTCTTGCTAAAACTACAATGTTCCTCAACACTGACGATCTCTTATTGTAGATACAAGACAGACTGTTCCCCCACACTGAGGATTCTTCTTTACACTCTATATAAATATCCCCCGCACCGAGGATTCTTCTTCACACTCTATATAAATATCCCCCACACTGAGGATTCTTCTTCACACTCTATATATAAATGTCCCCATGCAGAGGATTCTTCTTTACACTAGCTCTATATAAATATCCCCCACGCCGAGGATTCTTCTTTACACTATATACAATATTCCCCCACACCGAGGATCTCTTCTTTACACTGTAGAAAGTTTCCCCCACACTGAGGATCTCTTCTGCACACTGTTGAAATTATCCCCCACACTGAGGATCTCCAAACTCCAAATACTTTATTCCATTTGCCAAGAATCTTCGTAACCTCGCTCTGCTACCATTTGTTAAATCCCATAATAAACATCAACTGCCATTGACATAATATTTATTAACAACACTTAAGCACTAGAACTTCATGTAGACATGACAGTAACATTCACCAGACAATCCAACGTTGCTATGACGTTGATGACGTCATAGTACAACAAAGTTAAGTAACTTTGTCAGATATGATTTATGTCCCTTTGGGTAATAGCTAAATTTTAACATATATGATACTTTCCAATAAGCGAATTACAAAGGCACTGATAAGACTGCGTGAATGCACAGGCTGGTCTGCGCCTTTGTTGTTCACAAACCACCGAAGACAGGTTTTCTCGTGTCGATGCCCATATGAGCCGCAACATGTGATTTCCAACAATGTGGTATTATGACAACTGTAGACTCAGATGAGCCTGTCCAGCCTCATTTTAAGCTTAGAGTCTCCAAATGCTGTTCTGTCCGTAGCTTAACAGTCATAGAATTTTCAAGCGGCTAGCAAAGGCTCTGATCAGACTGTGCGTATGCGCAGGCTGATCTGAGGCTTTGCTGATTGCACATACGACATTTTTGGAAGTCTCATGTCGCGGCTCATATCATTTCCATGTTTCTTTTTCAGCTTGATTCAGGGTCTTCAGAGAAAATAAGCCTGATGTCACGTGATGAACAAAACATTCTGGTTGTTTCCTACGCAGAAATCAAACAATGTGTAGAGAACGCTTTCGGGGATATTATAAGTGCAGCTAATCAGAGTGCTATCTCGTAGTATGGGTCTGTGAGACTAGCGTTTCCTGATGAACCTCATTATGAGAAAAATATCTTATTACTTAATCCAGCTAATCAGAGTGCTATCTCATAATATGAGCTGTGACATGTGATTTCCAACAATGTGGCATTTTGACAAGTGTAGAATCATAAGTGCCTGTGCAGCCTCCTTTGAAGCTTAGAAACTCCAAATTGTGTTCATTCAGTAGCTTAACAGTCATAGAATATTCAAGTAACTAGAAGGCTCTGATCAGACTGCCCGTATGCGCAGGGTGATCTGAGGCTTTGCTGGGCGCACTTACCACATTGTTGGAAATCCCATGTCGCGGCTCAATTATGGGCTTGTGAGACTAGGGGTCCTGATATCCGCATGTTGAGAAAAAGTAACTTATGAATAAAGCTGAGGAGAGCACAGAGGCTTAATGCTCAGCCTAAGGCCCTGAGGTTTTAAAACTCCGTTCATGCTCAACTGAGCATGAAATGTTTCCTGCACAACTATCTGAGCATGAAATTTATCATGCTGATTAATGTTAAACATTTAAACATGTATTAGCATGATAAATCCAACATCTCAAAGTTTGAAAGCAAGAAAAGTCTTCTTTTCACCATTTTAGTTTATGACTAGTTGAAATTTCATGCTCAGTTGACTTGTGTTTGGCTTGAAAAAAGTTTATAAGCTCAGGGCTAGATTGATCTGAAAGGCATAATGCTACTTCATAATTTTTAAGATTCTATCTAGTCTCTGTAGCTGAGCACGTAAGTTTAACATAACTGGTTGCAAACTCAAAAGCCAGATCCTAACATGTTATCATTCATTTGTACTTCAACAAAGATATTGGCTAAAGCGCGAGATTTTTGTATTTATTGCATTTATCGCATCAGCGAGCGGTGAAGGCTCAGGCGAGACTCCCCAGAGCATTCACTGCTCGCATACACAAAGTGTCAAAGATGTCTATGAAGGCTCAGATCAGATTTTGAATTCTAGCCTCGCTTTGATATGTCAACATGGTCATTTTTAAGAGGCATTTGAGATAAGTAACCAGATCTTGTGCATTGGCCCCACAAGACTAAAATTTGGTGCTTGAATCTTCTTACACGACATGATAGCCATAACAAGTGTAAAGCATTGCCCAAAATATCCATTACGCTGGGAATCGAAGCTGTACCGCCCTGGTACAAGACCAATGCTCTAACCACTGAGCCAAAGTGTATGCTATGCTTTAGACTTGATGGGACTTTTATGTCGTCAGAGAATTTAAATTCAGGTTTTAAAAGTATCAATCTTGAACTCTGGGTACTGGCTGGTGAGTCTGTGTTCTGAAAGTACATATCAAAATACATGTCAAGTTAAAGAAAAAAAAATTGATTAGAAATGTTAATATTATCTTATCCATAAATTTTAACATACGTTTTGGTCGCTCAAAAGAACCGTCTCATTTAAAAATACCAATATTTCTACGGACGCAGCATTGGTCAAAATAATGCTTAAAAATATAACTGTCTCATTGAGACGGTTCTTTTGAGTACCCACAACATATATTTTGGTTGAGAAATAAGAAAATCAATTTTCAATCATGTACTCTTATCTTGAGGCCTATTCAAAGTTATATTTTCTCATAATGGGGTCATTAAAGGATGAAGTGATAGGGTGTTGTGCAAAAGATGGTGCAGAAACCAAGGGAAAACGATTCTTTGTTGAAAGCAACTTTGTCCTATGCCATTGAGAATGGAGGATAGTACCATGTTATTAAATTTAGGGCATAATTCCTGATAATCAGACAATATGAGTTAAAATTGTCGATAATTTTCTTATCCATCCATCTAAACACAGGTTTAGATAAACAAAAATTTTCAGCGTAAAATTGTAAATATTTTCTTTACCATTATTTTTAGCATATGTTTTGGGTACTCAAAAGAACCGTCTCATTGAGACGGTTCTTTTGAGTACCCACAACATATGTATTGGTTAAGAAATAAAAATTATTTTTCTGTTACACACTCTTAACTAAAGGTCTGGGGCTCCAAAGAACCATCTCAATCAAAAGAATCATCTCATTGAGACAGTTGAATAGAGCATCTTAAGTTAAAAATTTACATGATGGATAGGAAATTTAAGTATAATTTTATTTTATACTTAAAAAGTTTGAATATCTGGCCTATGTTCTATAACATGAATGGCCTTGAGGTTATAAGTTGTTTTTCATGCTCAATTCAACTGAGCATGAAATTTCAACTGCTTTTAATAACTAAAATGCTGAAAATAAAGACTTTTCTTGCATTCAGAACTCTCAGAATTTCTGTTTATTATGCTTATAAATGTTAAAATGCCAACAATTGTTGGCATTTTAATATTTATGGGCAGGATAAATTTCATACTTAATTGAGTTGAGCATGAAAAAAGTTTTATAACCTCGGGGACTGATATATGTGTGGGATTCCTTTGTTCCTATTGGTGTAGGATTTGGTTTACTTCTGACACCATGTCTTGTTTCCCAGGATCTGAAATTGACATATTGACATAATAGAGAGGATGTGCTGACCAAGAGGAGAGTTTTCATCGTAATGACAAACTTATTATTATCACAGGTCTTGTAAAGAGGGATAATTCAAGATAATTTTTGTTTATTTCAGCAAAATCATCTTTTGGGTACTTATTGGGTTTGCCTTACCAAGAGCAGCTCTCCAGATAAATGGGGGTAATTTAAATTCACCTTATTTCAAAACCAAAACGTGATAGGTACTCAATGAATGTGTCTAATCAAGGTCTTTCCAGTGCTCACACATATAGCAAAAGTTTTCTTCGAGAAATAAAAGAATATCACACCTTTTTTTTTATTGAAAACAATTGGTATATTTAGATTTGTCTAAAAATCTTGATCAAACCGAGGTAAATCTCAATTACACTGTGCTTCTCTAAAGGGAGTTAGAGAAATGCAAAGGTATGATAAGCAAACGTCTTGAGCATAAATTTGGATTATCTTCCTTATGCATTGGTTTAGACATGATTTATGTGCGCTCAAAAGAACCGAGATGGTACTTTTGAGCACCCACAACATACGTTTTGGTTGTCTGAGAAATATAAAAAAAATTATCAGGCGCCCTAATCTGAGGCCTGGATATAGTATTAGTGTACCCACAAGTATTAAATACAGTGCAGCACCTTCATAACGCTATGTTTGGGTCATAGGAATGGACCAAGTTATATATGAATTGTGTTATAAAGGGACAATTTTACAAAGAAATTGTAGGAAAATGACCAATTTTCCTATTATTCCTTTGTAAAATTCCATGGTTAAAAAAAGAATTGGGAGCCACAACATGACCAAATTATAATTGAATTGTGTTATAAGGGGACAATTTTACAAAGAAATTATAGGAAAATGACCAACTTTCCTATTATTCCTTTGTAAAATTCCATGGTTAAAAAAAGAATTGGGAGCCACAACATGACCAAATTATAATTGAATTGTGTTATAAAGGGACAATTTTACAAAGAAATTATAGGAAAATGACCATTTATGGTCATTTTTCTATTATTCCTTTGTAAAATTCTATGGCTAAGAAAAATTGGGAGCCACAACGTGACCATGTTATTTCCAAATCTGTAAGAAAACAAAGTGTGTTAGAATGGGACTGCACTCTAATTATAATTATTTAAGTGTTTATATTACCCACAAGATGTGGTTTGTCCAAAAATTCCAAAAAATTCTCTTGCATTTTCACCTCATTTAACATTTTTGTGACCTGTGAAATGTACATAGCCTACTGTTTGTTATTGCCAAAGGGAAGTTAAAGTTATAATTTTGATCACCTTCTGTGACAAGTGATCTCTTGTGAATTGATATTTTTATTATTACGAGACTTGATATTTATTTAATGAAACTTGTTCCGTTCAATATACCATATCATGTCCATCCCACAATATCCCATTCACCTGTTCATGTACATCCTAATCATGCGCAATCCCATCCTATTCATGTTCAACATATTCATGTAATGATCATTTAACATGACAGACAACAAACCTTAAAATCAAGTGATATATTTAAATTTTTAGATGTGTATATCAAAGGACTTATTAGGGGGTTGGGGGTGGTTGTAGTAATTGCAAGCATTTTCATACTGCTTGCAATGTGGGTTCAGAGATGCTAACATTTATTGCTTTCGTAAGCTATAAATTCTCTTAACTCTGTCCTTGTTAATTTCAACTTTTGTTATTCCTGAAAAGTCTATTTTGTAGGCAAACTGCAGTAGGGAATTTTCAGTTTTTACTTTCATGCACATCAGATAGCAGGGGATTTTCTGCCCTTCTCTAGGGGCCGAATTTCTGCCCCATTCCCTATCGAAAATAGCCACCTATTTTCCCAATACCATATCTGTTTTCCCAATTAAGAAAAGTAAAAAAAAAAAAAAAATTTTTTTTTTTAGAGTCCACTACTATTTACGAGAAACAATGACCCATGTCAGAATGATACTTAAACACTTGTGCTTAAGTGGTATGCTTGGCATATTACAATCTAAAATAACTTGATTTTGAGGATATATTTTGCTACCCTTGTTATGTTCTATGTTGTTAATTTCTCCCAATTTTGCTGTTAAGTTGATAATTTTTTCCCACCCCAAAATTTCTGGAAAAAAAGCCCTGGGTAGTCAAATGGAATGTTTGAAGATAAAAAGTGTCAGGATATTTAGGGTGAAACATAGATCTCCCCCTAATAAGTCCTGTGAATATTCATGATTTTTCATACTCATGCTAATTCTATAATCTCAGACCAAAGGCAGCTTATCATTGTGTTAGAGATTGTCACACAGCTAAGGACCATGGCTTACAGGAGCCTAATTATTAGGTTATTACACAGCTAGGAACCATGGCTTACAGGAGCCTAATTATTAGGTTATACATCTTTTTTTGTTCGTAGAAATTACATTGGGCCAGCTCATACGATCATGGTACTGTCGTGCCAACCAAGAGTGACAGTGACGTAATACTTTGTTTATAATTGCTAAGTAAAACACAATGGTGTATACTTCACTTGAGCTAACCCAAATTGATCCTATCCAGAGGATAGGGTTAATACACAAGTGATCTATCGATTATAAGTCACAGATAACTTTGTAAACAAAACATGAAGTCACTGTCACTCTTGGCTTGCAGGACAGTACTTATGCATGGGAGAATGTTTTCAGGATTATTCCTGAATTCAGAATTTTTGAGGTTGACTTTCCTTAGAACCATGTTTCTGTCCAGTGTAAGCCATTTGTATTCTGATGGATTTTCCCATACACTAAGTATGGGACTGCTCATTGTGTACTTTAAGGGGTCACAGGTAGATTTTTCTAAACTATGATATTTTCTGTCTCTGAAGGTTGTTTTGATCATAGCATACAGTGCAGATCCTGATGAAATGCAGCATTATGTTGCATTTCATTAGGGTCTTCACTGTTTGCCCAGTGTACCCGTTTAGGGGTTTCCAGTATACAAAGGGTTAATGTATTAAAAAAAGTTAAAAACACACAATAAAACTAAAGATCAAACACCTTAATTACTCCCATACAAAGTACAATGTTGAAGGAATCTTTGAGCATGACAATCACTCATTTGTTTGTCCAACTAAGATCTTGATGACTCCAGCTACTATTGCATGTTTGAATGACAGTATTTGCTCCACAGCATAAGTTCATATAGAGTAAACTGGATTTCTAAGGTGTGCAGTGTTATTTCTGTTTTCTAGTCAAAAACCTAGGTTGTCAAGGTTCATTAATACTGCCTCACTGTAAGGTATCAAAACATCACTTTTTGAGTGCTCATTTTTAATTGAATTTATTAAACTAGTTGCCAGGGGAATACCCATAAAATGTGAGGCTTGCCGAGTATTTTATTGCTTTTTGCAACGAGTTTAATAAATTAAATAATACAGGAACACAAATGTTATATTCTATTTATCACATGACATTAAAATTACTTCAAATCCCATTTTTGGAGTGAATTCTTAAGATTTTGTTACCTGTTACGCAACGTTATAATAGGCGTCATTTGGTAATGTTAAAAAAATCTGTAAACCACTGGTGGTTTATCGATTTAAATGCATGGTGTTATTTCATTCCGAGACACAACATCATATGATAAAGGGTGCTTCCTGTAGCCTGGTTCTGATTTGAACCAGCTCGTAGAAAAATGGTACATAACCACATAAGGTTTACTGATATAGTCATTTCAAAGTAATGCCTAATAAAGTGCATGCAAAACATAGACATTGTGTCGTTTAACCCTTAAAGTGCCAAGAAAAAAAATGCATTTGAAAATGTCGTCTGCTAAAGTCCTTTGCTGCAAATAATTGCCAAAGATTACTGACAAATTAAGTACAGAAGCAAACAGTGTGGACCCAGAAGAGACTGCTCCTAGAGGAGCAGTCTGATCTGAGTCCACACTGTTTGCCATAGAGGCTTAAACATTTCAGCAGACGAGAAAAGCAGACGACTTTTGTTGCAATTGGCGCATTTAGGGTTAAAAGAACATGCTAAAACAGACATCTAGCCCTACTGCTAGGTGTAAAGTGGGGCTAGATGAATTGTTTTATGAATTGAAACTTCACCTGCTTGCTTTTAATGTAGTGCAGGCAAACAATGAAAGCTTTGATAAGCCTGCACAGATAACATGTGGCAAGTACCATTTTTCTTTTTGAGCTTGTTCATTGTATCCTTATAAATCTTAAGATGTAAATCATGTTTCACAGCTTTCATGATAAGGGCTTCGATGCGAGAAAGTCTTCAGGGGTTTGCGAACAACAAAGGCGCAGACCAGCCTGCGCATTAGCGCAGTCTGATCAGCACCTTTATTATTCACTTATTGGAAAGTATCATATCTATACTTGCTACTAGGAAATTAAAATTTTCTGGGTAGTCTCTGTAGCTGAGCAGGCGCTGGCTTGGGTATGAGCTGGTCGGAAACCCCAAAGACAGGGTTTCTCGCGTTGCTGCCCATATATTCTAAACCTTTTGTGTGTCATTTATGGTATCAGCTAATTGTAGTATGTTTCTTCTTATTATATGTTCTTACAAAACAGAAATTGGATAAGCTTCGATTATAGCTAATTTGTGTGCGTTTTGAGTTTAATGTCATCACTGACAATTCTTGTGTTTGACAACTAATGAATAATAGTAATGATGATATTTACCGATATACATTAATTCGCTATTTATCTGTTATGGTTAATAGACTGTAGAAATCATTAGCTGATTCTGTATTTGGCTCTATATAATTTGGGCATTAGTCATTAACCCACATAAGCCTAGCGTCCTTTTTGTGGGACATATGCAAACAGTGCAAGCCCAGACCAGACGCCGGGCAACTCAACGTCTGATCAGGGTCTCCACTGTTTGCTTACAGAATGTTATATTGAAATTTGAATAAAAATAAAAAAAATGCCACCCAGCAACCCGTAAAATGGTAATGGACTGGTCCAATTGAAAGTAGTGGGAAAATCCATTGGGCTTAAATGGGTTAATAACATTTAGATCTGTTGTTATTCCTATCATTTTAACATAAAATGAGAGGAAATCTACTTACCGTAAAACCTGTGTAGAACGGCCACTCAAAAATAGACAAAGCCAAGATCTTAATGACAAACGGTAGATTAATGAAGGTCCAAAGTATTGCAGAATGCTCCCCTTGGAGCATTCTGCAATACTTATGACCTGCATTAAGCGTTGATTGATCTTGAAAACCAATTTTCTGTCTTTTTGAGAGTGGCCATTTTACACAGGTTTTACTGTACTGTATTGATTACACTGTAAGGGTTTTTCCCCCCATAATAAACAATCCCCAAATACTCTGTACAGTCTGATTTACATATGAGCCAGTGCATGAGATTTCCAACAATTTGGTATGTGCGACCAGCAAAGCCTCAGACCAGCCTGCGCATACGCGCAGTCTGATCAGAGCCTTTGCTAGTCGCTTGAGTATTCTATGATTGTTAAGCTACTGACTGAACATCATTTGGAGTTTCTAAGCTTAAAAGGAGGCTGCACAGGTTCGTCTGAGTCTACACTTGTCAAAATGTCAAATTGTTGGAAATCTCATGCCGGGGCTCATATTTATTAGAGGTACTTGTACTTATGAGATCAGCGTAAAATCACACATGCATGTGCAGCTATCTAGGTCTAGTCCTAAATTTGGTCTGAGCCTTCAACTCCTTTGTGTATGCAAGCAGTACAGGCTATGGCCAGACTGCTCAAAAGCGATGTCTCCTCTGAGCCATGACTGCTCTCCATTGCGCTAAGTAACAAAATCTTATGTGCTAGCTTATTTAGGGTAGTATTAGAAACTTTACACCACGTCTTACAGCCAGATCAATAGGTTACTAATACTTAGTTGCATTTTTTTTTTTATAATTGTATGGCATTAACCCTTATCCTGTAGTACATTTTTGTCCTGAAAGTGTTGTCTGCCTTTTACATCCGCTGCATATATTCAAGTGCATTTCAGATAGCTTTTGATCATAGAAGCAAACATTATGAACCCTGATCTGGGTCCATTTTGTTTGCAATATAGGCTACCAAAGTACATAAGCAGATGAGAGAGCAGACAACAGAAGTCATGGCTGGCTAAAAAAGGGCTAAAACAAGTTGGTTTTATTTATAACTGATTATCTGGTCTGGTCTCAATTGAGGATACTCGAGGAATTGCCTCGTTGGGGCATTTTCATGAATACCATGAACACATGATTCTGTTTTCCCTAAATTATGAAACTGTGTATGTCCAAGTATTATGTTTAGAAGCCAATGCAAGACACATGCTTTTTTTCATGGCATGGCCTAGTTAATAGTCTCTTTTTTAAAACTCTGCTAATTAATTCATGAAATGTTCAATGAAATTATATGATTTTTGTTGTTATTAAAATATGCAGTGATAAGGTGTTTTTCAGGGTAAAATTTTGTGATTACATGGAAAGGTCGCATTTTGCTAGTGAGGACAAGGTAACTTGCATTGCCATGTATTAAAGTCAATAAATCACTAGTAGTTTACATATTTAGCAACCTTATGTAATGACATCCATAACAACATGGGGAGCGCAGTGGCTCAGTGGTAGAGTGCTTGACTCGAGACCGAGGGGCAGCGGGTTCGAGCCTCACAGGCGTTACTGCATTGTGGTCCTTGAGCAAGACACATTTATCCTAGCTCAGTACTGGTTCTACCCAGGAAGACCTGTCCCTGTTTAACTGAAATATTGTTGATGGGGCGTAAAGAATCAAATCAAACAAACAAACCATTATAACAACATGTATATTTGGCAAATTCTTAAGCGTTTTCATGCAAAATAACCACACAATTTCAAAGTAGCTTTAATGTCATGTGGTAAATAGAATCTAACAGTTGTGCTCCTGTATAATTGAATATATTGAACTCATTAGCATAAAATGCTCAGCAAGTCTCATTTTATCTCTTTCCTAAACTCGTTTTATATACTTGATAATTCATGAGCACTCTTGCAAGATCCCCTATATAAGAATTGTGTATGTAATCACTATTTTGGCAGACAGACCAAGAAATGTAGCTGGGTTGTTCATTTATTGAGGCAAAGCAATGATAGTTTCAGAGTTTTCCTCCTGAAAAACCTTAAATTTGATACATGACTTAGTTTATTTACCTTTACAATTTAATGATAGTATTTTAAGAATCTTTCTTCCTCACCAAAATTTGCTATAACACTAACACTAAAAATATAACCCTTATTACATGCAGTAAAACCTGTCTTAAGCGGCCACTCAAAAATAGACAAAACAAAGATCTTAAATGACAAATGGTAGCTTAATGCAGGTCAAAAGTATTGCAGAATGCTCCATTCTGCAATACTTTTGACCTGCATTAACGATTATCAGTCTTAAAAACCAATTTTGGTCTTCTTTTTGTTTGGCCGCTTAAGACAGGTTTTACTGTACATGTATTTATACAATACAGGCTTAAGCCAGATTGATGAATTAAACCTAACTATGAGGAGCTTAGTTGTATAGTGCTCGACTTGAGATCAAGGAGGAGCTGGTTTGAGCCACTCCAGAGGCTTTTTGTTGTGTCCTTGAGCAAGATTTTTTAACCTCTGCTTAGTACATGTACTGGTTCAAACCAGTAACCATCCCGACATGACTGAAAAATTGTTGACTGAGGTGTAAAGCTTCAACACAAACAAGCAAACCATTGTCATGCTGAAGAAATGAATCTGGTATACCTGTATCTGATTTTGTATGAAAATGAAAGTGAACAGTAAAGGCCCTGATGAGAGTGGGTAGACAGGCAGAAATTAGAGTGGGTAGATAGGCAGAAATGGTCCTTTCCTATAGTGACATGATTTTGGTGTGTGCTGTTCATTCTATGTATGGCAATAGAAACAAAATCAACATCTAACCTACTGTTTGCCTACTAGTGTCATCTGCTGATTACCTTTGCAAACAGTTTGGACTCAGAACAGGCCTGATGTAAAGTCTGGCCTGACCTGTTTTCAAACTGATTGACATTCTGATGGTATTCCTGAAATAGTTTTTCGAAAAAGCTGATTTTGAAAAAAGTCAATAGACGACAAAAAGTATGAAAATTACCCAGTAGGTAAAGAGTTTAGCACATATTCTTGTAATCCTATTGCCATTAAACTGGCCAAAATTTTTACCATTCTGAGTACAAAAGGTTTAAATCTGAATGCTGGGTAATTTTTGGGCAATTTTATATGATTTTTTTGTCGTTTGCTCACTTTTTTCAAAAAAATATTTTTCAGAGTGTCAAACGGTTTGGATCCAGATCAGGACTGACATTTTGTCAGTCCTGATCTGGGTCCAAACTGTTTGCAAAGCTTTTCAGCAGACAACTTAAGTCACCGCTAGCAAGCAAAGTTAAAAACTCTTGGATAATTTGAGAAGAAAAACTCTTGGATAATTTGAGAAGACATGTTGATGAAGCGGAATATGGTTAAAGTATTTATTTAATATGTTGAATCTGATGTAATATTGCTTTTTGTACACATACCTTTTGTATATAGGTATATGAAAGTTTATGTTTGTAAATACTACTAATGAAAATGTTTTGTCAATTTTGATCCATATTTTTTTAAGCTTATTTTGTTAAGAGGAATCGTCATTGACAATTTATCTGTATTAATACAAACTCTTCCATGTCTTGACAGCAGTGATTCTAACTCATCAGATAACTCCATCGGCACAGGGTTCCAAACTTTTGATGCTTAGTAATGATTTTTGTTTGTTAGCTGTGGGTCGATTTGCTGATCAACAGTGTACAGTAAAACCTGTCTTAAGCGGCCACTCAAATAGAAGACCAACATTGGTTTTCAAGATCGATTATCGCTTAATGCAGGCCAAAAGTATTGCAGAACGCTCCAAGAGAGCATTCTGCAATACTTTTGACCTTCATTAAGCTACCATTTGTCTTTAAGACCTTTGTTTAGTCTATTTTTGAGTGGCCGCTTAAGACAGGTTTTACTGTATATTAAACCCAAACTTTTTCAAACAATGATTGTTAACAAAAACTAATCATATCCACGATAGCAAACATCAAAAGTTGTAGTTTTTCTGATTGTCAAAAAAAAAATCAGCGTTGGAATATAGTTAACTGAATATAAATGCATTCATTTGCTTAAAACTATCACATGACTTGTTTTGCAATCATCTTGACGAGGAAGAGAGTGCTAGTTGCTTTACTTTATTTGTCTGCCTGATATCTTGTTACTGTTAGTGTTCTGTGGCTCTTCCTCACAGTGCAGTGGTTACGTTAGTGTTCTGTGGCTCTTCCTCACAGTGCTGTGGTTACGTTAGTGTTCTGTGGCTTTTCCTCACAGTGCCGTGGGTTGATCTGCAATGTGTTATTGTAGTATTTTCTGATCATACTTTTTGGAACTATTGATCACCGACTGTGTTATCTTTACAAACCTCAAGCCCTGTGATAGCAGTGTACTTTGAAGAAGTCCAAGGGTACATCACAGCTGAGGAGTATGTATTGTTGGTATTTGTATGTGAAATTGATTAATGGATTGTGAATGAGGCTATAAGAGTAACTCAGATCTTTTCTTGAGCACAGCAGATTTTTGCGTCATATCAGGTCTTAATCGTCCATTAACCCTTGCTATATAATGACCCGGATATATCCTGTATTGAAAACTGTAGATCCAGCTAGGAGAAGCCGACTGCTCAAGATCCACAATTGTTTCCACTATGAGTGTAAGTACATGCTAACTGGAATCCTGCAATTAACCCTTTGTATTCTAATGGATTCTTCCTTCTGGTTTAATACAATAAACTTGGGATTGTCGGGATACACTTTTCAAAAATTATTTTATCATATGACGTCGCTTCTGGGAGTGAAATAACGCCATGCAATAAAATCGATAAACCACTAGTGGTTTAAAGATTTACGGGAAACCTTATGACGTCCATAACAAGGTTGCATACATAACATGCAATGACAAAATTATAATGTTTTTACGCCAGAAATGAGATTTCAAAGTATTTGTCATATGATAAATAGAATCCAACATTCGTGCTCTTGTATTATTGAATTTATTAAACTTGTTGCGAAAAAAAGATATAATGCTCGGCAAGCCTCGCATTTTATCTCTTCCCCAACTTGTTTAATAAATTCAGTAAAATATGAGCACTCATGTAAGATCCTCTATTTATTATTTTGCCTGAAGATCTGTTTTACCTTTTTTTACAATCTTCAAGGACAGAAATACATAATAATTTAGAAAATTCTACCTGTGACCCTAAAAGTACGCAAGTGGCAGTCCCAGTCTTATTGTATCAAGATGTATGTAAAAAATCCATCGGAATACAAAGGATTAATGATATGAAACTCTTTGGAATAAGAGAAAACCTACAAAGTTGAAATATGAGACTCAATTGATAGGAGTTTCGTCATTATACTGTATGTGCTTGCTTAATGGTAATAAGAAATTTATCAAGTCTCATTTTTATTTATTGGATTTTTTTTGGATGTGAACCATCTAGCTTTCCCACAGGTTCAACAGTTATGTCAGGGTTCTTAGAGGAAATGATCTGATTTGTTTGAAAGTTTGTATATGATATTTTTTAGTTAAGTTGTGTTATAGTAACTTCTCGAATGATGATAATTGACTTCTCATGTGATGACAATTGTAATATCAAGGCTAATCATGATCATTTTGAATGAATGATTATGTTCTGAAAATTCGAACACCAGGAAGGCCAAGGCCCTAGATAAACAATGCAGAACCAGATCAGACTGTAATTTCTTTGCTCTATGTACTAATGTGAAAGTTGATATATTTATTCATAGTGGATGAAGCTTAGCATGATTATTCAATAATGAAAGGGTAAAGTAATAATGTGGATCAAATCAGCTGGCTTCTGAAGAAGCAGGCTGATCTGTATCTGCACTGTTTGTCAAGAGAGGATATATCAGGGGCTTGACATAAGGAGGGTTTTGATTTCTTCAGTAAAAATATATATATATATATATGGGGAGGTCAGTGACTCAGCTGGTAGAGCGTTAGACTGGGCATCGAAGGGTTGCTAATTTGAGTCCCACCGCCGTCAGAGTCCCTGTGTTGTGTCCTTGAGCAAGACACTTTATCAGCTGCTTAGTACTGGTTCAACCCAGAACGACTCATCTCAACATGACTGAAAAATTGTTGACTGGGACATTAAGAATCAAAACAAACAAAACTTCAGTATATTCCTTGTAACCGATTGTTCTGCAGATTTTGTCATTTGCTGAAATGTTGTTATTCCTTTGGTCCTATTACACTGCTGTGTTAGTTGTATGAATTATATGTTTATTTTTGTACAGTAATATTCATGTTTCAAATGTCGGGTACCTTGTACAAATCATTTCCCATATACCTTACCAGTTAATTTAAGCAAAGGATGAAGTTTTGCTCATGTTTTAAATGACAGTCGGTGATGCAAGCTGGGGAACAGAGAAAAGTAGTGTTTGGGCAAGATATCTTGTTATGTGCATTCCAACAACAAATACAGACTTAGCCGTCTCATCCCTGAGTTCGGTAGTTGGACTTTCCCATCTTTTAAATTTGGGAGGAGTCTTCTTTCTAAAAAAGTTGAAAACATTTGAGATAATAAAAAGCATAAGGAAAATGCAATATTAAAAAAATGAGTAGAACCTGAGGTGGCTCAGGAAATGTCTCAATCTTCATTGTTGAAGATTTTTTTCTGGGGGATAATTACACAAGCTATTGTCTGTGTTGACACGTTCATAACTGGATGTTGGCTAGCATGTTCTGGAGCAATGAAGTGTTCTTTGGTAGTGTTTTTTTTCAGTTTGCATAATTCAGAATTAAAAAGTTTACATACAAAAGATACTAAAAATTGGGGCTTCTGAAGAAGCCAACTGATAATGAAATACACTGTTAACCATTCAGCCTGTCAGTCCATGATGATGAGTAAAATCATGATACTGAACTGACTGGAAATTAGTAATTCACATTTGTATACAGTGCATTCCCTTTACAACACACCTCGTTATTACACTGATTTGGGTATAACATGATCATGTTGAGGTTTCCAAACCTTTTTACAAAGGAATTATAGGAAAATTACCATTTTATAATCATTTTCCCTATAAATCCTTGTAAAATTGTCCCTTTATAACATGGTTCACTTATAACGTGGTCCATTCCTATGGCTCTCAAACATGTAGAGTTATAAAGGGACTGCACTGTATATCAGATAAACTGGTATATTCAGTGAGTCAAGGGTTGTGACTTAGCCCAGTTTTTAGTGTTTTTATTTTTCATCTACAACACTTTTTCATGCACCAAGAACATTTTCACTATCAAGAGTTATGTTGTGACTGAGGGCAATATGAAAAGAAAATGAGTACAGTAAAACCTACTAAAAAGAAGATCAAAAAAGGTTTTCAAGACCAATTATCGCTTATTGCAGATCAAAAGTATTGCAGAATGCTCCAAAGGGATCATTCTGCAATACTTTCAACCTTCATTTAGCTGCCATTTGTCATTTAGATCTTTGTTTTGTCTACTTTTGAGTGGCTGCTTAAGACAGGTTTTACTGTAGTTGGTAATGAGAGTAGAGATTGAGTTTTGAGAATGGAGTTCCACCATTTTTTGTGTCCTCATGAAAAAACTTGACTTGTTTTAAGCGTGCTTTCTCTGGTCTCCAGGTTGTATCAAAGACCCAACTTTGCAATATTTTTATTAAAGTATATATGTTTTGTACATTGCAGTATTTACCATAAATACTTGGACACAATAACTCCTCATATTTGTCTTGAGATTTGAACAAGTCTTTTCTACTAAATGATGAGGTGCTTGAGAGGTAGTTATAGAAAGGCAAACAGTGTAAACCCTGATCAGACTGCTCCATCAGGATCAGGAGCAGTCTGATCTGGGTTTGCACTGATTGCTTGATCAGACTGCTCCATCAGGAGCAAGGAGCAATCTGATCAGGGTTTACACTGTTTGCTTAGGAATATCTGTCTGAGTACTTAGGGTAAATCTGGTATTGTACGCTTGTATGGTTTTGCTGCTTGTATACACATGATGTCATCAGTCTGTCCACACATTCAACTAACAAGTATCAGTTCCATTGTGGATACTCATCCAATCAGACGTGCTGTATTTAATTAGCTATAAGGTGGCTAGGTCTTATCTTGTCCTAGATAATCAAAAAATATCAAGATTTGTCGCTAGATAGATCTAGATTATAAATATTTGTTTACGAGACATAGGTCAAAAATAAGCAAAAATTTTAGCGTAAAATTGATATTTTCTTGTCTCTCAGTTTTGGGTGCTGAAAATAATCGTCTCATTGAGACAGATCTTTTGAGTACCCACAACATATGATTTGGTTGAGAAATAAGAAACTTGAATTACATGTTTTTTTATGGAGGACCCGATTCTAACAGACAAATCAATAGACTGAAAAGTCAGTGAAGATTCTGATGAACAATACTGTTCTGAAAGCCAGACATCCAGATGAGAGTGTGTAAATAAAGGTCAAATTTCTCATTTCTTAACAGAAACCTATGTTGTGGGTACTAAAAAGAACCGTCTCGATGAGACCATTCTCTTGAGAACCCAAAACACATGATTAAACTGATGTATAAGAAAATAAACACAATTTTACGCTCAAGACGTAGCCTATCTGGATCATTATATTCATTCAGTCAACATGTCTAGGACTGAATGGCTTAAGAAGACTGATGAGGGCAAGCTTATGTGATCATGTGTATCTAAGCGGTAAAATGTTATTTTTATGAAGTAAAGTGTGAAAAATGCCATGAATAAAAATAAATAAAACCCTTTGAAATAAAAATGGCTTTGTTGTTTTTCCAATTCCTTTACAGACCTAATGCTACATCTCATCAGTATTTCAGTAGTTATATTCCCCTATTAAAAGTGAGGCGGGGCATATATTGGCTGATGTGAATCCGTTAGCATCAGCATGTCCATTTTTATGCCCCCGCCATTTATAATGGGGGGGGGGGCATATAGCATCACCCTTGTCCGTACGTACGTACATACGTACGTCCCGTACGTACCAAAATGGTTTCCGGGCGATATCTTTTGAAAACATTGGTGTATTGGATTCATATTTCATACACAGGTATATAATCATAAAATACAGGTCAAGTTCGATTATGGACAAAATCCACCAATTATTATCAGAGTTATGGCCCTTGATCTTCGAATGAAAAATGGTTTCTGGGCGATATCTTTTGAATACAGTTATGTATTGGATTCATATTTCATACACAGGTATATAATCATAAAATACAGGTCAAGTTCGATTACGGGTAAAATCCACCAATTATCATCAGAGTTATGGCCCTTGATCTCGGTACGAAAAATGGTTTCGGGGCGATATCTTTTGAATACATTGGTGAAATGGATTCATATTTCATACACAGGTATATAATTATAAAATACAGGTCAAGTTTGATTACGGATATAATCAACCAATTATTATCAGAGTTATGGCCCTTGATCTCCCTATGAAAAATGGTTTGCGGGCGATATCTTTTGAATACGTTGGTGTAATGGATTCATATTTCATACACAAGTATGTAATCATAAAATACAGGTCAAGTTCGATTACGGATAAAATCCACCGATTATTATTAGAGTTATGGCCCTTTGTTAATGACAATGCCCTATTTATGCGAATTTGGCAATAGCGGGGGCATCCGTGGCCCATGGACACATTTCTAGTTTTGTCCACAGATCTCAAAATACAATAGGTGGATTTGAAATTAATTTGCGTGGATATAACATGAGAAGGTGATTAGTTTTGGTAACTGATCATATCATGTGAGATCATTTCAGGACTTTAAAAAATTGCTTGTATGTAGAATTGCTCATGGGCCGGCTGGCACGATTTAACCAGGTCAGCATGGGTGTCCATGGAAATGACAAAGAGCTGATTATGTTTAGTTGACTGATGTGATTTTCAAGATCACAGTAGACTTTAACTGCCAAGTTTAACTCTTTACCTGCTAATGTCATTGCAAACAGTTTGACTCGAATTAGGCCCTATGGAGCACCAGACTTGCTCTGGAACCAAACTGTTTGACACTGATGGTATTCTTGAAAAGAATTTTTGAAAAATTTATTTTGGAAAAAAAAGCAGCAGACTACAACAACGGATAAAGCAAAGAATTACATTATCTTGTTGGTTCAACCTCATTTTGAAGGTCACCACAGAACTTCCAAGTTTTTCTTCCTGAAATGGATAAAGCATTTTTTTTTTATTTGTTACTGTTCAACGGTAATGCTTCAGAAAGCATGATTTAATCGTTTGTATACCGCACACCCCTAAACAGGTACTTTCGCAAACGGTGAAAACCCAGATGAAATGCTGCATAATGTTACATCTCAATAGGGTCTTCATTATTTGCTAAGATTAAAACAACCTTCAGGAAAAGAAATGCAAAATAATTTAGAAACTTCTTCCTGTGACCCCTTAAACACAAAATGGTCAGTTCCATACTTCTTATATCAACATGCATGGGAAAATCTTCGAAATACAAAGGTTTAAACTGGGATGCATTGAGCAGTCGGTAACAAATCTGACTGCAGAGTCAATGGTCATGAGTGCGATCCCTGCCTGGTCCCATACTTTCGAGGAGATTGATCATGAAATAATTTCTACAGCCATTCTCCTCCTTCCGCTGATTCAAGAAGGGTTGTTATCAGTTGAAAGTGAAAGTATGTGCACAAAGTAGTGGTTAACTGCTTAGTCAAGCTTGCCCAGGAAAAAAGTGTGGTTAGGTGAACTGACTTCCGACATGACAATAGCTGTTGACTGGGACCTAAAGCATCAAACCGAACCAAAACAAAGAAATAGCGGATGGATAGAATATTCTTGCACACCAGATCGAAGTTTCCTCTGTATGAGAAAATTCTATCTCACATACCCCGTACCAGTCCTATGGAAAGACAAAAAACGAACAGACGCATGTCGATCTGTGACGTCATTGTAATGTGAAAATGACGTCACCATGTATGTCCCATCTCAGCGTATTCAAGAACTTTTGGAAGCCTTTTTCGTGTTTTTCAAATATAAAAATGCGATATTTAATGGTGAGCAAGAAAAAGACTCTATTATTTGTGGGAGGATGGAATAGAAAAATCTGTCACCTCGCGATCACTGTTATCACTTGGCAAGTCTTGTGATGCCAATCGGTGATCCTCAAAGATAGATATTTCTATCCCACCCTCACACTCATAATGGATTCTTATATTCTTGTACACCAAAGAAATGTTATTTGGGATATAAATGAAATACAGAATAAAATTTTACTAGAAAAAAATACTTTATTCCCTCATCTATAAAGCTTTCAAATTCAAGTGAGAAACTTTGTAGGTTAACTAGAGTCTACTAATTTTTTGACAGTTTACCTTAACAAACAAAAGTTGAGCTTTCAACAGCTATTAAACATGCATGATATTTTAATTAAAACATGAGATCGCATCTGGCAGTGGTATAACGCCTTGCATTAAAATCTATAAAGCACCAGTGGTTTAGATATTTAGTAACGTTATGTAATGACACAACAATGTTGCATATACAGTAAAATCTGTCTTAAGTGGCCACTCAAAATAGACAAAATAAAGGTCTTAAAGACAGGTGGTAGCTTAGTGCAGGTGGAAAGTATTGCAGAATGCTTCATGGGAGCATTCTGCAATACTTTTGACCTGCATTAAGGGATTATCGGTCTTGAAACATATTTTAGGGACTTCTTTGAGTGGCCGCTTAAAGCTGCATAGTCTGTAACTTTTGATATTTTTCGAAAAATTTTATTTTATTTTTAAATCATTTGTAAAAGTAGAATTAAGTTATTTTTTCACAACAAATCTGTTCACTATTGCTGAAAACTGCACGGAAAAGTGAATTATCTTATAAAACAGGTGTGTTCTTCTCTTGTTGGTAATTATTTGTGTCCCTCCAATAATTATAGACAGTTAATTTTAACATAAATTCTGTTGTTTTGATACTGATAATTTGTTAAGATTTACGAAATTGGTAAAATGTTTACCTGAATTTTAGTTATTTTACTGTGTTCTTGAAAAATAGAAACATTAGTTCTAAAATATAAAGATCAAAAGTTACAGACTATGCAGCTTTAAGACAGGTTTTACTGTATATAATGACAAAATCTTAACTTTGCCACACCAAAAATACAATTTTAATGTAATTTTAATGTCATGATAGATAGAATCCAACATTTGTGCTCCTGTATTATTGAATGTATTAAACAAATAGCAAAAAAGCAATATTATGCTCTGTAAGCCTTACATTTTATCTCTTTCCCCCAATTCATTTAATAAATTAAGCACTTGTACATGTATAAGATCCTCTATTTAGTTGATATTTAAAATAAATAAGATCAGCAGTCCAGATAAGAAGTTATTTGCGTAAATGCACAATTAAAATCATCAAAAAAGCAATTAAAATGACCTAAAAGCTTATCTAGAGTGCTGTAAGATACTCAAGCAAAATCCTTCCGATCTTTTCTGCTCAACAGAGAAGACGATAACTCACTGAACTTTAAAAGCTTTATAGCAATATACTAGTGCATATAAGAACGAAAAATTATAAAGTGCAGTCTCGATATAACACTATGTATGGGGTCAATAGGAATGAACCATGTTATAAGTGAATTGTGCTGCATGTATAAAGGGGCAATTACAGGAATAATGGTTGATTTCCTTTAATTCCTTTGTAATTTTTCAAAGGAATTATAGGACAAATGGTTGATTTCCTTTAATTCTTTTGTAATTTTTCAAAAGAATTAAAGGAAAATAACCATTTTATGGTCATCTTCCTATAACTCCTTTGTAAAATTCCTTGGTAATTTTTTTTTGTAGTCACAACATGACCATTTTATAGCCAAATCTGTGGTATAAAAAGTGTGTAATATAGGGACAGCACTGTATACTTGAAAAGTTGAAATAGTAGACATGTAGGAACTAGGAGTACTAAGATTCATCTCAATACAATTCCATAATTGTCAAAAAAAATGCAACATGTTCACGGAGACTTTATGTTCATGGAGACTTTCTTTTAAGTATCACAAAAATATGTTTTGATAGGAACTATTGTCTTTAAAAGAAATCCTCTTCTCTGAATTCAATGTATCTCAGGCAGACAGAGCCTGGGAGGCCTGGCTTACTTTCTTATTTCTGAACAGAAACATAATATATTATCCTCAACATGAGAAAACATGTCTTCCGGGTTTCTAACCAAGTAAGGCTTACAGTGGTGGATCCAGAGAAGTTCAGGAGGTAGCTCGAACCCCTCTCCCTGCTCCACGTTTTTAAATATCCTATGAAAATGAAGACCAAATTATTTCATTTTCATGGGATATTTAAGAAAAATGAGCTAAAATTAGCAAAGCTCACCCCCACCCCTTTATACATATGAGCCCCTCTTCCAGAAATCCTGGCTTAAAATCAGCCTGTTCCGCAACAGAGCTGACCAGTAAAAATATTGTACTTTTGCAAGTAGCAAATTTAACTTTTATACTTTCCAAACAGCTAATTAATTACAAACGAGCTGATCAGACTGCGAAGGCTACTCTGCATCTTTGTTGTTTATATGCAACACTGTCAGGTTTCTCATGTCAAGGCCCATTTGTTCTGGGTACTCACTGATGATGGACACCCAAACAAATGAATTTAGAGAACTAATTCAGTTTTTGGTACAAAACAAAAAGTGTCTCATTTAAAGCCATGAGTCATTTTCAAATTCAATAATACATGAGGACTCTCTACTTCTTAAACTAATACATAATATGGCACTAACATATACAACATTATAATTATAGTTGAGAGTACAGTGAAACTTGTCCTAAGCCACTCAAAAATAGTTAAAACAAGGATCTTAATGACAAATGGTAGCTTAATGAAGGTCAAAAGTATTGTAGAATGCTCCCATCGGAGCATTCTGGAATACTTTTGACCTGCATTAAGTGATAATCGATCTTGAAAACCAATGCTTGGTCTTCTTTTTGAGTGGCCGCTTAAGACAGGTTTTACTGTATATCAATCTGGGTACCCTCTAATTGAAGGCTATGAACAGATATACCCAGAATATAAGCTCAAAATGGCACTAAATTTAATTCAACAAATCGAGAACTATCTGTTCCCATCTTTAACTTATTAGATTATATCTTTGTTTTGTTCAATTTGATTCTTTACGTCCCATCAACAATCTTTCAGTAATATAGAGACAGGTCTTCCTGGGTTGAACCAGTACTAAGCTAGGATAAATGTGTCTTGCTCAAGGACCACAACGCTGTGAGGCTCGAACCCGTGGCCCTTCGGTCTCAAGTCAAGCACTCTACCATAATGAGATCTTTGATTCATTCACAACTTACTTAAGGCAAATTGTATAGACCTTGATCAGGCTGTCAAAGTCAGATTTGGATGTAATCTGTTTGGCTTAACATTTTGATCAACAAAATTAATGTTTACTCAATGTTTATTCAAATCTTGAAACATATACCTTAATCATACATATTTGAATCCCACTATGTATTCATATACAAAGGTATATCATATGAGCCCTGACGTTAGATTTCCAACAACCAGCAAAGGTTCAGATCAGCCTGCGGATACACGCAGTCTGATCAGAGCCTTTGCTAGTCTCTTTAACAATTTATGAGTCTTAGGCTACCGATTTAACAAAATAGCGCAACAGGAGGTTGTACAGGCTTATCTGAATCAACCCTGGTTAGGAATGTCACATTGATGGAAATCTTACACCGCGGCTCATATACAATATTCAAACAATAAATGTTCCATCAAACCTGGTACACACAGTGACCTTTCATGAGCTCTTTCTATTTCAAAGCTTTAAGCAATTAAATGAAACTAACATACCATGAATGGCACATCAGCAAACATTGATGGCCATGATGAGTTGCTGCCTAAAGCAGCATCTTACCATAGTCTGGACTGTTTTCTATTATAAAGGCAAGATTAACCCATTGTAGACTATAATCTCCTAAATGGGTACTTTTACAAACAGTGAAAATCAGGATGAAATGCCACAGGATGTGGCCTTTCATCTGGTCTGCACTGTTTGCTAGGACGAAATCATTCTTCATAGAAAGAAATATAATACAATATTATTTGGAAATTATAACCTGTGACCCCTCACTATATTTAATGGACCATCCTGACTTAATCCTATCAATCTTTATGGAAAGTTCCATTGGTCTACAAAGGGTTATGCAATCAATTTGGAAATGTCCACTAGCAGCCCTTCTATTGAATTACTTTCCAAACACCATAAAATAATGAGGATGGATGTTTCTATTTTGCAACAATGGGTCAACATGGACCTGAATGGGGGTTACAAAAAAGAGCTCCAGTCTCAATGTCGTGTGACATTGGCTGAACAGATATGAATGAATTGAAGGATTACTGAGATGGACATTTTAAAAATTTGAAAACTTCGATTTCCTACTATTCACTACAATTGTCATCTGCTCTCTCTTCTACTGATAAACTTTGGTGACCTATACTGAAAACAATATGGACCCAGATCAGACTGCTCCCATAGGAGCAGTCTGATCAGGGTTCATAGTGTTTGCTTCCATGATAAAATCAGTCTGGAGTGCATTTGAATAATATGCAGTAGACATAACAGGGCTCGAAAATAGCACTCGTCCGCTCATATTTGCGAGTGCCTCAGGCTGCAGGGTGAGTGAAAATTTTGATATTTCTAGTGAAATTTAAATTTTTTCCCATATATACCAATAATTTTTGTGATGCAGGGTAATTAAGTGCCTATTTTAAGATATTTAGAGGCCTGTATAATAAGCAAACAACTTTTTAGGGACAAAATAATGTTAGCACGATAATGGTTAAGTCTAATTCTAACTTAGGCATGACTATTTTATTTCTTCAGCTGTAAAACATTATATGGCTATTTACTATAAACATGAATAAATATCACACAAGAACGTATGAATTTTCTTTTTCAACGAATGAAATGCCTAACTACAGAACTAGAAGTGGTCATCCCATTTACCCAAGCTCTTGGTGGAATGTTTAACAATAAACATACATTATTATGACTTCTAACATAAACTACTCTAAATAGACAATTTTGAGCCTGTGCATGAGAAACCATACACAATTTTCAGACAGTAACCCAACAAAGACTCAGATCTCTTTGCATTTAACCCAGTCAAATTTAAGTCTTTCAGGCCCTGAGATGAGGGTGCGTTACTGAAAATTATTTTCTTATTTCTCAACCAAAACATATGTTGTGAGTACTCAAAAGAACCATCTCAATGAGACGGTTCTTTTGAGCAACATATTTTAAACTGATGGATAATAACACTTTTATGCTGAAATTTCTAGCTTAACTTGCCCTATGGTCTTTGCTGTGCACTCAATGATTGGCAAAGGATTTCAGGTTTCTTCATGTGAACAGTTAAGACTCTGCTCAGCCTGGACATCTTGCTGGTCTTATCATGCACTGCCTCATTTAACATTGATCTAGCCCTATCTTGACTGACATAATCTTCCATCCCATTTGATGATGGTAAAAGACATCATTTAACTCTTTTCATTCTGGATTATCCCATACATATTGATACAATAAGTATGGAATGGTCCATTTTGTGAACTGCTGCCTTATGCAGCATTTCATAAGGGTCTGTACTGTTTGCCAAAGTACCTGTTTACTGATATCCAGAATGAAAATGGGTTAAGGGGCCAAAAACTTTCTGGTCCTGATCATGACTTTTACATGGGTCATCCAATAAAGAATTGAGACTTTTGCTATAGTGCAGTGAATTTACATGCTAGACTTATAAAATCTCGTACAAAGCTAGCATGTCATTTTGGCTGTACACGTGTACCATTTCTGATTTGTTACATAGTTCCTATTTTTGTTGCTGGGCAACAATAGCAGACTAAGCAAGCATGCGTGGACAGCTCAGAAAAGGTAGTCACCATGGCAACAGATTAAGAGGTATATTTATTTTTCTACTAATACATATATATGCTCATGCAATCTGTCAATAGGGGAAAGTAATGTTCCAGAGACTTTCAAAAATGTCTGGTATTTTTCGCACATAACCATACATTTTGTAGCATATTCTTGACTAACATAGTTACCATAGTAACACAAAGAAGCGTGTTTATAGAAAAATATAATAAATTGGTTGCTTGGCAACCAAAATAAAGAATATACATATTTGGTTCTTCTTTTATAGCATTTTATGTAACACTAAGATTGTTCAATAGAATAAAAGATATCAAAAGGTCATTTGCTATCTATGTTCGAATATAAAAGACTTAGATTGACTGTGGGTTTGCCAAATGTAATAAAAACGTGGCCATGCCTCTTCAAGTCCTATCACAAAACATCCCGTTACTATGGCAACTGAACAATCACAAACATACTGATTTTATTCCTGAACTGCTAAGATGTCATACTATTATTGTAGTGACTTTTAACTAAATACACACAGATTTTCAGACTATAAAGAAAGTCTCATTCTTTATTGGATGATCCCCCTATAAGAATAGGCAAACAGCGCAGACCTTGATAAGATGCTGTGTTCTGTGGCATCTGGGACTATCAACACTTATACCTATATTATTGGTCGTGACTACATGTCAAGAAAGAATGAGATATTTATCTCTATTCAACATACAAAATTTATTTCTAAAAAGCCTCATTAACCCATTTAAGCCTAGCGTCCTTTTTTATGGGACATCGTAATCCCTGCAGAACCAGATCAGACGCCGCAGAACATGGCATCTGATCAGCTTCCTCACTGTTTGCCTACAGAATGTTTGGTTTGGTTTGTGGTTTTATGTTCCAGTCAACAGTTATGATCATGTCGAGACAGTCCAGTTAACCTAACCACATTTTTTCCTGGGCAAGCTTGACTAAGTGGTTAACCAGTACTTTGTACACATACTTTCGCTTGTAACTGACACCAACCCTTCTTGACTCAGTGGAAGGAGGAAAATCACCATAGAAAAAATTTGATGATCAATCGCCACAAAGGTATGTGACCCGGCCGGGATTGCTCTCATGATCTCTGAATCTGCAAATGGACTCGCTACTGATTGTGCAACATGGCCCAGTACTTACAGAATGTACTTTTAATATTAATGAAATTGTAAATTAATACCCAACAACTGATTGATAAATTGGGAAATTCCATTAGGCATAAATGGGTTAATATTGTGTTTCTGAACTAATTACAAATACAATACAGAACGGATTACAAATACAGTACAGAACTAATTACAAATACAATACAGAACTGATTACAAATACATTTTACACAAAGAAATTTCCATTATAGAATACACTGGATCATCATTATAGCGCAGACCTTTATAGGGCGGAGATCATTTTAACACTGGTGTGACATGGCTCCTGTTTTTTCCATGCCTGTCTTGTGGCATTTGTTTATGGATCATTCAAAGCTCCCTCTTCCCCTATAAATTTTGTCTTATGTTGGTTTTAGGGTGTGTCTGATAGTTATTAGAGCTGTCAATATTGAATAAGCTGCCATGTCTAATTAATAAAAGTGCATCTAATAAACATATTGTTATCACAGTAGTGTGAAAAAATGCATACACAAATCAAATCCCCCATTTATATTGTTCTATTGGTGAAATGAATAACAAACACATTGTAGGTCACCAAAACAGCATTGAAAACAAGTCTTCTCCTTTCAATTCTTTGTATTAGGGAGACCCCTTAACGAGTACTTTTGCAAACAGTAAATACCCAGATGAAATGCAGCATAATGCTGCATTTTATCAGGGTCTACACTGTTTGTAAAGGTAAAAAAGATTTTCAGACAAAAGAATACAATATTTTTATAAAATAATAACCAGACCCCCTAGATTAATGTACAATGGACTATCCCAAGTTTATTGTATCAAACCAGAAGGAAGAATCCATTAGTATATAAAGGGTTAATTCTTATTTCTTTTCAGTACTACATTTATTTCAATGTGAATTATTGGTAGTTACATAAAACTTGTTTTTAAATGTTTAAAGCACAATTTTACTGCGCCCTCTAGTGTGCATTAGCGTAATGTCCCTTACAATGATGGAGTCTAATTTTAGTAACTTTATACAGTTTTGAGAAAAAAATGTTTTCATTATGTTCTTTAGATTTTAACGCTGTTAATTGTTGGAATTAAATTCTTATTTATAGTGAAAGCAAGGAATAATAAATCCTAGTTTATGATGCAATTGTGCATACAACCAATAGGGAATAATGAATGGTTTAGAAGATGGTGGCTGGGGTGGTGAAATCATGGAAAAAAGAGACAAGGAAATAAACAGGGCTATAACAATCTGGCCTTGAGGTTATAAACTTTTTTCATACTCAACTCAGCTAAGCACGAAATTTATCCTGCTTATAAATGTTAAAATGCCAACAATCATTGGCATTTTAACATTTATTAACATGATAATACAACATATCAGAGACTTAAAAGCAAGAAACTTCTTTATTTGTCTGCATTTAGTTTTCATGAGCAGTTGAAATTTTGTGCTCAGTTGAGTTGAGCATGAAAAAAGTTTTATAACCTCGGGGCCTGATTGCTTATAAAGTGGTTGCTGATCGTGGATCCCAAGTACAGTAAAACTTGTCTTAAGCGACCACTCAAAAATAGACAAAACAAAATCTTAATGACAAGTGGTTGCTTAATAAAGGTCGAAAGTATTGCAGAATGCTCCCCTTGGAGCATTCTGCAATACTTTTGACCTGCATTAAGCAATAAGCATTGAATACCAACTTTGGTTTTCTCTTTGAGTGGCTGCTTAAGACAGGTTTTACTGTATGTGCTATAAGGATGTTCCAGTGTACTCTCATTACATGTATCACAGATACTGTTATTAATTCATTTTTATTGGCTTGAATCTGAGCACGTCATCCTCATTCTTATATTGAGCACCATTGTCACTATATTTGCCTAACTTTGCTAGTCCAAAAAAGACACCACTGGGGTTAACTGCTACATTCAAAGTATCACTAGGTTTCAGATGACCAATGAACTTCTTTTGAAACACATCTGTGATGTCATAGCCAGCAGGGTTGGTCAGACCAATGTCTCCTATTTTTATGTTGAGCTGAAAATATAAAGAAAGAAATTTGCAGTGAAGATATGCCTCTAATGTAAGAATCCAGATGTGAAGCATATATGTTTAACCTTTGGACACTTGTTTTCAGATAAATCTGTCCTATTGTGTATAATGTGCACCATCTGATCTATTGGCTAACCTCTAGATAAAAGTGCATAATTAAAAATTAATTTTCAAATTTCTTGACCAAAACATATGTTGTGGGTATTCAAAAGAACCATCTCAATGGTGATAATCTGGACCTGTGGTTGACCTGGTTGCAGACCTGGCCCACCATAAGATATTGCTTTGACCGGGTTGGTGATTGATGTAGGCCACACTAAATGAAGCTTTGACATGTTGTTTTATCTAGCCCACAATAAATATAGCATTAACCTAGTTGCTGAGACACAACCTTAAATGTAGCAGTGTCAGCATCATCTATTTACATTGTTAACTGCATCCTAAAGAAGTTAAATGGTGAACTATCAGGACAACAAATGACAATAGTTATTTCCTGTTTGAGCTAGCACATGGGCGGATCCAGAGGGAGGGAAAAGGGGGTCCTGACCCCACTTGGAAAATCGCAAGTCATAAGTGGCTATAGGCTTCCTTAGAAATACTGGTACAGACCCCCTCAAGAAGCATTTGGACCCAATTTCTTCTTGAGGGAGGTTCGTATAGCCCTCTGTGAAATACATTGATGACTAAAATAACATCGGGACCCCCCTGACGGAATTTTCAGGATTCACCCATGTAGCACATGAGATTTTTTATACTAATCACATTGTAACACAATAAAGGCTAAAGTGTGCCTGCACAGACTTGCACAGAGCTATTGCTGCTCACATACACAAACAAAAACTTAAACAATCATGGACACTTTAAGGGGGCTTTTGTACAACCCTTTGCTTTTGTACAACCCTCATGGACACTTTATGGGGGCTTTTGTACAACCCTCTGCTTTTGTACAACCCTCATGGACACGTTATGGGGGCTTTTGTACAGCCCTCTGCTTTTGTACAACCCTCATGGACACTTTAAGGGGGCTTTCGCACATGTGATGAGTAAAAAATCTCGAAGTCTACACAGGGCAGATGCCTGACGTGTGATCAATATCACCACATTTCAGCTTTAAAAAGTGTCTTACATAGAGCTGCAGACTGTTTTTGCTGTATCAATCTATCAGCCCTTGTCATGTTAATTATTTTTATATAATACACTCCTCCCTAATTTTTATCCCATTAACCTTAGCATTCCAGTTGTAAGCATATATTTTCAAGCAGAGTGGAAAACAGTGTGGATCCTGATCAGGTGGCTTTGTCAGAAGCCATCTGATCTGGATCTACAGTGTGTTTTTTTTGTTTTGTTTTTTAAAAAAGACCAATCTGGGTTCAGCAAGAATTATGTGTCTTATTTCTTATTTCTCCACAAAACCTGTGTTGTTGGTATTTCATTGAGAAATTAAAAACATATCACCATATTTTGGATGAAACTAACCATCTTATTTAGTGCTATAAACTGTTTGTGTTGTATCAATCTTGTGAACTGTATACATAATTAATCACTAACCTTGACAGGACCGCCTCCACCACCCAGATTTAGAAAAGCAATTGCAGCAGAATTCCCTACCAACGGTCTCATCCAGATTTCTTGATTATTCACCTAAAATTAGACAAATCAATCTACATGTAGCCTTCTCATATTAATGGGGCTTCCATGTTTATACAGTAAAACCTGTCTAAAACTAGAATTGTTTTTCTACGAAAAAACAGATGTCTCCCCCCTTTTGATGTCAAAAGCATGAGTCATTAAATACAATTTCAAATAGAAACATTAAATACAATTTCTAACGGAAATTCTAGTCATTTCATGCAGACAACCAGCTCTTATCTAGTAAAGATACCTGTCAATGTTGTTAACTATTGCACAATCAAAACCTGGTATAAAATAGTCATAGAGAATTGATTTTGTGATGTAAAAGTTCCAAGGGAAATAACTCAAAGAGTATAAATGATAGAGTTACCATTCTTGCACTCTGCACCTCGACTCATGTTGGTTGATACTTATATAAAATTTCGTGAATATAGCTTAAGTGCTTTTCAAGTTATAGAGCGGACACAGTTTTTGTGATGGACAAAGTTCCAAGGAAAATAACTCAAAAAGTATAAAAGGCAGAGTTACCATTCTTGCACTTTGCACATCATCTCATGCTCATTGACTTTTGTATAAAATTTCATGAATATAGCTTAAGCGGTTTTCAAGTTATAGAGCGGACACGATTTTTGTGATGCACAAAGATCCAAGGGAAATAACTCAAAAAGTATAAAAAGGCAGAGTTACCATTCTTGCACTCTGCACGTCATCTCATGCTGATTGATATTTGTATAAAAATTCTTGAATAGAGCTTAAGTGGTTTTCAAGTTATAGAGCGGATATGATTTTTGTGATGCACAAAGTTCAAAGGGATATAACTCAAAAAGTATAAAAAGGAGAGTTACCATCCTTGCACTCTGCACGTCATCGCATGCTGATTGATATTTGTATAAAGTTTCGTGAATGTAGCTTAAGTGGTTTTCAAGTTATAGAGCGGACACAATTTTTGTGATGCACAAAGTTCAAAGAGAAATAACTCAAAAAGTATAAAAGGCAGTTATCATTCTTGCACTCTGCATGTCATCTCATGCTGATTGATATTTGTATAAAGTTTCATGAATGAAGCTTAAGCGGAGCGGACACGATTTGTGACAGACAGACAGACAGACGATATGTCTCCCGACCTGAAGGGGGGAGACATAATGACCACTTTCGACAACACCAAAAATTGGGTTTCAAGACCAATTATCGCTTAATGCTGGTCAAAAGTATTGCTGAATGCTCCAAGGGGGAGCATTCTGCAATACTTTTGACCTGCATTAAGCGATCCAATACTTTTGACCTGCAATAAGCGATCCTTGGAACATTCTGCAATACTTTTGACCTGCATTAAGTGATAATCGGTCTAAAACCTTTGTTTTGTCTATTTTTGAGTGGCCGCTTAAGACAGGTTTTACTGTATGTGTAAATGGCAACACTTCACGCTTTTGCAATAAACATTTACAAAATTGACCTACTACCTACTATACTATTTAAAGGAACTTAAACATGTGACCAGCGTAGTTGTTTATTAATAGCATCTTTTAATGAAAAAAAAAAAATTTTTTACACAGAAATGGCTGATTTGATAAAGCATCTAACAATAATTAATTATTGCAATTAGAATTACGACAGACATGCTAAGCTTGTGTGTCTCATTGCTATAATATGTCATGAATTTGATCTCAGTCCAGCTAGGAGCAATATTCATGCAATTTGATCAGTTATGTTAAGGCACGTCTTAGTATTTGTTGGACACACATGCCTGTGAAAGCACATGGCATAAAATGTGTGTATTTATTTTATTTTGGCCATGCTGGCATATGTGTGGTTTGGCAGTTATGTCAATTATGTAAACTCATTTAATACACACTATAGTTAGAATAAAATACAAGTGAAGACAGAAATGATTTCTGAGCTAATGAGTCTGGGCATGTTGCAAATTGGGTTGCAGTCACTTAAAAATGAGTTCTATCACAACAACCAGCCAAACAATTTCGAATGTTTGCACAAGGTACATTTTACACAGAGTTTTAAGGAAAAATTATCCACTATTTTACCAACCGGCAACAATATTGACTACAAAAAATTCAATATGTAAGTTTAGTGTAAACCCAATTATTTCGTTGTTTGGGATTTCTTGTTTACAAAATTTTTGTAAGCATGGAAGCCCTATATATGAATATAGTACTTATCACACATGTGTAAAAAACAAAATTCATTCTTACCCTATTTTTGTACTGCACATGGATTTTAAGATCAACCCTTTGTATTCTAATGGATTTTCCCATACATCTTGACACAATGAGTATGGGATTGCCTATTGTGTACTTTAATGGGTCGTAGGTAGCATTTTTTAAATTATGATGTATTTCAGTCCCTGAAGAGTGTTTTAATCTTAGCAAACAGTGCAGGCCGTGATGAAATGCCGCATTATGCCCTGATGAAATGCCGCATTATGCGCCATTTCATTTGGGTCTTCACTGTTTGCCAAAGTATCCATTTAAGGGATTACAGTATACAAATGGATAATATTGATGCCATAAAGATGACATAGAGTTTTATATGTTTGAAGGGATTACAGGTAGCAATTTCTAAATCATGACTTATCTCTGTCCTTGAAAATTGGTTTTATCTAGAAAACAGTGTTTGTTTGTTAATGTTTGGTTTGTGGTACAAGGTCCCAGTCAACAGCAAAGGTCATGTTGAGACGGTCAGTTAACCTAACCACACTTTCCCCCGGCAAGCTTAGACTCAAGCAGTTAACCAGTACTCTGTGCACATACTTTCATTTGTAACTGACAACAGCCCTTTTCCAGACCCTTTTGGAAGGTCGATTTTAGCCATTTTCATCCATCGACAATTCAAAAATTTTGTACAAATATTTATGCTTGCTGATTTAATCTCTAAAGAAATCTCTAACCATCAATATTAGAAAAGGAATGTTTCTGAACATAAATTGCTTGCACCATAAATATTAGAAAAAGGAATGTTTCTGAACACTAAATTGCTGCAAACAATTTATGTTCAGAAACATTCCTTTTCTAATATTGCTTTTTTGCAGCAATTTATGTTCAGAAACATTCCTTTTCTAATATTACTTTTGCAGCAATTTATGTTCAGAAACATTCCTTTTCCAATATTGCTTGCAATTTATGAAAAATAAAATTTCCAGAAGCATTACATGTAACTAGCAGGGTTTTTGGAAAATTTTAAATTCCCTGACTTTTATCATTTTTTCTTAATTTCCCTGACTGAAAATGAAATTCCCTGACCTGGAAACTTTTTCATTTTCCAGAATTTTTTCCCTGATAGTTGCAGGTATCACTGTACAATTAGGCTCCGTGAGTTTGGGTGCAATAAGATTTATGAGCATTAGAAACAAGTACGGGCGTACTTTGGTCAACCCCAATTTTTGCTCTGCTGATACCTGGTCATGATTTATTTTACATACTAGAAGCTCTCCTTTAGCCAGACAGCTCCTGTAAAGTTCAGTCAATACTGTATTGTTTCCACTTTGGGAAAAGTATTTTTCCAGGTTAGTGTATTCTTGGGCCGGAGCGGCAGGAAATTTGAAAAAAGTACGGTCTCCACAAACTCTAAGATATTTTAGAAAATCAATCTGGCGAAACCTGGGCTTTCTCTGTTTATTTTGTTTCTCATGAGTTTTTGAACAGGAATGAGTGTTGATTAATGATCAAGGAGATGTCCTGTAGAAATAACGTGTGTATTTTAAGCATTAAACTATATAGGAAAATGCAATAGTACTGTAAGACCTTGAAGAAATAACTTGATCATATCTTCTGAACGCTTGTTGTTATAGTCTGAATGACGCAGGCTGGGTTTGTTTTGATTTTTTGATGAATATGTAAATTATGATAAAAATAGAAATGAAAGGTGCTGAATTTGATAATTTTTTGATGATTTTGCGGGCAAAGATTGAATATTGCTCGAGGGAAACAGACTGTAGGAAATGTTTATTGACATTGAAGACAAGCTATCGCACAGTTGAATAGGGAAGCCAGGACCTTGCATTTAAAAATAGAAATTGGTTATTCCTAACTGCCCAGTGTGTTGTTAATGTGAATTAAACGATTTTCTTCTTTACCGAGGACCTGCAAGATTAGCTATGCAACCAGATGATCACAGTACTGAACCGTACGGTATTAACATTGAGAGGCTTTTGGTGCACACATAGATTACCAAAATATTGTCATGTCTGTGGACTATATATCTGGATTGAATAATTAAGGAAAGCACTTCTTACACTAATAAGCGTCTTGTCCTGCTGTTGTTGGAAAACCATACCCCACCCACACCTTTACACTGTACCTGACATAGTGTCTCGAATAGAGAGAGCCAGCACATAATTATAGAAAAAAAAAACACCTTCGGTTGTATCTATCTTGAACCAAAGATTTGAATCATTTTTCAAGCACATCCTACAAGGCTGACCACTTTTGCCAGCTGATTATGGCTGATTTGATATTTTTGCTGCTGTCGAATAGTCATGCGAGCTGTTAATCTGTAGTCTCATTGCTGTCGGCTTAAATTCTATATTTAGTCACACTGCTACTGTTTTAAATTCTATATTACACAGATATGTGATGTGATATACATTGTAAACTCTTTGCCAATCCACTTGTAGATATTTATGCGCCTTTTGATTAGGCATGTCAAACGTTTGTTGGCCAAAACACATTTTTCTTCAGTTTATTCTGCATTGATTTAGTCAAATGAATCGCATCGGCTGTGCTTTTTTTACTTATATGGAACTAGATAAATATTTGCATTGAGCTAGATTCCTTACTTTTTTTGATATTTCTATGTCATATCCACGTCAATTTGTTTAAAAGTTGTTCAAACCTTCTTTTAAAGTCAGATATCTGACAATTAAATCTTTGTGTAAAACAATAATGTTTTCCTAAAAAAATAGCCGAAAACGGTTGTCCGTGTAGGAATATCTTTGAGGCATGTTCTGTATCTGGAGTTCCTTAAGGTGACCTTTTGTTTGCTATTTTGTTTTATTATAGAAAGCTTTATATGCAGATAGGTAAGTTTTCAATTAAGAGTGTTAAATGTAATCTTCAAGGTATCACTGTACAATTAGGCACCGTGAGTGTGGGTGCAATAAGATTTATGAGCATTAGAAACAAGTACGGGCGTACTTTGGTCAACCCCAATTTTTGCTCTGCTGATACCTGGTCATGATTTATTTTACATACTAGAAGCTCTCCTTTAGCCAGACAGCTCCTGTAAGTTTCAGTCAATTCTGTATTGTTTCCACTTTGGGAAAAGTATTTTTCCAGGTCAGTCTATTCTTTGGCCGGAGCCGCGGGAAATTTGAAAAAAAGTACGGTCTCCACAAACTCTAAGATATTTTAGAAAATCAATCTGGCGAAACCTGGGCTTTTACTGTTTATTTTGTTTCTCATGAGTTTTTGAACAGGAATGAGTGTTGATTAATGATCAAGGAGATGTCCTGTAGAAATAACGTGTGTATTTTGAGCATTAAACTATATAGGAAAATGCAATAGTACTGTGAGACCTTGAAACACTGAACATAATTATGTTTAGGTCTAGAAATAAGAAAATTAGTTTTCAAAAATTAACAGTAAACACTCTTAACTGGAGGCCTGCGTTGGTGCAGGTTAGCCTGTGTGGATAAACGACATATGTTTTGGTTGAGAAATAAGACATTTAATTTTCAATTACACACTCTTATGATGTGTATCTGGAGGCAGAGATTGGTGCTGGTCAGATTGTGTGGATGCACAGGCTGACCTGCATCTTCGTTGTTCCCATATAACATAACTCTGTTTGGGATTTTTACCAAAACGACTTTTTGTCAAAGCGGGAATACCAACCACATGGCACACATTCTGTCAAATTCTTTTAGCGCTAGACTAATTAGAACCCCCTTAAAAAGCACCAATCATGCTCCAAAATATTGTATCTAGGTGAGACACAATTATTTGGGTGATCATTTCATTGCATTTTACTAAGGTAGGATGTTTTACCATGAAAAATATGCTCAAAATGTTGTAACTAGAGTGAAACTTCATAATGGTATGAAATCTTTACTGGAAGTTCAAAAGAGCAACAACAGTGAATTTGGATGTTACTTAATATAATCCTGTCAGACTTTCGTCAATATTGGACACTCATAGCAAAAATTAATCAGTTTTTTGTCTCTCCTGAAAAATGTGAAAATCAATGATACGAGGTTTTGACTCCCGAATTCTCACTATGTGACTTTATGTTTACCTTAAATAATCTTTTCCCCTGAATCCCTAGAGGGTCCTGGTTGATTTGTATCATCATTTTGTTCTGTAGAAGATCTTTTGACTCCGACGGTATTTTACCAAGATCATTGGACATAAATAACGGTGACGCCATGATGGCCCACAGCGCCATCTGTGACTGCTGCTGGTCGTAGCTAAGACCATAATCGCCAACTATAATCTAAAATAAAACAGGAAAAAATTAAACTAATTCAAGGTTCATACAGGCAAGGCTATGAAAAATTAAAGGACTTTTAAAGGACTTCTAAAATACTTTCCTACTGTTTTCAAGGACTGAAAACTTAAGAAAAATACTGATTTACATGTTAAAATTCTACTTCGGAAATGCTAGAGTCCATTACTCAAGATATTAGTTTTAGAAAATCAGTATATATGCTGCACCAAATAAAGGCACCACAATTTTAAACTGATTTAGGTCTCAATAAACAGTGTTGAATCCTCCTGTAAATGGTAAAATTCAAGGACATTTCCGGGCCATTAAGTGTTTTTCAAGTACTTTTCAAGGCAAATTTAATTTTCAAGGACTTCAAGACAGTCCTGTCTTTTCAAGTACTTTTCAAGCCTGTGCTAACCCTGTAATTAGGCTGAATGGACTTGTAGTACATGTACCCTTATTAATGGAACAAGCCCATTTCCAATTTTAGGTGTGTTGGGTGGTATTTTTCTTTTTTTTTTATTTCGCTAGAAATTCTGTAAGCCCAAATAAAAAAAATACCTGTGTTTAGGATAACCCGACCCTACCTAAATTTACTGGTGAAACCTAGAATTTTTCAGACTTTCTAGAAAAAATATAATTTTATGCATTTTGAAAGGAGAAATGCCTTTCGAAATGCATAAAAAATTTTTTTTTTTCAGAAAAAAAAATATGTGGGCCTACCCTACCTAAAATTTTTAGACCAGTAACTCAAAACACACCTATTTTTTTATTTGGCCTATTGAGCAAACAGTAAAGATCATGAACAGACACCGCATTATGCGGTGCCTGTTCAGGATGTTCACTGTTTGCCTAACAGTGTTCAATCTCGAAAATTTTTAAGGGGGTTTGTTTGTTTAATTTGATTCTTTACATCCAATCAACAATCTTTCAGTTATATAGGGATGGGTCTTCCTGGGTTGAACCAGAACTAAGCTAGGATATTTTTAAAGGGGGTCATCCTCATTTGGTTTCAGATGAAAATAAAACACCTATATTTTCACATTCACATGTTAAAGATGGTCCACTCTAGCTTTAGCAAGGGGCCATTTTATCAAAAATGGGGCCAATGGCCCCATCTAGATTGAATACATAAAAAGGATGCTAGTCTTATATGGGTTAACTCTTTGAATTCTGTGTAACTTTTGATGCCTTTTGTTGTCTGCTGATTTTTTTTTCAAAATAAACATTTTCCAAAAATTCTTTCAGAAAAGACATCATTGTCAAAGATTTTAGATCCAGATCATACCCAACATTTTGTTGAGCCTCATCTGGGTGGAAACTGGTTGCAAAGGTTATCAGCAACAACAGGAGTTGAGAAAAATACATCCATGCAAACAGGCCATGAGGTTATAAAACTTTTTTCATACTTAACTCAGCTGAGCACGAAATTTATCCTGCTCATAAATGTTAAAATGCCAACAGTTGTTGGCATTTTAACATTTATTAGCATGATAAATACAGAATCTGAGAGACTTAAAGCAAGAAACTTCTTTATTTGTCAGTATTTTAGTTTTTATGAGCAGTTGAAATTTCATGCTCAGTTGAGTTGAGCATGTAAAAAGTTTTATAACCTCGGGGCCAGATTGTGGCTTCTGCTGTTTCTACCCATTTGAAAGAATTCTATCTTACATACCCATGAGAAGGATAAAATAGGAAGCCCAAAGGGCTTCATGTTAACTTTGCAAGAGACCCGAAGTATTCATGATTCCATGAAAAGACCAAATATTGAATTTATTGCTTTACATTTTATTATAAACATCTAAAATATACAAATTATTTATAATTTTGGAAACAAAACAGTTTTGATTTTAATATGTAATCATATTATCAGTTGGAGTGTAAAGCGGAAACGCGGAACAGCCAGTGTGAACACGGACAGCCAATGGTGCGAACACGAGGCTTGTTATGCACGTGCGACTCAGGTGTGGCTCGTTGTCCATCACAACACCAGTGTCACTTCTGACGAATGAATTCGATGTTCGAAGCATTTTGCATGGGCAAGTGAGCTTGGCAGCTGTCAATCAAATTTATATTTTTCATGAGGCTATGAACAGAAGCAAAAATCTAAAGATTCATTTAAGGCTTGCTTTGAAAATGTAAATACAGCTATATAATAAGGATTTGTTCTGTTTGATTCTTTACGTCCCAGTCAACAATTTTTCAGTCATGTCAGGATGGGTTTTCTTGATGTGAACTAAAATTAAGGCCAAACAAAAAAATAAGTGTGTTTTGGGTAACAGGTCTGAAAATTTAGGTAGGACACACATATTTTTTAAATTATTTTTTTCTGGAAAAAAATCTAAATTTATGCAATTTGAAAGGCATTTTGCCTTTCAAATTGCATAAATTTAGATTTTTTCCAGATAACCTGAAAAAACCAGTAAATTTAGGTACGGTTGGGTTACCCTAAACAAAGGTTGTTGTTTTTTTGGCCTAAGGAGCGGATAAATAATATAATGGGGATACATACCATATCAGGATCATTGAAATTGCCTGGTCCAGCAACACTGCTAAAATTCATGGCATCATTTCCATAGAATTCTATTATGCTTTTGACACTATCCCAAGAGTCTCCTATATCGCCATAGTTACGCCATATATTACAGTACTTAGCTATCCTTGGATAATTCGCCTTCTATTATAAAAGAATACAAAGTGTAAACCTCCAGATAAGAGTGAAATTGAAAATTATTTTTCTTACTTCTCAAACAAAACCTATGTTGTGGGTACTCAAAAGAACTGTCTCAAAGAGATGGTTCTTTTGAGCATCCATAACATATGTTCAAACTGATGGGTAAGAAAATAATTACAATTTCTATGCTCAAAACTTTTGCTCATCTTGGCCTTAGTGTAAGTCTACTTCATCGAAAAAAAAAACACTTTTCACACTTGGGCAAGAGATTGATGAAGGTAATCCATGTATGAAAGTTGGATGTAATTACAGTAAAACCTGTGTAAAATGACCATTCTCAAAAAGACCAAAAATTGGTTTTCAAGACCAATTATCGCTTACTGCAGGTCAAAAGTATCGCAGAATGCTCCAGAGGGAGCATTCTGCAATACTTTCGACCTTCATTAAGCTACCAGTTGTCAGTAAGATCTTTGTCTTGTCTATTTTTGAGTGGCCTTTTTACACAGGTTTTACTGTAGGTGATAAATGACTAAGTTAGAGTGTGATGACACAATGCAAATCTATATATTTGGGGATGGGTGGGTGGGTGGGTAGGGGTCACAGGATAGAATTTCAAAATGAACTTTGGGGAACACCATAGCTTAGTTGGTTCGATGTCAGACTTTTGACTAAGGGACCACAGGTTAAAATCCCCCCACCAGCACAGTGTTGTGTTGATTATCACCACTGTTATACCTGTTTTACCCGAGAAAACTTTCCAATATGACCCCAAAACATGTTGACTGGGATATAAAGCACCAACTCAAACAAACATATCAAAATTACATCATATTTCTTTTCCTCTTATACGGTAAATGTTCTGAAATTTCGAGCACTAGTTGCCTACTAAAACTGTATAGACAAACAGGGCAGACCCAGATCAGGCTACTCTGATCATGGTCTTCCCAAGTTGCTATTCTGATAAGCATTTCGCAAATTTCAGCCCTGAAACCCAACATTTTACGAGGGGTGATCAGAAAGTTCATGGAAAAGTGCTATTATATCACATTGCTTTTATGGATTGCAATGAAAATTCACAGATAGAAACTACCATTCAGAGCAAGTTGACTGAAATTGAAATTTAGAAAATGTGACACCAGACGTATGAGCATGAGGCGCCCCTGTGACGTCACTTCGCTGGAACCAGCCCATCTGTACCCCTTGGTTGCTTCTCAGGGCTAAAACTCGTAGTTGTGTTTGAAATGATTGGTATTTAAACGGAAAGTAATATTCAGCCATTCTTTGAACATAATATGAGGGTTTTTTTATCTTATTCCGCTGTGCTGTGTATTCAAATTAGTAGGTTTCAGTCCGAAGGGCAGGTCTAAAATGCGTCAGTTTTTCGAGCTTTTGTAAATTTAAAATAAAAACAGTGTGCATCACAATAATTATAATATTGGACTTTTAACAGTCCTGAAAAAGGGTAATTAATGTAGTGTGTAAATAATTTATTTTAAAGAATTAACATGCCAAAGCAGGCAATCGGTTCATAGAAGTTGAATGCTTTGCCTTTTTACTGTACATTTTACTGTTATCCGTTTTGATTTAGAACACCATCGGGTTGATATAAACCTTTGAAAGTTTGCATAGAAGAGGAGTAAATATATCGTTAAATATGCATGGAATGCAATATGGGCTATCGCAGCATAACAAAATTTTACAAAATGTTGAAGTTTAATTGGTTGTGTAGTAAAATGTCGAAATGCAACGTAAAATGGGCCGCTTCACACTATATAGTGTTGCCTTGATGACAGCTGTAACCCACATAGACGACTAACATCACGCATGTTATAACCGATCAACTGCATATGTGTTGCAGTAGTATGTGCTGTAATTCCAGCTCTAATGATCAAACAATGTAGAAATGGCAACTATTTTCGGTGAACTTTCTGATCACCCCTCTTATTCAGAACAAAACTAGAACTGTGTTTAAACAGTCTCATCAGGGTCTTCCCCATTTCCTATTCTGACAAGCATTCCAGTGATTTTATTACCTGCGCATCCTGCATCTTTTGTGCATAATTTTGTCTCTGGGATGCAAAGTTTTCATTTCAGCGAGTCCCAGGATGCAGACTTGTCATTAAAAATAGTGTTCTGGACTCATAAGTTTGCAGTTGGACTCATTGATATGGGAAACAGCGAGTCCCAGGACCCATAAGCCCAAAATTGTAAATGAATCACTGGCATTTTGTGAACTCCAGGCTGAAACCCAACATGTTATTTCAGAACAGAGTGAGAAATGTGTTCGAAAGTTTAGGACTTTTAACAAATTGCCAAATTCTCAAACAAAACAGTTGCCAACTGTTGCCAAATTCAGCTGCTGTTTTTGAATTCTGTTGGATACTTACATTACCAATATAGGCTGGCCAGCTGCAGGAATATAAGATAGGTCTCCCAGTTCTGTTCAGGTACCACCCCATAGCCGGATAACCTATTAAACAAAACTCAAAGTTAAACTAGGAAAATATAATACATAGAAGATCTTACATGAGTGGTCATTTTATATGAAATTTATGGAATAGGCTTTTGAAATGATCAGAAGACTTGTAAGTTTGGTTTATCATAAACTCAGTTTAGTACAGTGGAAACTCTTCATAGCGACATTCTTTACAACAACAAAATTCTTTACAACGTCAATAGTTTTTGCACAAACGTACAGTTTAGATTGAATTTGAATTCATTACAACAGAAATTCAGTGTAACTTCAAATTATTTGGGGATAAACAGCGTTGTTGTAAAGAGGGTTGATTTTTTAAAAAAAAGACATTTACTTAATTGTTTCCTTGCTAGCAGTGACTTTTGTAGTCTGCTGATAACCTAAAAGTGCAAACAGTTAGGACCCAGATCAGGATCAACAAAAACCGTTTAGTATTCCTGATAGTATTCCTGAACAAATTTTTTGAAAAATTTGATTTTGATAAAAGTCGGCAGTCGAGAACAAAAAAGCATGAAAAATTACCCAACATGCAAAGATTTAAGCTAACCTTCATCCATATCAGCAGTATTTGTGTTGCAACCATCCAGTTTCAACATGTCAACTCCCCAGGAAGCGAAGGTTTCTGCATCTATCTGGAGGTAGAACTTACTGCCAGGATAACCACCACATGTCTTGGTCCCAAAATCTTCATATATACCTAGTTTCAGACCTTTTGAATGAACCTGTAAACACATTTACAAATAATAGGCCAGAATTTTTTTATTAGTTGATTTACAAAAAGTAAGTAATGGTGCAAAGATTAGGAATCGATACAATCAAGTACCACACCTGACCCAGGATACATAGAGGATATCCAGGGACAGGAATAATGGAAGGAGATTGTACACACAATCCTGAGGATTGGAAAAATAAGAGCATTAAATGAAAGTGCGGGGAGACTTTTTAGGGCCGCCACGCAGCACAGACAAAACAACTCTGATAATAAAAGTAAGTAATGGTGCAAACCCTCCTACTGTAATTTTCCATTAAGTAGAGAAAAAATAAAACTTAATTTCTAAAATTATTTTTTATTTTATCCACCAACTCTAAATATTATTTGTTTCGTTGAAAAAAAAATTTGAGGTTCTGTCTGTGTATTTTTGAGACTGACACTGTTTAAAGCAATTGTTCTGTCCAGATTTTTAGAAAAATAATGAAATATTTAAAGATTTAATACAGACTGTTGGTTTACCTTACTAGTTTTACTGTTTTTTCTGGAGATATTAAAAAAAACCTAGAGGACCTGAAGGTCCTGAAGGGCTCACCTGATCTCCTTAATAATGTTAAAATAAGTCAAGGTCAACTTAGGCTTATTATTTAAACATATTTTGTTTTACTATATATGGGTGTGGTGGCCATTTTGGTCAAATGTCCTAAATATATTTATATATATATGATTTCCGCTTAAACAGATATAGAAAGATGAACATTTCAAGATTTTTCCAACATAAATGCATTAGGAATCAAATTTGGCTTTGCTGTAAAAAAAGTCAAGGTCAACCCAGATTCATCATTTGTGCTACCTAGTAGGGCGCACATCCCCAATGCTACATTCCAAGTCCCAACGCCATTGACCTTTTAGATCCAGAGAAGAAGATATTTAAAGGGTTTTTACCTTATACGGGCATGGTGGCCAACTTAGACATGTGACCATAAATATTGGTTATAGATTTACTCCCCTCAACTTAAGGAGTCTCCTTATGAAATTTGAAATTAATTGGCTTATTGGTTTCTGAGAAAACATTGATGGGACTCCAATATAAGCAACATTGGCTGAAAGGTCGAAGGCCAACTTTGACCTCTGGAACTGACTTATAGCCATTGTCTCATCAGGTTTAACATATCAAGTGAGAATAATGACTTTGGCTTCAACAGAATTCAAAAAATCAACTTTTCAAAATGTTTCAAATTTAAATGCATTAGGAAGCAAATTTGACCTTGATGTTAAGTAGGTCAAGGTCAACCTAGGATCATCATTCGAACAAACATGGTAGACTCCACATCCCAAATGTTACATACCAAGTCTCAAGGTCATCAGCCTTCTGGTTCCCCGGAGTCTGGTTCTGGAAAGAAGTTTTTAAAGGGTTTTTACCATATATGGGTATGTCGGCCATCTTGGTTATGTGACCAAAACAATTTGTAAAAATATTGTTTAACTTATCGTAAGGCGTCTTAATATGAAATTTTAATTCAATTGGCCTTATGGTTTCTGAGTAAACTATGTTTTAATATATTGATGGGACCACAATATGAGCAACATTGGCTAAAAGGTCAAAGGTCAACCTTCACCTTTGGAACTTATTTATAGTCATTGTCTCATTAGATTGAACATATATAGTGATTATAATGACTTTGGCTTCAATAGTTTTCAAAAAATCATCTTTTCAAAAAATTCCCATTTAAATGCATTAGAAAGCAAGTTTGACTTTGACGTTAAGTATGTCGAGGTCAACCTAGGACCATCATTTGTACAAGCTTGATAGGCCCCACATCCCAAATGCTACATACCAAGTCCAAAGGTCATTGACCTTTTGGTTCTGGAGAAGAAGATTTTTAAAGGGTTTTTATCAAATATGGGTGTGGCAGCCATCTTGGTCATGTGACCAGGACCATTTGAGCAAACTTTTGTTCCCCCATCCTAAGGAATCTCCATATGAAATTTGAGTTCAATTGGCCCAGTGGTTTCAGAGGAGAAGATGTTTGAAAATGTTGACGGACGGACAGACTGACAGATGGACAACGGACGCCAGAGTCATTGGTATACTAATAGCTCACCTCGGAGCCTTTGGCTCAGGAGAGCTTAAAAAGCTCTGAAAAAAAAGCTGGAAATGACCTGGTCATTTTCAGAGCCTTTTTTCTTCCCCCAACCCTAAATCTGAAAAAAAATCCCGTAAATCAACTAATAGAAAAATTCTGACCTAAGTGTCCTTGTTTGTTAACTCTTTGCCTAGTGGGTAATTTTTTATGCTTTTTTGTCATCTGTTGATTTTTTCAAAATCAACTTTTTGATAAATTCTTTCAGGAATATCATCAGAGTGTCAAACAATTTGGATCTTGATCAGGCCCAGCAAAATGTTGGGCTTGATCTGGGTACAAACTATTTGCAAAAATTAATATCAGCAGACAACACCAGGAGTCAAAGAGTTAACGCAATTTTTACATTCTAAGTAGTCTCAACATATCCACTGAACACAGATGCGCACACCAATTACACTACATATCCTCTGAAGTTTGGACATTATTGCAAGTTTATTCCATGTGCAAGATTTAAGTCTGGCTATTATGTTCTGAGAATCAAGCAATATTTTGTCATAATGATTAAAAAGATCAAGTGCCCAAACATAGAATGCACTTTCATAAAACATTTATATTCCATCCAGTTACTAGCCTGGGGAAGTCAAAAAGAAAACAGGGTCTGAATTCGTGTTACGGTCAAAGGTTGCTGAGATTGACATGTATCATATATGCTACATTGGGCATTAAATTTTCAAAAACAATTTTTTTCGGGTGACTAACTTAAGTATCAATAATAATTTTGGGCAACTTTTTTGGAAGAAAAATAAGTGTAAGAAAAATAATTTATTGGCTTATCCTGATCATGGCACCAAAAAAAAAGACATGTAGCATATATGATACACTGGGCACTAGAGGGTTAACTCTTTACCTACTGGTGTCATCTGCGTATAACTTCTGCAAACTGTTTGGATCCAGATCAGGCCCTACAAAATGTCGGGCCTGATCTGGATCCAAACTGTTTGCCACTTTGATGGTATTCCTAAAATATTTTTTTTGAAAAAGATGATTTTGAGATAAATCAGCAGACAAAAAAGCATGCAAAACTATCAAGTAGGCAAAGAGTTAAGGGAAAAAATAAAGCTCGACATTACATAGAGGATCTTACATGAAAGCTCATATTTTATTGATTTTATTAAATGAGTTGAAAGAAAGGGATAAAATGTGAGGCTTGCCGAGCATGTTATCTCTTTTTCGCAACGAGTTTAATAAATTCAATAATACAAGAGCACTAATGTTAGATTCTATTTATCATATGACATTAAGATTACTTTGAAACCTCATTTCTGCCGTAAAAAAGTTATAATTTTTCCATTATGTGCGCCCTTGTTATGGACGTCATAACATTTCCCGAAAATCTGTAAACCACTAGAGGTTTATCAATTTTATTGCATAGAGTTATTTCAATCCCAGATGCAACCTCATATGATAAAAGTGAATAGTCTGCCAGCAGACAATTCACATGACAAAATAATCCTTATTAGGTTTCAAACTTGACAATGTGGCCTGCTGCAAATTGTAAAATGGTGTTTAAGGGTAAACCTTTATCCTGCCACCTATTTTGTCATGAAAATGTTGTCTGCTTATTACCTCTGCTGCATACATTCAAATGCATTCCAGTATATGTTATCATGGAAGCAATAGTGTGTAGGGCTGCAACAATACAATTACCTCACAATATGATATGTATCACGATATTTGCCTCTCGAATGGATATGTATCGCAATATATTTTTGACAACTTGAGATCCATAGAAATAATATAGATCTATGAAATTAGGAGAAGTAAATACTCGAATGTTAACCCTTGTCATGCTGGATGTTTTCATATACTACACTCTTCCCCAGTTTTTATCAATTTCATTTAATTTATTCCAACATTTAGCATGCATTTACAAGCAGAGCCGAAAAACGTGTAAAGTAAGATCAGCTGGATTCTCAGAAGCCAGCTAATCTGGTTCTACACTGTTTCAAAACAGGATAGATCAAGAGTTAAGCATGGGAAAGCGTTTACTAATTAAAGCAGAAAAATTAAAAGGGAAAATGGTAACAATACATATTTTTAAAATTCATTTCTAATATATAACTCTGAGTGCTGTATCATTAGCATATTGTGAAATGACCCCAGGATATGATACGCGTATTGTCAGAAAAAAAATCGCAATACCATTTCAGTGAATCGTTGCAGCTCTAAACACTATGAACCCTGATCAGACTGCTCTTTTCAGAGCAGTCTGATCTGGGTTCATAGTGTTTGCAGTATAGGCCACCAAAGTTAATAAGCAGATGAGAAAGCAGATGACAATTGTCGTGAATGGCGAGTTAAGGGTTAATATATACTAGTAAAACCTGTCTTAAGCGGCCACTCAAAAAGAACACAAAAATTGGTTTTCAAGACTAATTATCGCTTAATGCAGGTCAAAAGTATTGCGGAATGCTCCAAGGGGAGCATTCTGCAATAATTTCGACCTTCATTAAGCTACCATTTTCCATTAAGACCTTTGTTTTGTATATTTTTGAGTGGCCGCTTAAGACAGGTTTTACTGTATCTTACATAATCTGCTAGGGCCTTAATCCCATTAGGAAAGCGGACTGGGTCAGCCACCAGGGAACCATTTTTAGCCCTCTCCATAGCTGGCCAGCAATCATCAATATTCACATACTGAAATCCTAAATCCCTGTAGCCTTCGGAAACCATTAAGTCGGCCATCCTCCTGTATAACTTTTCACTATAAAATATTAGAATAAAAGTCATAATTTTGTAACACATAGTATCTGACCTAAATAGTGCACATGTTCCAATAAGCCCACACTAAATAGTTTAAACCTTATCTTGCTGAATAAGGGTGTCAGTCAGTTGGTTAATAAAGGGATCAAACATGTGTTTTCATGCATTAACATTTGCTGAGTCCCGAGGAAGCTGTTTGAACACTAGGCCGATAGGTAGAGTCTTCAAACATCTTCGGAGAGCCCCGGCAAGTGTTAATGCAATGAAACAAACATGTGTGATCGTTATTCTTGCATATTTTACCTGATTCCATCCAAAACCGCACTGAAAATGTCGCTTAATCATTAAAAATTACCTATATTCCTACACTGGATTTCTCAAAAAAAAATGGCATCGGCTATAAGCATTGGAACGTCATAACATCACCACAACGCCATAGCCGTATGCAATGTTTTTACATACAAAAACATCGGCGAAATGATCAGTCTGGTCCACAACCCTTTCTGTATATAACGTCATGCAAATAACTCGGGGCTCATTTTAAGTATTTTAAAGTTCAAACAGCATGTGAATCTCCTGATTTGGACATAGATTTACAATCATTTGACAATGTGTTAAAACAGCTATATGCATAAAAATTTATGCAAGAATACCATTTTATGACTGGGTTGGCACTTTCGACTAAAACATGGCATAGATATGGAATGAACCCTTTTTATTTCAATGCATACCGAAGTTGACACCTTATCATCTAAAATGTGTTGTTTTTTGGCAAATAGGGACAGTCTCTCAGTGATGTGCATTTGGGTTGATGTAATTTCTGACTTAAGCAACTGTGAAATCATCATAGATCCAGATAAGGACATTTTATTTGCATAAAATTTTAATGATTTTCTTACCAATTAATCATTGAGACGGTTCTTTTGACTACCCACAACATATGTTTTGGATGAGAAATAAAGAAAATAATTTTCCAATACGCACTCTTATCTGGAGGCCTGAATAATATTTTTTTCAAATCTAAAACAGTATAAAACAGACCTCTTATCTCAACAGTTGTATCAAACAATGTGTTAGCAATGTTTTAAACATGTGGAATCTAAAGTCATGTAATTTTCATTGCCTAGTGACCAAAATTGAAGGAAATTCTGTTTTTTATTGATATGTATCAGCTCTCAGTTACCCAACATTTGCATTGAAGAGTCATGGGCTGATCCAGAGGGGGGTGGGGGTGGGTGGGTGGTCAGGACCCCCCCCCCTGAAAAATCACAAAAATATAGGGTTTCTTAGCAATACTGGTCCGGATCCCCTGAAAAATCACAAAGCTACCAAGCCCGCATTCAATGTTGGGCCATCATTGGCACGCCAGCGAAATCACATTTAAATGGAGTTTCACTACTGGTATATTGCACCTCAAATGGAACACAGTTTTTCGTTTTTAAAATTTTACATGAAGATTTCTTCACCCTGAAAATTTGCATGCGCATAGATATTGCAAAACCCTAACTAGATTTAAGGTCACTGCCCATAGCAATAACCGTAACTCTAAATCATCAAGGGAGGTAATAGTTGGTAGCGTTCGATTACGGCAAAGTGTGATTTTACGCAACTATGATATGTTTCCTACAGGCAGTAATGCCCGTTACACTGCACGTTGGTAATCTGAAAGTGATTAATATCACATTTAAAATGCAAACAAATTTTAAGTATAATGAACAACAAAGTTTGGCATTCTTTACGGATACTAAACGATGGACATTCAGCTCTGTGTGAAGAAAAATATCAGTCAGTGTAATGGAACACGCATTTTATCAGGGAAATGACAGTCGAATGTTCGCGGTTTTTTGACAGTCCACAACAACAATAATGATATAACTACATGTATATCGATTATGATTTTCTGGTTTTATTTTACCTGCACTAAAATTTCACAAAGACAGACTATCTCGTCACGTTCTCTAGCGTCTACTTTGATCCTGACGTGCGCTAATGACGTCACTTGCTCTTATGACGTCATTATGCGTAAATGACAAGTATTGAACTTGACGTTGACGTTGAGAGTCCCTCGCTTTAATTTGCGTTCTAAACAATTTGCCTTATGTCAAATGTGTTTCAATATTTAGCTGCAAGGGCTGTCTTGGGCTAAGGTTGACAAAAGCATAGTCATGAGTCTAAATTATAGTAGGCCTACTCTAAATTTAGAAAAAAAATGTTCACGAGGAATTCTGCCATTGGGGTCTGCGAACAACAAAGGCGCAGACCAGCTTGCGCATCCGCGCAGTCTGATCAGCGCCTTTGCTATTCACTTATTGAATAGAATCATATTAAAACATGCTCCAATCGAGATTTCACTATTCTATCTAGTCTTTGTGGCTGAGAAGGCTGGTTTTTGTATGATCTTATCGGAAACCCTGAAGACAGTTTTTTTTCGCATCGATGCACATTTAGTCATGTAAATGCAGACCCAGTCCACAAACCTGGTTCATGTGATGTGCACATATAAAATGTCTAACCGCTCTAGACTACTCCTGGCCAATTCCACCCATGACCAACACCGACTGGATCCGTACCAAAAATAATACCCCCTCCCCCTCCGCGCCACTGAATACCCCCTTCGGTAGCGGGAAGGGTGTGTGCATTCAAAGAACCTGTTCTGATAAATGCGGGTTCAACCAAAGCAAAGGTTTAGTTATAGGTGCTCAGTGAGACGGTTCTTTTGAGCACCCAAAACAAATATAAAAAAAATGAGCAATAAAATATTTACAATTTTACGCTAAAATTTTTACTAATCTCCATGTTTACTCTACATTTGACAGGTTTCAACCGCAAGATATCCGTCAAGGGATATATTATATAGAAATATAGATCTAATAAAAATAAACCTCCTCTGGTCAAGTGTTAAGGTCTGGCCTTGCTTCGCGATCGGGCATTAGTATGGCGCCCGAGGCCAACATTTCAAATTTATGGGATGAGTACATGTAGTATATGCATCAATAAATTGAAGCGATGCATATTAAAACAGCACATTTTTTCACCTAAATTAGACATGCAGAGTTACCCCGTGACCTTGAAAACGGTAAATGTCCCCTAAACATTACATCTCTATCCTAATGATGTATCTATGCAAATTTGGTCATAATATATCGACTAGGTGTTCAGACAAAATGCAGATAAGTTTTTTTTTTACCGTGGGTGGGGTATTTTGGTATCATTTTGGGTATGGAAAAGTCTTCTTATATATGCATATAAATGTTCCAAGTATTTAGATTCATTTGGAAGTTCACAGTGAGGTATTTCAATCAATAGTGTTTGGTTCGTAATGTTTTAACATGCTTAGAAATAAGCAAAGCCTGCTTAGTTCATTATTTTGCAGTTTAGGGGGTAGGGGTAATTATTTGGTAATATCTCACTAAACTCCAGCTGATAAGTTTTTAGACCTAATTTTTCGCAATAACTTTTTTGTCTTCAATTTTAGCAAAATGTGTTCGCGATGAAAGTTGTAGAGTAGAATTTCCGCCAACTTCTCCGAAAGGTCTCGTGCTTGTGGCGCAAACAGATTTTTGTGTATATAGATGAAGAATTTGCAATAAATTGAATTCGTCCAAAATTTCTAAGTCTTTTATTGACAGGTATAATTCGTATAGGCGTGACACAAAGGGGTAGTTTCAAAAATATTCGGAAGCGGTGCATATTCTTCAAAGGGTGTGCATAACATCATACTCAGAATTTACCGTACATATGCATAATCAACTTAAAGCAGGCTCATTTGTAAGAACAAAGGCTGGGTTATCGCATGACGTGATTTTTTCTCTGATGCACGTGCTATGAAATGAACGGTTTTGAGATGACCCTACTAGTTTAACGCACGAGCGAATCAGGCGCGATTTCTATTATATTTGAACAAGCCATCCATCGCTTTAGTAATTGAATTAGGGCGGTGCAATGTAACTTTTTGACTGACATCTTGGACTTGGTTTATTTGCGCTTTGCTTAAAATGTTCAAAGAGTGCATCTATGCACAGAGGAACCTGCAGCATCTAGGATGTTGGAACCATTTGGAGAAGTTGGCGGAGATGTTCCTGAATACTTTTCATCGCGAACACATTTTGCTAAAATTGAAGATAAATAGTTATTGAGAAAAATTAGGTCTAAAAACTTATCAGCTGGAGTTTAATTTGACGGTGAATGTTTTGAAAATTCTGTCAAAATACATAATATATAATGATCACTTTCCTAAAAAAAAATTAGAAAAAATTATTTTTTCAAAGTGTGTTTAAATATTGAATTATCAGTCAGTAATTGCTGAAAATGAATGCATACATATCGGTGAATGATGGTTTGAAAGGGTAATATGAAGAACAATACTTGTAAAGCTGCAAAAGAATGGTTTAAGAAAAAGAAAGAAGTTAATAATGGCTTCGCACGCTTGTTTGAAATAACGATTTTCCAATACAAAATTGAGTTACAGAATATTTTACTTGTCTTAATGAGTTTCCAAAAAGCTGCGTAAAAAGCCAACATAGGCCATATAATGAAGAGCTGTAACTTTTGAACTGGACGGTAAATTTTCTTTATTTTGCGGAATTTTTCTTATAATATGATGTACTACAGAATATCAAAAAATGAAAAATTTCTATTTTTTGGAAAAAAAATCGCCCAGGTGTGGGCAGTGACCTTAAATTTTGGGGGAGAATGATATCTACCTTACTGCTCTGATATCTTGTAAAAATAAATAACTTAGTTTTTGTTGAAATCAAAATACCCGTTAAGTACCCATTTGTGTACTGTCAGTGTAATACCACTGGGATAGATATCGAAGTATTTGCTCATCTATAAAATGTCCATTAGAGATTACAGCAGACGATTATTTTGTAACATCAAATGGTGCAGTTTAAGATGCAATCCAAGCTGCTTGTATATTTCTACGGATAATGGATTATTTACGTGAGCAACATCATTTTGCCTGCTTTCGTCTGTCTACCTTTTTGTACGCTTTTTCATGTGTCTGTACGAGCGACGAGCGTACAACTAGAAATACACAGTCCTGAAATACGAATCAGATCACAGATGCACTTACATGTACTACATTTCGTTTTATACTTTTACTGCTTCTTTATATGATGGAAAATATGCCTGATTTCATATGGGGGTGGAGAGATCAATAAGCAGACCCATTCATGGAATAGCTAGACGAATGGGTGCTTCCAACTAGGAAGGCATTTTGGGCAGTCAACATCTATAGATGTAGCCTTTCGTTTTGGTCATCGTCTTTGTGACATGGGTAGATAACTGAAATATTGTTGAATATGCTGATAAACAGCAACGCAAGCCAATATACAGCTACATTTAAACCCACTGATGCATTGTTGTAAAGTGTCTTATATTAGTATATACATGGCTTTATGTTCAACTGATAGTCATTGATCCATATCGCTCAAGGTACAAGTAGGGAATGTTATTTGGCAAAAAACATTAAGAATGTTAAAATTCCATCCTATCACAGCATTCATGAAAACGTATACAAACTTCAAAAAAATATTTTTGGTTAGGGTTTTTTGGTTAAAATATATTTTTCAAATTAAATTTAAAATTCCTAATTGCCAAAAGATCTGTGTTCCATTTGAAGGGCTATAGCCCAGTAGCCCATGATGGCCCACTTATAGTGGTATTTGGATCCTCTCTCCCCTCATCGACTAAAAAAAAAAGTTGGACCCCCTCTGACAAAACTTTCTGGATCCTCACATGAGAGTTGTTTACAGTACAAGATATACTTATGATTTCCAGTCTTTATAAGAAGCTAGAAGATAAATCTTAACTCTCTAATCCAAAGAGGGTACATGTTAGTTATGGGCTCACTAACCACAGTGTCTTTATCTGGTTAAATATGGTAACTAAAATACTGCCCAAAATTAACGCTTTGTATACTAGTGACTCCTTATAAGAATCCAATATGCTTGTGAGAGTGGGATAGAAAAAATCCGTCCCCAGGATCACCTTTTGGCATCAGGAGGCTTGCCGAGTGATGACAAACAGTGATCACGAGGGACAGATTTTTCTATCCCATCCTCACACGAATAGTGGATTATTTTTCTTGCTTACCACTGAAGAACCGCATTTTATATTGGACAAACATGCAAAAGGCTTCCAAAAAATCCTGAATTTGCTGATAAGCAACATGGTGACGTCATTTTAACATTACAATGACATCAAGGATTGACGTGCAACCACTGAAATCCTGATCTGGTGTGCGAGAAAAATGTGTTCTTTAGCAAACAGTGAAGACCCAGATAAAATGCTCCATGATGCGGCATTTCATTAGGGTCTACACTGTTTGCTAAGATAAAAAACATCTTCAAAGAAAGAAATACAATGTTATTTGGAAAATAAAACATGTGACATTTCAACATACACAATGGACCATCCCCACACAATTACATTATTACATTATACATCTAACCAGAAGGAAGAATCCATTAGTGCATAAAGGGTTAACACAAATCAACCCTTTCAATACTGTAAACCTTTACATTGGTAGTTTGGTAAACAGTGAAGACCCAGATGAAAGGCTGTAGAATGTGGCAATTCATTAGGCCCAACACTGTTTACTTAGCTCTTTGCAAGTAAAAAATCTTTCATCAACACTATCAGAGTGTCAAACTGCTTGAATCCAGATCAAGACAGACTTTCTGTCGGTCCTGATTTGGATTCAAACTGTTTGCAAAGAGTATCAGCAGATGACAAAAGTGGCCACTAGCAAAGAAAGAGTTAGACATTCTGACTAAAAACATCCTCTAGAACAGTCTAACACAGGTTTAGATAAACAAAAATTTCAGTGTAAAATTGTAAATATTTTCTTACCCATCAAATTTAACATGTTTTGGGTGCTCAAAAGAACCGTCTCATTGAGACGGTTCTTTTGAGTACCTACAACATATGTTATGTTTTGGGTTCTTTTGAGTACCCACAACATATGTTTTGGTTGAGAAATAAGAAAATTAAATTTTCGTTACACACTCTTAACTTAAGTCCTGGTCTAAGATATGTTATTATTCAGAAATTATAATGTGTGACCCCTCAATATATACAATAGACCACACTGATTAAATCTTTGTTTGATCTGATTCTTTACCTTTCAGTTAACAACTTTTCAGTTATGTCGGGATGGGTCTTCCTGGGTTGAACCAGCTAGAACATTGTACTAAGCAGGGATTATTATGTCTTGCTCAAGGACACAAAGCAGTGTCATCAGTGCTACTCGAACCCACAATCCCCCGATCTCAAGTCAAGCACTCTACCACGGAGCCACTGCCTTCCTTGATTAAATCTTTGTATCAAACTGAAAAATTGCATTTTTATACCTATGGTGCATAATCAGCCGATAGTCCACCATGCCACATCCATGCAATTTGATCAGAGAAATTTAAATTAAATGTCTAGATTATGCTAGTTTCTATAGCTGATCAGTGATTTATTAGTTAAAAATATATACTATGCACAATAAGTTTAGCAATTTCTTATGTTTCGCATCTTTATGCGTTCATCTTTGTGCAATGTCGAACAATTTCAAAAGCAATGTCGAGAACAGGATCTTAGGCAAACGAAACCACAAATTTACAGACACCATCTTTTAAATAGGCATTTAAGGAGAGCAAGAATTGCAGGAGGGGTCAGTAAGCAAAAATGACATCCTATTCCGTTTTAAGTAATGTTAAATGATAAGCATGTGATTTTTCATTTGGTGGTCTTACATCTTCTTCATGCATCATACGCCTATAAAAACTACTGGTTGTGTGACAGATGTGATAGAGATTCCATGCTGAAAAAATCAGCTGTCATCAATGACGTCAAAACATAGTCATCATTTGATTACACTTCTAATGTTAGTTGGCGTGCCAATTCAACAGAGGCTCAGTTTACAAAGATGGCATAGGCTTACAATGTAATTGATCTTATGTTGATTAAAACCTTAAGCTGCCGGAAAATGGTGCGAAGCATTTGCGAGATAATGGTGACGTTAGATTTTATCTTTCGGCTCGTGCTCTATAGCCATGAAGATGTTCCATTCAACATAATTTTTCTGAATGTGTTTGAAGGCATAATACAGTTTCACTGGTCAATGTGGTTCAAGAAAAACCGACAAGAAACACTGTTTAAAGGCGATAACGTAAAAGCATTAATAAAAAGGTCAAATTGTAAAAACTTGGTCCTTTATTTCTCTTAGACAGTTCAGAAAATTGTAGCATTTGCTATTCTTTTTTTTTGTTTCAGTGACCAGACAATCGCTTGAAATGTTTTTGGCTTCCCTCAATGATCAGATATACCCACGTTATCCGCTAGCCTTAAAATTCAACGTCACTTTAGCAGGGCCGCTGCGTTTGGTAATTCCATATTTTTTAAAAACGGAAATTCTTGTCAGATGTTCGATTCTTGTATCTTCATGACGGCAAATGAAACTTGAGATCTGATGTGGATGGGTTCACCCATACAAAACAATTGCTAAATTTATTGTGCATAGTATATATGTAGCATACCTTATACAATCATCAGGATATGTGTTGCAATCTGTTTCACAGCGGTATCGTTGCCATGACAACCATCCCATCGGGGGAGTCCTAGCCAAACCATTATCAAGGGAAAGAACACCTTGTGAACCCAGCAGAAGAATAGATATGCTCAAAATCACCATAGTTAGAACCTATTTAACATAATAAAAATAACTTACATGAATATTCTAACAAGCAATAATTTCTTACAGACCATTAAGCTATTAACCTACTAAAGTCATCAGCTAATAACTTTTGCAAACAGATTGAACCCAGATCAGTATGGACAAAACATTGGGCTTGATCTGAATTCAAACTGTTTGACACCCAAATGGTATTCCTGAAATTTAAAAAAAAAAAGTTTATTTTGAGAAAATCAGCAAAGGACAAAAAAGCATGCAAAATTCAGGCCTTTAGATTTATGGTGGGCCCAGGTCATTGTCCCATGATTTCAAAATATGGACCATCACTTTCCAAGGCAGTGGGCCCAGTGGACCCATCCTTTTTAGTTGTGAAAAATCTCACTCTAATAAAAATGTTCATTTTATAGCGAGTCTACAGAAAGTACATGTAGGTTGTCGATACAGTAAAACCTGTCTTAAGCAGCCACTCAAAAAAGACAAAACAAAGAGCTTAATAACAAATAGTAGCTTAATGAAGGTCGAAAGGATTGCAGAATGCTCCCCTTGGAGCATTCTGCAATACTTAAATTACTTTTGACCTGCATTAAGTGATAATTGGTCTTTTTTGAGTGGCCGCTTAAGACAGGATTATCAGCAATCAATATACATATATGCATACAAGTATCTGTGTTAGTGTGTAGGTAAAGCATTCTATCCAAATGTCAACTGTGTTTAGTTTATTATGCTGGGTCCATCATTTCAGAAAATGACCCACCATTTTTTGCTCCATGGGTCACTTCGGCCCACAAATCTTGAAAAAAATCAGAAGTTCTCTGCTTTTACCTTCCTGATTTCCATTTTTGATGAGAAAGTGTTAGTGGTAAGACTCTTTCAAGTTTACGTTTTTTCCAGTTGACAGCTCCGAGATTGGCAGATGATTAAGCGAGAATTAAAGGAAATTAGCGCATCCTCGGACCCAGTATAAACGGACTTGTCACTGACGGAAATACAAAATTATGTTGTCGAGGTTTTATTTTAGCGCTATTTCAAAGTACTACAGCCAATAAAATTGATTCTGAACATACACAAGATTATAAGAGGTTAGTCCTTGTGTGGGAAGCTGAAATATTACAAGTTACAGTAAAAATGATTGAAGTTTTCTCATCTTTCAATGTTGATTTCTGTTGATTTTCGGGTAAAAGTGCCGAAAATAGCTTAAAAGGGTACATAAGTTTCTTGTTGATGTTCATTAAAACGGATAAATTTTCAATAAATATAACAATACAGTCTTAAAGATAGTATATTGAACCATTGCTTTTTGATGAAAATTTAAAGATATGCAGAGAAACAACGGAGATATGATTATTTAATCTTCAACATACATCAGTTTTGAAAACTCAGTCACTGTTGAGCCACTACAACCTATTTCCAATATATACATTTACCTGTATGTAAGTGACAAGTCCGTGTTTATTGGGTCCGAGGCGCATCCTCGAAAACACAAGAACGACGAAAATAAAATAATGCCAGAACATAGGACGTAAATTGACAAAACACAGGGAACCAGTTTGAAAGTTGTTTTCTGTATTCTGTTGCTTTTAAAGTTAAATTGCAGTGAAATTCATTGCAAATATTCCCGCAGTATAGACGAGTCCAAACACTACATCACAAATCAATATCATCCGGAACCCTACGGTCTCTATCCGATAGCTGGTAAATACTCTGGTTGGCAGTAAACTGTTGTTTACCCTTACAGAAATGAAAATGTAGCAGCTCTAGAGCTGCAATATTGCGGCTCTAGAGCCGCAATAAAATTTTAGAGTCACAAGTATTAGCCAGAAGAAAGCCAATTGTAGCGGCTAGCAGCTATATTGCAGCTCTAGAGCCGCAAGTACTAGCCGCTACTGGCTAATAGAGCGGCTAGCCGCTCTATGAGCCGGAAGCTTGCCACAAATCAAACATTATTATTATAGGAGAGACTTATTGCCAGACACTAGCCACAACTCAAAAGTTAAATATTGAGATAAAAACATACAGCTCTTCTTGCCAGAAGCAAGCCAGAACTTGAAATCATGTGACCACTGTGTGTAACATAAAGTTTTGGAGGGAAAGAGATGATAACATATAATCGAAGCAGTTTGGAATTCTGGAATTCTAAATAAAAAGGATTAATGTGTGCTTCAATTGATCACAAATGACTACTGCACATTTTAGGATTAAAAGTAGGTCTGTATTTTGATAATATATCACTGATTTAATCTGGGAGAGCTAAATAATATACTCTTTGTTTACTTCATCAGGCACCCCACCCACTATTTTTCACAAGGGTATTCAGCATGCAATAATTTTTATTCACTTACATATTTATATAGAGCCACCTCAAGATGTAAGACTGGAAGCTGTTTATAATTCAAGATATTTAGCAATAATTGTGTATATAGTACTTTACTTAATTTTATACCATTTAATTTGTTAGTTCTTAGATATATGCTATATGTACAGAACTGTTGAAGCAGTTGGGCTCTGCTTTCCAATAGGAAAGAATGCTTATTCCTTTTAAAAATAGGATTGCCCATAAAAATAGGAAAAAAAACTATTAAAAAAGATGTATTGTAAAGGTTAGCTTGAGTCCTCTATCAATACAAATAATATGTATGCATAAGTGTAAACACAACTTCTGGCTTTATTGCCGCTTTATAGCCACAACACAGCTTCCGGCTTTATTGTCGCTATAAAGCCACAACTACTACCTGCAACCAATTAAGCCACGCCTACTAGCCACAACAATGCCACAACTTAGAGCCGGAAAACTAATTTGCATACGAAATACTTTAATGCGGCTCTAGTGCTGCAAGTAGTAGCGGCTCTAGAGCTGCAATATTGCAGCTCTAGTGCCGCAGGTATGAGCCAGAGACCAAATATTTCTGTAAGGGTACCTGTATCGGACATGGAAACAGCACATGTTTTATAGCGATTTAAAGCCAAATTAATTTCATAAAAAATAATTCTAACGAATGATTCCCATAGTTTGATCATCGATCTATCAAATGATGTCTTTTTTCACATATTTTATTGTCATTTAACAAAAATATCGGAGATTGAAACGGTCAACATCGCATCAAAACACCGGCGCGGGGGCCTGTCAAAAACAAATAAAACTAATAAAATCAATTTTTTTTTTCACTTGAAAATAATTGTAAATCAATGTCCGATAATTATTCTACATATCCAAATCAAAACCTGGCGCTAAAATATCGTTTAAGATGATTTTTATCGCATAAATGTTGGCTCATTTCAATGGCTATTGCATTGAGCGGAAGGTTTTGTGCCAACCACAGTAAAAGTCACGTGGTCAAAATTGTTATCACGTGGTTAATAAGCCCGGATGAAAACAATAACATTGGACTGGTCTATAAGTAGATATCTGATGTGACATATAATTTTAAAAAAAGCCCATAGTTGTTATTTTCGGTTTCTTTATATTTGCATGCCAAAGCAGACATTTTTCTGACAAAAAAAAGTAAATTCTATTTATTAGGAAATGCTTACCATTTCCAAAGATACAATACTTTCTTGTTGTCAAATGCCGTATGCAAAGAAGAACAAATTGAACAATATATTTAGGGAGTTGGCAACCATTTTACATCACATGATCAATCATATGACACTTTCTACGGTCTCCCTAAAAAGCGACAAGAAGCGACAAGAAGTGTCAAGAAGCGACACGAAGCGTCAAGAGGATTTTATAAGCATTATAATGCAATTTTATGTATGTTGCATAGCAAAATCGATCATATTTTACATGTACAAGTGTTTATATTGAAGTAAATGCAGTTACATTGCAAGTAACTATCAATTAACCCCCTTAAGTTTTGCCTGTGCGCTAAACTATTAGCGTCAAGAGATATCTCCTTAGCGACAAGAATAATTTACAATAAGTTACAAAGTAATGTATCAATCAAGATATTAAAACGAAGTTGCTCATCACTCTCCATTTCTTAGATATATTCAAAGACATTTGAAAACTCACATATCGCTGAAAATGCTGCTTTAGTCGCTAAGACTAAAGTAAGCGACAAGAAAAAATAACGTCACGAGAAATCTCTTGAGACACAAGAAGTACAGATCTTCTAACGACCATTTAATATCTTAACATAAAACCTATCCGATTTTTAATTTATAATATGATACTTATCATTTATATAATAATAATCTCAAAACAGATGAAATATAAGCTCTTATAAATTGGAACGTGAGCCCACCTCGATAGCTTAATCTGAAGCGACAAGAAAAAGTCCTGGGAGACAAGAGATATTTAATACAGCAGAAATGACCCAAACTAGTCTCCTAAGCTACAGATACTAGCTAGAAAATTGATAGTTTCCAATAAGTGAATAACAAAGGCGCTGATCGGACTGCGTGGGATGCACAGACTGGTCTGCGCCTTTACTGTTCGCAAACCCCCGCAAACCTCGAAGACAGGTTTTCTCGCGTCGAGCGACAAGAAGAAAATAGACTAAGCGTCAAGAGAAGTTACAAACTAGAAAAGAATATGATAAGATTGTTGTTACGGAAATTAGCTTTATTTTTATATAATCAGGTTGAATACCTTTAGTTTTGGAATGTAATGTTGTATGTAGTATAGCTAGTCGCTTAAGGTGTGCAAACTTGTTTCATCTCATACCTTGTAAAATCCTAAGAGTTGTTATAGTCCAACAATTTGCCTACAAGAATTTATCACAATTGTAAATATGGTTAAATTTTGAGAAATACTTTTTAGCACTTGAGTATACTCCAAAATATTATTACTAAACTGAAAAGGAGAAACCTGACGGAAACGACATCGTTTACTAAACCAGCATCCAAGCTACGCTATTTAGCGTCAAGAGAAATATTGGCTTACCCAATTAACCAAACGACCAGCTTTGAGTTGTGCTTAATTAGCCGTATCAACTCAAAGCTGAGTGACAGTAATTACCATAATAGGTGGCGCGTGTTGGCTTGTGGATGAAAAATACGTCTTACGGGAAATGAATTTTATGATATATTTCCCTTTTTTTTTCTTCTAAGACAGTTACCCCCCCCCCCTCTCCTATATTTTCTAATGACATCCCCCCCACATCCTATGATAGGATAATAATATATGATAAACCGGTTTTGTCGCGACGAGTATAAATATAACACTCGTACACTTCAGTGTGTGCTCGAAAAACAAGAGCGCAAATCAGTCTGGGTCTACGCTCTAGTCCTATACGTATTGGCAACAGAAAAACGTTAGAATATGCACGGACTGTAGTGATTTTTAACTTATTACATATACATTTGGGCCTAGTCGCGGGAAGATCTTTCTTCGGAGCTTCCGACCAGATTATTGCAATTACCAGCCTGCTCAGCCACAGAGGCTAGCTAGAATTTTGAAATTTTGTTTGTCAGCGAATAACGAGGACGAGGATCAGACTACGCAGACTGATTTGTGCCGTTGTTCTACACAGCCACAAAGACAGTTTTTAGCCCGATTATTAAAGAAGCTTTATTTTTATTGCTATTATATTACAGACAGGAACTCATTTGCAAACAAATAAGTCCCTAACCAGTCTGTCCCTAGAGGAGCACTCTGACCAGGGACTTTTTGTTTGCATTATTTTTTTTTTCAATATTTTTAACTGGAAGATTCCATATTATAAAAAAATTCTCAGGCCACTTTCTTGTCGCTTTTCTTGACACTTCAAATGTGGCGCATTTTTCTTGTCGCTTCTCTAGACACTTGAAATGTGGAGCATTTTTCTTGTCGCTTCTCTTGACACTTAAAATGTAAAAGCTTTTCTTGACGCTTCAAATGTGGCGCATTTTTCTTGTCGCTTCTCTTGACACTTAAAGAGGTAAATATTTGAGCAATAATACTGGTACCACTCATTATGACTATCTCCAGGGGTCATACTGGGCAGATCAAAAGGACAGTTATAATGAGAAACAAGAAATCTTAAGCTGCATATCAGATGCAAAACTCAATAAAAACGACGTACAAATTGAGTCTTCGCACAAAAACGGTAATAGCGAAGGCGAAACTGCACATTTTAACAGTAACGATCATGAGCCCATGGAGGCTCACGAAACCAAATATACTGCACATGCTGATTACGGGGAGGTCATATACCTCATCACCATCGACGTATATCGTAGTTAATACACCATATAGCTTTTTTTCTTTTCGCTTCTCTAGACGCTTCAAATGTGGCGCGATTTTCTTGTCGCTTCTCTTGACGCTTCAAATGGTGTGCATTTTTCTTGTCGCTTTGCCTGACATTTCAAATAGGACGCAGTTTACAAGGTCCATGGAGAAAGGGGCCATATATAAATTGAACATTTTATAGGTATATTTTAGTTAAAACATCATATAGCTTTGTCTCATGACATTTCTCTTGACGCTTCAAATGTGGCGCAATTTTCTTGTCGCTTCTCTTGACACTTCAAATGTGAGACATTTTACTTGCCGCTTCTCATGACACTTCAAATAGGACGCAGTTTACAAGGTCCATGGAGAAAGGGGGCATATATAAAATGAACATTTTCAGGTATATTTAAGTTAATACATCATATAGATTTGTCTCAAGACATTTCTCTTGACGCTTCAAATGTGGCGCAATTTTCTTGTCGCTTCTCTTGACACTTCAAATGTGAGACATTTTACTTGCCGCTTCTCATGACACTTCAAATAGGACGCAGTTTACAAGGTCCATGGAGAAAGGGGGCATATATAAAATGAACATTTTCAGGTATAATTAAGTTAATACATCATATAGATTTGTCTCATGACATTTCTCTTGACGCTTCAAATGTGGCGCAATTTTCTTGTCGCTTCTCTTGACCCTTCAAATGTGAGACATTTTACTTGCCGCTTCTCATGACACTTCAAATAGGACGCAGTTTACAAGGTCCATGGAGAAAGGGGGCATATATAAAATGAACATTTTCAGGTATAATTAAGTTAATACATCATATAGATTTGTCTCATGACATTTCTCTTGACGCTTCAAATGTGGCGCAATTTTCTTGTCGCTTCTCTTGACCCTTCAAATGTGAGACATTTTACTTGCCGCTTCTCTTGACACTTCAAATTGGACGCAGTTACAAGGTCCATGGAGAAAGGGGGCATATATAAATTGAACATTTTCAGGTTTATTTTAGTTAATACGTCATATAGATTTGTCTCATGACATTTCTCTTGACGCTTCAAATGTGGCGCAATTTTCTTGTCGCTTCTCTTGACACTTCAAATGTGACACATTTTACTTGCCGCTTCCCTTTTTGGTGGCTATGTTTCAAATATCTAGCAGATTTTATCCAAAAAGGTCGATGGGAAAGGGGGTATATATATAAATTAAACATTTTCAGGTATATTATAGTTAATACACCATATAGCTTTGACTCGTGACATTTCTCTTGACGCTTGGACTAGCGCTCGAGCTCAATCGCCAGGAGCTCTATTTTTTAAATATGTGGGATTTCAAAATGATAGATATATAGAAAATGATACATGAAAAACAAATATTTCTTTCTTTTCTTGTTAGGTATAACGTTATTTGTAAAACACTAATTAAATATGTTGTTAATTCGTCTTGTCGCTCAGGACAAATCTCTTGACGCTTTATTTAGCGAGCAACCAGAAATTATGACATCTATTTGGGAGCCTTATATGTATTGCAAGTGCTTATAACTGGGGCTGAGATACTTTTATATGTCAAAATTTATCAAATCTAATCTTATTTACTCATTTTAAGCATTACAAATTGTTTAAAAGCCTCTTGACGCTTCGTGTCACTTCTTGTCGCTTCTTGTCACTTCTTGTCGCTCCTTGACGCTTTTTAGGGAGACCCCACTTTCTACAAGTATTCGCTTTTTTAAAAACATTAAGTTGAGCCGATGCGGTGCGGCGCGCGTACTAGACTTACAACGTTGTTCGCGCTGTCAATTTACCCGCTACTGCAGCGAGCAGTGCCAGAGAAAGGATTGGGACTTTCACCGGTTTGCTTGTTCCGTTGTGGCTAATAAGTCGGACATTGTGAAAGCTTAAATTCTCTGCCACAAGAACCTGTACATATTCATAGGCGCAGGAACAGGGGGGGGGGGGGGGGGCGCAGCAGGGGCCAGCCCCCCCCCCCCCCCCCAATAATTTTGTAGGGGGCCAGAATAGCTTTTATATGTCTAAATTGACATATAACTGCTTGTCACTCAGGGTAAAATACGCAACTTCCACACATAATTATTAGTACTTTTTTCCTCGCTCGCTTCGCTCGCTCGGAGGTTTTGGTTTAAACAATATTTATTCAGATAAAGTGCATGATATACATAAATACAATGTTACGATAGTAGGATCTGACAGTAAGCCGGTGGCTTATTTAGATCATCTCCTAGACATATTATAAAATCTGCATTTTATATGATGGTTTTGGACAAGTTTAAACACACAACTATAATAACGAGAGAGAGAGAGAGAGAGAGAGAGAGAGAGAGAGAGAGAGAGAGAGAGAGAGAGAAAGAAAGACTCCTGTTTAGTGTTTAGCGGCAAAAGCATAGTGCTATAGAATGACTGGCTCCATGTCGAACTTTGGAGGACATCGAGTGTTCGTATCTCATTCTGCCAGGACACTACCTGTATTTTAATCCCTTAGCAGGTGGCAGAGTCACCATAGTAACCATGCATAGCTAAAGGCATTTGATCCACTGGACTGTTAGAATGTTTTTATAGTGAAACAGATTATCGAAAATTTGAAGCATTTCTATTAGAATAGTATGCCAAAATTTTCTGCGCGTGTGCATCGCACATTGATCAGAGTGTACATCAGATATGCATCAAATGAAACAAGCATAAATTAAGTATAGCTTTATTACATTTCATAACAAATTGGATCAATATGAAAGAAATCCAATTTTTTCTTGTACGCGTTGCTAAGTCTACACAACACGTACACAGACACAGTCTGATCATTGCTTGACCGATAGATCTGCTGTATTTTCGCCAGATTTAAGCCGAACGTTTCCATTTATCAATCGGACGGGTTCATTTCAAATTTTACAGCTGTTGGTGTCGGTTTTTAAATTTTATTGAACTTTAAGAGGAACCATCTGAAAGCGAACAGTGAAGACCCTGATTAAACGGTGCTTTCTAGATAAAATATAAAATAATAAAAAATCTACGATAGCCAATTCGATCCAGACCATGATGCGTCTCTCAGTGAAGGGTGGAGTTACTGCTTGTATTGCAAACAGCGTGGAACTAGATCAGGCCCGACAAAATCTTGATCCTGATCTGCACATACGCAAATGCCCCTGATAAACGCCCATGTTGGAACTTATCGCACATGCACAACTGCCCCTGATAAATGCCCATGCTAGCGTAGCCAAAGCCAGAATATCAATTTTCCCCAAACGAAATGGACCCAGATCAGACACGGCAAAACACGCGATTTTTTTTCAGATTTCAACAGATGGTATATCCTATATCTAAAAACATTTTTTTTTTAAAGTAAAATTTAAAAAAAGGAATAAAAGATGGGAATACACACGCATGCAATAAAAATCAACTGTATGGGGTCCATACGGCGTGTTGATCTGTTTATCTTTGTTTATCGGCTTATCCAATATAAACAAATGGATTTATATGCGATCAGTGAAGACCCGAATTAGGTGCCTGCGTTCTGTGGCATTTCATTTAGGTCTGCAATGTTTGCATTCTTAAAAGTCAAAATTATTTCAAGATTCTGATATAACATACTTGTAAATAATGGTGCCAGCTGAATAATTATTATTTGAGCCGCGGCAGGAGATTTCCAACAATAATGTATGTGCGACCAGCAAGGCCTCAGATCAGCCTGCGCACACGCGCAGTCTGATCAGAGCCTTTGCTAGTCGCCTGAACATTCTATGAGTGTTAAGCTTCTCACTGAACATCATTTAGAGTTTCTAAGCTTAAAATGATGCTACACAGGCTTGTCTGAGTCTACACTTGTCAAAATGTCTCATTGTTGGAAATCACATGTCATGGCTCATTTATATTATACAATAAACGCTGTACTTTCATAATTTATAAAAAAAGAAATAGAAAATTCACCCATTTAAGCCATATGGAATTTCCCACTCTTATCAGTTGGTGCAGTCCATTTCTGAACCAAGGGTTGTATGATGGTATTTATAATTTTTATTCAGATTTTAATAGAACATTTTATAAGAAACCGTGTAGACCCTGATCAGACGCCGAAGAACAAAGTTTAACTGAGCTAATGTTTGAGCAGTAATTATATTCTAGTAGTAATTGACAAGTTTACAGTTTTTACACCAATAATAGACCCCGCCAAACGTCGCCAATTTTAGCATTCATTTAACTCTTTGCATGCTGGGTAATTTTGCCGGCTATCTTGTTATCAGTTGTTCCTTTTTAAATGGGCATTTGAAACAATATTTCAAAATCTATTTTGCCTTTTATTTCATTAATACCAACACAGTGTCAAAATTTCTCTACTCAAACAGTATGTATTCAGATCAGTTCGACGCTTTTCGGGCCTGATGTAGATCGACACTATATGTACCAAAATTATCGCTACTAGCTCGGGCCCGAGCCATTAGCAAGTGAAGAATTTTAACCAATTTAGGTTAATAGATTTTCCCGCTCTTGTCATTTGGGCCAGTCCATTCTGCATTAAGTTGGGTGGTATTTTTTTTATTTAATTTTTAATGGAATATTCTTAATGCGAACAGTACGTACCCTGATCAGACGCAACTTTATAGAATGAATGAATAAATAAATAAATAAATAAATAAATAAATAAATAAATAAATAAATAAATACTTTCGAAAAAGCTAAGATATAGACGCGCGATAACTTAAGTGTATGTGTGGTCAATACCTGTTGTTACCTTGGATACTGTTTCTAAAAATAGATTATACATCTAAATGCGTGGATAGCTTGTGGAAAAGTCGAGGGGTTTTACCAGGAAAATTTCAAAAGGCTACATCAAATTTTATTTTAATTGTATGAAAATTATACCAATTTGTTCGCAATTGAACTGAGCACAGTGCACCGCTTGCACAGAGAAAATATATTGAATACTTTAAAAACTATGACCGAATATCTACCAATGAGCAGATCTTAAAAAGCCTGTTTTACTATATAATTTAACCATTCTTAGGGTTCTATCAAAAACCATCAAAAAGGACGAAGAGTTTGCAGAGGGAAATTCATAAAAAATATACCAGAATAATCGTGAGATATTTAGGTAAAACATTTGTTTGCACAGGAATTCTGCTTTTATAATTTCATAAGATATAGTATAAAAACTAACACCTTCCAATGTAATTCCCTATTACCGCTTCAGCGCATCGCAGCTACCTGGATGTCCGTTAAAGTCCCGTATGCAGACGTAGACATATCAAAATGTTAACACTTTAGAGACTGGGATCAACCAAAACTACCAGACCTTATCAAAAACTCCTGCACCTTTAGGAAAAGGGATTCGTTAAATTCATCTGATTGATTTTCGCATCCAAACAAAAGGTCATTGCTAGTAACTCGGATCATCAAGATTGTCTGGCAGATATCTGAGTCTATCGAGCGAGTAAAGCGGGCAAGTAAAAAAGAAATGATTACGACTCTCAAAGACACCGCATCGACAGAAGGGGCTAGGTATGTAATGTTTTCCGGTGCAAGTCAGAGTTTATGGAACTACACTCCATTCGTAGTCTTGCCTGTAGTATTTGACCTTTGCGTATTCCAGCATTATAGAATTTTGGAGGAGATCTCAGGTTTTTATTGATTTTGTATTTGAACGAACCTACAGATGGTGCATTCTTTATGTCGTTTGGTAGGTCGTTCCAGGCGCGTACTGTGGAGGGGAAGAAGGAATTGGAGAATAAGTTGGTGTGCACTCTGTAATTCTGAATATTTCCAGCATTCCGAAGGTTATATGTAGTTGTGTCTTGTATTAAGGGCGGTACAATGTCCGATAGATAGGTTGGGGCAATGCCATGAAGAATTTTGTAGAAGATAACAAGTTTGTGCTTATTGCGACGTTTTTGGAGGGACTCCCATCCAATGTCAGCAAAAAGTTTTTCGATGCTGCAGAGTTTAGTGGCTCCAGTTATTACTCTAGCAGCTTCTATATGGATCGATTCTAGTTGATTTTTCGTTTCCGTGGAACAATTATCCCACACAGAGTTGCTGTATTCAATCAAAGGGCGAACATAAGAAATATACATTTTTTCCAAAGATCTTCTGCTTACCCTGAATTTAAGAGTTCGCATAAGATTGAGTCTTGCCCATGCTTTATCAGAAATGCTATTGATATGTTCTGTCCAAGAACAGTTATTGGAGAGAATAAGACCCAAGTGTTTATGGTTTGTGGTTTCATTAATCATTGTATCGTGCATGAAGAGGGAAGGGTGAACAACTGGGTTTGATTTACTTGAGAAGATTACTGAAAGTGTTTTGCTTGCATTGAATGCCACAAGCCAAGAATTTGCCCAATCAGAAATTGTTTTTAGATCAGTATTGAGAATAATAGCCGCTTGATCTGGTAGATCGACTATAATGTACAAGCTAGTGTCATCAGCAAATAGACGGATGGATGCTCCTATGCATTTGACGATATCATTAATAAAGATAAGAAATAGTAAAGGACCAAGAATTGAGCCTTGAGGGACACCTGCAAAAACTGCCATCCAATCAGAGAATATGCCATTTAAAACTACTCTTTGCCTCCGGTCTGAAAGATAGCTGCTAAACCACAGTAATATTTTTTCTGAACACCCTATACCCCGAAGCTTATGAAGCAAACCCTTGTGCCAGACTCTGTCGAAGGCCTTACTAATGTCACAGAAAACAGCTCGCACCTCTTTACCATTGTCAACGGCTTCACAAAATTGGTGGTATGTGTGTAGCAGTTGATAAGTGGTTGAGTCTCCATGTACGAAGCCTGATTGCAACGGAGTTAAAATATGATTACTAATTACATACATGTAGTTATAAAGATATTTATGGACACAGCGCTCCATTACTTTGGCAGATTGACTCAGGAGAGATATCGGTCTATAGTTACTTGGCAATGATTCATCATCCTTTTTGTAAATAGGAGTGACATTAGCTTCTTTCCAGGAAGAGGGAAAGTATCCTTGATCAAGTGAGCGATTGAAGATAATAGAATAAGGAAGTGCAAGAATATCGGCCCCCTCTCTCAAAAGTCTTGGACTAATAAGGTCAGGTCCACTTGCCTTAGTCACATTTAGGTGAAGAAGGACATCCTTAACATCTTGACATGAGATTACTATGGAATCTAAGGTATGGTTTGATGGATCTATATGGGGTAGTTCTTTATTTGCGTCATCGACCATAGTTTGTGAGGTAAAATAGTGATTTAATAGTTCTGCCTTTTGTTTGTCATTTTCAGCAATGTTGCTATTCAGCTTAAGGGTTGGAATACTTCCAGAAGACTTATTTAGATTTAGTAATTGTTTAGATGCATTCCAGAATAATTTAGGATCAATATTTTCGGAAGACAGTTGCTGATCAAGTTTGTCAAAATATTGTTGTTTTGACTGTCTAATTTCCTTAACAACATTGTTACGGATGGTTTTGTATTTTAACCAATAGTGATTAATGTTTGTTTTCTTGAACTGGTCGGAGGTTTTGAATTTGGTTTAAGATTCTCTGAGAGCAGACAATTTGTTCAGATTTAAATACTTTTTCATATCTTTTGACAGGCTGTTATCACCTTGTATGTTTAAATGTATATTATATATGTATCATTTTTTCAGATAAACTGCCTTTACAAGCTTTTCCTTTTATTCTTATTTTCTATCCTAAATTTTAATGAGCTCGAACCTTTTATCTCTCTTTGCTCTATGCTCTGAAATACCTTTCAGGCAATAGGCTTCAAATAAATAAATTTCCTCACTCGCTAAGAGTAAAGGATTATATTTGTTTTTTGCTTAATTTTTTGGGTAGTCTCTGGTTTACCGGGCGCACTTTATTCTATTTGTTGTTTAGGGGTTTCTACCATATTGGAATCCGAAAGATCGTAACAAGGTTGCCTACCAACGATTTAATAGCCCTTACACGAAAAGGAAGCAGGGGTGTGGGGGCGCAGCCTCCATTATTTAACAAGCAAAACGTTAAGATTTTGCCTTACGTCATAAACTGCGCCCGGTAAACCAGAGGTGCGCCAATTTTTTTATCACTCCTCTAGCTTTTAACTCTGACATACACAAATAAAATTTTCTCCTTGCTCACTTTGCTTGCTCGGAGTAAACTTTTTATGTGTTCTGTTTTCCCCCTCGTAGCTTTTAACTCATAAACACCTTACCTAATTTTCCTCGCTCGCTTGAAGTAAAATATTAATTTTAAATTGTATTTGGGTTCTGTTTTTTACCATCTTAGTTTTTTAGTCTGTGATACTTAAAGACATAGATCACTGTCCAATAGAGATCATTAAAGGATTAACTGATAAGGGACAGTTTCAGTATCTCACAAAATTGATGGGGCCTCAAGAGGGGACTTACCTGTATACAACTAATTTCATTCACTAAGATAAAGATCACTATTTTATCATAAATTACCTAATCCCTTTATGGGACCACTTTATTGCCCCAGTAAGGAAGTCATAATCACCTCATTATGACTGTTCTTTTGATCTGACCAGAATGACCCCTGGAGAGAGTCATAATGAGTGGTACCAGTATTATTGCTCAAATATTTATCCCTTTAACCAAAATTTTCTTCGCTCGCTTGGAGTAAAATATACTGTTCACAAAAAGTAGGGGATATTCGAATATTAAATATTATAACATTTACAAAACAAATGTCATAAACCTGAAACAGCTGGTATTAATTAGCAAACTCATCTCACGGCCAATATGAATAAAATTTTTAAGGATTAATCTGGTCACGTGTTTCTGAGACACCCATATTTAAACCAGGGGTAGCCTTCCAATTTTCACACGCGAATATCACGGTGACGGATTATGCAATGGCTATGCTTTTTAAAAAGAAAATATCCGTTATTCAATATTTTTCATTTTCAGAATTTGTTTTGATCTCTTTGTCCTCAATTTTAGGAATGTGAGGCTAAAATCTGTCAATTTTTAGTGAATTGTGTCATTTTTTACATTTTTGTCACGGCCCTATCACCTAGAAATAACAATTATGGTACGCGAAAAAAATCTTAAAAAAACAAAGATATCCATAATGCATCTTTAGCATGCATTAACGAAAGCATGCCAAAAAATTTGATACTTTTTTGTGAAATTTGGGTCTTGACCCCTAGTTTCTTGGACACACCCTTAAGGCCACAATACCCTATTTTCAGCCCTAAAATTAAGCAGGAAAACTGTCTTACATATTGCTCAATGAAAATACAAAATTATTTATGCGACAAATTAGTATTTTAATTTTTAGACTTTTTTTACTCCCAATATCCCCTACTTTTTGTGGACAGTATATTATAAAATTATTGTTTTTTTTTTGCTCTGTTTTTTTATCCCTCTCAGCCTTTTGCTCTGAAGAACTTTACCAAAAATTTTCCTTGTTCGCTTTTCTCGCTCGCAGTAAAATATTATTATTGTTGTTGTTTTTATGCTCTGTTTTTTTTTATCCCTCTTAGACTTTTCCTCTGAAGAACTTTACCAACAAATTTTCCTCGCTCGCTTTGCTCGCTCGGAGTAAAATATTATCATTATTATTTCCCCAGTTAATATTCTCTCTTAGCCTTTTGCTCTGAAGAACCTTACCAAAAATTTTCCTCGCTTGCTTCGCTTGCTCGTACTGAAATTATATATATGGCTTCTTATAAACGGAGATACATTGCTTTGATTTTAATAATGCATGTGTATAAATGTATATACATGCAGATTCAAATAGCTTTTAGGCAATATAAATAACCAAAACTTTCCTCGTTCACTTGTATATCTTTGTTGCTGTTTTTTCATAGAGATCGCTTGCTTTGATTTTAATGATTTTCATATCAGGATGTAATATGTATGTTAGCATTGGCTGTGCATGCATGTATATGTCACAGGGTCTAGGTATATATAAATACACTTCTACTGCCTTGCGGTAGAAGCCGGCTTTTACAGCGACGTGGTAGAGTGTTTGCCTTTAGACCCTGCGGCCCAGGTTCGATTCCCACCTCGGGCGGTTAGGATTTTTCTGCACCCTGTGACATTTGGTGGCCAGTATGTGGGGTTCACTGCTTGTGTTTCGGGCATCACTCAGATGGAAATGTCCCAGAATTACAGCGTGGTTCCGAGTAGATTCGGGGACGAATCAATTTAAAGCAGGGAAATATGTAGTAGGGATAGGTATATAACACACTTCTACTGCCTTGCGGTAGAAGCCGGCTTTTACAGCGACGTGGTAGAGTGTTTGCCTGTAGATCCAGCGGCCTGGGTTCGATTCCCAGCTGGGGCAGGTAAAATATTTTCTGCACCCTGTGACATTTGGTGGCCAGTATCTAGGCCAGTGTCATAGGCTACTCTGTACGGGAAGGGGATAATGACAACGGTCCCCGCATGGTGCGTTTCTGCGCATGCGTCATTTGTTTTTAAAATAGACAGCCAAAAAACCCAATGTCTATTAATAGCGCTTAACAAGATGCAGCTTTTAAAAAAGATAATACTTTATGTAGAGGTCATATTTTAAGATGCCTGAAATGAGGATGGATGCCTCTATGCAGGCTTAATGTAAATAATCGCACATCATTTCCCATGCGCGGATCCAGAAAGTTTTTTCAGAGGGGGTCCAACTTTGAATACATATTTCTTTTGTTGATGATGGGAGAGATGATCCAAATACCAATATAAGCGGGCCATCATCGGCCCAGCAGCGGAACGCCATTTAAATGGCGTTTCGCTGGCGGGCCGTTGGTGGTCCAACATTGAAAGTTTTCTTGGTAGCTGTGTGATTTTACAGGGGATCCGGACCAGTATAGTACAGAAACCCTATATTTTTGTGATTTTTCAGGGGGGGGGGTCCGGACCCCCTGTCCCCCCTCTGGATCCGCACATGTTTTCTACAATGTGCCCCCGACCTCAATCCTCCATTTAGACTCCAATCAGCCTGTGCGTATGTGCAGTTGTAAACGTATCAGCATATTTGCTATTTCCTTTATGAAGATGACATTCACAAGCGCTAATTTCTTTAACTATGATAAGACGATGGCTATCGCCTGCACATATATCATATAAGGCTAGCATGGAAACATGTCCTAATTCCTGTAATAGAATGAAGGCAAATGGATGGGCATGTTTCTCCTTTAATAAACGTACAACTATGATCTGAAGTCGTTGTGAGGAGACGGTCAGAACTGGATGAGCGTATTTCTAAATCAGATATCGGTATTACCATATTCTAACTTGGATAACAGCTGGCTGATCATGCTCCTCATCAGGTAGATGTATAAACATAATCTTACCGATGTAATGAGACGACCATGTTCCTTATGAAATAGGGGTATAACCATGCTCCGAACATGGTCATGGATGATCATAATGAACAGAGCATGTTTCTTACCTGAATGAGGTATAACCATGCTCTGACCGTCGTCACGAAAAGATCACAACTGACGGTGCATGTTTCTTACCTGCTCTGTCCATTGTCATGAGACGATGACAACCGTCAGAGCAAGTTTCATACATAAATGATATATAACAATGCTCTGACCGTTGTCATGTCACAATGACAACTAACGGAGCATGTTTCATACCTTAAGGATGAATAACCATGCTCTGACCGTTGTCATGAGACGATGACAACTGACGGAGCATGTTTCGTACCTAAAGGATGAATAACCATGCTCTGACCGTTGTCATGAGGCGATGACAACTGACCGAGCATGTTTCATACCTTAGGGATGAATAACCATGCTCTTACCGTTGTCATGAGACGATGACAACTGACGAGGCATGTTTCATACCTTAGAGATGAATATCCATGCTCTGACCGTTGTCATGTCACGATGACAACTGTCGGAGCATGTTTCATACCTTAGAGATGAATAACCATGCTCTGACCGTTGTCATGAGACGATGACAACTGTCAGAGCATGTTTCATACCTTAGAGATGAATAACCATGCTCTGACCATTGCCAATAAACGATAACATCTGACGGAGCACGGTTCATACCTAAGGGATATATTACCGTGCTCTGACCATTGTCATGAGAAGATAACAACTGACGGAGCATGGTTCATACCTTAGGATATATAACCATGCTCTGACCGTTGTCACTCGACGATAACAACTGACGGAGTATGGATCATACCTTATGTATAGATTACCATGCTCTGACCGTTGTCATGAGACTATTACAGCTGACAGAGCATGGTTCATACCTTAGGGATATAGTACCATGCTCTGACCGTTGTCACTAGACGATAACAAGTGACGGAGCATGGTTCATACCTTAGGGATATATTACTATGCTCTGACCGTTGTCACTAGATAATATCAACTGACGGAGCATGGTTCATACCTTAGGGATATATTACCATGCTCTGACCGTTGTCACTAGATGATATCAACTGATGGAGCATGATTCATACCTTAGGGATATATTACCATGCTCTGACCGTTGTCACTAGATGATGACAACTGACTGAGCATGGTTAATACCTTAGAGATATATTACCATGCTCTGACCGTTGTCACTAGACGATAACAACTGACGGAGCATGGTTCATATCTTAGGGATATGTTACCATGCTCTGACAGTTGTCATGAGACGATAACAACTGACGGAGCATGGTTCATACCTTAGGGATATATTACCATGCTCTTACCGTTGTCACTAGACGATAACATCTGACGGAGCACGGTTCATACCTTAGGATATATAACCATGCTCTGACCGTTGTCATGAGACGAATACAACTGACGGAGCATGGTTCATACCTTAGGGATATATTACCATGCTCTGACCTGCTGACCGTTGTCATGAGACGATAACAACTGACGGGCCTTGGTTCATACCTTAGGGATATATAACCATGCTCTGACCGTTGTAACTAGATGATAACAACTGACGGAGCAGGGTTATACCTTAGGGATATATTATCATGCTCTGACCGTTGTCACTAGATGATGACAACAAACGGAGCATGGTTCGTACCTAAGGGATATATTACCATGCTCTACCCGTTGTCACTAGACGATAATAACTGATGGAGCATGGTTAATATCGTAGGGATATATTACCATGCTCTGACCGTTGTCACTAGACGATAACAACTGACAGAGCATGGTTCATACCTTAGGGATATATTACCATGCTCTGACCGTTGTCATGAGACGATAACTAGTGACAGAGCATGGTTCATACCTTAGGGATATATTACCACGCTCTGACCGTTGTCATTAGACGATAACAACTGACGTAGCATGGTTCATATCTTAGGGATTTATTATCATGCTCTGACCGTTGTCACTAGATGATGACAACAAACGGAGCATGGTTCGTACCTTAGGGATATATTACCATGCTCTACCCGTTGTCACTAGACGATAATAACTGACGGAGCATGGTTAATATCGTTGGGATATATTACCATACTCTGACCGTTGTCACTAGACGATAACAACTGACGGAGCATGGTTCATACCTAAGGGATATATTACAATGCTCTGAACGTTGTCACTAGATGATTACAACTGACGGAGCATGGTTCATACCTTAGGGATATATTACCATGCACTGACCGTTGTCACTAGATGATAACAACTGACGGAGCATGGTTCGTATCTTAGCAATATATTACCATGTTCTGACCGTTGTCAATAGACAATAACAACTGACGGAGCATGGTTCATACCTTAGGGATATATTACCATGCTCTGACCGTTGTCACTAGACGAAAACAACTGACGGAGCATGGATAATACCTCAGGGATATATTACCATGCTCTGACCGTTGTCACAAGATGATAACAACTGACGGAGCATGGTTCATACCTTAGGGATATATTACCATGCTCTAACCGTTGTCATGAGACGATAACAACTGACGGAGCATAGTTCATATCTTAGGGATGTATTACCATGCTCTGACCATTGTCACTAAACGAAAACATCTGACGGAGCACGGTTCATACCTTAGGATATATAACCATGCTCTGACCGTTGTCACTAGACGATAACAACTGACGGAGTATGGATCATACCTAACGTAAAGATTACCATGCTCTGACCGTTGTCATGAGACGATTAAAACTGACGGAGCATGGTTCATACCTTAGGGATATATTACCATGCTCTGACCTTTGTCACTAGACGATAACAAGTGACGGAGCATGGTTTATACCTTAGGGATATATTACCATGCTCTGACCGTTGTATTTAGACGATAACAACTGACGGAGCATGGTTCACACCTTAGGGGTATATAACCCTGCTCTGACCGTTGTCACTATAGTGTTTCCAGAACTTAAGTGACCCCCGTTTTTCGCTAATTATTCTTTAATGGTGAGTTTAATTGAAAAATTAATTAGAGAAATGAATTTAGATATAGACCGCGTAACTGAATTAATTTTTTCCACATAAATGTGAGTTTTTGTATAGGCTGGGATTAGATGGAATTTTGGTGTGTTTTTGCCGCTCCTGTTTGAATTAGTCCCCAAGTGAACCTAACGATATAAATAAAACATGTCTTATACGGGTCAGTGGAGGTAATTCGCCAGTCTTACAGATAAGAGTGCGTAACAGAAAATTACTTTTCCTATTTCTCAACCAAAAAAATATCCTGTGCGTACTCAAAACAACCGTCTCGATGATACGGTTCTTTTGAGCACCCAAAACACGTGTTTGAACTGATGAAGACAATCGCTACTTCACGCTAAAATTGCTTAACTGGCCAGATCTTCGTTCATCATAGCAATGAAAATATACCATGTGTATCTATAGGGGTTCACATGGGTATATTCACAGGGAAAAACAACTAAGTTATTCTTTTGTACAGGGGATTGGGGCTTCATTTACAAATAAGGGCGTCTCCCAAAAATTAGTTTTAGTTACGCGGTGTGTATTTAAATCCACATGCTAAGTGCCGTTCTTCTAAGTTCAATTTAAAGCTGTTTAAAAAAAGAAAAACGGGGGTCACTTAAAACCTGGAAACACATTAGATGATAACAACTGACGGAGCATGGTTCATACCTTAGGGATATATTAGCATGCTCTGACCGTTGTCACTAGACGATAACAAACAACTGACAGAGCATGATTCATACCTTAGGGATATATTACCATGCTCTGACCGTTGTCATGAGACGATAACAACTGATTGACCATGGTTCATGCCTTAGGGATATATAACCATGCTCTGACCGTTGTCACTAGATGATAACAACTGACGGAGCATGGTTCATACCTTAGGGATATATAATCTTGCTTGGACCGTTGTCACTAGATGATGACAACAGACGTTGCATGGTTCATACCTTAGGGATATATTACCATGCTCTGACCGTTGTCACCAGACGATAACAACTGACGGAGCATGGTTGATATCGTAGGGATATATTACCACGCTCTGACAGTTGTCATGAGACGATAACAACTGACGGAGCATGGTTCATACCTTAGGGATATATTACCATGCTCTGAACAATGCCACTAGATGATAACAACTGACGGAGCAGGGTTATACCTTAGGGATATATTATCATGCTCTGACCGTTGTCACTAGATGATAACAACTGACGGAGCATGGTTCATACCTTAGGGATATATTAGCATGCTCTGACCGTTGTCACTAGACGATAACAAACAACTGACAGAGCATGATTCATACCTTAGGGATATATTACCATGCTCTGACCGTTGTCATGAGACGATAACAACTGATTGACCATGGTTCATGCCTTAGGGATATATAACCATGCTCTGACCGTTGTCACTAGATGATAACAACTGACGGAGCATGGTTCATACCTTAGGGATATATAATCTTGCTTGGACCGTTGTCACTAGATGATGACAACAGACGTTGCATGGTTCATACGTTAGGGATATATTACCATGCTCTGACCGTTGTCACCAGACGATAACAACTGACGGAGCATGGTTGATATCGTAGGGATATATTACCATGCTCTGACAGTTGTCATGAGACGATAACAACTGACGGAGCATGGTTCATACCTTAGGGATATATTACCATGCTCTGAACAATGTCACTAGATAATAACAACTGACGGAGCAGGGTTATACCTTAGGGATATATTATCATGCTCAGACCGTTGTCACTAGATGATGACAACTAACGGAGCATGGTTCGTACCTTAGGGATATATTAGCATGCTCTGACCGTTGTCACTAGATGATGACAACTGACGGACCATGGTTCAAACCTTAGGGATATATTACCATGCTCTGACCGTTGTCATGAAACGATAACAACTGATGGAGCATGGTTCATACATTAGGGATATATTACAATGCTCTGACCGTTGTCACTAGATGATAACAACTGACGGAGCATGGTTCATACCTTAGGGATATATTACAATGCTCTGACCGTTGTCACTAGATGATAACAACTGACGGACGATGGTTCATACCTTAGGGATATATAACCATGCTCTGACCGTTGTCACTAGATAATAACAACTGATGGAGCATGGTTCATACCTTAGGGATGAATAATAATACTCTGACCGTTGACACTAGATGATAACAACTGACGGAGCATGATTCATACCTCAGGGATATACTACCATGCTCTGACCGTTGTCAGTAGATGATGACAACTGACTGAGCATGGTTAATACCTTAGGGATATATTACCATGCTCTGACCGTTGTCACTAGACGATAACTACTGACGGAGCATGGTTCATATCTTAGGGATATGTTACCATGCTCTGACAGTTGTCATGAGACGATAACAACTGACGGAGCATGGTTCATACCTTAGGGATATATTACCATGCTCTGACCGTTGTCATGAGACGATGACAACTGACGGAGCATGTTTCATACCTTAGGGGTATATAACCCTGCTCTGACCGTTGTCACTAGATGATAACAACTGACGGAGCATGGTTCATACCTTAGGGATATATTAGCATGCTCTGACCGTTGTCACTAGACGATAACAAACAACTGACAGAGCATGATTCATACCTTAGGGATATATTACCATGCTCTGACCGTTGTCATGAGACGATAACAACTGATGGACCATGGTTCATGCCTTAGGGATATATAACCATGCTCTGACCGTTGTCACTAGATGATAACAACTGACGGAGCATGGTTCATACCTTAGGGATATATAATCTTGCTTGGACCGTTGTCACTAGATGATGACAACAGACGTTGCATGGTTCATACCTTAGGGATATATTACCATGCTCTGACCGTTGTCATGTCACGATAACAACTGACGGAGCATGGTTGATATCGTAGGGATATATTACCATGCTCTGACAGTCGTCATGAGACGATAACAACTGACGGAGCATGGTTCATACCTTAGGGATATATTACCATGCTCTGAACAATGTCACTAGATGATAACAACTGACGGAGCAGGGTTATACCTTAGGGATATTATCATGCTCTGACCGTTGTCACTAGATGATGACAACTAACGGAGCATGGTTCGTACCTTAGGGATATATTAGCATGCTCTGACCGTTGTCACTAGATGATGACAACTGACGGTCCATGGTTCAAACCTTAGGGATATATTACCATGCTCTGACCATTGTCATGAGACGATAACAACTGACGGAGCATGGTTCATACCTTAGGGATATATTACAATGCTCTGACCGTTGTCACTAGATGATAACAACTGACGGAGCATGGTTCATACCTTAGGGATTTATTACAATGCTCTGACCGTTGTCACTAGATGATAACAACTGACGGACGATGGTTCATACCTTAGGGATATATAACCATGCTCTGACCGTTGTCACTAGATGATAACAACTGATGGAGCATGGTTCATACCTTAGGGATGAATAATAATACTCTGACCGTTGACACTAGATGATAACAACTGACGGAGCATGATTCATACCTTAGGGATATATTACCATGCTCTGACCGTTGTCACTAGATGATGACAACTGACTGAGCATGGTTAATACCTTAGGGATATATTACCATGCTCTGACCGTTGTCACTAGACGATAACAACTGACGGAGCATGGTTCATATCTTAGGGATATGTTACCATGCTCTGACAGTTGTCATGAGACGATAACAACTGACGGAGCATGGTTCATACCTTAGGGATATATGACCATGCTCTGACCGTTGTCATGAGACGATGACAACTGACGGAGCACGTTTCATACCTTAGAGATGAATAACCAAACTCTGACCGTTGTCACGTCACGATGACAGCTGTGGGAGCATGTTTCATACCTTAGAGATGAATAACCATGCTCTGACCGTTGTTATGTCACGATGACAACTGACGGAGCATGTTTAACACCTTAGAGATGAAAAACCATGCTCTGACCGTTGTCATGAGACGATGTCAACTGTCGGAGCATGTTTCATACCTTAGAGATAAATAACCATGCTCTGACCGTTGTCATGTCACGATGACAACTGTTTGAGCATGTTTCATACCTTAGAGATGAATAACCATTCCCTGACCGTTGTCATGAGACGATGTCAACTGTCGGAGCATGTTTCATGCCTTCGGGATGAATAATCATGCTCTGACCGTTGTCATGAGACGATGGCAACCGTCGGAGCATGTTTCATACCTTAGAGATGAAAAGCCGTGCTCTGACCGTTGTCATGAGGCAATGACAACTAACAGAGCATGTTTCATAAGTTAGGGATGAAAACCCATGCTCTGACCGTTGTCATGTCACGATGACAACTGTCGGAGCATGTTTCATATCTTAGAGATGAATAACCATTCTCTGACCGTTGTCATGAGGCGATGACAACTAACGGAGCATGTTTCATACCTAAGGGATGAATAACCAAGCTCTGACCGTTGTCATGTCACGATGACAACTGTTGGAGCATGTTTCATACCTTAGGGATATAATACCATGCTCTGACCATCGTCATGAGACGATAACAACTGACGGAGCATGGTTCATACCTTAGGGATATATTACCATGCTCTGACCGTTGTCAATAGACAATAACAACTGACGGAGCATGGTTGATATCTTAGGGATATATTAGCATGCTCTGACCGCTGTCATGAGATGATAACAACTGACGGAGCATGGTTCATACCTTAGGGATATATTACCACGCTCTGACCGTTGTCATTAGACGTTAACAACTGACGGAGCATGGTTCATACCTTAGGGATATATTACCATGCTCTGACCGTTGTCACTAGATGATAACATCTGACAGAGCACGGTTCATGCCTTAGGGATATATTACCATGCTCTAAACGTTGTCATGAGACGATAACAACTGACGGAGCATGGTTCATACCTTAGGATATATAACCATGCTCTGACCGTTGTCACTTGACAATAACAACTGACAGAGTATGGATCATACCTTAGGTATAGATTACCATGCTCTGACTGTTGTCATGAGACGATTACAACTGACGGAGCATGGTTCATACCTTAGGGATATATTACTACGCTCTGACCGTTGTCACTAGACGATATCAAGTGACAGAGCATGGTTCATACCTTAGGTATATATTACCATTCTCTGACCGTTGTCATGAGACGATAACAACTGACAGAGCATGGTTCATACCTTAGGGATATATTACCGTGCTCTGACCGTTGTCACTAGATGATAACACCTGACGGAGCATGGTTCATACCTTAGGGATATATTACCATGCTCTGACCGTTGTCACTAGACGCTAACAACTGACGGAGCATGGTTCATACCTTAGGATATATAACCATGCTCTGACCATTGTCACTTGACGATAACAACTGACAGAGTATGGATCATACATTAGGTATAGATTACCATGCTCTGACTGTTGTCATGAGACGATAACATCTGACGGAGCATGGTTCATACCTTAGGGATATATTACTATGCTCTGACCGTTGTCACTAGACGATAACAAGTGACGGAGCATGGTTCATACCTTAGGGATATATTACCATGCTCTGACCGTTGTCACTAGACGAAAACAACTGACGGAGCATGGTTCATACCTTAGGGATATATTACCATGCTTTGACTGATGTCACTAGATGATAACAACTGACGGAGCATGGTTCATACCTTAGGGATATATTACCATGCTCTGACCGTTGTCACTAGACGATAACAACTGACGGAACATAGTTCATATCTTAGGGATGTATTACCATGCTACGTTAGTTGTCATGAGATGATAACAACTGACGGAGCATGGTTCATATCTTAAGGATATATTACCATGCTCTGACAGTTGTCATGAGACGATAACAACTGACGGAGCATGATTCATACCTTAGGGATATTTTTCCATGCTCTGACCGTTGTCATGAGACGATAACAACTGACGGAGCATGGTTCATACCTTAGGGATATATAACCATGCTCTGACCGTTGTCATGAGACGATAACAACTGACGGAGCATGGTTCATACCTTAGGGATATATTACCATGTTCTGACCGTTGTCACTAGACGATAACAACTGACGGAGCATGGTTCATATCTTAAGGATGTATTACCATGCTCCGTTAGTTGTCATAAGATGATAACAACTGACGGAGCATGTTTCATACCTTAGGGATATATTACCATGCTCTGACCGTTGTCACTAGACGATAACGTCTGATGGAGAATGGTTCATACATTAGGATATATTACCATGCTCTGACCGTTGTCACTAGACGATAACAACTGACGGAGCATGGTTCATACCTTAGGGATATATTACCATGCTCTGACCGTTGTCACTAGATGATAACAACTGATGGAGCATGGTTCATACCTTAGGGATATATTACCATGCTCTGACCGTTGTCACTAGACGATAACAACTGACGGAACATAGTTCATATCTTAGGGATGTATTACCATGCTACGTAAGTTGTCATGAGATGATAACAACTGACGGAGCGGAGCATGGTTCATATCTTAAGGATATATTACCATGCTCTGATAGTTGTCATGAGACGATAACAACTGACGGAGCATGATTCATACCTTAGGGATATATTTCCATGCTCTGACCGTTGTCATGAGACGATAACAACTGACGGAGCATGATTTATACCTAAGGGATATATAACCATGCTCTGACCGTTGTCACTAGACGATAACAACTGACGGAGCATGGTTCATACCTTAGGGATATATAATCATGCTCTTACCGTTGTCATGAGACGATAACAACTGACGGAGCATGGTTCATACCTTAGGGATATATTACCATGTTCTGACCGTTGTCACTAGACGATAACAAGTGACGGAGCATGGTTCATATCTTAAGGATGTATTACCATGCTCCCTTAGTTATCATAAGATGATAACAACTGACGGAGCATGTTTCATACCTAAGGGATATATTACCATGCTCTGACCGTTGTCACTAGACGATAACGTCTGATGGAGAATGGTTCATACATTAGGATATATTACCATGCTCTGACCGTTGTCACTAGACGATAACAACTGACAGAGTATGGGTCATACCTTAGGTATAGATTACCATGCTCTGACCGTTGTCATGAGACGATAACAACTGACGGAGCATGGTTTATACCTTAGGGATATAACCATGCTCTGACAATTGTCACTAGACGATAACAAGTGACGGAGCATGGTTCATACTTAAGGGATATATTACCATGCTCTGACCGTTGTCACTAGACGATACAACTGACGGAGCATGTTTCATACCTTAGGGATGAATAACCATGCTCTGACCGTTGTCATGAGACGATGACAACTGACGGAGCAGGTTACATACCTTAGGGATGAATAACTATGCTCTGACTGTTGTCATGAGGCGATAACAACTGACGAAGCTTGTTTCATACCTAAGGGATAAATAACCATGCTCTGACCGTTGTCATGAGACGATAACAACGAACGGAGCATGGATAACACCTCAGGGATATATTACCATGCTCTGACCGTTGTAACAAGATCATAACAACTGACGGAGCATGGTTCATGCCAAAGGGATATATTACCATGCTCTGACCGTTGTCACTAGACGATAACAACTGACGGAGCATGGTTCATACCTTAGGGATATATAACCATGCTCTGACCGTTGTCACTAGACGATAACAACTATCTGAGCATGGTTCATACCTAAAGGATATATTAACATGCTCTGGCCGTTGTAACTAGATAATAACAACTGACGGAGCATGGTTCATACCTTAGGGATATATTACCATGCTCTGACCGTTGTCACTAAACGATAACATCTGACAGAGCACGGTTCATACCTTAGGGATATATTACCATGCTCTGACCGTTGTCATGAGACGATTACAACTGACGGACCATGGTTCATACCTTAGGGATATATTACCATGCTCTGACCGTTGTCACTAGACGATAACAAGTGAGGGAGCATGGTTCATACCTTAGGGATATATTACCATGCTCTGTCCGTTGTCACTAAACGATAACATCTGACAGAGCACGGTTCATACCTTAGGGATATATTACCATGCTCTGACCGTTGTCATGAGACGATTACAACTGACGGAGCATGTTTCATACTATACTTGAGGAATATTTCACCATGCTCTGACCGTTGTCATGAGACGATGACTACTGACAGACCATGTTTCATACTTCAGGGATATATAACCATGTTCTGACCGTTGTCATGAGACGATGACAACTGACGGAGCATGTTTCATACCAAAGGGATGAATAACCTTGCTACGACCATTGGCATGAGACAATGACAACTGCCGAAGCATGTATCATACCTGACGAATAAACTACCAAGTTCTGACCGTTGTCATGAGACTATGACAGCTGACAGAGCATGTATCATACTTGAGGGGGGTATCACCCTGCTCTGACCGTTGTCATTGGACGATGACAACTGACAGAGCATGTTGCATATCTTAGGGATGAATAACCATGCTCTGTCCGTTGTCATGAGACGATGAAAACTGACGGAGCATGTTTCATACACGAGGGAGATAATACCATGCTCTGACCGTTGTCATAAGACGATGACAACTGACGGAGCAGTCTTCATACTTGAGGGATATTTCAACATCCTCTGACCGTTGTCATGAGACGATGACAGCTGACGGAACATGTTTCATACTTGAGGTTTATTTCACCATGCTCTGACCGTTGTCATGAGACGATGACAACTGACGGAGCATGTTTCATACTTAGGGATGATTAACTATGCCGTTGTTATGAGACGATGACAACTGACAGAGCAGATTTCATACCTAAGGGATGTATAACCATGCTCTGTCCGTTGTCATTAGGCGATGACAACTGACGGAGCATGTTTCATACCTGACGAATACATCACCATGCTCTGACCCTTGTTATGAGACGATGACGACAGACGGAGCATGATTCATAACCTTAGGTATGAATAGCCATGCTCAGACCGTTGTTATTAGACCATGACAACTGACGAAGCTGTTTCATACATGAGGGATATATTACCATGCTCTGACCGTTGTCATGAGGCGATGACAACTGACAGAGCATGGTGCATATCTTAGGAGTGAATAACCATGCTCTGTCCGTAGTCATGAGCCAATGAAAATTGACAGAGCATGTTTCATACCTGTGGAATACATTACTATGCTCTGACCGTTGTCATGAGACGATGGTAACTGACAGAGCATGATTCATACCTCAGGGATGAATAACCATGCTCTGACTGTTGTCATTAGACGATGTCAACTAAGGGAGCCTGTTTCATGCTTTAAATACATTTCCATTCTCTGACCACTGTCATGAGAGGGTGGCAACTGACGGAGCATGTTATATACCTGAGTGAATATCACAAATTTTTGCCGTTGTCATGAGATGATGGCAACTGACAAAGAATGACTCATACTTGATAGGGTATCATCATACTCTGACCGTTGTCATTAGACGATGAAAACCGACAGAAAATTTAATACCTTAGGGATGTATAACCAAGCTCTGACGATGACAACTGATGGGGCATATCTGATACTTGAGGGGGTATCACCTTGCTCTGACCGATGTCATTTGTTGATGACAACTGACAGAGCATATTGCATATATTTTGGATGAATAACCATGCTCTGTCCTTTATCATGAGACGATGAAAACTGATGGAGCATGCTTCATACCTGAGGAACACATTACCATTCTCCGACCGTTGCTATGAAACGATGACAACTGACGGAGCATGTTTCATGACTGAGAAATACATTGCCATCCCCTGACCGTTGTTATCAGACCATGCCAACTGGCAAAGCATGTTTCATACTTGAGGGCGTATCACCATGCTCTGCGCGGTGTCATGGGACGATGACAACTGACAGAGCATATTGCATATCTTAGTGATTAATAACCATGCTCTGTCTGTTGTAATGAGGCGACGATAATTGACGGAAAATGTTTCAAACATGAATGATATATTACCATAAACTAACCATTGTCATGAGATGATGACAACTGACATAGCATGAATCATACCTTAGGAATATATTACCATGCTCTGGCCATTATCATGAGACGATGGTAACTGACAGAGCATGTTTCATACCTTAGGGATAAATAATTATGCTCTGTTCGTTGTTATGAGACGATGGCAACTGACAGAACTATTTCATACATGAATGATATATTACCATGCTCTGACCGTTGTCATAAGACGATGGCAACTGATGGAGCATGTTTCTTACTTGAGGGATATATATCACCATGCTCTGACCGTTTTAATGAGCCGATGACAACTGACGGAGCATGATTGATATATTACCATGCTCTGACTGTTGTCATGAGATGATGACAACTGACGGAGCATGTTTCATACCTTAGGTATGTATAACCATGCTATGTCCGTTGTCATGAGACGATGACAACTGACAGAACATGTTTCAAAGATGAATGATATATTACCATGCTCTGACCGTTGTCATAAGACAATGACAACTGGCGGAGCATGTTTCATAACTTAGAGCATAACAATGCTCTGTATGTTGTCATGAGGCGATTACAACTGACGCAGATTGCTTCATAGATGAATGATATATTGCCGTGATCTGACCGTTGTCATGAGACGATGACAACTGACAGAACATGTTTGTTAAATGAATGGTATATTACCATGCTCTGACCGTTGTCATGAGACAATGACAACTGACGGAGCCTGTTTCATACCTTAGAGATAGATTACCATGCTCTGTCCGTTGTCATGAATGATAACTTAATAGTGACATTGAGTGCATGTACCATCAATAGGAGGCCTTATAGTGACACTTGAATACATGCACCGTCACAATGAGTCTTCAAATTACCCCTGAGCACATGTACTTTCACTTGGAGATTTCATAGTGACTCTTGAGTACATGTACCATCACAAGGAGGATCTATTGTGGCACTTGAGTGTTTGTATCATCATTAGGATGCTTGATAGTGACCCTTGAGTACCTATGCCTTCACTAGGTGGCTTTGTAGTGATCTTTGAGTAAATCTACAACGACTAGGATGCTTAATAGTGACCGTTGAGCACATGTACCATCACTATGATGATTTATAGTCACTCTTGAATAAATGTACTATCAGAAAGATTCTTTATAGGGACCAATGAGTATATGTACCATCACAAGGGGCTTTCTAGTCACCATGAGTACATGTATCATCACTAGAAGGCTTTATAGTGACTCTTGAGTACATGTACCATCACTAGGAGGCTTTATAGTGAACCTTGAGTATGCGTACCATCAATAGGAGGCTTTATAGTGTCTCTTGAGTACATGTATCATACTTTGGTGGCTTTAAAGTGACACTTCAGTACATGTACTATCAATAGGAGGCTTTATAATGACCCCTGAGTACATGTACCATAAGTAAGAGACTATATAGCGATTCTTGAGTACATGTTTCATCACTAGAAGGCTTTAAAGTGGCTCTTGAGTACATGTACCATCACTAGGAGGCTTTATAGTGACCCTTGATTATCGGTACCATCACTAGGAGGCTTTATAGTGTCTCTTGAGTACATGTACCATCACTAGGTGGCTTTATAGTGACACTTCAGTACATGTACTATCCATAGGAGGCTTATAATGACCCTTGAGTACATGTACCATAATTAAGAGACTATATAGCGATTCTTAAACACAAGTATCATCACTAGGAGTCTTTATAGTGTCTCTTCAGTACATGTATCATCACTAGGATGCTTAATAGTGACCCTTGATTATCGTTACCATCACTAGGAGGCTTTATAGTGTCTCTTGAGTACATGTACCAACACAAGAAGGCTTTATAGTGAACCATGAGTACATGTACCATCTCTAGAAGGCTATTTAGTGACCCTTTTGTACATGTACCACCACAAGGTGGCTTTATAGTGACGCTTATGTACATGTACAATCACTTGGAGGATTTATAGTGACCCTTGAGTACATGTACCATCACTAGGTGGTTTATACTGACACTTAACTACATGTAATATCACTAAAAGGCTATATATACTCAGTATAGTTAGCCTTGAGGACATGTACCATCACAAGGTGGTTTAATGGAGACACTTATATACATGTATCATCGCTGGGAAGCTTCATTGTGACACTTGAGTACATGTATCATCACTAGGTGTCTTTTTAGTGACCCTTGTGTACATATACAATAACTATTAGGCTTTATAGTGACCCTTAAGTATACTTGCCCTCACTAGGAGGCTTTATAGTGTTTTTAGGACATGTACCGTCACAAAAAGGCTTTATAATGACCCTTGAGTACATTTACCATCAATAGGAGGCTATATAGTGACCCTTGAGTACATGTACCAACACAAGGTGGCTTTATAGTGACACTTATGTAAATGTACCATCATCAGGAGGCTTTATAGTGACGCTTGAGTACATGTACCATCACAAGGAGGCTTTTTAGTGACTATTGTATACATAAACCATCGCTATCGGCTTTAAACCTCCCCTTGAGTACTCATATCATCACTAGAATGCTTTATATTGACTCTTGAGTACACGCAACATCACAAAGAGGCTTTATAGCGACTCTGGAGTAAATGTACCATCACTAGAAGGCTTAAAGTGACTCTTGAGTACATGTACCATCACGAGGGAGCTTTATAGTGACTCTAGAATACATGATCCATCACAAGGATACTGTATAGTTACCCTTGAGTACATGTCCAATCACTCAGAGGATTTTATAGTGAACATTTACTACATATACTATCACCAGAATACTAAATAGTGATTCTTGAGTACGCGTACCATCACGAGGAGGCTTTTAGTAACCCTTTAATATATGTACCTTCACTAGGTGCCTAAATAGTGGCCATGAGTACATGGACCATACTAGGAGGTTTAATAGTGTCCCTTAAATATATGTACCATGCCTAGGAGGCTTTATAGTGACCCTTGAGTACCCATTCCATGACTAGAAGGCTTTATTGTGAGGCTCTGGTACATGTACCAGCACTAGGAGGCTTTATTGTGACTCTTGAGTACGTGTTAAATCACAAGGTGGCTTTATAGTGACTCTTGAATACATGAAGCATCACTAGGAGGCTTTATAGTGACCCTTGAGTACATGTACCATCACTAGGAGGCTTTATAGTGACCCATTGAGTACATGTTACATCCATAGGACGCTTTATAGTGACCCTAGATGACATATACCTTAACAAGGTGGCTTTATAGTGACTCTTGTGACTATGCTACATCACTAGGCGGCTTTATAGTGACCCTTGAGTACATGTACTATTACAAGGAGGCTTTATATTGACCCTTGAGTACTTGTACCATCACTAGAATGCTTCATAATAACTCTTGAGTACATGTACTATCACAAGAAGGCTTTATAATGATTCTTGACTGCATATGTCATCACTAGGAGTCTTTTAGTGACCCTTGGGTATATGTGCCATCACTAGGAGGCTTTATAGTGTATTTTGAGTACATGTACCATCACAAGAAGGCTTAATAGTGTCACTCAAGTATATTAACATGACTAGGAGGCTTTATAGTAGACTATTGAGTACCCATGCCATCACTTGGAGGCTTTATTGTGACGCTTTGGTACATGTACCATCACATGGAGGCTTTATAATGACCAGTGAGTACCTGTACCATCACAAGGAGGCTTTATCACGATTTTGGGTACATGTAGCATCACGAAGAGTCACTATTATGACACTTGAGTACATGCACCATACTAGTAGATTAAAAAGTGTCGCTTGAGTATATGTACTATGACTAGGAGGCTTTATAGTGACTCTTGAGTACCCATACCATCACTGGGTGGCTTTTTAGTGACCCTTGAGTACATGTACCAACGCTAGGAGGCTTTATTATCACCCTTGAGTACATGTATCATCACGAGGTGGCTTCATAGTAGCTCTAGAATACATGCACTAGCACAATGAGGCTGTATAGTGACCCTTGAGGACATGCACCATCACTAAGAGCCTTTATAGTGACCATTTAGTACATATACCATCACTAGGAGACTTTATAGTGATCGTTGAGTGAATGTACCATCACTAGAAGGCTTGATAGTGACCATTGAGTACCTGTACCATCATAATGAGGCTTTATTATGACCCTTGAGTACATGTACCATCACGAGGAGGCCCGATTATGCTACTTGAGTACATGTACCATCGCTAGGAGGCACTATAGTGACACTTTAGTACATTTACAATTACTAGTAGACGCTACAGTAACACTTGAGTTACGATTGGGTACATTTACAACCACTAGTAAACACTTTGTTTGCTTGATTTGATTATTTACGTCCCATCAACAATCTTTCAGTTTAACAGGAACGGGTCTTCCAGGGTTGAACCAGTACTAAGCTAGGATAAGTATGTCTTGCTCAAGGACCACAATGCAGTTACGCCAGTGAGGCTCAAACCCGCGGCCCCTCGGTCTCGAGTCAAGCACTCTACCACTGAGCCACTGCGCTCCCGCTAGTAAGCACTAAAATCACACAAAAGTGTATGTACTTTCACCAGGAGGTGCTACAGCAACACTTGAGTTCTCTTATCTCTGCTCAGACGCACTTCAGTGATATTTTAGTACATGCATCATCAATAAGAGGCACTACGGTGACACCTGAGTACGTGCATCATTACTAAGAGGCACACTACATCGACACTTATACACATGTATCCTCACTAGGAGGCATTATAGTGGCACATGACTACATGTACTATTATTAGAGGTACTACACTGACACTTCAGTACATTTACAATCGCAATTAGAGTCACACTTAAAACCTTGTATATTCACTAGGAGGTGCTGCAGTGACATTTGAGTATGGTACTCTAGCGCATCCTAGTGATGGACTATATACTCCCCATGTGTCACTGTAGTGCCTCCTAAAGAAGGTTCATGTACTCAAGTGTCACAGTAGTGGTGCCTCCTAATTATAAGACATATACTCGAGAGTCACTGCTTTGCCTCTTAGTGATGATGAATGTACTCAAGTGTCATCGTTGTGCCTCTTACACTATGAGACACTACAGTGACACCTTAGTTCATTTGACTTCGTTAGGAGGTACTACAGTTACACTTAAGTATATGCACCATCACCAGGATGCACTACAAGGACACTTAGGTACATATATCATCATTTAGAGGCACTACAGTCACACATACGTGTATTTACCGTCACTAGACAGCACTACAGTGGCACTTGAGTGCATGTACCTTCTTTAGGCCGCACTACGGTATCCCTTGAGTGCACATACCCTTACAAGGGTATACAACAGTGACGATTGAGAATTTGCATCATCACTAGGAGGCACTAGAGTGACACTTGAGAACATATACCTCACATAGGAGGAACTTCAGTGACCCTTGGGTACATTTATAAACACTAGTAAGCATTACGCATAAACTTGAGTGCATGTAACTTCACTAGAAGTGACATTTGAGTATAGTATTTATCACTAGGACACACTACAGTGACACTTGAGTACATATATTGTCACTAGGATGCACTACAGGGACACTTGAGTACAATTACCATCTCTAAGAGGGACTACATTGACCCCCTGAGTACATTCACCAGCACTAGGAGGCATTACAATGACACTTGAGTACATTTACAATTACAAGTATACACTAGAGTGACACTTGAGTGCATGAACCTTCCTTTTGATGCACTACAGTTAGAATTGGATATATTTACAATCAATAGTGGGCACTAAAATGACACTTGAGTGTATGCATTGTCACCAGGAGGTGCTACAGTAACACTTGATTGCAACTTTCTTCACTAAGGGCACTACATATACGTTTCAGAACATGCATCAACAGTAGGATGCACTGCATTGACATTGGAGAAGATACATCATCACTAAAAACCACTGCAGTGACACTTGAGCACATGTATCTCACTATGGGCTCTACGGTGATATTCATGTACATATACTATCACTAGGAGGCACTACATTGACACATGACTATTTTAATCATCACAAGGAGGCACTACAAAGACAATTTAGTACATTTACAGTCATAACTTAGCACTACAGTGACACTTTAATATTAGTGCCTCCTAGTGCTGGTATATACGCTCACTTGCCACTGTAGTGCATCCTAGTGAAGATATGTGCACTCAAGTGTTACTGTAGCACATCCTAGTGAAGATATGTGCCCTCAAGTGCTACTGTAGCAAATCCTAGTGAAGGTGCATGCTCTCAAGTGTCACTGTAATGCCTCATATCGATGGTTATTGTAATCAAGTGTCACTATAGTGCCTCCTAGTGAAGGTTATATACTCAAGCGTATCTGTAGTACCTACTAGTGATGATACAAGCACCCAAACGTCATTGTGGTGGCTCGTGGTTAAAGTACGTTCACCCAAGTGTTTATGTGCTGCATAACTGTGAAGGATGTGAAGATACATGTACTCAAGTGTCACTGAAGTGCCTCCTAGCAATGATAAATCTACTCAAAGATTACTGTAGTGCCTCATTATGATGGTGCATGTCACAAAAGTGCCATCTGGTGATGTTATACACACTCAAGTGTCACTGAAATACCTTCTAGCAAATGTAGATGTGCCGAAGTGTCACTGTAGTGCCTCCTTGGCAACTTGCATATACTCACGTGTCACTGTAGTGCCACATAGTGATGATAAACAAACTCAAGAGTAACTGAAATGTCTCCAAGTGAAGGTACATGTTCTCAGGTGTCAATGTAGCACCTCCTAGTGAAGAACATATGCCTAAGTGTTAATGTAGTGCCTCTTTGAGAAGATGCACATACTCTAGTGTCACTGTACTGCCACCTAGTGATGATATAAACTGGTCAAAAAAAATTAAGCCCCACCAGAAATTTTCCATAGGCTTAATGTAAATACATTCATGTTTAATTTATCATAACATTTTACTGAATAAAGATTTTTCCATAACATTTTCAGCGAAGTAGCAGCAATGTTTCCTCTCACCATACGCTAGGTTTCAGATTTATTGATAAGTTTTCCATAGAGCTCCACACATTCCAGTAAATGTCCCGTTTCGTTCCCTATCATTCCTATAGTAAAATAGGAGAAATATTGGATACTCTTGGAAAATTTAGCACACACCCAAAGAATATCGGTATTGTCAATTCAAACTTTGTGTAATTACACCTAAGACATTGTCGTCTAACTTGGATAGGATTAGAATTTTCAACAACCATCGATATTTTTGAAATAAACTACTAAACTTTAGGAATTTAACATTATGGCTATGGGAAAAAGTGACATGGGGCTTAACTTATTTTGACGAGTTTATATACTCGAGTGTCACTGTAGTGCCTCCTACGTGATCTGAGGTGGCACTGTGGTGTTCCTAGTGAAGGTACATGTGTCCAATTGTATCTTTAGTGCCTCTTAGTGAAGGTGCATGTATTGAAGTGTCACTGTAGTATCACCTTGTGATGATATAAACACTCAGGTGCCACAAAGTAGTGTATCCTTGTGATGGTACGTGTACTAAAGCGCAATTGTAGGTGCTCGTAGTATAGGTACTCAAGTCCTATTATAGTGCCTCCTTTTGCTTTTTAATATATTCCAATGCCACTGTTGTGCCTCCTAGTTTTATAAACGCATTCAACTGTCGCTGTAGTACCAACTAGTGATGGTTTATACACTCAAGTGCCACAATAGTGCCTCCATGTGAAAGTGGACATGTTCTCGCGAATGCACCTGTGGTACCTTCTTTTTTCGGTTGATGTAATCTATATCCCTATGGTATGAAAAATTCTTTGTCAGTTGTTTTCATCTCATGACAACGGTCAGAGCACGGTAATATATCATTCATGTATGAAACATGCTCCGTCAGTTGTCATCATCACATGACAACGGTCAGAGTATGATTATACCCTCTCAAGAATGAGTCATGCTCTGTCAGTTGCCATCATCTCATGACAACGGCCAGAGCACGGTTATTCATCTCTAAGGTATGAAACATGCTCCGTCAGTTGTCATCGTCTCATGACAACGGTGAGAGCATGGTAATATATCATATATCTTTAAAAACATGCCCCGCAAGTTGTCTTCGCCTCATGACAACGGACAAAGCATGGTTATACATCCCAAAGATATGAATCATGCCCTACAAGTTGTCTTCGTCTCATGACAACGGTAAGAGTATGATTACACCCCCTCAAGTATGAGTCATGCTCTGTCAGTTGCCATCATCTCATGACAACGGTCAGAGCATGGTTATTTTTCTCTTAGGTATGTAACATGTTCTGTCAGGTCTCATCATCTTATGACAACGGTCAGAGCATGGAAATATACCACTCATGTATGAAACATGCTCCGTCAGTTGCCATCGTCTTATGACAACGGTCAGAGCATGGTAATAGATCCCTAAGGTAACAATCATGCTCCGTCAGTTGTCATAGTCTCATGACAACGGTCAGAGCATGGCTATACATCCCAAAGGTATGAAACCTGCTCTGTCAGTTGTCTATGTCTCATCACAACGTTCAGAGCATGGTTATTTATCCCTAAGGTATGAATCATGCTCCGTCAGTTGTCATCGTCTCATGACTACAGTCAGAGCATGGTGCATGAAATATATCATATATCTATGAAACATGTCCAACAAGTTGTCTTCGCCTCATGACAACAGACAGAGCATGGTTATACATCTCAAAGGTATGAATTATGCTCCGTCAGTTGTTTTTGTCTCATAATATCAGTCAGAGCATGGTAGTATATCCCTAAGGTATGAACCATGCTCCGTCAGTTGTTATCGTCTAGTGACAACGGTCAGAGCATGGTAATATATCCCTAAGGTATGAAAAATGCTCCGTCAGTTGTTATCGTCTAGTGACAACGGTCAGAGCATGGTAATATATCCCTAAGGTATGAACCATGCTCCGTCAGTTGTTATCATCTAGTGACAACGGTCAGAGCATGGTAATATATCCCTCAGGTATGAACCATGCTCCGTCAGTTGTTATCATCTAGTGACAACGGTCAGAGCATGGAAATATATCCCTAAGGTATGAACCATGCTCCGTCACTTGTTATCGTCTAGTGACAATGGTCAGAGCATGGTAATATATCCCTAAGGTATGAACCATGCTCCGTCAGTTATTATCGTCTAGTGACAACGGTCAGAGCATGGTTATATATCCCTAAGGTATGACCCATACTCCGTCAGTTGTAATCGTTTAGAGACAACGGTCAGAGCATGGTAATATATCCTTATGTATAAACCATGCTCCTTCAGACGTTATCGTCTAGTGAAAACGTTCAGAGCATGGTAATACAACCCTAAGGTATGAACCATGCTCTGTCAATTGTTATCATCTCATGACAACGGTCAGAGCATGGTAATATATCCCTAAGATATGAACCATGCTCCGTCAGTTGTGATCGTCTAATAACAACGGTCAGAGCATGGTAATATATCCCTAAGGTATTAACCTTGCTCCGTCAGTTGTTATCGTCTCATGACAACTGTCAGAGAATGGTAATATATCCCTACGATATTAACCATGCTCCGTCAGTTGTTATCGTCTAGTGACAACGGTAAGAGCATGGTAATATATCCCTAAGGTGTGAACCATGCTCCGTCAGTTGTCATCAACTAGTGACAACGGTCAGAGCATGATAAAATGTCCCTAAGGTATGAACCATGCTCCGTCAGTTGTTATCATCTAGTGACAACGGTCAGAGCATGGATATATCCCTAAGGTATGAACCATGGTCCGTCAGTTGTTATCGTCCCATGACAACGGTCAGAGCATGGTAATATATCCCTAAGGTATGAACCATGCTCCGTCAGTTGTTATCGTCTAGTGACAACGGTCAGAGCAGTGTAATATATCCCTAAGGTATGAACCATGCTCCGTCAGTTGTTATCATCTAGTGACATCGGTCAGAGCCTGGTAATATATCCCTAAGGTATGAACCATGCCCCGTCACTTGTTATCGTCTAGTGACAACGGTCAGAGCATGGTAATATATCCCTAAGGTATGAACCATGCTCTATCAGTTGTAATCGTCTCATGACAACGGTCAGAGCATGGTAATAAATCCCTAAGGTATGAACCGTGCTCCGTCAGATGTTATCGTTTAGTGACAACGGTCAGAGCATGGTAATATATCCCTAAGGTATGAACCAAGCTCCGTCAGTTTTTATCGTCTCATGACAATGGTCAGAGCATGGTAATATATCCCTAAGGTATGAACCATGCTCTATCAGTTGTAATCGTCTCATGACAACGGTCAGAGCATGGTAATAAATCCCTAAGGTATGAACCGTGCTCCGTCAGATGTTATCGTTTAGTGACAACGGTCAGAGCATGGTAATATATCCCTAAGGTATGAACCAAGCTCCGTCAGTTTTTATCGTCTCATGACAATGGTCAGAGCATGGTAATATATCCCTAAGGTATGAACCATGCTCCGTCAGTTGTTATCATCTTGTGACAACGGTCAGAGCATGGTTATATATCCCTAAGGTATTATCCATGCTCCATCAGTTGTTATCGTCTAGTGACAACGGTCAGAGCATGGTAATGTATCCCTAAGATATGAACCATGCTCCGTCAGTTGTTATCATCTAGTGACAACTGTCAAAGCATGGTAATATATCCCTAATGTATAAACCATGCTCCGTCAGTTGTTATCGTCTAATGACAACTGTCAGAGCATGGTAATATATCCCTAAGGTATGAACCATTTTACCGTCAGCTGTTATCGTCTCTTGACAGCGGTCAGAGCATGGTAATATATCCCTAAGATATGAACCATGCTCCGTCAGTTGTTACTGTCTAGTGACAACGGTCAGAGCATGGTAATATATCCCTAAGGTATGAACCATGCTCCGTCAGTTGTTATCGTCTCATGACAACGGTCAGAGCATGGTATTATATCCCTAAGGTATGAAAAATGCTCTGACAGTTGTCATCGTGACATGACAACGGTCAGAGCATGGTTATTCATCCCTAAGGTATGAAACATGCTCAGTTAGTTGTCATCGCCTCATGACAACGGTCAGAGCATTGTTATTCATCTCTAAGATATGAAACATGCTCCAACAGTTGTCATTGTGACATGACAACGGTCAGAGCATGGGTTTTCATTCCTAAGGTATGAACCATGCTCCGTTAGTTGTCATCGCCTCATGACAGCGGTCAGAGCATGGTTATTCATCTCTAAGGTATGAAAAATGCTCCGACAGTTGTCATCGTCTCATGACATCAGTCAGAGCATGGTTATTCATCCTGAAGGTATCAAACATGCTCCGACAGTTGACATCGTCTCATGACAACGGTCAGAGCATCGTTATTCATCTCTAAGGTATGAAACATGCTCCGACAGTTGTCATCGTGACATGACAACGGTCAGAGCATGGTTTTTCATCTCTTAGGTATGAAACATGCTCCGACAGTTGATATCGTCTCATGACAACGGCCAGAGCATGGCTATTCATCTCTAAGGTATTAAACAGGCTCCGTCCGTTGTCATCGTGACATGACAACGGTCAGAGCATGGTGATTCATCTCTAAGGTATGAAACATGCTCCGACAGTTGTCATCGTGACATGACAACGGTCAGAGCATGGTTATTCATCTCTAAGGTATGAAACATGCTCCGTCAGTTGTCATCGTCTCATGACAACGGTCAGAGCATTCTTAATCATTTCTATGGTATGAAACATGCTCGGACAGTTGACATCGTGACATGACAACGGTCAGAGCATGGTTATTTATTTCTAAGGTATGAAACATGCTCTGTCAGTTGTCATCGCCTCATGACAACGGTGTGAGCATGGTTATTCATCTTTAGCTACGAAACATGCTCAGACAGTTGTCATCGTGACATGATAACGGTCAGAGCATGGTTATTTATCCCTTAGGTATGAAACATGCTCCGACAGTTGTCATCGTGACATGACGACGGTCAGAGCATAGTTATTCATCTCTAAGATATGAAACATGCTCCGTTAGTTGTCACGTAACATGACACCGTTCAGAGCATGGTTATTTATCCCTTAGGTATGAAACATGCTCCGACAGTTGTCATCGTGACATGACAACGGTCAGAGCATGGTTATTCAACTTTAAGGTATGAAACATGCTCCGACAGTTGTCATCGTCTCATGACAACGGTCAGAGCATGGTTATTCATCTCTAAGGTATGAAACATGCTCATCGTGACATAACAACGGTCAGAGCATGGTTATTCATCTCTTAGGTATCAAACATGCCGCGTCAGTTGTTATCGTCTCATGACAACGGTCAGAGCATGGTTATTCATCCCTAAGGTATGAAACATGCTCGGTCAGTTGTCATCGCCTTATGACAATGGTCAGAGCATGGTTATTCATCTCTAAGGTATGAAACATGCTCCGGCAGTTGTCATCGCGACATGACAACGGTCAGAGCATGGTTATTTATCTCTACGGTATGAAACATGCCTCGTCAGTTGTCATCGTCTCATGACAACGGTCAGAGCATGGTTATTCATCCCTAAGGTATGAAACATGCTCGGTCAGTTGTCATCGCCTCATGACAACGGTCAGAGCATGGTTATTCATCCCTTAGGTGTGAAACATGCTCCGTCAGTTGTTATCGCCTCATGACAACGGTCAGAGCATAGTTATTAATCCCTAAGGTATGTAACCTACTCCGTCAGTTGTCATCGTCTCATGACAACGGTCAGAGCATGGTTATAAATCTCTAAGGTATGAAACATGCTTCGTCAGTTATTATCGTCTAGTGACAACATTCAGAGCATGGTAATATATCCCTAAGGGATGAACCATGCTCCGTCACTTGTTTTCGTCTAGTGACAATGGTCAGAGCATGGTAATATATCCCTAAGGTATGAACCATGCTCCGTCAGTTGTTTTCGTCTAGTGACAACGGTCAGAGCATGGTTATATATCCCTAAGGTATAAATCATGCTCCGTCAGTTGTTATCGATCATGACAATGGTCAGAGCATGGTAATATATCCCTAAGATATAAACCATGCTCCGTTAGTTGTTATCGTCTAGTGACAACGGTCAGAGCAAAGTTATATATCCCTAAGGTATGAGCCATGCTCGTCAGTTGTAATCATCTCATGACAACGGTCAGAGCATGGTTATCTATACCTAAGGTATGATCCATACTCCGTCAGTTGTTATCGTCTAGTGACAACGGTCAGAGCATGGTTATATATCCTAAGGTATGAACCATGCTCCGTCAGTTGTTATCATCTTGTGACAACGGTCAGAGCATGGTAATATATCCCTGAGGTATTATCCATGCTCCGTCAGTTGTTGTTATCTAGTGCCAACGGTCAGAGCATGGTAATATATCCCTAAGGTATGAACCATGCGCCGTCAGTTGTTATCGTCTAGAGACAACGGTCAGAGCATAGTTATATATCCCTAAGGTATGAACACTGCTCGTCAGTTGTAATCATCTCATGACAACTGTCAGAGCATGGTAATCTATACCTAAGGTATTATCCATACTCCGTCAGTTGTTATCGTCTAGTGACAACGGTCAGAGCATGGTTATATATCCTAAGGTATGAACCATGCTCCGTCAGTTGTTATCATCTAGTGACAACGGTCAGAGCATGGTAATATATCCCTAAGATATGAACCATGCTCCGTCAGTTGTTATCATCTCATGACAGTGGTCAGAGCATGCTAATATATCCCTAAGATATGAACCATGCTCCGTCAGTTGTTATTGTCTAGTGACAACGGTCAGAGCATGGTAATATATCCCTAAGGTATGAACCATGCTCCGTCAGTTGTCATCATCTAGTGACAACGGTCAGAGCATGGTAATATATCCCTAAGGTATGAACCATGCTCTGTCACTAGGGATCGTCTCATGATAACGGTCAGAGCATGGTAATGTATCCCTAAGGTATGATCCATGCTCCGTCAGTTGTTATCGTCTCATGACAACGGTCAGAGCATGATAATATATCCCTAAGGTATGAACCATGCTCCGTCAGTTGTTATCGTCTCATGACAACGGCCAGAGCATGGTAATATTACCCTTAGGTATGAACCATGCTCCGTCAGTTGTTATCGTCTCATGACAACGGTCAGAGCATGGTTATTCATCTCTAAGATATGAAACATGCTCCGTCAGTTGTCATCACCTCATGACAACGGTCAGAGCATGATAATATATCCCTAAGGTATGAACCATGCTCCGTCAGTTGTTATCGTCTCATGACAACGGTCAGAGCATGGTAATATATCCCTAAGGTATGAACCATGCTCCGTCAGTTGTATTCGTCTCATGACAACGGTCAGAGCATGGTAATATATACCCAAGGTATGAACCGTGCTCCGTCAGATGTTATCATTTAGTGACAATGGTCAGAGCAACGTAATATATCCCTAAGGTATGAACCATGCTCCGTCAGTTGTTATCGTCTCATGACAACGGTCAGAGCATGGTAATATATCCCTAAGGTATGAACCATGCTCCGTCAATTGTTATCATCTTGTGAGAACGGTCAGAGCATGGTAATATATCCCTGAGGTATTATCCATGCTCCGTCAGTTGTTATCGTCTCATGACAACGGTCAGAGCATGGTAATATATCCCTAAGGTATGAACCATGCTCCGTCAGTTGTTATCGTCTAGTGACAACGGTCAGAGCATGGTAATATATCCCTTAGAAATGAACCATGCTCCGTCAGTTGTTATCATCTAGTGACAACGGTCAGAGCATGGTAATATATCCCTAAGGTATGAACCATGCTCCGTCAGTTGTTATCGTCTAGTGACAACGGTCAGAGCATGGTAATATATCCCTAAGATATGAACCATGCTCCGTCAGTTGTTATCATCTCATGACAGCGGTCAGAGCATGCTAATATATCCCTAAGATATGAACCATGCTCCGTCAGTTGTTATTGTCTAGTGACAACGGTCAGAGCATGGTAATATATCCCTAAGGTATGAACCATGCTCCGTCAGTTGTCATCATCTAGTGACAACGGTCAGAGCATGGTAATATATCCCTAAGGTATGAACCATGCTCTGTCACTAGGGATCGTCTCATGATAACGGTCAGAGCATGGTAATGTATCCCTAAGGTATGATCCATGCTCCGTCAGTTGTTATCGTCTCATGACAACGGTCAGAGCATGATAATATATCCCTAAGGTATGAACCATGCTCCGTCAGTTGTTATCGTCTCATGACAACGGTCAGAGCATGGTAATATTTCCCTTAGGTATGAACCATGCTCCGTCAGTTGTTATCGTCTCATGACAACGGTCAGAGCGTGGTATTTCCCTTAGGTATGAACCATGCTCCGTCAGTTGTTTTCGTCTAGTGACAACGGTCAGAGCATGGTAATATATCCCTAAGGTATGAACCATGCTCCGTCAGTTGTTATTGTCTATTGACAACGGTCAGAGCATGGTAATATTTCCCTTAGGTATGAACCATGCTCCGTCAGTTGTTATCATCTAGAGACAACGGTCAGAGCATGGTAATATATCCCTCAGGTATGAAACATGCTCCGACAGTTGTCATCGCCTCATGACAACGGTCAGAGCATGGTTATTCATCTCTAAGGTATGAAACATGCTCCGACAGTTGTCATCGCCTCATGACAACGGTCAGAGCATGGTTATTCATCTCTAAGGTATGAAACATGCTCCGACAGTTGTCATAGTCTCATGACAACGGTCAGAGCATGGTTATTCATCCCGAAGGTATGAAACATGCTCCGGCAGTTGTTATCGTCTAGTGACAACGGTAAGAGCATGGTAATATATCCCTAAGGTATGAACCATGCTCCGTCACTTGTTATCGTCTAGTGACAACGGTCAGAGCATGGTAATATATCCCTAAGGTATGAACCATGCTCCGTCAGTTGTATTCGTCTCATGACAACGGTCAGAGCATGGTAATCTATACCTAAGGTATGATCAATACTCCGTCAGTTGTTATCGTCTAGTGACAACGGTTAGAGCATGGTTATATATCCTTTGGTATGAACCAAGCTCTGTCAGTTGTTATCGTCTCATGACAACGGTCAGAGCATGGTAATATATCCCTAAGGTATGAACCGTGCTCCGTCAGATGTTATCCTTTAGTGACAATGGTCAGAGCATGGTTATATATCCCTAAGGTATGAACCAGGCTCCGTCAGCTGTTATCGTCTCATGACAACGGTCAGTGCATGGTAATATATCCCTAGGGTATGAACCATGCTCTGTCAGTTGTTATCATCTTGTGACAACGGTCAGAGCATGGTAATATATCCCCAAGGTATGAACCATGGTCCGTCAGTTGTTAGCATCTAGTGACAACGGTCAGAGCATGGTTATATATCCCTAAGGTATAACCATGATCCGTCAGGTGTTATCGTCTAGTGATAACTGTCAGAGAATGGATATATATCCCTAAGGTATAACCATGCTCCGTCAGGTGTTGTCGTCTAATGACGACGGTCAGAGCATGGTAATATATCCCTAAGGTATGAACCATGCTCCGTCAGTTGTCATCATCTAGTGACAACGGTCAGAGCATGGTAATATATCCCTAAGGTATGAACCATGCTCCGTCAGTTGTTATCATCTAGTGTCAACGGTCAGAGTATGATTATTCATCCCTAAGGTATGAACCATGCTCCGTCAGTTGTTATCATCTAGTGACAACGGTCAGAGCATGGTAATATATCCCTAAGGTATGAACCATGCTCCGTCAGTTGTATTCGTCTCATGACAACGGTCAGAGCATGGTAATATATACCCAAGGTATGAACCGTGCTCCGTCAGATGTTATCATTTAGTGACAATGGTCAGAGCAACGTAATATATCCCTAAGGTATGAACCATGCTCCGTCAGTTGTTATCGTCTCATGACAACGGTCAGAGCATGGTAATATATCCCTAAGGTATGAACCATGCTCCGTCAGTTGTTATCATCTTGTGACAACGGTCAGAGCATGGTAATATATCCCTGAGGTATTATCCATGCTCCGTCAGTTGTTATCGTCTCATGACAACGGTCAGAGCATGGTAATATATCCCTAAGGTATGAACCATGCTCCGTCAGTTGTTATCGTCTAGTGACAACGGTCAGAGCATGGTAATATATCCCTTAGATATGAACCATGCTCCGTCAGTTGTTATCATCTAGTGACAACGGTCAGAGCATGGTAATATATCCCTAAGGTATGAACCATGCTCCGTCAGTTATTATCGTCTAGTGACAACGGTCAGAGCATGGTAATATATCCCTAAGATATGAACCATGCTCCGTCAGTTGTTATCATCTCATGACAGCGGTCATAGCATGCTAATTTATCCCTAAGATATGAACCATGCTCCGTCAGTTGTTATTGTCTAGTGACAACGGTCAGAGCATGGTAATATATCCCTAAGGTATGAACCATGCTCCGTCAGTTGTATTCGTCTCATGACAACGGTCAGAGCATGGTAATCTATACCTAAGGTATGATCAATACTCCGTCAGTTGTTATCGTCTAGTGACAACGGTCAGAGCATGGTTATATATCCTTTGGTATGAACCAAGCTCTGTCAGTTGTTATCGTCTCATGACAACGGTCAGAGCATGGTAATATATCCCTAAGGTATGAACCGTGCTCCGTCAGATGTTATCCTTTAGTGACAATGGTCAGAGCATGGTTATATATCCCTAAGGTATGAACCAGGCTCCGTCAGCTGTTATCGTCTCATGACAACGTCAGTGCATGGTAATATATCCCTAGGGTATGAACCATGCTCTGTCAGTTGTTATCATCTTGTGACAACGGTCAGAGCATGGTAATATATCCCCAAGGTATGAACCATGGTCCGTCAGTTGTTAGCATCTAGTGACAACGGTCAGAGCATGGTTATATATCCCTAAGGTATAACCATGCTCCGTCAGGTGTTATCGTCTAGTGATAACTGTCAGAGAATGGATATATATCCCTAAGGTATAACCATGCTCCGTCAGGTGTTGTCGTCTAATGACGACGGTCAGAGCATGGTAATATATCCCTAAGGTATGAACCATGCTCTGTCAGTTGTCATCATCTAGTGACAACGGTCAGAGCATGGTAATATATCCCTAAGGTATGAACCATGCTCCGTCAGTTGTTATCATCTAGTGTCAACGGTCAGAGTATGATTATTCATCCCTAAGGTATGAACCATGCTCCGTCAGTTGTTATCATCTAGTGACAACGGTCAGAGCATGGTAATATATCCCTAAGGTATGAACCATGCTCCGTCAGTTGTATTCGTCTCATGACAACGGTCAGAGCATGGTAATATATACCCAAGGTATGAACCGTGCTCCGTCAGATGTTATCATTTAGTGACAATGGTCAGAGCAACGTAATATATCCCTAAGGTATGAACCATGCTCCGTCAGTTGTTATCGTCTCATGACAACGGTCAGAGCATGGTAATATATCCCTAAGGTATGAACCATGCTCCGTCAGTTGTTATCATCTTGTGACAACGGTCAGAGCATGGTAATATATCCCTGAGGTATTATCCATGCTCCGTCAGTTGTTATCGTCTCATGACAACGGTCAGAGCATGGTAATATATCCCTAAGGTATGAACCATGCTCCGTCAGTTGTTATCGTCTAGTGACAACGGTCAGAGCATGGTAATATATCCCTTAGATATGAACCATGCTCCGTCAGTTGTTATCATCTAGTGACAACGGTCAGAACATGGTAATATATCCCTAAGGTATGAACCATGCTCCGTCAGTTGTTATCGTCTAGTGACAACGGTCAGAGCATGGTAATATATCCCTAAGATATGAACCATGCTCCGTCAGTTGTTATCATCTCATGACAGCGGTCATAGCATGCTAATTTATCCCTAAGATATGAACCATGCTCCGTCAGTTGTTATTGTCTAGTGACAACGGTCAGAGCATGGTAATATATCCCTAAGGTATGAACCATGCTCCGTCAGTTGTCATCATCTAGTGACAACGGTCAGAGCATGGTAATATATCCCTAAGGTATGAACCATGCTCTGTCACTAGGGATCGTCTCATGATAACGGTCAGAGCATGGTAATGTATCCCTAAGGTATGATCCATGCTCCGTCAGTTGTTATCGTCTCATGACAACGGTCAGAGCATGATAATATATCCCTAAGGTATGAACCATGCTCCGTCAGTTGTTATCGTCTCATGACAACGGTCAGAGCATGGTAATATATCCCTTAGGTATAAACCATGCTCCGTCAGTTGTTATCGTCTCATGACAACGGTCAGAGCATGGTAATATTTCCCTTAGGTATGAACCATGCTCCGTCAGTTGTTATCGTCTCATGACAACGGTCAGAGCATGATAATATATCCCTAAGGTATGAACCATGCTCCGTCAGTTGTTATCGTCTCATGACAACGGTCAGAGCATGGTAATATTTCCCTTAGGTATGAACCATGCTCCGTCAGTTGTTATCGTCTCATGACAATGGTCAGAGCATGGTAATATATCCCTAAGGTATGAACCGTGCTCCGTCAGATGTTATCGTTTAGTGACAATGGTCAGAACAACGTAATATATCCCTAAGGTATGAACCATGCTCCGTCAGTTGTTATCGTCTCATAACAACGGTCAGAGCATGGTAATATATCCCTAAGGTATGAACCATGCTCCGTCAGTTGTTATCATCTTGTGACAACGGTCAGAGCATGGTAATATATCCCTGAGGTATTATCCATGCTCCGTCAGTTGTTATCGTCTAGTGACAACGGTCAGAGCATGGTAATATATCCCTAAGGTATGAACCATGCTCCGTCACTTTTTATCATCTCGTGACAACGGTCAGAGCACGGTAATATATCCCTAAGGTATGAACAATGGTCCGTCAGTTGTTATCGTCTAGTGACAATGGTCAGAGCATGGTAATATATCCCTAAGTAATGAACCATGCTCCTTCACTTTTTATCGTCTAGTGACAACGGTCAGAGCATGGTAATATATCCCTAAGGTATGAACCATGCTCCGTCAGTTGTATTCGTCTCATGACAACTGTCAGAGCATGGTTATATATACCTAAGGTATGATCCATACTCCGTTAGTTGTTATCGTCTAGTGACAACGGTCAGAGCATGGTTATATATCCTATGGTATGAACCATGCTCCGTCAGTTGTTATCGTCTCATGACAACGGTCAGAGCATGGTAATATATCCCTAAGGTATGAACCGTGCTCCGTCAGATGTTATCCTTTAGTGACAATGGTCAGAGCATGGTTATATATCCCTAAGGTATGAACCAGGCTCCGTCAGCTGTTATCGTCTCATGACAACGGTCAGTGCATGGTAATATATCCCTAGGGTATGAACCATGCTCTGTCAGTTGTTATCATCTTGTGACAACGGTCAGAGCATGGTAATATATCCCCAAGGTATGAACCATGGTCCGTCAGTTGTTAGCATCTAGTGACAACGGTCAGAGCATGGTTATATATCCCTAAGGTATAACCATGCTCCGTCAGGTGTTATCGTCTAGTGATAACTGTCAGAGAATGGATATATATCCCTAAGGTATAACCATGCTCCGTCAGGTGTTGTCGTCTAATGACGACGGTCAGAGCATGGTAATATATCCCTAAGGTATGAACCATGCTCCGTCAGTTGTCATCATCTAGTGACAACGGTCAGAGCATGGTAATATCCCTAAGGTATGAACCATGCTCCGTCAGTTGTTATCATCTAGTGTCAACGGTCAGAGTATGATTATTCATCCCTAAGGTATGAACCATGCTCCGTCAGTTGTATTCGTCTCATGACAACGGTCAGAGCATGGTAATATATACCCAAGGTATGAACCGTGCTCCGTCAGATGTTATCATTTAGTGACAATGGTCAGAGCAACGTAATATATCCCTAAGGTATGAACCATGCTCCGTCAGTTGTTATCGTCTCATGACAACGGTCAGAGCATGGTAATATATCCCTAAGGTATGAACCATGCTCCGTCAGTTGTTATCATCTTGTGACAACGGTCAGAGCATGGTAATATATCCCTGAGGTATTATCCATGCTCCGTCAGTTGTTATCGTCTCATGACAACGGTCAGAGCATGGTAATATATCCCTAAGGTATGAACCATGCTCCGTCAGTTGTTATCGTCTAGTGACAACGGTCAGAGCATGGTAATATATCCCTTAGATATGAACCATGCTCCGTCAGTTGTTATCATCTAGTGACAACGGTCAGAGCATGGTAATATATCCCTAAGGTATGAACCATGCTCCGTCAGTTGTTATCGTCTAGTGACAACGGTCAGAGCATGGTAATATATCCCTAAGATATGAACCATGCTCCGTCAGTTGTTATCATCTCATGACAGCGGTCATAGCATGCTAATTTATCCCTAAGATATGAACCATGCTCCGTCAGTTGTTATTGTCTAGTGACAACGGTCAGAGCATGGTAATATATCCCTAAGGTATGAACCATGCTCCGTCAGTTGTCATCATCTAGTGACAACGGTCAGAGCATGGTAATATATCCCTAAGGTATGAACCATGCTCTGTCACTAGGGATCGTCTCATGATAACGGTCAGAGCATGGTAATGTATCCCTAAGGTATGATCCATGCTCCGTCAGTTGTTATCGTCTCATGACAACGGTCAGAGCATGATAATATATCCCTAAGGTATGAACCATGCTCCGTCAGTTGTTATCGTCTCATGACAACGGTCAGAGCATGGTAATATATCCCTTAGGTATAAACCATGCTCCGTCAGTTGTTATCGTCTCATGACAACGGTCAGAGCATGGTAATATTTCCCTAAGGTATGAACCATGCTCCGTCAGTTGTTATCGTCTCATGACAACGGTCAGAGCATGATAATATATCCCTAAGGTATGAACCATGCTCCGTCAGTTGTTATCGTCTCATGACAACGGTCAGAGCATGGTAATATTTCCCTTAGGTATGAACCATGCTCCGTCAGTTGTTATCGTCTCATGACAACGGTCAGAGCATGGTAATATTTCCCTTAGGTATGAACCATGCTCCGTCAGTTGTTTTCGTCTAGTGACAACGGTCAGAGCATGGTAATATATCCCTAAGGTATGAACCATGCTCCGTCAGTTGTTATTGTCTATTGACAACGGTCAGAGCATGGTTATATTTCCCTTAGGTATGAACCATGCTCCGTCAGTTGTTATCATCTAGAGACAACGGTCAGAGCATGGTAATATATCCCTCAGGTATGAAACATGCTCCGACAGTTGTCATCGCCTCATGACAACGGTCAGAACATGGTTATTCATCTCTAAGGTATGAAACATGCTCCGACAGTTGTCATCGCCTCATGACAACGGTCAGAGCATGGTTATTCATCTCTAAGGTATGAAACATGCTCCGACAGTTGTCATCGTCTCATGACAACGGTCAGAGCATGGTTATTCATCCCGAAGGAATGAAACATGCTCTGACAGTTGACATCGTGACATGACAACGGTCAGAGCATGGTTATTCATCTCTAAGGTATGAAACATGCTCCGACAGTTGTCATCGTGACATGACAACGGTCAGAGCATGGTTATTCATCTCTAAGGTATGAAACATGCTCCGACAGTTGACATCGTCTCATGACAACGGTCAGAGCATGGTTATTCATCTCTAAGGTATGAAACATGCTCCGACAGTTGTCATCGTGACATGACAACGGTCAGAGCATGGTTATTCATCTCTAAGGTATGAACCATTCTCCGTCAGTTGTTATCGTCTCATGACAACGGTCAGAGCATGGTATTATTTCCCTAAGGTATGAACCATGCTCCGTCAGTTGTTATCATCTAGAGACAACGGTCAGAGCATGGTAATAAATCCCCAAAGTATGAACCATGCTCCGTCAGTTGTGAGCATCTAGTGACAACGGTCAGAGCATGGTTATATATCACTAAGGTATGAACCATGCTCCGTCAGTTGTTATCGTCCAGTGACAACGGTCAGATCATGGTAATATATCCCTAAGGTATGAACCATGCTCCGTCAGTTGTCATCATCTAGTGACAACGGTCAGAGCATGGATATATATCCCTAAGGTATGAACCATGCTCCGTCAGTTGTTATCATCTAGTGTCAACGGTCAGAGTATGATTATTCATCCCTAAGGTATGAACCATGCTCCGTCAGTTGTTATCATCTAGTGACAACGGTCAGAGCATGGTTATATATCCCTGAGGTATGAACCATGCTCCATCAGTTGTTATCGTCTAGTGACAACGGTCAGAGCATGGTAATATATCCCTAAGGTATGAACCATGCTCCGTCACTTTTTATCATCTCGTGACAACGGTCAGAGCACGGTAATATATCTCTAAGGTATGAACCATGGTCCGTCAGTTGTTATCGTCTAGTGACAATGGTCAGAGCATGGTAATATATCCCTAAGTAATGAACCATGCTCCTTCACTTTTTATCGTCTAGTGACAACGGTCAGAGCATGGTAATATATCCCTAAGGTATGAACCATGCTCCGTCAGTTGTATTCGTCTCATGACAACTGTCAGAGCATGGTTATATATACCTAAGGTATGATCCATACTCCGTTAGTTGTTATCGTCTAGTGACAACGGTCAGAGCATGGTTATATATCCTATGGTATGAACCATGCTCCGTCAGTTGTTATCGTCTCATGACAACGGTCAGAGCATGGTAATATATCCCTAAGGTATGAACCGTGCTCCGTCAGATGTTATTGTTTAGTGACAATGGTCAGAGCAACGTAATATATCCCTAAGGTATGAACCATGCTCCGTCAGTTGTTATCGTCTCATGACAACAGTCAGAGCATGGTAATCTATACCTAATGTATGATCCATACTCTGTCAGTTGTTATCGTCAAGTGACAACGGTCAGAGCATGGTTATATATCCTAAGGTATGAACCATGCTCCGTCAGTTGTTAGCGTCTAGTGACAACGGTCAGAGCATGGTAATATATCACTAAGGTATGAACCATGCTCCGTCAGGTGTTATCATCTAGTGACAACGGTCAGAGCACGGTAATATATCCCTAAGGTATGAACCATGCTCTGTCAGTTGTTATCGTCTAGTGACAACGGTCAGAGCATGGTAATATATCCCTAAGGTATGAACCATGCTCCGTCAGTTGTTATCGTCTAGTGACAACGGTCAGAGCATGGTAATATATCCCTTAGATATGAACCATGCTCCGTCAGTTGTTATCATCTAGTGACAACGGTCAGAGCATGGTAATATATCCCTAAGGTATGAACCATGCTCCGTCAGTTGTTATCGTCTAGTGACAACGGTCAGAGCATGGTAATATATCCCTAAGATATGAACCATGCTCCGTCAGTTGTTATCATCTCATGACAGCGGTCAGAGCATGCTAATATATCCCTAAGATATGAACCATGCTCCGTCAGTTGTTATTGTCTAGTGACAACGGTCAGAGCATGGTAATATATCCCTAAGGTATGAACCATGCTCCGTCAGTTGTTATCGTCTCATGACAACGGTCAGGGCATGGTATTATATCCCTCAGGTATGAAACATGCTCCGACAGTTGTCATCGCCTCATGACGACGGTCAGAGCATGGTTATTCATCTCTAAGGTATGAAACATGCTCCGACAGTTGTCAGCGCCTCATGACAACGGTCAGAGCATGGTTATTCATCTCTAAGGTATGAAACATGCTCCGACAGTTGTCATCGTCTCATGACAACGGTCAGAGCATGGTTATTCATCCCGAAGGTATGAAACATGCTCTGACAGTTGACATCGTGACATGACAACGGTCAGAGCATGGCTATTCATCTCTAAGGTATGAAACATGCTCCGACAGTTGTCATCGTGACATGACAACGGTCAGAGCATGGTTATTCATCTCTAAGGTATGAAACATGCTCCGACAGTTGACATCGTCTCATGACAACGGTCAGAGCATGGTTATTCATCTCTAAGGTATGAAACATGCTCCGACAGTTGTCATCGTGAGATGACAACGGTCAGAGCATGGTTATTCATCTCTAAGGTATGAACCATGCTCCGTCAGTTGTTATCGTCTCATGACAACGGTCAGAGCATGGTAATATTTCCCTAAGGTATGAACCATGCTCCGTCAGTTGTTTTCACCTAGAGACAACGGTCAGAGCATGGTAATATATCCCCAAGGTATGAACCATGCTCCGTCAGTTGTTAGCATCTAGTGACAACGGTTAGAGCATGGTTATATATCCCTAAGGTATGAACCATGCTCCGTCAGGTGTTATCGTCTAGTGACAACGGTCAGAGCATGGTAATATATCCCTAAGGTATGAACCATGCTCCGTCAGTTGTCATCATCTAGTGACAACGGTCAGAGCATGGATATATATCCCTAAGGTATGAACCATGCTCCGTCAGTTGTTATCAACAAGTGTCAACGGTCAGAGTATGATTATTCATCCCTAAGGTATGAACCATGCTCCGTCAGTTGTTATCATCTAGTGACAACGGTCAGAGCATGGTAATATATCCCTAAGGTATGAACCATGCTCCATCAGTTGTTATCGTCTAGTGACAACGGTCAGAGCATGGTAATATATCCCTTAGGTATGAACCATGCTCCGTCAGTTGTTATCGTCTAGTGACAACGGTCAGAGCATGGTAATATATCCCTAAGGTATGAACCATGCTCCGTCACTTTTTATCGTCTCGTGACAACGGTCAGAGCACGGTAATATATCCCTAAGGTATGAACCATGCTCCGTCAGTTGTTATCGTCTAGTGACAATGGTCAGAGCATGGTAATATATCCCTAAGGTATGAACCATGCTCCTTCACTTTTTATCGTCTAGTGACAACGGTCAGAGCATGGTATTATATCCCTAAGGTATGAACCATGCTCCGTCAGTTGTATTCGTCTCATGACAACGGTCAGAGCATGGTAATATATACATAAGGTATGATCTATACTCCGTTAGTTGTTATCGTCTAGTGACAACGGTCAGAGCATGGTTATATATCCTATGGTATGAACCATGCTCCGTCAGTTGTTAGCGTCTCATGACAACGGTCAGAGCATGGTAATATATCCCTAAGGTATGAACCGTGCTCCGTCAGATGTTATCGTTTAGTGACAATGGTCAGAACAACGTAATATATCCCTAAGGTATGAACCATGCTCCGTCAGTTGTTATCGTCTCATAACAACGGTCAGAGCATGGTAATATATCCCTAAGGTATGAACCATGCTCCGTCAGTTGTTATCATCTTGTGACAACGGTCAGAGCATGGTAATATATCCCTGAGGTATTATCCATGCTCCATCAGTTGTTATCGTCTAGTGACAACGGTCAGAGCATGGTAATATATCCCTAAGGTATGAACCATGCTCCGTCAGTTTTTATCATCTAGTGACAACGGTCAGAGCATGGTAATATATCCCTAAGGTATGAACCATGCTCCGTCAGTTGTTATCGTCTAGTGACAACGGTCAGGGCATGGTAATATATCCCTAAGATATGAACCATGCTCCGTCAGTTGTTATCATCTCATGACAGCGGTCAGAGCATGCTAATATATCCCTAAGATATGAACAATGCTCCGTCAGTTGTTATTGTCTAGTGACAACGGTCAGAGCATGGTAATATATCCCTAAGGTATGAACAATGCTCCGTCAGTTGTTATCGTCTGATGACAGCGGTCAGAGCATGCTAATATATCCCTAAGATATGAACAATGCTCCGTCAGTTGTTATTGTCTAGTGACAACGGTCAGAGCATGGTAATATATCCCTAAGGTATGAAACATGCTCCGACAGTTGTCATCGCCTCATGACAACGGTCAGAGCATGGTTATTCATCTCTAAGGTATGAAACATGCTCCGACAGTTGTCATCGCCTCATGACAACGGTCAGAGCATGGTTATTCATCTCTAAGGTATGAAACATGCTCCGACAGTTGTCATCGTCTCATGACAACGGTCAGAGCATGGTTATTCATCCCGAATGTATGAAACATGCTCTGACAGTTGACATCGTGACATGACAACGGTCAGAGCATGGTTATTCATCTCAAAGGTATGAAACATGCTCCGACAGTTGTCATCGTGACATGACAACGGTCAGAGCATGGTTATTCATCTCTAAGGTATGAAACATGCTCCGACAGTTGACATCGTCTCATGACAACGGTCAGAGCATGGTTATTCATCTCTAAGGTATGAAACATGCTCCGACAGTTGTCATCGTGACATGACAACGGTCAGAGCATGGTTATTCATCTCTAAGGTATGAAACAAGCTCCGTCAGTTGTCATCGACTCATGACAACGGTCAGAGCATGGTTATTCATCCCTAAGGTATGAAACATGCTCTGTCAGTTGTCATCGTCTCATGACAACGGTCAGAGCATGGTTATTCATCCCTAAGGTATGAAACATGCTCCGTTAGTTGTTATCGTCTAATGACAACGGTCAGAGCATGGTTATATATCATTTATGTATGAAACTTGCTCCGACAGTTGTCATCGTCTCATGACAATGGACAGAGCAGGTAAGATGGTCTGATGACAACGGTCAGAGCATGGTATTATATCCCTAAGGTATGAAACATGCTCCGACAGTTGTCATCGCCTCATGACAACGGTCAGAGCATGGTTATTCATCTCTAAGGTATGAAACATGCCTCGTCAGTTGTCATTGTCTCATGACAATGGTCTGAGCATGGTTATTCATCCCTAAGGTATGAAACATGCTCGGTCAGTTGTCATCGCCTCATGACAACGGTCAGAGCATGGTTATTCATCCCTTAGGTATGAAACATGCTCCGTCAGTTGTAATCGCCTCATGACAACGGTCAGAGCATGGTTATTCATCCCTAAGGTATGAAACATGCTCCGTCAGTTGTCATCGCCTCATGACAACGGTCAGAGCATGGTTTTTCATCTCTAAGGTATGAAACATGCTCCGTCAGTTGTCATCACCTCATGACAACGGTCAGAGCATGGTTATTCATCCCTCAGGTATGAAACATGCTCCGTCAGTTGTCATCTCCTCATGACAACGGTCAGAGCATGGTTATACATCCCTTAGGTATGAAACATGCTCCGTCAGTTGCTATCGCCTCATGACAACGGTCAGAGCATGGTTATTCATCCCTAAGGTATGAAACATGCTCTGTCAGTTGTCATCGTCTCATGACAACGGTCAGAGCATGGTTATTCATCCCTAAGGTATGAAACATGCTCCGTTAGTTGTCATCGTGACATGACAACGGTCAGAGCATGGTTATATATCATTTATGTATGAAACTTGCTCCGACAGTTGTCATCGTCTCATGACAATGGACAGAGCAGGTAAGAAACATGCACCGTCAGTTGTGATTTTTTCGTGACGACGGTCAGAGCATGGTTATACCTCATTCAGGTAAGAAACATGCTCCGTCCATTATGATCATCTCATGACCATGTTTGGAGCATGGTTATACCCCTTTTTCATAAGGAACATGGTCGTCTCATTACATCGGTAAGATAATGTTTATACATCTACCTGAAGAGGAGCATGATCAGCCAGCTGTGATCGTAGTTAGAATATGGTAATACCAATATCTGATTTAGAAATACGCTCATCCAGTTCTGACCGTCTCCTCACAACGACTTCAGAACATAGTTGTACGTTTATTAAAAGAGAAACATGCCCATCCATTTGCCTTCATTCTATAACAGGAATTAGGACATGTTTCCATGCTAGCCTTATATGAAATTTATCAGTGCATGCAATATTTTGCTGTGAAAAAAATAACTATGAGAAAAAGTTATCAATTTTGACACCCCCCCCACCCCCTAGGTATTCCTAAATGAATACATGGTACCATAGTGGCCTGACCAGGATCCAAATTGTTTTTGAATTTTTTAATGGGAGCACAGTGACTCTGGTATAGTCCTTGACTCAAGACCGAACGAAGATCCACGGGTTCGAGCCTCACTGGTGTCACTGTGTTGTGGTCCTTGAGCAAGACACATTTATCTTAGCTAAGTACTGGTTCAACCCATGAAGGCTCGTCCCTATATAACTGAAAGATTGTTGATGGGACGTAAAGAATCAAATAATTTTTTTTTTCGCAGGTTCTGACAACTTTGGGTCAAATCCATTGTATTTTACCTTTTGCATTAAAACTTTACCTGACATTTCATCTGCTGATAACCTTTGCAAACGGTTTGGACCCATCTTCACCAGTGAAGGTTTCGTCGTATCTACCTTGCGAGCGAATCACAACCCTTGGTATGACAAGATGGTTTGGACCCAGATCAGGCTCAACATTCTGTCAAGGCCTTATCGGGGTCCAGACTGTTTGACACTTTAAGGTTATGACAAGTTGAAGTTGAACCGATATATTTTAACTTTGCGTTAAACCTTTACCTGACTTTGTCATCTGCTGATAACCCTTTCAAACAATTTGGACCCAGATCAGGCTCGACATTCTGTCAAGGCCTTATCGGGGTCCAGACTGTTTGACACTTTAAAGGTTATGACAAGCTGAAGTTGAACCGATATATTTTAACAATGTGTTAAAAATTTACATGACATTGTCATCTGCTGATAACCCTTTGCAAACAATTTGGACCCAGATCAGGCTCGACATTCTGTCAAGGCCTTATCGGGGTCCAGACTGTTTGACACTTTAAAGGTTATGACAAGTTGAACAGATATATTTTGACTTGTCCTAGTGGGCTTTTGTCCAGTGGGCTTTTGTCCTAGTGGGCTTTTGTCCTAGTGGGCTTTTGTCCTACACTCATTGTCAAGGCCTTATCGGGGTTCAGACTGTTTGACACTTTAAAGGTTATGACAAGATGAAGTTGAACCAATATATTTTAACTTTGCGTTAAACCTTTACCTGACTTTGTCATCTGCTGATAACCCTTTGCAAAAAATTTGGACCTAGATCAGGCTCGACATTCTGTCAAGGCCTTATCGGGGTCCAGACTGTTTGACACTTTAAAGGTTATGACAAGCTGAAGTTGAACCGATATATTTTAACAATGTGTTAAAAATTTACATGACATTGTCATCTGCTGATAACCCTTTGCAAACAATTTGGACCCAGATCAGGCTCGACATTCTGTCAAGGCCTTATCGGGGTCCAGACTGTTTGACACTTTAAAGGTTATGACAAGCTGAAGTTGAACCGATATATTTTAACAATGCGTTAAACATTTACATGACATTGTCATCTGCTGATAACTCTTTGCAAACAGTTTGGACCAAGATCAGGACCGACATTCTGTCCAGGCCTTATCGGGGTCCAGACTGTTTGACACTTTAAAGGTTATGACAAGTTGAACAGATATATTTTGACTTTGTGTTAAACCTTTACTTGACATTGTCATCTGTTGATAACCTTTTCAAAACATTTGGACCCAGATCAGGCCTGACATTCTGACATCAAAAGTCCATACCCATAATGTACTCACTTTGCACTGAAAGTTCAGGTCAGGTCCTTTCAGTAACCAATATTCTCTTCTATCTATCTATCTATCTATCTATCTATCTATCTATCTATCTATCTATCTATCTATCTATCTATCTATCTATCTATCTGTCTGTCTGTCTGTCTGTCTGCTGTCTGTCTGTCTGTCTGTCTATCTATCTATCTACTGTATCTATCCGTCTATCCATCCATCCATCCATCCATCTGCGATGCCCTCATTGACTGAGTGTTTTGAGTTATTATTATTATTCAGATTAATTGTCTATGCTTTATTGTCTATGCGTGATTAACATATCAGTACTGAAATGTTCTTTTGTTGTCTAACAGTCTTGTTGCTTAACTGTTGACATAATAGTGCCAGCGGATTCCCGTAAGTTACTAACGTGACTGCAAAGACCGATATTTCTAAGTGTTTGTCATTATTATTTGGGAAGCTAAAACTCTGCATTTTCTTGTCTTGCATCGTGCTATGCTTGTTGCAACCTTCTGCAAACTACGATTTGGCCATTATTGAAGATTATCTCGCGGGAAACGCAAAAATCAAAATATCGATAAAAAAACAAAATGGCGTCGTTGTCATATTCGGCGAGCCTTGGCAACTGTTGCTAACCGGAAGTGCGGTCCCGAGAATACTTCTTTCTTGAGTCCCAGAAGAGGCTGGTCTCACAAACGCCGTGCTAAATTACGTTTTATGTATAACAGTCGTGCTTAATCTTGCATAGCAGCCGTGTTCTAGTCGCCCGCGTCCCCTACATAAAATGCCTTCCTAGGTCGGCGTCTATCATGCGCGGATCCAGGATTTTTTTTTTAAGAATCCTATACTTTTCTAAGGTTCCAGACAGAGGGGGCCCACCATATTCCAGGAGGAGGGGTGTCAAACTTTTTCCAGGGGTGGTTCTATTTCTTTTTCTCCATAGAAACTCATATAACTTGTGATTTTCAAAGGGGTGACCGGCCCCCCTGTCCCCATTTTGATCCAAAATTGTGTAAGTATTTCGCTACATCATTGTAGGTCAAATGTTTTAACAATGGTCAGGTTTCCAGTTATGTTGGGTCGATTTCCTGTCTTCCTGAGTTGCAGGAGTCACTATATCGGACAGTGGGTAAAGGAGTCTCTATATGACCTATATCAGACAGCGGAGGCAGGAGTACCAGGGGGTACTATCTTTTTTTGATATTTAGGCTTGGATCCGCCATCTACTGTTTACATCCCCCCCCCTCCCACCCCCCCCCCAAAAAAAAAAAGAAAAAAAGAAAAAGAAAAAAAAACAGGAATATCAGTCACAACCCCCAAAATATTTGAAATATACCAATCCCCCAAAAATATTCCAATTCTGTACCTTGACCTTAGGAAAAAAAATATATAAATGACACCCAAAAATAGTCCAGTTTTGTGATTAACCCCCCCCCCCCAAATATATCCAAAATTTCACCATACACCCCCCACCCCCTATAAAATATTCATTTTTCTGGAGCCCCTCCCACCTCCATCAAAGGAAATTCAATTTTAGATCCCAAACAAATGGTCCGAGCCTACTTATATAAGAAATTATCATCAGAGTACACCCCCCTCTCGGACAAGTGTATACATGTATCTCAGCGAGCTGATGAAAGGAGACTATATCAGAGAGTGGATGCAGGAATCTTTATATCAAACAGTCGTCATTATACCGACAGCCGATGCAGGAGTCACTTTATATTACAACGGATGCAGAAGTCTCTATATCAGACAATGGAAGCAGGAGTCTGTATAGCAGACTCCTGATTAATGAGTCTCTATATTAAACAGTGGATGCAGGAGTCTATATATATGACAACGGATGCTGTAGTCTTTATAAATGCATGGATACAGGAGTCTCTATGTGAGACTATGTGAGACAATGGAAGCAGGAGTCTTTAAATTGGACAGCGGATGGAGAAGTCTTTATCTCAGACAACGGATGCAGAAGTTTCTATCTAAGACAACCGATGCAGTAGTCTTGATCAGACAGCGAATGCAGGATCGTCGAGTCTGTATCAGACAGCAAATATCTCCATGAGACATCAGATACAGGAGTCTCCATCAGAAAGCGGATGTAGGAGTCTCTATATCAGGCAGTGGATACACGAGTCTCTTCAGTATATCAGACAGCGGATGCAGGGTCTCTATATCAGACAGCGGATGCAGGAGTCTCTATATAACAGACAGCGGATGCAGGAGTCTCTATATCAGGCAGCTGGTGCAGGGGTCTCTACATACAGCGGATGCAGGAGTCTCTATATAGCAGACATGGGGTGCAGGAGTCTCTTTATCAGGCAGCGGGTGCAGGAGTATCAGACAGCAGATGCAGGAGTCCCTATATCAAACAAAGGATGCAGGGGTCTCTATATCAGACAGCGGATGCAGGAGTCTCTATATAACAGACAGCGGATGCAGGAGTCTCAATATCAGACAGCTGGTGCAGTGGTCTCTACATACAGCGGATGCAGGATTCTCTATATAGCGGACATGGTGTGCAGGAGTCTCTTTATCAGGCAGCGGGTGCAGGAGGATCAGACAGCAGATGCAGGAGTCCCTATATCAGGCAAAGGATACAGGAGTCTCTATATCAGACAGCGGATGAAGAAGTCTCTATATCAAATAGCGGATGCAGGAGTCTCTATATCAGACAGCTGATGAAAAAAGACGCTTTATAACAGACAGCAGATGGAGTAGTCTATATCAGGCAGCGTATGCAGAAATCCTGATATCAGACAGCAGATGCAAGAGACTATATATCAGACTGCGGATGCAATAGTCACTATATCAGACAGCGGATGCAGGAGTCTCTATATCAGACAGAGAATGCAAGAGACTATATCAGACGGCGTATGCAAGAGACTGTTTATCAGACAGCGGATGCTGGAGTGATTATATCAGACAGCGAGTGCAGTAGTCTCTATATCAGACAGCGAATGTAAGAGATTATATCAGACAGCGGATGCAAGAGACTCGATATTAGACAGCGGATGCAAGAGACTCTATATCAGACAGCGGATTCAGGAGACTATATCAGACAGCGGATTCAGGAGTCTCTACATCAGACAACGGATGCAAGAGACTCTATATCAGACAGCGGATGCTAGAGACCCTATATCAGACAGCAGATGCAAGAGATTATATAGGACAGCGGATGCAAGAGACTCTATATCAGACAGCAGATGCAGGAGTCTCTATATCAGACAGCGGATGCAGGAGTCTCTATATCAGACAGCGGATGCTGGAGTCTCTATATCAGACAGCGGATGCAAGAGACTCTATATCAGACAGCGGATGCAGGAGTTTCTATATCAGACAGCTGATGCAAGAGACTCTATATCAGATCGACAGCGGATGCAAGAGACTCTATATCAGACAGCGGATGCAAGAGACTCTATATCAGACAGCGGATGAAGTAGTCTCTGTATCAGACAGCGGATGCAGGTATCTCTATATCAGACAGAGGATGCAAGAGACTATATCAGACAGCGGATGCAGGAGTCTCTATATCAGACAGCGGATGCAAGAGACTCTATACAACAGACAGCGGATGCAAGAGACTCTACACCAGACAGCGGACGCAAGAGTCTCTATATCAGACAGCGGATGCAAGAGACTCTATATCAGACAGTGGATGCAGGAGTCACTATATCAGACAGCGGATGCTAGAGACCTTGTATCAGCAGACAGCGGACGCAGGAGTCTTAATAACAGACAGCGGACGCAGGACTCTCTATATCAGACAGAAGGATGTTAGAGACCTTAGCAGACAGGACGCAAAAAACTCTATCAGACAGGATGCAGGAGTCTCTTTCCAGACAGCGGATGCAAGAGACTATATCAGATAGCGGACGCAAGAGACTATATCAGACAGCGGATGCAAGAGATTCTATATCAGACAGCGGATGCAGAAGACTATATCAGACAGCGTATGCAGGAGTCTCTATATCAGACAGCGGATGCAAGAGACTCTATATCGGACAGCAAACGCAAGAGTCTCTATATCAAACAGCGGATGCAAGAGATTATATTTGTCAGTGGATGCAAGAGACTATATCAGACAGCGGATGCAGGAGTCTCTATATCAGACAGCGGAGGCAAGAGACTATATCAGACTGCTGGTGTAAGAGACTTTATCAGACAGTGGATGTAGGAGTCTCTATATCAGAGAGCGGATGCAAGAGACTCTAAATCGGACAGCAGATGCACGGCACTCCATATAACAGACAGCAGATGCAGGAGTCTCTATATCAGACAGCGGTTGCAAGAGACTTTATATCAGACAGCGGATGCAAGAGACTCTTTATCAGACAGCGGATGCAGGAGTCTCTGAATCAGACAGCGGATGCAAGAGACTCTATTTCAGACAGCAAATGCAGGAGTTTCTAAAAAGACAGCAGATGCAAGAGATTATATCAGACAGCGGATGCAAGGGACAATATCAGACAGCAGATGCAGTAGTATTTATATCAGACAACAGATGCGAGAGACTCCTATGTCATTCAGCGGATGCAAGAGACTCGTTGTCAGACAAGGGATGCAAGAGTCTCTATATCAGACAGCGGGTTCAAGAGTCTCTATATCAGACAGCGGATGCAAGAGACTATATAAGACAGCGTGTGCAAGAATCTCTATATCAGCCAGCAGATGCAAGAGACTCTTTGTCAGACAAGTGATGCAGAATCTCTATATCAGACAGGGGGTGCAAAAGTCTCAACATCAGATAGCGGATGCAAGAGACTCTATATCGACAGCGGATGCAGGAGTCTCTATATCAGACAGCGGATGCAAAGGACTTTATAAAACTGACAGCCGATGCAAGACACTCCATATCAGACAGCGGATAAAAGAGCCTCTATATCAGACAGCGGATGTAAGAGACTATATCACACAGTGGATGCAGGAATCTCTATATCAGACAGTGGATGCAAGAGACTCTATATATCATACAGCGTATGCAGGTGACCCTATATCAAACAGACGATGCATCTATATATCAGACAGCGGATGCAGGAATCTCTATATCAGACAATGGATGCAAGAGACTTTATCAGACAGGATGCAACATACTGTATCAGACAGGATGCAGGAGTCTCAATATCAGACAGCGGATGTAAGAGATTACATGTATATCAGACAGCGGACGCAAGAGACTCTATATCAGACAGCGGATGCAAGAGACACTCTATCAGACAGCCGATGCAGGAGACTATATCAGACAGCCGATGCAGGAGTCTCTATACCAGACAACCGATGCAAGAGACTATATATCAGAAATGAATGCAGGAGTCTCTATATCTGACAGCTGATGCAAGAGACTATATCACACGTCGGTTGCAAGAGACTCTATATCAGACTGCGGAGACATTAGTTCTATATCAGACAGCAGATGCAAGAGACTATATCAGACAGCAGATGCAAGAGACTATATCTGACAGCGGATGCAAGAGACTTTATCAGACAGGATGCCTGAGACTATATCAGACAGGATGCAGGAGTCTCTCTATCAGACAGCAGATTCAAGAGACTCTGTATCAGACAGCAGATGCAAGCAACTCTATAGAAGACAGCAGATGCAGGAGACTATATCAGACAGCGGATGCAGGAGTCTCTATATCAGACAGCGGATGCATGAGACTCTATATAACAGACAGCGGATGAAGAAGTCTTCATATCAGACAGCGGATGCAAGAGACTCTTTATCAGACTGTGGATGCAAGAGACTCTATATAATAGACAGCGGATGCAGTTGTCTCTATATCGGACAGAAGATGCAGGAGTCTCTAAATAAGACCCTGGGGTATACAGAGCTGACTTGTATACTCTATCTAGAGCTTAGTAGCATCCATTGAAGGTCAGGGACTTGGCTCTAAATGGGGTCGATTGCAGACATCAGGTGCAGGAATCTTTACAAATGACAGCGGTTGCAGGAGTCTCTATACCAGACAGCGGATGCAAGAGACTATATCAGACAGCGGATGCAGGAGTCTATATATTAGACAGCGGTTGCAGGAGTCTCAATATCAGACAGCGGATGCAAGAGACTCTATATCAGACACCTGATGCAGGAGATGCTATATCAGACAGCGGACGCAGGAGTCTCTATATCAGACCACGGATGCAGGAGTCTCTATAAAAGACAGCGAATGCAGGAGACTCTTTATCAGGCAACGGATGCAGGAGTCTCTATAGCAGACAGCAGATGCAGGAGACTATATCAGACAGCCGATGCAGGAGTCTCAATATCAGACAGCGAATGCAAGAGACTATATCAGACAGCGGACCCAGGAGTCTCTATATCAGACAGCTGATGCTGGAGTCTATATATCAGACAGCGAATGCAGTAATCTCTATATCAGATAGCGGGTGCTAGAGACTCTATATTAGACAGCGCATGCAAGAGACTATATCAGACAGTGGATGCAGGAGACTATATCAGACTGCGAATGCAGGAAACTCTATATCAGACAGCGGATGCAAGAGACTAAATTAGACAGCCGATGCAGGAGTCCCAATATCAGACAGCGGATGCAGGAGACTATATCAGACAGAGGATGCAGGAGTCTCAATATCAGACAGCGAATGCAAGAGACTATATCAGACAGCAGATGCAGGAGTCTCTATATCAGACAACTGATGCAGGAGTCTCTATATCAGATAGTGGGTGCTAGAGACTCTATATTAGACACTGGATGCAGGACACTATATCAGACTGAGAATGCAGGAGACTCTATATCAGACAGCGGATGCAAGAGACTCAAGCAGACAGCAGACGCCGGGGACTCTATATCAGACAGTGGATGCAAGAAACTCTTTATCAGACAACGGATGCAAGAGACTCTATATAACAGACAGCGGATGCAGGAGTCTCTATATCAGACAGGGGATGCAAGATAACCTATATCAGCCAGCGGATGCAAGATACTCTAAATCAGACAGCGAATGCAGGAGTCTCTATATCAGACAGCGGAAGCAAGAGACTCATCATCAGACAGCGGATGCAGGAGTCTCTATATAAGAAATCGGATGCAAGAGACAATATCAGACAGCGGATGCAAGATACTAGATCAGACAGCGGATGCAGGAGTATCTATATCAGACAGTGGATGCAGGAGACTCTATATCAGACAGCGGATGCAAGAGACTCTATAGAAGACATCGGATGCAGGAGTCTCTATATCAGACAGCGGATGCAGGAGTCTCTATATCAGACAGCGGATGCAGGAGTCTCTATATCAGACAGCAGATGCAAGAGACTCTTTATCAGACAGCGAATGCAAGAGGCTCAATAGAAGACAGGGTATGCAGGAGTCTCAATATCAGACAGCGGGTGCAGGAGTTTTTATAGCAGACAGCGGATGCAAAAGAGTCTATGTCAGACAGCGGATGCAGGAGATTATATCAGACAGCGGAAGCATGTGTCTCTATATCAGATAACAGATGCTAGAGACTTTATATCAGACAGCGGATGCTGGAGTATCTTTATCGGAAAGTGGATGCAGGATACCCTATATCAGACAGCGGATGCAGGAGTCTCTTAATCAGACAGCGTATGCAGGAGTCTCTTTATCAGACAGCGGATGCAAAAGACTCTATATCAGACAGCGGATGCAAGAGACTCTATAGAAGACAGCGGATGCAGGAGTCTCAATATCAGACAGTTGATGCAGGAGTCTCTATATCAGACAGCTGGTGCAAGATACTCTATATCAGACAGTGGATGCAGGAGACTATATCAGACAGCGGATGCAGGAGTCTTTATATTAGACAGCGGATGCAAGAGACTCTAAATCAGACAGCTGATGCAAAAGACTCTATATCGGAAAGCAAATGCAAGAGTCTCTTTATCAGACAGCGGATGCAAGACACTATATAAAATAGCGGATGCAGGAGTCTCTATATCAGATAGCGGATGCAAGAGACTATATCAGACAGCGGATGCAAGTGACTCTATATAACAGACATCAGATGCAGGAGTCTCTTTATCAGACAGTGGATGCATGAGTACCTACATCAGACAGCGGATGCAATAGAGTATATCAGACAGCGGATGCAAGTTACTCTATATCAGACAGCAGATGCAGAAGTCTTTATATCAGACAGCGGATGCAAGGGACTCTATTTCAGACAGCAGATGCAAGAGACTATATCAGACAGCGGACGCAGGAGTCTCTATATCAGACAGCCGATGCAGATGTTTTTATATCAGACAGCAGATGCAAGAGAATATATCAGACAGTGATATGCAAGATACTCTTTATTAGGCAGCAGATGCAGGAGTCTCTATATCAGACAGTTGAAGCATGAGTTTCTATATCAGACAGTGGATGTCAGAGACTCTTTATCAGACAGCGGATGCAGAAGTCTCTATATCAGACAGCGGATGCATGCAGGTGTCACTATATCGGACAGCGGAAGCAAGAGCAGACATTGGATGCGTTAGACTCTATATCAGACAGCGGATGGACGGGACTTTTTAACAGACAGTGGATGCAGGAGTCTCTTTATCAGACAGAGGGTGCAAGAGACTCTATATCAGACAACGTATGCAAGAGACTCTATATCAGACAGCGGATGCAAGAGACTATATAACAGACAGTGGATGCAAGAGACTCTATATCAGACAGCGGATGCTAGAGACTCTTTATCAGACAGCGGATGCAGGAGTCTCTATATCAGACAGCGGATGCAAGAGACTCTATATCAGACAACGGATGCAGGAGCTTCTATATCAGGCAGCAGATGCAGGAGTCTCTATATCAGACAGCGGATGCAAGGGACAATATCAGACAGCAGATGCAGTAGTCTCTATATCAGACAACGGATGCGAGAGACTCTAATATCAGACGGCGGGTTCAAGAGTCTCTATATCAGACAGCGGATGCAAGAGACTCTATATCAGACAGCGGATGCGAGAAACTCTATATCAGCCAGCTGATGCAAGAGACTCTTTGTCAGACAAGTGATGCAGGAGTCTCTATATCAGACAGGGGGTGCAAAAGTCTCTAAATCAGATAGCGGATGCAGGAGTCTCTATATCAGACAGCGGATTTTAAGGACTCTATATAACAGACAGCGGATGCAAGACACTCCATATCAGACAGCGGATACAAGAGACTCTATATCAGACAGCGGCTGTAAGAGACTATATCACACAGTGGATGCAGGAGTCTCTATTTCGGACAGCGGATGCAAGAGACTCTATATATCATACAGCGTATGCAGGAGACCCTATATCAAACAGACGATGCACAAGTCGATATATCAGACAGCGGATGCAGGAATCTCTATATCAGACAGCGGATGCAAGAGACTCTTGATCAGACAGCGGATGCAGGAGTCTCTATATCAGAAAGCGGATGCAGGAGACTATAGCAGACAGGATGCAAGATACTGTATCAGACAGGATGCAGGAGTCTCAATATCAGACAGCAGATGCAAGAGACTACATGTATATCAGACAGCGGATGCAAGAGACTCTATACCAGACAGCGGATGCAAGAGACACTATATCAGACAGCGGACGCATGAGACTATATCAGACAGCGGATGCAGGAGTCTCTATACCAGACAACGGATGCAAGAGACTCTATATCAGACAGCGAATGCACGACTCTCTTTATCAGACAGCGGATGCAAGAGACTATATCACACAGCGGTTGCAAGAGACTCTATATCAGACAGCGGAGACAGGTGTTCTATATCAGACAGCAGATGTAAGAGACTATATCTGACAGCGGATGCAAAGGACTTTATCAGACAGTATGCCAGATACTATATCAGACAGGATGCAGGAGTCTCTATATCAGACAGCGGATGCAAGAGACTCTGTATCAGACAGCGGATGCAAGCAACTCTATAGAAGACAGCGGATGCAGGAGACTATATCAGACAGCGGATGCTGGAGTCTCTATATCAGACAGTGGAAGCAAGAGACCATATCAGACAGCGGATGCTGGAGTCTCTATATCAGACAGCGGAAGCAAGAGACTATATCAGACAGCGGATGCAAGAGTCTCTATATCAGACAGCGGATGTAAGAGACTCTTAATCAGACAGCGGATGCAAGTGACTCTATATCAGACAGCAGATTCAAAAGAGTCTATATCGGAGAGCGAATGCAAGAGTCTCTTAAGCAGACAGCGGATGCAAGAGACTATAACAGACAGCAGATGCTGGAGTCTCTTTATCAGACAGCGGATGCAAGAGACTCTTTATCAGACAGCGGATGCAGGAGTCTCTATATCAGACAGCGGATGCATGAGACTCTATATAACAGACAGCAGATGAAGAAGTCTTCATATCAGACAGCGGATGCAAGAGACTCTTTATCAGACAGTGGATGCAAGAGACTCTATATAATAGACAGCGGATGCAGTTGTCTCTATATCAGACAGAGGATGCAGGAGTCTCTAAATTAGACCCTGGGGTATACAGAGCTGACTTGTATACTCTATCTAGAGCTTAATAGCATCCATTGAGGGTCAGGGACATGGCTCTAAATGGGGTAGATTGCAAACGTCAGGTGCAGGAATCTTTACAAATGACAGCGGTTGCAGGAGTCTCTTTACCAGACAGCGGATGCAAGAGACTCTATATCAGACAGCGGATGCAGGAGTCTATATATTAGACAGCGGTTGCAGGAGTCTCAATATCAGACAGCGGATGCAAGAGACTCTATATCAGACAGCTGATGCAAGAGATGCTATATCAGACAGCGGACGCAGGAGTGTGTTTATCAGACCACGGATGCAGGAGTCTCTATAAAAGACAGCGGATGCAAGAGACTCTATATCAGGCAACGGATGCAGGAGTCTCTATAGCAGACAGCGGATGCAGGAGACTATATCAGACAGCGGATGCAGGAGTCTCAATATCAGACAGCGAATGCAAGAGACTATATCAGACAGCGGATGCAGGAGTCTTTATATCAGACAGCTGATGCTGGAGTCTCTATATCAGACAGCGGATGCAGTAATCTCTATATCAGATAGCGGGTGCTAGAGACTATATTAGACAGTGCATGCAAGAGACTCTTTATCAGACAGCGGATGCAGGAGACATTATATCAGACAACGGATGCAAGAGACTCTTTATCAGACAGCGGATGCAGGAGACATTATATCAAACAACGGATGCAAGAGACTCTTTATCAGACAGCGGATGCAGGAGACTATATCAGACAACGGATGCAAGAGACTCTTTATCAGACAGCGGATGCAGGAGGCTATATCAGACAGGGGATGTAAGAGACTCTATTCAACAGACAGCGGATGCAAGAGACTCTATACCAGACAGCGGATGCAAGAGTCTATATATCAGACAGCCGATGCAAGAGACTCTATATCAGACAGTGGATGCATGAGTCTCTATATCAGACAGCAGATGCAAGAGACTCTGTATAAGCAGACGGCGGATGAAAAAGACTATATCAGACAGCGGATGCAAGAGACTATGTCAGACAGCGGATGCAAGAGACTCTATATCAGACAGCAGATGCAAGAGATTCTATATCAGACAGCGGATGCAGGAGAATATATCAGACAGCGTATGCAGGAGTCTCAATATCAGACAGCGGATGCAAGAGACTCTATATCGGACAGGGAATGCAAGAGTCTCTATATCAGACAGCGGATGCAAGAGATTATATCTGTCAGCGGATGCAAGAGACTATATCAGACAGCAGATGCAGGAGTCTCTATATCAGACTGCGGATGCAAGAGACTCCATATCAGACTGCTGGTGCAAGAGACTATATCAGACAGCAGATGCAGGAGTCTCTATATCAGACAGCGGATGCAAGAGACTCTCAATCGGACAGCAGATGCAAGGCACTCCATATAACAGACAGCGGATGCAGGAGTCTCTAAATCAGACAGCCGATGCAAGAAACTTTATATCAGACAGCGGATGCAAGAGACTCTATTTCAGACAGCAGATGCAGGAGTTTCTATATCAGACAGCAGATGCAAGAGATTATATCAAACAGCGGATGCAAGGGACAATATCAGACAGCAGATGCAGTAGTCTCTATATCAGACAACGGATGCGAGAGACTTTTATATCAGATGGCGGGTTCAAGAGTCTCTATATCAGACAGCGGATGCAAGAGACTATATCAGACAGCGAATGCGAGAAACTCTATAGCTGATGCAAGAGACTCTTTGTCAGACAAGTGATGCAGGAGTCTCTATATCAGACAGGGGGTGCAAAAGTCTCTAAATCAGATAGCGGATGCAGGAGTCTCTATATCAGACAGCGGATTTTAAGGACTCTATATAACAGACAGCGGATGCAAGACACTCCATATCAGACAGCGGATACAAGAGACTCTATATCAGACAGCGGATGTAAGAGACTATATCACACAGTGGATGCAGGAGTCTCTATTTCGGACAGCGGATGCAAGAGACTCTATATATCATACAGCGTATGCAGGAGACCCTATATCAAACAGACGATGCACAAGTCGATATATCAGACAGCGGATGCAGGAATCTCTATATCAGACAGCGGATGCAAGAGACTCTTGATCAGACAGCGGATGCAGGAGTCTCTATATCAGAAAGCGGATGCAGGAGACTATAACAGACAGGATTCAAGATACTGTATCAGACAGGATGCAGGAGTCTCAATATCAGACAGCAGATGCAAGAGACTACATGTATATCAGACAGCGGATGCAGGAGTGTGTTTATCAGACCACGGATGCAGGAGTCTCTATAAAAGACAGCGGATGCAAGAGACTCTATATCAGGCAACGGATGCTGGAGTCTCTATAGCAGACAGCGGATGCAGGAGACTATATCAGACAGCAGATGCAGGAGTCTCAATATCAGACAGCGAATGCAAGAGACTATATCAGACAGCGGATGCAGGAGTCTTTATATCAGACAGCTGATGCTGGAGTCTCTATATCAGACAGCGGATGCAGTAATCTCTATATCAGATGGCGGGTGCTAGAGACTATATTAGACAGTGCATGCAAGAGACTCTTTATCAGACAGCGGATGCAGGAGACATTATATCAGACAACGGATGCAAGAGACTCTTTATCAGACAGCGGATGCAGGAGACATTATATCAAACAACGGATGCAAGAGACTCTTTATCAGACAGCGGATGCAGGAGACTATATCAGACAACGGATGCAAGAGACTCTTTATCAGACAGCGGATGCAGGAGGCTATATCAGACAGGGGATGTAAGAGACTCTATTCAACAGACAGCGGATGCAAGAGACTCTATACCAGACAGCGGATGCAAGAGTCTATATATCAGACAGCCGATGCAAGAGACTCTATATCAGACAGTGGATGCATGAGTCTCTATATCAGACAGCAGATGCAAGAGACTCTGTATAAGCAGACGGCGGATGAAAAAGACTATATCAGACAGCGGATGCAAGAGACTATGTCAGACAGCGGATGCAAGAGACTCTATATCAGACAGCAGATGCAAGAGATTCTATATCAGACAGCGGATGCAGGAGAATATATCAGACAGCGTATGCAGGAGTCTCAATATCAGACAGCGGATGCAAGAGACTCTATATCGGACAGGGAATGCAAGAGTCTCTATATCAGACAGCGGATGCAAGAGATTATATCTGTCAGCGGATGCAAGAGACTATATCAGACAGCAGATGCAGGAGTCTCTATATCAGACTGCGGATGCAAGAGACTCCATATCAGACTGCTGGTGCAAGAGACTATATCAGACAGCAGATGCAGGAGTCTCTATATCAGACAGCGGATGCAAGAGACTCTCAATCGGACAGCAGATGCAAGGCACTCCATATAACAGACAGCGGATGCAGGAGTCTCTAAATCAGACAGCCGATGCAAGAAACTTTATATCAGACAGCGGATGCAAGAGACTCTATTTCAGACAGCAGATGCAGGAGTTTCTATATCAGACAGCAGATGCAAGAGATTATATCAAACAGCGGATGCAAGGGACAATATCAGACAGCAGATGCAGTAGTCTCTATATCAGACAACGGATGCGAGAGACTTTTATATCAGATGGCGGGTTCAAGAGTCTCTATATCAGACAGCGGATGCAAGAGACTATATCAGACAGCGGATGCGAGAAACTCTATATCAGCCAGCTGATGCAAGAGACTCTTTGTCAGACAAGTGATGCAGGAGTCTCTATATCAGACAGGGGGTGCAAAAGTCTCTAAATCAGATAGCGGATGCAGGAGTCTCTATATCAGACAGCGGATTTTAAGGACTCTATATAACAGACAGCGGATGCAAGACACTCCATATTAGACAGCGGATACAAGAGACTCTATATCAGACAGCGGATGTAAGAGACTATATCACACAGTGGATGCAGAAGTCTCTTTTTCGGACAGCGGATGCAAGAGACTCTATATATCATACAGCGTATGCAGGAGACCCTGTATCAAACAGACAATGCACAAGTCGATATATCAGACAGCGGATGCAGGAATCTCTATATCAGACAGCGGATGCAAGAGACTCTTGATCAGACAGCGGATGCAGGAGTCTCTATATCAGAAAGCGGATGCAGGAGACTATAACAGACAGGATGCAACATACTGTATCAGACAGGATGCAGGAGTCTCAATATCAGACAGCAGATGCAAGAGACTACATGTATATCAGACAGCGGACGCAAGAGACTCTATACCAGACAGCGGATGCAAGAGACACTATATCAGACAGCGGACGCATGAGACTATATCAGACAGCGGATGCAGGAGTCTCTATACCAGACAACGGATGCAAGAGACTCTATATCAGACAGCGAATGCACGACTCTCTATATCAGACAGCGGATGCAAGAGACTATATCACACAGCGGTTGCAAGAGACTCTATATCAGACAGCGGAGACAGGAGTCTCTATATCAGACAGCAGATGTAAGAGACTATATCTGACAGCGGATGCAAAGGTCTTTATCAGACAGTATGCCAGATACTATATCAGACAGCGGATGCAAGAGACTCTGTATCAGACAGCGGATGCAAGCAACTCTATAGAAGACAGCGGATGCAGGAGACTATATCAGACAGCGGATGCTGGAGTCTCTATATCAGACAGCGGAAGCAAGAGACTATATCAGACAGCGGATGCTGGAGTCTCTATATCAGACAGCGGAAGCAAGAGACTATATCAGACAGCGGATGCAAGAGTCTCTATATCAGACAGCGGATGTAAGAGACTCTTAATCAGACAGCGGATGCAAGTGACTCTATATCAGACAGCAGATTCAAAAGAGTCTATATCGGAGAGCGAATGCAAGAGTCTCTTAAGCAGACAGCGGATGCAAGAGACTATAACAGACAGCAGATGCTGGAGTCTCTTTATCAGACAGCGGATGCAAGAGACTCTTTATCAGACAGCGGATGCAGGAGTCTCTATATCAGACAGCGGATGCATGAGACTCTATATAACAGACAGCAGATGCAAGAAACTCTTTATCAGACAGTGGATGCAAGAGACTCTATATAATAGACAGCGGATACAGTTGTCTCTATATCAGACAGAGGATGCAGGAGTCTCTAAATTAGACCCTGGGGTATACAGAGCTGACTTGTATACTCTATCTAGAGCTTAATAGCATCCATTGAGGGTCAGGGACATGGCTCTAAATGGGGTCGATTGCAAACGTCAGGTGCAGGAATCTTTACAAATGACAGCGGTTGCAGGAGTCTCTTTACCAGACAGCGGATGCAAGAGACTCTATATCAGACAGCGGACGCAGGAGTCTATATATTAGACAGCGGTTGCAGGAGTCTCAATATCAGACAGCGAATGCAAGAGACTATATCAGACAGCGGATGCAGGAGTCTCTATATCAGACAGCTGATGCTGGAGTCTCTATATCAGACAGCGGATGCAGTAATCTCTATATCAGATAGCGGGTGCTAGAGACTATATAAGACAGTGCATGCAAGAGACTATATCAGACAGCGGATGCAATAGACTCTATATCAGACAGCAGATGCAGGAGACTATATCAGACTGCGAATGCAGGAGACTCTATATCAGACAGCGGATGCAAGAGACTAAATTAGACAGCCGATGCAGGAGTCTCAATATCAGACAGCGGATGCAGGAGACTATATCAGACAGCGGATGCAGGAGTCTCAATATCAGACAGCGAATGCAAGAGACTATATCAGACAGTGGATGCAGGAGTCTCTATATAAGACAGCTGATGCTGGAGCCTCTATATCAGACAGCGGATGCAGTAATCTCTATATCAGATAGCGGGTGCTAGAGACTCTATATTAGACAGGGCATGCAAGAAGCTTTATCAGACAGCGGATACAATGGACTCTATATCAGACACTGGTTGCAGGAGACTATATCAGACTGAGAATGCAGGAGACTCAATATCAGACAGCGGATGCAAGAGACTAAATAAGACAGCCGATGCAGGAGTCTCGATATCAGACAGCGAATGCAAGAGACTTTAACAGACAGCAGACGCCGGGGACTCTATATCAGACAGTGGATGCAAGAGACTCTTTATCAGACAACGGATGCAAGAGACTCTTTTTAACAGACAGCGGATGCAGGAGTAGCTATATCAGACAGCGGATGCAAGATAACCTATATCAGACAGCGGATGCAAGATACTCTAAATCAGACAGCGAATGCAGGAGTCTCTATATCAGACAGCGGATGCAAGAGACTCATTATCAGACAGCGGATGCAGGAGTCTCTATATAAGAAAACGGATGCAAGAGACAATATCAGACAGCGAATGCATGAGACTAGATCCGACAGCGGATGCAGGAGAATCTATATCAGACAGTGGATGCAGGAGACTCTATATCAGACAGCGGATGCAGGAGTCTCTATATCAGACAGCAAATGCAGGAGTCTCAATATCAGACAGCGGATGCAAGAGACTCTATATCAGATAGCGGATGCAAGAGACTCTATATAACAGACATCGGATGCAGGAGTCTCTATATCGGACAGCAGATGCACGAGTCTCTATATCAGACAGCGGATGCAAGAGACTCTATATCAGACAGTGGATGCAAGAAAATCTATATCATACAGCGGATGCAGTAGTCTTTATATCAGACAGCGGATGCAAGAGACTCTATTTCAGACAGCAGATGCAAGAGAATATATCAGACAGCAGACGCAAGAGTCTCTATATCAGACAGCGGAAGCAGGATTTTCTATATCAGACAGCAGATGCCAGAGACTCTATATCAGACAGCGGATGCAGGAGTCTCTTTATCAGACAGCGGATGCATGCAGGTGTCTCTTTATTAGACAGCGGATGAAATAGCAGGCAGCTTATGCAAGAGACTCTATATCAGACAGCAGATACACGAGCCTCTTTATTAGACAGCAGATGCAGGAGTCTCTATATCAGACAGCAGGTGCAAGAGACTCTATCAGACAACGGATAAAAGAGACTCTATATCAGACGGCGGATGTTGGTGTCTCTATATCAGACAGCGGATGCAAGAGACTCTATAACAGACAGCAGATGCAAGAGACTCTTTATCCGACTTCGAATGCAAGATACTCTATATAACAGACAGCGGATGCATGAGTCTCTATATCAGACAGCCAATGCAAGAGACTCTTTATCAGACAGCGGATGCAAGAGACTCTATAGAAGGCAGCGGATGCAGGAGTCTCTATATCAGACAGCGGATGCACGAGTCTCTATATCAGACAGCTGATACAAGAGACTCCTATCAGACAGCGGATGCAGGTGTCTCTATATCAGACAGCGGATGCAAGAGACTATATAACAGACAGCGGATCCAAGAGACTCTATATCAGACAGCGGATGCAAGAGACTCTATATCAGACAGCGGATTCAGGAGTCTCTATATCAGACAGCCGATGCAGGAGTTTTTATATCAGACAGCAGATGCAAGAGAATATATTAGACAGCGATATGCAAGAGACTCTTTATCAGGCAGCAGATGCAGGAGTCTCTATATCAGACAGCAGAAGCAGGAGTTTCTATATCAGACAGTGGATGCCAGAGACTCTTTATCAGACAGCGGATGCAGGAGTCTCTTTATCAGACAGCGGATGCAAGAGACTCTATATCAGACAGTGGATGCAAGAAAATCTATATCATACAGCGGATGCAGTAGTCTTTATATCAGACAGCGGATGCAAGAGACTCTATTTCAGACAGCAGATGCAAGAGAATATATCAGACAGCAGACGCAAGAGTCTCTATATCAGACAGCGGAAGCAGGATTTTCTATATCAGACAGCAGATGCCAGAGACTCTATATCAGACAGCGGATGCAGGAGTCTCTTTATCAGACAGCGGATGCATGCAGGTGTCTCTTTATTAGACAGCGGATGAAATAGCAGGCAGCTTATGCAAGAGACTCTATATCAGACAGCAGATACACGAGCCTCTTTATTAGACAGCAGATGCAGGAGTCTCTATATCAGACAGCAGGTGCAAGAGACTCTATCAGACAACGGATAAAAGAGACTCTATATCAGACGGCGGATGTTGGTGTCTCTATATCAGACAGCGGATGCAAGAGACTCTATAACAGACAGCAGATGCAAGAGACTCTTCATCCGACTTCGAATGCAAGATACTCTATATAACAGACAGCGGATGCATGAGTCTCTATATCAGACAGCGAATGCAAGAGACTCTTTATCAGACAGCGGATGCAAGAGACTCTATAGAAGGCAGCGGATGCAGGAGTCTCTATATCAGACAGCGGATGCACGAGTCTCTATATCAGACAGCTGATACAAGAGACTCTTTATCAGACAGCGGATGCAGGTGTCTCTATATCAGACAGCGGATGCAAGAGACTATATAACAGACAGCGGATCCAAGAGACTCTATATCAGACAGCGGATGCAAGAGACTCTATATCAGACAGCGGATTCAGGAGTCTCTATATCAGACAGCCGATGCAGGAGTTTTTATATCAGACAGCAGATGCAAGAGAATATATTAGACAGCGATATGCAAGAGACTCTTTATCAGGCAGCAGATGCAGGAGTCTCTATATCAGACAGCAGAAGCAGGAGTTTCTATATCAGACAGTGGATGCCAGAGACTCTTTATCAGACAGCGGATGCAGGAGTCTCTTTATCAGACAGCAGATGCATGCAGGTGTCTCTAAATCAGACAGCGGAAGCAAAAGCAGACATTGGATGCGTGAGACTCTATATCAGACAGCGGATGGATGAGACTCTTTATAAGACAGCGGATGCAGGAGTCTCCATATCAGACAGAGGGTGCAAGAGACTCTATATCAGACAACGTATACAAGAGACTCTATATCAGACAACGGATGCAGGTATCTCTATATTAGACAGCGGATGCAAGAGACTTTATAACAGACAGCGGATGCAAGAGACTTTATATCAGACAGCGGATGCAAGAGACTCTATATCAGACAGCGGCTGCAGGAGTCTCTATATCAGACAGCAGATGCAAGAGACTCTATATATCAGACAGCGGATGCAAGAGACTCTATATCAGTTAACGGATGCAGGAGCTTCTATATCAGGCAGCAGATGCAGGAGTCTCTATATCAGACAGCGGATGCAAGAGACTATATCAGACAGCCGATGCAAGAGACTCTTTATCAGACAGCGGATGCAAAATACTCTATATCAGACATCGGATGCAGGAGACTATACCAGATAGCCAATGCAGGAGTCTCTATATCAGACAGCCGATGCAAGAAACTATATCAGACAGCAGATGCAAGAGACTATATCAGACAATGGATGCAGGAGTCTCTATATCAGACAGCGGATGCAAGAGACTCTATATACCAGACAGCGGATGCAAGAGACTCTATATCAGACAACGGATGCAGGAGTCTCTATATCAGGCAGCGGATGCAAGAGACTATATAACAGACAGCGGATGCAGGAGTCTCTATATCAGACAGCGGATGCATGCAGGTGTCTCTATATCAGACAGCTGAAGCAAGAGCAGACATTGGATGCGTGAGACTCTATATCAGACAGCGGATGAAAGAGACTCTTTATTAGACAGCGGACGCAGGAGTCTCTATATCAGACAACGGATGCAAGAGACTATATAACAGACAGCGGATGCAAGTAACTCTATATCAGACAGCGGATGCAGGAGTCTCTATATCAGACAGGGGATGCAATAGACTCTATATATCAGACAAGAGGGTGCAAGAGACTATATCAGATAACGTATGCAAGAGACTCTATATCAGACAGCAGATGCAGGTGTCTCTATATCAGACAGCGGATGCAAGGAACTATATAACAGACAGCGGATCCAAGAGACTCTATATCAGACAGCGGATGCAAGAGACTCTATATCAGACAGCGGATGCAGGAGTCTCTATATCAGACAGCGGATGCAAGAGCGGATGCAAGCGACTCTATATATCAGACAGCGGATGCAAGAGACTCTATATTAGCCAACGGATGCAGGAGACTATACCAAACAGCCAATGCAGGAGTCTCTATATCAGACAGCGGATGCAAGAAACTATATCAGACAGCGGATGAAAGAGACTATATTAGACAGTGGATGCAGGAGTCCCTATATCAGACAGAGGATGCAAGAGACTCTATATACCAGACAGCGGATGCAAGAGACTCTATATCAGACAACTGATGCAGGAGTCTCTATAATAGGCAGCGGATGAAAGAGACTCTAAATCAGACAGCTGGTGCAAGAAACTCTATATCCGAAAACGAATGCAAGAGTCTCTTTATCAGACAGCGGATGCAAGACACTATATCAGATAGCGGATGCAGGAGTCTCTATATCAGATAGCGGATGCAAAAGACTATATCAGACAGCGGATGCAAGTGACTCTATATAACAGACATCGGATGCAGGAGTCTCTATATCAGACAGTGGATGCATGAGTATCTACATCAGACAGCGGATGCAAGAGAGTATATCAGACAGCGGATGCAAGTTACTCTTTATTAGACAGCAGATGCAGAAGTCTTTATATCAGACGGCGGATGCAAGAGACTCTATTTAAGACAGCAGATGCAAGAGACTATATCAGACAGCGGACGCAGGAGTCTCAAAATCAGACAGCCGATGCAGGAGTTTTTATATCAGACAGCAGATGCAAGTGAATATATCAGACAGCGATATGCAAGAAACTCTTTATCAGGAAACAGATGCAGCAGTCTCTATATCAGACAGGAGAAGCAGGAGTTTCTATATCAGACAGTGGATGCCAGAGACTCTTTATCAGACAGCGGATGCAGGAGTCTCTATATCAGACAGCGGATGCATGCAGGTGTCTCTATATCAGACAGCGGAAGCTAGAGCAGACATTGGATGCGTGGGACTCTATATCAGACAGCGGATGGACGAGACTCTGTATCAGACAGCGGATGCAGGAGTCTCTATATCAGACAGAGGGTGCAAGAAACTCAATATCAGACAACGTTTGCAAGAGACTCTATATCAGACAGCGGATGCAGGTGTCTCTATATCAGACATCGAATGCAAGAAAGTATATAACAGACAGCGGATGCAAGAGACTCTATATCAGACATCAGATGCAAGAGACTCTATATCATACAGCGGACGCATGAGTCTCTATATCAGACAGCGGATGCAAGAGACTCTATATATCAGACAGCGGATGCAAGAGACACTATATCAGACAACGGATGCAAGAGCTTCTATATCAGGCAGCAGATGCAGAGTCTCTATATCAGACAGCGGATGTAAGACACTATATCAGACAGCCGATGCAAGAGACTCTTTATCAGACAGCAGATGCAAGAGACTCTATATCAGACATCGGATGCAGGAGACTATACCAGACAGCCAATGCAGGAGTCTCTTTATCAGACAGCGGATGCAAGAAACTATATCAGACAGCTGATGCAAGAGACTATATCAGACAGTGGATGCAGGAGTCCCTATATCAGACAGCGGAAACAAGAGACTCTATATACCAGACAGCAGATGCAAGAAACTATATCAGACAACGGATGCATAGTCTCTATATCAGGCAGCGGATGCAGGGGTCTCTATATCAGACAGCGGATGCAAGAGACTCTATATCAGACATCTGATGCAGGCGACTATATCAGACAGTGAATGCAAGAGTCTTTATATCAGACAGAGGATGCAAGAAACTATATCAGACAGCGGATGCAAGAGACTATATCAGACAGGGGATGCTGGAGTCTTTCTATCAGAGAGCGGATGCAAGAGACTCTATGTCAGACAGCGGACGCAAGAGTCTCTATATTAGAGACAGGATGCAAGAGAAGAGTTGAGGGAACAGGGATGCAGAGAGGTTGCTTAGAGTAAGAAGAAGAGATAACAAGAGTTGAGGAAGCAAAGATGTATGTAGAGCAGTTGTTTAGAGTAAGAAGAGAGAAGAAGAGTTAAGGGAACAAGGATGCAGAGAAGTAGCATAGAGTTAGAAGACACAAGAAGAGTTGATGGACAAGGATGCACAGAAGTTGCTTTGATGTAGAAAAAGAGAGAAGAAGAGTTGAGGGACAAGGATGTTGAGAAGTTGCTTAGAGTAAAAAGAAAGAAAAAGAGTTGAGGGAACAAGGATGCAGAGCAGTTGCTTAGAGTAAGGAGAGAGAAGAAGAGTTGAGTGAAAAAAGATGCAGAGCAGTTGCTTAGAGTTAGAAAGAGAGAAGAAGGGGTGAGGGAACAAGGATGCAGAGCAGTTGTTTAGAGTACGCAGAGAGAAGAGGAGTTGATGGAACAAGGATGCAGAGCAGTTGCTTAGAGTTTGAAGAGAGAAGAAGAGTAGAGGGAACAAGGATGCAGAGCATTTGCTTAGAGTTAAAAGAGAGAAGAGGGTTGAGGGAAGAAGGATGTAGAACTGTTGCCTATGAGTAAGAAGATAGAAGAAAAGTTGAGGGGAAATGGATGCTGAGCATTTCCCTAGTGTTAGAAGAAGAGATTAGAAGAGCTGTGGAATAGGGATGCAGAACAGTTGCTTAGAGTAAGAAAAGAGAAGAGTTGAGGGAACAAGGATGCAGAAAAGTTGCTTGGAGTAAGAAGAGAGAAGAAGAGGTGAGGAAATAAGGATGCAGAGAAATTGATTCGAGTAAGAAGAAGAGAGAAGAAGAGTTAAGGGAACAAGGATGCAGAGCAAGTGCGTAGAAAGAGAAGAAAGAAGAAGAGTTGAGGGAACAAGGATGCAGAGCAGTTGCTTAGAGTAAGAAAAAAGAAGAGTCGAGGGAACAAGTATGCAGAGAAGTTGCTAAGAGTTAGAAGAACAGAGAAGAAGAGTTGAGAAACGAAGATGCATAGCAGTTGCTTAGAGTAAGAAGATATAAGAAAAGTATAATAAGAGGGAACAAGGATGCAGAGCAGTTGCATAGAGTAAGAAGAGAGAGGTAAGTTGAAGGAAAGAAGGATGCAGAGCAGTTGCTTAGAGTTAGAAGAGAGATAAAGAGTTGAGGGAACAAAGATACAGAGCAGTTGCTAAGAGTAAGTAGAGATAAGAGGAGTTGAGGGGACGAGGATGCAGAGCAGTTGCTTAGAGTAAGAAGAAGAGAGAAGAAGAGTTGAGGAAGCAAGGATGCAGAGAAGTTGCTTAGAATTAAAAGAAGAGAGAAGAAGAGTTGAGAAACAAGGACGTAGAGCAGTTGCTTAGATTAAGAAGAGAAAAGAAGAGTTGAGAGAACAAGGATGCAGAGCAGTTGCTGATAGTTAAAAGAGAGGAGAAGGGTTGAGGGGAAAAGGATGCAGAGCAGTTGCTTAGAGTAAGAATAGAGAAAAAGAGTTGAGGGAACAAGGATGCAGAGAAGTTACTTAGAGTAAGAAGAGAGAAGTAGAGTTGAAAAACGAAGATGCATAGCAGTTGCTTAGAGTAAGAAGCGATAAGAAGAGTTGAGGGAACAAGAATGCAGAGCAGTTGCTTAGAGTTAGAGAGAAGAATAGTTGAGGGAACAAGGATGCAGAGCAGTTGCTTAGAGTAGGAAGAGAGAAGAAGAGTTGAGAGAACAAGGATACAGTTGCTTAGAATAATTGGAGAGAGAAGAAGAGTTGATGGAACAAGGATGCAGAGCAGTTGCTTAGAGTTAGAAGAGAGAAGAAGAGTTGAGGGAACAAGGATGCAGAGAAGTTGCTTAGAGTAGGAAGAAGAGAGAAGAAGAATTGAGGGAACAATGATGCAGAGTAGTTGCTTAGAGTAAGAAGCGAAAATAAGAGTTGATGGCACAAGGATGCAGAGTATTTGCTTAGAGTAGGAAGAAGAGAGAAGAGGAGTTGAGGGAATAGGGAAGCAGAGCAGTGTTAAGAGTAAGAAGAAAGAAGAAGAGTTGAGGAAACAAGGATGCAGAGCAGTTGCTTAGAGTAACAAGAGAGAAGAAGAGTTTAGCGAACAAGGATGTGGGGATGATGCTAAGAGTAAGAAGAAGAGTTGAGGAAACAGGGATGCAGAGCAGTGCTAAGAGTAAGAAGAAGAGAGAAAAAAGTTGAGGGAATATGGATGCTGAGTAGTTGCTTAGAGTAAGAAGAAAAGAGAAGAAGAGATTAGGGAACAAGCATGCAAACCAGTTGCCTAGAGTAAGAAGAGTTGAGGAAACAAGGTTGCAGAGCAGTTGCTTAGAGTAAGAAGAGAGAAAATGATCTGAGAACCAGGATGCAGAGCAAGTGCTTAGAGTTAGAAGAGACAATAAGAGGTGAGGGAACAAGGATACAGAGCAGTTACTAAGCGTAAGAAGGGACAAGAAGAGCTGAGAGAACAAGGATGCAGAGCAGTTGCTTAGAGTTAGAAGAGAGAAAGAGTTGAGGGAACGAGGATGCAGAGAAGTTGCTTAGAGTAGGAAGAAGAGAGAAGAAGAATTGAGGGAACAAGGATGCAGAGTAGTTGCATAGAGTAGGAAGATGAGAAGAGTTGAGGAAACAAGGATGCAGAGAAGTTGCTTAGAGTAGGAAGAAGAGAAAAAAAATTGAGGGAATAGGGATGTAGAGCAGTAGTAAGAGTAAGAAGAAAGAAGAAGAGTGGAGGAAACAAGGATGCAGAGCAGTTGCTTAGAGTAAGAAGAGAGCAAATGATCTGAGAACCAGGATGCAGAGCAAGTGCTTAGAGTTAGAAGAGACAAGAAGAGTTGAGGGAACAAGGATACAGAGAAGTTACTTAGAGTATGAAGAGAGAAGTAGAGTTGAAAAACGAAGATGCATAGCAGTTGCTTAGAGTAAGAAGAGATAAGAAGAGTTGAGGGAACAAGAATGCAGAGCAGTTGCTTAGAGTAGGAAGAAGAGAGAAGAAGAATTGAGGGAACAAGGATGCAGAGTAGTTGCATAGAGTAGGAAGAAGAGAGAAAGAGTTGAGGAAACAAGGATGCAGAGTAGTTGCTTAGAGTAGGAAGAAGAGAAAAAAAAATTGAGGGAATAGGGATGTAGAGCAGTAGTAAGAGTAAGAAGAAAGAAGAAGAGTGGAGGAAACAAGGATGCAGAGCAGTTGCTTAGAGTAAGAAGAGAGCAAATGATCTGAGAACCAGGATGCAGAGCAAGTGCTTAGAGTTAGAAGAGACAAGAAGAGTTGAGGGAACAAGGATACAGAGAAGTTATTTAGAGTATGAAGAGAGAAGTAGAGTTGAAAAACGAAGATGCATAGCAGTTGCTTAGAGTAAGAAGAGATAAGAAGAGTTGAGGAAACAAGGATGCAGAGCAGTTGCTCAGAGTAAGAAGAGAGAATAAGAGTTTAGGGAACAAGGATGTGGGGATGATGCTAAGAGTAAGAAGAAGAGTTGAGGAAACAGGGATGCAGAGCAGTGCTAAGAGTAAGAAGAAGAGAGAAAAAAGTTGAGGGAATATGGATGCTGAGTAGTTGCTTAGAGTAAGAAGAAAAGAGAAGAAGAGATTAGGGAACAAGCATGCAAACCAGTTGCCTAGAGTAAGAAGAGTTGAGGAAACAAGGTTGCAGAGCAGTTGCTTAGAGTAAGAAGAGAGAAAATGATCTGAGAACCAGGATGCAGAGCAAGTGCTAAGAGTTAGAAGAGACAATAAGAGGTGAGGGAACAAGGATACAGAGCAGTTACTAAGCGTAAGAAGGGACAAGAAGAGCTGAGAGAACAAGGATACAGAGCAGTTGCTTAGAGTTAGAAGAGAGTAAGAGTCGAAAGAACAAGGATGCAGAGAAGTTGCTTAGAGTAGGAAGAAGAGAGAAGAAGAATTGAGGGACAAGGATGCAGAGTAGTTGCATAGAGTAGGAAGAAGAGAGAAGAGTTGAGGAAACAAGGATGCAGAGTAGTTGCTTAGAGTAGGAAGAAGAGAAAAAATTTTCGAGGGAATAGGGATGTAGAGCAGTAGTAAGAGTAAGAAGAAAGAAGAAGAGTGGAGGAAACAAGGATGCAGAGCAGTTGCTTAGAGTAAGAAGAGAGCAAATGATCTGAGAACCAGGCTGCAGAGCAAGTGCTTAGAGTTAGAAGAGACAAGAAGAGTTGGGGGAACAAGGATACAGAGAAGTTACTTAGAGTATGAAGAGAGAAGTAGAGTTGAAAAACGAAGATGCATAGCAGTTGCTTAGAGTAAGAAGAGATAAGAAGAGTTGAGGGAACAAGACTGCAGAGCAGTTGCTTAGAGTTAGAGAGAAGAATATTTGAGGGAACAAGGATGCAGAGCAGTTGCTTAGAGTAGGAAGAGAGAAGAAGAGTTGAGAGAACAAGGATACAGTTGCTTAGAATAATTGGAGAGAGAAGAAGAGTTGATGGAACAAGGATGCAGAGCAGTTGCTTAGAGTTAGAAGAGAGAAGAAGAGTTGAGGGAACAAGGATGCAGAGAAGTTGCTTAGAGAAGGAAGAAGAGAGAAGAAGAATTGAGGGAACAATGATGCAGAGTAGTTGCTTAGAGTAAGAAGAGAAAATAAGAGTTGATGGCACAAGGATGCAGAGTAGTTGCTTAGAGTAGGAAGAAGAGTGAAGAGTAGTTGAGAGAATAGGGAAGCAGAGCAGTGTTAAGAGTAAGAAGAAAGAAGAAGAGTTGAGGAAACAAGGATGCAGAGCAGTTGCTTAGAGTAAGAAGAGAGAAGAAGAGTTTAGGGAACAAGGATGTGGGGATGATGCTAAGAGTAAGAAGAAGAGTTGAGGAAACAGGGATGCAGAGCAGTGCTAAGAGTAAGAAGAAGAGAGAAAAAAGTTGAGGGAATATGGATGCTGAGTAGTTGCTTAGAGTAAGAAGAAAAGAGAAGAGATTAGGGAACAAGCATGCAAACCAGTTGCCTAGAGTAAGAAGAGTTGAGGAAACAAGGTTGCAGAGCAGTTGCTTAGAGTAAGAAGAGAGAAAATGATCTGAGAACCAGGATGCAGAGCAAGTGCTTAGAGTTAGAAGAGACAATAAGAGGTGAGGGAACAAGGATACAGAGCAGTTACTAAGCGTAAGAAGGGACAAGAAGAGCTGAGAGAACAAGGGTGCAGAGCAGTTGCTTAGAGTTAGAAGAGAGAAAGAGTCGAGGGAACGAGGATGCAGAGCAAGTGCTTAGAGTAGGAAGAAGAGAGAAGAAGAATTGAGGGACAAGGATGCAGAGTAGTTGCATAGAGTAGGAAGAAGAGAGAAGAGTTGAGGAAACAAGGATGCAGAGTAGTTGCTTAGAGTAGGAAGAAGAGAAAATTTTTTTGAGGGAATAGGGATGTAGAGCAGTAGTAAGAGTAAGAAGAAAGAAGAAGAGTGGAGGGAACGAGGATGCAGAGAAGTTGCTTAGAGTAGGAAGAAGAGAGAAGAAGAATTGAGGGACAAGGATGCAGAGCAGTTGCTTAGAGTAAGAAGAGAGCAAATGATCTGAGAACCTGGATGCAGAGCAAGTGCTTAGAGTTAGAAGAGACAAGAAGAGTTGAGGGAACAAGGATACAGAGCAGTTGCTAAGCGTAAGAAGAGATAAGAAAAGCTGAGCGAACAAGGATGCAGAGCAGTTGCATAGAGTTAAAAGAGAGAGAGAGAGTTGAGGAAACAAGGATGCAGATGAGATTCTTAGAGTAAGAAGAAGAGTTGATGGACTAGGAGGCAGAGCAGTTGCTAGGAGTAAAAAGAGAGAAGAAGAGTTGACGGATCAAGGATGTAGAGCAGTTGCTTAGAGTAAGAAGAAAGAAGAAGTTTTGAAGAAACAAGGGTGCAAAGCAGTTGCCTAGAGTAAGAAGAGAGAAGAAGGCTTGAGGGAAGAAGGATGCAGAGCAGTTGCTTAGAGTTAGAAGAGAGAAGAGTTGAGGGAACAAGGATGCAGATGAGATTTAGAGTAAGAAGACGAGTTGATGGACTAGGAGGCAGAGCAGTTGCTAGGAGTAAAAAGAGAGAAGAAAAGGTGAGGGAACAAGGATGAAAAGATGTAGCTTAGAGTAGGAGAGAAAAAGAGTTGAGGGAACAAGGATCTAGAGCAGTTGCTTAAAATAAGGAGAGGGAAGAAAGGTTGAGTGAATAAAGATGCAGAGCAGTTGCTTAGAGTTAGAAGAGAGAAGAAAGGTTGAAGAAACAAGTTTCCAAAGCAGTTGCTTAGAGTTAGGAGAAAGAAGAAGTGTTGAAGAAACAAGGGTGCAAAGCAGTTGCCTATAGTAAGAAGAGAGAAGAAGGCTTGAGGGAAGAAGGATGCAGAGCAGTTGCTTAGAGTTAGAAGAGAGAAGAGTTGAGGGAACAAGGATGCAGAGCAGTTGCTTAGAGTATGAAGAGAGAAGAAGAGTTGAGGGAACAGGGATGCAGAGAAGTTGCTTAGAGTTAGAAGAGAGAAGAAAAGTTAGGGTAACAAGGATGCAAAGAAGTTGCTAAGAGTAAGAAAAGAGATAAGAAGAGTTAAGGGAACAAGGTTTGAGAGCAGTTGCTTGGAGTTAGAAGAGAGAAGAAGGGTAGAGGGAACAAGGATGCAGTACAGTTGCTTAGAGTTAGACGAGAGAAGAAGGGTTGAGGGAACAAGGATGCAGAGAAGTTGCTTAGAGTATGAAGAGAGAAGAAGAGTTGAGGGAACAAGGATCATAGAAGTTGCTTAGAGTAGGAAGAAGAGAAAAGAAGAATTGAGGGAACAAGGATTTAGAGTAGTTGCTTAGAGTAGGAAGAAGAGAGAAGAAGAGTTGAGGAAACAAGTATGCAGAGTAATTGCTTAGAGTAGGAAGAAGAGAGAATAAGAGTTGAGGGAATAGGGATGCAGAGCAGTGGTAAGAGTAAGAAGAAAGAAGAAGAGTTATGGAAACAAGGATGCAGAGCAGTTGCTTAGAGTAAGAAGAGAGAAGAAGAGTTGAGGAAACAAGGATGCAGAGCAGTGCTAAGAGTAAGAAGAGAGAAAAAAAATTGAGCGATTATGGATGCTGAGTAGTTGCTTAGAGTAAGAAGAAAAGAGAAGAAGAGTTGAGGGAACAAGCATGCAAACCAGTTGCCTAGAATAAGAAGAGTTGAGGAAACAAGGTTGCAGAGCAGTTGCTTAGAGTAAGAAGAGAGAAAATGATCTGAGAACCAGGATGCAGAGCAAGTGTTTAGAGTTAGAAGAGACAACAAGAGTTAAGGGAACAAGGATACAGAGCAGTTGCTAAGCGTAAGAAGAGATAAGAAGAGCTGAAAGAACAAGGATGCAGAGCAGTTGCTTAGAGTAAGAAGAGAGATAGAGTTGAGGAAGCAAGGATGCAGATTAGTTGCTTAGAGTAAGATGAAGAGAGAAGAAGAGTTGTTGGACAGGAGGCAGAGCAGTTGCTAAGAGTAAAAGGAGAGAAGAAGAGTTGATGGAAAAAGGATGTAGAGCAGTTGCTTAGAGTAAGAAGAAGAAAGAATAAAAGGTGAGGGAACAAGGATGAAAAGATGTTGCTTAAATCAGGAGAGAAAAAGAGTTGAGGGAATAAGGATGCTGAGCAGTTGCTTAGAGTATGAAGAGAGAAGAAGAGTTGAGGGAACAGGGATGCAGAGATGTTGCTTAGAGTTAGAAGAGAGAAGAAGAGTTGAAAAAACAAGGTTGCAAAGCCGTTGCCTAGAGTACGAAGAGAGAAGAAGGTTTGAGGAAAGAAGGATGCAGAGCAGTTGCTTAGAGTTAGGAGAGAGAAGAAGATTTGAGGGAACAAGGGTGCAGAGCAGTTGCTTAGAGTAAGAAGAGAGAAGAAGAGTTGAGGGAACAATGATGCGGGGATGATTCTTAAAGTAAGAAGAAGAGAGAAGAAGAGATGAGGAAACAAATAAGCAGAGCAGTGCTAATGTAAGAAGAAAAAAGAAAAAGTTGAAGGATTATGGATGCTGAGTAGTTGTTTAGAGTAAGAAGAAAAGAGAAGAAGATTTGAGGGAACAAGCATGCAAACCAGTTGCCTAGAGTAAGAAGAGTTGAGGAAACAAGGTTGCAGAGCAGTAAGAAGAGAGAAAATGATCTGAGAACCAGGATGCAGAGCAAGTGCTTACAGTTAGAAGAGACAAGAAGAGTTAAGGGAACAAGGATACAGAGCAGTTGCTAAGCGTAAGAAGAGATAAGAAGAACTGAGAGAACAAGGATGCAGAGCAGTTGCTTAGAGTAAGAAGAGAGATAGAGTTGAGGAAGCAAGGATGCAGATTAGTTGCTTAGAGTAAGATGAAGAGAGAAGAAGAGTTGATGGACAGGAGGCAGAGCAGTTGCTTAGAGTAAAAGGAGAGAAGAAGAGTTGACGGAAAAAGGATGTAGAGCAGTTGCTTAGAGTAAGAAGAAGAAAGAATAAAAGGTGAGGGAACAAAGATGAAAAGATGTTGCTTAAATCAGGAGAGAAAAAGAGTTGAGGGAATAAGGATGCTGAGAAGTTGCTTAGAGTATGAAGAGAGAAGAAGAGTTGAGGGAACAGGGATGCAGAGATGTTGCTTAGAGTTAGAAGAGAGAAGAAGAGTTGAAAAAACAAGGTTGCAAAGCAGTTGCCTAGAGTACGAAGAGAGAAGAAGGTTTGAGGAAAGAAGGATGCAGAGCAGTCGTTAGAGTTAGAAGAGGGAAGAAGAGTTGAGGGAACAAGGATGCAGAGAAGTTGCTTAGAGTAAGAAGAGCAAAGAAGAGTTGAGAGAAAAAGGATGCAAAGAAGTTGCTAACAGTAAGAAAGGAGAGAAGAAGAGTTGAGGGAACACGGATTCAGAGCAGTTGCTTAGAGTAAGAAGAGAGAAGAAGAGTAGAGGGAACAAGGATGCAGCACAGTTGCTTAGAATTAGAAGAGAAAAGAAGGGTTGAGGGAACAAGTTGCTTGGAGTATGAAGAGAGAAGAAGAGTATAGGGAACAGGGATGCAGAGAAGTTGCATAGAGTTAGACGAGAGAAGTAGGGTTGAGTGAACAAGGATGCAAAGAAGTTGCTTAGAGTAAGGAGAAGGGAGAAGAAGAGATGAGGGAACAAAGTTTCAGAGCAATTGCAAAGAGTAAGAAGAGAGAAGAGAAGGGAACAAGGATGCAGAACAGTTGCTTAGAGTAAGACGAGAAAAGAAGAGTAGAGGGAACAAGGATGCAGAGCTGTTGCTTAGTGTAAGAAGAGAGAAGAAGAGTTGAGGGAACAAGGTGGCAGAGCAGTTGCTTTGAGTAAGAAGAGAGAAGAAGAGTAGTGGGAACAAGGATGCAGAGCAGTTGCTTAGAGTAAGAAGAGAGAAGAAGAGTTGAGGGAACAAGGATGCAGAGCTGTTGCTTGGAGAAAGAAGAGAGAAGAAGAGTTGAGGAAACAAGGATGCAGAGCAGTTGTTTAGTGTAAGAAGAAAAAAAGTAGAGTTGAGGGAATAAGGATGCAGAGCAAGTGCTTAGAGTTAGAAGAAGAGAGAAGAAGAGTTGGGGTAACAAGGATGCAGAGCAATTGCATAAAGTTAGAAGAGCGAAGAAGAGTTGGGGGAACAAGGATGCAGAGCAGTTGTTAGAGTTAGAAGAAGAATAAAGAAGAGTTGAGGGAGCAAGGATGCAGAGAATTTGCTTAGAGTAAGAAGAGAGAAGAATAGTAGCGGGAACAAGGATGCAGAGAAGTTGCTTTGAGTAAGAAGAGGGAAGAAGAGTAGAGTGAACAAGTATGCAGAGCAATTGCTTAAAGTTAGAAGAGAGAAGAAGAGTTGGGGGAACAAGGATGCAGAGCAGTTGCTTAAAGTTAGAAGAAGAGCACAGAAGAGTTGAGGGAACAAGTATGCAGAGAATTTGCTTAGAGTAAGAAGAGAGAAGAAATGTAGAGGGGAAAAGGATGCAGAGCTGTTGCTTGGAGAAAGAAGAGAGAAGAAGAGTTGAGGAAACAATGATGCAGAGCAGTTGCTTAGTGTAAGAAGAAAAAAGAAGAGTTGAGGGAATAGGAATGCAGAGCAAGTGCTTAGAGTTAGAAGAAGAGAGAAGAAGAGTTGGGTAACAAGGATGCAGAGCAATTGCATATAGTTAGAAGAGCGAAGAAGAGTTGGGGGAACAAGGATGCAGAGCAGTTGTTAGAGTTAGAAGAACAATAATGAAGAGTTGAGGGAGCAAGGATGCAGAGAATTTGCTTAGGGTAAGAAGAGAGAAGAATAGTAGCGAGAACAAGGATGCAGAGAAGTTGCTCAGAGTAAGAAGAGAGAAGAAGAGTAGAGGGAACAAGTAAGCAGAGCAATTGTTTAAAGTTAGAAGAGAGAAGAAGAGTTGGGGGAACAAGGATGCAGAGCAGTTGCTTAAAGTTCAACTCTTTTTCTCTCTTCTGCTTACTCTAAACAACTGCTCTGCATCCTTGTTCTCTCAACTCTTAGATAAGAAGTGATGAGGGAACAAGTATGCAGTGCAGTTGCTTAGAGTAAGCAGAGAGAAGAAGAGATGAGGGAACAAGGATGCAGAGCAGTTGCTTAGAGCCAGAAGAGAGAAGAAGAGTTGATGAAACAAGAATGCAGAGAAGTTACCTAGAGTAAGAAGGAGAGAGAAGAATAGTTGAGTGAACAAGGATGCAGATCAGTTGCCTTGAGTAAGAAGATGGATAGCAAGGATGCAGAGCAAGTGCTTAGAGTTAGAAAAGAGAAGAAGCAGCGTTGATGGAACAAGGATGCAGAACAAGTGTTTAGAGTAAGAAGAAGAGAAAAGAAAAGTTGATGGAACAAGGAGGCAGAGCAGCTACTTAGAGTTAAAGTTGGAAAAAGAGTTGAGGGAACAAGGATGCAGAGCAGTTCCTTAGAATAAGAAGAGAGAAGAAGAGTAGAGGGAACAAGGATGCAGAGCAACTGCTTAAAAGTAGAAGAGAGAAGAAGAGTAGAGGGAACAAGGATGCAGAGCAACAGCTTAAAAGTAGAAGAGAGAAGAAGAGTTGGGGGAACAAGGATGCAGAGCAGTTGCTTAGAGTTAGAAGAAAAGCAAAGAAGAGTTGAGGGAACAAGGATGCAGAGAATTTGCTAGAGAGTAAGAAGAGAAAAGAAGAGTAGAGGGAACAACTCTTCTTCTATCTCCCTACTCTAATCAACTGCTCTTCATACTTGTTTCCTCAACTCTTTGCACCCTTACTTACTTTGAGGGAACAACGATGCAGAGCAGTTGCTCAGAGTAAGAAGGGAGAAGAGGAGCTGAGAGAACAAGGATGCAGAGCAGTATCTTGGAGTAAGAAGAGAGAAGAAGAGTTGAGGAAACAAGGATGCAGAGCAGTTGCTTAGTGAAAGAAGAGAAAATAAGAGTTGAGAGAATAAGGATACAGAGCAAGTTCTTAGAGTTATAAGAAGAGAGAAGAAGAGTAGAGGGAACAAGGATGCAGAGCAATTGCTTAAAGTTAGAAGAGACCAGATGAGTTGGGGGAACAAGAATGCAGAGCAATTGCTGAGAGTTTGAAGAAGAGCAAAGAAGAGTTGAGGAAACAAGGATGCAGAGAATTTGCTTAGAGAAAAAAGAGAGAAGAAGAGTATAGGTAACAAGGATGCAGAGAAGTTGCTAAGAGTAAGAACAGAGAAGAAGAGTAGAGGGAACAAGGATGCAGAGCAATTGCTTAAAGTTAGAAGAGAGAAGAAGAGTTGGGGTTACAAGGACGCAGATCAGTTGCTTAGAGTTAGAAGAAGAGCAAAGAAGAGTTAAGGGAACAAGGATGCAGAGAATTTTCTTAGAGGAAGAAGAGAGAAGAAGAGTAGAGAGAACAACTCTTCTTCTCTCTTCTTACTCTAAGCAACTGCTCTGCATACTTGTTTCAACAACTCTTCTTCTCTCTTCTAACTCTGAGCAACTGCTCTGCATCCTTATTTCTTCAACTCCTCTTCTCTATTCTTCTAACTCTGACCAACTGCTCTGCGTCTTTGTTCCCTCGACTATTCTTGTCTTCCTAACTCTAAGCAACTGCTCTGCATACTTGTTTCCTCTCTTCTTCTCCTCTCGTCTTACTCTAAGCAACTGCTCTGCATCCTTGTTCCATCAACTCTTCTTCTCTCTTCTTCTTACTCTAAACAACTGCTCTGCATCCTTGTTCTCTCAACTCTTAGATAAGAAGTGATGAGGGAACAAGGATGCAGAGCAGCTGCTTAGAGTAAGAAGAAGTGAGAAGATGAGATGAGGGAACAAGGATGCAGAGCAGTTGCTTAGAGTTAGCAGAGAGAAGAAGAGGTGAGGGAACAAGGATGCAGAGCAGTTGCTTAGAGCAAGAAGAGAGAAGAAGAGTCAAGGAAATAAGGATGCAGAGCAGTTGCATAGAGTAAGAAGAAGAGAGCAGAAGTGTTGAGATAACAAGGGTGAAGAGCAGGTGCTTAGAGTAAGAAGAAGAGAGAAGAATAGTTGAGGGAACAAGGATGCATATCAGTTGCCTAGAGTAAGAAGAGAGAAGAAGAGTTGATGGAACAAGGATGCAGAGCAAGTGTTTAGAGTAGGAAGAAGAGAGAAGAAGAGCAGATGGAACAAGGAGGCAGAGCAGTTATTTAGAGTTAGAAATCGGAAGAAGAGTTGAGGGAACAAGGATGCAGAGTAGTTGCTTAGAGTAAGAAAGGAGAAGAAGAGTACAGGGAACAAGGATGCAGAGCAATTGCTTAAAGTAAGAAGAGAGAAGAAGAGTTGGGGGAACAAGGATGAAGAGCAGTTGCTTTGAGTTGGAAGAAAAGCAAATAAGAGTTGAGGGAACAAGGATGCAGAGAATTTGCTTAGAGTAAGAAGAGAGAAGATAAGTAGAGGGAACAACTCTTCTTCTCTCTTCTTACTCTAAGCAAGTGCTCTGCATACTTGTTTCCTCAACTCTTTGCACCCTTACTTACTTTTAGGGAACAAGGATGCAGAGTAGTTGCTTAGAGTAAGAAATGAGAAGAAGAGTAGAGTGAACAACTCTTCTTCTCTCTTTTTACTCTAAGCAACTGCTCTGCATCCTTGTTCTCTAAGCAACTGCTTAGAGAAGAAGAGTTGTTCCCTCTACTCTTCTTTTCTCTTCTAACTCTGAGCAACTGCTATGCATCCTTGTTCCCCCAACTCTTCTTATCTATTCTTCTAACTCTAACCAACTTTATTGCGTCCCTGTTCCCTCAACGATTCTTTTCTTCCTAACTCTAAGCAACTGCTCTGCATACTTGTTTCATCAACTCTTCTTCTCTCTTCTTACTCTTAGCAACTGCTCTGCATAATTGTTCCCTCAACTCTTCTTCTCTCTTCTTCTTTCTCTAGACAACTGCTCTGCATCCTTGTTCTGACAACAGTGATGAGGGAACAAGGATGCAGAGCAGCTGCTTTGAGTAAAAAGAAGAGAGACGAACAGTTGAGGGAAAAAGGATGCAGAGCAGTTGCTTAGAGTTAACAGAGAGAAGAAGAGACAGCTGATGCAAGAGACTATATCTGACAGCAGATGCAAGAGACTCTTTATCAGACAGCGGATGCAAGAGACTCTATATCAGACATCGGATGCAGGAGACTATACCAGACAGCCAATGCAGGAGTCTCTATATCAGACAGTGGATGCAAGAAACTATATCAGACAGCGGATGCAAGAGACTATATTAGACAGTGGATGCAGGAGTCTCTATATCAGACAGCGGATGCAAGAGACTCTATATATCAGACAGCGGATGCAAGAGACTCTATGTCAGACAACGGATGCAGGAGTCTCTATATCAGGCAACGGATTCAGGAGTCTCTATATCAGACAGCGGAAGCAAGAGACTATATCAGACAGCGGATGCAAGAGACTATATCAGACAGCGGATGCAAGAGACTATATCAGACAGCAGATGCAAGAGACTCTTTATCAGACACCGGATGCAGGAGACTATATCAGACAGTGAATGCAGGAGTCTTTATATCAGACAGAGGATGCAAGAAACAATATCAGACAGCGGATGCAAGAGACTCTATATCAGACAGCGGATTCAGGAGACTATTTCAGACAGCGGATGCTGGAGTCTCTCTATCAATGAGCGGATGCAAGAGACTCTATATCAAACAGCAGATGCAAGAGTCTCTATATTAGAGCCCAGATGCAAGAGAAGAGTTGAGGGAATAGGGATGCAGAGAAGTTGCTTAGAGTAAGAAGAGAGAAGAAGAGTTAAGGGAACAAGGATGCAGAGAAGTAGCATAGAGTTAGAAGAGACAGGAAGAGCTGATGGACAAGGATGCACAGAAGTTGCTTTGAGGGACAAAAAAAGAGAAGAAGAGTTGAGGGATTAAGGATGTTGAGAAGTTGCTTAGAAGAAAAAGAAAGAAAAAGAGTTGAGGGAACGAGGATGCAGAGCAGTTGCTTAGAGTAAGGACGGAGAAGAAGAGTTGAGTGAAAAAAGATGCAGAGCATTTGCTTAGAGTTAGAAAGAGAGAAGAGGTGAGGGAACAAGGATGCAGAGCAGTTGTTTAGAGTTAGAAGAGAGAAGAAGAGATGAGGGAACAAGGACGCAGAGCAGCTGCTTAGAGTTAAAAGAGAGAAGATGGTTGAGGGAAGAAGGATGCAGAACAGTTGCTTATGAGTAAGAAGAGAGAAGAAAAGTTGAGGGAAATGGATGCAGAGCATTTGCCTAGTGTTAGAAGAAGAGATAAGAAGAGCTGTGGAATAGGGATGCAGAACAGTTGCTTAGAGTAAGAAAAAAGAAGAAGAGTTGAGGGAACAAGTATGCAGAGAAGTTGCTTGGAGTAAGAAGAGAGAAGAAGAGTTGGGGGAACAAGGATGAAGAGCAGTTGCTTTGAGTTGGAAGAAAAGCAAATAAGAGTTGAGGGAACAAGGATGCAGAGAATTTGCTTAGAGTAAGAAGAGAGAAGATAAGTAGAGGGAACAACTCTTCTTCTCTCTTCTTACTCTAAGCAAGTGCTCTGCATACTTGTTTCCTCAACTCTTTGCACCCTTACTTACTTTTAGGGAACAAGGATGCAGAGTAGTTGCTTAGAGTAAGAAATGAGAAGAAGAGTAGAGTGAAAAACTCTTCTTCTCTCTTTTTACTCTAAGCAACTGCTCTGCATCCTTGTTCTCTAAGCAACTGCTTAGAGAAGAAGAGTTGTTCCCTCTACTCTTCTTTTCTCTTCTAACTCTGAGCAACTGCTATGCATCCTTGTTCCCCCAACTCTTCTTCTCTATTCTTCTAACTCTAACCAACTTTATTGCGTCCCTGTTCCCTCAACGATTCTTTTCTTCCTAACTCTAAGCAACTGCTCTGCATACTTGTTTCATCAACTCTTCTTCTCTCTTCTTACTCTTAGCAACTGCTCTGCATAATTGTTCCCTCAACTCTTCTTCTCTCTTCTTCTTTCTCTAGACAACTGCTCTGCATCCTTGTTCTGACAACAGTGATGAGGGAACAAGGATGCAGAGCAGCTGCTTTGAGTAAAAAGAAGAGAGACGAACAGTTGAGGGAAAAAGGATGCAGAGCAGTTGCTTAGAGTTAACAGAGAGAAGAAGAGACAGCTGATGCAAGAGACTATATCTGACAGCAGATGCAAGAGACTCTTTATCAGACAGCGGATGCAAGAGACTCTATATCAGACATCGGATGCAGGAGACTATACCAGACAGCCAATGCAGGAGTCTCTATATCAGACAGTGGATGCAAGAAACTATATCAGACAGCGGATGCAAGAGACTATATTAGACAGTGGATGCAGGAGTCTCTATATCAGACAGCGGATGCAAGAGACTCTATATATCAGACAGCGGATGCAAGAGACTCTATGTCAGACAACGGATGCAGGAGTCTCTATATCAGGCAACGGATTCAGGAGTCTCTATATCAGACAGCGGAAGCAAGAGACTATATCAGACAGCGGATGCAAGAGACTATATCAGACAGCGGATGCAAGAGACTATATCAGACAGCAGATGCAAGAGACTCTTTATCAGACACCGGATGCAGGAGACTATATCAGACAGTGAATGCAGGAGTCTTTATATCAGACAGAGGATGCAAGAAACAATATCAGACAGCGGATGCAAGAGACTCTATATCAGACAGCGGATTCAGGAGACTATTTCAGACAGCGGATGCTGGAGTCTCTCTATCAATGAGCGGATGCAAGAGACTCTATATCAAACGGCAGATGCAAGAGTCTCTATATTAGAGCCCAGATGCAAGAGAAGAGTTGAGGGAATAGGGATGCAGAGAAGTTGCTTAGAGTAAGAAGAGAGAAGAAGAGTTAAGGGAACAAGGATGCAGAGAAGTAGCATAGAGTTAGAAGAGACAGGAAGAGCTGATGGACAAGGATGCACAGAAGTTGCTTTGAGGGACAAAAAAAGAGAAGAAGAGTTGAGGGATTAAGGATGTTGAGAAGTTGCTTAGAAGAAAAAGAAAGAAAAAGAGTTGAGGGAACGAGGATGCAGAGCAGTTGCTTAGAGTAAGGACGGAGAAGAAGAGTTGAGTGAAAAAAGATGCAGAGCATTTGCTTAGAGTTAGAAAGAGAGAAGAGGTGAGGGAACAAGGATGCAGAGCAGTTGTTTAGAGTTAGAAGAGAGAAGAAGAGATGAGGGAACAAGGACGCAGAGCAGCTGCTTAGAGTTAAAAGAGAGAAGATGGTTGAGGGAAGAAGGATGCAGAACAGTTGCTTATGAGTAAGAAGAGAGAAGAAAAGTTGAGGGAAATGGATGCAGAGCATTTGCCTAGTGTTAGAAGAAGAGATAAGAAGAGCTGTGGAATAGGGATGCAGAACAGTTGCTTAGAGTAAGAAAAAAGAAGAAGAGTTGAGGGAACAAGTATGCAGAGAAGTTGCTTGGAGTAAGAAGAGAGAAGAAGAGTTGAGGAAATAAGGATGCAGAGAAGTTGCTTCGAGTAAGAAGATGAGAATTGAAGAGTTAAGGGAACAAGGATGCAGAGCAAGTGCGTAGAGAGAGAGAGGAGAGAAGAAGTGTTGAGGGAACAAGGATGCAGAGCAGTTGCTTTGAGTAAGAAAAAAGAAGAGTCGAGGGAACAAGTATGCAGAGAAGTTGCTAAGAGTAAGAAGAACAGAGAAGAAGAGTTGAGAAACGAAGATGCATAGCAGTTGCTTAGAGTAAGAAGATATAAGAAGAGTTGAGCTAACAAGGATGCAGAGCAGTTGCATAGAGTTAGAAAAGAGAAGAAGAGATGAGGAAAGAAGGATGCAGAGCAGTTGCTTACGGTAAGAAGAGAGAGGTAAGTTGAAGGAAAGAAGGATGCAGAGCAGTTGCTTAGAGTTAGAAGAGAGATAAAGAGTTGAGGGAACAAAGATACAGAGCAGTTGCTTAGAGTAAGAAGAGATAAGAGGAGTTGAGGGGACGAGGATGCAGAGCAGTTGCTTAGAGTAAGAAGAAGAGAGAAGAAGAGTTGAGGGAACAAGGATGCAGAGAAGTTGCTTAGAATTAAAAGAAGAGAGAAGAAGAATTGAGAAACAAGGACTTAGAGCAATTGCTTAGATTAAGAAGAGAAAAGAAGAGTTGAGGGAACAAGGATGCAGAGCAGTTGCTGATAGTTAAAAGAGAGAAGGGTTGAGGGGAAAGGGCTGCAGAGCAGTTGCTTAGGGTAAGAATAGAGAAAAAGAGTTGAGGGAACAAGGATGCAGAGAAGTTACTTAGAGTAAGAAGAGAGAATAAGAAATGAAAAACGAAGATGCATAGCAGTTGCTTGAAGTAAGAAGGGATAAAAAGAGTTGAGGGAACAAGAATGCAGAGCAGTTGCTTAGAGTTAGAAGAGAGAAGAGTAGTTGAGGGAACAAGAATTAAGAGCAGTTGCTTAGAGTCTGAAGAGAGAAGAAGAGTTGAGAGAACAAGGATACAGTTGCTTAGAATAATTGGAGAGAGAAGAAGGGTTGAGGGAACAAGGATGCAGAGCAGTTGCTTAGAGTAAGACGAGAGAAGAGGTGTTGAGGGAACAAGGATGCAGAGCAGTTGCTTAGAGTTAGAAGAGAGAAGAAGAATTGAGGGAACAAGGATGCAGAGTAGTTGCTCAGGGTAAGAAAAGAAAATAAGAGTTGATGGCACAAGGATACAGAGTAGTTGCTTAGAGTAGGAAGAAGAGAGAAGAGGAGTTGAGGGAATAGGGAAGCAGAGCAGTGTTAAGAGTAAGAAGAAAGAAGACGAGTTGAGGAAACAAGGATGCAGAGCAGTTGCTTAGAGTAAGAAGAGATAAGAAGAATTTAGGGAACAAGGATGCAGGGATGATGCTCAGAGTAAGAAGAAGAGAGAACAAGAGTTGAGGAAACAACGATGCAGAGAAGTGCTAAGAGTAAAAAGAAGAGAGAAAAAAGTTGAGGGAAAATGGATGCTGAGTAGTTGCTTAGGGTAAGAAGAAAAGAGAAGAAGAGTTGAGGGAACAAGCATGCAAACCAGTTGCCTAGAGTAAGAAGAGTTGAGGAAACAAGGTTGCAGAGCAGTTGCTTAGAGTAAGAAGAGAGAAAATGATCTAAGAACCAGGATGCAGAGCAAGTGCTTAGAGTTAGAAGAAAGAAGAGCAAGCGTTTAGAGTTAGAAGAGACAAGAAGAGTTGAGGGAACAAGGATACCGAGCAGTTGCTAAGCGTAAGAAGAGATAAGAAGAGCTGAGAGAACAAGGATGCAGAGCAGTTGCTTAGAGTAAGAAGAGAGAAAGAGTTGAGGAAACAAGGATTCAGATTAATTGCTTAGAGTAAGAGGAAGAGAGAAGAAGAGTTGATGGACTAGGAGGCAGAGCAGCTGCTAAGAGAAAAAAGAGAGAAGAGTTGATGGAACAAGGATGAAGAACAGTTGCTTTGAGTAAGAAGAGGGAAGAAAAGGTGAGGGAACAAGGATGAAAAGATATTGCTTAGAGTAGTAGAGAAAGGAGTTGAGGGAACAAGGATGCTGAACAGTTGCTTAGAGTAAGTAGAGGGTAGAAAGGTTGAGTGAAAAAAGATGCAGAGCAGTTGCTTAGAGTAAGAAAGAGAGAAGAAGAGGTGAGGGAACAAGGACGCAGAGCAGTTGTTTAGAGTAAGAAGAGAGAAGAAGATTTGATGGAACAAGGATGCAGAGCAGTTGCTTAGAGTTTGATGAGAGAAGAAGAGTTGAGCGAACAAGGACGCAGAGCAGTTGCTTAGAGTTAAAAAATAATGAAGAGGGTTGAGGGCCCGAGGATGCAGAGCAGTTGCTTAGAGTAAAAAGAGAGAGGTTAGTTGAAGGAAAGAAGGATGCAGAACAGTTGCTTAGAGTTAGAAAAGAGATGAAGAGTTGAGGGAACAAAGATACAGAGCAGGTGCTAAGAGTAAGAAGAGATAAGAGGAGTTGAGGGAACGAGGATGCAGAGTTGTTGCTTAGAGTAAGGAGATGAGAGAAGAAGAGTTGAGGGAACAAGGATGCATAGAAGTTGCTTAGAATTAAAACAAGAGAGAAGAAGAGTTGAAAAACAAGGACGTAGAGCAGTTGCTTAGAGTTAGAAGAGATCAGAAGAGTTGAGGGAACAAGATTGCAGAGCAGTTGCTGATTGTTAAAAGAGAGAAGAAGGGTTGAGGGAACAAGGATGCAGAGCAGTTGCTTAGAGTAAGAAGAGAGAAAAAGAGTTGAGGGAACAAGGATGCAGAGAAGTTACTTAGAGTAAGAAGAGAGAAGTAGAGTTGAGGGGACGAGGATGCAGAACAGTTGCTTAGAGTAAGAAGAAGAGAGGAGAAGAGTTGAGGGAACAAGGTTGCAGAGAATGTGCTTAGAATTAAAAGAAGAGAGAAGAAGAGTTGAGAAACAACGACATATAGCAGTTGCTTAGAGTAAGAAGATATAAAAAGAGTTGAGGGAACAAGGATGCAGAGCAGTTGCTGATAGTTAAAAGAGAGAAGAAGGGTTGAGGGAAGAAGGATGCAGAGCAGTTGCTTAGAGTAAGAAAAAAGAAGCAGAGTCGAGGGAAGAAGGATGCAGAGAAGTTGCTTAGAATTAAAAGAACAGAGAAGAAGAGTTGAGAAACGAAGATGACTATCAGTTGCTTAGAGTAAGAAGATATAAGAAGGGTTGAGGGAACAAGGATGCAGAGCAGTTGCATAGAGTTAGAAGAGAGATGAAGAGTTGAGGGAACAAAGATACAGAGCAGTTCCTAAGAGTGAGAAGAGATAAAAGGAGTTGAGGGGACGAGGATGCAGAGCAGTTGCTTAGAGTAAGAAGAAGAGAGAAGAAGAGTTGAGAAACGAAGATGCATAGCAGTTGCTTAGAGTAAGATATAAGAAGAGTTGAGGGAACAAGGATGCAGAGCAGTTGCATGGAGTTAGAAGAGATAAGAAGAGATGAGGAGTCAAGGATGCAGAGCAGTTGCTTAGAGTAAGAAGAGAGAGGTAAGTTGAAGGAAAGAAGGATGCAGAGCAGTTGCTTAGAGTTAGAAGAGAGATGAAATATTGAGGGAACAAAGATACAGAGCAGTTGCTAAGAGTAAGAAGAGATAAGAGGAGTTGAGGGGACGAGGATGCAGAGTTGTTGCTTAGAGTAAGAAGATGAGAGAAGAAGAGTTGAGGGAACAAGGATGCATAGAAGTTGCTTAGAATTAAAACAAGAGAGAAGAAGAGTTGAAAAACAAGGACGTAGAGCAGTTGCTTAGAGTAAGAAGAGATCAGAAGAGTTGAGGTACAAGATTGAAGAGCAGTTGCTGATTGTTAAAAGAGAGAAGAAGGGTTGAGGGAACAAGGATGCAGAGCAGTTGCTTAGAGTAAGAAGAGAGAAAAAGAGTTGAGGGAACAAGGATGCAGAGAAATTACTTAGAGTAAGAAGAGAGAAGTAGAGTTGAGAAACGAAGATGCACAGCAGTTGCTTAGTGTAAGAAGAGATAAGAAGAGTTGAGGGAACAAGGATGCAGAGCAGTTGCTTAGAGTTAGGAGAGAGAAGAATAGTTTAGGGAACAAGGATGCAGAGCAGTTGCTTAGAGTTAGAAGAGAGAGGTAGAGATAAGGGAACCATTAGTAAGAGCAGTTGCTTAGAGTTTGAAGAGAGAAGAAGAGTTGGGGGAACAAGGATGCAGAGCAGTTGCTTAAAATAATTGGAGAGAGAAGAAGGGTTGAGGGAACAAGGATGCAGAGCAGTTACTTAGAGTAAGAAGAGAGAAGAGGTGAGGGAACAAGGATGCAGAGCAGTTGCTTAGAGTTAGAAGAGAGAAGAAGGGTTGAGAGAACAAGGATGCAGAGAAGTTGCTTAGAGTAGGAAGAAGAGAGAAGAAGAATTGAGGGAACAAGGATGTAGGGTAGTTGCTTAGAGTAGGAAGAAGAGAGACGAAGAGTTGAGGAAACAAGTATGCAGAGTAGTTGTTTAGAGTAGGAAGAAGAGAGAAGAAGAGTTGAGGGAATATGGATGCTTTTGTTTGTTTGTTTGATTTGATTCTTTACGTCCACTCAACAATCTTTCAGTTATGCGGGACGGGTCTTCCTGGGTTGAACCAGTACTAAGCTAGGATAAATGTGTCTTGCTCAAGGACACAACGGGAAAATGGATGCAGAGCAGTGGTAAGAGTAAGAAGAAAGAAGAAGAGTTGAGGAAACAAGGATGCAGAGCAGTTGCTTAGAGTAAGAAGAGAGGAGAAGATTTGAGGAAACAAGGATGCAGAGCAGTTGCTTAGAGTAAGAAGAGAGGAGAAGAGTTGAGGAAACAAGGATGCAGAGCAGTGCTAAGAGTTAGAAGAATAGAGAAAAAGTTGGGGGATTATTGATGCTGAGTAGTTGCTTAGAGTTAGAAGAAAAGAGAAGAAGAGTTGAGGGGACAAACATGCAAACCAGTTGCCTAGAGTAAGAAGAGTTGAGGAAACAAGGTTGCAGAGCAGATGCTTAGAGTAAGAAGAGAGAACATGATCTGAGAACAAGGATGCAGAGCAAGTGTTTAGAGATAGAAGAGACAAGAAGAGTTGAGGGAACAAGGATACAGAGCAGTTGCTAAGCGTAAGAAGAGATAAGAAGAGCTGAGAGAACAAGGATGCAGAGCAGTTGCTTTGAGTTAAAAGAGAGAAAGAGTTGAGGAAACAAGGATGCAGATTAGTTGCTTAGATTAAAAGAAAGAGAGAAGAAGAGTTGATGGACTAGGAGGCAGAGCAGCTGCTAAGAGTAAAAAGAGAGAAGAGTTGACGGAACAAGGATGAAGAACAGTTGCTTAGAATAAGAAGAAGAGGAAGAAAAGGTGAGGGAACATGGATGAAAAGATATTGCTTAGAGTAGGAGAGAAAAGAGTTGAGGGAACAAGGATGCTGAACAGTTGCTTAGAGTAAGAAGAGGGAAGAAAGGTTGAGTGAAAAAAGATGCAGAGCCGTTGTTTAGAGTAAGAAGAGAGAAGAAGAGATGAAGAAACAAGGGTGCAGAGCAAGTGCTTAGAGTTAGAAGAAAAGAGAAGAAAAGAAGAGGGAAAAAGGATGCAGAGCAATTGCTTAAAGTTAGAAGAGAGAAGAAGAGTTGGGGGATCAAGGATGCAGAGCAGTTGCTTAGAGTTAGAAGAAGAGACAAGAAGAGTTGAGGGAACAAGGATGCAGAGAATTTGCTTAGAGCGAGAAGAGAGAAGAGTAGAGGAAACAAGGATGCAGAGCAGTTGCTTAGAGTTAGAAAAAGAGCATAGATGAGTTGAAGGGACAAGGCTGCAGAGAATTTTCTTAGAGTAAGAAAAACGAAGAAGAGTATAGGGAACAACTCTTCTTCTCTCTTCTTACTCTAAGCAACTGCTCTGCAAACTTGTTTCCTCAACTCTTCTTCTCTCTTCTACATCTGAGCAACTGCTCTGCATCCTTGTTTCCTCAACTCGTCTCTATTCTACTAACTCTTACCAACTGCTCTGCGTCCATAATTCCTCAACTATTCTTGTCTTCCTTACTCTAAGCAACTACTCTGCATACTTGTTACCTCAACTCTTCTTCTCTCTTCTTACTCTAAGCAACTGCTCTGCATCCTTGTTCCCTCAACTCTTCTTCTCTCTTCTTCTTACTCTAAACAACTGCTCTGCATCCTTGTTCCCTCAACTCTTAGATAAGAAGTGATGAGGGAACAAGGATGCAGTGCAGCTGCTTAGAGTAAGAAGAAGAGAGAAAAAGAGTTGAGGGAACAAGGATGCAGAGAAGTTGCGGAGAGTTTGCAGAGAGATGAAGAGATAAGGGAACAAGGATGCAGAACAGTTGCTTAGAGCAAGAAGAAGAGAGAAGAAGAGTTGAGAAAGCAAGGATGCAGAGCAGTTGCCTAGAGTCAGAAGAGAGAAGAAGAGTTGAGGACACAAGGATGCAGAGCAAGTGCTTAGAGTTAGAAGAGAGAAGAAGAGTTGATGGAACAAGGATGCTGAGCAAGTGTTTAGAGTAGGAAGAAGAGAGAAGTAGAGTTGATGGAACAGGGGCCGAGCAATTACTTAGATTTATAAGTTGGAAGTAGAGTTGAGGGAACAAGGATGCAGAGAAATTGCTTAAAGTTAGAAGAGAGAAGAAGAGGCGGGGGAACAAGGATGCAGAGCAGTATTTAGAGTTAGAAGAAAAGCAAAGAAGAGTTAAGGGAACAAGGATGCAGAGAATTTGCTCAGAGTAAGAAGAGAGAAGAAGAGTAGAGGGAACAACTCTTCTTCTCTCTTCTTACTCTAAGCAACAGCTCTTCATACTTGTTTCCTCAACTCTTTGCACCCTTACTTACTTTGAGGGAACAAGGATGCATAGAAGTTGCTTAGAGTAAGAAGAGAGAAGAAGAGTAGAGGGAACAAGGATGCATAGCAATTGCTTAAAGTTAGAAAAGAGAAGAAGAGTTGGAGGAACAAGGATGCGGAGCAGTTGCTTAGAGTTAGAAGAAGAGCAAATATGAGTTGAGGGAACAAGGATGCAGAGAATTTGCTTAGATTAAGAAGAGAGAAGAAGAGTAGAGGAAACAAATCTTCTTCTCTCGTCTTACTCTAAGCAACTGCTCTGCATACTTGTTTCCTCAACTTTTCTTCTCTCTTCTAACTCTGAGCAACAGCTCTGCATCGTTGTTTCCTCAACTCTTCTTTTCTATTCTTCTAACTCTAACCAACTGCTCTGCGTCCTTGTTCCATCAACTATTCTTGTCTCCCTAACTCTAAGCAACTGCTCTGCATACTTGTTTCCTCAACTCTTCTTCTCTCTTCTTACTCTTAGCAACTGCTCTGCATCCTTGTTCCCTCAACTTTTCTTCTCTCTTTCTTCTTACTCTAAACAACTGCTCTGCATCCTTGTTCTCTCAACTCTTAGATAAGAAGTGATGAGGGAACAAGGATGCAGAGCAGCTGCTTAGAGTAAAAAGAAGAGAGAAGAATTGAGATAACATGGATGAAGAACAGGTGCTTAGAGTAAAAAGAAGAGAGAAGAATAGTTGAGGGAAAAAGGATGCAGATCAGTTGCCTAGAGTAAGAAGAGAGAAGATGAGTTGAGGAAACAAGGATGCAGAGCAAGTGCTTAGAGTTAGAAGTCAGAAGAAGAGTTGATGGAACAAGGATGCAGAGCAAGTGTTTAGAGTAAGAAGAAGAGAGAAGAAGAGTTGATGGAACAAGGATGCAGAACAGTTGCTTAGAGTAAGGAGAAAGAAGAGAGTTGAGGGAACAAGGATGCACAGAAAAAGCTTTGAGTAAGAAGAAGAGAGAAGAAGAGTTGAGGGAACAAGGATGCAGAGCAGGTGCTTAGAGTTAGAAGAGAGAAAAAGAGTTGAGGGAACAACGATGCAGAGAAATTACTTAGAGTAAGAAAAGAGAAGTAGAGTTGAGAATCGAAGATGCATAGCAGTTGCTTACTGTAAGAAGAAATAAGAAGAGTTGAGGGAACAAGGATGCAGAGCAGTTGCTTAGAGTTAGAAGAGAGAAGAATAGTTTAGGGAACAAGGATGCAGAGCAGTTGCTTAGAGTTAGAAGAGAGAGGTAGAGATAAGGGAACCATTAGTAAGAGCAGTTGCTTAGAGTTTGAAGAGAGAAGAAGAGTTGGGGGAACAAGGATGCAGAGCAGTTGCTTAGAATAATTGGAGAGAGAAGAAGGGTTGAGAAAACAAGGATGCAGAGCAGTTGCTTAGAGGAAGAAGAGAGAAGAGGTGAGGGAACAAGGATGCAGAGCAGTTGCTTAGAGTTAGAAGAGAGAAGAGGTGAGGGAACAAGGATGCAGAGCAGTTGCTTAGAGTTAGAAGAGAGAAGAAGGGTTGAGAGAACAAGGATGCAGAGAAGTTGCTTAGAGTAGGAAGAAGAGGGAAGAAGAATTGAGGGAACAAGGATGTAGGGTAGTTGTTTAGAGTAGGAAGAAGAGAGAAGAAGAGTTGAGGGAATATGGATGCAGAGCAGTGGTAAGAGTAAGAAGAAAGAAGAAGAGTTGAGGAAACAAGGATGCAGAGCAGTTGCTTAGAGTAAGAAGAGAGGAGAAGATTTGAGGAAACAAGGATGCAGAGCAGTGCTAAGAGTAAGAAGAGAGGAGAAGAGTTGAGGAAACAAGGATGCAGAGCAGTGCTAAGAGTTAGAAGAATAGAGAAAAAGTTGGGGGATTATTGATGCTGAGTAGTTGCTTAGAGTTAGAAGAAAAGAGAAGAAGAGTTGAGGGGACAAACATGCAAACCAGTTGCCTAGAGTAAGAAGAGTTGAGGAAACAAGGTTGCAGAGCAGATGCTTAGAGTAAGAAGAGAGAACATGATCTGAGAACAAGGATGCAGAGCAAGTGTTTAGAGATAGAAGAGACAAGAAGAGTTGAGGGAACAAGGATACAGAGCAGTTGCTAAGCGTAAGAAGAGATAAGAAGAGCTGAGAGAACAAGGATGCAGAGCAGTTGCTTAGAGTTAAAAGAGAGAAAGAGTTGAGGAAACAAGGATGCAGATTAGTTGCTTAGATTAAAAGAAAGAGAGAAGAAGAGTTGATGGACTAGGAGGCAGAGCAGCTGCTAAGAGTAAAAAGAGAGAAGAGTTGACGGAACAAGGATGAAGAACAGTTGCTTGGAATAAGAAGAAGAGGACGAAAAGGTGAGGGAACATGGATGAAAAGATGTTGCTTAGAGTAGGAGAGAAAAGAGTTAAGGGAACAAGGATGCTGAACAGTTGCTTAGAGTAAGAAGAGGGAAGAAAGGTTGAGTGAAAAAAGATGCAGAGCCGTTGTTTAGAGTAAGAAGAGAGAAGAAGAGATGAAGAAACAAGGGTGCAGAGCAAGTGCTTAGAGTTAGAAGAAAAGAGAAGAAAAGAAGAGGGAAAAAGGATGCAGAGCAATTGCTTAAAGTTAGAAGAGAGAAGAAGAGTTGGGGGATCAAGGATGCAGAGCAGTTGCTTAGAGTTAGAAGAAGAGACAAGAAGAGTTGAGGGAACAAGGATGCAGAGAATTTGCTTAGAGCGAGAAGAGAGAAGAGTAGAGGAAACAAGGATGCAGAGCAGTTGCTTAGAGTTAGAAAAAGAGCATAGATGAGTTGAGGGGACAAGGCTGCAGAAAATTTTCTTATAGTCAGAAAAACGAAGAAGAGTATAGGGAACAACTCTTCTTCTCTCTTCTTACTCTAAGCAACTGCTCTGCATACTTGTTTCCTCAACTCTTCTTCTCTCTTCTACATCTGAGCAACTGCTCTGCATCCTTGTTTCCTCAACTCGTCTCTATTCTACTAACTCTTACCAACTGCTCTGCGTCTATAATTCCTCAACTATTCTTGTCTTCCTTACTCTAAGCAACTACTCTGCATACTTGTTACCTCAACTCTTCTTCTCTCTTCTTACTCTAAGCAACTGCTCTGCATCCTTGTTCCCTCAACTCTTCTTCTCTCTTCTTCTTACTCTAAACAACTGCTCTGCATCCTTGTTCCCTCAACTCTTAGATAAGAAGTGATGAGGGAACAAGGATGCAGTGCAGCTGCTTAGAGTAAGAAGAAGAGAGAAAAAGAGTTGAGGGAACAAGGATGCAGAGAAGTTGCGGAGAGTTTGCAGAGAGATGAAGAGATAAGGGAACAAGGATGCAGAACAGTTGCTTAGAGCAAGAAGAAGAGAGGAGAAGAGTTGAGAAAACAAGGATGCAGAGCAGTTGCCTAGAGTCAGAAGAGAGAAGAAGAGTTGAGGACACAAGGATGCAGAGCAAGTGCTTAGAGTTAGAAGAGAGAAGAAGAGTTGATGGAACAAGGATGCTGAGCAAGTGTTTAGAGTAGGAAGAAGAGAGAAGTAGAGTTGATGGAACAGGGGCCGAGCAATTACTTAGATTTATAAGTTGGAAGTAGAGTTGAGGGAACAAGGATGCAGAGCAATTGCTTAAAGTTAGAAGAGAGAAGAAGAGGTGGGGGAACAAGGATGCAGAGCAGTATTTAGAGTTAGAAGAAAAGCAAAGAAGAGTTAAGGGAACAAGGATGCAGAGAATTTCTTAGAGTTAGAAGAGAGAAGAAGAGTAGAGGGAACAACTCTTCTTCTCTCTTCTTACTCTAAGCAACAGCTCTTCATACTTGTTTCCTCAACTCTTTGCACCCTTACTTACTTTGAGGGAACAAGGATGCATAGAAGTTGCTTAGAGTAAGAAGAGAGAAGAAGAGTAGAGGGAACAAGGATGCATAGCAATTGCTTTAAGTTAGAAAATAGAAGAAGAGTTGGAGGAACAAGGATGCGGAGCAGTTGCTTAGAGTTAGAAGAAGAGCAAATATGAGTTGAGCGAACAAGGATGCAGAGAATTTGCTTAGAGTAAGAAGAGAGAAGAAGAGTAGAGGAAACAAATCTTCTTCTCTCGTCTTACTCTAAGCAACTGCTCTGCATACTTGTTTCCTCAACTTTTCTTCTCTCTTCTAACTCTGAGCAACAGCTCTGCATCGTTGTTTCCTCAACTCTTCTTCTCTATTCTTCTAACTCTAACCAACTGCTCTGCGTCCTTGTTCCATCAACTATTCTTGTCTCCCTAACTCTAAGCAACTGCTCTGCATACTTGTTTCCTCAACTCTTCTTCTCTCTTCTTACTCTTAGCAACTGCTCTGCATCCTTGTTCCCTCAACTTTTCTTCTCTCTTTCTTCTTACTCTAAACAACTGCTCTGCATCCTTGTTCTCTCAACTCTTAGATAAGAAGTGATGAGGGAACAAGGATGCAGAGCAGCTGCTTAGAGTAAAAAGAAGAGAGAAGAATTGAGATAACAAGGATGCAGAGCAAGTGCTTAGAGTTAGAAGTCAGAAGAAGAGTTGATGGAACAAGGATGCAGAGCAAGTGTTTAGAGTAAGAAGAAGAGAGAAGAAGAGTTGATGGAACAAGGATGCAGAGCAGTTGCTTAGAGTAAGGAGAAAGAAGAAGAGTTGAGGGAACAAGGATGCACAGAAAATGCTTTGAGTAAGAAGAAGAGAGATGAAGAGTTGAGGGAACAAGGATGCAGAGCAGGTGCTTAGAGTTAGAAGAAAGAAGGAGAGGTGAGGGAAAAAAGATGTAAAGCAGTTGCTTAGAGTAAGAAGAGAGAAGAAGAGTTGAGGGGAAAAGAATGCAGAGCAGTTTCTTAGAGTTTGAAGAGAGACGAAGAATTGAGGGAACAAGGATGCAGAGCAGTTGCTTAAAGTTAGAAAAGAGAAAAAGAGTTGAGGGAACAAGGGTGCAAAAAAGTTGCTTAGAGTAAGAAGAAGAGAGAAGAAGAGTTGAGAAACAAAGTTGCAGAGCAGTTGCTTAGTATAAAAAGAGATAAGAAGAGTTTAGGTACAAGGATGCAAAGAAGTTGCTAAAAGCTAGAAGAGAGAAGAAGAAATGAGGAAACAAGGATGCAGAGCAGTTGCTTTGAGTTTGAAGAGAGAAGAAGAGTTGTGGAACAGAGATGCAGATCAGTTGCTTCAAGTTAGAAGTGGGAAGAAGAATTGAGGAAACAAGGGTGTAGAACAGTTGCTTAGAGTCAGAAGAGAAAAGGAGAGTTGAGGGACCAACGATGCAGAGAATTCGCTAAGATTATGGAGAAGAGACAAGAAGAGATTATGAAACAAAGTTGTTGAGAATTTCCATAGAGTTAGAAGAGACAAGGCGTGTTGAGGGAACAAGGATGCAGAGCAGTTGCTTAGAGTTAGACGAAAAGAGAAGAAGAGTTAAGGGAACAAGGATGCAGAACAGTTCCTTATAGTTAGAACAGAGAAGAAGGGTTGAGGGAACAATGATGCAGACTAGTTGCTTAGAGTAAGAAGAAATAAGAAGAGTTGAGGGAACATGGAATCAGAGCAGTTCTTTTGAGTTAGCAGAGAGAAGAAAAGATGAGCGAACAAGGATGCAGAGCAGTTGCTTAGAGCAAGAAGAAGATAGAAGAAGAAATGAGAAACAAAGATGCAGAGCAATGAGGGAACAAGGATGTAGAACAGTTGCTTAGAGTTAGAATAGAAGAGAAGAGTTGAGGGACCAAGGATGCAGAAAATTTGCTAAGATTCAGAAGAAGCAAGAGATGATGAAACAAAGCTGTAGAGCATTTGCTTAGAGTAAGAAGAGACAATAAGTGTTGAGGGAACAAGGATGCAGGGCAGATGCTTAGAGTTAGAAGAAGAGAGAAGAAGAGTTAAGAGAACAAGGATGCAGAACAGTTGCTTGAAGTAAGAAGAGTTAAGGGACCAAGGATGCATAGAATTTGCTACTATTAAGAAGAAGAGACAAGAAGAGTTGAGGAAACAAAGTTGTAGAGCATTTGCTTAGAGTTAAAAGAGACAAGAAGTGTTGAGGGATGCAGAGCAGTTGCTTAGAGTTGGAAGATACAGGAATAGTTGAGGGAACAAGGACGCAGAGCAGTTGGTTAGAGTTAGAAGAAGAGAGAAGAAGAGTTGAGAAAACAAAGATGCAGAGCAGATGCTTAGAGTAAGAAGAAAGAAGAAGAGTTTAGGGAACAAGGATGCATAGCAAGAACATAGAGTAAGAAGAAGAGAGTAGAAGAGTTGAGGAAACACCGATACAGAACAGTTACTTAGAGTTAGAAGAGAGAAGAAGAGTTGAGGTAACAATGATGCAGAGCAATTGCCTAGAGTGAGAAGAAGAGAGAAGATAAGTTAAGGGAACAAGGATTCAGAGATGTTGCAAGAGAGTAAGGAGAGAGAAGAAGAGTTGAGCGAACAAAGAAGCAGAGCAGTTGCTAAGAGTTTGAAGAGAAAAGAAGAGGTGAGGGTAAGGATGCAAAGCAGTTGCTGAGAGTAAGAAGAGAGAAGAAGAGTTGAGGGAAAAGGATGCAGAGCAGTTGCTTTGAGTTTGAAGAGAGAAGAAGAGTTGAGGGAACAAGGATATAGGGCAGTTGCTTAGAGCTAAAACAGAGAGGAAGGGTTGAGGGAACAACGATGCAGACTTGTTGCTTAGAGTAAGAAGAGAGAGGAAGAGTTGAGGGAACAATGATGCAGAGTAGTTGCTTAGAGAAAGTTACAGCAGAAGAGTTGAGGGAACAATGATGCAGAGCAGTTGCTTAGGCTAAAAGAGAGAAGAAGAGTTCAGGAAACAAGGATGCAGAGTAGTTGCTTAGAGTTAGAATAGAGAAGAAAAGTTGAGAGAACAAGGATGCAGAACATTTGCTTAGTGTTAGAATAAGAGCTAAGAAGGGTTGTGGAACAGGGATGCAAAATAGCTGCTGCGAATAAGAAGAGGAGGGAGAGTTAAGGGAACAAGGATGCAGAGCAGTTGCTAAGAGTAAGAAGGGAGAAGAAGAGTTGAGGGAACAAGGATGCAGACCTGTTGTCTAGAGTAAGAAGAGTTGAGGAAACGAGGATGCAGAGCAGTTGCTAAGTGTAAGAAGAAGAGAGAAGAAGAGTTGAGAGAACAATGAGGTAGAGCAGATGCTAAGAGTAAGAAGAAGAGAAACAAGAGTTGAGGAAATAAGGATGCAGAGCAGGTGCTTAGATTAAGAAGAGCGAAAAAGAGTCGATGGAACAAGGAGACAGAGCAGTTGCTAAGAGTAAGAAGAAGAGAGAAGAAGAATTGAGGGAACAAGAAGGCAGAGCAGTTGCTTAGAGTAAGAAGAAGAGAGAAGAGTTGAGGGAACAAGGAGGCAAAACAGTTGCTTAGAGTAAGAAGAGAGAAGAAGAGTTGAGGGAACAAGAATGCAGAGCAATTGCTTAGAATAAGAAGAGCGAAAAAGAGTTCATGGAACAAGGAGGCAGAGTAGTTGCTAAGAGTGTGAAGAAGAGAGAAGAAGAGTTGAGGGAACAAGGAGGCAAAGTAGTTGCTTAGAGTATGAAGAGAGAAGAAGAGTTGAGGGAACAAGGATGCAGAGCAATTGCTTAGAGTTAGAAGAGAGAGGAAGATTTGAGGAAACAAGGATGCAGAGCAGTTGCTTAGAGTAAGAAGAGCGAAAAAGACTTGAGGGAACAAGGATGCAGAGCAGTTGCTTAGAATTAGAAGAAGAGAGAAGAAGAGTTGATGGGACAAGGAGGCAGAGCAGCTGCTTAAAAAAATAAGAAGTTGGAAGTAGAGTTGAGGGAACTAGGATGAAGAGCAGTTGCTTAGTGTCAGAAGAGAGAAAGAGTTGAGGGAACAAGGATGCAGAAAAGGTGCTTAGAGTAAGAGAGAAGAAGAGTTCAGGGAACAAGGGTACAGAGCAGCTGCTTAGAGTATGAAGAGAAGAGAAGAGTTTATGGAACAAGGAGGCAGAACAGTTGCTAAGAGTAAAGCGATAGAAGAAGAGTTGACAGAACAAGGATGTAGAGCAGTTGCTTAGAGTAAGAGAGAAGAAGAGTTCAGGGAACAAGGGTGCAGAGATGTTGCTTAGAGTAAGAGAGAAGAAGAGTTCAGGGAACAGGGGTGCAGAGCAGCTGCTTAGAGCTAGAAGAGAGAAGACTAGTTGAGGGAACAAGGATGCATAGCAGTTGTTTAGAGTAAGAAGAGAAAAGAAGGGTTGAGGAAACAAGGATGCAGAGCAGTTGCTGAGAATAATTGGAGAGAAAAGAAGGGTTGAGGCAACAAGGATGCAGAGCAGTTGCTTAGAGTAAGAAGAGAGAAGAGGAGTTGGGGAACAAGGATGCAGAGCAGTTGCTTATAGTTAGAAGAGAGAAGAAGAGTTCAGAGAACAAGGATGCAGAGAAGTTGCTTAGAGTAGGAAGAAGAGTTGAGGAAACAAGGATGAAGAGCAGTTGCTTAGTGTAAGAAGAGAGAAGAAGAGTTCAGGGAACAAGGTAGCAGAGCAGCTGCTTAGAGTTAGAAGAGAGAAGACTAGTTGAGGGAACAAGGATGCAGAGCAGTTGTTTAGAGTAAGAGAGAAGAATGGTTGAGGGAACAAGAGGCAGAGCAGGTCTTTAGAGTTCGAAGAGAGAATAAGAGTTGAGGGAACAATGATGTGAATAGTTGCTTGGAGTTAGCAGAGAGAAGAAGAGTTGATTGAAAAGTATGCAGAGCAGTGGCTTAAAGTATGAAGAGAGAAGAGGAGGTGAGGGAACAAGGATGCAGTGCTGTTGCTTAAAGTTAGAAGAGAGAAGAAGAGTTGAGAGAACAAGGATGCAGAAAAGATGCTTAGAGTAGGAAGAAAAGAGAAGAAGAATTGAGGGAACAAAGATGTAGAGTAGTTGCTTAGAGTAGGAAGAAGAGAGAAGAAGAGTTGAGGAAACAAGTATGCAGAGTAGTTGCTTAGAGTAGGAAGAAGAGAGAAGAAGAGTTGAGGGAAAAGAGATGCAGAGCAGTGGTAAGAGTAAGAAGAAAGAAGAAGAGTTGAGGAAACAAGGATGCAGAGCAGTTGCTTAGAGTAAGAAGAGAGAAGAAGAGTTGAGGAAACAAGGATGCAGAGCAGTGCTAAGAGTAAGAAGAAGAGAGAAAAAAGTTGAGGGATTATTGATGCTGAGTAGTTGCTTAGAGTTAGAAGAAAAGAGAAGAAGTGTTGAGGGAACAAGCATGCAAACCAGTTGCCTAGAGCAAGAAGAGTTGAGGAAACAAGGTTGCAGAGCAGTTGCTTAGAGTAAGAAGAGAGAAAATGATCTGAGAACCAGGATGCAGAGCAAGTGTTTAGAGTTAGAAGAGACAAGAAGAGTTGAGGGAACAAAGATACAGAGCAGTCGCTAAGCGTAAGAAGAGATTAGAAGAGTTGAGAGAACAAGGATGCAGAGCAGTTGCTTAGAGTAAGAAGAGAGAAAGAGTTGAGGAAACAAGGATGCAGATTAGTTGCTAAGAGTAAGAGAAAGAGAGAAGAAGAGTTGATGGACTAAGAGGCAGAGCAGCTGCTAATAGTAAAAAGAGAGAAGAGTTGACGGAGCAAGGATGTAGAACAGTTGCTTAGAGTAAGAAGAAGAAAGAAGAAAAGGTGAGGGAACAAGTATGAAAAGATGTTGCTTAGAGTAGGAGAGAAAAGAGTTGAGGGAACAAGGATGCTGAGCAGTTGCTTAGACTAAGAAGAGAGAAGAAGGTTTGTGGGAAGAAGGATGCAGAGCAGTTGCTTAGAGTTAGAAGAGAGAGGAAGAGTTGAAGAAAAAAGGGTGCTAAGCAGTTGCCTAGAGTAAGAAGAGAAAAGAAGGTTTGAGGGAAGAAGGATGCAGAGCAGTTGCTTAGAGTTAGAAGAGAGAAGAAGAGTTGAGGGAACAAGGATGCCGAGAAGTTGCTTAGAGTATGAAGAGAGAAGAAGAGTTGAGGGAACAGGGATGCAGAGATGTTGCTTAGAGTTAGAAGAGAGAAGAAGAGTTGGGGGAACAAGGATGAAAAGAAGTTGCTTAGAGTAAGAAGAAGGGAGAAGAAGAGATAAGGGAACAGGGATTCAGAGCAATTGCAAAGAGTAAGAAGAGAGAAGAGTAGAGGGAACAAGGATGTAGCACAGTTGCTTAGAGTTAGAAGAGAGAAGAAGGGTTGAGGGAACAAGGATGCAGAGAAGTTGCTTGGAGTATGAAGAGAGAAGAAGAGTTAAGGAAACAGGGATGCAGAGATGTTGCATATAGTTTTAAGAGAGAAGAAGGGTTGAGTGAACAAGGATGCAAAGCAACTAAGAAGAAGAGAGAAGAAGAGTTGAGGGAACAAGGATTCAGAGCAATTGCTTAGAGTAAGAATAGAGAAGAAGAGTAGAGGGAACAACGGATGCAGAGCAGTTGCTTGGAGTAAGAAGAGAGAAGAGGAGTTGAGGGAACAAGGGTGCAGAGAAGTTGCTTAGAGTATGAAGAGAGAAGAAGAGTTGAGGGAACAGGGATGCAGAGATGTTGCTTAGAGTTAGAAGAGAGAAGAAGAGTTGGGGGAACAAGGATGAAAAGAAGTTGCTTAGAGTAAGAAAGGAGAGTAGAAGAGTTGAGGGAACAAGGATTCAGAGCAGTTGCTTACAGTAAGAAGTGAGAAGACGGGTAGAGGGAACAAGGATAAAGCACAGTTGCTTAGAGTTAGAAGAGAGAAGAAGGGTTGAGGGAACAAGGATGCAGAGAAGTTGCTTGGAGTATGAAGAGAGAATAAGAGTTAAGGGAACAGGGATGCAGAGAAGTTGCATATAGTTTTAAGAGAGAAGAAGGGTTGAGTGAACAAGGATCCAAGCAACTAAGAAAAAGAGAGAAGAAGAGTTGAGAGAACAAGGATTCAGAGCAATTGCTTAGAGTAAGAAGAGAGAAGAAGAGTAGAGGGAACAAGGATGCAGAGCAGTTGCTTGGAGTAAGAAGAGAGAAGAAGAGTTGAGGAAACAAGGATGCAGAGCAGTTGCCTAGTGTAAGAAGAGAAAAGAAGAGTTGAGGGAATAAGGGATGCAGAGCAAGTGCTTAGAGTTAGAAGAAGAGAGAAGAAGAGTAGAGGGAAAAATTATGCAGAGCAATTGCTTAAAGTTAGAAGAGAGAAGAAGAGTTGGGGGATCAAGGATGCAGAGCAGTTGCTTAGAGTTAGAAGAAGAGCAAAGTAGAGTTGAGGGAACAAGGATGCAGAGAATTTGCTTAGAGCAAGAAGAGAGAAGAGTAGAGGGAACAAGGATGCAGAGAAGTTGCTTAGAGTAAGAAGAGAGAAGAAGAGTAGAGAGAACAAGGATGAAGAACAATTGCTTAAAGTTAGAAGAGAGAAGAAGAGTTGGGGGAACAAGGATGCAGAGCAGTTGCTTAGAGTTAGAAAAAGAGCAAAGATGAGTTGAGGGGACAAGGATGCAGAGAATTTTCTTAGAGTATGAAGAGAGAAGAATAGTAGAGGGAACAACTCTTCTTCTCTCTTCTTACTCTAAGCAACTGCTCTCCATACTTGTTTTCTCAACTCTTCCTTTCTCTTCTAACTCTGAGCAACTGCTCTGCATCCTTGTTTCTTTAACTCTTCTCTATTCTTCTAACTCTAACCAAATGCTCTGCGTCCTTGTTCCCTCAACTATTCTTGTCTTCCTAACTCTAAGCAACTGCTCTGCATACTTGTTACCTCAACTCTTCTTCTCTCTTCTTACTCTAAGCAACTGCTCTGCATCCTTGTTCCCTAAACTCTTCTTCTCTCTTCTGCTTACTCTAAACAACTGCTCTGCATCCTTGTTCTCTCAACTCTTAGATAAGATGTGATGAGGGAACAAGGATGCAGTGCAGCTGCTTAGAGTAAGAAGAAGAGAAAAGAAGAGTTAAGGGAACAAGGATGCAGAGAAGTTGCTTAGAGTTAGCAGAGAGATGAAGAGATAAGGGAACAGGGATGCAGAACAGTTGATTTGAGCAAGAAGAAGAGAGGAGAAGATTTGAGGAAACAAGGATGCAGAGCAGTTGCCTACAGTAAGAAGAGAGAAGAAGAGTTGAGGAAACAAGGATGCAGAGCAAGTGTTTAGAGCTAGAAGAGAGAAGAAGAGTTGATTGAACAAGGATGCAGAGCAAGTGTTTAGAGTAAGAAGAAGGGAGAAGAAGAGTTGATGGAACAAGGATCCAGAGACGTTGCTTAGAGTAGAGGAGAGAAAAAGAGTTGAGGGAACATGGATGCAGAGAATTTTCTTAGAGTAAGAAGAGAGAAGAATAGTAGAGGGAACAACTCTTCTTCTCCCTTCTTACTCTTAACAACTGCTCTGCATCCTTGTTCCCTTAACTTTCCCTTCTCTTCTTACTCTCAGCAGCTTTTTTGCATCCCTGTTCCACAACCCTTCTTATCTCTTATTCTAACACTAAGCAAATGTTCTGCATCCTTGTTCTCTCAACTTTTCTTCTCTATTCTAACTCTAAGCAACTACTCTGCATCCTTGTTTCCTGAACTCTTCTTCTCTCTTTTAGCCTAAGCAACTGCTCTGCATCATTGTTCCCTCAACTCTTCTGCTGTAACTTACTCTAAGCAACTACTCTGCATCATTGTTCCCTCAACTCTTCCTCTCTCTTTTTACTCTAAGCAACAAGTCTGCATCGGTGTTCCCTCAACCCTTCTTCTATATTTTAGCTGTAAGCAACTGCTCTGCATCCTTGTTCCATCAACTCTTCTTCTCTCTTCAAACTCTAAGCAACTGCTCTGCATCCTTGTTCCCTCAACTCTTTTCTCTCTTCTTACTCTCAGCAACTGCTTTGCATTCTTACCCTCACCTCTTCTTCTCTCTTCAAACTCTTAGCAACTGCTCTGCATCTTTGTTCGCTCAACTCTTCTTCTCTCTCCTTACTCTCTAGCAACATCTCTGAATCCTTGTTCCCTTAACTTATCTTCTCTCTTCTTCTCACTCTAAGCAACTGCTCTGCATCATTGTTACCTCAACTCTTCTTCTCTCTTCTAACTCTAAGTAACTGTTCTGCATCCGTGTTTCCTCAACTCTTCTACTCTCTTCTTCATACTCTATGTTCTTGCTATGCATCCTTGTTCCCTAAACTCTTCTTCTTTCTTCTTACTCTAAGCATATGCTCTGCATCTTTGTTTTCTCAACTCTTCTTCTAACTCTAACCAACTGCTCTGCGTCCTTTTACCTCAACTATTCATGTCTCTTCCAACTCTAAGCAACTGCTCTGCATCCTTGTTCCCTCAACACTTCTTGTCTTTTTTAACTCTAAGCAAATGCTCTACAACTTTGTTTCCTCAACTCTTCTTGTCTCTTCTTCTTAATAGTAGCAAATTCTCTGCATCCTTGGTCCCTTAACTCTTCTAACTCCAAGCAACTGTTCTGCATCCTTGTTCTCTTAACTCTTCTTCTCTCTTCTTCTAACTCTAAGCATATGCCCTGCATCCTTGTTCCCTCAAAACTTCTTGTCTCTTCTAACTCTAAGCAAATGCTCTACAACTTTGTTTCATCATCTCTTCTTGTCTCTTCTTCTGAATCTTAGCAAATTTTCTGCATCCTTGGTCCCTCAATTCTTCTCTTCTCTTCTAACTCTAAGCAACTGTTCTACATCCTTGTTCCCTCATTTCTCTGCATCTTTGTTACTCATTTCTTCTTCTCTCTTCTTCTTGCTCTAAGCAACTGCTCTGCATCCTTGTTCCCTCATCTTTTCCTCTCTCTGCTAACTCAAAAGAACTGCTCTGATTCCATGTTCCCTCAACTCTTCTTATTTCTTCTTACTCTAAGCAACTAGTCTGCATCATTGTTCCCTCAACCCTTCTTCTCTGTTCTAACTATAAGGAACTGTTCTGCATCCTTGTTCCCTTAACTCTTCTTCTTTTTTTCTAACTCTAAGCAACTGCTCTGCATCCTTGTTCCCTCAACACGCATTGTCTCTTCTAACTCTATGGAACCCCAACAACTTTGTTTCATCATCTCTTCTTGTCTCTTCTTCATAATCTTAGCGAATTCTCTGCATCTTTGGTCCCTCAACTCTTCTTCTCTCTTCTAACTCTAAGTAACTGTTCTGCACCCTTGTTCCCTCAACTCTTCTTCTCACTTCTATCTTGAAGCAACTGATCTACATCTCTGTTCCACAACTCTTCTTCTCTCTTCAAACTCAAAGCAACTGCTCTGCATCCTAGTTCCTCATTTCCTCTTCTCTCTTCTAGCTCTTAGCAACTTCTTTGCATCCTTGTTTATCAACTCTTCTCCTCTCTTCTTCTTACTCTAAGCAACTTTTTTGCATCCTTGTTCCCTCAACTCTTTTTCTCTTTTCTAACTTTAAACAACTGCTCTGCATCCTTGTTCCCTCAACACTTCTTGTCTCTTTTAACTCTAAGCAAATGCTCTACAACTTTGTTTCCTCAACTCTTCTTGTCTCTTCTTCTTAATAGTAGCAAATTCTCTGCATCCTTGGTCCCTTAACTCTTCTAACTCCAAGCAACTGTTCTGCATCCTTGTTCTCTTAACTCTTCTTCTCTCTTCTTCTAACTCTAAGCATATGCCCTGCATCCTTGTTCCCTCAAAACTTCTTGTCTCTTCTAACTCTAAGCAAATGCTCTACAACTTTGTTTCATCATCTCTTCTTGTCTCTTCTTCTGAATCTTAGCAAATTCTCTGCATCCTTGGTCCCTCAACTCTTCTCTTTTCTTCTAACTCTAAGCAACTGTTCTACATCCTTGTTCCCTCATTTTTCTGCATCGTTGTTTCTAAACACTTCTTCTCTCTTCTTCTTGCTCTAAGCAACTGCTCTGCATCCTTGTTCCCTCATCTTTTCCTCTCTCTGCTAACTCAAAAGAACTGCTCTGATTCCATGTTCCCTCAACTCTTCTTATTTCTTCTTACTCTAAGCAACTAGTCTGCATCATTGTTCCCTCAACCCTTCTTCTCTGTTCTAACTATAAGGAACTGTTCTGCATCCTTGTTCCCTTAACTCTTCTTCTTTTTTTCTAACTCTAAGCAACTGCTCTGCATCCTTGTTCCCTCAACACGCATTGTCTCTTCTAACTCTATGGAACCCCAACAACTTTGTTTCATCATCTCTTCTTGTCTCTTCTTCATAATCTTAGCGAATTCTCTGCATCTTTGGTCCCTCAACTCTTCTTCTCTCTTCTAACTCTAAGTAACTGTTCTGCACCCTTGTTCCCTCAACTCTTCTTCTCACTTCTATCTTGAAGCAACTGATCTACATCTCTGTTCCACAACTCTTCTTCTCTCTTCAAACTCAAAGCAACTGCTCTGCATCCTAGTTCCTCATTTCCTCTTCTCTCTTCTAGCTCTTAGCAACTTCTTTGCATCCTTGTTTATCAACTCTTCTCCTCTCTTCTTCTTACTCTAAGCAACTTTTTTGCATCCTTGTTCCCTCAACTCTTTTTCTCTTTTCTAACTTTAAACAACTGCTCTGCATCCTTGTTCCCTCAACTCTTCTTATCTTTTCTTACTCTAAGCAACTTCTATGAATCCTTGTTCCCTCAACTTTTTATCTTTTCTAACTCTAAACAAATGCTTTGCTTCCATGTTCCCTCACCTCTTCTTCTTTCTTCTTACTCTAAGCAACTGCTCTGCATCTTTGTTTCTCAACTCTTCTTCTCTCTTCTTCTTACTCTAAGCAGCTGTTCTGTACTAAACCTGTGAAATTCTTGCATAACTATCTAAAAAAATCTTGTCTACATGACCGATAAAACAAAGATTGCAAAAAAATTCTGGGCTAAATTGAAAATAATGTGCTTGATGTTTCAGGGTGACCCCCTATTAAGATTTCTCTTCTTACTCTAAGCAATTTCTCTGCGTCCTTGTTCCCTCTGCTCTTCTTGTCCCGTCTTCTTACTCTAAGCAACTGCTTAGCATCTTTGTTCCCTCAACTTTTCTTCTCTCTTCTTATTACTCTTAACAACTGCTCTGCATCCTTGTTCATTGTACTCTACATCCAACTTCTAACTCTAAGCAACTTCTCTGCATCCTTGTAACCTAAACTCTTCTTCTCTCTTCTTACTCTAGGCAACTGCTCTACATCCTTGTTCCCTCAACTCATCTTCTCTCTTCTTACTCTAGGCAACTTCACTGCATCCTTGTTCCCTCAACTCTTCTTTTCTCTTCTTACTCCAAGCAACTGTTCTGCCTCCTTGTCCCATAAACTCTTCTTCTCTCTTCTTCTAACTCTAAGCAACTTCTCTGCATCCTTGTTCCCTAAACTACTCTTCTCTGATCTTACTCTGGGCAACTGCTCTGCATCCTTGTTCCCTCAATCATTCTTCTCTCTTCTTACTGTAAGCAACTTCTCTGCATCCTTGTTCCCTCTTCCCTTCTTGTCTCTTCCTACTCTAAGCAACTTCTCTGCATCCTAGTTCCCTCAACTCATTTGCCTCTTCTAACTCAAAGCAACTTTCTGCATCCTTGTTCCCCCAACTCTTCTCTCTCCTATTCTAAGCAACTGCTCTGCATCCTTGTTCCCTCCCACTACTCTTCTTCTCTCTCCTTACTCTTAGCAACTGCTCTGCATCCTTGTTCCCTCAACTCTTCTCCTCTCTTCAAACTCTAAGCAACTGCTCTGCATACTTGTTCTCTCAACTCTTCTTCTCTCTTTTTACTCTAAGCAACTTCTCTGCATCCTTGCTTCCTCAACACTTCTTCTCTCTTCTTCTTACTCTAAGCAATTGCTCTGCATCCTTGTTCCCTCAACTCTTCTGCTCTCACTTACTCTAAGCAACGGCTCTGCATCCTGGTTCCCTCTCCTCTTCTTCTCTCTTCAAACTCTAAGCAACTGCTTTGCATCCTTGTTCCCTCAACTCTTCTTCTCTCTTCATAATTTAAGCAACTGCTCTGCACACTTTTACCTCAACTCTTCTTCTCTCTGCTAACTCCAAGCAACTATTCACATCCTTGTTCCCTCAACTCTTTTTCTCTCTTCGAACTCTAAGCAACTGCTCTGCATCCTTGTTCCCTAAACTTTTCTTCTCTCTTCTTCTTACTCTTAGCAACTGCTCTGCATCCTTGTTTCCTCGGCTCTTCTTCTCTCTTCTTACTCTTAGCAACTGCTCTGCCTCTTGTTCCCTCAACCCTTCTTCTGTCTTCTTACTCTAAACAACTGCTCTGCATCCTTGTGAAGCAGTTGCTTAGAGTAAGAAGAGAAAAGAAGAGTTGAGGGGAAAAGAATGCGGGGCAGTTTCTTAGAGTTTGAAGAGAGACGAATAGTTGAGGGAACAAGGATGCAGAGCAGTTGCTTAGGTTTAGAAAGAGAAGAAGGGTAGACGGAACAAGGATGCAGAGCAGTTGCTTAGAGTTAGAAAAGAGAAAAAGAGATGAGGGGACAAGGATACAGAATAGCTGCTTAGAGTAAGAAGAAGAGAGAAGAAGAGTTGAGAAACAAAGATGCAGAGCAGTTGCTTAGAGTAAGAAGAAAGAAGAAGAGTTTAGGGAACATGGATGCAAAGCATTAGTTTAGAGTTGTTAAAGATAAGAAGAGTTGAGGGAACAAGGATTCAGAAAAGTTGCTTAGAGTAAGAAAAGATAAGAAGATTTGAGGGAACAAGGATGCAGAGCAGTTGCTTAAAGTTAGAAAAGAGAAAAAGAGTTGAGGGAACAAGGATGCAAAAAAGTTGCTTAGAGTAAGAAAAAGAGAGAAGAACAGTTGAGAAACAAAGATGCAGAGAAGTTGCTTAGTATAAAAAGAGATAAGAAGAGTTGAGGAACAAGGATGCAAAGAAGTTGCTAAGAGCTAGAAGAGAGAAGAAGAAATGAGGAAACAATGATGCAGAGCAGTTGCTTTGAGTTTGAAGAGAGAAGAAGAGTTGTGGAACAGGGATGCAGAACAGTTGCTTCAAGTTAGAAGTGAGAAGAAGAGTTGAGGGAACAAGGATGCAGAACAGTTGCTTAGTGTAAGAAGAGAAAAGAAGAGTTGAGGGACCAAAGATGCAGAGAATTCGCTAAGATTAAGAAGAGACAAGAAGAGATGATTAAACAAAGTTGTTGTGCGTTTCCATAGAGTTAGAAGAGACAAGAAGTGTTGAGGGAACAAGGATGCAGAGCAGTTGCTTAGAGTTAGAAGAAAAGAGAAGAAGAGTTAAGGGAACAAGGATGCAGAACAGTTCTTATGGTTAGAACAGAGAAAAACGGTTGAGGGAGCAATGATGCAGACTAGTTGCTTAGAGTAAGAAGAAATAAGAAGAGTTGAGGGAACATGGATGCAGAGCAGTTGATTTGAGTTAGCAGAGAGAGGAAGAGATGAGGGAACAAGGATGCAGAGCAGTTGCTTAGAGCAAGAAGAAGAGAGAAGAAGTGTTTAGAAACAACGATGCAGAAAAATGAGGGAACAAGGATGTAATACAGTTGCTTAGAGTTAGAAGAAAAGAGAAGAGTTGAGGGACCAAGGATGCAGAGAATTTGCTAAGATTCAGAAGAAGAGACAAGAAGAGATGATTTTTGTTTTTTTTTTACATTATAATCGGAAATTCCAGTTTGATCTATATAACCTCCACGTGAAAAGCGAAAGAAGGAAAGAAGATATCTAAACATGGTAAAATAAACATGTACTTTGGTCTTAACTAAACTGTTCCGATGAAGTGAGAGACTTGTCAGATAACACAGAATGTGCAGGTGATGAGCTCATACCTCGATACTCACTATATACTTTTGATTAATTACATTATTATTATGGCCAGGATTCTGTCTCCGCAGCGCACCACGGGCGCTGGACACTGTCTCCAGGGAACCCATATCTTACTTTGCATTCATGTTCATCTCCTCAGCCTCTCGCTAAGTACTGCCCGTGCCCCCGTCCCAGCCCCCTTCGACCATTGCAAGCCCAACGTTATTCTGAAATCAGATCTCCTCCCTCCAAGCAAATTCGTAAGCATAATATAAAATACTAATATAAAAGGCTAAATACATATATATATATATATATATATATATATATATATGTTTATTTATACTATTTTTATTTTTCATACCCTCATATCAACCGCGAACTGCATTCCGCTTCGAGTGCGAGCCATTCGCTCCCGTTGCTTACATGCCTAACACGGCTGTACATGTATGTATAAATGTTACATTTAATATAACTAATCCGCAGCGGACAGCGTTTAGACTGTCAAGTGTCACGGATTGAAATAATTTTTGGACTTGCAAGCTTTTTATAGCCAATGCCAGAGGTCCATAATGACGGCACAACATGTATAAAAATAAAATAATATCACGGATCTGCCTGGAACGAGTCTTGCCTCTTGTTGGGTATTATGTGTTTGCGTCGCCATGGGACCGGGGCGGGCACACAGACGGCCCTCGCTTGGCCTCGGAGATGTTTCACATTTTTTAGTTTGACTTCCCAAACTTCCGTAGGTATCCCTGAATCCACCCTCCGTCGCCTACTCCGCGCGTCAGAGTTAAGAAGCCCCCTTTTCTTTTACTGGTTCTCCGCCTCTACAGGATGCCTGCAAACGCGAAGAACCATTAAAAGCATGCACTTCATGGATTTTTTACACGTGTCATGATCGATCAAGACGGCAAGGATGAGCCCATCTCTGCATATGATATGGTCAGTATTCTACACGCTTTTTGTTGATCTTAGTTCTTATTTATGCTTCACTGAGAACAGTTTAATTAGCTAAGTTTAGGTTTTAAAAAAATTGAAGAATGCTTTAAATGGGCATAGACTGTAAAAAAGTCAGGTCTACTCGGACAATCGGGTAACTTCGGACATGCAATGCATACAGCAGATATGTAGATAAGTCGTCTATCTCCGTGTTTGTCTAATTTATTTAGCTTTATATATACTTATATTTAATAATGAAAAATGAAACATGCGTGGTTGCTGTCCGAATTTAACAAGCTGTCCTAGTTTATGTGCAGAGAATTTGCTAAGATTCAGAAGAAGAGGCAAGAAGAGATGATGAAACAAAGTTGTAGAGCATTTGCTTAGAGTTAGATGAGACAAGAAGTGTTGAGGGAACAAGGATGCAGAGCAGATGCTTAGAGTTAGATGAAGAGAGAAGAATGGTTAAGAGAACAAGGACGCAGAGCAGTTGCTTGGAGTTAGAAGATGTAAGGGACCAAGGATGCAGAGAATTCGCTACTATTAAGAAGAAGAGACAAGAAGAGTTGAGGAAACAAAGTTGTAAAGCATTTGCTTAGAGTTAAAAGAGACAAGAAGTGTTGAGGGAACAAGGATGCAGAGCAGTTGCTTAGAGTTGGAAGAGACATGAATAGTTGAGGGAACAAGGACGCAGAGCAGTTGTTTAGAGTTAGAAGAAGAGAGAAGAAGAGTTGAGAAAACAAAGATGCAGAGCAGATGCTTAGAGTAAGAAGAAAGAAGAAGAATTTAGGCAACAAGGATGCATAGCAAGTACATAGAGTAAGAAGCAGAGAGTAGAAGAGTTGAGGGAACAAGGAGGCAGAGCAGTTGCTAAGAGAAAGAAGAGAGATGAAGAGTTGAGGAAACACGGATGCAGAACAGTTACTTAGAGTTAGAAGAGAGAAGAAGAGTTGAGGTAACAATAATGCAGAGCAGTTGCTTAGAGTGAGAAGAAGAGAGAAGATAAGATAAGGGAACAAGGATGCAGAGATGTTGCTAGAGAGTAAGGAGAGAGAAGAAGAGTTGAGCGAACAAAGATGCAGAGCAGTTGCTTAGAGTTAGAAGAGAGAAGAAGTGGTGAGGTTAAGGATGCAAAGCAGTTGCTGAGAGTAAGAAGAGAGAAGAAGAGTTGAGGCAACAAGGATGCAGAGCAGTTGCTTAGAGTTTGAAGAGAGAAGGAGAGTTGAGGGAACAAGGATGCAGAGCAGTTGCTTAGAGCTAAAACAGAGAAGAAGGGTTGAGGGAACAACGATGCAGACTTGTTGCTTAGAGTAAGAAGAGAGAGGAAGAGTTGAGGGAACAAGGATGCAGAGTAGTTGCTTAGAGTACGTTAGAGCAGAAGAGTTGAGGGAACAATGATGCGAGCAGTTGCTTAGGCTAAAAGAGAGAAGAAGAGTTCAGGACACAAGGATGCAGAGTAGTTGCTTAGTGTTAGAATAAGAGATAAGAAGGGTTGTGGAACAGGGATGCCAAATAGCTGCTGAGAGTAAGAAGAGAAGGGAGAGTTAAGGGAATAAGGATGCAGAGCAGTTGCTAAGAGTAAGAAGGGAGAAGAAGAGTTGAGGGAACAAGGATGCAGACCAGTTGCCTAGAGTAAGAAGAGTTGAGGAAACGAGGATACAGAGCAGTTGCTAAGTGTAAGAAGAAGAAGGAAGAAGAGTTGAGGGAACAAGGAGGTAGAGCAGTTGCTAAGTGTAAGAAGAAGAGAAACAAGAGTTGAGGAAATAAGGATGCAGAGCGGTTGCTTAGATTAAGAAGAGCGAAAAAGAGTTGATGGAACAAGAAGGCAGAGCAGTTGCTAAGAGTAAGAAGAAGAGAGAAGAAGAGTTGAGGGAGCAAGAAGGAAAAGCAGTTGCTTAGAGTAAGAAGAAAAGAGAGGAAGAGTTGAGGAAACAAGGATGCAGAGCAGTTGCTTAGATTAAGAAGAGCGAAAAAGAGTTGATGGAACAAGGCGGCAGAGCAGTTGCTAAGAGTAAGAAGAAGTGAGAAGAAGAGTTAGAAACAAGGAGGTAGAGCAGTTGCTAAGAGTAAGAAGAAGAGAGAAGAAGAGTTGAGGGAACAAGGCGGCAGAGCAGTTGCTAAGAGTAAGAAGAAGAGAGAAGAAGAGTTGATGGAACAAGGAGGTAGAGCAGTTGCTAAGAGTAAGAAGAAGAGAAACAAAAGTTGAGGAAATAAGGATGCAGAGCAGTTGCTTAGATTAAGAAGAGCGAAAAAGAGTTGATGGAACGAGGAGGCAGAGCAGTTGCTAAGAGTAAGAAGAAGAGAGAAGAAGAGTTGAGGGAACAAGGAGGTAGAGCAGTTGCTAAGAGTAGGGAGAAGAGAGAAGAAGAGTTGAGGGAACAAGGATGCAGAGCAGTTGCTTAGATTAAGAAGAGCGAAGAAGAGTTCAGGGAACAAGGGCGCAGAGCAGCTGCTTAGAGTTAGAAGAGAGAAGACTAGTTGAGGGAACAAGGATGCAGACCAGTTGTTTATAGTAAGAAGACAGAAGAAGGCCGAAGAAGGGTTGAGGGAACAAGAGGCAGAGCAGTTGCTAAGAGTAAGAAGAGAGAAGAAGAGCTGAAGAAACAAGGATGCAGAGCAGTTGCTAAGAGTAAGAAGAAGAGAGAAGAAAAGTTTAGGGAACAAGGATGCAGAGTAGTTGCTAAGAGTTCGAAGATAGAAGAAGAGTTGAGGGAACAAGGATGTGAATAGTTGCTTGGAGTTAGCAGAGAGAAGAAGAGTTCAGGTAAAAGTATGCAGAGCAGTTGCTTAAAGTATGAAGAGAGAAGAAGAGTTGAGGGAACAAGGATGCAGAGCAGTTGCTAAGAGTTTGAAGAGAGAAGAAGAAGTGAGGGAACCAGGATGCAGAGCAGTTGCTTAGAGTAAGTGAGAGCAGAAGAGTTGAGGGAACAAGGATGCAGAGCAGCTGCTTAGAGTAAGAAGAAGAGAGAAGAAGTGTTGAGGAAGCAAGGATGCAGAGAAGTTGCTTAGAGTAAAAAGAGAGAAGAAGAGTTGAGAGAACAAGGATGCAGAGCAGTTGCTTAGAGTTTGAAGAGAGAAGAAGAGTTGAGGGAACAAGGATGCAGAGCAGTTGCTAAGAGTAAGAAGAGAGAAGAAGAGTAGAGGGAGGGAACAAGGATGCAGAGCAGTTGCTAAGAGTAAGAAGAGAGACGAGTTGGGGGAACAAGGATGCAGAAAGTTGCTTTGAGTTAAAAGAGGCAAATGAGTTGAGGGAACTAGGATGCAGAGAAGTTGCTTAGAGTAGGAAGAGACAAGAAGGGAAGAGGGAACAAGGATGCAGAGAAGTTGCTTACAGTAAGAAGAGAGAAGAATGATTGAGGGAACAAGGATGCAGAGCAGTTGCCCAGAGTAAGAAGAGAGAAGAATAGTTTAGGGAACAAGGATGCAGAGAAGTTGCTTAGAGTTAGAAGAAGAGAGAAGAAGAGTTTATGGGACAAGGAGGCAGAACAGTTGCCTAGAGTAAGAAGAGAGAAGAAGAGTTGAGGGAACAAGGATGCAGTGAAGTTGCCTAGAGTAAGAAGAGAGAAGATGAGTTGAGGGAACAAGGATGTAAAGCAGTTGCCTAGAGTAAGAAGAGAGAAGAAGAGTTTAGGTTACAAGGATGCAGAGAAGTTGCTTAGAGTTAGAAGTTGGAAGTAGAGTTCAGTGAACAAGGATGCAGAGCAGTTGTTTAGAGTAATAAGAAGAGAGAAGAAAAGTTGAGGGAACAAAGATGCTGAGCAGTTGCTTAGAGTAAGAAGACGGGACAAGAAGAGCAGAGGGAACAAGGACGCAGAGAAATTGCTTAGAGTAAGAAGAGAAATCTTGGTAGGGGGTCACCCTGAAACATTAAGCACATTATTTTCAATTTAGCCCAAATTTTTTTTACAATCTTTGTTTTATCAGTCATGTAGACAAGATTTTTTTAGAGAGTTATGCAAGAATCTCACAGGTTTAGATAAACATAATTTTTCAGCGTTAAATTGTAAATATTTTCTTACCAACAAGTTAATCGAGCCGCATCATGAGATTTCCAATAATGTGGTATGTACGGCCAGCAAAGGCTCAGATTAGTCTGCGCATACGCACAGCCTGCTAAGAGTCTTTGCTAGTCGCTTGAATGTTCTATGAATATTAAGCTCTTGACCGAATATCATTTGGAGTTTCTACACACAGGCTCATCTGAGTCTATTCATGTCAAAATGCTACATTGTTGGAAATCACATGTCGCGGCTCAATTTAGAAATATAGGTCAGCAACAACAACAAAGGACTTATCATTTGCTGAAAACCTTTACAAACTTTTTGTACCCATACCAGGACGTAACAGAACATCGGTTCTGACCTGTATTCAGACCAATTAACACTCTGATAGTGTTCCTGAAAGATATTTTTCGAAAAAATTAATTTAGACAAAAAAGTCAGCAACGACAACAAAAGACTTTGTCATCTGCTGATAACCTTTGCAAACCGTTTGGCACTCAGATAGTTTTGCTGATAACCCATGTGTGGATCCAGAAAGTTTTGTCAGAGGGGGTCGCACTTTGACAATGTTGCTTTTTTAAGTTGATGAGGGGAGAAAGGATCCAAATACCACTATAAGCGGGCCATCATTGGCCCACCAGCGAAACACCATTTACATGGCGTTTTGCTGGCGTGCCGTGATGGCCCAACATTGAATGCTGGCTTGATAGCTTTGTGTTTTTTCAGGGGATCCGGACCAGTATTCTAAGAAACCCTATATTTTTGTTATTTTTCGATGGGGTCCGTACCCCCTGCCCCCCCCCCCTCTGGATCCGCTCATGCAACCTTTACAAATTGTTTGGACCCAAATCAGGACCAACATTCTGTTGGTCCTGATCTGGATCCAAACCGATTAACACTGATAGTGTTCCAGAGAGATTCTTAAAGTTTATTTTGAAAAAAAAAACTCAGCAGAGGACAACAAAAGACTCTTGTCATCTGCTGTTAACATTTGCAAACAGTTTGACAGACACTTTGATAGTTTTCCTGAAATATTTTTTTGAAAAGTTAATTTTGAAAGAAGTCAGTAGACGACAACAAAAGCAGAAAAAATTGCCAAGCATCCAGGGCCCGGAATTACAATGCCTCCTTAAAGTTAAGGAAGACTTAAGTTAAGTATTGATATTTTAACATACTATATTAAATGCTAAATAAGTTGCCTGAAACGATGCGGTACTTGTGGTCAAAAATTATCATTGTGATCTTCAGAAAAAATGAAACTGTTTTGATTTTTATTAGCTTGAAAAGGTTATTTTTCGCATCCTGAAAAATCAATACTTAAATTAAGTCTTCCTTAACTTAAGGAGGCATTGTAATTCCATATGAGACAGATTACTTTGACTCTTTAAGCACCAGCAAAAATGCACCCGAAATTGTTGTCTGCATAAATCATCTGCTGCTTATATTTGATAACATTATAAGTAAATGTAAATATAGAAGCAAATAGTGTTGATCCACATCAGACTGCTTCAGTAGTATGATCTGGATCTAGACTGTTTGTCGAGGAGGCATCTAAAAGCTTTCAGCAGACGACAGAATAAGAGGCGAATTGGTCGTGGGTTAGATTATTTTTCTTTCTTTTATTTCCTCTGATGCAAAATTCCTGAAAAACAACAAAAAAGACACGGTTAATTTTAATTGAATTTCACAATATCAAACCATTTTTGTGCATGTAATACTTTTCAAAGACCCGCTTGTCTGTTAACTCTTAAAGCGCCAATCAAAACAAAATCGCTGTCTGCTTTCTCATCTGCTGATATGACTAAGAAGTCTCTATGGCAAACAATGTGGATCCAGATCAGACCTAAGCAGACTCTGATCTGGGTTCATGCTGCTTGCTTCTATATTTAAGTTCGTCAGTAATGTTCGACAATTGTTTGCAGAAGACACCTTCATCAGACATTATTTTCAGATGCATTTTTGTCTTGGCGCTTTAAGGGTTAAGACGCACCACTGTCCTGTACCGAATATTATTATGCAGCGTGCATTACTTCAAACCCCTTCACTTAAGGTAGCAAGTGGAAACAGGTTTATAAAAATCAAATATAAGAGTCCACACTCTACAGCAACAACATAAAACTATAGTGTATCACAGTATTTATCGATAGTATGATGATGTCCCCCCCCCAAAAAAAAAAAATCTAGGTTTCACCAGTAAATAATGGAAGGGTCGGGTTTCCCTAAACACAGGTTTTTCTTGGCCTAAACTAACGTTATACAACTGATTTTTCCAAATATACTTGTAAATTACCTAAATACCGACAACTTTTTGACATTCAGAACACCGAAATATTTCAGTTTATCCCTAAATAACTTAGATTTTAATTTTTTTACACATCCATTATCTCTATCTTTTGTTCCCGCTTTACTCTTCTTTTCTCTACTTATTCAATGCTGCTTTTAAATTCTTGTTACAATCTACTCTACTTGACGTTGTACTTATGTCTTCTTGCTCGACAGGTCCTCTTCTTACTGTAGACTTCTTCTAACCACGTGCCTTCTACTCGTCTTGTCTCTTGATCTGCTTTTCTCTTCATTCTGAAGACTCACTTCCTGTCTTCTTGTTCCCTATACTCTTCTTGTCTCTTCTTACTGCAGACTTCTTCTAACCTCGTTCCATCTACTCGTCTTGTCTCTTGATCTGCTTGTCTCTTCTTTCTGAAGACTGACTTTCTGTCATCTTGTTCCCTATACTCTTCGTGTCTCTTCTTACTGTAGACTACTTCTGTCTTCTTGTTCACAGATCCTCGTCTTGTCTCTCCTTACTGTAGACTTCTTCTAACCTCGTTCCATCTACTCGTCTTGTCTCTTGATCTGCTTGTCTCTTCTTTCTGAAGACCCACTTTCTGTCTTATTGTTCTCTCTACTCTTCTTGTCTCTTCTAACTGTAGACTGCTTCTCTATCTTCTTGTTCCATCTATACTTAATGCCTTTATTTATTCCATATGGATTCTCTGTTTCTTGTTTTACATGCGTTCCTTGTTTCATTTTACTATTGGTTGCTTCTCTGTCTTTGTGTACCACATACTCTTATCTCTATTTTTCTAGTCTGCCCTTGTTCCCTATACACTTATTGTGCGTACTTGTTGCTGGCTGCTTCTCTGTCTTGTTTCGTTTAATCTTCTTGTCTCTTCTTATTGCCAAATGCTTCTACATCTACAAATAGTTTACTGTCCCCACACAAAGACCTGTTGATTCATTGTTTATTGTTGCTCTCTTTCAGTTTTTTGTTATGTTTGGTCCTTATTTTGTTATGCTGTACTAAGTGTTCTCTCTAGTTTTGCAATCATCTCGTTGAGGAACTGGACAGGTTGCTTTACTTTAACTGTTTTTTTTATGTCAAGTGGGTGTGTTTTGTTTGTTTTCCTCACTGCGTCGTGGGCTGGTCTGTAGTGTGTGAATGTGTGGCATTCCCTGATCATACTCACTTAGATTTGGAGCCAAAAGATTTGAAGACAAAGTAAGTAAGGGAGCAAAGATCAGGAACCGATACAATCAAGCACCACACCTGACCCAGGATACCAATGGGAAAGTGACAAACTAACAGCAGACACCACAAACGAGAACCAAAAGGTCAGCCCTTTCCCAGCAGGTGACCACAAAGCACATATAAACAGACGCGCACAAAGACATAGCAAACACAAGACAGAACAAAAACATAAAAGATCCACAAAAGAAGTACCGCCTTGGAACGGTCAGTAAAATAATTTACTGGAGGGCTTAAACCGGTCTAACGGCGCCAACCTCACCCTTAATTGAGATGTGGATCAAGACACATAGATATTTGGTTTGCATGAAAGACCCCTAACTTATCAATGCATCGTCTCCTAAAACATATAAATCAAGATAAAACAAGGAGATAAAGCAAAGATAAGGACTCAACAGTAAATTAAACTGAATACTGGAGCAAAAGAAATCCAACAGGTAAACCCCGGTTGGCCGGCCAAACAGACAAAGCATCAGGCCCCTACCATCTCATCAATAGATAAGTCTTTAAGTCATAGAGACTGAAGTTGACAGACAAGTAGAATCTACATTTTGAAGGAATTTGAAGGCCAGTTTCGAACAGATGTTATGTAAAAGTGAAATCCAACTTTTGAAGACAATTTAAGATATATTTGAAAGCAAAATGAAAATAATAGGGACCCAGATGTGGATGAAAATTTAAAACTACTGAACAAGCTTCAGACGAAAATCGAAGAGTTGTGGAAGAAATATGAAGATAACTGAACTGAAGCTATGGGAAAATGAAAAAAAGTGGATCTTACCTTCAGAGGAAAATGAAAGACAACTTAACTCTATAGAAGAAAACTTATCACTACTGGACTCAAGCTGTGGAAGAATATTTAAATCAAAAGAACTTCAACTTTGGAAGAAAATTTAAATTGAGAACAGCTGAACTCTAACTTCAGAAGAAAATTGAAAACCCAGCATTTCTAGTCAAGGTGGAAATATAAAAGCAATGAACTCTATAGAATAGTGTTGAGTAAAAACTATACACAAGCTGTGGAAGAAAGATGAAAGCAAATGGACTCAAAGAAGTTTGAAAAAACTGAACTCTAGCTTTGAAAGAAAACTGAAAACAAATTGACTCTTGCTTTGGAAGAAAATTGAGGAAAACGAACTCTTACTTAGAGAGAAAATTGAAGATAACTGAACTCTAGCTTTGGAAGAAAATTGAAGGCAGTTTAATCCTAGCTTTGGTGGAAACAAAGTGCAGACTACTGAACTCTAGCTTTGAAAGTAAATTAAAGACAACTAAACGCTTGCTTGGAAAGAAATTGAAGACTTTGGAAGATAATTGAAGACAATTTTCAAAACTCTAGCTTTGGAAGAAACTGAAGGCAATTGAATTATAGCTTTGGAAGAAAATTTGAAAAAACAACAACTGAGCTCTGGCTTTGGATGGAAATTAAAGACAGCTGCCAAAACACTAGCCTTTGAAGAATATCGAAGGCAACTGAACTCTAGCTTTGAAAGATAATACAAACACTGAACTCTAGATTTTGATGGAAATTAAAGACAGATGAATATTGATGATAAATGACCTCAAGCTTATGAAGAAAATTGAAGATACCGGAACTCTAGCTTTTGAAGAAAATTAAAGTAAGTAAGTGTGCAATGATCAGGAATTTATAAAATCAAATACCACACCTGATCCAGGATACCAATCGGAAAGTGAAATACTCAAAGACTACTGAACTCTAATTTTGGAAGAAGATTGAATGCAACTGTCAAAAGTCTAGCTTAGTGGGAAAAATGAAGGTAAGTGAACTCTACAGATTTAGAAGAATATTGAAGATAACTGAACTCTAGCTTTGAACGAAAATTAAAGAGAACTGAGCTCCAGCTTTGGATGAAACTTGAGACAACATACATCCACGTTTGAAAGAAAATTAAAGATCACACTTAAGTTCAGCTTCAGAAGAGTATTGAAAAGAATTGAACCTAAGCAATTGCATTAAACTGTACAACAAAATATTTGATTATTGTGTCTAAATAACGAGATACAGACAGAACATTGAAAGATTCCAGGCCAGAATTTGATGAAATATAGCAATTATATTGGTTCATCACATTAACTATGGAAAATATTCAGCAACTGGTTCTCATTTTTTCTTCTGACCCTGGTACCACAAACATATATTGGGTTGCTTCTAATGACACATTGAAATATATTGTAGTCCCAGATGAGACCTAACATCATATGACATCTCAACACAGTCTGCACTGATTGCTTACTTTGGGAAAACGAATAATTCAATCTAGAAATGTTAATCTCTTACTTTCAAAATGGGAGATTTCGTCCACTAAGGATGAGTTAAAATTAGTTTAGTAAAAAGCTATAAAAATATTTTATTTTTCTTTCTATCTGCAGCTATCTGTCATTACATCAGGTTTGCTTCAGATTTTTATCAACACTTCCCTCAACTTAGATTCTATGAATTGATTCAACTGCAATTTCTGCAATCCTTATACAATTTATGAATGATAAAATATAAATTCATCAAATACTCATTTTCCTTACTTCAATAACCAAAATCAGATATTAAAGAATTTCTACCTTATCTTGCCTCCAAACTATTAAATGCAAAAAATAGCTTTCTTATTATTGATGGGAAAACAGACAAAATATGAAAAAATGCACCATTAGTTATAAAATGTCTCTGGTCGCTTTCACTCTATATATTATTATGAATCTAAGAAAAGAATCAGACAACAATCCGAAAATGCATATCGTTTTAGAAATATATATGTTCCAGGTCTATTTGACACATCAAAAAACATATATGTTATTTGTCACTTTGATTCTATACCTTTATATAATGAGAAGAACTAAATCAGACAAAATATCCTTAATTGCATATCACTGTAATATATATATATATATATATATATATATATATATATATATATATATATATATATATATATATATATATATATATATATATATATATATATATATATATGAGCCGCGCCATGGGAAAATGTGTCTTTGGGGTAAATTTTGCCATTTTGAGATTCTGTGATTTTTAGACAGGTCATTATATGAAGAGTAAACTCGTTTTGGTTTGATCAAAATATTCAAATTATTAGAAATGATATTGGAATTTGAACTTTGAACGGTTTGACGTTGATTTTAGAACTAACGTTGCGTGACGTCACGATGAGTCATTCACAACGTTGCGAAGTTTTTACGCCTTTAGACATCCGACCATCGCTGTTACTAACATAAAACTAGGTAGCGATGTAGCGTACCCCTACTGATGCTGGTTAAACAAAATAATTGAATTTAATCGTAAGTCAAACGTACTTCATTTTTTGTATGCTCAATTTTGACATATAAATGATTGCTTGAGGTATCATGCCATGTCAGCCTTCGCTTGAAAATGTGCACTAAATGAGCGTAGCCGTCGGCTGGTGCGATAGTTTCCTGCACCAATATTTTGCCAGCACAAATATGGGTCATCACGGACACATCTCCGTATAAAATTGGGCACCAATTTGCACATTGACTTTTGAAATTCGGAAAAACCTGGCCGCGACATTATACGTTCAACTGCCCGTGAAAACTAAAATGTTAACTTGAACGAAAGTGTTTTCTTGTTTACATGGAAAAACTCTCCGATTTTAAATATACTGTTTAAATGCCAACATTTCTTTACATTTATGAACAGCATAAATTCCATGCTCAGTTGAGTTGAGCACCAAAAGATGTTATAACTTCGGGACCTGGAGCAGGTTTTGATACTTTGTATACTATGTACGCCCTGTCGGGCATTTTGAGGGCCTGTCCTTCGCATTGTAACAGCAGAATGGGGGGGGGGGGGGGGGCGCAGTGGCTCAGTGGTATAGAGCTTGACTCGAGACGGAGGGACCACGGGTTCGAGCTTCACCAGCGTCACTGCGTTGTGTCCTTGAGCAAGACAAATTTATCCAAGCTAAGTACTGGTTAAACCCAGGACGACCCGTTCCCACATAACTGACAGATTGTTGATGAGACGTAAAGAATCAAGTAAACAAACTGCAGAATCGGCATGTTAAATGTTCTGTAATAAAAATAAGATCAAATTTAAATTAAATAGGTTGCGACTTATAAACAGATGGCATTTTCTTCTTACAATCAAGTACCACACCTGACCCAAAATATTACAAGCGTTCGCGAGCGTATTTCCTTAGCTTAATGGCAATCTTTTTTCTACCATCGCGTTAAAGTTCGACCACAATGCAGCAGCGAATACTCTAGTCTGACATGATGCAAAAATGTTGACTCGGTAGTTAAAAATTCAACACAAAACTCGATCTGAAAAAAAAATCACAAAAATGCGTTCTTGCAAAGTTGTATTGCAAATTTGATAACTAGTGTAAATAAGGATTCGGCGATGGGTATTTTCTTTTATTCACTTTTTTTCTTTTATTTTTGTTGTTGTTGTTGTTTAGGCTAAACCCATATATGCCCAATGGAATTTCACAATACTGCCTAAAGGCCGGATCCATTTCTGATTCAAGGGTTGTTGGGTAGTAATTTACAATTTCGCTCAATGCGCTAAGCAAACAGTGCGGCGTCTGATCTAGTTCTAATCTGTTTGCCCATGTCACACAAAAAGGGCGCTAGGCTAATATAAATTGGTTAACATAATTTCACAACATTATCAGTCGGCATATCACGGCGACCAGTTTATAGTGTATGCATATTTCGCCAGTTACTGACAACTACCCTACTTGAACCGGGACAATGATTGAGAATAATAATCTTGTTGAAATGTTTGACCAGGCAGTGGCTCGAGCTCACAATCTCAGCCTACAGAAGCAGGATTGCGTATTTGCCTCACTGTACCCGACTTTGCTATCCGGAGAAAAATGCCTCATCATTCCTTAATCGTATGATACTTCTCACTGAAAAAAAGGATTTGAGTCTATTCTGAACAACATCATACCAAAAACAATAAAGACATAAAGAAATCTGGTTGCTATGGCAGTGCGGGTACTCATTCCTATTCCTTTCGATTTTGTAGCTTTATGTCGGAGTAGAACGCTCTTGCCTCTTGCATACATGTTTATTGAGTGTGCACATTACCCCCAGTTTTATGTACCCACGTGGACTTTAAGAAAGGGATTCTGGCTGTATAAAAAGTGGGACATGTAGTTAGAATTGTGTAATTCTAAATCAGGTCCAATCGCGCAGGTCTTGACTTGACAACTCCGTTTGTACACTGCCTTCGCTGCATCTCCAGATACTAAGTTGAGAATGGAGGTAGGTTAAGTTTGTTAATGTTCGCCGCTGTTAAATTGTTGAACTGTGCGCTGATTTTGAAAACAAAGTAACATTGCTCTGCGTTTCATTCCGCATCTCCGTCTTTGTTGACAATACACATGTGCGTGGGTTATAGGTATTACTGGCAAACGAGGACTTCAACTTCTAGTGGGAACATTTGTGGAAAATGTTACTGCCTCTCCAATTGTTTAGTTCCATAAAGCTGAAAGGTCTTGGCGTGGGAGTAGTAATACTACGCTCCCCCACTCGAAGAAATTACAACTAATTTTATCAGTGATGTCGCTGTTTCAAACAGTGCTCCTCAATGTGTTTTTTTTTTTTTTGTATAAACTACCATGACAAAATTAATGGATGCAATTTTACAAAATTTACAGGTGTGAAGATCAAATAGAAAAAAGCAATACTCAATAAACACGAAAATAATTACACTTCAAAAGTAGAAAACGTTTAATAGTTAATGATTTTTTATCACGATTCTCATTGACGCAACGTTAACGTCACCGAAAAAATGACATTTTTAATTTGTCTGTGTGTTTAAATGACTGCCATAAGAAATCAACAGACACAAGGAAACAACAATAAAAATGTTTATTGCGTATATCAATTTGCTTTATTTTGGTGCTTTTTTCATTATTGTAGCTTCAATAGTATTGCGACAACTATTTTTGCAAGAAATCTGGTAATACATTGATTTAAACGGTGACGTAACAAGGAGGCAAATAATAAATATTGTTTCTCATATGAGACTTAATCGTGTATTATACTTCTTTTTTATACATGAAAGCTACCTCGTGAGACTTTAGTTTATTTCACCCACGGTCACTCAGCAAAGACTCAAACAAGTCTGCGCATCTAGCAGTCTCGTTGGAGCCTTTGCCCAATCGTAAATGCGGCTTTGTTTACCGGAAACTGCTTTCGTTCGGAATTGCCGTCGAAATACGAAAGGTTCAGACACACTGGTTGGTAGATTAAGGAAAGCTGGGATGTATCCGGCGTTTATTTATTTATCTATTTATCTTTTAATTCTTTAATTTTAATTCATTTTATTCTGTTTAATTCTTTTTTTGTTAGAATGTCTTTGGAGTGCAAAGATGTTGAGGATTGAGGGTCAATTAGCGTTTACCAAGCCGCATCTTTTTGGACAGTTTATTTTTCACCAAAAACCCGTGCTGGATCAGACCATGACTAATTTACAACAGAATACAATCGGCCTTGATTTTAATCGCATTTTATTCGAAACATGACTTGTCTAAATTGTCCTAATCATTGATGACGCTCTCTTTAATTACGCACAGCGCGAAATAATTACGTCAGACTTTACGACGTCATATCTCATGACGTAATTAATCTCCCGAAGACACATTATCGCATGGCGCGGCTCATATATATATATATATATATATATATATATATATATATATATATATATATATATATATATATATGTTCTTGGTTTATTTGACTATGCACCTTGTTATAATTATGACTCTGTATCTTTATTTTATCAAAGTAAAATTCAGACAAAATATCCAAAATGCAAATATAAAAAATGTTAATTTCTGACCTTCAAAATTGTATCAACCTGGATGGGAGATTTCATCCACCAAGAAAGAGTTTATAAATTAGTTAAGTAAGAGGCTATAAAGATAAATCTATTTGTCTTTCTATCTGCAGCTATCTATAATTTACATCAGGCTTGCTGCAAATTTGCCCAACACTTCCCCCAAGTTATATTTTATGAATTGATTCAACTGCCAGTTCTGCCAGCTTTATACAATATTTGAATGATAAATTCATCAAATACTCATTTTCCCTACCCTATAAAAAACTGGCCGTATCTTGGCTCCAAACTATTATTTAAATTCAAATTGTATAGCTTCTTATAATCAGAGGAAAAAGATCAGACAAATATCAAAAAATGCACTATCTTTACAGCAATTGCCCTGGGTATCTTTGAGAGCTATCCGTTATTAATAATACAAGAAAACTATCAGTCAAAAAATCCAAAAATGCATATAATTTTAATATATAAATATGTTCTAGGTCTTATTGACTCTGTATCTTTATTTTATCAAAGTAAAATTCAGACAAAATATCCAAAATGCAAATATAAAGTTATAGGTCTCTTTCACTCTATATACATCTTTATGTAATTATAGTACAAATCAGACAAAATATCCATAAATGCGTATTGAAAACAATGAACATGTCAGAGATCTCTTTGACTCTATACCATGTTATTTGCAGATGAAAAAAGCAGACAAAATATCCCAAAAAAGCAACATAAAAATATGCTTTAGGTCTTTTTGAATCAAGTCCTATCAAAGCGAGAAATTTAATGAATCCATTTCCTGCAGAAGTGGTCATTTTTCATTATCCACGGGGATAGAAAAACCAATCCATAATTGCTTAACAACTTGAGAGAAGTGTCACCTTAATCAGGCAGTGGATTCCTTGAATTAAAACAAGGATGCAGTAAGAGCTCGCAGGTTCCTTGACTTGATTGATCTATAACTCTTTAGAAAATAACAATCATCATTTACAGATGATAAACTTGAGGGTATGTAACTAAGATCACCCTTTACATTTATACAGTTTTACACAAAAATAATATACCTTTCCAGCTTCACCTTATATAAAATCAATGTCAAAATTATTTTTGTTCCTATACTTAGCAAACAGTGCAGTCCATGGTGAGATGCAGTAACCTGTAGCAATGCTTTTGTCAACGTTTTATTGGAATCCTTTCAACATGTACTGTTGGTACTCAATGGTAGCATCTCAGTAAAGTATGTAGGATTATGGTACTTAGTGGATGTGTTTGATTGACATGCTTAAAATGAACAACACAAAAAAAGGATTCATAGAGAATAAAATAGAAAAGTGGTAACAAAGCCTATCTTACATAAATTGGCTCACCTACCTAGTTAATTTGGATGGACAGAACTAGACCAGGACAGATAACTCTAGCTGTGAATTAGCTTTGAAGACTCTTGATCTCTGGCTTTGGAAGAAAAACACAAAAAATCTAGATTGTACGAAGATTCAACATAAAAGTTTAATCCAGCAGAAGAGAATTGAAGTGAACTCTAGCTTTGCAGAAGAAATATAAAGACAACTGATCTATAGCTGTGAAAGAAGGTTGAAGATAATTGAACACCAGATTCATGAGAAAATTATAGAAATAAATGAATATAGGCTTTGGAAGCAGAGACAAAATAAAGTCTAGATTGGAAGAATATTTAACAAAAAAGTTAAATCCAGCTTTGTATGACAATCGAAGTGAACTCTAGCTTTGGACGAAAATTGAAGTGAGCTCTAGATTTAGAAGAAATACAGAGGAAGCTGATATCTAGCTTTGAAAGGTAATTAAAGAAAAAAATAATTTAAGATTTAGAAGAAAATTGAAAACAAAATTTAATTTGATTTTGGAGGAAAAATTGAACATATGTATTTTAGCTGTTGGAAAAAAGACCATAGGCTTATTACTTTGCAAGAAAATTGAAAATAAGAATTCCAACCACATTTTGGTGCAATTTAGCAATTACATTAAATGTCATCTCAACACAGTCTGCACTAATTGCTTAGTTTGGAGGTAGTAATCTGAAACAACTTGGCTTTAGCGTTGAAAGAAAATTGAATATTGGAATTCATTCCAGCTTCAGAAAAAAAACAACAACAGAGATTTTCGAGTTGGAAGATATTTGAAGATAAAATTTAAATCCAGCTTTGGGAATGAAAAAATAAGACTACAGTAAACTAACTTTGTCAAATTGATAGAATTATACATAAGACAAATTTTATTTAAAGTCAGAGAATATATACAGGGACTGGAATACGGCAAAAGATATGATGTGGAATGGTATTGGTTGGTATGGATTCATCGGTCCTACAACATCTACGACTGATATAAATCTACCTATGCCGTAGATCAAGCTTAAATAGACTTGGTTAAATGGCGACTTTTATCTCAAAGTTTGTCCTTGTAATCAAAAATTAGATGTCAGTATTGAAGATCTATTTATTACATGTGTTCGAGAAAATTCTAACTTTCTCCATATTTGCAGTCTTGCATATCACAGCTTATTTATCATAAATTCCAATATTATTCAATTCACCCGATATGCATCAATCGAAAACGATCTTAACAACCGACGCACGGGTATCAAAAATCGCTAGAAACAGAGTTCCCGCCTATACGGTGTTTATATAAATTCCAAGATTACTCAGTTTGCTAGTGAGTAGTGAGTGACTTACAGGAGTAAAATTGCGTTTTTAGTAACTCTCTGGATGCTTGGTAATTTTCGTGAATTTGTTGTCATCTGCTGCCTTTGGTCAAAAAGTGTAGTTTATAATCAAAATTCTTTCAGGAACACTATCAGAGCGTCAGACAGATTGTCGGGCCTGATCTGGGACCAAACTGTTTGAAAAATGAGCTTTATCCAAAATTATTTTAGGAACACAAACAGAGGTTCAAACAGTTTGGATCCAGAATAGTCTTCTGATCAGTGCTCTTCCAGTAGCTTCGGCTGTTGTTGGTTCTAAGGCGGTGGTTCTGTTGTGGTTGATGTGTAGGTCCCATTGTTTGTGGGGGTTTTGTGTCGTGTCCTTGTTTTGTTAAGCAGTACTTATGTCCTTTCTAGTTTTACAATAATCTTGCTGAGGAAGAGAAATCTGGTTGCCTTTCTTAAATTGTAGTCTTGCTGTTGTGCGGCTTTTGGTGTTCTGTGTCTCTTCCTTAAGGTCCTGTGGGTTGGTCTGCAGTGTACGATTGTGGCATTTCCTGATCATACTCACTTACTGTTCGCAGTGTGAAACAATTGTTCAACTACAATTAACATGCGGTAGGCCATGCCATGACACGCAACAAATGGAAATAAACTATATGAAATATAATACCAACCCTCAACTGCTCTTTGAACCCTTTCTTTGGTGCCGGCGACTTGTGTTGTCTGCTGATGACCATTGCAAACAGTGTGGCCGTGGGTCCCTTTTATGGAGTCAACATCCCTAGTTTGGCCTGTAAAACAGTAACAAATGCTACAGTCATGATTGGGGTAATACATGAACTCTTTCCTTGCTAGCGCTGCTGTTTGTCATCTGCTGATAACATTTGCAAACCGTTTGGACACAGATCTGGATATTCGATGTCGGCCCTGATGTGGATCCAAACTGTTCAACATTCAGGTAGTGTTCCTAAAAGCTCTTTTTGAAATGGTTAATTTAAAAAGTAGCAGACGACAACAAAAGCATGAAAGCATTGAGAGAGTTAAGGTATTTGAATCCTAAAACAATGCTACCTGACTACTGTCCTGCCAGCCAAGAGTGACAGTGACGTAATATTTTGTTTACAACTGTCAAAGTAAACATCAATGGTGTACTCCACTTGAGCTAACGGGAATCGGTAGATCGTTTGTGTATTAATCCTATCCTGCGGATAGGATTAATACACAAGTGATCTATCGATTCGAAGTCCCTGATAACTTTGTAAACAAAACATGACGTCATTGTCACTCTTGGCTGGCAGGACAGAAGTGCCACTTCTGTTTCAAAAAATGGGCCAAGTATGTGACTTTTGCTCTGGAGAAAGCACTGTTGTGTAGTTTGTCACGGTTGTGTTGTTTTACGTCCCTTTCAACAGCTATGGTCATGTTTGGACTGTCAGTTCACCAAGCCTCAAATCAAACGTGCTTAATAGGCGGGGTAAGGCTCGTATTTCAGTATATAATTCTTGCATAGATACTATTGGCATAGCTGTTTGAATCAATTGTCGAAAAAGCAAAATTCTTTAAAAGAAATATTTAAATTGATGGTTGAGGGGCTCTTCCTCGCGGTGCCATGGGGTTGTCTGCACTTTGTGATTGTGGTATTTCCTGATCATACTCACTTATTATTTTCTGTTGTGCTTGCATGGGCGTAACATAGGGAAAAGAATTGCACAGGAGTAGTGCGTTATTGATTTATTTTCTTATTTTTCAACCAAACATATGTTGCTAGTACTCAAAAGAACCGTCTCAGTGAGACGGTGTTTTCACTGAGGCGGTTCATTTGAGCACCCAAAACATATTTTTAAATACATGGGTAAGAAAATCATGTGAACTTTGAGCTTGTAGTCAGAACGATTATTGTGCTGCTACTTTTGTAGCAATTCTATGAACCTCGAAAGTTTGCATCCAGACGCCATTTTGTTAAGATTAATCATGTCTTTCGAAGATTTTTTAAAAACCTTTTGGCAGCCTTTTCAGTGTATTATTTGCAGGAATCAGGTAAAAGCAAGAATAACTCTCAAGCATTTGTTTGTTTTGATGATTTACATCTCAGTCACCTCGGAAATGGAAAGTGCAACAAATCTCATGCCCCCCTAGCACTGGCTATTCTGCTTTCCGTCAGACCCCAATATTCTTGACGGACATATCAACACTATATCGATATTAGTATTACTTGACTTTTCGCTTACTGTAAAGGCGGCAACTTTAATATTCATATCAGGGTGTGGTTCGGCTATTCCATCTGCTAAGGAAGGGAAATCAAGTTTTATTTATAATTTGGTAATTAGTTAATAAGCTTTTTGAGCCGCGCAAACGTGCGTGCATTTCATGAAAATCCTAACCGTATAAAACACTGAACTCACATTCATTAACCCTTAAAGCGAATAATCACAAAATGTTTGTTTTTTGTCGTCCACTAAACTATTTGAAGCCTCATACATTAACAGTGTGAACCCAGATCAGACTGCTCCTGTAGGAGCAGTCTGATCTGGGTCCACAATGTTTGCCTCCCTGCTTATGTTAAATAGACATTTTCAGATGCAGTTATTTTGCTGGCGTTTTAAGGACTAAATAATGACTGAGGTCGTGGCACAAGATGATACAGTTACTTTTGAATAAAACCACGCCTCATTTTCAGCTTTTACCTATGCCTAAGGTTGACTAGTCCTAATTACGCATTCATGAGGTGTCGCCTTTACAGTTAGCGAAAAGTCAAGTAATAGAGATGCCACTATGAACAATAAAAGTGCTTCTCACCGCTGGCGTATCATCATCATCGTCGGTCCTGGAGTCGTTCAACACGGGGGTCGTTAACATGCGGCTCTGACGGACACTGGCACGAGTTTCACCACCCCTTCGTCCAACATATCTTTGAAACCATCACCCCATGCCCCTATATAAAAATATGATATTTAAAATTAATTTTCTTATTTCTCAATCAATTAATTGTTAAGAAAAATATTCGCAAATTTTACGCTAAACAATTATGCCTCTATAGTTCTGGGGGAAAATGAAACATCTAAGACATGCCCGAGTCCCTATAATCATAATTAATTTGAGATAAACAGTCCCTTTAATTGTTTAATAAAGTGAAACTCCCTTTAACCTAGCCTTCAAAACATTGTATTAAAGGGAATAAAAAGAAACTGACGTTTATGAAAAAGGCTAAAAAACAGGAGAAGAAAAATTAACAGACTTTGGAAAGCCCATGTACACCTTATCGCCAGAACTTTCAATTTCAAATAAACTCTGAGCATGCTGATTTACTTACTAATTTACAATGCAAAATTTTTGTTGCCATCAGATCATTTTATAAATCAATTCAAAGAATTCTTAAGTCTTTAAGGAAACCCTTCAGAGTGTCCAACAGTTTGGACCAGGATCAAGCCCGACTTTTTGCCTGGCCTGGTCCGGGTCCAAACTATTTGCAAATGCCATCAGAAGATGACTAGACATGCGCGGATCTAGAATGGGGGCAGTGGGTCCGGACCCCCATCCCCCGCCCTGAAAAATCACAAATTTATAGGGCTTCTTAGCAATACTGGTCCAGCTTGACCTCCTAAAAATCACAAAGCTATCAAGCCAACATTCAATGTTTATTTCATTCACTGCATTTCACTGGCGGGCCGATGATGGGGTATTAGATCCTCTCTCCTCTCACCAGCTAAAACGGACAAAAAATCTCGTCAGAGTGTTGGACCCCCCCCCCCCTCTGACAAAACTTTCTGGATCCGCGCATGCAAGTCTGCTTGATATAAACAGGTGTCATTGCTATATGCAAATAGTCTACACAGAGCACTGAATTTGGGAACCATGGCAGCAACCTTTGATTTTAGTTTGTTTGTTTGTTTGGTTGTTGTTGTTGTTGTTGTTGTTGTTGTTGTTGTTGTTGTTGTTGTTGTTGTTGTTGTTGTTGTTGTTTTCAATAGGGAATCAAGGGCTAATAATGATATTTAAGAAAACCCCGAGGTCGTATGTAGGTGTTTAGTTTTTCTAAATTTTGTTTATGTTTAGTTTGATTCTTGACGTCCCAGTCAGCGATCTTTCAGTCATGTCGGGACGGGTCTTCCTGGGTTGACCAGTATTAAGCAGGGAATAAGTGTCTTGTTCAAGGACACAACGCAACGAGGCTCGAATCCGCAACCCCTCGATTTCGAGGAAAGCACTCTACCACTGAGGATATGCAAGATGGGTGGAAGGACTGACTGACATACAGACATACAGATAGACAGACATACATACAGACAGATAGACAAGGCAAAAGCAATACACTGCCTCAAATTTAAGTAAAATATTGTAAACTTTTTAAACTTACTAAACGACTAAATGGACTAGAGTTACCCCCCTTGGAAAGCGATGCCCATCTTGAATGAATAACATGTATCTTCACCGATAATCTGAATGACGTCTTGACATTGGCGATGTCTTGACATCGACGGCATCCCAACTGGAGCTGCAAACTCGATCACACACATCTGAAAAGCAAAGTGTTTCTTTCAATCACCAGAAGTTATGCACCAGTCATTTGCATGCCCCGCCCCCTTTGGGCCGCGGATACCGTGGACATAGCGGGGCTTAAGAGTCGGGATTTGACCTACGATGTGTCCCCGCAGTGCCGTGGATGTACCTTTCTTTCTTTCTTTCTATCTTTACTGGTTCGCTCATACATGAGCATTACACCAGGTAGTGCGAATTTGGAAATTTTGATAAAAATAAAAAACAAAAACACACACACAAAAAACACACACAAAAAAACACAAAAACTTTTGGCTGAATTTTTGTTTAAATAAGAAGTGCCCTAAACTCCTCTGTGGACTGGGCATTTGCCACAGAAGGAGGCAGACTATTCCAATGTGGAATAGTTCGGGGGAAAAAAGAATTCTTCAGGGCATCACTGTATGTCTGGTGTCTGCGGTATTGAGCACTATGTGATGACCTGGTAGTTTTCAAACTATGAGCAGGGGTCATATACTTGTCTTTTTCAATAGACACTGCTCCACAATGAATCTTGTGAAAGAGAAGCAAGGAGGACTGGTCCCTACGGGCCTCAAGAGATGGCCATTCAAGCTCATCAAGCATTTCGCCGACGCTACTGGTGTTTCGCCATCTCCTGCAGGTCCAGCGGGCTGCTGTCCTCTGAACTTTCTCAATCTGATTAATCTGAAGTTTCGAGTGAGGGCTCCAAATGGGTGTTGCATACTCTAGTTTAGGCCGAACCAAAGTTTTGTATGCAACTTCCTTTGTAATCCCAGGTGCAAAAGCCAAATTCCTGCGAAGGAAACCAAGTGTCTTAGTTGCTTTGGAAGAGATTTCAGAGACATGCTGACCCCAATCCATGTTATCTGTAATGGTGATACCAAGGTATTTTGCCGACTGAACATTTCCCAAAGGTTTGTGATGCTGATGCCGAGTCACTCTCATTGAGTGACATTTGGCTACGTTAAATTTCATTTGCCAATCGGCTTCCCACTGTCCTAAGCTGGTGAGGTCTTCTTGCAAGGTCAAACAATCCTGAAGTGAATGTATATTCCTATACAGGACACAATCGTCTGCGAACAGGCGATCAGAAGACCTGATGTTATCCGGCAGATCATTTATGAAGAGGAGGAACAGGACCGGACCTAAGACCGATCCCTGGGGCACGCCGGATAGCACTGGGACTGGATCTGAGGCTTGGCCATCTAAAACAACTTGTTGAGTGCGCCCAGAGAGCCATGAGTTGATCCACTTGTGGGTGGATCCTCTAATCCCATAATATTCCAATTTGTGTAATAGCCTCCTGTGTGGAACCTTTTCAAAGGCCTTAGCAAAATCCATTATGATTAGATCTGTCTGTTTGTGCCCACGATTCACAGCCCAAACCAGGTTGCTGATGATATCGTGCACAAACTGGACCAACTGGTTTTCGCAAGACCTCTGACTTCGGAAACCATGCTGACAGTCAGCAAGTTTGCTATCTAAGGCTAAGTGTTTGTTGATGTTGCTGACTAAAATATGCTCTAGGGTTTTGCAGCAGATGCATGTGAGCGACACCGGCCTGTAGTTAGCAACATCATATTTTTCACCCTTTTTAAAGACCGGAGAAACATTTGCTTGTCGCCATTCATCTTGTATATCGCCCCGAGCCAAAGACTGATTGTAGATGAGTGCCAGTATTGGAGAGATCTCATTGCTACACTCTTTAAGTACTCTGGCATTCAGTCCATCCGGGCCAGAGGCTTTATGATCATTTAGTCCGTCCAACAGTTTGGTGACCCTTTCGGGTCAACTGTTATGTCCCCCATGGAGGAGAACGGACTAGCCCCTTTCGAGGGCGGGTCAGAGTCGTCTTTACGTGTGAAGGCTGATTGGAATTGCCTATTTCAAATGTTGGCTTTTTCCTTTACATCAGCCTTAAGAATTCCGTTTTCTCTGAGTGATGCGATCCCACACGCGTCTTTTTTAAGTGATTTGACAAATGACCAAAACTTTTTAATCTTTTCAGGCTTAAGAGTGTCGGGATCTGAGCTATCGTTCTCGAACGTAAATATATTGGAAACGTATTTCCAATAGGCATCTCTCAGTACCGTCTGAACATGTGCTCTGAACCGCTTGTAATGAATCTTGACATCAGGGTCCTTTGATTTGCGAGCATTGAGGTAAAACTTATGTCTCTTTTTTACAAGCCGTTTGATCGTTGCATCGATCCATGGCACAGAGTATTTTGTTTTGGTCATTTTTGATGGGATAAACCTTTCTACAGCCTCTACAAAGCCTGTTTTGAATTTGACCCACATGTCATTAACTGACATCTGACTGTGGTCTTCAGAAAGGTATGCGTCCTTAAGTTGGGCCATGTGGTCTTTAAGTCCGACCATGTCTGCACGTTTATAGAGATATATCTTGCGTGATGCCTGTTTTATTCTTTTAGCCTTAATGTCATACTCAACATATACAATGTCGTGATCAGCTTTGCCGATCGGCGGCATCCCCTTGACTCTATTCACAGGGGATGGGGCGTTAGTAAAAAGCAGGTCAAGAGTTTTATCATTGCGCGTTGGTATGTTTACAACTTGAGTTAGACAGTGCTCTCCTATTATATCCAAAAGTTGCTGTTGAGAATGTCTTTTTTGTACCCCATGAGGTACTTGCATGTGACTCCACTCTATGTCGCCGCAATTGAAATCTCCTCCAACCAGAACATGAGCGTTTCGATTCGACATAATTCGAGATAAGGATGAGTTAAATTCCTCAAGATACCGGGGTTTTAATTTCCCGCTTAAATAGGCTACTACTGAAATAACTTTCCTGAAAGATCCTCTAAACAGCGCACCTAAACATCCAGCTATGTAGATGCCAATATAAACCGAAAGGGGTACAACCCGTGGGGCGGGGGGGGGGGGGGCATTTAACTGGGATTTTAACACAAATTTGGCCCCGCAGTTCAGGGCTTTTAGCAGGGCCTTGAAAATTGAAAAGCTAAAAGCCTCGCTATTCCCCGGCCTCGATGGGGCGTGGGATACAAGTGACTGGCGCATTATATTTAGGTTTATCATGTTTATTTGTCTCTTGTGTGTGATGCTTCCTTGTTTTTGTCACTCAGTTCAAATATGATGTCTCAGGTGAGGTGTGGTACTTGATTGTGTCGATTCCTGATATTTGCCTTCTTTTTACTTTTAGCACTGCGTACGTAACTTTTCCATCATTTGAACAGTGTAGATACAGAAGCTGATCAGAATTTACACTTTATCATACACATGATGAATTTATAGGCCGAAACTTATCAGTAGATCGAGCCCATTTCTATTTTAAATGGCGTTTCGCTGGCGGGCCGATGATGTCCCAACATTTATTGCTAGCTTAATAGCTATTTGACTTTCCAGGGGGAATCTGGGCCAGTATTGCTAAGGAAACCCATATAGCTGTTTATAATCTTCCAGGGGGTGGGGTCCGGACCCCTCCCCTCTCTGGATCCACCCGTGAACAAACATACATACGAACAGAAAGACGAATACTGCCAATACCAGGCATGCGTGGATCCAGAAAGTTTTGTCAGAGGGGGTCCAATTTTGAAAACGCTTTTTTTTTAGTTTGATGAGAAGAGGAATGATCCAAATAACACTATAAGCGGGTCATCATCGACCCTCCAGCGAAATGCCATTTAAATGGCGTTTCGCTGGCGAGCCGATGATGAAACTACATTTAATTCTGGCTAGGAAGCTTTTTGATTTTTCAGGGGATCCGTACCAGTATTGCAAAGAAACCCTATATTTTTGTGATTTTAAGGGGGGTCCGGACCTCCTGTCCCCCCACTGGATCCGCACATGCCAGGAACCGTAAGCATAAATGCTGGTGGTTAAAAAAGCATAAGAAATACCTGATTCTATTCCTTTTCTTCAAGGTGACACTTTTCTGGCATGTCTCGTGAATTCTAAATTGCGAAGGAAGTAACTACTCACTCAAAGCGAAATCATGCACCATAATACAATACATAAAGTCCAAGCCCCCAGGTCATGATCACCAATTGTATAGGCCAGAGTACATGTAGCTGATAAACCGTTGTCTAAATCCGCGTTAAATCTTTGCATGCAAGGTAATTTGCACGCGTTTTTGTCGTCCGCTGATTTCCCCAAAACCTAACATTTTAAAAAATTCCTCCAGAAATACTATCTGTAGTGTCACACTGTTTGCATACAGATCTGGCCCAACATTTCATTTTGTCGAGCCTGATATGGATTAACCCTTTGTATTCGATAAACCTCTACATGAGTACTTTTGCGAACAGTGAAGACCCAGATGAAATGCAGAATAATGCTGCATTTCATCATGGTCTACTCTGTTCGCGAAGGTAAAATAATATTCAGACAAAAGAATACAATCATTTTGAAAAGTATAACCTGATACCCCTTGATATTTACAATGGACTATCCCAATTTTATTGCATCAAGCCAGAAAGAAAGCTTCATTAGTATACAAAGGGTTGAACTGTTTGCATGATATGCCAACAGTCGTCAGTAGCGGGACAGAATTCTGATGAAACCGTCTGATCAGGAATGACTCTGTTTTTTTCAGGTCGGTAAAGTTAGCACTAATTTTGCTGCAGCAAAAAACGGTAAAGTTGGCAGCAATTTTTCTGCAGCAAAAAACGGTCAAGTTAGCAGCAGCAGTAAAAAACGGTAAAGTTAGCAGCAATTTTTCTGCAGCAAAAACGGTCAAGTTAGCAGCAATTTTGCCGCAGCAAAAAATGGTAAAGTTGGCAGCAATTTTATGGCAGAGAAAAACGGTCAAGTTAGCACAAAATTTCTGCTAGCACAAAAAATTTTGCTAGCACAAAAATTCCTGCTAGCACAAAATTTGCTGCTAGCTAAAAATTTGCTGCCAGCAAAAAATTTTCTGCTAGCACAAAAATTTCTGCTAGCACAAAATTTGCTGCCAGCAAAAAATTTTCTGCTAGCACAAAATTTTCTGCTAGCACAAATTTTGCTGCTGGCAAAAAATTTTCTGCTAGCACAAAAATTTTTGCTAGCACAAAATTTGCTGCTAAAAAAAATTTGCTGCCAGCAAAAAAAATTCTGCTAGCACAAAATTTGCTGCCAGCAAAAAAATTTCTGCTAGCACAAAATTTGCTGCCAGCAAAAATTTTTCTGCTAGCACAAAAATTTCTGCTAGCACAAAATTTCCTGCTGGCAAAAAAATTTCTGCTAGCACAAAAATTTTTGCTGGCACAAAATTTGCTGCTAGCAAAAAATTTGCTGCCAGCAAAAAATTTTCTGCTAGCACAAAAATTTCTGCTAGCACAAAATTTGCTGCCAGCAAAAAAAATTCTGCTAGCACAAAAATTTCTGCTAGCACAAAATTTGCTGCCAGCAAAAAAATTTCTGCTAGCACAAAAAATTCTGCTAGCACAAAATTTGCTGCTGGCAAAAAAATTTCTGCTGGCACAAACATTTCTGCTAAAACAAAATTTCCTTCTAGCACAAAATTTGCTGCTAGCAAAAAATTTGCTGCCAGCAGAATAAATTCTGCTAACACAAAAATTTCTGCTAGCAAAAAATTTGCTGCCAGCAAAAAAAATTCTGCAAGCACAAAAATTTCTGCTGGCACAAAATTTGCTGCTGGCAAAAAAAATTCTGCTAGCACAAAAATTTCTGCTAGCACAAAATTTTCTGCCAGCAAAAAATTTTCTGCTAGCACTAAAATTTTTGCTAGCACAAAATTTGCTGCTGGCAAAAAAAATTCTGCTAGCACAAAAATTTTTGCTAGCACAAAATTTGCTGCCAGCAAAAAATATTCTGCTAGCACAAAAATTTCTGCTAGCACAAAGTTTCCTGCTAGCACAAAAAATTTTGCTAGTAAAAAATTTGCTGCCAGCAGAAAAAATTCTGCTAGCACAAAAATTTCTGCTAGCAAAAAATTTGCTGCCAGCAAAAAAATTTCTGCTAGCACAAAAATTTCTGCTAGCACAAAATTTGCTGCTGGCAAAAAAATTCTGCTAGCACAAAAATTTCTGCTAGCACAAAATTTCTGCTAGAACAAAATTTGCTGCTGGCACAAAAATTTCTGCTAGCACAAAATTTTCTGCTAGCACAAAATTTGCTCCTGGCACAAAAATTTGCTGCTGGCACAAAAATTCCTGCAGGCACAAAATTTGCTGCAGGCACAAATGAGCAGTGACATGAGATTTCCAACAATGTCGTATGTGCAACCAGCAAAGGCTCAGACGAGCCTGCGCATACGCGCACACTGATCAGAGCCTTTGCTTGTCGCTTACTTATTATATAAGTGTTAAGCTACTGATCGAACTTAATTTGGTGTTTCTAAGCTTAACAGGAGGCTGCACAGGTTCGTCTGAGTCTACACTTGTCAAGATGGCACATTGTTGGAAATCACATGTCACGGTTCAAATATTCCTGAATACCGGGCCGCGTAGGTAGTCGGTAACGTGTCTGGCTGACTGCAGATCCTGGTGTCCCGAGTTTGATCGCAGCCTGGTCTCATACTTTCATGGAGATTGATCGTGAAATAATATCTACCGTCATATCACTCCATTCCGCTATATCATTATAGAGATATAGCTGTCAGTTTTAAGCGAAGGTATGCGCACGAAGTACTGGTTTGATTTGATTCATTACGTCCCATCAACAAGTTTTCAGTTATGTAGGGACGGGTCTTCCTTGGTTGAACCGGTACTAAAGCCCCGTTCTCACTGTGTAGATGGAGCCACAGTACATCGCGATGCAGGACAGCCGGTATACCGTGATGCACCGGTACACATTTGATAAAAAATAAATTGCGTTCTCACCTTGCCGACGTTACCCCAGTATAGCCCCGGTCCGGCAAGACGCCGGTTGATTCCCGGTTCACCACGGAGCACTTACAGTGCAGCACGGTGGAGCCACAGTTCATGCCGGTATACCCCGGCTTTACCCAGGCTGTTAACGGTGATGCCCCGGTAACTGCCGGTTGCGCCATGGTTACATGCCGGTAGGGCCACGGTTGCGTCCCGGTGTTACTCTACATTATAAATTCAGGATAAAAACGTGGAGTAACGTAAGTTTTCTTCTGTCTCTATCGCATAACAGTTATGTCTTCAAAGAAATAACACCGAACAGACACAAATTGGACTGCACAGCCACATACGGTAGATGGAGACTTGAAAATTCAGATTAAGTTACTAGAGGAATCATGATCTATGTAGCGAAAACAAATGCTTAGTAACCTCGCAGCTCATTTGCATGTATGTTGTCGTATAAGCAGAAGCAGAGGTTATAAAACTTTTTTCATGCTCAACTCGACTGAGCATGAAATTTCGACTGCTCATAAAAACTAAAATACCGGCAAATAAAGAAGTTTCTTGCTTTAAGTCTCTCAGGTGTTGTATTTATCATGCTAATAAATGTTAAAATGAGTCTTCATCGCGCACGGTTTATCACGGTGGAGACACAGATTTTTCCGGAATGCGCCGGTATCGCGTGGACGCGGTCCCGGTGGAGACACCATTGCTCCCAGCGTCGTCCCAGTTTACCACGGTATTTGACAGCCTTCTCGGTTACTCCCGGTGAGTTCCGGTTGTTTTAAACATTTTACAACAACCGGGGACATGAGCCGGTTCAACGCGGTTCATCCCAGATCTCCAAAGTTGTCCACGGTGCCGCCACGATTGTGACACGGTTCATCCCGGATCATCAAACCGGGATGAACCGGCACCTTAAACCGGGACAGTGAGAACGGGGCGTTAGCTAGGATTAATGTGTCTTGCACAAGGGCACAACGCAATGACGCCGGTGAGGCTCGAACCCGCGGCCACTCGGTCTCGAGTCAAGCACTCTACCTCTGAGCAACTGCGCTCCGATGACGAAGTACTAATTAATCGCTTCTTCAAGCTTGCCCAAGAAAGGTGTGGTTAGGTGAGCTTATAGTCTCGCCATGACCATAGTTGTTGACTTGGGACAAAACAACAAAACACAAATATTTCTGCCATCACAAAAATTGCTGCCAGCACAAAATTTGCTGCTGGCACAAAAAATCCTGCTAGCACAAAATTTGCTGCTGGCACAAAAATTTCTGCTAGCAAAAAAATTGCTGCCAGCACAAAATTTGCTGCTGGCACAAAAATTCCTGCTAGCACAAAATTTGCTGCAGGCACTAAAAATATTGCTGGCACAAAAGTTGCTGCAGGCACAAATCTTCATATCGGACCGCGTAGGCAGTCGGTAACGTGTCTGGCTACAGATGCGTGTCTGACTGCAGATCCTGGTGTCCCGACTTTGATCGCAGCCTGGTCTCATACTTTCATGGAGATTGATCGTGAAATAATTTCTACCGTCATATCACTCTCTTCCGCTATATCATTATAGAGAAGTAGCTGTCAGTTTTAAGCGAAAGTATGCGCACGAAGTACTGGTTTGATTTGATTCATTACGTCCCATCAACAAGTTATGTAGGGACGGGTCTTCCTGGGTTGAACCGGTACTAAACTAGGATTAATGCGTCTTGCTCAAGGGCACAACGCAATGACGCCGGTGAGGCTCGAAGCCGCGGCCACTCGGTATCGAGTCAAACACTCTACCACAGAGCCACTGCGCTCCGATGACGAAGTACTGGTTAAATGCTTCTTAAAGGCGTGGTTAGGTGAGCTGACCGTCTCGCCATGACCATAGTTGTTGACCTGGGACGTAAAGCAGCAAAACAAACAAAACACAAATATTTCTGCAAGCACAAAAAATTGCTACCAGCACAAAATTTGCTGCTGACCCAAAAATTCCTGCTAGCACAAAATTTTGCTGCTGGCACAAAAATTCCTGATAGCAAAACTTTGCTGCTGGCACAAAAATTCCTGCTAGCACAAACTTTGCTGATTGCGCAAAATTTGCTGCTGGCACAAAAATTCCTGCTAGCTCAAAAATTGCTGCTGGCACAAATATTCCTGCTAGCAAAAAAAATCTGCCAGCAGCAAAATTGTTACCAGCATTTAAAAAATGTTATTTTTTCGATTTTTTACTTTATATTTCTCCATTAAATCTTGAGCAACCAAACATCTATACCCCAGATGTTTCCGTCACGTCCGTAACTCTAATAACGAAGGCTCTCGTAGTCATACGAGGTTTGCCGAATGGCGTGTTCCCATTGATCCGAAACGCAACGTCTCGAAAGACAACATGTCCATGTTAAATAGAATAGAATATTATAAAAAAAATCAACTGACCGTCTTGATATGACCATAACTGTTAACTTATACGTAAAGCATTAAACCAAACAAACAAAAGTATCGAAACAGTGCTCAAATACTTTTCTGTCAGGCTATGTTACCTGCGCGTACTCCTCGCGAGGGGGTCTTGCAGTAGAAAGAAAGAAAGAAAGATTTCTGACCTTTTCTAAAGCAAACAAAATATTCAAGTCTCAAGTTAGACTGTTCGCTGGTGAGTTTCTGTTATTTTGGACAATAAAAACTCAAAGTGACCACCTAACATTCAAGAAAGATCTTGAAGCAATTGAAAAGTGGGCGAGTGACTGGGGTATGGGATTTAATGCTAAAAATGCTACCTAATGAGTTTCAACAGTAGATCCAGCCATTTTATACACTGAATAACCATATACTAAAGAAAGTATCACAGAATCCCTAACTTTGAAATTTAATATCAGAGGATCTTAAACGGGATACTCATCTCAGCAAAATTACCAAAAAAGCAAATAGTACATTATCTTCACTAAAACGGAACCTACGACATTATCCAGAATCCTGTAGAAGGACAGCATATAATATAATATATCGTAAGTTTGCCCAGTATTTGAATATGGATCAATAATACGGGATCCTTATTGAGACCCTCCCAGGGGTTTTGGGGAACAGGGGAAACAGGGCATTTATTTCAGGAGAACAGGGAACAAAGGCCAAATTTTGAGGGGAACAGGGGAACAAAGACAATATTGGGGAACAGGGAACATAAGAAAACAGATTTTCGATTTTTAAGGAACAAGGGAACAAGCCAATTTATTTCAGGGGAACAAGGGAACAGGTACCCCCCCCCCTGGGAGGGCCTCCTGATTATAGGACATTGATAGAATTGAGACAATCCAGCGTTTAGCAGTATGTTTTATATATGGAGACTATGCTTCATGCGACCTTGGATGTATCTCCAAAATGCTGAAAGATCAAGCTCTCCCATCGCATCAAAACAGAAGGATTGCAGCTATATTTGACGTTCTTCTACAAAGTGGTCGAGGGGCTAGTGCCAGCAATATATCCACATGCTTCCCCCAGGGGGGGGGGGTACTCTAATTTTTCTGCATACGTAGGCTCGGGTTCAGCATCTACCTTTCACACCAAAAAATATCAAGAATTTCAAGCACCACAAGAAATATTTGAAATTTTAGCAACACAAAAAAATATCCCACATTCTGTACCTTGACCTTAAAAAAGACGCTAAAATGCATAGAAATGACCCCTAAATATAGTCCATTTTTGTGATGGTCCCCAAAAATATCCACAAAATCTTCATACCCCCCAAAAATATAATTTTTTCTGAAAACCCAAAATAATATTGAAATTCAAAATTTTGGACCCCGAAAAATGACCCGAGCCTACGTATGTATAAAAATAACAGAGTACCCCCCCCCCCCTGGGATGCTTCCCTAAAACCGCAAAGACAAAAACACCAAATTCATGCAAAAAAATAAAGGCTTTGATACCAAAAACTTTGTAGAATTTCATTAATCCAAATACTCCAAATCCTATACAGTTGAGTAGTCAAACACAGTGCAATATAATACAACTTTCCTTTGAGAGACATGAACAGCATAGAAGAAGCAAGTGGCGAAATAATTACAGTCTCTATCGACTCAGTTTATTTACTATATCCATCTATATCTACCTAAAGGGCCACTATGGGTCCTATAAGGGCCTGAAACAGAAACAGCTCACATAGGACACATAATTGCAAAAAGTAAGTTAGTATGGCCACGTAATACCATAATCACATACTTTAGGCTAACCGAAGGCACCTTGACAAATACTACATTTGCTGGGTGTAAGATAGTAAGCGTTATGCAAACATGAAACAAGAAATCTACAAGTATTAGCTTTTCAAAAAAGCTGGCGGTCGTTTAGCCCTATCATTGTATGTATTCTTGCCCACTGCATGCTTCCATTTTGAACTTCTAGAGCTTGTACATGTAGATTTATTCTTAGCTCTGATTACTAACATCTGAACTGTGATTTGTTACAATTTAACACATGCTTCCAGCGAGGATTGAAAACACCCAACTTATGCATGGTATGTTATGGTAATGTATCTAACATGCGACACATTTATGGAAACTCATTTGACAACACTAGACAGTACATTTTTCTTAAAACTGATGCCAGAAAATCAAGGTCACAACGGTCGCTTAACTGTATATGTACAGACTCCGTGACCCCAAGATGTGTTCACAAACCAAATTTGGGATTCCTAGGATGTATGCTCGTGACACGATTTTTCTAGATCTGATGGCAGTGGTAAAGGTGCGTGACGCTCCATGACCCTAAATGCATTAAGACACGAATTTTGGCATTCCTACCTAAAATAATATAGGAGATATACTCCGCATATGATATGAACACTCAAACACTTAGGACACTAAGGACCGGCAGTTTGATTACTATATGCCTCCCTTTGGGGGCATAAAACCTGCTTGCCATGACCGTCATAAGACAGTGCCTGAATTCATAGTAATTCTATGTGATCAGATGTGGATGACAATCGTATAAGTACGTTTACTGATGTGAAGTTCACTCGCACTCTTTGCCAATCAAAGACATTTTGACTTTGGGACGTTTCACTTTCGCCAGCTTTTTTGAAAAGCTAATACTTATTGCGTTTATATAAGCAGCAGGGCTAATTGACGCCTTCTTTGTGAAAATTAAATTCGCAAACGAGCTTGCCTCGCGCTATAGGTAGCCCTACAGCTTTCATGGACAGTTTACTTCGCGCTGTAGGTCAACCCATGATATTTGGTACCCCACTCGTTGTTCAGCAGCAAATAAAATATAGCCTGGTTTGGTCAAAACCTGAATTTGATGTATGTTTTGATTGAAGTTTATATAAGCGGCCGGCCATGGCCGACCGCAATAAGATAAGGCACAGAAGTACAAAAGAAGGCAAAGATCAGGAATCAATCCAATTTAAGACCGCACCTTACCCAGGACATATGGGAAAATGACAAAAAACAGAAGGAAAAATCACATACAAGAGTGCCAAGGGGTAAACACTTTCCCAGCAGGTGACCACAAGGCTACACGAAACAGACAAGACAGTGTGATAGACAAAATATTAACAGCTCCACGGTAGGCAATGAGGGAAACTTACTCCAAATTAAACGATTTTATTTGTATTCATCGGCTCTCAAGCTAGTACCTTCGATATATCACTTTAATCAAAATATGAATTGTATATATCAAATTTTAAGCTGGCAGCAATTTTTGTGCTAGCAGGAATATTTGTGTTTTGTTTGTTTTGCTGCTTTACGTCCCCAAGTCAACTACTTTGGCCATGGTGAGACGGTCAGCTCACCTTATCACATCTTTCCTGGGGAAGCTTGAAGAAGCGGCTAACCAGTACTTTGTCATGGGAGCGAGAGTGCTTGACCCGGGACCGAGTGGCCGCGGGTTCGAGCCTCACCGGCGGCATTGCATTGTGCCCTTGAGCAAGAAGCATTTATCCTAGCTTAGTATCCGTTCAACCCAGGAAGACCCGTCCCTATATAACTGAAAGATCGTTGATGGGACGAAATGAATCAAATCATACCAGTACTTCGAGCGCATACTTTCGCTTATAACTTATAACTTTTTTTTGAATGATTCAGCTGAAGGGAGGAATGTGACGGTAGAAATTATTTCATGATCAATCTCAATGGAATTATGAGACCGGGCTGCGATCAAACTCGGGACACCAGGATCTGCAGTCAGACACGTATCTGTAGCCAGACACGTTACCGACTGCCTACGCGGCCCGGTATTCAGGAATATTTGAACCGTGACATGTGATTTCCAACAATGTGCCATTTTGACAAGTGTATACTGAGACGAACCTGTGCAGCCTCCTGTTAAGCTTAGAAAAACTTATTAAGTTCGATCAGTAGCTTAACACTCATATAATAATTAAGCGACAAGCAAAGGCTCTGATCAGTCTGCGCGTATGGGCCAGCAGCAAATTTTGTGCCAGCAGCAATTTTTTTGCTAGCAGAAATTTTTGTGCCAGCAGCAAATTTTGTGCTAGCAGAAATTTTTTGCTGGCAGCAAGTTTTGTGCCAGCAGCAATTTTTTTGCTAGCAGAAGTTTTTGTGCCAGCAGCAAATTTTGTGCTAGTAGAAATTTTTGTGCCAGCAGAAATTTTTGTGCTATAAATAGTAGGAATTATTGTGCCAGCAGCCAATTTTGTGCTGGCAGCAATTTTTGTGCTAGCAGGAATATTTGTGTTTTGTTTGTTTTGCTGCTTTACGTCCCCAAGTCAAGTACTTTGGCCATGGCGAGACGGTCAGCTCACCTTATCACATCTTTCCTGGGGAACCTTGAAGTAGCGGTCAACCAGTACTTTGTCATGGGAGCGAGAGTGCTTGACTCGAGACCGAGTGGCCGCGGGTTCGAGCCTCACTGGTGGCGTTGCATTGCGCCCTTAAGCAAGTCGCATTTAGTACTGGTTCAACCCAGGAAGACCCGTCCCTATATAACTGAAAGATTGTTGACGGGACGTAATTAATCAAAATAAACCAGTAATTTGAGTGCATACTTTCGCTTATAACTGACAACTACTTTTTTTGAACGATTCAGCTGAAGGGAGGAATATGACCGTAGAGATTATTACATGATCAATCTCCATGAAAGTATTAGACCGGGCTGCGATCAAACTCAGGACACCAGGATCTGAAGTCAGACACGCATCTGTAGCCAGACACGTTACCGACCGCGAATTTTTGAACCGTGACATGGATTTCCCACAATGTGCCATTTTAACAAGTGTAGACTCAGACGAACCTGTACAGCCTCCTGTTATACTTAGAAACACCAAATTAAGTTCGATCAGTAGCTTAACACTTATATAATAATTAAGCGACAAGCAAAGGCTCTGATCAGTCTGCGCGTATGCGCAGGCTGGTCTGAGCCTTTGCTGGTCGCACATATCACATTGTTGGAAATCTCATTTCACGGCTCATTTGTGCCTGCAGCAAATTTTGTGCCAGCAGCAATTTAAGTGCTGGCAGCAAATTTTGTGCAGGCTGGAATTTTTGTGCCAGCAGGAAATTTTGTGCTGGCAGGAATTTTTGTGCCACTAGCAAATTTTGTGCCAGCAGCAAAATTTTGTGCTAGCAGGAATTTTTGGGTCAGCAGCAAATTTTGTGCTAGCAGAAATTTTTGTGCTAGCAGGAATATTTGTGTTTTGTTTGTTTTGCTGCTTTACGTCCCCAAGTCAACAACTTTGGCCATGGCGAGACGGTCAGTTCACCTTATCACATCTTTCTTGGGGAAGATTGAAGAAGCGGTTAACCAGTACTTGGTCATGGAAGCGAGAGTGCTTGACTCGAGACCGAGTGGCCGCGGGTTCGAGCCCCACCGGTGACATTGCATTGTGCCCTTAAGCAAGACGCATTTATCCTAGCTTAGTACTGGTTCATCCCAGGAAGACCCGTCCCTATATAACTGAAAGATTGTTGATGGGACGTAATGAATCAAATCAAACCAGTACTTCGTGCGCATACTTTCGCTTAAAACTGACAGCTACTTCTTGGAAGGGAGTGATATGACGGTAGAAATTATTTCACGATCAATCTCAATGAAAGTATGAGACCGGGCTGCGATCAAACTCGGGACACCAGGATCTGCAGTCAGACACGTATCTGTAGCCAGACACGTTACCGACTACCTACACGGCCCGGTATTCAGGAATATTTGAACCGTGACATGTGATTTCCAACAATGTGCCATCTTGACAAGTGTAGACTCAGACGAACCTGTGCAGCCTCCTGTTAAGCTTAGAAACACCAAATTAAGTTCGATCAGTAGCTTAACACTTACATAATAATTAAGCGACAAGCAAAAGCTCTGATCAGTGTTCGCGTATGCGCAGGCTCGTCTGAGCCTTTGCTGGTCGCACATACGACATTGTTGGAAATCTCATGTCACTGCTCATTTGTGCCTGCAGCAAATTTTGTGCCTGCAGGAATTTTTGTGCCAGCAGCAAATTTTTGTGCCAGGAGCAAATTTTGTGCTAACAGAAAATTTTGTGCTAGCAGAAATTTTTGTGCCAGCAGCAAATTTTGTGCTAGCAGGAAATTTTGCGCTAGCAGAAATTTTTGTGTAAGCAGAAAATTTTTTGATGGCAGCAAATTTTGTGCTAGCAAAAATGTTTGTGCTAGCAGAACATTTTTTGCCAGCAGCAAATTTTGTGCTAGCAGAATTTTTTTTGCCAGCAGCAAATTTTGTGCTAGCAGAAATTTTTGTGCTAGCAGAAATTTTTTTGCTGGCAGCAAATTTTTTGATAGCAGAATTTTTTGTGCTAGCAGAATTTTTTCTGCTGGCAGCAAATTTTTTGCTAGCAAAATTTTTTGTGCTAGCAGGAAATTTTGTGCAAGCAAAAATTTTTGTGCTAGCAGAAATTTTTTTGCCAGCATCAAATTTTGTGCTAGCAGAAATTTTAATGCTAGCAGAAAATTTTTTGCTAGCAGCAATTTTTTTTGCTTGCAGAAATTTTTTGTGCTAGCAGGAAATTTTGTGCTAGCAGAATTTTTTGTGCTAGCAGAAAATTTTTTGCTGGCAGCAAATTTTGTGCTAGCAGAAATTTTTGTGTTAGCAGAAAAATTTTTGCTGGCAGCAAATTTTGTGCTAGCAGAAATTTTTGTGCTAGCAGAAAATTTTTTGCTGGCAGCAAATTTTTTGCTAGCAGCAAATTTTATGCTAGCAGGAATTTTTGTGCCAGCAGCAAATTTTTTGCTAGCAAAATTTTTTGTGCTAGCAGAAATTTTGTGCTAACTTGACCGTTTTTCTCTGCCATAAAATTGCTGCCAACTTTACCATTTTTTTGCTGCGGCAAAATTGCTGCTAACTTGACCGTTTTTTGCTGCAGAAAAATTGCTGCTAACTTTACCGTTTTTTACTGCTGCTGCTAACTTGACCGTTTTTTGCTGCAGAAAAATTGCTGCCAACTTTACCGTTTTTTGCTGCAGCAGAATTAGTGCTAACTTTACCGACCTGTTTTTTTCACGTGACCCCAGAATCACGGATGGTAAACAGGGGAACAAGCTCCTAACTTTGAGGAGTTGACATAATTTGTTCCAACGGCACATCCGGAAACTCTCGAGATTGCTCCAAAGACAAAACCATAAAAAAGGTAGGTGAACTAAATCAACAGTGTCTAGACAATGTTAAAATGTTCGAGTAAGTATTCAAAATTTGGTTCAAATATACCATGCGGCTTAAGAGTTATGAGCATTTTCACTAAAAGGACTTGAACGGCCCATTTTGCATACCAGTGGCTGGACAATGTTTCGATAAATTTTATAACTAAATCAACAGTGCCTAGACAATTTTAAATGTATAAGTATTCATAATTTGGTCCATATTTACCATGTTGTTCAAGAGCTATGACCATTTTCTTTAACTGAACACGACCGGCCGGACTGAAGCTCTGCAAAGTAAGGACCATGTCACACTACGACGTATAGCATCAACGTATGTCGACGTATGAAAAATTCAGCAAGTACGTTGGTATACTAGCTGAGTACGTTAGAAATAGGTTTTAAACACGTTACGAATACGCTATAGTACGGTGGTATACGTTGACATACGGCCAAGAGGTCCTTAATTTTGTGCGTCCATAAAAATTACAGCGTATGCTATACGTTAGGCATACGCTAGATGTACGCAGCAGGTAAGTTATGCATACGTTAAGGTACGTTATCACCAACGTATGAGAAATTAAGCAAGTACGTTGGTGTACGCTGATTACGTTAGAGATAAGTTTTAAACACGTTACGAACACGCTACTGTACGTTGGTATACGTCGTCATACGGCGAATAGATCCCAAATTATTGTACTTGCATAAAAAATCTTTTGCGTATGCTGACGTATTGCTTATACTAGGGACCGTCTAGGCGGTCCCTGCTTATACGTTAGGTTAAGTTAGATGTACGCAACGGGTAAGTCATGCATACGTTAAGTACGTTAGCACCAACGTATGAGGACGTATGAACATTCACCAAGTACGTTGGTGTACGCTGAATAAGTTAGAGATACGTTTTCAATACGTTACGAACACGCTACAGTACGCTGGTATACGTTTTCATATGACAAAGTGGTCCCAAAAGTTTGTACTGTTTTATACGTTGTGCGACAACTCACCGACAGACAACTGACCGTGTCAGTTCTCTGTCGGTGAGTGTCGGCGAGTGTCGGTGAGTTTTTAAAAAAATTGTCTGTGACTTGTAGTGTCGGCCAGTGGTCGTGTCGGCGAGTTGGTTGTCGGTGAAAAAGTGCCGTCGCTGAGTTGTCGTATCGGCCAGTTGTCTGTCGGTGAGTAGTCATAGATTCTTATACGTTTGACATAAGTTAGATGTACGCTACATGTAAGTTATGCATATGTTAACGTACGTTATATAAACAATTCAGCATACGTTAGACGTTCGTTGTGCATAAGTTTTGCATAAGTCAAGAACGCTAGTGATACCCTGGGCATACGCTTTTATACGCTGATACAAGTATTAGTTATGTTACGTCGGGAATAAGTTACTAATAAGTTGGACATACGTTCTATGTTCGTTTCGCGTACGCTTTGCATAAGTTCAGAGAGTAGAGGCTTCCTCTGATTTTAATTAGATTTCAGCGTATGCCAGCGTACTAGATATATTTTTCATACGTCGGCATTCGTTGGCTAAAACGTTATAGTGTGACAGGGCCTGTAAGTAAGAAGGCGAAGATAAAGAATCGATGCAATCAAGTGCCACACCTGACCCAGGACGCCACATGGGAAAGTGACAAAACAAAAGAAACTATCACATACAAGAGAGCGAAGAGGAGTAAAAGAAATCCAACACTTAAACCCTAATGGACCCGACTACAGCTCTAACCCTCTCGTCTATAGTTAAGGCTTTAAGTCGGAACCGTCATAGAATCTGAGGTCCGACCCGCCGGCGTGCAATTAAAGAGGAAAGCAAAGTTGCCAACCGTGATTGGGTTGACCACCAAGCATGCAGTTTGTTGCAATACATTAATGTTATAACCAATCTTCCTATAATGAGAATCATTTAATAAACTGCGCTGAAAAAATAAAAATGGTATCAAAAAGTCCTACATAAGGAGACACGGTACCAAATCCTCACACATGAGAAGAAACGGTACTAAAATCACACATAAGAGGAAACGGTACCTAATCCTCACACATGAGAAGTATCGGTACCAAATCCTCACACATGGGAAGAAACGGTACCAAATCATCATACATGAGAAGGAACGGTACCAAATCCTCACAAATGAGATTAATCGGTACCAAATCCTCACACATGAGATGAAACGGTATCAAATCCTCACATATGTGAAGAAACGGTACCAAACCCTCACATATGAGAAGAAACGGTGCCAAATCCTCAAACATGGGATGAAACGGTACCAAACACTCACATATGAGAAGAAACGGAACCAAATCCTCACACATGAGCTGAAACGGTACCAAATCATCACACATGGAAAGAAACGGTACCAAACCCTCACCTATCAGAAGAAACCGTACCAAATCTTCACAAATTAGAAGAAACGGTACCAAATCCTCACACATGAGAAGAAACGGTACCAAATCGTCACACAGGAGCAAAAAAACCGTACCAAATCATCACACAGGAGAAGAAACGGTACCAAACCCTCACATATGAGAAGAAACGGTGCCAAATCCTCGCACATGGGAAGAAACGGTACCAAATCATCTTACATGAGAAGGAACGGTACCAAATCCTCACAAATGAGAATAATCGGTACCAAATCCTCACACATGAGATGAAACGGTACCAAATCCTCAAACATGGGAAGAAACGGTACCAAACCCTCACATATGAGAAGAAACGGTGCCAAATCCTCACTCATGGGAAGAACGGTACCAAACCCTCACATATGAGAAGAAACGGTACCAAATAATCACACATGAGATGAAACGGTACCAAATCATCACACATGGAAAGAAACGGTACCAAACCCTCACATATCAGAAGAAACCGTACAAAATCTTCACAAATGAAAAGAAACGGTACCAAATCCTCACATATAAGAAGAAACGGTACCAAATCTTTACACAGGAGTGAAAAAAAACGTACAAAATCCTCACACAGGAGAAGAAACGGTACCAAACCCTCACATATGAGAAGAAACGGTGCCAAATCCTCACACATGGGGAAAACGGTACCAAACCCTCACATATGAGAAGAAACGGTTCCCAAATCCTAACACATGAGATGAAACGGTACCAAATCATCACACATGGAAAGAAACGGTACCAAACACTCACATATCAGAAGAAACCGTACCAAATCATCACAAATGAGAAGAAACGGTCCCAAGTCCTCACACATGAGAAGAAACGGTACCAAATCCTCACACAGGAGAAGAAACCGTACCAAATCCTCACACAGGAGAAGAAACCGTACCAAATCCTCACACAGGAGAAGAAACCGTACCAAATCTTCACACATCAGAAAAATCGATCCAAATCGTCACACATCAGAAGAAACCGTACCAAAACATCACAAATAAGAACGAACCGTACCAAATCCTCACATAGGAGAAGAAACGGTACCAAATCCTCACAAATGAGAAGAAATGGTACCAAATCCTCACACATGAGATGAAACGGTAGCAAATCATCACACATGGGAAGAAACGGTACCAAATCTTCACACATGAGAAGAAACGGTACCAAATCCTCACACATGAGATGAGACGGTACCAAATTCTCACACATTAGAAGCTACCAAATCTTCACACGAGAAGAAACGGTACCAAATCCTCACATATGGACGATCCTACCAAATTCTCACACATGTGAAGAAACGGTATCGAATCCTCACACATGAGAAGATCCTACCAAATCCTCACATTGGAGAAGAAATGGTACCAAATTCTCGAACATGAGAAGAAACGGTATCAAATCCCCACACATGAAAAGATCCTACCAAATCCTCACACATGAGAAGAAACGGTTTCAAATCCTCACACATGAGAAAATCCTACCAAATCCTCACATATGAGAAGAAATGGTACCAAATCCTCACACATGAAAAGAAACGGTTACAATACCTCACAGAGGAGAAGAAACGGTACCTAATCCTCACATATGAGAAGAAATGGTACCAAATCCTCACACATGAGATGAAACGGTACCAAATCCTCACACATTATAAGAACGCTACCAAATCTTCACGCATGAGAGAAAACGGTACCAAATCCTCACAAATGAGCAGATCCTATCAAATTCTTACACATTAGAAGAATACCTCATCCTCATATTGGAGAAGAAATGGTACCAAATCTCACACATGAGAAGAAAAGGTACCAAATCATCACAGATGAGAAGACCCCTATAAATTCTCACACATGAGAAGAAACGGTATCAAATCCTCACACATGAGAAGATCCTACCAAATCCTCACACATAGAGAAGAAATGGTACCAAATCCTCACACATGAAAAGAAACGGTTACAATACCTCACAGATTAGAAGAAACGGTACCAAATCCTCACATATGAGTAGAAATGGTACCAATACATCACAGGTGAGAAGAAACGGTAATAAATCCTCACACATGGGAAGAAACGGTACCAAATCTTCACGCATGAGAAGAAACGATACCAAATCCTCACATATGAGATGATACGGTACCAAATTCTCACGCATTAGAAGAACGCTACCAAATCTTCACACGAGGAAGAAACGGTATCAAATCTTCACACATGAGAAGATCATACCAAATTCTCACTATGGGAAGAAATGGTACCAAATCCTTACACATGAGAAGAAACGCTACCAAATCATGACAGATGAGAAGATCCTGCCAAATTCTCACACATGAGAAGAAACTGTATCAAATTCTCACACATGAAAAGATCCTACCAAATCCCCACTATTTAGAAGAAACGGTATCAAATCCTCACACATCAGAAGATCCTTGCAAATCCTCACATATGAGAAGAAATGGTACCAAATCCTCACACATGAAAAGAAACGGTACCAATATCTTACAGGTGAGAAGAAACGGTACCAAATCCTCACACATGGGAAGAAACGGTACCAATTCTTCACGCATGAGAAGAAACGATACCAAATCCTCACATATGAGATGATACGGTACCAAATTCTCACACATTAGAAGAACGCTACCAAACCTTCACACGAGGAAGAAACGGTATCAAATCTTCACACATGAGAAGATCATACCAAATTCTCACTATGAGAAGAAATGGTACCAAATCATGACAGATGAGAAGAAACGCTACCAAATCATGACAGATGAGATGATCCTGCCCGATTCTCACACATGAGACGAAACTGTATCAAATTCTCACACATGAAAAGATCCTACCAAATCCTCACACATGAGTAGAAACGGTATCAAATCCTCACACATTAGAAGATCCTTGCAAATCCTCACATATGAGAAGAAATGGTACCGATACCATATCCTCACACATGAGAAGGGCCAGTACCAAATCTTCACACATGAGAAGAAACGATATCAAATCCTCACACATGAGAAGATCCTACCAAATCCTCACATATGAGAAGAAATGGTACCAAATCCTCACACATTAGAAGAAACAGTACCAAATCATCACACATGAGAAGAAACGGAACCAAAACCTCACACATGAGAAGTTCCTACCAAATTCTCACACATGAGAAGGAACGGTATCAAATCCTCACACATGAGAAGATCCTACCAAATTCTCACTATGAGAAGAAATGGTACCAAATCCTTACACATGAGAAGAAACGCTACCAAATCATGACAGATGAGAAGATCCTGCCAAATTCTTACACATGAGAAGAAACTGTATCAAATTCTCACACATGAAAAGATCCTACCAAATCCCCACACATTAGAAGAAACGGTATCAAATCCTCACACATCAGAAGATCCTTGCAAATCCTCACATATGAGAAGAAATGGTACCAAATCCTCACACATGAAAAGAAACGGTACCAATACCTCACAGGTGAGAAGAAACGGTACCAAATCCTCACACATGGGAAGAAACGGTACCAATTCTTCACGCATGAGAAGAAACGATACCAAATCCTCACATATGAGATGATACGGTACCAAATTCTCACACATTAGAAGAACGCTACCAAACCTTCACACGAGGAAGAAACGGTATCAAATCTTCACACATGAGAAGATCATACCAAGTTCTCACTATGAGAAGAAATGGTACCAAATCCTTACACATGAGAAGAAACGCTACCAAATCATGACAGATGAGATGATCCTGCCCGATTCTCACACATGAGACGAAACTGTATCAAATTCTCACACATGAAAAGATCCTACCAAATCCTCACACATGAGTAGAAACGGTATCAAATCCTCACACATTAGAAGATCCTTGCAAATCCTCACATATGAGAAGAAATGGTACCGATACCATATCCTCACACATGAGAAGGGCCAGTACCAAATCTTCACACATGAGAAGAAACGATATCAAATCCTCACACATGAGAAGATCCTACCAAATCCTCACATATGAGAAGAAATGGTACCAAATCCTCACACATTAGAAGAAACAGTACCAAATCATCACACATGAGAAGAAACGGAACCAAAACCTCACACATGAGAAGTTCCTACCAAATTCTCACACATGAGAAGGAACGGTATCAAATCCACACACATGAGAAGATCCTACCAAATCCTCACTCATGAGAAGAAACGGTACCAAATCATCACACATGAAAAGCAATGGTACCAAATCCTCACATATGAGAAGGGTCGGTACCAAATCATCTCACATTGGAAGAATTGGTGCCAAATACTCACACATGAGAAGAAACGATGCCAAATCCTCACTCATGAGAAGAAACGGTACCAAATCCTCACACATGAGAACAAACGGTACCTAATCCTCACACATGAGAACAAACGGTACCAAATCCTGACATATGAGAAGGGCCGGTACCAAATCATCACACATGAGAAGAATTGGTGCCAAATACTCACACATGGGAAGAAAGGGTACCAAATCCTCACACATGAGAAGAAACGGTACCAAATCCTCACACATGAGAAGAAAGGGTGCGAAGTTCTCACAATCATGAGAAGAAACGGTACCAAATCCTCACACATGAGAAGAAATGGTACGAAATCCTCATACATAAGTAGAAACGGTACGAAATCCTCATTCATCAGAAGGAACGGTTCAAAATATTCACAAATGTGAAAGAAACGGTACCGAAACCTAACAGTTCCAAATCATCACATATGAGAACAATCGGTGTCAAATACTCACAAGACCGAATCAGATCCTCACATAAGAGAGCAAAGATGTGAACAGTTGGTATCAAAACATAACAGATGTGAATAAATTGTACGAAATCTTCACATAAACTTCAGCTACGTTTTCCGCAGATCAGGCTCGACAGATATCCCATCCCAAATATCCCCATTCTCTTCCTTAACCTTAATGGTGACCCCCAAAAGTATCCACACATATCTTCACTATGACTTCCCTACCCTTCCCCAGAAAATCTGACCCCCTAAAATTTAAAGTCTAAATTCAAAATTTTGCCCCCTCCCCTAAAAACACAAAACAACTCCACTCCACCCGCTAGACCTGAAACTTCAGGCACTTCCGTATATGGACATGCAGAGGTCTTCATAACTGAATTAAGAATTGAACACTCACTGCAGTCCAATTTTGTACATTTTACTATGTGATCTAAAATTGGGTCAAGCACTGTACCCGCGCTTGAACCCTGGTTTGCGGCCAATTTCGGCCTAAAATATAGGAGACGTTTTTGAAAGTTGTTTGTTTTTGAGCGGTCATCTAAAAGTAAGCGCAAACAAGAAGCGCTTCTAATATTTGTCTAATCTCGTGACATCAAGCTGCGGGGACTGACTAAAAAGCTGAAAAACCTGCTGAATTCAGCGAGTTGCGGATCAGCAGATGTATACTAAAAAGCTGAACTGCTGAATTGCTGAATATTAGTTTATTAATGCCTTTTATTCACAATATTGGTCTAGCATATTAATACTTTAGTTAATTGTAATATTTGATTATTAATAGATTTTTAAATATGATGTTTTACGCCCTATCCGATAATATTATTGTCATATCGAGCTCTGTGCAAACGATCAGAATAGAGGCAATGTACTAATGAATTATAGTTGTCTTCATGTGGTACAATACCGAAATCATTTTTCAAAACGTTATCTTATATAATATATTGGCCAGCAAAGAAAAATTTACTACTAATCGCATATGCGCAAAAACTATTATAAACGCCAATGCTTATGCTAGCCAGAGGTCTGAATGTTGGTCTGAGTCATCATGTTCGTGCATACTTTGTGTATGCGACCAAATCTCATGTGTTGGCCCATACATTTGTATCTTCATTTTTTACACCCAGCCGATGCAAAAAATCTGTCTGTCTGTATCCGTCCGTCTGTCCAAATGCACACGTGAAATCCTCCATCATCTCCGAAACTATTTGAAATACATGTCAACCAATAAAACAAATGAGTCAGTCAGCCCAGACGAGCCTGCGCAAATACGCAGACTCATTCGCGCACACAACGGAGGCTCAGACAAATCATATTGCCGCTAGCTCTAGCTCCACCAGATAATTATGCCCATATGCCATCAGATAGACGTGCATGTAAGCTGCAATACATATTATACATGCATATTCAAATAATACCTTCTAGCATATGCGATATGGTTAAATAAGTGAAATACATATACTACATCTTCAGGCACGAAGTCATCAAAACTATTTGAAACCTATGTCGACCAAATGTCAGACTCATCTGCGCACACAAAGAAATGTGGTAGTCCAAGGCTCAGACAAAAATTAAAGCCAGATAATTGTGCATTTTTTTTGCTATCAGTTCTGCAATATACATGCGCATGCGTGTTAAAATAATAACTTCTAGCATATGCGATAAGTGCTAAAATAGAGATTCCAACCGATGCCTCCATTCACATGTTGATAGATCCATAATTTTGCCATTTTCCGTCGGAGTTAGTTGCTCAATATAGTGCGCACACAAAGAAATAGAGTAGTCCAATGCTCAGACAAAAATTAAAGCCAGATAATTGTGCATTTTTTGCTACCAGTTCTGCAATATACATGCGCATGCGTGTTAAAATAATAACTTCTAGCATATGCGATAAGTCCTAAAAAAATAGAGATTCCAACCGATGCCTCCATTCACATGTTGATAGATCCATTTTACCATTTTCCGTCGGTGTTAGTTGCTCAATATAGTCTTCGGTCACCCTTTGCTGCTCGCATACACATACATATAGATGTAGATGAAGACTCAGTTGTATTTTTTAAACCGCAAGCATCGTTGAATAAGTCAGCATTGTGTGTATTGGAGGCTTTTAAGCATATGCGGTCCAAATTCTTTTGACTTCTTCAAAAGGTGTTAAAAGCCTGCTGTTTTTAGATTATCTACCCCAATAAACAAACGGATAAGTGAGATAAGAATTACATGGATCGATCAGGGAAAGTGTCAACAGGCGTTTTAAAAACACTTGGTTTCATGACAAGGTGTGTGATTATAACAATGGTCAGAATAAACAATTAATACCAATAAAGCTATGAACAGTTGTGTACAAGAGTGTCCGTCAGTTTGAGCATACATGTACGAGCCTGTGCCTCAAAAATCACGATATTCTGATAACTATAGCATCAGCGACCATTTCCATCCTATGCAGGTTACCGGCACGTGAACTAAGACTTGCTACGGTCAGATACCCACAACCCTCACTTATTTCTTTGATTATTGGAGTAGATATTCGAGACAGCCGGCATTCAAACCGAATTGTTGAGGGAGTATTCGTAATGATTTTGGTACTTATCACATCTTCGAACAGTGATTGCTCAGGTGAGCCTGCGCAAATGCGCAAACTCACCTGAGCATTCGCTAGTATCAAAGTACATTATAATTGAAACGAAAATGTAGAGTATAGCTAAGCAGGATACACTAACTTGGACCGTTTAAGAATTTGCGCATATAACATTTTCATACAGTAGGCCTAGCAGTACCCCAGATTTAGGTACTTATCGCATATAAGAATGCTAGATCAGGAAAACTACTTAATGTTGTTTCTGACGCGTCTACGCACATGCGGACTCGCCTTGACCTTTCATGTAAGTACAGAAATCCCTACATAATTGCACCTTTCATTGATATGCCAATGTGCGATAGATAGATAGATAGATAGATAGATAGATAGATAGATAGATAGATATATAGATAGATAGATAGATAGATAGATAGATAGATAGATAGATAGATAGATAGATAGATAGATAGATAGATAGATAGATAGATAGATAGATAGGTAGATAGGTAGGTAGGTAGATAGATAGATAGATAGATAGATAGATAGATAGATAGATAGATAGATAGATAGATAGATAGATAGATAGATAGATAGGTAGGTAGGTAGGTAGGTAGGTAGGTAGGTAGGTAGGCAGGCAGGCATCTTCACCAGCGAAGGTTTCGTCGTATCTACCTTTCGACAATCGCAACTCTTGGTAGGACAAGATGGTAGGTAGGTAGATTATTTGAAACTTCCAAAAGGCAATAAATGCCCACGATGATACAACATATATACCTATACGTGGCAGAAACAGTGTAGTACAAATGAATAACGATGCTGCATCATACAACTGATTTAACAGATTTTACATTGATGTGATTTTGGTACCTGTCACATAGATATCAGCAACACGTTCGAACGAGTCTGAGCATGTGCGCAGTCTCGCCCGAGCCTTCAGATAGTACAGGATCAACTATACATTAAATGTACGGATCATAGCGCAAAGCGCCTCTGCAAATGACATATTGCGGCCGACACCATTTTCACATGAAACTAGATATACACAATTAATTAATACTTATTATCCGAATGCATGGGGCACATTTTCATCATTTTCCTGCCGAGGGTTTTCCATTTAAACCAAATATACAAACTTGCAAACGGTATCTACAGTGCTGTCATTTTGAATATTCATGTCATTTTCTCAATTATCCAACGCGTGTCGATAAAGAGATTAACTGAAGACTTGCTACTGATTATCGACGCATGCCGCGATACCTGATCGATTAATAAACAACTTTCGGAAGGAGGTGCGAACGGCACGAGTGATTTTTAATTGATAACGCGTGTCTATTTTCTCAACTATCAAGTCAAGTCAAGTCAATTATACTTTATTTAGGCATAAACAAATACATGTTTCTCGCTCTCACATGGGCGCAACATATCTAACGCAACAGTTCTGGGATAAATTGGGTTAAAATTAAACTAAATACGTGTTCAAAACTTTTTTAAGCTTTGATTTTTATCCTTTGCTGGACTCCGTTTGTGCATCTCCTATTTTTTTGGATTTTTGAATCTTGTAAGCACTAGCAAATGAATAGGATCCGATAGCCATCGAAACAATATGTCTTTGTATTTTAATATTATGTATGCAACACATGAGTATGTATAACTTAAAGTTGAATAAACCATCCCTCTAAACATAACCGCTAAATCCAATTTTGATTCTTTTTGTAAACAAGGAGCAGTCTGATCAGGTTCCATACTGTGACAACAAAATGTGACAGAAAACACTATTTTTTGTAGTTTCTAAGATATATGTGTTGTTGTTTGCAGACATGTTTGTAACATGAAATTTCAACCGCAAAAAAAGAAAAAAAAAAAACGGTTTGGATTCAGATCAGGCCCAATGTTTTGTTTGGCAGATTTAGGTCCAAGCATTTAACAAGATTAGCAGACAACAATAGTCACAACCAGCAGATACTTAGCTACATTAGAACTTTGGAATGCATTCCTTTTGGAGAAATTGTACCTAAAACATGCATCCAAGTAGTTTCCTTTAAAAGCCTTTTTCAAGTTGTTTGAAACTTTGTCAATAAGCATAAAGGAAAAATCTTGAACAGAATGTCCAGGAGAATTAAAATGGTCAGAAACATTTGCCAAAGTAACATGGTCGTTTATAAGAGGCTTTTGCGGATATGCGATATGTACTAAATTCTTATGTGCTGGCCCATATATTATTGGTTTAGCCTGTGCAAATGCCCAGACTAGTCAGAGCCTTCGCTGTTCGTGTACACACAGTATGGACGTACATGATGGCCCGGGCCAACATTCAGACCTCTAGTTCAGCAGAATACGTTATCATGATCGTTTATAAGAGGCTTTTGCGCATATGCGATAAGTACTAAAATTCCATATATTATTTGCAAATACTTTTAAAAATGTGCATTCGGTATTGTACCCAAACTAAACTAAGCTTTAATTCAGCAGTACATTGCCTCTATTCTGGTCATTTGCACAGAACTCGATATGACAGTAATAGTATCTGCTAGGTCGTAAAACACCCTATTTATCAATAATCAAATATTACATTTAAATAATGTATCAAAAAGACCAATATTTAGACCAAAACACACCAATAAACTAATATTCAGCAATTCAGCAGTTCAGCTTTTTAGTATACATCAGCTGATCCGCAACTCGCTGAATTCAGCTGGTTTTTCAGCTTTTTAGTATGTCCCCAAGCTGCGAGAGTAATTCTTAACACTCTCTCGAACGTAGCAGGGAGTCTGTTATAAACGAGTCAGTCGGCGTGTTCATGTACTATCGGAAAGGTGATCTATTGTTTTTGGCAGTACCACTAGAATAACTATGTGTATCTTATGAAACTGTATTGTGATCGCAAACAAAGGAAATTTTACCCCACAAAATGGTAAGTTTTATTTATTTATTTGTTTATCTATTTATTAATTCAAATGCATTTATATATTTATCATAAACAGTGGAGTAAACATATGTACATGTATGTGTCTTATGAGATTGTATTAAGATCGCAAACAAAGGAATCATTAGCGGCGATTTATAGCGTTGTGTTATTTATTTATTAATTTATTTTATTTATATCATGGAATAAAGATAAGTGTATAATATGTGTCTTATGAAACTGTAGCATGAATGCCAATGTATAAACCATATGGTACTTGTTGTTATTTGATTTCGGGTTAAAATCTGAGATTTTTGTACTTCAAGATTGTGCGTAAAGTTATTCCTCCACTAAATCCACTAAAATGGCTTCAATGCTATTTTATGAAGTTAGCAGAGACCTAAAACTTGGTCAGAGCTACTGCTGTTGGTTCAAAGATAGATGAGAATCTTTGTAAACAAAAGATATAAACTAATCCAGGTAATGGATATATCATATATTGCATTTACCTGTAATTAGAGATTTACCGTGAGGTTCCTACATGTATTTCTATGAAAAATGGTAGAGTCATATTATGCATTTTTGAACCGACAGTACTTATATCATAATATATAGACTGCATACACCACACTGGCCCGTCATTATACACAGGTTTCGGAAACAACGTACAGGTTTCGTAAATCTAAAGTATAGGTTACGAGCACAAATAGACAGTTGTTACAGTTGTTGTAGCGAATTAATCTACACTGAAAGCATTTCTGCTGTATACCTCATCAGGGACGTTGCTAGATATTCCAAATAAAATCTATCATAATGTGTGGGGGTCCATAGAGTATTGGCATAACTGAAGACCTTAGCATTTAGTGTGATTTGGATTAATAATTGAATGTGCACTTATGGATTCGCCACAACAACTTTCCGTCGTTTTCATAACCTATACGTTAGATTTACGAAACCTATACGTTGTTTACGGTGCCTTTGTGTAATGACGGACTGGTGTGTACGAGACCACTGGGATATCCTAAAGCCGATAGCATATCGGAAGAGGCTGTGTCGTAAGGTGCATTTCGAATGATTCGTAATGCTCGTTTTTGAAGTTTTGAGAGTCTCTCTAAGTAACTTCTTGACGTGGTTCCCCAGGTACTTGAGCCATAGTCAATTAACGGTAGAATATACCCTGGATTGAACATTTTTGGGGTGTAGTTGGGATATATGTGGAAAGTTGCCTCAATAGTGAAATTTTGGATACGATATTGGCGCAAAGGTGGTCAACATTGTCTGTCTAGCGAAGATTTTCGTCGATGTAGATACCAAATAATTTCTGTTTTTAACATCTTTAATTTTGTTGCCATCAAGGTAGAATATGCTTCTTTCTGCGTTGTGTTCCTTCGATCATACCTGTGTAGTAGTTTTAATCGATTAGTTTTTACAATCAATTGATAAAATCTAAATAAAGCCCTATATGAGACATGTTTCTTTTTCACAACTTTTCTTGTTGCTCCACACAAAAAACATGTTGTGCGTATTCACTGGAAGCATTGACACGCTACGATACGCTTCGCGTTAGTAGCCACAGCATGACCAAATCATTAAAAATTTCATCTCGTTTTCGATAGAAAATTTCGTCTTTTAAAACGGCTGCCAAGGTCTTGTCTCGAGTCTAAGTCTGCTAATATTTCACGATTGTACTTTTGATAAATAATCGGATTAGAATTTCGGATGATCGATTATCGGAAAGCACAATCCAGTTGATAATCGATAGTACAATCGAATATTGAGGTCCGATGCCCAAAAACATATTTCCACCATTTTCAAACAGACCACCTATCAGCGAATAAAAAGCGTTTCTTTTCTTTTCAGATTTTCCATATACTTGCAACATTCCTTTTTGTAACAGTTGTCTATTGTGCTGGTAAGTAAATATGTTTTTATACCCCTCCGCGACGCAAGAAAATCTTCCACAAGTAAGCCCATAACCAGGCCTGCTCAGCTACAAAGACGAGCTAAAATGTTGAATTTTGCACTTTTGTACTTTCGAGATATAGCGAATAACAAATGCGCTGATCAAACTGCGCTAATGCACAGGCTGGTCTGCGTCTTTGTTGTTCGCACGCAACAAAGTTTGGCTTTCAAGCGTCGAGGCTTATGATAAGTTTACCCACTCCGCACATTTGTATGCATGTCCTTCTATCCATGCGTTTGTCCTGCAGCTTTTTGTTTTCGCTATCTGAATTGGGCACTTTTGGTTAAATAATACTTAAGACAAAACTGTATAATTTGACCAGTGCATATGCCCAAAAGTATTATTAAACGCCCAGGCGGACGTATCCAGCTGGGCAAGTCGTCTCATGAATATTTGTTCTCAGCCTTCATCTACATTCATACTTTCTGTATATGAGCAGCAAAGGCTCTCGTGCATGTGCATCAGCCTTCATTGCTCGAAAATGCGATAAATACCAAATCTTATGTGTTGGCCCAACATGTTAAAAAAAACACCCACGAAATGAATGCTTACTGTTCTATTTTTAATTAAGCGTATCGTTTTTATTATCTTGGCATTGTGCTAACAAACGATGAATGATATTTCTACTCGACGTAAAAAGCGACTGTGTGGGTCTAGCAAGAAAAGCAGCAGAAAAAAATGATTCTTTCATTCACTACTATATGTACTCTCAGAATCAGAATACATTCATATGAACGACGTAAGACGATTTAGGTTACTTCCACTGCAAAAGAATAAATGCTGCAGATGAGTTTCTGGTTAAAAGGTTTTAACTACAGTATTTTCATGCTGGGTAGTTTTTATTGATTTTTGTCGCATACACCTTTTCTTCAAAATTAGCTCTCTTGTTTTTTAAAAAAAAAAAAAAAAAAAAAAAAAAAAAAAAAAAAAAAAAACAAGATCAAACTCTGCCCTGGGCCTGCGCTGCCAACATACTGGCCTCGAGGTTATAAAATTTGAGTTCATTCTCAGACTCTTAATAAAGCGCAATGATTGGCTGCTTGCGCTTTATTTTGAATCTGAGACCAGGTTGTATATTGACATACCTATACGTAAATTAATTGACCCCCCCGCCCCCCCACACACACATACACACACATACACCGGCCAAGGAATTTGGATGAGATTTGTATGTGTGCAAGGTTTGCATTGGTATCCTGGGTCAGGAGTGGTACTTGATTGTATCGAGTCCTGATCTTTGCACTCTTACTTACTTTGTATGAAGAGGAATGGAAGCTATTGTCGTCAAAGATTATACAAAAGAGGCATCCAATAAGTGTTGCGGACTTAAAAATGTCTAGGTTCCACGTGTTGTGGGCGTGTAAAAAATGTTCAACACCAAAAACAATTTGAGAAAATATACACTCAGTACAAAAAGAAAAGCAAACTTTTAAATGAATTCTTTTTCGGGTAAAAGTCATTGATTTTCAAAATGATTCTATTTCAGTGGCGTGGTCCTTTAATCAGGAACTTTACAACAGCGTTTCGTCGGAAACTGAACCTCGAGTTCTGTTTTGGGAGTAAAAGTCTAAAATCATTACGTTTTACCCAAAAATTTCCTATGAAGATCCAATTTTTCAAAATTTCAAATTGAATGTGTTTTTCTTGAACTAGCAAATGAGAAAAACATGAAACATTTTAAATTTCGCAAAATTGAAGGCTTTACTGGGGTCTTAAATAACCGCGATTTCTGAAAACATACCAGAGATTATGAAAATTGGCTTATTCGCCATTTCTTAATGGATTGACGTGTTTTTGTTACCATTTAATGAAAGTCTATACCTCACCCTTCTTCTAAATGTTCATCCGTGATTCAAATTTCCAACCGTTTCAAAGAACTTCCGGTTTATTGAATATCATTTTCTATTGCAATAGAATCGACATCAAAGCGAATATTTTCATTTCGATACCATGCAAGTTTTCTGCCCTTCACGACATTTCTTAAACATGGTTTTCAATCCTTAATTCTGCGAACTGTAAATTTTAGAAGCCTTTTAAATTTTGTCCATTTACCTAAAATTTATGGTACGTTACGTTTTATGGACAGTATACAGTTGTGTTTTTGGACATATGAATTCTCATGAAGAAAGCTGTTATCATTACCGTATGTGACTGAGACCAATATAATTGCATTTAGACACCAAATAAAATGCTAGATCGACCATCCTTTGGCTATTCTTTGGCTATCTTCTTTACGATGTTTTCGACGAGACAGTGTTCATTTGTCTGAGCAACTCGTAAACGTTATCAAGATATCAGAAGAGCTTTGGAAAGTGACAAAACAATCGTTCCAAAATGTGAAAGGGCATATGGAGTCTGTAAATTAAAGGATACGATGACAGATCATTACATATTGTGAGTTGTAACATTTGTTCTATGGCTACCAAATAAGAAATTAATGACAGTAAGGAAGTTCTCCAACCAACCAACCTCCTAAATTGCTTTGTATTATGTGCTAGTTTAATATAAAGTATTTAAAGATTAAAAGTAGAATTAGCATGGGTTTGTGCATTTTTTCATAAGAAAAAAATTCACTGTTATTAAATGACTATTTTTTTTTGCAAACGTCCTGTACTTATCTATTTGCATGCTAGGGAATTGTTCATGTTTTCATTTTCGTCTGCTGACTTTCATCAAAATTAAGTTTTTAAAAATAAACCAGCCAGGACCACTATCAGAGTGTCAAACAGTTTGGATCCAGATCAAGACCGACGTTCTGTTGGTCTTCATCTGAGTTCAAACCGTTTGCAAAAGGCTATTGGCAGACGACAGAAATATCCACTGGCATGCAAAGAGTTATAATAGGTAAATAATATATTGTCTCGTATAGGGATATACATGCATATGTATACCATAAATATTCGGACACTTTAAATACATTCAACATGCTATGCCCTTTAAACAAAGCAAAAGTAATATTCAAAGGATCTAGTTTGAATCAGTTTTACTTTCCAATGCGAAATGGGACACTTTCTTTCCTTCAAAAATATTTATTTCTTTTGCTGAGCTTTCAGTTTTGTAGTATTTACGGTACATGTAGTCAAAAATGTACAGGTAACTTCTAAATTATCTCCCCAAAATCATTTTATTACAAAACATATTTTGTTTTTAAAACAATTTCATCAATTATCGTGATTCGTTAATACTCTGCATATGGTTTGTTCAATAGATATCACCATGCCTACCAAATAAATCAAGAAAACGTGCAGAAATCACTTTTTAAAGCACTTTTTATTTTCATGAAATTTCAGACCCCCTCCCCTTTCTACCCGTCATATCTCTCGAATGCGTAGGAATTTTGAAAATATTTTGCTAGCTGGCTCTTGCCTTTAGATTCACCTATTGCACTGATACTACATGCACCACACTAGAAGCTCAAAAGCAGCGTTCTGGGAATCAGAAAAATAGGCGTATAAGACCCAAACCGTCAATGATCCTTTGAACAAACTTCATAGAGGTCCACTAGATGAAGCTCCACACCATATGAGCCGTTGCATGAGATTTCCAACAATGTAGTATGTGCGACCAGCAAAGCCTCAGATCAGCCTGCGCATATGCATGTTCTATAACTGTTGAGCTACTGACATCATTTGGTGTTTCTAAGTTTAAAAGAAGGCTGCACAGGCTCCTCTGAGTGTACACTTGTCAAAATACCACATTGTTGCAAAACACATGTCGCGGCTCAGATATCAAGGTTCCAGGACTTGTGGTTTCGGGCAAAATTATTTCTAAAGTTTTCATTTTTAAAATCTCTTTTTAACCCATGTGACCGAGATATGTAATGGACTGGAACCAGTTGAACAATTATTGAAGAGGTCATATTTGAATCATTCCTGCCAAGTTTGATCATAACCAGCCAGGAGATGTCCTTTGAACTGAAGACGGACAACCAACGACCACAAGAGCCTATGGCTCATGTTAGCTAAAACTAAAGTGGAACATGTGCCCCCATCAGGTCGGATCGGACATCTATCCTGTCAGACCAAAGTCAAGGGTAAACAATCTGTTGCTTAAAACGGACAATGAAGACTGATCAACATGGGCAGATCCATAAACTGATCTGAATCTTCCATTAACGCACAGACTGGTTAATCATGCAATCGCTTCAGATTTCAATTTAACCATCTAAATAATCTAAAACGAAGATTGGTCAGTAAAGTATATTAGCCCCTTCACCCCGTGGCTGCGACACCATAAATGTTTAGGCGGCTGTCAGCAATAAGGCGGTGGTTTTGTTGTTGTTGATTTATTTTTTATTGTTGCTCCCATTGTTTGTGGGAGTTCTTAGTTTGGTTCTTGTTTTGTTATTCAATACTCTGTGTTCTTCTTGTTTTTCAATCGTCTTGACAAGGAAGAGAGAGCTGGCTGCTTTACTTTAATTGTCTTCCTGGTGTCCTGTGACTGTTAATGTTCTGTGGCTCTTCCTCACGGAGCCGTGAGTTGGTCTTCAGTGTGTGATTGTGCTTTTTCCTGATCATACTCCCTTACTTTTTGTGTTTGGTCCTAGCACTGAGGTTAAAAACCCTTTTTCATGCTCAGCTTAAATGAGCAGGAAATTTGTCATACTCATAAATGTTAAAATGCCAACCATTGTTGGCATTTTAACATTTTAAGCATGATAAATACAACATCTGATAAAATTAAAGCAAGAAACTGCTTCATTTTTCGGTATTATAGTGGTTATTACCTTATTACCTCGAGGCCTGGTCATACTCGCTCGTTTTTAACGACTAGTAATGTGGAAAAGGATGTATCAGTGATTAACAATATCCAGGTATTGTTATGAATTTGAGATGAGCCGTTCTTTACAAAAGTGAAGTGTAAACTCCAAATGAAGCTTACCAATACTTTTCAGAACGTAAACTCCAAATGAAGCTTACCAATACTTTCAAGAATGTTAACTCCAAATGGAGCTTACTAATACTTTTAATAACGTTAACTCTAAATGAAGCTTAACAATACTTTCTAGAACGTAAACTCCAAATAAAGTTTACCAATTCTTTCTAGATGGTAAACTCCTAGTGGAGCTTACCAATACTTTCTGGAACGTAAACTCCAAATAAAGCTTAACAATACTTTTCAGAACTTAAAATCCAAATGCAGCTTACCAATAATTTCTAGAACGTAAACTCTGATTGAAGCTTACCAATATGTTCTAGATCGTAAAATCGAAATGAAGCTTACCAATACTTTACAGAAAGTAATCTCCTAAAAAGCTTACCAATACGTCCTAAAACGTATAATCCAAATAAAGCTTACCAAATTCTTTCTAGAACGTAAAATCAAAATAAGCTTACCAATACTTTCTAGAATGTAAACTCAAAATAAGCTGACCAATACGTTCTAGAACGTATAATCCAAATGATGCTTACCAGTACGCTCTAGAACGTAAAATCCGAATGAAGCTTACTAATACGTTCTAGAACTTAAAATCCAAATGAAGCTTACCAATACGTTCTAGAACGTAAAATTCGAATGAAGTTTACCAATACGGTACTAGAACGTAAAATCAAAATGCAGCTTACCAATAATTTCTAGAACGTAAATTCCGAATGAAGCTTACCAATACGTTCTAGATCGTAAAATCGAAGTGAAGCTTACCAATATTAACTCCAAAAAAGCTTACCAATACGTTCTAAAACGTATAATCCAAATGGAGCTTACCAATTCTTTCTAGAACGTAAAATCCAAATAAGCTTACCAATACTTTCTAAAATGTAAACTCCAAATAAGCTGAACAATACGTTCTAGAACGTAAAACCCAATTGAAGCTTACCAATACGTTCTAGAAGGTATAATCCAAATGAAGCTTGCCAATACTTTCTAGAAAGTAAAATCCAAATGAAGCTTACCAATACTTTCTAGAATGTAAAATCCAAATGGAACACACCAATACTTTCTAGAACGTAAACTCCAAAGGGAGCTTACCAATGCTTCAGATACAATTTAACTTTGCTACTACAACCGCAGGAACTGTACAAAGTAGGAAGCCTAGAACCGAGGTTATAAAACATTTGAGCATGAAATAATCATGCTTATAAATGTTGAAATGGCAACTATTGAAGGAATTTTAAAATTAATTAGCAGGATAAATACAACATCTTAGGGTTTAAAAGCAGGACACGTCTTTATTGTTCATCATTTGGGCCTCGTCGCGACAAAACCTGTCTTCGGGGTTTCCGTCAAAGCGAGTTTCAAACCGGTTTCCTCAGCTACAGAGACTAGCTAGAAAATTGAAATTTTACCTATAGCAAGGTTAAATATGGTTCTTTTCAAAAAGCGAATAACAAAAGCGCTGATCAGACTGCGCGGATGCGCAGGCTGGTCTGCGCCTGTGTTATTCGCAAACCTCCGAAGACAGGTTTTCTCGCGTCAAGGCCCATTTAAACTTGATGAGCAGTTGAAATTGCATGCTCAGTTGAGTTGAGCATGGTAAAAACTGTATAGCCTTGATGGCAGTATATAATTATACAGGTTTCATGTTTTGTACATATCTCTTTGATTTACACCTTTAAGAATATTGTGTGGAACCTTATTTGTTTTACCAATAAATGTTTTAAAGACATTTGCGGCGAAATCCCATGCGCACAATTTCTGCGTCGGATAACTCAGAAACAATTTATCTATTCTAAATGTACGACTATTACGAGCCGCTAACGACCTGCCCTCCTGGCATAGTGATAAGCGTGTCGGACTATGGAACAGGAGGACTAGGGTCGATTCCCGGATGGGCACCTATTTTACAGTGTTTTTTTTATGCTGAATTATTTCATACTAGTTATATGGAATTATAAAAATGACAAAAATGACAAAAAATGACTCCTTTATGTTTTATGTTGAATAATGCACGAACTCTGTTGGGATAGGGGTAAATTTGGCCCTCCTGAAAGGTTATTAGCGTGGTGACCCCAACGTTTTTTCTTTTTTCTAAACGGTATTATCATAGTTCATGAAATAAAAGCAAAAAAAAAAGTTTTCGATGTCAGATTTTTTAATATATTATTTACTCAAAAAATTAAATCTTATGTTTTTGCGAATAACCAAAATATATCATGCAGTATCTTGTCACGGCTTGGGATAGTAAATACAGTTTTATATTTTCTACAAGGCTTGGGGTCATGAGCAATAATTGAAGTAAAATAAAGAAGCTGGGTGAAGATAACTACTATTTTAGCATGATGTCCAGGACTTAGGTTATTCTTTCATTTGTTCAGAAAATTGGTCAAAGGCTGAAAATTTCCATATGAGGTTATGAAAAACTGAGCATGGTGAGATATACGTTTTATATCATTAATTGACAGTCCATGCCAAAACAAGCTATATGCAAAGTATTGAAGAAATTTGCAATGTGGCCAAAGTATTGAGTAGTATATCTCCTTTTAAAAATGCATAAAAAAGTTCGATTATGAGCTTTGGCGGTAAATGCACAAATATGAAACCTGTGCAAAGTGCACAGGTCCTATATTTTGTAAATTTGCTGCAGTTGTACATCTTCAAACATTTAAACTGTTGAGGCTTGGCAGTTGATACAAACATACTGTTCTATTAATAGACTCATGTTGATCTCATGCCCGTGAACAAACGTTTCACTCCACGAAGATCGGAGTCACTGTACACGTGGTAAATCCACGGGTTCGTACAACTGTTGAGGCGTGCCAGTTAATATAAACATGTTGACCTCATGCACGTGAACAAAATTGATTCACTCAGCGAAGCTTAGACTGTCCTTAACATCTCTATAAATAGACTCATGTTGACCTCTCCAACGTGAACAATTTGTTTCACTCAACGAAGCACGGAGTCACTGTATACTAGGTAAATCCACGGTGAGGCTTGTCAGTTTTGATTTTACATATTGTCCTTATTATGCCTATAAATAGACTCATGTTGACCTCATGCACGTGAACAAAGTTAACGTTTCACTCCATAAAACACGGAGTTACTACACTAGGTAATTCCACGGGTTTGTAAACTGTTGAGGCTTGGCAGTTGATATAAACAGACTGTTCTATAAATAGACTCATGTTGACCTCATGCACGTGAACAAACGTTTCACTCCACGAAGCACGGAGTCACTGTACACGAGGTATATCCACGGGTTCGTACAACTGTTGAGGCTCGCCAGCAGCAGAATAATGGTATATGGCGCACCTGAAAACACAGAAAAAATGAAAATAATGATATCGCCTAAACAACTCAATGAGTTTAAGAAATAGATCAGCTCTAGCAGTGAATTGTTGTGTAATAATTCACTGTTTGGAGGTCAGTTGTAAAGAAGATCAAATCACGAGCGCGCAGCGCGAGTGATTTATCTTCGTCCAACTGGCCGACAAACGGTGAATTATTACTCAACAATTCACAAACTAGAGCTGATCTATTTCGATTCTAACACACAATAAGCAACGAAAATACATTTGAAGTCTTCATCCTCTTCCAACTTTCCGCCATTGCACCGAAGAACTCCCGTCAATACTACGTCGCATTCGTTTGCGTGTATTTTTAACGTCTTTAAGCGTAAAAAATGACGATTTACCGTCTAACGCCATGAATGACGTCATTTTCGAGCAGCAAATGACGTCAGCTGCACGCACTTTCCTCGCGCTTTCTAGACTGTGAATTATTGTTTGATATATGACACTTTTTTAGCATTGGCTCTATAGGCGAGGTGTGTTAGAATAAAGGTCAAACGCTTGGATCGCATGACTAGAGTAGCGAAGTGATTTCTGGAAAAGAGCATTTCACCAACGTTAAAAGTTTGCAGCACGCACGTACACACTCACACACAACACAGTATGCCCCCGATTTTGGAAACTGATATTACATACTATTAGTCATTTGACCATTCCAACAATGTGTTCTGCTTATACATTACTTTGTATATAGGGAGCGCAGTGGCTCAGTGGTAGAGTTCTGCTTATACATTAAATTGTATATAGGGAGCGCAGTGGCTCAGTGGTAGAGTGCTTGACTCGAGATCGAGGGGTTGCGGGTTCCAGCCTCAACGGCTTCACTTCGTTCTGTCCTTGAGCAAGACACATTAATCCTTGCTTAGTACTGTTTCAACCCAGGAAGACCCGTCTCGACAAAACTGAAAAAATGTTAACAGGGATCAAATCAAGAGTCAGATCCAAGCAACTAAAAAAATATCGCCACTATTACGACTACTACTACTACTACAACTACGACAACTACTATTACTACTACTACTACTTCTACCACTACTACTACAACTACTACTACTACTACTACTACTACTACTACTACTTCTACTACTACAACTACTACTACTACTACAACAACTACTACTACTACTACTACAACTTCTACAACTACTACCACTACTACTACTACTACTACTACTACTACTACTACTACTACTACTACTACTACTACTACTACTACTACTACAACTACTACTACTACTACTACTACTACTACTACTACTACAACAACTTCTACTACTACTACTACTACTACTACTACTACTACTACTACTACTACTGCTGCTGCTGCTGCTGCTGCTGCTGCTGCTGCTGCTGCTGCAGCTGCTGTTGTTGTCGCTATGTACAGTGATCATAAAAATGATAAGTCGCTACAGTGACCATAACTGTGACAACAACGATGATCCAACTACTTATATACCATTGCGAAAATGGTGGTTGTGTAAAGACACTGACGAGCTTGTTACATGTAAGATGTTTTTATCAGCAGTCCGATCTTGGTCAAGTTGTCCTGTTTGTTTAGATATTGATTTTTCAACCATGGTAACTAGCGCAATCAAGGCATGAGTTGAGTGTTTTGTTTTAGGACCATGTCGACGGAAACTGTCAATTACGTTGTCGTGTTCTCCTAAGAAAATGCAATTGGCATTTACAAACTACATAATGGAAAAAATCTAAGTGCTGTCGCGAGTGTTCTAAGGTTTTATAAACTCAGCTGTATTTCAGTGCGCATATTTGAAGAAATAGTTGTTTGACAACCCCTCGGTACCTTGTAGATAATTCCCCATGATAACTTCTAAAAACGTGAGTGAGAATGATAAGGAAATACCACAATCACAAACTGCAAACAAACCCATGACATCGTGAGGAAGCGCCACACAACACTCATGAGACAAACAAAGCAAAGCAACCAGCTCTCTCTCTTCCCCATCGAGATGATTGCAAAAGTAGAATTGTCGCAAAGTAACGCACAGCAAAACAGAGAACAATTACAGAATCCCACAATGGGAGTAACAATCAACAACGAATCAACAAATCAACAACAACAGAACCACCGCCTTGGAATGGACAGCAGTCAAAACCACCACGGAGGGGGGGGGGGGGGGTGGGGGTGGGAGGGGTTAAATGCACTCCACTGGTACCAAATATTCCCCCGAGATTCTGCTGTTGTTGAAGCACAAAAATGTTTAGCTCGCATTGACGATTCCTAACTATTGCAATGTATCATAATAGAGAAACAATAAATCAAAACAACGCACAAATTGACTTTGTTATTGAAATTTAATGATATTTGACATTTTAACCCCACCAAAGGCCCCAGGGGGGCATTGTTTTGCTGTTGCACGCTTATTCATGTGAGTAACTCACACACCAAATTTGGTTGGATTTCATCAAGTGGTTTAGGAGAAGCATAACGGATAGCTAGTTCGTTTTCTATGCAATTTGTCTATTGATTGCCATGTCGTTATCATTTGGGCCTCGTCGCGAGAAAACCTGTCTTCGGGGTTCCCGACAAAGCGAGTTTCAAACCAGTCTCCTCAGCTACAGAGACTAGCTAGAAAATTGAAATTTCATCTGAAGCAAGTTTACCTATGATGCTTTCCCAAAAGCGAATAACAAAGGCGCTGATCAGACTGCGCGGATGCGCAGGCTGGTCTGCGCCTGTGTTGTTCGCAAACCCCCCGAAGACAGGTTTTCTCGCGTTGCGGCCCATTTGGTACCACTGCAAACTTCTTCCCAAATTAAATTTGCCATATTTTTCCTGATTGTTTGTAGTTCGTACTTGTGTCAGTTTGTCTGGGAGAACTTTGTCTAATTTAGTTTTGTAGACGTTTATTGAAGTCTTGTAGACAAGGACATGATGTTACAACAGAGCCAAACAATACTTTCAGCAGGATCGATACACAAGAACTTTTAACACATGAAATAGAACAATGTTTCATCTGTCCAATAGTTCGCTAACACTCATCCGTAAGTATGTTTTATATAGCTACGAAGGAATTTTAGATACACCTTTATTGTACTTTGTAGTGCTAAGTTTATATTGAAGACCATTTTTCAATATTCCCTTCAAAAGTTTGAATTAAACTTAAAACTAAAAACACATGTGAGTATGACCAGGAATTGTCACAATCACGTCCATATCACGTAACCAGTCACATTGCAATACTGACAAACAAAGACACTTATTCAAAAGCACGACAATATATACAATAAATAGAGTCTCTGACAATAGTGCCCATGTTTTATTGAATTTATTAAACGAGTTGAGGAAAAAAAATGAAATGCGAGGCTTGTCGAGCATTTTATCTCTTTTTCGCAACGAGTTTAATAAATTCAATAATACAGGAGCACGAATGTTAGATTATATTTATCATAGGGCATTAAAATTGTTATTATTTCATATTTTTTTTTGCGTAAAAACGGTAGGTTTTTGCCATATGCGTGACGTTAAAAACGTCATTTTATAACGTTTCCCGAAAATCTATAAACCACTTGTGGTTTGTCAACTTTAATGCATGGCATTATTCATTCCCAGAGGCGACGTCATATGATAAAAGTAAGGAAGCCAGCTCTCTCTTCCAAAGCGAGATGATTACAAAACTAGAAAAAAAGACACAAAAAACTACATGTACATGTATATCACAAAACTAAGACAAAACACAAACTCTCACACATCAACTTGGGCAACGACAAGCAATGTAAGAACATTAACATAATCATGAGGAGCGCAGTGGCTCAGTAGTAGAGTGCAGTCTGATCAGCAACTTCGTTATTCACTCACTGGATATGGAGCGGAGTGGCTCAGTGGTAGAGTGCTTGACTCGAGACCTAGGGGCCGCGGGTTGGAGCCTCATCGGCGTCACTGCGTTTTGTCCTTGAGCAAGAACATTAATCCTAGCTTAGTACTGGTTCAACCCAGGTGGACCCATGCCTTTATAACTAAAAGATTGTTGATGGGACGAAAAGAATCAAACCAAACAAACAAAACCAACAGAATCACCGTCTTAAAACATATAGCAGGGACAGCCGTGACCACCGCGTGAATAAACTATGTTTCAATGGCCTTACATTCTGCTTTTGTTAAACACAACAGCAGAAAACAGAAAACATGTGTCGCTGTAACCCCCAAATTCAACGATAAACCTTCCCAAAGAAAATTGCGAACATGGACAGCCCCCTAAATGCCACAATCACAGATTTCCAGAATGGTTAGAATATTGAAACTAAATTTAAACTGATATTCTTCCCAGTGAGTGATTTATTTGGTTCGATTCGTTACGTCCCATCAACAATCTTTCATTCATAAAGAGGTTGAACCAGTACTAAGCGAGGATAAATGTGTCTTGCTCAAGGACAAACCGCAGTGACGCCGGTGAGGCTCGAACCCGCGGCCCCTCGATCTCGAGTCAAGCACTCCACGCTGAGCCACTGCGCTTCCTATTAAGTGAGTGAATAACGAAGTTGCTGACCAGACTGCGCGGATGCGCAGGCTAGTCTGCACCTTTGTTGTTCGCATGTAACAAAGGCAGGTTTCTCATGATGAGGCAAAATCTGTTTCTTGGCAAACACTAAATGCTAAGATTATGATACAAACAAAAGTGTCGATGCATTAATACAAAGATTGATTTCTGAAATCCCAAAGTCAAATAAATATTTGACAAAAATGGAAGTGTGTGGGTGTAGTATTTTATAACTTCGTTTATTTATTAACTGTATGCTCGAGAACACATTCTTATACAAGTTGGACCCTGGATTGCAGTGCGGTTCGTTAAATTTGTTGATTGATTTTGTTTTGTAGTGCTTTTGAATGCTTCAACATGAACAATTATAAGATGGTGGGGTTACCATTATTCAGTGGGAATAGATGTTTAAGATGATTTCCATTTGGTATACAAGCAGATACTGTGAAAATGTTTCTTTTTCTTTCCATACATGATATATAAATGTGCCTTTTATTACCTTTTGAAAATTCTATCTGAAAATAATTTGATAATTTTTGGCCTTTTACAATTTATGTGCGGAATAAATGTCCTGCATAGTTGATTGTAGCATGAAAATAGGTTCTATAATCTCTGGTCTCATATGCGCAGTCTAATCAGAGCCTTTGCTAGTCGCTTGAATAGTCTATGACTGTTAAGCTACTGACCACACAGCATAAAAGCCTGGTCGATATGACTTTGAAATGCAATCCCATGGAATCTTCGCAGCTGAGTCTCATGTTACGTGTAGCACAGATCTTGTTACGTGTAGCACAGATCTTGTTACGTGTAGCACAGATAATGTGACGTACATATCAGATTGTATTTCTTGCAGTACAGCTCCTGTTACATTCGCAAGGTAACTCTTTGCATGCTTTGTTTTCGCCTGCAGATTTTGTTTTCAAAATTAACTTTGTTCATTTTCTTTTCAAGAACATGATCAGAGTGTCAAACGGTTTGGATCCATATCACGACTGTCATTATGTGACCAACATCTTGTCGGTCCTGATCTAAGTACAACTTGTTGGCAAAGGTTATCAGCAGACGCCAAAAGTCGCCGCTTGCAAGGATAGAGTTGAATTACTGTTTATACGCATTTACATGTTCTAGATAGAAGGCTGAAGTCTACAAAATAGTTTTGGAACAGTTTAAATTAAGGTAAAACATATACTACTCTAAAGCTATGTTCGTTCTTTCTTCAAAAGACTCTGACTGAATATATACCATTTAACAAATCTTGAAAAGCTTACTATTATACAATTTAACAAGTATAAGCTTTTAAAAAAAACTTGCCATCTTTCAGCACTTAACTTAAATGGGTTGTCAGTACAATAGCCGTTTGAAAGCTGTTTCAAAAGAAATTGATGATTAATTAAATGACACACCCACACGCGGAGATGGCATTGGGTTGTGTGTGACATTTTAGTGTTGTGACACGACACCACGAGGCAATACCACACTGGTAAATGTATACGTCGCTTTGCCGGTATTTACACGTATTGCCGGTACTTCATAGACCGGATGTGGTAGAATTGGTGTTAAAACCATATAGAAAAAACATGCCTTATGCCAAAGGGACTATTGACTTAAATCATGTTTAAGAATTCAGTATGTTCACATCGATTTATGTAATAGATTTGAGTACCGATCATTGGATCGGTGCTCGAATCTATTTCTAAATGCTTACATAAATCGCCATATGCATGCCGAATACTTAAAAATAATCTAATTCTATAGTCCCTTTTTGCATACGGCATGCTTTTCTATATGGTATTAACACCAATATCTACCATATCGGGTCTTGAAGTAACGGCATTACGCGTAAATACGTGTACCAGCAAATCGACGTAAACATTTACCAGTGTGAATACATACAGGTAATTTTCACAGAATGGACTATCTCATGCTACGTCACTTGCTACCTTCATGGTTAGAAACTTAGTTAATTATAATTGCCATCCTATTGAGGATGGCAATCATTCTTTAGTTTTATCAAAAATCATAAATAAGCCTTAACATACGACCAAACGATTGTTTTGCATTCGTTTTCGATACATAGATTAAAATTGCTATCTAAGTGTTGCGTTTTTTAAGTCCGTCAGTATAGTATGATATTTCTGACCACGTGCAGACACGTGTCCGCAAGCAGCCAATCGCTGTGCTTTATTTACTCAAAATAAAGCGTAGCGATTGGCTGTTTGCGGACACGTGTCCGCAAGTAGCCAATCGTTGCGCTTTACTTTGAGGCCAGCTCAAATTTAAAGGAGACATCAACATAACAAGCATGTGGTCAAAAATGCAAGCTCTTATTAAATTATGCAATGTGTTGCAAACCCGATAAAAATCAGTGGGTAAAATAAGAGAGTTATAGCAATTCGAAAAAAAACAACAACAAAAAAAAAACAAAATGGCCTCTTGGCTCTTGTTTGTGGTGTCGCATTGTAAGTTGTCACTTTCCCATTGGTATCCTGGGTCAGGTGTGGTACTTGATTGTATCGATTCCTGATCTTTGCAGTCTTAATTACTTCATATATGCCAGTGGAAGCCTCCATTAAATATTTTGCATATTTAACAAACTTCCTGTAAGTATTAAAAAGCCAGGAAAAAACACAAATTCAAAGCAAACTGTACAGCTTTGTTCAAAATCAATCTTTTTTCAACAGAAGAATCAATAAAAATGTATACAAAGTTAAACAGCAGGAAACTAGTTAATATGGTATGCCTACTTAACTAGGGCTGTATGGCAGCCTAACAAATGGTGCCATCCATAGCTTTTTATTCTTTACTAAACATACACGACATACACGTACATCTGTATCTGTCTTATTTCTCATTCGATTTAAGTGGCAGATTTCACTGTTTAATAAGAGCTTGCATTCCAGACTTACAAAAAGTTCTGTCAAAGGGGGTCTAACTCTGATAAGTTTTTTTTCTTTTTTTGTTATGGGAGCGAGGCTCAAAAGACCACCAAGAGTGGGCAATTATTGGCCTGCTAGCGAAACGCCATTGAAATGGCGTTTCACTGGCGGGCCGATAATGACTCACCTTTGAATTCTGACTTGGCAGCTTTGTGATTTTCAGGGGAGCTGGACCAGTATTACTAGGAAACCCTATATATTTGTGATTTTGCAGGGGTACTGGTCCCCCTGCCCCGCCCCCTCTTGATCCGCACATGTTACTATCCACTTTAATATCAAATGTCAATGTGCTGCGGTAAAATGCTCATTTTAGAGGGTTAAGCGCCTTGAATGAATGTTGTATTTTTTTTTATAATTCTTTATTAGCATATAGTCTTTATATATTTACAACATTATCAAAAGTTTCACATGCAATCTACTTTCTGCTTCCATTGCAAAACTATTTTTTTTTTGCTCTAAGTGTACGTTATTGCATGGTTTGTGCGTATGTACGGGAAGATAATCCACGAGCTTTAGCGTGTGGAATATCTCCCGTACATGCACATAACCATACAATAACTGCCTTATTGCACCAGGATGCATGTGTTCTTTGTGCATTGTGGGATATCTGATGTAAAACATTCGAAAATCAGTCAAAAGTGCAATAATATGAATTAACATTATTTTCTTAACACTTTACTAGTTGGTAGAAAAGAAAGAAAGGAAGAAAATAGGGGGAGAATTTAGGATATACATAGTTTCAAAATATTCTGTCCTTGATATTATTAATGTTGTATTTAATTCTTATTTTCATATAGTATACCCAAGTATGAAAGGCGTTCTGTGGGTCGTCATGTTGTCACTTTGTCTTCAACTGTCTCCGGACAACAGTATGATGGCAAAAGCAAGCAAAGTGAAGATAATGAGAGAATCGTGGGATATTGTCGCATGCTGCAGAAAGCAGGGATGTTCTTTCTCATGGAAAATACTTCCTATTAACTGTAAACCAATTTTCCGTGGAAATAAACTCCATTGTAGATGCCTTAAAGAATACTGATGAGGATAAGCAAGGCAGGAGATGAATAGTTCATGTGCGGTTCCAGAGGGGGACAGGGGGTCCGGACCCCCTGGAAAATTACAAAATATAGGGTCCATCGCAATACTGGTCCGGATCCCCTTAAAATCACAAAGCTACCAATCCAGCATTCAATATTGGGCCATCATCGGCACGCCAGCGAAACGCCATTTAAATGGCATTTCGCCGGCAGGCCGATGATGGCCCGCTTATAGTGGTACTTGGATCCTCCCTCCCCTAATTAACTAAAAAACATTGTCAAACTTGGACCCCCTCTGACAAAACGTTCTGAATCCGCGAAGTGTTTAATACAGCTTGCTTTTGTTCACTTATAATTGAGAAGTTGATAAAATATTGTTTATGTCACCGTTTCACCCCTTGCTCGCTGGGCTTAACTCGATAAACCTCCAACGGCTATGTAAAATGGGCGTGGGTTCCTTCACAAGTAAAGACAAGCCTGCAACAAATATATTGAATTAATATATTTAATGATTTATATCCAACATGTAAATGCCAATGAATGTCCAATGATATTTATTGTGCAATACAATAATAAGAATGTGAGTTGTCATGGCTATAGGGATAAGCTGCCGTGTTTGAAATCAACAGGTGTACATATAAGATCCACCTGAAAACTTTACCCTATCGCCATTACATACATCGCACACAACAAAACATAGACTGGTTCTCTCCCTTTAATAGCTTGTCAGCATATTAAGACAGGTAACTACTAAACGCCATTGCGTCTATTTATAGCATATACACTGACGTAGTAATGGAAAAATACGTAGTATTGGAAAATACCTGAGACGTCTTGAGTCCATCTGCGGTATTGAATAAAAAGTGCATTTGCGATTTTTAAACAACTGCTCCCAGCTAGCATCCCATCACGAGCCACTATCGACCCGCCGACGAACCGTCACCTGCGGATGGCGGTTCGTTGGCGGGCCGAAAGTGGCCCAATTGTACGAGCGGATTGGAATTTTTTATAAAGTTTATTTTGTTCTATTATCAGGAATATGGCAACTGAAAAATTACAAGTTCTATAGGTTCCTATAGAAATAAGCATCCCCAACCCAACACTGGATGCGTGGATCCAGAGGGGGTTAGGTGGTCCGCACCCTACCCCCCCCCCCCCCATCCCCCTAAAAAATCACATGTTCTATGGGTTTCTATAGAAATAAGCATTCCCCGCCACCCGAAAATAAACAAAAATACAGTTACCCCGCATCTAGTCAGACGCAACGCGGCCCGGTACAACTATTTTCTGGAATTTCAAATGTTCACAGGGGAAACACTTATGAGACTTTCAGTTTGCACCTACAAAACTCAATCCGTGACGGGGAAGTGGGCAATTACTTATTTCTAACCGATGTGCGGATCCAGAGGGGGATAGGTGGTCCGGACACCCCCCCCCCCCAAAAAAAAAAATAAAAAAAAATAAATAAATAAAAATAAATAATAACCACAAGTTTTTTAAGTTTCGTTGGAAATAAGCATTTGCCCCCCCCCATCCCCGAAAAAAAAACACATGTTACCGACTGCGCCGGCCGGTAAACCTTCTGAGACTTTCAGAAAACTCAATCCGTGACAGGGAAGTGGGCAATTACTTATTTCTTACCCATGCGCGAATCCAGAGAGGGATAGGTGGTCCGGACCCCCCCCCCCCCCCCCCCCCCCCCCCCGAAAAATCACAAGTTATATAGGTTTCTATAGAAATAAGGATTTGTACCCCCCCAACCCCCCCCCCCCCCCCCCCAAAAAAAAATAATAATAATAATAAAAAGTTGCACCCCCCCACCCCCCACCCCCCGATAAATGTTTCGACCCTTTTGAACCGTAAAAAATATATAATATAGTTGCAAAAAAACCAACAATAAACACCCTTATCAGAGTTTTTTTTCTGTTATTTGAGTCTGGACGCCCCCGGCCCCTGTTTCTATCTGCGAGGAGAGGGTGGAGGGGGGGGGGTACTATAATATTTTCATTCATACGTAGGCTCGCACCATTTTGGGGTTCAAAATTTTGAATTTCAATACCTTTGAGGGTTTTTAGAAAAATGAAAATTTTTTGGGGTATGAAGATTTTGTGGATATCTTTTGGGGTCATCACAAAATACCAAAAAGTTAACCCCAAAAATGGTCCGGGCCTACGGATGTTTGAAAATATCAGAGTACCCCCCCCCCCCTTTCTCACCCAGGTGCGAGTATGCTTGGAATTCGTGAACAATATCAGCGGACGTCATATTTTGTGTTTGGGGTCACTACACAGATAGCAAAGATACGTTGGGCCCACGTTGGTAGTTGGTGGAAATGTGGGCGTCGCCGCATACCAACCTTGTACCAACATCGAACCGACGCAACAATGTCGACCATTCTCTCATTATTAAACACCACTATATTATTACAAAATCCTCTGTGCCTGTATTCTGAATAATGTGTTTGGTGTTAAAAGAAGTTTATGTTTCCGGAGCACATGACATTGGGCCAGCATTGCGAAGGAGATTTGTTTGATTTGATTCTTACGTCCCATCAACAATCTTTCAGTTATGTAGGGACGGGTCTTCCTGGGTTGAACCGGTACTAAGCTATGATTAATGTGTCTTGCTCAAGGACACAACGCAGTGACGCCTGCGAGGCTCGAACCCGCGGCCCCTCTGTCTCATGTTCATTAAATAAGCCAGGTTACGAGGAAAACTATCCATGCGCGGATCCAGAGGGGGCCGGGGCTCCGGGCCCAGCAAAATCACAAAGCTATAGGATTTATTTAGCAATACTCGTCTGGATCCACTTGAAAATCTCAAAGGCAAGCCAGAATTCAATGTTGGGCCATTAATTCGGCCGCTAGCGAAACGCCATTGAAATTGGCCGATGATGATACACCTTGAAAGGTATTTGGATTCTCACCATAAAAAAGTTGTTAAAGATAAATTGGACTCCCTCTTACAACACTTTCTGGGTCCGTGCATGCCTGTGTCGGGGATTTCCGATCGGATGGGGGTTACTCTGATATTTCGTAGCCTATGTGGACTGGGACCTATTTTAAGGAGGGGGTCTAACTTTTAATTTCAATAATTTTAGGGGGTTCAGATTGAATAAATATTTTATGGGATCTATGATAAAATTGTGGATATTTTAGGGGAGGGGGCGGGATGGTCATCATTCACAGTTAGGGAGCGTAGCGAAAAAGGAACGCATGTGCGCGACCCCCGTAATATGACTTTAAAGCATGTATAATATCATGCGCGGATCCAGGAATTTTTGACAGGGGGGGGGGGGTCCAGATTGAGACGTTTTTTAGTCCTCAGCTTATTTTACAGAGGGGGGGGGGGCAATGGTTTTATTGCAGAGAAAACTATACTTTCCCAAGGATCCAGAGGGGGTCCAACATTTTCAGGGGAGGTCCATCCAAGGGGGGATCCAAATGCTAATTGCTATCACAATAACTTGTGATTTTTAGGAAGGGGGGGGGGGGGCTCCGGGGATCCATAGGTTTTAGTTACGCGGTGTGCATTCTTCTAAGATCATTTTAAAACTGTTTAAAAAAGAAAAACGGGGGTCACTTAAAACCTGGAAACACATCCTACCAGTAACAAAATCCACTTTAAGGCCAATTTCCTCGGGTGTGGTACTTTCAGGGGTGGCACTCTCTTTAAACAATTGTGTTTTGCGTTGTGTTTTGCGTGTCTTTGTTGGTGTTTTTGAGAAGTTAATTCTCTTTTGTGGTCCAGAGAGAGGAGAGGAGCGCATCATTCTTTAAGTATTAGCACGCATCACTATCCTTGCATTTCGTTGGCACCCCTCATAAAAAAGTCTACATCTTTGATCGAGGTTCTGTAATTTCGAGTAACAGTTTCTACACATAAGGCCTAAATGAAATATATGTGTGGTTCCTGTTTCATGCCAAGAAAATTCAGGGTAGGTAGGTAGGGAAATTATTAAATTTTGTTATAACATTTAACAAAGAAAATAGTGACAGAAATTGAAAAAGTGCCCATTTTTTCTCCAAAGACCATTTTATTGTTTAGGGTATATAGGGTTAAAAAAAATTAGGGTAGGTAGGCAACCGGAACCACATATATTTCATTTAAGCCTAACGCCACTCTCTACATTAATGCCCCCATATTTCGCGAGCAATGCTTTGGCGTTGATGTCTGATCTTTTTGTGGATTCGATCCTTCGGACCTCTTGTGCGCTCTTTCCACAGACCATGCAGACACGCTCTGCAGGGTGCAGATTTTTGTTTTACGGGAGTTCTATACATTTCTATCCCATGCTGTAGCCACGATGATCCACGGATGTATTAGTTTGTCTTCCTTGTGTCTCTTGATGGTCGTGTGTCTCTTCCTTGCAGTGCCATGGGGTTGTCTGCTGTTTGTGATTGTGGTATTTCCTGATCATGCTCACATACTATTTTTAGGTAGTGAATACCCTTTAAACCTTCTTTACATGAACCACAAGACTGGTGACCTTGAAACATGGTTTGCATCATAGGATAGTAAGTGAGTATGAGCTGGCCCACCCAGTCCACTTTCTGTGCCTTTTATATTGTAAAAAATTTAATTGAATTTGGTTCACACTGGATTCATATAATACCTGGCCTATTTATGAACTTTTTCAACACCGACGCTCTTTCTGGAGCATGCGCAGGTTCTCTACTTGAAAAAATACCATATGCGGAAGAAAAAAAAATCAGGTGTGTGGGAATCGATCTCTAGACCCTTACCTCGATAAGCTAAAGCGCTACCACTTGTGCTATTTGGACAGATATCATCACTTGATTACATCAAAATCTAAGTACATTGAAAAAATTATTAAAATCGAAATTACCAATAACAGCAATATTTGAAAGGCTTCGTATCGAAAAGAAAGTGCGGCAAATCTTCTCAGTTTTCAGTACATGTTCATTTCTCATTTTGATGCGCGAAATTGACCCAGGATGTAAACAGATGCTCTTTCTGGAGCATGCGCAGTCGGATGAGTGGGATTCTCTACTGGTAAAAAATTACTAGTTACCAAACGTAATATGCGTAGCGGAAGTGGAGCTTTATCAACGTGGGGAACCAATCTAAACAAAACATGAAATATACATGGGCGCCATTGTCGTAGAGCGAAAATATTTTACCTGCCCCAGCCGGGAATCGAACCCAGGTCGCTGGATCTACAGGCAAACACTCTACCACGTCGCTGTAAAAGCCGGCTTCTACCGCAAGGCAGTAGAAGTGTATTTATATATACCTAGACCCTGTAACATATACATGCGTGTGCATGCATGCATGGGTGTATGAATATTTAACACAGCAGGAAACTAGTTAATATGGTATGCCTACTTAACTAGGGCTGTATGGCAGCCTAACAAATGGTGCCATCCATAGCTTTTTATTCTTTACTAAACATACACGACATACACGTACATCTGTATCTGTCTTATTTCTCATTCGATTTAAGTGGCAGATTTCACTGTTTAATAAGAGCTTGCATTCCAGACTTACAAAAAGTTCTGTCAAAGGGGGTCTAACTCTGATAAGTTTTTTTTCTTTTTTTGTTATGGGAGCGAGGCTCAAAAGACCACCAAGAGTGGGCAATTATTGGCCTGCTAGCGAAACGCCATTGAAATGGCGTTTCACTGGCGGGCCGATAATGACTCACCTTTGAATTCTGACTTGGCAGCTTTGTGATTTTCAGGGGAGCTGGACCAGTATTACTAGGAAACCCTATATATTTGTGATTTTGCAGGGGTACTGGTCCCCCTGCCCCGCCCCCTCTTGATCCGCACATGTTACTATCCACTTTAATATCAAATGTCAATGTGCTGCGGTAAAATGCTCATTTTAGAGGGTTAAGCGCCTTGAATGAATGTTGTATTTTTTTTTATAATTCTTTATTAGCATATAGTCTTTATATATTTACAACATTATCAAAAGTTTCACATGCAATCTACTTTCTGCTTCCATTGCAAAACTATTTTTTTTTTGCTCTAAGTGTACGTTATTGCATGGTTTGTGCGTATGTACGGGAAGATAATCCACGAGCTTTAGCGTGTGGAATATCTCCCGTACATGCACATAACCATACAATAACTGCCTTATTGCACCAGGATGCATGTGTTCTTTGTGCATTGTGGGATATCTGATGTAAAACATTCGAAAATCAGTCAAAAGTGCAATAATATGAATTAACATTATTTTCTTAACACTTTACTAGTTGGTAGAAAAGAAAGAAAGGAAGAAAATAGGGGGAGAATTTAGGATATACATAGTTTCAAAATATTCTGTCCTTGATATTATTAATGTTGTATTTAATTCTTGTTTTCATATAGTATACCCAAGTATGAAAGGCGTTCTGTGGGTCGTCATGTTGACACTTTGTCTTCAACTGTCTCCGGACAACAGTATGATGGCAAAAGCAAGCAAAGTGAAGATAATGAGAGAATCGTGGGATATTGTCGCATGCTGCAGAAAGCAGGGATGTTCTTTCTCATGGAAAATACTTCCTATTAACTGTAAACCAATTTTCCGTGGAAATAAACTCCATTGTAGATGCCTTAAAGAATACTGATGAGGATAAGCAAGGCAGGAGATGAATAGTTCATGTGCGGTTCCAGAGGGGGACAGGGGGTCCGGACCCCCTGGAAAATTACAAAATATAGGGTCCATCGCAATACTGGTCCGGATCCCCTTAAAATCACAAAGCTACCAATCCAGCATTCAATATTGGGCCATCATCGGCACGCCAGCGAAACGCCATTTAAATGGCATTTCGCCGGCAGGCCGATGATGGCCCGCTTATAGTGGTACTTGGATCCTCCCTCCCCTAATTAACTAAAAAACATTGTCAAACTTGGACCCCCTCTGACAAAACGTTCTGAATCCGCGAAGTGTTTAATACAGCTTGCTTTTGTTCACTTATAATTGAGAAGTTGATAAAATATTGTTTATGTCACCGTTTCACCCCTTGCTCGCTGGGCTTAACTCGATAAACCTCCAACGGCTATGTAAAATGGGCGTGGGTTCCTTCACAAGTAAAGACAAGCCTGCAACAAATATATTGAATTAATATATTTAATGATTTATATCCAACATGTAAATGCCAATGAATGTCCAATGATATTTATTGTGCAATACAATAATAAGAATGTGAGTTGTCATGGCTATAGGGATAAGCTGCCGTGTTTGAAATCAACAGGTGTACATATAAGATCCACCTGAAAACTTTACCCTATCGCCATTACATACATCGCACACAACAAAACATAGACTGGTTCTCTCCCTTTAATAGCTTGTCAGCATATTAAGACAGGTAACTACTAAACGCCATTGCGTCTATTTATAGCATATACACTGACGTAGTAATGGAAAAATACGTAGTATTGGAAAATACCTGAGACGTCTTGAGTCCATCTGCGGTATTGAATAAAAAGTGCATTTGCGATTTTTAAACAACTGCTCCCAGCTAGCATCCCATCACGAGCCACTATCGACCCGCCGACGAACCGTCACCTGCGGATGGCGGTTCGTTGGCGGGCCGAAAGTGGCCCAATTGTACGAGCGGATTGGAATTTTTTATAAAGTTTATTTTGTTCTATTATCAGGAATATGGCAACTGAAAAATTACAAGTTCTATAGGTTCCTATAGAAATAAGCATCCCCAACCCAACACTGGATGCGTGGATCCAGAGGGGGTTAGGTGGTCCGCACCCTACCCCCCCCCCCATCCCCCTAAAAAATCACATGTTCTATGGGTTTCTATAGAAATAAGCATTCCCCGCCACCCGAAAATAAACAAAAATACAGTTACCCCGCATCTAGTCAGACGCAACGCGGCCCGGTACAACTATTTTCTGGAATTTCAAATGTTCACAGGGGAAACACTTATGAGACTTTCAGTTTGCACCTACAAAACTCAATCCGTGACGGGGAAGTGGGCAATTACTTATTTCTAACCGATGTGCGGATCCAGAGGGGGATAGGTGGTCCGGACACCCCCCCCCCCCCAAAAAAAAAAATAAAAAAAAATAAATAAATAAAAATAAATAATAACCACAAGTTTTTTAAGTTTCGTTGGAAATAAGCATTTGCCCCCCCCCATCCCCGAAAAAAAAACACATGTTACCGACTGCGCCGGCCGGTAAACCTTCTGAGACTTTCAGAAAACTCAATCCGTGACAGGGAAGTGGGCAATTACTTATTTCTTACCCATGCGCGAATCCAGAGAGGGATAGGTGGTCCGGACCCCCCCCCCCCCCCCCCCCCCCCCGAAAAATCACAAGTTATATAGGTTTCTATAGAAATAAGGATTTGTACCCCCCCAACCCCCCCCCCCCCCCCAAAAAAAAATAATAATAATAATAAAAAGTTGCACCCCCCCACCCCCCACCCCCCGATAAATGTTTCGACCCTTTTGAACCGTAAAAAATATATAATATAGTTGCAAAAAAACCAACAATAAACACCCTTATCAGAGTTTTTTTTCTGTTATTTGAGTCTGGACGCCCCCGGCCCCTGTTTCTATCTGCGAGGAGAGGGTGGAGGGGGGGGGGTACTATAATATTTTCATTCATACGTAGGCTCGCACCATTTTGGGGTTCAAAATTTTGAATTTCAATACCTTTGAGGGTTTTTAGAAAAATGAAAATTTTTTGGGGTATGAAGATTTTGTGGATATCTTTTGGGGTCATCACAAAATACCAAAAAGTTAACCCCAAAAATGGTCCGGGCCTACGGATGTTTGAAAATATCAGAGTACCCCCCCCCCCCCCTTTCTCACCCAGGTGCGAGTATGCTTGGAATTCGTGAACAATATCAGCGGACGTCATATTTTGTGTTTGGGGTCACTACACAGATAGCAAAGATACGTTGGGCCCACGTTGGTAGTTGGTGGAAATGTGGGCGTCGCCGCATACCAACCTTGTACCAACATCGAACCGACGCAACAATGTCGACCATTCTCTCATTATTAAACACCACTATATTATTACAAAATCCTCTGTGCCTGTATTCTGAATAATGTGTTTGGTGTTAAAAGAAGTTTATGTTTCCGGAGCACATGACATTGGGCCAGCATTGCGAAGGAGATTTGTTTGATTTGATTCTTACGTCCCATCAACAATCTTTCAGTTATGTAGGGACGGGTCTTCCTGGGTTGAACCGGTACTAAGCTATGATTAATGTGTCTTGCTCAAGGACACAACGCAGTGACGCCTGCGAGGCTCGAACCCGCGGCCCCTCTGTCTCATGTTCATTAAATAAGCCAGGTTACGAGGAAAACTATCCATGCGCGGATCCAGAGGGGGCCGGGGCTCCGGGCCCAGCAAAATCACAAAGCTATAGGATTTATTTAGCAATACTCGTCTGGATCCACTTGAAAATCTCAAAGGCAAGCCAGAATTCAATGTTGGGCCATTAATTCGGCCGCTAGCGAAACGCCATTGAAATTGGCCGATGATGATACACCTTGAAAGGTATTTGGATTCTCACCATAAAAAAGTTGTTAAAGATAAATTGGACTCCCTCTTACAACACTTTCTGGGTCCGTGCATGCCTGTGTCGGGGATTTCCGATCGGATGGGGGTTACTCTGATATTTCGTAGCCTATGTGGACTGGGACCTATTTTAAGGAGGGGGTCTAACTTTTAATTTCAATAATTTTAGGGGGTTCAGATTGAATAAATATTTTATGGGATCTATGATAAAATTGTGGATATTTTAGGGGAGGGGGCGGGATGGTCATCATTCACAGTTAGGGAGCGTAGCGAAAAAGGAACGCATGTGCGCGACCCCCGTAATATGACTTTAAAGCATGTATAATATCATGCGCGGATCCAGGAATTTTTGACAGGGGGGGGGGGGTCCAGATTGAGACGTTTTTTAGTCCTCAGCTTATTTTACAGAGGGGGGGGGGGCAATGGTTTTATTGCAGAGAAAACTATACTTTCCCAAGGATCCAGAGGGGGTCCAACATTTTCAGGGGAGGTCCATCCAAGGGGGGATCCAAATGCTAATTGCTATCACAATAACTTGTGATTTTTAGGAAGGGGGGGGGGGGCTCCGGGGATCCATAGGTTTTAGTTACGCGGTGTGCATTCTTCTAAGATCATTTTAAAACTGTTTAAAAAAGAAAAACGGGGGTCACTTAAAACCTGGAAACACATCCTACCAGTAACAAAATCCACTTTAAGGCCAATTTCCTCGGGTGTGGTACTTTCAGGGGTGGCACTCTCTTTAAACAATTGTGTTTTGCGTTGTGTTTTGCGTGTCTTTGTTGGTGTTTTTGAGAAGTTAATTCTCTTTTGTGGTCCAGAGAGAGGAGAGGAGCGCATCATTCTTTAAGTATTAGCACGCATCACTATCCTTGCATTTCGTTGGCACCCCTCATAAAAAAGTCTACATCTTTGATCGAGGTTCTGTAATTTCGAGTAACAGTTTCTACACATAAGGCCTAAATGAAATATATGTGTGGTTCCTGTTTCATGCCAAGAAAATTCAGGGTAGGTAGGTAGGGAAATTATTAAATTTTGTTATAACATTTAACAAAGAAAATAGTGACAGAAATTGAAAAAGTGCCCATTTTTTCTCCAAAGACCATTTTATTGTTTAGGGTATATAGGGTTAAAAAAAATTAGGGTAGGTAGGCAACCGGAACCACATATATTTCATTTAAGCCTAACGCCACTCTCTACATTAATGCCCCCATATTTCGCGAGCAATGCTTTGGCGTTGATGTCTGATCTTTTTGTGGATTCGATCCTTCGGACCTCTTGTGCGCTCTTTCCACAGACCATGCAGACACGCTCTGCAGGGTGCAGATTTTTGTTTTACGGGAGTTCTATACATTTCTATCCCATGCTGTAGCCACGATGATCCACGGATGTATTAGTTTGTCTTCCTTGTGTCTCTTGATGGTCGTGTGTCTCTTCCTTGCAGTGCCATGGGGTTGTCTGCTGTTTGTGATTGTGGTATTTCCTGATCATGCTCACATACTATTTTTAGGTAGTGAATACCCTTTAAACCTTCTTTACATGAACCACAAGACTGGTGACCTTGAAACATGGTTTGCATCATAGGATAGTAAGTGAGTATGAGCTGGCCCACCCAGTCCACTTTCTGTGCCTTTTATATTGTAAAAAATTTAATTGAATTTGGTTCACACTGGATTCATATAATACCTGGCCTATTTATGAACTTTTTCAACACCGACGCTCTTTCTGGAGCATGCGCAGGTTCTCTACTTGAAAAAATACCATATGCGGAAGAAAAAAAAATCAGGTGTGTGGGAATCGATCTCTAGACCCTTACCTCGATAAGCTAAAGCGCTACCACTTGTGCTATTTGGACAGATATCATCACTTGATTACATCAAAATCTAAGTACATTGAAAAAATTATTAAAATCGAAATTACCAATAACAGCAATATTTGAAAGGCTTCGTATCGAAAAGAAAGTGCGGCAAATCTTCTCAGTTTTCAGTACATGTTCATTTCTCATTTTGATGCGCGAAATTGACCCAGGATGTAAACAGATGCTCTTTCTGGAGCATGCGCAGTCGGATGAGTGGGATTCTCTACTGGTAAAAAATTACTAGTTACCAAACGTAATATGCGTAGCGGAAGTGGAGCTTTATCAACGTGGGGAACCAATCTAAACAAAACATGAAATATACATGGGCGCCATTGTCGTAGAGCGAAAATATTTTACCTGCCCCAGCCGGGAATCGAACCCAGGTCGCTGGATCTACAGGCAAACACTCTACCACGTCGCTGTAAAAGCCGGCTTCTACCGCAAGGCAGTAGAAGTGTATTTATATATACCTAGACCCTGTAACATATACATGCGTGTGCATGCATGCATGGGTGTATGAATATTTAACACATGTGTGTGTATGCATGTGCACGCATGCATATATGTTCGTTTGGCAATACCCTTCTCCCCAAGTATTGAAGTTGGCCGCGGTGAGTTTGCCCCCCCCCCCCCCAATATTGAAAAGCTTCCTACGCCTATGGGTTAAACAATGTCTTTCATCATCATCATCATCATCATCATCATCATCATCATCATCATCATCATCATCATCATCATCATCTTCATCATCATCAATTGAGATGGAAGATTCCGTCAGTCAAGGTATGCTTAGATCTATGTTAAATGAGCCAGTGCATGACGAGGCCAGCCAGATGTTCTGGCTGATCTGAGTCTTCACTGTTCACATGAAGAAACAAGAAGTCCTCAGCCAATCACTGAGTGCACAGCAAAGACCATAGGACCAGTTAAGCTAAACATTTTAGCGTATTAGTGCAATTGTTTTCTTATCAGTTTAAACATGTGTTTTGGGTGCTCAAAAGAACCGTCTCATTGAGACGGTGCTTTTGAGTACCCAAAACATATGTTTTGGTTGAGAAACAAGAAAATAATTTTCAGTTACACACTGTTATCTCGGGACCTGAAAGACTTTTCTCTGACTGGGTAAAAATGCCAAGGGATCTGAGTCTGTGTAGGATTCTTCATGCATAGGCTCAATTTTTTTTATTAAAAGTAGTTACTGTTAGAAGTCATAATAATGTATGTTTATTGTAAAACATTCCACCACCAGCTGGGGTCAATGGGATGACGATTTCTAGATTTGTAGCAAGGAATTTCATTTGTTGAAAAAGAAAGTTTATTCATTCTTGTGTGATACTTTTTCATGTTTATAGTAAATAGTCATAATATTTTTAGGCCATACATCTGAAGAGATTTAATTTACCAAGAAATGACTGAACGTTCTTTTGACTTGGATGTAAAGCATAAACACAAGAAAGCAGCAGAGTTATAGGTCTTATTGTTGGTCCTTGACTTCATCTACGAGGGTTGAGCAAAAAGTTCGTAGAATTTGTTAATAAAAAGAAAAGTATTTGTGCAATTGCACTCAAATTTTTACATGTTTAAGATTCATTCAAACCTGACAAAATTTTGAACATTTCAGACAAATCGATAGAAAACTTCCGTCGCTAGGACTCCTTCTAAAACGTATGTAAAGGGTACACAGAGCACGCCATGACGTTAACGCTATATTTGACAACATACTTTAACGTCATTACGACATTCTATCAGTGTATCATAATGGTCTTTGTGGTATGTGCGCACAATACCTCATAATTAGTGGTAATAAATAGATCTAAATGTAACATAATTTACATCTCTAGACAATTAACATTTTTATAGTATAAATTAAAGACTTTTACATACTGTGAGTTGACCGTAACTCACTTGGGTACAGCTTGGCATAACAGCATTCCATGTTAATCTGCATTTTTTTCAAACATAGATTTCTCTGAAAGCATAACAACTTGGACCTCCAGATTTTCTGTCCATTGTGAGAATTGCTGCTTAGTTTGGGGTCGAGCTGCCTAAGCGGATTTTTATCACACGTTATAACCATGCCATGGCTATCACCTTCATGCGTATTCGGTCGTCAAAAACTGCTCTCAGAAAGCAACACGTCTTTCCTGCTTCTCAATCGTCAATAATTTAGCACTTATCGTGCGCATAGACGATGCACGTACAAGAGATCATGCAAAGTAGTTCAGACTAGCTCTTACTGTTTAATTTGAGGATCATACAGCCTCTGAAATCTCGCTAACCGTTCGGCTGCGGTCCTGATGTTGATTTAATTTCAGTAGATTTGAATGAGACAATTTTGAAATTTAAAATAATTTCAAAGCATAACATCAGTGAATTAACGATGTGCTCCAGGGTAGTGAACCCTGCACTGTTTAAGGTGAAAATAAAATTATTTAAAGTAGAGTTAGACTTATGATGTTTTACTTGGAAATTGATATTAGACCGTAATAAAGCATGTGAAAATCTGAAAACATTGAAACTTCAGATAAAAAAGCAATGAAGAAATTCTACGAACTTTTTGCTCAGCCCTCGTACATCCATACTTTGTGTATGTGAGCTGCTCTAAAAGGTGTTAAAGCGCAAAAATCTTATGTGCTTGCCCATATGTAGTGGATACTCATTGGAATTGTCTCAATAAGATGGTATGAAGGATTTTAGGAAGACATACGAAAAGTGCTAAGCTTTTCACTAGAACATACTTGCATTTAGGGATATGATAAACATGTAAACTGAATGCATAGGCCTGCAAAGCAAGTTATTATCATTATTGGAACTTATTGCTTTCATTATATTTAATGTCGTATATGTTAGTGCCATATTATGTAACAGTTTAAGAAGAGAAATTTATTTTTAAATTTAAAATGGACTCATGGCTTTAAATGAGATCGAAAACTTATTTAATTTATGAACAAATGAAATAAAACATAAAGAATAAACAATTACTTCTTGTATTTTCATTGACAATATTACATATCCTTTTATGTATGTCATCAAATAAAACAAGCAACATTTGGGTCCTTATCAAATTGTCACTTAACTTAAGGTGTATTTGGAGCATGAGGTCTCAGTTGCAAAAGCCCCGCCTGGTCGCTGGCAAAATCCGCGCAGTCAAGAAAGCAAACTGGATGCTTAAATGTTTCAATGCCTTCAAGATAGATTGCAGTCAAATTTACCAATATTTGGCCTCATTCTTTTTGACAATCAAAATTTTTTGCTTCACTCTTCAGAAAAGATTGGGTTTTCTCTCTTAAGATTGACTTTTGAGCGCAAGAATTCCGCCAAAGCTTTCTGCACTTATGACAAATAACGTGGCACTTAAAAAGGTGCGTCTTATATCCTCCAGTCTGTAGCCTAGTATCATTACAATGACACTTTAAATCTACCAGCCTATGGCCAAAATAACGGCAATTATGCCTCATATTTTCCAGCCTGTGGCCAAAAATTATGGCAATGACGCCTTATTTCCTCCGGCCTGTGGCCAATTATCACGGCATTGATGCCTTGTAAATTAATAAACCTAAGGCAGCAGATTATGGAAATCAGTATTGAATACGGCAAGACGCCTTAAAATTTATGAATTCCATGGCTTTCAGCCAGTGAGGTCAGTCTGCTCTTCATAAATGATACTGTTTGAATTACAATTCTTTAACACTTTTATTGTGTTCACTGAAATTTGAATTTGTATTCTCTGGCCTCTTGCCTGAATTACGGTAATTATGCCTCATATCTTCCGGCCTATGGCCAAAAATTACGGCAATGACCCCTTATATCCTCCGACCTGTGGCCAAGTATCATTGCATTGATGCCTTGTAGATAAATAAACCTAAGGCAGCAGATTATGGAAATCAGTTCATAAATGATACTGTTTGAATAACAATTCTTCTACACTTTTATTGTGTTCACTGAAATTTGAATTTGTATTAATGCTGCCACACAATATGTCAATCAGTAGAAGTTAGGATGAAAATTAGTGATCAGAACCCGATATAATAAAAGCACCGCAAGCACTGCATAATACCCCGCCACTGCTGGGGGCACCAACAGTTATTTTGTGAGATATATAATGCCTAAATAGCAACAGAACTGAGATAGACAGTGATATGACGTCCTTAGTCACAATATGTAACCTTTGATGGTCAACATATCTGTGAAGTTTCATTCAGATACTCCATATAGTAAATGAACTACAGGTCAAAAACCATTTTTCAGATCAATCAAGGGCGGATAACTCATGAACTGGAAAGGTAAGGGTGACGGTCCTTACTAAAAATATGTAACCTTTGATGTTCAACATATCTGTGAAGTTTCATTCAGATATTCCATATAGTAAATGAACTACAGGTCAAAAACCATTTTTTTAGATCAATCAAGGGTAGATAACTCATGAACTGGAAAGGTAAGAGTGAAGATCCTTGGTCACAATATGTAACCTTTGATGATCAACATATCTGTGAAGTTTCATTCAGATATTCCATATAGTAAATGAACTACAGGTCAAAAACCATTTTTCAGATCAATCAAGGACAGATAACTCATGAACTGGAAAGGTAAGAGTGATGGTTCTTTGTCACAGTATGTAACCTTTGATGTGAAACATATCTGTAAAGTTTCATTTAAATATTCCACATAGTAAAGGAACTATGGGTAAAAACATATTTTAATTCAATCAAGGGCGGATAACTCACAAACCGGAAAGGTAAGAGTGACGGTTCTTAGTCAGAATATGTAACCTTGGATTTGAAACATATCTGTGAAGTTATATTCAGATATTCCACATAGTAAAGGAACAATAGGTCAAAAACCTTTTTTCAAACCTATCAAGGGCGGATAACTCACAAACTGGGAAGGTCAGAGTGACGGTCCTTAGTCACAATATGTAACCTTTGATGTGCAACATATCTGTGAAGTTTCATTCAAATATCATGAATAGTAAAGGAATATCAGGCCAGAAACCATTTTTCCAATACGAAAAAGGGCAGTAACTCCGTTAAAAATGGACGGATTTTGCCCATTAACAATCCCATACCACTCATCGCCGATAACAATATGTATGCAAAATTTGAAAAAAATCCGTGAATAAATACTCAAGTTATCGATCGGAAATGGTGAGCACGGACGGACGGACAGACACCGAAGGGTATAACATAATACCTCGCCACACTTTAGTGGCGGGGTATAAAAATTACGGAGAAAGTAGTGACATGTATCCAGAAGGCAGAGAAACTACTCGGTAAAGATGGTACCCACAGACACAATAGTCCGGACAGAGACAAATTATAACGGTCAGCTATCCGAACCCAGAGACTATCATTATTCCTAAAACAGCAGAGATTTCTCAGGTGTCCCACCGAAATCAGCAAAAACAATTTTGAAGGGGTGAAAGACAACCCAGAAAAATTGCCACCCAAGATACAGATCATTCGTATGCTCTGACATGCCAAGTGGTACCATATAAAAGAATAGATAATGTGGACAACAAGAGGGCAAGACCGCACCTTGTCTAGCAGAGCTCATTTCCCAACCGAAATCAAGACAAAATGCACCAAACCCTCCGGGTATCTACACCCCATTCCAGTTGTAAAAAGTTACTTCTTGAGCACGAGGACAATGCAGTTTGCAAACAGGGGCCAACAACTGAGTCAGTATGTATGGGACACACTAGGTGAAGTTCCTGGAATGAATTCCATATGTTGCCAAGACGTCATTCTTCATGAATGTTTACGAGCAAATGTCACATTTCCCTGAAATTACAATAACTGCTGACTGTCACATTTCCCAGAAATCACAATGGCTGCTGACCGTCTTGGCTATTTCATCAGAAGTTGTTTGTCATCATTACATAATACACTTTGCCTGAAACGAGTGAAATATTTTGGCAGTATCATTGAAAAAAGAACTGTGTATGTATATTTATATTCCACAGACAAACCCCAGGACGTTAAATAGTGGCCATAATTCAAGGGAGTGGAGGGTGGGTTGGATTTTCAAATTGCAAAATTTTGATTAATCGCGCAAAACCAGAACATCATGCAATCTCGGCATGCGCACAAAACAACACGCTGCACCATAATCCTAAAAAAATACTGGTTGCACTTAATAACTGCAATTTTGGTCCAAAAACCTTATAAAAACATTTCTTTTTCGAGCAGCAAATGGTCAGAATTCAGTACCGGGTTTTATAGAAGTAGCATATTTCAGTGTTTAGTCACACCATTCCGCTTTCGTAGAAAACAAATCAAACCGGCCCTCATTTGTGCAAAATTTAACTTCCGCTTATTGTATACACAATAGCTTCTGTTAATTTATGAAACAAATGAAATAAAGCAAAAGAAATAAACAATTACTTCTTGTATTTTCATTGACAATATTACATATCCTTTATGTATGTCATCAAATAAAACAAACGACATTTGGGTCCTTATCAAATTGTAACTTAACTAAATGTGTATTTGGAGTTGCAAAAGCCCCGCCTGGTGGCTGGCAAAATCCACGCAGTCAAGAAGCAAACTGGATGCTTAAATTCTTTTTGCCTTCAAGATAGATTGCACTCAAATTTACCAATATTTGTGATAGCAAAATCATTGTTTTTTGGCCTCAATCATTTTGACAATCAAATCATTTTGCTTCACTCTTCAGAAAAGATTTTTTTTCTCTCTAAAGATTGACTTTTGAGCGTAAGAATTCCGTCACGAAGAATGTTTTGAAGGTAGTTGAAAATATTCAACCCGCCAATTCGAAGCGGTCAACCAAAAATTCAGGGTCCAAATACTTTTACGTCTCTGGAAAGGAATGTTTCTATTCCGCCCTGAAGAGTGTTACAGAACAGAGCATTGCCTACAGGTGACATATGACACCAAGAGGCCAGGGCAGTGAACCGTGACCTCATGCTTCAAGACCTTTTCGTTACTGTTGGTTGAGACCATCTGCCAACCCAGTTCATTTAACTGATGCGCTTTTTGTCCCAGCATTTCCATCTGCATCAGGTGGAGCATATTTCCAGGTTAAAAAGGAAGAATCTCATTCCATATAATTAATGTGTTGGGGAACGTCTTAAAAGATTATTGATGTTTCGTTTCATAATTCGTTTCATTTTCTGCATTTTTGTGTCTACCACATTATAATCCCCTACATGTAGAATTATCATCCTCGGTTGCCCATGTAGGCCAACCCATTGAATTTGCGACCGCAGATGCTGCCACTTCATACTGCCTGTACTGAGCCATCGTACCTTAGCCTGACTTGGGTCTAACTTTAGATTCATTCTAGAAGCAGAAGAGGCCCAGAAGTCTGCTGGGCTTATGAAGGGGATCCCCCACAATCCAGATGTCTGAAAAATACACGTAAATTTATTCTAGAAATTATGTCTTGACAAGCAAAAGACTTAAGAAATCATCGTCGAATATAACAGGAAAAGGCATTGAATTTCCAGCGACCAAGTTTCATGATCTGATCAGATGGAACGCCACTGATCGCTAGTGACATAGCCCGGCAAATCCTGAACGAGTGGCTTTTAAAGAATTTTGACGACAATCCTATATGTGAAATGGCTTTAGACAGTATGGCACCAAACTAATAACGCGTTAAAGGTAGCATATTTGCATGGGAAAATAGGTTACCAGATAAGGAGCCCCGCAATGACAAATATCTTTGCATAGCAAGCACGGGGCATATTGACCTATTTGACTCCGATGGTATGGTAATCATGACAGGTCTGCCAGACTGATTGGTTTTTGAAATCCTTTTACGTACTGTTAAGCTTTGTGATGTAAGATTAATACCACTCACTATTAATGGATAGCCAGATTGCCTATGATCAGTAAAGACCAGTTCCCCTACTCTAAAAAGGCCAAAATAAGCAAGTGAGTAAACTGAGTGAAACAGGGCTAGTTCATACTGATTGTAACAGATAAAGGGCAAAGATTCAACAATATTGACCAAAATATCTTCAGTTTTTGGTGCACGAAGATCTTTTCTTGACTGGAAGCGTTTAAATCCCTCTAAAAGCTTTTTAAAAGAAATGAATCTATGGGGTCATCCAGATTCTGTACCTTATGAACGAAACTAACAGGAGACATATAAGTCTTAACTGTAGAAGGGGAGTAACCCTGCTGATAACAGAATGACACAAAGAATGCCAAAAATAGTAAGTGAGTATGATCAGGAAATACCACAATCACAAACTGCAGACAACCCCTTGGCATCGCGAGGAAGAGCCGCTCAACCATCACGAGACACCAGGAAGACAAATTAAGCAAAGCAACCAGCTCTCTCTTCCCCATCAAGATGATTGCAATACTAGAACGGACATAAAGTAACATACAACAAAACATAGAACAATTACAAACTCCCAAAATGGGAGTAACAATAAACAAAAAGTCAACAACAACAGAACCACCGCCTTAGAACGGACAGCAGCCTGAGCCACCGAGAGGCTTAAATGCATTTAACTGGTACCAAATCTTCGCCCAAGATTATGCTGTTGTTGAAGTACAAGAAATGTTCAGCTCGCCTGGAGGCTATCTAACTAATGCAATGTATCATCATGGAGAAACACTCTAATCAAATTAACACACCATGATGAAACAAAGAAAAGGGCTCATGACTCACAGATAGTCAGAGCTAAAGAAAACCTCAAGTTGAGCAACGGTGGGTCCAGCTACAGATAAGCATCAGGCACCAACCCACCGATTAAAGCTTTACGTCAGAGCCGTCATAGAGTCTGAGGCCTGACCTCCCATCGTGCAATTAAAGAGGAAACCATAGCTATAAACCGTGATTGGGTTTAAAACTAGGCATGCAGACTGTCAGAAACAGGCACAGGCCAGATGTTGGCTTAAGAGTATTGTGAGCGAAAATTAAAAAAAAATCTTTCATGCATTGCTATACACATTCTTTGTGTTCTCTGATAGATTGGCACCCAGTAATAAATGGCACCCTAATCGAAGACTCCCCAAAGATGGTCGCATACTGATTGTAACAGATAAAGGGCAAAGATTCAACAATTTTGACCAAAATATCTTCAGTTATTGGTGCACGAAGATCTTTTCTTGACTGGAAGCGTTTAAATCCCTCTAAAATCTTTTTTAAAACAAATGAATCTATGGGGTCATTCAGATTCTGTACCTTATGAACAAAACTAACAGGAGACATATAAGTATTAACTGTAGAAGGGGAGTAACCCTGCTGATAACAGAATGACACAAAAAATGCCAAGTCAAAAATAGGCACAGGCCAAGTACTGTGAGCGAAAATTATAAAAAATCTTTCATGCATTGCTATACACTTTCTTTGTGTTCTCTGATAGACTGGCACCCAGTAATAAATGACACCCTAATCGAAGACTCCCCAAAGATGGTCGCACTGCCTCTGGCTGAGCTTCTGTGTCTGGTGCTATCTGGCGGAATTTCTGTTACAAAAGTCGAGACAAACAGTCTGAAAATTTGTTCAATTTACCAAAAATGTGTTTCCCTTTTATCACCATATTGTGCTTCAGACATTCGATAGTTATCAACCTGACCAAAACCATAACATTATCTGACTAAGAGGTCAATGAATTCAAAATGTACACCACACTCTGATTGTCCGAATGAAAAAGTATCTTTTTGTTCTGTAACAGGTCACCCCATACAACTAAACAAACAAATATGGGAAATAGTTCCAAAACCGTGATATCTCTTGTAATGTCTCGGTCAGGCCAAGTTTGTGGCCAAATGCCATATGTCCATTTCTGACCAAAACCTGGGCCAAAACCCATACCGAGCCCCCCAGCACTGCCAGTAAACAGTTCTACATCTTCGCTGTTCACCCAAAACCTGTCATGAAAAACTGATACTCCTTTATAGTTTTTGAAAAAATTGAGCCACATTTCTAAGTCTTGTCGCATTGAATTTGTGACTTTGAGATGATGATGTGGCTTATTGACCCCCCCCCCCATAGTAGATTTAATAAGACGGTGCAGAAAGGGACGCCCAGGGACAATAACTCTGGTAGCAAAATTCAGACTGCCAATGAGCTGTTGCATATGTCTTAATTTCTCGGTTTTCTTATCTCTGACAAGGCATATTTTGGAGATCAGTTCTTGTATTTTCTCTTTGGGCATACGAACTACCATTTCCAAAGAATCAATCTCAAGACCCAGATAGACAATACATGTAGTAGGCCAAACTGTTTTCTCAGATGCAATGGGGAAACCCATCTGATCACAACAGAACATGAAATTTTTCATTATGATTAAGCAATGATCTGTCTTAGCTTGACCAGCAAAGAGAAAATCATCAACATTATGCTTCAAATCACCAACCGATGAGTTTTGCTTTGCTATAGATTCTAAAAAGGTAGAGACCTTCTCTCAGGATGCACAGGATATGCTACAACCAAAAGGCATTGCTTTATCAAAATATAATTTGTTATCAAACATGAATCCCAGCTGATCAAACTCGGCTGAATTCACAGGGAGTAATCTATAGGTCGACTTTATGTCTAATTTAGATAGTAAACATTCAAGGTCCATATCTTGGACCATATGAATTGCCTCATCAAATTGTGCGTATTTGACCGTGTTTTTTCTCCACTAAACCAATTGGTGAAACTCTTAAGGTAGAAATAGGCCTATCAACAAAGGGTCCCGCAATTCTACCACTGTCGATTTCGGTGCTAATTTTTTGCCTAACAATTTCTGGGTGGGCATCGGCAGATTTTTTTTATTTTTTCATCTTAGGGCATACGAGAGCCAGAATAGTGCAATGGAAAACCAAATTGGAAACCATGAGCAATCTTATCAGCGGATTGAGAATCAGAATAGGTACTAAGGTATTTGTGCAATTTTTCTAACTTTATTGGGGTCCTTGCCAAGGAAAAGCGTTTAGCGCTGTCTTGGGAATCCGCACCCTCTGCTGCGGAATCCCCTGTTGTAGCCTCTGTTGTATCCTCCGAAACGAAAGCCTCGAAAACTACGCGATGGCGCTGATGGTAATTCTTTACCAGCTTGACACCTTAACATACCATGGAAAGAGCTGCCACACAAATCGCATGAGTGTTGGTAGTGACAACGGTGAAAATTGCAGAACCCTTTGTTGTTGAAATCTCTACAAGAACCAAATTGATAAACATCAGGTTGATATGAAAATGTAGTGGAAGAAACTGGCATGGTTCTAAGCCATAAATCAGAATTTATTTTGCCTCAATTTTGAACTCTTTCTGCCCGCCTCACTCTAAATTGTTCATCATAATAACGCCAAGATTCGTTGGAGAATTTTGCTGCAGCATCACGAACAACCGAGATGTATTTCAGCAACGTCGGTCCATTGTTCAATGAAATTCACTCTTTCTTTAGTCTGCTTGGGTCGTGCCTCTACCTTGCCATCAGAAACATACAGAACGCCCCCCACCCCCCAAAAAAAATATTTCTGCCAATTCAGCATTTCCTTTTAAAAGTAATGCAATGTTTATGTACTTATGTTCCCAAATTTTTGCTTCAACTGGTTTGGAACATGAATTGATAAATCCTCATTGGCACATCGGACCATATCAACGGGTTCATCCACCACATCAAAGGACAAAGAGGGGAAAGCATTTTCAGTTTCAGTGCTTTGAGCCGTCTGCTGCGACCCTGGCATATAAATAGGGTCTTTTAAAATTGAGTCTATGTTGAACATTTCCTCCACCAAAGGCAGCCTTCCTGTATTACCTTTGCTGTGATCCGAATCATCATCCAGTGATAATTGACCCTCTCATCAGGCTGGACCCTTTTCCGTTTTGGCATCCTACGAAGAAGAATACTTCACTGCTCCGACAATATGCGTTAGATTATTATGGATTGGATTTCAAAATTTTGATTATCCGCGAGAAAACCGGAACAGCATGCAATCTGGGCATGCACACAGAACAACACGCTGCACTTGTTGGCACGATGCAGATGCATCGAACCAAAAAATTGATGAGAATCAGAATCAACCATTCTGCATTGAACAATTAAAGACCGTAATCCTAAAAAATACTGGTTGCACTTAATAACTGCAATTTTGGTCCAAAAACCTTATAAAACATTCTTTTTTCGAGCGGCAAATGGCCAGAATTCAGTACCGGGGTTTACCTGTTGGATTTCTTTTGCTCCGGTATTCAGTTTTATTTACTGTTGAGTCCTTGTCTTTGCTTTATCTCCTTGTTATATCTTGATTTATATGTTTTATGAGATGATGCATTGATAAGTTAGGGGTCTTTCATGCAAACCAAATATCTATGTGTCTTGATCCACATCTGAATTAAGGGTGAGGTTGGCGCCGTTAAACCGGTTTAAGCCCTCCAGTAAAATATTTTACTGACCGTTCCAAGGCGGTACTTCTTTTGTGGATCTTTTATGTTTTTGTTCTGTCTTGTGTTTGCTATGTCTTTGTGCGCGTCTGTTTATATGTGCTTTGTGGTCACCTGCTGGGAATGGGCTGACCTCTTGGCTCTCGTTTGTGGTGTCTGCTGTGAGTTTGTCACTTTCCCATTGGTATCCTGGGTCAGGTGTGGTACTTGATTGTATCGATTCCTGATCTTTGAACCCTTACTTACTTTTATAGTAGTAGCGTATTTCAGTGTTTAGTCACACCATTTCCGCTTTCGTAGAAAATAAATCAAACCCATTGTCGCAAACAGGAAGCACGCTAGCACGTACTAACCTGTGCACACTGGGATTGAACCGCCATTTTTATAAAAAAAATATATTATGAGATCACTGCTTGCATGACTCAGGGCTTTACATCCAAAAATATTAGCTAAAAGAGAAATGATAAACGGTCAAAAATTTAACTTTTTGCTACTTTTAACATTAAATTCTGTCACAACAGGAGCGCAAGAATTGAACGGGACTAGCCAAATATCGATAGCTACCCATAATGCAAAGGGCAAAATGCGAGAGATCTAGATGAGGTATCGTCATGTCTCGCGAGAATGAAATTAAACCAGCCCCCATTTGTGCAAAATAAAACTTCCGCTTATTGTATACACAATAGCTTCTGTTATTTCTCTAGAGTAAAAGCACTTGTTCGGTTGTCCATTGGAAGTGTCTCAATGAAACAGCATCAGTTATCACCCAGAACTGTACGTCTTTGTTATTTGCTATTTGGAAAGTATTATAGCTAAACAGGCTAAATGAAACGTTTCAATATTCCAACTAGTCTCTGTTGCTGAGCAGGCTGGTTTAAGCCTTAATCTGAAGACAGGCATTCTCACCTTGAGGCTCATATTATGTTTCTGCTGAGAAATAAGACAGTAAGCCAGTTACAGGCCTCCCAGGACATGCACGGATCCAGAGAGTTATATCAGAGGGGGTCCAACTTTGACAAATATTTTTTTTTAATTGTTGAGGGGAAGGATGATCAGAATACCACTATAAGCAGGCCATTATCGGCCGGCCAGCGAAACGCCATATAAATGGCGTTTCGCTGGCGGGCCGATAATGACCCAACATTGAATGCTGGCTTGGTAGCTTTGTGATTTTTCAGGGGATCTGGACCAGTATGCTTAGAAATCCTACATTTTTCTGATTTTTCAGGGGGGGGGGGGTCCGGACTCCCTGTCCCCTCCTCTGGATCCGCCCATGCAGGAAGGGTGTCATCCTCAAGGCTCTGCCTGCCTGAGGTACACTGAATTCACAGAAGAGGATTTTTTCAAAAACAGTTCTCTATGAAAGCATATATTTGGGGTGCTTAAAAGAAAGTCCCTGTGAACATAAAAGTAAGTCTCTGTGAACATGCTTTTTGGCAATTATAAAATTGCATTGATATGATTCTTAGTAATCGTAGTACCTATACTAAAACCAACTGCTAATTGGTCACCTTACATTTTTACGCTAGTCAGCTGCTAGTTCAGAATGTGAAACATAGGGTATACAGAATTCATTTTTTTTTAAGTGAAGCAATTCTTTGCCGAGACTTTGCAAGTTATTTCATTTAAAAATGACGCGTACTTCTTGCACGGACAAGGTAGAGAAAAGGTAACCTCATTTCAAAAAGTCACCCTTTTTCTACGATATAAACCATAACACAAATTAACGCTTTTGTTTGTTTGAAGATGTTACTGGCTAGCGTGATATAAGAAGAATAAACCTCAAAAGTTTTGGTTCCGTCGGACTCACGGTTTGTGCTACTCAACAACATAAAACAAACACTTTTAACAGGTTAATCATTGAAATTCAGCTTTAAGCTTGCAATTTACATAGAGACTTTGCGCTGCTCTGTACGCTTTACTATTAACGACACGGCATTGAAATTTTCAGCGATTATTCATTATCACCAGTCGTCACCGTCCTTTGTTGTGAATTGAAACAAACAAAAATATTATCACAGTATGTAGACTGAAATAAACATCCTGTACCGTTCCTCCGCTAGCTCACGCCTAATAAACATGAATAACAGCACCCGTGCGTAACCAGTAGTCGGAAAATGCGTGTATTTAAGTACATGTACACGTTTCGATTTATATTGTTAGCGATACAGACAATACACATTCGAACAAGGTAAGAAAAGCCATTTTATCTATTTTATTCCGTTTTATTCCATGATTTTAACGGCTTCCTCCTTTGCATTTTGCTTTGTTAACAACGACTGGCTCACAATCAGAGCCGTTCTGTGTCGAAAACGAGCTTAAATGCCAGATTGCACGGTTTTAGTGTAATTGGCAATCACATGTATACATGATTACATGGTTGTAACTGTAACAGTTACTTAGATCTATGGAAAAATGAATTTTTATAGGTGGGCCCTCGCAATTACAGCTGTACCAATAACTCTCACATCAAGATTTCCGACAACTGGTTACGCACGAGTGCTGTAATTCATAATGTTTAAGGCCTGAGCTAGGAGGAATGGGTACAGGATGTTTATTTCAGTTTACATACTGTGATTATGCTACCAAATCGATTTTTAAACTCTCACATTGAACCCGGAAGTGTACAGTAGTCGTAAAACAATAATCGCCAAAAATGGACTAATCGAGTTCTACTGTGTTTGGCCTACAGTGTTCAAATAAAATTAAGTGCATTTAACAATTTTACCAGGAAATACTGGTGAATTTCAAAAATCTCGAAAAAAATTAAAAAATGCAACATTTTAAAAATGCGTAAAAATCCACCATAAGCAAAATTTCAATCGTTTGGTGTTTTTCAAGTCTGACAGACCAGTTTGTAACCACCTAAACGTCAATTTTATAAAAACTACTCTCAAAACCATTTTTTCTTTAAAAAAGTCGATTTCTGCATTTTTAACCCCAAAAAACTTTGAAGTAAAAGAAAACTGTTCAAAAACACTGCTAAACGTTTGCTCATTAAAATGCACATATATAGGCAAAAAATCATTTCAATTTCATTAGCGTTTGGTCAGAAATAATGAGTTTGAAAAGTGAACAATAAGAACTTGGTTTTAGTATATATGTCTATTATTTCAAGTATACAGGGCAGTCACTTTATAATATACCTTATTATACCTCGGATTTGGCTATAAAACGATCATGTTGTGACCATTAAATGGTAATTTTTCTACAATTCCTTTATAAAAAAATCCGTTCATAACACACTCCACTTAGAGCTTGACTCTAAGCATAGTGTTATATTGAGACTGCACTGTGTATGTTTTAGTATTCATATTCACAATTCTAATGCACTTGCGTTTGTAACGCGACGTCTGATTGGATAACGTTAAAAAATTGCGACAGTTTATCCTGCGATATACTGTCGGAAATAGTTTGACGTCATCAATTACGTCACCTTTCGTTGGATGACGTGCGGCTCTATGCGGCTTGCAACGCTCCAATTTGAGATCAAACTGCAGAAGTGCATTAGAATGGGGATAACCATATTCAAAATTTTCATTGGGGAAGGTATATCGTCGGGTATACGTTCGGAAATCACGTTTTACGGCTCCGCTCGCGCGTCGCCGTAAAACTAAAATTCCGACCGTATATCCGACGAAATACTTCCCCAAATGAAAATTTTGAATAGTTATCCCCTAAATGTATGACTATAATGCTTTAAAAGTTGAGTGAGTTATTGTCTTGTTTATTTGTTCTCAGAGCAGAATTTATTGGAAGGATGTTGCTTTAATTTATTTGTTATTTCAAATATCAAATAAACAGAGGATCTTGCATGAGTGTTCATGTATTAAACTTTGCGTGAATTTCCTATTGTTTTGCATAGGGATAGTTCTAATATCTTGAGGAGTGAAATATTTCACTAGTGAGATATGACTTTTGCAGGAACTACTTTTTGTAACAGCTAAGTATTTTGAGTAGTGACATATTTCACTTGTGATGATATGATTTCCTGTTTGCCTATGTTTAACCAAGCATTTTTTTCTTTGTTGCCTTTTCTGACTTTTTTTTTCTTCTTGGAAAACAAGAAAAATGTAATATACAGAATAATAAATAAACTGCGTTTCCATGATATGACAAGTTTTTCACTCAGGTATGGCTGAATATGTGTAAGGCCAAATAAAAGAATATGTGTGGTTCAGAATACACCCTGAAAAAATAGGGTTGGTAGGTAGGATACTTTTTTGAAAACTTTTTTTCCTGGCATATTCAGAACTGCTTGGAAATGTATTAAATAAGACAAAAACTGATAAAAAAAGTGTCTATTTTTGTAGATATAACCTTGTTTTAATCCCTTTTCTTCCAATACCAAAGACTGAATGCATATAAATTTAGATTTCCGTTTCAGATAGGCATTTTGATATGTATTTTTTTCTCCAAATTCTGAAATTAGAAGAGAATAGCAGAACAAAATTTTGCACCGCAGACAGTCTTAATGAACGATTGCCCATAAAAATGGCTAGATAAAAGTTTCAAAGAAAACGATTTTTTTTCCATGAAAAGGATAGTAGGTTCTACCCTCAAATTATCCGCAAAAGTGTTTTTTCTCAAAGGACAAGTGCCAATTGAAAATATGGGTTGAAAACTCTGGTTTTGCTATTTAACACATCGAAAATAGAAAAAGTTTTACTGAAGTGCTTTCCCCAACCGTGACCGAACTAATGCTTTTGCATACAGTTGTAGTTTTACATTTCACACATCATATAAAAATGGCATGATTGGTCACGGGGGGGGGGGAAGATGTCAAAATGGTACAAACCTGTAGGTAAATATCAATTTTTAATGGCACGTATCAGAGCTTTTATGATTGTGTACCAAGTAATTAACTGTCTTATTTCTCAACCAAAACATATGTTGTGGGTCTAAAAAGAATCTCAGCAATGAGACAGTTCTTTTAAGCACAAATTATAGGTTAAATCTGATGGCTAAGAAAATATTTACTATTTTACACTCAAAAACTGTGTTTATCTAGACCATGATGAATACAGTATGTAGGTATGATACACATCAGTGAACAAGTCACACTGGCTGAACTTGTAACTTAACAGGTAATAGTCAAAAGTCATGGACAACATACTTATTAAGAAGAAACGATGAAATATACTCAACATGTATTTTATGCAAACGCATCACTTTTATCTCAAGTTGTATGCGACAAACATTATATTTCCATGTCTTAAGGCAAATACAAGGCGAAACTTTGAATTTCTGTGAGATAAAATATGGTCACAAAAAATACACCCACCCCCTTAACCTAAATGTCCTGGCATAATTATTCAGTATATTCAAAATATTTTTAGTTTGCTAGGTGCACTAAATGTATGGATTTGATTTAAGCACAACCATTTAGTTGTCAATTATGCATTATCCTAACCACAGGCTGTCAAAATTTGGGCAGATTGAATAGGAGACTGTCCGAGGTCCCTTGTTCTGATATTCTCTTCCAACTTTAGAATTTGGAGAAAAAAGTTAAGGGTAGGGGGTAAAAATTTAGGGTAGTTGGGTAACCTGAACATCATTTTTTTCTTGGCCTTAACAACTTGTCTTGGTGGACTTATTGTTTATGTATATTCAGTAAATCCTTGTGACAGTTTTCATATGGAAACACAATGTATTATTCTCTATGTATTAACCCGGTTGGGGAAAAAAGATATAAAATGCCGAGCTTGCTGAGCATTTTATTGCTTTTTGCAACTCTTTTAATAAATTAAATAATACGGAGTCTATTTATCATACGACATTTAAAAAAAATGAAATTGCATTTTTGGTGTGTAAAAGTCAAGATTGTGTCATTATATATGCAACATTGTTATGGAAGTCATTACATAATGTTACCAAATATGCAAACCACTAGTGGTTTACTGATTTTAAGGAAAGGTGATCACGGCCATGTGCGATGTCATGTGATAATTAAACTACCATTCATGTATACTAGCTGTTGAAAGCTCAACTTTTTCTCAGGTAAACTATCAACTAAATTAGTAGACTTTAGTCAGTCCTATTCTCCATTGGACAGGTCTGTTTTACTTACAAAATTTCTCACTTGAATTTGAAGGCAATATAGAAGAGGGAATAAAATCTTTTTCTAGTAAAATGTATTCATTATCTTTATATCCCATATAACATTGTTTTGGTGTACAAGGATATTCTTTCCATCAGCTATTTCGTTGCCCCTCTATTATCAGCTTCCCTTTAAACCATGCCTTCTGGATTATTATCTCTGAGTAATAAGAAAATAAAATTGGCAAAGAATCTGCATTTTGGGAAAAAAACAAGAGGACCCTGGGGTCCTGGATCACTCACCTGAGCCCTGGATCGAGCTGATGTTTAAAAACAAATCTATTGTTGGCTCTATTGACAGCTCTGATGGTATTTTGTTCGGCAGAGCAGAACCATTCGTGCAATTTTAGGGAACACTCATGTGAAATTATTTCGAATTTCATCAGTGGTTCAGAAAATGTGGTTTTTAAGATATTTCTTATCTAAAGCTATGCACATTTTGTTCGGTGGAGCGGAACCTTTTGTGCAATTTGGTAGATAGCTTTATCATGACTATTTCTGTGAAATTATTTTGAATTTTGGACCAGATGTTGAACAAATCCCAATGTAATTGTAAATAATTAATTACTTGTCAAAGTAGTTGACCCAAAGTCTGACTGTAGGACGGGTATAAGTACTTAAAACTCGGAAAAGTGTTCTTACATCACTGGCATTTTTGATTGTGTTGATGCTTAAGGTCCCAGTCAACAAGTTTTCAATCATTATTGGGACGATTTTATATTTCCTGGGTTGGACCCCAAAACAGTAGTTATAAGAGACTTTCATATAGATTGATATGTCCCTTGCGTATTTTACTCTTTCCATACTAATGTCGTATGTTGATAAATTTTACAAAGTTTGGATCCAGACCAGGCCTGACACCACGTGGGCCTGATCTAGATCCAAACTGTTTGACACTATGATGATATCCCTGAAAGCATTTATTTAAAAAAAAAACGTTTATTTTGAAAAAAAAATCAGCAGACAGCAAAAAAAAAAAACATGAAAAAATACCCAGTAGGCAATGTGATAACCCTTAAACACGGCCTCCAATCTCTGCCTCCTTCTCCAAAAAGAGCAGAACGTAAAGGGAGGCGAAGGTATCGTTTTGGAATCTTAACTATTAAAGGTTGGTTGGCACAAAGCCACGTCTTATAGGCAGATTAACAAAGAATATATAATATGCTTAAAAAGGATGCTTTCTAAATAGTAGAGATAAACTTGTTATTTGCTATTTTGTGTCTATACTAGCATGACTTGGTCCAATTCACATTTGTTTCATGTTGCTTTCAACTTTTCATACAGTTAAATGATATGAGTACACGAAGTGATATGTATTTACAACAGCCAAGAACAATCCATTTAGCAGTATTTTGATAATCTTAGGTAACTGAAGTTCATAACTGACTTGAAAAGTAATTGAAAAGTAATTGAAAGTAATTGTTAATTACTTCTATTTTTACCATGTAATTAAATACATTCAATTATGCAATTAAAGAAATGTCTGAATTACAACTACATGCAATTACTTTAGGAAATGTAATTAGATTATAAATAATTACAATTTTTAATCACCCAAACTCTGCCTACAGTACGCTTCCCACAAATTACAACCATGCTCATCTCCATTCACTGAGAATCGATTTAAGCGTCCATATCTTTACTTGGTAACTGCTCTCCAACAGAATGATTGGTTAAGAAATGGAACTTAGTTTGTCTCATTTTCTCAGTATCTCTTTTAATCTCTTGACAATAGAGTCCAGATTGATAATTTTTGCCAGCTATTAAAATGTGTTAATAAAGAAAATTTGATCGAAAATTCACCACAGAATTCAAAATCATTGAAAAGGCAATGTTGCTAAAGGAGTTGCATCAATTTCTATAAACATGTCGTTGCGTGCGATATTTTATACCGCTTGACATCACGTCTGGCATTAATGACGTATTACAATTATAAATCTATGGAAAATGTCTTTCAAATTATTTGGAATAATATGACTTTTGCCCAAAATTGTCACATTTATTATTTCGGATGGTTGTTTTCAGCCCTTGTGGTTTTTGCAGGGCAATGTTTGTTTGTTTGCTCCTCAAGCCAAAAACGTTTTACGGCAACATTTCTTTCGTGGGAATTTGATTGCTTATCACATTGTTTATTTCTTTTCTAGTATGTCATCTATAAAAAAATATCCGTACCATCGGTGTGATTTAACGGATTATTACTAAACTAACAGGAAATTAATCTTTTTTTTCAGTATTGCTGAACAAACTAAACCGTTTATACATGTAACTAGCTCTAATTTCAATCAATCGAACAGGCATCACCTAAAATATAAGAATATAAATACTTATTTGATTCTGTAGAAGGTTTGGAAATAATCAATGAAGTTTGTTGAGAAAAATTATTTCAAGCATAAATCTGATTTGAACGTGAAAGATCACTTGGAAATCGTTTTTCAAGTTAAGATGAACCGATGACTTAAATACTGGAGACGCAAGTGTAAAATGAGTGTTATTTTCTTTGTTTCATCACAGTTTGTTAATTGAGTTGATTTTTTCGCTGTGATGAAACAATGCATAAGTAATAGTTATACCATGGGTTGTCCGCCGTACGTGGAGATAATCCACGAATTTTAGCGAGTGGAGTATCTTACGTACAGGTAGACAAACATGGTATGACTATTTTATACCACCTACATCACAGTGTATACCTTGCACATCGCGAGACATTTCGTCACGCGGCTAAAGTTGGTGAGGATGGCATAAGTTAGGAAGCCTTCATGCGAGCTAAACTAAATTTGTGGTATTTACATCAGCAGAATCGAGGGTGAAGATTTGGCCAGTAAAATTAATTTAAGCCCCAAGTGGCTTTGGCTGCTGCCTGTTCTAAGGCGGTGGCTCTGCTGTTTTTTTTGTTGTTTGTGGTTGTTCCCATTGTTTGTGTTCTTATGGTTAGGCCATAGTTTTGTTTTGCAGTAGTTTGTGTCCTTTCTAGTTTTGCAATCATATCTCTGGAGAAGAGAGAGCTTGTTAGTTTACTTTGATCCTTCCTCACGTACACTGTAGCCATGGGTTGGTCTGTAGTATATGGGCCTCGTCGCGAGAAAACCTGTCTTCGGGGTTTCCGACAAAGCGAGTTTCAAACCAGTCTCCTCAGCTACAGAGACTAGCTAGAGAATTGAAATTTCACCTGTAGCAAGTTTACATATGATACTTTTCAAAAAAAGCGAATAAGAAAGGCGCTGATCAGACTGCGCGGATGCGCAGGCTGGTCTGTGCCTGTGTTGTTCGCTAACCCCCGAAGACAGGTTTTCTCGCGTCGAGGCAAAATTATGATTGTGGCTTTGACTTACTTTTTTATGCCACGAGTACATGTATATAGAATACAAAGCAATGATAAAGTTTTATAATATACAGTAACTGGTTTACTGTTATAAGATATATGACTCAAATTTCGACCATGGAGGTTTCAACATGAGCATATAATTGCCAATGTCACCCTACATATTAGCTCACATTCAATATACCATAACAAAGAACATACAACATACACTTATTATTTCGATAATTTAACTTAAATTTACAATCGTTGTAGAAAACTATGATAACTACCCGTTCAATACCAATAACTTTCCACTCCCACTCATTATTAAAACTTAGTGAAACATCTCACACACCATGTGTTGTTCGATTTTCTTTCACATTTCAGATATGAGACACTTCATGAAGATTGTACTATCGTGCATGCCACTAAGGCCACATGTAGTCGAGCTTCAGCCATCGCTGTAAGCACAAGCAAAATTTTGAAGTAGATTGATGCTTATAAAAAGACCTCTTACATGTATTGTTACTTGTAATTTGGACGTTTTAAGTATGACTTTAAGCCATAGCGAAGCGTCCATTTTGTGGGACATAGGCAAACAGTGCAGACCCAGATCAGACGCCACAAAACGCGACGTCTGATCAGGGCCTCCACTATTTGCTTACAAAATGTTCTATTAAAATTCGAATAAAAAAAGAAAAATTCCAACCTCAACACTTTAAACGGAAATGGACTGATCTAATTAATATGAGAGGGAAATTCCATTCGGCTTAAATGGGTAAAACATATTCGATACATACCATTATCACAAAGAATGGCTCAAGTGATCTCAATGGGACTGTTTGTACAATAGATGGGGTTTGGCGCTTTATAGATGAGGAATAATAGTCCAAGGTTAAAATGATTTTCTTTTATTTACCTGTGTCTATAACCTCGACGAAAAAAATGTATTGAAAAAATAATTTATAAATGCCTGATAAGGGATAAATGGAAAATTGGTATACAATGTATATCACAAATTTAGAAGGCGAGTCTCTGACAGCCAGGATATTTTAGGAGCAGCATGAGCGATTCGGAAGAAAACGACGTCGTGTCCGGCGACGAGGAAGCTGATGAAAGCAACGAAGAGGTATTAATAGACTTTTCGCTTACTGTAAAGGGGGTAACTTTAATATTCATATCTGGGTGTTGTTCGGCTTGTTTATCTGATAAACAAGAGAAATCAGCCCTTTTATCTTTTTCATCATGGAGTGTTAATTTGATTAGAGTGTTTTCCATGATGATACATTGCATTAGTTAGATGGCCTCTATGCGAGCTGAACATTTCTTGTACTTCAACAACAGCAGAATCTAGGGCGAAGATTTGGTACCAGTAAAATGCATTTAAGCCCCCCGGTGGCTTAGGCTGCTGTCCGTTCTAAGGCGGTGGTTCTGTTGTTGTTGACTTTTTGTTTATTGTTACTCCCATTGTGGGAGTCTGTAATTGTTCTATGTATTGTTGTATGTTACTTTATGTCCATTCTAGTATTGCAATCATCTTGATGGGGAAGAGAGAGCTGATTGCTTTGCTTAATTTGTCTTCATGGTGTCTCGTGATGGTTGAGCGGCTCTTCCTCGCGGTGCCATGGGGTTGTCTGCAGTTTGTGATTGTGGTATTTCCTGATCATACTCACTTACTATTTTTCTATTAAGAATTAGTAAGCTGCTTGGGCCGCGCAAACGTGCGCGCACTTCACGTAAATCCTAACCGTATACACACTGAACTCACATTTATTAACCCTTAAAGCGCATAATCACAAAATGTATGTTTTTTTTCGTCCACTAAAATATGCGAAGCCTCAAGACAAACAGTGCGGACTCAGATCAGACTGCTCCTGAAGGAGCAGTCTGATCTGGGTCCACAATGTTTGCCTCTATGCTTATGTTAAATAGACATTTTAAGATGCAATTATTTTGCTGGCGTTTTAAGGACTAAATAATGTGTTTTGCGCCTATACTGAGATAATGGCGCAAGATGATACAGTTACTTTTGAATAAAACCACGCCTCAGTTTCAGCTTTTACCTATGTCTAAGGTTGACCAGTCCTAATTACGCATTCATGAGGCGCCGCCTTTACAGTAAGCGAAAAGTCAAAGAATATGTAGGAGAGAGCGAATTATTTCCTTAAGAGCAGTGCTTGATTGTTTGGAAAACACTATTTCCATATTAGGTTATTTTCCTTGAATATGTACTATTTTCAATACGCATGTACGTGCTAATATATGGGACTTACGCATATTGAATTATGTTTCTTTATTTTATAACAAATTATACTTGTTTAAACCATTTCATTTGCGAACAGTCGTCCATTTGTATATTTTAAACGATAGAGTATGTTTCAAAGTAGAGAAAACCACACGTCTTATAAGGGTCTACTATTAAAGGAAAGAATATGCTCCCCATAGGGAGCATATTCTTTTCTTTAAATGGAGTCCCTATTAGAATAGAAAATAACATTTGAAGGACATTCAATTGAGAAACAGCCAAAATTAAATTACGCCAATATGTCAGACTTAAAAAAATCGCCAAAGGGACTCTTACATGGTATGGGAAATTAACATGGGAGTCTGTCCACGCTTGGAATTTGATAATATAATGTTTATTAATTGTCTGGGGTATGACTTTTATACTTATGGTGCATTTGAGCTTTTATGCGATTCCATTGCTAATTTATGACGTCATGTATGATATCACTACAATACCTTAGGGTACCCAGTTATAATCATTTCTAAAGTAATTGACATATCATATAACGGGCGCAGAATGTTTTATTAAATAACTATGTCATTGATAAGTTCGTTGATACTATAAATGGCTTTGTATGTATAAGAATAGTGGGTGGGCATTCATTTTTATGACATGGTACCCCAATTTTCAACTGTAAATTATGTATTCAATCAAATTTGGAATTAATATTTTTACACCTTGCGGTCTTTGTCAAGATACCATTTCAACATATAATCTATCCATATATGTTAAGAAAATGTAGACCAAATTTCATGAAATTCAAGGACCGGTAACATATTTTCAATTTGATGTAAACACACAGCGCTAATTCATCGAAATTTAAAAAATACAATATTTATGCTTCAGTGTAAAACATACTTGAATACTTGCTTAGTTTGAATCACAATGCTTGTACATTTATTGATAGAAGTTGATATGTTCAGTGTTTTCCCCTTTTATGGATTGGCAAAGAAAAAAAAAACAATATTCTTTTATATTAAGTGCCAGGTTTCTTATTTAATGAAGTGCTTAAACACAAATATATTACCCAAAATGATACAATATGGTGCCGCCTGTACTTACCATATCTAGTTTCTAACGTAAAAGCTACATCTAACCAATGTTACAAGTAATATGTAACATTATAAAGAATTTTAACTCATACAGAAGAGAAACCTTATGACAAGTCAGTTCATACAGGAGAAGAACTTTATATCTATGATTAATAATTGTAAGCATCATTAATAAACCTGGTTCACAATAATAGCCCCTTGTCAAACCTATTGGTTAAAATTAACCATTTTGGTCACAGAGAACTCTTGGCCCCAAAGGTATTGCTAATTTAATGCTTAAATTTTCTCTGATCATTCTGTTCTGTAAAGCTGATGTTGATTTCCATTAAATGGCACCATTTATACTTTAGCTGGCTATATATATTCTAGGCATACAGTTTCGTTTTTGGATCTCACTTATTCATGTAGTTCACTGTTCTATGATACCTTTGATAAGACTCTGTTACACTTTATCCTGGTCACGGCACCAAAATGTGGTTACTCTAGTTCAGTTAGAGTGTAAAGGAAATATTTGGTTTTCTTGTTTTCACACGTTTATTGTTATGATATTATGTTTCTTAAACAATATCATTCAGGACATGAGGAAGTGATACACATTGCCTTGGCCCCATAGTGCCATGACATGGGGCCATGACCTTTGGTATTTCCGACCATTGAATCATTTGAAATTGTCTGAACATGCCTTTCTTTAAGAAAAGGGGAAGTAGGTTTAAAAACAACCTCCTTCTGTTGAGTTATTGAATTATTTCAACTAAATAATTAATTTTGCTAAAACTGAACTATACCTATAAGAGGTAGGAAATGACAAAGTTACTGGTTTTGGTTTTTCATGAAATTTGGCTCAGATCAGCAAGACATATATGGCATTTTTTTGTTATAATATGATATCTTTGCAAAGTCTAGAACATATCTATATTTGGAATTGAATGTTTTGTAAATTTTTGAGAAAGAATATTGAAATTTTTTAATCACTTCTTCAGGAAACGTAAACCATATTTTATTCAAATGGTTTTGTGGTATAAATATGATGCCTATGGTAATTCGGATTCAATCTAGATGACAAATCATAGAAATAAACAAAACTATTGATTAAGTACATAAAACTTTAGAGACAGGTACCACCTCAAAGGTGGAGTACGTCAGGGTTGCTTCCTAAGCCTCATTCTTCACTATCTAATTCGATAAATACATTTTCATAGTTTGTATATAATGAGTTATTAATATGCAAAGCTAAAAGAAAATCCATGTGTGGGCAGAGTAAGTACCCCTTTCGATGTCGCAAATATTAAGTGTTTTACAGTGACATTATCACACATGTTGGCCTTTCTGTTTCAGAATGATTCTGAGAATGTCGATAGTGAAGAAGACAATGATGCTGAAAGCGAAGAAGGCGACATTGATGTAGAATACGATGATAATGAAGAACCAGAATATGACGATGCAGATGACTCTGATGCCGAGCTCAGAAAAAGTGTCTATAGAGAAGATACCACGCTTTTAGAAGAAGATTTCGAGGAACAAATAGAAGCAACAAAGAAAGATGTGTTGGAAGAATTCAATGCAAGCCTAGCAAAACTCAAATCCGAGAAAAACTGGTTTCTAAAGAAATCTTTGGTAAAGCGTTCAGTAGCAGAAGCAATTGAAGAACTCGGCAATGCCTATCATGCACTACCGCGCGAGCATGCTAAAATTCCGAGAGAGATTGTTAACGATTTTCGAATGGAGCTTGGACAAAGGATATTCAAAAACAAGATAGTTCCTAAGCTATGCGGCGTTATAGTTAATATGTATCCAAGAAAGTACCGTCGAAATAAGACCGATCTTATTCCGGAGTTCGAAACAGTTTTTGGATTACTATGGGGATATACAGATGCGTCTGAGGTTGTAGCTAGAGATGTAGCTCTGAACAGTGAATTCCTGGAAACAATTGCTGAAATTCTAACCGACATGTGTGAGTCTTTTCTTGAGGGTAGTTTGAAGGTAAGCAGGCTGAAATAATTAAAACAAAAGTTAGTGTAAACGTTTTTCTTTAATTCTACAAATGATACGACGTGCTACAGGAAATACAAATAGCAATGTAAAAGGAGCTGAACGAAACTTTTAAAGCTAACATGCCATGTCCTTTTAATTAGTATATGCATGTATAAACCTTTGTACATAGTACACTGGCGTAGCTCTCATTACATAGTAACATTCAAGGGAGGTCACCTAATGTGCAAAAGTGATTTTTCATACCATAAGGAATTGCTCTTAAAGGAAATAATTCGCTCCCTCTGGGAGTAAACTCTTTCCTTTAAGAGAAGTTCCAATTTCGAAAAGGGAAGCAATTGAAGAGAATTACTGCTTGATCCAGTAGTCTCTCTTTGATGTGAATAACTTTTCAGCGTTCTGGCTACGCCATTAAGTACTTCTAGAAGTAAATTTGAACCATTAAAGTTACGTATATAAACAAGGGAAATACCACAATCACATACCACAGACCATCCCACGGCACTAGATGATTGCAAAACAAGAAAACTAGTAAGCTCTCATTACAAAACAAGGACCCAGCACAAAACCCCTACACACAATGGGAACAACAATAAAGACAGAGTCAGCGACGACAGAAACACGGCATTAGAACGGTCAATAGAGGTCACGGGGTTATTTCAAAGGTTTGTTGTGATCAATGCCAGGGTGGTCACGTATCCCAAATAGCATTTAATTAGAGAAGACAAGTATTCATTTTGTCAAAATGCTGCAAACCCTACAGGTCTTTCAACTAGGAGAATGCAACAGAAAAAATATTTTTTTTTTTCTAATTTCTCAACCCAAACATATGGTGTGTTTACTCAAACGAACCGTCTCAATGAGTTTTTTGAGCACCCAACACATATGCTAAATTATGGGAAAGAAAATATTTACAATTTTACACTGAAATGTTTTGCTTATCTAAACTTGTGTCTATAATTAACCCATAAAGCGCCAATCACAACTGCAACAGACGACAAATTTCGCAACATCTTTCCTAGTTTTCGACAAAAATAAGGTATGCTATTTCATGAGAATCGTCTGCTAGCAGACGATTCTCATGAAATATCATGCCTTATTTGTTCTTATTTTTGAAAAAGCACCACAATTTGTAGCTGTCGTCTGCTGCAAATTATAGGTGGCGCTTTATGGGTTAAAACGCTGTTTTTTCAGCCAGCAGATGAGCGTGTTCTTGAGAATGCTGTGGCCTGCTTGCATAACATGGGAATGGTTGAACGAAACTTCCAGACACTTCGAGAACATGATTTTGTGGAAATTTTACAACCTTATCTAGAATCAACTGACATTGAAACACAACTCACAGTACTCGCAACACTTGGTAGGAATACCATTTCAGCCAGTTCATGACACAACCAACAAATATCAAAGGCTCAGATGCATAGACTGATCTGAGTCCTTGTTGTCCGTAAACGTCATTTTTTTTTATCTTATCTTGCTTTAGCTCATTTCTTTATTTGTTTACTTGCCCCAACACTGTACATGGGAGTGTGTACAGTTAAGGTTATGACAAGACTGCTTGCATAGTCTCGCCCAAACCTTCCATATTCGCCAAAATGAAAAGTGTTAATTTTGTCTGTTTGTTTTTTTATAACGTGGGTGTTAAGGTTGAGTTTGTTTTTTCACAACGTGGGTGTTAAGGTTGATTTGATTAAAATTTTTATACTTAGCAGTGAAATCAATGCATATAAAAAAAACAATAAAAGTTATATCAATTACTATTAATATGATATTAGCCTATATCTTTACTGTAGCGTTTTTGGATTACCATTTACTTTAAATGCATTTCACTTCAGAACTTCAAATGCCCATAATTTTCACATGTGTGAATGAAAACATCAAGTGTGGGTATGCATTTTCTTCGTTATAACATGACGACTATGTTGGTAACAAAATTATTTGGGTTTGCTAAAGTATCTCGTTTTTGCATTTTCAGCACCTCCTTTTTCAGTGGGCGAGACATTGCATGTAGCCTTTAAAAAGTATGAAATAAAATAAAATTTACTTTTTAAATGTATAAAAATCGTTAAACTACTATCCTTGCATAGATACTTGTATAGCTGTTTTAACCCATCGTCAAATGGACGAAAATCCATGTTCAAATCAGGAGATTCACGTGCTGTTTGCACATGGGTTTGAACTTAAAAATACTTAAAGTGAGCCCAGAGTTTTTTGCATGACGTTATATACGGAAAGCGTTGTGGACCAGACTGATCATTTCGACCTCGTGTTCAATCAGCTTCCTTGGGACCCGGTAAATGTTACTGCATGAAAAAACATGTGTGATCCCTATAGTTGTTTACAGATTTTAGTAACGTAATGAAATGACGCCCATAACATCGTTGAGTACATAATGACAAAATCTTAACTTTTTACACCAGAAATGAAATTTCAAAGTAATCTTACAGCTATCCAGACAGAGATACATATGAAAGTTTCTTCTAAACCTTTTGTCAAACTATTAACTCACCATTCATAGTCATTGAAGGATTATAAAGTTAATTGGCAAGCATAGAAATGATTTGAATATGTGTTTCTTTAGCTTGTCACAAGATATTGATATGACAATGAAGTTTTGTTAGGCTAGGGGTAGGTTGCTAACTCCCTTGAATATTTGAGAAATGATTTTGTCGGTAGTTTTCTCTTATCTTCATCAAAATCTATGTTCATAATCTCTTCACAATTGAACCGAAACAAATGTTTTCATTTCCAACAGGTTCCTTGTATGGTCATATGTGAAGTACTTATTACACTTGTTTTGTAAACCAATCACTGATGAAGATTGAAAAGAAGATAAATGAAATCAGTTCTAAGGTTCTTTCAAAGGTTAAGAGTCAATTTTCCTACCCACCATTGAATTTGAAAAGAATATTGACGGATAATTAATAAATTTGGAAGAAACTTTCACACGGCTTTGTATGGATCTCTCCCTGGATTCGCTGTAATGTCCTGTGACATTTGTGCTCCAGTATGATTAAATTAATTAAACTCGACAGGCCTCGCTTTTAATCACTTTTCCCCATCTCATTTAATTAATTCAATAAAAAATGAGAACTCATAGATGATCCTCAATGTTTCATTTGTGGTTTAACTGTCGGGTGGTTGTCTTTACAGCGTACCATGGGCTGGTCTGTGGTCTTACTGTCGTGTGGTGGCGTTTAAAAATAATTTAGCTTTTATTAGTAAGTTGTTTACTGTATGTGTTACAAGATTCCTTAAGTATAGGCTAACCTAACATATATGCAAGCGCATTTTGTCAGGTAATAAAATAAAACTCTGCTTACCTGCTTTTTTCAGCGGATATAGTAGATGAAAAAGAGAGTGAGATATTACAAACAAATACTACGAGTGTGGAGGTTTTGATAGAAAAATTCGAAAGGGCCACAGATCAAGACACAAAGTCTGAAGAGAGTTGGTCTACTAAGGAAATAGCTAGAAGTAAGAAATAGACATAGGAGCATGTGTAACAGCTCTGGTGTGATTATATCAACAGAATTGCATGTGTGTCCTACAAAACATAGGGCCCTCAATTATAAAAGTAAGTAAGGGTGCAAAGATCAGAAATCGATACAATCAAGTACCACACCTGACCCAAAATACCAATGGGAAAGTGACAAACTCACAGTTAGATACCACAAACGAGGGCCAAGAGGTCAGCCCTTTCCCAGCAGGTGACCACAAAGCACATATAAACAGACGCGCACAAAACATAGCAAACACAAGACAGAAAAAACATAAAAGATCCACAAAAGAAGTACCGCCTTGGAACGGTCAGTAAAATATTTTACTGGAGGGCTTAAATCGGTTTCATGGTGCTAACCTCACCCTTAATTCAGATGTGGATCAAGACACAAAGATATTTGGTTTGCATGAAAGACCCCTAACTTATCAATACATCCTCTCCTAAAACATATAAATTAAGATATAACAAGGAGATAAAGCATGTATACCAAAGTAAAAGAAATCCAACAGGTAAACCCCGATGGGCCCGACAAACAGCCAAAGCATCAGGCCCCTACCATCTCATCAATAGATAAGTCTTTAAGTGGGAACCGTCATAGAGTCTGAAGGCCGACCCACCGGCGTGCAATTAAAGAGGAAAGCAAAGTTGCCAACATGGTTGGGTTGACCACCAAGGAAAACTTATTTGCATGATCAAATCATTTCATCATGCAATTTCAAACCTTCAACAATAGCGTAATACTAACAAGTAGGCCAGAAAATGTTGACATTTATAAAGAATGATAATTGGAAAAGAATCATACTTATGTGAGTTAAGCATAAAAAAGTTTTACAACCTCCGAGTCAGGTAAATCTTACATCTGAACGATAACATGATCGCTTTAGCAACCTCCCCAACATACCAACACATAGCATGGACTCAACCCTGAGCATAGATTAGAATTCGATGCATGTTTCTGACTCAGAACAGTGTGAAGTCAATGAAACTCTGATGTTATTTTAACCATATTTGCAGCCATCCGTCGACTGGCCAGGAATGACGCTTACCAGGAACTTCTTATGAAAGCCGGTGCTCTTCCTCTGTTGGTGAAGACCGCTCAAAAAGGAAACTTAAGAGAACAAGCAGGTTAGTATTTATCATACAGTGGTTTACCTATGACCATAAATCCAACACTCATACACGAGCTGACTAAACATTTTCAGTAATTATCAACAGGAAAAGCTCAGCCTAATTCAAGAATCAAGCCTCAGATATATGTGAGGCATAGTATTATGTATGAAAACGCTGCATTTTGTTAGACAGAAATGTGTTCTGTAGCATCTGGGTTCAGTCCTATTAAATTATTCTGATTAACCAAATAGTTTTATCAACATAATAAATGAACCTTAGGACTTTTCAATGAAATATAGCTATGCCATCTTACTTTTTGGGATGTTGTAACCGTTTGTTTTCCTGCAATCAAACTTGTTATTGTGTTGGTATGGCTTCTGTTACATCAGCGTCACGTTATCAAAGAGTACCCTCGATGTACATCTGGAGTCTGATTCCACAGAATTGGCTAAGACAATTCTGATTGAGTCATTTTTTGATTCCTTCTCCTTTTGAAAACCATTCAAACTGACCATGTAAAAAAGCATCCCTTTTATTTAACATAGTGTTTTCAACCCTTTATTTACTGGAAACCCTAAAACGGGTACTTTGGCAAACATTGAAGAACCAGATGAAATTTTGTCTGGGTTTGCACTGTTAGCTAAGATTAAATCAATCTTCAGGGACAGAAATACATCATAATTTAGAAACTTAAAATATAAAATGAACAGTCCCATGCTTATTGTATCAATATGTATGGGAACATCCATCGAACACAAAGGGCTAATGTCTGAATGTTATGTGTTTAGAGGCAACTGGTGCAATATGGTCACTTGCATTTGACGAAGACAACCAGAAGAGAATTATTGCAAATTCAGAGGCAATGAACTTACTGTCATTACTAAGACATTCAGAAGTGAAGAAAATAGCCCATAATTGTGAAGGAACACTATGGACTATGAGAGAGCTGATTAAAACCAAGGATAAATACAAACATTTGGGTATGTTGTATAAATATAGAAATTTGGGTAACTGAAGTCTTGTTGCTCAAATAACATGCTAAATCTGTTTAACCCATTTAAGCTGAATAAATTTACTGCCCCTATCATTTGGACCAATCAATTTCCGTTTTAAGGGTTGTTGGGTGGTATTTTTCACTTTTATTCAAATTTAAATAGGATACCCTATAAGCAAACAGTTGAGACCCTGATCAGGTCTGCACTGTTTGCAAAGGAAGCTAGGCTTATATTGGTTAAGCTAAGCGTTAATTTTTGCAAACATTGTAGACCCAGACCAGACATTTGTGTATGTTGCATAAATAAAAAGAAATTTGGAAAACTCGAGAGTTACTTTGTTCCTAGAATAAGTTGCCTAATCTATATAAGCATAGCGTCATTTTGTGTGATATAAGCAAGTAGTGCAGATTAATCAGTATTAAATTTTATTTTGAATAAATTAGTACGTTAAGGTTTGAAAAAAGAAAACAATATTGCCGAGCAGCTCTAACAGTGGAAATGATCTCGTCCAATTAATTAATTGGAGATACAATGGGTTCAGTTCTCGTTTACATATTTCCCATTAATAGTTCTAATTTCTGATCCAAATACATTTTACAGTAACTTAAGCTATTGTTTTGGTGAGAAATTTCCTTTGATTTCCCACAATCTTGTTTTGGTAAGATTTGATGAAACAAATAATTTTTGTTTGTTTATATCGCTTTAAGACCATTTTTTTTTCAAAAACTCAATCTGCAGTACAATAAAAGTGAAAACTCTGGTCACAATAGCTCTGAGTAAAGAAGAGTCGACAGTAATATCATGTCGTATCTATGATTACCAATTCTGAGCTTCACAATAAAAAAAAAAAAAACAGAACAAAAAATAACAAGTAAACGACAATATCTGTTATCAGACCAGGGTTGATCACCGTAACTTGAATGAGAAAAGTTTTGGTAAATAGAGTTTTCCCCAGTAACGCCTAGCAGTGAATATACATGTTGAAATATTAAAACATAAAATGGTTGATTCCTTTGTACTCATATTTGCTAAACATTTATATCCATAGTGAATGTCAAATCAACAGCAGTTTATAAAAGCCATAAGACCAAAGCTAGAAAAGATATTAACAATGAAGTTCCTGATGATGAGAGTGGAGACGATGACAATGAAGATGAGAAAACAAAGAACATACCACAGAAAAAAGACGTAGCTGATTCTGGTCACATTATGATAAGCTACCAATGGGCCAACCAAAAAAGCCTTATTAAAATAAGAGATGAGTTAAAGAAGAATGGGTACAATGTTTGGATGGATATTGATCAGATGGGCGGTTCTACTCTGGCAGCAATGGCTGATGCTGTGGAAAGGGCGTCTGTTGTCCTAATATGCATGTCACAGAAGTACAAGGATAGCCCAAACTGTAGAGCAGGTATATAAAAAGGACCCTTCCACGAGAAAATGACACTCGTCCCAAAGGCATAAACTAATTCTTTAAGTGGTTATGCATTACTATTCAGTGAGTGTAGATATAGAGAATACTAGGTGAGTGTCTTTTGATATCAAGTTTACCAGGCAAGTCTTTGAGAATGCTTGTTGACATCGCGAGGCTTGCCAGCGATTCAACAAGCGTTCTCAAAACTGAGCCTGGTAAACTTGATATCAAGAGACGCGAACCTGGTATTCTATTTATCAGTTTACCCATTGTTTCACTCTTCAAACTAGCGATTATGACATCATTTTCGATTTGTATGTTGATTCAGCGTCATTAGCGACGTCATTCAAAAAGTGCAACGTCATCATGACCTGATAAAAGCAACATGCCATGAGATAGACAACGTTTATCAGGCAACGTGCAACAATGCAGTTGATACGAGAGGTAACTGATAAAAGCCTTTTCATGTCTCCCATGCAATAAGTAACATCTTTAGCATATTTCTAGTAAGAAATACCCAGCAATTAAAAAGTTAAACATGGCATGTTTTACCGTCAAAACAGTTATTATAGGCTTTGTTTTTATGTAGCTTTAAAAGTTTGCATGTAATTTTGTATCTTCAAAGATCCTGATTTTCTCTAAAGCATGCTCAGTACTGGTAGCATTCCACTAAATATTCATGAGGTGTGGCCACACCCTTTTTGGGGAGGAAGTAGTCATCAGAATAAAACTCCTGTGGATCATGTCATTGGTCATATTCCTTCTACTTCATTAGAAGGGGATAAGAGGCCAGATAAAATAATTCAAAATCCAGAGAGTTTGAAAATTTTATGCCCTAAGCAGGAGAATAATGTTAGATTTTTAGAGTACCCCCTCTGATAAAAATCATCTATTTATTTGTGCGGGACTAGGGTGTTTCTCAACTTATTTACACATGACTAATTTTTGAGATGGGAAACATCCATGTTTGTCAACATAAATCAAATAAGTAATGGCAGGTCTTTCAAATAAAGACTTTTGTGAAAATTGTATGTGTAAATTGATTTTGAGAATGGATTATTTTACTGCGATTTTGCACTGTCGGCAATGGAGAAATATTTAGTGGAAAGCACAGACCAATACATTGCACCTTGAGGGAAAGACATTATCACACAGACAAAGAAAGCCACACACACACACACACACACACACACACACACACACACACACACACAACTAGGACCAAACACAAAAAGAGGATCTGACATGAGTGCTATGTGCTCATGTCAGATCCTCTTTTTGCGTTTGGTCCTATTTATGAAAAGAGATCAAATGAGAAGCTTGCCGAGCATTTTATCTCTTTCCTGGAACGAGTTTTATAAATTTAATAATACAGGAGCACAAATGTTAGATTCTGTTTATCACATGACGTTTGAATTACTTAAAAATTGCGTATTTGGTGTGAAGACGTCAATATTTTGCCATATTTTACGCAACGTTATAATGCACGTCATTACATAACATTATTAGATCTGTAAACCACAAGTGGTTTATCGACTTTATTGCATGGCGTTATATCACTCTCAGACGTGACGTCATGTGATAAAACCCTTATACACTATGTGAGCTGCAACAAAGGATGAACTTAAAATAACAGAATTACCACATACGTTTGTTGTAAGAAAGTGAGTATGATCAGGAAATACCACAATCACAACACTGCAGACCATCCCACAGCACCGTGAGGAAGAGCAACAGATCACTTACAGTCGCAAGACAAAAGCAAAGCAAACAGTTCTTTCTCCCTTGTCAAGATGTTTGTAAAACTAGAAAGGACACTGAATTATTGCATAACAAAATAAGGCACATAAAGTAATCATTGGGTTTCATCGCAGAATCTTATCATTTTGTTCCAATTCGCTTAATAAATCCACAAATAATGAATTCTAGTGTTAGATTCTCTGGTTTCAAACAATTGCCATTTTTATGAAGTTTAAAGTGGAAAATTAGGATAATCATATGAGCTGAAGAATGCATATCTTTCTGTGTCGCTAGTCAAAACTAATGCGGTGAAACATTTTTGCGTTTATAAATATACAATCTATTGGGCTAACAGTCAAAGTCAGTAATAATTCTGATATAAATATCAATTTTTAGGCAAGTTTGTAATTATTTTTACGTATTTTCAGAGGCAGAATATTGTTTCAACTTACGGAAACCTATCATTCCTCTGAAAATGGACGAAGGTTACAGGGCAGATGGCTGGCTTGGTATGCTGATTGGTACAAAACTCTTCTTTGACTTCAGTGGCAAATATCCATTTGATGAAAAAGTTGATGGATTGTTAAAAGAGCTGACTAGAACTGTATCAAGCTCAACAACTCCACAAACTCAGGTATGACTTAACCATTTTCATATGTATGGATCGTCCTATGCATGTTGATAGAATAAAGTATGGAATTTACCCATTTTATATGTAAAAGGGTCACAGGTAGAACTATCTAAATTATGATGCAGTTCATGAAGGCTTGTTTTAACCTGTGCAAACAGTGCTGACCATGACGAAATGCCTCATTGTGCATTATTACAAAGTACCTGTTTGCTTGTATCCAGAATGAAAAAGGTAAATTTAGGTATTAAAAAACTATGATATAATTTTTTATCTTATCCAGGCTGTCACGTGAGAGTTGTACAATGGTTGTATTGGAACTCATGCGCTTTGTCGTCAACTAAAGTCATTGTTATGTTAAAATAATATCAATATGTCATGTCGCATTTCAGCGTATTTAGGAACTTCTTAAAGCCTTTTTAAGCATAAAATGCAGTATTAAATGGTTAGCAAGAAAAAGAATCCATGATTTGTGATGGGATAGAAAAATCGATCCATTGCAATCGGTGATCCTCGTGACAGATTTTTCTATCCTACCCTCACACTTATAATGGATTCTCATTATGTTCTAATAGGACTCGAACACGTGTTGATGCTATAAGGAAATGACTAGATCTCGGACCACGAGCCAACCTTTCACATACAGAGGAAGACAAATTGTAACACAAACACGACCCTCATACACTCAATACAATAAACAAATCAACCAACCCTCTTTTTCTATCAAGATGATTGCTACACTAGAAAAGCAGACACAGCACCAGATTAAAATTCTATGAACTAATACGAAAGCAAGAAAGGACAAAAACACCACATCACAAAAACGGCTTAACAAGAAAAATGCTTAATCTAGCTTAGCAGCACATTTTGTGTGGATTTTCAAGGTATTGTGCAAGTTTAGTTCTGCTCAAGTATGTATGGATTCTTTGTTGTCTTAATAGAGCCAACAAATTTGGCATTTAGTGAACGCAATCACTTTATCAGCCTTTGGAGCTTCAGTGATTGTTTGCGATTATAAGTTGTTTCAACCTAGAACTGTTTTTTAAACTTTATGTCACTGGGAATAGACTTTTATGAACTCCGACAAAGATGTAAAGAAACAGATGATTGCTATATGATGTGATTAAAACGTTTATCAATTACACCAACTCTTTTAATAAATTCAATAAAACATTAGCACTTAAATATCATCCTATATATATATTTGTCCAGGGAGACTCTGGTGCACAGAGGAGTAACAACAAGACTCAGGAAACAGTCATCACACTGAAGCAATTAAACAGTAAGAAAAATATTTATTTTCGTTTTTCATTAACGTACTTTAGAGAAACATCCCAAACCTGGTACATTAGGAAACAGTGTAGACCTAGCTGATATTCCTTAAAGTTGCCATATGCACCGTTTTCTATTATAAACTCACATCCAGCAAATGAAATTATTAAAGACTTCAATCTGCATCTCTTATGAAATCAGGGTTCATCCTAGGGTGGGCCCGATCCATTTTGTGAGAAAACTATTAATGTTTTGCTAAAATGGACTTTATTTTTGGCTGGGCCTCATATATAAGCTATTCAAATCTCATGTCATTTATGCTCTAATGTGGATATTAAGGATTCTTGGGCCCATCAAATTTTGCTATGGGCCCATAAAAAATTCAAATGGCCCATTAAAATCTGGAAAATTGCATGTATTTGAATGGGATATGGGCCATTGGCCCATTTGAAGGGTCTATCATCATTTTGGGCTAAGATTAACCCTGTGAAATAAACAATTGGTTGTCTAACATTATGAATCAATTAGGAATATTTATTTAAATCTGCAAAAGAGACTATAAAAAGAAGTTTCTACATGTACAGTAACATTCAGAACTGGCTCAGCCAATTCCGCGAAATTCCGTGGAATCAGACCACGCATGTACATCGCGGATCTTCTTTAATAACGCTGATGATAACGTGACACTGACGTTATATAACGTGACGCTGACGTCACAGAAACCATGTTGACAGAATAACAAGTGTGGTTGCAGCAAAACACATGGCTAAGATGAAGTTTGTGTTTTTTCAATAAAAAATCGCCATAGCGATATTTTATTGAAAAAAATAAGCTTCATTTATTCCATTGATTAAACTTTCAGGATAATCAGAATAATCGATTTTGATAGAGCTGAAACACTCATGCTTCAGAATTGATTTTCCATACGCCAGTTCTGGCTAACAAAATGGAGCTTTTTGGTTCATAGTACTATGCGTTATGCTCGTTACATACACCTGAGCCATGATTCGATTCTCGAATTGTGGCGGACTTTCCCGAATGGTACAGTAGCTGCCAGGAACTTCTTACAAATAAGATTGTTTTATCTTACAGCTCTGATGAAATGTTACATTCTGCTGCATTTAATCTCGCCTTTACAGTTTGCAAAAGTGTCTATTAAGTGATTTCAAGTATTCAAAGATTAAAAATATTCAAGATGAATAAATCCTTCCAAACAGACTAAAAAGTAAATTATTATTATGAAAGAGATGTATGAATAAAGTTATGGTGCCTTTATGGAGTAATGTCCTTCTTGATAAAGCTGAAAAATAATGTTGTGGAGATTCAAACGCTGGCAAAATTGCATTTGTATGTATTGATAGGTTTTTCTATACAGTAGTGAACATAGAAGCAAAGTACGCTTTTATACTGCCAACATGTGTTAGCATGAAAATTGGAGAATTTGTAGCCCCTACCACTAGGAAAAAATGATTTGAGAATACTATAAATCACATCATATCTTTAAACACATTCCACTATCTATATTGATTGATAGTGTGTAAACCTGTAAGATATCTTAGTTAACAAAGTAGGAAAGAGTCCAAGATTAACCTGATAATCATATGAAATAACATGCACATTTCCAGGCATGCCAAACGCTCACACAGAGATTGGTTTCTTTTTTAAATAAGTAAACTTAATCTTAATAAAAGAAGTTCTCCCTGACTATATAACCAATCAGAACTGCCTCAGCTTATTCCATTGAAATCCGTCGAATCAGACCTTGGATGTACATCGAAGATCTAGTTTGATAACGTGACGCTGACGTTACATAACGTGACGCTGACGTCTCAGAAACCATGCCAAAATAATAACAAGGGTGATTGCAGCAAAACAAATGGTTATAAATGAAGTTATGTTTTTTCAATAAAATATCGCTACAGCGATATTATATTGAAAAATACATAAACATCATTTTTTCTGCTGATTGAACTTTTCCAGTAATCAGAAAAATGAACCCACATGCTACAGAACTAATTTTCCTAACGCCAGTTCCAGATAACAAAATGGAGCTTTTTCGTACATAGCACTACGCGTAATGTGCCTTACATACACCCAAGGCTTGATTCGATTCTCAAATTGTGCCTGGCTTTTCTGATTGACTATATACACTTAAATCTCTCATCTAGAGAGGCTGTTTTGATACTACAAGTAATTTAGAAAATTAAATTACTTCCCCCCCCCCACCCCCACCCCCCCCCCCAAAAAAAAAGCAAAAGCAAAACATAAAACCCCCACAAAAAAACAAAAAACACCACAAAAACACAAAAAACAACAACGCCATTTTCTGACCATAACTAAAGCACTTGCAAAGTATCAAATTTGTATGAGAAATTGTTCACACAAACATTGATAGTATCGAAGCCCCAAAAAAGTCTTAATTACTAAACCTGGAAACATGACAAAAACAATCTGATGGTGTTACATTAAACACATGTACATATTAAGATAATGACAAAAGTATATGCAAAGATAGTAAGTTAGTATGATCAGGAACTACCACAATCACAAACTGCAGACAAACCCATGCCACTGTGAGGAAGAGCCACACAGCAATCACGAGACACCAGGAAGACAAAATAAGCAAAGCGACCAGCTTTCTCTTCCCCATCAAGATGATTACAAAACTAGAATGGACATAAAGTAACGCACAACAAAGTATAGAATAATTACAGAATCCCATAATGGGAGTAACAATCAAAAAGGAATCAGCACCAATAGAACTACCGCCTTAGAACAGAGAGCAGCCTAAGCCACTGGGATGTTTAAATGCTTTTTACTGATACCAAATCTTCGACATAAATTCTGCTGTTGTTGAAGCAAACATGTTAAACTCGCATGGAGGCTTCCTAACTTTTGCAATGTATCATAATGTAGAAACAATCTACTCAAATTACCATACTATGATGAAACAAAGAAAAGGGCTCATGACTCACAGATTGTCAAAAATAGTAAGGAAGATTAATCAGGAAATACCACAATCACAAACTGCAGACAAACCTGTGGCATCGTGAGGAAGAGCCTCTCAACAATCATGCGACACCATTCTCCATCAAGATATTTGCAAAACTAGAATGGACATAAAGTAATGCACAACAAAACATAGAACAACTACAGAATCACACAATGAGAGTAACAATCAACAACTAACATGTCTTCGGGCAATGAAGCTCCACAGCACAGACTGTATACAACAGAAAGCTCATTAAAATGTCCTCATGTTATTCTGGCAAAATTCTTAACATGCATTGTGATAGTTTTAGTTGGTTACCACAATTGCATAAAAGGTGCAAGTTACAAATTGTGTTCAAATGCAAAGCTTTCACAATTTCTATTTCAAGGAGTTATACATGTTTAACAGTCCTATTGTATGGGCTACGACACCAGAATAAATGCCCTTAGGGTTTCTGGCAAAGTAAGACTTTAACAAGCATGTTCAGCTATAGAGGCTAGCAAGAACTTTGAAATTTTAATTATAGCACGTTAAGATATGGTACTTTACAATAAGGGAACAATAAACGCGCTGAACAGACTGCGCCAATGTGCAGGCTGGTCTGTGTCTTTGTTGTTTGCAAAAACTGAAGACAGGCTTTCTTACATCGATGCACATATATTCAAATTGGGATTAAATTGTTTAATTGTTTATGCAGCTATGAAGAAAACATATGATGTATTTGATGACAATGGGGATGGACGACTGTCCGTATCAGAACTGGGTGATGTTTTGAGGAGTCTGAACCTAAATCCAACAAAAGCAGAAATTCAAGAAATTATGGACAAAGCAGACATTGATGGTATTTATCATTTGTTTTTACCTTTCGTATTATAATACATTCGCAAAGGGGAGCATTCTGCAATATTTTCGACCTTCATTAAGCTACCATTTTGTCATTTAGATCTTTGTTATGTCTATTTTTGAGTGGCCTATTAAGACAGGTTGGACTGTAATAAATAAATGGTTAAAATTCAGAGGGTATATCTATTTTGTTATCAAATAAGCAGGCAATTAACAAAAGTTGGATTTGTGAGATAGCATACTAATTACTGTTTGAGATAGACATTTTATATTACCTAGATAGACTAGTAATAAGTTGGTTTTGGTTTTTTGGCTGGGTTTGATACTTTACGTCCAAGTCAACAGCAATGGTCACGTTGGTATGGTCAGCTCACCTAACCACACTTTTTACATGGGCAAGGTTGACTGAGCGGTTAACAAGCACTTCGTGCACATACTTTCGATTGTACATCACAACAGCCCTTATTGAATCAGCGGAAGGGAAGAGAATGGCCGTAGAAATTATTTCTTGACCAATCTTCAGGAAAGTATTGGACTGGGGCAGGATTAAACTTGTGATCCCTGCATCTGCAGTCAGACACATCACCAGCTGTGCTACGCAGACCAGTAGTAATACGTTGGGATTAATTTGTAAGGTAAGACGACTGTCAGCCTGATAATTTATTATTATATTACATTTATGTTTCAGCCATTCTCTTATGTTGTATAATAGTTGCAACGTACTTACCAATATGTATACGACTTAAATAAAGAACAATATATGACAAGTCGTAAAGATGGTGAATCCTTTGTTGCAGGAAATGGGTACTTAGACTACAATGAATACATTTCTTTCTTAAAACCATATCTAAAAGACCAAAAAGAAATTGAACAGGAAATGAGAGATGCATTTAAAGCTTTCAAGAAAGGTTCTGGAGGGCTGAATATGAAACAGTTAAGACTGGCACTGACCAGCATAGGAGAGACGCTGACACAAGAGGAGGCAGAGGAACTCTTTGATATGATGGATGAAAATAAAGACGGGGTCGTAGATGTTGATGGTGGGTAAAACTAGTTTCAGTGAAACCAGTGCTTGACCAAACTAACAAAATAACTATCTCTACTGCATGTTAAGAATCAAATCAGCACAAGCATCAAATAAGTCATATCTGAATATTTGCTGCACACCATGAGGCAGCTAAGGGTTTGTGGTTCCTTTATGCGAACAGCAAAGACTAGGATCAAACTAGGCAGCGCTCAGTCTGAATTGAATCTTTGCTTGGGACTCTGGCATCTATTAAAATTAGAGTTTGTTGCAATTATAAAAGCCACCTCATGTAATAATGGGTGTGATAAATTTGCATTGTCAATATTATCAATAACTCCTCCTATACCAGGTGTGTTGGAAAAAGGCATGGCTGTTTATGATCATAATGTTATATCCAATGGACATGCAAAAGAATCCTTTGAAAAGAGTATTCTTTATGAGAATAGAAATAAATTTAAATGGTTATAAATTGAAACGAATTTCTGCCAAAATTCAACTACCCCAATATATCAGTATTTTAAAATTGTCAAATTTTGATACCGTGAATACTAAGTGTTTAACAATGCTATTTTTCTTTTCAGAGTTTGTACATCATCTTTGTGACAGAGATGAGCTGAATGGTTCAAGTCACAAGAAACAAAGAAAAACAGAATATAATAATTGATTGTAGCCATGCGTTACTGTATGGTTTCAAATTCACCTTAGTTTGAACATACATACATATCAATAAACTGTAAAAATAGCAACAACACATTTGACTTTAACAAATACAAATTGTTTCAATAAGAAACAGAGCCACTCAAATTTGACACAACATTTTCAAGCAACATATACCCAACAAAGAAAAGGAAACACACCAGTACAATTCATTACCAAATCCCAGAAATACCACTAAATCATTTACATCGGTTCAAATGCATGTTAGTGACTGCAGCATGATCTCTTGATGGTTGAGCGGCTCTTCCTCGAGGTGCCAAAGGGTTGTCTGCGGTTTGTGATTGTGGTATTTCATGATCATACTCACTTACTATTTTTGCACATCTTTTGCAAACAGGTGTCAAAACGGTGTTCAAGAATACTGGTCATAAAGCAGATGGGTTCAAATTGTAACATCACATAAAAGGAGTTCTAGCGATAAGGCGTTTATTTTCCCAAACTGACATGTTAACAATCACCAAATTTTCAAATTGTCCTTATACTTTTTAAACTGTGTGTTGCAGTTAAATAGACATGAATGTTTTGTTGTATGTTACTTTATGTCCATTCTAGTATTGCAATCATCTTGATGGGGAAGAGAGAGCTGGTTGCTTTACTTAATTTGTCTTCCTGGTGTCTCGTGATGGTTGAGCGGCTCTTCCTCGCGGTGCCATGGGGGTTGTCTGCGGTTTGTGATTGTGGTATTTCCTGATCATACTCATTTACTATTTATGCTTTGCATCAAAATATGTTTCAAAGCAACTCATCATTTACAAAAATGTAAAAAAACTTGCGTTTTCTACTCCCACGTCTTTATACTGGGTACTGTCTCGATCAAACTATAAGTGAATGCATTGCTATTTTTCAAAGAGTAAAAGTGCTGAAATGTAAGGGATATAAACGTTATTCAATTCAAAAATTTTAAGTCTTCTTCCCGCTCATGTGTACGAAATATGCTTAAACACAATACATAAAGCTGAGATTTGTGTCTTTTATTTATTTTTTGCTGCTCTCTCATCCCTGACCATGTATGCCCTTTGGACAGTGAAATGTTGCTACATAGTACATAATATGTGTAAAGGACGTCTTGAGTCCAGGGGAAAAGAGTTCTACACGCCAAAGAAGACACCAAACATCTTACTAACATAAACCACTTTGCAAATGGTCGTTTTTGTTGTACATTAACTGTATACATATTTAAAATCGATCATCATGGGTTGGTTTATCGGTCAGTTTCACATACATGTTACTGAAAATAGCAAGCACAGTTGATAATCAAAATTAATTCTCATCAAAGCAGGGTTATTATTAAGGACTAAGAAAAGGAAACTCCCTTCCATTTAAATATACAGGCTAGAGTGCGAGGACTGTGGTCAGTATATATTTCACAAGGTTTTATTTCAACGCAATAAAATGATCGGTTCATCTAGGGAAATATCACGCATTATTCCTTGTCACCCTTTGCGTCTTTATCATGTTCTCTAAAAGAATTAGTATTTGCTACTGGGATCGTCTTAGTAAACCTAAAGATACTCAGATACTTCTTCTTTGTGCCTTTTATTAACAATTTGATCATACTTGGCTATTGATACTTGGTAGCTCTTGTTGTGTGACTACGCTTTGGTTATTGACTGCATACTGGAGATAAACCTAACAATTCTTGAAAAGATTTAAGCATAGTTATAATCAATCTATACAGCCCTTCCCTATGAAATGGGTTTTGGAAAGATCAGCTCCAGTTCACTTTCCAAGATGTCTGAAAATATTTTAAAACTGTCGTCTTGCAGTTTGCAGTCACTGTGATTAAAATTCTCGAAATCCCATGCAGACAGTAACTTTGAATAAACGCCTCCAAAACACGTTCACCAATTGTAATAAGTATTTTACACTTAGAATAAAGAGATGTTCATCTGGCCATAAACTTTAATTTCAGAAAGTTTGATCAGCAATAAGAATTTTATAACATTTTAGCAATAAAAGGAGAACTGAATGCTTAGACCTTACTCTTGTGTTTCTTTTTTGTTAGATACAGATTGTAAAGAGTTTATTTATAGTTTTCTTGCTGCTCTGAGCTCATTGGATTTACAGTCTGGTGTTTATGCTACTTTTCTGATGGAATTCTTTGTCTCCTTTCTAGTTTGACATTATTTTAAACAGAGAGAGAGAGAGAGAGAGAGAGAGAGAGAGAGCTGATCACTTTGCTTATCGCAATATTGATTATGTTGGTGCATGTGTGTGTGTCTGTTTTAGTGTATTTTCTTCTTAGTGACATATGATACAGTAAAATCTGTCTTAAGCGGCCACTCAAAAATAGACAGAAACTACCTTAATGGCAAATGGTAGCTTAATTCAAGTCGTAAGTATTGCAGAATGCTCCCCTTGGAGCATTCTGCAATACGTTTGACTTGAATTAAGCAATAATTGGTCTTGAAAGCCAATTTTTGGTTTTCCTTTTGAGAATGTCCGTTTTACACAGGTTTTACTGTAATCTGTTATATGTTATTGTGGCATTTCCTTGTCATATAAACTTCTATAACTGTATATTTTATACAAAACAATAAATAAAAATAATTATTTTCCTTATTTTCTGTGAGTACTTTTATTATTGTTCATGTGTTGACACATTTTAAGTCAACCATCTTTTTTTCTCAAAAGTTTGTCTTAAGGATAGGAGGAGCAGGGTAGTTCTGTGGTATAGTTTTAGACTTGAGATTAAATAGTCGCTGGTTCAGGATTCGCAAGAAGCACTCTGTTGTGTCCTTGAGCAAGATGCTGTATCCTCTGCTTAGTACTGGTTTAACCCAGGTAGCTAGGAAATTGTCCCAAATTACTGAGAAATTGATGACTGGGACGTTAAGCATCAACAAAAACAAAATCACGAGTATATCTATTTAAAATAATACAATGTGATATGCAAACAATTTTTATTGATATGAAGGGGGTAAGTAAAGTAAACATTTTATTTATGCCCATGTGGCGTTCTCTCCATCTCAGAAAAATTGGTGGAAATGTTGAGATTTTGTACATAATACGCGGTTATACATCAAGGGCGTGCCTGAGGACAAATCTAAAGTACGCAGGGGGTGGGTATGGGAGGGGGTATCCCCCTCCCTTACGTTAGAAAAAAAAAATCCAAGATATGAACTAAATGGTGGCTTCTCCTGCATTTTCTTAACCTAAACAACGACTTAATTGCTTCTAAAGCAAAAGTGAAAAACAGTCAAAATCCTATTGCTTTGATTCAGGATTATTGCAAACTTCGGATGATTGGAACTCACCAGTTGATACATGTATATAAAGACCTAACCCGGGTGAGGCATGTTTTTTTATTGCATTTTCGCGATTTAAGACGTTTTTATTTTTTGGACATTCAAAAATTAAAGTACGCAGCTGCGTACTTTGCGTATACGCAGGCACGCCCCTGTACATCTTTGATAAGAAATAATGAAAGTGTAATTATTAATGAATATGCCGCTCTCTTGGATGTTGATCAAATGTATTCCAAGCTTACTTTGTAATCAGGATTTGATTTGCAGAAAACTAAGTAAGCTATTATGGCCCACTGACCTACACACAAGGACGTAAAATATCCCAGCCTCACATAGAAAAAGACGACATTCATTGACATAACACTATAATATATGAGTACCAAATACAGTAAAACCTGTGTAAAACGGCCACTCTCGAAAAAGACCAACATTGGTTTTCAAGACTAATTTTCGCTTAATGCAGGTCAAAAAGTATTGCAGAATGCTCCAATGGGATTTTTCTGCAATACTTTTGACCTTCATTCAGCTACCATTCGTCATTAAGATCTTTGTTTTGTCTATTTTTGAGTGGCTGTTTTACACAGGTTTTACTGTATGATTTATTTGTTATGTTTCGATATGCATTTGATTAATTTATAGCAGCAATAATCTGTAAAATGATAACAACAAAGCTGTTATCAAGTAAGGAATTATGAATCTTTAAAACATGCCAATAATAATAAACAAGTTTATTTAGCCGTCGCAACAGCTGCCGTTGTGCCGCGTGGGGTTGGTTAATCTTCTCCCCGTACATTGATATAGTGTTGATATTTTTTTCATATTCTGGTATTCAGGAATATTGGGTTCTGACGGAAAGCAGAATACCGCTTAAGCCGGTGCTAGGGGGTGTGAGAATTGTTGGACTTTCCATTAGTTCTCATGAACAGACTCAATAAAACCGAGTCTGCTGTTTTCTTATATTATAGGTTCTCTCTATTTCTGAAGTTTTTTCCAGATTATTTTGAAAACATCCCCCATTACCTGATCTATAGTATCTCCCTACACCAAATCTTAAACAGAGTGCTACTGTTTGCGGTCATGCAACCACTCCACCATAGAGTACTATTGATTTAGTATTAAACACCATTTAACCCTTGTATGACCTATATGCAATAAAACTACAATGCATATTAGCCGCCATAGGTATAAGCTCTTCATATGTCGTTAGTTAACCAACCTAATTGAGTAGATAATGTTGATATTTGAAACTGATTTAAATCCTGACAAGGAGGGCACTGATCAGCCAAAACGAGTTGAATTACGTTACTGTGAAACTGTGAATTACGTAACTACAAATTTACTAAAATCTAAATACCTCTCTAAATGCATACACTAGCTGAAAAAAATGTTTTTTTTTAAAAACAAAGCAAATCTGTCCCAATTAATAAAAATCAATTTAAACCATATTAAAGTTGTCATTCTATTTTAACAAGGATTTACCTTTATGCTCTGGGTACATCATCTCCCCTATTCATGTAACTTACAAAGATTCTCATTATATCAACACAACATAATATGCAAGTAATCTGTTTGAAAAACACAACTGAATAGTGTTATTCTCTAAAAGAGTGTTCGTATGTTTTTTGAAATAAGCTGGATTAAACACAGGTAAAGTAATTCACAAGTAGGTTACGTAAATCACATTCTACAAAAAACAGATTAGTCCAATCAAAGGGCCAAAGGTAACAAATCGACGGTGATTATAAGTTTCTGACATGTCGTTTAATTGTTATTTTCTCTTTTTCAAACCATTTTTATCTCGTTGCTGCTACCACTGGAGATTTATTGGTGAGTTTATGTGTATACTTTGAAATTGGCACCAAGTCTCTCGCGTTTGCATATTGGGCCATTCCAGCTAATCACAGCGACAACAAATGTTCTCATGACTTACTTTGTTGATAACTTCAATGGTTTACATGATAGATAAAATAGTTAACTTGAATTTGTAACTTCTTATCTTCAATTGAAGTGAGCAAATTGGCAATATAAATTACGTTACCATGAACATTTTGCCATTTTTCTGAGAAGGACGTATCTTTGTGAATGGTGCAAACTTTGCTTTTTTATAATATATGTACATGAAAAGGCATTTATTGAAGTGAGTAAGGGTGCAAAGATCAGGAATTGATACAATCAAGTACCACACCTGACCCATGATATCAATGGGAAAGTGACAAACTAACAGTCAGACACCACACACGAGAGCCAAGATGTCAGCCCTTTCCCAGCAGGTGACCACAAGGCACAAATAAACAGACGCACACAAAGGCATAGCAAACACAAGACAGAAAAACATAAATAATCCACAAAAGAAGTACCGCCTTGGAACGGTCAGTAAAAATATTTTACTGGAGGGCTTAAACCGGTTTACGGCGCTAACCTCACCCTTAATTCAGATGTGGATCAAGACACATAGATATTTGGTTTGCATGAAAACCCCTAACTTATCAATGACGTTAGATTATTTATTCTACATTGTCTTAGTTTGTAGTGAGCCACAAAATAGATTTAAATATATTGAATATTTAAAACCATTATTTTATAATCATATTTAAAGTGTTATTTTTACAAGAGTAATGAAACTAGATGCAAAAGCTTACTTCCAATGTGCAGAGGATGGTGTAAAAAGTGTTTAGCAACACACTAGACCTGATATTTTGCAGAAAAATATATGTTTCTACGCAGGAAATAAGACCATAGTGTAAAGCATGTGAATTACGTTACCGACCCATTGGCACAATGTTCTTTATACAAGTATACAATTTATTATTTCCAATAACAAAGAAGAATATAATTTTTTAATATTAATCATCTACTGCTTCAAAACCAATAATTTTTTCAGGTCAACTCTTCAAATTTGATGGATACAATTCAAACAATAATTGTACTCATAGAATTACAGCTGAATTCCACTGTCAATTCATAACACACCTGCTTAGACCATGCTGAGCAAAACATGATATAAATTCTACATAATAGGCTTATTTGATCAAGAAGAGATCCGAGTAGAAGCGCATGCTATAAAAGGTCTTAAATTTTTCAGTCTTGTAAGAAATTTGGTATGTACATGTATACTTCATCACAGTAACGTAGTTCACATCCAAATTCAGTGGTACTATTTGTGTAGCTGAATGAATTGAAAGTTTTGGATGCGCATTTTTTAGACATCATAATCTAATTGACCTATACCAATAAGTAAAAAAATAACATAAAAATGACAATCAAAGCCAAACAAAGAATGGCTGCAATTGATTGAATTAGCTCGTTTGGGCTGTGATTGCAATCCATCTATCGTCATGACATTATAAACATTTGACCAGGAACCATCAGGTTATAGATACATTTCGATTGCAAATTTTTTAATGAACCTTTACATTTGAGATGTCGTTCCTGCCTTCATGAATGGGTTCCACATACGCGCCATTTGGGCGGACCAACTTCAACGCCATCCAATAACATCATTTGTTTGTTAAAGGCGTGTGTGGCATTGAACGCGTGTCGCCATGACGTTATGCGCAGCAATTTGGCATTTGAATTTCTTTTGCTGGTATTTAGTTGTATATACTAATGTGTCCTTATCTTTGTTTTAACTCCCTTTTATACATCGATACGTTAGGGGTCTTTGCATTTACAAAGAAACGATACATCGATATGTTATACCCCTATTCCACACAGGCCCCGAAACCCATGAATTGACACGAATTGACAAATATTTCGTGGCTGAATCGTACTCAGTTCGTGAAAATCTTAACTGATTCGCCCAATCCGTAGTGAGTTCTTGCAATTCGTAGGTCTATCGGGAATTCGGCTCAAAAGTTTTGAACTGTTCAAACTTTGGCCACAAATTCCCCGATTCGTAGAATCGTGCGTGATTCGTACCAAAAGTCCCGGACATTCTTGGACATCGTAACTGAATCGTAATCGATTCGGATGCGTTTTTGGGCATTCATAGCTATTCTTAGCTCGTGGGGAATCGGGAGATTAAGCCAAGCAATAAAACCAAGGAAGAGATAGTAGAAGGATTTTTCCCTAAGATTAATTACCCTGTCACGCGCATGAGAACAGTCCTAGAAGTTGAAACAGATTTGGCAGATTCTGGAGCACAATCAGGATCAGTCAGTAGCTCCTGGCTGGTGATTTTGCCAATGGCGAACTGCCATATTTTTCCAAGCCAAAGAGTCTGGGTGAGGACCTCTCGACTTTAACGTAGTTGTTTTCTTCTAGCTATATAAGAAGCCGTTTTCAACACTCAAGTTGCAGGGTCAATTCTACTGCTGCTTTACAAAGAACATTCATTTTGGAACTGATGCCCCGAAGCAGGTTTGGGCCTTTTTTTTATAACTATCGAGAGAGAAAATCTCGCGAATCGTCGCGGATTTCTGTAAATTCGTGCCCAATTGGTGATGCATTCGGCATATTCTTAACTGATTCGTAATTGATCTTCCGTGCAGCATGTTCTAATGTTATTTTGCTAATCGTAATGAATTCTTGCGCGATTCCAGCCGAATCGAGCCGATTCCCCCAAATATTCGTAAAGACATCGTATCTGAATCGGGACTGACTCATAAAACATCACGATTGCAGAAAAAAAATTAAAACATCACGAATCCCTCCCGAATAAGAAAAAAATCAATTTGTGGCGATTCGGGCGGTTCGTGGCCTGTGTGGAATACAGTGAGCCACTTTAGTTACGCACCACTTATAAAATGTAAAATTACTCGGAAAAGAAATTTGATAATTTTATTCTGAGACTACCAACGTAAAGCGCATCTATATTTGCATTAGCCATTGAAATTTTATTGTGATCAGATTAGAAACAAAAGAGAAAATGGATCTTTAAGTGCACTACCCTCAAAACACCATTTCACATTGCATTATCTCGAATGAAACTCAGATAACATTGCACTTTTTTCAGGGTCGAATTTTTGCTATGCCAGAGATAAGAGCCAATTTATTCTTGGCAATATCTAAGACTGGAATGTGTTTGTTAACTTCATCATTGTTTTTAATGGTTTACTATTTTGGTTCCCAGCTGGTCAAGGTTTGAAAAAAGTTGGTTTTAGTACTTTTTTTAAAGTTAGTTAACATTTCGTATGATTCTGAGTGAACTAGTTATCAAAACACTTCTTTTATAATTTCATTTTAAACAACCATGTATCCACCTTTTATTTTCGTAAAAAAAAAATAATGGATTTATTGGCGTCATGGTGTTGACGTTAGTGATGACGTCACTACTACCAAGGCTATAAGATGTGTCAATGATAAGATGGTTTAGTGTTTTGATACTTCTATGTCAACAAGTGACTCATAACAAAACCATTTGCGAAGAAAACCCTGTTTGATTATTGTAACTGACGTTAATATGACGTCAAAACGAGCATTTCTTCAAAAAGTAACGGTGTTACTAAATTCAACGACCGAAAAAGGGGGTTTTACTTGAATAAAATAATTGTTTTTGGTGTTTTTCTGTCACAACGATCACCATGGATAATGACTAGCGCAAAACAAAAATAGAAAATATGGACGTTCAGCTTGCACGTGCATTTTTGCATTTTTGTCAAAATTGCCTTTGACGTAGCAGAATGATTCGCAAGAGTGATTCCAATATTTTTTTCGATGTCATCAAACAGATAAAACGTCAATAAATAAATTATCATAGAGAATGTTCGATTCCATCATTTTTGTCAAAAAATGTGGGCCCTAAAAAAATGGTGCGTAACTAAAGTGGCTCACTGTAGGGGTATTAGGGATTTTTCATGCAAACCAAAAATATATTTGTCTTGATCAACATCAGAAATAAGGGTGATGTTGGTACCATAACACTAGTTCAATCCCTCCAGCTATTTTTTTTACTGACCGTTCCAAGGCGGTACTTCTTTTGTGGATCCTTATTGCTATTGTTTCGTATCCGTCATGCTGTGTTGTCTTTTCATTGCAGTCTTGTGGTAATCTGCTGGGATAGGGCTGACCTCGTTGTTCATGCTCAAAGTAACAAAGCATGGAATTTCAAATGCTCATTAATACTAAAATGCTGAAAAATAAAGACTTTTCTTGCTTTCAAAATTTCAGATGTTGCATTTATCGCTTTATTGTGTTTCCAGGGTTGAAGTGACCCCCGTTTTTTTTAAACAGCTTTAAATTGAACTTAGAAGAACGGCACTTAGGATGTAGATTTAAATGCATACCGCGTAACTACAACTTATTTTTTTGGAGATGCCCTTATTTGTAAATGAAGCCCAAATCCCTTGTACAAAAGAATAACTTAGTTGTTTTTCCCTGTGATTATACTTATGTGTACCTGTATAGATACACGTGGTATACTTGCATTGCTATGATGATATATCCTAGCCCACAGGAATATCTATATCCGCTGATTCAACGAAAATCTATTCCGCAAATCTTACTCGTCATCATTTTGACACACACACGCACGCACACACGCAATTGTAAAAGTCTATATCGGTCCTAGACCGTGCCGTATTGAAAGCAGGCAAATATAAGGCTTAAGCATGAAGCCTGTATGTACATGTAGCACCTTCCATTTCAATTCATAGACTCTTTTTGCCTACTAGCCTAGGAAATTTGTCATGGTTTTGCCGACTGCTGATATTTTTTTTCAAAATCAGTTTGTTTGTTGTTGTTGTTTTTTTCTATTTTTTTTTTCAGAAATATCAGTAGAGTGTCAAGCAGTTTGGATCCAGATCATGCCCGTTGGGCCTGATCTGGGTCCAAATTGTTTGCAAAGGTTATCAGCAGACAACACTAGTAAGTAAAGAGTTTATGACGACAATTCAAGCAAATTAGAGAGTTGACCAGAAATAGCGAATCGGGGATATACATTAATTTTAAAGGGAATCAAATATTTACCTGCTTAAGATATGTAGCTGATAAACTTTGTCAGCAGCCGAAGCCAAGTTCAGACTAAAATGTTGGGCATTATCTGGATCCATACTGTTTGAAAACCTACTTGTATTCCTGAAAGACATATTTTTAGAACATGATTATCTCGAAAGAAAATTCAGCAGAGACCAACAACCCAGCATTTAAAGAGACTAAGTCTGCAACTATGAACTTTTTCGAAATTTTCTATTTTCTTTTTAAATCATTTGTAAAAGTAGAATTAAGTTATGTTTTCACAATAAATCTGTTCGCTATAGCTGAAAACTGCACGGAAAAGTGAATTATCTTATAAAATAGGTGTGTTTTTCTCTTGTTGGTAATTATTTGCGTCCCTCCAATAATTATAGACAGTTAATTTTAACACAAATACTGTCGTTTTGATACTGATAATTTGTAAAGATTTACGAAATTGGTGAAATGTATACCCAAATTAGGTTTTTACTATGTTCTTGAAAAATAGAAACATTAGTTCTAAAATTAAAAGATCAAAAGTTACAGACTATGCAGCTTTAAAGGTCTTGTGAACCTTCAAAATAACTTTTTTAAACTCCTATTGATGTAAAAGTCAGTAATGAGAGAACCAGAATGTCGAAAGCCCCATCAAAAAATTCAAAATAGTGACCAAGTTATGAAGGTTTCAAAATTTAATTAGATGAAATATGCGAGAGGCTCATATGACGTCACTTGAGCTTTTTGAAATATTAAATTCAATATGTTTCATTTATTTTAATATTATTTAATATTTTATTTACTGAAACTGATTCAATATGATAAAATACAACATTTGCATATAAAAACTTAATTGTGCTGCTTTTAATTACTTAGAAACCACACTTCTTAAAATATGACATTTTGAAAAATTCATCTTAAAACAATAATGTGGGCGGGGCTTATATGCTTATTTGCATAATTTTAAAACTTGCATAACTTTTGACTCGGTTGGAATTTTAAGATAGGGTCTTCCGCATTTTGGTTTTCTCATCACTGCCATTTTAATCATGAAGCGTTTCAAAAATGTTTTTGAAGGTTCACATGACCTTTAAGGTTTAGAAAATACTATTATTTGAATTGTTTGTTTTTTTGAACACATGCCATTTCAATTCATCTGTTTTAGATATACAGTGAAGTTTATAAATCAGTATAAGCAGTGAATCATAGCCTAATGCACGAAGATTGGTAAAGTTAAGCAATTTTAGGGTGAAGCTGCGACTGTCTTCATCAGTTTAAACACGAGTTTTGGGTGCTCAAAAGGACCGTCTCATCGAGACGGATGTCTAAGTACACATCAAATATATTTTGGTTGAGAAAAAAGGAAAAATAATTTTCTGTTACGCGCTCTTATCTGTGGGACTAACGAATTACCTCCACTGACCTGTATAAGCCTTGTTTTATTTATATCGTTAGGTTCATTTGGGGACTTATTCAAAGAGGAGCAGCAAAAACACTACAAAATTCCATCTTATCCCAGCCTTTACAAAAACTCATAATTATGTGGAAAAATTAATTCAATTACGCGGTATATATCTAAATTCATTTCTCTAATTTATTTTTCAATTAAAATCACCATTAAAGAATAATTAGCAAATAACGGGGGTCACTTAAGTCCTGGAAACACTATATTAAAGCCTACAACGTTGGCATTTTAACATTTATGAGTAGGGTAGATTTCTTGCTTTATAACCTTAGGATCTACTGTTTGTGTGAATTGAAATCAGGGATTTCGCGATGAGGTCCTTTTTATAAACAATACTATTACTTGAAATATGAGTACTAACATAATAATAAATGGTATATACTAAATAACATTGTTTTAATTATAATATACACTGTGTTTGTACATTTTTTATTATGCATGAAAGACTAGAGACCAATCAAGGGTCAAAATAAGCTATTGCCATGTAAACTCCTGCTGGATCAACTGAAGCATTAAATAAGTCATGTGGTCTAAATACACCAATATAGGTTCCAGTAAAAGCCTCGGTTACGTTGTATCCTTCCGCTGCAGTCATGCCAAGGTCTGAAAGAGCCATGCTTACCTGAAAAGAAACATCATGTTACTGTCCTGCCAGTCAGAGTGACAGTGGCGTCGTGTTTTATTTACAAAGTAATCAGGGACTTATAATCGATAGATCACTTGTGTATTAATCCTATCCGCAGGATAGGATTAATACACAAGTGATCTATCGATTCGTGTTAGCTAAAGTGAATTGTACAAGTAAATGTTTTACTCAGCAATTATAAACCAAAATTATGTCACTGTCACTCGTGGTTGGCACGACAGTAGTAAAATGATCTGAAAAAATGAATTTCCCCAAAATAAATCCTCTCCAAACATTGGTCAAAGGAAGTCACAAGGAAGTACTAATAGCAGGAAATACTCATTAGAACCGTCTTATTGCGATGCTTCAAATGAGCATCCATTTTACATTCCAAGCAGAAATAAAAAAAAAGTATGGCATTCTTTTAAAAGTAATTTTCTATATATAATTGCTTTGCCGAGTTTAATTCTTACATAACTTGTACATTTTGTCAGTATTCTACCAATTTAGTGTACTTTCATATTTCTTTAATAAAGAAAAAAAAATCTTATTTATTTCTTAATTATCGTTTGCATCACATTAAGCATGTGACCTTGATCTGTGCCTCCAACGGTATATACATATGCTGAGATGGTTGTCAGACCTCAGACTCTATGACGGTTCTGACTTCAAGACTTATCTATATATGAGAGGCCTGATGTTGTGTCTGTAGGCGGGCCCACCAGGGTTTAAAAGTTGGATCTCTTTTACTCTGGTATTCAGTTGTATAAACTGTTGAGTCCTTATCTTTGTTTTATCTCCTTTTTTATATCTCGACTTGTATTTACTAGGAGATGACACATCGATAAGTTAGAGATCTTTCATGCAAAATTAACATCTATTTGTCTTAATTCACATCAGAAATAAGGGTGAGGTTGGTACCATGAACCTAGTTTAAACCCTCAAGTAAAAATAAATTACTGACCGTTCCAAGGTGGTGCTTCTTTTGCGGATTCTTTTTGTTATCTATGTTTCGAGTCTGTCATGCTATCTTGTCTGTTTATTGCAGCCTCGTGATCTCCTGCTCGGAAAGGGATAACATCTTGGCATTCTTGTATGTGATGTTTTCTTGTGTTTTTGTCACTTACCCATGTGGTGTCCTGGGTCAGGTGTGGTACTTGATTGTATCGATTCCTGATCTTTGCCTCCTTCCTTATTTGTAATCCAAACGAGATAGGTAATCCTCAGTCAAAATTGAAAGAGGAGTTTGCGTTACGAGTCATAGATAGGTTTTAAGTATAGGTGACCTTGACCTTTGAGTCCAAGGTCATATCACTGATCTAAAACCTATGTTGTAACCTACACACCAGGAGCAATAGCTGTGCTAAATATGAACATCCTCCATCAAAAAAAAATGAAAAAGAAGTTCACGTTACAAGCCGTAAGAAAGTTGTTGACAGGTTTTAAATATAATTGACCTTGATATTTAGTGCCAAGGTCGTATGTGCATACCAAAATGGGTGATGTGATCTATACAGTAATTGACCATCTGTGGTAAATGCAAGAGGAGCTCACTTTACGAGCTGTAGTGACGATTTGTGAAGAGATCTCAATGAGACGGTTCTTTTTGGCATCCAAAACATATCTTAAATGTAAGCCAATATTTGCAATTTTACAATCAAAAATTTTGTTTATCTAAACTTGTGTTTCAACCGCTATACTCACACGGACAGGTCCACCTCCGTCATCTAAGTTCAGAAAAGCAAATGCCATTCCTTTAGCATCAAGTCCCATAGGTTTGGTCCACACTTCCATATTGTTCCACTTATGATAAAATAATAATGAAATAAATATGTCAATATTTAGTGTTATTCCAGTAAGCATATTTAAAGACCTAAATTCTGAGACATTAAAAGTGGTATCACTGCCTGAGGGTTTTTCCGTGCAGATCAAAGGCTAATCTTTATAAGGTGATTACAAATTCCTTACAGGGGGCAATAAAGTGGTCCCATGAAGGGTTTAGATATTTTCTGATATTATTGATATTTGTCTTAGTGAAATTGTGTTATATACATGTAAGTCCCCTCTTTGGGCCCCTTTAATCCAGTGAGATACTGAAACTGACCCTAGCAGTTAATCCGTTAATGATCTCTATTGGACAGGTCTTTAAGCAGACCACTATTGGCCCGCCAGCAAAAACGCCATTAGAATGGCGTTTCACTGGTGGGTCAATAGTGGCCCGATACTTTATACTGGCTGGGATATTAGTATGTCTATCTACAAACTCGCTGGCGGGACAAATATTGTACTACTTCATTTGTCGTTCGCAGCCAAAGTTGCCTAGCGTTAGTTGTATTTTGGAAGACCGTACTGTGCAGTCTGGTCTTCACCGAGGGGCCGCGGGTTCCAGCTTTGTGGACCTTGAGCAAGACACATTTATCCTAGCTTAATACAGGTCTAACCCAGGAAGATCCGTCCAGGTTTAACTGAAAGATTGTTGATGGGACGTAACGAATCAAATCAAACATTGTCTACATGTAAGTTAACATTTACTATGCACCGAACAACAGCAAAAGATTTAGCTTCATTTCAGGCTCACACTTAGTGTTAAAAGGCATATTTATAAATAGGCCTGTGCAGTTAAGGTTTGGACGAGTAGCACATCTGTGCAGTTCATCAGAGCACAGAAGCCTGAGGTTCGGTCCTTATATCACTTCTATAGCCTTTAGACCGAAAGCACACAATGCCATTACGAGCCTATATATAGATGTTTTCTTGTAGAATGGCGGCTACTTATCTGCTGGATGAGTACCTCTAAACTTGGTTTACGTTAGATGTAAAGGATAAACAATCACATGAAAGAAACCTGTGAAACGTACAACCTTGAATAAGAATGGCATTTGAATTAGAAAGTACAGATACGTATTCAGTACACGCTTGTAAGAATATATGCACTTATTACATGTAGGTTGAATACTTGATTTTTCTTGTCCTTTCTGACTTTCTATACAGTTTAAGATGGGCATTGGAAGAAATCTTATTCAACAAGCATAGCAAGTATATATGAGCCGTGATATGTGATTTCCAACAATGTGGCTTTTTTACATGAATAAACTCTTACGAGCCTGTGCAGCCCTCTTTTAAGCTTAGGAACTCCAAATTATTTTCGATAAGTAGCCTAAGAGTCAAAGAATATTCAAGCGACTAGCAAAGGCTCTGACCAGACTGCGCGTATGCGCGGGCTGGTCTGAGCCGTCGTTGGTCGCATATACCACATTGTTGGAAATCTCATGTTGCGGCTCAATTATAAGAAGTGGATGAGAAGGGGCGAAACGAGTTGGGACAAACTCCCCACTAATTACCACCATCACAATAATAGAGATCATAACGACTTTTTCAGAAGATGGCACGCTGGATTAGTTGGATTAGTTTCTATATATATTTGAAGAAAAACACGCTTAGTTTGCCAAATGAAAACAAACACTTACATAAATATGTATCATAAAAACTAATACATGTACATAATATTACGAAATAAACGTGTTTTTTTTTTTTGTATTACTATTCTGATTTTAAGGCTCTCCATTGTAAAACGAAAGAGAACGATCTTGTTAAGTTTGCCATCGATTTGGCCAAACCAAAAGAAAAAAAATAACCTTTAAGATTCGTCTTCCTTCTATTCCATACTTGTCCTGGTTGACGCTGATCAGTCTATCGTTCTGTAACAGCGCTTTGGCTTCTGGTTTGACATTTCGCAGATCGTTTGACATGAGCAGTGGTGCTGCCATTATTGACCAAAGAGCCATTTGTACGCGCTCCTGGTCGTAGCTGAGACTATAATCACCCACGATTATCTGCAAAAGAAATGTGGTGTGAACGTTACTATTGTTCTAGGGCCAGCTCACGAGCTTTTGTATGGTATCTATTGCACATGCGTAAATTGATTCTTTTAACATGTTTTACTGTCCGCCACGATGCGCTTCCCGATTTGAGTATGTGAGTAGTGTAGGCTCCAGCGAGAGTACGCCTTTGCATACATACCATATATGGAAAACTAGGACCGTTGGACTCCGAAAAAGGGGTCCACATAATGTCCTGCAGTGAGGGGACATCCATTTTAGCGACAATTTTGATTATTGTTCAGCCGACAAAACCCATATTCAGATATGAATAAAAGTTTGATGAAGTAGTCCATATATGAAATTTGGAAGAAATCAGGTGATAAATGACTAAGTTAGGGTACATGTATCCACAAGTGCAAACTGACAAGTGGTGACCATTTTTGGCGGCCATTTGGGTTATCGAAAAAATCCCATATTAATACGTGGGCGAGAGTTTGATAAAAGTAATCCATATACGGTATGAAATTTGGAAGCAATGGGGTTATAAACTACTAAGGCAGAGTGTCCACAAGTGCAAACTGATAGGCAGCGGTCATTTTGTCGGGCATCTTGGTTATCATGCGTCGGACAAAACCCGTTTTCGAACCTGATTGATGGAAGCCATCTATATATGAAATTTGGAAGAAATCCGATAAAATTGACTAAGTTAGAGTGACCACGATAGCGGACAATGATAGGCGGCGGCATTTTGTCAGCCATCTTGGTTATTGTTTGTCAGACAAAGCCCGGATTGGAACTTGAACGAGATTATGATTGAAGCCACCCATATATTAAATTTGGAAGAAATCTGATTAGATATGACTAAGTTAGAGTGATCACGACAACGGATGGACAGACCGAGGGATGGACGGACAAGCCAAAAACAATAGAGCTCCGCCAACCTGCGACCCTGGAATTATATGATAGACAACCATATCCTTGTTGTATCAATCTGTCCAGAATAAAAAGAGTAAGAATGTATGCAGGCCCTCAGTGATTATGGTTGCTGTTTATTATTTAGGGGTATAACTACGCTTTAGTGTGGGCCTTAATCACTTCACTTGTATATGATTGTGGGATTTACTTGTGTATGATCCTTGATATAGTCCTAACCATTGCGTTATCACAGAGTGCTTGCAATGAAAATGAATAACCTGTATCATGGATTCCAATTCTATTTTTTTCTACATAGAAGCCTCCAAAAGCAGCTCCTGTCAGAAGACATTTTCAAAAAAATATTTAGATCTTGTGGCTGAGCTTAATTGAATATTTACATAATTATGTGTATAGCCAAGCATGTAATTTGGTGACACATGTGTGCCGTCAGTGTGCCAAAATAAGACTTGTTATCAACATAGCACCTGATAGAAACAGGCCCCCTACTGTCCTGCCAGCCAAGAGTGACAGTGGCATCATGTTTTGTTTACACAGTTATCAGGGACTTAGAATCGATAGATAACTTGTGTATCAATCCTATCTACAGGATAGGATTAATACACAAGTGATCTATCGATTCACATTAGCTTAATTGGAGTGTACAAGTTAATGTTTTTACACGACACCACTGTCAATCTTGGTTGGCAGAACAGTACCTATATTTTCGCTGTTTTCCACCATTTTGTTCTTTATCCGTATACATGTAGTTTGGCGAGTCTTATCCAAGAGACAAGTGTTGTATCCAAAGTGCTCAGCCAAACTAGCGTAATTATGGTCTCATAATATTTAGGGTAAACACGGCTGGGTAGCAATGAGGATAAGTAGACCTACCATATCCGGGTCGTTGAAATTTCCTGGTCCAGCAACAAGGCTAAAATTGCCAGTATCATTGCCATAGAAGTCTAGAATGCCTTTAACACTGTCCCACGAATCTTGGATATCGGCATAATTTCTCCAAATATTACATGTTGCAGCAATCTTCTTGTAATCTGGCTGTTAAAGGACGAAATCATTTGAATTATACTAAGCAAAACACATTACGTCACAATGTCCCCAAAATTATAAGTCCAAGGCGATAGCTTAAAACAATAGTAATTTAATATTCAATTTTATTGCTTGGCAGACATTATGCAGCCATTTGCACAAAATGATTTTCTTGTTCAACGCGCATGCACAATGTCATTAATCTTCATTTTTTCATCATCTACGAATATTCATCAATCAAAAAAGGTATGTACAGTATGCTATGAAAGAAATTAAAGGTCAACATTTTATCCTTTTGAAATTATCTCCCTTGAAATTAAACGTATAGCAACTCTTTAGCTCTTATTCTCTGCACATTTCTGTGAGTTTTTTCAATTACAAGTTAAAGATATCATTTGTCCAACTTCCGACGATGCTTCTCTGCCAATTGGTTTAACCAAAGTAATCCATTGCCAACAGTACATCACTTTGCTTTGTCTATGTGATCTTCAATGCATTCTGTCTTGAATGGACTAAAGTGCAATGTTCCAAGCCAAGACTTTCAGAGACGTTTGCATTTGAAGCGATCGTTTCAGTTACAGGTCCGAGGTCAGCTGAATTTGCACTCGGCCGGCCAAGGGTCAATTCAGCTGACATTGGACCTGTCACTGGACCAATAAAAAGTGATAATACTGACATTTTTAGAGTGTATCTCTTCAGCAAAATTTTCTTTTTACACTTTTTGATACTTTTTATAATAATGAAACAGCATTTATCATAAATAGTGCGAAGGACTGACTTTCTCAAACGTTAATTACTTACAATTTGTCCATTGAATACAATATAGGCTGGCCAGCTGCACGAATATAACATCGGTCGACCGGTCTTATTGAGGTAAAATTCCATGACGGGATAACCTGAAGAAATGTACTAGCCCTCAGAAAACAAGGCCTTGGGTTATAAAACCTTTTTTCAAGCTCAAATTGTGTGAGCATGAAATTTTCAATCTTAACAAACAAATGAGGCAATTTTCTCCCTGAGAGTAGCATGCGTTTTCTCTTATTCATGTCTTAAACTTTAAAATGCCAACAAAAATGCTGACATATTACAATTTATGACCAGGCCACGTTTCAAGCTCATGTGAGTGGAGTATGATGTGTGTCTTATAACCTTGAGCTAGGCCTGAGTAGACCTAGGGATGCAATAACTTGCTTCTACACGTATATGCAATATGCTTTAAACACCAGCAACTTTTCAATATTGGTATTATGTGTGGAAGTCAAACAGTAAAGGCAATACATTGACAAGCATTTATATGAAATACGATTGAAACACCATAAGCTTTGCAATACTAGGTATGTGTGTGGAAGTCATAAAGTCAAGGTAAAACATTCAAATATTTATATGGTATATGGTATAAACACAATCAGCTGTTTTTAATACTGGGGATGTGTGTGGCTGTCATAAAATAAAGGGAATACATTGACAAGCATTTATATGAGCATGCTTTAAATGCCACCAGCCTTGCAATACTGGGGATGTGTGTGGCTGTCATAAAATAAAGGGAATACATTGACAAGCATTTATATGAGCATGCTTTAAATGCCACCAGCCTTGCAATACTGGGGATGTGTGGGGTTGTCATAAAATAAAGGGAATACATTGACAAGCATTTATATGAGCATGCTTTAAATGCCACCAGCCTTGCAATACTGGGGATGTGTGTGGCTGTCAAAAAATAAAGGCAATACATTGACAAGCATTTATATGAGCATGCTTTAAATGCCACCAGCCTTGCAATACTGGGGATGTGTGTGGCTGTCATAAAATAAAGGCAATACATTGACAAGCATTTATATGAGCATGCTTTAAATGCCACCAGCCTTGGAATACTGGGGATGTGTGTGGCTGTCATAAACTAAAGGCAATACATTGACAAGCATTTATATGAGCATGCTTTAAATGCCACCAGCCTTGCAATACTGGGGATGTGTGGGGTTGTCATAAAATAAAGGCAATACATTGACAAGCATTTATATGAGCATGCTTTAAATGCCACCAGCCTTGCAATACTGGGGATGTGTGTGGCTGTCATAAAATAAAGGCAATACATTGACAAGCATTTATATGAGCATGCTTTAAATGCCACCAGCCTTGCAATACTGGGGATGTGTGTGGCTGTCATAAAATAAAGGCAATACATTGACAAGCATTTATATGAGCATGCTTTAAATGCCACCAGCCTTGCAATACTGGGGATGTGTGTGGAATTCATAGGTCAAGGAAATACACTGACAAATCCCACATCGGTTCAGAGGCCTAGATGCATATTCCTGTCGAACACTTATATTAATGTAAAAAAATAAGTGAGACATGAGATTTTGCTACTTATACGAAAGCTCACGTGAGCCTGCGTAAATGCACAGACTCATCAGAACCTTCGGTGCTCACATAGATATAAAAGAGTGTAGGTTAAGATTTTGACCGTGAGCGCAGCTGCGATACTTCAGAATGGGCGTATAAAGGAGGCTTAAGCTGAATTCGTACCATGACCTCGTGTGCTTACAAATTTTTAAGCCACGAAATGACAAAGCCAATAAAATGAGTATGCATGAGCCCAGCGAAGGCTCTGATCAGCCTGGGAGTCTGCCCGGGCTGATCAGAGTCTTCGCTGTGCGCTCAGTGGGTACCTAAGGATCCAAGCTTTCTTCATGTGGACAGCAAAGACTCTGATCATATTTAGCTAACCTGAGTCTTCTGGTGACGCACAGCCACATTATTGAGTTGCTCATGTTGGTAGAGAATTAGACTGGGGACTGAAGGGTCTCACCACCGGTGGAGTCACTGTGTTGTGTCCTTGAGCAAGACACTTTATCCGCTGCCCATTACTGGTTCAACACAGAAAGACCCGACAAGACATGACTGACAAAGTGTTGAATGGGACGTAAAGAATCAAAACAAACAAAATCATGCCACTTCTCATTTCTTTCTTACCATAATCCATATCTTCTATGTTGGTATAACAACCATCCAGTTTTACCATATCTACTCCCCATTTGGCGAACGTGTCTGCGTCCTGTTCCAGATAGAACTTGCTGCCCGGATAACCTCCACATGTAAATGTTCCAAAGTCCTCGTAGATACCCAACTTCAGGCCCTTTGAGTGAACCTACATGTATAATAGTGAATATACCTATTTAAGCCAAATAGACTTTACACTCCTTATTATTGGACGAGTCTATTTCCAGCTTTTGGGTTGCTTGGTGGTGATTTTTATTTTTGGGGCATGATTTTAACAAAATATTCTGTAAGCGAACAATAAAGCCCTGATCAGACACAACATTCTGAGGCTTCTGATCTAGGGGTACGGCGAATGCCTTCGTAGCATAAAAAGACGCCTGGCTCATATCACTGTAAATGTTCTTGTAAGTTAACTGCCCAGCCTGTCTGACACAGAACACGGTTGGGCACACGGTTCCAATACGGTATACTTGGTTATACACGGGTTGAATGGTACGAGTATTGAGCTCCAATCGTGCCTGGGGATGGGTTGGTACGATTTAGACTCGAATGTAGCCCGAGTATGTACGAACAAAGCACGGAGTATACTCGATCAAGCAAGGTTTGTCACGGTTTGAACACGATTTGCAAACGATTTTCATACGATTGTTGTACGGTTCCAAGTACGGTTTAGTACGGTCTATTACGGCCTTGTACGATTAAACACAACTTTTACTCGATAAACTGGACATTTACAGGGTTTACATACGGTCCCACCGACTTTTGTTCGAGTTCGATTCCACACGATTTATATACGATATTGACACGATTGAGCTCACTCGTGGAGTAGACTTCATGTGCGGTTGTATATACGGTCTCACAGTCTTGTACGGTCTCGTACGGTCTCACACGGTCTCTCACGGTCTTGTGCGATCGCTAATACGATTATACACGGACATGGCACCCGTGTCAGTTTTTTCAGTTTTAAAAATCATACACGGCTTTCACGGATACACTCAAATGGCTCGAGTGCAACTCGGATAAGGTCACGGTTGGTTCGGTTGTATGTACGGTTTACACGGATGGCCAACCATATAAGCCGTGTGTTCTGTGTCAGAAAGGCAGTATGGTGTAAACTTTTACTTACTTTCTTACTCAAACAACTTGACGTCAACGGTTGTTGAATATAGGGATTACACATGTTTTTTCATGCATTAACATTTGCCGGGTCCCGAGGAAGCTTTTTGAACACGAGGCCGTTAGGCCTAGTGCTCAAACATCGACCGAGGGACCCGGCAAATGTTAATGCAATGAAACACACATGTGTGATCGTTATTCTTCCATATTTTAACTGATTTCAGGATAAACCGCGCTGAAAACGTCACTTAAACATTTAATATCCCCTTTCCTACACATGATTTCTCAAAACAAAATGGCGTCAGCGTCAAATTTCGAAAGTCATTACGTCGCCACAAAGTCATACATACGCGTGCAACGTTTTCGCGAACGAAAGCATCGGCGAAATGATCAGTAACGGCCGCAACGCTTTCCACTGTAACGTCATGCATGCAAATCAGGGCACAGTTTAGGCTTTTTCAAGTTAAAGCCGTGTTCAAACAGCACGTGAATCTCATGGTTTGAACATGGATTTTGAGGCTTCAAACAGCTTCGCGTAACGAATTCCCATGCAAGAATATTAATTTTTTACCTGTTATTGTTTAGTTATTCTCCGGATCAATACAACTGAAGAGAACATAGCTTTTAAAGAAGCTGAAAGATTACACCAAGATCTGCGGTAGTACAGCTACCACCATTTGGTGTAAAGATTACTTAATTTTTACAGCAATATGGGTTAAAATTAAAAATAAGAAGAAGAAGCTGAATTGGACGGAGCTTTTAGTTAGGAATTAGCAAACGTTTTTGAGCATTGAAAAAAGACTTTGCATACTGGGGATTCGGTAGTGGGTACTAAACAGTGTACACTAAGTGAAATGCTGCCGACATAGAAGATCAGGATCAACACTGTTTGTTAAGATGAAATAAAAGGAAATACCTATTGCCAGTTAACTGGTAATTGCAATTACACGTTAAATTTGCTTTGGCAATAGCGAATTAACGTTTCATATGCGATTTTACGTTAAAGGTAACTGACATAGCGAATTACATTGACGTTAACAGGTATTTGGTTATCATAGCACAATATTCTTAACTTACTTAAGCAAAATTTATATTTTCTAGCTAGTTTCTGTAGCTGAGCAGGCTGGTTTAGGTTGGCCGTGGTCTTAAACCACGCGACGAGGTCCAATTATGTATGGTAACAGATCAACACTTTCAGACCATATATAATACATGTATTTCATGATCTACTTACATAATCTGCTAGGCCACTGATGCCGTTTGGGAAACGATCCGGATCTGGCACTAGGGATCCATTGGCGTCCCTTTCCTTACTCATCCAACAGTCGTCCACATTCACGTACTCGTAGCCCTTATCCTTGTAACCCTCGGACACCAACAAATCAGCCATAGTTTTGTACAGCTTCTCACTAAAAAATAGGCCAGTGCATGAGATCTAAAGCCTCGTTTATATGCACAATTTGCACCCTGGTGCAAATTTACTCCTGGGAGCAAAATTGCACCCGGGAGTAAATTTGCACCCCTTATGTAGCGTTCATATGTCAGTAAATTGTGTTCATATGTTATTGGATTTGCTCTTTAAACATATCACAAATGTTTCAGTTTTACATTAAGGAGAAATTCGATGTGTTAAGAATGTTTCGATTATTATTCAATTCAAGATACCGTCGTGTGAGAAAAAATGCAACTCCATTTGGTTTTATTTGCTTAATTCATTTATACAATATTTAAAGAGGATAATGCACCAGTAATTTGTATCCACGGCCCCCACCTACGGGGATAGCCGTGGGATAGCCGGGGTAAGGTGCTGGACAATTACTTTTTGATTGTCCCCGCAGTGCCAGGGAAGTGTGGGGGTATAACACTGGGGCACTTACCCTGCTGGGATTTTCTGTTGTGTAGGGTGGGGCAAAGAGCAGGGTTGTTATCATCAGCTTTTACCCACAGGGCGGGGCTTATACCAGGGCTCTGGAAAGTGAAAACCCATTATCCCCGCCCATCCCCGTAGGTGGGGGAGCAGTGGATACAAATGACTGGTGCATAAATGGCACTTATAGAAGCTGTTGCAGCAGTACTAACTAAATATATGACTATCTGGCCAAGAGAGGTGTACGAACGTATTGCTTGAGACTTATACATGTACTGATGATCCATGGCTTCCGAATGTAACGGGCTCTGCGACAAAGTGCGCAAATAGCTGCAACGGAATGCGCGTGTGCGTTAAGTTGTTTCAGTTGAACTGCTGGTGACAGTTTGACTTAGGACTGCGCAGAGCTGGACAATTGAGAACCTCTTCGTATAATAGCAAAACAAACGTCTTGTGAATGCGTGAAACTGGTTTTACGTCCATGGTAAACATGTAGGGATCTTTCATGCAAACCAAATATCTATGTGTCTTGATCCTCATCTGAATTAAGGGTGAGGTTGGCGCGCCTTTAAACCGGTTTAAGCCCTCCAGTAAAATATTTTACTGACCGTTCCAAGGCGGTACTTCTTTTGTGGATCTTTTATGTTTTTATTCTGTCTTGTATTTGCTATGTCTTTGTGCGCGTCAGTTTAATTGTACTTTGTGGTCACCTGCTGGGAAAGGGCTGACCCCTTGGCATTCGTTTGTGGTGTCTATCTGTGAGTTTGTCACTTTCCCATTGGTATCCTGGGTCGGGTGTGGTACTTGATTGTATCAATTCCTTACTTACTTTGTCTTCTCTTCTAAATTTCTGTTAAGTTTCCGAAGATAAATGGCTCAATCGAGGTTATCAATGGCTTCAAGAGGTTTGGGTGCCCAAATGGGGGGGGGGGGTAAGATAGAGGGTAGACATATTTTAATTATTGCTATGTCTGAACATAATGTTGATTACATGAATCGTAAAGGTGGTCACTCCGATATTATGCAGGGGGACCTTTTCACCGATGTGTACATCAGATAGCATGGACTCGTGCATGGCGCCAGGGTTCTGGCAAACTATGATTTCTATTGCTGAGGTTAGGAAGAGATATTATTCGGAAATAGAATCGTGCAAATCGAAGCCCATAGACCAGAAATTCCAGTTGTTCTGCGTGGCAACCCGGCATAGCCGATGAAGTAGTGAATACAGCGAGAAGCATGGCCTTAAATTTGAAAAAAGGACTATTTATATATACTCAGAAAAACAATTGAAGGATATTTAGATTCAGTCCCATCTCTAACATTCAATACAATAAAAACTTTGCTAACTATGCATGCATTTCATAGTTCCAGAATTCTGCAATCAAAATTAATGTTTTATTTTAGTCACGCTCCAATGGTTTATGTGCAGTACACATCAAAGTGGTTAAACCCTCTATACTGAAAAGTCACATACCTTCAAAAATGATTGAAACCCATTTTTATCGTTTGTATTCCATAATGACTGGCTCCATAACCATCGCCGGTTCTCCCTCCGAAAAATGGCACCTAATTTTGTAGCTGTTATCAGTGTTTTACTGCAAATTTGTGGTCAACTTTACTGGGGTATGCCATATCCGTGTACTTTTGTTGAAGAAGTTGTCCCATTAGTAGGGGCAATGACTGGTAAATTGGTGTTAAATTTTGTCTGTGGTCGGAATTAGAACATAAACAATGACCTGGTAAAGGTTGCAACAAAAATTGAGAGCGCTAAATTTTTTGCTTGTGAACTTTGGGTAGAGAGGGTCGGTACATTTGGTGTAGTACTGTATCGTAACCAATGACCCGTGAATTTCAATTTGCATTTTGGTGAATAGCCTAGTGATAATTCTATAAATGGCAAAAGATAATTTGCTTGAAAATTATAGTCCCAAATGTAATAAAGTCAAAAGAATTTTAATATCCTTCAATTGTTTTTCTGAGTATAGTTTATTTTCATACACATGTACATGTTCACATAGAAAAGATGGGTGATTCATCAAAATCTAAGATCAAATTGTACATATGTGATAACAAATTGCGTTCATGTGCGCAATTTGCACCCCGGTGCAAATCTGCACCCGAGTGCTAATTTGCTCCACCGAATTTGCACCACCTACAAAGGTGGAGCAAATTAGCACCCGGGTGCAGATTTGCACCGGGGTGCATTTTCATAAAGCACCGTTTATATGACCAAAATACACCCCAGGTGCAAATTTACACCACGGGTGTATATTTGCACCGGGGTGTATATTGTGCATATGAACGAGGCTTTAGTCTTCAGACTGCACTCAGTGAGTAGCTATACACTGTGAAGAGATTTTTGGGGCTTAACACAAAATTTGGTGGCAGCTAAACTTGTCTACCACTGATATTGGTGTAACTTTTCACCTGATTTTATAATTATGTTCTGTTCAATTGTATTGACCAAAAGGATGGCAGCTCAGCTGTCATCTCTTTTTGTCATAAGTTTCACTTATCATTTTAACAATGTAAGGTTTCTATTTCTTCACTCGGTGAATGAGGGCTCTGATAAGACTGGGCGATATCCAATTTGAGTCTTCGCTGGTCTCTTGAATGTTATAGAAACCTTTTCGACAAACAGTGTGGACCATTTGTTTGATTTGATTCTTTACGTCGCATCAACAATCTTTCAGTTATGTAGAGACGGGTCTTCCTGGATTGAACCAGTACTAAGCTAGGCTTGATGTGTCTTGCTGAAGGACACAACACAGTGCTGCCGGTGAGGCTCGAACCCGCGGCCCTTGGTCACGAGTCAAACACTCTACCACTGAGCCACTGCGTTCCCTACAGTGTGGATCAAGTCTGGTCTGAGGTCACATTGTTTGCATATATACTAATATTAATCAATAATGTTATCAAATATGTGCACCAGGGCCCGGAATTACAATGCTTCCTTAGAGTTACATAAGTTAAGTATTGATTTTTCAAGATGCGAAAAATAACGGTAAAAACTGATCAATATCAAAATAGTTTTAATTTTTCTGAAGATCAAAATGATATCTTTGACCACAAATACCACATCGATCCAGGCAATTTATTTAGCATTTAATACAGCATGTTGAAATATCAATACTTAACTTAAGTCTTGCTTAACTTTAAGGATGCATTGTAATTCCGGGCCCAGACGAATAAAGCAGACAGTAATTTCGGATGGTGCTTAAAGGATTCAATGCACAGTTTTCACATTTGTATATTTAGACGCGGTTTTATACCTTTAAAACAAAATACCTTTAAAACAATAAATCCTCTTACCTTATACAGTTATCTGGATCATTCAAACAGTCAATATTGCACCTGTAGCGTTCCCATGACAACCAGCCCATAGGCGGCGTCCTTGCAAGCCCGTTGTCGAGGGCATACACGATGGATCCTAAAGCAGCCACAAGAATAACAGCCCTTTGTGTTGTTTCCATCATTCATCAATAGCTACAATAAATATCGACACTGTAACAAGGAATAATCCTACTGCAAATGAGCACTGACATGACAGAGGCAACAAAATGAGTGTGCCAAGCACAGGTTTAGATAAACAGCAATTTTCAGCGCAAAAATCAGTTTAGCATATGTTTTGGGTGCTCAAAAGCACCGTCTCATTGAGACGGTTCTTTTGAGTACCCACAACATATGTTTTGGTTGCGAAAGAAGAAAATTAAATTTTCGTTGCGCACTCTTAACTTAAGTCCTGGCTCAGGTTGATCAGAGTCTTTGATGTGCGCAAAGTGGAAAACTAAGGACCCACACCTTCTTCGTGCGGACAGCGTAGACTCTGATCAGACTGAGCTCAGCCTGATGCTTAGACAGAATTGAGTCTTCTCGAGACACATACACATAATTTAGCAACGACATGTGTTTTCCCACAATTTGGTATTTTGACAAGTGTAGACGCAGATGAGCCTGTACGGCCTCCTTTTAAGCTTAGTAAATCCAAATGATGATCAGTCAGAAGCCGAACACTCATAGAACATTCCTGCGACTAGCAAAGGCTCTGATCAGACAGCGCGTATGAGCAGGCTGATCTGAGCCTTTGCTGGTCACACATACCACATTGTTGGAAATCTCATGTCGCGGCTCATATTGTTTTTTTTCCAGTTTTGGCTCACATTCCTAACTTCCAATCATTTCTATTACAGGACCTTGGAGTGGTATGTCCAAAATCGATATCTTCCCTTGCGCAAAGTACATGTACGAACGAAGACCAAAGTAACTTGACAAAGCAAATGCTTCCGTTCTTGTTTCAAGCTGTATTTACCATGTATAAATCTATTTGAATAAATGGTAAATACAGGCGGACAATCACGTGATCTCAAACTATAATATACCATTGACATAACTTCCAATGACCAAAAATAATTTATTCTGATGATCTAACATAAAATTCTTTTGACATTAGTCTACCATACTTATTTTGAGTCGAAACCCGACTGTTTGGCATTCCGAAACATAGTCATTGACTCAAAAGAACGGTTTTTCTGGGTCAACTCTCAGTATACAAAATGCCAAACTTCGATGCTATGTACAAACAACGGATAGGAAAGGGCTAAGTTTTCAGACTTTTAGACCAATATTCCCTCTAAGTTGTTACAGAAAAAGTTTGACATGTCAGAAGATCTGGTAAAGAGCATTTGAAAGTAAAAATGTACACATTCTGGTCATGAAATGTGAAATGCAATTCAGGCAATAATTTTGTTATTTGATTGTTAAACTGTCCCCATTTGCTGCAAAATATTGCTTGGTGATGTGAGAAGAATCATTGTGGCATTTACAGACGATAAGATCCAGGAAACAGGACTCCTAGTCACTATCCTAAATGCAGCCTAGTCTCAAGGGGCAAAAATTCGTTATTATTCAAACCCATTAGAAATTGCCAGAGCCATACAACAATGCCGGTGTGATTTAGCATGGTTGATTAGCTGCAAACTTTGATAGACAGTAAACAAAATCATCCCCGAATTATGGAGAAAATCAATATATTTCTTAACCGATGCGATATTTATTTGAATTCTCCAAGTATTGAAGAAAGGTGGCATTTATAGAGAGTATACTTGTTTTCTGTAATACGTTGTATTAGAACAAATACGGTATATAAGAACTCACTTGTTCGTCACGAGAAATTCATGGAATTTCCTTAGTTAAGCTAATCACGAGTCAAAAACCTCGTGATTTAGATGCAATGATTGTTCAGCAAGGGTATAAATTATCGTTTATAATTTTGTATGTTCAATCGAGGCTAGACAGACCAAATGAGAAATTCTGTTGCGTTTATGTGCGATTACCCACCCACCCACCCTCAAATGTTCGAAAAATGGTTGGTTATGTATATATGAAAGATATATTGCAAAACGGCTTAAAATGATCCAAGAACTTTTGTTTTTTATATGATATTTGATTGGTTATCAGTTTCCAAGAATTTTTTTCTTTTGTATGATATTTGATTGGTTATCAGTTTCTTTCAGATAGGCTGTAAAATTGAGAGATTGGTTTTATGGATGAGTTGATGCACAGTCTATGTTGTGTTTTGAACCCTGAACTACATTGATGTAGCCTAAGCAAGGAACTACATTTGGAAGGAGGGATGCTGGCTGGCTGTAAATTTATTGTTATGAAATTTTGTCTTATGAATAAAGAGAAAGCGCTCAGGTCTGTGCTTGCCGTCACACATGTATATGTTGTTAAGTTTGATATCTTATCCTTTAAGATATTGTACAAAGAAATATAGACGGTTATGATGTACACGTAAGACGCTGAATACTGATGTTGAGACATACAGGCATGTACATCATAACAGTTGATAATTCGAGGTAGCATATCTGGTTTCCAAATGTAAAGAAGTCAAGGTAATAAATAATTTATGTTTCGTCTGAATAAAATGAAAGAGAACATAAACATTGTTTTTAGAAGTGTTTTAGTAGTTCAAGTTCTCATGTTCCTATGACGTCATCAAGATTTGGTGAGGTCTCTATATTACTGACTTTTGGAGAGTAGAATAACAGTACTTTTTAATGAGCGATATATAATTTTGTAAAAAAAGACATTCTGGTAAAAATTAGCAACACAATCAAAATATGCTTAACTTTATGTCATTAGTATATATATTTGTTTATCTTTTCCGTTCGATTGAAGGTATGTTTAACAACTATTTTCTTTTGTTTTGGGCTGTTTTCAGAAACGACACCTAGTACAGAGTACCCGAGTAAGGAACCTAGTAGGCCTACAAAGTACCCGACCTAGGAATCTAGTACAAAGTACCCGGATTAGGAAGCTATTCTTTATATGACACTGTACGTTTACACTAGATTGGTATAGTTCTCTTGAAATTCGAAAAATATTGTGCTTGCTTGAGTTGGTTGGAATCACACGTTTGTCAAGCAAGCTTCGTTTCAGTGTTTTACTACACTCAACGTATTATGATTGGAAAATACATTTAGTAAAAACAGATGACCGGCACTGAAGTTATACTTGCGGCGAAAACCAGGAAAGAAAGACGATGATAGATGTCACACTAAATTATGATAAGAATAACACTGCATTGTGGGATTGGAATCACATGTGTTTAATATTATTTGATGAGTGCATATTTCATACTACACAACTGCTCTGCATGAATAATATTATCAGCACGGAGCTAATATTAATTTGTTTTGATTGATCGGTATGAAGAAAATGTTCATAATTATTTCTTTTTATCTCACCTGAGCCAAAGGCTCTTTTGAAGTATTTTAATTAGAATATATTTCCCATAATGACCTCTGCCATAGTTGCACAAATGGTTGCACTCGGCTTAACTAAATGGCTGCTGGAGATAAAATAGAAAACAAATCTTTAAACGACATCTATTCCTGAATCACTAGTCCAAATCTAAAATAATGTCACATGAATGTTCCCCATAATGCCCTCTACCAAATTTGCACAAACGGTTCTGCTCTGCTGAACAAAATTGCCACCAGAGCTTAAAGTAAAACATTTTTAAATAACATTTCCTGATACAATAGTCAAAATTTCAAACAATTTCACACGAATGTTCCCCATAATGCCGTCTACCAAAATTGCAAAATTTTGTTCCACTCCATTGAGCAAAATGGCCGCCACAGCTAAAGGTAGAAAATCATTAAACGACATCTGCTCTTGAACCACTGTGCAAAATTCAAATTAATTTCACAGAAATTTTCTTCATTATGCCCTCTACCAATATTTGCTAAATGGTGAACAAAATGGTCCCGAGCTTAAACAAAAAGAAGTATCGTTAAATGACATATCATCCTTAACTTAATGCATTACATCAATATAATTTTACAGAAATATTACTCAAAATAATGCTGTTAGAACTAAAAATAGATTTGTTTTAACATTTTGTAATGATAGGCCATGCTTCAGGTGAGCTACCCACGGCCCAGTGCTCTCTTGTTTAATTTACTTATATGGTATCACTTTAAATGCATTTTATTATTCTAAAACATAACTGACCATCCTAAGTTAGATTTTGGGTTTGAATGTATCATATCCAGTCATTGCTTATACATGTACTCTTAACTTTCTGTGTGCTTGGTTTGGACGATGATCTCAAGTTAGGCAGTTAATATCTTTGCCATTTTAGAATTATAATGCATCTTCAATTTGTATTTTATTGTCTGTTTTCCACCTGTTGGAATGTTGTGTACCACACTAAAAGGAATACTACATTCTGTTTCAGGAGTTTAAATATGTGCAAAACGACGACCAATTAAGCTTATATAGAAGAAAACGAAAGATGATTATTTCACTATTTGCAGTTATTTCACAATTTAAAAAACGAATATCACGTAAACAAAATGAAACAGTATTGAAGATGAATTGCTCTACAATAAATCTCCAGGCAAGCCACCGCCATATGTGTTATAAAGGCCAAAGTCATTATTCAGAGCAATACAGTTTTCACCGAAATGCATACTGCTGAGTAACCTAACACACTGTCCTCAAAAAACATTAGCGTCAATCTACACTCAGTAAACAACAACAACACATTCAAAACAATTCCTGGATGCAGAAAATCGTAGGACATCTGTCAGACTGTATATTTTATACCTAGCATCAATTTCCTATTGTTTTACAGTGAGATAATTTTAGTATTTTGAAGAGTGAAATATCTCACTAGTGATGATATAGCTTTTTGATATCATCACTGCTAGTGTTGATATTTTTGTCGGAACTACTTTTTTCTTGCAGACTCGTTGATTACCGAATCACCACCATTCCTTCGTGACATAATTTTCATATCACAGAGACACAGTTTACTATTCTCGAAACTGACCATAACAAGCTATACAGATAGTCAAACACTTAATGTTGCCACGATTACTCAACCAAGTTTAAGTTCAGTCCAACATATGGTTCTAGAGGAGATGTCATTTTAAGAATATCAAGCATGCGCGAATCAAGAAAGTTTTGTAAGAGAGGGTCCACTTTTGACAATGTTTTTTTTTAAGTTGTTGAGGGGAGGGAGGATCCAAATACCACTATGTGGGCCATCATCGATCCGCCAGCAAAACGCAATTAAATGGCGTTTGCTGGCGTGTTGATGATGGCCCAGCATTGACTACCTGTACTGGCTTGGTAGCTTTGTGATTTTCAGGGGATCCGGACCAGTATTGCTAAGAAACCCTATATTTTTGTGATTTTCCAGGGGGGGGGGGGGGGTTCCAGACCCCCTTTCCCCCCTCTGGATCTGCGCATGTCAAGATAGTGGCCATCTTGGATATACATATATTAATAGAATGACTTTAGCAAATGTGTATCTCAACATTGCCCTAATGCTATGCCTCCCATAAAGATTCAGTTGAATCAAGTGCATGGTTTTTGAATAGATTTTGTTTGAAGATTTCAAAATGGCTGCCATCTTTGATGTTCAAACATAACCATTTGATCAGTTCTACGTTTCCATGGTGCTCTGATGTATCCCACCAAGTTTCGGCTCAATCCGACATATGGTTCTGGTGGTGATGATGTTTATAGAATTTCAAAATGGCCGCCATGACCACCATCTTGGATATCAGAACAGAAAAGTCCATGTTGATCGGATGCCTCCGGCCAAGTTTCAGTTTAATACAACAAATGGTTGTTTAGAGAATTTCAAGATGGCTGCCACAGAAGAACGATTTAAGCCATTCTGAAACTCCACGTTGCCCTGATGCCTTCGGCTAAGTTTTGGTTTTATCCAGCATATGGTACCAGAGTATTTATCAATTTGAAGAATTTCAGTAAACAGTATGGAACCGGATCAGGAGCAGTATGATCTGGGTCCTCACTGTTCGACCAAGAGGCTATCAAAAAAATTCTGCAGACGACATAATTCGGGCGATTGGCGTTTTCAGGGTTAACCCTAAAAGCGCCACCTATAATTTGCAGCAGACGACATTTTCAAATTTAGCCGCTTTTTCAAAAATAACAAATAAAGCATGATATTTCGTGAGAATCGTCTGCTGGCAGACGATTCTCATGAAATATCATTTCTTATTTATTTTGAAAATTAAGAAAGATGTTGCAAAATTTGTTGTCTGCTGCAGTCGTGATTGGCGCTTTAAGGGTTAAACTGTTTGAAAGCTCCACGCAAGCACTAATCTGCTGTAGTTACAATGGTACTGGCAATGTTACGAAATAGAGAACCTGTTGGAAATTGCAAAGATTTCATACAGTCAGAACTGTCTTAAGCGGTCACTCAAAAATAGACAAAACAAAGATCTTAATGACAAATGGTAGCTTAATGAAGGTCAACAGTATTGCAGAATGCTACCCTTGGAGCATTCTGCAATACTTTTGACCTGCTTTAGCGATAGTTGGTCTTGAAAACCAATTTTGGTCTTCTTTTTGAGTGGCTGCTCTAGACAGTTTTACTGTTTTTTCCTCATTTCCAATAGTAAAAATGTTTATAGAAACATAAAGAATTGAAAAAAAAAGTTTTATATATAAACCAAATGACTCCTACCTGTTAGCGACGAGATTAGGTGATAGTAAGATATGGTTGTCATATGATTTACATTTTAACTGATATTTTATCGAATGTTTAGCTGTATGTATGTCCGCAGTAGCTTTCTTATCTGTTAGATGTGTAGTTGAGTTAAACAAGGGAAACAAGTTTTAAACTTTTTAAATGTATAACCGCTGAAACAAACAAAACATGAATGATGTGCAAATTATGAACAGGTTTCATATTTTGTCACTTCAGTCCTGCAGTTGCATATTTCTGAACAACGCCCAGAGTGTCGCTTAAAAGTCACCTGATAGTGTATAACTGACCAATGCAACGACAACTTAGCAAGTTCCATATCTTTCCTTTTATAGTACCGCAGCCAAATCGCTCGTGTTCAATCTCCCACAAGTAATCCGAGGTTTACCCTTACAGTTAGTGGATTTAACTCTTTGCATGCTGAGTAATTTTTCATGTGTTTATCGTCTGCTGATTTTTTTCTTCAAAATCTCCCTTTTCTAAAAAACATCAGAGTGCAAAGCGGTTTGGATCCAAATCAGATCCGACATTTAGTCGGACCTGTTCTGGGTCCAAACTGTTTGCAAAGGAGATCAGCAGACGACAATAGTAAACAAAGAGCTAGATTAGGCGTGGGTTTCGGAAAGGTTAATTGGTCGTTCTTGAAGATGTTGGTAAAGCACAAAAAAGATTGCCCACAAAGCAATCCCGGTTATGAAATTTTGAACATTGTTATTTTATTTATTTATTTATTTATTTTTTTGGCCTTAAACAGTAAAATTGGCGAGATTCTCGGCGGTTTAAATCCTTTCAACAAAGTATTTCAGATTTGCCGAGAAGGTGAGCTCCGTATTCAGGGGTAACAACCTATTTCATAGCATGGATGTTGCAAACACGTAGTATGACGCCATCTTTGATCCACACGGTAAAATTTCCCTTCGTAACATTATAAAAAATAGTGTCTGTCAAAACTAGGCAGTGCAGGCGGTGCCTAACATGACATTTGAACAGAATATATAATGGTCATGCCCAGAAATGGCGTTGCCTCTATAATCATTCACCAACAAATATCGAAGCGGGTTACTGCTAAAATTATCCTTGTGTCTCCCGCTTCGATACTTTTGGGTAAATAATTACAAAGGCAACGGCAATTCTGGGCGTGATCATTATATGTTCTGTCCAAGTGAGATGTTAGGCACCGCCTACATTGCTTAGCTTTGACAGACACTTATTTGTATAATTTTACGAAGGGAAAAAGTTACCGTGTAAATCAAAGATGGCGCCATACTACATGTTTGCAACATCCATGCTATGACGCAGGTTGTTACCCCTGGTATTAGCATCAACGCTAAATGAATACACCAACTCCGTATTTAGTTATTCTCTCAGTTCTAAGCGATATGCTATCTTTGTATAATCAGGGACAATCATATGTTTCAGGAAGAACCATCCAGTAAAACTTAAAAAACACCACCATGCACTTGCAATACATATTCATTTTGTTGAATACTTAAAATATTATGACTTTGAACACACCTACTCATTATAATTTAATCAAGTGAAGGGCAATGATTCCTCCATGTTGGAGGATTTATTGATATAACTGCTCAAGTACCACCACACCATGGTGACGTGACACATATTTAGCATGATTTTCATGAAATCTATGTATCCTTTACAAAATTTATGGCTCTAGATGGACCAATTCATTGAAATTAAGGCAACCAAAGGGCAATAAAAAGGCAATAACGCCTGTATATCTAAGGGCATTCTAATGAAACCCCATGTGCATCACCCCTTTCATATTCAGTAAAGTTTCGTGGAATTCGATCTAATTCTTCAGGGTTGGGGAATGCATGACTTGTGACGCTATATTAGTTGCAGTAAGGGAGTAGACATCTTGAAAATTGTCCTTATATGTGGTAAGTATTTTTGATTTTTTTCTCTGTAGCACATACGTTGCAAAAGCAAGCAATCATTTCATGAGCTAGCCCACAGCTTATGTAATCTAAATATGTTCACTTTGTGACCACACGCTGCTCGTTGACCTTTTTTTACTACGAGTTAAGTTTTTTTTAACTAGGTCATTGTGTCAACTGTTATAATGGTATGGTTTGCTTAGACCAGATTACAGAGCGTACAATGCATTTATTACCAACACAACTGCAAAAAAGTACGACTTATTAACTAATTAATATCATAGCTTGCTTGCCTCTTAAATGGAGCAGAGCTGATGAAAATTGTACCAATGAAGTAGAGACAAGCTTCAATATGGTGGCGGCCACAATGTTGATACGATGACGTCACAAATCACGTGTTCCGTTCCCTGTCCTTACCAATGCATGGTTCTGTAAGAACCAATTCATTGAAATCTAGGCAATGAAAAGGCAATACGAGGGCTGTTCAAATATGAATGCAAGTAGCTTCATAATTTTCGTCACATATATGCTACGACAAAATGGTAAACGTTTCTGTAAAGGTTTATATGTCACCTTTAAACTGGCACCAGACCTAAAGAAAATTACAGTATACTAATTGAGTAATAGCCCTCTGAATGAGGGTCGCTTTAGTATACTAACAAACTCAATGCTTCGAACATACCAGTGATATAGACGAGCTTATAATTATTCGATAAAACGGTGAAATTTCTTGAAATTTTTAAGGAAGTATCCCCATATACTTATGAAATGATTCTGTGAAAGTTGCGAAAATCCGACATGTTTTTGCTAAATAACATAGAATCGTTTTCACTAAAGTCTCCTTATGTTTGCAAATAAAAGGTAAACAAAACACCACCTTTCAGTTTTCATTCAAACTTTTCTCTAAAAAAATGCACGAAGCAACATTTAAACTAGTTTTAACTCAAAGACAATATGTTGATCGCTCATACTGAGTTGTTGCTACAAATCAATGAAGGATAGCTGGTCATTTTTTAAACGCTGAAAAGCATTTTTATTAAGTCAAAACTGCCTTAAGTGAGGGGGGTTATAGAACTTATATTTATTTTTTTTGCCAAAACATTGAGGTTTTAATCTAAATTTGAACGTTAACTTTAAGTTTTACCAAAATAGGCATTATTTACAATTAAATTACTCACATGGTCTTGAGGACTAGACAGATTGAACACATTTTAATTAATGTAAACACGTCATTATAAAGCAGAAAAATGCTTTAAAAAATAATACGAAATGTGATAACTCTGTAAATAGAAGACGGAGCGTTTTGAAAACTTCCTTATGACATATTAAGCATGTTTTAATCAAAACGCAAAGAAAAAGACGTAGCGATGTTCATTATTGCATCACCATTAAATAACTCAAAATGGCGTTTATCATAAATTTAATGACGTCACAAACATGCGTGTTTACTCAAGATTGAAACAAGATTATACAATTATTTTCTGCATGCAACTTTTTTCAATGTATGTTAAACTTGCATCTAAAACTTGTTGCCATTGTGTCTCAAACTTACAAAGATATGACACTATATCCGTACATGTACCAAAACGTGTATGGCAATTTGCTTCAGAAAAACTTCAGTATATAGGAATGGCCTTTATATAAACGTCTGTAAATCGAGAAATATAGTGAGTGTTTCTTTATGTTTGGTGCCATTTTAAAGGCGACAAATTGTTCTTTCCAGAAAGGTATGACATTTTGTCGTAGCATATATGTGAAGAAAGTTATGAAGCTACTTGCATTCATATTTGAACAGCCCTCGTAACTCTGCAACCATTGTGACAAACCTTGATATGCATCAGCATACCATTGCCATATACATTGTATATTATATTTCATTTATTGGTTACTAAGTTATGGCTCTGAATGGACAAATTCATTGATATTAAGGCGATCAAATGGCAATCAATCCTCTACAACTAATGACGTCCGTATGAAACTATGCAAGCATCATCTATATTAAGTTAACGTTTCATCACATTCCATCTGTTGCTTACTAAACAAAACTTCGCGTGCTTTACCACACAATGGTCATATATATTCAGTAAACGTTTCATGAAACTCCATCTATTGGTTAAACTTCACATGCATCATGCCATGTATACTCATTATACGTTTCATTAGATTACTTTTATTGTTTACATAGTTATGGCTAAGCTGAGGACGGAAAGCTTATTGACATTTTAGGTAACCAAATGGCAATAACTCCTGTATGACTAAAGACATCCTGAGGAAACTTCGTGTGCATTACCACACAATAGTCATACGTTTCGTGAAATTCCATCTTTCGCTAACTATTTAATGGCCGAGGACGAAATTATTCTTTGAAAGTTAGGCAATCAAAGGGCAATAACTCTCAAATTTATTTATTTGTTTATATATATTATTTATCTATAGCTTATTACATCTTATGAAACTTCGCGTGTATCACCATATCATGGTCTTTTATATTCATATATAAGTTTCATCAAATTCCATCTATTGACTGTCTTGTTATAGCTGAAGACGGAAAGGCGGAAAGGCGGACGAACGCACAGAAGGACGGACAACGTAAAGCTTATATCGAAAGCAGGTGATAAAAAAGGGAGCGGAAATGGTATTGCCAAATCGGATCTTGAAAAGGCTGAGAAATGTAAAGGTTAATTCACGGATATGTTCAATAAAAATGAGCATACTGAACAGGTCTGTCTCTTTCAGACACTATTTGTGTTTCCAAAGAAGAAGTATATAGGTTTCTCGCAGGATTGAACCCCTTAAAAGCTTTTGGGATTTATGTACTTCTCATCCCAGAGTTCTTAATGAGATAGCACCCGAATTTGGACCAGTGTAAGCCCCCCCCCCCCCAATGGCTTTGGCTGCTGTCCGTTCTGAGGCGGTGGTTCTATTGCTGTTGATCCAGTCTTGTGTGTTGCTCCCATTGTGGAATTCTGTAATTGTTCTATGTTTTGTTGTGCGTTACTTTGTGTCCATTCTGGTTTTGCAATCACCTTGATGGGGAAGTGAGAAATGGTTGCTTTGCTTTGTTTGTCTTCATGGTGTCTCGTAATTGTTGTGTAGCTCTTCCTCGCGATGCCACGGGTTTGTCTGCAGTTTGTGATTGTGGTATTTCCTGACCATACTCACTATTTTTGCTCATCCATACAAGCAGTCAGTAGACACAAGTGGTACCCCAAAGGAATGGTATCTTGCAAGTACCTGCCGCTGTTCTAGGAAAATTACATGCCCATTCAAATATCACCCGATTTGCTTGACCTTGCCCCGAGGTTAAAAAAAAAGGTTTTTATGCTCAACTCAACTGAGCACCAAATTTATCCTGCTCATAAATGTTAAAATGTCAACAATTGTTGGCATTTTAACATTTAGTAGCATGATAAATACAGCCTCTGAGAGACTAAAATCAATAAACGTCTTAATTTGATGGTATTTTAGTTTTTATGAGAAGTTGTAATCTCGTGCTCAGTTGAGTTGAGCATGAAAAAAGTTTTATAACCTCGGGACCTGACTGTGTACTTATTAAGATGCTTAACTAAATAGTGGGCTTAATTATCATGGCGTATCTGGATGAACAAAAACTGCTTTCTGACAGGCAGCATGCTTTTAGGAATAGACACAGTCGTGAAACTCAGTTGATAGTAATAGTTATACCATGGGTTGTCCGCCTATACGTGGAGATAATCCACGAGCTTTGGCGAGTGGATTATCTTACGTACAGGTGGACAACCCATGGTATAACTATTTTATATCACCTACATTAGTGTTGACATTGCACATCATGAGATATTTCGTGCTAAAGTTGATAAGGGTGGTATAACGGTTGTAAATGATTGGGCAAAACTTTTTAGACAAAAAGGACAGGTGGATACATTCAAATTGGATTTTGAGAAGGCATTTGATACACCCTTAGATGAACTAATTAAAAGTAAACTGTTCAGCTACGATTACGAAAGCTTTTGCAAATGTCCTGTGTTCTCTTTCGCGATGACCTTTGAGCAGCGACATGTGATTTCCAACAATGTGGCATTTTGACAAGTGTAGACTTAGACCAGCCTGTGTAGTCCCTTTTTCAGCTTAGAAATTCTAAAAGATGTTCAGTCAGTAGCTTAACGCCTAAAAATATTCAAGCGACTAGCAAAGGCTCTGATCAGACTGCGCGTATGCGCAGGCTGATCTGAGGCTTTGCTGGTAGCACATACCTAATTGTTGGAAATCTCATGTCGTGGCTCATTTTGTTTAGTTACCTCCAAAATATTCACCTTATCCGTGAACACACCATTTTAATCTTTCGATCACCTTTTTCAAAAAAGTTATCATACTCCTCTATGGTACATTAATCAGAAACTGGTAAACTGCATATGGATGCATATTTGTTTGATTTGATTCCTTACGTCCAATCAACAATCTTTCAGTTATAAAGGGACGGGTCTTCCTGGGTTGAACCAGTTCTAAGCTTGGATTAATGTTCTTGCTCAAGGACACAACACAGTGACGCCGGTGAGGCTCGAACCCGCGGCACTTCGGTCTCGAGTCAAGCACTCTACCACTGAGCCACTGCGCTCCCACAACTGGATGCATATCTCCTCCAAAATAAGTGTTGTTGAATTTCAATTGAATTGTAGAATGAGGAAAAGCGCATGGGGCCATTCCTTTGGCTGTATGGAGGGTGCGTAAATACATTGATCTTTCCAAAGCTGATGATTTGTGGGATGGATCATTGTTATGCCAGAGCCGCGACATGTGATTTCGAACATTGTGGCATATTGACAAGTGTAGACTCAGACCAGCCTGTACAGCCGCCTGTTAAGCTGAGAAACTCCAAATTATGTTCAGTCAGTAGCTTTACACTCATAGAATATTCGAGCGGCTTATGGATAGCTAGCGACATTTGGCTAGTCCCGTTCAATTCTCGCGCTTCTGTAGTGACAGAATTTATTGTTTAAAATAGCAAAAAAGTCAATTTTTTGACAGTTTATCACTTCTCTTTTAGTCAATATTTTCTGGATGTAAAGCCTTTATTCATGCAAGCAGTGATCGCACAACATATTTAAACTAGAAATGTGTCCATGGGACACGGATGCCCTCGCTATTGCCAAATTCGTATAAATAGGGAATTGTCATTAACAAAGGGCACTAACTCCTTTGGTGCCATATAGACCATTATCAAACTTGAAGAAGACATCATGGTACTTAACAATATGACCAAGTTTCATAAAATACTGACAAAAAATATTCGAGTTAGAGAGCGGACATCATTTAAAACGGTGAATTTTCATAAACAAAGGGCCATAACTATAGAAAGCATGGTGCGATATGAACCATTATCGAACTTGAAGAAGACATTATGGTACTTAACAATATGACCCAGTTTCATAAAATTCTGATAAAAAATATTCGAGTTAGAGAGCGGAGGTCGTTTTAAACGGTGAATTTTCATAAATAAAGGGCCATAACTCTTGAAAGCCCGGAGCGATATGGACCATTATCGAACTTGAAGAAGACATCATGGTACTAAACAATGTGATCAAGTTTCATAAAATTCTTATAAAAAATATTCGAGTTAGAGAGCGGACGTCGTTGGGACAGACGTACGTAATTACGTACGTACGTACGTACGTACGTACGTAAAGTACGTACGTACGGACGGACGGACAGGGGTAACACTTAATGCCCCGGCCATTATCATGGCGGGGGCATAATAAAAACACAGTATCGATTTACTGTGCGCCTGAAATGAGTGAAATCGACTGTATCAGTAGAAGCGAGAGTTTGTGAGGGGGTAGTAAGTTTTTTCGCATGTTTTCTTATAGTTAGATTTGTTCTTTCGCCGTGGATCTTTTTATATTTCTTTGACATATGCAAAGATGTCATAATATTGTGCAAAAACAACGACAGTGTATCGTGGGAGCGTAAGAAACGCATTCTTTTAGAGGGATAGTTGTCAAAAAGCGGAAATCCACAGCTTTTTATCTTCCTGTTTCGAATTCAAATAACTTAGCTAAAAATGATTTTCACCAGAAATTTGAGAGGCTTATGATCCTACAATACCATCAATCTCAGACTGATCCGTTTTTTCGATTTTGAGATATTCAGCTATATATGACTGAACCCCCTAATAGCAGTGAACTAGAAACTGTATAAGTAGAATCGACGCACTGAACGAAGTAATACTGATACTCATAAGAGGTACTGTGCCCAGTGAAAGGTAACAACTAAGACAGTTTCGTCTATTCTTGGCCAATTTCAAGCGCAAGTAGGACTAAAATATATGTAAACTTTGCGCATCAAACCCACAACCTTTGTATTATATAAAAAATATAATAAAAGCTTGTCAAAAACTTCAGTTTGTAAGCAAATACACGCTTGGCACATTCTTAAAATTTTTTTGGGACGAATATACTTGTTAGTTTTTCTTGATTTGATTCTTTATGTCCCAGTCAACACGTTTTCAGTTATGTCGGGATGGTTCTTCATGGGTTGAACCAGTTGTAAGCAAGTATTAATGTATCTTGGTCAAAGACATTACGCAGTGACACCGATGGGGGTAGACCAGGGAGCTTCTTGGTATCAAGTCAAGCATTGTATAACAAAGCCACTGTGCACCCTCCATGAAAATGCTTTTGGCTGTTCTTCCTCTTCAGTTGATTTAAAAAGGTTGGCTGTCAGTAACTGGCAAAATATTAACAATTGTGTACATGTAGCATGAAAGTGCCTTCGGTCAGCTTGAATAGTAACAGTTTGGTAAGGATAATGAGCGCGCTCAATATGTGCTGCATCTCAATTCTTCAGGGTTTCCAAGCAGATCTTGCTAAAATCAGCCTTGTTATTTACAGAGACTAGATAGAAGCTTGAAGCTTTTAGTGGGCCAAGTTTAGCTGCTTAGCTATTATACTTTCTAGGGAGCAAATTACAAAGGCACGCATCAGACTGGCGGGATGCGCAGACTGGTCTGCACCTTTGTTGTTCACATGCGACAGAGTCAGGTTCTCTCACGGCAGAGGCCAAAGTTTAATGTGAGATATACGGAAGGGCTTTAAAACCCTAACAAGGTATAATGACAATAGATAATTCTTTATAGTGGCGAAGACCCCATGTATTTATTTGTTGTATAGTTGCCGCCTTCGTCAAACAAACGTACCCCCTTTTTGAGTCGCATTAATCAACACATAGGAATTATGTGTCCGTTGGTGTCAGTGGCGGCGGCGTCGTTGTCGTCATATTCCGCGTTGTCACACTTTTGGTTTGCAATCGATAACTTTTGAAGGGATTCATCTATTTAATCATTCATCAAACTTTGCAGAAGGGTAAAGCATCATAAATACAGGTTAAGTTTGAAAGTGGCCGATATCCACAAACTTATTACGAGTTATTGCCCTTTTTTACTTAGGTTTTGGCTAAATTGTGGTTTACGATTACTTTTGGAGGGATGCAACACTGTCATTTAAATTTTAAACTGATAAAGCAGTATAAAATACAAGCCAAGTTCGAATTTGGAGGTAATTCGCCAATTTATGACTGAGTTTGGCCATTTTTTGTCTTAGGTAAGCTATATTAGCTTTTTGTAGAATAAACATCACATTTCTCCAAAACTATTATATCTTACAACTTCTCACTAAAGGCCATGATTACCCAGTGCCTGTAGATACGCATTACCGTGATTAAAAAATTACCGTCCCCTCCCCCCCAGTGGGATCAAAAGTCAAATCTGTATATTTCGCAATAACTCAGTCAGTTGTCAATATTTTTTTACTGAAATTTCGCATGCAGACAGAGTTACAATAAATAAGATACATATCAACCGGGATTTTTTATCGAAGGCCTGTGCCAGACCCCCTGCGTGGACTTAGGGGGTTGGGTCAAAACGTCAAAATTCAACTTTTTTGGAACAGGATCATGTGGTCAAAAGTCAACTTGTTCAGAACATGGTCGTGTTGCATATCAAATAAAAGGGAATCACAAATGCAGCAGCATTGTAGCAAATACTTTACCCGCAGACACCCCCCACCCCTGGTCAAGTTGCATATAAAATTAAAGAGAATTGAGCATAGGGCACCATGCAAACACATATTCTCTCCTTACACACACCCTCAACTGTGGGTTGGATTATAACATATAATACATTCTGAATGAGATCATGTTGTATATGAAATAAAGAGGAAAGAAGTAGAGACTCACATAGAAGCAAACACTTTGACCTTACACACACCCTGACCTCTAGGTCAGGTCGAAGTCAGACACATAAGGTTATTTTGTATTGAACTAACCACTGAAAACTAGTTGATCGGCTTTTAACCTTGATCTGTATGATACCAAAGGTGACCTTAGGGGCTGGAGAAACGGGATTTATGTTTTGTGGTTTATTAGTTTCTCTAAATATACCCTTCACCAGGAATATATATTCTACAAATTTTCCTTGTTTGACTTCTGTTTTGCCAGGAGACACATCCGATTCTCAAAAATCTATATCTTAAAGAGCGCTAGCTTTGATTTTCATGTAAGAATGTAAATATATAAATGTTTTGATGTATCTGCAAGTGCATGCATGCATACATATGAGTATGCATGCAAGCATGCATGGGTGTATGAATATTTAGGATCATGTACATGTGTTTTCATATGTACATTCATGTGTAAGCGCATGCATGCGTGTGTGTATATTTTTGCAATATCCCTCCACAAGTATTAAAGTTGGCATCACTGGCTTTGCCCCCCCCCCCAATTGAAAAGCTTCCTACGCATATGAGCCTAGCAGCAATTCTTGGGTTACCGTTTGAAACACAAATTTTTTTTACTTCATTCTTTAAAGTAAGAAAGGATGCAAAGATCAGGAACCGATACACTCAAGTACCACACTTGACCCAAGCCACCCCATCGGAAAGTGATAAAACAAAATAAAACATCACATAAAAGAGAGCCAAGAGGTCAGCCATTTCCCAGCAGGTGACCACAAGACTGCAATAAATAGACGACAAGATAGCATGACAAACACGAAACATAAGTAACAAAAAAGATCCACAAAAGAAGCACCACCATGTAATGGTCAGTAAAATACTTATACTTTTAAGTCAAGTCTCCTTTCCCTCATACTCGTAGCACACGCCAACATCAAAATTAATGCAAACCTAGAAAAGACACACAAAGCAATGCACAGCAAACCATAGAGCAAACACAGAGCCCACAACAGGAGCAACAATCAACAACGAATCAACAACAGAATCACTGCCTTATAAATGTACAACAGCCTAAGCCACATGTCATCATTGTTTGTTAAATATAGTCTCACTTCTGAAATATTTTCGTTTCAGTAAACCAACACTCATGAGTTTCTATAGCACAATGGAAAATCCAGAATACAAATGCTACTACTGCCCTCTCTATTCTGATTTTGATACAGTCATAAAACACTCCATTGTCACTCATTCAGGAAACACTTTAAACTATCGAAGACCGCTCATACATCTAAGTAGTGTCCACAAGTGTAAACTGACAGGTGGCGGCCATTTGGCGGCCATCTTGGTTATCGGACAAAGCCCATATTCAAACTTGGGCGAGAGTTTGATAAAAGTAATATATATATGGATTTTGGCAGCAATCGGGTAATAAATGACTAAGGTAGAGTGTCTATAAGTGCAAACTAATAGGTGGAGGCCATTTCGTCGGCCATCTTGGTTAAATTTTGTCGGACAAAACTCGTATTAAAACTTTAACGAGAGTTTTATGGAAAAAATCCATATATGAAATTTGGAAAAACTCTGATGAAAAATAAAGTAGTGGACACTGATAGGCGTTGGCCATTTTTCAGCCATCTTGCTTATCATTCCACAGATAAAAAAAACGTATTCAAACTTTAATTTTCTTGTCCTTTGGGATCATGGAGTTCATTGTGGAACTTTAAAACTATTAGAGGGTCACTGATAAGCCTAAATGGCCGAAACTAGCTAGTCTGGCCCAGAAAATTTGCACACTCTAATTTCAGTTCTTTGGTGCATTCTTTGCTTCCAAAGGATAACTTTTTAAGAACATATTTGACTTCACTACAGCTGGTGATTGGGACTTTGTGGCGGCGGTAGAACGTCTCCATGTCCTTCACTATAGTATAGATTTTATTTTCTTGTCCTTTGGGATCATGGGTTTTATTGTAGATCTTTGAAATTATTAGAAGGTAACTGATGAGGCTTAAATGGCCAAAACTAGCTAGTCTGGCCCATAAAATTTGCACACTCTAATTTCAGTTCTTTAGTGCATTCTTTGCTTCCAAAGGATAACCATTTTAAGAACATATTGAACGAGAGTTTGATGGAAGCAACCCATATATAAAATATTGTATATTTTATTTTCTTGTCCTTTGGGATCACAGGTTTCATTGTAGAACTTTGAAATTATTAGAAGGTAACTGATGAGGCTTAAATGGCCAAAACTAGCTAATCTGGCCCATAAAATTTGCACACTCTAATTTCAGTTCTTTAGTGCATTCTTTGCTTCCAAAGGATAACTTTTTAAGAACATATTTGACTTCACTACAGCTGGTGATTGGGACTTTGTGGCGGCGGTAGAACGTCTCCATGTCCTTCACTATAGTATAGATTTTATTTTCTTGTCCTTTGGGATCATGGGTTTTATTGTGGAACTTTGAAATTATTAGAGGGTCACTGATGAGGCCTAAATGGCCGAAACTAGATAGTCTGGCCAATAAAATTTGCACACTCTAGTTTCAGTTATTTGGTGCATTCTTTGCTTCCAAAGGATAACCATTTTAAGAACATATTGAACGAGAGTTTGATGGAAGCAACCCATATATAAAATTTGAAAGAAACCGGTTATAATGACTAAGTTAGAGAGACCTGTCGTGGCGGTCATTTTTGCCTTCTTGCTTATCGTTCAACAGAAAAAAAACATGTATTCAAACTTGAACGAGAGTTTGATAGAAGCAATCCATATATGAAATTTGGAAGAAATCTGATTAAAAATGACTAAGTTAGAGTGACCACGACAACGGACGGACAGAGGGATGGTCAGACAAGCCCAAAATAATAGAGACAACGTTTTTGTTCGCTAGTTTGTTGATAGGTTTGTCAGTTGATTTTTTGCGATGGTGGCACGTGCACGTGTGTATGGTGTAGGCACGTGTGTGTGCGTGCGTGACAGTGTGCGTGCGTTTGTGTGTGTGTTATTGTTAAGATGTTGTAACGAAAATTCACAAACTTATTTTTGTGAACATCCAACAGTCATAAACATTCATTTAACAAAGCGATACATGTATACTTCTTCCATGACCTCTAAGTAATGACCCTCGATTCATTCAATGCATTTACCGTTACAGTCACGCCTCAAAGCGTTTTGTGGAAGTATAGCACGAGGTGAACTTACATGTATATTATACTAACCATTCAGTGGAGCACAACACCATGCAATTAGAAACTGGTGAGTTACAAATGCTATGTTTACAGTAGCATGTTACCTGTACACAAGGCCGTCGTCGCCGGTCAGCAGGTTCGGCGAGGGCCCGACCACTTTTTTGGCCAAGTATGCTCTCCGCCGTGTCTCTTTTGCTCGTTTCGGCTCACTTTACTTTGTGCTTACCATTTATTGATGCAATTATCAATAACGCTCGTTGGGCGTGTGAAAACATTGAAAAATCATAATGACACCTGCTTAATTAATTTTATAATCGGATGGTCTTAATGGACGCTATCATACTTATGGACCGTGTTGAGAGAAAACCAGACGTAGCTGCATGTGGACGTCAAAGGCACAGACCAGCCTGCACTTCCCCGCAGTCTGATCAGCGCCTTTGTTATTTGCTCCTAGAAAATATAATTGATAAACTTGCTACACGCAAAATTCCAGCATTCTAGCTAATCTCTGTAACTGAGTAGGTTGGTTTGAGTCTTGCATGGTCAGAAACCCTGAAGACAGGTCTTCTCGTTGAGGTCCAGATAATTCTATGATCCCTTAAATTGACAATTTGTTTTTTCTTCTTCTAATTAACATGTCGAGCGATAAAGTATGTTTAAAACGTGTTGACTACACATATGAGCAGTATGAGCCTGTGTTGTTACAATGCATTCTATTACGGATAAACAAGTCCAGCCTGTACCAATTCAGCCCAAAACTGTTCGGTTCCACCAACATTCATTCGACTTTAAGAAGCCTGAGCAGAGAAGTGTTTAGCCGTTGTGGTTCGACAGAAGGCCCTGGCTCCATTACGATGAAGCCAAAGATCTTATCTTATGCCTACCAACGCCAGAATCTAGATGAAGCCTGCATCCTTAACGGGTGTTCTACATGTAATTGAAAAGACTAAGTGTATATCTTTTCAAAAACACGACTCTTGGAAGTACCACCAAGGATCAGTGCTAAAAGTACTTTCCAAAACCTGCGGGGACATATACATGTAGATGAAATAATGTCAAAGAAACATGCTGTAGAAAAAAAGTAAAAAAAATTGTGATTGTCTGTAAACAATTTTGTCCAGCATTTGATTCTCGCATGACAAAAATTATCTTTTCTAGCAAAAAATCGTGACCAAAACGACTAAAATCTGGTCCCAAACGCATAAAACCCCATTAAAACGCACAAAGAAGCGCACAAAATTAAAAAAAAAACTTGGGGGAAGACCCCCTTAACCCCCCTATTGAGAGGGGGATTAATCCCTCCTCGTGCCTTTGGCACTCGATGACTTCTTCCGCCGGACCACTTTTGAAAAAGCGGCAATGGCCCTGGACATATAAACGTCTATGCAACAAATTCAAAACTGAAAGTGAGCCGCACTGGGGAAGATGTATAAATTACATCATAAGAAAAATTTGACCACTCGATGTAATCTGATTGCTCGTTGGGCGCAGAAGCCTTATTAAAGGGTTTGCCACAGTGGGTCTTATGAAATGTACTCTACACTGCCAGTTCATCTTACCATACAGCTGTTTAAAGCAGGATGAAATTATTTAAATGTAAGCCTACAAACCTACACACAGACAACAGATGTGGGAGTCTCTAACAGACTGAAAAAAGCGATACAGATTGACGTATTGTTAACCCTTTATGTACTAATTGAATTCTGCATACCTGTTATATACAATAAACCTGGGTGGTACAATATATATATATATATATATATGACCAGCAATAAATAAATATATATATATATATATATATATATATATATATATATATATATATATATATATATATATATATATATATATATATATATATATATATATATATATATATATATATATATATATATATATATATATATATATATATATATATATATATATATATATATATATATATATATATATATATATATATCTCGCTAGAGGCAAAATATTTACAGCATCTATCGGCTCAGTTGATTCACTATATCCCTCCGTATATATATATATATATATATTCATACATATATATATACATATATATATATATATATATATATATATATATATATATATATATATATATATATATATATATATATATATATATATATATATATATATATATATATATATATATATATATATATATATATATATATATATATATATATATATATATATATATATATTTATTTATTGCTGGTCACAGGTTTTTATTAGAAAAAATGCATCATATATGTAAAAATAAACAGTGAAGACCCAGATGAAATGCTGTATGATGCGGCATTATATTTGAGTCTTCACTGTCTGCCAAAGTACACATTTAGAAGTCAATGGTATACACAGGGTGAAAAAAAATAACCTGTTTTCTGCTCTAAATTCGAAGATTTATGACCAACAATCGCTTTCACTTCGTGCAGTCGGTAGTTTTTACTTCGTACATTAAATAAATAGCAGTCGATTCTACTGATACAGTTTCTAGTTCACTGCTATTAGGGGGTTCAGTCATATATACCTGAATATCTCAAAATCGAAAAAGCGGATCAGTCTGAGATTTATGGTATTGTAGGATCATAAGCCTCTCAAACTTCTGGTGAAAACCATTTTTAGCTAAGTTGTTTGAATTTTAAACAGGAAGATAAAAAACTGTGGATTTTCGCTTTTTTGACAACTATCCCTCTAAAAGAATGCGTTTTGTACTCTCCCACGATACACTGTCGTTGTTTTTGCAAGATAGTATGACATGTATGCATATATCAAAGAAATATAATGAGATCCACGGCGGAAGGACAAATCTAACTTTAAGAAAACATGCGAAAATACTTATCACCCCCTCACAAATTTAGGCCAAAAACTCTCGATTCTACTGATACAGTCGATTTCACTCATTTCAGGCGCACATTGAATCGGTAATGTGAAAAATGGCGGTTCAATCCCAGTGTGCACCGAGCGAAAGGCGACAGGTTAGTACGTGCTAGAGTGCTTCCTGGGCAGCAGGCTTCATTTTTTGTCTCGGACGGGAAGCAGTTTTCAAATACTAACCTGTCTGATTTGAGCATTGTGGGTACATGTGACATATTTGTCACCAAATCATGTGATCCACCCGATTGGTTGATTCAAACTTGTTATCAATCTGCGTCATCAGGCGTTACTGAAACCACTAAAAATGTTTTAGTGTAGATTTCGCTAAGTACTGTAATACCAACAAGGTTAGCTTTTAAAAAGCTTAGAACAATCGCATGGCGTTTTACAGTTATTTAGGAGGAACTTTTATAGTGTTTTATTATTGCATTTGCTGAAGCCACTCTATTCAGTGTTTCATGGGCTTCAAGCTCTGAGATTTTTTTTTGTTTTAGTTAACGATTTGTACATGGTAATCCATTGGAAGCAAATAAAAGACAGGAAATATGCATATTCCAGTAAGTCTCTGCTCATGAACACACTGAATATTTGTAGACTTAACACCCTCCCCAGCAGTATGTATTAGGTCATTCAAACGTATTCCTCAATCGAAGTCAATGCACATAATGCCTAGGGGGCATATTGAAACTGACCCATCTACATCTAGATATTTCGTCACATTTAGTCTAGAATATCCGAAGGGCCCATGTTTGATCGGGATTCTCGCTCAGTGGTAAGGTCTCTAATAGGCCTTTTCGCTTTTAGAAGCAATCCAGTATCCAAAGTATATCAACATCGCTCAAGCAATGATGGAATTTTGGAAGTAACTTGGTCGACGGGGAGTCTGAGAAAGAACTGAAAAAGACAGTTAACACCTGATCCATTTCCGCAACTTGCTAATGGAACAGGCCCGAATCGAACACGCGCCCAATGGAAGTTTACTAACGTATATCACCAGCGCTGACGCGCTGGTGAATTATTGTTATTGTTTAGCTACCAAAGTTTACTTGATGTCTCTATAAACGGACTATATTATAGCCATTCAGTGGTTGTTATTTTTCAACGTAGTGTTTCGGGTAATGCACACTGTGTACTGACACAAACCCGACTTTTCAGTCGTGATGTGCTTTAGCAGACAGGTCGATTCTTTAGTATCGCCTGCGAAGACAATGGCTTCATTCTCATTCCCATTAAGGGCTTCAGTAATATGTGTGGCACTAAAGGGTAAATGACGTCACGACGTCAGATCCAAGATGGCGGCCCCCACGACTTCTGATCCAAGATGGCGGCCCCCACAACGTCAGATCCAAGATGGCGGCCCCCACGACTTCCGATCCAAGATGGCGGCCCCCACGGCGCGAGATCCAAGATGGCGGCCCCACGAAGTCAGATACAAGATGGTGGTCCCTGTGACGCGTTCGGTTACACCTCGGAGGGTGAGTCAACGCCCTAGACCACGAGAAGGTAGCGTCACGTCCTAGAGCGCAGTGTCGTTCTTCTCTCAGATGCTCATTGGGCAAGCCATCCTTTTAAATTGAAACTATTATAATACAAACGCGAGCCATCCTTTTAAAACGACACTTTTACAATCGTTTCAGCTACGTCCTTAAAGTGCACAAAGCAGCTTTCTCACTAGGCTAATTATCAGACAGACATCGATCCATCCATCCAACCATCAATCCATCCATCCATACATACATACATACATACATACATACATACATACATACATACATACATACACACACACACACACCCACCCACCCACCCACCCACCCACCCACACACACACACACACACACACACACACACACCCACCCACCCACCCATCCCCCCCCACCCACCCACCCACACACACACACACACTCACACACACACACACACACACACTCACACACACACACACACACACACATACATACATACATACATACCAGACATACATACCAGACATACCAGACATACATACAGGGAGCGCAGTGGCTCAGTGGTAGACAGGTCATCTCGAAAATTGACATTTTTCTACACCATCAAATTTCCCCCAGCTCAAGTTGGACCAGACCGTCATACATACATACATACATACCAGACATACATACAGAGAGCGCAGTGGCTCAGTGGTAGACAGTGACATTTTTCTACACCATCGAATTCCCCCCCAGCTCAAGTCAGATCAGACCGTCCCAGGCCCTATGAGCACATTTAGCTAATAACAAGAGTTAAATCTTATTTCTTAATAGACACCATTTTTTCAGGAGTCACTCACAAACGATTAAGGGAGCAACGCAATAAGCGCGGTATCGAGTTAAGCAATATTCACCTACATCCATATTTTTCTATGGAACCTCACACCGCAACCATCAACATTAACATTACCAATTCAACCAACAACACAAAGCACACCTATATGGCTCATATATAATCTACATCCATAATTTTTCTATGTCGACAATGCATTTTCGTGGGCGAGCCTTGCCTTTAAAACCTTAAAAACATTTAAGTATTATACATACCAGACATACATACAGGGAGCGCAGTGGCTCAGTGGTAGAGTGTTTGACTGGAGACCGAGGGGCATCGGGTTCGAGCCTCACCAGCGTCACTGCGTTGTGTCCTTGAGCAAGACACATTAATCCTAGCTTAGTACTGGTTCAACCCAGGAAGCCCCGTTTAACTGAAAGATCGTTGATGGGACGTAAAGAATCAAATCAAACCAGCAAACAAAAGACATACAGGAGAAGGGGGTAACACTTATACACGTATCTATGAGGCAGCATTACTATGAGAATGAAAAATGAGATTCTGATTGGTAGAGGGACTTCGCTTGACTCAATAGTCGCCTATCCAGGCCAAACCAGACTGTCCCAGACCCGACTAGATCCGTTAATACATTCCAAACTGCAGAAAAACAAATAGGCCACCTGATCACGTACTCAGACACCCACTCATTTACCCTGGCACTCGCGCACTCACCCCCTCAAATTGTCTTCTGGTTAACTATATGAAACATGGATTGTAAACCAATCCTTTTTGTAAAAGCTCGTTTTCTCTGGACATTTATAGACAACTTATCTGATGCTGGAACTATGACAGGACTGATTAGTAATAATGCCATTTTAATTATGGGAATAAAGAGCCACTTACGATACCTTTGATTTTATTCGCATCAAAATAATTAACTGCTGTTTCTTTGATCGCTTATCGATTTTACAACATAGATCAAAGTGAAGGCATAGGGTCACGGAAAACCTACCTTTTCAATGCTGTTCAATGTACTAAAGAAATGATCAGAGTGCGGTATTCAAGCAGATGAGTCTGTCCATCGGACAGACGTTTTATGTTATGTACTAGAAAAGGCGATGGTGATTTGGCCCTTTTCAGGCATTATTAGCGCAGACTCGCCAGAGTCTTTGCTGCTCATGTACAGGTAGGTACATGAGACAGTTAACCCCTAAATTCAACTTACGTATCGACTGTTCATAGTCTAGAAACGAATTGCGAGATGGACAGTTAACAGTTAAAAATTTATACCCATCTTACCAACTTTAGCATGAAATAGATATAGGTGGTATAAAATAGTTATACCATCCAGAAGCCAGCTGATCTGGATCTAAGCGATAGGCATTTAACAGTTAAAAATTTATACCACCCTTACCAACTTTAGCACGATATAGATGTAGGTGGTATAAAATAGTTATACCATGTTTTGTCCTCCTGTACGTAAAATACTTGTTTAACTTTTATGTGCATGATAAATACAACATCTGAAAGCAAAAGTATGTATTTTTAAGTATTTTAGTTGAAATTTCATGCCGAACGTCTTTTTGATAAGCCTTGCGCCGTTAATTAGCACTGATTATGAAACGGGCAATATAATTGATATTAATGGATTTTTCTCTGGGATAATCATTTTAGATAGTTGGGGGTCCCTCTGGGGTCAAATATAATGAGTCTTTGCTGATAGAACGTTAGATCAAAGACAATGGCACGATGTAGGACACGTTTGATTAACCGTTAAATTGGTAATCTTAATTAGTAAAGCTTAAAGGATTCTTAATCGCTGTACGCTTCTATTTTTAAAAAGTCTATGTATCACAAAAATTATTTCTACCGAATCTCTTCTGGTTTTGGTCAGTATGGAGCACGTGCACGGTATTGACTCAGTGACTACAGGGTTCATTGGATCCGCGCAGGCTGATCAGCGCCTTTGCTGTTTGCTTATTACAAAGCAAACATCTAATCTTGCTTCATGCAAATTTTCAGTTTAGCTAGTCTCTGAAGCTGAACAGACTAGTTTGAGTCACCCAAACTCACAGGATAAATTTTCTCGTGGCATCCATAATTTGTGTTTGCGAGCAGCGATGATTTTCGCTATCAAATTAATACACTTTAAATGCATGCATCAAATATATGTTTTGTATATTATGTATTGTTGTGAAATAAAATTTCTGTTCTGTTCTGTATGTTATACGATCAGCAAAAGCTCAGATCAGCCTGCGCAGTCTGATCGGAGCCTTGCTAGTCGCTTACGTATTCTATTGACTGAACATCATTTGGAGCTTCTAACCTGAAAAGGAGGCTGCACAGCCCCATCTAAAAGACTGTTTATTGGTGGAATTGAATCGATGATGGAATAATTACAAATGAAACGTTAACCTACCTATCTCACACGTGAGTGTAGTAGTATGTAGGATGCCATGGGTACACAAGTACTTATCATAGGCCTTTATAACGATGTTACTAAAAAAAGTACCGTTATTAAACAAACCAATCAAAAGACGGTTCTGTTACTAAATGGACCAATCAAAAGACAGCACTGTTACTAAAAATAGAATACAGTACTGTTACTAAATGGACCAGTCAAAAGACAGCACTGTTACTTAAAGTAGAAAGTGACACTGTTACTAAAAATAACGGACCAATCAGAAGAGACCTTGAAGAGAGCCAAGTATATAAGAAGGAGTGAGAAGAGATTTTCTCATTCTTAATATAGAATTTCAACAATCGACATCATGAACTCTGAGAATCTGTCAGAAGAAATCCAAGAAAGCGGTCGTCTACTGTTGGCAGACGGCCCCTGGGATCCTTTAGGGGACGAGCCTAGACCCCTGGAATATACCATGAGAAAGAAAGGGGAGAGAACCTACGCAAAAAATGAGGCCGTAGACACCACCTTTCAAGTCAAAGTTAACGATAGATACCGCGGCCAACGCCTCAGAGACATACGACGAGGTCTTCACGGTATGTTCGAAGACATCCTCCAAGAAGCGCGCGGCGATCTGGCGGGCAACGATTTGGGACGTGTGGTGATTCATAACGACGGGTTACACGACCCCATCATGGTTCCCTTAAGACCTTGGGACCGTTTAAACGTTGATGTCGTGATGGAACATATAGAAAAGGTGCTGAACAGTCATCAAGAATTGTCCGTGAATGACAGTTTTGACATCATGATCGGGGCAATCGACTTACCCAAAGGGAATGGGAGAAGACCCATTACCAGCCTCCAGGGAGACAAGAATTCGATACAAATCAAGAAATCTCTCGTCACTATAGACAATAACGACCAATTGTGTATGGCGAGAGCCATTGGAGTTGGATGGGCCAAACTCAACTTATGTACCAAAGAAGAATGGAACGATTTGAACCGATACCAGAAGTCCAAGAGTAACTTGGAATTAACGTTAGAGCACCGAAAAGTACCAGAAAGTCACTATATGAATCTGAGAAAGACAAAGAGTAAAGACCAAAAAGACCTGGCCGTGGCTATCAGCCGATTGGCCGGGGTACCCTTCGACCGACCCGCGAGTATGAACAATATAGAGGCGTTTGAAGAAGTCCTTAACAGCCGAGTGATGGTGGTGAGCGCTCGACTGGGCAACAAATTTATTACTAGTCCGAGCACCGACGAGCAACCCTGTGTCTACATTTACTTGGTCAACTATTGTCATTTTCATACCATCTCCAACATAACCGGCTTCTTTTCGTCGGCATACTTTTGTTCTAGATGTCTGAAACACTATGCCAAAAAAGAGAGACACGAGTGCGAAGTGACCTGTATCATGTGCAAAATGACAAACTGTCCCAAAACCGAGTCACCGGTCATGTGCGACCAGTGTCACATGATGTGTAGGTCGACAAAGTGTTACCAAGAACACAAGAAAGTACCCCTACACGAGAAGGGGGCAAAGAAGGGACAAGTTAGGGGACCTTCTGAATGCGATAAATGGTGGAAATGTCCGACCTGTTACAAAGTCATCAACACGACTGAAAGAGAGAAAAAAGACCATCGATGCGGAGAATACCTTTGTACGTCATGCAATAAATACGTACTGAGAGATCATTTTTGCTACCTGAGATCCATACCGGCCAAGCAAGAATTTATTCCCAAGTTCATCTTTGCCGATTTCGAATGTAGCCAAGATGAGAGATCCGAGTGTACAGAGGGGTACGCGCCACTGATGAATCCGGATTGTACGGAATGTCAACCAAGTAGGACGTGTACTGCCTGTTCAAAATGCCAACGATGTAAGACGTCCTGGTGCAGAAAAGCCACCCACAAACCCAATTTCGTGGTGGCCCATACGGTCTGTCCCACGTGTATTGATAGACCTGTGACGTCTGAATCCAGGTGCCAAGATTGCGGTACCCGTTGCTCCAGATGCAAAGACCTAGATGTCCCTTGTACAGGAACAGCTTGCGGTTTGAGAGAGGTCGTCTTCCAAGGACAAGACACAGATCGTAGTTCGGTAAATGGTTATTTTCGAGTCAACATAAATACTTTAAAACCGTCTGTCACAACATGAAAGGATACGACGGATACTTCCTGTTAGAGTACTTGATAGACCAATCGATGAGACCAGACAAGATTATCTACAATGGGTCCAAAATCATGTACATGACGGTAGAAAAAGACCTCCACATCAAAGTCATAGACAGTCTGAATTTTCTACCCATGAAGTTATCCAAGTTACCCAAAGCCTTTGGATTGAAAGAACTAAAGAAAGGTTGGTTCCCCCATTTCTTCAACACCCGGGATAACCAAGAGTACTTTGGGCCGTAACCGGATCCTAAATATTACGGATGTAACTTTATGGGAAAAGAGGAAAGAGAGGAATACCTAGCATGGCTCAAATCCAAAGAGAACTGCGTCTTTGATTTTAAGAAAGAAATGTTGGACTACTGCCGAAGTGACGTAGACATTCTACGTCAGGCCTGCCTCAAGTTTCGAGAACTGTTGATGTCCGCCACCGGCGACTGTGTGATGGACCCAGGAGGAAAACCTCAGTGGACTGGGGCAGTGGATCCCTTCGACTCGGTGACCATCCCCTCGGTGTGTATGAACGTGTACAGAACCAAGTTTCTAGAAGAAGAGTGGAGGGTCAAATTAGCGGAAGACACAAATTGGTTGACGGCCAAGTACAAGGATGGCCGCATGAAAGTCTTACGGGGTGACCGGTGGGTGTTGGAGGATGAGGTGGTCATCGGGGAGAAAGAATTTGTTTGTTCCCCTATCGCCAAGATTCCACCAGGCGGGTATAAGACGGACCAGTACAGTAAATCGTCCATCCAGTACTTAGAATGTGTATCCAGAAGGGACAATATAAAAATACGGCACGCCCTGAATGGGGGAGAAATACGTCTCCCGGGAACCAGATACAAGTTGGACGGCTATTCCTAGGAGACTAATACCGCTTTCGAATACCAAGGATGCGTCTATCACGGATGCCCCCGATGTTTTCCCGAGGACAGAGAAGAGACAAAACACCCTCTGACGCAACAATCCATGAGCGAACTCTACGCCCTAACCATGAAAAAGAAATCTTATATCGAAAGTCTAGGAATGAAATACGTGTGTATGTGGGAACAAGAATTTAGAGAAACCTACCGAAACGACCCGGAACTTAGACACTATCTCCAGAATTTAGACATCACGGACAGATTGGATCCACGAGAGAGTTTCTTCGGCGGTAGGACCAACGCGAGTCAACTGTATTATAGGACGAAAAAAGATGAAAAGATAGAGTAAGTCGACTTCACCTCCTTATACCCTTGGGTCAACAAGACCTGCCAGTACCCCGTAGGACACCCGGAGGTAATAACGTCAGACTTAAAGAAATCGACCAGTACTTCGGAATCGCCAAAGTGCGAATGTTACCTCCTCGTGGACTGTATCACCCCGTGTTACCCTATAAATTGAACGGAAAGTTAAAGTTCCCATTGTGCCAGACCTGCGCCGAAAAAGAGAGTCCATCTCTCTGCGGGTGTTCTGACGAAGATCGAACCATGACCGGGACTTGGTGTACTCCCGAACTTCAGACAGCGGTACGACTGGGATACCGAGTCCTCAAAATATACGAGGTATACCACTGGAAGGACACCACCCAATACGATGCAGAGACGAAAGAAGGAGGACTGTTCGCCTCTTATATCAACACGTTCCTGAAGTACAAGCAAGAGGCGAGTGGCCCTCCCGACTGGATAAAGACCCCGAAGATGCCAAAGAGTATATCGATCGGTATTTCAAAAAAGAAGGGGTATCCCTCGACGGGGAGAAAATCGAAAAGAATCTGGGAATGCAGGCATTGGCCAAGCTCTGCCTAAACAGTTTCTTGGGGAAATTCAGACAGCGACTGAACCTGAAACAGTCCCAATTCTTTCACGAGACAGAGGTGGATGCCTTTTTCGGAGTTCTTTCCGATCCTACCAAAGAGGTCCAGGATTTTCACATTGTGGCCAACGATACGATTCAGGTGGAATGGACCTATAAAAAGGACTGTCAACCGGAAGACAACAAGACGAATATCTACTTGGCGACCTTTACTACATGTTGGGCCCGACTTAAACTCTACAGCATCCTTGAGAAAATAGACAGAAACGTTCTGTACTACGATACAGACTCGGTGATTTACGTGAGTAAGACGGGAGAGAACGATGTACCAATAGGAGACTACCTGGGAGAACTCACTAATGAACTAGAAACTGGAGAACATATCATAGAGTTTGTGTCTGGAGGACCAAAAAACTATGCCTACAAGACCAATAAGGGAAATGAAACGTGTAAGTGAGAGGGTTCACCCTCAACTTCACTAATAGCCAACTTATAAACTTTGAATCGATGAAGACCCTATTGATAGACCCCTCCGAAAAATCGACCATTACCGTCACCAATCCTCATAAAATATGTAGTGATAAGGGAAAAAGAAAACTGTATAATAGAGAAGAAGAGAAAAACTATCGAATGGTGTACACAAAAAGACGACGACTGGACAATTACGATACGGAACCCTATGGATATTGAAAAAAAGACAATAATAAACTTCTAAGGTCTAAATGGCCAAACAATTTTTGTTACTATCAAATACATTTTTGTCATTGTTATTTCATTTTTTGTCCTTGTCAATTCATTTTTTGTCATTGTTATTTCATTTTTTGTCCTTGTTAACTCATTTTTTGTCCTTGTTAAATCATTTTTTGTCACTGCCAAATCGATTTTTGTCCATTTACACATATTTTTCCAGAGACTTCGTTTCAATTTTTGTCACTGTCGAATCATTTTTGTCATTGTCAATTCATTTTTTGTCATTGTTATTTCATTTTTTGTCCTGGAAAAAGTTGGACCCCCCCCTCCCCTGGAAAATGTGTAATAAAACCATTGGACCCCCTCTTTAAACTGTTAAATAAGTTGAGGAGCCTGGACCACCCCCCCCCCTGACAAAAAATTCCTGGATCCACGCATAGTGTCCCGGTACAAATATCTTTGGTGGTGTTGGGTTGTGTTGATGCTGTACTGGAAAAAAGTTGAATTTCGACATTAAGACCCCATCCCCAGGGTCTGGGGAGGTAGGAAAGGGGGTTAGGAGAGGGGAAGTCAACAATTTTCCCGTCATGTTAAGGCATCCCACACTTTACTGGGCAAGCTTGCCCTATTTCCCCACAGACCACAAATCCTCGAATCATCAAGAATCGATGTTAGGATTCGTGGAGAATTGTATTTTTTTTTTCCATTCATTCGTTATGTTCTACGATTCAGTTACGAAATAGGTAAGACACAGTTACGAATATTCGCGGGATTCGTCTGAATTCGGCCTGCGTGCCGAATTCACTACGATGTACAATAACCCTATTAATAAGTTAAAGAATTGATCACGAATTAGTTGATACGCCGAATGCAGCACGAATTGGGTACGAATTAACAGAAATCCGCGACAATTCGTGATGATTCGCGAGATTTTCTCTCACCTTTCACGACAGTTTTAAAAAAAGCCCATCCATGCTTGGGGGGGGGGGGGGTCAGTTCCAAAATGAACGTTCCTCGTTTGTCAGCTGTAGAATTGATCCTGCAACTTGAGTGTCTAAAACAGCTACTTATATAGCTAGAAGAAAACAACTACGTTAATGTCGAGAGGCCCTAGCCCTGGCTCTTTGACTTGGAAAAATATGGTAGCTCATCATCAGCAAAACCACCAGCCAGGAGCTACTGACTGATCCTGATTGTGCTCCTGAATCTGCCAAATTTGTTTCAACTTCCAGGACTGGCTCGAATGTATGCGCGTGATGGGGTAGTTACTCAAAGGGAAAGTTCTTCTACTATCTCTTCCTTGGTTTCATTGCTTGTCTTAATATCCCGATAACCCACGAATGAGTTGAAAGTAGCTACGAATGCCTAAGAACGCATCCGAATCGATTACGATTCAGTTACAATGTCAAAGAATGCATTAGGAATTTGTTACGAATCAATCACGATTTTTCGAATCGGGGAATTCGTGACCAAGTTTTGAACTGTTCAAATTTTTTGATCCCAATTCCCGATAGGCCTACGAATTGCAAGAACTGACTACGGATTGTATGATTCAGTTATTATTAAGATCTTCACGAACTGAGTACGTTTAAGCCCACGAATCCAAATATTTGTCAATTCGTGGCGATTCGTGGGATTCGGGCCCTGTGTGGAATAGGGGTATAAAACAGTACTTTTTGCACATACTTTCACTTGAAACTGACAAGAACCCTTCTTGAATCAGCGGAAGGTTGCGAATGAACGTACTTGTATATATCTGTTTTCATGACCAATCTCCAGGAAATAATGGACTTTGGTTGGGTCGCAATGGAACTCACGAACCCTTGATGAACAGCTGGGCTTGCCTCCCACTGAGCTACGGGACCCAATAAAATTATACTCTCATATGAATAATACCGATAGCATGAAGGTGTACCACTGGACTGATATCCGTCGTAGATGCTAATATTGCCCCTATGAGTCCATACCAACCGCTACCATTCCAAATCAGTGATAGAGTGCTTGACTCAGAACCAAGGGGTTGCGGATTCGAGCCTCACCGGTGTTACTGCGTTGTGTCATTTAGCAAGACACATTTATCCTTGCTTAATACTGGTTCAACCCAGGAAGACCCGTCCCGACATAGCTGAAAGATTGTTGACTGCGACATAAAGAATCAAATCAAACAAACAAGCAAGAGCTACCATTCCACATCTTATCTTATGCTGTCCAGAAAATTAATTAATGTCTGTTCAAACATCTCTGAGATAGTAGAAGAAGAAAGGGCAAACGAAGAAGTATTTTAGAGGAATGATGATTTAGTTAGAATAAAAATCATATATCATCAGACTTTATAATTGGGCCGCGACGCGAGAAACCCTGTCTTCGGTGTTTCCGACAAAGTGAGATTCAAACCATCCTGCTTAGCTACAGAGACTTGCTAGAAAATCAAATTTTTGCTTGTAGCACATCTAGATATGATACTTTCCAATAAGCGATTTACAAAGGCGCTGATCAGACTGCGCGGATGCGCTAGCTGGTCTGTGCCTATCTTGTTCGCAACCACCAAAGACAGGGTTACTCTCGGAAGCTTATATGTACATGTATCGATATCAATAATTGAGCCGTGACATGAGATTTTCAAAATGTGGTATGTGCGGCCAGCAAAGCCTCAGATCAGCCTACGCATACGCGCAGTCTGATCAGAGCCTTTGCTAGTCGCTTGAATATTATATGAGCGTTAAGCTACTGATTGAACATCATTTGAAGTTTGTAAGCTTAAAAGGAGGCTGCACAGGCTCGTTTGAGTCTACATGTGTCAAAACGCCACATTGTTGGAAATCACATGTCACGGCTCAATTTAGTTACAGCGTTGACCCAAAATCTGTGAGCCATGCTGTAAATATGGGTTTCGTGCGCGGGTAGGCCAATCTCATTATATTTTGATTATAACTTCACATGGTTATAACTGATCCCACGAAGGTGTGTCGAAAACACTTAACCACCAACTCCCAAAGTCAAGGGCACAACTTTGGCTCAAACCTGGTCCGGAATCTAATGTATTGGCACAACTCTCGGCCACCATCTCCCAAGTTCAAGGTAACAACTTCAACATCGATCATACTTGCTTCGAGTCCTCTCTGTATCTCAATAACAGTTTAAGACATCTACATGAAACAGATATCAATCAACATAAGACGACGTGTAATACACAAGGACTTTAACTCTGTTTTACCCTTTTATATATATATATATATATATATATATATATATATATATATATATATATATATATATATATATATATATATATATATATATATATATATATATATATATATATATATATATATATATATATATATATATATATATATATATATATATTATTTTGTTATTAATCAAGTGATTTTGTATAGGCTCAGTTACAGGTCCGAGGTCAGCTGTATATATATATATATATATATATATATATATATATATATATATATATATATATATATATATATATATATATATATATATATATATATATATATATATATATATATATATATATATATATATATATATATATATATATATATTATGTTATTAATCAAGTGATTTTGTATAGGCTCAGTTACAGGTCCGAGGTCAGCTGTATAGGTCCGAGGCCTAAGGCCGAGGACCTATACAGCTGATCAAGGACCTGTAACTGAGCCAATACGAAATCACTTGATTAATGACATTTTCATTAATTAACTTTTATTGGCAGTCAATATACGGCGAATTAATTCTGATAAAGGAAATTCTTATTAGTTATCATTGAAACTACTGAAACTGGCGAAACTCAAGAAAATGGCGCACCTCTGGTTTACCGGACACAGTTTATGATGTGAGGCAAATTTCAGCCTGTAACGGTGTAGATTGAAGAAGAAAAATACCGAAGACATAAAATCATCTATAGACTACATGTATATGAAAGTAGAAATGTCACAAGTATGATACCAACACATTTCGCTGTAAAAGTGCTATATAAGGCTTTATATATATATATATATATATATATATATATATATATATATATATATATATATATATATATATATATATATATATATATATATATATATATATATATATATATATATATATATATATATATATATATATATGACCCGTTAAAACGGAAAATTGCAGATTTTGCAATTTAATTGTGTCCACTCTGTAATAGAAGTACCTCGCCCAAAAAAACAGTTTATTATATGGTAAGACTAGAAATATTTTCTTCTAACGTGCATGGACATCGATAATTTGACCCTCTTGCCAATTACAGCAAAAGCTGTCTGCTTTTGTCGTATGCTGAATGTTTTTGAAGCCTCTTAGGCAAACAATGTAGACCCAGAACAGACTTTTGCAGTTTGCCTCTGTGCTTATATAATTGTCAATAATCTAAACAAATATATGCAGCAGCTGACTTGGGTGTAATGATCAAATGCAGTTTTTGGCTAGTTTTTTCAGGTTGCATCAGACGTAAGCCCAGTCATCCTTTGACTTTTATGCTTGATTGTCACTCACCGAATGAAGACATGTTTTTTCCTTTTTGCAGACAGATAGTGCAGATTTGTCCGCATCTATGTTTTTTCTGTCAATTTTAAAAACTACACCCAATATTTCAAGTCTAGCTAGCTTTTATAGCTCAAGAGCGCCTTGGAGCCAGCTTGTATGCTTTAATCACTTTTCGTGCTACATCAAACGCTATTCAAGGGCAGATCCTGAAATTTTTGTTGGGATGCGGGGAAGGGAGACCAAGCCTTTGTAGAAAGAGTACTTGAGGGTACTCCCTCCCCAAAATCACACGCACCCTTTCCCCGAGGTATGTGACTTGGATAATGCATAAAAGGATAATGCTCGCATATACATGAAGGAACCAATGAAGCTTGGCTTTTTAATGGCCAAAACTTTAGATGTGCAGTAAACTTAAGTGAGGATTATCGCCCGTACAGAAACAAAAGCCGTACACTTTTCTTTATCACACCAGGTAGGTGGCAATAGAAAACATTAATACCATCGACGAAGGCAGATCAAACATCGATAAAACAGGGTTTTCTGTTGTCATTTGTCGCCCGATTGGCAATCGTAAAACCCGTTTCTTGCGATTATTATCCGCGTTCGTCGACTGTTAAGAGCGTTTTCAATTGACGCCTACCCGGTATGTTTAATCTCAATACTGCACGAGCTTTGTGCATTGCTAGATGTTGTTTCGTTTTCAAATTATGAGTAAACAACTCCAGCGAAGAGAACTATAATTGCACCTGCAGGTACATTGTATCCAGAACGAGAAATCTGGCGTCTGGGACAGGGTTCACCAATAGTCTGCTTTTTAGGTTATTTGTTAGATTCTAATGATTGGATATATCATTAGGCGAGGCAAGTTTGCGAATTTTGAAAAAAAAATCATTTGTATTTCCTTTGGGTACTCAAAAGAACCGTCTAAAGGAGACGTTTCTTTTGGGAATCCAAACATGTAAATAGTTGTTGTCTGCATGTCTCGTTTTGTTTATCAAGTAAGATTAAAGTTATTATGGACAATGTTTGCCTTAATCTTTCATGCCTGTTTGGGGCGCAGGGGGCGCAGTGGCTCAATTGAAGGTTTGCTAGTTCGAGACTCACAGACGTCAGAGTCACTGTGTTGTGTCCTAGAGCAAGACACCGAAACTGGTATAAAACAGAAGGATAAGAAATCGCCCCGATCCGACTGGGATGAAAAATATTAAAGCAAACAGATATTTTACCGGCTGCTTATTACTGGATCCATCCAGGTAGACCCATCCCGACAAGACCGAAAAATTGTTGACTCGGGCGTAAAGAATCAAGCCATGCAAGTCAAAACAAGCAAACGATCAAACCAAATGCTCCTGCTCTGTCCTGTCAGGCTCAACTCTCACTAATTCATGTGAAGTCCCTCCAAATATGCTGAGTCACCCCAACCCCATCAATCCACCGCATGCTCCTTTTGGGAGTTTCGAAAAAGACATATTGATGTCCCGGATACAATGCTACAGTACTGGATGCTGATAGCAGGGTTTGGATATTAATGATGCATGGGAGGATCCAGAAAATTCTGTCTGGGAGGTTGGGTGTCCTGAAAACTCTATTTTAGTTTTTTCATAGAGGGCAGTGCGGACCTGGCCCCCTTTTCAAACCATTTGGACCCAAAGGGTCCTACTTCTTCTCGAGGTTGTCAATAACAGTATTTGTACGGAAACATATAACAACTTGTGATCTTCCAGGTGGGATGCAAACCCGCTGTCCCCCACCCTCGGGACACGCACATGCGATGCTTAGCTAACAATCTGAACTCTGTAGCTCGGTCAGTTGCCTATCTGCTTAATATGCAAGCAGACAGGAGATCGCACCCAGAATATTTTTCATGGAGAGTTGTTTCCTCTCCTGATGATTCAAGAAGACCAAGTTGCCAGTTACTTGTATAAGAATGAGCAAAAGTAATGGTAAACTGCCCTACAGTAGGCTTGCATAGGAACACTGTAGTTAAGTTGACCACAGCTGTTTACCATAGACAACAAATCAAATCAAACAACAGATAAATTAAACGAAATCAAAGACTATGTCTCGGCATCACTGATATAATATTGAAATAAATCTTAACCTTAATCGTAATGATAGGGCGTGATTTGCTTGACTTGTGGCTAATTTGGATGGGATTGGGCCCTTTTAGTCTCTCTCTGTCTCTTGGAGGAGTCCCAACATGACAGAAATATTGTTGACTGGGCCGTTAAGTCTTAATTCAATCAATAAATAAGTCAGGGCTTCAGTACAAGGTCTAATTGCCTTGATATTTGATTCTAAAACCATTAACATCTTTACAAATTCTTTCATAAAGCATCCGAACCCTTTCATAAAGAACCAGTTATCCATCATTCGTACAGGTAAAGAACCTGTTACCAAAATATGTTACTAATTCTTTACCGCTTTTTTGGCTTGTCAATATTAGTCATTTAAAATAAGCCCTATATAGTTTTACATGAGGAGAAAATTGATTTTTTCAAACACATTTAGATTGAACTTGAAGTTGTATGCACACTATCTTTGATGGAATATGTACTTTGATAAATATACTGATTTTTGTTATGTGTTTTAACAATATCTAAATTAAAACGCTCATTAATCCCTGACACATAAACCATCATCGCAAAGACTGACAGAGTAAAACCATTAGCTTTTTAATTATATGAATTAATAAAAATAAAATACTTTCGGGCTTCCAGAATCTTACGTTTAATGCGGTTTCCCGTCACCTACCTTATACTGATTAAGGAAATCATAAAGCACCTGTAACCCTTTCATAAAGCATCATTGACAACTTTCATAAAGAATCACCCCGCACTGTGACTGAGTTAACCCCCTGTGAATTATATGCATGTGTGAGAGCAGAATACAACAATAAAAAAAATCAAGAAAATAATTTGTCTAAACCCTTTAAGAAATTAAGATTTTTTTCTTTAATATTGTTGTCAGCTTATTCTTGAAAGTATTGGAAACGTGCATCTCAATTTCCACTGTACAACTGCACGTGACACTAATCTGACAGTAATTTTCGCGAGAGGTTCGGGGGTTCGGCGAGATTGTGCAGGTGTGCAGGCTCGCCAGAGCATCAATTTGCTGCTCGTCTATGGTTTAAGTACCAAAATTTAAAGCGCTGGCTTAATTAAATGTATCTGTAAATCATCTATGAAAGATAATCTGTGATACTATTTATTGCCGTTGCGTTTCATATCTATACAGTATTCTTATATATTCACTTGCGGTAGGGGGTTTCATACCCATGCGATACAATAACTGTTAATTTTCTTCAAATCCACAATTCAATTTTTACAAAACTTTCAGGATATTTAGATATTGATATCATGCTTCTTTTGAAAGCAAATTTATTAATTTTCATGCTCAAGTTGTCGCGTGAAACAATTCGGTAATTTCCGTGAGGGGTTCGGGGTAGGGGGTTTCATACCCCATCCTTTGATTATCTCCCCGAGGACTGGCGAATCTGCATGCATTTATCTATAAAGTACACCAATAGCATTAGCACTTTGAACAGTGTCATTAATTTTGTAGCTTCGAGTTTGTAGACATCAGAAAAATGAATTGTTCTTAGCTTGTAAATGACTCAAAAGGTACAATAACTTGATCTATTTTTCTACAAATTTCTATTCTTTCAGCTTGTTATTCTTTACATATATCATTAAGAAGTGAAATTCATCCTCCACACATCCGTTTTCATTACAAATTTTGCATAATCTCTGATCACTCCTAGTCTTTTTAGACGACCGGTCTCAATCTCAAGTTGATGGTTTGAAATTCTAAATTTAGCAAGATTAAAAATTAAGTGTTTATCGACCTCCAGACTTCGGTACTTCTTTTGTGGATCTTTTATGTTTTTGTTCTGTGTTGTATTTGCTACGTCTTTGTGTGCGTCTGTTTATATGTGCTTTGTGGTCACCTGCTGGCAAAGGGCTGACCTCTTGGCTCTCGTTTGTGGTGTCTAGCTGTGAGTTTGTCACTTTCCCATTGGTATCCTGGGTCAGGTGTGGTACTTGATTGTATCGATTCCTGATCTTTGCACATTACTTACATTTTTTAATATAGTTTTCCATCTTATAGTTATTCTTAAACATCTTTATAAGTTCTAAGTTTATCTAATGTTCTGCCTTTAAAGAGACTAAGTCTGCAACTATGAACATTTTTCGAAATTTTTTATTTTCTTTTTAAATCATATTTGAAAAAGTAGAATTAAGTTATGTTTTCACAATAAATCTGTTCACTATACCTGAGAACTGCACGGAAAAGTGAATTATCTTATAAAACAGGTGTGTTTTTCTCTTGTTAGTAATTGTTTGCGTCCCTCCAATAATTATAGACAGGTAATTTTAACATAAATGCTGTTGCTTTGATACTGATAATTTGTTAAGATTTACGAAATTGGTAAAATGTATACCTGAATTTTAGTTTTTTTTTACTGTATTCTTGAAAAATAGAAACATTAGTTCTAAAATTAAAAGATCAAAAGTTACAGACTATGCAGCTTTAACAGAAATTCTTCCAGTAATTGCCTCTTTGAAGAATGAATTGTACCTTTCTATCAATATCTTTTCCACAGCATATATTAGGCTTCTTTTTGAAAAAGTTCCTTTATTTTGCCAGACGGTGATCAAACCCAATAATCTTTAAAAAAAATTAATTTGTTCTCCATAACTTGACTTTATTTCATCTCCATTTATTAGACTTTGAAAAGTAGATTTATTATGAGCTTTCAGGATTTCATCATCATTTATATGCATCCAATACTTTATTGAAAGCAATGTAGCTGATATTGCTAAGGGATATCTTCCAACTTCACTTTTACAAGCAAGATTTGAAAGCACCTATTCAGGGCTGGACCCAGAGGGGTTGTTCACAGGGGGGGGGGGGGGGGCTCATTGAGGGGGGGGGGGTTCCGGGGGAGCTTGCCCGGAAATCTTTTAAAATCTATGTCTCTGAGAATGCATTTCAGGCCATTTTGAGGCCCTTTTTTTCGTATTCTATAACCTCAATTTTAAGTAAGGTTAGAAACTCAAAGCCCAGGGGGGTACTCTGATATTTTCATGCATACGTAGGCGCAGGCTATTTTTTGAGGTTCAAAATTTTGAATTTCGATATTTTTGGGGGGTTTTCAGAAAAATGAATATTCTATTGGGTATGAAGATTTTGTGGATATATTTTTTTTGGGGGGGGGGGGGGGCGGGGGGGGGGGGTCATCACAAAATTGGGCTATATATAGGGGTCATTTCTATGCATTTTAGGGTATTTTCTTAAGGTCAAGGTACAGAATGGGGGAAATTTTTAGAGTTGCTAAAATTTCGATTATTTTGGGACGCTTGAAATTCCTGATATTTTTTTTTGGGGGGGGGGGGTGAACGGTAGATGCTGGGCCCGAACTTAATTATGAAGAAAAAATGAGAGCCCCCCCCCCCCCCCCCCCCCCGGACTCAAACGCCTTGTTTGTATTTTCTTGTCGTCCTCTTGGAGCTTTGGTAAGGTTCCCATGTGGGGGGGGGGAGCACAGCAGATGCAATGCAAGTCTGAGTCAGCCCAATTTTCAAAGGTCAGACAAACAGCAGAACCCTTGTGAGGCGGATGGGGGGGGCTTAAAATTTGAAAAAAAATGCTAGAAAAACAATGAAGTCCACACCTAAGAAAAAATGGGCATCGGTTCCCCTATATTTTGTACTTTTTCATTCACCCCATCCCAATAACATAGGCCCAGTGTGGCAGCAGCCTAGGGACTGGGGCTCTCTTTTTAATTTCTCTTAGTCTGGTCGGGGGAGAGGGGGAGGCACAGCTATTACTTATTAAGCTTTGCGTCTACTAGACTACATGGAATTTGCAATGAAAGCATAAACTGAATTGAAGATAGGTGCCCCCAACCACTCCAAATTTCCGAGTTTTTTGTTTGGGACTGGGAGGGGGCACAAAAGTGTTTTAACTTCCGTGACCAGACTACAGTAGATTTAAAATCCCCATAATTACAAGCCCAGGTCACACTCACGGTCCTGTCTGCGCCCCCACGGCTACCTTTTCTTTCAACAGAGTTGTTATGTGGGTAATTCGTTATCATTACCGTATATACTCGCAATATCATATAATGCCTGAATTTTTTAGGGCACTAACGGCTCTTCGGGGGGCGGGGGGGGGGGGGGCACGTGCCCACAGGCCACCCTTGTGTCCGACACTGCTACTAGAAACTTACAAAATTGTGTGTGATTTTTTTCGGGTGCGAAATCATCATATGATTCTTCAAGGCGGTGTTTATTTATCTTTGATGCGAATTTCACAAAATTCAGACTGTACGGACTCCAAACCTCTGTACAGTATAATCACTGTATTCTATAAGCCCAGCAAACTGAACAAATTTTGTTCAGTACCTTATTGCAGATGTTAATCATTAACATCATTCAGCCTCTGCAATAAAGCCAATGCCAGCAGGAGAGCTAATAAATGTTTACACTTTCCCCCAGTATTATCAATGCTGTATACAATATACTGACCTCTCTCAGAATGTTAACAGGTAGCAACTCATTAGGCACCAGGAGTAATACTAAATACATTTTACCATCCAATATCAAACAGAAATCAAATGCGAACAATTTGGAGAAACTAAATTTTCAAGTTAAAAGTTGTGACCAAGACTACAGAAATGGCATGAAGTTGGTGTGAATTTCATAATAGAAGGAAGGATGTGAACAAAAAAAGATACAGTGCTTCTATGGTAAGTTGTATTTTAGATATATCTTGAGGTCTCCAGATAAAATGCCAAATTTACTCTGTATTAATTTTCTAATTTCTCAAACCAAAACATATGCATGAATCGTCAATGAGACGGTCCTTTTTATTACCCTAAAATGATAAGACTTTTGGCTGAACAACTATTCAATTTTCATCCTTGAAATTTTTGCTTATCTGGACCTATGTAGTTTCTTTGCTATTAAAAATAGCATGTTTTAGAGCCAAAATCTCCGATCCACCTATTCAGCCTGACCAGGGCTATCGCTGCGTCTAAGGCTGTGAAGTTGGCTTTTTTGGCCTTCAAACAAACTTGCAAGTTCTAATTCTGTGAAAACTGAGACCAACTTGTGAAATCCCTCTTTCTGATAATACATGTAGTCTCTTAATCTCTTAATTAGCGCCGGTTAGTCCAAGACGGGGTGGTTGACCAGCGCTGAGGGCTTAAAGTCGCTTTCAACAGTCTTACGATCATGTCACGAACACTATTCCTGGGCTTGCATCTCAGCAGTTAACCCAAAAATATTGCTGATTTGGGTTCAACAGGCTTTCAAACCTATCAGCAGATGACAGAAGCGCTACTAGCAGGTGAAGAGTTATTGCTAAGCTTATCAAAAATAGGCCACGACATGGGAAAACCTGTCATCGGTGGTTTGCGAACAACAAAGGCGCAGACCAGTCTGAGCATCTGTGCAGTCTGATCAGCGCCTTAGTTGTTCGCTTATTATAAAGTATCATATATAGACTTGCTAAGAGCAAAACTTAAATTTTCTAGCAGCGCAGTCTGATCAGCGCCTTTGTTATTCACTTATTATAAAATATCATATATAGACTTGCTAAGAGAAAATTTCAATTTTCTAGCTAGTCTATGTAGCTGAGCAAGCTGGTTTGAATCTCACTTTGTTGGAAAACCGGAACACAGGTTTTCTCACGACGAGACTCAAATGGTTATATACTATTTCTTGCTAAATCAGCAAGTATGGAAGAGTCCATAAGACAAAAATGGGTAAAGTTGGCAACCAAGTCTTCAGTTGACCAAAATCCAGCCTAACTCGGCTGGGAATCTAATTCTTGTTACTGGGTCTACCGGCAAACAATTCTATTACACAGCTGTGAAAGTAGGTAGCAAAAATCTCTATGCACGTTTCCCTTTGTACGTTGTCCAGTGATCCCCCACCCATTTCTATTGAAGTTACAAACTAGAAGAATTACTGCCAGGATCTAGGTTGGGTTATTTGTGTAAATGATACACGCTACAGTTTTTTTACCCTTACCAAATGTCGTCTGCTTTGTATTTTATATTTTGCCGATGTTCTTAGGTAGCATACAATGTAAAATCAGACTGACTGCTCGCAAGTCTGATCAGGGTTTATACGGTTTCTTCAGTGCTAAATGAAGTCACATGGTATTCATAAGAATATACTTATACAGCAGACACAATAAGCATACAACATTTTCTGGAAAAAATATTGACATAATAAATGATCGATGTTTACAGCTTTATCTTCACATTGAACGATTATCATCTTAAATAATTATACCCGCTTTTTCTTTAGAAAAAAAGGGTATATTAATTTCATACCAAAGTCGGTCTGTCGTCCGCCTGTCTGTGCGTCCGTGCGTCACGATTGCTGTAAACATATCTTCTCTTAAAACGTAAGCTGTAGCAGCTTAAAACTTTGTAGCTGAAGTAGGTCACATGTTGTAGAGGGTACTGGGCAACATTTCGTGCGACCTTGATCCCAAGGTTAAGGTCAGAGTTTAAATAACGAATTTTCTTGTAAATGCATCTCCTCCTAAACCTTTTGATGTAGTAACTTCAAAATCTGTAGCTGCATAAGTTACATGGTGTAGAGGGCACTGGGCAATATTTCATGTGACATTGACCCCAAGGTCAAGGTCAAATAATATATTGTAAATGCTTTTCCTCCTAAACCATTGGACATAGCAACTTCAAACTTTGCAGGTACATAGTTCATATGATGTAGAGGGGGCAACCTTGACCTAAGGTCAAGGTCAAAGGTGAAATAATGTCTTTCTTGTAAATGCATCTCCTCATAAACCATTGGACGTAGCAACTTCAAACTTTGCAGATGCTTTTGTTAGACGAAAGCGGGTATTTGAGATGGTGTACCATCAACTGAAGTCTATCATATATTTAATTTAATTGACTTACATTTATACTGATTCAGTGTGATGATACTGTGCTCACAATATGTGTCCTTTATTTTCAGAGAGAATGGCACTTTACAAATTGTTCTACATATTTGAAGATCCAGATATTTCTACCAATCGCCTATTATTCTTCGATGATTTTTACAAGTATTTTGACGAAAAAAAACAGAAAACAAAAAGTGCATTTAAGGCCATCATTTGTTCTTCGGTCTTTAAAATCAACTAAGCAAATTGGTGGAAAGGTAGCTGTAGCTGTGAAGGAAATGTTGAGATATTGTTTCAATCACTGTGATGACTATGATGCTTGCAAAGAATTAGTGTGTGTTGTAGAAACGGCAGTTTTGAGTAGTAAAACAACAGACACCCAGTATGTAACCTCATCATATGACCTGTACAAATTGATTGCTAAAAGTCATTTTCAAAATTTTAATGAATTTCTACAACAACTGGAACTTGACGAGTCCGACATTAGTACACTGCTGACTGATCATAAATGTTTGTTCTCGAACAGTGAATGGAACAAGATTATTTGGTTTGAATTCCATTTTGCCAAGGAAATTCGTTATGACGAATTGTCCTATGAGGAACTTTTAAAGCTTAAGTGGAGCAAGTTTAATGGGCTTCTTGCTTTCGGAAACTGCAAAAGCATTCTTGAAAATGTTGTGAAGAAGCATTTAAAAGAAAGGTTCCTACGTCGCCAAGCAGCACAGCGGGAGGAATCTGAACAGGTTGTTATTAGACAGTCACACCTCTACCGTGTAATGGACACTGAACTCTCATCATTGACACAAGAAAATCATCCGCAAGCATTTGGTGTTTATATAGTGTTTGAGTATGACTACGGTAAAAAGGAAGAAGGTCTTTGTGTTGTCGTTGAAGGAATAAGTGAAATAAATGAAGAAGTCAGCACACTCTTGTGTCATACTATAAAATATGACCTTCAAAATAAGCACCAGTTACTATTGAAAATGTCATCTGTCTTAAAGCAGACACTTTAGCAAGTTATTTGATTTGAGACACTGTTGCTCGATTTCATCTGCGAGATGATATTTTACTTAAGAAAATACCGGAAGGTAGATATGTCTTTTGTTGGGAAAATCCTGATTTGACTGAAGATCTTGTGACTGAAAACATGGCTGGCCAAGATGAAAATAAACAATGTCACACTTGCCACAAGACAAAGCTTCCAGCACCTTTGACACTTAAACAATTTAACATAATTACTGAGTGGCATTTGGATGTGCCCATTGAAATACAACTTCTCCTGGGCACATTTCTAAATACCGACGCCTTAAGAAAATCACCTGATGGCCAAGGTTATCTCCGACAAAAATTGGAAAAATTGTTCACTCTATACGATGGGTTGTTAAACACACGGAACAAAAACCATATAGGAATTTTTCAACAAGCAAACACAGATGAACTTCTCTATGACTACAGAAGCATTAAATCTGTGTTCAGGATAACGGCGGCATCTGGAGCCACTTCGTCACATGTCAAAGCTGAGATAGATTGGAAAAAAACGTGCTGACAATGACATACTATACTACAACACATACCTGAAGCCACATTCACTGAAGTATCAGACTGATGCAGGAATAGAGACAAAGGGTGTCAGTCTAAGACAATGTCATACAATTCTCATGCTGGACAACTTAGTCCGCATACAACATGCTGGTATGGCCTGGAGGGGTGAGACCCAATCAAAGCAATTAGCCACTTTACCTTTGACAATACAAGGACAACAGATGCAACGCTTACTGAAACCTGGCATGACCAAACTATTTGTGATGGGACTTTCAGCTGCATGTGCAAGAAAATGGTGATTCTTTCAAAAGAAGACATTGATAATGTGTTGTTGGTGCCCACAGCAGATGAGAAGACCACGCATCAGCAGTTTCAACGTCTATGCTCATGGGGCTACATGGATGTATGGCAGAAAATGCCAGGTGAGTACTGTACTTTTAGTTTAAGAAATATGAATTCGATTTTTGGAAAGATCATGGAACCATGAGTACTTTAGGTCTCTTGCAAAGTTAGTGAAGCCTGAATGGCTTCACATCCATTTTAAAAGAGACCTGAAGTATTCATGATTCCATTAGGGTTTCCCACAGCCTGAAAAAAGGACAGGGTGCGGGCGAGAAATAGGGCAATTTTGATGCGTGAAATTCACACAAAAGGGCACTTTTGTTAGAATAGACTTTTCAAATGTGAGTTAGATACAGGATTTTATGTCTGTTAAAAGGTTAGAATAGCTTTTAATAGAGCATAGGATTCATTGGCATAAACAAAAAGTTATTTTATACAGTAAATATTAAAATATAAATATTTTTTATATTAAAGTGAAAATAAGGGCAGGAGGGGGAGCTTTAGGGCAGGAGGGGAGAGCTTTAGGGCAGCAGGGTGATCCCCCCTGCTATTCCTCTTTATGGGAAACACTATTCCATGATCATTCCAAATATTGAATTTATTGCTTATTCATTGACTTTTTATTATAAATATCTAATATATAGAAATAATTCATAATTTATGAAACATAACAGTTTTATACTTGAAATTTGATTGTGTAAACCGGTTGGTTGGAGTGTAAAACAAAAAAGCTGAAGCGCCAGTGTGAACACAGACACCCAATGGAACTAACAAGAGGCTTGTTTTTCACTTGAAAAATCAGGTGTGGCTCACTGTCAATCACAACATCTGCGTCACTTCTGGCTAATGAATTTGATGTTCGAAGTATATTGCACAAGCAAAGACCTTGGCAGCTGTCAATCATATCTTTGTCATTCATGAGGTTATGAAAAGTTGTAATAGTATTGGTTTGACATGTTTTTGCACATGTCTCCCTTTCTCTTTCTTTCTATACTGAGGGAAAAAAGTTTAGCAATATATTTTGAGGATTCACAGTTTAGAAGAAATAGGACTTTTAAATTTTTAGTGTCAAAAATATATGTTGACAAACGTTCACGAGTACGATGACATTAACAGGATGACATTTCACATAATGTAAATTCTGATTTTATGCCCCATTGCTAAAACAGCTTATCTGGCAATAGTGCGAATAATGTTCGACTAACATTTTCATTATTCTGTCCAATGTTTATACCCAAAAGCATGAAAGTGAAAAACGGTTTAAAACTGAATGTTATGTTTACCCTTTTCGTACAATTTTAAGTTGAAAATCGTATTTTTCCAAATTACCTCCCTTTCAATTGAATAACGTTGGAAATTTAAATGCTCAGCAGATCAAATCCTCATTATGAAGTCGTTTTTTGTTTCTTTTGACCACTTGCGAGTACCCATTAGGTCATTTTCAGACAACTGACATGTTTGCGAACCTGCCAATTTAAAAGATCTAATGCTTCAAAGATCACCTATGGGAAATCCCATTATAAATAATTGCTAAACTTTTTTCCCTCAGTATATAATTAACTGGCTCGCCCAATTATGAACGTTATGAGTGGGAGTGCTGTTTTAAACTAGGCTAAATGAGGAGTGCTAAACTCGAGCTAAACTCCTCTGTGGTCTGGGTATCGGCCACAGAAGGAGACAGACTATTCCAATGTGGAATGGTTCGGGGTGGGGTGAATTCTTCAGGGCATCACTGTTCATGTATGTCTGGTATCTGATGACCTTGTAGTTTTCGAACTGTGAGCAGGGGTCATATATACTTGTCTTTTTCAATAGACGAGGGTCTGGATGGGGTATAATGATTAGTGAATAATGGCCCTTTTTTATAATGAATAGTGAATAATTAGCAAAAAAAAATGAATAGTGAATAATGAGGGCTTAAAAATAAATTAATAATCCTCTTTTTATTTTTTAATGAATTGAAGAAAAAATGAATGACTAGTGAATAATCAGATTTCTTCGCCACCTTTCTTACTTTTAATGAATAACTGGTCTTATTTTAAAGGTGACCCTAAAATGTGTATTTAGGACTCCTTTTCGCGCAAAGGACTCCTTTTCGCGAAAAGGAGTTTTATTTTTGCGAAAAGGACTTTTATTATGGCTAAAACTATTCATTAGGATTATGTTTGATATTTAATGTTATAAAACTGAAGTTAAACGATATTAATCTATCAATATATGCAGTAGAAATTGTTTTTGAAACGATATTTCACGGAAATGGCAGAAATATGACTTACGAAAAGGAGTTTCATTATTAAGAAAAGGACTTTGTATCTGATCTTTTTTTTATTTATTTTATCTATTTATTTATTTGTCTATTTGAACAATAGTAAGCAAGCAGATATCTAGTGTTCAAAAATTCCTCCAGAAAAAACACCTGTGTACGATACATTATATCTCAGACCCAATAAACTGTGTCCGAGTTTAATTAGCCTTGCGAAAAGTACTGTCGATACCGTCTGAGACTATGTTTGACTATGTTTGAATATTCATGTCCGTTTGCATGCTATTATTTTAAGGAATACAGTAGAAAATAGTATTGTCTGAATAAATCGAGTCTCCAGATGTCGAATATTGAGTATTTGAGACAATGGCACCATAAAAAGTTGAATTTGAAAAGGACTCAATTCCGCGTAAAGGAGTTTTATTCTTACGAAAAGGACCTCGTTTATCGGTTTTGCATAAAGGACTTGATCTTCATATATTACGTTCACGAAAAGAGCCTGGACTTTGGACGATTTATAATGCCTGGTAATAAATTACTTCCCTGAGTTATATTTATACTGAATGATCTTAATAGGTGTCATAGGTTGGATTTGGATAGCAAAAGGTCAAAGAAAGGAATGCTATTATTTCTCTATGTGATCTACTCACCTTTGTCCTGATGGTTCCCATTTCCATTCATTTTCCTTATACCCCCTGCTATTACACTATTACTAACTGCATGTACCGTTACATCTATGTCACGTCACCTATATGCATGAGATCTAGCATGCCTCAGTGCACTTGCCATATAGCCGTTCAACAGCGAAGTTCTATACTTCGCTGTTCTGTTTCAACGTCATAGACGTATCATTTAATATATTTCATATATATTATTTCAGGTATGTAGTTTTAAGTATTTTGGCATTTATAAATGAAATTTAGGATAAGCTAGTGTTTTGACGTTTTGATAATTACATATTTTGATATTTTGTAATGGAATTGCAAGAGGTGTTCGTTTGGCATTTTATCACAAATCCGTACTCATATCCATTCATATTGTATTTCATGTCATTTTCCATGTTTGTCTTCAAGCCATACAGTGAGCATATATACATGCAATATGAGCATGTTGGCTGTATATATATTCATTGTAGGCACTTGCCATATAGCCGTTCAACAGCGAAGTTCTATATTTCGCTGTTCTGTTTCAACGTCATAGACGTATCATTTAATATATTTCATATATATTATTTCAGAGTCGCCATGTAGATAATCGGAATATACCATCATTATTTATATCATCTTGAGTTGTCCATATCTGAACCACCTAACCGGTGACATAGGTTAGCATTTTGCGAAAATGAAGCATAATCACATCGAGATAGTTTATTTCATAAATGGATAGCCCATGCATAAAACAAACTGTATGCAAAGTATTGAAAATATTTCAACATGGGAAGTATATAGTTGCATATGTCCTTAAGCCCCATTCTCACTGTGCCGATGTAGCCACGGTTCATCCCGATCCAGGACAGCCGGTATACCGTGATGCACCGGGACACATTTCATAAAAAAATAAATTGCGTTCTCACCTTGCAGACGTTACCCCGGTATAGCCCCGGTTCTCGAGAAAGCAAGACGCCGGTTGATCCCCGGTTCACCACGGAGCACTTACGGTGCAGCACGGTGGAGCCACGGTTCGTGCCGGTATATCCCGGCGTTACCCAGTTTGTTTACGGTGATGTCCCGGTAACTGCCGGTTGCGCCACGGTTACATGCCGGTAGGGCCACGGTTGCGTCCCGGAGCTACTCTACACTATAAAACCAGGATACAAACTTGGAGTAACATAAGTTTTCTTCTGTCTCTATCGCATATCAGTTATGACACAAATTGGACTGCACAGCCATATACGAGTTATTTGAGGAATCATGATCTGTGTAGCGAAAGCAAATGCCTAGTTATCTCGCAGCTCATTTGCATGACAAATAAGCAGACGCAGACCTGTTTTCTTACGACGAGGTTTAAATACTGTTGATCTGGGCCCAGAATTACAATGCCTCCTTAAAGTTAAGGATGACTTAATTTAAGTATTAATACTTCAACATGTACATTAAATGCTTAATAAATTGCCAAGACCGATGCAGTACTCATGGTCAAAGATATCATTGTGATCTACAGAAAAAATGAAAATATTTTGGTTTTAATCAGTTTGGAAACGTTATTTTTCGCATCCTGGAGATTCAATACTTTACTTAAGTACTCCTTAACTTTAAGGATACATTGTAATTCTAGCCCTAGATTGTCTTGCTTTTTCGTAAAAATATATAAACACTTTGAGCAGGGCATGTGAATTCCAACAGTGTGATATTTTGAGAAGTGTAAACTCGGACAAGCCTGTGCAGTCCCTAATTAAGCTTTAAAGTTGTTCGGTCAGTAGCTTAACAGTCATAGAATAATCAAGCGACTAGCAAAGGCTCTGATCAGACTGCGCCTAGGCGCAGGCTGATCTGAGGCTTTGCTAATGGCAACTACATGTACCACATTGTTGGAAATCTCATGTCGTGGCTCATATATGCTTGACTCTTCAGTAACTATCAGTGCATTTATTCATAAGCTTTGTAAATGAGCACATTAATACTGCTGACAATTTAACCAACTTGTGACGAATGGACTTTCCCCTCCTTATCATTTGGATGAATCCACTTTCATTTTAGGGGCAGCAGGAGTGACTTTTCATTTTTATTTTGCATTTTATTACATATACATAGGCAGTGGAACCGTACGGTTTATCACGGTGGAGACACGGATGTTCCCGGATTGCGCCGGTATCGCCCCGACGCCGTCCCGGTGGAGACACGGTTGCTCCCGGCGTCTTCCCGGTTTATCACGGTATTTGACAGCCTTCCCGGTTACTCCCGGTGAGTCCCGGTTGTTTTAAACATTTTAAAACAATCGGGGACATGAGCCGGTTCAACACGGTTCATCCCGGATCTCCAAGGTTGTCCACGGTGCCGCCACGGTTGTGACACGGTTCATCACGGTTCATCCCGGATCATCAAACCGGGATGAACCGGCACCTTAAACCGGGACAGTGAGAACGGGGCTTAAACTAAATCGAAAATAACCATTTTTAACAAAACGGAATGGGGAAAAAACGCCGAGTCGCCCGACGAGTGAGTTTGAATCTTTCGTTTTCACACCGGATAGACGGCAATTCTGAACGAAAGCTGCTAAACCAAGCCGCATTTACGAATGTAGCAAAGGCTCTAACGAGACTATCCGATGAACAGGCTTGTCTGAGCCTCCCCTGGGTGTCCATGCGTGGAATATACTAAAATCGCACGAGCTAGCTCCCATGTATAAATAGAACCATTATTAGAAAAGAATTTAATATACCGATTAAGGTTACACGATGAGTTTCACACGAGAAACCAAAAATATATTCGCCACCTTGTGACGTCGCCGTATTTCCATATTTTTTGCAAAAAATATTGTCGCAAAACTATTGAAGCTACAGTGTTGAAAAAAGTACCAAACGAAAGCAAATTGATATACGCAATATACATTTTTATTGTAGCTTCCTGGTGTCTGTTGTTTTCGTATGACGTTTATTTAAACACAAAGACAAATTAAAATGTCATTTTTTCTTCGATGACGGAACGTTAGCGTCAATGGAGTAGTGATTCTTTAGAATTTTCGTTCACTTTAAGCGTGTTCTACTTGCGAATCCAACGTGCAATTATTTTGAATATTTTATTGTATATTGCTTTTTTCTTTTTGCTTTTCATCCCTGTAAGTTTTGTAATATTGCACCCGTTATTTTTTGTCATGGTATTTTTTACAAAAAAAATCTGGAAATGCACTGTTTTAAACGGCGACGTCACAAATTGGCGAATATACATGTCCTATGGCTATTATTTGGGAAGCCACAACTAAATTGCTATTAATGCTCATAGAAGATGATCAAGACACAGAAAATGCCATGAATCTTACCATACTCAAGCGGCGCCCATCGCCATAAAGGTTTGAGCCCATAGCTATGCTCTTATGTCATAGAGATCTTTATCATCGTTTTGAAGTGGAATTTTTAATCTTACTTTAACTGCAGAACATACAGGGTAGTACTCCCCAACTCCACGAATTTCAAACTTAATGGAACTAAATAATTAGACAGGCAAAAGCATTTTCCCCAAAGTTGGGAAACTATCTTCGCAGATGAAGTCCGCGTTCCCAGTGAGTACATGCAATCCCGAAGCCTGCGCACATATATACAAATGTATATGTACATGTATATTGTGAACACAGACGGTGATGCGATATCACATCCTGGATGATGTTACTCTGTTTTTAAAAATCAGCGTACAGTTCAACAATTCAAGAGCGTGATATGCCGACTGGAAAATTTTTGAAATAATGTTAAGCGAAAAAAAAATCAAAGAATAGATCCCGAGCTGAATCTTCATTAGAATCAAGGTGTCCATACAACTGTGCAAGAACGTATTTGTGATTTTTTTTTTTTTTTCAAATTTAGTTTGGTGTTGAAGCTTTATTACCAAGTCAACACTATTTGCATCATGTCAGACTATAATCTTGATGGATTTTTGTAGGGACGCACGCGTTCACTGCTGTATCGGGGTAGGACTTTACCGCAAAGATATAAGAAGATTACCCTAAGAGCTACATGTAGCAAAAATCTACTGTTACTCGCGAGAGCTTGAAATATTTCTGGTAGGGTTTGAAAACGTGATTGCTACATATATGTGGCTCCTATAGATCCTAGGGAATGTGTCAATGCAGAACACATTTTCATTTTGTAGATACAATCAAACGGTTATGTGTACAACATACTTGTGAACAAGGATTCGCCCAAATAACGATGTTCCAGGGGTGTAGCACTGGTTTCTTACTGGTGCATTTTGAGCATCGGTGGACCAAACGAGAAAGCACTGCAGAAATCCTCGATAAGTACAGTGTAGTATAATACGACGTAGGCCATCTTCCTTTTTCTCCAATTGGTCTTGTTCTCTCAAGGCATTTTACGTGAGAGGATATGAGAAGAAAACTCCAACTGTTTTTTAAGCTGCATCCTATTTTTTATCTGCATTTACCACGCTGTTTCTGCTGTTACAACATGACGGACAGACCCGAGAGGGCGTGTTCGATGATAGATATATGGTTTATCAAAACCTACCCAAGCCTGAGGTTATGAAATCATTTAATGCTCAACTCAACTGAGCATGGAATTTATCCTGCTCATAAATGTTTAAAATTGTTGGCATTTTAACATTTAAAGCAGGATAAATATATAAAATTTTAGAGTTTCTAAACAAGTGGACCTTTACGTTCACATTTTAGTTTTCATGAGCAGTTGAAATTCTATGCTCAATTGAGATGAGCACGAAAAGTTTCATAACATTGCGGCCAGGGTTTTTTTTCTTCAAATTTCTAAATTTCAAACGTCAATGTGCAAAATTGTGACAAATTTTATACGGAAATGTGTCCGTGATGATCCATAATTCTGCTGACAAAAAGGGTGCGGCAAAATAGCACACCAGTCGACGGCACCGTCCATTTGAACAAATGCTTAGAGTGATCCGTGCATTAAGTTAGAGAATTTGCTCAAAGGAAGACTGACAGGGCATAGCATACATGTATTTGTAGGCCTACATTCACTAATAAATGAAAATGAAGAATACGCAGAAATGAAGTACTTAATTTCAATTATTTTGTTAAGTGGCCGTTAGCTATGTGGCGGTCTAGTTTCACTTAGTTACATTTAAAAGCGTCAAAAGTTCGCAACGTTGTGAATGGCGCATCGTGGCGTCACGCAACTTAAGTTGTAAAATTAACGTCGAGCCGTCCAAAGTTCAAATTCCAATATCTTCTCTAATAGTTTGAATATTTTGGTCAAACAAAAATGTGTTTGTTCGTCATATATTGACCTATTTAGAAACCATAAAATCCCAAAATGGCCAAATTTACCCCGAGGACACATTTTCCCAAGTCGCGGCTCATATGTAGTTTCCTAGAAAATTGATTTTTAAGACTGATCGGTTAGAACTTTCGATTAGTGTATATTTGAAGCTGAGCAGGCTGGATTGGGCCTTACCTGCCTGTAGACTCCAATGACAGACTTCTACCAGAGAGGCCTGTATTATAAACATGGAAGAATTAAGCAGAATGTTCATTGGACTGATACAAGCATAATTCACAAACAATGATAATTAGAGAGACTCATTGACGATTTTATATTACCCCGTTGCTAATGAATGTGTTGCCTTCTTTACGTTTTTAACCATTTTAAGACCATTGAAATTTTCCATAAAGTGTTTGGTATACTTAAGTCAGGATGGTCTATTGTATATATTGAGGGGTTACATGTTATAATTTCCAAAAGCAAATTTTTTTTCTTTTTCTGAAGATCGGTTGTCTAACAAACAGTGCAGACCCTGATGAAATGCCACCATATGCGGCATTTTATCTGGGTCTTCACTGAATGACAATGACATAGCACCCGCTTAGGGGTTTCCAGCCCTCCTCAGTACTTATTGCTGATGCAATAAAATAAGTAGCACCAGATCTGTTTTATTTCGTTTTTATATTAAATATGCCAGCACAAGAGAGTTTGGCACTTATCCACGCTAGAGAACCTCTGTACTCGAACAGCGCAGTCATCGCGTGGTGTTCGCAGTCGACGGGTGCACACAATATACTATTTTGGTTTACTGTGATCCATTCTATGAGCCCGTACTTTACAGCTTTTAATTTTCACGATGTTTTTTTTTTTTTCATTTGGAAATATTGCTTATGTATTGTAGTCCATTCTGGCCCAATAATAGCCTTTAAATTTTAAAACCAGCAGAGTACCAGTCAGTTTCTGGCTAGTCAATTGGATTTTATGTGCCTGAAATGTGTTCAATGACTAGTGAATGTGCTATTAAAGTCATCAATTATCATGTTATGTCATCAAATAATGAAGAATACGTATAAAAGGAGGACAAGAAAGTTTGAAATGTTTCTGCTTATTATTTGCGAAGTGGCAAGCCATTTTTCTTCTGTACGCAAAATTTGAGTAGTCAAGTGAACTGTCCCATATGTCGAGTGCCTAGATATTTACTTTGTACGCATTCGTCAAGCTGTATCTAGACGCAGTCGATGGGAGCACGAGCGGTATTAACAAAGCAAGAGCGATTGAACTGCTGTTTATTTGTCTCCAGCGATGCCAAACCGTCTCGGCAACAATTTCAAAGCAATGCCAATTTGATACATAAAACAAGCTGTGCCACCCCCTCTTATAACCATTGCAAGGTTTGCTACTTAATTTATCACTGCTGGGCAAGACATGTATTTTAGTGCATAAAATAACCAGGGTCACTGGCGAGTGATACGTAGATCAAGGTTAAAAGTTTACGGATTTCATAAAAAAAAAGATACACTGCTAAAAATATTTAAAGGAACACCTGATGATTTTCCATAGGTGATAATGCTTACCCCTGTCCTATAGACAAGCCATACATTTCACTAGACAATAAGGTAGAAACCCAGTTTCTTTCGCTATCTTTGCAAAGAGAGTCAAAGTATTGGATCAAAAAAGTTTTTAACAAAACAATCGCTGCTCATGTTCATGGCTTAAATTTTGTAATTTTTAATTTTCTTGAAGATGACGATTTTTTCTGGAACTCTGTAGAATCTTCGGATTTTTTTAATAGCGTAACCTAATGACTTCTGCAACATAAAAGGCCATTGAATGTACAGAAATGACGATGTTGTGGTGTTTGATTGAAAAAATCGCCTTGAAATTTGGTTTTGAAAAAAGGGGTATTTTTAACAAAATTCCATTTTATTTAAAGCGTTCCATGTAGTGTAGGGGCCAAGCCGAGATATATGGGCTATTTTGCGAGTTTGTTGCACCCCCCAGGAAGAAAAAGTTGGTTACTCTTTTCAGTCAGGGACACCTCTGGGGGCCTTAGAAACCCATGTTTTACTAAGTTTCTGCGGTCAACTTTCTGTAAATGGCCTGTAATCAACGTTACCTCACAAACATTGAAAATAGCAGTACACAAAACACAAGACTAATAATATATTTTATGATAGTATCAATAAATTTATTTGAGGTTTAAATGTTTTATCTAGTCATAAACATTACTTGCAGACATCTGTGAGATGTTTTACCGCTCATCAGCGTTACGTATGTTACATTTTATACGAAATTGCAGAAAATGACTTTATAGATTGCATATAAGAATGATCCATGTTCCCCAGCCACAGGAAGAGAAACTTGGTTACTATTTTCAGTCTGGAACATGTCTTGGGGCTATAGAAACCCGTGTTTTAGTAAGTTTTCTATGGTTAGTTTTCTGTAAGAGAACTATAATCAATGTTACCCTAATTTTGAAAATAGCAGTACACAGAATACAAGACTAGTAGGATAATTTACAAGAGTATAAATGGAATTATTTTAGTTTTTCATGTTTTAGCTAGACATAAACATCAATTGCAGACATCTTTAATAGGTATTTCTGCTCGTCAGAGTTACTTACATTACATTGTTTTACGAAAATGCAGATAATAACTGTATAGATTGCATATTATAATGAACCATGTTCCCAACCTTAAATGTGCGATAAAGATCCCTATTCTAATGATGAATTTTCAATTATCCATATTTGAATCTATTTATAATTTGCAATCGGAGATAATTCGTAGTAAAATAAATTTTAAAATATGCTTATACGCATATCATCTCTACTGGCATACAGATTTCCTATTTCAACCATATACATTGCATTGAATTGACAGTGTATTCTGTCATCTCTGTCACAATGAAATGAAATAACAGCATTAAAAACAAGTTTACTACCATGGGCATTTAATTTCTGTCAATATATAAATAAGGTAACATAAGTAACAACAATGGTATTTAGCGTAAATGGATATACTAAAAATTGTGGAGAGTAGACTCATATTTTTACCTAAGCCTGACGACACACAGAGTCTATTCTCCACATATTTTAATAGCTTCATTAATAGACAAATTATTTTATATAAACATTAATCTAATAGAGTTTTGTTTTACAAGATATTAACCCTTTACACTATTTGTATATATTTGTCAAGCACATAACATATGTAACAGCACACTGTCATTATTTTAGCTTAAATATGTTTTCCTGCGACAACTTGCTCTTTTTTGCCAGTAGAAGTATTTTATCATGCCAGAAAAAAACTATGTTTGCTAAAAAGTGAGAATGACCATGAAATGTTACAATTGCAGACTGTAGATCAAACAAAGGTACTGTGAGGAAGAAACACAGAACATTTTAGGTCTTGGCGGCATTTTGTTATAATCTAAAATTCCTCAACCTTTTTTAGAAAATACAAATATGATATCAATCAAAGTAGTTATCAGTGTAGAAATAGCACAGTTTATACCAAAATATACCTGATGCTTTGTAGATCTAGCATTTATTTTTTTCTTGTATGCTTAATACATTTATTTTCACTGTTGACAATTACATTTCGGAAAAAAATCAATGTATCCCTAGGCCTGTCACAATTGCAATTGTCTATTCTCTTGGTGATTTCATTATATCATATTGTAAAATGCTTATTATCTTATGATACGAGGGGTGTTAAAAAATACGCGGACAGATGCGCCATTCCCTCAGTTTTTGACTGAACAGCGCGAAACTTGCACATAATGATGCCCAAAGAATTCTGTACTCAGAGTATAACTTTACTGACATTATTTTTACGCATGATAAATCTATGGTTGTTATGAACGTCACCTCGTAACACCCGGCCCAAAATTTAACAAAACGCAAACGTGTGTCCCTTCGAAAATGACGTCTATCACTTGCGTCTGATCCAATATCGTCTCCAAACTTTAGCACAGTATGGCGCCAAATCTTGACACGACGCCAGTGACGTCACATCAATGTATGACGTCATTTGAGCGTTAGCGGCCATTTTGTTTATACAAGGTGCATCAAAATGAGCGTCGAACAGAGAACAGCGATTAAATTCTGTGTTCTCATTTGAAAAAAACAGAAAAGAAACTATGGAAATGTTGGTCAAGGCATACTGAGATGCTGCAATGAAGAGAACGGCATTGCATAAGTGGTACTCGCGGTATGAAACGGATACAAATGTATGATGGGTGAACAGCGCAGCGAACGTCCGACGTCAATAACTTCGCAGAAGAAACGAGCTCCCCTTTTGCCGACCATGCTGTTTCATCATGACAATGCGCCTAGCCATCAGGCTTCTACGACTCAAGAAACGATCGACAGACGGTCCATTGAAGTGCTTGGTCATCCTCCTTACAGCCCTGATTTGGTCCCTGTGATTTCTTCTTGTTCCCCACACTGAAGAAGATTCTGCGAGGCCGCAAATTTGACGATGTTGCAGATTTGAAAAGGGCGGTGCAGTCTGCGATTGCTTCCCTTGGAACATCCGCATACAAGAACTGTTTCTATGCATGGGTTAAAAGGTGTAAAAGGTGCATTTCATTCAAAGGGGAGTAATTTGAAAAGGACGAATGCCTTTAGACAGAAATAACGGAAAGGTATGTGAAAAAACAATCAATAATCACTCTGGGATAACGCGATGTCAACGTAACGTTGGATGACGTTGGGCCGGTTGTGACGACCCAACGTTACCATAACAACGGGCGTTTGATCATGCTTGAAGTCAAATGTATCAAATTTTCGCTGGACATACAGAATTCTCTGGGTATCATTTTGTGCAAATTTCACGCCTTTCAGTCAAAAACTGAGGGAATGGCAGCATCTGTCCGCGTATTTCTTGAACACCCCTCGTATTATACAGCAATTTCGAAAGATATTATTTGTTTGTTAAACAAGCAAGTTTGAGGTAAAGCAACCTGAGCGATACGCATAGACTTAAAAGCATATTACGTGGTAACAAAAATTACAGAGCTATTTCATATTAACATGAATTGCACATGGTTTGTCTGTTAGTGAAGCTTTATTTCAATGTCCATTTTAAAGAGTTATTCTAAAGCTTTAATCATAAACATGACTCACTGTAATTCAACAACATGGTTTGAATTTCTCAAACTCACAGATTATATTGTTGAATGAGTGTCTGTTGAAAAAGTAGTGCCATGACTCACGCGCAGCTGTTAGCTTTCTTACAATATTCACAAGGAAGTTCTTTTTTTCTTCCTTTTTTTGCAACTTTGGGTCTTGTTGAGCTATTTGTAACACTGATACATGTTTACACGTGAGGAGTAAGAGTAAGAGTAAGAGACTTATGATCAATTTGTTTATTTCAAAGATTTGCTGAAATAGCCTTAGTGTATGCAAAACCATCAAAAATTGTGAGCAATACTTCAAACAACAGCTCATAAACATAATTTTAGCCATAAACTGACCCATTCTTGCAACAATATCCAAGTGTATATTTGTTAATAGTAACATTGTTTGAGGGATGTTTCTCTGGTTAAAGGAAAGTATGTCAGTTTTATTTTAAGTGTAAATTAAGATTACAAATTATGAGTATGTTACAAATTACAAGTGCAAGCTAATCTCGCATATTGCACTGGTTTATACATGTAGTAGATAACTTTAATGTAATTATCAACCTTATAAGCAACGAATCACTGTTTCAGCAAAATAATATGGATAAAACACAGATGCATTTTTTATATGTAAGGACAGGCGAATTTCCAAACTTAGGGATTTTTCTACATCAAGCAAATCAGACATTAAACCAATTGATAATGTTCGTAACTTGTATTAGATCAACATTTCGTGATGTAATTTCTGCAAACATTAGACATGACCTCAGATAAACTGATGATAGACTGGGTGTACACTCAAGCTATTAGCTGCTGCAATATGGTGAATGACAGAATCATGCATAGCATGTGTATATTATTGAATAACATTGTTAAGTGCCATAGTCACCAAAAGGCCAACCGAGACACACTTACCTTGATATTTTTTCAATAGTATCTATGAACTATTTTAGCTTTACTTGTTTCAGCTAGACATAAACATCAATTGCAGGCATCTGTGAGATATGTTTCTGCTCGTCAGCGTTACTTATGTTACGTTGTATACTAAATTGCAAATAATGACTTTATAAATTGCATTTTAGAACAAAACATATTCCCCAACCTTAAATTTATAATGTAGAGATATATTTTAATGGTAAATTTCCATTTTTACATATTTGTAGCTGTTAATTTCTTGTAACTGTAGTGAAATTAATTTATAAATATGCTTATTAGCATGTAATTTGTACCAGCTTACAAAATTCCCGTCCTCATCATTTATTAGGTAACGTAGTTTACAGGCCTATTATGAAACTTTGACAATAGGAAACGTAGTAAAACGAAATCGAGGAAACGTAGTAAAATATTCAGTTCAATACACTTAACAACACTTATAAGTGTGCACATATAAATGGACCCATATCTTCATAAAGAAAAATCAGATCATTTTGAAATTTTCAACAGATATAGATGACATTCATGATATCATATTCCATAAATTTTAATTTTCATAAAACTTTAACTTTTAAAATGCAAAATCAAAATTCAAATATAATGTAAAATCGAAGTTCGGAGTTTTCAGCCGCACAAAGATATACAGAGAACGAGGGGAACGTTTCCAGGACAACTGCATAATTTAATGGTACAGTCATGGTGGTGGTTCTGTTATGGTGTGGGCAGGTGTGTCCTTACATCATAAACCTAACATTGTCTTCATAAAGGGGAAATTAACTGCAGCTCGCTATCAACACAAAGTGCTCGATACGGAGGTCATTCCATTTGTGAGAAACCACAGAGGAATGCAGTTGCTGCACCATGGTGCTCCAGCCCATCTGGCAAGGGTCACCATTGTATATCTGAATGCAAACAATGTAAATGTCGTCGACTTTCCCCTCAAATCACCAGACTTTAACATAATTGAAAACATTTGGGATAAACTAAACCGCGGTGTAAGGAGAACAGGGGCTATTCCGACCACACTGAATCAGCTGAGAGCAAAAATTCTCTACAAATGGATCATCCTCCCTCAGAATTTCGTTCAATGAGACGTCGTTGTCTTGCCGAAAGTGAATAGTGCGGGGGAACATACCCGCTACTAAGTTTACATGGACATGGACGCCAATACAGGATTTATCTTAAGAATATTGTGATATTTACTTTGTTTTGTGATATATTCGACCAAGTTTGGTCTCTTCTGAAGTATTGGAAAAATGTGAACTTTAATTTTACCATAAATTTGAATTTTGCGTTCACATATTTTAACTTTTTATTTTATTCGAAATTAAATAAATGCAATTTTATTACACACATGTCGTTTATATTTGTTGAAAATTTGAAAATGATCTGAGCAGTATTAATGGAGATATGAGCCCACTTATATATGCACACTTATAAGTGTTGTTAAGTGTATATATGAATATATGATGAAGAAGATATTACACATATTGACATGTACCATTAATTAAAAAACTGTAAACTGTCATATCAAAGTAAAGTAATCAATCACAATTACAAAACTCTCTTAAATAAGTGTTTGATTAGAATAATTTGTCCATAATTGAAAATATTTAAATGATATGTGGGGAAAAGACTCAAATATGTTTTGAGCCTGGCTTGTTTTCAGTCCCAGGTAAAATTTGAGTCTAGTTTTCACACTTTTTAAATTAGTACTTTTATCCATTTGTGCAAGGAACAATGTTGTTACCTACGTTACCGGATATATATTATCAGCAATTAACTATCCATCATAGTTGAATTTGTTCACAGTTATTATTTCGTTTCATTGTGAAAGTGTTGAAGAAGACATTGTACTTTCCAATGCAATGTAAATTGTCAGATAGAAAATATCTATGCCAATATTAGAAATGACATGCTCATAAGCATACTGAAATATTTATTTTTCAACCTCTATTGCCAGTTACAAGTTGTAAATAGCCTAAAATATGTGAAAATGGATATTCATTAATATGAAATAGGAACACCTAATGGGCAACCAACCACTATTTGATCTGAGAGGATAGCACAGTATACGGTAATTCTTGTGAGTCTGTACTTGTGTGAGAATAAAAAGTAAGGAAAAAGGCAATTATCAGGAATCGATACAAGTACCAAACCTGGCACGGAACACCTTATGAAAAGTGACGAAAGTGTTTCAGTGAATTGTCTTTGCTCTGAGTATAAGGAAATAAAATAATTCTGCAAGCTATTTTAAAGGTGCTGGGACTCTTGAATGGACGTTCCTATTGGATACCATAAGGATTTTAATTTGAGCAGCGACATGTGATTTCCAACAATGTGTGATTTTGACAAGTGTAGACTCAGACGAGCCTGTGCAGCCTCCTTTTAAGCTTAGAAACTCCAAATGATGTTCAGTCAGTAGCATAACACGCATAGAAAATTCAAGCGACTAGTTAAGGCTCTGATCAGACTGCGTGTATGCCCAGGCTGATCTGAGCCTTTTCTGGTAGCACATATCACATTGTTGGAAATCTTATGTCGCAGCTCATTTGTGGCCGTCTTTTTTCAAAGGCGCGACGATGCACGTGGCAGTTGGCGTTTGGCTCAAGTCGTTATCACGTCGTGACGTAACGTTATAAGAATTGTGACGTCACGTCCTGGGGATCACACAGCCGCTTGCTTGAAAGAGTTATCGTTAACGTCCAAGCTCCTGGCGATCGAAAAAATCCCTCAGTCTTATGGTTAAAATACATGTTAATTAATCAACAAAACTGGCATCTTCGCGATTCACTTTTTTTTGTATTTTTTCAATGTCAATGATGATCACGGCACATTTTTCAAATGTAGATTAAGGTTCTTAGTTCGATCAAATCGACTCCGTATTGATACCGGAACTCTGTTTTGACAGAATGGAAATCAGGACTTCATATAGCAGATGAATAGAACAGAACAGAGCCTCTAATCGTAACAGCAACCAACCCTCGCTGTTGCCGCTGTGCGGCAACAACTCGTTGGTTGGTTGCTATTAGAATAGAGATCTTAAATACACATTTAAGGTTGTGGGAAATGGTTTATTCTAATATGCAATCTATTAAGTCATTATCTGCAATTTCGTAAAAATGTAAAATAAGTAACTCTGACAAGCAGAAATACATCTCACACATGTATGCAATTGATGTTTATGACTAGCTTAAACATGTAAAGGTCAAATAATTTCATTTATACTTTTAAAAATATCATATTAGTCTTGTATTGTATGTACTTCTATTTTCAATGTTAGTAGGGTAACATTAATTACAGGCCATTTACAGAAAAATTACCAAAGAAAACATTGTAAAACATGGGTTTCGAATACCTCAAGACATGTCCCAGACTGAAAATAGTAACCACGTTTCATTTCCTGTGGCTGGGGAACATGGTTCATTCTTTTATGCAATCTATAAAGTCATTATCTGCAATTTCGTATAAAAAGTAACATACGTTACGCTGACGAGCTGCAATATATCTCACAGATGTCTGCAATTGATGTTTATGACTATGTTAAACATTTTAATATCAAATAAATTCATCGATACTATTATAAAATATATTATTAGTCTAGTATTTTGTGTACTGCTATTTTCAATATTTGTGGGGTAACGGTGATTACAGGCCATTTACAGAAGATGACCACAGAAAACTTAGTAAAAACTTGGGTTTCTGAGGCCCCCAGACATGTCCCTGACTGAAAATAGTAACCAACTTTTTCTTCCTGGGGGGTGCAACAGAACTCAAAATTTGAGATTTGGCCCCTAGACCAATGGAGATTTCTGGAAAAGGCTTACTTCGTTTTGATCAAGAAACATCGTCCTTGATCGGTTACCAAACTTATCACAGGACAAACATGTTTTCGCCTTATCAATCCAGCTCTTGCTTTGAGTCAGACAATGAGCGCATTTGTATAATGATCAATGTGTTCCATTAAATATTTTGAGCAGTGTATATGTGCTTTACATAATCATAAAAATCAATGAAACATGCGATTTATAGCTTGGTGGCTAAGAGCCAAATTTTGGCCTGATTGCGCTATTCCGGATACAAGCATGAAATTCGGCACAGCTGTAGATCATGACAGTCTAAGCAAAACAGGATATAGAACCACATTGGCCAATGCCTACTGCGCATGCGCAAAGCATTTTTCTGATTTTAGGCTGTTATCATAGATCTTTAATATAGTTTGACTTTAAAGAAGGGGCCATGCTGGCTGTAGAATGATTAAATGTGACATAACTGATACTAATTAATTGTTTGTAGTTAAGTCTTCTCCATTCTTTATTTGCTGCGCATGCGCATAAAATTTGGTTACTGTACAAAGGTGGTATTCTATTTCTATTTCATTGTAAACTGCGCAAAACCGGATGCCCCTATCAAAGGACCTAGACACATCTTCAATATAGGGACCTACAGACATGTTTAAATGCGCATGCGCAGTTGGTTTCTTTTAACTAGATGTTATTAAGATGATAAACAAGGCCCAATTCTATTTACAAGTATAAGGTTTCACAAAAAAAACTTTGATCGCTAAGCATAATAAAATTATCATTAGAATGAACAAGTCAGTGTTAAGCAAAGGGGATAGTAGGCTTGTGGCAGACAGACAGACATGCAATCAGATTTTTGCTCAAACTCAAAGCCTTGGAAAACTGGACAGACGTGTTCACCACCTGAGTTACCAGGGAGGTCCATAATCACCACCACATACTTTCTTTGTGTTGATCAATTTGGACTGTTTTGACTTGGGGACGTCTCTGACTGAAAAAGTTATGTTTTAAGCCAAAGGCAATATGCGTTTGTGATAGACAGACAGACGGGCAGACTCACAGACAGATATACATACAAACAGGCAGACATATAGATGTATTTTGCTGCTGGAGCTCACAGACCTCATAACACTGTCTGTCGATGAACTGTCTTCAAATATGTCAATGAACTGTCTTAAATATATGTCGCATTTAATAGTTTCCACTTCCAGTAAACGGACCATAGCCAAACATAAGTTAGTCTACGCCAGTCTTTTTTATGTGGATGTGATAAAATTTCAATGTTTTTAGGGGGTTGGGGTGGGGTATGCCTGATATGCCTCATATTTACTGACCTGCTTCGATGCATTTGTTCCTCCTGTAGAAGATTTTACACATGGAGCTACTGTTGTCATTCATTGTTCAGATGCTTAAAATTGTATGGGGTTCGCATTCATCAGTGAGCAGTATACGAACGATGTTTTAAACGATACGTAATATCCACTTTTTATGCAGCTGATCGAGTGGATGTAGTAATGTGGAACACATATAAGGCGGAGAGTTTAAAAGCATCAACAAGGGAAAACAAGGAAATTACATCCACGGGCTGCCGTACCTAAAACTGACAAGATTTCTTGTGAGTAGATGACAATAAACTATTTCATTATCTTTCCAACTGCTGTATTTCTTGGACATTAGATATGCCAACTAAGAAACAGTTACCATAGATGGAGATCAGATTTTGCACCATGACAGAGCGACAATACTCCAGAGAGTCCAATCTCGACAATACTCCAGAGAGTCTTATCTCCTTGTTATATCTTGATTTATATGTTCTAGGAGATGATGCATTAGGGGTCTTTCATGCAAACCAAATATTTATATGTCTTGATTTACATCTGAATTAAGGGTGAGGTTGGCGCTGTGAAACTGGTTTAAGCCCTCCAGTAAAATATTTTACTGACCGTTCCAAGGCGGTACTTCTTTTGCGGATCTTTTGTGTTTTTTCTGTCTTGTGTTTGCCATGCCTTTGTGTGCGTTTGTTTATATGTGCCTTGTGGTCACCTGCTGGGAAAGGGCTGCCCTCTTGGCTCTCGTTTGTGGTGTCTGTGAGTTTGTCACTTTCCCATTGGTATGCTGGGTCAGGTGTGGTGCTTAATTGTATCGATTCCTGATCTTTGCACCCTTTCTTACTTTGTACCAGCTCATTTTAAAGGCAGCATATCAAGGCTCGTGTGTGTGGGTCAACGCTAGAACATGGGAAATGATTACCAAGGCCAGCAAACTGGGATGGATACGAGGACCATCATACCACAGCATCAAAATGTTCTCTTGATCTTGTGTGATATGGTTGTCTTCGATGTTGCAGAAGTAGACAGTGCAGCTCTCCAGTGTACAGCCCTGTGTGCCTGTGGTGGTAACTGTGAACACTTAATGTCCGTAAATTAATGATCGTTTTCAAAATAGGTAATGTTAAAGTACGCGAGAATAATCAGGAAATAACACAACCACACACTGCAGACCAACCTAAGGCATCGTGAGGAAGACCCACGGAACATTTACAGTAACGAGATATCAGACAGACAATAAAATCAAAATAATCAGCTCTCTCTTCCTCGTCAATATGATTGCAAACCTAGAACAGACATAAAGTAATGCATACCAAAACAAACACCAGCACAGATCCCCCACAAACAAGGGGAAGTACATTAAACAATAAATCAACAACAGAACCATCCCCTTAAAACGGACAGCAGCCTAAGCTACCGCGAGACTTAAATGCATTTTACTGGCGTCAAATATTCGCCCAAAAGGCCTAAACTGACAATTCTTTTGAGAAGGCTGTAGCAAATAAGCATGCATGCAGATTATCGCACATATTGCCATCTCTCTTGGTTAAATGTCACTTTGAAAATGTATACGTTTGTATATAAGATTCAAATGATCTTGTCGTCTTGGCCAAGGTGCCAAATAACCAAATATAAATGCATTACATTACATGGACATAGATCCAAAAGACACTCAAACATTCTTCAGTAAAATCCATAACATAAGTTACAGTCAAAGCTACATTAAGGTGTGCAGTCATTCAACAAAATGATGGGTAAACCATGCGTGTCCCCAGCATAATGAGAGAAATTTGTTCATGTCAAATATTGAGCTAGAGAACCACTGTACTCAAACAGCATAGTCATCGCGGGTTGGCTGCAGTCGACGAGGACACAAAATATACCATTTTGTGTACCTTGCTGTTAAAAAGAGGTAATATTTTTGTCAATATCTTACTTCTGAAAATATTCTGTGCTTATATCCAGCTGTGTTTCTGCTTAACAAAGATTTATGTGAGGCTATAGTTGAAACATCACCAGAGTTCTGACAAAACGGTGACATTTTTCCTGATAGAAGGCATTTTTTGATGTTCTGGAACAATGTGGAAGTTATGCTTACTTTAGTAAGTTTAGATAAATTGCGAAATATCAGTACTTTAGTGCGCAAAAGTTCGAAATCTGAGGGTAGAGCATTTTGAACATTATTCAAGGTCCTCGACTACTGATACAATGCCCTTGACTACTCAAATTTCGCGTTATTACTGGTTTGCGACTTCACAAAAAATAAACAGAAATATGCAACACATTCACTTAATTATTCGTATTGCGATTAAATCATAACTAATGACTTAAAAAGCGCACTCATTTGTCTGTGAACACAATTTGGACACAAGTTATAAAGAATCCCAGCGGCTATCCAGAAATTGGCTGGGGCTTAGCTAGTTTTAGAATGTAAAGGCTCCAGACTACAATACCTAAGTTTTAATTGCAAAAGAAAATATTATCGTGAAAATTAATAGCTGTTATTACAGAACTAGCTCATAGAACCAAAATAGTTTAATTATTGCCCTCATAGACTGCAACCGACCCGCGATGACTGCACTGTTCTAGTACAGTGGTTCTCTAGCGTGAATGCATGCGCAGGAAAAAATATTGGATAAATGATTGTGCAGAAACACATTTATTTCCCAGTCAAAAAATATAAGTATTCCATTTATTCAATGGCTTCTACAGTTTTTACACCATTGGACGAGATAACCGGAAGTATTATTTAGTTTGCGCATGCGTAATGATAGAAGACATTTTAAGATATATTTGTTAATGTCTTTGAGGGCATCTAGAGATATTGTGGGTTGATTTACCATGTTAAACGCACATACTGGTCTGTGTAGTCAAGTAAGACCAATTTTCTTATAGCGGAAGTGAATTTTGCCTTGCGCATGCGCAGAGGAAATTTGTCGAAGTGGTTCTATATCTAAAATTCATCAGCTCATCAACCTTAACAAGTGTGGAAAGTTTCATGCTTGTATCCGGAATAGCACAATCTTGGCTCTTAGTCGCCTAGCTATTATGGCATAGTGCGTGCTTGAGGAGTATGCCCAGGACAACAATGACACTTCATATATCTCTGCTGCAACCTCTACTGCAAATGTGGTGTTGATCATGGTATGGGGTCACAAATTACAATGTATGTTTGAGGAGTATGCAAAGGACAATTATTATGCATGTTTTGACGTTCACAGCTGTCAGTGCTTCAGAGACACAATTTAATATGACGTGTTGACAGACGGATGAACAGACAAACAAACTGGTGGATGGTTTGAAAATTGGAACGTTATGAGACCCTCCTAAGTGGAAAACCGTTCCCTTGTTCCCTTGCAATGAATAGGCTTGTTTCCCTGTTCCCCAAGAATCGAAAATTGTTTTCTTATGTTCCATGTTCCCCAATATTGCCTTTGTACCCTGTTCCACTCAAAATTTGACCTTTGTTCCCTGTTCCCCTGGAATAAATGTCATTTCCCCTGTTTCCCAAAACCCCTGGGAGGGACTCCATTATGTGGATGTCATATTTAGCAATATGCTTACCACGTAGAATAAAAAAGAGGCCAATAGATGGCCGATCTGCGAATAACGGATGGTCGGACGAAAGCTTGAAATGTCAACCCGATCTGGATCAAACTATTTGATACTAGCGGGGAAGAGTCGATTTTTGTATCAGATTACTCCGGGGGCTTTGAGCCATTCTAGTTTTGCAATCATCTTGATGGGGAAGAGAGAGCTGGTTGCTTTGCTTAGTTTGTCTTCCTGGTGTCTTGTGATGGCTGTGTGGCTCTTCCTCGTGGTGCCATGGGTTTGTCTTCGGTTTGTGATTGTGGTATTTTCTGATCATACTTACTTACTATTTTTGACAAAAATTGGAGCCTGATCTGGATCCAAACTGTTCGAGCCTGTACCCAGTAAGGCACCTATTATATTAGAAATCAGGCAACTGGCGTTTCGCTGGCGGGCCGATAGTGGTCCGTGATGGGATGTTGGCTCGATATAGCTGTAATCTGGTTATGATGACAAGATAGTATGCGAAAAAAAAATCAGCATGCAAAACGTTAATACTGTGTTTCTGGAAGCATTTTAAAATAAAAATGTCTGAGATTGATCATACAAACAGTTAAGACCCAGATCAGGCTCAGGAAAAAGTCTGGCAGGACCGGAAGGAGAAAGATCCGTAATGTTTAGGACAAAAAAAAACGTTACTCAAGACAAAAACGATGATACGTGTTGGGTATTTGCCGTAACTTACGAGGGCTGTTCAAATATGAATGCAAGTAGCTTAATTACTTTCTTCACATATGTGCTAGGACAAAATGTCAAACCTTTCTGAAAAGAACTATTTGTCGCCGTTAAAATGGCACCAAACATAAAGAAACACTCACTATATTTCTCGAGTTACAGACCCTTATATAAAGGCCATTCCTGTATACTGAAGTTATTCTGAAGCAAATTGAAATGAACGTTTTGTAACATGTGCGGATATAGCGTCATATCTTTGTAAGTTTTAGACAGAATGGCACCAAATTTTAGATGCAAGTTTAAGTAACAATCCAAAAGTTGCTGGCAGGAAAAAGTTTCTATAATCTTGTTTCAATCTCGAGTAAACAGGCACATTTGTGACGTCATTAATTTTATGATAAACGTCATTTTGAGTTATCTACTGGTGATGTAATAACGAACATCGCTGTGTCGTTTTCTTTGCATTTTGCTGAAAACATGCTAAATATGCCATTAGGAACTTTTCAAAATGCCCTGTTCTCTATTTGAAGAGTAATCAGATTTTATATCATTTTTCAAGCATTTTTTCTGTTTCTTAATGACATGTTTACATTATTTAATATATGTTTAATATGTCTAGTTCTGAAGACCAGGTGAGTAATTTTATTGTGAATAATGCCTATAGTGGCCAAACTTTAAGTTTACGTTCACATTTAGAATAAAGCCGCAATGTTATGACAAAAAATTAAGTATAAATTCTATGACCCCTTCACTTAAGGCATTTTGACTTAATAAAAATGCATTTCAGCGTTTAAAAAATACCCACTATCCATCAATAATTTGTAGCAACAACTCAGTATGAGCGATCAACATAATGTCTTTGAGTTAAAACTTATTTAAATGTTTTTTCGTGCATTTTGTTAGAGAAAAGTTTAACTGAAAACTGAAAGGTGGTGTTTTGTTTACCTTTTATTTGCAAACATAAGGAGACTTAAGTGAAAACGATTCGTTGTAATTTAACAAAAGCATGTCGGATTTTCACAACTTTCACAGAATTGTTATATAAGAATATGGGGATACTTCTTTAAAAATTTCAAGAAATTTCACTTGTTTATCGAAGAATTATACGCTCGTCTATATCACTGGTATATGTTCGAAGCATTGAGTTTGTTAGTATATCAACGTCACCCTCCTTCAAAAGGCTATAGCTCGATAAGTATACTGTATATTTCTTTAGGTCGGGTGCCAGTTTAAAGGTGACATATAGTCCTTTATAGAAATGTTTACCATTTTGTTGTAGCATATATGTGAAGAAAGTTATGAAGCCACTTGCATTCACATTTGAACAGCCCTCGTACGACCACTTTGCAGTCTACAGCAAGCTAACCCCTTTGTACTTTCTCCTAAAAGGGGCACTTTGGCAAACAGTGAAGGCCGCGATGAATTGCCGCAAGCATAATACGACTCTTTATCAGGGCCTGCGCACTTATGAGAGAAAAGTATTACATTTTGGAAATAAACAAAATCTCTAAGGCCGAAAAAACGCTAATCACATTAAAACTTGTCTGTTTTGTCTTCTGCTGGAACATTTTAGAAATATTTTTTTGCAAACAGAGTAGGCTCAGTCTGATCTGGGTCAGTACTGTTTGCCGCTCTACTGACAGCAAAACTATTTAACGGTCGACCTCGGCAGATGATATGCCCAGCCAGTATCCAATCTCGGGCCACTATCGGCCCGCCAGCGAAACGCCGTTCGGATGGCGTTTTGCTTGCGGGCCGATAGTGGCCCGATTTTACGTGCTTACTGGGTATTCGCAGGCTAATTACAAATTCTTCTGGCACAAAGACAGCACAGGATATTTTGGACGAACAGCCGAGGCTCATGAGGGCCTGTATATCCGAGCATTCGCTGCTCGCATACTCAAAGCAGGTATGACGATGCAATTTTTATCCCAAATACAGGCATTTTCTCATTAGAGAGCTATACATGCATGCATTCTCGTGTGCTAACCCATTTATACTGAAAAAGGAAAATATGCAATGCGTTTTAAAGTTCATTGTTAAATTTCTTGTTTATTTTATCCTCCGAAAAATTTGGGGAGATATTTGGCGTTGTCCATCCGCTGATACATTATGGGGATGAAACCGGTTCTGCGTGTGAATATTAGATTATGGTGAGGGTAGTTTGGTCTTACCGGGTTGAAAACTATTGTGGGATCAACCCAAAATTTTACTACGATCACGGACCATTAGGAGCTCTAGAATGTAGAATAAGCCGAACTCCCGTAGAGCATAGATCAACATATGTTCAGATTTAATACATGTATTTTGTTTGTTTGATTTGATTCTTTACGTCCCATCAACAATCTTTCAGTTATAAAGGGACGGGTCTTCCTGTGTTGAACAAAACTAAGCTATGATAAATGTTTCTTGCTCAAGGACCGCAACGCAGTGACGCTGTTGAGGCTCGAACCCGCGGCCTTTCGGTCTCGAGTCAAGTACTCTACCACTGAGCCACTGCGTTCCCTTTAATACAGGTATGATTAGCAAGTAGCATCCTCTATAAAATCGCCAGAAATAACTCAATCCGCCATCACAGATCACCTAGCTAGCAGCTTCTCATCATAGACTGTGACCCAGGGTGAGTGTGCGTGTGTGTGTGTGTGTGTGGGGGGGGGGGTACTCTAACTTATTCTTCATATGTAGGATTGGGCCCAGCATCTACCATTTGCCGCTAAAAAAAATCAGGAATATCAAAGCACCCCAAAAAATATTTGAAATTTTTGCCACGCAAAAATATTCTCTTTATGTACATTTACCTTAAGAAAAGACCCTAAAATACATAGAAGAGACACCTAAAACATGTCTAATTTTGTCGTGACCCCCAAAAAATATCCACAAAATCTTCATACCCCCAAAAATGTTAAAATTTCTGAAACCTCCCCCAAAAATGAAATTCAAAAATTGAACCCCCCCCCCCCCAAAAAAAAAAAAAAAATGCCCCGAGCCTACGCATGTATCAAACAATATCAGAGTACCCCCCACCCCCCCCCCCCCCACCCCCACACACACACACTTCTGGACCGTTCAACGCGTCCTGACGCATGGACTATCTAAGGTTTGTTCAGTTTTCCAGAAGCGAAATACTGGAAAGTATACCTACAATTTTAAAGAGCTCTTGACTTGTCACCCCCGTGTCGAACCGGCGCGAAGTGGTCAATACCATTAAAGTGATTTTGGACTGCCCGGGGAGCTAGTGGATAAGGGCGCCTGACCACACTCTTTATAAACAAGTGCCGCCTGCTGATAACCTTAGTAAACAGTTTGGGCCCAGATCAGGTAAAATCAGCAGATGACAAAGAGCATAGAAAATATCCCAGCATGCAACGAGTTAAATCCACTGGCCATGGATTTGATTGGAATATTGAACACGTCTGAATTTGTTAATGGGGGCATACCACCTGCTAAGGTGTCGTTGCGTTGGTCAGTTAAAGACTTTCGACACATCTAGTTGGACTAGAGGTCCAAATTTTGTTTCGAGTCTTTATCTTCATCCATACTTTGTGTATTACTAGTACAAAGGCTTACGCGAGTCTGCACAGGCTTGCCTGGGTTTTCGTTGGTCGAAAATGCAACACGTACCCCCTAAACACATGTGCTGGCTCAAATATGGCATGGACAACCCGCGACATATGCGTACAGTTCTCTTTTATCTAATCCAGCCGACTGTGTACAGGAGCACCTGATCATTGGGCCAGAACACCCGATATAGAGAACTGTGCGTACAGTATTAAATACTCGAATAACTTTCAAAATGCTCTACCCACAGATTTCAAACTTTTGCACAAGCCATGGTATTTAGCGTTTTATCTAAAGTAAGCATAAAGGACCTCGGACAGTCTTAATGAAGGATTGCCCATAAAAATGACTAGGAAAAAGTTTCAAAGAAAACGATATTTTTTCTATAAAAAATAGTAGGTTCAACCCTCGACTTATCCACAAAAGCATTTTTCTCATTGGACAAGTACCAATTGAAAAATATGGGTTGAAAACTCTGTTTTTGCTATTCAACATATAGAAAATAGAAAACGTTTTACTGAGAAGGTCTTCCCCCCCCCCGTGACCAAACTAAACCTTTTGCATACAGTTGTAGTTTACCATTTCACACATCATATAAAAACGGCGTGATTGGTCACGGGGGGGGGGGGGGGGGGGAACATTGTCGAAATGCTCAAAAACACTTTATTATAAAAACGTATTAGAAACTTATTTTGTAAAAGCCTGTAGGTAAATATCAATTTGCAATGGCATGTATCAGGGCTTTAGTTATGAGTGCTTACAAAGTAAATAATTGTCTCATTTCTCAACCAAAACATATGTTTTGGGTACTCAAAAGAACCGTCTCACTGAGACGGTTCTTTTAAGCACCAAATTACAGGTTAAATCTGATATGTAAGAGAATATTAACGATTTTACGATCAAAAACTGTGTTTATATAAATTATGATTTATACAGTATGCAGATATGATACACCTCAGTGCACAACTTGGATTATTACAGGTACTAGTCAAAAGTAAATAATTACAACTGTCATAACATTTATTAAGATCCGCTAATCTGATTGGTCAAGAACGGTCATCTGATCGCATTGAACTGCATTTCATTTTTCAATGAACCCGGTCCGTATTCCTGAGGGGCAGGGCCATTCATGACAGAACTACTTTTGTGATTCTGTGCAATGCTTCCATGAAGAGAAATGGACAGGCTGCAACTACTGGCACTTTACCTTACACTTACACCTATATTGTCAGGTTAACTTACATACGACGCCTAAATTAACAGTAGCCATGCCGATCGGATCTGCTGTCAGCTGCCATGCGCGGATCCAGGAATTTTCGTCAGGAGAGGGGGGGGACGTCAATCTGACAAAAAAAAAGCTCTGACAACGTTGTTTGTTTGTTGTTTTTTCTATAGACACCAGCCGCCGAAGGCGGCTTCGACAACCCCCGAAGGGGGTGGTCGAGGTGTCTATAGATTGTAAACACTTTCTGTTTCCGTAATGCCTTCGGTAGTTTCCGCCCGATGTCGAAGATAGACGACATAAAGCAAAAGTCACAGGTAACTGTAACTTAACACCGAGGGTGTTTTGAACAATTAATTACAAGAATATGTACACAGAAAAGTCATTATATTCGAATATATCTGTGTACATTGGAAATAGTTGGCATTTGAAAAATTTAGCGAAACCACCGGAGATTACGGAAACTAATTATTCTACAGGTTCCATCATATTTTTTTTCGCCAGCTTATAGATCTTTGAGGACAGACAAATGCGGGTACCAGCCCTTAGCAACTGTCAAAAGCTTCGAAGTGATCTGCCCACAGGGACCTGTATCATGTTTTTTTTTATTTTAGGGGCATTTTTGTATATATATATACCTGGGCCCCTAAAACTTTAGAAAAAATATGATACAGGCCCCTGTGGATCTGCCATTTTGTGAAAAATGCTCGACAATCGACAGTGATCGATATTCATTGATATTCGCATTAATAACAGAAAGTGAGCGTTCCCTTATAGTCGGGGAACCAAAGTCGCATATCGTGCAAAAACACACATTTTTTGCACCCGAAAGGTATACGGCTGGAATTTTGTATTCTGATAGTCTAAAGAGTGCTCGATATGAAACCACTGTATAGCAATGCGACAAGAATTGCATTTCGCGGAAAAATGCATTTTTTGTATGCCACATAGGTCATGTTAGGCAATCTTTCATAGCATAGAAAGTTTGATGTTTCCCTTATAACTAAGTTTAAAAGTGTTCTTTTGACCTTCAAAAGAACCGCCTCATTTAATAGGTCCTTTAAAGTACCCACAACATATGTTTTGGTTGAGAAATAGCAAAACTTATTTTCCATTACGCACTCTTATCTGGAGGATGGGTATGAGAAGCCGTTTGACTGTTCGATAATACAATAATACACTATCAAATGCATTTAAATGTATGGGCAGTCATTTGTGCACCAAAATAATCTTCTTAGGGACATTTTTTTCTTTACAAATACTTTGCGGTTACATTTCTGCATCTTAGACGGGGATAGACAGGTTTTTCATGGTGATATGATAATAGTTATACGAGTTTTTCATTTTTATTTTACCACTGTTAAATGAAATTATTGTTTTCAGTAGATAAAAATCCCCTTGGTCCCAACAATGTTCCTATGTTTCAAATCTGCTGTAAATATGGAAGATAAACATCCTTTAAACCTTGATAAATTTCATTTATGTGTTTTACTGCTCTGAAGTTGTCCTGATATTTAACTACTCACCAGCTGGCATGGACTAAATTACTAAGTATCAAATTATCGTTGTGTCATATTTTTACTTTTCAGCTACCTTTTCTAGTTTGCCATAGAAAATAAAATAAATTGTCTTAAATTATGTCCCAAACGTCTGTCTAACTGTATGCGGTGTTTAAACACACTCAGATCAAAATTTATTTATTTATGTAAAAAATGTGCAATTCAAATCATTTCAGCGGGAGGACAAACGTGAATAAGTAAGCACACACTTTTTTACGAGATATGCTTCCAAGCGATATATAGATAATTATCAAATACATTTTTGGACAATAAATGCAGTTTAAATGAGATTTGAAGAAAAGAAATCTATAAATTCAATTTTAAAATGGGGGTGCCCTAATCTACATGCTTTAAAAATCAATAAGCAGTATTCTTAGATGACCACCACTGCTTCTGAGGTCTACCCCGATGTTGTATTATTATTTAAACTCAATATTTTTCAATCCTGAACTTTTTTGATAAAAATATATAACATTTTGAAAAATAATAATTTCACATGTTCTTGCTGGGCTTCCGTAGAAATTTGACTGCTCTGGCGTTATGCAAGTCGATCGAGTCTGCTATACAGTGGTTTCAGATACACCATAGAATTACCTTTGCAACCATACAAAATCCAGCTGTATACCTTTCGGGTGCAAGGGTTAGCATTTTTTCTACCTTGGTTCCCCGACTATTAGTATCAGACAGTGTTTATATCGTGTGCCGAAAGCTGAAATTGATATTTGTCCAGGTTTAATGATGTGATGATGCATAAGCGCGGGATGCGCTTACCAGAGTTCGGGATCTGAAGTGAAAGTAGCCGCGTTATATATTTTCGCGGCTTTCTCAATAACAACTCCCTACTTGTAACTTGTGCAACAAATAATTCAGTCATTTCACACTGCATCAGCTTTCTAACTGTTTTACTGTGGAAGAATAGGATTCCACTATAGGCATTTCTGTACCAACTTGGAAGGATGGTTACAAGGTGTTTCACCCCATGACCAGTTCGCCCAGAGTGGTTATGCCCCAAATCTGATGCCTTGATGTTTCACCCCTACACCCAAGTCATTTTGCCACACAAATCAGGGTCGTTTCGCCCCACTTATGTAATCCCTTCAAAATCAAAGCCTCATTCGAAATAAATTAAATATAGAGAGCCATTATTTCATTTGTGTTTTTAGGATGAACATGAGTCAGTTTCGATCAGATCAATCAGCGTCAATTTGATTTAAAAGTATTTGAGTATTTATTGTACATCATGATAGTCAGTGCATTTCGGAGGACATGTGGCAATATGCGATATATGTCAGGCCTTTAGTTAAGAGTGTGTACCAAAATATTTAACTTTCTTATTTTTCAACCAAAGTGTATGTTGTGAGTACTCAAAAGAACAGTCTCATTGAGATGGTTCTTTTGAGCACCCAGTATGTTGTGGGTACTCGAAAGAACCGTCTCATTGAGATGGTTCTTTTGAGCACCCAAAACATATGTTAAAACTGATGGGTAAGAGAATATTTACAATTTTAAGTCCAAAAAATTTGTTTGTCTAAACCTATGTATGTCATCCTTATCTACATTGTTTAACATGATTCATATCCATTAGATTAAAGATAATTTAGTAAGTTTATGTATATCATAACAGGCACTGAGTCTGTAGATACTGATGAATGTGGCAATATGCGATTACACTAACACAATTACGACCAATAATGGTTAGAATAGCGTAAATTTAAAAAGATTTCAAATAGTTTAGTATTTTAAAGTATATCATTAAAACCAGTGTAGATACTCATCAACTGACTCAATATGCAATAGTCATCAGTAGTTAACGACGGATAATGGTTAGAATAGCGTCAATTAGATTTAAGATCATTTAGTTATTCCATGTATATCATGACAGGCAATGATAGTGCAATGGTACCATGAGTACAGGCGAGCCCCCTAACTTAGCACAGCCTGGAACATTGCACAGTAGCCAAAATGCGGTCTCACTGAATTATAAATTATCACTTTTCAGGTAGATTAATCCTCATGTCTACCTCATTGAAGTAAATAATTGTTATTAAACTGTGTAATTATACCCTGCCACTAGTGATGGGAATCAGTTGGCTTTTCATAATCGATCATCGGTTTAAAACAAATGAATGATTATCGATTATAATCGGTTGACAGTATTAAATGTATTTTATTGCCAGTCAGTAACCATAGAGGCCTTATTATTTGCTTCTGTGATTACAAACAGACCAGTGTATTTCAGTATAGGGCTGTGTTTCAATATAGACAGATGACAACATGATCGGGTGTCTTCCACAACTGTAATTCTCTTTCAGTCCAACAGCATCATAGACAGAGACTTGAATTTACCATTTAAGTACAAGCATCTCAGTCTGTAGTTATATTGTTGCTGGTGTATATGCAAATGTTAGTCATGTTATTTTATAACTAAAGTTGAATAAAATTTTGCATTTGTGGTTAAATAAAAATGAAATTCTTTTGCCTTAAGATTTTTTCCGATTATAATCGATTCCCATAATTCCATTCGATCATCGATTGGTTGCAAGTAGATGAACGATTTTCGATTATAATCGATCATCGGATCAACACTACCCGCAACTTTAAAAAGTATGGGGTATCATGTTATACCACCGTTCAAAGATTTACGTTTGAGTGTCCGTCCGCACAAATGTCCGTCTGTCTTTCACCGCTTTGTTTCCGCTCTCTACATGCCTCGAAATATCTTAAAATATGCACTTGGCCTCCATCACAAAAATTATTGGCATATATGGAGAACAATAATTTGCACTAGAAATATCAAAATTTTCACTTGCCCTGCCCTGCAGCCTGAGGCACTCGTAAATACAAGTGGACGAGTGTATTTTCGAGCCCTTTCTCTATCTTGAGCATTTTCTGACCAATTTTCTTCAAAAATTTGTTTTAAAGTTGATAATTTGGGAAAGAGTGGTTTAGGATTATAGACGGGTAAATTTTGTTGACTATACACAGTGTCATTGCCATTGATTTGTGTTGAAAATTTGTTTCCATGCACTATATTGAACAATTTATGTCCTATTTCTTCAAACTTTGTATATGAGTTGATATTGGGGAGGAGTGGTTTGGGATCTTAAATGGGTAATTTCACCAAATAAGCACAGAGTGTTTGCCCTTTATTTACAAAATGTATGTTGAACATTGGTTTCGGTGATCTATCCTGAGCATTATTTGATCAGTTTTCTTCAAACTTTGCATGACAGTTGATTTTGGGAAGGATTTATTCAAATAACTACAGAATTATGGTCCTTGATTTGAAAATATGATGAAATTTTGTATAAAAATAAGAACTAGGTAGAGACAAGTGCATTTAAATTTTCATACATCTTCAACTGAGTTATGGTCCTTGATTTGTGGATTAATTTGTCTTTGTTTTGAAAATATTTGAGGCAGGGTATGATGCATGCCTACAGCACTTACTTTTTCCTAACTTTGTATAATTGCAAATCTCAGTGTCTGCATGGTAATGTTCCCAAGATGCTGAGATGAAAAACCTGACCCTCCCCCCCAACACACACACACACACACACACACACACACACACACACACACACACACACAAATGATATAAAAATATTAAAGTCATGAGTATAATTTCAATTGAGAAAGGATATTGTGTGAGTACATAAGGATGATTATTTCAATGAGGATGGCTACTGTGTGATATATAGAATTAGATGATTTCATGGTGGCTTATTTCAAGGAAGATGGACATTGTTGATTACTGATACTCAGAAAATATGCACATTAAGAATATTTCATCTTCATTGCAGTAATTAGAGGAATAATATGTTGTGAGTACATACATGTAGGAGATAGTTTCAATGGGGGATTATTTCAAGGAGGATGGATATTATTTGATTACATAGAAAATATACATTTGGGATATTTCAGTAGAGAACTATATCAAGGAAGTTATGTTGGATGGAACAATAATTTTTCATGGAGGAAGGATATTGTGTGAGTACATATGAGATTATTACAATGAATGATTATTTCAAGGAGGATGGACATTTATTGATTTCGTAGAAATTATACTCATTTAGGGTATTTCAATGGAGTATTATTTCAAGGAGTAATGGGGAATGGATCTTTGTGTGATGGATATTATTTGGTAACAATGGAGAATTATTTCAAGGAGTAATGGTGGATGGATCAATTGAGTATTATTTCAATGGAGGAAAGACATTGCATGAGCAAATGTACATAGGAGATTATTTCAATGGGTGATTATATCAAGGAGTAAGGACATTATTGATTGCATAGAAATTATACTCATTTGGAATATTTCAATTGAGTATTATTTCAAAGAGTAATGGAGGATTGATCCATTGAAGATTATTTCAACAAAGGTAGGATATTGTGTGAGTACATAATGAGTATTTTTCAAGGAGTAATAGAGTATAATTCGATGGAGTATTATTTCAATGGAGAAAGGATATTGTGTGAGTACATAGGAGATTATGTTATTTTATTGATTATTCAATATATGTGATTATAGTACTCATTTGAAATTATTTAAGTTCAGAATTATTTCAATAGATATGCTAATTTAGGGTTATAAAAGATGAAATGGAAAATATTTCATTCTAGCTTATTTTAATGGAGTGTTATTTCAATGGAGGATGGATATTTTGTGATTACATAGGAGGATTATTTCAAAGAGTAATGGAGGATGAATCAATAGAGTATATCAATGGAGGAGGAATATTGTCTTAGTTAAGCACATAGATTTTTTTGATGGAGGATTATTTCAATTACCGGTAATATAGGAAATATGCATTTGGAATATTATTAATGATTTCAAAAGTATAGCTTACAGTAACGCATGAGTAAAGTAGGGATTTGTATCAGAAATGAGATTATAAGCTGAATATCTGAAAATAGTGTCATAGGTCTATTTTGTGCCAATTATGAGAAGAGGAGATCTAGCAAGTTATCATTTCAGACTTATATGTTGGGACGAGTTATAATTGATATTCAGTTCTTTCGTATAAGCTGCTGAGATAACTGCAATATCGCCAGTTCTTTTTTTTCATCAATTGAAGTAATTAGAAATTGGCAATAAACTTTGATCAATGAGATTATGATTATCTGACATATTAAAGTGTTATGGGACTATTCTAGAAAGTTAAAGAACTTCAGGCTTATACGTTGGGACGAGTAACTATTGATATGGAGTTTTTCCGTATAGGCTGCTAAGGTAATGCAATATCATATCTTTTTTTAGCAATTAGAAATTAACAATACTAGAATGTGCAGCCAATAGGGCGCCATTGCAAATCCTCACACTCAAGTTTTTTTACCACCAGCACCCCCAAATCAGACCACTGAGGCATTATCCAGGCAACAGAATGAAAATTCCTTTAGACATGTTTTATGTCTTTAATTTGTGAGAACAAAAACAAAGTTTGAGATGAAAATTTTGAAATTGACTCTGTAAGTGAAATTAAGTGATATTTGATCTTATGACCTCCCGCAAGGTTACCAGTTTGTCCCTAGGGTGAAAAATTTACTGCCATTCTGTTCTACTCATTGTCCCCTTCAATTTGATATGCCACATGACCATGTTCATAAAAGAAAATTTTGACCCCTGGGCACACCCAAGTCCCACCCCTGGGGCATGACCAAGGCGTCAGAGCAAAAATCCCTTTCAATATACTCATATCTTATTTGTAAGAATACAAAAAAGTTTGGTATAAAAATCTTTGAAATCGACTTTGTTATTTAAGTTAATGATATTTGACCCATTGACCTCTCCACTGGGCCCTAGTAGGCTGGGCCAAATTTATTTTGCTGTTGCCACCCCATTAATGTGAGTAACTCACACATCAAATTTTGTATTGGTTTAGCAGGAGATAGCATAATGGTAAGAGACGGAATTTAATTTTTGCCCCCCTAAGCACCCCCTAGTCACACCCCTAGGGCATGACCCAGGTGACAGAAAGAAAATCCGTCTGATATGTTTTGTACCTTTCATTTGTGAGAACACACACCAAAATTTGGTATAAAAACTTTGAAATTGACCTTGTAATTGAAATTAAATTATATTAGACCTGTTAACCCCTCCCCAGGGAGCGGGGTTATTTTTTGCTGTTGCACGCCCAATGCATGTTAGTAACTCACACCCCAAATTTGGTTGAATTTTTTCCAATGGTTTATGACGAGATAGCATAACGGTGAGAGATGGAATTTAATTTTTGATTCCTAAGCACCCCATAGTACCACCCCTAGGGAATAACCAAGGTGACAAAGAAAATCCCATCTGATATGTTTTGTATCTTTCATTTGTGAGATCACACACAAAATATGGTATAAAAATCTTTGAAATTGACTGTTATTGAAGTTATTTGACCTTTTGACCCCTCCACAGGGCCCCAGTGGGCAGGGCCACATTTACTTTTGCTGTTGCACGCCCCATGCATGTGAGTAACTCACACACTTCATTTGGTTGAATTTGGTCTAATGGTTTAGGAGGAGATATCATAACGGACAGACGGCGGGACAGAATTTGATTCTTGAACCCTAAGCACCCCCAAGTCCCACCCCTAGGGCATGACCCAGGCAACAGAATAAAAATACTGTCTGATATGTTTTGTTTCTTTCATTTGTGAGAACACACACACAATTTGGTATAAATATCTTTGAAATTGTTTTTGTAATTGAAATTAAATGAAATATGACCTGTTGACCCCTTCCCAGTGGGCGGGCCAAAACAATTGCCGTTGCACGCCCCATTCATATGAGTAACTCAGTACTACTACTACTACAACTAAACAGCTAGCTTACGAGAGCAACTACTACACTGTGTCGGCGGCGATGACCACCACCACTACCACCACGACGACGACCACTACCACTACTGCCAACTGCAGTATAAGCTGACAGGGCTGTGCAACGTTTCAAAATAAGATAATAGGACCGTTTCACATATCCAAGGTGGAAGTATAAGCACAGGAGCTTGAAGTTCTATCCTTATATCCGTTATAAGCCTTAAAACCGAAATTCTCATAATGTCATTACGTAATGACATTGTGAGATTTTGGTTTTGAGGCTATAGGGGTGATTTAAGGATCAAATTCAAGCTCTTTAGGTATAAGTTGAAAGAACACGCTGTCCTTACCATGTGAAATAACAGCTACTACATGGAGAACTGTAGGTGAACATTGAGAAAAGACTTAAAATTCCCGCAGCTTTGCTGCTTTTCTTGTTTTTTTTGCTTTTTCTTAGTCCTCAGCTTATTTTACAAGAGTCAAATGGTTAATTTCAAAGAAAAATATCAATTTTCAAGGTACCGGAGGGGGTCTAAATTTTTCTAGGGGGGGGGGGTCCAACTTTTTCCAGGGGGGGGGGGGGTTCATTGCTTATTCCCTATAGTAACCCATATAACTTGTGATTTTCCAGGGGGTGTCCGGACCCCCTGTCCCCCCTCTGGATCCGCACTTGGCTGCGATCTATTTAGTTTCCCAGTCCGCAAAATGATGCGATCACCTCTTGCACCTGTGCTTGTTTTCCTGCAACTTCGTTGTATGTTTTCAGTCGAGCCCCGCAATAAAATCGTTTCTTGAACTGATAGTGTAGGCCGCTGTGTAATCCCGTGGGAATTTTTGGGTAAAAGTGTCAAACATACATTTTCTTGTAGAAAAATGTATCTTGTTTAAGAAAAAAGATGTTTCCAATTATTTCTTGCCGTTTTAACGTCATGGTGACGTCACAAAATGATGTACCCATTTTGGGCTTATTTAGGGCTTGAAAATTGAGCACTATGAATTCCAGCTGGCGCAAACATGTACTGTTTGATCAGCTATAGTAATATAACTGGCGATATTTTGGAGCATAGACTCCGACTCAAAATTTTAAAGAGGTTACTTTAACTTCATAATGATGTCAAGAGAATAAAAAATGACGTCAGTATCAAAATGAAAAGTATGTTATAGTGGAAGCTCAAATGACATTAGATCACAATATGCTAATACACCAACCTTCTCCCACTGCTGGAATATTGTACACTATGCTTTACTGAAACTACATGATATAAGATACAAAATGACACATGTTAGCTCTCTGACCTGTAACAGCCATGTTAACTACGTTACTCTATTGTAATTTCAAATACTATTGTGCAAATACCAAGTTATATCTAATTCTTATTTATCGACATGATGATTGCCTTAAAAGCATTTATCAAATAGCAGCAAACAGCAAGTATGCGTTTAAACAATACACCTCTATGAAATGACAGTTAAATATGTTACTTAACTTCAAATTTATTACTACTAAATGTAGTACTATCACTTAGACGATAGGCTGCCAAAATACCCCTGAGGGAGAGTTTTGTACACCACATCTTTCTAAAACCAAAATGTATAAGCCACAGAATAATGTATATTAACTCTATAGCGGTTACAGAGTTACATCGTTACCCTGAAATGATAGAAATTCCTATCAAATTGTTCTGTTTCCTACGTGACAATATAAGCTTAGGCTTTTAATTTTATTCAAATGACTAGCAATATGATTCTATCAAATAAACAGACCTGTTATTACTGTTATGTACTGTACTTTCTTTTATATGCATTATGTTAAAGCAAAAAACAGCAATTTATGAGTTTACACTGTTAGTGGTTTATTTTCTGTCATTTAACTGCCAGTAATTGTCATTAACTGAAATATCAACAAAGCATTGATAATAAGGGAAGAAATGCTAGCCTAAATCACATAAAACGTCATTTTAAGTCTGTGTATTATATCAAATTTATAAACAGCATTTAGATGCTGCTTATTTTATGGTCCATTAATGTTTCTTTAATGCAAAAATGATATCTTTTATCTCACTGGCACTCTTGTATTTGCTTCATTTTACACATGAAATGATATAAAAATGACGTATTTCTTCACTGACTACACCTCATTTTAGATGACATAATAATATCAAGCATGAAGTAGCTTTAAGTTAGTAAGATCTATCACACATCGTGTAACCCTACTATTGATTACACCAATTGTATTGATGAAGACAAAAAACTTACTCAGAATTCGTTAAAAAGTAAGTTATTTCAGACTAAGGTCTAAATCGTGACCTTTATCCTTGTCTTTTGAAACAATAAACTGAATTGTTTTGGAAACTTAACGACTATTTCCCAACATACGAGTATAACACACACCAAGCCTATTCCTATGGTTATAATCGCTTTATATCTGAAGAAGGATGTCTAGTTTGGTGAAGTAAGAATACCATTTATGTTGGTAAAATGCATAACAAGAGAAGTTTAAGGAGCATATTACATTTATCTTCCATTCTGTCTGGTTCTAAAATTTTGTAAAGCATTGAACAGACAGCATTTGTTCTAATGGTTCACGATAATCATACATTTGAAAGAAAATGGTTTATCACCTAGAAAAGCTCCCTGGCATTGTATAACATTTAAACTGTAGCCATTGCTATATTAATGGACCCAAATAAAGTATTGGCTAATTTGTTTGGCATAATTCTATCAATTACATTTAGTCTTGAAGTTGAATTTGTTTCAGATAATATCATTTTGATATTTAGCCAATCAAATGTGAACATTATGATAGATACAAATATACATCCAATTACTTCTTTGTATATTTCAGATAAAAAAATAGATTAACAGTATTAATGGAAAGAATAATTAAAAGGATTTAGCCCATTTGATTCTGGTACTTTGCAAGTGAGTCTATCAATGGCGACTGAGTAGAGTGTCCTCTTAATCCTGGTATTAGCTAGAACAGTTAACATTTTTGCGGGCTCCTTTTGAATCTATATCCTGGTGTGTTTACAACTTATTCAAATGTTTAATAAACATATAACTCTTTATTACTCCATTTACCATGTTTACAATGTTCCTGTTATATTTTGTCAAAGTCACAGTCAGTTCAGGTATGAAAGCATGTATTGCTAAAACTAAGTGAGAGCTTATTCTTGCACTTTCTAATTAAATATTTCACTTTTCTATGCAGCATGCTAAAAGAATATTGTAAATTCTATTCTTCAATAGCTTTAATGTCACCTGATCAAATTTGGCCGGACATAATTTGGGCTGACAAAATTTGTATTTAAATTGGTATCGAAGTTACAATTGACCTTTAATTAGTTTCCTGGAATATAGTCATATCTAATGTGATTATTGCCTAAGAGTAAAACTCACCACTATTTTCCCATTATTGGTTGAGCAAGTGACCAGAAGTACTAAGCTGATGTGATTAACAGTTTCGTTAATTAAACAACGAAAGCTATGTTGAATATAAACTTGAAATAATTTAAAAGCTTCAGTAATGCCTCACCATCTGCATACGCAACTAGATGCCAGGATACAAATTGATTTGGTGACAATAACTGATTACAGGCAGTTATAATGCATACCTCCCTCAAAACATTTAGTATTTAGAAGGGTTACTATCTTATGGTAATTGAACCTAAATAAACATGAAAACATGGAATCTAGCCTGTATCATGCAACGTAACTGAATACGTGTACCCATAATTTGAACAACTGTAAACAGTGACATAGAGTGATTGATTTTACTGTTTATAATTATTTCAATTTAACTTAGATTTCTCCAGATAAATACTAAAAAACAAATCTTTAAACTCACCATGACATATAAGCTTTTCAGGCTCAATTATATATCGTCTTTGACAACATTTTGATAAACATGGGGCCTTATGATATACTTTATACAGCTTTATATGTTATTTTAACAAAATCGACAGAAAATGGGAATGTTTCATTCTAAGTACTGGTCCTGAGAGCTCTCATTTTATTTTCTTATGAGTTTTAAAATCTATAACTTTGGGCAAATCATTTTTTTTGAAGATATAAAAAGTTAAAAGATATAATATTTTGCAAATGTTGCATGGGTGAATTGATACTTTTTTCAGGCAAACAGGAACCTGGATATCTATAACAAAATCTATTCATTTTTCCATGCAAACCAAACAATTGTTGTGGCTTAACAACAACATAATCTAGGACTAAGATTTGGTACCAGTAAAATGCATTTAAGCCCCCCCCCTCTCCCACTGAAGTGGCTTAGGCAGCTGTCCTTCTAGGTTGGTGGTTTTGTTGTTGTTGGTCCATTGCTTATTGTTGTTCCCATTGTTTGTGGGGGTTTTGTGTTTGGTCCTTGTTTTGTTATTCAGTACTTTGTGTCCTTCTAGTGTTGCAATCACTTTTATGGGGAAAAGAGAGTTGGTTGCTTTACTTTAATTGTGTTCTTGATGTCTTGTGGCTGTTAGTGCTCTGTCGCTCTTACTCACGGTACCATGTGTTGGTATACAGTGTGTGTTTGAGGTATTTCCTATTCATACTTACTTGCTTTTTTGAAATGATATCAAATACCATATAACGTATAATATGAGGAATTAAGCAAGTCATATACAGTCTTGAAAGCTGTAATATACGTTACATATTGCCACACGAATAACGAAAAGAAAATTAAACCAGAAACGATGTTGGTTACAGCATTTTACTATTGAATTTCAATATAATGCTCATACATGGTGTTTAAAGGTTTTCATATAGCATTACATACAATTTTAGAATGAAAATAGTCTTACCTTATTTAACGTGTTTTTCGGTGGTATCATAATAAACAGCATATAACACTTAAAGTTTTATTTTATAAAAACAAGCTGCTTTTTAGTTATAAAATGGCCCATTAATTGTCTTTTGGAACATATAGTTAAACATGATTGTTAAATGAGAAGCTTATTAAATAAAATTATTTAACAACAGTTCAATGGTTTTACAGGGGGAGGGGTAGTTTAAATGTAACATAAATGACATAACAATGGACCCTAATAACTTAAACATAAATAATTGTAGGAAATAAAATGTTCTTGTACAATAAATGAATGTTTGGCCAATTTGATTTAACCGGTACTACCTTAACAACCTTATTTACATTAGTTGTGTTTAAAACAATTGAGGGGTAACGTAGTTAACATGCTGTAACAGCCAAACGCCCCAACCGTCAGAGAGCTTACATGTTTCAAAAAGCTAAGCTAGAAACATACAATTATGCTAACATTTGATTTTGATCGCAAGGCACACACAATCTTTCCAGAATTATATTTCTATACACAATATTTTTTGCTGCATTTGACGTAAAATTGAAGTCCACGTTGAATTGATGATCATTTTAGCCCTCCTATCGACGTTTTTCAACCACTTCAACATTACAATGCGATTAATTTAGGTGTGTACAGCACTAGCAGATATAAACTGTTTGATTCATGTGAAATTACGGTAGGTCATTTTGTGACGTCACTGTTACGTTAATACTGCAAGAAAAAATTGGAAACATCGTTTTCCTTAAACTGCATATATTTCTCTAGTTGAAAATCGACATTAATCACTTTTACCCAAAATTTCCCACGGGAGCCCAAATTTCGACACAGCAGCCTACACTATGACTGCATGACTGTTGCCTGGTTTATCCAACATCTTTTGCAATTCGTCTTTGCTTTCTTCAATCACTCAATAAAGATAGCTCAATTTCTTTTTGCTGGGGGTCATTTCTTTCCTTTCCTATGATGCTTTTCGTTACCAATGTAAATGAATGACGTCATATCCGATGACGTGACTATCGTGCACATTCTAATGAACACCCATGGTTAAGTTTTTGTAAAAGCGAGATTCTAGTCTCTAAAACAATGTACAGGCTATCGGAGGCTGTACCTATGCGACCGTTTTTTCGAGCAAAAAATGGCGGACGTTGTAGGATGCACCTCACCAGAGGTAGAAATTTGCGAGGTAAATACATATTTTGTCTATTTGATTCAACAGATTGAATGCGCATTTCGCTTCCAATATAGAATTTTTCTTTAAATGTTTCTTGGTTTCCGTTTATACATGTTTTATTTCGCTGTTATGAATAAAAATTCTGCTGAAACGGCTGTTGCTCAGTAAAATTTGCCTAGGTTTGGGCCATTGAATTCACATTTTTGTCAAGATAAGATGGTTTTTATTTCATATTTTCTTCATGTTAAACCCGTGACATGAAGAGAAAAGTAATTATATCCCAAACATGTTGCTATTTCAAACTTAACCCCAGTTTTATGGCCATTTACAGACTGTACGCACACCAAAAGTTCCACTTACGGGGTGTATAAACTGTAGCGTTTTTCGAGTTGAGGTGGATGGGTATTTCGAGTTATGCAATGCTTCTGGATGAGTATTCTGAGCATTATTTCTGTACGGGTAGTTCGAGTAGCAAAGCCTTTGTGATTCTGAGTCATACCATGTCTATCTAGAGGGGCAGTCAGACAGAATGACAAACAAACAGCAAACGACGCTACTTCTACCGTTTTAAGCAGAATCAAGACAATTTACTGACAAGATAGTTCACTAACAGAATAGATATCAGTTCACTGACAAATTTTGTATTGTAATTTTATGGAATATCCCAATTCTTATTCATTTATTGATGATATAATAAACAAAGGCCTGATATAAAGTCAATTAAGACATATATTAGCTATTGTACCTTGATTTTATTGGACTAACACGTGGCTTATGTCTATAAAACCACCATTTCATTGTCTGTGCAAAAATATGTTTATATCACCAAACATAACTCATTGAAGGTATGATGGAAAAATATGGTACGCCTACAATCGATCTGCTTTGGTATTTAAGCGGAATGCTTGTCATCTTTGACAAACTACATCTAAAATAAGATATATATCTAGCTATGGGATGACATCAGTCTAGCTCCATGTATCCTTCAAATGTTTGCCTATTATTAATTGATCAGGTAAACAAAAAAAAACATTTTTAAAAATCAACAACTGATCTTGGTGCCTAGAAATTTTGTACAAGGCTAGTCCTAAATCTTTATGTTAGTCACTCATTATTGATGGTCCAGTAATTAAACGCAACAGTAAAAATATTCTCTATTGTCAGGGAAAATGTTCTACCAATCTTCTACACTAACAACGATCACATTCAATCATTATTCTAACTGAAGTATATCTACTTATTACATCAAATCTAGCCTGGCTCCCAGCTGCCAAACATTTGTTAAGTAAAACATGCATATCTTTACAAAGTGTTCAATCTTCAAATGGCTGCGTTTGTGTAGCACAAAGAGAGAAGTAACTATTACAAGAAAAAATAAAGAATAGATTATAGGACATGATATCTATTGCAAATATGGAACATACGATGGGAGTCAGTCTACATCAAATCTCCCATTAATATTTATACTAATCATCAATTATTTTCCAGCCATATGTAATTGAGCATAATGCAAATGAGTTGATGAACTGTCTTCAAAAGTATCAAGGAACTGGCTTAAACTCTGTCATCAAATTTTCAGGTAGTGTCTGAGACTCAAAATCTGCTATTTTAATTTAGGAGCTAAATATTTGAAAATTCAATTCACAACAGTTTCATGCCTGAAAGGTTTGACTTCATAAAGAGTTAGGACTAGCCTTCTACAAACATTTTTGGCACATCGTATGATCAAATTGTGGTAGCAGTTTTTCAGGGGCAGGTGTTTTATACAACTACCACATGTTTAACTATTGAAACAAAATTGCGACATTTAAATAAATGTATCCAGATGATATATACAGTCTTTCTAAACTGCAAACAGCTCGTTTGGGGTTTAAACAAGTATCAAAATAAACTGTTTGCATCCAGAAACACACCTTTATGTTATTCATGTCATTTACGTTACATGTGCAAATATACCTTACAAAATCATTTATGTTCAATATTTTCTTTTGATAGTCTTCATAAAAAGTATTTAGATTTTAAGTAACATGTTCCTAATAGACAATTTACTTAATATTTCAAAACTGCAAATAGCTTGTTTCTATCAGACATACTTTAAGAATTATAGGCTGTTGAATACGATGACCCCAACTAAAATGTTAATTAAGGAAAGAACCTTTTCACTCTGAAAATAAGCATGTACACTTTGCAAAACCATCAGTGAGCATTCTACAGATAAATAAGAGTAAAAAGCTATAACTAACATAGTTTCTGGTGTAAAATATAATTATGTTGCTTGTATGTTAATATGCAACATACATTACAGACTTTAAGAATTACTATATATATTGCATAATACCTTACATTTCATGTCATATAAAACTTTATTTCTTCCTAAAAAAATTTATATGTTGAATTTAAGACAAGATACCAGTTTGTCCTAAAAAATATCAATTCTTTTCAAGAAACCATATCTATACACACTTACATTTCTGAAAAAAGTAAATATTTGAACGTTTTATATCCACAACATATTTATTTTGATTTGTCCAAAGTTAAAGATTTTAAAACTCAAAAACAAAGAAAATGATGGCACTTCAGTTATAGTAGAAAGATACATTTTCACTGTCTGTCAAATTTATCGCAGTAACATATATAACCATATAAAATATATCGTATGGTCCATTATTTGTCCAAATTGTTGTCAAAGACAGTATATAATTGGGTCTGAGAGCCTTCATATGTTGGATGTAGATTTTTGTTATATTTATCTGATAAAATCTTAATTTAATTAAACTGACAGAAATCTAATCAGTTATTTAAAACAAACTGTGTACCCAGTTTTTTGCTGTTCACAATATACAAAAATAATCCCTAACATGATAAAGGCTAGTTCCTTGTATATCTTTTTTCAATTTACTATTAGAAGACTGCCAATTACTTAAGATTTATGCAGGTGGTAGCATACAATTTAACTTTGCTTACATTCCAGATATAATCAATCATCTAAGAGTTGGTAAAATAAAATTTGATACATGTAACATTAGATAGTATATTTAATACGTGTCTGAAATCAGTTACTTTTGAAAGAGACTTCTCAAAATTACAGTGTATACTGACATGTATATGCATATGCAGATGGTGACACATTACTTGTTTTAGCTTTTAAACTGGTTTTAGTTTGTTTTTAGAATAACTAATGGAAGCGTTTATCACACCAACTTAGTACTTCTGATCATTTACTTAGCAGATAACACTTTATAAGACATCCTATTTAGAAGAAACATTTCCCTAACTTCACCAACCTAAATATGCATATATATAAAGCGATTATTACCATAGGGATAGGCATGTCATGTGCCATGCATGGGACAGAAACCATTATGATTAAAAAAATCAGTGTTATTTTCTTATGACAATAATTAATGTGTGCTTTAATGTTTCATTTCTTTTCATTTCTCAATTTTGGCCTATATTTCAAAAGACATATTTTAGGCAATTTAAGGAGTTATGGGTTAGCTTTTGTCCCCAAATGTTATCAATATAGTTGGTGTAATCAACAGCTGATATGCTATAATTATATGTATTTTGGTGGCTTACACAATGGGCGTTAGATCTTACTAAGCAACTACAATCGTTTGATATCAATTTGCTAAATCTAAATTGGGCTGTAAGCAGTGATAAAATGTATTGTATATATCATTCCTTATATATAAAAAAGAAGCAAAGATATACATTTCAGAGAGATGAAAGATTATCATATAAGCATTTAAGAAGCTTTTGTGTTTTTAAATGCTGCTTAAACATTTGATAAAACACTCTGACTTGAAGTGGCGTTTTAAGTGATTACAGTTTTAAGTGATTTAATCAGCCATGTTTTATTGGAGTTAATGCTTAGTTGCATTTTGTGTCAAATACAATTTTCATCATTTCTCTCATTACTGCGCACTCCAATGACAGTAATTTACATAAAGCAGTAGTACTCACTTATATAGTGTCATAAATGCATAAACTAGTTTAATTAAAAAAATAAAATAGTATTTCTAAGAACAGTCTGCCTAAATCAATAAGTAAAAATTGTATTGCTAGTCATTTGCATTCAATTTAAAAATGAAATCGATATGCAAGAAATAGGAATATTTTGATATTAAGGTTATATGAATTCTATTTTTTTTCAGGGTAACATAGTAAATTTTACTATTGCAGGGTAACTCCCAAACTATTAAAGAGCAAACAGCTTTATTTTGTGGTTAAAAATATGTGGATTTTAGAAAATCACAGAATACAACTTCCTTCTTTGGAGGTGTTGTGACAACTCATGTTCAGTCTAATGATCGTACTGCATTAAATAGTAATGCATTTGAAAATAAGTAACGTATATAACTATTATATCATATGGTTTATTGTTTAATCACATTTGGACTGTTTTCTGCATTTAATTAAATGCTTTTATGACAAGCTTCATGTCAATATATAAGAATTAATGCCTCGGTTACATTTGCTACGGTCGTCGTACGATTTATTTGTCTACGATTTTCCCTACGATTTTTTCGACATCGTAGGGGGCTATAAGCTACGACGTATGTGTTTACATTGCTTACGATCACCTTACGATTTCTTCGGCGGCAAACTAGGACAAAACCCTACAGAGACCTTGCGGATATCGTACGACAACCGCAAGGTTATCGTACAATCATCGTGTTATCTTCAGGACCTCCCTATAAAAATTGTACGATGCCCGTACGATGACCTTGCGGAAGTCGCAAGGAGTCGGTACGCTGACTGTGCAATTGTCGTGTAATTCTGTGCATGGATTTAAACGGCCCTCCATGTTCATTTTTGGATTCCATTTGAACTGTGTTTCAAATTCATGTGATCAAAAATCGTGATATGAAGAGGCTAGTGTTTTTAGATGAACATGGTCCCAAGGTATGGAACATCGTGATACGTTTGTATTTATTTTAATGTCAATTTTAAGTGTTGCAGTTTTCATAAAATTTAAGTCACAACCTATTACAACAACCCCTTTTTTATATTTCACTTTTATAATCGGAAAAGTATCACTTTAATTGAAAATATAAAGGTGCTTTAAGTGTATCGTCTCGTTGATTCAGCGTAGACCAAAACGTTTATTATGGTTTTGTTCAGTTTAATCACCAAAAGGTACTCTACGGCCAGCAGCACATAAAATTTCGTCATAAGCAAAAATGAAGTCGTTGCATGCGAATAACAAAGGTACTGACCAGAATGCGCTTTCTTCCACCCAGCTTGGTCAGCACATTTGCCATTCGTTTTCAGTAAAATACATTTTGTAGAACATTCATACATTCAAATGTCAATGTTCGAACTAGTCACATGTTCTCACTACGAGACCCATATATTTTATTCCTTGAAATAATACTCAAATTCACATCCCAGGGTTATAAATCACAAAATACATCTAGACTTTTTATTAATCTTATCTCATTTATTAAACCCCTATCCAACCAGCATTTTATATACTGAAAATGCATATGCATTTCACGTTAGGTGCATAATTTCAATTGCACTTCAGACAATTTTACCATGGAAGCATACTCTATGGGCCGTGATTAGACTGCTTCCATCCGCAAACTGAACTTGGTCCATATTGAGTCACTCTGAGAGGTTGTATTAGAGACATGCCTGAAGACAAATATTGAAATGAAATAAACAGGTATATAATGATAACCAATATATACCGGTCTGGAAATTGTTGACACGTCGCAAGGCGCACGCACGATCATTGTGCCATCACCTTGGGTTAACGCAGGATTATCGTTCGATGTCCGTACGATTTTATGGGCCCTGCAAGGGCATCGTGCGGCGACCTTGCGGGCTCCCTACGGCTATCGCAAGAGTCTACGATCATTTTTGGGCCAAAATGACAATCTAAAACCCTGCGTTGTCCTCACGATCACCGTGCGGTGCCCGTAGGGGGATCGTACGATGTCACTGCGATGTGTCTACGGGCTACGATACAAAATATTGCAACAGAAAATGTACACTGAAATTAATATGACTCTTTGAGTAAAACATGCTTTCTTGGGCTGTCAGTTCAAATGGTATGTTCTTTGTTTGTTTGTTACATGTTGAACACTAAAATCGACCATAAGAATAAAGCTAAAAATTGATGTATAATATGCTTTTATTTGATAAATTAAGAAATAGGAAAGACAACTTTTTTCCAAATTAGGATACTATTATTTTAGGGGGTGGGGGGGGGGTGGTAAACCCATCCCTTCCATAAGGCATTTTTGTCTCTGATGTGACTTTTGTCTAAATATTTTATATTGTTTTACTGTCTTATGTCAGTGCATAGATATAAAACACACATTTAAAGGGATTTTTTAAAAAGAACAGCAATAGATGAACATCATGCAGTGCTTGCACTAATTTTTTGAAACAGGAAGTCATGACTTCCACCCTTTGAGATTTGGAAGTCACAGGCCTAATTTGTGGAAGTCAAAAACTATGCGTGCGCCGTGCGGTGCAAAAAAAATGCTACTCTTTTTTAAACATGATGTTGTTTGCAATGCTTAGTTTCATGTTCACAGGCTTTTTGTGTTTATTTTTAAACATGTTTATGTTCAACTCTGTTAAACAATGTAATAGTTGAAACTGATGAAATATATTTTATTGTGTCCTTCTGATATCTATTTAATGATTCAAGTTTGCAAACAGGTATGAACTAAAACATTGTGGACCCATATCAGACTGCCCCTAAGAGAGAAGGGTCATTAATTGACTATTCCTTAGCAATGGGTTTCATTTTTCATGTTCAAAGATAAGTGTTTCAGCAATCTGTCTAGCATCCAATGCCTTAAGAATCAAGATTTTGAACACTGATCAGTTTATTCTATTAGAAGTTTGATCTGGGCCCACAATTTTTGGGTCCTGGACAAAAATAGATGACAGTCTTACAAATTCTATTACAAATATGGTAGAGCATTCCCATAAAATTGGGCTGTCAATTGGTATACGAAAAAATTCAGCATATTTTTTGGGGGGGGGAGGGGGTGCTGTAAAAAGTGATGGGTAAGACAGAGAGAACGGGCAGGTTTGGCAAGATTTCCCTTATGATCTAAAGAAATCTTTCTTGCGCTGTAATATGGATAGAATTTATTTACAACTCAAAAATACCTGCTGTGACTCAAGGCCTAGACATAGTTCTTTTAAAAGCTCAACTCGTTAAAACATTCCTACAAATTTTAAATAACTCACAAAAATATTTAAGCTAAATTTGCTAGCTCTTTATGATGTTAAAAGACCTTGCCTTTATTGCTTAAAATTGTGTTGGTTATGATATTTAAAACTCATGTTCCTAAATGCAACTGTCTCGTTATTTTCTTCGTAATGCCGGCCTAGTGGGTGGGGTAAGTACGGAGATTGATAGTTTCTGATTTTTCTCAGATTTTAGCATTTGATTCCGATACAAAAACATCATGTCTACAGCAGAAATGTAAATTTTTGTATATAAACATTGTTCTCTCGTTTTTCAAACCAAAATTAAACACATATTGGAATAATATTTGGAAGAAAATGCAACAAAAGTCTGGACAAAAAAAAACGGAAGGGTTTCCCCGACACAGATCTTTTTCTCTAAAATATTACTCATGTGGACGTCGCAATAATTATTCAACACCTGTCAACTAAATCGGCACTGCAGGCAGTGGGCGGTCTGATGTTGTCCTGAGCGTTCATTGGTCAATCACTGAATGAATTCTTTATCAAGTATAACTGCCGTTACGCACACTTGACTTTCTGAAGAAGGCGGCGAGATCAAATGGCCAAATTCTCAATACCGATATATACGTCACGGCTATTGCCGACGGGCGTACAAGATTTTATGGGGAAGTCAGAGTACGTCCGACCTTCGGATTTTCGGCGTACAGAAGCCAACTCCAGACGTAAAAACGCCCAAAACGTCCACTAGTGCAAGCACTGATCATGCATGTTTTCTCTCATTATATTATTACCATTATGCGACATAGTGTACATATAAAGATTGCGCCATACAGAACATTTGCTTCTGCAATTTGACAGTGAAAAGTGTCTACCAATGTAGCAGAAGACCTCAAGATTAAGTTTTTGTAGTCAACCCTGATCTGGCAGGTAAGTTGTGCCAGTTCAAATACTAAGGCCCATACAGAAATCAGCTCCTGATCTATTTATGACATAAAATGTTAGAATCGTATCATAATACCAACTATTACATGGTTGAATTTTGCTGAGTTTCAGAAAGAAGCATAGATTGTATAAAAATAGTGTGACTGCCTGTTGACTTAACGCTACACAGCTATAAAAAGCATGTGAGCATGATCAGGAAATATCACAATCACACCAACAGCACCTTAAGGAACAGCCACAGCCATAACAGTCACAAGACACTAAGAAGACAAACAAAGTAAAGCGACCAGCTCTCTCTCCCCCATCAAGATGATTGCAAAACTATTAAGATCAAAAAGTAATGCATAATAAAACATGGGCACAAGGGACCACAGAATGTGAGCAACAATTTACAATGAATCACCAGAAATAGAACCATCCCCTAAGAACACTGTCAGACTGTAGCATAAGCCACAGAGTGTGGCCTTAGATACATTTAACTGGTACCAAATATTTGCTCTAGATGCTGTTGTTGTTTAAACAAAAACTGTGTAAATGGCATGGAGGTTTTCAAACTATTGCAATGTATCATCACAGAGAAACCATTGAATCAAATTAACATGCTCTGATGAAACAAAGAAAAAGGCCAACGACTCACAGATAGACTGGGATTAACAAATGTTACCAGCCTAATGTGAGTAGACATCATGCTTGGTCCATTAAGCTCTAATTTTTCCATCAAGGTTCTGCTCAGAATACCCGTTCAATAATTTGGGTCTCAAAATACGCATACAGTAGCTTTATTTTGCTCGAAATACTCATACAATGGAATGTTAACCTTGCTCGAAAAACGTTACAGTATAAATGGAAAAAAAACAGTGTGACGTACAGTGTATAAATTGATCAACACATACAAAATAAACTAAAAAGAGATATATAGTGCGAATTACCATACAATTGTAGTGTTTAACTCCTGATAAATCAGGTATTTACTTTGTGAGTTCAAATGAAATCATGTGAAATTAGCCTCGCGAATCGGTGTATGTAGCGGTGTTTCACTGAGCAGAGAGAAAATACACTTGTTTTCGTGGCAAATATAGAATTTTGGGACAACCCTCGAACTAATTCTACATATGAGAACATCTCCAATCCATTATTTAGTACTGGCTAGTATTTTGATAACTGAAACCGAGCTTATTGAAGAGTAACAACCGTTATTCTCCAGCCTGTTGGTATTCTTGTCTTCATTTTCCGCCATTTTTTGCTCGAAAAAACGGTCGCATAGGTACAGCCTCCGATAGCCTGATGTAGTTGTTTATTTTCAATTGGAGAACGGCCGCCATTTTGATTTTTTTTTTAACGTCGTAACGTCTACATACGCACGTCATAATCTAAATGCGCGAAACGAACTATTAGCTGGAAACGTATTTTTTTAAGGAAAAAATAATTATAAATACTGAATAAGAATGAATAAAGAAGAAGTTGTAATTATAAGAATTGAAAGTTATTTTTCTGCGTTTCACTGAGGTATGAAATGTCGTTTAAATTACATTCGGTTTTCATGCAAATTAGACGTAATTTTCCCGACATTTCATACATCAGTGAAACGCAGAAAAATAACTTTCAATTCTTAATTGACAGCACACTTCTGTACATGTAGATGAAACAATGACATCTTCTCAACCCGAATTTTATGCAAACGCATCACTTTCGTCTCGCGTTTTATGCCGCAAACATAATATTTACATGTATTTAGGTGAATACTCGACGAAACTTTGACTTTCTGTGAAATAAGAATTGGTCACAAAAATACCCCCACCCCCTAAGCCTTAGAGTCGTGGCATGATTATGGAATATTTTCAAAATATTTTTATTTTGCTAGGTGCACTAAATGTAAGGGTTTGATTTAAGCACAAAACTATAGTTGTCAGTTATGCATTATCCTAGCCACAGGCTGTCAAAATTTGGGCAGATTGAATAGGAAACTGTCCGAGGTCCTTTCAAAATATAAACAAAAAAATCTGTCATCCTTTTTTTTGGAGAAAAATCACCTTCATTGTATAAATAAGGCGCTGTATTGACTATCGCTTAACCCACATACGTATTGTTCCGCTGATACAAAGCTGGATATATGTGACGCGCCATGACATTTTGTGCCCAAATGCGGTAAAACGTGACGTCGGGAAAACGCGCTGCAAAAGTGACGTAATTTATGCAACCGCACTTTGTTGTGCAATTTGTACGTCGCTAAGCGTCATTTGTTAACATCGTTTAGAGCCCAAGAGGCACATTTCTTCGCAAAAAAAATATCTAATTATGGATTAGAAGATTTATACATGTACATACGATTTTTTAAATCATGGAGTTGGTGGAATTACAGATGAGATGACTATTTACAAGCATGTATTAAAAAAACCCGTTTCTCCGACACTTTTTGTATCGGCCGTAGTGCATTTTTATTCTGTTTCTACTGTGCATATTAAAGACCAGAAAAACAAATAAGTATGACCAGGAAATACCACAACATACACTGCAGACCAAGACCAGGCCAGATATTATAATACATTCTTCAAAACAACGGAATCAATTCCATTTCGAACGCAAATTGTATGCGCAAAAATGTGTGTCAGTTTGAGTACCTTTTGTCCCTAATGTTGTCGTACAACACGCGAGCGGTTTTGTTGCCTGTTGTGTTGAGGCGACACACTACAAGTGGAAAGTTCCATCCTACTTATGGGTTGTGTGGCATACGATGCTCGTTTCAGTGTATGCAATAAGCGTAATACTTTGAGGTACAGTCACAGGACATAATTATTCGCCGTACTACAACGTCGCCGTTTAAATAAATGTATTTCTAGATTTTTTGGCAAAATTATTGTCGCAAAACCATAGAAGCTGCAACCGTGAAAAAGTACCAAATGAACGAAAATTGATTTACGCAATATACAATTTTATTGTAGCTTCTTGGTGTCTGTTGTTTTCGTATGGTAGCCATTTAAATTCGACGACAAATTTAAATGGTATTTTTTGGCGACGTTAACTTTAGCGTCAATTGGAATCGTGAAATTTAACTAAAAATGTATGTTCACTTTAAACGGGACCTACTTGAGAACCAAAATTATAATTTATTTTAATATTCTATTGTATATTACTTTTTATATTTGACTTCCATCCCCGTAAATTTGTTAAAAAATGCACTCATTAACATAGCCATGGTAATTTTCACTAACATTCTGGAAATGCACTGTTTAAACTGCGACGGCACGAAGTGACGAATATGTATAAACACAAATATCAATATTTTGGTTACTAGTCTGATGCGCTGACTGCTCCGCCGTGTGCAAATAGGGCTACAAGTCTGATACGCTGACTGTTCCGTGTATGCTACATGTAACAATTGTATTGTATCAGCGTGGCAAATGTTAGACTGCTTAATCGGTGATGTGCGTATGCTGTAAGATGGGGTCACGAGCTTTTGTCATGAGCGCATTTTTGCACAAAATTTAGAAATTCTGTCTTATTACATGTAACTCCGTATATTCAGGCTCGGCTTTCGGGCTATCCGTTTTGTTCCACGTGTGTGTTAGAGCCACTTGAAAACTGTGCCAGCTTATCACTTATCGCATTTGCCAACAGCAAAGACTCAGACGAGCCTGTTCTAATGTGCAGCCAGAGCCTGTTCTGCTATAATCAACAAAGTATGGAAGTACATGTAGACCAAGGCTCAAGCCAAACACACCGGGCCGCGTAGCGCAGTCGGTAACGTGTCTGGCTACAGATACGTGTCTGACTGCAGATCCAGGGGTCGCGAGTTCGATCCCGGCCCGGTACCATACTTTCGTAGAGATTGATCATGAAATAATTTCTACGGTCTTTCTCCTCCTTCCGCTGATTTATTCAAGAAGGGTTGTTGTCAGTTACAAGCGAAAGTATGTGCACAAATTACTGGTTAACCGCTTGCTCAAGCCTGCCCAGGAAAAAGTGTGGTTAAGTGAACTGACCGTCCCGCAATGACCATAGCTGTTGACATGGGACGTAAAGCAACAAAAACAAACAAACAAACAAAATCAAGCCAAACACTACACTTCTAGCCCAACTAGGTAGCTATATATCCACAAAATGCTATGAGGCGTGACTGTTACGGGTAAATGTATCGAATGAATCGGGGTCATTCCTTAGAGGTCTTCGTGGTTGAAACATGTATGTATAATGATTCTAACAGATACGCGCCAAGGACCGACATTTTATAAGTTGTGTAAAATCATGTTCTGCAGCGTTTAAGCCAGGTACACCCCATTTTTATCTGCGCCTTATCTGATCTTCTTCAATAATTCCGAAGTTAAGAGTTGGATCCATTTCTATCTGATCTGTGTTTAATTAATTGTAACTTCGGTGTGTACATGGTCGCAAGCTGATTGTAGTTAATTATGGTTATAGCTGATAAATATGCAAACAAAATTATTCGGATATGTACATGTACATGTACAAATGCATTCCTGTCAAGTAGATCTAAATGTACCTCGACATATAAGATACAGATTCATAGTCTACACTGTTCACAACTTCCGCGACTGTAATTTGAACATTTTAGCATGTGATCCTATCAAATATAAGCGGACAGCATTTGAAAAGAGTCGGAGTTCTACTTCGAATAGGCTAAAACATTGTTCAAACCGCGTTTCTGTATATTTCACGAAAAAACGTATTACTAAGTTGTGTAACTCATAACGTGCCAACCAAAATGTTTTGGGTCGTTTCATTAATCTGCTAAGGGTATAAAGCTGTAATTCACACTAGAAAGAGCCGCTTCTAATGAGTACCCACAGTAAACATTTTCTTTGAGAAATAAGAAAATAGCGCTTTGGGTATCCTTTGGTCCTGACCTGCTTCTAAACAGTTTGTGTTGCACAGATATATTAGCAAGTGACAGCCAAAGAAATATGAAGATCGGGAAGTGGTGGGGACTGGTATATCCACATGGATCTATTTGATCCGATGCATCTAGCGATAGGAGGACATAATTTCGTCACGTTTTGATATCGAACTCTCAACAAAACATTTGGCTTGATATATTTTGTGGGAGCTCGTCCACTCTTTTCTCTGCTTACGTTTTAAGCTGCACAGCATGTTACATGTATTTCTTCTTCCTTGAAAATACATTGTACATGTATATATAGAATTTGATAACACCGATTATGCGAGATCTCTCGCCGTTTCAATTTTGACTTTTATAAAATTCAAAACTCTGTTTCAGTGGAAGGTATGCACAATCGGCGGCGAAACGATTGATCAGCATTTGCGCATGTTAAGACCGAGACAGAGTGAACTCAGTAGTTTGCTTTTGGTTTTCTAAGGGAACATTGAAGTGAAGCAATGCATATGTATTGGTATGAGAGATCTATCGCAATTTTTGAACAGAAGAGACACTGCTAAACTACTAATTTACCGGTGCCCGACTTTTACGAATTGAATATCGCGTGATGGGTTCCGTGATCAGCTCTTGACTTGGTGACTACCGCATGCGACACACCACTGAGAGTGCACACTGACCTTAGTATTTTATAACTACTACTACTGGCAGCACTGCTGCTGATGCTACGTTCCCTCCTCTTTCTACAAATGATTTAGCGAAGGTTATATTGAAAAAGAAAAGAGAAAAAACGAGTAGATAGTTTAAACCACGATGCGCGGAATCACATTGGCGGGGGGCAGGGGTCCGGACCCCTGGAAAATCACAAGTTATATGGGTTTCTATAGGGGAAAAGCAATTGGACCCCCCCCCTGTATAAAGTTGGACCCCCCCCCCCTTGGAAAATGTTCCACCCCCACTGGAACCTTGGCAAATAATAGTTTTCTTTGAAACAAATCACTGGGCTTCTGTAAAATAAGTTTAGGACTAAAAAAATAAAAATAAAAAAAAAACGTTGTCAGAGCTTTTTTTTTTATTATATGCCAGATGGACCTGAACCCCAGTACCCCCCACAGACACACACACCTGACGAAAATTCCTGGATCCGCGCATGAATCATTTCTGATCGCCTTTATTAAACGAGCTAACGATCAACTTTCTGATTTGCATAAATACCCATTTTCATCATGAAAAAAAAAACCCGCAATCAAACATTTCATACTCAAGCAATATTATCTGAATTTATTTTCAAAATTTTCGAACCCAGGAAAGTGCTTAATCTAATACATTTATATTTTTTTAAAGAAATAATGTTGACGATTTATCCGCTCACGTTATGATCCCAAAATGTTCTAATCGAGAACTTCTGAAGTGTAATTAACTTTCCCAAAAAAATAATCAATTCGTTTCAAACAACCTAAAATAAACTCTCCAAGTCATCTATCCGAAAATTAACGCTGACGTCGCAAACACTTTATATACAATTCCATGACGTAGGGACCTATGAACTATTGCCTAATTCTCAGAAACCGCTTAAGATATCGAACTGAAATTTCACATGTATACTCCAGGGATATATAGGTATTAGAAAATATCAATATCTCAATTTCGACCAGGCACCTCATTTGGACCCAAAATCTCATGGCTGGTCACATATTACTGACAATAATCAGCAAAAAATACTCTCAGAAGTAAAATATTAAGAAATTTATTACATTTTTCTACAGCAAGGTGCACATAAACACGACATTTTTTCCACTCGTCGACTGTGACCACCACGCGATGACTTCGCTGTTCGAGTACAGAAGTTCTCTAGCGTGTATCTCATAGCCGAGCAGCAAACACATGGTGTCGCCAGAGCATTCGATGCTCGCATGCACAATGTGCAGTCGTAGATGAAGGCTCAGACCAAATATAAGACCCCTGGCCCCATAAGGGATATTTTTTTTAAAAAAAGAAGATTTTCCTATACATAAAGGTGTATTGAACTCAACGATTTATTTAATATAAATGTGTTAATGATGGCCGGTTGTAACTGATGACTGAATACCATTTAATTAGGACATTTCTACAAATTCTCAGTCTCACTAGGGAAACGTTAAGATCATACTCCATGCATTATTTTCAACATTGTCTCCACGAAATACAGCCAATCAATGTTAAAGGCATGAAATAATTGTTTAAAAACATGTTGCATCGAGAACTTCAGCATACTCTTAAACAACATGAAGGTCATCACTATTACTGTAAAAAATGGTAATGTGGAATGCGAGAACTCAATTTGGGCAGATAATGAAAGACCTGCTGATTAACGAAGATTGGTAACAAAACAACAACGCATAAATCATATTCTGCTTTTGTCACTTGTGTTATGTGGACATGTACATTGTTCTGCATCTACATAGTGCCAGACTTTCAGCACCTTGTACATGGGCGGATCCAGAGGGGGGACAGGGGGTCCGGACTCCCCCTAAAATTACAAAAATATAGGGTTTCTTTGCAATACTGGTCCGGATCCCCTGAAAATCACAAAGCAACCAAGCCATCATTCAATGTTGGGTCATCATCGGCCCGCCAGCGAAATTTCGCTGGCTCGCCGATGATGGTTCATTTATAGCGATATTTGGATCCTCAATCCTCTCATCAACTAAAAAAAATATCAAATTTGGACCCCCTCTGACAAAACTTCCAAGATCCGCGCATGTTGTAGTTCTGGCTACTTTACAGCTGTGATATTTTATGCAATGACTTGACCCCCGTGCAAAAAGACAATCATGGACACATAAGTAATAATAGTTTATTTCAAATTCCAATAAGGCTAAGAATCCCAACATGGTATAATACAAAATATAATATACATGATGGCTGATGTCAGAACTGACACATAATATATATATATATTTCAAACATGACTACAAATATATGCATATATGCAAGTGCTCCAATGAAAAGTATTCTCTTTTTTCGGAGAAGGTGGTTTTAAGGGTTTGCCTTGTCATGTGCAGGACCACGTCTTCTTTCAGGGAAGTCTATGGTAGCCATACACAGACCATTTATACTTTGTGCACATTACACGACCCCTGTCTCCAGCCTTTACGAAAGTCGAAATTAAAGACTGGTTTGGGGGTCCGTGTATTGTGTTATTTTTTTATAACTTTTGAAAGAAGTATTTAAGCATTTCAAAACGCGCAAAACATTTCAAATATAGATTTAAATATACAATAGCACTACACATATAGACGGATAACATGGCGTAACACATACAAGATAATTCATTTCATTATGGATACCGAGACAAAGGAAAGGGATGAGATACGTCTATAGGGAAAACCGGTAAACCTCTTAAAGTGGGTCGCCAGTGGCCCTCCAGCGAAGCGCCACTGAAATGACGTTTCGCTGGCGGGCCCATGGTGGCCCGACACTGTGTACTGGCTGGGATGTCTCTCAGAAACAAAAATACGACCAGCGACGTCACATACGAGTCTGCGCCTCCGCAAAGTTTCACATAAGACTTTATTTGCTCGTGTTGTAAGTTCGGCCACCGCATGACGCGGCTCAATCGCTGAAGGTTTTACACCTTATTGTGTCACACATAAATCAGGTCAGTCGGTCATAAAGCCGGCACGAATTTCCTGTGCAGCATAAGCCGGTGTATTTTTAAATCATTGGGCACATTCTTTCAGACTTGGATTTATCATTATGTTTGTTGTGGATTATAGAGGAACAGAACAAAATGTTAAATTAAATTCAGATACTACGGACATCTTAGTTTGCAGGTGACAAGTAAGGTAAGTCCATAATCAGTAAGTGAATGCTTACTTGTCGTACATGTACTTTCTAGGCATTGTTTTACGCGCACCTGATCACCGGTGGACTGGTGGTCCACGTCCACTACTGACCGTGTCGCCATATTATTCAGAAGCACCTAACGTCAAGCTAGCGTCAGTGCAGCGTCATTGCGCAGGATTGACGCTAGATCAGCGTCAGATCTAAAGTGACGTCAACATATGACTATATAGGCTGATGATATTTTACACAGCTTTTGAATTAAGCCGTAAATGTTATGAAAATTTCAAAACGTTCGGGCGCCTGTTTGTATATAATAACTATCTATGGATTTAGTACATGCGCCAAAGGTAGGATATACATATAATAAGATGTATTTCTAACACGTTCATGCTTATTGTTATAGCAAACGTGTAGACCCAGATGAGATGTCATATACGTGGGCATCTCATCTGAGTCTGCACTTTTACCTTATTAATGCAAGATTGGTACCTGAAATCAGTTGTATAATAGCTCTGACCGTAATTTAAATGCATGAAAAATGTAAGTGCATAATTTTCTTATACAACTTGTATTCGAGGAATTAATAAGCTCAATAAATTTGAACATGCTAGGTCTTCTCCAGTAATATTTTGAAATATATCGTTTTCTCAATTCTAAATACATGGGGCATTCTATTACAAAATGAAATTCGTCCTCTAATATTTCACAGATATGGCATTTTCTATCATCACGTGGTATAGTTCTTGGCTTGGTCCATCTACCTGCCTCTATCTCTAATCTATGAGACGATACTCTTAATTTACTAAAGGCCTGACTAAATTTGCATATATTTACCTTTTCCAAATAGGGCTGCATTTGGAACCTTGCAAAAGTTTTATAAAAATCAGCACGTGTCGACTCCCCAAGTCTAGCCAGCCAGTTTTGTATGAAAGTATCAGTTAAACGTTGTTTTAGTAATGATAAAAAGGATTTATAATTTCCAACACCTTGATTGAGCCATACCTCATAGAAGCCAAGTGATAATAGAAGATGCCTCACTAAGGAAGCCCAGTTGACTGCGTTTGCAGCTTGGTCCATATCATGTAACATCATGTTATACACTATTTTTATATACTTAGTACTTTTCACATCCAAAATTTTGAACCAATATTTAATAATTAATATATACCGTTTTGTAATGCAGTTTGTCCTGCCTAGCTCGCCATAGATAAAATCATTTTGGGTCGTTTTCTTCACTCCAAGCAATCGTTTACAAAACTGTAGGTGTACCCTTTCTATGGCATTTGCTTGTATAAAGCCCCACACCTGGCATCCATAGTTAAGTATTGGGGTAATCAACTTGTCGAATAGCTCTAGCTTGTGTTTTGGTGTTAAAAAAGTGAATTTGTGTAAATATTTATTCATTTTGAAAATTGCTTTTTGTGCTTGCCCCGCCAATGTGTTTTGTGCCTCACTAAAGGACCCTCCTGGTGTAAAGACAATTCCAAGATATCGCATAGTACTTACTATTTCCAGAGGTTCGTTATCATAAACAAATGCCATATTCCTGGGTAACTGACCACTTTTCCTAAAAATCATTATTTTAGTTTTTGAGACATTAATTTTAAGCTTCAACCTTTTGCAATAATCTGACAACAAATTTAAACCTTCTTGTAGCTCAACAGCACTATTTGCAAAAATAATAATATCATCGGCATAAAGCAACAAAAACATTTTACACATATCTATATCCAAACCCTCTAAACCAGAACTAATAAACTGTTCTTCTAAGTCATTCAGGAACAATGAAAAAAGTAGCGGCGACAAACACTCACCTTGTCTTACACCTAGGTTACAGTAAAACTCATTTCCTAATTTATTGCAATATTTAATCCTGGACTTAACTGAGGTATACATTGATTTAATTATATTTAAGATTTTGCCCCTTTACCCTACTTTTATCAGCTTATACCATAAGTTATCACGAACAATGTAATCAAACGCTTTAGTGAAATCTATAAATGCACAAAATAGTCTTTTACCCTGATTAAGTATATGTGATATAAGGCCGTGCAGTACAAAAATGTTACCTACTGTGCTCATATGTATTCTGAAACCTGCTTGAGCTTCAATAAGAACGGAGTAATTTTCTGCCCATTCATTTAGTCGGTTATTTATCACTCTTGTAAATAGTTTGCCCAGTGTGCTTAGTAGCGTAATTCCTCTGTAATTTTCAACTTCATTTGCATTACCCTTTTTATGTAGCGGGATTACATAGCCTTCTGACCAATCGTCTGGGAATTTCCCTATTTCAAATATTTTATTAAATAAATTGCACAGCGTTGGTACTAGAATGTTTTTACTATGTATGAACATTTCATTTATAAGCTTGTCTGGGCCCCCAGATTTGTTTGTTTTCAGTTGTTTAATGGCCTTCAATATATCGACATGTGAAAAATTACTATTGAGTTCCTCAAACATAATACAAAATTCGTCATTTACATATCTTTCGTTAAAAAATATGACATCTTCGTCAGGTGCGTAATAAGGATCAGAAGGATTGTTGACAGCTTTAAAATATTCTTCAAAGGATGACAATGGTATGTTTGCTGGCTTAACATTTGCTGTTTCCTTAAGCATATTCCAATATAGTTTGGCATTTTTGTTTTTTGCATTTATGAAAGTATTAGTTTTATCTCTATCATATTCATATTTACATTTTCGTATTAGCTTTTTATACCTAGACCTAGCTTTAACCATGTTTATTCTATTTTCGTCTGTGTTTGACTGTCTGTACTTATCAAGCATAGACAAAAAATAATATTTATGCTGATGGCACTCCTCGTTGAACCACGCATTTTCATGATGACCAGCAAACATCTCATTTTCATTTTCTGCATCATTTTTTGGTTGTACAAATTTCTTAAATAAAGGTTCGGCTGCTTGTTCTACGATGCCCACTAAACCAGTGACACAGGACTGAATTTCATGGTCATCTGAACATGCGGCAATATTTACGTTGAGCAAATTTAATTTTTCTGTTGCATTTGTACAACACAATCTTTCTACAAATCATTTTTGAAGTCGTTTTTCCAAGTATATTTGCCACTGACATAGTCACAGATATCTGGCTGGTTATTTTCTGTAGCCCTGTTTCTAAATTCAATTGAGAAATTAATAATACAGTGGTCTGAAAATATATTTGGATCCTGCACTTCGAAGTGCCTAATGCATGTGAAAAGTTCCTGTGAGGCTAAAACATAATCTACAACACTGCTCCCCCTGTTTCCCACAAACGTGTAGCGTCCTACGCCTTTATCATTACCTACCCGTCCGTTTAAAATTCTAACACCTGTTTGTTTGCAAAATTCTAATAATAGTAGACCATTATTGTTTGTGTGACCCTTGTCTTGCGAATAACGGTGCATGTACTGGTCGGGTGTGTAATCCTCTGGTAGTACATTCATGTGCGTACATTCATCACCTGATACAAAGTCTGGATTGATTGATGAGCGAGCGTTAAAATCACCACAGATAAGTAGATTACAGCTATTCACCGATTTATCCTCGACAAAAACAACGGATTCAAACAAACGGTCAAAAATATTTGATTCATTCAGTGACTGGCGACTGCTGTCGTCAGGTACTACATAGCAAAGACAGATATATAGGTCTTTGTTGGATGAAAGTACAGATTTGCTAATTTTCACCCACAAGATATCATCCAGTGATGTGAAAATTGGATTATCTTTTGACACATACTTATTCCTGATGTATAGTATAATACCACCAGAATTGCGTTTACTGGCCTTTTTTCTCTCTTGTCTATGTAGTGGGTATACCTCAAAATTATTCACTGCAATGCATGAAGATTTATCTGTCCATGTCTCAGTTAGTAAAACTATGTCATTTAATTTGAATATGTTTTGGAAATCAGAGTTATTTAATTTATTCAACCTCTTGGTGGCTAAGCCTTGACAGTTAAATAGAACACAGTTCAAATTCACCTTCTCCCCTGATACCTAATTACTCGTACCATTTTCTACTGACGCAGATTGTCTATTTTCTAATCTGTTTTTACACGTACTCGAGCGCGATTCACTTCGATCACGATTTGGCTGTCCTTGCGATTTATTTTGAGCACTAGTGTTTCTATTTATAGTGACACCTGGGTTTTCCTGTGTACTATTTGCAACTTGACTTGCACGTGGAACAGATAGCGAATGTGTTCTTCTTGCAACACGCTGTACAGATCTTGATAGTCGACCGGTAGAGCTAGTATTTTGTACCTGATTTGGCGATTTATTTCCATCAGACAATTTGCGATCATTTTTTCCTGTGCTGCTCTCAAACGGTCTGAATAATGACGACTGATCGTCTGTGGCAGTCATGGAACTATTTTGCACTAATTCATCAGCTGTGGGTAGATCTAGCTCTTTTCTTAATGTCGCATGTGGATCAAGTTCCATTTCTTGAGATTCGGACGGCGATATTGTTGAGCCGTTGTTAGATACAGTTATATTAATTTGAGAATTGACTGGATTTACACTGTTATTCCTGGACATCTGCGTATCGGAGGTAAGTATATGATCACGCATGAATTGTTCACGCATATTAACAGAGCTGGCTGTAGGCTGTTCCATGGCAACTGTGTTTGGCTGGTCAGAGGAAAAATGACTGTCTATATGCACAAAATCGACAAGCCTGCTTCCTTGCATAACCTTTCCCCAGTCGGGGAATTCGTCTCTGACAACTTTACCTTCCACTAGTAGTTTAGCTGGATATAATATTTGGAACTTTACGAAAGGTTTATTGGCTTTGATTGACCTAAGTTCACTCCAGAGGCGTTTTCTTGCTTCGTTTATCTCCTCAGGAAGATCGTACGCGATGCTAAAAGGGGTGTTTTTTAACATAAAGGCCTTGTTCATAATCGTATCTGTGTCTATGAAATCTCTGAAATTAACGATAATTGGCCTTCGTGGATCTCTTATTCCTATTTTTCTTGGTCCTAACCGGTGTGCTCTGGCTAGGTACATTCTGTCTGAATCTAGATCCAAATTATGTTGAATGAAATCACGTATAATTTGGAAGCAATTCTCACCAGGGTTCTCCAAGATCCCCCAAAATATTAGATTGTTCCTTCTTGACCTTGCCTCAAGATCGATGGACTTGTACGCAAGAGTTCTAAGTGCACACGATTGAGTATTTGTGACCTCTATGACCTCACATAGCTTTTCATTCATATAACGGAAACCTTGTTGAAAGTTTAACATACCTCTGCTTATTTTATCCTGGCCTTCTCTGATAAGGCATAATTCTTCACAAATAAAGTTTAGTTTTTCTTCTGAAGTACTGTTCACACACTTATTTATTCCATTTACACATTGTTCACTGTTTTGATCCTGGTCTGTATTGTTCCTTCTCCTTTTAACAGCCTGAAAACCATCGCGCGCCATTTCTTCCTCTCCCAGGAGAACAAAGGGATTTTCTGTACTCACGTTATAACGTTCACCCATCATACTTTTTGGTATTTTTGAAACTGCTTTATACTGAAAATAATCTTCCTATGCTATGTACTAAAAGTTATCTACTTGAGAGAGCGTTTATCACAGAAATTTTAAGAAATTATCCACACTCATTTCATTGTGTCAGTGCTGACCGCCATCTTGGATCAATCCATACAATGGTAGCTGCGTTGTTTACGAAATAAACCTTAAGAAAAGACCCTAAAATAAACCCCACGACTCATCAATTAACACAATTCTCCCAAAGAACTTGCATAGATCAGTCTACATGAGGGTCTGGATGGGGTATAATGATTAGTGAACAATGGCCTTTTTTATAATGAATAGTGAATAATTAGCCAAAAAAATGAATAGTGAATAATGAGGGCCTAAAATTTAATGAATAATCCTATTTTTTTAATGAATTGAAGAAAACATTGAAGAAAAGTGAATAATCAGATTTCTTTGCCACCTTTCTTACTTTTAATGAATAATTGGTCTTATTTTAATGAATAACCCAAATTTTAATGAGATGAATAATGGGCTAAAGTTTTGATGAATAGTGAATACCAGACCCCCCATCCAGACCCTCCTACATGACAAATGATTTAAGAGTGCTATCAAAGTGTTCAGTCTTTTTAGGTTTTGCTCTGGGCTCAAACTTTAGGCAGCCCATCTTGCAGACAGTTTGGCAATGGTTCATCCTTAGAATGTTGGTAAGAGCCAACACTGATACTCCTGGTGTCTGTAATGTGTCTGAAGTATGAACAGATCGAGCCTCTTGCAAAGATACTACAATTTATATATCTAGTCAAGTATCAGTATTCAATTTTTACATAACTTGGCTGGTTTTCCGCATATTTTTTAATTTAAATCAGACATAACGGAGGCTTCGGAGGAAGGCAACGATCAAAAATCGATACAATCAAGAACCACATCAAGTAGCAAAAACACAAGTCAACGTTATATACAAGAGAGCAAAGAGGTCAGCCTTTTCCCAGCAGGCTACCATAAGGCTGCAATAAACAGACAAGACAGCATGACGGACATGAAGCATAAATAACAAAAAGGGTCCACAAAAGAAGCGCCGCCTTGGAACAGTCAGTAAAGAAAATGACTGGAGGGCTTAAACTAGTTTTATGGTACCAACCTCACCCTTATTTCTGATGTGGATCAAGACAAATAGATGTTTGGTTTGCATGAAAGATCCCTAACTTATCTATATATCATATCGTAGTAAATACAAAGATCCCTAACTAATCGACATATCATCTCCTAATAAATAAAACCTGGATTATAAAAATGAGTCAAACAAAGATAAGGACTTAACAGTATTTACAACTAAACACCAGAGTAAAAGAAATCAAAGTGCCAAATTGCTGCACTTAACGTCATGCCGATACGTGTTCAATGCCACGCAAGCGTTCAGCAAACAAATGGTGTTATTGGATGGCAATGATGTTGGGCCGCCCAAATGGCGCGTATGTGGGACCCATTCATGAAGGTATTGACAGCTTCTCAAATGTAAAGGTTCATTTAAAAACTTGCTATGGAAATGTATCTATAACATAATGGTTACTGGTTACATATTTATAATGGCATGACGATGAATGGATTGCAATTAGTGCTCTCCTTATCACGATTTAAATCAAATTCAAATATCAACATTATCTACTCACTCAAGTTGGTTAACTAACGACATATGAGGAGCTTATACCTAAAAAAAAAGAAAAAAAACTTTTTGTGGCTTTCCCTGGGTAGAAACCAGTACCGCCGGGAGGGTTTATGATTTGTGTGTTTATTATATGACGGGAGCACCCGAAGGCTCACCGAAAGTGGTTTTATGTGGTTTTATGGTTTTATGGAGAAGCCGGGAATCGAACCTGCGACCCCTGGTTTACAAGGTATAGCGCTTATCCACTACACCACGAGGAGCTTATACCTATGGCGGCTAATATGCAGTGTAGTTTGATTGCATATACAGGTATGTTATACAATGGTTAAATTGTGATTAATGGTAAATCAATAATATTCTGTTATGGTGCAGGGATAAAGTATGGATCAGGTAATGGGCGACGGTTCCAAACTTGTTTATTATTGGCATTTTTCAAAGATTCAGCATTCCTTAGTTTAATAACATGTATCAAGTTGGTGTACCTTAAGCCCATAGCAGCTAGTAGGATACTCATCAGATACTCACTTCTTTAAAGTAAAATATGATGAAGATTCTCACCAAGTGTTTTCACCCTACCATCACGAATCCCCTTGGTGTTCGTCCCATTTTTTAAAATATATTTAATGGCAGCTTTGTTATTCTTAAATTACAGATTGTTGCTGCTATAAATGAATCAAATGCATATCGAAACATGACAAATAAATCAACCAGGAGATGATAAGTATAAGCATTTGTTCTTGTTTTCAACTCCTGTTGATCTCTGTTCTGTATATCATGCTATTGTATACTTGTACTTCAATTGAAGTTAATGAAATATTGTTTACACTAAATAAACCGTACAGTAAAACCTGTGTAAAACAGCAACTCAAAAATAGACAAAACGAAGATTAGACAAAACGAAGATCCTATGACAAATGGTAGCTGAATGAATGTCAAAAGTATTGCAGATTGCTCCCCTTTGAGCATTCTGTAATACTTTTGACCTGCATTAAGTGATAATTAGTCCCGAAAACCAATTTTGGTATTTTTGAGAGAGTGGCCATTTTACACAGGCTTTACTGTATTTGGCACTTATATATTATAGTTTTATGTCAATGAATGTCGTTTCTTCTATTCGAGGCTGGAATATTTTACGTTCTTGTGTGTAGGTCAGTGGGCCATAATAGCTTAGTTAGTTTTCTGCAAATCAAATCCTGATTCCATTGTATGTTTGGAATAGAATGGATCAACAGCCGAATTACAATTCATTGTTTCTTATTAAAGATGTATAACCGCGTATAATGTACAAAGTCTATTCAACATTTCCACCAACTTTTCTGAGATGGACAGAACGCCATATTGGCATAAATAAAATAATTACTTTACTTACCCCCTTCATATCAACAAATTTATGTGCAGATTATATCACATTGTATTTTTTTAAAAGATACACTTGTGATTTTGTCTTTGCTGACGCTTTACGTCCCAGTCAACAATGTTTCAGTCATTTTGGGACAATTTCCTAGCTACCTGGGTTAAACCAGTCCTAAGTAGAGGATACGTCATCTTGCTCAAGGACACAACAGAGTGTTTCTTGTGAATTTCCAACCAGCGACTAATCAATCGCAAATCTAAAATTATACCACAGAGCTACCTTGATCCTCCTATCCTTAAGACTATTCTGTTGTGAAAAAAATGTGGTTGGCTTAAAACAATAATAAAACTATTCACAGAAAATAAGGAAAATAATTATTTTCATTTATTGTTTTGCATAGAATATAAAGTTATGAAAGTTTATAAGACAAGAAAATACCACAATAACATATCACAGCGTACAGCAAACCCGTGTAAAACGGCCACTCTAAAAAACACAAACTGGTTTTCAAGACCAATTATCGCTTAATGCAGGTCAAAAGTATTGCAGAATGCTCAAAGGGGAACATTCTGCAATACCTTCGACCTGCATTAAGCTACCATTTGTCTTTCAGATCTTTTTGCCTATTTTTGAGTGGCCGCTTAAGTTAGGTTTTACTGTATCATATGGCACTAAGAAGAAAATACACTAAAACAGACATACACACAAATATACACCAATATAATCAATATTGCTATAAGTAGCGTGACCAGTGCTCTCTCTCTCTCTCTCTCTCTCTCTCTCTCTCTCTCTCTCTCAAAATAATGTCCAACTAGAAAGGAGACAAAGAACATCACAAAAGCAGCATAAAACCTAGACTGTTAATCAAACGCTCAGAGTAGTGATAGCATGGATAAGAGAACTATGAATATTCTCTTAACAATCTATATCCAACTAAAAAAATATAAGAGTAAGGTATTTGCATTCAGTCCTCCTTCTATTGCTAAAATGTAAAAATGTTATAAAATTCTTATTGCCTATCAAAACTTTTTTGAAATTAAAGTACATGGCCAGATGAACAACTCTTTATTCTAAGTGTAAAAGACTTATTACATTATTGGTGAACATGTCCCCGAGGCGTTTATTTAAAGGTACTGTATACATGGAATTTCAAGCATTTTACCACAGTGACTGCAAACTGCAAAAACGACGTTTTTCCAAAATAATTTCAGACATATTGGAAAGTTAACTCGAGCTGGTCTTTCCGAAACCCATTTTCAAAGGGCAGGGCTCTATAGATTGATTATAACCATGCTTAAATTGTTTCAAGATTTTTTAGGTTTATCTCCAGCATGCAGTCGTTAACCAAAGGGTAGTCACACAACAAAGGCTTCCAAACACCAATAGCTAAGTATGATCAAATTGTTGATAAAAGGCACAAAGATGAAGTGTCTGAGTATCTTTAGGTCTACTGAGACGATCCCAGTTGCCAAAACTAATCCGTTGAGAGAACATAATAAAAACGCAAATGTTTCTAGCAAAAAGGCGTGATATTTCCCTAGACGGGAAATTCATTTTTTGTGTTGAATTAACGCCTTGAGACGCATATACTGACCACCCGTCCTTGCACTCTATCCGGTATATCTAAATGGAAGGGAGTTTCATTTTCTTAGTCCTTAATAATAACCCGGCTTTGGTGAGAATTATTTTGATCATCAACTGTGCTTGCTATTATTAGTACCATGTATGTTGAACTCACGGACCAACCCATGGCGATCAATTTTAAATATGTATACAGTTGATATACAATAAAAACGGCCATTTGCAAAGTGGTTGATGTTTTTTTAAGATGTATGTTGTCTTCTATAGCTCGCACAACCCTGTTCCACCTGGACCCAAAACAGCCTTTGCACATCTTATGTAGGTATGTTCTATGTAGCGACATTTCACTGTCCAAAGGGCATACTTAGTCAGGGATGGGAAAGCAACTTAAAACAAGCTAAAAGACGCAAATTTCAGCAATGACAAATGTCTCGTGTTTAAGCATATTTCGTACACATATGCAGGAAGAAGATTCAAAATATTGAGATTTGAATAACATTTCTATCCCTTATATTTTAGCATTTTTAATTTTTTTTTTTTTGAAAAATAGCAATGCATTTACTCACTGTTTGATCGAAAAGGTACCCAGTTTAAAGACGTAAAATGTGGGGTGGGAGTAGAAAACGCAAGTTTCACCTCTTTGTAAAAAATAGTAAGTGAGTATGATCAGGAAATAACACAATCACAAACTGCAGACAACCCCATGACACCACGAGGAAGAGCCGCTCTACCATCACGAGACACCAGGAAGACAAATAAAGCAAAGCAACCAGCTCTCTCTTCCCCATCAAGATGATTGCAATACTAGATTGGACATAAAGTAACGTACAACAAAACATAGAACAATTACAGACTCCCACAATGGGAGTAAATATAAACAAAAAGTCAACAACAATATTAAGTTGCTTTGAAACATATTTTGATGCAAAGCATGTATATTTTACTGCGAGCCACGCCAGTATTTAAAGCATTAGGTCAATTTGAAAATTTTGTGTTTTTATCGTGTTAACTAAGAAAAGTATACGCCTTATCGCTAGAACTCCTTTTATGTGGTGTTACAATTTGAAACCATTTGCTTTATGACCAGTATTCTTGAACACCATTTTGACGCCTGTTTACAAAAGATGTACAATGCAGCAGTCATTAACATGCATTTGAATTCATGTTTATGATTTTTTTACTTCACAAGTGGTATTTCTGAGATTTGGCAACGTTGTACTGGTGCGTTTCTTTTCCTTTGTTGGGTATATGTTGCTTGAAAATGTTGTGTCAAATTTGAGTGACTGTTGTTTCTTATCAAAACAATTTGTATTTGTTAAAGTCAAATGTACTTTTGCTATTTTTACAGTGTATTAATGTGTATGTTTGTTCAAACTGAGGTGTATTTGAAACCATACAGTAACGCATGGTCACAGTCAATTATTATCTTCTGTTTTGTCTTTGTTTCTTGCGACTGGAACCATTCAGCTCATATCTGTCACAAAGACGATGTACAAACTCTGAAAAGAAAAACAATAGCATAAGTATTAAAAAAACACTTAATATTCACAGCATCGAAATTTGGCAATTTAAAAATACTGACATATTGGGGTAGTTGAATTTTGGCTGCATACCGTCTCTCAATTTATAACCTTTTAAATTTAATTCTATTCTCATAAAGTATACTCTTAAAGGAAAGCATATTTTGCATCTTCATAGGATATTTCATTATGATCAAAAACGACTATGATCTATTCCAACACAACTGGTATTGGGTGAGTTATTGATAATATTGACAATGCAAATTTATCACACCCAATATTACACGAGGTGGCTTTTATAATTGCCCCAAACCCTAATTCTAGTAGATATCAGAGCCCCAATCAATGCTTCAGATCAAACTGAGCGTCTGTCTCGTTTAAACCCAGTCTTTTCTGTTCGCATAAGTAACCAAACGCCCTTAGCTGCCTCGTGGAGTGCAGCGAATACTCAGATATGACTTGATTGATGCTTGTTCTGATTTAATTCTTAACCAGCTGTACAGTTAGTTATTTTGTTTGTTTTGTCACGCACTGGTTTCATTGAAACTAGTATACCCACCATCAACATCTATGACCCCGTCTTTATTTTCATCCATCATGTCAAAGAGTTCTTCTGTCTCCTCCTGTGTCAGTGTCTCTCCTATGCTGGTCAGTGCCAGTCTTAGCTGTTTCATGTTCAGCCCTCCAGAACCTTTCTTGAAAGCTTTAAATGCATCTCTCAATTCCTGTTCAATTTCTTTCTGGTCTTTTAGGTATGGTTTTAAGAAGGAAATGTATTCGTTGTAGTCTAAGTACCCATTTCCTGCAACAAAAGATTCACCATCTTTACGACTTGTCGTATGAGCCGTGACATGAGATTTCAACAATGTGGCATTTTGACAAGTGTAGACTCAGGCGAGCCTGCGATATAATGCGGGGTACAAAACTCGGACCCCCTTGCTTTTTATCGTCATGATTGAATCTATATATTAAGGGTAGTCTCAATGGCGTAGTTGGTAGCGTCGATGTCTGGGGTAGTGCTAGGCGATGTTGTCCGATTCAATGGGTTCGAATCTTGCTAGGGGCGAAATATTTACAACATCGATCGGCTCAGTTGATTTACTATATACTGGTCGGATAGTAGTCTGCAAAAATTGTAATATTTTAAGTAAACAAAAAGCTTTGAAGCGTGACTCTATTTACAATATTGGTATGTTGTTCTAAAAATCAGGCATTTACTTACATTTACGATCAGGCATTTATTTACATTCACGATAAAAGCTTTGACATACATATTTGTTGCAACCGGATTGGCTCATCTTACTCATTCTGCATCAATCGTATGAAATAGAAAGACCCAAAAGTCACTGGTCAGAGGTCGTGGTACATCTATAGTCAACGCTACAGTGGCTAATGCTATTTGGGAATATCCATCAATTTTATTTATATATTTCGGATATAGATAAACAAAGTTAAACTGGCACTCATTAATCTTCGCCATCATTCGGTCACGTTCGGTGTGCAATAGCTATTTCAAATGGTTAATGTATGGAATAAGTAGCTTTCAGCAAGGTCGTCTGACAAACATGAGGCAGTGGCGTAGTGGTAAGACGATTAACTCTTATTCCAGATTGCGAGGGTTCGATTCCCACTGGATATAGTTATTTTAGGCGTCATTTTTAATTTCATATATTTTTTTTAGTTATGATATTGTTTCTTGTTTATTTTAATTTTGATGGATAGTTGACATGATGTCAGTTTTGAAGACTAATAAGAGATTATTTATGGTCGGAAGAGGATGGCTGTGGGTGTAAAACTCCTGCACATTGTTTTTGATAACAACCTCATCAATGTCGTCCAGCGGTTTGTATTGTCCCCGTTTGGAACGTTGCGGCGACGAAAGTGTAGCAGTTTCTCATAGTTCTTTTCGGACTCGGAAAACGGTTCTTCTGCTGACCCCAGTTGCCTGAATATGATGAGCTGTCCTGCCCTGAGTGTTTCTCGAAATAGTTTGAAACATTAGCTATGATCAATTTGTCATTAGATTTTAAATGTTTTAAAGATTTATCAGTAGACATTACAGTTCCTAATTAATATAATGCTTTAAAATGAATTTTATTACGTATACTTTTACACGTCAGTCTTGTAAAATCGTGCAAGTCATGATTTATGATAAAAAATGAAAAAAAAATTAAGCATATTGTATGTCGTGAGACTCGAACCCACGATCTCAATGTTGACAGCTATACGCTCTATCCAAAGGGCTAAGCAGGACAGTGACGGATACAGGATTAGAAAATTCATCACTCTGAAATCAATACTTTTCATAATGTTTGCAAATCTAAAATTAGTTTTACGGAGATATACGAGTTTATACGGCATATTCATGAGTGCCAGTTTAACTTTGTATAGCTATAGGCGATAGAAATATGGATTTTATAGTGGATTTATATCGATGAGAATCGTTGTAAACAAACACTGTCGAGTTTACCTTGATTTTGGGCGAGCAGGTAGCTTCAGTTTACAGTTAGGAGGAGAAGCTACGATTCATATTTATTTGTCCTGCAAATAAATAAAGCTCTGCTTCAGAGACAGATGTATTATAAAAAGGTAGTCAGAATGTCATGTCATGCATGGTTATGCAGACAGTAAGGGTCTGATTAAGAGGCTAAGTTTATGTTTGAGATAAGAAGCTGTGGTAAGAAGTAATTTTCTGTACTTCATATATTAGCTCTACCTTAGAGACATATATTTTAAAGAGATATTAGAACATAATATTATGTATGAATTTGCAGTTGGTAATTTTCTTATTTAGAGACTAAGTTTTTGATTGAATCGTAACGATTTGGGAGTCATTGCTTTAGAGATGAAGATTGGTGATATAATGTTCTGTGGAGATATCGTTTTAGAGTGACTGGGCTTAATGGCGTTTTAAAATTGCACCTTTCATGCAAGTTGATTTTAATGAGAAAATGGTCAGCTTATAACGCTGTTTTTTTAGATAATACTTGTCGAAGCCTGAATATGTATATCGTAAGTTTTTGTCACTACTTTTTACACTATAATTAACATATTTAATTAAGTCTCTATTGGAGAATGGAAAGATATGCAAGTCAGATAAATACTGTTATGGCTGTTGAAAAGTTTAATGGTTACACAAACTTGTTCTGATCCTAAAAGCATGTTACATGTGACAAGTTACACGAATAACAAGATATAAATTATAAGTTACATATATAACTTTTAAAAAGTTTTCTAATTGTGTCCAGAAATTGGTAACAAACCGGTTTAAGAACCCAATAATCCTATAACAATTATTATATTGATCTAAATTAAAGGATTCTCGTTATTCAGTTTCAGGAGTTAAGATGGCAGTTTAAATATACTGTATTGCTTGGGCATATGAAAGAGAGAGACTATATGAGCCATGTAAACAACTTTGGTGGAGCAGACAATGCAAATAAAGGGGAACAAGCATGTACTTTTCAAAAGGTTTGAGTGCAGTTCATGTAAACATTTCATTCAAGCATACAAGTACAAGAGAGTTGTCAGAATTGGTTAGATAAAAGACGGTAACTATATCTACTTTATTGCGCAAGCTGATTTACATTTTGGTGAACTTAAAATTAGCATTAGGAATTATAGATGATTTGAAGCTTAACAAATAAACTTGAAAATAAAAGTAAAACTGAACAGTTTAAACTGGGTATTCAGTAGTTATAACAAACACAAAAAGAAAACATGTCCAGTCAAATATCTAAGTTTGTATAAGTATCATTTCTAAAATCAAGATTTTCAAGGAAAGTTGATCACATCTTGAACGCTAGATCAAGATAGAGTTTTGCTTTAGAGGTTATAGTTCATTAAAACTTTAAGCTTTTACTCTCACCTTTTAGGTATATAAGCATTTAACACATATTTGTGGTTTTGTACATGACTAGCTAGCAAACAAGCACAGAATGAGCAGGGTTTAGACAAATGATAATTATACCAAAAACAAAGTCAAAATCATATTTTCTTTAGTTGTATTTAGCCATTTAATATACACATGAATAGCTGCTTTAATTTCCCATTCTTTTTAAGTCGAATAAAGAGAAAGTGCTCAGGTCTGTGCCTGCCATTACACACGTATATGTTGTTACGTTTTGATATCTTATCGTTTAAGATATAGTACAAAGAAGTAAAGACGGTTATGATGTACACGAAAAACGCTAAATACTGATGTTGAGGCATATAGGCATGTACATCATAACAGTTGGTAATTCTAGGTAATGTATCTGGTTTCCAAAAATTAAGAAGTCTAGGTAATAAATAATTTATGTTTTGTCTGAATGAAATGAAAGAGAACATAAAGTATAAATATAATGTGGGCCGCAGCATGAGATTTCCAACAATATGGTATGTGCGACCAGCAAAGCCTCAGATCAGCCTATGCATACGCACAGTCTGATCAGAGCCTTTGCTAGTCGCTTGAGTATTCTATGATTGTTAAGCTACTGACTGAACACCATTTGGAGTTTCTAAGCTCAAAAGGAGAGGCTCATCCCAGTCTACACTTGTCAAAATGCCACATTGTTGGAAATCACGTGCCACGGCTCATGTAATAATCAATTATCAGGTAGACAGTGGTCTTACCTGACAAAGTTAATCCCAACTTATTACTACTGGGCTGCGCAGTTGGTAATGTGTCTGACTACAGATCCAAGGATCACAAGTTCAATCCCGCCCCAGTCAATAATTTCATGGAGATTGATCATGAAATAATTTCTACAGCCATTATCATCCCTTCCACTGATTCAATAAGGGTTGTTGTGAGTTACAAGCGAAAGTATGTGCACGAAGTACTTGTTAACTGCTTAGTCGAGCTTGCCCATGTTAAAAGTGTGGTTAGGTGAGCTGACCAAACCCACATCACCATAGCTGTTGACTTGGACGTAAAGCAGCAAACTCAGCCAAAAATCCAAAACCAACTTATTACTAGTATATCTGGGTAATATAAAATGTCAATCTCATACAGTTATTAGGATGTTATCTCACAAATCCAACTTTTGTTAATTTCCTGCTTATTTGATAACAATATAGATATACCCTCTGATTTTTTATCCATTTATTTATTACAGTCAAACCTGTTTTAAAAGGCCACTCAAAAAAAGACAAAACAAAGATCTTAATGACAAACGGTAGCTTTATGAAGGTGGAAAGTATTGTAGAATACTCCCCTTGGAGAAGTTATTATAATACGAAAGGTAAAAACAAATGTTAAATACCATCAATGTCTGCCTTGTCCATAATTTCTTGAATTTCTACTTTTGTTGGATTAAGGTTCAGACTCCTCAGAACATCTCCCAGTTCTGATACGGACAGTCTTCCATCCTCATTGTCATCAAATAAATCAAATGTTTTCTTCATAGCTGCAAAAACAATTAAACAATTCAAACCCAATTTGAATATAATTGCGGGGTGACATGTGATTTCCAGCACTTTGGCATTTTGACAAGTGTATACTCATACGAGCCTGTGCAGCCTCTTGTTAAGCTTAGAAACTCCAAATTTCGTTTGGTCAGTAGCTTAACATTCATAAAATATTCAAGCAACTAGCAAAGGCTCTGATCAGACTGCGCGTATGCACATGCTGATCTGAGCCTTTGCTGGTCGCACATACCACATTGGAAATCTCGTGTCATGGCTCATATGTGCATCGATGTAAGAAAGCCTGTCTTCAGGGCTTGCGTACAACAAAGACACAGACCAGCCTGCGCATTGGCGCAGTCTGATCAGCGCCTTTGTTATTCCCTTGTTGTAAAGTACCATATCTTAGCGTGCTATAAGTAAAATTTCAATGTTCTTTTTGCTAGTCTCTACAGCTGAACAGGCTGGTTAGAGTCTTACTTTGCCAGAAACTGAGGGTTTTTATTTTAGTGTCGTAGCCCATACAATAGCACTGTTAACCCTTAAAGTGTCAATCGCAACAAAAGTTGTCTGCTTTTCTCGTCTGCTGAAGTGTTTAAAAAGCCTCTATGGCAAACAGTGTGGGCCCAGATCAGACTGCTCCTATAGGAGCAGTCTGTTCTGGGTCCACGCTGTTTGCTTATACTTAATTCAGCAGTAATGTTAGGCAATTAATTGCAGCAGATGACTTCAGCAGACGACATTTTCAAATGCATTTTTTTCTTGGCGCTTTAATGATTAAACAGGTATAACTCCTTGAAATAGAAATTGTTAAAACTTTGCATTTGAATAGAATCTGTAACTTGCACCTTTTATGCAATTGTGGTAACAAGCTAAAACTATCACAGGTTGACATGCATGTTAAGAATTTTCCCAGAAAAGCAAGAGGGCATTATAATGAGCTTTCCGTGGTATACGGTCTGTGTTGTGGAGCTTCATCGCCCTAAGACGTGTTCAAACTTTGCATATACTTTGCTCATGCTCTTAATATGTACATGTGTTTATTGTATAACCATCAGATTTTTTTGTCATTTTTTCAAGGTTTAATAATTAAGACTTTTTTCCGGATTTGGATATCATGAAATGGATACTTTGTATGATCAATTTCTCTTACAATTTTAACGAATCATTTTGATACTTTGCAGGGGCTTTAGTTATGGTCAGAAAATGGTGTTGTTGTTCCTGTGTTGTTTTTTTGTTTGTTTTTTTTTTTGGGGGGGGGGGGGGGTTGTGGGGGTTTTATGTTGTTGGGGGTTTTTCGGGTGGGGAAGTAATTTTCCAAATCAGTATCAAAACAGCTTCTCTACTTGAGTGTTGTCAAGGTATATAGTTGGGGAGAACTTCTGTGATTTGGTTTTTTTAAAGTAAACAATCTCTGTGGGTGCGTTTGCCATGTCTGAAGATGTGCATGTGATTTTATATGATTACCAGATTATTTTACCCCCTTTCCTACGTTGTAAACTAAGTAAGAAAGAGGGCAAAGATCAGGAATCGATATAATCAAGCACCACACCTGACCCCGGATATTAATGAGAAAGTGATAACTTCACAATTATACATCACAAAGGAGAGCCAAGAGGTTAGCCCTTTTCAAGTAGGTGACCACAAGGCATTTATAAACAGATACGCACAAAAGCATAACAAAAACAAGACAAAAATGATCCGCAAAAGAAGCACCGCCTTGGAACAGTCAGTAAATATATTTTATTTGGGGAGGGGCTTACACCAGTTTCATGACACGCCAACCTCACCCTTAGTTCAGATGTGGATCAAGACACATAGATGGTTGGTTTGCATGAAAAAAACCCTAACTTATCAATGCATTATCTCCTAGAACATATAAATCATGATTTAAAAGTAGATAAAGCAACAGTAAATAAAACTGAATACCGGAGCAAAAGAAATCCAACAGGTAAACCCTATAACATTTTACAAGTTTATATACTATCAATAAAGAAAGATACACATATAGTTAAGTAGGATGTGTTTTATTATTGTTGGAAGTTACGATGTGCTTTATATTATCCTCAGATTATTTTTCTAATGTTAGGGGCTATAAATTCTCAAAATTTTCATGTTATCACATGTTGGCAGCTCATTTATGAAAGTAGTATATTAGCGTACTTTGCTTCTCCATTCACTTGTGTATAGAAAAGGGGTATCGATGCATACAAATGCATTTTGCCAGTGTTTGAATCTCTACAGTATTCCTTTCCAGCTTTGTCAAGAAGGGCATTCCTCCATAGTCATACATCTCCTTCATAATAAAAGATCTTGACTCGAGACTGATGGGCCTAAGGTTTTAGCCTCACCGGTGTCACTGCCTTTTGTTCTTGAGCAAGACACATTAATCCTAGCTTAGTTCTGGTTCAATCTTGGAAGACCCGGCCCTACATAATTGATAGAGTGTTGATGGGATGAAAAGAATCAAGCCAAACAAACAAAATAATAAAGTTTACTTTTAGTCTGTTTGGAAGAATTTATTCAACCTGAATAGTTTTAACCTGTGAATACTTGAAATCTCTTAATTGACATTTTGGCAAACAGTAAAGACGAGTTTTAAATGCATCAGAGTGTAACATTTCATCAGAGCTGTAAGATAAAACAATCTTATTCGTCTAAAATAGAAGTTATTGGCAGTTACTGTACATGTAGAAACTTCTTTTTATAGTCTCTTTTGCAGATTTTAATATATACTAGGCAAAAAAAGAAACGCTGCGTACAAAGATTAAAAATATTGCGCTTTAAATGAGAGTTACAAAATTTCATCTGCTATCTATGTTTCGCTACTATTCCTGCCACACATTATTTCCATTGTTTCATTGAGCTCAGTCAACCAAAACCAGTGTACTGGCTGTCTTTTTATTTTCAAGTTAATCACGTGCACATTCATTTTATTGAGATTTACAAAGCAATAACTACTGAAATCACTAGTCTAATTTCCAATTTGCTTGAAAACATTTTAAAACTTTAAAATTAAAGTTACACATTTCTAATTTACGAAACCAAAATGGACACATGTTGAACGCGAAAAGGTGACGAGAATGTAACAAGCTAAATTGACGCCGTCAGTGAGGTCCAAACAATTTCGATGCCATGCTAGGATGATTGATCGTCTTAGGGACCGTTTCTGACAAATTGGAACAATGTCAGACCGTACACATTCATGACGTCATCGCCTAATGACGCGACGTCAAGATCGATAAAAACGTAGGTCTAAACTGCTGAATCAATTTTTCGCCGGTGACAATGATAGCTAGCACAACTCCAGGAATTCATAATCCAAGAATCAGCGCTCAAACTGTGACAAATCGTTTGCGAGAGATTGGTGAAAGTCCCCCATAGACAATGTATGTTTTATATGCGGCGTTTCTTTTTTGGCCTAGTATATATTCCTAATTGATTTATAATGTAAGACAACCAATTGTTCATTTCATAAGAGATCCAGATTAAATTCTTCAGATTGGGTCGGACTTCAGACTCTATGAAGGTTCAGACATAAAGACTTATCTATTGATGAGAAGGTAGGGGTCTGATGCTTTGGCTGTTGTCAAGCCCACCGGGGTTTACCTGATGGATTTCTTTTGCTCAGGTATTCAGTTTTATGTACTGTTGAATCCTTATTTTTGCTTTATCTCCTTATAATATATATTGATTTATATGTTTTTGGAGATGATGCATTGATAAGCTAGGGGTCTTTCATGCAAACCAAACATCTATGTGTCTTGATCCACATCTGAACTAAGGGTGAGGTTGACACCAAGAAACTGGGTTAAGCCCTCAAGTAAAATATTTATACTGACCATCCAAGGTGGTACTTTTTTTGTGGATCATTTGTGTTATTTATGTCTTGTGTTTCTCATGGATTCGCTTCTCTTCATGGCTGCCTTGTCGTCACCTGCTGGGAAAGGGCTGACCTCTTGGCTCTTTTAAGTGATGTTTAAAGTATTTTTGTTACTTTCCCATTGGTATTCTGGGTCAGGTGTGGTACTTGATTGTATTGATTCCTGATCTTTGTCACCTTTCTTACTTTGGGATGCTGTTCCTAAGTATGTTAAGGAAAACCGAAAATAAATATTATCTTTACTGTTTAATTGCTTGAGTGTGATGACTGGTTCCTGAGTCTTGCTGCTACTCCGCTGTGCACCAGAGTCTCCCTGGAAAAATATATAGAGGATCTTTTTGAGTGCTCATGTTTAATTGAATTTATTAAACAAGTAAGGGATAAGCGATAAAATGCCAGGCCTGCCATAAATGTTTTAATCACATCATATAGTCATCAGCCGTTTATTTATATCTTGTACATCTTAGTCCAACTTCATAAAAGTTCTTCTAAATTGTATGATAATCAAGATGATTTTAGCTTTGAAATAGTAAATTTCCCATTTCTTGATGAAGATAGTCCTCGCTCCCCTTCCTAAGGCATATATATTTCTCAGCTAATTCGTTTTGCAAGAGGGTGTTCTAATGTTAATGACGTCAACAACAGAAACTTATTTTTAACTGCTAAACTATTAAAACAAGGTTATAGATATCATAAAATTCAAAAAGCATTTTCCAAATTCTAGCACAGACACTCAGAGTTAATTGCTAAATACAACATTGGGTTAAAACTCTTCTGCAACAAGCCATATCAGAGCCTAAATTTTATGATGAATAAGTTTATCAATTCAAATGAATTGTTGGAGAACCTAATTTTAGTGATCAATTAAAAAAGATTATCGAACGTTATATAAAGGTTGGATATAATTTGGATGTCATGCGACAGTCTGCATGCCTGGTTTTAAACCCAATCACAGTTATAGCTATGGTTTCCTCTTTAATTACACGACGGTGGGTCAGGCCTCAGACTCTATGACAGCTCTGACATAAAGCTTTAATTGGTGGGTGCCTGGTGCTTATCTATAGCTGGACCCACCATGGTTCAATTTGAGGTTTTCTTTAGCTCTGACTATCTGTGAGTTGTGAGCCTTTTTCTTTGTTTCATCATAAGGTGTTAATTTGATTAGAGTGTTTCTCCATTTTCTACATTGCAATAGTTAGAAGGCTTCCATGTGAACTGAACATTTCTTGTACTTTAAAAACAGCAGAATCTAGGGCAAATATTTGGTACCAGAAAAATGCATTTAAGCTCCCCTGCGGCTTAGGCTGCTGTCCGTTCTAAGGTAGGTTGTTCTGTTCTTGTTGACTTGTTGTTTATTGTTACTCCCGTTGTGGGGGTCTGTAATTGTTAAATGTTTTGTTGTACGTTATTTATGTTCATTCTAGTTTTGCAATCATCTTGATGGGGAAGAGAGAGCTGGTTGCTTTGCTTAGTCTGTCTTCCTAGTGTCTCCTGATTGTTGTATGGCTCTTCCTCGCGTTGCTTTGGGTTTGTCTGCAGTTTGTGATTGTGGTATTTCCTGAGCATACTCACTTACGATTTTATACCCAGTGACACAACGTTTAACAAACAATCCTAGGTATGACACTTGAAGATAAAACAAATTACAATCGCAAACAACGAATGAAACTTCAAAGACCTGGAGTACCTTGATAAAGTAAGTGTGTGCATAAATGCCATATTTATTGGCTCTATTAAGCCAACAAAGAATCCATGTTGAATTTATAAGTCATAGCCACTTGAACAGAACTTAACCTACACAATGCCTTAAATATCCACAGAAATTACCAGCTAAAGTAGATAAGCGTTTATCTTTTGGAGTCGTATTGTGATATGGTGCTTTTTGTCCTTTCTTGGCTTTTGTGTTAATTCATAGATTTTTAACCTGGCGTTGTGTGGCAATCATCTTAATAGAAAGAACTTACTTCCGTTGGTTTAATTATTGCATTGAGCTTTGGGTCTTGTTTGTGTTATATACTTAATGACTTGAAAACGCATCACCAAGATTATATCCTTTATTTACAACCCCTGGGAATGTCAGTGGGATAATTGTTATTGCATATCAAAGTCTAGCTAGCTTTAAGTGTGCCCTAGAAAATTCATAGTTGTAAATTAAGCTTAAAAAGCTAAAAAAGTATCCATTTTAAGACAGGGTGGTCGATTTTGAAGGTCTCCAATTCAGCTACAAGTTAAAGTAAGTAAGGGCGCAAAAATCAGGATTCCATACAATCAAGTACCACACCTGTCCCAGGATACCAACAGGAAAGAGACAAACTCACAGTTAGACACCACTAACGAGAGGCAAGAGGTCATCCCTCACCCAGCAGGTGACTGAAATGCAGCAATGAACAGACACGCACAAAGGCATAACAAACCCAAGACAGAAAAAACACAAATGATCCACAGAAGAAGTACTGCCTTGCAACGGTCATTAAAAATATTTTACTGGAGGGCTTAAACTGGTTTCACGGCGCCATCCTCACCCTTAATTCAGATGTATATCAAGACATTAGTTTTGATTCCTGACTCAACAGGTATACGTCCTGTGCTTCTCTTACGATTGCACATTAATCATTGAACGATTTAAAACGAATTGACAGTTCGGTATGCTCAAATTAACACCGCTTTAAAGGTACCAACATACCCCACCCACTCTGATTACTACATGTATAGTCTAACAATAAAATTCAACAACTTCGGCCTTTTAAAGTTTCACTTTTATTTGTCCGGTTTTGTTGAAAGAGGCTTAGTGCATATACAAATGACAGATAATGCATAAGTTACGTTTGTATCACTTTTTTGTATTATACAAGTGACGTTATTGAAAACATTTAAGATGTTCTCAATCACATGAAAACATATCTCCTGCCATGATTTATATCAAAACGTTTCCCCACATGATTGCCAGTGTAGGTAGTCAATATCAGTGATGAAAGTGTGCATTATTGTAACTTATGGAGATGTTTCTAAAAAGGAGCTGTAAATTGATGTTCAAAGTTGACGTTTATTTTCGAAATATTGAAGCCATCAATTACTTTTCATTATAAAAACTATATTAACTGCGTGGCTGTTTATTGTATCATACACGCCACAATTGAAACACAAAAATAATCAAAAAGCTTCAACTGACTGTGCAGAATTGTGCTGGATGCCATTCATATCCATGTGACGTCATCAGCAGCGCCTTGTTATAGTGCAGTCAAATTAACGACTGATTCATACCAATTCTGGGTTGCACATTAAAACATGCGAGTTAATTTTCGATCGCAAATATGGCTTGCAAGAAAAGTGCAAAAATATGGTATACGTTTTCAAAGTCTTCTAGTATAATATCTCTTCCTCTGTATGTAAAAGGTTGGCTTGTGGTTTGATATCCAGTCATATCCACACATATTCCGGCCCCATTAGAACAAAATAGTGTTCTATTACCACAAGTTTACCCGTTTCATTCTGGGTGCCGTCTTTCTTACTTTGTAATAATGCACAATGAGGTATTTCATCAGGGTCTCCATTGTTAAAAAGGTAAAAGAAAGTCTTCATGACAGAAATGCATCACAATTAAGATATTTGTACCTATGACTCTTTTTCATATAAAATGGCTAAATTCCATACCATTCTATCAAGATGCACGGGACGGCCCTTACACATGTAAAGGAATATGCCATACCTGGGATTGTTGAGTTGTTGAGCTTGATAAAGTTCTAGTCAACTCTTTGAACAATCCATCGACTTTTTCATCAAATGGATATTTGCCACTGAAGTCAAAGAATAGCTTTGTACCAATCAGCATACCAAGCCAGCCATCTGCCCTGTAACCATCGTCCATTTTCAGAGGAATGATAGGTTTCCGTAAGTTGAAACAATATTCTGCCTCTTAAATTATATGAATATTATCGTAAATGTTACAAACAAACGCTATAATTCCCATATTTATTACCAATATGGACTTGTATATTTCATTACTGCCGAAAATTTTTCCTTGGATTTCAGCTGGAGACACTTAAATATAACATTATGCTCATTTGATTAACCATATTTCTTTAAACTTTCACAAAACAATCGTTAATGATTAATTAACCGAGGAGCTGACATGAGAGCGCGTTATAATTATCAAAATGATAAGATTCTGGGATGAAGTTATCGCTTTATGCAGAATTAGAACTCTCTATCTTAAAATACACATTAAAAAATGGAAATTTATACTTGAACTTAATGATTCCTATTTCTTCACTCTGCAAGATTTCGATGGAAAATAATTTGATATTTGAGGCAACACGTTAGAATTCGGTATGTTTTGCACAAGTGAGCGACAATGGCTTACCTTGACTCATTGAATAGATATGCATGACCATTTAAGATCAACTGCACAAATGCACTTTTATCAGTCACCCCTTATATTAACTGAATTGATTCAACATAACCTAATAAACGTTTTCTATCTCACGGCATGTTACCTTTATCAGGTCATGATGACGTTGCGCTTTTGAATGACGTTGCTAATAACGCTGAATCAAAGTAAGTAAAGGTGCAAAGATCAGGAATCGATACAATTAAGTACCACACCTGACCCAGGATACCAATGGGAAAGTGACAAACTCACAGAAGACACCACAAACGAGAGCCAAGAGGTCAGCCCTTTCCCAGCAGGTGACCACAAAGCACATATAAACAGACGCGCACAGACATAGCAAACACAAGACAGAACAAAAACATTAAAGATCCACAAAAGAAGTACCGCCTTGGAACGGTCAGTAAAGTATTTTACTGGAGGGCTTAAACCAGTTTAACGGCGCCAACCTCACCCTTAAGTCAGATGTGGGTCAAGACACATAGATATTTGGTTTGCATGAAAGACCCCTAGCTTATCAATGCATCATCTCCTAAAACATATAAATCAAGATTTAACAAGGAGATAAAGCAAGGATAAGGACTCAACAGTAAATTAAACTGAATACCGGAGCAAAAGAAATCCAACAGGTAAACCCCGGTGGGCCCGACAAACAGCCAAAGCATCAGGCCCCTACAATCTCATCAATAGATAAGTCTCTAAGTCGGAACCATCATAGAGTCTGAAGTCCGACCCACCGGCGTGCAATTAAAGAGGAAAGCAAAGTTGCCAACCGTGATTGGGTTGACTACCAAGCAAGCAGTCTGTTGCAATACATTAATGTTATAGCCAATCTTTTTATAATGAGAAATTATTTTAATGAACTGCGCTGAAAAATTATTAGAGCCAACAATCTTCTTCAATTTATACACCAAGTCACCATAGAAATCAGGTTCCGAAAGTCCTTGGCGCAAGAGAGATTTAAGTCCAACTTGGAATTTAGAAATCAAATCATAGTATCGTCTATAAAATTTAGAAAATGTTTTGCGAAGTTTATGATACCGATAGCCTTGTTTAAGAAGTTTCTGAGTTAACAATTTATTGCGAGTGTTGAAGTCAGCAATATAGCTAGATGCTCTAGCAAAACGAATGAGTTGAGAGATATAGACTCCATAGGATGTAGAACGAGGAACATCACCATCTAAAAATGGGAAATTGACAATTTCAAAATCAAAGTCGTCACGTTTATCATAAATTTTGGTAGAAACAATATCATTAGAAATTGACAAATGCAAGTCTAAAAATGCGGCTTCGGTATCAGAGGCATTGGCTTTATTAAGTTGGAGCTCTGAAGGGTATATTTGACTAACCATATTATCAAAATAAACATTATTAATATTTAAAATATCGTCCAAATATCTGGAAGTAGTGTTAAACGCATCAATTACATCAGCCTGCTTATCATCAGAAAGAGACATCATAAAGTCCCTCTCATAACAAAACAGGAATAAATCTGCAACCAGGGGAGCACAATTAGTGCCCATAGGAATCCCAACTACTTGTCTATAGAGCTTGGTGCCAAATCGAATAAAAATGTTGTCCAACAAAAAGGTCAGTGCATCACATACATTTTGACACGACCATGCATGATATTTCTTAGGTTTTTCTATTGTAAAAAATGCATTTCTGTCATTACATGCAAGGTAAGGAGAGCCTTCTCTCTGGAAGGTTCTTTCAACACAAAAAATGAAAATTACGTCATAATCGCTAGTTTTAAGAGTGAAACAATGGGTAAACTGATAAATAGAATACCAGGTTCGCGTATTTTTATATCAAGTTTACCAGGCTCAGCTCTGAGAACGCAAGTTGAATCGCTCAGCAAGCCTCGCGATGTCAACAAGCGTTCTCAAAGCATTGCCTGGTAAACTTGATATCAAAAACACTCACCTAGTATTCTCTATTTTCATGGGCTCGGCCTTATCATTACCTGCTCTACAGTTTGGGCTATCCTTGTACTTCTGTGACATGCATACTAACACCACTGACGCCCTTTCCACAGCATCAGCCATTGCTGCCAGAGTAGAACCGCCCATCTGGTCAATATCCATCCATACATTGTACCCATTCCTCTTTAACTCATCCCTTATTCTGATAAGACTTTTTTGGTTGGCCCATTGGTAGCTTATCATAATATGACCAGAATCAGCAGCGTCTTTTTTTTGTGGTATGTTCTTTCTTTTCTCATCTTCATCGTCATCGTTTCCACTATCATCATCAGGATCATCATTGTCAATAGTTTTTCTAGCTTTGGTCTTATGGCTTTTATTAGCTGCTGTTGATTTTACATTCACTATGGATATAAAGTTTAAAGTAAATCTGACCAAGCTTATGAGATTCTGGTTCTTATCACACATAATGCCCGGTGCAGAGTATTTGGGCCAATGACTTGTAATGCTGATTTATTTTAAAATTATCAGGTCAAAAATAATGTCTTGCGTATTTCATATTAAGATTTCCATGTACAGACGGACAAACAGAAGAAATGATGCCTTTTTTACTGAAATTCCCAAAAAATGGCCATTTCTCATTACAAAAACTAGCATATTATTGTACCAATTTTTTTTAAACGTATTTTTATCAGACTTCCAAGTACAAATGGTAAAAGTTGATTTGATTCAGGCATTTTATTACCATTCACATGAAGTTTAACATCATATCACTGCTATAAGATTGTCTTCATCAATTAAACAGAAACATACATGGGTAAAGGGGATGGACATATGATATAAGGCCATTTTGTCCCATAAAGTTTTATAAAAAATACTTAAAACAGTCTTAAATAATGGAAAAAGTGTATATCATAAGTAATGTCGGTGCCGGATAATTACCCATATATAAATTAGTGATACAGAAAATTCTTAGCTAAGAATGATTTCCTTTTCTTCCGAATTAAATGCACCACTATGGCCCTTACTCAAAAAGTCAAATAAGTGCTAAAAAGTAAGTAAGTATGACCAGGAAATACCACAATCACAAACTGGCACCACGAGGAAGAGCCACACAATACTCATGAGACACCAGGAAGACAAACTTAGAAAAAATATAAATCTATCTATCTTTTTTTTCATGTAAACCTGTTTGACCAAACTACTGTGCACCAGGCAATATGTAAAGTCATATTTATAAAGCGCATCTCTCTTGTGGAGCTATGGACATACTCTTTGACAGGAGCATAAATCTGCGTCCCTTCTATGCTTCTATGCTCTTGTGAGACTGAAGGTATGTACAGGCTTGATGTGATGAGTATAAAACATCTCATTAACTGGCCCATGTCAATATTATTTTCTCAATTAAAGTAAACTCTTGGTACAAAATAGTCTTTGGCAGGAAAATAGTGAGCATGAATAGGAAATGCCACAATCACAAACTGCAAACAAATCCATGGCATCGTGCAGAAGAGTCACACAACAACCGCGAGACACCAGAAAGACAAACAAAGTAAAACAACCAGCTCTCTCTTCCCCTTCAAGATGATTGCAAAACTAGAATGGAAACAAAGTAACGCACAAATAAACATAGAACAATTACGGAATGCCACAATGGGAATCACAATCAACAACGAATCAGCAACAATAGAATCTCCGGCAGCCAAAGCCACTGGGGGCTAAATGCATTTTACTGGTACCAAATTTGTGCCCTAGATTCTGCTGTTGTTGAAGCACAAAAAATGTTGAGCTCGTATGGAGGATTCCTAACTATTACAAGTCTTAAGTACGCATGTACGTCTACCTATACATCAGCTGTTTTAATGGAAGGCATATTTGAAATTGAATTCCATTGAAATGCCATAGTGGCACCTAAAACAAAGTTAGACTGCCACGCATGCAGGAACCAATCGATTCTTATATTTAAAAAAACTGTTGAAAACAAAATGTATAAGCAAAATTGAGTTTAACATCTTAAGTTGGAATGTTTCAACCTGTAGAATCACTGCTAAGCGTTACTTGGGAAAACTTATTTACCAGAATTTATCTCATAAAAACAAAATTATTTTACCCAACACCAATGATACCATATTACCTTCAAACTGCTTTTAATCAACTTTTCACTAACGTGAAAATGAAAGGTTATTCTAGGTTAATTGATCAATATAAACACATTTTGAGCTTAAAATCGTGAATATTTTCTTACCAATCATTTTTAACATTCGTTTTTGGTGCTCAAATGATCCAAATGAGACAGTTCGTAGATATGCTCACAACATATGTTTAGATGAGAAAAAAGAAAAAATACAATATGAGCTTTCGATACAAGCCATTAAATAGATTCTAAATATATTTGACATCAACATTTGATCTGAAGGTTCCAGCAATTATATGTAACCTTTGTGGTAAACTACATACCATAAGCAATAATTTGCTAAATATGAACACATTCTTTCAAAAAATAAAAAAAAAGTTTGTGTTACAAGCGATATAATTAATTTTAAGTATATTTGACATTGGCGTCTGACTCCAATGTCATAGCAGTGGTTTGGATCATTTGTTGTAATTTACAAATCATAGGCAGTTATTGTGCCAAATATGAACTTCCTCAGTAAAAATGAAAGAAGAATACGTATTTCAGTTTCCTGTCTCAGAAGGGGCCATATTAGCCCCTGGATTCACGTAGCCATTTCTCTTTAAATATGCACACAAATGTCTAGTCTGGGTCTGCACTGTTTGCTTTTTGCTTTTGTCAATAACCAAATTTATTATTATACATCTAATGTAGCATACCTATATGTTTGTATTTATCCTTGGTTTTTATCAGTTCTCTCATAGTCCAGAGTGTTCCCTCACAATTCTGGGCTATTTTCTTCACTTCTGAATGTCTAAGTAATGACAGTAAGTTCATTGCCTCCGAATTTGCAATAATTCTCTTCTGGTTGTCTTCGTCAAATGCAAGTGACCATATTGCACCAGTTGCCTCTGAAAACATAACATTCATGCATCAACTCTTTGTGTTCTAATGGATGTTCCCATACATATTGATACAATAAGCATGGGATTGTTCATTTTATATATTTTAAAGGGTAACAAATGGTAGAAGTTTCTAAATTATGATGTATTTCTGTCACTGAAGATTGTTTTAATCTTAGCTAACAGTGTAGACCCTGATAAAATTTCATTTGGTTTTTCATTGTTTGTCAAAGTACCCAGTTTGGGGTTTCCAGTAAACAAAGGGTTGAAAACACTATTTTAAATAAAAGAGATGCTATTCTGGCATGGTCAGTTTGAAGTGTTTTAAAAAAAACGAAGGAATCAAATAATGACTCAATCAGAATTGTCTCAGCCAATTTTGTGGAATCAGACCTCAGATGTACATCAAGGGTATTCTTTGATAACGTGACGCTGATGTAACAGAAGCCATACCAACACAATAACAAGTGTGATTGCAGGAAAACAAACAGCTACAACATCCCAAAAAGTAAGATGGCATAGCTATATTTCATTGAAAAATCCTAAGGTTCATTTATTATGTTGATAAAACTATTTGGTTAATCAGAATAATTTAATAGGGCTGAACCCAGATGCTTTAGAACACATTTCTGTCTGACAAAATGCAGCGTTTTCATACATAATACTATGCCTCACATATATCTGAGGCTTTATTCTTGAATTAGGCCGAGCTTTTCCCATTGATAATGACTGAAATTTTTTAGTTAGCTCCTGTGTGAGTGTTGAATTTATGGTCATAGGTAAACCGCTGTATAAAACATACTCACCTGCTTGTTCTCTTAAGTTTCCTTTTTGAGCTGTCTTCACCAAAAGAGGAAGAGCACCGGCTTTCATAAGAAGTTCCTGGTAAGCATCATTCCTGGCCAGTCGACGGATGGCTGCAAATATGGTTAAAATAACATCAGCGTTTCATTGACTTCACACTGTTCTGAGTCAGAAACATGCTTTGAATTCTAATCTATGTTTAGGGTTGAGTGCATGCTATGTGTTGGTATGTTGGGAAGGTTGGTAAAGCGATCATGTTATCGTTCAAATGTAAGATTTACCTGCCCCTGAGGTTGTAAAACTTTTTTATGCTTAACTTACATAAGTATGATTATTTTCCAATTATCATTCTTAATAAATGTCAACATTTGCTGGCCTTCTTGTAAGTATTAAGCTATTGTTGAAGGTTTGAAATTGCATGATGAAATGAGTTGATCATGCAAATAAGTTTTTTAACTGCTAAATTATTAAAACAAGGTTATAAATATCATAAAATTCGAAAAGCATTTTCTAAATTCTACCACAGACACTCAGAGTTAATTGTTAAATACAACATTGGGTTAAAAACTCTTCTGCAACAAGGCATATCAGAACCTATATTTTATGGTGATTTAGTTTATAAATTCAAACGAATTGTTGGAAAACCTAATTTTAGTGATCAATTCAAAAAGATAGTAAAACGTTATATAAGGGTTGGATATAACTTGGATATCATGCGACAGTCTGCATGCCTAGTGTTAAACCCAATCACGGTTTATAGCTATGGTTTCCTCTTTAATTGCATGACGGTGGGCCAGGCCTCAGACTCTATGACGGCTCTGACGTAAAGCTTTAATCGGTGGGTTTGTGCCTGATGATTATCTGTAGCTGGACCCGCCGTGGCTCAACTTGAGGTTTTCTTTAGCTCTGACTATCTAGGAGTCATGAGCCCTTTTCTTTGTTTCATCATTGTGTGTTAATTTAATAAGAGTGTTTCTCCAAGATGATATATTGCATTAGTTGAATGGCCTATATGCGAGCAGAACATTTCTTTCCCCCCCCCCCCCCCCGGTGACTTAGGCAGCTGTCCGTTCTAAGGCGGTGGTTCTAGTGTTGTTGACTTTGTTTTTATTGTTACTCCCATTGTGGGAGTCTGTAATTGTTCTATGTTTTGTTGTATGTTACTATATGTCCATTCTAGTATTGCAATCATCTTGATGGGGAAGAGAGACCTGATTGCTTTGCTTTATCTGTCTTCCTGGTGACTTGTGATGGTCGAGCGGCTCTTCCTGGTGATGCCACAGGGTTGTCTGCGGTTTGTGATTGTAGTATTTCCTGATCATACTCACTTACAATTTTCCTTGGTGGTCAACCCAACCATGTTGGCAACTTTGCTTTCCTCTTTAATTGCACGCTGGTTGGTCGGACTGCAGACTCAATGAGGCCTACTTAAAGACTTATCTATTGATGAGATGGTAGTGGTCTGATGCTTTGGCTGTTTGTTGGGCCCACCGGGGTTTACCTGTTGGATTTCTTTTACCTTTGTATAATGCCACATCTCCTTGTTATATCTTGATTTAGGGAGGATGTATTGATAAGTAAGGGGTCTTTCGTGCAAACCAAATATCTATGTGTCTTGATCCACATCTGAATTAAGGGTGAGGTTGGCACCATAAAACCGGTTTAAGCCCTCCAGTAAAATATTTTACTGACCGTTGCAAGGCGGTACTTCTTTTGTGGATCTTTTATGTTTTTTTCTGTCTTGTGTTTGCTATGCCTTTGTGATCGTGTGTTTATATGTGTTTATATGTGCCTTGTGGTCACCTGCTGGGAAAGGGCTGACCCCTTGGCCCTCGTTTGTGGTGTCTAACTGTGAGTTTGTCACTTTTCCATTGGTATCCTGGGTCAGGTGTGGTACTTGATTGGATCGATTTCTGATCTTTGCACCCTTACTTACTTTTATAATCGAGGGCCCTATGTTTTGTAGGACACACATGCAATTCTGTTGATATAATCACACCAAAACTGTTACACATGCTCCTATGTCGATTTCTTACTTCTAGCTATTTCCTTAGTAGACCAACTCTCTTCAGACTCTGTGTCCTGATCTGAGGCCCTTTCGAATTTTTCTATCAAAACCTCCACACTCGTAGTATTGGTTTGTAATATCTCACTTTCTTTTTCATCAACTATATCCGCTGAAAAAAGCAGGTAAGCAGTGTTTTATTTCATTACCTGACAAAATGCGTTTGCATAGATGTTAGTAAGCCTAGTTCTTAACCAATATACATGTAAGCATGGGACATATGCAAACAGTGTAGTCCCAGGTCAGACGCCGCAGAATATGGCGTCTGATTAAGTTATCCACTGATAACTTACAGAAAGTTATGTTCAAATTTGAATAAAATTGTACAAATCAATAACCCTAAAGCTCGTATCTATCAGCTTAGGGGTCTAGATGGGAGTCGGCTGGGGTTTAGGGTTTCATTTATCAGTTAACGAATAAATATTTTGCTGTCATACGCATTATTTTAAGTGTAATATTAAGTTATGAAAGCACCAATAAAATTGAACAAATGAAACGAAGAAAAAGGATCCAAACCCATAGAGAGTCAGAGCTTAAGAATCCACTAGTTGAACCTCTAAAACACACTTACAAAGAGTTTGCATAAACCCCATAACATGTAACATTTGACTGTGTATTTTGTACAAATGTGCATTACGATTCGTTTTTCAGAAAATATTAATCAAATCAACCTTAACACCCTCGTTATGAAAAACTAACGGACTCGTGAGTTAACACTTTTCATTTTGGCGAATAGGGAAGGCTTGGGCGAGACTGTGCATACAGTCTTGTCAGAACCTTAAAGGCAGGGATTCTGTACCCCCAGCAGAGATATTATTACCTGTAAGAGATGTTCAGTGGGCGGAGCTTAGCTATTGACCAGGCCACTGTCCCAATCTACTCTAGCAGATAACAGACAGGCCTCAGGCTACTACTGTTCTGTTTGCTTGTCTCAAAAAATGACAATATTTTTGTAATAACTATTGGTATTTTTTTTTTAAAAAATAAGACCAAACAAGCTGATAAAAATTGAATGAAGACATGACTGATGAATGCAACTTTCTCAGTGAATTTGATTGTCATCAATATAATATTTGATTATTTTTCATTTTTATATTCATACAATTTTTTCAATTATTATCATGCTGAATATTTTTGCACTGGATCCCTTCCAAATTTGATCAAAATAATTTTACCTAAGATGCAGTTTGAGTTCTGATCAGAACAGCTGATCTGGATCTTCGCCGTTTTCTAAATAAAACTTTGTAGTATTTACCCTGAACAAATATTAATCAAAAATAAGAAAACAAAAGGTGACTGTGCAACCATGCGATTGATGCTAATTGCTGTATAAACAAACATTCACAGTCAACAGTTTTGTGATCTTTGGACCGTGTCATAAGAGAGTAATTATGAACGAGTGGACACATAACAAACATGACTAACCTCATTTATTTTCACAGGCAGTAATTTATAAAGTATCATTACATGTATGTGATTATCTTACTTTTGATTAGTATAATAAGTAAGCAAAATATAAAATAAATGAGACTTTGTTAATTAGAGCTTTTTTATAATTTGTCCATTTTGTCACAATAAACGACCTTTTAAGTGATTTGAAAACAAGAATGTTATAATTCCCATAGTAATAAGATATAGATAAAAAGATGATTTATTTTCCTATTAATTTTTCTGCTAAATGGTTTATAATAACAAATTAAGTAGCAAATATTGATCTTTTTTTCTAAATTCAGATACTAAGAAAAAAATCCAAAATAAAATTCTTTCAAAATTCAAATTTTATTGCTTAGGTTTTGACTAAATTCCTAATAATTGATAGTGATTGCAGAATACCCCATATGACAAAACACATGGTCACAGAGCTGATAACAGGTGTCAATCATTTTCAAAGTTTATTGGATTAGCCAATCAAATTAGAGATAAGCCTCAAGAGCTCCTGGAGATCTTCACAGCTTGAGTGCAAAAAAGAAAGTGCCAGAATTGAGGCTTATTTTCCCTTATATACCCCACTCCGGCCTTTAACTGTACACACTCCCTTGTACAGTGTGGAGGCAAATAAAGGTTTAGACCCAAAAGTGAAATGAGCTAAAGCAAGATAAAATCAAGAAAGTAACATTTACGGACAGCAAGGACTCAGATCAGCCTGTTCTAATGTCGTGTTTCTGTCGTTGCTGACTCTGTCTTAATTGTGGTTCCATTTGTGTGTAGGGGTTTTGTGCTGGGACCTTGTTTTGTAATGAGAGTTATTTGTGTTCTTTCTAGTTTTCTTGTTTTGCAATCATTTTGGTGCATCTGATCCTTTGATATTTGTTGTGTCATGATCTGGCTGAAATGGAATTCTTACCAAGTGTTGCAAGTGCTGTGAGTTGTGCTTCAATGTCAGTTGATTCTAGATAAGGTTGTAAAATTTCTACAAAATCATTTTCTCGAAGTATCTGGAAGTTTCGTTCAACCATTCCCATGTGATGCAAGCATGCAATAGCATTCTCAAGAACACGCTCATCTGCTGGCTGAAAGAAGAGCGTTTTAAACCATAAAGCGCCACCTATAATTTGCAGCAGACGACAACTACAAATAGTGCTGCTTTTTCAAAAATAACAAATAAGGCATGAAATTGCATGAGAATCGTCGTTCATGAAATACCATACCTTATTTTTTGTCGAAAACTAGGAAAGGTGTTGCGGAATTTGTCGTATGTTGCACTTGTGATAAGCACTTTAAGGGTTAATTATGGACACAAGTTTAGATAAACAAAATATTTCAGCGTAAAATTGTAATTTTTTTTGTTTCCCATAATTTAGCATATGTTTTGGGTGCTCAAAAGAACTCATTGAGACGGTTCTTTTGAGTACACACAACATATGTTTGGGTTGAGAAACTAGAAAAAAAAATTCTGTTACATTCTCTTAACTATAAAGGCCTGTAGGGTTTGCAGCATTTTGGCAAAAATGAATACATGTCTTCTCTAATTAAATGCTATTACCCTGGCATTGATCACAACTAACCTTTGGCCTCTATTGCCCGTTCTAATACACAAGGCCAGATAAGCAATTTTGGCGTAAAATTGTAATTATTTTCTTACCCATCAGTTTAAACAATGTTACGCACTCTTATCTTGGGCCTGCTAATACGATGTTTCTGTCGTTACTGACTCGGTCTTAATTGTTGTTCCAATTGTGTGTAGGAGTTTTGCACTGGGTCCTTGTTTTGTAATGAGGGTTCTTTGCGTTCTTTCTAGTTTTCTAGTTTTGCAATCATCTTGTGCCGTAGGATGGTCTGTGGTATGTGATTGTGGTATTTCCTTGTCATTACCCTTGTTTTTATACGTAGCTTTAATGGTTTAAATTAACTTCTAGAAGTACTACAATTGCGTAGTCAGAACCCACATCAACGGAGACTACTGGATCAAGCAGTGATTCTCTTCAACTGCGTCCCTTTTCGAAATAGGAAACTCTCCAGAGGGAGCGAATTCTTTCCTTTAAGAGTAATTCCTTATGGTATGGAAAATCACTAATTAACAGGCCATGGCATGTTGTATAGGTTAATATTATAAGCTTTAATAAAAAAGTTACGTTCAGCTCCTTTTACATTGGTATTTGTATTTCCTGTAGAATTAAGGAAAAACGTTTACATTAACTTTTGTTTTAATTATTACTTACCATCAAACTACCATCAAGAAAAGACTCACACATGTCGGTTAGAATTTCAGCAATTGTTTCCAGGAAATCACTATTCAGAGCTGCATCCCTAGCTACAACCTCTGATGCATCTGTATATCCCCATAGTATTCCAAAAACTGTTTCGAACTCCGGAATAAGAGCAGTCTTATTTCGACGGTACTTTTTTGGATACATATTTACTATAACGCCGCATAGCTTAGGAACTATCTTGTTTTTGAATATCCTTTGTCCAAGCTCCATTCGAAAATCGTTAACAATTTCTCTCGGAATTTTAGCATACTCGCGCGGTAGTGCATGATAAGCATTGTTAAGTTCTTCTATTGCTTCTGCTACTGAACGCTTTACCACAGTTTTCTTTAGAAACCAATTTTTCTCCGATTTTAGTTTTGCTAGGCTTGCATTGAATTCTTCCGACACATCTTTCTTTGTTGCTTCTATTTGTTCTTCAAAATATTCTTCTAAAAGCGTGGTGTCTTCTCTATAGACGCTTTTTCTGAACTCCGCATCAGAGTCATCTGCATAGTCAAAGTCTGGTTCTTCATTATCATCGTAGTCTACATCAATGTCGCCTTCTTCGCTATCAGCGTCATTGTCTTCTTCACTATCGACATTCTCAGAATCATTCTGAAACAGATATGTCAACCCGTGCGATAGACTGGCTCCAGTCCTTCAAACAATTTTTCATCAATGTAGCCAGTCTAACTCTGATGGCTCTGTTTTAAGCTTCAAACAGAGCCATCAGAGTTAGACTGGCTACACGTTTATGATATGGCTCATTGATGAAAAATTGTTTGTCACACAGGTAGGCTGGCCCCAGTCCTTAAAACAATTTTTCATCAATGTAGCCAGTCTAAGTCTGATGGCTCTGTTTAAAGCTTAAAACAGAGCCATCAGAGTCAGCCTGGCTTCAAGTTTATGATATGACCCATTGATGAAAATTTGTTTTAAGGGCTGGAGCCAGTCTAGATGTGTGATATAACGTTACTGTAAAACACTTAATATTCTCGACATCGAAATTTTGGCGATTTAAAAAGACTGACATATTGGCGTAATTCAATTTTGGTTGTTTCTCAATTTCATGCCCTTCAAATGTTACTTTCTATTCTAATTGGGGCTACACTTAAAGGTAAGAATATGCTCCCTATGGGGAGCAATTAAAAGGGGATAGCAATATTTAAGATAAGAATAAGATCCCTATGGGGAGCATCTAATAAGGGCTACATTTAAAGATAAGAATATGCTCCCTATGGGGAGCATCTAATAGGGACTACATTTAAAGGTAAGATTATGCTCCCTATTTGGAGCATCTAATAGGGGAAAGCCCATATTAAAGATAAGAATATGATCCCTATGGGGAGCATCTTATAGGGGATAGCCATATTAAAGATAAGAACATGATTCCTATGGGGAGCATCTAATAGGGGATAGCCGTATTAAAGATAAGAATATGCTCCCTATGGGGAGCATCTTATAGGGTATAGCCATATTTAAGATATTAATATGATCCCTATGGGGAGCATCTAATAGGGTATAGCCATATTAAAGTAATGATATGCTCCCTATGAGGGATTCAAATAGGTGATAGCAATATTAAAGATAAAAATATGCTCCCTATGAGGGATTCTAATAGGGGATAGCCATATTAAAGATAAGAATATGATCCCTATTGGGAGCATCTAATAGGGACTACATTTAAAGGTAAGAATATGTTCCCTATGGGGAGCATGTACTAGGGGATAGCCATATTAAAGATAAGAATATGATCCCTATGGGGAGCATCTGATAGGGGATAGCCATATTAAAGATAAGAATATGATCCCTTTTGGCGAGCAAGTAATAGGGGATAGCCATATTAATGATAAGAATATGCTCCCTATGAGGGATTCTAATAGGGGATAGCCATATTAAAGATAAGAATATGATGCCTATGGGGAGCATCTGATAGGGACTACATTTAAAGGTAAGAATATGCTCCCTATGGGGAGCATTTAATAAGGGATAGCCATATTAAGATAAGAATATGCTCCCTATGGGGGAGTCTAATAGGGGATAGCCATATTAAAGATAAGAATATGATCCCCATAGGGAGCATCTAATAGGGGCTACATATAAAGGTAAGAATATGCTCCCTATGGGAAACATCTTATAGGGGATAGCCATATTAAAGATAAAAATATGATCCCTATGGGGAGCATCTTATAGGGTATAGCCATATTAAAGATAGGAATATGATCCCTATGGGGAGCATCTAATAGGGGCTACATTTAATAGTAATAATATGCTCCCTATGCGAAGCATCTAATAGGGTATAGCCATATTAAAGATAAGAATATGATCCCTATGGGGAGCATGTTATAGGGGATAGCCATATTAAAGATAAGAATATCTATACATTTATACATTTAAAAGTAAGTAGAAGCTCCCTATGGGGAGCATCCTATAGGGGCTACATTTAAAGATAAGAATATGCTCCCTATGGGGAGCATCTAATAGGGTCTACATTTAAAGATAAGAATATGCTACCTATGGGGAGCATCTAAAAGGGGCTACATTTAAAGAAAAGTATATGCTCCCTATTGGAAGCATCTAATAGGGGCTACATTTTAAGGTAAGAATATGCTCCCTATGGGGAGCATCTAATAGGGGATAGCCATATTAAAGATAAGAATATGATCCCTATGGGGAGCATCTAATAGGGGCTACATTTAAAGATAAAAATATGATCCCTATGGGGAGCATCAATAGGGGCTACATTTAAAGGTTAGAATATGCTCCCTTTGGGGAGCATCTTATAGGGGATAGCCATATTAAAGATAAGAATATGAACCCTATGGGGAGCATCTAATAGGGGTTATGCATTTAAAGATAAGAATATGATCCCTATGGGGAGCATCTAATAGGGGCTACATTTAAAGGTAAAAATATGCTCCCTATGGGGAGAATCTAATAGGGGATAGCCATATTAAAGATAAGAATATGATCCCTATGGGGAGCATCTAATAGTGGCTACATTCAAAGGTAAGAATATATTCCCTATGGGGAGCATCTAATAGGGGCTACATTCAAAAGTAAGAATATGCTCCCTATAGGGAGCATATTCTTTTCCTTTAATAGTAGACCCTTTTAAGACGTGTCGTTTTCCCTTCTTTGAAACATACTCTATCGTTTAAAATATACAAATCGACGACTGCTCGCAAATGAAATGGTTTAAACAAGTACAATTTGTTATATTAAATAAAGAAACATAATTAAATATGCATAACTCGCATATATTGGCACACACATGCGTATTGAAAATAGTACATATTCAAGGAAAATCACATAATATGGAAATAGGGTAAAGATAGGGTACATCGGACATCATGTAAATTCGGACAGCGACCTTGTTGTTTCGTATTTTAATTATTAGAATAAAACAATAAATTAACTTAGCAAACGGTGAAAATCCTGATGAGACGGCTCATAAGGAGCCGTCTCATCAGGATTTCCACTGTTTGCCAATACATGTCCAAATTTAGCTGATGTCCGAAGTTACCTGACTTTACCCTAGTGTTTTCCAAACAATGAATGACTGAAAGAATTTGCCCTCTCCTACCTACCTCTTCGTTGTTTTCATCGGCTTCCTCGTCGCCGGACACGACGTCGTTTTCTTCCGAATCGCTCATGCTGCTCCTAAAATGTCCTGGCTGTCAGGGGCTCGCTTACTAAATTTGTGGTAAATATTTAAACCAATTTTTATTTATCTCTTATCATGCAGTTATAAATTATGTTTTAAATAAAAAAAAATCAAATAAAGGAAAATCATTTTAACCTTGGACTATAATTCCTCATCTATAAAGCGCCATTGTACAAACAGCCCCAGCCATTCTTTGTGATAATGGTCTGTATCGTATATTTTACCCATGTAAGCCGAATGGAATTTCCCACTCATATTAATTAGAGCAGCCCATTTCCGTTTAAAGGGTTGAGATTTTTTTTTGAATTTTTATTTTTATTCAAATTTTAATAGAACATTCTGTAAGCAAATAGTGGATGCCTTGATCAGACGTCGCGTTTTGTGGCGTCTGATCTGGGTTTACACTGTTTACCTATGTCCCACAAAAAGGACGCTACGCTATGGCTAAAAGTCATACTTAAAACGTCCAAATTCAAGTACCAATACATGTGAGAGGTCTTTTTATAAGCATGAATCTATTTCAAAATTGTGCTTGTGCTTACAGCGATGGCTCGAGCTGGACTACATGCGGCCTTAGTGGCATGCACGATAGTACAATCTTCATGAAGTGGCTCATATCTGGAATGTGAAAGAAAATCGAACAACACATGGTGTGCGAATGATCTCGTCCAAATGATTCACTTAGTTTTAATAATGGGTGGGAGTGGAAAGTTATTGGTACTGAACTGTATATGACTTTTTGGTTACTGTAAAGGCGGCACCTCATGAATGCGTAATTAGGACTGATCTACCTTAGACATACTATAAGGTAAAAGCTGAAAATGAGGCATGGTTTTATTCAAAGGTGACTGTATCATCTTTCATCCATTACCTCACTTTAGACGCAAAACACATTATTTGGTCCATAAAACGCCAGCAAATAACTGCATCTGAAAACGTCAATTTCACATACATGTAAGCATAATGGCAAACATTGTGAACCCAGACCAGACTGCTCCTGTAGGAGCAGTCTGATCTGGAACAACACTGTTTGTCTATAAGGCTTCAAATATTTTAGTGGATGACAATAACATACATTTTGTGATTATGCGCTTTAAGGGAAAATAAATGTGAGTTTAGTGTGTATACCTACGGTTAGGATTTTCATGAAATGCACGTACGTTTGCGCGATTCAAACAACTTATCAACTCATTACCAAACAGACAGAGCCTGATTTCCCTTCTTGAGCAGATAAAATAGGCGAACCACGCCCAAATATGAATATTAAAGTTGCCGCCTTTACAGTAAGCGAAAAGTCCTTTAATAGCTCTCATAGTTTGCCTATAGCGTGTCAAGACAACGATTGTTCATTTAAGTTAAGTTATCGAAATAATAAGTGTATGTTGTATGCTCTTTGTTATTGTATATTGAATGTGAGCTTATATGCAGTGTGACATTGGCAATTATATGCTCATGTTGAAACCTACACGGTCGAAATTTGAGTCATTTTAAAAATATATACCTTATAACAGTAAACGAGTTACTGTATATCATAAAAGTTTATCATTGTTTTGTATTCTATATACATATACTCGTGGCATAAAAATGTAAGTCAATGCCACAATCATATACTACAGACCAACACGTGGCTACGTAAGGAAGTATCAAAATAAAACAGCAAGCTCTCTCTTCCCCAGTGAGATGATTGCAAACTAGAAAGGACACAAATAACTGCAAAACAAAACGAGGACATAAACAGAAAACACAAAAATTGGGAACAACAACAAACAATAAAAAAAAACAGCAGAGCCGCCGCCTTAGAATTGACAGCAGCCGAAGTCACTGAGGGCTTAAATTAATTTTACTGGCCAAATCTTCACCCTAGATTCTGCTGATGTAAAAACCACAAAATTAGTTTAGCTCGCGTGGAGGCTTCATATTGTATGCAATGTATCATCACAGCGAAATGACCAACTCATAAACAAACTGTGACGAAACAAATAAATTGACAATCGTTTTATACTTCTGACCCCAGTATTTGAGACATTGGTTCATCATAAAGTGAAAAAACGACTTTCAAATCACTAAATGAGCCGTGACATGTGATTTCCAACAATGTGGCGTTTTGACAAGTGTAGGCTCAGACGAGCATGTGCAGCTTAGTGTCCAGTCAGTAGCTTAACAGCAGAAACTAGCAAAGGCTTTGATCAGACTGCGCGTATGCGCAGGCTGATCTGAGGCTTTGCTGGTCGCACATACCACATTGTTGGAAATCTCAAGTCGCGGCTCATTTAAAATATTTTTCTCAACAAACTTCATTGAGTATAATCAAACCTTCTACAGAATCAAGCAAACAATTTTATTCTTATATTAATTGAGTGTTAGAGCTTATAGTAACATATACGGTTTACCTATTAAATGGAATATTCGATGTTTGAATGTAATGAATTAGTCGAAAATTGATTTCCCTCGTTTTGCTATGCTCCGATAGGTAAGTAGCCGTGTTAAGAATCCACGAGAAAGTTGAGTTTAAGATCAGCTGTGGAACGACTGACTATAATACAATATAATAGCCTTAAAAGCATCAGGGTGTGACTGCACTAACAATAATGAACTGCTCCATCAAATAGGGGTGTTACAGCGTTATGTCATGCAGTTATTCCTATTTACAAGAGAACTGTTACAAGCGATTCGATGGCGCAGTTAGTCAAACGGTTGTACTCAAAGAATCTGATAACAAGGTTGAGGGTTCGAGCCCCATAAAAAAACTTTTTTTTATTTTTTATTTTTTTGCTTTCGCAAAGATGCAGGTAATTTTTCGTGATCTACATGTTTGCAGAAAAAAACATGTTTTAATGTATTATGCACAAGCAAAGCCACTTCACTCAGTAAAATGGCGAAGCTTGTATGGAGATACGGCGACGATGCATGAGCTATTATTGAAAACGTGTACAAGACTGCAAGGAGGAAAAGAATATGTTCTTAAAAAGGTTATCCTTTGGGAGAAAAGAATGCACCGAAGAATTAAAACTAGAGTGTCCAAGTTTTTTCTGGGCCAGACTAGCTAGTTTCGGCCATTTATGCCTCATCAGTGACACTCTAATAATTTCAAAGTTCATAAATGAATCCCATGATCCCAAAGGACAAGGAAATAAAATCTACACTATAGTGAAGGGCAGGGAGACGTTCTACCGCCGCCACACAGTCCCAATCAACAGCTGTAGTGAAGTCAAATATGTTCTTAAAAAGGTTATGTATGGAATGAAACTGTCACTGAATCAGGTATGGGACAGGACTGCAGCACTCACTGGCGTTAGCAGATCTACCGCTCAGAAAATTGTGGAAGAGAAGAAGAAGGTGAATTATTGGGCGAGTGAAATCGCGAGGGACAACATGCCTGAACCTGTGGTTATATATCTGGATTCAGATGATGATGACTTCGCGACAGACACAGCAAGCGAGAACGAGAATGAAACTTGAAAATTCCTAGTACTGTGATGAAATTGCTAGATAAATATAAAACAAGACAAAAAAAAAAAAAAAAAAAAAAAAAAAAAAAACCATCAGAAGAATATACAACTGCAAATAAAAACACGCAAAAATTATTTTATAACATATAAAACTTATTTTCCTATATTAAAATAATTAAACATCAATACATGCAATAAAATTAATGACAAAAAAAAAACAAGTCCGAATTGAGGCTTGAACTCACGACTTCACGCGTTTCAGAGAAGCGTTTTAACCACTATACCATAGAAACAGATATCAATTGAATATAGCTTTAAAGAATATACATTTTTGTAAGGAAATTTTACAAACAGTTAACGGTAAATTATCTGCTCATCCCAGAAAAATGGACTCGACCAAAGGTCATTACTGAGAGGTCACAAATGAGTAATAGCCAGACGTGTTTTATTTAGTATGCATGTATACTGTATACATGTAGTATGCTATAAGAGGGCTATAGGCATTAAGGTATTGGTTTCCCATATAAAGTAATGCATGCATCCTTCTTATCGTAGTTCAAAAGTCTGTAGAGTGTTCTGTCCAAGGGGCTGTTATGTGGTAGATAACTATGTTTGCATTTAGATGTTTTAATAAACATCAAGAAAAGTTTCTTACGAAAGAAATGGAAAAGTTTACGGAAAATATAAGGTGAAGTCGGTCGGTAGTTCCAGCGGCTTATACCAAAAAATATGATTTTTGTTCTTGTTGTATTCATAAGCTATCGGAGGTGGTGTTGCAAGGGAAAGGGTGTTTAGATAACTACGTTCAGCAATAAAAATATAATTTCCTGTTTGTTTAGTACTAATTCGTTAAATCACACCAATGGCAATGATACGTGGGCCTGATTTGGATCCAAACTGCTTGACACTATGATGATATCCCTGGAAGCATATTTTCAAAAAAAAAAGTTTATTTTGAAAAAATTAGCAGACAGCAAAAAAAAACATGAAAAATAAGTGTTAACCCTTAAAGCGCCCATAAAAAATACATCTGAATAATGAGGTCTGCTGAAGTCGTCTACTGCAAATAATTGGCTAACATTAGGGACAAATTTAAGTATAGAAGCAAACAGGGTGGACCCAGGTTAGACTGCTCCTAGGAGCAGTCTGATCTTGGTCCACACTGTTTGACATAGAGGCTTCTTAAACATTTCAGCAGACGAGAAAAGCAGACGACTTTTATTATGATTGACGCTTTAAGGGTTAAAGATATACTTCCTAGAAATAAGTGTTGATCCACAATATAAATTTACGAAACGAATCAATCCATGAATTAATTTATAATAAAATACCAATGTTGTTAGAATGGGAAAGCCCTTCATTTTGGTAGACCAGGAAAAAACCATAGTCCCGTTAAAGGGCACATGCTTTTTCTTCTCAGTACCGAGGCCTACTTTGACACTTTCGCGCTAACATTAGAATAGATAGTTAGTTCATATGCATTTCGTATTTTATCACATAAATATACCTAATAAGGCCAACATTCTGAAAAATCACATAATATTATAAGTATCATCCCTGTTCCCACCATTCACGACAGTTGTCGTCTGCTCTCTCATCTGTTGTGTACTTTTTGGCATATAGTGCAAAGAATATGAACCCAGATCAGACTTATAATGGTTCATAGTGTTTGCTTCTGTGACAAAAGTAGTCTTGAGATCACTTTTCAAATTGAATATGTGCAGCAGACGTAATAAACAGACATTTTCTGGACAATAACGTCTAGCAGGATAAGGATTAAAATATGAGATAGTGCATGGCATGACCAACAACATTATCTGTGCGCCAAGAAAAGACTTAGATCAGTCTGAGTATCAATCTCCATTCAGTCTGATCAGATTATTCGCTGTGCACATCAAGATACTATGATACTATGAATCCTAGGCTCCCCATTGAGCTAAGAGTAAGAAATTTTGTCACTAGTCTGGGTTATAAAAAATCCAACTCAACTGAGCTTGAGCTTTCATGATTGCTTAGGCCGAATAAAAATACCTGTGTTTAGGGTAACCCGACCCTACCTAAATTTACTGGCGAAACATAGAATTATTTCTGGAAAAATATAATTTTATGCATTTTGAAAGGCGAAATGCCTTTCCAAATGCATAAAATTATAATAATTTTTTCAGAAAAAGAAAATAATTGAAAACAAAAATGTGTGCCTACCCTACCTAAAAGTCTCAGACATGTTACCCAAAACACACTTATTTTTTAATTGGCTTTATTAAAAGGTTAAAAAAAAGTCAAAAAATATTATTTTATTGCTTTAAAATCAAAACTCTCAGATATGTATCGATCCTGCTGATAAATGTTACATTCATGTGCAGGATAAATTCCATGCTATGTTTTGAACAATTGTATTTGTTGGCAGAATACTATGGCATTAGAGGGTCCACCTACAAGTGGATCAACTCGTGGCTCTCGGGGTGCACTCAACAAGTAGTTTTAGACGGTCAAGTCTCAGGTCCAGTCTCAGTGCTATCCGATGTACCCCAGGGATCGGTCCTAGGACCAGTCCTGTTCCTCTTCTTCATAAACGGCTGGTCCAAATTTAAAATATCAGAATTGCACTAATGGTTCCGCTCCCCGGAACAAAATGGCTGCCAGAGCTGTAGATAAGAAATATCTTTTAAACGTCTGGTCCAAACACAGAAATATTCACGATAATGCCCTCTACCAAAATTGCACAAAAGGTTCCTCTCCACTGAACAAATTGTGCAGAGCTGTATATAAGAAATATCTTTTAAACCACATTTTCTGAACCACTGATCCAAATTTTAAATAATTTGACATGAGTGTTCCCAAAAATTGCACAAATGGTTCTGCTCTGCCAAACAAAATACTATCAGAGCTGTCTATAGAGCCAACAAAAGATTTGTTTTTAAACATCAACTCGATCCAGGGCTCAGGTGAGGGATCCATGACACCAGGGTACTCTTGTTTTATCCCAAAATGGATAAAACAAAATGCAGATTCTTTGTCAATTTTATTTTCTTATTGTTCAGATAATACTCCAGAAGGCATGGTTTAAAGGGAAGCTGATAATAGAGGGGCAACGAAATAGCTGATGGAAAGAATATCCTTGTACACCAAAACATAGAGGATCTTACATGAGTGCTCATGTTTTATTGAATTTATTAAACAAGTTGGGGAAAAGAGATAAAATGCGAGGCTTGCCGAGCATTTTATCTCTTTTTCGCAACGAATTTAATAAATTCAATAATACAAGAGCACGAATGTTAGATTCTATTTATCATATGACATTTAGATTATTTTGAAGGTTCATTTCTGACGTAAAACATTTTAAATTTTGTCATTATGTTCGCAACGTTGTTATGGACGTCATAACGTTTCCCGTAAATCTATAAACCACTAGTGGTTTATCGATTTTATTGCATGGCGTTATTTCACTCCCAGACGCGACGTCATATGATAAAATGTAATATGGGATAATGAATACATCTCTAGAAAAATATTTTATTCCTTCTTCTGTATTGCCTTCAAATTCAAGTGAGAAACTTTGTAGGTAAAACAGACCTATCCACTGCTTAATAGGAATGACTAAAGTTGGCTAAAGCTGATAGTTTACCTGAGAAAAAGTTAAGCTTTCAACGCCTAGTATACATGCATGGTATTTTAATTATCACATGACCTCGCACATGGCCATGAACACCTTTTATTAAAATCTGTAAACCACTAGTGGTTTGCATATTTAGTACCATTATGAAATGACATTATAACAATGTTGCGTATAAAATGACAAAATCTTGACTTTTTCACACCAAAAATGCAACTTCAATTTTTTTAATGGCATATGATAAATAGACTCTGTAATATTGACTTTGTTAAACGCGTTGCTCGGCAAGCTTGGCATTTTATATCTTTTTTCTCCAACAGGGTTAATACATAGAGAATAATACATTGTGTTTCCATATGAAAACTGTCACAAGGTTTTACTCAATATGCATAAACAATAAGTCCACCAAGACAAGTTGTTTAGGCCAAGAAAATAATTATTTGTGGTTCAGGTGACCCAACCTACCCTAAATTTTACTACGTACCCTAAACTTTTGTCTCCAAATTCTGAAGGTCGAAGATTATAGCAAAAAAAAAAATTTTGTTATGCTATTCTCTTCCAACTTCAGAATTTGGAGAAAAAAACATATCAAAATGCCCATCTCAAACGGAAATCTAAATTTCTATGCATTCAGTCTTTGGTATTGGAAGTAAAAGGATTAAAACAAGGTTATATCTGCAAAAATAGACCCTTTTGTCAGTTTTTGACTTATTTAATACATGTACATTTCCAAGCAGTTCTGAATATGCCAGGAAAAAAGTTTTCAAAAAAAAGTATCCTATCTACCAACCCTATTTTTTTCAGGGTGTATTCTGAACCACACATATTTTTTATTTGGCCTTACACATATTCAGCCACACCTGAGTGAAAGATTTGTCATATCATGGAAACGAAGTTTATTTATTATTCTGTATATTATATTTTTCTTGTTTTCCAAGAAAAGAAGGAGACAGAAAAGGCAACAAAGAAAAAAATGCGTAGTTATACATAGGCAAACAGGAAATCATATTATCACAAGTGCAATATGTCACTGCTCAAGATACATAGCTATTACAAAAAAAGTAGTTCCTGCAAGAGTCATATCTCAATAGTGACATTGTTCACTCCTCAAGATATTAAAACTATCCCACTGCAAAACAATAGGAAATTCACACAAAGTGTATTACCTGAACACTCATGCAAGATCCTCTGTTTATTTGATATTTAAAATAACAAATAAATTAAAGCAACATCCTTCCAATAAATTCTGCTCTGAGAACAAATAAGCAAGACAATAACTCACCCAACTTTTAAAGCACTATAGTCATACATTTGTGAATATGAGTACTAAAACATATACAGTGCAGCCTCAATATAACACTATGCTTAGGGTCAATTGGAAAGAACCAAGTTCTACGTAAAGTAGTGATTCATTTACAGTTTTGGGCTTATGGCTTATGCCATATCAATGAGTCTAACTGCAAACTTATGAGTCCAGAACACTATTTTTAAAGACAAGTCTGCAATACTATTGCATCCTGGGACTCGCTGAAATACAAACTTTGCATCTCAGAGTCAAAATTATGCGCAAAAGATGCAGGATGCACAGGTAACAATCTCACTGAGTGTGTTATGAACGGACATTTTTATAAAGGAATTGTAGAAAAATGTCCATTCAATGGTCACAACATGATCGTTTTATAGCCAAATCCGAGGTATAATAAAGTATGTTATAAAGCGACTGCCCTGCATACTTGAAATAATAGACATATATGTGCTATGAATCATATCAATGCCATTTTATACGTAATTGCCAAAAAGCATGCAGCATATTCACAGAGACTTACTCTTATATTCACAGGAACTTTCTTTTAAGCATCCCAAATATATGCTTTCATAGGGAACTGTTTTTGAAAATATCCTCTTCTATGAATTCAATGTACCTCAGGCAGGTAGAGCCTTGAGGATGACACCTTTCCTGCATGGGCGGATCTAGAGGAGGGGACACGGGGTCCAGACCCCCTCTGTAAAATCACAAAAAATTTAGGATTTCTAAGCATACTTGTCCAGATCCCCTGTAAAACCACAAAGCCACCAAGTCAGCATTCAATCTTGGGCCACCAACGACCCGCCAGCAAAACGCCATTTAAACGGCGTTTCGCTGGCGGGCTGATGACGGCCCGTTTATAGTGGTATTTGGATCCCCTCTCCCTTCACCAAATAAAAAAAAGTAGTCAAATTTGGACCCCCTCTGAAAAACTTCTGGATCCGCGCATGATGTGGAGGCTATATTAGACTTTGTTACCAGCAATTATTTGTGTTCTAGCCGTGAAATTAAATAAGTATACCATCTTTACCTCAGTATGTCCAATAAGGCGACCGAAAAAGATTTGAATTTGCACCTAGAGCTATTACGGTCCGATTATACATCTCAAACTGTAAAATAAGTTACAAAATGTATTGAAATTTTAGAGCCGTACCATTAGCCCATCTTCAGTGGACTGTCTACAGGTAGGGGCCAGTATCTCTACACTCGTAGTCTAGAGATACGGGACCGTACCTCTAGAATCGTAGATAGGAATCAGACCACAATTATGTCCCTTGATTGGTTGTACACAATAAGGATGTTATTTCGCGCAAATGGTTCCTCTATCAGTGGCCTGTAAATCTACCAATTCATGTGATAAACCTTGTTATTGGGTATGTCTGAACTGCCCAATGAATAAGCTTTCAGAAAATGTTGCTTCTGTCCCAGTACCTGGTCATTCTAGGAAAATTGAGGCCTCTGCACACCTAGGTAAAATGCTGTTAAGATAGCCAACATGACTGCTGTGTCAACATAGGGTTTGTCTTAACTCACATGGTTCCAAAACGAGCCGGACTTGCCCTATCTAGTCAGTGATTAGAATGACTCCCCGGCCATGTTTGAGTGGGGAAAAGCTTCAGAAGAAAGACAGCTTCATCATGTATAATAGGAGGTGTTGTAATGAATGATTAAATTATAAAGTAAAATTTATTGTAGTCTCGCGCCTGTTCTAGACTGCTTCCCTGACCTCGTATACAGGTATATCAAGGACGGTAGAAGACCAATTTCACCAGGGCAAAATTGCCCTGGTATTCCATATCGCTGAATGCTTTACGTAAACCAAGCGTCTATTTATCATCTATAAATAGACGACTGTCTCTTATCTTATTTACATGATTTCTTCTGTGACACGAAAGAGCTGAGGGTGTATTTTTCTCTTAACCTTGAACTTGGTTCTTTCTTTCCATGATAACACAGCGTATTAAAGAAGCGAGCTACATGTTATGACATGTATTTAGCCTCAGAATAAATAGATCTACGATATTTTGTGGATCTACACAATTTTCAAAAAATATCAGCAGACGACGCTAATAGGTAAAGTGTAATCTATGCAGGTGGCCGTTAGACATTAGCGGTTCTGTAAATACACTGCCTGATTCTGAATACATCTATGACGTGTAGTTACTCCGCTCATCTCAGTGGTAGAATAAAACACGCGACTAACGGTCTGCTACTGTCGTTAGTTCATAAGAGGTGGCAGTGAACAGTCTAGCGCCTGTTCTAGGGATACGGGCCCGTACCTGTAGCCACTTCCTTGTTAAAATAGCAAAAAGTTAAATTTTTGACCGTTTATCATTTCTCTTTTAGCTAATATTTTTCTGGATGTAAAGCCCTGAGCCATGCAAGCAGTTATCGTGTAATATATTTTTATAAAGATGGTGGTTCAATCCCAGTTTGCACCGAGTAAAAGGCGACAGGTTAGTACGTGCTAGCGTGCTTCCTCTTTGCGACAATGGGTTTGATTTGTTTTCTAGGAAAGCGGAAATGGTGTGACTAAACACTGAAAAATGCTACTTCTATAAATCTCGGTACTGATTTCCAGCCATTTGCTGCTCGAAATAGAAATGTTTTTATAAGGTCTTTGGACCAAAATTGCAGTTATCAAGTGCAACCAGTATTTTTTTGGATTATGGTCTTTAATTGTTCAATGCAGAATGGTTGATTCTGATTCTCATCAATTTTTCTGTTCGATGCATCTGCATCGTGTGAAACAAGTGAAGCCAGTTGTTCTGTGCGCATGTCCAGATTGCATGCTGTTCCGATTTTGCATGGATAATCAAAATTTTGCAATTTGAAATCCGATCCATAATAATCTAACACATATTGTCGGAGCAGTGAAGTATTCTTCATAGGATGCCAAAACGGAAAAGGGTCGAGCCTGATGAGAGGGTCACGTTATCACTGGATGATGATTCGGATCACAGCAAAGGTAATGTAGGGAGGCTACCTTTGGTAGAGGAAATATTCAACATAGACTCAATTTTAAAAGACCCTATTTATATGCCAGGGTCACAGCAGACGACTCAAAGCACTGATACTGAAAATCCTTTCCTCTCTTTGTCCATTGATGTAAGGGTAGAACCCATTAATATGGTCTGATGTGCAAATGATGATTTAGCAATTTATGTTCCTAGCCAGTTGAAGCAAACAATTTGTGAACATAAGTACGTAAACATTGCATTACTTTTAAAAGGAAATGCTAAATTGGCAGAAATATTTTCGGGGGGGGGGGGGGACATTCTGTATGTTTCTGATGGCAAGGTAGAGGCACGACCAAAGCAGACTAAAGAAAGAGTGAATTCCATTGAACAATGGACCGACGCAATTTTTATTTTTATGAGTATATACCTGCGCTACCCTGGCAAGACACAGGAGCTCCTGAAATACATCTCGGCTATTCGTGATGCTGCAGCAAAATTCCCCAACTATGATTGGCGTTATTATGATGAACAATTTAGAGTGAGGCAGGCAGAAAGAGTTCAAAATGTGGGCAAAATCAATTCTGATTTATGGCTTAGAACCATGCCAGTTTCTTCCACTACATTTTCATATCAACCTGATGTTTATCAATTTGGTTCTTGTAGAGATTTTAACAACAAAGGGTTCTGCAATATTCACCGTTGTCGCTACCAACACTCATGCGATTTGTGTGGCAGCTCTTTCCATGGTATGTTAAGGTGTCAAGCTGGTAAAGAAATACCATCAGCACCATTGCATAGTTTTCGAGGCTTCCGTTTCGGAGGATACAACAGGGGCTACAACAGGGGATTCCGCATCAGAGGGCAGGAATCCCCATGACAGCACAAAACGCTTTCCCTTGGCAAGGACGCCCATCAAGTTAGAAAAATTGCACCAATACCGTAGTACATATTCTGATTCTCAATCCGCTGATGAGATTGCTCATGGTTTCCAATCTGGTTTTCCATTGCACTATTCCGGCTTTCGTATGCCTGGAGATGCAAAATATTTAAAATCTGCCAATGCCCACCCAGAAATTGTTAGGCAAAAAATTAGCACCGAAATCGACAGTGGTAGAATTGGGGGACCCTTTATTGATAGGCCTATTTATACCTTAAGAGTTTCACCAATTGGTTTAGTGGAGAAAACACCAGGCGAGTTTCGCCTAATCCATCATCTCTCTTACCCAGAGGGGGAGTCTCTTAATGACTTTATAGACCAAGATTTATGCTTGGTCAAATACTCACAATTTGATGAGGAAAGTCATATGGTCCAAGATATGGGCCGTGAAAGTTTACTATCTAAATTAGAAATAAAGTCGGCCTATAGATTACTTCCTGCGAATCCAGCCGAGTTTGATCAGTTAGGTTTTATGTTTGATAACAAATTCTATTTTGATAAAGCAATGCCTTTTGCTTGTAGCATATCCTGTGCATCCTGGGAGAAGGTCTCTACTTTTTTATAATCTATATCAAAGCAAAACTCATCGGTTGGTGACTTGAAGCATTATGTCGAGGATTTTCTCTTTGCTGGTGACGCTAAGACAGATAATTGCTTAATCATAATAAAAAAAATCATGTTCTGTTGTGATCAAATGGGTTTTCCATTGCATCCGAGAAAACAGTTTGGCCTACTACATGTATTGTCTATCTGGGTCTTGAGATTGACTCTTTTGAATTGGTGTGTATGCCCAAAGAGAAAATACAAGAAATGATCTCCAAAATATGCCTTGTCAGAGATAAGAAAACAGTGAAATTAAGAAACATGCAACAGCTCATTGGCAGTCTGAATTTTGCTACCAGAGTTATTGTCCCTGGATGTCCCTTTTTGCGCCATATTATTAACTCTATTATGGGGGTCAATAAGCCACATCATCATCACTAATTCAATGCGATAAAACTTAGAAATGTGGCTCATTTTTTTTAAAACTATAACTGAGTATCAGTTTTTCATGACAGTTTTTGGGTGAACAACGAAGATGTAGAATTTTGATCTGACAGTGCTGGGGGACCGGGTATGGGTTTTGGCGCAGTTTTTGGTCAGAAATGGACATATGGCATTTGGCCACAAACTTGGCATGACCGAGACATTACAAGAGATATCACAGTTTTGGAACTTTTTCCCATATTTGTTTGTTTAGTTGTATGGGGTGACCTATCACAGAACAAAACAGATTTTTTTTCATTTGGACAATCAGAGTGTGGTGTACATTTTGAGTTCATTGACCTCTAAGTCAGATAATGTTATGGTTTTGGTCAGGGTGATAACTATCGAATGTTCAAAGGACAATATGGTGATTAAAGGGAAACACATTTTGGTAAATTGAACAAATTTTCAGACTGTTTGTCTCTACTTTTGTTACAGAAATTCTGCCAGATAGCACCGGACGCAGAAGCTCAGCCAGTGGCAGTGCGACGATCTTTTGAGAGTCTTCGATTAGGGTGTGATTTATTACTGGGTGCCAGTCTATCAGAGAACACAAAGAATGTTTATAGCAATGCATTAAAGATTTTTTTTTAAATTTTCGCTCACAGTACTCTTTAGCCAACATCTGGCCTGTGCCTGTTTCTGACTTTGCATTCTTTGTGTCATTCTGTTATCAGCAGGGTTACTCCCCTTCTACAGTTAATACTTATATGTCTGCTGTTAGTTTTGTTCATAAGGTACGGAATCTGGATGACCCCATAGATTCATTTGTTTTTTAAAAAAAACTTTTAGAGGGATTTAAACGCTTGCAGTCAAGAAAAGATCTTCGTACACCAATAACTTAAGATATTTGGTCAAAATTGTTGAATCTTTGCCCTTTATCTGTTAGAATCAGTATAAACTAGCCCTGTTTCACTCAATTTACTCACTTGCTTATTTTGGCCTTTTTAAAGTAGGATAACTGGTCTTTACTAATCAATGGCAATCTGGCTATCCATTAATATTGAGTGATATTAATCTTGCATCACAAAGCTTAACAGTACTTTTAAGGATTTCAAAAGCCAATCAGTCTGGCAGACCCGTCATGATTACCATACCATTGGAGTCAAATAGGTCAATATGCCAAGTGTTGGCTATGCAAAGATATTTGACATTGTGGGGATCCTTTACTGGTAATCTATTTTGCCAAGCAAATAGGCTACCTTTAATGCGTTATCAGTTTGGTGCCATACTGTCTAAAGCCATTTCACATATAGGATTGTCATCAAAATTCTTTAAAAGTCATTCATTAAGGATTGGCGGGCTACGTCACTAGCGATCAGTGTCAGATCATCAAACTTGGTCGCTGGAAATCCAAAGCCTTTTCCAGTTATATTCGACCATGATTTCTTAAGCCTTTTGCTTGTCAAGACATAATTTCTAGAATAAATTTACATGTATTTTTCAGACATCTGGATTGTGGGGGATTCCTTCATTAGCCCAGCAGACTTCTGGGCCTCTTCTGCTTCTAGAATGAATCTAAAGTTAGACCCAAGTCAGGCTAAGGTACGATAGCTCAGTACAGGCAGTATGAAGTGGCAGCATCTGCGGCTGCAAATTCAATGGGTTGGCCTACATGGGCAACCGAAGATGATAATTTTACATGTAGGGGGCAATAATGTGGTAGACGCAAAAATGCAGAAAATGAAACAAATTATGAAATAGCTAGGAGGCTAAGAGCCAAATTTTGGCCTGATTGTGCTATTCTGGATACAAGCATGAAATTTGGCATAGTTGTAGACAATGAGTGATTAAGCAATATAGGATATAGAACCACATTGGGAAATGCCTACTGCGCAAGCGCGAAGCATTTTCTGATTTTAGGCTGTTATCATAGAGCTTTCGTACAGTTTGACTTTAAAGAAGGGGTCATGTTGGCTGTAGAATAATAAAATGTGGAGGAACTGATATTAATTGTTTGTAGTTTAGTCCTCTTCATTCTTTAATTGCTGCGCATGCGCAAATAATATGAATTTTGTACAAAGATGGCATTCTATTTCTCTTTTATTGAAAACTGGGCAAAACCAAATGTCCCTATCAAAGGACCAAAGCATGTCTTGAATAAACATGATATAGGGACCTACAGACCTGTTTAGATGCACATGCACAGTGAGGTTCTTTTAACTGGATGTTGTTTATACGCTTAACAAAGCCCCAATTATTTACAAGTATAAGCTTTTACAAAAAAGGCTCTAAGCTAAACATAAATGAAATTATTATTAGACTTAAAAGTCAAAATTTGAGAAAAGAGGATAGTAGGCTTGTGGCAGACAGACAGACATACAAATAGTTTGTTTGCTCAACTTCAAAGCCCTTGGAACACCTGAGCTACCAGGGTGGTCCAAAGTCACCACCACATATTTTCTTTGTGTTGCCTAATTTGGATTGTTTTAACCTGGAGACATCTCTGAAAAAGTTATGTTTTAAGCCGAGGGCAATATACCTTTTTGATAGACAAACAGACAGACTCACAGACAGACAGACAAACAGGTAGGCAGACATATATATTCTGTCGTGCTTGAGCTCACATCCTCATATCACTGTCTGTCGATGGACTGTCTCCAAACTGTCAATGAACTGTATATGTATATTTCAAGTGGCGCACTTCCATAAACACCAGTTAGTCACGCCATTCTATTTTTTGTGGGTATGATAACGTTACTTTTTTGTGGGGGTACCTGATTTGGTTGTGAGCTACTGACGGCTTCGAGGCATTTGGTCCTCCTGTAAAAGATTTCGCACTTGCAGTCAGTATTGTCATTTTGGATGGAGCCTCCGTTCTTCAGATACTTAAAGGTGTAGGGGCTAGCACTGTTCAGTGAGAAGTATACAAACGATGTTTAAAAACGTGACGTAATATCCACTTTTGGTGCAGTTGGTCGAGTGCATTTAGTGTGTAGCACATGTTAGGCGGACAGTTTAAAAGCATCAACAAGGGAAAAGCGAGGAGACAACATCCACCGGCGGGCCGGTCCATTAAATATACTGTCGTACCAAAAAACTGGCAAGATTTCTTGTGAGAAGATGACACTATTTCATTATCTTTCCAACTGCTGTGTTTCCTGGACATTAGATATTCCAACTTAGAAACAATAACCACAGATTGAGATCATGTGTTGCACAGGGAGAGTGTGACAATACTCTAGAGAGAACCCTGCACTTTATGTGTGAAGAAGCTGGGTCTTAGTATGTCCAGCTTGCGATATGCCTTCATTTGCGCCTTGTTTGCATGATTTGTTTGTTTGTTTTTGTTGTTTTACGTCCCATGTCAACAGCTATGGTCATTGCGGGACGGTCAGTTCACTTAACCACACTTTTTCCAGGGCAGGCTTGAGCAAGCGGTTTACCAGTAATTTGTGCACATACTTTCGCTTGTAACTGACAACAACCCTTCTTGAATAAATCAGCGGAAGGGAGGAGAATGACTGTAGAAATTATTTCATGATCAATCTCCACGAAAGTATGGTACCGAGCCGGGATCGAACTCGCAACCCCTGGATCTGCAGTCAGACACGCATCTCTAGCCAGACACGTTACCGACTGCGCTACGTGGCCCGTTTGCATGAGGAGGCAGATACAAAGATATTTGCTTGTGCTACGGAAGCAGCTGAAAATAAGCAGTTTCGCTGTTGATACTGATTTAGTAGTTCTTGCCATACCTGTGGTGCAACAGTTGTGAGTGGATGAACTGCGGGGTTGGCAAAAATCGCTGGCTATCGTTGGTGTTAAATCAAATTGTCTTGCTTTTTTTTCATTCACTCATAAGGTGCTTGGAAAACAGTGTGTGAGCTTTCCAGCTGTAACTGGGAATTTTGTAAAAAATGAACTCTCTCCCTGAAAAGCCACCTACAGATTACCTCTGCACCATTGAACGATTCATCACAGTACTGTATAGTATAACAAGCAAGCACCTACATGAACGTAGACATGGCGAGATAACATTTGTTTACCAAAAAGGTTTGTTCGATAACGAAATATGGCTTTGTACCAGCACTTTTAAAGGCAGCATATCAAAGCTCATGTGTTAGGGTCAGTACTAGAACAGGGGAAATGATTACCAAGTCCAACAAACTGGGATGGGTACGACTAGACACTGGAATGTACAGTCCACTGTGGACCACCAAAGCAAAAGCATCAAAATCTTCTCTTGACCTTGTGAGATATGGCTGTCTTCAGGGTTGCAGAAGTAGAAAATGTAGCTCTCCAGTGTACGACCCTTTGTGCCTGTTGTGGCAACTTCGAACACTACATTTCTGTAAATTTATGATTGTTTTTAAAATTGGTGATGATACTTTGAAAAGGCTGTGTCATATCAGCTTATATACAGATTATGGCACATATTGCCAGCTCTCTTGGACAAATGTCACTTTTAAAATGTATACGTTTGTATATAAGATCAACGTGGTCTTGTCATCTTGGCCAAGGTGCCAAGTAACCAAAATAAACGCATAGCAATGCATGGACATAAATCCAAAAGACAGTCAAACACTCTTCAGTAAACCCCATAACATAAGTTACAGTGGAAGTTACATTACAGTAAGTAGTCATTCAAGAACATAATGGGTAAACCATGCATGTCCCCAGCATAACAAGAGAAATTCATTCATGTCAAATGCTGCACTAGAGAACCACTGTACTCGAACAGCATTGTCATCGCGGGTTTGCTGCTGTCGACGAGGGCACGAATTAGACAGTCTAAGTGTACCTGGTTGTTAAAAATGGTAATATTTTGTCAATATGTACTTTTGAACATATTCTGTGCTTATTATTATCACTTTTATATTCAGCTGTGTATCTGCTGCTCAAAGATTTATGTGAGTTATGCGTTAGTCGATACAGCACCTGAGTTATGCCAAAAAGGTCATATTTTTTCCTGAAAAAAGGATGGAAGGCATTTTTGTTTATGTTCTGGAATATATGCTTACTTTAGTTAGTTTAGATAAAATGCAAAATATTAGTATTCGCAATCTGAGGACAGGGCATTTTGAAAGTTATTCAAGTGAAACTGGTTTAAGCCCTCCAGTAAAATACTTTAACTGACCGTTCTAAGGCGGTACTTCTTTGGTGGATCATTTGTGTTATTTCTGTGTTGTGTTTGTCATGCTTTCGCGCGTCTGCTCATTGCTGCCTTGTGGTCACCTGCTGGGAAAGGGCTGGCCTCTTGGCTCTCATTTGTGGTGTTTAATTATGTGGTTGTTATGTTCCCATTTGGTATCCTATGTCAGGTGTAGTACGTATCGATTCCTGATCTTTGCCCCCTTTCTTACTTTCATACTATACGCATAGTACTACATATATCGGCTGTTCTGTTCCAGTGACCGGGTCATAGATTGCATACAAATTGGTTACATTTAGACCCTGGACTACTAGTACAATGCCTTTGACTATTCAATTTTTGAGTACAGTTACAAAATGGTTTGCAACTTCACAAAAAATAAACAGAAATATGCAAAACATTCTATTCATTCACTTAATTGCATTCTTTATTATGTGATGCCATTAAATTATAACTAATGACTAAAATAGAGACTCAATAATCTATGAACACATTTCGAACTCATAAACAATCTTCTGGCTATCCAGAAATTGGCTGGTACTTAGCTAGTTTTTGAATTTAAAGGCTCCAATTGTCCAAGAATGGACTACAATACCTAAGTGATAATTGCAACTGGAAACATCTTCATGAAAATTAATATGTGTAAAGAACTAACTTATAGAATGGATCACAGTAAACCAAAGTAATATAGTGTGTGCCCTCGTCGACTGCAACCGACCCGTGATGACTGCACTGTTCTTGTACAGTGGCTCTCTAGCATGAATACATGCCCAGCAAAAATTAATGGATAAATAATTGCGTAGAAACACATTTATTTCCCAGTCATGGTTTCTACATCTTGTCCTACCAAGGGTTGCGATTGTCTAATCTAACCCTTGGCCTCACAGCTTTGATTTTCTCCGATTGAATACGCCATAAGCCGAAAATAGTAACAATTAATATGATCAATCACAAAGCGGTGCAAAAAATCGATACACACCAGGCCTCCAGATAAGACGGCGTGATTAGTTTACATTCAGTTTTCTTATTTAACAACTAAAATGTACGTTTAATGTGCTCAAAAGAACTGTCACATTAAGATGGTTATTTTGAGCACCCATAACATAATTTTGAACATAATTATAGAAGAAAAATAAATAATTTTACAACCAAAATCTTTGCTTATCTGGACTTATGTAGACTTAGCAGGCGGTGCATATTAGATGCTGATAAACTGCTACATTTAATCTGATTGGCAGGAAGGGATTATCGAAAAAATCCTTCTTGGCGTTTTCATTGGTCGATTAGTCTGCGCTAATAATAAATTTTGAGGGTCGTGAGGCGAAGGGTTTGTCGAAAGGTAGATACGACGAAACCTTCGCTGGTGAAGATGTGGTTTCTACCGTTTTGACATCATTCAACGAGATAACTGGAAGTATAAGTTAGTTTGCGCATGCGTAATTATGGAAACTTTTTTAAAATATATTTGTTTATGAACTTAGAACATCTAGAGATATAGTGGGTCGATTTTTTACCATGTTAAGCGCAAATATCGGTCTGTGTAGTCAAGTGAGACCAAATTTTCTATAACGGAAGTGAATTTTGCCTTGCGCATGCGCAGTGGAAATTTGTCGAAGTGGTTCTATATCTAACACCATCAGCTCACCAACCTCAACAAGTGTGGAAAATTTCATGCTTGTATCCAGAATAGCACAATCTTGGCTCTTAGTCGCCTAGCTAAAACGAGACTACAATATTCTTTTTAAGACGTTCTCCAATACATTAATTGTATGGAGTGAGATTCTTCGTCGTTTAACCTGGACATATGCTCCCCCTCATTCAGAATGGAAATGCTGGGACAAAAAAGCGCATCAAGTTTAAATGGACTGGGTCGGCAGATGGTCTCAACAAACAATAATAGAAAGGTCTTGAAGCACGAGGTCACGGTTAACTGCCCTGGCCTCTTTGCGAAAGACAGGTGTCATATGTCACAAGTAGGCAATGCTCTGTTCTGTAACACTCTTCAGGGTGAAAAAGAAACATTCCTTTCCAAAGACGTTAAAGTATTTGGACCCTGAATTTATGGTTGACCACTTCGAATTGGTCGGTCGAATATTCTTCATGGCGAAATTCTTGCGCTCAAAAGTCAATCTTTAGAAAGAAAAACCAATCTTTTCTGAAGAGTGAAGCAAAACATTTTGATTGTCAAAATAAGAGCAAAAAAAAAACAATTAATTTGCTATCACAAATATTGGTAAATTTGAGTGCAATCTATCTTGAAGGCATTGAAGAATTTAAGCATCCAGTTTGCTACTTGACTGCGCGGATTTTGCCAGAGAACAGGCGGGACTTTGCAACTGAGACCTAATGCTCCAAATACACCTTTAATTAAGTGACAATTTGATAAGGACTCAAATGTTGTTTGTTTTATTTGATGACATAAATAAAAGGATATGTAATATTGTCAATGAAAATACAAGAAGTAATTGTTGATTCCTTTTGTTTTATTTCATTTGTTTCATAAATTAAATAAGTTTTTGATCTCATTTAAAGCCATGAGTCCATTTTAAATTGAAAAATAAATTTCTCTTCTTAAGCTGATACATAATATGGCACTAACATATACAATATTAAATATAATGAGAGTAGTAACAAATAATGACAATAACTTGCTTTGCAGGGCTATGCATTCATTTTACATGTTTTATCACATCCCTAAATACAAGTATTTTCTAGTGAAAAAGTTAGCATTTTTCTTATGTCTTCATTAAATCCTTCAACCCATCTTATTGAGACTATTCCAATGAGTATCTACTATATATGGGCCAGCAAATGAGATTTTGCGCTTTATCACCTTGTAGAGCAGCTCACATACACAAAGAATGGATGTAGGTGAAGACCAGGACCAACAATAAGACCTATAACTCAGCTGCTTTGGTTGTGTTTATGCTTTACATCCAAGTCAAAAGAATTTTCAGTCGTTTCTTGGTAAATTAAATCTCTTCAGCTGTATGGCCTAAAATATATTATGACTATTTACTATAAACATGAATAAGCATCACACAAGAATGAATAAACTTTCTTTTTCAACAAATAAAATTCCATGCTATGATGCTACAGATCTCGAAATGGTCATCCCATTGACCCTAGCTCTTGGTGGAATGTTTAACAATAAACATACATTATTATGACTTCTAACAATAACTACTCTAAATAGAAAAGAATTTCTAGCGATAAGGCGGGCAATCTCCCTAAACGAGACGCTCGTTTTATTTTGTTGAAATAACGACTGGAGAAACTAGGCACATTCAACAAATACACTCAGTGGCCATAATTGAGTTCCCAAAATGGCAAACGTTGTTTCAGTTGCAAATATTTAAGTACATTTAAAATTTGTATAATTTACAAACGAGGAATTCAAATTATCTGAAATTTTGAACATATCACTATTTGCTATATTTCTACTTAAGGATGCTAGATTAATATAGAATTAATATCATCTAGAGTTTGTGGGTGTTATTCATTTCGACCACCCCTGATTTCTGAAACAATTTGAAAATTTGATGTGTGTTATAAACTTCTTCCTTTTTTACATGACTATAGATATTGCTTATTTTCTATATATTTTTGGTGATAATGGTGCTAATATGTTATACTCGTGAGCTGTGAACAAGATGTGTTGACATCTTCCTAATTTATTCATCGTCATATTAGGGGTGGGTGGGGTATTTGTACCCCTGACCCAAAAATCTAAATTACTGAATGAATTCACATGGTCACTTAGCAACAAGTATCAGTCTTTCTAGGGTCTATATATGAGTGTTTGAAGCAATTAGTCTTTAAATGTTTCATTCTTTCAAATGGAAAAGACAGCACCCAGCGATACCTAACCCCTTGGTCAAACTATGCTTTACAAAGGGGGTACCCAAACTTTCATACGAAATCGTAGGATAGTTCTTCGTAAAAAAATAAATGTTCTGTAAAAATGTAACCACAAATAGTACTTTCAACTGAAAAGAATAATTACACAAATATTATATCACTGACTATGCTGCTTGTGGCACCATTATCAGGACTGGCAGTGAAAATTAGCAGATTTTCTTGGGATCCAGCCATAGCTTATATCCATCAACATATATTCCTGCATCTGTTTATTTAGTTTGTTTTTACAGCCAAAGTATACTGCAGTCAGATCATTTTCGTGGTATTATTTTCCGTCCAGTTCTCTGCTCTGGATAATTTTATTTTCAGTGTATATACTAATTCGAACTTTAACAGAATGTTTTCAAGTACATTTCAAATATTTCTGCAAATTTTCAATAAAAAATATTACAATCTGACATTTTTACAGCAATTTTTCAACACCTGCTATCTTTTTTGAAGAAATGGAGCCAATGTTTGTGATACACAATATCTCCATAGCAACCGATGATGACATCATACAATTTGGTGATGACGTAAACATATACCCTGTATATTAACCCAGGGCAATTATCATTTGGGGAAATTGTCTTGATTGGCTAGAAAAGACCATTGTTTTAGACTATATTTTTTGTCAATTTCTTGTTAGCTGATTTGGGAACTCAATTATGGCCACTGAGTGTATATATAGACGAGCCGTCGATGCACCATTGCCCCCAATTTGTATATTTAAAACGGGGTTTCCTTCATGCATGTGATAACTCTACTTCTTATTGAATGATAATTTATTTCGATCATCAACTGTGCTTGTTATTCAGTAATATATATGGGAACTAGACCGTTAAACAGGGAACCACGCTATGTACAGTAAAACTATTTATACAGTTGATGTACAATAAAAAACGACCATCTTGCAAAGTGGTCTATTTTTGTCAGATATTTAATGTCTTCTTTCGCTTATACAACCCCTTTGCCCCCCTAGACCCAAGACGCCATTTACATATGTTATATATTTGTATAGCGACATTTAATTGTCCAAAGGGCATCTTGGGTCTAGGGGGGGAAAGCATCTAAAAACAAACTGAAAGACGCCAGTTTCATCTTTTCAATGACAAACGTCACACTTTTAAGTATATTTCGTACGCATGCGCAGAGGGAATATCGCAAAGTTTTGGAAGTGAAGGGCACTTATATCCTTAATATTTTAGCACTTTTACTTTTTGAAAACCTGCAAAGGATTTACTAAAACTATCGTATAAACGGCACCCAGTCTAAAGACGTAAAATGAGGGGTGGGAGTAGAAGGCACAAGTTTTTACGGCTTTGTAAATGGTGGATCGCTTTGAAACCTATTTTGATGTTTTCTATGCATATTTTACTACCGAAACAGTCCAATTTTAAAAATATTAGGGCAATTTGAAAATTTAGGTTTTGTAATCATGTCAACCAGGGAAAATATACGCCTTATCGCTAGAACTCCTTTTGAGTCTATCCATGAAGAACCCTACAAAGACTCAGAAAGACTTTCAGGCCCCGAGATAAGAGTGTGTAACTGAAAAATATATTCTTGTTTCTCAACCAAAACATATGTTGTGGGTACTCAAAAGAACTGTCTCAATGAACCGGTTGTTTTGAGCACTCAAAACACATGTTTAAACTGATGGATAAGAAAATAATTGCACTTTTACACTGAAATGTTTTGCTTAACTGGTCCTATGGTCTTTGCTGGCACTTAATGATTGGCTAAGGATGTCTCGTTTCTTCATGTGAACAGTTAAGACTCAGATCAGCCTGGATATCTTGCTGGTCTTGTCATGCACTGGCTCATTTAACATTGATTAACCCTATCTTGACTTATAGAATCTTCCATCCCATTTGATGATGGTGAAACACATCGTTTAACCCTTTTCATTCTGGATTATCCCATACACATTGATACAATATGTATGGAATGGTCCACTTTGTACTTTAAGGGGTTGCCAGTCAAAATTTCAATAAAATGATGTAATTCTGTTCCTGAAGATTGTTTTTATCTAAGCAAACAGCGCAGGCCCAGATGAAATGCTGCCATATGCATTTTTTCATCAGGGTCTGCACTCTTTGCCAAAGGACCTGTTTACTGGTATCCAGAAGGAAAAGGGTTAAAGAGGCTAAAACTCATTGTATTTCTGGCTCTGATCATGACTCTTAAGAGGGTTATCCAATAAAGAATTTAGACTTTTGCTTTTCAGTGAATTTACAAGCTTGACTTATGAATTCTCGTACAAAGCCAGCATGTCATTTTGACCGTACACATGTATCATTTTTGATTTGTTACATAGTTCGTACTTTTGTTGCTAGGCAACAATAGAAGACTAAGCAAGCATGCGTGGACAGCTTAGAAAAGGTAGTCACCATGGCAATAGATTAAGAGGTATGGTTTATTTTTTTACTAATACATATATGTGTTCATGCAATCTGTCTATAGCTCGTAGGGGAAAGTAATGTTTCAGAGTCTTGAACTTTTACCATGGAAATAAAGCTAAAAGTTTTCAAGGAATGTCTGGTATTTTTCGCACATAACCATACATTTTGTAGAATATCATTCACTTACATAGTTACCATAGTAAAGCAAAGTTGTATGTTTATAGAAAAATTGAATAAATTGCTTACTAGGCAACCAAAATAAGGAATATACATATTTTGTTCTTTTATAGCATTTTATGTAACACTAAGATTGTTCAGTAGAATAAATGATATCAAAAGATCATATGCTAGCTATCTTTGAATATAAAAGACTTTGAATGACCGTGGGTATGAAAATGAAACGAATTATGAAAGAGACGTCAATAATCTTTTTAAAACGTTCCCCAATACATTAATTGTATGGAGTGAGATTCTTCGTCGTACAACCTGGAAATATGCTGAATGGAAATGCTGGGACACAAAGCGCATCAGGTTTAATGAACTGGGTTGGCAGATGGTCTCAGCAAACAATAATAGAAAGGTCTTGAAGCATGAGGTCACGGTTAACTGCCCTGGCCTCTTTGCGAAAGACGGGTGTCATATGTCATCTGTAGGCAATGCTCTGTTCTGTAACACTCTTCAGGGCGAAATAGAAACATTCCTTTTCAAAGACGTTAAAGTATTTGGACCCTGAATTTTTGGTTGACTGCTTCAAATTTGCGGGTCGAATATTTTCAACTACAGTCAAAACATTCTTCGTGGCGGAATTCTTGCGCTCAAAAGTCAATCTTTAGAGAGAAAACCAATCTTTTCTGAAGAGTGAAGCAAAAAATGTTGAGTGTCAAAATGATTGAGGCCAAAAAATAATGGTTTTGCTATCACAAATATTGGTAAATTTGAGTGCAATCTATCTTGAAGGCATTGAAGAATTTAAGCATCCAGTTTGCTTCTTGACTCTGCGGATTTTGCCAGCGACCAAAATTGCTGTTATTAAGTGCAACCAGTATTTTTAGGATTACGGTCTTTAATTGGTCGATTCTGATTCTAATCAATATTTTGGTTCAATACATCTGCATCGTGCGAAACAAGTGCAGCTTGTTGTTCTGTGTGCCTGCCCAGATTGCATGTTGTTCCGGTTTCCCGCCGATAATCAAAATTTTGCAATCTGAAATCCAATTCATAATAATCTAACGCATATTGTTGGAAAAGTGAAGTATTCTTCGTAGGATGCCAAAACGAAAAAGGGTCCAGCCTGATTAGAGGGTCACGTTATCACTGGATGATGATTTGGATCACAGCAAAGGTAATACAGGAAGGCTACCTTTTACTCCTATTCCACACAGGCCCCGGATCCCATGAATTGACAAATATTTGGATTCGTAGCTGAATCGTACTCAGTTCGTGAAGATCTTAACTGATTTGCACAGTCCGTAGTGAGTTCTTGCAATTCGTAGGTATATCAGGAATTCGGATCAAAAGTTTTGAACTGTTCAAAACTTTGACCACGAATTTCCCGATTCGAAAAATCGTGCATGATTCGTACCAAATTCCTGAGGCATTCTTGGACATCGTAACTGAATCGTAATCGATTCGGAGGCGTATTTGAGCATTCTTAGCTACTCTTAGCTCATTCGTGGTGTAATAGTTTCCATATTGAAAGGTAGCATGCATGTATCAATTTAAAATATTATACTTTCTTGAAAATGATAGCGCCGGCTGGTCTGCGCCTCTGGCCCTGCGGTTATAAAACTTATTTCATGCTCAGCTCAACAAAGCATGGAATTTCAAATGCTCATAAATACTGAAATGCTGAAATGAACAGATTTTTTCTTGCTTTCAAACTTTCAGATGTTGCATTTAGCGTGTTAGTAAACAGCCAAAACGAGTTAAGTTCACCAATTGCAGCCAATTATTGTCCCACAATTGTTTTGGCTTAAATTTTCATGTTAATGTAATTTTTACTTATTGGTATAGGTCAATTAGATAATGAGTTCTTAAAAGTACGCATCCAAAAATTTCAATTCATTCAGCCTCACAAAGAGCCACTGAATTTGAATGTGAACTACGTTACTGTGATGAAGTATACTTGTACATACCAAATCTCTTACAAGACTGAAATATTTAAGAGCTTTTATAGCATGCACTTCTACCTGGATCGTTTGGTGATTAAATAAGCCTATTATGTAGAATTTATATCATCTTAATTGCTTCTCAATATAGTCTAAGCAGGTTTGTTATGAATTGACAGTGGAATCCAAATGTAATTCTATAAGTACAATTATTGTTTTTAATTGTATCTATCAAATTTGAAGAGTTGACCAGAAAAAATTATTGGTTTTAAAACAGTAGATGATGAATATCAAAATGAACATTCTTCTTTGGTATTGGGAATAATAAATTGCATTCTTGTATAAAGAACGTTGTGCGTAATTCACATACCTTACACTCTGGTCTTATTGCCTGCGTAGAAACATATAGTTTTCTGCAAAATACCAGGTTCTAGTGTGATGCTCAACACTTTTTACATCATCCTTTGCACATTGGAAGTAAGCTGTTGCATCTAGTTTCATTAATCTTTGGTCGGAATAACACTTTAAAATATGATTATAGAATAATGATTTAAATTATTCCATATATTTGAAAACTTGTGGTTCACTACAAACTAAGACAATGCAGAATAAATAATCTAACTTCAATAAATGCCTTTTGATGTACATATATTACAAAAAAGCAAAGTTTGCATCATTTACAAAGATACGCCCTTCTCAGAAAAATGACCAAATGTTCATGGTAACGCAATTCACACGGCCAATTTGCTCACTTCAATTGAAGATAACAAGTTAAAAATTCGTTTACAAAGATACGCCCTTCTCAGAAAAATGGCCAAATATTCATGGTAACGTAATTCACATGGCCAATTTGCTCACTTCAATTGAAGATAAGAAGTTAAAAATTGAAGTTAACTATTTTATCTATCATATAAACCATAGAAGTTATCAACATAGAGAGTCATCAGAACATTTGAGGTCACTGTGATCAACTGGAATGGACCAGGATGCAAAAGCGAGAGTGCCAATTTCAAAGTATACACATAAACTCATCAATACACCTCCAGTGGTAGCAGCAATGAGATAAAAATGGTTTGAAAAAGAGAAAATAACAATTGAACAACAAGTCAGAAACTTATAATCACCGTCGATTCGTTGCCATTGGCCCTTTGATTGGACTAATGGGTTTTTTGTAGAATGTGAATTACGTTACCTACTTGTGAATTACATTTTCTCTGATTAATCCAGCTCATTTTGAAAACCATACAAACAATCCCTTAGAGATTTACACTATTCAATTTTTTCCAAACATATTACTTTGCACATGTTGTGTTGATATAATGAGTATCTTTGTAAGTTACACGAATAGGCCAGTTGATGTACCCAGAGTATATAGGTACATCCGCGTTAAAATAAAATGACAACTGTATTATGGTTTAAATTGGATCTTTATTATTTGGGACAGATTTGCTTTGATTAAAAACAAACATTTTTTCAGCTAGTGTATGCATTTAGAGAGGTATTTGGATTTTATTATTTGGGACAGATTTGCTTTGATTAAAAACAAACATTTTTTCAGCTAGTGTATGCATTTAGAGAGGTATTTGGATTTTAGTAAAATTGTAGTAACGTAATTCACAGTAACGTAATTCACAAATTTATGTTTTCACTTCTTTTTTATGCAAACATCATCTTGTAAAGTTCTTATATTAGGTATATAGTTGGGTTATAGTTCTTACATTGGCTTCAATTGCAATAGTTGTACCTCTTCTCATACAAATAATACACATAGGGTAACGTAATTCACAAAACTGCAGATTTTTAGACAACCTCAGATATCTTTTCATCTGCGTAAAATTAATAAATGTTTTCCTAAATTCGTTCTTTTATCCATGCACATATTAATCCTCTTGACATAGAGATGATTGATGTGAGCTTAACATGCATGGTTTGTAATTTGTGAGATGGTTAAATTGGCAACGTAATTCACATTAGATTTTGGGACATTAATCATCAATACAACATACAAATTATTTTTCACTTTTCAATCAAATTAGGGACATTAAATGAAAGGTATGTATCCGTGTCAATAAAATAAAGTTGAAAACTGCTTATTTAAAAACATTTAAGCACAATACATTCTTAAAATTACATACTATGACGATGGGACAGCATTTTTTTGTAATTTTGGGGGCACTTGCTGTTGATAAACGTCGTAAGTAATGACTATTGGCCATTTCCAATGCTTCTTTTTTACTTGATTGTTAAGACATAAACCTAAACTAAACTTATATATCTTAAAGCGTTAGAAAATACACTGTTTACATGCTAAAATGGGGATGGGACATAAAAATTACCGAATTGGTGAACTTAACTCTCGTTTTGGCCGAAAGCCTATACCGTTGGCATTTTATCATTTATGAGCAGGATAGATTTTTTGCTTCATAACCTCAGGAACTGCTGTTTGCATGTAATGAAATCAGGTTTTTTGCAATGTGGTCCTTTTATAAACAATACTATTGCTGGAAATATGAGTACTGGTCAAAATCCAAGAACATAATAATAAATGGTATATACTAAAACCATTGTTTTAATTATAATATACACAGTGTTTCTACATTTTTTATTATGCATGAAAGGCTAGGGACCACTCAAGGGTCAAAATAAGCTATTGCCATGTAAACTCCTGCTGGATCGACTGAAGCATTAAATAAGTCATGTGGCCTAAATGCACCAATAAAGGTTCCAGTAAAAGCTTCGGTTACGTTGTATCCTTCCGCTGCAGTCATGCCAAGGTCTGAAAGGGCCATGCTTACCTAAAAAGAAACATCATGTTAGTAAAATGAGCAGCGGCATGAGATTTCCAACAATTTGACATTTTGACAAGTGTAGACTCAGACGAGCCACTGCAGCCTCCTTTTAAGCTTAGAAACTCCAAATGGTGTTGAGTCAGTAGCTTAACAATCATAGAATTAATATGCGCAGGCTGATTTGAGGCTTTGGTGGTCGCACAGACCACATTATTGGAAATCTCATGCACTGGCTCATCTGAAAAATTGCCCCCCCCCCCCAAAAAAAAAAAATCCGCTCAAAACGTTGGTTAAAGGAAGTCACAAGGAAGTACTCATATCAGGAAATACTCATTAGAACTGCCTTATCACGATGGCTTCTAATGGACACCCATATTACATTCCAAGCAGAAATAGTCAAAGTGTGGCATTTTTTAAAAAGTAATTATCAATTTATTACTGCCTTGTCAAGTTTAATTCTTACATAACTTGTATGGGAGCACAGTGGCTCAGTGGTAGAGTGCTTGACTCGAGACCGAAGGGCCGCGGGTTCGAGCCTCACCGGCGTCACTGCGTTGTGGTCCTTGAGCAAGACACATTTATCCTAGCTTAGTACTGGTTCAACCCAGGAAGACCCGTCCCTATATAACTGAAAGATTGTTGATGGGACGTAAAGAATCAATCAAACAAACAAACATAACTTGTACATTTTGTCAGTATTCTACCAATTGAGTGCGCTTTAAAATTTCTATGCGCTTGGCCCTAAATAAAGAAGAAAACTCTTATTTATTTAAAAATTATCTTTTGCCTGACATAAAGCATGGGACCTTGATCTGTGACTCCAACGTCATATACATGTACGTATGCTGAGATGGTTGTTGTAATCTACACAAGATAAGAAATCATTGTGCCAAACATCCTCAGTCAAAAATTGAAAGAGGAGTTCGCCTTACGAGCCATAGAGGGGTTTTAAGTATAGGTGACCTTGACCTTTGACTCCAAGTTCATATCACTGATCTGAAATCTTTGTTGTAATATACACACCAGAAGCAATGGCTGTACTAAACATGAACATCCTCCATCAAAACATGAAAAATAAGTTCACGTCTTAAGCGTAAGAAAGATTTTGACAGGTTTTAAGTATAATTGACCTTGATATTTAGTGCCACAGTCGTATGCGCATACCGAAACGGGTGTTGTGATCTACAATTGACCATCTGTGGTCAATACATGAAAGTGGAGAGCTGATTTATGAGCTGTAATATAGATTTTAGTTTATGTGATATTGACCTTTGACTCCAAGTTCATATTGGTGATCTGATTAGTCCGTTGTAATCTATACGCCATAGGCAATCATTATGTCAAATATGAACTGATTCGTCGTAGAATGAAAGCGAAGTTAGTATTTTAAGCAGTAGACAGGTTTTATATTATACGTGTCCTTGACCTTTGGCCCCCAGGTCATATCTGTGAATTGAAACCTTTGTTGTAGTCTACACACAATAAGCAATTACTGTGCTAAATATGAACACCTTTCATGAAAAAATATGAAAGATGAGACAGATTTTAATAATATTTAACCCATATAAGTCCAGAGTCCTTTTTGTGAGACATCAGCAAACAGTGCAAAACCAGATCAGACGCCGCAAAACGCGGCATCTGATCAGGTTCTCCACTGTTTGCTTACAGAAGTGTCTTTTAAAATTTGAAAAAAATGAAAAATACCACCAACAACCCTAAAATTGGAAATGATAAGAATAGGAAAATACATTTGGTATAAGTGGGTTAACATTTGACTCACATGTAATATCCATATTGCGAGACCTTTGTTGTAATCTACATTAAACAGGCAACCCAAAGTCAAATTGAAAGAGGAATTCGTATTACGAGCCATATACAGGTTTTAAGTATATATGACATTGACCTTTGATTCCAAAGCTATATTAGTGATCTGAAACCTTTGGTTTGGGAGAAGAGTTTACATTATGAGCCGAGCATCAAGATGGATTTTAACAGATTATAAGTACATCTGATCTTGCAAATGGCCTTTGAATCCACTGTCATTTCCATATTTCGAGACCTTCATATCTATACACCATCGGAAATAATTGTGGCAAATATGAAAATCTTCGGCCAAAAACTGAAAGAAGTGTTCCCGTTATGAGCCGTTAGACAGATTTATGTGACCTTTACATTTAACTCCAATATTTATCGGTAATCTAAATAGTTTGTTGTAGTCTTCACGCCATATGCAATCATTGTGCCAAATAAGAACATCCTCAGCCAAAAAATGAAGGAGTTCACGCTACTCACGTTACGAACAAAACCATCTGACGGACGAACAGACTGAAGCACAGACGGACAGGACCGATTACAATATATCCGACCTTTTTTCAAAAAGTGTAGGATGATGCAATTACGCATTCTTATCTGAAGGCCTGTAAATTAACAGAACTGACATATATACAAGTGGACAGCAAAACATATAATTGATGTCAGTTTGTCTTGATAAATACTAGTTTTCAGATGCCAAAGTGACTATTCTGTTTTGGTCAATCCAGGTGCGTACCATACCAAAAATTAATTTTCTTATTTCTCGACCAGAACATATGTTGTGGGTACTCATAAGAACCGTCTCAATGAGACGGTTCTTTTCGGCACCCAGAACATGTGTTTGAAATGATATAGGCTAAGCAAATATATACAATTTTACGCTCAAAAATTTTGTTTGTCTAAACTTGTGTTTCAACCGCTATACTTACACGGACAGGTCCACCTCCGTCATCTAAGTTTAGAAAAGCAAATGCCATTCCTTTAGCATCAAGTCCCATTGGTTTGGTCCACACTTCCATATTGTTCATCTATGAAGAAAAAATATTATGACAAAATATGTCATTATTTAGTGTTATCCCAGTAAGCATATTTAAGTGGGCCACTACCGATCCACCAGTGAAACTCCATTAGAATATAGGGATCACACATTTTTTCATGCATTAACATTTGCGGGATCCCGAGGAAGCTTTTTGAACACGAGGCCGTTAGGCAGAATGTCCAAACATCTTCCGACGGACCCGTCAAGTGTTAATGAAATGAAACAAGCATATGTGATCATTATTCTTGGATATTTTACCTGATTCAAACCAAAAGCCCACTGAAACCTTAAACACATTTTCTCTTTCACTGGTTTTCTCCAAACAAAATGGCGTCAGCGTTAAACTTTCGAACATCATAACTGTATTAATGCTAAACTAAACTTGTCAAGCGGGAATGACAGCTGATAAACAGTTTTTGTATCCAATAAGTTGAATAAAAGAAACCGAATTGGGGTATCATTCAAGTGAAGAACTCAGTTTGCGCTTATAAGAAACTGTGCACTTATTAGGTCGAATACTGGTATTACAGGACTTTTTGGTTACTGTAAAGGCGGCACCTCATGAATGCGTAATTAGGACTAATGTGTTTCCAGGTTATAAGTGACTCCCGTTTTTCTTTTTTTAAAACAGCTTTAAATTCAACTAAGAAGAACGGCACTTAGCATGTGGATTTAAATGAACACCGCGTAACTAAAACTTATTTTTGGGAGAAGCCCTTATTTGTAACTGAAGCCCCAGTCCCCGGTACAAAAGAATAACTTAGTTGTTTTTCCCTGTAAATATACCCATGTGTACCCCTATAGATTCACGTGGTATATTTTGCATTGCTATGATGATATGTACTAGCCTACAGGACTATCTATATCCGATGATTCAACCAAAATCTATTCCGCAAACCTCACTCGATATCATTTTGACACACGCACGCACGCACACACGCAATTGTAAAAGTCTATAGGGGTCCGCGACCGTGCCGCATTGAAAGCAGGCATATATAAGCATTAAGCATGAAACATGCATGTACATGCAGCACCTCCCATTTCAATTCATTGACTCGTTTTGCCTACGAGGTTTGTGATGGTTTTGGCGTCTGCTGATTTTTTTTTTTTCGAAATCAGTTTGTTTATTGTTTTTTCTTCTATAAGGGTCTTTCGGGAATATCAGTAGAGTGCCAAGCCGTTTGGATCCAGATCATGCCCGACGTTTTGTCGGGCCTGATTTGGGTCCAAATTGTTTGCAAAGGTAATCAGCAGACGACACTAGTAAGTAAAGTGTTTATGACGACAATTCAAGCAAATTAGAGATTGACGAGAAATAGCGAATTATACATTAAACTTAAAGAGCATCAAGTATTTGCCTGCTAAAGCTATTTCGCTGACAAACTTTGTCAACAGCCGAAGGCAAGTTCAGGTTAAAATGTTGGACACACTGTTTGATAACCTACTTGTATTCCTGAAAGACATATATTTAGGAAACAATTATCTCAAAAGAAAATTCAGCCATTATTTAAGGTTCAGGCAATACTGTTAATTGAATTGTTTTTTTAAACACAGGCCATTTCAATGCATCGGCTTTAGGTGTACAGTGAGTTTATGAGTCAGTATATGCAGTGAATCATAGCTTAATGCACGAAGATTGGGCCAGTTAAGCAATTTTAGCGTGAAGCTGCGATTGTCTTTATCAGTTTAAACACGTGTTTTGGGTGCTCAAAAGAACCATATCATCGAGATGGTTGTTTTGAGTACACACAACATATTATTGGTTGAGAAATAGGAAAAGTAATTCTCTGTTACACACTCTTATCTGTGGGACTGACGAATTACCTCCACTGACCTGTATAAGCCATGTTTTATTTATATCGCTAGGTTCACTTGGGGGCTTATTCAAAGAAGAACAGCAAAAACACACCAAAATTCCATTTAATCCCAGCCTATACCAAAACTCATATTTATGTGGAAAAAATAAATTCAATTACGCGGTATATATTTAAATTCATTTCTCTAATTCATTTTTCAATTAAAACCACCATTAAAGAATAATTAGCAAAAAACGGGGGTCACTCAAATCCTGGAAACACTATAGTCAACCTTAGACATAGGTAAAAGCTGAAAATGAGGCGTGGTTTTATTAAAAAGTAACTGTATCAACTTGCGCCATTACCTCAGTAGAGACGCAAGACACATTATTTAGTCCTTAAAACGCCTGCGAAATAACTGCATTTGAAAATGTCTATTTAACATAAGCATAGAGGCAAACATTGTGGACCCATATCAGACTGCTCCTACAGGAGCAGCCTGATCTGGGTACACACTGGCGTACTTCGAATCGAACTAAAGTTCCTACTATAGTTATTACGTACTAGGTGCGCGCGCACGTTCACATCCGAACGACTGCAGTTGGAACTTTAGTTGGATGCCAAGAAAACAAAGTGAATAGCCTCAACTCTTCCTTGCAGACAAAAATGATGTTCATATACTGCACAGCCGACTCTAATTATAGTCCTGCAGCGCTATTTTGACTATATTGACATTCTGTGTTACTTTACAATAATATTTACCAATAACAAAGTTATTTTTATAGCTCACTATTTTTAGAATAATACATGAATTTTATTTCATGTAAAATGGTATATGCACAAACCAATCACAAGTAGAATTCGTAGCATAGTGGATGGATCGCTTGTCCACTGTCATGGAAGGAGCGAGTTCGAATCCCGTCACCGTACCTTATGTTTTTTTCGTTTTTTTTTTCGTTTTTATAATTTTATTAATTTATTTATTCATGGATATAATTTATTTTCATTTCCAAACTATTTCGCTTGATAAATATCGCTTTAATGACTGCAAAAAATGCATACCCTATTGAGTTGATGCATTCAGTGGTATCTCGCATATACGTTCCGTGTTGGATAATGTCTCATTTGATGGGCACTTTATATAAATGTTAAAACTGTTTTCCATTCATGCTTAGAGGATACATGTGAAAATATGATACAATAAAAATGAAGATAAATAAATGGAGAAAAATAAATGAAGGCATTGGTTGGATTCGAACCTGCGCATAATGGAAAATAAATGGCTTTTCTGATGCCAACCACTTTACCTACTGCGCTATACAAGCTAATATCTAAACGTTCTCAAAACTACACCTGGCTGCTGAATATGCCAGCCTGATGTTTTGATTTCAACGTTTAAAAACAAGCAAATGTAAACATGGTCATTAGATCTTGGTAGCACTATAAAAATTACGAATAAGTAGGACCGCGAATAGAGCACAGCGAGTATTTATTCTCTAAAACAAATTATTTTGAGGCTACTCTTGAACCCGTGTTGTTAGATAGGGCTAGAGGAGGGAACCAGACAACCTACTTGAGTATAACGGTGTAGTAGGACTATAGTAGCGACTATAGATGTTCGAATCAAACTTTAGTTACTATAGTAGGGACTTAAGTTCGATTCGAAGTACGCCACTGTTTGTCTATGAGGCTTCAAATGTTTTAGTGGACGACATAAACATACATTTTGTGATTATGCGCTTTAAGGGTTAATAAATGTGAGTTCAGTGTGTATACAATAAAGGATTTTCATGAAATGCACGCTCGTTTGCGCGATCCAAACAACTTATTTAAATTCTTCACCAAATTATAAATATTTCCCTTGTATAGCAGATGAAATAGCCGAACCACGCCCAGATATGAATATTAAAGTTACCGCCTTTACAGAGAGCAAAACGTCCTATTATACTAGGATTGTCCTTTCTGACGTTTTATGGGCATTGGAAGAACTCTTATTCAATAAGCATAGCAAGTATATTAGGAGTGGATGAGAAGGTGCGAAATGAGTGGGGACAAACGCACCACAAATTACCACAATCACAATGAAAGAGATCATAATGTTCTTCCATGTACTTTTTCAGAAGATTGTATTAACGCTGGATTAGTTTATATTTGAAGAAACACACGCACAGTTTGCAAATGAAAATAAAAGCGCTGCAGCATGCAAAATACCCCGCCACGGGACACTACTTTTCAATATCAACTCTTATACACAGTTTGAAGAAAATCGGTAAAGGAATGCCAAAGATAGAGAGTGAAAACCAATTTCTAACATAAATCAAGGGCCATAACTCTGTACTTATTTGCCCAAATTTACCCATCTGCAATCCCAGGACACTCCTTCCCAATATCAATTCTCATAGCAAGTTTGAAGAATATTGGTTAAAATGCTCCCAGCAGAGAGTGAAAACGATGCGCTGACGGACGGACGGACAGACAGACGGACGGACGGACGGACACTCGAACGCAATATTTTGAATGGAGATTAAATCATAATAGCCTGTACTTTTTAAAGTGGCAGGGTATAACAAACACATACATAAATATATACAGAACTTGATATTGCAAAAAAAAAATATTTTTGTTATACTATGCTGATTTTAGGGCTCTCCTTTGTAAGACCTTCTTTGATTTACCATCAAATGGCGCGACGCCACATCAAAAGAAAATAAATAACCTTTAAGATTCGTCTTCCTTCTATTCCATACTTGTCCTGGTTTACGCTGATCAGCCTATCGTTCTGTAACAGCGCTTTGGCTTCTGGTTTGACATTTCGCAGATCGTTTGACATTAGCAGTGGTGCCGCCATTATTGACCAGAGCGCCATCTGTACGCGCTCCTGGTCGTAGCTGAGACTATAGTCACCTACAATGATCTATAAAATAATAAATAATAAAGCCACTTAGGTCGTCGTTAACCCTTTTGACCCTTTTAGACTGAAATCTTTTGCAAACAGTGAAGACCCAGATGAAATGCCGCTTTATGCGGCATTTCATCAGGGTCTGCACTATCTGCTGATATAAAAGCAATCTTCAGGAACAAGAGTTAATCATTATGTAGAGAAATTGACATGTAGTCTCTTAAATTACTAAACGGTTAATGGTGCCACCATTATTGATCAGAGAGACATCTGTACGCGCTCCTGGTCGTAGCTGAGACTATAGTCACCTACAATGATCTATAAAAGAAAGATAAATTAAGCCAGTAAGGTCGTCGTTAACCCTTTTGACCCTTTCAGACTGAAATCTTTTGCAAACAGTGAAGACCTAGATGAAATGCCGCTTCATGTGGCATTTTATCAGAGTCTGCACTGTCTACTGAGATAATAGTAATCTTCAGGAACAAGAGTAAATCATTATGTAGAGACATGTACTAAACAGTTAATGGTGCCACCATTATTGATCAGAAAGACATATGTATGCGCTCCTGGACTCATAGCTGAGACTATATAGTCACCCACAATGATCTATAAATAATAATTAAGACACTAAGGTCGTCTTTAACCTTTTTAGCCCTTTCAGACTGAAATCTTTGGCAATTAGTGAAGAACCAGATGAAATGCCGCTTTATGCGTCATTTCATCAGGGTCTGCACTGTCTGCTGAGATATAGGCAATCTTCAGGAACAATACTTAATCATTATGCAGAGAAATTGACATTTTGTCTCTTAAATTACTAAACGGTTAATGGTGCCACCATTATTGACCAGAGAGCCATTTGTACGCGCTCCTGGTCGTAGCTGAGACTATAGTCACCTACGATGATCTATAAAATAATAAATAATTAAGGCACTAAGGTCATCTTTAACCCTTTTAGCCCTTTCAGACTGTATAGTTTGGCAAACAGTGAAGACCTAGATGAAATGCCGCTTCATGTGGCATTTCATCAGGGTCTGCACTGTCTACTGAGATAATAGTAATCTTCAGGAACAAGAGTAAATCATTATGTAGAGACATGTACTAAACAGTTAATGGTGCCACCATTATTGACCAGAAAGACATATGTATGCGCTCCTGGACTCATAGCTGAGACTATATAGTCACCCACAATGATCTATAAATGATAATAATTAAGCCCTTTCAGACTGAAATCTTTGGCAATTAGTGAAGACCCAGATGAAATGCCGCTTCATGCGTCATTTCATTAGGGTCTGCACTGTCTGCTGAGATAAAAGCAATCTTCAGGAACAAGAGTTAATCATTATGTAGAGAAATTGACTAAAAGGGAAATTTCTAAACGGTTAATGTTGCCACTATTATTGACCAGAGAGACATCTGTACGCGCTCCTGGTCGAAGCTGAGACTATAGTCACCCACAATGATCTATAAAATAATAAATAATAAAGCCACTTAGGTCGTCGTTAACCCTTTTGGCCCTTTCAGACTGAAATCTTTTGCAAACAGTGAATACCCTGATGAAATGCCACATAAAGCGGCCTTTTATCAGGGTATGCACTGTTTGCTAAGATAAAAGCAATCTTCAGGGACAAGAATGCATCATTTTGTAGAGAATTTGACAAGTACATGTAATCTCTTAAATTGCTAAATGGTAAGTGGGGCTGTCATAATTGACCAGAGAGCCATTTGTACGCACTCCTGGTCATAGCTAAGACTATAGTCACCTACAATGATCTATGAAATAATGAATAATTAAGCCACTAAGGTCGTCTTAAACATTTTTCATTCTTGATACCGGTAAGCAAGTGCTTTGGTAAACAGTGGAGACCAGATGAAATGCCACATTAGGTGGTATTACATCAGGGTTTGCACTGTTTTCTAATATAAAAGTAACCCTTACATCAACGAGTGCTGTTTCAGAGTGGTAGTGGATTGCTAGACTACCGAGGTTTGCGGGTTCAGGCCTCACCGGAGACACTGCGTTGTGTCCTTGAACAAGGCACGTTATCCTCTGCTTTGTAATGATTCAACCCTAGGAAGACCCATCCTGACATGACTGAAAAATTGCTGACTGGGACGTAACATTTCAAAACAATCAATATTAGCAGTGATGCCGCCATATTGACCAGAGTCATAAATACGCGGTCCAAGTATTAGCTGAGACTATGTACCTATGATTATCTGTAAAATTATAGGCTCCATGTTAACTTTACGAGATTTTGGTACTTATTACGCATGCGTAAATTGATTATTTTAACCGTATGATGCGGAGCTATATAGCGCAGTTAGAAACATAAAATTGGGCCTTCGTCTACGTTCCAATTGTGTTTGTGCGAGCATTGAAGGTTCTAGCGCGATTGTGCCTTTCATACATACTATACATGAAAAATGCAGCTGCTATAAAAGTTTAGACAGAAACATGCCACCTACCTGTATTTTTCGTTGTTTACCGCCATTCTGTTCTTTATCCGTATAGTTTGGCGAGTCTTATCCAAGAGACAAGTGTTGTATCCAACGTGCTCAGCCAAACTAGCGTGATTATGGTCTCATAATATTTAGGGTAAACACGGCTGGGTAGCAAGGAGGATAAGTTGACCTACCATATCCGGGTCGTTGAAATTTCCTGGTCCAGCCACAAGGCTAAAATTGCCAGTATCATTGCCATAGAAGTCTAGAATGCCTTTCACACTGTCCCAGGAATCTTGGATATCAGCATAATTTCTCCAAATATTACATGTTGCAGCAATCTTCTTGTAATCGGGCTGTTCAAGTACAAAATCATTTGCGTTATACCGGATTAAATGCTAGAAAATTCGAACTCCGATTGTTCGAAATACTCGCTTATTCGAATTAAATTCCGGACACAATAGATTTAGAGATTATAGCCTTTTATTTTATGAACTATTTTAATAACACATGTTATTGTGCGTTAAAGATACGTCTCCATCAGACGCTCCTTCTACGCACACAAAACATACGTTTGGTAGGGAAAAGCTGATAATAATCATTCTTGGGGTTTTTTTTGTCTACCTCTCTATAATTCGATCTACTGATAACAAGCACACAGGTTCGAATTTACGAGAATATAATTTTAACCAACAGGGTCGCCTGCTTTGGACCAAAATGAGACTCCACTAGCTGGTGCTTCAAGAAGTTTATTTTAATTCTTCAAATCGTAAACGCGCATGCGTTGGAATGATGTCCTAATGGAATAACACTCAAAACTGTTAACCCATATAAGCCCAGCGTCCTTTTATGGGACATAGGTAAACAGTGCAAACCCTGATCAGACGCCACAGATTTAAATTTAAAATAAAAAAAACAAAAACAGCCAACAACCCTTAAAACGGAAATGGGCTCGTTGAGAAAATCAGTTCGGCTTAAATGGGTTAAAAGGGTAATATAAGTCATTACAGTTTAAACATACGTGCCATACTAACCCCTATCCTGCCCCATTATTTTTGTCATCAAATTCCGTCTGATTATTACGCATCAGACCTTATACAATGTACAAAATATGAAATATGTTTTATTTTTTTATTTTTCACAGGTTTTATACTTCGTACATTATCCAATGAACTACGTATCAAATGCGCTTTTGGCAGTTTATTATTTGCCAAAGACATACCAGATCAGGTACGATCTGCATCCGAGTTTTTCTAAACCAATCATTCGGATTTTCTACGCATTCAAACGCTGGGCTTAGTTTATATGTTTCCGAAGTAGGGACCAAATTTGAATAAAGGGCGGTTATTCTAAAGTGTGAAAATGAGGTTTTTTTTCCAAATATCGACCCTGTTTTGTAAAACAAAACTTACGAAAAGGACACTTTTGTAAATTCCGTAGTAGGGACCAAAAGGCGGTTATTCTACAGTGTAAAAATGAGTCATTTTTACAACATTCGACCCTGTTTTATAAAAAAAATGTTATGAAAAGGACCCCGAACGATACGAAACCACACGACTAATAACGTTATATTATTGACAATTTTAGCTTGTATAGCTTTTAGTAATCATTTCATTTTCCCACTTTTTGGTATTCATTTTCATGAAACAGCATAAACCATACACAGACTAAGTGTGAAGCAAATTTATATGGCAAATATTTGAAAAGTAGAGCGCATTTATGACTCTAATGGCTACGGCTGCTGCCCGTATAAGGCGGTTTTTGTTGTTGTTGATTCATTGTTTATTGTTGCTCCGATTATTTGTTGGGGTTTTGTGTTTGATCCTTGCTTTGTAATGCAGTACTTAGTACCCTTACCAGTTTTGTAATCATCTCGCTTAGGAAGAGAGAGCTGATTGTTTTACTTTAATTATCTTCATACTGTCATGCGGCTGTAAGTGTTCTGTGGCTTTTCCTCATGGTGTCGTGGGTTGGTCTGCAGTGTGTGATTGCGGCATTATCTGGTCAAACTCGCTCACTTTTTGACCATCTCGAACGTTTGTTACTTACAATTTGTCCATTAAATACAATATAGGCTGGCCAACTGCACGAATATAGCATAGGTCTGCCGGTCTTGTTGAGGTAAAATTCCATGACGGGATAACCTAAAAAATGTACCAGTCCTCATAAAACAAAGCCCAAGTTTATGAAACCTTTTTTTTCAAGCTCAACTCTTGTAGCATACCATTTCAATCTTCATTTATAACAAAATACAAACAGATGACATATATTTTCCCCCAGAGTAGCATGCAACTAATCTTAAAATGAAACCAAATGCTGGCTTATTACTATTTATGACCATACCATTTCAAGCTCTTGTGAGTGGAGTATGGAGTGAATCTTATAACGTTTGGGATAGGCCTGAGCGGGCCTAAGGAAGCAAGGACTTGCATTTACACGCATATGCAATATACTTTAAACACCATCAGCATTTCGATACTTGGGATGTGTGTTGAGGCAATACATTGACAAGCATTTATATGAAATATGCTTTAAGCATCACCAGCTTTGTAATAGTGAGGATGTGGGTGGAAGTCATACAGTCAAGACAATACATTGAACAAGCATTTATATGAAGTTTGCATTAAACAGTATCAGCTTTGCAGCATTTATATGAACTATGCTTTAAGCATCACTAGCTTTGCATTGGTATGGATGTGTGTGGAAGTCAAGACAATACAGTGTCAAGCATTTATATGAAATTTGCTTTTAACACTACTCAACTTTGCAAAACTTGGGATGTGTGGGTCCTGTGGAAGTGTCATACAGTCAAGGAAATACTTTGGAAAAGCATTCATACAAAATATGCTTTAAACATCATCAGCTTTGCAAAGCTGGGAATGTTTGCGTAAGTCATGCAGTAAAGGAAGTACATTGACAATTATTTATGTGAAATGTGCTTAAACACCATCAGTTGTGCATTAAGAATGTGGGTGGAAGCACAGGAGCTTGAAGTTCTGTCCTTATTTCACTTCCATAGCTTCAAAACCAAACGCTCACAATGTCATTACGAAGTCGATATTGCTATTGTGTTCTTCTATCTGAAAGCATTTTGCAGGTTTTAACCCTTAAAACGCCAGCAAAAAAATTAATCTGAAAATTCCGTCTGCTTTTGTCGCCTGTTGCAAATTTTTGCTAACATTATTTAACAAAGTTAAGTATATAGAGACAAACAGTGTGGACCCAGATCAGACTGCTCCTATAGGAGCAGTCTGATCTGAGTATACACTGTTTGTTGGCAAGGCTTATAAAACATTTCAGCAGAAGACAAAAGCATACGACTTTTGTTGTGATTGGCGTTTCAAGGGTTAAAGACCAAACTTCAGACGCCTGTAGTGGAAGCCATATAAGGACAAGCATTTATTTGACATATGCTTTAAACGCCATCAGCTTTGCAATACCTGGGATGTGTGTGAAAGTTAAGATAATACATTGAAAAGCCCTTTATCTGTTTAATTCAATTATCAATATGTGAGACATAAGATTTTGTTACCAGACTCCAAATGCACAGAATCACCAAAGCCTTCGTTGGTCTTATATACAAGTAAAAATGAACGTAGATAGAGATTCAGACAGAGAGACCGGCTACAATATCTTACTAGAAAGCGCAGTCGATGGGGCGCCATTGCAAATCCCCACGCTAAAGTTTTTGACCCACCCAACATCCCCAATTCTCAACCCTAGGGCATTGAACCCAGCAACAGAATGAAAATTCTGTTGAATGTGTTTTCTATCTCTTATTTGTAAGAATGCATAAAAAGTTTGGTATAGAAATCTTAGAATTGACATGGTAGTCAAAAATTAATGATATTTGACCTTTTGACCTCACCCCAAAGTCACCAGTTTGACCCGAGAATGAAAATTTTACTTGCATTCTGTTCTGCTCTTCATCCCCGTCGATTTGATATGCTTTGAAAAACAAATGATCCCCTGCCTGGGCACCCCAGCGCCCTAAAGTCCCACCCCTGGGGCGTGACCCAGGCGACAGAATGAAAATCTCGTCTGATATGTCTTGTATCTTTCATTTGTAAGAGCACATACAAAGTTTGATATAAGATTTTTTTTAAAATTGGCTTTGCAATTGAAATTAAATGATATTTGACCTTTTGACCCCTTCCCAGGGGGCGGGGCAAAAAAAAAACTTGACGTTGCACGCCCCATTCATGTGAGTAACTCACACACTTAATTTGGTTGAATTTCGTCCAATGGTTTAGGTGGAGATAGCATAACGGACAGACGAACGGACGGACGGACGGACGGACGGAGTCGATCACAATATTTTTAAAAAGCGTGGGGATAAACATTGGCATTTAAAGGAGACTTTAGCGAATACATAATACATACAAATACCAATAAATGATGAGCCATTAAATGAGAAAACCAACAAAATGAGTGCGTCCAGAGCATTCGCCCAGTCTGATCCGAGTCTTCGCTGTGCGCTCAGTGGGTAACTATTGACCAAAGCTTTCTTCGTGCGGACAGAGACGACTCTGGTCAGACTTATTTAATGACTATGCTTATCCGAGTCGTCTCGTGACGCACAGCCACACTATTGGGTTTCTCATGATGTAAGTTGGTAGAGGATTAGATTGGAGATCGAAGGGTTGCTAGCTCAAGTCTCGCCGCCGGTGGAGTCACTGTGTTGTGTCCTTGAGCACGACACTTTATCCGCTGCTTAGTACTGATTCAACTCAGGAAGAGCCGTCCAGACATGACTGAAAAAATGTTGACTGGAACGTAAAGAATCAAAACAAACAATCATTGTTCTTACCATAATCCATATCTTCTATGTTGGTATAACAACCATCCAATTTTACCATATCTACTCCCCATTTGGCGAACGTGTTTGCGTCCTGTTCTAGATAGAACTTGCTGCCCGGATAACCACCACATGTAAATGTTCCAAAGTCCTCGTAGATGCCCAACTTCAGGCCTTTCGAGTGAACCTATAACAATGCATTAACCTATTTGGGTCAAAGTGACTTTAAAATTTCTATCTATTTGACGAGTCTATTTCCAGCTTTTGGGTTGCTAGTTGGTGATTTTATTTTTTGGACTAGGAGTATGGCAAATGCCCTTACAGCATAAAAGGCACCAAGCTCATTTCACTGTAAAAGTACTTGTAAATTAACCTCCAAAAAAGGGGACAGCTGAGCTGAAATCCACGCTGAAATCCCTAATGGTGTACACTTATACTTACTTTCTCACTCAAACATCGACGACTGTTGAGCATTTTTACTTGTTATTGTTTAGTTATTCTTCGGATCATACAATCATACAAAACAAAACCTTTGAAGCAGATGAAATGCTACACACGAACTCAGTTGCAGTTTAGCTGCCATCCAAATATATATGATAACATATCAACACTTTCAGACCATATATAATATTTCAAGATCTACTTACATAATCTGCTAGGCCACTGATGCCATTTGGGAAGCGATCCGGGTCTGGTACAAGGGATCCATTGGCGTCCCTTTCCTTACTCATCCAACAGTCGTCCACATTCACGTACTCGTAGCCCTTATCCTTGTATCCCTCAGACACCAACAAATCAGCCATAGTTTTGTACAGCTTCTCACTTAAAATGATATACTTAAGGAATAAAGAAACGCGACAGAAGAAACTATAATTTTTGCGTGTTTAAACGACGGTTTGGTAAAATATCTTTTGAGAATTTCTTATTGAGTATTTAAAGCATGTGATGAGATACCAAAACGTCATTTTAACGCTACATTTTACGCTACAAGATGAAAACACATGAAAACATAAAATGTGACGTTAACGTCGGAATAAAGATCAATAAACCCCGTTTTTTCCATGCTTGGTTATTTGGCGTCGACTTGACAATATGCAAATAAAACAAACGTCCAATCATATTCGTTATGCAGTCAAATATTGCGTCAAAACACGCCACTTGAATTGCAAGAAACACAACGGTAGTGAATAAGCGATAAACGTTATTTAGAGCCGTCGGGTTTGGGTCGCTGGTGAGTATAGGGATAAGATAAACCTAGAGACATCAAAACATGCTTTCTTGGGAAACCCTGACTTTTCAGATACCGTAGAAATACGCTGGTAGGGTGTTTATATTGACGTTAGCCGAACAAAATATGGCATAATGCAAGTGAAAACTCCTGAATATATGCCGAGAGTGAACACTTAACACGTTAGCTGTAATTTAAGAATTTTTGAAACAATACACCGATTGTTGATTCAAACTTTGCTTTTGTTGATCCTGTTTCAGCAGTTTACTGCTGGGGGTCGGGCTGGTTAAGCGCATACCAAAATGATTACGTAAACGATAATTGTCTTCCACTGATATTGGTGTAACTTTTCACCTGCTTTTATAATTATGTTCTGTTCAATTGTATTGACCAAAGGATGGCAGCTCAGCTGTCATCTCTTTATGTCATAAGTTTCACTTATTATTTTAACAATGTAAGGTTTCCTTTTCTTCACTCGGTGAACGAGGGCTCTGATAAGACTGTGTGATATCCAATCTGAGTCTTTGCTGGTCTCTTAAACCTTTTAGAAACCTCTTTAACAAACAGTGTGGTTCCAGATCAGACTGCTCCTATAGGAGCAGTCTGATCTAAGTTCACACTGTTTACATATATAGTACATGTAATAATAAACACTAATGTTATCAAATATGTGCACCAGACGAATAAAGCAGATAACAATTTCGGATGCAGTTTCTTTTGCTGGCGCTTGAAGGGTTCAATAAGAAGTTTTCACATTTGTATATAGACGTAGTTATATTGGACCATATACCTTTAAAACAATAAATCAAATTACCTTATACAGTTGTCTGGATCATTCAAACAGTCAATATTGCACCTGTATCGTTCCCATGACAACCATCCCATAGGCGGCGTCCTTGCAAGCCCGTTGTCAAGAGCATACACGATGGATCCTAAGGCAGCCACAAGAATAACAACCGCTTGTGTTGTCTCCATCCTTCATCAATAGCTACAATAAATATCGACGATGCTATTACTTGACTTTTCGCTTACTGTAAAGGCGGCAACTTTAATATTCATATTTGGGTGTGGTTCGGCTATTTCATCTGCTAAGGAAGGGAAATCAGGTTTTATTTATAATTTGGTATAGAGTTAACAAGCTTTTTGAGCCGCGCAAACGTGCGTGATATTCATGAAAATCCTAACCGTTTACACACTGAACTCACATTTATTAACCCTTAAAGCGCATAATCACAAAATGTATGTTTTTTGTCGTTCACTAAACTATTTGAAGCCTCATAGATATACAGTGTGAACCCAGATCAGACTGCTCTAGGAGTAGTCTGATCTGGGTCCACAATGTTTGCCTCCCTGCTTAAATAGACATTTTCAGATGTAGTTATTTTGCTGGCGTTTTAAGGACGAAATAATGACAAGATGATACAGTTACTTTTGAATAAAACCACGCCTCCTTTATAGCTTTTACCTATGCCTAAGGTTGCCCAGTCCTAATTACGCATTCATGAGGCGCCGCCTTTACAGTAAGCGAAAAGTCAAGTAATACGATTAGAATCCTACTGCATATGAGCGCCAACAAAATGAGTGTGCGCAAAGCAAATGCTCAGCTCAGCCTGCGCATCCGCCCAGTCTGATCGGAGTCTTCACTGTGAGCTCAGTGGATAACTAAGGACCAAAGCCTTCTTCGTGCGCACAGCGAAGACTCTGATCAGACTGAGCTGATGTTTAGGATGATCTGACTCTTCTCGTGACGCACACCCATATTGTGGGTTTTCTCATTCTGTTGCTCATACATTTCTGTAACAGGACCTTGGAGTCGCCTGGCCGAAATCGATATCCTCCTTTTTGCGCCAAGTACGAACGAAGACCAAATGAACTTATCAAAGAAAATGCTTCCGTTCTTGTTTCAAGCTATATTTACCATGAATAAACTATGTTTAAACCAACAGAAGAAAATAATGTTAAATAAACGGCGGACAATAACGTGGCCTCACACTAGAATGTTTAACAATTAATTTCTTGGTTTTGAGCGGATTTAAGAACCTAGTGCAGAGTACCCGGGTTAGGAAACTGCACATTTAGACTAGATCGTTATAGTTGTCTTGAAATTCGCAAAAGATCGTGATTATTGGAGTTGGTTGGAAACACACGTTCGTCAAGCAAGGCTTTGTTTGGGTGTTTTTGCTACACTCAACGTTCTGTAGCAACTGTATTATATCAGAGAGAACCAGAAAAGACACACGATGATAGGTGTCATCATACTATATTATGATGTGAATAATACTGCAAGTTTGCGGGATAGGAATCACACAATCGTCATTTTTATTGTTATTTGATGATTGCATAGATTTTATATTACACAACTACTCTGCATGAATAATATGATTAGCTTGGATCATAATATGATTTTTTGATTGATTGGTATGAAGAAAATGTTTATAAATATTTCTTTTTAGCCAAAGGCTCAAAGTGAGCTTTTGTGATCATTCTTTGTCCGGCGTCCGGCTTTCGTAAATTTTTATCACCTCCTGAACCACTGGTCCAATTTTAAATTGAATTAACTTGAATATTTTCCATTATGCCCTCTATCAAAATTGCACAAATGGTTCTCCGCCAAACAACTTGGCTGCCAGAGCCAGAAATAAAAAATAAAATCTCTAAATGACATCTAATCCTGACCCATTGGTTCAAATTTGAAATGATTTAACATGAATGCTCCACATTATAATATCCTCTACCACAATTGCACAAATGGTTCCGCTTCGCCAAACAATATGACCGCCAGAACAAACAATAGAAAATGTTTAAACACTATCTCTTTCTGCACCACTGGTCCGAATTTAAAATATTTTTATTTGAATAATTCCCATAATGCCCTTTATCATAATTGCACAAATGGTTAAACTCCGCTGAACAAAATGACTAACAGAGTTGAAAATAGTAAAACAAATTAAACCACTGGTCTAAATTTAAAATAATTTCACATGAATGTTCCCTATAATGCCCTCTGCCAAAATTGCCCAAACGGTTCCGCTCCATCGAACAAGACTTCTATCAAAATTGTACAAGCGGTTGTGCTCTGCAGAACAAAACGACCACCAGAGATAAAAAAAAAAAAAAAAGAACAATCTTTAGACAACTTCTCGTGATACAATGGTCCAAATTTCAAACAATTTCACATGAATGTTCCACACAATGGTTTCTACCAAAATTGCAAAATTTGGTTCCACTCCGCTGAGCAAAATGGTCACTACTGGGCAAAATTCAAATTAATTTCTCAGGAATTTTCCTCATTGTGCCCTCTGCAAAAATTTGCTCAACGGTCTCACTACGCTGAACAAAATAGCACCGAGCTTAAAAAAGAAAATAAAAAATAATATCTTTACATCCTTAACAACCTGCATAAATTCAAAATAATTGCACAGAAATATTACCAAAATATTGCCGCTAGAACTAAAAATTTATTTGTATTTGAACAACATCTATCCATCAACCAGAACCCAGGTGAGCTACCCAAGGCCCCAGTGCTCTCTTGTTTATGTTACTGACATGGTATCGCTATAAATGAATGTTATTATTATAATACAATGTTCACCATCCTAAGTAGGGTTTGATCCTGGTCATTGTTTATACTCTTAACTTTCTCTGTGCTAAGTTTAGCAAAGATGATCTCAAATTATGGACTCCGAGCTAATATCTTTGCCTTTTTATAATTATAATGCATGTTCAATTTGTATTTTTTCTGTTTTCCACCTGTTGGAATGTTGTGTACCACGCTTAAAGGAATTTTACATTCAGTTTCAGGAGTTTGAATATGGACAAACAACGACCAATTTAAGCTTAGATAGAATAAAACGAAAGACGATTATTTCACCATTTACAGTTATTTCACCATTCAAATGAATACCATGTAAACAAAATGAAACAGTATTGAAGATGAATTGCTCTACATTCAAAACAACATTTTCATACAAATAGAAGCATCATTAAATCTCCAGGTAAGCCACCGTCATATATGTCATAAACCCTAATGTAATTATTCAGAGCAATACGGTGTTCACCGAAATGCGTATTGCTGAGTATCCAAAAAACACGGTCCTCCAAAAACATTAGCGTCAATCTCCACTCAGTAAACAGTACAGCAACAGTACATTCAAACCAATTCCTGGATGCAGAACAACATAGGTCATCTGTAAAACTGTTTTAATACACCGGATGAGACTGGTCATAACAAGCTATACAGATAGTCTGACACTTACTATGTTGCTACGGATACTCAACAAAGTTTTAGTTCAGTCAAACATATGGTTCTAGAGGAGATGTCATTTGAAGAATTTCAAGCATGCGCGAATCCAGAAAGTTTTGTCAGAGGGGGTCCACTGTTGACAATGTTGTTTTTTGTTCTTTTTAGTTGTTGAGGGGAGGGAGGTTCCAAATACCACTATAAGCGGGCCATCATCGGTCCGCTAGCGGAACGCCATTATATGGCGTTTCGCTAGCGTGCCGATGATGGCCCATCATAGAATACTGGCTTGGTAGCTTTGTGATTTTTCAGGGAATCCGGACCAGTATTGCTAAGACACCCTATATTTTTGTGATTTTCCAGAGGGGGGGTCCGGACGCACTGTCCCCCCCTCTGGATCCGCGATTGTCAAGATGGTGGCCATCTTGGTTATACATATAATAAAAGAATGCCTTTAGCAAATGTGTATCTCCATATTGCCCTTATGCTTTGCCTCCCATTAAGATACAGTTCATTCGAATGCATGTTTTTTTGGATAGATGATTTTTGAAGAACTTCAAAAGGGTTGCCATCTTTGATGTTCGAACGGAACTATTTTATCAGTTCTACGTTTCCATGTTGCTCTGATGTCTCCCAACAAGTTTCAGCTCAATCCGACATATGGTTCTGGTGGTGATGATGTTTATAAAATTTCAAAATGGCCGCCATGACCGCCATCTTGGAAATCAGAACAGAAAAGTCCATGTTGATCTGATGCCTCCAGCCAAGACAACATATGGTTTGGAAGGATATGCCGTTTAAAGGATTTCAAGATGGCTGCTACAGAAGAACGAATTTAGCCATTCTGAATCTCTACGTTGGCCCTAAGCCTTCAACCAAGTTTTGGATTATTCCAACGCATGGTACTGGAGTAGGTGTCAATATGAAGAATTTCAGTAAACAGTATGGAACCGGATCAGGAGCAGTCTGATCTGGGTCCTCACTGTTCGGCCAAGAGGCTTTCTAAACATTTATGCAGACGACAACATTCGGATGGCTTTTGCTATGGTTTACAGCAGACGACAATTTCAAATTTAGCCGCTTTTTCAAAAATATCATATAAGGCATGGCATTTCATGAGAATCGTCTGCTGGCAGACGATCTCGTGAAATATCATTCCTTATTTCTTTTTAAAATTAGGAAATATGTTGTTGTCTGCTGCAGTCGTGATTGGCGCTTTAAGGGTTAAATTGTTTGAAAGCTCTACACCAGCACTGATTAGCTGCAGTTGCAATGGTACTGGCAATGTTTCGAAATAGAGAACCTGTTGGAAATTGCAAAGGTTTCACATTTTCTCCATTTCCAGTAGTAAAAATGTTGATAGAATATAAAGAATTGAAAAAAAAAAGTTTTATATATAAACCAAATGACTCCTACCTGTGTCCGACGAGATTAGGTGATAGTAAGATATGGTTGTCATATGATTTACATTTTAACTGATATTTTATCGAATATATAGCTGTACGTATGTCCGCAGTAGCTTTCTTATCTGTTAGATGTGTAGTTGAGTTAAACAAGGGAAACAAGTTTTGATTTTTTTAAATGTATAACCGCTGAAATAAACAAAACATAAAAATGTGTACTGATGATTCAAAGATTGATAAGAATCGTTGTAAACATAAAATAATGAGCTAATCCAGGTATTGTGTAATTTATACAGGTATCTCTGACTGCAGTAAGATATTATACAATTATTGACTTATGTTGAGGTGGACGTGGAGTGTTATTGAACAGTAAACGTCATATTGACCGACGCGGAGTGGAGGTCAATATGATTAAGTTTATTGTTCAATAACACTCCATGTCTATAATCCGTTTCTTGTTTACTGTCGTGAGTTGGCTCCCGGTACCGTTCGTTTAACAGGAGACAGGGCCCAGGGCGACGACAGTAAACATGATTCGCACTATACCGAAACATAAATCAACAACTGTTTTATTATATAATAAATGTATGTTATACATTCCCTGCCACTTTAGATCTATTAAAACCATTGACGTTACTTATTAGTTATATTGACTCGAGTGATTATGCATTTGGGCCAACCAGAACATGTTTATTTATAGATTATATAATATATATTATTGTTTCAAAGATAGATGAGAATCGTTGTAAACAAACACTGGCGAGTTTACCTTGTTTTTGGGCATACAGGTAGTCTCAGTTTACAGTTATAATGAACCTACCACAGAATACTGCATATGCACAAGGTAGTGAATACTTCACCTTTACCTGTTTATAAGAAATATAGAATCACCTCATTACTATGCATCTTTGAAACAATAATACCGTTATTTACCTGTTTCTATGAAAAGTAGAGGCTTATTATTATGCATCTTTGATTCATCAGTAAGCTTTGACCTGTTATTTCCTGTGGTTGCATGTTTCCTAACCACTCCCAGAATGTCACTCAAAAGCCACTGGCCTGGTAGTGTATAACTGACCTATGCAACGACAACTCAGCACGTTCCATATCGTGTGCATTCTCCAAAAAACAATCCAAAGTTTACCTTAGAGTTTTTAGATTTAACCATTTGCATGCTGGATATTTTTCATGGGTTTTGACGTCTGCTGATTTTTTTTTTAAAAAATCACCCTTTTCTAAAAATTATTTCATGAATACCATCAGAGTGTCAAATTGTTTGGATCCAGATCAGGCCCGACATTTTACATTTTGTCGGGCCTGTTCTGGGTCAAAACTGTTTGCAAAGGAGATCAGCAGACGGCACTAGTAAACAAAGAGTTAAATATCAGGCGAGGCTTTCGGAAAGGTTAACCGGACGTTCTTGAACATTTTGGTAAAGTGCATCTCAAAGCACAGTAAATAAGCACAGTAAAAAAAGATTACCCACAAAGCAAGCACGGTTATGAAATTTCGAACATTGCTTTTTTTTTTAATTTTTGCATTAAACAGTAAAATTGGCGAGAATCTCGGCGGTTAAAATCCTTTCGACATAGTATTAGATTTTTAATTTTCAGATTTGCCGAGTCAGTTCCATATCAGCAGCATCCCTTAATAAATGTACCAATTCCGTATTTAGTTATTCTCTCAGTTCTAAGCGATATGCTACCATTGCTACCATTGTATAATCAGGAGTAATAACTCAAGTTTCAGGTGAACATTCCGGTAAAACTTAAAACACACCACCATACACGTGCAATAAATTTTCATTATGTTCATACATTAAAATAGCATGGCTCTGAAAATATATATTCATTATAATTTTAGCAAGTGAAGGGCAATAATTCCTCCATGTTGGAAGATCTATTGATGTAACTGCTCAAGTACCACCACACCATGGTGACGTGACACAAATTTAGCATAATTTTAATGAAAATCCATTCATCCCTTACAAATTTATGGCTATAGATGGACAAATCCATTGCAATAAAGGCAACCAAAGGGTAATAAGGGGCATTCTAATGAACCCCCATGTGCATCACCCCACTTCATATTCAGTTAAGTTTCATGGAATTCGATCTAATTCTTCAGGGTTGGAGAATGCATGACTTTTGACGTTATATTTGTTGAAGAAAGGGGGTAGCCATTTTGGAAATTGTCCTTATATGTGGTAAATTATTTGCTTTTTTTCTCAAGCAATCGTTTTATGAGCTAGCCCACAACTTATGTAATCTAAATATGTTCACTTTGTGACCACACGCTGCTCGTTGACTTTTTTTTTTACTTCGACACAAGTTTTATTAAATGAGCCAGTGCATGAGATTTCCAACAATGTGGTATGTGCGACCAGCAAAGCCTCAGATCAGCCTGCGCATACGCGCAGTCTGATCAGAGCCTTTGCTAGTCGCTTGAGTATTCTATGATTGTTAAGCTACTGACTGAACACCATTTGGAGTTTCTAAGCTTAAAAGGAGGCTGCAGAGGCTCGTCCGAGTCTACACATGTCAAAATGCCACATTGTTGGAAATCTCATGCACTGGCTCAAATTTAACTAGGTTATTGTGGCATCTGTTATAATTGCATGGTTTGCTAAAACCAGATTACAGAGTGAACAGTGCATTTGTTATTAATAGACGGGAGAATTACGTTTGAGCGGATCCATAATACAAAAGAGCCGATTTATTTTTATGAAAGAGCGGAGAACCATAAGGCAAAAGAGCGGATGGTTAAATCATTCAAATGAGCGAATATTCCAGGTATACCTCCAGATGCAGGGGCGGATTAAGGATTCCTGGAAATTGGGTCCATTTGTTTAAAGGTGTGGGGGTTTGCTTTGCTGATATTGTCTATTTATCTTAAATATCCCTTGAAAATGAAATAATTTGGTCTCACTCGAGACCAAATTATTTCATTTTCATAGGATATTATTGGCCTTTACATGTTATACAACTGAGTGAGTACTTCTTTGAAGGTCAATACCTAGAAAGTTCGCTCATTTGAATGATTTATCCATCCGCTCTTTTGACTGTATGGTTCTCCGCTCATTTCATACTCCGTCACGGTATGATTTCCGCTCAAACGTAATTCGCCCTAATAGACTTTTCGCTTACTGTAAAGGCGGTAACTTTAATATTCATATCTGGGCGTGGTTTGGCTATTTCATTAATCAGGTTTTATCTATAATTTGGTAAAGAGTTAATAAGCTTTTTGGGTCGCGCCAATTAGGTTGCATTTCATGAAAGTCCTGACTGTATATCACTGACCTCACATGTATTAACCCTTAAAGCGCATATAAAAAAAAAGTCGTATGTTTTTGTTGTCTACTGAAACATTTTGAAGCCCCTTTAACAAACAGTGTAGATCCAGATATAGGAGCAGTCTGATCTGGGTCCACACTGTTTGCGTCTATACTAATGTAAAACAATAAACAGACACTTTCAAATGTAGCTATTTTGCTGACGTTTTCAAATTTAAATAATTACTGTCTTTACTAAGGTGCGATGGTACAATGATATTCATGGGGTACGCCTTTACAGTAACCAAAAGTTCAATAATACCGACACAACTGCAAAGAAGTGCGACTCATGCACTAATATCATACCTTGCTTACCTCTTAAATGGACGCAGAGCTGATGAAAATTGTACCATCGAAGTAGAGCCAAACTTCAATATTGTGGCGGCCACAATGTTGATACGATGACGTCACAAATCACGTGTTCCGTTCCCTGCCCTTACCAATGTATGATTCTGTAGAAACCAATTAATTGAAATTGAGGCAATAAAAGGCAATAACTCTGCAACCTTTGTGACAAACCTTGATGCGCATCAGCATACCATTGCCATATATATTTTATTCCATTTATTGGTTACTAATGGGAGCGCAGTGGCTCAGTGGTAGAGTGCTTAACTCGAGACCGAGAGGCCGCAGGTTCGAGCCTCACCGGCGTCACTGCGTTGTGGTCTTTGAGCAAGACACAATTATCCTAGCTTAGTACTGTTCAACTCAGAAAGACCCGTCCCTACATAACTGAAAGGTTGTTGATGATATGTAAAAAATCAAATTAAACAAACAAATAAACAATTGTTTACTGAGTTATGGCTCTGAATGGACAAATTCATTGATATTAAGGCGATCAAAGGGAAATAAATCCTCTACAACTAATGAAATCAGTGTAAAACTATGCAAGCATCATCACACTATGGTCAAACATATTCAGTTAACGTTTCATCACATTCCATCTGTTGCTTACTAAATGATTTTAGATAGCCATGTAAGCACCAAACATGATTGGGCACGCATAGTCACCGATTTTGATGAAACTTTCACAGTTTGTGTGTGGTCACCCAAAAACAAATTATCCATGGATATTTTTTCGAATTGTTGACCCGTTGCCATGGAAACCGCCATCCAAGATTTTGGCCAAAATTGGGCAAAAAATCAGCGGAAATTGGTGTTTTTTAAAGATTAATATATCCTAGAAAAAATAATGTGTAGCCAAAAGATATTTAAACATCGACAAAAACAACATTTAATATTAAGGTGATAAGCGAAAAAAAAATGAATTTAGAATTTATTTTGTAACAAAAATGCACCTCAAAAGTGGGTGGGGTAACCAGATGTAGAAAAAACCTATTTTTAGGCATTTTTGAACCACTACAGATAATTCCCCCGCCTACTTTGAGACATATACAGTTAATGATAAGTTATAAGTGTTATTCATCTTTCATTAGATAAAAAAAAAACATACGTGGGGTTTTACCTCCTTCTGGCCGTAACCATGGAAACAATTCGGGTACTGTCGCGAAATTGAAATAAAAATGATTGCACCTTTAAGTGGTTTAAATATGTTCTAAATGGTTATAATGCAAGTTTCAATGTGCTTAAAATATAGCTGAGTATAAGATGTTAAGTTATGATTTTTTTCTATTTGTTGATCCGTTGCCATGGAAACCGCCATTGATTTTTTTCGCAAGAAAATCGGCAATAAATCAATGAAAATTGGTGTTTTTTGTTTTTATGTTATATGTATCCTGGATAACTTGTAGCCCAAAGGTTTTTTATCTATGGGCAAAAACAACCACATATGTCGATGTGGTAAGCGGAAAAATGAATTTGATATGTATTTTGTAACAATAATGTGCCTTAAAAGTGCGTGGGGTAACCAGATATAGAAAAAACCCGTATCTTTAGCCATTTTGAAGCGCTACAGACCATTCAACCGCCTACTTAGAGACATATACAGTTAATGATAAGTTAGAGGTAGATCATCTTTTATAAGATTAAAAAAAACATGCGTGGGTTTTTACCTCCTCTAGCCGTAACCATGGAAACAATCGGGATACTGTCGCGAAATTGAAGTCAAAATAATTACGTCTTTAAGTGATTGAAAATTGTTTCAACTGCTTATAATGCAAATTTTAATGTGCTTTAAATATAGCTGAGTATAAAATGTTTGTATAATATTTTTTCTATTTGTTGGTCCGTTGCCATGTAAACCGCCACAGAATTTTTTTGCAAGGAAACCAACAAAAATCATCGAAAATAGGATGTTTTTGTTTGTTTTTTAAGTTTGATGTATCCTGGATAAAATAACCTGTAGCCAAAAGGCTTTTATATATGGACAAAAACAACCACAAAAGTCGATGTGGTAAGCGGAAAAATGAATTTGATATTTTTTGTATCAATAATGTGCCTTAAAAAGTGGGTGGGGTAACCAGATATAGAAAAAAAACCCGTATTTTTAGGCATTTTTTGAACCGCTACAGACCATCCCCGACTACTTAGAGACATATACAGTTAAAGATAAGTTAGAGGTGGTATTCATCTTTCATACAGTCAAAAAACTTGCGTGAGTTTTTACCTCCTTCTAGCCGTAACCATGGAAACAATTGGGATACTGTCGTGAAATTGAAATCAAAATAAGTGCGTCTTAAAGTGATTAAAAATTGTTCCAACTGGTTATAATGCAAGTTTAAATGTGCTTAAAATATAGTTGATTATCAAATATTTATAAATGATTTGGATTAAAGAGTTTGACAGCGTTTTATAGCATCTAAGGACTAAAGATATAGTCAGTAGGGCGCACAAATCTGCTACTTATTTTGACACCAAACTTACTAAACCAGCGATAAATGCACTTTGGTAGCAGAAAAAAGATGATGTTGGTGTTATTCTGTTTGGTACCATATCTCAATTATTTGAGCACAGTTGTTTTTATTTTGCCTCATTGTAGGTCATTTACACATTTTGTGGTGTTAAGAGTCATAGAATTAGGTGTATAAAAGAATTAGATTGCTCAAAACGTTTTAATGCCCTCTATAAAGCAAGTTTGATTCTTGGCTGTATCAGTATGAACACCGCCTTACTCAGCTCACTTTTCAAATTGGTACATCCGAGATTCAGATTTGTTTATATCTAGCCGTTGTCAAGAGTCTAACTAGTCTCTGTTGATATGAAGTTAATGCACTTTAGGGTAAAGGTGAATAAAAATCCAGCCTCAGCTCTGCTTTATATAGAAATGTGAGTGCCACTACAAATTTATTTTTTCTTTATTACTTATGAGTCAGCACATGGGAATTCGGTACTTATTGAACTTGTAAGCAGCAACGGCTCAGACTAAGATATACTCAAACGAAAAAGAAACGTCCGATTTTCATGGTACTGTATCTTTTGATCCTGCTAAGATGTTGCAACAAAAATAAAACCAAAATGTTAACCAAACGCCCGACACACAAAAAATGGTAATTATTTGATTTTATCTTCTGATCTTGAAGGGTTATTAAACCTAATGTGTTTTAATTTGTTGTGTTTGTTTATGACAACAATTACACAATAGAGAAAAACAAAAACTATGGCTGATGTCGGGCATCAAAGGTTCACTAAATCTGTTATACCCCGCCCCTTCCTGCAAAATCATCAGAGAATTTCCATTATCAATTGTTTTGATGCTGATTAGTCTTAATGACTGTTAAAATGCTGGTGACGACGAAAAAACATCAAATTTGTTCGATTTTGTTGATAATCAAAATGTTCGATCAATAATGAATTTTCGCACGCTCGTGATCGATGTTTTGTGACGTCAGAGTATGTTACAAACAAATAACTGTGGCAGAAAAAGCAAAGCATACAACTAGCCAGCTTATCTTACAAGAGAGTTTGTTCAGTGATGTTTAAATGTGCTTGAACGGTTCGGGATTATGACGGACACACAAGCTATTGATGTTGTGACTTTTGATTTTAAGGGTACTCGTGTTCGCTGCTTTTTAGCGGCTCTACTGATTATCAAATGGATTACTCTAAGGTGCAAATCATTTCTAAATGATCAAAGTTTGTAAGGTGAAATTTGACTGAAATGCGTTCATCCATTTGGAACTGGCAGACACAAACGTCAAGCGGACATAACTTTTTTGTTTCAGTATATTTGCAGTCTCACAGGCTTCCACACTTTATACTTTGTGGAAGTTCAGGAAAAACATATTACACTTTGCTTCACTAGCTCTTTAGGCATACATATATAACGCAGGACTACACAAATAGTTATACGTACCTAAATCTTATGAGCCGTCCCATATGGTTTTTATACCCCGCCACTAAAGTGTGGCGAGGTATTATGTTATACCCTTCGGTGTCTGTCCGTCTGTCCGTCCGTCCGTCCGTCCGTCCGTCCGTGCTCACCATTTCCGATCGATAACTTGAGTATTTATTCACGGAATTTTTTCAAATTTTGCATACATATTGTTATCGGCGATGAGTGGTATGGGATTGTTAATGGGCAAAATTCGTCCATTTTTAACGGAGTTACTGCCCTTTTTCGTATTGGAAAAATGGTTTCTGGCCTGTTATTCCTTTACTGTTCATGATATCTGAATGAAACTTCACAGATATGTTGCACATCAAAGGTTACATATTGTGACTAAGGACCGTCACTCTGACCTTCCCAGTTTGTGAGTTATCCGCCCTTGATAGGTCTGAAAAAAGGTTTTTGACCTATTGTTCCTTTACTATGTGGAATATCTGAATATAACTTCACAGATATGTTTCACATCAAAGGTAACATATTGTGACTAAGAACCGTCTCTCTTACCTTTCCCGTTTGTGAGTTATCCGCCCTTGATGGAATTAAAAAATGTTTTTTACCCGTAGTTCCTTTACTATGTGGAATATTTAAATGAAACTTTACAGATATGTTTCACATCAAAGGTTACATACTGTGACAAAGAACCACCACTCTTACCTTTCCAGTTCATGAGTTATCTGCCCTTGATTGATCTGAAAAATGGTTTTTGACCTGTAGTTCATTTACTATATGGAATATCTGAATGAAACTTCACAGATATGTTGATCATCAAAGGTTACATATTGTGACTAAGGATCATCACTCTTACCTTTCCAGTTCATGAGTTATCTACCCTTGATTGATCTGAAAAATGGTTTTTGACCTGTAGTTCATTTACTATATGGAATATCTGAATGAAACTTCACAGATATGTTGAACATCAAAGGTTACATATTTTGAGTAAGGACCGTTACCCTTACCTTTCCAGTTCATGAGTTATCCGCCCTTGATTGATCTGAAAAATGGTTTTTGACCTGTAGTTCATTTACTATATGGAGTATCTGAATGAAACTTCACAGATATGTTGACCATCAAAGGTTACATATTGTGACTAAGGACGTCATATCACTGTCTATCTCAGTTCTGTTGCTATTTAGGCATTATATATCTCACAAAATAACTTTTGGTGCCCCCAGCAGTGGCGGGGTATTATGCAGTGCTTGCGGTGCTTTTATTGTTTGTTTGATTTGATTATTTACGTCCCGGTCAACTCTTTTTCAGTTATGTCGGGACGGGTCTTCCTGGGTTAAACCAGTTCTAAGCAAGGATAAATGTGTCTTACTCTAGGACACAACACAGTGACGCCAGTGAGGCTCGAACCGACGGCCCCTCGGTCTCTAGTCAAGCACTCTACCACCGAGCCACTGTGCCCCCTATCGTCCCATATGGTTATCATAGGTTTAGATAAACAAAAATATTCAGCGTAAAAGTGTAAAAAAAAATACCCATTATTTATAGCATACAATTTGAGTGTCTCATTGAGACGGTTCATTTGAGTACCCACAGCATATGTTTTGGTTGAGAAATATGAAAAATATTTTCTGTTACGCAGTCGTAACTGAAGGTCTAGTTATATAAGCTTATTTAAAGCCTGATTTTCTTTACCTTGTCAATCTTGGGCTATTTAGTCTAACAAATAAGCATAGCCAATTGTACCATTTTTTGGTCCTATTATTGCAAAACGGACATCATTTCTGAGCATTACATTGCTAAACAGTATAATATAATTAAAATTCTATGTCTATACATCTTTATGATCTTTACTTATTGCCAACAGGTGTTGTCTGCTGATAACCATTGCAAACAGTTGATACCCAGATCAGGCCCAATTTTTCATCCAAATTGTTTGACACTCTGATGGTTTTCCTGAAAGATTTTATTCAAAAAAGTTGATTGTAAACAAAAACAGCAGACGACAAGAAAAGGCAAAATAACCAAGTACATGTAGGCAAAGAGTTAAAATAAGTTGGTAAATATAGAAAAAATAGATTTTTTGGTACAAACTGCCAATTATAATTATTAAGGAGTCAATAAGGACCCCTTATATGCCAATAATAGACCAATACTTTCCCAGTGGTACTATTGACTATATTTAATATAAGGTTTTATGATGGTCTGGATGGGCGGGGTCTGGTATTCACTATTCATTAAAAATTTAGCCCATTATTCATCTCATTAAAATTTGGGTTATTCATTAAAATAAGACCATTATTCATTAACAGTAAAAAAGGTGGAAAAGATCTAATTATTCACTTTTCATAATATTTTTCTTCAATTTATTAGAAATTAGGATTATTCATTATTTTTAGGCCCTCAATATTCACTATTCATTTTTTTCTCATTATTCACTAATCATTATAAAAAGGGTCATTATTCACTAATCATTATACCCCATCCAGACCCTCTTTTATGAATCCAGCATTCGTTTTATGAAAACTCTATGCAAAACATGTGGAATTAAAAGTGTATCTTTGAAGTAGTTGTTTCTTTTTCAATTTCTTTATGGCACAGTTATTGTGTCCATGGCTACTGCAAGAGAATGGTAAGACCCTCAGACATTTTTTAAACTGAAGACCATCTATAGAATTTCGAATTTAAAACTGTAAATGTATCTGAATTGCCAGTGTCAGTGATTGTAGAGGCTTATAAAAGTAAGAAAGAGGGCAAAGATCAGGAATCGATGCAATCAAGCACCACATCTGACATAAAGCAAGGAGATTGTACACACACTCCTGAGGATTGAAATAATAAGAGCATTAAATGAAAGTGCGGAGAGACCTTAGGGCTGCCACGCAGCACAGACAAAACAACTCTGATAATCAAAGTAAGAAAGAGGGCAAAGATCAGAAAACGATGCAATCAAGTTCCACACCTGACCCATAAAATATTTTCCATACCCAGGTACCCAACCCATCTTAAATAACTGTTGATGACTTAATCTAAAATTTATTAGATTTATTCCATTCATTATACTTAATTTTAGTAATAATGCTAAAACATGCCAAGATCTAAAAAAAAATTACAACCACTGTTGAATTTCATTGGTACCTCACAAAGTAATCTTAATTTTTGGTGAAATTGCTAGTTTTGACATCATTATTCAAGCAATGTTTGGCTATAAATAGAGCCACACCTCCCAATTGGAACCTTTCTTCTATTTCAAATCAAACATGTGCATTCAGCATTTGTTATAGGTATATAACATGCAATATAACAGCAACTATGGTAAGGCACATGTAATTTTAAAACATTGGCATTATTTTCAATTTTCAAACTGTGCTGATATGGTTTCCATGGTTACGATATGAAACGGGTGAAATCTGACGTATTTTCTTTTTATCTTGTGAACGCTGAAGACCTTGCTAGAAACAATTACTAGCATAAACATCGTAAAGTAGGTGGCACTAAAAGTAATAGTAGCTCAAAAGTGGCCAAAAACTATGTTTTTGCACACAGTTACCCCACCCACCTTCGGTAACCCGTAGTGATATGTACAAAGTTGAAAAATGAATTGTATTTACTTTAAATGTTCTTATTTGAAGCTATTTTGCTGACAAATACAAAGCCTCAAATGCAATAGGAATGATCTTTGTTTAATCAAATGTTACATAAAAAATTATAATCTGATTTTTGGAGGAAAACTGCCAATTTTACACCAATAATGACCCATTTTGTGCCTATAAATAGATCCATGTGTTCTGGTATGTTCCCATTGACTATTTAATATTATTTGTATACATTCAGCATTATTTGTTTAGATATTCATTGCAATATTACATTAAATGTGTATATAAACATATGTTTTAAAAACGGTTGTGCAAATTGCATTTTCTGTACGGTACAGTTATTGTTTCCATGGTTACGATAAGAAGGAGGCAAAACCCCACGCATGTTTTTAAATCTAATGAAAGGTGAATACCATCTAGAACTAATCATTTACTGTATATGTCTGTAAATAGGCGGGGGAATGTGCTGTAAAGGTTCAAAAATGCCTAAAAATAGGGTTTTTTCATATCTGTTTACCCCACCCACCATTGGTAACCCGGTATGACATGACCAAAAATTACATAGTGTTTGATTTATGTTTAAACAACTCCCTTTTAACCATAATGCTCTAGCATATAAAGATAAGAATCAAAAAAGGTATTTTATAGGATATATGAAGGTGAAAAAACTGTCTATTTTCACAGAATATTTGGTGATTTTTAGACCAAATTCTTCTTTGCTGGTTACCAAGGCAACGGGAAATAAATTGGGATAACAGAACATGGATTAGTTGTTTTTGGGTGATTATGGATGCACCCTGAAAATTTCAGCAGAATCTGAGACCATGCGTGCCCAACCCCCTACATAGCATGTTTGGTGCTTACAGAGAATGGCTCTTAAACTTCACATGCTTCATGCCACTATAGTTATATATGTATACTCATTATAAGTTTCATTAGGTTACTTTTATTGCTTACTTAGTTATGGCTATGGACGGAAAGCTAATTGACATTTAGGTAACCAAAGTGCAATAACTCCTGTTTGGTACATTAATCAAAAACTGGTAAACTGCATGGATGCATATCTCCTCCAAAATAAGTGTGTGTGTTTTCAATTGTGGAATGAGGAAAAATTGGATGGGGCCAGGTCTGGGCTGTATGGAGGGTGCGTAAATACATTGATCTTTCCAAAGCTGATGATTTGTGGGATTGATCATTGCCATGCTAGAGCCACGACATGTGATTTCGAACACTGTGGCATTTTGACAAGTGTTGACTCAGACCAGCCTGTACAGCCGCCTGTTAAGCTGAGAAACTCCAAATGATGTTCAGTCAGTAGCTTTACACTCATAGAATATTCGAGCGGCTTATGGGTAGCTATCGACAATTGGCTAGTCTCGTTCAATTCTCGCGCTTCTGTAGTGACAGAATTTATTGTTGAAAATAGCAAAAAGTCAATTTTATGACAGTTTATCATTTCTCTTTTAGTCAGTATTTTCTGGATGTAAAGCCTTGAGTCATGCAAGCAGTGATCGCATAATATATTTTTAATAAAAATGGCGGTTCAATCGCAGTGGGCACCAAGCGAAAGGCGACAGGTTAGTACGTGCTAGAGTGCTTCCTGTTTGCGGCAATGCTGGCAGCGGGCTTCATTCCATTGTCTCGGCCGGGAAGCATTTTTCAAATACTAACCTGTCTGATTTGAGCATTGTGGGTACATGTGACATATTTGTCACCAAATCATGTGATCCACCCGATAGGTTGATTCAAACTTGTTATCAATCTGCGTCATCACGCGTCACTGAAACCACTTAAAATGTTTTAGTGTATGTTTCGCTAAGAACTATAATACCAATTATTGTTATTGTTTAGCTACCAAAGTTTACTTGATGTCTCTATAAACGGACTATATTATAGCCATTCAGTGCTTGTTACTTTTTTAACGTAGTGTTTCGGGTAATGCACAGCGCGTATTGACACAAACCCGACCTTTCAGTCGTGAAGTGCCTTAGCAGACTGGTCGATTCTTTAGTATCGCCTGCGAAGACAATGGCTTCATTCCCATTTATGCTACGTTTACACTATGTCCCGGTAGCCACGGCAGTCACGGTAGCCAGAAACGTAGCTCGCCGTGGTGTTTTTAATCTTTTTTGTATTTGTGTTCAAGTTCTGTTAAGTCTCGCTACGTTTTCTCACGGTCTGTCAAGGCAGCCACCGTGACAGAGGCTCGCCGGCGCGCTACGGTCTGTCACGGATGGTTCTACGTTTCCTCCCGGCCTGCCACATTCTTCTGGGACCTCTCACGTTTTGTTACGTTGCGACCAAGTTCTGCCTCGTCTATCAAGTTCTGTCAAGGTTTCCTACGATAAAATGGGGGCGATGAATGGTGTTTGAGCCCTATAATGCCCAACGGTATAAAGAGGAAGTCCACATAGCTGCTGCAATCGTCATATTATGTACCCTTGGCCAAAACATCATTAATGGCAATGAAGAAGCAGATTTCGTATTTAAATAATTGCTAGGAGCGTACATCTAGCCTTTGCAGCAGCAAGGAGGCCACCAGCAGCTGTGTAGAAGGATGCAAATTGCGGGCATGGTTTTCGGAATAACGAATGCAACAGATTTCTCAGCTTTTATAGCAAGAGAGCTTCTCATCGAAGATGTCAACGCATTTCAGGCCTCCAAAGCTCTTCGAAACTGTTCGATGAGATTCTTGAAACAATATTACAACAGCCATTTGTATTAGTATTAACCCTTTGAACTCTAGTGACTCATTTATTATATGTATTTTTTTAAAACACTGAAGATTCTAATGAAATGGCGCACAATGCAGCATTTTAGCAATGTCTTTACTGACTGATCTTCAGAGAAATAAATGCAATATTCTGCCAAGGGAAATTATAACCTATGACCCCTCGATAAATCAATGAAACTACCCAAGTCTTTATTGTATTAAACGATATGTAACAAAATGGCAAATCTTGTTTCATTTGCAAAAAAATAAGTACATTTACAATTGGTATTATTTGAAAACGAGAAATGCAACATATGTGAAATTTAAACATATCACTATTTGCTATTTTTCAACTTAAGAATGCTAAATTATTATAGAAATTATATCACCTAGAGTTCGTGGTTGTTATTCTTTTCGACCACCCCTGATTTTTGAAACAGTTTGAAAATTTTATGTGGGTTCTAAGCTTCTTCCGTTTTTACATGACTATAGATATTTCTTATTTTCTATATATTTTTGGTGATAAAGGTGCAAATATGTTATAATCGTGTGCGCTGAACAAGATGTGTTCATATCTTCCTTATTTATTCACTGTCATATTAAGGGTGGGTGGGGTATTTGTACCCCTGACCCAAAAATCTAAATTATTCCAGTCTTTCTAGGGTCTATATATGAGTGTTTGAAGCAATTAGTCTTTAAATGTTTCAGTTTTTCAAATGGAAAAGACAGCACCCAGCGATACCTAGCCCATTGGCCAAATTTTGCTTTACGAGGGGTTACCCAAACTTTCATACGAAATCATAGGATAGTTCTTCTTAAAAAGTAAATGTTTTGTAAAAATGTAACCCCAAATGGTACTTTCAACTGAAAATAATTATTACACAAATATTATATCACTGGTAATGCTGCTTGTGGCACCAATATCAGGACTGACAGTGAAAATCAGCAGATTTTCTTAGGATCCAACCATAGCTTATCTATCAACATTTATTCAAAAATTATTATTTCTAGATAGAACACTGTTATGATACCTCACAAAACATACATACCCCATATTCCTGCATTTGTTTATTTAGTTTGTTTTTACAGCCAAAGTATACTGCCCTTGGATCATTTTCATGGCATTATTTTCCGCCCAGTTCTCTGCTCTGCATTATTTTATTTTCAGTGTCTATACTAATTTGAACTTTAACAGAATGTTTTCCAGTACATTTTAAATATTTCTGCAAATTTTCAATAAAAATATTACAATCTGACATTTTTACAGCAATTTTTCAACACCTGCTATCATTTTTGAAGAAATGGAGCCAAAGTTTGTGATACACAATATCTCCATAGCAACAGATGATGACATCATATAATTTGGTGATGACGTAAACTTATACCCTGTATATTCACCTAGAGTAATTATCATTTGTGGAAATTGTCTTAATTGGCTAGAAAAGACCATTGTTTCAGACCATATTTTTTGTCAATTTCTTGTAAGCTGATTTGGGAACTCACTTATGGCCACTGAGTATACATTCAGTAATGATTATTTCTATCCTTTTCACTACTTTCCTCCTCAGATGCATCTATGTGAGATTCTTAGACTCCATGTTCAGGTTCGAGCTGTGTGGTCGGGTTATAGTCAGGTGTTCTCAGAGATATTCTTTTCGAAGTGTGAGCACTTTAGGGGCATAAGGTGCCACTAGGCTTATCAATATAAGCAAACGCTCCTGAACTGATTTTGCCCTGTTGCCCAAATGGGAAACCCCAAAAAAGGTCACAATAGGGGGTCAAAGGTCATCAAGTGCATTATATTGTGGTGAGTTGAATTTGCAATTTTTGTATTTATATTTATTTCGCAAAATAAACGGCAAATTGGTTTATCGAACTCAGCCAACATTCCTTGAATAAATGCGTCCAATATTGAAAGCATACTGACCCTACACAAGGTCACAAAGGGGTCAAAAGGTCACTAAGTGTATATAAAATTTGTGATTTTATACATATAAAATAATGATTTTGACTGACATTGATGGAATTTGTTGTACCTTGTCTGATCGATATCAGTGACTTTATTTTAATTGGTATATCATTTGTTTCAATTCTTATGACATCATAAAAGGTCATTATGAGGGTCAAGAGTCATCAAGTGCAATTTCAGAATCATCATCTAAGTGTTATTAAGAATTTATGTTTACATTTTTATTAGATAAAACCCACCTGGGCTTTTAAACAGCAACCAGTTTTAAAATGACCTTTTCTTATTTTTGAGGTTTATGGCCTCATTCGTATTATGGGGTCAAAGGTCACACGGTGCATTTTATGTGTTACCAGGTCCCTATTCTTTTAAAGCACCCAATTTAATTTTCGCATATATAGTTTTAACAGGATATCTCGAATGTCATTTATAGGTATACAATTGAAAACCGATATCTTTCATCTCTTATAATAGTATCTTATTAAAAAGTGTCCTTCTTAACAACTCATCCTCATTATCTGACTCTTCCACAACATTCAGTGGATTGCCACATGTAATAGAACCACAGCCGCAAGACGGAAGACAATTGATATTACTAGCATTAGATCTACATTTGCATCGTCTTGTTTCACACACTTTGCAGCTGCATTGCAACAACTGCGTACATACTTTAGGTATAGGTTCTTACAGCAACAGCTTTGGTTTCAATTGGTTGTTGTAGGGGTCTCGCAACCATGCACACGTTTTCGGATCAATGTGCTCTGGGGATGGAACTGTAACATTTGTCTAATAATGGGCTCGTCTTATGTGGAGTTTTAATGCACCAGATATAGAAGGAAGCCTACCTGGGTCTTTTCCCTTATTAAACAAAAACACTCCCATTTGGTCAAAATTTGTGATCTGATTGATGGGTCAAGTATTTTGCAGACTAATGTTTCATTTGTTAGCTGCCCATATCATAAACCTGTCGGATACTGCTTCCTTGCGTAATTTCTTGGCTACATGATACATGTATATCATAAACTCAGACTCTGAAATATGCGTGGTAGTTTTATTCAGAACCGACTTAGATTCTTGACTTCCTGATGGTTACAATACTTTTCTTTAGAAGTTAGACTATTTCACTGGCTGATTTCAAGAGAAAAATTCAAAGCGGTTCGCGTGGATTCAATTGTGGAACAAACTGTAATTCCTCCAGTATTTGAGGTTTGATTGTCTCGTTATGATCCAGATGCTTCCCATAGCAAGGAGCAAAGCAGTGTAACACTCCCATAATGCTTGCAATGTATAAATTTCTAGATTTTCAAAGCCAAGCCTAATTTCAAAAGCATTTTTCCGGAGACACAATTTGTTGGGCGAAACAGCTTCTGATTCTCTATGTTTTCCATAACGCCTATAGAAACGTTTTTACATGTAGGATGGTACAGGCAATCTTCTACGGCAAAATCATACATTGTTGCTAGCCTAAGTAAGTAAGGGTGCAAAGATCAGGAAACTATACAATCAAGTACCACACCTGACCCAGGGTACCAATGGGAAAGTGACAAACTCACAGTCATACACCACAAACGAGAGCCAAGAGGTCAGCCTTTCCCAGCAGGTGACCACAAGGCACAAATAAACAGACGTGCACAATACATAATGAACAAAAGACAGAAAAAACATAAAAGATTCACAAAAGAAGGACCGCCTTGGAACGGTCTGTCAAATATTTTACTGGATGGCTTAACCTGCATCTGTAAATCATATTATGACTATGACATAATCTATTCTGACTTGGGTAATGTCAGTATTCGGTTTAAGTCCTCCCTTGAAATGTGAAGGCAAAGATGCAAAATAACTTATCTAGAGGTGGTACATGTAATGATCGCCTAGAGGGCCTAGAATCGCAAGAAGTGAAAGCCTCTTCTGAAGTATCTGTATGCCTCTCAGTACTTAGCTTTTACCTAGCTATGTGGAATGCAGACATGGAACTTGAAAAACAAGGTCTGTGATATTTAACCCTCTTTTCATGCGCAATTAAGGTGTTTGAGGTCTACCAATCTTAACATGTCAATTACATCTATGTTGCCTTAGTCACATCACTCCCATCGGTCAGATGCTGCTTGTAGAAGCTTGTCACACCCATCCTCGCCAAGAGCAGACACCTTCTGGCTTTTAACCAATGTTTGGCAAATGATGCACACCTGTTCATCAAACCAGCTGCCTGCCTGTTGCAGGTCGTTTCAAATAAGAAGTAAGTAATCTTGCTTTTATGGGCCGTACCTCAGACTATGAAGGTTCCGGCTTAAAGGCTTATCTATAGATGAGATGGTTGGGGCCTGATACTGTGTCTATTGTCGGTTCCTCCAGGGTTTAATTGTTGGATTTATTTTGCTGCAGTATTCAGGAGATGATTCATAGATAAGTATGGGGCCTTGCATGCAAACTAAACATCTATGTGTCTTAATCCACTACATAATTATTAACGAGGTTGGTACCGTTTAAGCCCTCGAGCAATTTTCTTGCTGCCCGTTTCAAGGCGGTGTTTCTTTAGTGAATCTTTTTCGTTATTTGTTAGTTTTGTTTGTCTTTACCAATACTAGGTGTCTGTTTGTTGCAACCTTGTGGTCACCTGTTGGGGAGAAGCAGACCTCTTGGCTTTATTGAATATGATGATGTCTTGTGTTTTTGTCACTTTCCTATTTGGTGTCCAGGGTCAGGTGTGGTACTTGATTGTATCGATTCCTGATCTTTGCCTTCTACCTTACTTTTTATAAAAGATGATATTGACTGATTTCAATTGATCAAGCTGTATTTGTGGTGTCACAGAAAGTCACACAAAAAGTGTAATTAGTTTCGTTTTCTGTGTGTAAAAGATGCATTTGGTGCTCGGTGTTAATCAACATCAGATGCGCAGCCGACGTCAAAACATACAGCGCATAAAATGCAGACTGATCAGCGCACACTTTTGCGTTTCCAAGACAGCTTTATATTTCATTCAAAAATGTAAGATTGAATTATAAAGACTTTTATTATGTGCTTTTTGCGAAAAAGTGATAACTTTCACAAATGTACATAACCAATCCAGGCACTATGCAGTACATGTACATACATACAGACGAACAGACAGCTGTGGTTGTGATCGCAGATGAAAAACTTTCAACGATTTATCTAACTTGAAATCAGTATTTTAGTTATTTGAAATGATTTGCAGCAAAATGCCAGTGTCTTTGATGCTTAAGTGCTACGTTTAATGCGTTATACATCATTTTGCACCTATTGACCTTTGACCTCATTTATTGACCTTAATAATGATCTTTGGTTTGGGCAACAGGCAAAAATTGAAAGAGGACATGTTCCTTAGTAACTTAGGCACTGTTGCCCTTCATGCCGCAAAAGTGCCCACAAACGTGTTTTCTAGCACTCTTATTTGCATTTTAACTCTAGACTGCAACAGAACTTGATAGACCTTGGCAGACCTTGGGTTGCCATCCCGCAGCAAGCCGTCCCGCTACGGACATACCCCAAGTTGTGTTAGGTCTGTTACGTTCTGTCACGTTTTGTTGCGTTCTCCCCGTTGTACTACGGCACATTTAAGTAGGTCAATCCCGCCGTGGCTGCCGTGGCAAATTTTTGACTGTTTAAAAATCTGTCCCGGCGATCACGGCAACCACGGCGAGCTACGTTTGTCGATCCCGTTCCCCTACGTTGTGTTACAGTCACCCCGTTTCGTCCACGGTGGCCGAAATCGTGACTGCCGTGGCCGCCGGGGACATAGCGTAAACGTAGCATAAGGGCTTCAATGCCATTTAAGCCCGCTACAAGTTAAGATGGCGTCGCTAGGCCTAATGTTTTATGGAGAAATGACAAACTTATTTCAATTACCATTAAATACGCTCATTTATCACATCGGATAGGCGACAATCAAAAACGCTCTGAACAATCGTTGAACGCGGATCACAAACCGCTAGAAACAATGCTTTTGATTGACATTTGTCGACGAACAGCAATCGAAAACTCTGTTTCTAACAATTTGTGATCTACGTTCGTCGATAGTATGAACGTTTTCGATTGCCGCCTATCCGTTGTGTTTATTGATATACTGAAGACGACGTCAGGACAATCTGAAACAAGGGCTAGGAGTAATTTACATTTTTCATGTTTCTGTTGAAAAAATAACTTTGTTTCGTTGTATATTTCATTATACTACGGTGGACATCTCTGCATACAATTGAACAAAATAAAATTATTTGGAACTGCTTGTGCATGAAAGGAAGGTATATAACAATGACGATATAACATACTTTTCTGTCCAAGCCCTCCTGTGATAATATGTTGCAGCCCTCACCACTTCGCGGTTCGAGCTGCAACATATTATCACACTCGTGCTTGGCAAATCTAAATATACGGAAAAGAATGATTTATCCTCTTATTGTTGCTCTCATTGTTTTGTGTTTTTTATAGTTGGTCCTTATTTTGTTGTACAGTACATTGTGTCGTTTCCAGTTTTGCAATCATCTCGCTGGGGAAGAGAGAGGTGGTCGCTTTACTTTAATTGCTTTTTGATGTCATGTGTTAGTATTCTGTGGCTCCTCCTCACTTTGTTGTGGGTTCGTTTGCAGTGTGTGATTGTGGTATTTCCTGGTCTTATTCACTTTTTTATATAACCCCTGATTTTACCGACATTTACTATTAGTTTTCTTACCATTTCAATACACTGTATATGAATGCATCTGAAAGCAATCTACTGTCCAACCAGCCAAGAGTGACAGTGACGCGATATTTTGTTTACAACTGTTAAGTTAAACATCAACTTGTATACTCCACTCGAGCTAACGCGAATAGGTAGATCACTTGTGTATTAATCCTATCCGGATAGGATTAAAACACAAATGATAAATCGATTCTAAGTCCCTGCTAACTGTGTAAACAAAACATGACGTCACTGTCACTCTTGGCTGACAGGACAGTAAATCGCAAAGGAGTTCAATCATAGTTATTCACCATCGCGTCAGCGATGGTGATATACGTTAGTACGCTTCCCTGGATATCGGCTTGCTTCTGAAAACGAAAGGTCGTATAGAGATCTACTCCCCTGAGCTGGAACCCAAATTCCCCACTGGAGCAAATTCGGATATTCTTGGCGTGACGAAATCAAACTCCCAACAGAGGTGTACTTCCGGTTCTGCCTTCAATCCGTCTGTACTTCAAAAACGTCCCCAAGTCAGAGAAATGCGTGATTATAGTGGCTATAGAAAATGCAAAAATAAAACTATTAAAAGTGTTGTCTAGTTACAATAATGTGTTATGCGATAGTTCTTAGCTTTTTTACAACAATTAACCCTGGAGACATGGGGCCTTTGGATATTCTCCGCCAAGTTTGATGTAATTCTCAGATTTAGACGGATCAGTTTCAATATGCCCCAAGGTTTTATGCGCATGCCTAGATTTAGAATTAGGAATAGGGATACATACACGCACTGCTAAAATGTCTGCTTGGAGGGGGCTGGGGTGAACCCCAGGGGGGGGTACTCCCATTTTTTTCATACGTAGGCTCGGGCCCAGTATCTACCGTTCACCCCAAAAAATATCAGGAATTCAAACACCTCAACAAATATTTGAAATTTTACCAACCCCCCAAAATACCCCCATTTTGTACCTTGACCTTAAGAAAAGACCCCAAAATGCATAGAAATGACCCCTAAATGTAGTTCAATTTTTTGATGACCCCAAAAAAATATCCACAAAATCTTCATACCCCAAAAAATATTCATTTTTCTGAAAACCCCAAAAAATAATGAATTCAAAATTTTGACCCAAGAAATAACCCGAGCCTACATATGTATGAAAATATCAGAGTACCTCCCTGGCTATTTAGTGTTTGCACTATTAGAGTTTTATTGGAATGTCCATATTTTCCTTTTTTTATTGTTTCCAATTGATCACCTATTCATAATTTAGTGCATACAAACAGTTAACTAAAACAAAAAATACTCAGAGTTTGAAATGCATGAAAAAATGAAAAAGAGTGGTCTCGGCAAATGTAAAATTAAAAAAATAAATTGTTTTCTAGTCTAGTAACTTTTATACGCTATGCGATGGTTCTAAGCTTTTTAAAAGCTAATCTTGTACACACGAGTGAACGAGTTCGTACTTGTTTTATACATGTTACTCCTGTGGAATTTGAGACGACACGGCGTTTGCAAAAGTCGTAGATGGGAAAAACGTTTAAGTGGATTGATTCTTTCCTGTTGTTTAGTCAAGAGCGAGTTGTTGTAAACCATGTGAAGTCAGATTGGGCTCAAGTCTCGTCGTGTGTTCCACATGGCTCCGTTCATGGCCCGTTGCTGTTCTCATTCGCGATTCAAAAAGCGTTCTCGAAGCCTTGCCTGGTAGACTCAACTGATACCAAAAGACACTTGAGCCGTGGCATGTGATTTCCAACAATGTGGCATTTTGACAAGTGTAGACTCAGACGAGCCTGTGCATCCTCCTTGTAAGCTTAGAAGCTCCAAATGGTGTTCAGTCAGTAGCTTAATAATCAAAGAATACTCAAACGACTAGCAAAGGCTCTGATCAGACTGCGCGTATGCGCAGGCTGGTCTGAGGCTTTGCTGGTCGCATATACCACATTGTTGGAAATCTCATGCACTGGCTCACTTAACCTGGCAGATGATACCCTGGAACTATTCTCCCCAGTTAAAGTGAACGAATGACATCTGTAAACATCGTGTGACTGGATGTATAGTTTACTTTTAAGTGCAGACCCACTTGAGATGTCACTTGATTGTCGCTTGATTTATACCACCTTTATCAACTTTAGCATGAAATATCACTTGATGTGCAAGGTCTACACTGATGTAGGTGGTATAAAAAAGTTATAGCATGTTTTTCCACCTGTACGTAAGATAATCCACCCGCTAAAGCTCGTGGATTATCTCCACGTACAGGCGGACAACCCATGGTGTAACTATTACGTAGCGTCTCATCCGAGTCTTCACAAATGAGTTGTTTTCAATTACGGTTGCTAAATACTACTTATTTTTGCAGGAGCAAATAGTGCAGACCCTGATTACATCGAATAATGTAGTGTCTCGTCTGCGCTTGTACTTTTGGCTAGTTTTCTTTGTTGAGATAATATATACTAGCCAAAAGTTCTAACCAGCCACTTGCATTTTACTTATTTTCTTCACACGGTAGAATAAAACAACTACTCTTTTTGCATCTCGGAATTGCCAGGCGTGTCCTGTACCCTAGACTGTAAAGATATTGAAAAAATGTTTAACAGTACATGCAGGATGCCAGTTTGAATAGTGGTACCCCCATTTTCAAAATTCGCATTTTGGCACAATTTGTGAGTCTCGACTTTTTGAAATAATCCCTTTTCTGACGCAAAACGTTTTCATTTCAAGTCAAACTTCTATTGAACACTAAAGTGCTGAAATTAATACTCCATCTGCATGAGACTCACTGCTATTGACCAAAGTGTCAAAAATTACCCCACCATACAATGAAAATTCATGTGAATTTTGAAATTGAGGGTACGTGTATTCGGCAAAGCCTCCCGGATACAATTTTATGAATTTTGCTTAGCCGTTTTCTAGTATCGTTAACTGATAGATTGGCCTATTCGGGAATGCAAATGAAATTGATATAGTGCGTATAACTTTTCAGAAAAACGGTAAAAACACACCTGGCCGGTTAGAACATTTGACTAGTATATATAAATTGGCTAAATTTTAACGATTAGTGAATATCAGATTCCAACCACCCGCCCACACACACTCGAGGGAAAAAAATCTTCAAGGAGATTTTCCGGTTTATTTAAGGCTTTATGACTGATACTGCATTCGTTGTCAGCCAGTTTTAGGCAAAAAATGATAGTTTTTTTTTGTGTGTGTGTGTGTGTGTGTGTTTTTAGTTGCAGCATCCACCCGCTATAAGTTTCTGCACTTAATACATTTTCCCATGTCGTCTGCTTATCCCATTTTTTATGAGCACTCGAAAGGCTTTACTATTCGATTGACACAGAAGTTTATAATATAATACATGGCCTCTTCAGGAGAAATCCTGTTGTTGTTGTTTTTTTGCGAACAATAAAGGCATAGACCAGCCTGCGCAGTCTGACCAGTGCCTTTATTATTTATTTTCTGGAAAGCAAAACAGCTGAATTTTCAACATGCGAGATTTCCATACTCTAGTTAGTCTCTGTAATTGAGTAGGCTTGACTGAGACTTACATGCCGGCAAACCCCGAAGACAGTTTTTTCTCGTGACAAGGTCCAATGGGCAATGAATAAGAGGCTATACTTTTCAATGTAAACTGTGTTTATGACTTGTATTCAAAGGATATTTTAAGTGTAGGATAGAAGTGTTTCTCATAACATGTCGCATATCAATACTTTGACGATTTTGTTTATTTCTGTTTTCTTGTGTTTCTGTGATGTGGAAGGCTGTTCAAACGTATGTGATTTTCTGAGCAATTTTCTCTGTCCGGGGAAAAGCTGTCGGATGAACTCGGACTGTACACTTCATGAGTGTTTCTGTGATGGAACTTCTACCCACGCCGACTGTGTGAACAGCGCTGTGAACAGCACGACCATGATAAGTACCACCAGCAATGAGCAGACAACTGTCACCAGCAGTCTAAACACGACGGTTGTTCAGAGTGGCTGTCCGGTTGATTTTCCGTGCGTGCACGGCTACTGCAACACTACAAGTTCTGAGACCAACATGTTTGCGTGTGTCTGCGAAAATGGCTTTAACGGCACTGCTTGCAATGAAAGCGTCTGTCCAATTGATCCGTGTACGTTAAACACATGCTCAACGGGACAGACATGTAAACAGACAGAAAACTGTTCTCACACCTGCGTCTGTGACGATGGAATTCTATCTTGTTCCAACAGTGACACCAGCAGCACACCAACCACGCCTACTATACCAGCCTCTCCACCGGAGCACAATCCATGCTTTGCCAATTTCATCAGTCGACCAGAATCGGAGCGCAGGTGTCCCAATGGTATGTTATGTCAGTACGGATATTGTGCTATGGACATGTCATTTGGTTGCCACTGTGATAAGGGAGCAGATGGGATCTTGTGTCAGCATCAATGTTGTCGTGACTGCGGGCAAAACGGAAACTGTAAATATACCTCAACTCTTGGAGAATATTGTAATTGTAATTCAAACTATACCGGTGAGTGGTGCGAAGAAAACATCAACAACAGAAGCGACGTCACAACTGTCACCAACAACCTAAACACGACAATTGTTCAGAGTGGCTGTCCGGTTGATTTTCCGTGCTTGCACGGCTACTGCATCACTACAAGTTCTGAGAACAGCATATTTGCGTGTGTCTGTGAAAGTGGCTTTAACGGTACTGCATGTAATGAAAGCGTCTGTGACGATGGAACTCTATCTTGTTCCAACAGTAACACAAGCAGCACACCAAGCACGACTACTATGTCTGTCTCTCCACTCGAGCACAATCCTTGTTTTGCCAATTTCACCAGTCGGCCAGAGTCGGAGCGCAGGTGTCTCCATGGGTTATGCGTGTACGGACAGTGCGTTATCGGCTCGTCATTTGGTTGCAGCTGCGATGATGGAGTAGACGGGATCTTGTGTCAGTATCCATGCTGTCTTGACTGCGGGCCGAACGGAAACTGTAAAAATACCTCGGATCTTGGAGCATATTGTAATTGTAAATTTAACTATACCGGTGACCAGTGCGAAACCCTGAAAACAGACAACGACACAATATGTAAGTATATTTGCAGGGTGCCTTTTTCTATTCTTATATTAGAGTTTTTCTTCATAGTGGCGACTTTCGTAGTCTGCTGATAACGGTTGCAAACAGTTTGGACCTAGATCAGGACCGACAGAACGTCGGTCCTGATCTGAATCCAAATCGTTTGACACTCTGGTAGTGTTCCTGAAAGATATTTTGAAAAAAAAAATACTTAAAAAAGCAACAGCAGACGACAACAAAAGTATGAAAACTTATTCAGCATGCAAAGAGTTATTTATCTTTTTTTGCAATAAGCTCAGAGCCCCGGGTTGGGTGCAGCGCATTTTACTGTCAACTTTTTTACATTTCAAAATAAGTTAGTTTCCACTGAAATATTTTGTTATACGCCGCTTAGAACAAGGTGTGGCGGTTTTTAGTTGAGAAATAAGAAATTTAATTTTCAATTTAATATGTACTCTTTTCTGGAGGCCTGAATTTCTCGATCTCTGATTAAAGGTCTATAATTTAAAACACCCACAGGTATTTGCAAGTATTTGAGTTTAAAGGCAACGAAAAAATACATTCGATTTACATATCCGGGTTTCGTCCTCATTGTTTTCTATATCACGATATATGAACAAGGCACGCGAAAAAGTACCAACAAATACTTTAAATAAAGTCAACATAAAATAAAATACAATTTTGTTACACTCAAAACGTTTTATCACATGACGTTGCGTCTGCGAGTGAAAAACGTCATGTACAATTTTAAATCGATAAACCACTAACGGTTTACAGATTTTCGGGACACGTTATATACTTGACAGCAAAAGAAACGCATATTTTCAATATCTATTTAATACCAGAACGCTTTATCAAATTTTATCCTTAATGATATGATCATGTTTGAACGGACTCATGCGTTCATTCCAGACCATTTTATTCGTCATTACACAGTTAATTATTATTTTTGTTAATTAATGCAAAAAAACGCAAAACAGTGCCGTACATTGGAAAACACATGATTTGAATCCGATTTCATTGCAAGTCACTATACCACACTGTAACAAATAAGAAAACAGCATAAAACTTTAAAATTCACTGCTGTAGAAATTATACTGCTAATCCAAAAATCTTCAATTTTTGCATTTTTTTGCACTGGTATTGAAAACCACCGGAATCTTTGGGGTGTAAGAATATCTGGAACAGTATGATTGATGTCAAGTAAGGAAGTGTCCAACAGAACCATTTAAAAAAATTGGTTGGACCATTTCATGCCAGTATTAAACACACTTCCGGTTAATTGTCTGATAATGTAACTGGGTCACAATAGCCCACCGTAAAAAATATCGGAAAATTTAAAATTCATAAGTAGTCTGTATGTCATGATTATCACGCAGAGTGATTATCATTCAAATCCGTTCAGTGGTTTTGGGCATACACCATCTCGAAAGTCGCCTTTATTATGAGTTATTTTATTACGCCCAGACTTACGCCCCTTTATTATCGTTATTCCAATGAGCCATCCATTTTTGATGCATTTGATAATTTACATGTTCAATACATCAGTGATACCTTACATATCATTAGATTAGTATTTAATCTCCAATTTATACACTTTACAAAATGTGCAAAATATGCGTTTCTTTTGCTGTTCAGTATATATGTCCATAACACCGTTGCGTACATAATGACAATTTGCTATGAAATGAGATTTCAGAGTTATCTTAACGTCATCTAACATTCGTGCTCCTGTATTATTGAATTTATAAAACTCGTTCCGCAAAAGTGATAAAATGCTCGGCAAGCCTCGTTTTTATTACTTTTCCTCAACTCGTTTAATGTTGTATTCTGTTCAGTTAAAGAACGTTAAAGAACATGTACAGTTATGAACTTTTTTGTCTGAAGAGCAAAGTTCAAGTTTTCTTAAAATATCAGGATTCTGTGTACATTGGACAGACGCTTCCTCTGCAGGCAGTGCTGTTAACGTCCTTGTCTAGGGTCTTTATAAACATACATGGTAGGCACGGATAAGCAAACAATTTTTGTAAAATGCGAGTTTTTAACATCCACCAGTCAAATCATAGGCCTTATGAATCGGTTGGGCGATCAAAAGAGTACACACAACTTATGCTTTGGTTGAGAAATAAGAAAATTAAAAATCTTATTTTACGCCTTGAATTCAGGCCCCCAGATAAAAGTGCGTAACTAAAAATTATTTTCTTATTTCTCAACCAAAACATATGTTGTGGGTACTCAAAAGAACGGTTTTTGAGCACACAAAACATATGTTTACCTCTAACACGGCTGGATACATCAGCAGCGACCTTTGAATGAGATCTTTGCGCACGTGCGATACTGTGCTGGTTTTTTTTTCTTGTAGGAAACAAAGAAAAATATCAGAAAGGTGCGCTTTAAATACATTTTTTTCGACTTCAGCCGATATTTCGGGCTATCAGAATTCGAGTAATCCAGACCTTGAGGTTATAAAAGTATTTTCATGCTCAACTAAGCTGAGCATGACATTCATCCTGCTCATAAATGTTAAAACGCCAACAATTGTTGGCGTTTTAACATTCATAAGCAAGAGAAATCCAGCATCTGAGAGTTTTAAAGCAAGAAAAAATATTTTTAAGCATTTTAGTTTTTAATAAAAAGTTGAATTTTCATGCTCAGTTGAGTCGAGCAAGAAACAAGAAATATCATTAAAAATATTCAGTGGCTTTCAAATATTGACACAATTTGAACAACAATGCAGGAAAACCCGTTTAATAACCTGGGGGCCTGGTTTGATTGTGCTTCAGATTACATGATAGAAAGGGAAGCTGACACGTGGTATCTATGGGTTGTCGGAGTATGTGCGGTGGTGCTGGTGGTGTTAATCGTGATCCTGCTGGTGGCACCCTACCTGATGTGGAAAAACCGAGTGATCCTTGTGATGAAGATAGTTCATTACTTCCAGGACTACGAAGATGATGGTAAATATATGCGTTCTTTAACCCATTTTAGCAGAATGGACTTGTCTATCCTTATCAGTAGGACGAGTCCATTTCCAATTTAAGGGGTGTTGGGTGGTATTTTTCATTTTGTCTTCAGACATTTTTCTTTCAATTTTCTTTCTTTCCTTATTACTGATTTCTATCTTTCCTAAACTTTCTTTCTCTACCGCCTACAGTATCATAATGATCATTGGTGACAGACGATACTTATATTAACTGTTAGACGGAGACTATTAGATGAGAATTTGGTACTTATCTCGTATGCGTTCTTTACCCCATTTAAGCAAAATGAACTAGCATACCCCTATCAGTAGAACGAGGCCATTTCCAATTTTAGGGGTGCTGGGTGGTATTTTCATTTTTTCTCTCCAAAATCTATTAGAAAATTATTATTATGTAAGCAAACAGGGGAGATCCTGATCAGACGCCATATTATGCGGTGTCTAAACTGAATCTGCACTGTTTGCCTATGTCCCATAAACAATGTTGGGTTTAACTGCATACCCTTATAAGTAGGACGAGCGCATTTCTAATTTTATGGGTGTTGGGTGGCATTTTTTCTTTTTTCTATGTTTTGATACAACAGTCTATGGTAAGCAAACAGTGAAGTTCCAGATCAGACACAGCATTTTTATGTGTCTGATGTGAAGCTGCACTGTTTGCCAATATATGTCCCATAAAAAAGGACACTAGCCTAAAATGGGTAGCTATCGAGTGGAGTGTTTTGGCCTGAGCCTTCATCGACTACCCTACTTTGTAGATGTAGGCAGCGAAGACTGACGAGATTGCGCACATGCACAAGCTCGTCTGAGCCTTTGCTGCGCCCAGTAACGAAGAGCGCAAAAATAAAATGATACTTCAGACAGTTAACTTATTAAATATAAAGTTGTTTTTTTTAATCATGGGTATATTAAAAAAACTTCTTACAAATTTTACCTGCAAGCCACACTAGCATTCGTTAACATATAATAAAAAAATTATTTGACACAAGCGAACGGTATGATAGATGTCGTTACACTACCGCTCGCATATTTGTACTACAAAAATGCGTTACGTGCGCATTTCCAATTCGCTGTACGCGCGTTGAATTTACAATGCGTTGAAAATGCTAAACAACGCATATCAACGCATATTCATTAAGGATCTCAAAACATGTCAGAGCAATAAATAGACAAATAATATATTATTATGTGGTACAAACGCGTTTCGATGACAAATTCGCGTTTCCACATCTAAGCCAATGAAATTGGTTATAAATATACGCGTTGAAATGTATTATAGCGTCGATGCATCAATCAAATATTTTTTTTTAAAAAATATAGATATTGAAATACGTGTAGTCTAATGTAATGTAAATTTGCAAATTCGCTGTATCATCGCGTGAAAAATAAATCTAATCTTATTGTTTCATTTCGCTTAAAATGTCATTTTGATCTCTTTTTTGTCTAACTATATATGCAACAATGCGTTTCAAGGCGGAACACTGGTGAACTGCGTTGATACACGTTGATATATCAGCTGAAGCTTTAAGTGCGTTACATCTGCAGCATATCTAAAAGCATTATCTATAATGAGTTTTGATTGGCCATTTGGAATTCACGTTGAAAACCCTTTGCGTATAATGCGTTGTTAATGCGAATTTGAATAGTACAAATACGCGGTTGTGAGTGTACATAGTTATTTCAGTTCTGAATCATTTTCAGACGATCGAGAGTGGGACGTCTTCGTTTCCTACAAGTCTACAGACAGAGACGAGTTGTTTGTGTTGCACACTTTATACCCCAAACTGGAACAAGAGCTGGGATTCAGACTCAACATGCATTTCAGGGACTTTATCCCAGGAGAAAGTAAGCTTATATTGTATGAGAGCTCATTTTTATTGAATATATTAAAAGTACTGGAACAAAATTATAGGATGCAAGGGTTTGCGATCATCTTATTAGTTTATAAAGAGATTGGTAAATGAACTAATAATTGAGTGTGGAAGATAAATTTTTATCTATTTATTTACAGACAAAATGTAAGTTTTCTGTTTAGTGAATGTTTAGAGATAGTAAACATTAAAATAGCTATGAATAGCTTTGGCCAAACTTCGTGTTTCTTCACATAGGTTTGAAATAGAATTGGGCAGATTGGCGAGACCTGAACAAATTGAGGTTGATGCTATGTAACAAGCTAGAGGATTAATTTGATTTTGTTTAAATGCCCCCTTTATGATGATATTAGGAAACAATACATTGGTCGTTACTACTTTAGAAGACATATCATAATTCATTTATTGAATTGGTCTCATCCAAAAGTAAGAGTCAGGTTAAAAACCTTGCAACTTTCATTTATTAGGTGTTTATCGCAAGGAATGAATATCTGTTTTTATGTTTAAGCATTTTGTTGTTCTCCAGAATTAAATGTTATTTTGATCTACTTCTCAAATAAATATAGCTGTCTATCCAGTTACTGATTCGCGTCATGGGATGTGGCTAATTGGTCACCCCAAGACGCGACGTCGTATTGTAAATAAAGCTGTTTCTATGAATTGCAGTTAATATTCTTTAATACGGAAGTGCCAGTAACACATTTGCAATGAAAAGTAGAAAATATACGATATAATCATATTCTTAATGATAATCAGACCTCCAGATAAGAGTGCGTAATTCAGACATAATTTTCTTATTTCAAAAGTAAAGCATTATATTTTTAAGGGGTCACTTTTTGGGGCTGTTAATAGGTAATTTTAATGCGCAATTAAGTTTTTGAAAACAAATGAAATACTCCTACCTGCTCTCAAATACCCTGTGTAAGTCAGAGTTGTAGAAATTTGTGCACCAGCCGACAGGTCCTGCTCGAGTCAAAATTGGTAGAAAACAAACTCACTTGTACTTTTTCATCAGTTTTTTGTTCATATTTTTTTCATTTTCAGCCATCGCCAATAACATAATCAACGCGGTGAAAGGTAGCAGAAGAACAATCCTAGTCATCACACCAAGTTACGTCAACAGTGAATTTACCAGATTTGAATACCAAGTGGCACAACAGGAAATGTTAAAACGAAAACACCGGATAATACCTGTGCTACTAGACGATATTACTGAATGTAAAACCTTCATGGATCCAAACTTGAAAGCTATTTTAGAGTCTGTGACATACATAGAGTGGCCAAGCGACTGTAGTAATCAGAAAAAGGTTGACAAGTTTTGGAAGCGAATGGTATTGTCACTTCCAAAGAAACGCTCTGAGACTAGTAAAAGTAGTCTGGCAGATGTTGCTAGTAATGGTAGTCCGGCAGATTTTGTTGCTGTGGATGAGATTAAATTAGCAGGACTATCATCAACAGTACAACAATCAAATGGTACAATCTATTCAAATAAGGCATATTATGGTGAGCCAGAAGATGATTATGACACTATTAATGAAGATGAAATAGATAAATATAGAAATTTTACGAACACAATAGAGACTAATGGAAATTTAATGACATACTCTAATGAGAGAAGTTTAGATCTTATATCGACATGTTAAGAAATAATGCATACTAAGTAAAAAGGAGGCAAATATCAGAAATCGATACAATCAAGCACCACACCTGACCCAGGACGTCATAACCCATATAAATCTTGCGTCCATTTTATAAGACGTTAGCATACAGTACAGAACCAGATCAGACGCCACTTAACGTGGCGTCTAATCATGTTCTGCATTGTTTGCTTACACAATGTACTTTTGAAATTTGATGAATTTGTTAATTACAACCCAACAACCATTAAATTTGAAATGTATTCTTCCATTTGATTAGGACAAGAAAGTGGCATTAAGCTTAAATGGGTTAATCAGATCTCCCAATAGGAGAAGGCACTTCATCTTCACACGAATATGAAACAAAATGGACTTAGTAACCTTGGCTTGCGAAGATGGGTGTACTTAAACTACTTACACACCAATCAAATGGTACAATATATCAAATAAAGCATATTATGGTGAGCCAGAAGATGATTATGAAACTATTAATGAAGATGAAATAGATAAATATAGAAATTTTACGAACACAATAGAGACTAATGGAAACACAATGACACACTCCAAAGACAGGAGTTTAGATATTATATCGACATGTTAAGAAATAAAGCATAATAACGCATACTCGTCTAGCGTCCATTTTATGGGACATCGATAAACAGTGCAGAACCAGATCAGATGCTGCATAATGTGGCGTCAGATCAGGTTCACTGTTTGCTTACAGAATGTACTCATGAAATTTGGATATGAATTTTTTAATGATTACCCAACAACCCTTTAATTTGAAATAGAATTTGTCGAATTGATAATGACAGGAAATTACATTAATTTAGGCATATCAAATTACATACTTTATCATATGACGTCGCGTCTTGGAGTGAAATAACGCCATGCAATAAAATTGATAAACCACTAATGGTTTATAGATTTACGGGAAACGTTATGACGTCCATAACAACGTTGCGTACATAATGACAAAAATATAACGTTTTTACGCCAGAAATGAGATTTCAAAGTATTTGTCATATGATAAATAGAATCTAACATTCGTGCTCTTGCATTATTGAATTTACTAAACTCGTTGCGAAAAAGAGATAAAATGCTCGGCAAGCCTCGCATTTTATCTCTTTTCCACAACTCGTTAAATAAATTCAATAAACCATGATTACTCATGTAAGATCCTCTATTTATTCATCATAACATTAGAAAAGCCAGTTAATTATTTTGAAACTCACTCCTAACGCCTGCATATCACATTTAACTTCAGAATAGACAGATCGATTAGAATTTCAGTAAAGACAGTTGCTCCTTTGAAAATCAATAAATAAAGCTTGAAAAAGACAGTCTTAATCAATACAACAACATATCAAGCATACTTTAGAGAAAACATAGCACAAAGCTATAATAATTCTTATACATTATGCATAATTTCAGAAAAGAAATATAGTTGTCAATTGAAACAGTTTCAATATTCTTACATTCGGTGCATAATTTCAAAAAAGCCAGTTGGACATTTGAAACTTAACTTATACTCTTATATTCATAATAACTTCGGGAGTTAACAGTTGATCATTTGAAACTAAATACGCTAACATTTCATATAAGTAATTCCAGAAATGTCTGTAAGTATATTTGAAACTCAATCAACAACATAGTATTTTTAATTTTAGAAATGACGCTTAATTCATCTCATTCATTGTAAACTTGACCAATACGCTAACATATATACGCTCGTACTTTCAGAAATGACATTTAATTCATTTGAAACTCAAAGATTCGCTTACATATGACGCATAATTCTAGAAATGACAGTCATTCGGAACTTGTATACTTAATCCTGCCACTCCCTGTTGGAAACCCAATGCACTTACGTAACGTCGATTTTCATTGACAGGACAGTCACTTAACACAGTCCAGCAGGCACACAACCTTAAAACAACGTCATATCAACGTCAATGCGACGTCATGACGTCGTATCGACGTCGATACGACGTTGTTTTGACGTCATGTACCTGCTGGGTGTAGGTGCAGCATCATACATATTACTGCCCTTTAAAGGGTTACTTAATATTCATAAACAATGTACATCAAATTTACCAAAAGTTGTCTAAAAAGTAGCGATTCAAGCATCTAAAATCTTTGTTCTAATTAACCATTGGAGGTCTCAGTATGAAAATTTCAATTAACTACCTTAATGTTTAAAATTTAAAAGTACAATAAAATCCTTAATTTTGTTACATGCGGTATAGATTTCTTTTGAAAATCGACCATTTTCTAAAGAAATCTTAAAATTGGAAACAATGTGAAAATTACAAGCATTCAATCATATTTTCTGTTTATGAATATTTGATTAGGGCTGACTGACGCCTCACAGCCTAAAATAGCTGCGTTCCATGGCTCCCAATTTTTTATAATACAAATATTTGTAACGCTCATATTTCGTCTGATTTGATTCCATCCGTGGCAGACTGCATGGTTTATTAAGAGCTTGCATGGTGTATAGCTATGGGTTCCTCTTTAATTGCACCACGTCAAGTCAGGCCTCAGCGCAGTAATAACCCTGGCGTAAAGATCTTAATCGGTTCGTTGGTACCTGATGTTTGTCTGGCTCACAGTGGCTCAACTTAACTGAGGTTTGCATTAGCTCTGACTATATGTGAGTCGTGAGCCATTTTCTTTGGTAAATTTGTTAAGATTGTTTCTCTGCGATTATACATTGCAATAGTAAGGAAACTTCCATACCAGCTATAGGCATTTTGGTTTTTTAACAATAAAATCAAGGGTGAAAATTCGCTACCAATAAAATTCATTTAAGACTCCCAGTGATTTAGGTTGTTGTCCATTCTAAGCCGATGGTTCTGTTGTTGTTGGTTCGTTGTTCATTGTTGCTCCCATTGTCTGTTTTGTGTTTGTTCCATGTTTTGTTGTGTATTACTATTTTGCAATCATCTTGAGAGAACTTGTTACTCAACTTTGTTTGACTTCTTGGTGTCTTGTGACTGCTAACGTTTACGTTTTGAGGCTCTTCCTCATCGTGCAGTGGTTTTATCTGCAGTGTGTAATTGAGGTATTTCCTGATCACCCCCAATTACTTTTTGCATTTCAGATTAACATGATTTCAGTGTTGCTGTTCCTAAAACAGAATTATTTTCCTCGCCTCATTGAAAAAAATGACGACTTGTGTAAGATTCTCTACCCAGCTAACACATAACGTTTATGTAACGTTTGCAAAAGGTCCCAAAATGGTTTGGTCGGACCTAACCTTCTGTTAACGTTTCGAAGACGTAACTCTGATTATTATTTTTCTTATACTATTTAGACAAAATCGCATGTTCTTTTAAATCGTGCTAAAATACAAAAAAAACGTTTGTAGTAATTTAAAAATCGAAGTATCTGATAAAAAAAAGCTTTAAAGCGACGTTTGACAGACCGTTTAAACTGTTTATATAAATGTTTCTCGAATGTTCGAGTGCAACGTTTTAATAACATTATTATCACGTTAGTAATGTGCACTTTCTCAAAATGATGTTGTAGCCTGCTTCAGATTAAACAATGATTAGAACAATGCTCTGATATATAAAACAAAGTCTAAAATCATTTAGAAACGAGTTTATTTGCACGGAATGAGCCATTAATAGTGTTTTATCAAGAAAACAAAATAACGTCATAATGACGTCCAAAAGACGTTCTTGACTAACCATATCTGAGTTTCGCATTTTTTCAATTGTGTTTTTAAGTAACAAAACCTTATTCATTATTCGTATTCTAATTTAATTTGCTATTGTGATAAATACGTTTTGTACACACACTCCACTGTATCCATCTTTATCATATGTTTTGTATCCGAATCCACCAGTTGCTCTTTCCCACTAATTTAAACACGTGGTTTTGAGAACAAAGACTGACATAGTCTTGATAATTTTGAGGAGTGTTTTCCTTTACATAACGAAATTGGACTTGCTTTAAAGTTGTTAATGTACCACTAACATGTTGGATATACTTTGTTTTAAATGTTTGCTTAATAAGCAGACTCTGCAGGTTCTACCTGCGTATTTAAATATAAAACATCCCCAGAATGTCTTGGAAAACGTTCCAATAATGTTTTCAAAAGACAAAACGATAACGTTATAAAAAACATTATATAACGTTTCCATAACGTCTTCATAAAACGTTATTAGGCCGTACAAAAAAACTTGCCATTTTAACGTCATTCAGACGTCCCATAAAAACGTTATGTGACGTTATCTATAACGTTTTTAAAACATTTTCAAAACTTTTTTGTGTTAACAGGGTATTTATCAAATGGGCTGGCATCAGCATGGACTATTGGAATTACAAGTGTATGAGAAGTTCTCAAAAAGCCTTCTCTTAGCTTAATACTGAAAAAATGTTTCTTTGTAGTTCACAAAAACAAGGCATATATACCCAGTATATATCTTTTTAGATGTTTGGTGTTTTTGAAGCTCAGGTTAAATACATGAAACGCCAGCAGCTTCTCCAACCTCTAAAGTCCTGGTGCTGTGAGTTCGATCAGGAAATACTACAATCACACACTGCAGACCAACACATGGCACCATGAGGAAGAGCCACAGAACATTAACAGTAACAAGACAAGACAATTAAAGCAAAGTAGCCCATGTGGACCAGAGTCGCTGATTACGTTTAGATTTACCATGGTAGTTTGTGTCATGGTGGTCATATTGACCTACACAGAAAGTTATCGTAAGCAATTCTAAATATCAGTGCTGCTTTGATGGCTCCAACCCAGTTTCAGTGTAATCCTACTGTTTCAAGAAGAGATATAATTTGATGGAACCCCTAACGAGTTCTATGGCAGCAATCTTTGATATGAAATTTTAACAGATAAACTATTCAAAGTAAGGAAGAAGGCAAAGATCAAGAATCGATACAATCAAGTACCATACCTGACCCAGGACACCACATAGAAAAGTGACAAAAACACATGAAAACATCACATACAAGAGAGCCATGAGGTTAGCCCTTTCATAGCATGTTACCACAGTGCAGCAATGAACAGACAAGACAGCATGCCAGACATGAAATACAAATAACAAAAAGGTTCCACGAGGAGATGGTCACATTAAGCCTCACAGCTTAATGTCAGATCCTAAATTGAGCCCGTGCATGAGATTTCCAACAATGTGGTTTGTGCGACCAGCAAAGCCTCAGATCAGCCTGCGCATACGCGCAGTCTGATCAGAGCCTTTGCTAGTCGCTTGAGTAATCTATGAGTGTTAAGCTACTGACTGAACACCATTTGGTGTTTCTAAGCTTAAAAGGAGGCTGCACAAGCTCGTCTGAGTCTAAACTTGTCAAAATGCCACATTGTTGGAAATCTCATGCACTGGCTCAAATAACAAAAAGGATCCACGAAAGATGATCACATTAAGTCTCATAGCTTAATGTCAGATCCTATTCTTAAATGGTATACTTATTTCTTTCATGTATGAAAATTGTTCAATAAATAGAGGATCTTACATGAGTGCTCATGTTTTATTGATTTTATTAAACGAGTTGTGGAAAAGAGATAAAATGCGAGGCTTGCCGAGCATTTTATCTCTTTTTCGCAACGAGTTTAATAAATTCAATAATACAAGAGCACGAATGTTAGATTCTATTTATCATATGACTAATACTTTGAAATCTTATTTTGGGTGTAAAAACGTTATGATTTTGTCATTATGTACGCAACGTTGTTATGGACGTCATAACGTTTCCCGTAAATCGATAAACCACTAGTGGTTTACAGATTTTATTGCATGGCGTTATTTCACTCCCAGACGCGACGTCATATGATAAACCAAAGAAGTTCCGCCTTGGAACGGTCAGTAAAATATAAACTGGATGGCTTACAAGTCACAATGTGGCCCAATTTAATCATACGTACAGTACATATAGAAATAATCGTTAAAGATCTTCAATATGCATACCATACCGACAATCTTGGATAACAGAACTGATTGATTTTAGTACTTCTGAATTTCCTTGTTTTCCCTATGCATGTCGCCATGTTCCCATTCAATTCTAGGAATAGTTTGAAATAAAAGGCCGTTTTGAAGATTTTTTCAAATAACTAATGATTAACCAATCTTCAAAACAGAAGACCAATTTAAAACAATACTGATCTATTTCAATAACACACGTTTGGTGATAACTCCATGGAATTATCAACAACAGCCACGCCATTAGCCACCTGAACCAGTACAAACTATTGACAGACTGTCAGCACAGGTGAATTGTAAGGCTCAACTGTTGACATTGGTATCTGACCTCGCTAATTCATGGGATAAGGGAAGACAGATGGACCATGTGATCCCTGATTTCTCTAAAGCTTTAATAACATTCTTCATCGGAGATTCTTGAAAGAGTTCGACCATTATGGAATTTCGGGTCAGACACATAGATGGATCAAGTCCTTCTTAGCAGGCAGCATACAAAAATCAACAAAGATGGAGCAACACTCAGGAAAACTGTTGTCAGCGGTGTCCTTGAAGACACTGTTGTTGTTTATTTTGGTCCACTTCTATTCTTATTGTTTATCAACGACCTGCCTGACAATAACACCAAGGACAGATGACTGCATAATGTACTGGCAAACTCAGACTCCAGGACACTGCCTTTATCTTCAACTTGACCTCAAAAGCCGTGTACAATTTGAATCAAAGCTGTGTATATCTTTGCGTCCTAGCCAATGCAACGTGTTACGAGTAATCAAGATGCAGCTCCATTAAGCTCTACATAAAAACTCAAATGCCAGGAACTGGAGGGATTGTCCACATCCAAGTTAATTGGGGTAGACCTATTAAATAGCCTTCATCGAAAAGAGCACATCAGTTGGACGGTAAAGGGAAGTAGTGTTTTTGGAATGCATAAGATGGGACATTTATATTAGCAGAGTGACACAAAAGTATACATCATACTTAAGGACAGCTAGGTATTACTTGACTTATCGCTTACTGTAAAGGCGGCAACTTTAATATTCATATCTGGGCGTGGTTTGGCTATTTCATCTGCTAAGGAAGGGAAATCAGGTTTTATTTATAATTTAGTAAAGAGTTAATCAGCCTTTTTGGCTGCGCATTTCATCAAAATCCTAATCGTATGCACACTGAACTCAAATTTCTTAACCCTTACAGCGCATAATCACAAAATGTATGTTTTTGTCGTTTACTAAAATATTAGAAGCCTCACAGACAAGAAATATAGGAGCAGTCTGATCTGGGTCCACAATGTTTGCCTCCCTGCTTATGTTAAATAGACATTTTCAGATGCAGTTATTTTGCTGGCGTTTAAGGACTAAATAATGACTGAGGTGGTGGCACAAGATGATACAGTTGCTTTTCAATAAAACCACGCCTCATTTTCAGCTTTTACCTATGCCTAAGGTTGACCAGTCCTAATTACGCATTCATGAGGCGCCGCCTTTACAGTAAGCAAAAAGTCAAGTAATATTGTACCAACAAATACATCAACAGAAGTAACATCGATATGCTAGAGTATCTGAATTGGGAGACCCTAGATCTAGAAGGATCAAGCTGCACTTATAATAATATACAAGATCAATTACAGTCTAGTGTACAAACCTTCTGAAACGTATTTGACACCAGCACCAACCAAAACTAGAGCTTTCCATTCTACAGTATCCAACAAGGACAGATACCTTCAAGTAAGGCTTTCATCAAGGACCATGCCTGCTAGGAATTAACTACCACCCTCAGAAAACTGTTGTTGAGACCACTGACGTGGTACTCTTCAAGCAGGGCCTAGGAAACTTTCTTGTTTTTAAGTGTATTATTTCGTTTGTCTGTGTTATGGTTTTGTGTTTTGACAACTGAAGTATCTAGGGCGACGATTTTGCTTGTAAAGTATAGTGCTCTGGTTCTAAGGTGGTGATTCTTTTGTTTAAAATCCATTGTTTATTGCTGCTCTTATTTTTGTGGATTTTTGTGTTTGGTACTTGTTTCGTAATACAGTAATTTGTGTTCTTTCTGGTTTCGTAATCACGTCATGGAGAGAGAGAGAGAGAGAGAGAGAGAGAGAGAGAGAGAGAGAGAGAGAGAGAGAGTTTTACTTTAATTGTGTTATTGCTGTCGTGTATTTTCCTGCTCGTCGTGTCATTGGTTGGTCTAAGTTATGTAATGTGCCATTTCCTGGTCATACGGTCTTGCTTATTAATACAAGAGGTGTTTCATGTTTATTTGAACAAGTTTGAAATTGCTGTAAGTTTTTTCAAAACATATTTTGTAACATTCATCTTACATAGGTTCGGCTTATCTCTGGGAAAACACAATCACCTAGAAAATAGCTCTTAACTCGATTCGTTGGTTTAAAACAGTCTCTGAAGATGGGTAGTTGAATTTTAAAGCTGCATAGTCTGTAACTTTTGATCTTCTAATTTTAAAAATAATGTTTTTATTTTTCAAGAACATAGTAAAAATACTCAAATTCAGGTAAACATTTTACCATTTTCGTAAATCTTAACAAGTTATCACTATCCAAACAACTGCATTTATGTTAAGATCCAACGGTCTATAATTACTGGAGGGACGCAAATAATTACCAACAAGAGAAAAATACACCGATTTGATAAGTTAATTCACTTTTTCATGCAGTTTTCAGCTGTACTGAACATTTTTATTGTGAAAACATAGCTTAATTCTACTTTTACAAATGATTTAAAAAGAAAATAAAAATTTTCGAAAAATGTTCATAATTACAGAGTATGCAGCTTTAAGCGTTTAAATTTGCTCTCTAAAACGAAATATTTTAGACTGTTTTCTAATGTTTTCTCTTGAAGGGATACAGTCTTTTCCTTGGAACCTCATATAAATTGTACATATATGATTGAAAGTGTTCTCTATTAGAATACAAAGCATTTCAGTTGGATGTGTACTTTCTGTAAGCAATTCAATCATCACATTTTAGGCTGTACAGTTAGCAAGGCTGAGTGTATGCTAAATATTAAATGCAATATCTGGATAGAAGCCTGGTGGCTCAGACATATGAATATTGAGTGAACTTCACCCAATCTTCGGGAATCTTCATAAAAAGTGCCCTTTAATTGTGGTACAATTACTTATCTGAATGAAAAAATGACATTTCCTCGATAGCCTAAACTCCAGCTGTTAAGTTTTTAGACTCAATTTTTTTGCAATAACTTTTTTGTCTTCAATTTTAGCAAAATGTGTTCGCGATGAAAGTTGTGGAGGAGAATTTCCGCCAACTTCTCACAAAAGGTCTTGTGCTTGTGGCGCAAACAGATTTTTGTGTATATAGATGAGATTTTGCAATAAATTAAATTCGTCCTAAATTTCTAAGTCTTTTAATGACAGGTATAATTCGTATAGGCGTGACAGAAAGGGGTGGTTTCAAAAATTATTCGGAAGCGGTGCATGTCCCATTCTAAAAAGGCTGTGCATAAGATAAAACTGCCTTTAACAAACTCAGAATTTACCGTGCATATGAAAGCAGACTCATTTGTAGGAACAATGGCTGGGTTATCGCATGACTTATGCGCGTGCTATGAAATGAACGGTTTTGAGATGACCCTACTAGTTTAACGCACGAGCGAATCAAGCGCGATTTCTATTATATTTGAACAAGCCATCCATCGCTTTAGTAATTGAATTAGGGCTGTGCAATGTATATTTTCGACTGACATCTTGGACTTTACTTATTTGCGCTTTGTTTAAAATATTCAAAGAGTGCATCTAAGCACAGAGGAACCTGCAGCATCTAGGATGTTGGAACCATTGGAGAAGTTGGCGGAGATGTTCCTGAATACTTTTCACCGCGAACACATTTTGCTAAAATTGAAGACAAAAAAGTTATTGCGAAAAATTAAGTCTAAAAACTTAACAGCTGGAGTTTATTTTGTTTTTTTAATGGATAATACGCTGTCCTTAGAATTAAAAAGATTTGGGCTTGAGTCCAGTAGCATTTCAGTCCTCTTTTTTTTATTTTGTTAATTTGTTCGTCTTTTTTTATTTTGTGTATAAACGAATACGGGCCAGGCAGGGTATGACAAAAGTACCCTATGGCTATATTAATCAAAATCAAACTTATGGTGCGTCTGCAAAGTTCTTTCACTTAAGAGCATTTTATGAAAATCTGAAGCAATTATCTTAAAAATTGGCGAAGATATGGAGGTTTGAATAAGCGTTCGTAATCAGGTTTTGAAAGCGACGTCAAGAAACATGTTAAGCCTAATATGACGTCAGAATGGTGGTCTCCAGTTGCTCGTTGATTATAGTCGACTCGGTATAACTATCTAGTAAATATAATGCAAGCTCATGATTTATCTATGGTTTAAAGTTGATGCAAATGAAATTTTACGTGTACTTTTTAAGTGGTATTGTAGGCATTTAAATTGACCCACCCTTCATTTTGAGCCATGTAGGTGCTATGGCCTTATTTTTACCATGGCAACATGCAGCATACAAAACCTTAAATATAATCAGAAACATTAGCTACTTTGATTACATCAAACTATAGAGTCATTTTTGTGGTACTATAAAAGCATGTTATTTTTGTCAATTTAGGTATTTTTCAAATGTCTATTACGTAATAATAATTGAAATGCCTTAAGGACTCTTTTCTCAGATCCGCGCTCAATTATATTTATTTAAATCTGGCTTAATTTTAATCACCAAATCCACACATAGCACTGTGAATTATTTCAAGACGTGTACATGTAAATAACTCTTTGCACGCTGGGTAATTTTTAATACTTTTGTTGTCATCTGCTGACTTTTTCAAAATTAGCTTTTTCAAAACCTCTTTCATGAACCCTATCAGAGTGTCAAACGGTCTCTATCCAGATCAGGACCGACGTTCTGTCGGTACTGATCTTGGTTCAAACTGTTTGCAAAGGCTATCAGCAGACAACAAAGGTCGCCAGTGACAAGGAAAGAGTGAGGAAACTTAAGGACTAATAAATACAAAAGTGGCTAAATACAAGTGAAATATGTAAAGCACATCACGAGATGACAAAATATTAGAACAATCTTAACTTTAAAAAAAGAATTATATTTGTTATTCGCTTATCAGAAAATATCATATCTAGACTTGCTACGAGCAAAATTTCAATTTTCTAGCTAGTCTCTGTAGCTGTGGAGACTGGTTTGAGTCTCACATTTATCGGAGACCCCGAAGACAGGTTTTCTCGCGGCGAGGCCCATATTTATATTGAACATGAAGGAGAAGCTACCGTATAGTGATGTAATGGTAAAACTATCTAACGGTTCCTTTGAGCCAAGATATCAAGAATGAAACAGTAGGACCTACATAATCTGACCAAAGCAAATAAAGCAATATCTGGTGATCAGTTGTATCAGGCGATGTACTCGTATACTTTACATGTCTAAAACCTTGTGTCAGCTGTGAAGTTTGGTTATTTGTTTTTCAAATTTCTTCCGGGACAGACTTTATACATGGAATACCCATTTGGGCACTTGTAGGGTAGTACTTATAAAGCTCAATTGTCAAGCAAAACCAGGCGTTTACATGTAGAAGCTGGTTTTCATTTGAATATTGCATTGAATGTTCCTCTAAAATTAACAGAAAATTTGAACACTTAAAGATACACCCGCTTCAGCTCTTAAAATCATTTAATGGGGGGGTGTATCTTAGGTCTCCGTGTCATGGTAACGCTTAAATTTCCATTTTGTAAGGGACCATCAGGTGGATACGTCCTTTACTCATAAGAAAGCCAAATTTGTTTTATAGATATACAACAGCAAAAGGTGAAATTCAAGTTTGTTCAAATAAACATGAATTAGGTAGAATACGCCTTACCATGTGTTGACTGCATATAGTGTCCCATATTTCACAAATTTCAGTGAATGATTCGCTAAATGTATTTATGCATTAACAGCGAGTAAACATTATTTTGCCATACATTGACAGTTGCCTAGCCTCATGGGAGATATGTTAATATAAATGGGCTTCGCCATTCGTTTTTAACATCTCTGTTAAGACCTTGCGAACGTGAATGCATGTAAAACAATCTTTAATCCTTAAAGCAGTATCACACGCTTTTAATGCATATGTTTTGTTTAGAATTCAGATCTAATCACTGCCAATCCCAGTATTAGAAGCACCTGCTGAGTTGAAACTTTTAGAGCTTTCTAAACTGATAACAGATTGTTTTTATTTATTTATTATTTAACGAAACTTATCGATATTAAAAGTAATGTCAGAAAGTCCAGCAATTGATCAAATTGAATATAATCACGTATTTAATATTTATCTCATTTTTATTTCACTAACTTTCTTTTGTCCGCCGCTTCCTGTTTATTTTCATCATCTTCTTTTTTCAAACTCGGGGCATTTTCTTTCTGTCCGCCGCTTCCAGTTTAATTTCATCATCTTCTTTTATCCAAACCCGGGGCATTTCTTCTTTCTGTGTCAGTAGTTCAACTTTTGATTCCTTGGTTTTCTTTTTTGTGATGAAAGTGACTCCAGTATTGTTTTTGGTTCTGCACCTTTGTACATTTCACACTCATAAACAGATCTGCAGATAAAATAGCATAACTGGAAATCAATTTTCACATTTCTCAACCAAACATATTTTGTGGATACTTATAAAACCCTTCTCATTGAGAGCACCAAAACACATTAATGGACGAGAGAATAATCACGTTGTTACGCACAAACTGTTGGCTTATCTGGACATGTGATGGAAATGAAAATTATCTTCATAGTTAAGTTCTTATCCTGAATATGTGTTGCCCAGATCATAACAATGATCTGCGCTCAGTTTCCAGTCGCAAAATGAAAGAGAGTGGCAAATGCTATTGTATGCATTTAATTAGAATAGGACTTCTGATTTTATATTACATTGTTTTTAGATGGCCCAATATTTGATGAAATGAGATGTTTGCAGCTGTGTTGGAAAAACGCTATGTCTTCCTTCAGAGAGAATGGACTTTTTGGATATTTCATTTATTGCAATTATCAAGAGCGTTTACTGGAGATTAAAATGATCATTGGTTGGTTAGAATTAGTAGGGTTCCATTAAGCAGACTTAGCCACTACTAGGGAATCAAACTTTGAAGGTTCTTGAATGAAGCCCAGCTGAATTGTCATTTCAGGACATCTTACATGGTTTGGTGATTATTTCTAACAGAATTAACTTTTCAAGACTTCTTACTTGGTTTGGCGATTTTTGACAATAAATTACTAGTAAATTTGGACGTATTGAATTTATTTTCAAGGGAGATAATGGATAAACGTATCTACACCACTGCAATCTAGGTTTTGTCCATCTTTTTCAGTTCAATTTTTCAATGATCAACACTGGTCAGACAAGAAGTGATGGTTTACTGAATATTCTGAGAGATTTGTGTTAACAGCAAATCAAAAGTGGTCAATATTCATTTCTGTGCAGTACATTTGGAACACCCTTTTGAAGTCATTTATTTAATTAAATCGACTGAACACATTAATTTAATTAGCTATTTAATCAACTATTTGGTCAGGTCGCCCTGAGGCGAACTGGCCGTATATAGTGGGCAGATGTGCATGCTGTACATGGGCGCGTGTTCGATTCTGGCCTTCTCGATTAGCAAGTACTTGCCACGAATCGTTCGTTAACTCCCCAGCAGCAGTGTCTTTTACTGTTCTTTCTTAATCTCTCCGTCGACCAAGCTTCTTCCAAACAGTTTTGCTCTTTTTGGTTAGTTCGACCCCAGAAGGCAGCTATGTAGAAACACAATTTGCTCCCTACACAGTGGGAGCATATAATGTAGGGCACGTATGATACCTATACACTATGCTTCCGAGCTGATCACTTTGATACCCAAACAGAAAGATGTCAGGTTAATATGAAGTTCCGTTGGAAGTCTGTGTGTTTGTGCGTTCTTTTGAATGTATGTATGTGCGCCCGTCTGACTACAATACCGTTCATTCGCACGTCAGTCTATATATATTGATCAATTTTTCAAAATAAATGGATAATAGTCAGTTTAATGCAAACGTATAATCTGGTGGCATGTAAAACGTCTCTCCTCCCCTGTTATCGACTTTGAACGTTGAAAACACCGAGAAACAACCCTTTCGATTATATATTATCTCATTTACGCTCTGTAAAGTTAAACAAGGATTCCAAAGGCAACGGTCGCCCACCTGTGAGCCAACCAGTACTCAGTCATCAAAACATTAATACTATTTTTCAAGTAAAATAGAAGTTTTTCAGGACAAAGTCACTCTAAACTCAGCAGTCGGACTGTGCCTGAAATCAACATATGATTGCCATTGATACCAGCGACTGTGACGATGATTCGGATTGATAGATGGACAGATAGACAGGCGGATAGACGAACGGAAATATACAAAAAAGCAGATAAGTAATAGTTATACCGTGGGTTGTCCGCCTGTACGTGGAGATAATCCACGAGCTTTAGCGAGTGGATTATCTTACGTACGGGTGGACAAACATGGTATAACTATTTTATACCACCTACATCAGTGTAGACCTTGCACATCACGATATATATCGTGCTAAAGTTGATAAGGGTGGTATAAATATACTTGAAGGGTAGACAATATTTTTAGATGGGTCAAATTGTATATTCGTAAGACCATTGAAATAACATACATGTATGTTCCAACCCTACACAAGAGTAGCATATTGTGCAGGTAGGGTACACATATGCTCCCAGGTAGTATATTGTGTGGGTAACTGTGAACATAATATGCCCTTCGAGGGAGCATAATGTGTAAGGAGCACACTGTGGCTCTACACTGCTGGTTTTGGCTCAAGGAAGGCATGTTTTCTACGAAAAGAGAGATATTCATGTGACCCTAGGAGGCAAATAAGGTACTAGCATATATGGATACTTCTAAAAAGTGAAATAAAGAATAGCAAAGAAGACAGATCCCTACGACCACTTGAGCTCGCCAAACATTTCGTTGTCAATACTTGGGTACTCTTTTCTTATATTTACCAAGAAAAAGGTCCATTAACTTTACGAGACCTGTTTCATGTTTATTTGAACAGATTTGAATTTCCCTTTTTGCGATTGCTTATAAATAAAACAAACACATTTTGCTTTTTTATACATAACGGACGTGTCCCTGGTATTGTCAAATAGACAAGAGGACTATTTAAAGCATAGCCATTACACCGCGGCCGTAGATACATCCCCACCCCCCTTTTACTGATTTTAAGAGGTAAAACGTGTAACTGGTGTACCTGCTAAGAAAATGCGTATTTAAGTGTGAGATTTTCGTTAAAGTTAAGAGGACCATTAAGTATATTATCCAGATGAGAAACAGCCTAAGTGCGCCTGTTTTTGCTATATAGGCGATCTAAAATATTTGTTGTGTTTTTATACACCAAAAGTAATAATTGTACTACATGTGGACGTCCACCATCAAAATAGCTTGCGTTAAGAGCTGTAAGGCAGATTTAAAGAATATTTGACCTTGACCTTTTCTTCTCGAAGGCCATGTCCGTTTACCATTTTTGTTGTAATCTACACACCTTGGGCAATTATTTGGCCGAATATGAAAATGCTAAGTCCAAGAGGAGTTCGCGTTATGAGTCGTAGATAGATTTTACGAATACATGTGACCATTGCTTCAAGATCATATCAATGACCTGAAACCTTTGTTGTAATTTACACGCCATCCATCCAAAATAGCTATCAGAGAAGATGTCAAATGCCCCGACCACATTTCATAATTAGGAGTATAAAGTGATAATCAAGTATAGATAATGTCCACTGGTAATGGGAAATAACGTACACAATTGAACAAGGGACGGTTCTCATTTTTGCATGAAACATACTGTCTAGAATTGATTACAACCATATCAAATCTGAAAGGAAATGAAAGTTATTGAGTGTAGCCGGTTTTTCGTCTTTAAGACTCATTCAAGGGAGATCATTCAAAACAGGAATCAGAAAAGAGCAAACATCCTTGCATAAGACAAACTGTCCACATCTGAAATACACTTCTACCAAAGATTATAACAATATCTCAATGGAGATGAAAGTTATTTAGAGTATCTTAAAATGTTCAAGAGAGATAACTCTAAAACAAAGTGAGTAACTTCTTTTATACCACCTTTACCATCTTTAGCATGAAATATCTCGTAATGTGCAAGGTCTACACTGATGTTGGTGGTATAAAATAGTTATACCATGTTTGTCCACCTATACGTAAGATAATCCACTCGCTAAAGCTCGTGGATTATCTCCACGTACAGGCGGACAACCCATGATATAACTATTACATATACATCACAAACCATCTTAACAGATAACTCTAAAACGGCAAGTAATTTTTCTTACAAATCACAAACAAGCTTAACATTAAAATAGTCAAATTTATTTTAGGGTATGCAAGTTATGGTCTGCAAGGATTTTCTTCTCCTTATTAATTTCATTTATTCTGAAAGAAAGAGTAGCCATATTTGCACGTGATATACTACCTTCACCTGATATATACATGTATGCCTTCTAAATATTTTCAAAATATTTCTCAATGGGAATGGAAGCTATGGAGTGCACTCAAGGTTTCCTATCCAAGTTCATTCAAGGGAAATACAGTAAAGCCAGAGAAACACTTGACATAAAGTGCAACCCATGTGCACTACGCCAGAGAGAGGCGTGCATATGACTTTGAACTTCGTCTGCGACCCATGTACACTAGACTTTTAGACCCAAGTGCACTAGACATTCTGACCAAGAGGTAAATGAGAACTCCTTGTGCACAATTAAGTTCAATACCTGTATAGCACATAACACAAGTTACATGTGACATAGCAAACAGTTTGGACGCAAGGTGTCAGGCGTGACCTGGATCCTAATTGACACTCTTATAAATGTCCATGTGTATTTTTTTAACGTAATAGAATTAATATTTCATTGAGAATATTTTACATGAGAAAACATACTTGCTAACACCTTTTTGTGATACCCATTCACTTTGTTTGTAAAACTTGATGATTAGCCTGAGGGGGTAGGATTAATTGTTTTGTTACCATTAACTACATTACTTATCTAAATAATGTTTTAGAGTTTTCTGAGCCTCATCAGAGACTGTCCTATACTTTAGGGACTCTTTATGTGAACATTGGCCTCAAATATTTTTGTCAGCAAACTGAGATCCTAATTAGACCAGCAGTCTGTGACGTCTGATCTGGGTACTGGGATCTGGGCCGGGTACTTGGCTTATATCTGTCTACTAGTCTTAACTCTGTCTACTAGTGTAGTATGCTGATAATCTTTGCAGCTGGTTGGATCCAGATCAGGCAAAAAATACAACCCTGCTTTCTGTACAGCCCAATCTGGCTCTACACTGTTTGCCTATGACCACAAAATGATAATTAACAATCATAACAGGGCTACCTACGCATCTCAAAAGTAAATATATCTCTAAGTAATTAGATGGGTTTTTTTTATTAAAACTTTGATGATTGTTGATCAGATATATATTTTTGCTTGTTTAATCTGAAGTTAAATTTTGTATAGGGCCTGATAGCAGTTATAAACAAAACACTTTCTATGGTTAGCAAAAATAAATGCTTTCACTTTATCTTAGAAAATTTAGTTTCATCTTTTGGAAAAAACAGCCCATCCCCAACCAGAAAACCAAAGAGTCTAGCTGTCCCTTATAAAAAATCAAATCTAGAGAGCATTCCTCCATACCTACTCTACCAGGTACAGCAACAGAATTTTAAGGATGGCCTCATACTTTGAGTTATATATCATGCATTCCATTAAAATGATTATATCGTTTATTCCGTGGCCAAGGACTCCCTATTTATAGAGAGTTCCTGTCCGTGGCTAAGCCCTATCTTTACATGTATAATGTTAAAAATTAAGTGGTTATTAAGTCATCTGCTCATGTAAAGTAGCCAGGGTCCATTTGTCAATATTTTCTAATGTTTTTTTTTATAATATTCTAAAAAATACAACAGCAGAGGTATCGGTTGTTCGTTATTGATTCGATTACTTTTAGGGAGAATTGGCTTATATTTTTGGGGATTTGGGGAGAAGCTAAATTAATTTTAAGGATCTGGGGAGCAAAGGAAAATATTTTCAGGGAGCAAAGGTACTTTCTTTCAGGGAGTTGGGGAGATCAATGCATTATTTTTAGGGATCAAGGGAGCACAGACCCCCCCTGGGGGGCCGCTCATGCTATTACACCAACGTACTATAAAGATTTGCAAACAAGAATTTCCATAATACAAAAACATGGATGTAACGGTTAAGGTTTGAGTCGAACAGCTGATGGATTAATATGAGTATGTATCGTTAATAGGTAAATTTTAGACAAACTGTCGCATCTGATTAAATTTATTTGTTACATATTAGACGATCTGTCGCATCTAACTTGATTTTTTAGGCAATGTGTCGCACCTGAAACACATTTTAGGCAAAGTGACGCTTAGACAAAATGGTCATTCGACAAAATGGACCTTTCGACGATATGGCATTAGATGATATGGTTTTTGACGAAGTGTCGTGCAGCCGTTGGTTAACTCTTTGCCTTCTATTCTTGTGTCGTCTGTGATAATCTTTGCAAATAGGATGAACCCAGATGTTTGGCCTGATCTTAATCCAATCTGTTTGACACTCTAAAGAGCTTTTCGAAAAAGAAGACTTAAAATGGAAGACACCCAAAACACATTCATAATTACCAAGAAGGGTGCAAAAATGTTTTTTTATATCAAGATAAATGCTTGTATTAAGTGGATAGATGCATACCTGTTTCACACTTTGTATTTTGGGTACTTTTTTAGTTCATGCTTTTTTGTTGTCTGTGTTTTTTAACAATCTTTAAAAAAATCCTCCACTGAGGAACACCCTCAGATTGTCAAACAGTTTGGATCCAGATCAGTTAAACAAAATGTGGGGCTTGATCTGGACCAATGTTTTTTGCAAATATAATAAACAGAAGTCAATCGCTATTTTGACACATTGATAGCTTGAGGGAAGGGGATTAATTATTTTTTTACTGAACAGTGTCAATCTTTGTGTTCTTAACTAGTGCTGTCACAATAAACCGGTATACCGGTAAACCGCGGTCCTGTCTTCTCTCGATATCGTATCGCGATATTTAATTCATGTACCGGTAATACCGGTTTTTAGTACCACTTCCGAACAACTGAATGAAGTGCAGCCGTTCTTTCTTACGGCTTTTCTATTAATCAACCGCGACCAAAAACTAACCAAAACAATGTCCGAATTTGACTTTGTGCAGAATAAAAAGGCCAAAAGCAACGTTTGGAACCACTTTTGGCTTAAATGCAGCAAGGAAACTAAGAAGACTATTGAAAATGTAGCAATATGCAGACACTGCGAGCAGGAAGTTAAAAATAGCGGCGGAACAACAAATTTAACTTCACACTTAAATCGCTATCACCCTTACAAACTTATGAAATCAAAAGCTGAAAATGTGAAAGCTCAGGTCAGTCCAGCCGTGACCCCTGCCTAAACCCCTTCGCCAGTAACTCCAAGTAGCACCAGAAAGGTCCAAGGTACTCTCCCTGGAATGCTTGCAGCACAGTACCCATTTCATTCAACCAGGGCAAGTAGCATCACAAGATCGATCGCAAACTATATTGTTGGAGATTTGAGGCCTCTGAGTGTTGTTGAGGGTCAGGGATTTCAACACATGGTAAAGATCCTGGATCCCAGGTACTCCCTGCCTGGAAGAACTTACTTTACATCAACTGTTATCCCTCAAATGTATTCAGAATCAGTATTAAAAGTGAAGGCATGTTTGTCAAGTGCGAGGGTAGTAGCTTTAACAACAGATGGGTGGACAAGTCGTGCTACAGAATCATATGTTACAGTCACATCTGCTCATATAACACCAGACTGGAAGCTGAAAACTTTTGTGCTGCAAACGCGGGCTATGCCAGAGAGTCATACGGGTGTTAATATTGCTGGAATGATAAGGGAGGCAACTGCAGAATGGGGCTTATCAAGTAATTCCCCATTAGTCACTGATAATGCTGCCAATATGGTTGTAGCAGCACAACATTTGAACAGTAAACCACATATAGGCTGTTTCGCTCATTGCCTTAACTTAGCTGCCCAGAAAGCGCTAAAAGTTGATGCTGTAACGAGGTTGTTGGCCAGGGTGAGAAAGGTAGTGGGTTACTTCCATCGTAGTACTACTGCAGCGGCGTTATTGAAGAATAAGATCAAACTTCTTGGTCTCAGTCAACTGAAACTTATTCAAGACGTTCCAACAAGGTGGAACTCGGCAGCAGACATGTTGGAGCGTTACTTACTGCTTCAACCTGCAATTTATGCTACGCTTGTGGGAAATGAGCTGAATCAACAACCAGATGTATCCACACTGTCTGAAGCAGATAGTAGACTGGCTGTCAGCATAATGGAGTGTCTCCTCCCCCTGCGAGATATAACAACTGCTATCTGTACAGAGAAGACACCTACAGTTTCTATCATAATTCCTCTGATGAAGAAGATTCAGCGTATCATGACACCAACAGAAACTGACCAGCCAGTTGTGCGCCATATCAAAACAGCTGTTACAGATAATCTGTCAACAAGGTAAACAGAAATGAGCAGCAATAGGAGATTTCCAACAATGTGGTAAATGCGACCAACAAAGGTTCAGATCAGCCTGTGCATATGCGCAATCTGATCAGAGCCTTTGCTAGTCACTTGAATATTTTATGACGGAAATGAATTTAGAGTTTCTAAGCTTAAAAAGAGGCTGCACATGCTCGTCTGAGTGTACACTTGTCAAAATGCCACATTATGGGGAATCACATATCGTGGCTCAAATATTAGATAAAAGTAAATTTGTGGTAGGCATATAAAATAAAGGTACATGCATGTATTAACTCTTTATCTCCTAGTGTCATCTATTGATAACTTTTGCAAACAGTTTGGACCTACATCAGGCCTGCTCTGCATCCAAACTATTTGACACTCTGAAAGTATTCCTGAAAGAACTTTTTGGACAGTTGCTTTTGAAGAAAACACAGCAGAGATCAAAAGGCATGCACTATAACTAGAGAGTTAAATCAAAGGGAGAAAATAGAAAACAAACACAATTTTTTTTTTTTTTTCATTCAAATATATGCCCGACAAAATCCAAAGAAGACATTAATACATTTCAACAATTTAAACAATGTTGTTATAACAGATACGCTTTTATATTACAGTGATCGGCAAAAACTTTTTCTCTAGTCCTGAGCATATAAAACATGTTTCATGCTCAATTCAGCTTAGTGCATAATAACTAAAAATGCTAGAAATAAGACCTTTCTTAGTTTTAGACTCTCAGATGTTTTATTTACTTTCTATGCTAATAAATGTTAAAATGCCAACTTTTGTTAGCATTTTAATTTTGAGAGCATGATATATTTCATGCTCAGTTGAGTTGAGCACAAACATCTTTTATAACCTGATGGTCTTATTACTCTATTGCAGGTATGTCTCTGAAGAAATCACAAACTTCCTAGAAGAATGTACTGTGCTGGACCCTCGTTTCAAAGACAGACACATTGAAGCAGACAGACTCTGTACCATCTACCACCGTCTCCCATTCATCTGTTCTGCAGGTGGTCCTATCAAAGTAAGCATTTCTAACATTTTTCCATTGGGTATAGATTTGCAGATCATTGTTTTTTCCTACATTCTTAACTGGAGAAAAATCTTTTTGTAGGTATTTAGTTGTGTTATCTGTATTTTTTCTATAATTGAAATTATGACATTGAAATGCGCTTTACATTTTCAGGTGAAAATAGAGCAAGGAGATGCAGTTCCAGCCCCTCCAGCTGCCCCACAGCAAGAGACACCTGAGCTGCCTCAGCTCCCCCAGCTTCCACACCTTCCAATGGATGTAGTAGGAGAGCCTCAGATACCTGCCAATGAGGAAAAGATTGACTTGGTTCAGGAACAGCCTTCCTCATCTACCGGTATATCTAACTTTTTAATTGAAGTACATGTAAGCACCAAGCAGAGCTAAAATCAGTAAACTGATCTTAATTTCAAAATAAACATCAGATGGGAAAACCTGATACAACCTGAAAGAGTAAGTTTTTTTTGTATTTAAGTTTTCATCAATATTGGTAAGCTGAATAAATTGGGGTATGTCGTAGAAATATGTAAACTTGCTATGAATTTTCTTTTGCATAAAGGGCATAAAATGTTTGGGGAAAAAATCTTATTATTTTTTATGTTCAAAGATTGTGGAGACATATTAAAACTGCTTCATTGAAGCAGTTCTAACTAGTACCCTTAATCTAAATTTTTGAATAAGGAAGTATACTTGTGTAACGTGTACACCCCAATTTTATTTTTAAAAAGTGGGATGAAAGGAGGTCTACATTACTAAACAATTACATGATCTTTTTTTCTTTTTCAAAACAGTTCCTGCAAAACGAGGAGGGTTAGCAGCTATACTAGATGATGTGGTGTTAGTAAAGGAGGTGAAAGGAAACAAGACACCTTTGGAAAAAGCAACAGATGAGATTAATAAATACAAAGAGGTCCCACAGATAAAAGTGGAAGACAACCCACTGAAATGGTGGCAAGAGAATGCAATATATTTTCCATATCTTTCTCAGCTTGTTAAAGAAAGGCTGTGCATACCTGCAACATCCGTTCCATCAGAACGTATTTTTAGCACAGCTGGGGATATCGTTACCGCCCAGAGAGCTGCATTGAATTCCGATATGGTGGATAAACTGATCTTTCTTAAAAAGAACTCTGACTTTTAATGTGCCATGCACTACAGATTTGAGATTTCACTCTAGTCATAATAATTTTTTTTTAGTCATTCTAGTCATGTTCCCAACAGACCTAGTCAATAGAAGTCATGTGACTGTTTTTACTTCAAGATATTTTTGAACTTTTGATTAACAAACTTTATTCCTACAGCCTAACATAAATCTGGTAATCTTATTTCAAATGGCACTTCTGCTTGTATGAAAGTTTTTTATTACAATTTTCCAGGTTTTTGTGAGGCAAAAATAAAGTTTGTTAAATATGCCTTGTTTTAAGGGTTTAAAAATTAAAATCTAAAGTCAATATTCTTTGCATTTTACTTTGAAAAGTTTCTTTTCATGTTTGAACAATATATTGTGATATTATTGCGATATGCCTACCATATATCGCAATATATCGCGATACGCTTTTGGAATATCGTGACAGCCCTATTCTTAACCATTATCCTGCCAAATACTATTTTCACTTGACTACTCTTACAATGTAATTACTATAGATCAGACCTCTATATATTTTTAAGTTAAAAGCTATTTATACATTTCCAGATGGAAATTATCATATAAGCTAGGATTTATAGCTAAACCCAGCTATAACTATATTTTCTGTCACTCAACAGGATATTGGTCTTCTAACCAGCTTGTGTGACCAATTATGTGGTCAATTCTTGAAGATGTCTTATTGTATTGCATACAGGTGCCAACCTTATTAGATCATAAAACCTTTGTTTTCTACCATATTAAATAATATTTGCTTATATTACTTTAATATTAGCTCTTTCCTTGTTAACGGTACATTTTGTAGTCTGCTGATAACCTAGCAATTAGCACACAGTTCAGCTTGAGGACTGATGTTCCATTGGTCCTGATATGGGTCCAAATCGTATTACTAGACTTTTTCGGCTATTTCATCTGCTAAGGAAGGGAAATCAGATTCTATTTATAAGTTGGTGAGGAAATAACAAGTTGTTTGGGCTGCGCAAACGTACGTGCATTTCATGAAAATCCTAACCGTATACACACTGAACGCACATGTATTAACCCTTAAAGCTCATAATCACAAAATGTGTGTTTTTGTCGTCCAATAAAATATTTGAAGCCTCATAGACAAACAGTGTGGACCCAGAAAAGACTGCTCCTGTAGGGAGCAGTCTGATCTGGGTCCACAATGTTTGCCTCTATGCTTATGTTAAATAGACCTTTTCAGATGCAATTATTTTGCTAGCGTTTTAAGATAGATAGATAATTTTATTCGCAAAAGGCCTACTGGCCTATGAGCTACATACAATACACAAACAGAGAATATTTGAGTACGTTGACAAGAAAGCAAACACGTACAAATTCAAGAACATTTCGCGAACATGTACATATATATGTAGGACAATATAACCTGTTTGAAGACACTGTGCATCCCACCAATGAGCATCACTCAAGCCTCAAGCATGTACAGTTGTTCGGCCACTTTTTGAGAAAGGTATCTTCAAATCAACACATACACTGAATGTCGACACTATTGAACATCAAAGCTGCATACCTAGACTAGGCATTACGTATTCTGAGATCTGCGCCTTTGATGTTCGCTCATGGTAGGCGCACTTCTTAACCCATGGCTCAAATTATCGTAATGTCATGGGCAAAAGTTAAAACTTCAGACCTCATGAACTATTGGCACTTAAACCTCAAATTACTCCAAAAACAAACCATTGTAAGTGTGTGAATGGTACATTGTCTTCTGACAGACTGAAAATTATTCAGAGAAGCTATAATCATCTGCCAATTTCAGTATTTTGAGGCTGACTTTCGACAGACGATCAGTCTCAAAATTCCGAATTTGGGGACAACCATACATCTCTCGTCCATGTATTGATTAATTAGACCAAAGCACTTATACCAATAATTTAAATTTTTGAATGATGAAATGTCTTCAGATAGACTGAAAATTAATCAGAGATACTGAAAGCTAATCATAGACGCTTTAACTTTTTGCCAATTTCAGAATTCTGAGGCTGACTTTCTAGGGAATGACAGTCTCAGAATCCTGAATTCAGTAATAATCCAAGAGCACTCACCCATGTGCTATCTACATATAATAGTTCCAGAGCTACGCGTACATACAGTATTGTACTTGATAAAATTGATGTAATTGTAGGTTTTACAGAGTTCTTAGACTTGTTTTGCTATTATTTCATAATAAAATGTTCGACAACCAGGATATCATACAATTTTCATACAAAAAAGAAGATCTTGTGTTGGGAGAAGTCACAGTTTGAGAGTTATCATATAAGAAATTAATAAAATCACCGTTTATACAGCATTTCGTTTCTTAATTCACACGATTTATGGACATAACATGCCAATTTTTGCAAGACTGCTTGATTTTCAGAGTTCATTAATTCTATAAACTTTAGCATATTTGGTCGTTTCCAAAATTTCTTCTTAATATACTGAGATCTAAAATCACTATAAACTGGACACTCTAAAATAAAGTGAAACTCGTCTTCTAGTGTATTACATAGAAAACATAGCCTTTCAGCAATTGGTTTCCGTACAGGTCTCGACCAGCGGCCTGCCTCAATCTCCAAATGGTGAGAAGATGTTCTCAAACGGGACAAAGCAATTCTAAATTTTTTAACAGTCACACATTCCAAATATAATTTATGACCAAATAGTGATATATTTCTATAACACGAAGCTCGGCTTGAATCAAGTAAGCGTGAATTCCAGTTTTGTACAAAATTGTCAGTTAACCTTTGTCAAACCTCACTCATAAAAGCGTTAGTGTTACCTACACCTTGTTGTATCCATACATAATAAAATCCTAGACGTGACAACAAATCCCTTACCAATGAAACCCAATTAACCCAATTTGGATGCTGGTTGATATCTGACAATAATACATTATAAACATGCCATATATACTTATTTCTATTAGCATTACATATTTTTAACCAGTATTTTATAATTCGGAGATGGCGATCTACTAACAATGATGTGCGACCCAATTCACCATATACAAAATCATTTTGGGTGCATTGCTTAATTCCTAATTGTTTCTTAGAGAATTGAAGGTGTACCCTTTCAGTTATCATAGATGTTGTAAACCCCCAGACTTCCGCACTGTAAGTCAAAATAGGCCAAATTAGCTTATCAAATAAATCCAGAATGTGTTGGGGCTTCAAATTGACGAATTTACAAATATACTTATTTAACATAAAGATAGCTTTAAGAGACTGTCCTGACAAGGCCTGTTGTGCTTCAGTAAAGGCACCTCCAGTCGAAAAAACAATTCCTAGATAAGTAAATTTACTAACTATTTCAAGTTCGTGTTCTCCATAATAGAAATGTGTATTTCTTCTAAGCACCCCACCCTTACTAAAAACCATAACTTTTGACTTCTGGGTATTTACTGACAATTTCCACTTTAAGGCCTAAATAATGTGTTTTGCATTTGTACTGAGATGATACAGTTACTTTTGAATAAAACCACGCCTCATTTTTACCAATGTCTAAGGTTGACTAGTCCTAATAACGCATTCATGAGGCGCCGCCTTCACAGACAGCGAAAAGAAAAAAATTCCTGGTGTTTGTGACAGCACAGCCTGATTATGGCTATGATCTCTTGTAAATATTTCTGGAAATTTACATAACAATCAGTGATTTTGATAGGAACTGACCAGTTTAGATTAACGATAATTAGAATTCATTACTCAAAAATTTAGCGATTAAAGAAATTTGCCTCATGCCTAATTTCTATCTTAAAATAATAACTTAAACCATTTTTGTTCTAAGCGACTTTTGTCAAAGAAAACAGCTGGGACCAAATTGGGACCGCCTGTCCGTTGGTCCTTATCTGGATCCAACTGGGTCCAAACTGTTTGACAATCTGACAGTGTTTCTGAAAGAAGTTTTTAAAAAAGTTAATTTTGAAAACGAATAGTCAGCAGACAACAACAATAGCAAAAATTAATAAAAATAAAAATAAAAAAGGGAACTTTCATTTAATGTAGAACAGTTTGTTGTGAATTCTGCTTTATCAGACAGACAATGAAGGTCTTGATCAATTATTTTGGAATGCAATAAGTTAGGACCCAGATCAGCACCCTTCCTGATCTGGATCAAAACAGTTTGACAATCTGACAGTGTTTCTGAAAGATGTTTTGGAAAAAGTTAATTTTGAAAACGAATAGTCAGCAGACAACAACAATAACAAAAAGTAATAAAAAAAATGGAACTTTCATTTAATGTAGAACAGTTTGTTGTGAATTCTGCTTTATCAGACAGACAGTGAAGGTCTTGATCAATAATTTTGGAATGCAAAATGTTAGGACCCAGATCAGCACCAACCTGATCTGGATCTGGATCCAAACTGTTTGAAAATCTGAAAGTGTTTCTGAATTATTTTTTTTTAAAGCAAAGCTATTTCAGCAGACCACAAAAAATGTGAGCATGACAGGCTGGTCTGGACATTAAGTGTGTGAGCAGATTATTGTTCACATCTAACTGAAAGATATTTTTGTTATCATGCCAGTAGATAATCGCTTCTAATTGGCCTTTAATTGACCACACGTGTTGACCACCTGGTGTGAAAAGATATCACCTAGCCACTTAACCCTTTACAATGTAATTAATCAAATAAACATGGAATTTTACTTAGCAGGTTTAGTTCACAGACATTAGCTGTCACAAACAATGTAGACACAGATGAGAAAGCACTAGCAAGTAATGAGTTAAGCCAGTCATGCCAATTTAGGATATTACCTGGTGTAACCTTGTACTGAAAAAGTTTTTTTTTTGTGTGTGTGTTTTATAAATTATTTGCTCCCAGAATCAAAAGAAATTCGTTCCTGATCAGTCTGCTCTTCATGAAGCACGCTGATCTGAGACTATTTTCTATGTCAGTGATAGCTTTTGCCACAGCCGTTATATTAGAATGAATTTAAGAACAGCGCTTTTGCAAACAGTTTGGATCCAGATCAGGTCTTACAAACTGTCTGACCTGATCATAATCTAAAATGTTTATCACTCTGATGGTATTTCTGAACTTAACCAATAAAAGGCAACTCTTGATATTATGTTATCATAAAGCACAGAAGCCATAAAGTTTGACAATAATAATTATTATTTTGAACAATACGCAGATGCTTAACCCCTGGCCTGCTGAGCTGGTCACATGCCACTCAGTTTTAAATTATTACTTTATTTGTTATAATAAATTCTGGCTTTATAAAAATACAAAAAAAACCCATAAAATTATATCATGGACACTATCAGAGTGTTAACAGTTTGGATCAGATTAGGTCAGCATTCTGTTGGGTCTGATCTGGGTTTTTGTTTGCAAAGATTAACAGCAGATAAAAAAGTTCCGCTTGCAGGCAAAACTTATTATGAAAAAATATAAGTTTGGGTCTGGTCTAAAGGAAAAATGATTGGAAAAGGTTGATTTTTAAAGGCCTCAGCTAATGTAAAAATAGAAGAAAAAAAAACATAAAAACATAAAAATTCAAAGCATGCAAAATTGTCAACACAATTATTAACAAAAATCTTTATATCTGCATGCAGACTGGTTTTGTTCTGTGTGCCAACACACTTAGGCTTATTGAGATATGAAAATGTAAAATGGTGATCGAAGCTGACACATCTAAATTTGATTGGATTATTAAATCTAAAAGAACCTATTTATAATAAGTTAATTAATTGAAATAACGGTTAACCATTAAAAAGTTAAACGATAATAGCAAATAAGATTTTATTAACTAATTTGATTAAATAAATGAATTGAAGCATGAGGAAATAAATATTGAAATTTACTTTCAGCTGGAATAAGTACAATGTACAACAAATAAACAATCAGTTTGAATTTTCTATCTTTGCATATAGCAGATGATATCAAGTAAATGTTTGTGCGCTTTTTGCACTACAAGTGCACTATGATCTAAGAATTAGATACATTTCATCAATGATTGCTTTGCACTTCATGTGCACTAGGGTTTGAGACTGGGGTGCAACTCATTAGCTCACCTGTAGTGCAACCCATGTGCAACTCATGTGCACAAGGGTGTAAAGTGTTTCTCTGGCTTGACTGTATCTTTAAAATAAAATTAATGGAGAGCCACGGCACACCGATCAAAAGTATATATCATCCAAATATTATCAAAGTTCTCTAATGGCCTAAAAGTTATAGAGCTAACACGGTTTCCTCTTTAAATTAATTCAAGGGAGATACCTCCGTGGCAGATTTTAAGTACATGTACATTTACCTTCGCCTTTTAATCTAAGTTCATCAACGTATGCCAAATATAACCGAACTGGTCAAAATAAATAAGAGGAGTTTGAAGTACGAGCCCTATGAGAATTTTTAATATGCGACCTTGAAGTCTACTCAAATGTAATACAAGTGATCTGAAAATGTCTTTGTTGCTTAACATGCCAAAGGCAATCATTGTGGCAAATATCAACATCATCGGTCAAAAACTGAGGGAAGCTCTACGTGCGAAACTGACTGACGGCCGGACATGAGGACGGGTGGACGATTAAAATGTTTATAGTGTCTTCTTCGACAAACACAACGACGATGAATTGTTTTATTATACGAATATATACTCAAACAAAAAAGATACGACCGATTTTCATGGTACTGTATCTTTTGATCCAATTAAGATGTCTCAACAAAAAAAATACCAAAATGTTTATCAAACATCCGACACACAAAATTTGGTAATTGTTTGAATTTATCGTCTTATCTGGAAGAGTTATTGAACCTAAAGTGAAAACAGCTGATTCCACTGTTATCAGCAAGTTGATCATCAAAACGTGACACATTTTACGTTAAATGGCAACCAGGAATGTCCAACGATGAAAAAACATCTAAAAATTCCAAATGTGCTTATTAAACGAGCGACATTGCAATTCAAAATCGTTAATTTACGAAGTTAGCTGAAATTACCTCCCTTTGTATTAAACAAATAACAATTTAAGAACCTCCGATTCTCCTTAAATTAACATTATTTTGACACTGGTTTTGCTTTAATTTGTTGCGCTTGTGTATGACAAAGATTACATAAAGATAAAAAATAAAAAAAACATGCTGATGTCGGCCATCACAAGTTCACTAAATCTGTGTTGTATACCCCACCCTTTACTGAAAAAAACGCAGGTGAAATTCAAGTATCAATTGTTTTAATGCTGATTAGTCTTAATTAATGTTAAAATGCTTGTGATGACGAAAAATAAATTCAAATTTGACCGACTCTGTTGAATATTAAAATGCTGGACCAAAAATGAATTTTCTGAGTATTTTCACTCACGCTCTTGGCCAATGTTTTGTGACGTCAGAGTATGTTACAGATTAATGGTTGTGGTCCTAAAAACAATGCATACAGTTAACATGCATAACATCTTACTAGAGAGTTTGCTCAGTGATGTTTAATGTGCTTGAACGGTTCAGAATTATAATGGACACACAAGCTATTGATGTTGTGACTTTTGATTTTAAGGGTACTCGTGTTCTCTGAGTTGTCAGCGGCTATACTGGTTATCAAATGAATTTCGTTTAGGTGCATAACGTTTCTAAATGATAACAGTTTGTAATGTAAAAAATTGAATGAAATGCGTTCATACATTAAGAACTGGCAGACATAAACGTCAAGCGGACAGAACTTTATTGTTTCAGTATACATTTCCATGGCCGTATTAATTTCTGGCACAAAATAAGTGAAAAATGTGATTCATTTACAAAAGTTTTGCACTTTTTCCTTCGTGACATCAACGTGACATGACACATGAAAAATCGACTTCGATCGTTTGTGCTCGGATTCCGCATCACATACGTAACACGGGTGAGGTATTGAATCTGTGACGTATGTAGCCTTACACATGTATATAATTATAACTGTCATAACGTTTATTGAGATCCGCTAATCTGATTGGTCAAGAAAGGTCATCTGATCGCATTGACCTGTATTTCATTTTTCAATGAACCCGGTCCGTATTCATGAGGGGCGGGGCCATTCCCCGGGGGTCATTCACGACAGAACTACTTTTGTGATACTGTGCAATGCTTCTTTGAAGAGAAATGGACAGCCTGCAACTACTGACACTTTACCTTACACTTTCACCTATATTTGCAGGTAAAAAAGCAAAGTTAAACTTACATTCGACGCGTAAATTAAAAGGAATCATGCCGATCAGCTGTCTGCTGCGATCTATTCAGTTTCCCAGTCCGCAAAATCTTGCACCTGTGCTTGTTTTCCTGCAACTTCGCTGTATGGTAATAAAATCGTTTCTTGAACTTACTGACTGTTGCCTGGTTTATCCAGCATGTTTTGCAATTCGCCTTTGCTTTCTTCAATCACTCAGTAAAGACAGCACAATTTCTTTTTGCTGAGTTCCTTTCCAAGCCATTTTGACAGATGATACTTTTCGTCATCAATGTAAACGAATGACGTCATATCCGATGACGTAACTATCGTACACATTCTAATCAACACCCATGTTAAGTTTTTTCGGTTGTCACTGATTTGATGTGGTAAAACTGGTGTCACTGATAAAATGTGGTTGCTTATTTTCAATTGGCGAACGGCCGCCATTTTGATTTTTGAACGTCTACGTACGCGCGTCATAATCTAAATGCGCGAAACGAACTATTAGCTGGAAACGTATTTTTTAGGAAAACATAATTATAAATACTGAATAAGAAAGAATAAAGAAGAAGTTGTAATTATAAGAATTGAAAGTTATTTTTCTGCGTTTCACTGAGGTATGAAATGTCGTTTAAATCACATCTAATTTTAGCATGAAAACCTTCGGTTTTCATGCAAATTAAATGTAATTTTCCCGACATTTGATACCTCAGTGAAACGCAGAAAAATAACTTTCAATTCTTAAGTCATAGAACTACATGTATCGATGATTTGCATAAAGAAATAGAATGCTGAAGAAGTAATCTTGATAAATTTACGGCATTTTGAACTTAGTCTTTTTTCAACTATTGCGCTAGGCCTAATGTGTTGGTAAACATTGCAAACTGTGTGAATTCAACTCCACACAAAGCTTTCAATTTATCCTTGTACATGTAATACTTTACAATATTGAATATGTGTATGGAGAAGTTTAAGGATGAAAAAGTAATTTTGATTAATTTACAGCCACTTTTTGACCATTAATAATATAATGTTTAACAGTGCATGCTTTGTGAAATCAACTCCCCTTAGAACTGTAATAGTATCCTTTTAATACGTTGCGGGTATGCTACACCCATATTGAAGATGTCTATGAAGAAGTTTGATTTAAAAAAAAAAAAAAAAAAAAAAAAAAACTTTGACACATTTAGAGCATTTTGAACTTAGTTTATTTTAGTTCATTTCAGTGTCTACCAGCATTTTCAGCTTAGCGATTTTTGGACCAACGCATATATAAAATGATGGTTACAGTGCATACTTTGAAGACTCATCTCTTCATTAGAGCCTCATATATTTCTTATCGGTCAATTCTGGTTTAACCAATCTAAGGGGGGCATTATGTTTCGGAAATATACTGAAAGCCCTGCTTGCATCCAAATTTTCGTTTAAATGAGATTAACAGTGGTATGTGCATGTTGACATTTTTCTTGACATAGCGATTATACTATAAGGGCTGTCAAAATTTGCCTGGTAATGTTGTCTTAAGCGGAATCCTCTTTAATACTACAGATAAAAGGGGTTAAAAGATTTATGCATTCGTTTGGATCAAACTTAGTTTCTTTTATTTTATTAGCTTAAATCGCAGTTGACAATTTCCGCGTACCCATAGGCTCGAATCGTTTCCATTTATAACAAACAAAAATGGATCTTAATATACAGGCCCGCTCGCGTGAGATATTGCTATCTCCAGCTACAATGTAGGCGCACAACAGCTTGCGTATCCGCACGTTCTGACCATCACATGTTATTTGCTGCTAAAAATAACATATTAATAGCTATGATTGCTATATTTTCCCAGTACGGTATAAACGCCCCCTTGAAACTCCAGTTTTAGGGAGTCTAAATCATGCGTAGTTGACAATGTTGAGCTGTGCGCTAGTCACTTGTAAACATTGGCTATTGATTCAGAACAAACATGATAAAGCAGATGTTTTTATCATCCAAATAAGTACTTAACAGTGTCTTGGATTGAGAATACGAAAAACAATTAGGCAAAAAAGATAAAGCAAAATGCAAATTAACGTTATTTATGCATTTACAATAAAATCATCATTGGGCCATGGCCAGTGTAGGTGATTTGGGTACTAACCGGATCGGGAAAAGGGTTTAACAAGTATCATGGACTAGGAAACGGCACAACCTGACCTGCAAGTTAAGGAGCTGGATCTTAACCATAGAATCAGGTCGGCCCTAAAGATCAAAGAAAGTACAATTGCTAGATCAGCAGTGATAACTTTTTCCTTGCTAGCGGCGACTTCTGTCTTCTTCCGCGATAACCTTTGCAAACGGTTTAGATGCAGATCAGGACCGACGTAATGTCGGTCCTGATCTGGATCCAAACCGTTTGACATTCTGATAGTGTTCCTGTAAGAATTGTGAAAAAACAGACGACAATAAAAGCATGAAAATGGCCCAGCATGCAACGAGTTAATACTATACTAGCTCTGAAAGCCCGTAGATATTGCACTATCAAAGTGTGAAATCTAGTTTTTCACAGCTGCATCGGCAGTGAGCTCCAATACCACTCTTGAGTTTGGAAACAGATTAGTAAGAGATCTGTGGAATCGATATTATAGTGAACCAAATGTCATGGAATAACAAGTGAGTATTACCAGGGCCACAATCACAGACCACCGACCAACCCACACCACAAGGATGAGAAACAAACCACTGGCAGCCACATGGCAGAGAGAGCGCGTTTAAAGCAAAGTAACCAGCTCTCTATACATCAGCAAGACGGTTGCAAGAAAGAACAATTCAAACAAGGACCCAACACAAAAACCACACACACAATGGGAATAACACCAAAAATAAATCAACAACGTCGCCTTAGAACGGACTGCAGCCGAAGCCAACGGAGGACTCAAATATACATTACTGACATATTTGTTCGTCCTAGATTCTGCTGTTGTTATAACAGAAAAATGTTTAGCTCGCGTGGTGGCTTCCTAGCTTACACAGTATACTATCACAGGGAAACAATTAAATCAATTCAATTTACTGTGATGAAAAAAGAAAATGAGTGTATCTAAAGTCGTCTATCAGTCGGAGGCTTGATCAACCTTCGTGCAATGAAAAAGGAAATAATACCTATAAAACGTTATTGTGTTTAATGTTCATATATTCTGAATATTTAATTTTAATTATTTGCTGCTGCTCAACTCTAATTTAATAGCCACATAATCACAATAATGAAAATGACTCAAACTTTCATTTGAATGTATTTTATTTCCTTATTGTAAAATGTGTAACGTACATAACATGCAATATTACATGACTTCTGCTTGGCATTGATGTAAATTTATTCTCCTCACAACCGACTTTGATACATTTTAATGTTTAATAAATATCTCTTATTTAAAAGTCCTATCAACATTTTAAATGTTTGAACCTAACATAATTATTTAGGCAAAACCTAGAAGTAACAAGTAAAGTAGCCGATTTTAAAAGCTAGTAATAACCAGATGTTCCAAAGAAACCGTAGCTCCACTTTATCTTCTTTGAAAACTAGAGACAAATGTCAGAAAGATATCTACTTGATTCCAAATGAATATGTCCCGCGTTGATTCGCCCTTCACTGCTCTTCTCCATTCCACACTACCATACCCTCCATTCTCCTAGCTGACCAATGTTGCACTTTCCTGTACTCAACAACCCTGCCGTATGAATGTCCTACTCATTATCCTCCCTTACACATCATTGTGCTACAATATCTATCCTACGCTACCCGATCTTACCGTCAACAACTATAATCATACCCATAGCCATCATCAAACTCTACATAACCAAACCAATTCCTTACCTTCTTCTATGTTTGCCCCACCTTAACTTATAGCGTACAATACATATAACATACGGGTAACTAACTCATAATCATTATGTTACACTACCCCGTCCCACTCTACCATACTATAACTCATCTCACATCGGTACTGATAGAGAGAATTAGGTAGGGCCAGACATGACAAGTAAGAAGGGGGTTAAGGGTAGGGTAATGAAATGTTTAAGTAAAGGTAGTGTAAAGCACTGTGCAGCAGTAGGGTGGATTGATTGATTTGGAACAGGGTAGAACTTGTTTTTGAGTTGTAAAGATGGGTAGAATGCGAGTAGGGCCTGCCAATGTATGGTCGGGTAAAGTGCTGCTTATTCTACAATACATACACAATTCTCACATACACCTCCATACTCATACCCTGCCCTACCCCTCCTCATATCTACCCATATCCATATGGGTATTATACTATGAATAGGTGTGTGTGTGGGATGTATATTAGGGTATGGGTTTGGTGAGAGTAGATGTAGGGTAAAATATTATTATGTAGGTAAAGTAGGCTACGTTACCCTTAGCCCTGACCTACCAAAGTCCTGACTCAGGCACAATTTAATACTTTATCTTCTCCTACTCATATCCTGCCTGACAGTTACTTGTACCTTCCAATGGCATGGTGCTATTATAGGCTGTAGCCCAGACCAGCGTTTCTCTTAAAAAAGTCATCGATGCTTACCCCGAAAGTAGCAAAGCTGATTTTTTGCACAAAGAATATTTGAACATTCGGTAATACAAAACCACTGTATAGCAATTCGTTGCGAATTGCGAATTGCCGTATAAGCGACATTTGTATGGGAAGCTGTTTTCCTTTAAAATTCGTAATAATGATTTAAACGCGTTGTTAAACATGTTATCTTAGCAAATGGGGTTGTAAATGGTATCTATTCTGCCCCATATATACCATTGTATGTTATGAGGAGGGGGAAGCATATTTTGATTTGCCTTATGTTTAAAATCTAGCTTGAAAACGTAGACTGTCTATACTTTTTAAAGTTTGTGTTTGTTCGTTTCGATTTGTTAAGTAATCTTCATGACCAAAAGGAATATGAGAATTATTTTGTTATTAGCCGAGAGGCAAATATGCTTGCAACACTTAAAAATGAATATTGAAATAATATACTCATTAGTTAACCCATGTGGCAAAACAAACATAGGTATCCCATCAACAAAATAGGAAAAAAAGAGGAGTCCAACAGCGTGACAATCATCCCACACAAGGCTACAAGAGGATAAGAAACTATATCCAAATGACTTGTATAATAAACATGGTTAAGAAACAATATACATGTAACTAACATTTTCTAACGAGGTGATTATGCTGCAAGTAAGCACTGAACAGACATAAACAATGCACACAGCTCGAATAAATAAACTTACACCACCAATCAATGAAAAAAATGTGTGTGTGTGTGTGTTTTCAGGCTATAAACACAGCTAACTATATTCGTATAAATTGATTGAAGTCCTTTTTACAAAACAAATCTAATTCTTTCCAGTCCTCGGTGAGTCATCACCGGGCTGTGATGGAAGATTTCATGAACAGAAAACAGAAATTAAAGGTATAATAGGTATACGTATTTTTGGACTACTGATGTCGTAAGCTGCAACAATGAAAGAAATAAAGGCGGCAAATATCAGGAATCGATACTTTCAAGTACTGCACCTGACCTAGTATACCACATAGGAAAGTGACAAAAATACAATTAAACGTCACAAACAAGAGCCAAGAGGTCAGTCCTTTCCCAGCAGGTGACCACAAAGCAGCATTGAACAGCTGCGAAAGCATGACAAACATAAGATATGAATAACACAAATGATCCACAAAAGAAGTACCGCCTTTGAACGGTAAAAATTTTACTGGAGAGCTTAAACCAGTTTCATAGCGCCAATTTCAGTTGCATTATATATCCCCATCATAGGCTTTAATTGTGTTTTTATCCTTTTTTTGTCTTTGTATTTTTTTTTCCTATTTTCTTTCTTTTTTCTTTTTCTTTTTCTTTTTCTTTTTCTTTCATTTTCAGTTGTTAAGTCCCTTTTTGACTATTTTATTCATACTTTGCTTTGTATTTGATTTTAATGGACTTGTTTCTATGTTTTGACATCTTAAAACACTTTTGCTACCTTGCAAAATGTTTTGACTATATACATGTAAAACATACAAGTATGCCAAATGAAAGATCTCAAGCTTACAAAACTGCATACTTCATAAATGAAAATTTAATTAAATCTGTTGAAAAGCCAGATATGACATTTTAGATGTGAACAAGTAATATATGTACTTCAAACTATACTATAGACATTCAGGTATGCATACCATTTAAGTTAAATATGTGTGAAAAGTTAATATTGTGCATCCAAATGCTGCTGTGGAAGTTCTGAAAACTTACTTCAATGTTTATCCTTTGCTTTGATTTTTTAAAATATAAAATGATGTTTTTAATACACTTTGGTATTGGAAGAAATTTCAATAAATCCACATATGGATACATCAGTATGTCGTTCAGGTAATGCCATAACAGTATGCAAGTATGGAAGTCTAGTTACGATGGTGATTGTTGTATTATACCAGGTATGGCAAATTAGTCCATGTTGTCTTGTTGCTAGGCAACCGTCTATACACGAATAAAAAATTCTGACCAGTTTTTAGGATAGAGATTATAATATTGTATCGAACAATCATCATTGTTAATGTTTTAAGCCTTTTCTTTCAGATTTATAATATAGAAGGCGTTGAAAAGGAGCATTCGTTATTTTTGTCTTTAGATTCGCTTTGAGGACTTTAATGTGCCACTTGACGGAAATGAAGCATACTACCATACACTTTTTACATTTTACACACTTACAATCACAAAATACATCCTTAACTACAGTGAGTGCTAATTTCAAGAGAATGGAAATAACAAAATTCATAAATAAATTGACCACAAACCTCTAATTTTACAGAAATGTGATATTGATCATAATAACATTGGGCCAGTTGAACAATTTATTGTGATTGTTAAACATTATAATAAACTAAATACATTGGCATTCTACATAATAACATTTAATATACCCTTAAAAATAAATTAAAGACTACATGTATATAACATTCAATTGATGTATAGTGTAGGGCAGACGGAAGACCAACAGGTAAGCCACCAACGCTGCCCTCCACGTGTGTTGGTTTTTGAAATCGGTCAACCGATTATAAATGTCAAAAGATTCTCACGCTTTTCGCCCAACAACTATGTAATGAAACAAAGTGGTGCCATCCTATATCAACTTTATTCACATGTAGGCTATTATCGCATACTTAGGAGAAAGTAAGTAACCGTTCAGGATGTACTTAACATTGCGATGTGTTTTTGCATATCTACCCTTCTGGTTCGCTGAAACAATGCATTGAATAAAGCGAATCTATTTTACTTTTTTATATGCTTATATTCAAGGCCATCTTAAAGTGTCAATTCTTACGTGACAAAACATTATGTGCTGTGAAATAGGCACACGGACGTCCCACTACATACGCAATCATTTTAAACGTGACCTGTTAGTAGAATAAGAAATGAACCCAAAAATACGTTTTCATACCTTAGTGCGACGGCAGCCATATTGGATATTAAATCTTACCCTAACAGGCAACAATGTAATCTTTGGACAGTTATGATGTGTTTGTGTGAAAATAGTCAAATTGAGTCGTGGCAGATACAGATGGGAGAAAACGAAACAGTACACTCCAGTGCATGCGTAATGCTAAAGCAACAGTTCTTTGAAATTGAAACTAATACTCAAAACTTTTAAAACAAACACATTGTCATTCCTGAAAGGTAGTTTGATTTCAATTTGATAACGCGTTGCTGAGATAATATCGTTTGTATTAAATGCATGCATTTATTTGACGCACATGGGCTACCATACTTTATTAGCTCTAGTGGCGTTATGCCATTCCGAGAAGCTTGCTATACAGTGGTTTCGTATGCACCATATATACTTCTTCCAATTTATACTATAACAATCCTTGCTACTTTCCGGGTAACCATTTTTGATTTTTTTCACCCTGGGCCCCAGCCAATTAGGGATAAGAAGGGATTAGGTAGAAACTGTAGAAACTAGGGTAGGGCCAAGGGTAGGATACTCCATCCATGAAGTGACCCTACCGAAGCATATACTCATACCCTACCAATTAACATACTCCTACCCTACCTACCTGCCCCAATGCAAACCCTACCCTGGACCAACGCAAACCCTACCCTTACCTCCACGCATATCTAAGATTACCAATGTGCCATATGGGTAGATGTTATAGTCCCATATGGGTATGATAAGTGTATGGGAGGCACGGGAAGGGCATTAGTATGGAAGAGACTAGGGTATAGTTGGGCTATCTACTCAAATCCTACTATTCTAATACACTAACCTTACTCATATCCTAATGAATGAATAGGGTATGGGTATGTAAGAAGTTTGTTGTGGACGTTACATGCAATGAATATCAGTGAAATGCCAAAATACCCATCTGCTGCCACCAATATGAGGGTGTGAAATATTGTTCTGCACTCTATTAAAACCATAATTAACCATAATATAAATGGTGAAAAAAGAATATATATTGCAGCATACATTTTTGAAAGTTTGTTTGGGCCATTAAGGGTGTAGCACACTTGACATTATTTTACATTAATAAAGAGTCTTCTTCATAAACGTTGTAAGACATCCCTTAATTGGACAGGTCATCATTGTCAATCAGCACCTTTGGCATACGGTCTCCATCAAACCAAAGGGGCATCATATTGCTATCATCATCTGTCAAACATTCATGTTTATTTGTTGGATGTAAAACTTCCCTTATAGGGATATATGTCCTCATCCAAATAGCCATGTTGTACCTGCTACTTTAGAGAGTCGTGGTACACATAATACAAAATTGACTTTATTAAACCAAATTTAAAAGTTGATAAATTTAGATATTTCATGAATAGCAACGGAGCGTGTCCTCCTTAATGTTTTCGTTAAGCGACGGATGAAGCTAGAACAGCTAAAAGTAGCTCAGAATATGCAAAAAGTTATTTATATCTTCACTGAAATTAACTGAAATTGAAGATAAGGCATATTTTGAGTGCTCTTTTTATTAGCAATGAGATGTGTTCTCCTTATTATACCAAAACAACAGTAAAGTAATAGTAGCTACGACAAATGCAATTATTAATATTACCCTAAAATCATCAAAACCACCATAATATCTAGTGTTCTTATTTATTCTTTTTTCCCCATTATGAAGAATATTTTGTGATTAATGCAAAATAATCACCGCAATTTGTGAAAGACAAATCAATTGTCTATTAGCATAGACCCATTTGTAAATGATACATTGTACAGATTCTCTAAAGATTATTTTGGACTCAGATGACTATTTTGTTGCGTTTGATGAAAAAATGTAACGTATGCTACACTCTTATGGCCCAAATAACTTTAAAAATGTATGCTGTAATTAAATGATGATTCTGAATATAACCAAGTAAACTTTATTTTACTTTCAGTGAGAAAGATGCATACAGAAGTGTAGCTATGTTTATTTACATGAAAAATGTCTACTTACTTAAATGGGAGGGGTAACCAAGTATGCAGACTATCCATTATTATGAAGATGATGTCTTTGGGATAAATAAAATTCTCCATGACTAAAGCAATGCTGACAGTAAATGTACCTCAAAAATTAATAATGACTTAAACATGAAACTATAATTTGTATCATAAAACACGCATGGAAACTTTTTTAAGATTAACGAAAATGTGCAAAAATAGTATTTTGAATTGGCCGCAATATTAAATGAAGTATGTTAAGACCTTATATTTAGCTTTTTATATCAGAAATGGAATTGAGGATCTTAAATATAACTGGTCCACTCATAAAACTAAGCATAACAGATGGTAGGAGGCTGATATTACACTATATAGGCATTTTGTCTTTTTTCATGGCGGCCATCTTGAAACCATCCAAAATGGCGGGTGGGACACAAGATATCGAGTGTTAACATCTTGATTCTTAATCAGGGATGTCCATTAAACAATATTATACCACTCCCAGAGATCCCTTAGGGGGTGCATGGTGACCCCTCCGGGCCCATGGACCAATACGGTTACAATGTACTTGATAAATATGTAACGAGCCTGAGGTAGTGGGGTGTGCAAGGGTAATCAGATGCACCCTTTAGACTCGGTATTTTGATTTGGGGACGTTTGCCTGTTGGATTTTATACCCTTACTCTTCAAAATAAAATTGCATAATTTCCGACTTCCGTGTTAAGTCGTAATAATTTACCGGATGTGGTTATCCGAATCAATATTGAGGCTTGAGCTCGACATTGAGGGTCGAACTCTAGCCAAAAAAAAGCACGTTTCTCATTACGAGCCTTACTTATAAGCTTTTGTACCATTAATTTGTTAAGTTTATCTGGTACAAGGCAGTATAGAGAGTAGAGAAATCAGAGGAAGACAGACTAGATGCTAGAAAACATTTACACTTTGATTCATAAAGAAGCTCGCCTAATTGTTTGAGAGACCAAAATAGATATTTGCCATTCTTCTCATTTTTCAGGGCTGCCAAGTTCTTGCTTTTTTATATTGATAAAGTGTCTGTCCTGCAAACAAACACAACATTGTTAGCACTGAAGCAGCCTTATCTGCAAGTGCTAATACTATACAATAAAACCTCGAAATTCGTAGTCCTCGGGACGAGATACTTTATTTCGAATTATCATCTGTTCGAATTATAGGGAGGTAAACATAAGAATATAAACCCCCAAAAATGATTATCATCAGGGTTTTTCCTATCGAATATAAGTTTTGGGAGCGGAACAGAAACGTCTGAGGGAGACGTTATAGAAACGTCTCAATGAGACGTGTCCTTTACGCATTCAAATTATATGCTATCATAGACAGCTATTAAAATAAATCATGAATAGGTCCTATTCTCTGAATTCAGTGTGTCCCAAATTTATTTCAAACTAACGAGTATTTCGAAAAATCGAAGTTCGAATGTTCGAGGTTTAACTGTACATATCTAACGGTAATTGCAAGGTTGATAAATCATGCATGTGTATGGTAAGAAACTATTGAAGTGATTTTTTTAAAAGGTGATGCTGCCCTAATTGCTATAAATGAAGGGCAAAAGTCAATTTGACCTTTAAGCTTTCAGTCGAGGTTGCTTGTATTGGACTGCCATCATTAAACACGCGCATTTTTATTTTCTCAGAGATCAATAGACCAATTCAAGAGCCAGAAGCAGTCTGATCAGGGTCCACACTGTTCGTATGTAAACTGAAATTAGTCTGTGACGTTAGCAACTAGATGTAGCAGACGACATTGGCAGCAACACTTTTATATGCATCATTTCGTAGCAATAAAACCTGGTTCAACGTTAACCTCTACAATGTAAAAATCCATAGGTATATGCAAGGCTTGAAGAGAAGCATCTCGCTCTCTCATTCGCACTTCTTACTAGATCTTATTATGAAAGCAAACACTTTGTACCCTGATCAGACTGCTCCCTTGGGAAGGGTCCATATGTTTGCAATATAAACTACCTCAGAAAATAAGCAGATGGTAGAGCAGACGACAAAATTAGACTGGAGCGAAAAGGGTTACTCAAAGCAAGGGGTACAATATTTAAATACTTGATTTGTAAAAAAACTATGAATTGACGTTGTTTCAAAAAGGCTGTGCTGTACAAATCAACTGACTGTAATGTGCACGACCCGTGGTAAACGTAGATTAATCAGTATCCGCTGCCAGAAGATAAATGTGGAAAGCTGGAACGGATATACGTACTCACACGGTGATTATAGTGCACACCTGTGGGTAGTGCAAAATTTCGATACCAAGTTTTAAAAATATTGATGTTATTTATAATATTTCGATTTGTATTACTTGACTTTTCGCTTACTGTAAAGGCGGCGCCTCATGAATGCGTAATTAGGACTGGTCAACCTTAGGCATAGGTAAAAGCTGAAAAGGAGGCGTGGTTTTATTAAAAAATAACTGTATCGTATTGTGCCACAACCTCAGTCATTATTTAGTCCCTAAAACGCCAGCAAAATAACTGCATCTAAAAATGTCTATTCAACATCAGCAGGGAGGTAAACCGTGATTGTGGACCCAGATCAGACTGCTCCTACAGGAGCAGTCTGATCTGGGTTCACACTGTTAATCTATGAGGCTTCAAATGGTTTAGTGGACGACAAAAACATACATTTTGTGATTATGCGTTTTGAGGGTTAATAAATGTGAGTTCAGTGTGTATACGGTTAGAATTTTCATGAAATGCACGCACGTTTGCGCGGCTCAAAAAGCTTATTAACTCTTCACCAAATTATAAATAAAACCTGATTTCCCTTCTTTAGCAGATGAAATAGCCGAACCACACCCAGATATGAATATTAAAGTTGCCGCATTTACAGTAAGCGAAAAGTCAAGTAATACATTTTTCAATTCAACATAGATTTGTGATTTTGGCACTTTTCTACGTTTTAAATGTTCCCAGCAGCATCGTCACCGCTTTACATACCAGTGGCTGGACAATGTTAAAATAAATAAGTATGTAAAATTTGATCCAAATATAGGTCATGTGGTTCAAGAGTTATGAGCTTTTTCACTTACTGACCACGGACGGTGATTATAGTGCACACCTGCGGATCGTGTAATAAAATGATTAAGTGAATATCCGAATTCTGTTTAACGTTGGGACGTTATTCGACATTGTTTCTACAGTTATATGTTTCCTTGGCCTTTGCTTTGGGAATAAAGCCGGAACTACTTTTATGCCATATCAGGAGAAAGGGTACCCCCCCCCCCCCCCCGATTGAGCTGTGTACCAAAACTGGACAGAGCATGTAAAGATATCATTAGAATATTTGGATTGTACGAGAATGGTGGCTTTAGGTTGCAATTTACGATGATGGAAAGAGCCTTACCTTGTTACATGTATATAATTGTCCTATTAGACTCTCTCTCTCTCTCTCTCTCTCTCTCTCTCTCTCTCTCTCTCTCTCTCTCTCTGTCTGTCTGTCTGTCTGTCTGTCTGTCTGTCTGTCCCTCTCTCTCTGTATGTTTGTATGTGTATGCGCATGCGTGTGCGTGTGTCGTTTCTAAACAAATGGTTTCTTCCAACTGGCTCGATACAATCATGCTTCGGCTAGTTCATTGTATATCAAGGGAGCACAGTTTATAATTTCCAAATTAAGATCAGGTTCAGTCAATAAAGAGTGAATTTATCTAAGCAAACAATGAATACTCCGATGAAATGCCGCGTTGTGCGGCATTTCATCTGAGTCTTCACTGTTTGCAAAGTACCCTGGAATTAATTTGCCAGTACATAAAAGGTAAATATGATATAACGGAATGCAAACATTTCCAATATTTAATGAAATGGCACAAATATTTCTTTTACAAAATTAAGACACAGATTAGTGCTTGATGCTAATCAACGATGAAGTGTTAACAAATATTGACAAAAGCAACTAACGTTTTGTATGTTTGATTACAATCGTCTCCAGTTATCATATTTCTAAATTGACATTGTTCGATACATTTCAGTGGAACCGTGAGAAAAAAGCGCTGGTGATCAAGCCTTAGACTGAATGCGTATATCACACTGTAAAATATAAGTGTAATTACTCAACACCGAAAGAGGCGACAGCTGAGCTGCCACCTTTTGCAATCACGCAACTAACAGGTTAGCAAAAGCATAGTTCATGGATATAGCTTTCATTTCAACATAAGTTTCCTAGAGGCAATTCCAATGTGTACCTGCAAAATATGTCCATTCATTAAAAGAGTGATTTACACCATAAAACAGGGCTTTCACATACTTATTAACTACTTTTTATGTTTCAGTGTAATGAGTACGTAGAAATGAACAAGTTTTTGTGTATTTTGGCTAATAGACAGCCAATTTTATATTATTGCCAGCTTATCTTGAGATGTTTCATTGGAATGAAATGCTAAATTGGTGGTTGCCTGGTTGTATAATACACTTACACCTACTGTCCTACTGCAACAACTTGAGGCCACCATTACCCCAGTGATAAATGTTTAATCATTTCTACCTGTTAATTTTGGCGTTACGTTTCCGGACCTATACATTCAATCGGACATGAAAAAATACACCCAAATAAGCGGCAGCTGCCACCAAGAGTGGTCTACAGTTTCATTTATTTTTTACAGTGCATGGGTGGAGACATGGTATTCAATTGACGTCGTGATGGCGCTTTATAAATGTTTGTGTATCATCAAGATGGTTTTGTAACGTAAAAGATATGTGTTGGTTGTCTGTCCTGATTTTTTGACCATCATAAACTGACCAAAATACTCTGATATGCAATGAACGGATACGCATGCCATATCATTCAAGGCTTCTATTTGAGACTGCTCAGGTACAAAGACAAGTCGTATCAAACATAGCCACTATACTATTTATCTATGGCGATGACCAACCAATATGATCTGCACAATGGCCATTAACATATTTATATCAAAATATATTTCATATTCGAGTATGATAGGAATTGTACTTTTCGGACGAAGTGCCTTTAGTCATATTACTCCAGCTAAGAAATATATATAAAAGTGAGCGTCACAAAACGAGAAAAGGGTCCCTTCGATAATCTGCCTTTATCAATTGGACGAATTCATTTAGAATTTGAGGGCAATTAACAGTTTCGTTCAAATTTTGAAAGTACATTTGGTAAGCAAAGAGTGCACAACCAGACTCTAGGCTTATATGGATTGATGTCGAATAGCTCCCATTTTTGCGGTGGTGGGACGGGTGGTCCTTCTTTTGCAATGCAGTACTTAGTGCCCTTTCTAGTTTTGCAGTCATTTCGCTGAGAGAGAGAGAGAGAGAGAGAGAGAGAGAGAGAGAGAGAGAGAGAGGGGGGGGAAGAGAGAGAGAGAGATGGTTACTTTGCTTAAATTGTCTTCCTGGTGATTGTTAGTGTTCCGTGTCTCTTCCTCACCGTGCCGTGGTTTGATCTGCAGTGTGTGATTGTGACATTTCCTGGTAATACTTACTTACTTTTAGATCAATGGGATCTGAAAGGTATGACAGATAGAGAATATTTCATATATGTGAGTGCAAGATAGATTGATATATAAAGTCGAAACGAATCTCACACCCATGATATACATGTATTATAGTTGACAGAAGTATACCTATTTCAAGACTTTGGAAACGTTAGTCCAAAATTAATAAACTAGCCACAATACATTTAGCTTCAAGATTTCAGGAATCATAGCCTATTGCCTGAGCTCTCGCTGTTTAATAGTACGCATACACACACGCCCCTCCCTCTCCAAACACAAACACACAAAACCTGGCATCTAGGTTTACATTCAACTCCATATCTATTGTGAATATTGTAAATTACTCATCTATCATTTACGTTTGTCTTTGTTATGTATCAAACTGAATGTTGGCAGGTGTTAAAAATAACACACTGCGTTGGGTACTTATTGAAATCTTTTTAAGAAACAGTAAATGTTGCTAATAGAACGTAGACAAATAAAACATAACAGCAAAACAAATAATGCGCAACATGATAGAATGGCTATTACATTGCGTTTATGCCCCAGTCACACATACACTTACGGACTCTGCGGATGGTACGTAAAGCCCGTCCGCAACCATCCGCTCATTCCGTAACGATACGTATCACATCCGCAGAGAACGTAACAGTTCGTATCTTATCCGCAACTTACCGCAAGGCCCTTTCCATCCGCGCCCAAATTTTGAAAAATATCAAAAAAGTTCTGCGGATGAAAACAACGCAATGATACGTAACCCTAGGCAACAATACGTAATTATTCGTATCTCATCCGTATCTCATCCGCATCTAAACGTATCAAAACCTATCATTCCGCAGTCGACCCAAATGTGGCGTACTCTTACGGTTTCATTCGGGTCGTTACCTTCAGTAACTCTTTGTTACTTATCGCGTTCGGCGTATTTTACCTATACATGTACACGCAGATCGTTGCGGATAGTTGCGAATGACTGATTTCATATGCGGATAAAAACGTATTGTTACGACCCCTTACGTGTACGATGAAGCCCCTTGCTACAACGCCCCTGGAACAGGAGAGTGAGTCTTCAAATATCGACTTTCTCGTGCCAGACGATGTGTTGAGAATGCCTTGGCATACTGGCTATAAGGGGGGGGGGGAGAAAGTGTATGCAAGTAAGGACTGAATGTTCGAAGATTTAAAGCATGGGGATTTTAACATGATTGTTCATGTATTATTTGCATTTATTAAATGAGATGAGGAAAATTGATAATATGTGAGGCTCTGCCAAGGATGCTATCATTTAGTTAAATAAATTGGATCGCAAATGCAATATTCTACTTATCATGTAATATTTTGCATTTGCATGTATAGATTAAGGTTCTTACTGTCAAGAATCTTACCTAATATTGCTCATAAACCGTCGCCATGTAGCAACGTATGTGTAACTTATTTGTACATTGTATATTATTTAATCTACAAATGGAGTTTCATATTATTTGCACAGCCTCTTCTTAGATTATGTGACATCTGCATCTTTATCCGCTGCCTCTTGCTGACTATGTCTGAGGCGTAAGAATAGTTGTCATCATGTTGAGATGTTTGGCGTTGAGAGTGTGCCTTCTAGAGACATGCTGCTTCTTTCCAGGCATAATGTTAAAAAAAACGATGGCCGAACGATAGGGTGCAAAGTCTGCGGTCGCAAACAGATCCACTAAGTATACGCAACAGTCCGCATCTAATGGTATCTATTCGTATTTACTCGTATCTAAAAGTAAGGGAAGGTAATGAAAGGGATGTAGTCCGTATCTATTGGTATCTGTCCGCATTGTGTCGGTTCACTGGAACGCATCGATCCGCTGAAATTCGCATTTATTCGCAATGATCCGTTACTTCCCGCAATTGAAGGTATGTGCGTCTTGCAAAAGCATCAAGAAATTAGGCCCCGCCCTCATTTTTCTGCGGACGACTGCGGTTTGATCCGAAACTCTCCGTAAGAGTACGTATGTGTGTGTGTGACTGGGGCATAAAACAGACTCTAGCTGCATTACAGATATATAATGTGAATAAATTGCTTCTCATAGAATTGCATTTAAAAGGGGTACATGTTAGCGAATACTAAAATAGTTCATGCCAATGGTAGGCCTATGTTTGCCCTCTTGGTAAATTGGCATTATTACCGCAAGGTGGCCAATCACGTGGTCTGCCTAATTAGGTTCACGGGCTTTACGAACCAGTAATCGGACATCACAGGTAAGGAAAATCGTTCATAACATTCGTTATACTAAGTCGAATTTAATGTTGTAAAGTGCAAAAAAAACCTCATATTTTTCTGCTTAAAACTGTGTAAAGTTTTACCTGGGTTCTCTGCAGTTTTCCAGATTACTTCGACCAACTGAAGTGTGCACCCAATCGCGGAGAATGTTCCGTTTTTCTTCTGTTGGTCGAGATAATCTGGGAAACTACAGCAAACCGAGGAAAAACTTTGACACAGTCTTGTGCAGAAAAATATGATGTTTTTTTTTTTTTTTGCACTTAACCGCATGAAATTTGACTTAGTATTACTAAAGTTATGAACGATTTTACTGGTTCAGAATATCCGTCAACCCAATCATGCTGACCACGTGATTGGCCACCTTGTACCGGGGCGCGCAGCGCAGTCGGTACCGTTTTTGACCATACAGGTGTATGTCTGACTCCCGACGGCTGGATCCCAGCCCCGTCCCATACTTTTGGAGAGATTGATCATGAAATAATTTCTACGGTCATTCTGCTCCCTTCCGCTGAATCATTCAAGAAGGGTTGTTGTCAGTTACAAACGATTTAGTATATGCACGAAGTACTGGCTAACCGCTTGTTAAAATAAATGGTTAAGTGAACTGACCGCCCCAACATGACCATAGCTGTTGACATGGAACGTAAAGCAACAAACCAAACCAAAACCAAATGTTTCTCGTGTATAACAGTTCATGTGCTCTTGCCATTGCTTACTCTACGTTTCAGACATGGTTATAGTAATATATGTATTGGATCATATTGCATACTCATGCGCGGTTCCAGGAATTTTCGTCAGGGGGTCCAGGTCAGTCTAACAAAAAAACGCTCTGATAACGGTTTTTTTTTTTTGTTTTTTTTTTTAGTCCTCAGCTTATTTTACAGAAGTCAAATGGTCAATTTCAAAGAAATCTATCATTTTTCAAGGTTCCAGAGGGGGTCCAACTTTTCCGCATTTTAATTACTTTTCTATTTCACATAAAAGGTTTTGAGAAAATTTGCATAATTTGCAATGAAATTGTGGATTTTGTTGATCTTTCAAAATGTACAGGAAATTTATTTGATATTTAAAGTGACCGCCTCCACTGACTTGTTACTATTACTTCTCTATTTTACGTCCAACTTTGATCAAATTGTACTCAAACGTATGCTTTGATAAAGCCTTTTAAAGTTTTGAAAGACCTTTCTGTAACCCGTTTGGATCATTATGATGATACACTGGTTAAAAATTTTGCGCAGTCCATTTTCATTATAAGTTTTGTCTTTAAGGTTTGACTTTTGCAGTTTGTGCATCCAAGCCTGGAATTCATAAGTGCATCTCGGTGAATGGCCTAGCACTCAGCGAAAATGGTAGCTACAAGATATATAAGGCACGAATCCATATGCACCTGTACCAATTTGTTTGCATCTGCGACTGCATCTGCAATTATATTCAAGCGCAAAGTGTATCAATGTTAGTGCAGACGGACACTGTACGTACGCCACATGCACATATCTGGTATTTACTGATGACTAGACGTTTACTGGTTGAATGCGGCAGCTTAATTTTAGATTCTTCTGGACATCCTAACGTATGCTCGCATACACATGATGCCATAAAAATGCATATAGCAGCCGGAAATAGCTAGTTTTATACCTAGTTTTCCAAATACGGCCCGATTAGCTCCAAACCCTCCTGAATAGAAACAATATTCTGGCCAATCAAAAAAATTTCCCAACAACGTGACGTAGCATTGCAGATACCCAATTTCGACAAATGAAAACGTGCCAATTTATGTAGTTTTCGGTTATAATAGGAATTTCTATTGCTAGATTGACTTGATAGCTCGATGCCACATTACCAATGATGTTTTGACGAGATTTTGAGTCATTCTTTAAATGGTGAAATGCTTACATAAACACCGACTCAGTCAGAGACACCGGTGTTGTGACGTACTCAATAGTGACGTCAGAATGTAAAAAAACATGGGTGCTGTTTGAAAAACATGAAATTGGTTTTCAATGTAACAATAAACATACAAAGCGGTGCTAAGTGGTCGCTTACAACTAATCCTCACTTTACGCAATATATGCAAACCTGTTTGCTTACAAAACAGAATTTCTTTTGGTGTTTTGATACTGGCCTTGAGCACTCGTGGTAACGGATCAAATTTAGATTTGCTGAGGTAGTAATGTGATATAAATACATGTGACTTGAGTCCTGTTGGAAATCTGGAAAAGTACTGAAAGCCAATGAAATCAGCTACACCCTGACACAAGCGTATGCTGTACAAGAAAATCTGCATATGGATTCCAAGCTTTATCGTCGAAAACCACCTAGCCAACCTTAAGCAAGACATCCATGTGTATGTTTGCGTGCCTGTGTTCAAAAAAGGTAAAAGTAAAAAAAACTAAAAGGAAACATAAGGCACTAATCCATTTGCATATACATAGCTGCGTTTGCATCTGGGCCTGCAGGTGTATTTAGGATTTTATTTTAAAACACATTGTGAAGTCCTCTGTTTCTGACGCAGTTATGTTCAACGAAATGCATAAGGACGACGCATCCATGGCGCAGTTATGTTCAACGAAATGCATAAGGACGACGCATCCATGACGCAGTTATGTTCAACGAAATGCATAAGGACGACGCATCCATGACGCAGTTATGTTCAACGAAATGCATAAGGACGACGCATCCATGGCGCAGTTATGTTCAACGAAATGCATAAGGACGACGCATCCATGGATGCGTCGTCCTTATGCATTTCGTCGAACATAACTGCGTCAGAAACAGAGGACTTCACAATGTGTTTATAAACATGGCGTTCTTCCAGCATTGTAAAGTAAGATTCTCTTTGGTCATAACGACGTATAGCATTAAAAAGTGGCAAGCAGCCATTATAATTAGCATGAGGGCCCAGCGGTGACTGAGGGGACGATGTTGTTTTAAATATAGCAGCAGGGTTATTAATTTCTGTTCTCTATGATGAAATTTTGAAACGCTTGTCTTATTCGATTGTAATTCAATATAATAAATAGCACAAACTTATTGCACAGCTTACATTTATTAACTTGATGTGGCCTGTTACATCTTGACTGAAGTAAATCAGGAAAACCCTTTTAGATATGAGCCGTGATGCAGGAAACAACCAACAGCCACCAGTTTTTTTTTGCCACACCAGAATTTGGCAAAATCACATCATCTTTCTAGTGGTGCAAAAGGCTCAAAACCACTAAAATACAAAAAAACAGACATAAGGGAGCAAAACATATATATTTATGACTAAAAAAATATGTGCCATCATAATGAAAAAAATGGTCAAAGTCAAAAACCCCGCGGGGTTTTCCAAAAACCCCGCGGGGTTTTTAAAACCCCGCGGGGTTTTTAAAACCCTGCGCGGGGTTTTTCCCCCACATTTTCAAATGGGGGAAAAACCCCGCAGGGTTTTTTCAAAAAAATAAATATCAAAATAAGTTCAAGAAATAAGTTTGTTTGATTGTAATTATTTCAGAACATGATTGGTAAGGCTTAATTCCAACCTTTAATTTCCCCCGCGGGGTTTTTCTCCCATTTCAGATTGTGGGGGAAAAACCCCGCAGGGTTTTTTAAAAAAATAAAAAGGTTTGTTTTTAATTGTATTGCTTTACAAAACAATATAGAAGCTGAATTGAAGTTTTTCTCATCATTTGAAGCCTTTCAAGCAAAATAAAAAAAAACCCGCGGGGGAAAACCCCCGCGGGGTTTTTCCCCCACAAAATGAAATGGGAGAAAAACCCTGCGGGGTTTTCACCAAAGAGTGATTATCAGTTTTATTAATGATTGAGATCAGTTATACATTTAGAGCTCATATTATTTAAGTTTTTACAGTAATTAAAGGCCATAAAACAATTCTCCCGATGACCCCTCCCCCCCCCCCCAACCCTTGTCCGCCACCCCCCCCCCCCCCTCGTCCGCCATGCACTGCATCAGCGGTGATCACTACCAAGTTTGCACCACCGAACGGCCCAAAAAATAGTGTTCAGGTAGCACTGATATTATTTGTTTAGCACGATTCATTACATCCCAGTCAACCATTTATCAGTCATGTTAGGATGCGTCTTATGGGTTGAAACAGTTCTAACAGCAGATAAAAGCACTAATATTAATAACGGCCATTGCAGTACCTGTCATACATAACTGCAATCTTATAAACTGGTTCATATGTAGTACATTGACAGACAGTGCAGACCAGGATCAGATGCAGCAGAATGTAGCATCTGACGACGGTCTTCATTGATTGTTTAGGAATCATAGAATGGGTTGGGCATCAAGAAATTTGGGTCTTTTCTACAACCCTGTGTCAGTGGCCTATATAAGATATATATAGGTCACTGCCTGTGTGTATCCTATAGAAAGATCCTGGTCTAAAGCAGACCAATTTCACAGATCTTAATTGATGTACCAATTCCGGCTACACAGTGTCTTTCATGCATCCAAGGGTCCATGACGGGGGTCGCGCCTATAGCAATGCACCAAACTCCTGGGGAGTGTACAGGAAGATAGAGTACGGATTGGGTAGTTAAAAAAACTAAGATGGCAGATTGATTACTAAATCTGCATGGCATTCTATTTTCTACTAGTTACAGAGGTATAGTGAGATTTACAAGAAAAGTATTACTGGAATGTGCTCACTTTGACAACTAGCTGATGAAAGGTAAATTGATTTTGCCTTGTCAATTAGTTTTTAGCTACTTTCATTTTGCCTACAAGCTGACAAGTTCCCCACCCCCTGGCCCTGCCACTGTAGACAGAAAATAACCAGTGATTAACTGTGATTTGCAAATAAATTTGTGTTGAGTTGAGTGAAAGAGTTGACTACTTGCAAGACAATACAGTCAAAGGGCTGTTAATAACAATAACAGCTTACATAAACTTTTGCACTGTCACATTTTTAAACAACAATTTTTAAGCCGGTACAGACAAACCATTGGCAGAACAGATAGAACGAGCCCACTGGGGACCGAGCCTGTTGTGTTAAAGTCAATTGTGACAGTACAATGTATCGATGTAGATCAGTGACCTATATAAGAGTGACTAGACACTCCATTTTTCAGCCACATAGGTATGTCGGGGCTGATATCACGTGACTTACACCTGGCGCGCCTTTCATCGTATACACACAAAATGGCGACGCAGCTTGAGAAACCGCTGCGTTTATAGGTACATTGAAGAGCGTACTTCGTAATAAATATCGCTCATTGCTGCATTTTGTTTATAGCAATCGAAAAAAGATATATGAAATATTTATAAATGATATGTTTCTGCAATGTTACGACTAATCCTATGGAGTTATGACCGTGTAAACATCGGCTGATTTTATGAATTTTGCGGAATTCGTCAAAAATGGCTTCGAAAATACCTGTTCCACTGCGACGAATAAAGCTTTAAACACGGCTATGTCTGTGTCTCTATTTAGCAGCTTTCATAAACTAAGATGCCTTATGATTTATAATTCATCGTAATTATACTATTTCGGTGTTTGTAAAGGTGTTAAAAGTTTTGGTAAACAATAGAGAAATTACGCTGTGTATTGCAAAACCGCCATAAAGGCGAATCGTGTAGATAAATTATATCGATTCCCCCTCATTTACCTGTGTAAGAAGCACGACAGAGCAATTTGAGTTGAGTATTGGTATTTCCTTGGAGTTTCCAGTCACTCTTATATAGGTCACTGTGTAGATGTATATGTACAGTCGATAGTAGTGGTAGGCCGATTTATCGAGCTCATCGATCATTGGTCATTTTCAGTGAACTGATTAATTGATAGTGGTAGGCCAATTAATCGAGTTCATCGATCATTGGTCATTTTCAGTGAACTGATTAATTGATCGGTAGTTTTTCAATAATCGATTACTCGGTATAGACATTCTGCTGCATTGGCCTTAAATTTTCAGCTTGATGTATTTGTTTAATATGACCCTTTCTTGCATTTTCAGTTTCTGGTATGGTCTAAATAATGTAGTGAATGTGTTCTTTTGGCTAGGGCCCTGTTATTTGACACCTGTGACATGGTTGGCCAATCAACGCAACGCCACAAGGCATCTTCAAAGTACCATGATATGTCCCATATATGTATTCTATTTTAGTCGATTAATGCTCGATCATTGGTCACTTGTTATTTCCGATGATCGATCATAAAAATCTAGCCGATTCCTACCACTATTAATTGATCGGTAGTTTTTCAATAATCGATTACTCAGTATAGACCTTCTGCTTCATTGGCCTTCAATTTTTAGCTTGGTGTATTTATTTAATATGACCCTTTTCTGCATTTTCAGTTTCTGGTATGAACAGCATATGGTTCAAATAATGTACATAGGTTTAGATAAACAAAAGTTTTGAGTGTAAATTGTAAATATATACTAATCCATCAGTTTGAACATATGTTTTGGGTGCTCAAAAGAACCGTCTTATTGAGAGGGTTCTTTTGAGTACCCACAACATATGTTTTGGTTGAGAAAATTAATTTTTTGGTACACACTCTGAACACCTAACATGTCTGGTCAATCAACTTGACCCCGTAAGGCATCTTAGACATACCTGGCATGATATGTACCATATATAATATGTATTTTATTTTAGTCGATTAATGATTGATCATTGGTCACTTGTTATTTTCAATGATCGATTATAAAAATCCAGCCGATTCCTACCACTAGTCGATAGAACCTCACAACTAGAAGAAATGATGCTGCATTCTCGGGACCGCCGTGACGTCACAGCCTTAGCGGCACATAAACAAATGTACCGAGGTGAATTGGACAGTGAATTTTAACATTACGGGTAACAGGAAAATGATGAAAAACGTGCTGCATTCATTCAAATTCTCTGATTTTTCACCAGTCTGCGCTTAATTCGAAGGAAAAACATTGTCTTTTGTCCCACCACGATTAATTTAATTATAATTTCACCGATTATTCACAAATTATTGAAAAACTTGGATGTGGGTGGGGTGAACGGCTATTGGTTTGCGATCATTTAGATGTGATCTCTAATGTCTTAGGAGCTTTAACAACAGTAGAACACTCAATGCCTTTGGTACAATATGCAGCCTGTCATAAAAGCTATCCTTTTCAAGAAAAGTTCCCAGCTATTGTTATAAGGAATTCGAGCATAATCTCAAGATTTGTATCAATAGGCCTACATGCGGGGATCCAGGAATTTTCGTCAGGTGGGGCGTCCAGGTTTATCTGTCATAAAAAGATAAAAAATCTTAGACAACGTTTTTCTTTGGGTTTTTATGCCCCCAAAGGAACTTTGGGAGGCATATAGTAATTGCACAGTCCGTCCGCGTGTCCGTCCGTCCCGCTTCGTGTCCGGTGCATATCTCCTAGATTCTTTGAGGTAGGGATTCCAAATTTGGTATGTGGATACATCTTGGGATGGCGGAGTGTCGCATACCATTTTCGGGTCACTGTGACCTTGACCTCTGACCTAGTTTTTAGAATAATCGTGTCCGGAGCATATCCCTTACATTATTTTAGGTAGGAATTTCAAATTTGGTGTGTGGATGCATCTTGGGATGACAAAGTGTTGCGTACCATAATTGGGTCACTGTGACCTTGAACTTGACCTCTGATTTAGTTTCTAGAAACTGCATTGAGTCTGGTGCATATCTCCTAAATTCTTTTAGATAGGAATTCCAAATTTGGTGTGTAAATGCATCTTAGGATGACAGAGTGTCACATACCATTTTCAGGTCACTATGACCTTGACCTCTGACCTAGTTTTAAGAATTATTATGTCCTGAGCCTATCTCCTACATTCTTTGAGGTAGGAATTCTAAATTTGGTATGTGGATACATCTTGGGATTGTGGAGTGCCGCGTACCATTTTCGGGTCACTGTGACCTTGATCTTGACCTCTGACCTAGTTTTTGGAATAATCGTGTCCGGAGCATATCTCTTATATATTTGAGGCAGGAATCTCAAATTTGGTGTGAGGATGCATCTTGGGATGACAAAGTGTCCCGTACCATAATTGGGTCACTGTGACCTTGAACTTGACCTCTGACCTAGTTTCTAGAAACTGCAATGAGTCTGGTGCATATCTCCTATATTCTTAGAGATAGGAATTCCAGATTTGGTGTGTAAATGTATCTTGGGATGACAGAGTGTCACATATCATTTTCGGGTCACTGTGACCTTGACCTCTGACCTAGTTTTAAGAATTATTGCGGCAGGAGCCTAAATCCTAGGATGTGGATGCATCTTGGGGTGGCGGAGTATTGTTTACCATTTTCGGGTCACTGTGACCTTGACCTAACCTAGTTTTTAGAATAATCGTGTCTGGAACATATCTCTTATATTATTTGGGTAAGGAATCTCAAATTTGGTAAGTGGATGCATCTTGAGATGACGAAGTGCCGTGTACCATAATCGGGTCACTGTGACTTTGAACTTGACCTCTGACCTAGTTTTTAGAAACTGCATTGAGTCTGGTGCATATCTCCTATATTATTTGATGTAGGAATCCCAAATTTGGGGTGATGATTTCTCTTGGGATGGCAGAGTGGTGCATACCATTTTGGGTCACTTTGACCTTGACATTGACTTCTGGCCTCATTTCTAGGTTTTTCCTGTTTGGAGCATATCTCCTATATTACAGCTTACTTTCCTCAAATGTGTCATATGCTAGGCCAATTCCTTTGGGGGCATTCGTCACGTGTTTGTGACATTTCTTGTTTAGTCCTCAACTTATTTTACAGAAGTCCAATGGTTTATTTTAAAGAAAATTGTAATTTTCCAAGGATCCAGAGGGGGTCTATCATTTTTTCCAAGGGGAGGCAGGGGCGTAGCTTGGCTTCAATGAATGTGTAGGCCTAATGGTAGGGGGGTCTGGGGGCATGCTCCCCCAGAAAAATTTTTGGTCCTAGACTGTCCAAATATGGATTTTGCGATTATTTCGCACTTATAAATGCGTTCATGCGATTGTTAGAAATTACAGGTAGTTATCACCATCATCGCCCATATGGCCTAATATGCTTATCAAGTTGGATCAACTTACGGTGCTGAAATGCAAAAACAAAATCATCGACCTGGGAGTCAGGGACAGGTATCATACTCTTTTAACCATTAAATGGCCAATCACTACAAAAGTAGTCCGCTTTCTCATCTGCTGAATTGTTTTACAAGCGTCTTCGACAAACAGTGAGAGATCCAGATCTGGGTCTACACTGTTTGCCTCAATACTGACATTAGTCAATAATATTAGCAAATATATGCAACAGAGGACTAAGGCAAACGCGTCTTTCATTTGCAGTTTTTGGCTGGTGCTTTAAGGGTTAGAAGGCTTATAGGAGCCTACATGGTTATATAGCAAGAAGACATGTGACATTGTAATGATCATCCCAAATAAAAGATACAATGTACTGTACATGTATGTTGAAAAACAAGCGACATCAAGTTTCAATATCTAAATGCAGGTAGCAACAAAACTATTAATCACAAGCCAACTTAGAAAAAAAACAACTAATTTTCTGCATTAAATTTGTCTGACGCAAACATGTTTATCACCCTGTCAACATCAAGTGTCTGTAGATCATCGCTACAAAGGACAGCCTGGCAGACATCATTGTTGAGCGCAAGTAGCTTTTAATTCTTTTCATGCTACCTTTGGCATGTTGCTGACGTCGGTGGCATGGTCAAAAGGACTCCAATTATGGTGAAAATGCAATTATACAGGTTGCAAAGCTTCGTGCGATGGTTCATTTCCTATTGGGTAGGCTAGCAACATCACGTGACAGCTCGTCCTGGAACGCAAACAACCGTTCTTCTACAGTGGGTGACGGGCCGCGTAGCGCAGTCGGTAACGTGTCTGGCTACAGATGCGTGTCTGACTGCAGATCCAGGGGTCGCGAGTTCGATCCCGGCCTGGTCCCATACTTTCGTGGAGATTGATCATGAAATAATTTCTACGGTCATTCTCCTCCCTTCCGCTGATTCATTCAAGAAGGGTTGCTGTCAGTTACAAGCGAAAATATGTGCACGAATTACTGGTTAACCGCTTGTTCAAGCCTGCCCAGGAAAAGGTGTGGTTAGGTGAACTGACCGTCCCGCAATGACCATAGCTGTTGACTTGGGACGTAAAGCAACAAAACAAACAAACAAACAAACAAATCTACAGTGGGTAATGGGTGACGTCTGATATCAGGATAATTTGGAATATCTTTCTGATTTACTCACCCCCTACCCCCTCCATTTTATTGCATTTTTGGCGTTTATATTTTTTTACTTTCTGAAAAAGTGTAGGCCGCGGCCTACATGGCCTACATGGCCTAAAGGAAGCTACGCCACTGGGAGGGGTCCAACTTTTTACAGGGGGGGAGGAGGGGCAATCGCTTATTCCCTATACCCATATCAGCAGTGTTTCCGCGAGAGTGCGTTTCTTGCGTTTTTGACGATTTATATTTTGTCATTTATAAGTTTCTCTAAAGTAACCCTTCGCCCGGAATATAAATTCGACAAATTTGCCTTGATTGACTTCTGTTTGGCCAGGCGACACATCCGATTCTCGGAATTCTAGTGTTTTTTTCCTTATCTTATTGTTTCAAGCTGTATATACCATACATGTACAAATTAATTTGAATAAAATATAATATTTGATCCAATTGAAACCGCTGATGGGTGATTTTAAAAAAAAAATGCATCCGAAGTGTGACATTGGGGGTCAAATTTCAAAATTGCTCTATCATTATCTTTTTTACATCCTCTTAACCAGGGAACATCAAAATTTCAGAAACAAATACTGGTTTAAGAATAAAATTTAGGACAATGCTTTAAATTTAATACTTTAATCATTTTTTCCTTATTTTTTTACAATTCTATAAGCTACACTTAGCTTGATTATAAACAACACAGGTATGCAGAATTGTAAATATTCTTTCATGAACTGATGAAGTAGTTATGTATACACATTTTCAAAGTAAAATTTAATCTTTCGCTCATAATTTGCGCTTGTAATAAAATTTTATGTGAAAATACACCCCTGGATTTTCACTGTGTAGAGGAAAAAGTTTTTCTAATTTAAATAATAAGCATGATTTTTGTTAAAAATTGTTCTTAGATAACAAGTAGGGTATATGAAAAACATAGAACAAATTTTATTTGAATATATAGGATATAAAACATATTAAACACAATAACATATGTTGGTAATGGAATGTGTTACACTTGTGACAAAATCAGAAGAGGGAGTTTCTCCTTTGAATATTTTATCTCTTATAGATTTTATATAGGATGAAGTGAATTGGCTTCATGGAAATTGATTAAAATGTATCAAAACATAAATCAATTCCCTTTTTTAGCACAAGACTTTAAAAAATGAACTATTCAGATTTGTTTATTAAGCATAGTTAGGAGTTATAAAATGTTAATGATCAGAAAACAGTTGACAGCACTCATTGTTGGATAAATTATCAATTGAATGATTTGATTGATACCATTTTTGCAATTCTAAAGAATCTGTAACAAATTTAAGGCTTAAAAAGAAAGAAATAATTGTGTTACACTTGTGACAAGCATACAAAGGAACTGATTATGACCCTTTTGTCTTTTCTTATCTCTTATACTTTATGTAACCTACTATAGTATGTACAACTTAGCATCTTTTTTGGTTTTCTTCAATAAATTCATGTAAATATTTTTTGAATTGTGAAAAAATACCTTTCCGTCCTTGTGAGTGCATAATTTTATCCTTTTTGTTTACACCATTTTGTGTTTTCTTTGTATCGAAAGAGTGAATAACTACCCTAAATACCAAAATATATCAAATTAATTGTTGAATAGATCATCCTTTGACCAAACACAGGAAAAAGTGAGATGAATTCAATCCATAATATATGTTACACTTGTGACACAAATCACATTTTAAAGTCTACCTGTCTAAATCAAGTTATAGTCTGGTTTAAGATTGTCTGATTTCTTTGTGTTGAATTTAGCATGATTCCTATCCCAGAATGTAGCTCAAGGATGGCCAGCTTCATAATGAAACTAGTATATGGGCTTGAGGAAGTATCATTCCTGCTGGACCGTAACGAGTATTGACTACACATTTGGTGAAGTTGTTGACTTTTTGTTGTGTTTAAATTATATTTATGCATTCAAGAATTATTAAAAAGACCAAATAAGTAATATTTCATTTAAGATTTGCCATGTATATGCATTTATCACATATTCCTAAAATGTGTTACACTTGTGACATCAGTTAAAATCATGCCACAAAGTCAGCAGCTTAAGGATTTCACCACAATTCCTCATAATGTTTTTTGGGGGCTCCCTTGACCAGAAAAACAGCAAAAAAGCTATGAAATGCAAAACAAATTGAAATGCTGATGGTTGAAACCTTAAATGTTACACTTGTGACATATCTGGGTGGTTTTATTCAGTACTGGCTACATAAAATCATACTTGTTGTTTTATAGGCAAGTTGGTTCCTTTAGAAAGCTTAAAGACAGCTAGTCATTAAAACAGCATTCCTTTTGAATAAAACTTTGTATATTTTATGAGGCAATTCACTTTACTCCAATCATATGAAATTCTGTATGATAAAAATTTGAAAGGGTGTGTTTATAAAAGGTTACAAATTTCCGATTTATCTGGTTTAAAAAAGATGAAAAGATTGTTTTCCTACAACTTTTATGCTATATTTCAACTGCAATTCACCATTTGACTATACATGAATAGTGTTTAATACAATTTACAGTTGAATTGAAGGCAAGGGAAAAATGTCACAAAAAAGTGTTACCCTTGTGACAATTTGGATGACATTTTTCCATGTAATTTTTGAACGGAACATTCTAAAGCGATGAAACTTGGCATGATGCAAGAAAAACATTAATTACATATCTTAAAATTAATTTTAACAATAAATCTGCTTTAGATAGTCTATAAACATTGATTATAGAAATGGATGCATTATTTTTGAAATCACCCTGATCCATTTAAGATTTTCATAGCTGGATATTTGGCCTAATAATACTTTTCCATTGTTCAATCTTGGAAATCTGGGTGATATTCATGTGATTTCACGTGATAATATAACTCAATATTTCCCCATCCACATACAATGTAATAGATGGCCCACTCTAGCTTTTCAGCAAGGGGTCAAAGGCTTTAGATTGAACACTGTTTTCCCTGACCTAATATAGGGCCTTGTATATTTTCAGTCAGACTGAAAAACAGTAAGGATTTTGCTCGGATAGCTCCACAGACACCAGCTGATCTTAATTGACAGTACATGTATTTGAAAAAAAGGATAAATCCAGACTCAGCAGGACTTTGTTTATATTCAAATGTTCTTCAGAGCATCAACATGCAACAGCTGCCATCCAGCAGTCCAAGTCATTCCAGAATTGCAGGATTAGTATGGCTATCAGTAGCCAGGAGGCTGTAGAGGCTTCTATGATGAACACATACTTCACTGACAAGAGGGACACCGCAGGCAGTTTGGTCCCTCAGCTGAACATGCTGAATGGTGATAAATGAGGTAAGATTTTGACCTTAGTATGAACAGTAAATATTTTTGCGCTGATGAGATTACTGCAATACATTGAGAGACTGACCCAGAATCTAGGTAGCTGTACAATTATCAAAATAAGTAAAACAGATGTGTTTAACACAAATCCCCCACCCACATTCTTCCAGAGCACTGCAAGTCACCAATTATTATGTACTAAGTACTACTAGTTAATTGTATAGGCTCAAGGTGAGCTATTGTGATCATAGGATGTCCGTCGTCCGTCAACAATTTCCTTTAAATAATGTCTCCTTCTGTACCACTTGGTGGTATTTCACCAAACTACACAGAAATCCTGCTTCAAAGCACTTGATGAGCTATTGTGATCGTTGGAAGTCAGTCATCGTCTGTGGTCAACATTTGCATCAAAGGACATTTCCTAAACTACTAGCTGGATTTTGGCCAAACTTGGCAGGAATGATCTTTATATAGCCCTCTTTGATAATTGTTCAAATGATTTTGGTCAACACAGGCTAAAAATAGATTTTCAAGATGAAAAATTTAAAAATGTTCTTGTCTGAAACCACAAGCCATATAGATTTGATATTTGGTATGTGCATCATCTAAGTGACCTCTACCAAGCTTGTTCAAATTATGCCCATTATGCCCATGGGTCATAAATGGGCCTGTCCCTGGGGTTACATGTGATACATAGGCTTATATAGGGAAAACATAAAAAAATCTTCTTGTCTAAAACCACAAGGCATAGAGCTTTGATATTTGGTATGTAGCATCACCAAGACTAGTGGACCTCTACCAAGTTTGTTCAAATTATGATCCAGGTCCACCAAGTTTGTTCAAATTATGACCCTGGGGCCAAAAATGGTCCTGTCCCAAGGGGCCACATGTTTTACACAGGCTTATGGAAAACATGAAAAAATCTTCTTGTATGAAACCACAAATCATAGAGCCTTGATATTTGATATGAAGTATAACCTAGTAGACCTCTACCAGCTTTGTTCAAGTTATACTCCTGGGGCCAAAAATGTTCCCGCCTCAGTGGTCACATGATTTACTATTTTACATAGGCTTTAATAAGGAAAACTTGAAAAAATCTTCTTGTCTGAAACTACAAGGCTTAGAGCCTTGATATTTGGTATGTAGCATCACCTCACATTATGTCATAGGCTTATAAATATAAAATCAATTTTTTTCAGAATATAGTCATGTTGCATATTAAATTTAAGGGAATGAAGCATACAATAACATGCTAGCTAATATTTTGTGCCAACACACACCCTTGACCCCTGGGGTGTGGTCAAAAGATCATTTTTTTCTTTTCTGAAATTACACACTGGGTAGGCGCAACAAGAATACAACCGAGGACCTGTGATCAATATTTACATTTTACAGCCGCCGTTTTGGGTAAGTTTAATATTTTATTTTTTTCATTGGAATGCTCAGGTTTCAGTAAAAGTAAGCATGATATCAGTTTTAGGTAAGATCAAAGAAATGTGCTTGGTGTTATATTTGTCCAAAAAATGTGTGAGAGTTGGCTGAAAAATAACATTTTATTTCTGATCATTACTTATTTCAACTTAAAACTGAAAAATATGTATATTTTTTCGCATTCATTGTCGTATTTCGATTTTTTAGAAACAGAAGGGTAAAATTAAATTATTGGTGGATATCCTGTGTGTATTCAATAATTTCTATCTGATAAGTGAAAAGCGCAGTATCTGTTTTAAAGGATGATGGTAATGATACTAAGGCAATCGAAAACTTCATTAATGGCAATCGGTTATCGATAGCAATCAATGTTTTTGGCAATTAATGAGCAATTTTTTGTTTGCTTTTGTCCGATATATATATATCCGAGCTTTATAAGTATGTTTTCTGTTTTATATTGATCCATAAACTCAAATCGAACCTGGAAGGCTCAGGATCAAACCCTATGTCACATGCCTACTGTGTGGCCCGACAGTTCAGTGGTAAACATACACCCACATTCTGAGAGGGTTCTGGGTTCAAGTTCAGGACGGGTCATGGGGGGGGGTGTGTAGATGACACATGTGAAGAAAAAGCATATGACCAGATGGGGACTCGAACCCGGGACCTATCACAGACCGTGCAAATACTCTGACCACTTAGCTAACGGGCCACACGATGAGCCTGCCAGTTCTACAATATATACGGCAGGGTAGTTGTACTCCTTCCAAGGTCTGTTTGGACATCACCAGACACATCGAAAAAAAAGGTTTTCTTGTGACGGAGCTCATATGAAAGAAAGCTAAGAACCCATTGTCTGCGATCGGCCGACTGTAAGTTCATTTTACTTGTTTATCAGAAACAACACCTGCATAGAACAAATCACGATTCATTTCAGAATAGATAGGCGAAACCAATTTTATTAAAATACTGCTATAAATTATAAAAAAAAAACAGATAAACTGACTTATTTATAACAGCGGCTGTACATACATGTATTGATCGCAGTTCCTCGATTGTGTTCAGCGTTCGATGTTGCCGCCTACCCGGTGTGAATTAGTTGTGTTGCATATCAAATTAAAGGGAATGAAACAGGGTAGATAATCCTTATGTCTACCGAAGTTGAAGTCAATAACTGTTTTGTTGTATGGTGTTTCAACTAAGAATGAAATTTTTCTACTTTTTGTTTTGTTGTTTAAGTTATGTTCAACCTTCAGCCTAAGGACTTTCTCATAAGTTTTATCAACTGTTATTAAAATATTTAAACATAGTATTTTGCATGTTGAAAAGGATACTAATTCTCTGAGTGTGGAACGTAAAATTTAATTAATAAATAATTAATTTAATTTAATTAATTTAATTAAAACTTTTTTTTATACTTTTTGTTTTTTCAAAACAAAGATAAATTAACAAACAAGATAATACAAAAAAGTTTGTTTTCAAAAAGATCATGAAAGTCTTTAATTTACCTGTTGGGATGTGAAACAGCAAATCATGTCAATTTCATGCAGCACATGTTAGTTTTATATTAATCATGCTATTTTTAGCTCTACAGATGGTGATATTAGTGTCAAAATATTAACTTCTGGAAACTAGTTTGAGCTGGTTTTCATGCAATATTAACTTGTAGGCCAGTTTAGACCGGTTTTCAGGTAGACAGAGATTTATGAAGACAAATTGAGCCAATCCGGAGGGTCCGATGATTAACCGAAATCAGCAGAAATCACCAAGAAATCACCAGATAAAAATAAGAAAAAAACTACCATTTTATTGTTAGTTTAATGTCATAATATAATAAGAATTAGTATAATAAGCTTATTTCTACTTTGATTTTAAAAAGAAATGAAAAAAATGTTATGATTTCACTTTCAAATTCAGTGCACAGTGAATTCACCGAAATCACCAGATCAGCTGATCAGTTTCCACATTGTTAGTGTTTCCAAAAACAGGATATATCTAGGTTCAGCAGGACAAGGGTTAATTTGATATTTACACAAGTGCATTTATTATAATATAGTAACCCTATTTATCTTGACAAGCATCCGTTTCTATTTTACTCTGCTTGCTGGAAATTTTTTGATATTTTTGTCATCTGCTGTCTTTTTTAAAATTAATTTACTATATAGTTCTCAGAGAGTCAAACAGTTTGGATTTAGATCTGGCCCAATATTTTGTTGGTCCTGATTTGGTTCCAAAACTGTTTGCAAAGGTTATCAGCAGACAACAATTGCAGGCAGAGTAACTTCAGCAGTGTTTATTTAACCAACTTGCAGGGTACCACTTATTTGTATGCCTTTGCAAGCAAAGTAGAAAACAATATACATCCTGATCAGCTGGCTTCAGGACCAGGAAAATGTTTAGGTATTTTGTCATCTGCTGTCTTTTCTAAATTAATTTACTATATAGATTACCATATAGATCACCATCAGAGAGTCAAACAGTTTGGATCCAGATCAGGTCTGACATTTTGTCGGTCCTGATCTGGCTTAAACTGTTTGCAAAGGTTATCAGCAGACAACAATTGCAGGCAAAGAGTAACTTTAGCAGTGTATATCTAACCAACTTGCAGGGTACGGTAAGCGCAATGTATACCGCCGTCGCCCTGGGCCCTGTTATCTGTTAAACTAACGGTACCGGAGCAAACATTGAAGGCATTATACCACTTATTTGTATGCATTTACAAGCAGAGTAGAAAACAATATACATCCTGATCAGCTGACTTCAGGACCAGGCAAATGTTTAGGTATTTTGTCATCTTCTGTCTTTTCTAAATGAATTTACTATATAGTTCCTTAATGATCACCATCAGAGAGTCATACAGTTTGGACCCAGATCAGGTCTGACATTTTGTCGGTCCTGATCTGGCTTTAAAACTGTTTGCAAAGGTTATCAGCAGACAACAATTGCAGGCAAAGAGTAACTTCAGCAGTGTATATCAAACCAACTTGCAGGGTACAGTAAGCGCAATGTTTACCGTTGTCGCCCTGGACCCTGTTACCTGTTAAACTAACGGTACCGGGAGTCAACATTAAAGGCATTATACCACTTATTTGTATGCATTTACAAGCAGAGTAGAAAACAATATACATCCTGATCAGCTGACTGCAGGACCAGGCAAATGTTTAGGTATTCTGTCATCTGCTGTCTTTTCTAAATGAATTTACTATATATTTCCTTCATGATCACCATCAGAGAGTCATACAGTTTGGACCCAGATCAGGTCTGACATTTTGTCAGTCCTGATCTGGTTCTTAAACTGTTTGCAAAGGTTATCAGCAGACAACAATTGCAGGCAAAGAGTAACTTCAGCAGTGTATATCTAACCAACTTGCAGGGTTCCACTTAATAGTATGCATTAACAAGCAGAGTAGAAAACAATATGCATCCTGATCAGCTGGATAACAATTTGAATAATAAGCCTATTTCTACTTTGATTAAAATATGAAAAAAAATGTACATTTCAATTTCCAATTCAAGGAATGCCGAAATCACCAGAAAAAAAGGAAATATCCATTTTAATGTTAATTTTATGCCTTTATATGATATAAATGATAGTAGAATAATTGATATGTTTACAAAAGGCTTATATTTTAATGTGCCAGCAAATAAATATTTCAATAAAAAATATAGCAACACATTATAGCAATTTGAAAGTGATTTTTTTTATCAACATATTTTTAAAAACAGACTAGAAATAAGCATATTATACTAATTCTTATCATATTTTTGCATTAAGTAAACAATAAAAAGGTGATTTCTTACTTTTATCTCGTGATTTCGGTGATTTTCTGGTGATTTCGGTGATATCTGTTGATTTCGGTTAATCATGGCACCGAATCAGGAGATGGGATTCTCTCCAGTTATATAACAATATGTCATATTGGTTTGTGCAATAATTTTTTCAGGGTGAACAGCATCTCACAGATAAGATAGTTTGGTCTCAGAGAAAGTCCAGTTCTATGAGTCCATTGACCACAGTCACCAACTTACAGCAATATCTGATGTGATTCAAGGGAATTATACCTCTTTCATTTTAATGTTTGATAAGAGTACAGATTTGTTACTCACTGAGCCAAATTTTAACTACTCAGTATGGTCTCAGCAAGAGTTGAACATATAACATCTTTCTTGGCCATTAGGACTCTATTCCAATATTGAATCCCTAACCCATGATTTCTGGATGTGATAAATAAGGAACAAGTTCTGCTGGACAAACTGATTGGCTTGTCGAATGATGGCCAGTGATGGGCAGCTTCAATGTCAGCAGGAAATCAGGAGTGGTACAAGACACTTTAACCTGAGACTGATTGGTACTGGTGCAACACAGAAGACCCATCCCGACATGACTGAAAAATTATTGACTGGTTGAAGAAACAAATCATCCATAATCAAACACTTTGGATCCAGATTAGGACCGACTTCAGTGTTAAATCCATTAAATTTTCAGTGGTCATTTTCATGTGATTTCAGATGGAAAAACACTGTCTAATATTTGCCCATTTGCATGATGTTGATGATGGCCAACTCTAGCCATTTGATACAAAAGGGGGCCACTTAAAGGGGGCCAGTGGCCGCCTCTAGATTTTGCAGAGGTAATCAGCAGACAACAATAATAGGCAAAAAGTTAACTCATAAAGTGCCACATACAATTTGCAGCAGACGACAATTGCAAATTTTGCTGCTTTTTCAAAGAATAAAAAAACAAATAAGGCACGATGTTTCATGAGAATAGTCTGTTGGCAGACGATTCTCATGAAATATCATACCTTATTTTTTTCAAAAATTAGGAAAGTTGTCGCCATATTTGTCATCTGCTGCAGTCGTGATTGGTGCTTTAAGGGTTAAATAGAAAAGACTGAAGAAATAATCAAATGTCATCTGTTTTAATAAAATGCATAATTATAAGCTGTATAACTTTTAAATATTGAAATAGATGAGTTTATATGTACATGGAGTTTGGTCTAACATAAGTCCAGATAAGTGAACTTTTATTGACAAAATTGTGAGAACATATGCAATTTTTCAATCATTTGAACATTTGTTTTGGGTGCTCAAAAGAACCGTCTCATTGAGACGGCTCTTTTGAGCATCAAGAAAATTGTTTTTTGATATGATTTTTAAGCACATTCAACTGGATACCTAAGTGTATTAGCATTTTCTATAATGGACTTAACTGATAAGAGACTGCCTGCAGCCAAATCAAGGACAGGTGCCATACTGGGAATTTAGTCATATAGTACACAGGTATAGGTTAACCGCTCAATAGCCCTTCAAAAGCCTCTATATCACCAAATAAACATCCAGAATATCTGTTCTGGTTGTTTTATTTTATGTGATTCTTTACATCCCATGAACAATCTTTCAGCTATAAAGGGATGGGTCTTCCTGGGTTGAACCAGGACTAAGCTAGGATTAATGTGTCCTGCTCAAGGACACAACGCAGTGATGCCGGTGATGCTCTAACCGGGGGGCCATCTGTCTCGAGTCAAGCACTCTACCACTGAGCCACTGCACTCCTGGATTTGGTTTTGAAATAACAATTTGAAAATTGTTTTCTTATAAGCACTTTCATCTGGAGGCCAAATAGTGGATTTGGAATTGGACATATTAAGTCACCTGGCTATTAAGTGCTCAAACTGAGCATTTAATATTGCCTTCAAATATGTCTGCAAGATGTGAATGGTGTGTCTGTCATTTGCGTGTCAAGACAAGAGGCCCTTCTGAACACTAAACTTAGCATGTGCATTTTCAATTGAAAGCACACCATGAGGTCAGGTCATGAATGTTTGCATGCCGGATAGTTTTACAAGCTTTTGTTGTCCTCTGCTGATCAGTGCCTTAACCCTTGTTCTGCTGCATAAATATGAATATGGCACATTCACTTCTGTTTTCCAGTGGAATCTTATGCTGTCTGGAAAGCAGTCAGATCTAGATCTCATGTCCACAGATGTGTTCACTAGATTTAGCCAGCTGATTCTGGATTTACTCTCTTTTCTAAAGATGACATATCCGGTTTCAGCAGGACAAGGGTTTATCCATCATTTTATGGGACATTGGCAAACAGTACATAACCAGATCAGATATGACATAATGTGACCTCTGATCAGGTTCTGCACTGTTTCCTAACATTACATACTTTTAATATTTGAGTGTAATTATAATCCCAACTGGTGATGGATGCATTCAATTGGAAATTCAATTTGTGACTGGGGAGGAATTATTGAAAATTTACAAGCCATTCTATGTGGAAGTATGTAAAAAATGGGTTAGTGCTATTATGTCCCCCAAAATGTTTGTTCCTGAAATGTCTACTGTGCCAAAATGTCTATTCCCATGATGTCTACTATGGCAACTTGCAAGACCGGGCGGATGTCCATGCCCGTTTCAGCAATCTCCGATCCCCAGTATGCATCGTATTAACCTTTTTACCTGCTAGGGACAATTTGAAAACAGTTTGGATCTGGATAAAGACTGTCAAAACGGTAGGCCTGATCAGAATCCAAACTGTGTGCCACTCTGATGGTATTCCTGAAAATTCATTAGAGAAAATTATGACAATGGTCATCATGTTAACCCTCTATCTGCTAGTAACAGTTTGCAAACTGGTTGTAACCAGATCAGGAACATCAAAATGACTTTGCTGGGTCTGATCTGGATCCAAAATGGTTTGACAGTCTGGTATTCCTGAAAAATTCATTAGAGTTACTTCAATCAAGGGTTATGATTGAAGCACTATCATTTAATTTGGACACTTTAATCCTTGCATTAGTACTGGTGCAATCCAGGTAGACCCATCCCGCCATAACTGAAAAATTATTGACTGGGCGTAAAGAATCAAATCAAAAAAAAAAAAAAAAAATTGGAGAAATCAATAGTAATGATGGAATAGGTCTTTCAGGAGTATATTGGTAAGTAAGCAAGTAAGTAAGTAAAGTCTTTATTTAAAGAGGGTGACAACATTTAGTGGTACAACTTATCTTCCATGAGGCCCTCAAAATAAAGAATATGTACACACACAAAAAAAACAACAATTCTACACAAACTATCAAATTTAAATTGTTTAACCCTGTACTGCTGAGCAAATATAGCTAAATTTTGGCAAGACTGTAAACTGAATGCAAAACTGTGGATCCTGATCAGCTGATCAGTTGTTTCCAAAAACAGGATATATCTAGGTTCAGCAGGACAAAGGTTAATTTGATATTTATGCAAGTGCATTTATTATAACATAGTAACCCTATTTATCTCGACAAGCATCCATTTCTATTTTACTCTGCTTTTAGGTATTTTGTCATCTGCTGTCTTTTCTAAATTAATTTACTATATAGTTCCTTCATTATCACTATCAGAGAGTCAAACAGTTTGGATTCAGATCAGGTCTGGCATTTTGTCGGTCCTGATCTGGTTCTAAAACTGTTTGCAAAGGTTATCAGCAGACAACAATTGCAGGCAAAGAGAAACTTCAGCAGTGTATATCTAACCAACTTGCAGGGTTCCACTTAGCAGTATGCATTTACAAGCAGAGTAGAAAACAATATGTATCCTGATCAGCTGGTTTCAGGCCAGCTGATTCAGATCTATACTGTTTTCAAAACAAGTTAAACCCAGGTACAGCATGGTATGGGCCATTTTACATTATTTACAGGTCATCATATTTCTGTAATTTTTATTTTTGTTAATTTTCTCCGAATTTTATGCGCATAAAATATGACAAAAACACATCAGAAGAAATTTTGGATACTGCCTAATTATGACTATTCCCTATGAGTGTAGATCCAGATCAGCTAGCTTCTGAGAGGCCAGCTGATCAGGATCCACACTGTAAGGTACAAGAATTGTCATAGGTAAAATAATAAATCGATAGAAGAGAAATTAACAAAATATTCACTAAAAATATATATACAAACTACAAACATGTACTTAAATGAATAGTTTAGCATTTTAAAAGGATTTTTGCTTGGAAGTAGATATTGTGGGAGTATCATTTTGGGAGCAGACATAGACGGCACCTTCAGGTGTGTAAAAACAAAAACCTTACACCCTAGTGCACATTATGTTTACTAAGTTTAGCCAAAGAGTGCATTAATAGTGTCACATAACAACTTTAGTTTTGATTCATTACTCGAATATTAAGCGAATAAAGAAATGTGCTTCATGCAAGATTGTCATTTTGTATCCTGCTTGATAACTTATATCACTTTAACTATCCTTGTTAGCAAAGACTTTTGTCATCTGCTGATAACCTTTGCAAACAGTAAGGACCCAGATCTGGAACGAGAAGAATGTCGATCCTGATCTTGATCCAAAAGGATTGACACTCTAATAGTGTGTTCCTGAAAGAATTTATTGAAAAAAGTAATTTTTACAAAAAAAAAGTCAGCAGACGACAAAAAAGTTTAAAGAAAAAGATCTTTCTGGTTCTATTGTATTGTTATAATACATACCGCGAAAATATTAAGCGATTGAAGAAATGTGCTTCATGCTAGATTGTCATTTTGTATCCTGCTTGATAACTTATGTTATTTTGAATTACATCATTTTAACTATCCTTGTTAACTAGGTTGCAAGGCAGTAGACATTAGAATAAAAACCCGTATTATTAGCTTTTGGATGAATATTGTGAATGGTAAACAAACAAAACTATCAAAATGGTTATACTTACTTCTACGAGGAGAATATGACGGTGGCATCCATCAACATAAATGGATCCATTTTATTAAACATATTCTATTATCTGTTGGGCGTCCCGCTCTTTAAAACAAGGAAGTCATTGAAAACCCAAAATCAATCAAAAATCAAATCTCCAAAACTCTATCAGACCTTTATGTTCAGGAGTGGCATAACAAAGTAACTTCATCCTCTAAAGGAAAGAATTATACTCTTTTCAAGCAAGATTTAAATTTTGAAAATTACCTAATCAAATTAAATAGGAAACACTGTTCTTCATTGTTAAAGTTTAGGTTAAGTAATCATCGGCTTCCGGTTGAAACTGGTCGCTGGGAAAACACACCTTTAGAAGACAGAAAATGCACATTATGTAGCAAACATGATATCGGGTACGAATTTCACTATCTTTTTGTTTGTGATCACTTTATATCTGACAGAAAGAAATATTTAAGTTTTTATTTTTTGCAAAAGTCCTAACATTATAAAATTCAAAGAACTATTTTCTTCAGCAAATACCAGGAAGCTTGTAAAGTTATCAAGTTTTGTAGAAATTATAATGAATAAATTTTCATGTGCAGCCTAACCCTAAAAGAGTCAATCATTACGATAATATACTTCTTACTATGTCTTGGCTTAATATTTCATGGGAATTGCCTGATTATAGACAACTCACATGATATGTCATATCATGCGAATTGTCTATAATTAATAATGTGAAGCCTATTTTGTTTCTTAATGAAGCAACAACAGTCGATTATGTTGCCTACTGTTAGTTATAGAAGGCTCTTTCAGGGTTGATTTTGCTCGCATTTTAATTTTCACCTTTTTCATGCTCTTTGTACACTGTATTTTATGTATATCATGTATATGCTTTGTTTTTGTATCTTATGCTCTTACGCTATCTATGAGTGGCCTGAGTTTTATGTAAAAAATATGTTCTGTTCTGTTAACAAAGACTTTTGTCATCTGCTGATAACCTTTGCAAACAGTAAGGACCCAGATCAGGGCCGAGAAGAATGTTGATCCTTATCTTGATCCAAACCGACTGACACTCTAATAGTGTATTCCTGAAAGAATTTATTGAAAAAAGTTATTTTAAAAAAAAAGTCAGCAGACGACAAAAAGTTTATAGATAAAAGATCTTTCTGGTTCTATTGTATTGTATTTGAATTTAAGGTACAACTTGCATTTCTATAGGTCACTGTACAGAAATGTGTAGAAAGACCCTTGTTACTGTGTATAACATTTTATCAGACAGACAATGTCGTCTGCTGATAACCTTGCAAACAGTTAGGACCAAGATCAGAACCAATTGAAAGTCATCCTTGGTCTGCATCCAAAATGTTTGACATTCTAATTGAGTTCCTGAAAGAATTTTTGCAAAAGACATAAAAAGTATTCAACTAGTTAAAAAGATCTTTTTGGTTTTAATGGTCAACAGACCTCAAAACATGAATGTGGGCATGACTGGATTTGTTCATCTAAATTGAAGTGTTCTTGTTTCCCTGGCAACAAATAGCAGGCTTCTGACCACATGTTGAGGCTATTACCTGGTGTCTTTATCCCAATAAACACCGAAATTTCAGTTTTACACTGTCAATCACATACCAGCTTTAGCAAACAGTGTAGATACAGATGAGAAGCAGCTAATAAGGAAAGAGTTAAATCATTAAGGTCCTTTAAGATAGTCTTCTGGAATTACCTTTTAGTGAATAAATTATTTTGTTCAAAGAACAAAAAAAATAGTCCCTGATCAGACTGCATTGAATTTTTTATATAAATCTTTACATGCGACATACTTAGTGATTTTGTTGTCGTCTGCTGACTCCTTTCAAAATAAATATTTTCAAGAAATTTCAGGAAAAAAATCAAGGTGTCAAATTGTATGGATCCAGATCAGGACCAAACATACTGTTGGTCCTGATCTGACTCCAAACTGTTCATGAATGTTATCAGCAGATGACAAAAGTTTGATGATCAGTTGTTTCCAAAAACGGGATATATCTAGGTTCAGCAGGACAAAGGTTAATTTGATATTTATGCAAGTGCATTTAATATAACATAGTAACCCTATTTGTCTCGACAAGCATCCATTTCTATTTTACTCTGCTTGTTGGAAATTATTTAGGTATTTTGTCATCTGCTGTCTTTTCTAAATTAATTTACTATATAGTTCCTTCATTATCACTATCAGAGAGTCAAACAGTTTGGATTCAGATCAGGTCTGACATTTTGTCGGTGCTGATCTGGTTCTAAAACTGTTTGCAAAGGTTATCAGCAGACAACAATTGTAGGCAAAGAGAAACTTCAGCAGTGTATATCTAACCAACTTGCAGGGTTCCACTTAGTAGTATGCATTTATAACCAAAGTAGAAAACAATATGTATCCTGATCAGCTGGTTTCAGGCCAGCTGATTCAGATCTATACTGTTTTCAAAACAAGTTATACCCAGGTACAACATGGTATGGGCCATTTTACATTTTTTACAGGTCATCATATTTCTTCAATTTTTATTTTTGTTTATTTTCTCCGAATTTTATGCTCATAAAATACGACAAAAACACAGAAGAAATTTAGGATACTGCCTGATTATGACTATTTCCTATGAGTGTAGATCCAGATCAGCTAGCTTCTGAGAGGCCAGCTGATCAGGATCCACACTGTAAGGTGCAAGAATTGTCATAGGTAAAATAATAAATCGATAGAAGAGAAATGAACAAATTATTCACTAAAAAGATATATACAAACTACAAACATGTACTTAAAATGAATAGTTTAGCATTTTAAAAGGATTTTTGCTTGGGAGTATATATTGTGGGAGTATCATTTTGGGAGCAGACATAGACAGCACCTTCAGGTGTGTAAAAACAAAAACCTTACACCCTAGTGTACATTATGTTTACTAAGTTTGGACATAGAGTGATATAATAGTGAACATCATGCAATTCACATAACAACTTAAGCTATAATTCATTACTCGAATATTAAGCGAATAAAGAAATGTGCTTCATGCAAGATTGTCATTTTGTATCCTGCTTGATAACTTATATCACTTTAACTATCCTTGTTAGCAAAGACTTTTGTCATCTGCTGATAACCTTTGCAAACAGTAAGGACCCAGATCTGGAACGAGAAGAATGTCGATCCTGATCTTGATCCAAAAGGATTGACACTCTAATAGTGCGTTCCTGAAAGAATTTATTGAAAAAAGTAATTTAAAAAAGTCAGCAGACGACAAAAAAGTTTATAGATAAAGATCTTTCTGGTTCTATTGTATTGTTATAATTCATAACTCAAAAATATTAAGCGAATAAAGAAATGTGCTTCATGCTAGATTGTCATTTTGTATCCTGCTTGATAACTTATGTTATTTTGAATTATATCATTTTATCTATCCTTGTTAACTAGGTTGCAAGGCAGTAGACATTAGAATAAAAAACCCGTATTATTAGCTTTTGGATGAATATTGTGAATGGTAAACAAACAAAACTATCAAAATGGTTATACTTACTTCTACTAGGAGAATATGATGGTGGCATCCATCAACATAAATGGATCCATTTTATTAAACATATTCTAATATCTGTAGGGCGTCCCGATCTTTTAAACAAGGAAGTCATTGAAAACCCAAAATCAATCAAAAATCAAATCTCTAAAACTCTATCAGACCTTTATGTTAAGGAGTGGCATAACAAAGTAACTTCATCCTCTAAAGGAAAGAATTATACTCTTTTCAAGCAAGATTTAAATTTTGAAAATTACCTAATCAAATTAAATAGGAAACACTGTTCTTCATTGTTAAAGTTTAGGTAAAGTAATCATCGGCTTCCGGTTGAAACTGGTCGCTGGGAAAACACACCTTTAGAAGACAGAAAATGCACATTATGTAGCAAACATGATTTCGGTGACGAATTTCACTATCTTTTTGTTGTTGATCACTTTATATCTGACAGAAAGAAATATTTAAGATCATATTTTTACAAAAGTCCTAACATTATAAAATTCAAAGAACTATTTTCTTCAGCAAATACCAGGAAGCTTGTAAAGTTATCAAGTTTTGTAGAAATTATAATGAATAAATGTTCATGTGCAGCCTAACCCTAAAAGAGTCAATCATTACGATAATATACTTCTTACTATGTCTTGGCTTAATATTTCATGGGAATAACCTGATTATAGACAACTCACATGATATGTCATATCATGCGAATTGTCTATAATCAATAATGTGAAGCCTTATTTTGTTTCCTAATGAAGCAACAACAGTCGATTATGTTGCCTACTGTAAGTTATAGAAGGCTCTTTCAGGGTTGATTTTGCTCGCATTTTAACTTTCACCTTTTTCATGCTCTTTGTACTCATGTATTTTATGTATATCATGTATATGCTTTGTTTTTGTATCTTATGCCTTTACGCTATCTATGAGTGGTCTGAGTTTTATGTCAATAAAATATGTTCTGTTCTGTTAACAAAGACTTTTGTCATCTGCTGATAACCTTTGCAAACAGTAAGGACCCAGTTCAGGGCCGAGAAGAATGTTGATCCTTATCTTGATCCAAACTGACTGACACTCTAATAGTGTGTTTTTGAAAGAATTTATTGAAAAAAGTGATTTTAAAAAAAAAGTCAGCAGACGACAAAAAGTTTATAGAAAAAAGATCTTTCTGGTTCTATTGTATTGTATTTGAATTTAAGGTACAACTTGCATTTTATATTGTAGAACAGTGACCTATGTCACTGTACAGAAATGTGTAGAAAGTCCCTTGTTACTGTGTATAACATTTTATCAGACAGACAATGTCGTCTGCTGATAACCTTGCAAACAGTTAGGACCAAGATCAGAACCAATTGAAAGTCATTCCTGGTCTGCATCCAAAATGTTTGACATTCTAATTGAGTTCCTGAAAGAATTTTTGCAAAAGACATAAAAAGTATTCAACAAGTTAAAAAAGATCTTTTTGGTTTTAATGGTCAGCAGACCTCAAAACATGAATGTGGGCATGACTGGATTTGTTCATCAAAATTGAAGTGTTCTTGTTACCCTGGCAACAAATAGCAGGCTTCTGACCACATGGTGAGGCTATTACCTGGTGTCTTTATCCCAATAAACACCGAAATTTCAGTTTTACACTGTCAATCACATACCAGCTTTAGCAAACAGTGTAGATACAGATGAGAAGCAGCTAATAAGGAAAGAGTTAAATCATTAAGGTCCTTTAAGAAAGTCTTCTGGAATTACCTTTTAGTGAATAAATTATTTTGTTCAAAGAACAAAAAAAATAGTCCCTGATCAGACTGCATTGAATTTTTTATATATATCTTTACATGCGACATACTTAGTGATTTTGTTGTCGTCTGCTGACTCCTTTCAAAATAAATATTTTCAAGAAATTTCAGGAAAAAAATCAAGGTGTCAAATTGTATGGATCCAAATCAGGACCAAACATACTGATGGTCCTGATCTGACTCCAAGCTGTTCATGAATGTTATCAGCAGATGACAAAAGTTTGATGATCAGTTGTTTCCAAAAACGAGATATATCTAGGTTCAGCAGGACAAAGGTTAATTTGATATTTATGCAAGTGCATTTAATATAACATAGTAACCCTATTTGTCTCGACAAGCATCCATTTCTATTTTACTCTGCTTGTTGGAAATTATTTAAGTATTTTGTCATCTGCTGTCTTTTCTAAATTAATTTACTATATAGTTCCTTCATTATCACTATCAGAGAGTCAAACAGTTTGGATTCAGATCAGGTCTGACATTTTGTCGGTGCTGATCTGGTTCTAAAACTGTTTGCAAAGGTTATCAGCAGACAACAATTGTAGGCAAAGAGAAACTTCAGCAGTGTATATCTAACCAACTTGCAGGGTTCCACTTAGTAGTATGCATTTATAACCAAAGTAGAAAACAATATGTATCCTGATCAGCTGGTTTCAGGCCAGCTGATTCAGATCTATACTGTTTTCAAAACAAGTTATACCCAGGTACAACATGGTATGGGCCATTTTACATTTTTTACAGGTCATCATATTTCTTTAATTTTTATTTTTGTTAATTTTTTCCGAATTTTATGCACATAAAATTCGACAAAAACACAGAAGAAATTTAGGATGCTGCCTGATTATGACTATTTCCTATGAGTGTAGATCCAGATCAGCTAGCTTCTGAGAGGCCAGCTGATCAGGATCCACACTGTAAGGTGCAAGAATTGTCATAGGTAAAATAATAAATCGATAGAAGAGAAATGAACAAATTATTCACTAAAAAGATATATACAAACTACAAACATGTACTTAAAATGAAAAGTTTAGCATTTTAAAAGGATTTTTGCTTGGGAGTATATATTGTGGGAGTTAAATTTTGGGAGCAGACATAGACGGCACCTTCAGGTGTGTAAAAACAAAAACCTTACACCCTAGTGCACATTATGTTTACTAAGTTTAGACATAGAGTGCATTAATAGTGAACATCATGCAATTCACATAACAACTTAAGTTATAATTCATTACTCGAATATTAAGCGAATAAAGAAATGTGATTCATGCAAGATTGTCATTTTGTATCCTGCTTGATAACTTATATCACTTTAACTATCCTTGTTAGCAAAGACTTTTGTCATCTGCTGATAACCTTTGCAAACAGTAAGGACCCAGATCTGGAACGAGAAGAATGTCGATCCTGATCTTGATCCAAAAGGATTGACACTCTAATAGTGCGTTCCTGAAAGAATTTATTGAAAAAAGTAATTTTAAAAAAAAAGTCAGCAGACGACAAAAAAGTTTATAGATAAAGATCTTTCTGGTTCTATTGTATTGTTATAATTCATAACTCGAAAATATTAAGCGAATAAAGAAATGTGCTTTATGCTAGATTGTCATTTTGTATCCTGCTTGATAACTTATGTTATTTTGAATTATATCATTTTAACTATCCTTGTTAACTAGGTTGCAAGGCAGTAGACATTAGAATAAAAAACCCATATTATTAGCTTTTGGATGAATATTGTGAATGGTAAACAAACAAAACTATCAAAATGGTTATACTTACTTCTACTAGGAGAATATGATGGTGGCATCCATCAACATAAATGGATCCATTTTATTAAACATATTCTTATATCTGTTGGGCGTCCCGCTCTTTTAAACAAGGAAGTCATTGAAAACCCAAAATCAATCAAAAATCAAATCTCTAAAACTCTATCAGACCTTTATGTTAAGGAGTCGCATAACAAAGTAACTTCATCCTCTAAAGGAAAGAATTATACTCTTTTCAAACAAGATTTAAATTTTGAAAATTACCTAATCAAATTAAATAGGAAACACTGTTCTTCATTGTTAAAGTTTAGGTTAAGTAATCATTGGCTTCCGGTTGAAACTGGTCGCTGGGAAAACACACCTTTAGAAGACAGAAAATGCACATTGTGTAGCAAATATGATATCGGTGACGAATTTCACTATCTTTTTGTTTGTGATCACTTTATATCTGACAGAAAGAAATATTTAAGATCATATTTTTACAAAAGTCCTAACATTATAAAATTCAAAGAACTATTTTCTTCAGCAAATACCAGGAAGCTTGTAAAGTTATCAAGTTTTGTAGAAATTATAATGAATAAATTTTCATGTGCAGCCTAATTCTAAAAGAGTCAATCAGTACGATAATATACTTCTTACTATGTCTTGGCTTAATATTTCATGGGAATTGCCTGATTATAGACAGTTCACATGATATGTCAAATCATGCGAATTGTCTATAATCAATAATGTGAAGCCTTATTTTGTTTCTTAATGAAGCAACAACAGTCGATTATGTTGCCTACTGTAAGTTATAGAAGGCTCTTTCAGGGTTGATTTTGCTCGCATTTTAATTTTCACCTTTTTCATGCTCTTTGTACTCATGTATTTTATGTATATCATGTATATGCTTTGTTTTTGTATCTTATGCCTTTACGCTATCTATGAGTGGCCTGAGTTTTATGTCAATAAAGATATGTTCTGTTCTGTTAACAAAGACTTTTGTCATCTGTTGATAACCTTTGCAAACAGTAAGGACCCAGATCAGGGCCGAGAAGAATGTTATAATCCCAAATAATTGGTATGTTCTAGAATGTTCTAGAAAGTCTCAGTCCAGTTCCAATTCTGCTTGAATAGAACTTCCTGGGATTTTGTGGTACTTCACTTTACATGGTATTTAATGGAATTCCATTAAATCCCAAAAGTTGGAACAATTGGTATTTTCTGTCACTATCTGGAACTGGAAAATCCCAGAAAGTCTCAAATAATTCTGCTTAAAATATAAGTGGGATTTTATGTTACTTTCTGGGATAAATATTCCATTTAATCCCAGAAAGTCCCAGTAGGTACTTTAAATGGGATTATTAAGATTTTCTGGGACTTCATCAATTCAACACATCCATATAAGGGGTACTTGCATCTGTGCCCACGTATGGATTTTCTTTAAACTTTGCATAATAATGACTAATTATATACAAACTATGAAAATGTATTTATTGAATTAGATAGTTAAGAATATGGCTTAGGAAGCAACCCTGACGTACTCCACCTTTGAGGTGGCACCTGTCTCTAAATTTCCATGCCCTAAATCTATAGTTTTGTTTATTTCTATGATTTGTCATCTAGATTGAATCCAAAATACCATAGGCATTATATTAATACCAGGAAATTATTTGGATAAATTATGGTTTACGTTTTCTGCAGAAATGATTATAAAATTTCAATATTTTTTTTCAAAAATTTACAAAACATTCATTATTAAATTCCAAAGATAGATATGTTTTAGTCTTTGTCAAGATATCATATTTTCACAAAAACATGACATATATATCCTACTGATCTGAGCCCAATTTCATGAAAATCCAAAACCGGTAACTTTGTCATTTCCTACCTCTTATGGGTATAGGTCAGTTTTAGCAAAATTAATTATTTAGTTGAAATGAATCAATAACTCGACAGAAGGAGGTTGTTTTTAAATCTGCTTCCACTTTTCTTAAAGAAAGACATGTTTAGACAATTTCAAATGATTCAATGGCCGGAAATACCAAAGGTCATGGCCCCATATCATGGCACTATGGGGCCAAGACAACGTGTATCACTTCCTCAAGTCCTGCATGATATTGCTTAAGAAACATAATATCCTATCAATAAACGTGTGAAAACAAGAAGATAAAATATTTCCTTTGCATTCCAATTGAACTAAAGTAGCCACATGTTGGTGCTGTGACCAGGATTAAGTGTAACGGAGTCATATCAAAGGTATCATAGAACAGTGTTCTAAATGATTAAGTGAGGTCCAGAAACGAAACTGTATGACTGGAATATACAGCCAGCCAAAAAATAAATGTTGCCATTTGATGGAAATCCGCATCAGTTTTACAAGACAGAATAAACAGAGAAGATTTAAGCATTAATTTAGCAATACCTTTGAAACCAAGAGTTCTCTGTAACCAAAATTGTTAATTTTAACCAATAGGTTTGGCAGGGGGTTATTCTTGTGAACCAGGTTTATTAATGAGGCTTACAATTATAAAACCACAGATATAAGATTCTTCTCCTGTATGAACTGACTTGTCGTAAGGTTTCTCTTCTGTATGAATTAAAATTCTTAATAATGTTACATAATTAGTGTAACATTGGTTAGATGTAGTTTTAACGTTCGAAACTAGATGTGGTAAGTCCGTTATCACCATATTGTATCGTTTTGGGTAATATTATTGTGTAAGCACTTCATTAAATAAGAATCATGACACTTAATATCAAAGAATATTGTTTTTTTTTTCTTTTTCCAATCAGTAATAGGGAAAACACTGAACATATCAACTTCTACCAATAAACGTACTAGCATGGTGAATCAAACTATGCAAGTATTCAAGTATGTTTTACACTGAAACATAATTATTGTATTTTTTACATTTCGGTGAATTAGGGTCATGTGTTTACATCAAGTTGAAAAAATATGTTACCGGTCCTTGAATTTCATGAAATTTTGTCTACATTTTCTCAACATATATGAAAAGTTTATATGTTGAAATGGTATCTTGACAAAGACCGCAACGTGTAAACATTTTAATTCCAAATTTGACTGAATACAAAATATACAGTTGAAAATTGGGGTACCATCTCATAAAAATGTATGCCCACCCGCTATCCTAATGCATACAAAGCCATTTATAGTATCAACGAACTTATCAATGATATAGTTTTATAATAAAACATTTCTGTGCCCATAACATGATATGTCAATTACTTTAGAAATGATTATAACTAGATAGCCTAAGGTATTGTAGTGATATCATACATGACGTCATAAATTAGCAATGGAATTGCATAAAAACTCAAATGCACCATGAATATTAAAGTCATACACCAGACAATTAGTAAACATAATATTTTCAAATTACAAGGGTGGGCAGACTCCCATGTTAATTTCCCATACAATGAAAGAGCCCCTTTGGGATTAAATGGAATCTTTTGGTACTGCTAGTAAATAATTTGGTTCCATTTAATACCAAATAATCCCAACCTAGATTTGCATAGGACCATTATATTCTGAACTCAGTCTGACCTTGAAATATGATATAACTGTGTTAACCTGGTTCTCTCATTTCAATGACTCAAGCTGAAATTCTTTAATCTTGCAGGAAACCAGAAAAAGATTCAAATAAACCTCATGGTTTGCAAGGCTCTAACTATTTGATAAATCCTGTGTTAATTTTGGATATATACTGCATAAACTGCACAAAATAAATCCCACAACAGACAATGTGAGTAAATAGAACATATTTCTATGCTTATAAATTATACTTGCATGAGACTTTTCATCATATAATTTAGTTTTCAGAAACAAAGCCATTTGTAGTTGTTTCTTTCTTTAAATGCTGATGAAAGATGCTTAATACTGAATTGTGTTCATTATGGTTATACAATTTTACCATTATCATTATTTACAGCAGCATTTATGGCAGTACAACACTTAGTTAGTGTGGTACATGTAAGCAGGTTAATTACTGAATTTACAGGATAATCAGGCTGATCATTGGGGCTTATTTTTATTTGATTTTTTTTATCCATTCTCTTTTTAAAAGGTGTTGGGAGATATTGCGATTGCCTTCGTCTGTATATCAGGTTTTTGTTTGTTATGCTATCTTCTAAACAACTGGACAGATTATCCAACCAAATTTGTTGAGCAACTGGTGTATGCAACTGGTGTATGCAACAGCAAAATTCCAATACCCCAATGATGTGGGATGTAGGTCAAAAGTGTCCTTCGGTCTGCCCATTTGCCTGCAATACTTTCACCTTGCAAACGGTTTGTTTGTTTTGTTGCTTTACGTCCCAAGTCAACAGCTATGGTCATGGCGGGACAGTTAGTTCACCTAACCACACTTTTTCCTGGGCAAGCTTTAACAAGCAGTTAACCAGTACTTCGTGCACATACTTTCACTTGTAACTGACAACAACCCTTCTTGAATGATTCAGCGGAAGGGAGGAGAATGACCGTAGAAATTATTTCATGATCAATCTCCACGAAAGTACCGGACCGGGTTGGGATTCAATCTCGCGACCCCTGGATTCAGACTCACATCTGTTGCCAGACACGTTACCGACTGCGCAAACGGTCATACTGAATCCAACCGAATTTGTTTGGTGACTTACTTGCACAAGTGGGTGAGCAGGAGCATTACTGTTTTTTGCTTTTGGGATCCCCTTTGCATGGGCCTCAGAGAGTGTGCATTTTCTGGCTAAATTGCAGTCTCTCTGAATTGCTGGGTAGAACTCAACCAAATTTATGCACAACTTAAACAAATTGTGTATACAAGAGCTTATTTTTGGGTACCCCACTCAGAGGCGCCCTATAATGGGGTCAAAAGTGTCTGCACATTCTTCTTTTATGCTAATCCAAACATGCTGGGCTGAATTCAACCTAATTTGTTGAAAGGTCGACTTTCTCACAAGTGGGGAGTGGTAAAGAACATTTATTTTTTTAACCTTCCAGCCAAATTTTTGATTATCCAAAACTACTGGGTTATTCGAAGACTACGGACAGTCCTGACTTTTTTCTCTATTATCTATTGCAATAAAACTACCTATTATTCGAATTTCGATTATCCGAAAAATTCAATTTTTCGAAGTGATTTGTCGGTCCCGATAAAAGAAATGGCTATTAAATTACCTTTCAAGATTCGAAGTCCAAATGTCACGCATAGTGATCATGATTTCTTTGTTTGGTCGAGTTTATTTTTATTATATAGATTAATAATAAGAAAAAAATAGGTGAATGCCATTACAATAATACTTCATCAGTGTTGACGTGGTCTATTGTCATATACAGCATGGATGTTGGTGACCTGATTTTGAATGAAACGATTCAAATCTGAATATCAATATATAAACAAACAGGTTTTAAAATATTAAAACCAAACCAATAATGTATATGATGTATATATGTTCAATGTTTCTATCTTGCTTTTGTAATTGTGCTTTATTTGTATGCTCTTCACATGTGGAGGAAATAAAGAATATTATTATTATCATTATTTTTATTATTATTATTATTATTATTATTATTATTATTATTTTATTAAGGTCGTCTGCAATGATGGTTTTGTTTGATGTTTTTTAAATGTCTAATTATGGGCAATAAATAAGCTAAACTTGATTTTAATTGGATCTTCTCATCCTTTGATTTATTCTTGACCACTGTTTACATTATATTTAATATAGAATACAAGTATGTCTACAGAATTCCAAAGGGCCCTTACTTAGACCACAGTTATAATTCTGTCTGATTACTCTACTGGTTGTGATGAGATGAGACGAGCAATTATTTTGCCACACAAGCAGATATAATGATAGATATTGTATACGACTTGGATAAGGATTAGTTAAGATATTTTAAAACATGTAACCAATTTAACAAATACTAAATTGTCATGTTAAAATAGAAACTATTATTTTCCACGCCCCTCTATCTATATCGTAGTATTATACATATATGGAAATATTGAAAAAGTTTATATATAACATCTGTAAAAAAGGTCTTGATAATAGAGCAATGAATTGCTTCCTAAGATTAAAGCACCAAAGCCCAGAGATTTATAAGAAACCATGCGAAAAATATTCATTTCCCTTTGAAATATCATCTCTTACACCAAGTCAATGGCCTTGCTAATTTATTATGTTAGGTAACATAAGCTACAACCTGTAACACAACCTGTAACAAGTACTCCTATCTTGTTGTTTAACATGCAAAATCTATGATTCTTTATTATATGAGCAAGACTATCAAAATATGGAAGATTTTATATAATTTTTACGTAAATAATACCTACCAAATTGGGCTCCTTAAAACTTGGGGTAGTGTTGTTTAATTGCTTATATAAGGCAATGCATTTAAGATAGATAAACACACTTTGTTTTTTTTCCATAAACCAAATAAGTGTGTTAGTACAACTAGATTAAAAGCATTTTAAAAATTCACAAATCAGCTGTAAAATTAAATGCTATTGGTCACAGTTACCGTTTTTAAAGGGTAGTTTTATGTAAGTAACGCACATAACACATTAGGATGCCGTAATTTTGCTTTAAAACTTTTATCTGCAGCTTAGGTATCCAGCAGGCAGACTATATGCGTGATTTAAATAGTTAGTTTAATGCCTTCTTTCTGTAGCACAGCCTTTTAACTTTTCATTTTCTGAATTTTATATGGTAACATATGTAACAGACTGTCAGAGGCAAACACCAAATCGTACACATGCAAACATCTCTTATTCTACGCAGCTTGAAATGCTCTTTTAAGATACGATGTGTCTGCAAAATTCTTTAGCGGGGAGCAAAACATTCTCAGCCATCAGTCTAACAATGATACATTGCCATTTTGGTAACGTATATTTTAGGATTTCCCACCAAGGGAGAAATTGAAATCTCTCTGTTTTGATATAAAACTCTCACAACTTTGAACACAGAGTGTAAAATGCTTCTATGAGCTAAAAACTAAAAATATTATTTTTGGATAAAAAACCCCGCAGGGTTTTTCTCCCATTTTATTTTGTGGGGGAAAAACCCCGCGGGGGAAAAACCCTGCGGGGGAATTTTCTTTTTCCTCTAGAGGCACAATATAATGCTGAAAGTTTTTGATATACCTTTTATTATGCATTGTGATGAATAATAATTCAAAAAAGTCAATTTGAATTTTTCAAAAAACCCTGCGGGGTTTTTCCCCCACAATCTGAAATGGGAGAAAAACCCCGCGGGGGAAATCAAAGTTTTGAATTAAGCCATATCAATCATTTTCTGTAATAATTACAATCAAACAAACTTGTTTCTTGAACAAATTTTAATATTTATTTTTTTGAAAAAATCCTGCGGGGTTTTTCCCCCATTTGAAAATGTGGGGGAAAAACCCCGCGCGGGGTTTAAAAAACCCCGCGGGGTTTTCGAAAAACCCCGCGGGGTTTTTAACTTTGACCTTTTTTTTCATTATGATGGCATGTATTTTTTTAGTCATAATCATATATGTTTTGCTCCCTTATGTCTGTATTTATGTATTTTAGTGGTTTTGAGTCTTTTGCACCACTAGAAAGATGATGTGATTTTGCCAAATTCTGGTGTGGCAAAAAAAAACTGGTGGCTGTTAACCATTATTGCATATGTGCAGTCTCACCAGAACCTTTGCATCTCGCTTAAGTTTTCTGTGGACGAAGAGAGAAGGGCAGTTATGGCCCAACTAAAGGGTGAATCATGTGCACTGAAAGTTGGCACTACGGACTGTCTGAGTGGCCATTTTCCTGCACCATGGCATAGCCACTATTTGTCCTGTATCTTGGTAAAAGAAATAAAAAGAACTTGTCAAGCAAAGACTCAGCCTGGTATACAGCGCAGTCTGATCTTTGTTTAAACAATTCCCTCAATCGATAAGGGCACATATACTTGGGTTTGGACTCAGATGATCTTACATCGCCCAAGCTGACCTATCCGATTTATCTAATATCAAGTGTGTATACGCTTAAACACTTACAATCTTAAGCATAAATAATTAAAAGTCGGCTGGTGCATATAAGCATTTTCCTAATCATCTACGTGTATGTCATGGTTGAACTTGTCCATACTTCATGGACTGTTGTTTTGTCGATGTACAAACTGCCAGCATACTAGGTACGTGCATTTTCCATATACATTTGAGCGCGGATCTGACAAAAGGGTCCTTCGGGGCATTTTATCAGTTTTTGTATAATCAAAATTTCAAAAACGTCTAAATTTTCAAGATTTTGCATGTTCTTCGAATAGACTCAATTTGCTTCTAACATGTAATACAATCAAAGGCGCAAACAGTTCTGATAAAATTAAGTGATACGCATAATGTATGATGCCATGGCAACAGCTGTGCATATGGACTACACACTTCCTTTAAGACAGGATATCTCATTTCAAATGCATTTGTAAACATTGGATGTGCGTATGTGAGCTATTTACGCAGTCCATGCAATTGCATACACATCAAATTTACAGAAACATGGAACACTCTTGCAATATTGCTCCAAGCGTCTTTGTATTAGCGTCATATGTTAACACAATGACGTCAGGACGTCTTTGGTATTTGTAAAGATAATATCTTCAAATTTTCTGTAATTGTTCACAACAGCTAGGTCTTTCTTTCTCTGTAAATATCTCACTTTTGACTTTTATTGCCAGAAGGTCCTTTCTGTCAGATCTTGGCTCATTTGTATGTATATGTATGTATCAAAATTACGGCACATAAAAAAGGTTGTTGCAACACAATGATTAACGCCTCTCGCGTATACATTGGCATAACACCCAGTTCTGGGAGCAAATTCTTTCCTTTAAAAGTAGTTCCCATTTTGAAAAGGGACGTAATTGTAGATAATCATTGCTTGATACAGTAGTCTCCCTTTGATGTGCGTAACTTTTTTAGCGTTTTGGCTACGCCATTGGTATAAACAAAGGGGAAAAGGCAGTAGGGTCTTGCGAAATATGCAACTGTATCTACTGTATACACCCCTCTCCCCAATACTCACCACCCCACCCACTCCAGAATGAGCTTAAAAGGTGTCAACCTGCCCAAGACAAATATAAGTTGGAATACTTATTGGATATAAACACGTCTCACTGTGAGAGTCCAACTCTTTGTTGTTCTGTATAGGTTTAAATTGTTCGGCTTTGAATTACACAGACCAAACCAGAATTAGAATCTGCAGATATGTTATTTAGGCACTGAATAGCGAAATAGGTTGACCTGTGTTTCTATTGTTCCTCTGGCATAAAGCATGTTATATCATGGCCTGTCCCACATGATCTTAGGTGATGTGTGGATCTCCACAACACACAAGATGATTCATACTGATTTGCCAACTCACTGATGTGACAATCGGTAGTTTTCATTACTCGCGGCCGTACACGTTACCATGTAATTGTGAGACTTGAGACGACCCCTTATAAATCCCCATAACTCCAACGTAAACTGTCCAGCATAGGCTAACTGTAAATGTCCATTAAAACTTGTGTGTATAAATTCCACAGGGAACCCCTGTATCGTCGAATGATGTCCAAGTGGGAGATGAAACTAACGCCACTCAACGTCGAATATGTGCTTGATTATATATGGCATAGATGTGAAATTCAAGCTCTTTTTTCTAACGATATGTGACCATCGTATTTGAACGCTTGGTCAAGATAAAAAGATCCGAGGACAAGTGCATTAAAAAGTAAGTCAGTATGATCAGGAAATTCCACAATCACACACTGCATACCAACAAACGGCATCGCGAGGAAGAGCAACAGAACATTATGGCAACAATACATCTGTTAGACGATAATAGCAAAGCAATCAGCTTTCTCTTCCCCTTCAAGATGTTTGCAAAACTAGAATGGGCACAAAGTAATGCATAACAAAACACAGACAAACACAGAACTCCCACATACAATGGGAAGTACATTAAACAATAGATCAACAACAACAGAACCACCGCCTTAGAGCGGACAGCAGTCTAAGCCACCGGGGGTCGTTTTTCAATCGTTGTGGTACAAACGTGTTGTGTTTTGGTGCAAAACGATACAAATATCAATAAAATCAGTTAAGTCAGAAGACAAAATCAGAAACCCCTAACAGGCCACACAATAAATGAGGTAGTACAAATAAAAATGGTTCTTAACACACAGGCCCACCCATTTATGCTAAAAGGATTATCCGTTCTGATGAAATATAGGCTTTTGGAAAATTCCATTATCGATTAATGGGGTTTCAGATATTGTTCTAAAATATAATAATTAAAAGCTACAAAATATGGATTGAACGACAGCTTAAACACATTATTATTTAGATCATCATTTTTTTTCATCGTAGCAAATAGTACAGCTCCTGATAAGACGTCGCAACCCATGGTCTTAAATGTTTAAAAATGTCCCATATATGAACCACTCGACTTAAATATGCGCACATATCCGACGGGCCAATTTTCTAATAAATTAATTACATTGTTCATCTACTGCCTTACATTTTGTGTGCGCGCAGTAAAGGCTTGTCTGGGTCTTCGCTAGTTGCATTTGTAATTATTGCCTTTTCACAAGAGCTGGCTAAAAATATTTGCGTAGTTGATGGTGTATATCACCAAAAAGTTATTGTTTCAAAACATCGCACATTAAGTGTTTGTTATTGATACCTAAAGCATTTTATTGTTCAATGCAATGTATTGAAAAAATTATCTGCATAATACACATACATGTAAATAGTACACATACACGGTGAACTTTAGCATTTATAATTAATTTTGAAACCAAAACAAAACAATAGAACTAACCAGCAGACTAGTACATTGATAGCTTTGTATCTATCATGTCTATAAAAATTCCACAATGTTTAAATCTGTTTGTTTACTATCGTGAGTTTGCTGAGTGTATAGTTAGTTAAACACTCTACTTCCCGATGTCAGTAGAAATTCGGTACTCAATAGAAGGGCCTCAGTGTACAAAAAAAACTAGAACAAGTCTGTGTCATGCAGCCTTATGGTTACCTGCTGGAAAAGGGCTGACTTCTTGGCTCTCCTATGTGTGATGTTTTCTTGTGTATTTGTCACTTTCCCATACTGTATCCTGGGTCAGGCGTGGTACTTGATTGTATCGATTCCTGATCTTTGCCTTCTTCCCAACTTTGGTGTTTTATAAAGATAGTAATTGAGGTTGTGAATCTGACAAAACATGAGCTCAGTTAACAAAATGCCAGTTTCAGGTTCTGGACCAGAAATATCTGTTTGTGCACTCGCTTGTCTGCTTGATACCCGCCTATGATGTACGAGCATTGGTTTGTCCGTATCGAAAACGTTTTAAATGTGTTATGACATGTAGTTAAGTGACAGACGTAGACATTAAGCTGCCGGTGCCACTCTAGCCTTATTGGTACGAAGATCTCAAACCCTTCTCAACTTGAACAGTGTCAGTAGAAATTCGGTACTCAGTAGAAGGAAATAATTCTAGAACCAGTCTGAGTATAAATAATTTAGCAGAGGAAATGAATTTAAGACATATTAATCAATCAATCGGGAGCGCAGTGGCTCAATGGTAGAGTGCTTGACTCGAGACCGAAGGGCCGCGGGTTCGAGCCTCACCGGCGTCACTGCGTTGTGTCCTTGCGCAAGAACAATTATCCTAGCTTAGTACTGGTTCAACCCAGGAAGACCCGTCCCTATATAACTAAAAGATTGTTGATGGGACGTAAAGAATTAAATCAAACAAACAAACAAACAAATATTAATCAATCGCTCATCACGTGTAATTGTTCTGACTTCATCTTTTTATGACATGTCATGACAGATCCAAACTTGGTCTATTCCCGCCATTTAAGATCACCCGTCATACCAATGAGAGACCTCCTGAGATTTCAAAGGAAAAGTTGTGTCTTTGCTAGTATTTGTTTAAGTTTATCGCTGATATATTCTGTCTTGCATTTTCGATAGATACAAATTACTCAAATAGCAACAAAATACTTTGTCTTTGTTTTGCAAACCTTTCTCGGGCACTATCTTGTGTATCGAACGCGTATTGGGTGATTCGGTTGTCATACAAGGTATATAGGCGCATGGGTATTTGATTCGATATCATCTTTGAAAGGAAGGGAAGCTCAGTGCATATATTCTATCAGGACAGGTCACATCACATTATCACCATGAGGGAAATAGTACATATGCAAGCTGGTCAATGCGGCAATCAGATAGGGGCAAAGGTACGGACTTTCTTTAGAACCTAGTCTAGTGGTACTACTACTGCTACTACTACTACTACTACTACAACTTCTACTACATGTACTACTACTATAGTAGAGAGGAAAAAATGAAATTAATTTATTTTTCATGTTTCCATTTAGGCTTTGTAATAATAAATAGACGATCTTACGTGCGTGTTCGTGTATTATCAAAAGTAAACGCGTTGGGGAAAAAGAGATCAATGCTAGCTTTGCTGAGCATTTTTATCGCTTTTTCGAAACGATTTTGATAGAGCTTCGTAATACGTGAGAACGGATGCTATATTATATCATCATTTGACGTCAAATTACTTTGAAATCGCATTTTCGACGTAAAATTAATTGCGTCGTTGTGAACGCAACGTCTTTATGGACGCCATTACATAACGTTACTAAATTATGCAAACCACCAGTGGTTTATCGATGTTGTATCATTCCTAGATGCAACGCCATGTGATAAATCGCCATGCAATAAAAAGATAAACCACTAATGGTATACACATTTTCGGGAAACGTTTAAACGTCCATAATAACGTTTTTACGGCAGAAATGAGATTTCAAAGTTATCTTTATGTCATATGATATAAAGAATCTAACATTCGTGCTATTGTATTAGTGAATTTATTTAACTCGTTTAATTGCGAAAAGAGATAAAATGCTCGGCAAGCCTCGCATTTTATCTCTTTTCTCCAACTCGTTTAATAAATTCAATAACTCATGTAAGGTCCTCTATTTTTTTTCATTTTGGCTAAGTTGTGATATATCATTTTTTTTTTTTTATTTCCATCTGTTATAAATAAATATATTAAGTATTTTCTTTTCCGTTTAAGCCGTAATTCAAGCCAAAACGCAAAAATTCAATTGGGATGGATTGGAAGAGAAAAACCAAATGGAACTATACTTACCTGTTCTTCAACTAGTTCATACCCTTCATGTGTGGATCCAGAGGGTGGGGGATAGGGGGTCCGGATTCCCCCTCCCCCTGAAAAATCACAAACATATTGGTTTTCTTAGCAATACTGAGCCGGGCCCCTTGAAAAATCACAAAGTTACCAAGCTTCAATTCAATGTTGGGCCATCATCGACACGCCATCAAAACGCCATTTGAATGGCGTTTTGCTGTCGGGCCGATGACGGCCCGCTTATAGTGGCATTTGGGTCCTCCCTTCCCTCATCAACTAAAATGAAAACCCGACAAGTTTGGACCCCCTCTGACAAAATTTTCTGGATCCGCGCATGTACTGGTTACTCCTAAATGTGTACTTTGACAAACATGAAGACCCAAAAGAAATGCTCAGAAAGAAAAATCATTTTATCATTTTCTTACTTTTTACAACTAATCAATACTACTGCGTATAGTTATACTTTTTTTAAACCAACTCCTTTTAATTCAAACAGCTAATATTCAAAGAAAAACTGCGTGGGTGAGCAAGCTTATCTGTGTCTCTGCTGTCCACATATGATTCGAGTATGCTTTCTCATGATATAGATTCTAAAGGGTATCAATAACGCCCAGGCGGTCATTATTTATCATGTTTGACCAGTATGCCCAAACTGATTTCTCATTGTGCCTACGATAAAAGACGTGTTAAACTGAGATAATCTTATCAGAAATTAGCAGGGATATTAGTGACAGAGGAAGATAAGGCACAAAGCATAATGTTGTTTCACAATTGGTTCATGTAGATACATAGTAGTCCCTGTCATTTGACCAGGTTTATCCAGTAAGATCAAATCTATCTATCTATCTATCTATCTATCTATCTATCTATCTATCTATCTATCTATCTATCTACAGAAAAACCTGTGTAAAACGCCCACCCTCAAAAAGAGCTAAAATTGGTTTTTCATGATGCTAATTATTGCTTAATGCAGGTCAAAAGTCTTGCAGAATGCTCCAAAGGGAGCATTCTGCAATACTTATTACCTTCATTAAGCTACCATTTGTCATTAAGATCTTTGTTATATCTATTTTTGAGTGGCCATTTTACACAGGTTTTAATCTATCTATCTATCTATCTATCTATCTATCTATCTATCTATCTATCTATCTATCTATCTATCTATCTATCTATCTATCAGAACAGTTTAGTTTATATAACTCTATAAACTTAACTACTGTGCTTCGGGGTACTCTAGCTAGTTATTTTCTATAAACTAAACTAACCTGCATACGAGGTGTTCTACCAAGCTATACAGCTCATATTTCCTATCAGTTCTGCGTATATGCATTTTTATCAACTATACTGAAATACACCTGCTTTGTGGTACTCTAGCTGGCTAGTTTCTATTAATTTAACTACTCTGGCTTAAAGGAACTAATAACTTGAGCTACTCTGCCTCGAAGCACTATGACTAACAAGCTTCTATAAACTAAACTATTCTAGCTTCCGTACGCTCTAACTAGCACGCCTCAATAAACTTAACTACACCGGCTTCGAGTTGCTTTAGATAGATTCCTTGTATATGCAAAACTGCTCATTCAGCTATGCACTCTAACTAGCTATATTGTTTGTTTGTTTTGTTGCGTTACGTCCCAAGTCAACAGCTATGGTCATGGTAGGACGGTCTGTTCACCTAACCACACCTTTTCCTGGCCAAGCTTCAACAAGCATTTAACCAGTATTTCGAGGAAATACTTTCGCTTGTAACTGACAACAACCCTTCTTAAATGATTCAGCGGAAGGGAGGAGAATGGCCGTAGAAATTATTTCATGATTAATCTCCATGAAAGTATGGGACCGAGCCAGGATTGAACTCGCGACCCCTGGATCTGCAGTCAGACTCGCATCTGTTGCCAGACACGTTACCGACTGTGCTATATAATATAAAGTTTAACTCAATTACTTTTAGTGATATGTATTCCAGCCAACACTGCCCTGACTTCCATAGCTCACAACTTTCTTTAAACTCGAGCAGCTCTAACTATCTAGCTCCTATGAACTAAAGTATCCTGGATTCGATAGCTAGCAAGACCCTATAAATAAACTACTATGGCTGCTTAACACGCTAGTTGATTTCTATAATATACTCAGAAGAAAAAGTTTAGTCAGTATTTATGTTTTCTCATAAAGTCAACAATACTGGATATATCATTGTCAAATTGTAAACATGAGTTGTATTATCGTAACTTTACATGTACCTGTTTATAGTGTGATAAAGAATGCCTCTATTCGACTGTATCAACCAAAAGTCAAAATGCACGACGTGCACGTGCTGCGGTAAACCGGCAGGATTATTTTCGCATATGCTGTTTGATATTGAAAGAGAATTATTCCTATTGCAATTATCCGGAGAAAATTCAGTTTTAGCAAGCTTTAGACGCCGTCCAGGCTATCGACAAATTACAGAAATACAGCGTTTGGACGTTTTGAAGCAGGTGCACGTGCTGCTGACGTGCCACGTAGTTTTGGATGTAATGAAGATTAATTTATTGTCTGCAAACATGTTTTCGACAGTCTGGCAGTAAAAATAACAAACCTCCGCCAGATAGGCCACGGATGACGACGCCACTTGAAGTTAGGGTCATAGTGACGTCGACATGACGTAATCGCTTCATGGCCCCTCGGAAACTTCTTAAACGTCTTAGACATGCCACAGGTACGATAATTTCCGTCTATACTGCCAGAAATCGTCTGAGGGGTACATCACTGATTTTTGAGTTTTCGAATATGAATTTTGATGTGTGATTTTGTTGAAGAAAATGGGTTAATTTTCAGAATATTTTGTTGAAAAATGTACACATTTATAGGAATTTAAATGAATTTCATGTTGAGTAAGGTTTTTGTCAATATTAAGATTGTCTAGCAAAATATTGCACACAGTGTCTGTACTGACTAAACTTTTTCTTCTGAGTATATATATGAAGCAAGTTTCTAAAAACTTATAGACTGCTCTAACTACTTTGAACTCTAACTTGCCAGCTTCTTTAAACTAAAGTGCTCTGGCCTCTATACATGTACCACCTAACTAGACAGCATATATATCATCAAATGGCTGCATGCTTGGTGGTCAACCCAATCACGTTTGACAACTTTGCTTTCTTCTTTAATTGGACGCCGGTGGGTCGGACCTCAGATTCTATGATGGTTTCAACTTAAAGACTTATCTATAGATGAGAGGGTTTGGGCCTGATGCTGTGTCTGTAGTCCGTTCCACTGGAGTTTAACTATTTGATTTCTTTTACTCTGGTATTCAGTTGTATATATTGTTGAGTCCTTATCTTTTTTATCTCCTTTTTATATCTCATTTGTATTTAATATTAGATGATACTGTAACATCAATAAGTTAGGGATCTTTCATGCGAACCAAACATCTATTTGTCTTGATCCACATCTGAAATAAGGGTGAGGTTGTTACCACATAACTAGTTTAAGCCCTCCAGTAAAAGATATTTTACTGACTGTTCCAAGGCTGTGCTTCTTTTGTAGATTATTTTTGTTATTTATGTTTCGTGTTTGCCATGCTTTCTTGTCTGTTCATTTCAGCCTTGTGGTCACCTGCTGGGAAAGGGCTAGCCTCGTGGCTCTCTTGTCTGTGACGTTTTCTTGTGTTTTTGTTACTATATTATATGATATTCTTGGTCAGGTGTGGTACTTAATTGTATCAATTTTCTGATCTTTGCCTTCTTACTGACTCTGACTGTAATGGACTCAAACTAGCAAGCTTCTTTAAAATACTCTGACTAAGTACTATGCATTCTAGCTAGCAAGATTCTGTTAACTAAACTGTTTTGACTGTCATGTGCTCTTCCTAGCAAGTTTCTGTAAACGAAACTGATCTGATTGCCATGTAAGCATTCTCTACCTACCATATTTATATAAACTTAACTGTTTGGATTACTATGCAGTCTAGCTTGCACTTTTCTATAAACTAAATTGCTCCAGCTGACTGCTATGCTGTCTGTCAAGCAATCTACTACATTTTTGTATAAACTATCCTGTTCTAACTGCTAAGCACCATAGCTAGTAAGGCATATTCTATCTATCTATCTATCTATCTATCTATCTATCTATCTATCTATCTATCTATCTATCTATCTATCTAGTCTAACTGCTACATATTCTAGCCAAGAGGTTGCCAAGAAGCTATGAACTCTTACCAAGAAGGTAAGAATAAAGCAAAACTGTTCTGACTGCTGTGTATTCTTGCAAAGAATATTTTATTAACTAAACTGTTGTGATTGCTATTATATTACTTTTTCCAAAAAATGCTCTATAAACTAAACTGTTCTGACACCTATAATATGTACACTTGGCAAGAATATTCTACAAACTAAAATGTTCTGACTGCTATGTACTCTTGCTAAGGATGATCTATAAACTAAACTGTTCTGACTGCTATGTTCTGACTGCTATGTACTCTTGCTAAGGATGATCTATAAACTAAACTGTTCTGACTGCTATGTTCTGACTGCTATGTTCTGACTGCTATGTTCTGACTGCTATGTTCTGACTGCTATGTTCTGACTGCTATGTTCTGACTGCTATGTTCTGACTGCTATGTTCTGACTGCTACGTACTCTTGTCAAGTTGTCAATAATGTTCTATAAACTAAACAAAATTGCTCTGAATGGTATGTACTCTGGCAAAGAATGTAAACTATATAAACTAAATTGTTCTGGCTGCTTTGATATCTGGCCAAGACGTTTCTATAATCTAAACTACTCAGACTGTAATGTACTATAGCTAACCAGCCTCTTTAAACTAAACAGTTCGGACTGCTGTGTACTATAGCCAAGAAGCTACTATAAACTTAATTGCTCTGCCGGCAATTAGACTCTAGCTAGCTGGCTTCTATAAATTAAACTGCTCTGACTGTAATGCGTTCGAGCTAGCCAGCTTATATAAATTAAATTGCTCTGACTGCTGTGTGTGCCCCAGCCAAGAAGCTTCCATAAACTTAATTGCTTTGACTGTAATGTACTCTAGCCAACCAGCTTCTATAAACTTAACTACACAGTTTTCTTTTTTTTTTCGAACAAAGCAGTTATGCTAGCAATGATCTGAGGCACTGTACATTGAACATGGTCTGCTTCACCAGGACGTTCGTGTTAATCATAAGTTAACAAATATAGCATGCGCGGATCCAGAAAGGTTTGTCAGAAGGGGGTCCAAATTTGAAAACGTTCCTTTTTTTCTTTTTTTAGTTGATGGGGGATAGATCCAACTACCACTATAAATGGGCCATCATCGGTCTGCCAGCGAAACACCATTTAAACAGCGTTTTGCTGACGGACCGATGATGGCCCAAGATTGAATGCTGGCGTGGTAGCTCCGTTATTTTTCAGGGCCCGGGTCCGGACCAGTATTGGATAGAAAACCTATATTTTATTATTTTGTGATTTTTCAGGGGGGGGGGTCCGGATCCTCTGTCCCACCTCTTCTGGATCCGCCCAAATATAGAATTTATTACTTGACCTTAAATATCACCTTCACTTGTTTTTATCATATGACGTCGCGTGACTGCCATCTGGGAGTGGTATAGCACCATGTTTTAAAATCGATAAACTACTAGTGGTTTAAATGACTATTATTTAGTATATGTAATGTTATGCATCAACGTCCATAGCAACGTTGCGTGCATTATGGCGAAATCCTAACGACTCCAGAAATCTGATTTCAAAATAATTTAATTTTGAATGATAAATCTAATCTTACCTTCATAATCATGTATATTTGATTTTTTATACTCATTGAGAATAATAGATAGCACGCTTGACAAGCCTCGCATTTTATCACTTACTCCAACGTGTTTGATAAATTCAATAATGCACAAATTCAATGATACAAGAGCATTCATGTATTATCTAATCATCTAAGCAAATGCATCAGTCCACAATATATATTGCTAATTGTCGTATCTTGTACAGTTATTTTGTAGGGCTAGAAGCCTATTTATTTAGCCCATCATTTACATTCAATAAACATTTTACTTATTCATCAAAAAGAAGTCCGCTATTCTTTAAACAGTTTGATGTCTTATTATTCCCTTTTTGGACTCATGCTTTGAATAATCTTCATTCTTTTAAAAAAACAATTCAGCATTCTTTTCCTGCTTTTAATTAAAAACATAGATTTATTCTTAATTTTAGGACCTCATTATTCTCGAATCATTATTATTTTGCTCTGTATACAAGTATTCCCTAATCATTATAAAATAAGACCATTAGTCACTATCCAGACCCTCGATTATGATATAGTTTGGGTCTTCATCAACCACTATACGTGGCGTATGAGAGCAGGGAAGGCTTTGGTGCGAATGTACCAATGCACATCCGTCGCTCACATATATGCGATAAGCATCGAAATCTCATGTTCGTCCATATTAATCAGAGCTTAATAACAAACAAATAACAACCTTTCACTCCAATATTTGAACGTAAACTTGTATGTTCGACTGTATTTGTTTAAATAGATGACATCGCCTCTCTTTATAAGCTTACCAAAATGACACCGTAGCTTTAAAGTATATTTGATCAGATCAGGCTGATAATGAGATTCTCTTATAACAATGCGGTACCGGTCAAGCATATTTGTCAAAGACGACACCATTTTCTTTAATTTTTGCATTGTCTTTTAACAAACACATCATATGATTTGTTGGATGATTTTAAGTGTACTTTCAACCATAAATTAAACACGAAATTTCAAGGCTGACAGGTTGGTGTTTGTTTTCCAGTAGTAGGTAGCAGGAGTTGTTATTTAATGGCTTCCTACAATAAATATTAGTTTCACACTAATACTGTTTATCCATTATATAATTCGTTCAGACACGTGTTTTATTATGAATACAGAATTCATTATCATGCTCAACCTGTGAATACACACACAGTCCGATCTCGATCAACTATAGACCAAGGATTAGTTGTGCAAAGTTGTCGCAGTATTTTTTTAGTTTATAAGCCCTCATGAGCCATAGGTTCAGTGTGAGCTATTGTGATCATAGGATTTCCGTCGTCCGTCGCAAGTTTGTCCATGTGTCGTCTGCCAACAAATTGCTTTTAACAACATCTCCTAAGCCACTGGTGGATGTTCACCAAACTTATCAGGAATGATTCTTGTGTGGTCTCCTTTCAAAGTTAGTCAAACATTTCTATTCTATGCAGAAATTTGGTTGCCATGGCAACCAAAAGGGAAATCTTAAAAAATGTCAAAAACTACTGGGCAGGTTGGCACAAATGGTCCTTGGGTGACCTTCTACCAAGATTGATCCGTTGAAAAATATGGCCGCCATGGGACGGAAAAAATTCCTTATCTTGATCCGTACTGTTTGTTAGGGTAATCAGCAGTCGGTTATCAGATGAGAACACGACTCTTCACAGCGACCATCAGCTCTTTATTTTGACCTTAACACCCCCAAATCCACTTTTTGTGTTGGATTTTATTAATCGATTTTAAATACTCATACGAATTTGAAATTTGAATCATTTGTTAAACGCCCTTTTGTAAAATTGGTCTTTAATTTAGTCTACCAATAAGTTTCATGTCTTTTTGAGAGAGTGAGATTAATAATCGTTTGAAAGATAATTTATTACCAAATGAGGTCACTTATGAAAGTGATGAAAACTTTAGTAATGTAAAACATTGAAATATCTAAAATTTTAGCATTTTCAGATCATGGGCAAATAAAGATAACTAATGAGCTAAATTTTTTGAAGAATCAGAAACCGTGCACGATATTATTTATTTGCGTAATCTAGACTCATTGTGAAGCATGTACTACGCATTTATTCATTTTTTTAGGGACACTTGTAAAATATGTTACCCATACCTTCAGAAGTTGGAATGGAAATTGTTCGAAAACATAACCCCAACTTGACCCTTACCATCTTCAATCTACAGTAGGACCTGTCTTAAGCGGTCACTCAAAAACAAGACCTGAAATTGGTTTTCAAGACCGATTATCGCTTAATGCAGGTCAAAAGTATTGCAGAATGCTCCAAGAGAGCATTCTGCAATACTTTCGACCTAATTAAGCTAGCATTTGTCCTTAAAGCCTTTGTTTTGTCTATTTTTGAGTGACCGCTTAAGACTGGTTTTACTGTAATGCACATTCAAGCACATTCGTCAAATCAACCAAACAAATAGTGACGGACTGATTCGATAGTGTAGGGAGAACATTTATATACTTAAGGAATAAAGAAACGCAACAAACACTTCAAGTCATCGTAAGCATACAATATGATGCAAATTTGTAGTGCAAAATATATTTATTCAAAGGAGCAGTATGTGTCTGTCAAATTACAGCAGGTTCAACGTATTTATCGATTACGTTATCATTTTGGTATGCGCGTCACCAGCCTGACCCCCCATATGAAATTGCTGAAACAGGGTCAATAAAAGCAAAGTTTTAATCAAACATCGATTTATTGTTTTAAAAAGTCTTGGAATAGATTGTGGATCAAGGAAATGATCAAATGGCGACGTTTCTGTAGAGTTCTGAAACGGCTTAACGTCATTAACGTCAACTCTGAATACTGCGTGAAAAGCGTAAACTTTCTTTTCTGCTTGAGATTTTTTCATTACAAGGACGTTTTGGTCAAGAATTATGACTTGAGATCTTCAGACGTCAAAAAACTCAATTCTGACGTCAAAATTCGATATCCTACGTTTTAATGGTTTCCATGATGTGAATGTGTTTTCTAATGATAAAATGGTCCAGTGAGAAAGTTTATGTTACAGTTAGCAAGTTTGGTGTTCACTCTCTGCGTGTAATCAGATGTTTTCTCTTGCATTATGCCGTGTTTTGTTTGGCTAACGTCACGATAAACACCTTACCAGAGTATTTCTACGGTATTTAAAAAGTCAGTTTTTCCCAAGAAAGCATTTTTCTGATGTCTCTAGGTTAATCGTATCCCATATATTGACCAGCGACCCAAACCCGACGGCTCTAAGTGACGTTTATCATTTATTCACTACCATTGTGTATCTTGCCATTCAAGTAGCGTGTCTTGGCGCAATTTTTGACTGCATTACGAATATGATTGGACATTTGTTTAATTTGCACATTGTCAAGTCGACGCAAAATAACCAAACATGGAAAAGACGGGGTTTCTTGATCTTTATTCTGACGTTAACGTCACATTTTACGTTCTCATATTTTTTCATCTTGTAGCGTAAAATCTAGCGTTTAAATGACAATTTGGTATTTCATCACATGCTTTAAATACTCAAAAAGAAAACTTCAAGAGAGATTTTACCAAACCGTCATTTAAACACGCAAAAATTATATTTTTGTCTGTTGCGTTTCTTTATTCCTTAAGTATATATTTATTTATTATTTATTTCAGTTTTGGGAAGTAATATCAGACGAACACGGTATTGACCCTACAGGAACATACCATGGTGATTCAGATTTACAGTTAGAAAGAATAAATGTATATTATAACGAAGCCACAGGTATGTATCATTTGGTTGTCCTTTTCTATAACCGCCGTATTTGACATAATATGGACCTCGTCACAGTCATGAAAGTGCAACCCTCTCGGGATACTTCTACGTCTGGAGCCAGTCATTCTATTGCACAATGCTTTTGGTCTCTAAATACTTTACAGGAATATATATATATATATATATATATATATATATATATATATATATATATATATATATATATATATATATATATATATATATATATATATATATATATATATATATATATATATATATATATATACAGAGGGATATAGTGAATCAACTGAGCCGATAGATGCTGTAAATATTTTGCCTCTAGCGAGATTCGAACCCACGACCTCGACAACACCGCCTAGCACTACACCAGACATTGACGCTACCAACTAACTGCGCCACTCAGACGCTCACACCAAGAACAAAAACTCAAAAAATCTCGATTGTAACCTCAAACGCCTGTGCAAACTGGTTTCAATTTAACTGAAAAACGATCGTTTTCAGTTGTATTTGACCAATGCCATAATAATTATAGGCCTAATAGGAAAGTGTAACAGCATCAGGAACTGCGAAAGACGAAATTTGTATCGTGTTCCTATTTCATTACTTGCCAACGAAGTCATTACAGTGGTGTGTGTGTTTTTTATAAGAGCTGGTATTCATATGGTACCAGGCTTTTACAATAACATAAAAGGAGCGCAAAAACTAGGAAAGCCAACCACAGTGGACGTTCAAATATTCTTGCTGTATATAGATCTACTCGTGATACCAATTAGACTTCAAGTTGAAAACGGCCCTGCTCCTCCACTAGAGAATTTTGCAGACATATCCTATCTTAAAGAACAATTCAAGCTGAGTCAAATAAGATGTATTCGCACTCTGTTCGCCGGCGCGTTAGCCAGTAACAGCCTCTTAATATGTTACTATATAAAATTAAGAAACGTTTGAGCTACAGAAAGAAGATATTAAACTATCTAATAATTTGATTTTAACATACTGTCTGCATGCTGGATGCCTTAGCTACAATATATAAGTCTTTTGAACATAATTATGGATTCCTGTGGTGTTATTGCGTTACATTAAATGAGCCAGTGAATGAGATTTCCAACAATATGGTATGTGTGACCAGCAAAGCCTCAGATCAGCCTGCGCATACGCGCAGTCTGATCAGAGTCTTTGCTCGTCGCTTGAGTATTCTATGATTGTTAAGCTACTGACTGAACACCATTTGGAGTTTATAAGCTTAAAGGAGGCTGCAGAGGCTCGTCCGAGTCTACACTTGTCAAAATGTCACATTGTTGGAAATCTCATGCACTGGTTCAAATTTTTTTTTGAAAATTGTAATTGTGACTCACATCATTTACTCTTGCAACTTCTCTGTGTACTTTTCAAAAAAAAATAGATCTTGTTTTACTAACGTATTTTTTTGACTTCCCCTTTAGAAGAAACAAGGTTTGCTTTTCTATCTTAAATATATTGTCTTAAATGAGCCATTAAACAGCCCTACCCCATTTTTACTGAGCAAAATATATGTATGGATCATTTTAGAAAAATACGTGAATAGATTTGCAGCTGGTGGATATCTTACATTTTGGGACTATCTTGCTCAGATGATAAAGTATTATAGATCTGAAAGTTTATCATGGATATCTTACATTTTGGGGCTATGTTGTTTATATTTGTTTGTTTGTTTGTTTGTTTTCTTTAACTCCTTGTTATATCATGATTTATATGTTCTGGAAGATGATGCATTGATAAGTTAGGGGTCTTTCACGCAAACCAAATATCTATGTGTCTTGATCCACATCAGAATTAAGGGTGAGGTTGGGGCCTGCAACCGGTTTAAGCCCTCCAGTAAAATATTTTACTGACCGTTCCAAGTTATTCTTTTGTGGATCTTTTATGTTTTTTTTCTGTCTTGTGTTTGCTATGCCTTTGAGAGCGTCTTTTTATATGTGCCTTGAGGTCGCCTGCTAGGAAAGGGCTGACCTCTTGGCTCTCGTTTGTGTCGTCTAACCGTGAGTTTGTCACTTTCCTTTGGTATTCTGGGTCAGATGTGGTACTTGATTGTATCGATTCCTGATCTTTGCAACTTACTTACCTTGTTGCTTTACGTCCCAAGTCAACAGCTATGGTCATGGCGGGGTGGTCAGTTCACCTAACCACACTTTTTCCTGGGCAAGCTTGAACAAGCAGTTAACCAGTACTTCGTGCACATACTTCCGCTTGTATCTGACAACAACCCCTCTTGAACAATTCAGCGGAAGAGAGGAGAATGGCCATAGAAATTATGTCATGATCAATCTCCACGAAAGTATGGGACCGGATCGGGATCAAACTCGCGACCCCTGGATCTACAGTCAGACTCTCACCTGATGCCAGACACGTTACTGACTGCGCTATGCGGCCCCATATCTTGCTTATATGATAAAGAATTATAGATCTGCAAGTTTATCACCAAGTTTCTAAGACCATGGCGCGTATTAAAGGCGGTAAAATAGGTAACATGGCATACTAAGTAAGCGAGTGCATTGTCTCGACTTAAGACATTATATTTTTGAAAAAAAAGAATATTTTTCACAAGTTTCACTATAAACCACTAGCCTTTGGTGCCTAAATCTTAGAAATTATATTCATTGCTGATTATCAAGCCAGTGGACTTTTGTTACAGATGTTATAGTATGTTCTTAAAAAGGTTATCCTTTGGAAGCAAAGAATGCACCAAAGAACTGTTACTAGAGCGAGCATATTTCCTGGGCCAGACTAGCTAGTTTCGGCCATTTAGGCCTCATCAGTGACCCTCTAATTGTTTGAAACCTTTGATCCCAAAGAACAAGAAAATAAAATCTACACTATAGTGAAGAGCAGGGAAACGTTCTACCGCCGCCACACAGTCCCGACCACCAGAGTAGTGAAGTAAAATATGTTCTGATAAAGGTTATCCTTTGGATACAAAGAATGCACCGAAGAATTATAACTAGAGCGTGCATATTTTCCGGGCAACACTAGCTAGTTTCGGTCATTTAGGCCTCATTAGTGACCCTCTAATAGTTTGAAAGTTCCACAATGAAACCTTTGATCCCAAAGAACAAGAAAATAAAATCTACACTATAGTGAAGGGCAGGGAGACGATCTACCGCCGCCACACATACAATAAATAGTAAACCTGTGTAAAATGGACACTCTCAAAAAGACCAAAAGTGGTTTACAAAACCAATTATCGCTTAATGCAGGTCAAACATTTTGCAGAATGCTCCAAGGGGAGCATTCTGCAATACTTCCGACCTTCGTTAAGCTACCATTTGTCATTAAGGCCTTTTTTGTCTATTTTTGTATGGCCTTTTTTTACACAGGTTTTACTGTATTTCCTGATACGTGTAATGCCTAAATATATAGAGACACAAATGGGAAAGATAGTTTCATTTTTAAACAAGACAATCTATTAAAAATGTTCCTGTAAAATGTTAACATTCAAAACTTTTCATATCCAAGCCATCCTCATATACAAAACAGTTATGTGGCAAAATTATCACCATCATCAATCAGCTGCAGCAGCAGCAGTAGTGGTAGTATTCTTGCTACCAGTAGAATCATCACTTAGTATATAGACTGCTAATAGAGAGAGGTACTGCTCCAACCCCTTAGATAATTTTGCAGACAAATCCTAAATTAAAGCACAATCCAAGCTGTGTCAAATAAGAAATGATTGCACTCTGTAAGTGAAGGCTTTACTATGTAACAGCTGGTTACTTCTCTTACTATATCAAATTAAAACAAAGTTTTAAATAAAGGTTTACATACCGAAAAAATATATTAAACTATCTAATTATTTGAATTATTCATGAAGTCTGCATGCCTTTACTTCAATATATACAGTCAGAAATAAGTTAAGCATCGCCTCAACAGTTTCCTAGAAAACGCAGGAAGCTTTCCAGTCGTTGATATTTCTTGTTTGATTTATGAAAACAGATAAAGTGGTGACAATTTACAGCAAATTTCGATTCGATTATCACAAAGGTAAACAACCAGGCATGGCCAATGCACACTTACCCCTAAAATGGTCCGAATCCTTTAATCCATTATGGTATTTTCAAAACGCTTAGACATGTTAAGTGTTAGTGTCATATTGTTACAATATCAAAGACAAGTTCTGTCTGAAATTTTCAGATTCATATCTCTAAAAGAATAAAAGTTATGGATGAGTAAAGAATGGCATGTTACGAGGGCTGTTCAAATATGAATGCAAGTAGCTTCATATCTTTCGTCACATATATGCTACGACAATATGGTATACGCTTCTATAAAGGAGTATATGTCACCTTTAGACTGGCAACAGACATCAAGACAAATACAGTATACTTATCGAGTTATAGCCCTTTGAATGAGGGTCTCTTTAGTATACTAACAAACTCAATACTTCGAACATACCAGTGATATAGACGGGCGTATAATTCTTCGATAAATCGGTGAAATTTCTTGAAACTTTTAAGGAAGTATCCCCATATACTTTTATAATGATTCTGCGAAAGTTGCAAAAATCCGAAATGTTTTTGCTAAATAACATCGAATCGTTTCACTAAAATCTCCATATGTTTGCAAAAAATGGTTAACAAAGCACCCCCTTTCAGTTTCAGTCAAACTTTTCTCTAACAAAATGCACGGAGCAACATTTAAACTAGTTTTTCACTCAAAGACAATTTTGATCGCTCACACTGTATTGTTACTACTAATCATTGAAGGATAGCGGGTAATTTTTAACTGCTGAAAAGCATTTTTATTAAGTCAAAACTGCATAAAGTGAAGGGGTTATAGAGCTTATACTTAATTTTGTTGCCATAACATTGCGGTTTTAATCTAAATTTGAACGTTAACTTTAAGTTTTACAAAAATAAGTATTATTTACAAAAAAAATACTCACCTGGTCTTGAGGACTAGACAGATTGAACATGTTTTAATTAATGTAAACACGTAATTAAGAAGCAGAAAACTGCTTGAAAAATGATATAAAATGTGATAACTCTGTAAATAGAGGACGGAGCGCTTTGAAAACTTCCTTATGACATATTAAGCATGTTTTAAACAAAATGTAAAGAAAAGAAACAGCGATTTTCATTATTGCATCACCAGTAGATAACTCAAAATGACGTTTATCATAAAATTAATGACGTCACAAACGTGCCTGTTTACTGGAGATTGAAACAGGATAAAATAAACGTTTTCCTAGTAAGCAACTTTGTCAATGCACCTTAAACTTGCATCTAAAATTTGGTGCCATTTTGTATCAAACGTACAAAGATATGACACTATATCCGCACATGTACCAAGTGGTATATGGATATTTGCTTCAAAAAAAAACTTCAGTATACAGGAATGACCTTTATATAAGCGTCTGTAACTCGAGAAATATAGTGAGTGTTTCTTTATGTTTGGTACCATTTTAACGGCGATAGTTCTTTCCAGAATGGTATAGTATTTTGTCGTAGCATATATGTGGAGAAAGTTATGAAGCTACTTGCATTCATATTTGAACAGCCCTCGTATATAGTGATAATGCAAAAATTATAAACACGCGATTAACTTTCTCTATGATACTCTATAACTGATATGAAACTTTGAGTGCGACAGAATCAGTTTGGCACAAGTTTGAAAAATATGTCTAAATTATTTCTGCGTTTATTTGAATTCAAAGTAAGCACTTTGGGTTAAGCTGTGACTCTTTTTAAGGGTACACCCACAAATAGGGGTTGGTGTATACATGACATCGTAGAAATTCAGCAAAATGACCAAATGGCCTTCTGGTATGTTCAGCAGACCAAAGGAAGACTAGGGTAGCACACTATTACAACTGGATGTTCTTCTGAAGAGATTTGTACACGAAAAACGTCTCTGGAATATTGTTTGGGTGATGCTTAACTTAAGTCTGACTGTATATATGAATGTTTTCTGACTAAAATTACAGCTTCCTATGATATTAAGTGCGTCACATTGATTTATTTACCTTTATAAATGACAATTGTGACTGACACCATTTAAATGTGTTTCCTGTGTTCCAAATCGTTTGGGCTTTAAGGACTTAATTGATTTTTCTTTGTATGTGTTACCTGTGTTAGTATCAAACAAAATGACAGTCTTCAAAAGCAGAACCAGTATGTCAGTGACAGGGAATCAAACTCTAATAATAGTAGTGTTTGGTGCTGTTTTATATGTATGCATACACTGGAGTATGATTCTGACATCTGCCTCTTTGCGCATCCACTAACCTCACTATAACTGCCTCTGCATCTGCATCTGTGCTAGACAAGTAAAAGTATTTCTCTGATATTGCAAAGTATGTGTCTCTACTGTGTACCTCTTTGCAAATGAGGATTTCTGTTCATTGGTCAAACAGAATTTTAATGAGCTGCATTTTCTTGTTGTCATTGAAAACTTCCAACTCCTTTGGTACTTCAGTCTTTGAGCCTGAGATTTCGATGTTCCTCGTTGTTTGCACTCAAAGAAGTTAATTGAGTTTTTAGGATGTACCTGTAACAAAGTCCAGACTCTTGATGATATTTGCAGATAGTCTAATACTATTCCTGCTACATCTTGAAAGTTATCTGGTATATGATAAAGGACATAAAGTTGGACATTACAATCTCTTACGTATGTTACTGGTTGGTTTGTTGGTGTCACTGCCGGCTCGATACAAGCCTCAAGATGATGTTAAGCTTTTGTTTTCTCAGTTTTTGCAGGCATATTATCAGCTGTTGCATGCAAATAGGATCTGGCAAAAGGATAGAACAGGATGACATGTAGGTCTATATTGTGCTCAATGGATTATTTTATAAACTAGGTGATATGACTGTCCCATTTCATGATCCATTGAAAAGGGCTGAAATTAAAGGCATATGCCCCCGACAGTGTAATCAAATAATTTAACGTCAAGACAATGCCTTGTCCGTTTATTATGTACCATAATTACCACTGTTAAACTGTAATTTAATTCATGTAACGCACATAACAACATAGGAAGCCATATTTTTGTTCAAAAAGTTTTCAAATGTAGTACTGCATTCAATGTGCAGACTATATTAGAATGTCAAATACTTAGATATATACACTGTCATCTCTCTGCATAAGCTCCAACTTTCAATTTTCTTATCCTCATTTGATATAGTAACATAAGTGTCAAGCTGTAATAGGCTAACGCCCCAGCTTACAGAGTGCAAACATATCTTATTCGATGCAGCTTCTAGAGCAGTTTCTTTTTCAATTTGAAGTCAATATACTGTGTGATGATTATATTGGTTGTGATGGGGCGGCCAATTAATTTGCTACAGAAGCAGGCACAATGATATACATTGTATATGAGGAAAACTTAGCTGCGTATTTATTTTGAATATTTACATTTAACAGGAACATTTATTTGATTATCATGTTAAAATGTGAAACTATCATTTCTATTCTGGTCTCTATATATTTTAATAATATACATGTTCGGAAGTATTATGAAACTTTATCTATATTATCTGTAATCACGGCCCATGGGCTGTATAGTCAGCCAGCAAGAATATACTTTTGTAGCTTAAGGTACCAAAGACTAGAGCATTATAGGGAAACATGTGAAAAAAAAAACATTTTGTCTAAAATATCATCTCTTACGTATAGACAACGCCCTTGCTCATTTATTGTGACATGTAACATATGTTACATCCGTTAATAAGTGCTCTGATCTTGGTGTCAAACTTGCAGATTTTTAATTCTTTATTACATGAGCAAGACAGTCCAAAATGAAAGATATCCACCAACAGCAAATATTTTCACATATTTTATACTTACATGTGTAATTTATACCTTCCAAAAATTGGCTCCTTAAAACTTGGGATGGGGTAGGTAAATGACTCATTGAAACAATATATTCAAGATAGAGAAGTAAACTTTGTTATTTTCAATTAGCTAAATGAGTATGTTAGTACATTTAGATATTAGTTACAATTACATCCAGTATGCAGACTATATGAGCAATTTAATTAATTACACACTTTACTATCTTCTTTCTGTAGCTCGAACTTCCATTTTACCTTTTCTTAATTTAATATAGTAACATATGTAACAGGCTGCTATATTTAAGGTAGAAAGAAGTTACATTGAGAGTTAAAAAAAAAGAGAAAATACATCCGTATCCGTGCTTATATACCCTTGATAAAGCTCAGGTGGGTCTGTGCTGTAATCAGTTTACGCTTGCTCACGTTCAACCCTTTATCTAGGCATTTGGCGTGGGTACGAATGTGCTATTTATTATCTAAAACAATTATTTTGAGGCTACTGGCGGATCTTGAACCCTTCTTGTTAGATAGGGCTATGGAAAGGGACCAGACAATCTACTAGAGTAACGGTGCTCTGACCCATCGTTGATCTCTAGTAGGACTATAGTAGCGACTATCGATGTTCGAATCGAACTATAGTTACTATAAGAGGAACTAAAGTTCGATTCGAAGTGCGCCTTCGATGTTCGAAGGGTATTGCACGAACAAGTGAGCTTTGCAGCTGTCAATCAACACATGTCTTTCATGGGGCTATGAACGGTTGCAAAAATCTAATAATTCATTTAAGACTTGCTTTGAAATGTTAATATCTCCACATACAGACAGCCAAACCATGTTAAACCAGTAACCTATATTAGAGGTCACTGACTACCTATATTAAAGGTCACTGGCTAAACTAGTACGTACCTGTAGCTGGAATAATAACTTTATTGCTAAGGCAACCAATGGTCGAAACTAGAGTTCAAATTCAGCACAAATTTCATTCATTGTGCATTTCTTTTTGAGATTTTATTAAGGGTAATTTAGGTAATAATATTGTATTTGTATTTCAGGAGGCAAATATGTACCCAGAAGTGTTCTTGTTGATTTGGAGCCCGGAACCATGGATTCAGTCAGATCAGGACCATTCGGACAGATTTTCAGACCAGACAACTTTGTGTTCGGTAAGTTCACAGGGGTGTGACATTATTGTTTTAAATGGACGTGTCTACCTTTATTTGTAGGGTGAGCCCAATCTCAATTTTATGGATTTTGTGGTATTTTTTAGTTTTTCATAATAGAACATTCTGTAAGCAAACATGACAGACCGAGATTAGACACCTCAGTGTATGGTGTCTGATCTGGGTGTGCACTGTTTGCCCATGTCCTAGAAAAAAGACGCTAGGCTTATATGGCTAAACAATTATACACTGACCCAAAATGAAAACTTTACATAGTATTCAAAAGTATATATTTTGATGATAAATTAAGTTTCGGGGTTAATTTTTTCGGTCATGGAATCTTCAATGCCTTATCCATGTCTCTGAAAAAAATATTGGATGAAAATCATAAATTGCATTGTTTTTATGATTAATTCAGTTCAGAGGGGTCAAAATGGAAAATTCTAAAAACAATTAAACCAGACACACAGATTTTGGAAACAAGAAATTACTGACTGCTGTTAAAAATATCATCAGTAACAAGTGTGACCTTCATTGCAGAATACGTCGCCTCATTGAATTTACGTAACGTTGTATAGCCACGTTAGGGATACGTATGAAATGCTAACAGAGGTGCATATTGGAGTCATTTAACGCATCCAGTTGATGATTGGGCCTGACCCTCCGACACAGTTCATCCAAAACGTGTTCTATGGGGTTCATATCCGGGGTTGTAGCAGGTCAAGGCAAAAGGTTGACGTTATTTTTAGCATGGAAGTGTGTGGTAATTTACGTGTTGTGTGAGGCCTTGCATTGTCATGCTGGAAAATGCCAGGCCGTTTTTTTGCACGAAATGGCTAATAATCTTTAGAGCATGCACCCCGTAAAGACGAGCAATAATGCATTCCGTTTAAAACGATTACGTCAGTAAGTTAACGTGTTTACGCGATAAGGACGTAACGTCGTTCCACTTGCGCGACCAGGTATTTGCACGAACTCTTACATACCCAGTTCTGTTGTACCGATTCATAAGATAATGAATAGTCGGTCAAGAGCATCCAAATTGATGCGCGATATCATTTACCGTAGACCCCACCTTGAGCCCGCCAATAACGTGGTTTCTTTGATCTTTTGAAAGACGTGCCGTCACTAAATCGAAGCGTTTTGTAACAATAAATTATTTTTTATTACCAGGACTCAGCTGCAAATGATTTCTTGTTGGTTTTAAAAATGTTAATGACCAACCTGTTCCTCAGCACGTGCAACGTACGGAACACGTTTTTCAGGCGTTGACACTTGAATAGGCATGGGATTTGAATACAAAGTGCATAATCGTTATCTGCGACGAAGTCTCGATAAGCATGCGTAAATCTTACAACGACATTTATACTAACAAAACAGTTATTCATAGAAATAAAGTGTAAAGTTTTCATTTTGGGTCAGTGTATAATGTAATTAAATACTATACTGACGGGTAAAAGAAACGCTACAGTAAAAGTTTGTCATATATTGCATGTGCCTCAAAAACTCGAGCTGCACAAGCCTACCATGACCAGAATCTTGAGTCAAGCCTCGGGGTTATTTTAATTTGTCGATTTTGTTTAACAGGTGTGTTGTCTAATATACATGTATATCAATTCTATCACTATTTTTCCTTCTTAGTAATTTATCGCAAATTTTAGATGTAGCGTTTCTTTTGAACGCGTCAAGAAATGCAACTAAAGTTTGAAGGATAGTTCCTGACAGAATAGCACATAAATTAGTTTATGAAAATGGGTAAACAAACTAAGTGTTGCTGTTAAACTGGTGACAATTCATTCTCGGTAAAAATGAAAATATCTTAAAGACATATGCGGCTAATTTTTATGTGCATCATTCTCGCGTCAGGAAACAGGTAAAGTTGCCGGGTCATGTCTTTCGACCATTTACGGATTCGGAACAACACAACTTTCAGAAACTTTCTGTCATATCAAGGTTCCCACATTTTCGTGACAAAATAAAGTAATCAAAGTGTGTCCGAAATATTTATTGTCCTTTTATCAGAACTGATTGTCTCAGTACCTAAGACAGATAAATGTAGCTCAGACGAAATCAAACGATGTACACAATTACCCTGGTTACAAATACGAAGGTGGCCGAGTCTCTTCTATTTTGTATCGTTATCTAAAGCAGCGCACGACCTATCCTCGTGGCCTAGTTGTTAGCGTGTCTGGCTAAGAAACCAGAGAACCTGGATCGATTCCCGGGTGCGCGCCTATTTTCAGTGTGTTTTTCTTTCCTTTTTAGCATTTTAATGTTAAATTGCTTCAAACTAGTAAAGCGGCATCATCAAAACGACAGAAATGGTAATTCCGGAACTTTTTATATTAAATTATGCATGAAACTTATGAGGGTGTGGTTGAATTTGGCCTTCCTGAAAGATAATTAGTTCGGTGACCCCAGATTTTTATTCTTTTGTCTGAAAGGTGTTATAATAGTCCATGAAATAGAAATAAATTCTTAAGATCTTCTACGTCAGCTTTTTTAATATATGATTTATTCTTAAAACAAATTCCAATTTACGGCGAAATCCTAAAACATATCATGCAGTATCCTGTCAAAACTTGGGATAACAAACAAACTCGCACATTTTCTAAAAAGTTTGAGGTCATGGGCAATCATTTAAGTTAATAGATAGAAGCTGTCTGAAGCTTACAGCAATATTTAGGACTAGCGTTATTCTTTCGTCTGTTTAGAAAGTTAGTAAAATGCTGAAAACTTCCAGATGAGAGTATGAACAAATAAGCACGGTGACATAGCCTTTTTATTGCAAAAATGGATAGCCCATGCATAGAACAAACTGTATGCAAAATATTGAACAGATTTCAACATGGGAAGTATTTAGTAGCATATGTCCTTAGCTGAGGACCGCGCTTCCCACCCAAACTACAAAAATAACTTTGAACACAATGTTAAAAATAACTTAAATCAGTGATATACGTTATATGCGAAGATTTGCCCTTTTATACCCCCTTGTCAACGTTAGCACGCAATATCTCGTTGATTTACAGGGCCTATACAGATGTTGGTGGTGTAAAATATTTATATCATGTTTTTCATCCTGTACATTGAATAATCCAATCACCCACTTGCTAAAGCTCGTTGATTATCTTCATGCACAGGTGGTCAAGCCATGGTATAACTTTTACCTATACAACTGTGCACTTGGTATCCTGGGACGCCTCCTTAAAAATAAGGAAGACTTATGTATTGATATTTTAGGATGCGAAAAATATAGTTTCGAACTTATTAAAACCAAAATAGCTTCATTTTGTCTGTAGATCGCAATGATATCTTTGACCATAAGTATTGCACTGATCCTGGCAACTTATTTTGAAAACATTTAAAATAACAAGTTGAAATATCAATACTTCACTTAAGTAGTACTTTAATTTAAGTAAGCATTGTAATTTCAGGCCTAGATCAGATGGGCATAATCACTACGTTCAATAATGGGGAAATGCACAATCAAAGCAGGAGAGGTCATGTTTCAGGAATTCATCAATCCCTCTTATTTTAGATTACTAAATTAAAGTGAACCATTTGAAGCTTATCTAAGAATCCTACTCTTGTATTGCATGTAACATAAAAGAGATGCTCGTCCATCTATAAAGAAACTGTTGAATTAATCCATGATACACATATGCTTAAAATCAAGCCATTGTAAACTCTAAGAGGACTTTCCTTGAAAGCATAACTGCTGCCCGATGCTTTGATAAGAACAATGCATTGCCAGAATAGTAAATGCTCTAGCAGTTTAAGAAATAACGCGTTGAAGTTATATCTGTATAATTTCATGATAATCAGACAAATAATGTTGTCAGTTTTTTCTCTTCATTCTTTTATGTAAATTCAATTTAAGATTTATTTAAAAGTTTCATTAATCTTGGAATTTGTTATTGTACCGACTGATCCCATTCTGCTATATGATTTCGTGTGAGGCTTTCTTTCGACAGTTAACGTGGAAATCAAAATGGCGAGCTGACTGATCCTCCGGATTAATGACAAAGGGTGAGATTGGAGATAAATACTTGTGAACCCGTCAGCTTGATACAATGAAACAAATCGTTCCAAAATCAACACAAACTCAATATATTCAATAATTTGTTTTTGAGATAAAAGATGCATTCAAAAGCAATGACCCCGTCGGTGTTGACACGAAATAATAATATTTGAATATAAAACAATGCAGGTATTAAGTATCTGATGATTTTAAAGAAGAATGTGGCTGGTATGGTTAGCTGGTTGAAGATTAGTTTACTATTGTTCTTTATCTATTAAAGTAGTTCCTACCCCTAGATACAATTTTGTTTAGATGTAATAAACAAAAAATACATGTCACTAAAATGGCGCTTGTTGTTGCCTGTCTCCATGTGCGGGAGAAAAACTAAATACTGGATGGGAGAAAAGGGAACTTATTTTACACGTTGATAGAATTCCATTGCCAAACAGTGTAGTAATTTATGCCTATGATTTAGGAGAATAACCTGTCCTCGAGATTATATAACTGTTTTCATGCTCATATCAACTGAGAACGAAATTTACAGTGCTCATAAATGTTAAAATGCCAACAATTGTTGGTATTTTAACATTTGCTAGCAGGATACATACAACATCTGATAGTTTTAAAGCAAGACATATCATGTATCTATAACCAGTGGAAAGTTCATGCTTAGTTGAGTTGGGTATGAAAAATAATTATATAACCTCGGGACCTGGTCTGCATACAAATCATAACAAAAACAGACAATTTTGCTGAACAAATTATAGGAAAAACTACCATCATAATTGGGCCTCGACATGGATAAAACCTGTATTCGTGGTTCTCTCAGAGTCAATCCAGTCTTCTCAGTTACAGATATTAGCTAGAATATTGAAATGTCGCCATTTGCAGGTTTACTATTGAACTTCCCTGATGGCGAATCACAAAGGCGCTGGTCAGACTGCGTGGATGCGCAGGCTGTTCTGTGCCTTTGTTATTAGTTTGTATAAACATGTGTGCATATAACGCAATAGATACATGTATGATACTTATAAAGATAAAAAAACGGATTCAGAAGAAAGTCTTTTGACATTTTGAAACCGTTTGCCCGTTGTTCAATATTAGAAATGTAATTAACATATGATATCGCGTGGAACAAAGTCAGGTTTTCTCGCGACGAGGCAAAACTATAATAATTTGAGCCAGCGCACGACAGAACTGTACCTTCTAAATGATCTGTTCACTCAACAAAAACTCAGCTCAGAGTGAGATATCTCAAAATTTGAAGTACAATTCTTTCTACAAAATATTACTAATTTTAAGTTTAAATGATCAGCCTGAAAATCACCCTCGTAAGCCCAGGCGGAACTGCATGAATGAACGCAGCGTAACGTGCGTTTACGAGGATGACTTAAAAAGCCGGAGATACTATTGCAACCTGCCTTGACAAGTATTTTAAAGTAAGAATTAATATTATGTGGAAAATCAGGTTCAAAATCCTGATTTTATGAATAATCCTGAAGAATTTTACTCGTGTATGAGGATGTCTAAAACTTTCACCTATACTCAAGATGATTATCTTAAACAAGATAAGATTTTCTCGACACAAGGGCTAGTTCTGCACTGTATCATTTTGCTCTACAGGACAGAGCGGAGCCGGGAACAACTGGGCAAAAGGTCACTACACAGAGGGCGCTGAATTGATTGACTCCGTTCTTGACGTCGTGAGAAAAGAGGCAGAAAGCTGCGATTGCATTCAAGGGTTCCAGCTCACACATTCTCTGGGAGGGGGCACTGGGGCCGGTATGGGAACCCTCCTTATCAGCAAGATCAGAGAAGAATACCCCGACAGAATCATGAACACATTTTCCGTTGTGCCGTCACCAAAGGTACGTATTTAACCCTTAAAGCGCCAATCGCAACAAAAGTCGTCTGCTTTCTCGCCTGTTCAAATGATTAAGAAGCCTCTTTGACAAACAGTGTGGACCCAGATCAGACTGCTCCTATAGGAGCAGTGTGATCTGGGTCCACCCTGTTTGCTTCTATACTTAAATTAATCAGTAATATTAGGCAATTATTTGCAGCAGACGACTTAAGCAGATGTCATTTTTCAGATGCAGTTTTTCTTGGCGCTTTAAGGACTAATTGTATCATCTAGTATTAATATTCTTCAAGCAGTGGTGCATGTTATCAGATCCTGATTAATGCATTATTGACTCCTGCTTTGTATTTTCTAACGAACTATTGATTAAACTAATATTCCTCTTGCATACGTATATACGTAATTTGAAGAAAGATAAAAATATAATGGCAAGGGTTCCAGTTCACACATTATCTTGGAGGTGGTACTGGGGCCGGTCCTGAATATATATGGTAAGCCAGGACTTTAGTTTAGAGTGTGTAAAGAAAATTTAATTTTCTTATTTCTCAACCAAAACATATGTTTTGGGTACTCAAAAGAACCGTCTCATTGAGACGGTTCTTTTGAGCACCTAAAATATATGTTAAAACTGATGGGTAAGACAATATATACATTTGTACGCTCAAATGTTTTGTCCACTAAACCTGGGTAAGCTGTAAAAAGCTATAAGAGTTCTCAAGTTTCAAGTCCTCAGGACCTACATGGTGCACTACCCATATTTTCTGTTCATATTGAAATCACATTCCAAGTGCAGTTACTTCTTTTTCGAAATATTTGATTGGTTACTTAATGCATTCCTTGTATTAAACCCTTTTCATTCTGATTAATTATCCCATACATATTGATAAATTAAGTATGGAATTGTTCATTTCGTATTTAAGGGGCTGCCGGTCAAAATTTCTATAAATGGTGTATTTCTGTCCCTGAAAATTGTTTTTATATTAGCCAACACTGCAGATCCTGATGAAATGCCGCATTATACGGCATTTCATATGGTTCTGTACTACTTGCAAAACTACATGTTTATTAAAAATGGTATTCTTTAGAGTCAGATGATAGTTTAAAAATTCTCTTCTGTGACCTCTAAAATGTATAATGGACAATCCCATTCATTTTGTATCGCTCTATGGGAAATCCTATACCAGCAGGCCTTTAGTTAAGAGTGAGTACCAAAAAATTTGTTTTTTCTTATTTCTCAACCAAAACATATGTTGTGGGTACTCAAAAGAACCGTCTCAATGAGACGGTTCTTTTGAGCACCAACAACATATGTTTAAAATGATGGGTAAGAAAATATTCACAATTTTGCGCTCAAAAATGTGTTTATCTAAACCTATGTATACGTATCAAAAAAGGTGGCTACATAATTATTATCTTGTAGGTATCAGACACCGTCGTTGAACCCTACAATGCTACACTCTCCGTCCACCAACTTGTTGAGAACACTGATGAAACCTACTGTATTGATAACGAGGCTCTCTACGACATCTGCTTTAGAACACTGAAACTGACCACACCAACATACGGGGACTTGAACCATCTCATCTCAGCAACTATGTCAGGAGTTACCACTTGTCTCAGATTCCCAGGTAAATGATGTGTGATTTTATTCGAAAAGTGAGACTCAAACCAGTCTCATCAGCTACAGAGACTAGCTAGAACAATGAAATTTCTCTTGAAGCAAGTTAATATACGGTACTTTCCAGTAAGAGAATAATGAAGGCGCTGATCAGTCTGCGCGGATGCGCAGGCTGGGCTGCGCCTTTGTTGTTCGCAAACCTTTGAAGACAGGTTTTCTTGCGTCGAGCCCCATTTCATTTATTCATTTTTTTTAAATTTTGTTTTTATATTTTTGTACATAACAAATTTTAAATTATGCTACTAACCAACAAATCAGCTGACATCAATAGCATGTGCCCGGAGTATGCTAATCTGACTTTAATGATACACAGTATACATTTTAAGCATTGTCAATTTCAGAAGAACCAACTGTTAATAGCATTTTAATGAATTAACTTAAAACTTCTCAATTTCGTGCGGTCAATAGTATATAAAAATGACTATGTTTTAATCTCTGTGTATATAAACAGAGACATTTGTCAGGTATTCTAAATCACGGGCGGATCCAGGATTTCTAGAAAAGGGGTTCAGATGTATAAAGGACTTTTAATCAAACTTTAATGTGAAGATCATTTAACAGTATTTCAACTTAACTTTCATTTTTTGCGTTATGAGTAGTTTATTTATTGACAGCCCATGTTCGCCAAGAGTGCACTTTGTTTGCCCCAGCCACCAACCTGGTTATATCAGAGTACACACTGCACACACAATAGGAAGCTAAAGGATCATAGACTCCATGCGGTCAAACCAGACTCTGATCAAACTGGGTGGTCAGCTACTTACTATATTGTGTTCAATTTTTCTATAGGCCAACTGAACGCTGATCTTCGAAAAATAGCTGTAAATATGGTTCCCTTCCCTCGTCTACATTTCTTCATGCCCGGATTCGCTCCCCTTACATCACGTGGCAGCCAACAGTATCGAGCCCTCACCGTTCCTGAACTTACACAGCAGATCTTTGACGCTAAGAACATGATGGCTGCTTGTGATCCACGCCACGGAAGATATTTGACAGTGTCAGCCATGTTCAGAGGAAGAATGTCAATGAAAGGTCTGTATCCTTTTAAAATTTTATTCAAGGATAAATTTTCATAATTTAGTTGTCACTTAATTAGTGCTGCCATTTAACCACTTTAGATCGTTTTTTCAATAAAGCTACATACAATTACTTTAGAATACACAGTAGTTTAGTTTATACATATGGGCCAGTGCGTGAGATTTCCAACAATGTGGTATGTGCGACCAGCAAAGCCTCAGATCAGCCTGCGCATACGCGCAGTCTGATCAGAGCCTTTGCTAGTCGCTTGAGTATTCTATGATTGTTAAGCTACTGACTGAACACCATTTGGAGTTTCTAAGCTATAAAGAAGGCTGCACAGGCTCGTCTGAGTCTAAACATGTCAAAATTCCAAATTGTTTGAAATCTCCTGCACTGGCTCATATTTTATTGCCACAAATTACAGTAATGGGGTTGGTGCACAGGTTCTCGCAACATTAGTTACGACCCTCATATCAATCAAAGCATATAAACATGGCTATAAATCATATATTCAACTATACAAAACCATATAAATAAATACATAAATAAATTAATAAATAAATAAATATGAGTACAATTTTGAGTGCAGTTTAGCATGATTCAGATTCTTATAGGCAAGCAATCAGTATCTAACATCCTAATGGATGGACACCCATACCATTTTGTCTTTTATTGTCCTGTTTAGTTATTGCTCTGGGAATTTTTCGCACACTCATAAAATTTATACCAATGATCGAATACTCAATTATCAATGTTCTCTTAGTCATTGGGCCCACCAGTCACAAGGAGCAGGCCAGCTCCGCTCAGGCAAAGGGAAATAAGGTATAGCATAAAATGAGTTTAATATATTTAAATTTCTTAATCAAAAAGAGAAAAATATGATCAGGTATTGTCAAAATGTTAAGTGCCCTTTATAGAATCATGTACTGCTCTAAATAATGATGAATTAAGTGATTTGTCCATAGATAGTATACATTGAGGGGTCAGGGATGATAATTTACAAAAATATATTGTACAATCTTCCAACGAAGGTCGATTTTGTCTTAGCAAACAGTGTAGACCCTGATTAAATGTGGCACTCTACGACATTCTATCTTGGTATTCAATCCTTTTAGGGGTTTCCAGACTACAATATGTTTTTGTCAGTTGAAATATCCTTTTCAATTCTTTATATTTAAAGCTTATACTAGCATTCGAATATTAATGGTATGGAACGTTTATTTTCATTCTTTAGCTATGAATAGTAATTGATTCAGGAAAACATAAGACCTAGAGACAAATGAGCTAAATCTGGCTGAAATGCCAGAAAAGAACTATACTATTTTCTGTCAGGTGAATCTAAATGTAAGCTAAATGGCATTACATGTAAGTAACCAAAATTACTACATAAGTGATCTGATGGAATAAGTGTGAGTTATTGTATGGCATGTGGATTGGTATGGGAAGATACTCCACTAGTGTTACCGAGTCGATTATTACATGTAAAATCGCAAAAAACATGCAATAACTTTACTTACATGTATATCAGAGCATGTGCTTACACTTTCTGCATCATATGATATATGAACCTCGCCGTGAGAAACCCTGAATTCGGGGTTTACGACCAGTCAGTGCTGAAACAACTCTGCTTGGCTACAAAGGCGAGTTAGAATTGTATTTTTTTGCGTATAGCAAGTTCAGTTTTGATACTTACTAGAATGCGAATAACAAAGGCGCAGACCAGACTGCGCGGATGCGCAGGCTGGTCTGCGCCTTTGCTGTTCGCATGCAACAAACTCAGGTTTTCCCATGATGAGGTCCATTTGATGTAGAAACTAGCATATTTTTGTGCCTTAACCCTTAAAGCGCCAATCGCAACAAAAGTCGTCTGCTTTTTTCGTCTGCTGAAATATTTAAGAAGCCTCTATGGCAACAATGTGGACCCAGATCAGACTCATAGGAACAGTCTGTTCTGGGTCCAAGCTGTTTGCTTCTATACTTAATTGGTCAGTAATGTTAGATAATTATTTGCAGCAGACGACTTCGGCAGACGACATTTTCAGATGCATTTTTGGGCACTTTAAGGGTTAATATGACTTCCGTAACAGTTTGATGAGATTCCATATGAAATAATTAATCTGTTTACAGAGGTTGATGAACAAATGTTGAATGTCCAAAACAAGAACAGTAGCTACTTTGTCGAATGGATCCCTAACAACGTGAAGGTTGCTGTGTGTGACATCCCACCACGTGGTCTAAAAATGTCATCTACTTTTATTGGCAACACGACAGCTATTCAGGAACTCTTCAAACGGGTGTCAGAACAGTTCACAGGTATGTTCAAAATTCATATACAATGGCTTTGTGCATAGGTCTAGATAAGGACTAATTTGGACCTTTTTCTTATCAATTAGTCTCATGATATATTTTGGGTAATGACGGTTCTTTTCAGTACTCAAAGTGAAATAGATGTGTTTACGCAGCAAGATGATTGTAAAACTAGAAAGGACACTAAGTAATACATGAACATTACAATATAATGATTATTTACAAAACTACCAACACACGATGGGAGCAATGACAAACAATAAACTAACACCAACAAAATCACTGCCTTGTAATAGGGGAATAGACAGAAGACTATGTCACTGGAGGAGCTCAAATATATGATTAAATGTAATTATACCACCTTTACCAACTTTAGCATGAAATATCTCGTGATGTGCATGGTCTACACTGATGATGGTGGTATAAAATAGTTATGCCATGTTTGTCCACCTGTACGTAAGATAATCCACTCGCTAAAGCTCGTGGATTATCTCCACGTACAGGCGGACAACCCATGGTATAACTATTACTTAGTTGGCCATTTCGTTGCCCTAGTTTCTGATGTTGTTAGATCATTGATTTGAATGTCAGTTTAGTTACGTAAAGGAGTTAGGAATATACATTTTGTGTCAAATATCTAATATGAATGTGGTTGTTTGCTCATGTTTTAATGTGTGCATGTAGCCATTGTCATTAGCGGTTATTGACCATTTTGTTTTTGTGACGAGTAATAGTTATACCATGGGTTGTCCGCCTGTACGTGGAGATAAGCCACGAGCTTTAGCGAGTGGATTATCTTACGTACAGGTGGACAAACATGGTATAACTATTTTATACCACCAACATCAGTGTAGACCTTGCACATCACGAGATATTTAATGCTAAAGATGGTAAAGGTGGTATAAATAATCTTAGACAGAAAATGCTATGATTTATCAAAAACAGTAATGTATGAAACAGACAATGTCTTGCCAGTACTGATGCAAGAACTGAAGTCTTAATGATAATAATTATTCCGTACCAGCGTTCCATACATACATGTATCTATGGGGTTTACATGCAAAAATTAATGATATCAATAATGCTGTATGTATATGTATTTAAAATCATTTGTAACCTTTGTTTGTGTGTGTTGATGTCTTTTGTCCCAGTCAACACTTTTTCAGTCTTGTTGGGACAATTTACTGTCTATCTGTGTAGAATCAGTACTAGTTAGAAGATTAAGAAAGTAAGGAAGAAGGCAAAGGTCAGAAATCGATACAAGCAAGTATCACACCTGATTAGGAAAGTGACAAAAACACAAGAAAACACAACATACAAGAGAGCCAAGGGGTTAAACCTTTTCCAGCAGGGTACTACAAGGCTTCAATGAAGAGACATGACAGCATGACAGACACAAAACATGAATAACAAAAAAGATCCACAAAAGAAGCACCGCCTTGGAACCGTCAGTGAAAATAAAATACTTGGTGGCTTAAACTAGTTTTATGTCTTGCTCAAGGACACAATGCAGTGACCTTGATGTGTCTCAAACTAACAACCCTTTGAACCTTAGACATTTGTAATCTCAGCCATTACCTGTACTCTTGTTTAATTATAGTTTCTTCTGCATTACAGCTATGTTCCGTCGTAAGGCTTTCCTCCATTGGTACACAGGTGAAGGTATGGATGAGATGGAATTCACAGAGGCTGAATCAAACATGAACGACTTAGTATCTGAATACCAGCAATATCAGGTCAGTTACTATTTGTGTTTGTGTTTAACACATTTGTACTGAATGGAATTTCCCACTCTTATTAATAGGGCCAGTTCATTTCCATTTAATGGTTATTGGGTGTTTTTTGTTGTTGTTGTTGTTGTTGTTGTTGCTTTCATTATCATTCAAATTTATATTTTTTCATAGATTCTGACGTCTTGGCTTTCACTTGAATATGTATTGATTTGTTTTGATTCACTGTTTAAATTTACTTGCTCTCCAAATTTAAGAGAGGCAGAGCCTGGTTTTCACTTGACTATTATTCAGATATTTCATGCCTGTTTGTAGTATTGTCAAAACTATTACCCTGAGGTGCCGTGGACGACCTGATGCACTATTGCACGAGGCTGAAGGCCGAGTACAATATTGCATCAGGTTGTCCACGGTACCAAGGCGTAATACGTTTGACTATACTACAAACAGGCATGAAATAACTGTTTTATTACCCAACTAATTTGATGAAATACTTAGCAGCGCTCCTTGGAGGATGGGGTTGCTGTAGACGATGTGGTTTTGTTGCAAACATAACATATCACCAAATTGGCTCAATTTTGGTCTCAAAATGTTCCGCTCGTCCTAACTAAGAAAACGAGTACCCACACTTTATGTTTCTGACCATAAACAACGGAGTTATTGGATGTTAAAATTGCCAAACCATGCCCCATTTTTACCATTGCTCTATAACGTCTCCGGTACGCGCATCGTCGTCGTGCATGTCGATAACTCCTGTGTGTTTTGAACAGCGAAGCGGGAAACCAGGCCATGGTATAGTGCCAGTCAATAGTCATATTGGTTGACTGGCCAATAGTTCAGTGACTCATGACATAGCAAAACATAGACAATTTCTCCGTATATAGACGGTTGGGTAATAAATAGAGTTGTTATATGACTGGAGAGAATCCTGTCTCCTGATTGGCCCAATTTGTTTTCATAAATCTCTATGTCTACCTAAAAACTGGTCTGAACTGGCTCAGAAGGTGATATAGGATGAAATCCAGCTCAAACTAGTTTCCAGAAGTTAATATTTTTGACACTTCTGCAATATCACCCTCTAGAGAGCTAAAAATAGCATGATGAGTATAAAACTAGCATGTGCTGCATGAAATTGACATGATTTGCTGTTTCACATCCCAACAGGTAAACTAAAGACTTTCATGAATTTTAACAACTGTTTTGTTATGTTTTGTTTGTTCATTTATCTTTGTTTGAATAAACAAAATGTAAAAAAAAGTTTTTTTGATAAAATTTTACATTCCACATTCAGAGAATTAATCTACATTTCAAATTGCAAAATACTACATTAAAATATTCTAATACAGTTGATAAAACTTTTTAGAAAGTCCTTAGGTTGAAGGTTGACTGCAACAACAAAAGTTAAGTTAAAATAGAAAATTTTCATTCTAAGTTGAAAAGTCATATAACAAAACAGTTATTGACTTCAATCTCGGTAGACATAAGGATTTATCTACCCTTAAAAGTGATATTCACCTCGGCCTAGCGGCCTCAGTGAATTATCACTTTTTCGGGTAAATAAATCCTTATGTCTACCTTATTGAAGTCAATAATTGTATAATATTTATCTGTCTTCGAAGTTACTGAGCTTGATTTTTACCTGACTATGTATTCATTTGTTTGTGTTTTTACCAGGATGCCACAGCGGAAGAAGAGGGAGAGTTTGATGAAGAAGAAGGGGGCGAAGAAGAAAATTGATAAAATAAACATCTTTTGTGTATATTATCCTGTCAGTCAATCCGTCCATTATGCCATCAGAATATCAGAAGTTCAGAACTGTACTACTCACAGCAATAACTCGTATAAGCTACAGTAAAACCTGTGTGAAACGGCCACTCTCAAAAAGACAAAAAAGATTATCGCATAATGCAGGTCAAAAGAAGCATTCTGCAATACTTTCGACCTTCATTAAGCTACCATTTGTCATAAAGATCTTTGTTTTGTCTAATTCTGAGAGGCCGTTTTACACAGGTTTTACTGTATGTTGTAATAAGCAGCCGTGATTAGGATCAACTCAGTTAAATTACAACCCAGTAAACATCTATATGTATATACAGGTCACCATCGGCCCGCTAGCGAAACGCCATTTCAATGGCGTTTTGATGACAGGCTTATGGTGGTCCGACAGTGTACTCTGGCTGAGAAGGCTTGACTAGTGTAAATTCAAACAAATAAGGGTTGATTTGCAAATAGGGCAATTCTAACATGGATAGTCTTTTTAACTATACTTTATACAATAGTCTTTTTAACTAACTATAATAGTAAAAACCCACATCTGGATTTTTATTGTTGGTAAATGAAATCATTTTGTAAGAGCTTACCCTATTGTATAAAGCTGGCAGATACCATTTCTACATATTGACCTCATAAAAACCCAGCCCCGATCCGCACCCCAGATGCACCCCAGATACGAGGGTTTATTTATAATATAGTTTTCTCACTTCCTTACCAAAACATATGTTATGTGTACTCGAAAGAACCGTGTCATTGAGAAGGTTCTTTTGGGCACCCAAAACAAATGTCTAAACTCGTGGATAAATAAATGTTAATAATTTCACAATCCTTGTTTAATCTTATCTGGACCTATATGTCATACGTCGATACTATAAATTGTTTTGCTTCCTGTCCCTAAAGTTCTGATTTACTACTATGTACATTTTTACGTATGGTCGCCATTTTCTATATATCATGCTGTTTTTTCTAGATTCTAATACTGATAGTGCATACGTATCTCTACAAGTTATTGTTTTATAAATTGTTTAGAACATTAAAAAAATTACCAGATTTCTCAAATAAACTGATGAGTCCGCAATTTAAAAGGTATCTTTTTTATGCATTTTTGACTGTATTTGTCCGTTTTAAACCACCAATGAACGCAACTGTTGTATTTAGAAGTGATGACAAGTTATGTATTACTTATACCATTGTTTGTCCGCATGTATGTGGAGATAATCCACGGGCTTTAGCGAGTGGATTATCTCCTGTATATGTGGACAAACTATAGTATAACTACTTTATGCCAATTACATCAGTGTAGACCTTGTTTATAACGTGATAGTTCGTGTTAAAGTTAGCAAGGGTGGTATAATTCTGTTTCATCATAAATCAGAATATCATATAAAGATGTATTGCATATCAAAATGTCATAAAGGGGTATAAGAACCATTCATTGCAGAATATAAACAGCAAATACTTTCTATTTGAGTTATAATGTCCAATTTGTTTTATTGTACTTCAGGCATGAACAAATCTATTCACCTCATAGTGGAGTATGTATGTTGTGATTCTCTAAAAAGGAAATATAACCTTTTTTGTTATGTCAAAACTTACACATTAAAAATCATCTAGTTTAACCTCTTTCTCGTCACATATGCAGATATTACCTGGATAACCACTTCATTTATAGCTTGGATATCAGAACCATTTGAACACTAGATATCAGAACCATTTAAATACTAGATATTAGAACCAGATATCAGAACCATTTGAACACTAGATATCAGAACCATTTAGACACTGGATATCAGAACCATATGAATACTGGATATCAGAACCATTTGAACATTTGGTATCAGAACCATTTGAACATTGGATATCAGAACCATTTGAACGCTATATATCAGAACCATTTGAACACTGGATATCAGAATCATTCGAACACCGGATATCAGAATCATTTGAACACTGGATATCAGAACCATTTTTGAACACCTGCTATTTGGTTTGAATAAGATAAATAAAAATACATAACAAAGTTTTTAATCACTTTATCATCAATGTAAGTGTTGTGTAGCCATTGGTCAATATCTCATCTATGAGTGAGCTGTTTCTGTACAAGCGCTCTTTTTTTAACTAACTAACAATTCACAAACTGGTATGTGTCGAGGAAACACACAGTTTGGTACAGATCTTGTATAACATATTACTCTAATTTAAAAATGGTTTTCATATGACGTTCAAAACTATTGTAATATATATATATATATATATATATATATATATATATATATATATATATATATATATATATATATATATATATATATATATATATATATATATATATATATATATATATATATATATATATATATATATATATATAATTTAACTTAGATGAAACACCCTAATTACGAAACGTAAATTCTCGCACATAGATAAGGATATCTGAGACTTTACCCTGGGATAGAAAATCTTATCTTACCCATGCTATCTTACACAGGACGTCAAGTTACGTCATCCTGTGAAATTGCTACTTAGCGTATTCAGAGACTTCTGTAAGACATCTTTAAATTAATAAATGAATAAGTAAAAACAGTGGTGAGCAAGAAAAAGAATGGATTATTCGTGGGAGGGTAGGATAGAAAAATCCATCCCTTCGGATCACTGTTTGTCATCACTCGGCAAGCATCGTGATGCCAAACGGTGATCCTTAGGACGGATTTTTCTATCCTACCCTCACACTCATGATAGATTATTATATAATTATTCTAGAAACTATCTATGCCAACAAAGTATATGCAAATGTGTCACTGCATTCTCTTCTATATTGTATTCTAATTCCCTCACAGAAAAAAAACTTCCACCATTCCTTCCAAATGGTGGAACATGAAATGAGCCACGTCGCGTGATTTCCAACAATGTGGCATTTTGTTAAGTGTAGATTCAGACGAGCCTATACAGCCTCCTTTTAAGCTTAGAAACCTCAAATGAGGTTCGCTCAGTATCTTAACAGTCATAAAATATTTAATTGACCAGCAAAGGCTCTGATCAGTCTGCGCATATGGGCAGGCTGGTCTGAGCCTTTGCTGGTCGCACATATTACATTGTTTGAAATCTCATGCCACGGCCTAAATGGTTCTAATATCTGTCATATGGCGTACATTGTTACCCTTGTATTAATGCATCTATGTCAACACGAATATAACGCAATAATCCATCGATAAAACATATCTATAAGTAAAATAAAAGCGTATATAAACTACAGCACGCCACCAGACTCATCATGGCACCAAGTAAACATCAACATCTCTTTCTCAAAATGCAACCTATAAATTTCATCACACAGGAGTGTCTCAGAATCATCAAATGTTATTGGCAACAAATTCTAGAACAACTTGTTGAACCTGAGCCAAACATTTAAATGATTAAAAATAATGGAACTAAAACATACTTATGGGTACACTGTGGCAATGGATCAACTGTGTTTGCCTGCAAGAATACCGTTTCGATGAATGGGTCTGTTTTTGAGCCTCAGGTAGGTCGTCAAGGGTGACTTCATTATATTTAAAAGCATAGAATATAATAGCCTTATATGGCCATGGCAATTTGTATCATCAAATTTCTCTGCCAACAGAAGCATACGCGACCAATTTCCCTCATACCACATAATTTGGGAAATGGTGTAAATCTCTTTATTTTACTTTTAGAAAATATAATAACAAATCTTTTCTGAAGCAAAATTAATGCTGCCAAACGCAACTTGTAAGATTTCATTCTATTTTGAAAAGGGAATAAAATATATTTAAGATATTGTATCTTGTATTTTGACCCACCCACCCACACCCCCGCCAAGCACCCTGCTAAAAATGGGTCTCGTCGCGAAAATACTCGATTTTGTTGTATGCGAATAACAAAGGCGCCGAACAGCCTGCGCATCAGCGTATCCTGATCAGCACCTTTGTTATTCGCTAGCTGCAAAGTACACACTATCTGAATTTGCCAAACTCAAAATTTCAAGATTCTGCCTTTGAAGCTTACTAGGCTGGTTTGAACATAGACTGTAGGCAGACCCTGACGACAGGATTTCTCATGACAAGGCTCAAATAAGGGCGTAGTGTTAAACCATTTCACAAGATTTTGGTTTGTATCGCAGCGATGGTTTGGACAGACCGTTGCTGCTCATAGGCGCACAGTACATATGAGCCATGGCATGATATTTCCAACAATGTGGTATGTGCGACCAGCAAAGGCTCAGACCAGCCTGCGCATACGCGCAGTCTGATCAGAGCTTTAGCTAGTCGCTTGAATATTTTATGAGTGCTAAGCTACTGACTGAACATCATTTGGAGTTTCTAAGCATAAAAGGAGGTTGCACAGGCTCGTCTGAGTCTACACATGTCAAAATACCACATTGTTGGAAATCACATATCGCGGTTCATATGTAGGTTTAGACTTAAATAAATTGAGAAGACCAGCAAATGCCACAATCACAGACCAGCCCACGGCACAGCGAGGAAAAGACACAGCACATGGACACACCGTCCAATCCCATTCGTCAAGCGTTGATGATGCAATTGGCACAGATGGCTCGGGTGTAGGGCGGTTTTTAGTAGAATATAAGTATTGACCTGATTTAAACAGTTCTCGCAGGAATTGATTCAAGCCAATGGTGCATTTTATTTAGGCATTGATTAGTCTACCACCATACGAAATTGGGCTCTGGTAGACCTTTTGAAGTACGAGTAATCAATTAAAATAGGTGCATTTTTTCAAGGAAAATATATTTTTGAAAAAAAATCGCTCAAAATGACATTTAAACATAATTTATCAGAAATGTACTTATTGCATGAGAAAGCTCAACACCTTTCTTTCCAATATGCCCAACGACAGCCCTCATTTCCCTTAATTTACAGAGTTATCGAATAAAGATGATGAAATATAAAAAAAATGATAACGCTTAGCACACACAGATCACAATCCGAAAATGATACCATTAACGCAGTTCATACACAAAATATAGTAACGTTTAGCACAGTCATATCATATGTCCATATCATCAGTTTGAAAAAGCTTTTTGCTTACGGCCTTTTCTTTTACGGGCATAATCAATTGTTAATTTTCTATTACACGCCTCATAATGATTAGATCTATGTACATTTGTTAAACAGATGCAATGCGTACATAATCAAGTATTTTCATTGTCACTGCTAACATGACATAATAACGATTGCCCTATCTGATAGTAGCCACGTCGCTATATTCCCTGCTTGAACCACATGCGAACAACAAAAGTCCATGTTAAAGGGTATATTTCTTGATATCTGGAAAGAAGCGAATGTCTCCACATTGTTTAAAAAGGACGACACATCATCTGTCTCTAATTACAGGCCTATATCTTTGTTAAATACGACTGGCACAGTTATGGGAAAATGTTCATAAACATATGTTTAACTTCTTTTTAGACCAGCATGCTATTACTTCTTTGCAGTCTGGTTTTGTTCCAGGCGATTCCACAATTAACCAACTTGTCGATATTTATAATACATTCTGTAAAGCATTAGATGATGGCATAAACGCCTGTTCCAAGTTATCCCAAAGGAGCCCCATATATGTATATACAATGCTGCTCGAATTTGGGTCAGTTTCTAATTGGAATGCATTGTTTCAACACTGGTTCACTTTGCTATTTATCAGTGGATGTATTTGAAAACTGGATTTATTTTTCAATCTCAAACAAAAGGGAATCGATTAAACACTTCTACAGTGGCTTGCTAGTTATCTATCTAATAGAAATATAGATTGGTCATTCCTGGAGCATTCTCGGAATGGGTTGCTATTACAGCTGGTGTTTCACAAGGCTCAATTCTAGGCCCTCTCCTCTTTTCAATTTTATCAGCGACATTATTGAGGATATACATTCACATAAATTCACATATTAGACTGTTTGATGATGATACAAGTTTATATTTGATGGTCGATGAACCTTTTGGAGCAGCAACGCAGTTAGACTCCGATTTGGCAAAACTTCAAATGTGGGCTGAACGATTACTTATCAAATTTAATCCTGCTAAATCAGAAGCTAATATAATCTCTAGAAAAACAAAATATCTTACCATCCGCCTTTAAAAATGAATGATGTGCCCATCAAAGAAATAACTAGTAATAAACATCTCAGTGTTTTCTTTTCTAATGATGGAATTTCGCATGAACACATTGGCTATATAACTTCTAAAGCTTGGACTAGATTAAATTATTATGAGTAAAATCATCTTAGATAGACAGTCTCTTGAATTTTTCTTTTACTTCTTTTATGCCGGGTTGCCAGCAGAAACAACAAGCGTAATGTATGTTGAAATGGCCGTTTAATTAACGACGAGTGTGGCTATAATACATCCATATGGTATGACGATTACTTACTACATACATAACAATTTATGTAATAAAGCAAAATACATATTGATTTTAAAGTTAACGAACCAAGTCAAAATTAAAACAGCATGGGTGCGGGAGAAAAGTACAACTTTTATGTCCGTCCCCACCTATGGGAGATAACTACAACGTTATGTCAAAACTAAACACCCACTCACTTAATCCAAGTAAAAATAGAGGGAGTAATGGGTGGGTATGTTTAAAAGAGAGACAAAATATTACAATATTGCTTGCGAGAGACTAACTGCTTTTACCAGAGAGTTTAAGCTAAATTTAGAGCACAGAAAGTTTATCATAATAGCCAGCCCCTGACATAAATGTACCTAAGCGTCTGGTCTTAAGTTTTGAATCTATTAGACCAGTCTTAGAGTACGAAGACGTGGTGTGGGACATCCGTACACAATACGAAATCAATACAATTGGAAGCTGCAAGAATAGCCATTGGAGCTACTAAACTAATCTCTTTAGAAATGTTATATCAGGAAACGGTTTGGGTGTCACTTGAAAAAAGACGACATAAACCTAAGTTATGTCTCATTTTTTTCAAATGAACACCAGCGTTTCACCAAATTATCTTTCTTCATTAATTGCCGCTTCTGTAGAAGATTCTATCGTTTACAATTTGTGGAACGTAAATAATATTAGACACACATTGTTCAGAACCCAGCTGTACAATAGATCATTTTTGCCCTCTAGTATAAGAGCTTGGAACGAGTTCTCTCTTGAAGCAAGACAAATCAAATTCGATTGAAATGTGGGTGGAAGCGCAGGTTGGGTAGCAAAGTTATGAACCTTTACTTAAGTGTATGTCGATGTGTGCCGAGTACGTCGAAATTTTTGTATTGAAATTCATCTAGTCCAAAAAGTAGTGTTCATTCAATTAAATTTTGCAGTTGTATTTCATACAATGCACTACCACCTCATCTAGTGACTATTCAAGGTATAGTGTTGAAAATTTGCAACTTTTCCAGCCGTAGGTATTGATTTTATAGAAACTTTATCATGCCTATTACATTTTATTTTTTAGAAAATGCATACGTTATAAGAACAGTACAGCGCAAAAAATTGACTTTTAGTACTTTTTGGCTAATCAAACACGTCAAATCACAGTCTGTTAATGTTGATTTATTTGCAGATTAGTCACTAGTATTGTAAAACTGATTTCGTTCAAAAAACATTTAGTAATACCCCAAAGACAAGTTCCTTTCCGTCATTAAACTGATCAAATAATATTTTGCTGTCAGTTATTTTAATGGCAAATATGTTGTCTTGTACGAAGTCTAAAAGATCGCGATTGTTTGTTTGCTAACCATATCTAAACTAAATATTTAGTCATTACTTGAACTAGGAAGACTTACTCAACAAATAGATGGCAATATTTCATACCGTTAAAGCTTCTAGAAAAGGAGCATAAACAAAACATTTGACCACCCCTCTCTAAAAACATAGCGAAATAATTTGCGACGTGCTCCTAACACCCTGATACACCGCCTCGTAAAGGTTCATTTTTCTTTATTGTCTTAACTGTGATTCCATCCATTTTTGTACAATATGTGTTCTAGACGAATATAAACATATGACACAAATTTCGTAGAATTCCTGATAAACAGTCTCGTGTTATAACAAAAGTCCACGATTTACTGGGCCAACCCTCGTACATTGTATATGCATTTAGAGTCATAAGGTTAATTGGTTTGAATACAAGGTAAGAAAGGCGGCAGTGATCAGGAATCGATACAATCAAGCACCACACCTTACCCAGGATATCACATGGGAAAGTGACAAAAACACAATTAATCATCACAAACAAGAGCCAAGAGGCCAGTCCTTTCCCAGCAGGTGACCACAAGGCAGCAATGGCAGACGCGAAAGCATGACAAGCACAAGGCATAAATACACAAATGACCCACAAAAGAAGTACCGCCTAGGAACGGTCAGTAAAATATTTTACTGGGGGGCTTAAGACACAAACCGTCTACTAGGTTGATAAGTGAATGTAATAAAAGTCGAGTCTTAATGCAGAATATACATGTACAACCTCGTGCGATTGTAATCTTGTTGACTGGCAAGTAATCCATTGAAATGAGCAGTTTCTCAGCTGACTCAAATATTCAAATAACATATGGTATCACATGGTCAAAGAGTGGCCAATATGTTCAGTAGACCGAAACATGTCCTCGAAATTTGCATCGTGTCTAACAAAGAATGACAGAGAAAGTTCAAAATTGGTACTATCAGAAAACAGAGAGAAAAATATGTTTCATCTGTCGAGCGCCATTTCCTCTAAAATTCAGGTAAAACTTTATACTCGAAATATTTCTTGACGTATTTAACCTGCTGAATCATCCATGGACCATACGGTTCAACTGTATGTTCTGGTCCTTTTCCTGTAGCTTTTGACATAAAGCTCATGTAATATATTTTTACTGACCGTTCAAAGGTGGTACTTCTTTTGTGGATCATTTATGTTTTTCTTCCTTGTGTTTGTTATGTCTTTGTGTGCATCTGTTTATTTGCGCCTTGTGGTCACCTGCTGGGAAAAGGCTGACCTCTTGGTTCTCGTTTGTGGTGTCTTACTGTAAGTTTTTCACATTCCCATTGGTATCCTGGGTCAGGTGTGGTATTTGATTGTATCCATTCCTGATCTTTGCACCCTTACTTACTTTTATATTCTGCATGTAGCATAACCTAATGGTACCAAATTTTGTCGAATAATGCTTCTGTGGTCAAAACTGGTCTCATCCCTGGGCTCTTATGATAACATTGACATTAACAGTGAAACATAAAAACAATCTGTATGAAACAACTAGGCATATAACCTTGATATTTAGTATGTAGATTCATCTATGACTTCTCATTTCATTTGCTATTTTCTAATTATTCTTTTTCTAAAAAACCTCAAGAAAAACATCAAAGAATAAATGGTTTGAATTCAGGTAAGGACAAATAAGGCTAATATTTTTTTTACTTTATTTTGTCCAAACCGTTTGCAGAGGTTATCAACAAAGTCGATACTAGCAGACATAGGGTTATCATTATCAACACCTGGGTCTGTCCATTTCCGTTTCTGATCGCACAAATCAGCGATTTCATCACAAACAATACACATTGTGGCAATTAATAACATTTTAATGGTCGACAGCTTTGTTTTTGTAGACCAAAACGATTTATAATATAAACCAGTGAACATACAATTGGCGGCGCCTACCTAGTGTGTTAAAATACATTAATAATATTGTTTTCATTTTTCTTCATACAAACCTGTGTTGCGGTACTCTTTCAAACTTGAGATGTTCTATACATGTAGAATGGCTACTCTAAAGTTTGGTCAAAATCCAGCAAAATGTTTATATTCATTTTGATCCTATGACTAAGGTACTGAAGCTAAAATGGAATATGCGTGCAGCGAAGGCTCAGATCAGGATTTAAGGTAACTCAGTCTATTAGGGTTTTAATTCGCCAAATCTCACACTATTGGCTTTCTAAAAACAATGGGTTGTTTAAATCAGACAGAAATGTTTCATGATGATGATTGGTTTTAAGGATCTGCACAGTATCAATACCCTGTATCTACACGGTATCCATAACCCCTGTCTACACTATCTCATAATTCACAAAAACAGCTTCTGTCTGCACGATATACCACGGGAAAGAGCCATGGTCTACACGATATCAAGACTAATATTTTGAAACTCGCAAATCATCATCCAAGACGGTTTCTCTGGCTTTCAGGACTCGAGGGTGAGTTTCAAGGGCTGGACTTATGGTATATAGTAAACGAATTGCAATATTTTCTGTTAAAAAGACTCTGTCAAATTCTTGCTTAACAGATAAAACTGTACAAAGAGAATAGGAAAATCAAAAAATCCAATTTTTTGTTAGCGTGTTAGCGTCTATGACTGGCCGCTGGGTGTGAATAAACATGGCATATTTTGCAAATGAAAGTGTACTTACGATTTGCTGTCTCTCAAGTCCACCATCTTTGAAAATCTATAGCCAAGGTCTACACGATATCACGTATACGACTGTAACAAGAATACGTGTGTACATGTAGTATTCCGTACAAAAACTGTAAAATATATCTTTCGGTGTCAGTGACCTACTTCTAGAGATATATTGATTGTTAGTACTTAACCAACCAACCTTTTAAGTGCAAATCTTAATGAAACGCAGCAGTATGCTGTTTCACTTCTTGCTTAACCCTTAAAGCGCCACCTATAATTTGCAGTAGACGTTAATTTCAAGTGTTACTGTTTTTGTTTTTTTCAAAAATAACAAATAAGGCATGATATTTCATGAGATAGTCTGCTGGCTGACGCCATGATTCTCATGAAATATCATACCTTTTTTTAAAGGAAAAATGTCGCAAAAATTGTCGTCTGCTGCAGTCGTGATTGGCGCTTAAGGGTTAAAGTACTAAACCAACCTATTAAGATGTGTCACAAAGATGATCCCAATCTATCAAGTGTTATATCTTCTTGTTCGTCTTCTTTTTAACAGCTGAAACTTTCCAAGTACATTATTCACGTCAGATAGGAGACAATCGAAAACGCTCTTAACAATCGGCGAACACGGATCAAAAGTTGCGAGAAACAGTGTTTTCGATTGTGATTTGTCGCCAGTCGATCGAACTTGCAACCCTTGGTTTTGGCGAAATGAAAGCCCTACAGGGCTTGTGTTAAATGTTAAATGTATTTGATACAAAAATAATCGTTAATGTATATGTCTAATAGGCTACTGGGTTATAACACTGTGTTTTCATGATCAACTCTGATTGGCATATTTCAACTGCTCTTAAAAAACTAAAGTGCTGAAAAGATATATAGTGCTTTAAAACTCTCTTAGGCAAGTGGCGAAAATCTGAATTTTGGTCCCGGGGGGAAGGGGGGCTGAATGTTAATGAATGACTATACTGCTGTAAGCAATCAGTGGCGCATGCCAGTCAACTTCTTGTTGCATCAATAAACAGACGCGCACGAAAGCATAACAAATACAAGACAGAAATAACATAAATGATCCACAAAAGAAGCACCGCCTTGGAACGGTCCTTAAAAATATTTTACTGGAGGGCTTAAGCCGGTTTCAAGGCGCGCCAACCCCAGCTTTAGTTAACACGTGGATCAAGACATATAGATGTTTGGTTTTCATGAAAGACCCCTAACTTATCAATGCATCATCTCCTAGAACATATAAATCAAGATATAAAAAGAAGATTAAGCAAAGATTATGACTCAACAGTAAATAATACTGATACTGGAGCAAAAGAAATCCAACAGGTAAACCCCGGTGGACCCTACAACAGCCAAAGCATCAGGCCCCTACCATCTCATCAATAGATAAGTATTTAAGTCGGAACCGTCAAGGTTTAAGGTCATTAAGAACAAATTTGAAAAAAAAAATCTAGCAAAATTATAGAAATTATGACAAGGGAAAGTGATAAAAATTAGCTTGAACCTGGTAAAGAGGTTGTTTTAGGCCAAAGTTTACTTATTTCATCTAGTGGTCCTATATGAAAATTATTTAATTCGCATATTTATGAATAATAATGAAAACTTAAAAATGAGGACAAAACCATTGGAAGAAAACTAGTATATCATGAGGTAATAGACCTACATTGAACTACTAGCATTTCTTATTGATACCAATTGTTTAAATAAGGCCACCTAAAGGCACAAATTATGTTCCCCTTATTAATTAATCCATTTGGTTGTATGAAATTACATGGTTTCCATGGCAATCCATTATGCGATTTTAAAGAATGGGGTGCTTCCACAAAAGTACTCATATCTCAGCAGCAACTCGTCATACAATTCGAAACTTAATATCAAATTTATCCAAAGACACAATATTTTTATTTGCTGGTCGAATATGTAAATTATCTAATTTGAATATTCATAAATTTCAATGAAAACGTTAGAAAGGGATGAAATATGTGGATAATCCAAGGCGATATACTTACAAAATTACTCCTGTCTCAGTTGATAATTGCCCTAGAGTAGCAAACTTGAAATCAAAGTAATGCCCACACATAGTACTCTTAACTTATGGGCAGATATGAAAACAAATATATTTGAATATACATGAAATTTAATGAAAACATTAGAAACTTATGAGCAAGTTGCAGAAAGGTCAGGGGGTATACTTGCAAAATTATTTATACCTCACTTGATAGTTGCCCTAGAGTACAAAACTTGATATCAAAATAGTACTAAGACATAGCACTCTTACCTTATAGTTAGGTGCTAAAGAAATGTAATTTGAATTTTCATAAATGTTAATGAAAACATTAGAAATAAATGAAAAATCACAGAAAAAAGAAGGGGATGTACTAACTAAATTTCTCATATTTCACTTATTAATTCTATACTGAAACAATACAGTTATGTCCTCTTGACGTTTATGTCTGCCGGTTCTTAATGTATGAACACATTTCATTCAATTTTTGACATTACAAAACTGATATTATTTAGAAACGATATGCACCTAATCGAAATTCATTTGATAACCAGTAGAGCCGCTGACAACTCAGAGCACACGAGTACCCTTAAATCAAAAGTCACAACATCAATAGCTTGTGTGTCCATCATAATTCCGAACAGTTCAAGCACATTAAAACATCACTGAGCAAACTCTCTAGTAAGATGCTATGCATGTTAGCTGTATGCAGTGCTTTAACGACCACAACCATTAATCTGTAACATACTCTGACGTCATAAACCATCGGCCAAGAGGGTGATTGAAGACACTCAGAAAATTCATTGCTGGTCCAGCATTTTGATATTCAACAGAATCGGTCAAATTTGAATTTCTTTTTCGTCATCACAAGCATTTTAACATTGATTAAGACTAATCAGCAATAAAACAATTGATACTGGAAATTCAAGTGCGTTTTTTCTTCAGTAAGGGATGGGGTATACAACACAGATTTAGTGAACATGTTAAGTCCGACATCAGCCATGTTTTTTATTTTTATCTTTGTGTTATCTTTGTCATACACAAGCACAACGAATTAAAGCAAAAAACGCTGTCAAAATAATGTTAATTGAAGGAAAATCGGAGGTTCTTAAATTGTTATTTGTTTAATGCAAAGGGAGGTAATTTCAGTTAACTTCGTAAATTAACGATTTTGAATTGCAATGTCGCTCGTTTAATAAGCAAATTTGGAATTTTTAGATGTTTTTTCATCGTTGGACGTTCCTGGTTGCCATTTAACGTAAAATGTGTCACGTTTCTATGACCAACTTGCTGATGATAGTGGAATAAGCTGTTTTCACTTAAGGTTCAATAACTCTTCCAGATAAGAAGATAAAATCAAATAATTACCAACCTTTGTGTGTCGGACGTTTGATAAACATTTTGCTATATATTTTTTCTGAGACATCTTAATTGGATTAAAAGATACAATACCATGAAAATCGGACGTATCTTTTTTGTTTGAGTATGTTACTAGTACTAAACTGGGTATCAAAGTAATGTCAGTCAAGGCATAGTGCTTTTATCTATGTGAAGATATGAAATGAATCGGCCCTGTTTAGTCATGAATTTTAATAAAAACATTAAAAATGAATGAAAAAATGTGGAAAAATCAAGGGGGTTGTACTTACAAAATTACTCATTATATTGCTGCTTAATGCCTCGATTAAACCCATTATTTTGGATTTGATTTTGTACCAGGCTTAGAAGACTAAGATTAATATCAAGTGAGATATGAGCTATTTTGTAGGTGCACCACAATTAATTTTTCGATATTTTTTTATCATTCTGTCTATTGTTTTGTTAATATTGATGATATAAAATTATATAAATCTAATCTAAGATCATTTGCTGAAAACGTGCCTTTTCTAAGCAATGAATAGGTATAAAGTTTGGTACTCTTAGTCAATAAGCAACTGGGATATGAGTAACTTTATATGTATACCCCTTGATTTTACCGCAATTTTTCGTCAATTTATAATGTCTTTTTTTTTATTAATATTCGCGAATATTATCATGATTTTGTTTCTATATCTTCCCATAAGGTAAGAGAAATATGTCATAGCACTACTTTGATATCACATTTGACCCTCTAAGGCAATTATCAACAGAGATATGAGTTATATTGTAAGTAAACCACCTTAATTTTTCCACAATTTTTTATTCTCTTCTAATAATTTCATAGAAATTCATGAATATTTGAATCTGATAATTAACATGTTCTTCCAGTAAGTAAAAGTGCTATGTCTTTGAATTAATTTGATAGCAAATTTATTGTTTTAGAAGGAGTTGCTGATATGAGGGGGGGGGTAAAAAAAACATCCCCATTCTAAGAATAGAATAACGGGTTGCCATGGATACCATGCAATTTCACATGACCATAAAGCATTTATTATTGCAAAACATAATTTTTTGCCTTTGGGGGTCACAATTTCACCGTTCGACGTTAATAAGTAATGCTCCTAGGGGCCCAGATTTACCAGGCCTCATACTAGAGCATTAATCAAAAGCCTGAAAATTATTTTAAGCAGCCGGGGACTGGGGGCTGCAGGATTCATGTGCATGGCCCCTTTGAAAATGATTTTAGCTCTTTCTTAAGATGCCAAATGCACTCTCCTGGCATCTATTTTGTTTTTGAAAAATGGCATGAAAAAGCATAGAATTCAGTCAGGTTAAAGAACATAACTATTTTGAAATTATACTGTATTAGCTACTATATGGAAGCATGAAATAAACATGACAAATTAGTTGATTTTAGTTGCCTTTTTGACCAAGTGTTTCATGCTACAACAAGAACAAAGTGAAAAAATTCATATGTGCTAACATCCAAATATAAAGCCTGAAATCATACAAAACTTTAGATGTGAAAGCCTGAAATCCTGCAGAAAGTAAGTAAAGGTGCAAAGATCAGGAATCGATACAATCAAGTACCACACCTGACCCAGGATACCAGAAGCCTGAAAAGTATGAGGGGGTACAATCCCAGCTAGCAATCTATATGGTACCCATATGGGTCCCATGTGGGCACCCATTTGGGACCCATATGGGCAGTGCAACCAGGATCCATATGGGTCCCATATGGGCTGGCCTATGTAAATAAAATAAAATAAATGGTAGAAGCAGGGGCGGATTCAGAAATTCTTGCTAGGGGGTTCAAATTTACAATGGAGGTTTGGATTTGAAAATTGTGCATGAATATTTGATAGTTTATGCTGATTTTGCTTGAAATTCCTCATAAAAATGGAATAATTTTGTCTCAAATGGAGGTTCAAGCGAACCACATGAATCCCCTCTGTATCCGCAACTGTAGAAGCTAGCCATGCATTATAAACAAGGAAATAAGTTTTTATAAAGATGATTATATCATTTCTTTTTTTCTTTATGGGACTGTTATATGGGACCCATATGGGACCCATCTGGGCAACTCGCATATGGGCTATCTCATATGGGACCCATGCCAAACCCGGTTGCACTCCCCATATGGGTCCCATATGGGTAATCCATATGGGACCCATATATGCATGTTTGCTGGGATGTAAGTCTGATTACCCATTTGGATGCTAGTTTGTTCAATGGCTTTATCCTATTTTTTAAGTTTTCATTAATATTCATGAATATGCAGATCAGATCATTTTCATATATGGCCATAAGATGAATGGATATGTCAAATTGCATCCATTGATGATAAAGAAGTTGAAACAATGGTGGTTTGGTGATTGGTTTGGGCTGAAACTAGTTATATATGTATTTTTTATGATTTTTTTCCCTTATTTTCAAGGTTTTCATTTATATTCATGAGTATACAAATTAGATAATTAGCATTTACAGGCATGGAATGAAAGTCACATATCTAATGTTAATTTGGTACCAAGTTATTTAGTCCATGAAAGGTAGCAACTGATATATGATTGATTTTGTAGGTACATCCCCATCCTTGAGAAAAACGTTTTAAGTTGCCATGGCAACCGTGCAGTTTCACGTAGCCCAAAACAATTTATTTGTAGGGGAATTTTATTTCGCATTCAGAGGGTCCCAGGGTACAATTTGACACGAATTTAGAATAGTCCTTGGTGTGCAAGGAAGGTCAAATTAGATCCTTAGGTAGTTGGTTTTAGACTGAAATCAGTTTATTTATGATGTTTGTTTTGTTTATGTCTTCACCTTACTTTTACGGCTTTCATAAATTGATTTTATGTTCTTTAATATGCTAATAAATTAATTTCATATACCACCACTAGATGAAAAAGACTTGTCAATTTGTATCGTTGGCGATATAAAACATGTAAGGATGGTGGTTTTGTGGTCGTTTGCGGCTGAAATGAGTTTATTTACAGTGTTGTTTTTTTTAATAAATTTCCCCTATGTTCATTAATAAAATGATTATGCAAATTAGAACATTTAAATATATAACCATAAGATAAGCGGTGTGTAAATTATTTTTTATAAGGTACCAATGTTAGTTGGCTATGGCTAGCAGCAATCGAAATATAATTGATTCTGTAGGTACACCCCGTCCTTAATATTTGCACTACAGGTTGCCATGGAAACCAAAACTTTTCACAAAGTCCAAACATGTGTAGCTTTTAAAAACATTTCTTCGTATTTAGAGGGTCCCAAGGAGCAATTTTTGTTGTTGACTTTGGCTCGTAATTAGATAGACAAATTGTAGGTATTCCTATGGATACTAATTGTGCTCCTCTTGTTGCAGATTTGTTTATATTTTGTTATGAGAGAGACCTTATTTTGTCTCTGTCAGACAGTAATCAAACTGATATTATTGAAGCTTTTAACTCAACTCAAGATATTTAGATGACTTACCTAATATTGAAAATCCTTATTTTGAACAAATGGTAGGTCAGATATATTCTACGGAACTCAAGTTAAATAAGACGAATTCTTCTAATACTGAAGCTCCGTTTTTGGACTTGAACTTGTCAATAAAAATGGCATGGTTTCTTCTAAAATTTATGATAAACAGGATGATTATTATTTTGAAATAGTGAATTTCCCATTTCTAGATGGAGATGTTCCTAGCTCTCCTTCATATGGTAAATATATATTTCTCAGCTTACTCGTTTTGCTAGAGTGTGTTCTGATGTTGATGACTTCAACTGTAGAAACTTATTTTTAACTGCTAAGTTATAAAAACAAGGTCATAGATAACATAAATTTCGAAAAGCATTTTCTAAATTCTACCACAGACACTCAGATTTAATTGTTAAATACAGCATTGGGTTAAAAACTTGTCAAACGTCATATAAGGGTTGCTTATAACTTGGATATCATGCGACAGTCTGCATGCCTAGTTTTAAACCCAATCACGGTTTATAGCTATGGTTTCCTCTTTAATTGCAAGAAGGTGGGTCAGGCCTCAGACTCTTTGACGGCTCTGATGTAAAGCTTTAATCGGTGGGTTGGTGCCTGATGCTGTTCTATAGCTGGACTCACCGTGGCACAATTGAAGTTTTCATTAGATCTGACTATCTGTGAGTCATGAGCCATTTTATTTGCTTCGTCATGGTGTGTTAATTTGATTAGAGTGTTTCTCCATGATGATACATTGCGTTAGTTAGATGGCCTCCATGCGAGCTGAACATTGCTTGTACTTCAACAACAGCAGTATCTAGGGCGAAGATTTGGTTCCAGTAAAATGCATTTAAGCCCCCCCCCCCCCCCCGTTGGCTTATGCATCTGTCCGTTCTAAGGCGGTGATTCTGTTGTTGTTGACTTTTTGTTTGTTACTCCCATTGTGGGAGTCTGTAATTGTTCTATGTTTTGTTGTACGTTATTTTATGTCCATTTTAGTATTGCAATCATCTTGATGGGGAGGGGAGAGCTGGTTTCTTTGCTTAATATGTCTTCTTGGTGTCTCGTGATGGTTAAGCGGCTCTTCCTCGCGGTGTCATTGGGTTGTCTGCGGTTTGTGATTGTGGTATTTCCTGGTCATACTCACTTACTATTTTTGGCACCCATAAGAAACGGTCCTTAGGGTGCTAGATAGACCAAATTAGATGATATAAGAAGTATAGGGCATATTTTAACAAATTTTCGTAAAACGTTTTAATTTTGGTAGCCCTAAATTTGGACCCAAAAAGTGCCTTAATTAAACTTAAAAAATAAAAAAAATTGCACCGGCCTAACCCTTTCATGGAAAGGTATGACCTAGCTTTTTAGCATCGGAGCCCTTCATTAACACGATTTTCCCCCTACGGTCATTTCTAGCTGAACTTTTTCATTTCACCAATTGCCTATTTTAGATGCTGTATTTATCTTGCTAACAAATGTTAAAATGCCAACAATAATATATACCACTGACATAAAGTTAAGCATATTCCATTTGATAACACCACTTAGGTTTTAGGAACGGTAAGAACGGAAACTTTTGAAAGATTCCAAACATTAATTGTGGTAGACAATAAAAGCAGAACATCAGCGATTTGATAAAGAAAAAAACGTGGAATCTCTGACTTGTTTATAGGCTGCAAAAATTACCAATAAGTTTGACAAAATTCAATAAAAACAGCATGGAGGCCAATAGTCAGTAAAACTTTTACAATAAGGCCGGGATACTTTAAATTTCTTCAAAACTTTCTCTTTGGAGCATACCCTCTCAGGACCCGATGCTAAAAGTCACGAAATGGCTCACAATAATCCACTACTTCCGGTTTATGTTGTGTATAACCTTCACACTGTCGAATAACAACTTGGCACATTTTCATAATTAAATTCACTAGGTACATGCGATCCAGACATGAAATCCTGTCCCACTCCTGCAGTAGAGTCTAGCAAAATTCGCAATGGTTTTGATACGGCTGGTTCCCGACTTCAAACACGTCAGCCGAGCTTGTCCCACACATGTTCGATAGGGTCCAAGTCCGGAAACAAGCTCGGCTGTGGAAGACCAGCAATGTTCTGTTGATTTTTGTATTCCTCGGTGATGCGAGTACAGTGAGGTCTTGCAGTGTCATCTCTGAGCACCATGTTCTGGCCATCTAGCGAGTCCAAGTGTGGCCTAACACCATATTCCAGGATTTCGTCCTGGTACTTTTGAGAGTTCAAAGTCCCAGTAGCCACCTTTAATTGTATCATGTGGTCGTCAGATAATGCACCACGTACCATAATGCCTCAGTAGCAATTCCTTGCACTCATGAATCAATGTAGACCGTTTCCTTATTCTTATACTGCCATTCTTTCTATGTTCTTTCAAAGGTCTGCTTACAACACTCTGAGACACGTTTAATACCCTTGCAATCTCATCGTGTTTCATACCAGCGTTCCTAATGGCAACTTTCCACAATCTCTTCTCTTTCCTCTTTGTAGATTTATCCAACATACGCTTTTTAAGGCTATTTCATGACTCAATCGCAAAAGAAATTCAATCTTGCATATCAACTCCTGGACAGTACTGTGTCGTACGCTTCTCGTTCATGGACAGTAGTGAATGAAACTAATCGAACTTTTCCATAGTTGGTAGCCAAAATACAAGTGTACTTGTAGAATAAAACCCAAAACTCAAATCATTTTTCATTACTTCGAAAATCGGGATCGTATAAAAATATGTTTAACTTTATGGCAATAGTATATATTTATACTCTCAGTGCAGTCCCACATTTCTGGCTGCTTGCATTTCTCGATGCAAAACATAGTTGAAATGCCATGTGATCTAGACCTCATCTCTAGCCGGAGCAACGTCAACGCCAGCCAATAACGTTCTTTATTTATCGACGTTTGCGTGACGTTACGCATGTATCGCTACGACGTAATATTAACGAGTTTTGCTCCCTGGCTGTTCCAACACCGCCGTTACATATGAAATATATCATTTTATATGGATAACTGACAGGGTTGAGTGGACATTAATTCTGTAAATTTGATTGATAATATAGAATGTAAATATAAGGATTGAAAATTATATTTCAAGCTTGCACTGGATTATGCAAAACATTAGCTATTTTAATGTTTCCAAGAGACCTTCGGGCTTCACAGAAATTAAATGAAAAAAGTCAATAAGCAATGCTTATTAGATACCCCCGCACAGTATGGGTCAGTGAAAAAATTTAGTAATCAAACCAGCAGACCTTAGTTTTGAAAACAATGTTTCAATAGAATCTGTGAAAATGAAAACAAAAATACAGTAGAATATGTGCATAATGTTCTATGTGTCAACTTTGTATGGGAAAAGTATCAAATTGCTCCATCAAAATCTGTGGTAGGAGTTGGTCGGCCCATACAGGCACCACCTATGCATATACAAAAGCCTTATTAGGGAATAATTGTCTGAGTTCTCACAGCTGTCATGTTGTCAAAAATTATTTTGTCCAAACCAAACTCATTCATGCATATGGTCAATGTGTCTATATTGTAACGGCAAAGTATCCAATTGATCAATTTAAAAACTGTGGTCGGAGTTGATCAGCCCCTGAAGGCACCATCTATGTATATACAAAGCCTTATTAGCGAAACATTGTCTAAGTTTTCACAGCTGCCATTTTGTCCAAAATTATTTTTCCTAAACCAAACTCTTTCATGCATATGTTCAATGTGTCTACATTGTATACGCAAAGTATCAAATTGTTCCATCAAAAGCTGTGGTAGAAGTTGTTCGGCCCATGAAGGCACCAACTTTGCATATACAAAAGCCTTGATAGGGAAAAATTGTCTAAGTTTTCACAGCTGTCATTTTTTAAAAAAATATCTTTTCTGAACTTAACTCCGACATGCATATGCCTATGTGTCTACATTGTATAGCCAAGGTATTAAATTGCTCCATCAAAAGCTGTGGTAGGAGTTGATCGGCCCATGAAGGCACCATCAATGCATATACAAGACAAATGGTCTAAGTTCTCACAGCTGTCATTTTGTCATTTTTTCTAAACCAAACTCCTTCATGCATATGTTCAATGTGTCTACAGTGTATAGGCAAAGTATCAAATTGTTCCATCAAAAGCTGTGGTAGAAGTTGATCGGCCCATGAAGGCAACATCTATGCATATACAAAAGCCATACAAGGGAAAAATTGTCTAAGTTCTCAAAGCTGTCATTTTGTCAAAAAAAAAATTTCTGAACTAAACTCCTTCATACATATGTTCAATGTATCTCAATTGTATAGGCAAAATATCAAATTTTACATCAAAAGTTATGGTACGAATTGATCGGCCGTTGTATGGACTATAATAGCATAAGCATTAACCCCTATATAAAAAGCCATTTAGAACTACAAAAGGAAATAACTCCAATAGAATCGGCCCCTAGACATTACTTTTTTGTTTAAAGTATTTGTCTTGCATATTTGAACATGTTTGCAAGGTTTGATGAAAATCCAGCAATGACTCTTCAAAATATTAAGAAAACAAAACGTTACGGACGGACGGACAACGTGAAAACAGTATACCCACCACAAACGAAGTTTGCGGGGGTATAAATAGCTAATTATTCACATAGTACAACCGACTGTTTTGATGACATATTACCGTTTCAACGTCAGATGCTGATAAATTTGGAAGGGAAAGGGTAGGTGAAGTTTTTTTGGTTTGCTAAATTCAACAAACTAATCTGTGGGCCCCTACTGATAATGGAGAAGATGCTTACTGTTTTGAAATACTGCAGCAGCAATCTGAGCCTATTTCACGCACAATTAAGCGTTTTATCAGCTTTTCAACACCTGAGTTTCAAGAGAATTGCATAAAAACAGCTTTCTGCTCCAGCCGAACGTCTAGGAAACCAAATATATTATAATCACTTGGTCACACTAAAACTACAATTATTCACCGGCATTTATGTAAAATTTGGCCACAATAAAAATCTAACATATTGCAGACACTATGGCGTATCTGTGTTAATTTTGTTCGTGCTGCTTTGGACAGTAAACGCACCAATGCTCTCCTTTCCTGGTTTGAAATCAGAAACGCGATTTTTTAAAGTGATATATGAAGGGGACCATGTCATCATAGATGTTCTTGATGTCCATCAGTTTCATATGAGGATACCTGATTTCGGTTTTGATTTTGATTTCTTTTTTACGGTTTACAGATTATCGCTACAGAATTGTATCATCAAATAAATCCAGATTTAGGCGCTGTAATACTGACATGTAAGTTATTTCAAAGTATATTAACAATTCTGATTTTTGTCGCATCTGCTCGGTTAAACTTTTACTGAACATAAGCATGTAAATGTATCTAGCTGATACCTAACGTCGGAACAACGTCGTATCTACGTCGATGCGACGTCGCATCGATGTCGATACAAGGTTGTTTCAACGTCGTGAGTTTAATGGGGATTTTTCTAGCTGATACATATCCTAACACAAGTTTCGGTCTGCAACATCCTTCCAAATTCCAAATGAAAGGCTTATGCATATGGCGGAAATCTCCTTCCATATGCATTGCAAAAATGCTGCCAACGACACGAAAGGTAAGGCCATTATGCACTAAAGTGCAGACGGAAAAGGACACAAAATACGTTAAAACTGCGAAGTGATTACAAAGCTAGTAGATATGAGATTAGAGACGTGATCAAAGTCTGGTGTACTTGTTGCACGCATACTCCTCAGTTTTTGAACTTCATTCGTGGGTGTCATTTCATTATAATAACTCCGAATATCTATATTTTTTATTTTATTTTTAACAATTAAAAATGTGCAACGTGAATATATCGCATCGAATCCAATGTGAAATAAACTGTTGTCACATCGCTCCACTGCAGCAAGCGAAAAACGTCATTGCAGTGGGTCTTTATTCTGACGAACTGCTGCACGCTTTATGTACCTTAGTAAATATCTTAATATGCGTCCTAATTGTCCGAACAGTTTCACGATCATAATGAACTCGGAAGTTCCCTAAAATCAGGGTCGTACTTGATTCATACTGTTCTGTGTGTTCAGAGTACTCCCAGAAGATGATGTGAATCAAGTGAGATAGAACATTTCGGCGTACTCCGTAGTTACTCTATGAATCAAGTACGCCAGAACATGTGCAGAGCAATATACAAAAATGGCTATTCTACTTCATGAACGACGAAAGTAGCAGTTCCGAATCTGATAGCGACTCAAAACAGGAAATGGTCTTACTGGCACTATTCCTGTATAGAGTTTATGGTTTTAAAACTAATGTTTATGGAAGTTTTTCTTCCATTCAACCTTTCACCCATTTTTGTTTGATCACGTGACCACTCTACTCCGACCACACCACATCGGACGGTGGTGTACTCGGAACAGCTTCTGTACAGCTGTTCTCTGATACTTGATTGGAATTCTGCCTGTCCAGAGTAAAGAGCGTACTCCGAACAGGTGAATCAAGTACGACCCTGGAGACACTGGGCGGACTTGATTTAGCAATTTTAGAGTATGCAGAGTGCGCCAGAAAAGCCATCTAAAACAAGCAAAAATGGACACTTCGGAGTACTCCAGAGTAAATCAAGCGATTACTGTTTGTGAAAAAATAACACAATCCGATTGCCTAAGAATGACAAAATACATGTGCTTTCAATCCCTTTTACTAATGACCATATTTTTTTCAATATGAATAATTAAGACAAAAAAATCTCTCAGTGCAGAGTAGGCAATGCTCCGCCATTTTATTTTGGAACAGGTCACGTGACTGTTCTGTCTGCACAACCTCGGAAGATGGAGTGCTCCGGCGTACGCCAGGACAGGTGTTACATCGCACTTGATTTCTGATCTGCCTCTTCGAAGAGAACAGCTGAATCAAGTCCGCCCACTGTGTGTGTACCCTAACACCGTTTACGGCGACGAAGCCCATATTACCGGTGAAGATTATCCACTGTGGATACACTGGCTGTCATGTGTCTGTGTTGCTCATATATGACATAAACAACTCAAGAACATGATTAGATTAGATCATTGTTCGGCGGGTGTTATTTAAACGAAATCGGTCAAATCCAAGATAACAGGGTGTGAAAGGGTGCAATCAATGAGGCGTACACATTTATATGGGCCTCGACGCGCGACGAACCTTTCCGACAAAACGATACTCAAACCAAAAAGACCATCTCCCCCCCCCCCCTTTGGATCCATCAATGAAAATTTTCAGTGAAATTTTCATAGAGCACACAGCAAATACCAAAACAAATCACCACGACGCACAATGAGCTGTGCTGATATCTATCTTTCAGAAGTCTCTTATTTGGTCCAAATGATAATATTATGTTCTCTATGTCAAACCTACTCTGGCTGCCATTTTCTTTTAATATAGCAGAGGTACAGTTAGATTACTGCCAGGAACATACACTTCCATTAACGCTCTTAGTGTATAAACCAATTCGAAGGAAGTTGGTGAAAAGCCAATTTCATTTTTGGGCTTCAGAGGGGACCAAAATAACCGTCTAATGCACGTAGCTCTTTATATATAAATTGCATAAAATTAAGCATACTTTGATGGTAATATTGTACTGCACACCAAAATTTAACTATCCAAATGTCAGCAATATAGAACTCTTTCAATCCTGATGACGTCACGCAACCTGAGAATTGTACCTATTATAGTTATAAGACACCCCAAAAAATCAAAAAGGTGTTTTTTTCAGAATTTCAGAAACGGTTTTGTTGACTGTCTATCAAAGATTTCAGATAACCATCCCCGCTTAATCGCCCTGGCTTAGCTGTATGGCTCTGACGGTTTCGAATGGGTTTTAATAATGACGAGTTCTAGCCCTTTTGGTCCAGGATGATGTTCGGATATTGCCCAGGAAATCTGTTTCATAGCTCTTTTTTTCAGCATATAAGACCCGTTCCGCATAGGTGAATAGATCTTTTCTATATTCAAATGCTTCTCTTGTTTAACATTAAGCTAAATGATATATCATTATTTGTATTTATATTGAACATGTTTATGAAAGTATTTTGTGAATGTCTCATATGAAATGAGATGAAACAATAAAATAATTGTATTGTATAGCTCTTATTTTCCGTAAATGCTACAATGTTTTTCTTTCATCTCCAAGCAATACTTTGTAATAAATAATGGTGCATAATACAATCAAATAACAAAATGATTGACTGAATTTCATTCATGACCAAACTCTATCTATCTATCTATCTATCTATCTATCTATCTATCTCCTTACCAGATCAGGTGACTTGTTAAATTTTGCTGTCATAATTTGGATGGAGCATTGGTCTTAAAAGTCTGAAAACTAAGCCTATCTTGTACATGTTGTTTATAAACTGCATCAGGTTAGGCATTTTGCCTGCTGATAGTACCCTCAGAAAACTCCTTCGTTTGAATCAATAAATACGTTTCAGAGTTCTACAATTTTGTATGCCGACTTGAGATAAGTATGGTATACTAATATAAAAAACATTTAATGTAAGTCCACCAGATATAATTATTTTTGTCAATGGAAGTACAATATGCTAAAATTTATGCCAATAGTATATGTCATTCCGGGACAGGCGGTCTATTAACATCGAATATATTTAACTGAGTACATATTTTATTGATGTGAAACCTTTCCCTGATAAGTAGGGTCCTGCTATATATATGACATAAAAATATAGATCAGACAATTTAATTTTCCTATATCTCCCAGTTAATACTTTCTTATCAATGCTTCATCGTTTTACACATGAATTCAAATAAAACATGTATGAGCAAGCAAATGGAATTTGGTACTTATCGCATTTTGGAGCAACGAAGGCTCAGGTGAGTCTGTGCATATGCGCAGACTCACCAGAGCCTTCACTGCTCGCATACACAAAATATGGATGCGAATGAAGAATCAGAACATAATTAAGAATTTTAGGACGTTTATTTAGAGGCTTTTGCGCATTAAAAACTTGTGACCACCCAAAACTCACGTACTGCCCTTATCAGTTGGATCCCTTGCTTATCTCGTAAGTATAAGGCCGTGACTTTATAAACACAAGGTGAACCTAAATATGGAAAAAAAAACTTTCAAAACTGTAACATGTGAAAAAGAATCTTTAGATAGAGAAACAGCTTCATGCTTATGATTGTCCTCTTTTCATGCTCAAGCTGATATTTTATTTTTAGTATTTCTTTTCTGGATGGACCACCTATTTTTTAAATTTCGGCAAATCCTTTCGGAAAAAGATATGCCAGACACAAATGGGGAAATCTGAATAGTGCGAATAATAGTATTATATTGCTATATGTCTGATTCTTCAGTATTAGATGTTTCTTTCAATGGTCCTTGTGTGTCTCTTGTAAAGTAGAATTTATTGCAATGTTTACTGTGTCGTTTAAATTATTGTGTTTGTTTTTCAGTGAAAAGTTAATACTCTGATACAGATGGGACGAAACATTTACAATGGCGGTCATCCAAAGCTGTCACACACCTTTTGGCACCATTCGTTACCGTTTAAACACTTATCACCCTTTGACCTAAAGTCGTTGTTCGAACCAAGGACAATAGTACTTCGTACTTTGTTTAAGATAACTCATTTTAGATGAGAGTTGACAAATACACATTTTTTGGTGTCCTTTTGACTTTGATAACATTTTGTTTAACCAATCTTGTCATTTATGAAATTTGTTATAGTTGCAGCGCGTGGAGATGGTAGAACTTCTAGAATATCGTGTTGATAATATGTTGATATTTTCTAGAAATATTGGGCTATGTCAGAAAGCAGAATACCTCTTTAAATGGTGCTAAAAGCTTAAAGTTATTGCCCTTTACATTTATTCTCAGTAAAATTAAGGTTTTTGTTTTCGTTTCTTGTAGGTTTTCTCTATCTCGGGGAGGGTCCGTTTTAACCCATACTATATGGTCACCACAGCTGTCATTGTGCCGCATGTGAGTGAATTTTATGAGATAATATAGGGATGTGACTACCATGGGTCAAAAAACAAGTGCGTATGACAGGAAATGCTAGTATCATAGAATGATTTGGGAAACTTAATATATATTATTCATTTATCATGTCAAATTTTAACTAATACCCTCTCGTCTGGCGTTAATACAAATTATATCTATAGCTGAAGACACAAAATAATGAACACAATTAAAGTAAATAGGGCTTTATATTGAATAGTCGATAATAGTTAAATCTACCGAACCATTCCGTTGGTAATCACATTCCTTAATTATCGTTAGTCTCAATTATACCACCCTTACCAATTTTAGCACGAAATATATCGTGATGTGCAAAGTCTACACTGCTGTACGTAGTATAAAATAGTGATACCATGAATGTCAACATGTACTTAAGATAATCCACTCGCTAATGGTCGTGGCGTATCTAGGCGGACAAGCCATGGTATAACTATTAGTTCATATGCACAACTAAACTCCAAGTTTTTGCGGAGAAAAAAATAAAACTCTTGAATGAGACATCGAATAATCGATAAGATCTATCAAACTATTCCGATGGTAGTTTCATTATTTATTTATTGTTAGTTTCAATTAATCGGCACAATTCCAATTTTTGTGGAGAAATAAGAAAAGTCATATTTTGGAAATGTCTTATCTAAGACTATATTTCGATTAATCGTTGTAAATAAAATCGATCGAACTATTCCGATATAATCACATCGCTAGTTGACCGATAGTACCAATTTCTCCTGGGCTGGCCTGTTTATTAAGGCAGTACAACGCGAATGCATGTCACAATACAGGTAAATTAGTATCATCCACTTAAAATTCTGGTAAAACTTTGTATTCAAAATATTTCTGGACATATTTAATCCTATGGAGCACCCAGGGACCATAAGGCTCTACTTTATGTTCTGTTCCTTCACCAGTAACTTTTGACATAAAATGTTCTCCTATATCACCATCGTATGATGGCTCTAGGAAGAAGGGAACCGAGAAACGATCAACCCCAATATCCAGAACACGGTGTCTTGTTGCTTTAAACCGTCCATTCATTAATCGCGAGAACACCACGCCTATATTCATAACGAGGCTGTTGGGGCGTGGCTCAACTGCCATCCATTCTCCATCTCCTGATACCACCTCAAGACCCTTGTAGTCGAATGTACAGAGAAGGGTAAGGAAGTTTGAGTCGGTGTGATCTGGGGTGGTGACTACCTTTCCGTCTTCAATTTTGGCGTTTTCCGGAGGCGCCCCGACCCAGGGCGGGTAATGCATAAGCCTGAAAGTGGTCAACGGTTTGTCTCCGATTATCTCTACAAATGAACTCTCGTCAATGCCAAGACCGTGCGCTGCAAGGCGAAGGATCTCCATGCTTGCATTATGCATTATCTCGTATGACTTCAACATAAACTCTTTGAATGGAAATTTGCCATCCTCTTTTGGCCAAACTGAAGGTTCATAGAACCAGTTTCCTGGTTTCACAGTGGGATCATTCGGTTTAATGTCACGTGCGAACTCAAACCCTTCCTTCCTACTAGGTTCGCCTTCAACTACTGGAAAATAACCTCGGTAAACATTTGGATTGTCTTCTTTCCAGTGTTGCCTCGTTAACTCATCCTTAATTGAGGTAGGTTGATTAAAGAACCACTTGCAGCTCTCATAAAGTTTGTTAAAATCGAGGCCTTTCACATTGTCAATATACAGAAATCCAATGTTTTCTAGAGCTTCCACGATATCTTTCGCTAAGGCCTCCCGGTCAGTCCTGGCAAGATCGATAATTGGCAGTTCAAATGTCGGCATCTTGGCCAGTCACGAACTGAAATGTATAAAAATAAAAAATAAAATAAAGGGGAGACATCTACTTAAGTTCACCTTTATTGGTATGGTCCAGCCTATGAAGGTGACTGAGCATGGTAAAATTGGAGATAAAGTACAGGGCTTAAGTTCTTTATGAAGGTGAGTGTTAGTGAACCCTTTTTCTACTGGGTATTTTTTGTCAGTACACAAAGGTAGCCTTTTCAACAAAGCTTAGGACCACCGCATAGCGCATTAAAATTTTAACGCTCTAGCTCTGCGTTTGCTTATGTCCTTTTTTAAGTATTTGTAACGAATTAATTTTGTTTTTGTTTGTTTGCTTTGTTTTGTTTTTGTTATATTGACGTGTCAAAAAGTCATTGCATCGATTTAAATGTCTGTTTATACCAGAAAGTATGTCAAAACATCCCCACCACTTCCCAATTTTTATTGATGAGTGTCGTTAGAAATTAGAAAGTTTCCTTGAAGAACCATGTTGATTCTTCTTAGCAAATAAGTAATGGTTAAGCAACGGGTTGTCCGCCTGTACGTGGAGATAATCCACAAGCGTTATCTCAAATTTTAAGATCTGTGGCACCCCCAGAAAGAAAAACTTGGTTACTATCATGTCTTGGTGCCTTTGAACTCCATGTTTAACTAAGTTTTCCTGTAGTCAAATTTCTGTAAAAGGCCTGTAATCAACGTTACACTACTAACATTGGAAATAGCAGTACACTTAATACAAAACTAATTATATATTTTTCTATAGTATCAATGAAATTTTGTGTGCTTGAAATGTTTGATCTATTCATAAACATTTATTGTAGTCATCTGTAAGATTTATCTCCGCTCATTAGCGCTACGAATGTTATATTTTATACAAATTGCAGATAATGACTTTATAGATTGCATATAAAAACCATGTTCCTTAGCACCAGGAAGAAAAACTTGGTTGCTTTCTTCAGTCAGGGACATGTCTTGGGGCTTATTAAATCCATGTTTTACTAAGTTTTCTATGGTCATTTTTCTGTAAATGACCTGTACTCAATGTTGCCCAACTAACATTGAAAATAGCAGAACACAAAATAAAGACTAATAGGATAGTTTTAATAGTATTATTGAAATTATTTGAGCCTTACATGTTTGAGCTAGACATAGACATCAATTGCAGACATCTGAAAGATGTATTTCTGCTCGTGAGAGTTACGTATGTTACATTCTTAGGACAATTGCAGATAATGATTTTATAGATTGCATATTAGAACAAACATTGTTCCTCAACCTTAAATGTGTAATAAAGATCTATATTCTAATGATGAATTTCCGTATTCACATATTTGACGCTATTTATAGCTGGTAACTGGCGATAGGATTTAGTAAAATGATTTTTTTAAATATGGTATCAGCATGTCACTTCTTCTGACGTACAGATAGTCTATTCAACCATTAACATTGCATTGGAATGGGCATTGTCTTCTTTCCTCTCTGTCACAATGAAATTAAATAATAAGTAAATAAGCATACAAGCAAGTTATTCTACATGGATATTTAATTTATATCGATATATTAAAAAGGTAATGTAGCTAACAAATATTGTGTTTTTCGTAAATGGATATATATATATGGAAAACTTGGAGAGTAGACTCAATTTATACCTTAGCCTGACGACACGCCTGGCTCCTGTTAAATATGAGTGTACTCTACACATATTTTTAATATTTTCAATTATAGACAAATTATTCTAAATAAACACTAATATACGAGCTTTTCATAAGTTTGTTTGGTTCTGTTATTTTAATATGGCAATTTGCAGATTTTTGTCAATGGCTCATAGCAATATACAGGATATTTACTTCATGATTCAAATATTGGACTGAATATACCGTACATCAATAAATCAATTAAAATAGTAAAGCAATATAACCTGCATCTGGTGGCAAGGCAGGAGGATAGTGCTGGGTGCCTTCAAGAGCAGGGACATTCTGTTGATTTTACAGAGAAGGACAAATCTTAAAACAAGTAACATCCTGGTTAAGCCTTCTTCAACAAGACAGAATGGGTTATAGGTTAGTCAAATTGATGATAAGCTGTTTTACAATTTATCAAAATTAGTAAGTTAGTATGATCAGGAAATACCACAATCACAAACTGCAGAAAAACGCGTTGCACCGTGAGGAAGAGCCACACAACAATCACGAGACACCAAGAAGACAAATTAAGCAAAGTAACCAGCTCTCTCTTCCCCATCAAGATGATTGCAAAACTAGAATGGACACAAAGTAACGCACAACAAAACATATAAAAATTACAGAATCCTTTAATGGGAATAACAATTAACTAATAACTTGTAACCGTAGTGAAATAAATACTGTAATATGCTAATCACCATGTAACTTTATATAGATCATTTTTGTTATTTGTGTTTAGTGTTTGTCTGTCATACTGTCTTGTCTATTCCGTGTAGCCATGTCGTCATCTGCTTGGAAAGGAATGTCCTCTTGGCGCTCTTGTGTGTGATGTTTTTTGTGTTTTTGTCACTTTCCCATAAGGTGTCTTGGGTAAGGTGTGGTACTTGGTTCATTCGACTCCCGATCTTTGCCTTCCCCTTTACTTTGTACTGGCTTTAAAATTGTCTATCCTGATTTTATACAGTACCGTAGTTTATAGGCCTATTATGAAAACTCGTCAACAGGAAACGTAGAAAAACATTCAGCCAAATATTTGAATATTGATGAAGTAGATATTATGTATAGTGTTATAAACCATTGATAAAGGATCTGCAAACCTTTATATCAAAGTAACAGAATCAATCAAAATTACAAAACTCTCTTAAATTACTGTTTATCAAGAATAATTTGTCTATAATTGAAGTTATTATAAAAAAGATGGAGAGTAGACACAGGTAAAATTGGAGTCTAGTTTCCACACTTTTTAGTATCTTTATCCATTTATGCAAGGGACAATGTTGTTACCTACGTTACCTTATTTATATATTAACACCAGCAAACTATTCATCTTAGATGAGTTTGTTTATACAGTTATTATCATATTTAAATGTGACAGAGATGAAGAAGACATTGTACGTGCCAATGCAATGTAAATGGTCAAATAGAGAATCTATACGCCAGAAGAAGTTACAAGCTAATAAGCATATTCAAACATTTATTTTACTACCTCTATCGCCAGTTACAAGTTATAAATAGCTTCAAATATGTAAGATCGAAACTTCTTCATTAGAATAGAGATCTTTTTTTACGCATTCAATGTAGGGAGTATTTTTTTCTAATGTGCAGTCCATAAAGTCCATATTCTGCAAGTATGTTAAAATGTAACACAAGTAACTCTGACGAGCCGAAATACATCTCGCAGATGTCTGCTATTGATGTTGATGTCTAGTTCAAACATGTTAAGCTCAAGTAATTTTATTGATACTATTGGAAAATATCCCATTAGTCTTGATTTTATGTATTTCTATTTTCAATGCTAGTAGGGTAACATTGATTTCAGGCCATTTACATAAAATCGATCAAAGAGAACTTAGTAAATTAGATTTCTATGGCCCCAAGACATGTCCGTGACTGAAAATAGTAATCAAGTTTTTCTTCCATGGGTTGAGGATCATGGTATATTCTTATATGCAATCTATAAAGTCGTTATCTGCAATTTCGTATAAAATGTAACATAGATAAAGCTGACGAGCGGAAATTTATCTCACTGATATATGCAATTGATGTGTATGACTATATCAAATATCTAAAGCTCAAATAATTCATTGATACTATTGTAAAATATATAATTAGTCTTGTATTTAGTGTTCTGTTATTTTCAATTTTAGTAGGGTAACGTTGATTACATACCATTTACAGAAAATTGACCACCGAAAACTTAGTAAAACATTGGTTTCTAAGGCCCCAAAGTAAAAAAGAGGGCAAAGAACAGAAATCGATACAGTCAAGCACCACACCTGACCCAGGACAACAATGAGAAGGTGACAACGTCACATTTAGACAGCACAAACAAGAACCGAAAGGTCAGCCCTTTCCCAGCAGGTGACCACAAGGCATCAACAAACAGACGTGCATGAAAACATAACAAAACGAGACAGAAATAACATAAATGATCCACAAAAGTTGCACCGCCTTGGAACAGTCAGTAAAAATATTTTACTGAAGGGCTTAAACCGGTTTAACAGTGCACCAACCTCACCCTTAGTTTAGATGTGGATCAAGACACATAGATGTTTGGTTTGCAGAAAAGACCCTTAACTTATCAATGCAAAGACCTGACTGAAAATAGTTACCAAATATAAGCCCATATACCTTAGTTTGGCCGCTAGACCAAGTGTCTTAGGTCGCCGAGTTCGCAAAAGAGATAAGCGTTGCAACAATTTGCAACATCTTGGCCGGACATAGAAATGGCGATGTATACTAAAAGAGTTGGTCCGTTGTATAATCATCGCATACTTTGAAGTTATCGTTCAGGCATCAATACTTGCGGTGCATGGACCAGATACTGACTTTGCTCATATAAATTCCTTTTGCCATTGAAGTTTGGCGCCTTTTTATTTGAATTAAGGGGTTCTGTTAAATATTGTCCATAGTGTCATTGAAAATTACAGATCAAAAACCGATAAACTTCCTTTAAGGCAAAGAAAATAATAAATACTATGCGAGATACTGCATACGCTCGGTGCAGTGCGATTTTTCACATATTTATATAGACTTAAAGAGACTAAGTCTGCAACTATGAACATTTTTCGAAAAAAAAATATTTTCTTTTTAAATATTTGTAAAAGTAGAATTAAGTTATGTTTTCACATATCTCATCTAGGACCCTTGCATCTCGCGCTTTGAATTATGGGAAGTTAGCCCCGTTCAATTCTCGCGCTCCTGAAGGGACATCATTTATAAAGAAAACTCGCTAAAAGTCTATTTTTGAAATTTACCATTTCTCTATTAGTATTTTTACGGATGTAAATCCCTGAGTTATGCAAGCAGTGATCGCATAATATATTTTAATAAAATGGCGGGTGAATGGCGGTTCAATCCTAGTGTACACTGAGCGAAAGGCGACAGGTCAGTGCGTGCTAGAGCACTTCCTGTCAGCGACAATGAACTACATGTCGCATGGTTTGACGGACGTGACGTAACAAAGCACACGACACAAGGTAATATTGCATGGCTTATAGGAAGTGATGTCAGAACGTCAAGTAATTTCGCATGATCAATCCTTAACGTCAACGGTTTTAATGGTCCAAATGGCAAGAAATACCTAACATGCATTATATTATAATGAAACAATTGTTGACTTACTTCTTTTGTGGAACATTTATGTTATTTCTGTCTTGTGTTTGTTATGCTTTCGTGCGCTCCTGTCTATTAATGCCTTGTGGTCACCTACTGGGAAAGGGCTGACCTCTTGGCTCTCGTTTGTGGTGTCTAACTGTGAGTGTGTTACTTTCCCATTGGTATCCTGGGTCATGCGTGGTACTTGATTGTATCGATTCCTGATCTTTGCCCTCTTTTTACTTGTGTTTTGGTAGACATGGAGTGTTATTGAACAGTAAACTTAATCATATTGACATCCGCTCAGCGTCGCTCAATATGACGTTTACTGTTCAGTAACACTCCATGTCCACCTCAACATAAGTCAATAATTGTAAATTATTGTTTTGGTCGTGAACTGGCTTATCTAGAATTCATGACATGCATATGTATAAACCCTCTATTTTATTAATATTTTAGTAGCTTCATGTTTTATCATCAATATTCTCATGATATAGAATGTTCATGGTATGCTCCAATGCGTAAATTTCATGCTTGTGTGTCAGTGTGTGAGAATATTCACTCCATAACACTTAAAAAATATCTCATACGTGTGTAAGACAATAACAAACATATCGATTGCTCAAGAGAATTCAAATATTGAGGTTTTAAGAATACACGATCACACACAATAAAGCATATAGACTCTACGTACTCGATGCATGTAATACAGTATGCTAACTTTAACCTGCTATCAAACAATAAACAACATCTTAATGAAAACTGCTTATTGTAAAACATATAGTTGTATATTTACCATTTAGATTTTCAGCTATCCAGCTAAAGAATACGTACAATGGATTATATTGATTAATAATGCGGACAACTGCGACGGTCTTGTTATCGGTCTTGTGAGGCCTATGTCCACAATCTGAATGAGCTTAGATTATGACCCTGTGTTGAGTCGAGTTCAGAATATATATCATGTGCATGGACACAGATAAGCTTGCGCTGCTGTTCAGATTGTGGACATATGCTACTACTTCCCAGTTTGAAATATGTTTAATACTTTGCATACAATTCATTTTGTGTACTGTATTGGCTATCCATTTATGAAATGAGAAGGATATGTCACCGAGCTCAGATTTTCATACAGTAATTTCATATGGGAGTTTTCAGCATTTGACCAATTTTCTAAACAGATGAAAGAATTACACTAGTCCTAAATATAAAACTAAAATATGTTTAATCTTCCGCCAGGTTCTTTCTTTTATCTTTGATTATTGCTCATGAACCCCCCCCCCCCCCCCCCAAAAAAAAAAAAGTGAGTAAGTATGATCAGGAATTCTAATGCACTTGCTTTTGTAACGCGCCTTCTGATTGGATAACGTCAAATATTTGCGACAGTATATCCTGCGATATACTGTAGGAAACAGTTTGACGTCATTAATTACGTCACCTTTCGTTCGATGGCGTGCGCCTTTATGCGGCTTGCAACGCTCCAGTTTGAAACGAAACTGCAGTAATGCATTAGAATGGGGATAACCATATTCAAAATTTTCATTTGTGGAGGTATATCGTCGGATATACGTTCGGAAATCACGTTTTACGGCTCCGCTCGCGCGTCGCCGTAAAACTCAATTTCCGACCGTATATCCGACGATATACCTCCCCAAATGAAAACTTTGAATACAGTTATCCCCTAAATGCCACAATCACAACTGCAGACAACCCCGTAGTACCGTGAGGAACAGCCACACAACAATAACGAGACACCAGGAAGACAAACAAAGCAAATCAACCAGCTCTCAATTCCCTATCAAGATGATTGAAAAACTTGAATGGACACAAAGTAACGCACAACAAAACATAAAACAATTACAGAATCCCACAATGGGAGTAACAATCAACAACCAACGAATCAACAACAAAAACAACAACAACAACAGAACCATTTCTTTAGAATGGACAGTAGCCTAAGCCATAGGGGTGGGGCTTAATGCATTTTACTGCTACGTAATATTCATCCAATATTCTGCTGTTGTTGAAACCTTAAAATGTTAAGCTCGTATGGCGGCTTCCTAACTATTGCAATACATAATCTTAGAGAAACAATCTAATCAAATTGACACACTATGATTAAACAAAAAAAATGGCTCACGACTCACAGATAGCCAGAGCTATAGAAACCCTTAAGTTGAGCCACGGTGGGCCCAGCTACAGACAAACATCAGGCACCAACCGACAGATTAAAGCTTTACGCCAGAGCCGTCATTGCGTCTGAGGCCAGAACCCACCGTCGTGCTATTCAAGAGGAAACCATAGCTGTAAACTGTAATTGGCTTTACAACCAGGCATGCAGATTGTCGCATGACATCCAAGTTATATCCGACTTTTTATAACGTTTGATTATCTTTTGAATTGATCACTAAAATTAGGTTTTCCAACAATCCCGTTGAATTACCATAAAATAAAAGTAAGTAATGGTGCAAAGATCAGGAATCGATACAATCAAGTACCACACCTGACCCAGGATACCAATGGGAAAGTGACAAACTCACAGAAGACACCACAAACGAGAGCCAAGAGGTCAGCCCTTTCCCAGCAGGTGACCACAAAGCACATATAAACAGACGCGCACAAAACATAGCAAACACAAGACAGTTCTGATGTGCTCTGTTGTAGAAGAGTTATTAAACGAATGTTGTATTTAGCAATTAACTCTGAGTGTTTGCGGTAGAATTAAAGAAACTGCTTTTTGAATTGCTTTATATTTATAACCTTGTTTTAATAACTTAGCAGTCAAAAATAGGTTTCTCTTGTTGAAGTCATCAACATTAGAACACACTCTAGCAAAACGAATAAGCTGTGTATATATATACACACAATAAGAAGGGGAGCGAGGAACATCTCCATCAAGAAATGGAAAACTTACTATTTCAACATTAAAATCATCCAGTTTATCATAAATCTTAGAAGAAACTATATTATCATTCGTTATGAACAAGTTCAAGTCCGAAAATGGGGCTTCAGTATCAGAAGAATTCGCCTTATTTAACTAAAGTTTGGTGTGATATATCTGACCTACCATATGTTAAAAAATAAGGAATATTAAGTAAGTCATCTAAATATCTGGAGGTGGAGTTAAACGCTTCATTAATATCAATTTTGCTTATTGACTGACAGAAACAACATGAAGCAAAACAAAAACAAATCCGCAACACGTTAAGCATAATTAGTACCCATTGGATTACCTATAATTCGTCTATATATACTTTCGAGCCAAACCTTATAAATATATTGTCCAAAAGATAATGGAAAGCATCACACATTTTCTGACATGACCACAACTTATATCGTTTAGGTACTTCAGAAGTAAAAAAGGCCATTTCTCATTACATGCCAAATAAAGTGAGCCCTCTTGGTTAAATCATATGTAGACAAACTAGATGCTAGAAAAACTTTTTTATTTTAATTTATTAAGAATCTCACTTGAATTTTTAATAGACCAAATATGTTTTTATCCTTCCTTTAATAAACTGTTGTACACTATGTTAGAGCATTGTTTTAAATCGCAGTTGGGCAAGAAGTCCAAATTATAAACAACTCGGTGGTAGTACATGAACTAGAATCAGCAATAAAACGTGACCTTTAGGGTCGTTTATGAAGTTTAGGTAACCAGTATAACGTAGGAAGCTTGCTATGACCCTCATCAACAAACACATTAAACTGAGCCGCCATATGGCATTGATGCCTATCAACGACATACGTCTCATATGTTTAGTAGTGCTAAGTTCTTGTTTTAGGGTGTTAATGTAGTACATTCTTCAAACGGCCACAACATTTTTAGCAGCCTTATTTACGGGTGCCAAATCAAAAATAGTAAGTGAGTATGATCAGGAAATACCACAATCACAAACTGCAGACAAACCTCCTATGGAACTCCTGGGCCCCTTTCTTCAAATTTCTAACAGTGATTTTAGGTGCAGGTGGAAGAAGATTTACATAATTGTAATAAAATGAAATTCTACTATCAATAATGTTACAAATATTTTATTTCTTAATATCTCCAAAACCTTCAAGAAAATGTGCAAGTGTATTTGTTATCACAAGCTTGTGATTAAGCCCTCCAGTAAAATATTTTACTGACCGTTCCAATGCGGTGCTTCTTTTGTGGACCATTTATGTTATTTCTGTCTTGTTTTTGTTATGCTATGCTTTCGTCTGCGTCTGTTTATTGATGCCTTGTGGTCCCCTACTGGGAAAGGGCTGACCTCTTGGCTCTCGTTTGTGATGTCTACTTGTGAAGTTGTCACTTTCCTATTGGTATCCTGGGTCAGGTGTGGTGCTTGATTGTATCAATTCCTGATATTTGCCCTCTTTCTTACTTTGGAGAAGATACTACATGCTACATTTTCGCAATTACTCAAAAATAGGAACTTATTTTAGAATAGATTATATATTAAGAGAGCTGATATTGAAAATCAAGATTTTTATTTTTATTTCATGGACTAACATAATATATTTTAGGAAAAAAAAAGAATAAAAATAGGGGGTCACCAAACTAATTGTCTTTCAGGAGGGCCAAGTTTAACCTCTCATTTATAGATTCCATGCATAATTCTATATAAGATGTTCAAGAGTGATCATTTCGGTTATTTGAAGATGACATTTTACTAGTATAACCTATTTCAGCTTTAAACGCTTAAAAAAACATTGAAACCATGAGCACTCCCGGGAATCATACGGAGTCCCCTGGTTCTATAGCCTGAAATGCTATCCACTAGGCCACAAGATCAGGTCGTGCGCTGCCCCAATAACCATACGCATAGAACAGACAATCCAAGTCTTGGCCTCTTTTGTATCTGTTACTAGGGTTAAAACTTGAAATTGTGTACATTGCTTGATTTTGCCTGATCTATCTATCCGTAGTACTGAGACGATCAGTTTCTATAAAGTTAATTTGATATTTTGGGCACATTTTAATTACTTTATTTTGTCAAGAGAATGTCTGAACGTCGATTTGTCATAAAAGGAATGTAAATGGTCAAAAGTCAGGAGGAGTAAACTTTCCCTGTGTCCCCATACAGGAATGGTGTGCATGTTAACCCTTAATGCGCCAATCACAACAAAAGTCGTCTGCTTTTTTCGTCTGCTGAAATGTTTAAGAAGCCTCTATGGCAAACAGTGTGGACCCAGATCAGACTGCTCCTATAGGAGCAGTCTGTTCTGGGTCCACGCTGTTTGCTTCTCTACTTAATTTGTCAGTAATACTGGCAATTATTTGCAGCAGACGAAAAAAGCAGACGACATTTTCAGATGCATTTTTTTCTTGGCGCTTTAAGGGTTAATTAGTCAGGTATGTCTTTAAGCTTTACTAAACTACTATATCTTATACTTTTGCATTTCATGAAAGAAGATACAGGCATTTAGTGATAAAAAAAAAGGTTTGAGATCACTATAAGGGGTATAATATTATATTTGAGTAAGCTGAATCCCAAAACCAATGTTGGCAAGCTGAAAATGGCGTCTTCAGTATTTAATTTGTTCCCAGAAGGCCCAAAATTGGAGAAAATAATGTAAAGTTACATGTTCGTGAAGCCTTCTTGTATTTTTCATCTCGTGATAAGATGCATTTACTGAAATATAATAATATAATAAGAATTAAAAATGTGATCTTGGGGTAATCATCAATGTGGTCTGTTCCTACAAGTTTATTTACATGGATTTCTGCCTAAACCTTCCTTGTTGTATGTTCTTAAATCATCAGCGATACAGTTTTACAAGCCATTTTATGCAATGGTCATTTATTAAACTATCTCATTTGCATGCATATTCATGAATATTAATGAAACTAAAAAGATTGGGAAATTCATAGGATTATTATACTCCAGAGACTTATAGAACTGCTTTACACCCAAGGACAACTGTCAATTCCTATCTTAAAACAAATCCCTAAAGGCTTAAATAACTCAGTCAGGGAGGGTTGACTAGAACAATCGCCCCTCATCTCTCCCCTCAACATGACATCAGCCATTGTTTGTGGACGACAAACAAACAAAACCTATTTAATTCATCATGTGATTTTAACAAAAAAAGGCTGTACTTATAAAATGATGTGTAACTATTTCAACATCAACTCAACTTAAACTACCTAAATTGATACCAAAGAAAAAACCAGGCACACTTTGTTTATTTAATTTGCTGATGTTTGATTGTTCATGAATATTAACGTATGGAAGCTAAGAGAATATACCCACAGCATTGCCTATATATATGTCACTTACTCACTATTCTAGACTACTAATCTTGATTACAAATAAATGCCAAGGCAGAGTACTTTTACCCAATTGTCCGATAAGCAAATGATCTAATTCGCATATTCCTGAATATAAACGAAACTTGAGAAATAAGAGAAAATGATATAACAATTAAAATGATGTACCTTTAAAATTACCAATATGTCAGCAGCTGCAAACTATTCCAGACTACCGAACTTTGGTACCAAATAAAATCTGTTGTACAGAACTTTAATCCAATATTCTGATAAAGAAATGATCCAATTTGCATATTCATGAATATGAAAGTAAACAATAAAGATAATGATCACAGAAAAGCTAAAGCAGATATATCTACAAAACAAGCTATATCTCATATAATATTGGTCTAGATAAACAAACAAACTTGGTACCAAATAAGACGGTTTACTTAGTCCTCAATGATCGGATATGCAAAATATTAAGATAATATGCATAAATATAAATATTATATGATATAAATGAGAGAAAAATAGTAATAGAACCCATTTAATATTTTGTGGGATGTACTTCTAAATTTACTCATATTTCATCTACTAATTGCTCTAAACAGCTAATCCTAATATAAAATTTAAGTCTAGCCATAGTGCTTAACCCAATGGCCAGATATGCGAATCAATTCAAAAACATATTCATAGAGATTGATGAAATCTATAGAAATTCGAATAAAAAAAACAAATACAAATTGATTACATTGTACGTACAAAAAAAATAACTCATTAGATAATTTGTCCATCAAAGACCTGGATAGATGTGCTGACCCACACTTCTAACGCAAAATCAGATTGAACCTTAAATATTTCATATATTATTTCAACTAATGTAACACCATTTAATAAAAAACAGAAAACTCGTTTGTGAAAAAAGAAAGCAGTACTTTATCAGTGAATCATTTCATTTTATTCATTTTCTGATTTGGCGATGGTCTGCCATAACCTCTGAACGGTACAAGGATTTTGACAAGACCTCGTTTTCTAATAAAATCATACTCTTTAAACATTTTGCGTTTGGAGTGTGGGTCAGTATATTTGGCTTTAATTTAGGGACAAGTTGAGGTTTAGGCTAAATAACAGTTGAGATATGGGTTATTTTTAAGTACACAAATACAGTTTTTAAGGCGGTGGTTCTGTTGTTGTTGACTTTTTGTTTATTGTTACTCCCATTGTGGGAGTCTGTATTGTTCTATGTTTTGTTGTACGCTACTTTATGTCCATTCTAGTATTGCAATCATCTTGATGGGGAAGAGAGAACTGATTGCTTTGCTTAATTTTTCTTCCTGGTGTCTCGTGATGGTTGAGCGGCTCTTCCTCGCGGTGCCTAGGGGTTGTCTGCAGTTTGTGATTGTGGTATTTCCTGATCATACTCACTTGCTATTTTAGATAATTTGCATATTGCACCATAAGGTAAACAAGCTATTTTAGCATAAATTTAGTACTAACGCTCTAGAGCCAAGGCTGATAGTCTAGAACAGCTGTGATGTAGATAACTTTCTAGGTACATCCCATTTTTTTAATTTTTGTCTGACTTATTATAAGGTAAACAAGTGATGTTTTAGCATGAATTTGGTACTATCGTTCTCAAGCCAAGGTTGATAGTCTAGAACAGCTGAGATGTAAATAATTTGTAGGTGCATCCCTTTAACGTTTTTTTTTTTTTTTTAATTTTTGTCTTACTTACCATAAGGTATACAAGCTATGTTTTAGCATAAATTTGGTACTAACGTTCTCGTGCCAAGGCTGATAGTCTAGAACAGCTGATATGTAGATAATTTTGTAGGTACACCCCATTAACGTTTTTTTTATTTTTGTCTTACTTCTAAGGTTTTCATGTTTTCATGAATAAGCATGGACATGAAAAATAGTAAATGAGTATGATCAGGAAATACCACAATCACAAACTGAAGACAACCCCGTGGCACCGCGTGGAAGAGCCGCTCAACCATCACAAGACACCAGGAAGACGAATTAAGCAAAGCAATCAGCTCTCTCTTTCCCATCAAGATGATTGCAATACTAAAATGGACATAAAGTAACGTACAACAAAACATAGAACAATTACAGACTCCCACAATGGGAGTAACAATAAACAAAAAATCAACAACAACAGAACCGCCGCCTTAGAACGGACAGCAGCCTAAGCCACCGGGGGGCTTAAATGCATTTTACTGGTACCAAATCTTCGCCCTAGATTCTGCTGTTGTTGAAGTACAAAAAATGTTCAGCTCGCATGGAGGCCATCTAACTAATGCAATGTATCATCATGGAAAAACACTCTAATCAAATTACTACACCATGATGAAACAAAGAAAAGGGCTCATGACTCACATATAGTCAGAGCTAAAGAAAACCTCAAGTTGAGCCACGGTGGGTCCAGCTACAGATAAGCATCAGGCACCAACCCACCGATTAAAGCTTTACGTCAGAGCCGTCATAGAGTCTGAGGCCTGACCCACCGTCGTGCAATTAAAGAGGAAACCATCGCTATAAACCGTGATTGGGTTTAAAACTAGGCATGCAGATTGCCGCATGATATCCAAGTTATATCCAACCCTTATATAACGTTTAACTATCTTTTTGAATTGATCACTAAAATTAGGTTTTCCAACAATTCGTTTGAATTTATAGACTAAATCACCATAAAATATAGGTTTTGATATGCCTTGTTGCAGAAGAGTTTTTAACCCAATGTTGTATTTAACAATTAACTCTGAGTGTCTGTGGTTGATTATATGCATATCTTAAGCTTTAGATGAAGAGCATAGTAATTACTTTGATCTTCAGTTAACCTGTCTTTAGGGGCCACTCAAAAGAATACCAAAATAGGCTTTCGAGACAAATAATTGCAATATGCAGGTGAAAAGTATTGCAGAATTCTCCCAGTACTTTTGACCTGCATTAAGGTATTACATGGATTTAAGACCTTCGTTTTGTCTATTTTGGAGTGGCCGCTTAAGACAGGTTTCACTCTAGTACCAAGTTTTAAAACCTATGAAGATTTGTTGCTGAGATACAAGTGATTTTGTAGGAGAATCCTCATTCTTCAGAAGTGCAATATGGACTAGCATGGAGACCATGCAATTTCACATAACTCAAATTTTTTCCTGTTCCCACAAAACAATTGGGTGCTGTTGGTCTAATTAGACTATGTGTTACCAAGGAATTTGCATGTTATTACCTTTTATAGATATAAAATGTATCTGGTGTACTTGTGTATTTTAGTTAGTGTGGACATCATAACGTATTTGTTTTATTAGAAGAAAGCTTTTTCTCAAATCTGCTTTCTCATTTATCATTTAAGTCCAAATTAGTGCTATTAATAAAACATATATTAAAAAAGGTTACTGAATAAAAATGTTATGTAAAATTTTATAGACTGAGCAGACATTTATTACAATGAATGTGGTAATAGTCTAGAATAGTATTGTAAATTGCCAGCCAAACTATGTTATTTAATGGTAAAACCATCTTAGGACATAATACCAAGGCGTTTTGATAATAAAAATATATAAAAAAATAGATATGTCATCAAAACATGTATGTCAAATACCATGATTGTTGGTGGCAAGCTTGAAAACATGCATATAAGTTCACTAAGACAACATTTTTCAGTCTGACGACATTGGTTTTTGAATCCAGCATACCAAGTAACCCCTATTCAAGGTGTTAAATCGTTTTTTATCAGTCACCTCTAATATTAACTGAATTGTGTTAACATAACCTAATAAACGTTTCCTATCTCACGGCATGTTACCTTTATCAGGTCATGATGACGTTGCACTTTTTGAATGACGTCGCTAATGACGCTGAATCAACACAAAAACCAAAAATTACGTCATAATCGCTAGTTTGAAGAGTGTTCAACAATGGGTAAACTGATAAATAGAATACCAGGTTAGCGTCTTTTGATATCAAGTTTACCAGGCTCAGCTTTGAGAACGCATGTTGAATCGCTCGGCAAGCCTCGCGATGTCAACAAGCGTTCTCAAAGCCTTGCCTGGTAAACTTCATATCAAAAGACACTCACCTAGTATTCTCTATATCTTGTACTTGATAAATTTTCTGATATGTTTTTCTGACTAGGACTAATTGTACATATCAATGATCTAAACTTGTTACTTGAGGGCAATTTCAGAAAATTTTCTTGCACACCATTCTTGCTTCAAGAAACAGGAAAAGTTGTCTCGGTCCCGTTTTTCGACCATTTACGATTTCCGATCAATACAGTTTTCAGATACTCTTATGTCAGATGGATATTTTCACATTCTCTTGACAGACGAAAGTAACTAAAATGTGTCCGAAATATATATTGACCCTTTATCAGAGCTAGAACTGATCGTTTCGGTACCAAATACAGATAAATAGAACAGATGACATCAACAATGTAAAAACTTTCGAAGTTTTCACCATGTATGTAAATACGATTATGGCCGATACTCGGATTGTCTGTCCAATATATTCTGTTTTTTCGTGCCGCGCACGACTTGACATCGTGGCCTAGTGGTTAGCGTGTCAGACTTTGGAATCAGAGGACCAGAATCAATTTCTGGGTGGGCACTTATTACAAAATGATTTTTTTTCTTTTTTCGCCTTAAGCTTGTACTGCAATATTACTTCATACAAGTAATATGGAATTAGATAAATGACAAAAAGTACACTCCTTAATGCTTTATATTGAATGATCCGCGAAATGTGTGGGGGTGGGGTTAAATTTGGCCCTCCTGAAAGATAATTAGTCTGGTGACCTCCGATTTTTTTTTCTAAAATGATAATCCATGAAATAAAAGCAAAATATTAAGATTTTTAATATATAATTTACTCTAAATAATCGAAATCCTTTTTTGGGGATATTACTTGGATCGATTCCCTTCGATAGCCATCGTAGAGTGGAAACTTTTCTCAGTATAGGATGACCAGCTAGGCAAAATCAATAACCTCCATGTACTGTATTTCTTGTGTGTGATCGCATCTTTTGTACATAAAACACTCAAAATTGTGCATTTAGTTGTGTGCATTATTTTACCCCGGTAACAGAGTCGGGTATAACAGGGATCATCAAATGAAATTCTCCCTCTTCCTTCCTGACCATTCATAGAACGTAACAAGTGGTGTACAGATTTAGTAACATAAGGTAATATTACGTTGCGTAAAAGATGGCAAAATCTTATGTTTTACGTCAAAAGTGTGATTTTAAGTAATAACAAAGCATGTGGTAGAATCTAACATGCTTGCTCCTGCACAATTGAATTTATTAAACAAGTTGCGGAAAAGAGATGAAATGCGAGGCTTGCTGAGCAATTTATCACTTTTTCGAAAACGAGTTTAATAAATTCAATAATACATTATTACTCATGTAAAATTCTCCATGTATTGGACTATCTTGCAAAGAATTAGACAGCCATATCATATCACAAAGAATTTTCGAAGCTACCATACGCAAGGGTGCAGAGCGGCTGCAGATCTAGATCAGCAAATATTTTAACATATTTTTTCCATTAGTTTAAACATGTTTTAAAACTGTTCTTTGGAGTACCAACAACATATGTTAAGATATTAGACAAACAATCTTCAAGAAAATACACTCTTATCTAAAGGCATGGGAGCCTATCAGGCATGACTTTGTGCTATTGTCTGTATCAAACAAGTGACCAAATTGATAATTATCAATCAGATGACCAAGTTAACAATAACGTTATAAAGTTGACCAGATGAAGGTAATAGGTGGTCAGGCTGATCTTGTATTTGTCGAACGTAGTGTGTAGAAACATCAACACACAGGGTTACCCTTTATGGCAAACTCTGAGGAACGTGGGATTCTGAGGTAAACAAATGAAGACAGCCCCGGTGGACCTATGATGGCCTGACACTGAATTCTGACTGGGTAACTATGGGATTTTCTGGGCTCTATACCTGTACCCTTGGACCCCCTGTCTAGCTCTACCAACTGAGCCACTGCTATCCGATCAACATTTATGCAGGTCATGTTGGAAAAAAATGAGATCTTGATGCAAACAAGAAAAAAAAAATTTTCCTTCCACCAAACAGCAAACATTTTTTCCAATCATGCATTATCAGACGTCAGATTTTAATATTAGGTACAAACTCACCAGAAAATAAAATGACCTTTTTGAAGCAAACTTTACTGCTATATATTTCTCTTTTTAAGTAAATGGAATTCTATCTATCTATCTATCTATCTATCTATCAATCTATCTATCTATCCTTGCATATATATATATATATATATATATATATATATATATATATATATATATATATATATATATATATATCCCTAGCTGTCTATCTATCCACACACAAACATCCATCCGTTGATCCTTCCCACCAACATACTATCTAAATTCGCATAATAAAATTGATAATTTAAATGTAAACGTGTTCTAATTATTATACTACCTGTTAGTATCACGTCATATTAACAGGTTTGAAAAAAATCAGCATGGAGAACGCTTAGCCATCTCAGGCAGAGTCTCCAAACCTGTTCCTCCGGTTTTCCAATATTATATTTCAAAATACGCAAAAAAAATCCCGTACTTTTTTCCTGAAAGGTTATGTATGTGGGTTTATCCTTACACAAGAGTAGGCATTGATACCTTTCACCTGGTTTCAAAAGATCAAAATTTGATTTCACGCTGCAAAGTTGTTACGAAAAAGGTACATTCGTCCAATATTTACTGCGTTATTTGTATTAGCTTCCTACATGAAGAATAATTCTTCGTTTTAAGTGCATACTATTTAGCATATTTATGCGCTCGAATAAGAAAGTAGGTTAGGGATAAAGTGTTCCTTTGTTATATTGCGAAATGATCAAAAGCATGATTATTATCTGATGTCTCCATGACATCATATAAAAATATTAAATGATACTTAAGCATGTTTCGCATCAATCGCATGGCAGCCATAAACCTCTCTATGACAATAAATTTCCGGGTTTCACATGGCTGTCTTTTGGTTTTTGTGCACAACACCGCAAGACTACCTTACGATGTCACAAGGTCGCAAGGCTACCAATGCTGTTTGCACGACCAATGCAAGCCCACACTTGCGACAGTCTTGCAAATCTGCAAGCCAATCTTGTGACAGCCCTGCATAGCAATGCAAGACAAACGTGTGAGCATCGTAAGACTGCCTTACGTTTAGTGAAAACCCATATGTATTTAATTTTGTCTGAGATCTGCCTCATGGCCTGACGCCTGTAGTAAATATCTAAGCCAAATGACCGAATGATTGATGTGAAACAGGCTTAACCCCTTATTTTGCTCTTCTTCGTGTGTTAACCTTGGAATTCTACAAAGTAAGAAAGAGGGCAAAGATCAGGAATCGATACAATCAAGTACCACACCTGACACAGAATACCAATGGGAAAGTAACAAACTCCTAATTAGACATCACAAACGAGAGCCAAGAGGTCAGCCCTTTCCCGGCAGGTAACCACAAAGCACAAAGAAACAGACGCGCACAAATACATAGCAAACACACGACAGAAATAACATGAATGATCCAAAAAAGAAGTACCGCCTTGGAACGGTCAGTAAAATATTTTACTGGAGGGCTTAAACCGGTTTAACGGCGCCAACCTCACCCTCTGAGTTCAGATGTGGATCAAGACACATAGATGTTTGGTTTGCATGAAATACCCCTATTTTATCAATGCATCATCTCCTAGAACATATAAATCAAGATATGAAAAGGAGATAAAGCAAAGGTGAGGACTCGACAGTAAATAAAACTGAATACCTGAGCAGAAGAACTCCAACAGGTTAACCCCGGTGGGCCCGACAAACAGCCAAAGCATCAGGTCCCTACCATCTCATCAATACATAAGTCTTTAAGTCGGAACCGTCATAGTGTCTGAAGCCCGACCCACCGGCGTGCAATTAAAGAGGAAAGCAAAGTTGCCAGCCGTGATTGGGTTGATCACCAAGCATGCAGTCTGTTGCAATACATTAATGTTATAGCCAATCTTTTCATAATGGGAAATTATTTTAATGAACTGCGCTGAAAATTATTAGAGCCAACAATCTTCAATTTATATACCAAGTCACCATAGAATTCAGGTTCCGAAAGTCTTTCACGCAAGAGAGATTTAAGTCCAACTTGGAATTTAGATATCAAATCATAGTATCGTCTATAAAATTTTGAAAAGGTTTTGCGAAGTTTATTATACTGATAACCTTCTTTAAGAAGTTTCTGAGTTAACAATTTATTGCAAATGTTGAAGTCAGCAACATGGCTAGATGCTCTAGCAAAACGAATGAGTTGAGAGATATAGACTCCATAGGATGTATAGTGAGGAGCATCATCATCTAAAAATGGGAATTTCAAAATCAAAGTGGTCACGTTTATCATTAATTTTGGTAGAAACAATATCATTAGAAATTGATAAATGCAAGTCTAAAAACACAGCTTCGGTATCAGAGGTATTGGCTTTATTGAGTTGGAGCTCTGAAGGGTATATTTGACTTACCATATTGTCAAAATAACCATTATGAATGTTTAAAATATCGACCAAATATCTTGATGTAGTGTTAAAAGCATCAATAATGTCAGCCTGCTTATCATCAGAAAGAGACATCATAAAGTCCCTCTCATAACAAAGCAGGAGTAAATCGGCAACCAGGGGAGCACAATTTGTGCCCATAGGAATCTCAGCTAATTGTCTATACAGCTTGGTGCCAAATCGAATGAAAATGTTGTCCAACAAAAAGGTCATCTCATCATATACATTTTGACAAGACCATGCATGACATTTTTAGGGGTTTCCGAAGTAACAATGCGTTTCCGCCGTTACATGCAAGGTAAGAAGAGCCTTCTCTATTGAAGGTTCTTTCAATAAGATCAATAAGTTTATCTTTAATCAAATTATGAGGTAAAGTAGTGAAAGAGTAGAAAAATCATAGGTGGAAGTGAGAGTTTGCCATACCAGGTAGCCAGGGTGTTCAATCTTGATATAGATAGATTTGGGACAGTACTTTTTCTCATTTGCATTACCTTAATAGTATACTTTGCAACTCTACCGAGGATCCATACAGATAGTTGCATTAAATTTATGGAATACCCGAGCCAGCAAATTTCACACCATACTACTATCAGCAAACCAATGGAAAGGCAATTTAGCTATAGCCAACTTGAATATTCTAACGTATAAAGTCTGCCAAATCAATGTTTACATTTGGTTGTATATCATACATGTAAGGGTCATTTTACACCAAAGATATTTATTGCAAAAGTTTTATCTATGAGTAAATATTTTATCTAACAAACGTCATACGAATTAAGGTCAAACCTACAGTATACGTGGCTAATGATAATGAGGTGAAAATTGAGGATCTTAGATTAGTGCTCGTTGCAAAAAAGTGATAAAATGCTCGGCAAGCCTCGCATTTTATCTCTTTTTCTCAACTCGTTTAATAAATTCAATAATACAGGAGCACGAATCTTTGATTATATTTATCATATGACATTAAGATTACTTTGTATAATCTCATTTCTGGCGTAAAAGAGTTAAGAGTTTGTCATTCCGAAAATCTGTAAATCGAATTTTAATGTATGGTGTTATTTCACTCCCAGGCGCGACGTCATAGGATAAATAGAGGATTTTACATGAGTGGTCATTTAATATGGAATTTATGAAATGAGTTGGTTAATTGGGGTATTTTGCGAACCTTTGCGAGCAAAATGCATTAATAAACTAACGAGTTTAATGTGATAACATAATCTTACATTCGTGATCATAGATTCTATTTATCACATGGCCACTACTGCGAGGAAAAGTATTTAGATTGATTATGTTGCATTGCTTATCCAGAGGCATCAAGTTTGAGCTGACAGCATTGTTCATAAATAACACAGCTTCCCATTGGCTATCATAATTAACCGCATAACTATTCATATTATTACCCGTGTTCATAGCAACCAAGATGGCAACTATAATGAATTCTGGCGACGCCGGTAGTTCACTTCAGATTTTGAATTGGACAATAAAGCAAACATTGATGGTTGCGGGCAAGGAACCGCGTTGAAAAAAATAGTAGCTCCATTGGTGATATGTTTGAGGTCTTGTTTAAGGGAACTGAATTCATAATCCCAGCGAGGGCCAAGCGACTGATCTAGTTTGAAACAGAATGCGAAACCGAGTCTGAAAACAGGGCAACCCCAAAGCCATCTAAATCTCTCTCTTAAGTACAGTCAGCAAAGTGTTGGGAAAAATTGTGCATAAATACCTTTTTAACTTCTTTCGAGACAATAACGTCATTACAGCTTTTCAGTCTGTTTTTTGTTTAAGGTGATTCTACTGTAAATCAGTTAATAGATATTTACAATACATTTTGTAAAGTTCTCTATGAGGGTAATGAAGTTTGCGCCATATTTTGTGACATAAGTAAGGCCTTTGATAGAGTTTTGCATAAAGTTCTTCTTTTTAAACTTAAATCTGCAGGTGTATCTGGACCGTTGCTGACTTGATTCTCTGATCATCTAAATGACAGGAAACAAAAGGTTGTTTTGCCTGGTGCATTTTCTTCTTGGACTTCAGTAAAGGCTGGAGTTCCACAAGGTTCTATTCTTTGACCTCTACTTTTTCTTTTATATATCAATGACATTGTTGAAGACATTAACTCCTCTATTAGACTTTTTGCTGACGATACTAGCTTGTATATCATTATCGATGGCCCCATTCAGGCTGCTGAACAGTTAAACTTGGACCTGGGTAAAATCCATCACTGGGCAGATAAATGGCTAGTGACTTCTAATCCTGGGAAGTCAGAGTCTATCCTTCTCTCTAGGAAACATAACAAACCATATCACCTTCCAGTTCTGTTGAACCAAACCGCAATTGCCGAAGTTAACTCTCACACAAGCACCTTGGTATCATCTTTTCAAATGATTGCACTTGGCATGAACATCTCGAACTAGTCAAATTCAAAGCAAGGAAACGAATCAATATAATGCGTAAACTAAAATTTCAACTAGATAGGAAATCCCTTCAGACAAGTTACTTGTCATTAATACGTCCACTGCTAGAATATACTGACGTTGTGTGGAATAATTGCACACAATATGAATCTAATGAATTTGACAAGATCCAAAATAAAGCTGCTAGAATAGTTACTGGTGCAACTTAGTTAGCCTCCATTGTTTCTCTCCACACAAAAACAGGTTGGGAAACACTGGGATCAAGAAGGAAAACCCATAAGCTAACCATGTTTTATAAAATGAAAATTGACTTTGCCCTGATTATCTTGCTTCTCTTCTGCCTGTGATTGTTAGTAGTGCGTAAACATACACTTTACGTAACTCTTCAGATCTACAAACATTACATACGAATTCTCGTCTTTACTATACATCTTTCTTGCCTTCTGCTGTCCGTGATTGGAATGAAGTTCCAGAGCAAACTCGGAATTCTCCAAGCCTTAAAATCTTCAAAAACAGTCTGAAATTCAACTTGATCATACCACCCGATACTTTAACACAGGTAAAAGACTCGGTCGAATATATATCATGCTAGACTAAGGACTGTATGCAATCCTCTCCATCTACACTTGCACTCAAAAAATATAGTTGATAGTCCCTATTGTACTTGTGGTGATATAGAAGATACTCATCATTTCTTATTTGTATGTCATCAGTTTACAGACCTTAGACGAGATCTATTAAATTCAGTGGCTGATATTTGTCAGCCTAATCTTAACGTTCTACTCTGTGGTGATATATCACTTACTTTTGTTCAAAATAAGCAGATGTTTAAAGCAGTACAATAATTTATAACTAAGTTAAAACGTTTTGAATAAACACATTAATGCTTCAATAATGCATTGCATTTGTATGAAACATACCTCAATGTTCGCAATAATACTACTTTTAAAATACGTTTTATATACACATAGCGATGCTCAAATATCACACTACATTTGCAGAAATCATATCTCAATGTTCTCAATAATAGCATATTATCCACCAAAATACTGGTATGTTCACAATCGATTGGTATGACGACTATTCTGCTAGCTGGGTACACAGAGGCAACGTCCATACCCCCCCCCCCCCCCAAAAAAAAAAAAAAAAAAAGAATTGATTATCTCCAAACCCTGAGGAGACAACAAAGACAACTGTAATTTGTAAAATATTAATTCTCCTTTTCAATAATCAAATTCATACTTTGTATTAAACAGCAGTTTTGACATTATAATATATACAGTTAAACCTGGTTAATTTCAGTTCAAATTATCGAGTTTTTGCTATATTGCTAATGCCAATTCAAGTCATACATTTATTGTATTTCTAATATTGAATAGCTGGGAAACAGATTTTCAAAAGTCAATATACTCTCTTCTGAATCATTTTTTGTATTTAGAAATGATCTGTATGTGAACTCATTGTATTATATGTACACATGTTGTTATACAAAAATGAAATAAAAGTTTGAAATAAATTAACCAAACAGTCTGTGATGAAACAGAGAAAATGGCTCTTAACTCACAGACAGGCAAGGCTAAAGAAAACTCTTAGTTGATCCACGGTGGGCCCAGCCAAAGACAAACACCATACACACACCCACAGATGAAAGTTTCAGTTCATGTTCATCAATCGGTCTGAGGCTTGAACCACCCTGTTTGGCTGTACAGTAAAACCTGTATAAAATGGCCACTCAAAAAAAGACCAAAACAAAGATATTAATGACAAATGGTAGCTTAATGAAGGTCGAAAGTATTGCAGAATGTTCCAATGCTCCCCTTGGAGCATTCTGCACTCCTTTTGACCTGTATTAAAGGCAGGAGTGGCGTATATATTAAAATTAGCCTCAGTTTTTGCACTTTCTGTCTTGCACTCAAGCTGTGAACATCTCCAGGAGCTCTTAAGGCTTATCTCTAATTTGATTGGTTTATCTAATAAACTGCAAAATGATTGACACCCCTTATCAGCTCAGAGGCCATATGGTTTTGTCATATAGGGTATTCCACAAACAGTACGAATTATTAGGAAATTTAGTCAAACCCTAAGCAATAAAATTTGAATTTTTTCAAGAATTTTATTTGTGATATTTTTCTATATATCGAAATTTTAGAAAGCAGATCAGTGCTATTAATCATTTAGTAGCAAAATAAACTAATAAATGATAATATTTTATCTTGCTTGCACCGGCGATTAATTACAGATTTCTTGTAAGGCTTCAGCAATTGCTTCACTACATTTGGTTAAGTATATTGGAGATTTGAACCTTCATCCAGGTCCTTAAAAGATCTTAAGACTGATATCTTGAGTCAGTAATATTTTTTACATCCCTGGTAACTACGTGGTCGGCAGATTGATAGCAGTAATTAGAGTCCTAATATTCTCAAGAATCACGTTTAGCTATTTAATATCAAGTTCAGTAACTAATTTCTTAATTTCAAATCCTCAACTACGTATCCTTGCGTTATATCTTTTGCCAAACTCGTTTTATACAAGCGCACTCATGCTTGCTTACCAGATCGGGGTTTCCGCTGTTTTTACCTTTTAGGCCACTGGCTGGATATCCCCCCCCAGGGGGAATTTTGTAGACCATATTTTTCTTAAAGCCTAATGTCTTGCAAGCATTTTGCAACATGTTAGCCCTCTGACAATGGCAGCGTTAAGCTGTAACAGCCTGTTACATACGTTACCCTACAAAATATTTGATAAGTAAAATTGTTTTTAAGACTTCAGAAAAGTGCAAAAGATTAGGTAAGATTTCCAAATTGGCTATATTTTCTAAGTAAGCTATTACTGGGCCATAGATATTGACATTTGAAAACAAATATAGTCACCCTCAATGTAATGTATGTTACATTTTTTTAGTGAACCCCCTTTAAAATGAAAATTGAATCTCATATAGTTTGTCTTGAATTTTGTTGAAACCAGTTTATGTTCATTAATTTGGTATTTTATTAAAGCTCTTTTATTTACCTTTTCAAAACTGCAAGCCTTACCTTTCTATCGTATATACTTTTTGAGTTATTAGATGTTGAACATGGTAGCCCCATATCACACAAAAATGTTAAATTGTTATTTTCTAGACCTTTCGCCTTCCCTCCTGGGGGAATTTTGTAAACAATAATTTCCAAATACTACATCAAATAAGCCACAAAATGAAATATGTTAGCTTTCTGAGAGTGGCAGCGTTAGCATGTAACATCATGTTACGTACGTTACCCCTCAAACTAACTTTAAATTTTCCTGATAATGCCTCCAACATGACGTATTCACACTTTTTTCAAGTCTGGTACAGGTTTAAGAACTTCTTATAACACAGTTACATAATTTTAGCATTTATTTTATAAATGTCTTGAGGTTTTGCTGTTATGTATGTTAGTTAGTTTTTTATAAGTATTTCCAAGTATCAGTATGGCAGTAATTGACTATACAGGTATAACATCCATCAGTTAATATAGCAAATCCATAAGGCTGCTTTTTAAATGAATTGAAGTTCTAAATTGTTGTGTCGTATACTATTTTATAGCCCAGGTTACATATGTTACGCTCAGAATACCATTAAACGTTCAAGATAAGGTCTCCAACACGACCTGCTTGTACTTATTTGCGTGCTGGCACAGATCAATGTACTTCGTTTTACTCTGGCTCATTTGCTGAGGAAGTAACTCAAACATAAAATACCATAAACGCTCTTCTTTTATAGAGACATCAAATATAGTTCACATAATACTCATTGAAAGTTTGTAACATACAGTGTAATACGCGAGTACCAACTTAAAGAATAAAAGAAAATCCATCAGGATGTTTCTTGCAAAGCTAGCAACTCTTCATATATTATCCAAGGGTTTAAAGAATTGTCCAATACAGCTTATTAATCCTCTATCAGATTCATCTTGCAAGGATTTTGCAATATGCTAGCACTCTGGTGATGGCACCATTACCTTGTAACAGCCAATTATATATATTACCCATCAACATCTGTGATAATTTTAGTAAATGATATGACTTCTAAAAAGTGCAAAACCATAAGGTTAGATTTCCAAACTGGCTATAACATCCAAGTTAGCTATTTTTGCATCCCAGATATGGACCTTTGAAAACAAATATGCACCCCAAAGTGCTACGTATGTTACATTTTTTTTTTCATTATTCCTATATAAATGATTTATGAAACTAATATAGTTTGATATTTTTTTAAATATGAACATGCTTACTAATTCTTTTTGTATTAAAGAATGTTTATGTGCCTTTTGGAATGTGCAAATAATATGTTTCTATCTTTTATAAGGTATGAGTTGTATGAGCTGTTGCTCTTTGTTAGGATAATATCAAGTTTCTTTCAGCCAGAGGTACTCCATTTCCTTCCCATATATTTTCCACACATTGTGTCCATATCTGGAAAGCCTAACTTGTTTTCATGGGAAAGACTTGATAGTAAAAAGTTCAATCTTTGTATGTACACCTTAAGGACAGAAAAGCAGGATGGAACATGCCATTTGAATTAGTCAGTATATGAGTATGACATTTTTTGAGAAACATGTCGTACTGCAGCTTATTTACATTTACATAAATAACACATGTTAGGGCTTCATGTCACTGATGAGTGCCTAGAGCAACTCTTAGTTTGCTTTTTTATCCTGCTTAGAATATAGATGAACTAGTGAGGAGGGGTTCTCTATCAGTTTGATAGGAACAACCTTTCAGTGGTACTAACACGTTGGCACATTGGTAGTGTCACAATCTGTTAAACAGTGTATGACTGAAGATCTCTTCCCTCATATTATGGCAAACGTTGTTGACATTCAAAATGAGCACCTTTATTTGCATGCACCGGTGTTGAACAAAACATCCAGGTTATCCTCTGTGAGAATATTTGTAAGACTTTATATTATAGACTGCTACTTATACATTGTATATATGTATCAGTGACAAAACCAACGGTCCTACCTTTCGTGCCTGGTTGAATAGTGCCTGGTTCCATCAGATCCTTGTAGGTGACAAGAAAAGCTATTATGCTCTGTAGTATGGCATTACCATCAAAGTTATGTGCAGCACTACATGGCCAATCTTATGTTTGTTCAATGTGTGATTGCAATCCATGCAGAAGTTTAGACTTGTCAGTTTTGGCGGAAATCCTATCAGGAGTTGTAAGTAACCATAGTATGGGTCCCCGAAGGAACTGCAGTGTCAACTCAAAGTCAACATTATGGCCAATATAAAGGTCATGCCGACCAAAGACGCTCCTTTATGCTCTCATCTGGCTGATTACATTTTGTAAATTTGAAAATCTCTTCTTGACCTCGCAAGCCTCAAAGCTTTATTACCTTGTAGCATTTAATGGGGTTGTGAAGGACAGATTTTCAACTAAAAGTGAGTCAATGAAGTCTGCAACAGCCTTCCTGGCAATGTCATCAGCGTCAATAAGACCCTTTGCTGTGCCAGGCTTAGCAGGAACACTCAAAGACAAAAAGTACAGCTCATTGTCTTCAAAACTAGAACTAAAAAGATTGGTGAAGCCAGAAACTGCCACTAGTACTCCTTTTACTTTGCATCGGAGCAGGTTGAATATTTTATTTCAGTCCATTGAAGAGATGCTTTAATATATTGAGCTCTGATGTGATGAACAATACACCATTCCATCTGTAGTACGAAGTGTAGTTCTAGCTGCTGAAGCCTATAATAACTCTTTATTGTTTGTCTGATAGTTATGTCAAAAGCATTTCTCAAGCAAAGAATCAATAATTGTGACACACTAAACCCATTTTGTTGAAGTTTTCTGCATCTGTGATGTGTATCAGACAAATTATGAGTGTAATCAGTTACACAGGTACATATTGTGCGTAGTTGTTGTGATTGTGTGCAATGAACTTTGGATACAAGGCATACAGATAGAGCTGACATGCAATTCAAAGTTGTTTTCCTTGTAGCCCTAATCAGTGTCAACACCATCTGAATTATATCCATATACCTTGCCCAGAACTGAGCTGTTTCACAGTGACTGTCTTTCAGAACTTCCGATTTGAATGCAAGGTATCTACTGTTTATGTGAACAAACAGCGAAGGTTGACAGATCACAAAATCATTATAGTTTAAGTCACCATAAATAAATAAGAAACTTCAATTTGTTTCAGCCTTATAAATTTGCTAAATTCTCTGACAGACTTTATACATGTAAAGTCAACAACTGCTATACAGATATTCAGAATAACTTATGTATCATTTGGTAACACACATAACAGTTAAAGTACAAGGCATTTATTAAATGAATACCTAAAATAGGTAGACCAAGTTAAAAGAAGTACACAAACCTGTGCCAGCATGCGAATAAGTATAAACAGGGCTTGTTAGAGACATTAACTTGAATGTTTAATGCTATTTTGAGAGTAACATACGTAACATGGGCCTGAAAAAAAGTGTAAGCGACCATAATAAAGAACTTTAAATCATTTGAGTAGCAGCCTTACCAATTAACTATATTCTGTGACAGATGTAATACATGTATTGTCAATAAATACCATACTGATACTCGGAAATAACGCAGGAAACACTAAGTAACGTATATAACGGTGATAACTCAAGACATTTATAAAATTGATACTAAAAATATGTAACTGTGCTATAAGAAGTTAATAAACCTGTGTCAGCATGCAAATATGTGCTAACATGTCATGGTTGAGACATTATCAGGGGCGTTTAATGCTATTTCGGGGGGTAACGTATATAATGTGATGTTACACGCTAACGCTGCCACTCTCAGAGGGCTAACATCTTTTATTTTGTGTCTTATATAATGTAGTTTCAGAAAATCATAGTGTACAAAATTCCCCCTGGGGGGAGGGGGGTCTATAGCCAGCTCAAGGCATATTTATGGGATAATTCTTTCTTTCTCACATACCCCGTACCAACCCATAGGAAAGATAAACATCGAACACGCCGATAGACCTCATTCTTGTGTTAAAGTGATGTCATCATGTAATGTCGATCATAGACTTCTGTGAGCCTTTTTAAATGTATATTTAACCAACGTTTTGTTAAAGCTGCATACTCTGTAACTATGAACATTTTTCGAAAAAATTTCTTTTCTTTTTAAATCATTTGTAAAAGTAGAATTTAGCTATGTTTTCACAATAAAAATGTTCAGTACAGCTGAAAACTGCATGGAAAAGTGAATAATCTTACCAAATAGGTGTATTTTTCTCTTGTTGGCAATTATTTGCGTCCCTCCAATAATTCTAGACCGTTGAATTTTAACATAAATGCAGTTGTTTTGATAGTGATAACTTGTTAAGATTTACGAAAATGGTAAAATGTTTACCTGGATTTGAGTATTTTTACTGTGTTCTTGAAAAATAAAAACATTATTTGTAAAATTAGAAGATCAAAAGTTACAGACTATGCAGCTTTAACTAAATGTTCTTGTAAATACAAAGATTGTGTGTCTCCTTTTCTCTTGAGTCAGAGTCGGGGTCTACTTCGGAAATCTCCTCGTTCCAAGCTGACTGCCCTAGGACGTAACATTGACTATGCCCAAACACTTTCATCTGTGGTATGGTGACTGAGGTTTGTCTATGACAATGCCCACCTTGACACAACTGGTGTTATTCTTTGGCTTTTCGCTTACTGTAAAGGCGGCGCCTCATGAATGCGTAATTAGGACTGGTCAACTTTAGACATAGGTAAAAGCTGAAAACGAGGCGTGGTTTTATTCAAAAGTAACTGTATCATCTTGCGCCATTATCTCAGTATAGACGCAAAACACATGATTTAGTCCTTAAAACGCCAGTAAAATAACTGCATCTAACATAAGCTTAGACACAAACATTGTGGACCAAAATCAGACTGCTCCTACAGGAGCAGTCTGATCTGGGTCCACACTGTTTGTCTATGAGGCTTTAAATATTTTAGTGGATGACAAATACATGTATTTTGTGATTATGCGCTTTAAGGGTTCAGTGTGTATACGGTTAGGATTATCATGAAATGCACGCACGTTTGCGCGGCCCAAAAAGCTAAATAACTCTTTACCAAATTATAAATAAAACCTGATTTCCCTTCCTTAGCAGATGAAATAGCCGAACCACGCCCAGATATGAATATTAAAGTTGCCGCCTTTACAGTAAGCGAAAAGTCTATTCATACAATCTTTGATTTCAGAGCGTTTTTCTTTGCTACAAAATAGTAAGTTGACTTGGTTGTTTCCCTGTGGTAATACATTGCATAGGTTGGGAAGCCTTCGTGCGAGCTAATAGACGGATGGCTAAGAATGGGTTTGCTCCCCCCCCCCCCCCTAGGGAATTTTGCAGACATATCCTATCTTGTAGAGAATTGAAAGCCGAGTCTTTTAAGAGATGTTTGCACTCTGTGCGTTGGGGCGTTAGTCTGTAAGAGACTGTAACTTACGTTACTTTATCAAATTAAGAAAAAGTAAATTGAAAGTTTGGGCTACAAATTAAAGACATTAAAAATTTTATTTTTAAAAATCATTCATGGTATCTGCATACTGGATATCTAAACTATGTATGACAGCCATTTGAACAAAATTGCGGCTTCCTAAGGTGTCATATGCGTTACATAAATCAGATAACCCATTAAAATTTGCAAGTGTTGCTAGTATCATTTACATTTACAATCTCTCTGTGTGTTTTGCAAAATGTTTTTAACCATGTCTGCCATGCCTATGCAATTGGCTAACAGAAAAAGCAAAGTTTGTTTCTCTAGCTTAAATATTTTTTCTAGAATAAGCAATTAAACAACCCTACCCCTACCCAGTTTTAAGGTGAAATGTTTGGTATTAAAACTAAAGTAAAAATTGTTAAAAATATTTGCAGTTGATGAATATGTTTCATTGTTTGTGATTTATTTGCTCATATGAAAAGACTCATAAATCTGCAAGTTTGTTGCAAAATTTTTAATATCAGAGGCTGTAACATATGTTACCTGATGTAATCAATGGACAAGCTCATTGTCTTTACGTAAGATATGCCTAAAAATGTTTTAATAGCTTGGAGGGAATTTTGCAGACATATTCCTTCTTATAGTACAACTCAAGCTGCATCGAATAAGGGATGTTTGCACTCTCTATGTTGGGGCGTTAGTCCGAAACAGCATGTTACCTGCGTTACTATATCAAATAAAGGAAATGTAGTTTGAAAGTTTGAGCTAAAATTGTGAAAAAACTTGCAGATGCTGGATATCTTACATTGTTTAGGGATTTTAAGCTGGCTCGTATGATAAAGACTTATAGATCTGCTAGTTGTCACCAAGTTTTAAAGAGCAGAGAGCGTTACATATGTTAGTGTGATAAGTAAAATCACCAAACAGTATTTTGATATCAAGCTGAGTAAGGGCCTGATCCATCCTAATCCCCTTTGGAATTCTGCAGACATATTACATCTTATGTAACCATTCAAGGTGGATTTAATAAGAAATGTTTGCACTCTGTAAATCGGGGCGTTAGCCTGTAACAGCTTGTTACATATGTTACTATATCAAATTGAAAATTAGAAATTTGAATGTTTGAGCTATAAAAAGAAGACATTAAAATTATCTAATAAATTGACATTCTTATAGTCTGCATACTGGATGTCTTTACTACATATGGAAGCTGTTTAACATTAATACGGCTAACTGTGGTGTTATGTGCGTTACATGAGCCTAATTATAATTTAAAAGCTATAATTGTGGCTATCGTCATTCAGTTAAACAACTACTATGACTTGGTTTCAAACTGTTTTATTAGATTTTACAAACATATACTCAATTGATGAATAGGAAAAACCAAGTTTGCTTTTCTATCTTGAATATATTGTCCTATATGAGCTAATACACAGCCCTACTCCCAGTTTTACAGAGAAGCAAATTTTGCTATTTCCGTTTAAGTAAAACACATGAAAGCGATTACAGCGTGTGGATATTTTACATTTTCTTAGTCTGTCTTGCTCATATATCTGCAAGATGTCATAAAGTTTAAGATCAGGACACTTAATGTGTACTTATAATGTAAGTCTTTGGTGCCAAAACACTAGAAATTATATTCATTTCTGATTATCAAGCCCATGGACTGTTGTTACAGATGTTATCAATGACCTTTTGAACACATTTCCTAATACTGTGCATTTAATGCTAAATATAGAGCAACAAATAGAAAAGATAGTTTTTCATTTGTCTAAGACAATACAATAAATGAAATGGTCATAACTAATTCTCATCGATTTAACACTCATGTTAAACGTTTGTCGTTGTCTGCTTCTGTGGTAATCATTATTATTACACGCCTCCTTGCAACTAGTAGAATCATCACACAATACAGTGAGCCACTTTAGTTACGCACTACTTTTTCAGGGCCCACATTTTTTTACAAAAATGCTGGAATCGAACATTCTCTGTGATAATTTATTTATTGACAATTCATCTGTTTGATAACATCGAAAAAAATATTGGAATCACTCATGCGAATCATTCTGCTACTCAAAGGCAATTTTGACAATTTTTGAAAAATGCACGTGCAAGCGGAACGTCTATATCTTTTATTTTTGTTTTGTGCTAGGCATAATCCATGGTGATCGTTGTGACAGAAAAACACCAAAAACAATTGATTAATTGAAGTAAAAAAACTTTTTTCGGTCGTTGAATTTAGTAACACCGTTACTTTTTGAAGAAATGCTCGTTTTAACGTCATATTAACGTCAGTTACAATAATCAAACTGGGTTTTCTTCGCAAAGTATTTTGTAATGAGACACTTGTGGACATAGAAGTATCAAAACACTAAAACATCTTATCATTGACACGTCTTATAGCCTTGGTAGTAGTGACGTCATCACTAACGTCAACACCATAACGCCAATAAATCTATTAATTTTTTTACGAAAATAAACGGCGGGATACATGGTTGTTTTAAATAAAATCATAAAAGAAGTGGTTTGATAACTAGTTTACTCAGAATCATACGAAATTTTAACTAACTTAAAAAAAGTACTAAACCAACTTTTTTCAAACCTTGGTCAGCTGGGAACCAAAATAGTAAAACATTAAAAAAACTATGAAGTAAACAATCACATATCAGTCTTAGATATTGCCAAGAATAAATCGGCTCTTATATCTGGCATAGCAGAAATTCGACCCGGAAAAAGTGCAATGTGATCTGAGTTTCATTCGAGATAATGCAGTGTGAAATGGTGTTTTGAGGGTAGTGCACTTTAAAATCCATTTTCTCCTTTGTTTCTAATCTGATCACAATGTAAATTCAATGGCTAATGCAAATGTAGATGCGCTTTACGTTGGTAGTCTCAAAATAAAAATATCACATTTCTTTTCCGAGAAATTTTACATTTTATAAGTGGTGCATAACTAAAGTGGCTCACTGTATTTCAATCATTTACTGTTATACAATTTTGACCACCAGTCCACTCAAAATTGATGAGCCACTATCAACTTTCCAATTTTGCCATCCATGGCTTGGAACATTCGGAAACTGATATGAATTCCTAATAGTTGGCTCTTTGAGTATGTGTTTCAAGTGGTACTCTGCAAGTAGGAGAAAGACTAAAGCTTTACAAGGAGGAAAACTATGCCATTTAAAGCAATGAGTACCTGGACTGATGTACCTTGATATTTCTGTGATAAAGAACCATATCTTAGCTGATTAACTTTTAAAAATGTAGCCTTTCCAGACATGCAACAAAAATATTTTCATCTAATAATGTCTCTGCACTTATTATCTTTCCCCAAGCATTCAAAAACTTATTTGAAGTCTTAGTACTTCTGAAGTGCTGAAACCGAGGTAACCCTTTCCCTTCAGATAAACGAACTGGATGTATTACAGCAGGTAAAACAATGAAATGCAGGATGAACAGAGCGCAAATTAGACCCTTTCAATTCAATGATTTCTAAGATAAGAGCGCTTATTAAAGGATGTAACATATATAACTCGTCATAATAAATGAGCAAGGGCATTGTAGTGACTTCCTTTTTGATTTCACAGTCAGAGGCAACTGATTTCAATGGATCATGAAATGAGGCACCTTATCAGCTTGTTTATTCTCTATAAATCTTCCATAGCGCATAATATAGAACTACTGGTTATCCTATTCTACCCATAGTGATTAGTCCACTTTCCTTCTTTTGAATGCAACAGCTAATGATATGGCTGCAAAAACTGATAAATCACAGGTTTTACATTACTTTAAGGCATGCTTCAATGTACTGACATCAATCAACAACCAGCTGCAAACATAATTGATGGCAATGTCCAACTTCATATTCTTTCTCTTACACCAGATAACTTTCAAAGTGTAACAGAAATTGTTTCAGAAGGTCTGCCAAAACCATCAAGAGTCAACATTGTAACTAAAGAAAAATTATAAAGTTCTTTGGGCGCAGCAAAATGCTAATGATCTAAGACCTGAGGACTTAAGCACCAAAGGACTGGATAGGTTCCATGGCAAATGATGCAAAAAAGCAGCCTATCAAATTTCTGTTTGACTAATGTCAGAAATCTTAAAGTATTCATAGAGGTACACGGTAGAGGCATAGCTTTTGCAAAATCAGAGCAAAGTTATCATTTAACTAGCACGGATGCAGAGGCAGCTGCAGTAAGATTGTTCTTTCCACTTGACAGGAAGAGACATAGACCAGAGCCATACTCCATTGTATGCATATATGTGAAATGGCATTAAACCCATATTTAATCAGGTGTTTGATCCCATGACACTGACATGCTGTTTCTGCTTTTGAAGAATGCTAAGGATTCAATTTATAGCTGAGTCAATTTGTTTGACGCTGGCACTGGCCACACATACAAAAAAATTAAGTCTTTTGATGGCAAAAGAGGAGGATCACATGAAGTGCATATAAGTGATGTTTGTCACAATTACCAATTTTAAAAAGTAATCTTAACTTAATGTAACACATATAACACCATAGGAAGCTATATATTTCTTACAAAAACACTTTCTTATGTATCAAAGGTATTCAGCATGCAAACTACATGAATAATTCAAATAAATAGATAGTTTTTGTCTTCTTTCTGTTTCTCAGATTTTCAATCCATTTATTCTTAAATTGATATGGTAACATACGTATCATACCATCACAGGCTAACACCCTAGTTAATAGAGTGCAAACATCTCCTATTTGATGCAGCTTCATTGTTCTTTAAGGTAAGATATGTCTGCACAATTCCCAAAGGGGTGGAGAGGAACAGGATTGTACTCAGTTTGCAGTCCTAATACTATGCCATGATTCTACTGGTTGTGATGAAATGGGTGATTATTTTGCCATAGAAGCAGACACAGTGATAGACATTGTGAGGGTGACTTGAATAAAGATTGTTTTTGTATAATTATATTTAATAGGAATATTTATTAAATTGTGTCATTTAAATGAGAACTATTATTTTCTAAAAAAATGTCTATATATTTTAATATTATAGGCATTAGGAAATATGTGATAAAAAAAATTATATATAACATCTGTAACGCAATTCCATGAGCTTGTTATCAGCAATGACTGTAATACTAAGACTAAGGCACCAGAGGCTAGAGATTAATAGGAAAACATGTGAAAAATAGTATTTTTTTGAAATATCATCTCTTACTTCCAAGACAATTTTCTTGCTCATTCATTATGCCATGTAACATATGTTACATACTTAAATAAGTGCTCTGATCCTGATGTCAAACTTGCAAATATATGATTCTTTATTGCATTAGCAAGACAGTGCCAAAAATGTAAGATATCAACAAGCGTCAAATATTTTCATATATTTTTCTTCAATAATAGATACCAAAATTGGATACTTAATATTGGGGGGTAGGGTTGTTTAATAGCTCATATAAAACAATGTATTTGAGATAGAAAAGCAAACTTTTTTTCTATTAATCCAATAAGTATTTTAGTAAACTAAGATTGAAAATACTTGTAAAAATGCACAAATCGTCTGTAAAATTAAATGATGTTAGTCACGATTTCAACTTTCAAAGGGAAATTTAATCTATGTAACGCATATAACACCATTGAATGCTGTAATTTTGCTTAAAATGCTGCTTTTATGTAGCTTAGGCATCCAGCTTGCAAACTACACAAGAAATTTGAATAATTAGTTGGTTTAATGCTTTCTTTCTGTAGCTCAAACTTTCATTTTGATTTTTTTCTTAGTTTGTTACAGTAACATATGTAACAGGCTGTCAGAGACTAACGCCCCGGAGCACAGGATGCAAACATCTCTTAAAAGATGCGGCTTGAAATTTTCTTTAAGATAGGATATATCTGCAAAATCCCCTAGGGGGGGGAGAGCAGGACCTTTTTTAGCTCGAAGACTATAAGCAGTATTGCGTTTTAACAAAATCAGAATCTAGGCAGGTGAAGGCCGTGGTGGCCGTGTCTGCTGTCTGTTCTAAGGTGGTGATTCTGGTGTTCTTGATTCACTGTTATTGTTGCTCCCGTATGTAGGGGTTTAGTGTTTGACCCTTGTTTTGTGATGTAATTTTATTGTTCTGTTGTTTTATTGTTGACGTAAATTTAGGTTTAGGAGGAACAAGATCGATATTTTAGCAATATAAAGAAATTATTTTTATCAATAATTTTAATATTATAAGTTCTTCATTTAGTTACCATTTGTCATTTTAAAGACCTTTTTTATCTTTTTTTGAGCGGCCGTTTTACACAGATTTTACTGTGCATGCAGTCGTATGGATACCCGTGTCTCTTCCTCGCGGCGCGTTTGTGGTGTGTTATTCTGGCGTTTTCTTGTCAAATTGACCTTTTTCAGTGTTCATGTGAAATTCGTGCTACCATAGCAACCAGAAAACAAAAAAGAATTGCATGCAAGTTAGAGCACAATTAAAGTAAAGCAATCAGATCATTTTTTCTCAGTGTGGTAACTGCCAAATATGACACAACACATACACAAACCTTCATCATAAAACCAGGACATCCCAAACCAACATTAAACTAACAACAACAGAGGCACCTTCTTAGCCCTTAAAGCACAAACAACAACAAAGACGTCTGCTTTTGTCGTCTGCTGAAATGTTTAAGAAGCCATTCTAGCAAACAGTGTAGACCCAGATCAGACTGCTCCTACAGGAGCAGTCTGATCTGGGTTCACACTCTTCGTCTCTATACTTAGGTTTGTAAAATATGTTAGCAAATATTTGCAGCAGACGACTTTAGCAGGCGATGTTTTCTGGTGTATTTTGTTGGCGCTTTTAGGGTTAGAAAGCAGTACCAATGGCGAAGGGGAAGGGTGTTGGCTTCAATATTCTTACTGGCCAAATCTGCTGTTGTAAAACACATACGTTATTTAGTTTAGCTCGCATAGGTGTTACCTAGCCCATTCAATATGTCAACAGACCAGGAAAGGATAAGACAAGCCTGTTGAGCTACAAAGATCAGCTGGGATATTGAACTGTTGCAATGCAACAATTTTAGATATTACTAGAAAAGAGCCCACGCAAGCGCGGAAATATTTCATGATTGTCAATTTACCTTTATTTTGCATTTAAAAAAGCTGAAACTTGTATCCCCCTTTCATGTGTGTTAATTTTTCACAGCTTTATGAAATCTGAAACTTGTATTGGCGATTCTAGTCGCCGAAATGACCATGGGCCCAAATAGGTATGGGCCGAAATGACCCGAAACCGGCGAGTTTTAATTTTTTTTACAAAAGCTGATACTTGTAAACATGATTATGCTTATATCTTCTCATCTTGAAAATCACTAAAAATCTTCAGCGAGGTGACTTTTACTATATTTGTTTTCCTCCAAACAATGCCAAAAATCGCTCAAATCCAGGTTCTTATTTCTGAACAATGCACTTTTTTAAACAGATTTTATTGATAGCGTCATTGCCTACTGCGTCAAGTGGTACGACCAAGCCTATCAATGTAAGCTGTTTAGCGACCTTGAAACTTAGGATTATTGAGCGTGAGTCAGAGAAAGGTGTCTTGAACTTTCATAACTCTAGTTGCCATCAATGGTAGTAATTAACTATTTTATAGAAGTTCTGTTTGTTTTGTTACTGTTTTGTGAGTCCCCCCCCCCCCCGCAAAAGTCTGTACTTGTTTAAAGCTAGTGTCAATTTAAGTTTATACTAAGGTCTGCTGATTATTATAGTTTAGTGTTGTGTTGGTTACTGGTACTGTCCAAAAATAGGGACAATGTCGGAAAAATTAGTCTGCAATTTTTTAAGTGGTAGCTGCCCAAACCAATAAATGAGTGGTTTTCACACTCAAAATGCAAAGAAATACAATATTTAAGGAAATTTTTGTATACCAAATTATCTTCTTCAAAGGCAAACCTGGAAATGTCGTTACTTTTCGTGGTTAAAAAACAAACGACGCTCTACCACTGAGCCACCGCGCCTCCATATGCCGAAATACACTTCCCTTTTTACGACCATTATAGGCGAAACGGAGCGGTCTGGGGCGAAGTATTTCGCCGATTTGCCCTCAAACTGGAACCCTGCTTGTACCTGAAAGCTAACATATAAAATTTGGGTTTGATTGGCCCATCAATTTCCGAGAAAAGCCAGTTTTAATTTTCATATACGTAAATGACCTTTAGCCAAGGTCAAGAAATGACCTCGGCCTTCAATACTCACAATTCTTCATTATTTCAGTTGGTTTCAGGTCAGAGGCTGAAATATTTGTGAAAAAATCAACAGCTTTCACTTTTTCCTGTAGAAAAGCCTAAGTTAACAAATTTGACCTTGTTGTAAAATTGGTCAAGGTCAACCGTAGGTCATCATTTGAACAAAGTATGATGGGCAGAGTCACCACTGCTACATACCAAGTTTCGTGGAAATTGGTTCACCGGTTCCGGGGAAGAAGATTTTTGAAGGGTTTTTACCATATATGGGCGTGGCGGCCATCTTGGTCATGTGACCCAGATGCAACAAACAAACTTTCGTTCCCCCTACCCAAAGAGGCTCCACATAAAATTTGTCTTTGATTGGTCAAATGGTTTCCGAGAAGAAGATGTTTGAAATTGTTGACGACAACGGACCATGGGCATCCTACCTATAAGCTGACATATGCTGCTAAGGTGAGCTAAAAACAAATTCAACCTCAAGCCCTCACCAGTAGCTTGCACCTGACCGTTCTAAGGTGGTGATTTTGGTGTAGTTCTTACTTCGTTATTTGCATACCTGTCAACTTTTTGAAATCTTAAAGAGTGAGATTGCGCGCGACGCCCTTAAAATGGTTATTTTCTGCTCGCATTTACCGCGCGGACCAATTTTACCAAATTTTTTAGGAGTGAGATTTATTTTTTTCTAAGAACCAAAAAGGGATTATTGGGCCGAAATGACCATGGGCCGAAATGACCCGGAACCGACGATTTTTTTTTTCATTTTCTTTTTACAAAAGCTGATACTTGTAAATGCGGTTATGTTTATTTCTTCTCGTCAAGAAAATCACAGAAAAACTTCAGCGAGGCGCCTTTTACTAATAATATTTGATAGCGTCATTGCCTACCGTGATATAAGTGGTACGACCAAGCCAATCGATGTAAACAGTACATTATGCGCAGCGACCTTGACTCTTAGGATTATTAAGCGCGTGTCGAAGAAAGGTGTGATGATTACCGCGACTAATAATCAGTTTTGATAAGGGATTATTTAAAATTACAGCCATATCTTTTTTTCTTTGGCGAGTTTGGCGGCGTTTTCCCCATTGTTGTTTATAATATGGCCGACTTGACACAGCATAATACACATATACATATGACATATACACAAAAATTCGGAACGCTTCGGTCATCTCCATTCAGTTTGTATTGGAAACCCAATCGATCTAAAAATAGTGACGCGTGACCATGAACGTGACATACACTAAATATAGAAACATTCGCCAGAGGGCGCAGTTCTTTTAGAAAACACACTTAATTCCAAAATTCTCTAAATCTATGCTAAATGAAAACTCATCCTAACCGAGATTATCAATGAAAGCAATATCTTAAAGTAACAGTAAAGAAATCAAGCATGAAAATGACCTCGATTTTTCAGTTTATGCGGTAATTCGTTTATTTAGTAGTATAGATACTAAACGATAAGCTGATAGCAAAGGCGCTGATCAGAAGCTATTAGGCAGTTTTGTGTATTGCACATTTATACATGTAGTAGAATTCGCAATTTGGGTGGGAAAGTCGGCCCGCCGTTTTACAGGTCGCCATATTGGTATCAACTTTGATTAGTTTCCACCTTACACTATACTAAAAAATAACCTTCCTTTTCAATAAATTTGAACAACACAGTAATAAATTAGACGAACTTAATAAGGTTCAGTGTAGCGCTTAAAACTGGGGTCTCTCAACCACACGCAATAATACATTATCATTTTTCGTTAATCACATTTTAACAACAAAAATACAATATAGCACTTAACCCATAGAAACATAGCGCCCTTTATGTGGAACATTAGCAAACAGTGCAAACCAAGATCAGACGCCACAGAACGGGGCGTCTGATCCGGGTCTCCACTGTTGCTTACAGAATGTCCTATTAATTGGGTTTAAAAGAAACAGGAAATTTAGCACCACATCGACGTCCGTAGAACCAGAATTTTCACTTCAAGCTTTATGAAACTCGAATAAAAACAAATGACTTGAAATTAATATTTGATAAAAAGTGTTATTTTTCTCATATCCTATCGAATTATATGAGATGATGATACATGTACTTAAAAATCATCACACTGAAGATATTTTTGTAATTAGTTCAAGATAAAAATAGTTAATCGCCTTATTTCCTATCGAAATGTATGTGTTGATGATACTTAAAAGAATCGTCTCACTGAGACGATTCTTATATGTAAGTTTCTACAACATAGTGTTGATATATTTCATGAAATGTGAACTCAGGTATATTATAATGTTTTCCAAAGTCCTCATTAAACGCGGACTTCGAGCTATCGGCGTTCGAGTCATTGAGATGTCATTGTATCTGAATATCTTCTTAGATAATTTTTCCATCTATATCTACTATTTCTGGTAAAACCTTGTACTCAAAGTATTTCTTTACATGCTTTATAGTATGAAGGAGCCATGGACCAAACCGTTCTGGAACGTGAGCTGGGCCTTCCCCTGTGTGTTTGGACAGGAAGTTAATGCCAATATCTCCGTCAAATTGTGGACTAAGAAAGAATGGTACAGAGTAGCGATCAACACCAATGTCAAGCACTCTGTGATTGGTCGCCTTGAACCGCCCACCAAGCATGCGCGAGAAAGTGTCGCCGATGTTCATAATGAGACTTCCGGGGCGCGGAGCAACTTCCGCCCATTCACCGTCAGGTCGTCTCACCTCTAATCCCTTAAAATGAAAAGTTGTTAGAAGCGTCATAAAATCCGAATCTGTGTGTTCGGGTGTTGTAACCACTTTACCATTCTCTATGATGGCATTTTCCGGCGGCGCCCCATCCCAAGGTGGATAGTGCAAAATTCTGAATGTTGAAACGGGTTTGTCGCCAAAGATTGCATCAAAGGAATTTTCCGGAATTCCCAAACCAAGTGCACACAATCTTAACAGTTCCATACAAGTTTCATGTGTAATTTCATATTGCTTCTGCAGAAACTCTTTGAATGGAAATGTCCCGTCCTCTTCGGGCCAAGTCGACTTCTCGTAAAACCAGTTACTTGGCGAGATGGTTTTATCGTCTGGAGGAATGTCACGCCCGAATTCGAACGCCTCCTTGCGACTCGGTTCCCCGGGAACCACGGGGAAATAACCTCGATATAGGTTCTTGTTTTCCGGATTCCATTGTTTGCGCATGATTTTCTTCTTGAATTCATAAGGTTTATTGAAGAACCATTGGCAACAATTCCAATAGCCATCAAAGTCGACGTCTACGTTGTCAATGTAAGCAAATCCGACGTTTTCTAAGACGTCGACAACGTGTTTAGCCTCTGCTAATCGGTCCGTCTTCGCACGAGCTAAGTCAATAATGGGAAGATCAATGATGTCCATCTTCACTCTTCCGAAATTTCTGGAAAATAGTAAACCAGTAAACAAGGCTATTGTACAACAGTTCATCGACGTTGATACCCATTCTCGCGAGACCTGACGATACCTCGTCTAGATCTCTCGCATTTCGCCCTTTGCATTATGGGTAGCTAGCGGTATTTGGCTAGTCCCGTTCAATTCTCGCGCTCCTGTAGTGACAGAATTTATTGTTAAAAATAGCAAAAAGTTAAATTTTTGACGGTTTATCATTTCTCTTTTAGTTATTATTTTCTGGATTTAAAGACCTGGGTCATGCAAGCAGTGATCGCATAATATATTTTGAATAAAAATGGCGGTTCAATCCCAGTGTGCACCGAGCGAAAGGCGACAGGTTAGTACGTGCTAGCGTGCTTCCTGTTTGCGACAATGCGTTGATACCGACATGGGAACGCAGTGGCTCAGTGGTAGAGTGCTTGACTCGAGATCGAGGGGTTGCGGGTTCGAGCCTTGCTGGTGTCACTGTGTTGTGTCCTTGAGCAAGACACATTAATTCTTGCTTAGTACTGGTTCCACCCAGAAAAACCCGTCCCATCATAACTGAAAAATTGTTGACTGGGACGTAATGAATCAAATCAAACACAATGATACCGACATTGTTTCCACATTATATTTCTAATAGGAATCTTAGTAGACTTTATAGTCCATTAGATTACTCGCACTCTTTAAAACATACCTCTAACATACAAAACTGAATAGTTATACGAGACTACTATTCCACAGACTGCAGTATATGTCAGTGGCGTAAGGTAACTCTCCAAAGCCGTTATCACTTTCAATCTACTGATAACTTAAATTTAGTACCAAAACATATTATGACCTCACTGTCGGAATCTCCTTGTTTATTTATACAGACCAACAGTCTGACCTGATCCGTTATTGTGTGTAATATAGAAGACAATAGTTCTTGAACTAAATCCCAAATGAGTCTATGTACATTTGAGCCGTGACATGTGATTTCCAACAATGTGGCATTTTGACAAGTGTAGACTCAGACAAGCCTGTACAGCCTCCTTTAAGGCTTAGCAACTCCAACTGATGTTCAGTCAGTAGCTTTACACTCATAGAACATTCAAGCGACTAGCAAAGGCTCTGATCAGAATGCGCATATGCGCAGGCTGATCTGAGGCTTTGCTGGTCGCACATACCACATTGTTGGAAATTTCATGTCGCGGCTCATTTGTAGCTGAGCAGTCTGGTTTCTAATCTGCTGACAGAAGTAGTAATGGGCGCTGGTGCTCGTTACAAGAGTCCTACAGCGTTATGCTGTCTTTGCTGATATTCTATATTTACAATCATATTTACCTATAATAAGTATTTTTAACGCACTATTTTAGAAAAATACATGAATTTTATTATATGCACATACCAATCACAAGGAGATATGTTGAGGGTTAATAACAAAAAGTACACTCCATAATCAAACCAGTGTGGATCAGGTTCAACTGGCTGCTCTTGTTTTCAAAACTGGACATGGTTGCTTTCAGCATGTTGAGGGTTAATAACAAAGTATTTAAATGTATTTAACCCTGTTCAGACCAACGGAATGTCCATGGTCCATTGTATATATTGAGGGTTTCCGGATACTGATTTATCTACGTTCACCACGGGTCGTGCACATTACAGTCAGTTGATTTATTAGAAATTAATCCAGAATGATCCAAGGGTTGTTTTCTCACTAGTTTCGCAAGGAACTAAAGCTATAGGCCTACAGACTGTACTTACATACATATTTATGAATTGTGCATGCCCCGTTTCTATAACATGCATTATGTGCAACAAGTATTCCGCCTAAATAACTGAAATCATATACATTATGTAGTTCAAGACTCATGAAATATTCTTGAGTCTAAACTGTTTGCAAAAGTTATCAGCAGACGACACCTAAACTATTACCCCGTGTACCCTTTGCTGTCCCGCTGAATCCATGCACGGATCCAGAAGGAGCAAGGGGTCCTGACATCTAGAAAATCACAAGTATTATAGGTTCCATAGGAATTAGCAATTGGACCCCCACCTCCCTGAAAAAGTTAGAACCCCCCCCCTCCCTCCCTTGGAAAATGTTGGACCCCCTGGAACCTTGGAAAAGCATAGGTTTTCCTTGAAAAAAAATCATCAGAGCCCCTCTGTAAAATTGTAAAATAAGTTGAGGACTAAAAAACATTTTCTGTCACTCCCCTGACCCCCTGACGAACATTCCTAGATCCGTGCAATGAATCTGTTCAAGAAAAAAATACAGTAAAACCTGTGTAAAACGGCCACTCTCAAAAAGACAGAAAGTTGGTTTTCAAGACCAATTATCGCTTAACGCAGGTCAACTTTATGCAGGTCAAAAGTATTGCAGAATGCTTCAAGAGGAGCATTCTGCAATACTTTCGACCTTCATTAAGCTACCATTTGTCATTAACATCTTTGTTTTGTCATTTTAGGGTGGTCGTTTTACACAGGTTTAATTTCTCAGCATGAATACTTACATAAAAGCTGATCAGTTGGAGAGCCTTTGAAAGAAAGTAAGGACCTTGGCCACATATCAAGTCCCCAATGTTTGCCTTATCTCTTTCGGTTCATTTCTGTCATTGCTCCATATATTCGGTCACGTTTCGTCTCTTTGTAAAATCGAGGACACAGTTTATGTCAGACATGCGCGGATCCAGAAAGATATGTCAGGGGGTCCAACTTTGACGGGTTTTTTGTTTTTGTTTTTGTTTTTGTTTTTTTTGCTTGTTTTTTTTTGGGGGGGTGCGGTTTTTTAGTTGATCAGAGGAGGGAGGATCCAAATATCACTATCAGCGATCCATCATCGGCCCGCCCAGCCAAACGCCATTTTAAATGGCGTTTCACTGTCTTTCCGATGATGGCCCAACATTGAATGCTGGCTTGATAACTTGGTGATTTTCAGGGTATCCGGACCAGTATTGCTAAGAAGTCCTATATTTTCAGGGGGGCCGGACCCCCTGCCACCCCCCCCCCCATCTGGGTCCGCGTAAGTCAGATAACACAAAGTCGTCTCAACATGCATGGTTTTAACTCCTTACCTGCTTAAATCTTTGTAAGCAGTTTAGATCCAGTTCGGACCGAACTTGATCTGGATTCAAACTGCTTGGAATTCTGACGGTATTCCTGAAACAATATTTGAGAAAAGTTATTTTGAAAAAAAGAAATCGGCAGACTACGTGCAAATATATTGATTGATTGATTGATTGATTGATTGATTGATTGATTGATTGATTGATTGATTGATTGATTGATTGATTGATTGATTGATTGATTGATTAAGTTAAGGCTTAACGTCTCAGTCAAAAATATGTCAGTCATGTCGGGACTCCTCCCAGAGAGCGGGGAATGAAAAGAAGAATGAGATAGACTCCCATCCAAAATCTCATCGAACGTACCACGCAATGTTTTTAGTCAAAGGGAGTCTACTGCTTGCATTTGTACAAAAAATTACCTACGCAGTTTAACACTTTGCCTGTCGGGTAATTCTTCATGCGTTTTGAAAAAATGATAATAGGAATATCACCAAAGTGTCAAACAGTTTGAATCCATATCAGGCCTGACGTCTTGTCGGGCCATATCTGCTGGATCCAAGCTATTTGCAACCATTATTCGCATACGACATTAAAGAGGTGTTCTGTACTTGTTGTCATGTTTTGGTCTCGACTTAATTTCCAATTCTTCTGAAAGGTAAGTGTTCGTAATCTTCCCAATATTATTCATCAAAATATTCTAGAAAGTTTCTGATTTATTACGGTTGTTGTTTTTTCGCTAACTGACTACGAACGAACCGATGGAAGGAGTTTAAGAGTGCGTAACGAAAATTTCATTATCTTATTTCTCAACCAAAACATATGTTGTGGGTACTCAGAAGAACCGTCTCAATGAGATGGTTCTTTTGAGCACCCAAAACATATGTTAAAACTGATGGGTAAGAGGATATTTACAAGTTTACGCTGAAAAATTGTGTTGGTCTTAACCTGTGGTCCGATGGACGAAGTGGAATACTTAGCCCATTAGTTGATTTACAAACCCCGACTGTAATTTTCCGGAAAGAAGAAAACAAAATTTCTAAAATTATTTTTTTTTTATTTTACTCGGCGACTCTAAATATTATTTGTTTCGTTGTAAAAAAAATAATATTTTTGTTTGAGGTCATGTCTGTGTATTTTAGAGAGTGGCAATGTTAAAAGTGATCGTCCTGTCCAGATTCTTAGGAAAATGATGAAAAAGGTTTAAAGATTTTATACAGACCATGGTTTACCTTACTAGTTTTACTGTTTGCTATGGAGATTTTAAAAATATTTTTAAAAAACAAAAAAAACTCTGAAAATAAATGACTAGTCAACTGATAATTTTCAGAGGATTTTTTTCCCGTCCCCCCTTCCCCCCCCCCCCCCCCCCCCCCCCGACCCTAGATCTGAAAAAAAAATAATCCCGTAAATCAAGTAATAAACAAATCCTGTCCTAAATATAGTGCGCGCTGAAATTTCTCAGCCTCAGATCTTGCTATTTACAGGGGTGACAACCTACGTCATAACATTGACTTCGTAAACACGTAGAACGGCGCCATCTTTGGTTTGCAAGGTAAGCTTTTCCCTTCGTACGACTATACAAATCAGTATCTGTGAAAACTAAGCAGTGCATGCGGTGCCTACCATCACTCTTTAACAGAATATATAATGGTCACGCCCAAAAATGCCATTGCCTGTGTAACCATTCGCCCACAAATATCGGAGCGGAAGACACAAGGGTGATTTTAGCAGGAATGTAGTATACACATTTTTAAAAATGACATATTTTACAGCTTATATCACCATTCTTACCAATATTTGTGTGATTGTAGTTACCAGTTCTCCTTGACTATCATTCATAACCATTATTTGCTGATGGAAAATCAAAGGAGCATTCAAAGTGCCAATTTTGATCTCGTAAACACTTATTTTGGCATAGATGTCGGACACACTTATGACGGGATCGATGTGACTGCGCAGATGTCGTATACACTTTCAGCCCAAAAGGACGTGCATGTTGACAGTAAAAAGGACATGCATGTTGACGACAGTGATTTATTTTTGCAAATAGATAAGATGCTTAGTTAGGTTATGGGTTAGTACCGTGAAAACAGTTTAAGCCCTCCAGTAAAAATGATTTGACTGACCCTTTCAAGGCAGTGCTACCTTTGTGGATCATTTTTGGCTATTTATATTTTGTGTTTTCACTGCAGCCTTACGGTCACCAGCTGGGAAGGACTGGCCTCTTGGCCTGCTTGTATGTGAAGTTCTCTTGTGTTTTTGTCAGTTTCCCATGATGTGTCCTGGGTCAGATGTGGTGCTTGATTGTATTAATTCCTGATCTCTGCATATTCACTTACTTAGTTACATCATGGGTGTATGTGTTAGGGCTATTTTCTCATTGTAGGTAGTTTATAATATATTAATCACATAATCAGGTAAGATTTTGTTTCTGCTTTTGTAGAACAGAACAGAATTCTATTCGAAATCCAGTAGGCTATCAACCCAGGGGTGGGGGTGGGGTACTCTGATATTTTCGTACATACGTAGGCTAGGGGTTTCGGGGGTTCAAAATTTTGAATTTCATTATTTTTTTTATTTTTTTTTGGGGGGGGGGGGGGGGTTCAGAAAATTCAATATTTTTTGGGGTATGAACATTTTGTGGATAATTTTGGGGTCATCACAAAATTGGACTCTATTTGGGGGTCATTTCTATGCATTTTAGGGTTTTTCCTTAAAGTCAAGGTACTGAATGGGTGTTATTTTGGGGGGTTGGTAAAATTTCAAATATTTATTTGGGGTGCTTGATATACCACCCCCCCTCCCCCCTGGGACTATAAAGCCCCTGAGGATACAATTTGTACGTGTATATACCAATCGATTACTTTTTCCCTACATTTCTAATCAAAATTGAGTCAGACTAGAGAACACAGTACTCCAACAGTGCAGTCATGGCCTGTCGGTTGCAGTCGATGAGTGCACAAAATAGTGTACCTGGTGGTTAAAAGGGTAATATTTGTTCATTATTAAGTGTCCTATTGAACTGCAACCAGCATGCGATGACTGCACTACTCCAGAACAGTGACAAACTACAGAGGTACCTTGACAAACTGCAGACATCAGAGGCTAGATGGGATATGAGCCGCTACAAGTGATTTCCAACAATGTGGCATTTTGACAAGTGTAGACTCAGATGCAGCCTCCTATTTAGCATAGAAACTCCAAATGATGTTCAGCCAATAGCTTAACAGTCATAAAAAATTCAAGCGACAAGCAAATGCTCTGATCAGTCTGCACGTATGCGCAGGCTGATCTGAGCCTTGCTGGTCGCACATACCACATTTTTTTGGAAATCTCATGTGATGGCTCATATAGAGGTTAACCACTCCAAGTGCCAGGTTATGAGGGTGACCTCCTCAAGGGCATATATACTGTATGCACAGGTGCTGGTGGCTGTCAGCAGCGCCAGGTACTTTGAGGTAGATATCTCCAGCAAACTCAGTTGGAAAGCTCATGTGGACAGAATCACAGCCAAGGCAAACAGGTCACTAAAATTTATTAAGCGAAATATCAGAACTAAGTCCCCTCAAATTCGAAAAATGACTTATCAATCCCTAGTTCATTCCCAACTGGAGTACGCTTCAGCAGTGTGGGACCTCCATACCAAAGATAGAATCCATAAAGTTGAAATGGTCCAAAGACGTGCAGCCTGGTGGACCTTAAGTGATTACACCAGGACGAATAGTGTCACTTCATTGCAGTCTCAGTTGAACTGGCTGACCCTTGAAGGGAGACGATCTGTGGCCCGCCTCTGCCTCTTCTATAAATTTGTAAATGGCCTGGTGGCTGTGCTCCTTCCCGACTATATGTAGCCCACACATAGGATCTTAGGGTATTGCTATTCTATGACATTCCATCAAATTCATCCTAGCAAGGACTACTATAAACACTCCTCACTTGCAATTTTCCAGTCAAATGCCCTCCAAACCAATTTTGCAGTTGCCCCAAGTCTTTAGATCTTCAAGGCAATTTTGGCCTTTTATCTTTACCCAGACTCACTACAATTCATACATCTTTTATTCTTTTTCATAACCCTTACGCTCTGTGCCTTTCAAAAAAGTCGCGAGGGCGTAGGCAGTACCACAAGATAGATAGATAGGCTCTCCAGTGAGTGAGTTAAGCATCAAAAAATGAACTAATATTCATGACTTGGACCAGAATATCATTTCTCTGTTTTGTCGTCAACATGCATGTCCTTTTGGGCTGAAAGTGTATACGACATCTACGCAGTCACATCGATCCCATCATAAGTGTGTCCGACATCTATGCCAAATTAATTGTTTACGAGATCAAAATTGGCACTTTGAATGCTCCTTTGATTTTCCATCAACAAATAATGGTTATGAATGATAGTCAAGGAGAACTGGTAACTACAATCACACAAATATTGGTAAGAATGGTGATATAAGCTGTAAAATATGTCATTTTTTAAATGTGTATACTACATCTCTGCTAAAATTATCCCTGTGTCTTCCGCTTCGATATTTGTGGGCGAATGATTTCAAAGGCAATGGCATTTCTGGGCGTGACCATTATATATTCTGTTCAAGAGTGATGGTAGGCATCGCATGCACTGCTTAGTTTTCACAGATACTGATTTGTATAGTCGTACGATGGGAAAAGCTTACCTTGCAAACCAAAGATGGCGCCGTTCTACGTGTTTACGAGGTCAATGTTATGACGTAGGTTGTCACACCTGTATTTACATTGCACTAACCATTCGGGAAAGTCAGCCACAATTCGAGAATCACGCCCTGAACACTTCTTTATTATTGAAATAGAGCTTATGAGTTATTGTCGCAAATATTATGCAATACATTTTATTGTCACAATTAATGAAACATTCTTTAATGAGATATGCAACACAATTACGACGTAATTGTGAACACCAAGAAAGGGTGCTATCCATGGGCGGATCCAAAGTGGGGGGACAGGGGGTCCGGACCCCCTCTGAAAAATCACAAAAATTTAGGGTTTCTTAGCAACACTAGTCCGGATCCCCTGAAAAATCACAAAGCTACAAAGCCAACAAGGGAGCGCAGTGGCTCAGTGGTAGAGTGCTTGACTCGAGACTGAGGGGCCGCGGGTAAGAGCATCACCGGCGTCACTGCGTTGTGATCCTTGAGCAAGACACATTTATCCTAGCTTAATACTGGTTCAACCCAGGAAGACCCGTCCCTGTTTAACTGAGAGATTGTTGATGGGACGTGAAGAATCAAATCAAACAAACAAATAAAACAAGGCCAACATTCAATGTTGGGCAATCATCGGCCCGCCAGCGAAACGCCATTTAAATGGCGTTTCGCTGGCGGGCCGATGATGACAAAAAAAGCGTTATCAAATTTGGACCCCCTCTGACAAAACTTTCTGGATCCGCGCATTCTATCTACGATCATGAACCATAGCAGCGCTTTATCCATCACTACGTACACTTTTTCATTCACCAAGATCATGAAGATAAAACACTCACAAAATAACTTCAATTTGATAAGTTAGTGCAGATGTTCGTCCGAAATGGCCCTCTTTTTCATGCCCACAGAAATATCAATGGGTTTAATTTTGTAATCGAAACATATAGACTGGTGGCTAGATATTTAAGATATTTCTAGTCCTGAAGGGTTAGCTCTCCCTATTTTTTTCAAACGGTTTAACACTGTGTATACTACGGACAGCAGAATAAAAGTCTACAGGCTTGATTACCCGATAGTTCTTTGTGGCTTCCCTGCAACGCTCCAGTTAACATTCCGATCCGGCGCACACTGATTTATTATCATCGCTGCAAATGGCCGTTCGGACATCTAAGATTTTCCCACCGCGAGCGGGGATCGAACGATCAAAAAAGGGGATACACTACAACTCCTGGGGTATTCTGTTGTACTAAAATTAAAGCCAGAATTTCAGTAAAGATTTCGGCAACAGTTTCAGCACAAGAATTTTGGTACAAAACAGAATTTTGGCTATATTTACAGCAAGAATCCTGTCAGTTTTTTTGCTAAAAGTACGGCATAAATTAAGGGGATACTTTGGACACAGATCTTAGAAGATTTTTGGCAAGATTCATGCTATTTTATATACACAATCTTGCTAATTTAAATATTTTAACCAATATTATCACGGTAGCATTGCCAAGGGTGGGTACTCTGATATTTTCGTATATACGTAAGCTAACCCCATTGTAAAGGGGTTCAAAGCTTGAATATCAATTTTTTCAGAAAAATGAATAATTTTGGGGTGTCAATTTTTTGTAGATGTTTCTTTTGGGGTCATCACAAAACTGGGCTAGTTTTTGGGGTCATTCCTAAGTATTTAAGGGTCTATTCTTAAGGTCTGTTGAACATTTGGGGGGGGGGGGGGGGGGTGCCAAAATTTCAAATATTTTTTTAGCTTGTCTGATGTTTTTTGCGGGGGTACAGTAGATGCTGTGTGCAGGCCTACGTATGAAGCAAAATTGTGAGTACCACCCACTCTGGGTTGTACTGCTGTAATTATGGCTGGGAAACACGACAGAAAATGATTTCTTGTCAAGAAGCATGCTCACTTTACAGCTTTTTCATTGCTTTGCCCAGTTCGAAAGCATTAGTTTGAAGCTTGGAGTGGAGTGCGTCACATAGGCGCACAAACGGCAGGCTGTAAAGTGATCATGATTTTTGACAAGAAATTTCCTAATTGCAGTTGTGGGTTATTAACCCTTTCCCTCATTATTCATGCTAAGGTCTCATTATTCAGGTCTAGTAGTGGGTCCACTCCGTCCGTCCGTCCGTCCGGCTGTCCGTTCGTTCGTTTGTTCGTTCGTTCGTTCGTCCGTTCGTCTGTCCGTCCGCACAACTTTTGGGGTGCCAGGTTTGTGTAATCTGTAACTCCAACAGTTCTCATTCCTTTATACTCAAACTTTGCCTAATGATTGTTCATGCATTGAAAATGTGCATCTCCTATTTTGTGCATATTTGATAAATATTTTCTTATTTTTACGGGTGTTGAACTTAGACATTTTTTCCATCGGTAATGCAAAGTGAGTGTCAGGTTTGTGTAATCTGTAACTAAAATAGTTTTCATTCCTTTATATTCAAACTTTGCATAGTGACTGTTCACACATTGAAGATATCCACCTTCTATTTTGTGCACATTTTGTGAATATTTTAACATTTTTACTGGTGTTGAACTTAGACATTTTTTCCATCCGAAATGCATAGGGGGTGTCTGGATTGTGTAATCTGTAACTCCAGCAGTTTTCATTCCTTTATATTCAAACTTTGCACAATGATTGTTCATACATTGAAGTTGTGCACCTCCTATTTTGTGCACATTTGATAAATATTTTCTTATTTTTACGGGTGTTGAACTTAGACATTTTTTCCATCGGTAATGCATAGTGAATGTCAGGTTTGTGTAATCTGTAACTCAAATAGTTTTCATTCCTTTATATTCAAACTTTGCATAATGGCTGTTCACACATTGAAGATGTGCACCTCCTTTTTTGTGCACATTTTATAAATATTTTAACATTTTTACTGGCGTTGAACTTAGACATTTTTCCATCCGAAATGCTTAGAGGGTGTCTAGTTTGTGTAATCTGTAACACCAAAAGTTTTCATTCATTAATATTCAAACTTTGCTTAATGATTATTCATACATTGAACATGTGGACCTCGTATTTTGTGCACATTTGATAAATATTTTCTTATTTTTTAGGTCTGTTGAACTTAGATATTTTATCCATTCGAAATGCTAAAGGGGTGTCCTGTTTGTGTAATCTGTGACTCCAGCAGTTTTCATTCCTTAATCTTCAAACTTAATACGTTATGATTCCTCACTATTATGATTGCTCACACATTGAACATGTATGCGCCCTATTTTTTGTGCACATTTGATAATATTTTTGGATTGTTGAACTTAGACATTATTACGTCTACACCACCTTTGGAGCGCTTACATTTTTTATTTGTGTGCAATCTGCAATTCAAACCGATTCCATTCCTTAATATTCAAACTTTGCATAATGATTGTTCACCCATTGAAGATGTGTACCGACGACGCAGGTCCAGAGCAGAGTTTGGTCTTGTTATCTGAGCATCATGGGAAAGCTGTTGAACAACTCTGATCAGACTTTACAGACAAACTTGATCAACTGACTGATCAATGCATCCCCACTAAGGTCATTAAAGGAAACCCATCCCTCCCTTTGATCTCCAGAGAGATCAAAAGACTGATACATAAAAGGAATAAATACTATAAGTCTTACAGGAAAACAGGCAACGCCAAACTAAGAGAAAATTGTGTTTCTCTTAGACACACTATTAGAAAGAAAACTAAGGAAAGCCATGAGACATACCTAGAAGGACTGCTAGGAGCGGACGGACAAAGAGATAAGGCAACAGGTCAAGGGAACATTAAGAAACTCTTCCAGTATCTTAAAAATTCCAGGACCGACCAACAGGACATCCCCACTCTGAAGCAGAATGGAAACCTGCATACAGAAACCAAAGAAAAGACAAACATATTAAACCAGCAATTTCAGTCTGTGTCTACACCCTTGGCCCCACTTTCATTACAAAAGCTTTCCCTCATGAAAGTACAAGACCATGTGGATGACAAGGTCATAAGACCCGGTGCCTTGCCCGAGGACCTGAGAAATTTTACACCACTGATGCCAGATATCAAAATCTCAAGGTCATGGAACACATCATAGCCTAAAATTTAGTTATACACCTTGACTCAAATGGACTGATGCATGACTTACAGCATGGTTTCAGAGAGAGACGCCCCTGCTGTGAGACACAGTTAGTATCACTCATTGAGGACCTCGCACGTACGACCAGCCAGGGAAAACAGACCGATCTCATACTTCTAGATTTCTCCAAAGCATTTGATAAGGTAAACTGCTCAAAACTGATCGCGAAACTGCACTCCTACGGTATCAGAAGCGCAACCTTGCGCTGGATAAAAGCCTTCCTTGGTAACCGTCGGCAGAAGGTCGTTGTTGAGGGCGAGGAATCTGACTCTGTCCCAGTCACATCCGGAGTCCCTTAGGACTCTGTGCTGGGTCCGATCCTTTTCCTGGTCTACATCAACGACCTTCCCGATGACATTGTCTCACAGGTGTGTCTTTTTGCTGGTGACACAGAAACCCTCTTCAGACGCAGTTTATACTGCATGGACAGGTGCTGGAGGCTGTCAGCAGCGCCAAGTACTTGGGGTGGATATCTCGAGCAACCTCAGCTGGAACACTCATGTGGACAGAATCACAACCAACGCAAATAGGTCACTCGGATTTATTAAACGAAATATCAAAACTAAGTCCCCTCAAATCAGAGAAAGGCTAATCAATCCCTAGTTCGTCCTCAGCTGGAGTACGCTCCAGCAGTGTAGGACCCTCATACCAAACATAAGACCCATAAAGTAGAAATGGTCGAAAGACGTGCAGCCCGGTGGACCTTAAGGTATTACGCCAGGACAAGTAGTGTCACTTCATTGCAGTCTCAGTTGAACTGGCAGACCCTTGAAGAGAGACGATCTGTGGCCCTTCTCTGACTCTCCTACAAAATTGTAAATTGCCTGATGGCCGTGTTCCTTCCTGACTACATGCAGCCCACACATAAGATCTCCAGGAGCTTAAAGCATTGCCATTCTAAGACATTCCGTCGAATTCATACTGGCAAGGACTATAAATACTCCTTCTTCCCACTGGTCATTGTCCAGTGGAATGCCCTTCCCAGCCAATTTTGCGGTTGCTCCAAGTCTTTAGATCTAGTTAGACAACTGCATCATCCTAACCCTAGACAATACACTGCATATTTTAACATGATTTGAATAGTTTTAGACCCGCCCCTTTCATCAGTTTTAAGCCCTACTGACTTCATAAATGTTTTTACTGATCAATCCCAGAAATTTTTTTTCGTTCTTGCCTCATTTCATCTTTACCCAGACTCACTACAATTCATTCATCTTTTACTCTTTTTCACAACCCTGATACGCAGTGCCTGCCAAAAATGCTCGCAGTACCAGAAGATAGATAGATAGGTTTATCTTTAAAATAGTGAAAAAGATTAAATATTTATCTCTCCACAAATGCTCACTTCATAAAGTTTTGATTACGTTGACAGAAAAGAATGCGACTGAAAGAAAAATCACGACCTTAAGTAGGTAGGGCTATGACGACTTTAATTAAAGTAAATCAATAGTTTAAGGGAAATTTAACACTTTTTTCAAATGCATTTATTATAAAGCTTACAGTATGGCAGGAATAATCCCTCATTAAATGTTCGTGGAAGCTCTTCAATTAGCCTGTAATTAATTACTTTTGCTTGCTCATGGGGGTCTGGCTATTTTCAGGTCAATGAGCTCTACACAAGAAAACTGGAAGCACTACCATCTTCTTACACACAACACAAGCAAAGTTATATATCCTTGATAATGTCAACAAAATAACAATGTTTCAGAGTAATATTTTAGCAGTGGGTGCATTGATAAGTATATTTTGATACCTGGCCGATATTTAATATTTATTTCAAAAATTTAACCCTTAAAGCACTAATTATTACTATAGCAGACGACATATTTTGTAACAATTTTCTTCATTTTGGGTGCAAAAAGATAGATTAAAATCAAATGAAACTTATTGAAAAATAAAATACTTGTATTGTGACAGTTGTAACATTCTAATTTGTATTGATATGGCCGTTGATTGTAATTAAAACAGAATATCCATTATCCAATATTTAATTGAAGAAATTTACTGAAGGTGCTGCTTCAAACATTTAGTGGACCTGCATAAAGAGGTAAACTCAGGTTAATGTGTGTTTGTTGCTGTAGGATGGCTCCTCCAAGATGTTTGCATAAAGCCAATAAATAGTCCTGTAATTATCTTAGCAGATAAATAAAAGATCTATGAAACTTAAATCAGTATATAATGGGGCCCCAGGGGTTTTGGGGATCTGGGGAGAATGGCTATTTATTTTCAGGGATCTGAGGAGCACTGGTAACTATTTTAGGGGAGCTGGGGAGCAAGCTCAAAGTTTTGGGATCAAGGGAGCCCTGCCAAAAAGCAAAAAAATAAAGGAAAAGCCTCCATTTTGTTTGATTTTTTAAAATTTTCTTCTGCTTCTTGGGGGATAGCCACCCAGACCCCCCTTGTAAATTATAAAAGTATTTATTTTCGTATATCATGTACATCTAGATTGATCGCGGGGAAAAAATATGGCGATTAAATTTTCAGCCCCTGCCCCCCCCCCCCCCAACCAGAAAAACAAATGGTCTGTCTCTAATTAAAAAAATCAAATCTAGAGAGCGTTCCGCCATGCCCACTCTACCAGGTACAGCAGCAGCATTTTAAAGAATGGCCTCATACTTTGAGCCATATACCACGCATTTCATTGAAATAATTATATGACATGTATTCCATGACTAAGCCCTGTCTTTGCATGTATAAGGCAAAATATTAAGTTATCATTAAGTCATGCGCTGTTGTATAACTTCATAGTTTTTAAGTATGTGATTTTAATCCTACGAAAAGAAAAATACATTTTACGGAGAATTGACTTCTATTTTTGGAGATTTGGGGAGAAGCTGGTCTATTTTTAGGGATTTGGGGAGCAAAGGTAAAATACTTTTAGGGAGCCGAGGCAATAATTTTCAGGGATCTTGGGAGATCAATGCATTATTTTCAGGGATCAAGGGAGCACAGACCACCCCTGGGGGCCTCCATAATGAAATGTTTATTTTTGATTCAAGTAAAATGTTAAAAGTCAAGAACAAACAATTTAAAAATCTTTTTAGAAAACCCTAGCCTATAACAAACAACATGTGAGCAAGTTCTCATCTCTTCCGTGTTAGCTTTTGAACTGTTGTCCCATGAATTGGTCCCAGATCCCGGCGGTTAGCCACGGCGTCTATCAAACTGGTGCCCTGAGTTCGAGAAAGAACCGTAGTAACAAAAGTTCAACTATGGTTTAACTGAACCAACCCCGAATGCACTCTAGTTCGACCAGAGTGACGTCATCAATCGACCAGAGTCCAACCAGCCAAAGTACACCTGTTCCACTAGTTTGAAAATGGCGGCTATTGTTGCTGACTTTAACACTTGCAATAAATTGTTAACTCAGAAACTTCTTAAACAAGGCTAGCAGTATCATAAACTTCGCAAAACATTTTCAAAATTTTATAGACGATACTATGATTTGATTTCTAAATTCCAAGTTGGACTTAAATCCCTTTTGCGCCAAGGACTTTCGGAACCTGATTTCTATGGTGACTTGATGTATAAGTTGAAGAAGATTGTTGGCTCTAATAATTTTTCAGCGCAGTTCATTAAAATAATTTCCCATTATAAAAAGATTGGCTATAACATTAATGTATTGCAACAGACTGCATGCTTGGTGGTCAACCCAATCACGGTTGCAACTTTGCTTTCCTCTTTAATTGCACGCCGGTGGGTCGGACTTCAGACTCTATGATGGCTCCGACTTAAAGACTTATCTATTGATGATATGGTACGGGCCTGATGCTTTGGCTGTTTGTCGGGCCCTCCGAGGTTTACCTGTTGGATTTCTTTTGCTCCGGTATTCAGTTTTATTTACTGTTGAGTCCTTATCTTTGCTTTATCTCCTTGTTATATCTTGATTTATATGTTTTAGGAGATGATGCTTTGATAAGTTAGGGGTCTTTCATGCAAACCAAATATCTATGTGACTTGATCCACATCTGAATTAAGGGTGAGGTTGGCGCGCCGTTAAACCGGTTTAAGCCCTCCAGTACGAGGGTCATTTTTATGTTCGTAGAATCGGGCTGTATCTCTACAAATATAGAATTTACGGTACCATAACTATATATATATATTGAAAGGTCTAGCTTTTGTCTATCAACTGGTATAAATTTTACATCATTAGCGCTTAGTTCGGTCAAGATATATAGCTTTGAATAGGGTAAGAAATGGACACTTGTCGAAATCTATGACATTTTAACCACGCAGCAAGCAGGAAATTAGACGATGTTAACTTCCTTCCGCTATGGTGATATAAGCATTTTTCAAGCCGATTTTTCTTTTGTACCATCAAAATAGATTATTCAAACACTAATCGTAGACGAGTGCAGCAAAACTATACGCATGCTGTTTGCTGTTCTATAACAATTTTAAAACACCCATCAATATACCAAAATAATCACAGTCAAGTGCTAGTTATTATGTCTGGTAAAATGACGATTATGAACAAATTTTAAAATTTCTTCTGGTTTTGCATATAACATGATATACTTAATCATTCGTCAGCAGTTATATTGCTGTATCGATTTAAGCGTGTAACTGGCAACTTCCGGTACTGGCATACCCCAATGTTATAAAAAGTGGGTGGGGTAAATCAACCCCACGTAGAAAACACAGTAACAATAGGATCTGCATAATTTTCTTATTGCAGTGATTTCAACACCTGTTTAGAGGCACAAAACCAGTTTTAATGTATTTTCTAAGTATAGTATCGCTCCATGGCGTCATTTATGTACAAAATAAGGTATTTTAGCACCCCCTAGGCTATTTATTTTGCAGTTCATTTCTAATAAAACAAAAGCATTAACATTGTTTTGAGATGAAAGTTACCACAACACTTCCATCTACCATATAAACAAGAAAAAATATAATTCTACTTTACAGCTAACATATTAAGCCACATTCAAAAGCCCGTATCCAACTTCCACTTGTGTCAACTTTTTACAATAAAAGTTTATATGCCTACTATTCACTTTGCTGAGGTTCCAAACAAATCTTCCATATCAAATAATTGTTGCGTACTTGCTATAATGTTTATAACATATTGTAGCTCGTGGTGTCCTTGATCTGCAGCCAAATTTTCAGAAGCTGTGTATGGCCATGGACCCATTTTCATGCAATTGTTACTGAAGTTCTGTCAGAGACTAAGTCCATACATGCCATATTTCTACCATATTTCCAGTGTGCGATATATAGGTATGTCTTTGCCACTTAGATGACATTAAAGTAATGCATTTTGAAATAATTTTAGGTTGCATATATAGATAAAAGCTCAATCTTTCCAATTATATGCACGATGTATGCATTTACTTTCGCCGTTTTCATTAAATCTACCTCTCTACGAACAAAAAAAACGTCCCTCGTAAAATACTTTACTGACCGTTCCAAGGCGGTACTTCTTTTGTGGATCTTTTATGTTTTTGTTCTGTCTTATGTTTGCTATGTCTTTGTGCGCGTCTGTTTATATGTGCTTTGTGGATACCTGCTGGGAAAGGGCTGACCTCTTGGCTCTCGTTTGTGGTGTCTAACTGTGAGTTTGTAACTTTCCCATTGGTATCCTGGGTCAGGTGTGGTACTTGATTGTACCGACTCCTGATCTTTGCACCCTATCTTACTTTTAACACCCCAGCTTAAAAGTCATTGGCCTAATAATCGTCAAGAAGATATTTTAATATTTCTATCAAATAATGTTGTGTCGACCATCTTCAAAATGTAACCTAGGCAATTTGTGTAAACCTTTTTGCTCTCATACCAGGGAAAACGAAATTAGAATGTCTACTAAATAGGGTTATGGTTATAAGGGTCTGGATGGGGGGGGGGGTGGTATTCACTATTTATTAAAAATTTAGCAAGCTATTCATCTCATTAAAATTTTGGGTAATTCATTAAAATATGACCCATAGTTCATTAAAATCTGACTATTCACTATTCATTATATTTTCGTCTACTCGTTAAAAAATAGGATTATTCATTAGTTTAGGCCCTCGATATTCACTATTCTTTTTTTTACTCATTATTCACTGTTCATGATAAAAAAGGGTCATTATTTACTCATCATTATACCCCATCCAGACCATCGATTATGGTGGTAATCTTTATGATATGACTATGACAAATAATGCAAAATTTTGTGTCCTCGTGCCAAGGAGGAACTGTATGAAATTTGAGCTTCCTATAGGTGGTACTCTCATAGTTCTTAATACGTATGCTTAGAACCAGTATCTACCGTTCACCCCAAAACTATCAGGAATATCAAGCACCCCTTCCCACCCCCCACCCCAAAAAAAATAAATTTTAGCAACCCGAATTCTGTACCTTGACCTTAAGAAAAAACCTAGAATGCATAGAAATGACCCCTAAATCTAGTCCAATTTTGTGATGACCCTAAATAGATCTTAAAAAACTTCATACCCCCTAAAATATTATTTTTTTCTGACCCCCCCCCCCCCCCCCCAAAAAAAAAAAAATATTAAAATTCAAAATTTTGAACCAAAAATAATGGTCCAAGCCTACGTATGTATGACGATATCAGAGTACCCCATCCCTCCCTGGGAGTGGCTTCTGGGAAGATTGTTAATGTGTAGAACTTATATTTGTTAGTTCTAGTATAAAGTCCATTCAACCCGGCTATACCACAATATCTATTGCATTTTGACGATGATACAGAAAAGGACGAGAATTCCTGCCCCCATCCCCGCCCTCCAGCAATTAGACTGTAGGTATTCTTTTTATGTGGCTGGGCCTTTAGTACATGACAATTTACAGTCTATACATGTAGCAAACAAGATATGTCTCATTTACGTGACAAACATACCCAAAGTAATGGGTCTAGCATGTGATACCTTTGTGGTAAGTTATTTGTAGACACTGGACATGTCATTTTTAAGATTATTTTTTCTAAAACTGAGGACAGAAATCGATGGCACCATGACCCTGAAGCAGTATATAACACTCCACGGTTACAAAATGTATCCACAATTCAAATTTGGAATTCCTATCTTACATGAAATACAGAAATGCTAGAGCCCTGGAACTAGAATGTGACGCTTTGCGGCACCAATATGTATTTAAATAACAACTTTGGGATTCAGACCCCCCCCCCTCAATAATATAGGAAATATGCTTAAGACACAGTGCTTCTAGAACTGAGACTTGAGGTCAAGGTCAGAGTCAAAGTGACCCAAAATAGTATGTGCCACTCCGAGATCCAAGATGTGACCACAAACCAAACTCGCTCCCCTTACTACCTATAGTGTCTATATTTCGCAGCTTATTCGTTTTGCTAGAATGTGTTCTAATGTTGATGACTTCAAAAACAGAAACCTACTTTCGACTGCTAAGTAATTAAAACAAGGTTATAGATATAATTAAATCGGAGAAGTTCTACCGCAGACACTCAGAGTTAATTGTTTAATACAACATGGGATTAAAACTCTTCTGCAACAGGGCATATCAGAACCAATATTTAACGGTAACTATCATTTCCTCTTTCACTGCACCACGGTGGCTCAGGCCTCATACTCAATGACGGCTCTGACGTAAAGCTTGAATTGGGAGGGGGGTTGTTACTTGATGCTTATCTGTAGCTTGGCCCACCCTGGCTCAACTTGAGGTTTTCTTTAGCTCTGAGTATCAGTGAGCCGTGTGCCCTTTTCGTTGTCTCATAATAGTGTGTTAATTTGATTTGATTGTTTCTCTATGCTGATACATATATATAGCAATAGTTAGCAGGCCTAAACGCGAGCTTAACTTTTTTTTTGTGCTTCAACAACGGTAGAATCCACAGATTTTGCCCCCGCCATGATTAAAAAATCCACAGTCGCAGAGAGGTTGCAGAGGTTGCTGCAATGCTTTACAAAGGTCGCAGCAAGGTCGGTGATCGGTCGCCGTACAAAATCAGAAGCGGCCAGTCAGTGAGCATGCACAAAAGACTAGCCACGACTGATTTCGACCACCGACGAGTTGTATAGGTTTTCTAGAAGTCGGCGATCAGTCGCTGACAAGTCGCCGATCGATCGCCGCTCTGTCGCCGACCGATTTCATGAATACTTTGGCTGTGAAATCCTAAGCAACTAGTCTGCGACTTATCGGCGATTGACTTGCGACCAATCGGCGGCTGGTCGCTGACAAGTTGCAGTGCCAACTTCAACATGAGGCTATCTTGCCATCCTGACATTATGTCACCCACCACAAGCGTTGAAAATGTGTGCATCATGAGGCATAGAGGTGGTCAAAAAATGACAGCAGTACCAAACCAGGCGGTAACAATTACTACTGAAATTCAGACTCCTGATTCTGATAATGATCTCAGCTGTCCTAGAGATAAATTCAGCCGAATATATCAAATGCTAAAAATGTAAACACAGGGCCAGTAGGTCCCAACAGATTCCTGTCAAAAATATATGAGTTGCTCGAGGCTCGATTTTTCAATAACTGCGGCCAAAGGTAGAGATCAAGGTCACAGTAACACCAAAAGGTTTGAGACACTCATTGACCCAAAAATGCTTTAAAACACGAATTTTGGGACTTCTATAATGCACGATTACTATAATGTGCTTCTCTTTGGGACCATGCCCGCCAAATTTGTAGAGTACGTTACTAACTTAAATTCAAATGAGCCTCTGTCAATGGGTTAGCGATAAAGTCATGCAAAAACTAGCCTGTTCAAATACAAAAGCCAGCCTGCTCAGCTATAGAGACTAGCTAGAAAATTAGAATTTCGTTTATGGCAAGCTAAGATATGATACTTTCAAATTAGCGACTGAATAAAGTAAGAAATGTTGCAAAGATCAGAAATTGATACGATCAAGTATCACACCTGACCCAGGATATCACATGGGAAATGGACAACGAGAGCCCAGAGGTCAGCCCTTTCCCAGCAGGTGACTACAAGGCAGAATGAACAGACGGGAAAGCATTACAAACACAAGACATAAATAACACAAACTAGAAATTGTGTTTCTGAAACACTGTGCCCCACAACCATATGCTTGTCCATAAGTGACTAAAAAAAACTTTAAAAAATCACCAGGTAATCTACTCGTTATCTTCTATCAGCTGACTAAATTTGAAGCTCTTAGCTGTTATACTGTTTGACATATCTAGATTACAAAATTTCATTATGACCCTTTAAAAGGGGCATAACTCCACAAAGGGAGATAATTTGGACTAAAAACATCAGTCAACTATTTTTTGATGCAAGTCTATTTATGAAATTTCAAAACTGTAACTTGATTTTTGTAACGGATGCACAAACGGACGGACAGAAGGGCAGAAAAGCCCAAATCTGTATGCCCCTTTAACTTTTTTTTCAAAGTTGGGGGCATAATTACACATTAGTGGAATCAAAGCTGATAATAATCAGCTTTAAAATTAATCAAAAAAAATGTTTAAACATATTGAATCCGCCCGGAAGTAAGTAAGTAAGTAAGTAAGTAAAGACTTTATTTATAGAGGACGACAGCATTTAGCACATACAAAAATACAATCAAGTACATGTAGTAACTAATCTTCCATGAGGCCCTCGGTATCTATATGGACATATATACACATATACAAGTTAACAACATTACATTTGAAAATATACATTAGAGTTATCAAAAGATAACTGACAAATTATCTACATTGAAAATTTACTCTGCAAAAATTAAATGTATGGTAAGTCGGTACAAGATAGTAACCAACTATTATTGAGAATTGTCACAATCACAAGTACTTACTTGTGTCGTCTGCTGATAACTTTTGCAAACCGTTGGGATCCAGATCGGGCCTAACAAAACATCGAACCCGAGCTGGATCCAAGCTGTTTGATACTTGCAAGAAAATTTCAAAAAGGGCCATGAAAGAAAATCAGCAGACAACGAAAAAGCATGAAAATTACCCTGTGAGTGAGTGAAGTGACTTGGCGTATCTTTATAAAATTTAAGATTTATAGAACATGATTACTTAGAGCGTTTTATGTACAAGATATATACTAGAATGGAATCATTCATAATGCATGTCAAGACTAAGTTTATGGTGTATGTGAACATAGTTTAATTTACTAACCATTTCATACATCTGTTATGAAAAGTGTCAATAGTCTGGGCTTTTTTTACTTCTTCTGGCAGACTATTCCACACCAGACATCCAGAGTATCTCAAACTGTGCTTGTAGTATTCTGTCCTAGGCTTAGGTGGGATAAAACAAGCAGCAGCAGAAGACCTTAAGTTAATACTTGTATTCACATTGTTTCTTAGAGTGAAGTTCTCAGATATATATACAGGAGCAGTATTGTTAAAGATTTTAAACATAAATTTAGCCTTTCTTAAATAAAGCCTATCATATATTGACATTATTTTCAAAGATTGCATTGCTTCAGTGGAATTATCTACCCTGTAGTCAAGGATGACCTTACATGCTCGTTTCTGTAATTTGAATATCTTGTATTTATTGGACTCAGAAGAACTTCCCCAGACAATGCTACAAAAGTCAATATGGGGTTGGATGTAAGACTTGTAGAATTGAATTCTATGCTCCTGTGATAAATATTTCTTAATTTTTGATAAGAGCCAAATACTTGCATTATTTTTTTTTAGTCAGTTGCTTGATATGATCAGTCCAATTCAAATTTTTATCGACAAACACACCTAAAAATTTATCATTTGAGATTGTATTAAGTGTATCATTATTAAATTTAAGATCAAGTTTTTCATTTTCTAGCCTTTGTCGCTTTTGATTTGTCGTCACAAGCATAACTTTTGTTTTTAAAGAGTTAATAATCATACCATTTTCTCTACACCAGACATGTAAATTGTCCAAAGCTATTTGTATGTTGCTTTCAATCTGTTCCATGGAATTCTGAACATCATATAATGTTGTGTCATCCGCATATAAATCTGTACACACATTGCTGGTATACAAAGGCAAATCATTAATAAAAAAGTAAAAATAGAAGTGGCCCCAGAATAGACCCTTGAGGTACACCGCACGAAATATGCTTAAATTCAGATTTACTGTTATTAATAGCCACCTGCTGTTTCCTATTAGACAGGTAAGTATTGAACCACAGTAAAGTGTCCGCTTTCAAACCATAAATTTCCAATTTCTTAATTAAAATTTGATGATCCACAAGGTCAAAAGCTTTTTTAAAATCCACTAGCATAACACCAACCATTTTACTGTTTTCTATAGCATTCAACCATAAATCTATCATGTTTATAAAGGCAGTTTCACATGAATGTTGTGCCCTGAAACCAGATTGTGTTTTATGTAATAATTCGTGTTGATGTAGAAAGTCTGAAAGGCTGTCATGAACATGTTTTTCAAGTACTTTAGACAATACATGCAAAATGGAAATTGGACGATAATTATTGACTTCTTCAGGGGGCCATTTTTGTAAAGGGGTGCTACTTTTGCTTCTTTCCATTTACTTGGAAAAAAGGAGTTACTAATACTGTGGTTACATATGAAAGTTATTTCGTCAGCTATGATTGGAGCAGAAAGTTTAAGCAGACGTGGCCCAATCATGTCTGTACCTGTTGCTTTATTGATGTCTATATTTGTGAGAAACTTTAAAACTTTATCTTTTTGAACTGGTGGAATTGAAAACTTTGTATCTGCAGGAATCTTTGCTTGGCAGAATTCTCTTAATTTATCATGGTCTGCATTTACTACAGGTTCCTTCAATTTTGATGCAATGTTAACAAAGAAATTATTAAATTCATTTGCCATTTCTGTGGAATCATCTATAAGAGTGTCACCTACTTTTACTGAGGTAACATTGGATTGCCTGTGCTTTCCTTTACCAGCTCCTACCTCTTGAAAAATTTTGTAGATACTGCTTGGGATGCCTTTATTATTATTGATGAATGTTTGATATTGAAGTTTCTTAGCAGAAGTGACTACCGAGCTTCGGTCTCCAGTTTAATGCCACACCATCTGAGATACTGATTGTTCGAATCGAACATATGCACATACAGTATATCAGAGTGTCGTGCTATAAATACATGCAAAATATTTCATGCTTAACGCAACTGAGCATGATTTTATGCTCAACAATTATTGGCCTTTAACATCATTTATTGGCATCACAACAAACGACAATTTATTTTAGAGTTTTAAAGTAACGGAAAGTTCTTTATATTTTAGAATTATCCTTATGAGCAGTTGAAATTTCATGCTCAATTGAGTTTAGCATGACATAAAATCTGGGTGGATATCCAATAGACAAATAAACAATAACCAATTGGTTTAATTGAAATAATTATTCAACAAACACTATGAAAGTACTCAGATAATTAAGTATGCAAATAATAATATTTAAAAAAAACAAATGATTTGAAACTGTTTTTATATTGACAATTCGAGCCACATTTGGTTCATGCTCCCGCCTCAGCGTAGAAGACACTACAGCTGTTTTATGTAAGACAATGTCTATGGGTACGAAGTCGTTCGTATCTCTAGTCTGTGAGACTACGGATACGGATCTATATCTCTAGCATTTTTTTTTTCAAACGGCTAGGCGAAAGGTACAATTCGATAATCCTGATAATATGTTTGTGGCCGTGTTCCTTGGCTGTTCCAGTACTGGCCGGGTGGGTTTATGCTTTTTGTGGTTCTATGTCTAGGAACTCCCGAAGACTCAACCGGCAATGGTCCTGGTTTCAAAGTTTCTCAGAAGACGGGGCAACGGCTTAAAATCTCATCCGACAGACTGGGAGAAGCCGGGAATCGAACCTGCGTCCCCTGGTTTACAAGACATAGGTTTATCCCCTACACCACGACGGCTTGCCCTGAAAATACATGTACGGATCTGAAAAAAAAACTTCTGCTCAAGTCGTCTGTTGCAAACTTAATTGTCTAACATTATCTCGGACTCATACTGGGTCCTAGACATTATTAACTAGTTAAAGTACCAAAGCCAACAGAATGGACCCAGATCAGGGCAGTCTGATCTGGGTCCACACTCTTTCATGGAGGTTTCCAAAACTTTTTAGCAGACGACAAACACAGACGACTTTTGTTGTGATTCAATTGCGTTTAATTTGGTGGTCCACTGATATGGCAAAGGAAAAAAAATGACAAAAATTTTGGTGTTCTTTCTTACGATTTTATTATATAAATGATGTTATGATACAATACGACATGTCTGATCCGTATGTCTCAAAGGCTAGAGGTAGGGACTTTGTATTGTTACAATCTACACTGCCTAGATATCTCTAATGTTCCTACTGAATTTAATGTTCCGGCCTGTGCAAAATCGCAAAACAACAGACAAAAATACAGCCCGACGTTAGAAATTAGAATCTAAAATGGGCAAGCTCACGCAATAATGCATACAATAGACCGCTAACTTTTTCTGAAAGCTAATACTTACTCTCCTACTAACGGTTCGCGCAGCAACTGTACTAGACATGCGCAGTGCATCTACCATAGTTTAACCATGGTTGGAACACGAACTCACTCATAATATCTCTTCAAAGGGAGACCAATCGAAACGAGAATTTAATAAGAATATGGCGCAGTTGAGCGCAAAAGAAGCTCATGATCTGAGGAATAGAATCTGCTGGCTTGGCAATTTTTATGAACTGGGCTTTTTTGACTTGCCACTACGCTTCTCCGAAGCTAGATTCAAGGTCAACAGTATTTCTCCAGCATGTTCTTTGAAAGACTTTTTAAAAGAATGGGTAAGTATACTCCCTTCCTAGTTTATCGCGGATCGTAGTTTACCGCGGATTTTACAAATCTCATTATTTCTCCCACATAGCGCCCCCTCGATATTGTTTACGCTAACTACAGTTGAAGGAAGGCCCCAGCTCGTCAAATCCAGATAAATTTGACAAGATGTCAAGTCAACTGATGAGTAAAATTATTTTCATATATACATTACGAAGTTTACCATTTTCTATTGCTATTCACTACCCCTCCCCTTATAAAAGCCGCTCGGGTATTTTTAAACAAGCGATTCAGTTTGTTTACCTCGCCTGAAGTTGTCGTCTGTATCTGACAGATGTCACGTATACAAAAAGTCACATGTTCTCTTTATAAGGAAAGTTATAAAAATCCTGGTAGAATGGACAGCTGTTTAGCGCCAACTGTCAATTTGTATAGACCAGTTCATTCAAATCAAAATGCACTGGAAAATGGTCGTCAAGAGCCATCATAGGTTGTTTGTCATTTATTTTTGTTAAATGCGCAAAATGCAACCATTGCTCTCACTGGATCCACCTTCATTTAAGTTCAAAAGTGAAAGTCGTAAGGAGAGGCAATGCATTTAGGTGCCCTCCCTGTGTTGAAAATGCACAATACATTTTAATTACTGAAAAAAAAACGAAATAACAATTTAAATTGATGCTTCAGATAAAACTAAAGTATTGCGAATTGATTGAAATGATAAATACGTATGTGTAAATGTTCCTTAACATTTATTAAGACTTTTAAAGCATTTGGCTTCCATTTCTTTGAACTTTTTTAATTAAAGTGAACTCCGCGATAAACTAGGGTGACCTGATTACGTCATCAAAACATACACGGCTGCCGAGAAGCGCTCAATCTGGGAATGAATCATTCAACTCACATTTTCTTTTCTGGTAAGATTGTATAGGAATGATTAATCTACCATGTGGAGTAATTAAATAAAAGTTCATTTGCTTTGACCTTACTTAATATCACAACGACTAGTTAGTTCCGCGATAAAACAGGATTCCAGCATATACAAGTATTAGCTTTTCAAAAAAGCTGACGGTCGTTTAGCCCTATCACTGTATGTATTCTTGCACACTGCATGCTTCCATGTGAACTTCTAGAGCTTGTCCATTGTTAACTCTGCCTGAATCTTCTTTGAACGAATTTGCGTTCAATTTTCTAACTGATAACTTAGCCTTGGACCCCACTGTATCGTACCACTTATTTGTAAACATAAAGTGCAATATCTAAATAAATGCTTACCTGTATTTTTCATCCAACATCCATCCTTTAATATCAGGGCCGTAGGAATAGGGGGGGCACAGGGGGGGGGGGGCGTGCCCCCCAATAATTTGCACAAATATGCCCCCCCCCACCCCCCAAAAAGAAAAAAAATTTAAATTTCTTTTTAAAAAAAAAATCAACCTATGAATCACCCCCGTAATTTTCACTTCCATGCCCCTTAAAATTTCCACAATTGTGCCCTACTATGGTTTCCATATCTGTGCCCTTGAACAGTTTAACATCTGTGCCCCCAATGTGCCCCCCTTTCATTTTCACAGTTGTGACCCTTATTGTTTCCACATCTGTGCTCTAGATAATTTCCACCGATGTCACCCCCCTTCTATCATTTTCACATCCGTGCCCCCCCCCCCCCCCCCTCCCTCATAGTTTCCACATGTGTGCGCCAAATAATTTCCATATCCTTGCCCCCATCCTTCTCATATAAAGATTGGAAATGAGTTTGTTAGCAACAGTGACCACAGACAGTCAATTTTTGGGAAATTTTAATGATGTCCCAGAGCTCTCGGAAACGCAGAATTACGCGTATTTGTACGCACGTTTTTTCCCTGGGACGCATGTTTTTCGCTAGGCAGGAGTTCGGCGTACGCATGTTTTTTTAGTCGGCACGCGCTAAAAATCCAGTAGCTGACAGATAAATAAACACCGAAGATCAAAAGCCCTTTGATATTATCGATCGCGACACGCTTTTCGAGTGCGGGAGACGTGATTAGTGTCCTGTCTCTGTTGACCAATGGTATGACTCGGATTGCAGTGTAGCAATTATGACAGGTGATTGACAGGGTTACCGATGCGGGGCAGTGTGATTATTACGAGGTGATTATAAAGTAAGCAAGGATTATTAGATAATTGTTTGAAACAGATGCGCTACCGATTTACCGTTAATTAAAGGGAGAAAAACTAATAGGGTATTGTAAACGACATCGGACTACCGACTTCCGAATTCGACTGATTAGGGATTGAAGAGAAAACATATTTAATTGCACTCGTTTGCGATTTGAGCAACATAAACATGGAGAAAAAATATTAGTTTACGGATTTGCATTTCGTCATTCGTCCATTGCTACGGCAAACAAAAGAGTCTGAGAATTGTTGGAAAAAAACGGTACAGCGGTAAGCCGTATACGGTAATGTCCGACTGACAAAATTTCCAAATAAGGCTACACTACAAGCCGTGCGATGAAATATATCATCGGTTCAAGCCGATTGTCTAGATGAATAAACAAAAAACAAATCACTTTTAGCAAGTAAAATCGTTCATTCTAAAAGTTAAATGGCTAAGTAATGTCAGTCTATTCATTGCAATCGCCGTAGACACTATCGAGATGCGTTCTTATAAGAAAAAAAGACTTCCATCTGCATAAGATTATACAAAACAGAGGACTGCTGTCTGTCTTGTCTGTCTGCCTGCCTGCCTGTCTGTCTGTCTGTCTGTCTGTCTTGTTAATGAATAAAACAAGTATCAACAGTTTAATCTTTTATTTTGATAAGGCCAAACAAAAAAATGTGTGTTGAGGTTATGAAAAAATATAGCAAAATATTTTGTTTTGTTAAGTAGGAACAATCCATTAATGCTTAAAGGGTTTAAATCAGTCAATCTAAAAATTATTCAAATGTATCACTTCCGGCTAAAATGGAAAAGATATACGGTATGCACAGATTGGTGGGACTCCAACTTTTTTTGAGTGGGACTCCCACTTTTTCCAGTGGGACTCCTACTTTTTGCCAGATGGGAGTCCTGAACTCCTGTTTTCAAAATCCTAGTGAGAGCTCTGTGTCCACACAAGAAAAATGGAACAAAAAGTTAGGAAAAAATAGAACAAAAATAACAAAAAAACTAAAAAAAGAAAGAAAAAATAACAAAAATAACAAAAAAAAAACTATAAAACTAAACCTGCCTGAGAAGAGCAATATTCTTAGTCGGTCTCAAGCCCGAAAAAAGGTGAGGGATTTTGTAGTGCAAATACTGTATTGCTCATTACAAAGGGCTGTCATTTTAAAAAAAAATTATGTGTGCCCCCCCCAATCTGTAATTGCTTCCTACGGGCCTGAATATCTTTTAAATCTATTAACAACAAAATCTTTCGAATCCAACCCCTTCTCGCATTTAAAACGTCACAAATTGCCGCGGGAGCGCAGTGGCTCAGTGGTAGAGTACTTGACTCGAGACCGAGGGGCCGCGGGTTCGAGCCTCACCGGCGTCACTGCGTTGTGTCCTTGAGCAAGAGCATTAATCCTAGCTTAGTACTGGTTCAACCCAGGAAGACCCGTCCCTTTATAACTGAAAGATTGTTGATGGGACGTTAAGAATCAAATCAAACAAACAAACAAACAAAACAAATTGCCGCCATGTTGAATCAGAGTAAAAAAACGTCACACTTTTGTATCGATGCATTGTGGGTAATCTCTAAATTTTTCAACTATGAAGCGCCAGCACTGCTCAAAAATTATAAAATACAATAAAATGACTTAAGATAAAAACTTTCGCCAAGTTTTACAATAGTGAACACATTAACTGTCAGGACTGTGAACCTAAATAAAACAACACTATTTACAATATTGATTTTGGCCTTTTTTTAATGATCAGCTTGGTGGCTTCAAAAGCTCTGGGAGTTAGCCAAGTCATATAAAATGCGAATTTTCTTTGCTTGTGGTTCCTCCTGAAAAGTAAAACCCAACACTGGCACCGTTCCCATCTTTTGGACAGCTCTTGGAAATATTTTTAGCAAAAAATACCATACATTCATAAAAGGCAGCACTGGCTTTTCATATATATGAAAAATACAGCAGGTGACCTTGAGTTGACATTCATAAATTCTCCCAACTGCAGATGACATATTCTCCAAACATCAGACGACCATATAAGCTTGGTAAGTTTACTCCTTTTTTGTAAAAATGTTATTTTTCTTGAAAATCAGTAGTAAATTTGTTAAGTTTATTCAAATTAAGCATAATTGAGTATTTTCCACATGCTTTTTACTGAGATTTTCAACAAAATCGAAAGTGAAAGTATCCCTTGACCTCATTGATAATGTAAACATCTGGTAAAGTGTGCCGGGACAAAATATCGTAAGAATCTTGAAATAGATTGATACAGTGGATAGATCGATATAATGGTGGGAGAGTATAACTCCCAGGGCTGTGGAAATACCATCAGATGAAACCCGACTTGTCCGACCAGGTCCCATTTCATTCAGGACACGTCGAAAATTTTGGACAAGTACAATGTATAAAGTTAATACAATTCTGTATTTCATATTTTGATTAATTATTACGAGCTCACATCTTGCATTGAAAAATATGTGGATCCTGATCAGCTGGCTTCTTCCCGCTGATCTGGATCAACACTGTTTTTAAGAGAAGCCACCTGATTAGGATCCATACTGTTTACAAGAGTTGATATATATCTGGTTTCATACTGTTTTTGAAAGAATAATTTGTTTAAGCACTGAAGCGATTTTTTTTTCTTTCGGACTTGTAAAATTTTCTATGGACAAGTACATTTTGGCTTTTTACTTGCCCCTGGACAAGTCGAAAATTTTACAATTTCCACACCCCTGACTCCTATATCAAAACTGATTAAAATAATTATAAGATAGATCTAGGGCAAATGACCCAGTATTCGACCAGTTGTAGTATTCAACCACTTTGGAAAAGATTTTGTTTTCATTTCACTTCAACAAAGGTCAAGAAGCCAGTTTTATCATAATTGATGTCTTGACATAGTGACTTAAAAATGTGGAAAGAAAATTAAATTTGTGGTTATTCCTTTGTTGTCATAGCAGCATATATCAAGCGAGGCCAAGGACAAATTTCCATTTTTTGTTTTTTTTATAATATCTTCAGGGGTGTGGAAATAGTAAAAATTTCTACTTGTTCAGGGACAAGTAAAAAGCCAAAATGTACTTGTCCATAGAAAATTTTACTTGTCCGAAAGAACAAATAAGCTTATACCTTACAGTGCTTAAACAATTTATTCTTTCAAAAAAGGTATGAAGCCAGATATATATCAACTCTTGCAAACAGTATGGGTCCTGATCAACTGGCTTCTCTTGTAAACAGTGTAGATCCAGATCAGCTGGCTTCTGAGGAAGCCAGCTAATCAGGATCCACACTGTTTTCAATGCAGGATGTGAGCTCGTAATAATTAATCAAAATATGAAATACAGAATTGTATTAACTTAAAACATTTGTACTTGTCCAAGGACAAGTTAATAGAAAATTTTAACTTGTCCTGAATGAAATTTGACCAGGTTGGACATGTCGGGCATGGTATTTCCACAGCCCTGATATCTTATAAAAATCAATGTTAATCATGATGATGTAAATGCATCTATTTGTCTTATAATGACTATAAAACTTAAATTTATACAAACATAAGTCATTGCCATCAATTTTAAAAGACTTCACACTCATTTATATATTCAAAGTCAAACTAACCTTCAATGTCAAGTGTATGACCTAGATTCTATGTACCCGCTCTAGTATTCAACCACCTGAAGAAGTTAACTTGTGAAATGCAAAATCAGCCATTCTTTAGTGATTTCTTATCAAATATGTGTTAAACACGATTACTGAAATGTTAAAAAAGGACAAAGAGAGAACATTATGTCTTAAACACATATTTTTACCCCTATTGGCGATTCACTATGTGAAAATTATACAGAATGATAGATTTCGGGATAGACTGTTTTCAAAATAAAATTAAAGTGTCAAAATTGTTAGAAGCATTGAAATAAATGTTGGAATAGGTTTTATAAATATATGTGTCAGCGCCCTAGATAAGCTTTTGGGTCAATTGGGTATTTACGCAACCTGGTTATCCTCAATTGTGTACTTGCAAAAACAATTGCGTATTTTTTTTAAAATACGCCACGTTTTTGGCAGTGATTACATACGTTTTCTTATTGAATGAAGCCATCGCAAATGTGCCTACATATTGACTCTCATCGTCTGACTTTCTGAGTATCAAACTAGCGGATTTTTATTGTACCTGAAGCAAATCCCATCGCCTTGTTGACATTAGTTGCTCGCATCCATTTGCAAAGTTTCATTTTCCGCTAAAATACTTGACTGGTGCCGATCTTTATTCATAAATTGGAATTATACTGTGCGCTCGCTAGTAAAAAAAAGTCAATAACCGACTGACATTTGTATATTACACAAATGGAAACAAAATGGACCGAATGGTACGCAATGACATCGCATGTAATTGCATACCGATCGACGGAATTGCTTTTCGGTACGCACACATTTAATTTTAATTGGTTTTTTGATGATTTTAATTGCGTATCTACGCAAATACGCTGCTTATCTAGGGTGCTGATGTGTTTATAATTAAAACAAGACTTTTAAACAAGAAAAGTAAGAGATTTAACAGCAGCATTACCATTGATGTCAAGTGGTTGAATACTGAAGCAAGTGGTTGAATACTAGAGCATTCTGCAAGACCCCCAGGGGGAATTACTCATGAAATATTCTTCTACATGCAATGTATCATTTAATAGCTAACACTTGACTGAACCTGTATAAAGCAAAAAGAGCATTCTTACTCCTGCTTTTGTTTAAAATAGAACCAAAAATTCCTAAAGTGATTGAATACTGGTGCATTTGCCCTTATATAAATAGAATTCAGTAATAATTCACAAGTGCTTTAAAATATTTTATAAAGAAAATTATATAAAATCCACTTTCATTTTTACGTTTAAAATGGATGAATTGTTTAATTAACTGGCGGACGGAGGTATACTAGGGGGCCGAAGGCTAGAAAAAAATGGGTGGGTTTATAGTGTAAATTAGAGGTGTTATTGTGCAGGATTATTAAAATATTTCTTAAATCTTGTTCACAATTGTTGTATGCGAAGACAGATTTTCTAGAGTGTTCACCGTTGAGGCACACATTTGTTTGTTTGATTTGATTCTTTACGTACCAGTCAACAATTTTTTACTTATGTCTGGACAGGTCTTTCTGGGTTGAACCAGTACAAAACAATGATAATTGTGTCTTGCTCAAGGATACAAGGCAAGTGCCGCAATGATGCGGGAGAGGCTCGAACCCACATGCTCTCGGGGCATATATGACACAGAACCAAGACAATGAAAAATGCAAAGTTGCATGAACATGAACTACAATTATCCGACTACAATATTTAGAAGTATTTTCGCCCAAAATGTACAAATTTCTGGTAGAAAAATTTATATTTACAATTTTTGCTAATGAACTTTTCAAGGTCAAAATGAAAACTTGTAAATTATACCAGAAATACATTATATTTTGGGTCAAAATACTTCTAAATATCGTAATCAGATAATTCAGGTGACAGAAGTATTTCAATATTGCACTTGTCCTGCAGGACGAGTGACTTACAATTTTCACTTGTCCCGGTGTAACGGTCAGTTTTTTCCCCAGTCAGTTTTTTCCCCGGGGTAAGAATGGGCCGGCCCATTCTTTCCCCGCGGAAAAAACTGACCGGTCAGTTTTTTCCCGCGGGGAAAGATTTGACTAGTCAGTTTTTTCCCCACCCAGTCACTTTTTCCCCCCATGTTATTTTTTCGGAAAAGGCTTGAAAATGATATGTGTGTCATTGTGTAGTTAAATCAAATTAAATATCATTCTGAAATAGCTGTATTATAACTCTACCACCCTCAACACAGCACAAAAGTGCAGAGGGTGTAGAAGGATTTGATTATAAATGGTTAGCCTATTCAAAAAACAAAATGAGTATGTTCTTTATGGTTATTTGAATGGGTTAAAGGAAAATCGACCCAGTCTTTCCCCAACCCACTATTTGGAAGAATCAATCCACTAAGATAAAATACAAAGGTTGGAACACTTTGGAGGGAGATAACCAATAAACTTTTGATTTGAAAATTTGATTATCTCTTTGGAATGAGTCATTCATAAGTCTTCAGATACAGTAACAGAATAACATAAACTGAAAGACTGAAAGATAAATAGAAAGATAAGAACATTTTGGAGGGGGGGGGGGGGGAAAGAATGGGCCGGCCCAGTCTTTCCCCACCCCACAATGTAGCAGTACAAATAAAATATTTGGTTTGAAAACTTGATTCTCTCTTTGGAATCGGTCATTCATAAGTGTTAAGATACAGTGAAAGAGTAACATAATCCGAAAGACTAAGTAACTGATCAATAGAAAGATCAAAAGATTAAGGAGGGGGGAAAGAATGGGCCGGCCCAGTCTTTCCCTACCCTATAATTACGAATAAACTTGTTGGTTTGATAACTTGATTCTCTGCTTGGTATAAGTCAAGAGAGTTCTGATACAGTAGAAGAATAACATAATCCAAAAGTCTAGAGGATAAATAGAAAGATCCCAACATTTTGGAGGCGGGAAAGAATTGGCAGGCCCAGTTTTTCCCCACCCCACAATGTAGAAGTACCAATTAACTTGTTGGTTTAAAAACTTGATCTCTCTTTGGAATAGGTCATTCAAAATTGTTCAGATACAGTCAAAGAGTAACATAAAACGAAAGACTAAACAATAAATTGAAAGATCCAAGCATTATGGAGGGGGGGGGAGGAAAGAATGGACCGGCCCAGTCTTTCCCCACCCCACAAAGTAGAAGTACCAATAAACTTGTAAGATAAAGAACTTAATTCTCCCTTTGGAATAGGTCATTCAAAATTGTTTAGATACATTCAAAGAGTTGCATTATCCAGAAGATTTAGGAGGGGGGAAAGATTAGGCCGGCCCAGTCTTTCCCCACCCGACAATGCAGAAGTACCAATAAACTTGTTGTTTTGAAAACTAGATTCTCTCTTTGAAAAGGTCATACATTAGTGTTAAGATGCAATGAAAGAGCAGCATAATTTAAAAGACTGAAAGATAAATATATAGATCGATACATTTTGGAGGGGGGAAAGAATGGGCCGGCCCAGTCTTTCCCCACCCCTATTTAGAAGAATCATTTGGCTGAATGCCTGTAACTTGAATTTCTCCTTGAGATATGTCAATCATGAGTGTTCAGATTCAGTGTAAGAGTAGTTTAAACCAAGGACTGACAGATAAATTGAAAGGTTAGAACCCAATGGAGGGGGGGGGGGGCGGGGGAAGAATGGGCTGGCCAAGTCTTTCCCCACCCCACTATTGAGAAGGAACATGCAGTTAGCTAAATGCTTTCTTAACTTGAATTTCTCCTTAGGACAAGACAATCATGAGTGTTCAGATACAGTGCAAGAGTAGATTAAACCTTAAGACTGAGAGATAAATAGAAAGGTTAGAAAATAATAGAGGGGGGAAAGAATGGGCCGGCCCAGTCTTTCCCAACCCCTATTAAGAAGAATCATTTGGCTGAATGCTTGTAACTCGAATTTCTCCTTGAGATATGTCAATCATGAGTGTTCAGATTCAGTATAAGAGTAGTTTAAACCAAGGACTGACAGATAAATTTAAAGGATAGAACACAATGGAGGGGGGGGGAGAATGGGCCGGCCCAGTCTCTCCCCACCCCACTATTGAGAAGGAACATTCAGTTATCTAAATGCTTTCTTAACTTGAATTTCTCCTTAGGACAAGACAATCATGAGTGTTCAGATACAGTGCAAGAGTAGGTTAAACCTTAAGACTGAGAGATAAATAGAAAGGTTAGAAAATAATAGAGGGGGGAAAGAATGGGCCGGCCCAGTCTTTCCCAACCCCTATTAAGAAGAATCATTTGGCTGAATGCTTGTAACTTGAATTTCTCCTTGAGATATGTCAATCATGAGTGTTCAGATTCAGTATAAGAGTAGTTTAAACCAAGGACTGACAGATAAATTGAAAGGTTAGAACTCAAAGGAGGGGGAAAGAATGGGCCGGCCCAGTCTTTCCCCACCCCACTATTGAGAAGGAACATGCAGTTAGCTAAATGCTTTCTTAACTTGAATTTCTCCTTAGGACAAGACACTCATGAGTGTTCAGATACAGTGCAAGAGTAGGTTAAACCTTAAGACTGAGAGATAAATAGAAAGGTTAGAAAATAATAGAGGGGGGAAAGAATGGGCCGGCCCAGTCTTTCCCCACCCCTATTTAGAAGAATCATTTGGCTGAATGCTTGAAACTTGAATTTCTCCTTGAGATATGTCAATCATGAGTGTTCAGATTCAGTGTAAGAGTAGTTTAAACCAAGGACTGACAGATAAATTGAAAGGTTAGAACCCAATGGAGGGGGGGGAAAGAATGGGCCGGCCCAGTCTTTCCCCACCCCACTATTGAGAAGGAACATGCAGTTAGCTGAATGCTTTCTTAACTTGAATTTCTCCTTAGGACAAGACAATCATGAGTGTTCAGATACGGTGCAAGAGTAGGTTAAACCTAAAGACTGAGAGATAAATAGAAAGGTTAGAAAATAATAGAGGGGGGAAAGAATGGGCCGGCCCAGTCTTTCCCCGCCCCTATTTAGAAGAACCATTTTGCTGAATGCTTATAACTTGAATTTCTCCTTGAGATATGTCAATCATGAGTGTTCAGTTTAAACCAAGGACTGACAGATAAATTGAAAGGTTAGAACCCAATGGAGGCGGGGAAAGAATGGGCCGGCCCAGTCTTTCTCCACCCCACTATTGAGAAGGAACATGCAGTTGGCTAAATGCTTTCTTAACTTGAATTTCTCCTTAGGACAAGACAATCATGAGTGTTCAGATACAGTGCAAGAGTAGGTTAAACCTAAAGACTGAGAGATAAATAGAAAGGTTAGAACACAATGGAGGGAGGGAAAGAATGGGCCGGCCCAGTCTTTCCCCAACCCTATTTAGAAGAATCAATTTGCTGAATGCTTATAACTTGAATTTCTCCTTGAGATATGTCAATCATGAGTGTTCAGATTCAGTATAAGTGTAGATTAAACCAAGAACTGACAGATAAATTAAAAGGATAGAACACAATGGAGGTGGGGGAAGAATGGGCCGGCCCAGTCTCTCCCCACCCCACTATTGAGAAGGAACATTCAGTTATCTAAATGCTTTCTTAACTTGAATTTCTCTGTAGGTCAAGACAATCATGAGTGTTCAGATACAGTGTAAGAGTAGGTTAAACCTTAAGACTGAGAGATAAATAGAAAGGTTAGAAAATAATAGAGGGGGGAAAGAATGGGCCGGCCCAGTCCTTTCCCACCCCCTATTTAGAAGAATCATTTGCCTGAATGCTTGTATCTTGAATTTCTCCTTGAGATATGTCAATCATGAGTGTTCAAATTCAGTGTAAGAGTAGGTTAAACCTTAAGACTGAGAGATAAATAGAAAGGTTAGAAAATAATAGAGGGGGGAAAGAATGGGCCGGCCCAGTCTTTCCCCACCCCTATTTAGAAGAATCATTTGGCTGAATGCTTGTAACTTGAATTTCTCCTTGAGATATGTCAATCATGAGTGTTCAGATTCAGTATAAGAGTAGTTTAAACCAAGGACTGACAGATAAATTAAAAGGTTAGAACACAATGGAGGGGGGGGGGGAAGAATGGGCCGGCCCAGTCTTTCCCCTCCCCCACTATTGAGAAGGAACATGCAGTTAGCTAAATGCTTTCTTAACTTGAATTTCTCCTTAGGACAAGACAATCATGAGTGTTCAGATACAGTGCAAGAGTAGGTTACCTTAAGACTGAGCGATAAATAGAAAGGTTAGAAAATAATAGAGGGGGGAAAGAATGGGCCGGCCCAGTCTTTTCCCACCCCACTATTGAGAAGGAACATGCAGTTAGCTAAATGCTTTCTTAACTTGAATTTCTCCTTAGGACAAGACAATCATGAGTGTTCAGATACAGTGCAAGAGTAGGTTAAACCTAAAGACTGAGAGATAAATAGAAATGTTAGAAAATAATAGAGGGGGAAAGAATGGGCCGGCCCAGTCTTTCCCCACCCCTATTTAGAAGAATCATTTGGCTGAATGCTTGTAACTTGAATTTCTCCTTGAGATATGTCAATCATGAGTGTTCAGATTCAGTGTAAGAGTAGTTTAAACCAAGGACTGACAGATAAATTAAAAGTTTAGAACCCAATGGAGGGGGGGAAAGAATGGGCTGGCCCAGTCTTTCCCCACCCCACTATTGAGAAGGAACATGCAGTTAGCTAAATGCTTACTTAACGTGAATTTCTCCTTAGGACAAGACAATCATGAGTGCTCAGATACAGTGCCAGAGTAGGTTAAACCATAAGACTGAGAGATAAATAGAAAGGTTAGCAAATAATAGAGGGGGGAAAGAATGGGCTGGCCCAGTCTTTCCCCACCCCCTATTCAGAAGAATCATTTGGCTGAATGCTTGTAATTTGAATTTCTCCTTGAGATATGTCGATCATGAGTGTTCAGATTCAGTGTAAGAGTAGTTTAAGCCAAGGACTGACAGATAAATTGAAAGGTTAGAACCCAATGGAGAGGGGGAAAGAATGGGCCGGCCCAGTCTTTCCCCACCCCACTATTGAGAAGGAACATGCAGTTAGCTAAATGCTTTCTTAACTTGAATTTCTCCTTAGGACAAGACAATCATGAGTGTTCAGATACAGTGCAAGAATAGGTTAAACCTAAAGACTGAGAGATAAATAGAAAGGTTAGAAAATAATAGAGGGGGGGGGGGGAAAGAATGGGCCGGCCCAGTCTTTCCCCACCCCCTATTTAGAAGAACCAGTTAGCTAAACGGATTTTAAAGTCGAAGACCTCTTTGACATGTAATGCGAAAGTATTTCGATACAGTGGAAGAGTACAATAAACCAAAAGACTGATAGTAAAAGTGAATGGTCTGAACCCCTAGAAATCACAACCAAACAGCAATAAGTATGAGTACTTTTGAGACCTATCTCTAATTTAATAGTGGCTTTTTAAATTTATGCAAAGAAATAATAATTCCATTATGATTTTTGAAATTATTAGGGGGGGAAAAAACTGACTAGGTAGGGAAAGAATAGGCCAGCCTATTTTTTCCCCGGGGAAAGAATGGGCCGGCCCATTCTTTCCCCGGGGAAAAAACTGACTGGGGGGAAATTCCGGCCTGTTACACCGCAAACAATATATGCACTTGTCCATTAAAAGCATATGCAATAAAGAACACAATGGAGTAATATGTAATATAACTTTGGAAGTTCCTCAAGCAATTCTTACAGGACAAGTTTTTTGGGAAGAATTACTTGTCCTTTCTAGATTTCACTCATAATTACGAGCGGATGAGTGGAATTTTTGTCCCCTGTAATTGCAGTTCATGTTCATGTAAATGGTTTTCTCCAAAGTTCACCCAGCGTGTCACAATATTGTAAACGGTATCAAACCAGGAAGTAACTCTAATTAGACTAATAAGCATGCTGCCGATTGCTCAAAAGCTGTAAGTTGGGATGTAAAGTGTTATATTTGAGATGTATAAATTGTTAATACAATAATGCGGCCAAAGGCGTATCCATCTCCTTGAAAAAAAAAAGCAATTTTTACCTGTGTTGCTTTAGCGAAAGCAGGTCTAGTAGTAGGTCCTGTCCGTCCGTCTGTCCCTTCGTTTGTTTGTTTGTTCTTCCATTCGTCTGTCCGTCCGTCTGTTCGCAACACTTTGGGGTACCTTGTTTGTGTAATCTGTAACTCCAACAGTTTTCATTCCTTTATATTCAAACTTTGCCTAATGATTGTTCATACATTGAAGATGTTCACCTCCTATTTTGTGCACATTTGATAAATATTTTCTTATTTTTTATTGGTGTTGAACTTAGACATTTTTTCCATCGGTAATGCATAGTGGGTGTCAGTTTTGTGTAATCTGTAACTCAAAAAGTTTTCACTCCTTTATATTCAAACTTTGCATAATGACTGTTCACACATTGAAGATGTGCACCATCTATTTTATGCACATTTTATAAATATTTTATCATTTTTACTGATGTTGAACTTAGACATTTTTATGCCCCCAAAGGAACTTTGGGAGGCATATAGTAATCGCACTGTCTGTCCGTCCGTCCATGTGTCCATCCCGCTTTCGTGTCCGGTCCATATCTCCTATATTCTTTGAGGTAGGAATTCCAAATTTGGTGTGTGGATACATCTTGGGATGGGGGAGTGTCGCGTACCATTTCGGGTCACTGTGACCTTGACCTTGACCTCTGACCTAGTTTTTAGAATAATCGTGTCCGGAGCATATCTCATATATTATTTGAGGTAGGGATCTCAAATTTGGTGTGTGGATGCATCTTGGGATGACGAAGTGTCGCGTACCATAATTGGGTCACTGCGACCTTGAACTTGACCTCTGACCTAGTTTCTAGAAAACTGCATTGAGTCTGGTGCTTATCTCCTATAATCTTTGAGATAGGAATTCCAAATTTGTTGTGTAAATGCATCTTTGGATGACGGGGTGTCACATGCCATTTTGGGGTCACTGTGACCTTGACCTCTGACCTAGTTTTAAGAATTATTGTGTCCGGAGCACAACTCTTATATTCTTTGAGTTAGGAATTCCAAATTTTGTGTGTGGATGCATCTTGGGATAGCGGAGTGTCATGTGCCATTTTTGGGTCACTGTGACCTTGACCTTGACCTCTGACCTAGTTTTTAGAATAATCGTGTCCGGAGCATATATCTTATATTATTTGAGGTATGAATCTCAAATTTGGTGTGTGGATGCATCTTGGGATGACGAAGTGTCGTGTACCATTATTGGGTCACTGTGACCTTGAATTTGACCTCTGACCTAATTTCTCGAAACTGCATTGAGTCTGGTGCATATCTCCTATATTCTTTGAGATAGGAATTCCAAATTTGGTGTGTAAATGTATCTTAGTTTAAATGCATCTTGGGATGATGGGGTGCCACATACCATTTTTGGGTCACTGTGACCTTGACCTCTGACCTAGTTTTTAGAATAATCATGTCCAAAGCATATCTCATATTATTTGAGGTAGGAATCTCAAATTTGGTGTGTGGATGCATCTTGGGATGACGAAGTGTCGCATAATATAATTAAGTCACTGTGACATTGAACTTGACCTCTGACCTAGTTTCTTGAAACTGGTGCATATCTCAAATAATCTTTGAAATAGGAATTCCAAATTTGGTATGTAAATGCATCTTGGGATGCCTGAGTGTCACAAACCATTTTTGGGTCACTGTGAATATGACCTCTGACCTAGTTTTCAAGAATTATTGTGTCCAGAGCATATCTCCTATATTATTTGATGTAGGAATCCCAAATTTGGGGTGGTGATTCCTCTTGGAATGGTGGAGTGGTGCATACCATTTTGAGTCACTTTGACCTTGACATTGACTTCTGGCCTCATTTCTAGGTTTTTCGTGCTATATTACAGCTTACTTTCTTCAAATGTGTCTTATGCTAGACCAATTCCTTTGGGGGCATTCGTCACGTGTTTGTGACATTTCTTGTTTCCATCAGAAATGCATAGGGCAGGGTTCCTACGAGCACTGGAAAACCTGGAAAATCACAAAAAAAAGTTCCATGCATGGAAAAATCATGGAATTTGAAAAAAACTGAAAAATCATGGAAAAATCATGGAAGTTTGTGAAATTATTTGTGTGTTTGACTGCTTGTTTTCTGGCTACTGGTGATATAAGTTTTTATTATTGTTTCAAAATGCATGTTTGGTCAACAACAGGGCCTGCACTTGTTGTACCTGATATTTTATAGTCAAATACATGTAGCCTTAAAAATGTATGCAATTTAGGCATGTCAGAAGTATTCTTTTATTCGTATATAACGTCTAACCAAAAGATATTCATATGTTTTTGAATGGAATGTAAAAGCCACATTGAATCTTTTGACCTATCAGATTCTTAATTTGCTGGGTGAATCATATAAAACAGGCATTCAAGCGGGCCCTGCAATTCATACTTTTTTGTTCTACTTTTCCCTACATTTTCATGAGAATGCCTTACTGCTTTCCTCTTTAATTGCACGCCGGTGGGTCAGACTTCAGACTCTATGACGGTTCCGACTTAAAGACTTATCTATTGATGAGATGGTAGGGGCCTGATGCTTTGGCTGTTGTCAGGCCCACCAGGGTTTACCTGTTGGATTTCTTTTGCTCCGGTATTCAGTTTTATGTACTGTTGAGTCCTTATCTTTGCTTTATCTCCTTTTTATATCTTGATTTATATGTTCTAGGAGATGATGCATGGATAAGTTAGGGGTCTTTCATGCAAACCAAGATCTATGTGTCGTAATCCACATCTTATCTAAGGGTGAGGTTGGCGCTGTGAAACCGGTTTAAGCCCTCCAGTAAAATATTTTTACTGACCGTTCCAAGGCGGTACTTCTTTTGTGGATCATTCACATTGTCATGCTTTTGTGTCTGTTCATTGCTGCCTTGTGGTCACCTGCTGGGAAAGGGCTGACCTCTTGGCAGTTGTTTGTGATGTTTATTGTGGTTTTGTTACTTTCCCATGTGTTATCCTGGGTCAGGTGTGGTACTTGTTTGTATGGATTCCTGATCTTTGCCATCTTTCTTACTTTTACTAACCTAACTTTCTCACTTAAAGTGTCATTTATGAAATAAAATCATCAAAAAAATTTCCCGGCTTGCTTCGCTCGCTCGGATTTCTCAATAATTAAACTTGTTTTTTGGTAAATGACCACTCAATTTGACAATTTCTCATTTTGTAGTTTTAAGCTGCAAAAGTCATTCTGTTTTTGGATGATTTTATTGTCACCACTTTTATCCTGCTTATTTTGATATATTATCATTAATTTAATGACTCATTGTTATGAATTATTGGTTTGAAAAAGCCCTACTTTACTTTTACATTGGATAGTCCCTACTTTTTTCAAAAACTTTATCCTTACTTTTTCGTGGAAGGGCTCTTGAAAGCCTGAATAAAAGTTAATCAAAATATATCATCATAAAACTTTTGGAGCCATTTCAATTCAATCATCCAGGTAGTATGGTGTTTCTGATTTTAAAATTTACCATTTAAGTGACCTTTTCGGCTAGTTATTTAGAAAAAAGATATAGAATGATGAATTATTGAAAGAAATATTGAAAGAAATATTGAAAAGATATAAGAAAAACATGTTCTAATAACAGTTAGTCACAATTATGCTCAATGTGGTAAAGAATACTGAGGATGCTGCGAAGAGGGGAGGTTGGATGCCGCGCATTAAATGATCATGGAAATTACATTATTGATCATGGAAAAATCATGGACTTTTGTTTTTTAATTTCTGTGGGAACCCTGATAGGGGGTGTCTGGTTTGTGTAATCTGTAACTCCAATAGTTTTCATTCCTTTATATTCAAACTTTGCACAATGATTGTTCATACATTGAAGTTGTGCACCTCTTATTTTGTATACATTTCATGGTTTTATTTTCATTTTTGGCGGTCTTGAACTTAGACTTTTTTCTGTAAAACGCTTAGAGGGTGTCTGGTTTGTGTAATCTGTAACACCAAAAGTTTTCATTCCTTAATATTCAAACTTTGCATAATGATTATTGATATGCACCTCGTATATTGTGCACATTTGATAAATATTTTCTTATTTTTTAGGTCTGTTGAACTTGGATATTTTATCCATCGGAAATGCTAAAGGGGTGTCTGGTTTGTGTAATCTGTGTTTTCATTCCATAATTCAAACTTAATACATTATGACTGTTTACTATTATGATTATTTTGTGCACATTTGATAATATGTTTGGGATTGTTGAACTTAGACATTATTACGTCTACACCACCTTTGGAGTGCTTACATTGTTTATATGTGTGCAATCTGCAATTCAAACCGATTCCATTCCTTTATATTTAAACTTTGCATACTGATTGTCCACCCATTGATGATATGCACCGACGACGCAGGTCCAGAGCAGAGTTTGGTCTTGTTTTTATACAGGAAAATATTCATGCAAGTAAGAGCTTTTGAAAGATATATCCCCTTCAGTCCATTTGTATTTTCAGCACAAAAATGTTCATTCTAATTGATGTTGTTCTTTTCAAACCGACACAATTCAGATGAGGCTGGCAAGCTATACTCTCTTATTGTTAACTGTCTTATTTGTCTTTCAGGATGTTCGGGAGACATCAGCTAGACCCAAAAGTTCAGTGGCAGGTAAGAAAACTTTGCCATTGTATGAAGTGAGCTAATCTTGAGGAGCCAAGAGTTGTTCTGTGATTTATGAATTTTTAGATCTACAAAGGACTTGGTGACAGCTTTGAAGAAGCAGGACTCCAGGACTGCGTAATTGAAAAATTTTTTCTTTATTTCTCAACCAAAACATATATTGTGGGTACTCAAAAGAACCATCTCAATGAGACAGTTCTTTTGAGCACCCAAAATATATGTTTAAATATAGGTAAGAAAATAATTACAATTTTACACTCTAAATGTTTGCTTAACTGGGCCTATGAAGCAGTTTTAGCTCACCATCACTCTGATGTTTTACAGCTCCTCTATTATCTATTGTACATTACACTAAGGAGTGGGGTATATAAGGCAGAATAACCTTCAGATTCAACACTTTCTTCATTGCACTCAAGCTGTGAAGGTCAACAGGAGCTTATCTCTAATTTGATTAGCTTTTGGTGAATACCTGGATTATAGTTGACAGGTCGTATCAGCTCAGTGACCATGCTGTTTATCAGCCTGAGTAAGCCATTGGTCCAATTTAATCAGACAGGTAGATAAGCTCCACCTACTTATTGTCTCATATTGAAGCCACACCTTTGCCGGGGGGTACCTGATTCCTGCCTATAAGGAATCAATTGGCAGGATTCTGGCAATAATTTGTTGAAATGGGTTCCAACGACTCACCTACTGCAATTTTACTATTGCAGAAATTAACATCAGCTACATTAGCATTAATTGCTAAAACAAAGAATAAGCTTATGATTGCACATTTTACTCTAACATCCCTCCAACATTCAAGAAAAACTTGTAAAAGTCTATTTTAAAGTTATTTAAATGCTAGAAAAGATGGGGATCATATTCTTTCATTTAAGAGTGTCCCCTTTTCAAACGTAGTTTTCTCTGCGTTGAAATATACTGTTTTTGACGAAATTGTAACATAGTTACCTGTACGTACGCACGCACAGACGGACGCTCGACATGGTCCAAGCAATATTTAGGGGAAATAAGGTTAAGGATAAAGACTTGAAAGTGAATTTAGAGGTGTGTAATATGGGCCAGCCCATAGTGACTTTAATAGTGTTTAACAGGTCACACTCAGAATGGATCTTTGGGAATAATATTGGAAGGCTGAGACTCGCTAGTAAGCAAACAGTTAATTATTGAAATCACTTTAGGCTTAAAACTTTCATTATTGGATTTTATCGAACTCACTGACATGCAAGATGTACTTAGATAATTTCTCATATACATCTGGCAAGGAAGCAAGTTCATTTGGCACTGAAACAAAACCAGTGTTATGACAGAAGCCTTCTAATTGTTGATAGTAACAGGTGCACAAATAGTATTATGTTTTCATTCCAGCTGGGAGGAAGCTATATTGTTTATGCGATATGCCAATCTGAGAGTGCAGTTGCCTGAGAAAACATGTCACCTCATGCCACATGCTTATAGTGTTGACAACTTGTTATGATTTGTGATTATTTTAAGGTACAAAGAATTTTATCTAGCTAAACAATACGTGATGGAATGTTATCGAATAGGTATAAAAAAACACAACGCAGAAGTACTACGAAAATACTATACGTTCACACACAGAGACTACGTTACATTGTTATTTTTATTGGTGCCGCTCGCAGGCTAAAGGTCAAGGCTGCCTTATAGTTTTAATTTTGTGCATAATTCATTTTGGAGGAAAACATGGAGGAAACGAAGACGCACCAGGAAAAGGAAGGTGACGTTTTATTTTGCTTTCTCTTTTGCATAATTGTTTGTTAAGAGATTACCAACTATCAAGCAAGCAAAATTGTAAATTAAGTAATTTTATTAATACAAGTTATTAATCAAAATGAATGACGGTCAAGGACAAGCTCAAGCACAACCTTTGGATCCTGCCGTCCAAATTTTTCAAAACGTTAGGGCCGAATTGGCAAATGTTTCAAATGCCCTCGCTGCGCAGGGGATATCAAGTATTGTCAGCAGATTTGATGGCAATGCTAAAAATTTTAGAGAGTGGATCAAGTCCATTGAGAAGTACTCAATGCTAACTGGCGTAGATGATGCTAGCCGTAAATTAATCACGTACCAGACATCAGGTGGCGCAGTGTCTGGATTTATAGAACGTTACATGACCCAAAATCCTAATCACAACTGGGGTCAGATGAAGGCACAATTGGCTGTCAGATTTTCTGACGTTACTGATGGCCAGATGGCATTGTCGTTGCTTAGATAATGTAAACAAAAGGTGGGTGAGTCTATCCACAATTATGCCAAAAGAATATTGTATCTGGCAGAAACGGCATATGATAATCAAGGGGGTGACCCAATTGAAAGGCAACTCATCGACATTTTTGTTGATGGGTTAAATAACGATCAGCTTAAAATGAAGATTTTACGAGATCAGCCTGCTACACTGCAAGGTGCGGTAGCAGTTGCTACAAACGAACAAAATCTCAGGGCTCGTGTTCAGATGTCGCATCACAGTGGCTACACGAGTAACCATGCACAAAACACACCACATGCACAGCATACACATTGATAATATTCTAAAACCTAGGAGAAAGTATGTAGGCGAAGACTATCATCAGATTGCTTTGCAAGAACAACATAAAGCCGTTGTAACAGTAAGAAGTAATTTAAGAAAAGCTAAGAAAAGACAAGCTAAATATGCAGATAGGGGAACAAAAGCAGAATTTCAAGTAGGAGATTCAGTATTCTATAAGAATAATCAAAAAAAAGGTAAATTAGACTTTAAATGGAAACCTTATTATAGAATAATTGAAAAGAAAGGTCCAGTTTCTTATATAATTAAAAACCAACTTGATGGGGTCACAAGTAAGGTACATGCTGAAATGTTAAGAAAAGCAAACGTAGACAATTGGCAAATATCAAAAAATGCCAAAAGTAAGCGTTTGAGAGATGCAGCTTATGTAATTCCACCTAAGGCCTCTGAGTCAGAAAGTGAATCTGATTCTGACCCAGACGATAACATCCCCTTAGCAAGAATGATTAAGAAACATAGACAAGAAAGAGAAACATCTGAAGATGAGGACGATATTCCTCTTATGGAACTAAGTAAAAGGCTTAATTATAGGGAATTAAGGCAAAGATAAGAAAGAAGACATAAAGGTCAAGGACATGGAATATGATGACGAGGTATCCTCTGATAATTCATGTACTTTGCCTTTGTATGATCTAAGTAGTTCAGAGCAGGAGATGGATGTGAATGTAGTTCATTCACCACAGCGCCATGCTCCAAAAATAGTAGAACAGGAGAAGCCTGTTAAGCGTAAAAGTAAGTCTCGTAAGCAGGGAGACATGAAATAATTATTGTGGTTAATTTCTGATATGTTGTAAAACATGACCTCGCAAGTAATTTAATTTGAGGTAAATTGTATATATAATTCCTCATGTATTGCATGTAGTTGCAATGTGACATTTAAATGTCAGAGTAAAAATAAGTTTTATTATTGTTTATTCCAGATGAATGTACGGTTGTTTACATTTATCTTTTGGTCATTGATGATTAGTGGAACATTCGGACTCTTTACATCCGAGAATGTGGTTTTTCAGAAGACTAATGAGGTCTTCATTAATGATGCACATTGGTCTGTAACATTTGTCCATGATTTAAAGCCATTTAGTAATCTAATTAGCAAGATTAAAAATGATTTTGCACACGTTGAGGAAATCTTAAAGGCAATAACTAATTTCTATGAAAGGTCGAATTTGACTGGTTATGTGGAAACGTTTAAAAGTTTGCACATTGAGGTGGATTTGCTAACAGATACATACATGTCTGTATTTGATAGCTTTGAAGAATATCAGACTCTTTCAGTTGATAAAAATAGAAGACAAAGGTCAATTTTACCAATAATTGGACAGTTAATGAGTTCATTATTTGGTACTCTTTCAGAAAGTGATCTGGAGGACATAAATCGAAATGTAAGAACGTTGGCAAAGAATCAGAAACAAATTATACATGATTTAGATGTAAGTCTGTCAGTACTTAATTTAACCAGAAGTCAAGTAGCTGAAAATAGAAGGTCAATAATGGATTTGATTGAAGTTATACAAAAACTTGATGTTAAGATTTTAAAGATGCAGGAAATGTTTTCTCAAAGGTTTGTAAGGTTAGAACAATTTGTTCACACATATTTACAATTTCAAATGATCTTTGATGAAATAAAACAAACAACTCAAGATGCAATATTTTACCTAGATAGCTTAAAATCTGAACTTAACATGCTTTCTATGCAGCATCTTTCCACCAACACAATTTCACCGAGAAATCTAAAGGAACTGTTAATTGAAATTGAAATGAAACTTCCTAATAACATTGAGTTACCAAGAAATCCAAGAAAAGAAATTTGGTTCTTTTATAAGACACTTAACTGCATCACATACTTAGAAAGTAATGAGATAAGAATTACCCTTAAAATTCCACTCATGAACACTAAAGAAAGATATGAGATTTATAAGACATATAACCTACCAGTCCCCTTGTCAAAGAAAAATGCTAACTTACTATTGAAATATGACCTCGAAACAGAAATGCTAATGGTATCGAAAGATAGAGCGAAATTTTCACTCTTGTCTGAAAACACATATCATTTATGTAATAGTTATCATTACCAGTTTTGCAACCCAGAGACAGCATTCTATCAGTCGAACGTTAATCAGTTTTGCATTATGGCGTTGTACATGTAAAATGTACATGACATTAACAAATTTTGTAAACAAATGGTTGTTTTGAATCAGAAACTGCCATTTACTAGATATTTGTCGTTTGGACTTTGGGTTATAGTCACTGATGTACCCTTGACATTTACAGTAAATTGTCGAACAAATACATTACCAACTGATGACATTTTAATAGATCCACCTTTTGGCATTGTTAAGCTAAACAATACATGTAAGGCCTCAAACAAATATTTGCAATTGCCTGAGTATTTCGGAATGCGAAGTCAATTTGAAAGGTCAGATCCATTGCAAATACTTTTGAGAATGCGTAACCTATCACAATTTTCACTGTTGAATAATTCTAAAGTGGATTTGATTAACTAGAATTGCCATTTCATTTGTCTGGCTTATAACAGATTCCCTTACAAAGCCTGTTTTATGAAGCGAGAGCATTTGAATCTGTCGATTTAGATTATTCGCGGATTAATTTTAATTGGACCATTGTTACAGTAATATTAATTGCATCTGTATGTTTTATCAGTATAATTGTCTGGTTGCAAAGGTATAAGGTAAAATGCTAGAACCAGATAGTTGGTAAACGATTGACTAATGATCACGACCTTGAGATAGTAAATGTAAAACGCTCATCTTCCTATGGTGAAGAAGAGATTGAGATGTCTGCCATTCTACATGATAGAACTGTCAGTAACAGATCAGAAGAAAATCCCTTCAGGCGGACGGATGCAATGTTAGCATTTGCAGGCTCAAAGTAGAGCTGATATATCCTCCAAGATATATGTATAAATTCCACATGTGGTGTATAAATGTAGAGATGATTTATGATGAACTTTTATTAAAATATACATGTTTGACTTTTACATGTATGATGACATTTAACTTAGTATAATGTACTTTGTCTGACCCTGAAGGTCTTACAGAGTGCCGACGCTGGAGTATTATCGACGTTGGATTATATGAACTGTAATTATTTATTGTAGCCAGACGATATGAAGGTTATGGCTACAGAATACAAGGTCATTCCTGGTGCAGTTCCGGTGCCCACGTTTTTGGTGGTAAATTGTTATAACCAATCGTTTGAAGAAGATGACAGAATCCTGGTGCCTAACGTGAAGTTTCGTGTACCCATGATGTCTTTTCCTGTCCCTCCAGTTGTCGAAGATATGGTGGTAAAGACCGTGAATGGTGATCCCGATTTTGGGACATATATATAGACAGTATCCTGTTCACTATATATATGGATAAAATAGATCCTGGTCACCATAGACAGTCTAATAATCGGATTTATTTAGACATTCTGATGAATACTTTTCAGAATGAACAATGACTTTTGTGTATATATATGTTGTTTTATTTCTTGTGTGTAGTGTTTATCTCAGTCAGTCAAAGCTGTGGATAACACAAATACATGAGATGAAGTTATTTTAAAGGTGTATGGTCAGATTAAGAAATTTATAAAATGGTTAAAATTAAGTTGGTACTAAATTGCATAGCTCCAGATAAGGATTGGAGGCAATTGGGTATTTACCCACCTCTTTTTGACTTAATTGGGTATTTCAAATTTTAAATTGGGTATTTAAAGTTTTTGTATTGGGTATCCATCTGAAAGCAAATAAGCAATGAAACCGGACCTTGTTTCTTCTGATTTTTTGTTTAGTTTTGGTTTCACTTTCAGAAAGCATACTGGCAATATTAGTATATCTGAGATCGCTATTGCCAACTTACTTAGAAAATCCAACGTATCTATCAAGTCATCCTTGATTCTTCAAACCACCAACGCGGTATTAGAGTTAGTTACAATATGATATCATTCAATTGCTCTAGGGCTTTTTCACCCACGTTACGCCATTGTTGTTGTAAAGCGAGACGAATGTCGTTATCGTGTAAATATTGGGTATAGCTAAACAGCGATAAGAATGTTCCTGGACTGGTTTACAATTTAATAAACTAGATTCAGCGCGACGCCGTGTATAAATTTGTACCCAACAACAGCTTGTGATGCGAAAAACGACAATCGCAAACAGAATACAATAGCGTCATACGCTACGAAAAAGTTCGGAATTGAGTATCAAGGATTTTTATTGCGTTTTTGTACGCACAGAAATTAATTTAATTGCGTTTTCAGGTCCACGTAATTGTGTAAATACGCAATACGCAGCCTTATCTTGAGCTATGAAATTGATTACTTATTAATTTAGTAGGTAAATTAATTTCTTAATAAAAGGGAGGTGTGTAACATAGTTACCTGTACGTACGCACGCACAGACGGTCGCTCGACATGGTCCAAGCAATATTTAGGGGAAATAAGGTTAAGGATAAAGACTCAAAGTGAATTTAGAGGTGTGTAATATGGGCCAGCTCATAGTGACTTTAACACTCAGAATGGATCTTTTGGAATAATATTGGAAGGCTGAGATTCGCTAGTAAGCAAACAGTTAATTATTGAAATCACTTTAGGCTTAAAACTTTCATTATTGGATTTTATCGAACTCACTGACATGCAAGATGTACTTAGATAATTTCTCATATACATCTGGCAAGGAAGCAAGTTCATTTGGCACTGAAACAAAACCCGTGTTATGACAGAAGCCTTCTAATTGTTGATAGTAACAGGTGCACAAACAGTATTATGTTTTCATTCCGGCTGGGAGGAAGCTATATTGTTTATGCGATATGCCAATCTGAGAGTGCAGTTGCCTGAGAAAACATGTCACCTCATGCCACGTGCTTATAGTGTTGACAACTTGTTATGATTTGTGATTATTTTAAGGTACAAAGAATTTTATCTAGCTAAACAATACGTGATGGAATGTTATCGAATAGGTATAAAACTCCCAGGTATCTGACCATACAGCAGAGCTAATTTTGATACAAGTCTGGCTATGACTTAGATGCTACAGTGTAGTAGCAATACATTAGGCAGCCTCTATGAGAGATGAGCTCTCTCTCTCATTAAGACCTTTAGCGAGCTTAATTATTATATTATTGGGTTGTCATTAAAGACTATGAAACTCTTGTAGTTTGTGAACTTTATTTTAGTGATTAGAAAACACAACGCAGAAGTACTAGGAAAATACTATACGATCACACACAGAGACTACGTTACAATATGGATAATTACATCTCCTAAAGCTACTTGGCCAATCATGACCAATTTTCATCAGAAGCATCCATTAATCCATTGATTGTAGGATATACATTTTGTGTTTTAGCTCACCTAAGCTGATAACTCAATGTGTGCTATTGTGATTTGTCTTCGTCAGTCATGCATGCATCCCTCTGTCTTCTGTAAACTTTTTATTTAAATCCGGAATCTCCTGAACCACTGGTCAAAGTATTAAATAATTTCACAGATGTTCTGCATGATGCCGTCTACCAAAATTTCATTAATGCTACCCATTTGCCAGATATGAGAGCGGCCGTACCTCTAGATAAGAAACTTTTAAATGACATCTCCAGATCCACATATCCAAATTCAAAATAATTCAGAAATGTTCCTCATTATTGATATATGGGCCTCACCGCAAGAAAACCTGTCTTCTGGTGTTTGTGAAAAACACAGGCACTGACCAGCCTGCACATCCGCCAGACTGATCAGTGCCTTTGTTATTCGCTTTTTGGAAAGCATCATATCTAAACTGGCTACAATGGATTGATCATGACAAAAAATTCATCTGCCATTCTCTTGCTTTGTGCTGATTCAAAATTACAAGTGAAATCATGTGCATGAAGTACTGGTTAGCCACTTTGTAAGCTCACCCTGGATTAAAGTGTAGCTAGGTGAACTGACCGTCCTGACATGACCATAGCTGTTGACTGGGACGTAAAGAATCAAACCAACCAAAGTAATGATTCAGTGTTTATTTAGAAGAATTCAGACTTTTGAACCAAACTAAACCATACAAAATAACTTTATCCAAGATTATGGAGAGTTCAAGATCTTACATACTTAAATAAAGTGTAGACTCAGATGAGCCTCTGCAGCCTCCTTTTAAGCTTAGACACTCCAAATGGTGTTCAGTCAGTAGCTTAACAATCATAGAATACTAAAGCGACTAGCAAAGTCACTGATCAGACTGCGTATATGTGCAGGCTGATATGAGCCTTTGCTGGTCGCACATACCACATTGTTGGAAATCTCATGCACTGGCTCTTATGATTTATCAGCTTGATAAGACCTATTTATATTAATTGTAAGATAACTTAGGACTAGGTGAGCGATACAGGACCAGTGACCCTCCCATTTAAATGTGCTTTTGAGGCAAGCTTTGCTGTCATACAACACCTATTGCTGATAACTTCTCTAATTTTGAATCAATTTGGTTTTGAGTTGCTTGTGCTTTGTACAGGGTTCCCACAAGCTCTGGAAATCATGGAAAACCTGGAAAATCACTAATAACGTTCCATGCATGGAAGAATCATGGAATTTGAAAAGCCTGAATAATCATGGAAAAATCATGGAATTTTGTGAAATAATTTGACGAAACCACCAGTAGCCAGAAAACTAGCTGTCGGACACTAGTGTCACTAGTGTGTCCGACAGCTAGTTTTCTGGCTACTGGTTGTTTCAAGTTTTAATAATTTCAAAATGCATGCATGGTCTACAAGCATGCTGTTGTTGCTGCATTCCACATTTATGCTCAGCGTGGTAAAGATGCTGATAAAAGGGGAGGTTAGAGGCCATGCATTAAATAGTCATGGAAATTACATTATGTCAAGTAGAGCAGATATATCCTCCAAGATATATGTATAAATTCCACATGTGTAGTATAGATGATTTATGATGAACTTTTATTAGAGTATACATGTTTGACTTTTACATGTATGATGACATTTTATTAAGTCTGATGTACTTTGTTCGACCCTGAAGGTCTTAGAGAGTGCCAACGCTGGAGTATTATCGACGCTGGATTATATGAACTGTAATTATTTATTGTAGCCAGACGATGTGAAGATAATAGCTACCGAATACAAGGTTATTCTTGGTTCAGTTCCTGTGCCCACCTTTTTGGATTGTGAATTGTTATAATAGATCGTTCGAAGAAGAAAGAATCCTGGTCCCAAATGTGAAGTTTCGTGTCCCCATGATGTCTGTTCCTGTCCCTCCAGTCGCCGATGATGTAGTGAAGACAGTGGATAGTGATCATGATCTGGGAACATATATTTAGACAGTTAGATCCTGGTCACTATATATATGTATATAATAGATCCTGGTCACTATGAATAGACAGTCTGATGATCCCAGTTACTATAGACATCATAATCATCATAATCGGATTTTTGATTAACGTGCAGGTGCAGGGGCATCATCCACATCAGTGGGCCCCTTTCCAGGTAACTGGCTAGCTGCACGCATAGCAGATCTCACACCTGATCTCCAGGTGCTCCTTTCTTGAGGGTCAACTGTGGTGAGCTTCCATACACAGCAGTCTTTCTCTGTCAGTTTCTTCCATGTTTGCTTGGGCCTCCCTGTTCCCTGCTTGCCGTCAATCTGCATATCATAAGACTTCTGGTGAATACTTTTCAGAATGAACAATGACTTTTGTGTATATAATATATGTTATTTTTATTTCTTGTGTGTAGTGTGTATCTCAGTCGGTTGAAGCTGTGGGATAACATCAATACATGAGATGCATAAGGCCAGAATTTTTTTATTAGTTGATTTCCGAACCCTCCTACTGTAATTTTCCGGAAAGTAGGGAAAAAAATATATTTTCTAAAATACTTTTTTTATTTTATCCACCAACTCTAAATATTATTTGTTTGCTTAAAAAAATGATATTTTTTTGAGGTTCTGTCTGTGCATTTTTGAAAGTGACACTGTTAAAAGTGATTGTCCTGTCCAGATTTTTAGCAAAATGATAAAATATTTAAAGATTTAATTCAGACTGTTGGTTTACCTTTTACTAGTTTTACTGTTTCTAGAGATATTAAAAAAAAAAAAAGCTGAAAATATTAAAAAAAAAAAAAAAAAAAAAAAAGCTCTTCAAATGACCAGTTAACTGGTCATTTTCAGAGCTTTTTTATTTATTTTTTTTTGTTCTACCGACCCTAAATCTTTAAAAAAATTCCCGTAAATCAACTAATAAAAAAATTCTGGCCTAAGTATTTTTAAACTTGTATGGTCAGAAAATGAAATTCATAAAATGATTAAAATTAATTTGGTACTAAATTGATTACTAATTAATTTAGTGGAAATTATTTTTTTATAAAAAGGGAGGTGTGTAACATAGTTACCTGTACATACGCACACACGGACGGACGCTCGACATGGTCCAAGTAATGTTTAGTATGAATAAGGTTAAAGACTCAAAGTAAAATTACAGGTGTGTAATATGGGCCAGCCCCAAGTGACTTTAATAGTGTTTAACAGGCCACACTCAGAATGGATCTTTGGGAATAATATTGGAAGGCTGAAATATGCTAGTAAGCAAACATTTAATTATTGAAATCATTTTAGGCTTAAAACTTTCACTGTTTGTTTTCATCGACCTCCCTGACATGCAGGATGTACTTTAGATAATTTCTCATATACATCTGTCAAGAAAGCAAGTTCACTGTTTATAATTGGCACTGAAGCAAAACCAGTGTTATGACAGAAGCCTTCTAATTGTTGATACTAACAGGTGCACAAACAGTATTATGTTTTCATTCCGGCTGGGAGGAAGCTATATTGTTTATGCGATATGCCAATCTGAGAGTGCAGTTGCCTGAGTAAACCACCTGCATATTGTGTTGACAACTTGTTATGATTTGTGTTAATCTAAGGTACTTAGAATTTTAACTAGCAAAATAATATGTGACGGAATGTTATTGAACAGGTATAAAACCCTCCTGTATCTGGCCATACAAAAGAGCAAGTTTGATTATGACTTAATGTTTACAAAGCGTGTACAGTTATTATGCATTAGGCAGCCTCAATGAGAGATGAGCTCTCTCTCTCTCATAAAGACCTTTAGGGAGCTTAGTTATGGGTTGTCATTAAAGACTATCAAACTCTTGTAGTTTGAAACTTTATTTTAGTTAGCAGAAAACACAATGCAGAAGTACTATACGATCACACATATAACGTTACAATTGTTGATCATGGAAAATCATGGAAAAATCATTGTGTTTTTGAATTTCTGTGGGAACCCTGTTTGTATTTATAGCCATTATCTGACTATGATGTTTTCATTTTGTTGTTTTTTCATCTTCAGATGGTGGTGCTGCTGGTGACGATGCATGCAGTTCTGATAAGGTTTGTAAAATTTTATATATTTTCATATGAAAAGGCTGAAAAGAATCAAAAGTCTTTTTGACTTCCCCCACCCACCAACTGTGTTTGTGAGCAGCAGCAATTTTTAGTTATGAAATGTGTTCGCTATGAGGAATCAAAATTTGACCTTGACATAAAGGTGAACTTATTTGAACAAGCTTGGTAGGCCCCACATCCCCAATGCTACATACAAAGTCCTAAGGTCATCAGCTTTCTAGTTCTGGAGAAGATTTTTAAAGGGTATTTACCATATATTGACACGGCGGCCACAGTTTTGTATCATTTTGACAAACTTATCTTAGAACTTTTCACATGCCAGTTGATTTCAATTAGGCCAATAGGCCTTTCTTAATATTATCTCATGAATATTAAGCAGTAATTCAGAACGATGCATTGATAAGTTAGGGGTCTTTCATGCAAACCAAATATTTATGTGTCTTGATCCACATCTGAATTAAGGGTGAGGTTGGCGCCGTTAAACCGGTTTAAGCCCTCCAGTAGAATATTTTATTGACCGTTCCAAGGCGGTACTTCTTTTGTGGATCTTTTATGTTTTTGTTCTGTCTTGTGTTTGCTAAGTCTTTGTGCGCGTCTGTTTATATGTGCTTTGTGGTCACCTGCTGGGAAAGGGCTGACCTCTTGGCTCTCGTTTGTGGTGTCTACTGTGAGTTTGTCACTTTCCCATTGGTATCCTGGGTCAGGTGTGGTACTTGATTGTATCGATTCCTGATCTTTGCACCCTTACTTACTTTTCCTAAGCATGGAATAGTTAGCAGTATTGGTTTCCTTAGCTTCTTGACCATATCTTACCTTTTCCTAAGTGGAAAATTATACAAATCCATATGAAATCTTGTTAAAAACTATTAAATACAATATTTAAATATGATTTTTCTCTGCAGATTATCATTTTAATCTCAAATACTAGCATATTTCCTTTTACACATACAGTATTATTACCAACAAAATGACACACTTCCAATGTTTACAATAAATCGCGCTAACAGGGTGGGTTTTCCCAGACTTGTATTCTTCTGTTTTTATTTATTTAGGCCAAACTAAATATTTAATGCATTATCATACCTTCATCCTGACTTTCAATTATATTAATGCTCAGATAACCTTCATTAAGAGGGAAACCAACATTTTATTCCAAGGTTCTAAAACTAAACAATTACAAATAATATTGAGAAAGTCTGCAAGTTATCAGCTTTTTTCTCTATTTTTTAATGGGAACCATCTGTTGTTTTCATCATGTATTTCTAAAACAATCTCTTACCATATCAAAAGTAAATTTTGTGACACCAAAAACGCTTTTGCAGCTTCTCATGATAGACGCTTTCTTTACATTTAACAGTACCCATGTTTGTCCCCAACAGGGAGGCAAATTAAATTATTATTATGTATACAGCTGTAGTTATTGTTAAAGATAATCACATGATCACTTGCAATATTGCGACCGTTTGAGGTTTTGTACATCGTACTGGATCAGTGACATTCCAATCAAGTATATCTCAGTCTTTCACAGTCTTTGTGATGTTTTTTGCTACAAAACCATATTTAATATATGTTTTGTGCAAATATGCCATCCTCGCATATTCTTGGAATTAGGGTTGGGTATAAATTCAATATTATATACATAGACTTAAATCCAAAACCATTTGTACCAGTACTCCATAACGGCTCCATTACAGTCGGCTATCAGGAGATTACAGTCTTCAGGAAACACTTCAATTTCGTTTAAATTGAATATCAAGCCTACAAAAATGTGCCATATTCAAAACTGATTGTGTGTACATAACTTTCCGCCGAAAGTTTAGGTCATACGAATATAGAACTACGGTTATGATTCTCATCCAACAGACTGGTGAAGTCAGGGATCGAACCCTTGGCCCCTGGTTTACAAGGCAAGTGGCTTATTCACTACACCACAATGTTCCCCAGTTCCAGCTATAGATAGCAATTTTGGTGTGCCAAATTTGAAACTTATATTTTTCTGTTCTTTTGCTCAATAAACATGCTTTATTTTTCACTTGAAGTCAGGGCTGTGGAAACACCATGCCCGACTTGTCCGACCTGGTCCCATTTCATTCAGGACAAGTCCAAAAATTTCTATTTACTTGTCCTTGGACAAGTACAATGTATAAAGTTAATACAATTCTGTATTTCATATTTTGATTAATTATTACGAGCTCACATCTTGCATTGAAAACAGTGTGGATTCTGATCAGAAGCCAGCTGATCTGGATCTACACTGTTTACAAGAGAAGCCAGCTGATCAGGATCCATACTGTTTACAAGAGTTGATATATATCTGGTTTCATACTGTTTTGAAAGAATAGTTTGTTTAAGCATTGAAAGGTTTAAGCTATTTTAAGTAAAATTTTCTATGGACAAGTACATTTTGGCTTTTTACTTGCCCCCTGGATAAGTAGAAAATTTGACTATTTCCATACCCCTGCTTACAGTGAATAATAGAGGCTTTGACGAGTGATCACAAACTTGTTTTAAGGCAATGTTGCTCGACAAAGTGTTAAATTTCTTTGGTAGGAACCGGTACATGTATAAATGCAATGAAATAAGTACGATTGTTATTCTTGCATTATACTGTATCTGTATCCAACCACATTGGCTGGTAAAATATTATAAATAGTTGCTTCTTCTTAACAAAAATGGGGTTAACTATTGATCAGTGTCATTTTTGGTGAACAAAACATGAAAATGGTTATTCAGGACCGCAATACTTTCTCATGTTGCATAAGCAAACACATTTAGGGTCATTAAACAATCCATAGTTCAAACAGCACCAGAACCGATAAGATTAACTGAATGGACGGACAGATGGATGGACAGATATTTGATTGAAATAACTTGGGACTATATGTTTACATTTAGGGGAACATGATAAACAAAGCGAATAAGAAAAGAAAAACCCCAAAACAAGTTGTCAGAACATTAAACTTTTTTTCTCGGTCAGATTATATGAGAATTTTCGGTAAAGAGAGAAGAACCTATACCCATTTAATAGTTGAAATTCTACTGAAAAGAACCATTTAATATGATTTAAGTATGGTGAGGGGCAAATACCACTGCATAAGAAATTTCCATACCATTTTCTGATATATTTTTGAGATAATTTATATAGTATTTAAACATGTGAGAATAAGTGACCTCGATTGCCAATGAGGCTGTCATCCTGTTTGACTGTCTCTTTTCTTCAGGATCGGAAGGAATTTCATGAAAATAAACTTTAGGATAATATCTTGAAGCTGGTGTACATATAACGGGAACACAACAATATTGAGATGAACGGTGTTTTAATTACTTGTAGAGGATATATTTCATTAATCAGCTATAACTGCTACCTATGTATTACAGAGCATGCTTAGGAAGCCTCTTTCTGGCATTGGAATGTAAACCATGCATATAATTTGAGAGGAGGCTATGGACTGAGAAAATCATGTTTTAACATATTCATGAAGCTCACATATGAGTGGCCTTGGTTGAACAGTTAATGGTTGACCTTGACCTTTGGAACTTATTATTAGCCAGTGTCTCATTAAGTTTAACATATGAAGTGAGAATGATTACTTTTGCTTCAACAGTTTTTCAAAAAGTTTCCCAGTTAAATGCATTAGGAATTAATATTTGAGCTTGACATTTAGTAGGCCAAGGACAACCTAGGATCATCATTTGAACAAATTTGGTAGACCCCGCATCCCCAATGCTAAATGCCAAATCCCAAGGTTATTGACCTTCTGGTGTTGAGGGACAGATGGACGCTGGAGGCACTGGTATACTAAAAGCTCACCTGCGAGCCTTCGGCTCAGGTGAGCTAAAAATAAGGCTATTTGTTATGTTATGTTACGCATAATTTCATACAAAATGATAACTACTGGAGGGACTTACTACTGGTAGGCAGATTAATCAAGTCCATCAATCATAGTTCACATGAAAGACAAGTTACACTTTCTATGGACAAATACATTATGGCTATTCACTTGCCATGGAAAAGTAGAAAACATTACTATTCCCACACCCCTGAATTTGGGAGCGCAGTGGCTCAGTGGTAGAGTGCTTGATTGAGACCGAAAGGCGGCGGATTTGAACCTCACGAGCATCACTGCGTTGTGGTTCTTGAGCAAGACACATTTATCCTAGCTTAGTGCTGGTTCAACCCAGGAAGACCCATCCCTGTTTAACTGAAAGATTGATGATTAGACGTTAAGAATCAAATCAAACAACAACAAAAACGGTACCAAGTTCTGGAGTCGATGCTACAAGGTGTCTTTTATGAGAGAATAACTTTTTTCATCAGGACTTTAGTTAAGAGTGCTTAACAAAAATTTGATTTTCTTATTTCTCAACCAAAACATATGTTGTGGGTACTCAAAAGAACTGTCTCAATGAGACGGTTCTTTTGAGCACCCAAAACATATGTTAAAATTGATGGGTAAGAAAATATTTACAATTTTACGCAGAAAATTTTTGTTTATCTAAACCTATGTTTCATCCTGGATGTGTTTCAGGTTGATACCAATTGTAGGGAATTCAAGCTAGCTCTAGAGAGATTGAATACAACTTTGTCATTGGAGAATATTGAGGCTTTGGAGAAAGTAGGGAAAATGACAAATCTGCCTGAAGATGAAATCTTGGTAGGGGTTGGAGTTCATCTGATAAGACAGCTGACAGGAACAGCAGAAACTTCATGGAGCAGAAGCCAGATCCAATGCCCTTGTAAATGTGGAGTAAAACTTGACCATTCAAATACTATGTACATAGGTAAAAGTTCAGTTTATTCTTTTGTTGTTCTTAGGGATTCGATTATTAGCTCAATCTTTCAGGAGGAGCGCAGTGGCTCAGTGGTAAGTGCTTGACTCGAGACCGAGGGGCCACTGGTTTGAGCCTCACCGGCATCTTTCGTTGTTCTTAGGAATTTGATTATTAGCTCAATCTTTCAGGAGAGCATAATTTGGTTCATGCAGGCTATTTTGTCTGCCTGTGTGAATGGATGATATTTAGGAGGTAAAACTGAATTTTATGCGCCAATCACAACAAAAGTCGTCTGCTTTTCTGGTCAGCTGAAATGTTTAAGAAGCCTCTATGGCAAACGGTGGACCCAGATCTGACTGCTCCTATAGGAGCAGTTTGATCTGGGTCCACACTGTTTGCTTCTTAACTTAATTCATCAGTAATGCTAGGGAATTATTTTCAGCAGACAACTTCAGCAGACAACATTTTCAGATACATTTTTTCTTGACGCTTTAAGGGCTAATATTGCAAAATTAACCCAAGAACCTTTGCATTTAGACATTTTTGAGTATTTTCATTCAGTGGACTTCTCCAAAGTATAGCCCTGGGTCCAAAAATGGCCTTGCTCCAGGGGTCACTTGTTAGCTCACCTGAATCTAAGGTGAGCTTATAATATACTCATGATCCGTTGGCCATCAGTTGTCCACATTTTAAGCTGAGCTAACAAGGTGAGCTTTAGTTTACAGAAGCTTATAATATAACCATCAGGACCTTGTTGAGAGTGTGTAACGAAAATTTAATTTTCTTATTTCTCAATCAAAACATATGTTGTGGGTTCGCAAAAGAACCGTCTCAATGAGACGGTTCTTTTGAGCACCCAAAACATATGTTAAAACTGATGGGTAAGAAAATATTGACATTTTTACGCTGAAAATTTTTGTTTATCACAACCTGTGAACCATGCTCAGGTATCCATTGTTATCTGTTCACAATGTTCAGACATCTCTGAAACTTTTTAGCTAGTCAAAGCAAAGCCTCCTTGAAAAGGGGGGAATGGAAGTTTATATAAATGATCCAGGTCACATGACCAAGATGGCTACCATGCCCTTATATGGTAAAAACCTTAAAAATCTCAAAAAACAGAAATCTTGTGATCATGAAACATGACATGTAGCATCAGGGACTCATTTAAGCTCTGCAAAGTTTACATGAATAATGTCCTTGGGCTGACCTTAACCTATTTTAGGAACATATATTGGAAAATGCTCTAACAAGTGAATCTATCAGGATTTTTAGCTCACAGGTAAGCTATTAGTATACCTGTGACTCCGTCATCAGTTAGTCCATCGTCTATCCGTAGGCCGTCTACATTTTTGGAAAAATCTTTTCTTTTGAAACCACTGGGCTTATTATGCTCAAATTCTATATGGAGACTCCTTGGGAAGCTGAAAAGAAAGTTTGTTAATTGGTCCTGGTCACGCCACCAAGATGGCCGCCATGCCCATATATGGTAAAAGCCCTTTATAAACCTCCAGAACCAGAGGCCGATGACCTTGGAACTTAGTATGTAGCATGTAGGATAAGGGGCCTACCAAGTTTATTGAAATGATGATCCTAGGTTGACCTTGTCCTACTTAACATCAAGGCCAAGTTTTGATTCATTGTGCATTTAAATGGGAAAATTTTTGAAAAGTTAATTTTTTTTTGAAAACTGTTGAAGCCAGTCATTCACAGTTCATATGCTAAACTTTATGAGACAATGGCTGAAATAACATCCAAAGGTCAAGGTCGACCATAATCTGTTCAGCCAAGGTCACCATATTGAAGCCTCATGAATATGTTAAAATATAGTTTTCTAAGAAACCATTGGCCCAATTGAAATCAAATACAATGTGAATTTAGCCATAAATTATACAAAGTATTTTGGTCACATGACCAAGATGGCCACCATGCTCATATATGGTAAAAACCATTTAAAATCTTCTCCAGAACCAGGAGGCTAGTGACCTTAGGACTTGGGTTGTAGTATTGGGGAACTGGGGCCTACCAAGTTTTTTCAAATGATGATCCTAGGTTGACCTTGACCTACATAATATCAAGGTCAAGTTTTGATTGCTAATGCATTTAAATGGGAAAAAAATTTAAAAGTTGATTTTAAGAAAACTGCTGATGCCAAAGTCATTCTCACTTAATATGTTAAATTTAATGAGACAATGGCTCTAAATAAGTTTCAAAGGTCAAGGTGGACCTTTGACTATCCATATATGGTAAAACCCCTTTAAAAATCTTTTTTTGAAAGCTGTGGCAAAGTCATGATTTTCACTTCATATGTTAAACCTAATGAGACAATGGCTATAAATATGTTCTAAAGGTCAAGGTTTCAGCCAAGGTTGCTTATATTGAATTTATTAAAACATAGATTTCTAAGAAGCCCATAGGCCAATTTAAATCATATATGAAGACTCCTTATGATAATAAATGTCTAAGAAGGCCACCCCTCCAATATATGGTAAAACCCCTTTAAAATCTTCTCCAGAACCAGAAGAGTGATGACCTTGGGACTTGGTATGTAGCGTTGGGGATGTTGGGCTTACCAAGTTTCTTCAAATTATGATCCTAGGTTGACCTTGACCTACTGAACAACTTGGTCAAATTTGCTTCCTAACACATTTAAAGGGTAAAAAATGAAAATTTGTTCTTTTGATATTTGTTGAAGCCAGTCATAATTCTCACTAATATGACAATGGCTGTTAATAAGTTCTAAAGGTCAAGGTTACCCCTGACCTTTCAGCCAAGGTTGCTCATATTTGATTCCCATCAAACTATTAAACATAGTTTTATGCTAAACCACTGGGCAAAGTGAACTGAAATTTCATATGAAGACTCCTTAAAATAAGTTAGCCAAAATGTAAACAAATGGTCATGGTCACCTGACCAAATGGCCGCCATGCCCAAATATGGTTAAAATCCTTTAAGGTCTTCTTCTCCAGGACCAAAAAAAAAGTTAGTAAGTATGATCAGGAAATACCACAATCACACACGGCAGACCTACCCATGGCACCATGAGGAAGAGCCACAGAACATCTACAGTAACAAGACAAAAAAATACAATTAAAGCAAATTAACCAGCTTTCTCTTCCTGGTCAAGATGATGACAAAGCTAGAACAGGGTTCCCACAGTCAGGGAAAAGTCAGTGAAAAATGAAAAAAGTTCAAGGTCAGGGAAAAGTCAGGGAATTTTGAGTTGAGTCAGGGAAATTTGAGATTTTGGAAAAAGTCAGGGAAAAGTCAGGGAATTTTATGACAACAACATGTCATATTTTTAAAGTTAATAATAATTGTTCAATTTAGTAGATCAATTAAAGTTCTAGGGATGTCTGCACATTTAGACAAAATGTGATATAGAGCACTGGACTGATATTAGGAATAATGCTCTTTTTTTGAGTATGATAATGTAAAATCCACAAACATGTATAATGGTAAGTACTCCTAAACTTGAAAATATATACTCATTAGAAGAAGATGGTATTGTCTGACAGTGACTAAAACTGTTTCTTTGGGCATGGGGAAATACTTCATTTTCTGTCTTCCATGTGTCTGTCTGTGACATTTTGTTTCTTTAATATCTTTTAGAGCTTATAAAATTTTCTTCAGACGTCACAAATAAATTCATTTTGCCCAAGTAAGACATTGATAATACAACAGTAATGGGGTATTGCCCAATTTAAGAGTTATTTCTCTTAGTAAATCCTAATAGACAATGTTTTTGCAAAGGGTGTGCTGATCAACTCAGTCATACCACATATTTTGAGATAAAGCAATCTTAAATACTTTGCTTTTGTCAGATAGACACATTGAACATTTGGGTACAACAATAAGTATTGGCAAAATGTCTTTTAGATAAGTTGTATACTGATGGGGGCTTAATCTATATTTGTATGTTGATCAGTTCTTTCTGCAGCGTTTGATGGATTTTTATGTTACATTGTCTTCAGCTATGGTCACTCACAGTTAATCTTTGTATGAAGAAGTAAAGTTTGCTGATTAAAAATATGATTGACAGATTGGCGGCTTTGAATACTTAGGGGAAAATATCTGCTCGCTTATAATATGTGTTATGCTTCTCTTATTACGCTGAAAGACTGAGATTAGGTGCCATACTTTGCCTTTTATAGCCTTTTATAGTCAAGATGGAACCTTTTGATACATAATCTACACACCCAGTGGTACAATCTGTTGACACTATGATCATTGTCATTTTTTTCCTATTTGCTTTATGATATAAAAGGTAATGTTTGTGCCATAATAGTTTTAAAATCCACAGATTCCTGCTGCAGTTTTGATGGAACTTCATGGGCTTTGACCATTACGGTGAAAACAAATTGAAAATATGCATGATGAATTTTCTATTACTTGATATTCTATGTTGTTTTGGGGTTTTGTATTTTTTGAAGTGGCTTACTTTGCATATGCTGCATCATTTGATTGTGGCGTTCCCTGAACTTTTCATGTATCTTTTTAGGTACCTAATTATCATTTATTGGCAAATTGACAGCCTCATTTAGTTGGCCTTTTGAAATATGGGGTCACAGGCAAAACTCTGCTACCACACAGTTTGATAGAACACTCTGAAATTTGGTTTAAGCAAAATAGACACATGATGCTTCTCAAGGTATGAAGAATCCTGGTGCTAAAAATCACTCAGTGGTAAAATGACAATTTTATGCACCTAGTTTGTTTTTAAGTTATGGTTACAAGGTATTTTAATAAGTTGTATAATTGCACTTAATAGGCTAATCCATCTAGGCATTTTAGCACTACTGTATGTCTACAAAAAAGTGTTGATAAACAGATCATAAATTTCGCCTACAGTATACAGGAACATTTGCTTTAAATTGTTATTTGTTCACTAATCATGCTCATAGATTACCCACAATGCTTGACAAATGCTGATATTTTGGGTCAGGGAAATTTGAATTTGGTCAGTGAAAAGTCAGGGAAAAGTCAGGGAATTTTACTTTCTGTAATTTGTGGGAACCCTGTAGAAAGGACACAAAGTAACTCATACCAGAACAATGACAAACATAGAACAAGGTTCGCACAGGCTTGAAAAGTACTTGAATATGTTTACAGGACTGTCTTGAAAAGTCCTTGAAAATAAATTTGCCATGAAAAGTACTTGAAAAACACTCAAAGGCCTTGAAAAGTCCTTGAATTTTACCATTTACAGGAGGATTCAACAGTGCTTTTGAAGACCTAAATCAGTATAAAATTGTGGTGCCTTTATTTGGTGCAGCATATGCTGCACCAAATAAAGGCGCCACAATTTGATACTAATTTCCTTAAACTTATATCTTTAGTAATGGACTCTAGCATTTCCGAAGTAGAATTTTAACTCGTAAATCAGTATTTTCCTTAAGTTTTCAGTCCTTGAAAACAGTAGGAAAGTCATTGAGAAGTCCTTGAAAAGTCCTTGAATTTTACACAATCTTGCCTGTATGAACCCTGTAGAACCCCCAGAAGCAATGGGAGGAACATAAAACAATAATTAAACAACAACAGAACCACCACCTTAGAACGGACTGCAGCCTAGAGGCTGATTACTTTGGAACTTGGTATTACACTACAATATCAACCATATTATTCCATACCTTCAAAGTCCACAGCTAGTTTATATTTCGTCAGATTTAATGAATCTTGCACCAGATTTCTCAATACATATAATTCTTTAACAGGACTTTAGTTTAGAGTGTGTAACGAAAATTTAATTTCCTTGTTTCTCAACCAAAATATCGTTTCAATGAGACAGTTCTTTTGAGCACCCAAAACATATGTTAAAACTGATGGGTAAGAAATTATTTTCAATTTTACGCTGAATTATTTTGTTTATCTAAACCTATGCTTTAAGACCACTTATGTCAATAGCTTTGTGTTCTTTTTCCTTTAAAGGTTCAGAAGTTTCACTGCACGGAGAACTAGATATCAGGTCACTTGTAGGAATAACTGCTACAGTGAAAATACATGATTATATAGATGAAGAGGTTCCGAGTTTGGAGAGACGATCGTCGGATGGAAGAAGTGTAAATGAAGAGCTCAACAAAGAAACTGATGACAGACCTGGTCTACAGCAGGTGATAGCACAGTCCATCACACATGGCTGGACTCAATACAACAGACACAGACAGTTGAGCCCCTATATACCCTCATTATTCATTGACGGTACAAAGTTTGGAATGTTTGTGTATAATCCTAAGTTGGACAGTTTGTTCGTATGTGAATGTCCTTTAATGTACATTACAGGAGGTGCAATGAAACCTCATGATAAATATTCAGGAATTTTTATCATGTGGCTTATCCTACATTACAGATTATTTTTCAGGAAAGAAACTGTTTATGAGAACTCTAACAGGTATTGCTGCAGATTTAAGGATCAGGTGAGGATTCAATCTTATGAAGAGCTAAAAGACTACAGTGTTTGTGTGAGAGGACATGCAGGAGGTATACAATGGGGTCCTGCTAAGCTTGGCCTTTGGGCAGAAGAAAGGAAAAGGAGAGAAAGGAAAAGAAAGCATTCAGATTCAGATTAACCCTTAATGCTCCAATTGCAACAAAAGTCGTCTGCTTTTCTCATCTGCTTAAATGTATAAGAAGCTTCTATGGCAAACAGTGTGGACCCAGTTCAGACTGCTCTTATAGGAGAAGTCTGTTCTGGGCCCATGCTGAATGCTTCTATACTTAATTCGTCAGTAATGCTAGGCAATTATTTGCTGCAGACGACTTCAGCAGACGACATTTTCAGATGCATTTTTTTCTTGGTGCTTTAAGGGTTAAGATAATTTTGTTTGTTTTGATTCTTTATGTCCACTCAACAATCTTTCAGTAATGGAGGACGCTGGGTCGACAATCTTTCAATTACGCGGAACGGGTCTTCTAGGGTTGAACAGTACTAAGCTAGGATTAATGTTCTTGCTCAAGGACACAACGCACTGACGACGGTGAGGCTTGAACCCGGGGCCCCTCGGTCTCGAGTCAGGCACTCTACTACTGAGCCACTGCGCTCACAGATTAAGATAATAAGATAGCATCAACATGATCAAGTTTGCCTTTGCATACTGTAAAGTTCTCCTTTACAAAACTTGCCCTCTGATCACAATGTCAGTCCACCTGCAGGGTTTTTCTCCCCATTTTAGGAACATGGCTCGACCCCTAAAATTGGGAATTTTTCAGACGGTTTTATACAAAATTCGGAAAATCTCACTTCCTTGAATTGGGAATTTTCTCCTTTAAATAGGGAAAACATACTTTTTGCCATAGAGAACATGCCTCAATATCAGTCATCAAAATGAGTCAAAATACCAACCTTGATCTGTTAATTTGTGAACATAAAAGCTTGTAGGTTTTTTTTTCTACGGCGTTACTTATTAATGCATAAGTAACTAATATTAGTTCATTTATGAAACAGTGGTTACTTAGCCTATAATTGTAATTGGTTTTGAAATGGACTATTCCGAAGAGGGGTGTGATCAAAGTTATTGTTCAATGAATAATGTTTTGATTAAATTTTTAGTTTTTCCAAGGGTAAAGTAAAAACAAAGGTAGACTTCTCTTATTAAAAGAGTATTTAAAACGTCTAAAATCGGGTGTCTTTTCAGTGTAAATGTCGGATGTTCAACCCCTGTTATACCCACGGACTGTACCTATTTTTCACACTCGCCAGCAGGTCTAATGGTCTAACTTAGAATAACTTAGAATTGTAATTAATATTTCTACCAAGAAAATATTTCCAATTATGTGTTATCGGCGGTTTTCTTTGGCGAACTTAATGATAATTCATTACTATAGATACGAAATTCTTAAATAAGTATATTAAATAAGTATTTAAAGGACTATTCTGTAAATCATTGTGACGTCATTCATTCTATATTTAGCAGTGTGCGATAAAACAGTGTCACGATATAACAGAAACAAACTTTTCATTTTATTAGAAAATAGGAGCAAGAAAAAAAAAGTTAAACAAACAAACAGAACGTACAACGGGCATACAAGCAGAAAATATGAATAAGCAAAGAAAATAACCTAAGAAATATTAAAGGCGAAACGCGGAAAATAGGTCATTCGATTGGTTTGACCTGAGGTTTGTTTCTATGTTGTGTCAAACGCGGAAGCAATCATCATCTTTCTTTATTTTGCTACTTGCACGCTAGTAGATTTTTCCTATCACCCGCAAACTCATGGCTGGGGTTGGGTTTCTTTCCATCAAAAGGAGGAAAATGCATGGGATATTATTCTTTCGACTTGAGAAGTCATAGTTTTTCTTGTTCTTTTTTAAAATACTGTATATCAAGGGACGTAATGCAGTCTAACTTTTTCTTTCCCCGCGGACAAGTATTGGTTTTCATAAAAGACTGATGATAACAAGTATTCACAAAAGCTTGCTTCCCCATCACCGTCTGATTGAATGGTTTATTAGCGACACATCAAGTATTTAATGACTCATTTCATAGCCGCTTTAATGTATATCTCATTGCGAAAAAAAAACTTCAGTATTATCCTTCATCTATTATTACTCATAAGAACCTTTCAACAACGCCGTTTATAACATGTAACACATGTTATAGTTTTTCTTGTTACATTTGCTTGAAATATTTTGATAAATTTGACAAGTTCATAGATACTGACGACATAATCAGTGAAATTGTCAAGACTTTAATGGTTTGGTTCTTTACGTCCCAGTCAACAGCTATGGTCATGTCGGGACGGTCAGTTCACCTAACCACACCTTTTTTCTGGGCAAGCTTGATTCAGGGGATAACCAGTACTTTGTGCACGTACTTTCGCTTGTAACTGCCAAAAACTTTTCTTGTCTCAACAGAAGGGATGAGAATGACCGTAGAAATTATTTCATGATCAATCTCTGTGAAAATATGGGACAAGGCCCGGGATCGACCTTGCCATCCCTGGATTTGCAGTCAGACTAGTATCTGTAGTCAGACACTTTACAAACTGCCCTACGCAGCCCAGTGTGAGGCCTGTAGTACCTATTATAAATCAGTGATGTTTTTTTTTAAAGAAGTGCTAAGCAAAACTGTATGTTCATATAAATTAATTATCAGTTTGTGAAAATGTCTAAGAACTGTTGAAACTCTTTTGATTTTTGGCATGCTGATAAATAATAAGTCCTAATCAGTGAAATTGTCAAATGCCACATTTATTTATAGCTTGTCAAAGCAAAAGAATGTGCTACCCCACAACACACCAATGCACCAATGCAGTCGCCAGAAACAAGCCATGGGGCTTAAATCAGTGGGACTATTTTCTTTACTAGTTTTGTCATATTGATACATTGTAGATAGTGCCAAGAACTAACAATGAACTTGTAAGATGCCAGATTTTCAAATTATGCCCCTTGGGCCAATAATTGCCCGACCCCAAGGTTCACATATTTAACATATGCTTATAGAGGGAATACATGAAAAAATCTACTTGTCTGAAACCAGAAGGCCTTGAGCCTTGATATTTGGGATGTAGCATCACCTAGTAGACCTTTACCAAGTTTGTTCAAATTATGTGCCTGGGGCAATAAATGGCCCGCCCCGACGGTCACATGTTTAACATAGGCATATATATAGAAAAACATGAAAAAATCTTCTTGTCTGAAACCATGGGGCCTAGAGCCTTGATATTTGGTATGTAGCATCACCTAGTGAACCTCTACCAAGTTTGTACAAATTATCCCCCTGGGGCCAAAATTGCCCCACCCCTGGGGGTCACGTGTTTAACATAGGTTTATATCTCTGGGAAAAACAGTTGGTAAAATCTTCTTATCTGAAACCATTTCCTAGAGCCTTGATATTGGGTATGTAGCATGACCTAGTAGACCTCTACCAAGTTTGTTCAAATTATGCCTCTGGGGCAAAAATTGGCCCCACCCCAGGTGTCACCAGGTACATGGCCAGCTTTCAACAGATACCTATGTGTTAGCTTTAAACAAAACTCAGGTGAGGGATTTCGGGCTGCTTGGCCCTCTTGTTTTTTGGACTTGTCAAATGTCAGATTCCTCTCAAGGTAGCCTTGATGAGGCAAAAAAAGATAGAAAATTTGATATTCCCCATAACGCTCAAAACCTTGCAAATATTGGTTTTGTTGAAATAGCAGAATACATATGTACACTGAAACACTGGAACATACGTTTATTTAGGCCAGAATTTTTTTATTAGTTGATTTACAAACCCTCCTACTGTAATTTTCTGGAAAGTAGAAAAAAGAGTTAATTTCCAAAAAAAAATTATTTTATCCGCCAACTCTAAATATTTTTTGTTTCGTTGAGCAAAAATAATATATTTTTGAGGTTCTGTCTGTGCATTTTAGAGAGTGACACTGTAAAAAGTGATTGTCCTGTCCAGAGTTTTAGGAAAATGATAAAATATTTAAAGATTTAATACAGACTTGGTTTACCTATTACAAGTTTTACTGTTTCTGGAGATATTATAAAAAAAAAAAGAAAAAAAACTATGAAAATGACCAGTTAACTGGTCATTTTCAGAGCTTTTTTATTTATTGTCTTTCATTCCCCAGACCCTAAATATGAAAAAAAATTCCCGTAAATCAACTAATAAAAAAATTCTGGCCTTATATAGAATGTTCCTTGGGACACCTTCCACCAAAATTGTAAATGCACACAGCTTTGAACAAGACATCCAGCAGAGTTTAAAGTAGGAAAACCTATCTTCACTTCCTAAGTGGCAAAACAGATTAAAACTCAAAGTGAAATATCTGGTTAATTTGTGTTTGAGTTTCTGACTGATCCAGGGGTTGCGAGTTCTATCCCGGCCCGGTCCCATACTTTCATGGAGATTGATCATGAAATAATTTCTACGGTCATTCTCCTCCCTTCCGCTTAATTATTCAAGAAGGGTTGTTGTCAGTTACAAGCGAATGTATGTGCACAAAGTACTTGTTAACTGCTTGTTCAAGCTTGCCCAGAAAAAAGTGTGGTTAGGTGAACTGACCGTCCCGCCATGACCATAGCTGTTGACTTGGGACGTAAAGCAACAAAACAAACAAATGTGTTTGAGTTAACAAACTGCTGCTACTAAAAGCAAAAAATCTCATTAATTTGCAGTGAGTCATTTACAATTATGGGTCCTGGGACTCACTGTTTCCATAAACAATGAGTACAACTGCAAACTTATGAGTCCAGAACACTATTTTTAATGAAAAGTCTGCAATACTATTGCATCCTGGGACTCGCTGAAATAAAACTTTGCATCCCAGAGACAAAATTATGCGCAAAAGATGCAGGATGAGCAGGTAACAAAATCACTGATTTGTGTTTGAGTCACGACTTAAGTTAGTTCTTATTAACAGACTTGCTGCTCCTAACAAATATTGTTACTCAGAGTGAAAAATCTCATTTTGTGTTTAAGTTAACAGGATTATCATGACTTTAGTAAAGGGAGCGCAGTGACTCAGTTGTAGAGTGCTTGACTCAAGACCCAGGGGCCGTGGGTTCGAGCCTCACTGGCGTCACTGCATTGTGTCCTTGAGCAAGACACATTAATCCTAGCTTAGTACTGGTTCAACCTAGGAAGACCTGTCCCTACATAACTGAAAGATTGTTGATGGGATGTACAGAATCAAATCGAATAAAAATGACTGTAGTAAGTTGTTATTGACAGACTTGCTGCTCCTACCTCAAACTAAGATCCCGTTAATTTGTGTATAGGTGACAGGAAAATCATGGATTTAGTTAATCATCATTTACAGACTAGCTGCTCCTAACTTAATCTATTGTTACTCTAAGTAAAATATATGGTTTAATAGTCTTGAGATTTCCAACAATGTGGTAAGTGCAACCAGCAAAGACTCAGACCAGCCTGCGCATGCGGGCAGTCTGATCAGAGCCTTTGCCTCTTAGGCCACTGACCAAACATCATTTGTAATTTCTAAGCTTAAAAGGAGGCTGCATATGCTTGTCTGAGCTTACACTTGTCATAATACCACATTGTTGGAAATCACATGTCAAGGCTTATAATTTTTAATGTGGTTAATTAGGCCAGAATTTTTTTATTAGTCGATTTACGGGATTTTTTTTAGCTCACCTGAGCCGAAGGCTCATGGGTGAGCTAATAGTATACCAGTCACTCCGTCGTCCGTCCGTCCGTCCGTCGTCCGTCAACATTTTCAAACATCTTCTCCTCTGAAACCACTTGGCCAATTGAGCTCAAATTTCATATGGAGACTCCTTAGGACATGGGAATGAAAGTTTGTTCAAATGGTCCTGGTCACATGACCAAGATGGCCGCCATGCCCATATATGGTAAAAACCCTCTAAAAATCTTCTTCTCCAGAACCAGAAGGCCGATGACCTTGGGACTTGGTATGTAGCATTGGGGGTGTTAAGCCTACCAAGTTTGTTCAAATAATGATCCTAGGTTGACCTTGACCTACTTAACGTCAAGGTCAAATTTGCTTCCTAATGCATTTAAATGGGAATTTTTTTTGAAAAGTTGATTTTTTGAATACTGTTGAAGCCAAAGTCATTATTCTTACTTGATATGTTAAAACTAATGAGACAATGGCTATAAATAAGTTCCAAAGGTCAAGGTTGACCTTTGCCCTTTCAGCCAAGGTCGCTCATATTGTGGTCCAATCAATATATTAAAACCTAGTTTTCTCACAAATCATTGGCCCAATTGAATTCAAATTTAATGTGAAGACTCCTTATGATATGATAGCCAAAATTTATTCAAAACATTAAGGTCACATGACCAAGATGGCCGCCATGCCCATATATGGTAAAAACCATTTAAAAATCTTCTTCTCCAGAACCAGGAGGCCGATGACCTTGGGACTTGGTATGTAGCATTGGGGATGTTGGGCCTACCAAGTTTGTTCAAATAATGATCCTAGTTTGACCTTGACCTACTTAACGTCAAGGTCAAATTTGCTTCCTTATGCATTTAAATGGGAATTTTTTTCGAAAAGTTGATTTTTTGAATACTGGTGAAGCCAAAGCCATTATTCTTACTTGATATGTTAAAACTAATGAGACAATGGCTATAAATAAGTTTCAAAGGTCAAGGTTGACCTTTGACCTTTCAGCCAAGGTCACTCATATTGTAGTCCCATCAACATATTTAAACATAGTTTTCTCAGAAACCACTAAGCCAATAGAAATCAAAATTCATATGACCACTCCTTATAATTGGTTTGCCAAATTTTGTACAAAATGTTATGGTCACATTACTAAGATGGCCACCAAGCCCATATATGGTAAAAACTATTTAAATATCTTCTTCTCTGGAACCAAAACGCCAATGGCCTTGGGACTTACTTTGCAGCATTGAGGATGTGGTCCTTACCAGGTTTGCACAAATGATGGATCAAGGTTGACCTTGACCTACTTTATTGCAAGGTCAAATTTGATTCTTAATGCGTTTATAATGGGAAAATCTTAAAATGTTCATTTTTCTATAACTGTTTTAGCCGAAATCATAATACCTGTGAGAAATATATAACCTAATGAGACAATGGTTTTATATAAGTACCAAATGTCATGCTGACCTGTGACCTTTAAGCCAAGGCCACTCATTTGGACCACTACATTCCTATCTAAACATCTTTTCCTCACAAATCACTTGGCTGTTAGATTGTTTAGGTTACTGGACCAAAATGGCTGCAACCCCCATATATGGTAAAACAAAATATGTTTCATTATAAGCTGTAGTTGACCTTGACCTGTTTTACAATTATTAATGAGATCAGGTGAGCGCCCCAGGACCTTCAGGTCCTCTAGTTTAGATTTAGGGGGACGAAAAAAAAATATACTGAACCACACTTCTAACGCAAGATCAAACAGAAGCTTTAATATTACATATTTTATTTCATCTATTTTAACGCAATTTTGTCAAAAATCAAAACACTTATTTATGAAAATGACAGTAGAACTTCATTGGTCAATCATTCCCTTTTAATCATAACCTGATTGGGTGAATGTCTGCCATAACCCCTGACCGGTAAAATGATTTTGGCAAGACCTCGTATATTAATGGGTCAGTATAAATAAAAAAAACTCTGAAAATGACCAGTTAAATTTTCATAGCTTTTTTTTTTTTATAATATCTCCAGAAAACGTCTTCTTCTTCTCGTATCTGTATGAGCTTCCAGTAAGCAACACCAGACAAATGTCTGTAAAATTTCTTGAGCGAACATAAAAATTATACATTAAAAGTAAAAGTCCACTAGGGCTTGAATGAACTAAATACACTTGGTAGAGTGAACATATAAAACACTGTCGTATATACACGAGGGATGAAGACACTGTATTTTGCTCTGCGGCATTTGTAGATTAACCGTTAAGTTTATGTAGCCTTGCCACATGCAGGTTGTGGCATAATTCAGTTGTTGCTCTTACAATTTTGAGATACTCTGGTTTATTATGTAGAATTGGCAACTTTGAGCTGTCAAGAATCAGTTGGACTAATTTTGTTTTATTATTAAAAGTTTCTTCCCATTGCCCTAGTCCTATACAGTCTGACACTATCGATTTGACATTTGAAAAGTACTGTTTTCTGAACATATAAAGCAGGGCACTCTAAGAGCATATGTATCACGTCCTCGTCACCCAGACCACAACATTTACAAGTTGCACACTCGTTTGTTTTACTGGACTTGTGCTTTTGGACTGTAGTAGGTAAGAGCCCATAAGCATTCAACATTTTGTGATTCCCATACCAACTTCAGAGACAGTTGATTCTAACGAAGGCCATACTAGGTGCGTTGATCCAATTTTCAGAGAGTCAATGTTTAAATATTTGAGTGTAGACTTTTCTCTAGCTTCACTTTGAAAATGTTCGGTCCAGTATTTATTCGCTCAAGTGACGTTTATGTAGTTCTGCTTCGATCGGAAGAGCGCCCAAGAGAAGATAAAAAGCATTAGTCACAGTTTTTAATGGCAGCGATTGGAATCTACCTAGGTTACTGATTAGAAACTTTGCAATGATGCTAATTTGAGTGGCAGTTAATGGTAGTACCTCTAGTCCCAATAACAATCTTGGGAGTACAATTAGCAATGGTATATTTTGAATGAAGTTTGGGGATTTGATCCGTTTGAATCATGTAAACCGGTATTTATTAATGAGTATAATGTCCTCCTGGCTAGACTTAATCCTTCGTCATCATTTATAGTATTTTCCTTTATTTCTGATTTAAAGAGTCTCAGATGAGTGGTTGTGGAGGATAACTGAATGTCGTTTCCGTCCAGGTTATGTGTAAAAGTCTTTTTTGTTACAAGTAGAACTAGTAAGGTAAACCAACAGTCTGTATTAGATTTTTAAATATTTTATCATTTTCCTAAAAATCTGGATAGGACAATCACTTTTAACAGTGTCACTCTCAAAAATACACAGACAGAACCTCAAAAATATATAATTTTTTCCCGGAACAAAAAATATTTAGAGTCTGTGGATAAAATATAGAAATAATTTTAGAAATTATTTTTGTTTCTACTTTCCCAAAAATAACAGTAGGAGGGTTTGTAAATCAACTAATAAGAAAATTCTGGCCTTAGTCTTAAGTTATCAGGAGTCTACTGTACTGTTGCTGGTTTAGCAATAAAATAAATTTGGCTTTAAATAGTTTGCAGGTTCTTATTTTATCTAAGCATCATGCTAGAGAACTACTGTTCTCGAACAGTGCAGTCATCGCGGGCTGGTTGCAGTCAAGGAGGACACAAATTATGATATTTAGGGGTACTATGAGCCATTCTATTAGCAAGTTCTTTACAACTATTAATTTTCACGATGATTTTTAGCTCACTTGAGCCGACGGCTCATGGATGAGCTAATAGTATACCAGTCACTTCGGCGTCCATCCTTCAACATTTTCAAACATCTCCTCAGAAACCACTGGACCAATTAACCTCAAATTTTCAATGGAGACTCCTAAGGATGCAGGAACAAAAGTTTGTTCAAATGGTCCTGGCCACATGACCAAGATGGCCACCATTCCCATATATGGTGAAAACCTTTTAAAAATCCTCTTCTTCAGAACCAGAAGGCGGATGACCTTGAGACTTGGTATGTAGCATTGGGGATGTGAGGCCTACCAAGTTTGTTCAAATGATGATCCTAGGTTGACCTTGACCTTATTTTAATGGATTTTTTTTTTTTGAAAAGTGGATTTTTTTTTAAACTGTTGAAACCTTAGTCATTATTCTCACTTGATATGTTTAACCTAATGACACAATGGCTATAAACAAGTTCCAAAGGTCAAGGTTGACCTTTCAGCTTAGGTTGCTCATAATGGAGTCCCATCAATATATTAAATTATAGTTTTCTCACAAGCCTTTGGCTCAATTTAACTCAAATTTCATGTGAAGACTCCTTATGATAAGTTAGCTAACATGTATACAAACTATTTTGGGCACATAACCAAGATGACCGCCACACCCATATATGGTAAAAACCCTATAAGAATCTTCTCCTCCAGAACCAGAAGGCCGGTGAGTTTGGGACTTGGTATGTAGCATTGGGTATGTGGGGCCTACCAAGTTTGTTCAAATGGGAAATTTTTTGAAGACTGAGGAAGCCAAAGTCATTATTCTGTCTTGATATGTTCAATCTGATGATACATTGGCTATAAATAAGTTTCAAAGGTCAAGGTTGACCTTTCATCTTTTAGCCAAGGTTGCTCATATTGGAGTTCCATCAACATATTTAAATATTTTTTCTCAGAAGCCAGTAGGCCAATTGAACTCAAATTTCATAAAATTATGACGACTCCTTATGATTGGTTAGCCAAAATTTGTACAAATTATTCTGGTCATATGACTAAGATGGCCACCACGCCCATATATGGTAAAAACTCATTAAATATCTTCTACTCTGGAACCAAAAGGCCAATGGCCTTGGGACTTGGTATGTAGCATTGGGGATGTGGGCCCTACAAGGTTTGCACAAATGATGAATCCAGGTTGACCTTGACCTACTTTATGGCAAGGTCAAATTTGATTCCTAATGCATGTATATGGGGAAAATCCTGAAATGTTAATTTTTCTATAACTGTTTAAGCCAAAATGTGTAACCTAATGAGACCATGGTTTTATATAAGTACCAAATGTCATGCTGACCTGTGACCTTTTATTCAAGGCCACTTATTAGCTCACCTAAGCCGAAGGCTCGGAGGTGAGCTATTAGTATACCAATGACTCCGGCATCAGTCCGTCTGTCCGTCCGTCAACATTTTCAAACATCTTCTCCTCTGAAATCACTGGGTCAATTAACACAAATTTCATATGGAGACTCCTTAGGATGGGGGAACAAAAGTTTGTTCAAATGGTCCTTGTCACATGACCAAGATGGCCGCCATGCCCATAAATGGTAAAAACCCTTTAAAAATCTTCTTCTCCACAACCAGAAGGAGGATGACCTTGGGACTTGGTATGTAGTATTGGGGATATGGGGCCTATCAAGTTTGTTCAAATGATTGTCCTAGGTTGACCTTGACCTACTTAATGTCAAGGTCAAATTTGCTTCCTAATGCATTCAAATGGGAAAATTTCTGAAAAGTTGATTTTTTTTAAAAAAAACTGTTGAAGTCTAGTCATTATTCTCACTTGATATGTTTAACCTAATGAGACAATGGCTATGAATAAGTTCCAAAGGTCAAGGTTCACCTTTCAGCTTAGGTCGTTCATATTGGGAGTCCTATCAATATATTAAAACATAGTTTTCTTGCAAACCATTGGCCGAATTGAACCCAAATTTCATGTGAAGACTCCTTATGATAAGTTAGCCAAAATTTATGCAAAATATTTTGGTCACATGACCAAGATGACCGTCACGCCAATATATGGTAAAAACCATTTTAAAATCTTCTCCAGAACCAGAAGACCTGTGATATTGGGACTTGGTATGTAGCATTGGGGATGTGGGGCCTACCAAGTTTGTTCAAATAATGATCCTAAGTTGACCTTGACCTACTTTAGCTTAACTTCAAGGTCAAATTTTGCTTCCTTATGCATTTAAATGGGTTTTTTTTTTGAAAAGTTGATTTTTTGAATACTGTTGAAGCCAAAGTCATTAGTCTCACTTGATATGTTAAACCTAATGAGACAATGGCTATAAATAAGTTTCAAAGGTCAACCTGACCTTTAACTTTTCAGTCAAGGTCGCTCATATAGGAGTCCCATCAACATATAAAAACATAGTTTTATCAGGAACCACTAGGCCAATTGAACTAATATTTCATATGAAGACTCCTTATGATAGGTTAGCCAAAATTGATACAAATTGATCTGTTCACATGACCAAGATGGCCACCACACCCATTTATGGTAAAACTCCTTTAAATATCTTATTCTCTGGAACCAAAAGGCCTTGGGACTTGGTGCAAAATGTATATAGCATAGGGGATGTGGGCTCTACCAGGTTTGCACAAATGATAAATCTAGCTTGACCTTGACCTACTTTATGGCAAGGTCAAATTTGATTCCTAATGCATGTATATGGGAAAAATCATGAAATGTTCATTTTTATGCCCCCAAAGGAACTTTGGGAGGCATATAGTAATCGCACTGTCCGTCCGTCCCGCTTCGTGTCTGGTGCATATCTCCTATATTCTTTGAGGTAGGAATTCCAAATTTGGTGTATGGATGCATCTTGGGATGGCGGAGTGTCCCATACCATTTTCGGGTCTCTGTGACCTTGACCTCTGACTTAGTTTTTGTAGTAATTACAATGTCCGTCCCGCTTCGTGTCTGGTGCATATCTCCTATATTCTTTGAGGTAGGAATTTCAAATTTGATGTGTGGATGGATGCATCTTGGGATTGCGGAGTGTCGCATACCATTTTTGGGTCACTGTGATCTTGACCTCTGACCTAGTTTTTAGAATAATTGTGTCCAGAGCATATCTCTTATATTATTTGAGGTAGGAATTTCAAATTTGGTATGTAGATGCATCTTGAGATGAGGTATTGTCGCGTACCATAATTGGGTCACTGTTACCTTGAACTTGACCTCTGACTTAGTTTCTAAAAACCGCATTGAGCCTGGTGCATATTCCTATATCCTTTAAGATAGGAATTCCAAATTTGGTGTGTAAATGCATATTGGGATGACAGAGTGTCATATATCATTTTCGGACCACTGTGACCTTGACCTCTCACCTAGTTTTAAGAATTATTGTGTACGGAGCATATCTCTTATATTCTTTAAGGTAGGAATTCCAACTTTGGTATGTGCATGCATCATGGGATGGCAGGGTGTCACATACCATTTTCAGGTCTCTGTGACCTTGACCTCTGACCTAGTTTTAGAATAATCGTGTCCGGAGCATATCTCTAATATTATTTGAGGTAGGAATATCAAATTTGGTGTGTGGATGCATCTTGGGATGACGAATTGTCCCGTACCATAATTGGGTCACTTTGACCTTGAACTTTACCTCTGACCTAGTTTCTAGAAACTGCATTGAGTCTGGGGCATATCTCCATTATTCTTTGAGATAGGAATTCCAAATTTCATGTGTTAATGTGACCTCTGACCTAGTTTTAAGAATTATCGTGTCCGGGGTATATCTCTAAGACTATTTTAGCCAGGAGTCTCAAATTTGGTGTGATGATGCATCTTGGAATGAGGAAGTGTAGCAATTCATGATTGGGTCACTGTGACCTTGAACTTGACCTATGACCTAGTTTTTAAAATAATCGTGTCCGGAGCACATCTCTTATATTATTTGAGCTAGGAATCTCAAATTTGGTGTGTGAATGCATCTTGGGATATGAAGTGTCCCATACCATAATTGGGTCACTGTGACCTTGAACTTGACCTCTGACCTAGTTTCTAGGAGCTGCATTGAGTCTGGTGCATATCTCTTATTTTCTTTGAGATAGGAACTCCAAATTTGGTGTTTAAATGTATCTTTAGATGACGGGTGTCACATACCATTATGGGTTACTGTGACCTTGACCTCTGACCTAATTTTAAGAATTATTGTGTTCGGAGCATATCTCTTATTTTCTTTGAGGTAGGAATTCCAAATTTGGAGTGTATATGCATCTTGGGATGGGAGAGTGTCACTTACCATTTTTGGTTCACTGTGACCTTGAACTCTGACCTTGTTTTAATAATAATTATGTCAGGAGCATATCTCTAATATTATTTGAGATAGGAATCTCAATTTTGGTGTGTGAATGCATCTTGGGATGGTGGAGCGTCTTGTACCATTTATGGGTCACTGTGACCTTGACCTCTGACCTAGTTTTTAGAAAAATTGTGTCCGGAGCATATCTCTTATATTATTGAAGGTAGGAATCCCAAATTTAGTTCGTGGATGCAACTTTTGATGACGTAGTTTCACATACCATTTTTGAGTCACTTTGACCTTGACTTCTGACCAAGTATGAAGAATAATCGTGCCCAGAACATATCTCATCGTGTCCAGAACATATCTCTTATTATACCCCGCCACACTTTAGTGTCGGGGTATTATGTTATACCTTTCGGTGTCTGTCGGTCTGTCCGTCCGTCCGTGCTCACCATTTCCGATCAATAACTTGAGTATTTATTCACGGAATTTTTTCAAATTTTGCATACATATTGTTATTGGCGATGAGTGGTATGGGATTGTTAATGGGCAAAATCCGCCCATTTTTAACGGAGTTACTGCCCTTTTTCGTCTTGGAAAAATGGTTTCTGGCCTGTTATTCCTTTACTGTTCATGATATCTGAATGAAACTTCACAGATATGTTGCACATCAAAGGTTAAATATTGTGACTAAGGACCGTCACTCTGACCTTCCCAGTTTGTGAGTTATCTGCCCTTGATAGGTCTGAAAAAAGGTTTTTGACCTATTGTTCCTTTACTATATGGAATATCTGAATATAACTTCACAGATATGTTTCAAATCAAAGGTAACATATTGTGACTAAGAACCGTCACTCTTGCCTTTCCCGTTTGTGAGTTATCCGCCCTTGATTGAATTAAAAAATGTTTTTTACCCGTAGTTCCTTTACTATGTGGAATATTTAAATGAAACTTTACAGATATGTTTTACATCAAAGGTTACATACTGTGACAAAGAACCATCACTCTTACCTTTCCAGTTTTGAGTTATCTGCCTAGATTGATCTGAAAATGGTTTTTGACCTGTAGTTCATTTACTATATGGAATATCTGAATGAAACTTCACAGATATGTTGATCATCAAAGGTTACATATTGTGACTAAGGATCGTCACTCTTTCCTTTCCAGATTGTGAGTTATCCACCCTTGATTGATCTGAGAATTGGTTTTTGGCCTGTAGTTTCTTTTACTATATGGAATATCTGAATGAAACTTCACAGATATGTTGAACATCAAAGGTTACATATTTTTAGTAAGGACCGTCACCCTTACCTTTCCAGTTCATGAGTTATCCGCCCTTGATTGATCTGAAAAATGGTTTTTGATCTGTAGTTCATTTACTATATGGAGTATCTGAATGAAACTTCACAGATATGTTGACCATCAAAGGTTACATATTGTGGGTAAGGATCGTCACTCTTACCTTTCCAGTTCATGAGTTATCCACCCTTGATTGATCTGAGAATTGGTTTTTGACCTGTAGTTCATTTCATCCGTCCGTGCTTACTGTTTCTGATCGATAACTTGAGTTTTTATGCACAGAATTTTTTTCAAATTTTGCATACATATGTTATTGGGGATGAGTGGTATGGGATTGTTAATGGGCAAAATCAAACCATTTTCGATGGAGTTACTGCCCTTTCTCCCTTTAAAAAAGGTTTCTGGCCTGTTATTCTTTTACTGTTTATGATATCTGAATGAAACTTCACAGATATGTTGAACAGCAAAGGTTACATATTACAACGAAGGACCGTCACTCTTACCTTTCCAGTTCATGAGTTATCCGCCCTTGATTAATCTGGAAAATGTTTTTGACCTGTAGTTCCTTTACTATATGAAATATCTGAATGAAACTTCACAGATATGTTGACCATCAAAGGTTACATATTGTGACTAAGGACGTCATATCACTGTCTATCTCAGTTCTGTTGCTATTTAGGCATTATATATCTCACAAAATAACTTTTGGTGCCCCCAGCAGTGGCGGGGTATTATGCAGTGCTTGCGGTGCTTTTATATCATTTGAGATGGGAATCCCAAAGTTGCTGTATGGATACATCTTTGGATGCTGATGTGTCGCATACCATTTTTAAGTCACTGTGATCTTGACCTATGACCTAGTTTCTAGAATAATCGTGTCTGGCGCATATCTCCTTTATTATTTGATGTAGGAATCCCAAATTTGGTGAGTTGATTCCTCTTGGGATGGCGGAGTGGTGCATACCATTTTGGGTCACTCTTGCCTTGACAATGACTTCTGGCCTCATTTCTAGGTTCTTCGTGTCTGGAGCATATCTCCTATATTACAGCTAAATTTTCTCAAATGTGTCTTATGCTAGACCAATTCCTTTGAGGGCATTCGTCACGTGACTGTGACATTTTTTGTTCTATAACTGTTTAAGCAGAAATCATGATAATTTCGAGAAATGTTTTACCTTATGAGACAATGGTTTTACCAAATATGAAGCTGACCTGTGACCTTTTATCCAATGCCATTCATTTGGACTGCCACATCTAAACATTGTTGTTGTTTTTTTTCAGAAATCACTAGGCTGTTTGATGGAGTATTCATTAGATTGTTTTAGGTCACTTAACCAAAATGGCTGCAACCCTCATATATGGTAAAGCAAAATTTGTTTTATTATAAGCCGTAGTTGACCTTGACCTATTTTAACATTATTAAAGAGATCAGGTGAGCGCCTCAGGACCTTCTGGTCCTCTAGTTTGGACTGCCACATACCTATCTTAACATCGTTTTCACAGAAATCACTTGGCTGTTTGCTAGATTTTTCATTAGATTGTTTTGGTCACTTGACCAAAATGGCTGCAGCCCCAATATATTAAAGCTGTAGATGACATTGACCTATTTTAACATTATTAAAGATATTAGTTGAGCGCCTCAGGACCTTCAGGTCCTCTAGTTTTATTTGGAATTATCACTGAGGTATTTTAGTCCATTCTGTCTCAATTGGAACCTTAATTTTCAAACACTATCTAAGTACCAGCCGATTTCTGGCTATAGCCTAGGGGATTTTATACATCCAAACTGTGTTAACTTACTAATGAGTGTGCTATGCACGTCATAAGTTATGGTTTAATGACATCATATATTGAAGAATACAAATAAGTGAAGGAGTAGAAAGTCTTGAATACTTCTGTTTATTAGTTGCGGAGATGTACACCTTTTTGTAGTTTTACACAACATCTGAGAAGTTAGGGGCATTGCACCAGTTGTCAAGGGGCTAAATAATCTCAATATGTTGCAATCGACGACTGAATACATGATATACAGAACAATGCATACAGTATGAAAAGCTAGAATAACTTTCAAAATACTCTGTGCTCAGATTTCGAGCTTTTTGCGCATTAAAGTACTTTGCAATTTAGCGAAAGTAAGCATAAATTCCAGGACATAAACAAAATGCCTTTCATTCTCTTTTTGAGGAAAAATACATTTTTGCATAACTCAGGCAGTTGTCCACTATTGCTCGAATCACAGCTGTTAAACAGCTGGATATATAATTGATAATCAGCAAAGAATAATTTCAGGTGTAAAGTATTGACAAAATCTTACTCTTTTTAACAGCCAGGTACACTAGTTGTGCCCTCTTCAACAGCAACCAGCCCGCGATGACTGCGTTGTTCGAGTACAGTAGTCCTCTAGCATGATGCATTGCCACACTCAATGCTTTGCACAGGGCTGTCACCTAAACCAGAAAATATCACAATCACATTCAAACCAATGAACTAAAGACTCCTTAAACCCCATGATCAGTAAATGCCACAATTACGTGTCAAAGACAAACATAAGGTAACGTCTGGAACCATAGATTCCCCAACACCAGATAGGGATTTCCGTTGTTTTTACCCATGTGAGATATTTCCATCTCACATACCCGTACCAGCCCTAAGTAGAGATAAAAAAAAATAGCCGCAAGCTGGCCACACGTCGATCAATGACGTCATTGTAATGTTAAAATGACGTCACCATGTCGAATCTCAGCATAATCTTCAGGATTTTCTGGAAGACTTTTCAAGTTTTTTTTCCAATATAAATGAGGTATTAATTGGTGAGCAAGAAAAGTAATCTATTATGAGGATGGGATTGAAGAATCCGTCTTGTGCCATCACCGATTGTCATTATTCGGCAGCCTCGTGATGCCGGTTCCGGGTCATTTCGGCCCATAACAAAATCGGCCCATGTCAATTTCGGCCCATGTCAATTTCGGCCCATAGCAATTTCGGCCCATAAATTTTGTCAACCTGGATTTCTGCAAAAGAGATTATATATTATTGAAAATATTTAAGATTGTTAAATAGAGTTATATTGAGAAAAAAAAACTGAAAAAAGATTGACTTTACAAACTAGTTAAGACTACAACACGCTTAGACTGGTATCTTTATTAGAAGAAATACTCATAAATCCCATATATATTTTTCATTAGCAAATACTGCTTGTTCAGTGAGTAAACTGAATAATTGGGTAAGAAAGAATCGCTTGTGTTTCAGATGCGATTAGGAACACTCTGGCTAGACTACGCAAATGCACAGGCCCATCTGGGCCTTGGCTGCTCGTTGCCTATGTGATGAACTCTTCTCTTACATACAAACTCCTAATCAATTGAAACGAACCATTTTTATTATTTTTTAAGTTTGTGTGGATAATTACAGGTAAGCCGATCTAATTATACCAATTATAGACAAACATACCAATTATACATTATTATACCTGTGGGCCGAAATTGTATAGGCCGATTTGGTTATGGGCCGAAATTGACATGGGCCGAAATGTCCAGTGACCGTGATGCCAATCAGTGATCCTCGGGACGGATTTTTCTATCTCACCCTCATACTCATGATAGATTCTTATATTCTCAAAAAAATCCATGACTATGGATTGCTAAAATACCCATGGTTCCCACAGGCTTGAAAAGTACTTGAATATACAGGACTGTCTTGAAAAGTCCGTGAAAGTTAAATTTGCCTTGAAAAGTACTTGAAAACACTCAAAGGTCTTGAAAAGTCTTGAATTTTACCATTTATCGGATGATTCAACAGTGTTTTTGGAGACCTTAAATCAGTATAAAATTGTGGTGCCTTTATTTGGTGCAGCACATATGCTGCACCAAATAAAGGCACCACAATTTTATACTACTTATATTCAACTATTATCTTTAGTAATGGATTCTAGCATTTCAGAAATAGAATTTTAACGTGTAAATCAGTATTTTTCTTAAGTTTTCAGTCCTTGAAAACAGTAGGAAAATCTTTATAAAGTCCTTGAATTTTACACAATCTAACCAGATCACAGACAAATCTTTGGCACTGTGAGTAACCACAGATTCCCTATAACCCATGACCAGAAATGTGACAATTACAGCTCATAGAGAAACCCATGGCACAGGCTGTGGGTAACCACAGATTCCATATAACCCATGACCAGAAATGCGACAATTACAGCTCTGGGAGAAACCTATGGCACAGGCTGTGAGTAAAAACCCATGACCAGAAATGCAACAATTACAGCTTGGGAAGAAACCCATGGAACAGGCTGTGAGTAAACACAGATTCCCTATAACCCATGACCAGAAATGCAACAATTACAGCTTGGGGAGAAACCCATGGCACAGGCTGTGGGTAACCACAGATTCCCTATAACCCATTACCAGAAATGCGACATTTACAGCTCACGGAGAAACCCATGGCACAGGCTGTGGAGAACCACAGATTCCCTATAACCCATGACCAGAAATGCGACAATTACAGCTCAGTGAGAAACCCATGGCACAGGCTGTGGGTAACCACAGATTCCCTATAACCAATGACCAGAAATGCGACAATTACAGCTCACGGAGAAACCCATGGCACAGGCTGTGGGGAACCACAGATTCCCTATAAACCTTGACCAGAAATGCGACAATTACAGCTTTGGGAGAACCCCATGGCACAGGCTGTGAGTAAACACAGATTCCCTATAACCCATGACCAAAAATGCAACAATTACAGCTTGGGGAGAAACCTATGGCACAGGCTGTGAGTAAACACAGATTCCCTATAACCCATGACAAGAAATTCAAAAATTACAGCTTGGGGAGAAACCCATGGCACAGGCTGTGAGTAACCACAGATTCCCTATAACCCATGACCAGAAATGCAACAATAACAGCTTGGGGAGACACCAATGGAACAGGCTGTGGGTAACCACAGATTCCCTATAACCCATGACTAGAAATGCAACAATTACAGCTTGGGGAGAAACCCATGGCACAGGCTGTGGGTAACCACAGATTCCCTATTACCCATGACCAGGAATGCGACAATTACAGCTCACAGAGAAACCCATGGCACAGGCTGTGGGGAACCACAGATTCCCTATTACCCATGACCAGAAATGCGACAATTACAGCTCACGGAGAAACCCATGGCACAGGCTGTGGGTAACCACAGATTCCCTATAACCCATGACCAGAAATGCGACAATTACAGATCTCTGAGATACCCTTGGCACAGGCTGTGGGTAACCACAGATTCCCTATAACTCATGACTAGAAATGCGACAATAACAGCTCACGGAGAAACCCATGACACAGGCTGTGGGTAACCACAGATTCCCTATAACCCATGACCAGAAATGCGACATTTACAGATCTCTGATATACCCATGGCATAGGCTGTGGGTTACCACAGATTCCCTATAACCCATGACCAGAAATGTGACAATTACAGCTCACTGAGAAAGCCATGGCACAGGCTGTGGGTAACCACAGATTCCCTATAACTCATGACCAGAAATGCGACAATTACAGCTCACTGAGAAACCCATGGCACAGGCTGTGGGTAACCACAGATTCCCTATAACGCATGACCAGAAATGCGACAATTACAGTTTAGGGGGAAACCCATGGCACAGGCTGTGGGGAACCACAGTTTCCCTATAACCCATGACCAGAAATACGACAATTACAGCTCAGGGGGAACCCATGACACAGGCTGTGGGGAACCACAGATTCCCTATAACCAATGACCAGAAATGCGACAATTACAGCTCACGGAGAAACCCATGGCACAGGCTGTGGGGAACCACGGGTTCCCTATAACCCATGACCAGAAATGCGACAATTACAGCTCAGGGAGAAACCCATGACACAGGCTGTGAGTAAACACAGATTCCCTATAACCCTTGACCAGAAATGCGACAATTACAGCTTGGGGAGAAACCCATGGCACAGGCTGTGAGTAAACAGATCCCCTATAACCCATGACCAAAAATGCAACAATTACAGCTTGGGGAGAAACCCATGGCACAGGCTGTGGGTAACCACAGATTCCCTATAACCCATGACCAGAAATGCGACAATTACAGCTCACGGAGAAACCCATGGCACAGGCTGTGGGGAACCACAGATTCCCTATAACCCATGACCAGAAATGCGACAATTACAGATCTCTGAGATACCCATGGCACAGGCTGTGGGTAACCACAGATTCCCTATAACTCATGACCAGAAATGCGACAATTACAGATCTCTGAGATACCCATGGCACAGGCTGTGGGTAACCACAGATTCCCTATAACTCATGACCAGAAATGCGACAATTACAGCTCAGGGAGAAACCCATGGCACAGGCTGTGGGGAACCACAGATTCCCTATAACCCATGACCAGATGCGACGATTACAGCTCACTGAGAAACCCATGGCACAGGCTGTGGGTAACCACAGATTCCCTTTAACTCATGACCAGAAATGCGACAATTACAGCTCACGGAGAAACCCATGGCACATGCTGAGGGTAACCACACATTCCCTATAACCCATGACCAGAAATGCGACAATTACAGCTCAGGGAGAAACCCATGGCACAGGCTGTGGGGAACCACATATTTGACAAAGAAATGTCACAAATACAGATTACAGCAAATCCAAGGCACCATGAAGAACCACAGATTCTCACACACCAGATCCTATTTCACACGATAAAAACGAACAGCCGCATGCTTATCGCACGTAGATCCGTGACATCATTGTAGTTTTAAAATAAAGCCATTATGTCGCATTTCAGCGAATTCAGGATTTTCTGGTAGTCTTTTTCATGCTATTCCAATATAAAATGAGGCATTTTAGTGGTGAGCAAGAACAAGCTATGGAAACTGTGCACATTAAAACCGGGGTATCAACGGGTGTTAACTGTAAAAACGTGTAACAACGGATAAGGTGTCAACACATCAACGGGTTTTACGGTGAAAAAAGGTTTGTTATTTATTTACTTTCATTTTAAAGCAAAGACTAGAATAAATACTGCAGATAATCAAAAAGCAAACATTTGCAGGAGCTGTAGGAGTCTTTGCTTCAATTGTTGTAGCCATTTTTTTTTAAATATCTTTTTTGTAAGGGCTACAGCGCGCCCCATTCTACTGTTGCAAAAAAATTACAAAAAACAGTTAAACCTTTTTAACTTGGGTCCTAGTTTCTAATATTGTCTACCTCATTACTGAATAGGCAATAAAAGTAAGTTATTGTGACTTATATTTCATGGCTGAGTAATTTGATCTATAGGGGATCTTACATGAGTGATCATTTCTTATTGAATTTATTAAACAAGTTGGAGAAAAGATCAAATGAGATGCTTGACGAGACTGCCAGCAGCCAAATCAAGCTTATCAGACTGTCAGGAGCCCCATACTGAGAGTTTAGGGATCACTTATATATCTTGAGTACACAGGTACAGATATAGAGGATCTTACATGAGTGCTCCCCTTGTTGCAGATATAGAGGATCTTACATGAGTGCTCATGTTTTATTGAATCTATTCACCGAGTTGGGGAAAAGAGATAAAATCTCTTTCGTAACTCGTTTAATAAATTCAATAATACAAGGGCACGAATGTTAGATTCTATTTATCATAATGACATTAAGGATACTTTGAAATCTCATTTTGGCGTAAAACGTAATTTTGTCATCATGTACGCAACGTTGTTATGGACGTCATAACGCTTCCCTTAGATCTGTAAACCACTAGTGGTTTATCGATTTTATTGCATGACGCTATTTCACTCCCACACGCGGCGTCATATGATAAATAGGTAATACTTTCAAAAGAGCAAAACCCTTCAAGAGCCTCTTTATGACCCCAGGTAGATAGCTCATAATTCTCTCATTAGGACCAGTCTTTGATCTTCCAAGTATAGAGATGTGAGGTCATAAAGTAAATAGCAGTGGTGCAACTTTAAAGGTCTTGTGAACCTTCAAAAACACTTTATTTAAAACTCCTATTGATTGAAAAGCCAGTAATGAGAGAAAAAGAATGTCGAAAGCCTAATAAAACAAATCAAAATAGTTATCAAGTTATGAAGGTTTCAAAATTTAATTAGATGAAAATATGCCAGAGGCTCATATGACGTCATTTGAGCTTTTTGAAATACAAAATTAAAATATTTCTTTTATTTTGACATTATTTGATATTTTATTTGCTGAAAATGATTCAATATAATAAAATATAACATTTGTATCTACAAGCTTAATTGTGCTGCTATTAATTGCTTAGAAATCACACTGCATTAAATGTGACATTTTGAAAAAAAAATCTCGAAACAATAATGGGGTGGCAGCTAATGCATTAGACTGGGATCAAAGGGTTGCCAGTTCGAGTCTCATCGCTGGTGGAGTCACTGTGTTGTGTCCTTATCCGCTGCATAGTACTTGTTTAGCCCAGGGAGACGGGAAATTGTCACAACATAACTCACAAATTGTTGAAAGAGACATAAAGCATCAAAACAAAATTATTGTTACCCGTATACAGGTAATTTGGCAAACATTGAAGACCCAGATGAAATAAGGCAGCATTTCATCAGGGTTTGCACTGTTTGCTAAGACAATAAATGTGAATCTTTAGGGACAAAAAATGCTCATAAATACAGTAGTCAAGGAGCTATTTTCTCAAAAGTGACTTCGCACAAATTTCCAGCCAGAAATGGTTTGACTTCAGAAATAGTTAGAACCTTCTGCAACATTTCTAGGCACTTCGTACAGTCAAATTGTAGCAGTTTTTAAGGAGGAGGTGTTTTATACACCTACCCCATTTTTACTATTAAAACAAAATTGAGACATTTGAATCAGTAATGGTATCCAGATGATTCTGCTGCCATAGCTCGTTTGGGGCCTAAACAAGCACCAAAATTAATTGGGCCTCGTCGCGTGAAAACCTGTCTTCGGTGTCTCCGTCAAAGGGAGACTCAAACCATTCTCCTCAGCTACAGAGACTAGCTAGAAAATTGAAATTTCGCTCATAGCAAGTCTAGATATGATACGTTTCAAAACGGGAAAACAAAGACGCTGATCAGACTGCGCGGATGCGCAGGCTGGTCTGCGCATTTGTTGTTCGCAAACCACCGAAGACAGGTTTTCTCGCGTCATGGCCCAATTCACCCACGACATGTGATTTCCAACAATGTGGCATTTTGACACGTGTAGACTCAGACGAGCCTGTGAAGCCTCCTTTTAAGCTTAGAAACTCCAATTGATGTTCAGTCAGTAGTTTAACAGTCATAGAATATTAAAGGCACTAGCAAAGGCTCTGATCTTAAAGCGTGTATGCGCAGGCTGATCTGAGCCTTTGCTAGTCGCACATACCACATTGTTGGAAATATGCTACGGCTCGATTGTTTATATCCATAAACGCACTTTTTGTATTATAAATGTAATTTACGTTACATTTTCAAATACACCTTATAAAATCACTTAATTTTGTTCAATATATAGTTTTATTTGATAAGCAAAAAAATAGCTCCTTGCCCAGTGTATTTGCCATGCTTCCTTTTTTTAATCATCTCCCAAAAAATCAACCTACTTATGCTTGTAAAGGTTGGTATTATTCTCAGAGGTTGATAAAGCAGTGTCTCTATTGTCATGTATGTTATGTGATATAATATATAAAATATTGAATACCTTATCTCAAATTTGTTCTTTGACAGTAGCACAAGTATGAATTTTGTTGCCTTTAGATGAAAAAAAATTATTTTGAAAAAATTGTTGCACTTTTAATATGATTTATACACATGGTAAAATGCACCGTTTAATCCCCAAGCGAGTGTCTTCATCTGCATACTTACATTGTGTATACAAGCACCTATGCTCTGATGTGTCTAATGACGAATTTTCACAAGCTCGGCTAAGCCTTCATTGCTTGACACTGAGTTAAGAACCAAAATCAAATGTGCATTCTTATTTGAATATTTTATTTACGTTACGTTACATTATCATCAATTTAGCTTGGTATGAAACATACAAAGGATTAATGCAATGTACAAAACAAAATTTCATGCTTAGACTAAGTCTAATTGATAGTATTAATGCAGAACAAAATTACCAATAATTCATCGAAATCCATTCATTTTGCAATAGCTACAATATAGCACTTACAATGCAAGAGAGCTTTTCTAAGTGAGATGCCTCCACCTTTCAAATGTATGACTATAAAGAACCTTTACAACAAAATCTGTTTTGTTTCAATGCTTTATAACATTGCAGAACCAGACAAAGCTTATGATAAATGTGATCATCTCCTTAAATACTTTTGTTGTATATGTTTCTCACATAAATTGTATTCTTTATTCACCAAACTATATATGCTTTGGATATAAAGCTGTTTTAACCATATGGGTAGGCATGACGTGTGCCATATGTGGGACAGAAACCGTTACCATTAAAACAGTTTTTTCTTATGACAAGGATTAACGTCTGCTTTAATGTTGCATTTCTCTATTTTGACCTATTGTTAAAATGAAAAAAAATGATTTTAGAATGTTTGTGTTAGCTTTTGTCCCAGAATAATAGTTATCAGGCGATAGCTTATAAGCTATAATAATATGTATTTTGGTGGCTTACACGGTGGGTTATAGATCCTACTAAGCAGTTACAATTGTTTAATATCAATGTTTCATCTAAACTGAGCTGTAGTCAGTGAAAAGGTGCGGTGTGTACATCATTCCATAAAAAAAGAAGCAAATAGAGATAAAAAGATATCATTCAGCATTTAAGAAACATAATTTCATCATAAAAATATAATTTCTAAAAATGCTGTTTACATATTTGATAGAACGCTCTGTCTTTAAATGGTGTGTTATGTGATTTGTGTTCATGTTTCCTATTAATCAGCAATGCTTTGTCGGAGTTAATTCTTAGTTGCTTGTTGTGTCAAATAGGACAATATTCAACATTTTTTCTCAATACTGAGCAGGCTTGTAATAGCAATTTAAATTTAAACCAATTTCTAATCGGTCACTTTTCAAACTCATTATTTCTGACCAAAAGTTAATAAAATTGAAATGATTTTTTGCCTATATATGTGCATTTAAATGGGCAAGCGTTTAGCGGTGTTTTTGAACAGCTTTAATTTACCTCAAAATTTTTGGAGTTAAAAATGCAAAAATCGATTTTTTAAAAGAAAAATGGGTTTGAGAGTAATTTTTATAAAATTGACATATAGGTGGTTACAAACTGGTCTATCCGACTTGAAAAACACCAAACGATTGAAATTTTCCTTATGGTAGATTTTTACGCATTTTAAAAATTGAGATTTTTTAAATTCACCAGTAGCTCCTGGTAAAATTGTTAAATGCACTTAATTTTATTTGAACACTGTAGGCCTAACACAGTAGACCTTTATTAGTCCATTTTTGGCGATTAAAGTTTTACTACTACTGTACGCTTTCGGTTTCAATGTGAGAGTTTAAAAAGTGGATTTGGTAGCATTATGTGTTTGTGGGGTTTTTTTAATTCTCAAACCAGGACGATGACATTTGGTGATAATGAATAATCGCTGAAAATTTCAATGCTGTGACGCTGATAATAAAGCGTACAGAGCAGTGCAAACTCTCTATGTAACTTGCAAGTTTAAAGCTGAATTTCAATGATTAACCTGCTAAAAGTGTTTGCCTTATGTTGCTGAGTAGCAAAAACGATGAGTCCGATGGAAACAAAACTTTTGAGGTTTATTCTTCTTATATCATGGTAGCCAGTAACATCTTCAAACAAACAAAAACGTAAATTGATAAGGGCTCTCTGTTATGGTTTATATCGTCGAAAAAGTGTGACTTTTTGAAATGAGGGCACCTTTTCTCTAACTTCGTCCGTGCAAGAAGTACACGTCATTTTTAAATGAAATAACTTGCAGAGTCTCCACAAAGTATTGCTTTGTTTAAAAAAGCATGAATTTGTATACCCTACGTTTCACTTTCTGAACTAGCGTAAAAATGTAAGGTGGCCGATTAAAACTTGGTTTCAGTATACATGCATCAGTAGTGTAAACTCGTATAGTGCTGATATTGCATTAACTGTTGTATTTAACAGAAAGTAACATATATAACTGTAATTACATGCACCTATAGTAGTTAAAAATCGTATTTCTAGTCATTTGTATTCAATTAAAAGTTAATATTGATATGATTGAATGAGGAAATATTTGATATTAACACTACAGGAATTCCTAATATTTTAGGTTAACGTAGTGAATTAGGCTATTGCAGGGTAACGCCTCAACCTCTGAAAAGCTTACATACTTCATTATGTGGCTTATAGTGTGGTTTTAGAAAATCACAGTCTACAAACCTCATATCTTGGAGGTCTTTTGGCAGCATATTGTGTAATGATAGTACTGCAATAAATAGTAATACATTTGAAGTAAGTAACGTATATAACTGTAATATGATATGCTGTTTAAACGCATACTGGCTGTTTGCTGCATTTCATTTAATGATTTAAGGCTATCGTCCTGTCCATATATAAGAATTTAGTATAGGCCACAGATACAATATATCGCAGCAAAGAAAATTGCATAATACAAACTTTCTTTATTTGTCATGTCAAGCGGTATGTTCTTTGTTTGATTTTCATCAAATGTAAAACATGATAAACATACTATACGAGTAAAGTTTAAATATGCTTATAAATATGCTATTTTACTTGATAAATTAAGAAATGGGAAAGATTTGCTAATCTTTTTGAATTTGGATACATTATATTCAGGGGGTGGGGTAAACTACCCCTTACATTGGACATTTTCGGGTCTGATATACCATATATACAAATGTTTTATTTTGCTTTACCATCTTATGCCTTGCAAAAATATAGAACATATATTTTAAGGGAACATGCTGAAAAGAAAGCAATAGGCGAACATCAAGCGTGTTTTCCTCTCAATTTTACCTAACCCATTATTTAGCGTAGGATACGTTTAGAGATGGCGTCCTACAGTAAAACTACTATCACAATTTAAATGTACGACGTACCTAGGAAAGTTGCAGAAAACCTCGGGATTGCATTTCAGCAGTCAAACCTTTCTGGAAGGTCAAAAACTAAGGCACGTACAGAAATCAGCTCCTGGACTACATTATGCTTTAGAAATTTCGACATGTGACCCCGTAAAACACAAATGGACTATCATATACTTATTAGACGAAATCTTATAATTTCATTGTTGACCTAAAAGCTGACTCCCTGTATGGAAGAAAGTACATGCCATGAAATTGTTATATGTCTATTGCAGAGATTTAGTAGTATGTTATGTTTTTTTGGTGTGTGGGTTTTTTTGTTTTTTTTTGCTCTTTTTTTATTAGTTTTAAATATGATTTCCCCGTTGACACTGAAAGAATGATAGTTAAAACACAACTCGAGATATGTGAAGAAATATCTGCGTTGATGGTTTAAAAAAATAATGTATAGCACGATACCTCTTCCGTAGGAAATAATTGCCGATAGTTGTAGGTTGCGGTCAACTAAATTCTACAACTGTTTTTTTTTTTTTTTTTTTTTTTTTGCACCAGGCATGTATGCACGGATGTCCGTGATGTATGGCACTAGCTATTTAAATATGCAGCATTTGGTCGCCGTGCACTTTCGTTCTGACTAGAGTTTTCGCCCCTAGAAGCATCACTACAGATATTTTGAAATAGCATAGGTTCTTTACTGAGCTACGCTGACCGAAGACATAACAAAGTATAAACACCCCCCCCCCATTTTTTCTTCTCAATTTCTTTAAAAATTCTCACATTACTCATATCAAATATGCCTTCTGTCACTTCGTCGTATATCTTTTTAAAGACATTTATTGTTTATCAATATGTTTGGGAAAATCCATCATCAGAATAAAAAAAGGTAAAGTAAAGTGAATTGTTTTTTTAAAAAAAAATGCCATAAAGCATGATAAAAGATTTAATTTTACCGCGACAATCTATAAAGTCTACTTATAAAACTGATATGATTGGTTTACATATTTGTGCAACAACCAATACAGGCAAGATCAATATATCGTGTGACTGCTCATGGCTTACTGCATTGAAAATGCAGACGACAGATTTTTAGTCATTTTTATGGGATTATTGGAGCTCATTTTTGGACGCAATGAGCTCAGTAAAGGGGACACATTTGCTGAAAAAAAAACATTGAAAACAACATGATTCAGCATATTAGCAAAACTAGCTAAGATATCGTCTGCTAGATTTACTCTATTGTGCGTATATATATATATATACATGTCTCGTACGATCTAAAGAATATTTATTTTGAGTACACATTTCGAGTCGACGACGTGTTGCAATTTAACAAAATGGTATTTTCATATCTGTTCGCCTTATTGTGTGCGCAGGATATCACTATTTCGGTTCTACTGATTTCTGTAAGTGTGGTTTTGATATATTTGAGCATGCGAAAACCACGTGGTATTCCGCCTGGACCTGCCACCACATTGCCTATAATAGGAGATCTTCCGCTTCTGATTGATGGAGATGTGCTGAATACTTTCCGGAAGTTACGTCAGAAACATGGCGACATCTTCAGCTTCTATTTCGGTAAGGATCTAGCTATTGTTATCAATGGCTATGACAAGATTCAGCAAGCTGCAGTGAAAAATGGCGACCTCTTCAGTGGAAGGCCGAGAAATCTGTTCAGTACTATCGCTGCGAATGGTAAAGGGATTTTATTTTCTGAAGGGCAGTTTTGGAAGCGACAAAGAAAATTCACAAACTCGTGTCTCCAGGAGTTTGGATTTGGGAAAACCTCGCTTGAAGACAAGATTTTAACGGAAGCTGAATGTTTTATTGATGTCTTGAAAGCGAAGGAAGGTAAACCCTTTGACATGAAGGGAATAATTGTGGCAAGTATAGCAAACATTGTCTTTGCAATCGTAAGTGGTAAAAGATATGAATATGATGATGAATTCTATCAACATTTCCTCCATGTCGCAGAAATGGCTGCTCAAAAGGTGTTAAAAATCAGTGTATTGCTTAGTTGTGCTCCTCTTCTGCAGCATATACCAGGGGACCCACTTCAGATGAAAGTTCTTAAACATGAGCTTGACAACTGGGATGCCAGTATCACAAAACAATATGAAGAGCATAAAACCACGCACGATGCCAACAATCCACGTGATTACATTGACTTGTTCATAACTGAGATGGTGAAATCAGAATCTCTTGGAAACCAAAATGATTTTTCTCTCGAACAGATGCTGACAGTCACACGAGATTTGTTCGGGGCAGGTTCTGAATCCACAGCCACCGCTATCCAGTGGGCTGTTTTATATCTGCTAAAACATCCAGATATTCAGAAACGACTGCATGAAGATATAGACAGTGTTATTGCTTACAATGAACTGCCTCATCTAGATGACAAAGTGAAACTGCCATATGTTGAAGTGTTTATCATGGAGGTACTGCGTATTGCAAACATCGCACCCTTGGCGCTTCCGCATTCGGCGACTACAGACAGCGAAGTTGTGCTTGAAGGATTTAGAATTCCTGATGGATGTTCCATTATATTTAATTTAGACTCAGTTCTTCAGGATCCGGACATCTTCGAAAACCCAACTCAGTTTAATCCAGACAGATTCCTGGATGCAGATGGGAAAATAATTCGCCCCAAAGAGCTGATTCCCTTCGGAATGGGGCGACGTGTTTGTCTCGGTGAAGCTGTTGCGAAAATGGAAATGTTTTTGTTTCTGACAACGATGTTAAAAACGTTTGACATAGTGTTACCTGACGACAACTGTGAACTTGATTTTAAGGGTATTCTTGGAGCCACATACTCGCCAAAGCCATTTAAATTTAGAGCAGTTATGCGAACATCTTCATGTTAATTTTACCATGCGCGGATCAAGAGGTGTGGGGAGACAGGGGTCCGGACCCCTTCCCCTTGAAAAATCACAAAATTATAGGGTTTCTTGCTAATACTGGACCGGAACCTCTGAAAAATCACAAAGCTGCAAAGCCAGTATACAACTGTTCTATGCTGGGTCATCATCGGCACGGCAGCGAAACGCCATTTAGAAATCTTGTCTTCAAGCGAGGTTTTCCCAAATCCAAACTCCTGGAGACACGAGTTTGTGAATTTTCTTTGTCGCTTCCAAAACTGCCCTTCAGAAAATAAAATCCCTTTACCATTCGCAGCGATAGTACTGAACAGATTTCTCGGCCTTCCACTGAAGAGGTCGCCATTTTTCATTGCAGCTTGCTGAATCTTGTCATAGCCATTGATAACAATAGCTAGATCCTTACCGAAATAGAAGCTGAAGATGTCGCCATGTTTCTGACGTAACTTCCGGAAAGTATTCAGCACATCTCCATCAATCAGAAGCGGAAGATCTCCTATTATAGGCAATGTGGTGGCAGGTCCAGGCGGAATACCACGTGGTTTTCGCATGCTCAAATATATCAAAACCACACTTACAGAAATCAGTAGAACCGAAATAGTGATATCCTGCGCACACAATAAGGCGAACAGATATGAAAATACCATTTTGTTAAATTGCAACACGTCGTCGACTCGAAATGTGTACTCAAAATAAATATTCTTTAGATCGTACGAGACATGTATATATATATACGCACAATAGAGTAAATCTAGCAGACGATATCTTAGCTAGTTTTGCTAATATGCTGAATCATGTTGTTTTCAATGTTTTTTTTTCAGCAAATGTGTCCCCTTTACTGAGCTCATTGCGTCCAAAAATGAGCTCCAATAATCCCATAAAAATGACTAAAAATCTGTCGTCTGCATTTTCAATGCAGTAAGCCATGAGCAGTCACACGATATATTGATCTTGCCTGTATTGGTTGTTGCACAAATATGTAAACCAATCAAATCAGTTTTATAAGTAGACTTTATAGATTGTCGCGGTAAAATTAAATCTTTTATCATGCTTTATGGCATTTTTTTTTAAAAAAAAAATTCACTTTACTTTACCTTTTTTTATTCTGATGATGGATTTTCCCAAACATATTGATAAACAATAAATGTCTTTAAAAAGATATACGACGAAGTGACAGAAGGCATATTTGATATGAGTAATGTGAGAATTTTTAAAGAAATTGAGAAGAAAAAATGGGGGGGGGGGGTGTTTATACTTTGTTATGTCTTCGGTCAGCGTAGCTCAGTAAAGAACCTATGCTATTTCAAAATATCTGTAGTGATGCTTCTAGGGGCGAAAACTCTAGTCAGAACGAAAGTGCACGGCGACCAAATGCTGCATATTTAAATAGCTAGTGCCATACATCACGGACATCCGTGCATACATGCCTGGTGCAAAAAAAAAAAAAAAAAAAAAAAACAGTTGTAGAATTTAGTTGACCGCAACCTACAACTATCGGCAATTATTTCCTACGGAAGAGGTATCGTGCTATACATTATTTTTTTAAACCATCAACGCAGATATTTCTTCACATATCTCGAGTTGTGTTTTAACTATCATTCTTTCAGTGTCAACGGGGAAATCATATTTAAAACTAATAAAAAAAGAGCAAAAAAAAAAAAAAAAAACCCACACACCAAAAAACATAACATACTACTAAATCTCTGCAATAGACATATAACAATTTCATGGCATGTACTTTCTTCCATACAGGGAGTCAGCTTTTAGGTCAACAATGAAATTATAAGATTTCGTCTAATAAGTATATGATAGTCCATTTGTGTTTTACGGGGTCACATGTCGAAATTTCTAAAGCATAATGTAGTCCAGGAGCTGATTTCTGTACGTGCCTTAGTTTTTGACCTTCCAGAAAGGTTTGACTGCTGAAATGCAATCCCGAGGTTTTCTGCAACTTTCCTAGGTACGTCGTACATTTAAATTGTGATAGTAGTTTTACTGTAGGACGCCATCTCTAAACGTATCCTACGCTAAATAATGGGTTAGGTAAAATTGAGAGGAAAACACGCTTGATGTTCGCCTATTGCTTTCTTTTCAGCATGTTCCCTTAAAATATATGTTCTATATTTTTGCAAGGCATAAGATGGTAAAGCAAAATAAAACATTTGTATATATGGTATATCAGACCCGAAAATGTCCAATGTAAGGGGTAGTTTACCCCACCCCTGAATATAATGTATCCAAATTCAAAAAGATTAGCAAATCTTTCCCATTTCTTAATTTATCAAGTAAAATAGCATATTTATAAGCATATTTAAACTTTACTCGTATAGTATGTTTATCATGTTTTACATTTGATGAAAATCAAACAAAGAACATACCGCTTGACATGACAAATAAAGAAAGTTTGTATTATGCAATTTTCTTTGCTGCGATATATTGTATCTGTGGCCTATACTAAATTCTTATATATGGACAGGACGATAGCCTTAAATCATTAAATGAAATGCAGCAAACAGCCAGTATGCGTTTAAACAGCATATCATATTACAGTTATATACGTTACTTACTTCAAATGTATTACTATTTATTGCAGTACTATCATTACACAATATGCTGCCAAAAGACCTCCAAGATATGAGGTTTGTAGACTGTGATTTTCTAAAACCACACTATAAGCCACATAATGAAGTATGTAAGCTTTTCAGAGGTTGAGGCGTTACCCTGCAATAGCCTAATTCACTACGTTAACCTAAAATATTAGGAATTCCTGTAGTGTTAATATCAAATATTTCCTCATTCAATCATATCAATATTAACTTTTAATTGAATACAAATGACTAGAAATACGATTTTTAACTACTATAGGTGCATGTAATTACAGTTATATATGTTACTTTCTGTTAAATACAACAGTTAATGCAATATCAGCACTATACGAGTTTACACTACTGATGCATGTATACTGAAACCAAGTTTTAATCGGCCACCTTACATTTTTACGCTAGTTCAGAAAGTGAAACGTAGGGTATACAAATTCATGCTTTTTTAAACAAAGCAATACTTTGTGGAGACTCTGCAAGTTATTTCATTTAAAAATGACGTGTACTTCTTGCACGGACGAAGTTAGAGAAAAGGTGCCCTCATTTCAAAAAGTCACACTTTTTCGACGATATAAACCATAACAGAGAGCCCTTATCAATTTACGTTTTTGTTTGTTTGAAGATGTTACTGGCTACCATGATATAAGAAGAATAAACCTCAAAAGTTTTGTTTCCATCGGACTCATCGTTTTTGCTACTCAGCAACATAAGGCAAACACTTTTAGCAGGTTAATCATTGAAATTCAGCTTTAAACTTGCAAGTTACATAGAGAGTTTGCACTGCTCTGTACGCTTTATTATCAGCGTCACAGCATTGAAATTTTCAGCGATTATTCATTATCACCAAATGTCATCGTCCTGGTTTGAGAATTAAAAAAACCCCACAAACACATAATGCTACCAAATCCACTTTTTAAACTCTCACATTGAAACCGAAAGCGTACAGTAGTAGTAAAACTTTAATCGCCAAAAATGGACTAATAAAGGTCTACTGTGTTAGGCCTACAGTGTTCAAATAAAATTAAGTGCATTTAACAATTTTACCAGGAGCTACTGGTGAATTTAAAAAATCTCAATTTTTAAAATGCGTAAAAATCTACCATAAGGAAAATTTCAATCGTTTGGTGTTTTTCAAGTCGGATAGACCAGTTTGTAACCACCTATATGTCAATTTTATAAAAATTACTCTCAAACCCATTTTTCTTTTAAAAAATCGATTTTTGCATTTTTAACTCCAAAAATTTTGAGGTAAATTAAAGCTGTTCAAAAACACCGCTAAACGCTTGCCCATTTAAATGCACATATATAGGCAAAAAATCATTTCAATTTTATTAACTTTTGGTCAGAAATAATGAGTTTGAAAAGTGACCGATTAGAAATTGGTTTAAATTTAAATTGCTATTACAAGCCTGCTCAGTATTGAGAAAAAATGTTGAATATTGTCCTATTTGACACAACAAGCAACTAAGAATTAACTCCGACAAAGCATTGCTGATTAATAGGAAACATGAACACAAATCACATAACACACCATTTAAAGACAGAGCGTTCTATCAAATATGTAAACAGCATTTTTAGAAATTATATTTTTATGATGAAATTATGTTTCTTAAATGCTGAATGATATCTTTTTATCTCTATTTGCTTCTTTTTTTATGGAATGATGTACACACCGCACCTTTTCACTGACTACAGCTCAGTTTAGATGAAACATTGATATTAAACAATTGTAACTGCTTAGTAGGATCTATAACCCACCGTGTAAGCCACCAAAATACATATTATTATAGCTTATAAGCTATCGCCTGATAACTATTATTCTGGGACAAAAGCTAACACAAACATTCTAAAATCATTTTTTTTCATTTTAACAATAGGTCAAAATAGAGAAATGCAACATTAAAGCAGACGTTAATCCTTGTCATAAGAAAAAACTGTTTTAATGGTAACGGTTTCTGTCCCACATATGGCACACGTCATGCCTACCCATATGGTTAAAACAGCTTTATATCCAAAGCATATATAGTTTGGTGAATAAAGAATACAATTTATGTGAGAAACATATACAACAAAAGTATTTAAGGAGATGATCACATTTATCATAAGCTTTGTCTGGTTCTGCAATGTTATAAAGCATTGAAACAAAACAGATTTTGTTGTAAAGGTTCTTTATAGTCATACATTTGAAAGGTGGAGGCATCTCACTTAGAAAAGCTCTCTTGCATTGTAAGTGCTATATTGTAGCTATTGCAAAATGAATGGATTTCGATGAATTATTGGTAATTTTGTTCTGCATTAATACTATCAATTAGACTTAGTCTAAGCATGAAATTTTGTTTTGTACATTGCATTAATCCTTTGTATGTTTCATACCAAGCTAAATTGATGATAATGTAACGTAACGTAAATAAAATATTCAAATAAGAATGCACATTTGATTTTGGTTCTTAACTCAGTGTCAAGCAATGAAGGCTTAGCCGAGCTTGTGAAAATTCGTCATTAGACACATCAGAGCATAGGTGCTTGTATACACAATGTAAGTATGCAGATGAAGACACTCGCTTGGGGATTAAACGGTGCATTTTACCATGTGTATAAATCATATTAAAAGTGCAACAATTTTTTCAAAATAATTTTTTTTCATCTAAAGGCAACAAAATTCATACTTGTGCTACTGTCAAAGAACAAATTTGAGATAAGGTATTCAATATTTTATATATTATATCACATAACATACATGACAATAGAGACACTGCTTTATCAACCTCTGAGAATAATACCAACCTTTACAAGCATAAGTAGGTTGATTTTTTGGGAGATGATTAAAAAAAGGAAGCATGGCAAATACACTGGGCAAGGAGCTATTTTTTTGCTTATCAAATAAAACTATATATTGAACAAAATTAAGTGATTTTATAAGGTGTATTTGAAAATGTAACGTAAATTACATTTATAATACAAAAAGTGCGTTTATGGATATAAACAATCGAGCCGTAGCATATTTCCAACAATGTGGTATGTGCGACTAGCAAAGGCTCAGATCAGCCTGCGCATACACGCTTTAAGATCAGAGCCTTTGCTAGTGCCTTTAATATTCTATGACTGTTAAACTACTGACTGAACATCAATTGGAGTTTCTAAGCTTAAAAGGAGGCTTCACAGGCTCGTCTGAGTCTACACGTGTCAAAATGCCACATTGTTGGAAATCACATGTCGTGGGTGAATTGGGCCATGACGCGAGAAAACCTGTCTTCGGTGGTTTGCGAACAACAAATGCGCAGACCAGCCTGCGCATCCGCGCAGTCTGATCAGCGTCTTTGTTTTTCCCGTTTTGAAACGTATCATATCTAGACTTGCTATGAGCGAAATTTCAATTTTCTAGCTAGTCTCTGTAGCTGAGGAGAATGGTTTGAGTCTCCCTTTGACGGAGACACCGAAGACAGGTTTTCACGCGACGAGGCCCAATTAATTTTGGTGCTTGTTTAGGCCCCAAACGAGCTATGGCAGCAGAATCATCTGGATACCATTACTGATTCAAATGTCTCAATTTTGTTTTAATAGTAAAAATGGGGTAGGTGTATAAAACACCTCCTCCTTAAAAACTGCTACAATTTGACTGTACGAAGTGCCTAGAAATGTTGCAGAAGGTTCTAACTATTTCTGAAGTCAAACCATTTCTGGCTGGAAATTTGTGCGAAGTCACTTTTGAGAAAATAGCTCCTTGACTACTGTATTTATGAGCATTTTTTGTCCCTAAAGATTCACATTTATTGTCTTAGCAAACAGTGCAAACCCTGATGAAATGCTGCCTTATTTCATCTGGGTCTTCAATGTTTGCCAAATTACCTGTATACGGGTAACAATAATTTTGTTTTGATGCTTTATGTCTCTTTCAACAATTTGTGAGTTATGTTGTGACAATTTCCCGTCTCCCTGGGCTAAACAAGTACTATGCAGCGGATAAGGACACAACACAGTGACTCCACCAGCGATGAGACTCGAACTGGCAACCCTTTGATCCCAGTCTAATGCATTAGCTGCCACCCCATTATTGTTTCGAGATTTTTTTTTCAAAATGTCACATTTAATGCAGTGTGATTTCTAAGCAATTAATAGCAGCACAATTAAGCTTGTAGATACAAATTTTATATTTTATTATATTGAATCATTTTCAGCAAATAAAATATCAAATAATGTCAAAATAAAAGAAATATTTTAATTTTGTATTTCAAAAAGCTCAAATGACGTCATATGAGCCTCTGGCATATTTTCATCTAATTAAATTTTGAAACCTTCATAACTTGATAACTATTTTGATTTGTTTTATTAGGCTTTCGACATTCTTTTTCTCTCATTACTGGCTTTTCAATCAATAGGAGTTTTAAATAAAGTGTTTTTGAAGGTTCACAAGACCTTTAAAGTTGCACCACTGCTATTTACTTTATGACCTCACATCTCTATACTTGGAAGATCAAAGACTGGTCCTAATGAGAGAATTATGAGCTATCTACCTGGGGTCATAAAGAGGCTCTTGAAGGGTTTTGCTCTTTTGAAAGTATTACCTATTTATCATATGACGCCGCGTGTGGGAGTGAAATAGCGTCATGCAATAAAATCGATAAACCACTAGTGGTTTACAGATCTAAGGGAAGCGTTATGACGTCCATAACAACGTTGCGTACATGATGACAAAATTACGTTTTACGCCAAAATGAGATTTCAAAGTATCCTTAATGTCATTATGATAAATAGAATCTAACATTCGTGCCCTTGTATTATTGAATTTATTAAACGAGTTACGAAAGAGATTTTATCTCTTTTCCCCAACTCGGTGAATAGATTCAATAAAACATGAGCACTCATGTAAGATCCTCTATATCTGCAACAAGGGGAGCACTCATGTAAGATCCTCTATATCTGTACCTGTGTACTCAAGATATATAAGTGATCCCTAAACTCTCAGTATGGGGCTCCTGACAGTCTGATAAGCTTGATTTGGCTGCTGGCAGTCTCGTCAAGCATCTCATTTGATCTTTTCTCCAACTTGTTTAATAAATTCAATAAGAAATGATCACTCATGTAAGATCCCCTATAGATCAAATTACTCAGCCATGAAATATAAGTCACAATAACTTACTTTTATTGCCTATTCAGTAATGAGGTAGACAATATTAGAAACTAGGACCCAAGTTAAAAAGGTTTAACTGTTTTTTGTAATTTTTTTGCAACAGTAGAATGGGGCGCGCTGTAGCCCTTACAAAAAAGATATTTAAAAAAAAATGGCTACAACAATTGAAGCAAAGACTCCTACAGCTCCTGCAAATGTTTGCTTTTTGATTATCTGCAGTATTTATTCTAGTCTTTGCTTTAAAATGAAAGTAAATAAATAACAAACCTTTTTTCACCGTAAAACCCGTTGATGTGTTGACACCTTATCCGTTGTTACACGTTTTTACAGTTAACACCCGTTGATACCCCGGTTTTAATGTGCACAGTTTCCATAGCTTGTTCTTGCTCACCACTAAAATGCCTCATTTTATATTGGAATAGCATGAAAAAGACTACCAGAAAATCCTGAATTCGCTGAAATGCGACATAATGGCTTTATTTTAAAACTACAATGATGTCACGGATCTACGTGCGATAAGCATGCGGCTGTTCGTTTTTATCGTGTGAAATAGGATCTGGTGTGTGAGAATCTGTGGTTCTTCATGGTGCCTTGGATTTGCTGTAATCTGTATTTGTGACATTTCTTTGTCAAATATGTGGTTCCCCACAGCCTGTGCCATGGGTTTCTCCCTGAGCTGTAATTGTCGCATTTCTGGTCATGGGTTATAGGGAATGTGTGGTTACCCTCAGCATGTGCCATGGGTTTCTCCGTGAGCTGTAATTGTCGCATTTCTGGTCATGAGTTAAAGGGAATCTGTGGTTACCCACAGCCTGTGCCATGGGTTTCTCAGTGAGCTGTAATCGTCGCATCTGGTCATGGGTTATAGGGAATCTGTGGTTCCCCACAGCCTGTGCCATGGGTTTCTCCCTGAGCTGTAATTGTCGCATTTCTGGTCATGAGTTATAGGGAATCTGTGGTTACCCACAGCCTGTGCCATGGGTATCTCAGAGATCTGTAATTGTCGCATTTCTGGTCATGCGTTATAGGGAATCTGTGGTTACCCACAGCCTGTGCCATGGGTATCTCAGAGATCTGTAATTGTCGCATTTCTGGTCATGGGTTATAGGGAATCTGTGGTTCCCCACAGCCTGTGCCATGGGTTTCTCCGTGAGCTGTAATTGTCGCATTTCTGGTCATGGGTTATAGGGAATCTGTGGTTACCCACAGCCTGTGCCATGGGTTTCTCCCCAAGCTGTAATTGTTGCATTTTTGGTCATGGGTTATAGGGGATCTGTTTACTCACAGCCTGTGCCATGGGTTTCTCCCCAAGCTGTAATTGTCGCATTTCTGGTCAAGGGTTATAGGGAATCTGTGTTTACTCACAGCCTGTGTCATGGGTTTCTCCCTGAGCTGTAATTGTCGCATTTCTGGTCATGGGTTATAGGGAACCCGTGGTTCCCCACAGCCTGTGCCATGGGTTTCTCCGTGAGCTGTAATTGTCGCATTTCTGGTCATTGGTTATAGGGAATCTGTGGTTCCCCACAGCCTGTGTCATGGGTTCCCCCTGAGCTGTAATTGTCGTATTTCTGGTCATGGGTTATAGGGAAACTGTGGTTCCCCACAGCCTGTGCCATGGGTTTCCCCCTAAACTGTAATTGTCGCATTTCTGGTCATGCGTTATAGGGAATCTGTGGTTACCCACAGCCTGTGCCATGGGTTTCTCAGTGAGCTGTAATTGTCGCATTTCTGGTCATGAGTTATAGGGAATCTGTGGTTACCCACAGCCTGTGCCATGGCTTTCTCAGTGAGCTGTAATTGTCACATTTCTGGTCATGGGTTATAGGGAATCTGTGGTAACCCACAGCCTATGCCATGGGTATATCAGAGATCTGTAAATGTCGCATTTCTGGTCATGGGTTATAGGGAATCTGTGGTTACCCACAGCCTGTGTCATGGGTTTCTCCGTGAGCTGTTATTGTCGCATTTCTAGTCATGAGTTATAGGGAATCTGTGGTTACCCACAGCCTGTGCCAAGGGTATCTCAGAGATCTGTAATTGTCGCATTTCTGGTCATGGGTTATAGGGAATCTGTGGTTACCCACAGCCTGTGCCATGGGTTTCTCCGTGAGCTGTAATTGTCGCATTTCTGGTCATGGGTAATAGGGAATCTGTGGTTCCCCACAGCCTGTGCCATGGGTTTCTCTGTGAGCTGTAATTGTCGCATTCCTGGTCATGGGTAATAGGGAATCTGTGGTTACCCACAGCCTGTGCCATGGGTTTCTCCCCAAGCTGTAATTGTTGCATTTCTAGTCATGGGTTATAGGGAATCTGTGGTTACCCACAGCCTGTTCCATTGGTGTCTCCCCAAGCTGTTATTGTTGCATTTCTGGTCATGGGTTATAGGGAATCTGTGGTTACTCACAGCCTGTGCCATGGGTTTCTCCCCAAGCTGTAATTTTTGAATTTCTTGTCATGGGTTATAGGGAATCTGTGTTTACTCACAGCCTGTGCCATAGGTTTCTCCCCAAGCTGTAATTGTTGCATTTTTGGTCATGGGTTATAGGGAATCTGTGTTTACTCACAGCCTGTGCCATGGGGTTCTCCCAAAGCTGTAATTGTCGCATTTCTGGTCAAGGGTTATAGGGAATCTGTGGTTCCCCACAGCCTGTGCCATGGGTTTCTCCGTGAGCTGTAATTGTCGCATTTCTGGTCATTGGTTATAGGGAATCTGTGGTTACCCACAGCCTGTGCCATGGGTTTCTCACTGAGCTGTAATTGTCGCATTTCTGGTCATGGGTTATAGGGAATCTGTGGTTCTCCACAGCCTGTGCCATGGGTTTCTCCGTGAGCTGTAATTGTCGCATTTCTGGTAATGGGTTATAGGGAATCTGTGGTTACCCACAGCCTGTGCCATGGGTTTCTCCCCAAGCTGTAATTGTTGCATTTCTGGTCATGGGTTATAGGGAATCTGTGTTTACTCACAGCCTGTTCCATGGGTTTCTTCCCAAGCTGTAATTGTTGCATTTCTGGTCATGGGTTTTTACTCACAGCCTGTGCCATAGGTTTCTCCCAGAGCTGTAATTGTCGCATTTCTGGTCATGGGTTATAGGGAATCTGTGGTTACCCACAGCCTGTGCCATGGGTTTCTCTCTGAGCTGTAATTGTCACATTTCTGGTCATGGGTTATAGGGAATCTGTGGTTACTCACAGTGCCAAAGATTTGTCTGTGATCTGGTTAGATTGTGTAAAATTCAAGGACTTTATAAAGATTTGCCTACTGTTTTCAAGGACTGAAAACTTAAGAAAAATACTGATTTACACGTTAAAATTCTATTTCTGAAATGCTAGAATCCATTACTAAAGATAATAGTTGAATATAAGTAGTATAAAATTGTGGTGCCTTTATTTGGTGCAGCATATGTGCTGCACCAAATAAAGGCACCACAATTTTATACTGATTTAAGGTCTCCAAAAACACTGTAGAATCATCCGATAAATGGTAAAATTCAAGACTTTTCAAGACCTTTGAGTGTTTTCAAGTACTTTTCAAGGCAAATTTAACTTTCACGGACTTTTCAAGACAGTCCTGTATATTCAAGTACTTTTCAAGCCTGTGGGAACCATGGGTATTTTAGCAATCCATAGTCATGGATTTTTTTGAGAATATAAGAATCTATCATGAGTATGAGGGTGAGATAGAAAAATCCGTCCCGAGGATCACTGATTGGCATCACGGTCACTGGACATTTCGGCCCATGTCAATTTCGGCCCATAACCAAATCGGCCTATACAATTTCGGCCCACAGGTATAATAATGTATAATTGGTATGTTTGTCTATAATTGGTATAATTAGATCGGCTTACCTGTAATTATCCACACAAACTTAAAAAATAATAAAAATGGTTCGTTTCAATTGATTAGGAGTTTGTATGTAAGAGAAGAGTTCATCACATAGGCAACGAGCAGCCAAGGCCCAGATGGGCCTGTGCATTTGCGTAGTCTAGCCAGAGTGTTCCTAATCGCATCTGAACACAAGCGATTCTTTCTTACCCAATTATTCAGTTTACTCACTGAACAAGCAGTATTTGCTAATGAAAAATATATATGGGATTTATGAGTATTTCTTCTAATAAAGATACCAGTCTAAGCGTGTTGTAGTCTTAACTAGTTTGTAAAGTCAATCTTTTTTCAGTTTTTTTTTTCTCAATATAACTCTATTTAACAATCTTAAATATTTTCAATAATATATAATCTCTTTTGCAGAAATCCAGGTTGACAAAATTTATGGGCCGAAATTGCTATGGGCCGAAATTGACATGGGCCGAAATTGACATGGGCCGATTTTGTTATGGGCCGAAATGACCCGGAACCGGCATCACGAGGCTGCCGAATAATGACAATCGGTGATGGCACAAGACGGATTCTTCAATCCCATCCTCATAATAGATTACTTTTCTTGCTCACCAATTAATACCTCATTTATATTGGAAAAAAAACTTGAAAAGTCTTCCAGAAAATCCTGAAGATTATGCTGAGATTCGACATGGTGACGTCATTTTAACATTACAATGACGTCATTGATCGACGTGTGGCCAGCTTGCGGCTATTTTTTTTTATCTCTACTTAGGGCTGGTACGGGTGTGTGAGATGGAAATATCTCACATGGGTAAAAACAACGGAAATCCCTATCTGGTGTTGGGGAATCTATGGTTCCAGACGTTACCTTATGTTTGTCTTTGACACGTAATTGTGGCATTTACTGATCATGGGGTTTAAGGAGTCTTTAGTTCATTGGTTTGAATGTGATTGTGATATTTTCTGGTTTAGGTGACAGCCCTGTGCAAAGCATTGAGTGTGGCAATGCATCATGCTAGAGGACTACTGTACTCGAACAACGCAGTCATCGCGGGCTGGTTGCTGTTGAAGAGGGCACAACTAGTGTACCTGGCTGTTAAAAAGAGTAAGATTTTGTCAATATTTTACACCTGAAATTATTCTTTGCTGATTATCAATTATATATCCAGCTGTTTAACAGCTGTGATTCGAGCAATAGTGGACAACTGCCTGAGTTATGCAAAAATGTATTTTTCCTGAAAAAGAGAATGAAAGGCATTTTGTTTATGTCCTGGAATTTATGCTTACTTTCGCTAAATTGCAAAGTACTTTAATGCGCAAAAAGCTCGAAATCTGAGCACAGAGTATTTTGAAAGTTATTCTAGCTTTTCATACTGTATGCATTGTTCTGTATATCATGTATTCAGTCGTCGATTGCAACATATTGAGATTATTTAGCCCCTTGACAACTGGTGCAATGCCCCTAACTTCTCAGATGTTGTGTAAAACTATAAAAAGGTGTACATCTCCGCAACTAATAAACAGAAGTATTCAAGACTTTCTACTCCTTCACTTATTTGTATTCTTCAATATATGATGTCATTAAACCATAACTTATGACGTGCATAGCACACTCATTAGTAAGTTAACACAGTTTGGATGTATAAAATCCCCTAGGCTATAGCCAGAAATCGGCTGGTACTTAGATAGTGTTTGAAAATTAAGGTTCCAATTGAGACAGAATGGACTAAAATACCTCAGTGATAATTCCAAATAAAACTAGAGGACCTGAAGGTCCTGAGGCGCTCAACTAATATCTTTAATAATGTTAAAATAGGTCAATGTCATCTACAGCTTTAATATATTGGGGCTGCAGCCATTTTGGTCAAGTGACCAAAACAATCTAATGAAAAATCTAGCAAACAGCCAAGTGATTTCTGTGAAAACGATGTTAAGATAGGTATGTGGCAGTCCAAACTAGAGGACCAGAAGGTCCTGAGGCACTCACCTGATCTCTTTAATAATGTTAAAATAGGTCAAGGTCAACTACGGCTTATAATAAAACAAATTTTGCTTTACCATATATGAGGGTTGCAGCCATTTTGGTTAAGTGACCTAAAACAATCTAATGAATACTCCATCAAACAGCCTAGTGATTTCTGAAAAAAAAAAAAAACAATGTTTAGATGTGGCAGTCCAAATGAATGGCATTGGATAAAAGGTCACAGGTCAGCTTCATATTTGGTAAAACCATTGTCTCATAAGGTAAAACATTTCTCGAAATTATCATGATTTCTGCTTAAACAGTTATAGAACAAAAAATGTCACAGTCACGTGACGAATGCCCTCAAAGGAATTGGTCTAGCATAAGACACATTTGAGAAAATTTAGCTGTAATATAGGAGATATGCTCCAGACACGAAGAACCTAGAAATGAGGCCAGAAGTCATTGTCAAGGCAAGAGTGACCCAAAATGGTATGCACCACTCCGCCATCCCAAGAGGAATCAACTCACCAAATTTGGGATTCCTACATCAAATAATAAAGGAGATATGCGCCAGACACGATTATTCTAGAAACTAGGTCATAGGTCAAGATCACAGTGACTTAAAAATGGTATGCGACACATCAGCATCCAAAGATGTATCCATACAGCAAATTTGGGATTCCCATCTCAAATGATATAAAAGCACCGCAAGCACTGCATAATACCCCGCCACTGCTGGGGGCACCAAAAGTTATTTTGTGAGATATATAATGCCTAAATAGCAACAGAACTGAGATAGACAGTGATATGACGTCCTTAGTCACAATATGTAACCTTTGATGGTCAACATATCTGTGAAGTTTCATTCAGATATTTCATATAGTAAAGGAACTACAGGTCAAAAACATTTTCCAGATTAATCAAGGGCGGATAACTCATGAACTGGAAAGGTAAGAGTGACGGTCCTTCGTTGTAATATGTAACCTTTGCTGTTCAACATATCTGTGAAGTTTCATTCAGATATCATAAACAGTAAAAGAATAACAGGCCAGAAACCTTTTTTAAAGGGAGAAAGGGCAGTAACTCCATCGAAAATGGTTTGATTTTGCCCATTAACAATCCCATACCACTCATCCCCAATAACATATGTATGCAAAATTTGAAAAAAATTCTGTGCATAAAAACTCAAGTTATCGATCAGAAACAGTAAGCACGGACGGATGAAATGAACTACAGGTCAAAAACCAATTCTCAGATCAATCAAGGGTGGATAACTCATGAACTGGAAAGGTAAGAGTGACGATCCTTACCCACAATATGTAACCTTTGATGGTCAACATATCTGTGAAGTTTCATTCAGATACTCCATATAGTAAATGAACTACAGATCAAAAACCATTTTTCAGATCAATCAAGGGCGGATAACTCATGAACTGGAAAGGTAAGGGTGACGGTCCTTACTAAAAATATGTAACCCTTGATGTTCAACATATCTGTGAAGTTTCATTCAGATATTCCATATAGTAAAAGAAACTACAGGCCAAAAACCAATTCTCAGATCAATCAAGGGTGGATAACTCACAATCTGGAAAGGAAAGAGTGACGATCCTTAGTCACAATATGTAACCTTTGATGATCAACATATCTGTGAAGTTTCATTCAGATATTCCATATAGTAAATGAACTACAGGTCAAAAACCATTTTCAGATCAATCAAGGGCAGATAACTCAAAACTGGAAAGGTAAGAGTGGTGGTTCTTTGTCACAGTATGTAACCTTTGATGTAAAACATATCTGTAAAGTTTCATTTAAATATTCCACATAGTAAAGGAACTACGGGTAAAAAACATTTTTTAATTCAATCAAGGGCGGATAACTCACAAACGGGAAAGGCAAGAGTGACGGTTCTTAGTCACAATATGTTACCTTTGATTTGAAACATATCTGGTAGAAGTAGTAGTAGTTAAACAATCAATATGTTATGCATCGTTCCATAACTCGAAGGGCATGCAAATAATAATTTTGATTTTACAAAAATATAACATTTCAACAACAACAAAATCATGTGATGTGCCTCTGTACGTGTTTGACAATCAACTCGTTAACACTTTTGAATTCACGTACAGACGCATAAACCATACAATAGCAAAAGCAATGACGACGACAACAGTAGTAGTAAGATTTTGATTCTGGCCTAAAAGAAGTTTTACGGTTTGAAACCACCATGGATTACCTTCAGGTCAACTACGGACGCACAAACCATACAATGATTTACACGTGCAGCAGCAGCAGCAGCAGCAGCAGCAGCAGCAACAATGCCAACACAAAACTTTTGAATCTGTCCTAACAGAAGTTTTACGGTATGAAATGCCTTTCTTATTTACCAGTTACATAATTGGATGACATTTCCTTGATTTATCTTACTGCACAACCTGACATCCATACTTATTAAACCCGTAAATCTGGTAAAATTACTTGAAAGTCACACAAAATCAATGTGATTATATGTGCCATATCTATACGAACACGTCACACCCAGACAATAACATGGATGGCGAAAATTTTAATCAGCCCTTAGCATTCTGAGCAGGGCATGCACTCATGACATACATGTTAAACAATATGTCTCCTTTATGTTGGTAGACAATGAGGGCCCTGATCAGTCAGTGCGATGCATGCATCGCACAGACTGATCAGGACCCTCGTTGTGCTTATTATCAATTGGGGCCTTTTTGAATGACAAATTTCAATGCGTTTCCACTAAAATAAGAAAATCGAATGAAAAATCTATTTCACTTCTTGATTTTCTCAAATGAGCATCCCGTCACAGGAGATGCATGATGAGTTAAAAAAAATCCCTCCGTACCCACTCCCAGCATCAACACATATTCTGAAGAAGTGGGCTTTTGTCCGCCGTACCAGATTCAGCAGAGGGCTTTTGTCAAAGAGGGCTTTTGTCCTAGTGGGATTTTGTCCCAGTGGGCTTTAGTCCGTTCCCCTCTGAAATCACCTTTTAATCAAAGTTAATAAGGCTGTGCGATAAAATGTGATTGCTACGTTGCCCAAGCCTCTTTATTTTTTTTTATTTTTGCTTGCAAAGTTACCAAGTAAACACACATTCTACGCCACAACTTTGAGCCTTGTGTTTGTGTATTCTAGAAAAAACACATTGTCTCTAGACACCATTAAAACGACACATTCACCCCTTAGCCTATTATAAGAAAGAGAAAAAACAGACACGTGACATGTGGACATACGCAATGTAATTGACATTGTGATGATTGGCCAGCGCTGCATGCTGGGTCATTTAGAAATATATTATTTTTTGTCATCTACTGATTAAATAATAACTTAAAAAGAATAACTTTAAACGAATCAGGGGTATTACAGATTGTCAGATTGCTTCGATTCAGATCAGGCCAGACAACTTATCCGAATGGTGTGGACACGGAATGCAGCAGACAATCGTGAAAAATGTCGTTTGTAGACAAATGTGCTCGGGCAAGCTAGAATTGACCCTTATAGGAACGGGTACAATGGCAAAAGGCGGTTTGATAAGACGAGAAAGAAATCATGACACTTTTCATTGAAATTATATTTAACATACTGTATGACCCCTCAATATATCCCTTTAGAGACGCCTTTTAACGCTTTTGCAAACAGAGCAGACCCTGATAGCTGCCTGATCAGTTTCAACTATGTTTGCTTATAGAACTATAGATATTATCCTACATTAGTGGGCCACAAGTATTTTATTTGTTCTATGTAAAAACGTGAAAGTTTATTTATATACTTATTCATAGTGGGTGGGGCTTAGCATGCATATTCATGGAGGAAAGGGATATACGATGAACCATGTATCGACTGTATGGATGTAGCCGCTGTGGTGTAGTGGATCAACCAACAGCTTTGTAGATCAGGGGTCGCGGGATCGATCCCCAACTTCACCAGCATGTCCGATAAGACTCTTAGCTGTGGCCCCGTCTCCATATGACCTTAGCTGTTGGTGGGACGTTAGACGCAAAACACACAGTTTGTATGGAAAATTACATTGGGCTTAAAAAATTGTGTAGGTTTATATTTATTTGGATGAATTAAATACCCTTTTTACAGTACAAGGCCTAATACAATAACGAGAGAAAAATGATTCAGAAAAGATGAATATTTCAGTAAAATGTCGCAATTAGGTCACATGAGATTTGAGTATAGGTATGAGTGTAGAAAATGATGAATTTTATGTCTAATGACGTTAATCCGCCCCTGAAATACGTCAGACTCGCATACCCACAGGCACAGTAACCTAATAACCCGTTTTATCTCTTGTTTATTATTTTGATTTCTCGTCACAAGACCAGAGATACGTGAAAATGCGGTAAACCGCGTGGTAAACCGCATAGAAACCCCTGTTTATGTCTAATCTGTACGAAGTTCATTTTTCATCACAAAGGACTACCCTTGCTTGACCAAAAGAGCAAGTCACAAAACCAATACATGTACAACCCCGTTGTAACTTACAGGAGACAAGGTTTCATATTTTTACCAATTATTGTTTTGAAACCGACGTCAATTGTCCTCTTTTTGTGGGACATATGTGAACATCAGACGCCGCACGACGTCTGATCAGGATCTCCACTGTTTGCTACAGAATATTCTATTAAAATTTGATTAAAATAAATACTTAGCTATTTAAAAACAAGGTGCCCAATGGGCAACGATCGCTCACCTGAGAGCCAGCATAATGTTGGAGACACCATAATTTACGATGCTCAAAGGCAGACAGTGTTCAATCTAGGAAATTTTAAATGGGACCATTTTCATTCGATTTCAGATGAAAATAAAACACTGTCCAATATTTCCCCATTCACATAATGGTAAAGATGGCCCAGTCTAGCTTTAACAAGGGGCCATTTGATCCAAAAGGGGGTCAATGGCCCCATGACATCCTCTAGATTGAACTCTGGCAGATAACTCTGAACTTGAAAAAGTGACCAGGAATTAATTCAAAAACATTAGATATTATGCCAGTTCTAGTTATCTGCAAGTATTAAAAAGATCTGAAAAAAATTGCTGAGAAAACCTGGTGAAAGTGTAGTTTTAAGATTTTCAAGGGCAGCTAATTCCGTAGTCAGTGATGAGATCTGACTGAAATTCAAACTCATTCACACTTTTATGTATGTCCTGGTAACCTACAAGGATGAAGAAAATCAAATGAAAAATGAAGGCGCTAGAGTGGTCACAGCATTATACAATTATATTTTTGACGCTCAAGGGAAGCTAACTCTGTAGCTGGTGGATGGGTGTGGCGGAAAATCAAACTCTTTCAAACTTTTATGGAAGTCCTTGTTTCCTGCAAGATTCAAAAATGAAGGTGCTAGAGTGGTCATAATAGATCTCCCATTGTAAGTCTGTGCAGATTTTTTATGATGCTCCAGGGAAGTTAACTCCACAGTCTAAGGTTGGTTCTACTTTAAATTAAACTCATCCAAGCTTTTATGGTTGTCCTTTTTACATGCAAGAATGAAGAGGATCCAATCAAAAATGAAGGCACTAGAGTGGTCACAACATTATCAATCAATTTTTAAGATGCTCAAGGGCAGCTAACTCCATAATAGGTGATGGGATCTTGACGGAATTCAAACTCAACCAAGCTTATGTAGTTGTCCATCATATCTGCAAGTATGAAGAAAATCCATTTAAAATTGAAAGCACTAGGGCGGTCACAACATTTCTCCCATTATAAGTCTATGGGGATTTTTCAGACACTCAAGGGCAGGTAACTCATAAGTCCCTGATCGAATCCTGCCCAATTTCGAACCCATCCGAGATTTTATGGGTGTCCCTGTTGTCTGTAAGAATGAAGAAGATCCAATCAAAAAATGAAGGCGCTGGAGTGGTCACAACATTATTCATTGATTTTTCACCCGCTCAAGGGCAGCTAACTCCGAAGTCAGTGATGGAATCTTGCCGAAATTCAAACCCATCCAAGCTTTTATGGCTGACCTTGTTACCTGCAAGAATGAAGAAGATCCATTGGAAAAGGAAGGTACTAGAGTGGTCACAACGTTTCTCCCATTATAAGTCTATGGGGATTTTTCCAAACACTCAAGGGCAGCTAACTCATAAGTCATTCGTCGGATACTGCCCAATTCGGAGCCCATCCGAGATTTTATGGGTGTCCTTGTTGCCTGCAAGAATGAAGAAGATCCAATAAAAAATGAAGTCGCTATAGTGGTCACAACACTATTCATTGATTTTTCACACGCTCAAGGGCAGCTAACTCCGAAGTCAGTGATGGAATCTTGCCGAAATTCAAACCCATTCAAGCTTTTATGGCTGACCTTGTTACCTGCAAGCAAGAAGAAGATCCATTGGAAAATGAAGGTACTAGAGTGGTCACAACGTTTCTCCCATTATAAGTCTATGGGGATTTTTCCAAACGCTCAAGGGCAGCTAACTCATAAGTCGGATACTGCCCAATTTCAAAGCCATCCGAGATTTTATGGGTGTCTTTGTTGCCTGCAAGAATGAAGAAGATCCAATCAAAAATGAAGGCGCTATAGTGGTCACAACACTATTCAGTAGTAAGAGCGTCTCTATAGCGTCAAGATAAAAAAGGTCCCTTATGACCATATAAAATTGTGTAAAAAGGTCCTTTTTAACCAGACAAATGGATGCTGTAGAATTATAGCATCAAGTTCAAGGTCACTCTTGTAATGACGTCATTTTCTATTTTTAGTAACTGACACGTTCAGACCTTTTTATCTATATTTAGACATTATGACTTCTTACACTCTGAGCCATTTTCTTCTGACACGTATTCAGACAGCTGTGCGTTTATGGATTTTTATGTCCTTTTGCATGCTGCTTACTTTTGGGTTTTTTTCTCACCGTGTTTCTGTCTTTTCTGAGACAAATCTTAGCAGTGCGGAAAAGGCCTCTGTCAAAGATGAAGGTAGACTCCTCACAGACTGTGCATATGAAGCTTTAACGCTTTGGGCCTGTATCCATGTTTCTTAAATTTCACAACGCCCCCTGTCCCACAGAGATTGATCGTGAAATAATGTCTACTGTCATTGACCTCTCTCTTTGAGAAGGTTCATTGTCATACATGTTTCGACCTGCACGTCTATATTTAGACATTGATTATGTATTGACATGTACGAAATTGGCCAGGAAGCTTTTATAAAAAGAGTTTTGGGGCTATAATTGTTTAGTTTTCTCCTATTTTTCAAAATGAGAGCATTTGTCATTTCACTTCACGCCTTCGAAAAACATTTGGATGCCAGTAACCTTAGCGCTTCAGTATTTTTAAACAGATTTATCATGTTCCAGAGCATCAAAAACTGCTTAAATCAACCCGATGAGATTTCCCAACATGGAAAAAGATTTGAACTCGTGAAAAGATTTCCCTATAACATAGGAGTCATGGGATATACCAATCAGTCGAGTCAAAGTGTTAAAGTAGTGTATACCAGGACAAGAAAGATGGTTTTTGTTATCACAGCTTACCCAATATCGTCGTGAAACAAAACATACATGAACATGTTGTAGGACTATAAATAGACATTGGGTAACTATAAATAACCCTCCAATCGGATTTTGTGGCAAATCAGAAAAGACATTGTGATATATAAGTCGCATCACATGCATTCGAGTCATTACCGTTCAGACACTCGAACAGTAAACATGTCTAGATGCAGAAAGAGCCTTGGCAATGATCGTTACGTGGAAGTCAAAGAGTGGAAAGGTGAATTGCGTGTGGACCTGAGAGAATGGAAAGACGACAAACCAACGAAAAAAGGAATCAGCTTAACCTTGATGCGATGGAAGAATTGGGTGGATAGCCTGGAATACGCTGATCAAGCAAGGGCAGAGGAAAAACCCTATCTGGGAACCAAGTTCAAAGGGTAATTAAAGTAAAATGGCACACAAAACACCGTAGGAAGCTTTAATGTGTAGTTTAGGTATCCAGCATGCAGATTATATGAGTAGCTTAAATAATTTACTGCACGACCATTTGGGTCTGCACTATAATCACTATGTGAGTACGTCCTTCAGTGGTCAATTAGTGAAAATGCTCATCAACCTTGAACTACATGGTCTATTTTGATCAAATGTTGCATACAAATGCATTTCATCATTATCTAACCACTAACATGTATAACCACCTTTTTTGATGGATAAGAGTTTGCTCTCACTGTTGTCAGTAAGTGAAAATGCTCATAGCTCTAGAACCGAATGGTATGTTTGGATCAAAATTTGTGTACATATTTATTTTAACATTTTCCAGCCACTGGTCTGCAAGATGGTGACGAGACTTTGCCAAGCATCATTTTGGCAGATGAATGTCTTTTTTGTCTCATGACTCTTGAAAAGCACATATATTTTGATCGAATTTTGCTTACTATACATCCAAGATATTTTTATACTGTCCCAATTATTAGAAAATATGCTTCATATTAAATATTCGTACGACGAGAATAGTGAAATAGTGTGTTTGCAGCTTCACTTTCATACAAGGGAGCCAATTCACTAAATGCTAAATCGATGGGGAATTTTTTTTCCTCTTTAAAGACAGCCAATTCTACTGATCCATATTAAAGTAACATTTTTGGAGGGGTTCTAGGGTTTTATGAAAAGAATTAAGGTTGTTAAGAGCTTTTTTCCTTGTTATCTATTATTATTTAACTTTATTTGATATACCGAAGACAACCTTAAAATGTATAAGTAAGCAAAATTTTAATGAAACTATACCATGTGGCTCAAAAAATATAAGCATTTTCACTAACCAGCCATGACCAAGACTGATGCTCAGCAAAGCCTCATCATCGTTTTGTATGCAAGTGTCTAGACAATGTGAAAATGTATAACTAAGTAAAATTCGATCAAAATATTTGTGCTTTTCAAGAGTCATGAGCATTTTTACAAAAAAAGACATTGATCTGCTAAAATGATGCTTGGCAAAGCCTCGTCACTATTTTGCATATCAGTGGCTGGAAATTGTTAAAATAAATAAGTAAGCAAAATTTGATCCAAACATACCATGTAGTTCTAGAGTAATGAGCATTTTCACTAACTGACAACAATGAGCTGAAATGCCACTCAGCAAACTCTTATCCACCAAAAAAAGTTTGTTATACATGACAATGGTTAGATAATGATGACATGCATTTGTATGCAGCTGGACCCACCGTGGCTCAACTTGAGGTTTTCTTTAGCTCTGACTATCTGTGAGTCATGAGCCCTTTTCTTTGTTTCATCATGATGCGTAAATTTGATAAGAATGTTTCTCCATGATGATACATTGCATTAGTTAGATGGCCTCCATGCGAGCTGAACATTTCTTGTACTTCAACAACAGCAGAATCTAGGGTGAAGATTTGGTACCAGTAAAATGCATTTAAGCCCCCCCCCCCCCCCCCCCAGTGGCTTAGGCTGCTGTCCGTTCTAAGGCGGTGGTTCTGTTGTTGTTGACTTTTTGTTTATTGTTATTCCCATTGTGGGAGTCTGTAATTGTTCTATGTTTTGTTGTACGTTGCTTTGTGTCCGTTCTAGTATTGCTATCATCTTGATGGGGAAGAGAGAGCTGATTGCTTTGCTTAACTTGTCTTCCTGGTGTCTCGTGATGGTTGAGCGGCTCTTCCTCGCGGTGCCACAGGGTTGTCTGTGGTTTGTGATTGTGGTATTTCCTGATCATACTCACTTACTATTTTTGATGTGGCTCAAGGTTTATGAGCATTTTCTGTAATGACCACGGAGGGATGGACGGAATTACTCACGTCGTGATTATAGTGCAGACTCAACGGTCATGCAGTAAATTATTTAAGCTACTCATATAATCTGCATGCTGGATGCCTAAGCTACACATGAAAGCTTTGGGAACAACTTCGGGCTTCCTCCGGTGTTGTGTGTGCTATTTAACTTGAATTACCCTTTGAACACGATAATTATGACTAATATCATTTGCTTTAACAACTGCTCCATGTATTCTTCAAGATGTCTTATAAACCCTACCCCAGTATTAAGGAGCCAATTCTGGTATGTACCATTTTAGTAAAAATATGTGATATATTTGCTTGTGGTTGATAGCTTACATTTTGGAACTGTCTTGCTTATATATAATGAAAACTCAAAGAACTACAAGTTTTTCCCTAAGATCAGATTACTTATTAAAAGGTGTTACATTAAGCGACGATTTTGTACTGACAAACTATGATATTTCATAGAAAAGTGAACAATTTTACATGTTTAACATTAAATCTCCAGTGTTTTGACGCATAGAGCTAAGAAATCATTGCTGCTTATACGTATAATGCTTAAATATATGGAGACACAAACAAAAATAGGAGTGCTATATTAAAACTAAGTAAGGAAGAAGGCAAATATCAAGAATCGTACCATCAAGTACCTTACCAGATTCAGGACACTGCATGAGAAAGTGACAAAAACACAAGAAAACATCACACATAAAAGAGCAAAGAAGTCAGACCTTTCCCAATAGGGTACCACAGGGCTTCAAGAAACAGACACAGCCACAGCAGCATGTCAAAGACAAACACAAATAACAAAAAAAGAGCCACAAAAGAAACACAGCCTTGGATGGTCAGTAAGAAGATTACAGGAGGACTTAACTAGTTTCACAGTACCAACCTCACCTTCAACGCCAACGTGGACCAAGACACACAGATGCCAGGCTGCACGAAAGACCCCAACCCACCCACGAATCATCTCACAATTTCTACTGTTTCTAGCTTCTTTTTTTACAGTTATCCTCGTGTTCATTTACAACGGAGGTATTTATGCTTATAACAAAGCTATCGGGAGAAATCTATTCTTCATTCACTACATTGGTAAATGCATGCTCCTTGACAAGTATTAGCATTTAAAAAAGCTGGCGGTCGTTTATCCTTATCACTGTATGTATTCTTGCACAATGCCAATGCCGGACCCAGGGGGCACGCCCCCCCAAAGAGGCCGTGAGTGTCCTAAAAAAGTCTTCGCGCATTAATATGATGCGGAAATGGGTTGGGGTGGTTTGGTGGAGTTTTGAGGTGTTTTGGGGTGGTTTGGGATGTTTCAATGGACTGCACGACGGTTATGCTTACAGTTAAGTGAAATTTAAATTCGCAAACGAGTTTGCCTCGCGCTATAGGTAGCCTTACAAATTTCAGGGACAGTTTGCTTTGCGCTGTAGGTCAACCCACAATATTTGGCACCCAGCTCGTTGTTCGGCAGCGCATAAAAATAGCCTGAGCACGGCATAAAGGTTCGGTCAAAACCTGAATTTGATGTGCGTTTTGCATGAACGTTATTTAAGCCGCAGGCCCTGCTCGCCCGCAAAAAATATGTCCCAAAGCTCGATCCAGACAGTGACTATGCTGCGGATAACGCCACCCTTTTCTCTAAATTACTTTGTCGAAAATTGATCTACGAATTTGTTTATATTACGAAGATATTTGCTGATGATGCATTAGGCATTTGTTTATAGATTTGGATGAAACTTAGTCAAATTGGACAAACAAGTTCTGTACATATTAATAAGCTAATTTGCGTGCTGATTGGCTGGTGGATTCCAGAAATGTATTGACGAATATTAGCACTTCACGCCTTTGGATCGACTCAAGCTATGTGCATATTACTCAGGTGCTTGATGGATTCCTGAGGCTAGATACTGCTTTGACTGCTGATGAATTTGGGTTGCGCATTTAAATCAACAAGTCCGAGGTTAAGTTTCATGATATACACAATCACTGCTGTAATTACGCATTCTGGTATCTGAATGGCTAAAGGTTTGCAATTTCTAGAGACGGTTCTGTCTCCACTGACCAGTGCATCTGTGGTTCTGGCTCGCTAACCTGAGTACTGAACAAATCTGTTGTGGATTCTTTTTTTCTTCTTTTCTTTTTTTAATTCTACTAGAGGCAATAGTTTGAGTAATATTTCTGTGAATTAATTTTGATTTCGGGCAGGTGGTTAAGAACAAGAAGATGCTGTTTTAAGATATTTCTATTTTTACCTCTGGCAGCCATTTCATTCAGACGAGCAGAACAATTTTCACAATTTGGTAGAGGGCGAGATTATTGTGAATGAGAAGATGTTGTTAAAGGCATTTCCTACCTTAAGCTCTTGCGGTCCTTTTGTTCAGCGGAGCAAAACCATGGGTACATTTTTGGTAGAGAGCATTATGGGGAACATCCATGTGAAATAATTGTACATTTGGACCAGTGATTCAGAAAATGTTGTTTCAAGATTTTACTAGTTTAGCTCTGGCGGCAATTTTGTTCTGCAGAGAGAAACAATTTGTGCAACTTGAGTAAATGCATACATATGAAATTATTTTAAATTTGAACTTGCGGTTAACGATGTGTTTTTGTGTAAATATATTACTTATCTTATAACTTTGGTGACCACTTTATTAAGCAGAGCAGATTGGTCTGTGTAATTTTAGTAGAGATCATAATAAGAAATACTTCTAGGAAATTATTTTGAATTTGAACCAGTGGTCTAAAGATAGTTCTTAGATTAAACTCTGGCAATTCTTTTGTTTGGCGGAGTGGACTTTTTTTTTGCAATTGTGGTCGAAGGCATTATGAGGAACAATGATATGAAATTATTTTGAATTTGGACCATTGGTTCAAGACGAGATGTCGTTTAAAGATATTTTTTTATCTACAGCTAGTGGCAATTTTGTTTGGCAGACCAAAACTATTTGTGCAGTTTTGGTAGAGGGTATTATTAGGAACAATTCTGTTATACAATTTGCATTATGATCAGTGGTTCAGGAGGAGATGCCATTTAAAGATAGTTCTGGCTGCCATTTTGTTTCGTGGACCTAAACCATTTGTGAAAACTTGGAAGAGGGATTACGAGAAATACTTCTGTGAAATGGTTTTGGATTTGAACCAGTGATTCAGGAGGAGGAGATATTATTTAAATGTCTTAGCTATAGCTCTGGCAGCCTTTTGCCCGGCGTAGCCGAACCATTTGTGTAATTTTGGTATAGAGGATTATTTGGAACATTCCTGTGAATTATTTTAAATTTGTACCAGTGGTTCAGGTTGAGATTTCACTTAAAGAAAATAAGTTATGCATGACGGACAACAAAAACGGCGCTCAATGTACGATGAACGGCGGGTTAGGACTAATCTAATAGCTCACCTTTAGCTTCAGGCTCACTTGAGATAAAATGGATAGGGCTGGCGATATAAGGGTCTAGCAAGTAGGTGGTGCTTCAGGTAGAGGGGATGGCGGGGCTTGTGTAAGGAATTTGAATTGTGTTGGAATTGAGTGAGTAGGTGGTGAGCTTTTGCTATGGGGTGACTAGACTTGTGTGCTCTGCGTTTGTCTTTGTTTTGCTATGCATTACTTTGTGTCCATTTTAGTTTTGCAAGCATCTTGAAGTAGAAGATAAAGCTGGTTGGTTTGCTATTATTGTCTTACAGATGTATTGTCACTATAAATGTTCTGTGGTCTTACAGATGTATTGTCACTATAAATTTTCTGTGGCTCTTCCTCACGGTGCCGTGGGTCGGTCTGCAGTATGTGATCGTGCTATTTCCTGATCATACTCACTTACTGTTTGAGTAACTGAGAGGGATGGTTGGAAATTTGGACCAGGAGAGGAGAGGATAAGGGGTTAGATAAATTGGTTGTGAGGTTTATATGACCGAACGGCAGGGTAGGGTTAGTGAGTGGTGATTTGGGTAAGTGAGTGGTAGGGTTGGGTTAATAGAAGGTGAGGTTGTTTAAGATGAAGGGGTTTGGGTTACAAGGTTTGAGCAAATGAATGGCGGGGGTAATAACGTGGGCATTGCAGGGCTTGGTAAATTTGGTGGTGGGATTGGGTAAGTTGGTAACGTGTTGCATAAATAGATGGTGGGTTTGGGAAATTGGATAACAGGTTGGATAAGTTGATTTTGTTTGTTTTGATTCTTTACATTCCAGTCAACATTTTTCAGTCATGCCAGAACCAGACTTCCTGGGTTGAATTAGCACTAAGCAGTTGATGTTGGGTTAGTGAGGGTTAGTTGGGAAAAAACATGGCAGGGTTAGGTTAGTGTGTGTGACAGGTTGGCAAGGGAGTTGCAGGATCGGTTTTGTGGTTTGCAATGCTGGGTGGTGGTGAGACTGTGTAAATGGATTGTATGGTTGGCTTAAGGTTGCGGTTAAGTAGGAAGTGACAGTCAGAATGGTAGGTAGCAAGAGGGAGTGAGGAGGAAGGGCGCGAGAAAGGGGGAAGAGAGAGGAAGTGAGATGGTGAGATAGAGGTGATTAAGGGAAGGTATAGATCGAAAGGAAGACATAAATAGTAAGATACAAAGGGAGCTTCAGCTGTTTTATAAAATTTTTATAGATCACGATTTTTGTCATAATTATTTACATACCCCATACCTGTTTGAGTGTTTGTAATAAACTTGTGCTTTATTAGAGATATGATTTATTTCTGATCCTGTATCCACGACATATCTAGTTATAGAGAGTAAAAATACAGTGAGCCACTTTAGTTACGCACCACTTATAAAATGTTAATTTCTCGGAAAAGAAATATCATCGTTTTATTATGAGACTACAAGCGTAAAGCGCATTTATATTTGCATTTACCATTAAAATCTTACTGTGATCAGATCAGAAACAAATGAGAAAATAGATCTTGAAGGGCACTACTCCAAAAACACCATTTCACATTGCATTATTTCGAATGAAAGTTAGATCACATTGCACTTTTTCCAGGGTCAAATTTCTTCTATACCAGAGATGAGAGCCGATGTATTCTTGGCAACATCTATGACTGGAATGTGTTTGTTAACTTTATCTTTTTTAAGCGTTTTACAATTTTGGTTCCCAGCTGGCCAAGGTTGGAAAAAAGAGGATTTTAGTACTTTTTTTATAGTTAGATCAAATTTCGCATGATTCTGAGTAAACTAGTTATCAAAACACTTATTTTATAATTTCATTTTATACAACCATGTATCCGCCATTTACTTTCGTAAAAAAGTATTTGGATTTATTAGTGTCATGGTGTTGACGTTAGTGATGACGTCACTACTACGAAGGCTAAAAACGTGTCACTGATAAGATATTTTAGTGTTTTGATACTTCTATGTCAACACGTAACTCATAACAAAACAACTTGCGAAGGAAAACATTATTGTAATTGACGTTAATATGACGCCAAAACGAGCATTTCTTCAAAAAGTAACACTGTTACTTAATTCAACGGCCGAAATAAGTAGTTTTACTTGAATAAAATAATTATTTTTGGTGTTTTTCTGACAAAACGATCGTCATGGATAATGCATAGCGTAAAACGCAAATAGAACATATTGAGGTTCCGGCTGCACGTGCATTTTGTGTCAGAATTGCGTAGCAGAGTGATTCGCATGAGTGATAAAATGTCAAATTATCATAGAGAATCTTCTATTCCAGCATTTTTGTAAAAAATGTGGACCCTGAAAAGTGGTGCGTTAAAGTGGCTCACTGTATGACTTGTTTTTGCAGATGTTTTGTATCAAGTTTTAACTTCTAAAAAAGTTGATCATATTTTTAGCAAATCAAAGTTGCTTATCAAAACTCTATTTCGAATTATGAGATAATAAGGAGAGCATCAAAGAAAACTGTGGTGGGAATCTACATAGTCATGTATACGGTGCATTGTGAAAAAGAGGAAGAGAGATATAGGTGAGGGAGTGAGGATGAAAGGACGAGATAAAAAAGAAGGCGAGTCTAGAACTTCTCAACTCCAACACTCTATCACTGATCCACTGCACCAGTTATCTTAATTCGGAAATTGTTGCTGTGACCATTGATATATATGGCCATTGATATATTTACGCAATCTCAGGTTCATTGTACCTAGGACAAGTATATTAAATAATTTGGAGCCGCTTGTCATACACAATGTTCCATCCTTCGGATAAAAATCATGCGTATAGAATATTTATTGTGTAGGAAAGACAAACTGTGCTAATTTTTAATTTCATTTATGAAAGAGTGCTGTCCCACTGCTTAGAATTGTCACTTACCGGATGAGCGTATACATGTACACCTAGAAAATTCGAATTCCGATTTATCGAAATACTCCTAATTCGAAATAAATTCCGCACACAAAGGATTCAAAGAATAGTACCTATTTATGAAGATTTTTAAATTAAATACTATCTATAAAACACGTTTTGTGTACATAAAAGAAACGTTTCATACGCACACAAAACATTTGTTTGACATGAAAAAAAACAACCCTGAAATAATTCTTGCGTGGTTACATATTCTTATGTCTACATCCCTAAAATTCGAGCTTTCATTAATTCGAAATAAAATCTCTCTAAAAAAAAATAGTCCCTAGGACTTCGAATTTACGAGATTCGAGTATAGTTCATGCGTTACTAGCGTGACGAAGCCAACAATTTAACTTTGCAACCAGCGATGAATCAGGGCAGGCTGGAACAAACGTTACATACATGTATGCATGTAGGTACTTATCTCAGCCTTAGCTGACCTGAACTTCTATAGTCATACCGCACCACACTTCTACTTACGTGATGCAGTGTAGATAGAGAGTACTAGGTGAGTGTCTTTTGATATCAGGTTTACCAGACAAGGCTTTGAGAATGCTTGTTGACATCGCGAGGCTTGCCGAGCGATTCAACATGCGTTCTCAAAGTCGAACCTGGTAAACCTGATATCAAAAGACGCGAACCTGGTATTCTATTTATCAGTTACCCATTGTTGAACACTCTCCAAACTAGCGATAATGACGTTATTTTTTATGTCGTCATTAGCGACGTCATTCAAAAAGTGCAACGTCATCATTACCTGATAAAGGTACCATGCCGTGAGATAGGAAACGTTTATTAGGTCATGTTGAAACAATTCAGTTAATATTAGGGGTGACTGATAAAGGGCATGATTAGATGTTGGTTAATAATGTTATAAGTAAAGATTACGATTAAATGATTAGATCGCTCGGTTGATCAACTGCTTAACCAATCGGACAGGATGGTTTTACTCACAGCATTTTTTTTGCGGAAAAAACAATGTGTAGCATGATTTAAGAGGTAATATATATCATCCTAAACGTAGCTGACATCCCTAAACCACGCGAAAAGTGATTTGAGCCACGGCACGAGATTTCCAACAATTTGACATTTTGACAAGTGCAGACTCCGACGAGCCTCGGCAGCCTTCTTTTAAGCTTAGAAACTACAGATGGTGTTCAGTCAGTAGCTTAACAATCATAGAATACTCAAGCGACTAGCAAAGGCTCTGATCAGACTGCGCGTGTGCGCATGCTGATCTGAGGCTTTGCTGGTCGCACATACCACATTGTTGAAAATCTCATGCACTGGCTCATTTAGCAAATATGCACAAAGCATGTGGTCTGAAAGTTACGAAGATATCATTGGGCGGTTGCATGACATTCTACGACTTTTACAATAGCTGTCTAAAAAAACCAAAATGGAAGAACGTATAAAGTTTAATGACCTTAATGCCGAAACGGATGTCGATATAATTATTTTCGTTATTGAACCGGCGGTTATGAATTCGAACCTTTGGTAGGCGTGTAGTTGGTCTAGTTGTCTGCATTTCCCTTAGCATTCATCCCCGTCCCTTCTTTGTGTGTGCGAGAAGGGATGGCTCAGGCGAGACTGCACAGATGCACTAGTACGTATATATTATAGGCTCGTTTGATCATTCGCTGGTAACAAATATACGAAATATGAAATTTTTATGAACGGCCTCATTTTTTCTAATTTCTCAATGAAAGCATATGATGTGGTACTCATTTTTAACTCGAGATATTATGATGTCTGTTGACTTTTTTAAACGGCTTGTACCGACTTTTTGATCTAGAGCTGTTTGCACAACGGCTATCAGCAGAAAAACCGCCACAAGCAAGGAAAGAGTTAAGTCTTCAATGAGTACCGACATTATATGTACGTAATACTGAAGCTTTAGATTTTGTATGGCACACATCACATGATACATACTAAGACCCAACGACATTATGTTTGCGTACCAAGACACAAGGTCATTGGCTTTTTGGTTTCAGATAAGTCTATTTTAAGGGCTTTATCATATATGGGCATGGACCCTTTTAGTTCAACAGACCTGAATCATTCATTCAGCCAGGAAAAAGATGCCTAGATATGTACATGTATATGATATGACAGTCCTGAGCAGCATTGGGTCAGGTTGACCTTAATAGAACCACTGTCTCATTAGGTTAAACACGTCTTGCAAGTATAACGATTTTGGCTTTAACAGTTATAGAAGAAAATAACTTTTCAAGAGTGTTCCATATAAATGCATCAGGCATCAAAGAGATAATGCATTAAGGAGCTGTTTGGTCCCATATGAGGCTAAAAATAAAAATGGGATTTTCACTAATTTCTTCATATTAGTTTATAAGAGCAATATCTCAAGTGTTCAAGTCTGGTTTTAATTTGACTTTTACCGTTGCTATGGTAACATAAATTGCCGCCAAAATAGGCTGAAATTAGGAAAATGGCCATTTCGGAGCAAATTAGAGACATTAACATAGAGCACAAGCAAATACCAAAAAGATATTTCAACAGATGATGAGAATTATTACGGCTCACAACATGTTAAAAGGTATTTTGGTATTTAGCTGTGCTGATATCTAAATCTTAAAATTTCGATTCCCAAAGCCTTAAATTTGGTCCAAAATGGCAATTTCAATATTTTAAGACAATTTTGTTGGCTATTTTTGCTACCATAGCAATGGTATAAGTTTAATAAATGCCAGAGATTTACACTTGGGTTATTCTTTTAATTAAAGAATGAGAAGAAATTGGTGAAAAGCAACTTTCAGCTTTGGATTCTAGAGGGGCCCAAATTAGCCCCTTATTGCACGTATGTCTTTGACAGTGACCTAAAGTAGGTCAAGATCAACCCAGAATCATTATTTGTGCAATCTTGGTAGTGCCCACATCCCCGATGCTACATATCAAGTCCAAAGGCCATTGACCCTTTGGTTCCAGAGTGATTTTAAAGGGGTTTTACAGTATATAGGTGTGGCGGAAATCTTGGTCATGTGACCGGGAACACTTGTGCAAACATTCGTTCCTCTACCTTATGGAGTTTCAATATGAAATTTGAGTTGAGTTGGCCCAGTGGTTTCAGAGAAGATGGTTGGAAATGTTGACAGATGACGGCCGGACAGGCGCCGGAGGTGTTGGTATTCTAATAGCTCAGATGTGAGCCTTCGGCTCAGATGAGCTAAAAAGATTCTTCTTCTGCACTGACAACATCACACTGGTAAATGTGAAAGCAACAGAGCTAAATTTCGCAAAAGGGTAAATAAAATATAAACCTTTATGATCTCTTTATAAGCTTGCAGAATGATACTGAGCGCACGGACCGTCGGTAACGTTGCAGTTTATGGCTCTGGCACGAAATTGGTGATATAATTCATGGTTTGGCTGGCAAATCCGACACAGTTCAGACGTTTGACCATGGCAGGTGCTTTTTCGCCATTTGAGCCAGCACATGATATTTCGGTACTGTGACGAGGCTCATTGAGCCTGTGCAAATGTGCAGACTCGCCACAGCTTTCGCTGCCAGCACATGAGATCTTTGTACTTATCGCATTGCCCAGTGACTCTTTGGCCCATGCTAGCCTGTACAAATGTGCAGACTCATCAGAGTCTTCGCTGCTGGCATGGATAGCACAAACGTATCAATGAGAATCTGGCACTGTGACGAAGGCTAAGCTAAGCCTGTGCAAGAGCCAGAGTCTTCACTGCTCGCATAAAATGACATTAATCGCCATTTGAGCCAGCACATCAGATTTTTGAACTGTGGCGAAGGCTCAGACTAGACTAAGGAAATGTGCAGACTCGCCATAGCCTTCTCTGCTAGTTTAAATAGTATATTTGAACACACAATGTTTTGTTTCAGTGATGAAGGCTCAAGCGAAACTCTGCAAATGTGCAAACTGGCCAGAGCCTTCGCTGTTCGCATGAATGATGACCAAGGATCATTGACGGTTTGGGCCTTATACGCCTATTTTTCTGATTCTCAGAACGCTGCTTTTGAGCTTCTGGTGTGATGCATGTAGTATCAGTGCAATAGGTGAATCTAATGGCAAGGGCCAGCTAGCAAAATATTTTCAAAATTCCTACGCACTCGAGAGATGTGGCGGGAAGAAAGGGGAGGGGGTCTGAAATTTCATGACAATTAAAAGTGATTTAAAAAGTGATTTCTGCACTTTTTCTTGATTTTTTGGTAGGCATGGTGATATCTATAGATCATATCATACGCTGATTATTAACGAATCACGATAATTGATGAAATTGTTTTAAAAACAAAAATATGTTTGTAGTAAAACATTTTTTTTTTTTGGGGGGGGGGGGGCTAATTTAGAAGTTACCTGTACATTTTTTACTACATGTAGCGTAAATAATACAAAACTGAAAGCTCAACAAAAGAAATAAATACTTTTGAAGGAATGAGAGTGTCCCATTTAGCATTGGAAAGTAAAACTGATTCTAACTAGATCCTTTGAATATTACTTTTGCTTTGTTTAAAGGGCATAACATGTGGAAATGTATTTAAAGTGTCCGAATATTTATGGTATACATATACATGTAAATCCTATATTGGATAATATATTGAACACTAAAGTATTTAACTCTTATAACTATTTGCATGTCAGTGGAGAATTTTGTCGTCTGCCAATGGCCTTTTGCGAACGGTTTGAACCCAGATGAAGACCAATAGAACGTCGGTCTTGATCTGGATCCAAACTGTTTGACACTCCGATGGTGATCCCGGGTGGTTTATTTGTAAAAACTTAGTTTGGAAGAAAGTCAGCAGACGAAAATAAAAACATGAACAATTCCCTAGCATGCAAATAGATAAGTACAGGACGTTTGCAAAAGACTGTGTCATTAAATAACAGCGAGCCTTTTTATGAAAAAAATGCATAAACCTTGCTAATTCTACTTTTAATCTTTATGTACTTTATATTAAACTAGCACAAAATACAAGGCAATTTAGGAGGTTGGTTCTAGAGAACTTCATTACTGTCATTCATTTCTTATCCGGTAGTAAAGGCATTTTATGAGCTTAAGCCCTGAGTTTTTGGGCTGCTGAACACCTCCCCCCCTTGTGCCAGCAAGCCACTTCCATACAATGTGTAAAATATGGTTACACATATACAGGCAAAAGCTTTTGCTGGCACACGGGGGGAATGATATTTTAAAAAAATGTTTTCTGATTTCTGCATATTTTAATGTAAAACTGATTGTTCTACCCAAAATTTTACATCTTTAAAGCATTTAATATGGAAAATGGATTTCAGTGTCATAAAGTACTCAGGTCAGGGTAGCTTCAAGGTGAAGAAAGGGACGATTGACAATCTTTTATTTTTATTGAAAACCATAGGCAGTTACCCATAGCAAGTGTCAATGATCCTTTGCCATTTGAGCCAGTACATTTGATTTTAGTGACTATCACATTTTTGGGTACTGTGACGATTACAGGCATTATGTATGCGATGGAAAAATCCACGAAGTGCAATTGACCAAAAAAAGAGTCAAACGAAAAAAACAACAAAAAAACAACAACAAACAAACAAACAAGCTATGCTTGTAATCATCACAGTACCAAAAAGTGTGATAGGCACTACTGTGTTTCCACGTTTAAAATGACCCCCGTTTTTCTTGACGATTATTCTTTAATGGTGATTTTAATTGAAAAATAAATTAGAGAAATTAATTTAGATATAGACCGCGTATTTGAATTTATTTTTTCCACTTAAGGACATATGCTACTAAATACTTCCCATATTGAAATATTTTCAATACTTTGCATACAGTTTGTTTTATGCATGGGCTATCCATTTATGAAATAAAAAGGATATGTCACCGTGCTTATTTTTTCAGAATCTCATATTGAAGTTTACAGCATTTGACCAATTTTCTAGAAATATAAAATAATAACACCAGTCCTAATTATCGAGCTAAAACGGTTGTAATCTTCAGTCAGCTTCTTTCTTTTAACTTAAATAACTGCCCATGACCTCAAACTTGCAAGAAAATGTGCATGTTTACTTGTTATTCAATGCTGTGACAAGATACTGCATGATATATTTTGGCAATTCATCGAAAAATGGAATTTGTTTTTAGAATAAATCATGTATTAAAAAATCTGATATTGAAAATCTTGAAAATTTATTTTTAATTCATGGACTATTATAATACCTTTCAGAAAAAAGAATAAAAATCTGGGGTCATCGAACTAATTCTCTTTCTAGCGGGTCAAATTTAACCCCACCCCCATAGGTTTCATGCGTAATTCAATGTAAAAGGTTCGGGGATGACCATTTCGGTCGTTTTGATGATGCCATTTTACTAGTATAAGAAGTAATTTAGCATTAAAATGTTAAAAAAGAAAGAAAAAACACACTGAAAATATATGCGCACCTGGGAATCGATCCTGGTCCTCTGGCTTTGTAGTCAGACACGATAACCATTAGGCCACGAGGTCAGGTCGTGCGCCGCTCAAAATACTCATACAAATAGTATAGACTCGGCCACTATCGTCTTCGTAACCAGGGTTATTGTGTACGTCGGTTGATTTCGACTGAGCTACATTTATCTGTCTTTAGTGCTGAGACGATCAGTTCTGAAAAGATGTCAATAGTTGTTTCGAACACACTTTAATTAGTTATTTTGTGAAGAAAATGTCGGAACACCGATATGACATAAGAATATCGGAAGCTGTATTGATCCGAATCCGTTAAGGGTCGAAAGAAAGGACCCAGACAACTTTCCCCGTTTGCAGACGCGGGAAAGGTGCGCATTGGAAATAGCCGCATATGTCTTGAAATATGAGCTTTTATAACGTATTTTTATATAGGCTGGGATTAGATGGAATTTTGGCGTGTGTTGGCCGCTCCTCTTTGAATTAGTCCCCAAGTAAAGCTAGCGATATAAATAAACTGTGACTTAGACAGGCCAGTGGTGGTAATTCGTGCATTAAGCTATGCTTCACCACCTATAATAACTAATAAAATTCACTGTACATCTAAAACCGATTCATTAAAATGGCCTGTATTTTCCAGCTGTCAATTTGGCACGGTCTAGGACCCCCTATAGACCTTTTACGTGTGTACGTGCATGTGTGCGCATGTGTGTCGAAATGATGATGAGTAAGGTTTGCGGTTTAGATTTTCGCTGAATCAGTGGATAAAAATATTCCTGTAGGCTAGTAAATATCGTAATACCAAATGCAAATATACCACGTAAATTTATTGAGATACAAATGGGTACATTCATAGCGAAAAACAACTAAGTTATTCTTTTGTACAGGGGACTGGGGCTTCAGTTATAAATAAGGGCTTCTCCCAAAAATAAGTTTTAGTTACGCGGTGTGCATTTAAATGCTCGTGCATAGTGTCCTTCGTGTAAGTTAAATTTAAAGCTGTTTAAAAAAAAAGAAAAAAATGGGGGTCACTTAAAACATGGAAACACGGTAATTCCTCATGTCTATCTATCTATCTCTAATGCATCACCCCCTCTCGGAGATTACGTGCTGGCTAAAATGCCACACTGGGTATCATTCATGCTGCACATTTGCTTAGTCTAGTCTGAGCCTTCGTCACAGTTCAAAAATCTCATGTGCTGGCTCAAATGGCGATTTAATGTACTTTTATGCGAGAAACGAAGGCTCCGGTGAGTCTGCACATTTGCATATTTTAGCATGAGCCATGTAGTCACTGGACAGTGCGATAAGTACACCTTTCTCATGTGCTGGTAGCAAAGGCTCTGGCGAGTCTGCACATTTGCACAGGCTCGCCTGAGCCTTCGTCACAGTACTGAAATATCATGTGCTGGCTCAAATGTAGTTCTTCACAACTCAAAAGTGTATATAATAGAGTTATGCTAAGGAGTTATGTCTGTTGCGTTCTGAAAGTTTTAATATTTGTATGAAATTTCTTGTATATACCTTGTATCTCAAATAAGTTGCTATTTGCACTGAGGCTTGAAATAATGAAATGAGTGATTTCATAAACAGTAAACCAATAAATGAAAAAAAAAAGGTGAAAAGCATTTTTTTATTCTTTAGCCTCATAGGGGCCCAAAATAACCACTTAATTATATAATGCACGTAGCTCTTTAAATAACTTCTTGTGTTTTGTCATTTTCGCATACGGTGTCCTGCTTCAGGTGTGCTACCTGATTGTATCGATTCCTAATCTTTGCCTTCTTCCTTACTTTGTACCTTAAAGCCCCCTGACGAGAAAATGTCTAGCTGTTTCAAGATTTCGAGATAATTGACAAAAAACGTTGGACATCCCGTATGTGTTAAGCGTATCCTATTATATACTCAACAAAAAAGTTAAGGAAATTGTGTTTGAGGGGCTATGACAAACCATCTGAAACATTTTAAGACATCTGAATTTCTCATTATTTTAGTGTGTCCATTTTTCTTTTAGATGGGCATTTATTTGGGGTTTGTAGCACCTATAGCGGCTCAAAAAACCAATGTCAAATTCGACTAGTCTTCACGCCGTTTTTCGCAAAATTCTAATATTCGGTCTGTTTGTCTGCCTTTCCTTTGCCAGAACCAGTGCAAGTACCAGGCCTAGGATGACAACGCTAGAACACATCTTGCCACAATCAGCAAATTTGTCTTTCAATGTTGTGCGCATTGACTGGCCAGTGCGCTCATCAGACATGTCTACAATTGAACATGTAAAGGACATTTTTGGACAGAGAATCTGACACATAATACTGGCACCAAGAAACATCTAGGCTCTCAATGCGGCGTTACATGAAGAATCGAGGCTGATCCTTAGGTACCAAATCACCAGAATTATTCAAAGTATGTGAAACCAGTGCAAGTCCTAATTTGCGGTCGACGGAGACACTCCCGTTACTGAAGTTATTCTTATCTTCCAAACGTAATATTTAAGAAATAGATCAGCTCCAGCAGTGAATTGTTGAGTAATAATTCACTGTTTGGAGGTCAGTTGTAAAGAAGATCAAATCACGAGCGCGCAGCGCGAGTGATTTATTTTCGCACAACTGACCGACAAACAGTGAATTATTACTCAACAATTCACGCACTGGAGCTGATCTATTTCGATTCTAACACACAATAAACGACGAAAACACATTCGAAGTCTTCATCTTCTTCCAACTTTCCGCCATTGCACTGAAGAACTCCCGCCAATACTTAGACTACGTCGCATACGTTTACATGAAATTGTAACGTCTTTCAAGCGTAAAAACGACGTTACACCGTCTAACGCCATGAATGACGTCATTTTCCACTGACGTTAGCTATCACACACTTTTGCAGTGAATTATTATCCCATATATCACAGTTTGTTACCGTTGGCTCTATAGGCGAGGTGTGTTAGAATTAAGGCTATTACGTTGATTTCATGTGACATTCAAAGGAATTGCATTTCAAGTTTTGAAAACTTACAGTTTATTCAAGTGTTTTGCGTCAAAAGAGGGAAAACACTGTAGACACTTTTTTTGCGAAAAATGACTTTGACCTCTAGGCTACTTGGCACAGTGCTACAACAAGGGTATTAGGACTAAAAAACTAAAGGAAGCGTCTTTACCAACCGATGAAATGTATCTAAACAAATAAAGAAAAAAATGAATGATTGTTTGCTTTGGTGTTTCTTTGTTCCCTGGTTTTCTTAGATTTCCTAAACTTTTTTGTTGAGTATAATAAAAAGGTCTCGATTTTCTTGTCGGTTATTCATGTTCTTATCGCGGATAGATAGTTCCAATGATTGCCATTGCAAACAAAACTCGGAAATTAGAAAAAAGAAGAAAAAAAAGCAAAAAAAAGAGCACTAAATAATAAAGCAAAAATAAATAATAGATAAATAATAATAATAATAATAATAATAATAATAATAATAATAATAATACAAACAACAATTAAAGCTGCATACTCTGTAACTTAGAACATTTTTCGAAAAAAAATATTTTCTTTTTAAGGACACCGGGTTCAATTTTATTGTGAGAAACCTGCCCAAGAGAATTTGCTCATACTGCTACAACTTATTAAATTACACATTCCTGATCAATTAAGGCGATAAAAACGGTACCTCACCGTGTTTGGGAAAAAGTTAGGGTCGTTTCAAAAGTACCCATAGAAATGCTTATTTTTGCATTGAGGTTTATGGAAAAGACTAAAATTTTGACACAAATGAGGAAATTAAAGATATATCTGCCCAAGAGAAATTAATGAATTTTAGATATAATATGACCCTAAACATAATCTGTTGAAATTTGAAATAAAAATCAAAGGTCACCGTCTTATATGAAAAGAGGGTCATCCTAAAAGTAGTATTTTTACATTAAAATTAGTACCTTGGATGGATTTTGTGTAGTTGTGAATACAAAGAGTTAGATTTATTTAAGCAATAACTTTAATTATGCCTATACTAAGTTGAAGAATTGGTCCGGGGCCAAAAATCTAAAAAAAATAAAAGAAGGGTCGTTACAAAAAAAGATTTTCAATTATGAAAATGTCAATTTTGATTAATTTTGACATAAATGCCGGAATTTAAGGTATTTCTGCCCAATAGAAATAAATCACTTTCATGAATTTGATGAACCTTAACATAACCTGGAAAAATATGGAATAAAAAACAAAGGTCACCACAATATATGAAAAAGGGTCGTCCCGTAAGTAATATTTTGGCATAAAATCAGTACCTCTGATTGATTCCCCGTAATTCTGAATGGAACAAGTTAGTTTTGCTTAGGCAATAACCCTAATTATGCCTTTGCAGTGTTGGTCAATTAGTTAGAGGCCAAATTTCTACCAAAATCAAAAAGAATGGTCATCAAAAAAGGTTTTTAATTATGAAAATGTCAATTTTGATCAATTTAGACATAAATGAGGATATTTAAGATATTTCTGCCCAAGAGAAATAAATAAATTTTAGATATAAAATGGCCCTTAACATAGTCTGTTAAAATTTGTCATAAAAACCAAAGGTCACCGTTGTATTTGAAAAAGGGGTCGTACTAAAAGTAGTATGTTTATATCAAAATCAGTACCTTTCATGGATTTAGTGTAATTTTGAATACAAAGTGTTAGATTTTCTTAAGCAATAACTTTAATTATGACTATACTGTGTTGAAACACGAGTAAGAGGCCAAAAATCTAAAAATAAAATAAGGGTCGTTACAAAAAGGATTTTAGATAAATAAATTTTCAATTTTGATTAATTTTGACATAAATGCCGGAATTTCAGGTATATCTGCCCAATACAAATAAATGACTTTCATATATTTGTTGAACCTTAACATTATCTTGAAAATATGAAATAAAAATCAAAGGTTTCCATAGTATATGAAAAACGGTCGTCCCAAAAGTAATAGTTTTGCATAAAATCAGTACCTCTGATTGATTCCGTGTAATTCTGAATGGAACAAGTTAGATTTACTTAAGCAATAACTTTAATTATGCCTATACTGTGTCGGTGAGTTAGTAAGAGGCCAAATATCTAAAACAATAAAAGAAGGGTCATCAGAAAAAAGATTTTTTTTTATGATGAAAATGTCAAGTTTGATAAATTTCGTGCATAACTGCATTGTCAAGCAAATAAAAGACATCTTCTCATACTCAATCATCTGCTGAATTGTTTTTGAAAATGGAGTTTTGTTAAGAATCCAAGTCAGATTCACAAATTTGTGCTTAAATCAAAATCGTAGGAAAGGGTCATTCCATAAGCAACTATTTCTGATAAGATTTAGATTGATAGATAACAAGTAAAATTTGAGACGAAAGATGAAATGGAAGATAAGCCATAATTGAGAAATCAATGTTTTTTTGTATATTTTTTTCAAGATGCCCATGCTCTTGTTAAATACAAAAAAGAAGGTAATCACAGTAATAGAAAGTGGGGGTTGTTTCAAAAGTGGCAATTTAGTATAAAATCTTTGTTTTTTATGGACACCGGGTTCAGTTTTATTGTGAAAACCCTACCCAAATGAATTCACTCATTCTGCTACATCTTATCGAGTAGAGCCTAACTGAGTAATTAAGGGGGGGGGGGGGAAACGGTACATCACCGTGATTGGGAAAATTTTAGGAAGTATTTTTATCAGTAACTCTGCTTTAAAGCTATGATCTGTTTGATTGTATTGATCTGGAAAATAACTACAACAATAACAGGTAGAACTGTCTAAGATTCAACACTGGTAAATTTTGACCTCAGATTGTTTCAGTAGGAAAATACAGTAAGTGTAGGTTTACACAAAAAAGGTGGCAGCTCAACAGCCATTTCATATGATAGTACTGTAAGTGTAAGTTTACACCAAAAAAAGGTGGCGGCTCAACTGTAACATGACTACTCATAAAGCATCATAATGAAAGCTGATGTTTCGTTTTAAAAACATTTCTAAATGTCCAATATTTAGGATCCCTTTGTGGGAAGGAAGAGGTATATTCCAGGGTTGTACATTACAAAAAGTAAGTAATGGTGCAAAGCCAGATTTGCATGTTATATTCACAGCCCATGTGAAAGAAATAAGTATTAGCATTGCAAACATCCAGCACATGAGACTGAAACTATAACTTTCAATATGTAAACCCACCATAAGGTCCAGATAATTCTGCTTTAGCCTTCAGTTGTCTAAATCCATCATAATAATTATTATGTGGGTATTCAAAAGAACCGTTGTTTTAGAATCAAGACAACTCGGCTACATGATAACTTGGTGACACAGTTTTGAGCCAATTGGGCGACAGATTTAGAGACAACTCGGCGACACTTTTTGAGATAATTCAACGACAATATTTTTCAAAGTCAATTGACAAGTAATCGATGATCAACATGATCAGTTGGTAATCATGGGCAATTAGGGGCAATCATGGATCAGAATATTTCTAGAATCTTGATTGAGTTATTTGTGACCATAAAATATATTGTGCATCTGAATATGAGTGTAGTTGCTGGGAGGTTCCTTTTTTGTAAAAAAATCCATTATAGGTATTAGTGTAAATAATTAGTGTCCCTGATCAGCCTAGCTGTACATCAGAGTCTCCAGCAGTTTGGATCTACTAGACCTATATCAGGCCTGAACTTTTATCGGGCCTGATCTTTGTCCAAACTGTTTGCAAAAGTTGCAGAATCTATCCATGTTTGATCGACATAATAAATAATAAATAAACAAATAACAATAAATCTAATTTCTACAGCTGAAAACTGCATGGAAAAGTGAATTATCTTATAAAAACAGGTGTATTTTCTCTTGTTTGTAATTATTTGCGTCCCTCCAATAATTCTAGACAGTTAATTTTTAACATAAATGCTGTTGTTTTGGCACTAATAATTTGTTAATTATTACGAAAAAGGTAAAATGTATACCTTAATTTTAGTATTTTTACTTTGTTCTTGAAAAATAGAAACATTATTTTTAAAATGAAAATATCAAAAGTTACAGCAGTGGCGGATCCAGGACCACTTATCCTGGGGGTGCTTGATAGATGGACACCGACAGTCAATATATTACAGACACAAATAGCAAAAATCAGTTTCCATATAGAACTGTGTCCCATAGAAGCAAGATACTCTATTAGCCTATATACCACTCCCCTGAGCATTTGGCTTTCTGGTTTCAGAGATTTTTTTTTCAATTTATTTTGTTTAAAAAAGCAACTGTCTCAGGCGCGTGATCTATTTGAACCCCAGGTGCGTGGTTGGGTTAATGTATAGAAAACACTAAACACTAAACTTTGCTTCATATTAACAGTTTAAGCTGTAGACAGAAGATTTTTAAAAAAAAGTTTTCCCCATTATGATTATGGACGCTTTTAAAGCCTAATTTGGTAAATTTTGACCCAAGATGCATGTTTGATTACAAGCTGTGGGACCCATGGTTTTAGGGAAGATTTCCTTTAGCTAATGACTCCATGGCTATAATAGACACCAGAAGCATGGATGGCAGGATTTATGTAGGTGACAAACAAACATACATCTATAAGCTGTGGGTCTCGCCATATCAGAGAAAAAGATTTCTAAGTTTTTCCCTTTATAAGTCTATACATATGCCAGTCAGCCCAAAAACCACATGCAACCTTTCCCCTTCCATACCTGATGATGCTTTATATGTAATTTGACTAAAATTAGTCCGCTGATATACTTCTTTGAAAACGTGAACGGAAGATGCCATGGCAAACGTTAGACCATTGGTACACTAAAACCTCACGTGAGTTTTCGTGGTCATGTGAGCTAACAATATTGTCACCCAACTGGGTCCGCATTTAGATTATTTCCCAGTTGATTGGAGGGGAAGGTAGTGAAATAATTCCTAACTGATCCCATCTAATAGATACAAAAGGGCCTGGAGTGGGGTTTTGCCAGTGACTGACAACTGTCCTTCTTTCAATAAGAAGGAATGGGAATGGCTGTAGAAAGTAGTTCATGACCAATTTCAACATTAAAATGGTGCTGGACGGGAAGAGCGAACTCGTGTAGCACTTTCATTAGGTGCAGTACGGTACCTTATGAAAGTATATGTGGACCAATTTTAACAGTTATGAAACATTTAAGTGACACTTTTAATTAAAGCTTGTATATCAGGAAGAACCACTCCAAACATCACGATACTTGGACTTATATGGATTAATTACATCAATTGACCTCATGATGTCCTGATACAAGCACTAAATATGGAAACCATATAGATTTAATTAATATAATGACCTGGGGTGGTGGTCTTGATAAAATCTTGCTAGGCCGAACAATATTTCTAGACACTGCGGATTCAGACCAGCTGGCTTCTAGTGAGGTCATCTGATCGGGTCTGCACTGTTTATATTTCAATTCGAAGCTTATACTGTTTTTTGGTTTAAAAAGAACAACAATTGGGTAGAATTTGAAATTAGTTGAGGTTATTTGGCATGGCAATGGTTGAAATATGTTTGCAAGATGTTCATGCCTCCGTTGTCTAAGTGACCGGAAGGAACAGACATCACTTGGACCAATGGAATGATTCCTTTTGCCCGATTTCACAACCTGAACCAAATGGATTGGTTGAAATTACTTATCAGCAATATTGCATGCTGGGAAGGCGAGAACTTTAAAACTGAAGATCTCGCTTGTCTTGGGCGGATTTCGGCTTGACTTAGAGAGTGAATTTGGCAAAGGGTTTCGGCATCGGGTTTTAAAAATTATTATTAAATTAAATAAATTATCGCTCCAGTTTAGGACTTGTAAAATAAATTGTCAAAATTGAGGTTTTTATTTTATTGACTTGAAAAAAGAAGAACACAACGCGGAGGAACAGTATTACACTAGTTATTTTGGTACCGTGCCACAGAATATTGACAGCGGTACACTTGTTATTTTGGTGTCCGTGCACAGGATCGAACTTTGGGAACCATACAGACGTAGCTAGAAGTTGCATTGGTAAGTCTTTTTGACTTTACTTATCTGGGCTTTCTCATATATTGAACAAAATTAAAATATTTGAGTTATCATATTAGTTGTCATATATAGGTTTAATCTGCTACTTGAAAAATAGTACCTTATATCCATTTGATTTTTTTCCCCCGTTTTTACAAGGTGTTAAGAAATAGATTATTTTTGTTAGTTTGAAAAATAATAATTAATAATTGAAAGCATTTTTTAATTACATAATTGGACTCATTTAATTAAAATTCAATATGGCAGAATTTCGGGACTTAAGAGAAGCTAGTGATGAAAAATCCCAATGTTTAATTTTTCTTACTGTTATTTTAACATGGATAGGAAATAAAGATAAACCAGAAGAGTGTAAACATATTAAGGTCTTCGATGGTTATTTGGATAAAGAATTGGTTAAGGACATTGAAAGAATAGCATTTTCGAGTAATAATGTAGTAATAGCCAGTGATGAGAAAAAGGGCAAAGATTTTAGTATTAAATATAGACCAAATGATAGGGGCAGACATACGGACAGACACTAGGGCTAAAAATAAAGATTTTATATACTGAAGCTGTTTTGAGAGCATATAAATAAGTAACTAAAATTGATAGAGTTGATTTTAATTATAAAGTGAGGAATTAATTATCTAATATGGATTTTTTAGACACAATTAGTTGGAAATTTTATTTCAAAGAATAATAGCATGTAAATTTATGAAAGGCTTCAGTCAGTTTTGCTTTTGAAACTATATCAAGTTGTTCTATTACATAAAACTGGGTAGATCATGATCAGTTAGATATTAAAGGAATTATTGCTTTCTTAAGAAATTTGTAGATAGCCGTATGTATTTGATATTCTGTGAGAGGTAGAATGTTTGTTTACTTTTTGTCAAAAGTAATTTGAAGGTGTTGTGTACCTTGTTAACCTTGTGGATCTGTGATGCTGATTTTGTGCAAGCTTGCGTTTTGACTTAAGTGGTCAGATATTATATCTGGTACAACTGTTTTGTATTGATCAAGTATGATCAGCCATTTTGAAGGTCAATGTTTATATTGAGATTGTAAGTTGCTATATAGCAAGCATGATGCCATATTTTGTGTAAAGCGGTAGTTGACGCTTTCTTACTGGAGTCTCTGAGTAAGGATTAGGGTTTGTTCATACATGAGAAGTCGAAATTAGTCGACAACCCTTGGAGTCCTTGTTATTTTATCACAGGTTGAAATGAGTATGAATGGTGTGTTAGAAGCGTGTAGTTTCTTTCATGTATATAGAAGTTTAAATTGGTAAAGTTTTAGGAAGCAGTGGTATATTTTAGCACTCAGTAGTGCGTTGTTGCAACAATCATATTATTGACTTAGTAGTAGGATATTTTCCGGTGCTAATGTTTTGGCATTTTGGCAATTTTATGGTCAAGCTACTTGAATAGGTCAATGGGGTTATTGAAAAGAGACTTGTAAGTTGTTAAAGAACAAGCATAATGACATATTTTGTGTTAGACAGTATTCGACGTCTACTTACTGTAAGGTCTCGTGTAAGGACTTTGGGTTTTGTATATAGATAAGGGTTGATGTTAACGACCGCCCATTTAGGTCCTAATGAGTTATGATATATTTGTATAACTTGTTGAGCAAGTGTGTTAGAGACTAAGATTATTTTTATATAAGTGCATTGATGCACGGAAGTGTAGTTTTGATAGAATGAGAGATCTTGGTTGTTAAGGGGTCCATGCTGATATTTGGGAAGCTTTAGCTATTATTGACTGTTGAAAGAGATGGACGGACAGAGCAGACTTAAGGGTAAGATGAATGTGTACAAATTGGCTGCTAATCAGAACGTTTTGATGCGTGCTGTAAAAGAGTCGATTTCTGTACTCAATTTATACAGAATGGAGATTAAGGAAAATAGATAAAGACTTAATGATTTACTATTGCTAATTGGGTCAGTTGAAGATAAATTTATTAGGCAGGACAAGGGTCGATAATGATGATAAAAACTTTTAGCATATTATAAACTAGAATCTAATTATTTGGCAATCAACTCAGATAGATCACAATATATTTTATTAACAGAAACTCAAGTTAAAGATTGTGTTCAATCAGGCTTGCAAATCTGTAATGTAAAAAGTCCTATAAGAAATGCTAATGTTGGGCTTAATTGTCTTTTAAGTAACTTCAATCAGGATAAGGTTCATGTCAAGAAATTTTGCAATGTATGGATACATCAAACCACTTTACCAACTGCGTTTTATTTGTCTAATGATGTTTATTTGGTTATTTTGGATAAGCCAACAGTATTTCACTTGTCATGTAAGAAAGAAGAAAGTGGAAGACAGCAAGTTGATCCACCATTTGGTTTTTTAACATTACATAAGTCGTGTTAGGCTACTTCAAATCATTTTTCATTGTTAGGGCATTTTGAGGGTCATTCAACAGAGAATATCGAATTGTTCCTTTTAGCAATGATACTATTAAAATTCCACCTAAATTGGCTAACTTAGAAGATTTTCCATTGGATAATTTGGTTGAAGACTTACAAAATAAATGGCAGATTGAGCCTATGGCAACAGAACATTTCCCACTATGGGGTTACTTGATAATTGTTATGTCTGTTATCATTATTCTTTGTGTTTTGGCCACATGCTTACTGAAATGTAAGTTCAAAATTCTAAAAAAAAACATGCCCTGCCTTGTCATGAGAAAGCCCAAAATAAGGGAAGGTCATAAGACGAAATCAAGCGTGACGGAAGGTGATGACAACATGGTAGAAGTTGCCACCTCGCTACTGACAGATAAAGAACGACCGACTACATCCAACCAATTCATCAAGGAGAAGTTTGTGGTGCTGGACAAAAAATAGACGACAACATTTTTATAATTATTGAATAGACCTCCACTTCGTTTCAGATAATGGAGAGTGACAATGGATACGTCCTCTGCAAGGACAGTTTTTATAACCTGTTGGAACTTGAAGATGAAGAATCAGAGCATGAATGTTGGTTGAGGATGAACATTCCAAATTTTGTAGACAATCATTATCAACCCCTAATGAGTGTCACAGAAGAGGTGGTTGTAGATATAGCCATAGACAAGATTACGTCAGGAAACAATAAAGAAAGTGAAAACTGTAACGTAGAAACCCTTCTCAAAATGTGTTTTGAGGCCAGAGATTTAGTTATACGATGTACTCCTTTCTTGAAGACTCAAAGAACCTACCCAGGGCATGTCTACATGTTGATATGCTGTCATTTGGGAATTCAATTGTATTCAGATGTAGAATACAGATACCTTTCCTATATAGACCCGAAATATATTGAGACTCGTGTTAGATGGTCTATGGCATTCCAAGCTATTTATGGGAACCATTAAGCATCTCAATTCTATGGACAACCTATGATGCTGAACAATGACTATATTCTTTCAGAAGCCATGTCTGAAGGGATAGCCAGCTCAAGTGTACCCACTGATCCTTCACGGGTGAAAGAACTCCTGGAGGAAATGTACAAGCTCTATAACATCGATTTGTTACCACTTCGGAAGTGTATCCTTGGTGTTCACCTTATTGCAGAATTCACGGAACAAACAATGCTTCAAGATGAGAGGGAACTTAATTTAATCTCCTCTCTTTAGATGGCGTTTCGCTGGCGGGCTGATGATACCCCGCTTGTGGTTTTGGATCCTTTCTCCCCTCATGAAAAAAAAAACGTTGTCATAGTTGGACCCCCTCTGACAACAAAACTTTCTGGTTCCGCGCATGCTTATGATTGTAATCAAAAATGCATATCATTAACTCTTTGTATGCTGAAAAATTGTGTTTTTTCGTCATCTGCTGATATTTTTTCGAAATTAAAGTTTTCAACAAAAAAAACTTTCATGAATACCATCAGAGTATGAATGGTTTGGATCGAGATCAAGCCTGACATCATATCGCATCATGTTGGGTATGCTCTCGATCCAATCCGTAAAAAAGTTTGCAAAGGCTATCAGCATATTATATTATTATTTATTTTATTTGTCCTAATTTAAGCTTATTTATTATTTTCTGTACTCCTTCATTATACTGTACATAACTTCTTCCTGCCTTTATTCAATCTTTCTTTTCTTTTCTTGGTCACCCGACACATAATTGTCAAGGCTGACAGAGTGTCGTAAAGCATAGAAGCAGTGGCCACGAGAAGGGAATATTTGAGATTGTACAAATTAACATGACAATGTTAAAGCTGCATAGTCTGTACAGTGGCGGATTTAGGGGGGGTGCTTTGGGTGCTTCAGCACCCCCAGCTGAGTCCATGGTAAAAATACCTTTTTTCTTCTCAATGTACGGTAGGTACCTTTTTGCGTGTTCTGTAAGCCCGGTTTTAAAGTCAGCACCCTAGAGATTTAAACGGCTGTTAATTGTCACACCTAATCATAAAATTAAGTTTTCCCAATCAGTGGAGAGCAAATCAGCTGACCGACTGCGTAACCAGGCAACCTAGGTTACATGTACCTCCAAATTTAGATAGCCTTATCTTCAAGTCAGTGCGAAAACAGTGACCTATTCTAAACAACTGATACATTTTGTATAAATTTGAAAACAAGTCTTGATAACTGGCGAAATGCTTTCCTCAAATTATGCCTTCATTATTGAAAATGATATTCCTGCAAACCGCCGAAAGGGCGTTTATGTATTTGGAGTTTAACCATTTTTCATATGTAATGTATTTTTTCACGCGTCATGGCCACTGACACGACGCGCGCGACCTGATAGAATACCCGTGGTCTGTTTTGAAATTGTCGGTCTCTTTGATCATGAATCACCACTGGTGGTAACATCACTGAAAACATTAGCAAACAGTCTGGACTCAGATCAGGCCCGAAATTTTGATAAGGTTTCAAACTGGTTGAAATTATGACGTATACATGAACTCGGACCCGTCCGAGACATGAAAGATACTTTTAAAAGAAGTTAATATAAAAGTCTGCAGATAACATCAGTTAGAGTCCGTGCTCGATAAGAGTAGAGTTACGTAGTTGGTCAGGTGATGATACCTTATTCACCCGATTGGAGAAATACAGGTTTTTCTTTCATAGTTCTAACTGTAAATCAGTTTCGTCACTCTCCTCTTATCTAGCACGGACTCTAGCATGCAGAGTTTATACACAAGCATGTTGACATAAATACTGGGGTCGCGACCAGGTAAGGGACAATCCAGTTTGCTCAGCTACAGAGACTAGCTGTGGTATAGAAATTTTGCCTGAGGTAGGGTTATCTGTTACAATTTCAACAGACAAATACGATGGTTTTGACATCACCACAGTCTCATCTGTGCCTTTATTGTTCGCTAGCTGCAAAATCAAGTTTTCTCGTAGCTATCTCCTATAATAAGAATTTTTCAAAGGATTTGGTTTTAAAATCAGACGGAGGAAATAACGTTTTCCCCAACCGCATTTTTCTTTTTAAAAATTGCCACAGACATTTGCCTTACTGCTCTTTCCAAGACCTGTTAGCAGTCTTGCTGGGGTCTTCATGATGCGTTGCCATACGCGGATGCGTGTTCTGATTTGGGTCAACCAAGCGAGAGCCTTCGCTGGGCAATATTGCATGGGATTAAAAAAACTGACCTAGCACACAAGATTTTGATACTTGTATCAGCAATGCAAGTCTGTGAATATCGTGCGTGGCACTGCAGCAAAATTTCCTTGCCACAACTTTCCATAAAATGAAATTTTCAAGGGATATAGTTTTAAAATCGCAGGGTATAACTAGTCATAAGCACTTTTTGACGCTTTTTCTCCAACAACATTTTTCTTTTTAAAAATCGCCAAACACATTTGCCATGATGCTCTTTCCATGACCTGTTTGCAGTCTTGCTACAGTCTTCATTTTGTTTTGCTGACAAACTGAGCCTTCTCTGGGCAACGTTGCGTGCGATAACACGCTTTAAAAATGAACTAGCACATAAGACTTTGACACTATCGTATCAGCGATGCCAGTCTTGCATATCGTGCGTGCTCGCGTGTGTGTGTCAACTCTGTGGGATGTGGGTCTGACTAGCGATCAGGCTGTCACGAGTGTAATACTGTTCCTCCGCGTTGTGTTCTTCTTTTTTCAAGTCAATAAAATAAAAACCTCAATTTTGACAATTTATTTTACAAGTCCTAAACTGGAGCGATAATTTATTTAATTTAATAATAATTTTTAAAACCCGATGCCGAAACCCTTTGCCAAATTCACTCTCTAAGTCAAGCCGAAATCCGCCCAAGACAAGCGAGATCTTCAGTTTTAAAGTTCTCGCCTTCCCAGCATGCAATATTGCTGATAAGTAATTTCAACCAATCCATCTGGTTCAGGTTGTGAAATCGGGCAAAAGGAATCATTCCATTGGTCCAAGTGATGTCTGTTCCTTCCGGTCACTTAGACAACGGAGGCATGAACATCTTCAAACATATTTCAACCATTGCCATGCCGAATAACCTCAACTAATTTCAAATTCTACCCAATTGTTGTTCTTTTTAAACCAAAAAACAGTATAAGCTTCGAATTGAAATATAATCAGTGCAGACCCGATCAGATGACCTCACTAGAAGCCAGCTGGTCTGAATCCGCAGTGTCTAGAAATATTGTTCGGCCTAGCAAGATTTTATCAAGACCACCACCCCAGGTCATTATATTAATTAAATCTATATGGTTTCCATATTTAGTGCTTGTATCAGGACATCATGAGGTCAAATGATGTAATTAATCCATATAAGTCCAAGTATCGTGATGTTTGGAGTGGTTCTTCCTGATATACAAGCTTTAATTAAAAGTGTCACTTAAATGTTTCATAACTGTTAAAATTGGTCCACATATACTTTCATAAGGTACCGTACTGCACCTAATGAAAGTGCTACATTCCTCCAGATGATGCCAGACAATCGCCATGAGGCATAAGATTTAAGCCTCATGTGATTGTCAATAAATGCATAACATAGGAAGGCTTGTAACATAAAAAGTCTTGATTATACACATCTTTCATAATAAGTTTATATTAGGAGTTCCTCTAGTCCTTATCTTCGTCACACTGCTGGTCATCCATAGATAAAGAGTTTGTTGATATAGGGTTCGTCTCTGCGTCCGTCCGTGTCTTCCATAAACAAAGAGAGGAGATTAAATTAAGTTCCCTCTCATCTTGAAGCATTGTTTGTTCCGTGAATTCTGCAATAAGGTGAACACCAAGGATACACTTCCGAAGTGGTAACAAATCGATGTTATAGAGCTTGTACATTTCCTCCAGGAGTTCTTTCACCCGTGAAGGATCAGTGGGTACACTTGAGCTGGCTATCCCTTCAGACATGGCTTCTGAAAGAATATAGTCATTGTTCAGCATCATAGGTTGTCCATAGAATTGAGATGCTTAATGGTTCCCATAAATAGCTTGGAATGCCATAGACCATCTAACACGAGTCTCAATATATTTCGGGTCTATATAGGAAAGGTATCTGTATTCTACATCTGAATACAATTGAATTCCCAAATGACAGCATATCAACATGTAGACATGCCCTGGGTAGGTTCTTTGAGTCTTCAAGAAAGGAGTACATCGTATAACTAAATCTCTGGCCTCAAAACACATTTTGAGAAGGGTTTCTACGTTACAGTTTTCACTTTCTTTATTGTTTCCTGACGTAATCTTGTCTATGGCTATATCTACAACCACCTCTTCTGTGACACTCATTAGGGGTTGATAATGATTGTCTACAAAATTTGGAATGTTCATCCTCAACCAACATTCATGCTCTGATTCTTCATCTTCAAGTTCCAACAGGTTATAAAAACTGTCCTTGCAGAGGACGTATCCATTGTCACTCTCCATTATCTGAAACGAAGTGGAGGTCTATTCAATAATTATAAAAATGTTGTCGTCTATTTTTTGTCCAGCACCACAAACTTCTCCTTGATGAATTGGTTGGATGTAGTCGGTCGTTCTTTATCTGTCAGTAGCGAGGTGGCAACTTCTACCATGTTGTCATCACCTTCCGTCACGCTTGATTTCGTCTTATGACCTTCCCTTATTTTGGGCTTTCTCATGACAAGGCAGGGCATGTTTTTTTTTTAGAATTTTGAACTTACATTTCAGTAAGCATGTGGCCAAAACACAAAGAATAATGATAACAGACATAACAATTATCAAGTAACCCCATAGTGGGAAATGTTCTGTTGCCATAGGCTCAATCTGCCATTTATTTTGTAAGTCTTCAACCAAATTATCCAATGGAAAATCTTCTAAGTTAGCCAATTTAGGTGGAATTTTAATAGTATCATTGCTAAAAGGAACAATTCGATATTCTCTGTTGAATGACCCTCAAAATGCCCTAACAATGAAAAATGATTTGAAGTAGCCTAACACGACTTATGTAATGTTAAAAAACCAAATGGTGGATCAACTTGCTGTCTTCCACTTTCTTCTTTCTTACATGACAAGTGAAATACTGTTGGCTTATCCAAAATAACCAAATAAACATCATTAGACAAATAAAACGCAGTTGGTAAAGTGGTTTGATGTATCCATACATTGCAAAATTTCTTGACATGAACCTTATCCTGATTGAAGTTACTTAAAAGACAATTAAGCCCAACATTAGCATTTCTTATAGGATTTTTTACATTACAGATTTGCAAGCCTGATTGAACACAATCTTTAACTTGAGTTTCTGTTAATAAAATATATTGTGATCTATCTGAGTTGATTGCCAAATAATTAGATTCTAGTTTATAATATGCTAAAAGTTTTTATCATCATTATCGACCCTTGTCCTGCCTAATAAATTTATCTTCAACTGACCCAATTAGCAATAGTAAATCATTAAGTCTTTATCTATTTTCCTTAATCTCCATTCTGTATAAATTGAGTACAGAAATCGACTCTTTTACAGCACGCATCAAAACGTTCTGATTAGCAGCCAATTTGTACACATTCATCTTACCCTTAAGTCTGCTCTGTCCGTCCATCTCTTTCAACAGTCAATAATAGCTAAAGCTTCCCAAATATCAGCATGGACCCCTGAACAACCAAGATCTCTCATTCTATCAAAACTACACTTCCGTGCATCAATGCACTTATATAAAAATAATCTTAGTCTCTAACACACTTGCTCAACAAGTTATACAAATATATCATAACTCATTAGGACCTAAATGGGCGGTCGTTAACATCAACCCTTATCTATATACAAAACCCAAAGTCCTTACACGAGACCTTACAGTAAGTAGACGTCAAATACTGTCTAACACAAAATATGTCATTATGCTTGTTCTTTAACAACTTACAAGTCTCTTTTCAATAACCCCATTGACCTATTCAAGTAGCTTGACCATAAAATTGCCAAAATGCCAAAACATTAGCACCGGAAAATATCCTACTACTAAGTCAATAATATGATTGTTGCAACAACGCACTACTGAGTGCTAAAATATACCACTGCTTCCTAAAACTTTACCAATTTAAACTTCTATATACATGAAAGAAACTACACGCTTCTAACACACCATTCATACTCATTTCAACCTGTGATAAAATAACAAGGACTCCAAGGGTTGTCGACTAATTTCGACTTCTCATGTATGAACAAACCCTAATCCTTACTCAGAGACTCCAGTAAGAAAGCGTCAACTACCGCTTTACACAAAATATGGCATCATGCTTGCTATATAGCAACTTACAATCTCAATATAAACATTGACCTTCAAAATGGCTGATCATACTTGATCAATACAAAACAGTTGTACCAGATATAATATCTGACCACTTAAGTCAAAACGCAAGCTTGCACAAAATCAGCATCACAGATCCACAAGGTTAACAAGGTACACAGCACCTTCAAATTACTTTTGACAAAAAGTAAACAAACATTCTACCTCTCACAGAATATCAAATACATACGGCTATCTACAAATTTCTTAAGAAAGCAATAATTCCTTTAATATCTAACTGATCATGATCTACCCAGTTTTATGTAATAGAACAACTTGATATAGTTTCAAAAGCAAAACTGACTGAAGCCTTTCATAAATTTACATGCTATTATTCTTTGAAATAAAATTTCCAACTAATTGTGTCTAAAAAATCCATATTAGATAATTTATTCCTCACTTTATAATTAAAATCAACTCTATCAATTTTAGTTACTTATTTATATGCTCTCAAAACAGCTTCAGTATATAAAATCTTTATTTTTAGCCCTAGTGTCTGTCCGTATGTCTGCCCCTATCATTTGGTCTATATTTAATACTAAAATCTTTGCCCTTTTTCTCATCACTGGCTATTACTACATTATTACTCGAAAATGCTATTCTTTCAATATCCTTAACCAATTCTTTATCCAAATAACCATCGAAGACCTTAATATGTTTACACTCTTCTGGTTTATCTTTATTTCCTATCCATGTTAAAATAACAGTAAGAAAAATTAAACATTGGGATTTTTCATCACTAGCTTCTCTTAAGTCCCGAAATTCTGCCATATTGAATTTTAATTAAATGAGTCCAATTATGTAATTAAAAAATGCTTTCAATTATTAATTATTATTTTTCAAACTAACAAAAATAATCTATTTCTTAACACCTTGTAAAAACGGGGGAAAAAAATCAAATGGATATAAGGTACTATTTTTCAAGTAGCAGATTAAACCTATATATGACAACTAATATGATAACTCAAATATTTTAATTTTGTTCAATATATGAGAAAGCCCAGATAAGTAAAGTCAAAAAGACTTACCAATGCAACTTCTAGCTACGTCTGTATGGTTCCCAAAGTTCGATCCTGTGCACGGACACCAAAATAACAAGTGTACCGCTGTCAATATTCTGTGGCACGGTACCAAAATAACTAGTGTAATACTGTTCCTCCGCGTTGTGTTCTTCTTTTTTCAAGTCAATAAAATAAAAACCTCAATTTTGACAATTTATTTTACAAGTCCTAAACTGGAGCGATAATTTATTTAATTTAATAATAATTTTTAAAACCCGATGCCGAAACCCTTTGCCAAATTCACTCTCTAAGTCAAGCCGAAATCCGCCCAAGACAAGCGAGATCTTCAGTTTTAAAGTTCTCGCCTTCCCAGCATGCAATATTGCTGATAAGTAATTTCAACCAATCCATTTGGTTCAGGTTGTGAAATCGGGCAAAAGGAATCATTCCATTGGTCCAAGTGATGTCTGTTCCTTCCGGTCACTTAGACAACGGAGGCATGAACATCTTGCAAACATATTTCAACCATTGCCATGCCAAATAACCTCAACTAATTTCAAATTCTACCCAATTGTTGTTCTTTTTAAACCAAAAAACAGTATAAGCTTCGAATTGAAATATAAACAGTGCAGACCCGATCAGATGACCTCACTAGAAGCCAGCTGGTCTGAATCCGCAGTGTCTAGAAATATTGTTCGGCCTAGCAAGATTTTATCAAGACCACCACCCCAGGTCATTATATTAATTAAATCTATATGGTTTCCATATTTAGTGCTTGTATCAGGACATCATGAGGTCAATTGATGTAATTAATCCATATAAGTCCAAGTATCGTGATGTTTGGAGTGGTTCTTCCTGATATACAAGCTTTAATTAAAAGTGTCACTTAAATGTTTCATAACTGTTAAAATTGGTCCACATATACTTTCATAAGGTACCGTACTGCACCTAATGAAAGTGCTACACGAGTTCGCTCTTCCCGTCCAGCACCATTTTAATGTTGAAATTGGTCATGAACTACTTTCTACAGCCATTCCCATTCCTTCTTATTGAAAGAAGGACAGTTGTCAGTCACTGGCAAAACCCCACTCCAGGCCCTTTTGTATCTATTAGATGGGATCAGTTAGGAATTATTTCACTACCTTCCCCTCCAATCAACTGGGAAATAATCTAAATGCGGACCCAGTTGGGTGACAATATTGTTAGCTCACATGACCACGAAAACTCACGTGAGGTTTTAGTGTACCAATGGTCTAACGTTCGCCATGGCATCTTCCGTTCACGTTTTCAAAGAAGTATATCAGCGGACTAATTTTAGTCAAATTACATATAAAGCATCATCAGGTATGGAAGGGGAAAGGTTGCATGTGGTTTTTGGGCTGACTGGCATATGTATAGACTTATAAAGGGAAAAACTTAGAAATCTTTTTCTCTGATACGGCGAGACCCACAGCTTATAGATGTATGTTTGTTTGTCACCTACATAAATCCTGCCATCCATGCTTCTGGTGTCTATTATAGCCATGGAGTCATTAGCTAAAGGAAATCTTCCCTAAAACCATGGGTCCCACAGCTTGTAATCAAACATGCATCTTGGGTCAAAATTTACCAAATTAGGCTTTAAAAGCGTCCATAATCATAATGGGGAAAACTTTTTTTTAAAAATCTTCTGTCTACAGCTTAAACTGTTAATATGAAGCAAAGTTTAGTGTTTAGTGTTTTCTATACATTAACCCAACCACGCACCTGGGGTTCAAATAGATCACGCGCCTGAGACAGTTGCTTTTTTAAACAAAATAAATTGAAAAAAAAATCTCTGAAACCAGAAAGCCAAATGCTCAGGGGAGTGGTATATAGGCTAATAGAGTATCTTGCTTCTATGGGAAACAGTTCTATATTGAAACTGATTTTTGCTATTTGTGTCTGTAATATATTGACTGTCGGTGTCCATCTATCAAGCACCCCCAGGATAAGTGGTCCTGGATCCGCCACTGCTGTAACTTTTGATATTTTCATTTTAAAAATAATGTTTCTATTTTTCAAGAACAAAGTAAAAATACTAAAATTAAGGTATACATTTTACCTTTTTCGTAATAATTAACAAATTATTAGTGCCAAAACAACAGCATTTATGTTAAAAATTAACTGTCTAGAATTATTGGAGGGACGCAAATAATTAAAAACAAGAGAAAATACACCTGTTTTTATAAGATAATTCACTTTTCCATGCAGTTTTCAGCTGTAGAAATTAGATTTATTGTTATTTGTTTATTTATTATTTATTATGTCGATCAAACATGGATAGATTCTGCAACTTTTGCAAACAGTTTGGACAAAGATCAGGCCCGACAAAAGTTCAGGCCTGATATAGGTCTAGTAGATCCAAACTGCTGGAGACTCTGATGTACAGCTAGGCTGATCAGGGACACTAATTATTTACACTAATACCTATAATGGATTTTTTTACAAAAAAGGAACCTCCCAGCAACTACACTCATATTCAGATGCACAATATATTTTATGGTCACAAATAACTCAATCAAGATTCTAGAAATATTCTGATCCATGATTGCCCCTAATTGCCCATGATTACCAACTGATCATGTTGATCATCGTTTACTTGTCAATTGACTTTGAAAAATATTGTCGTTGAATTATCTCAAAAAGTGTCGCCGAGTTGTCTCTAAATCTGTCGCCCAATTGGCTCAAAACTGTGTCACCAAGTTATCATGTAGCCGAGTTGTCTTGATTCTAAAACAACGGTTCTTTTGAATACCCACATAATAATTATTATGATGGATTTAGACAACTGAAGGCTAAAGCAGAATTATCTGGACCTTATGGTGGGTTTACATATTGAAAGTTATAGTTTCAGTCTCATGTGCTGGATGTTTGCAATGCTAATACTTATTTCTTTCACATGGGCTGTGAATATAACATGCAAATCTGGCTTTGCACCATTACTTACTTTTTGTAATGTACAACCCTGGAATATACCTCTTCCTTCCCACAAAGGGATCCTAAATATTGGACATTTAGAAATGTTTTTAAAACGAAACATCAGCTTTCATTATGATGCTTTATGAGTAGTCATGTTACAGTTGAGCCGCCACCTTTTTTTGGTGTAAACTTACACTTACAGTACTATCATATGAAATGGCTGTTGAGCTGCCACCTTTTTTGTGTAAACCTACACTTACTGTATTTTCCTACTGAAACAATCTGAGGTCAAAATTTACCAGTGTTGAATCTTAGACAGTTCTACCTGTTATTGTTGTAGTTATTTTCCAGATCAATACAATCAAACAGATCATAGCTTTAAAGCAGAGTTACTGATAAAAATACTTCCTAAAATTTTCCCAATCAAGGTGATGTACCGTTTCCCCACCCCCCCCCCCCCTTAATTACTCAGTTAGGCTCTACTCGATAAGATGTAGCAGAATGAGTGAATTCATTTGGGTAGGGTTTTCACAATAAAACTGAACCCGGTGTCCATAAAAAACAAAGATTTTATACTAAATTGCCACTTTTGAAACAACCCCCACTTTCTATTACTGTGATTACCTTCTTTTTTGTATTTAACAAGAGCATGGGCATCTTGAAAAAAATATACAAAAAAACATTGATTTCTCAATTATGGCTTATCTTCCATTTCATCTTTCGTCTCAAATTTTACTTGTTATCTATCAATCTAAATCTTATCAGAAATAGTTGCTTATGGAATGACCCTTTCCTACGATTTTGATTTAAGCACAAATTTGTGAATCTGACTTGGATTCTTAACAAAACTCCATTTTCAAAAACAATTCAGCAGATGATTGAGTATGAGAAGATGTCTTTTATTTGCTTGACAATGCAGTTATGCACGAAATTTATCAAACTTGACATTTTCATCATAAAAAAAAATCTTTTTTCTGATGACCCTTCTTTTATTGTTTTAGATATTTGGCCTCTTACTAACTCACCGACACAGTATAGGCATAATTAAAGTTATTGCTTAAGTAAATCTAACTTGTTCCATTCAGAATTACACGGAATCAATCAGAGGTACTGATTTTATGCAAAACTATTACTTTTGGGACGACCGTTTTTCATATACTATGGAAACCTTTGATTTTTATTTCATATTTTCAAGATAATGTTAAGGTTCAACAAATATATGAAAGTCATTTATTTGTATTGGGCAGATATACCTGAAATTCCGGCATTTATGTCAAAATTAATCAAAATTGAAAATTTATTTATCTAAAATCCTTTTTGTAACGACCCTTATTTTATTTTTAGATTTTTGGCCTCTTACTCGTGTTTCAACACAGTATAGTCATAATTAAAGTTATTGCTTAAGAAAATCTAACACTTTGTATTCAAAATTACACTAAATCCATGAAAGGTACTGATTTTGATATAAACATACTACTTTTAGTACGACCCCTTTTTCAAATACAACGGTGACCTTTGGTTTTTATGACAAATTTTAACAGACTATGTTAAGGGCCATTTTATATCTAAAATTTATTTATTTCTCTTGGGCAGAAATATCTTAAATATCCTCATTTATGTCTAAATTGATCAAAATTGACATTTTCATAATTAAAAACCTTTTTTTAAGACCATTCTTTTTGATTTTGGTAGAAATTTGGCCTCTAACTAATTGACCAACACTGCAAAGGCATAATTAGGGTTATTGCCTAAGCAAAACTAACTTGTTCCATTCAGAATTACGGGGAATCAATCAGAGGTACTGATTTTATGCCAAAATATTACTTACGGGACGACCCTTTTTCATATATTGTGGTGACCTTTGTTTTTTATTCCATATTTTTCCAGGTTATGTTAAGGTTCATCAAATTCATGAAAGTGATTTATTTCTATTGGGCAGAAATACCTTAAATTCCGGCATTTATGTCAAAATTAATCAAAATTGACATTTTCATAATTGAAAATCTTTTTTTGTAACGACCCTTCTTTTATTTTTTTTAGATTTTTGGCCCCGGACCAATTCTTCAACTTAGTATAGGCATAATTAAAGTTATTGCTTAAATAAATCTAACTCTTTGTATTCACAACTACACAAAATCCATCCAAGGTACTAATTTTAATGTAAAAATACTACTTTTAGGATGACCCTCTTTTCATATAAGACGGTGACCTTTGATTTTTATTTCAAATTTCAACAGATTATGTTTAGGGTCATATTATATCTAAAATTCATTAATTTCTCTTGGGCAGATATATCTTTAATTTCCTCATTTGTGTCAAAATTTTAGTCTTTTCCATAAACCTCAATGCAAAAATAAGCATTTCTATGGGTACTTTTGAAACGACCCTAACTTTTTCCCAAACACGGTGAGGTACCGTTTTTATCGCCTTAATTGATCAGGAATGTGTAATTTAATAAGTTGTAGCAGTATGAGCAAATTCTCTTGGGCAGGTTTCTCACAATAAAATTGAACCCGGTGTCCTTAAAAAGAAAATATTTTTTTTCGAAAAATGTTCTAAGTTACAGAGTATGCAGCTTTAATTGTTGTTTGTATTATTATTATTATTATTATTATTATTATTATTATTATTATTATTATTTATCTATTATTTATTTTTGCTTTATTATTTAGTGCTCTTTTTTTTTGCTTTTTTTTCTTCTTTTTTCTAATTTCCGAGTTTTGTTTGCAATGGCAATCATTGGAACTATCTATCCGCGATAAGAACATGAATAACCGACAAGAAAATCGAGACCTTTTTATTATACTCAACAAAAAAGTTTAGGAAATCTAAGAAAACCAGGGAACAAAGAAACACCAAAGCAAACAATCATTCATTTTTTTCTTTATTTGTTTAGATACATTTCATCGGTTGGTAAAGACGCTTCCTTTAGTTTTTTAGTCCTAATACCCTTGTTGTAGCACTGTGCCAAGTAGCCTAGAGGTCAAAGTCATTTTTCGCAAAAAAAGTGTCTACAGTGTTTTCCCTCTTTTGACGCAAAACACTTGAATAAACTGTAAGTTTTCAAAACTTGAAATGCAATTCCTTTGAATGTCACATGAAATCAACGTAATAGCCTTAATTCTAACACACCTCGCCTATAGAGCCAACGGTAACAAACTGTGATATATGGGATAATAATTCACTGCAAAAGTGTGTGATAGCTAACGTCAGTGGAAAATGACGTCATTCATGGCGTTAGACGGTGTTACGTCGTTTTTACGCTTGAAAGACGTTACAATTTCATGTAAACGTATGCGACGTAGTCTAAGTATTGGCGGGAGTTCTTCAGTGCAATGGCGGAAAGTTGGAAGAAGATGAAGACTTCGAATGTGTTTTCGTCGTTTATTGTGTGTTAGAATCGAAATAGATCAGCTCCAGTGCGTGAATTGTTGAGTAATAATTCACTGTTTGTCGGTCAGTTGTGCGAAAATAAATCACTCGCGCTGCGCGCTCGTGATTTGATCTTCTTTACAACTGACCTCCAAACAGTGAATTATTACTCAACAATTCACTGCTGGAGCTGATCTATTTCTTAAATATTACGTTTGGAAGATAAGAATAACTTCAGTAACGGGAGTGTCTCCGTCGACCGCAAATTAGGACTTGCACTGGTTTCACATACTTTGAATAATTCTGGTGATTTGGTACCTAAGGATCAGCCTCGATTCTTCATGTAACGCCGCATTGAGAGCCTAGATGTTTCTTGGTGCCAGTATTATGTGTCAGATTCTCTGTCCAAAAATGTCCTTTACATGTTCAATTGTAGACATGTCTGATGAGCGCACTGGCCAGTCAATGCGCACAACATTGAAAGACAAATTTGCTGATTGTGGCAAGATGTGTTCTAGCGTTGTCATCCTAGGCCTGGTACTTGCACTGGTTCTGGCAAAGGAAAGGCAGACAAACAGACCGAATATTAGAATTTTGCGAAAAACGGCGTGAAGACTAGTCGAATTTGACATTGGTTTTTTGAGGTGCTACAAACCCCAAATAAATGCCCATCTAAAAGAAAAATGGACACACTAAAATAATGAGAAATTCAGATGTCTTAAAATGTTTCAGATGGTTTGTCATAGCCCCTCAAACACAATTTCCTTAACTTTTTTGTTGAGTATATAATAGGATACGCTTAACACATACGGGATGTCCAACGTTTTTTTGTCAATTATCTCGAAATCTTGAAACAGCTAGACATTTTCTCGTCAGGGGGCTTTAAGGTACAAAGTAAGGAAGAAGGCAAAGATTAGGAATCGATACAATCAGGTAGCACACCTGAAGCAGGACACCGTATGCGAAAATGACAAAACACAAGAAGTTATTTAAAGAGCTACGTGCATTATATAATTAAGTGGTTATTTTGGGCCCCTATGAGGCTAAAGAATAAAAAAATGCTTTTCACCATTTTTTTTCATTTATTGGTTTACTGTTTATGAAATCACTCATTTCATTATTTCAAGCCTCAGTGCAAATAGCAACTTATTTGAGATACAAGGTATATACAAGAAATTTCATACAAATATTAAAACTTTCAGAACGCAACAGACATAACTCCTTAGCATAACTCTATTATATACACTTTTGAGTTGTGAAGAACTACATTTGAGCCAGCACATGATATTTCAGTACTGTGACGAAGGCTCAGGCGAGCCTGTGCAAATGTGCAGACTCGCCAGAGCCTTTGCTACCAGCACATGAGAAAGGTGTACTTATCGCACTGTCCAGTGACTACATGGCTCATGCTAAAATATGCAAATGTGCAGACTCACCGGAGCCTTCGTTTCTCGCATAAAAGTACATTAAATCGCCATTTGAGCCAGCACATGAGATTTTTGAACTGTGACGAAGGCTCAGACTAGACTAAGCAAATGTGCAGCATGAATGATACCCAGTGTGGCATTTTAGCCAGCACGTAATCTCCGAGAGGGGGTGATGCATTAGAGATAGATAGATAGACATGAGGAATTACCGTGTTTCCATGTTTTAAGTGACCCCCATTTTTTTCTTTTTTTTTAAACAGCTTTAAATTTAACTTACACGAAGGACACTATGCACGAGCATTTAAATGCACACCGCGTAACTAAAACTTATTTTTGGGAGAAGCCCTTATTTATAACTGAAGCCCCAGTCCCCTGTACAAAAGAATAACTTAGTTGTTTTTCGCTATGAATGTACCCATTTGTATCTCAATAAATTTACGTGGTATATTTGCATTTGGTATTACGATATTTACTAGCCTACAGGAATATTTTTATCCACTGATTCAGCGAAAATCTAAACCGCAAACCTTACTCATCATCATTTCGACACACATGCGCACACATGCACGTACACACGTAAAAGGTCTATAGGGGGTCCTAGACCGTGCCAAATTGACAGCTGGAAAATACAGGCCATTTTAATGAATCGGTTTTAGATGTACAGTGAATTTTATTAGTTATTATAGGTGGTGAAGCATAGCTTAATGCACGAATTACCACCACTGGCCTGTCTAAGTCACAGTTTATTTATATCGCTAGCTTTACTTGGGGACTAATTCAAAGAGGAGCGGCCAACACACGCCAAAATTCCATCTAATCCCAGCCTATATAAAAATACGTTATAAAAGCTCATATTTCAAGACATATGCGGCTATTTCCAATGCGCACCTTTCCCGCGTCTGCAAACGGGGAAAGTTGTCTGGGTCCTTTCTTTCGACCCTTAACGGATTCGGATCAATACAGCTTCCGATATTCTTATGTCATATCGGTGTTCCGACATTTTCTTCACAAAATAACTAATTAAAGTGTGTTCGAAACAACTATTGACATCTTTTCAGAACTGATCGTCTCAGCACTAAAGACAGATAAATGTAGCTCAGTCGAAATCAACCGACGTACACAATAACCCTGGTTACGAAGACGATAGTGGCCGAGTCTATACTATTTGTATGGTTATTTTGAGCGGCGCACGACCTGACCTCGTGGCCTAATGGTTATCGTGTCTGACTACAAAGCCAGAGGACCAGGATCGATTCCCAGGTGCGCATATATTTTCAGTGTGTTTTTTCTTTCTTTTTTAACATTTTAATGCTAAATTACTTCTTATACTAGTAAAATGGCATCATCAAAACGACCGAAATGGTCATCCCCGAACCTTTTACATTGAATTACGCATGAAACCTATGGGGGTGGGGTTAAATTTGACCCGCTAGAAAGAGAATTAGTTCGATGACCCCAGATTTTTATTCTTTTTTCTGAAAGGTATTATAATAGTCCATGAATTAAAAATAAATTTTCAAGATTTTCAATATCAGATTTTTTAATACATGATTTATTCTAAAAACAAATTCCATTTTTCGATGAATTGCCAAAATATATCATGCAGTATCTTGTCACAGCATTGAATAACAAGTAAACATGCACATTTTCTTGCAAGTTTGAGGTCATGGGCAGTTATTTAAGTTAAAAGAAAGAAGCTGACTGAAGATTACAACCGTTTTAGCTCGATAATTAGGACTGGTGTTATTATTTTATATTTCTAGAAAATTGGTCAAATGCTGTAAACTTCAATATGAGATTCTGAAAAAATAAGCACGGTGACATATCCTTTTTATTTCATAAATGGATAGCCCATGCATAAAACAAACTGTATGCAAAGTATTGAAAATATTTCAATATGGGAAGTATTTAGTAGCATATGTCCTTAAGTGGAAAAAATAAATTCAAATACGCGGTCTATATCTAAATTAATTTCTCTAATTTATTTTTCAATTAAAATCACCATTAAAGAATAATCGTCAAGAAAAACGGGGGTCATTTTAAACGTGGAAACACAGTAGTGCCTATCACACTTTTTGGTACTGTGATGATTACAAGCATAGCTTGTTTGTTTGTTTGTTGTTGTTTTTTTGTTGTTTTTTTCGTTTGACTCTTTTTTTGGTCAATTGCACTTCGTGGATTTTTCCATCGCATACATAATGCCTGTAATCGTCACAGTACCCAAAAATGTGATAGTCACTAAAATCAAATGTACTGGCTCAAATGGCAAAGGATCATTGACACTTGCTATGGGTAACTGCCTATGGTTTTCAATAAAAATAAAAGATTGTCAATCGTCCCTTTCTTCACCTTGAAGCTACCCTGACCTGAGTACTTTATGACACTGAAATCCATTTTCCATATTAAATGCTTTAAAGATGTAAAATTTTGGGTAGAACAATCAGTTTTACATTAAAATATGCAGAAATCAGAAAACATTTTTTTAAAATATCATTCCCCCCGTGTGCCAGCAAAAGCTTTTGCCTGTATATGTGTAACCATATTTTACACATTGTATGGAAGTGGCTTGCTGGCACAAGGGGGGGAGGTGTTCAGCAGCCCAAAAACTCAGGGCTTAAGCTCATAAAATGCCTTTACTACCGGATAAGAAATGAATGACAGTAATGAAGTTCTCTAGAACCAACCTCCTAAATTGCCTTGTATTTTGTGCTAGTTTAATATAAAGTACATAAAGATTAAAAGTAGAATTAGCAAGGTTTATGCATTTTTTTCATAAAAAGGCTCGCTGTTATTTAATGACACAGTCTTTTGCAAACGTCCTGTACTTATCTATTTGCATGCTAGGGAATTGTTCATGTTTTTATTTTCGTCTGCTGACTTTCTTCCAAACTAAGTTTTTACAAATAAACCACCCGGGATCACCATCGGAGTGTCAAACAGTTTGGATCCAGATCAAGACCGACGTTCTATTGGTCTTCATCTGGGTTCAAACCGTTCGCAAAAGGCCATTGGCAGACGACAAAATTCTCCACTGACATGCAAATAGTTATAAGAGTTAAATACTTTAGTGTTCAATATATTATCCAATATAGGATTTACATGTATATGTATACCATAAATATTCGGACACTTTAAATACATTTCCACATGTTATGCCCTTTAAACAAAGCAAAAGTAATATTCAAAGGATCTAGTTAGAATCAGTTTTACTTTCCAATGCTAAATGGGACACTCTCATTCCTTCAAAAGTATTTATTTCTTTTGTTGAGCTTTCAGTTTTGTATTATTTACGCTACATGTAGTAAAAAATGTACAGGTAACTTCTAAATTAGCCCCCCCCCCCCAAAAAAAATGTTTTACTACAAACATATTTTTGTTTTTAAAACAATTTCATCAATTATCGTGATTCGTTAATAATCAGCGTATGATATGATCTATAGATATCACCATGCCTACCAAAAAATCAAGAAAAAGTGCAGAAATCACTTTTTAAATCACTTTTAATTGTCATGAAATTTCAGACCCCCTCCCCTTTCTTCCCGCCACATCTCTCGAGTGCGTAGGAATTTTGAAAATATTTTGCTAGCTGGCCCTTGCCATTAGATTCACCTATTGCACTGATACTACATGCATCACACCAGAAGCTCAAAAGCAGCGTTCTGAGAATCAGAAAAATAGGCGTATAAGGCCCAAACCGTCAATGATCCTTGGTCATCATTCATGCGAACAGCGAAGGCTCTGGCCAGTTTGCACATTTGCAGAGTTTCGCTTGAGCCTTCATCACTGAAACAAAACATTGTGTGTTCAAATATACTATTTAAACTAGCAGAGAAGGCTATGGCGAGTCTGCACATTTCCTTAGTCTAGTCTGAGCCTTCGCCACAGTTCAAAAATCTGATGTGCTGGCTCAAATGGCGATTAATGTCATTTTATGCGAGCAGTGAAGACTCTGGCTCTTGCACAGGCTTAGCTTAGCCTTCGTCACAGTGCCAGATTCTCATTGATACGTTTGTGCTATCCATGCCAGCAGCGAAGACTCTGATGAGTCTGCACATTTGTACAGGCTAGCATGGGCCAAAGAGTCACTGGGCAATGCGATAAGTACAAAGATCTCATGTGCTGGCAGCGAAAGCTGTGGCGAGTCTGCACATTTGCACAGGCTCAATGAGCCTCGTCACAGTACCGAAATATCATGTGCTGGCTCAAATGGCGAAAAAGCACCTGCCATGGTCAAACGTCTGAACTGTGTCGGATTTGCCAGCCAAACCATGAATTATATCACCAATTTCGTGCCAGAGCCATAAACTGCAACGTTACCGACGGTCCGTGCGCTCAGTATCATTCTGCAAGCTTATAAAGAGATCATAAAGGTTTATATTTTATTTACCCTTTTGCGAAATTTAGCTCTGTTGCTTTCACATTTACCAGTGTGATGTTGTCAGTGCAGAAGAAGAATCTTTTTAGCTCATCTGAGCCGAAGGCTCACATCTGAGCTATTAGAATACCAACACCTCCGGCGCCTGTCCGGCCGTCATCTGTCAACATTTCCAACCATCTTCTCTGAAACCACTGGGCCAACTCAACTCAAATTTCATATTGAAACTCCATAAGGTAGAGGAACGAATGTTTGCACAAGTGTTCCCGGTCACATGACCAAGATTTCCGCCACACCTATATACTGTAAAACCCCTTTAAAATCTTCTCTGGAACCAAAGGGTCAATGGCCTTTGGACTTGATATGTAGCATCGGGGATGTGGGCACTACCAAGATTGCACAAATAATGATTCTGGGTTGATCTTGACCTACTTTAGGTCACTGTCAAAGACATACGTGCAATAAGGGGCTAATTTGGGCCCCTCTAGAATCCAAAGCTGAAAGTTGCTTTTCACCAATTTCTTCTCATTCTTTAATTAAAAGAATAACCCAAGTGTAAATCTCTGGCATTTATTAAACTTATACCATTGCTATGGTAGCAAAAATAGCCAACAAAATTGTCTTAAAATATTGAAATTGCCATTTTGGACCAAATTTAAGGCTTTGGGAATCGAAATTTTAAGATTTAGATATCAGCACAGCTAAATACCAAAATACCTTTTAACATGTTGTGAGCCGTAATAATTCTCATCATCTGTTGAAATATCTTTTTGGTATTTGCTTGTGCTCTATGTTAATGTCTCTAATTTGCTCCGAAATGGCCATTTTCCTAATTTCAGCCTATTTTGGCGGCAATTTATGTTACCATAGCAACGGTAAAAGTCAAATTAAAACCAGACTTGAACACTTGAGATATTGCTCTTATAAACTAATATGAAGAAATTAGTGAAAATCCCATTTTTATTTTTAGCCTCATATGGGACCAAACAGCTCCTTAATGCATTATCTCTTTGATGCCTGATGCATTTATATGGAACACTCTTGAAAAGTTATTTTCTTCTATAACTGTTAAAGCCAAAATCGTTATACTTGCAAGACGTGTTTAACCTAATGAGACAGTGGTTCTATTAAGGTCAACCTGACCCAATGCTGCTCAGGACTGTCATATCATATACATGTACATATCTAGGCATCTTTTTCCTGGCTGAATGAATGATTCAGGTCTGTTGAACTAAAAGGTTCCATGCCCATATATGATAAAGCCCTTAAAATAGACTTATCTGAAACCAAAAAGCCAATGACCTTGTGTCTTGGTACGCAAACATAATGTCGTTGGGTCTTAGTATGTATCATGTGATGTGTGCCATACAAAATCTAAAGCTTCAGTATTACGTACATATAATGTCGGTACTCATTGAAGACTTAACTCTTTCCTTGCTTGTGGCGGTTTTTCTGCTGATAGCCGTTGTGCAAACAGCTCTAGATCAAAAAGTCGGTACAAGCCGTTTAAAAAAGTCAACAGACATCATAATATCTCGAGTTAAAAATGAGTACCACATCATATGCTTTCATTGAGAAATTAGAAAAAATGAGGCCGTTCATAAAAATTTCATATTTCGTATATTTGTTACCAGCGAATGATCAAACGAGCCTATAATATATACGTACTAGTGCATCTGTGCAGTCTCGCCTGAGCCATCCCTTCTCGCACACACAAAGAAGGGACGGGGATGAATGCTAAGGGAAATGCAGACAACTAGACCAACTACACGCCTACCAAAGGTTCGAATTCATAACCGCCGGTTCAATAACGAAAATAATTATATCGACATCCGTTTCGGCATTAAGGTCATTAAACTTTATGCGTTCTTCCATTTTGGTTTTTTTAGACAGCTATTGTAAAAGTCGTAGAATGTCATGCAACCGCCCAATGATATCTTCGTAACTTTCAGACCACATGCTTTGTGCATATTTGCTAAATGAGCCAGTGCATGAGATTTTCAACAATGTGGTATGTGCGACCAGCAAAGCCTCAGATCAGCATGCGCACACGCGCAGTCTGATCAGAGCCTTTGCTAGTCGCTTGAGTATTCTATGATTGTTAAGCTACTGACTGAACACCATCTGTAGTTTCTAAGCTTAAAAGAAGGCTGCCGAGGCTCGTCGGAGTCTGCACTTGTCAAAATGTCAAATTGTTGGAAATCTCGTGCCGTGGCTCAAATCACTTTTCGCGTGGTTTAGGGATGTCAGCTACGTTTAGGATGATATATATTACCTCTTAAATCATGCTACACATTGTTTTTTCCGCAAAAAAAATGCTGTGAGTAAAACCATCCTGTCCGATTGGTTAAGCAGTTGATCAACCGAGCGATCTAATCATTTAATCGTAATCTTTACTTATAACATTATTAACCAACATCTAATCATGCCCTTTATCAGTCACCCCTAATATTAACTGAATTGTTTCAACATGACCTAATAAACGTTTCCTATCTCACGGCATGGTACCTTTATCAGGTAATGATGACGTTGCACTTTTTGAATGACGTCGCTAATGACGACATAAAAAATAACGTCATTATCGCTAGTTTGGAGAGTGTTCAACAATGGGTAACTGATAAATAGAATACCAGGTTCGCGTCTTTTGATATCAGGTTTACCAGGCTCGACTTTGAGAACGCATGTTGAATCGCTCGGCAAGCCTCGCGATGTCAACAAGCATTCTCAAAGCCTTGTCTGGTAAACCTGATATCAAAAGACACTCACCTAGTACTCTCTATCTACACTGCATCACGTAAGTAGAAGTGTGGTGCGGTATGACTATAGAAGTTCAGGTCAGCTAAGGCTGAGATAAGTACCTACATGCATACATGTATGTAACGTTTGTTCCAGCCTGCCCTGATTCATCGCTGGTTGCAAAGTTAAATTGTTGGCTTCGTCACGCTAGTAACGCATGAACTATACTCGAATCTCGTAAATTCGAAGTCCTAGGGACTATTTTTTTTTAGAGAGATTTTATTTCGAATTAATGAAAGCTCGAATTTTAGGGATGTAGACATAAGAATATGTAACCACGCAAGAATTATTTCAGGGTTGTTTTTTTTCATGTCAAACAAATGTTTTGTGTGCGTATGAAACGTTTCTTTTATGTACACAAAACGTGTTTTATAGATAGTATTTAATTTAAAAATCTTCATAAATAGGTACTATTCTTTGAATCCTTTGTGTGCGGAATTTATTTCGAATTAGGAGTATTTCGATAAATCGGAATTCGAATTTTCTAGGTGTACATGTATACGCTCATCCGGTAAGTGACAATTCTAAGCAGTGGGACAGCACTCTTTCATAAATGAAATTAAAAATTAGCACAGTTTGTCTTTCCTACACAATAAATATTCTATACGCATGATTTTTATCCGAAGGATGGTACATTGTGTATGACAAGCGGCTCCAAATTATTTAATATACTTGTCCTAGGTACAATGAACCTGAGATTGCGTAAATATATCAATGGCCATATATATCAATGGTCACAGCAACAATTTCCGAATTAAGATAACTGGTGCAGTGGATCAGTGATAGAGTGTTGGAGTTGAGAAGTTCTAGACTCGCCTTCTTTTTTATCTCGTCCTTTCATCCTCACTCCCTCACCTATATCTCTCTTCCTCTTTTTCACAATGCACCGTATACATGACTATGTAGATTCCCACCACAGTTTTCTTTGATGCTCTCCTTATTATCTCATAATTCGAAATAGAGTTTTGATAAGCAACTTTGATTTGCTAAAAATATGATCAACTTTTTTAGAAGTTAAAACTTGATACAAAACATCTGCAAAAACAAGTCATACAGTGAGCCACTTTAACGCACCACTTTTCAGGGTCCACATTTTTTACAAAAATGCTGGAATAGAAGATTCTCTATGATAATTTGACATTTTATCACTCATGCGAATCACTCTGCTACGCAATTCTGACACAAAATGCACGTGCAGCCGGAACCTCAATATGTTCTATTTGCGTTTTACGCTATGCATTATCCATGACGATCGTTTTGTCAGAAAAACACCAAAAATAATTATTTTATTAAAGTAAAACTACTTATTTCGGCCGTTGAATTAAGTAACAGTGTTACTTTTTGAAGAAATGCTCGTTTTGGCGTCATATTAACGTCAATTACAATAATGTTTTCCTTCGCAAGTTGTTTTGTTATGAGTTACGTGTTGACATAGAAGTATCAAAACACTAAAATATCTTATCAGTGACACGTTTTTAGCCTTCGTAGTAGTGACGTCATCACTAACGTCAACACCATGACACTAATAAATCCAAATACTTTTTTACGAAAGTAAATGGCGGATACATGGTTGTATAAAATGAAATTATAAAATAAGTGTTTTGATAACTAGTTTACTCAGAATCATGCGAAATTTGATCTAACTATAAAAAAAAGTACTAAAATCCTCTTTTTTCCAACCTTGGCCAGCTGGGAACCAAAATTGTAAAACGCTTAAAAAAGATAAAGTTAACAAACACATTCCAGTCATAGATGTTGCCAAGAATACATCGGCTCTCATCTCTGGTATAGAAGAAATTTGACCCTGGAAAAAGTGCAATGTGATCTAACTTTCATTCGAAATAATGCAATGTGAAATGGTGTTTTTGGAGTAGTGCCCTTCAAGATCTATTTTCTCATTTGTTTCTGATCTGATCACAGTAAGATTTTAATGGTAAATGCAAATATAAATGCGCTTTACGCTTGTAGTCTCATAATAAAACGATGATATTTCTTTTCCGAGAAATTAACATTTTATAAGTGGTGCGTAACTAAAGTGGCTCACTGTATTTTTACTCTCTATAACTAGATATGTCGTGGATACAGGATCAGAAATAAATCATATCTCTAATAAAGCACAAGTTTATTACAAACACTCAAACAGGTATGGGGTATGTAAATAATTATGACAAAAATCGTGATCTATAAAAATTTTATAAAACAGCTGTAGCTCCCTTTGTATCTTACTATTTATGTCTTCCTTTCGATCTATACCTTCCCTTAATCACCTCTATCTCACCATCTCACTTCCTCTCTCTTCCCCCTTTCTCGCGCCCTTCCTCCTCACTCCCTCTTGCTACCTACCATTCTGACTGTCACTTCCTACTTAACCGCAACCTTAAGCCAACCATACAATCCATTTACACAGTCTCACCACCACCCAGCATTGCAAACCACAAAACCGATCCTGCAACTCCCTTGCCAACCTGTCACACACACTAACCTAACCCTGCCATGTTTTTTCCCAACTAACCCTCACTAACCCAACATCAACTGCTTAGTGCTAATTCAACCCAGGAAGTCTGGTTCTGGCATGACTGAAAAATGTTGACTGGAATGTAAAGAATCAAAACAAACAAAATCAACTTATCCAACCTGTTATCCAATTTCCCAAACCCACCATCTATTTATGCAACACGTTACCAACTTACCCAATCCCACCACCAAATTTACCAAGCCCTGCAATGCCCACGTTATTACCCCCGCCATTCATTTGCTCAAACCTTGTAACCCAAACCCCTTCATCTTAAACAACCTCACCTTCTATTAACCCAACCCTACCACTCACTTACCCAAATCACCACTCACTAACCCTACCCTGCCGTTCGGTCATATAAACCTCACAACCAATTTATCTAACCCCTTATCCTCTCCTCTCCTGGTCCAAATTTCCAACCATCCCTCTCAGTTACTCAAACAGTAAGTGAGTATGATCAGGAAATAGCACGATCACATACTGCAGACCGACCCACGGCACCGTGAGGAAGAGCCACAGAAAATTTATAGTGACAATACATCTGTAAGACCACAGAACATTTATAGTGACAATACATCTGTAAGACAATAATAGCAAACCAACCAGCTTTATCTTCTACTTCAAGATGCTTGCAAAACTAAAATGGACACAAAGTAATGCATAGCAAAACAAAGACAAACGCAGAGCACACAAGTCTAGTCACCCCATAGCAAAAGCTCACCACCTACTCACTCAATTCCAACACAATTCAAATTCCTTACACAAGCCCCGCCATCCCCTCTACCTAAAGCACCACCTACTTGCTAGACCCTTATATCGCCAGCCCTATCCATTTTATCTCAAGTGAGCCTGAAGCTAAAGGTGAGCTATTAGATTAGTCCTAACCCGCCGTTCATCGTACATTGAGCGCCGTTTTTGTTGTCCGTCATGCATAACTTATTTTCTTTAAGTGAAATCTCAACCTGAACCACTGGTACAAATTTAAAATAATTCACAGGAATGTTCCAAATAATCCTCTATACCAAAATTACACAAATGGTTCGGCTACGCCGGGCAAAAGGCTGCCAGAGCTATAGCTAAGACATTTAAATAATATCTCCTCCTCCTGAATCACTGGTTCAAATCCAAAACCATTTCACAGAAGTATTTCTCGTAATCCCTCTTCCAAGTTTTCACAAATGGTTTAGGTCCACGAAACAAAATGGCAGCCAGAACTATCTTTAAATGGCATCTCCTCCTGAACCACTGATCATAATGCAAATTGTATAACAGAATTGTTCCTAATAATACCCTCTACCAAAACTGCACAAATAGTTTTGGTCTGCCAAACAAAATTGCCACTAGCTGTAGATAAAAAAATATCTTTAAACGACATCTCGTCTTGAACCAATGGTCCAAATTCAAAATAATTTCATATCATTGTTCCTCATAATGCCTTCGACCACAATTGCAAAAAAAAAGTCCACTCCGCCAAACAAAAGAATTGCCAGAGTTTAATCTAAGAACTATCTTTAGACCACTGGTTCAAATTCAAAATAATTTCCTAGAAGTATTTCTTATTATGATCTCTACTAAAATTACACAGACCAATCTGCTCTGCTTAATAAAGTGGTCACCAAAGTTATAAGATAAGTAATATATTTACACAAAAACACATCGTTAACCGCAAGTTCAAATTTAAAATAATTTCATATGTATGCATTTACTCAAGTTGCACAAATTGTTTCTCTCTGCAGAACAAAATTGCCGCCAGAGCTAAACTAGTAAAATCTTGAAACAACATTTTCTGAATCACTGGTCCAAATGTACAATTATTTCACATGGATGTTCCCCATAATGCTCTCTACCAAAAATGTACCCATGGTTTTGCTCCGCTGAACAAAAGGACCGCAAGAGCTTAAGGTAGGAAATGCCTTTAACAACATCTTCTCATTCACAATAATCTCGCCCTCTACCAAATTGTGAAAATTGTTCTGCTCGTCTGAATGAAATGGCTGCCAGAGGTAAAAATAGAAATATCTTAAAACAGCATCTTCTTGTTCTTAACCACCTGCCCGAAATCAAAATTAATTCACAGAAATATTACTCAAACTATTGCCTCTAGTAGAATTAAAAAAAGAAAAGAAGAAAAAAAGAATCCACAACAGATTTGTTCAGTACTCAGGTTAGCGAGCCAGAACCACAGATGCACTGGTCAGTGGAGACAGAACCGTCTCTAGAAATTGCAAACCTTTAGCCATTCAGATACCAGAATGCGTAATTACAGCAGTGATTGTGTATATCATGAAACTTAACCTCGGACTTGTTGATTTAAATGCGCAACCCAAATTCATCAGCAGTCAAAGCAGTATCTAGCCTCAGGAATCCATCAAGCACCTGAGTAATATGCACATAGCTTGAGTCGATCCAAAGGCGTGAAGTGCTAATATTCGTCAATACATTTCTGGAATCCACCAGCCAATCAGCACGCAAATTAGCTTATTAATATGTACAGAACTTGTTTGTCCAATTTGACTAAGTTTCATCCAAATCTATAAACAAATGCCTAATGCATCATCAGCAAATATCTTCGTAATATAAACAAATTCGTAGATCAATTTTCGACAAAGTAATTTAGAGAAAAGGGTGGCGTTATCCGCAGCATAGTCACTGTCTGGATCGAGCTTTGGGACATATTTTTTGCGGGCGAGCAGGGCCTGCGGCTTAAATAACGTTCATGCAAAACGCACATCAAATTCAGGTTTTGACCGAACCTTTATGCCGTGCTCAGGCTATTTTTATGCGCTGCCGAACAACGAGCTGGGTGCCAAATATTGTGGGTTGACCTACAGCGCAAAGCAAACTGTCCCTGAAATTTGTAAGGCTACCTATAGCGCGAGGCAAACTCGTTTGCGAATTTAAATTTCACTTAACTGTAAGCATAACCGTCGTGCAGTCCATTGAAACATCCCAAACCACCCCAAAACACCTCAAAACTCCACCAAACCACCCCAACCCATTTCCGCATCATATTAATGCGCGAAGACTTTTTTAGGACACTCACGGCCTCTTTGGGGGGGCGTGCCCCCTGGGTCCGGCATTGGCATTGTGCAAGAATACATACAGTGATAAGGATAAACGACCGCCAGCTTTTTTTAAATGCTAATACTTGTCAAGGAGCATGCATTTACCAATGTAGTGAATGAAGAATAGATTTCTCCCGATAGCTTTGTTATAAGCATAAATACCTCCGTTGTAAATGAACACGAGGATAACTGTAAAAAAAGAAGCTAGAAACAGTAGAAATTGTGAGATGATTCGTGGGTGGGTTAGGGTCTTTCGTGCAGCCTGGCATCTGTGTGTCTTGGTCCACGTTGGCGTTGAAGGTGAGGTTGGTACTGTGAAACTAGTTAAGTCCTCCTGTAATCTTCTTACTGACCATCCAAGGCTGTGTTTCTTTTGTGGCTCTTTTTTTGTTATTTGTGTTTGTCTTTGACATGCTGCTGTGGCTGTGTCTGTTTCTTGAAGCCCTGTGGTACCCTATTGGGAAAGGTCTGACTTCTTTGCTCTTTTATGTGTGATGTTTTCTTGTGTTTTTGTCACTTTCTCATGCAGTGTCCTGAATCTGGTAAGGTACTTGATGGTACGATTCTTGATATTTGCCTTCTTCCTTACTTAGTTTTAATATAGCACTCCTATTTTTGTTTGTGTCTCCATATATTTAAGCATTATACGTATAAGCAGCAATGATTTCTTAGCTCTATGCGTCAAAACACTGGAGATTTAATGTTAAACATGTAAAATTGTTCACTTTTCTATGAAATATCATAGTTTGTCAGTACAAAATCGTCGCTTAATGTAACACCTTTTAATAAGTAATCTGATCTTAGGGAAAAACTTGTAGTTCTTTGAGTTTTCATTATATATAAGCAAGACAGTTCCAAAATGTAAGCTATCAACCACAAGCAAATATATCACATATTTTTACTAAAATGGTACATACCAGAATTGGCTCCTTAATACTGGGGTAGGGTTTATAAGACATCTTGAAGAATACATGGAGCAGTTGTTAAAGCAAATGATATTAGTCATAATTATCGTGTTCAAAGGGTAATTCAAGTTAAATAGCACACACAACACCGGAGGAAGCCCGAAGTTGTTCCCAAAGCTTTCATGTGTAGCTTAGGCATCCAGCATGCAGATTATATGAGTAGCTTAAATAATTTACTGCATGACCGTTGAGTCTGCACTATAATCACGACGTGAGTAATTCCGTCCATCCCTCCGTGGTCATTACAGAAAATGCTCATAAACCTTGAGCCACATCAAAAATAGTAAGTGAGTATGATCAGGAAATACCACAATCACAAACCACAGACAACCCTGTGGCACCGCGAGGAAGAGCCGCTCAACCATCACGAGACACCAGGAAGACAAGTTAAGCAAAGCAATCAGCTCTCTCTTCCCCATCAAGATGATAGCAATACTAGAAAGGACACAAAGCAACGTACAACAAAACATAGAACAATTACAGACTCCCACAATGGGAATAACAATAAACAAAAAGTCAACAACAACAGAACCACCGCCTTAGAACGGACAGCAGCCTAAGCCACCGGGGGGGGGGGGGGGGGGGGGGGCTTAAATGCATTTTACTGGTACCAAATCTTCACCCTAGATTCTGCTGTTGTTGAAGTACAAGAAATGTTCAGCTCGCATGGAGGCCATCTAACTAATGCAATGTATCATCATGGAGAAACATTCTTATCAAATTTACGCATCATGATGAAACAAAGAAAAGGGCTCATGACTCACAGATAGTCAGAGCTAAAGAAAACCTCAAGTTGAGCCACGGTGGGTCCAGCTGCATACAAATGCATGTCATCATTATCTAACCATTGTCATGTATAACAAACTTTTTTTGGTGGATAAGAGTTTGCTGAGTGGCATTTCAGCTCATTGTTGTCAGTTAGTGAAAATGCTCATTACTCTAGAACTACATGGTATGTTTGGATCAAATTTTGCTTACTTATTTATTTTAACAATTTCCAGCCACTGATATGCAAAATAGTGACGAGGCTTTGCCAAGCATCATTTTAGCAGATCAATGTCTTTTTTTGTAAAAATGCTCATGACTCTTGAAAAGCACAAATATTTTGATCGAATTTTACTTAGTTATACATTTTCACATTGTCTAGACACTTGCATACAAAACGATGATGAGGCTTTGCTGAGCATCAGTCTTGGTCATGGCTGGTTAGTGAAAATGCTTATATTTTTTGAGCCACATGGTATAGTTTCATTAAAATTTTGCTTACTTATACATTTTAAGGTTGTCTTCGGTATATCAAATAAAGTTAAATAATAATAGATAACAAGGAAAAAAGCTCTTAACAACCTTAATTCTTTTCATAAAACCCTAGAACCCCTCCAAAAATGTTACTTTAATATGGATCAGTAGAATTGGCTGTCTTTAAAGAGGAAAAAAAATTCCCCATCGATTTAGCATTTAGTGAATTGGCTCCCTTGTATGAAAGTGAAGCTGCAAACACACTATTTCACTATTCTCGTCGTACGAATATTTAATATGAAGCATATTTTCTAATAATTGGGACAGTATAAAAATATCTTGGATGTATAGTAAGCAAAATTCGATCAAAATATATGTGCTTTTCAAGAGTCATGAGACAAAAAAGACATTCATCTGCCAAAATGATGCTTGGCAAAGTCTCGTCACCATCTTGCAGACCAGTGGCTGGAAAATGTTAAAATAAATATGTACACAAATTTTGATCCAAACATACCATTCGGTTCTAGAGCTATGAGCATTTTCACTTACTGACAACAGTGAGAGCAAACTCTTATCCATCAAAAAAGGTGGTTATACATGTTAGTGGTTAGATAATGATGAAATGCATTTGTATGCAACATTTGATCAAAATAGACCATGTAGTTCAAGGTTGATGAGCATTTTCACTAATTGACCACTGAAGGACGTACTCACATAGTGATTATAGTGCAGACCCAAATGGTCGTGCAGTAAATTATTTAAGCTACTCATATAATCTGCATGCTGGATACCTAAACTACACATTAAAGCTTCCTACGGTGTTTTGTGTGCCATTTTACTTTAATTACCCTTTGAACTTGGTTCCCAGATAGGGTTTTTCCTCTGCCCTTGCTTGATCAGCGTATTCCAGGCTATCCACCCAATTCTTCCATCGCATCAAGGTTAAGCTGATTCCTTTTTTCGTTGGTTTGTCGTCTTTCCATTCTCTCAGGTCCACACGCAATTCACCTTTCCACTCTTTGACTTCCACGTAACGATCATTGCCAAGGCTCTTTCTGCATCTAGACATGTTTACTGTTCGAGTGTCTGAACGGTAATGACTCGAATGCATGTGATGCGACTTATATATCACAATGTCTTTTCTGATTTGCCACAAAATCCGATTGGAGGGTTATTTATAGTTACCCAATGTCTATTTATAGTCCTACAACATGTTCATGTATGTTTTGTTTCACGACGATATTGGGTAAGCTGTGATAACAAAAACCATCTTTCTTGTCCTGGTATACACTACTTTAACACTTTGACTCGACTGATTGGTATATCCCATGACTCCTATGTTATAGGGAAATCTTTTCACGAGTTCAAATCTTTTTCCATGTTGGGAAATCTCATCGGGTTGATTTAAGCAGTTTTTGATGCTCTGGAACATGATAAATCTGTTTAAAAATACTGAAGCGCTAAGGTTACTGGCATCCAAATGTTTTTCGAAGGCGTGAAGTGAAATGACAAATGCTCTCATTTTGAAAAATAGGAGAAAACTAAACAATTATAGCCCCAAAACTCTTTTTATAAAAGCTTCCTGGCCAATTTCGTACATGTCAATACATAATCAATGTCTAAATATAGACGTGCAGGTCGAAACATGTATGACAATGAACCTTCTCAAAGAGAGAGGTCAATGACAGTAGACATTATTTCACGATCAATCTCTGTGGGACAGGGGGCGTTGTGAAATTTAAGAAACATGGATACAGGCCCAAAGCGTTAAAGCTTCATATGCACAGTCTGTGAGGAGTCTACCTTCATCTTTGACAGAGGCCTTTTCCGCACTGCTAAGATTTGTCTCAGAAAAGACAGAAACACGGTGAGAAAAAAACCCAAAAGTAAGCAGCATGCAAAAGGACATAAAAATCCATAAACGCACAGCTGTCTGAATACGTGTCAGAAGAAAATGGCTCAGAGTGTAAGAAGTCATAATGTCTAAATATAGATAAAAAGGTCTGAACGTGTCAGTTACTAAAAATAGAAAATGACGTCATTACAAGAGTGACCTTGAACTTGATGCTATAATTCTACAGCATCCATTTGTCTGGTTAAAAAGGACCTTTTTACACAATTTTATATGGTCATAAGGGACCTTTTTTATCTTGACGCTATAGAGACGCTCTTACTACTGAATAGTGTTGTGACCACTATAGCGCCTTCATTTTTTATTGGATCTTCTTCATTCTTGCAGGCAACAAAGACACCCATAAAATCTCGGATGGCTTTGAAATTGGGCAGTATCCGACTTATGAGTTAGCTGCCCTTGAGCGTTTGGAAAAATCCCCATAGACTTATAATGGGAGAAACGTTGTGACCACTCTAGTACCTTCATTTTCCAATGGATCTTCTTCTTGCTTGCAGGTAACAAGGTCAGCCATAAAAGCTTGAATGGGTTTGAATTTCGGCAAGATTCCATCACTGACTTCGGAGTTAGCTGCCCTTGAGCGTGTGAAAAATCAATGAATAGTGTTGTGACCACTATAGCGACTTCATTTTTTATTGGATCTTCTTCATTCTTGCAGGCAACAAGGACACCCATAAAATCTCGGATGGGCTCCGAATTGGGCAGTATCCGACGAATGACTTATGAGTTAGCTGCCCTTGAGTGTTTGGAAAAATCCCCATAGACTTATAATGGGAGAAACGTTGTGACCACTCTAGTACCTTCCTTTTCCAATGGATCTTCTTCATTCTTGCAGGTAACAAGGTCAGCCATAAAAGCTTGGATGGGTTTGAATTTCGGCAAGATTCCATCACTGACTTCGGAGTTAGCTGCCCTTGAGCGGGTGAAAAATCAATGAATAATGTTGTGACCACTCCAGCGCCTTCATTTTTTGATTGGATCTTCTTCATTCTTACAGACAACAGGGACACCCATAAAATCTCGGATGGGTTCGAAATTGGGCAGGATTCGATCAGGGACTTATGAGTTACCTGCCCTTGAGTGTCTGAAAAATCCCCATAGACTTATAATGGGAGAAATGTTGTGACCGCCCTAGTGCTTTCAATTTTAAATGGATTTTCTTCATACTTGCAGATATGATGGACAACTACATAAGCTTGGTTGAGTTTGAATTCCGTCAAGATCCCATCACCTATTATGGAGTTAGCTGCCCTTGAGCATCTTAAAAATTGATTGATAATGTTGTGACCACTCTAGTGCCTTCATTTTTGATTGGATCCTCTTCATTCTTGCATGTAAAAAGGACAACCATAAAAGCTTGGATGAGTTTAATTTAAAGTAGAACCAACCTTAGACTGTGGAGTTAACTTCCCTGGAGCATCATAAAAAATCTGCACAGACTTACAATGGGAGATCTATTATGACCACTCTAGCACCTTCATTTTTGAATCTTGCAGGAAACAAGGACTTCCATAAAAGTTTGAAAGAGTTTGATTTTCCGCCACACCCATCCACCAGCTACAGAGTTAGCTTCCCTTGAGCGTCAAAAATATAATTGTATAATGCTGTGACCACTCTAGCGCCTTCATTTTTCATTTGATTTTCTTCATCCTTGTAGGTTACCAGGACATACATAAAAGTGTGAATGAGTTTGAATTTCGGTCAGATCTCATCACTGACTACGGAATTAGCTGCCCTTGAGAATCTTAAAACTACACTTTCACCAGGTTTTCTCAGCAATTTTTTTCAGATCTTTTTAATACTTGCAGATAACTAGAACTGGCATAATATCTAATGTTTTTGAATTAATTCCTGGTCACTTTTTCAAGTTCAGAGTTATCTGCCAGAGTTCAATCTAGAGGATGTCATGGGGCCATTGACCCCCTTTTGGATCAAATGGCCCCTTGTTAAAGCTAGACTGGGCCATCTTTACCATTATGTGAATGGGGAAATATTGGACAGTGTTTTATTTTCATCTGAAATCGAATGAAAATGGTCCCATTTAAAATTTCCTAGATTGAACACTGTCTGCCTTTGAGCATCGTAAATTATGGTGTCTCCAACATTATGCTGGCTCTCAGGTGAGCGATCGTTGCCCATTGGGCACCTTGTTTTTAAATAGCTAAGTATTTATTTTAATCAAATTTTAATAGAATATTCTGTAGCAAACAGTGGAGATCCTGATCAGACGTCGTGCGGCGTCTGATGTTCACATATGTCCCACAAAAAGAGGACAATTGACGTCGGTTTCAAAACAATAATTGGTAAAAATATGAAACCTTGTCTCCTGTAAGTTACAACGGGGTTGTACATGTATTGGTTTTGTGACTTGCTCTTTTGGTCAAGCAAGGGTAGTCCTTTGTGATGAAAAATGAACTTCGTACAGATTAGACATAAACAGGGGTTTCTATGCGGTTTACCACGCGGTTTACCGCATTTTCACGTATCTCTGGTCTTGTGACGAGAAATCAAAATAATAAACAAGAGATAAAACGGGTTATTAGGTTACTGTGCCTGTGGGTATGCGAGTCTGACGTATTTCAGGGGCGGATTAACGTCATTAGACATAAAATTCATCATTTTCTACACTCATACCTATACTCAAATCTCATGTGACCTAATTGCGACATTTTACTGAAATATTCATCTTTTCTGAATCATTTTTCTCTCGTTATTGTATTAGGCCTTGTACTGTAAAAAGGGTATTTAATTCATCCAAATAAATATAAACCTACACAATTTTTTAAGCCCAATGTAATTTTCCATACAAACTGTGTGTTTTGCGTCTAACGTCCCACCAACAGCTAAGGTCATATGGAGACGGGGCCACAGCTAAGAGTCTTATCGGACATGCTGGTGAAGTTGGGGATCGATCCCGCGACCCCTGATCTACAAAGCTGTTGGTTGATCCACTACACCACAGCGGCTACATCCATACAGTCGATACATGGTTCATCGTATATCCCTTTCCTCCATGAATATGCATGCTAAGCCCCACCCACTATGAATAAGTATATAAATAAACTTTCACGTTTTTACATAGAACAAATAAAATACTTGTGGCCCACTAATGTAGGATAATATCTATAGTTCTATAAGCAAACATAGTTGAAACTGATCAGGCAGCTATCAGGGTCTGCTCTGTTTGCAAAAGCGTTAAAAGGCGTCTCTAAAGGGATATATTGAGGGGTCATACAGTATGTTAAATATAATTTCAATGAAAAGTGTCATGATTTCTTTCTCGTCTTATCAAACCGCCTTTTGCCATTGTACCCGTTCCTATAAGGGTCAATTCTAGCTTGCCCGAGCACATTTGTCTACAAACGACATTTTTCACGATTGTCTGCTGCATTCCGTGTCCACACCATTCGGATAAGTTGTCTGGCCTGATCTGAATCGAAGCAATCTGACAATCTGTAATACCCCTGATTCGTTTAAAGTTATTCTTTTTAAGTTATTATTTAATCAGTAGATGACAAAAAATAATATATTTCTAAATGACCCAGCATGCAGCGCTGGCCAATCATCACAATGTCAATGACATTGCGCATGTCCACATGTCACGTGTCTGTTTTTTCTCTTTCTTATAATAGGCTAAGGGGTGAATGTGTCGTTTTAATGGTGTCTAGAGACAATGTGTTTTTTCTAGAATACACAAACACAAGGCTCAAAGTTGTGGCGTAGAATGTGTGTTTACTTGGTAACTTTGCAAGCAAAAATAAAAAAAAATAAAGAGGCTTGGGCAACGTAGCAATCACATTTTATCGCACAGCCTTATTAACTTTGATTAAAAGGTGATTTCAGAGGGGAACGGACTAAAGCCCACTGGGACAAAATCCCACTAGGACAAAAGCCCTCTTTGACAAAAGCCCTCTGCTGAATCTGGTACGGCGGACAAAAGCCCACTTCTTCAGAATATGTGTTGATGCTGGGAGTGGGTACGGAGGGATTTTTTTTAACTCATCATGCATCTCCTGTGACGGGATGCTCATTTGAGAAAATCAAGAAGTGAAATAGATTTTTCATTCGATTTTCTTATTTTAGTGGAAACGCATTGAAATTTGTCATTCAAAAAGGCCCCAATTGATAATAAGCACAACGAGGGTCCTGATCAGTCTGTGCGATGCATGCATCGCACTGACTGATCAGGGCCCTCATTGTCTACCAACATAAAGGAGACATATTGTTTAACGTATATGCCATGAGTTAATGCCCTGCCCAGAATGCTAAAGGCAGATTCCATGTTAGTGTCTAGGTGTGACGTGCTCGTATAGATATGGCACATATAATCACATTGATTTTGTGTGACTTTCAAGTAATTTTACCAGATTTACGGGTTTAATAAGTATGGATGTCAGGTTGTGCAGTAAGATAAATCAAGGAAATGTCATCCAATTATGTAACTGGTAAATAAGAAAGGCATTTCATACCGTAAAACTTCTGTTAGGACAGATTCAAAAGTTTTGTGTTGGCATTGTTGCTGCTGCTGGTGCTGCTGCTGCTGCTGCTGCTGCTGCTGCTGCTGCTGTGTAAATTATTGTATGGTTTGTGCGTCGGTACCTGACCTAAAGGTAATCCATGGTGGTTTTAAACCGTAACATTTCATTTAGACCAGAATCAAAATCTTGCTACTACTGTTGTCTTCGTCATTGCTTTTGCTATTGTATGGTTTATGCGTCTGTACGTGAAAGTAATTCACAAGTGTTGTCACGCGTACAGAGGCACATCACAATGATTTTGATGTTGTTGAAATGTTATATTTTTGTAAAATCAAAATTAAAATTATTATTTGTATGCCCTTCGAGTTATGGAACGATGCATAACATATTGATTGTTTAACTACTACTACTTCTACCCCCTGTGGGGGGTATGGCCACTGTCCATATCCAGAAAGCGCAGTATAGTTGGTTATCAACGGTTGAAATTGGGCCTTTTTTGAAATTTTGGTTAGCATCCGATCAAAGGACCCCTTTTAAACGGAATGGCTCGCATGCCTATTGCATAGTATTGATACAACATATAACCTTGTCTATCAATTAACGACATATTACATTATTAAGGGCGCGACACCCAAGACAGACGTCTCTCTGACGTAGATGACCCAAATACCTAAAACAATAGAAGAAGATTAGTGGATCGCCGTTAATCAATGATTATCTTTAGAATTTGATCTACATTGTGACATATCACGAAAGGTAAATACAGTTACTGCCTAAATGAAAATACAACTCATTTTAATTATTCCAGACAAAATATAGCAAGCGGCGAACCGAATTGGTGATGTCTGAACATCGTAATTATGCTTATATTAGACCTTTGTCAAAATTCTAACTAAATGCCCCCGCATTTTACAAGATATGCATAGATAATGGCATTGTCGGGTATTAGACAGAATTGTATAATATTTCAAGCCTAGGGTTTTGGGCATAACATCTGGGTCCAGCGTGGGTGCTGAATATGGTAGAGATATTCGGGCCGCGCTGGATCGTCATTAAAAACTGAAATATAATTATCTGCCTAAATGAACGTAAAATCCCAGCAGCAGGCCCCAACGATGTCGAATCGCCGTCCAATCGCCGTTATATTCCGATGGCGCGTGTTTGAAATAGCAGATTCGGGCAAAATCTGAAATCATTTTAGGGTATGTGTTTCTTTTAACGCACATGTACAGCTATACAGGATAGTTTGGTATGAACCTTATCTTGCTTTCATACTTTAAACGAGCAGTGAATGTTTTTTGTGTTTTTTTTGTTTGTTTTTTCAAATTCATTTTTTTTCCTTCATGCGCCAGCAATGCCCTGAGGAAGGGGCAGTTTGTCTGATGAACTTGTTGAATATGTGGCTAAGCTTCATCAATTTTCATACTATAATTAACTAGTGTATATATGGTGGTACACTGTACTATAATGCGACCTCTTTAAAAGGACCTTAATTCACATAAGAATGTTTACAAAATTCATACCAATTTGGTGAAAGTATACTGTTACACCTTATAATAATATAGAGTATTTGAATGTTTAAGAGAGATATATATACATAAGATGGAGGTAAGTATATAAGTTTTAACCCAATCCATGCTGGGGCAATTTACATGTTTTGTTGTATACAGATGTATTTTGAAAAAAAAATCAGAATATCGTCAGAATGTCAACCAGTTTGGAGCTAGACATCGAGGATATAATACTGTTTTCATGATCAACCCAACTGAGTATGAAATTTATCATGCTAAGGGACCGCTCATTATTTAAGTGTCGGGGGGGGGGGGGGGGGGCTGAAATTTCGATGACCCCCCATCCTAACAAAATGTAAAAAAATGCCCCCCCCCCTGGAAACCATAAGAAATATAACCTGATCCCCCCCCCCCCAATTTCACAATTTTGGAGTGAAAAGTAGGGATCCGATAGTGGGGCATTTTCAAGAGAAAGTAGAGAAAAGTAGGGGCACAAAAAATAATAGGAATAGCAGGACAAGTAGTGCCCGCTTGGATGCTTGATTAGTCATTTAATTCTCTATCAAAAACTGATGAAAGTTGTCACAATATAAGATCACCAAAACAGCATAACTTTTGTACCTGCAAAAATAAAAGCTGAGAAATTTAGTGGCCTGCCAAATTATTTAATATAATTCGAGCAAGCGAAGCATCTTAGTTGTACTGAATATTTGAAATTCCATGCTTAGTAACCTGGGCATGAAAAAAGTTTTATAACCGCAGGGTCAGATAAGGCCCGACATTTTCTACATTTTGTCCGGCCTGATCCAGGTATAAACTGTTAGCAGCAGAGGCCATAAGCAGATGACCAATATCGGCACTAGGATTAGCCAGACAAGTATTGAAAATACAATTTGTCAAATGGATTTTATAAGTCTAGCGTTACATGCTGTCCGACATTACCCGGCTGAACTTCGACTTGATAGGTGATAAAACAGCATATTCCAGGAAACTCCAGAACCTATCGTACTAAGATATGTAAGAGGAAGAACCAGAACATATGCAAGGTGATAATATGGGCCGCGGCATGAGATTTTTAACAATTCAGCATTTTGACAAGTGTTCACTCAGATGAGCCTCTACAGCCTTCTACTAGGCTAAGAAACCTTAAATGGTGTTCAGTCAGTAGCTTAACACTCATAGGATATTCGAGCGACAAGCAAAGGCTCTGATCAGACTGCGCGTATGCGCAGGCTGATCTGAGGCTTTGCTGGTCGCACATACCACATTGTTGGAAATCCCATGCACTGGCTCATTTATTTATTATTATAGGCACTATGCCTATGACATACAATCTGCTCCTTTTTTTTCAAGCGAGCTGATGTTTTCATTTGGTCTTCCCAACTGTGTGTGCATCATTTAGATTTCCAACTAGTGGTGCACAGTGGCCCAGTGGTAGAGGGCTTGACTCGAGATCGAGGGGTTGCGGTTCGAGTCTCACAGGAGGCACCGCGTTGTGTCCTTGAGCAAGATTCTCAACTTATCCTCTCCTTTGTACTGGTTCAATCCAGGAAGGCCCGTCCCGACACGACTGAAAAATTGTTGACTGGGACGTAAAGAATCAAAACAAAAAAACTAAATATCTAAAAGATGAAGAAGAAATAAAAGACAGACATAAAAAAGTATCTGCCCTATGTTCCGTTGTTGTTCACATGTTCTGGTATGGTGTTTTGGAAGGGAACGACATATCTACCTCAATAATTCCGGATTTAGGCGAAGAGCATTCAGCTCCAAGGCTTCTATTAGCAGTTCATTTGTGTCTGCTAAGCAGCACAACAGTACATATACGCTACTTTAGTGGTTGCTTTAAATACATACTAAATGGCAGATTATGGTACCCCAAAAGACAACATTTGATCAGCAGAACTGTGCCCCCTTCTGGGTGGTTCTCGTTGGCAAAGAAGACATCCTCAATTCTTTAGCAGACCCATCTGATTAAGACACTCCTAAATCCCCACATAAACTGTTTTCAATTTTCTATGCTGAAAGGATAAAGAAACGTGAAATAGGAGTAGCGGGTACTGTTGACTGGAGATAGACGTCAGACTTAACCCTTCACCTCATAGAGACACATTTTAACGCTTTTGCAAACAGAGCAGACCCATATCAGACAGCTCTTGTAAGAGCTACCTGATCAGGGTCTACTCCGTTTGCTTATGGAACTATGATTAGATATGATCCTACACTAGTGAACCTGACAAGTAATTTCTTTGTTCTATGTACCAACATGAAAGTTTATTTATATAATTATTCATAGTGGGTGGAGCCTAGCATTAATATTCATGAAGGAAAGGGTTAAGCAATTCTTTTTGTTTCTAAGACGCTGGCAGTTAAGTGGAGTGGGGGGGGGGAGGCAGTGATAAAAGCCAGTGCAGTGTTTCGGCATCCGGTCGGGAAATACCCTGTGAAACCACCGCAACCCAGAATGTGACTATCAAACCATTGATACATACCACAGCAGGAACAAATTTACATTTTTCACTACTTCGATATCTTGCTAGCGTCGCTAGCGGGATTCGAACCTGCGTGGCAGAGGTATCTAGCTAGTCAGAGAAAATCTGGTTTGATACCAGGGCGGATCGAGGATTTCTGGAAAGGGGGTTCATATGTCTAAAGGGGTGGGGTTCGCTTTGCTGATTTTATCTATTTTTTTTCTTAAATATCCGATGAAAAAGAAATAATTTGGTCTCACTGAGACCAAATTATTTCATTTTCATAGAATATTTAAAAACGGGGGGCGAGGAGAGGGTTCGACCGAACCCCCTGAACCCCCTGGATCCGCCAATGGATACAATGAGCGTGGGATGGCTCGTTGTACATATCTAGGGGTCGCAGGTTATAACTTCTAATTGAAGAAGATGTTCTTCAATCCCTGAAGATTACTTTTATCTTAGCAATCAGTGAAGACCCATATGAAATGCCTCGTTCTATGACATTTCATCTGGATCTTCACTGATGCCAAAGTACCCGTTTATGTCGGGTTTCCATTGTACAAAAAGTTTATAAGATTTATCAGGCCCTTAATATGTTTTGTCTAGAGTTGTTTTATGCTCATATAAATTCACCTCAAAAGTTTTCCATGTGATTCGCTATCCTGTCAGTGTTCCATTTTTTCTCATATCTGTTTTAAACATAGTACGTGTACTTAATTGAAGTATTCACGATCCATCATTTGGACAGAATTAAGAAAAATATATATTTTTGCTTTGAGAAATGGTCTTTCTTATAAGGGTAGGTTAGTTTAATGGCAATTCGCCCTTGTAAAAACTGATATACAAATCCTATGCTTCGAATATGATATAGAACATCCACTACAAAAATGGCAAATTTCCATCTTCAAAATCATTAGGTGAATCATAAATATTAGACGCAACATTATCATTGGTCATACATAAATGTAAGCGATTAATGATGATAGGTAGAAAATCATTAATTTGACGAAATGTACATTCATATCAATATTTGAAAGTTCGTCCATATACATGCATGAGAACCCCCTTTAGCAATTGAAAAGCGGAATATCCTTCTTAAGTCCTCCATAGAGGTTTAGCAGTAACGAAAGAAAGAAATTCTGTAGGTGACCCATCTTCAAAATGCATGTCGGTGAACTGTCTTGTCGGTGAACTGTCTCGAGTGGATAAGGGTCTGGATGGGGTTAATAATGACCTTGTTTTATAATGATTAGAGAATAAAGAGCAAAAGTGATTAGAGACTAGTGAGGTCCTAAAATGAAGACTACTTCTATTTTTAATAAATTGCAGAAAAAATAAATACTGAATAATAAGGTTTTATAAACCAAATATGAGTCCAAAAGTAGAATTATATGATATTATTTTTGAGAATAATGAGAGTGAATAATGCGTTAATTTTTTTAACTATTGTATTGAGTGGAGTTTTGGAGTGGAGTATTTGAGTTAAGTTTTGGAGGCAAATTTTTGAGTGGATAGCTAGGCTTTATTCAGACAAAGCCATGCCATATTTCATAGAAAACCAGGATATTTGAGGTGTGGGTGTAGATTTCTTATCATACTGGATAGATTTACAGGGCATGACATAAAGTTCCCTTTCGTAACAAACTGAAAACAAAGTTTGTTCTTGTCTGTATGGCCCATAAAATGACAATTATATAATACAAAAGGTGAAAAACAAGCTTTATTCTTTTGGTGAATGGTCTTTTATGTACTAGTAAATGTTTGTTTTGAAACCTTTTTATTAACTTGGTTGCAGTTGTCCTTGTCCGTGGTGCACAAACATGGAGCATTACTTGGTATCACCTGTTACATGTAAATCACAAAAATATCTTTGACGTTTTCAACCAGTGGAATGGCATAAGCATACAGGAAGTAAATTAATATCTAGTGGACATTATTCAACCCAGCACCATTGCACTTGCTAATTTCCGCAATTGTTGGCAAACAGCTTTTCAAACGACTTCTTATGTGTGTGGCTTTAATTACCCTTTTATCTTGCCCTCTCAAGACGAATAGAATGGAGATAAATGCCAGGTGTGTCTTATCAACACAAAGAGGGCACAAAAATGTATAGTACTTGTAATTGGCTAATCAGAACTATTACACAGGGTGTGGGTTTAAAAGCATGTACCAGGTGCACCTATATTTGATACCAATAAGAAAAAAATGTTCAAATCAATTGTAAGCTAAACATGACAAATCTAAGAGAATAAAGTGCAGTGATAAGACTAAGTTTATTCCCATATTGTCTACTTCTCATTTGATAAGGAAAATACAAATAATTTATGTATCCTGCCTGGTACTCCTTAATTGGATATATCAACCAAAATACCAAGAAAATGGTCTACATGAGAAAACTTGGATTATGCCAATGAAAACAACTAAATAAACCTGCTGTGAAGCATTTGTTGTTCACTGTATATATAGACAATATCAGTTAATATTCAATTTATTCACAGAAAAGGAGCATATGATAACTGACACCAAGTACAATCTAGGGAATTGGTGTGTCTTTCAAATTGATTACTCTTTTCCAGTGTCATCTACGCAGACCTTGAGTATAAATCTGCTAATTAAGGCTAGTTAGGTAATTTATGGAACTAGCACCTGCTTGGCTGGTTAAAATGAGCTTCATCACTAAAGCACCTGGCTTTAGCCAAGTAAAACACAAACTATCCTGTGAATTTACACGCTTGATGAAAATAATCATTGACAAACAATAGAAATATTGGGGTGATTATTCGTGGGAACAAGATAATTATGTCGTGGGAATGTGATATTATGTTGTGGAAACGAGATAAATCATTTTTCATCTGTCCCCTCTGTGCTGCCGTCCATTAATTCCAATGTTAAAAGGGAAATATGAATTTGCATTGGAAAAATTGGGTTATGGGCTGATTTAGCAAAAAAATAAGTTGATTTCGTGGCAGTACAGACTTACACTCATCTGTCAATTTCGCGAAGTCAACTTGATTTCTCCAATAAGTTACACCCTTTGAAAAGGCATGTTAGGACCTATTCTTACCAACCCCCTGTCCATCATGCTCTACCCTACCCCGTTTTTTTTTTTTTTGCTTTGGTACGAGTTGACTTGGGGTAGGTAAGAATTGACCAAAGGTCAGGTACGAGCTGACCAAAAATGTGTCCAAGGTGACTAATGTTTCTGCTTCAACTTCTGTACAGTGCAGGGCTTTTTAGCGTAGACGCACTGGGAGAGAGAGTATCTAGTCTCTGTGGTTAAGGAGGGTCTTGAAGCCCTCTACTGTCTCAGCATGCACGACCTCTTGTTCAAAATGGTTCCACTCAATGACTGTTTTTATAAAAAATGAGTTTTTTTAATTGTTCACTGTGACACTGCTCTATCTCATATCCCATATCGTGATTTAATGAATGTTTTTCCACAAGGTTTACACTTTTGAAAATTTCATATGTCCTTGGTTTAATGCGTCTCTTTGGTTTTGAGGTTTCAAATATTCTTCAGGATTAATGGCTGTAACCAACCCCTCGACCACCTTGAATAGAAAAAAACAATCTGCACATACTGCGCCTACGTTGTTCAAAGCGTTTCCAGTTCAAGCATATTAAGTATTCCCGTTACACTGCCCTCTTCACTTGAATGGTAATCTCCAGTAATAAAACGGGCTGCTTGTCTCTGAGCTCTTTCTAATTTCTCAATATCAAGTGAGAGATAGGGGTACGCGTTGACTTAGGAACAAGTTGACTAGAAACCCCTCGGTTAGTGCCAATGTTAAGCATCTTCACCAGCGAAGGTTTCGTCGTATCTACCTTTCGACCTTTAGATTACACAATCGCAACCCTTGGTAGGACAAGATGATGCTAAGGGACATGACTGTAGATCTAGATGTAGACTCCACTCCAATACTCCACTCCATGACTCCACTCAATAACTTACACAGTGCCTCCAAAAAATGGAATTAAGTATGTTTTATCGTGCCTTTAGCACGACATAATGGAAAAGGCTGGACAAACGGTACCGTACCGCTGATTTTAGAGCCAACATTATGAATGCCGAAAACAGTTGCACAAAAATACGAAAGTCTTTAGCACCTTACTTTTTTAGTAATTAAGAGTAATCTCCCTTCGGGAAATAGAGGGCACTGTAACTGGTTTCTTGCAGACGCACATTTCTAAACTTCCGAGAGTGAGTGAAATGAGGCGAGAGAATCAACAAATGGATAAAACAATAGTTCGCAAGTGGTAGAAACAACGATAGTTGTGTCCAGAATGATAATTGTTAGCCATTCATTGATTTACGCTTTGTTATATCGACAGAATCCTGCAAGATTTCAGTCCTCCGAGTCTTCAACCGAAGATGAAGGTCGAGATAGAGAGAAGGAAGAAGAGAAAAATGAAGACACTCAGGTAAGAAAATTTATTTTATGAGCGCAACAAATATCCATTAACTAAAAGAGTGGACTAAGAAATGAGTCCCTTTTTAAATCAACTTAGTACTTTCTATTTTGATTGCTGACAGTCATTTTCTAACTAGAATCATCCCCAGGTCTGGGGAATCTCGGAAACACGCGATCAAAATTATCGTTAAAATGCGCGACCACCCTTGAGATTGGCAGACTTGCTAACAGAGGTTGTAATCCTACAATTGCGTCGCAGTTCTGAGCGATAGAAATTTGATTATTAGTTTATCATTTTTGCCTGTTTCCGCTGATTCGATCAATATATGGATGCAATCGGACCAAGGGTGAGAAGCTAAACCGTAAACAAACGAAATTTTCAGGAAAAAATCACCAAATTGAACTCTCTTCTGAAAGAAACCCATAATTTTTTTTCGTACCATTTTCACATCAATTTATGGTCGATGCTCCAGTTTTCGTGGTAGTGCCTGTATTCGTGGTATGACAGAAAAAAGCCACCATTTATCAACTCCTTGAAATTGAGCAATGAAATTTTATCAGTTACCGAAACAATTAAATTTGCTCGTCGTGTAATAAATAACCAGCGATGTGACGTCACCAATGACGTTATTTTCTTTGAACGTGACAGCCGCCATTTTACGAATGTCAGAAAGCTAACGCTGACAACAGACAGCTTAAATTTATTGTCACATGAACCCTTTGAAAGATTGTTTCGGTAAAAATTGACCGAGAACCCATTAGATTAGAATAAAACTATAATTTGGTGGCATTTTAATGACAAAAAATCGACAACTGCTTATATAAACCTAGATTTGCGATGGTTACCACGAAAACTGGCGCTTGTTTTGAAAGTGACCCAGCCCGGAATCAATCTGAATTTAACATGTCAGCACATCAATGGGAGTCATGAATATCAAATAAAGCGAATATATGTATATCCAAATATTTTTATTCAAAAATTAATTATATGTCATAACTAGATTTATACATTGAAACGTTGATACGTTAATACCACGAAAACTGGGACAACCAGCATAATTTAAATCATTGATTTGTGGCCGAGGTTCTGATGGTTAAATATTTATTTGTAATCTTTTATTTGTGTGTTGTAATTTTTCTGAATCTAGGGCACCAACTGGCAAAAGGCAAGACATGTGGTGATGGTCGTCGCGGGAATGCGCAATATATAAATGCCAACAAAACAGAAGTTGGCCACCAAAATTATTTCCCCTGATGATGTTTAGATTGATTTCCCTTTACATGGTCAGTCTGCTATCGCGCATTTATGCAATAATTTACGATCGCGTGTTTCCAAGATTTCCCAGACCTGATCCTAGCCATCATCACGCCACGGCACTGGCAGGCCAATAGAAAAGTCCAAACACTAGTCACAAATCAATAGCATCCGGAACACTATGGTCTTTATCATAAAGCTGGTAAATACTCTGATTGGCGGTTTATTGTATTGTCAAGTCATCTTTATGTAACCCCACACTGAAGAGCTCTGCTGAGATACTCGGTGAAAATAATGGCAGACGCTTATTAAAAGGCGATAAAAATCCTGAAATTTTAATCAATAATATGTCCGATTATTTTATAAACACTTTCAGTATCAAAAGAAAATCATATTTCTAATCGATGGCTACTGAAAATTTCAAAGCAAAATTTTGGGTAGTTTTAAAGATATCGCAAATTATAAATTCACAAAAATAAGTAGGGTTAACGAAGAATGACCTGTGTATTAATTCACTGAGTGTGTAAACCTGCCGTAAAGCGCCTCGATGATCCAGAGTGGGAAATGTCATATGTATCACTCGCTGTTCATGAGACTTGGACACAGAAACAGCACGTTTTAAAGTGATTTAAAACATTTTTTTTCATAAATAAATAATTCCAACGACTGGTTCCCATCTAATCAAATGATGTGTTTTGTGTTTTTCCACATATTTTATAATCATTTAACAAAAATATCTGATATTGAAACTGCCGTCATCAGACCAAAACACAGGAACAGGGGCTTTCAAAAGCTCATAATTTTTTTTTTCGCGTATTGCAAATCAATGTCCGATACTTATTCTACATATCCAAATCAAAACCTACAGCTAAAATATCATTTAAGATGCTTTTTTCTCAGGTAAATGTTGGCCCAGCTCAATGGACATTGTATGGCGCTGCAGGGCTTCCATTAACTTTCAAATCCAGGAAGTCCAGACTTCCTATCCTTGAAATTTGGAAGTCCCATTGAATTTTTTTGGAAGTCCCACTTTTTTTCTGTGATACCTTCGCGGTGTGGCGGATTGTCAAACTTGCATTGAAAAATAAGATAAATATTTCAGAGATCATTCTTTGTACCTTACAAGATAGGTAGGGTAGGGTAGGGTATGGTTAGGTTGGGTAGGGTAGGGTAGGTTCAGGTAGGGTAGGGTTAGGTAGGGTAGGGTAGGGTTGGGTTGGGTTGGGTAGAGAATGGTAGGGTAGAGATAGGGTAGATAGATAGATTTGTTTGGGAGGGTGTTTGTGTAGCAATTTTTATTTTAAAAGCTTGTACTTATTTGTGTAACAATTATTTTTTATAAGCTTGTACTTAAACAGAATGAGATCATTCTTTGTTCCTTACAATGCATAGATAGGTAGGGTAGGGTAGGGTATAGTAGGGTTAGGTAGGGTAGGGTGGGGTCGGGTTAGGTAAGGTAGGGTAGGGTAGGGTAGGGTAGATAGATTTGTTTGGGAGAGTGTTTGTGTAGCAATTTTTGTTTTAAAAGCTTGTACTTATTTTGTGTACCAATTATTTTTTTATACGCTTGTACTTGTACATAGTAAAAATTGCAACAAAACAACATTCGTTTTTAATATGTTGTATGTTCGTTGGTTAAGTGCCTGTGTAGAAGGAGCGTTCAAGTACTAAATTATCGCATGCACATGATCTACACAATTAATTACGATGCAGACGTGTAGAGTTTATAAAAGTTATTTCACAAGCGTGCAAAGTGTCACGTCGGCACTTCAAACAAAACGGATAGTGATTGGGCTGTTGGCCGTTTCGCTTTATTGCTCTGGGACTGGACGTCTGTCTCGCGGGAATGGTTTCTAAGGCCGTTGTCAAGATGTGTCGATGTAAAATTTCACACCTGTTGGATGACACGCTTATATAATTACTCTTCCGACTGAAGCCTACACGTGACACTGGCTGTCAATAAAACTCTCGAAATCAGTCAAGTGGGACGTCCTAGCGTGGTCAATAAACAAAATAAATGAGTTTCCAATACGAAGGCGGGACATAAATCACGTAATCTGGTAAATGTGGGCGGTTTTTTTCTGCAGACAGGACGTCTCGATAGCCATTTTCGGCCGTACTAAGGAATTTTCAGAAGTCCGCGGTACGTCTTTGATGTGAAATTTCGGCGTACGCAGCCGATTTTTGGACGTAATATACGGCGTACGTCCGCCTAACGGAAGCCCTGGCGCTGTAAGTTTTGTGCCAACCACGATAAAAAATCATGTGGTCAAAATCGTTATCATGTGGCCAATAAGCGTGGATGAAAACAATTAATAACATTGGACTAGCCATATTTTATGTGCATACTGGGATTGGCCCGTTTCAAGATTTGATGGGGTGTGCGAGATTAACTAATTTGTCTATGTGCTGATTTAATTTGCATATTCCGCAAGATTGTCACAGATAGTCTCTTTGCAACGGTCTGATTGGTTAAGAGTAAAATAAGCAGTGCCTATTGCTTTCACAATTCAATACAGGTAACCTTAACATGTCCTCGAGTGTGGATTAGGGCTGTGACGATATATCAATACATGGATACTTACAATGTATTGATACGGACTTGGCGGATAAGGTATCGATACGCTTGGTTGCTGTATCGCGATACTTTCAGAAATTTTACTAGCAGCAAATCTGGTGATTTCTAACTTCAAAATATATATTCCAAATTTATGGTCAAGTTTCCAAAAAGAGTGACAAAAATATTTGTCTTATATTGAATGATTTGCAAGTGGAATAGAAAAAAGTGCTTTTTTATCAATATACTACAGGAACAGTGCTTCTAAGTGTAGCTGTGTCAGTGTCGATATATCGTGATACGTAATGTATCGCATTGCATGTATAGTTTCGAATGACAGTCGTATCGTCCCAGCCCTAGCGTGGATTAGCATTGACCTTTTGATCTGTTTAGGGAAGACTGTCGTCTTTGGACATAGCCATCAATCTCATAACTCTGTTCACCTTAAAGTTTAATTGGCTAACAACTGTGAATCATACATCTGTGCTTTACTAAACAAGAACAGCTTAAAGATCAATGCTTCACAATATTGATTTTTTTTTACATACTAGCCTGTTAAATATAGGTCATCGAGAAGGGCAACTGAGGTCATCAATATCTCATAACTCCATTCACTTGTGGTTTAGGAATTTGCGATTGTCTCGCGGGAAATTAACATGTGTTCGAGGACTCTGGTCTATGAGTTTCTATGCATCCAAAGCTCGTTTGTATGGTCCCGGGACGCTTCATTCTGCGTCCCTGAGAACCCTGAGCAAACTAATGGAATAAAATGCGCCTGGTAAACCAGAAACCCCAGGCCTAAACATCTAAAAGACATTTGGACTAAGAACCATTTGTTATAAATGGCATTACAGCTAATGGACAATTCTTCAAATTTGACTCTAAATTTCTCATTATCAATATGTTGATTTGATTGTTGACTTGTGATGATACATTGCATGAATTACCTAAGAAAGCTTTCACAGAAGCTTTGATGTGGTGCAAACTAGCCAACGCTTGAGTGAAATGCCACAAATACAGCATATATACAGTAACTCTGTATTATCTTCAAGAATATCTTGTTGTTGTATACATTCTTCCACTGCCTTGGCTTCTCGCTGTAGATCTGAATTCCACACAGGGAGGTAATTTTCAAAACAATTGACAAAAATCAAGACTTTTTAACAAAAATCTAATGCACTATACATTTTGGCCCATACTAAATTTTCATACCACACTTTGAATTATTTAGCAGTGAAGACCATATTCTCTTGACATTGGAATCTTTCATCGCAACAATATTGTACATGTACACAGTACAGTGTGTAATTTGTTTTTAGAGAAATGAGAAAAGTATTGCCGGTAATTTTTCAATCTTTGAAGTAGTAGCACAATTGATTTGAATGAGGTAGAAAATTGCATTTTGAAGATGTTTTTTTTTTTATAAATAATTGGTGTAATTTTGTACCAAAACCTATCCAGTGATTTTGTTACCTGCGCATCCTGCATCTTTTGCGCATAATTTTGTCTCAGGAATGCAATTTTTTTTATTTCAGCGAGTCCCAGGATGCAATAGTATTGCAGACTTGTCATAAAAAATAGTGTTCTGGACTCAAGTTTGCAGCTGGACTCATTGATATGGGAAACAGCGAGTCCCAGGACCCATAAGTCCAAATTTGTAAATAAATCACTGCCTATCTTGTCATAATGTGTGAGCCTGTGGAGTTAAATCCAGTGTTTTCTTACAAGACAAGTTTTGATGAAAAGTTATTAATAATTTATCTCTAACTATCCTCATTATCTAGCCTTATGAAATTTATTATAATTTGCCTTTGGCTTGTCCATGAGAAAATAGTACCTATAATAAGCAATTTGGTACATGTGCAAAGGTGAAAGTTTTCAGGATTATTCCTGAATTCAGGATTTTGAGGCTGACTTTCCACAGAAAGTCAGCCACAAAATGCTGAATTAGGAGATCATAATAGCTTCTCTGATTTATTTTAGTCTGTCTAAGGACAATTGACCATGTGAATATTTAGTAGGCAAAAAGTAAGTTTTAAGATTGAAGTATTGAAAGTTCAGAATTTTGGAAATTTTGAACTTTCACCCATGCATGAGTATGATGTACCTCCATTCTTTGTGTATGCCAGCAGTGAAGACTGGTGAGACTGTTGGGATTTGCAGGCTTGTCTGATGAGTCTTCGTCGCTCATTTATGGGATAAGTACCAAATTTTCATGTTCTGGCTCATTTGATCTTTACAGGTATGAAGGTTTTATCATCTGAAGTTAATCTGCTATGTCAAGAGGTTGTCAACTCTTTCAACACAAAAAGTAATCTATAAGTTAATCTTGTCACAGAATAGATCAATTTTGACTGAAGAACAGGCGCATGTTTGCACATAAATAGAAAATAATAAATAAGCTAATGAAATATGGCAATTTGTGAGCTTTAATTGTGTTTTATTGAATAGTAGAACTGTGAACCATTGATTTATACTGGTGAACATATTGATATAACGGGTTTAAAATCTCTGTGCCAATTAAGCATTCAATATCAACATTGAGGGCTTTCACCACAGTATCCTTGTTCAAGTACTGCTTGTTTCAGTCATCTAGGATATCAACGAGTGATTCATTTACAATTTTGGGCTTTAAGTAATGGGTCCTGGGACTCGCTGTTTTCCATATCAATGAGTTCAACTGCAAAACACTATTTTTAATGACAAGTCTGCAATACTATTGCATCCTGGGACTCGCTGAAATAAAAACTTTACATCTCAGAGACAAAATTATGCGCAAAAGATGCAGGATGCGCAGGTAACAAAATCACTGATCAACAGGCCTCTAGATAAAATTAATTTTCTTTGTGGGTACTCAAATCTCAAAAGAGCACTCTCAATATTGAGGCTGTTCTTTTGGGATGTTAAAACTAATAGAGAAGAAAATATTCTCAATTTTACGAGAAGAAAATATTCACCAGCATTGGATCAGTATCCTCATCTATCATCCGCAATTCAAGAGTTACTCTGCTCATGCTCAATTACCCCTCAACACAATATTGTGTAGAATTGTAGATGGTACTTTTTTGTAATTACATATTGAAGGGGCCTATACTAGGCTATATATTTTTGATAATTTTGATATTAAGCCATCTTGAGAGTTTTACCCTTTGTACATGTATACACGGCTTGAATGTAACATTTCATCTGGGTGTACTGTTTGCTAGAAGAGAAAAACACTCTTCAGGGACTGAAGTACACCTTAATTTGGAAATTCTAACCTATGACCCCTTGCCATGCCAAGTTCATTGGAAGAATTCATAAGTACCATTGTTAGATTTAGGCTTGATTTCTATTGCGTCCCTGGGACCCAGGGCATCAACAAAAGTTGAGTCCCATGTAAATTTTACTGAGTCCCAGAAAGTTTCCCAACCTATTTTTTTCAATATTAAACACAGAGAAAGTAGCTACAAATATCAATTAACTTTAATCTCAAACATTTTCAGTTTACAGTAAGTGATTGACGATCAATTAAAAAAAGCAAGAAAGAAGCAGACTTAGCAGTGATTGAGTCTTTACTGACCGTTCCAAGGCGGTACTTCTTTTGTGGATCTTTTATGTTTTTGTTCTGTCTTTTGTTTGCTATGTTTTGTGCGCGTCTGTTTATAAGTGCTTTGTGGTCACCTGCTGGGAAAGGGCTGACCTCTTGGCTCTCGTTTGTGGTGTCTTCTGTGAGTTTGTCACTTTCCCATTGGTATCCTGGGTCAGGTGTGGTACTTGATTGTATCGATTCCTGATCTTTGCAACCTTATTACTTTGACTAACAAACTTTTTCGCGTTTAAAAAGTCTTTACTTGACACTCTAGACCAAGTTTATTTTATTTGTGCCAGTTAAAAATCGCTGAACCTGTCCGTGAAATCATTTTTAACGGATAAAACATCGAATTGTGATAGTATTGGCTTCAGAATACACTTTATTAAGTTATTTAAATGTTTCTAGTGTGATTCATTGAGACAAACGCCATTTTTACCCAGCAAATCGATTTTGGAAAAACCATAAACCATTAATTATAGCTGAGCCTCGTTCTGATTTCAACTGTTGCTATGAACAAAGGATGTCTGAAAACCACAACTAAATACTATTTATAGCAGTCTCTTTGTGATTTTGAAGCGTTGCAAAGTACAAAAGACCGTTATTCAAGGGTTTTAACTCTCTTCACTATTGAACTGGCTTAAATGTGTTGAAAGTCGACTGCTTTTCATCTTGCATTCCATGGACGCAAGCTACTTGTCTTCTTTGCGTACCAACGATTTTCGTTGCGTATTTAGATATTATTACGACGTAAATGTGAACACTGAGTACATATATACAAAAGGTAAACCCATTATTGACACATGAACCGATGGCGATGCACTGCAATGTTTGCTCAGATTTAAACAATCTTTAAGGATTGAAATTAAATACAATATAACTAGGAAAGTCTAACCTGTAACCCCTGAAAACCATCCAAACATTTTTACATAAAATTTTGTATTTGACCCGCGGCATGAGATTTCCATCAATTTGACATTTTGACAATTGTAGACTCGGACGAGCCTCTGCAGCCTCCTTTTAAGCTTAGAAACTCCAAATGGTGTTCAGTCAGTAGCTTAACAATCATAGAATACTTAAGGGACTAGCAAAGGCTCTGATCAGACTGCACGTATGCGCAGGCTGATTTGAGGCTTTTCTGGTCGCAAATGCCACATTGTTGGAAATCTCATGCACTGGCTCATTTCAAAGTAGAAGAAAGAAATGGTTAATGGACTTTGTAAAATTGTGCATCATCTCTATAACTCATTGTACATTTGTATTTTCAGAAGGCGACCCTGAGTTTACTTGGCTGCAGTGATCTTAAAGGCCTTGTTTTGGCAGTTGGAGATGGAATCAAAACATACCTACCTCAGGCAGTGAGTATCTTAAAGTGTTCACTTAACTCAACATGTGAGATGACACGTTTTTGGGCTTTGCAACATAGTAAACCCAAGGCAGTCTGCAAACCTTTGGGGGGGTCACTTTGTCATTGCAGCAGTATTGTATGCAAAATGAACATATGGGCCTGCAGATTTTGGTACTTACCACTGGCGAGCAGTGAAGGCTCAGACGAGTCTGCACATATGTGCAGTCTACCTGGAACCTTCACTTCTTTCACGCTTAAAGTATGGAAGTAGATACTTTGATGGCTCAGACCTCTAGTCTCGCTGGATATGTCAACATGAGTGTTTAACCCTTTGTAAAGTGGAAATCCCTAAATGGGTTCTTTGGCAAACAGTGAAGACCCAGATGAAATGCAGCATTATGCTGCATTTCATCAGGGTCTTCACTGTTCTTCTAACGTTAAAACAAACCTTCGTGGACAGACACCATAATTCAGAAAATTCTAGCTTTATTGTATCAATAGGTATGGGGAAATCTTATCAGAATATAAAGGGTTAGAGGAGCCTTTAGGGCATATGCATGGGTGAAAAGTTTTCAGGATTAATCCTTAATCCAGGATTTTGAGGCTGACTTTCCATAGAAAGTCAGCCTCAAAATGCTGAATAAGGCAGATTTTGATAGCTTCTCTGATTAGTTTTCAGATGATCAAACACAATTAACCATTTAAAGATGAAATTATTTGTTTTTGTAGGCATCCTGCAAGTTTTAAAATTTGAGTTTCTCTAGTTCAGGATTTTGGAAATTTTGAACTTTCACCCATGCATATGTGATAAGTACTGAAATCGCAAGTGCTGGGCCATATTTTCTAGTAAATGTGTGTTAAGTAACATAATCTTATGAGCTGGCACATACTTAGAAACCTATATTTTTCTCTTGACTTGGCTCGCTAATCATATAACATAATGCACTAATAAGAAGCGTGTTACCACATTTTACTAATTTCAAGTTGGCCTTTTCACCGATCCTGGCAGCTTGGGTGTCCATTTTTGTTATTGTTTAGTGTCCAAGTCAACCAAAAAATTATAGTCATTGTAGGACAGTTTCCACTTTCCAGTCCAGACCCTAAATTTGTAAAATCTTTTTTTCATGCTCAACTGAATGGAGCATAAAATTTCAACTGCTCATAAGATGAAGATATTTCTTGCTTTAAAACTGTCAGAATAAATTTCATGCTCAGTTGAGTTCAGCATGAAAAAAGTTTTATAACCACCAGGCCAGTACTGAGCGCTCATCTTGAGGATAAAGTGCCATGCTCAAGGACACAACACACCGCCTACTGTGAGGCTGTGTCCTGGTATCTCCACTGCACCGCACTATGTGTTCAAACTGCATTGGTCAACCCACCATGGTGTGTAGTCGGTTGTCTGCCTTACATTTTGCTGGTTTTCCATGATTTTCAATTTTGGCAGTACTAAGTGCAACATACTTTCATCAATACAATGTAAATGCCATTGAGTGGAAAGAAGAGTGTCTACAAAAAATTGGCAGAATGATAGTTTGGCTCATCACATTCCCTAGATTTCAGATTATGGTACCAAGAATGCAATCTGTATTAATAATTTTAGCCATGCAATATGACAAAGGAGCATGCTATATTAAAAGAGGCATAGAACAGAATCTAGAAAAGAATTCTAAATGATGGATTAATTATTAACAAAAGAGAGGAAAATTGATGATCATGAAATATTTAGCATATCAAATTGACTAGCCAACATCTCTTTAGAGACTCTCTTTCTGCTTGTGACAAATTGTCCTCTGCTGATAACCTTTGCAAACTATTTGTACTCAGATCAGCCCTGATGACATAATGTCGGGCCTGATCTGGATCCTCTCCTGAAGGCTTTTTTGAAAAAAAAATCTGCAAACAAAAAATCATGAAAAATTTCTCAGCATGAAATGAGTTAACATGATGCTACCTGACAGAACTTCATGATACAAAATAGAAAAAGAATATAATGTATCTTATATTAAAATGTAATGCATTGTATGTTTTACAATGAAGACAGGTAATTTATTATTCTAGTTAATGGATAAATATTGTTAAACTGCAGCTAGCATGCTGGTTTAGCGATAAAATATTGTTGCACTGGAAATACACATCCTGCGAAAAACCAAAGTCTGAGGGACCCAACTAGTGGCAACCACACATGGCATCATTCTGTACTTAGCTCTATAATGAAAATAAATAGTCAGCCAATGGTCACTACTTGCGTGAAAACAGTCTGGAAGAAGTCTCAGGGTTCTCACATTCCGCCACCTCTCTTACAAGACCCGTGGCTATGTGTACAGCTTTTGCCTGTGCACCTTATAATGCTCCATGCTAGTGAAACTTGGCTATTGACCAAGACGAGCCTGCAGCACAATGACAGCAGGGCTCTCACACCATCTTTGGGAACGGGGCCACAGGAAAATTAGCAGCGTTTTGACTAAAATGGATTTAAAAAAAAAAAAATTGGTCAAATTGTGAATTTTTTGTCAAAACATACTTTTTGGCATTGGGTGATCGAGAGCCCTGGACAGGGCCATGATTAGACAGATCTGCAGTATCAAGCCAGAGGATGTGACCACTGTGAGTAAGGTCAAGCGAACTACTGGCATAGCTTGAGCTTGATGACCTTGACCTCATTATGTAATATGAGAGAGAGCTTCGCTGGTTTGGACATGTAGAGCTTTCTAGTGGTGCAGTCAGAAAAGCATGTGATATACAGGTTGATGGCAGGCCTATGGCTATTTCTTGGATGAAAAAAGCATCAGAATTCAGATCTAGGGCTTTGTTAGGTATTTGAATACATGGATGAAAGTTTTCGGTCTCAATGCTGAATTAGGGAGATTATAATAGGTTTTCTTATTTATATACAGTCTGTCTAAAGACAATTGACTATTCAAACTTGAAATTGTGAAAATATTTAGTGGGCATACTGCATGTTTTAAGATCAGATTTTCGAAAGTTTAGGATTTGGGAAATTTTGAACTTTCACCAATGTGAATAGCAATGAATACTACTCAGACTAGATTTCATGCAGTGAAACTGTTCTGAGAACAAAATCTCCATGACAAGTTATTGATTAAGGAGTCACACAGTGTATTTAAAAATTATTTTTCTTATTTCTCAACAAAAACATATGTTGTTGCCCAGTGGGTACTCAAAAGAAACGTCTCTTGTGATCACCCAAAACATATATGAAAACTGATGGGTAAAGAAGTATTCACAATTTTACCCTCTAAAATTGTGTTTGTCTTGAATTTAGGTTATTGTCCTTCTGTGATAAGTGAAGCAATTACAGTAGTTGAGCTACTACAGCACTAATGAGATTTGCTGTCAGATAATAACATTGTGATTCCTACTGATTATTGTCAGCTCACAAATGAGCTTCCTCGCGACAAAACCTGTCTTTGAGTTTTCTGACAAAGCCAGCCTCAAACCAGTCTCCTCAGCTACAGAGACTAGCAAGATATATGAAATTTCTCTCGTAGCAAGTCTAGATATGATACTTTCAAATATGCGCAGTTTGGTCTGCGCCTTTGTTATTCGTAAAGCACTGAAGACAGGTTTTCTCGCTTCGATGCCCAAATGAAAAGTGAAAGAAGAGTTTACTGTATGATATACACACCGGATAGGCGGCAATAAAAAATGCTCTTAACAATCTACAAACATGGATCAAAAATCACTAGAAACAGTGTTTTCGATTGCCATTTGTCGCCAGTCGGCTTCTAAGTGAATGAAAATTTTCAGTTTTATGCTTTGCTTCCTTCAGGTTTAGAGCTTATAAAGTTTAATTGTCTGCTGGCAAAATTCACATAATAACCTGAAAGCAAGTGAGTATGACCAGGAAATGACTGCAGACCAACCGGCGGCACCATGAGGAAGAGACACAGACGTAGACAGCCACAAAATAGGGCAAAATCTGCCTGCTGGCCCTGCCAAGTGCCCTGCCCTTGCTTGCCTACAATTTGCTCTTCGCAAGTTAAAACATGACTCAGAACAGCAATTTTATATTACATTGTATGCTTAGCATATACCGAGTCTTTTGTAAACTTAAATATAGGGAAGCTCCTCGAAGCTTCTTCTTCCTATCTAGTGCAGGGCCCACTCCTCGTGAGGCACGGTATGTACAGACTTAAAAGTGGATAAAAACAGTAAAAGTTTAGTTGAAAGTCTACCTCTGTAGACCCTCCTTAAAGGCTGCAAGAAGGGGGCTGTGAAGAGGTCTTCTGACAGTTGGTTCCATAGGCGAATACCAGATTGAAAGAAGGAGTGGCTGTAAGTGTCTGTACGGCAGTATGGCACCAGATAACACAGACTGTGGCCTCATGTGTTGATTGAGGTAGGATGCAAGTAAGAAGCAGCTGGTGTGTCTGTAATTCTGTAAACCATTACAAGTTTGGCGTTACTGCATCGGCTTTGTAAGGACTGCAAGCCTAGGTCCTCAATCATCTGACTGGGACTGCTTGTATAGTTGGAGTCATCAACGATGAAATGAGCGGCTCTTCTTTGGACTGCTTCAACTTCTTTTATTTTTCTCTGCATGTAGGGGTCCGAGACTATAGAAGCATACTCCAGGGTGGGCCTGACCAGGGTCTCATAGCACTATGCCTTGGTGTTTCTTGGTCAAGTTGAGAGGTTCTTTCTGAGGAATGCTAAGCTCTTATTTGCTTTCTTCGTTGTCAACAGGTATCAACATGCTGGTTCCCTGATAACTTCTCAGATAGCGTCACTCCCAAATATTTCCAGTTTTGGCTTTTTTCAGTGTATGACCATGGATGGTGTAGTTTCTGTGGATGGGCCTCCTCTTAATGAAACGTATGACCTCACACTTAGTGGATTTGAATGCCATCAACCAGTCTCTTTCCCACTCTTGCAGCTTTTCCAGGTCCTCTTGTAGCTTGGCATGATCTTCTGATGACGAGATGATACGGTACAAGAGGCTGTCATCAGAAGAGAGGCGACAGGTAGAGGACTAGGTAAATCATTTATGTAAATTAGGAAGAGGATGGGGCCAAAAAAACCGCTCTCTGTGGTACACCTGAAGTGACTGGCGCAGATGGAGAGGATTGGCCTTCTACAAGGACTTTCTGTGATTGTGCCTGCAGGAAGCTTGTGATCCACTGCAGAAGTCTTCCTCTGATACCATAGTGGTCAAGCTTGGTGGCTAGTCAGTGATGTGGGACTTTATCAAATGCTTTGGAGATTATTAGTCCAAAAAGGACGGCATCAATCTGCATTCTGTCCCTCATCCCTTCAGCTGAGTCTTGCACCGTCAGGATAAATTGGCTCTTCTATGATCTTCTTTTCCTGAACTCATGCTGCTGGTCTGCTAGAATGTTGTGTTTCTCAAGATGTTTATAGTATGTGCGCCAGTAGTTTACTACAAACAGATGTCAGAGAGATATGGACCTGTAGTTTGAAGCATCATTTTTGTCTCCTTTTTTTGAATAAGGGGGTGACGTTGGCAAGCTTTCAATCCTCTGGAACTTCACCTTGATGTATTGATGACTGGAACACAAGAGTCAAGGCTGGGGCTATTTCGGTGGCTGTTTCCTCTATAAATACCAAAAAAATACAAGTGTAAAATACAATTTCAAAGATGAATTACATGTATACAAAATAATACAAGCAATATCATGGGAGACTTTCAAACCTACATACAGGCACACACCTGTTTGTACATAAATTTTATATAATTATGTTGATTATACCTCTAGATAATTTATAATTACTGATAGCATACACTTTCAGCTGCATAATTTTGAATTTTTAAACATTTATTGCTTCAAAAGCATATTTTCTGTTCATGCCATAAATACATAAAATTCAAATAGAAAACTAATTGAGGAAAGGAATCTCTAACTCTGTCAGGTATCAGGGACCAAGCTGGCCCAGAATTTTAGGGAGAAGTGACTTCTCCCTGCAGGAAAATTAGGGAGAAGTGACAGTCAGATAGGGAGAAGTTATAGCGCAAAATTACGGCATTTTCTGTCAATTTAAAAGCAAATTAGCCATTACACATACTATTGCCATTTAATGGAAGGAGAAACACGATGCAGTGGTAGTAGATTGTCTGATAATGTCACCACAGCTTGCATTTGTGTGGTGACAGAATGAAAATGAGTCTCCCTAAAAAAAAAAAAAAAAAAAAATTTTTTTTTTTTTTTTTTTTTTTTTTTTTAGGGAGACTCCCACTTCTCCCTGGGTCCCATTTAGGGCGAAATTTCGGCCCCTAGGGCGACTATTTCGCCCTAGTCGCCCCCTAGCTTGATCCCTGAGGTATACATTTGAACCATGCTTCCAGAAAACCTGTCTTTGAAGTTAGGGTCCAATTAAGTCTCAAGATATCCTGCTTCACTACAGAGACAGGCTACGATCTTGAAAATTTGATGTAGCAAACTTGTATAGATCATAATAGTTACAACCCTATCTTGGCATTGAACAACAATGATTCTGATCTGACTGAATGCGTTGCTCTGTTGATCTGTGCCTTTGTTGGTTGCATTTGGCATGTAAAAGAGCTCTATTGATTCTTAAAGAAGTTAAAAGTCTGTGTAAACAAGCCTGCTCTAAAACAAACATAGCACCCAAGGTTAATGAAGGTAATAAAATAGTTGATACTTTCCATAAACATTTAATTGCCCATTTAGATATTGACATTTTGAGCTGTGGGAACAAAAGAATGGCTTGTCTATAAGGCATGCAAGACATTCATGTGACATTACTACAAGGGAAATTTCAATGTTCTAGCTGGTCTCTATAGGTGAGGAGACTGGTCTTAATCTCGCTTTGTCGTAAATCCCGAAGACAGGTTTTGTCCCGTCGAGGCCCATATATACCTGTACTGTATAAGAAACTTTAAACGAATTTCAGGTGAGTGGTCCAGGGCCTCTGAGCCCTCATGTTTTGAATAGATAACAGTTGGCAAGGTCCTTAAAGTTTACTGAGCCTTACATTATCTGCTAAATTATCCTGCCAATATTTTTTGCAATGAATACATCATCTTTTTATCAAATCTGCAGCATATATTCAAATACACTCCAGAAAACTTCATTGTGGAAGTAAACATTATAAACCCTGATCATTCTGATCTGGGTCCATATTGTTTGCATTACACTGCAGGGAATAAGCTAGGGGGCGACTAGGACAAAAAAGTCACCCTAGGGGCTGAAATTTTGTCCTAAATGGGACCCAGGGAGAAGTGGGAGTCTCCCCAATTTTATTTAATTTTTACAATTTTCATTCGCCACACAAACACAAGCTATGGTAACAATCTACTACCACTGCATCTTATTTCTCCTTCCATTTAATGGCAATAGTATGTGTAATCACTGTAATGGCTAATTTCCTTTTAAATTGACAGAAAATGCCGTAACTTTTTTTTGCTATAACTAATCCCAATCTGACTGTCACTTCTCCCTAAATTTCCTGGAGTGAGCTTCTCCCTTCTGTCAGGGTCCAGCTTGAACATTGCGCAGATGAGATAGCGGATCCCAATGGTCGTGAATGCCTTCTCATATTTATTCAGCTATAAGAGGAGAGAGGTTTTCCTTTCCAAAGCATTTTCATAGATGTCCAGTGTCCAGCAAAAGGTACAAGTTGGCATCATGACTCATGTGCGCCCTTCAAAGACTCAGATCAGCCTGTGTCTATGGGTAGCCAAGGGTCCAAAGTTTCCTTAGGCGGAAAACTAAGACTGATCAGACTGTGCAGATGCACACTGAATTGTCAATCTTTGCTGTATGCACATGCCAGGTTGTACCTTATGCTGGATAATGGCTCAAATCTAGATCTGTCATACAAGCTTAAGATTGATCTAGATTTTGTTGATTGTTTTTCAGCCTTATTGAAATTATTGCAGTAACACAGAATTGGAAGGTAGCAGAGCATAGTGGCTCAGTTGGTAGAACGTTAGGCTGGGGAGTTCAAGACTCACCATCGGCGGAGTCACTGTGTTGTGTCCTTGAGCAAGACACTTAATCCACTTCTTAATACTGGTTCAACCATGGAAGACCCGTCCGGACATGGCTGAAAAATTGTTGACTGGGATGTGAAGCATCTAAACAAACAAACAAACAAACAGGATTGGCAGTGGCAGATCCAGAGGGGGTTCAGGAAGTTCACTTGAACCCGCCCCCTGTCTCTAAATATCCTATGAAAATGAAATAATTTGGTCTGAGTGAGACCAAATTATTTTATTTTCATTGGATATTTATGAAAAATGAGATAAAAACAGCAAAACGAACCCCCATACCTTTATACATATGAACCCCCTTTCAAGAAATCCTGGATCCGCCCCCAGGCTGGAATGGAACATTGTAAGTCAGTTATTATATTTTTCAGATTAGCTGTTTACTGTTGTTTTATGATGAAGAGACCAAGAAAGTGTTCACATTTGATTGTACAGGAAAAAAGATCTTGTTGTCATCAATCCACAATCTCTGGTAAGAAACAAAGCTGCAGCAGAACAAGTCAGGGATGATAGTCTGAATCCTGGCCCCGAGGTTATAAAACTTGTTTCATACTCAACTCAGCTTAGCACTAAATTTATCCTGCTTATAAACGTTTAAATGCCAACAAGAGTTGGCATTTCAACATTTATTAGCATGATAAATACCACATCTGACAGACATAAAGCAAGAAACTTCTTTATTTGTCGGTAGTTGAGTTGAGCATGAAAAAAGTTATATAACCTTGGGGTCAGGAACAAAGTTATTGAGGAAGAGTGTAGAGCATAAAAAGGCAAGTGTGTATGACCAGGAAATAATAATAATAATAATAATAATAATAATAGTCTTAATTTTCAGAGGGTAACACATTTAGCAAAAAAAAAGCTAATCTTCCATGAGGCCCTCTATAAACTACTGCCAAAAAGAATACAAGTATAAAGTACAAAGATGATTTCATGTATACAAAATAATATAAGCAGCATGGAGCACTTTCAAACCTACATACACACAGGCTCACTTTATATACATAAACAATTATAGATATCACACCTCTAGATAAAAGTGCTTTAAAATTTTTACCAAATTTCAAACACATGTTTTAGGTGCTCAAAAGAAGCGTCTCAATGAGACAGTTCTTTTAAGCACCAAACTAACTGTTAAAACTGGGGAACAAAACATATTCACAATTTTACACTCAAAATTTATGTTCATACGGACATAATGCTTCAGTTTCAAAGATTGAAAGATAGACTGGATGCCACAATCACAGACCAACCCAAGGCACCGTGAGGAAGATACACAGAACACTATCTGAGTAATTGCCCCATGATACCAAGAACACAAAATAAATATGGCCACGAGGTTATTAAACTTTTTTCTTGCTCAACTCAACTGAACACAAAATTTCACCTATCTATCTATCTATCTATCTATCTATCTATCTATCTATCTATCTATCTATCTATCTATCTATCTATCTATCTATCTATCTATCTATCTATCTATCTATCTATCTATCTATCTATCTATCTATCTATCTATCTATCTATCTATCTATCTATCTATCTATCTATCTATCTTTCTATCTATCTATCTATCTATCTATCTATCTATCTATCTATCTATCTATCTATCTATCTATCTATCTATCTATCTATCTATCTATCTATCTATCTTTCTTTCTTTCTATCTATCTATCTATCTATCTATCTATCTATCTATCTATCTATCTATCTATCTATCTATCTATCTATCTATCTATCATCTATCTATCTATCTATCTATCTATCTATCTATCTATCTATCTATCTATCTATCTATCTATCTATCTGTCTATCTGTCTATCTATCTATCTATCTATCTTCCAATAAGTCTTAGTTTGAAACAAAGTGATAGAAAAGGTGGTTAGTTGAGTTTGTACAGTGCGAGAAGGAGTGTTAGTTTAGATAAAAGATAAAACAGAAGCTGGTATTTAGTGGGGACACATGAATTACATGGCAGACAGCACCGCTCAACTGTGCCAGGGTGGGAAGGGTCGGTATGTTAGCAGGGAGGGCGTTCCAGTGGATAATTGTTCTGGGGAAAAATGTGAACCTGTAATAGTCTTTGAGAGTCTGGATCTGTCTGTATGCTAGAGGGTGTATGTGTCGTGATGTTCTGGTGTTTCGAACAAGGAAGTCTGATGCAGGGATAGCTACAAGGTCATATGTGACCTTATACATCATCACCAGTCGGCTATCAATGCGAGGTTGGTCTAAAGGGCGCCAGTTTAGGTCCTTCAGCATAGCAGTGACACTAGAATATATCTGTAGTCTCTTCTAGCCCACATTGACTCCCTTCTTTGGACTGCTTCCACTTTATTATATCTTCTGTGGTGTGGGGATACCATACTGTTGAAGCATACTCCAACTGAGGCCTTACAACAGTTTGTATGCTACCTATTTAAGGTCCTTATTATGGACCCGGATATTTCTTTTAAGGAAACCAAGAGTTTGGTTTGCCTTTTTTGTGGTAATGTCAATATGTTTGGACCATGAGAGGTCATCCGCAATGGTGACCCCTAAGTACTTTGCCGCCCTGACACTTTCCAGCTCTACATTATGTAGAATGTACTTGGTGTTGAGGGGTTTTGCCTTTTTTATACCCCGCCACACTTTAGTGTCGGGGTATTATGTTATACCTTTTGGTGTCTGTCCGTCTGTCTGTCCGTCCGTCCGTGCTCACCATTTCCGATCGATAACTTGAGTATTTATTCGCGGAATTTTTTCAAATTTTGCATACATATTGTTATCGGCGATGAGTGGTATGGGATTGTTAATGGGCAAAATCCGTCCATTTTTAATCGAGTTACTGCCCTTTTTCGTATTGGAAAAATGGTTTCTGGCCTGTTATTCCTTTTCTGTTCATGATACCTGAATGAAACTTCACATATATGTTGCACATCAAAGGTTACATATTGTGACTAAGGACCGTCACTCTGACCTTCCCAGTTTGTGAGTTATCCGCCCTTGATAGGTCTGAAAAAAGGTTTTTGACCTATGGTCCTTTACTATATGGAATATCTGAATATAACTTCACAGATATGTTTCACATCAAAGGTAACATATTGTGACTAAGAGCCGTCACTCTTACCTTTCCCGTTTGTGAGTTATCCGCCCTTGATTGAATTGAAAAATGTTTTTTACCTGTAGTTCCTTTACGTTGTGGAATATTTCAATGAAACTTTACAGATATGTTTCACATCAAAGGTTACATACTGTGACAAAGAACCATCACTCTTACTTTTCCAGTTCATGAGTTATCTGCCCTTGATCTGAAAAATGGTTTTTTGACCTGTAGTTCATTTACTATATGGAATATCTGAATGAAACTTCACAGATATGTTGATCATCAAAGGTTACATATTGTGACTAAGGATCGTCACTCTTACCTTTCCAGATTGTGAGTTATCCACCCTTGATTGATCTGAGAATTGGTTTTTGGCCTGCAGTTTCTTTTACTCAATGGAATATCTGAATGAAACTTCACAGATATGTTGAACATCAAAGGTTACATATTTTTAGTAAGGACCGTCATCCTTACCTTTCCAGTTCATGAGTTATCCGCCCTTGATTGATCTGAAAAATGGTTTTTGACCTGTGGTTCATTTACTATATGGAGCATCTGAATGAAACTTCACAGATATGTTGACCATCAAAGGTTACATATTGTGGGTAAGGATCGTCACTCTTACCTTTCCAGATTGTGAGTTATCCACCCTTGATTGATCTGAGAATTGGTTTTTGACCTGTAGTTCATTTCATCCGTCCATGCTCACTGTTTCCGATCGATAACTTGAGTATTTATGCACAGAATTTTTTCAAATTTTGCATACATATTGTTATTGGGGATGAGTGGTATGGGATTGTAAATGGGCAAAATCCGACCATTTTGGATGGAGTTACTGCCCTTTCTCCCTTTAAAAATGGTTTCTGGCCTGTTATTCTTTTACTGTTTATGATATCTGAATGAAACTTCACAGATATGTTGAACAGCAAAGGTTACATATTACAACGAAGGACCGTCACTCTTACCTTTCCAGTTCATGAGTTATCCGCCCTTGATTAATCTGGAAAATGTTTTTGACCTGTAGTTCCTATACTATATGAAATATCTGAATGAAACTTCACAGATATGTTGACCATCAAAGGTTACATATTGTGACTAAGGACGTCATATCACTGTCTATCTCAGTTCTGTTGCTATTTAGGCATTATATATCTCACAAAATAACTTTTGGTGCCCCCAGCAGTGGCGGGGTATTATGCAGTGCTTGCGGTGCTTTTATTGTGATTTTAAGGACCTGACATTTAGAGGGGTTAAATTGCATATCCCACATCTTTTCCCATTGTTCGAGACTTGCTAGGTCTATTTGTAGGTTCTTGCTTTCTGTAGTTGAGCTGATTGCCAGGTACAAGGCAGTGTCGTCTGCGAAAAGTCTGACTCTGGATTTGACTTGCTCAGGCAGGTCATTTATGTATGCAAGACAGAGAATGGGGCAGATAACAGAGCCCTGCGGGACGCTGGAGGAGACTGGGATTTTTTCTGAGTTAATTCCATTGATTACAACTGCCTGTTTTCGATTATCCAAAAAGTCCTTTATCCATTTTAGAGTGTCTCCTCTGATGCCATAATTGTAAAGTTTTAGGAGAAGTATTTGGGCAACTTTATCAAAAGCTTTACTCAAGTCCAAAAGAATAAGATCAGTCTGTTTGCCCATCTGCATGTTTTTAGAAAGTTCATCAATTAACATTATAAGTTGCAACTGCTCATTAACACTAAAATACCGACAAATAAAGAAGTTTCTTGCTTTAGGTCTCTCAGATGTTGTATTTATCATGCCAATAAATGCTAAAATGCCAACAATTGTTGGCATTTTAACAACAATTGTTGGCATTTTAACATTTATTAGCAGGATAAATTTCGTGCTCAGCTGAGGTGAGTATGAAAAAAGTTTTATAACCTCGGGGCCAGCTCTCTCTTCCTCAGTGAGATGATTGCAAAACTAGAAAGGACAGTAAGTATAATGCGGTAAAAAACAAGGACCAAACACAAAACCCCTTCAAATATCGGGAGCAATAATTAACAATAAATCAACATTGAACAACAAAACCACTGCCTTAGAATAGACAGCAGCTGAGCCACCAATTTTACTGACAAAATCTGCTGTTGTCCAAACACAAAATTGTTAAGCTTTCGTGGAGGCTTCAACACTTATGTAATGTATCATCAAATCAAATTAATAACATACTGTGATGAAACAAAGAAAAGGGCTCTTGAACCCTGCTCAGATGAGAGAGCAGATGACAATGGTAGTGAATTGACTCGCAGATAGTCAGAGCTAAAGAAAATCCCTAGTTGAGCCACAGTGGGCATGTAAGTATCAGGGTTCCCACAAGCTCTGGAAATCATGGATAACCTGGAAAATCCCCCCAAAAAAATTTCATGCATGGAAAAATCATGGAATTTGAAAAAAAACATCTGAATAAACATGGAAAAAATCATTGGGATTTTGAGAAATAATTTGATGAAACCACCAGTAGCCAGAAAACTAGCTGTCAGACACACAAAACTTGTGTGTCTGACAGCTAGTTTTCTGGCTACTGATGGTTTCAAGTTTTATTTTTTTTAAAATTCATGCATGGTCTACAAGCGTGCTTATTTAAATACATTACTTTTGCTGCATTCCACATTTATGCTGAGTGTGGTGAAGATACCGCAAAAAGGGGAGGTTGGAGGCCATGCATTAAATAGTCGTGGAAAATACATTGTTGATCATGGAAAAATAATGGAATTGTGTTTTTGAATTTCTGTTGGAACCCTGATTAGTATGTGTACCATATGTCTGGTATGTCTGTTCCATGCTATTCCATTGAGACAAAATCTAGCCACTACGACCGGATGAATGGATGAAAATAAGCATACCTAAGTGACCCTTACTGGCGCAAGTTGCGACAAAGTCTCATATTGACACAGGTTCCAGCAAAATGTGGTGTTATTAAAGGTGAATGATAAAAGCTTTCACGTTTCCAGGTAGCAATTATTTCTCATATTTCTACTCATTTTTGTCAGTATTCATTCTCATTAAAAGATGTCACTTTTCTGTAACCTGAGCTGTGATTTCCCCAATTACTGGTCAATAATTGGCAGAATTTTCTCTGAAAATCATCTCCTTAAGGGTCAGAACTTTTTTCTAAGACAAATAAAATTTTCAGAGGCAGATTTATGTTATTTGAGAAGTCTCTCAGTAATCACATCAGGAGCCTAGATAAGCAGCGTATTTGCGTAAATATGCAATTAAAATCATCAAAAAGCAATTAAAATTAAATGTGTGCGTACCGAAAAGCAATGCCGTTGATCCACGCTAGAGAACCTCTGTACTCGAACAGCGCAGTCATCGCGTGGTGGTCACAGTCGACGGGTGGAAAAATTGTCGTGTTTATGTGCACCTTGTTGTTGAAAAACGTAATAAATTTCTTAATATTTTACTTCTGAGAGTATTTTTTGCTGATTATTGTCAGTAATATATCCAGCTTTGTATCTGCGTAACAATACGTGTGTGGGTTAAGCGATATTCAATACAGCGCCTTATTTATACAAAGAAGGTGATTTTTCCCCAAAAAAAGGATGAAAGATTTTTTTTGTTTATATTCTAAAAATTTATGCTATCTAAGATAAAACGCTAAGTACCATGGCTTTAATGTGCAAAAGTTTGAAATCTGTGGGTAGAGCATTTTGAAAGTTATTCAAGATTTTAATACTGTACGCACATTTCTCTATATCGGGTGCTCTGGCCCAATGATCAGGTGCTCCTGTACACAGTTGTCTGGATTAGATTAAAGAGAACTGTACGCATATGTCGCGGGTTGTCCATGCTATATTTGAGCCAGCACATGTGTTTTGGGGTACGTGTTGTATTTTTGACCAACGAAAACCCAGGCAAGCCTGTGCAGACTCGCATCGGACTTTGTTACTAATATACACAAAGTATGGATGAAGATAAAGACTCGAAACAAAATTTGGACCTCTGTAGTCCAACTAGATGCGTCGACAGTCTTGAACTGACCAACGCAACGACACCTTAGCATACTTGCCCCCATTAGCAAATTCAGACGTTTTCAATCTTCCAATCAAATCCATGGCCAGTGGAATTAACTCGTTGTATGCTGGGATATTTTCTCTTTGTCATCTGCTGATTTTACCTGATCTGGGTCCAAACTGTTTACTAAGATTATCAGCAGGCGGCACTTGTACATGTATAATTAAGAGTGTGGTCAGGCGCCCTTATCAACTAGCTCCCCGGACAGTCAAATCACTTTCATGGTATAGACCAATTCGCGCCGGTTCGACACGGGGGTAACAAGTCATGAGCTCTTTAAAATTGTAGGTATAGTTTCCAGTATCTCACTTCTGGAAAACGGAACAAACCTTAGGTAGCTCCACGTGTCAGGACGCGTTGAACTAAATATTTTTGCATTTTGGTATATTTGTTGGCATTCCATTGCTAAATTACAGCCACAAAGCGATCACGGTCCACAAAGAGGGGGGGGGAGGTACTCTGATACTGTTTGATACATGCGTAGGCTCGGGACATTTTTTTGTTTAAATTTTTGAATTACATAATTTTTTATGGGGGGGGGGGGGGGTCAGAAATATTGATATTTTTGGTGATATGAAGATTTTGTTGATATTTTTGGGGGGTCACGACAAAATTGGACTTGTTTAAGGTGTCTCTTCTATGTATTTTAGGGTCTTTTCTTAAGGTAAATGTACAGAATGAGAATATTTTTGCGTGGCAAAAAATTCATATATTTTTTGGGGTGCTTGATATTCCCAATTTTTTTTTTTTTGGCGGCACACGGTAGATGGTGGGCCCAATCCTACGTATGAAGAAAAAGTGAGAGCACCCCCCCCCCCCCCACCCCCCCCCCCCCCCCACACACACACACACACACTCACCCTGGGTCACAGTCTATGATGAGAAGTTGCTTGCTAGGTGATCTGAGATTGCGGATTGAGTTATTTCTGGCTGATACTTGTTAATCATACATGTATTAAATCTGAACATACTGCGGGAGTTCGGCTTATTCTACAATCTGGAGCTCCTAATGGTCCGTGATCGTAGTAAATTTATGGGTTAATCCCACAATAGTTTTCAACCCCGTAAGGTCAAACTACCCACACCATAATCCAATGTTCACACGCAGAACCGGTTTCATCCCCATAGTGTTACATGGCAATGTATCAGCGGATGGACAACGCCAAATATCTCACCAAATTTTTCGGAGGATAAAATAAACAAGAATATTAAACAATGAACTTTAAAACGCATTGCATTTTTTTTCCTTTTTCAGTATAAATGGGTGAGCACACGAGATCTTGGCGTGAAGTTATATTTAATGCATGCATGTATAGCTCTCTAACGAGAATAGGCCAGTATTTGGGATAAAAATTGCATCTTCATACCTGCTTTGAGTATGCGAGCAGCGAATGCTCGGATACACAGGCTCGCATGAGCCTCGGTTGTTCGTCCAATTCTTCTGTGCTGACTTAGTGCCAGAAGAACTTTTTATTAGCCTGCGAATACCCAGTAACAGAGTAAGCACGTCGTAAAATCGGGCCACTATCGGCCCGCAAGCAAAACACCATCCGAACGGTGTTTCGCTGGCGGGCCGATAGTGGCCCGAGATTGGATACTGGCTGGGCATATCATCTGCCGAGGTCGACCGTTAAATAGTTTTGCTGTCAGTAGAGCGGCAAACAGTATTGACCCAGATCAGACTGAGCCCACACTGTTTGCAAAAATATTTCTAAAATGTTCCAAGACAAGTTTTATTGTGATTAGCGTTTTTTCGGCCTAAGGGGTTTTGTTTATTTCCGAAATGTAATGCTATTCTCTGAAAAATGCGCAGACCCTGACAAAAAGTCGTATTATGCTTGCGGCAATTCATCGCGGCCTTCACTGTTTGCCAAAGTGCCTCTTTTAGGAGAAAGTACAAAGAGTAAACAGAATTACTTTAGCTTGCTGAAGACTGCAAAAGTGGTCGTAAGTTACGTCATATACCCAACACGTTTTTTTTAAATCTTACGGACCTTTCTCCTTCGGGTCCTGCCAGACGTTTTGCTGAGCCTGATCTGGGTCTAAACTGTTTGTATGATCATTCTCAGACATTTTCATTTTAAAATGCTTCCAGAAATACTTTTTAACATTTTGCATGCTGATTCTTTTTTTCCGCATACTGCTTTGTAACCATAACCAGATTACAGCTATATCGAGCCAACATCCCATCACGGGCCAGCGAAACGCCAGTTTCCTGATTTCTAATATAATAGGTACTTACTGGGTACAGGCTCGAACAGTTTGGATCCAGATCAGGCTCCAAGTTTTTTTTCAAAAATAGTGAGTATGATCAGAAAATATCACAATCACAAACCGAAGACAAACCCATGGCACCGCGAGGAAGAGCCACACAACCATCACGAGACACCAGGAAGACAAACTAAGCAAAGCAACCAGCTCTCTCTTCAGATCCAGATCGTGTTGACATTTCAAGCTTTCGTTCGGCCATCCGTTTATTCGCATATCGGCCATCTATTGGCCTCTTTTTTATTCTACGTGGTAAGCATATGCTAAATATGACATCCACATAATGGAGTCCCTCCTAGGGAATTTGGGAAACAGGCGAAATGACATTTATTCCCGGGGAACAGGGAAAAAAGGTCAAATTTTGAGTGGAACAGGGTACAAAGGCAATATTGGGGAACATGGAACATAAGAAAACAATTTTCGATCCTTGGGGAACAGGGAAACAAGCCTATTTATTTCAGGGGAACGAGGGAACGGTTATCCCCCTAGGAGGGTCTCATTAGCATTCCAATTTTCAAACCATCCACCAGTTTGTGTGTCTGTTCATCCGTCTGTCAACACGTCATACTAAATTGTGTCTCTGAAGCACTGACAGCATGTACGTCAAAACATGCATTCCATACTCTTCAAACATACACTATAATGTGTGACTCAAACATACACTGTAATGTGTGACCCCATACCATGATCAACACCACATTTGCAGAAAAGTATGCAGCAGAGATATATGAAGTGTCATTATTGTCCTGGGCATACTCCTCAAGCACACACTATGCCATAAATCGCATGTTTCATTGATTTTTATGATTCTGTAAAGAGCATATATCTTTTTTTTATGAAATCCGTAAAATTGTTACCTTGATCTTCGTATCACTCAGTGACCCTGGTTATTTTATGCACCAAAATGCACGTCTTGTCCAGCAGTGATCAATTAAGTAGCAAACCTTGCAATGGTTATAAGAGAGTGTGGCACAGCTTGTTTTATGTATTGGCATTGCTTTGAAATTGTTGCCGAGACGGTTTGGCATCGCTGGAGACAAATAAACAGCAGTTCATTCGCTCTGGCTTTGTTAAAACCGCTCGTGCTCCCAACGACTGTGTCCAGATACAGCTTGACGAATGCGTACAAAGTAAATATTTAGGCACTCGACATATGGGACAGTCCACTTGACTACTCAAAATTTGCGTACAGAAGAAAAATAGCTTGCCACTTCGCAAATAATAAACAGAAACATTTCAAACTTTCTAGTCCTCCACTTATACGTATTCTTTATTATTTGATGACATAACATGATAAGTGATGACTTTAATGGCACATTTATTAGTCATTGAACACATTTCAGGCACATAAAATCCCATTGACTAGCCAGAAACTGACTGGTACTCTGCTGGTTTTAAAATTTAAAGGCTCTTATTGGGCCAGAATGGACTACAATACCTAAGCAATAATTCCAAATGAAAAAAACATCGTGAAAATTAAAAGTTGTAAAGAACTGGCTCGTAGAATGGATCACAGTAAACCAAAATAGTGTATTTTGTGCACCCGTCGACTGCGAACACCACGCGATGACTGCGCTTTTCGAGTACAGAGGTTCTCTAGCGTGTGATCGGTATGCAATTACAGGCGATGTCATTGCGTACCATTTGGTCCTTTTTGTTTCCATTTGTGTAATATACAAATGCCAGTCGGGTATTGATTTTTTTTACTTGCGAGCGCTCAGTATAATTCCAATTTTATGAATAAAATATCGGTGCCAGTCAAGTATTTTAGCGGAAAATGAAACTTTGCAAAATGGATGCGAGCAACTAATGTCAACAAGGCGATGAGATTTGCTTCAGGTACAACAAAAATCTGCTAGTTTGATACTCAGAAAGGCAGACGATGAAAGTTAATATGTAGGCACATTCGCGATGGCTTCATTCAATAAGAAAACGTATGTAATCACTGCCAAAAACATGGTGTAAAAAAAATATTGAAGATAACCAAGTTGCGTAAATACCCAATTGACCCAAAGGCTTATCTAGGGCTCTGTCACATGACTTTGCATCTGGGGGTGATATGTCGTCACATGGTTAAGAAAAATCCAAACTGCCCAAGGTGGGGATCGAACCTGGGCATTTTGCATATTATGTTATGTTTATTCTTGCTGAAATATGGTTTTAGCACATTTCAGTCAGATATTTTCCAGAAAATAAGCATAAATAAAATTATTTCTTTTGATGTTTTATGCTTGTAAGCTGTTCAATCTTGTTTAAGAGGACCATCGGCTAATTCAGGATTCAGCAGACAGATTTTCCTGATTGATAATTGCTATTAAAATGTTATCACCCCTGCGAATGATAAATAGAATCTAACATTCATGCTCCTGAGTTATAGAATTTATGTTAAGCTTGATGCGAAAAAATGATAAAATACTTGGCAAGCCTCTCATTTTATCTCTTTTCCTCAATTTTTTTAATAAATTCAAAAATTCAGGAACAAAACCCAAATTAAGCCTGGCATCCTGTTTATGGAACATCGGCAAACAGAGCAGAAATAGATCAGACATCTGATCAGGTTCTGCACTGTTTGCTTACAGCGTGTACTTTTGAAATTTGAATGAAATTGAAACTTACTATCTAACAACCCTTAAATTTGAAATGGATTTGTCCAATTAATAAAGGTGGGAAATTCCATTAGCCACAAATGGGTTAATACTTAAGATCCTCTCTGTAGCCATACAAAAATATGAAGGACCACCCAAAGCATTGTATCAAACTGAATGGGAGATTCTATCCACTAAGAAATGTTAACCCTTATCATGCTGAATATTCTCATGTACTACACTCCCCCCAATTTTTATCCTGTTTACTTGCAACTTTCCAGTTGCAAACATATTCTCAATAGGATATATGCAGGTTCAGCAGGACAAGGGTAAAGTAGAATCTTTTGTTTTAGACAGGGAGATTTACTTTTCCTCATTTTTCTGGGTAAAAATATTCATTGAAACATCTCCAAAGACTAGCACAGAGAAACAACAACTTATGAGATGCCAAGATATTATTAAATAAGACATATTAGTCTGATTGTTCTGACTAGCTGCTCCTATGCAATCAATATAAGCTAACCTGCAGCTTTGCCATCAAATGCCATAAAAACGACAAATGTATGAGCAACGTTTTCCCAGAAGTTTGATTTTTTTTTTAAACAGTGCAGAACCTGATGAAATGCCATGTTGAGCATTTCATCTTGTTCTGGGTCTTCACGGTTTGCCAAAGTACCTGGTTATTGGTATCCAGAATGTAATGGGTTAATCATAAATGAGGTTTAAAAACACAACATGCAGAAAGTTTTTTGTGCGGTTTGTTAAAAATCTAGCCAGATTGGGTGCTTAAAAAGAAGTCCACATTTGTTATACCCGCTAGGTAATATTAATTTAGTACCAATTTCTGTCCGTCTGTCCATGCGTGTGTGTGTGCTGTTTCTTGTAATTGTATCTCCTCCTAAACCCTTGGCTGTAGCAACTTCAAAACTTTGTAGCTGCATAGGTCACATGACGTAGAGGGTACTGGGCAACATCTCATGTGACTTTGACCCCAAGGTCAAAGGTCAAATAATGTTTTTTCTTGTAAATGCATATCCTCCTAAGCCATTAGACGTAGCAACTTCAATCTTTGCATCTGTATATGTCACATGATGTAGATGGTACTGGGCAACATTTCATGTGACCTTGACCCCAAGGTCAAAGGTCAAATATTGTATTTTCTTGTAAATACATCTCTACCTACGTAGCATGGTGCATAGGTCACATAATATAGAGGGTAGTGGGTAACATTTTGTGGCAAGGTCAATGGTAAAAAAGGGGGTATTTTTGATGGTGTACCATCGACTGAAGTGTAGTTTCTAATTAAGTTTATATACATTTATAAACTCTTGGTTTGTACTATTGGGCTGAAAAAAAAAACTTTGGAGGAAATAAAAGCTGCATGAAACTGTTATTAAATTAATTATGTTTACAAAGAAATGAAAAGCTAATACAGGGAATGAGAGTCAACAGTATTTGAAAGTCACGCTGACGTCTTCTGTTTGTATCGATGTCTGTTCTGCCTTCTTGATCAAATAATATCTGTTTGTCTGATACTTTATTTGGCATATGAACCAAACTGCAAAAGTGTTGGTCTTTTTAGCTCACCTAGGCCAAAGGCTTGATCAGAGTTTGCATCATTGTTATTCTTCATCACATATACCTCCATACTTACATACTCCATACATACTTACAACCATACTTACAAGTACAAATATCTCCAAAGCCAGCTGGCTAGACTGACTCCTACCAGCTGGCCAATCTTGATAACATTTTGTAGAATTGTTAGGATTGACTGATGGAAAGCATCATGATTGATAACCATGGCAACAAAAGGTACTATAGACTTTTTCCCTGTACCTAACATCTAATTTTGATCGGAACCTCTTCAAACATACCGATATCCTTAGACTGGCTCCAGTTCTTAAAACAATTTTTCACCAATTCGTCATATCATATGCTTGTAGCTAGTCTAACTCTGATGGCTCTGTATTAAGACAGGGCCGACAGAGTTAGACAATCTACAAGTATATGATATGACACATTGATGAAAAATTGTTTTAAGGACTGGAGCCAGTCTACGATATCCTGGGCAGGTGAAAATCTTGATCAAGTTCGAATTTTGGCCAAATCTGATTATTTGCTTGAGATTAACTTGATCAACGAAAATTTTTCCCATAGGCATATAGGGAAAATGTTGTCCCGGACATCTCTTGCACTATCTCATATTTTTAGATGCACCTGCTTTTACTGGGCACTCTTTCAGTACTTATTAGGCCAACCTTAAAAATATTTTTGTTTCCCCTTACCTGACCGTGTTTTAACGGTATGGGTCGGTTGGTCGGAATTTTTGTTTTTTCATTTCTCAAATTGAATACCCATTAAACTTTATTGTATACAGTAAAACCTGTTTTAAGAGGCCACTCAAAAAAACGTAAATGTATTTTTTCAAGACCGATTATCACATAATGCAGGTCAAAAGTATTGCAGAATGCTCCCAGGGAGCATTCTGCAATACTTTCGACCTTCATTTAACCTTAAGGTTTTACTGTATAGTCCTACTAAAGGCAATACAATTAAATAAACAAACAATTTTTCTAAGAATTTTTTTAAAGATAACACTGTTTGCATTAGAAAATTATCTAAGTTTGCAATGAAATAAAAAAAAAATAATTCTTGACTGAAAATTGAAATAAAATTTTTTGAGTAGGACCTTTTTTTCAGGGTCGGTCAGGTAAGGGGAAACAAATAAAATTTTATTTTAGGCCTTAGTGTCTGTGGTTCCAACTTTTCAACATTCACCAGTAGCATCAATCTGGGATGTCAGCCAACTCAGACCCGATTTCCACCAAACTTTACAAGTAATTGGTGGCAAAGGTCAGGATTTTTTTCTTCAATCATTTATGGCTGAGGGCCCTTGGCGTGTTGAATCATTTTAAAGGCATACTTTGTCAGCACTTGTAACTCCGAGCTGGATAATCACAAGCCTTAATCACACTGGATAGGCGGCTATCTAAAACATTAATACTATCGGCGAACGTAGATAAAAAATCGTTTGAAACAGAGTTAGAAACACTGTTTCTAGCTATTTTTAATCAGCATTCGTTGATTTTAATTTTTTGATTATCCCGTGTGTTAATTATGCCCTGGTTTCCTGTTTGATTTGAAAGGAAACAAAAAAAGAATGTGGCAAAGTATATATCTCTTTGGCTCTGGAGATGGCACTGGTGTTATGGTATATGATATCAAAAACATTCAGTTGGACCTCTATGTGAAGTATGCTTTTTGAAAAAGGTGGTGGCGCTCAAATAAAAATAAAGTCTCTCTCTGGGCACTCTGTCTAGATTCTTATAACAGGTTCTTGGTCAGGGATAAAAGAATTTCAAGTCAAATTATCATAATTCTTTTATCCTTGTAAATATTGAATTATTCACCTTTACTGAGGTGCTTTTGCGAAAAACCCAATAAAAACACTAGTTGATCCTACTTGGCATGCAGACAAGTTACACCCCCTGACCCAGACATAGGTTTTTGTTTGAATTAAAGTATAAACAAAATTTTGGGTTGTAAAATTGTGATTAATTTCTTTCCGATCAGTTTAAACATTTGTGTTGGGCGCTCAAAAGAACCGTCTCAATGAGAGGGTTCTTTTGAGCACCCACAACATATGTTTTGGTTGAGAAATAAGAAAATTATTTTTCAATTATGCACTCTCATCTAGAGGCCCGCGAGTACTGTTTGCGATTATGTTGTTTCATTTCAAGTCAAATACAGTATGACATCCTCAATGAAGTATGGGCATTGTTGAACTGTTTGCACAAGTATTTTGAAAGATTTGTTAACATACATTATAGTTCCGTCCATAGTATACTAAAAGAGACGCCTTATTAAACATTATTATACCATAATTATTCGAATATATGCCCTTTCAGGCTCATCCACTAATAATGGTAATGTAGAAAAAATTCTGAAGCCATTTTACAGAAAAACATGTTCACAGCCACCAATCCAGCTCCTTAATCGCATAAAATCAATACTGTGCTATGAAGAAGAGAGACCTGATTTCCAAATTAAATTCATAAAAAATCGTTATTTTTTCTAACCAATACAAAATTATAGAAGTCTGAAAATGCTACTCAATGGCTTTGATCTTTACCTTTGATATACCTTAAATGGTGTGCCCGTGCACATAAACTGATTCTAGAATCTGTGTTGAAGGTGAAAAAATGCCATTTTTCTTCATTACAAAACATTTAAACTGTCAAGCAGATTATCCTTTTAAGTAACCTCTTAAAGCCCACATCAATGTTGAAAAGTTGAATGAGTGTCTCATTGAATATCATTGCCTGATTTCTATATTTTGCTCTCAAAATTAGGAAACAGATGTTATATGCGATGACGGAGCTATATAGATGGAGTTTTACACTAATTTGCCCAAATAATGTCATGTCTGTCAATGTGGAGTATCTATGTCTTACAGCTTATGCGAATAGCTTTAAAAGACATATTTGTCACGTTAAAAATTTGCGACTAGGACATGATTTACCTTCATCAGTAAACAGAGTGATTTCGCGAGGGTTTTATTTTGAGAAGTTTCATGAAACGAAAACCCTGGCGAAAATTTCCGAATTTACTGTATCAATCTCAGGAGTTGGCTCATATGCCCCCAACTTAAAGAAAAAATGACAAGCATGTGATTGGGGGCATAGTGTTTTACAAACACAGTTTCTAGTTTAACCCAAATTGTAGAAGAGAAAACCCTAAACTGATACTTTTTCAAACAGTGAAGACCCAGAGGAAATGTGACAAAATTCGACATTTCATTAGCATCTGCAGACAAAATCAATCTTCAGAGAAACAACTAATATTTTGTGAAAACTATAGCCTGTGACCACTTGATATATACAATGGATGTAACCGTATCAAACTGATCCAGACTTGACCGTTTCAAACTGATCCAGACTTAGCTGTATCAAACTGATCCTGACTTAACTGTATCAAGCTGATCCTGGCTTAACCCTATCAAACTGATTCTGACTTAACTGTATCAAACTGATCCTGACTTAAATGTATCAAACTGATCCTGACTTAACCGTATCAAACTGATCCTGACTTAACTGTATCTTAACTGTATCAAACTGATCCTGACTTAAACTTATCAAACTGATCCTGACTTAACCCTATCAAACTGATCCTGACTTGATCCTGACTTAACTGTATCAAACTGATCCTGACTTAACTGTATCAAACTGATCCTGACTTAACCTTATCAAACTGATCCTGACTTAACCCTATCAAACTGATCCTGACTTAACTGTATCAAGCTGATCCCGACTTAACCCTATCAAACTGATCCTGACTTGATCCTGACTTAACTGTATCAAACTGATCCTGACTTAACCTTATCAAACTGATCCTGACTTAACTGTATCAAGCTGATCCTGGCTTAACCCTATCAAACTGATCCTGACTTAACTGTATCAAACTGATCCTGACTTAAATGTATCAAACTGATCCTGACTTAACCGTATCAAACTGATCCTGACTTAACCTTATCAAACTGATCCTGACTTAACCCTATCAAACTGATCCTGACTTAACTGTATCAAGCTGATCCCGACTTAACCCTATCAAACTGATCCTGACTTGATCCTGACTTAACTGTATCAAACTGATCCTGACTTAACCTTATCAAACTGATCCTGACTTAACTGTATCAAGCTGATCCCGACTTAACCCTATCAAACTGATCCTGACTTGATCCTGACTTAACTGTATCAAACTGATCCTGACTTAACCTTATCAAACTGATCCTGACTTAACTGTATCAAGCTGATCCTGGCTTAACCCTATCAAACTGATCCAGACTTAACTGTATCAAACTGATCCTGACTTAACTGTATCAAACTGATCCTGACTTAACCTTATCAAACTGATCCTGACTTAACCGTATCAAACTGATCCTGACTTGATCCTGACTTAACTGTATCAAACTGATCCTGACTTAACCTTATCAAACTGATCCTGACTTAACCCTATCAAACTGATCCTGACTTGATCCTGACTTAACTGTATCAAACTGATCCTGACTTAACCCTATCAAACTGATCCTGACTTGATCCTGACTTAACTGTATCAATCTGATCCTGACTTAACCTTATCAAACTGATCCTGACTTAACCTTATCAAACTGATCCTGACTTAACCCTATCAAACTGATCCTGACTTGATCCTGACTTAACTGTATCAAACTGATCCTGACTTAACCCTATCAAACTGATCCTGACTTGATCCTGACTTAACTGTATCAAACTGATCCTGACTTAACCGTATCAAACTGATCCTGACTTGATCCTGACTTAACTGTGTCAAACTGATCCTGACTTAACCGTATCAAACTGATCCTGACTTGATTCTGACTTAACTGTATCAAACTGATCCTGACTTAACCGTATCAAACTGATCCTGACTTGATCCTGACTTAACTGTGTCAAGCTGATCCTGACTTAACCTTATCAAACTGATCCTGACTTGATCCTGACTTAACTGTATCAAACTGATCCTGACTTAACCGTATCAAACTGATCCTGACTTAACCTTATCAAGCTGATCCTGACTTAACCCTATCAAACTGATCCTGACTTGATCCTGACTTAACTGTATCAAACTGATCCTGACTTAACCGTATCAAACTGATCCTGACTTAACTGTATCTTAACTGTATCAAACTGATCCTGACTCAACCTTATCAAACTGATCCTGACTTGATCCTGACTTAACCACATCAAACTTTATGGAGAAGTACATTTGTCTATAACATCAAATGGTTAACATTTTATTTATGCATATGGTTTCATTTATATTTTGCTGGAATAAATCTGAAACCTCGTCAATTACTTCAGCATTGCTGAGATATTGCTTGTTGAAACAGCAGTTCATCATTAAGACACTTTCTACAGTGTCCGGCTTGATTGATATACTAGTGGCTGCAATGTTTGACCAGTCTTCGCTACTGTCCACTCGAAAAACTTTTTCGATACTTTATTATCATACACGCTGTAGTAGGCGCTATCTTAATCAAATTTATTCTGTTTATGATACTTGAATCATTGATAACTGGTTGAAGGGCTCTTGGTTTTCAATTGGTTTTAATGTTTACTTGCTAAGCTGACCCATATTGAGGTATATTGATTAGGCAAACATTGCAGTTTACTTCTCTTTAATCCAATGATTCAACAAACCACAGTGTCATAAGCAAACATCTAATGAAGGTATTAATTATTTTGCCAGATAGACTTGAGGTGAAGGTCATTAATTATCTGGGTGAAAGTTCCTTGCACCCTTCTTTGCACCTGCTGTCCTGTAAACCAATTGACCCAAACTAAGGCCAGAATTTTTTTTATTAGTCAATTTACAAACCCTCCTACTACTGTAATTTTCCGGAAAGTAGAAAAAAAATAAAACTTAATTTCTAAAACTATTTTTTATTTTATCTGCCAACTCTAAATATTATTTGTTACGTTGAAAAAAATATTATATTTTTGAGGTTCTGTCTGTGTATTTTTGAGAGTGACATTGTTAAATCCAGATTTTTAGGAAAATGATGAAATATTTAAAGATTTAATACAGACTGTTGGATTACCTTACTAGTTTAACTGTTAGTTATGGAGATATTAAAAAAAAAATCTCTGAAAATGACCAGTTAACTGGTCTTTTTTAGAGCGTTTGATTTTTTTTTTTTTTTTTCGACCCCCACTCCCCCCTATTATATCAGACAACTTCTCAATAAATTTGCCTTGTTAACTTACCTGCCAGTGACATTATTTGTCATCTATTGATAACCTTTGCAAACAGTTTCTACCCAGTTTAGGCATTGATCTGGATCCAAGCTGTTTGACACTCTGATGGTATTGCTGAAAGAATATTTCAAAAAAAGTTAATTTTAAAAAAAAATCAACAGACAACAATTGATCATGAAAAAATCATATGAAAAAATTCCCAGCATGCATGTCCAGTTATTAAAAGTTAAAGTTTCTTAGCTTCAAAATGACATCTGATGCAAACTGTAGTTTTGGGTTAAAACATTTGATAGACTCACAGTATTTCTTCTGGCAGCTGAAAACTGCTGCTTTTGTGTGGTCGATATTTTGCAACAACTTGGCGGAATTATGAACTCGGCAAGCTCGTTGTATTTGTTTTTATATGTAAATTGAACCTTTGAATGGCATGGCACTTGCTGTAAAGTTCTAGAAGCCTGTTGCATTTGCCAGTTTCCTATTCCAATAGCTCCCTGTAATTGCTTTTTTCCAATCTGAACCATTATTCTGCTGAACATTATTATATACTACACTCCTCCCCAATTTTTGTTCTTATTGGCTTGCACAATTTCCGTCATGAGTGTGTATTTACAAGCGGAGTGGAAAACTGTGTGGATCCTGATCAGCTGGCTTCTGAGAAGCCAGCTGATCAGGATCTACACTGTTTTTAAAGCAGGATATATTTTGGTTTAGTATGGGAAGGGTTAATGTGTTTAAGGTTGCAAAACATTGGCAGGTTCATCAGCATGTTCGCTTTTGGATAGAAATTACCATTATTCTGATTATTGCTTGTAGGCAGTCAGGCCTAGGGAAGACCAAGATCAGACTACTAAGTTACTAGCAATAGCACTCTGATTTCAGTACACTATTTTGCTAAAACTTAGTCACATTAAATCCGACCAGATTGTTTTATGCTGACACCATTCAAATAGTTTGGATCCAGATCAGGCCCAACAATTTGCTGGACCTGATCTGGGGTCTAAAAGGTTTTGGAAAGATAAGCTGCAGATAACATATGGGGCCATGTACTAGCAGTGAGTTAAAAAAAAAAACTAGTGTTTTATTTCTTCTTTTTCAGGGAAGTGGGCCAATCCAAAGAACCAGTCAGAACTGTTTTAAAGAATGTAGATCCTGATATTAGAGGGCTTCTTCGGAAAGACAGTGATGTTTCTCAGGCGACATCAGGTAGTATCAATTTTGTTAACTCTTTCCAAGCTAGTGGCGATCAAAAAACATGAAAAAATTACCCAGCATGCAAAGAGTTAAAAGCTCCAAAAAATTCTAATGCACTTGTGAATATACATTGATCATATGACGTCATGTCTGGGAGTGAAAAAAGGCCATGCAATACACTTGTGGTTTACAGATTTTCGGGAAACGTTATGACCTCCATAATAACATTGTGTACATAATGACAAAATCTTAACTATTTTTACGCCAGAAATGAGATTTCAAAGTAATCTTAATGTCATATGATAAATAGAATCTAACATTCGTGCTCCTGTATTATTGAATTTATTAAACTTGTTGCGAAAAAGAGATAAAATGCTTGGTAAGCCTCTCACTTTATCTCTTTTCCTCAACTCATTTAATAAATTCAATAAAACATGAGCACTCATGTAAGATCCTCAATGTAATGTGATGTTCGATTGCATAAAGACAATCCTGTTGCATACTGTTGGAAACCTGAGGTCATTATGTAACATCTCTGGCAAAATTAATGACTATTATTTATATAAGTCTATAAGCCTACATTTGGAAGTCTATTCAGTTTTGATGGATTATTCAAAATAGCACGATAGGTTATTGTTTTAGAAGACTTGAATCATTGATTTTAGTATGATATCCAGACTGTCAACTAAAAATTGAATTTGAGATGATCTAGGATATTGTTTCCCCAATAGATCTAGAACAAACCCATAAACTGAAACCAAAACATGATAGGAGCTTTAGCAGAAGGACTGACAATCATAGGCCAGCACAAAGGAAAAGTCAAGAAGTTGTGTTTGTGAAATACTGTGTCCTCAACCAAGAAGTTTGGGGATAATAATGGAAAAAAACACACATCTGAATTCTGGGTATACCAGTGTAGTCTCTTTATAATGCTATGTTTGGGGTTCAGTCCATAGGAATGGACAGTGTTATAAGTGAGTTGTGCTATAAAGGACAATATTACAAAGGAATTAAAGGAAAATGACATGGTCGTTTTCTTATAATAATTCTTTTGTAAGATTGAAACTACTATTCCTTTGTAAAAGAGCCACTTGCATTGAGAGGCTTTTTTGGCCCCCCAATGAGGCCAAAATATAAAAATCGTTTTTAACTAATTTGCTCTTACTGGTTTATTAGAACAATAACCTAAGTGTAAAAGTCTCGAATTAATTTGACTTTAACCTTTGCTAAAGTAACAAAATTGGCCACTAAAATAGGCTGAAAACAAGAAATTGACCATTTTGGAGCAAATTTGAGATGTTTGAAAGACCAATTATTTAACATAGAGCACAATCAAATACCAAAAAGATATTTTAACAGCTGCTGAGAATTATCATGGCACACCACATATTAAAAGGATTTTTTGGTATTTAGCTGTGCTGATATCTAATTTTTAAAAAATAGGTCTCAAAAAGCCTTAAATTTGGTCCAAAATGGCAATTTCTCAGTTTAAGCCTACTTTGTCAGCCATTTTTGTTACCATAGCAACAGTAAAATTTAAATAAATGCCGAAATTTTACACTTCAGTTATTCTTCTAATAAACCAATCAAAAGAAATTGGTGAAAAGCAGTTTTTAGTTTTTGGCTCCAGAGGGCCTTAATGCACGTAAAAAAATTGGGAGCCACATTATGACCATGTTATATCCAAATCCATGTTATAATGAGGTATGTTATATAGGGCCTGCTTTGTATATCGAGATAGGGAGAGCACATGCATATGATGTACGGAGACAGCAGAAATAATGGCAAGAGTCATCTAAATTCTCTATAAATCCTATATAATGATTTACAAGATTAGAGCTCTGATTGCCATTATTGGTTTCTGCTGGGATTGCTGTGTCTTTTATTAATGAGCCGTGACACGTGATTTCCAACAATGTGGTATTTTGACAAGTGTAGACTCAGACGAGCCTGTGCGGCCTCCTTTTAAGCTTAGAAACTCCAAATGCTGTTCAGTCAGTAGCTTAACAGTCATAGAATATTCGTGCGACTAGCAAAGGCTCCGATCGGACTGCGTGTATGTGCAGGCTGATCTGAGGCTTTGCTGGTAGCACACATACCATATTGTTGAAAATCTCATGTCACAGCTTATTTATTTGATTTACAGGAATTAAGTAAAGTAAGCTTTGATAAAATGATATTTGGATCTGTATCATACTCAGCAGAAAAATGGGGCAACTCAAAATGAAGCTCTTGTCTCGCCATGAAAATTAAAAACCTACTTTTGTATTCCAAAAACTTTGAAAAAGAGAAAAAAGTTTATTAAGGAGAAAAAACAAACATGAAAAATCCATTTGCTCCCTTTTAGAAGAGTTTTTCATTTAAAAAATTGTTAAAGGTTTAATAGAGACAACAACTGGATCGATTGGAGGCACAATGGAGACTATTGAACCTTCTGCTATTCATTTGTTAACTCTTGTTAGTGGTGACTTTTGTCGTCTGCTGATGACCTTTACAATCCATTAAGACCCAGACCAGGCCTGACAATATGCCGGGCCTGATCTGGATACAAACCATTGGACACTGATGATATTCCAAAAAGAATTTTAGGAAACATTAATTTTCAAAAAAAACATCAGGTGACAAAAAGCATGCAAAATTACCCAGCATGCAAAGAGCTAAAGCACTGATTATCCCCAATACGGTACCATGAACACAGTTAGTCTTGGCATACACAGATATGCCTCTGCCATTAACTTCCAAAATGTGAAATTTCCATCACATGCACATTATATTATTATTATCATTATAGTTTTGTGCCTTCGCTGCTTACATATATGAGCCATGACATGTGATTTCCAACATTATACCACCTTTACCAACTTTAGCATGAAATATCACTTGATGTGCAAGGTCTACACTGATGTAGGTGGTATAAAATAGTTATACCATGTTTGTCCAACTGTACGTAAGATAATTCACTCGCTAAAGCTCGTGAATTATCTCCACGCACAGGCGGACAAGCCATGGTATAACTTATTACATGTGGCATTTTGACAAGTGCAGACTCAGACGAGCCTGTGCAGCATCTTTTTAAGCGTAGAAATTCCAAATTATGTTCAGTCAGTAGCCTAACACTCATAGAATATTCAAGCGACTAGCAAAGGTTCTGAGGCTTTGCTGGTCGCACATACCACATTGTTGGAAATCTCATGCCACGGCTCATGCGATGTTACCAAAAACCAATAATAACCATAGGTTACTGAATTGGAATATTCAGCATTGATAGCCTGTAATTTTCATCAGTATGATATGGCATTAAACCCTTATCATGCTGGATATTTTTATATACTACACTCCTCCCTAATCATTATCCAATTATTCGCAATTACATGTAACATAAACAAAGGATTCCTGTAGCAAGTATTACAAGCAGTGGACAACAGTTTCGATTCTGATCAGCTGGCTTCTGAGAGAAGCCAGCTGATCTGGTTCTACACTGTTCTCAAAGCAGGATATTTTCAGATTTAGCATGGTAAGGCTTAACATATGAGTCTGGAGCAATGTAGATCTATACATTTAATAGTCAGAAGACCAGACATAATTCTTCAAACATTAACTTAATTCAGCAGGCAGCTGATATTTGGAGATAAGAAAAAAGATATCCATATCTATTCTACTTTGCTGGAAAATACTATGTTCAGACACAAAGTTCCAAGGGTAACACTGCTGAAATCCATATCATTTGACATTCAACTGCATTGCACCTCAAAACCAGATTCATATCTTTGTGGTGTTGTGCCACTGGGAACTCTCAGAGGTTTCCCTATTGAATAACGGCTTTGGTATAAAACGGCAAGGTTGCCCATAAAAGTGGTGAAATTAATTGAACATCTCAACATAACTGTGGCTGTTAACTTGTTCCTGTTAAACATTAACTCTTGCATGATGGGTAATTTTTCAATTTTTTTTTTGTTGTTTGCTGATTTTTCAATACATTTGTAATTATCCTTTTCCAAAAATTATTTCAAAACAAACAAAACTTTTTTAATCCATGTGCAACAAAAATCTATGGGCACTAAAAACATTGGCACTGTCATGAAGACACATCTTGTATGAAGCTGGATGGATGAATCCATCAGTCAAGAATGAGGGTCTGGATGGGATATAATGATTAGTGAATAATGACCCTTTTTTATAATGAATAGTGAATAATTAGCCAAAAAAAATGAATAATGAGGGCCTAAAAATTAATGAATAGTCTTATTTTTTTCATGAATTGAAGAAAAAATTAATGAATAGTGAATAATCAGATTTCTTTGCCACCTTTCTAAATTCTTACCTTTAATAAATAATTGGTCTTATTATAATGAATAACCCAAAATTTTAATGAGATGAATAATGAGCTAAATTTTTCATGAATAGTGAATACCAGACCCCCCCCCCCCCCCCCCCCCCCCCCCCCTCCATCCAGACCCTCAAGAATGGGTGCAGGTAATTTTTCATGACTTTTTTTTCAAAATTAACTTTTTCAAAAATTCTTCCAGGAACACTATCAGAGTGTCAAACAGTTTGTATCCAGATCAGGACCGACATTCTGTCGGTCCTGATCTGGTTCCAAACTGTTTGCAAATGTTATCAGCAAAAGACAAATGCCCTAATAAGGTAGTTACTCTGTATAGAAAAGGCTGAAGAAATAACTTTGTTACCTCCCTTTATATGTGTAGTAAAATCAGTCTTTACTTTTGCCATATTCTGTGGTATCTAATAGTGCTGAAAACAGAAAGTATGGTATCACAGATGTGCCAGCTGATCTGGGCCTCCATTGTCTAATGAATAAATCATTTTCATCTTCTATTTTTCAGTGCTGTGTTCACCCGTGTTAGACGTGGAGCAGAAAAATGTTGTGGCTGTTCTTATGGTAGGTTGAGAATGTACTATTCCTCAACTCTTTCCTTGCTAGTTGTGAATTTTTCCATCTTCTGATAACCTTTGCAAACAGTTTTGACCCAGATCAGGACTGACAGAATGTCGGTCCTGATCTGGATCAAAACCTTTTGACACTCGAAAGTGTTCCTGAAAGAATTTTTTGAAAAAAGTTGATTTTGAAAAAAGGCATGGAAAATTGGATGACATGCGGCTTTATTCAACTTGCAAAGCTCCAATTTGAGACAAAACTGCAGAAGTGTATTAGAATGGGGACAACCAAATTCAAAATTTTTCATTTGGGGAGGTATGTTGTCGGATATATGGTCGGAAATCACGTTTTACGGCCCCGCTCGCGCGTCATTGTATAACTTAATTTCCGACCGTATATCTGACGATATACCTCCTAAATGAAAATTTTGAATACAGTTATCCCCTAATTGTAAAACATTGTCTCTAAAAATAGCTGATATATTATTCATTATTGTCAGATTATTTTTTTTTAAATTGAGAATTGTATTTGCACTAAATATAAGGACACCTTAACCTGTCACATTATTTTACTAAGATTTTTATGAGTCAATGAGTACAATGCAGTGATCATCATCATCATCATCATCATCATCATCATCATCATCATCATCATCATCATCATCATCATCATCATCATCATCATCATGTTTTTTATTAACATGCAGGTGCAGCACAATCTTTATCAATGGGCCCCCTCCAGTTAGCTGCATGCATACTGTAGCAGATCTCACGCCTGTTCCCCAGGTGTTTCTTTCTTGGGGGGTAGACTGTCATGACAGTCATTCTCTGTCAACTTCCTCCACATCATCTTGGGCCTCCATGGAATTACAAACAGTGTAAACCCTCATCAGACTGATCTGGGTAAAGTGTCAGAATATTTAAAGTTAATATGGTATATCAAGCAACATCTACTGAATAAGACTAATAAACTGAAGATCCCAGTTTGTTACTAGACATAATTTAATTGGGAGTTAATTTGATGTCATTTGCATTAACCTCACTTTCAACTTTGTCACCAGTATGCATAAGTTCATAGCAAGCCATGTTTATATTTGTGCAATTATGTGAATCTTTTAGTTATTCCTATAAATGCCATTAATCTGAAAAAGGTCCCGGTCTCGTGCACAGCACCCTTTTCTGCAGTCATTTCGCATTGTTCTTACTTTTCAACGATTTCCCATTCTTCAGAAGCAGTCTGATCTGGGTCTGTGCTGCTTGTCTAGGCCTTTTTGGCAGCAACTAGTGTTTGAAATTTTAGAACATTTACCTTAACCCACTTAAGCCTAGCGTCCTTTTTGTTGCACAAAGGCAAACAGTGCAGACCCAGATCAGACGCCACAGAATGTGGCGTCTGATCAGGGTCTCCACTGTTTGCTTACAGAATATTCCATTGAAATTTAAATAAAAATGATAAATACCGCCCAACAACCCCTTAAAACGGAAATGGACTATTCCAATTGATAGGAAGGGGAAATTTCTTTTGGCTCAAATGGGCAAAGTTAAGTCTAACTGCGCTGAATCTGGACCAAACTGGACTTATCCATAACATTTTTCTGAAGAGAGCAAAATAATAGTCCCTTTTGGTTTGTACATGCTTTTTCTGTCTTTGTAATTTGGGTCGAGCCCTCAAAAATAAATAGAAGAGCAGTCTGACTAGGGACTAATTTTGTTTCCTGTCTTTGTTATTTGGTTCTGGCACTGAACGAGTTGAGAAAAATGCTTGTTTTATTCTTAGCAAAATGCTTTCAATTTCCTTTGCAGTTTAAACTGTAATTCACATTTGGCAAATATTAAAAGCACTCTAAAATGGAGGAGCAAATAGAAAGGTGCATTGTGTCTTGGAGAGGAAATATGCACACATCTTTTAATTGCAGTGCATGTTAGTGGTGTCAATTGTCTTCTGCTGATGATCTTTGCAAACAGTTTGGACACAGATCAGGCTCGACAAAATGTTGGGCCTGGTCAGTGGATCCAAGCAGTATGACTGATATAATTCCCGAAAGAATATTTTGAAAAAAGTTATGCAGACAACAGAAAAAAAAATCATGCAAAATTACCTAACATGCCAATACCCAAGAGTTAATTGCACACATCTTTTTTAATTGCATTGCATGTTGGGAGCTATTATTAGAATAAATACGGAAGCTGAAAAGTCCCATATAGAGCTATGACACGATATTCCATGATTTGTTATTGCTGTTTTGATTAATGGTTGGATTGTGACCCGCTGTCCTTTTGTCATTTGCCAGAAATCTATTTGTGGCTCAGCGGAGTCAAAGGCTCAAACGAGCAATAGCGCTCATCAACAATTCCAGAAAATTGATCAATCAATAGATTGCCATATTTTATCTTATCCAGTCTAGGGACAAGATGCCCCTGTACTTTAAAACAATAACTGCTGAGTAAAATTACATATATCGACACTCTGTCAGATTTGCTTTCAAAATAAACAGCCTAGATAAAATTTTAAGCTTGTCGTATCTCCACACATGTAAAACTTGAGGCCAGTGATTAGCTTTGGATACAAGTAAACTTCGTTTAACAGTGAAGATACATCTGGCGACATTTGATCAGCGTCTGCACTGTTACCCATTGAAGGGTCAGCAAAACACATCTGAAAATATCGTCTGCTAAAGTTGTTTGCTGTAATATCCCATGTAGATGGAAGATTCAATTGCAACATGAAGGGTCAATAAACTTACCTCTTTTGATGTATGTGGCTGTTTGTCACATACTTTGCTGTTTTTATACAGTAGGAACTTATTAAAATTAAGTTAGTTTCTGGAACAGTCTAGTTTGGGTTTTGATAGATAAAATGGATTCAACAAAAACAAGGCAATGATAAATATATTATGTTTTGCTGTATGCATGGAGCTAACTTATGACAGAGTAATTTCTCAATTCAGATGCTGATCCCAGTTAAATAAACAATCAATCTCAGAGTGTTGATAACACAATTACAGGCGAAATTTATGAACTCGGATCCGAGTTCCTCAAAAGTGCTTGTCTCTAGACTGTATCAGGGTTACCACAAGCTCTGGAAATCCTGGAAAACCTGGAAAATCAAGAAAAAAAAGTTCCATGCATGGAAAAATCATGGAATTTGAAAAAGCCTGAATAATCATGGAAAAATCATGGAATTTTGTTAAATAATTTGAGGAAACCACCAGTAGCCAGAAAACAAGCTTTCAGACACGCAAAACTTGCTTGTCTGACAGCTAGTTTTCTGGTTACTTTTAATTATTTCAAAATGCATGCATGGTCTACAGGCATGCTTATTTAGAAATATTACTGTTGCTGCAGTCAGCATTTATGCTCTGTGTGGTGAAGATGCCGCTAAAAGGGGAGGTTGCAGGCTGTGCATTAAATAGTCATGGAAATTACATCGTTGATCATGGAAAATCATGGAAAAACCATGGAATTGTGTATTTGAAATTCTGTGGGAACCCTGTCTTATATTCTGTTACCCTTTGCATCTTTAACTCTGCATGCTGTCAAATGATATTGGCTTAAGTGTACGTATATCCTAAGATACACTTTTTTCACTTTGAATTTTGCTTGGTTGGTTCCGAATTCTTTTCAAAGTATACCTGATCAACTAAACAGTCTATTCAGTGTTTAAGTATTCAGTGTTCAAACCAGCCTGAATTATGGCCCTTAACCCTTTCTTGTCTTGTTACATTGACAGTGTAGACTCTGATGAGGGGCTGCAGCATCTCATCAGAGTCTACATTGTTTGCTAAGATATATACAGACAATAATTTTAATGGACAGAAATACATACTGTTTATACTCATTAACATGAAGCTGAGAACATCACTGCGTCATTCTGGTTTGGCAATTAACACCATAGTTATCTCCCCTTTCAACTTGGTATACTTAAGATCATTAAAAATGTATTCTTCTGTTTCAAAATTCAAGACTAATATCAACGGTTTAATCCTTCAAAATTAATGCTGAGCCAGCAAAAATCTAAATTTGCATTTAAATATTAGAATCCAAAAATCAAATTGGCAACAGCTGTGGAAGATTGCTCGTTAACTGTGCAGTTACCAGCTTGTGATAATATTAAAAGCTCTTGACTTCAATTAAAATAGATTATTTTCTCCCATTATTACATTGTTTTTCTGTCTTCACCTTTGATTTGAAGGCAGGTCACATCACAGTGTTATTTAATAAGCTGTCATGTGTTCTTTAACCCACTAATGAGTGGAAACTCTTAATCACTCAGGTACATGTACTTTGGCAAACAGTTAAGGCGCTCAGCAAAATGGTAAAAGAGTCTGGTGAGTAACCAACAATAAGCCTTAAGATGACTTATCAAAGGATTCATCTGTCTGTCCATCTGTAAACACAATCACAGTAAAGGACTGGGTACCTCATGGGGCAGATACTTTGGGTGGGCAAATACCTTGGACTCCAGTAATTATATTTTGATCTGTATGCCCCCAACTTTGAAAAAGTTGAAAGGGCATATTGCTTTGGGCTTGTCCGTCGTCAGATTGTGTGTCTGTTACAAGAATTAAGTTACAGTTTTGAAATTTCATAAATAGATTTGTGATAAAAAAATAGTTGACCCATATTTTTTTTAAGTCCGAATTATCTCCTGCTGTGGAGTTATGCCCCTTTTAAAGGGTCATAGTGAATTTTTTTAATCAAGACATCTCAAAAGTATTACAGCTAGGAGCTTCAAACGTAGTCAGCTGATAGAGGATAATGAGTAGATTACCTGGTGAAAATTTAAGAAAAAATTATTTTATTTTTTTCGAGTTGTTGCACTTTGCAAATTTTGAGTTATGGCCCTAAATTTGCAAATTTGGACATAGAAAACTTGTAATATTATAAAGATATCTCGAAAACCATTATGGCGTGTAGCCTCAGATTTGGTCAGCTGATAGAGGATGGTGAGTAGATTACCTGGTGAGATCATCGTTATAGACCTGCCCATGGTTGGGGGCACAATGTTTCATAAACACAATTTCTAGTTTTTTAAAGGCTTTGCAGATACATGTTATCATGGTATGAGTATATGCCTGTGGCTTATCGATAATCTTGAGTTATTTTTTATTTTCATATTTTAAATATTATGAACTTTCCATGCTTTTAGTCTGCGGGGTGCTGACCTGCTTATCTTCGATTTTATATAGTATATCAATTTTTTTGCTTACATTTTATTAAGTCTGCTGGTTCCTATCTGATACAAGTGTTGTTAAAGAATCTAATGATAGCAGTTCCAGGACTTTAGTTAAGAGTGCGTAACGAAAATTTAATTTTCTTATTTCTCGACCAAAATATTTTCTGTGGGTACTCAAAAGAACCATCGCAATAAGACGGTTCTTTTGAGCACCAAAAACATATGTTAAAATTGATGGGTAAGAAAATATTTACTATTTTACGCCGAAAATTTTTGTCTATCTAAACCTGTGAATTCTGGAGTGATCACTGTTGAAGCTCTTTGACTCTTTGCCTACTATTGTCGTCTACTGATAATCTTTGCAAACAGTTTGGGCCCAGGTCAGACCCAACAAAATGTAGGGCTGATCTGAATTCAAACTGGTTGACCATCACACTGATGGTATTCCTGAAAGAATTTTTTGAAAAAGTAAATTTTGAAAAAAAAATTCAACAGATGACAAAAAGCATATAGAATTACCCAGCATGCCAAGAATTAAATGATCACAGTTGAAGCTACTTTAACTTGTCTTTTATAATAGGCTTCTTCACTTGATGTTAATGACTCTGTGGAGCAGCCTGAAAATTATCTGTATTTATAACCTTATTTAATCTCAAACCAGCCCTTCAAGACCTAATAATGATAAAATTGCTCTCTAGGTGTTGTCATTAGGTAGACTTCTTGGGTCCAGTTAAGCAAACATCTTGGGTGTGCAAGTGGTATACTGTTTTCACATTGTCCGTCCGTCCATAACATTTTGTTTCCTTAATAACTCAAAGAGTCATCGCTGGATTTTCATCAGACAAATACTTTAGGCAAAAAAGTAAGGGCTAGGGGCCAATTCTATTAAAGTTATTTCCCTTTGCAGTTCTAATGGCTTTTAATATGGGGTTTTATGCTTATGCTATTATAGGCCATACATGGGCCGATCAATTCCTACCACAGCTTTTGATGGAACAATTTGATACTTTTCCTATACAATGTAGACACATTGAACTTATGCATGGAGGAGTTTGGTTCAGAAAATAAAATTGACAAAATGACAGCTGTTAGAACTTAACCAGTTTTTCCCTATTAAGGCTTTTGTATGTGCATAGATGGTGCCTTCATGGGCCGACCAACTCCTACTACAGCTGTTGATTGAACAATTTGATACTTTGCCTATACAATGTAGACACATTGAACATATGCATGAAGGAGTTTATAATTTTTGTTGAACATAGACAATTATTCCCTTTATATGGCTTTTGTATATGCATGGATAGTACCTTTATGGACCCATCAACTCCTACTACAGCTGTTGATGGAACAATTTGATACTTTGCCGATACAATGTAGACACATTGAACATATGCATGAAGGAGTTTATAATTTTTGTTGAACATAGACAATTATTCCCTTAATATGGCTTTTGTATATGCATGGAAAGTACCTTCATGGGCCCACCAACTCCTACTACAGCTGTTGATGGAACAATTTGATACTTTGCCGATACAATGTAGACACATTGAACATATGCATGAAGGAGTTTATAATTTTTGTTGAACATAGACAATTATTCCCTTAATATGGCTTTTGTATATGCATGGATAGTACCTTTATGGGCCCATCAACTCCTACTACAGCTGTCGATGGAACAATTTGATACTTTGCCGATATAATGTAGACACATTGAACATATGCATGAAGGAGTTTATAATTTTTGTTGAACATAGACAATTTAATATTCCCTTTATATGGCTTTTGTATATGCATGGATAGTACCTTTATGGGCCCATCAACTCCTACTACAGCTGTTGATGGAACAATTTGATACTTTGCCGATATAATGTAGACACATTGAACATATGCATGAAGGAGTTTATAATTTTTGTTGAACATAGACAATTATTCCCTTTATATGGCTTTTGTATATGCATGGATAGTACCTCTATGGGCCGATCAACTCCAACCACAGCTGTTGATGGAGCAATTTGATACTTTGCCGATATAATGTAGACCCATTGAACATATTCATGAAGGAGTTTTTAATTTTTGTTTGCACAGATTCTACTCAAAATCTTCTTTTCAAAACTAAGGTCTGCTGGTTTGAACTATAACTTGCCAAGTTTTTTCACTGACTCTTACTGTGCGGGGGTATCTAATAAGCATTGCTTATTGACTTTTTTCATTATTATTTTTAAGAGTTAGAAACATCCTGAAATGGAACATTGGAAAGATTCAAAATGCGGGCACTGTTTCCCCGCCAATTTTTTTTCGGCAATAAAAATTCGAAATGACCCAATAACTGATACCATTTTAAAAATATTTATACCCCCCGCAAACTTTCTTTGTGGTGGGTATTAAATCACCCATGTTGTCCGTCCTTCCGTGTGTGCGTCCGTCCGTAACGTTTTGTTTCCTTAATAACTCAAAGAGTCATTGCTGGATTTTCATCCAACCTTGCAAACATGTTCATATATGCAAGACAATACTTTAGACAAAAAAGTAAGGGCTAGGGGCCAATACTATTAGAGTTATTTCCCTTTGTAGTTCTAAATGGCTTTTAATATAGGGTTTTATGCTTATACTTTTATAGGCCATATACAGGCCGATCAACTCCTACCACTGCTTTTGATGGAACAATTTGATACTTTCCCTATACAATGTAGACACATTGAACATATGCATGAAGGAGTTTAGTTCAGAAAAAAAAATTTTTTTTGACAAAATGACAGCTGTGAGAACTTAGACAATTTTTCCCTAATAAGCATAGATGTTGCCTTTATGGGCCGATCAACTCCTACCACAGCTTTTGATGGAGCAATTTGATACTTTTCCTATACAATGTAGACACATTGAATATATGCATGAAGGAGTTTGGTTCAGAAAAAAATAATTTTTGACAAAATGACAGCAGAGAGCACTTAGACAATTTTTTCCCTAATAAGGTGTTTGTATATAGACGTCTTTTATTATATAAGCTATCAGTTAAAATGACTAAGTACACAAACAAGAAAAAAACTTATAATCTGATAATTTTATCCTAAGCACATCATGCAAAGTTTCAAAAAGAATGGTATTAAACTGTAGGAGGAGTTGCATACACAAGGTACCGCCTATATATAGACGTTGATAGCATTGAATGTCATTCACATCCTGGAAAAAGTGACTATCTGAGGATTAAATAAAAACTGAGACCATGACAAAAGTTCAAAAGAGTCTGCATAAAATACTAAGAGAAGTTGTGCACACAAGGTACCCAGTATCAGATCTGGTCACTTTGAGGAAATGCCTATAAACATCTAAACTCAACTTGTGTGAAAAAAGTAACAAATGATTATCTAAGTACATGTATATATCAAAAACACATTTTCAGACCATGACCAAAACATCTGTAAAGTTTCAAAACAATCAGCATAAAACTGTATGAGGAGTTGCGCGTACAAGGTACCCACTATCTATACTGCTCAACAACAAAAGTTAAGCATGGATTTTAATATCGAGTCCAGATTTGAATGAATATGAAACATTTTATTTGGTGTAAATCAACAAGTATGAGGATCTTAAAAATTAAGTTTTTTCGTTTTGGCCAGACAAAACATTATCTGGTTAGGCTTCAGTGGATTGACGTTACATTTTATGTCATGCGCATGTAAAAGATACAAACCCACTGTATATAGACGCAAAGGAGCCTATCCGTGAAAAACTGCTTTTCCTGAGCCCTATCCGCTCCAGAAAAGGAGCCTATCTGCCAAAAACAAGACATGGGGAGAGGAGTTACTTTAAATCTGGGCCAATATTAGATTATTTACGATGTAAGTAACATAAAATCAAACGCCACGGGACTTTTAAGTCTCTGACTTGATGGATTTTGAAACATATGATAAGGCTGTTATCAAGTCACGTCTACAAAGTTAAACTGACTGCTCTGTTTTAGGCGATTTAGTTTGCGTTTGAAAATGAAGCAAAACTAAATTCAGTCAATTTTGTAGGCCTACATCTTAGCAGAAACTGTTTTATGTTCCACCCCCTTACTTAAAGCGTCTGGTTTGCTTTTAAAATTGGTTTTCCATAGAAAAAAAGGGTCATGTTTGAAAACAAGACGGCTAAGGAGCCTATACATTGAGAGAAAAATGACCATTTTGTGGCACATGATAATGAGCCGTACCCGTGACACAGGAGCCTATATGTTTTCAACTAAGTGTCATGGGAGCCTATAGGTTATAAAAGTAAGAAATAGCATATAGGATAGGTAGCCAGTAACCATATAGGCTCCTTAGCCAAAGACAAATGGGATCCCTAGCCAGATTAATTTCTTTTCCATGCCATTTATAGAGAGAATAACGTAAATTCGGTCTGTGAAATACATATAAATCATTTTCCACATAAATTCTTTACAAAATACCAAAAAACAATGCGAGAACAGCCCAAACTGATCAAAAAGGTTTGTTTTCTTTGTTGTGTAATTGTCTGGGAACGTCACCGCAATGAAGAGTGTGTCACATTATAAAAAATCTGCATCATCGACGAACGTGTGGCTGTTTGATTTATGTCTTATAGCTTCTCTGTTGGTCCGTTGCATTGCCCTTTTCTTCATGTAGTTAATGGAACTTATTATTTTACTTACCTTTTGATGTCACTGTCTATCGCTAAGCTTGTTTTTAGCTGATAGGCTCCTTTTCTGGAGCGGATAGGGCTCAGGAAAAGCAGTTTTGAACCGATAGGCTCCTTTGCGTCTATATACCGTGAAACCTATATCCCAAATTCAAACTTTCCAATCTAACGTAAAGTAAAAGGTCAAAACCATTAAAACGTAATCTGGTTAGGCGTCAGTGGATTGATGTTAAATTTTATGTCATGCGCATGCACAGGATACAAGTCTACATTGGAAATTAAACTTTCGATTTTAACGTAAAGTAAAAGGTTCTGATGAAAAACGTTGCGTCAGATTAACGTCACTCTTCATGAATCAAATATGCAGAGACAAACTTTTATAAACTTGCCTTACCCTTAATTGTCTTTCTTATGGCACCTTCTTAAACACAAAAACCCTTTCAATTAAGCATGTCTACACAGTGAAAACAGTACTGCATCATTATAAAATGACGTTAGTTGTATCCAAGACTCAACGTTTGCTTCAAAAGCTCTATTGAGACGACCTTAATTTTTTTTTTCAGAATGGCTGATTTGACCTAGCTGGAAAATAAGAGACTATAAACCAATGCTGTATCAATTTTGTATTTTGAATATGCAGTTGAAACACGTTCTTGACCCCTTCCTTGTTTTAGGCAACAAATGATGCAGTAGAAATCAAATTAAATCACACCTTTTGCTTTCCTTAACTTTAACATATTTCAAACCATCTTTCAGCAGATATTTTATAACTTTAAATAAAAATTAATCTTTTTATCTGTGCTAAACTTTTTTTGAGCAATATATTTACTTGGAATGTAATAACGCCTGAAAAATGACTAAGTTCAACTTGTGAAAAAAGGGACAAAAAATAATCTGAGGATTATATGCAAACAAGATGCACATCTTCAGACCATGACCTAAACACCTGTTAATTTTCGAACTGTAGGAGGAGTTGCATTCACCAGGTACCTACTACTTGATAGGGGGATGGAAAGACGGAATGCCGAATACTATGTCCCCTTGCTTCTTTTGAGTACCCACAACATATGTTTTTGTTGAGAATTAAGAAAAATAACTTATTGAAAACCTGCTTTTTGTAATGCTAGATTGTTTTTTCCTGTGAAAGACCTTGTTAATGTTGATTTGAAATGATTAGCATGATTGGAGAGGCCGCTTATTCCGATGATCTATTTTAAGACTGATGATACCGATCAGCAGTTTTAATGTCTTCATTTACAGCAGAAACTGTCATTTAAGACCATCTTTAAGTATTTGATGACCTTAACTGGAAAGATTGAATTGATTTAAATTATCGGTATTTGTCGCATTTAAGACAATTGTTTCAAGAATTGTGCATGGTATCTAAACTCAAGTTCCTGCCCTTTTAATTTTGGAACCTGAGCCCCCCAACCCCATATGGTAGAACTTTTAGCAGTCAACATTCAACATTTTTGTCTGCACATCTAAAAAAATCAGACAAACCACAAGGCCTAGAGCCTGAGCATCACCTAGTGACCCACTACCACGTTTGTTCAAACTGTAGTCCTGGGCCCCTAAAATGATCACATTGTTTATATAAAGAAGCTATTAAAAGCAGTCTTCTTGTCTGAAACCAAATGGCCTTAAGCCTTAAAATGTGGTGTGTAGCATCACCTAGTGACCTTTTACTAATTGTGGTTCCTATGCCTAAAATGGCCCACCCTGTGGTTCACATGTTTTACATTTTGTCAGGCCTGATCAGTGGCTTGAACCCCTCTCCCTGCCGCCCGTTTTTAAATATCCTATGGAAATTATATAATTTGGTCTCTGTGAGACCAAATTATTTCATTTTCGTGGGATATTTAAGAAAAATGAGATAAATCAGCAAAGTGAACCCTCACACAATTATACAGTATATACATACCCCCTTTCCAGAAATCCTTGATTCGCCCATGCAGATGACAATAGCAGGTAAAGAGTTAATTAGCTGCCTTCTTCCATAAGGGGCCTTTTCCTATATTGAAGTTTAAATGATGGATTTCTGCAAGATCTGCTCAACCATTAATCATATGGATAAATCTCAAAAACTGAGAGTATTTCGGGGTGATTTTTTTTTCTTCATTTTCTAACTGTTGCACAATTAATCAACAAGTATGCTTTTAAAATAAGTGGTTTCAATCTGAAAGCTTAGGTTCAAGGGAACCTGCATTTGTAAAATGGTAAAGTACATTCCTAGTGATATAGCTTGGCTTCAAATAATCTGGATAATGGACCCCTCAGAAATAGAGAACTTACATAATTTTGTGCCGTGACGCGAGAAAACCTGTCTTCGGGGTTTGTAAACAACAAAGCCGCAGACCAGCCTGCGCATCTGCGCAGACTGATCAGCATCTTTGTTATTTGCTTTTTGTAAAGTATATCTGAACTGGCTACAAGCGAAATTTCAATTTTCTAGCTAGTCTTTGTAGCTGAGGAGACTGGTTTGAGTCTCGCTTTGTCGGGAACCCCGAAGTCAACTTTTATTTGGTCGCAGCCCATTTGAAAACAGCAGAATTGGCTTTATGGAGTCTGATCATGAGATTTACTAGATAATGCAACAACTTACGTGTCCCTGTGGTATTCTGCTTTCTGACAGAACTTAATATTCCTGAAGAGCCAGAATATGAAAAAAAAATATCAACACTATATCCATAAACAGGGAGAAGTCCTACCAACTCCATGGGAAACGACAACTTTTGCAACCAAAGTTCAGATCCTCCAGAAATAGAGAACTTACATAATTTATAAACAGCAGACTCGGTATTTAATTTCAGTCTGTCCAAACCTACAGCATCTGATCAGGGTCTACACAATTAGCTTCCAGAATATTCTATTAAAATTTGAATAGAAATGAAAATTCTAATTCACTTGCAAATGTAACATGACGTCTGATTTGATAACATCATAAATTAAACTCGACCCTATTATGTAACAACACTTTTCATTGGCTGGCAAGTGGTTTTATGCAGCTGGCATCTGCTGGCTGTATGCACAACATGCACAACATACTACATTTTCATTTGTTTTTTCGGAGGGAAAATGTTACTAGTGCATTAGAGTGGGGATAACGATATTCAAAATTTTCATTGGGGAGTATGTCCTCAGATATAGGTTTGCAAATCATGTTTTACGGCTCCGCTGATGTATCACCATAAAATTAAGTTTTCGACGGTATATCGATGATGAAAATTTTGGATACAGTTGATGCGTCACCATGAAATTAAATTTCCGACCATATATCAATGATATATCTCCCTACATGAAAATTTTGGATACAGTTATCCCCTAAATACCACCCAACAGCCCTAAAACTGGAAAAAGTCAATAATTTTAAAAAAAGTCCGCAGATGACAAGAAAAGCCCAACATGTAAAGATTAAATGGACTGATACCAGTCTTGGGGTCAGATTTACTTTCCAGGAGATATATGTGAGAGTTACGTGTTACACCAGAATATTTTTTTTCCACAGTAAGTCAATACATTGGTTGTGTCATTTGTCACTATCATGGTAATAAATATCCATTCTTATTGGAAACTACATGTGTTTATATCTAATTTAGAGGGTTGTCCGCTATCCAGAGGCGCCATATCTAATTATATAAGAGAATCAGAGAACGGAATTTGAGCTGTGTCACGCTAAAAAAGGTACCGTTATCTTCCCGCCATTGGAGTCTTGTTTTCTGTTTTTATCTCCCAACCCATAAGATCAGAGGATATAGTGATCAGTCTGGCGTTTATCTGTCTGTAGACAAAAGCTTGTTTTGCTCCATAACTTCTATATCTGGGTCTGTTCTGTTTGTTTTGGCCTTTTTGACAGGCAACTAATGTTCAAAATTACTGTAATTTGACGTTTCTAACCCATGCATGAAGCTGAGGCTCACCGTTATAGTGCTCGACTCCCGATCGAGGAGTAGCTGGTTTTAGCCTCACTGGAGGCACTCAGTTGCTTCCTCGAGCAAGACACTTTATCCTATGCAGCTGCTTAGTACTGGTTCAACAAAGGAGCAAATGGACCATCCAAATTTTTATTGTATGATAATGAAACTGGAGGGAAGATTCCTTCAGGGTTACAGGGGCGGATCCAAGATTTCTTGATAGGGGGTTCAAATTTACAAAAGGGGTTTCGATTTGTTGATGTTTACCTGATTATTTACTAATTTTTCCAGATTTTTCTGAAAATTTTCCATGAAAATTAAATAATTTTATCTAAAAGGGGGGGGGGGGGATATGCCACTGGCTTTAAAGTGTTAAAGTACACCAAAGCAATCTTGTGTTTTGCTATCACTGTTGGAATGTTGTTCTTTCTTGGCAGTGCTACTCCTATCTGTCCTGATTAGTTCATGTCTGCCTGCTTAGCACTGAATGGTTCAGAGAGTTTCACATGCAATTTGGCAAACATAGTCAATGAAACCCTATGTTTCTAAGACTGGGAGAATAAATCTTTCTCTAAATCAAATCTTATAGACTTTTGGAGAAGATCCATAGAGCATTAACATGCAGGGGCAGATTAGGTGATTACTATTAGGTACATTTCAAAGTACATTATATTTTACTGCATTCTAACTAAGAAGTGACATGCCCGCATAACTTTTCCAAAATTCTATATGATTGTCAAGTTGTCAGGTCTTGCTATCAGTGACTTTTGTAATCTGCTGATAACCTTTGCAAACAGCTTGGATCCAGATCAGTACCAACAAAAGTCAGTCCTGATCTGGATTCAAACTATTTGACACTGATAGTATTCCTGAAAGAAATTTTTGAAAAGTTGATCTTGAAAATATTAGCAGCAGACAACGAAAAAGCATGCAAAATTACTACAATGCAGAGTTCAGTAAAATGGCAGCTCTAAGAGTGGCCAACACCACTCCGAATAGACGGGTATCGAAAACTGGCAACAAATGGGAATCGAAATTACTGTTTCTAGCGATTTTGGATCCGCGTTGTCGATTGTTAAGAGCGTTTTCGATTGCAGCCTATTGGGTGTGAACACTCCATGGAGTTTTTTTTTCCACTCTGTGTGCAAAAGTGTAAAGGTTGATTTTTAAACTCTGTTTTACAAAATAAATTTTAATGTATAGGAAACTTAAGTTAGTTGACTTCCTATAGCATTGATGTGTGATCATCTTCAGCAAAAGGCACATCCCCACAGCCTGATCAGAATCTTTGATGGGTGCCGTATGGGTAGCCAACGGTCAAATGTTTTTTCAGGTGGAAAATGAGACTGATCAGACTGTGCAGATGCACAGACTTGATTTGATTCTTTACTGTACGCATATGCCAACTTGTATCTTGCTCTTTTATCTTTTAAAGGTTGTTGGTGAGGTACCACAGCAATCATTGAAGAAGCTTTCATGGTATCAGAAGCAGGTATGTGGAAATGGAGGATCTTACATGAGTGCTCATGTTTTATTGAATTTATTACACGAGTTGAGGAAAAGAGATAAAATGCAAGGCTTGCCAAGCATTTTATCTTTTTCACAACGAGTTTAATAAATTCAATAATACAAGAGCACGAATTTTAGATTCTGTTTATCATATGACATTAAGATTACTTTGAAATCTCATTTCTGTCATAAAACGTTATAATTTTGTCATTAAATACGCAACGTTGTTATGGACGTCATAACATTTCTTGAAAATCTGTAAACCACTAGTGGTTTATCGATTTTATTGCATGGTGTTATTTCACTCCCAGAGGGGAGGTCATATGATAATGAAAGTAAAAGTACAAGCCCATACAGACCTAAATGGGCAGTGCAGACAACTAACTGTGGGTGGTAGGGCCCGGGTGCGCTCTGCTGCAGCTTTCAGAGAGATGGCCCTGTCATATTTGGTCTATTGACATGATGAAAGTTGCTTCACTTGAGGCAAATTAGGAGTCTTTTTAGTCTTTTCCCATTCTACTTTTCTTTCTCTCTCTCTCTCTGGGAGGAGTCCCAACATGAATGAAATGTTGTGGACTGGGATTTTAAGCCTTAACTCAATCCATCAGACAACTTACTTCTAGGAACTACAGGCACCAGGGTTCTCACTTGTTTGAAAGGTATTTTAACACGAAGGACTTCCTTGAAAATGAAACTTTTCTTGAAAGTCCTTGAAAACGAAACCTTTCTTGAAAAGCCCTTGAAAATGAATTGTTCTTGAAAATTCCTTGAAAATGAATCGTGCTTGAAAATGAATCGTTCTTGAAAATGAATCGTTCTTGAAAAGTCTTTGAAAATGAAGCTTTCTTGAAAAGTCCTTGAAAATTAAACCTTTCTTGGGAAGTTCTTGAAAATTAACCCTTTCTTGGGAAGTCCTTGAAAATTAACCCTTTCTTGGGAAGTGCTTGGAAATCAAACCTTTCTTGGAAAGCCAAATACAGTGCGGTCCCTTTATAATGCTATGCTTGGGGTCCATAGGAATGTACCATGTTAATAGTGGACTCTGCTGTAAATGACAATTTTTCAAAGGAATTATAGGAAAATGACCATTTATGGTCATTTTCCTATAATTCCTTTGCAAAATTTCATGGTAAAAAAATTTGGAGACACAATTTGACCATGTGCCAAAACCGTGTCGTACTGGGTCAGGTGTGGTACTTGATTGTATCAATTCCTGATCTTTGCCACCTTTCTTACTTATATAATGAGGTATATAATAAAGGGACTGCACTGTAGGTCTCCTTGCTTAAGTGGCAAAGACCAGTGGCTGACGATTTGAAATATACAATGGAAGAAGAAATATTTGTGTTTAAAGTGGACTCGTGCAACCTTGAAAACAAGTGTATCTGTAATGCAAGACCTGCATTAATGCAGTCTCAAAATCGATTGAAAAATAAAAAAGCTACAAATGTTTGTGTAGTATAGAAGTGAAAGCTGTGGAGGGCAGCCGTTTTTAGGCTCTGTGATGTCACACAGCCCTAATTAAATATGCATAAACAGAAAAATTAGTTTTCTGATAATCGTTTTAAATTTGTTTACATTTTTATTGATTTTTCTGTTGAAAACAGATGTTTTTGGGAAAAAATGTACAGTTTGCAATAAAATGGGGATTTTATTGACTTTTCAAAATTTACAGGAAGTTAATTAGATATTCAAAATGGCAACCTCCATTGGTTTATAAGAAGTCAGAAATTTGATTTTCTGGCTACCATAACTTTCTTATTTTACATCCGATTTTGATCGGGTTTGCAGCAGATAGCATGGTTTAATTAGAATGTGCATTTCAGATTCACATTCTTTCAATGTTGCTTGCAGGGAAAAAGTTCTGGAAAATGAAAAATTTTCCAGGTCAGGGAAAAGTCAGGGAATTACATTTTCAGTCAGGGAAATTTAAAAAAAAATGAAAAAAGTCATGGAAAAGTCAGGGAATTTCAAAATTGTCCTAAAAAGATGCTAGTTTACAGGCTTCTGGAAATTTTGGTTTCCATAATTTGCAAGCAATATTAGAAAAGGAATGTTTCTGAACATAAATTGCAAGCAATTTATGTTCAGAAACATTCCTTTTCTAATATTTATGGTTTAAGATTTTTCTTTAAAGATTAATTCAGCAAGTTCAAATTTTTGTACAAAATCTTCGAATAGCCAATGGATGAAAATGGCTAAAATTGGCCTTCCAAAAGGGTCTGGAAAACGGTTGAAAGTCAGGGAAAAGTCAGTGAAAAGTCAGGGAATTTTGAAATGGATATTGAGTGGCAACCCTGGCTTGCCCCTTTAAGTAAATTCCCTTTGGAAAATCAATTGAAATAATAAGTTTCTTGAAAAGTGCTGGAAAACTGTAACTCTTTCTACACTGATTGCCTTTTAAAGGACCGTCGTACATAGATATGAAAAGTGAAACTTGTCTATTTTCTCCTGTACTGCTATAATGTGACATATAAAGGCCTTTATTATGGGTTTAATTTTCGCTAATGTTTGCAGTATCTTCTTCAGGCAAATTTGAAGATTCCCTAGTGGGAGACCAGGCAGAATTCATTAATCAGTTGATGCTTAATGTACACAAACTTCATTTTTGGAAATGTTTAGCCATTCCCATTGTCTTTAAGTGGCAATTAATCAGATGCTATGTGCAATAGATTACGAAGCCATCTGATCAGGATCCTCTGTTTTCCACTTTGATCGAAAACTGAAATACTGCAGGATAAAAATGGGCCTCAACGTGCGAGAAAACCTGTCTTTGGGATTTGCAAACAACAAAAGTACAGACCAACCTGCGCGTCTGCACAGACTGATCAGCGCCTTTGTTATTAACCTCTTGGAAATTATTATATCTAAACTTGCTGCAGGTGAAATTTTAATTTTCTTGCTAGTCTCTGTATCTGAGGAGACTGGTTTGAGTCTCTGTTTCTAACGTGTTTTTTTTAATACTAGTATTTAACGTTTTGATTGCTGCCTATCTGGTGTGTCCACTTAAGCTGTATGTCCTGAGCACAAGATACTCAAGGCAAGCGTTTTGTGATCATTGGATATCTGTTTTTCAACCATTTGATTCAAATCATTTAATATATGAGTTTGACTAATTTTGACCTTCTGCGATAATTGTTCAAATGGTTCCAAACTCTTGCATAGATAGGGAAGATCTGCTATTAATTGGATTTCTGCAAGCTAATTGGATAAAAATGGGGGGTTGGGTAGGGTTAGCATGTTAAAGAGTTAAGAGAGTGTTATTATTAAAGTTTCAAGAACTGTGTGTTTAGGGATTACATTTTGATCATCTTCTGTTTCTCCCATATACTCTAATGAGTACCCACAAGACAAATATTTGGAAAACAAAGGAACTATGATAAATGATTGTTCCCTTAGGAGCCAGAAGCCTGAAGGAATTATAGTGAAAAAACGAAAAAGAACAATTAACCCTTACCAAGCTAACCTGGATTTTTCCTGTTGCCAATACACAAAATTTTTGAGCATAAAATTGTAAATACTTTCTTACCTATCAATTAAATTATATGTTTTGGGTGCCCAAAAGAACCGTCTCATTGAGACGGTTCTTTTAAGTACCCACAACATATGCTTTGGTTGAGAAATAAGAATTATTTTTTTTGTATGCACTCTAAACTAAAGGCTAAAATATCAAGCAAAACAAAGCCACATATATCTTAATGGGTCAAGGAAAACAGAGCAGACCCAGACTTGTAAGCAGTCTGATCAGGGCCTTTACTGCTAGAATTCTCACAAGCATTTTCATTTTGTTTTTGTTTGAACAGTTAGAAAGCATACTGTTTGTTCTCATATCCAGCCTTAAGCTAAATTTATTTAATCGTAGTCACATTGATCCGGATATTGAAAATTGCAATATTGTAGTTGTAACCGGTACTCTTAGAAGGACTTGTTTAATGGAAATTGCCAGCATACCAAGATTTGGAGGATTGATGTCAAGTCTGGCGGGGAGTTTATTCAGACAACTCTTCTGCCAAACCAGTCTGATGTACTTTTGTTTTGTTCGAGAATGATTTTTTATTTAGATAATGCTTATTCCAATCAGCATGTACAAGTCACCTTTCGTACTCACCCCCACTTGTTTTGTGCCTTAGTATGGTGCTTATTTTCCCCCCGTACAGAAAAAAATCACATTCCCCCAAAGACCAAAAGAAACCCTGAAGTACCAGGCTCCAAGATTATAAAACTTTTTTCATACACAACTCAACTGAACATGAAATTTTAATTACTCATAACTTTTCTCACTTTCACACTCTCAGAATGATGATGTATTTATCATGCTAATAAATGTTAAAATGCCAACAATTGTTGGCATTTTAACATTTATTAGCATGATAAATTTCATGCTCAGTTGAGTTGAGCATGAAAAATGTTTTATAAACTTGGGGCCAGGGCTTCTGGACCTGAAATCCTCAGTAACATAGATGAGATTTGATGATAACCAAGGTCCCCAGATAAGAGTGCGTAACTAAAAATTATTATTCTTATTTCTCAACCAAAAAATGTTTTCAGAACTCAAAAGTCTCAATGATGTTTTCAGAGCTCAAAAGTCTCAATGAGACATTGTTTTGGGCACCCAAAACACATGTGTATGTTTAAACTGATAGATAAGGAAAAAAAGTACAATTTCAAGCTAAAAATATTTGCTTAACTGGAACTATGCATAACTAAGCCTTGATGAAGTCCTCAAAACCATCAGAAGAAATGCTGATCAGAATAATATATACTTAATTCATTATCTAAATAAAATGATTCACCAACAAAACAACTGAGCTTGGATGAAATCCACAAGAACATAACGAAGTACAGTAGCTAAAAAAATCCTCAAAAACATAACTAAGCCTCCATGAAGCCCCCCCCCCCCCCCCCCCTCCCCCCCAATAGATAAGTTTTAATGATATCAGGATCTTTCTGTTCAGTAAATAGTTTTAAAGAAAATTCAATTAGCATTATGCAGAAGGATGATCAAACCATATGTTGGTGCATATAGGTTACCTGGTCATGAAGTGCATATTGGGTTGAGTTCCTTTCTTAGAATTATCATTTGGCGTGAATTCTGCTTTATGATTGATGACTGCTAAGATGCAAATATATAAATAGACCTTGTTAACTCTTATGATGATAGCTATAATTTTATGTTCTATGTTATCCAATTAACTTGCAGGATTACAGCACGGTAAATGATCTAAATTTCGAACACTTTTCTCTTTCTCTTTCCGAATAAAATGTTGGTTATCAGGGCTGGAATTCACAAAATGCTTGTCAGAATAACAAACAGGGAAGACCTGATCAGACTGCTTTTTTATGAGCAGTACAATTTGGGTCTGCGCTTTTTAGAACATTTACCGTAATTATCATGCTTTACAAGCCTAAGCCGACCGGAAAAGAGTGTTGATCCTGATCGGATTGATTTGGGTCCATACTGTTTGCTATAGAGACTAATGACTTCCAGAATACAACAGCAAGTGACAAAGCAGATGATTTTATGTCAAGTTCTTTTTATTACCGCAGACACACTGCAGTTAAAATGAAAATTATAAGTGCACACTCATTAATGGTTGAACCCCACTAATGGAATCCTTCAGACTCATCTTAGATAGATATTTAGATATTAACCCTTTACTCCACACAAGTGCCTTTGGACAATTTTTTAAAATATTATGAAAAATGGAACATTTGCTCCTGAGGAGCAAATGCTCCATTTTCCATAATATTTTCAAAACTTTTGAAATGTAAAAGTTATTTTTTGGAAAATATTTGAAAATTTGAATTATTAATAGAAAACGATGCAATGTTCTTCTAAATATAGCATACGGGGTTAAAGGGTTAATAAATGATTGGCTGAAGAAAGCAATCAAGCAGTCCGGCCATGATCAGACTGCTCCTGATCAGGGACTACTTTGTGCTTACTTTTCCTGTCTTGAGTAATTTGATTCTGGCTAGTGTGGAATACTGTATATTTGGAAAAGCAGCTTATAGTGAATTATTTTTAGTCTATTGTTTCTTCTAGTACTTGTCTGATCATTCTTACGATGTAAGATTGATTTTCTGTACGTTTGACGTAAACCTTTTAGCTTGATTGCAGCAGAATTTCCATGTATTATTGTTAAGAAACAATAAAGCCGTGATCCGTTTATTCATGCCAAGTACGGAATTGATGCGGATATCATGCCCAATTTATTGTCATAAGATCAAAATTGCAATGCAAGTGGGCATACTATAGCTGTAAATGATTAAGTTATGATCATAATACAAAAATAGGATTCCAAATTCTTTCATTGACACTCCCAAGGGAAAATCTTTTTGGAAGTACTGTATTAGCAGACCTAGATAGTAGTAGTGGCTGTAAGCATGATAATATCTCACCAATTTTAGGGTTGGGGATGTGGTTGGGGCTGAGGGGGATCATATTGCTTTTGGTACTGATCCCTTAGGCATCTGTCAGTGTGCTTCTTGTTGGCATTCTAACTCCTGAACCGGTTGGTGGATTTAGATCAAACATGCTTAGACATATTGTTGAGAGGGGGTAAAGAGGTGCTTGTATTTCAGTGACCTTGACCTTAGGTCACACCAGCACATTGAATATTTCAATCCCCCCCCCTCCCCCCTAAAGCTTATCTGCTTGACCAAACTTGCATGGTCACCATCGTATTAGGACTGTAAAAGGTCAGGCATGTCTGCTTTCTATTTCCTTAACCAATATTTGGATTTTGACCAAACTTAGTACATGGTCAAGAAATAATTTGACATAATCTTCAAGGTCACCTTCCTATAAAGCCTTATTGGCACTCTATCTCAATAATCAGAAGGGGAATTTACCAAACTTGCACATAAACAGCATTGAGACATGGAAAAGAAATGATTAGTTTTGGTGACCTTGCCCTAATTTTCAAGGTCACCATCATTTAAAGACTGAAAGATCAACATTTTCTGTACTCTATCAGCTTTGTATCCACTCTATCTATTTAACCAATAGGTGGATTTTGACAAACTTGCACAAGAATAGCGAAGGTACGTCAACGTCAGTCAACAACTACCCTTGCATTTACCCTTGAGATTACATGCTTTACATACATGGCCTGGTATCAGCTGTACAGAGAGATGCAGTTTATTGATGCTTTAGACACTCCAGTTTAGATAAAGTTTTATCTCTGAAATAATTGATGGAACCAGAGTAAATGATGACATTTTCATTAATTTTTCTTCCAAGAGTACCCAGTTTCTGTTATGCATGTGGTGTGAAGACAGATCAGGTTTGTGGCATGATAATTTAATCTGTCATATTGACACATGATTTGTCTTATCTTTTCTCAAGTTTTTTCTCCAAAGTGGAGAAAAATTCTCCATTTAAGTATTACTTGACATTCAAATGTAATACTGTGGCTGATTTATGCTATTTAATGTTGACTAAAATAAGAGAATGTGACGTGATTATTATGTATGCTAAACCCTGATATCCTGTTATGAAAAAAGTGTAGATCTACATCAGCTGGCATCTCAGCTGATCAGGATTTACACTGTTTTCCATTCTGCTTGCCAAGAGCCAGAACCCTGTAAGTTAATAGGGTAAAAATTGGGGAGGAGTGTAGTACATAAATGTCCAGCATGGAAAGGGTGAACAGTTAGAACCAGTTTTCAGCTAACGAAATAATTTGTTCATTTTAACTCGCAGCCCCTTAAAATGAATAATGAATAATGGTTATATCATACATAAAAGCAGGATAGAAGATTGCATTGGCTTAAATGGGTTAAGGTCATAACTACGTAACGTCGCATCAAGATAAATGAAAATCTCAAGATTACGCAAATATAATGCCAAAAAAAGTTTGATTGAAGATCTCATTTGCATATATGAATGGGTTTAAAGTCATAGCTGACGAATTTGGTAAAAGCAACTGGGGAAAAAACATACCAAGCATTTTATCGCTTTTTCGCAACAGGTTAAATAAATTTCCATAATATATGTACAGGAGCTCAAATATTAGATTCTATTTATCATATGACATTAATAATTCTTTGAAATCACATTTTTGATGTGAAAACGTTAAGATTTTGTCATTATGAATCAACTTTGTTATGGACCTACTGAATATGTAAACTACCAGTGGTTTATCAATTTTAAAACATGACAATATATCACTACCAGATGTGACGTCATATGTTAAAATCTCTATATATTCTCCAGTATCATTGGAACTACTATTAATTGCAAATGGCTCTTTGAAAAGACTTCACAGAGCAAATCCCATGTCTGTTTGGGATATAAACAAATTTCCATAAAAGCCAGACTAGCCGTTCAAAGCTTGATTGCTCATTTACCTGATTAACAAGAACTTTGAGTCTTTTAAGTCCAAATTTGTCCAAAACCATTGATTCTGTCCTTATTATTAGACCAAAACATGAATGTTGATGCGTCATTTAAGCACCAAACAATCAACACGATTATGTTATGGGTACTTAACCCAGAACATATGCTCTGGTTGATATAGAAGAGAGATACCACTTTTGAACTGTCTGTTTTCTGGTCATCTGATACAGAAAGCAGGATCAACGAACTGAGGTTTTCTGATTCCGTATCACTATCCTTTAAAACAAGGCTAACATCGGTTACCTGCTTTTGCCATGATGTTACATAAAGTAAATTTCAAGCATGGAACCAGAAATGGAAAACATGATGACCTAACGTCAAGTAACATGACGTAATGTAAACGTAAACATTCCCACAATTTTCATCGATTAAAGACCAAAACAATTTATAAACTCAGAATAACGTCAGAAAAAAGGTATATAATAAACATATTATTATAATAGTAACTTGATCTGGCGTACAGTATCACTTCTCGTGGATGAGGTCATACCATTTGATCACCCTCGACGCTTCGCATCTCGGGTGATCCGATGGTATGACCTCATCCTCTCGACGTGATACAGTATGCCAGATCAAGTAACTATTATAATAATGTGTATGTAACATATAATGTAGATTGTTTAATGCTATATTCTGTTCAGTTAAAGAACATGTACAGTCATCTGAATAGCTCCTTGAAACTGTCAGATATTGTATGTGGTCTATCATTCACTTTATATATTACAAGTTTTTATTTTTTTTTCCATCCAAACCATGTTTAATTTAATACCCTCTGACGCTAATGACCCACAAGGGTTGATGCGTTGTTAAGCACCAAACAAACAAACAAAACTCCACATGTAGTATCTTGAATTACTTCACATTGTGATTACTTGCATTGTTAAGCTGTCACCTTTCAGGCCTCTCGATTAGAGTGCATGTAATCAAAAATTATTTTTCTTATTTCTCAACCAAAACATATGTTGTTGGTGCTCAAAAGAACCGTCTCATTGAGACGGTTCTTTTGAGCACCCATAATAAATATTAAAATTGATGGATAAGAAAATATTCACAATTTTACGCTGAAAATTTGTGTTTATCTAGACCTATGTGTTTGTGGCTTATTTTTGCGAGCAGTGATAATTGGATGGCATTGGTTCTGACTTCTTTCTGTTGTTTGTGTCATTCATGATTTGCGTTGGTGATTGGATGTGTCATTTCTTCCTAAGTCCATTTTCTTCCATCAGAGTTTATTAGATACATGGTTTCTTTAAGTGGGTTTTGGGACCTTTATCTATGGCAAGGTTGGGCAGCTTCACAAACTATATTTAGAATACAGTATTTGACCTAATAAGTGCACCAAATGTAATTTTTTATGGACAAGCATATACATGGGTGAAATTTTTCAGGATTAATCCTGAATTCAGGAATTTGAGATGATCTAAGCACAATTAATCATTTAATCTCGAAATTATTCATTTTTGCCGGCACCCTACAAGTTTTAAAATTTGAATTTCTAAAGTTCAGGATTTTGGAAATTTTGAACTTTCACCCATGCATATAGTTGGAGGTACAATATGTGTCACAAACATGATTTCTAGTTATAACCCCCCCCCCCCAGAATTGGGGCTGAAAAGAGTGTTCAGGCTATACAAACAAACTGTGGGTAATACATGCCTATCTAAATATTATGTGGGCCAGTTGTGTTCAGTTTTGTCTTGCAGAAAATAACTGCCACAGTATTTAGTTTAATACTTATTGAACCTGAAATAAGCCCTCAGCTGCCATAATGTATTGCTTAATTAGAAAATCAGGCAACTTTGATGGTTGATTCTTTAATCCTAGAATATTGATCAGAAACTTGTTTTTTGATCAGCTGGTCAATGAAGATAAGAAGAGATTGCTTCCGATTACATGGTGATTACATGACAAGTTAAATCAGAACCTAATTATGTAGTCAGCTGGTAAAAAGGTACTGTCCAAGGTGAAAATTTTAAGGATTATAGAAAGAAAGTCAGCCTCAAAATACTGAATTAGGGTATGCAGATTATAATTATCATGCAACTTCTCGGATTGATCTTCGGTTTATCTACAGACAACTGACTGTATAAACTTGAAATTGTAAATATATTGAAGGCATACTGCAAGTTTTATAATTTGAATTTTTAAAGTTTAGCATTTTCAAATTTTTTAACATCCACCCATGTACTTTAATTAATTACTCATTGTATAATAACAACTTTTGCAGTTTATGCCAAATAATGAACATCTTTCCATATCATTGGATAAGTCTAAATTCTCATTATAAGGGGTTGGGGGCACCATAACTGTTCAATATGAACATTCTTTAATCTCAAACAATTAAATAAATAAAAATTTGATGTCATAAAAATGATTTGAGTTAAATGCAGAAAAGACTAGAAACAAACTATCACTGAAAAGAATCCACATTTAGTTGTATTTGGAAGCAGTCTGATCTGGATCCATATTGTTTGCAATATAGCCTATCAAAGTACATATAAGCAGATGAGATAGCACAGACACTAATTGTCGTGAATGGCAGAAAAAAGGTTAATATTTCAACCTCAGCATCAGGACATTAGCACAGTATAGCAGACATTTCTAAGTATTTTTACAGGAAATCAGTTTATAATTTTGCTTCTCATTGTAAATTGCTCTCATTAAGACTGCTTAAACATTTAGTTATACAGTTTAATTACAAATATCTAAAATCAATTTTTCACTGCTAATGCTAATTACAAAATAAGCTGACTTCGAATAAGAAATTTGTTCAATGGGGGAATACCATATTTATCAGCTACATACAATGTATTTTCTTTCATCACTGGCCAATCTCAATCACTATCATCTCTGGTAGAGTACAGTCAAACCTGCTGTTGCGGCCACCTGTATTAAGCGTGACCCTGCCTTAAGCGGCCATTTTAGAGCCCCCCGAACAATTTTGAATGCAAATGCACCTTTATTAAGCGTGCACCTGTCCAACGCGGCCAGCGGTCGGCAAAATTCGCCCCCAAACACTGAAATTGTGTCTTTAAACGGCCAATTTCTATGCGTTGATGCGGCCAGTTTCGATTAAATTTAATCTATATACTTTTTCGCACCGGTCATTTGCTTGGTGCAATTAAACTCCCCAGCAGTGGTGAGACAAATTCTTCAAAGGCCGCTACCCTATGTCAGGGTTATTGGGCCCAACTAATTGGAGGTTTGTGGTGCGGTCGAACTACAACAGGGCCGAAATCAACTAAGTTCAAGTGTTTACGCTAATCAAACACTACGACATGGTTCAGGAAACCAGCACATATGGATTAGAAACGACGTCGACAGTAATCGAAATCCTGAATACGCTTAACGAACAGCACTTGTTGATTTTTTTCTAAGCGGGTAACCATTATTGCAAGCGGGTAACCAGTCGTAAAGCCAGTCAACTGATAAAATTGTTGACATCAAAGCATTTTGCCGCTGTCAAAGTTCATTCATCCATACCGTGACAGATGTTTAACGGTAAATGTGTGAACATCTAAATGCAAAGTAATACTCGTTGCTGGAGGCATATACGTACTACACAAAGTTGACAACTTTGCTTAAAAGTCATCAAGCAATGGCTTTTGAGAATTTTTTTTTTTTTTTTGAGTAACAAAATTTGAACCATTTTCCCATTCTTTTTCACCTGAATAAATTTACAATTCTAACAATATTCTCTTCATGCTCAGTAGTACGATGGCCATTAAACATGCATTTGCTTATCAAAAATCAAGTTTTAGCTTCCAGAAAAAATATGATTAGCAGTGCTTTCTCTGCTCTTTTGACATACACAGGGATATTTAGACTGAATGGACATGATTCTGTTTATTTCATATTTTGTTATGTTGTGTTTTTTCCATTAATATATTTTATGAAGAAATGCAATAACTGCTGCAGTGTAGACCTTATTCTTTATACTTTTCCCCTCATTATTATATGGGTATCGTCTGCTCAAGGCCAATATTCTTTCGAGTCCTCAATCATATGGCCATCTTAGCTGAACCTCTATTAAGCAGCCACCTGTCTTAAGCAAGCGATTTTGGATTATCCCTTGACCGCTTGCTTAATACAGGTTTGACTGTATTAGACATTGGTTAGAACAGAGGCTAGATCAAGACTCACTGGAGTCACCGTGTTGTGTCCTTGAGCAAGACACTTTATCCTCTGCTTAGACTGTACAAGCTCCGTCTGTTTCCACTGCCTTGTGGATACCTCTTTGGCATAGGAAGGCTATGGGAGTAAGCCCAGACAGAAAATCCTTCCCGGTGTAACGGTCAGTTTTTTCCCCAGTCAGTTTTTTCCCCATGGCTGGTGGCCTGGGTCGGGGCCAACGTGGTTCGGCGGAGGATGACAATGGTGAAGCACATCACCCGAGCGCGGGAATCCATGGTACTTTCCTCATTTACCATAAGAGCTGAGCTGACGTCATCCAGGACAGGTAGCCCTACAAAATAAACACTATTGCTAGAAGGAAACTCCAGCCGCCTGCTGCCGGACAAGGTGACTGTGACACCCACAACAATTAGATAAACTCATGATCAACTTAGTACTGGTTCAAACTAGGAAGACAGGAAAATGTCCCGACATTACTGAAAAACTGTTGACTGGGGTGTAAAGCATCAACACAAACAAAAATCTGGATTTATTTATAAACAGGTTACATATGCCATCCCACTTTCTTGTAGCATTGAGGTATTTTCACTCTATTACAACCAAAACAGACTCCCGGATTTATCCACTAAACTCACTGAGATCTCAGGGAAGCTTTCTTGAGAATGCACCGTTATATAAATGTTAGTGTATGTAAACCAAACCCCAAGAAAGCCATTAGGTAGATCTTATCAACACACAGTTTGTTTTAAGTTTCTCCTGGAATTATGAACACATGTGGTCAGTTGGAGTTTCAGAAATACATAAGAAATCTTTTATTAGTTGTATACAGTTTACTTGGGAACAAATATAATATGTAATATTATCAAATAGAAATATGCAATATCACCTTAATAAACAGTAATGATTATCCGTTAACTTTCGTTGTCAGCTTTTCTTAACTGCTTAGCATATATTGCAAACAATACAGACCCAGATTAGATTATTTCCTTGATAACAGGCTGATCATGGTTCATATTGTTTGCTTCAATGAAAAAAGGCTGAAATGCACTTGAATTTATGCAGCAGATGTACAAAGCAGGCAACATTTTCAGGTGCAAATATTTTTCAACATTACTTTTTACAAATGTAGTTCTTTCGGGAATACCATCAGAATATCAATAAGTTTGGATCCAGATTATGTCCGACATTCTGTTGGGCCACATCTGGGTCCAAGCTGTAGCAGAAAACAAACTTGCCCTGTAGCCAAAGAGTTAATGTGGCCATTTGGTCAGTTCTCCATAAAAAAAACATTTTGGTGCTCATTAGAATGCCTCGCTGACTTGCTTCTAATGTGTAACCACAACTTACGTTAAATGGAGAAATAAGTAAAAGCATTTGCTATTTATTGCAAAATGAATCAGGCCACTGTCATAATAAAGAGCTCCAAGTTTTAATGATGTGGTAAATAAATAATAAAGAGCTCCAAGTTTTAATGATGTGGTAAAAACGACCCCACCCCCTGTACTCTAAAAATAGGAAGCTATGTTCCTTCAGGAGACAAGTCAGGTTTTGATACATTGCATTAGTTAGAAAGCCTCCATGCGAGCTAAACAATTTTGTGTTTTAACAACAACAGAATCTAGGGCAATGATTAAGCGCTAGTAAAATGCATTAAAGTCCCCTGCCTTGTGGCTTAGACTGCTGGCCATTCTAAGGCGGTGGTTCTTTTGTTGTTGATCTATTGTTTACTGTACTTGCTTTTGTTTGTGGGAGTTCTGTGTTTGTCTTTGTTTTGTTATGCATTAGTTTGTGTCCATTCTAGTTTTGCAATCACATTGAAGAGGAAGAGAAAGCTGGATGCTTTGCTGTTATTGTCTTACAGATTTATTGATACTATAAATGCTATGTGACACTTCTTCATGGTGCCGTGGGTTGGTCTACAGTGTGTGAATGTGGTATTTCCTGATCATACTCACTTATTTTTTGTCCAGTAAAATGTAACCAATCTAATATCACCTAACTGTCAACAATGTGTCATTTATGTCCAGGGAAAGCTCAGGTCTTAGAGGTCTGATCATTCTTCTCTCTTGACACCAAAACAGGCTTTTGTCAGTTGCTATACATAAAATACAATGAGAAAACTGGGGAAGCTTGGGGAAGATGTGCCATTAATTGGCCAGTTTATGAACGCCACATTTTTGGTTATGCCAAGGTGCCCCTCAATTAATTATTTAGGAGCCCTATTCTCTGCTTGATAGTTTCAAGACTGTGTTTCACTTGACATAAAACAAGAACAGCCTAAATCATTTGGATTTGCAAAGACACTTTTATACCAAAAACTCGAATCTTACTGGTAAAAAGTGACAACAAATTAAAGCGAGCTCTGCTGGACTACATTGCATGTTTCATGCAAAAGATTCCTATTCAACAAAGTGCGCTTTATGAGACAATGCTAATTAAATTACCATTGATAAGACATCATGCATATGCATTGGTAACATACAAAGCACTGGCATGCAGATTAGGTTTCAGCTGAATTCGTTTCAAATTGTTAAAAGGCAAAACCTAACATTGTATAAATGACAACAATGTTTTGGGCATAGCTTCTGTTTTAACTAATGCATATATATCAAGCGCATCATAACCGAGCTGTGCTTAACGTTCTCTGCTTGGTGTTGAAGTAAGGGGATGTTTTCGTCTTGCACCTCTCTGTGGCATAGATTCGGGCTGACGTTTATTTTCTTTCTTTGAAGTGGACCTCTTGATTAAGCTATGATCTGGCAGGTCCTTGAAAGTTTTAAAATGAGCAACGGGTCCGAAATTGTACTCAATTTCTCCACTTGAATTCTTTTGCAAGCATGATGTGCTCAAAAAAGCTGGCAGAAAAGCAGAATGATGCCCAGCAGTTTCCAGATATAGCACTTGCAACTGCACTAGGTCACAAAGGCAGCTTAGAGCTGTTTCTGGAGGAAGCCATTTTCTTGGATCGTTCCTTCTGAATCGACTTTGTTGCATTTCATCTTTGTTTTTTGCAATGGTCAAGGCTTGTACATCATTGAATGTATAATTTGATGGATTGTACCTTTTTGGACAATAAAGTGTCTTATAAAAATAAGTTTTTCCTATACTCGTCTCTGACGAAATGCTTCAAGATGGTATCTGAGCCACAGTCATCTTTTACACAGAGAAGTTGTCTTTCAATGTCCTTTGCTGGTTGCAAACATCCATCAGATGATTCAGAGTACGCAAAAATATATCAAATAATTGAGATCACAGGTACACAAGTTTGATCACCAACTGTTTTTATACCATCTTTATAGCCCTTAAGAATTTGTCTCACATTGTCTATTCTTCTTGCTTTATGGCCATTACGTTTAAGAAATCGAAAGAAATCATCAAAAGGAATAAAGCTCTTATAACTGTCATCTGTTATAATAGGAAATAATTTCAGAAGTGCCATTTTTCTGTTCCATACGATTATCCTGAAAAAGAAAAGGTGAAAGCGTTTAGGGCTTTTTGTGAACACAATGGGAACATTATATTTTATTTCAAAATGATACAACAATGGTTTCAACATTTCTTATTGTGTTCAGTATAGATTTATAGAGCCATTGACTTAAGGCCCTGTCACACTATAACGTTTTAGCCAACGTATGCCGACGTATGAAATATATTTCTAGTACCCTGGCATACGCTGAAATCAAAAATCAGAGGAAGCCTCTTTTCTGAACTTATGCAAAGCCTACGCGAAACGAACAAAGAACGTATGTCTAACTTATAACTTATTCCTGACGTAACATAACTTATACTTGTATCAGCGTATAAAAGCGTATGCCCAGCGTATCACTAGCGTTCTTGACTTATGAGAAACTTATGCACAATGAACGTCTAAGGTATGCTGAATTGTACATATAACGTACGTTAACGTATGCATAACTTACATGTAGCGCACATCTAACTTATGTCAAACGTATAAAACAGTACAAAATTTGGGACCACTTTGTCATATGACAAGGTATACCAACGTATTGTAGCGTGTTCGTAACGATTTGTAAACGTATCTCTAACTTATTCAGCGTACACCAACGTACTTGGTGATTTTTCATACGTCCTCATACGTTGGTGCTAACGTACCTTAACGTATGCATAACTTACGTGTTGCGTACATCTAACTTATGCCTAAAGTTTAAGCAATAGGTCGGCATACACTTAAGATTTTTTATGCAAGTACAAAATTTTGGGATCTATTCGCTATATGACAACGTATACCAACGTACAGTAGCGTGTTCTTAACGTGTTTAAAACGTATCTGTAACGTATTCAGGGTACACCAACATACTTGCTTAATTTCTCATACGTCCGCATACGTTGGTGCTAACGTACCTTAACATATGCATAACTTACCTGCTGCCTACATCTAGCGTATGCCTGATGTAAAGAAGCAGTACGTTCGCATATACGCTGTAATTTTTATGGATTCACAAAATGTTGGAGCTCTTGGCCGTATGTCAACGTATACCAACGTACTATAGCGTATTCGTAACGTGTTTAAAACTTATTCCTAACGTACTCAGCGTATGCCAACATACTTGCTGAATTATTCATACGTTGGTGCTATACATGGTAGTGTGACTGGGCCTTTAAACTTTGTAATGCAATACTCTCTTTACGTGACGTCCCCACCAATGCTGACCATATAATAACAATGTTTTCGCATAAAGTTATTACCATTAGTTCTCCATAAGATCATTTGTTCTTTACGCTACATGTACGTTATGCACAAGTTAACGTACTTTACATGTACACATTCGAAATAAATTGGACAATCGTTGTCATAAATTTCTTTTAAGTCAAGAATGCTGAGTGATATGCTGGGCATACGCTGTTATACGCTAGTACAAGTATAAGTTATGTTACGTCAGGAATAAATTATGAATAAGTTACTCATACATTAGACACACGTTCTATGTTCGTTTAGCATACGCTTTGTATAAGTTCAGAGAGAGGCTTTCTTTCAGTTTGTAATATGCCAGCGTACTGGATATATTTTTCGTATGTCCGCATACGTTGGCTGAAACGTTATAGTGTGACAGGGCCTAAGATACATGATTACGTTTGGTCTTGTTTGTTATAATTTTTAATGCAGAGAAAGAAACATAATAAATTTTATATTTACATCTCAATAATAATTCCACAGGTAATTGATTCAAGCATGCAAAAACAAAATCTATACTCTGTTTCAAATTATCTGCCCTGCCCCTTTACCCTTAAAACGCTCCGAAAATGCATCTGAATATGTTGTCTGCTGAAGTCCTCTGCTGCAAAGACTTGCCTGACATATCTGCCTTATTGAAGTATAGAAGCAAACAGCTTGAGCCCTGATTGGACTGAAGCAGACTGATCTTGGTCTACAATGTACATCATATAGAGGCTTCTAAACATTTCAGCAGATGACAAAAGTAGACTACTTTTGTTGTGATCGGCACTTTAAGGATAACGTCTTGTTTCGAAGCTATTCTGTGTTTTATGTTTTTTTGTTTTTTTTTCATTTCAATAAATTTGAATAATAGAAAAAACATAGAACTTACCTTTCTTTTCCAAATGCTAAATAGCCGATACCACTCTCACACTGGCTCAATCTCAAAAAAAGTTTAAATCAGCAATACACATTCAGTACTTAGACATGATTCTAGAACTAACATGTTATTAACTTGTTCAGCCAGATAAAATTGTTATATCTGGGAATTTGATCATAAACAAATAGCAGCTAGCCGCACTCCTCTTGTTGATATAACAGCTTCATAAATTACCTCCAGCAGAGAGGAGAAACAAGACTATCATTCTATGAACTGGGGAAAAAGTATAGAGTGAAAAGTGACTTGCAAACTGATTCTGATGCCAAATTGTTATTCTCACCATCCATATTTAAAGGTAAATCCCATATCATGGGTGGATCCAGAGGAGGGGACAGGGGGTCTGGACCCCACCCCCCAGGAAAATCACAAGTGACTATATGTTATCTTGGAAATACTGGTACGGACCCCCCTCAAGAAGCCCAATCACTTCTTGAGGGAGGTCCATACAACCCTCTGTAAAATACGTTGATGACTAAAAATAAAAAGAGCATTGTCAGGGATTTTCTGGATCCACGCATGCATATTTAAACTTTTGATATTTTGGCGGAACAAATATGGTAAGATGTTTGACAGAAAGTATCTCATGCTCTAGAGAATCTTAAAGGCGGCCAGTCAGAGGGTATATTCAATTAATGGAAATGTCCTCATAATTAAGTTTCCATAACTAAACGTATTAGTGCAAGAATACCAGTAGCAGTTCCAGAGCTGAAGCATCAAGTACAGAACCGTATTGGCCACAATTTGACTAGTGCACACGCTCTAATTAGAACAAAATGCGCCAGTGCATGAGATTTCCAACAATGTGGTATGTGTGACCAGCAAAGCCTCAGATCAGCCTTGTGCATACACGCAGTCTGATCAGAGCCTTTGCTAGTCGCTTGAGTATTCTATGACTGTTAAGCTACTGACTGAACATGCAGTATTTGGAGTTTCTAAGCTTAAAAGGAGGCTGCACAGGCTCCTCTGAGTCTACACTTGTCAAAGTGCCACATTGTTGGAAATCACATGTCATGGCTCAAATTATATCTGGTGGAAGACATCAGTCTGCATCAGTGCATATTGTTCACTTCAATTCTTGGTGGTGCATGTGTTATTCTGTCCATTTTTAACTCTTTCCTTGCTAGCGGCGACTTTTGTCGTCTACTGATAACATTTGCAAACAGCTAGGATCCAGATCAGGACCGAACTGGATCCAAACTGCTTGACTCTCTGGTAGTGTCTTTTAAAAGAGTTAATTTTGAAAAAAGTCAGCAGAAAACAACAAAAGCATGAAAAATTAACCAGCATGCAAAGAGTGAACATCATGCCTGTGCCCCAAATCTGAGCATTCATCTACTTCCATACTTTGAGCCATCACTGTCACCTACGCAATAGTTTGATAATAAGCATGCACATATTAAGTGACTTTATTATGATCCTGCTCCAATAGTAAACTTATAAAACTGACAAGCACTGGATTCTTTAAATGCAGCCTGATCTGTTCATGGGTGTATATAGTAAATCCTATTATTCAAGGGTAACAACCTACGTCATAGCATTGATGTTGTAAACACGTAGTACGGCGCCATCTTTGATTTACAAGGTCAGTTTTCCCCTTCGTAAAATTAAACAAATGAGTGTCTGTACAAACAAAGCAGTGCAGGCGGTGCCTAACATCACACTTGAACAGAATATATAACGGTCACGCCCCGATATGCCGTCGCCTTTGTAATCATTCACCCACAAGAATCGAAGCGGGAGACACAAGGATAATTTTAGCAGTCACCCACTTCGATTTTTGTGGGTGAATGTTTACAAAGGCAACGGCATTTCTGGACGTGACCATTGTATATTCTGTTCAAGTGTGATGTTAGGCACCGCCTGCACTGCTTAGTTTTGACAGACACTAATTTGTACGACATTTACGAAGGGAAAAACTAACCTTGCAAATCAAAGATGGCGTCATACTACGTGTTTACAACACCCACGCTATGACGTAGGTTGTTACCCCTGTTATTGTCACACGTGCAATGCAGATTGATTAGCTGGGGCACAAGTCAAATCAGCTTGATAATTATCGATTCTTAAATTTGTTCAATGAAACTTATCTCAGCAATTCGTTTTTTGTTTTCGGTCAATTCACTTCAAAAATAATTTCAAGACAAATTATGTTCCAAGCAAGCTCAGAGTTGTCTAGACTGGAATTAAATTTCATTCATCTTTAGACATTGAAATTTTCTATTTAATTTTTTTCCCTGCTAGTGGCAACTTTTGCCTGCTGGTGACCTTTCAAACAGTTTCGACCCTGATCAGTCTTGACATTATTGTTTAACAGTTACCTCTCATATTAACTGGAGTGTTGCATGTTGCCTGATAAACTTTGTCTATCGCATGGCATGTCCCTTTATCAGGTCATGATGATGCACTTTTTGAATGACATCGCCATTGATGCTGAATCAACACAAAAATTGATCATTACGTCATATTCGCAAGTTTGAAGAGTGAATCAACTTGGTAAGCTGATAAATAGAATACCAGGTTTGCGTCTTTTGATATCAAGTTTACCAGGCTCGGCTTTGAGAACGCATGTTGAATCGCTCGGCAAGCCTCGCGATGTCAACAAGCTTTCTGGAAACTTGATATCAAAAGACACTCACCAATTATTATGTATATTTCTGAAAGATAATTTTCAAAAAAGTTGCAGACAATGAAAAGCCTGCAAAATTTCCCAAACTGTTTCCCAAACAGATTGTTTTAAAAATTAACTTTTTTTTGAAAAAGGAAACAACAACCCAAAACAACAAAACTGTCTGCAAACTTATCAGCAGCCAACAAGTTCAGCACCAGCATTTCTTCCCCCTCCCCTAACGAACCCCCCCCCCCCCCCCCCAAAAAAAAAAAATTAAACACACAAAAAACAGCACTAGATTCTTCGCTATTACAATAAATAGATAGAAACTATAAAATTGAAAACAGTAGACATGGGTTATTTGAGTCTATTTCCAAGTGTTGATAGAAAATGTACCAACTGTCACACACCCTAGCACCACCGGCATGATGTAAGTTATTTCTAGCAAAGATGGATTTGACCAAACTATTAAAGAGAAAGTTTCATTGAAAAATTTTAGCAGCTTTAGTTTTTTTCTATTGTGACATTTTGCAGTGGCACTGGCAGTCATCTTGTACCAAGGGAAATTAGAAACTTAATGAAATTAGCATCCTGAGGAGAAAAGTTTATTGTCAGAGGTTAGAATTGTCATTCAAAATGCCATCTTCAATGTATAATTGCTGTTTGATGACAATTACTTTCCCTGATCAGTGAGTTCAGGAAGATAAAAATAATTGTCAAAGCACAGAGGTATTTAAGTACTGAAAAAAAGTCCTGAGTTTAGCAGTTTGGCATTAACTTTTTTTCTTTTAGAAACTTAAGAAATTCTGGAGGATTTTTTTATGCACCACTCACTGCATTTTTTTGTAGAATTATTTGTAGCTATCATTTCATCATTACATTAAACCATTTTCAGATTTTTGATTAATGTGTCTCATCCACTTCCAGATAGCTAGCTTAAGCTCCACTAATAGCAGATCTTCAACCTGATCTGCAGGTACTGCCTATTTCACTTCTGTTTTCAAGCCAAATCAGTTTCATAACTTCATAATATGCCTCCAACTTTGTAACAGTTGAAGGAGCATATTGCTTTTGGCTTGTATGTCCTCAAGTACATCTGTCATTCTACCTGTCTTCATACATATTTGGAACAGCGCATGCTTGAACCCTTACATTTCATATGTTGATTCCACATGCAAATAACCACCAATATTTTTAATGCATCAAGGGATGGCATATAGTAATCACACTGTCTGTATGTCTGAGTACTCAGTCCATTTGTTCGTTCACATCTATTACTCCTTCATGCCAGAAACTTGGTACAAATGTTCACCACATTAAGACAAATTACCAGGCTCATACATCAAAGGTCAAGGTCGCAAATGGGGTCAAAGGTAAAAAATGGATCATTTTGACGTGTCAGGACTATAATTCCATTGTGTATTAATGTGTCTGTGACTGTTATTCCCTGGTCATACTCACTTATTTTTCTAAATGCCAGTTCTCAAAAGTGGTAGTTACATACCTGGGTCATCTTTTGTCTGAAGAGGGGATTCAGATAAACTGTGAAAATTAAGGTCTCAAGATGTAATGGAGCCAACTTTTAATCTGGGTCTTCACTGTTGTTGATGGAGAATAGTCATCATAGCCACATAGCAGGTTAAGATTATTAAAACATAAAAATTTCAGGGTAAAATTGTAAATATTTTCTTTCCCATAATTTTTAGCATATGTTTTGGATGCTGGAAAAAACCGTCTCATTGAGACCATTCTTTTGAGTACCCACAACATATGTTTCGGTTGAGAAATAAACTAAATATTTTTCTTTTTTTTAAACTAAAGGCCTTATAGTTCATCAAGAAAAGAGACATGGGATAAGCGGTTTTCTCATATTTGCATGTTGGGCATATTTTGAAATGGTTCCCCTGTGTAAAATTAAGTCCCAGACTATATTGAATTGTAGTTTGGCTAATTTCTGTTGAAATTGGATCTTTTTTTATTCAAGAGACAAATATGACTGAAGCATGCTCCGTTTTTTGGCAGAAAATGATCTGCTTTTTAGGTTTCTTTGTGTAATAATTACTCTAAATATTGTATCTCCCATATAAGTTCATTTATTCAGACGAGCTTGGGCATCTGCACAGTCAAGCCAGAGCCTTCCCTCATTACATACACAAAATAGGATTTGGTAGATGATGGCTCTATCAGACACTCAGCCATTTGCCATACCAGATAGCTGTGCATGAATGTGTTAAGAATAGGGATCGCAAACAGGCACAGGTCAGGGGACAGTATTCCTAACTCTTTGCATGCTGGATAATTTTTCCTCACAAATTTTTCATGCTGATGACTTTTTTTTTAATTAACTTTTTTCAATTTTTTTTTTCAAAAACACTATCAGTGTCAAATTATTTGAATCCAGATTAGGACAGATGTTGTGTGTGGGTCGAATTTGTTTGCCAAGGTAATCATCAGATGACAAAGATGTCGCTAGCAAGGAATTTAGAGTTTATATTTGATGCTACCTTGCTCATTTTGATGAAGAATTAATGACGGATTAAGCAGCCACATCAGAGAAACTTCCAACAGTTTTTACCATTTGCCTGCAGTGGGGAAGCTGTTAATTGATTATTAAAGCTATCATTGTTACAGTGACACTGTCAACAGGGGACTTAGAAGCCTCATCTCTTAATGTCTCATTAAGGTAATGGAGTTAAGGCCAAGATAAGGCCAAGAATAGGGAATCATTTAGGTGATTTCTGTGTATTTGTCACCTCTTGCGTTTGCTCATTGGATTTGTCTCCCTGAGAGGAGGCGGATGAGTGAACACAATATGGGTTTAAATACTCCTGTAGCTGACATTAGTATTAATTGTTTGCATTCAACTAGGTTTTTTCTCAGAATATTATAGCTAATATAGGAAGGTATATCAAATAAAGAATCATCACTCAAATAGCTTTTTGCATAATATTTTATTGACTGGTTTAAAACTACTGATGGAGGAACAGACTCCACTCCACCCCCCCCCCCCCCCCCACCCACCCCCCAAAAAATAAGATAACATTTCCATGGAAACCTCTTTTTGTACATGAAACTTATTTTTAAACATTAGTGATGTTCCCGTCATGCAAAAAAATAACATTTGACCCTATTTCACTGAGAAAATGCATTGTTACACCTATTTCAAGGAAGATACAACATTCCATAAACTAATCAGACTTCTAACTAGCTATGACATCAATTGTCCCATCTGGCACTGGTGAATATTTGAACAGTGTTATATAGGGTAATATTACAATGTATAGTGCCTATGGGATGAATGGACTCGACAGAAACTTCAATAATCATTAATTTGTGTAAGTTTATATACCTTCAGATATTCTAGCATTAATGAGGATAAGAGTTAGTAGAAAATACCATTCATTATCTCTTTTTTGCCTTCTTGCCATCTTATAATAAATTTTTCAAAAAAGATCAGGTCGGATGAAACCTCAGGTCTGATCTGGATCCAAATTGATTGACACTCTGATTGTATACCTGAAAGAATTTTTGAAAAAGTTAATTTTGAGAAGAAAAACAAACAAACAGCAGATGTAAATACAAATGTAAAACTTCCCAGCATGTAAAGAGAGCTGATTAAGCTGCCAGAATAGATATAGATCTGCTTCTACCTGTATCAAGTCTGATCTAAGCCAGCTCAGACAAGGTTTTAGATAGCAATGGAAATGGTCCTGTTCATGTGATAATGGTACCTTTGGCACTTTATCTATGAAATCATTCTTTAGCTCTTTCCTTGCTAGCCGTGACTTTTGTCATTGCTGATAACTTAAATGCAATGAAAGTTATTTTTGAGACATAAAGAGTTTAAGGAAAGTTGTTATCTGGGCATATAGAGGTTAAGGAAAGTTTATAACTGTGATTAAAGAGATTTTTAATGAGAGTCGTTATTTAGGCATGAAGAGGTTAGTGAAAAGTGTTTTCTGGGCATAAAGAGGTTAAGGAAAGTTGTTAAGGGTGAGTCAAGATGTTAATGAATGTTGTTATTCAGGCATGAAGAGGTTAGTTTTTGTTTTGTTTGATTTGATTCTTTACGTCCCGTCAACAATATTTCAGTTAAACAGGGACGGGTCTTCCTGGGTTGAACCAGTGCTAAGCTAGGAAGGACCACAACGCAGTGACGCTGGTGAGGCTGGAATCCGCAGCCCCTTGATCTCGAGTCAAGCACTCTACCACTGAGCCACTGCGCTCCCTGAAGAGGTTAGTGAAAGTTGTTATAGAGACAAAGAGTTGAAGGAAAGTTGTTACCTGGGAATAAAGAGGTTAAGGAAAGTTGTTACCTGGGAATAAAGAGGTTAAGGAAAGTTGTTACCTGGGAATAAAGAGGTTAAGGAAAGTTGTTACCAGGGAAAAGGAGGTTAATGAATGTTTTTAGCTGGGCATATAGAGGTTAAGGAAAGTTGTTATCTGGGCATGAAGAGGTTAATGAAAGATGTTATAGAGACATAAAGATTTCAAGGAAAGTTGTTATCTGGGCATAAAGATGTTAAGGAAAGTTGTTACCTTGAAATAAAGAGGTTATGAAAGTTTTTATTATGGGCATAAAAAGGTTTAATAAAAGTTGTTACCTAGGTATAAAGAGGTTAATAAAAGATGTTATAGAAGCATAAAGAGGGAAATGAAAATTGTTATTTGTGAGTAAAGAGGTTAATGAAAGTTGTTATTTGGGCATGAAGAGGTTAGTTCTTGGACACAAAGAGTTTAAGGAAAGTTGTTACCTGGGTATGAAGAGGTTAATGAAAGATGTTATAGAGGCATAAAGAGAGAAATTGTTATTTGGGAATAAAGAGGTTAATGAAAGTTGCTATCTGGGCATAAAGAGGTTAATGTAAGCTGTTGCCTGGGAATAAAGAGGTTAATGAAAGTTGTTATAGAGACAAAGAGTTGAAGGAAAGTTGTTACCTGGGAATAAAGAGGTTACTGAAAGTTGTTATCTGGGCATAAAGAGGTTAAGGAAAGTTTTACCTGGGAATAAAGAGGTTAATGAAGGTTGTTATTCTGGCATGAAGAGGTTAATGAATGTTTTTATCTGGTCATAAAGAGGTTAATGAAAGTTGTTTTCTGGACATAAAGAGGTTAATTAAAGTTGTTATAGGGGCATAAAGAGGTTAAGGAAAGTTGTTATAGTGGCTTAAAGAGGTTTAGGAAAGTTTTTATCTAGGGATAAAGCGGTTAATCAGGGTTCCCACAAGCTCTGGAAATCATGGAAAACCTGGAAAATTACTAAAAAAAGTTCCATGCATGGAAAAATCATGGAATTTGAAAAAAACCCTGAATAATCATGGAAAAATCAATGAATTTTGTGAAATAATTTGATGAAACCACCAGTTGCCAGAAAACTAGCTGTCGGACACGTGTCCGAAGCCAGTTTTCTGGCTACTAGTGGTTTCAAGTTTTAATTATTTCAAAATGTATGCATGGTCTGTCTACAAGCATGCTGTTGTTGCTGCATTCTGCATTTATGCTATGAGTGGTGCAGATGCGGCTAAAAGAGGAGGTTGGAGGCAGTGCATTAGATAGTCATGGTAATTACATTGCTGATCATGGAAAATCATGGAAATGTCATGGAATTGTGTTTTTGAATTTCTGTGGGAACCCTGTTAATGAATGTTTTTATCTGGGCATAAAGAGGTTATGGAAAGTTGTTACCTGAGTATAAAGAGATTAAGGAAAGTTGTTGTTTGGGCATAAAGAGGTTAAGGAAAGTTGTAATCTGGGAATAAAGATCGAGGTTATGGAAAGTTGTTATCTGGGCACAAAGCATTACCAACAAAAATGTGCAATGGAACCTACAAAAACTAAAATTAAAAATATGTTGTTATTTTATCATATAGGTAATAGTAGGGGCTGATATGAATAGACTGTCAACCCTCAAGGTCAACAAGATTTAGGTATTTGGATAAAAGATTTTCGCAGTTCTGAAAAGCCAAGGCCAAGTACACAGTCTGGCTTGGGTCCTTCCTGCTTGAATTTTGTGTAGATAGGATAGGTAGGTTTTCTTGCAACACTTGACTTCTGAAATGGTGTTTATTGATCATTGATCTAGTGACTAGTACCAGATGCTACCTTGAACAGTATCTGTTTACTTAAAAATGTCTAGTTTACAAAAAGATGTTTTTTCGCTAGATTTTCAAGTGTAAATGTCAATTCACTGGTCGATAGAAGAAACATGATGTGCAATTCATTGGTGGGATTTAATCGAGGCACTGCTGAAGCTGAAGTAATTGGCTTTAATTAATAATTAAGTGTGCTCGAAGTTAACTTGAAAGTAACTGTGTTTAGTGTATGATGTGAAAAAATGTAACCCTTGTTTAAAGTTGTTGTTTGGATTGGATTTTTCATCTTGGAACAAGAATTGGGAAGAATTTGGATGCCAAAACAGTTAAACTTGTCATAATTAGCATGCATACTTCTAATTAATGCGTCAGTTTATTATGAATCATTCATATTGTACTCAGAATGGCTGGCTTTGAGCATCCTCTATAGAAGGGATGAAAACACATTGCAATTAAAATGGTCAATACTGACCTGCTGGCATAGATCTAGTACCTGCTTAAGTTGAAATATATATTTGGGAAAAATTTAATGTGTGCTTACAGAGTACAGTATTGACAGTTAAAAACAGATCATGTAAAGTCAAAACCGGGCATTGAAACTGTAATTAGGGTTTAGAATAGGGATTTCCCATGTTCTGGACTGATTTGGCTGACCAAGAGATATTTGACCCCCGCCAGGTGAATACCAGATTTGCAGTTGGTCTCTGATGGCCATAAAGGGAATAGAAAATTTGAACTTTTCAATAGCATTATGGCATTCGTTCAGGCACTACTTTTCCCATTTCTGTGTAACAATAAAATGGCATTCTGACATTGTTTAACCACAGTCCTGGTGAACCTGGATTTATCCTTTTTTGAAAACATTGTAGATCCAGATGAAGCCATCTGATCAGAATCCACACTGTTTTCCACTCTGCTTGTTAAAACATGCATTTATACAGTAAAACCTGTGTAAAACGGCCACTCTCAAAAAGACCAAAAATTGGTTTTCAAGACCGATTATTGCTTAATGCAGGACAAAAGTATTGGAGCATTCTGCAATGCTTTCGACCTTCATTAAGCTACCATTTGACATGATGCCTGATGCTTTGGCTGTTTGTCGGGCCCACCGGGGTTTACCTGTTGGATTTCTTTTGCTCCGGTATTCAGTTTAATTTACTGTTGAGTCCTTATCCTTGCTTTATCTCCTTTTTATATCTTGATTTATATGTTTTAGGAGATGATGCATTGATAAGTTAGGGGTCTTTCATGCAAACCAAATATTTATGTGTCTTGATCCACATCTGAATTAAGGGTGAGGTTGGCGCCGTTAAACCGGTTTAAGCCCTCCAGTAAAATATTTTACTGACCGTTCCAAGGCGGTACTTCTTTTGTGGATCTTTTATGTTTTTGTTCTGTCTTGTGTTTGCTATGTTTTGTGCGCGTCTGTTTATATGTGCTTTGTGGTCACCTGCTGGGAAAGGGCTGACCTCTTGGCTCTCGTTTGTGGTGTCTTCTGTGAGTTTGTCACTTTCCCATTGGTATCCTGGGTCAGGTGTGGTACTTGATTGTATCGATTCCTGATCTTTGCAACCTTATTGCTATGAAGATCTTTGTTTTGTCTTATTTTAAGTGGTTGTTTTACACAGGATTTACTACATAGCTTGAGTGCTGCTGGTAAACAGTATGAAGATTAAGGAGGAGTGTAGCACATAAAATATTCAGCATGACAAGAGTTAATTAATAATTATCATGTGTAACATTATCAGACTTTCTATATTGGGTGATGAGAATCAAATTTAATTGATAGTGTCAGAGTTGCATTGATTTTGTTGCCCCTGCTTGTGCAATCCTGACATTGGAATCTGTCAGTTACTCAACACTGCATCTTGGGTTTTGCAACAATAAAGAATTTGGAAAAATATGTGAATAGTGTTAATGGTATATATATATATCCATATCACATTTCAAATATAATAAGTAACTATTTGGACCTATAGTGTTACAAAATAGACCTAATAGTGCCAAAGTCATTGCAGTTTTGGCTGATCTGAATGCAATAGTGTTAATTCTAATGCACTCGCAAATGCAACGCAATGTCTGATAGGATAACGTCATAAATTGGCAACAGTATATCCTGCGATTTACTGTCGCAAACCCGATGTCATTACGTAACGTCTTTTTTCATTTGTTGACAAGTGAATATATGCAGCTGGCAGACGCTGGAGGTATATAGGCGTAGCAAAGTACATTTTCACCATTTGAAGGAAAAATACTAAAAGTGCATTAGAATGTGGATAACCATATTCAAAACTTTCGTTTGGGGAGGTATATCGTTGGATATACGTTCGTAAATCACATTTTACGGCTCCGATTAAGCGTCGCTGTAAAACCAAATTTCTGACCGTATATCTGACGATATACCACCCCAAATGAAAATTTTGAATACAGTTATCCCCTAAGTATTAGCCATGTCACAAGACATTTTCAACTGGGTAAAACCCAAACTAATGTAACTGATACAGGGAACTCTGGGTTTGGGGGAAATCTGAGGTTCTGAGGTAATAAACAAGTCAAGGTGTCAAAAGTTAACACCACCTATATTTTGCTGAAACAGTTTTCAAAGGACCATGAAGAAATTTTAATGATCATGAAATATCATTATTTGGTATGAAACTCTTTATAAATTGTTAAATGAAAGTTTAAAAATACATGTGATATTCGGATTTTGTTAGAAAAAAGTTTTCATGACTTATCAAAATTTTTCGCTATCGCCAAGGAATCTTCAGAAGTAGTCCCCAAACATCTTGAAACAAACTTTGAGCCTTTTTCATACACAATTATCAACCTATATTCATGTAGACTACGTTGCAATGAAAATAAGTTGACCCCTATGTGCTCCTTGTTGAACTCACGATCACATACTTGGGCATAATTCAAATGTAATGAAGTGCCACATTCCATGTCAAAGGTGATATCCTTATTTCAAAAATCTTACGTTATAAATGGGTTTTCTTATGATGTAACTTACATCATAAAAGATCAATGGCATGACCTAGTGCAACTCCTTGCAACATATGTATTCTGTACGTGCTTCTTGAAAAAACAAAGTGCATAAAATAATTGCTTTAAGTCATTGCTGTAGCCAATATTTGGCATTTATAAAAATTGAATATTTTCATATAATGATAACCTATAAATATATGTTGTGGTACATGAAAGAACCATCTAGGTGGTAATTAGAACCATCTCTGTGAGATGGTCCTTTTGAGTGCCCACAACATATGATTTTATTGTGAAAAAAGTGAAGTAATATTCGGAAATATGCTTTCTTGCAATGACTGGAGTGCTGTGGAATTTTTTGTTTCTGAGCTAAGTTGGAATCGTTTGGATAACCCAACTTCAGAGCAGCTGGTCTGTGTCGTCACTGTTTTGATTTCTGAGAAATATTGACTTAATACAACAGATGGTCACAGTCACAGATCTCTGATCCTTCCAGATTCCTGTTCTGAGATGAAAGTGAAGGAATTCATACAAATGGAAGTTGTAACATGAAAAACAAAGACTGACAACAGTAAACATCGGTATCGAACATTATCATTACAAAACTGCACATTCGTAGAAGTTAATTTTTCACTCACCTTTTCATCAAACGGTCGACATGTTACTGAGGAACTAAGAAGACTCAGATCAGCCTGCACGATTGTGCAGGCTGATCTGAGTCTTCATTGTTCTTGTATCAAGGTCTGTTGTGGCGAGAAGCGGCATACTGGTGTAAGACAAGAATGACTGGTAACATAAATACATTTCAACAATTCCATCAATTCTATCCATTAGCTTAATGGAGAGCAAACATCAATTCTTAATTGTTGCAACTGTCAACAATGGATTAAAATGGTTTCATAAAGTACTAATGAATTATTTACAATGAACTAGAGACCTACTGCAGTATCCTAGCACGGAGAGGAGCATATTTAAAAGCAGAGAAAGACAATTACAAGTTTTAAGCGGATTATATTACGACAATGACTGCGGAGAGAGGAAGGAAAATGGTAATTTCTTCTTGTATTTTATGTTTGTGTGTGGAGAGCTGGAATGTTATTTTCACCCCGAACTTTGAAAAAGTTAAAGGGGCAAACTATGTTTGGCTTGTCTGCATGTCGTTTTGTCCGTCATATGTACCTTAATTATTAGCAAGCTATATCATGAAGTGTAAGGGCTATACAGCCTTGAAACTTGCGATGCTGATGTTAGTACAAATTGAACGGGTACTTTGGCAAACAGTGAAAACCCAGATGAAATGCTGCATTTCATCAGGGTCTACACTACACTAAATTTGCTAAGACTATGATCTTAAGACAAAGAATTTATACAACTTAAGTTGGAAATTATAACTTGTGACCCATTGATATATACAATGAACCATCCAAAAACCCATCAGTATACGAAAGGGTTATATTATACTTGATTGCTCTTTGAAGGAATTTGGAAAATATTGCAAGAGTTATGGCCCTTGTTTAAGAAAGAGTACCACCTTTAACGACATGCATATTATGGTTGTTTCATTAGAGATGTAAGGATAGTCTGAAATGACTATTTCGGTAGTACTGACATTTCAGGAAATGCCATTCAGATTACCATTGCAATATTATTGGTATACTATTGTCTGAAACATATTTGCTTGTTTAAAATGGAAATTATGAATATAGTAGCTTTCTAAAAAAAAATTCTGTTTGTACATAAAAATCCACTCGTCCGCTCACCATGGTGAGTACCTTATGCTGTAGGAGGAGTAGAAATTTTGACTGTTTCCAATGTAAATTATTGAATTTACCAATTGTAGACAAGTAGATATTTTAAGAATGTTCCCACCCCCCCCCCCCCCCCACAGTACTTACTGAAAATTAACTCAGCATGCACTGTGACCCATTGACGGTAGCCTACTTTTCAGGCTCCAGTCACTTTAATTGTAGTGATTATACGTGGTATCTCTTGTTGACAGATTGCAGGAAGATTTAATAGCGCTCAAATAGTGCCATTTTATGTCCTAACACCGAAGAGGAGGGGGATAATTACATATGGTGTTTGGTGCTGATCCTGTCTGTGGTGATGGCAGCGTTGGCGTGACACTTTCAAGTCTGCAAGATATCTCATGATCAAGTTGGCGAATTGGAACCAGATTTGCATGGATCTAACCTTCGGGCATGATGAAGCTTTGATTAGGTTTTGGTGACCATGCCCTAATTTTAAGGTCACATCAATGTTAAATACTAGGTTAAATTTGAGCATGTATGGTGGGGGGACATCTATTTTCCTCTGAAAACATTAATATAGTTTATGTTGAGTGATTATTATTCAAGATCTTTTTGATACAAGCAGCAGAACCATCAGATCTTCCACTGTAAATGTTCTAAAATTTCGAACCCTAGCTGCCTGCCAAAAAGACATAGACAAACAGCGCAGACCCAAATCAGACTGCTTAAGAAGCAGTCTGATCAGGGTCTTCCCTGTTTGCTATTCTCACTATTCTGACAAGCATTTTGTGAATTCCAGCCCTGAAAATTAACAAATTTTTCAGAACAGAAAGAGAAAAGTGCTCAAAATTTTGGAACATTTACTGTAATATTCAGAACCTCAGATCTTCACTAATCTTGTTTGTTGTCAATGTTATCTCTGTTAACATTTACCTGGATAATGCAGCTCTATATAATTATACTTGGCTTTTAAGTATCTGATAAACCAAAAAAATAAGGAAGCTGTCTGGAAAGTTGATGAAATGGTAATTGTAATATACTCAGAAAAACAATTGAAGGATATTAAAATTCTTTTGACTTTATAACATTTGCAAATATAACTATCAAACAAATTATTTTTGTCATTGATAAAATTATCACTATGCAATTCACCAAAATGCAAATTTGAAATTCACGGGTCATTGGTTACGATACAGTACTTCACCAAATGTACCGACCCTCTCTACCCAAAGTTCACAAGCAAAAAAATTAGCGCTATCAACTTTTGCTGCAACCTTTAGCAGGTCATTGCTTATGTTCTAATTCCGACCACAGACAAAATTTAACACGAATTTATCAGTCATCGCCCCAAATAATGGGACAACTTCTTCAACAAAAATACACGAATATGGCATACCCCGGTAAATTTGACTTCAAATTTGCAGTAAAACACTGAAAACAGCATCAAAATTAGATGTCATTTTTTGGAGGGAGAACCAGCGATGATTTTGAAGCCAGTCATTATGCAATACAAACTTTAAAAATCGGTTTCAATCGTTTTTGAACGTTTGTGACATTTCAGTATAGAGGGTTGAACCATTTGGATTTTTACTGTACTTAAATCATTGAAGCGTGACTAAAATAAAGCATCCATTTTCATTGCAGATGTCTGGAGCTATGAAATGCATGCATAATTAGTAAAGTTTTTATTGTATTGAATGTTAGAGATGGGACTGAATCCAAATATCCTTCAATTGTTTTTCTGAGTATATATCATTAACCAAAATTTGGGATCTCTTCTATTTTAGAGAAAATGCTAAACAAAATTGCTGAAGTTTTGGATAGCACTTTTATGGGTAAAATAGCCCTTGTCTAAAGAAGAGCAACCTTTATGACATCCATATCAGACCTCTAGATAATTTGAGTGCATACCAAAAAAATAATTTCTTATTTCTCAACAAAAAAATGTTGTGGGTACTCAAAAGAACCATCTCATCTAAACCTGTGATCTTATGGTTGTGGGCATAATGTTTCACAAACACAGTTTCTGTGTTACATATATGTTGTTAGTAACGTCCCCTTTGGGATTTTGTCCCAAATCCAAGGCTAGACCATAATGTTATTATCTTATGTTCCATTTGGAATTATTTCATGAAACCTCAACGGTGTATGCACCATGGGGAGACGATTTGTTGCAAACAAGAAAGGTCAGTCTGACAGACCCGGCTTATGAATTATCCCTCTTGGTCTGAAATCCTTGTCTGGACCAAATCTTGTGGTTTTTGGAATTATGTCCAGAAACTTCTCAGGCTGATGTGTGAAAAGCAGATGATGTGCCTTGAACATGACCGGTCACTCTCCCTGACTTAGTTTTCAGATTACCTCCCTTGGTCGGAAGTCCTTGTCCAGGCCAATTGTCTCTAAGTACAGTTTGGAAATATGTCACAAAACTTGGCAGGTGAAACAGCATTTAAGAAGATGTGCATGTGCGGATCCAGATGGGGGTATAGGGGGTCTGGACTCCCCCCCCCCCCCTGGAAAATCACAAGTTATATGGGTTTCTATAGAAATTAGCATTTGGACGCCGCCTTGATAAAGTTGGACAACCCCCACCCCCCCTTGGAAAATGTTGGATCCCGGCTGGTTCCTTGGAAAAGTATATTTTTTTTTGTAATAAAACCATTGGACCTCCTATGTAAACTGTAAAATAAGTTGAGGACTAAAAAAACAAAAAAAAGTTGTCCAGACTGTTTTCTGGCCGTCAGGCCTGGACCTCCCTTGAAAAAAATTCCTGGACCCGTGCATGATGTGTGTCAGAAATAGAACCATCACTCTTGCTGACTTGGTTTTCGAATTATCTCCTTTGGTCTGGACCATATCTCATGTAGTGTTGGAAATTATGTTATGAACCTTAAGAGGCTGCTGGGTCATAACAAGACAATGTGTTGCAAACAAGAAATGTCACTCTCATTCTCATTGTCTCGGATTTAAAATTATCTTTTCCATTATATTTCATATGGTTTCCCATATATATCTTTGTATTTAGAAACCCTCATCATTTTGTCTGAAACCACTCGTCAGAATTGAAAACAATTTGGCCCATATACAGAAAAAACATGGCTGCGACCAGGAGATGTGGCTTTTTGCTGCTAAGTAAACTTTGAAAACCTTTTACTGAATCCTGGTGAATTTCTACAAAAAAAGTTGAAATAAATTTGATCTGTGGAAATTTGATGGGGGGGGGGGGGGGGGGGGGGCTTATTGTGGCTAAAGAAACTGAAAAATTCCCACAAATGTGAGTGTCTTTACAGGGCAAACATTACTACTGTATGGTGCTAACAACTAGACTATGGTCTTTTCAATGTCATGTAATTACATCAAAATAAAAAAATAGCACATTATATGTATTCTTAGAAAATATACATATATGAAAAGGGATAAAAAAATAAATGAAAACAATTATAAACCAACAAAAAGCAACATTTTCCCAACAAAATAAGTTTTTAAATTAAAGCATGGCAGACTGATGACTGTATGTATATATTTATTTGAAAGAAAGTTAATTTAGATCTCAAAAGAATATGTCTGGCAGAAAATTGCATGTAAAATTGTGAAACCCATACAAGTGAAGTTTTACATCAAACTCCAGACAGTTTCTATTAGCTTTATATGCGTGCTAAATTATGAAAGCGCATTGCATGATCTACAAGGTAAAGGACTGATATTTTACTTCAAATGTAGTTTGCTGTGGGTTCCATATTCACCTTTATAAGGACTGGTTTTATCTCCCAAAACATGTAATATTAAAAGAAATGCAGGAGACAAAAAGCATGCAAAATAATTACCCAACATGCAAAGAGTTATGGCAGTTCTGAAAAAAAGTTTCAGAGTATGGTAAATGTTCTAATATTTTAAACAATTTAATCTTTCTGTTCCGAAATAAACTCTTGGTTACCAGGGCTGAAATTCACAAAATGCTTGTCAGAATAGCTTGTGAGAAGCTGTCTGATCTGGGTCTACACTGTTTGTCTAGGCCTTTTTGGCAGGCAACTAGTGTTAGAAATTTCTAGAACATCAACTTTACTCCAAATTTTGTGTAAATCAGTTTCATATATAGTTAATGTTTTGAAGATGCACACTAAGTTTTCATATTTCATATAATCCTCAGATTATTTTTTGTCACTTTTTCCCATATTTTTTCAGGTTTGAATACTATCAAATTGTATAATACAGATCATTTAACCATTTTCCTGAGTTGAAAATGATTCTCGGATTAAATGTCATTAAATATATATAAGATGGGGGTTTTCTCAACCAAAACAGTACTATCTGTGAGTCCCAAAAATCTAAATATGTCTAAATGTACTGTACAGTTTAAGTCTGTTTTCCTGTATGGCTTCTTTACTGTTGTGGTTTATAGACAGAGAGACCGGATACTTAAAGTACCAGAAGTTATCTGTGAGTTGCTCCAGCATGCCATTTATATTAAATTCACTGCTAATAGCAGGACATGATTCATTGCCATCTGCTGATGAACTTGCAAGAAAAGATTGTCTTTGATTGCTTTTTACTGTCTGCTATCTGTCAGTATCTACTTGATGTAACTTTCCACTTCATTGTCCAAAAGAGCTTTAAAATTCAAGCTTCAGTGAAAAATCAATGTGAAAGAAAGTCTAGTGTGGATATTGGATGTATGAAAGATATAAAATGTCTCTTAGCATTTGTTGGGCCAATATCTTTATTGCTCACTCTCGCTGTATAACAGACACACGCGGAGACCCGTTAAGGATATATCTATTCTGGGAGTTCCATAATTGTAGTGTCTAGTTCTATTTTAAATTGTGTTATTCTGTTTTCTAGTGGTATTATTGACAGCTTGGCCGATTATTTAAGATAATGTTGCGATTTAATTGAATAGAGATTTTAGGGTAATGGATATTCCTTCAAGACAGACAACTCGTGACTTTAGGACTGTTGCCTCCCTTCACAATTGGTCTACTCTTTAAGGAAAGAATTGACACCTTTGCAGTGAATTCATTCCTTTATCTAAGGGGACCCCTTTTGTAGAAGGAATCACCACCTTTTTGAAAAGCATGCAGGAAAGTTGAAAATATCTCCCTTAGCCTTCTATAGACTGGAAACCCCTAAAAAAGTACTTTTGCAAACAGTGAAGACCTAGATGAATTACGACAGAATGGGGCATTTCATCAGCGTTTGCACTGTTTGCTGGGAAAAACTGATCTTCAGAGAAAGAAATACAATATTTTTTTTTTTTGAAAGTTTAACCTGTGACCCCTTAATCTAAACAATGGACCATCCTGGCTTAACTGTATCAATCTTTATGGAAAAGTCTATTGGTCTACAAAGGGTTAAAGTGAATTGGTATCCGATCACCTTAAGGCAGATGATATGCAGTAAAAGTTGCAAGTTTTATTGGAAATGAAGTTGTGCTAACCATTCTAAGGATAGGAAGTTATAATTCAGTTTTATTGATAAAAGAGTAGTGATTTGTGTCAATTAAAATCAAGTGGTGTCAGCAACACAACTTGGAATTTATAGCTCTTAAATATGGTACTTTTTCCTATTATTTTCATTAACTCTTTCATACTGCATAGACACGCAATGTTGAATCTTGTAGCAATGTTGAATCTTTGTCATTAAGTAAGCTTTGAATTGATGTTGATTTTACCTTTAAAGCGTCTCCTTCAATTTATAACAGGATGGCATTTTCAAATTTCATTAACCCTTTCATACCGCATTGACACGCAATTTTGAATCTTTTTTTGCAATGTTGAATCTTTGTCATTAATTAAGCTTTGATTTGATGTTCATTTTACCTTTAAAGGGTCGCCTTCAATTAATAACAAGATGACATTTTCAAATTGCATTAACCCTTTCATACCGCATAGACATGCAATGTTTAATCTTTGTAGTAATGTTGAATCTTTTTTGCAATGTTGAAAATTTGTTGTCTTTTAAGCTTTGATTTGATGTTCATTTTACCTTTAAAGGAACACCTTCAATTTATAACAAGATGACAGGAACACCTTCAATTTATAACAAGATGACATTTTCAAAATTTCATTAACCCTTTCATACGGCATTGAAACACAATGTTGAATCTTTGTCATTAATTAAGCTTTGATTTGATTTGATTTTACCTTTAAAGCGTCACCTTCAATTTAAAACAAGATGACATTTTCAAATTGCGTTGTTGTTTTTTTTTTAAAATAACCAAATAAGGCAGACAATTCACATGAATTGTCTGAAATTTCAAGCCTTTTTTTCAGAAAAGAAGGTATACATGTTTTCAAAATATGTATGCTTGATTAGGGCTTTAAAGGTGAACATCTGCCTGGAAGATATTTTATTGCTAGTTGAGTATTGTTTTCAATGTCTGCTTGGAAGATGTTTTATTGCCAAAGTATCCTGTTGCCTTACTGAAGTTATGATTGTAACATTTATGAGCTACATGCTCATGGGCATGAGATAAATTAAATTTTTGGTCTGTTCATGTTCTGTTCAGGAATCATGAACACAAAGGGTCTCTAGCAAAGTTAACTTTGCTAGAGACCCTATGTGTTCATGATTCCATGAACAGACCAAAAATAGAATTTATAACTTATATTAATACATTTTATATTATCAGTCAAGTATCAGTTTTCAATTTTAAACTCCAAATTTCCACGCTTAACGTCATGGAGATACATGTTCAGCGTCATGCAAATGTCAGCAAACAAATAATATTATTAGATGGCGTTGACGTTGGTCCGCCCAAATGGCCCGTAGGTGGGCGTGGTTGAAATTGATCTGTTATCATCTCAAATATATAAAGGTTCGTTTAAAGACGCGCAGTGGAGAGCTGTCAATATGTACCTTTCCTAACAATGCAAATCCTGAATTAAGCTATCTGTCTTTGGTTCTGCACTGTTTTTCTTTTGAATTGCTAATAGCAGTAATTGCTACAGAGCTCTCGGATACGCAGAGTTATGCGTATTGGTACGCACGTTTTTTCCCTGGGACGCATGATTTTCGCTAGGCGGGAGTCCCGCGTACGCATGTTTTTTTAGTCAGCACGCGCTAAAAATCCAGTAGCTGCGAGATAAATACACACCAGGAGATCAAAAGCCCTTTGATATTATCGATCGCGACACGCTTTCCTGTCTCTGTTGACCAATCGTATGACTCGGACTGCAGTGTAGCAATTCTGACAGGTGATTGGCAGGATTACCGATGCGGGACAGAGTGATTATAGCGAGGTGATTATTAAAGTAATTAAGCAAGGATTATCGGGTAATTGTTTGAAGATTTACCGTTTATTAAAGGGAGAAAAACTAATAGGGTATTGTAAACAACATCGGCCTACCGACTTCCGAATTCGACTGATTAGGGATGAAAGAGAAAACATATTTAATTGCACTCGTTTGCGATTTGAGCAACAAAAACATGGAGAAAAAAAAACAATAATTTTACGGATTTGAATTTCTTCATTCGTTCATTGTACGGCAAACAAAAGAGTCTGAGAATTGTTGGGAAAAATAAAACGGTACAGCGGTAAGCCGTATACGGTAATGTCCGACTGACAAAAGTTCCAAATGAAGCTACACTACAAGCCGTTGGATGAAATTTTTCATCGGTTTAAGCCTAGTGTCTAGATTAATAAACGTTCAGCAAGTAAAATCGTGCATTCTAAATCATGGAAGCCATGTTAAATGGCTAAGGTAATGCCAGTCTATTCATTGCAATCGCCGTAGACACTAGCGAGATGCGTTTTTTAGAAGAAAAAACACTTCGATCTGCATAAGATTATACAAAACAGAGGACTGCTGTCTGTCTGTCTGTCTGTCTGCCTGTCTGCCTGTCTGCCTGTCTTGTTAATGAATGAAACAAGTACCAACAGTTTAATCTTTTATTTTGATAAGGCCAAACAAAAAAATGTGTGTTCTAGTTACATGAAAAAATATAGTACCAAAATATTTTGTTTTTGTTAATTAGGAACAATCAATTAATGCTTAAAGGGTTAAAATCAGTCGATCTAAAAATTATTCAAATGTATCACTTCCGGCTAAAATGGAAAAGATATACGGTATGCACAAATTGGTGGGACTCCAACTTTTTTGTAGTAGGACTCCCACTTTTTCCAATGGGACTCCTACTTTTTGCCAGATGGGAGTCCTGAACTCCTGTTTTCAAAATCCTAGTGAGAGCTCTGATTGCTACTACAGTAGGAATAGGTCAGTTAATGTTAAATTCATTTGTTGCATTTCAAAGTTTCTAAGATGAAGAGTTCTTATAACATTTTTATACTGTCTGTTAAGTGAACTTCACACATACAAAGTCAGGCCTTTAGTTTAGAGTGCATAGCAGAAAAAAATATTTATCTTAATTTTCAACCAAAAAATATGCTGTGGGTACTCAAAAGAACCATCTCAATGAGATAGTTCTTTCGAGCACCCAAAACATATGCTAAAAATTGTGCGTAAGAAAATATTTACTATTTTACGCTGACATTTTTTGTTTATCTAAACCTGTGATAATTTAAGATGTCTCAATTGCCTCTCCTTTTAAATCTTTTGAAGAATGTCTGCTTTGGGATTATCGCTGTCTGGGTTCTAAGTGCCTTATTTATGCCAACTATGTTGAGCCCAAAAGCACTGAAAGATAGAAAATCAGGAAGTCACAGGTTTGTGCCTCTATGTCCAGCAAATTCTTATGTAGTGATATTTATTTGTCCCAACAACTGTCACACTGTTTCAAGTAAGGCAATTGTTGGTTACTGGCAAAAGGATTTGCATTATTTGTGTGGATGATCTACATCCCTGGGTCAACAACTTTTCGATCAGGTTGGGATGTTTTCCTGTCTTCCTGGGTTGAACCAGTACTAAGCACAAGATCAAGTGTCTTGTTCAAGGACCAAAAACAATGTCTCAGGTGAGTCTCGAACAAGCGACCTTTTGATTGCATGTCTAACACTCTACCACTGAGTCACTGCACTGGCAATGACACAGAATGTATGCTCTCAGTGAATGTGATTATTCTCCCTGAGCCAGCTAGTACTTAGCTACTGAGTTTATGCGTAAAGTCAAGAGTGACAATTCCTCCCAATGATGAGTTCACTCAGCCAACCAGTAGGACTGTGTGTATGCTGTCAGCCACTGTGACAGTCCACCCAGCCAGTAAGTGCTACTGAGTTTATGCGTAAAGTCAAGAGTGACAATTCCTCCCAATGAGGAGTTCACTCAGCCAACCAGTAGGACTGTGTGTATGCTGTCAGCCACTGTGACAGTCCACCCAGCCAGTAAGTGCTACTGAGTTTATGCGTAAAGTCAAGAGTGACAATTCCTCCCAATGATGAGTTCACTCAGCCAACCAGTAGGACTGTGTGTATGCTGTCAGCCAGTGTGACAGTCCACCCAGCCAGTTAGTGCTACTGAGTTTATGCGTAAAGTCAAGAGTGACAATTCCTCCCAATGAGGAGTCCACTCAGCCAACCAGTAGGACTGTGTGTATGCTGTCAGCCAGTGTGACAGTCCACCCTGCTAGTTAGTGCTTCTGAGTTGATGCGTAAAGTCAAGAGTGACAATTCCTCCCAATGATGAGTTCACTCAGCCAACCAGTAGGACTGTGTGTATGCTGTCAGCCACTGTGACAGTCCACCCAGCCAGTTAGTGCTACTGAGTTTATGCATAAAGTCAAGAGTGACAATTCCTCCCAATGATGAGTTCACTCAGCCAACCAGTAGGACTGTGTGTATGCTGTCAGCCACTGTGACAGTCCACCCAGCCAGTTAGTGCTACTGAGTTTATGCGTAAAGTCAAGAGTGACAATTCCTCCCAATGATGAGTTCACTCAGCCAACCAGTAAGACTGTGTGTATTCTGTCAGCCACTGTGACAGTCCACCCAGCCAGTTAGTGCTACTGAGTTTATGCGTAAAGTCAAGAGTGACAATTCCTCCCAATGATGAGTTTACTCAGCCAACCAGTTGGACTGTGTGTATGCTGTCAGCCAGTGTGACAGTCCACCCAGCCAGTTAGTGCTATTGAGTTTATGCGTAAAGTCAGAGTGACATACCTCCCAATGATGAGTTCACTCAGCCAACCAGTAGGAATGTGTGTATGCTGTCAGCCACTGTGACAGTCCACCCAGCCAGTTAGTGCTACTGAGTTTATGCGTAAAGTCAGAGTGACAATTCCTCCCAATGAGGAGTTCACTCAGCCAACCAGTAGGACTGTGTGTATGCTGTCAGCCAGTGTGACAGTCCACCCAGCCAGTTAGTGCTACTGAGTTTATGCGTAAAGTCAAGAGTGACAATTCCTCCCAATGATGAGTTCACTCAGCCAACCAGTAGGACTGTGTGTATGCTGTCAGCCACTGTGACAGTCCACCCAGCCAGTTAGTGCTACTGAGTTTATGCGTAAAGTCAAGAGTGACAATTCCTCCCAATGATGAGTTCACTCAGCCAACCAGTAGGACTGTGTGTATGCTGTCAGCCACTGTGACAGTCCACCCAGCCAGTAAGTGCTACTGAGTTGATGCGTAAAGTCAAGAGTGACAATTCCTCCCAATGATGAGTTCACTCAGCCAACCAGTAGGACTGTGTGTATTCTGTCAGCCACTGTGACAGTCCACCCTGCCAGTTAGTGCTTCTGAGTTGATGCGTAAAGTCAAGAGTGACAATTCCTCCCAATGATGAGTTCACTCAGCCAACCAGTAGGACTGTGTGTATGCTGTCATCCACTTAGACAGTCCACCCAGCCAGTTAGTGCTACTGATTTATGCGTAAAGTCAAGAATGACAATTCCTCCCAATGATGAGTTTACTCAGCCAACCAGTAGGACTGTGTGTATGCTGTCAGCCAGTGTGACAGTCCACCCAGCCAGTTAGTGCTACTGAGTTTATGCGTAAAGTCAAGAGTGACAATTCCTCCCAATGATGAGTTCACTCAGCCAACCAGTAGGACTGTGTGTATGCTGTCAGCCAGTGTGACAGTCCACCCTGCCAGTTAGTGCTACTGAGTTTATGCGTAAAGTCAGAGTGACAATTCCTCCCAATGATGAGTTCACTCAGCCAACCAGTAGGACTGTGTGTATTCTGTCAGCCACTGTGACAGTCCACCCAGCCAGTTAGTGCTACTGAGTTTATGCGTAAAGTCAAGAGTGACAATTCCTCCCAATGATGAGTTCACTCAGCCAACCAGTAGGACTGTGTGTATGCTGTCATCCACCTCGACAGTCCATCCAGTCAGTTAGTGCTACTGAGTTTATGCGTAAAGTCAAGAGTGACAATTCCTCCCAATGATGAGTTCACTCAGCCAACCAGTAGGACTGTGTGTATGCTGTCAGCCACTGTGACAGTCCACCCAGCCAGTAAGTGCTACTGAGTTGATGCGTAAAGTCAAGAGTGACAATTCCTCCCAATGATGAGTTCACTCAGCCAACCAGTAGGACTGTGTGTATGCTGTCAGCCACTGTGACAGTCCACCCAGCCAGTTAGTGCTACTGAGTTTATGCGTAAAGTCAAGAGTGACAATTCCTACCAATGAGGAGTCCACTCAGCCAACCAGTAGGACTGTGAGTATGCTGTCAGCCAGTGTGACAGTCTACTCAGCCAGCTTTAGTCAGGGCTCTACAGTAAGCATGTTCCTATAGTACCTGTACTAGTAGAATCATGGTCAGGACAAGTATATTCTGGGCCCTGGTAGCCCAATTGGGCTAGTTTATGGAAAAAAAATTTTCAAATGTAGCACAGAATGCTACTCATCCAACCCTATGGACTAGTATGGAGCTCAACTTATTAGTGAAGAAACAGATTTTATTAACAGACTTGCACACAAGTTTACATCTTTTTGACACTTGCACATGCGTCGGCTCCTCCAATGTTCAATTTTATATAATTTGAAAATTAGTGCATTTTAGGTCAGGGCTAGTGCATTTTAGGTCAGGACAAGTACATTTCACAAGGTCCTTGTCCGACGGGGCTAGTAGGTTAAAATGTTAACGTAGAGCCCTGTAAGTGCTACTGAGTTTATATTAAAAGCCAGAGTGACAATTTCTCTTGATGATAGACACAATTAAGCTGCCAATGACACTTAGTGTATGCTCTCAGCCAGTGTGTCTTCTTCCGATGGAGGGTACACTTAGCCAGCCAGTGTGACAATGTGTACGCTGTCAGTTAGTAAGACAAATCCTCCTGGTGATGAGTCCACTCAGCCAACCAGTACAACTGAGTATATGCTGTCAGCCAGTGGGACTATTCATACTGATCATGTTTCCACTCTGCCAACCAATGGGATTGTGTGTATGCTGTCAGCTAGTGTGATGGTCCACTTAACCAACTAGCAGGACTGTGTGTATGCTGTCAGCCAGTGTGGCTATTCATTCAGATGATGTTTCCATTCTACCAACCAGTGGGACTGTGTATGCTATCAGCTCAGTATGACGGTCCTCTTAGCCAACTAGCAGCACTGTGTATGCTGTCAGTAAGTGTGACAATTCTTCCTGATACCAACTAGCAGGACTGTGTGTATACTGTCTGAAGCCAGTGAGACAATTCTTTCACTCAGCCAACCAGTGGGACTGTGTGTATGCTGTATGTGAGCTAATGACGGTCTACTCAGCCAACTAGTAGGACTGTGTGTATGCTGTTAGCCATGCTTTACACCAGACTGACCAGAGTGACACTTCCTGACCTCATGATGATTCCACTCAGCCAGCCAGCATGTTTTTATGTATGCTGTCATTCAGTGTGACATTATACCTTCTGATTCCACTAAGCCAACCAGTAGGACTGAGTGTATGCTGTCAGCCAGTGTGACAGTTCCTCCTCACCATGATCAGAATGAATGTATGCTGTCAGCCAGTGTCACTCCTGATTATGATTCCACTCAGACAGCCAGTGTAAATGAGTGTATGCTGCCAGCTGCCAGTGTGACAATTTATCCTTGTAATGATTCCACTGAGACAGCTAGAGTAACTTAGAGTATGCTGCCAGCCACTCTGACAATTCCTCCTTGTGATGATTCTACTCAGCCAACGAGTGTAAATCAATGTATGCTGTCAGTCAGTGGTTGGTGTGAATGAGAGTATTCTGTCAGTCTATGTGACAATCCCTCTCAATGATGAGTACACTCAGATGGATTATAATTAGTGTGTGATGTCAGCCTCTTAGTGATGAGTAAACTCAGACTGATAGTAATCAGTTTATGCTGTTAGACAGTGTGACAATTTTAATCCTCCCAAGTTTATGCTGCTAGCTAGTTTGGTGATTTCTTCAAAGGATGCGACCACTCATGTCTCCAGACAGCCAGTGTGACTTAGTGTATGATGTTGGCCAGTGTGACAATTCCTCCTGATGAGTCCACTCAGCTAGCCCTTGAATCCTGATGAGTTTATGCTGTCAGCTATTGATTGTGGTAAATGATAATTCCTCCTGATGATGAGTCCAGTGTGACAATTTTGCTCAAATTGAATGATGATTACACTCTGGCAATATGAGTGACTGCAGTTAGTGAGAGTGACAATTTTTTCCAAGGGTTGGTCCACTCAAATAGCTATAGTATGACTGAGTGTTTTCTGTCAACCAGTGTGACAATTCCTCCTGATGATGGTTCCACTCTGCAAGCCAGTATGACTGCTGTGCATACTGCCATCTTGACTGGAATTAGTCCAAACAATTAATACAGTTGAATCCTCATACCAATGAAAAGCTTACCCTCTCAGGTAACAGAAATATTTGTTCAGTTCTCAGCTATCAGCTTTTTGAAAAGTCAGTAAGGGTATGTTAGAAGCAGTATGAATATGATTAAACAAAAGCTATCTGAAAAGACTGCACAAATCTAACTGTCAGCCAGACTCAGAGTGAAGAGGTTCCAGTCTCTTCAGCACCAAGTAATGAGTTTGAAAAAGTGTTGCAATGTTCAAAGAAACATTCTTTCATGGGACTTCAGTAAACCAAACAAAAATATTTAGTGAAAATTGAAAGTTCTTGCAAATTATTATTGATTGTCATGTGAAAATTGTTTGCAATTTCCACAAAAGTCTAAATAAAACTTTCCAGTAAGGTCATTAACTTTTATTTTAAATGGACATTAATAATTATATAGATGGCTAAAAGCAATTACAGGCCACCATTAAATCTGATTAATTTACCCCATGATACCTTAATGTTGTCCTACTGCCTTCCTGCTTGGGACAATAATGTTTTAGATACATTTTACATCATAATTAAGACATGTATGGCATGAGAAAACGTGTTTTTCTTATGTGAATAAGAATTGGGCAGACATATTTTTGCTTATGTAAGCAAGAAACTGACAGACCAACCTGCCTGATGAGTGTATATTCATTGTTTGCTGCCTTGAAGGTAAAATAGAAATTCTCACCAAGATTCTACAGAGCAGGCTGCCTCTAGTCTTACATGGTTTCCAACGCCACAGACTGGATCTCCCATGACCTGGTTCATATATAATTGACCAGCATATATTTTATGAGCCCCAGCCTGCATAAAAGAAGCCTTATGCTTATGTCTAGGTTTGAGCAATATATTCTGAATATTTATCCACCTAACTATGAAGGGATATTTTCCGCACTGTCCGTCTGTCTTTCCGCACATCTGTGTGGAATCATTATCCCAGTTGATTTGATTCATTCTTCGAATAAATGATGAGTATCATGGGCAGTCAATATTGTATAAGTCTCGTCAGAAAACCTTATTAACACTTGAGTTATTGCCCTTGATTTAGAACAGGTAATTATAGTGCAAAAGTTATATTGACTGTTCACTATCGGCTATAATTGATAAGCTCAACAGTGTCAAAAAAAAATTCTACCCCACCCCCTGACCCCTTAGTGTGTTTGTTTCACAAACATGACCTCTTCCAGTTTAATTCACTTAACTTATATATTCTATACTCATGCTAAAAATAAGAAGGTCTTCTTGAGCTTTGTATAATATGGCAATGAGAAGGTTTGTTTAATTTGCATAGATAACATGTAACTAGGGGACACTTACAGGCCAAAGCTATATATGTGGATGAAGTCCTTTACCCATCTTGCCTATCTATCAGACTCTTGGGAACCACTTTCTCTTCCAACAAAACAATGCCCCTATACCTGCAATCTGGCTAGGAACTGCTTGCAAGCCGGTCATGTCATACCCATTTGACTGGCCTTCTGGATCATGATCTATCACCAATCGACCTCCTCTGGGATATTAGAGACCTTGAAGGCTTCCCAGCTGCCACATTTCCAGATTCGGAACACCAGCTGGTTGAACAATCGCAATGCCTTCCACAGGGGGTTGAGGGTTACAAATGTATACTCACGCTTCTTCTAAGCATGCACAAAAGGCTCATGGAATGCATTAATAAAGGTGGCAGCCATACAAGATATGGTTTACAATGTATAAATTTGTAATCATTACATGTTCATGTCTGTACTTATTTTCACAAAATTGGATGGTCTTCTTTTTATTAGCATGAATATAGTTTTTTATGCATGCATTTACAAGTAGAGTGGAAAACAACAACTGATCCTGATGAGCTAGCTTCTCAGAAGCCAGCTGATCTGCATCTACACTTTTCCAAAACATGATATATCAGGAATATTATAAGCATAGTTTGAGTTGACTAATGTGTTTGTTTGTACATGCATGGAGGGACTTCTTCTCATTGCAGGCTGGTATTGATCCTTCACTAAATTGTGCTGTAATTGTAAAAAAAAAAATAGGGCTCTGCCATAAAAAGGGTTTCTGAAGAGCTGTGGCAATCAACTCTGATCCAGACAGACACAGTATTCCCATTCCAGTCACTAACTACCATGTGCTGAAATTTTATGAAATTTCTGAACTTATAGTGGAAAAAAAAATCGAAAAACAACTGTAGGAATGGGAGGCTGGATAATATGGGTCCATAATGATTGTATTTGGCCTTAAGCTTCTTATGTTTTCACAGCCTCCCTATAAATGGCAAATTGATGTTTTGGAAAGCTGACGTTATGACAGGAAATATTATTTGAATGGGTTCGGATCAGCATTTCTGATTGAACTGTCATGGTTTACTGAGTTATATAGAAACCTTATTACAGTATAGAAAGGTTTAATCTCTGGTCTGATTCTCAGACTGAATGCCCAGCAAGTAGGTCAGTCAATATTACAGCACAGCTATATCTACCTTGGTAAATCCAGACCAAAGTTCTCACTATACCCAGGGGTGTGGAAATACCATGCTCTAGCTTCAGGACATTTAAAAAAATTCTATTTACTTTTCCTGGGGCAAAGAGTTTATATTTAAGGATTGAAATGCAGATTTTTAGCTTGCATTGGATGATGCAAAACATTAGGCTTTTAAATGTCTGTGAAGCCCGAAGGGCTTCTCGGAGACATTAAAATGCTAATGTTTTGCATCATCCAATGCAAGCTAAAAATCTGAATTTCAATCCTTATATTTACATTTTATATTATCAATCAATTTACTTAATTATCTTCCACCCAAATTCGATAGTTATCCTTGAAAAATGAAATATTTTATTTGTAATGGAGGTGTTGGAACAGCCAGCGAACGAAAGTCCTGTACATAACGTCGTGGCGATACGTGGATGACGTCACACGAATGTTGATAAACAAAGAAAGCTATTGGTTGGCGTTGGCGTTACTCCACCTAGAGGCGCGGCATAGACCACGTGACTGCTCAATGTTTTGCATTGAGAAATGCAAGCAGCTAGGAATTAAAGTTTCATCTAAGGCAGCTACATTGAGAATGTAAATATTTTATTGCCAAACCAGGCCAATTTTAATTACATTAGGGCAATTTGAAAATTTGGTGTTTGAAATCATGTCAACTAGGAAAAATGCATGCCTTATCGCTAGAACTCCTTGGCATACATGATACTCACTGTGCACCAAAGATGAAATACCTAATAATGTTGTCACATTACCAAATAATTATCTATCTCATTAGCTATCTGGGATTTCATCTCTGGTAGAGAACTTAGTATGTTTTCCTTTAATTAACTTATTAGAAAACCTATAGTCAGTGGTTTAATGAGGTTCAATTAGGCATGTTTTTATACAGGAATAAAAATATCAATAATTTAATTCCCACAATTTCAATAAAATCAGATCTAATTACTTCAAAAATAGTATTACATACCATAGATTATTGATTCTCAATACAGTCGAACTTTGGTCGCTCGAACTCGCCTGTCTCGAACACCAGGTATAGCTCGAACTCGTTCGTCGGTCCCGGCAATTTCTCTATACATTTAATGTTAAAATACACCCCAGGCTCGAACAGTGATGGCTCGAACTCAAAGCATGGTCCGCATGGCGATTTTTCCTGTAAAAAACGCTATGATGGCTCGAACCAAATATTTCTTTACATGAATCAGTCACACGCTTGATTTAATTTCATTATTATTTCCATAAGCGCTCTGTCACAATGATGATTTCACCCTTGGGTTACCTAACTGGCGAGCGGAACGTGTGAAGCAATTAGTGGCAATTTACCAGATCAAAGATTTGAGTAAGTTCTCACTTGTCACCACTTAGTAGGGCGGCCGAAAATGATTAAAGACAATTAATGAGATGTTTTGTAATAAAGAATTCGCGTTTCAAAATGAGTAAAACATGTCTGGCTGGATAAAGAAAGACATCGGATTGTGCGGCGGTACAGTCTGATCCGCGTCTTTGCTGTAAAAATCCTGAGGAGTTTGTCACTTTTTTCATGTTTTATTCGTTGTTATCAATTGGAACTTGCACTTTGTGAATAAATAATAAGAAACAAACTTGTTTTTTTTCTTTTATTGTTCTAAAGGAAACGATAAACAACCAAACATAAACTGTAGCGACACATAAACAGGAACATTCACCCACTAGAAGAAAAACAGTTAAGCTTTCTCGATAGCAAATGCATTGATCAGCCTGCGCATATGCGCATGCTGATAAATGTATTTACTTTCATCAGGTTCATATGCTTACACATGCGGCTTATCATTTTAACTCTAGCGTGCAAAGGGTTTTTGATCAGGGACAGGTGTCACGTGCGCTTTGCAACTTTGTTCGATAAAAAACGTGATGTCCGTGATGAGATAAAGTACACATGAACCAACTTGAAAATTGCCAGGCTAGGTATCACTCGAACACATGGATGGGTCGAACTCGCACCGAGTGTCCCGACGAGTTCGAGCCAACGAAGTTCGACTGTATATGTGCCTGTTTTTGTCTGGAGCAATTTGCTGGAAGAATGGGCATTATATGATTTGGATGCATGGTGGTTGTGGAGGGAGAGAGAAAGAGGGAAGGGGGGCTTTGAATAACACATGCCATTTTGTAATTTCCACATTCCATGTTAACCTTTTAAGGACCGGAAACCCTTAAAAGGGTATTTTGACAAACGGTGAAGATCCTGATGAAATGCCGCATAATGCGGCATTTCATCAGGGTCTGCACTGTTTGCTAAGAAAAGAACATTCTTAGATAATGAAATACAATATTTTTGAGGGATCATATCATGTGACCCCTCAATATATGCAATGGACCATCCTGACTTTATTGAATGTAGCTTTATGAACAATTCTCTTGGTCCTAAACTGGTTAAAAAGTAAGAAATTTTCTTGTTCTTTTCCTATCTGAAGTATTCGGCTCTGGCGCTCAAAGACATAGTACTAGAAGAATGAATACGGTAGCTGGGAATTACAGAATCTGGTTCTAAATAACTGATCTGATTTGGTTCCAGACATTCTTAAGTAAATGTCAACTTTACCATGCTTAAACCTTCACCCATTTGATTGAACTTGACTTATTGATAACTGGATTATTGAACACAAGTCTTAGATTCAGTTTTCTGCCATAGATTATCTTCTTTGATTCTTTGCATGCTGGGTACGTAAATTGCAGATTTTTCAAATTTCAACAAAAATATTTTAGGAATACCATCAGAGTTTCAAAAAAATCTGATTCCGATCAGACTGGGCACATTGTCAAGCCTGATCTGGGTCCAGCCTGTTTGCAAAGGTAACATTAGCAGATGACAAAATGGCCACTAGCAGGGGAAAGTTAATTTATGACCGTTCTTTTACCAAAAACAAGTCATCTAGAAAATCTTTAAATTTTTAACCCATAAAGTGTCACCAAGAACATTTTCGAATTTTGTCTATCCTTTAACCCTTTACTCCATAATAACATCTTTTGACACTTTTGAAGTATCATGTATTTGAAAATAATATGTAAAATGGAGCATTTGCTCCAAAAGAGCAAATGCTCCATTTTCCATAATATTTTCTAAAGTATGCAAAACTTAACTTAAATTTTTTTTTGCATTTTTTCAATGATGTCTAAAAATAGAAAATTATGTCAGGATCTAAAAATAGCCTATGGAGTAAAGGGTTATGCAACCAAATTAAGACTTCTACTTCATGTTGAATAGTCCACTTACATGAAATGTCAAGCCTTTGATCCCAAAAGAGGAGAAAGTTATCACAAAATGTGATATCAGCTGCAGTCAATATTTCCTGAAAATGTTTATTGCTTAGTACCTCAGCTGCAAAATTGCAAATGCAATCAGGACTACTTACTTTGATCATGGAAGCAAACTCTATGAACCCTGATCAGCCATATTATTTGCAATACCCAAGGCTACAGAAGTACGGTACTTATCAGATGAGCAAGTAGATCTGGCAATTGTGTGAATGGCAGAAAATGTGTTAATAGTTATTAGGTTTTGCTGGTTGCATTTCACTGCCATCCAGCTGTGCACCAAGGTTAGATTGTAAGCATCATTTCACATTGCATTAAAACTTTTGCATTGTAGTTAATAAGAAATTTAAATATCTGTTATGTAACTATGTAGCAGCATGGCACCTGATGTTCAATTATTAGTTTGATTGTCAGTTATTTAATGATCAATATACGATTAGAATACTGGTAATAACATGGTGTGGGGGGCATGTAGGTTAATGGTTGTTAGATTGGCAATCTTAAGCTTGTAATTAAGTTGAGTCCAAAGTTCAAGCCCTGTGTAATTCCACATGCTGTTCCTGCCCCTGATTTGAATAGGGCAGTCATCCTCCACTGACTAAAGTAGTATGCACTAAGTACTGGTAAACCCTTATCCTGCCAATAAGTTTGTCAAGAAAATGTCATCTGCTTATTGTATCTGCTGTATATATTCATAAGCCAGAGTACTTGTACCCTGGAAGCAAACACTGATCAGACTTAACACCTTCACTTCCTTACCACAAGTGCTGCTTGTTATAAAAATCGCTTCTCATGTGCCATTACCACGAGTACCGCTCATGATGAATACGTCATAGTTTAAAGCAAAATTAATGGTCATAGGGACAAAACTCAATGATCCTAATCTGTTCTAGAATGAAAGAGTTAACTTTTTCAAGATTTATCCCATAATGCATTATAATGCATAGAAATGTGAGAAATCAATTTTACATTCTGCGTGGAAAGCAGTGTGCTCAGAATGACATAATGCATAGAAAGCAGAGAAACCAGTATGATATATTGCATAGAAATCAGTATTACAAATTAGTGGAAACCAGAGTGCTCAGAATGAGATATTGCATAGTAAACCTAGAAATCAGTATGACATTGTGCATAGAAATTAGAGAAATCAGTTTCACATTAATGCATAGAAAGAAACCAGACAAAATAGCATGACATAATGCATAGTAAACAGAGAAATCAGTATGACATAATGCATAGAAACCAGTAGGACTTATTGCATAGAATCAGTATGACAAATAGCATAGAACTTCGTAAGACATAGAGCATAGATCCAATAAGACAGCTTATCACATGATGTCGCGTCTTGGAGTGATATAACGTCATTCAATAAAATCGATAAATCACTAGTGGTTTACACATTTTTGGGAAACATTATGACGTCCATAACACCGTTGCATACATAATGACAAAATTATGACATTTTAACGCCAGAAATGATAAGTCAATATAATATTTATGTCATATGATAAATAAAATCTAACATTCGTGCTCTTTTCTTAATGAATTTATTAAACTTGTTGCTAAAAAGAGATAAAATGCTCGGCAAGCCTCGCATTTTATCTCTTTTCCTCAACTCGTTTAATATATATAATAATACATGGGCACTCATGTAAGATCTTCTATTTCAAGAATCTTTTCTATTGGTATTAATGTAGCAGCATTTTTTTCCTAGCAAAGCAATCCAACTAATACAAGTTGTCACAGAAGCAAAGATCATTAACCCTAATTCTTTGTCACAGCATGTAAACCAACAGAGGTCTATCATTACAGAATGATCTTTTCTACAATACTGTTAGAACACCATTAGACACTGCCAATTCCATGTGGAAATGAAATAATTACGGGAAACATCCTCAGAATAACAGCTCCTATTGTAGCGGCAATAAAGACAAACCTGAAACAGTGTTAACTCTTTGCATTCTGGGTAATTTTGTAGGCTTAATTAAACCTGATTTTTTTTCAAAATTAACTTTTTCAAAAATAAAATCATTCTAGAATACCATCAGAGTATTGTGCCAAACATTTTGGATTGAGATTTGCATTGCCTTTTGTGATAAAGGAGTCTGGAAAGTATTGAAGTACTGTTTAATAATCAGTAAAAACTGTGGTAAGAAAAAAATAATATTCAGTATTGTTTTATGGTTGCTGAGATAAGATGGCCACAAAGATCAGAAGGAATCAGATGAAAGTTATATAAAGTTAGGGAAGAATTGTTTTATGGCCACAACATGGTGCTTGGAAAGTCTGATTGGCAGAACATACAGAAACACTGCCCTAGATAAGAAGCCTGGTATCCAAATCTAGTTTTCTTCTTTCTTCGAGAAAACATAACATATGTTGTGTATATTTATTGGAAGCCTTATCACACCGGATAAATGGCAATCGAAAACGCTCTTAACAATGAGGAACGTGGATCAAAAATCCTTAGAAACAGTGTTTTTGAGTTTGGCGGCAAATGGCAATCAAAAATTGTGTTTCTAATGATTTTTTATCTACGTTCATCGATAGTATCAACTTTTTCGGTTGCCACCTACCCGGTGTACTTATGAAGAGATGCTACCAATAAGCACCTTAAAAGTAACAAATGTTTCCAAATAATTATTATCATTTTCTGTTTAAAAAAGTGCCTTTAATCTTTAAGTGGAAGCAGGCGCGATACTAAAGAATTGACCAGTCTGCTAAGGCATATCACGACTGAAAAGTCGGGTTTGTGTCAATATGCGGTGTGCATTACTCAAAACACTATGTTAAAAAAGTAACAAGCACTGAATTGCTATAAATAATCCGTTTATGGAGACATCAAATGACCTTTGGTAGCTAAACAATAACAATGATTGGTATTACAGTATTCAGTGAAACAATGATAGGATTTTCTACACTAAAACATTTTTGGGTCAAAAAAGTAGTTTCAGTGACGCTGGATGACGCAGATTGATAACAAGTTTGAATCAACCAAGCGGGTGGATCACATGATTTGGTGACCCATTCGGTAAACAAGTATGTCCCATGTATCCGCATTGCTCAAATCAGATAGGTCAGTATGCGATAGTCATGCCACCTATTGTTAGATATTGCAGACTGCTCCTCAGTCTGACTTGGGACTGGTTACAAGTTTTTTTTTATTGATAACTATGATGGATAATTGGTCCTCCTGATCATCAACTTGAATATTCCATTTCAGATATTTCACACTCAAAGATTCATCTCAACCTAATAGACAATATTCTGACGCTGTATGCACACAAAATAGCAATACAGCATCCTACAGAATTGAATGCATAATTTGCATTCCTGATAGAATGTTAAGTTGGATCATGAATGAATATGTCTCAAAGAAAATTGCATCATAAAATAGAGTGAATGCCATATAAGTGAGGTCTTAGATCACATCCCAGACAGGTTCTATTAGCTTTATATACCAAACAGCCATAAAATATGGAAATTCATAACAATTCTTGTAATTTGCATAGACCTAGATGAAGTGATACCCAAGGTTAGCAGATAAGGCAGTTGGGCCAGGGAGTGTGATTTTGGTACTTATCGCATTTTTGAGCAATATAGGCTCAGGCCAGGCTACACAATTACGCAGCCTCCCCAGAGCCTTTGCTGCTATCAAACACAATTAGGATGTAGATGATATGACTCGGACCAAAAGTTTGACCTCTAGCTCCGCTGGACATGGGTGTTAAAGGAGTTTTTTGTGCATATTTAATAATTACCAAAATCTCAATGTGCTACTGTCATGCCAATAAGCAAGAGTGACAGTGACGTAATATTTTGTTTACAATTGTTTTGTAAAACATTAACTTGTACACTCCACTTGAGCTTACGCGAATCGATAGATCACTTGTGTATTAATCCTATCCTGTGGATAGGATTAATGCACAAGTGATCTCTTGATTATAAGTTCGTGATAACTTTGTAAACAAAACATGAATTCACTGTCAGTCTTGACTGGCAGGACAGTAGCTGGCCCATTTGTCATTTTTGTATTACCTCTCACTAGTGATAAATCAGATTGTCATTTTTGCTCAAGCCTATTCTGTGGTCTCCCACTAGCTATACATGTACAGTACCTCAGAGAGACAGATTCTTAGGTGTGAAACTGCAAGGTGTCACAATATATGCTGAGATCTGGGAACCCAACAAATAGTGTTTTTAATTGGATTGCAAATTGATGGCAGTCAATAATTGGCATGCCCATATTGGGGATTGGGCTATCTTGTAATTGGTTTGGGAGGGAAGCGGTCTAATCTATCCAATCTATCCTATCTTTCTTCCTCACCCTCTCCCCCACCATTTTCATTTTCAGGACAAAAAATTATTGGCTTGTATTTACTTGTTTTTTAATGAGCATGCAGAAATTGAGACTGAATCATATCAATGAAATTGTTCTATATAATGATGAAGTGGTTATTAATACAGCACAAAAAATTAGGGAAAAACTAAAAACCAACATTAAGCATTATACATAATTCTCAGTCAGTTTGACAGTTACATGAATAATTTAAAGAAACATGCTGTGCTCGTGATATTAGCAGCCTGTATGGCATTAATTGAACTGTGAAACCCTTATCATTTTGTTTTACACTATCTATAATAAACTTGCAGACTGGAAAACAGTGTAGGTCCTGACCAGACTAGCAGCCAGCTGGTCTAGTTCCCATTGTGTTCAAACAGGCTAATTATGGGTTTGAAAAAAGGTGATATTTTTCCACAAAAACATAAGTTATGGAAGTCAGGATGTATTTTCACGAGTATGGTAGATGTACTAAAAAATTTCAAACACTAGTTTTTAGACATAGTGCAGACCTAGATCAGACTGTTGCTGAATGAAGAAGCTGTCTGATCAGGGTCTTCCCTGTTTGTTATTCAGACAAGCATTTTTATGAATTCCAGCCCTGATAATGAAAATTCTATTTTTAGAACAAGAGGGGAAAATGTTTGAAATTTTAAAATGTATATCCTGATTAGAAAAATATAGCAAGCTCAGCTGGATTATGTCCGGAGAAGCATTTTTTTCAGTAGGTACACAGGTTTAGATTAACAAAAAATTTCGGCATAAATTTTGAGTACGTTCCCACAACATATGTTTGGTTGAGAAATAAGAAAATTATTTTTCTGTTATGCACTCTAATTAAAGGCATATTGTAATCTGTCATATCATTTCTCGATTTGTGAAGTGGTTTAATGTATAGACTGAGGTTAGATATCAGACTTGTTAAAGCAACAAGTGAATTGGCTTACATCAGCCCGCACAACTCATTGTGCAGACTGATAAGAGCCATCACCAGCACCAACATCATAGATAATGGTACATGATAAAAATTATCTTCTCATTTTTCAACTAAAACATATGTTGTGGGTACTCAAAAGAACTGTCTCAATGAGACAGTTCTTTTGAGAACCCAAAACTAATGTTAAAACTGATAGATAAGAAAGCATTCACAATTTTACTCTCAAATTTTATTGTTGCTCCAGACCTGTGGGATCCATAAGCTTCTGTTTGACATCTTGGATTATTCTAATATTCTTCCAACTTTGCTGTGTATGTTTGCGATAAGAGCTATATTCCAGTAGTTGAATCAACTAGAATTATTGTGAGAACATAGGCTGAAATAAGATTGATATAAAGTTTACAAAAAAAATCTACAATATTTAAAACAAAACTTGTTCATAGTTTCTTGGACCGAGTGATGTGTATATGGATTAAGTGTTGTTCAACTCACAAATTGAGATAGTTGGAAATAGAAGTATATTCTATTAATTTTCAGGCAAATTGAGATAATGGAAAATTTGCATTGATAAACGTGATGGGAAAATTTGCATATATGTAAATAATGAAAGCCTTGTGCACAAGTTGAGATAATGTTTTGACATTCTTTAAGTGTTTCTTGGAAGGATATGTGATGCTGGAAATGGATTAGAACCGATTAGTGAATAGAAAATTGAATTGTTAACTGTTTCAGTGTTGTGACAATGCAGTCTTTTCTCTCTCAGATTGCAGCCTGCTACAGCCATATACAGCGCACATTCTCACCAAATAGAGGAGATGATGAGAAAGCCAGTCAGCAGCTTATTAGACTCTGTGGTACGTATAATATCTTGACTATTATATGGGCCTCCATGTGACAAAACCTGTCTTCGGGGCTTCAGACAAAGCTAGACTCAAACCAGTCTCCTTAGCTACAGAGACAAGCTAGAAAATTGAAATTTCACCTGTAGCTAGTTTAGATCGGATACTTTCCAGTAAGCAAATAACAATGGGGCTGATCAGACTGGGCGTTTGTAAACCTCTAAGGACAGGTTTTTTCGCGTCTAGGCCCATATAAGGATGGGTTTTTCACATTGAAAAAAATCTCGAAAAATCTTGATCTAGATTTTTCAGGGTTTTTTTTTTTTTTTGAAAGGTATAAACCCATCTTATACTCCCTACAATAGATGCATAATAATATTATTATGTCCATCCCCACCACCACCCAAGGGGAGAGGCATTTTATTTTATGTGCCGGTCCAGTCGGCATCAGGACAGGTCATAAAGTGACTTTATTTAACATGCATGCAGAGATATACTTGTATGGTGGAGCTTGAGCTGTGACTTTATCTACATCCCATCTTTGTGTGTGTAAACAACATTAAAGCTTTGCCAAGGCTGAGCCTATGCATTGTATATGTGATTTGTACCAAAATCCCATGAACTGGCACTTTCAAATTCATGAGCACAGAGCAGATATATCACACCGGATAGGCCGCAGTCGAAAACCCTCTTAACAATCAACGAACGCGGATAAAAAATTGCTAGAAAAAGTTTTCGATTGTCATTTGTCATCAGTCCGATGACAAATGGCAATAGAAAACTCTGTTTCTAACGATTTTTGGTCTTAGTTCGTAGATAGTATTAACATTTCAATTGCCGCCTATCCCGTGTATAAAAAATAATTTGTTTTAACTGAAACAAATAGGGAAGGTGGTTATGTAGGACTATATGAGATATGTGACATATGTTTTCTATGGACTGGTGGGCATCCTAGATCTGGCTGAAAAAATGTCTCTTCCAAATGAAGTAATCAAAGGAAACAAAACAAATCAATCATCTTTATTGGAGATTCTTTGAATGTTAATCAGAAACTTCGCCAAGATCTTTGTTATCGGAAAAATCAAACAGTCTGTGTCGTTAAAAAAAGGTTTCTTGTTTTGCCTACTTTATTCACTAAACAGAGTGATGGCTATTTTGAATGCAATACAGGGTTCGCACAGGCTTGAAAAGTTCTTGAATTTAGAGGGCTTTCTTGAAAAGTCCTTGAAAATTCAATCTGCCTTGAAAAGTACTGGAAAATCACTGAAAAGCCTTGAAAAGTCCTTGAATTCCACTATTTTTTGTAGGACTTAGCACTGTTTATAGAGACCTAAATCAGCATAAAATTGTTGTGTCTTTATTTGGTGCAGCATACGTATGCTGCACCAAATATAGGCACAACAATTTTTTTACTAATTTTGTAGTACTCTGTCTCCATTATCTCAGTCTACCATTTCTGAAGTAGAATTGTAACACTTAGATCAGTATTTTTCATAAACGTTTAGTCCTCGAAACTGTAGGAGAGGCTTTTAGAAGTCCTTGAATTTTACTCAAACTCGTCTGTATATGAACCCTGCAATATATATGAATTTTATTTTAAAAGAAGCATTCATTTTGTCAAAGGACCTTAGTAGAGGAATGTGATGACTCGATCAGTGGTAGAGTTGAAGGGTTGCCAGTTTGAGACTCCTCGGAGGCTTTGCATTGTGTCCTTGAGCAAGACACTTTATTCTCTGCTTAGTACTGGTTCAACCCAGGAAGACAGGAATGTCCCAATGTGACTGAAATTGACTGGGACATAAAGCAACAACACACTAACAAACACAACATAAATAAAGTAAAAGAAAGTATCTGTTAACAGCTTTTCTCAACAGTCATCAGTTTTTTGCAAGATATTTTTTCATAGCTAATTAAAATAAATGAACCAAAATATGTAGAATCACAATGTACATTTAAGAGATGAATTACATTTTTGGTAGCTCATGAAATTATTAACACCGTCTGTTCAGTTTTTGGTGTCATTTTACAGTGGTGGATCCAGGATTTCTGGAAAGGGGGATCATATGTATAAAGGTGTGGGCCTTCGCTTTGCTGATTTTCTCTCATTTTTCTTAAATATCCCAAGAAATCGAAATGATCTCACTGAGACCAAATTATTTCATTTTCATAGGATGTTTAAAAATTGGGGAGGGAGAGGGGGGTTCCAGCAAACCCCATGAACCCTGCTTTGGATCTGCCACTGTAATTAACTCAGAGCTGTACCTATGGCAGTCATTCTTCCATGAACCTTCTCAAAATTGAATTTCTGTGGTGGTTCTTATTGGACACATACATGGGATGCTATGGGACGTACACATCCAGTGATAATCATGCTTATTTGCAGAAGATCTGGAAATATATCACCTTGGGCTTCTTTAAATAAATAATAAAATAATAAAAGTCCATTACATGATGATTTATCAGCTATTTCAATAAGTTCAATCATCTTGATGTTTTGTTTGTTTGTTTGATTCTTTACGTCCCATCAACAATCTTTCAGTTAAACAGGGACGGTCTTCCTGGGTTGAACCAGTACTAAGCTAGGATAAATGTGTCTTGCTCAAGGACCACAACGCAGTGAGGCTCAAACCCGCGGCCCCTCAGTCTCGAGTCAAGCACTCTACCACTGAGCTACTGCGCTCCCGATCATTTTGATGTGTTGCAACCCAATCAAAACAACTTCTCACATTCTTTTCAGAACTTTTTTTACAATTTTTGCTCCCTCACACTGCAGTTCTTACAGGTATGCTAAGTTTCATAAATTAAGAGTTCCAGGTAACAAAAAGACTGGCCAACGAGAGTTTAAAAGTTGTTGGTGAGCTCAGGTATATTTGCTATACACATTCAAGCAGTTTTGTACTTATTGAAACTTGAACTTCCCAAGAGATTTGGCCACATGAAAATCTAAAACCAAACATTGGGTTGCAGACACTATAGGCTGAACCTAAAGGAGTATCCAAGGAACACTTGTCCAGAATTGTGTTACCTCTGGTAAGTGAAGGTTCATATTAGGAAACATACTAAAATGTCATTAATTGCTTAAGCAATTGAGCTATGACCTGAAGAGAAGACCTCAAAGAAGAATTCAAAGCTGGCAGGGCAAGTTTAAAAAAAATGTGACCGTTCAATTTTTTTATCCCCATGCTCTTAATATGGAATATTTTTATTTAAATTTTTCCCTCAAAGGTGTGTTTTGATACCCATTTATTTGTTGCCAAATTTGAAATAAATCCAATGACAAATAAAAAAGATATGTCATTAAAACCACCCCAAAATGTCAGGAGTGTAACGCTTTTTGTGTGACATTTTTTCACCATGTGAATGTTCTAAGGAATATATTAGTAAACATAGTGATATTACACCAGTTTAAGCTTTTGTATATCATAAATTGACATGTTGTAGATAAAATACATAAAGCAGGGCTCTTTATATAATCTACCTATTGATATAACATGTCATTTTGGAGACTTGCCCTTCAAAATTTACATGAGGCAAAAAAACCATGCTTCTTCCAATATTAACTGCTACAAGTTGACTATACATGCTACCAGGTAGCACAATCAAATTGATTGTGCTACCTGATGCTACATATATGTAACTTGGTCACACCACTGACAGACATGTGCAACATCAACTGAAGCTCGGATTTTGATCCTAACTTCACTTCACATGGGTATACGTTTCTTAAAATTTAACAACCCACTGATGTCAGGAGTGTAACACATTGTGTTTACCTTCTCACCATCTTTCTGTATGCTGCCCAATACCTATATTTTTCTGTTTTCTAAGAACACATCCCCACTCCAGATAATCAGCAAAATTTACTTGCTGCATCAGAGGATTGAATTTCCTCACAGAGCCTGATTTATGATGTCAGGAGTGTAACACCTGTAATTTTGTTTTATGTTCTTCAGTGTAGGTGATGAAATACATGATTTTAGCTCAAAGCAACCAAATATTACGATAATGCAGACATTGTTCTAGCACTGGAAACTTGTTTCTCTCATTCTATAACAAAAAATGCCAGTTATTTTTTGTAAAAAAAGCCAATTTTTAATATAATTGCCATTTTGTAGGTATAAAAAAATATGCATAAATAGAAAAATAGTGGTCAGTGTTTTTTTCACCTTTAGATTATTCCTTTGCCTTACAAATGAAACCATCAAATAATGATAAATAGTGTTGTAACGATGATCGAGTAGAATCGAAAGTTGGTCGGTAGTGGTCTGGGTCGGCGACTATCGATTATGTGGTTCATAAATCGATTTTCGCTACAATGTCCGGGCGTTTCCGTTTATCGATACCGTTTCGAACCGAAAACGAGTTATTTCCTGCTAAAATATAGAACAAGAAGCTGTTTTCTTCTGCTAAATAGACTGCATTTTTCAATAAAGAAGTCCTCGAGTGCGCCGCCATTGTTGTTGTTTTGTTACAAGGGAAATCACCGAGTATATCCGCATCCGTGTATTGGACAAATTTCTGTAACGAACGCATTTTGCGGGACAGTTAATGTAATGCGAGGAACGTATTTTCGGCCGATTTTTCCCTGTTTTTGGCGAGCACTTAATTAACAAGTTTTAACAGTCGTTCCTAGAGACGGAAACATTACTCTTTTTAGGCCTAATATAATGAAATAACACAACCAATAAGTCAATTACCAATTTATTTTACATGTACAGTCACATTATCTGGGCCCATGCTTACGACTGGCACATCGGCCATAGTTTGCCACTGAAGTTGAAACATTTAAACTTATTCTCCAGATGCATAAAATATAAATATCAAACACCTGATATAACATAACTAGCTGATTTTGGAACATCTGTTTTAAAAAATGGGACCAGGGTCTTTCTATACCTAAATAGAGAGTCCTTGATGGGACTGAATTCAGGAGATGGAAACATTAAGAGGTACGCTTTTATCTTTACTATCTTGTCTATCAGACCTGAAGTTGTACTTTGGTGCAAGTTTCAGTAGTTATACCCGCTTTTTCGTAAGAAAAATAGGGTATATTAATTTCGTACCAAAGTCGGTCCGTCGTCCGTCCGTCTGTCCGTCCGTCCGTCCGTCCGTGCGTCTGTCCGTCCGTCCGTCACATTTCTTGTAATTGTATCTTCTCCTAAATCGTTGGACGTAGCAACTTGAAACTTTGTAGGTGCATAGATCACATGATGTAGAGGGTACTGGGTGACATTTCGTGTGACCTTGACCCCAAGGTCAAGGTCAAAGGTCAAATAATGTATTTTCTTGTAAATGCATCTCCTCATAAACTTTTCAAAGTAGCAGCTTCAAATTTTGCCTGTGCATAGGTCACATGATGTCAAGGGTACTGGGCGACGTTTCGTGTGACCTTGACCCCAAGGTCAAGGTCAATGGTCGAATAATGTATTTTCTTGAAAACGCCTCTCCTCATATGTTTTGGAAGTAGCAACTTCAAATTTTGCCTGCGCATAGGTCACATGATGTTGAGGGTACTAGGCAACACTTCATGTGACCTTGACCTTGGGGTCAAGGTCAAATATCCCAAGGTCAAATAATGTATTTTCTTGTTAATGAATCTTCTCCTGAACCATTGGACATAGCAACTTCAAAGTTTACTGGTGCATAGGTCACATGATGTGGATGGTACTTGGCAACATTTTGTGTGACCTTGACTCCAAGGTCAAGGTCATATAATTTACTTTATTGTAAATCCATCTTCTCCTAAACTGTTGGATGTAGCAACTTCAAATTTGGCAGGTGCATAGGTCATATGATTTGGACGGCACTGGACAACATTTTGTGTGACCTTAACAAATAGGTCAAGGTCATATAATGTATTTTCTTGTAAATGCATCCCCTCCTTAACCATTGGACATATCAACTTCAAACTTCACAGGTACATAGGTCACATTATGTAGAAGGTACTGAGCTACATTTTGTATGACCTTGACCCCAAGGTAAAGGTTATAGGTAAAAAAGCGGGTATTTGCGATGGTGTACCATCGACTGCTGCTCTAGTTCAAAGTAGTGCAAGTACCCCACCCACTTCTGTCTCCCCCCACCCCCCACACACTTTATGTTGGCTGGGAAAAGGGCTGGAGGTGAACGAAAAATCATTATGTATGGGGGAACCCCTGCCCAATTTTTTTTTCAGTGTGTTGACTTGGTCATTTTCCAATTTTCCAAGCATGTGCATCATGAATAGGGGAACGCTTTAGTGTACACATTTGTGTGAGTGTTTGGTTAGGAATTATTCAAGCATTTAATTGGTGGTGCTCCTTCCAGATCTGCCCAATCTTACCAGCCTTTGTAGACCACATTAAACTGTTTTGAATCCTTAGAGCTATCCAAGGAGGGCACACCAAACTCTTATTAAAATTAATGCACAGATATCCAGGGTGACTGGACAAAAATGTAAACTGAAAAGATTCTTTGCCCGACTCAAAATGTATTATCTAGTCAACTATGTTCTCAGTTGTCGTGTTTGTTGTGAAATGTTCACAACTTTCTAATATAATTTAAAGCTTTATTTGGTGTTTAAATTGAGATTCCAAGTCTCAAATTATGTGTTAAATATAAAATTTGGTTTTACAAGTTGCTCTATGTTATATCCATGGTATCAATCACAAAATCTTGGAAAGCACTGACAGCTTCTGAATTTCGATTATAATCGATGATTGATCGAAACGACCTGTCCGATTATTTTTGATGATCGATTATGAAAATCCCATAATCGAACAACACTAATGATAAAACTCCTTAATAATGTATTTACATGTTGATAATGATAATGTATACAAACTGTTACACTCCTGACATTTTTATATGTAATAGAGATATATCTTTACTAACCCTTCTAATCTAAGAGGCCTTTCAATGAATGACCTCAGCATCAATTAGAAATAGGAAAGCCAGTTATAAAACTTTCTTGTATCAGGAAATCAATGAGAAAACTTAAGGGGGTATGGGATTTTCTCGGCTCAAGACCAAGGAACCAAGAAATCCGCTTCAGAAAGAGTAAAGAAATATAAAGGGAAAAGCTAAAAACTAATCTAATTGAGATGACAAAATTGAAAATATCATCATATGAGACTGACTGTCATGTATAGTGATGGGAAAAGTTCATGGATCAAGATATTACTTCTGTCTTGTCATGTCAGGAGTGTAACAACTTTCAATTTTGTTCATTTGATAGTTCGAAGTCTGTTTTTGTTTGTTAAAAACCTTTAGCAGTATTTTTTTTAATATTTTAAACTACAAGTGCACAAAATGTTCTAAGTAGTAGGGAGGCTCTATATTTTGATTGAATATTCTATCAAGACAAGCTTTATAGTGCTGATGATCTTGAGTATTTCAAGATAAACAGCAGTTAAGTCTTCAACTTTCATCAAAAGCACTATATAATGCTGTGAAAAATAGTATACCATCACGCTATTTATTACCCAAAAGAGCCTGATATTTCAGAAATATATAGTATGTATGAAATATAGACTGTCTACATCAACATACTTGTACCGGTCAGGGGTGTAACAATTCAGATAGTTTTAAACTTGTGTTACTTCAGACTGCTTTTTCTGAAGTTTATTGTTCATTTTTGGTCTTTTAAAGCAATTCATAAACAACAAGTTACAGCATTTAAATCATGCTATTGTCACCTTATTTTCTCATAATAGCTGAAGAATAATGGGTGAATTCTTCGTCTGGCAAATATTTTCTGACCCAACCATTAAAAATGGCTTTAATAGTGGTAACCACCACCTGTATGTCATTTGGGTGTCGTATGAAAACCCAAAAATCATATGAGATCATTTTAAGCAGTTGCTTGGTAACAGAAGAAATGATATTTTATCTTTGAAATAAATAAATAGCAATGAATGTCAGGAGTGTAACATTTTCTTTCATAACACAGCGTTTTTATAATGTCCAGCATTAGAAAGCTAGACATCCAGACCCAAAAAGGCTAAAGTTTTCTTCTTCTATAGATCCTAACGTCTGCAAATCAATGAGTTTTCTTTTTATGTGGGATTTTGTATCTAAGATTTAAAAACTTTAAGCTCTAGGTGCTGGAAAATCCTCGCCAAATTTTATAAAAAGTATCATTAATTTCACAAACATGTTTTAAACACGGCAGTTTTGATGCAAAACATGGTTTATAATATCCATTTCATCATATTAGGTCAAAATTTCAGGACTTAATCATTTAATTGATGTTTTTATGACCTTGGATAGAATAGATAAATTTTGGTAAAAAATCTCTCAATAATCTTTATCAAGAGGTTGATAAAAGGAAACTATAAATACTATTTACAAAAAACTTTAAATTTGTCAAATTCAGGATATAAGGAAACTTATGTTACAAAAAAGAAAGCTCTGACATAATGTTTATTTTTGAACCCCAATGTCACACTTTGGTCACATTTTTTTTAAACTTGCCCGCCAACAGATTTCCAATAGAAACATGCCTGCACAAATTATTGTGAAAACTAGAACTCATTTCCCAAACATTCAAGTTGTAATGCACCTAAAGAAAATTATGCAACAGAGCTTTATAAAATAAATGAGCAAGTATGACCAGGAAATGCCACAATCACAGACCAACCCATGGCACCGTGAGGAAGAGACACAGAACACTGACAAAGACACATATGAGCCGCTACATGAGATTTCCAATAATGTGGTATGTGTGACCAGCAAAGGCTCAGACCAGCCTGGGCATATGCAGTCTGATCAGAGCCTTTTCTAGCCGCTTGAATATTCTATGACAGTTAAGCTACTGACTGAACTGTGAACATCATTTGGAGTTTCTAAGCTTAAAAGGAGGCCGCATAGGTTGTCTGAGTCTACACTTGTCAAAATGCCATATTGTTGGAAATCACAATTTCACGGCTCAGTAATATAAAGAGATGAGTGTGCCATTTAACAAATTCATCACTTTCCTTTGAGACAGCTTTCAAGTGACTCTGTATTTTCAGTCAGTGGGTTGATCACTAGCTGGCAAGTTTTTTTGAAAAGCTTATGCTTGTATGATAAATAATTGTCTGGTTCAGAAAGTGTTCATGTAAAATTTATAACTCATCTATATCTCATGGGAGCACAGTGGCTCAGTGGTAGAGTGCTTGACTCAAGACCGAGGGGCCTCGGGTTCGAGCCTCATCGGCGTCACTGTGTTGTGGCCCTTGAGCAAGACACATTTATCCTAGCTTAGTACTGGTTCAACCCAGGTAGACCCGTCCCTGTTTAACTGAAAAATTGTTGATGGGACGTTAAGAATCAAAAATCTATAATCTCCTTTCAGGTGAGCTGTATGATCAAGATGCTGGTAAACTTCAGCTGAAAGTTATCAAATATGTAAGTAGCTCCAATATGTGCTTTATGTCTGCCACGCTAGGTCTTGGGTGTTCAAACAGCTTGGGACCTGCCAAATGTGTAATACATGAAAAAAACGTGTGAACACTATATTCTTATTCAAATTCTGGCTTGTAAAATTATAATTTGTAGATTGCCTCTGGCCAGGCGCGTAGCCAGGCGGAGGCCATGAATCCTGACTGCTTCAACATCCTATGAGCCTGGGCCTGAGAAACCCTGAATTTGCTGCTTGCGAACAACAAAGGTGCAGATCAGCCTGCGCACCCGCCCAGTCTGATCAGCACCTTTATTATTCACTATCTGTAAAGTAAACTAGCTAGGTCGAATATCTCAACTATTCTATGCTTCATCATGAGACAGTCTCTGGCTATGCCCCTGCTAGCCTTCTTATGTAATTGAGCAGCTTGTAACTTTCTTGATGGTTTGAGTGCAACATTTTAAGCTGGGTAGGCAACAGCTGTTCATTATTGAAATGTTGTTTATGTGACCTCAAAACAATCATGAGTGAAGGAGTACTGAATGAACTTCAGAGTAGATTGAACAATATCTTCATCTTGTCTTCTACAGAATTGGACATGAGGTACATTTGCCAAAGTTTTCAGAGAAAAATCTTGGCATTATTACAAAATTGCCAGGTTAATAAACTCCAATGGGAATGATTGACCGTGTTACTGTGTATGTTCTGATAAAACTGCTTCACAGAACTTTCACTGTTTGCTGATCCTTGCAGTACCAATGTTATAGGGTAAACAATGTGCACTATAGGATGTCAACAAAAGTCATTGGGTAAGCTTCTATTGGTCAGTAATCTAATTCCTGATAGGACTGTTGCTCCCAAAATGGATTTGCTTTGTATACTAATGGATTCTTCCTTCTGGTTTGATAAACTTGGCTTAGTCCATTGTATATATCTAGGAGTGTCAGGTTATAATTTTCTTTGAAAATCATTATTACCTTAACAGTGTAGACACTGATCAATCATCAGGGTCTTCACTGTTTGTAAAAGTATCTGTTAATGGATCGAAGTCATAAAGCTGTGTGTTTTGAACCACTATGTTGATATTAGAGAATTATCCTAATTTATTACAGACCAGCCTATGAGATAATGATACTTAATGCATATGCCTATATACAGTCATACTTTAAACATGCATGTGCAGATATCTAGAGGGGCTGGAGGCTCCGTCGTCACCTTCGCCATTCTTGTTACTGTTAAGTTGCTGCTTAAGTATAGAATAAGTCAATGTTTCAATATTATGTTGTGCCACACATGCTAGTATGATGATTTTCCAATGTTACAGCTAAGAGCTCAGCTAATCTTGCTAATGCCTGGTAAACAATAGCATTATCTAGACGACAAATCTAGTTTCATTTCATTCATTTGGAGAGGATTGAAGAAGACTTTATTTTAGTGCTAAGGCTTAATTAATCAAGCTGATGATAGTTGCACTGGAGTCTGGTTTTGGTTTGGTTTTTCAATGCTTCAGTTTTGCCAACATTTTGATTGTTAAGATATGTTTACCGCATCAACCGCAAATAATCAGGACTAAACTCCTCAACATACTTATCCTAACATTCAAACAAGTCCATTTTACAACATGGTGAGGTCGTAGGTCTAAGTAAGCAAAATATGTTGGTGTAAAATTGTGATTATTTTTTTATCCATTATTTTAAACATTTGTTTTGGGTGGACGGTTCTCTTGAGTACCGGTGTAACAGGCCGGAATTTCCCCCCAGTCAGTTTTTTCCCCGGGGAAAGAATGGGCCGGCCCATTCTTTCCCCGGGGAAAAAGTAGGCCGGCCCATTCTTTCCCCACCCAGTCAGTTTTTTCCCCCCCTAATAATTTCAACAATCATAATGGAATTATTATTTCTTTGCATAAATTTAAAAAGCCGCTATTAAATTAGCGATAGGTCTCAAAAGTACTCATTGCTGTTTGGTTGTGATTTCTAGGGGTTCAGACCATTCACTTTTACTATCAGTCTTTTGGTTTATTGTACTCTTTCACTGTATCGAAATACTTTTGAATGACATGTCAAAGAGATCTACGACTTTAAAAACCATTTAGCTAACTGGTTCTTCTAAATAGGGGGTGGGGAAAGACTGGGCCGGCCCATTCTTTCCCCCCTCTATTATTTTCTTACCATTCTATTTATCTGTCAGTCCTTGGTTTAAACTACTCTTACACTGATTCTGAACACTCATGAATGACATATCTCAAGGAGAAATTCAAGTTACAAGCATTCAGCCAAATGATTCTTCTAAATAGGGGGTGGGGAAAGACTGGGCCGGCCCATTCTTTCCCCCCTCTATTATTTTCTAACCTTTCTATTTATCTCTCAGTCTTTCGGTTAAACCTACTCTTGCAGTGTATCTGAACACTCATGATTGTCTTGTTCTAAGGAGAAATTCAAATTAAGAAAGCATTTAGCTAACTGCATGTTCCCTCTCAATAGTGGGGTGGGGAAAGACTGGGCCGGCCCATTCTTTCTCCCCCCCCCCCTCCATTGGGTTCTTACCTTTCAATTTATCTGTCAGTCCTTGGTTTTAACTACTCTTACACTGAATCTGAACACTCATGATTGACATATCTCAAGGAAAAATTCAAGTTACAAGCATTCAGCCAAATGATTCTTCTAAATAGGGGGTGGGGAAAGACTGGGCCGGCCCATTCTTTCCCTCCTCTATTATTTTCTAACCTTTCTATTTATCTCTCAGTCTTTCGGTTAAACCTACTCTTGCAGTGTATCTGAACACTCATGATTGTCTTGTTCTAAGAAGAAATTCAAGTTAAGAAAGCATTTAGCTAACTGCATGTTCCCTCTAAATAGTGGGGTGGGGAAAGACTGGGCCGGCCCATTCTTTCCTCCCCCCCTCCATCGGGTTCTAACCTTTCAATTTATTTGTCAGTCCTTGGTTTAAACTACTCTTACACTGAATATGAACACTCATGATTGACATATCTCAAGGAGAAATTCAAGTTACAAGCATTCAGCCAAATGATTCTTCTAATTAGGGGGTGGGGAAAGACTGGGCCGGCCATTCTTTCCCCCCTCTATTATTTTCTAACCTTTCTATTTATCTCTCAGTCTTAAGGTTAAACCTACTCTTGCAGTGTATCTGAACACTCATGATTGTCTTGTCCTAAGGAGAAATTCAAGTTAAGAAAGCATTTAGCTAACTGCATGTTCCCTCTCAATAGTAGGGTGGGGAAAGACTGGGCCGGCCCATTCTTTCCCTCCTCCAAAATGTATTGATCTATATATTTATCTTTCAGTCTTTTAAATTATGCTGCTCTTTCATTGCATCTTAACACTAATGTATGACCTGTTCAAAAGAGAGAATCTGGTTTTCAAACAACAAGCATATTGGTACTTCTGCATTGTCGTGTGGGGAAAGACTCGGCCGGCCCAATCTTTCCCCCCTCCAAATCTTCATATCTTTCTATTTATCTTTTCAGTCTTTTGGATTATGCAACTCTTTGAATGTATCTAAACAATTTTGAATGACCTATTCCAAAGTGAGAATTAAGTTTTCTAACTTACAAGTTTATTGGTACTTCTACTTTGTGGGGTGGGGAAAGACTGGGCCGGCCCATTCTTTCCCCCCTCCCTCCATAATGTTTGGATCTTTCAATTTATTGTTTAGTCCCTGGTTTATGTTACTTTTTGACTGTATCTGAAAAATTTTAAATGACCTATTCCAAAGAGATCAAGTTTTTTAACCAAGAAGTTAATTTGTACTTCTACATTGTGGGGTGGGGAAAGACTGGGCCGGCCCATTCTTTCCCTCCTCTAAAATGTTTGGATCTTTCTTAGTTAATTTATCCTCTAGACTTGGATTTTGTTATTCTTTTGCTGTATCGTAACTCTCTTGACTTATACCAAGCAAAGAATCAAGTTTTCAAACCAACAAGTTTATTCGTAATTGTAGGGTGGGGAAAGACTGGGCCGGCCCATTCTTTCCCCCCTCCTTAATCTTTCGATCTTCTATTGATCGTTTCGTCTTTCGGTTTATATACTCTTTCACTCTATTTTAACATTTATGAAAGACCTATACCAAAGTGAGAATCAAGTTTTCAATCCAACAAGATTATTGGTACTTCTACATTGTTGGGTGGGGAAAGACTGGGCCAGCCCATTCTTTCCCCCCTCCAAAATCTTTTGATCTTTCTATTGATCGTTTCGTCTTTCGGTTTATGTTACTCTTTCACTCTATTTTAACATTTATGAAAGACCTATACCAAAGTGAGAATCAAGTTTTCAATCCAACAAGATTATTGGTACTTCTACATTGTTGGGTGGGGAAAGACTGGGCCAGCCCATTCTTTCCCCCCTCCAAAATCTTTTGATCTTTCTATTGATCGTTTCGTCTTTCGGTTTATGTTACTCTTTCACTCTATTTTAACATTTATGAAAGACCTATACCAAAGTGAGAATCAAGTTTTCAATCCAACAATATTATTGGTTCTTCTACATTGTGGTGTGGGGAAAGACTGGGCCGGCCAATTCTTTCCCCCCTCCAAAATGTTCGAATCTTTCTATTTATCCTCTAGACTTTTGGATTATGTTATTCTTCTGCTGTATCTGAACTCTCTTGACTTATACCAAGCAGACTTTTCAAACCAACAAGTTTATTTGTAATTGAAGGGTGGGGAAAGACTGGGCCGGCCCATTCTTTCCCCCCTCCTTAATGAAAGACCTATTCCAATTATTGGTACTTTTACTTTGTGGGATGGGGAAAGACTGGGTGGGCCCATTCTTTCCCCCCCCCCCCCCCCCCCCCCCCCCTCCATAATGCTTGGATCTTTCAATTTATTGTTTTTAGTCTTTCGGTTTATGTTACTCTTTGACTGTATTTGAACAATTTTGAATGACCTATTCCAAAGAGAGATCAAGTTGTACTTCTACATTATGGAGTGGGGAAAAACTGGGCCGGCCCATTCTTTCCCCCCTTCAAAATGTTGGGATCTTTCTATTTATCCTCTAGACTTTTGGATTATGTTATTCTTTTGCTGTATCGTAACTCTCTTGACTTATACCAAGCAGAGAATCAAGTTTTCAAACCAACAAGTTTATTCGTAATTGTAGGGTGGGGAAAGACTGGGCCGGCCCATTCTTTCCCCCCTCCTTAATCTTTCGATCTTCTATCGATCGTTTCGTCTTTCGGTTTATGTTACTCTTTCACTCTATTTTAACATTTATGAAAGACCTATACCAAAGTGAGAGTCAAGTTCCATTCTTTCCCCCCCCCCCCCCCCTAACCATTTATAATCAAATCCTCCTACACCCTCTGCACTTTTGTGCTGTGTTGAGGGTGGTAGAGTTATAATACAGCTATTTCAGAATGATATTTAATTTGATTTAACTACACAGTGACACATATATCATTTTCAAGCCTTTTCCGAAAAAATAACATGGGGGGGAAAAAACTGACTGGGTGGGGAAAAAACTGACTAGTCAAATCTTTCCCCGGGGGAAAAAACTGACCGGTCAGTTTTTTCCCCGGGGAAAGAATGGGCCGGCCCATTCTTTCCCCGGGGAAAAAACTGACTGGGGAAAAAACTGACCGTTACACCGGCAACATATGTTTTAGTCGAGATGTAAGAAATTTATTTTTTAAATCACACACTTTTTATCTGGTAGAGTGTATAAGGTAAAGATGAAATGTCAAACAGTAGAACCCTTATCAGACTAAGGAGCAGTCTAATCTGAGTTAACAATGTTTGCCCAGACCTAATTTTAGCGTACTGTATATTTGCATGCTGTTATTCAAAACAACTTTAAATTAAATGTTTCTTTAAACTCACAACACATACTTTCATGGTTCTTTTTAGTCATTGAAAAATAACACAGAAAATAAATTATGGGGAGTCCAGTACTGATATTGAAATTGCCGTTAATTAAGGAAGATGATGCTTTTAATTTGATATTAGGACTCCTTCAAAAAATCACTATGGTACTTCTTTGATAATTGTAAAATCGCCTTCTTAATTTTGAAAAGTCAAGCTTATGCCTCTGAAATTGTTTGATGTTACATATTCTCACTTCTGATCATATCAAATTCTTGTCTTGATTGCCTAAATTTCAAGACCCAGGGTTCCCACAGGCTTGAAAAGTACTTGAATCTAGAGGGCTTTCTTGAAAAGTCCTTGAAAATTAAGTCTGCCTTGAAAAGTACTGGAAAATCACTCAAAGTCCTTGAAAGTCCTTATATTCTTCTATTTTCTGTAGGATTTAACACTATTGATAGAGATCTAAATCAGTCTAAAATTGTTGTGCCTTTATTTGGTGCAGCAAATGCAAATGCTGCACCAAATAAAGGCACAGCAATTTAATACTCATTTCTCCATTATCTCAGTCTAGCATTTTTGAACAATAATTTTTACACTTCGATCAGTATTTTTCCTTAACTTTTAGTCCTTGAAAACTGTAAAATCGTCTTGAGAAGTGCTTGAAAATTCCTTGAATTTTACTCAAATTTCCCGGTATGAACCCTTAGACCATTAAGCATGATCATCTGCTGGTACACAATTTTTCACAACAACTACTTGACCATACACAGCCCTTACACAAGATCATCCGCGACGCCAATCCTACAGCCCCATAACCTGTGGAGAAATTTTGTCAATTTTTGGTACCTCTTGTCTGTCCATAACACTTTCCTGGCTTAAGGAATTTTGCAAACATAGATCACTTGCCAAAAGTGTCCTTTCATGTTGTGGATAACATTTATGACAGTTTTACTTCATTCCCCTTCATTTTATTAGGTACTCACGACCTGGTCTAGACTGGTATGCAAATATTTCAGGATTAAGCATTCAGCCATGACCATTTATACAATCCGAATGGAAGCGGAGGCAGTAATGTTGACAATGTCGGGGTTTATAATGATCTCCATATGAGCCGGGACATGAGATTTCCAATAATGTGGTATATGCGACCAGCAAAGCCTCAGATCAGCCTGGGCATAGGCGCAGTCTGACCAGAGCCTTTGCTAGTCACTTGAATATTCTAGAACTCTTAGGCTACTGACCGAACATCATTTGGAGTTTCTAAGTTAAAAAGGAGGCTGCACAGGCTCTTCCGAGTCTACACTAGTCAAAATGCCACATTGTTGGAAATCACATGTCGCGGCTCATATGGTCCTCGACGTGAGAAAACCTGTCTTTGGGGGGATGCGAACAACACAGGCCCAGACCAGCCTGCGCATCCGGGCAGACTGATCATCGCCTTTGTTATTTGCTTATCAAGAAGTATCATATCTAGACTTGCTAGACTAGCTATTCTAGCTAGTCTCTGTAGCTGAGGAGACTGGTTTGAAACTCGCTTCGTCTGACAGCCCAAAGACAGGTTTTCTCGCGAAGAGGCCCATATATAAAAAGGGTTAAATTCACGATACTTGTCCTGATAGACATCCCTTTTCTGCACCCCCTTATATCAACTGAAAGGTTCCATTTTGGTAAGAAACTCAGCACTTAAGAGTTAACCAGTTCCATCATGATCCATGGCAAAAACTCGACCAAACTCTCTCCTTGAAACTTTTCAAATGATGTCTCGTCCCGAACCATATAATAATGTCAGATTGAACCCAAACTCAGTGGGAGTCACTTTGGCCACTTGGAATTGCTAAAATCATTACATTCCAAGATGGTGGCCACTGTAGAAATCTCCTTCTGAAATTTTTGTAGGATTATACTGAAACTTGGTAGGTGGCATCAAAGCAACACTGAGATTCAGAATTACTGAAGGCAATCTGATCTGATCTCATTGCAAAAATACGGCCACCATAGGCCAATCTAGCATTATGCATATTTATGATAAGTCTCGTCCAGGTGACGTATTTCTGGACCATTTTGCCTCTAGTAGTGTTGGCCTCTAGTGTTAAAGCTGCATAGTGTAACGTTTGATCTTCTAATTTTAAAAATAATGTTTTTATTTTTCAAGAACACAGTAAAAATACTCAAATTCAGGTAAACATTTTACCATTTTCGTAAATCTTAATATTGTTATCACTATCAAAACAACTGCATTTATGTTAAAATTCAACGGTCTAGAATTATTGGAGGGACGCAAATAATTACCAACAAGAGAAATAAACACCTATTTTATAAGATAATTCACTTTTCCATGCAGTTTTCAGCTGTACTGAACATTTTTATTGTGAAAACATAGCTTAATTCTACTTTTACAAATGATTTAAAAAGAAAAGAAAATTTTTCGAAAAATGTTCATAGTTACAGAGTATGCAGCTTTAATCTTGTGCTCGGGAAAAGTTAACTATACTTCTCAGTCAAACTTGATTTTACTTCTCAGTCAAACTTGATTGTACTTCTCAGTCAAACTTGATTGTACTTCTCAGTCAAACTCAACTATGCTTCTCTGTCATACTTAATTATACTTCTCTGAGTCAAACTAACTTAGCTATAATTCTCAGCATAACTTAGCTATAATTCTCAATCAAACTTAAATATACTTCTCGGTCAAACTAAGCTATACTTCTCAGTCATACTTAGCTATACTTCTCAGTCAAACTTAACTATACTTCTCAGTCAAACGTAACTTTACTTCTCAGCCAAACTTAACTATACTTCTCAGTCATACTTACCTGTACGAAAAGGTCCAGCCGGAATCCAGGTGTATTTTAACACATGGAATCTTAAAAAAATTACAGGTGGATTTTTTTCTCCCTCACATGAGATGGAATACAGGTGGAAAGCTATATATAGTAACAAAATGAGGCGAAATATGCAAATTTTTCCACCTGGAATTTTTTTCCAGGTGTAAATTTTTCCAAAACAATCAAAATGGATTTACAGGAAAATTCCACCTGGAAAAAATAATCCAGCTGGAATATACAAACCATTGGGTCACCCATCCAACTACTAACCATGACCTTGTTGCTTAACTTCACAGAATGCCCATCAGCTTGATCCACTGCGCCACACTGTCAGTTATTAAAATGGTAAAGAAATAAGACTCTTATTTATCAGAAGTCTTTCCCTAATATTATTACTTAGTGCTTTGCCAAATTACTAAGTGCCAAGTTTAGGTCAAATGTTTGAGTTTAATATCATGTTTAGGTATCACAAATTAGGTGCTATAAATTAAGTTAAGACACATTGTATTCAAGATAATCTTTGAAATAATCAAGAACACATTTAATAATGTTCATGTGCTGTCTTTGAAATAACCAAGAACAAATGTAAGGACAGTTCAAGAACACATATGTTAAGAAGTCTTTGAAATAATCAAGAACAAATGTAAGGACAGTTAATAAACACATTATGTTCAAGAAAAGTCTTTGAAGTAATCAAGAACAAATGTAAGAACAGTTCAAGAACACATTATATTCAAGAAAATTCTTTGAAATAATCAAGAAGAAATTTAAGAACAGTTCAAGAACATATTATGTTCATGAAGGTCATTGAAATAATCAAGAACAAATGTAAGAACAGTTCAAGAACACATTATGTTCAAGAAGTCTTTTAAGTAGTCAAGAACAAATGTAAGAACAGTTCAAGAACACATTATATTCAAGAAAATTCTTTAAAATAATCAAGAACAAATTTAAGAACAGTTTAAGAACATATGAGCCGTTTCAAAATGCCACATTGTTGGAAATCACATGTCACAGCTCATATTATGTTCATGAATGGTCATTCAAATAATCAAGAACACATTTAAGAACAGTTCAAGAACACCAGATTCAACACAGAATTCAAGAAAAGTCATTAAAATGTTCAAGAACAGTTTATGAAAAATTCAAGTACATCACAAATTCTTAAGAAGTTATTGGACTGTTCTTAATTAATGTTCTTGAACAGTTCAAGTACAAGTCTTATTGAACAGATCAAGATGTTCTTGAACGGCCTTTGAGTTAAGAACTCTATTTCACAGGGGGTCACGAACTAAAGGCCTTAACGAAGTGGATTTGTGCAACAGGCTAGGGTTAATTTTTTTTGCCATTGCACTACATAGATCTGATTTCAAAACTTATTTTAAAAAAGTTCTAATTTTCAACTGAGAAAAATTCTGTTTCTGACACAGCTAAAGAAAAATTTCCAGCTTAAAAAAATACTGGTTGAAAGAAATTTTATAAGTCCTAAAATTCCTTGTCGTTAAGAGTTTCCAGGTGGATTTTTAAATACTATTTGGAAACATTCCATGTGGAAAAATCCTGAGAAAGAAATTCCATGTGCTTGAAAATTTCCAGCTGGAATCCGATAAATCCACATGGAATCTCTCGTTAATCCCAGCTGGATTTTTGCAAGTATTCCATGTCCTTGTCAATTCCAGCTGGAAAATTGAAATTCCATGTCAGTTTCGCCTGAAATCCACCTGTAATTCGGGTGGATTTTGGTTAGAATTTTCGTACAGGTAACTATACTTCTCAGTCATGCTTAACTATACTTCTCAGTCAAACTTAACTATACTTCTCAGTCATACTTAACTATACTTCTCAGTCAAACTTAACTATACTTCTCAGTCATACTTAACTATACTTCTCAGTCATACTTAACTATATTTCTTAGTCATACTCAACTATACAACTCAGTCAAACTAAGCTATACTTCTCATTCTATCTTAACTATACTTCTCAGTCAAACTTAACTATAATTCTCAGTCAAACTTAACTATACTTCTCAGTCAAACTTAACTATAATTCTCAGTCAAACTTAACTTTACTTCTCAGTCATACTTTACTATACAGTCATGTCCCCTAACATTGCGCGGCCCCTAACATTGCGCACGAGCCCAAGTGACTATGCCACATTTAATCAGATAAAATCTTTTTGATATTTAATATCAGGTTGCTTTAGGAAACAGAAAAATAGCAAAAGACTTTCACTTTATGTTTTCACTGTTGAGCAGGGGTGGATTTCGGCAAAAATTGGCAAATGTTGTTAAAAACTTTCTGACCTTAATTTCAAATGCCCCAGGCTTCAAATTATTTAATTTGAATCAAGTCATTGATAAAGTAAATTTTTAAGAACAACCTGGTGTTACTTTCCCTGGTATGGTTTGTTAAAGTAATTCATTAAAGAGAAGTTTTTGAATATATTGTAGAAAGTGTGCAATGTTGGGAGACTATTTTTGTTTTTCAAAAACAGGGGGGTTGTGCACTTCAAATAAAAATTCCTAGAGATCGGAAAAATATTTTTATTTCAAACTCTGTGTAAACAAAGCATAATGATTACTTCATTTGACTGTGCAAAATATTTCAAGTTTGATTCTTTCTTATTATATCAAACGGAGGTTAAAAGGCTTAAGTGCGCAATGTTAGGGGCCTTCACCGTACTTCTCAGTCATACTTAACCAGCACCCTAGATAAGCAGCGTATTTGCGTAAATACGCAATAAAAATCCTCAAAAAAGCAATTAAAATGAAATGTGTGCGTACCCAAAAGCAATTCCAACGATCGGTATGCAATCACATGCGATGTCATTGCGTACCATTTGGTCCATTTCGTTTCCATTTGGGTAATAAACAAACGCCAGTCGGGTATCGATTTTTTTTTACTAGCGAGCGTGCAATATAATTCTTTTTTGCGAATAAAATAACGGTGCCCAGTCCAGTATTTCGCGGAAAAGCACTATGATAAAAGTGAAACTTTGCAAAGTTTACATGCTTGAATGTCAACAAGGGGATGAGATTTGCTTTAGGTACAACAAAAACCGCTAGTTTGATACTTTAGAAAGGCAGACAATGGGAGTGAATAAATATGCAAGCACATTCCCGATGCCTTCATGTAATATGAAAACGTGTAATCACAGAAAAAAATGTGGTGTAAAAAAAAATGAAAATACGCAATAGTTTTTGCAAGTACCCAATTGAGGATAACCAAGTTGGGTAAATACTTAATTGACCCAAAAGCTTATCTAGGGCGCTGCTTAACTATACTTCTCAGTCAAACTTAAATATACTTCTCAATCAAACTTAACTATACTTCTCTGTCATACTTAACTATTCTTCTCAGTCATACTTAACTATATTTGTTAGTCATACTTAACTATACAACTCAGTCAAACTTAACTATATTTCTCATTCTATCTTAACTATACTTCATAGTCAAACTTAACTATACTTCTCAGTCAAACTTAGCTATTATTCTTAGTCATACTTAACTATACTTCTCTGTCATACTCATCTATACTTCTCTGTCATACTCATCTATACTTCTCTGTCATACTTAACTATACTTCTTAGTCAAACTTAACTATACTTCTCAGTCAAACTTAGCTATTATTCTTAGTCATTCTTGACTTTACTTTTCTGTCATAGTCATCTATACTTCTCTGTCATACTTAACTATACTTCTCAGTCAAACTTAACTTTACTTCTTAGTCATACTTAACTTTACTTCTCAGTCAAACTTAACTATACTTCTCAGTCAAACTTAACTATACTTCTCAGTCAAACTCAATTATACTTCTCAGTCAAACTTAGCTATACTTCTCAGTCATACTTAACTATACTTCTCAGTCAAACTCAATTATACTTCTCAGTCAAACTTAACTTTACTTCTCAGTCAAACTTAGCTATACTTCTCAGTCATACTTAACTATACTTCTCAGTAAAACTCAACTATACTTCTCAGTCATACTTAACTATACTTCTCTGAGTCAAACTAACTTAGCGATAATTCTCAGCCAAACTTAATTATTATTATTCTTGGTCAAACTTAAATATACTTCTCAGTCAAACTTAACTATACCTGTACTTCTCAAACTGAACTTTACTTCTCAGTCATACTTAAACTATACTTCTCAGTAAAACTTAACTATACTTCTAAGTCAAACTCCAGAATTGTCATTTATCAGTTACCTCATTGTTGCATGCTGACTTGATAAACGTTGCCCATCTCACGGCATGTGCCTTTATCAGGTCATGATGACATTGCACTTTTTGAATGATGTTGCACTTTTTGAATGGTGTCGCCAATGACGCTGAATTGCCAATGACGCTGAATCGACATGGAAAGGGATAATTATGTCATAATGGCTAGTTTGAAGAGTGAACCAACGTCTTGTTTACTGATAAATAGAATACCAGCTTTGCGTCTTTTGATATCAAGTTTACCAGGCTTGGCTTCTAGAACACATGTTGAATCTCTCGACAAGCCTCCCGATTCAACAAGCCTTCTCGAAGCCTTGCCTGGTAAACTTGATATCAAAAGACACTCACCTAGTATTCTTTATCTGTACTTTTTCCATAAAAGCATAGGATATCAGTCAATTCATTCTTGCATTTTCTTAAGAGCAGCATTTGCATTAAGAAGCTTTTTCATCGTCGTAAAAGACATAGAATGTACAATGTTTGTCATCTCATTTGCTCTCAATAACTCTTCCATCATCAGAATAAATCCCATAGGAAACATTATTGTCAAGTATTGTCAATAACTTATGGCCAAAATGGCTTTTTGTCTGGCCATATAGAGACATTTAAGAGACTAAGGCAATTGACACGCTTTGTTTCTGCAAATATGGCTTTCTTGTGTTACATTTTCTCTGCATTTCATTTCATACCAATGCACTCCAGATAATATGAGGACACAAGAGCTGAATGACACAAGCTATGAACAACACATGAGCTACAACCACGCAACTACCAATTTAGCAATATACTCCCATGAAACATCTCCAGATAGGATCAGAAGCATAAAATAGACAGTCTGTTATTGTCAGCCAGGTACATGACAAACTACATGAAAACTTGTTCATTTCAACATCCTCATTTCACTGAAACAATGAAAGATGTTGCAAATTTGTTTTTTAAAAAAAAAGCTTATGGGGGAAAAACTTATTTATTGAAACAACATATGTTACTGAATTTGGAAATTACACTTTCCAAGTATCATGTCCATTGTCATACTAAACTGCCAATCAGTACTAAAATACCTCTTATCTACTGCAAATTGTTTATATTTGCATGACAGCTATATCTCCAAATTCGAGTTCATGAACTACCTCTTTGCTAATCTGGTAGCTGCCTGGTAGTAAGAGCAACACAAGCTAAGAGCAACATGAGTGAAGAGCAGGATGACCTAAAAACAACACGGGCTAACAGCAACACGGGCTAACAGCAAACTATATGAGCTCAAAGCAACATATGTTGGAAACTGAAACTGGCTATGAGAGAAAATTAAAAGCGAAAAGACTTGACAGTTTCTTACAGCTGATGCAAAAGATATTGACTTTGTCAGATATGTTTTAGTATAATGGAAATAGATTAGTTTCATAAAAACTATTCCCTATACTTATAGATGGCAGTTTTTCTTAAAAGCCTGTCATTATCAGAAAACACCTTCATCTTAATTCATTTTCACACTATGTAGAACCTTGAGATCTGTTTACATTTTCCTTACACTCAACTTTTTGTACTATATAGTAGATAATAGCAAGTTGATTAGCAATTTTTAGCCCCCAAAAATAATGTTTAGCAAATTTTTTTCTAAAATTTGATGATTTTCTGCCTAAAATATAATGAGCAATAAAAGATGTGAGTACCGATTAAACACATTCAAAAATTTAAGGATTGAGCGAAAAATGGCAATTATAGGTTTTACTGATTAACAGGAGAATTTTATTGTAAAATTTAATGAATGATTTTCAGACCCCCACCCCTGCCCCTATCCAGGCCCCCTGTCTTAACCGCTGTTGTGCATTCATTATTTTTGATGCATGCATTAAAGGGTTTTACCATTAAGAAAGCCGTAAACAATTATTGCAAATCTGGATTAAAGGGCAAAATTGCAGTAGATGTCATATTCAGCTGTGTTAAAGGGTTAAACATCCTCTCTGAATCCAATGGTCAAAAATACTATCAAAAATAGATTGCTTTTATCAACCACAACATTAAAAATGTATCTTTTGGCTCTTGCTGACAGGAAAGGCACATATTAGCTTGTAGGGCTATTCAGGGCCTGATTTATTTTTCAATAGATTGTCAGTTCAAATGATGTTAAAAGATATCAACTAAAATGACCTTTTAACCCAAGCTTTGTATTCTGAATTTCCATACATATTAATACAATAAGTATGGAATTGCCCATTTTTACTTTAAGGGGTCAAAGGTAGAAGTTTCATAATTACGATGTATTTCTGTCTCTGATTGTTGTTTTAATCTTATCAAACAGTGGGCCACTGTGCAGACCCTGGTGAAATGCAGCATAATGCTGCATTTCATCTGATTCTTCATTGTTTGCCAAAGAATCCATTTAAGGGTTTCCAGTATACAAAGGATTAATATTGTCAGCATAAGCCCAAAGAGACGTTTCTTCAGGTCGTGGTTGATATAAGCATAAGCCCAAAGAGACATTTCTTCATGTTGTGGTTGATATAAGCATAAGTCCAAAGAGACTTTCTTCATGTTGTGGTTGATATAAACATAAGCCCAAAGAGACATTTCTTCATGTTGTGGTTGATATAAACATAAGCCCAAAGAGACGTTTCTTCAGGTCGTGGTTGATATAAGCATAAGCCCAAAGAGACATTTCTTCATGTTGTGGTTGATATAAGCATAAGTCCAAAGAGACTTTCTTCATGTTGTGGTTGATATAAACATAAGCCCAAAGAGACATTTCTTCATGTTGTGGTTGATATAAGCATAAGTCCAAAGAGACTTTCTTCATGTTGTGGTTGATATAAACATAAGCCCAAAGAGACATTTCTTCATGTTGTGGTTGATATAAGCATAAGCCCAAAGAGACATTTCTTCATGTTGTGGTTGATATAAGCATAAGTCCAAAGAGACTTTCTTCATGTTGTGGTTGATATAAACATAAGCCCAAAGAGACGTTTCTTCAGGTCGTGGTTGATATAAGCATAAGCCCAAAGAGACATTTCTTCATGTTGTGGTTGATATAAGCATAAGTCCAAAGAGACTTTCTTCATGTTGTGGTTGATATAAACATAAGCCCAAAGAGACATTTCTTCATGTTGTGGTTGATATAAGCATAAGTCCAAAGAGACTTTCTTCATGTTGTGGTTGATATAAACATAAGCCCAAAGAGACTTTCTTCATGTTGTGGTTGATATAAGCATAAGTCCAAAGAGACTTTCTTCATGTTGTGGTTGATATAAGCATAAGTCCAAAGAGACTTTCTTCATGTTGTGGTTGATATAAGCATAAGTCCAAAGAGGCTTTCTTCATGTTTTGGTTGATATAAGCATAAGTCCAAAGAGACTTTCTTCATGTTGTGGTTGATATAAACATAAGCCCAAAGAGACATTTCGATAAAAGTATACACCCAAAGAGACATTTCTTCACGTTGTGGCTGATATAAGCAATCTATATTTTGATAATATTTTGTCCCTGATTAATTTCACATCAAACGATTATCCAATAGCTCAGAGACTTTGAGATGCTTCATTACAGATAATAAACAAAAAAAGAACATCAAAGAACTGGCGAAGACACTGCTGCCGATATTGCTCCTGACATAATGAGCAAATTATTGATTCTAATTATCTCAAAAGGCCAAAGGACCAGAAGATTCACTTTGAGATATCAGTTGCTGAGTTAAAAGGAGTTTGATGAAAAATAACATATGAGCCACAGCATGCCCAGTTGGTTACGTGTCTGGCAACAGATGCGAGTCTGACTGCAGATCCAGAGGTCGCGAGTTTGATCCAAGCTTGGTCCCATACTTTCGTGGAGATTGATCATGAAATAATTTCTACAGTCATTCTCCCTTCCGCTGAATCATTCAAGAAGGGCACTTGTTAGTTACAAGCGAAAGTGTGTGCACGAAGTACTGGTTTACTGCTTGTTCAAGCTTGCCCAGGAAAAAGTGTGGTTAGGTGAACTGACCATCCTGCCATGACCAAAGCTGTTGACTTGGGACGTAAAGCAACAAAACAAACAAACAAACAAAACATTGTGACTGTGCATCACGAGAAGACTTAGATCAGCCTTGGCATCAGCTAAGTCTGAATCAGCTCAGTCTAACCAGAGCCTTCTCTGTCCATGAAGAAAGCTTCCGTCCTTAGTTACCTGAGCACAGTAGCTCAGTTTGTAGAGCATTAGGGAATCGAAGGGTTGCTAGTTCGAGACTTTGTTCACTGCTTAGTACTGGTTAGGAAATTGTCCCAACATGACTGAAAAATTGTTGACTGGGACGGAAAGCATCAAAACCAACCAACTGACAGAGTGCACAGCAAAGACACTGATCAGACTTGTCAGATGCCTAAGGCTGATCTGAGTCTTCACTTTGTGCACACTCATTTTGTTCATGCGCGGATCCAAAGGGGGGGACCAAGGGTCCAGACGCCCCCTGGAAAATCACAAAGCTATAGGGTATCTTAGCAGTACTGGTCCGGATCCCGTGGAGAATCACAAAGCTACCAAGCCAGCATTCGATGTTGGGCCATCATCGGCCCACCAGCAAATGGTGTTTTGCTGGTGGGCTGATGATGGCCCATTTTTAGTGTTTTGGATCCTCTTTTCTCCCCCCATTAACTAAACCCCCTTTGACAAAACTTTCTGGATCTGCGCATGTTGTTGGTTTTGATATGTCCTGACTCAAACTACAACCATGATTTGGGGTTTTATTCAAACCATATATTGTGGTCTCATAAATCCTGATGGGATTGCTCCTTCCAGTCTGTTCTGGTTTTGCACTATTGTTCAAGCCTATATGTTAAAATATTTACCTATCTGTCTAAATAGTACCTATCTGTCTAAATTGTATCTATCTGTCTTAATATTATCTATCTGTCTAAAGAGTACCTATCTGTTTTGTTTTGTTTGGTTTGGTTTGAGGTTTTACGTCCCAGTCAACAGCTATGGTCATGTCCAGACAGTCAGTTCACATAACCACACTTTTTCCTGGACAAGCTTGACTAAGAATTAACCGGTACTTCATGCACATACTTTCGCCCGTAACCGAAAACAACCCTTCTTGAATCAGCGGAAGGAGGAGAATGGCCGTAGAAATTATTTTTTGGTCAATCTCCAAGAAAGTATGAGAACGGACTGGGATCCAACTTGCCACCCCTGGATCTGCAGTAGGACTTGTTACCGACTGCGCTACGGTGCCCGGTATTAGCTACCTGTATAAATATTACCCAACACTAAATATTTACCTATCTGTCTTATTTACCAATCTGTCTAAATATTGCCATTCTTTGAATATTTGTCCATCTGTCGTATTTACCTATCTGACTAAATATTACCTAGCTCAGAATATTTACCTATCTGTCTTATTTACCTATCTGTCTGAATATTTTCCTATCTGCCTGAATATTTACTTATCTGTCTGATTATTTACTTATCTGTCTTAATATTTACCTATATGTCTAATTATATTTACCTTTATGTATAATTATTTATCTATCTTTCTATATATTTATCTATGTCTAAATATTTACCAAGATGTCTAAATATTTACCTATCTGTAAATAATTACCTATCTGTCAGAGTATTTACCTATCTGTCTTATATACCTGTGTAAATATTTTCCTATCTTCCTGAATATTTACCTATCTGTCTAATTATTTACCTGTCTGTTTAAATTGCAGTGTCTGGCTTTTATTTGAGGATGCCTCTGTGGTGTAATGGTTAAGGGTGACAGACGTTGCAGTGCTAGGCATGCACGCCACATTCGTGGGTTCAACCCTCACAGACGTCAAAATAATTATTTACATAGATTATGTCTCCTCTGTGATCAAAAAGACAAGTGTCGTTGGAACAGACTAAGAGGAATATACGGAGTGTACTGCAGCCTCTGGCTTCGTTATATGCGCTACTTGAGCATCCTTTTTTTGGGAAAGCCTCTGTTGTGTAATGGTTAAGGGCGTCAGATGTTGCAGTGCTAGGCACGAACGCCGCATTCATGGGTTCAAACCTCACAGACTTCAAAGTATTTATTTATATGTCTAAATATTTACCTAACTGTCTAAATATTTATCTATCTGTGTAAATATTTACCTGTCTGTCAGAGTATTTACCTATCTGTCTAAGAATCAACATATCTGTCTAAAAATTTACCCGTATGCCTAAATACTTACCTATATGTCTAAATATTTACCTATCTGTCTAAATACATGGGATGACCCGAAAATTCCGATCCTGGCGAGATACCTTTGTAACCAACAATGCAACATGCCTGAAAATTGTATCAAATAATAGTATATTCTTTGTCTAACACCGCTCTTACAAGTTTCATGTAGCTTGGAAATCTACCCCAAATCAGTCATACCCTTAATGCACTGACCTATCAAGCAAACTGTGCTTATTAGAGACCTCACAACTTGGACAAGAGCAGTCTCAGCATTTCCTTTTTATGACTGCTCAATGTTCATCCGTAAGCCAATATGTCCTGTACATATGGCAAACTTTCTATATGATCTAGGTTTCCTTGGCCCTTGAATGTATGGCTATGCAACTATCAGGTATAATCAATTTTCGACCACTTAAAGTTTTGACCAGTCCATACTGCCGTAACAACAGCTGTATTAAAGGTAAAAAAAAAAAATTAGGCAAATTTAGATGAACTGACTTTTGTGTGAAGCAATTATGAAATGTTGGTTTCGTCAGAGACTGATAGTAGCCCACATTAGAAAATTAAAACGAGTCCACAAATTAGGTCAATAATCTGAGGTACACAAATTTGCATATGTATATCTATCTAAAATTAAAACCTTATCAATTTTCCAAAGGTGCACTATATCGTAAAATGATGCAATGTGGGATTAAATTTAGCACAAAGCATCCGTCTGAAACCAATAACAATTTTGAAAATTCTTATTTAAGATCTATATTTTTTGGGGGGTAAAAGATAAAACTTTTTACAATATTCAAGTTAAGATTAAGATATTTTGTAATCAAAATAATTTTCGTCTTTTGCTGATATTAGTTTCCGCATGTTTTTAGTCCAAATTGATAGACAAAAATAGAATATTCTCCAAAATGAAAATTCTGTAATGTATTCAAAATAAGTTGTCAATTTCAATGTCATCATAAGAATTGCGCATTGTGCTTTAGATATTGAATCGACACAACCTGTCGCCATTCTAACATTTGGATGGACATTATAAGTAATAAAAAGTAAAAATACAATGCAATTTTATTTTGTGGTTTTAAATATGCTGGGCTTGAAAGATTCAGATTCAAATATTATTATAATTCTATAGCATGAAAACAGGTCTGTGGTATGGAGTGGGCCATATATAATGTGCTGTAATTATTTAACAAAACAGTACATCGAGAAAATATTAGCATCATTATAAAGGTAAAAGCTAGTTCTTTTGAATGGTGCATAGTATAATGCCTCTCAAAAATGTCTCTGGACAAAGCTACAAGGTAATCAAGTTCAGAACTTTTGGAACATCCCTCGTATTCACCTATCTGTCTAAATATTTACCTTTCTGTCTATATGTTCACTTTTATGTCTAAATAATTACCTATATGTCTACATATTTACCTATCTGTCTGAATATTTACCTATCTGATTGAATATTTACCTATATTTCTAAATGTTTGCCCTGCCCATCTCACTGTCTAAGTATGTACCTATCTGTCTAAATATTCACTTATATGTCTAAATATTTACCTTTCTATCTAAAAATTTACCTATTGGTCTGAATATTGACCAGTCTGTCTGAATATTTAAGTAAATACAGTAAAATCATGTCGGTCTTAAGGTACTTTTCTTGGACGTAAAGTTGGCTATATAATAATGGTTATTTTGATGGGGAGATTCAAATTTCTTTTAGAAATGTCAGGAACCTTTCCTTTAATTCCTATCAAGATGACTTGTCTGTAGACACCAATAGCACAATAAACTTTTAATTTGCTTTCGAAATTGGCTGTCTCTTTTGTCTCCAGACATTAAAAGCATCTTTCCTTCGATGTAGGCTCCTTTAAGATTTTTGTCTGACACATTCGCCTTGAGCATCCTGAAATGGCAATTTGTATCATTTTATTGTGTCTGACATACATGGGGTGTTACTGGAATTAGTTACTGAAGGGCTATGTCAGTCAAGGTCATGGAAAGAACTAGTTTCTTTGCTTGACATGGTGTTGAGGTTTAAGCCTAAAAAATCTTTCCTGATAAAGTATTCCATCCAGTATTATACATTGAGTTTTGGACTATCATGGGTCCAATTAACATGAGTATTTTTAGGCTCACTTACAGGTTCCAACTTTCCAATAGCAGTAATTTTATTTCTGTTCCAAAAGATTTTTGTTTTGTTTTAGCAAACTATGTATGGCATATATCTAGTTCTATGCTTTCAATGTATCCATTTACAGCATTGTAAGAGGTCGGGTTAGAATTCCCAAATTACATTATATTTCTGCACCTAAAAATTGTGTGATCGTTATTCTTGCATATTTTATCTGATTTCAACCTAAACCGCGCTACAAATATCGCTTAATCATTAAAATATCCCTTTTCGTACACAGGATTTCTCTAAACAAAATGGCATCAGTGTCAATGAACTTTCGAACGTCGCCGCAATGTGATAGACACACGCAACATTTTTGCGAACTAAAGCATTGGCGAAATGATCAGTCAAGGCCACAACACTTTCCTGTGTAATGTTATGCAAACAAATCAGGACCCAGATAGGCTTTGTCAAGTAAAGGCCATGTTCAAACAGCGCGTGAATCTCATGATTTGAACATGGATTTTTGCGGCTTCAAACTGCTTCACGACTAACAAATTCCTATGCAAGATTGTCAGTTAATTAAGATACGAAGGCTTTTTATACATTCGAAAGAGACTTTCTATTAGAAAAAAAAGCTATCTATCACTTGTATAATGGTTTAATGGAGTCTTATCTTTGTTCAGAATGAAATTTATTTTTCTGATTGTCAAACAAGCCAAGTTTGATGATTAATGTAAAATAATAAAAGCCACGGCTCTAAATTGTAGGAAAACAAAGTACATCAGGCTTTAAGCTGATCACATTGTAATAATAAGTCTCACCAAGCATGAGCACTTTGAATGTACCCAAAGGAGATATGAATTAGCTAGCATACATTTAGCAATTTTTACAGAAAGCCCCTATTTGTAAGTTTCACAGTTTGAAGTCTTTCATTGAATTTGAAACATCAAAAGGCCTTATCAGACTGCATGTTCATGCAGTCTGATTAGACCCTTTGCTGTTTCTAAATTGTATAGGCCTGTTTCTCGCTTGACTGGGCTCTCTAATTCCATTATCAGAAGAACACAGGCAAAATAAAGAAACGTGAAAGAAACCATTAATGCCCTGGATGAGCTCCATGGAAAAGAAGCTCTTTGCCCCAAAGGTCTGGCCCCAGAAAGAAATGCATCTCACTAGACTCGGCATTGAGTGTCTTGGTTAGAAAATTTTGAGAAACGGGGCAGTGGCTGACTGTTGGTGACTATTTCCCTGCCTTTGTTCAATGGTGTATTGACCATTTTTTAAAAGCTTGCAGGATAGAGCTAGTTTAAAGGGGTACACCGTCTTATTTGCATGGAATTTGAATACTGTCATCAGTTCCAGAAGCTTTGATGTAATAAATGTAAGCCATCATGCAATAATGGAATAAAACTTGTGTTCATGTTTTCAAGCAGAAAATTGGATCCAAAAACAGTGTCAGTGTATTTGACTTCTAATTATCATTGATAGTTTTGCACCCAGTTTCCTTACTAACACAAGATTTTTTTTTATTGAAATATAAAAATTTATCTTTTAATGAATAAATAATGTGGAGATTACAAGAACATGGTTTATTTCTTGCCAGCAAAAAATGTAGCCCCAGATACATATATCATGCCTTGCAGAGGCATTTAAGCCGTGACATGTGATTTACAACAATGTGGCATTTTGACAAGTGTAGACTCAGACGAGCCTGTGCAGCCTTCTTTTAAGCTCAGAAACTCTAAATTATGCTCAGTCAGTAGCTTAAAGGTCATAGAATATTCAAGCGACTAGCAAGGCTCTGATCAGACTGCGCGTATTCGCAGGCTGGTCTGAGCCTTTGGTGGTCGCACATACCACATTGTTGGTTATCTCATGCCGTGGCTCATTTAGTGTTTACTAAAATAAAAACAATCATGTAGCCTACCATCCAATCTTTATTGTATTAGAATAGATATAGAAAATTCTGTTTTTTCAAAAATGGTAAATTGGAAACCCTTAAATGCGTACTTTTTGCAAACAGTGAATACCTATAGTTTCATAGGGTCTACACTATTTAATTATAGGATAAAACTATTTAATAGGACATAATATTATATGCAGAGAATTTTTGAAATTACAACCTGTGGACTCTAAAATATTTAATGAAACATCCTGTTCCTTTTGTATCTTTCTTTCTATATTTACTGCACTCGGTCACATCTGACCAGGTTGTACACTTGGGGTTGTAGGATGAAAGCTTACAAGTAAACCATATCTTAATTACCTATGGTTCTTTAACCTGCACACATGGGGCCTGACAAACCAGTAACGTACAGATGCAAAGGACGGCACACTGTCTGCAAATGACACTAAGGAAAGCATGTTCGGATACCGAAGCTTTTTTTCGCCGTGAGCGGGAATCAAAACCCGGACCTCTAGCACCAGAGGCAAGTGGGCTAACCACTGAGCTACCACACTTCCTTTTGTATCAATCTGTGTGTGAGAATCCAGTTTAAAAATGATGTAACTATAAATTATCTCTTGACAAGGCTCGCCTAACATCATCTTACATATTTTAATTATATTTTATTGATTTTGTTCATTTTGATTGAGAGCTCACCTGCTTGGCACTGAACTTATTTACCTTTTAAGCTAATGTTTTGTTGTTGTTTTTTTCTGTGGCACTTTAAATTAACATATTAACCTGCTGGTGGAAATCTTTAATGAAGCATTAGACATTTAAGCCAGTTCATGTGATTTCCAACAATAATTGTGGCATTTTGATATGTGTAGACTCGGACGAGCCTCTGCAGCCTCCTTTTAAGCTTAGAAGCTCCAAATGATGTTCAGTCAGTAGCTTAACAATCATAGAATACTCAGGCGACCAGCAAAGGCTCTGATCAGACTGCGCGTATGCACAGGCTGATCTGAGGCTTTGCTGGTCGCACATACCACAATGTTGGAAGTCTCATGCACTGGCTCAATCTTTATAGTACTGTATTGAAATACAATATCTATACTAGAGGACTTTGAAAATGCATCACCATAGTTTTGCTTTTTCTCCCGAACGGTAAATGCGATTGAAAAATTACATGCAGGACTGAAGATGAACATGAATCGGCTATTAATTGGATAGCATCATAATGTGGCGTTGCAGGTGACGTCACATGGGTACATACAGCATCCAACGCCATTCTGAAAAGTCAGCTCATGCTTTCATTTATTTTTTGAGCCTACACTGTGACGTGTAAGATACTAAAACCAGTTACAAAGTTTATCAACTTTTTCTCATCAATAGTAACTGATAAATTCAATAGTTCAAAATTAAACGTCAAAATTTCATTGTAAACATTAGTTTTCAGCTCCTTTTCAAGAACATCTCAATAAGTTACATTTATGTACACTTTCATTACTGATATTGACTACTTACACTGACAATCATATGGGAAATACATTTAATGTAAATTATGTCAGGAGATGCGTTGTCAAATGGTGGAGAACATTTTCAAAATTCAAGTTAACATCACTACCACAAACGAAATGTGATACACACGTAGTCATTGGTATATGCCCTTTAATTGCCTCTGCAATAAAACCAAGCGAACGAAGATTGAAACTTTGAAAACCTCAAGATGTTGAATTTATTGCTAGACTAGAGTAATCAGAGTGGGAGGGGTATGCATCTTTAAAAGGGTATTAATTTCAGCATACCATACTTGTCAACACATTTCGAATCGTTCAGTGATAATTTGATAAATTTACAATCCTCAAAAAAACTAAGGGCACACATCTGTTAAGTCAGGAATCAAAATTATAGTTGGTTAGCTTGCAGCTAAATAATATGGTGTCCTTCAAAATCTTAAAATGGCTATTCTTCTAGAACCTTAAAAATTAACTTTACCTCGCCACACTAAAAGCTAGTCAGGCATTGATATGCGATTAAATTTGTTTTGCTGTCATCTTCAGTATTTGAGCAATTAAGGGTTTAGTTTGGGTAATGCATTTTCAAAGTCCTCTTGTATAATACTAGTTTTAATCCAAACCTTTACTACCTCCAAAATGTGTGTTTGTAAGCAGAGAAGGCTCTTATGAGACTGCCTGTCCGAGATTGTGAGTGAATCATATATTGAACTTATTGCTCTTGAGCAATATTGCTTCAGGAAATAAACCAACAGTTTGTTTTAAATGGCTTTCAATGTGTTGTTTTACAGAAAAAAATAGTCTATTAGAATGTCAGAGTGATTAATCAAACAAGAGTGCCTGGAAATGCTTAATCTTCTCTTTTGAGACCAAGTTAAGATTCTTAAAACAAACTTTAACCTTAAATTTGTAGCTGATAGCAGTTTTTATTAAATTTGCTGCAGATGTGTTAACGCAAAATGTCAAGCCTTATAAAGAGCTAGGCTTACTGTCTTTACTTGTGGCAACTTTTGCTATCTGTTGATGATCTTTGCAAATTTTGGACCTAGATCTGGCCTGACAATATGTCTAGTTGGACCTTAGACTCATGGTGGACAAAAACACTATTGTTTGCATGCTGGATAATCTTTCATAAACTTTTATGGTCTGCTGCTTTTTTGCCAAATTAACTTCTTCAAAAAATTTTTTCAAGAATACCATCAGAGTGTCAAACAGATTGGATCCAGATCAGGCCCGACATTTTGTCGGGCCTGATCTGGATCCAAACTGTTTGCAAGTCATCAACAGTCATCACTGGCAGGTAAAGAGTGAAGTCTTTCACGAAATGAAATAATCTGTAGTCTGGGAGTCTCGAGAAGTTCTGATGGCGACAATTTGTCCTGAATAATAAAGATGTATCATGACAGATACTGATTCTTGTTGTAAAAAGATTGTGATTAATTGAGAGAACAAATGCAGCTCTCACTTCTTACTGTCCTTATATTAACTATAACACAGCTTTAAAAGTGGGCCTCTTCAACTCACCTGGGATTATTTTAGATTACAGTATAAAACCTGTCTTAAGCGGCCACTCAAAAATAGACAAAACAAAGATCTTAATGACAAATGGTAACTTAATGAAAGTTGAAGGTATTGCAGAATGTTCTCATCGGAGCTTTCTGCAATACTTTTGGCCTGCATTAAGCGATTATTAGTCTTGAAAATCTATTTCATGGTCTTCTTTTGAGTGGCCACTTTAGACCGGTTATTACCCAGCATGCAAAGAGCTATGACATGATTGACCATAAACTTAGTGAATTGAGATATTGCTGGTCATCATATTACTTTGGTCTCAACGTGACATAACCTGTCTTTTAGGTTTCCGACAAAGCAAGACTTAAACAGTCTTCTCAGCTATAGAGGCTAGCTAAAAAATTGATAATTTGCTTGTAGCAAGTTAAGATGTGACACTTTCCAATAAGAGAATAACAAAGGCGCTGATCAGATTTGTGCAGGGCTGGTCTGCCCTGTTGTTATTCTCCAACTCCGAAGACAGAATTTCTTGCATCGAGGCCCACTTGATCTTGACCTATATTTCATAGTCCATTGACTTAAGATAAAGGTGCATATACATACTGTCTCACTTTATTAATCTCCACTCTTTTTGTCTTTCTATTTCAGTTAGAAGAACAAACTCAGGCAGAATGTGCTTTTATACTTCTTGTTGTTCCAGACACACAGGAACTCTTCTGTCAGGTAGGTATTAGGGGATTTTGAAGATTTGCAAAATTATGGTTTACATTCTAAATTTGACATGTCTGCCTAAGATTTTTTATGGGATTAGATTCTCAATACTTTCCAGACACAGAAGACCTTGATTAAAATTGAACAGGAAATTCCACAATCACAGACAACAGACGAATCCAAGGCACTATGAGGAAGAGACACAGAACACAGACAGCCACATAAGGGTTCGCACAGGCTTGAAAAGTACTTGAATTTAGAGGGCTTTCTTGAAAATTCCTTGACCTTTAAAATTTCTTTGAAAAGTACTGGAAAATCACACAAATGCCTTGAAAAGTCCTTGAATTCTTCTTTTTTTCTGTAGGACTTAACACTGTTGATAGAGACTAAATCAGTATAAAATTGTTGTGACTTTATTTGGTGCAGCAAATGCTGCACCAAATAAAGACACAACAATTTTATACTACTTTTCTAGACTAATTTCTCTATTTTCTGAGTCTAGCATTTTTGAAGTAGAATTTTAACACTTAAATTTTGACCTGCATTAAGGGATTATTAGTCTTGAAAATCTATCACTTAAATGGGGATTTTTCCTAAACTTTTAGTCCTTGAGTCCATGAATTTTACTCAAACTTCCCTGTTAGTCGGGGAACCAAAGTCGCGTATCGTGCAAAAACACACATTTTTTGCACCCAAGAGGTATACGGCTGGAATTTTGTATACTGAGAGTCTAAATAGTGCTTGATATGAAACCACTGTATAGCAATGCGACCAGAATTGCATTTCGCGAAAAAATGCATTTTTGTATGCCACATAGGTCATGTTAAGCATTCTTTTATAGCATAAAAATTGTGATGTTTCCCTAATCGGTAAGTTAAAGAATGTGCTTTTGGTCTCCAAAAGAACCGTCTCATTTAATAGGTCCATTTAAGTACCCACAACAGATGTTTTGTTTGAGAAATAACAAAACTAATTTTCGATTACGCACTCTTATCTGGAGGATGGGTATGAGAAGCCGTTTGACTGCTCGATAATACAATAATACACTATCAAATGCATTTAAAAGTATGGGCAGTCATTTGTTCACTAAAATAATCTTCTTATGGACAGTTTTGTCTTTACAAATACTATGCGGTTACATTTTTGCATCTCAGACGGGGACAGAAAGATTTTTCATCGTGATATGATAATAGTTATACGAGTTTTTTCATATTAATTTTACCACAGTTAGATGAAATTAGTGTTTTCAGTTGATAAAAATCCCCTTGGTCCATACAACGAATCTGCTGTAAATATTGAAGATAAACATCCTTCAAAACCTTGATAAACTTCATCTCTGTGTTAAACTGCTCTTAAGTTGTCCTGGTATTTAACTACACACCAGCTGGCATGGACTAAATTACTATATATCAAATTATTGTGGTTTCATATTTTTACGTTTCAGCTACCTTTTCTAGTTTGCCATCGAAAATAAAATAAATTGTCTTAATTTTTGTCCCAAACGTCTGTCTAACTGTATGTAGTGTTTGAACACATTCAATTTAAAATTTATGTATTTATGTAAAAAATATGCAATTCAAACCACTTCAGCGGAAATACAAAAGTGAATAAGTAAGCACACATTTTTTTACGAGACATGCTTCCAAGCAATATATAAATAATTATCATATACATTTTTGGGCGATAAATGCAGTTTTAATGAGATTTGAAGAAAAAAAAACTATAAATTTAATATCTAAATGGGGGCGCCCTAATCTACATGCTTTAAAAATCAATAAGCAGTATTCTTTGATGACCACCACTGCTTCTGAGGTCTACGCCGATGTTGTTTTATTATATAATCTCAATATTTTTCAATCCTGAACTTTTTTGATAAAAATATATAACATTTTGAAAAATAATATTTTGACATGTTCTTGCTGGGCTTCCGTAGAAAGTTGACTGCTCTGCTGTTATGCAAGTCGATCGAGTCTGCTATACAGTGGTTTCAGATACACCATAGAATTACCTTTGCAACCATACAAAATCCAGCTGTATACCTTTCGGGTGCAAGGGTTAGCATTTTTTCTACCTTGGTTCCCCGACTATGTATGAACCCTGCAGATTGAAATCACAAAGCAAACACACACAACAAAATGGACCCAACACAATAAACACACACAATGGGAGCAGTTACAAACAAACAATAAACGAGAACAGAATCACTGCCTAACAGACAGCAGCCAGGGCCACCAGGGGCTTAACTGTATTTCACAGGCCAAATTTACGCCCTACTTTTTGCTGATCTGGGTCTGCACTGTTTGTCTAGGAATTTAACAGGTAATAGTGCTCAGATTTTTTAACATAAGCAGAGATAATATTTATAATTACCTAAACTAGTTTAAAACAAAATAAAACTGGGGGCCACCTTACCATTATCAACATTATAAGTGCATACACTCAGTATATTATAGGTTGTTTCATGATATGACCTATGTCAAGCAATTTTGTGGGATTCTGTAATTGTTCTATGTTTTGCTGTGCGTTACTTTGTGTCCATTCTAGTTTTGCAATCATCTTGATGGGGAAGAGAGAGCTGGTTGTTTTGCTTTGTTTGTCTTCCTGGTGTCTCTTGATAATTATTGTATGGCTCTTCCTCATGATGCCACGGGTTTGTCTGCAGTTTGTGATTGTGGTATTTCCTGATCATACTCACTATTTTTTTCTATTATTAATATGTTTTTAACAGGATAAAAAACTGAAGGTTCTGATCTGATCTACACTAAAACAAGGGGGTTTAGATCGAGTTTTACATACAGTGGACTTATTAAGATAGATATGGTTTGTACTTTAACTTCATGACAATCTTCCAACATCAAAATGAAATTATATGGAAGCAAACCATTGTAAGTTTCTAAGTCTCCTGTCTATCTGATTCCATATTCAGTTTCTCCAGCAATGAATGCAAATTGGCGTAAATTGTTTTCTATTATGATGTTCTATAGTATTGTCTGCGGATTATGTTATTTAACTCTTTTGCATGCTGGGTAATTTTGCATGTTGATTTGTCTCTGTAGAATTGTTTCAAAATCATTATAAAATAATTCAGGAATACCATCAGAGTGTCAATCAGTTTGGATTCAGATCAGGCCCGACATTTTGTCGGGCCTGATCTGATTCCAAACTGTTTGCAAAGGTTATCAGTAGATGATAGATGATGTCAATATCAAGCAAAGGGTTAACTGTGCAGTCTATTGTACAAGAATCATTTCACTTTCAAGAGAAAATCTCCTTACACATGTTACATTCGACAGTCTTATAAACATGGGTCAGACCTTTGTCCTATTCACCCTTAAAAACAAGTTGCATGTTTGATTCTCGGCTCCTGCTTCCAGTCTTTTGACTGAGACTTTAAGATGTGGCCCTATGGAATGTTTTTGGGATAGACAATCACAATAAGACAGACCCATTGAATTAAACATATAATAATGCAGATCCAAATTCCCTAAGAAATGATAGAAAATGACAATTCCTATGATAATTTACCAATATTTTTTTATAAAATTGTTCCTTTCTAAAGCAATTCAACTTATGAGTTTCATATTTATTCTAATACTTGGCCAGGGGGCATTGTAATTTACAATAGGCTGCAGGATAATAGCTTTTTATGAAAGCTGCAACTTGTACTCTTCCAAGAAAAGGCCTGAGTTTGTTTACTGTCTTGCTGACATATTCTTTTGTCCAGTTCTATTAATTTAAAGCTGGGAGCCACTAGCCCTGTCCTCCTTGGTAGAGTTGAACAATTATGTTGAAAAGATTCCGCCATGAGCAGTATTTACCAAAATTTCTACATAAAAAAACAACAACAAATGTTCAAAATTGCCTAATCACTGTTACCTGGTATACAAGTGTGCATTTGCATACACAGCTGTATAGTGAGCTAGAGGCATAAGCCTTTAATCTACTATGTGTGTGCAGGGTACCATTTCCCAGTTATAGCTCTTGGCCTGATATGCTCTTATTTTTGTCCAGCTATACCATGTAAAATTGAATAAACTGAAGGCTTAATGTAATTTGCATCTATAATGGATAAAGAATACAAGTCGATAAATTCCTCTAAATGATCTGTGGGAGAATAATGTGACACGATATACTGTATCTAAACCAGAGCCAAACATGTGTGAAAATGATGTGAGGTTATAAGGGGTCTGATCAATGTAAATTGTTTGCATTGTAAAAAGAAATTATGTTATTTTGTTTGTTTGTTTTGTTGCTTTACCTCCCAAGTCAACAGCTATGGTCATGGCGGGACGGTCAGTTCACCTAACCACACTTTTTCCTGGGCAAGCTTGAACAAGCAATAGAAATTATGTAATAATCATTATGAAGAAAACCATATAAAAATAAATAATACCATTACCTCTGTTATTTTGCATGCTTTTTTGTAATCTGCAAGTGTTTTCAAAATTAATGTTTTCATAAAAATTCAGGAATTTCAGGAATACCATCAAAGTGAAACATTGAAAAAACTCTTTCAAGAATACCACCAGAGTATCTCATTCGGTTTTGATTCAAATCCAAACTCTCCTAAGTGAAAATTGCAGCAACAGATTGCAGTGAAACAGTAAATTAAAAAAAAAATTGTGATTATGTGGCAACCAGTCAAGGTATCTCCGTAAGAAATTTGAACCACCTCTTATCACCTTAGTTCATACCTTATTCGGATGAACACATTGAAACCAGCCATTGACAGTCTGCATAATGTCTAAAGGTGACATTTTCTCATGTTACATTTCATTTGCTTAAAAAAAATCAAGTCTTTTGGGCCAGACACTACTTTGATTTCTTCTGTCTTGTTTGATTTGCTGAGTTTTCTAATTTCATTTTATGCTGGAAAGATTAGAAATTTGGCTTTTTTCTATAAACTTACTGCCCAGCAACCAAATAAGGCCTGATATATCATGTAAATCATCTGCATATGTATGAATTGCATTAAGAAAAAATAATTTAAAAAATCACAAAATGTGTCAACTGCTGCATTCTTGGTGTTTTAAGTTTAAAGTGCCCCAAGAGTGGATGGTTTGGATGACATAATAGAAGTTACTGAACCTGCCAATAGAAAATGTGATCATTTTGTACCAACCAACATTTGACCACTTCACAACCATCATCATCCTGATTGGCTAGAAGCTGGTATACAATAACCTTGGATCTATCTCTTCTCTTTAGATAAAAAGCAAGGTCTACCTCAGTTTTACTTTTTCTTTAAGACAGATTATGTACCTTGTATTGGTGAGCAATGACATCTGTGCTGATGCCATCATTGCGCCAAGATGACTTTTCTTGTGTTGCGGCTAATTTCATTTAAATGTGTATTTTGCACCTATCAAATTGTGACATCTACTTTTCTTAAATCTTGTCTGGCTTGCTGGGTTCTCTATTTATCATTTTACTCTCTACACAGCTGAGAAAATTAGTAATTGTTTCCTATACGGTGTTGTTACAAGAAAATTGGAAATTGTAAACTATTTTAAAGGGCAACAGTCCATGCTGGAAGAGATATAAGTGATAATTTTCCTTCCATGTTGGTTTCTTTTGATCAGAAGGTTTGAGATGTTGTGTTTGAGTTGATGGTTTACCTCCTAATCAGCAATGTCTTCAGTCATGTTGGGATGTTTCCTGGCCATGTGTTGAACCAGTACTTAGCAGAAGACAAAGTGTTTTGCTGAAGGACATTACACAGTGCCCCTGGTTACCCTTCTCTCAGAATTACATGTAAAAATCAGTTTACATGTAATTACATCTCATTTTACATGTTATTACGTGTAATTACATGTAATGTTACTGATTTGACATGTAAGTAACATGAAGTTACACGTAAAATGAGAATTACATGTAAAGACATGTAAAACTCAACAGGTTTTTACATGTTATTACATGTTATTACATGTAAAAGTGAGACTTAGGAAACTTTTATATGGCAAAATATGTAAAAAGTTGGACTTAGCCAAAAAAAGAATCTGTAAAATGAACAACCTCAAGACTTAGAAAGTTTTTATCTGTAAAAATGTGTAAAAGTTCATACTTAGTTTTATATTTGAAAATATGAGAACTTAGATATTCCCCAACTCACCAAACTGCCTAATACAAATTAGACTGTTATAATATATTGTTGATTTTTTTTACGAACACCATTGCAAATGCTATTAAGCCATCAAAATACCATGATTTACATTTAATTGCTTAATTAAACAGTCTAAACCTACGAGGATGACCATTTTTATTGTTTGTACTATTCATGAGGTTATTTGTTTTAGATTTAAAATTTAATTAATGTTCAATATATTTAAATAATCTACCATGAAAATACCATTAAAAGTAGTTGAAAGTAATGGCTGACCATGAATGTGATGGCATCTGATATTCAATGGGTCCATAACCTCTTGTTTAATGCCCATTATTATAATATTTCTATGTAAATCCATATCCAAGTCTGAACAGGAAAATAATGGCCAAAGGAAACATGATCCTGAAAATTCATGGCCATAAAAATGTAAATTCCATTCTATATACATGTACCATTATATATAATTTGAGGCCATCAAACTAGCATAGGTAGACATTTCATAAGGCCACTGTTTCTGATTTTAAGCCATTAAAATGCCATGAAATCACATTGGATCGCTCATTCAAAAACTAAACTAATGAAAATGGTCATTTTTCATTGTTTATAAATTATTTATGGGGTTTATATATACATTGTAGCCATTAGTTCAAAAGATGTAGTGCAGACACGGCTTTCTCGCAGAGTTATATGACACTAGTGACCTTGAAAATTAAGTAAAGGTCACAAAAATTTAATCATGTCCTCTCAATGATGTGTCTGTGCGAGTTTAGTCAAAATTCTGGCCAATGGTTCAGAAAGTACAATGCAGACAAGATGTTTTCATAGTTATATGACCCTGGTGACCTTGAAAATTAGATCAAGGTCGCCAATTTCTAATTAATTCTTAAGATCCTCCCAGTGGTGTATCTGTGCCAGTTTGGTCAAAACCTGGCCATTAATTTAGAAGAAAGAGTGCAGACAAGGCTTTTTCCTAGTCATATTTGACCATGGTGACCATGAAAATTAGGTCAAAGTCACCAAAATCTAATCATTTCTAAAAGTTGTTCCAATGATGTTTCTGTGCCAGTTTGGTCAAAATCAGGCCATTGCTTCAGAAGATAGAGCACAGGCAATGTTTTCATAGATATATGACCCTAGTGACCTTGAAAACTAGATCAAGGTCACCAGTTTCTGATCATTTTTATCATTCTCCCAATGGTGTATCTGTGTCAAGTTGGTCAAAACCTGGCCATGAGTATAGAAGAAAAGATGTAGCCAAGGCTTTTTCATAGACATAAATGACCATGTTAACCTTGAAAATTGAGTCATGCATGGTCACCAAAAGCTAATAGTTTTTTAAAGTCCTCCCATTGATCGATGTATCCGTGGCAGTTTGGTCAAAATCTGGTCATTGCTTCAGTTCTGAGAGTGCAGACAATGTTTTTTCAAAGAGCTTTATATGACCCTGGTATCATTCAACATTAGGTCAAGGTCACCAAGATCTTATCATTTTCTTAAAGCCATCACAATGATGTATCTGTGTCAGCTTTTGGTCAAAATATGCCAAATATGGCCATTGGTTGAGGATATAAAATCCAAGTTTTTTTAATGGTTGTATGACCTTGATAATGACCCTGGTGACCTTAAAATCGGTAAAGATCACTTAACTGAAATTAGATCAACTGCTCCAGCTAATGTCTGAACTTTCATGGTCATAAAAAAAAATCTTGAAAAGCAAGCATTTGCCAGGAGGTACATTTTCGGAAGAATTTTTGTATCAATGCTCTAGGGCTGGGGCCAGTCTAAATTTGAAAGTAAGGAATAGAGCCAAGATGCGCACAAATCATCCCTTTGTATGATACATAAATTTTATATAGTATCGTCTCAATGTTCCAAAAGTAAACAATGCGTGTTTTACCAGTGTCTTTTTTTTTTTTTCAAAAAGAAATACTTGTTGATATTGCGTCCCTTGGCGGAAGTCTTTTGTTTCAATTTTCGAAATTTTCTCAAAACATGTGCGTCAGGAAATAAGTTGCAACGATCATTCTGCACTTGCGAAGCCTCATTAGTATAGCTGTCCATTGATGAAACTGTTGTGTAAGTATTTTCCTTTCATTTACTTTTATGTACAGTATCGAACGTTTGTGTATCAAACAAAAATATCAATCGTCAGTTCAAGAAAGTTTGCTGCACTGTTCCCTACTGCCCAAAATTGTTATTTCCTTCCACAATCTATTCCATTATGTGTTTAATTTAGTTTGTCAAACGAGAGAACAATGTTTTTAAACTTAACTTTACTTGTCTCCATTAATTGTGATGTTTTTGTTCTGGAATTGAGGAAATCTCGACAGGTTCCCCACCCACTAGGCTTGCATTACGGAGAAAATAATTAGTTGTATTTTAGGAGCCTGAGTTTTAAAAATAATAAGCATGATATTTTGATTAAATAAAAGCAAGGTCTTACTACAAGAAAGCAGCAACCTAAATATTTTTGTAAGGCATTTAATTTTGGCAGATTGAAAGATTACCTATCTGTAATTTCAATAACAAGTTGGGCTATGAAAAACATTCTGCAGGAGCAAAGGCATATGGAAGTATCTGTTTGAGTTTCAAAATAAAAGTTAAGCTTTATAAAGGCAAGAACAAGTATAAAAAACAGCATTGTGAAGTAAATGTGATCACTTAATTAATCAATTTATTAAAATGTTTTTAATATTGAGTGAGGATATTTCACTAGAAAGAGTCTGGAGAAAACGTATCTGGAGAAAGTGTGGTAGCTCAGTGGTTAGGCACTTGCCTCTGGTGCTAGAGGTCCCAGGTTCGATCCCCGCTCTCGGCGAAGAAAATTTCGGTGTCCGAACACGCTTTCCCTAGTGTCATTTGCAGGGATGACACTTGATAAGTGCATCGTCCTTCGGATCGGGACGTTAACTGGATGTCCCCTGTGCAGGGAGAGTCACCCCTTGTGCAGGTTAAAGAACCCTACGGTAGTTTCGATATGGTTACTTGTAGGCTTTCATCCTGCACCCGGAGTGTACAAAGTACACCTGCTGATAATACTTGAAAGAGGGTCTGGCAGTATATAGAGAAAGAAAAGAAAGAAAATATGATATGTCGAATATGGATAATTTTGTATTGATACAAATATCATATCGAAAGATTTGACTGATATGCAGACCTAGGGAAAACCTATCGTATGATATAGCGATTATTAATAATTTTGTATCAATACAAATATCGTATCGAAAGATTTGACTGATAAGCAGCCCTAGTACGCTACAGTATTTTGGTGTATCTCAATCGAAACATGAAAAACAAACGATGTTGATCTAAATATAATCCCTTTTTCTTTCTAAATTTAAAATGTGCTTGCATGTTTCCTTCAGAATAATGACACATGACATGTACACGAGAAAAAGCTGTGTAAACTGATTGAAGTATTGCCAACATGACGTTTTGCATATCTGTGACTTACGCTGTGAAATAAAAATCACATCTGGGTTGTAATTGTTTTGTTGAGCCTGCTCATGCATAATGTTTAGGTAACTTCTTATTCTGTAGACACAGTCAGTTCATTAAAACCATGTTTTTGCTATTTTCTGCATTTAAAAAGCAGTTATATTTGAAAACATACGCCAATGGGCGTAGACAGTATTTATAGGAGAACAAACATGACGAAAATACAAGTCTTTTTTTACTGAAGTTTAAAATATTGGCCAGGTACATTGGTAAACTAAAATGCTTTAATAGGAAACAGGTTGTTATGGGGTTCAAAAGCTGAAAGCTGGTTTATTAGTTATTCATATTGTTGGGTCCTTCTCTTTTCAGTGAGAAAATATTAAATGATAATGAATATCAATCATTTTGTATAGATATTCATATTGTTACGAAAAAATGATTGATACCCAGCACTAGTGTAGACCCAAATCTGACTTCTCCTGTAGGAACAAGACCAAACTCTGCTCTGGACCTGCGTCGCGGGTGCAAATCGGTGTGTGAACAGTCGATATGCAAAGTTCAAATATACAGGAATGAAATCAGATTACAACAAATTACACAATGTAATCTAAAGTAGGTGACTTAACAATTTCTAAGTTAAACACTCAAAAATATATTATCAAATGTGCATAAATATAGGGTGTACATGTTCAATGTGTGAACAATCATAATACAAAGTTTGAATATAAAGGAATGAAAACTGCTTGAGTTACAGATTACACAAACAAGACACCCACTAAGCATTTCCGATGGAAAAAATGTTTAAGTTCAACAGCCCTAAAAATAAGAAAATATTTATTAAATGAGCACAAAATGAAAGGTGCACATCTTCAATGTGTGAACAATCATTATGCAAAGTTTGAATATAAAGTAATGAATACTGTTGGAGTTACAGATTACACAAACTAGGCACCTCCTAAGCATTACCGATGGAAAAAAATGTCTAAGTTCAACACCCTTCAAAAAGTGAAAAAAATTATGAAACGTGCACAAAATAGGAGGTGCACATCTTCAATGTGTGAACAATCATTATGCAAAGTTTGAATATAAAGGATTGAATACTGTTGGAGTTTCAGATTACATAAACTAGGCACCCCCTTAGCATTTCTGATGGAAAAAATGTCTAAGTTCAACACCCGTCAAAAAAGTGAAAAAAATTATGAAACGTGCACAAAATAGGAGGTGCACATCTTCAATGTGTGAACAATCATTATGTAAAGTATGAATATAAAGGAATGGATACTGTTGGAGTTACAGATTACACAAACTACGCACCCCCTTAGCATTTTGGATGAAAAAATTGTCTAAGTCCAACACCCCTCAAAAATGAAAAAAAAATTATGAAACGTGCACAAAATAGGAGGTGCACATCTTCAATATGTGTACAATCATTAGGCAAAGTTTGAATCAAAAGGAATGAAAACTTTTAGAGTTACAGATTACACAAACTACGCACCCCCTAAGCATTTTGGATGAAAAAATTGTCTAAGTCCAACACCCCTCAAAAATGAAAAAAAAATTATGAAACGTGCACAAAATAGGAGGTGCACATCTTCAATATGTGTACAATCATTAGGCAAAGTTTGAATCAAAAGGAATGAAAACTTTTAGAGTTACAGATTACACAAACTTGGTACCCCTAAAGTGTTGCGGATGGACGGACGGACGGACAGACGGACGGACGGACAGACGGCCGGACGGACGGCCGGACGGAGTGGACCCACTACTAGACCTGCTTTCGCTAAAGCGACGCAGGTAACAATTTGAGCTGGGTCCATACTGTTGACCTCATTAGGTTACCTACAATAAGCCGCAACATGAGATTTCCAACATTGTGGTATGTGCGACCAGTAAAGGCTCAGACCAGCCTGCACATATGTGCAGTCTGATCAAGAGCCTTTGCTAGTCAATTAAATATTCCATGACTGTTAAGCTACTGACAGAACATCATTTGGAATTTCTATAGGCTTAAAAAGAGGCTGCACACGCTCATCTGAGTCTACACTTGTCAAAATGCCACATTGTTGGAAATCTCATGTCATGGCTCATTAAATTTAAATTATGATTGTCAATGATGTACAGCAGACAACTTAAGCAGATGACATTTTGAGTTTTTGATGCAGTTTTTTGCTGGCGCTTTTAGGGTTGATAGACAAGGTCTTTAGACACACATGGAATATTTTTTTCAGGGCATGAAAATGGATATTGCTAGACTGACAGTGACACCATCCTTCCCAGCCTTAAACAATTTCCGAAATAAGCACAAATGCCTATAAAGTCGTCAGGTGAAGTGATACTAGAAGTGAACCGTCCTTGTTTGTGTAAACTAAACTTTACAATGTGAGTAAAAATAATCGTCATATTGTTTTACACTATTTGCCTGCGTACATCACACACCTATTAAATGCACAACAGTCTTTTGAGCCAAATCCGCAGGGAAGTCTTGCTTAGAACTCGGTGTAAGACACACATCAGTTTAAGAGCTTTAGGTTCGCCAGAAGATGCTCAACCCTTTTCATTCTGATTGATTTTCCAATCATGCACTTTATAGAATATAGAATTGCCCATTTTGTATTTGAAGGGGTCACAGGTAGATTTTTCAAAATTACGAATATGGTGTATTTCTGCCATGAAGATTTGGTTTTGTCTTTGCAAAACAGTGCAGACCCTGATGAAATGTTAATTGTAGTTGCGGGGGAGTGCAGTGGTAGAGTGCTTGACTCGAGACTGAGGGATTGCAGGTTCGGCTTCGCCGGCGGCACTGTGTTGTATCCTTTAGCAAGACACAATAAAACCCTGCTTAGTACTTGTTCAACCCAGGAAAAATTGTTGAGTGGGACATAAAGAATCAAGTCAAACAAATCAAATCATTGTAGTTGCATTTCATCATGGTCTTCACTGTTTACCAAAGAATCTGGATATATTGATAGTTTTAGATTTTTATGCCTGCTTTTTTCTCTAATTTTGAACTCCATAGAAACCAAAGTCCATCCGTCGTCTGTTTCATTTCTGGTAAAGTTTCGTATCTGCTCCTAAACTGTTGGACGTACATGTAGCAGCTTCAACTTTACAGGTGCAAATAGGAAAGGTGTATTTGACGGTTGCCTGGGCAACAATTTGTGTGACCTTGGCCTCAAGGTCAAAAGTTAAATAATGTATTTTCTTGTCAATGCAAAACACTAGGACCTAGCAACTTCAAACTTTGCAGGTGCATAGGTTACATGATGTATTGGACAACATTTCATGTGACCCTTCAGCAGGTATTTGTAGTCAAGTCTTAAAAGCAATGTTTTCAAATTTTTTGTATGGAAGATTTATTTTGTCATGAATTAATTTCTGTTTTACTGAAAAATGGCTCAGTACAATGTGAAAAGAGATTTAATGTCATGAGAACAACATTGTCTCAGATCAGATTATGCATCCACATAATTTTATCAGAGCCATTGTTTGCTGTCTGGATACTGCCTATTCATTTTTTTTAAACTAGCCTTTGGCTAGCCAGGCCTATGTAGTAAAGCTAGTAAAGGCTTGTTTTTTTATTTTTCAGCTTTTAACCATGATCACAGATCCTATTAAATAGAAGAGTATACTACATGTACATTTATTTGTTGGTGCTTCCAAAGATCTATTCACATGTTATAACCTACATGTATCAGTCCGGGAAAGGTACCATTCCTTAGCTGTCTGCTAAATCCTAATGCTGGTTTGTACAAAGATGCAGCGCTTTTTGGCTAAATGGAACATCTTACACTCTGCTACTAGACCATAAACTCTGCTGTTAGACACCATCTCATGAACTGTGCACTACATCCAGGTACAAGAAAAGACCTAACAAGAGTTAGACAGTGTTAAGAAACTTCACAAGTTTGAATATTTGTGTTTCTATAGATCTACCTAATGAAGCTGATTTGAATGCACCTTACAATTTGCATAATGACAGATTATAGAAGACTGACACTTACAGGCTGCTGTACAGAATCATTGTGCTTTCTGCACATGGGTGAAAGTTTAAAATTTCCAAAATCCTAAATTTTTGAGACTCCACCTCAAAATGTACAAACAGAGCTCGCACAGACCTGGAAAAGTTCTTGAATTTGACCTTGGTCCTGGAAAATTCCTGGAATTTTAAAAAAGTGCCTTTTGTCCTGGAATTGTCCTTGAATTTTGTAAAATTTTGAAAATATGAATTAGTCCTTGAAAAATATAAAATACGAGTCCTTTTGGATTTATGGGATGCGCAAAAAACTTTCTGAAAATCGCCCAAAACTGAGTGAAAATCACTAAATACACGTCCAAGAGCAAAGTGTGACTCCTATTCTATTCAATTTGTGCGATAGTCCCGTTTTTTATCACCAGAATCAGGATCAAAGAAAACAAGCCTTTTCACTTCGATGTTTTCGGCTGAAAAAGTGCATTTTTTGCGTTGTTTAATACAAAATTGGGAAGAAATTGAGTCCTTGAAAAAAAAGCCCTGGAATAGTCCTGGAATTCTGTTTTCCCATTTCCGTACAAACCCTGTACAAACTATCAACATTTTTTTTAAAATTCAAATTCAGAAAATTTGAAATCTAAGTAAGGAAACTATTACAATCTGTTGAATTCTGCATTTTAGGCTGACTTTCAAGATAAAGTCAGCCTCAAAATTCTGAATTCAGGAATAATCTTGAAAACTTTCACCCATGGATGTCTTCAAAGAAAACCCAGAAAGTGCTGTGTAATTGCATAGAGAAGAGCAATGACAATCTTTTTTTGTGTTTTAATGGGACAAAGACAAATTTTTAGTAGACTAAGTAGGCCTCTAAATCAAGCATGTAATGAAAAATTATTTGTTTTATTTTCAACCAAAACATATGGTGTGGGTATGCAAAAGAATCGTTTCAATCGACCGTTCTTTTCAGCACCCAAAACAAATGTTAAAATTGATGGCAAAGAAAATATTTTCAAATATTACACTCCAACTTTTTGTTTATCAGAACCTAGCACTATTACATGTAGCTATTTAATAAATTATGATTAATGTTTAACCATGTTAAGTCTTAAAATACAGCCTCATTTTGCAACAGTTTTAATTTAGTAACCCTTTGAATGCTAATTGCTCCTAAATGTGTACTTTGGCTTTACAGTGAAGACCCAGATGAAATGCTGCAGTATGCAGTTTTTCATCAGGGTCTTATCTATACTATTTGCTAACAGGAACAATCTTCAGAGAAAGAAGTGTAGCTAAAATAATATTATACATTGCAGGGATAATGTTGGGATGGACCAGCTCAAACCATTTTGTGAAAAAAAGTAAATGTTTAGCCAAGATGAACTTCTATTTTTGGCCCCATATATAAGCTATTTAAAAATATATCCATAGTTTTGCTCTAAGGTGCATATACCTGTAAAGGATTGTTCATCCAGTTTTATAAAGGGCCCATTAAAATTTTAATGGGAAATGGATTATCAGCCCATTTATAGGGCCTAGCTTTATCATTTTTGCCATTTATGGGCCAACAATATCCCTGCATTATTATATAATATTCTAAAAACATATTTACGCGTAAAATTGAAATTGTATGTGTACTCTACATGTAAAATTTTGATTTTACATGTAAAATTTTAATTTTACATGTAAAATCTGTGCTTTGAGCATTTTCTATTCTATGTGTAGAATTTTAATTTTACATGTAAAATGCTACATTCTTATTTTACGCGTAAAATTCTGTGGGTTAATCTTTAATATTTACACGTAAAATTCCACATGTAGAATTTTAACTTTACATGTAAAAACTCTACATGTAGAATTAAAATTTACGCGTAAAACCCAACATGTCAGTTCAAGAATTTGTAATAGCAGACATTTATTTACGTGTAAAAATCATGTTACTTTAGAGCTTACATGTAAAGACGCGTTATTACATGTAAATTTTTAAATGTTGAAGTCTCTCCTTTTTGTTTAAATTTTTTCTACACGTAAGAACCTGTAAACTTCAGTCCGAATACTCCACGTAAATATTATTACATGTAAAAACATGTAAATTACGCGTTATAACATGTAGTTCTGAGGGAAGGGTAGGCTTCAACCAGCAACACCTCAATCTCAAGTTGAGCACTCTACGCTCCTCATATCCTTGTTGGCTTTGACATAAGTTACTAGTGAGACTCTAATGATACAGTGCAGTCCCTTTATAATGCTATGTTTGGGGTCCAGGCTTCAACCAGTAACACCTCGATTTCAAGTTGAGCACTCTACCACTGAGCCACTACACTCCTCATATCCTTGTTGGCTTTGACATAGGTACCAGTGAGGCTAATGATACAGTGCAGTTCCTTGATAATGCTATGTTTGAGGTCCATAGGAATGAACAGTGTTATAAGTGAACCATGTTATAAAGGGACAATTTTACAAAGGAATTATAGGAAAATGACCTTTTTATCAGGTCTGGGGAATCTCCGAAACACGCAATCAAAATTATCCCTTAAATGCGCTACCACGCTTGAGATTGGCAGACTTGCTAACAGAGGTAGTTATCCTACAGCTGCGTCGCGGTTCTGAGCGATAGAAATTTGATTATTGGTTTATCATTTTGGCCCGTTTCCGATGATTCAATCGATCATTTTTTGGATGCATTCGGACCAAGGGGTGAGAAGCTAAACGGTAAACAAACAAATTTTTTTGGAAAAAAATCACCAAATTGAACCCTCTTCTGACAGAAACACGTAATTTTTTTCTTACCATTTTCACATCAATATTATTATTGATTTGTGGCCAAGGTTCTGATGGTAAAATATTTATTTATAATCTTTTATTTGTGTGTTGTTATGTTTCTGAATCTAGGGCACCAACTCGCAAAATGCGAGACCTGTGGTGATGGTCGTCGCGGGAATGCGCGATATGAATGCCAACAAAACGGAAGTTGACCACCAACTTATTTCCCCTGATGACATTTAGATTGATTTCCCTTTACATGGGCAGTCCGCTATCGCGCATTTACGCGATAATTTACGATGGCATGTTTCCAAGTTTCCCAAGACCTGTTTATGGTCATTTTCCTATAATTCCTATGTAGATTTCTATGGAAAAAAATGCAATCCACAACATGACCGTGTTATTTCAAATCCATGTTATAACAAGGTGTGAAATAAAGGGACTGCACTGTATATTGTTCAGTTTGCTCTAGTTGCCCTTGGTGTTGCCATGAGGCCCTCATCAAATCAAATCAAAATCAAATCAATTTTATTGGTATAAATTCCAGTCACAGGACTGTCACCAGTCACATGTATACAGTTCACAAGAAAAAGTGTCAATGCTAAACTCCTCTACCAGCGGTAGAAACTTCATCGTATGATTTCCATTCTACTACAGTTAAAATGGAAATGGGTGCATCTAAACATGGGGAATATGGTAGTTGTTAATTAAGGCGCTAATTCGACCAATAAATGAAAGCCTCTTCAAATGCTTTTAATGGCAGAAAAGTGTCATGTATTTTTAGTCAATGGGGGATTTTGAATACAAGATTCTGCAAGAGAACTCTTAAGACACGTTTTCTATAGCATTTCCTGGTTCTGAATACTAAAGGGTTAAATGAATATTTGACTGACATTCTTGAAAGCTTTCTTTTGATTGTGAATTTCAAGGCATCTTCACTTCCATTCAAATTAAGTTCATAAGCCTACTTAACCATGGATTCTTCCTAAATCTGAAAATTGAGGGAGTCGCCGGTTATAATTTCCAAGTACTAATGTATTTCTTTCTCTGATGATCATTTTTGTCATAGCCATCAGTGTAGACGTTGATTATTTCATCTGGGTTTTTACTTGTTGCCAATGACACATTTAGGAGTTAACAGTATACAAAGGTTTATGGTATTTATTACAGCAAAAGAAGAATAAAGTGGCTCGGTCCCAGCCAGCATACAATATCGGGCCCACCAGCGAAACGCCATCATGATGACGTTTCGCTGGTTGGCCGATGGTTGTCCGCTTTCACATGCTGACTAGGGTGATAGTAAGTGGTAAACTTGAGATCAGGCAGTCACTTAGGCTTGAGAGTCACAGGAGTCACTGTGTTGTGTCCTTGAACAAGACAATTTATCCTTAGCATAATACTGGTTCAAAACAGGAAGACAGGAAATTTTCCAACATGACTGAAAAAGTGTTGACTGGGATGTAAAACATCAAACACACATCAAACAAACAAAATTATCGGTCTTTTTGAGGGTGGCCTTTTTACACAGGTTTTACTGTATTACTAGTGTACATATTGTTCTTTTATCATTAAAATTTGTAATTGTCCACTTAGCGCATTGATAATATGGGAGACCACTGTGCTTTCAATGCTGAAGTTTTGGCGTCACTCTCAATGCTGAAGTTTGGGCATCACTTTCAATGCTGAAGTTTTGGCATCACTTTCAATGCTGAAGTTTTGGAGTCACTTTCAATGCTGAAGTTTTGGCGTCACTTTCAACTTCTCTTTTGACTGCAGTAGTTTGTAGATTCAAAACAATAAATGAAAGCAACTTCAAATGCTGCTACTACTGGTACATGTACAGGGAAAAAGTGTCATGTACAGGTTATTGTATTCATTAGAAGGAGATCTAGATTTGATATTGTATGCAAGATTCTTTGGGAAAACTCCCAAATACTGTATAGAAGCGTAAATTGATCTTGGCTATAATAGCTGCCCTTTTCACATTGGCTTGTGGCATATTGGCATTCAATGGTTCACAGATTCCACATGGGAGTTTTGTGGCTATTTTTGATACAAGAGAGTGCCAAGGCATTATGATTATTACAAAGGTTGTCTAATCTAAACACTCAAGGCATTCGATGTTTGCCGTAGTTATTCCAATAAATATGCTCACTAAGTACTGCATTACAAAACAAGGACCAAACACAAAATTTTATTAAATGAAAATGAATCAATAACAGAACCACCACCTTAGAATGGACAGCAGTCAAAGCCACCAAGTGGTGGGGGGCCTGACACCCTGAAGCAGGCAAATGGCAAACAGTGTAGACCCAGATGAAATGTCACATAGTGAGACAAAATGGATCTTTGGAGATAACCTGTGACCCCTCACTATATATGAAGGACCTTCCTGATTATTGTAATGTACATGTATGTAGCTTTATGGAACATTTTATTGGTCTTAAAAAGGTTTATTGATGGAATTTTTTTTTTTTTTCAGGTGATAGGAAAGAAAGTTTTGGAGGAAGAAGTTAGATTTCCTGTGAGTATTTTCAGACATATCACTTTTGATTTTACCTGTGTAAAGACTGTTTACAGGACTACAAACAGGCATAATTTGGTTATGATTGGGCGAGCACTTCTGATGCTGGGGATTCAATTATATCAAATGATGTCGCTAGGGCAGCTGTCAGTTACTGATTAAAATATGTCAACACTAAGTACTTGTAACCCTCTACTGAGAAGCCTACCGACAAAATGAAATATGACAACTGATTATTTTGAATTATTCTTTCAGGAACCCTATCAGAGTGTCAAACAGTTTGGATACAGATCAGGGCTGAGATTTGGTTGGTCCTGATCTGGGTCCAAACTGTTTACAAAAGTTATCGACAGACAATAAAAGTCGCCGCTAGCAAGGAGAGCAGGGTTCGCACAGACCTGGAAAAGTCCTTGAATTTGACCTTGGTCCTGGAAAACTCCTAGATTGAAAAATGTGCCTTTAGTCCTGGAATTGTCTTGGAATTGTGTAAAATCATCCTTGAAAATAGGAAATAGTCCTTGAATAATATAAAATACGAGTCAGATGTGCAAAAAAAACCTGTGTGAAAATCGTAAAAAAAAATAGTGAAAATTGCTAGATACACATCGGAGAGCAAGGTGAAACTTGTATTCTATTCTATCTAATATGTGTGGTAGTCTTGGTTTTTATCACCAGATTCAGAATCAAAGAAAACGATAGCGCCTTTTCACTTTGATGTTTCCAGCTGAAAAAAGTGCATTTTTTGCGTTGTTTTATACAAAATTGGGAAGAAATTGAGTCCTTGAAAAATGAAAAAAGTCCTGGAATAGTCCTGGAAAAGCCCTGGAATTCTGTTTTCTCATTTCTGTACGAACCCTGGAGATTAATTCTAATCTAATATCATCCTATTTTATGAAAGTTAGTAATAAAGTATGTTAGAAACAGTGCCATCATATTAACTATTTTAGTTGACATTCTGTATGTTCCTATGCATAAGTAGTGAGATGAATATACTGTCTGGTCTGAATTTTACTGATAATGCCAGAATATAGATGAGCTGTCTCAGACAAAGGTCTCTAATTGTATCGACTGACCTATCATATAAATGTAGAATGACCTGCAAAAATTTAGCCATGCGCTCGGTTTATGTCTGTTTGTTGTGAGATTTTTCAAGAATAGGAGTTACAAGCGAATGTATGTCTGTGCACCAAATACTGGTTAGCCGCTTAGTCAAGCTTGCCCAGGAAAAAAGTGTGGTTAGGTGAACTGACTGACCCGACATGACAATAGCTGTTGACTGGTACGTAAAGCATCAAACTAAACAAACAAATTGAAAAAAAAACCATAAAACAATGTCTCACAGCCTGTCAGAAGTATATATAGTATAAATACATGTATATTATTTGATGAAATTTATTTATCATCTGCTGAAACATGATGAATATACTGGGCTAGGAACAAATTGTGCTCATTTGGTGACATACATGTATCGTGTGATTTGGCTGGCCATGGCGGTGTACTTACGCCTTAATATCTCAGAAAGTAGACCACAACTGGGCCTCACTCAGTGTGGATGTCCGTTGTCGTCCTGGTACTCAAATTTCCACCAATAAGCTTGGCAAATGGAACAACTGCTGAACATAAAGTTTGATCAATGTAAGGTTGGCTGGTCAAGTTACCTTGTCTGCAATTAATTCCTTCCTTTGGTCATACATGATGCCCGTTCAGACTATGATACCGCCATCCCCATACCTATCACGCTGCTGGACTGTTGCACCCGTGATAGTATGCCGTCGACTTTCTGAGACTGTTGCACCCATGTTATCGTTGACTTTCTGAGACAGCAAGATATAAGAGCACTGTTGTGGCCAGCCTGATATGTTAGGGATGCTTTAGGCCGCCAGGTGCACAACAGACCCCAGCATTGCAACAATTTGCAACAGAGTGGCTGGGCATTACAGGAGGAATGGCGATGGATTCAAAGGGAGATAATCTGTTGCATAATTGCTAACATGCCTAGCGACAACTTTGTCTGCTGATAGCATTTACAAACAGTTTGGACCCAGATCAGGACAGACAGAATGTCGGTCCTGATCTGGATCCAAACGGGTTGACACTCTGTGACTGTTCCTGAAAGAATTTTTTGAAAAAGTTAATTTTGAAAAAAAGTCAGCAGATGACAACAAAAGCATGAAAAAGTACCCGGGATGCAAAAAGCTATGGAAGATTCATTAATTTGTTCATCTTTTTTTCAGGGTCAGAGTAGCAGTTTTGCTGCTGCCTTGGAGACCAAACAGCCATTTCATCTTGATGATATTCCTCAGGTAAGTTCATAGGTTTAGTAAGATAAACGAAAGTTTTGAGCGTAAAATTGTAATTATTTCTTACCCATCAATTTTAACATGTTTTGGATGCTCAAAAGAACCGTCTCATTGGAAAAAGTGTGGTTAGGTGAACTGACCGTCCCAACATGACAATAGCTGTTGACTGGGACGTAAAACCTCAAACCACACAAACAAAATCCCTTCCCTTGAGTCACTGTAGGCATCACAAGGCTCTATAAGATATGCAGACTGTGATCACAATGGGCAACCTTTTTCTCTCCACTCTTGACACAACCATGGACGTCACTCAGTGCATGCACTTCATTTGTCTTAACCCTTTACTTAATGGGAACTGCGGGCAAATAGTGTAGACCCAGATAAAATGCCGCATAATGAAGCATTTCATCAGGGTCTGCACTGTTTGCTCAGACAAAACCGATCCTCAAGGAAAGAAATACAAACTTTTTTGAAACATTTTGGCACATTGCTGGACATTGCAGTAATATAACGAATGGAATACTACTGAATATTAAGGGAAAAAAAATATTGCGAACCGAATTGTAACGAATGTATCGCAATTAACTAAACTTTTGGTGAATTATTTCATCTATATTATGTAAGTAGATGAAGATGATGAGCACAAAACGTCATCAGGCCTTGAGGTTAGAAATCTTTTTTTCATATTTTTTATGCTCAACTGATTTGAAATTTATCCTGCTCTTAAATGTTAAAATGCCAACAATGGTTGGTATTTTAACATTTATAAGCATCTGACAGCTTAAAAGCAAGAAAAATCTTGATTTTTCAGCTTTTTAATTTTTATGAGTAGTTGAAATTTCATGCTCATGTAGTTTAATGTAAAAGGTTTTATAACCTTGTACATCCACATTTGAGCCTCACAGTGAGGTTTGCAACCATGTAAGACTCAAACCAGCCTGCTCAGCTACAGTGATTATCTAAAATTTGGAATTTTTCATGTTGCATGTCTAGCTATTATACTTTCCAGAGACACTGATCAGACTGCACAGAGGCTGGTCTTTGCCTTTGATATTGCATTTCACATGTAACAAAGTCAGGTTTTCTCACAACAAGGCCTATTTAAGGATTCCCTCGAAGAGGACAAATCGAAAATTATTTCATGACGGGTCAAACACATTAATTGTGTAGCATCCCAAAATTGTTGTTTTTGTTTCAGGAAAATCTCCAAAGTCTGGAGGAGATGGCGGAGCGGACTATACAGTCATTTCTGTGTGTACCTGTAACCAGTCGTAGTGATAATAACCTAATAGCCCTCGCATGTCTTGTAAATAAAACCAATGCAAATAGGTAAGATATACACTTCGGCCAGTATATATGATTTTGGTACTTGCCGCTTTAATATAAGCTAACCAGGGAAGGCTTAGACGAGCTTGTGCATTCAGGCAGTTTCTTCAGAGCCTTAGCTACTCAGATTTACAAAGTGGGGACAAAAATAAAGGCTCAGGCCAAGCATCAGGCCTCTAGCCCCCTTTAGATAGCTTTGTATGCCATGTTTAAAGAAAGATTTTGCATATGTGATAAGTATTGAAATGTTATGGTGCTTAGGTAGTATAAGGGAAGATGTTTGAAAAGTCAATTGTTAACTAGAAAATCCACAGGAACAATGTTTTCACTTTGGGTTACTAGATATTTGATTGAGCTAAAAGGAGTTGGTATGTAAATAATATTAGAATTTGGAGCTTGTCACATAGGCAACCAGTCTTCCCAGACTCGCTATTGGCTAATGCAAAGTAACTAGTATGGGCATAGATAAAGGGTCAGACTTAATATAAAATGCATAGTCCAACTAGCTGCAACTTGCATCTATGTTTAAGGAGACTTAATGCATATGCAATAAGTAATCCAATGTTGTGTCGGTGTTTATCCCCCAAAAATTATTATAATTTGAGCCAGTGCATGAGATTTCCAAGAATGTGGTATGTGCGACCAGCAAAGCCTCAGATCAGCCTGCGCATATGCGCAGTCTGATCAGAGCCTTTACTTGTGGCTTGAAAATTCTATGACTGTTAAGCTACTGACTGAACATCACTTGGAGTTTCTAAGCTTCAAAGGAGGCTGCACAGGCTCATCTGTGTCTACACTTTTCAAAATGCCACATTGTTGGAAATCACATGTCACGGCTGATTTATTATAGTCTCACTGTGATGGTTCTTTTCCTAATCATCTCTTTTTAAAGCATGTAATGAAAAAAAAAATCAGAAAGCACTTGCCGGGCTGAGTGCTTATTGCAACATGTCCAAAATTTACATTAAGCAGATCTGTACAATCAAGTTTAAGTTTTCAATAGTCACAGGGTTCGCACAGGCTTGAAAAGTACTTGAATATACAGGACTGTCTTGAAAAGTCCTTGAAAATTTAATTTACCTTGCAAAGTACTTGAAAAACACTCAAAGGCCTTGAAAAGTACTTGAATATCACCATTTGCAAGAGGATTCAACACTGTCAAAATCAGTATAAAATTGTTGTGCCTTTATTTGGTGCCTTTATTTACTCTGATTTTCTAAAACTAATAACTTTAGTAATGGACTTTAGCATTTCAGAAGTAGAATTTTAACATGTAAATCAGTATTTTTCATAAGTTTTCAGTCCTTTAAAACAATAGGAAAGAAGTCCTTGAAAAGTCCTTGAATTTTACACGAACTTGCCTGTATGAGCCCTGAGTCAACTAAAAATGTATATTGAACCATATGCTGATGTTATTAAAAGAGCAGTCAGAACGAGTGACTTGGCTTCTCACACCTTAGTTAATTTATGCCCTGCAGGAAGATGCATTTACCCATTAAATAAGTCAGTTATGAGGAGTAAATATTTCTTCATCTCCTCTTTATCCCAATGATTAATCTTCTATATATGGCAAATATCACCTTATTTTCCATTAACGTCAGGACAGGACCTAGACTATTGATTCGATTGGCGTGGGCAGTCAAGGTTTTATCAGGGTCACAAGAAGTCTGGTCCTGCCATAGCATCTGTTAAAGGAAAATTATTTTAGGTGTAAAATTATGATTATTTTCTTACCCATCATTTTAAATACGTGTTTTGGGTGCTCAAAAGAATTGTCTCATTGAGAATATTCTTTTGAGTACCCACAACATATATTTTGGTTGAGAATTAAGAAAAATATTTTTTATTACGTCCTCTAATCTGGAGGCCTCGTCATAAATATTAATTTGATTTTTACCAATAATTTTGCACTGAATTGTTTATTTTGGGTACCAAATGGAATTGCCTCTATGAGACAATTCCATTAAGTCCCCACAATATTAGATTTGATGCAGTTAGGAAAGTTGATGCAATTCCCATGTATTGATATTTGTATCATCTTATTCGGAGATGCTGTCGTTTCGTTTGGGGCATTGACAAGTGCACACAGTTTGATATATAATATAAGACTTTTTGATTGTTTGTTAAACAAGCGTAATTCGATCTATAATTTATTCTATTCATTTCTATGGGATTGAAAGACATCTTTGAGGTTTGAGTATGAGAGATTTCAGAGAATCCTATATGTTGTCGGAGAGGTTGTGAGATGTCAGAATATACTACATTCGATCTTGAATGCAAATTCTTCCATGAAATACGAAAAATATTCACACAAGTACAGTTGTACTTCATAGACCCATAAAGCTAATATAAACTGTCTATATTTTACTTTAAAAGATTAATGCATTAAAAGATTTTGCAAGATTTGTACAAAAAATTACTTGTGGGAATTAATGAAATTTGTTTTGTAAACCGTGGGAATTCCATGTTATGTCATGGCTAGTAAGGCTATGCCATCTTTGAATTTATTTAAACAGTAAGTGCCTGTGCAAACAAATGATAACTGAACAGACTGCTCTTGGGGGCAGTCTGATTAATGGACATAAGTTTGTTATCTATATCATCAACGAGGCGGTATTCTAAATTACAGAATTGCAAAATTCAGCATTTAACCCTTTACCGAATAGAGAGGCCTTTTAACACTTTTGGAAACAGAGCAGACCCAGATCAGGCAGCCCTTGTAAGAGCTGCCTGATTAGGGTCTACTCTGTTTGCTTATGGAAGTAAGATATATATGATCCTACACTAGTGGACCTGACAAGTAATTTCTTTGTTATATGTACCAACATGAAAATTTATTTATATAATTATTCATAGTGGGTGGAGCCTAGCATGAATATTCATGAAGGAAGGGTTAATGAGTTTAATAATAATGTACACCAAAAATTAGACAATGTAACACATAGTAATCAAAAGTATAAATAGACAAAATGTATAAATGAGATTTTGGTGTATCACATTTTCAAGCAATGAAGGCCCAGGCGAGCCTGCATACATGGAGCTTATGCTGCATGCATACACAAAGTAAGAGACAGACCAAAATTTAAACTTCTAGCCCCACTGTATACCTCAACTGTGGTATTTAAAGCTCCCTTCACACTCACATGAAGACCGCACTACATCCTTTAAAATTGGATGAGTATAGCTGGGACTTGGTAAAATTGGTTAAAAATGTCATTTTCACGTTCATACAGTAAAACCTGTCTTAAATTGCCACTCAAAAATAGACAAAACGAAGGTCTTAAAGACAAATGGTAGCAATACTTTTGACCTGCATTAAGCGATAATTGGTCTTGAAAACCAGTTTTTTGTTTTCTTTTTAAGTGGCCACTTAAGGCAGGTTTTACTATACCATGATGTTTCTATGTCGCTGCCAGGTTCTCACTGCGTCTAACAAGTTCATACAAGGTTCTCTACTATGTGCCTATCACACTCGCACCAGTTCTTACACGTTCTCGGTACTTAAAAGAAGATCGCATCACATGCTTATCGCTGTTTTCACTGCACCCTTCCCGTCCTTACAGATACTATGACATATGCTGTTCTGCCAGCAGCTGGTCATGATGTCCAAACTGAAGCCTTCTTTAAGCCGAAAATGGCGCACCCAGCAAGATCTGCATCTTTGCCCGTCTCTGCCTTCTCTTTGTTCCATCAAAAGGTGCACCCTTTGCATCAAGCAGTGCCTGCTGTCCTTGAATCAGAACAAGTGGCAGTAGAAATTCTGAATTTTGTGGATTCGTACTGTAAAGTGGTTTAAACAGGAGTGAATGTCTGAGAAAGTGAGTCTAGTACTTATACTCAAATCCCTGGACGTGACAGATGCAGTTAGAATCTACTACAAATGGCATAGACGTGGAAAGCACCAACAAAACCTGTTTAGAGCATAGTGCGGTCTTCTCCAACGTGACCTGGACGTACCATGGTCGTAGCATAAGCGTGGTAGGGTCAAAGAGGGAACTCCATGGTTGTAGCAAGCATGCAGTGGCAACGTATTGAGAGCGTAAAGCAATCTTTCTCGTCCCTGCCATGCTCCCCCTATGTCTTTGCAGTTCCTACCACGGCTTGATTACATTTTCACTACGTACATGTCATCCCTACTATGTTCTTACTGCGTCCTGATTAGACCACATTCTTACTACACTTTTTTTAACATGGTCAAAATTTGACCACGGCCTTCATATCAATGAAGACCTTACTATACTCATCTGTTTCTACTACGTTCTACAAGTTCCTACTGTGTCGATCCAATTTTTCAAGGAAGTAGTTAGAAGGTGTCTGAGTGTGAAGGGGGTATTAAGGAGGCTTTTGTGCATATACAATAGGTACCAAAATCTCAAGTACAGTGAAACCTGTCTTAAGCAGCCACTCAAAAATAGACAAAACAAAGGTCTTAAAGACAAATGGTATTTAAATGAAGGCCGAAAGTATTGCAGAATGCTCTCTTGGAGCATTCTGCACTACTTTTGGCCTGCATTAAGGGATAATGGGTCTTGAAAATCATTGTATGGTCTTCTTTTTGAGTGGCCTCTTAAGGCAGGTTTTACTGTACTGGCTCAAATAAAAAGAAATCTGTAGCATTGCTGAACTCTATCTGATGCAGCTGACATGGCTGAACCTTAGGAAATTGACAGGAAATTATATTTCAAATAGCCAAGAATGCAGGCTGCAATATTTCTATCAATATGCCAGAAATGTCTTTCATATTCAAAAAAGAAATGTGTAGCTTAACTCTGCCTACTTGTGTCCTCTGCTGATATCCTTTACAAACAGTTTGGACCAAGATCAGGCTGGATGTTCTGTTGGACCTGATCTGGATCCTAACTGTTTGACACTCTGATGGTATTCCTGAAAGAATTTTTTAGAAAAGTTGATTTTGAAAAAAATAGCAGACAACAAAAGAGCATTGAAAAATTTCCCAGTATTTCTGTGAGAATTTTTCAAAAAAGTTGATTTAAAAAAAAAAATATGACAAAAAAGGATAAAAAATCACCCAGCACGCAAAGAGTCAAGTAAACCAACAAAATTGCATTGGCATGAAGATGCCTGGTTATTCACCCAGTATGACAAGAGTCTTCACCGTCGCCTGATGAAGCTACCATTCAAGCATAAAGTACATGTAAATATTCCAATCAATCTGTCGATGTCCTGGCTGACCAGAGTCGTTTCTTAGGGCAGGCTACTTTGTAGGTTTATTCCATGCTCCGGCAAATATTTTGACATGAAGAGAATATGACATAAGCATTATCTTGTCATATATTGTATTGACCTGGGGCCTAAAGTTATCTTCTATGCTAGAAATACATGCACTGATAACAGAGACTTAAGATCTTATATTTCCAGAAGAAACAGAAACTATGGCAGTGTTTATCATTGGCTTTAAGAGACCCTGGTTTGCAGATTGGGGGTAACCCCTGTTATGTACAATACAATACATGTTCTAAAATTTCAAACACTAGTTGCCTGCCAAAAAGGCCTAGACAAACAGTGCATACCCAGATCAGACTGCTTCTGAAGAAGCAGTCTGATCAGGGTATTCCTTGTTTGCTATTCTGACAAGCATTTTCTGAATTCCCACCCTGATAACCAACATAATTTGAGAACAGAAAGAGAAAGGTGTTCAAAATATTTGGACATTAACAGTACAGTAAAACCTGTCTTATGCAGCCACTCAAAAAGAAGACCAAAATTTGGTTTTCAAGACTGATTATCGCAAATGAAGGTCAAAAATTTTACAGAATGCTCCAAGGGGAGCATTCTGCAATACTTTCGACCTTTATCAAGCTACCATTTGTCATTAAGATATTTGTTTTGTCTATTTTTGAGTGGTAACTTACTTAAAGACATGTTTTACTGTACACCTTTTACTTCTGTTACAGATTTATGGTACTGCTTTAATTTCTGTTACAGGTTTACGGTACTGCTTTAGTTTCTGTTACAGATTTACGGTACTGCTTTAATTTATGTTACAGATTTACCGTACTGCTTAAATTTCTGTTACAGATTTACGGTACTGCTTTAGTTTTTGTTACAGATTTATGGTACTGCTTTAATTTCTGCTACAGATTAACTGTACTGCTTTCATTTCTGTTACAGATTTACAGATCGTGATATATCCTGTATACAGCAATGTTTTCGATACACAGCCACAGTTCTAACCAGTACCATAGCATTCCAGAATGAACGCAGACTTAAAATACAAACACAGGTACAATAAATGGTAACTGGCAAACAGTTGATCAGGGTCTCCACTGTTTGCTATTCCTGTAGGTATTTTAAAATGTGGTAACCAAAATGTGTTTTTTTTTGTTTTTAAGCATATAACGATTTAACACCAGGCTTTTCAGTCCAAAATATTTCTTGAAGCTACAGTCTGTACAGTTACTCTACATCATGTTCAAATGAAGTTTTTTGCAAAACTACCTGTTGTATTAGTAAAACCTGTGTAAAACGGCCACTCTCAAAAAGACAGAAAATTTGCTTTTAAGCCAAAATGTTGGTTGTGTAAATTCAAAAAATGGATTTAGAACTCATGGCACAAATATTTCCCATAACTGGCACAAATGTTCCCCGTAATTGGCATGAAAGTTCCCAATAATTGGCACTAATGTTCCCCATAACAGACACAAATAAATGTTTCCCATAGCTGGCACAAATGTTCTCCATAATTGGCACAAATGCTCCCTATAATTTGCACAAATGTTTTCCTTAAACGGCACAAATGTTCCTGTATTTGACACAAATTTTTCCCTATAATTGGCAGGCATGTTTTCCATAATTGGGACAAATGTCACTCATACTTTGCACAAATGTTTCCAATGACTTGCCCAAAAGTTCCCCATAATTTGCCCAAATGTTTCCCAGTTTCTCACGATTGGCACAAATGTTTCCTTCCCATAATGAGTACAAATATTTCCAGTAATTGGTTGCAAATTTAATGATCCCCATAATTGGCACAAATGTTTCCCATATCAGTTTTTCTTTCAAGGGCTTAATGCTGACATTTTCTAAGAAAATTTAAATATCCAAGAGACCCAACAGCTCCCAGTCAGAGAGCAAAAAGAGATTTGCCAGGGTTCGCACAGGCCTGAAAAGTACTTGAATTTAGAAGGCTTTCTCAAGTTGAAAAGTCCTTGAAAATTAAATCTCTTGAAAAGTACTGGAAACTCACTCAAAAGCCTTGAAAAGTCCTTGAATTCTACCATTTTCTGTAGGACTTAGCACTGTTGATAGAGACCTAAATCAGTATAAAATTGTTGTGCCTATATTTGGTGTAGCATATGCTGCACCAAGTACAGGCACAACAATTTTAATCTAGTTTTCCAGTACTAATGTCCCCATTATCTCAGTCTAGCATTTCTGAAGTAGAATTTTAACACTTCGATTAGTATTTTTATTAACTTAAAGTCTTTGAAAACAGTATGAATGTTCTTTAGAAGTCCTTGAAAAGTCCTTGAATTTACACAAACTTGCCTGTATGACCCTTGTTTGCCAAAAAAGAGAAGCCTGTATCTATGCTTAATATAGAGAAATTTTAGGCTTGTATTTCAGCTTAGCAATGCTAGGTAGTTGTTATAAAAGATCATTTCTGTACTTGTTTACATGCAGTCTTCGGTTTTATTGCAATGAGAGGCTTCAAATGGCCACACTAAATATTTTGTTGGAAAAATAAGCAATATGTAGCCAGTTTTAGGTTGGAAAAAGTGTCTTAGCTGGTTCTATGCCGTGTCTATGGAGCTTTTCTGATTTTCATCTCTGCAATTATGATATGCCCTAAAGACCTATTTATGCATTGCATTTCTCATGTGATGTGGCAATATCTTAGTTCCCATGTCACAGCTCATATCTCTGAAATAACAGCCAGTCTCATTATACTGGTGTAATTACTGGATGCAATTGTGGGATAAAGTATCATCTTTTCCCTTTGGGTGTCTGTTTTTCAAGCTATCTTACAGCACTCTTTAAATGTATAGAGACTTTAGAAAAGGACTGTTTGTAGTGAGAAAATACACCCTGTAGCGCAATTGGTAGCGAGTCTGATTACTGATCCAGGGGTCTTGAGTTCGATCCAAGCCCAGCCCTGTACTTTCTTGTAGATTGATCATGAAATATTTTCTATGTTCATTCTCCTCCTACCGCTGATTCAAGAAGGGCTGTTGTCAGTTACAAGCAAAAGTATGTGCACAAAAGTACTGGTTAACCGCTTATGGTAGTCTAAGCTTGCCCAGGAAAAGTGTGGTTAGTGTAATGTATCCTATGTCTTATAAACTAGTGCATGCTGTGGTCTTATCAAATGAATCTCTGATTTCTAGTTTATAAGACATAGGATACATTACAGTTAGGTGAACTGACCGTCTCAACATGACCATAGCTGTTGATTGGGAAGTTAAATCACAAATCAAACAAAATAGCCATGTTTGCAATTATCCTAGTACATTTTTTCCCCAACCAAAACGAACTGATTTATTCATGAGAAACATTTTTTTTCACATAGGCAGCCATTGATGACTGATGAACCATACATCTCATTGCAATTTTACCAGAGAATAGATTTCAAAACCGACCAGATATCAATTTGCATGTCCATTTATACCTTTTGTATGCTGGTGACTCCTAAATTGTTACTTTGGCAAACAGTGAAGACCTAGCTGAAATGCTGCATAATGCAGCATTTCATCAGGATCTACACTGTTTGCCAAGACAAAATTGATCTTCGGAGAAAGAGCTACAATTTTATTTGGAAATTATAACCTGTGACTCCTTGATATATACAATGGACCATTCCAAGTTTATTATATCAAACCAGATGAAGGTCTGACTGCAAATCCAGGGGTCGCGAGTTCAATCCTGGCCCGGTCCCATACTTTCGTGGAGATTGATCATGAAATAATTTCTACGGTCATTCTCCTCCCTTCCGCTGAATCATTCAAGAAGGGTTGTTGTCAGTTACAAGCGAAAGTATGTGCATGAAGTACTGGTTAACTGCTTGTTCAAGCTTGCCCAGGAAAAAAGTGTGGTTAGGTGAACTGACCGTCCCACCATGACCATAGCTGTTGACTTGGAATGTAAAGCAACAAAACAAACAAAACCAAATCAGATGTAGAATCCATTAGTACATAGAGGGTTAAAGAATAGACAGCCTTGAGGAGCCACCTGCAATATGCATAGACAGCTTTCACTTTTGCTTTTTTAAGAAACCAAAGAACCTTGATCTTTTTCCCATTTTGCCAGCAGTGAAGGCTCTGAGGAGACTCTGCAGATGCCCAGCTTCAACTTAGTCTATATACTGATTTCTTTTAAGTTGGCTCAAATAGTGATAGAAACAGAATGTCTTTATAGAAAATTTTATAGCTGAATAAGAACGGTACTTTGTTATGCTTTGCCATATCTTAAATTCTTCTGTTTTGGATGTCTTCATTTAAAGCATGCCTAATGAATTAGATTTCTTGCCAATTCAGCTTGATTGGGTTCACCAGCAACAAGTTTTAATTGCTTCTTTTGCAAAAACAAAACAAAAACAACACACAAATGCATCTGTTTCTGATGTTGTTCATCTCGTAATCATCTTTTGATATTTTGTTTTCGTGTAATGAGATTTTCTTTTTGATCTTTTATTCTACGAACCTGGTTTATGTATGGGCCTTGGCTTTGTTGCATCAGCGCAGTCTGATCAGCACCTTTGTTATTTGCTCTCTAGCAAGTGTAACAGCTTGGCTTGTAATGTTACATGCAAAGTTTCAATATAAGTCTGGGGTCGAAAATGGCCCCGCCGCAGGGATCACATAGGCTTATATAAAATCCACTTTTTCAGAATATGGTCATGTTGCATATCAAATTAAAGGGAATGAAGCAAACAATAACTTGTTAGCAAATACTTTGTCTTTACAAACACCCTTGACCTCTGGGGAGAGGATAAAAGGTCATATTTTTCTTTTCTGAAAGTATTCATGTTGCATATCAAATCAGCAGGGAATGAAGCAGAGAACACAATGCTAGCAAATATTCTGCCCTTTTATACACCCACGACCCTCGGATGGGACCAAAGCTTTTTCTCTCAAGAAAGTCATGTTGCCTATCAAATTAAAAGGAAGAAATGTAGAACATTATGTAAGTAAAATGTTTGACCTTATGCACACCACGGGTAAAAAGGTCAGACATTGAAATTGTGCAGATAAGTATATTTTGATTGAACAAGGTAAATTGATAGGCTTTGATTATGATCTGAGTGATACCTAAGATGGGCTTAGGTGTTGGAGAAATAGGAATATATTTATTGGTTAATACCCTCTCCTTGTGATAAGGATTCAGATGAGCGATCCAGGGCCCTCTTGTTTTTAAAAGTAAAAAGTTTTCTCATGGAAAATCATACCAGATTTGATCCTATAAACACACATTGTCTTATAAGCACACACTTGATACTTTATACAGAGGATCTTACATGAGTGCACCTGTATGTATTAGTTGAATAAAAAGAGATAAAATCTGAGGCTTTCCAAGCATTTTACCACTTTTTCACAGCAAGTTTAATAAATTGAATAATACATGAGCATGAATGTTAGATTCTATTTATCATATGATGCTAAAATTGCAATAAAAACGTGTTTTTAGCGTAAAACAGTCAAGATTTTGCCATATAAAAGCAACCTTGTCATTGCGATAAATATGTAAACCAATTCTGACACATGGCCTTATATCACTCCCAGATGCTATGTGTTAACTCTAAAAAACTTTTTATTTCCTATCAATTTCAATGGTGTAATTCCATTAATAATAGAGACTGTTATTTGAGCGCTCATGTATTATTGAATTTATAAAATGAGTTGAGGAAAAGAGATAAAATGTGAGGCTTGCTGAGCATTTTATTGCTTTTTGCAACGAGTTTAATAAATTGAATAATTCAGGAGCACAAATGTCATATTTTTATCATATGACACAAAATTGCTTTAAAATCGCATTTTAGGGTAAAAAAGTTCAGATTTTATCATTGACCATCATTACATAACGTTACTAAATCTGTAAGCCACTAATTTTTAATACATGGCCTTATATGAGGAGGGTGCTGGCCTAGTGGTAGAGTGTTAGACTTGGGGTCGAAGGGTGGCTTGTTGGAGACTCACCGGAGACACTGAGTTGTGTCATTGAGCATACACTATATCCTCTGCTTAGTACGGGTTTAACATCCCGACATGGCTAAAAAATTGTTGGGACGTAAAGCATCAACAGAAATGTGCACTGTATTTTTTCTGATTTCAGGCCTTACTTCAAGTAGCCAGACATTTATTCACAAATTTAGGTGAGTTGAACAAAACACACTATAGAGGTCTAGACAATTTCCCCTGGATCAGATCTAGAATGTGTGAGGTGAATATATATGGTAGTACGACTGCAAAAAGAGAGAAATATGTTCGTTTATGTAACTCAAATCTTGTAGATGATCATGTTGAATGGAAACATCCATTTAGATGTAGAGGTGATGGTAAGAGTCCTAAGAGTTTGAAGGAAATTGCAACAGAAAAGCTTAATGTAAATATCTCAAATGGTGCAAATTCAAAAAAAGACAAGGTTGATAAACTTCCTAAGAGTTTGAAAGAAATTGCAAAAGAAAATGTTAAAGTAATTTTTTCAAATGGCACAAATGCAAAAAAAGAGAATGTTGATAAACTTCCTATTATAAAAAGCTTGAAGGAAATTGCTAAAGAAACTCTTGCTGCAAATATTTCGCATGGCGCAGAGTTAAATAAAGAGTATGTAGATGAGATTATTAATGGATTGTGCAGAAACTGTCTGAAAAATGTTTGTCAGATTAACAAAGAAGGAAAGACACAAAATGGTGATTTAGGTTATTTATGTAAGGTGGAGGTAAGTGAAGATCTTGATACATATAGTGGTTCTGATAGTCTAGAAGAACAAGACACACTCCTAGATACTGAAGGGAATCACTCGATCAAGGCACAGCTATCCCCACACACATCAGCTATGTCTGATTCAACAATTTCGTGCAATTCATACCACACTGCTAACAGTGTAGAGACAGAGAATGAAGTTTCTGAAGATCTTGATAATGATACTGATCTAGAGGAGACATTCTTTGATGCCTGGGACATTCTCAATACTCCGAAGTTCTTTAGAAGACTTTCTGATAGTTTCTGTAACAGAAGAGATGACAGCCACTCATCAGTAGGTTTTACTTCCAGTTCTTATCATGATACTAGTAGTCATGAAATATACGTAGAAGATGCTGACACTGGGCTGGGTCATGCAGTCTTGTCTAGTACACAGTTTGATGTAACTCATTCTGTGTCACTTGATGAAATTCTACACACTAATTCTACATCTGAGAACAATAGTCTGAATGGTAGCAAGCATGCTGAGAATCCAACTTCTAATTTGGATGAAAAGAAGAAGGGAAGTGTAGAAAGGCTAAAATCGAGCAAGGAAGAAGAAGTTGTGACCACTCTAAGTCCAGTTGATATTATAGATCTGCAATGTCCTGAGACCGAGCTATCACCCCCTTGTCAGAGTAGGTTGTACTGTTATGGCCTCATTTATGTTCAGAAAAGTAGTACCCTTGGTTCAAAAAAGATGAGTTGTGCTTGTGTTAAGCATCTACAATATGGAAGGGGCAGATGGGAGATTCTGTCCTAATTGTAACTTTCCTGATGCTTATCTGACAAACTTTTAAATCTGCATTAGACCATGATTCTTATTCCTTCAACTACCGGTAAATCATGTACAATTTTATCACTCACTGCTAAAGTATTTCAGGGGACAAAAATATTTCAATATTGCACTTGTCCTACAGGACGAGTGACATACAATTTTCACTGCAAACTGCAAACACATGCACTTGTCCTTTAAAATTGTATGCAATAAAGAACATAAGGGAGTAATATGTAATATGACTTATAAAGGTCCTTATATCACTGCTAAAATGATATTTACCTAGTCAGTTTCATATTTGCATCCCATATACTGACATCAAGATTTCACAGTCAATACTCAGAAAATGCTAGTTTCACCCTCAGATTTTTCACCCTTACCCTACAGGACGAGTGCTTTGGGAAGAATTACTCGCCCTTTCTTGAATCTAGAATTTGCTCGAAATTATGAGCGGACAAGGGGAATTTTTGTCCCCTGTATTTAAAGTTTGATTATGAAATGGCATTTGGCTCTTTCTGTAGATGTTGGCATCCTTTTTATAGCATGGCCCATGCTGGTAAGTCATGGGAAATTGCTATCCAACAAGTGTTTTCTACTGCTTATTCTGAACATTTCAAGGCTTTTGTTGGAAGTTTTTGTTGGAAATGAAGACATTTTACTATTTATTTATTTTATTGTTTGAAAGTTACAGTGAAACCTGTCTTAAGCGGCCACTCAAAAATAGACAAAACAAAGATCTTAATGACAGATGGTAGCTTAATGAAGGTGGAAAGTATTGCAGAATGCTCTCTTGGAGCATTCTGCAATGCTTTTGACCTGAATTAAGCAATAATTGGTCTTGAAAACCAATTTTTGGTCTTCTATTTGAGTGGCCGCTTAAGACAGGTTTTACTGTACTGTTGTCTTGGGTTGTGTTGCACCCAATTTTTGGATGGTACAAGTGAAACCATATTGGCTGGGATGTCCAAACAGTTAAGTCTGTGGCAGGGTAAGAAGCTGTAGATTGGTAGGCAGGAAATATGGGTACACTCTTATATGGAATTCTTGAATATTCACCATTCCTATTTTGGTGCAATGTAATACGGTTATGTATGGCCATAGCATCACTGTATGCAAGTTGGGTTGTTCTGAGTACAAAAAGGATCACAGGAGTAAAAGTTTCTAAGATCATTCCTGAATTCAGAATTTTGAGGCTGACTCCATAGAAAATGCTAAATTAGCAGATTATAATAGCTTCTCAGATTTATTTTCAGATTATCTAAGGCAATTGACCATTTAAACTCTAAATTTTTAATATTTCATTGGAATACTGCAAGTTTATGTCCCCTTGTCTTGAATTTCTAAAGTTCAGGGTTGGGTATTTTGAACTTTTACCCATTGGGATTAATATACTAATAATAGAGATGTGGTTCCTATTTCGACAGTGTTACGCTCTCTGTTGTTCTAAGTACAATGGAGTTCTGTTCTAACAGAAATAGGATGCCATTACATTGTACCAAAGTTATAACTTGAATTTATTTTACGTTTCTGATGTTCCTGTTAAATTTTCCTTTTTGTCTAGTTCTTATGAGTCAGCGCATGAGATAATTGTACTTATAGCATAAGAATTAAGTCGGTCTGTATCACTTTCCTTGCTAGCGACTACTTTTGTCGTCTGCTACAAACCTTTCCAAACAGTCTGGACCTGGTCTGGGTCCAAACTGTTTGACACTCTGATAATATTCCTGAAAGTATTTTTTGAAAAAGTTAATTTTGAAAAAAGTCAGCAGATGACAAAAAAGCATGAAAAATTACCTAGCATGCAGATTTACCTTCTTCATCTATTTCCAAACTTTGTATGCAAACAGAAAAGGCTCTGACGATGGCAATGCCATGGCTGCTCGCTACTGTGATACATCAAAATCTCATGTACTGGCTTACTTAAAATTTCTTGTTAGGTTTCATACTTTACTTTGCATATTATTTACAATTGTAGCAATTTTCCCACAGATATGCACACGAAACTTTAGGCTTCTTGATTTTATCGATTCCTGATCTTTGCACCCTTACATACTTTTCTAACATAAGGTACAAATGTAATCTTGATGTTTCGTCTCATCTTTAAATTTCCATGGTTATTTAAGGAACATTTCGTCCTGTCTTTGATGCAGAATGTTGATAAATCGCTAACCTAATTGTACCTTTGAGACGAAATGTTGTCTCTCGTTAAATTGATTTCTTGCTTCTTTTCAAAAATGAGATATTTGAGCCCAAAACGGATATTTTGACAAGTTTTGTCTGATAATTCTCAGTAATCAATTTCAAATTCAATCCATGAAATTGGATACACAGATCGGCATTAACTCATAAAATGCCTGCTTAGATTTGCAGCAGAGGACATTTTAAAATTGTGTTGCGTCATTATGAAGCTAAACTATATTTGGGGAGCGCAGTGGCTCAGTGGTAGAGTGCTTGACTCAAGACCGAGAGGCCACGGGTTCAAGCCTCACTGGCAGCACTGAGTTTTTGTCTTTGAGCAAGACACATTTATCCTAGCTTAGTACTGGTTCAACCCAAGAAGACCCGTCCCTGTTTAACTGAAAGATTGTTGATGGGACATTAAGAATCAAATCAAACAAACAAAACTATGCTTGGTTTTTCATGTGAATTGTCTGCTGTCACAGATTCATATTAACTCATTGCCTACTAGCTATATAGTGTTGTCTGCTGATGTACTTTGAAACAGTTTGGACTCAGATCAGGCCCCACAAAACGTCGGGCCTGACCTGGATCCAAACTGTTTGACTCTCTGATGGTATTCCTGAAATAATTTTTCGAAAAAATTGATTTTGAAAAAAGTCAGCAGACGACAAAAAAGCATGTAAGCAAAGATTTTACCTAAAATTTGCAGCAGATTTGTATGTACAGTATGTTTGGCTGGATACCCTTCTGAAAATTCCTGGGTTTCGGAGGTGAAATGTAACAGGAATATAGAAAATAAAAGAAACAAGACTGAAAAAAAAATAATAAAAAAATAAATAAATAAATAAAAAATTAAATTGCAGCAGATGACATTTTCAAACAACTTGCTATTTCATGTGACTCCTCTGCTGGCACAGATCAACATTCACTTATAAAAGGCCATCTAAAATTTCATGCAGATGACATCCTAAAATCTTTACTTAGCAGCAGACATTTTAAAAATTTTGTTGCTTTGTTATGAAACCAAACAAGGCTAGCTATCTCATGTGAAAAGTCTCCTGGCAGATGATTCTCAGGAAATGTCAAACATATCTAAAGGGAGCGCAGTGGCTCAGTGGTAGAGTGCATGACTCTAGACCGAAGGGTGGCGGGTTCGAGCCTCACCGGCATCACTGTGTTGTGGTCCTTGAGCAAAACACATTTATACCAGCTTAGTACTGGTTCAACCCAGGAAGACCCGTCTCTGTTTAACTGAAAGATTGTTGATGGGATGTAGAGAATCGAATCCAACAAAAACAAACAAATATTTCTACACTGTTTAATGATGTGCAGGGCTGTGGAAATACCATGCCCGACTTGTCCGACCCGGTCCCATTTCATTCAGGACAAGTTTAATATTTCAATTTACTTGTCCTTGGACAAGTGCAAAATTTGTATTAAGTTCATAAAATTTTGTATTTCATATTTTGATTAATTATTATGAGTTCACATGTTGCATTGAAAACCGTGTGGATCCTGATCAACTGGCTTCTTCAGATGCCAGCTGATCTGGATCCACACCGTTTACAAGCATGGTTTCATACTGTTTTCGAAAGTGTAAATTGTTTAAGCACGGAAAGGTATAAGCTAATCTGTACTACGGACAAGTAAAATTTTCTTTGGACAAGTACATTATGACCATTTACTTGTCCCTGGACAAGTAGAAAATTCTACTATTTCCACACCCCTGATGATGTGCCCCCTACAGTTTTTACCCAAGAAAGAATTAATAGTTCAAACATGGCAAAAGAAAAAAGTATTTACTAGTCAAAAAAAAAGTATTTCCTAGTCAAGTCTGGGAATGGTGTATGTTCAATGTGATCTTAAAGGCATGTTCAATTGCTTTTCTAATGGAATGCTACAGAAATTTAATTTATTTTTGTTTGTGCTGTGGCATTCTCAGTTAAATGTAAAATAAATTCTCATTCAATGCTGATGGCAAAATTTGAATTGGATGATATTTTCCCTGTTTCTTTATATTTTTTTTTACTTTCTCTGCGAAGTCTCATTCTTGAGTGTTGAATTAATCCTTTGCATTTTGGGTAACTTTTGTTGTCGTCTGTTGACCTTTTTCAAAATTAATTTTTGAAAAGATTCTTTCAGGAACACAATCAGAGTTTCAAACAGTTTGAAACCAGATCAGGACCGAGATTGTGTCGGTCCTGATCTGGTTTCAAACAGTTTGAAAAAGTTATCAACGAACGACAAAAAGTCCCCTCTGGCAAGAAAAGAGTTGAGAAGCCTGCCTAGGGACAGTATGACAGGATCACTAATCATTGTGTGATATGAATGAAAAATTGATGAAAGTGATATTAAATGCCAAAGCAAACAAGCAGAATGATATCATATACTGGGCCCGGTAGCGCAGTCAGTAGCGAGTCCGACTGCAAGTTTGATCCCATCCTGGTCCCATACTTTCGTGGAGATTGATCATGAAATCATTTCTACGGTCATTCTCCTTCTGCAAGCAAAAGTATATGCACGAAGTACTGGTTAACCCTTTAGTCTACCTTGCCCAGCAAATAGTGTGCATAGGTGAACTGACCATCTGGATATGACCATAGCTGTTGACTAAGACGTATGATACCATATAAACCTTTTTTGTTTTCTTGCAGATGATCTTACAAAACTGCTCCGAGAAATTATGCAACAAGCAAGAAATTTAACGCATGCAGAAAGGTAAGGATTTTACAGTTATTACAGTGGGCTGTTTGTCCAAAATGTAAGCATTTAAGTATAAATAAACATGGGTGAAAGTTTCAGGATATTTCCTGAATTCAGGATTTTAAGGCTGACTTTCATAGAAATTCTGCCTCAAAATACTGAAAATAAGGCACATTATTGAAGCCAGCCTAATTTAATTTCAGTTTATCTTAAGACACTGTTGACCATTCAAAATTGAAATTGTTAATATTGTGTAGGCATGCTGCAGGTTTTAAGAATAGAATTTCTAAAGTTCACGATTTTGAAATTTCACCCATGTTTATAGATGCTTTTAAAGGCCTAGAGAATAATCTCATATTTCAAAAACCATTAAAGGTTGATCTATTAAACCTCTCTTATTCCATGAAAATATTGTTTTGCAATTCCAGTGTTATAAGAATTTAGTATCAAGTGAAATCAGTAAAATAATTAAGTCAACAGCTATGGTCATGTCGAGACAGTCAGTTCACCTAACCACACTTTTTCCTAGACAAGCTTGACTAAGCGGTTAACCAGTTCCTCATGCACATACTAAACATGCTACCAACTGCGCTGCACTATGCGGCCCTGTATTAGTTTGTTGGATGAGATGTTTGTTGGATGAAACTTTAAAAGATGTAGAATCATCTGCTTGGCCAGTGGTCTATGTAAAAAATCCCTGATTTCAGTCAGATTACAAATAAGCCTGGCTGAGAGGAAGTTTGTCTTCTGAGTTTTGGTATTTCTTACCTGCTAAGCTACAGAGACTAGCTAGAATGTTGAAATTCTGCATGTAACAAGTTAAGCTATCACATGTTCCAGAAAGTGGAATAGCAATGCCTCAAATCATTCTGTGTAGATGTGCAGGCTGCTCTGTACCTTTTGGTTCGCTTCCAACAAAATTAGGTTTTCTGGCAAAGATGTGTCGGTTAATAGCTATACATAGCTAATGTTAATTTGTTAGATTTCCGACTATAAATAAAATTTGTATTCTGTATTCTAAGTAGTATCCCTTTGTATTCTGATGGTTTTTCCCATATACACATTGATACAATACATATGGGACTGCTCATTATGTACTTTTGGGGTTCACATGTAGAAATTTCTAAATTATTGTGTATTTCTGTCCTTGAAGGTTGTTTTAATTTTAGCAAACAGTGCAGACCCTGATGAAATGCAGCATTATGCTGCATTTCATCTGGGTCTTCACTGTTTGCCAAAGTATCTGTTTAGGGGTTTCCAATATACAAAGGGTTATGCTACTTACTGAACTAACATGCCGTGATGTGTTTTGTATCAAACTTAATGGAAAAGTCCAATGGCCAACAAAGGGTAAATAAACTGAAAAGACACCAGGCTCCATAGCACAGTCGGTAACATGTCTGACTGCAGACCCAGGGGTTGTGAGTTTGATCCCAGCCTGGTCCCATACTTTCATGGAGATTGATCATGAAATAATTTCTATGCTCATTCTCCTACTTCCGCTGATTCAAGAAGGGATGTTGTCAGTTACAAGCGAAAGTATGTGCACAAAGAAGTTGTTAACTGCTTAGTCAAGATTGCCCAGAAAAAAAAGTGTGGCTAGGTGAATTGACTGTCCCCACATGACCATAGCTGTTGACTGGGACGTTAAACCTCAAACAAAAGCAAAGGGTTAATAAACTGAAAAGAAAGATCATTTAAAACTAAGGAGAACAAAGTCTTTTATTCATGGCTATCAGGTTAAAATATTTTATCAGAGTGTACTATTAAAGAGAAGGTCACCAGACATCTGGAAATGAGTATTTCTGTCAAAAATTCTTCAATCCAATAATCCCAAATCACAGACACACAGGGGCAATCTACGGAAATTCACATCAGTCTAATCATGTGTGAGAATTGCAGTCATAAGGATCCAGACATAATATGGGCCTGATTTCAAGAAAACATGTCTTTGAACCTGCAACAGGAGTAGGCTGAATCCAGCCAGCTCAGCTACATGGACTAGCTAGAATATTGAATATTTGCATTTAGCCTGTTTAGCTGTTATTCTTTACAGAGAGCAAATAACAAAGACTCTGATCAGATTTCCTTGCTGGTCTGTTTTTTTGTAGTTTGCATGCAACAAAATCAATCGGGTTGGCCATATGAAGCAATGCTCCAGATTAATATTTTCAATTTCCGTATCGTCATACTGATGAAAACTATAGCAGGTCAGTACTGAAAGTTCATCATCTTCACAATCATCATTGGGTTTTGATTAACATGCAGGAGCAGGAGCAGTATCAGTCTTCGATAAAAGGATGCTTTGTATTCTTATGCATCTTTATTTACCCTTTTCATACAAATGGAAATTTTCATAAAGCTACATGGTCATACAATAGTCATGATGGTCCATTGTATATATTGAGGGGTCACCAGTTACAATTTTCAAAAAAATATTGTATTTCTTTCTCTGAAGAATAATTTTGACTTAGCAAGTAGTGCAGACCCTGATGAAATGCTGGATTATGCAACATATTATGCGGATATACAGGGAAATTTAGAGACACCCTTAGCATTATGCAGCATTTCATCTGGATCTTCACTGTTTGCTAAAGTACCCGTTTAGAGGTTTCTGGTCTTCAAAGGGTACTGTAGGTTGAGTAAGGTACACCTATCATTATGTTTCTTATTTACTGTTTCAGGTGTTCAGTGTTTCTAATAGACAAGGAAACTGATGAGTTGGTGGCCAAAGTGTTTGATGGTATACAAACTAATAAGAACAACGAAGTAAGTTTCTCATAGACATTTTAGCCACCCATCCCACTCACATTGCTATGAATTATTGGCCATAAATTTCATTTGTTTATCAGAGGAGTTTTACAATGTTCAAGACATGCATATGAGAGTTTTTCATACAATACCATGGCCACTTTACTTTTCTAAAGTGTCATGTAAGAGCATTGCATGTATCTTGACTTGAGAACGTGTAGCCTTTATATACACATACTTTTTAAAGTTATGAGTTTGCATTAAATTGGTTAAAATTCTATTTAAAAAGTGTAAAGTTTTTTATTTGTTCAGTACATGATGTAACTTCCCACACCTGTGATTGAATCTTTAATATGATATTAATACTAGTGTCATCCGCTGATAACCTTTGCAAACAGCTTGGACCCAGATCAGGCCAGACAAAAGGTCGGGACCGGATCTGGATCCAAACTGTTTGCCACTTTGATGATTATCCTGAAAAAAAATCAGCAAATAACAAAAAAACATGCAAAATTACCCAGCTATCAATTTTCATGTGTTAAGTCTTAATGCAAGTTTTATAAGGCTGGCTAGGGAAAGTAGCTGCTACCTAGCAAAAACAGCCTACCGGTTTCATAGAGGTTGGAAAATAGACGCTAGATTGGTGAAGGCAGATCCTCGAAGTAGTGCTATCTTCCCTACCTATTCAATTCTATTCCAGACGATGCCATATCCCTAGCCCTAAATTTTCCCTAACACCTTACCTTTTTTTAATGTGCTAGCTTTCTGTCCTTGGCCACCTCTAGATACCTCTCTCTCTCTACCTGAGCCACTAGCCTTTGATAATATAAAACTCATCACAGGTCACATTTCAATTTGATACTATATGGATCATACTTTTTTCATGCGCTTAACTTTATCTAAAGCATCATGTAACAGCAATGCATGTACCTTAACTTGAGAACACATGTATTTGGGGTATGTGATGGAGTAAGACAAACCAGAAACTATTTAGAATATTGAAATTTAGCAAGTCATACAGAAAATGAATAACAGGCACTAATCAGACTGCCCCTTTGTTGTTTCCATGCAGCAAACTTTAGGCTTCAGGCCTTTAGTTAAGAGTGCATACCAGAAAAACAGTTTTCTTATTTTTCAACCAAAACATATGTTGTGGGTACTCAAAAGAACCGTCTCAATGAGACGGTTCATTTGAGCACCAAAAACATATGCTTAAAGTTATGGGTAGGGAAATATTTACAAGTTTACGCTGATTTTTTTTGTTTATCTAAACCTATGGGCTTTCTTCCTGGTAAGTTGTACCAATACCAATTCAGAATGCAGGTATGAAGTGTTATTAGCACAATTATCCCATTGCCTTTTAGAACTACTTTTGGTAATTCTCTACTCATACAAGAATAATGAATTAAAATATTTATTTCTCTTGGTATTCTTTTTCTCAAGAAATTTGTTATATTTCAGCTAACAGAAATCCGTATGCCAGGTACTCAGGGTATAGCAGGGCATGTTGCCACATCAGGTCAGTAAATTCTTACAGACTTTCAATTTTGTAGATCAATGTTTTATTCAAGCTCAATTTATAATACAGTAAAACCTGTCTTAAGTGGCCACTCAAAAATAGACAAAACAAAAGTCTTAATGACAAATGGTAGCTTAATGAAGGTCGAAAGTATTGCAGAATGCTCCCCTTGGAGCATTCTGCAATGCTTTTGACCTGCATTAAGCGATAATCAGTCTTGAAAACCATTTTTTGTCTTCTTTTTGAGTGGTCGCTTAAGACGGGTTTTACTGTACACCATTAGCAACTAGGAATTTTTTGAAAGTTTTGTTCAAGCTCGATCTATTCTAGAATTTCATAAAATTGTGTGTTTGCAAACAGTGTAGGCCTAACAGAATGTGGCATCTTATCAGAATTGTCACTATTCTATGAGAGAAAAACAATCTTTAGGACCAGAAATACAATTGTAAGTTTTATTTGAAAATTCAGAATGTATTATGGAATACAAGTCCATCAGTATAGAATGAGTATAGAGTGAATAATAAGATAAACAGGACTACTTTTCTGAGTGTCAGCTTTGAAGAATCCAAATAGAAATTATAAACTCTCAGAAAAGATTTTCTGTGTCTTATTTCCATTTATTTTGTTTGATCATGAACTAATATTTGTTCCTTAATGCCATGATTTAATAAAATATTATACACACAAAAAATGGCATTAGAATCACTGTAAAAAGGCATTAAAGAAACATTTATAAGTTGTAATGTTAAAATTTGAAGATAGGAGTTTGTGTTTTCAATTTATGCTAAAACATCAGGCTGATCAGGGCAGTCGTAAAAACCAGAAAGAGAGGAGTTTTTGCGTTCTGCATCACAGTCTTATAACAAGAGTAAAAAACTGACTATACAGTGCTGTCCCTTTATCATATACTTATACTAGTATTGCCCTTGATGCTAGACTTTTGGCCCAACCGTATCGACCAAGCCAAATAGAGCTTCCAGCCCTGCGATCAAAAAGTCATGTAGAGGGCCGATACGGGGGCCGATATTTTTCTGTCCCGCCCTCCCCAGCAGTTGATCTCGCCCTGGAGAAAAAAAAAAGAGGGAATATCTGCAACAAATTTGTAAATAATAAAGAAAGTGGACGTACTCTTGCACATTACCTGATTCCAACCAAAATCGCACCAAAAACACCGCTAAAACATTGAAATATCCATTTTCTTACACCGAGTATCTCCATACAAAATGGCATCAACATCAAACTTTTGAACGTCATGGCACAACAACGTCATAGCTGAACGTAACTTTTTTGCGAACAAAAGGATCAACGAAATGATCAGTCAAGGCCCAATTGTATTCCCATGTAACGCCATGCAAGCCATCTAGGGCTCTTTTTAAGTATTGTCAAAGGACACTATGAAAACTGTTGAATGTACATGCAGTACACAATTTGCATGTTTGACTTATATATGTACTGTTTCTTCTTTGAGGCTGATAAAAAAAACGTGTAATAATCTATATTTATAATGCTGTGTTTGGTGTCCATAGTGTTATAAAGGGTCAATTTTACAAAGGAATTTTAGGAAAATGACCATGTAAAATTCCATGGTAAAAAAAATATTGAGAACCAGAAAATGACCGTGTTATATCCAAATCATCATAGTAACGAGGTATGTTATAAAGGGTCTGTACAATATTTTATTATTTGTTCTTCAGGAGAATTGCTCAATATCAAAGATGCTTACTCTCATCCATTATTCTACAGAGGAATTGATGATACTACAGGCTTCAAAACCAGGTAACTTGATGCATTACCACTGGCCAGTATACAACACTGTTCTAAGATCACTACTCACAAACTACAAGAGCTACACATTGTAAATGTTGTTGATTTTGCTGAGGAAGACAGCGCTGGTTTCTTAAATTTAAGTGTCTGCTTGATGTCTTGTAACTGTAAGTGTTTTGTGGCTCTTCCTCATGGTGCCGTGGGTTGGTCTGCAGTGTGTAATTATTGTGTTTCCTGGTCATACTCACTTACTAAAGTTTAAACTGATTCACAAAGTGGCTTTGTAGTATTCGGAGTTTCCAACCAAGTAAAACACAATCCAGTTACTAAGATGCAGACACTAGCTAAAATATCAAAACTTAAGATGTTGCGTGTTTAGGAATGATACTTTCCAGAGAGTGAAAAAGTAAGGCGCTGATCAGACAGTGCAGATGTGCAGGTTGGTCTTTTTTTGTTGTTGTTCATATCCAACAAAGCCAGGCTTTCTTGTGATGAGGCATTGATACTCTTGGATCAATATGACCTTGACTTCTGCAAGGTCAGCACCCTTGGTAGAGCTGTATACTCTCATAAAGAGATTGGGACAATATGCCCTGAGATTCTATTAGTAAGGTAGAGATAAATGATTTTGACAGCCAGCCAATCCGTTTTCAGCAACTGCCTATTGTCTTTGTTGTCTTTCTGATTTTAGTAGGCACATGATAAATGGACACATAGGTGCTATTCTATACGAAAATGGTACTTCTGTGTAATAGAGCAGAGATGCTTACCATTCCGATTTTTCAGTAGAGAATGGAATATGTTGTGAGATCTTTTATTAGTAAGGTAGAGATAAATGATTTTGACAGCCAGCCAATCCTTTTTCAGCAACTGCCTATTGTCTTTATTGTCTTTCTGATTTTAGTAGGCACATGATAAATGGACCCATATGTGCTATCCTATACAAAAATGGTACTTCTGTGTAATTGAGCGAAAAAAATCTCAACTAATCCCAGCTTGGAATCTAGGCACCATTTTCTTAGGTGCTGGCAATTCATGCTGTCCAGAACTCTTTCTTAGATGAATAACAAACAAGACTTGTGAAATATGGGCTAAAGACATTAATCAGTGGTCGCTTCATCTATCTTGCTTAGATTGATTCTCTTTGCAAGTGTTCTAAGGACAATGATATTGGTGACTGATATTCCATTTCTATTTTTATCCCACATTGGTGACAGATTGTCTGTTTCTGTTCTTATTGCCAGTTGCTTATAAACAAGATAATCAAATATAAGACAGACATTTAAGAGAAGCCTGTTAAAGCTTGGGCACTCTTGATTTGTTGAAATGCATGCTTTTTCCATTCTAACAATGAATATCCAGATCAGCTGGCTTCTTAAAAAGCCAGCTGATCTGGGTCTTCATTGTTTGTCCTTCAGTGTGTGGATATAAAACAACAGATTTGATAAAGAAATTTGATTTGCTGAGAAGCTGAAGTGGGTGTGGTGGGGTGTTTTAAATGGATTCAGTTGGGTCTTGGTCAAGACAAATTGAGGCATTGATATGATTAGAACTGAAAATAGTGTTTTAAATCATCCTGATTGTATCAGTATAAGTGTTCAATTAGAGGTAGAGTATGGGAGATCAATTATTTTAAGGAGAACCATTGGTCTGTAGCAGCATAGGATGGGATTCTTCAAGGTCAAGAAAGCAGTGGGAGGGATGAGCTGTCTAAAAAAAATTGTCAATTCTTAACTCTTTGTAGATTGGAAACCCTTAAATATGTACTTTGGCTAACCATGAAGACCCAGATGATAATGTGGCATTTCATCAGGGTCTGCACTTTTTGCTGACTAAAACAAAATCCTTCATACAATATTATTTTGCAAATTATAACTTTCAACCACTCGCTCAATATATATAATGGACCATACTGACTTAAATGTATCAAACTTTATGGAAAATTCCATTGATCTAAAAAAGGATAAAGCTCCGCCAATAGTTTGTAGGCATTACCGCTATTTATCACAGTTGATCACTCACTAAGGACACTTTTGCAAACCTATTAGATCCTGGTGAGATGGCTGACTATCTCGTCTCATCAGGATCTATACTGCAGTAAACGAGTGAGTAAACACCACTTAGAATCCGTACAAAGTTTGCTACCTTGAGATTTGATCAACAATCGACATTTCTATTGTATCTCAAACGTGACCAAAAGACTTGCCCTTGATTCTATAGCAGTTCAAATTTGACAAATTGATGACTATTTCCTAAGATTGTGGCTCATACACAGGCTTGAAAAAGTACTTAAATATACAGGACTGTCTTGAAAAGTATGTTGAAAATAAAATTTGCTTTGAAAAGTACTTGAAAATACTCAAAGGCCTTGAAAAGTCCTTGAATTTTACCATTTGTATGTTTTTGGAGTCCTAAATCAGTGTAAAATTCTGGTGCCTTTATTTGGTACAGCATATGCTTCACCAAATAAAGGCACCATAATTTTACAGCATATGCTGCACCAAATAAAGGCACCATAATTTTACACTGGTTTTCTAAATCTATTATCGTTAGTAATGGACTCTAGCATATCAGAAGTAGAATTTTAACGAAAACCAGTATTTTTCATAAGTTTTCAGTCCTTGAAAACAGTAGGAGTCTTTTAGAAGTCCTTGAAAAGTATACCGGGCCGAGTAGCGCAGTCGGTAACGTGTCTGGCAACAGATGCGAGTCTGACTGCAGATCCAGGGGTCGTGAGTTCGATCCAGGCTCGGTCCCATACTTTCGTGGAGATTGATCATGAAATAATTTTTACGGTCATTCTCCTCCCTCTGCTGAATCATTCAAGAAGGGTTGTTGTCAGTTACAAGGGAAAGTATGTGCACGAAGTACTGGTAAACTGCTTGTTCAAGCTTGCCCAGGAAAAAGTGTGGTAAGGTGAACTGACCGTCCCGCCATGTTCATAGCTGTTGACTTGGGACGTAAAGCAACAAAACAAACCAAACAAAATCCTTGAAAATTCCTTGAATTTTACATGAACTTGCCTGTATGAACCCTGTATATCTTTTTGTGTTATTTCTTGTTTTTCTCTCATTTCAGAAATATCCTCTGTTTTCCTATAAAAGATGGAAAGGGTAAGAAAATTATTTACAGTTCAAAACATTTACAGGTCAGTCCCGTTAGTACTCGTCGCGTTATTACGTGAGTACCCTTATAGCGCGGATCTGCCTTGGCTCCCAAATTTAAAAAGATTTTTTTTTTTCATCTTTCCAAACGGCTGTTTACCAGTAAACTACTAATTTGTTTTGACAAAACATTACTATTCACTCTTGGAATAAATAATGCATGCTTAATTAATCTCTTGTTGTTGTAAAAACGCCAGTGAGCAGAGTCTGCACAAAAGGTTGACACGATTTCCACTGGGTAATTTGACAAAAAGATGTGTATTTTATCTTTCTGCCCGGTTTCTTGTCTAAATGTTTGTCTGGATAGTTTCCTGTAATTGTAGCAATTGATTAAAATCAATATAAAGTTGACACCTCCTGAGTTCACAAGCCAGTCATCCAATTATCTAGTAACCTCAGGGGGATTTCACAGCAGTAAATAAGGGTCATTGACCTGTGACACAACCTTGCTTAATTGAATATTCATTATCCATAACGCGGATTAAATATCAGCCAATCAACATACAGCTCATTGAAGTTGACCTTTGAAGTCAGTAAGAATTATCAAATCAATAATTATTAGAGTATTACAATCTACTGCCAGACATTTTAGCGGGTATAATGTTTACCATAACACCGCATACACCAATGTGGAGAAATCTTCTTCAATTTTTGAAATGCTTGATTTTTGTATAAAATTGAGTTATTTTGGAGAGATTTGAATGACAAAACATGATACAGAGCTTTTGTTTATTTAACTATCTGAATAATATACAGTAAGTGTTATTTGAATTTAAATAACCCCAGAACCTCTCCTGAAAACGGAATACCCCACCCACACTGACAAAGGTACAGCTGACTTAAAAAGGTTATCCTTTGGAAGCAAAGAATGCACTGAAGAACTGAAACTAGAGTGTGCAAGTTTTCTGAGCTAGTTTTGGCCTTGGCTCCCAAAATTAAAAAAAAAAAAAAGATTAAGATTTTTTTTTTTCTGAACTCGTTTGTGCGCGTCCCGCGTATATCGCTGATAAGATTCATGGACCCCAATCGGGGCGTAGTAACGGGACTGACCTGTATTTTGGACAAAAGTGAAGGAACATAGTATGAGGCTTTTAGTGGTGCATTGCTACTCTGTTTTCTATGAAAGATGGAAAGGGTAAGAAAAATTTTTAAAGTTCAAACCATTTATTTTATCTTTTGTTCCCTGCGCTTTTGGACAAACGTGAGAGAATGTAGTATGAGGCTTTTAGTGGTGCATTTCTAAGTTACTCTTAGCCAGAGTGTGACATTTTTCCTGCTAGAATGCTATCAATGTCCATAAACAGGGTGTACCTTGTGTGGCCAACTCCTTTGTCACAATCTTACACTGATTTCTTTAAACTATTCACTTCTAACACAACCCCAAACAGTCTTATAAAGAGACAGTACTGTGTGAATTTCGATGGAAGAATCCATCAGTACCAAAAGGTTTATAACAGATGAGAAGAATAGAGTCAGTCAAATGTCTTGTCAATAAATTGAGTTGACTTATGACAGTTTTTATAACCTTGACCTTGTTATTTTCAGGTACAATACTTGGTGTGGCCCAGTTGTGTAATAAGAAAACTGGTCCATGTTTCAGCACGTTTGATGAGGATGTGGCAACAGCCTTTGGTATATACTGCTGTATTAGTATCAACCATGTAAGTGAACTAGTCAGTTCTGGAAAATAATCCATAGTTAATAAAACAGGTCATATTAGGGATAAATTTATTTTTGTGGATTTTATTGATGTTACTTTCTATTTGGAAATACGCGCAAAGTAAAATAATTTGTGTTTGGTTTACTTGAATTTAAACATTGATAAAATTCATGAAAATAATACTACCGTGTGGTTTATTTATAGTTTCAAATTTTCATCACAACCTTATTTATTTATTTCTTTAAATAACAGAAGCTATTGTGTATACAATAAGCGGAAGTTTAATTTTGCACAACTGAAGGCTGGTTTGATATTGTTTTCTTAGAAAGAGGAAATGGTGTGACTAAACACCGAAATATGCTACTTCTCTAAAACCAGGTACTGATTTCTGGCCATCTCGCCGCTCAAAAGGCTCACTGTATACAACAACCCCCAAGACAAAATAAGAAAGGAAATGTTTTTATAAGGTCTTTGGACCAAATTTGCAGTTATTAAGTGCCACTAGTATTTCTTAGGATTACTGTCTTTAATTGTTCAATGCAGAATGGTTGATTCAGGTTCTGATCAATTTTCAGTTCAGAGGTGTCTGCATCATGCGAAACAAGTGCAGCATGTTGTCCTGTGCGCATGCCCAGATTGCATGCTGTTCCTCTTTCCCGCAGACAGTCAAAAATTTATGCAATTTTGAAACCAATTGCACAATTAAGGTGCCAGCACAAGGAAAATTGTTTTGAAGTTTTATGAGGGCATGAGCAGTCTGCTATGCTCTAGGTCAAAATGTTTGTATTGAAAATTGCATTTTCTCTTATTAAACTATTCAATACTGGAAAGCAAAGTCAACCTGTATTTTATATTTTTCTTTCATTTTAGGGATGAGAATGTAGGTATTCATTTTTTCAAGGTTAATAGTAGTAGCGCCAAAACTCGCTTTTAAGTTTATGAAATTATCTAACGACTCTGTCAAGAAATAAGTTTAGGTTTTATAGGAATTGGATTCTTATCAGAATAGTCTGTAGGGGACTTTTTCTCCTGATTCACTAAAATTCAGACATGCAAATTGTCTATTGGGAACTGCTTAAACAGCTTATCTTGAAGAATTTTGTAAAACTATTGATTGTTATGATTTATTTATTTCCCTAAATGACTTTAATTGCATATTTCTTCATGCCAAAGATTCTGCTTCGGCTTAACTAAGAATTTAGACTCATTTATGTTCCAGCTATGGCGACAGATTATAGAAATATGCATATGAGCATGTTGGTGAGAAAACCAGGCCTAAAGGTTATAAAAAAAGCAAGTGAGTATGACCAGGAAATGCCACAATCAAAGACCAACACACTGCACCCATAACTCAATTGAGCATGAAATTTATTTGCATGATAATTACAAGACCTGGGAGATTTAAAGTGTAAGGAATCCCTTTGTTGAAAAACAGGCCCTTTCTATCTCTTCAAAAAGTTTAACAGTGCTAACAACATAGCTTTGCTAGGTGACGCTGGCATGTGTAGAAATAGAACAACACAGCTATGCTTTAATCATTGACAAAAGGTTAAAAAGGCTGATGAAAAGAAATTAATTGGATATATGTCATTAGTAGAAACAAATACCTCAATGTGTAAGTCAACAAGATTACCCTTGCGAAAAATAACCAGCTTTTCTACAGCTTCTGCGCAGTTTTCAAAGCTTCGCAGAAGCTTCGTAAAAGCTAGCGGTATTGGCACCTGTGTATTTAGCTGCAGAAACGCAGCTTTTACGCAGAGCTGAAGAAAAGCCAGCTTTAACGCAGCTTTAACAAAGAGCTGTAGAATAGCCGGCTTTAACGCAGCTTTTGCGAAGCTTTAACGCAGCTTTAGCGCAGACTCTTTTAAAGCTGCGTTAATGCTTCGCAAAAGCTGCGTTACGCTGCGTAAACGCAGCTTTTACGCAGGTGCCAATACTGCTAGCTTTTACGAAGCTCTAACGCAGCTTTTCTGCAGCTTCAATTCAAAGCTGCGTAAAAGCTGCGTTAAACGCAGCTTTTCTGCAGCTTCAATTCAAAGCTGCGTTAAACGCAGCTTTTACGCAGCTACAAGTGAAAGCTGCGTTTTACGCAGCTTTTACGCAGCTTCAAGTTAAAACTGCGTAAAAGCTGCGTTTACGCAGCTTTTACGCAGGTGCCAATACCGCTAGCTTTTACGAAGCTCTAACGCAGCTTTTATCAAAAAGCTGCGTAAAAGCTGTGTAAACGCAGCTTCAATTAAAAGCTGCGTTTCTGCAGCTTCCATGAAAGCTGCGTAAAAGCTGCAGAAACGCAGCTTTTATTTAAAGCTGCGAAAAGCTACGTTTCTACTGCTTGACAAACAAACCTGCGTAAAAGCTGCATATCTGCCGGAAACCTGCGTCTTTTAAAAGTTCTGGATGTGGACAAAAAATTGGTCAAAACAAAGGCTTATAAGCATATAGTAGACTAATGACTCCTGGTCTTTACTAGTTGAAACATATGAATATCATAAATATGCACTGGTCTTGTGTAAATGAGTAAGGCCAAGATATGAAACATACATTGTACATAACAGTAAAGCCTGTATTGTTAAACAGCATCACATGTCCAAATTACCGAAGGTTGAAAAATCATTAGCAACTCTTAGACGTATATTCTGCTCTGTGTATTTGTAAGTTCGAAACATATTTTCCAATGGATCATTGTTCCGTAGGAGGTTCAAGGTGCTTCATCATGGCCTGTAATAGCTCAACTAGGTCACTAAGGTGCATCATGTGATTATACTGTCACCTGGCAGCAGTTCCTAGCACTCTGGTACTTCAAGTTTGACACCTCCCTTACCTTTCATTGGTTGCAACTCAAAGAGTTTTGCTTTGGTTTGTGGTTTTGGGTCACATACAATAGCTATGGACATGCCGTGATGGTCAATTAACCTAGTACATGTATAACCACACCTGTTTTCCTGTACAAGCTTAGAATAAGGGACTTAAACCAGTACTCGTGTGCACATACTTTGGCTTATAACTGACAATAGCCCTTCTTGAATCAGTGGGAGAATGACCTGGCCTATGAAAATATTTCATGATTAATATTTCATAATCAAACACCACCAAAGTATGGATCCAGACAAGGATTGAACTCACAACCAGACATGTTAAGATTAACGGATCTCCCGTGTCACTACGGAAAACTGCTGTTTTCCGCAAACAGATTTTTAAAAAAATCACGGATTCTCAAAAATCCGCTCATAGTCTTACCGTTTTTTTTTTTTGTTAAAAGCCATTTTTTGTGATAATTTGGTGGAAGTCGCCAAGAAAAATCAATATTGATATCGTAAAGAAGCTTGGTAGTTTTGAATAGCTGTCAGGTAAAGCATCTCAAAGTCTTTGAAAAATCGATATCAATTAAGGGCTTGAATGTAAACCAAATAATACAGGTACAAATAATCCAAGTGGCTGTATAACTTGATAAACCCAACAAAGATGGCGAAAACGCAAATCAGGGATTAGCCCAGCAAAAAACCAAATACGGTATAGAAGCGGGTCAAATTTTAATACAGAATATACAAGAACGTTTGACTGGGTTATGGCCAGCGACCGGGGCAAGCAGCAGGCGTACTGCAAGGTTTGCAGTAAGCATTTCAGCGTCTCTCACGGCGGGATTGACAACGTCCGTAGACATGGGGAAACGGATTTTTTAAAAAAATCACGGATTTTCTAAAAAAATCACGGATTTTCCGTGCGTTGTCCCGCATTTTTTTTTTCAGAAACTTAACATGTCTGCTCACAACCCCTAGATCAGTGATCAGCTCTGGGTCCAGCAATGGTTGGTTGTTTTGATGTTTATGTCCCAGTCAACAGCTAAAGAGAAAACTAGCATGTAAGCAATTGATAAAAGCATAATAATCTAGCAAACATAGAGGGATGTTGAAATACCTGCTTACTTTTTTTATAAAAGACAATACTTGTTTCTAAACGAACACCTGTCTGTAAACATATAATTTTCTCATAGAAATATAACTCATTGTGCTAATGATTATATTTATGTTACAAATCCTTTATATCATAGCAATAGAAAACTTACTATTGTTGTTTAAGGAAAATATGCATGTATTTCAGTTTAAAATTATTATCCTGCCCACTGAATCTAGCTTGAGGAGAAAATAATTTTCTTACCCATTTATTAACTAACTAGTCACACTTTTTTAAAACTCACTTTTTCTAGAAACTGGATTTTATTGTGGCCCTCAAAGAAATCATGTGTAGATTGGTCAGCAGGTAAAGGTTCAATGGTTGTTTTGGTTTAATCTGTTGTACAGCCATGTTAGAAATTTGAAAATCAAAGGGACATTACTCTAACTAAGGGATAAACTCCAACTACTTCAAATCAACTCCCCAGTGGTGTACCACTCCAAATCAAACTCCCCACAGCGGTGTACTCCTGGGTCAGGGACCTTTAAAAAGTATTTCAATGAAAGGAAGTTGCAGCTGTTGGGGAGTTTGACTCCAAATAGATAACACCCTTTAGAAACCTGTATTTTAGCTGCAAGGCTGAATATATGTTTACCAGGTAGGTAGGTAGGTAGGTAGGTTGTGCTTATGGAGAGGGGGTGGGGGTCAGGATGGGTGGGTGGGTAGGTACAGGTAGATATATATGTAGGTAACTATTGGCAGATAGGTATGCGGAGGGGTGAGGGTAGCTAAGTGGGTGGGTGGGTGGGTAGGTAGGTAGGGAGGATTGGTAGGGTAGAGTAGGTAGGCAGGTAGGTAGGCAGGTAGGTAGGTAGGTAGGTAGGTAGGTAGGTAGGATTGGTAAGGGAGGGAGGTAGGTAGGTATGTAGGTAGGGTAGGGTAGGGTAGGGTAGGGTAGGGTAGGGTAGGGTAGGGTAGGGTAGGGTAGGGAAGGTGGGCGGGAGGTGGGTGAGAGGGAGGGAGGTGGATAGGTGGGTGGGTAAGAGGGAGGGAGGTGGATAGGTGGGTGGGCTGGAGGGAGGTGGGTGGGTGAGAGGTGGGTGAGAGGGAGGGAGGTTAGGGTAGGATAGGTAGCATTGGGGGAGGGATTCTTTGTGGGACTGGGTAGTATGGCTGGTGGGGTCCTGGGTAGGTGGATAGATACAGGTAGGTTTAAGTAAGCATTGGTAGGTAAGTTTATGTTAGAGGTGAGGAGGGGGTAGGGTTTGGGGATGTAGGGTGGAGGTCTATATAGTCAGTTGGGTAGTAGAGTTTTCTGGGGATTTTCTTAAGTATTGACAGCCTGAGCTGACAGCCATTTTCTTTTATTTCATTCAGTTTGTTAACTGATTCGGCTGTTTCCCTGTGCTGATACATTGCATAGGTTAGCCCCTGCTTGTTGGTAATTTAGTCCAATAGAAGAATTTGCCAAGTTGGATATTAAATTGGCTGCCCAGGCTGATCAGTCTTGGCTTGGGAAACAAGTCAATATATGGGCCTCATCACGAGAAACCATGTCTTCCAGTTTTCTGACCTAGTAAGACACAAACCAGTCTGCTCAGCTACAGAGACTAACTAAATTACTGAAACAAGCAATCTCAGGTGAAGCAGGACAGTTAAAAAGTTAATTACGCAGCTTTAAATATCTGTAGAAAAGCTGCGTCTTTATGTTTTTAGACTGTTTGGACTTAAATATAAGTAATACGCAGCTTTTCTGCAGCTCTCAGGAGCTGAAGATTTTACCTTAATAATTCATTTGTTTAATTAAACAGAATATTCACCTTTTCTACAGCTTTAAAAATTAAATACGCAGCTTTCTGAGACAAATCAACTTAAATACGCAGCTTCTGCGCAGCCCACACAAAAAAGTACAGCTTTTACGCAGCTTATACGCAGGTCTGAAAAAACCCCGCAGCATTTCTACAGCTTTAACGCAGGTCTGAAAAAAACGCAGCTTTTACGCAGAGCTGCGTTTAATTTTGGCAAGGGAAAGACTTTTATCTGAAGTTTCATCAAGTTAATTCAGATTTCATTTTCTCTAAAATGAATGATACATCCAGTTATTTAAATGTGTATTTTGTATTCAATCATGTATAGTCAAAACATTATCAGGTTCAGAAATACTCTTTCTAAGCAGTTAATGATTTGCAATATCATGTTCTTATAGATATATGTTATTGTAACAATGTACAGTGTTGTCTAGGCCTTTTTGGCAGACAACTTAAGAAAGATCTACTGTATAACAATGTACATCCATATATTGCAGTCAATGATGTATAAGAAAGTTATGGACTCTCAGGTTCGGAATACTCTAGCTAATGAGTTAATGATGTACCATATGAAGGTATTATACGCGTCCCTGTGTGGAGACTAGATAATAGCCCCTCCTGTGTTTTTGATGTTTTATCCCTTAGTTAATACATTAATCTCTGCATGAAGCTTTCATGAAGACTAGATTTAAAGCCTAATTTACATTAACATGCATTTGAACTAATGTAATGCTTGCTACATCCAAAGTTTCAAAATTCTTCAAGGAAACCCTTTGTGTACTAATGGATTTTTCCTTCTGGTTTGATACAAATAAACTTGGGATAGTCCATTGTACATATCTAGGGGTGTCAGGTTAAAATTTTCAAAAATTGTCTGAAGATCATTTTTGCCATCACAAACAGTGTAGACCCTGATGAAATGCAGCATTATGCTGCATTTCATCTGGGTCTTCACTGTTTGCAAAAGTACCCGTTTAGGGGTTTCCCGAATACAAAGGATTAAGAAAATTCTATTTTGTGACCAGTGGAAGTGATGAGCTGTCTGAGAAATTGTTAATTCTAAACTCTTTCCATGCTAGCGACGACTCTTGTCATCTGTTGATAATCTTTGAAAACAGTTTGGACCCCGATCAGGACCGACAGAACATCCATCTTGTATTGGACACAAACTGTTTGAAACTCTGATAGTGTTCCTAAAAGAATTTTTTGAAAAGTTAAATTTTAAAAAGTCAGCAGATTTCATCAAAAGCATGAAAAATTACCCAGTATGCAAATAGTGGGCCCCCAAATAGTCAAGTCCTTCAGTACTGTTTGCAAGCTACTTCTTTTCTGGCGGACTCTCATAGAAGCAAAATCTGTTCTGAGTGCAGTAAAGTTGATTAAGATTCTAAAGCTGTTCACATCAAAAGTTTTATTCTCATCCTGTTTTCATGAAAGCTTTGTAGTTTTTCATTCATTTATTTGTTTTTATAACAAACCACTCCTGTAGAATGATCAAACAAAGTTATAACAATCCTTGCCTGTAGCATACAAAAAGATGAAGGCACAGTCTAGAGATTTAAATCTGGACTATATTTCTCATAATATACATGCAAATTGTGTGAAAACAAAAGGAAATCAACTGCCCTCAAAGTATCAAAAAAAGATTGAGCTTAGAATTGATTTAGCTTCAAATAATTTATTTATTTCTGCACCAAAAACTTTTAACTATTGATGAAATTTTATTTTGTGTGCCCACGATATTTATTTTGACTTAAGAAGTAGAAAGAAAATTAGCTCAGAAAATATGTTTACTGTTCTGTCTGCAGCATAATTGCTTTTAGTCTTAGATAAAATGAATCTCTTTGAAAAACTATTCCAAAGAATAATAGTCAAAGGGATGCAACAGCAACTTGAATCTTTGGATGTATGGGTGAATGTTCTCTGGAAAAGGCCTGAATTCAGGAATATAGGGGCTGAATTATCCGGAATTATGAATCGGGCTTTATAATTGGGCTACGATGTCACATGAGAAAAACAACAATGTGGTTGTGCATCAAGAGAAGACTCAGATCAGCCTAGGCATCAGCTAGGGGTGTCAGGTTAAAATTGAAAAAAATATTGCCTCATGCGGCATTTCATCTGGGTCTTCACTGTTCGCCAAAGTACGCATTTAGGAGTCACTGGTATACAAAGGGTTAATTTGGAGACCCATTTTCATTCTATAGGAGTGGTTCGCTCGTAATGTTTGCGTTTTCACAAGTAGATTTTATGTTTAGCTTTAGTTTGTTTTGTCCTATAAATTTCAGTGTCTTATGTACAGGAAACTGCAGGACTCTCAACACCGTAAATCTCTTGTTAATGAAATCATGATCTACCATATGCAGGTAGGTTAGTATAAAATTATTGTCGTTAGGTTATAACGATTTTCTTCAAAGTAGCTTGAAATTGATGCATTGGCTAGCTCATAAGAATTAAGTACATTATTCCTAATAACTTATCACATGGGGAATTTTTTTTTGATAATTCCTTAATTCAGAATTTTGAGGCTGACTTTTCATAAAAAGTCAGCCTCAAAATACTGAATATCTGCAGATTATAATCGTTTCTCTGATTTATTTCAGTTTATCTAAAGACAATTGACCATTTAAACTTGAAATTGTTGATGTTTGTAGTCATCGTACTGCAAGATTTAAGATTTGAATTTCTAAAGTTCAGAATTTTTCAATTTTTGAACCCATGCCTAAAATTGTCTGTAATGACTTTTTTTTCAATCAATAATTATCAACATTCAATGGCATTAGTATATTGGTCATATATATACAAAAAGCAGAAATCTGTTTAAATATACAATGTGTTTATATGGAGATATGGATAGAAGCTTAGGTGAAAAGATTTCGTTTTATGTGCATGTCTTCGCTTAGGGTTTGATTCAGGTATAACACTTTTATACAGTGAAGGCTGAATTAAGATCCAGTAATCGTGATTATATCCTAGCTACTGGGGCTTTTTATTATTCTTAAGAAAAAATCTGCTGATAATATAATAGCATGCTGAATTACCCAGCTTGTTAAGAGTTAAAAGAAATGCAACAACAAGATTTTGAGTTACAGAATTAAAATGCTAATATTTGTTTATTTTCACACATTTATATATTATTATTTATATACTTGCATGCATTTGTTATTTACACATAACTCTTTGCCTGCCAGCAGCGAATGTTGTCCTCTGCTGATGATCTTTGCAAACATTTTGGACCCAGATCAGGACCGACGGAATGTCGGTCCTGATCCAGAACCAAACCGTTTGGCACTCTGAAAGTGTTCCTGAAAGAATTTTTTGAAAAAGTTAATTTTGGAAAAAGCCAGCAGATGACAAAAAATCATGAAAAAATACTCAGCCTGCAAATATGTTCTTAAAAAGTTATCCTTTGGAAGCAAAGACTGCACCAAAGAACTGAAACCAGAGTGTGCATATTTTTTGGGCCAGACTAGCTAGTTTCTGCCATTTAGGCTTCGTCAGTGACCCTCTAATAGTTTCAAAGTTCCACAATGAAACCAATGATCCCAAAGGACAAGAAAATAAAATCTACACTATAGTGTATATATAAGTTTAGCTTTGTGGCAATGTATGAATACATGAATATATGGTTTGTAAAGAAAACTTGCTTTGAATCAAATAAATCAAATGTTGTCATGGAAAGATAAGATAGATATTTTCATTTTTGGTAAGAAAAGTGTCTTTTCTAAAGCATAATAAAGATGCTTCTAATGACCATCTCAACAAATATTTCCAAGGAAAAAAAGAGGAATGATACATTGAAGACCTTACATAAGTGCTCATGTATTAATGGCATTAAATCAGTTGAGGAAAAGCGATAAAATGCAAGGCTTGTCAAGCATTTTATTGCTTTTTCACAGCGAGTAATAAATTAATAATACAGGAGCATGAATGATAGATTCTATTGATCATATGACACTAAAAATTGCTTTTTTGGCATATAAATGCTTAGGGTTTGCCATAAATATGCAATGTTGTTATGGCCTTTATTATGTAAGGTTGCTAAATATGGGACTCGACACGAGAAAATCTGTCTTCAGGTTTGTGAACAACAAAGGCGCAGACCAGCCTGCGCATCCCCCGCAAACTGATCAGCGCCTTTGTTATTCACTTGCAGAAAATAATGATATCCAAACTTGCCACAAGAGAAATTTCAATTTTCTAGCTAGTCTCTGTAGCTAAGAAGACTGGTTTGAATCTCATTTTGTCTGAAACCCTGAAGACAGGTTTTGCGATGAAGCCCATATATGTAAAACACCAGTGTATTATCGATCACAATTCATGGCGTTACTTCACTTACAGATGTGATATCATATAATTTTTTCCTTTTTAGTTAGAAAAAGGGTGTCTTTTTCTAAATCATAATATAATAGACTAGAGATGTTTCCTATGAGCACCATTCATTTTTTAAAAAAAGTTTCATTTTGATGGGAAAAAAGTAAAATTAAAGCAAAATATAATAGGCCAGATTTAACATTGATTATCTTGATATTATATAATGCTGCTAATTTTGTAGGTGAGTGCTAATGATGTACAGAGTTTGATGACAGTTGATATTCCTCATCCACGATTAATAGACGCAAATTTCCTACAGTTTACCTACGCACCTAGATTGTTACCAGAAGACAGAACTATGTTGGTAGGTTATCTATGAATTGTTTGTTCACACCAAAACACTCAATAAAGTTCTAATTTTCAAAACGGGGCATTCAGAAGTACCTAAAGTGAACATGGAACTGATGAATGTACAGATTTTGTAAAAGGAGAAAGTAGCTACAAAGAAAGCATTGGCTCAGTTATGCAAATTTTTGAGCGTAAAATTGTGATTATTTTCTTAGCCATCCATTTAAACATATGATTGGATTATTCAAAAGAACCGTCTCATTGAGACGGTTCTTTTGAGTACCCACAGCATATATTTTGGTTGAGAAATAAGAATAATACTTCTCAATTTCATATCGTAATCCAATTAGATATAGTAAGTTATAAAAGAGTTTAGTCTTTTCATATAATAATTAAACCAGCCACTTTAAAAGCCTCGTTTTCAACAATTCTCTTTCTTGCTTACATGGAACAAAGACAATACAATTCGCTTGCCTACAATTTCTGGGTTTTATGTCATTTATTTGACTCTTTTGTCTTGTTTATTGTTACCCCTGTCATCTTTGCCCTTTCTTCTATGATCGTTGTTTTCCATTTTTCCCTTTTAACTTTGGTAAACTCCATTATGTCTTAACTGAACCTTTCCACTGTGAAGGGTGGGTTCGTCTCCCGTAACAGGAATTTTATACCCGAGGGCAAGTGGTAGACAACGTCTACTGTCACCCTAGATCATACTGCAGTTCCAGGTAACCATCTTAAAACATAGCCTAAAAGATTTAATAAACTTTCACCGCTCAAATTTGTTTATGTATATGATTTACCCGATGACAAATTTGTCCTTGACACCGTATTTCGGTTATTTCCTTTGTTTGCGCATGTGTTGATATTATGCCACATGCACACCCTCTATTGGAAGGTCATATGTCATTTCCAGATGAATATTAATAAACTTCAAACGGTGCTCTTTTTCTTACTACCCAAATGGTTACAGGGACTAAACAAACTTCAGTTGTTTCTTCCAAAGAGAAACAACCTTACCGTCAAATATAGTTGATTATTTTGATAAAAACTATCCACAACCATTTCATAAATGAAAAGATTCTGGAATTGCACCTAATATCTACCTGTTAAATCAGCTCTTAGAACAAAGAAAATCAAATGTTCATATGAATACATATCACTCCTAAATGCGACGTCGTGATAAATATGATATAATATTGGTTTCAATTTCAGAGTACGTTATCGATGTTTGAAGATCTTGGTTTTATATCTCACTGGAGAATCAAGAGAGAAACTCTAGCAAGGTAAGAGTCAGTGACTGCAGCAATGGCAGAAAAGCTGTGATATTGTCCAGAATATTTTAGCCACATCATACTGGGCCCCGTAGCGCAGTCAGTAGCGAGTCAGTATGCAGATCCAAGGGTTGCGAGTTTAATCCCAGCCTGACCCATATTTTTGTGGGGATTGATCATGAAATATTTTCTACAGCCATTCTCCTGTTGATTTAAGAAAGATGATGATGGATCGCAACAGTTACAGGCGAAAGTATGTGCACTGAGTACTGGTTAACTGCTTAGTCTAAGCTTGCCCAAGAAAAAAGTGTGGTCAGGTTAACTGACCGCCTCGACATGGCCATAGCTGTTGACATACTTTAAACCACAAATCAAACAAAAGTTAGAGAGCATATGAAGAGAGTATAATGTTTGTGTGATATGTAATTGAAAACAAAGGCTCAGATCAGCTTGTGCATCTGACCTGTCTGATCAACATCATTGTTTTTCACTATCAAGGTAGTATATTAGCTTGGGTGAAAAGTTTTCAGGATTATTCATGAATTCAGGATCTTGGGGCTGACTTTCCACAGAATCCACATTGTTTTAAAAGAGGATAAATAATTTTTTTCAAAAGCTATATCCTTGTTAGGTCCTTTTTGGTATGTTATTCTTCATTATGTGATATTTGTACGGTATATTACAGGTTTGTATTGATGGTAAAGAAAGGTTACAGAAATCCACCATATCACAACTGGATGCATGCCTACACAGTGGGTCAGTTCTGTTACCAGCTCATCAATAACCTTAAACTGGAAAAATATCTGGAGTAAGTATGATTTATCATATTTAACCTTTATAATAGATGAGCTCAGTGGTAGAGTGTTCGAATCACTGGCTGGTTTGAACTTCACAGGAGGCACTGTTTTGTGTCCTTGAGCAAGACATGATTTGTCATATTTAACCTTAGATGAGCGCAGTGGTAGAGTGTTCGAATCACTGGCTGGTTTGAGCTTCACAGGAGGCACTGTTTTGTGTCCTTGAGCAAGACACTGACCCTCTGCTTAGTACTGGTTCAACCCAAGAAACATCCTGATATGACTAAACAATTGTTGACAGGGACAAAGAATCAACCTAAAAAAAAACAAGAAAATCATCTTTATTCTTATTGCACTCAAAATGAACAGCTAGAAATTATTTATAGTCACAGTGAGGGAAGTTTGTGTGTCCAAGGTCGAGGTCACAGGCTATTTTCAAATCTAAATGATATTTACAGAGCATAATTTTCTTTGAGATTTGCATGTGACCAAGTTTCATATGTCTAAGGTTACAAGCCAAGTGTGAATAGAATATTTGTTTCTGTAGCATATCACAACTTCTTCATCATTTTAAAGAAGTTTCATTCTTTAACCACTGGCATATAATGTATACTTTCAGTGATGTAGAGTTGTTTGCCCTGTTTATATCTTGTTTGTGCCATGACATTGACCATAGAGGAACTACTAATGCCTTCCAACTTTCTTCTGTAAGTATAATTGATCAATGGGCCTTGAGGCGAGAAAACCTGTCTTTGGAGTTGGTGGTTAGGTAAGGGTTAAATCATCCTGCTCAGCTACAGAGACTAGTTAAAATATTGAAATTTTGCATGAAGGAAGTTTAGATATTCTACTTTGCAGGGAGTGAATGACAAAGGTGCTGATCAGACAGCATAGTAGCACAGGCTGGTCTATGCCTTTGTTATTGGCATGCAACAAAATCAGATTTTCTCCCTACAAGGCCAAAATAATTTGAGCCAGTATGTAAGGATTTGGAACTTATCACATAGACGAGCAGCTAAAACTCAGACCAGTCAGCACAGTCTTTCTAGAACCTTCACTGCTTACTAACAGTGTGGGAGAAGACGAGGGATCAGTTAAAAATTAGAGCAAGTCACATTGGAAACCCTGTGGCTGTTCATGCATGTTTAAAGAGTGACCTTATTTTTTTGCCATATCTCATCGCACAGTGGCTCGGTGGTAGAGTGCTTGACTTGAGATCGAGGGGTTGTGGGTTCCAGTCTCACCAGAGGCAAGGCATTGTGTCCTTGAGCAAGACACGTTATCCTGCTTAGTACTGTTTCAACCCAGGAAGATCAGTCCGGACATGACTAAAAAATTGTTGACAGGGGTGTAAAGAATCAAACAAACAAATCATTGGTTTGATCATTTAACAATTTTCATTTGAAAATAAGATTGGGGTTATTTTTCCCTCTAAAAAAGATAGATCTAGATTGTAAGGGGATTTTTCTATAAATGAAAAACTCATCTTAGAGTTGGATTACATGACCGATTAAGTAAAAACTGCTTATAGACATAATAAACACACAGTTAAAGTAACAGTCTGTCCCAGTGGCAAATACTGGTAGAATACTTCTGGCATATGTGTAAAAACACATATTCAGCTTTCTAGTGGGATGAGTAATGCATTTGCACAGTCTCATTTGACCCTTCCTGCTCTGTTATGAGAAAACAAAGTAACCAAATCTCATGAATGTTTACACAATACTGATTACTGAAAACTGTCAGACATAAACATGCATTTAAAGTTAGATTTTCAGTCCCATGCCGAAAAGGGTATAACTTTAATTTGCATGCTGTCGTAATGTTCATGCCATATGATATGCAACACCCTATTACTAAATAACACTACTAAACATAAAAGCAATTTTATGTCCTTGACCCATCATTCAAGATAAAAAGATTGGAGTATAGGGCATTATGTTCTACTTAAAAATTTAGCCCACCAGGCAAGACTTTTGTTGTCTGCTTTGTCTCATCTGCTTATGTTCTTAAGTAGCCTATATTGCAAACAATAGGGACCCTGATGAGACTTCTCCTAAGGAGCAGTCTGATCAGGGTTCATATTGTTTGCTCCCATGAAAAGATCTAGTCTGAAGTGTGCATGAATATATGCAGCAGATGTAAAAAGCATTATGTTCTACTTTACAAGTTTAATTTTGTTTTTCTCCTTCAGAAATCTGTGTTAGCTGCTTTATACAGTTCTCAGGGCTCAGTTTTAGAGGTAAGTCATTTCCTTGCCCGTTTTAGCACAGGATTCTGAACTACTCGCAAGTTGAGCTTATTGTTAGTCAACCTCTATATCTAACCTGGCACAATTGTTGGCTGCTCACAAGTGGATTTATTTGCAGATTATTTAAAGACAATTGACCATTTAAATTGAATTTGTTGATATTTAATTTGTAGACATACTGCAAGATTAGAATTTCTAAAGCCATGTATGGGCCTCTGTGCAAGAAAACATGACTTTGTTTTATACAAACAACAAACGTGCAGACCAGCCTTAGTATCTGCCTGGTCTGAGATCAAGATGATCAGAGCAGGCAGATGCTCAGGCTGGTCTTCGTTATTCACTTTCTGTTAAATACTTTTAATACACTTACTAGTAGTTACTACGCACAGAATTTCAATATTCTAGCTAGTCTCTGTAGCGGAGCAGACTGGTTTGAGTCTTACTTTGTCGGAAACCCAGAAGACAGTTTTTCTCATGTCAAGGTCCATTCTAGGGATCAAAGGGTTGCTAGTTTGAGACTCACTTAGTGTGCTTGGGCAAGATAATTTATCCACTTCTTAGTACATGTACTGGTGAAACCGAGGAAGACAGGAAATCATCAAGACATGACTGAAAAATTGTTGACTAAGATGTAAAGCATCAAGCAAACAAACAAAGCCCATATACTGAAGATTAACTATGTCTATTTTTCAGCGACACCACTTTGCACAGACAATGTGTATTCTCAACACAGAGGGCTGTAATATATATGAAAATTTAGACAGTAAGGTGAGTTTACCTCATACATTGATTCCTTAACCTTTATCATGCTGGATTTTTTTAAATACTACACTCTTCCCAATTTTCTGCCCACATAGGAGTATATATGAAGGCATATGACAATTAGACAAAAAAGGCATACAAAAACGTAAAGGATTTCTAATGACAGAGCAGAAACAAATGAAATATTAAAATAAGCAGGTGCCTGTATAGTGTATGTTATTAAAAATTAATTTTCTTATTTCATAACGAAAACATTTGGTGTGGGTACTCAAAAGAACCGTCTCAATGAGGCTGTTCTTTTGAGCACCCAAACCATATGTGAAAACTGATGGGTAAGAAAATATTCACAATTTTACGCAACAAAATTTTTGTTTATCTGGAAATATTTACAGTAAAACCTGCCTTAAGTAGCCACTCAAAAAGAAGACCAAATATTGAAAATATTCACAATTGTTCTCTCAAAAATGTTTGTTTATCTGGACCTATGTGTAGTGTAATAAAAATAAATATTCTAAACATATTTGATACATAGAAAATGATTTTATCACACAACGTCATGTCTGGCAGTGATATAACGCTATAAATAAAAATTGATAAACCACTAGTGGTTTAGATATTTAGTAATGTTACGTAATGACTTCCATAACAATGTTGCATACATAATGCCAAAATCTTTACGTTTTCACGCCAGAATTATGCAATTACAAAGTAATTTTTATGTCATATGATAAATAGAATATAACATTCGTTTGCCTGAATTATTTAATATATTAATCTCAAGTTGCGAAAAAGCCATGAAATGCTCAGCAAGCCTCACATTTTATCTCTTTTCCCCAAACGTGTTTAATAAATTCAATAATACATGAACACTCCTGTAAGATCCTCTATATATTGTCTTCTGCAGGACTATCAACAAGTGCTAGACCTGATGAGGGAAATCATTCTTGCCACAGACTTGCAGCATCATTTTGATATTTTAACAGCTTTGACGAGCATGGCAGAAAGTAAGTCCTCCACTATTTTGAATGCAAGTATACAGACACTGCATTTGGAAACTTTCATAGGTTATTGTGTTGCTTTACTGATTGCATACTGCAAACGCGTTTAACGTGTAAGAACAGCTTTATAAACACGGAAAACAACTTTGTTTTGTTTTATTTTTACACAAAATTAATTGATTTATGCCTAGATTGGATTATCTCACACAACAGAACAGGCAGATTGGGATTCTATATTTTGATTGATATCTAGGGACGTTCATGTCAGTAACCGGTGTTCCGATCAAAACCCTACCACCCATGTAATCGGATAATTTGGAAACACAAATGACCCATATAATTTGAAAAATGTCCACACCAACCACACATAGAAAAATATATAGGCTGCCATCACCCCCTCCCCCCCCACCCCCCCCCAGCTATTTTTTTCTTGAATAGCCTTAAGTGCATTGTTTTACAAAGGGACAATTTTCAACGGAATTATAGAAAAATTCGAGAGCCACAACATGACTTATATCCAAATCCATGTTAAAAAGAGAAATGTTATAAAGGGACTGCACTGTAATAAAGATCATGGTTATTTAGCAATCAACTGTCTTAAGAGGGAAGAAAATGTCACAAAATGAAAGGTTCATATTTACCTATACTACATGGGTGAAAGTTTTCAAGAATACTCCTGAATTCAGGATTTTGAGGCTGACTTTCCATAAAAAGTCAGCCTCAAAATACTGAATTTGGCAGATTATAATTACTTCTCTTCATTTATTTTCAGTTTATCTAAAGACAATTGACTATTTAAGCTTGAAATTGTTTATGTTTTATGGCACATTACAAATTTTAAGGTTTGAATTTTTAAATTTCAGGATTTTCAAATGTTTAACTTTCAACCATGATATCAACTACAATCATGCAGCTATTTCTTCTGCATTTGTTCCATTGGCTTTGTATTTTGCTTTCATTTTCAGAGGGTTATGACAGATCTAATGTGAGGAATCGTAAATTGCTGCTGTGTCTTCTTATGACATCCTGTGATCTCGCCGACCAGACAAGACCCTGGGAGAATGCTAAAGGGGTAGCTGTAAGTAATTCACTTCTTAAGCATGAAAAATTCTTCACCTTGACAATGGTTGTTCGAGAAAAAAGTACAGTCCCAGTCAGGACCTGATGCTTCTTAAATTTTTTGTGGGGGCGACAGATTAGTTTCAAATGTAGTAAAATCTCAATATTAAACTCAAATCAGATATTCCAATTATCGACTTAAAATGAACTATGTTTGAAATGCATTGGATTCAGAATAGTATGCCTATTTCTGAATTATTACCCTATTTCCAATCGGGATATACTTTGTGTATTCATACTAAAGTCTGATCTGGATCAACTCTGTTATCTATTATAGGTCTCGACTTTGAAAAAGTTATGGTCACAGTGCTTTCATTAGGTCCAATATGGTAGCAAGATTGCTGTGCATGCATGTTTAAAGAATAATTGTATTCTTAGGCTATATACTATATTGTATAACCTCGAAAAATCTACTTCAATCTAGGGAGCTGCCAGATACTGGTGCTAATGGCCCCTTTACTGCTATTGAATTTCATAGACCATTTGTTAAATAAATACCAGTTGTGAGAAGGATCCTCCAGAGATAGCTCTTTACCTTTAGCCAGATTAAAATATAGATCCAGATAATATTGTGCTGTTCATTAGAATATCTCATTCATTTTTAACACTACAACAGATCGAAAATTAAGGTTTACAATAAACAATTGTTCCAAAGTGGATTTGTCTAAAATTTGCTAGTTGTAGTTTGTGGTAAGAAGTATATAAGTATGATTTTCTCATGGACTCAGCCAAATGTTCTACCTACTTTCAGGCTCTGATCTATAAAGAGTTCTTCTCTGAAGGTGATATGGAGAAGGCACAAGGGAAGAGACCACCCTCCAGCTTTGACAGGGAGAGAGTAGAAATCCCCACCCACCAGATTAGTTTTATTGATAAAGTGGCAATGCCAGTATACAAGTAAGTCATAAGATTTGTACATGCAAGGCCTGTCTCCATAAGACCTTAGCTGTTGGTTGTATGTTAAACACAAACTCATTCACTCACTCACTGATTGTACATGCAAAGCATTATCATACAACAGTAAAGCCTCAATAATTTGTATTCATTTAGCTGGTAAACATTGCATAATATGGAAGCTAAATCAATAAAAAAAAAATATTTTCACTTAAGAAATAGATCAGCTCTAGCAGTGAATTGTTGAGAAATAATTCATTGTTTGGAGGTCAGTTGTAAAGATCAAATCACGAGTGTGTAGCCCGAGTGATTAATCTTCGTACAACTGACCGACAAACAGTGAATTATTACTGAACAATTCACGCACTGGAGCTGATCTATTTCGATTCTAACACACAATAAATGACAAAAACGCATTTGAAGTGTTCATCTTCCTCCAACTTTCCGCCATTGCACTGAAGAACCCACGCCAATACTGAGACTGTGTCGCATATGTTTACATGTATTTGTAACATCTTTCAAGAGTAAAAACGACGTTACACCGTCTAACACCATGAATGACGTCATCTTCCAGTAACAAGTGACGTCAGCTAGCATGCATTTACCTCACGCTTTCAAAACTGTGAATTATTGTTTGATATATCACACTTTTTTAGTATTGGGGCTATAGGCGAGGTGTGTTAGAATTTTGAATATACCACTTTAACTGTTTGAAAACTTTATAAGTCCATCTTACCTGCTAGTAGCAATGGGGACGTTGCTAAAATGTTGGGCCTGATCTGGTTCCCAATTGTTTGAAAAGGTTTTCAGTAGAAGGCAAGTGGAGAAAGAAATTTAACATCGTTGCTCAGTCTTTGCATACAGTAAATGTTCTAAAATATAGAACACTAGTTGGCTACAAAAAGGGTCTTAGCAAACAGTGCAGACCCAGATCAGACTACTTCTGAAGAAGTAGTCTGATCAGGGTCTTCCCTGTTAGCTATTCTAACAAGTATTTTGTGAATTCCAGTCTTGATAACCAACATTTTATTTAAGATCAGAAAGAGAAATGTGTTCAAAATTTTAGAACACTTACCGTAACAGAGATGCTCAGCCTTTGTAGAACACTTACCGTAACATAGATGCTCAGCCTTTGTAGAACACTTACCATAACATAGATGCTCAGCCTTTGTAGAACACTTACCGTAACAGAGATGCTCAGCCTTTGTAGAACACTTACCGTAACATAGATGCTCAGCCTTTGTAGAACATTTACCGTAACATAGATGCTCAGCCTTTGTAGAACACTTACCATAACATAGATGCTCAGCCTTTGTAGAACACTTACCGTAACATAGATGCTCAGCCTTTGTAGAACACTTACCGTAACATAGATGCTCAGCCTTTGTAGAACACTTACCGTAACAGAGATGCTCAGCCTTTGTAGAACACGTACCGTAACATAGATGCTCAGCCTTTGTAGAACACTTACCGTAACATAGATGCTCAGCCTTTGTAGAACACTTACCGTAACATAGATGCTCAGCCTTTGTAGAACACTTACCGTAACAGAGATGCTCAGCCTTTGTAGAACACTTACCGTAACATAGATGCTCAGCCTTTGTAGAACACTTACCGTAACATAGATGCTCAGCCTTTGTAGAGCACTTACCGTAACATAGATGCTCAGCCTTTGTAGAACACTTACCATAACATAGATGCTCAGCCTGTGTAGAACACTTACCGTAACATAGATGCTCAGCCTTTGTAGAACACTTACCGTAACATAGATGCTCAGCCTTTGTAGAACACTTACCGTAACAAAGATGCTCAGCCTTTGTATAATTGATATTTCAGACTGTTGGCTGATATTTTCCCTGCAGCTCAGGAACTTGTTGACGCTGTCGAGGATAACAAAGCTCACTGGGAGAAAATTTCAAACTTAATAAAACTGAAGAAAGGCGGAAGTTGTGCTAAAATGACATTTGATGAAGTGCTAGCCATAGAACACCAGCAAGTGGATGAGGGGGAGATCAATCATAATGAACTGAATTCAGAAAATGGACAGGATGTGAAGAGTTAGTGATAGGAGGGAGGAGAGGCTGTCAGTGATTAGTGAGGTCATAAGTCATGTGATGATAACGGGGTTAGATTAAAGGGTCAGCAACATTAAAAGCAAGTGAATCTGAGATGCAAGCCCTTATTAGATCATGCAATCTGCCGCAAATCCGATGAAAATTGGATGTAAAATAAGAAAGTTACAGCAATCTGAAAATCAAAATTCTAACTTCTTATAAGCCAATGGAGGCTGCCATTCTGAATATTCAATTAACCCTTTGTATTCTGATGGAATTTCCCATACAGATCAATGTTATAAGGATGGGATTGTCCATTATATATTTTAAGGGGTTACAGGTCGGAATTTCCTAATTATATGATGTATTTAAATCCCTGAAGATTGTTTTGACCTCGGCAAAAAGTGTAGACCCTGATAAAATGCAGCATTATGCTGCATTTCATCAGGGTCTTCACTGTTTGTCAAAGTACCAGTTTAGGGGTTTCCAGTATAGGGTGTGTTAATATTCTGTAAATTTTGAAAAAGCCAATTAAATAACAAATTTCATCGCAAACTTTTCAAGTTTTTTTTTCACAATCAACTATTTTCAACAGAAGAATCAATAATAATTCAAAGTTAAAATGTTTAGCAGGAAACTAGCTATTCTGGCTGCCCTCCATACAAGTATCTTTCTATTCTCTACTATACAAACATCTGTAGCTTTCATATTTTCCACTCGATTTTGATCGGGTTTGCGGCAGGTGCATCCATGGTTTAATTAGGACTTGCATTTCATTTTCACTTGCTTTAAATGTTGCTGTCACCCTTTAACCAGGGTTTTCCCAATCCAAAGTGGGGGGCTGAATATCAGTCTAACTCACAAATAAGTAGATGATTTTCACTAATTTGAGAAAATCATCCCAAACAATGTAAAGGAAATAAAGCTGTTCTCCCAGTGAACCTGTTTTAGATAAGATTTTATCCTAAGCAAGCAGATTTTGCTATCATGAAAAATCTTTCTCCACTTTCTTAAGACGGGTAACTGCTTTATACAGGTTTAATGGTTAATAATTATTTGGTTTCATGATGGGAACACCCAATTTGTAAGGGCTAAGAAATGACTGGTCTCTTCAAGAAAGGTTTGGGTGCCAAAATAATCTTAAAAACATGATACATTAAAATTGAGCATTTCCATCTGACACAACTGCCAGGTTAAAACATCCCTTTTTAAAAAGATCTGCTACATTTGCACTAGACATGCTGACAGATGGGCCTGAGCAAACTGTAAACCTGAAAGAGCAGTCTGGGCAGTCTACACCATAACTACAGTAAACCTCTCATAAGATGGACATTCAAGGATAAGTTTATTTATCTCAGTGGCTCAGTGATAGACTGCTTGTCTCGAGATCAAGGGGTTGCTGGTTCGAGCCTCACTGGGAGGAACTGTGTTGTGTCTTTGAGCAAGACACTTTTACCTCTGCTTAGTACTGGTTCAACCCAGGAAGACCCGCCCAGACATGACTGAAAAACTGTTGACTGGGACATAAAGAATCAAACCAAACAAAGAAAAGTACAGTCAAGGACCAAAAGTAGTTCCACAAATTTAATTTCCCATAGAATGCATTATCATGTTTACAAGTCTCTTTGTTGTGTTATATCAAGACTTTTGTAATTGTTGTGAAGCAAAATAATAGATGCATGCAGTGTACAATTTAGAAAGGAATTTTGACTTTGCACTTTTCAAATACAACAATTTAAAGTTTTACAAAATTTTGAAAATGCCACTTTTCCATTGACGTCAATGGTGACATTGTCAATACAACCCCTCAAGTAGCAAGCTAGCAAAACGACTTCTGTGAACAGTTCATAAAACGGTGTCACTGTCAAGAAGTAAAGACGCGCCGACCAACTATTTTCGTCACAAATGGTAAGTTTCTCAGTGTGCGGTCAGAAAACAAAGACAGATTTCTTGTCAAAATGCCTATCAGGTGCTCCTGCACCAGTTTCAGAGATGATTGACGGTTGACAGTTGTGTCTTACGCATAGGCGGGTCAATGCCCCTTTTTCTCTCATGTGATAGGACAAAACCTGTTATGTGACTATTCCCATTGTGGTCTTTCCAAAACAAAAGAAGCTATTTTCTCTTAGTGTTTTGATATGTCAGCACTCAAATACGAGTTTTCTGTTCTTTTATCCATTTTGTAATATCCAACTTTAATATATAGACGTTATTTCACCAACAGAAAATTAGTATTCGGCGCCAAAAATTGCTCCCAAAGAATCTAGATATTGAAATTAAGCCGCACCAAACAAAACTATATTTTGTGCGCTAACGAAAGACTCGGATCAGACTGTGCCCAAGGGTCTTGTTACACTACGCTGTCTGCATAGGGAAAGCTTAAGGTCCTTTAAATAGCTATCAAGTACCCATTTAATGATCCCTATCAACCTGTACCTCTCGACGTCATGCTCACAAACGGACAGTTTATTTTGCCACAGTGCGGCACATTAATGTCTACAACCGCTTCGCTCCGCCTCCTGACTAAATGATCATGTTTTTGACAACCGTTTAGCCCCGCCTACTCGCTACAAGCGAGAATGTTCAAATAAATTGGTGTTGCTAAATATGGATTGCGGTTTCTTTTACTTTGACCAGCTTGTCACTTATTATGCCGTTCAGCGAGTCTTTGAAATTTGACCCAGTGGTCTTGCAATGACGCGACTCCAGATGTGCTTTTGCTACTTGCCGGTTATAAAATGTCAAAAAACTCTGACAATTGTTTAAATCTATGAAGCTTTAAAATGCATGGATGAAATTTAATGATAATAAAAAAATATATTACCTTATTTAACTTTCAAATGTCACCAAAAGCATACTAATCTGTTGGTTATCTGTAGCATAGCATTCTATTCAAACACAAAAATAGATTGAAGTATATGGGATTTCCGATGTTGAGGAATTACTTTTGGTCCCTGAGTGTTGTTCAAATATTTGAGTGAATACAACATTAATGATAATAAGCAGTGCCATGAAATAACAGTGCTTGTATAGTTTGTTTAAAGGGCCGATGATATAAAATTAGGAGAAGTTGAGATAGACAAGTTTAAGTTGATATATTTTGTGTTGCCTATAGGCATTTAACTTGAGACAAACCGTGAGTACAACCATATATGCTTGCTACTTGATTTCTGTTGTTAAGCAATAAAGATGCAAGGGAAGTTAGAGATCTGTTACATAGACTAGATTATTATTTTAGAGTTTTCACGTATAAGGGCAGTCAGTATATCAAGGTTAACTAATGTATGCTCTTGCTGAGATCTGATAAACATGTATATGTGCCTCGACATGAGAAAACCTGCCTTTGGGTTTGTGAACAACAAAGTCGCAGACCAGCCTGGGCATCCGCGCAGTCTGATCAGCGCCTTTAATATACGCTTATTGGAAAGTATATTAATCTAAGCTTGCTACAGGTGAAATTTAAATTTTGTAGCTAGTCTCTGTAGCTGAGCAGACTGGTTTGAATCTTACTTTGACGGAAACCCCAAAGACAGGTTTTCTCATGTCGAGGCCCATATGAGCCGTGATGTGATTTCCAACGATGTGGTATTATGACAAGTGTAGACTCAGACGAGCCTGTGCAGCCTCCTTTTAAGCTGATGTTAGGACAGTGGCCTAGGAGTCATAGATTATTCAAGCGCCTTGCAAAGGCTCTGATCAGACTACGCGTATGCGCAGACTGGTCTGAGCCTTTGCTGGTCGTACATACCACATTGTTGGAAATCTCATGTTGTGGCTCATATGTATTCGTCTATTATAAATGTGCATGCTCTCTGTCTTAGTGCACACTTAACACTATATGATTTGTGATTGCTCTATAAATAGATCTGAATTCCAGCCAGTTATTGGTGCAATAGTATAAGTACAGTACAGTATGTAGCCTCTTTTATGACTCCTAAGCTTAGAAACTCCAAATGATGTTTCATCAGTGGCCTAGATTGTTGGAAATCTCATGTTACGGCTCATATGTATTCATCTATTATAAATGTGCATGCTCTCTTTAACACTATTTGATTTGTGATTGCTCTATAAATAGATCTGAATTCCAGCCAGTTATTGGTGCAATAGTATAAGTACAGTACAATCCCTTTAGAATGCCATCCATAGGAATGGACCATGTTATAAGAGAAATACATTATAAAGAGACAATGTTATGGTCATTTCCTATCATTTCTTTGTAATAATTCCATGGTAAAACATTTGGGAGCCTATAGAATGCTATCCATAGGAATGGACTATATTAGAAGTGAATCATATTATAAACGGACAATTTTATGGTCAATTTCCTATAATTTCTTTGTAAAAATTCCATGGTAAAACATTTGGGAGCCTCAACATGACCACGTTATATCCAAATCTGTATTATAATGAGGTGTGTTATAAATGGACAGCATTTTATTTATTTGTTATGAGGACAATTTTACAAAGTAATTATAGGAAAATGACCATTTATGGTCATTTTCCTATAATTTCTTTGTAAAAATTCCATGGTAAACATTTGGGAGACACAACATGACCATGTTATATCCAAATCTGTTTTATAATGAAGCTTGTTATAAATAGACTTAACTTCAATGATTCATCTTGTAGATGAAAAATAGTGTAGATCCTGATCAGCTGGTTTCAGTAGAAGCTGATGAACCCAGCTGATCTGGATCCACACGGTTTTCAAGAGGGTATTGTATTTTGAAAAAACAGTTAAGCATGTAGTGTGCTTAACGGCTAGAATAAGTAGGGAGGGAATACATAAAGTCATGACCAGACTGCACTGATCTGCAACTATATTGTTAGCATAAAGCAAAAGCATATTTTCATATGATATTGCATACATTATTATGTGGTGTGTTGTTAGCTCACCTGAGTGGTAGGCTCAAGTGAGGTATTAGTATGTCAGTGGTCTGGCATCTGTCGTTGTCAATGGTCGTCTGTTCACTTTTTCAAAGAAGTATATCTCAAATGTCAGTTGGTCAATTGTGATCAACTCTGTTTATCGTGGCACCATAAAGCTCCCATAACCTCATAATGGAAAAAAACTTTTTATAAAATCTTCTTCTCTGAAACCACGAGGCCTCCAGCTAATATGTTTAGTATGTAGCAATATGTAGTGGTCCCCTTCATAAATCCTGCCAATCAAGCCACTTGAGTCCAAACTGCCTAAGCCCCTGGAAACATTAGCTCTCATAGAATTAAAATGGGTAAAAAACTTAAAAAATCTTCTCTAAAACCATGAAGCCCACAGCTTATATATTTAGCATGCAGCAATGTTCAGTGGTCCCCCAAGTAAATCCTGGCAACCATACCCCTGGAATCCAAATTGGCCATACCCCAGGGGTCATTTGCTCCCATATACTCTTAACAAAAGAAAAAATAAATCTATGAATTAATGAGCCCAACAGCTCAGGTGAACGATATAGGCTCATTGAGCCTATTTGTTATATAAGCTGGTTTGGGTGTTTCCATTGGTGCATATTTAACCTTTTGCATGATGGGTAATATTGCATGATTTTTTGTCATCTGAGGATATTTTCTAATTAACTTCGTCAGAAAACCAATTCAGAGCCAAACAGTTTGGATCCAGATTAGGCTTGACATTTTGTCGGGCATGATCTGGGTCCAAACTGTTTGCAAAGGTTATCAGCAGGCAACATAAATGGGCCTCGTCACGAGAAAACCTGTCTTGGGGGGTTTGCCAACAACAAAGGCGCAGACCAGCCTGCGCATCTCCGCAGTCTGATCAGCGCCTTTGTTATTCCCTTAATGGTAAGTATCACAACCAGACTTGCTACGAGCGAAATTTCAATTTTCTAGCTAGTCTCTTTAGGTGAGCAGGCTGGTTTGAATCGGACTTTGTCAGAAACCCCAGAGGCAGGTTTTCTCGCGTCATGGCCCAAATTTTGTCACCACTAGCCGCACAAGAGTGATGAGGGTCTTTTGGTGACTCATTGTACAAGTCATTCTTTTGTATGATCTCATCAGTTCTATATATGACACAATATACAAATGTAATAATTTATAATTATGTAAACTAGATTCATTTAATATATATATATATGTATATCATGTTCATTGTTCGATACCTCATAATCTTTGTAGATGATTCATTTGCATATTGGCCACAGCTGGAGAGTGTTTCTTTGAGCAAATGTGGTGACTGATCAGCCAGTGGCTCCAGAAAATTAGAATTTGTATCTGTTTTCCTATACTATACTAAGTACAGGTCATTTGCTTTGGAGAAGTCTGCACAGGAGCTGTGTGGTAGGGATCACACAACAATCAAATCTGTCTTAATGACCACCTGTAGTCAGCAATCATTTGTCTTAAGAGGCCAAAATATCATATACCAAAGTAGCAGTTTCAGTACAAATTGACCTGTATTATACCCCTATTCCACACAGGCCCCGAATCGCACAAATTGACAAATATTTGGATTCGTGGCTGAAAAGTACTCAGTTTGTGAAGATCTTAATTGAATCGCACAGTCCATAGACAGTTCTTGCAATTCGTAGGTCTATCAGGAATTCGGCTCAGAGTTTTGAACTGTTCAAAACTTTGGCCAAGAATTCCCCGATTGAAAAATTGTGCTTGATTCGTACCAAATTCCTAATGCATTCTTGGACATTGTAATCGAATCGGAGGTGTTCTTAGACATTTGTAGCTACTCTTAGCTCATTCGTGGGGAATCGGGAGATTAAGACAAGCAATAACACCAAGGAAGAGATTGTAGAGAGGTTTTCCCTATCAGAGTAACTACCCTGTCACACGCATGTGAGCGAGTCCTAGAAGTGGAAACAGATTTGGCAGATTCTGGAGCAGGATCAGTCAGTAGCTCCTGGCTGGTGATTTTGCCAATGGCAAACTACCATATTTTTCCTAGTCAAAGAGTCTGGGTCAGGGCATCTGGACTTTAACGTAGTTGTTTTCTTCTAGCTATAGAAGTAGCTGTTTTCAACACTCAAGTTGCAGGATCAATTCTTCTGCTGCTTTACGAGGAACATTCATTTTGGAACTGATGCCCCCCAAAAATGGATGGACCTTTTTTTTATAACTATTGTGAGTGAAAATCTCGCAAATCGCCGCAGATTTCTTTTAATTTGTGCCCAATTCGTGCTGCATTCGGTGTATTCTTACAATTCTCCATGAATCCAACGGAATCCTAACATTTATCAATTCTTGATGATTCGGGGGATTAGTGGTCTGTGTGAATAGGGGCATTAAGCAATTATCTGCTTTAAGCAAGCATTTTTTTTTGTTTGTCCCATGGGTGCTTATTTAAGACGGGTTGGACTTTATACTGACTAGCATAATAGCATAATTAAACTATTTGGGTGCCAGAGCCAAATTACTCACAGACAGGTTAAGGATATGCAAACCAAATAGTCCCAAATCATACTGCTCCTCTAGGAGAAGTCCTTTCAGGGACTATTTGTTTTCTTTCTTAACCCTTTGCATGCTGGGTAATTTTTCATAATTTTTTGTTGTCTGCTGAGTTTATTCAAAATCAACTTTTCGAGAAAAAAAAATCAGGAATGTCGGGCCTGCTGTGGGTGCAGACTGTTTGCAAAGGTTATCAGCAGAGGACAAAAGTCGCCCCTAGAAAGATGCGTAATAAACAAGCAATCATAGCCACACTGTATGTATGTTGTGTGTCTCATGTCTTTATGAAACCTTCATTTATAAAATATGTTTGTAAATAAATCTGCCATATACATGTATAATTGCTGAGATCTTGTATCTTCCTGAACTTAGAGATTGGAGATTAAATCTGACAAGTGTGGATAGTTTCTACAGAATGACACTCCTCACTTTTTAAGCAAACAAAAGTAAACTATTAGCTAGCACATAAGATTTTGGTGCTTACAGTATAAGTGAAATAACCTTCTTTAAAGGGCCTTGGCTGACATTTCCAGCCCTGCTAGAGGTCTAAGTTTTGGTCCGAGTCAACATCTACATCTGCAAGCAGAGAGTGTTTTAGCCATTTCGAGAGGGTTTTATTGAGGTGAGCGATCCAGGGTTTGCTTGTTTTTAGGCTTGATTTCTGTTTGGAATATTCAATATAATCATTTGCAGAGCAGGAAAATAAAAGTTACATTATAGCATTTGGATAATGTCCATGGCAACTATGTGTTTTCTACTGAAATTATGTTCACTATTAACCGTTTGTATACTGGAAACAAGGGAGCGCAGTGGCTTAGTGGTAGAGTGCTTGACTCGAGACTGAGCGGCAGAGGGTTCGAGCCTCACCGGCGTCACTACGTTGTGGTCCTTGAGCAAGACCCATTATCCTAGCTTAGTACTGGTTCAACCCAGGAAGACCCGTCCCTGTTTAACTGAAAGATTGTTTATGGGACGTAAAGAATCAAATCAAACAACAACAAAAAAAAGTATACTGGAAACCCCTAAACCGGTACTTTGCAAAATAGTGAAGATCCAGATAAAATGCAGCATTATCATAGGGTCTGCACTGTTTGCTAAGATTAAAACAACCTTCAGGGACAGAAATACATTATAATTTAGAAACATCTACCTGTGACCCCTTAAAGAACATAATTGGCAGTCCCATACTTATTGTATCAATATGTATGGGAAAATCCATCAGAATACAAAGGGTTAAAGCCTACATGTATAAGTACAATTCTAAATGGGGTTCATTTCTATTCTACACATGAACAGTCTGATGAGAGCATGCTAAATGTTGTTGTATTTTTTAACTGAAGTCCGAATATAGCATGACTTGACCAGACTAAGCGAATGTGCAGAATAGAAACATGATTTCTTTAGATTTGTGCTCAACTTAGCATCGTTCCCACCAGCTGCTGAGGAACCCAATGATTTTCTCTGATTTAGCTATCATGATACATTCATTTATTTGTCTACAAGAAAGGAATTTACCTCAATGAAATCAGTTTTGAAATTCCAGATCCATCATCCAAAACAATTTCAAAATCTAGATCTTTGTTCCAAAATGATCAAAAAATCTAGATCTCATCCATAATGACCCAAAAATTTAGATCCTTAGTAAAGAATCTAGATACTCCAAAATAATCTCCAAAATCAAGATCTCTCTTTCGAAATGATTAAAACAAATTTAGATCTTCCAAAACAAACTCAAAAATCAAAATCTGACGTATCTAGAATTTTGGAAAAGACATATCTAGAGGTTTTGGAATTGTCTTAAAGACAGATCTAGATTTTAAGAATTGTGTTAATGACAAATCTAGATTTTGGGAATTGTCTTAAAGTTGGAACTTTCTTAAAACAAATCTAGATGTTTTAAATTGTATCTAGAATTTTGGAATTGTCTGAAAGACAATTCTAGATTTTTGGAACTGTTTTAAAGATATATCTAGATTTTAGGAATTGTCATAAAGACAGATCTAGATTTTTGGAATTGCTTTAAAGACATACCTAGATTTTTCAAATTGTAGATACAGATCTATATTTTTTTCAAGTTGTTTTAAAGATAGATCTAGATTTTTCAAATTGTCTTAAAGACAGGTCTAATACTTTTCAAATTGTTTTAAAGACAAATCTAGATATGTCAAGTTGTCTTAAAGACAGAGCTAGATTTTTGGAATTGTTTTTAAAGACAGATTTAGATTTTCAAATTGTCTTTAAGACATCTAGAATTTTGGAATTGTTCAGTGACATCTAGATTTTTGGAATTATTTTAAAGACAGATCTAGATTTTTCAAATTGTCTTAAAGACAGATCTAGTTTTTGGAATGGTCTTAAATACAGATCTAGATTTTTGTAATAGTCTTAAAACTGATGAACATATTATGGGTATTTTGAGGTATAAATCTTCCTAGCTAATATGGAACATGATATTGTTATTTTTATGCTATGATTATTACTGCTTTTGTTTCTTCAGTTTATTATTTTTTACAAACACCATTTAATTTTTATTTTCTCTTGTATGTGATATTGTTAATAGATAATTTCTCATGAATAAAATACAAACCATGTACAATAAACTCTTGTTTGCTTGTCATAATTCCATTTTGGTTTAAACAATATTTTATTCAGATAATTTACATGTAGACAGATATATACAATGTCAATATATTCAGGATTTGACAGTAAGCTTTCAGATAATTTCATTTTGAAGATGATGCATATTATTTCACCTGCTACTACATTCTTTCTACAACATTCAGAATGGCCTTCAACAACATGACATATCTATTGTGACTGGACCAGGTGGTAACCCACCCCCCACAGCATGTGCATACAAGGTAAATGTCTTATACATACTAGAGAAACACCACATGCTGTGCATATAAGGGAAACGGCTCATACATACTGGAGAATACATACTGGAGAAACCCTCAATGTTGTGCATACAAAGTTAATAGTTAATACATACTACGGAAATACCTCAGACTGTGCATATGAGGGAAATGGCTAAACACACTAGGGAATGCCTTATGATGTACATACATGGGAAATGACTTGTTAATGCAAGGGAAACACCTAAACCTGCATACTAGGTAAACATCTCATGCATATTTGGGAATACCTTTTGATGTGCATACAATGGAAATGGCTCATACATACTAGGGGAACACCTGCTGAACTTAAGGGAAATGGCTTGTACATATTGAGGAAACACCTTATGTTTCGCATACAAGGCAAATGACTAGTATATACTAGGAAAACACCTACAACTGCATACAAGGGTAAACATCTCCTATATACTAGGGGAACACCTTATGATGTACATACAAGAGAAATGGCTCATATATACTAGGGAAACACCTTATGTTGTGGATACATTTAGGAGAAATTGCTCATGCATATTAGAGAAACACCTTATCTTGTGCATTCAAAGGAAAATGACTTGAGCATACTAGGGAAATGACATACATTATAATGTGCATACAATGGTTAGGCTCCTGCATATTTTGGAAATGCCCCATGCTCTGTATTTAAGGGAAGGGCTCATATGCAAGTTGTGCATACAAGGGGAAAAGCCCCATATACACCATCGAAATGCCTGATGCTGTGCATACAAGGGCAAAAACCTTTGTATTAGGGAAATACTACATACTGTGCATACAAGGGAAAAGCCTCCGATGTATTAGAGAAATACCACATACTGTGCAGACAAGGGAAAAACCTCCGATATATTAGGGAAATACCACATACTGTGCAGACAAGGGAAAAGCCTCCGATATATTAGGGAAATACCACATACTGTGCAGACAAGGGAAAAGCCTCAGATATATTAGGGAAATACCACATACAGTGCAGACAAGGGAAAAGCCCCCTATATACTAGGGAAACACCTCATACTGGGCATACAAGGGAAAAGCCCCCTACATACTAGGGAAACACCTCATACTGTGCATACAAGGGAAAAGCCCCCTATATACTAGAGAAACACCTCAAACTGGGCATACAAGGGAATACACCCCCTTTATACTAGGGAAACACCTCATGCTGTGCATACAAGGGAAGAGCCTCCTATACATAAGGGAAACACCTCATACTGGGCATACAAGGGAAGAGCCCCCTATATACCAGGGAAACACCTCATGCTGGGCATACAAGGAAAAAGCCCCCCCAACCCCTATATACCAGGGAAACACCTCATGCTGGGCATACAAGGAAAAAGCCCCCTATATACCAGGGAAACACCTATAGCTGTGAATACAAGGGAAGAGCCCCCTATATACTAGGGAAACACACATACTGGGCATACAAGGGAAGAGCCCCCTATATACTAGGGAAACACCTCATGCTGGGCATACAAGGAAAAAGCCCCCTATATACTAGGAAAACACCTCATACTGGGCATACAAGGGGATAGCTCCCTATATACTAAGGAAACACCTCATACTGGGCATACAAGGGAAATGCCCCTTACATACCAGGGAAACACCTCGCGCTCGGCATACAAGGGAAAAGCCCCCTATATACCAGGGAAACACCTCATGCTGGGCATACAAGGGAAAAGCCCCCTATATAACAGGGAAACACCTTATGCTGGGCATACAAGGCAAAAGCCCCCTCTATACTAGGGAAACACCTCCTGATGCAGGCTTTCAAGTGGCCATCAACAGAAAAGTAGGGAAAAAGTAGGGATCAAAATTTGGAAAAAGTAGTGAAAAAGTAGGGATTATCGGTGTAAAAAAAGAACGGATAGTAGGGCTTTTCCAAACATAAAATTCATTACAACGAGTTGTTTTAAATAAGTTATTTCAGATTAAATCAGCAGGAAAATACCTGTGACAATAGTACAAGCCAAACAGAGAGACCTTTAAGTTAAACATTAAATCTTTAGGTGTTAAGCGGCACGATCCCTGAATGAACATAGAAGTTAATTTATAAAATAGTGGGTGAAGCGAGTGATGAAAAAATTCTGGATTTTTACGCATAAATGACATTTTGGAATGAAAAAGTAGGGATAATAGGGCATTTTCATGAAAAAGTAGGGAAAAGTAGGAGCAGATCAAGTAGGAAAAATAGGAAAAGTAGGGCCCGCTTGAAAGCCTGCATGATGGGCATACTAGGGAAACACCTCATACTGGGCATACAAGGAAAGAGCCCCCTATATACTAGGGAAACACTCATACTGGGCATACAAGGGAAGAGCCCCCTATATACTAGGGAAACACCTCGTGCTGGACATACAAGGGAAAAGCCCCCTATATACTAAGGAAACACCTCATACTGGGCATACAAGGGAAACGCCCCCTACATACCAGGGAAACACCTCATGCTGGGCATACAAGGGAAAAGCCCTCTATATAACAGGGAAACACCTCATGATGCAGGCTTTCAAGTGCCCATCAACAGAAAAGTAGGGAAAAAGTAGGGATCAAAATTTGGAAAAAGTAGTGAAAAAGTAGGGGTTATCGGTGTAAAAAAAGAACGGATAGTATGGCTTTTCCAAACACCTCATATTGGGCATACAAGGGAAACGCCCCCTACATACCAGGGAAACACCTCATGCTGGGCATACAAGGGAAAAGCCCCCTCTATACTAGGGAAACACCTCATACTGGGCATACAAGGGAAAAGCTTCCTATATACTAGGGAAACACCTCATACTGGGCATACAAGGGAATACACCCCTTTATACTAGGGAAACACCTCATGCTGGGCATACAAGGGAAGAGCCCCCTATATACCAGGGAAATGCCTCGTGCTGTGCATACAAGGGAATAACTCCCTATATACTAGGAAATGCCTCATGCTGTGCATGCAAGGGAATAGCTCCCTATATTCTAGGGAAACACCTTATACGGGGCATACAAGGGAAAAGCCCCCTTTATAATAGGGAAACACCTCATACTGGGCATGCAAGAGAATAGCCCCCTAAATACTAGGGAAACACCTCATACTGGGCATAAAAGGGACAAGCCCCCCTATATACTAGGGAAACACCTCATACTGTGCATACAAGGGAAAAAGCCCCCCTATATACTAGGATAACACTTCATGCTGGACATACAAGGGAATAACACTTCATGATGGGCATACAAGGGAAAGACCCTATATACTAGGGAAACACTTCATGTTGTGCATGCAAGGGAATAGCTCCCTATATACTAGGGAAACACCTCATATTGTGCACACAAGGGAAAAGCCCCCTATATACTAGGGAAACACCTCATGCTGTGCATACAAGGGAAAAAGCCCCCTATATACTAGGGAAACACTTTATGCTGGACATACAAGGGAATAGCCCCCTATATACTAGGGAAACACCTCATACTGTGCATACAAGGGAAAAAGTCCCCTATATACTAGGGAAACACTTTATGTTGGACATACAAGGGAATAGCCCCCTATATACTAGGGAAACACTTCATGCTGGGCATACAAGGGAGAGCCCCCTATATACCAGGTAAACACCAAATGCTGGGCATACAAGGGAAACGCCCCCTATATAACAGGGAAACACCTCATGCTGGGCATACAAGGGAAAAGCCCCCTATATACCAGGGAAACACCTCATGCTGGGCATACAAGGGAAAGAAACCTTATATAACAGGGAAACACCTCATATTGTGTATAAAGGGAAAAGCCCCCTATATACTAGGGAAACACCTCATACTGTGCATACAAGGGAAGAGCCTCCTATATACTAAGGAAACACCTCATACTGTGCATACAAGGGAAAAGCTCCTATATACTCGGTTAACACCTAATGCTGTGCCCCCTATATACTATGGGAATGCATCATATTGTGCATACAAGGGAAGAGCCCCCTATATACTGAGGAAACACCTCATACTGGGCATACAAGGGAAACGCCCCCTACATACCAGGGAAACACCTCATGCTGGGCATACAAGGGAAGAGCCCCCTATATACCAGGGAAACACCTCATGCTGTGCATACAAGGGAATAGCCCCCTATATGCCAAGGAAACACCTTATACTGGGTATACAAGTGAAAAGCCCCCTATATACTAGCGAAACACCTCATACTGGGCATACAAGGGAAGAGCCTCCTATATACTAAGGAAACACATCATACTGTGCATACAAGGGAAAAGCTCCTATATACTAGGGAAACACCTAATGCTGTGCATACAAGGGAAGAGCCCCGTATATACTAAGGAAACACTTAATGCTGTGCATACAAGGGAAAAGCCCCCTATATACTAGGCAAACACCTAATGCTGTGCATACAAGGGAAAAGCCCCCTATATACTATGGAAATGCCTTGTGCTGTGCATACAAGGGAAAAAAAACTATATACTAAGGAAATGCCTAATGCTGTGCATACAAGGGAAAAATAACCTATATACTAGGGAAACAACCATACTGTGCATACAAGGGAAAAGCCCCCTATATACTAGGCAAAAACCTAATGCTGTGCATACAAGGGAAAAGCCCCCTATATACTAAGGAAATGCCTTGTGCTGTGCATACAAGGGAACCTATATACTAAGGAAATGCCTAATGATGTGCATACAATGGGAAAAAAACCTATATACTAGGGAAACAACCATACTGTGCATACAAGGGAAAAGCCCCCTATATACTAGGGAAACACCTCATGCTGGGCATACAAGGGAAGAGCCCCCCTTTATACCAGGGAAATGCATCATATTGTGCATACAAGGGAATAGCCCCCTATATACTACGGAAACACCTCATACTGGGCATACAAAGGAAAAGCTCCCTATATACTAGGGAAACACCTCATATTGTGCATACAAGGGAAAAGCCCCCTTTATACTAGGGAAACACCTCATACTGGGCATACAAGGGAAGAGCCCCCTATATACCAGGGAAACACCTCATACTGTGAATACAAGGGAAGTTCCCCCTGTATATTAGGGAAACACCTCATACTGTGCATACAAGGGAAAAGCCCCCTATATACTAAGGAAACATCTTATACTGGGCATATAAGGGAAAAGCCCCCTATATACTAAGGAAACACCTCATGCTGGGCATACAAGGGAAAGGCCCCCTATATGCCAGGGAAACACCTCATGCTGGGCATACACGGGAAAAGCCCCCTATATAACAGGGAAACACCTCATGCTGTGCATACAAGGGAATAGCCCCCTATATACTAGGGAAACACCTCATGCTGTGCATACAAGGGAAGAGCCCCCTAAATACCAGGGAAACACCTCGTGCTGTGCATACAAGGGAATAGCCCCCTATATGCCAAGGAAATACCTTATACTGGGTATACAAGGGAATAGCCCCCTATATACTAGCGAAACACCTCATACTGGGCATACAAGGGAAGAGCCTCCTATATACTAAGGAAACACCCCATACTGTGCATACAAGGGAAAAGCCCCCTTTATACTAGGGAAACACCTCATACTGGGCATACAAGGGAAGAGCCCCCTATATACCAGGGAAACACCTCATACTGTGAATACAAGGGAAGTTCCCCCTGTATATTAGGGAAACACCTCATACTGTGCATACAAGGGAAAAGCCCCCTATATACTAAGGAAACATCTTATACTGGGCATATAAGGGAAAAGCCCCCTATATACTAAGGAAACACCTCATGCTGGGCATACAAGGGAAAGGCCCCCTATATGCCAGGGAAACACCTCATGCTGGGCATACACGGGAAAAGCCCCCTATATAACAGGGAAACACCTCATGCTGTGCATACAAGGGAATAGCCCCCTATATACTAGGGAAACACCTCATGCTGTGCATACAAGGGAAGAGCCCCCTAAATACCAGGGAAACACCTCGTGCTGTGCATACAAGGGAATAGCCCCCTATATGCCAAGGAAATACCTTATACTGGGTATACAAGGGAAAAGCCCCCTATATACTAGCGAAACACCTCATACTGGGCATACAAGGGAAGAGCCTCCTATATACTAAGGAAACACCTCATACTGTGCATACAAGGTAAAAGCTCCTATATACTAGGGAAACACCTAATGCTGTGCATACAAGGGAAGAGCCCCCTATATACTAAGGAAACACTTAATACTGTGCATACAAGGGAAAAGCTCCTATATACTAGGGAAACACCTAATGCTGTGCATACAAGGGAAGAGCCCCGTATATACTAAGGAAACACTTAATGCTGTGCATACAAGGGAAAAGCCCCCTATATACTAGGCAAACACCTAATGCTGTGCATACAAGGGAAAAAAAACTATATACTAAGGAAATGCCTAATGCTGTGCATACAAGGGAAAAATAACCTATATACTAGGGAAACAACCATACTGTGCATACAAGGGAAAAGCCCCCTATATACTAGGCAAAAACCTAATGCTGTGCATACAAGGGAAAAGCCCCCTATATACTAAGGAAATGCCTTGTGCTGTGCATACAAGGGAACCTATATACTAAGGAAATGCCTAATGATGTGCATACAATGGGAAAAAAACCTATATACTAGGGAAACAACCATACTGTGCATACAAGGGAAAAGCCCCCTATATACTAGGGAAACACCTCATGCTGGGCATACAAGGGAAGAGCCCCCCTTTATACCAGGGAAATGCATCATATTGTGCATACAAGGGAATAGCCCCCTATATACTACGGAAACACCTCATACTGGGCATACAAAGGAAAAGCTCCCTATATACTAGGGAAACACCTCATATTTTGCATACAAGGGAAAAGCCCCCTTTATACTAGGGAAACACCTCATCCTGGGCATACAAGGGAAGAGCCCCCTATATACCAGGGAAACACCTCATACTGTGAATACAAGGGAAGTTCCCCCTGTATATTAGGGAAACACCTCATACTGTGCATACAAGGGAAAAGCCCCCTATATACTAAGGAAACATCTCATACTGGGCATATAAGGGAAAAGCCCCCTATATACTAAGGAAACACCTCATGCTGGGCATACAAGGGAAAGGCCCCCTATATGCCAGGGAAACACCTCATGCTGGGCATACACGGGAATAGCCCCCTATATACTAGGGAAACACCTCATGCTGTGCATACAAGGGAAGAGCCCCCTAAATACCAGGGAAACACCTCGTGCTGTGCATACAAGGGAATAGCCCCCTATATGCCAAGGAAATACCTTATACTGGGTATACAAGGGAAAAGCCCCCTATATACTAGCGAAACACCTCATACTGGGCATACAAGGGAAGAGCCTCCTATATACTAAGGAAACACCTCATACTGTGCATACAAGGTAAAAGCTCCTATATACTAGGGAAACACCTAATGCTGTGCATACAAGGGAAGAGCCCCCTATATACTAAGGAAACACTTAATACTGTGCATACAAGGGAAAAGCTCCTATATACTAGGGAAACACCTAATGCTGTGCATACAAGGGAAGAGCCCCGTATATACTAAGGAAACACTTAATGCTGTGCATACAAGGGAAAATCCCCCTATATACTAGGCAAACACCTAATGCTGTGCATACAAGGGAAAAGCCCCCTATATACTAAGGAAATGCCTTGTGCTGTGCATACAAGGGAAAAAAACCTATATACTAAGGAAATGCCTAATGCTGTGCATACAAGGGAAAAATAACCTATATACTAGGGAAACAACCATACTGTGCATACAAGGGAAAAGCCCCCTATATACTAGGCAAAAACCTAATGCTGTGCATACAAGGGAAAAGCCCCCCTATATACTAAGGAAATGCCTTGTGCTGTGCATACAAGGGAACCTATATACTAAGGAAATGCCTAATGATGTGCATACAATGGGAAAAAAACCTATATACTAGGGAAACAACCATACTGTGCATACAAGGGAAAAGCCCCCTATATACTAGGGAAACACCTCATGCTGGGCATACAAGGGAAGAGCCCCCCTTTATACCAGGGAAATGCATCATATTGTGCATACAAGGGAATAGCCCCCTTTATACTAGGGAAACACCTCATACTGGGCATACAAGGGAAGAGCCCCCTATATACCAGGGAAACACCTCATACTGTGAATACAAGGGAAGTTCCCCCTGTATATTAGGGAAACACCTCATACTGTGCATACAAGGGAATAGCCCCCTATATACTACGGAAACACCTCATACTGGGCATACAAAGGAAAAGCTCCCTATATACTAGGGAAACACCTCATATTGTGCATACAAGGGAAAAGCCCCCTTTATACTAGGGAAACACCTCATACTGGGCATACAAGGGAAGAGCCCCCTATATACCAGGGAAACACCTCATACTGTGAATACAAGGGAAGTTCCCCCTGTATATTAGGGAAACACCTCATACTGTGCATACAAGGGAAAAGCCCCCTATATACTAAGGAAACATCTTATACTGGGCATATAAGGGAAAAGCCCCCTATATACTAAGGAAACACCTCATGCTGGGCATACAAGGGAAAGGCCCCCTATATGCCAGGGAAACACCTCATGCTGGGCATACATGGGAAAAGCCCCCTATATAACAGGGAAACACCTCATGCTGTGCATACAAGGGAATAGCCCCCTATATACTAGGGAAACACCTCATGCTGTGCATACAAGGGAAGAGCCCCCTAAATACCAGGGAAACACCTCGTGCTGTGCATACAAGGGAATAGCCCCCTATATGCCAAGGAAATACCTTATACTGGGTATACAAGGGAAAAGCCCCCTATATACTAGCGAAACACCTCATACTGGGCATACAAAGGAAAAGCTCCCTATATACTAGGGAAACACCTCATATTGTGCATACAAGGGAAAAGCCCCCTTTATACTAGGGAAACACCTCATACTGGGCATACAAGGGAAGAGCCCCCTATATACCAGGGAAACACCTCATACTGTGAATACAAGGGAAGTTCCCCCTGTATATTAGGGAAACACCTCATACTGTGCATACAAGGGAATAGCCCCCTATATACTACGGAAACACCTCATACTGGGCATACAAAGGAAAAGCTCCCTATATACTAGGGAAACACCTCATATTGTGCATACAAGGGAAAAGCCCCCTTTATACTAGGGAAACACCTCATACTGGGCATACAAGGGAAGAGCCCCCTATATACCAGGGAAACACCTCATACTGTGAATACAAGGGAAGTTCCCCCTGTATATTAGGGAAACACCTCATACTGTGCATACAAGGGAAAAGCCCCCTATATACTAAGGAAACATCTTATACTGGGCATATAAGGGAAAAGCCCCCTATATACTAAGGAAACACCTCATGCTGGGCATACAAGGGAAAGGCCCCCTATATGCCAGGGAAACACCTCATGCTGGGCATACACGGGAAAAGCCCCCTATATAACAGGGAAACACCTCATGCTGTGCATACAAGGGAATAGCCCCCTATATACTAGGGAAACACCTCATGCTGTGCATACAAGGGAAGAGCCCCCTAAATACCAGGGAAACACCTCGTGCTGTGCATACAAGGGAATAGCCCCCTATATGCCAAGGAAATACCTTATACTGGGTATACAAGGGAAAAGCCCCCTATATACTAGCGAAACACCTCATACTGGGCATACAAAGGAAAAGCTCCCTATATACTAGGGAAACACCTCATATTGTGCATACAAGGGAAAAGCCCCCTTTATACTAGGGAAACACCTCATACTGGGCATACAAGGGAAGAGCCCCCTATATACCAGGGAAACACCTCATACTGTGAATACAAGGGAAGTTCCCCCTGTATATTAGGGAAACACCTCATACTGTGCATACAAGGGAATAGCCCCCTATATACTACGGAAACACCTCATACTGGGCATACAAAGGAAAAGCTCCCTATATACTAGGGAAACACCTCATATTGTGCATACAAGGGAAAAGCCCCCTTTATACTAGGGAAACACCTCATACTGGGCATACAAGGGAAGAGCCCCCTATATACCAGGGAAACACCTCATACTGTGAATACAAGGGAAGTTCCCCCTGTATATTAGGGAAACACCTCATACTGTGCATACAAGGGAAAAGCCCCCTATATACTAAGGAAACATCTTATACTGGGCATATAAGGGAAAAGCCCCCTATATACTAAGGAAACACCTCATGCTGGGCATACAAGGGAAAGGCCCCCTATATGCCAGGGAAACACCTCATGCTGGGCATACACGGGAAAAGCCCCCTATATAACAGGGAAACACCTCATGCTGTGCATACAAGGGAATAGCCCCCTATATACTAGGGAAACACCTCATGCTGTGCATACAAGGGAAGAGCCCCCTAAATACCAGGGAAACACCTCGTGCTGTGCATACAAGGGAATAGCCCCCTATATGCCAAGGAAATACCTTATACTGGGTATACAAGGGAAAAGCCCCCTATATACTAGCGAAACACCTCATACTGGGCATACAAGGGAAGAGCCTCCTATATACTAAGGAAACACCTCATACTGTGCATACAAGGCAAAAGCTCCTATATACTAGGGAAACACCTAATGCTGTGCATACAAGGGAAGAGCCCCCTATATACTAAGGAAACACTTAATGCTGTGCATACAAGGGAAAAGCCCCCTATATACTAGGCAAACACCTAATGCTGTGCATACAAGGGAAAAGCCCCCTATATACTAAGGAAATGCCTTGTGCTGTGCATACAAGGGAACCTATATACTAAGGAAATGCCTTATGCTGTGCATACAATGGAAAAAAAACTATATACTAGGGAAACAACCATACTGTGCATACAAGGGAAAAGCCCCCTATATACTAGGCAAACACCTAATGCTGTGCATACAAGGGAAAAACCCTCTATATACTAGGGAACAAGCAAACTGTGCATACAAGGGAAAAGCTCCCTATATACTAGGCAAACACCTAATGCTGTGCATACAAGGGAAAAGCTCCCTATATACTAGGGAACAACCATACTGTGCATACAAGGGAAAAGCCCCCTATATACTAGGCAAACACCTAATGCTGTGCATACAAGGGAAAAGCCCCCTATATACTAGGGAAACACTTTATACTGTGCATACAAGGGAAAAGCCCTCTATATACTAGGGAAACACCTCATACTGTGCAAACAAGGGAAGAAACCTATATACTAGGCAAACTTCGTAATGCTTCGAACTAGACACAGAACATGCCGAGCTGCGGGGTCAGCTGTTAAAATGCTCAGAACTGGATACATAACATGTCAAGCTGCAGGAAAAGCTGTTAAAATGCTGGGAAAAAGATGCACCTGTTAAAATTATCAGAACTAGACACAGAACTGACCAAGCTGCGGGATCAGCTTTTAAAATGCTCGGAACAAGACACAGAAGAGATAGAGCTGCCAGAACAGCTGTTAAAATGCTTGGAACAAGACCAAAACATGCGGAGCTTCCGGATCAGCTGTTAAAATGCTGGGAACCCGACATAGAACAGACCGAGCTGCGACATCAGCTGTTAAAATGCTGGGAACCCGACATAGAACAGACCGAGCTGCGACATCAGCTGTTAAAATGCTAGATACAAGTATCAGAATAGACCGAGCTGAGGTACTAGCTGTTAAAAGGCTCGGAACAAGAGGCAGAGCATGTAAAGCTGCGAGAACAGCTGGTAAAATGCTCCGAACAAGACGCAAAACATGCTGAGCTGCGGGATCAGCTTTTAAATGCTGGGAACAAGTCACAGAACAAACTGAGCTGTCAGAACAGCTGTTAAAATGCTCCGAACAGGACACAGAACATGCCGAGCTGCCCGAACAGCTGTTAAAATGCTGGGAACCAGACATAGAACAGACCGAGCTGCAGGATCAGCAGTTTAAATGCTTGGAACAAGACATAGAGCCTGCCGAGCTTTAGGAACAGCTGTTAAAATGCTCCGAACAAGATGTAAATCATGCCGACCTGTGGAATCAGCTGTTTAAATGCTTGGAACAAGACACAGAACATGCCTACCGGAGAGATCAGTTGTTAAAATGCTGGGAACAAGAGGCAGAACATGTCAAGCTGCGAGAACAGCTGTTAAAATGCTCCGGACAAGATGCAAAACATGCTGAGCTGCAGGATCAGGTTTTAAAATGCTGGGAACAAGTCACAGAACAAACCGAGCTGTCCGAACAGCTGTTAAAATGCTCCAAACAGGACGCAGAACATACCGAGCTGCCAGAACAGCTGTAAAAATGCTGGGAACCAGACATAGAACAGATCAAGCTGCGGGATCAGCTGTTAAAATGCTTGGTACAAGACACAGAACAACCCGAGCTGCCGGATCAGCTGTTCAAATGCTCCAAACAAGACGCAGAACATACCGAGCTGCCAGAACAGCTGTAAAAATGCTGGGAACCAGACATAGAGCAGACCAAGCTGCGGGATCAGCTGTTAAAATGCTTGGTACAAGACACAGAACAACCCGAGCTGCCGGATCAGCTGTTAAAATGCTCCAAACAAGACGCAGAACATACCGAGCTGCCAGAACAGCTGTAAAAATGCTGGGAACCAGACATAGAGCAGACCAAGCTGCGGGATCAGCTGTTAAAATGCTCGGAACAAGATGCAGATCATGCCAACCTGAGAGATCAGCTGTTAAAATGCTTGGAACAAGACACAGAACAAGTGGAAATGCGGACACAGCTGTTAAAATGCTCAAAATAAGACACATAACATGCTGAGCTGTAGGAACAGCAGTTTAAATGCTCCAAACAAGATGCAGATCATGCCGACCTGTGGGATCAACTGTTTAAATGCTCGGAACAAGACACAGAACAAGCCGAAATGCAGGAACAGATGTTAAAATGCTCAAAATAAGACACATAACGTGGTTAGCTGTGGAAACAGCAGTTAAGATGCTCGGAACAAGATGCAAAACATGCCGACCTGCAGGACCAGCGATTAAAATGCTTGGAACAAGACACAGAACATTCTGAACTGCTGTTAAATTCCCCATAACCGGATATATAACATGCCAAGCTGCGGGAAAAGCTGTTAAAATGCTCGGAACAAGTCACAGAAGAGATAGAGCTGACGGAAAAGCTGTTTAAATGCTCGGAACAAGACGAGAACATGCGGAGCTGCCAGAACAGCTGTTAAAATGCTTGGAACAAGACATAGAACATTCCGAACTGCGGTACCAGCTTTTAAATTTCTGAACCTGCTGACCTGCGGGATCAGCTGTTAAAATGCTAGGAAAAAGAAGCAGAACCTGGGAACAAGTCACAGTAGAGATAGAGCTGCCGGAACAGCTGTTTAAATGCTTGGAACAAGACACAGAACATTCCAAACTGCGGTACCAGCTTTTAAATTCCAGAACCTGCTGACCTGCGGGAGCAGCTGTTAAAATGCTAGGAAAAAGATACAGAACCTGCTGACCTGCGGGATCAGCTGTTAAAATTATCTGAACAAGACACAGAACTGATCAAGCTGCGGGATCAGCTTTTAAAATGCTGGGAACAAGTCACAGAAGAGATAGAGCTGCAGGAACAGCTGTTTAAATGCTCGGAACAAGACGAGAACATGCGGAGCTGCCAGAACAGCTGTTAAAATGCTTGAAACAAGACATAGAACAGACTGAGGTGCGGGATCAGCTGTTAAAATGCTAGGAACAAGAATCAGAATAGACCGAGCTGCGGTACTAGCTGTTAAAATGCTCGGAACAAGAGGCAGAACATGTCAAGCTGCGAGAGCTGCTGTTAAAATAGTCTTAACACAACGCAAAACATGCTGAGCTGCGAGATCAGCTGTTAAAATGCTCAAAACAAGATGCAGAACAGACCCGAGCTATGTTATAAGATGTTAAAATGCTCCAAACGAGGCACAGAACAGCCAAAATGCAGGATCAGCTGTTAAAATGCTCAGAACAAGATGTAGATCAAAGTGACCTGAGGGATCAGCTGTTGAAATGCTTGGAACAAGACACAAAACATGCCTACCTGAGAGATCAGCTGTTAAAATGCTCGGAACAAGACACAGAACAAGCCGAAATGCGGGAACAGATATTAAAATGCTCAAAATAAGTTACTCAAAAGGCCTAGCTGCGGGATCAGCTGTTAAAACGCTCAGAACAAGACACAGAATAGGTCAAGCTGCGGGATAAGCTGTTTAAATGACATATATTAACAGGCCCAGCTGCGGATTCAGCTGTTGAGTTGTTCCAAACAAGATGCACAGCAAGCCGAGCTGTGTGATCAGCTGTCAAAATGCTTGGAACAAATTATATAACAGCGAGCTGCAGGATCAGCTGTAAAATGCATTGAATGAGACAGCAGAACAGTCTACGCTGCAGGACCAGCTGTTGAAATGCTCGGAACAAGACGCATAAACAGGCCAAGCTTAGGATCAGCTGTTAAAATGCTCAGAACAAGTTACATATTAGGCCAAGCTGCGGGATCAGCTGTAAAAATGCTCGCAAAAAGACGCAGAACAGGCAGAGATGTGGGATTAGCTGTTAAAATGCTTCGAACACGTTACATAACATGCTGAGCTGCAGGATCAGCTGTGAAAATGCTTAGAACAAGACACAGAACATGCCAAGCTGCGAATTCAACTGTTAAAAAGCTCTGAACAAGATACATGACAACCAGAGCGGCGGGATCAGCAGTTAAAATGCTCGGGACAAGTTACATAACAGGTCGAGCTGTAGGATCAGCTGTTAAATGCTCAGAACAATACGCAGAACAGGCTGAGCTGTGGGATCAGCTGTTAAAATTCTTGGAACAAGATGCAGAACAGGCAGAGCTGGAGGATCAGCTGTTATGATGCTCAGAACAAGACACAGAACAGGCTGAGCTGTGGGATCTGCTGTTAAAATGTTCAAAACAAGACACAGAACAGTCCAAGCTGCGGGATCAGCTGTTTAAATGCTCAGAACAAGACACAGAACAGTCCAAGCTGCGGGATCAGCTGTTTAAATGCTCAGAACAACACACAGAACAGTCCAAGCTGCGGGATCAGCTGTTTAAATGCTCGGAACAAGACACAGAACAGTCCAAGCTGCGGGATCTGCTGTTAAAATGCTCGGAACAAGACACAGAACAGTCCAAGCTGCGGGATCTGCTGTTAAAATGTTCAGAACAAGACACAGAACAGTCCAAGATGCGGGATCAGCTGTTTAAATGCTCGGAACAAGACACAGAACAGTCCAAGCTGCGGGATCTGCTGTTAAAATGTTCAAAACAAGACACAGAACAGTCCAAGCTGCGGGATCAGCTGTTTAAATGCTCAGAACAAGACACAGAACAGTCCAAGATGCGGGATCAGCTGTTTAAATGCTCAGAACAAGACACAGAACAGTCCAAGCTGCGGGATCTGCTGTTAAAATGTTCAGAACAAGACACAGAACAGTCCAAGCTGCGGGATCAGCTGTTAAAATGCTCAGAACAAGATGTAGATCAAAGTGACCTGAGGGATCAGCTGTTGAAATGCTTGGAACAAGACACAAAACATGCCTACCTGAGAGATCAGCTGTTAAAATGCTCGGAACAAGACACAGAACAAGCCGAAATGCGGGAACAGATATTAAAATGCTCAAAATAAGTTACTCAAAAGGCCTAGCTGCGGGATCAGCTGTTAAAACGCTCAGAACAAGACACAGAATAGGTCAAGCTGCGGGATAAGCTGTTTAAATGACATATATTAACAGGCCCAGCTGCGGATTCAGCTGTTGAGTTGTTCCAAACAAGATGCACAGCAAGCCGAGCTGTGTGATCAGCTGTCAAAATGCTTGGAACAAATTATATAACAGCGAGCTGCAGGATCAGCTGTAAAATGCATTGAAAGAGACAGCAGAACAGTCTACGCTGCAGGACCAGCTGTTGAAATGCTCGGAACAAGACGCATAAACAGGCCAAGCTTGGGATCAGCTGTTAAAATGCTCAGAACAAGTTACATATTAGGCCAAGCTGCGGGATCAGCTGTAAAAATGCTCGCAAAAAGACGCAGAACAGGCAGAGATGTGGGATTAGCTGTTAAAATGCTTGGAACACGTTACATAACATGCTGAGCTGCAGGATCAGCTGTGAAAATGCTTAGAACAAGACACAGAACATGCCAAGCTGCGAATTCAACTGTTAAAAAGCTCTGAACAAGATACATGACAACCAGAGCGGCGGGATCAGCAGTTAAAATGCTCGGGACAAGTTACATAACAGGTCGAGCTGTAGGATCAGCTGTTAAATGCTCAGAACAATACGCAGAACAGGCTGAGCTGTGGGATCAGCTGTTAAAATTCTTGGAACAAGATGCAGAACAGGCAGAGCTGGAGGATCAGCTGTTAAGATGCTCAGAACAAGACACAGAACAGGCTGAGCTGTGGGATCTGCTGTTAAAATGTTCAGAACAAGACACAGAACAGTCCAAGCTGCGGGATCAGCTGTTTAAATGTTCAGAACAAGACATACAACAGTCCAAGCTGCGGGATCAGCTGTTTAAATGCTCAGAACAAGACACAGAACAGTCCAAGCTGCGGGATCAGCTGTTAAAATGCTCGGAACAAGACATAGAACAGTCCAAGCTGCGGGATCTGCTGTTTAAATGCTCAGAACAACACACAGAACAGTCCAAGATGCGGGATCAGCTGTTTAAATGCTCAGAACAACACACAGAACAGTCCAAGATGCGGGATCAGCTGTTTAAATGCTCGGAACAAGACATAGAACAGTCCAAGCTGCGGGATCTGCTGTTAAAATGCTCGGAACAAGACACAGAACAGTCCAAGCTGCGGGATCAGCTGTTTAAATGCTCAGAACAAGACACAGAACAGTCCAAGCTGCGGGATCAGCTGTTTAAATGCTCAGAACAACACACAGAACAGTCCAAGATGCGGGATCAGCTGTTTAAATGCTCGGAACAAGACACAGAACAGTCCAAGCTGCGGGATCTGCTGTTAAAATGCTCGGAACAAGACACAGAACAGTCCAAGCTGCGGGATCTGCTGTTAAAATGTTCAGAACAAGACACAGAACAGTCCAAGCTGCGGAATCTGCTGTTAAAATGCTCAGAACAAAACACAAAACAGTCCAAGCTGCGGGATCTGCTGTTAAAATGCTCAGAACAAGACACAGAACAGTCCAAGCTGCGGGATCTGCTGTTAAAATGTTCAGAACAAGACACAGAACAGTCCAAGATGCGGGATCTGCTGTTAAAATGCTCGGACCAAGACACAGAACAGTCCAAGCTGCGGGATCAGCTGTTTAAATGTTCAGAACAAGACACAGAACAGTCCAAGATGCGGGATCAGCTGTTTAAATGCTCAGAACAAGACACAGAACAGTCCAAGATGCGGGATCAGCTGTTTAAATGCTCAGAACAAGACACAGAACAGTCCAAGATGCGGGATCAGCTGTTTAAATGATCAGAACAAGACACAGAACAGTCCAAGCTGCGGGATCTGCTGTTAAAATGCTCGGAACAAGACACAGAACAGTCCAAGCTGCGGGATCTGCTGTTAAAATGTTCAGAACAAGACACAGAACAGTCCAAGCTGCGGGATCTGCTGTTAAAATGTTCAGAACAAGACACAGAACAGTCCAAGCTGCGGGATCTGCTGTTAAAATGCTCAGAACAAGACACAGAACAGTCCAAGCTGCGGGATCTGCTGTTAAAATGCTCAGAACAAGACACAGAACAGTCCAAGCTGCGGGATCTGCTGTTAAAATGCTCAGAACAAGACACAGAACAGTCCAAGATGCGGGATCTGCTGTTAAAATGCTCGGAACAAGACACAGAACAGTCCAAGCTGCGGGATCTGCTGTTAAAATGTTCAGAACAAGACACAGAACAGTCCAAGCTGCGGGATCTGCTGTTAAAATGCTCGGACCAAGACACAGAACAGTCCAAGCTGCGGGATCAGCTGTTAAAATGCTCAGAACAAGACACAGAACAGTCCAAGCTGCGGGATCTGCTGTTTAAATGCTCAGAACAAGACACAGAACAGTCCAAGATGCGGGATCAGCTGTTAAAATGTTCAGAACAAGACACAGAACAGTCCAAGATGCGGGATCAGCTGTTAAAATGTTCAGAACAAGACACAGAACAGTCCCAGCTGCGGGATCTGCTGTTAAAATGCTCGGACCAAGACACAGAACAGTCCAAGCTGCGGGATCAGCTGTTTAAATGCTCAGAACAACACACAGAACAGTCCAAGATGCGGGATCAGCTGTTTAAATGCTCGGAACAAGACACAGAACAGTCCAAGCTGCGGGATCTGCTGTTAAAATGCTCAGAACAAGACACAGAACAGTCCAAGATGCGGGATCAGCTGTTTAAATGCTCAGAACAAGACACAGAACAGTCCAAGATGCGGGATCAGCAGTTAAAATGCTCAGAACAAGACACAGAACATTCCAAGCTGCGGGATCAGCTGTTAAATGCTCAGAACAATACGCAGAACAGGCTGAGCTGTGGGATCAGCTGTTAAAATTCTTGGAACAAGATGCAGAACAGGCAGAGCTGGAGGATCAGCTGTTAAGATGCTCGGAACAAGACACAGAACAGTCCAAGCTGCGGGATCAGCTGTTTAAATGCTCAGAACAAGACACAGAACAGTCCAAGCTGCGGGATCAGCTGTTTAAATGCTCAGAACAAGACACAGAACAGTCCAAGCTGCGGGATCAGCTGTTTAAATGCTCAGAACAAGACACAGAACAGTCCAAGATGCGGGATCAGCTGTTAAAATGCTCAGAACAAGACATAGAACAGTCCAAGCTGCGGGATCAGCTGTTTAAATGCTCAGAACAAGACACAGAACAGGCTGAGCTGTGGGATCAGCTGTTTAAATGCTCAGAACAAGACACAGAACAGGCTGAGCTGTGGGATCTGCTGTTAAAATGTTCAGAACAAGACACAGAACAGTCCAAGCTGCGGGATCAGCTGTTTAAATGCTCAGAACAAGACACAGAACAGTCCAAGCTGCGGGATCAGCTGTTTAAATGCTCAGAACAAGACATAGAACGGTCCAAGCTGCGGGATCTGCTGTTAAAATGCTCGGAACAACACACAGAACAGTCCAAGCTGCGGGATCAGCTGTTTAAATGCTCAGAACAAGACATAGAACAGTCCAAGCTGCGGGATCAGCTGTTTAAATGCTCGGAACAAGACACAGAACAGTCCAAGCTGCGGGATCTGCTGTTAAAATGCTCGGAACAAGACACAGAACAGTCCAAGCTGCGGGATCTGCTGTTAAAATGTTCAGAACAAGACACAGAACAGTCCAAGCTGCGGGATCTGCTGTTAAAATGCTCAGAACAAAACACAGAACAGTCCAAGCTGCGGGATCTGCTGTTTAAATGCTCAGAACAAGACACAGAACAGTCCAAGATGCGGGATCAGCTGTTTAAATGCTCGGAACAAGACACAGAACAGTCCAAGCTGCGGGATCTGCTGTTAAAATGTTCAGAACAAGACACAGAACAGTCCAAGCTGCGGGATCAGCTGTTTAAATGCTCAGAACAAGACATAGAACAGTCCAAGCTGCGAGATCTGCTGTTTTAATGCTCGGAACAACACACAGAACAGTCCAAGCTGCGGGATCTGCTGTTAAAATGCTCAGAACAAGACACAGAACAGTCCAAGCTGCGGGATCTGCTGTTAAAATGCTCAGAACAAGACACAGAACAGTCCAAGCTGCAGGATCTGCTGTTTAAATGCTCAGAACAAGACACAGAACAGTCCAAGCTGCGGGATCAGCTGTTTAAATGCTCAGAACAAGACACAGAACAGTCCAAGCTGCGGGATCTGCTGTTAAAATGCTCAGAACAAGACACAGAACAGTCCAAGCTGCGGGATCTGCTGTTTAAATGCTCAGAACAAGACACAGAACAGTCCAAGATGCGGGATCTGCTGTTAAAATGCTCGGAACAAGACACAGAACAGTCCAAGCTGCGAGATCTGCTGTTTAAATGCTCGGAACAAGACACAGAACAGTCCAAGCTGCGGGATCTGCTGTTAAAATGCTCAGAACAAGACACAGAACAGTCCAAGCTGCGGGATCTGCTGTTAAAATGCTCAGAACAAGACACAGAACAGTCCAAGCTGCGGGATCAGCTGTTTAAATGCTCAGAACAAGACACAGAACAGTCCAAGCTGCGGGATCTGCTGTTAAAATGCTCGGAACAAGACACAGAACAGTCCAAGCTGCGGGATCTGCTGTTAAAATGCTCAGAACAAGACACAGAACAGTCCAAGCTGCGGGATCTGCTGTTAAAATGCTCAGAACAAGACACAGAACAGTCCAAGCTGCGGGATCAGCTGTTTAAATGCTCAGAACAAGACACAGAACAGTCCAAGATGCGGGATCAGCTGTTTAAATGCTCAGAACAAAACACAGAACAGTCCAAGATGCGGGATCTGCTGTTAAAATGCTCAGAACAAGACACAAAACAGTCCAAGATGCGGGATCTGCTGTTTAAATGCTCGGAACAAGACACAGAACAGTCAAAGATGCGGGATCAGCTGTTTAAATGCTCGGAACAAGACACAGAACAGTCCAAGCTGCGGGATCTGCTGTTAAAATGCTCGGAACTAGACACAGAACAGTCCAAGATGCGGGATCAGCTGTTTAAATGCTCAGAACAACACACAGAACAGTCCAAGCTGCGGGATCAGCTGTTAAAATGCTCGGAACAACACACAGAACAGTCCAAGCTGCGAGATCTGCTGTTTAAATGCTCAGAACAAGACACAGAACAGTCCAAGCTGCGGGATCTGCTGTTAAAATGTTCAAAACAAGACACAGAACAGTCCAAGCTGCGAGATCTGCTGTTAAAATGCTCGGAACAAGACACAGAACAGTCCAAGCTGCGGGATCTGCTGTTAAAATGTTCAGAACAAGACACAGAACAGTCCAAGCTGCGGGATCTGCTGTTAAAATGCTCGGACCAAGACACAGAACAGTCCAAGCTGCGGGATCTGCTGTTAAAATGTTCAGAACAAGACACAGAACAGTCCAAGCTGCGGGATCTGCTGTTAAAATGCTCGGAACAAGACACAGAACAGTCCAAGCTGCGGGATCTGCTGTTTAAATGCTCGGAACAAGACACAGAACAGTCCAAGCTGCGGGATCAGCTGTTTAAATGCTCGGAACAAGACACAGAACAGTCCAAGCTGCGGGATCTGCTGTTAAAATGCTCAGAACGAGACACAGAACAGTCCAAGATGCGGGATCTGCTGTTAAAATGCTCGGAACAAGACACAGAACAGTCCAAGCTGCGGGATCTGCTGTTTAAATGCTCAGAACAAGACACAGAACAGTCCAAGCTGCGGGATCTGCTGTTAAAATGCTCAGAACAAGACACAGAACAGTCCAAGCTGCGGGATCTGCTGTTAAAATGCTCAGAACAAGACACAGAACAGTCCAAGATGCGGGATCAGCTGTTTAAATGCTCAGAACAAGACACAGAACAGTCCAAGATGCGGGATCTGCTGTTAAAATGTTCAGAACAAGACACAGAACAGTCCAAGCTGCGAGATCTGCTGTTTAAATGCTCGGAACAACACACAGAACAGTCCAAGATGCGGGATCTGCTGTTAAAATGCTCAGAACAAGACACAGAACAGTCCAAGCTGCGGGATCAGCTGTTAAAATGCTCAGAACAAGACACAGAACAGTCCAAGCTGCGGGATCTGCTGTTTAAATGCTCAGAACAAGACACAGAACAGTCCAAGCTGCGGGATCTGCTGTTAAAATGCTCAGAACAAGACACAGAACAGTCCAAGCTGCGAGATCTGCTGTTTAAATGCTCAGAACAAGACACAGAACAGTCCAAGATGCGGGATCAGCTGTTTAAATGCTCAGAACAAGACACAGAACAGTCCAAGCTGCGGGATCAGCTGTTTAAATGCTCAGAACAAGACACAGAACAGTCTAAGATGCGGGATCAGCTGTTTAAATGCTCAGAACAAGACACAGAACAGTCCAAGATGCGGGATCAGCTGTTTAAATGCTCGGAACAAGACACAAAACAGTCCAAGATGCGGGATCTGCTGTTTAAATGCTCGGAACAAGACACAGAACAGTCAAAGCTGCGGGATCTGCTGTTAAAATGCTCAGAACAAGACACAGAACAGTCCAAGCTGCGGGATCTGCTGTTAAAATGTTCAGAACAAGACACAGAACAGTCCAAGATGCGGGATCTGCTGTTAAAATGCTCGGACCAAGACACAGAACAGTCCAAGCTGCGGGATCAGCTGTTTAAATGTTCAGAACAAGACACAGAACAGTCCAAGATGCGGGATCAGCTGTTTAAATGCTCAGAACAAGACACAGAACAGTCCAAGATGCGGGATCAGCTGTTTAAATGCTCAGAACAAGACACAGAACAGTCCAAGATGCGGGATTAGCTGTTTAAATGCTCAGAACAAGACACAGAACAGTCCAAGCTGCGGGATCTGCTGTTAAAATGCTCGGAACAAGACACAGAACAGTCCAAGCTGCGGGATCTGCTGTTAAAATGTTCAGAACAAGACACAGAACAGTCCAAGCTGCGGGATCTGCTGTTAAAATGTTCAGAACAAGACACAGAACAGTCCAAGCTGCGGGATCAGCTGTTAAAATGCTCAGAACAACACACAGAACAGTCCAAGATGCGGGATCTGCTGTTAAAATGCTCAGAACAAGACACAGAACAGTCCAAGCTGCGGGATCTGCTGTTTAAATGCTCAGAACAAGACACAGAACAGTCCAAGATGCGGGATCAGCTGTTTAAATGCTCAGAACAAGACACAGAACAGTCCAAGCTGCGGGATCTGCTGTTAAAATGCTCAGAACAACACACAGAACAGTCCAAGATGCGGGATCAGCTGTTTAAATGCTCAGAACAAGACACAGAACAGTCCAAGCTGCGGGATCTGCTGTTAAAATGCTCAGAACAAGACACAGAACAGTCCAAGCTGCGGGATCTGCTGTTAAAATGCTCAGAACAAGACACAGAACAGTCCAAGCTGCGGGATCTGCTGTTAAAATGCTCAGAACAAGACACAGAACAGTCCAAGATGCGGGATCTGCTGTTAAAATGCTCGGAACAAGACACAGAACAGTCCAAGCTGCGGGATCTGCTGTTAAAATGTTCAGAACAAGACACAGAACAGTCCAAGCTGCGGGATCTGCTGTTAAAATGCTCGGACCAAGACACAGAACAGTCCAAGCTGCGGGATCAGCTGTTAAAATGCTCAGAACAAGACACAGAACAGTCCAAGCTGCGGGATCAGCTGTTTAAATGCTCAGAACAAGACACAGAACAGTCCAAGATGCGGGATCAGCTGTTAAAATGTTCAGAACAAGACACAGAACAGTCCAAGATGCGGGATCAGCTGTTAAAATGTTCAGAACAAGACACAGAACAGTCCAAGCTGCGGGATCTGCTGTTAAAATGCTCGGAACAAGACACAGAACAGTCCAAGCTGCGGGATCAGCTGTTTAAATGCTCAGAACAACACACAGAACAGTCCAAGATGCGGGATCAGCTGTTTAAATGCTCGGAACAAGACACAGAACAGTCCAAGCTGCGGGATCTGCTGTTAAAATGCTCAGAACAAGACACAGAACAGTCCAAGATGCGGGATCAGCTGTTTAAATGCTCAGAACAAGACACAGAACAGTCCAAAATGCGGGATCAGCAGTTAAAATGCTCAGAACAAGACACAGAACATTCCAAGCTGCGGGATCAGCTGTTAAATGCTCAGAACAATACGCAGAACAGGCTGAGCTGTGGGATCAGCTGTTAAAATTCTTGGAACAAGATGCAGAACAGGCAGAGCTGGAGGATCAGCTGTTAAGATGCTCGGAACAAGACACAGAACAGTCCAAGCTGCGGGATCAGCTGTTTAAATGCTCAGAACAAGACACAGAACAGTCCAAGCTGCGGGATCAGCTGTTTAAATGCTCAGAACAAGACACAGAACAGTCCAAGCTGCGGGATCAGCTGTTTAAATGCTCAGAACAAGACACAGAACAGTCCAAGATGCGGGATCAGCTGTTAAAATGCTCAGAACAAGACATAGAACAGTCCAAGCTGCGGGATCAGCTGTTTAAATGCTCAGAACAAGACACAGAACAGGCTGAGCTGTGGGATCAGCTGTTTAAATGCTCAGAACAAGACACAGAACAGGCTGAGCTGTGGGATCTGCTGTTAAAATGTTCAGAACAAGACACAGAACAGTCCAAGCTGCGGGATCAGCTGTTTAAATGCTCAGAACAAGACACAGAACAGTCCAAGCTGCGGGATCAGCTGTTTAAATGCTCAGAACAAGACATAGAACGGTCCAAGCTGCGGGATCTGCTGTTAAAATGCTCGGAACAACACACAGAACAGTCCAAGCTGCGGGATCAGCTGTTTAAATGCTCAGAACAAGACATAGAACAGTCCAAGCTGCGGGATCAGCTGTTTAAATGCTCGGAACAAGACACAGAACAGTCCAAGCTGCGAGATCTGCTGTTAAAATGCTCGGAACAAGACACAGAACAGTCCAAGCTGCGGGATCTGCTGTTAAAATGTTCAGAACAAGACACAGAACAGTCCAAGCTGCGGGATCTGCTGTTAAAATGCTCGGACCAAGACACAGAACAGTCCAAGCTGCGGGATCTGCTGTTAAAATGTTCAGAACAAGACACAGAACAGTCCAAGCTGCGGGATCTGCTGTTAAAATGCTCGGAACAAGACACAGAACAGTCCAAGCTGCGGGATCTGCTGTTTAAATGCTCGGAACAAGACACAGAACAGTCCAAGCTGCGGGATCAGCTGTTTAAATGCTCGGAACAAGACACAGAACAGTCCAAGCTGCGGGATCTGCTGTTAAAATGCTCAGAACGAGACACAGAACAGTCCAAGATGCGGGATCTGCTGTTAAAATGCTCGGAACAAGACACAGAACAGTCCAAGCTGCGGGATCTGCTGTTTAAATGCTCAGAACAAGACACAGAACAGTCCAAGCTGCGGGATCTGCTGTTAAAATGCTCAGAACAAGACACAGAACAGTCCAAGCTGCGGGATCTGCTGTTAAAATGCTCAGAACAAGACACAGAACAGTCCAAGATGCGGGATCAGCTGTTTAAATGCTCAGAACAAGACACAGAACAGTCCAAGATGCGGGATCTGCTGTTAAAATGTTCAGAACAAGACACAGAACAGTCCAAGCTGCGAGATCTGCTGTTTAAATGCTCGGAACAACACACAGAACAGTCCAAGATGCGGGATCTGCTGTTAAAATGCTCAGAACAAGACACAGAACAGTCCAAGCTGCGGGATCAGCTGTTAAAATGCTCAGAACAAGACACAGAACAGTCCAAGCTGCGGGATCTGCTGTTTAAATGCTCAGAACAAGACACAGAACAGTCCAAGCTGCGGGATCTGCTGTTAAAATGCTCAGAACAAGACACAGAACAGTCCAAGCTGCGAGATCTGCTGTTTAAATGCTCAGAACAAGACACAGAACAGTCCAAGATGCGGGATCAGCTGTTTAAATGCTCAGAACAAGACACAGAACAGTCCAAGCTGCGGGATCAGCTGTTTAAATGCTCAGAACAAGACACAGAACAGTCCAAGCTGCGGGATCAGCTGTTTAAATGCTCAGAACAAGACACAGAACAGTCTAAGATGCGGGATCAGCTGTTTAAATGCTCAGAACAAGACACAGAACAGTCCAAGATGCGGGATCAGCTGTTTAAATGCTCGGAACAAGACACAGAACAGTCCAAGATGCGGGATCTGCTGTTAAAATGCTCAGAACAAGACACAGAACAGTCCAAGCTGCGGAATCTGCTGTTAAAATGCTCAGAACAAGACACAGAACAGTCCAAGATGCGGGATCAGCTGTTTAAATGCTCAGAACAAGACACAGAACAGTCCAAGCTGCGGGATCAGCTGTTAAAATGCTCAGAACAACACACAGAACAGTCCAAGCTGCGGAATCTGCTGTTAAAATGCTCGGAACAACACACAGAACAGTCCAAGCTGCGGGATCAGCTGTTTAAATGTTCAGAACAAGACACAGAACAGTCCAAGCTGCGGGATCAGCTGTTTAAATGTTCAGAACAAGACACAGAACAGTCCAAGCTGCGGGATCAGCTGTTAAATGCTCAGAACAATACGCATAACAGGCTGAGCTGTGGGATCAGCTGTTAAAATGTTCAGAACAAGACACAGAACAGTCCAAGATGCGGGATCAGCTGTTTAAATGCTCAGAACAACACACAGAACAGTCCAAGATGCGGGATCAGCTGTTAAAATGTTCAGAACAAGACACAGAACAGTCCAAGATGCGGGATCAGCTGTTTAAATGCTCTTATTAAGTTACATAACATTCCAAGCTGACGGATCAGCTGTTAAAATGCTCAGAACAACACAGAGAATAGGATAAGCTGCGGGATCAGCTGTTAAAATGCTCAGTACAAGTTACATATTAGACCAAGCTGCAGGATCAGCTGTTAAAATGCTTGGAACAAGATGCGTAACAGGCCAAGCTGCCGAATCAGCTGTTAAAATGATCACAACAAGACACAGAACAGGCAGAGCTGCAGGATCAGCTGTTAAAATGCTCAGAACTAGTTACAATGCAGGTCAGGCTGCGGAATCAGCTGTTAAAATGCTCAGAACAAGACGCAGAATAGGCTGAGCTGTGGGATCAGCTGTTGAAATGCTTGGAACAAGACACAGAATAAGCAGAGCTGCGGGATCAGCTGTTAAAATGCTTGGAACAATAAACATAACAGGCGGAGCTGCCAGATCAGGTGTTAAAATGCTCGCAAAAGACACAGAACAGGCCAAGCTGCAGGATCAGCTGTCAAAATGCCAGAACAAGTTACAAAACAAGTCAGGCTGCGGGATCAGCTGTTAAAATGCTCAGAACAAGACGCAGAATAGGCTGAGCTGTGAAATCAGCTGTTAAAATGCTTGGAACAAGACACAGAATAAGCCATGCTGCGGGATCAGCTATTGAAATGCTCGGAATAATTTACATAACAGGCTGAGCTGTAGGATCTGCTGTTTAAATGCTTAGAACAAGACACAGAATATGCAGAGGTCCCAGAATAGCTGTTAAAATGCTCGCAACAAGACACAGAACAGGCCGAGCTGCAGGATCAGCTGTTAAAATGCTCAAAACAAGACACAGAACATGCCGAGTTGCCAGAAAAGCTGTTAAAATGCTCACAACAGATCACAGAATTGCGGGATCAGCTATTAAAACACTTGGAACGAGTTACATAACAGGCCGAGCTGGGGGATTAGCTGTTTAAATGCCCGGAACAAGTTACATAACAGCCAGAGCTGGGGGATCAGCAATTAAAATGCTCAGAACAAGAAGTAGAATCGGCCGAGCTGCGGGATTAGCTGTTAAAATGCTCAGAACAAGTTACATAACAGGTCGAGCTGCGATATCAGCTTTTAAAATGCTCGGAACAAGATACATAACAGGTCGAGCTGTGGGATCAGTTGTTAAAATGCTCAAAACAAGTTAAATAACAGGCCGAGCTGCGGGATCAGCTGTAAAACACAAGGAACAAGTTACATAACAGGCTAAGCTGCAGGATCAGCTGATAAAATGCTCGAAACAAGATGCAGAACAGGTTGAGCAGCAGGATCAGCTGTTAAAATGCCCAGAACAAGACATAAAGCAGGTCGAGATGTGGGATCAGCTGTTAAAAATGCTAGGAACAAGACACAGAGCAGGTAGACCTGTGGGATCAGCTGTTAAAATGCTCAGAACAAGACACAGAATAAGTCGAGCTGTGGGATCAGCTGTTTAAATTCTTAATGAGTTACATTACAGGCAGAGCTGCGGGATCAGCTGTTAAAATGTTAAGAACAAAACACAGAATAAGTCGAGCTGTGGGATCAGCTGTTAAAATGCTCGGTACAAGTAACATAACAGGCTGAGCTGCACGATAAGCTGTTAAATTGCTGGGAACAAGACACAGAAGAGGCTGAGCTGTGTGATCAGCTGTTAAAATACTCGGAACACATTATATAACAGGCCAAGCTGCAATATCAGTTGTTATAATGCTCGGAACAAGACACAGAACAGGCCAATCACAAATTAAAGTCTTATTCCGTGCATTTAAACAGCTGATCTCACAGCTCGCTGTGTTGTGCAAATTATTCCGAGCATTGTAACACCTGATTCCTCAGCTCGGCCTTTTCTGCATCTTGTTCTGAAATTTTAACTGGTGATCCAGCAGCTCGGCCTGTTATATAGCTTGTTCTGAGTATTTAAACAGCTGATACCACAGTTCTTCCATTTATCAGCATTTTAACAGCTGATCTTGTGACTGGGCCTGTTTTGTGTCTTGTTCCGAGCATTTTACAGCTGATCCCGTAGCTTGGCCTGTTTTGCGTCTTGTTCCCAGCATTTTTACAGCTGATCCCACAGCTCGGCCTAATATGTAACTTGTTCCGAGCATTTTAACAGCTGATCCTACAGCTCGACCTGTTTTGTGTATTGTTCCAAGCATTTTAACAGCTGATCCTGCAGCTTGGCCTGTTCTGCATCTTTTTGCGATCATTTTAACAACTGATCCCACAGCTTATCCTGTTATGTAGCTTGTTCTGAGCATTTTAACAGCTGATCCCGCAGCTTGTATTCTTTTATGTAACTTCTTCCGAGCATTTTAACAGCTGATCCCACAGCTCAGCCTATTCTGCATCTGGTTCTGAGCATTTTACAGCTGATCCTGCAGCTGGGCCTGTTATGGGTCTCGTTCGAACTATTTATAAGCTAATCACACAGCTCAGCGTGTTCTTGGTCTAGTTCCAAGCATTTTAACAGCTGAGTGTTCAGCGTCCTGTTCGGAGCATTTTAAGGATGATCCTGCATAGCGGCATTTTTGCGTCTTGTTCTGAGCATTTTAACAGCTGATCCCTCAGCCACGCCTGTCATGTAACTTGTTCAGACCATTTACAACAACAACAATAACACATCGACTGTACAACACTTACACATACAACTGTAGTTCCAACAATATTAACAACAACAACAACAACAACAACAACAACAACAACAACAACAACAACGTAGTTCCAACAATATTAACAACAACAACAACAACAACGATAAAGAATTCAACAACAACAACAATAACAACAACAACAACAACACTTGTCAAACAAATTCAAATACAACTATAGTTGCAACAACAAAAACAACAACTATTATCTGAAGCTCGTGGATTACCTCCACGTACAAGTACAGGAGGACAATCCATGGTACAAGCTATCTGAGTGTCTCTACTGTTTGCGAATCACGGTTGAATGCACAAACAATGGGGACTGATTAGCCTATACTACATGTATTGGGAGCGCAGTGACTCGGTGGTAGAGTGCTTGACTCGAGACCGAGGGGCCGCGGGTTTGAGCCTCACCGGCTTCACCGTCCAAACCCCTTGAGCAAGACACATTTATCCTAGCTTAGTACTGGTTCAACCCAGGAAGACCCGTCCCTGCATAACTGAAAAATTTTGATGGGACGTGAAGAATCAAATCAAACAAACAAAAAAGATATATGCTATATATTGTGTATATTTCAGGATGTGAAAGCGGTTGTCACCAGCACAGGAAGCAGCTGGGTCGTTTAAAACAATCCTATTTCCTACTTCCTGTTTCCCAAACAATTAAAAAAGGGACACTACCAAAGTCTAGATTTACAACAGTATTGTAAGGGCCGATGAATACTCATTTTATGTGCATTTGAACTATGCAATAGTTATACCATGGCTTGTTTGCCTGTACGTGGAGATAATCCACGAGCTTTAGCGAGTGGATTATCTTACGTACAGGTAGACAAACATGGTATAACTATTTTATAACACCTACACCAGTGTAGAACTTGCACATCAAAAGCTATTTCGTGCTTAAGTTGGTAAACTTGGCATAAAGTGTAAGGTCTATGGCCCTGACATGGGTTCAAGATCAAAAAGGTGAGTATGACCAGGAAATACCAAAACCACACACTGCAGACCGACCCACGGCATCGTGATGGAGGGTCGCAGAACACTAACAGTCACAAGGCATCCTCAAGACAATTAGAGTAAAGCAACCAGCTCTCTCTCTTCCTCTTCAAGACGATTGCAAAACACACAGTAATGCATAACAAAACAAAGACCAGCACATAATCCCCCTAAACAATATGAGGTACATAAAACAATTACTCGACAACAACAGACCCACCGCCATTACCGCTTTGACCACAAATACATTTATTTCATGGGGTATGTATACAGGCTACGGTCAAATCATAATACAAAAAGTATGTGAGTATGATCAGAGAATACCACGATCACAAGCTGCAGACCAACCCACGGCATCGTGACGAAGAGCTACAGGACATTTGCAGTAACAAGATATCCAAAATACAATAAAAGCAAAGCAACAAGCTCTCTCTTCCTCGTCAAGATGATTGCAATACTAGAAAGGACATAAAGTGATGTATACCAAAACAAAGACCAACACGAACCCCCACAAACAATGGGAGGTACATAAAACAATAAAGCAACAATAGTTGAACCACCGCCTTAGAAAGAACAGCACTCTGGGCCACCGGGGGAGGGGATAGGGGGTCTTAAATACACTTTACTTTCGTGTACAGAAAACAAACAACTAAAATTAGACGAAATAATCGAGTTATCCCGTACCCCACCCTCCCTTCCCCCTCTCCCCGGATCGAAGTAAGTAAGGGTGCAAAGATCAGGAATCGATACGATCAAGTACCACACCTGACCCAGGATACCAATGGGAAAGTGACAAACTCACAGTAGACACCACAAACGAGAGCCAAGAGGTCAGCCCTTTCCCAGCAGGTGACCACAAAGCACATATAAACAGACGCGCACAAAGACATAACAAACACAAGACAGAACAAAAACATAAAAGATCCACAAAAGAAGTACCGCCTTGGAACGGTCCTGTCAGTAAAATATTTTACTGGAGGGCTTAAACCGGTTTAACGGCGCCAACCTCACCCTTAATTCAGATGTGGATCAAGACACATAGATATTTGGTTTGCATGAAAGACCCCTAACTGATCAATGCATCATCTCCTAAACATATAAATCAAGATATAACAAGGAGATAAAGCAAGGATAAGGACTCAACAGTAAATTAAACTGAATACCGGAGCAAAAGAAATCCAACAGGTAAATATTGAAATGAGGTCCGAATCACAAAAGTCAAAATGCCCACAACTGCTGGCCTTTCAAATGTTAAAATGTCAACAATTATCTCAGAACCTAAAAGCACGACGTGTCCGCATTTTCAGCATTTTAAATAAAAACCCTCTACATGCTCAACTGAAATCACATAGGAAATTTACCAGGCTCACAAAAGTAAAATTGCCAACAATTGCTGGCATTTTAACGTCTATATAAGCCTTACAAATACTAACATTAGCATAATGAATACACCATAACATTTTTCATGCTCAACCCAACCGAGCATGAAGTTTACCATGCTCATAAATGTTGAAATGCCAACAATTGCTGTCCTTTTAACGTCTATATAAGCCTGATTAATACTAATAACATTAGCCTAATGAAATCTTCATAACATATTCGAGCCTGAAGTTAACCATGCTACCAAATGTTAAAATGTTAACAATTATTGGCATTTTAGAATCTATCAGCATGATAAGTATACGTTCTAAGAGGCTAAATTCACGACATGTCTGTGTTTCTCCGCATTTTAAGCAAAACCCTTTACATGCTCAAAAGAACATGAAATTTACCATGCTCACACAAGTCAAAATGCCAACGATTGCTGGCCTTTTAACATTTATATGCTGATAAATAGACCCACTCGCCCTTCAAGTATGTTTATCTGTATACAGGCATAAATGGCCTTCTCGGCAGGTCGCCTCGGAAAATTCTAATTACAATGCCAGCATATGTAACGAATGAAGACATACGAATGTAGAAACCTTTTCATCAAAATGAGGACAAAGAGTAATGTCAAACTGTTTGTATCCAGGTCAGGACCGACATTCTGTCGGTCGTGCTCTTGGTCCAAACTGTTTGCAAATGTTATCAGCAGCAGACTAAAATCATTGCACGCAAGGAAAGAGATCTATTTCTTGTTTTCCACCGGACAGTTTAGAATTTTTCTTTAACGATTGTCTTCTTTTCTCTCTTTTTTGTTGCTTTATGTCCCAAGTCAACAGCTAAGGTCATGGCGGGACGGTCAGTTCACATAACCACACTTTTTCCTGGGCAAGCTTAAACAAGCGATTAACCAGTACTTCGGGCACAACTTTTGCATATAACTGACAACAACCCTTCTTGAATGATTCAGCGGAAGGGAGGAGAAAGACCGTAGAAATTATTTCATGATCAATCTCCACGAAAGTACAGGACCGGGCCGGGATCGAACTTGCGACCCCTGGATCTGCAGTCAGACTCGCATCTGTAGCCGGACGCGTTACCGACTGTGCTTGTCAAAATTATGTTATTATTAGGTTTGAAGCCTTCTGCGCAAATTAACCTTTTTGGTATATACAAATGGATTTTCTCATAAATATTGATGCAAGAAGGGTGGGATTGTTCATTATATATTTTAAGGGGTCACATGTCAGACTTTCCTTAAGACTTTTACCTTAAGAAATGGTGCAGACCCAGGTGAAAAGCTGCCACATAAAGTGATTTACAGTACCGTACTTATTTCCAAGTGAGCGCAGTGGCTCAGTGGTAGAGGGTTTGACTCAAGATCGAGAGGTCGCGGGTTCGAGCCTCACCGGCGTCACTGCGGAGTGGTCTTTGAGCAAGATATCCTAGCTTAGTACTTACAACGGAGGAAGGTTTGAAATTAGACGTCCAAACCCTGGGGCGGATCTAGGATTTCTGGAAAGGGTGACCATATGTATACGGGTGTGTGGGGGTTCGCTTTGCTGATAATGTAATTTTTGTTAAATATCTCATGAAAATGAAATAATTTGATCACTGAGACCAAATTATTTCATTTTCATAGGATATTTAAAAAATGCGCGCGTGTGGAGGGGCCGGGGGGGGGCGGGGTTCAAGCGAGCTCCCTGGATCCGCCACTGTAAACCCGCAATGTAGAACAGCCACTTCACACCGCGAAATCAGCTAGGAAAACAAATTTCCCTTCACATTTAAATGCTTTTATTTAGCTTACCATGCACCCCCCCCCCCCTCCACACACACCAGGACAATTTTTCATGGGTGCCAAGTTGTTCATTAGGAATAGGACCCCCTAGATTCGAAGGCCGTCCCCTACGCGCGCGGCATTTACATATTGATGACATCGCTTGAGCGTCGATGGAACGACACACGACATGTTCGGTACCTGCTTTGACTTTCATCAATGTCCCTTTTTCTTCAAAGCTATGTACATGTAAGCATTGAACAAACACTTAAATCGGAGTCAAAGCAGTGAGTCCGTCCCAATTCTGCTTCACTAAATTATAGGAATCTATCATGATTGGTAAGGTGTGATAGAAAATACCCGCCCCAAGGATCAGCGTTTGGTTGCTACATGTATCCTCACACAATTTCTGGATTCTTGATCTTGCCCCCCCCCCCCCCCCATTAAATCTCGCATTTGAGCCGTGACATGAGATTTCCAACAATGTGGTATGTGCGACCAGCAAAGCCTCGGATCAGCCTGCGCATATGCGCAATGACTGATCAGAGCCATTCCTAGTCGCTTAAATATGCTACTGACCGAACATCAGTTGAGGTTTCTAAACTTAAAAGAAGGATACACAGGCTAGTCTCAGTCTACACGTGTCGAAATGCCACATTGTTGGAAATCACGTGTAACGGCTCATTAAAAAAAGCATGATCCTGCCTAGCACAGGTCTATTAGAGAAACACAATTTTGGAGCATAAAATCGTAAATATTTTTTTACCCATCAGTTCTAACATATGTTTTGGGTGCTCAAAAGAACCGTCTCATTGAGACGATTCTTTCGAGTACAAGCAACATATGTATGTTTTGGATGCTAACCGTCTCATTGAGACGATTCTTTCGAGTACCCGCAACATATGTATGTTTCGGATGCTCAAAAGAACCGTCTCATTGAGACGGTTCTTTTAAGTACCCACATCATATATGTTTTGGTTGAGAAATAAGAAAAAATATTTTCTCGATACGCACTCTTAAGCCCCGTTCTCACTGTCCCGGTTTTAAGGTGCCGGTTCATCCCGGTTTGATGATCCGGGATTAACCGTGATGAGCCGTATCACAATCGTGGCGGTGGGGAGCACAGTGGCCCAGTGGTAGATGGATGGGGAGGCCAAATTGAAGACAGTATAGATGCTGATCAGCTGACCTCTTAGAAGCCAGCTGATCTGGATCTACACAGTTTTCAAAGCGAGAGATATGTCCGCGATCAGTATGGTAGGGGTTAGCTTCCGTTGTGCCTCTTTATTATTGCCATTACTACAGGCTAGAGCACGGGAAACAGCCTAGGCCCATGCGCGGGGCTTCAATTTAAGCGTCGCGCATGAACCTATGCTGTTTGTTGCTCAAGATTTGTTGTGAAGTCTATGAGACAAGCACAGTAGACTCTCAAGCACAGTAGACGCTGTGGATCTCTGATCTGGTTCTGCTGTGTTGAGTCAACCTAGTCCTATAACGGACAATGAAGTGATGGATTTACTTTTGACAGAACAAATGCTTAATATACATGTACGTTTTAAAAACGCTGTTTGTACAGAAAACTTACAAAGTTTGAAGTGACTTATAGGCCCATGCGGTCGGGTGTATATTTATTCCTATTTTGTATTACGATGTTACACAAGTCACTATAATAAAAGATTACTTACTTACTTACTTTCTTACTTACTTACTTACTGGTAGAGTGCTTGACTCGAGACCAAAGGACCGCGGGTCCGAGCCTAACCGGCGTCACTGCGTTGTGTCCTTGAGCAAGAACATTAATCCTAGCTTAGTACTGGTTCAACCCAGGACGACCCGTCCCTTTATAACTGAAAGATTGTTAATGGGACGTAAAGAATCAAATCAAAAAATGGTAGCGGCACCGTGGACAACCTTGGAGATCCGGGATGAACCGTGTTGAACCGGTCCATGTCCCCGGTTGTTTTTAATTAAAACAACGATGTTTCGCCCAGTAATTGGGTAAACTTCGGCTGGCGTTTGCCCGCGGTCTCGCCGTCGGGAGGGGTCAAAGTTGTCGGGTGGGCAAATAGGCTGGCGGGCGCGATCATGTTTCGCTGGGAAAATCGGTAAACTTTGGTTGGCTTTTGCCCAGGGTCTTGCTGGCCGAAGGAGTAAGAGTTGCCCAAGCAGGCAGGCCGGGTAGACGAGATCATGTTTTGCCTGGGTCAGCATGTAAACTTCTGCTGACATTCGCGCCGACTCTCGGCTGGGAAGAACATGTTCAGGCGGACAAGCCATGGTATAACTATTACATAGCCGTTTGATCATGCTGTCTAGTGTAATATCTGACCAGGCTTCAATGTACACGTGCAGCCTGGTCAGTGTTTACTGCAATCGCCAATTTTCTGTGAAACAGCTAAAATTTGAAATTTACATCATTTTGTGTCAATATTCTATCACAGTTTTCTTTAGAGTTCTAAAAATAAAAATAAATTTGGTGAAATAAACATTTCCGACAGCAATTTCCTCTCATCAGGCGGTTATGTAATAGTTATACGTAATAGTTATACCATGGGTTGTCTGCCTGTACGTACAGGTGGACAAACATGGTATAACTATTTTATACCATCTACATCTGTGTAGACCTTGCACATGACGAGAAATTTCGTGCTAAAATTGGTAAGGGTGGTATAAAATGGCTTGTCCGCCTGTACATGTACGTGGAGGTAATCCACGAGCTTCAGATAGTTGTTGTTGTTGTTGTTGTTGTAAAGTTGTTGTTGTTTTCTTTATCATTGGTTGTAACAACAGTTGTTGTTGTTGATTTCATTATCGTTGTTGTCGTTGTTGTTGTTGTTGTTGCTGTTGGAGCTACAGTTGTATGTGTAAGTGTTGTACAGTTGATGTGTTGTTGTTGTTTTTGTTGTTGTTAATGGTGTTGTAACTACAGTTTTATGTGTATGTGTTGTACAGTTGTTGTCAATATTGCTGTAACTACAATTCTATGTTGAATTGTTGTACAGTTGTTGTTGTTGTTGTTGTTACTACAATTTTATGTGAAAGTTGTTGTTGTGACTACAGTTGTATTTGTAAGTGCTGTACAGTTGTGTGTTGCTGTTACTGTTGTTGTTGTTTTCTTTATCGTTGTTGTTGTTTAGTGTGTTTTGTTGTTTTCTTTATCGTTGTTGTTGTTTGCTGTGTTGTTGTTGTTGTTGTTGTTTTCTTTATTGCTGTTGTTGTTTATTTATCGTTTTGGGGTCTCGCCATGAGGGAATTTGTGGACTTAGTCGATTTTCACAAAAAAACAAAGCTCGAGGGTGCCCACCTGCGCCTGGCAAGAGTATCTCGGCCTAAGCAGACAAATATTGGCTAGCTTTCGCCCGAGGTCTCGCCGGCCAATGTGTCAGAGGCAGGCAGACCAGGTAGACATGATCATGTTTCGTCCGGGTGATCCGTTAAACTTCAGATGGCATTCGCCTGGGGTCTCGCAGGCAGGCGGGTGGCGGTAAGGCGGGCGCGATCATGTTTCTCCTGGGAATCGGGTAAACTTTGGCTGGTGTTCAACCGGGGTCCTCTCCGACGAGGGGAATCAGAGTTGCCGAGGCTGGCAGGCGGGCGGAGGGATGGGCTTGCCGGCCGCACTGTCATGTTTTGCTGGGCAATCGGGTAAACATCGGCTGGCTTTTGCTCTGTGTCTTCCTGGGCGATGGAGTCAGAGTTGCCCGAGCAGGTAGACGCGATCACGTTCATGCTGTGTGTAAACTTCGGCTGGCGTTTGCCCTGGATCTCAGCCGGGAAGCGTGTAAATTTCGGCTGGCATTCGCCAGGGGTCTCGCTGGCCAAAGGAGTCAAAGTTGCAGGGGTACTGTTGTTGTTGTTGTTGTTGTTTTTGTTGTAACTACAGTTGTACGTGTACGTGTTGTTCAGGTGTTGTTGTTGTTGTTGTAAATGCAGTTGTAACTACAGTTATATGCGTAATTGTTGTTCAGTTGTTAGTGTTGTAACTACAGCTGTGTGTGTGTGTAAGCATTTTACAGTCGTTGTTGTTGTTGTTGTAGTTCTTCCTTTTGTTATTCTCCCGTTCTCTCACTCCCTCTCCCGCTCTTTCCAGCTCTCCCTCTCTCTACCGCGCTCTCAATCTATCTCCCACTCTCTCTCTCCCTTTCTCTTTCTCCCTCTCCCGCTCTCTCTCTCCCGCTCTCTCCCTCTACCCCTGCTCTCTCTCCCGCTCTCTCTCTCTACCCCGCTCTCTCTCCTGCTCTCTCTCTCTCCCGCTCTATCTATCTCCCGCTCTCTCTCTCCCACTCTCTCTCTCCCTTTCTCTCTCTCCCTCTCCCGCTCTCTCCCTCTACCCCGCTCTCTCTCTCTCTCCCGCTCTCTCTCTCTACCCCGCTCTCTCCAGCTCTCTCTTTCCCCGCTCTCTCTATCTCCCGCTCACTCTCTCCCGCTCTCTCTCTCTCCCGCCCCCATCTCTCTCTTTCTCCCTCTCACGCTCTCTCCCTCTCACGCTCTCTCACTCTCACGCTCTCTCAGCCGCTCTCCCTCTCTCTCTCCAACTCTCCCCCCGCTCTCCCTCTCTCTCCTGCTCTCCCTCTCTCACCCACTCTCTCTCTCTCTCTCCAGCTCTCCCTCTCTCTCTCCCGCGCTATCAATATCTCTATATCTCCCTCTCTCTCCCCCCTCTCTCTTTCTCTCCCACTCTTTCTCTCTCTCACTCCCGCTCTCCTCTCTCGCGCCCTCCCTCTCTCTCCCGATCGCCTTCTCTCTCCCGCCCTCTCTCCAGCTCACCCTCTCTCTCCCGCGCTCTCAATCTCTTTATATCTCCCACTCTCTCTATCTCCCTCTCCCGCTCTATCTCCCTTTTCTCTCCCTCTGTGTCCCGCGCTTTCTCTTGCTCTCTCTCCCTCTCTCAAGCTTTTCCTCTTCCTCTCTCTCTCCAGCTCTTTCTCCTTCTCCCGCTCTCTCTCTCCCGCACTCTCAATCTCTCTATATCTCCATCTGCCGCTCATTCCCTCTTATTCTCTCCCTCTCTCACGCTGCCACTCTCTCCCTCTTCCGCTCTCCCTCCCTCGCTCTACCGCTCTCGCTCTCCCTCCCACTCTCTTTCTCGCTATCTCCCTCTCCTGCTCTCTCTCCCCACTCTCTCTCTCCCGCTCTCTTCCACTCTCTCTTTCTCTCACTCTCTCCCGCTCTCTCTCACTCTCTCTCCCACGCTCTCTCGCTCTCTCTCTCCCGCACTCTCTCCCTCTCATTCTCTTTGCCTCTCCCACTCTCTCTCCCAGTCTCCCTCAAGCTCTCCCTCTCTCTATCCCACACTCTCTCCCGCTCTTCCTCAATCTCTCCTCCTCTCTCTCCCTCTCTTTCTCTTTGCCACTCCCACTCTCTCTCCAACCATCTCCAGCTCTCCCTCTCTCTCCCACTCTCCCTCTAACTCCCTCTCCCGCTCTCTCCCTCTCTCTCCGCACTCTCAATCTCTCTCTCTCTGTCTCCAGCTCTGCATCTCTCTCCCGCTCTCCCTCTCTCTCTCACTCCCGCTCTCTCTCCCGCTCTCAATCTCTTTATATCTCCCACTCTCTCCCACTCTCTCTCCCCCCTATATATATCTATCTCTCTCTCGCTATCTCTCTCCCTCTCCCTCGCGCTCTCTCTCCCTCTCTCACCCGCTCTCTCTCTCTCTCTCTTCCACCCTCCCTCTCTCTCTTTCTCTCGCGCTCCATCTCCCACTTTCTCTCTTCCTCTCTCTCCCTCTCCCACTCTCTCTCTCTCTCGTTTCTCTCCCTCTGTCTCCTGCTCTGTCTCTCGCTCTATATCCCAATCTCTCTTTCTCTCCCGCTTTTCATCTCCCTGTCTCTCAAGCTCTCTCTCTTTCTCCTGCTCTCTCCCGCGCTCTCAATCTTTCTATATGTCCCTCCGCCACTCATTCCCTCTTACGCTCTCCCTCTCCCACTATCTCCCACTTCCGCTCTCCCTCCATCGCTTTACCGCTCTGGCTTTCCCCGCTCTGGCTCTACTGCTCTCTCTCTCTCTCCCACTCTCTTTCTCGCTATCTCCCTCTCTCTTTCCCGCTTTCTCTCCCCCACTCTCTCTCTTACGCTATCTCCCACTCTCTCTTTCTCTCTCACTCTCCCGCTCTCTCTCACCCTTCCTCTCTCTTGATCTCTATCCCTCTCTCTCTCCCTCTCTCCCTCTCTCTCCCACTCTCTCTCCCGCTCTCCCATTTTCTCTCCCTCTCCCACACTCTCCCGCGCTCTCAATCTCTCTACCGCTCTCTCTCTCCCTCTCTCTCTCTGTCTGCCGCTCTGTCTCTCTCACACACTCTCTCTGATCCGCTCTTTCCCACTCTCTCTTTCTCACTCTCTCCCGCTCTCTCTCCCTCACTCCCTTCCTCTCTCTTGATCTCTATCCCTATCTCTCTCTCCCACTCTCTCTCCCCTTTTCTCTCCCTCTCCCGCTCCCTACCGTGCTATCAATCACTCTATCGCTCTCTCTCTCCCGCTCTGCCTCTCTCTCCCGCTCTTTCCCGCTCTCCTTCTCTCTCTTGCTCCAGCTGTCCCTCACTCTCCCACGCTATCAATCTGTTTATATCTCCCTCTCTCTCCCTCTCTCTCTCCCTCCCGCTCTCTCTCCCACTCTCGCTCTTCCGCTCTCCCCCTCTCTCTCTTTCTCTCCCGCTCTATCTCTCGCTTTCTCTCTCCCTCTATCTCCCGCTCTCCCTCTATCTCTCTCTCCCACTCTCTTTCTTCCACTCTCCCTATATCTCACACTCTCCCTCTCTCCCCCTCTCTCTCCCGTTGTAACTCTCCCGCTTTCTCCTCCCTCTCTCTCCCGCGCTCTCAATCTCTCTATATCCCAATCTCTCTCCCACTCTCCCTCTCTCTTCCGCTCTCCCTTTCTCTTCCGCTCTCCCTCTCTCTCCCTCTCTCTCTCTATCGCTTTCTCTCTCCATCTCTCTCCCTCTCCCGCTCTCTTTCTTCTGTTATCCTTATCTCTCACGCTCTCCCTCTCTCCCCTGCTTTCTCTCTCTCCTGCTAGCTTTATCTCTCGCTCTCCCTATCTCTTCCGCTCTCCCCTCTCTCTCCCGCTCTCCCTCTCCGCTCCCCTCTCTCTCCCGCTCTCCCTCTCTCTTCTGAGGGAGAGAGCGAGCGGGAGAGAGAGAGAGAGAGTGGATGAGAGAGCGCCCGGGTTAGACAGAGGGAGGGAGGGAGAGTGGGAGAATGAGGGATGAGAGAGAGCGGGCGAGAGAGAGGGAGAGAGAGCAGTAGAGAGATAGAGTGAGCGGAAGAGAGCCTGAGAGAAAAGGGGATAGAGAGAGCGGGTTAAACAGAGAGAGCCAGAGAGAGGGAGAGCTGGAGAGAGAGCGGGAGAGGGAGAGAGAGAGCGGTAAAGAGAGGGCGGGCGGGAGAGAGAGAGAGGGCGTGAGGGAAAGTGGTAGAGAGAGGGAGAGTAGAGAGAGGGAGAGTAGAAGAGGGAGAGAGTGACAGAGGGCGATAGAGAGAGGGAGAGTGCAATAGAGAAAAAGAGAGAGGGAGGGAGAGAGCACGGGAGAGATAGCGCAGGAGAGAGAGTGATATAGAGAGGGGAGAGAGCGAGAGAGAGAACGGGATAGAGAGAGAGCAGGAGATAGAGAGAACGGAAGAGTGAGAGAGTGACAGAGGTAGATATAGAGAGAAAGTGAGAGCGCGGGAGAGAGAGATGGAGAGTGAGAGCGTGGGAGAGAGAGAGTGAGAGCGATAAAGTGCGGGAGAGAGAGCGATAGCAAAGGGGAGAGAGAACGGGAGGACAGAGTAGGAGAGAGAGAGCGCTGGAGCGAGAGAGAGAATGAAAGGGAGATATGGAGAGAGAGCGAGAGCAGCAGAAAGAGCCGGGGAGAGAGGGCCTGAGAGAGCGCAATAGAGAGAGAGATGGAGGGAGAGAGAGAGAGCGAGAGAAAGAGCGAGAGAGAGCGAGATGAGAGAGAGCAGGAGAGACAGAGCGGGAGGGAGAGCGTGTGGTAGCGAGAGTGGGAACGAGAGTGGGAACGAGAGAGCGGGAGAGAAAGATGGAGAGAGAAAGAGAGAAATAGCGGGAGAGAGAGAGAGAGTGGGAGAGAGAGCGGAGGAGAAAGAGACAGCGTGGGAGAAAGGGAGAGAGAGGGGGAGAGATAAATAGTTAAAATGCTCCGAATATACCACAGAACATGCCATCCTGCAGTATTAGTAGTTAAAATGCTCTGAACAAGGCACGGAACAGGTCGACCTGCAGTATTAATGGTTAAAATGCTCCAAACAAGGCACAGAACAGGTCGACCTGCAGGATCAGTAGTTAAAATGCTCTGAACAAGGCATAGAACAGGTCGACCTGCAGTATCAATAGTTAAAATGCTCCGAATAAGGCACAGAACAGGTCGTTCTTCACTATCAATAGTTAAAATGCTCCGAACAAGGCACAGAACAGGTCGACCTACAGTATCAATAGTTAAAATGCTCCGAACAAGGCACAAAACAGGTCAACCTGCAGTATAAGTAGTTAAAATACTCTGAACAAGGCACAGAACAGGTCGACCTGCATTGTCAGTAGTTAAAATGCTCCGAACAAGGCACAGAACAGGTCGACCTGCAGAATCAGTAGTTAAAATGCTCCAAACAAGGCACAGAACAGGTCGACCTGCAGTATCAATAGACAAAAAGCTCCGAACAAGACACAGAACAGGTCGACCTGCAGTATCAGTCGTAAAAATGCTTCGAACAAGACACAGAACAGGTCGACCTGCAATATCAGTAATAAAATGCTCCGAACATACCACAGAACAGGTCGACCTGCAGTATCAATACTTAAAACGCTCCGAACAAGGCACAGAACAGTCGGCCTGCAGTATCAATAGTTAAGATGCTCCGAACAAGGCACATAACAGATCGACCTGCAGTATCAATAGTTAAAATGCTCCGACAAGGCACAGAACATGTCACCCTGCAGTATCAATAGTTAAAATGCTCTGAACAAGGCACAGAACAGGTCGACCTGCAATATCGGTAGTTAAAATGCTCCGAACAAGGCACAGAACAGGTCGACCTGCAATATCGGTAGTTAAAATGCTCTGAACAAGGCACAGAACAGGTCGACCTGCAATATCGGTAGTTAAAATGCTCTGAACAAGGCACAGAACAGGTCGACCTGCAATATCGGTAGTTAAAATGCTCCGAACAAGGCACAGAACAAGTCGATCTGCAGTGTCAGTAGTTAAAATGCTCCGAACAAGGCACAAAATAGTAAGTGAGTAGGATCTGGAAATACCACAATCACAAATCGCAGACAACCCTGCAGTATCAATAGTAAAAATGCTCCGACAAGGCACAGAACATGTCACCCTGCAGTATCAATAGTTAAAATGCTCTGAACAAGGCAAAGAACAGGTCGACCTGCAATATCAGTAGTTAAAATGCTCCGAAAAAGGCACAGAACTGGTCGACCTGCAGTATCAGTAAATAAAATGCTCTGAACAAGACACAGAACAGGTCTATCTGCAGTATCAAAAGTTAAAATGCTCCAAACAAGACACAGAACAGGTCGACCTGCAGTATAAATAATCAAAATGCTCCGAACAAGGCACAGAACATGTCACCCTGCAGTATCAGTAGTTAAAATGCTCCGAACAAGGCACAGAACAAGTCGATCTGCAGTATCAATAATCAAAATGCTCTGAACAAGGCACAGAACATGTCACCCTGCAGTATCAGTGGTTAAAATGCTCCGAACAAGGCACAGAACAAGTCGATCTGCAGTGTCAGTAGTTAAAATGCTCCGAACAAGGCACAAAAATAGTAAGTGAGTAGGATCTGGAAATACCAAAATCACAAATCGCAGACAACCCTGTGGTACTATGAGGAAGAGCCGCTCAATCATCACGAGACACCAGGAAGACAAACCAAGCAAAGCAACAAGCTCTCTCTTCCCCATCAAAATGATTGCAATACTAGAACGGACACAAAGCAACGTACAACAAAACATAGACAAAACAGGTCGACCTGCAGTATCAATAGTAAAAATGCTCCGAATAAGGCACAGAACAGGTCGACCTTCAGTATCAATAGTTAAAATGCTCCGAACAAAAACAGAAGAGGTCGACCTGCAGTATCAATAGTTAAAAGGCTCCGAACAAGGCACAAAACAGGTCAACCTGCAGTATAAGTAGTTAAAATACTCTGAACAAGGCACAGAACAGGTCGACCTACATTGTCAGTAGTTTAAATGCTATGAACAAGGCACAGAACAGGTCGACCTGCAGAATCAGTAGTTAAAATGCGCCGAACAAGGCACAGAAAAGGTCGACCTGCAGTATCAATAGTTAAAATGCTCCGAACAAGGCACATAACAGATCCAACTGCAGTATCAATAGTTAAAATGCTCCGACAAGACACAGACCATGTCACCCTGCAGTATCAATAGTTAAAATGCTCCGAACAAGGCACAGAACAGGTCGACCAGCAGTGTCAATAGTTAAAATGCTCCAAACAAGGCTCGAAACAGGTGGACCTGCAGTATCAATAGTTAAAATGCTACGAACATACCACATAACATGTCACCCTGCAGTATCAGTCGTTAAAATGCTCCGAACAAGGCACATAACAGATCCACCTGCAGTATCAATAGTTAAAATGCTCCGACAAGACACAGAACATGTCACCCTGCAGTATCAATAGTTCAAATGCTCTGAACAAGGCACAGAATAGGTCGACCTGCAATATCAGTAGTTAATAATGCTCCGAAAAAGGCACAGAACAGGTCGACCTGCAGTATCAGTAAATAAAATGCTCTGAACAAGACACAGAACAGGTCGACCTGCAGTATCAAAAGTTAAAATGCCCCGAACAAGGCACAGAACAGGTCGACCTGCAGTATCAGTAGTTAAAATGCACTGAACAAGGCACAGAACATACCGACCTGCAATATCAATAGTTAAAACGCTCCGAACAAGGTACAGAACAGGTCGACCTGCAGTATCAATAGTTACAATGCTCCGAACATACCACAGAACAGGTCGACCTGCAGTATCAATAGTTAAAATGCTCCGATCAAGGCACAGAACAGGTCGACCTGCAGTATCAATAGTTTAAATGCTCCGAACATACCACAGAACATGTCACCCTGCAGTATTTATAGTGAAAATGCTCCGAACAAGGCACAGAACCGGTCGACCTGCAGTATCAGTAGTTAAAGTGCTCCAACATACCACAGAACAGAGCGATCTGCAGTATCAATAGTTAAAATGCTCCGAACAAGGCACAAAAATAGTAAGTGAGTATGATCAGGAAATACCACAATTACAAATCGCAGACAACCCTGTGGTACCATGAGGAAGAGCCGCTCAATCATCACGAGACACCAGGAAGACAAACCAAGCAAAGCAACAAGCTCTCTCTTTCCCATCAAGATGATTGCAATACTAGAACGGACAACAAAACATAGACAAAACAGGTCGACCTGCAGTATCAATAGTTAAAATGCTCCGAATAAGGCACAGAACAGGTCGACCTTCAGTATCAATAGTTAAAATGTTCCGAACAAGGCACAGAACGGGTCGACCTGCAGTTTCAATAGTTAAAAGGCTCCGAACAAGGCACAAAACAGGTCAACCTGCAGTATAAGTAGTTTATATACTCTGAACAAGGCACAGAACAGGTCGACCTGCATTGTCAGTAGTTGAAATGCTCTGAACAAGGCACAGAACAGGTCGACCTGCAGAATCAGTAGTTAAAATGCTCCGAACAAGGCACAGAAAAGGTCGACCTGCAGTATCAATAGTTAAAATGCTCCGAACAAAGCACATAACAGATCCACCTGCAGTATCAGTAGTTAAAATGCTCCGACAAGACACAGAACATGTCACCCTGCAGTATAAATAGTTAAAATGCTCTGAACAAGGCACAGAACAGGTGGACCTGCAATATCAGTAGTTAAAATGCTCCGAAAAAGGCACAGAACAGGTCGACCTGCAGTATCAGTATATAAAATGCTCTGAACAAGACACAGAACAGGTCGACCTGCAGTATCAAAAGTTAAAATGCTCCGAACAAGGCACAGAACAGGTCGACCTGCAGTATCAATAGTTAAAATGCTCCAAACAAGGCACAGAACAGGTCGACCTGCAGTATCAGTAGTTAAATGCTCTGAACAAGGCACAGAACATGTCGACCTGCAATAACAATAGTTAAAATGCTCCGAACAACGCACAGAACTGGTCGACCTGCAGTATCAATAGTTAAAATGCTCCGAACAAGGCACAAAAAAGGTCGACCTGCAGTATCAATAGTTAAAATGCTCCGAACAAGGCACAGAACATGCCACCCTGCAGTATCAATAGTTAAAATGCTCCGAACAAGGCACAAACAGGTCGACCTGCAGTATCAATAGTTAAAATGCTACGAACATACCACATAACATGTCACCCTGCAGTATCAGTAGTTAAAATGCTCCGAACAAGGCACAGAACAGGTCGACCTGCAGCATCAGTAGTAAAAATGCTCCGAACAAGACACAGAACAGGTCACCCTGCACTATTAATCGTTAAAATGTTCCGAACAAGGCACAAAATAGGTCGACCTGCAGTATCAGTAGTTAAAATGCTCCAAACAAGGCACAGAACATGCCACACTGCAGTATCAATAGTTAAAATGCTCCGAAAAAGGCACAGAACAGGTCGACCAGCAGTGTCAATAGTTTAAATGCTCCGAACAAGGCACGAAACAGGTCGACCTGCAGTATCAATAGTTAAAATGCTACGAACATACCACAGAACATGTCACCCTGCAGTATCAGTAGTTAAAATGCTCCGAAAAAGGCACAGAACAGGTCAAGCTGCAGTATTAGTAGTTAAAATACTCTGAACATACCACAGAAGATGTCACCCTGCAGTATCAATAGTTAAAATGCTTCGAACAAGGAACGGAACAGGTCGACCTGCAGTATCAATAGTTTAAATGCTCCGAACATACCACAGTACATGTCACCCTGCAGTATTAATAGTGAAAATGCTCGGAACAGGGCACAGAACATATCGACCTGCAGTATCAATAGTTAAAATGCTCCGAACAAGGCACAGAACAGGTTACCCTGCAGTATCAATAGTTAAAATGTTCCGAACATACCACAGAACAGGTCGACCTGCAGTATCAATAGATAAAATGCTCCGAACAAGGCACAAAAATAGTAAGTGAGTATGATCAGGAAATACCACAATCACAAATCGCAGACAACCATGTGGCACCGAGAGGAAGAGCCGCTCAATCATCACGAGACACCAGGAAGACAAACCAAGCAAAGCAACCAGCTCTCTCTTCCCCGTCAAGATGATTGCAATACTAGATCGAACACAAAGCAACGTACAACAAAACATAGACAAAACAGGTCGACCTGCAGTATCAATAGTTAAAATGCTCTGAACATACCACAGAACAGGTCGACTAGCGATAACAGTAGTTAAAATGCTCAGAACAAGACACAGAACAGGTCGACCTGCAATATCAGTAGTTAAAATGCTCAGAACAAGACACAGAACAGGTCGACCTGCAGTATCAGTAGTTAAAATGCTCCGAACAAGACACAGAACAGGTCGACCTGCAATATCAGTAGTTAAAATGCTCAGAACAAGACACAGAACAGGTCGACCTGCAATATCAGTAGTTTAAATGCTCAGAACAAGACACTGAACATGTCGACCTGCAGTATCAGTAGTTAAAATGCTCCGAACAATGCACAGAACAGGTCGACCTGCAGTATCAATAGTTAAAATGCTCCGAACATACAACAGAACAGGTCGACCTTGGGTATCAATAGTAAAAAAGCTCCGAACATACCACAGAACAGGTCGACCTGCAGTATCAATAGTTAAAATGCTCCGAACAAGGCACAGAACAGGTCGACCTGCAGTATCAATAGTTAAAATGCTCCGAACAAGGCACAGAACAGGTCGACCTGCAATATCAGTAGTTAAAATGCTCCAAACAAGGCACAGGACAGGTCGACCTGCAGTATCAATAGTTAAAATGCTCCGAGCATACAACAAAACAGGTCGACCTTGAGTATCAATAGTAAAAAAGCTCCCAACAAGGCACAGAACAGGTCACCCTGCAGTATCAATAGTAAAAATGCTCCGAACAAGGCACAGAACAGGTCGACCTGCAGTATCAATAGTTAAAATGCTCCGAACAAGGCACATAACAGGTCGACCTGCAATATCAGTAGTTAAAATGCTCTGAACAAGACACAGAACAGGTCGATCTGCAGTATCAGTAGTTAAATGCTCCGAACAAGACACAGAACAGTTCACCCTGCAGTATCAATAGTTAAAATGCTCCGAACAAGGCACAGAACAGGTCGACCTGCAGTATCAATAGTTAAAATGCTTCAAACATGGCACAGAACAGGTCACCCTGCAGTATCAATAGTTAAAATGCTCCAAACATGGCACAGAACAGGTCACCCTGCAGTATCAATAGTTAAAATGCTCCGAACATGGCACAGAACAGGTCACCCTGCAGTATCAATAGTTAAAATGCTCCGAACATACCACAGAACAGGTCGAACTACAGTATCAATAGTTAAAATGCTCCGAACATACCACAGAACAGGTCGACCTGCAGTATCAATAGTTAAAATTCTCCAAACAAGGCACAGAACAGGTCAACCTGCAGTATCAGTAGTAAAAAAGCTCCGAACATACCATAGATTATGTCACCCTGCAGTATCCGTAGTTAAAATGCTCCGAACAAGGCAGAGAACAGGTCGACCTGCAGTATCAATAGTTAAAATGCTCCAAACAAGGCACAGAAGAGGTCACCCTGCAGTATCAATTGTTAAAATGCTCAGAACATACCACAGAACAGGTCGAACTACAGTATTAATAGTTAAAATGCTCCCAACATACCATAGAACATGTCACCCTGCAGTATCAAAAGTTAAAATGCTCTAAACAAGGCACAGAACAGGTCACCCTGCAGTATCAATAGTTAAAATGCTCCGAACAAGGCACAGAACAGGTCGACCTGCAGTATCAGTAATCAAAATGCTCCAAACAAGGCACAGAACAGTTCAATCTGCAGTATCAGTAGTTAAAATGCTCCAAACAAGGCACAGAACAGGTCGACCTGCAGTATCAGTAGTTAAAATGCTCCAAACAAGGCACAGAACAGGTCGACCTGCAGTATCAGTAGTTAAAATGCTCAAAACAAGGCACAGAACAGTTCGACCTGCAGTATCAGTAGTTAAAATGCTCCAAACAAGGCACAGAACAGGTCGACCTGCAGTATCAATAGTAAAAATGCTCCGAATAAGGCACAGAACATGTCACCCTGCAGTATCAAAAGTTAAAATGCTCCTAACATACAACAGAACATGTTGACCTGCAGTATCAATAGTTAAAATGCTCCGAACAAAGCCAGAACAGGTCGACCTGAAGTATCAATTGTAAAAATGCTCCGAACAAGGCACAGAACATGTCACCCTGCAGTATCAAAAGTTAAAATGCTCCAAACACACCACAGAACATGTCGACCTGCAGTATAAATAGTTAAAATGCTCAGAACAAGGCACAGAACAGGTCAACCTGCAATATAAGCAGTTAAAATGCTCCGAACAATGCACAGAACAGGTCGACCTGCAGCATTAGTAGTTAAAATACTCCAAACAAGACACAGAACAGTCCAACCTACAGTATTAGTAGTTAAAATGCTCCGAACAAGGCACAGAACAGGTCGAACTGCAGTATCAATGGTTAAAATGCTCCGAACATACCACAGAACATGTCACCCTGCAATATCAATAGTTTAAATTGCTCCGAACAAGGCAGAGAACAGATCGACCTTCAGTATTAGAAGTTAAAATGCTCTGAAAAAAAGGCACAAAAAAGTCCATTCAGTAGTATTACTAGTAAAAATGCCCCGAATAAGGCAAAGAACATGTCACCCTGCAATATCAATAGTTAAAATGCTCCGAACAAGGCACAGAACAGGTCGACCTGCAGTATCAGTAGTTAAAATGCTCTGAACAAGGCACAGAACAGGTCGACCTGCAGTATCAATAGTTGAAATGCTCTGAACAAGGCAAAGAACAGGCTGACATGCAGTATCAATAGTTAAAATGCTCCGAACAAGACACAGATTAGGTCGACCTGCAGTATCAGTAGTTAAAATGCTCCGAACAAGGCATAGAACAGGTCGACCCGCAGTATCAATAGTTAAAATGCTCCGAACATACCACAGAACAGGTCGACTAGCAATAATAGTAGTTAAAATGCTCCGAACAAGACACAGAACAGGTCACCCTGCAGTATCAATAGTTAAAATGCTCCGAAAAAGGCACAGAACAGGTCGACCTGCAGTATCAAGAGTTAAAATGCTCCGAACAAGCACAGAACAGGTCGACCTGCATTAACAAGAGTTAAAATGCTCCGAACAAGTCACAGAACAGCTCGACCTGCAGTATCAAAAGTAAAAATGCTCCGAACAAGGCACAGAACATGTCATCCTGCAGTATCAAAAGTTAACTTGCTCCAAACATACCAGAAAACATGTTGATCTGCAGTATCAGTAGTTAAAATGCTCCAAACAAGGCACTGAACATGTCACCCTGCAGTATCAATAGTTAAAATGCTCCGAACAAGGCACAGAACAGGTCGACCTGCAATATCAGTAGTTAAAATGCTACGAACAATGCACAGAACAGGTCGACCTGCAGTATTAGTAGTTAAAATGCTCCAAACAAGGCACAGAACAGGTCGAACTGCAGTATCAATGGTTAAAATGCTCTGAACATACCACAGAACATGTCAACCTGCAATATCGATAGTTAAAATGCTCTGAACAAGGCACAAAACAGTCCAACCAGTAGTATTAGTAGTTAAAGTGCTCTGAACAAGGAAAGAAAAGGTCGACCTGCAGTATCAATAGTTAAAATGCTCCGAACAAGGCACAGATTAGGTCGACCTGCAGTATCAGTAGTTAAAATGCTCCGAACAAGGCACAGAAGCGGTCAACCCGCAGTATCAATAGTTAAAATGCTCCGAACATACCACAGAACAGGTCGACTAGCAATAATAGTAGTTAAAATGCTCCGAACAAGACACAGAACAGGTCATCCTGCAGTATCAATAGTTGAAATGCTCTGAACAAGGCACAGAACAGGTCGACCTGCAGTATCAAAAGTTAAAATGCTCCGAACAAGGCACAGAACAGGTCGACCTGCAGTATCAATAGTTAAAATGCTCTGAATAAGACACAGAACAGGTGGACTTGCAGTATCAGTAGTTAAAATGCTCCGAATATACCACAGAACAGGTCGACCTGCAGTATCAGTAGTTAAAATGCTCTGAACAAGGCACAGAACAGGTCGACCTGCAATATCAGTAGTTAAAATGCTCCGAATATACCACAGAACATGCCACCCTGCAGTATCAACAGTAAAAATTCTCGGAACATAACACAGAACAGGTCGACCTGCAGTATCAATATTTAAAATATTCCGAACATACCACAGAACAGGTCGACCTGCAGTATCAATAGTTAAAACGCTCCGAACATACCACAGAACATGTCACCTTGCAGTATCAGTAGTTAAAATGCTCGGAACAAGACGCAGAACAGGTCGACTTGTTTGCTCTCACTCTCTCTCTTTCTCTCTCCATCTCCCTCTCCCGCTCTCTCTTTCTCTCTCGTGCCCCCTCTCTCTCTCTCCCGCTCTGTCTCCCCCTCACTTTTCTCTCCCGCTCTCTTTCTCCCTCACTTTCTCGCTCTTCCTCTCTCTCCTTCCCCCACTCTCCCTCTATCTATTTCTCCCTCTCCCGCTCTCTCCCTCTCACCCACTCTCTCTCCCTCCCTCTCCCACTTTCTCTCTCTCTCTCTCTCTCCCGCTCTCTCTCTCTCTTTCTCTCTCTCACTGTCTCTCTCCCGTGCTCTCTCCCGCTCTCTTTCTATCTCCAGCTCTCTCTCTCCTGCTCTTTTCTCTCCTTCTTTATCTCGCTCTCCCTCTCTCTCCCGCTCTCCCTCGCTCTCCCTCTCTCTCCCACTCTCACTCTCTCTCCCTATCTCCCTCTTTCTCTCTCTCTCCCGAGCTCTCTCTCTCTATCGCCCTCTGCTGCTCTCTCTCTCTTCCGCTCTCGTCCTGTCCGAACAAGACACAGAACAGGTCGACCTGCAGTATCAATATTTAAATGCTCCGAACAAGGCACAGAACAGGTCGACCTGCAGTATTAGTATTAAAATACACCGAACAAGACACAGAACAGGTCGACCTGCAGTATCAATAGTTAAAATGCTCCGAACAAGACACAGAACAGGTCGACCTGCAGTATCAATAGTTAAAATGCTCCGAACAAGGCACAGAACAGGTCGACCTGCAGTATTAGTAGTTAAAATTCTCCGAACAAGACACAGAACAGGTCGACCTGCAGTATCAATAGTTAAAATGCTCCGAACAAGGCACAGAACAGGTCGACCTGCAGTATCAATAGTTAAGATGCTCCGAACAAGACACAGAACAGGTAGAAGTGCAGTATCAATAGTTAAAATGCTCCGAACAAGGCACAGAACAGGTCGACCTGCCGTATCAGTAGTTAAAATGCTTTGAACAAGGCACAAAACAGGTCGACCTGCAGTATTAGTAGTTAAAATCCTCCGAACAAGACACAGAACAGGTCGACCTGCAGTATTAGTAGTTAAAATGCTCCGAACAAGACACAGATCAGGTCGACCTGCAGTAATAGTAGTTCAAATGCTCCGAACAAGACACAGATCAGGTCACCCTGCAGTATCAATAGTTAAAATGCACTTCACAAAGCACAGAACAGGTCGACATGCAGTATTAGTAGTTAAAATGCTCCAAACAAGGCACAGAACAGGTCGACCTGCAGAATCAGTAGTTAAAATGCTCCGAACAAGACACAGAACAGGTCGACCTGCATTATCAATAGTTAAAATTCTCCAAACAAGGCACAGAACAGGTCAACCTGCAGTATCAGTAGTAAAAAAGCTCCGAACATACCATAGATTATATCACCCTGCAGTATCCGTAGTTAAAATGCTCCGAACAAGGCAGAGAACAGGTCGACCTGCAGTATCAATAGTTAAAATGCTCCAAACAAGGCACAGAAGAGGTCACCCTGCAGTATCAATTGTTAAAATGCTCAGAACATACCACAGAACAGGTCGAACTACAGTATTAATAGTTAAAATGCTCCGAACATAACCATAGAACATGTCACCCTGCAGTATCAAAAGTTAAAATGCTCTGAACAAGGCACAGAACTGGTCACCCTGCAGTATCAATAGTTAAAATGCTCCGAGCATACCACAGAACATGTCGACTGCAGTATCAATAGTTAAAATGCTCGGAACAAGGCACAGAACATGTCACCCTGCAGAACCAATAGTTTAAATGCTCAGAACAAGGCACAGAACAGGTCGGCCTGCAGTATCAATAGTGAAAATGCTCCGAACAAGGCACGGAAAAGGTCGACCTGCAGTATCAATAGTTAAAATGCTCTGAACAAGGCACAGAACATGTCGACCTGCAGTATCAATAGTTAAAATGCTCCGAAAAAGGCACAGAACAGGTCGACCAGCAGTGTAAATAGTTAAAATGCTCCGAACAAGGCACAAAACAGGTCGACCTCCAGTATCAATAGTTAAAATGCTACGAACATACCACAGAACATGTCACCCTCCAGTATCAGTAGTTAAAATGCTCCGAACAAGGCACAGAACAAGTCGACCTGCAGCATCAGTAGTAAAAATGCTCCGAACAAGGCACAGAACAGGACACCCTGCAGTATCAATCGTTAAAAGGTTACGAACAAGGCACAAAACAGGTCGACCGGCAGTATCAGTAGTTAAAATGCTCCAAACAAGGCACAGAACATGCCACACTGCAGTATCAATAGTTGAAATGCTCCGAACAAGGCACAGAACAGGTCGGCCAGCAGTGTCAATAGTTAAAATGCTCTGAACAAGGCACGAAACAGGTCGACCTGCAGTATCAATAGTTAAAATGCTCCGAACAAGGCACAGAACAGGTCGACAGGCAGTATCAGTAGTTAAATGCTCCGAACAAGGCAAAGAACAGGTCGACATGCAGTATCAATAGTTAAAATGCTCCGAAAAAGCACAGATAGGTCGACCTGCAGTATCAGTAGTTAAAATGCTCCGAACAAGGCACAGAACAGGTCGACCTGCAGTATCAATAGTTAAAATGCTCCGAACAAGGCACAGAACAGGTCGACCTGCAGTATTAGTAGTTAAAATGCTCCGAACATACCACAGAACAGGTCGACCTGCAGCATCAATAGTTAAAATGCTCTGAACAAGGCACAGAACAGGTCGACCGGCAATATCAGTAGTTAAAATGCGCCAAACATACCACATAACATGCAAACCTGCAGTATCAATAGTTAAAATTCTCGGAACATACCACAGAACAGGTCGACCTGCAGTATCAATAGTTAAAATGCTCCGAACAAGGCACAGAACATGTCGACTGCAGTATCAATAGTTAAAATGCTCGGAACAAGGCACAGAACATGTCACCCTGCAGAACCAATAGTTAAAATGCTCAGAACAAGGCACAGAACAGGTCGGCCTGCAGTATCAGTAGTTAAATGCTCCGAACAAGACACAGAACAGGTCACCCTGCAGTATCAATAGTTAAAATGCTCCGAACAAGGCACAGAACAGGTCGACCTGCAGTATCAATAGTTAAAATGCTCCGAACAAGGCACAGAACAGGTCGACCTGCAGTATAAGTAGTTAAAATGCTCCGAACATACCACAGAACAGGTCGACCTGCAGCATCAATAGTTAAAATGCTCTGAACAAGGCACAGAACATGTCGACCTGCAATATCAGTAGTTAAAATGCGCCGAACATACCACATAACATGCCACCCTGCAGTATCAATAGTTAAAATTCTCGGAACATACCACAGAACAGGTCGACCTGCAGTATCAATAGTTAAAATGCTCCGAACAAGACACAGAACAGGTCAACCTGCAGTGTCAGTAGTTCAAATGCTCAGAACAAGGCACAGAACAGGTCGACCTGCAGTATCAGTAGTTAAAATGCTCCAAACAAGGTACAGATTAGGTCGACCTGCAGTGTCAAAAGTTAAAATGCTCAGAACAAGGCACAGAACAGGTCGACCTGCAGTATCAGTAGTTAAAATGCTCCAAACAAGGTACAGATTAGGTCGACCTGCAGTAACCGTAGTTAAAATGCTCCGAACAAGGCACAGAACATGTCGACCTGCAGTATCAAGAATTAAAATGCTCCAAACATGGCACAGAACATACCACCCTGCAGTATCAATAGTTAAAATGCTCCGAACAAGGCACAGAACAGGTCGACCTGCAGTATCAGTAGTTAAAATGCTCTGAACAAGGCACAGAACATGTCGACCTGCAATATCAGTAATTAAAATGCTCCGAACATACCACAGAACATGCCACCCTGCAGTATCAATAGTTAAAATTCTCGGATAATACCACAGAACAGGTCGACCTGCAGTATCAATAAATAAAATGTTCTGAACAAGACACAGAACCGGTCAACCTGCAGTGTCAGTAGTTCAAATGCTCAGAACAAGGCACAGAACAGGTCGACCTGCAGTATCAGTAGTTAAAATGCTCAGAACAAGGTACAGATTAGGTCGACCTGCAGTATCCGTAGTTCAAATGCTCCGAACAAGGCACAGAACAGGTCGACCTGCAGTATCAATAATTAAAATGCTCCGAACAAGGCACAGAACATGTCGACTGCAGTATCAGTAGTTAAAATGCTCGAACAAGGCACAGAACAGGTCGACCTGCAGTATCAATAATTAAAATGCTCCGAACAAGGCACAGAACATGTCGACTGCAGTATCAGTAGTTAAAATGCTCCGAACAAAACACAGAACAGGTCGACCTGCAGTATTAATGGTTTAAATGCTCCGAACCAGGCACAGAACAGGTCACCCAGCAGTATCAATAGTTAAAATGCTCCGAACATACCATAGAACATGTCACCCTGCAGTATCAATAGTTAAAATGCTCCGAACAAGGCACAGAACAGGTCGACCTGCAGTATCAATAGTTTAATGCTCCTAACAAATCACAGAGCATGTCGACCTGCAGTATCAGAAGTAAAAATGCTCTGATTTAGGCTAAGAGCAGGTCGACCTGCAGTATCAATAGTTAAAATCTCCAAACAAGGCACTGAACATGTCGACCTGCAGTATCAATAGTTAAAATGCTCCGAACAAGGCACAGAACATGTCGACCTGCAGTATCAATAGTTAAAATACTCGGAACAAGGCAAAGAACATTTCACCCTGCAGTATTAATAGTTAAAATGCTCTGAACCAGACACAGAACAGGTCGACCTGCAGAATCAGTAGTTAAAATGCTCCGAAGAAGACACAGAACAGGTCGACCTGCAGTATCAATAGTTAAAATGCTCCGAACAAGGCACAGAACAGGTCGACCTGCAGTATTAGTAGTTAAAATTCTCCGAACAAGACACAGAACAGGTCGACCTGCAGTATCAATAGTTAAAATGCTCCAAACAAGACACAGAACTGGTCGACCTGCAGTATCAATAGTTAAAATGCTCCGAACAAGACACAGAACAGGTCGACCTGCAGTATCAATAGTTAAAATGCTCCGAACAAGGCACAGAACAGGTCGACCTTCCGTATCAGTAGTTATGCTCCGAACAAGACACAGAACAGGTCGACCTGCAGTATCAATAGTTAAAATGCTCCGAACAAGGCATAAAACATGTCGACCTGCAGTATTAGTAGTTAAAATCCTCCAAACAAGACACAGAACAGGTCGACCTGCAGTTTTAGTAGTTCAAATGCTCCGAACAAGACACAGATCAGGTCACCCTGCAGTATCAATAGTTGAAATGCACTTCACAAAGCACAGAACTGGTCGACATGCAGTATTAGTAGTTAAAATGCTCCGAACAAGGCACAGAACAGGTCGACCTGCAGAATCAGTAATTAAAATGCTCCGAACAAGACACAGAACAGGTCGACCTGCAGTATCAATAGTTAAAATGCTCTGAACAAGGCACAGAACATGTCGACCTGCAGTATTAGTAGTTAAAATGCTCCGAACAAGGCACAGAACATCCCACCCTGCAATATCAGTAGTTAAAATGCTCCGAATAAGACACAGAACATGTCACCCTGCAGTATCAATACTTAAAATGCTCTGAACATACCACAGAACATGTCGACCTGCAGTATAAGTGGTTAAAATGCTTCGAGCAAGACACAGATCAGGTCGACCTGCAGTATTAGTAGTTCAAATGCTCCGAACAAGACACAGATCAGGTCACCCTGCAGTATCAATAGTTGAAATGCACTTCACAAAGCACAGAACTGGTCGACATGCAGTATTAGTAGTTCAAATGCTCCGAACAAGACACAGATCAGGTCACCCTGCAGTATCAATAGTTGAAATGCACTTCACAAAGCACAGAACTGGTCGACATGCAGTATTAGTAGTTAAAATGCTCCGAACAAGGCACAGAACAGGTCGACCTGCAGAATCAGTAATTAAAATGCTCCGAACAAGACACAGAACAGGTCGACCTGCAGTATCAATAGTTAAAATGCTCTGAACAAGGCACAGAACATGTCGACCTGCAGTATTAGTAGTTAAAATGCTCCGAACAAGGCACAGAACATCCCACCCTGCAATATCAGTAGTTAAAATGCTCCGAATAAGACACAGAACATGTCACCCTGCAGTATCAATACTTAAAATGCTCTGAACATACCACAGAACATGTCGACCTGCAGTATAAGTGGTTAAAATGCTTCGAGCAAGACACAGATCAGGTTGACCTGCAGAATCAGTAGTTAAAATGCTCCGAACAAGACACAGATCAGGTCACCCTGCAGTATCAATAGTTAAAATGCACCTCACAAAGCATAGAACAGGTCGACATGCAGATGGAGAGAAAGAGAGAGTGAGAGTTAGAGAGCGGGAGAGAGAGAGGGGGAGAGAGCGGAAGAGAGACAGCAGGAGAGAGATAGTGGGAGTGAAAGAGAGCTGGAGAGAGCGACAGAAAGGGAGAAGAGAAGAGAGAGAGCGGGAGAGAGGAAGAGAGCGGGAGGGAGAGATATAGCGGGTAAAAGAGTGGGAGAGAGAGAAAGAGAGAGAGAGAGCGAGCGACAGAGGGTGGGAGAGAGAGAGTGTGAGAGAGAGCGGAGAACGGAGAGTTGTAGAGGTAGAGAGCGGTGTAGAGATAGAGAGGGAGAGTGGGAAAGAGATGGAGTGCGGGAGACGGAAGGAGAGAGAGGGAGAGCAGGAGAGAGCTGGAGAGGGATAGAAAAGAGCGAGAGACAGAGAGAGATAGAGAGCAGGAGAGAGAGAGAGAGAGCGAGAGACAGTGAAAGCGGGAGAGAGAGCGCGAGAGAGAGAGCAAGTGGGAGTGAAAAGGGAGAGAGAGCGGGAAAGAGAGAGCGGGAGAGAGAGAGCGGGAGAGAGTGAAAGCGGGAGAGAGAGCGGAAGAGAGAGGGGGCGAGAGATAGTGAAAGCGGGAGAGAGAGCGGGAGAGAGAGAGAGCGGAAGAGTCAGAGAGAGAGAGAGGGAGAGTCAGAGAGAGAGAGGGAGAGTGGGAGAGAGGGTGATAGAGAGGGAGAGCGAGAGAGAGAGGGTGGGAGAGAGAGAGTGGGAGAAAGAGTGAGAGAGAGAGAGTGAAAGCAGGAGAGAGAGCGTGAGAGAGAGCAAGCGGGAGAGAGAGAGTTGGAGGGAGAGTGGGAGAGAGAGGGCTAGAGAGATAGAGAATGGGAGAGAGAGAGCGTGAGAGAGTGAAAGCGAGAGAGAGAGAGCGAGAGAGAGGGAGCGAGAGAGTGTGGGAGAGAGAGAGAGTGTGTGAAAGAGAACGGAGAGTGGTAGAGGTAGAGGTAGAGAGCGCGGGAGAGTAAGCAAGGGAGAGCGGGAGAGAGATGGAGTGCGGTAGACGGAAGGAGAGAGAGGGAGAGCGAGAGAGAGCTGGAGAGGTAGAGAGGGAGAGAAAAGAGCAGGAGATAGAGAGAGAGAGAGGGAGAGAGAGAGCGAGAGACAGTGAAAGCCAGAGAGAGAGCGTGAGAGAGAGAAAGAGCGAGCGGCAGAGAAAGCGGGAGAGAGATCATGAGAGAGAGCGGGAGAGAGAAAGCGGGAGAAAGAGAGCGTGAGAGACAGAGCCGGAGACAGAGCGAGAGACAGAGCCAGAGAGAATAAAAGCGGAAGATAGAGAGCGGGAGAGAGAGGGCGAGAGAGAGCATGAGAGAGAGAGCGAGAGAGAGTGAAAGCGGGAGAGAGAGTGTGAGAGAGAGAGAGCGAGCGGGAGGGAGAGTTGGAGCGGTAGAGTTGGAGAGAGAGGGTGAGAGAGAGGGGGAGGGAGAGCGGGAGAGGAAGCGAGTGGGAGAGAGAGAGCGGGAGAGAAAGCAAGAGAGATAGCAGGAGAGAGAGAGGGAGAGCGGGATAGAGTGCGTGCGACAGATAGGGGGAGAGAGAGGGAGAGCGGGATAGAGAGCAGGAGAGAGAGGGAGAGTGGGATGGATAGGGAAGATAGGGCGGGATAGAAAAGGGAAGAGAGAGAGGTAGAGAGAGAGAGCGAGAGAGAGGGCAGTGGGAGAGAGAGCGGGAAAGAGAGAGAGCAGTAGAGACAGAGAGAGGGCTGGTAGGGAAAGAGCGGGGAGAGCGAGAGGAAGATGGAGACAGATCGGGAGAAGGAGCGGGCAAGAGTGGAAGAGGGAGAGAGCAGCAAAGGGCGATAGAGAGAGAGAATTCGGGAGAGAGAGAGAAAGTAGGAGAGAGAGTGAGAGTGGGAGAGAGTGGGAGAGAGAGGGAAAGCGGTAGAGAAAGAAGGAGAGAAAAGAGCGGGAGAGAGGAAGAGAGCAGGAGTGAGAAAGAGTGGAAGAGAGCACGAGAGAGAGAGCATGAGAGCACGGGACAGAAGGAGAGAGAAAGAGAGAGAGTGGGAGAGAGAGTTGGATAGGGAGGGAGAGTGGGAGAGAGAGCGGGTGAGAGGGACAGAGCGAGAGAGGGAGAAAGTGATAGAGGGAGAGCGGGAGAGGCAGAGAGATAGAGGGAGAGCGAGATAGAGAGGGAGAAAGAGAACGGGAGAGAAAGCGAGGGGGAGAGAGAGCGGGGGAGACAGAGTGGGAGAAAGAGAGAACGGGAGCACGAGAGAGCGGGAGATAGGGAGATGGAGAGAGAGAGAGAGTGAGAGCAAGAGAACGGGAGCGAGAGAGAGAGAGGGAGAGAGAGAGATATGAAGAGAAAGAGAGAGTGAGAATAAGAGAGCGGGGGAGAGAGGGCAGGAGAGAGAGGGAGGAGAGAGCGGAAAAGAGACAGCGGGAGAGAGATAGCGGTAGTGAGATGGAGCTGGAGAGAGAGAGACAGAGTGTAAGAAAAGAGAGAGAGAGCGGGAGAGAGGTAGAGAGCGGGAGGAGAGAGATAGCGGGTAAGAGAGCGGGATGGGGAGAGATAGCGGGTGAGAGAGCGGGAGAGAAAGAGAGAGAGCGGAAGAGTTGGAGAGAGAGAGAGAGAGAGAGTGGGAGAGAGATGGAGTGCGGGAGACGGAAGGAGGGAGAGGGAGAGCGGAATAGAGAGTGTGAGAGAGAGAGCTGGAGAGGGAGAGATGGAGAGAAAAGAGTGGGAGATAGAGAAAGAGAGAGAGTGGGAGAGAGAGAGTGAAAGCGAGAGAGAGAGAGAGACCGTGAGAGGGAATGCGATAGAAGAGAGAGCGGGAGAGTTGGAGAGAGATAGGAAGAGTGGGAGCGAGAAGGTGAGAGAGGGGAGAGCGGGAGACAGAGGGAGAGAGTGGGAGACAGAGGCAGAAAGAGAGGGAGAAAGAGAGAGGGAGAGAAAAGAGCAGAAGAAAGAGAGAGTGGAAGAGAGAGCGGGAGAGAGTGGGATAGAGAGAGCGGGAGATAGAGAGCGGGAGAGAGAGAGAGGAGAGAGAGTGGGAGAGAGAGGGGGAGAGAGAGAATTGGAGGGAGAGCGGGAGAGAATGCGGGAGAGAATGCGGGAGAGAATGCAGGAGAGAGAGCGGGAGATAGAGAGTGAGAGAGTGAGAGAGAGAGAGAGCGTGAGAAAGAGAGCGGGAGAGAGAGAGAGAGTGAAAGTGGGAGAGACAGCGTGAGAGTGAGAGAGCGAGCGAGTGGGAGAGAGAGCGGGATAGTTGGAGAGAGAGAGAGGGAGAGTGGGAGACAGTGGGAGAGAGAGGGAGAGCGGGAGACAGAGAGAGAGAGAGAGCGGGAGAGGAAGAAAGAAAAGAGCAGAAGAAAGAGAGAGCGGGAGAGAGTGAGAGCGGGAGAGAGAGCGGGAAAGAGAGCTGGAGAGAGAGTGGGAGAGAGAAAGAGCGGGTTAGAGAGAGAGCAAGCGAGTGACAGAGGGAGGAAGAGAGGGAGAGCGGGAGAGAGAGGGAAGACAAGGCGGGAGAGAGAGATGGAGTGAGAGCATGAGAGAACGTGTGAGACAGAGAAAGGGCGGTCGGGAGAGAGAGCGTGAGAGAGAGCGGGAGAGAGAGAGCGGGAGAAAGAGTGGGAGACAGAGTGAGAGCAGGATAGAGAGCGGGAGAGAGAGCGAGCGCGGGTTAGAAAGAGAGGGGGCGAGAGACAGAGGGAGAGAGGGAGAGCATGAGAGAGAGGGAAAGCGGGAGAAAGAGGGAAGAGAGGGCCATTTTGTCATTCCAAACCACACCGAATATCGTATTTGGACATCACTATCCTAATTTGACATTCGAACTGGCGCCAAATATCGTATTTTTACATTCTAAATCCTATTTTGACATTCGAACTGAGGCCGAGTATCGTATTTTGACATTGAAAATCATATTTTGACATTCAATCTGGTTCCGAATCTCGTATTTTGACATTCAATATCCTATTTTGACAATCGAAATGATGCCGAATATCGTATTTTGACGTTCATAATCCTATTTTGACATTCGAACTACAGCCATAAATCATATTGGACCATTAAAAATCCTATAATGACGTTCGAACTGAGGCCTAATATCGTATTTTGACATTCAGAATCCTATTTTGACATTCGAACTGAAGCTGAATATCTTATTTTGACATTCAAAATCCAATCTCATACAAATTGAGCTCGAGTATCGTATTTTGCCATTCAAGATCCTATTTTAACATTCAAAATGAGGCCCAATATCGTATTTTGACATTCAAAATCCTATTTTGACATTCAAATTTAGCCGAATATCTAAATTGGGCATTCACAATCCTATTTTTTGACTTTCGAATTTAGACCAACTATCGTATTTGGACATCAATATCCTATTTCGCCATTCTAACTGGGGCCGAATATCGTATATGGACATCAATATCCTATTTCGCCATTCAAACTGGCGCCAAATATCGTATTTTGACTTTCAAAATCCTATTCTAACATTCGAAACGAGGCCTAATATCGCATTTTGACATTCACAATCCTATATTGACATTCGAGCTGAGGCCGAATTTGGCATTTTGATATTCACAAACCTATTTTGACATTCTAATTAAAGCCGAAAATCGTATTTTGACATTCAAAATCCTATTTTGACATTCAAACTTGGGCCGAAAATAGTATTTCAAGTGACATTCAAAATCCTATTTTGACATTCGATCTTGCGCCGAATATCGTATTTTGACATTCAATATCCTACTTTGACATCGAAATGAGGCCGAATATCATATTTTGACGTTCAAAATCCTATTTTGACATTCGAAATACGGCCAAAAATCATATTTGGACATAAACAATCCTATTATGACATTCGAACTGAGGCCTTATATCGTATTTGACATCAAGAGTAAGTAAGGGTGCAAAGATCAGGAATCGATACAAGCAAGTACCACACCTGGCGCCAAATATCGTATTTTGACATTCAAAATCCAATTTTGACATTCGAAACAAGTCCAAATATCGTATTTGGACATCAATATCCTATATTTGACATTCGAACTGGCGCCAAATATCGTATTTTGACATTTAAAATCGTATTTGAACATTCGAAATGAGGCCTAATATCGTATTTTTACATTCTAAATCCTATAATGACATTAGAACTGAGGCCGAATATCGTATTTTGACATTGAAAATCATATTTAGACATTTGATCTGGCGCCGAACGTCGTATTTTGACATTCACAATCCTATTTTGACATTCGAATTGAGGTCGAATATGGCATTTTGACATTCACTATCCTATTTGTTCATTCGAATTTTGGTCGAATATCGTATTTTGACATTCAAAATCCTATTTTGACATTCAAACTGAGGCCAAATATCGTATTTTGACATTGAAAATCATATTTAGACATTTGATCTGGCGTCGAACGTCGTATTTTGACATTCACAATCCTATTTTGACATTCGACTTGAGGCCGAATATGGCATTTTGTCATTCACTATCCTATTTGTTCATTCGAATTTTGGTCGAATATCGTATTTGACATTCAAAATCCTATTTTGACATTCAAACTGAAGCCGAATATCGTATTTTGACATTGAAAATCATATTTAGACATTTGATCTGGCGCCGAACGTCGTATTTTGACATTCACAATCCTATTTTGACATTCGAATTGAGGCCGAATATGGCATTTTGACATTTACAATCCAATTTGATCATTCGAATTTAGGTCGAAAATCGTATTTTGACATTCAATATCTTATCTTGACATTCGGAATGGGGCCGAATATCGATTTTTAACATTCGATCACAATCCAATTTTGACATTCGACACGAAGCCGAATATCATATTTTGACGTTCAAAATCCTATTTTAACATTCAAAATTAGGCCGAATATCCTATTTTGACATTCTAAGTCCTATTTTGAAATTCGAAAGAAGGCCGAGTATCGTATTATAACATTATTATCATATATTGACATTCGAAATGGCGCCGAATATCGTATATTGACGTTCAAAATCCTATTTTAACATTCGAAATTAGGCCGAATATCGTATTTTGACATTCTAAATCCTATTTTGACAATCGATATGAGGCCGAATATCGTATTATGACTTTCAAAACCCCTTTTAACATTCGTAATACAGTCTAAAAGTCATATTTGGACATTAAAAATCCCATAATAACAACCGAATTTGGGCCGAATATCGTATTTTAACATTCATAATCCTATTTTGACATTCGAATTAACATGATTAACATGATTTAGGCCGAATATTGTAGTTTGACATTCAAAATCCTATTTTGCCATTCAAACTGAGGCTGAATATCGTATTTGGACATCAGTATCCTATTTTGCCATTCGAACTGAGACCGAATATTGTATTTGGACATCAATATACTATTTTTGCCATTCTAACTGGGGCCAAATATTGTATTTGGACATTTATTATCCTACTTTGACATTCGAACTGGGGCCGAATATCATATTTTGACATACAAATTGAGCCCGAGTATCGTATTTTGCCATTCAAGATCCTATGTTAACATTCAAAATGAGGCCTTATATCGTATTTCGACATTCAAAATCCAATTTTGACATTCAAATTTAGCCGAATATCTTAATTGGGCATTCACAATCCTATTTTAACATTCGAATTAAGACCGACTATCGTATTTGGACATCAATATCCTATTTTGCCATTCTAACTGGGGCCGAATATAGTATTTGGACATCAATATCCTATTTTCCCATTCGAACTAAGGCTTGGACATCAATATCCTATTTTGCCATTCGAATTGAGGTCGAATATCGTATTTGGACATCAATATCCTATTTTGCAATACAAAATAAGGCTGAATAACATATTTGGACATTAATATCCTATTTTGCCATTCAAACTGGAGGCTAAGTATCGTATTTGGACATCAATATCCCATTTTGCCATTCGAACTGAGGCCGAATATCGTATTTGGACATCAATATCCTATTTTGCCATTCAAACTGAGGCCTAATTGCGTCTTTGGACATCAATATCCTATTTTGACGTTCGAACTGAGGCCCAATATCATAGTTTTCCAATTGTGCCCGAATATCGTATTTTGCCATTCAAGATCCTATTTAACCATTCAAAATATGGCCGAATACTGTATTTGGACATGAAAATCCTATTTTGCCATTCGAACTGAGACCGAATATCGTTTTTGGACATTCAAAATCCTATTCCGACATTCGAAACAAGTCCGAATATCGTATTTGGACATAAAATCCTATTTTGCCGTCCAAAAAGGGGCTGAATATCGTATTTGGACATCAATATCCTATTTTGTCATTCCAACTGAGGCCCAATATCGTATTTGGACATCAATCTCCTATTTTGCCATTCGAACTGAGGCAGAATATCTTATTTGGACATCAATATTCTATTTTGGCATGCGAACTGAGGCCGTATGTCTTATTTGGACATCAATATCCTATTTTGCCATTCGAACTGAGGCTGAGTATAGTATTTGGACATCAATATCCTATTTTGCCTTTCAAAATGGGGCCGAATATAGTATTTGGACATCAATATCCTATTTTGCCATTCAAAATGGGGCCGAATATAGTATTTGGACATCAATATCCTATTTTGCCATTCAAACTTGTATTTGGACATCAATATCCTATTTAGCCATTCGAACTAAGGCCGAATATAGTATTTGGACATCAATATCCTATTTTGAAGTTCGAACTGAGGCCAAATATGATATTTATCAAATTGTGCCCGAATGTCGTATTTTGCCATTCAAGATCCCATTTTATCATTCAAAATGAAGCCGAATATCGTATTTTGACATCAATATCCTATTTTGCCATTCGAACTGAGGCCGATTATCGTATTTAGACATTAATATCCTATTTTGACGTTCGAACTGAGGCCGAATATCACATTTTTCAAATTGTGTCCAAATATCGTATTTTTCCATTCAAGATCATAATTTACCATTCAAAATGAGGCCGAATATCGTATTTGGACATCAATATCCTTTTTTGCCATTTGAACTGAGGCCGAATATCGGTTTTGGACATTCAAATTCCAAATTCGATATTCGAAATCAGTCTGAATCTCGTATTTAGACATCAATAACCTATTCTGGATTTCGAACTGAGGCTGACATTGTCAAAAACCTATTTTGACAATAATATGACATTGAAAATCTTGTTTTGACATTCGATCTGGCGCCGATTATCGTATTTTCACTTTCAATATCCTATTTTAACATTTAAATTGAGCCGAATATCGTATTTTTGACATTCAATATCCTATTTTGACATTCGAACTGAGGCTGAATAATGTATTTTGACATTCAAAATACTATTTTGACCTTCGAAATGAAGCAGAATATGGCATTTTGACATTCGGCCCACGTTTGAAAGTCAAAATAGGAATTGAATGTCAAAATACGATATTCATGTCCAGTTCCAATGTCAAAATAGCATTTTGAATGTCAAAACACGATATTCGGCCTCAGTTCGAATGTCAAAATAGGAATTTAATGTCAAAATAATGTCCACTTCCAATGTCAAAATAGAATTTTGAATGTCAAAACACGATATTCGGCCTCAGTTCGAATGTCAAAATAGGAATTTAGATGTCAAATTTCGATATTTGGCCTCAGTCTGAGTGTCACAATAGGATTGTGAATGTCAAAATACGATCTTCGGCGTCAATACGAATGTCAAAATAGGATTTTTAATGTAAAAATGTGATATTCTCTCACAGTTCGAACATCAAAATAGGAGTTTGAATGTCGAATTGCGCTATTTGGCCTCAATTCGAGTGTCGGTCTTATTTTGAATGTCAAAACACAATATTCATCCTCAGTTCGAATGTCAAAATAGAAATATGAATGTCAAATTACGATATTGGGCCTCAGTTCGAATGTCAAATGCAAGTTTGAATGTCAAATTACAATATTTGGCCTCCGTCCCAGTGTCAAAATGGGATTTTGAATGCTAAAATGTGATATTCGGCCTCAGTTTGAATGTCAAAATAGGATTTTGAATGACAAAATACGATATTCGGCCTCAGTTTGAATGTCAAAATGGGATTTTGAATGTCCAAATAAGATGTTTGGCCTCATTTCGAATGTCAAAAGAGGATTTTGAATGTCAAAATACGATATTCAGCCTCTGTTTGAATGTCAAAATAGGATTTTGAATGTCAAAAGAAGATATTCGGCCTCATTCGAATGTCAAAGTAGGGTATTGAATGTCAAAATACGATATTCAGCCTCTGTTCTGTTCGAACGTCAAAATATGATATTGAATATCAAAATATGATATTTGGCCTCAATTCTTATGTCAAAAATAGGATTTTGAATGTCCAAATAAGATATTCGGTATCATTTGGAATGTAGGATCTTGAATGTCAAAATAAAATATTCGGCCTCAGTTCGAATGTCAAAAAAGGATTTGAATGTAAAAATGCGATTTTAATGACCACTTCGATAGTCAAAATATGATTTTCAATTTCAAAATACGATATTCGGCCTCAGCTCGAATTTCAAAATAGGATTTTTATGTCAAAATACAATATTCATCCTCAGTTCGAATGTCAAAATAGGACTTTGAATGTCAAATTACGATATTTAGCCTCAGTTCGAATGTCAAATATAAGTATGAATGTCGAAATACAATATTTGGCCTCAGTTCGAGTTTCAAAATGGGATTTTAAATGGTAGAATGTGATATTCGGCCTCATTTAGCATGTCAAAATAGGATATTGAATGTCAAAATATGATATTCGACCCCAGTTTGAATGTCAAAATTGGATTTTTGAATGACAAAAATACGATATTCAGCCTCAGCTCGATTGTCAAAAAGGATTTTTAATGTAAAAAAGTGATACTCGGCCACAGTTCGAACATCAAAATAGGAATTTGAATGTCGAATTGCGCTATTTGGGCTCAATTCGAGGATCGGTCTTATTTTGAGTGTAAAATAGGATTTTGAATGACAAAATACGATATTCTTGCCCAATTCGAATGTAAAAATAGAATTTTATGTCAAAATACAATATTCATCCTCACTTCGAATGTCAAAATAGGAATTTGAATGTCAAATTACGATATTTGCCTCAGTTCGAATGTCAAATACAAGTTTGAATGTCGAAATACAATATTTGGCCTCCGTTCCAGAGTAAAAATGGGATTTTGAATGATAAAATGTGTTATTCGGCCTCAGTTTGCATGTCAAAATAGGATATTTAATGTCAAAATATGATATTCGACCCCAGTTTGAATGTCAAAATAGGATTTTTGAATGAGAAAATTACGATATTCGGCCTTAGTTTGAATGTCAAAATGGGATACTGAATGTCCAAATAATATGTTCCGCCTCATTCCTAATGTCAAAATAGGATTTTGAATGTCAAAATACGATATTTGGTCTCTGTTTGAATGTCAAAATAGGATTTTGAATGTCAAAACAAGATATTTGGCATCATTTCGAATGTCAAAGTAGGATTTTGAAGGTCATAATACGATATTCAGCCTCTGTTCTGTTCGAACATCAAAAAAATGATATTCCATATCAAAATATAATATTCGGCCTCAGTTCGAATGTCAAAATAGGATATTGAGCGTCCAAATAAGATATTCGGCCTCATTTCGAATGTAGGATTTTGAATCTCAAAATACGATATATCAGTTCGAATCTCAAAAAATGATTTGAATGTCAAAATGCGATTTTTATGACCAATTCGATAGTCAAAATAGGATTTTCAATGTCAAAATACGATATTCGGCCTTAGTTCGAATGTCAAAATAGGATTTTATCTCAAAATACGATATTCGGCCTCAATTAGAATGTCAAAATAGGACTTTAAATGTAAAATTACGATATTTGGCCTCAGTTCGAATGTCAAATACAAGTATGAATGTCGATTTACAATTTTTGGCCACAGTTCGATTGTCAAAATAGGATTTTTGAATGACAAATATACGATAATCGGCCTCAGTTTGAATGTCAAAATAGGATTTTTAATGTCAAAATGCGATTTTCATGACCAATTCGATAGTCAAAATAGGATTTTCAATGTCAAGATACGATATTCGGCCTCAATTAGAATGTCAAAATAGGACTTTAAATGTAAAATTACGATATTTGGCCTCAGTTCGAATGTCAAATACAAGTATGAATGTCGATTTACAATATTTGGCCACAGTTCGATTGTCAAAATGGGATTTTTGAATGACAAATATACGATAATCGGCCTCAGTTTGAATGTCAAAATAGGATTTTTAATGTCAAAATGCGATTTTCATGACCAATTCGATAGTCAAAATAGGATTTTCAATGTCAAGATACGATATTCGGCCTTAGTTCGAATGTCAAAATAGGATTTTATCTCAAAATACGATATTCGGCCTCAATTAGAATGTCAAAATAGGACTTTAAATGTAAAATTACGATATTTGGCCTCAGTTCGAATAACAAATACAAGTATGAATGTGGATTTACAATATTTGGCCACAGTTCGATTGTCAAAATGGGATTTTCGAATGACAAATATACGATAATCGGCCTCAGTTTGAATGTCAAAATAGGATTTTTAATGTCAAAATGCGATTTTCATGACCAAGTTAATAGTCAAAATAGGATTTTGAATGTCGAAATACGATATTCTGCCTCAGTATGAATGTCAAAATAGGATTTTAAATGTCAAAATACGATTTTCCGCCCCAGTATGAATGTCAAAATAGGATTTTGAATGCCAAAATTTTATATTCGTCCTCAGTTCGAATGTCAAAATAGGATTTTGAATGTCAAAATACGATTTTCGGCGCCAGATTGAATGTAAAAATAGGATTATTAATGTCAAAATAAGATATTCGGCCCTTGTTTCGAATGTCAAAATAGGATTTTGAATTTCAAAATACGATATTTGGCCCCATTACGAATTTCAAAATAGGATATTGAATGTCAAAATACGATATTCGGTTTCAGTATGAATGTCAAAATAGGATTTTTGAATGACAAAAATACGATATTTGGCCTCAGTTTGAATTTCAAAATAGAATTTTGAATGTAAAAATGCAATTGTTATGACCTATTTGAAGGTCATAATAGGATTTTGAATGTCAAAATACGATATTTGGCCTCAGTTTGAATGTCAAAATAGGCTTTTGAATGTCAAAATACGATTTTCCGCCCCAGTATCGTCAAAATACGATATCAGCCTCAGTTCATATGTATAAATAGGGTTTTGAATGTCAAAATGCGATATTCCCCCCCCCCTCCCTCAGTTCGAATGTCAAAATAGGATTTTGAAAGTAAAAAAAGATATACGGCCTCAGTTCGAATGTCAAAATAGGATTTTGAATGTCAAAATGTGATATTTGGCCCTAGTTCAAATGTCAAAATTGAATTTTGAATGTCAAAATACGATATTCAGCTTCAGCTTGAATGTCCAAATTGAATCATGAACGTCAAAATACGATATTCAGCTTCAGTTCCAATGTCAATATAGAAATTTGAATGTCAAAACACGATATTCGGCCTCAGTGTGAATGTCAAAATACGAGTTTGAATGTCAAAATGCGATATTCATGCCCAATTCGAATGTCAAAATAGGATTTTGAACGTAAAATACGATTTACGTTTGAATGTCATATTCGGCCTTAATCCGTATTTTAATTCGAATGTCAAAAAAGGATTAGCAAAGTCAAAAATGATTTTCGGACTCAATATGAATGTCAAAATAGGATTTTGAATGTCAAAATGTGATATTCGGCTTCAGTTCATATGTCAAAATAGGATTATGAATGTCAAAATACGATATTCGGCCTCATTTCCAATGTCAAAATAGGTTTTGAATGTTAACTGTTACTACTACAACAACAACAACAACAACAACAACAACAACAACTGTACAACACTAACGCATACAGCTGTAGTGACAACATCTTCATCATCAACAACAACAACAACAACAACAACTGTGCTGTTTGACTATGTTGTCTTTACATCAAAAACTAAAACTGTAGTTAGTCCAAACAACAACTGTAGTTACGACGACAACAACAACAACAACAACAACAACAACAACAACAACAACAACAACAACAACAACAACAACAACAACAACAACAACAACAACAACAACAACAACAACAAGAATAGCACTTTTAGTTATTACAAAAACTACAACATCAACAACATCGACAGCAACAGCACTTGTAGTTACTACAAATATTACAACTGTACAACTTTAGTTATTTCAACAACATGTAAATCTGAAATCACAACAACATCAACAACAGCAACAACAACAACCAAAGAGTACAACTGTAGTTATTTCAACAACAACATATATATTTGTAGTTACAACAACAACATCAACAATAAAAACCAAACAACAAGAACCTTATTAAAATACACCACACTGCATGTAATTGGCTGGATATAAAAGGAATTAGGCGGGTCATGGACTAGTAGTTACTGCATCAGCAGCAGCAGCAACAACAACAACAACTTCATCAAAACTACATATGTAGTTAGTGCGACAACAATTGTAGTTACAACAACAACAACAACAACAACAACCACCTTATTAAAATACACCACACTGCATGTAATTGGCTGGATATAAAAGGAATTAGGCGGGTCATGTACGAGTAGTTACTGCATAAGCAGCAGCAGCAACAACAACAACAACAACCTTATTAAAATACACCACACTCCATGTAATTGGCTGAAAATAAAAGGAAATAGGAGGGTCAATGGACGAGTAGTTACTTCAGCAGCAGCAACGACAACAACATCAATACTACATACGTAGTTAGTACAACAACAACAACAACAACAACAACAACAACAACAACAACAACAACAACAACAAACTGCCTGTCTTTTATCTTAATTTGGCTACCATAAACACGCCGCCAGTGAGAAAATGCTCCCAAGGGAGAATCATTGACCACATTTTGGTCTACTGACAAAGTTCTCAAATGGGAGTCATTAGGGCTAGATTTTGCTTGTATTTGTTTTAATTTGGCTACCATAAACACGCCGCCAATGGGACAATGCTCCCAAGGGAGAATCATTGACCACATTTTGGCCTACTGACAAAGTTCTCAAATGGGAGTCATTAGGGTTAAGTTTTGCTTGTATTTGTTTTAATTTGGCTACAATAAACACGCCGCCGTTGGGACAATGCTCCCAAGGGAGAATCATTAACCATATTTTGGCCTACTGACAAAACTCCCAAACGGGAGTCATTAGGGTTAGATTTTGTTTATATTTGTTTCAATTTGGCTAAAATAAACACGCCCCAGTGGGACAATGCCCCCAAGGGAGAATCATTAACTATATTTTGGCCTACTAACAAAGTTCACAAATGGGAGTCATTAGGGTTAGATTTTGTTTGCATTTGTTTTAATTTGGCTACCATAAACACGTCGCCAGTGAGTCAATGCTCCCAAGGGAGAAACATTAACCTCATTTTGGCCTACTGACAAAGTTCTCAAATGGGAGTCATTAGGGTTAGATTTTGCTTGTGTTTGTTTTGATTTGGCTACAATAAACACGCCGCCAGTGAGACAACGCTCCCAAGGGAGAATCATTGACCACATTTTGGCCCACTGGCAAAGTTCTCAAATGGGAGTCATATGGGTTAGATTTTGCTTGTATTTGTTTAAATTTGGCTACCATAGACACGCTGCCTGTGGGACAATGCTCCCAGGGGAGAATCATTAACCACACTTTGGCCTACTGACAAAGTTCTCAGATGGGAGTCATTAGGGTTAGATTTTGCTTGTATTTGTTTTAATGTGGCTACCATTAACACTCCGCCAGTGAGACAATGCTCCAAAGGGAGAATCATTAACCACATTTTGGCCTACTGAAAATGTTCCAAAATGGGAGTCATTAGGGTTAGATTTTGCTTGTATTTGTTTTAATTTGGCTACAATAAACACGCCGCCCGTGGGACAATGCTCCCAATGGAGAATCGTAACCACATTTTGGCCCACTGACAAAGTTCTCAAATGGGAGTCATTATGGTTAGATTTTGCTTGTATTTGTTTTAATTTGGGTACCATAAACACGCCGACTGTGGGACAATGCTCCCAAGGGAGAATCATTAACCACATTTTGGCCTACTGACAAAGTTCTCAAATGGGAGCCATTAGGGTTAGATTTTGCTTGTATTTGTTTTAATTTGGCTACCATAAACACGCCGCCCGTGGGACAATGCTCCCAAGGGAGAATCATTGACCACATTTTGGCCTACTGACAAAGTTCTCAAATGGGAGCCATTAGGGTTAGATTTTGCTTGTATTTGTTTTAATTTGGCTACCATAAACACGCCGCCCGTGGGACAATGCTCCCAAGGGAGAATCGTAACCACATTTTGGCCTACTGACAAAGATCCCAAATGGGAGTCATTAGGGTTAGATTTTGCTTGTATTTGTTTTAATGTGGCTACCATAAACACGCCGCCAGTGAGACAATGCTCCAAGGGCGAATCATTAACCTCATTTTGGCCTACTGACAATGTTCCCAAATGGGAGTCATTAGGGTTAGATTTTGCTTGTATTTGTTTTAATTTGGCTACAATAAACTGGCCGCCAGTGGGACAATGCTCCCAAGGGAGAATCATTAACCACATTTTGGCCTACTGACAACGTTCTCAAATTGGAGTCATTTGGGTTAGATTTTGTTTGTATTTGTTTTTATTTGGCTACCATAAACACGCCGCCCGTGGGACAATGCTCCCAAGGGAGAATCATTAACCACATTTTGGCCTACTGACAAAGTTCCCAAATCGGAGTCATTAGGGTTAAGTTTTGTTTGTATTTGTTTTTATTTGGCTACCATAAACACGCCGCCCGTGGGACAATGCTCCCAAGGGAGAATCATTTACCACATTTTGGCCTACTGACAAAGATCCCAAATCGGAGTCATTAGGGTTAAGTTTTGTTTGTATTTGTTTTAATTTGGCTACAATAAACACGCCGCCAGTTGGACAATGCTCCCAAGGGAGAATCATTGACCACATTTTGGCCTACTGACAAAGTTCTCAAATGGAAGTCATTAGGGTTAGATTTTGTTTGTATTTGTTTTAATTTGGCTACCATAAACACGCCGCCCGTGGGACAATGCTCCCAAGGGAGAATCATTGACCACATTTTGGCCTACTGACAAAGTTCCCAAATAGGAGTCATTAGGGTTAGATTTTGTTTGTATTTGTTTTAATTTGGCTACAATAAACACGCCGCCAGTTGGACAATGCTCCCAAGGGAGAATCATAAACTGTATTTTGGCCTACTGACAAAGTTCTCAAATGGAAGTCATTAGGGTTAGATTTTGCTTGTATTTGTTTCAATTGGGCTACCATAAACATGCCGCCCGTGGGACAATGCTCCCAAGGGAGAATCATTAACCACACTTTGGCCTACTGACAAAGTTCTCAGATGGGAGTCATTAGGGTTAGATTTCGCTTGTATTTGTTTAAATTTGGCTACCATAAACACGCCGCCAGTGAGACAATGCTCCAAAGGGAGAATCATTAACCACATTTTGGCCTACTGACAAAGTTCTCAAATAGGAGTCATTACAGTTAGATTTTGTTTGTACTTGTTTTAATTTGGCTGCAATAAACACGCCGCCAGTGGGACAATGCTCCCAAGGGAATATCATTAACCACATTTTGGCCCACTGACAAAGTTCTCAAATGGGAGTCATTATGGTTAGATTTTGCTTGTAATTGTTTTAATCTGGCTACCATAAACACGCCGACTGTGGGACAATGCTCCCAAGGGAGAATCATTGACCACATTTTGGCCTACTGACAAAGTTCTCAAATAAGAGTCATTATGGTTAGATTTTGCTTGTATTTGTTTTAATTTGGCTACCATAAACACGCCGACTGTGGAACAATGCTCCCAAGGGAGAATCATTAACCACATTTTGGCCCACTGACAAAGTTCTCAAATGGGAGTCAGTATGGTTAGATTTTGCTTGTATTTGTATAAATGTGGCTACCATAAACACGCCGACTGTGGGACAATGCTCCCAAGGGAGAATCATTAACCACATTTTGGCCTACTGACAAAGTTCTCAAATGGGAGTCATTAGGGTTGGATTTTGCTTGTCTTTTTTTTTTAATTTGGCTACAATAAACACGCCGCCAGTGGGACAATGCTTCCATGCTCCCAGGAGAGAATCATTAACCACATTTTGGCCCACTGACAAATTTCTCAAATGGGAGTCATTATGGTTAGATTTTGCTTGTATTTGTTTTAATTTGGGTACCATAAACACGCCGACTGTGGGACAATGCTCCCAAGGGAGAATCATTAACCACATTTTGGCCCACTGACAAAGTTCTCAAATGGAAGTCATTAGGGTTAGATTTTGCTTGTATTTGTTTTAATTTGGCTACAATAAACACGCCGCGTTTGGGACAATTCTCCCAAGGGAGAATCATTAACCTCGTTTTGGCCTACTGACATAGTTCCCAAATGGGAGTCATTAGGGTTAGATTTTGCTTGTATTTTTTTCAATTTGGCTAGCATAAACACGCCGCCAGTGAGACAATGCTCCCAAGGGAGAATCATTAACCACATTTTGGCCTACTGACAAAGTTCTCAAATGGGAGTCATTAGGGTAAGATTTTGTTTATATTTGTTTTAATTTGGCTACAATAAACACGCCGACTGTGGAACAATGCTCCCAAGGGAGAATCATTAACCACATTTTGGCCCACTGACAAAGTTCTCAAATGGGAGTCATTATGGTTAGATTTTGCTTGTATTTGTTTAAATGTGGCTACCATAAACACGCCGACTGTGGGACAATGCTCCCAAGGGAGAATCATTAACCTCATTTTGGCCTACTGACAAAGTTCTCAAATGGGAGTCATTAGGGTTAAATTTTGTTTGTACTTGTTTTAATTTGGCTACAATAAATACGCCGCCCGTGGGACAATGCTCCCAAGGGAGAATCATTAACCACATTTTGGCCTACTGACAAAGTTCTCAAATGGGAGCCATTAGGGTTAGGTTTTGCTTGTCTTTTTTTTAATTTGGGTACCATAAACACGCCGACTGTGGGACAATGCTCCCAAGGGAGAATCATAAACTGTATTTTGGCCAACTGACAAAGTTCTCAAATGGAAGTCATTAGGGTTAGATTTTGCTTGTATTTGTTTTAATCTTGCTACCATAAACACGCCGCGTTTGTGACAATTCTCCCAAGGGAGAATCATTAACCTTATTTTGGCCTACTGACAAAGTTCCCAAATGGGAGTCATTAGGGTAAGATTTTGCTTGTATTTGTTTCAATTTGGCTACCATAAACACGCCGCCAGTGAGACAATGCTCCCAAGGGAGAATCATTAACCACATTTTGGCCTACTGACAAAGTTCTCAAATGGGAGTCATTAGGGTAAGATTTTGTTTATATTTGTTTTAATTTGGCTACAATAAACACGCCGCCCGTGGGACAATGCTCCCAAGGGAGAATCATTAACCACATTTTGGCCTACTGACAAAGTTCTCAAATGGGAGCCATTAGGGTTAGGTTTTGTTTGTATTTGTTTTAATTTGGCTAAAATAAACACGCCGCCCGTGGGACAATGCTCCCAAGGGAGAATCATTAACCACATTTTGGCCTACTGACAAAGTTCACAAATCGGAGTCATTAGGGTTAGATTTTGTTTATATTTGTTTTAATTTGGCTACAATAAACACGCCGCCCGTGGGACAATGCTCCCAAGGGAGAATCATTAACCACATTTTGGCCTACTGACAAAGTTCTCAAATGGGAGCCATTAGGGTTAGGTTTTGCTTGTCTTTTTTTTAATTTGGATACAATAAACACGCCGCCAGTGGGACAATGCTCCCAAGTGAGAGTCATTAGCCATATTTGGGCCATCTGACAAAGTTTTCAAACGGGAGTCATTAGGGTTTAGCTTGCTTTTGTTTTGTTTTTAATTTGGCTACCAAAAAACGTTGCCAGTATGACAAGGCTCCCAATCGAACGACTTTAGGGTTAGGATTTGCCTGTTGTTGTTTTATTTTTAATTTAGCTACCATTAACCAATGGGGGGTACTCTAATTTTTTTCCGGATACGTAGGCTCGGGCCCAGCATCTACCGTTTCCCCCCCCCCCCCCCCAAAAAAAAAAAATCAGGAATTTCAAGCACCCCAAAAAAAATATTTAAAATTTTAGCAACCCAAAAAAATTTCCCAATCTGTACCTTGACCTTAAAAAAAGACCCTAAATTGCATAGAAATGACCCTCAAACTAGCCCTATTTTGTGATGACCCCAAAAAATATCCACAAAATCTTCATACCCCCAAAAAATATTCATTTTTCTGAAAACCCAAAAAAATATCGAAATTCAGAATTTTGAACCCAAAAAAATAGGCCGAGCCTACGTATGTGTGAAAATATCAGAGTACCCCCCCCCCCCACCCCCGCGGGCCATAAACACGCCGTCAGTGTGATAATGCTTCAAATTGCCGCCGATTATAAAAGCGGTAAAATTTGAGCAATTTCGTCCAAACGTGCTCTTTGCACTTGCCGTCTGATCTGATCTGGCTCAGAATTGCCAGTTTGATTATAAATTTCAACTGCCATCCATTGAGTGGCAACTACACTGCCATGGCTGCCACCAGAAAATATTTTTACAAAAAAAGTACTACAAACAGTTTGGACGCAGATCATGATAAATACACGTCCTCAGAGCCTAAAAGCACGCAAGCCCGCATGTTTCAGCATTCTAAATTTAAAAAAAAATCTTAAGACCCTCAACGAAAATCAAATATGAAATTCAGCAGGGTCACAAAAGTCAAAATGCCAACAATTGCTGGCCTTTTAACGTCTATATAAGCCTAAAAAGAACTAAAATTAGCATAATGAATACACCATAACTTAACCGAGCATGAAGTTTACCATGCTCACAAAAGTTAAAATGCCAACAATTGCTGGCCTTTTAACATTTATAAGCCTGATAAATACACTTCCTCGCCCTTCAAGTATGTTTATCTGATTTTTTCTAACTTTCGGTTCGTCTGTACATCCATCCATCTCTTGATCTATCAATCCAAATCACCATCAGAAGTTTCTGGTATCAATGACAGGCATAACATGGCCTTCTCGGTAGGTCGCCTCAGAAAATTCTAATTACAATGCCAGTGTTGGCACCAGCTTATGTAACGAATGAAGACATATGCATTTAGTAATACTGTATCTAAGCACTAGTAGAGTTAAATGCGAGCATGTTTCAATGTACAGGTCTGTAATATCTTGTAATACATTGCCTCGGAAAATTCTTAATTACAAAATGCCCGTGTTTGGCACCAACTTATGTAACAAATGAAGACATATGGATTTAGTAACACTATATCTAAGTACTAGTAGAGTTAAATGCGAGCATACTTCAATGTACGGGTCTGTAATATCTTGCATTTTTTTTTTTTTTTTTTTTTTTTTTTTTTTTTTAACTACGTTAAACATTTACCGGTTAGCATGTGATTCCCCTATTTGGGCATCATGTGACTGCTCGGGAATTATGGGGGGCAAATGTCACACTTCACTGAAATTGCAATAGCCAAAGGCACTTTTGTCTATTCCATTTCCTGTCAATAACAATAGAACGAAAAGTCCTCGTCGTTTACGCATTGACACGCAACACCTCGTTATAGTACCAAACAGCGACAACAGAGATGACAGGTAATTCTTTAAAGCTGCATAGTCTGTAACTTTTGATCTTCTAATTTTAGAACTTATGTTTCTATTTTTCAAGAACACAGTAAAAAACTAAAATTCAGGTATACGTTTTACCAATTTCGTAAGTGTAAACAAATTATCAATTTCAAAACAATTAAAATTAACTGTCTATAATTATTGGAGGGACGCAAATAATTACCAACACGAGAAAAAACACACCTGTTTTATAAGATAATTCACTTTTCCGTGCAGTTTTCAGCTATAGTGAACATATTTATGTGAAAGCGTAACTTAATTCTACTTTTACAAATAATCTAAAAAGAAAATAAAAAAATTCGAAAAATGTTCAAAGTTGCAGACTTAGTCTCTTTAATATATACCTTGGCCATTTTTCCCAACTCCATATAAGACGATTATCTAAATCGTGCTTAAACATTCGCTCCATACTCGGCCTCTGGGTGCTCATTACCACCATCTTATCTAGACGATTCTAATGAGTACCAGACCATATATTCCCTCCCCTTATCCAGACTCCTGGCCCTTTTGATACCCATATCTACTTTCACTTTTTGTTCCTGGCCTTTGCGACTTGCCCTCAAATCGCATTTTTTTATTGATATATTGGCTTGTTTATATAATTTTGATAGCATTAAAAATAAACCAATATAACGGTTCTTATGCACCACTCATTTGTATCCCCCGTCCCCTCGGGACCGCAGAATGGCGGGGCTTTTAATTTTTCATTTTTCAAAGTCCTACTAAAAGGCCTGCACTGTGGGGCCAAATTTATGGTAAAATCCCTGCTAAATGCCCACGCCCCCGATGGATTGACAATAATGAATAACAACAAATGACCTAAATCATTTGAATAAGCGTTCCATCTTTTCCCCAACCCAACCCCAACGTGGTGCCACATGAAACGGCCCTATTTCCTGATTTTGGCATATGAATGGCCCAAATTTTCTGACACCCATGTATATGCACATATTTTCACTCAGATACTCGTCAAGCCTTTGTTTTCACATTTACATAAAGCAGGTTTTTTTCATGACGAACTTGTTAACAAATCCCAAGAGTATATGAGAAAGGGTATACCAATTCAAAGGACAAACACACACGCACGTGCGCACACGAGTCTTGTATAGCATAATCATTTATATGCAGAGTTTGGTCAGCACCATCATTCACTGCTTCATTTCTCATATTTTTCTAACAGCAGCATATTTCCTAGTCAAGATTCTTTGCGTATGTACTTTTAGCCACATTATGAGATAAACTGCTTATGCAATATGCTTATAACTAAATAAAGACAAGCTCTTTTTGTCATTGCCTAGGTAGTATATTTAATACTCTTGCTTGCCAAATCCTAAATTTGAAGACTGAAACTGGTCTCTGTAGCTGAGAATGCTAGTTTGAATTGATATAGGATTTCTAAACCCCAAAGACAGGTTTACTCAGTCTCATAGCTCATGATGTGGCATTGAAATAAGTACTTTTGTTTGGTGTGCCAATTGACCTCAGACGGACGAGTCTACTTATAAGCATGAGAAATGTACAGTAATTTCTCGCCTAATACTGACTGCTCCTGCTATCGACGTAACAAAATTTCAGTCTCCCCCCCCCCCCGCCCCCATGCGCGGATTCAGAGGGGGGATGGAGGGGTCAGGACCCCCCTGAAAATCACACATTATATGGGTTTCTATAGAAATAAGCATTTGTACCCCCCCCCCCCCCCCCGCCCCTGGAAAATGATGAAAATTGTAGTTTTCTTTGAAATAACCATTTGGCTGGGCAGCGAATTATTTAAGCAAAGTCGAAAACGCCCAATTTGTGTCTATTTTGATATAAGCAAGTATAAACATTCAAATTATTATGTTTTAAAACTTCGCACCCTGTGCTGGACTTTGACGGTGTTTAATCCCTTAAGTGTAGGCTAAGAACCGGGTTCAGGCCCGCGAGTTCGTAGCATTTCATTATTTAATGAGGAATGAATAAGTCGAGGAATAAGTTGTTTTTAGAATTCCTATTTTGTCTGTTCATTTTTACGTTATAGCCTATTCAGTCGTTTTCATCCAAACACTTTGTTGTTGATATTCATAAGAAACGTCTCACCGAGGCGGCGATTCTTATGAGTTTCCCAAACATAGGGTTTGGATAAGAAAAATCATGAATTAGCTTAAGAAAAACGCCTCTTATCAGGAGATATTCTAAAGCTGAAATCACCAATACTAAACAGCCTACAGCCAGCCGATCTGGGTATATGCGGTTTGCAAATTCACCAGATAAGCCTAAAGGTTTAAATTAAAATATTTTCTTTCGAAATAATTAGGAATTTCGGCTGCCTCAAACAGTTTTGGGTCGGCGCAAATCCAACAAAGGTTGAAACCGATCTGGTCCGAATCTGTTTCAACAATTGACTGACAACTCAAAACAAACACCCTGGAACAGGATCAGACTTACAAAAGTCGGGACTGCTCCTGATCCACAGGGTTTCTAAACCGTTTAGACATAAAGTCGGACCTGGTACGGTTCTGATTTGTTTGACTATACATACAGCTGCCAGCATTGAGTGGCAACCCCTTGGTGGGGGGGGGGGGGGGGGGGATACTCTGATAATGTCATACATAGGCCTACGTAGGCTCGGGTCATTTTTTTGGGGGTTAAAATTTTGAATTTCGATATTTGGGGGGGGGGGGGGGGGGTCAGACAGAATGAATATTTTTTGGGGTATGAAGATTTTGTTTATATCTTTTTGGGGTCATCACAAAATTGGACTATGTGTAGGGGTCATTGCTATGCATTTCCGGGTCTTTTCTTAAGGTCGTGATATTTTGGGAGGGTTGCTAAAATTTCAAATATTTTGGGGGTGCTTGAAATTTTCTGAAACGATAGATGCTGGACCCGAGCCTACGTATGGAGAAAAAATGAGAGTACCCCCCCCCCCCCGGGGGTAGCAACTACTTTGGATGCCACCACAAAAAAGTTTGGACGCAGATCTGGCTCGACAGAATGCAGTTTCGGATATACTTCAATACTTGGGATAATAAGAGTTATCTTCCTTAGTTGTTGGCGCCCTTTTCGTGAATGGCAACGTTATTGTGTGGCTGAATAAAACTTCTTCTGTTTCACCAGTTCTAGGGCTCAGCATGGAGTACGTCCTTGATCTCATCATTGTGGGGATGGGGAAAGAAGAAGAAGAACCAGACAAGTCAGCGTAAACAGCATCAACTGTAGTCAGGTAAGTAATGAAGGGACGGAGCCCTGTCCCAACCATGTACAAACTGAACAAAAAAAGAAACTTTACACTTTAATCAGTAATATCTCTGTCAATACCCATCCTATGTAGAAACGAATCATATCACATTATACAATTATTGACTAATGAGGCATTGGATATGATGTGATATCGACCAGAGAATATCAATATTGACCGAGGCGGAGCCGAGGTCAATATTGGTGTCCTCATTAGTCAATAACTGTATTATTATATAACATTTAGAGAAAGATGTACAGGTATCATTGCACCTGGAAAAATTACTGAACTTATATACAAGTTTTGGGACAGTCAAGCGTTTAGCAGAAACAGTGCAAACCTAGATAAGACCAGCCTTTTACTATTGCATATATGTTGTGCATGAGTGTCATCATTCAACATTTACAAACAAGAATTCTAACACACTTCGCATTTAGAGCCAATGATAAAATAAGTGTGATATGCCAAACAATAATTCACAGCTTTGAAAGCGCAGGGAAAATGTGTGATAGCTGACGTCATTTGTTACTGGTAAATGACGTCATTCATGGCGTTAGACGGTGTAACGTCGTTTTTACGCTTGAAAGACGTTACAAATACATGTAAACGTATGCGACGTGGTCTAAGTATTGGCGGGAATTCTTCAGTGCAAAGGCGGAAAGTTGGAAGAAGCTGAAGACTTCAAATTTGTTTTCGCCGTTTATCGTGCATTAAAATCGAAATAGATCAGCTCCAGTGCGTGATTTGTTGCGTTCTCAGCATCTACGATATGATTATTAGCCACGCTTTAGAAAAGCAGAACCAGAACGGAAAAAAAACATAAGGAGTCTAATTTTAGTAACTAATATTCACCGGCAAGCGCGCGCCAGCCAGTGAATATGACAATATGTTGACTGGCCACGTGAGCGCTCTAAGCCAATGAAAATCGGCCTTTTTTCTTAGTTATATAATAAAATAAAATGTAAGACGAAGATGTAAAAGAAGCCTGCTAAAGCTTGGGCACTCTTGATTTGTTGAAATGCACGCTTTGCCCCATTCAAACAATGAAGATCCAGATCAGCTGGCTTCTTCAGAAGCCAGCTTATCTGGATCTTCATTGTTTGATCTTTAGTGTGTGAATATAAAACAACAGATTTGATAAAGAAATTTGATTTGCTGAGAAGCTGAAGTGGGTGGGGTGTTTTAAATGGATTCAGTTGGATCTTGGTCAAGACAAATTGAGGCATTGATATGATCAGAACTGAGAATAGTGTTTTAAATCATCATGATTGTATCAGTATAAGTGTTCAATTAGAGGTAGAGTATGGGAGATCAATTATTTCAAGGAGAACCATTGGTCTGTAGCAGCATAGGATGGCATTCTTCAAGGTCAAGAAAGCAGTGGGAGGGAATGAGCTGTCTAAAAAGTTGTTAATTCTTAACTCTTTGTAGATTGGAAACCCCTAAATGTGTACTTTGGCTAATATAACGGTAAAGACCCAGATGATAGTGTGGCATTTCATCAGTGTCTGCACTGTACGCTTACTTAGACAAAATCCTTCTTACAATATTATTTTGCAAATTATAACTTGTAACCACTCGCTCAATATATATAATGGACCATACTTAAATGCATCAAATTTTATGGAAAATTCCATTGATCTAAAAAAGGATAAAGCTCTGCCAATAGTTTGTAGTCATTACCCCTATTTATCACTGTTGATCACTCACTAAGGACACTTTTGCAAACCTACTAGATCCTGGTGAGATGGCTGACTATCTTGTCTCATCAGGATCTACACTGCAGTAAACAAGTGAGTATATACCACTAAGCATCCGTACAAAGTGTGCTACCTTGAGATTTGATCAACAATCATTTCTATTGCATCTCAAATGTGACAAAAAGGCTTGCCCTAGATTCTATAGCAGTTCAAATATGACAAATTGATGACTCTTTCCTAAGATTGTGGCTCATATCAGCCACGACATGAGATTTCCAACAATGTGGTATGTGCGACCAGCAAAGGCTCAGACCAGCCTGCGCATACCCGCAGTCTGATCAGAGCCTTTGCTAGTTGCTTGAGTATTCTATGACTGTTAAGCTACTGACTGAACATCATTTGGAGTTTCTAAGCTAAAAAGGAGGCTGCACAGGCTCGTCTGAGTCTACTCATGTCAAAATGCCACATTGTTGGAAATCACATGTCATGGCTCATTTGAATTGGATGATATTTTCCCTATTTCTTTATATTTTTTTTACTTTCTCTGCGAAGTTTCATTCTTGAGTGTTAAATTTAACTGCATATATTAACCCTTTGTATTTTTGGTAACTTTTCATGCTTTTGTTGTCGTCTGTTGACCTTTTTCAAAATTAACTTTTTAATAGGTTCTTCCAGGAACACTGTCAGTGTCAAACAGTTTGGATCCAGATCAGGACCGACATTGTGTCGGTCCTGATCTGGTTCCAAGCTGAAAATTTTATCAGCAGATGACTAAATTTGCCGCTAGCAAGGAAAGTTAAGAGTTGCCTAGGGACAGTATAACTGTGTCAGGATAACTAACCATTTTGTGATACAAGTATATGCTTTTTAAAAAAGCTTGCCATCTTTCAGCACTCAACTAGAGTGTGTTGTTGTCATACAGTAGCCATTTGAAAGTGGAATTTCAGTAGCTGTTCCAGAAAGGAAAGTGATGATATGACACATCCACCTCATCCGCATCTTGGCTCGTGGAGATGGCGATGAGCTGGTTGTGTCATTTTAGTGTTGTGACACAATGAGACAATACACACAGGTAATATTCACAGAAAGGGCTATCTCATGCTACACCACTACAGTACTAACATACAGGTTGCAAACTTGGTCAATTATAAGAGGATGGCAAATGCCAAAGCAAATGAGCACAATGATATCATATAAACCTATTTTGTTTTCTTGCAGATGATCTTACAAAACTGCTCCGAGAAATTATGCAACAGGCAAGAAATTTAACACATGCAGAAAGGTAAGGATTTTTTTTATACTTTATTCTCCCTGTCATCTGACATACAGAGGGTCGGGGAGGGCCATCTCTCTATATGCCGCACAAACTACAGTAAAGGTATTTTCTATGGTTGATTGTATCTCTAGCTCACCCATTTCATGAACCTTTAAAGCATTTTCAAAAGCAGTTGAGTAACAGTTTACTTTGTTGTCAGTTACAAGCGAAAGTATGTTAACTGCTTAGTCAAGCTTGCCCTAGAAAAAAGTGTGGCTAGGTGAACTGACCATCCCCACATGACAATAGCTGTTGACTGGGACGTAAAACCTCAAACAAAAGCAAAGGGTAAATAAACTGAAAAGAAAGATCATTTAAAACTAAGGAGAACCAAGTCCTGTATTCATGGCTATCAGGTTAAAATATTTTATCAGAGTGTACTATTAAAGAAAAGGTCACCAGACATCTGGAAATGAGTATTTCTGTCAAAAATTCTTCAATCCAATAATCCAAAATCACAGACACACAGGGGCAATCTACGGAAATTCACATCAGTCTAATCATGTGTGAGAATTGCAGTCATAAGGATCCAGACATAATATGGGCCTGATTTCAAGAAAACCTGTCTTTGGGTCTGCAACAGGAGTAGGCTGAATCCAGCCAGCTCAGCTACATGGACTAGCTAGAATATTGAAATTTTGCATTTAGCCTGTTTAGCTGTTATTCTTTACAGAGAGCAAACAACAAAGACTCTGATCAGATTTCCTTGCTGGTCTGTTTTTTTTGTAGTTTGCATGCAACAAAATCAAACGGGTTGGCCATATGAAGCAATGCTCCAGATTAATATTTTCAATTTCCGTATCGTCATACTGATGAAAACTATAGCAGGTCAGTACTGAAAGTTCATCATCTTCACAATCATCATTGGGTTTTGATTAACATGCAGGCGCAGGAGCAGTATCAGTCTTCGATAAAAGGATGCTTTGTATTCTTATGCATCTTTATTTACCCTTTTCATACAAATGGAAATTTTCATAAAGCTACATGGTCATACAATAGTCATGATGGTCCATTGTATTTATTGAGGGGTCACCAGTTTCAATTTTCAAAAAAATATTGTATTTCTTTCTCTGAAGAATGATTTTGACTTAGCAAGTAGTGCAGACCCTGATGAATTACTGCATTATGCTGCATTTCACCTGGGTCTTCACAGTTTGCCAAAGTACCCTTTAGGGGTTTCCTGTCTTCAAAGGGTACTGTAGGTTGAGTAGGGTACACCTATCATTATGTGTCTTATTTACTGTTTCAGGTGTTCAGTGTTTCTAATAGACAAGGAAACTGATGAGTTGGTGGCCAAAGTGTTTGATGGTATACAAACTAATAAGAACAACGAAGTAAGTTTCTCATAGACATTTTAGCCACCCATCCCACTCACATTGCTATGAATTATTGGCCATAAATTTCATTTGTTTATCAGTGGAGCTTTACAGTGTTCAAGACATGCATATGAGAGTTTTTCATAGAATACCATGGCCGCTTAACTTCATCTTAAGTGTCATGTAACAGCAATGCATGTGCCTTGACTTGAGAACACATGTATTTTGGGTATGTGATGGAGTAAGACAATCCAGAAACTATTTAGAATATTGAAATTTAGCAAGTCATACAGTAAATGAATGACAGGTACTGACCAGACTGCCCCTTTGTTGTTTCCATGCAGCAAACTTTAGGCTTCAGGCCTTTAGTTAAGAGTGCATACCAGAAAAACAATTTTCTTATTATACCCCCGGTACGAAGTATATAGGGGGTATATAGTTTTTGCCTTTTCTGTAATTATGTTTGTCTGTCTGTCTGCCTGGTTGTCTGTAAACTTTTTTCTTCGTCAAAGATTTCTCAGCAACTACTTGGGTTAGGATTCTGAAATTTGGTACAAGGCTTGATAGTGATGAGTTGTATTGTGTAACAAAAGAACAGCCACATATTGCTTATCAGTCCCTTTATTCTTCTTTTTTCTTTCTCTCCAATGGAAAAAAATTTCGTCAAAGATTTCTCAGCAACTACGAAGTATATAGGGGGTATATAGTTTTTGCCTTTTCTGTAATTATGTTTGTTTGTCTGTCTGTCTGTCTGTTTGTCTGTAAACTTTTTTTTTCGTCAAAGATTTCTCAGCAACTACTTGGGTTAGGATTCTGAAATTTGGTACAAGGCTTGATAGTGATGAGTTGTATTGTGTAACAAAAGAACAGCCACATATTGCTTATCAGTCCCTTTATTCTTCTTTTTTCTTTCTCTCCAATGGAAAAAATTTTCGTCAAAGATTTCTCGGCAACTACTTGGGTTAGGATTCTGAAATTTGGTACAAAGCTTGATAGTGATGAGTTGTATTGTGTAACAAAAGAACAGCCACATATTGCTTATCAGTCCCTTTATTTGTTCATTTTTCTTTCTCTCCAATGGAAATTTCTGTCACAGATTTCTCAGCTCCTGTTGGAGCCAGTGTTTTCAAATTTTGTTTACATCTTCAGGATGGCAAAATGTACTGTGTAAATGGAAATTAAGATGCTAATCCTCATTTTGCCTTCTTTTTTCAAATTTTCATTTTTTCCTTCTTTCTCTCTTATATAATACATATGGACATTTTTTCTGTCAAAGATTTCTCAGCAACCACTTCAGTTAGGACTCTGAAATTTGGTACAAAGCTTGATAGTGATGAGTTGTATTGTGTAAGAAAAGAACAGCCACATATTGCTTATCAGTCCTTTTATTTGTTCATTTTTCTTTCTCTCCAATGGAAATTTCTGTCACAGATTTCTCAGCTCCTATTGGAGCCATTGTTTTCAAATTTTGTGTACACCTTCAGGAAGGCAAAGTGTACTGTGTAAATGGAAATTAAGATGCAAATCCTCATTTATACCCCCGGTACGAAGTATATAGGGGGTATATAGTTTTTGCCTTTTCTGTAATTATGTTTGTCTGTCTGTTTGTTTGTCTGTAAACTTTTTTTTTTCGTCAAAGATTTCTCAGCAACTACTTGGGTTAGGATTCTGAAATTTGGTACAAGGCTTGATAGTGATGAGTTGTATTGTGTAAGAAAAGAACAGCCACATATTGTTTATCAGTCCTTTTATTTGTTCATTTTTCTTTCTCTCCAATGGAATTTTCTGTCGCAAATCTCTCGGCTCCTGTTGGAGCCAGTGTTTTCAAATTTAGTGTACACCTTCAAGTAGGCTAAGTGTATTGTGTAAATGAAAATAAAGATGCTAAAGCTCATTTTGCCTTCTTTTTTAATTTTTCCTTCTGTCACTCCTATATAACACGTATGGGCGTTTTTTGTCAGAGTTTTCTCAGCAACTACTTGATTTAAGATTATGAAATTATTTGTGTACTTTCAGGTAGGAGAAGTGTATTGTGTAAATGAAAACTAAGGTGCTAATCCTCATTTTGCCTTCTTTTTTCAAATTTTCAATTCTTCCTTCTGTCACTCTTATATAACACATATGGACATTTTTCATCAAGTTTTCTCAGAAACTACTTGATTTAGGATTATGAAATCTTTGACAATTTTGTCTTTTCTCTGAAAGTGTTATAACCTCTGATGGCTACCGCCGGGGGTATGTGAGCTTTGCTCACTTCTTGCTATATTTTTTCAACCAAAACATATGTTGTGGGTACTCAAAAGAAGCGTCTCAATGAGACGGTTCATTTGAGCACCAAAAACATATGCTAAAAGTTATTGGTAAGAAAATATTTACAAGTTTACGCTGAAATTTTTTGTTTATCTAAGCCTATGGGCTTTCTTGATGGTAAGTTGTACGAATACCAATTCAGAATACAGGTGTCAAGTACAATTGTCCCCTTGCCTTTTAGAACTACCTTACATGAATAATAAATTATGATATTTATTTCTCTTGGTATTCTTTTTCTCAAGAAATTTGTATATGTTATATTTCAGCTAACAGAAATCCGTATGCCAGGTACTCAGGGTATAGCCGGGCATGTTGCCACATCAGGTCAGTAAATTCTTAGAGACTTTGGATTTTGGAGATTAATGTTTTATTCAAGCTCAATTTATAATACAGTTAAACATGTCATAAGCGGCCACTCAAAAATAGACAAAACAAAAGTCTTAATGACAAATGGTAGCTTAATGAAGGTCGAAAGTATTGCAGAATGCTCCCTTGGAGCATTTTGCAATGCTTTTGACCTGCATTGAGCAATAATCGGTCTTAAAAACCATTTTGGTCTTCTTGTTGAATGGCCGCTTAAGACAGGTTTTACTGTACACCATTAGCAGCTAGAAATTTTTGAAAGTTTTGTCCAAGCTCAATCTTTGCTGGAATTTCATAAAATTGCACTTTCGCAAACAGTGTAGACCTAACAGAATGTGGCATCTTATCAGAATCGTCACTATTCGATGAGAGAAAAACAAACTTTAGGACCAGAAATACAATGTAAGTTTTATTTGAAAATTCCGAATGTATTATGGAATACAATTCCATCATTATAGAATGAGTTGATGATGTTTAGAATGAAAATTGAGAGGCTGATAAACAGGACTACTTTTCTGTGTGTCAGCTTTGAAGAATCCAAATAGAAATTGTGAACTCAAAATAGATTGTCTTATTTCCTTTTATTTTGTTTGATCATTAACTAATATTTGCTCCTTAATGCCATGATTTAATAGAATATTATACACACAAAAAAATGGCATTAGAATCACAGTAAAAAGGCATTAAAGAAACATTTATAAGTTGTAATGTTAAAATTTGAAGATAGGAGTTTGTGTTTTCAATTTATGCTAAAAGATCAGGCTGATCAGGGCAGTCCTTAAACCCAGAAAGAGAGGGGGTCTGCACTCTGCATCACATAGTCTTATAACAAGAGTAAAAAACTGACTAAACAGTGCTGTCCCTTTATCATATACTTATACTAGTATTGCCCTTGATGCTAGACTTTTGGCCCAACGGTATCGACCAAGTCAAATAGAGCTGTCCATCCCTGCGATCCAAAAGTCATGTAGAGTGCTGATACGGGGGCTCATATTTTTCTGTCCCGCCCTCCCCAGCAGTTGATCTCGCCCTGGAGAAGAAAAAAAACAGGGAATATCTGCAACAAATTCGTAAATAATAAAGAAAGTGGACGTATTCTTGCACATTACCTGATTCCAACCAAAATCGCACCAAAAACACCGCTAAAACATTGAAATATCCATTTTCTTACACCGAGTATCTCCATACAAAATGGCATCAAAGTCAAACTTTTGAACGTCATAGCGTCACAACAACGTCATAGCAGTACGCAACTTTTTTGCGAACAAAAGGATCAATGAAATGATCAGTCAAGGCCGAATTGTATTCCCATGTAACACCATGCAAGCCATCTAGGGCTCTTTTTAAGTATTGTCAAAGGACACTATGAAAACTGTTGAATGTACACGCAGTACACAATTTGAATGTTTGACTTATATATGTACTGTTTCTTCTTTGAGGCTGATAAAGTCACTTAATTTAGTGATTGTCAAAATAAAGAAATTGATAAATTATTTCATTAGCTCTTCTACACGCATAAGTATATGTGTATTAGTGCTCGGGCTGATACAGTCTACTCGGGCTGAGATCAGGGCTGAGATCAAAAAACCTGTGTAATAATCTATATCTATAATGCTGTGTTTGGTGTCCATAGTGTTATAAAGGGTAAATTTTACAAAGGTCAATTTTACAAAGGAATTATAGGAAAATGACCATGTAAAATTCCATGGTAAAAATATATTGAGAACCAGAAAATGACCGTGTTATATCCAAATTGTCATAGTAACTAGGTATGTTATAAAGGGTCTGTACTATATTTTATTATTTGTTCTTCAGGAGAATTGCTCAATATCAAAGATGCTTACTCTCATCCATTATTCTACAGAGGAATTGACGATACGACAGGCTTCAAAACCAGGTAACTTGATGCATAACCACTGGCCAATATACAACACTGTTCTAAGATCACTACTCACAAACTACAAGAGCTACACATTGTAAATGTTGTTGATTTTGCTGAGGAAGACAGAGCTGGTTTCTTAAATTTAAGTGTCTGCTTGATGTCTTGTAACTGTAAGTGTTTTGTGGCTCTTCCTCATGGTGCCGTGGGTGTAATTATTGTGTTTCCTGGTCATACTCACTAAAGTTTAAACAGATTCACAAAGTGGCTTTGTCGTATTCGGAGTTTCCAAACCAAGCAAAACACAATCCAGTTACTAAGATGCAGACACTAGCTAAAATATCAAAACATAAGAGGTTGCAAGTTTAAGAATGATACTTTCCAGATAGTGAAAAAGTAAGGCGCTGATCAGACAGTGCAGATGCGCAGGTTGGTCTTTTTTGTTGTTGTTCATATTCAACAAAGCCAGGCTTTCTTGTGATGAGGCATTGATACTCTTGGATCAATATGACCTTGACTTCTGCAAGGTCAACACCCTTGGTAGAGCTGTATACTCTCATAAAGAGATAGGGACAATATGCCCTGAGATCTTTATATTAGTAAGGTAGAGAAAAATGATTTTGACAGCCAGCCATTCTGTTTTGTCTTTAGTGTCTTTCTGATTTTAGTAGGCACATGATTAATGGACCCATATGTGCTATTCTATGCGAAAATGGTACTTCTGTGTAATAGAGCAGAGAATGCCAACTATTGCGATTTTTTTGGTAGAGAATGGAATATATTGTGAGATTCTTTTATTAGTAAGATAGATATAAATGATTTTGACAGCCAGTCAATCCTTTTTCAGCAACTGTCTATTGTCTTTCTGATTTTAGTAGGCACATGATTAATGGACCCATATGTGCTATTCTATGCGAAAATGGTACTTCTGTGTAATAGAGCAGAGAATGCCAACTATTGCGATTTTTTTGGTAGAGAATGGAATATATTGTGAGATTCTTTTATTAGTAAGATAGATATAAATGATTTTGACAGCCAGTCAATCCTTTTTCAGCAACTGTCTATTGTCTTTCTGATTTTAGTAGGCACATGATTAATGGACCCATATGTGCTATTCTATGCGAAAATGGTACTTCTGTGTAATAGAGCAGAGAATGCCAACTATTGCGATTTTTTTGGTAGAGAATGGAATATATTGTGAGATTCTTTTATTAGTAAGATAGATATAAATGATTTTGACAGCCAGCCAATCCTTTTTCAGCAACTGCCTATTTTCTTTATTGTCTTTCTGATTTTAGTAGGCACATGTTTAATGGACCCATATGTGCTATCCTATACAAAAAGTGTACTTCTGTGTAATAGAGCGAAAAAAATCTCAACTAATCCCAGCTTGGAATCTAGGCACCATTTTCTTAGGTGCTGGCTATTCATGCTGTCCAGAACTCTTTCTTAGATGAATAACAAACAAGACTTGTGAAACCTGGGCTAAAGACATTAATCAGTGGTCGCTTCATCTATCTTGCTTAGATTGATTCTCTTTGCAAGTGTTCACAGGACAATGATATTGGTGACTGATATTCCATTTCTATTTTTATCCCACATTGGTGACAGATTGTCTGTTTCTGTTCTTATTGCCAGTTGCTTATAAACAAGATAATCAAATATAAGACAGAGATTTAAGAGAAGCCTGTTAAAGCTTGGGCACTCTTGATTTGTTGAAATGCATGCTTTTCCCATTCTAACAATGAATATCCAGATCAGCTGGCTTCTTAAAAAGCCAGCTGATCTGGGTCTTCATTGTTTGTTCTTCAGTGTGTGAATATAAAACAACAGATTTGATAAAGAAATTTGATTTGCTGAGAAGCTGAAGTGGGTGGGGTGGGGTGTTTTAAATGGATTCAGTTGGGTCTTGGTCAAGACAAATTGAGGCATTGATATGATCAGAACTGAAAATAGTGTTTTAAATCATCCTGATTGTATCAGTATAAGTGTTCAATTAGAGGTAGAGTATGGGAGATCAATTATTTTAAGGAGAACCATTGGTCTGTAGCAGCATATGATGGGATTCTTCAAGGTCAAGAAAGCAGTGGGAGGGAATGAGCTGTCTAAAAAAGTTGTTAATTCTTAACTCTTTGTAGATTGGAAACCCCTAAATGTGTACTTTGGCTAATATAACGGTAAAGACCCAGATGATAGTGTGGCATTTCATCAGGATCTGCACTGTTCGCTTACTTAGACAAAATCCTTCTTACAATATTATTTTGCAAATTATAACTTGTAACCACTCGCTCAATATATATAATGGACCATACTTAAATGCATCAAATTTTATGGAAAATTCCATTGATCTAAAAAAGGATAAAGCTCCGCCAATATTTGTAGTCATTACCCCTATTTATCACTGTTGATCACTCACTAAGGACACTTTTGCAAACCTATTAGATCCTGGTGAGATGGCTGACTATCTTGTCTCATCAGGATCTACACTGCAGTAAACAAGTGAGTATACACCACTAAGAATCCGTACAAAGTGTGCTACCTTGAGATTTGATCCACAATCATTTCTATTGCATCTCAAATGTGACAAAAAGGCTTGCCCTAGATTCTATAGCAGTTCAAATGTGACAAATTGATGACTCTTTCCTAAGATTGTGGCTCATATCAGCCACAACATGAGATTTCCAACAATGTGGTATGTGCGACCAGCAAAGGCTCAGACCAGCCTGCGCATACCAGCAGTCTGATCAGAGCCTTTGCTAGTTGCTTGAGTATTCTATGACTGTTAAGCTACTGACTGAACATCATTTGGAGTTTCTAAGCTAAAAAGGAGGCTGCACAGGCTCGTCTGAGTCTACTCATGTCAAAATGCCACATTGTTGGAAATCACATGTCATGGCTCATTTGACAAATTGATGACTATTTCCTAAGATTGTGGCTCACATGCTTTTGTGTAATTTCTTGTCTTTCTCTCATTTCAGAAATATTCTCTGTTTTCCTATAAAAGATGGAAAAGGTAAGAAAATTGTAAAACACTTCAAACTATTTATTTTATCTTTTTCTTCACTGGGTTTTTGAACAATAAAAGATGGAAAGGGTAAGAAAATTGTAAAACACTTCAAACTATTTATTTTACCTTTTCTTCCCTGGGTTTTTGGACAAACGTGAAGGAACGTAGTATGAGGCTTTTAGGGGTGCATTGCTACGTTACACTTCGCCAGAGTGTGACATTTTCCAGCTAGAATGCTATCAATGTCCATAAACAGGGTGTAACTTGTGTGGCCAACTCTTCTTACACTGATTTCTTTAAAACTTTGCAGATGCTCTTGTCACTGGAGATGTCCATTGTGGGGGGGGAGGGGGGGGGTTAAAGATTTTTATTTGTCACTTTTTCTATTTTGTGAATTTAGACTTTTCCGTCTAACATACTGTGGAAACTGTATAAACATGTGGCAATTTTATTTTAGATAAGTTTCTTCTGTGGCAGGGTACCATACAGTGTTTGCAATGCTTTTACAGTGCAGTCCCTTTATAACACACCTCATTATAATACGGATTTGTTTATACCGGGGTCATATTGTGACTCCTAATTTTTCTACAAGGAAGATTTACAAAGGAATAATGGGAAAGTGACCATAATTCTTCTGTAAAATTGTTTCTTTATTACACTATTCACTTCTAACACCTAAGGCGTAAATCGCAAAAAAAGTTGTCTGCTTTTCTCGTCTGCTGAAATGTTTAAGAAGCCTCTATGACAAACAGTGTGGCCCCAGATCAAACTGCTCCTATAGGAGCAGTTTGATCTGGGTCCACCCTGTTTGCTTCTAGGCTTGAATTCGTCAATAATGTTAGACGATTATTTGCAGCAGACGACTTCAGCAGACGTCATTTTCAAATGCATTTTTTCTTGGCGCTTTAAGGGCTAACACAACCCCAAGCAGTCTTATAAAGAGACAGTACTGTGTGAATTTCGATGGAAGAATCCATCAGTACCAAAAGGTTTATAGCAGATGATAAGGAAAGAGTGTCCTTGTCAGTCAAATGTCTTGTCAATAAATTGAGTTGACTTATGACAATTTATGGCCTTAACCTTGTTATTTTCAGGTACAATACTTGGTGTGGCCCAGTTGTGTAATAAGAAAACTGGTCCATGTTTCAGCACATTTGATGAGGATGTGGCAACAGCCTTTGGTATATACTGCTGTATTAGTATCAACCATGTAAGTGAACTAGTCAGTTATATATATATATATATATAATCGGATGTGCAGGTGCAGGGGCATCATCCACATCAGTGGGCCCCTTTCCAGGTAACTGGCTAGCTGCACGCATAGCAGATCTCACACCTGATCTCCAGGTGCTCCTTTCTTGAGGGTCAACTGTGGCGAGCTTCCACTCACGGCAGTCTTTCTCTGTCAGTTTCTTCCATGTTTGCTTGGGCCTCCCTGCCCCCCCGCTTGCCGTCAATTTGCATATCATATGCTGTTCTGATTGCACCACTCGAACGCGCCACATGCCCAAACCAGCGAAGCCTTCTCTCTCTCAAAATGAGGTCGTGGTCCTCAAGCTGAAGCTTTGCCAGTAGCTCAGTAGCTCGCTTGACCTTACCCTGGCCACATCCTCTGGCTTGATACTGCAGATCTGTCTGATCATGGCCCTATCATTGCGTTGCAAGCGCTGCAGGTTCTTCTTGGTAAGTGGCCAAGTTTCACTGGCATGGAGCATGGCGCTCCGCACACAAGAGCTGTACACATGGCCACGGGTCTTGTAAGAGAGGTGGCGGGATGTAAGAACTGGTAGTAGCTCCCTGAACTTCTTCCAGGCGGTTTTCACACGAGTAGTGACCGCCATTTCACAGCCTCCACTAGCAGAAAGCATGTCACCTAGGTAGCAGAAGGAAGCTACCACCTCAAGCTTATCAGGTCCGACCTGGACTTCACTCTGTGGTCTGCCGTCAATAGGGCGAGCATTTCCCCTGCACCGTGCACACCTATAATCAGGATTTGGTGTCAGTCTTTGTAGCCCACTGCATTTCTTAAAGTTCTGGAAAATAATCCATAGTTAATAAAACAGGTCATATTAGGAATAAATTTATTTTTGTGGATTTTATTGATGTTACTTTCTATTTGGAAATACGCACAAAGTAAAATAATTTGTGTTTGGTTTACTTGAATTTAAACATTGATAAAATTCATGAAAATAATACTGGTTTATTTATAGTTTCAAATTTTCATCACAACCTTATTTATTTATTTCTTTTAAATAACAGAAGCTATTGTGTATACAATAAGGGGAAGTTTAATTTTGCACAAATGAAGGCTGGTTTGATATTGTTTTCTACGAAAGAGGAAATGGTGTGACTAAACACCGAAATATGCTACTTCTCTAAAACCAGGTACTGATTTCTGGCCATCTCGCCGCTCAAAAGGCTCACTGTATACAACAACCCCCAACACAAAATAAGAAAGGAAATGTTTTTATAAGGTCTTTGGACCAACTTTGCAGTTATTAAGAGCAACCAGTATTTCTTAGGATTACGGTCTTTAATTGTTCAATGCAGAATGGTCGATTCAGATTCTGATCAATTTTCGGTTCAGAGGCATCTGCATCGTGCAAAACTAGTGCAGCGTGTTGTCCTGTGCGCATACCCAGATCGCATGCTGTTCCGGTTTCGCGCAGACATTCAAAAATTTATGCAATTTTGAAACCAATTGCACATTTAAGATGCCAGCACAAAGAAAATTGTAACTTTCGAAGATTTATGAGTGCATGAGCAGTCTGCTATGCTCTAGATCAAAATGTTTGTATTGAAAATTGCATTTTCCAAAACTGTGTTAATATTCAATACTGGAAAGCAAAGTCAACCTGTATTTTATATTTTTCTTTCATTTTAGGGATGAGAATGTAGGTATTCATTTTTTCAAGGTTAATAGTAGTAGCGCCAAAACTCGCTTTTAAGTTTATGAAATTATCTAACAACTCTGTCAAGAAATAAGTTTAGGTTTTATAGGAATTTGATTCTTATCAGAATTGTCTGTAGGGGACTATTTCTCCTGTTTCTCGAAAATTCAGACATGCAAATTGTCTGTATTGGGAACTGCTTAGACAGCTTATCTTGAAGAATTTTGTAAAACTATTGATTGTTATGATTTATTTATTTGCCTAAATGACTTTAATTGCATATTTCTTCACGCCAAAGAATCTGCTTTGGCTTAACTAAGAATTTAGACTCTTTTTATGTGCCAGCTATGGCGACAGATTATAGAAATACGCATATGAGCATGTTGGTGAGAAAACCAGGCCTAAAGTTAATGAAAAAAGCAAGTGAGTATGACCAGGAAATGCCACAATCACGGACCAACACGTGGCACCCTCAACTCAATTGAGCATGAAATTTATTTGCATGATAATTACAAGACCTGGGAGATTTAAAGTTTAAGGAATCCCTTTGTTGAAAAACAGGCCCTTTCTATCCTTCAAAAAGTTTAACAGTGCTAACAACATAGCTTTGCTAGGTGACCCTGGCATGTGTAGAAATAGAACAACACAGATATGCTTTATTCATTGACAAAAGCTCAAAAAGTCTTATGAAAAGAAAATAATTAATTGGATAAATGTCATTAGTAGAAACAAATACCTTAATTTGTAAATCAACATGATTAAGACTTTAATCTGAAGTTTCATCAAATTAATTTAGATTTCATTTTCTCTAAAATAAATGATACATCCAGTTATTTAAATGTGTATTTTGTATTCAATGATGTATAATCAAAATATTATGGCCTCTCAGGTTCATGAATACTCTTTCTAAGCAGTTAATGATTTGCAATATCATGTTCTTATAGATATACGTTATTGTAACAATGTACAGTGTTGTCTAGGCCTTTTGGGCAGGCAACTAGTGTTAAGAAGATCTACTGTATAACAATGTAGTTCCATATATTGCAGTCAATGATGTATAAGAAAGTTATGGACTCTCAGGTTCGGAATACTCTAGCTAATGAGTTAATGATGTACCATATGAAGGTATTATACGTGTCCCTGTGTGGAGACTAGATAATAGCCCCTCCTGTGTTTTTGATGTTTTATCCTTTAGTTAATACATTAATCTCTGCATGAAGCTTTCATGAAAACTAGATTTAAAGCATAATTTACTTTAACATGCATTTGAACTAATGTAATGCTTGCTACATCCAAAGTTTCAAAGTTCTTCAAGGTTAATCCTTTGTATACTAATGGATTCTTCCTTCTGGTTTGATACAAATAAACTTGGGATAGTCCATTGTACATATCTAGGGGTGTCAGGTTAAAATTTTAAAAAATTGTCTGAAGATCATTTTTACCTTCACAAACAGTGTAGACCCTGATGAAATGCAGCATTATGCTGCATTTCATCTGGGTCTTTACTGTTTGCAAAAGTACCCATTTAGGGGTTTCTCGAACACAAAGGATTTAAGAAAATTCTATTTTGTGACCAGTGGAAGTGCTGAGCTGTGAGAAATTGTTAATTCTTAACTCTTTCCATGCTAGCGGCGACTTTTGTCATCTTCCGATAATCTTTGAAAACAGTTTGGACCCGGATCAGAACCGACAGAACAACCATCATTTATTGGATCCAAACTGTTTGACACTCCGATACCGTTCCTAAAAAATTTTATGAAAAAGTTAATTTTGGAAAAATTCAGTAGATTTCATCAAAAGCATGAAAAATTACCCAGCATGCAAAAGGTCAAGTCCTTCTGTGTTGTTTGCAGGTTACTTCTTTTCTGGAGGACTTATACATGCCTATCAAACAATCAAATTCTTAACCGCTGGTGAATTTGAAAAACAACTGCCTCAAGAAGAGAATCAAAAATCGGGGAAAGTCATGCAATAGCCTATGGATTCCTGCGTTTATGGTATAAATATAAGGTCAAAAAGTCCTCTCGTTTTGTTGGATTTACTTTTCGCATAATAAAAGTGTACCAGAATCCGACAGGAACTAGTTTATTACGCAAAAAGTAAATATGATGTAATGAGAATACATGCTGAGCTCGTATTTATACCACAAATATAGGAATCCATAGACTATTGCATGACATTCCCAATTTATTATTCTCTTCCTAAGGCTAAGAATTTGATTGTTTGGTGGGCATGTTATAGAAGCAAAATCTGTACTGAGTGCAGTAAAGTTGATTAAGATTCTTAAGATGTTCACATCAAAAGTTTTATTCCCATCCTGTTTTCATGAAAGCTTTGTAGTTTTTCATTCATTTATTTGTTTTTATAACAAACCACTCCTGTAGAATGATCAAACAAAGTTATAAAATACTTCACAAGGAAATCCTTGCCTTTAGCATACAGAAAGATGATTGAAGGCAAAGTCTAGAGATTTAAATCAGGACTATATTTCTCTTAATATACATGCAAATTGTTTGAAAACAAAAATAGGTCAACTGCCCTCAAAAGTATCCAGAAAAAAATGAGCTTGGGGTCAATTTGATTTCAAATATTTTATTAATTTCTGCACCATAAACTTTAACTCTTGATGAAATTTTATTTTGTATTCCCAAAATATATATTTTGGCTAAAGAAGTAGAAAGAAAATTAGCTCAGAAAATATGTTTACTGTTCTATCTGCAGCATAATTGCCTTTAGTCTTAGATAAAATGATTCTCCCAAAGAATAATAGTGAAAGGGATGCAACAGCAACTTGAATCTTTGGATGCATGGGTGAATGTTCTTGGCAGTATGTATAAATTCAGGAATATCGGGGCTGAATTATCCAGAAATTCTGCAAACTTTGGATGCTCCATTGTATATATTGAGGGCTCACAGGTTATTTCCAGATAAAATTGTATTTCTTTCTCTGAAATCATTTTTGTCTTAGCAAATAGTGTAGACCCTGACGAAATGCCACATTATGCGGCATTTCATCTGGGTCTTCACTGTTTGCCAAAGTACGCATTTAGGAGTCACTGGTATACAAAGGGTTAATTTGGAGAATATTTTCATTCTATAGGAGTGGTTCGCTCGTAATGTTTGCGTTTTCACAAGTAGATTTTATGTTTAGTTTTAGTTTGTTTTGTCCTATAATTTTCAGTGTCTTATGTACAGGAAACTGCAGGACTCTCAACACCGTAAATCTCTTGTTAATGAAATCATGATCTACCATATGCAGGTGGGTTAGTATAAAATTATTGTCGTTAGGTTATAACGATTTTCTTCAAAGTAGCTTGAAATTGATGCATTGGCTAGCTCATAAGAATTAAGTACATTATTCCTAATAACTTATCACATGGGGAATTTTTTTTTGATAATTCCTTAATTCAGAATTTTGAGGCTGACTTTTCATAAAAAGTCAGCCTCAAAATACTGAATATCTGCAGATTATAATCGTTTCTCTGATTTATTTCAGTTTATCTAAAGACAATTGACCATTTAAACTTGAAATTGTTGATGTTTGTAGTCATCGTACTGCAAGATTTAAGATTTGAATTTCTAAAGTTCAGAATTTTTCAATTTTTGAACCCATGCCTAAAATTGTCTGTAATGACTTTTTTTTCAATCAATAATTATCAACATTCAATGGCATTAGTATATTGGTCATATATATACAAAAAGCAGAAATCTGTTTAAATATACAATGTGTTTATATGGAGATATGGATAGAAGCTTAGGTGAAAAGATTTCGTTTTATGTGCATGTCTTCGCTTAGGGTTTGATTCAGGTATAACACTTTTATACAGTGAAGGCTGAATTAAGATCCAGTAATCGTGATTATATCCTAGCTACTGGGGCTTTTTATTATTCTTAAGAAAAAATCTGCTGATAATATAATAGCATGCTGAATTACCCAGCTTGTTAAGAGTTAAAAGAAATGCAACAACAAGATTTTGAGTTACAGAATTAAAATGCTAATATTTGTTTATTTTCACACATTTATATATTATTATTTATATACTTGCATGCATTTGTTATTTACACATAACTCTTTGCCTGCCAGCAGCGAATGTTGTCCTCTGCTGATGATCTTTGCAAACATTTTGGACCCAGATCAGGACCGACGGAATGTCGGTCCTGATCCAGAACCAAACCGTTTGGCACTCTGAAAGTGTTCCTGAAAGAATTTTTTGAAAAAGTTAATTTTGGAAAAAGCCAGCAGATGACAAAAAATCATGAAAAAATACTCAGCCTGCAAATATGTTCTTAAAAAGTTATCCTTTGGAAGCAAAGACTGCACCAAAGAACTGAAACCAGAGTGTGCATATTTTTTGGGCCAGACTAGCTAGTTTCTGCCATTTAGGCTTCGTCAGTGACCCTCTAATAGTTTCAAAGTTCCACAATGAAACCAATGATCCCAAAGGACAAGAAAATAAAATCTACACTATAGTGTATATATAAGTTTAGCTTTGTGGCAATGTATGAATACATGAATATATGGTTTGTAAAGAAAACTTGCTTTGAATCAAATAAATCAAATGTTGTCATGGAAAGATAAGATAGATATTTTCATTTTTGGTAAGAAAAGTGTCTTTTCTAAAGCATAATAAAGATGCTTCTAATGACCATCTCAACAAATATTTCCAAGGAAAAAAAGAGGAATGATACATTGAAGACCTTACATAAGTGCTCATGTATTAATGGCATTAAATCAGTTGAGGAAAAGCGATAAAATGCAAGGCTTGTCAAGCATTTTATTGCTTTTTCACAGCGAGTAATAAATTAATAATACAGGAGCATGAATGATAGATTCTATTGATCATATGACACTAAAAATTGCTTTTTTGGCATATAAATGCTTAGGGTTTGCCATAAATATGCAATGTTGTTATGGCCTTTATTATGTAAGGTTGCTAAATATGGGACTCGACACGAGAAAATCTGTCTTCAGGTTTGTGAACAACAAAGGCGCAGACCAGCCTGCGCATCCCCCGCAAACTGATCAGCGCCTTTGTTATTCACTTGCAGAAAATAATGATATCCAAACTTGCCACAAGAGAAATTTCAATTTTCTAGCTAGTCTCTGTAGCTAAGAAGACTGGTTTGAATCTCATTTTGTCTGAAACCCTGAAGACAGGTTTTGCGATGAAGCCCATATATGTAAAACACCAGTGTATTATCGATCACAATTCATGGCGTTACTTCACTTACAGATGTGATATCATATAATTTTTTCCTTTTTAGTTAGAAAAAGGGTGTCTTTTTCTAAATCATAATATAATAGACTAGAGATGTTTCCTATGAGCACCATTCATTTTTTAAAAAAAGTTTCATTTTGATGGGAAAAAAGTAAAATTAAAGCAAAATATAATAGGCCAGATTTAACATTGATTATCTTGATATTATATAATGCTGCTAATTTTGTAGGTGAGTGCTAATGATGTACAGAGTTTGATGACAGTTGATATTCCTCATCCACGATTAATAGACGCAAATTTCCTACAGTTTACCTACGCACCTAGATTGTTACCAGAAGACAGAACTATGTTGGTAGGTTATCTATGAATTGTTTGTTCACACCAAAACACTCAATAAAGTTCTAATTTTCAAAACGGGGCATTCAGAAGTACCTAAAGTGAACATGGAACTGATGAATGTACAGATTTTGTAAAAGGAGAAAGTAGCTACAAAGAAAGCATTGGCTCAGTTATGCAAATTTTTGAGCGTAAAATTGTGATTATTTTCTTAGCCATCCATTTAAACATATGATTGGATTATTCAAAAGAACCGTCTCATTGAGACGGTTCTTTTGAGTACCCACAGCATATATTTTGGTTGAGAAATAAGAATAATACTTCTCAATTTCATATCGTAATCCAATTAGATATAGTAAGTTATAAAAGAGTTTAGTCTTTTCATATAATAATTAAACCAGCCACTTTAAAAGCCTCGTTTTCAACAATTCTCTTTCTTGCTTACATGGAACAAAGACAATACAATTCGCTTGCCTACAATTTCTGGGTTTTATGTCATTTATTTGACTCTTTTGTCTTGTTTATTGTTACCCCTGTCATCTTTGCCCTTTCTTCTATGATCGTTGTTTTCCATTTTTCCCTTTTAACTTTGGTAAACTCCATTATGTCTTAACTGAACCTTTCCACTGTGAAGGGTGGGTTCGTCTCCCGTAACAGGAATTTTATACCCGAGGGCAAGTGGTAGACAACGTCTACTGTCACCCTAGATCATACTGCAGTTCCAGGTAACCATCTTAAAACATAGCCTAAAAGATTTAATAAACTTTCACCGCTCAAATTTGTTTATGTATATGATTTACCCGATGACAAATTTGTCCTTGACACCGTATTTCGGTTATTTCCTTTGTTTGCGCATGTGTTGATATTATGCCACATGCACACCCTCTATTGGAAGGTCATATGTCATTTCCAGATGAATATTAATAAACTTCAAACGGTGCTCTTTTTCTTACTACCCAAATGGTTACAGGGACTAAACAAACTTCAGTTGTTTCTTCCAAAGAGAAACAACCTTACCGTCAAATATAGTTGATTATTTTGATAAAAACTATCCACAACCATTTCATAAATGAAAAGATTCTGGAATTGCACCTAATATCTACCTGTTAAATCAGCTCTTAGAACAAAGAAAATCAAATGTTCATATGAATACATATCACTCCTAAATGCGACGTCGTGATAAATATGATATAATATTGGTTTCAATTTCAGAGTACGTTATCGATGTTTGAAGATCTTGGTTTTATATCTCACTGGAGAATCAAGAGAGAAACTCTAGCAAGGTAAGAGTCAGTGACTGCAGCAATGGCAGAAAAGCTGTGATATTGTCCAGAATATTTTAGCCACATCATACTGGGCCCCGTAGCGCAGTCAGTAGCGAGTCAGTATGCAGATCCAAGGGTTGCGAGTTTAATCCCAGCCTGACCCATATTTTTGTGGGGATTGATCATGAAATATTTTCTACAGCCATTCTCCTGTTGATTTAAGAAAGATGATGATGGATCGCAACAGTTACAGGCGAAAGTATGTGCACTGAGTACTGGTTAACTGCTTAGTCTAAGCTTGCCCAAGAAAAAAGTGTGGTCAGGTTAACTGACCGCCTCGACATGGCCATAGCTGTTGACATACTTTAAACCACAAATCAAACAAAAGTTAGAGAGCATATGAAGAGAGTATAATGTTTGTGTGATATGTAATTGAAAACAAAGGCTCAGATCAGCTTGTGCATCTGACCTGTCTGATCAACATCATTGTTTTTCACTATCAAGGTAGTATATTAGCTTGGGTGAAAAGTTTTCAGGATTATTCATGAATTCAGGATCTTGGGGCTGACTTTCCACAGAATCCACATTGTTTTAAAAGAGGATAAATAATTTTTTTCAAAAGCTATATCCTTGTTAGGTCCTTTTTGGTATGTTATTCTTCATTATGTGATATTTGTACGGTATATTACAGGTTTGTATTGATGGTAAAGAAAGGTTACAGAAATCCACCATATCACAACTGGATGCATGCCTACACAGTGGGTCAGTTCTGTTACCAGCTCATCAATAACCTTAAACTGGAAAAATATCTGGAGTAAGTATGATTTATCATATTTAACCTTTATAATAGATGAGCTCAGTGGTAGAGTGTTCGAATCACTGGCTGGTTTGAACTTCACAGGAGGCACTGTTTTGTGTCCTTGAGCAAGACATGATTTGTCATATTTAACCTTAGATGAGCGCAGTGGTAGAGTGTTCGAATCACTGGCTGGTTTGAGCTTCACAGGAGGCACTGTTTTGTGTCCTTGAGCAAGACACTGACCCTCTGCTTAGTACTGGTTCAACCCAAGAAACATCCTGATATGACTAAACAATTGTTGACAGGGACAAAGAATCAACCTAAAAAAAAACAAGAAAATCATCTTTATTCTTATTGCACTCAAAATGAACAGCTAGAAATTATTTATAGTCACAGTGAGGGAAGTTTGTGTGTCCAAGGTCGAGGTCACAGGCTATTTTCAAATCTAAATGATATTTACAGAGCATAATTTTCTTTGAGATTTGCATGTGACCAAGTTTCATATGTCTAAGGTTACAAGCCAAGTGTGAATAGAATATTTGTTTCTGTAGCATATCACAACTTCTTCATCATTTTAAAGAAGTTTCATTCTTTAACCACTGGCATATAATGTATACTTTCAGTGATGTAGAGTTGTTTGCCCTGTTTATATCTTGTTTGTGCCATGACATTGACCATAGAGGAACTACTAATGCCTTCCAACTTTCTTCTGTAAGTATAATTGATCAATGGGCCTTGAGGCGAGAAAACCTGTCTTTGGAGTTGGTGGTTAGGTAAGGGTTAAATCATCCTGCTCAGCTACAGAGACTAGTTAAAATATTGAAATTTTGCATGAAGGAAGTTTAGATATTCTACTTTGCAGGGAGTGAATGACAAAGGTGCTGATCAGACAGCATAGTAGCACAGGCTGGTCTATGCCTTTGTTATTGGCATGCAACAAAATCAGATTTTCTCCCTACAAGGCCAAAATAATTTGAGCCAGTATGTAAGGATTTGGAACTTATCACATAGACGAGCAGCTAAAACTCAGACCAGTCAGCACAGTCTTTCTAGAACCTTCACTGCTTACTAACAGTGTGGGAGAAGACGAGGGATCAGTTAAAAATTAGAGCAAGTCACATTGGAAACCCTGTGGCTGTTCATGCATGTTTAAAGAGTGACCTTATTTTTTTGCCATATCTCATCGCACAGTGGCTCGGTGGTAGAGTGCTTGACTTGAGATCGAGGGGTTGTGGGTTCCAGTCTCACCAGAGGCAAGGCATTGTGTCCTTGAGCAAGACACGTTATCCTGCTTAGTACTGTTTCAACCCAGGAAGATCAGTCCGGACATGACTAAAAAATTGTTGACAGGGGTGTAAAGAATCAAACAAACAAATCATTGGTTTGATCATTTAACAATTTTCATTTGAAAATAAGATTGGGGTTATTTTTCCCTCTAAAAAAGATAGATCTAGATTGTAAGGGGATTTTTCTATAAATGAAAAACTCATCTTAGAGTTGGATTACATGACCGATTAAGTAAAAACTGCTTATAGACATAATAAACACACAGTTAAAGTAACAGTCTGTCCCAGTGGCAAATACTGGTAGAATACTTCTGGCATATGTGTAAAAACACATATTCAGCTTTCTAGTGGGATGAGTAATGCATTTGCACAGTCTCATTTGACCCTTCCTGCTCTGTTATGAGAAAACAAAGTAACCAAATCTCATGAATGTTTACACAATACTGATTACTGAAAACTGTCAGACATAAACATGCATTTAAAGTTAGATTTTCAGTCCCATGCCGAAAAGGGTATAACTTTAATTTGCATGCTGTCGTAATGTTCATGCCATATGATATGCAACACCCTATTACTAAATAACACTACTAAACATAAAAGCAATTTTATGTCCTTGACCCATCATTCAAGATAAAAAGATTGGAGTATAGGGCATTATGTTCTACTTAAAAATTTAGCCCACCAGGCAAGACTTTTGTTGTCTGCTTTGTCTCATCTGCTTATGTTCTTAAGTAGCCTATATTGCAAACAATAGGGACCCTGATGAGACTTCTCCTAAGGAGCAGTCTGATCAGGGTTCATATTGTTTGCTCCCATGAAAAGATCTAGTCTGAAGTGTGCATGAATATATGCAGCAGATGTAAAAAGCATTATGTTCTACTTTACAAGTTTAATTTTGTTTTTCTCCTTCAGAAATCTGTGTTAGCTGCTTTATACAGTTCTCAGGGCTCAGTTTTAGAGGTAAGTCATTTCCTTGCCCGTTTTAGCACAGGATTCTGAACTACTCGCAAGTTGAGCTTATTGTTAGTCAACCTCTATATCTAACCTGGCACAATTGTTGGCTGCTCACAAGTGGATTTATTTGCAGATTATTTAAAGACAATTGACCATTTAAATTGAATTTGTTGATATTTAATTTGTAGACATACTGCAAGATTAGAATTTCTAAAGCCATGTATGGGCCTCTGTGCAAGAAAACATGACTTTGTTTTATACAAACAACAAACGTGCAGACCAGCCTTAGTATCTGCCTGGTCTGAGATCAAGATGATCAGAGCAGGCAGATGCTCAGGCTGGTCTTCGTTATTCACTTTCTGTTAAATACTTTTAATACACTTACTAGTAGTTACTACGCACAGAATTTCAATATTCTAGCTAGTCTCTGTAGCGGAGCAGACTGGTTTGAGTCTTACTTTGTCGGAAACCCAGAAGACAGTTTTTCTCATGTCAAGGTCCATTCTAGGGATCAAAGGGTTGCTAGTTTGAGACTCACTTAGTGTGCTTGGGCAAGATAATTTATCCACTTCTTAGTACATGTACTGGTGAAACCGAGGAAGACAGGAAATCATCAAGACATGACTGAAAAATTGTTGACTAAGATGTAAAGCATCAAGCAAACAAACAAAGCCCATATACTGAAGATTAACTATGTCTATTTTTCAGCGACACCACTTTGCACAGACAATGTGTATTCTCAACACAGAGGGCTGTAATATATATGAAAATTTAGACAGTAAGGTGAGTTTACCTCATACATTGATTCCTTAACCTTTATCATGCTGGATTTTTTTAAATACTACACTCTTCCCAATTTTCTGCCCACATAGGAGTATATATGAAGGCATATGACAATTAGACAAAAAAGGCATACAAAAACGTAAAGGATTTCTAATGACAGAGCAGAAACAAATGAAATATTAAAATAAGCAGGTGCCTGTATAGTGTATGTTATTAAAAATTAATTTTCTTATTTCATAACGAAAACATTTGGTGTGGGTACTCAAAAGAACCGTCTCAATGAGGCTGTTCTTTTGAGCACCCAAACCATATGTGAAAACTGATGGGTAAGAAAATATTCACAATTTTACGCAACAAAATTTTTGTTTATCTGGAAATATTTACAGTAAAACCTGCCTTAAGTAGCCACTCAAAAAGAAGACCAAATATTGAAAATATTCACAATTGTTCTCTCAAAAATGTTTGTTTATCTGGACCTATGTGTAGTGTAATAAAAATAAATATTCTAAACATATTTGATACATAGAAAATGATTTTATCACACAACGTCATGTCTGGCAGTGATATAACGCTATAAATAAAAATTGATAAACCACTAGTGGTTTAGATATTTAGTAATGTTACGTAATGACTTCCATAACAATGTTGCATACATAATGCCAAAATCTTTACGTTTTCACGCCAGAATTATGCAATTACAAAGTAATTTTTATGTCATATGATAAATAGAATATAACATTCGTTTGCCTGAATTATTTAATATATTAATCTCAAGTTGCGAAAAAGCCATGAAATGCTCAGCAAGCCTCACATTTTATCTCTTTTCCCCAAACGTGTTTAATAAATTCAATAATACATGAACACTCCTGTAAGATCCTCTATATATTGTCTTCTGCAGGACTATCAACAAGTGCTAGACCTGATGAGGGAAATCATTCTTGCCACAGACTTGCAGCATCATTTTGATATTTTAACAGCTTTGACGAGCATGGCAGAAAGTAAGTCCTCCACTATTTTGAATGCAAGTATACAGACACTGCATTTGGAAACTTTCATAGGTTATTGTGTTGCTTTACTGATTGCATACTGCAAACGCGTTTAACGTGTAAGAACAGCTTTATAAACACGGAAAACAACTTTGTTTTGTTTTATTTTTACACAAAATTAATTGATTTATGCCTAGATTGGATTATCTCACACAACAGAACAGGCAGATTGGGATTCTATATTTTGATTGATATCTAGGGACGTTCATGTCAGTAACCGGTGTTCCGATCAAAACCCTACCACCCATGTAATCGGATAATTTGGAAACACAAATGACCCATATAATTTGAAAAATGTCCACACCAACCACACATAGAAAAATATATAGGCTGCCATCACCCCCTCCCCCCCACCCCCCCCCCAGCTATTTTTTTCTTGAATAGCCTTAAGTGCATTGTTTTACAAAGGGACAATTTTCAACGGAATTATAGAAAAATTCGAGAGCCACAACATGACTTATATCCAAATCCATGTTAAAAAGAGAAATGTTATAAAGGGACTGCACTGTAATAAAGATCATGGTTATTTAGCAATCAACTGTCTTAAGAGGGAAGAAAATGTCACAAAATGAAAGGTTCATATTTACCTATACTACATGGGTGAAAGTTTTCAAGAATACTCCTGAATTCAGGATTTTGAGGCTGACTTTCCATAAAAAGTCAGCCTCAAAATACTGAATTTGGCAGATTATAATTACTTCTCTTCATTTATTTTCAGTTTATCTAAAGACAATTGACTATTTAAGCTTGAAATTGTTTATGTTTTATGGCACATTACAAATTTTAAGGTTTGAATTTTTAAATTTCAGGATTTTCAAATGTTTAACTTTCAACCATGATATCAACTACAATCATGCAGCTATTTCTTCTGCATTTGTTCCATTGGCTTTGTATTTTGCTTTCATTTTCAGAGGGTTATGACAGATCTAATGTGAGGAATCGTAAATTGCTGCTGTGTCTTCTTATGACATCCTGTGATCTCGCCGACCAGACAAGACCCTGGGAGAATGCTAAAGGGGTAGCTGTAAGTAATTCACTTCTTAAGCATGAAAAATTCTTCACCTTGACAATGGTTGTTCGAGAAAAAAGTACAGTCCCAGTCAGGACCTGATGCTTCTTAAATTTTTTGTGGGGGCGACAGATTAGTTTCAAATGTAGTAAAATCTCAATATTAAACTCAAATCAGATATTCCAATTATCGACTTAAAATGAACTATGTTTGAAATGCATTGGATTCAGAATAGCATGCCTATTTCTGAATTATTACCCTATTTCCAATCGGGATATACTTTGTGTATTCATACTAAAGTCTGATCTGGATCAACTCTGTTATCTATTATAGGTCTCGACTTTGAAAAAGTTATGGTCACAGTGCTTTCATTAGGTCCAATATGGTAGCAAGATTGCTGTGCATGCATGTTTAAAGAATAATTGTATTCTTAGGCTATATACTATATTGTATAACCTCGAAAAATCTACTTCAATCTAGGGAGCTGCCAGATACTGGTGCTAATGGCCCCTTTACTGCTATTGAATTTCATAGACCATTTGTTAAATAAATACCAGTTGTGAGAAGGATCCTCCAGAGATAGCTCTTTACCTTTAGCCAGATTAAAATATAGATCCAGATAATATTGTGCTGTTCATTAGAATATCTCATTCATTTTTAACACTACAACAGATCGAAAATTAAGGTTTACAATAAACAATTGTTCCAAAGTGGATTTGTCTAAAATTTGCTAGTTGTAGTTTGTGGTAAGAAGTATATAAGTATGATTTTCTCATGGACTCAGCCAAATGTTCTACCTACTTTCAGGCTCTGATCTATAAAGAGTTCTTCTCTGAAGGTGATATGGAGAAGGCACAAGGGAAGAGACCACCCTCCAGCTTTGACAGGGAGAGAGTAGAAATCCCCACCCACCAGATTAGTTTTATTGATAAAGTGGCAATGCCAGTATACAAGTAAGTCATAAGATTTGTACATGCAAGGCCTGTCTCCATAAGACCTTAGCTGTTGGTTGTATGTTAAACACAAACTCATTCACTCACTCACTGATTGTACATGCAAAGCATTATCATACAACAGTAAAGCCTCAATAATTTGTATTCATTTAGCTGGTAAACATTGCATAATATGGAAGCTAAATCAATAAAAAAAAAATATTTTCACTTAAGAAATAGATCAGCTCTAGCAGTGAATTGTTGAGAAATAATTCATTGTTTGGAGGTCAGTTGTAAAGATCAAATCACGAGTGTGTAGCCCGAGTGATTAATCTTCGTACAACTGACCGACAAACAGTGAATTATTACTGAACAATTCACGCACTGGAGCTGATCTATTTCGATTCTAACACACAATAAATGACAAAAACGCATTTGAAGTGTTCATCTTCCTCCAACTTTCCGCCATTGCACTGAAGAACCCACGCCAATACTGAGACTGTGTCGCATATGTTTACATGTATTTGTAACATCTTTCAAGAGTAAAAACGACGTTACACCGTCTAACACCATGAATGACGTCATCTTCCAGTAACAAGTGACGTCAGCTAGCATGCATTTACCTCACGCTTTCAAAACTGTGAATTATTGTTTGATATATCACACTTTTTTAGTATTGGGGCTATAGGCGAGGTGTGTTAGAATTTTGAATATACCACTTTAACTGTTTGAAAACTTTATAAGTCCATCTTACCTGCTAGTAGCAATGGGGACGTTGCTAAAATGTTGGGCCTGATCTGGTTCCCAATTGTTTGAAAAGGTTTTCAGTAGAAGGCAAGTGGAGAAAGAAATTTAACATCGTTGCTCAGTCTTTGCATACAGTAAATGTTCTAAAATATAGAACACTAGTTGGCTACAAAAAGGGTCTTAGCAAACAGTGCAGACCCAGATCAGACTACTTCTGAAGAAGTAGTCTGATCAGGGTCTTCCCTGTTAGCTATTCTAACAAGTATTTTGTGAATTCCAGTCTTGATAACCAACATTTTATTTAAGATCAGAAAGAGAAATGTGTTCAAAATTTTAGAACACTTACCGTAACAGAGATGCTCAGCCTTTGTAGAACACTTACCGTAACATAGATGCTCAGCCTTTGTAGAACACTTACCATAACATAGATGCTCAGCCTTTGTAGAACACTTACCGTAACAGAGATGCTCAGCCTTTGTAGAACACTTACCGTAACATAGATGCTCAGCCTTTGTAGAACATTTACCGTAACATAGATGCTCAGCCTTTGTAGAACACTTACCATAACATAGATGCTCAGCCTTTGTAGAACACTTACCGTAACATAGATGCTCAGCCTTTGTAGAACACTTACCGTAACATAGATGCTCAGCCTTTGTAGAACACTTACCGTAACAGAGATGCTCAGCCTTTGTAGAACACGTACCGTAACATAGATGCTCAGCCTTTGTAGAACACTTACCGTAACATAGATGCTCAGCCTTTGTAGAACACTTACCGTAACATAGATGCTCAGCCTTTGTAGAACACTTACCGTAACAGAGATGCTCAGCCTTTGTAGAACACTTACCGTAACATAGATGCTCAGCCTTTGTAGAACACTTACCGTAACATAGATGCTCAGCCTTTGTAGAGCACTTACCGTAACATAGATGCTCAGCCTTTGTAGAACACTTACCATAACATAGATGCTCAGCCTGTGTAGAACACTTACCGTAACATAGATGCTCAGCCTTTGTAGAACACTTACCGTAACATAGATGCTCAGCCTTTGTAGAACACTTACCGTAACAAAGATGCTCAGCCTTTGTATAATTGATATTTCAGACTGTTGGCTGATATTTTCCCTGCAGCTCAGGAACTTGTTGACGCTGTCGAGGATAACAAAGCTCACTGGGAGAAAATTTCAAACTTAATAAAACTGAAGAAAGGCGGAAGTTGTGCTAAAATGACATTTGATGAAGTGCTAGCCATAGAACACCAGCAAGTGGATGAGGGGGAGATCAATCATAATGAACTGAATTCAGAAAATGGACAGGATGTGAAGAGTTAGTGATAGGAGGGAGGAGAGGCTGTCAGTGATTAGTGAGGTCATAAGTCATGTGATGATAACGGGGTTAGATTAAAGGGTCAGCAACATTAAAAGCAAGTGAATCTGAGATGCAAGCCCTTATTAGATCATGCAATCTGCCGCAAATCCGATGAAAATTGGATGTAAAATAAGAAAGTTACAGCAATCTGAAAATCAAAATTCTAACTTCTTATAAGCCAATGGAGGCTGCCATTCTGAATATTCAATTAACCCTTTGTATTCTGATGGAATTTCCCATACAGATCAATGTTATAAGGATGGGATTGTCCATTATATATTTTAAGGGGTTACAGGTCGGAATTTCCTAATTATATGATGTATTTAAATCCCTGAAGATTGTTTTGACCTCGGCAAAAAGTGTAGACCCTGATAAAATGCAGCATTATGCTGCATTTCATCAGGGTCTTCACTGTTTGTCAAAGTACCAGTTTAGGGGTTTCCAGTATAGGGTGTGTTAATATTCTGTAAATTTTGAAAAAGCCAATTAAATAACAAATTTCATCGCAAACTTTTCAAGTTTTTTTTTCACAATCAACTATTTTCAACAGAAGAATCAATAATAATTCAAAGTTAAAATGTTTAGCAGGAAACTAGCTATTCTGGCTGCCCTCCATACAAGTATCTTTCTATTCTCTACTATACAAACATCTGTAGCTTTCATATTTTCCACTCGATTTTGATCGGGTTTGCGGCAGGTGCATCCATGGTTTAATTAGGACTTGCATTTCATTTTCACTTGCTTTAAATGTTGCTGTCACCCTTTAACCAGGGTTTTCCCAATCCAAAGTGGGGGGCTGAATATCAGTCTAACTCACAAATAAGTAGATGATTTTCACTAATTTGAGAAAATCATCCCAAACAATGTAAAGGAAATAAAGCTGTTCTCCCAGTGAACCTGTTTTAGATAAGATTTTATCCTAAGCAAGCAGATTTTGCTATCATGAAAAATCTTTCTCCACTTTCTTAAGACGGGTAACTGCTTTATACAGGTTTAATGGTTAATAATTATTTGGTTTCATGATGGGAACACCCAATTTGTAAGGGCTAAGAAATGACTGGTCTCTTCAAGAAAGGTTTGGGTGCCAAAATAATCTTAAAAACATGATACATTAAAATTGAGCATTTCCATCTGACACAACTGCCAGGTTAAAACATCCCTTTTTAAAAAGATCTGCTACATTTGCACTAGACATGCTGACAGATGGGCCTGAGCAAACTGTAAACCTGAAAGAGCAGTCTGGGCAGTCTACACCATAACTACAGTAAACCTCTCATAAGATGGACATTCAAGGATAAGTTTATTTATCTCAGTGGCTCAGTGATAGACTGCTTGTCTCGAGATCAAGGGGTTGCTGGTTCGAGCCTCACTGGGAGGAACTGTGTTGTGTCTTTGAGCAAGACACTTTTACCTCTGCTTAGTACTGGTTCAACCCAGGAAGACCCGCCCAGACATGACTGAAAAACTGTTGACTGGGACATAAAGAATCAAACCAAACAAAGAAAAGTACAGTCAAGGACCAAAAGTAGTTCCACAAATTTAATTTCCCATAGAATGCATTATCATGTTTACAAGTCTCTTTGTTGTGTTATATCAAGACTTTTGTAATTGTTGTGAAGCAAAATAATAGATGCATGCAGTGTACAATTTAGAAAGGAATTTTGACTTTGCACTTTTCAAATACAACAATTTAAAGTTTTACAAAATTTTGAAAATGCCACTTTTCCATTGACGTCAATGGTGACATTGTCAATACAACCCCTCAAGTAGCAAGCTAGCAAAACGACTTCTGTGAACAGTTCATAAAACGGTGTCACTGTCAAGAAGTAAAGACGCGCCGACCAACTATTTTCGTCACAAATGGTAAGTTTCTCAGTGTGCGGTCAGAAAACAAAGACAGATTTCTTGTCAAAATGCCTATCAGGTGCTCCTGCACCAGTTTCAGAGATGATTGACGGTTGACAGTTGTGTCTTACGCATAGGCGGGTCAATGCCCCTTTTTCTCTCATGTGATAGGACAAAACCTGTTATGTGACTATTCCCATTGTGGTCTTTCCAAAACAAAAGAAGCTATTTTCTCTTAGTGTTTTGATATGTCAGCACTCAAATACGAGTTTTCTGTTCTTTTATCCATTTTGTAATATCCAACTTTAATATATAGACGTTATTTCACCAACAGAAAATTAGTATTCGGCGCCAAAAATTGCTCCCAAAGAATCTAGATATTGAAATTAAGCCGCACCAAACAAAACTATATTTTGTGCGCTAACGAAAGACTCGGATCAGACTGTGCCCAAGGGTCTTGTTACACTACGCTGTCTGCATAGGGAAAGCTTAAGGTCCTTTAAATAGCTATCAAGTACCCATTTAATGATCCCTATCAACCTGTACCTCTCGACGTCATGCTCACAAACGGACAGTTTATTTTGCCACAGTGCGGCACATTAATGTCTACAACCGCTTCGCTCCGCCTCCTGACTAAATGATCATGTTTTTGACAACCGTTTAGCCCCGCCTACTCGCTACAAGCGAGAATGTTCAAATAAATTGGTGTTGCTAAATATGGATTGCGGTTTCTTTTACTTTGACCAGCTTGTCACTTATTATGCCGTTCAGCGAGTCTTTGAAATTTGACCCAGTGGTCTTGCAATGACGCGACTCCAGATGTGCTTTTGCTACTTGCCGGTTATAAAATGTCAAAAAACTCTGACAATTGTTTAAATCTATGAAGCTTTAAAATGCATGGATGAAATTTAATGATAATAAAAAAATATATTACCTTATTTAACTTTCAAATGTCACCAAAAGCATACTAATCTGTTGGTTATCTGTAGCATAGCATTCTATTCAAACACAAAAATAGATTGAAGTATATGGGATTTCCGATGTTGAGGAATTACTTTTGGTCCCTGAGTGTTGTTCAAATATTTGAGTGAATACAACATTAATGATAATAAGCAGTGCCATGAAATAACAGTGCTTGTATAGTTTGTTTAAAGGGCCGATGATATAAAATTAGGAGAAGTTGAGATAGACAAGTTTAAGTTGATATATTTTGTGTTGCCTATAGGCATTTAACTTGAGACAAACCGTGAGTACAACCATATATGCTTGCTACTTGATTTCTGTTGTTAAGCAATAAAGATGCAAGGGAAGTTAGAGATCTGTTACATAGACTAGATTATTATTTTAGAGTTTTCACGTATAAGGGCAGTCAGTATATCAAGGTTAACTAATGTATGCTCTTGCTGAGATCTGATAAACATGTATATGTGCCTCGACATGAGAAAACCTGCCTTTGGGTTTGTGAACAACAAAGTCGCAGACCAGCCTGGGCATCCGCGCAGTCTGATCAGCGCCTTTAATATACGCTTATTGGAAAGTATATTAATCTAAGCTTGCTACAGGTGAAATTTAAATTTTGTAGCTAGTCTCTGTAGCTGAGCAGACTGGTTTGAATCTTACTTTGACGGAAACCCCAAAGACAGGTTTTCTCATGTCGAGGCCCATATGAGCCGTGATGTGATTTCCAACGATGTGGTATTATGACAAGTGTAGACTCAGACGAGCCTGTGCAGCCTCCTTTTAAGCTGATGTTAGGACAGTGGCCTAGGAGTCATAGATTATTCAAGCGCCTTGCAAAGGCTCTGATCAGACTACGCGTATGCGCAGACTGGTCTGAGCCTTTGCTGGTCGTACATACCACATTGTTGGAAATCTCATGTTGTGGCTCATATGTATTCGTCTATTATAAATGTGCATGCTCTCTGTCTTAGTGCACACTTAACACTATATGATTTGTGATTGCTCTATAAATAGATCTGAATTCCAGCCAGTTATTGGTGCAATAGTATAAGTACAGTACAGTATGTAGCCTCTTTTATGACTCCTAAGCTTAGAAACTCCAAATGATGTTTCATCAGTGGCCTAGATTGTTGGAAATCTCATGTTACGGCTCATATGTATTCATCTATTATAAATGTGCATGCTCTCTTTAACACTATTTGATTTGTGATTGCTCTATAAATAGATCTGAATTCCAGCCAGTTATTGGTGCAATAGTATAAGTACAGTACAATCCCTTTAGAATGCCATCCATAGGAATGGACCATGTTATAAGAGAAATACATTATAAAGAGACAATGTTATGGTCATTTCCTATCATTTCTTTGTAATAATTCCATGGTAAAACATTTGGGAGCCTATAGAATGCTATCCATAGGAATGGACTATATTAGAAGTGAATCATATTATAAACGGACAATTTTATGGTCAATTTCCTATAATTTCTTTGTAAAAATTCCATGGTAAAACATTTGGGAGCCTCAACATGACCACGTTATATCCAAATCTGTATTATAATGAGGTGTGTTATAAATGGACAGCATTTTATTTATTTGTTATGAGGACAATTTTACAAAGTAATTATAGGAAAATGACCATTTATGGTCATTTTCCTATAATTTCTTTGTAAAAATTCCATGGTAAACATTTGGGAGACACAACATGACCATGTTATATCCAAATCTGTTTTATAATGAAGCTTGTTATAAATAGACTTAACTTCAATGATTCATCTTGTAGATGAAAAATAGTGTAGATCCTGATCAGCTGGTTTCAGTAGAAGCTGATGAACCCAGCTGATCTGGATCCACACGGTTTTCAAGAGGGTATTGTATTTTGAAAAAACAGTTAAGCATGTAGTGTGCTTAACGGCTAGAATAAGTAGGGAGGGAATACATAAAGTCATGACCAGACTGCACTGATCTGCAACTATATTGTTAGCATAAAGCAAAAGCATATTTTCATATGATATTGCATACATTATTATGTGGTGTGTTGTTAGCTCACCTGAGTGGTAGGCTCAAGTGAGGTATTAGTATGTCAGTGGTCTGGCATCTGTCGTTGTCAATGGTCGTCTGTTCACTTTTTCAAAGAAGTATATCTCAAATGTCAGTTGGTCAATTGTGATCAACTCTGTTTATCGTGGCACCATAAAGCTCCCATAACCTCATAATGGAAAAAAACTTTTTATAAAATCTTCTTCTCTGAAACCACGAGGCCTCCAGCTAATATGTTTAGTATGTAGCAATATGTAGTGGTCCCCTTCATAAATCCTGCCAATCAAGCCACTTGAGTCCAAACTGCCTAAGCCCCTGGAAACATTAGCTCTCATAGAATTAAAATGGGTAAAAAACTTAAAAAATCTTCTCTAAAACCATGAAGCCCACAGCTTATATATTTAGCATGCAGCAATGTTCAGTGGTCCCCCAAGTAAATCCTGGCAACCATACCCCTGGAATCCAAATTGGCCATACCCCAGGGGTCATTTGCTCCCATATACTCTTAACAAAAGAAAAAATAAATCTATGAATTAATGAGCCCAACAGCTCAGGTGAACGATATAGGCTCATTGAGCCTATTTGTTATATAAGCTGGTTTGGGTGTTTCCATTGGTGCATATTTAACCTTTTGCATGATGGGTAATATTGCATGATTTTTTGTCATCTGAGGATATTTTCTAATTAACTTCGTGAGAAAACCAATTCAGAGCCAAACAGTTTGGATCCAGATTAGGCTTGACATTTTGTCGGGCATGATCTGGGTCCAAACTGTTTGCAAAGGTTATCAGCAGGCAACATAAATGGGCCTCGTCACGAGAAAACCTGTCTTGGGGGGTTTGCCAACAACAAAGGCGCAGACCAGCCTGCGCATCTCCGCAGTCTGATCAGCGCCTTTGTTATTCCCTTAATGGTAAGTATCACAACCAGACTTGCTACGAGCGAAATTTCAATTTTCTAGCTAGTCTCTTTAGGTGAGCAGGCTGGTTTGAATCGGACTTTGTCAGAAACCCCAGAGGCAGGTTTTCTCGCGTCATGGCCCAAATTTTGTCACCACTAGCCGCACAAGAGTGATGAGGGTCTTTTGGTGACTCATTGTACAAGTCATTCTTTTGTATGATCTCATCAGTTCTATATATGACACAATATACAAATGTAATAATTTATAATTATGTAAACTAGATTCATTTAATATATATATATATGTATATCATGTTCATTGTTCGATACCTCATAATCTTTGTAGATGATTCATTTGCATATTGGCCACAGCTGGAGAGTGTTTCTTTGAGCAAATGTGGTGACTGATCAGCCAGTGGCTCCAGAAAATTAGAATTTGTATCTGTTTTCCTATACTATACTAAGTACAGGTCATTTGCTTTGGAGAAGTCTGCACAGGAGCTGTGTGGTAGGGATCACACAACAATCAAATCTGTCTTAATGACCACCTGTAGTCAGCAATCATTTGTCTTAAGAGGCCAAAATATCATATACCAAAGTAGCAGTTTCAGTACAAATTGACCTGTATTATACCCCTATTCCACACAGGCCCCGAATCGCACAAATTGACAAATATTTGGATTCGTGGCTGAAAAGTACTCAGTTTGTGAAGATCTTAATTGAATCGCACAGTCCATAGACAGTTCTTGCAATTCGTAGGTCTATCAGGAATTCGGCTCAGAGTTTTGAACTGTTCAAAACTTTGGCCAAGAATTCCCCGATTGAAAAATTGTGCTTGATTCGTACCAAATTCCTAATGCATTCTTGGACATTGTAATCGAATCGGAGGTGTTCTTAGACATTTGTAGCTACTCTTAGCTCATTCGTGGGGAATCGGGAGATTAAGACAAGCAATAACACCAAGGAAGAGATTGTAGAGAGGTTTTCCCTATCAGAGTAACTACCCTGTCACACGCATGTGAGCGAGTCCTAGAAGTGGAAACAGATTTGGCAGATTCTGGAGCAGGATCAGTCAGTAGCTCCTGGCTGGTGATTTTGCCAATGGCAAACTACCATATTTTTCCTAGTCAAAGAGTCTGGGTCAGGGCATCTGGACTTTAACGTAGTTGTTTTCTTCTAGCTATAGAAGTAGCTGTTTTCAACACTCAAGTTGCAGGATCAATTCTTCTGCTGCTTTACGAGGAACATTCATTTTGGAACTGATGCCCCCCAAAAATGGATGGACCTTTTTTTTATAACTATTGTGAGTGAAAATCTCGCAAATCGCCGCAGATTTCTTTTAATTTGTGCCCAATTCGTGCTGCATTCGGTGTATTCTTACAATTCTCCATGAATCCAACGGAATCCTAACATTTATCAATTCTTGATGATTCGGGGGATTAGTGGTCTGTGTGAATAGGGGCATTAAGCAATTATCTGCTTTAAGCAAGCATTTTTTTTTGTTTGTCCCATGGGTGCTTATTTAAGACGGGTTGGACTTTATACTGACTAGCATAATAGCATAATTAAACTATTTGGGTGCCAGAGCCAAATTACTCACAGACAGGTTAAGGATATGCAAACCAAATAGTCCCAAATCATACTGCTCCTCTAGGAGAAGTCCTTTCAGGGACTATTTGTTTTCTTTCTTAACCCTTTGCATGCTGGGTAATTTTTCATAATTTTTTGTTGTCTGCTGAGTTTATTCAAAATCAACTTTTCGAGAAAAAAAAATCAGGAATGTCGGGCCTGCTGTGGGTGCAGACTGTTTGCAAAGGTTATCAGCAGAGGACAAAAGTCGCCCCTAGAAAGATGCGTAATAAACAAGCAATCATAGCCACACTGTATGTATGTTGTGTGTCTCATGTCTTTATGAAACCTTCATTTATAAAATATGTTTGTAAATAAATCTGCCATATACATGTATAATTGCTGAGATCTTGTATCTTCCTGAACTTAGAGATTGGAGATTAAATCTGACAAGTGTGGATAGTTTCTACAGAATGACACTCCTCACTTTTTAAGCAAACAAAAGTAAACTATTAGCTAGCACATAAGATTTTGGTGCTTACAGTATAAGTGAAATAACCTTCTTTAAAGGGCCTTGGCTGACATTTCCAGCCCTGCTAGAGGTCTAAGTTTTGGTCCGAGTCAACATCTACATCTGCAAGCAGAGAGTGTTTTAGCCATTTCGAGAGGGTTTTATTGAGGTGAGCGATCCAGGGTTTGCTTGTTTTTAGGCTTGATTTCTGTTTGGAATATTCAATATAATCATTTGCAGAGCAGGAAAATAAAAGTTACATTATAGCATTTGGATAATGTCCATGGCAACTATGTGTTTTCTACTGAAATTATGTTCACTATTAACCGTTTGTATACTGGAAACAAGGGAGCGCAGTGGCTTAGTGGTAGAGTGCTTGACTCGAGACTGAGCGGCAGAGGGTTCGAGCCTCACCGGCGTCACTACGTTGTGGTCCTTGAGCAAGACCCATTATCCTAGCTTAGTACTGGTTCAACCCAGGAAGACCCGTCCCTGTTTAACTGAAAGATTGTTTATGGGACGTAAAGAATCAAATCAAACAACAACAAAAAAAAGTATACTGGAAACCCCTAAACCGGTACTTTGCAAAATAGTGAAGATCCAGATAAAATGCAGCATTATCATAGGGTCTGCACTGTTTGCTAAGATTAAAACAACCTTCAGGGACAGAAATACATTATAATTTAGAAACATCTACCTGTGACCCCTTAAAGAACATAATTGGCAGTCCCATACTTATTGTATCAATATGTATGGGAAAATCCATCAGAATACAAAGGGTTAAAGCCTACATGTATAAGTACAATTCTAAATGGGGTTCATTTCTATTCTACACATGAACAGTCTGATGAGAGCATGCTAAATGTTGTTGTATTTTTTAACTGAAGTCCGAATATAGCATGACTTGACCAGACTAAGCGAATGTGCAGAATAGAAACATGATTTCTTTAGATTTGTGCTCAACTTAGCATCGTTCCCACCAGCTGCTGAGGAACCCAATGATTTTCTCTGATTTAGCTATCATGATACATTCATTTATTTGTCTACAAGAAAGGAATTTACCTCAATGAAATCAGTTTTGAAATTCCAGATCCATCATCCAAAACAATTTCAAAATCTAGATCTTTGTTCCAAAATGATCAAAAAATCTAGATCTCATCCATAATGACCCAAAAATTTAGATCCTTAGTAAAGAATCTAGATACTCCAAAATAATCTCCAAAATCAAGATCTCTCTTTCGAAATGATTAAAACAAATTTAGATCTTCCAAAACAAACTCAAAAATCAAAATCTGACGTATCTAGAATTTTGGAAAAGACATATCTAGAGGTTTTGGAATTGTCTTAAAGACAGATCTAGATTTTAAGAATTGTGTTAATGACAAATCTAGATTTTGGGAATTGTCTTAAAGTTGGAACTTTCTTAAAACAAATCTAGATGTTTTAAATTGTATCTAGAATTTTGGAATTGTCTGAAAGACAATTCTAGATTTTTGGAACTGTTTTAAAGATATATCTAGATTTTAGGAATTGTCATAAAGACAGATCTAGATTTTTGGAATTGCTTTAAAGACATACCTAGATTTTTCAAATTGTAGATACAGATCTATATTTTTTTCAAGTTGTTTTAAAGATAGATCTAGATTTTTCAAATTGTCTTAAAGACAGGTCTAATACTTTTCAAATTGTTTTAAAGACAAATCTAGATATGTCAAGTTGTCTTAAAGACAGAGCTAGATTTTTGGAATTGTTTTTAAAGACAGATTTAGATTTTCAAATTGTCTTTAAGACATCTAGAATTTTGGAATTGTTCAGTGACATCTAGATTTTTGGAATTATTTTAAAGACAGATCTAGATTTTTCAAATTGTCTTAAAGACAGATCTAGTTTTTGGAATGGTCTTAAATACAGATCTAGATTTTTGTAATAGTCTTAAAACTGATGAACATATTATGGGTATTTTGAGGTATAAATCTTCCTAGCTAATATGGAACATGATATTGTTATTTTTATGCTATGATTATTACTGCTTTTGTTTCTTCAGTTTATTATTTTTTACAAACACCATTTAATTTTTATTTTCTCTTGTATGTGATATTGTTAATAGATAATTTCTCATGAATAAAATACAAACCATGTACAATAAACTCTTGTTTGCTTGTCATAATTCCATTTTGGTTTAAACAATATTTTATTCAGATAATTTACATGTAGACAGATATATACAATGTCAATATATTCAGGATTTGACAGTAAGCTTTCAGATAATTTCATTTTGAAGATGATGCATATTATTTCACCTGCTACTACATTCTTTCTACAACATTCAGAATGGCCTTCAACAACATGACATATCTATTGTGACTGGACCAGGTGGTAACCCACCCCCCACAGCATGTGCATACAAGGTAAATGTCTTATACATACTAGAGAAACACCACATGCTGTGCATATAAGGGAAACGGCTCATACATACTGGAGAATACATACTGGAGAAACCCTCAATGTTGTGCATACAAAGTTAATAGTTAATACATACTACGGAAATACCTCAGACTGTGCATATGAGGGAAATGGCTAAACACACTAGGGAATGCCTTATGATGTACATACATGGGAAATGACTTGTTAATGCAAGGGAAACACCTAAACCTGCATACTAGGTAAACATCTCATGCATATTTGGGAATACCTTTTGATGTGCATACAATGGAAATGGCTCATACATACTAGGGGAACACCTGCTGAACTTAAGGGAAATGGCTTGTACATATTGAGGAAACACCTTATGTTTCGCATACAAGGCAAATGACTAGTATATACTAGGAAAACACCTACAACTGCATACAAGGGTAAACATCTCCTATATACTAGGGGAACACCTTATGATGTACATACAAGAGAAATGGCTCATATATACTAGGGAAACACCTTATGTTGTGGATACATTTAGGAGAAATTGCTCATGCATATTAGAGAAACACCTTATCTTGTGCATTCAAAGGAAAATGACTTGAGCATACTAGGGAAATGACATACATTATAATGTGCATACAATGGTTAGGCTCCTGCATATTTTGGAAATGCCCCATGCTCTGTATTTAAGGGAAGGGCTCATATGCAAGTTGTGCATACAAGGGGAAAAGCCCCATATACACCATCGAAATGCCTGATGCTGTGCATACAAGGGCAAAAACCTTTGTATTAGGGAAATACTACATACTGTGCATACAAGGGAAAAGCCTCCGATGTATTAGAGAAATACCACATACTGTGCAGACAAGGGAAAAACCTCCGATATATTAGGGAAATACCACATACTGTGCAGACAAGGGAAAAGCCTCCGATATATTAGGGAAATACCACATACTGTGCAGACAAGGGAAAAGCCTCAGATATATTAGGGAAATACCACATACAGTGCAGACAAGGGAAAAGCCCCCTATATACTAGGGAAACACCTCATACTGGGCATACAAGGGAAAAGCCCCCTACATACTAGGGAAACACCTCATACTGTGCATACAAGGGAAAAGCCCCCTATATACTAGAGAAACACCTCAAACTGGGCATACAAGGGAATACACCCCCTTTATACTAGGGAAACACCTCATGCTGTGCATACAAGGGAAGAGCCTCCTATACATAAGGGAAACACCTCATACTGGGCATACAAGGGAAGAGCCCCCTATATACCAGGGAAACACCTCATGCTGGGCATACAAGGAAAAAGCCCCCCCAACCCCTATATACCAGGGAAACACCTCATGCTGGGCATACAAGGAAAAAGCCCCCTATATACCAGGGAAACACCTATAGCTGTGAATACAAGGGAAGAGCCCCCTATATACTAGGGAAACACACATACTGGGCATACAAGGGAAGAGCCCCCTATATACTAGGGAAACACCTCATGCTGGGCATACAAGGAAAAAGCCCCCTATATACTAGGAAAACACCTCATACTGGGCATACAAGGGGATAGCTCCCTATATACTAAGGAAACACCTCATACTGGGCATACAAGGGAAATGCCCCTTACATACCAGGGAAACACCTCGCGCTCGGCATACAAGGGAAAAGCCCCCTATATACCAGGGAAACACCTCATGCTGGGCATACAAGGGAAAAGCCCCCTATATAACAGGGAAACACCTTATGCTGGGCATACAAGGCAAAAGCCCCCTCTATACTAGGGAAACACCTCCTGATGCAGGCTTTCAAGTGGCCATCAACAGAAAAGTAGGGAAAAAGTAGGGATCAAAATTTGGAAAAAGTAGTGAAAAAGTAGGGATTATCGGTGTAAAAAAAGAACGGATAGTAGGGCTTTTCCAAACATAAAATTCATTACAACGAGTTGTTTTAAATAAGTTATTTCAGATTAAATCAGCAGGAAAATACCTGTGACAATAGTACAAGCCAAACAGAGAGACCTTTAAGTTAAACATTAAATCTTTAGGTGTTAAGCGGCACGATCCCTGAATGAACATAGAAGTTAATTTATAAAATAGTGGGTGAAGCGAGTGATGAAAAAATTCTGGATTTTTACGCATAAATGACATTTTGGAATGAAAAAGTAGGGATAATAGGGCATTTTCATGAAAAAGTAGGGAAAAGTAGGAGCAGATCAAGTAGGAAAAATAGGAAAAGTAGGGCCCGCTTGAAAGCCTGCATGATGGGCATACTAGGGAAACACCTCATACTGGGCATACAAGGAAAGAGCCCCCTATATACTAGGGAAACACTCATACTGGGCATACAAGGGAAGAGCCCCCTATATACTAGGGAAACACCTCGTGCTGGACATACAAGGGAAAAGCCCCCTATATACTAAGGAAACACCTCATACTGGGCATACAAGGGAAACGCCCCCTACATACCAGGGAAACACCTCATGCTGGGCATACAAGGGAAAAGCCCTCTATATAACAGGGAAACACCTCATGATGCAGGCTTTCAAGTGCCCATCAACAGAAAAGTAGGGAAAAAGTAGGGATCAAAATTTGGAAAAAGTAGTGAAAAAGTAGGGGTTATCGGTGTAAAAAAAGAACGGATAGTATGGCTTTTCCAAACACCTCATATTGGGCATACAAGGGAAACGCCCCCTACATACCAGGGAAACACCTCATGCTGGGCATACAAGGGAAAAGCCCCCTCTATACTAGGGAAACACCTCATACTGGGCATACAAGGGAAAAGCTTCCTATATACTAGGGAAACACCTCATACTGGGCATACAAGGGAATACACCCCTTTATACTAGGGAAACACCTCATGCTGGGCATACAAGGGAAGAGCCCCCTATATACCAGGGAAATGCCTCGTGCTGTGCATACAAGGGAATAACTCCCTATATACTAGGAAATGCCTCATGCTGTGCATGCAAGGGAATAGCTCCCTATATTCTAGGGAAACACCTTATACGGGGCATACAAGGGAAAAGCCCCCTTTATAATAGGGAAACACCTCATACTGGGCATGCAAGAGAATAGCCCCCTAAATACTAGGGAAACACCTCATACTGGGCATAAAAGGGACAAGCCCCCCTATATACTAGGGAAACACCTCATACTGTGCATACAAGGGAAAAAGCCCCCCTATATACTAGGATAACACTTCATGCTGGACATACAAGGGAATAACACTTCATGATGGGCATACAAGGGAAAGACCCTATATACTAGGGAAACACTTCATGTTGTGCATGCAAGGGAATAGCTCCCTATATACTAGGGAAACACCTCATATTGTGCACACAAGGGAAAAGCCCCCTATATACTAGGGAAACACCTCATGCTGTGCATACAAGGGAAAAAGCCCCCTATATACTAGGGAAACACTTTATGCTGGACATACAAGGGAATAGCCCCCTATATACTAGGGAAACACCTCATACTGTGCATACAAGGGAAAAAGTCCCCTATATACTAGGGAAACACTTTATGTTGGACATACAAGGGAATAGCCCCCTATATACTAGGGAAACACTTCATGCTGGGCATACAAGGGAGAGCCCCCTATATACCAGGTAAACACCAAATGCTGGGCATACAAGGGAAACGCCCCCTATATAACAGGGAAACACCTCATGCTGGGCATACAAGGGAAAAGCCCCCTATATACCAGGGAAACACCTCATGCTGGGCATACAAGGGAAAGAAACCTTATATAACAGGGAAACACCTCATATTGTGTATAAAGGGAAAAGCCCCCTATATACTAGGGAAACACCTCATACTGTGCATACAAGGGAAGAGCCTCCTATATACTAAGGAAACACCTCATACTGTGCATACAAGGGAAAAGCTCCTATATACTCGGTTAACACCTAATGCTGTGCCCCCTATATACTATGGGAATGCATCATATTGTGCATACAAGGGAAGAGCCCCCTATATACTGAGGAAACACCTCATACTGGGCATACAAGGGAAACGCCCCCTACATACCAGGGAAACACCTCATGCTGGGCATACAAGGGAAGAGCCCCCTATATACCAGGGAAACACCTCATGCTGTGCATACAAGGGAATAGCCCCCTATATGCCAAGGAAACACCTTATACTGGGTATACAAGTGAAAAGCCCCCTATATACTAGCGAAACACCTCATACTGGGCATACAAGGGAAGAGCCTCCTATATACTAAGGAAACACATCATACTGTGCATACAAGGGAAAAGCTCCTATATACTAGGGAAACACCTAATGCTGTGCATACAAGGGAAGAGCCCCGTATATACTAAGGAAACACTTAATGCTGTGCATACAAGGGAAAAGCCCCCTATATACTAGGCAAACACCTAATGCTGTGCATACAAGGGAAAAGCCCCCTATATACTATGGAAATGCCTTGTGCTGTGCATACAAGGGAAAAAAAACTATATACTAAGGAAATGCCTAATGCTGTGCATACAAGGGAAAAATAACCTATATACTAGGGAAACAACCATACTGTGCATACAAGGGAAAAGCCCCCTATATACTAGGCAAAAACCTAATGCTGTGCATACAAGGGAAAAGCCCCCTATATACTAAGGAAATGCCTTGTGCTGTGCATACAAGGGAACCTATATACTAAGGAAATGCCTAATGATGTGCATACAATGGGAAAAAAACCTATATACTAGGGAAACAACCATACTGTGCATACAAGGGAAAAGCCCCCTATATACTAGGGAAACACCTCATGCTGGGCATACAAGGGAAGAGCCCCCCTTTATACCAGGGAAATGCATCATATTGTGCATACAAGGGAATAGCCCCCTATATACTACGGAAACACCTCATACTGGGCATACAAAGGAAAAGCTCCCTATATACTAGGGAAACACCTCATATTGTGCATACAAGGGAAAAGCCCCCTTTATACTAGGGAAACACCTCATACTGGGCATACAAGGGAAGAGCCCCCTATATACCAGGGAAACACCTCATACTGTGAATACAAGGGAAGTTCCCCCTGTATATTAGGGAAACACCTCATACTGTGCATACAAGGGAAAAGCCCCCTATATACTAAGGAAACATCTTATACTGGGCATATAAGGGAAAAGCCCCCTATATACTAAGGAAACACCTCATGCTGGGCATACAAGGGAAAGGCCCCCTATATGCCAGGGAAACACCTCATGCTGGGCATACACGGGAAAAGCCCCCTATATAACAGGGAAACACCTCATGCTGTGCATACAAGGGAATAGCCCCCTATATACTAGGGAAACACCTCATGCTGTGCATACAAGGGAAGAGCCCCCTAAATACCAGGGAAACACCTCGTGCTGTGCATACAAGGGAATAGCCCCCTATATGCCAAGGAAATACCTTATACTGGGTATACAAGGGAATAGCCCCCTATATACTAGCGAAACACCTCATACTGGGCATACAAGGGAAGAGCCTCCTATATACTAAGGAAACACCCCATACTGTGCATACAAGGGAAAAGCCCCCTTTATACTAGGGAAACACCTCATACTGGGCATACAAGGGAAGAGCCCCCTATATACCAGGGAAACACCTCATACTGTGAATACAAGGGAAGTTCCCCCTGTATATTAGGGAAACACCTCATACTGTGCATACAAGGGAAAAGCCCCCTATATACTAAGGAAACATCTTATACTGGGCATATAAGGGAAAAGCCCCCTATATACTAAGGAAACACCTCATGCTGGGCATACAAGGGAAAGGCCCCCTATATGCCAGGGAAACACCTCATGCTGGGCATACACGGGAAAAGCCCCCTATATAACAGGGAAACACCTCATGCTGTGCATACAAGGGAATAGCCCCCTATATACTAGGGAAACACCTCATGCTGTGCATACAAGGGAAGAGCCCCCTAAATACCAGGGAAACACCTCGTGCTGTGCATACAAGGGAATAGCCCCCTATATGCCAAGGAAATACCTTATACTGGGTATACAAGGGAAAAGCCCCCTATATACTAGCGAAACACCTCATACTGGGCATACAAGGGAAGAGCCTCCTATATACTAAGGAAACACCTCATACTGTGCATACAAGGTAAAAGCTCCTATATACTAGGGAAACACCTAATGCTGTGCATACAAGGGAAGAGCCCCCTATATACTAAGGAAACACTTAATACTGTGCATACAAGGGAAAAGCTCCTATATACTAGGGAAACACCTAATGCTGTGCATACAAGGGAAGAGCCCCGTATATACTAAGGAAACACTTAATGCTGTGCATACAAGGGAAAAGCCCCCTATATACTAGGCAAACACCTAATGCTGTGCATACAAGGGAAAAAAAACTATATACTAAGGAAATGCCTAATGCTGTGCATACAAGGGAAAAATAACCTATATACTAGGGAAACAACCATACTGTGCATACAAGGGAAAAGCCCCCTATATACTAGGCAAAAACCTAATGCTGTGCATACAAGGGAAAAGCCCCCTATATACTAAGGAAATGCCTTGTGCTGTGCATACAAGGGAACCTATATACTAAGGAAATGCCTAATGATGTGCATACAATGGGAAAAAAACCTATATACTAGGGAAACAACCATACTGTGCATACAAGGGAAAAGCCCCCTATATACTAGGGAAACACCTCATGCTGGGCATACAAGGGAAGAGCCCCCCTTTATACCAGGGAAATGCATCATATTGTGCATACAAGGGAATAGCCCCCTATATACTACGGAAACACCTCATACTGGGCATACAAAGGAAAAGCTCCCTATATACTAGGGAAACACCTCATATTTTGCATACAAGGGAAAAGCCCCCTTTATACTAGGGAAACACCTCATCCTGGGCATACAAGGGAAGAGCCCCCTATATACCAGGGAAACACCTCATACTGTGAATACAAGGGAAGTTCCCCCTGTATATTAGGGAAACACCTCATACTGTGCATACAAGGGAAAAGCCCCCTATATACTAAGGAAACATCTCATACTGGGCATATAAGGGAAAAGCCCCCTATATACTAAGGAAACACCTCATGCTGGGCATACAAGGGAAAGGCCCCCTATATGCCAGGGAAACACCTCATGCTGGGCATACACGGGAATAGCCCCCTATATACTAGGGAAACACCTCATGCTGTGCATACAAGGGAAGAGCCCCCTAAATACCAGGGAAACACCTCGTGCTGTGCATACAAGGGAATAGCCCCCTATATGCCAAGGAAATACCTTATACTGGGTATACAAGGGAAAAGCCCCCTATATACTAGCGAAACACCTCATACTGGGCATACAAGGGAAGAGCCTCCTATATACTAAGGAAACACCTCATACTGTGCATACAAGGTAAAAGCTCCTATATACTAGGGAAACACCTAATGCTGTGCATACAAGGGAAGAGCCCCCTATATACTAAGGAAACACTTAATACTGTGCATACAAGGGAAAAGCTCCTATATACTAGGGAAACACCTAATGCTGTGCATACAAGGGAAGAGCCCCGTATATACTAAGGAAACACTTAATGCTGTGCATACAAGGGAAAATCCCCCTATATACTAGGCAAACACCTAATGCTGTGCATACAAGGGAAAAGCCCCCTATATACTAAGGAAATGCCTTGTGCTGTGCATACAAGGGAAAAAAACCTATATACTAAGGAAATGCCTAATGCTGTGCATACAAGGGAAAAATAACCTATATACTAGGGAAACAACCATACTGTGCATACAAGGGAAAAGCCCCCTATATACTAGGCAAAAACCTAATGCTGTGCATACAAGGGAAAAGCCCCCCTATATACTAAGGAAATGCCTTGTGCTGTGCATACAAGGGAACCTATATACTAAGGAAATGCCTAATGATGTGCATACAATGGGAAAAAAACCTATATACTAGGGAAACAACCATACTGTGCATACAAGGGAAAAGCCCCCTATATACTAGGGAAACACCTCATGCTGGGCATACAAGGGAAGAGCCCCCCTTTATACCAGGGAAATGCATCATATTGTGCATACAAGGGAATAGCCCCCTTTATACTAGGGAAACACCTCATACTGGGCATACAAGGGAAGAGCCCCCTATATACCAGGGAAACACCTCATACTGTGAATACAAGGGAAGTTCCCCCTGTATATTAGGGAAACACCTCATACTGTGCATACAAGGGAATAGCCCCCTATATACTACGGAAACACCTCATACTGGGCATACAAAGGAAAAGCTCCCTATATACTAGGGAAACACCTCATATTGTGCATACAAGGGAAAAGCCCCCTTTATACTAGGGAAACACCTCATACTGGGCATACAAGGGAAGAGCCCCCTATATACCAGGGAAACACCTCATACTGTGAATACAAGGGAAGTTCCCCCTGTATATTAGGGAAACACCTCATACTGTGCATACAAGGGAAAAGCCCCCTATATACTAAGGAAACATCTTATACTGGGCATATAAGGGAAAAGCCCCCTATATACTAAGGAAACACCTCATGCTGGGCATACAAGGGAAAGGCCCCCTATATGCCAGGGAAACACCTCATGCTGGGCATACACGGGAAAAGCCCCCTATATAACAGGGAAACACCTCATGCTGTGCATACAAGGGAATAGCCCCCTATATACTAGGGAAACACCTCATGCTGTGCATACAAGGGAAGAGCCCCCTAAATACCAGGGAAACACCTCGTGCTGTGCATACAAGGGAATAGCCCCCTATATGCCAAGGAAATACCTTATACTGGGTATACAAGGGAAAAGCCCCCTATATACTAGCGAAACACCTCATACTGGGCATACAAAGGAAAAGCTCCCTATATACTAGGGAAACACCTCATATTGTGCATACAAGGGAAAAGCCCCCTTTATACTAGGGAAACACCTCATACTGGGCATACAAGGGAAGAGCCCCCTATATACCAGGGAAACACCTCATACTGTGAATACAAGGGAAGTTCCCCCTGTATATTAGGGAAACACCTCATACTGTGCATACAAGGGAATAGCCCCCTATATACTACGGAAACACCTCATACTGGGCATACAAAGGAAAAGCTCCCTATATACTAGGGAAACACCTCATATTGTGCATACAAGGGAAAAGCCCCCTTTATACTAGGGAAACACCTCATACTGGGCATACAAGGGAAGAGCCCCCTATATACCAGGGAAACACCTCATACTGTGAATACAAGGGAAGTTCCCCCTGTATATTAGGGAAACACCTCATACTGTGCATACAAGGGAAAAGCCCCCTATATACTAAGGAAACATCTTATACTGGGCATATAAGGGAAAAGCCCCCTATATACTAAGGAAACACCTCATGCTGGGCATACAAGGGAAAGGCCCCCTATATGCCAGGGAAACACCTCATGCTGGGCATACACGGGAAAAGCCCCCTATATAACAGGGAAACACCTCATGCTGTGCATACAAGGGAATAGCCCCCTATATACTAGGGAAACACCTCATGCTGTGCATACAAGGGAAGAGCCCCCTAAATACCAGGGAAACACCTCGTGCTGTGCATACAAGGGAATAGCCCCCTATATGCCAAGGAAATACCTTATACTGGGTATACAAGGGAAAAGCCCCCTATATACTAGCGAAACACCTCATACTGGGCATACAAAGGAAAAGCTCCCTATATACTAGGGAAACACCTCATATTGTGCATACAAGGGAAAAGCCCCCTTTATACTAGGGAAACACCTCATACTGGGCATACAAGGGAAGAGCCCCCTATATACCAGGGAAACACCTCATACTGTGAATACAAGGGAAGTTCCCCCTGTATATTAGGGAAACACCTCATACTGTGCATACAAGGGAATAGCCCCCTATATACTACGGAAACACCTCATACTGGGCATACAAAGGAAAAGCTCCCTATATACTAGGGAAACACCTCATATTGTGCATACAAGGGAAAAGCCCCCTTTATACTAGGGAAACACCTCATACTGGGCATACAAGGGAAGAGCCCCCTATATACCAGGGAAACACCTCATACTGTGAATACAAGGGAAGTTCCCCCTGTATATTAGGGAAACACCTCATACTGTGCATACAAGGGAAAAGCCCCCTATATACTAAGGAAACATCTTATACTGGGCATATAAGGGAAAAGCCCCCTATATACTAAGGAAACACCTCATGCTGGGCATACAAGGGAAAGGCCCCCTATATGCCAGGGAAACACCTCATGCTGGGCATACACGGGAAAAGCCCCCTATATAACAGGGAAACACCTCATGCTGTGCATACAAGGGAATAGCCCCCTATATACTAGGGAAACACCTCATGCTGTGCATACAAGGGAAGAGCCCCCTAAATACCAGGGAAACACCTCGTGCTGTGCATACAAGGGAATAGCCCCCTATATGCCAAGGAAATACCTTATACTGGGTATACAAGGGAAAAGCCCCCTATATACTAGCGAAACACCTCATACTGGGCATACAAGGGAAGAGCCTCCTATATACTAAGGAAACACCTCATACTGTGCATACAAGGCAAAAGCTCCTATATACTAGGGAAACACCTAATGCTGTGCATACAAGGGAAGAGCCCCCTATATACTAAGGAAACACTTAATGCTGTGCATACAAGGGAAAAGCCCCCTATATACTAGGCAAACACCTAATGCTGTGCATACAAGGGAAAAGCCCCCTATATACTAAGGAAATGCCTTGTGCTGTGCATACAAGGGAACCTATATACTAAGGAAATGCCTTATGCTGTGCATACAATGGAAAAAAAACTATATACTAGGGAAACAACCATACTGTGCATACAAGGGAAAAGCCCCCTATATACTAGGCAAACACCTAATGCTGTGCATACAAGGGAAAAACCCTCTATATACTAGGGAACAAGCAAACTGTGCATACAAGGGAAAAGCTCCCTATATACTAGGCAAACACCTAATGCTGTGCATACAAGGGAAAAGCTCCCTATATACTAGGGAACAACCATACTGTGCATACAAGGGAAAAGCCCCCTATATACTAGGCAAACACCTAATGCTGTGCATACAAGGGAAAAGCCCCCTATATACTAGGGAAACACTTTATACTGTGCATACAAGGGAAAAGCCCTCTATATACTAGGGAAACACCTCATACTGTGCAAACAAGGGAAGAAACCTATATACTAGGCAAACTTCGTAATGCTTCGAACTAGACACAGAACATGCCGAGCTGCGGGGTCAGCTGTTAAAATGCTCAGAACTGGATACATAACATGTCAAGCTGCAGGAAAAGCTGTTAAAATGCTGGGAAAAAGATGCACCTGTTAAAATTATCAGAACTAGACACAGAACTGACCAAGCTGCGGGATCAGCTTTTAAAATGCTCGGAACAAGACACAGAAGAGATAGAGCTGCCAGAACAGCTGTTAAAATGCTTGGAACAAGACCAAAACATGCGGAGCTTCCGGATCAGCTGTTAAAATGCTGGGAACCCGACATAGAACAGACCGAGCTGCGACATCAGCTGTTAAAATGCTGGGAACCCGACATAGAACAGACCGAGCTGCGACATCAGCTGTTAAAATGCTAGATACAAGTATCAGAATAGACCGAGCTGAGGTACTAGCTGTTAAAAGGCTCGGAACAAGAGGCAGAGCATGTAAAGCTGCGAGAACAGCTGGTAAAATGCTCCGAACAAGACGCAAAACATGCTGAGCTGCGGGATCAGCTTTTAAATGCTGGGAACAAGTCACAGAACAAACTGAGCTGTCAGAACAGCTGTTAAAATGCTCCGAACAGGACACAGAACATGCCGAGCTGCCCGAACAGCTGTTAAAATGCTGGGAACCAGACATAGAACAGACCGAGCTGCAGGATCAGCAGTTTAAATGCTTGGAACAAGACATAGAGCCTGCCGAGCTTTAGGAACAGCTGTTAAAATGCTCCGAACAAGATGTAAATCATGCCGACCTGTGGAATCAGCTGTTTAAATGCTTGGAACAAGACACAGAACATGCCTACCGGAGAGATCAGTTGTTAAAATGCTGGGAACAAGAGGCAGAACATGTCAAGCTGCGAGAACAGCTGTTAAAATGCTCCGGACAAGATGCAAAACATGCTGAGCTGCAGGATCAGGTTTTAAAATGCTGGGAACAAGTCACAGAACAAACCGAGCTGTCCGAACAGCTGTTAAAATGCTCCAAACAGGACGCAGAACATACCGAGCTGCCAGAACAGCTGTAAAAATGCTGGGAACCAGACATAGAACAGATCAAGCTGCGGGATCAGCTGTTAAAATGCTTGGTACAAGACACAGAACAACCCGAGCTGCCGGATCAGCTGTTCAAATGCTCCAAACAAGACGCAGAACATACCGAGCTGCCAGAACAGCTGTAAAAATGCTGGGAACCAGACATAGAGCAGACCAAGCTGCGGGATCAGCTGTTAAAATGCTTGGTACAAGACACAGAACAACCCGAGCTGCCGGATCAGCTGTTAAAATGCTCCAAACAAGACGCAGAACATACCGAGCTGCCAGAACAGCTGTAAAAATGCTGGGAACCAGACATAGAGCAGACCAAGCTGCGGGATCAGCTGTTAAAATGCTCGGAACAAGATGCAGATCATGCCAACCTGAGAGATCAGCTGTTAAAATGCTTGGAACAAGACACAGAACAAGTGGAAATGCGGACACAGCTGTTAAAATGCTCAAAATAAGACACATAACATGCTGAGCTGTAGGAACAGCAGTTTAAATGCTCCAAACAAGATGCAGATCATGCCGACCTGTGGGATCAACTGTTTAAATGCTCGGAACAAGACACAGAACAAGCCGAAATGCAGGAACAGATGTTAAAATGCTCAAAATAAGACACATAACGTGGTTAGCTGTGGAAACAGCAGTTAAGATGCTCGGAACAAGATGCAAAACATGCCGACCTGCAGGACCAGCGATTAAAATGCTTGGAACAAGACACAGAACATTCTGAACTGCTGTTAAATTCCCCATAACCGGATATATAACATGCCAAGCTGCGGGAAAAGCTGTTAAAATGCTCGGAACAAGTCACAGAAGAGATAGAGCTGACGGAAAAGCTGTTTAAATGCTCGGAACAAGACGAGAACATGCGGAGCTGCCAGAACAGCTGTTAAAATGCTTGGAACAAGACATAGAACATTCCGAACTGCGGTACCAGCTTTTAAATTTCTGAACCTGCTGACCTGCGGGATCAGCTGTTAAAATGCTAGGAAAAAGAAGCAGAACCTGGGAACAAGTCACAGTAGAGATAGAGCTGCCGGAACAGCTGTTTAAATGCTTGGAACAAGACACAGAACATTCCAAACTGCGGTACCAGCTTTTAAATTCCAGAACCTGCTGACCTGCGGGAGCAGCTGTTAAAATGCTAGGAAAAAGATACAGAACCTGCTGACCTGCGGGATCAGCTGTTAAAATTATCTGAACAAGACACAGAACTGATCAAGCTGCGGGATCAGCTTTTAAAATGCTGGGAACAAGTCACAGAAGAGATAGAGCTGCAGGAACAGCTGTTTAAATGCTCGGAACAAGACGAGAACATGCGGAGCTGCCAGAACAGCTGTTAAAATGCTTGAAACAAGACATAGAACAGACTGAGGTGCGGGATCAGCTGTTAAAATGCTAGGAACAAGAATCAGAATAGACCGAGCTGCGGTACTAGCTGTTAAAATGCTCGGAACAAGAGGCAGAACATGTCAAGCTGCGAGAGCTGCTGTTAAAATAGTCTTAACACAACGCAAAACATGCTGAGCTGCGAGATCAGCTGTTAAAATGCTCAAAACAAGATGCAGAACAGACCCGAGCTATGTTATAAGATGTTAAAATGCTCCAAACGAGGCACAGAACAGCCAAAATGCAGGATCAGCTGTTAAAATGCTCAGAACAAGATGTAGATCAAAGTGACCTGAGGGATCAGCTGTTGAAATGCTTGGAACAAGACACAAAACATGCCTACCTGAGAGATCAGCTGTTAAAATGCTCGGAACAAGACACAGAACAAGCCGAAATGCGGGAACAGATATTAAAATGCTCAAAATAAGTTACTCAAAAGGCCTAGCTGCGGGATCAGCTGTTAAAACGCTCAGAACAAGACACAGAATAGGTCAAGCTGCGGGATAAGCTGTTTAAATGACATATATTAACAGGCCCAGCTGCGGATTCAGCTGTTGAGTTGTTCCAAACAAGATGCACAGCAAGCCGAGCTGTGTGATCAGCTGTCAAAATGCTTGGAACAAATTATATAACAGCGAGCTGCAGGATCAGCTGTAAAATGCATTGAATGAGACAGCAGAACAGTCTACGCTGCAGGACCAGCTGTTGAAATGCTCGGAACAAGACGCATAAACAGGCCAAGCTTAGGATCAGCTGTTAAAATGCTCAGAACAAGTTACATATTAGGCCAAGCTGCGGGATCAGCTGTAAAAATGCTCGCAAAAAGACGCAGAACAGGCAGAGATGTGGGATTAGCTGTTAAAATGCTTCGAACACGTTACATAACATGCTGAGCTGCAGGATCAGCTGTGAAAATGCTTAGAACAAGACACAGAACATGCCAAGCTGCGAATTCAACTGTTAAAAAGCTCTGAACAAGATACATGACAACCAGAGCGGCGGGATCAGCAGTTAAAATGCTCGGGACAAGTTACATAACAGGTCGAGCTGTAGGATCAGCTGTTAAATGCTCAGAACAATACGCAGAACAGGCTGAGCTGTGGGATCAGCTGTTAAAATTCTTGGAACAAGATGCAGAACAGGCAGAGCTGGAGGATCAGCTGTTATGATGCTCAGAACAAGACACAGAACAGGCTGAGCTGTGGGATCTGCTGTTAAAATGTTCAAAACAAGACACAGAACAGTCCAAGCTGCGGGATCAGCTGTTTAAATGCTCAGAACAAGACACAGAACAGTCCAAGCTGCGGGATCAGCTGTTTAAATGCTCAGAACAACACACAGAACAGTCCAAGCTGCGGGATCAGCTGTTTAAATGCTCGGAACAAGACACAGAACAGTCCAAGCTGCGGGATCTGCTGTTAAAATGCTCGGAACAAGACACAGAACAGTCCAAGCTGCGGGATCTGCTGTTAAAATGTTCAGAACAAGACACAGAACAGTCCAAGATGCGGGATCAGCTGTTTAAATGCTCGGAACAAGACACAGAACAGTCCAAGCTGCGGGATCTGCTGTTAAAATGTTCAAAACAAGACACAGAACAGTCCAAGCTGCGGGATCAGCTGTTTAAATGCTCAGAACAAGACACAGAACAGTCCAAGATGCGGGATCAGCTGTTTAAATGCTCAGAACAAGACACAGAACAGTCCAAGCTGCGGGATCTGCTGTTAAAATGTTCAGAACAAGACACAGAACAGTCCAAGCTGCGGGATCAGCTGTTAAAATGCTCAGAACAAGATGTAGATCAAAGTGACCTGAGGGATCAGCTGTTGAAATGCTTGGAACAAGACACAAAACATGCCTACCTGAGAGATCAGCTGTTAAAATGCTCGGAACAAGACACAGAACAAGCCGAAATGCGGGAACAGATATTAAAATGCTCAAAATAAGTTACTCAAAAGGCCTAGCTGCGGGATCAGCTGTTAAAACGCTCAGAACAAGACACAGAATAGGTCAAGCTGCGGGATAAGCTGTTTAAATGACATATATTAACAGGCCCAGCTGCGGATTCAGCTGTTGAGTTGTTCCAAACAAGATGCACAGCAAGCCGAGCTGTGTGATCAGCTGTCAAAATGCTTGGAACAAATTATATAACAGCGAGCTGCAGGATCAGCTGTAAAATGCATTGAAAGAGACAGCAGAACAGTCTACGCTGCAGGACCAGCTGTTGAAATGCTCGGAACAAGACGCATAAACAGGCCAAGCTTGGGATCAGCTGTTAAAATGCTCAGAACAAGTTACATATTAGGCCAAGCTGCGGGATCAGCTGTAAAAATGCTCGCAAAAAGACGCAGAACAGGCAGAGATGTGGGATTAGCTGTTAAAATGCTTGGAACACGTTACATAACATGCTGAGCTGCAGGATCAGCTGTGAAAATGCTTAGAACAAGACACAGAACATGCCAAGCTGCGAATTCAACTGTTAAAAAGCTCTGAACAAGATACATGACAACCAGAGCGGCGGGATCAGCAGTTAAAATGCTCGGGACAAGTTACATAACAGGTCGAGCTGTAGGATCAGCTGTTAAATGCTCAGAACAATACGCAGAACAGGCTGAGCTGTGGGATCAGCTGTTAAAATTCTTGGAACAAGATGCAGAACAGGCAGAGCTGGAGGATCAGCTGTTAAGATGCTCAGAACAAGACACAGAACAGGCTGAGCTGTGGGATCTGCTGTTAAAATGTTCAGAACAAGACACAGAACAGTCCAAGCTGCGGGATCAGCTGTTTAAATGTTCAGAACAAGACATACAACAGTCCAAGCTGCGGGATCAGCTGTTTAAATGCTCAGAACAAGACACAGAACAGTCCAAGCTGCGGGATCAGCTGTTAAAATGCTCGGAACAAGACATAGAACAGTCCAAGCTGCGGGATCTGCTGTTTAAATGCTCAGAACAACACACAGAACAGTCCAAGATGCGGGATCAGCTGTTTAAATGCTCAGAACAACACACAGAACAGTCCAAGATGCGGGATCAGCTGTTTAAATGCTCGGAACAAGACATAGAACAGTCCAAGCTGCGGGATCTGCTGTTAAAATGCTCGGAACAAGACACAGAACAGTCCAAGCTGCGGGATCAGCTGTTTAAATGCTCAGAACAAGACACAGAACAGTCCAAGCTGCGGGATCAGCTGTTTAAATGCTCAGAACAACACACAGAACAGTCCAAGATGCGGGATCAGCTGTTTAAATGCTCGGAACAAGACACAGAACAGTCCAAGCTGCGGGATCTGCTGTTAAAATGCTCGGAACAAGACACAGAACAGTCCAAGCTGCGGGATCTGCTGTTAAAATGTTCAGAACAAGACACAGAACAGTCCAAGCTGCGGAATCTGCTGTTAAAATGCTCAGAACAAAACACAAAACAGTCCAAGCTGCGGGATCTGCTGTTAAAATGCTCAGAACAAGACACAGAACAGTCCAAGCTGCGGGATCTGCTGTTAAAATGTTCAGAACAAGACACAGAACAGTCCAAGATGCGGGATCTGCTGTTAAAATGCTCGGACCAAGACACAGAACAGTCCAAGCTGCGGGATCAGCTGTTTAAATGTTCAGAACAAGACACAGAACAGTCCAAGATGCGGGATCAGCTGTTTAAATGCTCAGAACAAGACACAGAACAGTCCAAGATGCGGGATCAGCTGTTTAAATGCTCAGAACAAGACACAGAACAGTCCAAGATGCGGGATCAGCTGTTTAAATGATCAGAACAAGACACAGAACAGTCCAAGCTGCGGGATCTGCTGTTAAAATGCTCGGAACAAGACACAGAACAGTCCAAGCTGCGGGATCTGCTGTTAAAATGTTCAGAACAAGACACAGAACAGTCCAAGCTGCGGGATCTGCTGTTAAAATGTTCAGAACAAGACACAGAACAGTCCAAGCTGCGGGATCTGCTGTTAAAATGCTCAGAACAAGACACAGAACAGTCCAAGCTGCGGGATCTGCTGTTAAAATGCTCAGAACAAGACACAGAACAGTCCAAGCTGCGGGATCTGCTGTTAAAATGCTCAGAACAAGACACAGAACAGTCCAAGATGCGGGATCTGCTGTTAAAATGCTCGGAACAAGACACAGAACAGTCCAAGCTGCGGGATCTGCTGTTAAAATGTTCAGAACAAGACACAGAACAGTCCAAGCTGCGGGATCTGCTGTTAAAATGCTCGGACCAAGACACAGAACAGTCCAAGCTGCGGGATCAGCTGTTAAAATGCTCAGAACAAGACACAGAACAGTCCAAGCTGCGGGATCAGCTGTTTAAATGCTCAGAACAAGACACAGAACAGTCCAAGATGCGGGATCAGCTGTTAAAATGTTCAGAACAAGACACAGAACAGTCCAAGATGCGGGATCAGCTGTTAAAATGTTCAGAACAAGACACAGAACAGTCCCAGCTGCGGGATCTGCTGTTAAAATGCTCGGACCAAGACACAGAACAGTCCAAGCTGCGGGATCAGCTGTTTAAATGCTCAGAACAACACACAGAACAGTCCAAGATGCGGGATCAGCTGTTTAAATGCTCGGAACAAGACACAGAACAGTCCAAGCTGCGGGATCTGCTGTTAAAATGCTCAGAACAAGACACAGAACAGTCCAAGATGCGGGATCAGCTGTTTAAATGCTCAGAACAAGACACAGAACAGTCCAAGATGCGGGATCAGCAGTTAAAATGCTCAGAACAAGACACAGAACATTCCAAGCTGCGGGATCAGCTGTTAAATGCTCAGAACAATACGCAGAACAGGCTGAGCTGTGGGATCAGCTGTTAAAATTCTTGGAACAAGATGCAGAACAGGCAGAGCTGGAGGATCAGCTGTTAAGATGCTCGGAACAAGACACAGAACAGTCCAAGCTGCGGGATCAGCTGTTTAAATGCTCAGAACAAGACACAGAACAGTCCAAGCTGCGGGATCAGCTGTTTAAATGCTCAGAACAAGACACAGAACAGTCCAAGCTGCGGGATCAGCTGTTTAAATGCTCAGAACAAGACACAGAACAGTCCAAGATGCGGGATCAGCTGTTAAAATGCTCAGAACAAGACATAGAACAGTCCAAGCTGCGGGATCAGCTGTTTAAATGCTCAGAACAAGACACAGAACAGGCTGAGCTGTGGGATCAGCTGTTTAAATGCTCAGAACAAGACACAGAACAGGCTGAGCTGTGGGATCTGCTGTTAAAATGTTCAGAACAAGACACAGAACAGTCCAAGCTGCGGGATCAGCTGTTTAAATGCTCAGAACAAGACACAGAACAGTCCAAGCTGCGGGATCAGCTGTTTAAATGCTCAGAACAAGACATAGAACGGTCCAAGCTGCGGGATCTGCTGTTAAAATGCTCGGAACAACACACAGAACAGTCCAAGCTGCGGGATCAGCTGTTTAAATGCTCAGAACAAGACATAGAACAGTCCAAGCTGCGGGATCAGCTGTTTAAATGCTCGGAACAAGACACAGAACAGTCCAAGCTGCGGGATCTGCTGTTAAAATGCTCGGAACAAGACACAGAACAGTCCAAGCTGCGGGATCTGCTGTTAAAATGTTCAGAACAAGACACAGAACAGTCCAAGCTGCGGGATCTGCTGTTAAAATGCTCAGAACAAAACACAGAACAGTCCAAGCTGCGGGATCTGCTGTTTAAATGCTCAGAACAAGACACAGAACAGTCCAAGATGCGGGATCAGCTGTTTAAATGCTCGGAACAAGACACAGAACAGTCCAAGCTGCGGGATCTGCTGTTAAAATGTTCAGAACAAGACACAGAACAGTCCAAGCTGCGGGATCAGCTGTTTAAATGCTCAGAACAAGACATAGAACAGTCCAAGCTGCGAGATCTGCTGTTTTAATGCTCGGAACAACACACAGAACAGTCCAAGCTGCGGGATCTGCTGTTAAAATGCTCAGAACAAGACACAGAACAGTCCAAGCTGCGGGATCTGCTGTTAAAATGCTCAGAACAAGACACAGAACAGTCCAAGCTGCAGGATCTGCTGTTTAAATGCTCAGAACAAGACACAGAACAGTCCAAGCTGCGGGATCAGCTGTTTAAATGCTCAGAACAAGACACAGAACAGTCCAAGCTGCGGGATCTGCTGTTAAAATGCTCAGAACAAGACACAGAACAGTCCAAGCTGCGGGATCTGCTGTTTAAATGCTCAGAACAAGACACAGAACAGTCCAAGATGCGGGATCTGCTGTTAAAATGCTCGGAACAAGACACAGAACAGTCCAAGCTGCGAGATCTGCTGTTTAAATGCTCGGAACAAGACACAGAACAGTCCAAGCTGCGGGATCTGCTGTTAAAATGCTCAGAACAAGACACAGAACAGTCCAAGCTGCGGGATCTGCTGTTAAAATGCTCAGAACAAGACACAGAACAGTCCAAGCTGCGGGATCAGCTGTTTAAATGCTCAGAACAAGACACAGAACAGTCCAAGCTGCGGGATCTGCTGTTAAAATGCTCGGAACAAGACACAGAACAGTCCAAGCTGCGGGATCTGCTGTTAAAATGCTCAGAACAAGACACAGAACAGTCCAAGCTGCGGGATCTGCTGTTAAAATGCTCAGAACAAGACACAGAACAGTCCAAGCTGCGGGATCAGCTGTTTAAATGCTCAGAACAAGACACAGAACAGTCCAAGATGCGGGATCAGCTGTTTAAATGCTCAGAACAAAACACAGAACAGTCCAAGATGCGGGATCTGCTGTTAAAATGCTCAGAACAAGACACAAAACAGTCCAAGATGCGGGATCTGCTGTTTAAATGCTCGGAACAAGACACAGAACAGTCAAAGATGCGGGATCAGCTGTTTAAATGCTCGGAACAAGACACAGAACAGTCCAAGCTGCGGGATCTGCTGTTAAAATGCTCGGAACTAGACACAGAACAGTCCAAGATGCGGGATCAGCTGTTTAAATGCTCAGAACAACACACAGAACAGTCCAAGCTGCGGGATCAGCTGTTAAAATGCTCGGAACAACACACAGAACAGTCCAAGCTGCGAGATCTGCTGTTTAAATGCTCAGAACAAGACACAGAACAGTCCAAGCTGCGGGATCTGCTGTTAAAATGTTCAAAACAAGACACAGAACAGTCCAAGCTGCGAGATCTGCTGTTAAAATGCTCGGAACAAGACACAGAACAGTCCAAGCTGCGGGATCTGCTGTTAAAATGTTCAGAACAAGACACAGAACAGTCCAAGCTGCGGGATCTGCTGTTAAAATGCTCGGACCAAGACACAGAACAGTCCAAGCTGCGGGATCTGCTGTTAAAATGTTCAGAACAAGACACAGAACAGTCCAAGCTGCGGGATCTGCTGTTAAAATGCTCGGAACAAGACACAGAACAGTCCAAGCTGCGGGATCTGCTGTTTAAATGCTCGGAACAAGACACAGAACAGTCCAAGCTGCGGGATCAGCTGTTTAAATGCTCGGAACAAGACACAGAACAGTCCAAGCTGCGGGATCTGCTGTTAAAATGCTCAGAACGAGACACAGAACAGTCCAAGATGCGGGATCTGCTGTTAAAATGCTCGGAACAAGACACAGAACAGTCCAAGCTGCGGGATCTGCTGTTTAAATGCTCAGAACAAGACACAGAACAGTCCAAGCTGCGGGATCTGCTGTTAAAATGCTCAGAACAAGACACAGAACAGTCCAAGCTGCGGGATCTGCTGTTAAAATGCTCAGAACAAGACACAGAACAGTCCAAGATGCGGGATCAGCTGTTTAAATGCTCAGAACAAGACACAGAACAGTCCAAGATGCGGGATCTGCTGTTAAAATGTTCAGAACAAGACACAGAACAGTCCAAGCTGCGAGATCTGCTGTTTAAATGCTCGGAACAACACACAGAACAGTCCAAGATGCGGGATCTGCTGTTAAAATGCTCAGAACAAGACACAGAACAGTCCAAGCTGCGGGATCAGCTGTTAAAATGCTCAGAACAAGACACAGAACAGTCCAAGCTGCGGGATCTGCTGTTTAAATGCTCAGAACAAGACACAGAACAGTCCAAGCTGCGGGATCTGCTGTTAAAATGCTCAGAACAAGACACAGAACAGTCCAAGCTGCGAGATCTGCTGTTTAAATGCTCAGAACAAGACACAGAACAGTCCAAGATGCGGGATCAGCTGTTTAAATGCTCAGAACAAGACACAGAACAGTCCAAGCTGCGGGATCAGCTGTTTAAATGCTCAGAACAAGACACAGAACAGTCTAAGATGCGGGATCAGCTGTTTAAATGCTCAGAACAAGACACAGAACAGTCCAAGATGCGGGATCAGCTGTTTAAATGCTCGGAACAAGACACAAAACAGTCCAAGATGCGGGATCTGCTGTTTAAATGCTCGGAACAAGACACAGAACAGTCAAAGCTGCGGGATCTGCTGTTAAAATGCTCAGAACAAGACACAGAACAGTCCAAGCTGCGGGATCTGCTGTTAAAATGTTCAGAACAAGACACAGAACAGTCCAAGATGCGGGATCTGCTGTTAAAATGCTCGGACCAAGACACAGAACAGTCCAAGCTGCGGGATCAGCTGTTTAAATGTTCAGAACAAGACACAGAACAGTCCAAGATGCGGGATCAGCTGTTTAAATGCTCAGAACAAGACACAGAACAGTCCAAGATGCGGGATCAGCTGTTTAAATGCTCAGAACAAGACACAGAACAGTCCAAGATGCGGGATTAGCTGTTTAAATGCTCAGAACAAGACACAGAACAGTCCAAGCTGCGGGATCTGCTGTTAAAATGCTCGGAACAAGACACAGAACAGTCCAAGCTGCGGGATCTGCTGTTAAAATGTTCAGAACAAGACACAGAACAGTCCAAGCTGCGGGATCTGCTGTTAAAATGTTCAGAACAAGACACAGAACAGTCCAAGCTGCGGGATCAGCTGTTAAAATGCTCAGAACAACACACAGAACAGTCCAAGATGCGGGATCTGCTGTTAAAATGCTCAGAACAAGACACAGAACAGTCCAAGCTGCGGGATCTGCTGTTTAAATGCTCAGAACAAGACACAGAACAGTCCAAGATGCGGGATCAGCTGTTTAAATGCTCAGAACAAGACACAGAACAGTCCAAGCTGCGGGATCTGCTGTTAAAATGCTCAGAACAACACACAGAACAGTCCAAGATGCGGGATCAGCTGTTTAAATGCTCAGAACAAGACACAGAACAGTCCAAGCTGCGGGATCTGCTGTTAAAATGCTCAGAACAAGACACAGAACAGTCCAAGCTGCGGGATCTGCTGTTAAAATGCTCAGAACAAGACACAGAACAGTCCAAGCTGCGGGATCTGCTGTTAAAATGCTCAGAACAAGACACAGAACAGTCCAAGATGCGGGATCTGCTGTTAAAATGCTCGGAACAAGACACAGAACAGTCCAAGCTGCGGGATCTGCTGTTAAAATGTTCAGAACAAGACACAGAACAGTCCAAGCTGCGGGATCTGCTGTTAAAATGCTCGGACCAAGACACAGAACAGTCCAAGCTGCGGGATCAGCTGTTAAAATGCTCAGAACAAGACACAGAACAGTCCAAGCTGCGGGATCAGCTGTTTAAATGCTCAGAACAAGACACAGAACAGTCCAAGATGCGGGATCAGCTGTTAAAATGTTCAGAACAAGACACAGAACAGTCCAAGATGCGGGATCAGCTGTTAAAATGTTCAGAACAAGACACAGAACAGTCCAAGCTGCGGGATCTGCTGTTAAAATGCTCGGAACAAGACACAGAACAGTCCAAGCTGCGGGATCAGCTGTTTAAATGCTCAGAACAACACACAGAACAGTCCAAGATGCGGGATCAGCTGTTTAAATGCTCGGAACAAGACACAGAACAGTCCAAGCTGCGGGATCTGCTGTTAAAATGCTCAGAACAAGACACAGAACAGTCCAAGATGCGGGATCAGCTGTTTAAATGCTCAGAACAAGACACAGAACAGTCCAAAATGCGGGATCAGCAGTTAAAATGCTCAGAACAAGACACAGAACATTCCAAGCTGCGGGATCAGCTGTTAAATGCTCAGAACAATACGCAGAACAGGCTGAGCTGTGGGATCAGCTGTTAAAATTCTTGGAACAAGATGCAGAACAGGCAGAGCTGGAGGATCAGCTGTTAAGATGCTCGGAACAAGACACAGAACAGTCCAAGCTGCGGGATCAGCTGTTTAAATGCTCAGAACAAGACACAGAACAGTCCAAGCTGCGGGATCAGCTGTTTAAATGCTCAGAACAAGACACAGAACAGTCCAAGCTGCGGGATCAGCTGTTTAAATGCTCAGAACAAGACACAGAACAGTCCAAGATGCGGGATCAGCTGTTAAAATGCTCAGAACAAGACATAGAACAGTCCAAGCTGCGGGATCAGCTGTTTAAATGCTCAGAACAAGACACAGAACAGGCTGAGCTGTGGGATCAGCTGTTTAAATGCTCAGAACAAGACACAGAACAGGCTGAGCTGTGGGATCTGCTGTTAAAATGTTCAGAACAAGACACAGAACAGTCCAAGCTGCGGGATCAGCTGTTTAAATGCTCAGAACAAGACACAGAACAGTCCAAGCTGCGGGATCAGCTGTTTAAATGCTCAGAACAAGACATAGAACGGTCCAAGCTGCGGGATCTGCTGTTAAAATGCTCGGAACAACACACAGAACAGTCCAAGCTGCGGGATCAGCTGTTTAAATGCTCAGAACAAGACATAGAACAGTCCAAGCTGCGGGATCAGCTGTTTAAATGCTCGGAACAAGACACAGAACAGTCCAAGCTGCGAGATCTGCTGTTAAAATGCTCGGAACAAGACACAGAACAGTCCAAGCTGCGGGATCTGCTGTTAAAATGTTCAGAACAAGACACAGAACAGTCCAAGCTGCGGGATCTGCTGTTAAAATGCTCGGACCAAGACACAGAACAGTCCAAGCTGCGGGATCTGCTGTTAAAATGTTCAGAACAAGACACAGAACAGTCCAAGCTGCGGGATCTGCTGTTAAAATGCTCGGAACAAGACACAGAACAGTCCAAGCTGCGGGATCTGCTGTTTAAATGCTCGGAACAAGACACAGAACAGTCCAAGCTGCGGGATCAGCTGTTTAAATGCTCGGAACAAGACACAGAACAGTCCAAGCTGCGGGATCTGCTGTTAAAATGCTCAGAACGAGACACAGAACAGTCCAAGATGCGGGATCTGCTGTTAAAATGCTCGGAACAAGACACAGAACAGTCCAAGCTGCGGGATCTGCTGTTTAAATGCTCAGAACAAGACACAGAACAGTCCAAGCTGCGGGATCTGCTGTTAAAATGCTCAGAACAAGACACAGAACAGTCCAAGCTGCGGGATCTGCTGTTAAAATGCTCAGAACAAGACACAGAACAGTCCAAGATGCGGGATCAGCTGTTTAAATGCTCAGAACAAGACACAGAACAGTCCAAGATGCGGGATCTGCTGTTAAAATGTTCAGAACAAGACACAGAACAGTCCAAGCTGCGAGATCTGCTGTTTAAATGCTCGGAACAACACACAGAACAGTCCAAGATGCGGGATCTGCTGTTAAAATGCTCAGAACAAGACACAGAACAGTCCAAGCTGCGGGATCAGCTGTTAAAATGCTCAGAACAAGACACAGAACAGTCCAAGCTGCGGGATCTGCTGTTTAAATGCTCAGAACAAGACACAGAACAGTCCAAGCTGCGGGATCTGCTGTTAAAATGCTCAGAACAAGACACAGAACAGTCCAAGCTGCGAGATCTGCTGTTTAAATGCTCAGAACAAGACACAGAACAGTCCAAGATGCGGGATCAGCTGTTTAAATGCTCAGAACAAGACACAGAACAGTCCAAGCTGCGGGATCAGCTGTTTAAATGCTCAGAACAAGACACAGAACAGTCCAAGCTGCGGGATCAGCTGTTTAAATGCTCAGAACAAGACACAGAACAGTCTAAGATGCGGGATCAGCTGTTTAAATGCTCAGAACAAGACACAGAACAGTCCAAGATGCGGGATCAGCTGTTTAAATGCTCGGAACAAGACACAGAACAGTCCAAGATGCGGGATCTGCTGTTAAAATGCTCAGAACAAGACACAGAACAGTCCAAGCTGCGGAATCTGCTGTTAAAATGCTCAGAACAAGACACAGAACAGTCCAAGATGCGGGATCAGCTGTTTAAATGCTCAGAACAAGACACAGAACAGTCCAAGCTGCGGGATCAGCTGTTAAAATGCTCAGAACAACACACAGAACAGTCCAAGCTGCGGAATCTGCTGTTAAAATGCTCGGAACAACACACAGAACAGTCCAAGCTGCGGGATCAGCTGTTTAAATGTTCAGAACAAGACACAGAACAGTCCAAGCTGCGGGATCAGCTGTTTAAATGTTCAGAACAAGACACAGAACAGTCCAAGCTGCGGGATCAGCTGTTAAATGCTCAGAACAATACGCATAACAGGCTGAGCTGTGGGATCAGCTGTTAAAATGTTCAGAACAAGACACAGAACAGTCCAAGATGCGGGATCAGCTGTTTAAATGCTCAGAACAACACACAGAACAGTCCAAGATGCGGGATCAGCTGTTAAAATGTTCAGAACAAGACACAGAACAGTCCAAGATGCGGGATCAGCTGTTTAAATGCTCTTATTAAGTTACATAACATTCCAAGCTGACGGATCAGCTGTTAAAATGCTCAGAACAACACAGAGAATAGGATAAGCTGCGGGATCAGCTGTTAAAATGCTCAGTACAAGTTACATATTAGACCAAGCTGCAGGATCAGCTGTTAAAATGCTTGGAACAAGATGCGTAACAGGCCAAGCTGCCGAATCAGCTGTTAAAATGATCACAACAAGACACAGAACAGGCAGAGCTGCAGGATCAGCTGTTAAAATGCTCAGAACTAGTTACAATGCAGGTCAGGCTGCGGAATCAGCTGTTAAAATGCTCAGAACAAGACGCAGAATAGGCTGAGCTGTGGGATCAGCTGTTGAAATGCTTGGAACAAGACACAGAATAAGCAGAGCTGCGGGATCAGCTGTTAAAATGCTTGGAACAATAAACATAACAGGCGGAGCTGCCAGATCAGGTGTTAAAATGCTCGCAAAAGACACAGAACAGGCCAAGCTGCAGGATCAGCTGTCAAAATGCCAGAACAAGTTACAAAACAAGTCAGGCTGCGGGATCAGCTGTTAAAATGCTCAGAACAAGACGCAGAATAGGCTGAGCTGTGAAATCAGCTGTTAAAATGCTTGGAACAAGACACAGAATAAGCCATGCTGCGGGATCAGCTATTGAAATGCTCGGAATAATTTACATAACAGGCTGAGCTGTAGGATCTGCTGTTTAAATGCTTAGAACAAGACACAGAATATGCAGAGGTCCCAGAATAGCTGTTAAAATGCTCGCAACAAGACACAGAACAGGCCGAGCTGCAGGATCAGCTGTTAAAATGCTCAAAACAAGACACAGAACATGCCGAGTTGCCAGAAAAGCTGTTAAAATGCTCACAACAGATCACAGAATTGCGGGATCAGCTATTAAAACACTTGGAACGAGTTACATAACAGGCCGAGCTGGGGGATTAGCTGTTTAAATGCCCGGAACAAGTTACATAACAGCCAGAGCTGGGGGATCAGCAATTAAAATGCTCAGAACAAGAAGTAGAATCGGCCGAGCTGCGGGATTAGCTGTTAAAATGCTCAGAACAAGTTACATAACAGGTCGAGCTGCGATATCAGCTTTTAAAATGCTCGGAACAAGATACATAACAGGTCGAGCTGTGGGATCAGTTGTTAAAATGCTCAAAACAAGTTAAATAACAGGCCGAGCTGCGGGATCAGCTGTAAAACACAAGGAACAAGTTACATAACAGGCTAAGCTGCAGGATCAGCTGATAAAATGCTCGAAACAAGATGCAGAACAGGTTGAGCAGCAGGATCAGCTGTTAAAATGCCCAGAACAAGACATAAAGCAGGTCGAGATGTGGGATCAGCTGTTAAAAATGCTAGGAACAAGACACAGAGCAGGTAGACCTGTGGGATCAGCTGTTAAAATGCTCAGAACAAGACACAGAATAAGTCGAGCTGTGGGATCAGCTGTTTAAATTCTTAATGAGTTACATTACAGGCAGAGCTGCGGGATCAGCTGTTAAAATGTTAAGAACAAAACACAGAATAAGTCGAGCTGTGGGATCAGCTGTTAAAATGCTCGGTACAAGTAACATAACAGGCTGAGCTGCACGATAAGCTGTTAAATTGCTGGGAACAAGACACAGAAGAGGCTGAGCTGTGTGATCAGCTGTTAAAATACTCGGAACACATTATATAACAGGCCAAGCTGCAATATCAGTTGTTATAATGCTCGGAACAAGACACAGAACAGGCCAATCACAAATTAAAGTCTTATTCCGTGCATTTAAACAGCTGATCTCACAGCTCGCTGTGTTGTGCAAATTATTCCGAGCATTGTAACACCTGATTCCTCAGCTCGGCCTTTTCTGCATCTTGTTCTGAAATTTTAACTGGTGATCCAGCAGCTCGGCCTGTTATATAGCTTGTTCTGAGTATTTAAACAGCTGATACCACAGTTCTTCCATTTATCAGCATTTTAACAGCTGATCTTGTGACTGGGCCTGTTTTGTGTCTTGTTCCGAGCATTTTACAGCTGATCCCGTAGCTTGGCCTGTTTTGCGTCTTGTTCCCAGCATTTTTACAGCTGATCCCACAGCTCGGCCTAATATGTAACTTGTTCCGAGCATTTTAACAGCTGATCCTACAGCTCGACCTGTTTTGTGTATTGTTCCAAGCATTTTAACAGCTGATCCTGCAGCTTGGCCTGTTCTGCATCTTTTTGCGATCATTTTAACAACTGATCCCACAGCTTATCCTGTTATGTAGCTTGTTCTGAGCATTTTAACAGCTGATCCCGCAGCTTGTATTCTTTTATGTAACTTCTTCCGAGCATTTTAACAGCTGATCCCACAGCTCAGCCTATTCTGCATCTGGTTCTGAGCATTTTACAGCTGATCCTGCAGCTGGGCCTGTTATGGGTCTCGTTCGAACTATTTATAAGCTAATCACACAGCTCAGCGTGTTCTTGGTCTAGTTCCAAGCATTTTAACAGCTGAGTGTTCAGCGTCCTGTTCGGAGCATTTTAAGGATGATCCTGCATAGCGGCATTTTTGCGTCTTGTTCTGAGCATTTTAACAGCTGATCCCTCAGCCACGCCTGTCATGTAACTTGTTCAGACCATTTACAACAACAACAATAACACATCGACTGTACAACACTTACACATACAACTGTAGTTCCAACAATATTAACAACAACAACAACAACAACAACAACAACAACAACAACAACAACAACGTAGTTCCAACAATATTAACAACAACAACAACAACAACGATAAAGAATTCAACAACAACAACAATAACAACAACAACAACAACACTTGTCAAACAAATTCAAATACAACTATAGTTGCAACAACAAAAACAACAACTATTATCTGAAGCTCGTGGATTACCTCCACGTACAAGTACAGGAGGACAATCCATGGTACAAGCTATCTGAGTGTCTCTACTGTTTGCGAATCACGGTTGAATGCACAAACAATGGGGACTGATTAGCCTATACTACATGTATTGGGAGCGCAGTGACTCGGTGGTAGAGTGCTTGACTCGAGACCGAGGGGCCGCGGGTTTGAGCCTCACCGGCTTCACCGTCCAAACCCCTTGAGCAAGACACATTTATCCTAGCTTAGTACTGGTTCAACCCAGGAAGACCCGTCCCTGCATAACTGAAAAATTTTGATGGGACGTGAAGAATCAAATCAAACAAACAAAAAAGATATATGCTATATATTGTGTATATTTCAGGATGTGAAAGCGGTTGTCACCAGCACAGGAAGCAGCTGGGTCGTTTAAAACAATCCTATTTCCTACTTCCTGTTTCCCAAACAATTAAAAAAGGGACACTACCAAAGTCTAGATTTACAACAGTATTGTAAGGGCCGATGAATACTCATTTTATGTGCATTTGAACTATGCAATAGTTATACCATGGCTTGTTTGCCTGTACGTGGAGATAATCCACGAGCTTTAGCGAGTGGATTATCTTACGTACAGGTAGACAAACATGGTATAACTATTTTATAACACCTACACCAGTGTAGAACTTGCACATCAAAAGCTATTTCGTGCTTAAGTTGGTAAACTTGGCATAAAGTGTAAGGTCTATGGCCCTGACATGGGTTCAAGATCAAAAAGGTGAGTATGACCAGGAAATACCAAAACCACACACTGCAGACCGACCCACGGCATCGTGATGGAGGGTCGCAGAACACTAACAGTCACAAGGCATCCTCAAGACAATTAGAGTAAAGCAACCAGCTCTCTCTCTTCCTCTTCAAGACGATTGCAAAACACACAGTAATGCATAACAAAACAAAGACCAGCACATAATCCCCCTAAACAATATGAGGTACATAAAACAATTACTCGACAACAACAGACCCACCGCCATTACCGCTTTGACCACAAATACATTTATTTCATGGGGTATGTATACAGGCTACGGTCAAATCATAATACAAAAAGTATGTGAGTATGATCAGAGAATACCACGATCACAAGCTGCAGACCAACCCACGGCATCGTGACGAAGAGCTACAGGACATTTGCAGTAACAAGATATCCAAAATACAATAAAAGCAAAGCAACAAGCTCTCTCTTCCTCGTCAAGATGATTGCAATACTAGAAAGGACATAAAGTGATGTATACCAAAACAAAGACCAACACGAACCCCCACAAACAATGGGAGGTACATAAAACAATAAAGCAACAATAGTTGAACCACCGCCTTAGAAAGAACAGCACTCTGGGCCACCGGGGGAGGGGATAGGGGGTCTTAAATACACTTTACTTTCGTGTACAGAAAACAAACAACTAAAATTAGACGAAATAATCGAGTTATCCCGTACCCCACCCTCCCTTCCCCCTCTCCCCGGATCGAAGTAAGTAAGGGTGCAAAGATCAGGAATCGATACGATCAAGTACCACACCTGACCCAGGATACCAATGGGAAAGTGACAAACTCACAGTAGACACCACAAACGAGAGCCAAGAGGTCAGCCCTTTCCCAGCAGGTGACCACAAAGCACATATAAACAGACGCGCACAAAGACATAACAAACACAAGACAGAACAAAAACATAAAAGATCCACAAAAGAAGTACCGCCTTGGAACGGTCCTGTCAGTAAAATATTTTACTGGAGGGCTTAAACCGGTTTAACGGCGCCAACCTCACCCTTAATTCAGATGTGGATCAAGACACATAGATATTTGGTTTGCATGAAAGACCCCTAACTGATCAATGCATCATCTCCTAAACATATAAATCAAGATATAACAAGGAGATAAAGCAAGGATAAGGACTCAACAGTAAATTAAACTGAATACCGGAGCAAAAGAAATCCAACAGGTAAATATTGAAATGAGGTCCGAATCACAAAAGTCAAAATGCCCACAACTGCTGGCCTTTCAAATGTTAAAATGTCAACAATTATCTCAGAACCTAAAAGCACGACGTGTCCGCATTTTCAGCATTTTAAATAAAAACCCTCTACATGCTCAACTGAAATCACATAGGAAATTTACCAGGCTCACAAAAGTAAAATTGCCAACAATTGCTGGCATTTTAACGTCTATATAAGCCTTACAAATACTAACATTAGCATAATGAATACACCATAACATTTTTCATGCTCAACCCAACCGAGCATGAAGTTTACCATGCTCATAAATGTTGAAATGCCAACAATTGCTGTCCTTTTAACGTCTATATAAGCCTGATTAATACTAATAACATTAGCCTAATGAAATCTTCATAACATATTCGAGCCTGAAGTTAACCATGCTACCAAATGTTAAAATGTTAACAATTATTGGCATTTTAGAATCTATCAGCATGATAAGTATACGTTCTAAGAGGCTAAATTCACGACATGTCTGTGTTTCTCCGCATTTTAAGCAAAACCCTTTACATGCTCAAAAGAACATGAAATTTACCATGCTCACACAAGTCAAAATGCCAACGATTGCTGGCCTTTTAACATTTATATGCTGATAAATAGACCCACTCGCCCTTCAAGTATGTTTATCTGTATACAGGCATAAATGGCCTTCTCGGCAGGTCGCCTCGGAAAATTCTAATTACAATGCCAGCATATGTAACGAATGAAGACATACGAATGTAGAAACCTTTTCATCAAAATGAGGACAAAGAGTAATGTCAAACTGTTTGTATCCAGGTCAGGACCGACATTCTGTCGGTCGTGCTCTTGGTCCAAACTGTTTGCAAATGTTATCAGCAGCAGACTAAAATCATTGCACGCAAGGAAAGAGATCTATTTCTTGTTTTCCACCGGACAGTTTAGAATTTTTCTTTAACGATTGTCTTCTTTTCTCTCTTTTTTGTTGCTTTATGTCCCAAGTCAACAGCTAAGGTCATGGCGGGACGGTCAGTTCACATAACCACACTTTTTCCTGGGCAAGCTTAAACAAGCGATTAACCAGTACTTCGGGCACAACTTTTGCATATAACTGACAACAACCCTTCTTGAATGATTCAGCGGAAGGGAGGAGAAAGACCGTAGAAATTATTTCATGATCAATCTCCACGAAAGTACAGGACCGGGCCGGGATCGAACTTGCGACCCCTGGATCTGCAGTCAGACTCGCATCTGTAGCCGGACGCGTTACCGACTGTGCTTGTCAAAATTATGTTATTATTAGGTTTGAAGCCTTCTGCGCAAATTAACCTTTTTGGTATATACAAATGGATTTTCTCATAAATATTGATGCAAGAAGGGTGGGATTGTTCATTATATATTTTAAGGGGTCACATGTCAGACTTTCCTTAAGACTTTTACCTTAAGAAATGGTGCAGACCCAGGTGAAAAGCTGCCACATAAAGTGATTTACAGTACCGTACTTATTTCCAAGTGAGCGCAGTGGCTCAGTGGTAGAGGGTTTGACTCAAGATCGAGAGGTCGCGGGTTCGAGCCTCACCGGCGTCACTGCGGAGTGGTCTTTGAGCAAGATATCCTAGCTTAGTACTTACAACGGAGGAAGGTTTGAAATTAGACGTCCAAACCCTGGGGCGGATCTAGGATTTCTGGAAAGGGTGACCATATGTATACGGGTGTGTGGGGGTTCGCTTTGCTGATAATGTAATTTTTGTTAAATATCTCATGAAAATGAAATAATTTGATCACTGAGACCAAATTATTTCATTTTCATAGGATATTTAAAAAATGCGCGCGTGTGGAGGGGCCGGGGGGGGGCGGGGTTCAAGCGAGCTCCCTGGATCCGCCACTGTAAACCCGCAATGTAGAACAGCCACTTCACACCGCGAAATCAGCTAGGAAAACAAATTTCCCTTCACATTTAAATGCTTTTATTTAGCTTACCATGCACCCCCCCCCCCCTCCACACACACCAGGACAATTTTTCATGGGTGCCAAGTTGTTCATTAGGAATAGGACCCCCTAGATTCGAAGGCCGTCCCCTACGCGCGCGGCATTTACATATTGATGACATCGCTTGAGCGTCGATGGAACGACACACGACATGTTCGGTACCTGCTTTGACTTTCATCAATGTCCCTTTTTCTTCAAAGCTATGTACATGTAAGCATTGAACAAACACTTAAATCGGAGTCAAAGCAGTGAGTCCGTCCCAATTCTGCTTCACTAAATTATAGGAATCTATCATGATTGGTAAGGTGTGATAGAAAATACCCGCCCCAAGGATCAGCGTTTGGTTGCTACATGTATCCTCACACAATTTCTGGATTCTTGATCTTGCCCCCCCCCCCCCCCCATTAAATCTCGCATTTGAGCCGTGACATGAGATTTCCAACAATGTGGTATGTGCGACCAGCAAAGCCTCGGATCAGCCTGCGCATATGCGCAATGACTGATCAGAGCCATTCCTAGTCGCTTAAATATGCTACTGACCGAACATCAGTTGAGGTTTCTAAACTTAAAAGAAGGATACACAGGCTAGTCTCAGTCTACACGTGTCGAAATGCCACATTGTTGGAAATCACGTGTAACGGCTCATTAAAAAAAGCATGATCCTGCCTAGCACAGGTCTATTAGAGAAACACAATTTTGGAGCATAAAATCGTAAATATTTTTTTACCCATCAGTTCTAACATATGTTTTGGGTGCTCAAAAGAACCGTCTCATTGAGACGATTCTTTCGAGTACAAGCAACATATGTATGTTTTGGATGCTAACCGTCTCATTGAGACGATTCTTTCGAGTACCCGCAACATATGTATGTTTCGGATGCTCAAAAGAACCGTCTCATTGAGACGGTTCTTTTAAGTACCCACATCATATATGTTTTGGTTGAGAAATAAGAAAAAATATTTTCTCGATACGCACTCTTAAGCCCCGTTCTCACTGTCCCGGTTTTAAGGTGCCGGTTCATCCCGGTTTGATGATCCGGGATTAACCGTGATGAGCCGTATCACAATCGTGGCGGTGGGGAGCACAGTGGCCCAGTGGTAGATGGATGGGGAGGCCAAATTGAAGACAGTATAGATGCTGATCAGCTGACCTCTTAGAAGCCAGCTGATCTGGATCTACACAGTTTTCAAAGCGAGAGATATGTCCGCGATCAGTATGGTAGGGGTTAGCTTCCGTTGTGCCTCTTTATTATTGCCATTACTACAGGCTAGAGCACGGGAAACAGCCTAGGCCCATGCGCGGGGCTTCAATTTAAGCGTCGCGCATGAACCTATGCTGTTTGTTGCTCAAGATTTGTTGTGAAGTCTATGAGACAAGCACAGTAGACTCTCAAGCACAGTAGACGCTGTGGATCTCTGATCTGGTTCTGCTGTGTTGAGTCAACCTAGTCCTATAACGGACAATGAAGTGATGGATTTACTTTTGACAGAACAAATGCTTAATATACATGTACGTTTTAAAAACGCTGTTTGTACAGAAAACTTACAAAGTTTGAAGTGACTTATAGGCCCATGCGGTCGGGTGTATATTTATTCCTATTTTGTATTACGATGTTACACAAGTCACTATAATAAAAGATTACTTACTTACTTACTTTCTTACTTACTTACTTACTGGTAGAGTGCTTGACTCGAGACCAAAGGACCGCGGGTCCGAGCCTAACCGGCGTCACTGCGTTGTGTCCTTGAGCAAGAACATTAATCCTAGCTTAGTACTGGTTCAACCCAGGACGACCCGTCCCTTTATAACTGAAAGATTGTTAATGGGACGTAAAGAATCAAATCAAAAAATGGTAGCGGCACCGTGGACAACCTTGGAGATCCGGGATGAACCGTGTTGAACCGGTCCATGTCCCCGGTTGTTTTTAATTAAAACAACGATGTTTCGCCCAGTAATTGGGTAAACTTCGGCTGGCGTTTGCCCGCGGTCTCGCCGTCGGGAGGGGTCAAAGTTGTCGGGTGGGCAAATAGGCTGGCGGGCGCGATCATGTTTCGCTGGGAAAATCGGTAAACTTTGGTTGGCTTTTGCCCAGGGTCTTGCTGGCCGAAGGAGTAAGAGTTGCCCAAGCAGGCAGGCCGGGTAGACGAGATCATGTTTTGCCTGGGTCAGCATGTAAACTTCTGCTGACATTCGCGCCGACTCTCGGCTGGGAAGAACATGTTCAGGCGGACAAGCCATGGTATAACTATTACATAGCCGTTTGATCATGCTGTCTAGTGTAATATCTGACCAGGCTTCAATGTACACGTGCAGCCTGGTCAGTGTTTACTGCAATCGCCAATTTTCTGTGAAACAGCTAAAATTTGAAATTTACATCATTTTGTGTCAATATTCTATCACAGTTTTCTTTAGAGTTCTAAAAATAAAAATAAATTTGGTGAAATAAACATTTCCGACAGCAATTTCCTCTCATCAGGCGGTTATGTAATAGTTATACGTAATAGTTATACCATGGGTTGTCTGCCTGTACGTACAGGTGGACAAACATGGTATAACTATTTTATACCATCTACATCTGTGTAGACCTTGCACATGACGAGAAATTTCGTGCTAAAATTGGTAAGGGTGGTATAAAATGGCTTGTCCGCCTGTACATGTACGTGGAGGTAATCCACGAGCTTCAGATAGTTGTTGTTGTTGTTGTTGTTGTAAAGTTGTTGTTGTTTTCTTTATCATTGGTTGTAACAACAGTTGTTGTTGTTGATTTCATTATCGTTGTTGTCGTTGTTGTTGTTGTTGTTGCTGTTGGAGCTACAGTTGTATGTGTAAGTGTTGTACAGTTGATGTGTTGTTGTTGTTTTTGTTGTTGTTAATGGTGTTGTAACTACAGTTTTATGTGTATGTGTTGTACAGTTGTTGTCAATATTGCTGTAACTACAATTCTATGTTGAATTGTTGTACAGTTGTTGTTGTTGTTGTTGTTACTACAATTTTATGTGAAAGTTGTTGTTGTGACTACAGTTGTATTTGTAAGTGCTGTACAGTTGTGTGTTGCTGTTACTGTTGTTGTTGTTTTCTTTATCGTTGTTGTTGTTTAGTGTGTTTTGTTGTTTTCTTTATCGTTGTTGTTGTTTGCTGTGTTGTTGTTGTTGTTGTTGTTTTCTTTATTGCTGTTGTTGTTTATTTATCGTTTTGGGGTCTCGCCATGAGGGAATTTGTGGACTTAGTCGATTTTCACAAAAAAACAAAGCTCGAGGGTGCCCACCTGCGCCTGGCAAGAGTATCTCGGCCTAAGCAGACAAATATTGGCTAGCTTTCGCCCGAGGTCTCGCCGGCCAATGTGTCAGAGGCAGGCAGACCAGGTAGACATGATCATGTTTCGTCCGGGTGATCCGTTAAACTTCAGATGGCATTCGCCTGGGGTCTCGCAGGCAGGCGGGTGGCGGTAAGGCGGGCGCGATCATGTTTCTCCTGGGAATCGGGTAAACTTTGGCTGGTGTTCAACCGGGGTCCTCTCCGACGAGGGGAATCAGAGTTGCCGAGGCTGGCAGGCGGGCGGAGGGATGGGCTTGCCGGCCGCACTGTCATGTTTTGCTGGGCAATCGGGTAAACATCGGCTGGCTTTTGCTCTGTGTCTTCCTGGGCGATGGAGTCAGAGTTGCCCGAGCAGGTAGACGCGATCACGTTCATGCTGTGTGTAAACTTCGGCTGGCGTTTGCCCTGGATCTCAGCCGGGAAGCGTGTAAATTTCGGCTGGCATTCGCCAGGGGTCTCGCTGGCCAAAGGAGTCAAAGTTGCAGGGGTACTGTTGTTGTTGTTGTTGTTGTTTTTGTTGTAACTACAGTTGTACGTGTACGTGTTGTTCAGGTGTTGTTGTTGTTGTTGTAAATGCAGTTGTAACTACAGTTATATGCGTAATTGTTGTTCAGTTGTTAGTGTTGTAACTACAGCTGTGTGTGTGTGTAAGCATTTTACAGTCGTTGTTGTTGTTGTTGTAGTTCTTCCTTTTGTTATTCTCCCGTTCTCTCACTCCCTCTCCCGCTCTTTCCAGCTCTCCCTCTCTCTACCGCGCTCTCAATCTATCTCCCACTCTCTCTCTCCCTTTCTCTTTCTCCCTCTCCCGCTCTCTCTCTCCCGCTCTCTCCCTCTACCCCTGCTCTCTCTCCCGCTCTCTCTCTCTACCCCGCTCTCTCTCCTGCTCTCTCTCTCTCCCGCTCTATCTATCTCCCGCTCTCTCTCTCCCACTCTCTCTCTCCCTTTCTCTCTCTCCCTCTCCCGCTCTCTCCCTCTACCCCGCTCTCTCTCTCTCTCCCGCTCTCTCTCTCTACCCCGCTCTCTCCAGCTCTCTCTTTCCCCGCTCTCTCTATCTCCCGCTCACTCTCTCCCGCTCTCTCTCTCTCCCGCCCCCATCTCTCTCTTTCTCCCTCTCACGCTCTCTCCCTCTCACGCTCTCTCACTCTCACGCTCTCTCAGCCGCTCTCCCTCTCTCTCTCCAACTCTCCCCCCGCTCTCCCTCTCTCTCCTGCTCTCCCTCTCTCACCCACTCTCTCTCTCTCTCTCCAGCTCTCCCTCTCTCTCTCCCGCGCTATCAATATCTCTATATCTCCCTCTCTCTCCCCCCTCTCTCTTTCTCTCCCACTCTTTCTCTCTCTCACTCCCGCTCTCCTCTCTCGCGCCCTCCCTCTCTCTCCCGATCGCCTTCTCTCTCCCGCCCTCTCTCCAGCTCACCCTCTCTCTCCCGCGCTCTCAATCTCTTTATATCTCCCACTCTCTCTATCTCCCTCTCCCGCTCTATCTCCCTTTTCTCTCCCTCTGTGTCCCGCGCTTTCTCTTGCTCTCTCTCCCTCTCTCAAGCTTTTCCTCTTCCTCTCTCTCTCCAGCTCTTTCTCCTTCTCCCGCTCTCTCTCTCCCGCACTCTCAATCTCTCTATATCTCCATCTGCCGCTCATTCCCTCTTATTCTCTCCCTCTCTCACGCTGCCACTCTCTCCCTCTTCCGCTCTCCCTCCCTCGCTCTACCGCTCTCGCTCTCCCTCCCACTCTCTTTCTCGCTATCTCCCTCTCCTGCTCTCTCTCCCCACTCTCTCTCTCCCGCTCTCTTCCACTCTCTCTTTCTCTCACTCTCTCCCGCTCTCTCTCACTCTCTCTCCCACGCTCTCTCGCTCTCTCTCTCCCGCACTCTCTCCCTCTCATTCTCTTTGCCTCTCCCACTCTCTCTCCCAGTCTCCCTCAAGCTCTCCCTCTCTCTATCCCACACTCTCTCCCGCTCTTCCTCAATCTCTCCTCCTCTCTCTCCCTCTCTTTCTCTTTGCCACTCCCACTCTCTCTCCAACCATCTCCAGCTCTCCCTCTCTCTCCCACTCTCCCTCTAACTCCCTCTCCCGCTCTCTCCCTCTCTCTCCGCACTCTCAATCTCTCTCTCTCTGTCTCCAGCTCTGCATCTCTCTCCCGCTCTCCCTCTCTCTCTCACTCCCGCTCTCTCTCCCGCTCTCAATCTCTTTATATCTCCCACTCTCTCCCACTCTCTCTCCCCCCTATATATATCTATCTCTCTCTCGCTATCTCTCTCCCTCTCCCTCGCGCTCTCTCTCCCTCTCTCACCCGCTCTCTCTCTCTCTCTCTTCCACCCTCCCTCTCTCTCTTTCTCTCGCGCTCCATCTCCCACTTTCTCTCTTCCTCTCTCTCCCTCTCCCACTCTCTCTCTCTCTCGTTTCTCTCCCTCTGTCTCCTGCTCTGTCTCTCGCTCTATATCCCAATCTCTCTTTCTCTCCCGCTTTTCATCTCCCTGTCTCTCAAGCTCTCTCTCTTTCTCCTGCTCTCTCCCGCGCTCTCAATCTTTCTATATGTCCCTCCGCCACTCATTCCCTCTTACGCTCTCCCTCTCCCACTATCTCCCACTTCCGCTCTCCCTCCATCGCTTTACCGCTCTGGCTTTCCCCGCTCTGGCTCTACTGCTCTCTCTCTCTCTCCCACTCTCTTTCTCGCTATCTCCCTCTCTCTTTCCCGCTTTCTCTCCCCCACTCTCTCTCTTACGCTATCTCCCACTCTCTCTTTCTCTCTCACTCTCCCGCTCTCTCTCACCCTTCCTCTCTCTTGATCTCTATCCCTCTCTCTCTCCCTCTCTCCCTCTCTCTCCCACTCTCTCTCCCGCTCTCCCATTTTCTCTCCCTCTCCCACACTCTCCCGCGCTCTCAATCTCTCTACCGCTCTCTCTCTCCCTCTCTCTCTCTGTCTGCCGCTCTGTCTCTCTCACACACTCTCTCTGATCCGCTCTTTCCCACTCTCTCTTTCTCACTCTCTCCCGCTCTCTCTCCCTCACTCCCTTCCTCTCTCTTGATCTCTATCCCTATCTCTCTCTCCCACTCTCTCTCCCCTTTTCTCTCCCTCTCCCGCTCCCTACCGTGCTATCAATCACTCTATCGCTCTCTCTCTCCCGCTCTGCCTCTCTCTCCCGCTCTTTCCCGCTCTCCTTCTCTCTCTTGCTCCAGCTGTCCCTCACTCTCCCACGCTATCAATCTGTTTATATCTCCCTCTCTCTCCCTCTCTCTCTCCCTCCCGCTCTCTCTCCCACTCTCGCTCTTCCGCTCTCCCCCTCTCTCTCTTTCTCTCCCGCTCTATCTCTCGCTTTCTCTCTCCCTCTATCTCCCGCTCTCCCTCTATCTCTCTCTCCCACTCTCTTTCTTCCACTCTCCCTATATCTCACACTCTCCCTCTCTCCCCCTCTCTCTCCCGTTGTAACTCTCCCGCTTTCTCCTCCCTCTCTCTCCCGCGCTCTCAATCTCTCTATATCCCAATCTCTCTCCCACTCTCCCTCTCTCTTCCGCTCTCCCTTTCTCTTCCGCTCTCCCTCTCTCTCCCTCTCTCTCTCTATCGCTTTCTCTCTCCATCTCTCTCCCTCTCCCGCTCTCTTTCTTCTGTTATCCTTATCTCTCACGCTCTCCCTCTCTCCCCTGCTTTCTCTCTCTCCTGCTAGCTTTATCTCTCGCTCTCCCTATCTCTTCCGCTCTCCCCTCTCTCTCCCGCTCTCCCTCTCCGCTCCCCTCTCTCTCCCGCTCTCCCTCTCTCTTCTGAGGGAGAGAGCGAGCGGGAGAGAGAGAGAGAGAGTGGATGAGAGAGCGCCCGGGTTAGACAGAGGGAGGGAGGGAGAGTGGGAGAATGAGGGATGAGAGAGAGCGGGCGAGAGAGAGGGAGAGAGAGCAGTAGAGAGATAGAGTGAGCGGAAGAGAGCCTGAGAGAAAAGGGGATAGAGAGAGCGGGTTAAACAGAGAGAGCCAGAGAGAGGGAGAGCTGGAGAGAGAGCGGGAGAGGGAGAGAGAGAGCGGTAAAGAGAGGGCGGGCGGGAGAGAGAGAGAGGGCGTGAGGGAAAGTGGTAGAGAGAGGGAGAGTAGAGAGAGGGAGAGTAGAAGAGGGAGAGAGTGACAGAGGGCGATAGAGAGAGGGAGAGTGCAATAGAGAAAAAGAGAGAGGGAGGGAGAGAGCACGGGAGAGATAGCGCAGGAGAGAGAGTGATATAGAGAGGGGAGAGAGCGAGAGAGAGAACGGGATAGAGAGAGAGCAGGAGATAGAGAGAACGGAAGAGTGAGAGAGTGACAGAGGTAGATATAGAGAGAAAGTGAGAGCGCGGGAGAGAGAGATGGAGAGTGAGAGCGTGGGAGAGAGAGAGTGAGAGCGATAAAGTGCGGGAGAGAGAGCGATAGCAAAGGGGAGAGAGAACGGGAGGACAGAGTAGGAGAGAGAGAGCGCTGGAGCGAGAGAGAGAATGAAAGGGAGATATGGAGAGAGAGCGAGAGCAGCAGAAAGAGCCGGGGAGAGAGGGCCTGAGAGAGCGCAATAGAGAGAGAGATGGAGGGAGAGAGAGAGAGCGAGAGAAAGAGCGAGAGAGAGCGAGATGAGAGAGAGCAGGAGAGACAGAGCGGGAGGGAGAGCGTGTGGTAGCGAGAGTGGGAACGAGAGTGGGAACGAGAGAGCGGGAGAGAAAGATGGAGAGAGAAAGAGAGAAATAGCGGGAGAGAGAGAGAGAGTGGGAGAGAGAGCGGAGGAGAAAGAGACAGCGTGGGAGAAAGGGAGAGAGAGGGGGAGAGATAAATAGTTAAAATGCTCCGAATATACCACAGAACATGCCATCCTGCAGTATTAGTAGTTAAAATGCTCTGAACAAGGCACGGAACAGGTCGACCTGCAGTATTAATGGTTAAAATGCTCCAAACAAGGCACAGAACAGGTCGACCTGCAGGATCAGTAGTTAAAATGCTCTGAACAAGGCATAGAACAGGTCGACCTGCAGTATCAATAGTTAAAATGCTCCGAATAAGGCACAGAACAGGTCGTTCTTCACTATCAATAGTTAAAATGCTCCGAACAAGGCACAGAACAGGTCGACCTACAGTATCAATAGTTAAAATGCTCCGAACAAGGCACAAAACAGGTCAACCTGCAGTATAAGTAGTTAAAATACTCTGAACAAGGCACAGAACAGGTCGACCTGCATTGTCAGTAGTTAAAATGCTCCGAACAAGGCACAGAACAGGTCGACCTGCAGAATCAGTAGTTAAAATGCTCCAAACAAGGCACAGAACAGGTCGACCTGCAGTATCAATAGACAAAAAGCTCCGAACAAGACACAGAACAGGTCGACCTGCAGTATCAGTCGTAAAAATGCTTCGAACAAGACACAGAACAGGTCGACCTGCAATATCAGTAATAAAATGCTCCGAACATACCACAGAACAGGTCGACCTGCAGTATCAATACTTAAAATGCTCCGAACAAGGCACAGAACAGTCGGCCTGCAGTATCAATAGTTAAGATGCTCCGAACAAGGCACATAACAGATCGACCTGCAGTATCAATAGTTAAAATGCTCCGACAAGGCACAGAACATGTCACCCTGCAGTATCAATAGTTAAAATGCTCTGAACAAGGCACAGAACAGGTCGACCTGCAATATCGGTAGTTAAAATGCTCCGAACAAGGCACAGAACAGGTCGACCTGCAATATCGGTAGTTAAAATGCTCTGAACAAGGCACAGAACAGGTCGACCTGCAATATCGGTAGTTAAAATGCTCTGAACAAGGCACAGAACAGGTCGACCTGCAATATCGGTAGTTAAAATGCTCCGAACAAGGCACAGAACAAGTCGATCTGCAGTGTCAGTAGTTAAAATGCTCCGAACAAGGCACAAAATAGTAAGTGAGTAGGATCTGGAAATACCACAATCACAAATCGCAGACAACCCTGCAGTATCAATAGTAAAAATGCTCCGACAAGGCACAGAACATGTCACCCTGCAGTATCAATAGTTAAAATGCTCTGAACAAGGCAAAGAACAGGTCGACCTGCAATATCAGTAGTTAAAATGCTCCGAAAAAGGCACAGAACTGGTCGACCTGCAGTATCAGTAAATAAAATGCTCTGAACAAGACACAGAACAGGTCTATCTGCAGTATCAAAAGTTAAAATGCTCCAAACAAGACACAGAACAGGTCGACCTGCAGTATAAATAATCAAAATGCTCCGAACAAGGCACAGAACATGTCACCCTGCAGTATCAGTAGTTAAAATGCTCCGAACAAGGCACAGAACAAGTCGATCTGCAGTATCAATAATCAAAATGCTCTGAACAAGGCACAGAACATGTCACCCTGCAGTATCAGTGGTTAAAATGCTCCGAACAAGGCACAGAACAAGTCGATCTGCAGTGTCAGTAGTTAAAATGCTCCGAACAAGGCACAAAAATAGTAAGTGAGTAGGATCTGGAAATACCAAAATCACAAATCGCAGACAACCCTGTGGTACTATGAGGAAGAGCCGCTCAATCATCACGAGACACCAGGAAGACAAACCAAGCAAAGCAACAAGCTCTCTCTTCCCCATCAAAATGATTGCAATACTAGAACGGACACAAAGCAACGTACAACAAAACATAGACAAAACAGGTCGACCTGCAGTATCAATAGTAAAAATGCTCCGAATAAGGCACAGAACAGGTCGACCTTCAGTATCAATAGTTAAAATGCTCCGAACAAAAACAGAAGAGGTCGACCTGCAGTATCAATAGTTAAAAGGCTCCGAACAAGGCACAAAACAGGTCAACCTGCAGTATAAGTAGTTAAAATACTCTGAACAAGGCACAGAACAGGTCGACCTACATTGTCAGTAGTTTAAATGCTATGAACAAGGCACAGAACAGGTCGACCTGCAGAATCAGTAGTTAAAATGCGCCGAACAAGGCACAGAAAAGGTCGACCTGCAGTATCAATAGTTAAAATGCTCCGAACAAGGCACATAACAGATCCAACTGCAGTATCAATAGTTAAAATGCTCCGACAAGACACAGACCATGTCACCCTGCAGTATCAATAGTTAAAATGCTCCGAACAAGGCACAGAACAGGTCGACCAGCAGTGTCAATAGTTAAAATGCTCCAAACAAGGCTCGAAACAGGTGGACCTGCAGTATCAATAGTTAAAATGCTACGAACATACCACATAACATGTCACCCTGCAGTATCAGTCGTTAAAATGCTCCGAACAAGGCACATAACAGATCCACCTGCAGTATCAATAGTTAAAATGCTCCGACAAGACACAGAACATGTCACCCTGCAGTATCAATAGTTCAAATGCTCTGAACAAGGCACAGAATAGGTCGACCTGCAATATCAGTAGTTAATAATGCTCCGAAAAAGGCACAGAACAGGTCGACCTGCAGTATCAGTAAATAAAATGCTCTGAACAAGACACAGAACAGGTCGACCTGCAGTATCAAAAGTTAAAATGCCCCGAACAAGGCACAGAACAGGTCGACCTGCAGTATCAGTAGTTAAAATGCACTGAACAAGGCACAGAACATACCGACCTGCAATATCAATAGTTAAAACGCTCCGAACAAGGTACAGAACAGGTCGACCTGCAGTATCAATAGTTACAATGCTCCGAACATACCACAGAACAGGTCGACCTGCAGTATCAATAGTTAAAATGCTCCGATCAAGGCACAGAACAGGTCGACCTGCAGTATCAATAGTTTAAATGCTCCGAACATACCACAGAACATGTCACCCTGCAGTATTTATAGTGAAAATGCTCCGAACAAGGCACAGAACCGGTCGACCTGCAGTATCAGTAGTTAAAGTGCTCCAACATACCACAGAACAGAGCGATCTGCAGTATCAATAGTTAAAATGCTCCGAACAAGGCACAAAAATAGTAAGTGAGTATGATCAGGAAATACCACAATTACAAATCGCAGACAACCCTGTGGTACCATGAGGAAGAGCCGCTCAATCATCACGAGACACCAGGAAGACAAACCAAGCAAAGCAACAAGCTCTCTCTTTCCCATCAAGATGATTGCAATACTAGAACGGACAACAAAACATAGACAAAACAGGTCGACCTGCAGTATCAATAGTTAAAATGCTCCGAATAAGGCACAGAACAGGTCGACCTTCAGTATCAATAGTTAAAATGTTCCGAACAAGGCACAGAACGGGTCGACCTGCAGTTTCAATAGTTAAAAGGCTCCGAACAAGGCACAAAACAGGTCAACCTGCAGTATAAGTAGTTTATATACTCTGAACAAGGCACAGAACAGGTCGACCTGCATTGTCAGTAGTTGAAATGCTCTGAACAAGGCACAGAACAGGTCGACCTGCAGAATCAGTAGTTAAAATGCTCCGAACAAGGCACAGAAAAGGTCGACCTGCAGTATCAATAGTTAAAATGCTCCGAACAAAGCACATAACAGATCCACCTGCAGTATCAGTAGTTAAAATGCTCCGACAAGACACAGAACATGTCACCCTGCAGTATAAATAGTTAAAATGCTCTGAACAAGGCACAGAACAGGTGGACCTGCAATATCAGTAGTTAAAATGCTCCGAAAAAGGCACAGAACAGGTCGACCTGCAGTATCAGTATATAAAATGCTCTGAACAAGACACAGAACAGGTCGACCTGCAGTATCAAAAGTTAAAATGCTCCGAACAAGGCACAGAACAGGTCGACCTGCAGTATCAATAGTTAAAATGCTCCAAACAAGGCACAGAACAGGTCGACCTGCAGTATCAGTAGTTAAATGCTCTGAACAAGGCACAGAACATGTCGACCTGCAATAACAATAGTTAAAATGCTCCGAACAACGCACAGAACTGGTCGACCTGCAGTATCAATAGTTAAAATGCTCCGAACAAGGCACAAAAAAGGTCGACCTGCAGTATCAATAGTTAAAATGCTCCGAACAAGGCACAGAACATGCCACCCTGCAGTATCAATAGTTAAAATGCTCCGAACAAGGCACAAACAGGTCGACCTGCAGTATCAATAGTTAAAATGCTACGAACATACCACATAACATGTCACCCTGCAGTATCAGTAGTTAAAATGCTCCGAACAAGGCACAGAACAGGTCGACCTGCAGCATCAGTAGTAAAAATGCTCCGAACAAGACACAGAACAGGTCACCCTGCACTATTAATCGTTAAAATGTTCCGAACAAGGCACAAAATAGGTCGACCTGCAGAATCAGTAGTTAAAATGCTCCAAACAAGGCACAGAACATGCCACACTGCAGTATCAATAGTTAAAATGCTCCGAAAAAGGCACAGAACAGGTCGACCAGCAGTGTCAATAGTTTAAATGCTCCGAACAAGGCACGAAACAGGTCGACCTGCAGTATCAATAGTTAAAATGCTACGAACATACCACAGAACATGTCACCCTGCAGTATCAGTAGTTAAAATGCTCCGAAAAAGGCACAGAACAGGTCAAGCTGCAGTATTAGTAGTTAAAATACTCTGAACATACCACAGAAGATGTCACCCTGCAGTATCAATAGTTAAAATGCTTCGAACAAGGAACGGAACAGGTCGACCTGCAGTATCAATAGTTTAAATGCTCCGAACATACCACAGTACATGTCACCCTGCAGTATTAATAGTGAAAATGCTCGGAACAGGGCACAGAACATATCGACCTGCAGTATCAATAGTTAAAATGCTCCGAACAAGGCACAGAACAGGTTACCCTGCAGTATCAATAGTTAAAATGTTCCGAACATACCACAGAACAGGTCGACCTGCAGTATCAATAGATAAAATGCTCCGAACAAGGCACAAAAATAGTAAGTGAGTATGATCAGGAAATACCACAATCACAAATCGCAGACAACCATGTGGCACCGAGAGGAAGAGCCGCTCAATCATCACGAGACACCAGGAAGACAAACCAAGCAAAGCAACCAGCTCTCTCTTCCCCGTCAAGATGATTGCAATACTAGATCGAACACAAAGCAACGTACAACAAAACATAGACAAAACAGGTCGACCTGCAGTATCAATAGTTAAAATGCTCTGAACATACCACAGAACAGGTCGACTAGCGATAACAGTAGTTAAAATGCTCAGAACAAGACACAGAACAGGTCGACCTGCAATATCAGTAGTTAAAATGCTCAGAACAAGACACAGAACAGGTCGACCTGCAGTATCAGTAGTTAAAATGCTCCGAACAAGACACAGAACAGGTCGACCTGCAATATCAGTAGTTAAAATGCTCAGAACAAGACACAGAACAGGTCGACCTGCAATATCAGTAGTTTAAATGCTCAGAACAAGACACTGAACATGTCGACCTGCAGTATCAGTAGTTAAAATGCTCCGAACAATGCACAGAACAGGTCGACCTGCAGTATCAATAGTTAAAATGCTCCGAACATACAACAGAACAGGTCGACCTTGGGTATCAATAGTAAAAAAGCTCCGAACATACCACAGAACAGGTCGACCTGCAGTATCAATAGTTAAAATGCTCCGAACAAGGCACAGAACAGGTCGACCTGCAGTATCAATAGTTAAAATGCTCCGAACAAGGCACAGAACAGGTCGACCTGCAATATCAGTAGTTAAAATGCTCCAAACAAGGCACAGGACAGGTCGACCTGCAGTATCAATAGTTAAAATGCTCCGAGCATACAACAAAACAGGTCGACCTTGAGTATCAATAGTAAAAAAGCTCCCAACAAGGCACAGAACAGGTCACCCTGCAGTATCAATAGTAAAAATGCTCCGAACAAGGCACAGAACAGGTCGACCTGCAGTATCAATAGTTAAAATGCTCCGAACAAGGCACATAACAGGTCGACCTGCAATATCAGTAGTTAAAATGCTCTGAACAAGACACAGAACAGGTCGATCTGCAGTATCAGTAGTTAAATGCTCCGAACAAGACACAGAACAGTTCACCCTGCAGTATCAATAGTTAAAATGCTCCGAACAAGGCACAGAACAGGTCGACCTGCAGTATCAATAGTTAAAATGCTTCAAACATGGCACAGAACAGGTCACCCTGCAGTATCAATAGTTAAAATGCTCCAAACATGGCACAGAACAGGTCACCCTGCAGTATCAATAGTTAAAATGCTCCGAACATGGCACAGAACAGGTCACCCTGCAGTATCAATAGTTAAAATGCTCCGAACATACCACAGAACAGGTCGAACTACAGTATCAATAGTTAAAATGCTCCGAACATACCACAGAACAGGTCGACCTGCAGTATCAATAGTTAAAATTCTCCAAACAAGGCACAGAACAGGTCAACCTGCAGTATCAGTAGTAAAAAAGCTCCGAACATACCATAGATTATGTCACCCTGCAGTATCCGTAGTTAAAATGCTCCGAACAAGGCAGAGAACAGGTCGACCTGCAGTATCAATAGTTAAAATGCTCCAAACAAGGCACAGAAGAGGTCACCCTGCAGTATCAATTGTTAAAATGCTCAGAACATACCACAGAACAGGTCGAACTACAGTATTAATAGTTAAAATGCTCCCAACATACCATAGAACATGTCACCCTGCAGTATCAAAAGTTAAAATGCTCTAAACAAGGCACAGAACAGGTCACCCTGCAGTATCAATAGTTAAAATGCTCCGAACAAGGCACAGAACAGGTCGACCTGCAGTATCAGTAATCAAAATGCTCCAAACAAGGCACAGAACAGTTCAATCTGCAGTATCAGTAGTTAAAATGCTCCAAACAAGGCACAGAACAGGTCGACCTGCAGTATCAGTAGTTAAAATGCTCCAAACAAGGCACAGAACAGGTCGACCTGCAGTATCAGTAGTTAAAATGCTCAAAACAAGGCACAGAACAGTTCGACCTGCAGTATCAGTAGTTAAAATGCTCCAAACAAGGCACAGAACAGGTCGACCTGCAGTATCAATAGTAAAAATGCTCCGAATAAGGCACAGAACATGTCACCCTGCAGTATCAAAAGTTAAAATGCTCCTAACATACAACAGAACATGTTGACCTGCAGTATCAATAGTTAAAATGCTCCGAACAAAGCCAGAACAGGTCGACCTGAAGTATCAATTGTAAAAATGCTCCGAACAAGGCACAGAACATGTCACCCTGCAGTATCAAAAGTTAAAATGCTCCAAACACACCACAGAACATGTCGACCTGCAGTATAAATAGTTAAAATGCTCAGAACAAGGCACAGAACAGGTCAACCTGCAATATAAGCAGTTAAAATGCTCCGAACAATGCACAGAACAGGTCGACCTGCAGCATTAGTAGTTAAAATACTCCAAACAAGACACAGAACAGTCCAACCTACAGTATTAGTAGTTAAAATGCTCCGAACAAGGCACAGAACAGGTCGAACTGCAGTATCAATGGTTAAAATGCTCCGAACATACCACAGAACATGTCACCCTGCAATATCAATAGTTTAAATTGCTCCGAACAAGGCAGAGAACAGATCGACCTTCAGTATTAGAAGTTAAAATGCTCTGAAAAAAAGGCACAAAAAAGTCCATTCAGTAGTATTACTAGTAAAAATGCCCCGAATAAGGCAAAGAACATGTCACCCTGCAATATCAATAGTTAAAATGCTCCGAACAAGGCACAGAACAGGTCGACCTGCAGTATCAGTAGTTAAAATGCTCTGAACAAGGCACAGAACAGGTCGACCTGCAGTATCAATAGTTGAAATGCTCTGAACAAGGCAAAGAACAGGCTGACATGCAGTATCAATAGTTAAAATGCTCCGAACAAGACACAGATTAGGTCGACCTGCAGTATCAGTAGTTAAAATGCTCCGAACAAGGCATAGAACAGGTCGACCCGCAGTATCAATAGTTAAAATGCTCCGAACATACCACAGAACAGGTCGACTAGCAATAATAGTAGTTAAAATGCTCCGAACAAGACACAGAACAGGTCACCCTGCAGTATCAATAGTTAAAATGCTCCGAAAAAGGCACAGAACAGGTCGACCTGCAGTATCAAGAGTTAAAATGCTCCGAACAAGCACAGAACAGGTCGACCTGCATTAACAAGAGTTAAAATGCTCCGAACAAGTCACAGAACAGCTCGACCTGCAGTATCAAAAGTAAAAATGCTCCGAACAAGGCACAGAACATGTCATCCTGCAGTATCAAAAGTTAACTTGCTCCAAACATACCAGAAAACATGTTGATCTGCAGTATCAGTAGTTAAAATGCTCCAAACAAGGCACTGAACATGTCACCCTGCAGTATCAATAGTTAAAATGCTCCGAACAAGGCACAGAACAGGTCGACCTGCAATATCAGTAGTTAAAATGCTACGAACAATGCACAGAACAGGTCGACCTGCAGTATTAGTAGTTAAAATGCTCCAAACAAGGCACAGAACAGGTCGAACTGCAGTATCAATGGTTAAAATGCTCTGAACATACCACAGAACATGTCAACCTGCAATATCGATAGTTAAAATGCTCTGAACAAGGCACAAAACAGTCCAACCAGTAGTATTAGTAGTTAAAGTGCTCTGAACAAGGAAAGAAAAGGTCGACCTGCAGTATCAATAGTTAAAATGCTCCGAACAAGGCACAGATTAGGTCGACCTGCAGTATCAGTAGTTAAAATGCTCCGAACAAGGCACAGAAGCGGTCAACCCGCAGTATCAATAGTTAAAATGCTCCGAACATACCACAGAACAGGTCGACTAGCAATAATAGTAGTTAAAATGCTCCGAACAAGACACAGAACAGGTCATCCTGCAGTATCAATAGTTGAAATGCTCTGAACAAGGCACAGAACAGGTCGACCTGCAGTATCAAAAGTTAAAATGCTCCGAACAAGGCACAGAACAGGTCGACCTGCAGTATCAATAGTTAAAATGCTCTGAATAAGACACAGAACAGGTGGACTTGCAGTATCAGTAGTTAAAATGCTCCGAATATACCACAGAACAGGTCGACCTGCAGTATCAGTAGTTAAAATGCTCTGAACAAGGCACAGAACAGGTCGACCTGCAATATCAGTAGTTAAAATGCTCCGAATATACCACAGAACATGCCACCCTGCAGTATCAACAGTAAAAATTCTCGGAACATAACACAGAACAGGTCGACCTGCAGTATCAATATTTAAAATATTCCGAACATACCACAGAACAGGTCGACCTGCAGTATCAATAGTTAAAACGCTCCGAACATACCACAGAACATGTCACCTTGCAGTATCAGTAGTTAAAATGCTCGGAACAAGACGCAGAACAGGTCGACTTGTTTGCTCTCACTCTCTCTCTTTCTCTCTCCATCTCCCTCTCCCGCTCTCTCTTTCTCTCTCGTGCCCCCTCTCTCTCTCTCCCGCTCTGTCTCCCCCTCACTTTTCTCTCCCGCTCTCTTTCTCCCTCACTTTCTCGCTCTTCCTCTCTCTCCTTCCCCCACTCTCCCTCTATCTATTTCTCCCTCTCCCGCTCTCTCCCTCTCACCCACTCTCTCTCCCTCCCTCTCCCACTTTCTCTCTCTCTCTCTCTCTCCCGCTCTCTCTCTCTCTTTCTCTCTCTCACTGTCTCTCTCCCGTGCTCTCTCCCGCTCTCTTTCTATCTCCAGCTCTCTCTCTCCTGCTCTTTTCTCTCCTTCTTTATCTCGCTCTCCCTCTCTCTCCCGCTCTCCCTCGCTCTCCCTCTCTCTCCCACTCTCACTCTCTCTCCCTATCTCCCTCTTTCTCTCTCTCTCCCGAGCTCTCTCTCTCTATCGCCCTCTGCTGCTCTCTCTCTCTTCCGCTCTCGTCCTGTCCGAACAAGACACAGAACAGGTCGACCTGCAGTATCAATATTTAAATGCTCCGAACAAGGCACAGAACAGGTCGACCTGCAGTATTAGTATTAAAATACACCGAACAAGACACAGAACAGGTCGACCTGCAGTATCAATAGTTAAAATGCTCCGAACAAGACACAGAACAGGTCGACCTGCAGTATCAATAGTTAAAATGCTCCGAACAAGGCACAGAACAGGTCGACCTGCAGTATTAGTAGTTAAAATTCTCCGAACAAGACACAGAACAGGTCGACCTGCAGTATCAATAGTTAAAATGCTCCGAACAAGGCACAGAACAGGTCGACCTGCAGTATCAATAGTTAAGATGCTCCGAACAAGACACAGAACAGGTAGAAGTGCAGTATCAATAGTTAAAATGCTCCGAACAAGGCACAGAACAGGTCGACCTGCCGTATCAGTAGTTAAAATGCTTTGAACAAGGCACAAAACAGGTCGACCTGCAGTATTAGTAGTTAAAATCCTCCGAACAAGACACAGAACAGGTCGACCTGCAGTATTAGTAGTTAAAATGCTCCGAACAAGACACAGATCAGGTCGACCTGCAGTAATAGTAGTTCAAATGCTCCGAACAAGACACAGATCAGGTCACCCTGCAGTATCAATAGTTAAAATGCACTTCACAAAGCACAGAACAGGTCGACATGCAGTATTAGTAGTTAAAATGCTCCAAACAAGGCACAGAACAGGTCGACCTGCAGAATCAGTAGTTAAAATGCTCCGAACAAGACACAGAACAGGTCGACCTGCATTATCAATAGTTAAAATTCTCCAAACAAGGCACAGAACAGGTCAACCTGCAGTATCAGTAGTAAAAAAGCTCCGAACATACCATAGATTATATCACCCTGCAGTATCCGTAGTTAAAATGCTCCGAACAAGGCAGAGAACAGGTCGACCTGCAGTATCAATAGTTAAAATGCTCCAAACAAGGCACAGAAGAGGTCACCCTGCAGTATCAATTGTTAAAATGCTCAGAACATACCACAGAACAGGTCGAACTACAGTATTAATAGTTAAAATGCTCCGAACATAACCATAGAACATGTCACCCTGCAGTATCAAAAGTTAAAATGCTCTGAACAAGGCACAGAACTGGTCACCCTGCAGTATCAATAGTTAAAATGCTCCGAGCATACCACAGAACATGTCGACTGCAGTATCAATAGTTAAAATGCTCGGAACAAGGCACAGAACATGTCACCCTGCAGAACCAATAGTTTAAATGCTCAGAACAAGGCACAGAACAGGTCGGCCTGCAGTATCAATAGTGAAAATGCTCCGAACAAGGCACGGAAAAGGTCGACCTGCAGTATCAATAGTTAAAATGCTCTGAACAAGGCACAGAACATGTCGACCTGCAGTATCAATAGTTAAAATGCTCCGAAAAAGGCACAGAACAGGTCGACCAGCAGTGTAAATAGTTAAAATGCTCCGAACAAGGCACAAAACAGGTCGACCTCCAGTATCAATAGTTAAAATGCTACGAACATACCACAGAACATGTCACCCTCCAGTATCAGTAGTTAAAATGCTCCGAACAAGGCACAGAACAAGTCGACCTGCAGCATCAGTAGTAAAAATGCTCCGAACAAGGCACAGAACAGGACACCCTGCAGTATCAATCGTTAAAAGGTTACGAACAAGGCACAAAACAGGTCGACCGGCAGTATCAGTAGTTAAAATGCTCCAAACAAGGCACAGAACATGCCACACTGCAGTATCAATAGTTGAAATGCTCCGAACAAGGCACAGAACAGGTCGGCCAGCAGTGTCAATAGTTAAAATGCTCTGAACAAGGCACGAAACAGGTCGACCTGCAGTATCAATAGTTAAAATGCTCCGAACAAGGCACAGAACAGGTCGACAGGCAGTATCAGTAGTTAAATGCTCCGAACAAGGCAAAGAACAGGTCGACATGCAGTATCAATAGTTAAAATGCTCCGAAAAAGCACAGATAGGTCGACCTGCAGTATCAGTAGTTAAAATGCTCCGAACAAGGCACAGAACAGGTCGACCTGCAGTATCAATAGTTAAAATGCTCCGAACAAGGCACAGAACAGGTCGACCTGCAGTATTAGTAGTTAAAATGCTCCGAACATACCACAGAACAGGTCGACCTGCAGCATCAATAGTTAAAATGCTCTGAACAAGGCACAGAACAGGTCGACCGGCAATATCAGTAGTTAAAATGCGCCAAACATACCACATAACATGCAAACCTGCAGTATCAATAGTTAAAATTCTCGGAACATACCACAGAACAGGTCGACCTGCAGTATCAATAGTTAAAATGCTCCGAACAAGGCACAGAACATGTCGACTGCAGTATCAATAGTTAAAATGCTCGGAACAAGGCACAGAACATGTCACCCTGCAGAACCAATAGTTAAAATGCTCAGAACAAGGCACAGAACAGGTCGGCCTGCAGTATCAGTAGTTAAATGCTCCGAACAAGACACAGAACAGGTCACCCTGCAGTATCAATAGTTAAAATGCTCCGAACAAGGCACAGAACAGGTCGACCTGCAGTATCAATAGTTAAAATGCTCCGAACAAGGCACAGAACAGGTCGACCTGCAGTATAAGTAGTTAAAATGCTCCGAACATACCACAGAACAGGTCGACCTGCAGCATCAATAGTTAAAATGCTCTGAACAAGGCACAGAACATGTCGACCTGCAATATCAGTAGTTAAAATGCGCCGAACATACCACATAACATGCCACCCTGCAGTATCAATAGTTAAAATTCTCGGAACATACCACAGAACAGGTCGACCTGCAGTATCAATAGTTAAAATGCTCCGAACAAGACACAGAACAGGTCAACCTGCAGTGTCAGTAGTTCAAATGCTCAGAACAAGGCACAGAACAGGTCGACCTGCAGTATCAGTAGTTAAAATGCTCCAAACAAGGTACAGATTAGGTCGACCTGCAGTGTCAAAAGTTAAAATGCTCAGAACAAGGCACAGAACAGGTCGACCTGCAGTATCAGTAGTTAAAATGCTCCAAACAAGGTACAGATTAGGTCGACCTGCAGTAACCGTAGTTAAAATGCTCCGAACAAGGCACAGAACATGTCGACCTGCAGTATCAAGAATTAAAATGCTCCAAACATGGCACAGAACATACCACCCTGCAGTATCAATAGTTAAAATGCTCCGAACAAGGCACAGAACAGGTCGACCTGCAGTATCAGTAGTTAAAATGCTCTGAACAAGGCACAGAACATGTCGACCTGCAATATCAGTAATTAAAATGCTCCGAACATACCACAGAACATGCCACCCTGCAGTATCAATAGTTAAAATTCTCGGATAATACCACAGAACAGGTCGACCTGCAGTATCAATAAATAAAATGTTCTGAACAAGACACAGAACCGGTCAACCTGCAGTGTCAGTAGTTCAAATGCTCAGAACAAGGCACAGAACAGGTCGACCTGCAGTATCAGTAGTTAAAATGCTCAGAACAAGGTACAGATTAGGTCGACCTGCAGTATCCGTAGTTCAAATGCTCCGAACAAGGCACAGAACAGGTCGACCTGCAGTATCAATAATTAAAATGCTCCGAACAAGGCACAGAACATGTCGACTGCAGTATCAGTAGTTAAAATGCTCGAACAAGGCACAGAACAGGTCGACCTGCAGTATCAATAATTAAAATGCTCCGAACAAGGCACAGAACATGTCGACTGCAGTATCAGTAGTTAAAATGCTCCGAACAAAACACAGAACAGGTCGACCTGCAGTATTAATGGTTTAAATGCTCCGAACCAGGCACAGAACAGGTCACCCAGCAGTATCAATAGTTAAAATGCTCCGAACATACCATAGAACATGTCACCCTGCAGTATCAATAGTTAAAATGCTCCGAACAAGGCACAGAACAGGTCGACCTGCAGTATCAATAGTTTAATGCTCCTAACAAATCACAGAGCATGTCGACCTGCAGTATCAGAAGTAAAAATGCTCTGATTTAGGCTAAGAGCAGGTCGACCTGCAGTATCAATAGTTAAAATCTCCAAACAAGGCACTGAACATGTCGACCTGCAGTATCAATAGTTAAAATGCTCCGAACAAGGCACAGAACATGTCGACCTGCAGTATCAATAGTTAAAATACTCGGAACAAGGCAAAGAACATTTCACCCTGCAGTATTAATAGTTAAAATGCTCTGAACCAGACACAGAACAGGTCGACCTGCAGAATCAGTAGTTAAAATGCTCCGAAGAAGACACAGAACAGGTCGACCTGCAGTATCAATAGTTAAAATGCTCCGAACAAGGCACAGAACAGGTCGACCTGCAGTATTAGTAGTTAAAATTCTCCGAACAAGACACAGAACAGGTCGACCTGCAGTATCAATAGTTAAAATGCTCCAAACAAGACACAGAACTGGTCGACCTGCAGTATCAATAGTTAAAATGCTCCGAACAAGACACAGAACAGGTCGACCTGCAGTATCAATAGTTAAAATGCTCCGAACAAGGCACAGAACAGGTCGACCTTCCGTATCAGTAGTTATGCTCCGAACAAGACACAGAACAGGTCGACCTGCAGTATCAATAGTTAAAATGCTCCGAACAAGGCATAAAACATGTCGACCTGCAGTATTAGTAGTTAAAATCCTCCAAACAAGACACAGAACAGGTCGACCTGCAGTTTTAGTAGTTCAAATGCTCCGAACAAGACACAGATCAGGTCACCCTGCAGTATCAATAGTTGAAATGCACTTCACAAAGCACAGAACTGGTCGACATGCAGTATTAGTAGTTAAAATGCTCCGAACAAGGCACAGAACAGGTCGACCTGCAGAATCAGTAATTAAAATGCTCCGAACAAGACACAGAACAGGTCGACCTGCAGTATCAATAGTTAAAATGCTCTGAACAAGGCACAGAACATGTCGACCTGCAGTATTAGTAGTTAAAATGCTCCGAACAAGGCACAGAACATCCCACCCTGCAATATCAGTAGTTAAAATGCTCCGAATAAGACACAGAACATGTCACCCTGCAGTATCAATACTTAAAATGCTCTGAACATACCACAGAACATGTCGACCTGCAGTATAAGTGGTTAAAATGCTTCGAGCAAGACACAGATCAGGTCGACCTGCAGTATTAGTAGTTCAAATGCTCCGAACAAGACACAGATCAGGTCACCCTGCAGTATCAATAGTTGAAATGCACTTCACAAAGCACAGAACTGGTCGACATGCAGTATTAGTAGTTCAAATGCTCCGAACAAGACACAGATCAGGTCACCCTGCAGTATCAATAGTTGAAATGCACTTCACAAAGCACAGAACTGGTCGACATGCAGTATTAGTAGTTAAAATGCTCCGAACAAGGCACAGAACAGGTCGACCTGCAGAATCAGTAATTAAAATGCTCCGAACAAGACACAGAACAGGTCGACCTGCAGTATCAATAGTTAAAATGCTCTGAACAAGGCACAGAACATGTCGACCTGCAGTATTAGTAGTTAAAATGCTCCGAACAAGGCACAGAACATCCCACCCTGCAATATCAGTAGTTAAAATGCTCCGAATAAGACACAGAACATGTCACCCTGCAGTATCAATACTTAAAATGCTCTGAACATACCACAGAACATGTCGACCTGCAGTATAAGTGGTTAAAATGCTTCGAGCAAGACACAGATCAGGTTGACCTGCAGAATCAGTAGTTAAAATGCTCCGAACAAGACACAGATCAGGTCACCCTGCAGTATCAATAGTTAAAATGCACCTCACAAAGCATAGAACAGGTCGACATGCAGATGGAGAGAAAGAGAGAGTGAGAGTTAGAGAGCGGGAGAGAGAGAGGGGGAGAGAGCGGAAGAGAGACAGCAGGAGAGAGATAGTGGGAGTGAAAGAGAGCTGGAGAGAGCGACAGAAAGGGAGAAGAGAAGAGAGAGAGCGGGAGAGAGGAAGAGAGCGGGAGGGAGAGATATAGCGGGTAAAAGAGTGGGAGAGAGAGAAAGAGAGAGAGAGAGCGAGCGACAGAGGGTGGGAGAGAGAGAGTGTGAGAGAGAGCGGAGAACGGAGAGTTGTAGAGGTAGAGAGCGGTGTAGAGATAGAGAGGGAGAGTGGGAAAGAGATGGAGTGCGGGAGACGGAAGGAGAGAGAGGGAGAGCAGGAGAGAGCTGGAGAGGGATAGAAAAGAGCGAGAGACAGAGAGAGATAGAGAGCAGGAGAGAGAGAGAGAGAGCGAGAGACAGTGAAAGCGGGAGAGAGAGCGCGAGAGAGAGAGCAAGTGGGAGTGAAAAGGGAGAGAGAGCGGGAAAGAGAGAGCGGGAGAGAGAGAGCGGGAGAGAGTGAAAGCGGGAGAGAGAGCGGAAGAGAGAGGGGGCGAGAGATAGTGAAAGCGGGAGAGAGAGCGGGAGAGAGAGAGAGCGGAAGAGTCAGAGAGAGAGAGAGGGAGAGTCAGAGAGAGAGAGGGAGAGTGGGAGAGAGGGTGATAGAGAGGGAGAGCGAGAGAGAGAGGGTGGGAGAGAGAGAGTGGGAGAAAGAGTGAGAGAGAGAGAGTGAAAGCAGGAGAGAGAGCGTGAGAGAGAGCAAGCGGGAGAGAGAGAGTTGGAGGGAGAGTGGGAGAGAGAGGGCTAGAGAGATAGAGAATGGGAGAGAGAGAGCGTGAGAGAGTGAAAGCGAGAGAGAGAGAGCGAGAGAGAGGGAGCGAGAGAGTGTGGGAGAGAGAGAGAGTGTGTGAAAGAGAACGGAGAGTGGTAGAGGTAGAGGTAGAGAGCGCGGGAGAGTAAGCAAGGGAGAGCGGGAGAGAGATGGAGTGCGGTAGACGGAAGGAGAGAGAGGGAGAGCGAGAGAGAGCTGGAGAGGTAGAGAGGGAGAGAAAAGAGCAGGAGATAGAGAGAGAGAGAGGGAGAGAGAGAGCGAGAGACAGTGAAAGCCAGAGAGAGAGCGTGAGAGAGAGAAAGAGCGAGCGGCAGAGAAAGCGGGAGAGAGATCATGAGAGAGAGCGGGAGAGAGAAAGCGGGAGAAAGAGAGCGTGAGAGACAGAGCCGGAGACAGAGCGAGAGACAGAGCCAGAGAGAATAAAAGCGGAAGATAGAGAGCGGGAGAGAGAGGGCGAGAGAGAGCATGAGAGAGAGAGCGAGAGAGAGTGAAAGCGGGAGAGAGAGTGTGAGAGAGAGAGAGCGAGCGGGAGGGAGAGTTGGAGCGGTAGAGTTGGAGAGAGAGGGTGAGAGAGAGGGGGAGGGAGAGCGGGAGAGGAAGCGAGTGGGAGAGAGAGAGCGGGAGAGAAAGCAAGAGAGATAGCAGGAGAGAGAGAGGGAGAGCGGGATAGAGTGCGTGCGACAGATAGGGGGAGAGAGAGGGAGAGCGGGATAGAGAGCAGGAGAGAGAGGGAGAGTGGGATGGATAGGGAAGATAGGGCGGGATAGAAAAGGGAAGAGAGAGAGGTAGAGAGAGAGAGCGAGAGAGAGGGCAGTGGGAGAGAGAGCGGGAAAGAGAGAGAGCAGTAGAGACAGAGAGAGGGCTGGTAGGGAAAGAGCGGGGAGAGCGAGAGGAAGATGGAGACAGATCGGGAGAAGGAGCGGGCAAGAGTGGAAGAGGGAGAGAGCAGCAAAGGGCGATAGAGAGAGAGAATTCGGGAGAGAGAGAGAAAGTAGGAGAGAGAGTGAGAGTGGGAGAGAGTGGGAGAGAGAGGGAAAGCGGTAGAGAAAGAAGGAGAGAAAAGAGCGGGAGAGAGGAAGAGAGCAGGAGTGAGAAAGAGTGGAAGAGAGCACGAGAGAGAGAGCATGAGAGCACGGGACAGAAGGAGAGAGAAAGAGAGAGAGTGGGAGAGAGAGTTGGATAGGGAGGGAGAGTGGGAGAGAGAGCGGGTGAGAGGGACAGAGCGAGAGAGGGAGAAAGTGATAGAGGGAGAGCGGGAGAGGCAGAGAGATAGAGGGAGAGCGAGATAGAGAGGGAGAAAGAGAACGGGAGAGAAAGCGAGGGGGAGAGAGAGCGGGGGAGACAGAGTGGGAGAAAGAGAGAACGGGAGCACGAGAGAGCGGGAGATAGGGAGATGGAGAGAGAGAGAGAGTGAGAGCAAGAGAACGGGAGCGAGAGAGAGAGAGGGAGAGAGAGAGATATGAAGAGAAAGAGAGAGTGAGAATAAGAGAGCGGGGGAGAGAGGGCAGGAGAGAGAGGGAGGAGAGAGCGGAAAAGAGACAGCGGGAGAGAGATAGCGGTAGTGAGATGGAGCTGGAGAGAGAGAGACAGAGTGTAAGAAAAGAGAGAGAGAGCGGGAGAGAGGTAGAGAGCGGGAGGAGAGAGATAGCGGGTAAGAGAGCGGGATGGGGAGAGATAGCGGGTGAGAGAGCGGGAGAGAAAGAGAGAGAGCGGAAGAGTTGGAGAGAGAGAGAGAGAGAGAGTGGGAGAGAGATGGAGTGCGGGAGACGGAAGGAGGGAGAGGGAGAGCGGAATAGAGAGTGTGAGAGAGAGAGCTGGAGAGGGAGAGATGGAGAGAAAAGAGTGGGAGATAGAGAAAGAGAGAGAGTGGGAGAGAGAGAGTGAAAGCGAGAGAGAGAGAGAGACCGTGAGAGGGAATGCGATAGAAGAGAGAGCGGGAGAGTTGGAGAGAGATAGGAAGAGTGGGAGCGAGAAGGTGAGAGAGGGGAGAGCGGGAGACAGAGGGAGAGAGTGGGAGACAGAGGCAGAAAGAGAGGGAGAAAGAGAGAGGGAGAGAAAAGAGCAGAAGAAAGAGAGAGTGGAAGAGAGAGCGGGAGAGAGTGGGATAGAGAGAGCGGGAGATAGAGAGCGGGAGAGAGAGAGAGGAGAGAGAGTGGGAGAGAGAGGGGGAGAGAGAGAATTGGAGGGAGAGCGGGAGAGAATGCGGGAGAGAATGCGGGAGAGAATGCAGGAGAGAGAGCGGGAGATAGAGAGTGAGAGAGTGAGAGAGAGAGAGAGCGTGAGAAAGAGAGCGGGAGAGAGAGAGAGAGTGAAAGTGGGAGAGACAGCGTGAGAGTGAGAGAGCGAGCGAGTGGGAGAGAGAGCGGGATAGTTGGAGAGAGAGAGAGGGAGAGTGGGAGACAGTGGGAGAGAGAGGGAGAGCGGGAGACAGAGAGAGAGAGAGAGCGGGAGAGGAAGAAAGAAAAGAGCAGAAGAAAGAGAGAGCGGGAGAGAGTGAGAGCGGGAGAGAGAGCGGGAAAGAGAGCTGGAGAGAGAGTGGGAGAGAGAAAGAGCGGGTTAGAGAGAGAGCAAGCGAGTGACAGAGGGAGGAAGAGAGGGAGAGCGGGAGAGAGAGGGAAGACAAGGCGGGAGAGAGAGATGGAGTGAGAGCATGAGAGAACGTGTGAGACAGAGAAAGGGCGGTCGGGAGAGAGAGCGTGAGAGAGAGCGGGAGAGAGAGAGCGGGAGAAAGAGTGGGAGACAGAGTGAGAGCAGGATAGAGAGCGGGAGAGAGAGCGAGCGCGGGTTAGAAAGAGAGGGGGCGAGAGACAGAGGGAGAGAGGGAGAGCATGAGAGAGAGGGAAAGCGGGAGAAAGAGGGAAGAGAGGGCCATTTTGTCATTCCAAACCACACCGAATATCGTATTTGGACATCACTATCCTAATTTGACATTCGAACTGGCGCCAAATATCGTATTTTTACATTCTAAATCCTATTTTGACATTCGAACTGAGGCCGAGTATCGTATTTTGACATTGAAAATCATATTTTGACATTCAATCTGGTTCCGAATCTCGTATTTTGACATTCAATATCCTATTTTGACAATCGAAATGATGCCGAATATCGTATTTTGACGTTCATAATCCTATTTTGACATTCGAACTACAGCCATAAATCATATTGGACCATTAAAAATCCTATAATGACGTTCGAACTGAGGCCTAATATCGTATTTTGACATTCAGAATCCTATTTTGACATTCGAACTGAAGCTGAATATCTTATTTTGACATTCAAAATCCAATCTCATACAAATTGAGCTCGAGTATCGTATTTTGCCATTCAAGATCCTATTTTAACATTCAAAATGAGGCCCAATATCGTATTTTGACATTCAAAATCCTATTTTGACATTCAAATTTAGCCGAATATCTAAATTGGGCATTCACAATCCTATTTTTTGACTTTCGAATTTAGACCAACTATCGTATTTGGACATCAATATCCTATTTCGCCATTCTAACTGGGGCCGAATATCGTATATGGACATCAATATCCTATTTCGCCATTCAAACTGGCGCCAAATATCGTATTTTGACTTTCAAAATCCTATTCTAACATTCGAAACGAGGCCTAATATCGCATTTTGACATTCACAATCCTATATTGACATTCGAGCTGAGGCCGAATTTGGCATTTTGATATTCACAAACCTATTTTGACATTCTAATTAAAGCCGAAAATCGTATTTTGACATTCAAAATCCTATTTTGACATTCAAACTTGGGCCGAAAATAGTATTTCAAGTGACATTCAAAATCCTATTTTGACATTCGATCTTGCGCCGAATATCGTATTTTGACATTCAATATCCTACTTTGACATCGAAATGAGGCCGAATATCATATTTTGACGTTCAAAATCCTATTTTGACATTCGAAATACGGCCAAAAATCATATTTGGACATAAACAATCCTATTATGACATTCGAACTGAGGCCTTATATCGTATTTGACATCAAGAGTAAGTAAGGGTGCAAAGATCAGGAATCGATACAAGCAAGTACCACACCTGGCGCCAAATATCGTATTTTGACATTCAAAATCCAATTTTGACATTCGAAACAAGTCCAAATATCGTATTTGGACATCAATATCCTATATTTGACATTCGAACTGGCGCCAAATATCGTATTTTGACATTTAAAATCGTATTTGAACATTCGAAATGAGGCCTAATATCGTATTTTTACATTCTAAATCCTATAATGACATTAGAACTGAGGCCGAATATCGTATTTTGACATTGAAAATCATATTTAGACATTTGATCTGGCGCCGAACGTCGTATTTTGACATTCACAATCCTATTTTGACATTCGAATTGAGGTCGAATATGGCATTTTGACATTCACTATCCTATTTGTTCATTCGAATTTTGGTCGAATATCGTATTTTGACATTCAAAATCCTATTTTGACATTCAAACTGAGGCCAAATATCGTATTTTGACATTGAAAATCATATTTAGACATTTGATCTGGCGTCGAACGTCGTATTTTGACATTCACAATCCTATTTTGACATTCGACTTGAGGCCGAATATGGCATTTTGTCATTCACTATCCTATTTGTTCATTCGAATTTTGGTCGAATATCGTATTTGACATTCAAAATCCTATTTTGACATTCAAACTGAAGCCGAATATCGTATTTTGACATTGAAAATCATATTTAGACATTTGATCTGGCGCCGAACGTCGTATTTTGACATTCACAATCCTATTTTGACATTCGAATTGAGGCCGAATATGGCATTTTGACATTTACAATCCAATTTGATCATTCGAATTTAGGTCGAAAATCGTATTTTGACATTCAATATCTTATCTTGACATTCGGAATGGGGCCGAATATCGATTTTTAACATTCGATCACAATCCAATTTTGACATTCGACACGAAGCCGAATATCATATTTTGACGTTCAAAATCCTATTTTAACATTCAAAATTAGGCCGAATATCCTATTTTGACATTCTAAGTCCTATTTTGAAATTCGAAAGAAGGCCGAGTATCGTATTATAACATTATTATCATATATTGACATTCGAAATGGCGCCGAATATCGTATATTGACGTTCAAAATCCTATTTTAACATTCGAAATTAGGCCGAATATCGTATTTTGACATTCTAAATCCTATTTTGACAATCGATATGAGGCCGAATATCGTATTATGACTTTCAAAACCCCTTTTAACATTCGTAATACAGTCTAAAAGTCATATTTGGACATTAAAAATCCCATAATAACAACCGAATTTGGGCCGAATATCGTATTTTAACATTCATAATCCTATTTTGACATTCGAATTAACATGATTAACATGATTTAGGCCGAATATTGTAGTTTGACATTCAAAATCCTATTTTGCCATTCAAACTGAGGCTGAATATCGTATTTGGACATCAGTATCCTATTTTGCCATTCGAACTGAGACCGAATATTGTATTTGGACATCAATATACTATTTTTGCCATTCTAACTGGGGCCAAATATTGTATTTGGACATTTATTATCCTACTTTGACATTCGAACTGGGGCCGAATATCATATTTTGACATACAAATTGAGCCCGAGTATCGTATTTTGCCATTCAAGATCCTATGTTAACATTCAAAATGAGGCCTTATATCGTATTTCGACATTCAAAATCCAATTTTGACATTCAAATTTAGCCGAATATCTTAATTGGGCATTCACAATCCTATTTTAACATTCGAATTAAGACCGACTATCGTATTTGGACATCAATATCCTATTTTGCCATTCTAACTGGGGCCGAATATAGTATTTGGACATCAATATCCTATTTTCCCATTCGAACTAAGGCTTGGACATCAATATCCTATTTTGCCATTCGAATTGAGGTCGAATATCGTATTTGGACATCAATATCCTATTTTGCAATACAAAATAAGGCTGAATAACATATTTGGACATTAATATCCTATTTTGCCATTCAAACTGGAGGCTAAGTATCGTATTTGGACATCAATATCCCATTTTGCCATTCGAACTGAGGCCGAATATCGTATTTGGACATCAATATCCTATTTTGCCATTCAAACTGAGGCCTAATTGCGTCTTTGGACATCAATATCCTATTTTGACGTTCGAACTGAGGCCCAATATCATAGTTTTCCAATTGTGCCCGAATATCGTATTTTGCCATTCAAGATCCTATTTAACCATTCAAAATATGGCCGAATACTGTATTTGGACATGAAAATCCTATTTTGCCATTCGAACTGAGACCGAATATCGTTTTTGGACATTCAAAATCCTATTCCGACATTCGAAACAAGTCCGAATATCGTATTTGGACATAAAATCCTATTTTGCCGTCCAAAAAGGGGCTGAATATCGTATTTGGACATCAATATCCTATTTTGTCATTCCAACTGAGGCCCAATATCGTATTTGGACATCAATCTCCTATTTTGCCATTCGAACTGAGGCAGAATATCTTATTTGGACATCAATATTCTATTTTGGCATGCGAACTGAGGCCGTATGTCTTATTTGGACATCAATATCCTATTTTGCCATTCGAACTGAGGCTGAGTATAGTATTTGGACATCAATATCCTATTTTGCCTTTCAAAATGGGGCCGAATATAGTATTTGGACATCAATATCCTATTTTGCCATTCAAAATGGGGCCGAATATAGTATTTGGACATCAATATCCTATTTTGCCATTCAAACTTGTATTTGGACATCAATATCCTATTTAGCCATTCGAACTAAGGCCGAATATAGTATTTGGACATCAATATCCTATTTTGAAGTTCGAACTGAGGCCAAATATGATATTTATCAAATTGTGCCCGAATGTCGTATTTTGCCATTCAAGATCCCATTTTATCATTCAAAATGAAGCCGAATATCGTATTTTGACATCAATATCCTATTTTGCCATTCGAACTGAGGCCGATTATCGTATTTAGACATTAATATCCTATTTTGACGTTCGAACTGAGGCCGAATATCACATTTTTCAAATTGTGTCCAAATATCGTATTTTTCCATTCAAGATCATAATTTACCATTCAAAATGAGGCCGAATATCGTATTTGGACATCAATATCCTTTTTTGCCATTTGAACTGAGGCCGAATATCGGTTTTGGACATTCAAATTCCAAATTCGATATTCGAAATCAGTCTGAATCTCGTATTTAGACATCAATAACCTATTCTGGATTTCGAACTGAGGCTGACATTGTCAAAAACCTATTTTGACAATAATATGACATTGAAAATCTTGTTTTGACATTCGATCTGGCGCCGATTATCGTATTTTCACTTTCAATATCCTATTTTAACATTTAAATTGAGCCGAATATCGTATTTTTGACATTCAATATCCTATTTTGACATTCGAACTGAGGCTGAATAATGTATTTTGACATTCAAAATACTATTTTGACCTTCGAAATGAAGCAGAATATGGCATTTTGACATTCGGCCCACGTTTGAAAGTCAAAATAGGAATTGAATGTCAAAATACGATATTCATGTCCAGTTCCAATGTCAAAATAGCATTTTGAATGTCAAAACACGATATTCGGCCTCAGTTCGAATGTCAAAATAGGAATTTAATGTCAAAATAATGTCCACTTCCAATGTCAAAATAGAATTTTGAATGTCAAAACACGATATTCGGCCTCAGTTCGAATGTCAAAATAGGAATTTAGATGTCAAATTTCGATATTTGGCCTCAGTCTGAGTGTCACAATAGGATTGTGAATGTCAAAATACGATCTTCGGCGTCAATACGAATGTCAAAATAGGATTTTTAATGTAAAAATGTGATATTCTCTCACAGTTCGAACATCAAAATAGGAGTTTGAATGTCGAATTGCGCTATTTGGCCTCAATTCGAGTGTCGGTCTTATTTTGAATGTCAAAACACAATATTCATCCTCAGTTCGAATGTCAAAATAGAAATATGAATGTCAAATTACGATATTGGGCCTCAGTTCGAATGTCAAATGCAAGTTTGAATGTCAAATTACAATATTTGGCCTCCGTCCCAGTGTCAAAATGGGATTTTGAATGCTAAAATGTGATATTCGGCCTCAGTTTGAATGTCAAAATAGGATTTTGAATGACAAAATACGATATTCGGCCTCAGTTTGAATGTCAAAATGGGATTTTGAATGTCCAAATAAGATGTTTGGCCTCATTTCGAATGTCAAAAGAGGATTTTGAATGTCAAAATACGATATTCAGCCTCTGTTTGAATGTCAAAATAGGATTTTGAATGTCAAAAGAAGATATTCGGCCTCATTCGAATGTCAAAGTAGGGTATTGAATGTCAAAATACGATATTCAGCCTCTGTTCTGTTCGAACGTCAAAATATGATATTGAATATCAAAATATGATATTTGGCCTCAATTCTTATGTCAAAAATAGGATTTTGAATGTCCAAATAAGATATTCGGTATCATTTGGAATGTAGGATCTTGAATGTCAAAATAAAATATTCGGCCTCAGTTCGAATGTCAAAAAAGGATTTGAATGTAAAAATGCGATTTTAATGACCACTTCGATAGTCAAAATATGATTTTCAATTTCAAAATACGATATTCGGCCTCAGCTCGAATTTCAAAATAGGATTTTTATGTCAAAATACAATATTCATCCTCAGTTCGAATGTCAAAATAGGACTTTGAATGTCAAATTACGATATTTAGCCTCAGTTCGAATGTCAAATATAAGTATGAATGTCGAAATACAATATTTGGCCTCAGTTCGAGTTTCAAAATGGGATTTTAAATGGTAGAATGTGATATTCGGCCTCATTTAGCATGTCAAAATAGGATATTGAATGTCAAAATATGATATTCGACCCCAGTTTGAATGTCAAAATTGGATTTTTGAATGACAAAAATACGATATTCAGCCTCAGCTCGATTGTCAAAAAGGATTTTTAATGTAAAAAAGTGATACTCGGCCACAGTTCGAACATCAAAATAGGAATTTGAATGTCGAATTGCGCTATTTGGGCTCAATTCGAGGATCGGTCTTATTTTGAGTGTAAAATAGGATTTTGAATGACAAAATACGATATTCTTGCCCAATTCGAATGTAAAAATAGAATTTTATGTCAAAATACAATATTCATCCTCACTTCGAATGTCAAAATAGGAATTTGAATGTCAAATTACGATATTTGCCTCAGTTCGAATGTCAAATACAAGTTTGAATGTCGAAATACAATATTTGGCCTCCGTTCCAGAGTAAAAATGGGATTTTGAATGATAAAATGTGTTATTCGGCCTCAGTTTGCATGTCAAAATAGGATATTTAATGTCAAAATATGATATTCGACCCCAGTTTGAATGTCAAAATAGGATTTTTGAATGAGAAAATTACGATATTCGGCCTTAGTTTGAATGTCAAAATGGGATACTGAATGTCCAAATAATATGTTCCGCCTCATTCCTAATGTCAAAATAGGATTTTGAATGTCAAAATACGATATTTGGTCTCTGTTTGAATGTCAAAATAGGATTTTGAATGTCAAAACAAGATATTTGGCATCATTTCGAATGTCAAAGTAGGATTTTGAAGGTCATAATACGATATTCAGCCTCTGTTCTGTTCGAACATCAAAAAAATGATATTCCATATCAAAATATAATATTCGGCCTCAGTTCGAATGTCAAAATAGGATATTGAGCGTCCAAATAAGATATTCGGCCTCATTTCGAATGTAGGATTTTGAATCTCAAAATACGATATATCAGTTCGAATCTCAAAAAATGATTTGAATGTCAAAATGCGATTTTTATGACCAATTCGATAGTCAAAATAGGATTTTCAATGTCAAAATACGATATTCGGCCTTAGTTCGAATGTCAAAATAGGATTTTATCTCAAAATACGATATTCGGCCTCAATTAGAATGTCAAAATAGGACTTTAAATGTAAAATTACGATATTTGGCCTCAGTTCGAATGTCAAATACAAGTATGAATGTCGATTTACAATTTTTGGCCACAGTTCGATTGTCAAAATAGGATTTTTGAATGACAAATATACGATAATCGGCCTCAGTTTGAATGTCAAAATAGGATTTTTAATGTCAAAATGCGATTTTCATGACCAATTCGATAGTCAAAATAGGATTTTCAATGTCAAGATACGATATTCGGCCTCAATTAGAATGTCAAAATAGGACTTTAAATGTAAAATTACGATATTTGGCCTCAGTTCGAATGTCAAATACAAGTATGAATGTCGATTTACAATATTTGGCCACAGTTCGATTGTCAAAATGGGATTTTTGAATGACAAATATACGATAATCGGCCTCAGTTTGAATGTCAAAATAGGATTTTTAATGTCAAAATGCGATTTTCATGACCAATTCGATAGTCAAAATAGGATTTTCAATGTCAAGATACGATATTCGGCCTTAGTTCGAATGTCAAAATAGGATTTTATCTCAAAATACGATATTCGGCCTCAATTAGAATGTCAAAATAGGACTTTAAATGTAAAATTACGATATTTGGCCTCAGTTCGAATAACAAATACAAGTATGAATGTGGATTTACAATATTTGGCCACAGTTCGATTGTCAAAATGGGATTTTCGAATGACAAATATACGATAATCGGCCTCAGTTTGAATGTCAAAATAGGATTTTTAATGTCAAAATGCGATTTTCATGACCAAGTTAATAGTCAAAATAGGATTTTGAATGTCGAAATACGATATTCTGCCTCAGTATGAATGTCAAAATAGGATTTTAAATGTCAAAATACGATTTTCCGCCCCAGTATGAATGTCAAAATAGGATTTTGAATGCCAAAATTTTATATTCGTCCTCAGTTCGAATGTCAAAATAGGATTTTGAATGTCAAAATACGATTTTCGGCGCCAGATTGAATGTAAAAATAGGATTATTAATGTCAAAATAAGATATTCGGCCCTTGTTTCGAATGTCAAAATAGGATTTTGAATTTCAAAATACGATATTTGGCCCCATTACGAATTTCAAAATAGGATATTGAATGTCAAAATACGATATTCGGTTTCAGTATGAATGTCAAAATAGGATTTTTGAATGACAAAAATACGATATTTGGCCTCAGTTTGAATTTCAAAATAGAATTTTGAATGTAAAAATGCAATTGTTATGACCTATTTGAAGGTCATAATAGGATTTTGAATGTCAAAATACGATATTTGGCCTCAGTTTGAATGTCAAAATAGGCTTTTGAATGTCAAAATACGATTTTCCGCCCCAGTATCGTCAAAATACGATATCAGCCTCAGTTCATATGTATAAATAGGGTTTTGAATGTCAAAATGCGATATTCCCCCCCCCCTCCCTCAGTTCGAATGTCAAAATAGGATTTTGAAAGTAAAAAAAGATATACGGCCTCAGTTCGAATGTCAAAATAGGATTTTGAATGTCAAAATGTGATATTTGGCCCTAGTTCAAATGTCAAAATTGAATTTTGAATGTCAAAATACGATATTCAGCTTCAGCTTGAATGTCCAAATTGAATCATGAACGTCAAAATACGATATTCAGCTTCAGTTCCAATGTCAATATAGAAATTTGAATGTCAAAACACGATATTCGGCCTCAGTGTGAATGTCAAAATACGAGTTTGAATGTCAAAATGCGATATTCATGCCCAATTCGAATGTCAAAATAGGATTTTGAACGTAAAATACGATTTACGTTTGAATGTCATATTCGGCCTTAATCCGTATTTTAATTCGAATGTCAAAAAAGGATTAGCAAAGTCAAAAATGATTTTCGGACTCAATATGAATGTCAAAATAGGATTTTGAATGTCAAAATGTGATATTCGGCTTCAGTTCATATGTCAAAATAGGATTATGAATGTCAAAATACGATATTCGGCCTCATTTCCAATGTCAAAATAGGTTTTGAATGTTAACTGTTACTACTACAACAACAACAACAACAACAACAACAACAACAACTGTACAACACTAACGCATACAGCTGTAGTGACAACATCTTCATCATCAACAACAACAACAACAACAACAACTGTGCTGTTTGACTATGTTGTCTTTACATCAAAAACTAAAACTGTAGTTAGTCCAAACAACAACTGTAGTTACGACGCAACAACAACAACAACAACAACAACAACAACAACAACAACAACAACAACAACAACAACAACAACAACAACAACAACAACAACAACAACAACAACAACAACAAGAATAGCACTTTTAGTTATTACAAAAACTACAACATCAACAACATCGACAGCAACAGCACTTGTAGTTACTACAAATATTACAACTGTACAACTTTAGTTATTTCAACAACATGTAAATCTGAAATCACAACAACATCAACAACAGCAACAACAACAACCAAAGAGTACAACTGTAGTTATTTCAACAACAACATATATATTTGTAGTTACAACAACAACATCAACAATAAAAACCAAACAACAAGAACCTTATTAAAATACACCACACTGCATGTAATTGGCTGGATATAAAAGGAATTAGGCGGGTCATGGACTAGTAGTTACTGCATCAGCAGCAGCAGCAACAACAACAACAACTTCATCAAAACTACATATGTAGTTAGTGCGACAACAATTGTAGTTACAACAACAACAACAACAACAACAACCACCTTATTAAAATACACCACACTGCATGTAATTGGCTGGATATAAAAGGAATTAGGCGGGTCATGTACGAGTAGTTACTGCATAAGCAGCAGCAGCAACAACAACAACAACAACCTTATTAAAATACACCACACTCCATGTAATTGGCTGAAAATAAAAGGAAATAGGAGGGTCAATGGACGAGTAGTTACTTCAGCAGCAGCAACGACAACAACATCAATACTACATACGTAGTTAGTACAACAACAACAACAACAACAACAACAACAACAACAACAACAACAACAACAACAAACTGCCTGTCTTTTATCTTAATTTGGCTACCATAAACACGCCGCCAGTGAGAAAATGCTCCCAAGGGAGAATCATTGACCACATTTTGGTCTACTGACAAAGTTCTCAAATGGGAGTCATTAGGGCTAGATTTTGCTTGTATTTGTTTTAATTTGGCTACCATAAACACGCCGCCAATGGGACAATGCTCCCAAGGGAGAATCATTGACCACATTTTGGCCTACTGACAAAGTTCTCAAATGGGAGTCATTAGGGTTAAGTTTTGCTTGTATTTGTTTTAATTTGGCTACAATAAACACGCCGCCGTTGGGACAATGCTCCCAAGGGAGAATCATTAACCATATTTTGGCCTACTGACAAAACTCCCAAACGGGAGTCATTAGGGTTAGATTTTGTTTATATTTGTTTCAATTTGGCTAAAATAAACACGCCCCAGTGGGACAATGCCCCCAAGGGAGAATCATTAACTATATTTTGGCCTACTAACAAAGTTCACAAATGGGAGTCATTAGGGTTAGATTTTGTTTGCATTTGTTTTAATTTGGCTACCATAAACACGTCGCCAGTGAGTCAATGCTCCCAAGGGAGAAACATTAACCTCATTTTGGCCTACTGACAAAGTTCTCAAATGGGAGTCATTAGGGTTAGATTTTGCTTGTGTTTGTTTTGATTTGGCTACAATAAACACGCCGCCAGTGAGACAACGCTCCCAAGGGAGAATCATTGACCACATTTTGGCCCACTGGCAAAGTTCTCAAATGGGAGTCATATGGGTTAGATTTTGCTTGTATTTGTTTAAATTTGGCTACCATAGACACGCTGCCTGTGGGACAATGCTCCCAGGGGAGAATCATTAACCACACTTTGGCCTACTGACAAAGTTCTCAGATGGGAGTCATTAGGGTTAGATTTTGCTTGTATTTGTTTTAATGTGGCTACCATTAACACTCCGCCAGTGAGACAATGCTCCAAAGGGAGAATCATTAACCACATTTTGGCCTACTGAAAATGTTCCAAAATGGGAGTCATTAGGGTTAGATTTTGCTTGTATTTGTTTTAATTTGGCTACAATAAACACGCCGCCCGTGGGACAATGCTCCCAATGGAGAATCGTAACCACATTTTGGCCCACTGACAAAGTTCTCAAATGGGAGTCATTATGGTTAGATTTTGCTTGTATTTGTTTTAATTTGGGTACCATAAACACGCCGACTGTGGGACAATGCTCCCAAGGGAGAATCATTAACCACATTTTGGCCTACTGACAAAGTTCTCAAATGGGAGCCATTAGGGTTAGATTTTGCTTGTATTTGTTTTAATTTGGCTACCATAAACACGCCGCCCGTGGGACAATGCTCCCAAGGGAGAATCATTGACCACATTTTGGCCTACTGACAAAGTTCTCAAATGGGAGCCATTAGGGTTAGATTTTGCTTGTATTTGTTTTAATTTGGCTACCATAAACACGCCGCCCGTGGGACAATGCTCCCAAGGGAGAATCGTAACCACATTTTGGCCTACTGACAAAGATCCCAAATGGGAGTCATTAGGGTTAGATTTTGCTTGTATTTGTTTTAATGTGGCTACCATAAACACGCCGCCAGTGAGACAATGCTCCAAGGGCGAATCATTAACCTCATTTTGGCCTACTGACAATGTTCCCAAATGGGAGTCATTAGGGTTAGATTTTGCTTGTATTTGTTTTAATTTGGCTACAATAAACTGGCCGCCAGTGGGACAATGCTCCCAAGGGAGAATCATTAACCACATTTTGGCCTACTGACAACGTTCTCAAATTGGAGTCATTTGGGTTAGATTTTGTTTGTATTTGTTTTTATTTGGCTACCATAAACACGCCGCCCGTGGGACAATGCTCCCAAGGGAGAATCATTAACCACATTTTGGCCTACTGACAAAGTTCCCAAATCGGAGTCATTAGGGTTAAGTTTTGTTTGTATTTGTTTTTATTTGGCTACCATAAACACGCCGCCCGTGGGACAATGCTCCCAAGGGAGAATCATTTACCACATTTTGGCCTACTGACAAAGATCCCAAATCGGAGTCATTAGGGTTAAGTTTTGTTTGTATTTGTTTTAATTTGGCTACAATAAACACGCCGCCAGTTGGACAATGCTCCCAAGGGAGAATCATTGACCACATTTTGGCCTACTGACAAAGTTCTCAAATGGAAGTCATTAGGGTTAGATTTTGTTTGTATTTGTTTTAATTTGGCTACCATAAACACGCCGCCCGTGGGACAATGCTCCCAAGGGAGAATCATTGACCACATTTTGGCCTACTGACAAAGTTCCCAAATAGGAGTCATTAGGGTTAGATTTTGTTTGTATTTGTTTTAATTTGGCTACAATAAACACGCCGCCAGTTGGACAATGCTCCCAAGGGAGAATCATAAACTGTATTTTGGCCTACTGACAAAGTTCTCAAATGGAAGTCATTAGGGTTAGATTTTGCTTGTATTTGTTTCAATTGGGCTACCATAAACATGCCGCCCGTGGGACAATGCTCCCAAGGGAGAATCATTAACCACACTTTGGCCTACTGACAAAGTTCTCAGATGGGAGTCATTAGGGTTAGATTTCGCTTGTATTTGTTTAAATTTGGCTACCATAAACACGCCGCCAGTGAGACAATGCTCCAAAGGGAGAATCATTAACCACATTTTGGCCTACTGACAAAGTTCTCAAATAGGAGTCATTACAGTTAGATTTTGTTTGTACTTGTTTTAATTTGGCTGCAATAAACACGCCGCCAGTGGGACAATGCTCCCAAGGGAATATCATTAACCACATTTTGGCCCACTGACAAAGTTCTCAAATGGGAGTCATTATGGTTAGATTTTGCTTGTAATTGTTTTAATCTGGCTACCATAAACACGCCGACTGTGGGACAATGCTCCCAAGGGAGAATCATTGACCACATTTTGGCCTACTGACAAAGTTCTCAAATAAGAGTCATTATGGTTAGATTTTGCTTGTATTTGTTTTAATTTGGCTACCATAAACACGCCGACTGTGGAACAATGCTCCCAAGGGAGAATCATTAACCACATTTTGGCCCACTGACAAAGTTCTCAAATGGGAGTCAGTATGGTTAGATTTTGCTTGTATTTGTATAAATGTGGCTACCATAAACACGCCGACTGTGGGACAATGCTCCCAAGGGAGAATCATTAACCACATTTTGGCCTACTGACAAAGTTCTCAAATGGGAGTCATTAGGGTTGGATTTTGCTTGTCTTTTTTTTTTAATTTGGCTACAATAAACACGCCGCCAGTGGGACAATGCTTCCATGCTCCCAGGAGAGAATCATTAACCACATTTTGGCCCACTGACAAATTTCTCAAATGGGAGTCATTATGGTTAGATTTTGCTTGTATTTGTTTTAATTTGGGTACCATAAACACGCCGACTGTGGGACAATGCTCCCAAGGGAGAATCATTAACCACATTTTGGCCCACTGACAAAGTTCTCAAATGGAAGTCATTAGGGTTAGATTTTGCTTGTATTTGTTTTAATTTGGCTACAATAAACACGCCGCGTTTGGGACAATTCTCCCAAGGGAGAATCATTAACCTCGTTTTGGCCTACTGACATAGTTCCCAAATGGGAGTCATTAGGGTTAGATTTTGCTTGTATTTTTTTCAATTTGGCTAGCATAAACACGCCGCCAGTGAGACAATGCTCCCAAGGGAGAATCATTAACCACATTTTGGCCTACTGACAAAGTTCTCAAATGGGAGTCATTAGGGTAAGATTTTGTTTATATTTGTTTTAATTTGGCTACAATAAACACGCCGACTGTGGAACAATGCTCCCAAGGGAGAATCATTAACCACATTTTGGCCCACTGACAAAGTTCTCAAATGGGAGTCATTATGGTTAGATTTTGCTTGTATTTGTTTAAATGTGGCTACCATAAACACGCCGACTGTGGGACAATGCTCCCAAGGGAGAATCATTAACCTCATTTTGGCCTACTGACAAAGTTCTCAAATGGGAGTCATTAGGGTTAAATTTTGTTTGTACTTGTTTTAATTTGGCTACAATAAATACGCCGCCCGTGGGACAATGCTCCCAAGGGAGAATCATTAACCACATTTTGGCCTACTGACAAAGTTCTCAAATGGGAGCCATTAGGGTTAGGTTTTGCTTGTCTTTTTTTTAATTTGGGTACCATAAACACGCCGACTGTGGGACAATGCTCCCAAGGGAGAATCATAAACTGTATTTTGGCCAACTGACAAAGTTCTCAAATGGAAGTCATTAGGGTTAGATTTTGCTTGTATTTGTTTTAATCTTGCTACCATAAACACGCCGCGTTTGTGACAATTCTCCCAAGGGAGAATCATTAACCTTATTTTGGCCTACTGACAAAGTTCCCAAATGGGAGTCATTAGGGTAAGATTTTGCTTGTATTTGTTTCAATTTGGCTACCATAAACACGCCGCCAGTGAGACAATGCTCCCAAGGGAGAATCATTAACCACATTTTGGCCTACTGACAAAGTTCTCAAATGGGAGTCATTAGGGTAAGATTTTGTTTATATTTGTTTTAATTTGGCTACAATAAACACGCCGCCCGTGGGACAATGCTCCCAAGGGAGAATCATTAACCACATTTTGGCCTACTGACAAAGTTCTCAAATGGGAGCCATTAGGGTTAGGTTTTGTTTGTATTTGTTTTAATTTGGCTAAAATAAACACGCCGCCCGTGGGACAATGCTCCCAAGGGAGAATCATTAACCACATTTTGGCCTACTGACAAAGTTCACAAATCGGAGTCATTAGGGTTAGATTTTGTTTATATTTGTTTTAATTTGGCTACAATAAACACGCCGCCCGTGGGACAATGCTCCCAAGGGAGAATCATTAACCACATTTTGGCCTACTGACAAAGTTCTCAAATGGGAGCCATTAGGGTTAGGTTTTGCTTGTCTTTTTTTTAATTTGGATACAATAAACACGCCGCCAGTGGGACAATGCTCCCAAGTGAGAGTCATTAGCCATATTTGGGCCATCTGACAAAGTTTTCAAACGGGAGTCATTAGGGTTTAGCTTGCTTTTGTTTTGTTTTTAATTTGGCTACCAAAAAACGTTGCCAGTATGACAAGGCTCCCAATCGAACGACTTTAGGGTTAGGATTTGCCTGTTGTTGTTTTATTTTTAATTTAGCTACCATTAACCAATGGGGGGTACTCTAATTTTTTTCCGGATACGTAGGCTCGGGCCCAGCATCTACCGTTTCCCCCCCCCCCCCCCCAAAAAAAAAAAATCAGGAATTTCAAGCACCCCAAAAAAAATATTTAAAATTTTAGCAACCCAAAAAAATTTCCCAATCTGTACCTTGACCTTAAAAAAAGACCCTAAATTGCATAGAAATGACCCTCAAACTAGCCCTATTTTGTGATGACCCCAAAAAATATCCACAAAATCTTCATACCCCCAAAAAATATTCATTTTTCTGAAAACCCAAAAAAATATCGAAATTCAGAATTTTGAACCCAAAAAAATAGGCCGAGCCTACGTATGTGTGAAAATATCAGAGTACCCCCCCCCCCCACCCCCGCGGGCCATAAACACGCCGTCAGTGTGATAATGCTTCAAATTGCCGCCGATTATAAAAGCGGTAAAATTTGAGCAATTTCGTCCAAACGTGCTCTTTGCACTTGCCGTCTGATCTGATCTGGCTCAGAATTGCCAGTTTGATTATAAATTTCAACTGCCATCCATTGAGTGGCAACTACACTGCCATGGCTGCCACCAGAAAATATTTTTACAAAAAAAGTACTACAAACAGTTTGGACGCAGATCATGATAAATACACGTCCTCAGAGCCTAAAAGCACGCAAGCCCGCATGTTTCAGCATTCTAAATTTAAAAAAAAATCTTAAGACCCTCAACGAAAATCAAATATGAAATTCAGCAGGGTCACAAAAGTCAAAATGCCAACAATTGCTGGCCTTTTAACGTCTATATAAGCCTAAAAAGAACTAAAATTAGCATAATGAATACACCATAACTTAACCGAGCATGAAGTTTACCATGCTCACAAAAGTTAAAATGCCAACAATTGCTGGCCTTTTAACATTTATAAGCCTGATAAATACACTTCCTCGCCCTTCAAGTATGTTTATCTGATTTTTTCTAACTTTCGGTTCGTCTGTACATCCATCCATCTCTTGATCTATCAATCCAAATCACCATCAGAAGTTTCTGGTATCAATGACAGGCATAACATGGCCTTCTCGGTAGGTCGCCTCAGAAAATTCTAATTACAATGCCAGTGTTGGCACCAGCTTATGTAACGAATGAAGACATATGCATTTAGTAATACTGTATCTAAGCACTAGTAGAGTTAAATGCGAGCATGTTTCAATGTACAGGTCTGTAATATCTTGTAATACATTGCCTCGGAAAATTCTTAATTACAAAATGCCCGTGTTTGGCACCAACTTATGTAACAAATGAAGACATATGGATTTAGTAACACTATATCTAAGTACTAGTAGAGTTAAATGCGAGCATACTTCAATGTACGGGTCTGTAATATCTTGCATTTTTTTTTTTTTTTTTTTTTTTTTTTTTTTTTTAACTACGTTAAACATTTACCGGTTAGCATGTGATTCCCCTATTTGGGCATCATGTGACTGCTCGGGAATTATGGGGGGCAAATGTCACACTTCACTGAAATTGCAATAGCCAAAGGCACTTTTGTCTATTCCATTTCCTGTCAATAACAATAGAACGAAAAGTCCTCGTCGTTTACGCATTGACACGCAACACCTCGTTATAGTACCAAACAGCGACAACAGAGATGACAGGTAATTCTTTAAAGCTGCATAGTCTGTAACTTTTGATCTTCTAATTTTAGAACTTATGTTTCTATTTTTCAAGAACACAGTAAAAAACTAAAATTCAGGTATACGTTTTACCAATTTCGTAAGTGTAAACAAATTATCAATTTCAAAACAATTAAAATTAACTGTCTATAATTATTGGAGGGACGCAAATAATTACCAACACGAGAAAAAACACACCTGTTTTATAAGATAATTCACTTTTCCGTGCAGTTTTCAGCTATAGTGAACATATTTATGTGAAAGCGTAACTTAATTCTACTTTTACAAATAATCTAAAAAGAAAATAAAAAAATTCGAAAAATGTTCAAAGTTGCAGACTTAGTCTCTTTAATATATACCTTGGCCATTTTTCCCAACTCCATATAAGACGATTATCTAAATCGTGCTTAAACATTCGCTCCATACTCGGCCTCTGGGTGCTCATTACCACCATCTTATCTAGACGATTCTAATGAGTACCAGACCATATATTCCCTCCCCTTATCCAGACTCCTGGCCCTTTTGATACCCATATCTACTTTCACTTTTTGTTCCTGGCCTTTGCGACTTGCCCTCAAATCGCATTTTTTTATTGATATATTGGCTTGTTTATATAATTTTGATAGCATTAAAAATAAACCAATATAACGGTTCTTATGCACCACTCATTTGTATCCCCCGTCCCCTCGGGACCGCAGAATGGCGGGGCTTTTAATTTTTCATTTTTCAAAGTCCTACTAAAAGGCCTGCACTGTGGGGCCAAATTTATGGTAAAATCCCTGCTAAATGCCCACGCCCCCGATGGATTGACAATAATGAATAACAACAAATGACCTAAATCATTTGAATAAGCGTTCCATCTTTTCCCCAACCCAACCCCAACGTGGTGCCACATGAAACGGCCCTATTTCCTGATTTTGGCATATGAATGGCCCAAATTTTCTGACACCCATGTATATGCACATATTTTCACTCAGATACTCGTCAAGCCTTTGTTTTCACATTTACATAAAGCAGGTTTTTTTCATGACGAACTTGTTAACAAATCCCAAGAGTATATGAGAAAGGGTATACCAATTCAAAGGACAAACACACACGCACGTGCGCACACGAGTCTTGTATAGCATAATCATTTATATGCAGAGTTTGGTCAGCACCATCATTCACTGCTTCATTTCTCATATTTTTCTAACAGCAGCATATTTCCTAGTCAAGATTCTTTGCGTATGTACTTTTAGCCACATTATGAGATAAACTGCTTATGCAATATGCTTATAACTAAATAAAGACAAGCTCTTTTTGTCATTGCCTAGGTAGTATATTTAATACTCTTGCTTGCCAAATCCTAAATTTGAAGACTGAAACTGGTCTCTGTAGCTGAGAATGCTAGTTTGAATTGATATAGGATTTCTAAACCCCAAAGACAGGTTTACTCAGTCTCATAGCTCATGATGTGGCATTGAAATAAGTACTTTTGTTTGGTGTGCCAATTGACCTCAGACGGACGAGTCTACTTATAAGCATGAGAAATGTACAGTAATTTCTCGCCTAATACTGACTGCTCCTGCTATCGACGTAACAAAATTTCAGTCTCCCCCCCCCCCCGCCCCCATGCGCGGATTCAGAGGGGGGATGGAGGGGTCAGGACCCCCCTGAAAATCACACATTATATGGGTTTCTATAGAAATAAGCATTTGTACCCCCCCCCCCCCCCCCGCCCCTGGAAAATGATGAAAATTGTAGTTTTCTTTGAAATAACCATTTGGCTGGGCAGCGAATTATTTAAGCAAAGTCGAAAACGCCCAATTTGTGTCTATTTTGATATAAGCAAGTATAAACATTCAAATTATTATGTTTTAAAACTTCGCACCCTGTGCTGGACTTTGACGGTGTTTAATCCCTTAAGTGTAGGCTAAGAACCGGGTTCAGGCCCGCGAGTTCGTAGCATTTCATTATTTAATGAGGAATGAATAAGTCGAGGAATAAGTTGTTTTTAGAATTCCTATTTTGTCTGTTCATTTTTACGTTATAGCCTATTCAGTCGTTTTCATCCAAACACTTTGTTGTTGATATTCATAAGAAACGTCTCACCGAGGCGGCGATTCTTATGAGTTTCCCAAACATAGGGTTTGGATAAGAAAAATCATGAATTAGCTTAAGAAAAACGCCTCTTATCAGGAGATATTCTAAAGCTGAAATCACCAATACTAAACAGCCTACAGCCAGCCGATCTGGGTATATGCGGTTTGCAAATTCACCAGATAAGCCTAAAGGTTTAAATTAAAATATTTTCTTTCGAAATAATTAGGAATTTCGGCTGCCTCAAACAGTTTTGGGTCGGCGCAAATCCAACAAAGGTTGAAACCGATCTGGTCCGAATCTGTTTCAACAATTGACTGACAACTCAAAACAAACACCCTGGAACAGGATCAGACTTACAAAAGTCGGGACTGCTCCTGATCCACAGGGTTTCTAAACCGTTTAGACATAAAGTCGGACCTGGTACGGTTCTGATTTGTTTGACTATACATACAGCTGCCAGCATTGAGTGGCAACCCCTTGGTGGGGGGGGGGGGGGGGGGGATACTCTGATAATGTCATACATAGGCCTACGTAGGCTCGGGTCATTTTTTTGGGGGTTAAAATTTTGAATTTCGATATTTGGGGGGGGGGGGGGGGGGTCAGACAGAATGAATATTTTTTGGGGTATGAAGATTTTGTTTATATCTTTTTGGGGTCATCACAAAATTGGACTATGTGTAGGGGTCATTGCTATGCATTTCCGGGTCTTTTCTTAAGGTCGTGATATTTTGGGAGGGTTGCTAAAATTTCAAATATTTTGGGGGTGCTTGAAATTTTCTGAAACGATAGATGCTGGACCCGAGCCTACGTATGGAGAAAAAATGAGAGTACCCCCCCCCCCCCGGGGGTAGCAACTACTTTGGATGCCACCACAAAAAAGTTTGGACGCAGATCTGGCTCGACAGAATGCAGTTTCGGATATACTTCAATACTTGGGATAATAAGAGTTATCTTCCTTAGTTGTTGGCGCCCTTTTCGTGAATGGCAACGTTATTGTGTGGCTGAATAAAACTTCTTCTGTTTCACCAGTTCTAGGGCTCAGCATGGAGTACGTCCTTGATCTCATCATTGTGGGGATGGGGAAAGAAGAAGAAGAACCAGACAAGTCAGCGTAAACAGCATCAACTGTAGTCAGGTAAGTAATGAAGGGACGGAGCCCTGTCCCAACCATGTACAAACTGAACAAAAAAAGAAACTTTACACTTTAATCAGTAATATCTCTGTCAATACCCATCCTATGTAGAAACGAATCATATCACATTATACAATTATTGACTAATGAGGCATTGGATATGATGTGATATCGACCAGAGAATATCAATATTGACCGAGGCGGAGCCGAGGTCAATATTGGTGTCCTCATTAGTCAATAACTGTATTATTATATAACATTTAGAGAAAGATGTACAGGTATCATTGCACCTGGAAAAATTACTGAACTTATATACAAGTTTTGGGACAGTCAAGCGTTTAGCAGAAACAGTGCAAACCTAGATAAGACCAGCCTTTTACTATTGCATATATGTTGTGCATGAGTGTCATCATTCAACATTTACAAACAAGAATTCTAACACACTTCGCATTTAGAGCCAATGATAAAATAAGTGTGATATGCCAAACAATAATTCACAGCTTTGAAAGCGCAGGGAAAATGTGTGATAGCTGACGTCATTTGTTACTGGTAAATGACGTCATTCATGGCGTTAGACGGTGTAACGTCGTTTTTACGCTTGAAAGACGTTACAAATACATGTAAACGTATGCGACGTGGTCTAAGTATTGGCGGGAATTCTTCAGTGCAAAGGCGGAAAGTTGGAAGAAGCTGAAGACTTCAAATTTGTTTTCGCCGTTTATCGTGCATTAAAATCGAAATAGATCAGCTCCAGTGCGTGATTTGTTGCGTTCTCAGCATCTACGATATGATTATTAGCCACGCTTTAGAAAAGCAGAACCAGAACGGAAAAAAAACATAAGGAGTCTAATTTTAGTAACTAATATTCACCGGCAAGCGCGCGCCAGCCAGTGAATATGACAATATGTTGACTGGCCACGTGAGCGCTCTAAGCCAATGAAAATCGGCCTTTTTTCTTAGTTATATAATAAAATAAAATGTAAGACGAAGATGTAAAAGAAGCCTGCTAAAGCTTGGGCACTCTTGATTTGTTGAAATGCACGCTTTGCCCCATTCAAACAATGAAGATCCAGATCAGCTGGCTTCTTCAGAAGCCAGCTTATCTGGATCTTCATTGTTTGATCTTTAGTGTGTGAATATAAAACAACAGATTTGATAAAGAAATTTGATTTGCTGAGAAGCTGAAGTGGGTGGGGTGTTTTAAATGGATTCAGTTGGATCTTGGTCAAGACAAATTGAGGCATTGATATGATCAGAACTGAGAATAGTGTTTTAAATCATCATGATTGTATCAGTATAAGTGTTCAATTAGAGGTAGAGTATGGGAGATCAATTATTTCAAGGAGAACCATTGGTCTGTAGCAGCATAGGATGGCATTCTTCAAGGTCAAGAAAGCAGTGGGAGGGAATGAGCTGTCTAAAAAGTTGTTAATTCTTAACTCTTTGTAGATTGGAAACCCCTAAATGTGTACTTTGGCTAATATAACGGTAAAGACCCAGATGATAGTGTGGCATTTCATCAGTGTCTGCACTGTACGCTTACTTAGACAAAATCCTTCTTACAATATTATTTTGCAAATTATAACTTGTAACCACTCGCTCAATATATATAATGGACCATACTTAAATGCATCAAATTTTATGGAAAATTCCATTGATCTAAAAAAGGATAAAGCTCTGCCAATAGTTTGTAGTCATTACCCCTATTTATCACTGTTGATCACTCACTAAGGACACTTTTGCAAACCTACTAGATCCTGGTGAGATGGCTGACTATCTTGTCTCATCAGGATCTACACTGCAGTAAACAAGTGAGTATATACCACTAAGCATCCGTACAAAGTGTGCTACCTTGAGATTTGATCAACAATCATTTCTATTGCATCTCAAATGTGACAAAAAGGCTTGCCCTAGATTCTATAGCAGTTCAAATATGACAAATTGATGACTCTTTCCTAAGATTGTGGCTCATATCAGCCACGACATGAGATTTCCAACAATGTGGTATGTGCGACCAGCAAAGGCTCAGACCAGCCTGCGCATACCCGCAGTCTGATCAGAGCCTTTGCTAGTTGCTTGAGTATTCTATGACTGTTAAGCTACTGACTGAACATCATTTGGAGTTTCTAAGCTAAAAAGGAGGCTGCACAGGCTCGTCTGAGTCTACTCATGTCAAAATGCCACATTGTTGGAAATCACATGTCATGGCTCATTTGAATTGGATGATATTTTCCCTATTTCTTTATATTTTTTTTACTTTCTCTGCGAAGTTTCATTCTTGAGTGTTAAATTTAACTGCATATATTAACCCTTTGTATTTTTGGTAACTTTTCATGCTTTTGTTGTCGTCTGTTGACCTTTTTCAAAATTAACTTTTTAATAGGTTCTTCCAGGAACACTGTCAGTGTCAAACAGTTTGGATCCAGATCAGGACCGACATTGTGTCGGTCCTGATCTGGTTCCAAGCTGAAAATTTTATCAGCAGATGACTAAATTTGCCGCTAGCAAGGAAAGTTAAGAGTTGCCTAGGGACAGTATAACTGTGTCAGGATAACTAACCATTTTGTGATACAAGTATATGCTTTTTAAAAAAGCTTGCCATCTTTCAGCACTCAACTAGAGTGTGTTGTTGTCATACAGTAGCCATTTGAAAGTGGAATTTCAGTAGCTGTTCCAGAAAGGAAAGTGATGATATGACACATCCACCTCATCCGCATCTTGGCTCGTGGAGATGGCGATGAGCTGGTTGTGTCATTTTAGTGTTGTGACACAATGAGACAATACACACAGGTAATATTCACAGAAAGGGCTATCTCATGCTACACCACTACAGTACTAACATACAGGTTGCAAACTTGGTCAATTATAAGAGGATGGCAAATGCCAAAGCAAATGAGCACAATGATATCATATAAACCTATTTTGTTTTCTTGCAGATGATCTTACAAAACTGCTCCGAGAAATTATGCAACAGGCAAGAAATTTAACACATGCAGAAAGGTAAGGATTTTTTTTATACTTTATTCTCCCTGTCATCTGACATACAGAGGGTCGGGGAGGGCCATCTCTCTATATGCCGCACAAACTACAGTAAAGGTATTTTCTATGGTTGATTGTATCTCTAGCTCACCCATTTCATGAACCTTTAAAGCATTTTCAAAAGCAGTTGAGTAACAGTTTACTTTGTTGTCAGTTACAAGCGAAAGTATGTTAACTGCTTAGTCAAGCTTGCCCTAGAAAAAAGTGTGGCTAGGTGAACTGACCATCCCCACATGACAATAGCTGTTGACTGGGACGTAAAACCTCAAACAAAAGCAAAGGGTAAATAAACTGAAAAGAAAGATCATTTAAAACTAAGGAGAACCAAGTCCTGTATTCATGGCTATCAGGTTAAAATATTTTATCAGAGTGTACTATTAAAGAAAAGGTCACCAGACATCTGGAAATGAGTATTTCTGTCAAAAATTCTTCAATCCAATAATCCAAAATCACAGACACACAGGGGCAATCTACGGAAATTCACATCAGTCTAATCATGTGTGAGAATTGCAGTCATAAGGATCCAGACATAATATGGGCCTGATTTCAAGAAAACCTGTCTTTGGGTCTGCAACAGGAGTAGGCTGAATCCAGCCAGCTCAGCTACATGGACTAGCTAGAATATTGAAATTTTGCATTTAGCCTGTTTAGCTGTTATTCTTTACAGAGAGCAAACAACAAAGACTCTGATCAGATTTCCTTGCTGGTCTGTTTTTTTTGTAGTTTGCATGCAACAAAATCAAACGGGTTGGCCATATGAAGCAATGCTCCAGATTAATATTTTCAATTTCCGTATCGTCATACTGATGAAAACTATAGCAGGTCAGTACTGAAAGTTCATCATCTTCACAATCATCATTGGGTTTTGATTAACATGCAGGCGCAGGAGCAGTATCAGTCTTCGATAAAAGGATGCTTTGTATTCTTATGCATCTTTATTTACCCTTTTCATACAAATGGAAATTTTCATAAAGCTACATGGTCATACAATAGTCATGATGGTCCATTGTATTTATTGAGGGGTCACCAGTTTCAATTTTCAAAAAAATATTGTATTTCTTTCTCTGAAGAATGATTTTGACTTAGCAAGTAGTGCAGACCCTGATGAATTACTGCATTATGCTGCATTTCACCTGGGTCTTCACAGTTTGCCAAAGTACCCTTTAGGGGTTTCCTGTCTTCAAAGGGTACTGTAGGTTGAGTAGGGTACACCTATCATTATGTGTCTTATTTACTGTTTCAGGTGTTCAGTGTTTCTAATAGACAAGGAAACTGATGAGTTGGTGGCCAAAGTGTTTGATGGTATACAAACTAATAAGAACAACGAAGTAAGTTTCTCATAGACATTTTAGCCACCCATCCCACTCACATTGCTATGAATTATTGGCCATAAATTTCATTTGTTTATCAGTGGAGCTTTACAGTGTTCAAGACATGCATATGAGAGTTTTTCATAGAATACCATGGCCGCTTAACTTCATCTTAAGTGTCATGTAACAGCAATGCATGTGCCTTGACTTGAGAACACATGTATTTTGGGTATGTGATGGAGTAAGACAATCCAGAAACTATTTAGAATATTGAAATTTAGCAAGTCATACAGTAAATGAATGACAGGTACTGACCAGACTGCCCCTTTGTTGTTTCCATGCAGCAAACTTTAGGCTTCAGGCCTTTAGTTAAGAGTGCATACCAGAAAAACAATTTTCTTATTATACCCCCGGTACGAAGTATATAGGGGGTATATAGTTTTTGCCTTTTCTGTAATTATGTTTGTCTGTCTGTCTGCCTGGTTGTCTGTAAACTTTTTTCTTCGTCAAAGATTTCTCAGCAACTACTTGGGTTAGGATTCTGAAATTTGGTACAAGGCTTGATAGTGATGAGTTGTATTGTGTAACAAAAGAACAGCCACATATTGCTTATCAGTCCCTTTATTCTTCTTTTTTCTTTCTCTCCAATGGAAAAAAATTTCGTCAAAGATTTCTCAGCAACTACGAAGTATATAGGGGGTATATAGTTTTTGCCTTTTCTGTAATTATGTTTGTTTGTCTGTCTGTCTGTCTGTTTGTCTGTAAACTTTTTTTTTCGTCAAAGATTTCTCAGCAACTACTTGGGTTAGGATTCTGAAATTTGGTACAAGGCTTGATAGTGATGAGTTGTATTGTGTAACAAAAGAACAGCCACATATTGCTTATCAGTCCCTTTATTCTTCTTTTTTCTTTCTCTCCAATGGAAAAAATTTTCGTCAAAGATTTCTCGGCAACTACTTGGGTTAGGATTCTGAAATTTGGTACAAAGCTTGATAGTGATGAGTTGTATTGTGTAACAAAAGAACAGCCACATATTGCTTATCAGTCCCTTTATTTGTTCATTTTTCTTTCTCTCCAATGGAAATTTCTGTCACAGATTTCTCAGCTCCTGTTGGAGCCAGTGTTTTCAAATTTTGTTTACATCTTCAGGATGGCAAAATGTACTGTGTAAATGGAAATTAAGATGCTAATCCTCATTTTGCCTTCTTTTTTCAAATTTTCATTTTTTCCTTCTTTCTCTCTTATATAATACATATGGACATTTTTTCTGTCAAAGATTTCTCAGCAACCACTTCAGTTAGGACTCTGAAATTTGGTACAAAGCTTGATAGTGATGAGTTGTATTGTGTAAGAAAAGAACAGCCACATATTGCTTATCAGTCCTTTTATTTGTTCATTTTTCTTTCTCTCCAATGGAAATTTCTGTCACAGATTTCTCAGCTCCTATTGGAGCCATTGTTTTCAAATTTTGTGTACACCTTCAGGAAGGCAAAGTGTACTGTGTAAATGGAAATTAAGATGCAAATCCTCATTTATACCCCCGGTACGAAGTATATAGGGGGTATATAGTTTTTGCCTTTTCTGTAATTATGTTTGTCTGTCTGTTTGTTTGTCTGTAAACTTTTTTTTTTCGTCAAAGATTTCTCAGCAACTACTTGGGTTAGGATTCTGAAATTTGGTACAAGGCTTGATAGTGATGAGTTGTATTGTGTAAGAAAAGAACAGCCACATATTGTTTATCAGTCCTTTTATTTGTTCATTTTTCTTTCTCTCCAATGGAATTTTCTGTCGCAAATCTCTCGGCTCCTGTTGGAGCCAGTGTTTTCAAATTTAGTGTACACCTTCAAGTAGGCTAAGTGTATTGTGTAAATGAAAATAAAGATGCTAAAGCTCATTTTGCCTTCTTTTTTAATTTTTCCTTCTGTCACTCCTATATAACACGTATGGGCGTTTTTTGTCAGAGTTTTCTCAGCAACTACTTGATTTAAGATTATGAAATTATTTGTGTACTTTCAGGTAGGAGAAGTGTATTGTGTAAATGAAAACTAAGGTGCTAATCCTCATTTTGCCTTCTTTTTTCAAATTTTCAATTCTTCCTTCTGTCACTCTTATATAACACATATGGACATTTTTCATCAAGTTTTCTCAGAAACTACTTGATTTAGGATTATGAAATCTTTGACAATTTTGTCTTTTCTCTGAAAGTGTTATAACCTCTGATGGCTACCGCCGGGGGTATGTGAGCTTTGCTCACTTCTTGCTATATTTTTTCAACCAAAACATATGTTGTGGGTACTCAAAAGAAGCGTCTCAATGAGACGGTTCATTTGAGCACCAAAAACATATGCTAAAAGTTATTGGTAAGAAAATATTTACAAGTTTACGCTGAAATTTTTTGTTTATCTAAGCCTATGGGCTTTCTTGATGGTAAGTTGTACGAATACCAATTCAGAATACAGGTGTCAAGTACAATTGTCCCCTTGCCTTTTAGAACTACCTTACATGAATAATAAATTATGATATTTATTTCTCTTGGTATTCTTTTTCTCAAGAAATTTGTATATGTTATATTTCAGCTAACAGAAATCCGTATGCCAGGTACTCAGGGTATAGCCGGGCATGTTGCCACATCAGGTCAGTAAATTCTTAGAGACTTTGGATTTTGGAGATTAATGTTTTATTCAAGCTCAATTTATAATACAGTTAAACATGTCATAAGCGGCCACTCAAAAATAGACAAAACAAAAGTCTTAATGACAAATGGTAGCTTAATGAAGGTCGAAAGTATTGCAGAATGCTCCCTTGGAGCATTTTGCAATGCTTTTGACCTGCATTGAGCAATAATCGGTCTTAAAAACCATTTTGGTCTTCTTGTTGAATGGCCGCTTAAGACAGGTTTTACTGTACACCATTAGCAGCTAGAAATTTTTGAAAGTTTTGTCCAAGCTCAATCTTTGCTGGAATTTCATAAAATTGCACTTTCGCAAACAGTGTAGACCTAACAGAATGTGGCATCTTATCAGAATCGTCACTATTCGATGAGAGAAAAACAAACTTTAGGACCAGAAATACAATGTAAGTTTTATTTGAAAATTCCGAATGTATTATGGAATACAATTCCATCATTATAGAATGAGTTGATGATGTTTAGAATGAAAATTGAGAGGCTGATAAACAGGACTACTTTTCTGTGTGTCAGCTTTGAAGAATCCAAATAGAAATTGTGAACTCAAAATAGATTGTCTTATTTCCTTTTATTTTGTTTGATCATTAACTAATATTTGCTCCTTAATGCCATGATTTAATAGAATATTATACACACAAAAAAATGGCATTAGAATCACAGTAAAAAGGCATTAAAGAAACATTTATAAGTTGTAATGTTAAAATTTGAAGATAGGAGTTTGTGTTTTCAATTTATGCTAAAAGATCAGGCTGATCAGGGCAGTCCTTAAACCCAGAAAGAGAGGGGGTCTGCACTCTGCATCACATAGTCTTATAACAAGAGTAAAAAACTGACTAAACAGTGCTGTCCCTTTATCATATACTTATACTAGTATTGCCCTTGATGCTAGACTTTTGGCCCAACGGTATCGACCAAGTCAAATAGAGCTGTCCATCCCTGCGATCCAAAAGTCATGTAGAGTGCTGATACGGGGGCTCATATTTTTCTGTCCCGCCCTCCCCAGCAGTTGATCTCGCCCTGGAGAAGAAAAAAAACAGGGAATATCTGCAACAAATTCGTAAATAATAAAGAAAGTGGACGTATTCTTGCACATTACCTGATTCCAACCAAAATCGCACCAAAAACACCGCTAAAACATTGAAATATCCATTTTCTTACACCGAGTATCTCCATACAAAATGGCATCAAAGTCAAACTTTTGAACGTCATAGCGTCACAACAACGTCATAGCAGTACGCAACTTTTTTGCGAACAAAAGGATCAATGAAATGATCAGTCAAGGCCGAATTGTATTCCCATGTAACACCATGCAAGCCATCTAGGGCTCTTTTTAAGTATTGTCAAAGGACACTATGAAAACTGTTGAATGTACACGCAGTACACAATTTGAATGTTTGACTTATATATGTACTGTTTCTTCTTTGAGGCTGATAAAGTCACTTAATTTAGTGATTGTCAAAATAAAGAAATTGATAAATTATTTCATTAGCTCTTCTACACGCATAAGTATATGTGTATTAGTGCTCGGGCTGATACAGTCTACTCGGGCTGAGATCAGGGCTGAGATCAAAAAACCTGTGTAATAATCTATATCTATAATGCTGTGTTTGGTGTCCATAGTGTTATAAAGGGTAAATTTTACAAAGGTCAATTTTACAAAGGAATTATAGGAAAATGACCATGTAAAATTCCATGGTAAAAATATATTGAGAACCAGAAAATGACCGTGTTATATCCAAATTGTCATAGTAACTAGGTATGTTATAAAGGGTCTGTACTATATTTTATTATTTGTTCTTCAGGAGAATTGCTCAATATCAAAGATGCTTACTCTCATCCATTATTCTACAGAGGAATTGACGATACGACAGGCTTCAAAACCAGGTAACTTGATGCATAACCACTGGCCAATATACAACACTGTTCTAAGATCACTACTCACAAACTACAAGAGCTACACATTGTAAATGTTGTTGATTTTGCTGAGGAAGACAGAGCTGGTTTCTTAAATTTAAGTGTCTGCTTGATGTCTTGTAACTGTAAGTGTTTTGTGGCTCTTCCTCATGGTGCCGTGGGTGTAATTATTGTGTTTCCTGGTCATACTCACTAAAGTTTAAACAGATTCACAAAGTGGCTTTGTCGTATTCGGAGTTTCCAAACCAAGCAAAACACAATCCAGTTACTAAGATGCAGACACTAGCTAAAATATCAAAACATAAGAGGTTGCAAGTTTAAGAATGATACTTTCCAGATAGTGAAAAAGTAAGGCGCTGATCAGACAGTGCAGATGCGCAGGTTGGTCTTTTTTGTTGTTGTTCATATTCAACAAAGCCAGGCTTTCTTGTGATGAGGCATTGATACTCTTGGATCAATATGACCTTGACTTCTGCAAGGTCAACACCCTTGGTAGAGCTGTATACTCTCATAAAGAGATAGGGACAATATGCCCTGAGATCTTTATATTAGTAAGGTAGAGAAAAATGATTTTGACAGCCAGCCATTCTGTTTTGTCTTTAGTGTCTTTCTGATTTTAGTAGGCACATGATTAATGGACCCATATGTGCTATTCTATGCGAAAATGGTACTTCTGTGTAATAGAGCAGAGAATGCCAACTATTGCGATTTTTTTGGTAGAGAATGGAATATATTGTGAGATTCTTTTATTAGTAAGATAGATATAAATGATTTTGACAGCCAGTCAATCCTTTTTCAGCAACTGTCTATTGTCTTTCTGATTTTAGTAGGCACATGATTAATGGACCCATATGTGCTATTCTATGCGAAAATGGTACTTCTGTGTAATAGAGCAGAGAATGCCAACTATTGCGATTTTTTTGGTAGAGAATGGAATATATTGTGAGATTCTTTTATTAGTAAGATAGATATAAATGATTTTGACAGCCAGTCAATCCTTTTTCAGCAACTGTCTATTGTCTTTCTGATTTTAGTAGGCACATGATTAATGGACCCATATGTGCTATTCTATGCGAAAATGGTACTTCTGTGTAATAGAGCAGAGAATGCCAACTATTGCGATTTTTTTGGTAGAGAATGGAATATATTGTGAGATTCTTTTATTAGTAAGATAGATATAAATGATTTTGACAGCCAGCCAATCCTTTTTCAGCAACTGCCTATTTTCTTTATTGTCTTTCTGATTTTAGTAGGCACATGTTTAATGGACCCATATGTGCTATCCTATACAAAAAGTGTACTTCTGTGTAATAGAGCGAAAAAAATCTCAACTAATCCCAGCTTGGAATCTAGGCACCATTTTCTTAGGTGCTGGCTATTCATGCTGTCCAGAACTCTTTCTTAGATGAATAACAAACAAGACTTGTGAAACCTGGGCTAAAGACATTAATCAGTGGTCGCTTCATCTATCTTGCTTAGATTGATTCTCTTTGCAAGTGTTCACAGGACAATGATATTGGTGACTGATATTCCATTTCTATTTTTATCCCACATTGGTGACAGATTGTCTGTTTCTGTTCTTATTGCCAGTTGCTTATAAACAAGATAATCAAATATAAGACAGAGATTTAAGAGAAGCCTGTTAAAGCTTGGGCACTCTTGATTTGTTGAAATGCATGCTTTTCCCATTCTAACAATGAATATCCAGATCAGCTGGCTTCTTAAAAAGCCAGCTGATCTGGGTCTTCATTGTTTGTTCTTCAGTGTGTGAATATAAAACAACAGATTTGATAAAGAAATTTGATTTGCTGAGAAGCTGAAGTGGGTGGGGTGGGGTGTTTTAAATGGATTCAGTTGGGTCTTGGTCAAGACAAATTGAGGCATTGATATGATCAGAACTGAAAATAGTGTTTTAAATCATCCTGATTGTATCAGTATAAGTGTTCAATTAGAGGTAGAGTATGGGAGATCAATTATTTTAAGGAGAACCATTGGTCTGTAGCAGCATATGATGGGATTCTTCAAGGTCAAGAAAGCAGTGGGAGGGAATGAGCTGTCTAAAAAAGTTGTTAATTCTTAACTCTTTGTAGATTGGAAACCCCTAAATGTGTACTTTGGCTAATATAACGGTAAAGACCCAGATGATAGTGTGGCATTTCATCAGGATCTGCACTGTTCGCTTACTTAGACAAAATCCTTCTTACAATATTATTTTGCAAATTATAACTTGTAACCACTCGCTCAATATATATAATGGACCATACTTAAATGCATCAAATTTTATGGAAAATTCCATTGATCTAAAAAAGGATAAAGCTCCGCCAATATTTGTAGTCATTACCCCTATTTATCACTGTTGATCACTCACTAAGGACACTTTTGCAAACCTATTAGATCCTGGTGAGATGGCTGACTATCTTGTCTCATCAGGATCTACACTGCAGTAAACAAGTGAGTATACACCACTAAGAATCCGTACAAAGTGTGCTACCTTGAGATTTGATCCACAATCATTTCTATTGCATCTCAAATGTGACAAAAAGGCTTGCCCTAGATTCTATAGCAGTTCAAATGTGACAAATTGATGACTCTTTCCTAAGATTGTGGCTCATATCAGCCACAACATGAGATTTCCAACAATGTGGTATGTGCGACCAGCAAAGGCTCAGACCAGCCTGCGCATACCAGCAGTCTGATCAGAGCCTTTGCTAGTTGCTTGAGTATTCTATGACTGTTAAGCTACTGACTGAACATCATTTGGAGTTTCTAAGCTAAAAAGGAGGCTGCACAGGCTCGTCTGAGTCTACTCATGTCAAAATGCCACATTGTTGGAAATCACATGTCATGGCTCATTTGACAAATTGATGACTATTTCCTAAGATTGTGGCTCACATGCTTTTGTGTAATTTCTTGTCTTTCTCTCATTTCAGAAATATTCTCTGTTTTCCTATAAAAGATGGAAAAGGTAAGAAAATTGTAAAACACTTCAAACTATTTATTTTATCTTTTTCTTCACTGGGTTTTTGAACAATAAAAGATGGAAAGGGTAAGAAAATTGTAAAACACTTCAAACTATTTATTTTACCTTTTCTTCCCTGGGTTTTTGGACAAACGTGAAGGAACGTAGTATGAGGCTTTTAGGGGTGCATTGCTACGTTACACTTCGCCAGAGTGTGACATTTTCCAGCTAGAATGCTATCAATGTCCATAAACAGGGTGTAACTTGTGTGGCCAACTCTTCTTACACTGATTTCTTTAAAACTTTGCAGATGCTCTTGTCACTGGAGATGTCCATTGTGGGGGGGGAGGGGGGGGGTTAAAGATTTTTATTTGTCACTTTTTCTATTTTGTGAATTTAGACTTTTCCGTCTAACATACTGTGGAAACTGTATAAACATGTGGCAATTTTATTTTAGATAAGTTTCTTCTGTGGCAGGGTACCATACAGTGTTTGCAATGCTTTTACAGTGCAGTCCCTTTATAACACACCTCATTATAATACGGATTTGTTTATACCGGGGTCATATTGTGACTCCTAATTTTTCTACAAGGAAGATTTACAAAGGAATAATGGGAAAGTGACCATAATTCTTCTGTAAAATTGTTTCTTTATTACACTATTCACTTCTAACACCTAAGGCGTAAATCGCAAAAAAAGTTGTCTGCTTTTCTCGTCTGCTGAAATGTTTAAGAAGCCTCTATGACAAACAGTGTGGCCCCAGATCAAACTGCTCCTATAGGAGCAGTTTGATCTGGGTCCACCCTGTTTGCTTCTAGGCTTGAATTCGTCAATAATGTTAGACGATTATTTGCAGCAGACGACTTCAGCAGACGTCATTTTCAAATGCATTTTTTCTTGGCGCTTTAAGGGCTAACACAACCCCAAGCAGTCTTATAAAGAGACAGTACTGTGTGAATTTCGATGGAAGAATCCATCAGTACCAAAAGGTTTATAGCAGATGATAAGGAAAGAGTGTCCTTGTCAGTCAAATGTCTTGTCAATAAATTGAGTTGACTTATGACAATTTATGGCCTTAACCTTGTTATTTTCAGGTACAATACTTGGTGTGGCCCAGTTGTGTAATAAGAAAACTGGTCCATGTTTCAGCACATTTGATGAGGATGTGGCAACAGCCTTTGGTATATACTGCTGTATTAGTATCAACCATGTAAGTGAACTAGTCAGTTATATATATATATATATATAATCGGATGTGCAGGTGCAGGGGCATCATCCACATCAGTGGGCCCCTTTCCAGGTAACTGGCTAGCTGCACGCATAGCAGATCTCACACCTGATCTCCAGGTGCTCCTTTCTTGAGGGTCAACTGTGGCGAGCTTCCACTCACGGCAGTCTTTCTCTGTCAGTTTCTTCCATGTTTGCTTGGGCCTCCCTGCCCCCCCGCTTGCCGTCAATTTGCATATCATATGCTGTTCTGATTGCACCACTCGAACGCGCCACATGCCCAAACCAGCGAAGCCTTCTCTCTCTCAAAATGAGGTCGTGGTCCTCAAGCTGAAGCTTTGCCAGTAGCTCAGTAGCTCGCTTGACCTTACCCTGGCCACATCCTCTGGCTTGATACTGCAGATCTGTCTGATCATGGCCCTATCATTGCGTTGCAAGCGCTGCAGGTTCTTCTTGGTAAGTGGCCAAGTTTCACTGGCATGGAGCATGGCGCTCCGCACACAAGAGCTGTACACATGGCCACGGGTCTTGTAAGAGAGGTGGCGGGATGTAAGAACTGGTAGTAGCTCCCTGAACTTCTTCCAGGCGGTTTTCACACGAGTAGTGACCGCCATTTCACAGCCTCCACTAGCAGAAAGCATGTCACCTAGGTAGCAGAAGGAAGCTACCACCTCAAGCTTATCAGGTCCGACCTGGACTTCACTCTGTGGTCTGCCGTCAATAGGGCGAGCATTTCCCCTGCACCGTGCACACCTATAATCAGGATTTGGTGTCAGTCTTTGTAGCCCACTGCATTTCTTAAAGTTCTGGAAAATAATCCATAGTTAATAAAACAGGTCATATTAGGAATAAATTTATTTTTGTGGATTTTATTGATGTTACTTTCTATTTGGAAATACGCACAAAGTAAAATAATTTGTGTTTGGTTTACTTGAATTTAAACATTGATAAAATTCATGAAAATAATACTGGTTTATTTATAGTTTCAAATTTTCATCACAACCTTATTTATTTATTTCTTTTAAATAACAGAAGCTATTGTGTATACAATAAGGGGAAGTTTAATTTTGCACAAATGAAGGCTGGTTTGATATTGTTTTCTACGAAAGAGGAAATGGTGTGACTAAACACCGAAATATGCTACTTCTCTAAAACCAGGTACTGATTTCTGGCCATCTCGCCGCTCAAAAGGCTCACTGTATACAACAACCCCCAACACAAAATAAGAAAGGAAATGTTTTTATAAGGTCTTTGGACCAACTTTGCAGTTATTAAGAGCAACCAGTATTTCTTAGGATTACGGTCTTTAATTGTTCAATGCAGAATGGTCGATTCAGATTCTGATCAATTTTCGGTTCAGAGGCATCTGCATCGTGCAAAACTAGTGCAGCGTGTTGTCCTGTGCGCATACCCAGATCGCATGCTGTTCCGGTTTCGCGCAGACATTCAAAAATTTATGCAATTTTGAAACCAATTGCACATTTAAGATGCCAGCACAAAGAAAATTGTAACTTTCGAAGATTTATGAGTGCATGAGCAGTCTGCTATGCTCTAGATCAAAATGTTTGTATTGAAAATTGCATTTTCCAAAACTGTGTTAATATTCAATACTGGAAAGCAAAGTCAACCTGTATTTTATATTTTTCTTTCATTTTAGGGATGAGAATGTAGGTATTCATTTTTTCAAGGTTAATAGTAGTAGCGCCAAAACTCGCTTTTAAGTTTATGAAATTATCTAACAACTCTGTCAAGAAATAAGTTTAGGTTTTATAGGAATTTGATTCTTATCAGAATTGTCTGTAGGGGACTATTTCTCCTGTTTCTCGAAAATTCAGACATGCAAATTGTCTGTATTGGGAACTGCTTAGACAGCTTATCTTGAAGAATTTTGTAAAACTATTGATTGTTATGATTTATTTATTTGCCTAAATGACTTTAATTGCATATTTCTTCACGCCAAAGAATCTGCTTTGGCTTAACTAAGAATTTAGACTCTTTTTATGTGCCAGCTATGGCGACAGATTATAGAAATACGCATATGAGCATGTTGGTGAGAAAACCAGGCCTAAAGTTAATGAAAAAAGCAAGTGAGTATGACCAGGAAATGCCACAATCACGGACCAACACGTGGCACCCTCAACTCAATTGAGCATGAAATTTATTTGCATGATAATTACAAGACCTGGGAGATTTAAAGTTTAAGGAATCCCTTTGTTGAAAAACAGGCCCTTTCTATCCTTCAAAAAGTTTAACAGTGCTAACAACATAGCTTTGCTAGGTGACCCTGGCATGTGTAGAAATAGAACAACACAGATATGCTTTATTCATTGACAAAAGCTCAAAAAGTCTTATGAAAAGAAAATAATTAATTGGATAAATGTCATTAGTAGAAACAAATACCTTAATTTGTAAATCAACATGATTAAGACTTTAATCTGAAGTTTCATCAAATTAATTTAGATTTCATTTTCTCTAAAATAAATGATACATCCAGTTATTTAAATGTGTATTTTGTATTCAATGATGTATAATCAAAATATTATGGCCTCTCAGGTTCATGAATACTCTTTCTAAGCAGTTAATGATTTGCAATATCATGTTCTTATAGATATACGTTATTGTAACAATGTACAGTGTTGTCTAGGCCTTTTGGGCAGGCAACTAGTGTTAAGAAGATCTACTGTATAACAATGTAGTTCCATATATTGCAGTCAATGATGTATAAGAAAGTTATGGACTCTCAGGTTCGGAATACTCTAGCTAATGAGTTAATGATGTACCATATGAAGGTATTATACGTGTCCCTGTGTGGAGACTAGATAATAGCCCCTCCTGTGTTTTTGATGTTTTATCCTTTAGTTAATACATTAATCTCTGCATGAAGCTTTCATGAAAACTAGATTTAAAGCATAATTTACTTTAACATGCATTTGAACTAATGTAATGCTTGCTACATCCAAAGTTTCAAAGTTCTTCAAGGTTAATCCTTTGTATACTAATGGATTCTTCCTTCTGGTTTGATACAAATAAACTTGGGATAGTCCATTGTACATATCTAGGGGTGTCAGGTTAAAATTTTAAAAAATTGTCTGAAGATCATTTTTACCTTCACAAACAGTGTAGACCCTGATGAAATGCAGCATTATGCTGCATTTCATCTGGGTCTTTACTGTTTGCAAAAGTACCCATTTAGGGGTTTCTCGAACACAAAGGATTTAAGAAAATTCTATTTTGTGACCAGTGGAAGTGCTGAGCTGTGAGAAATTGTTAATTCTTAACTCTTTCCATGCTAGCGGCGACTTTTGTCATCTTCCGATAATCTTTGAAAACAGTTTGGACCCGGATCAGAACCGACAGAACAACCATCATTTATTGGATCCAAACTGTTTGACACTCCGATACCGTTCCTAAAAAATTTTATGAAAAAGTTAATTTTGGAAAAATTCAGTAGATTTCATCAAAAGCATGAAAAATTACCCAGCATGCAAAAGGTCAAGTCCTTCTGTGTTGTTTGCAGGTTACTTCTTTTCTGGAGGACTTATACATGCCTATCAAACAATCAAATTCTTAACCGCTGGTGAATTTGAAAAACAACTGCCTCAAGAAGAGAATCAAAAATCGGGGAAAGTCATGCAATAGCCTATGGATTCCTGCGTTTATGGTATAAATATAAGGTCAAAAAGTCCTCTCGTTTTGTTGGATTTACTTTTCGCATAATAAAAGTGTACCAGAATCCGACAGGAACTAGTTTATTACGCAAAAAGTAAATATGATGTAATGAGAATACATGCTGAGCTCGTATTTATACCACAAATATAGGAATCCATAGACTATTGCATGACATTCCCAATTTATTATTCTCTTCCTAAGGCTAAGAATTTGATTGTTTGGTGGGCATGTTATAGAAGCAAAATCTGTACTGAGTGCAGTAAAGTTGATTAAGATTCTTAAGATGTTCACATCAAAAGTTTTATTCCCATCCTGTTTTCATGAAAGCTTTGTAGTTTTTCATTCATTTATTTGTTTTTATAACAAACCACTCCTGTAGAATGATCAAACAAAGTTATAAAATACTTCACAAGGAAATCCTTGCCTTTAGCATACAGAAAGATGATTGAAGGCAAAGTCTAGAGATTTAAATCAGGACTATATTTCTCTTAATATACATGCAAATTGTTTGAAAACAAAAATAGGTCAACTGCCCTCAAAAGTATCCAGAAAAAAATGAGCTTGGGGTCAATTTGATTTCAAATATTTTATTAATTTCTGCACCATAAACTTTAACTCTTGATGAAATTTTATTTTGTATTCCCAAAATATATATTTTGGCTAAAGAAGTAGAAAGAAAATTAGCTCAGAAAATATGTTTACTGTTCTATCTGCAGCATAATTGCCTTTAGTCTTAGATAAAATGATTCTCCCAAAGAATAATAGTGAAAGGGATGCAACAGCAACTTGAATCTTTGGATGCATGGGTGAATGTTCTTGGCAGTATGTATAAATTCAGGAATATCGGGGCTGAATTATCCAGAAATTCTGCAAACTTTGGATGCTCCATTGTATATATTGAGGGCTCACAGGTTATTTCCAGATAAAATTGTATTTCTTTCTCTGAAATCATTTTTGTCTTAGCAAATAGTGTAGACCCTGACGAAATGCCACATTATGCGGCATTTCATCTGGGTCTTCACTGTTTGCCAAAGTACGCATTTAGGAGTCACTGGTATACAAAGGGTTAATTTGGAGAATATTTTCATTCTATAGGAGTGGTTCGCTCGTAATGTTTGCGTTTTCACAAGTAGATTTTATGTTTAGTTTTAGTTTGTTTTGTCCTATAATTTTCAGTGTCTTATGTACAGGAAACTGCAGGACTCCCAACACCGTAAATCTCTTGTTAATGAAATCATGATCTACCATATGCAGGTGGGTTAGTATAAAATTATTTTCGTTAGGTTAAAATGATTTTCTTCAAAGTAGCTTGAAATTGATGCATTGGCTAGCTCATAAGAATTAAGTACATTATTCCTAATTACTTATCACATGGGGGATTTTTTTTTGATAATTCCTTAATTCAGAATTTTGAGGCTGACTTTTCATAAAAAGTCAGCCTCAAAATACTGAATATCTGCAGATTATAATAGTTTCTCTGATTTATTTTCAGTTTATCAAAAGACAATTGACCATTTAAACTTGAAATTGTTGATATTTGTAGTCATCGTACTGCAAGATTTAAGATTTGAATTTCTAAAGTTCAGAATTTTTCAATTTTTGAACCCATGCCTAAAATTGTCTGTAATGACCTTTTTTTCAATCAATAATTATCAACATTCAATGACATTACTGTAAGCCCAATGTTTACTGTCGTCGCCCTGGGCCCTGCCACCTGTTAAACTAACGGTACCGGGAGCCAACTCACGACGGTAAACATTGAAGGCATTATAGTATATTGGTCATATATATACAAAAAGCAAAAATCTGTTAAAATATACAATGTGTTTATATGGAGATATGGATAGAAGCTTAGGTGAAAAGATTTCGTTTTATGTGCATGTCTTCGCTTAGGGTTTGATTCAGGTATAACACTTTTATACAGTAAAGGCTGAATTGAGATCCAGTAATCGTGATTATATCCTAGCTACTGGGGCTTTTCATTATTCTTAAGAAAAAATCTGCTGATAATATAATTGCATGCTGAATTACCCAGCTTGTTAAGAGTTAAAAGAAATGCAACAACAAGATTTTGAGTTACAGAATTAAAATGCTAATATTTGTTTATTTTCACACATTTATATATTATTATTTATATACTTGCATGCATTTGTTATTCACACATAACTCTTTGCCTGCCAGCAGCGAATGTTGTCCTCTGCTGATGATCTTTGCAAACAGTTTGGACCCAGATCAGGACCGACGGACGGGGAGCGCAGTGGCTCAATGGTAGCGTGCTTGACTCGAGAACGAAGGGTCGCGGGTTCGAGCCTCACCGGCGTCACTGCGTTGTGGTCCTTGAGCAAGACACATTTATCCTAGCTTAGTACTGGTTCCACCCAGGAAGAATCGTCCCGCATAACTGAAAGATTGTTGAGTGGACGTAAAGAATCAAATCAAACAAAAATCAGGACCGACAGAATGTCGGTCCTGATCCAGAACCAAACCGTTTGGCACTCTGAAAGTGTTCCTGAAAGAATTTTTTGAAAAAGTTGATTTTGGAAAAAGCCAGCAGATGACAAAAAATCATGAAAAAATACTCAGCATGCAAGTTTAGCTTTGTGGCAATGTATGAATACATGTATATATGGTTTGTAAAGAAAACTTGCTTTGAATCAAATAAATCATACCAAATGTTGTCATGGAAAGATAAGATAGATATTTTCATTTTTGGTTAGAAAAGTGTCTTTTCTAAAGCATAATAAAATGGAGATGCTTCTAATGACCATCTCAACATATGTTTCCAAGGAAAAAGAGGAATGATACATAGAAGACCTTACATAAGTACTTCTGTATTAATGGCATTAAATGAGTTGAGGAAAGGCGATAAAATGCAAGGCTTGTCAAGCATTTTATTGCTTTTTCACAGCTAGTAATAAATTAATAATACAGGAGCATGAATGATAGATTCTATTGATCATATGACACTAAAAATTGCTTTTTTGGCATATAAATTCTTAGATTTTGCCATAAATATGCAATTTTGTTATGGCCTTTATTACGTAAGGTTACTAAATATGGGACTCGACACGAGAAAACCTGTCTTCAGGTTTGCGAACAACAAAAGCGCAGACCAGCCTGCGCATCCCCACAAACTGATCAGCGCCTTTGTTATTCACTTACTGAAAATATAATATCCAAACTTGCCACAAGCGAAATTTCAATTTTCTAGCTAGTCTCTGTAGCTAAGAAGACTGGTTTGAATCTCATTTTGTCTGAAACCACGAAGACAGGTTTTGCGATGAAGCCCATATATGTAAAACACCAATGTATTATCGATCACAATTCATGGCGTTACATTACTTACAGATGTGATATCATATAATTTTTTCCTTTTAAGCTAGAAAAAGGGTGTCTTTTTCTAAAGCATAATATAATAGACTAGAGATATTTCCTATGAGCACCATTCATTTTTTTAAAAAAAGTTTCATTTTGATCGGAAAAAAGTAAAAATTAAAGCAAAATATAATAGGCCAGATTTAGCATTGATTATCTTGATATTTTATAATGCTGCTAATTTTGTAGGTGAGTGCTAATGATGTACAGAGTTTGATGACAGTTGATATTCCTCATCCACGATTAATAGACGCAAATTTCCTACAGTTTACCTACGCACCTAGATTGTTACCAGAAGACAGAACTATGTTGGTAGGTTATCTATAATTCTTTGTTCACACCAAAACACTTAATAAAGTTCTAATTTTCAAAACGGGGCATTCAGAAGTACCTAAAGTGAATATGGAACTGATGAATAGACAGATTTTGTAAAAGGAGAAAGTAGCTACAAAGAAAGCATTGTCTCAGTTATGCAAATTTTTGCGCGTAAAATTGTGATTATTTTCTTAGCCATCCATTTAAACATATGAGACAGTTCTTTTGAGTACCCACAGCATATATTTTGGTTGAGAAATAAGAATAATACATTTTCAATTTCATGTCGTAATCCAATTAGATATAGTAAGTTATAAAAGTGTGTCGATTCCTGATCTTTGCACCCTTACTTACTTTACTTTAGTCTTTTCATATAATAATTAAACCAGCCACTTTAAAAGCCTCGTTTTCAACAATTCTCTTTCTTGCTTACATGGAACAAAGACAATACAATTCGCTTGCCTACAATTTCTGGGTTTTATGTCATTTATTTGACTCTTTTGTCTTGTTTATTGTTACCCCTGTCATCTTTGCCCTTTCTTCTATGATCGTTGTTTTCCATTTTTCCCTTTTAACTTTGGTAAACTCCATTATATCTGAACCGAACCTTTCCACTGTGAAGGGTGAGTTCGTCTCCAGTAACAGGAATTTTATACCCGAGGGCAAGTGGTAGACAACGTCTACTGTCACCCTAGATCATACTGCAGTTCCAGGTAACCATCTTAAAACATAGCCTAAAAGATTTAATAAACTTTCACTGCTCAAATTTGTTTATGTATATGATTTACCCGATGACAAATTTGTCCTTGACACCGTAATTCGGTTATTTCCTTTGTTTGCGCATGTGTTGATATTATGCCACATGCACACCCTCTATTGGAAGGTCATATGTCATTTCCAGATGAATATTCATAAACTTCAAACGGTGCTCTTTTTCTTACTACCCAAATGGTTACAGGGACTAAACAAACTTCAGTTGTTCCTTCCAAAGAGAAACAACCTTACCGTCAAATATAGTTGATTATTTTGATAAAAACTATCGACAACCATTTCATAAATGAAAAGATTCTGGAATTGCACCTAATATCTACCTGTTAGATCAGCTCTTAGAACAAAGAAAATCAAATGTTCATATGAATACATATCACTCCCAGATGCGACGTCGTGATAAATATGATATAATATTGGTTTCAATTTCAGAGTACGTTATCGATGTTTGAAGATCTTGGTTTTATATCTCACTGGAGAATCAAGAGAGAAACTCTAGCAAGGTAAGAGTCAGTGACTGCAGCAATGGCAGAAAAGCTGTGATATTGTCCAGAATATTTTAGCCACATCATACTGGGCCCCGTAGCTCAATCAGTAGCGAGTCAGTATGCAGATCCAAGGGTTGCGAGTTTAATCCCAGCCTGACCCATATTTTTGTAGGGATTGATCATGAAATACTTTCTACAGCCATTCTCCTGTTGATTCAAGAAGGATGATGATGGATCGCAACAGTTACAGGCGAAAGTATGTGCACTGAGTACTGGTTAACTGCTTAGTCTAAGCTTGCCCAAGAAAAAGTGTGGTTAGGTTAACTGACCGTCTCGACATGGCCATAGCTGTTGACATACTTTAAACCACAAATCAAACAAAAGTTAGAGAGCATATCATGAGAGTATAATGTTTTTGTGATATGTAATTGAAAACAAAGGCTCAGATCAGCTTGTGCATCTGACCTGTCTGATCAACACCATTGTTTTTCACTATCAAGGTAGTATAATAGCTTGGGTGAAAGTTTTCAGGATTATTCATGAATTCAGGATCTTGGGGCTGACTTTCCACAGAATCCACATTGTTTTAAAAGAGGATAAATAATTTTTTTCAAAAGCTATATGCTTGTTAGGTCCTGTTTAGTATGTTATTCTTCATTATGTGATATTTGTATGGTATATTACAGGTTTGTATTGATGGTAAAGAAAGGTTACAGAAATCCACCATATCACAACTGGATGCATGCCTACACAGTGGGTCAGTTCTGTTACCAGCTCATTAATAACCTTAAACTGGAAAAATATCTGGAGTAAGTATGATTTGAGCCGTGACACATGATTTCCAACAATGTGGCATTTTGACAAGTGTAGACTCGGACGAGCCTGTGCAGCTTCCTTTTAAGCTTAGAAACACTTAACAATGTTCCGTCAGTAGCTAAACAGTCATAGAATATTCAAGCAACAAGCAAAGGCTCTGATCAGACTGTGTGTATGCCCAGACTGATCTGAGGCTTTGTTGGTCACACATACCACATTGTTGGAAATCTCATTTCGTGGCTCATTTGTCATCTTTAACCTTAGATGAGCTCAGTGGTAGAGTGTTCGAATCACTGGCTGGTTTGAGCTTCACAGGAGGCACTGTTTTGTGTCCTTGAGAAAGACACTGACCATCTGCTTAGTACTGGTTCAACCCAAGAAACATCCTGATATGACTAAACAATTGTTGAAAGGGACAAAGAATCAACCTAAAAAAACAAGAAAATCATCTTTATTCTTATTGCACTCAAAATGAACAGCTAGAAATTATTTAAAGCAACTGTCAGTAAAGTGCTGCATGTCCAAGGTCAAGGTTAGAGGCTTTTGTCAAATTTAAAATCTATTAACTTTTTCATGTGATTTGCCTATGACACAGTTTCATATGTCCAAATTCACAGGTTATGGGGGATAGAAATTTTGTGTCTGTAGCATAGCAGAACTTCCGCATCTTTTGCCCTGATTTCATATCACTTGGCACAAATGTCTACTATAGCAAGATGGCGTGTCACTTATATAACCATGTATGTATGACTAGGACAATGTCACACACAGACCAACAGAGTTGCAGTGTTATTTGTGTTGTGTTGAAAGGTATTCAATTAAGTGTCGCATATAATTTTCAAAGGATCTGGACTGGAAAGACACCACCAGCCACAACTCTTCAAGCTTGTTTAAGTTTGAAAACAATTCATATCACCCAGCAGCCAACGGCAGTAAGGGCACTTTGTAAAAAAAAATCAATGCAAGGCATCACTTCAGCAACAAATCTAAATTGTGTATGTAAAAGGATATATTTTGGCCAGCACCTTTCTTTAGAAATATTTTGCATAGGACAGGCCTCAACATTATAAAAAAAAAATTCATACTTAAGGCAATTAAGCATGAAATTTATCCTGCTTATAAATGTTAAAATGCCAACAATTGTTGGCATTTTAACATTTATCAGCAGGATGAATACAACATCCGAAAGTATTAAAGCAAGAAAAACCTTTTTTAAGTGTTTTACTTTAAATAAGCAGTTTAAATTTCATGCTCAGTTGTTGAGCATGAAAAAAAATAACTTGGGTTTAGGTGTATTATCATTTTTCCCCTTTAAAGAAGTTTCATTGTACAGTGCAGTTACTTTGTAACACTTTTTTGGGGGACATAGGGATGGACCATGTTATAGGTGAACCATGATATAAAGGGACAATTGTACAAAAGGAATTATAGGAAAATGACTTTTTAATTTCCCTATAATTCCTTTGTAAAATTCTATGTTCAAAAATTTGGGAGCCACAACATGACCATGTTATAACTAAAATTGTGTTATAACGAGGTGTGTTACAAAGGGATTGCACTATATAAATTTTTATTATATACCTATAAATGATACAACGTTTGAACTGCCTGTTTTCTGGCCATCTTATACAGAAAGCCGGATCAACAAACTGAGGTTTTCTGATTCCGTATCACTATCCTTTAAAAAGAGGCTAACGTCGGTTACCTGTTTTTGCGGCGACGTTACATAAAGTAAAGTTCAAGTATGAAACCAGAGACGAAAAACATAATGACGTAACGTCAAGAAACGAAACATATAGACAAACATCCCCGCAATTTTTCTGGATTAAAAACCAAAACATTTTATAAAATCAGAATAATGCCAGAAAAAAGGTATATAGTAAACATATTATTATAATAGTAACTAGATCTGGCTTACGGTATCACGTCTCGTGGATAAGGTCATACCAATGGATCACCCTTGACGCTTCGCATCTCGGGTGATCCGATGGTATGACCTCATCCACTCGACGTGAATCACTGATACGGTACGCCAGATCAAGTTACTATCATAATAATGTGTATATATCTGTCTTTTGGGTAAATTGTTAGGTGATGGTTGTATTTGTATCATTCATTCTTTCACCATTGACATTATATTGTATACTTTCAGTGATGTAGAGTTGTTTGCCCTGTTTATATCTGTATTTGGAGTTAGTTGTTAGGTAATGGTTGTATAGATTCATTGTATTTGTATCATTCATTCTTTAACCATTGGCATATATTGTATACTTTCAGTGATGTAGAGTTGTTTGCCCTGTTTATATCTTGTTTGTGCCATGACATTGACCATAGAGGAACTACTAATGCCTTCCAACTTTCTTCTGTAAGTACAATTGATCAATTGACAAGGGTTTAGATAAACACAATTTTTTTAGCGTCAAATTGTAAATATTTTCTTACCCATCAGTTTTAACATATGTTTTGGGTGCTCAAAAGAACCATCTCATTGAGACGGTTCTTTTGAGTACCCACAAGATATGTATTGGTTGAGAAATAAGAAAAACAACTTTCTGGTACGCATCTCTTAACTAAAGGCCTGAATGGACCTCAAGGGGAGAAAACTGTCCGAGAAGGCTAGCATTCATGTAAGGTTCAAGCCATCCTGCTAAGCTACAGTCACTAGTCATTGAGACGGTTCTTTTGAGTACCCACAACATATGTTTTGGTTGAGAAATAAGAAAAACAACTTTCTGGTACGCACTCTTAACTAAAGGCCTGAGTGGACCTCAAGGGGAGAAAACTGTCCGAGAAGGTTAGCATTCATTTAAGGTTCAAGCCATCCTGCTAAGCTACAGTCACCAGCTGAAATACTAAAATTTTGCATGAAGCCAGTTAAGATTTGTTTATCAGCCAACAAAGGTGCTGATCAGACTACATGGATACACAGGCTGATCTGCACCATTGTTGTTTGCATCTCAGACCTAGTATACCCGGATTGGTCTCGACAGAAATACAAAAATAGGTTGTGACAGTCGTGGCTTCATTGTCTGGAGAGAGACGCTTGAGCCGTCCTGCTCTGCTATGAGAAAAGTATCATAATCTCATGAGCATTTACACAAGACTGATTACTGAAAACTGTTAGATATAATCATGCATTTTAAGTTACAAAGTCAACCTCATGGGGAAAAGCATTTAACTTTAATTTGAATGTTGTCCTATTATATGTGCATGCCCTCGACCTATTACTAAATGACACTTCTAAACAGAAAAGCAATTTTATGTCCTGGCCCTGCAATTCAAGGTCAGATGCTCAAAGTGAAATGGGCCTTATGTTCTACTTTACAAGTTTAATTTTGTTTTTCTCCTTCAGAAATCTGTGTTAGCTGCTTTATACAGTTCTCAGGGCTCAGTTTTAGAGGTAAGTCATTTCTTTTCCCACTTTAGCACAGAGTTCTGAACTGCTCACAAGTTGAACTTATTGTTAGTCAACCTCTGTTGGTTGATGGCCACATTTTAAGCAAATGTGCAGAACCTCCAGAGTCTTTGCTGCTCGCATGTATATAGTAGGGATGTAGATGAACTCTCAGGCCAAAATTTAGTCTACTAGTTCTACTAGAGAGCTGTTCATGCATGTTTTAATGGTGGATTTTTGCCTATGTGAGCAAGACACTTAATCCGCTGCTTAGTAATGGTTCAACCCAGGAAGACAGGAAATCTGTCCCGATATGACTGAAAAATTGTTGATGGGACGTAAAGCATCAAAACAAACAAAATTGATTTCATTTTGAGCTGTAATCATGATGAAAGTATTTGGGAAAAGAAAGTCAGTCTCAAAATGCTGTAAAAATGAGATTATTATAGCTTGGCTGATTTATTTGCAGATTATTTAAACAATTGACCATTTAAACTGTTGATTTTTTGTGGACATACTGCAAGATTTGAATTTATTAAGTGCTGAACTTTCACCCGTGTATGGGCCTCTGTGCAAGAAAACTAAACTTTGTTGTATACAAACACCAAAGGTGCAGACCAGCCTGAGCATCTGTGAGGTCTGATAAGTGCCTTATTCACTTTCTGTAAAGTACAGTAAAACCTGTCTTAAGCGGTCAATAGACAAAATAAAGATATTAATGACAAATGGTAGCCTTAAGAAGGTTGAAAGTATTGCAGAATGTTCCCCTTGGAGCATTTTGCAATACTTTTGACCGGCGTTAAGCGATTATTGGTCTTGAAAACCGTTTTTTGGTCTTTTTGAGAGTGGCCATTTTACATGGGTTTTACTGTATTTTGAATACACAGACTGGTTTGAGTCTTACTTTGTCAGAAACCCCGAAGACAGTTTTTCTTGTGTCAAAGCCCATTCTGGGGATCAAAGCGTTGCTAGTTCGAGACTCACCGCCAGCGGAGTTGCTGTGTTGTGTCCTTGAGCAAGACACTTCATCCACTACTTAGTACTGGTTTAACCGAGGAAGACAAGAAATCATCAAGACATGACTGAAAAATTGTTGACTGTGACGTAAAGCATCAAAACAAACAAACAAAGCCATGTAACAAAGATTAACAATGTATATTTTTCAGAGACACCATTTTGCACAAACAATGTGTATTCTCAACACAGAGGGCTGTAATATATATGAAAATTTAGACAGTAAGGTGAGTTTACCTTATACATTGTTTCCTTAACATTTATTATGTTGGATATTTTTCATGCTTCACTCTTCCCAACTTTCTACCCACATAGGAGTATATAGTGATGCATATAATAATTAGACAAAAAAAGCATACGAAAACGTAAAGGATTTCTAATGACTCAGCAGAAACAAAAGATATATTAAAATAAGCAGGCACCTGTATAGTGTATGTTATTAAATTTCATAACGTAAAACATATTGTGTGGGTACTCAAAAGACCCGTCTCAATGAGACGGTTCTTTTGAGCACCCAAACCATATGTGAAAACTGATGGTTAAGAAAATATTCACAATTTTACGCAACAAAATTTTTGTTTATCTGGAGATATGTACAGTAAAACCTGCCCTAAGCGGACACTCAAAAAGAAGACCAAAAATTGAAAATATTCACAATTGTACTCTCAAAAATGTTTGTTATCACGACCTTTGTATAGTGTAATAAAAATAAATATTCTAAACATATTTGATACGTAGAAAATGATTTTATCACACAACGTCATGTCTGGCAGTGATAAAACACTATAAATCAAAATTGATAAACCCCTAATGGTTTAGATATTTAGTAGCGTTACGTAATGACTTCCATAACAATGTTGCATACATATTGCCAAAATCTTTACCTTTTCACGCCAGAAATGTGATTTCCAAGTAATTGTAATGTGATATATGATAAATAGAATCTAATATTTGTTCAGTGGTAGAGTGCTTGACTCGAGACCGAAGGGCCGCAGGTTCGAGCCTCACCGACGTCACTGCGTTGTGTCCTTGAGCAAGAACATTTATCCTAGCTTAGTACTGGTTCAACCCAGGAAGACCCGTCCCTTTATAACTGAAAGACTGTTGATGGGACGTAAAGAATCAAATCAAGCAAAATCTAATATTTGTGCTACTGAATTATCGAACTGATCAGACTCATTGTGAAAAAGTGATAAAATGCTCGGCAAGCCTCACATTTTATCTCTTTTTCCCAACCTGCTTAATAAATTAGATAATATACATGAACACTCCTGTAAGATCGTCTATGTATCTCTTTTACAGGACTATCAACAAGTGCTAGACCTGATGATGCTTGGCAAGCCTCACATTTTATCTCTTTTTTCCAGCTTGTTTAATAATTTCAATAATACATGAACACTCCTGTAAGATCGTCTATGTATTTCTTTTACAGGACTATCAACAAGTGCTAGACCTGATGAGGGAAATCATCCTTGCCACAGACTTGCAGCATCATTTCGATATTTTAACAGCTTTGACAAGCATGGCAGAAAGTAAGTGAGCCACTATTTTGAACTCAAATACAGTCAAACCTCTCTTAAGGGGCCACTCAAAAATAGACAAAACAAAGATCTTAATGACAAAGGGTAGCTTAATGAAGGTCCAAAGTATTGCAGAATGCTCCCCTTGGAGCATTCTGCAATACTTTTGACCTGCATTAAGCGATAGTTCGTCTTGAAAAACAATTTTTGTTCTTCTTTTTGAGTGGCTGCTTAAGACAGATTTTACTGTACTCAGAAAACTTCTAATTCTGTCAATCCTATCTAAAGACCTGCTTGATCCTTTCTTAACGGGAAACCTGCAAACAGGTACATTTAAAAACAATGTAGACCCAGATCTGAGATGAGATCCATGAGCAAACAGTAAACCTCCAGATTAGAATGTGGAATCTCACCTGCATATGCAATGTTTACTAAACTATTTGCATGTTGGGTAGTTTTTCATGCTTTTGTTGTCGTCTGCTGACTTTTTTCAAAATGAGCTTTTTAAAAAAACAATTCTTTCAGGAACACTAACACAGTGTCAAATTGTTTGGATCCAGATCAGGGCCGACATTCTTTCAGTTCTGATCTGGATCCAAACTGGGGTGGACTTGATTTGAGAATTTTAGAGCACTCGGGGTAAGCCAGAACAGCCACATAAAACAAGTAAAACTGGGCGCTTGGGAGTACTTGTGTTTACACCAGAGTTCTCCAGCGCAGATGTTTCAGTGCACTTGATTTCTGTTCTACATATTGAGAGTAAATAGACAGGGTTTGCACAGGCTTTAAAAGTACTTGAATATTATACAGGACTGTCTTGAAAAGTCCTTGAAAACTAAATTTGTCTTGAAAAGTACTTGAAAAACACTTGAAGGCCTTGAAAGGTCCTTGAATTTTACCATTTACAGGAGGATTCAAGAGTATTTTGGAGACCTAAATCAGTATCAAATAGACTCCTTTCCTATTGTTACCTCCCTTAGTAATCGCTCTTCAATTGAAAAATCGATAAAGTCGTTTTTGCAAATAAAGGGGCAGATTGCCTATTAGTTACATTGCCAAAACACATATCGTTCCTTAATAAGTCGATTTTTGGTCTTTAAAAGCTAGAATGGGATTGCTATATTGATGAAATAAGATAAAATCTTTGTTTTCACATATATTTTCTAAGTCGTGCGTATTATTTTTGCAATAATTAGTGTAAAATATACATTGATATCAAGCTAAAATCGGCGCACAACTATTAATGCTCAAATGAAATCACGAATTCACCTGAACTATTTGTAATACATGCATGCCAACTAATATGCAAACATCGACAATTCAGACGAGCATGTGCAAATACACAGTAATCAGGGCATTCGCTGCTCGCACACACCTCGGACCCATTGTTTTGTCCGAGCGCGCACAAAGAAAAGCGGTAGACAAAAATAGATCTAGCCCCACCAGATAAGCATGCACACTGCTGCATGCATGCTAACAGATAGACGTGTGAGCATGCTGCAAGCACAACAGTGACGGATCCAGGATTTCTGGAAAGGGGGTTCATATGTATAAAGGTGCGTGTGGGTGTGCTGATTTTATCTCTTTTTTCTTAAATATCCAATGAAAATAAAATAATTTGGTCTCGCTGAGGCCGATTGATTTCATTTTATAGGATATTTAAAAAGGGGAGGGAAGCGAACTTTTCTGAATCTGCCTCTGCACAATGACTTTAAGCATATGCGATAAAAGCGATCTCATAAAACAGAAATGTCAGTACTGAGTAGGTATCTCCATTCATTTTTCGTACGTGGTATGATACACAACGTCCACTCATGTGCAGGCTCGCGAGAGCCTTTGCTGTTCACACACACACACACACACACACACACACACACACACACACACACACACACAAATTTTGGATGCAGTTGAAGACTCAGATCTCAGGACCAACTTTAAAGAAAGCTACTTATCACCTCATAAATCATCCAGGCTTTGAACGCGTGCCGACCGGCGTACGTGTGTTATATTTTATTGCTTTCATGCCCTGGGCATTACTAAAATTCACACATTGAAGAACCAGATGCATAGTACTTAAAATGGACATGACACGAGAAAACCGACTTTGGTGCATGTGAACAACAAAGGCACACGTCTGTCTTCTTAACCACGTAGTCTGATCAGCGACTTTACTAGCCGCTTGTTGGAAAGTATTTCTACACTTCAAGCAAAATTTCATTTTTCTAGCCAGTCTCTGTAGTTGAGCAGACTAGTTTGAGTCTTTCTCAGTTAGAAACCCTGAAGACAGATTTTCTCGTGGGATGGCCAAAATTGGTTTTTACTGGACCCGAGTTTTAGCCCAAGAAAGACCATGTTTAAACATCAAGTGTATGAAATGCAACTATTGATATGATAAAATGTAAGTAATCTTATTTTAAATGCATGCAGACTTTTATCTCGGACCCAGTATCCGAGAGAAATAGTTAAAATGAACCTGTGGGCTTTGACTTGCAGGCGCATTCTAAAACATTATTTGAACTAGCTCATGTGATTTGTGCACTAATTTCATATGCGCATAATAATTTTCTAAACACACGAGCACAACTTTGACAGATTATTATATTTTTAAGCAATAGAAATAAAATGATTAAACACGAAACGATATATTACGAAATAAATAGGCCTACACCAACTCATTCGAAAATAGTTAGTCTTGGATGCTTAGAAATCAGTTATTCTGATCTCAAATATTCCGTTTTATTTTAAGAATATTGGAATTAATCAGTTATTTTTTATATTTCTCATTTTATTTTTACTATAAGTCTAATCTTTATTTGCAAATTTATTTTTCTTTTCATCTTTTCCATATCCCATTGTGTAGCGTATAGGCAGCCGTATAAAGAATGCCCCTTCGAGTGTAATCTCGCGGAGATAATGCGGAACGACACAGTTTGGCGCATGCGCACTAACAATGTGAAAGGAGTCTATTGTGGTGCCTTTATTTGATGCAGCATATGCTGCACCAAAAAAAGGCACCACAATTTTATACTAATTTTCTTAAACTAATATCACTAGTAATGGGCTCTAGAATTTCCGAGGTAGAATTTTAAATCAGTATTTTTCTTAAGTTTTCAGTCCTTCATTAGGAAAGTCTTTAAGAAGTCCTTGAAAAGTCCTTGAATTTTACACAATCTTGCCTGTATGAACCCTGATAGAGTAGAGAGAACAGCAAAGGTTATCAGCAGATGACAAAAGTCGCCACTAGCTAGGAAAGAGTTAAGCTAAAAGCAATCTTCAGTGACAGTACTACAATGGAATTGATACCAGTTTCACAGAGAGATCTGAGGGAGCGCAGTGGCTCAGTGGTAGAGTGCTTGACTTGAGACCGAAGGGTCGCGGGTTCGAGCCTCACCGGCGTCACTGCGTTGTGTCCTTGAGCAAGAACATTAATCCTAGCTTAGCACTGGTTCAACCCAGAAAGACCCATCCCTTTATAACTGAAAGATTGTTGATGGGATGTAAAGAATCAAATCAAACAAACAAACAAAACAGAGAGATCTAAGCTTTTTATTAATTTCGTATGCATAAACAGATGTTTTTCTCGTATTCATATTTTCTCATTTCTAAAGATCACCTTTATTAATGAGCTGGTGTTAAGCAAAATGTACAAGTTGGCATGTGTACCAATTGAAGACTCAGATCAGGCTGCACACCCTTCTAGTCTGATCAGAGTCTTTGATGAGCCAAGGGATCCGGGGTTTCTTCAGGCGAAAAACTAAACCTTTACGCATTTTTTTTTGCTTATCTAGCCCTATGAGTACTACAATGCAATTGAAACCAGTTTCAGATCAGATTGCGCGAATCAACAGACTGATTTGAATCTTCGCTGAACGCACATGCCAACTTATACCACATGCTGGATACTGACTCATTTAGCAATCTACTGTGGCAAGAAAATGTCCCAAAATGAAAGGTTTGTATTTACCCATATAAATATCAAGAATACAGCTGTCTCTTTGTTGTTTGTTCCATAGGCTTTGTATTTTGCTTTCATTTTCAGAGGGCTATGACAGATCGAATGTGAGGAATCGTAAATTGCTGCTGTGTCTTCTTATGACATCCTGTGATCTCGCTGACCAGACAAGACCCTGGGAGAATGCTAAAGGGGTAGCTGTAAGTAATTCACTTCTTAAGCATGAAAAATTCTTCACCTTGACAATGGTTGTTCGAGAAAAAAGTACAGTCCCAGTCAGGACCTGATGCTTCTTAAATTTTTTGTGGGGGCGACAGATTAGTTTGAAAATGTAGTAAAATCTCAATATTAAACTCAAATCAGATATTCCAATTATCGACTTAAAATGAACTATGTTTGAAATGCATTGGATTCAGAATAGTATGCCTATTTCTGAATTATTACCCTATTTCCAATCGGGATATACTTTGTGTATTCATACTAAAGTCTGATCTGGATCAACTTTGTTATCTATTGAAAAAGTTATGGTCACAGTGCTTTCATTAGGTCCAATATGGTAGCAAGATTGCTGTGCATGCATGTTTAAAGAATAATTGTATTCTTAGGCTATATACTATATTGTATAACCTCGAAAAATCTACTTCAATCTAGGGAGCTGCCAGATACTGGTGCTAATCGCTTAATGGCCCCTTTACTGCTATAGAATTTCATAGACCATTTGTTAAATAAATACCAGTTGTGAGAAGGATCCTCCAGAGATAGCTCTTTACCTTTAGCCAGATTAAAATATAGATCCAGATAATATTGTGCTGTTCATTAGAATATCTCATTCATTTTTAACACTACAACAGATGGAAAATTAAGGTTTACAATAAACAATTGTTCCAAAGTGGATTTGTCTAAAATTTGCTAGTTGTAGTTTGTGGTAAGAAGTATATAAGTATGATTATCTCATGGACTCAGCCAAATGTTCTACCTACTTTCAGGCTCTGATCTATAAAGAGTTCTTCTCTGAAGGTGATATGGAGAAGGCACAAGGGAAGAGACCACCCTCCAGCTTTGACAGGGAGAGAGTAGAAATCCCCACCCACCAGATTAGTTTTATTGATAAAGTGGCAATGCCAGTATACAAGTAAGTCATAAGATTTGTACATGCAAGGCCTGTCTCCATAAGACCTTAGCTGTTGGTTGTATGTTAAACACAAACTCATTCACTCACTCACTGATTGTACATGCAAAGCATTATCATACAACAGTAAAGCCTCAATAATTTGTATTCATTTAGCTGGTAAACATTGCATAATATGGAAGCTAAATCAATAAAAAAAAAATATTTTCACTTAAGAAATAGATCAGCTCTTGCAGTGAATTGTTGAGAAATAATTCATTGTTTGGAGGTCAGTTTTAAAGATCAAATCACGAGTGTGTAGCCCGAGTGATTAATCTTCGTACAACTGACCGACAAACAGTGAATTATTACTGAACAATTCACGCACTGGAGCTGATCTATTTCGATTCTAACACACAATAAATGACAAAAACGCATTTGAAGTGTTCATCTTCTTCCAACTTTCCGCCATTGCACTGAAGAACCCACGCCAATACTGAGACTGTGTCGCATATGTTTACATGTATTTGTAACGTCTTTCAAGAGTAAAAACGACGTTACACCGTCTAACACCATGAATGACGTCATCTTCCAGTAACAAATGACGTCAGCTAGCATGCATTTACCTCACGCTTTCAAAACTGTGAATTATTGTTTGATATATCACACTTTTTTAGTATTGGGGCTATAGGCGAGGTGTGTTAGAATTTTGAATATACCACTTTAACTGTTATACCACTGAAAACTTTATAAGTCCATCTCACCTGCTAGTAGCAATGGGGACGTTGCTAAAATGTTGGGCCTGATCTGGTTCCCAATTGTTTGAAAAGGTTTTCAGTAGAAGGCAAGTGGAGAAAGAAATTTAACATCGTTGCTCAGTCTTTGCATACGGTAAATGTTCTAAAATATAGAACACTAGTTGGCTACAAAAAGGGTCTTAGCAAACAGTGCAGACCCAGATCAGACTACTTCTGAAGAAGTAGTCTGATCAGGGTCTTCCCTGTTAGCTATTCTAACAAGTATTTTGTGAATTCCAGTCTTGATAACCAACATTTTATTTAAGATCAGAAAGAGAAATGTGTTCAAAATTTTAGAACACTTACCGTAACAGAGATGCTCAGCCTTTGTAGAACACTTACCGTAACATAGATACTCAGCCTTTGTAGAACACTTACCGTAACATAGATACTCAGCCTTTGTAGAACACTTACCATAACATAGATGCCCAGCCTTTGTAGAACACTTACCTTAACATAGATACTCAGCCTTTGTACATTTGATATTTCAGACTGTTGGCCGATATTTTCCCTGCAGCTCAAGAACTTGTTGACGCTGTCGAGGATAATAAAGCTCACTGGGAGAAAATTTCAAACTTGATAAAACTGAAGAAAGGCGGAAGTTGTGCTAAAATGACATTTGATGAAGTGCTAGCCATAGAACACCAGCAAGTGGATGAAGGGGAGATCAATCATAATGAACTGAATTCAGAAAATGGACAGGATGTGAAGAGTTAGTGATAGGAGGGAGGAGAGGCTGTCAGTGATTAGTGAGGTCATAAGTCATGTGATGATATCAGGGTTAAATTGAAGGGGACAGCAACATTAAAAGCAAGTGAGTCTGAGATGCAAGCCCTTATTAAATCATGCAATCTGCCGCAAACCCGATGAAAATTGGATCTAAAATAAGAAAGCTATAGCAATCTGAAAATCAAAATTCTAACTTCTGATAAGCCAATGGAGGCCACCATTCTGAATATTTAATTAACCCTGAAGATTGTTTTGACCTCAGCAAAAAGCGTAGACCCTGATGAAATGCAGCATTATGCTGCATTTCATCTGGGTCTTCACTGTTTGCCAAAGTACCTGTTTAGGGGTTTCCAGTATACAATGGGCTAGTATTCTGTAATTTTTGAAAAGCCAAATAAATCTAAAATTTCATCACAAACTGTACAGGTTTTTTTTTTTCAAAATCATCCAATTTCAACAGATCCAAAGTTTAGGCTGAATATCAGCCTAGTTCCCAGAAAAGGAGAGGATTTTCACTAATTTGAGAAAATCATCCCAAAGAGAATGTTATGGAAATATCAATGACGATGTAACATTATTTTCTGTATTAACACATCACACTCGGGCTTGGCAAATTTAATAGATGGAGAATTTTTTATCCTCTTATCGATGAGTACAACCATATTATATGCTCACTACTTGATTTCTGTTGTTAAGCAATAAACATGCAAGGGAAGTTAGAGATCTGTTACATACACTAGTATATTATTTTAGAGTTTTCAGGTATAAGGGCAGTCAGTAGATCAAGGCTTACTAATGTATGCTCTTGCTGAGCTCTGATATACATGTATATGGCCCTCGACGCAAGAAAACCTGTCTTTGGGTGAGTGAACAACAAAGGCGCAGACCAGCCTGCACATTGGCGCAGTCTGATCAGCACCTTTATTATTTACTTATTGGATAGTATAATATCTAAGCTTGCTACAGGTGAAATTCCGATTTTTATAGCTAGTCTCTGTAGCTGAGCAGACTGGTTTGAGAATCTTACTTTGATGGAAACCTTGAAGACAGGTTTTCTCACATCGAGGCCCATATGTATTTGTCTAATATTAAAATGTGCATGCTTTCTGTCTTAGTGCACACTTAACACTATTTGATTTGTGATTGCTCTATAAATAGATCTGAATTCGAGTCAGTCATTAGTGCAATAGTATAAGAAGAGTACAGTCCCTTTAGAATGCTATCCATAGGAATGGACCATGTTAGAAGTGAATCATATTATAAAGGGACAATTTTATGGTCAATTTCCCCTATAATTTCTTTGTAAAAATTCCATGGTAAAACATTTTGGAGCCTCAACATGACCATGTTATATCAAAATCTGTGTTATAATGAGGCTTGTTATATAGGGACTGAACTTTAATGATTCATCTTGTCGATGAAAAATAGTGTAGATCCTGATCAGCTGGTTTCAGTAGAAGCTGATGAATCCAGCTGATCTGGATCCACACTGTTTTAAGAGGGTATTGTATTTTGAAAAAACAGTTAAGCATGTAGTGTGCTTATCGGCTAGAATACAGTAGGGAGGGAACAAATAAAGTCATGACCAGACTGCACTGATCTGCAACTATATTGTTAGCATAAAACAAAAACATATTTTCATATGATGTGGCATAAATTATTATGTGGTGTGTTGTTAGCTCACCTGAGTGGAAGGCTCAAGTGAGGTATTAGTATGTCAGTGGCCTGGCATCTGTCATTGTCAATGGTCGTCTGTTCACTTTTTCAAAGAAGTATATCTCAAATGTCAGTTGGTCAATTGTGATCAACTCTGTTTATCGTGGCACCATAAAGCTCCCCTAACGTCATAATGGAAAAAACTTTTTAAAAAATCTTCTCTGAAACCACGAGGCCTCCAGCTGATATGTTTAGTATGTAGCAATATGTAGTGGTCCCCTTCATAAATCCTGCCAATCAAGCCACTGGAGTCCAAACTGCCTAAGCCCCTGGGATCATTAGTTCTCATAGAATGATAATGGGAAAAATCTTTAACAAATCTTCTCTAAAACCATGAAGCCCACAGCTTATATATTTAGCATGCAGCAATGTTCAGTGGTCCCCCAAGTAAATCCTTGTAACCATACCCCCGGAATCCAAATTGGCCATACCCCAGGGGTCATTTGCTCCCATATACTCTTAACAAAAGAAAAAATAAATCTCTGAATTAATGGGCCCAACAGCTCAGGTGAACGATATAGGCTCATCGAGCCTATTGCTACATAAGCTGGTTTGTGTGTTTCCATAGGTGCATATTTAACTTTTGCATGATGGGTAATATTGCATGATTTTTTGTAGTCTGAGGATATTTTTTAATTAACTTCGTCAGAAAACCAATTCAGAGCCAAACAGTTTGGATCCAGATTAGGCTTGACATTTTGTCGGGCATGATCTGGGTCCAACTGTTTGCAAAGATTATCAGCAGGCAACATAAATGGGCCTTGTCACGAGAAAACCTGTCTTCGGGGGTTTGCCAACACCAAAGGCGCAGACCAGCCTGCGCATCTCCGCAGTCTGATCAGCGCCTTTGTTATTCCCTTAATGGTAAGTATCACAACCAGACTTGCTACGAGCGAAATTTCAATTTTCTAGCTAGTCTCTTTAGATGAGCAGGCTGGTTTGAATCTGACTTTGTCGGAAACCTCGAAGGCAGGTTTTCTCGCATCGCGGCCCAAATTTTGTCACCACTGGACGCACAAGAGTGATGAGGGTCTGTTGGTGACTCATTGTACAAGTCATTATTTTGTATGATCTCATCAGTTCTATATATGACACAATATACAAATGTAATAATTTATAATTATGTAAACTAGATTCATTTAATATATATATGTATATCATGTTCATTGTTCGATACCTCATAATCTTTGTAGATGATTCATTTGCATATTGGCCACAGCTGGAGAGTGTTTCTTTGAGCAAATATGGTGACTGATCAGCCAGTGGCTCCAGAGAATTAGAATTTGTGTCCGTTTTCCTATACTATACTAAGTATAGGTCATTTGCTTTGGAGAAGTCTGCACGGGAGCAGTGTGGTAGCGATTAAACAACAATCAAATCTGTCTTAAAGACCACCTTGAGTCAGCAAGCATTTGTCTTAAGAGGCCAAAATATCATATACCAAAGTAGCAGTTTCAGTACAAATTGACCTGTATTATACCCCTATTCCACACAGGCCCCGAATGGCACAAATTGACAAATATTTGGATTTGTGGCTGAAAACGTAGGTCTATCAGGAATTCGGCTCAAAGTTTTGAACTGTTCAAAACTTTGGCCAAGAATTCCCCGATTGAAAAATTGTGCTTGATTCGTACCAAATTCCTAATGCATTCTTGGACATTGAAATCGAATCGGAGGTGTTCTTAGACATTTGAACTACTCTTAGCTCATTCGTGGGGAATCGGGAGATTAAGACAAGCAATAACACCAAGGAAGAGATTGTAGAGAGGTTTTCCCTATCAGAATAACTACCCCGTCACACGCATGTGAGCCAGTCCTAGAAGTGGAAACAGATTTGGCAGATTCTGCAGCAGGATCAGTCAGTAACTCCTGGCTGGTGATTTTGCCAATGACGAACTACCATATTTTTCCTAGTCAAAGAGTCTGGGTCAGGGCATCTGGACTTTTAGGTAGTTCTTTTCTTCTAGCTATAGAAGTAGCCGTTTTCAACACTCAAGTTGCAGGATCAATTCTACTGCTGCTTTACGAGGAACATTCATTTTGGAACTGATGCCCCCCAAGCATGGATGGACCTTTTTTTTATAACTATTGTGAGTGAAAATCTCGCGAATCGCCACAGATTTCTTTTAATTTGTGCCCAATTCGTGCTGCATTCGACGTATTCTTAGTTAATTCGTGATCAATTCTTTAACTTATTTCAGTATTTGCAAATATGTTATTGCACATCGTAGTAAATTCGGCACAGTATCGTGGCGACTCAGGCCGAATCCTGCGAATCACACGAATATTCGTAAGTGTTTCTTACCCGTCTCGTATCTGAATCGAAGAACATCACGGAATGGGTTGAAAATTTTACAATTCTCCATGAATCCAACGGAATCCTAACATTTATCGATTCTTGATGATTCGGGGGATATGGGTCTGTGTGAATAGGGGCATTAAGCAATTATCTGCATTAAGCAAGCATTTTTTTTGTTTGTCCCATTGGTGCTTATTTAAGACGGGTTGGACTTTATACTGACTAGCATAATAGCATAATTAAACTATTTGGGTGCCAGAGCCAAATTACTCACAGACAGGTTAAGGATATGCAAACCAAATAGTCCCAAATCATACTGCTCCTCTAGGAGAAGTCCTTTCAGGGACTATTTGTTTTCTTTCTTAACTTTTTGGTAATTTTTCATAATTTTTTGTTGTCTGCTGATTTTATTCAAAATCAACTTTTTCAAAAAAAAAAATCAGGAATGTCGGGCCTGCTGTGGGTGCAGACTGTTTGCAAAGGTTATCAGCAGAGGACAAAAGTCGCCCCTAGAAAGATGCGTAATAAACAAGCAATCATAGCCACACTGTATGTATGTTGTGTGTCTCATGTCTTTATGAAACCTTCATTTATAAAATATGTTTGTAAATAAATCTGCCATATACATTTATAAATGCTGACATCTGGTATCTTCCTGAACTTAGAGATTGGAGATTAAATCTGACAGGTGTGGATAGTTTCTACAGAATGACACTCCTCACTTTTTAAGCAAACAAAAGTAAACTATTAGCTAGCACATAAGAGTTTGGTGCTTACAGTATAAGTGTAATAACCTTCTTTAAAGGGCCTTGGCTGACATTTCCAGCCCTGCTAGAGATCTAAGTTTTGGTCCGAGTCAACATCTACAGCTGCAAGCAGAGAATGTTTTTGCCATTTTGAGAGGGTTTTATTGAGGTGAGCGATCCAGGGTTTGCTTGTTTTTAGGCTTGATTTCTGTTTGGAATATTCAATATAATCATTTGCAAAGCAGGAAAATAAAAGTTACATTATAGCATTTGGATAATGTCCATGGCAACTATGTGTTTTCTACTGAAATTATGTTCACTATTAACTCTTTGTATACTGGAAACAAGGGAGCACAGTGGTAGAGTGCTTGACTTGAGACTGAGCGGCCGAGGGTTCGAGCCTCACCGGTGTCACTACGTTGTCGTCCTTGAGCAAGACACATTTATCCTAGCTTAGTACTGGTTCAACCAAGGAAGACCCGTCCCTGTTTAACAGAAAGATTGTTGATGGGACTTAAAGAATCAAATCAAACAACAACAAAAAAGTATACTGGAAACCCCTAAACCGGTACTTTGCAAAACAGTGAAGATCCAGATGAAATGCAGCATTATGCTGCATTTCATAGGGTCTGCACTGTTTGCTAAGATTAAAACAACCTTCAGGGACAGAAATACAATATAATTTAGAAACATCTACCTGTGACCCCTTAAAGAACATAATTGGCAGTCCCAAACTTATTGTATCAATATGTATGGGAAAATCCATCAGAATACAAAGGGTTAAAGCCTACATGTATAAGTAAAGTTCTAAATAGGGTTCATTTCTATTCTACACATGAACAGTCTGATGAGAGCATGCTAAATGTTGTTGTATTTTTTAACTGAAGTCCGAATATAGCATGACTTGACCAGACTAAGCATTTGTGCAGAATAGAAACATGATTTCTTTAGATTTGTGCTCAACTTAGCATCGTTCCCACCAGCTGCTGAGGAACCCAATGATTTTCTCTGATTTAGCCATCATGATACATACATTTATTTGTCTACAAGAAAGGAATTTACCTCAATGAAATCAGTTCCAAAATTCCAGATCTATAATCCAAAACAATTCCAAAATCTAGATCTTTGTTCCAAAATGATCAAAAAATCTAGATCTCATCCATAATGACCCAAAAATTTAGATCCTTAGTAAAGAATCTAGATATTCTAAAATAATCCCCAAAATTAAGATCTCTCTTTCAAAATGATTAAAACAAATCTAGATCCTCATAAAAAAATCTAGATCTTCCATAACAAACTCAAAAATCGAAATCTGACATATCTAGAATTTTGGAAAAGACATATCTAGAGATTTTGGAATTGTCTTAAAGACAGATCTAGATTTTAAGAATTGTCTTAATGACAAATCTAGATTTTGGGAATTGTCTTATAGTTGGAACTTTCTTAAAACAAATCTAGATTTTTTTAAATTGTATCTAGAATTTTGGAATTGTCTGAAAGACAATTTGAGATTTTGGGTACTGTTTTAAAGATAGATCTAGATCTTAGGAATTGTCATAAAGACAGATCTAGATTTTCGGAATAGCTTTAAAGACATACCTAGATTTTTCAAATTGTAGATACAGATCTATATTTTTTTTCAAGTTGTTTTAAAGATAGATCTAGATTTTTCAAATTGTCTTAAAGACAGGTCTAATATTTTTCAAATTGTTTTAAAGACAAATCTAGATATTTCAAGTTGTCTTAAAGACAGAGCTAGATTTTTGGAATTGTTTTTAAAGACAGATTAAGATTTTCAAATTGTCTTTAAGATATCTAGAATTTTGGAATTGTTCAGTGACATCTAGATTTTTGGAGCTATTTTAAAGACAGATCTAGATTTTTCAAATTGTCTTAAAGACAGATCTAGTTTTTAGAATGGTCTTAAATACAGATCTAGATTTTTGGAATAGTCTTAAAACTGATGAGCATATTATGGGTATTTTTGAGGAATAAATCTTCCTAGCTAATATGGAAAATGATATTGTTATTTGTATGCTATGATTATTACTGCTTTTGTTTCTTCAGTTTATTATTTTTTACAAACACCATTTAATTTTTATTTTCTCCTGTATGTGATATTGTTAATAGATAATTTCTCATGAATAAAATACAAACCATGTACAATAAACTCTTGTTTGCTTGTCATAATTTCATTTGGTTAAACAATATTTTATTCAGATAATTTACATGTAGACAGATATATACAATGTCAATATATTCAGGATCTGACAGTAAGCTTTCAGATAATTTCATTTTGAAGATGATGCATATTCTTTCACCTGCTACTACATTCATTCTACAACATTTCAGAATGGCCTTCAACAACATGACATATCTATTGTGACTGGACCAGGTGGTAACCTCCCACAGCATGTGCATACAAGGTAAATGCCATATACATACTAGAGAAATACCTCATGCTGTGCTTATAAGGGAAACGGCTCATACATACTGGAGAATACATACTGGAGAAACCCTCAATGTTGTGCATACAAAGTTAACAGTTAATACATACTACGGAAATACCTCAGACTGTGCATATGAGGGAAATGGCTAAACACACTAGGGAATGCCTTATGATGTACATACATGGGAAATGACTTGTGTATGCAAGGGAAACACCTAAACCTGCATACAAGGTAAACATCTCATGCATATTGGGGAATACCTTTTGAGGTGCATACAATGGAAATGACTCATACATACTAGGGGAACGCCTGCTGAACTTAAGGGAAATGGCTCGTACATATTGAGGAAACACCTTATGTTTCGCATACAAGGCAAATGACTAGTATATACTAGGAAAACACCTAAAACTGCATACAAGGGTAAACAACTCATATATACTAGGGGAACACCTTATGTTGTACATACAAGAGAAATGGCTCATATATACTAGGGAAACACCTTATATTGTGGATACATTTAGGAGAAATTGCTCATGCATATTAGAGAAACACCTTATGTTGTGCATTCAAAGGAAAATGACTCGAGCATACTAGGGAAATGAAATACATTATAATGTGCATACAATGGTTAGGCTCCTGCATATTTTTGAAACGCCCCATGCTCTGTATGTAAGGGAAGGGCTCATATGCATGCTGTGCATACAGGGAGAAAAGCCCCATATACACCCTGGAAATGCCTGATGCTGTGCATACAAGGGCAAAAACCTTTGTATTAGGGAAAATTCACATACTGTGCATACAAGGGAAAAGCCTCCGATATATTAGAGAAATACCACATACTGTGCAGACAAGGGAAAAGCCTCCAATATATTAGGGAAATACCTCATTCTGTACATACAAAAGAAAAGCCCCCTATATACTAGGGAAACACCTCATAGTGGGCATACAAGGGAAAAGCCCCCTATATACTAGGGAAACACCTCATACTGGGCATACAAGGGAAAAGCCCCCTATATACAAGGGAAACACCTCAAACTGGGCATACAAGGGAATACACGCCTTTCTACTAGGGAAACACCTCATGCTGTGCATACAAGGGAAGAGCCCCCTATATACCAGGGAAATGTCTCGTGCTGTGCATTCAAGGGAATAACTCCCTATATACTAGGAAATGCCTCATGCTGTGCATGCAAGGGAATAGCTTCCTATATACTAGGGAAACACTTCATACTGGGCATACAAGGGAAAAGCCTTCTATATACTATGGAAACACCTCATGCTGTGCATACAAGGAACAGCCCCCTATATACTAGGGAAACACTTCATGCTGGGCATACAAGGGAAAAGCCCTCTATATACCAGGGTAACACCTCATGCTGTGCATTCAAGGGAATAGCCCCCTATATACTAGGGAAACACCTCATGCTGTGCATACAAGGGAAGAGACCCCTATATACCAGGGAAACTCCTCATGCTGTGCATACAAGAGAAAAGCCTTCTATATACTAGGGAAACACCTCATGCTGTGCATACAAGGAATAGCCCCCTATATACTAGGGAAACACCTTATGCTGTGCATACAAGGGAAGAGCCCCCTATATACCAGGGAAACACCTCATGCTGTGCATACAAGAGAAAAGCCCCCTATAAACTAGGGAAACACTTCATGCTGGGCATACAAGGGAATAGCCCCCTATATACTAGGGAAACACTTCATGCTGGGCATACAAGGAAAAAGCCCCATATATACCAGGGAAACACCTCATGCTGTGCATACAAGGGAATAGCCCCATATATACTAGGGAACCACCTCATGCCGTGCATACAAGTGAAGAGCCCCCTATATACCAGGGAAATGCATAATATTGTGCATAAAAGGGAAAAGCCCCCTATATACTAGGGAAGCACCTCATACTGAGCATACAAGGGAAGAGCCCCTATATACTAGGGAAAAACTTCATACTTTGCATACAAGGGAAAAGCCCCCTATATACTAGGGAAACACCTAATACTGTGCATACAAGGTAAAAAAAACTATATACCAGGGAAACACCTCATGCTGGGCATACAAGGGAAGAGCCCCCTATATACCAGGGAAATGCATCATATTGTGCATACACGGGAAGAGCCCCCTATATACTAAGGAAACACGTTATACTGGGCATTCAAGGGAAAAGCCCCCTATATACTAGGGAAACACCTCATACTTGGCATACAAGGGAAGAGCCTCCTATATACTAAGGAAACATCTAATGCTGTGCATACAAGGGAAGAGCCCCCTATATACTAAGGAAACACCTCATACTGGGCATACAAGGGAAACGCTCACTACATACCAGGGAAACACCTCATGCTGGGCATACAAGGGGAAAGCACCCTACATACCAGGGAAACACCTTATACTGTGCATACAAGGGAATATACCCCCTATATACCAGGGAAACATCTCATATTGTGCATACAAGGGAAGATCCCCCTATATACTAGGGAAATACCTAATGCTGTGCATACAAGGGAATAGACCCCTATATACCAGGGAAACACCTCATGCTGGGCATACAAGGGAATAGACCCCTATATACCAGGGAAACACCTCATGCTGGGCATACAAGGGAAGAGCCCCCTATATACTAAGGAAACACCTAATGCTGTGCATACAAGGGAATAGACCCCTATATACCAGGGAAACACCTCATGCTGGGCATACAAGGGAACAGACCCCTATATACTAGGGAAACACCTCATGCTGGGCATACAAGGGAAGAGCCCCCTATATACTAAGGAAACACCTAATGCTGTGCATACAAGGGAATAGACCCCTATATACCAGGGAAACACCTCATGCTGGGCATACAAGGGAATAGACCCCTATATACCAGGGAAACACCTCATGCTGGGCATACAAGGGAATAGACCCCTTTATACCAGGGAAATGCATCATGCTGGACATACAAGGGAATAGCCCCCTATATAACAGGGAAACACCTCATGCTTGGCATACAAGGGAAAAGCCCCCTATATACCAGGGAAACACATCATGCTGGGCATACAAGGGAAAAGCCCCCCTATATACCAGGGAAATACATTATGCTGTGCATACAAGGAAAAAGCCCCATTTATACCAGGGAAACACCTATAGCTGAGCATACATGGGAAGAGCCCCCTATATACTAGGGAAACATTCATACTGGGCATACAAGGGAAGAGCCCCCTTTATACTAGGGAAACACCTCATACTGGGCATACAAGGGAATAGCTCCCTATATACTAGGGAAATGCATCATATTGTGCATACAAGGGAAGAGCCCCCTTTATACTAGGGAAACACCTTATACTGGGTATACAAGGGAAAAAACCCTATATACTAGGGAAACACCTTATACTGGGCATACAAGGGAAAAGCCTTTATATACCAGGGAAATGCATCATATTGTGCATACAAGGGAAGAGCCCCCTATATACTAAAGAAATACCTTATACTGGGCATACAAGGGAAAAGCCCCCTATATACTAAGGAAACACCTTATACTGGGCATACAAGGGAAACCACCCCTATACACGGAAAATGGCTCATACATACTAGGAAACACCATATATTGAACATACAAGGGAGATAGCTCATACATACGCGGGAACACTATATATAGAACATTGAAGGAAAGTGGCTCATACATACTAGGAAACGTCATATACTGAACATACAAGGAGTGTGGCTCATACCTACTAGGAAACACCATATATTGAACATACGAGGGAAGTGGCTCATACATACTGGGGAATACCATATATTGAACATACAAGGGACGTTGCTCATACATACTTGGGAATACCATATCTTGAACTTACAAGGAAAATGGCTCATACATACTAGGAAACATCATATATTGAAAATACAAGGAAAATGGCTCATACATACTAGAGAACACCATATATTGAACATACAAGGAAAATGGCTCATACATACTAGGAAACACCATATATTGAACATACAAGGAAATGGCACACACATACTGGGAACACCATATATTGAACATACAAGGAAAATGGCTCATACATACTAGGAAACACCATATATTGAACATACAAGGAAAATGGCTCATACATACTGGGAACACCATATATTGAACATACAAGGAATATGGCTCATACATACTAGGGAACACCATATATTGTACATACAAGGGAAATGGCTAATGCATACTAGGAAACACCATATATTGAACATACAAGGAAAATGGCTCATAAATACTAGGAAACACCGTATATTGAACATACAAGAGAAAATGCCTCATACATACTAGGAAACACCATATATTGTACATACAAGGGAAGTTGTTATACATACTAGGAAACACCATATATTGAACATACAAGGAAAGGGACTCATACATACTAGGAAACACCATATATTGAACATATAACGAAAATTGCTCATACATACTAGAGAACATCATATATTGAACATACAAGGAAAATGGCTCATACATGCTGGGAACACCATATATTGAACATACAAGGAATATGGCTCAATCATACTAGGGAACACCATATATTGTACATACAAGGGAAATGGCTAATACATACTAGGAAACACCATGTATTTAACATACAAGGAAAGTGTTCCATACATACTAGAGAACATCATATATTAAACAAACAAGGAAAATGGCTCATAAATACTAGGAAACACCGTATATTGAACATACAAGGAAAATGCCTCATTCATTCTAGGAAACAACATATAGTGTACATACAAGGGAAGTGGCTTATACATACTAGGGAACATCATATATTGAACATACAAGGAAATGGGCTAATACATATTAGGAAACACCATATATTGAACATACAAGGAAAGTGGCTCATACATACTAGGAAACACCATATATAGAACATACAAGGGCCCATATATACTAGGAAACGCCATATATTGTACATACAAGGGAAGTTGCTCATACATACTAGGAAACACCATATATTGAACAACCAAGGAAAATGGCTCATACATACAAGGAAATACCATATATTGAACATACAAGGAAAATACCTCATACATACTAGGAAACACCATATATTGTGCATACAAGGGACGTGGCTCAAACATACTAGGGAACACCATATATTGAACATACAAGGAAAATGGCTCAAACATACTAGAGAACACCATATATTGAATATACAAGGAAAATGGCTAATACATACTAGGGAACACCATATATTGAACATAAAAAGAAAATGGCTCATACATACTAGAGAACACCATATATTGAACATACAAGGAAAATGGCTCATACATACTAGAGAACACCATATATTGAACATACAAGGAAAATGGCTCAAACATACTAGAGAACACCAGTTATTGAACATACAAGGATAGTGGCTCATACATACTAGGGAACACCATATATTGAACATAGAAGGAAAATGGCGCATGCATACTAGAGAACACCATATATTGAACATACAAGGAAAATGGCTCAAACATACTAGAGAACACCAGTTATTGAACATACAAGGATAGTGGCTCATACATACTAGGGAACACCATATATTGAACATACAAGGAAAATGGCTCATACATACTTAAGAACACCATATATTGAACATACAAGGAAAATGGCTCATACATACTAGAGAACATTATTTATTGAACATACAAGGAAAGTGGCTCATACATACTAGGGACCACCATAAATTGAACATACGAGGAAAATGGCTCATACATACTAGGGAACGCCATATATTGAACATACAAGGAAAATGGCTCATACATACTAGGAAACACCATATATTGAAAATACAAGGAAAATGGCTCAAACATACTAGAGAACACCAGTTATTGAACATACAAGGATAGTGGCTCATACATACTAGGAAACACCATATATTGAACATATAAGGAAAATGGCTCATACATACTAGGGAACACCATATATTGAACATACAAGGAAAATGGCTAATACATACTAGGAAACACCATATATTGAACATATAAGGTAAGTGGCTCATACATACTTGGAAACACCATATATTGAACATACAAGGAAATGGCTCATACATACTAGGGTATGCCATATATTGTACATACAAGGGAAGTTGCTCATACATACTAGGAAACACCATATATTGACTATACAAGGAAAATGGCTCATACATACTAGGGAGCACCGTATATTGAACATACAAGGGAAATGGCTCATACATACTTGGGAATACCATATCTTGATCTTACAAGGAAAATGGCTCATACATACTAGGAAACATCATATATTGAAAATACAAGGAAAATGGCTCATACATACTAGAGAACACCATATATTGAACATACAAGGAAAATGGCTCATACATACTAGGAAACACCATATATTGAACATACAAGGAAATGGCACACACATACTGGGAACACCATATATTGAACATACAAGGAAAATGGCTCATACATACTAGGAAACACCATATATTGAACATACAAGGAAAATGGCTCATACATACTAGGGAACACCATATATTGTACATACAAGGGAAATGGCTTATGCATTCTAGGAAACACCATATATTGAACATACAAGGAAAATGGCTCATAAATACTAGGAAACACCGTATATTGAACATACAAGAAAAATGCCTCATACATACTAGGAAACACCATATATTGTACATACAAGGGAAGTTGTTATACATACTAGGAAACACCATATATTGAACATACAAGGAAAGGGACTCATACATACTAGGAAACACCATATATTGAACATATAACGAAAATTGCTCATACATACTAGAGAACATCATATATTGAACATACAAGGAAAATGGCTCATACATACTGGGAACACCATATATTGAACATACAAGGAATATGGCTCATACATACTAGGGAACACCATATATTGTACATACAAGGGAAATGGCTAATACATACTAGGAAACACCATGTATTGAACATACAAGGAAAGTGTTCCATACATACTAGAGAACATCATATATTAAACAAACAAGGAAAATGGCTCATAAATACTAGGAAACACCGTATATTGAACTTACAAGGAAAATGCCTCATACATTCTAGGAAACAACATATAGTGTACATACAAGGGAAGTGGCTTATACATACTAGGGAACATCATATATTGAACATACAAGGAAAGGGGCTAATACATATTAGGAAACACCATATATTGAACATACAAGGAAAGTGGCTCATACATACTAGGAAACACCATATATTGAACATACAAGGGCCCATATATACTAGGAAACGCCATATATTGTACATACAAGGGAAGTTGCTCATACATACTAGGAAACACCATATATTGAACAACCAAGGAAAATGGCTCATACATACAAGGAAATACCATATATTGAACATACAAGGAAGGTGGCTCATAAATACTAGGAAATACCATATATTGAACATACAAGGAAAATACCTCATACATACTAGGAAACACCATATATTGTGCATACAAGGGACGTGGCTCAAACATACGAGGGAACACCATATATTGAGCATACAAGATAAATGGCTCGAACATACTAAAGAACACCATATATTGAACATACATGGAAAATGGCTAATACATACTAGAGAACACCATATATTGAACATACAAGGAAAATGGCTCAAACATACTAGAGAACACCAGTTATTGAACATTCAAGGATAGTGGCTCATACATACTAGGGAACACCATATATTGTACATACAAGGAAAATGGCTCATACATACTTAAGAACACCATATATTGAACATACAAGGAAAATGGCTCATACATACTAGAGAACATCATTTATTGAACATACAAGGAAAGTGGCTCATACATACTAGGGACCACCATAAATTGAACATACGAGGAAAATGGCTCATACATACTAGGGAACGCCATATATTGAACATACAAGGAAAATGGCTCATACATACTAGGAAACACCATATATTGAACATATAAGGAAAATGGCTCATACATACTAGGGAACACCATATATTGAACATACAAGGAAAATGGCTAATACAGACTAGGAAACACCATATATTGAACATATAAGGAAATGGCTCATACATACTAGGAAACACCATATATTGAACATACAAGGAAATGGCTCATACATACTAGGGAACGCCATATATTGTACATACAAGGGAAGTTGCTCATACATACTAGGAAACACCATATATTGACTATACAAGGAAAATGGCTCATACATACTAGGGAGCACCGTATATTGAACATACAAGGGAAATGGCTCATACATACTAGGAAACACCATATATTGTTCATACAAGGAAAATGGCTCATACATACTAGGAAACACCATATATTGAACATATAAGGAAAATGGCTCATACATATTAGGGAGCACCATATATTGAACATACAAGGAAATGGCTCATACATACTAGGAAACACCATATATCGAACATACAAGGAAATGGCTCATACATACTAGGAAACACCATATATTGAACATACAAGGAAAATGGCTCATACATACTAGGAAACACCATATATTGAACATACAAGAGAAATGGCTCATATTTACTAGGGAACACCATATATTGAACATACAAGAGAAATGGCTCATACATACTAGGGAACACCATATATTGAACATACAAGGAAAATGGCTAATACATACTAGGGAATACCATATATTGAACATACAAGAAAAAAGGCTCATACATACTAGGAAACACCATATATTGAACATACGAGGAAAATTGCTCATACATACTAGAGAACACCATATATTGAACATACAAGGGAAGTTGCTCATACATGCTAGGAAACACCATATATTGAACAACCAAGGAAAATGGCACATACATACAAGGAAATACCATATATTTAACATACAAGGAAGGTGGCTCATAAATACTAGGAAATACCATATATTGAACATACAAGGAAAATACCTCATACATACTAGGAAACACCATATATTGTGCATACAAGTGACGTGGCTCAAACATACTAGGGAACACCATATATTGAACATACAAGGAAAATGGCTTTCACATACTAGAGAACATCATATATTGAACATACAAGGAACGTGGCTCATAAATACAAGGGAACACCATATATTGAACATACAAGGAAAATGGCTCATACATACTAGGGAACATCATATATTGAACATACAAGGAAAATGGCTCAAATATACTAGGGAACACCATATATTTAACATACTAGGAAAATTGCTCATACATACTAGGGAACACCATATATTGAACATACAAGGAAAATGGCTCAAATATACTAGAGAACACCATATATTGAACATACAAGGAAAATGGCTCATACATACAAGAGAACATCATTTATTGAACATACAAGGAAAGTGGCTCATACATACTAGGGACCACCATAAATTGAACATACGAGGAAAATGGCTCATACATACTAGGGAACGCCATATATTGAACATACAAGGAAAATGGCTCATACATACTAGGAAACACCATATATTGAAAATACAAGGAAAATGGCTCATACATACTAGGAAACACCATATATTGAACATATAAGGAAAATGGCTCATACATACTAGGGAACACCATATATTGTTCATACAAGGAAAATGGCTCATAAATACTAGGAAACTTAATATATTGAACATATAAGGAAAGTGGCTCATACATACTAGGAAACACCATATATTGAACATACAAGGAAATAGCTCATACATACTAGGGAACGCCATATATTGTACATACAAGGGAAGTTGCTCATACATACTAGACAACACCATATATTGACTATACAAGGAAAATGGCTCATACATACTAGGGAGCACCATATATTGAACCTACAAGGGAAATGGCTCATACATACTAGGAAACACCATATATTGTTCATACAAGGAAAATGGCTCATACATACTAGGAAACACCATATATTGAACATATAAGGAAAATACCTCATACATACTAGGGAGCACCATATATTGAACATACAAGGAAATGGCTCATACATACTAGGAAACACCATATATTGAACATACAAGAAAAATGCCTCATACATATTAGGAAACACCATATATTGAACATACAAGGAAAATGGCTCATACATACTAGGGAATACCATATATTGAACATACAAGAAAAAAGGCTCATACATACTAGGAAACACCATATATTGAACATACGAGGAAAATTGCTCATACATACTAGAGAACACCATATATTGAACATACAAGAAAAATGGCTCATACATACTAGGAAACATCATATATTGAACTTACAAGGAAATGGCTCATACATACTAGGAAACACCATATATTGAACATACAAGGAAAATGGCTCATACATACTAGGAAACACCATATATTGAACATACAAGGAAATGGCTCATATTTACTAGGGAACACCTTATATTGAACATACAAGAGAAATGGCTCATACATACTAGGGAACACCATATATTGAACATACAAGGAAAATGGCTCATACATACTAGGAAACACCATATATTGAACATACAAGGAAAATGGCTCATACATACTAGGAAACACCATATATTGTACATACAAGGAAAATGGCTCATACATACTAGGAATCACCATATATTGAACATACAAGGAAATGGCTCATATTTTCTAGGGAACACCATATATTGAACATACAAGAGAAATGGCTCATACATACTAGGGAACACCATATATTGAACATACAAGGAAAATGGCTAATACATACTAGGGAATACCATATATTGAACATGCAAGAAAAATGGCTCATACATACTTGGAAACACCATATATTGTACATACAAGGAAAATGGTTCATACATACTAGGAAACACCATATATTGAACATACAAGGAAATGGCTCATATTTACTAGGGAACACCATATATTGAACATACAAGAGAAATGGCTCACACATACTAGGGAATACCATATATTGTACATACAAGGGAAGTTGCTCATACATACTAGGGAATACCATATATTGAACATACAAGAGAAATGGCTCATACATACTAGGAAACTACATATATTGATCATACAAGGAAATGGCTCATATTTACAAGGGAACACCATATATTGAAAATACAAGAGAAATGGCTCATACATACTAGGAAACACCATATATTGAACATACAAGGAAATGGGTTATATTTACTAGGGAACACCATATATTGAACATGCAAGAAAAATGGCTCATACATACTAGGAAACACCATATATTGAACATACAAGGAAAATGGCTCATACATACTAGGGAATACCATAATATTGAACATACAAGAAAAATGGCTCATACATACTAGGGAACACCATATATTGAACATACGAGGAAAATGGCTCATACATACTAGGGAACACCATATATTGTACATACAAGGGAAGTTGCTCATACATACTAGGGAATACCATATATTGAACATACAAGAGAAATGGCTCATACATACTAGGAAACACCATATATTGAACATACAAGGAAATGGCTCATACATAATAGAGAACATCATATATTGAACCTACAAGGGAAATGGCTAATACATACTAGGGAACACCATGTATTGAACATACAAGAAAAAACGCTCATACAAACTAGGAAACACCATTTATTGAACATACGAGGAAAATGGCTCATACATACTAGGAAACACCATATATTGAACATACAAGAAAAATGGCTCATACATACTAGAGAACATCATATATTGAACATACAAGAGAAATGGCTCATACATAATAGGCAATGCCTTATGTTGTACATACAAGGGAAATGGCTCATACATACTAGGCAAAGCCTTATGTTGCACATACAAGGGAAATGGTTTATTCATACTAGGCAATGCCCTTTGTTGTACATACAAGGGAGATAGCTCATACATACTAGGGAAACTCATGGTGTACGTACAAGGGAAATGGTTCATACATACTAGGGAAACTCATGGTGTACGTACAAGGGGAAAATCTCATGCATAATAGGGATAGACTGTACAAAGTCATACAAGTAAATACTTAGGAGGATGTTTCAAACATACAACGGATAATGTCTTATGCATTTTCGTAAAATGCTGATAGAAAGACTACTCATACTAGGGGAGTGTTGCATACCTATTAGGGATATGTGTCTTAAAACATACTTAATTTCTAATTGTGATGCCAAACAGTGATCATCATGAAAGATTTTTCTTTCCCATCCTCACACATATGATATTATTATAATGTACTAAATGTAGCTTGCTGGTGAATAACGGTGGCAGTGACCAGATGGGAGGCTATTAAATGCTGGTGTAAGCATATGACTTAGGTAGGAGACTCATACAATATAATTCCACAGTACACCTCAACTGATAAAATTACTAGTGGAACATTTGAGTCGAGATAAATCTTTATGTGCCAGTCAATCATTTTTCAGGTATGTCGGGACGTTTCCTGGGTTGAACCAGTACTACACAGAGGATATAGTGACTTGCTCCAGGACGACACAAAGCCTCCAGTCAGGCTCCAACCAGCGACAAGCATTCTACCACTGAGCCACTGTGCTCCTGAACAACTTGGTCCAAATTATAGACAGGATAGAGCTCATATACAGATATTAACCAGAGGATATAGTGACTCACTCCAGGACGACACAAAGCCTTCAGTGAGGCTCCAACCAGCGACAAGCATTCTACCACTGAGCCACTGTGTTCCTGAACAACTTGGTCCAAATTATAGACAGGATAGAGCTCATATACGGATATTAACCAGAGGATATAGTGACTTGCTCCAGGACGACACAAAGCCTCCAGTGAGGCTCCAACCAGCGACAAGCATTCTACCACTGAGCCACTGTGCTCCTGAACAACTTGGTCCAAATTATAGACAGGATAGAGCTCATATACAGATATTAACCAGAGGATATAGTGATTCATTCCAGGACGACACAAAGCCTTCAGTGAGGCTCCAACCAGCGACAAGCATTCTACCACTGAGCCACTGTGTTCCTGAACAACTTGGTCCAAATTATAGACAGGATAGAGCTCATATACGGATATTAACCAGAGGATATAGTGACTCACTCCAGGACGACACAAAGCCTTCAGTGAGGCTCCAACCAGCGACAAGCATTCTACCACTGAGCCACTGTGTTCCTGAACAACTTGGTCCAAATTATAGACAGGATAGAGCTCATATACGGATATTAACCAGAGGATATGGTGACTTGCTCCAGGATGACACAAAGCCTCCAGTGAGGCTCCAACCAGCGACAAGCATTCTACCACTGAGCCACTGTGCTCCTGAACAACTTGGTCCAAATTATAGACAGGATAGAGCTCATATACGGATATTAACCAGAGGATATGGTGACTTGCTCCAGGACGACACAAAGCCTCCAGTGAGGCTCCAACCAACGGCAAGCATTCTACCACTGAGCCACTGTGCTCCTGAACAACTTGGTCTAAATTATAGACAGGATAGAGCTCATATACAGATATTAACCAGAGGATATGGTGACTTGCTCCAGGACGACACAAAGCCTCCAGTGAGGCTCCAACCAACGACAAGCATTCTACCACTGAGCCACTGTGCTCCTGAACAACTTGGTCCAAATTATAGACAGGATAGAGCTCATATACGGATATTAACCAGAGCATATGGTGACTTGCTCCAGGATGACACAAAGCCTCCAGTGAGGCTCCAACCAGCGACAAGCATTCTACCACTGAGCCACTGTGTTCCTGAACAACTTGGTCCAAATTATAGACAGGATAGAGCTCATATACGGATATAAACCAGAGGATATGGTGACTTGCTCCAGGACGACACAAAGCCTCCAGTCAGGCTCCAACCAACGACAAGCATTCTACCACTGAGCCACTGTGCTCCTGAACAACTTGGTCTAAATTATAGACAGGATAGAGCTCATATACGGATATTAACCAGAGGATATGGTGACTTGCTCCAGGACGACACAAAGCCTTCAGTGAGGCTCCAACCAACGACAAGCATTCTACCACTGAGCCACTGTGCTCCTGAAGAACTTGGTCTAAATTATAGACAGGATAGAGCTCGTATACAGATATTAACCAGAGGATATGGTGACTTGCTCCAGGACGACACAAAGCCTCCAGTGAGGCTCCAACCAACGACAAGCATTCTACCACTGAGCCACTGTGCTCCTGAACAACTTGGTCTAAATTATAGACAGGATAGAGCTCGTATACAGATATTAACCAGAGGATATGGTGACTTGCTCCAGGACGACACAAAGCCTCCAGTGAGGCTCCAACCAACGACAAGCATTCTACCACTGAGCCACTGTGCTCCTGAACAACTTGGTCTAAATTATAGACAGGATAGAGCTCGTATATGGATATTGATATAAAATGAACAATTGTTTCATGTTTTGTATTATTTATTAAGAATATAACTATTTGATTGTAGAAAAAGAAGTTTCAAAAATTTAATTCATGAATATGACTTGTTAAATTGCTGCTTCTACATGAACTAACAACCAAACCACACCATGAGAAAGAGCCCTAGTTTTCCAATGGAAATTTAGGAAAGTAATAATACAAGCCAATAGGAGATTTTTGTATTTTTCCTGTTTTTTTTTACATATACAAACAGCACAGGCTTAGTAAGCCTTTGCTGTTTGTCTATGTAAAAAATATTTCAAGCCTTAAGCATGTCTGCACAATTGCCAGTCTCGCCAGGGCATTTGCTGCTAACATACATGCAGATGAAATCGAAGTCCAAAATAGAACCTGTAGCCCCACTAGATAGCTGTGAGTACATTTTTAAAGAGTAGCTTACTATCCAATTCTAATACAGAACATCGAGCATCATTTGAAATTTGCAGCCATGAAGCCAAACTTTTATTTGCGATGCAGGACTTTTGTTTTGCTTATTTCGTAAATGGTAAAAAAAGTCTATATGATTTTTTGTCATCTGCTTCCTGTTTTTTTTTCTTCAAAATTCACTTTAACAAAAAATAATTTTAAGAATATTATCAGAGTTTCAAACAGTATGTATCCATGATCAGGGCCTATATTTTGTCAGGCCTGATCTGGTTCTGAACTGTTTGCAAAGAAAATCAGGCCACGAAATTCATCTCTAACATGTTACGGTTTAAAACAATGAATTCAATACATTTTTTGTATTGTTGGTTTTATTGCTGTTGTCTATTTTTTTTATTTTTTTTTGTTTTTTTTTTTTATCTCAAAGGAGCTTTTCTCATGGTGCATTTTAGCTGTCTAAAAATGATGATTTAACAGTTTTACTAAATATAACAAGTACTCAACATGAAAATTCACTAGCCCAACCGAGATGGTCTAACCAAGATCTATACTGTAAACGTAGACATCCATAGATAATCGCCCTTAAAATGAGTTGCACCTTAACAAAACCCATGAAATGATGTTGTTCAGTAGATCCAGATCAGCTTGGATTTATCCCCAATGTGATCAGTCTCTGCTGTATGCTCAAAGAATAGTCAAAGCCCATTCTTTCTTCATGCACCCAGGAAATACTCAGATCAGACTGGGCATATGCCCAGTCTGATCTGAGTAGTCCCTGGGTGTCCTAGTCATTTCCTTGGTTTTTGTTGAGCAGCAGCTCAAATGATAGAAATCATTCAAAAATACAAAGAAGGAATGTAAAGAATAGCTCACACTTTTTAAATAACTTTCATCCTTATGAAAAAAGGATCAGCAGTTGTGATAAAAAATATTTTGCAAGACAAGATAATAGCTATTTCACGAAAATATTAGAGCTTTCTGTGAAAAAAATCTAAAAATTATTGCCATTTCATGCATGTGTGTGTTGTTGTTTTTTTAATCAGATTTTTTATGCAGAATAAATCAGTTGCTTAAAATGTCAAAATACTATCCATGATAGTCATGAGTCATCGAAGGTCTACACATGGGGTGTAAAAATTAAAGCATCATATTTAAGAAATTTTGATGTAAACTAATAATGAAAAAAGAAAAATAACTGGTCATATTTTCAGATCTAGTTGGCATTAATCCTATAACACTCAGAACAGCCAGAACTCAAAATTGGAGAGTTGGCATATCTGGGCACTACAATGTTAAAGAAAAATGCAATAGTCAGCAAAATGGCTGAAGAAGATTCACAACTATGAAAGTTCACAAAAGGGTGCAAAAACACTTAACCTTTACAAAAAACAATGTCAAGGGCTCTAGCGAGTCTGTGCAGTCTGACGGACTCACCAGAGCCCTGGTTGCTCGATAATGCAACATGAACCATCTCATGTTTTAGCCAATATGTTGTTGTTTTTGTGGAAGAAAATCTCCCATTAAAAAATTTTAAGTTCCACTTGTTAGGGTTGAACAGATCCATATATTATATGAAACATACAACCATGAGACAAAATATATTGCTTTTTATATTTTCACTAAAAGACACTCTTAATAAGAGTGGCTATTTCATGAATATGTAAACACAAAAGCCAGACAGCTCACACTTTCAACTTGACAGGACATAACTTTATTCATTGTGTCAGCCTCTATTTAGAGTCTATGGAAGACTTGGACATAATAAATAAATCTTGTATAAAACAGTTTTTCTCACAACATCCACTATATAAAATAAACTACTTGTAAAGATAGATTTAAAATTACGTCAATATCTGTCATTTAGAATGAAGCTTGTTAATCCTTTACTCCATGATAACGCCTTATGACAACTTTGAAATATCATGTATTTGAAAATATATATTGAAAATGGAACATTTGCTCTTTTGGAGAAAATGTGCCATTATTAATAATAGTTTCTAAAAGTTCAATTTTCTTGAATTTTTTCAATGTTGTCTAAAAATAGAAAATGATGTCATGATCTAAAAATAGCCTAGGAGTAAAGGGTTAAAACTACTCTCCTTGTGTCATAAAAAAGAATAAGACAACGAACACAATACAATATATGGAAGGTAGACAAGAGAACAAGCTCTAAAATAAATGTAGTCAAACTTATTAGCGCAATGAGCGCATAGCTTTTTTTGTACCCACTTTTGAAAACTGTATAGATCCTTGAAAAAGCAAGCTAATCAGGATCCACACTTTTATTTCTGCAATTAATTAATCTATATTGCACCACTGGACTGGTTAAAACAGATGATAGGAACTATCTCCAAATAACTATATTGAACCTTATAGCACACTTTGTACATAACCTTCTTTCAGAATCCCCTTTCTGTGTAGATACTGATCAGCTGGCTTCAGATGACGCCAGCTGATCATGATCCACACTGTTCTTTCTCCAAATGATTAATCTGATCTGGTTAAGAAACAGATGATAGGAACTATCTCCAAAATAATTGTATTCCAATTTATAACTGCACTGTGCTCATAACTTTTTTTTTATAACTGTGTAGGTCCAGATCAGATGAAGACATCACCTTATTGTTATTTATCAAATAAAAAGTCATGAAGACCATTTTCCCAAGTTTACCAACAATACATTTGAAGATTCTTACATTTGAAGACATTTGAAGACTCATACATACAAGAGAACCCCATATATTGAACATACAAGAAAAGGGCTCATACATACAAGAGAACCCCATATATTGAACATACAAGGAAAATGGCTCATACATACTAGAGAACACCATATATTGAACATTCATGGAAAATGGCTCATACATACTAGGGAACACCATATATTGAACATACTAGGAAAATGGCTCAAACATACTAGAGAACCCCATATATTGAACATACAAGGAAAATGGCTCAAACATACTAGAGAACACCATATATTGAACATACTAGGAAAATGGCTCGTGCATACTAGGGAACACCATATATTGAACATACAAGGAAAATGGCTCAAACATACTAGAGAACACCATATATTGAACATACAAGGAAAATGGCTCATACATACTAGAGAACATTATATATTGAACAAACAAGTAAAATGGCTCATACATACTAGGGAATACCATATATTGAACATACAAGGAAAGGGGCTCATACATACTAGGAATCACCATATATTGAACATACAAGGAAACTGGCTCATACATACTAGGAAACACCAAATATTGTACATACATGGAAAGTGGCTCATACATACTTGGAAACACCAAATATTGAACATACAAGGAAAGTGTTTCATACATACTAGAGAACATCATAAATCAAACAAACAAGGAAAATGGCTCATAGCTAATAGGAAACACCGTATATTGAACATACAAGGAAAATACCTCATACATACTAGGAAACACCATATATTGTACATACAAGGGAAGTGGCTTATACATACTAGGGAACACCATATATTGAACATACAAGGAAAGTGGCTCATACATACTAGGGAACACCATATATTGTACAGACAAGGGCTCATACATACTAGGAAACGCAATATATTGTACTTACAAGGGAAGTTGCTCATACATACTAGGAAACACCATATATTGAACTAACAAGGAAAATGGCTCATACATACTCAGAAATACCATATATTGAACATACAAGGAAGGTGGCTCATAAATACTAGGAAACACCATATATCGAACATACAAGGAAAATGCCTCATACATACTAGGAAACACCATATATCGAACATACAAGGAAAATGGCTCATACATACTAGAGAACCCCATATATTGAACATATAAGGAAAGTGGCTCATACATACTAGAGAACCCCATATATTGAACATACAAGGGAAGTGGCTTAAACATACTAGGGAACACCATATATTGAACATACAAGGAAAATGGCTCATACATACTAGAGAACACCATATATTGAACATACAGGAAAAATGGCTCATACATACAAGAGAACCCCATATATTGAACATACAAGGAAAATGGCTCATACATACTAGAGAACACCATATATTGAACATTCATGGAAAATGGCTCATACATACTAGGAAACACCATATATCGAACATACAAGGAAAATGGCTCATACATACTAGAGAACCCCATATATTGAACATATAAGGAAAGTGGCTCATACATACTAGAGAACCCCATATATTGAACATATAAGGAAAGTGGCTCGTACATACTAGAGAACACCATATATTGAACATACAAGGAAAATGGCTCGTACATACTAGAGAACATCATATATTGTACATACAAGGAAAAAGGCTCATACATACTAGAAAACACCATATATTGAAATACATGGAAAATGGCTCAAACATACTAGAGAACATCATTTATTGAACATACAAGGAAAGTGGCTTTATCATACTAGGGAACATCATATATTGAACATACAAGGAAAATGGCTCATACATACTTGGGAACACCATATATTGAACATACAAGGAAAATGGGTCATACATACTAGGGAACACCATATATTGAACATATAAGGAAAATGGGTCATACATACTAGGGAACACCATATATTGACTATTCAAGGAAAGTGGCTAATACATACTAGGGAACATCATATATTGAACATATAAGGAAAATGGCGCATACATACTAGAGAACACCATAATACATACAATGAAAATGGCTCATACATACTAGGGAATGACTTACATTGTACATACAAGGATAATGGCTCCTACATACTAAGGAATGCCTTATGTTGTAGTGCATACAAGGGAGATGCCTCATATCTACTAAACTCCAGCTGTTAAGTTTTTAGACTTAATTTTTCGCAATAACATTTTTGTCTTTAATTTTAGCAAAATGTGTTCGCGATGAAAAGTATTCAGGAACATCTCCGCCAACTTCTCCAAATGGTTCCAACATCCTATATGCTGCAGGTTCTTTTGTGCTTAGATGCACTCTTTGAATATTTTAAACAAAGCGCAAATAAACAAAGTCCAAGATGTCAGTCAAAAATGTACATTGCACCGCCCTAATTCAATAACTAAAGCGATGGATGGCTTGTTCAAATATAATAGAAATCGCGCCTGGCTCGTTCGTGTGTTAAACCAGTAGGGTCATCTCGAAACCATTCATTTCATAGCACATGCATAAGAGAAATATTGCACGTCATGCGATAACCCAGCCTTCGTTCCTACAAATGAGTCTGCTTTAAGTTGATTCTGAATATGCACGGTAAATTCTGAGTATATGAACGGCAGTTTTATGTTATGCACAGCCTTTGAATCATGGGATATGCACCGCTTCTGAATATTATTTTTTTTGAAACTACCCCTTTCTGTCACGCCTATACGAATTATACCTGTCATTAAAAGACTTAGAAATTTAGGACGAAATCAATTTATTGCAAAATCTTCATCTATATACACAAAAATCTGTTTGCACCACAAGCACAAGACCTTTTGGAGAAGTTGGCGGAAATTCTCCTCTACAACTTTCATCGCGAACACATTTCACTAAAATTGAAGACAAAAAAGTTATGAAATTAAGTCTAAAAACTTAACAGCTAGAGTTTAGAGAATGACTTACGTTGTGCATACAAGAGAAATGTCTAATACATACTAGGGAACACCATATATTGAACATACAAGGGAAGTTGCTCATACATACAAGGAAACACCATATATTGACTATACAAGGAAAATGGCTCATACATACTAGTAGGAAACACCATATTTTGAACATACAAGGGAAGTGGCTAATACATACTAGGAAACACCATATATTGAACATACAAGGAAAATGGCTCATACATACTAGGAAACACCATATATTGAACATACAAGAGAAAATGGCTCATACATACTAGGAAACACCATATATTGAACATACAAGGAAAATGGCTCATACATACTAGGAAAAACCATATATTGAACATACAAGAAAAATGGCTCATACAAACTAGGAAACACCATATATTGAACATACAAGGAAATGGCTCATATTTACTAGGGAACACCATATATTGAACATACAAGAGAAATGGCTCATACATACTAGGGAACACCATATATTGAACAAACAAGAAAAATGGCTCATACAAACTAGGAAACACCATATATTGAACATACAAGGAAATGGCTCATATTTACTAGGGAACACCATATATTGAACATACAAGAGAAATGGCACATACATACTAGGGAACACCATATATTGAACATACAAGAATAATGGTTCATACAAACTAGGAAACACCATATATTGAACATACAAGGAAATGGCTCATATTTACTAGGGAACACCATATATTGAACATACAAGAGAAATGGCTCATACATACTAGGGAACACCATATATTGAACATACAAGAAAAATGGCTCATACATACTAGGGAATACCATATATTGAACATACAAGAAAAATGGCTCATACAAACTAGGAAACACCATATATTGAACATACAAGGAAATGGCTCATATTTACTAGGGAACACCATATATTGAACATACAAGGGAAGTTGCTCATACATACTAGGGAATACCATATATTGAACATACAAGAATAATGGCTCATACAAACTAGGAAACACCATATATTGAACATACAAGGAAATGGCTCATATTTACTAGGGAACACCATATATTGAACATACAAGAGAAATGGCTCATACATACTAGGGAATACCATATATTGAACATACAAGAAAAATGGCTCATACATACTAGGGAATACCATATATTGAACATACAAGAAAAATGGCTCATACATACTAGGGAACACCATATATTGAACATACGAGGAAAATGGCTCATACATACTAGGAAACACCATATATTGTACATACAAGGGAAGTTGCTCATGCATACTAGGGAATACCATATATTGAACACACAAGAAAAATGGCTCATACATACTAGGGAACACCATATATTGAACATACAAGAAAATGGCTCATATTAACAAAGGAACACCATATATTGAACATACAAGAGAAATGGCTCATACATACCAGGGAACACCATATATTGAACATACAAGGAAAATGGCTCATAAATACTAGGGAATACCATATATTGAACATACAAGAAAAATGGCTCATACATACTAGGATACACCATATATTGAACATACAAGGAAATGGCTCATATTTACTTGGGAACACCATATATTGAACAAAAAAGAGAAATGGCTCATACATACTAGGGAACACCATATATTGAACATACAAGGAAAATGGCTCATACATACTAGGGAATACCATATATTGAACATACAAGGGAAATGGCTCATACACATTAGGGAACACCATATATTGAACATACGAGGAAAATGGCTCATGCATACTAGGAAACACCATATATTGTACATACAAGGGAAGTTGCTCATACATACTTGGAAACACCATATATTGACTATACAAGGAAAATGGCTCATACATACTGGGAGCACCATATATTGAACATACAAGGGAAATGGCTAATACATACTAGGAAACACCATATATTGAACATACAAGGAAAACGGCTCATACATACTAGGAAACACCATATATATTGTTCATACCAGGAAAAACGGCTCATACATACCAGGGAGCACCATATATTGAACATATAAGGAAATGGCTCATACATACTAGGGAACGCCATATATTGAACATACAAGGAAAATGGCTCATACATACTAGGGAATACCATATATTGAACATACAAGAAAAATGGCTCATACATACAAGGAAACACCATATATTGAACATACAAGAAAAGGGCTCATACATACTAGAGAACATCATATATTGAACATATAAGAAAAATGGCTCATACATACAAGGAAACACCATATATTGAACATACAAGGAAATGGCTCATACATACAAGGAAACACCATATATTGAACATACAAGGAAATGGCACATACATACTAGGGAACACCATATATTGAACATACAAGGAAAATGGCTCATACATACTAGGGAATACCATATATTGAACATACAAGAAAAAAGGCTCATACATACTAGGAAACACCATATATTGAACATACAAGGAAATGGCTCATACATACTAGGGAACACCATATATTGAACATACAAGGAAAAATGGCTAATACATACTAGGAAACACCATATATTGAACATACAAGGAAAATGGCTCATACATACTAGAGAACATCATATATTGAACATACAAGGGAAATGGCTCATACATACTAGGAAACACCATATATTGAACATACAAGGGAAATGGCTCATACATACTAGGAAACACCATATATTGAACATACAAGGAAAATGGCTCATACATACTAGGGAACACCATATATTGAATATACAAGGAAAGTGGCTCATACATACTAGGGAATACCATATATTGAACATACAAGGTAAATGGCTAATACATACTAGGGACCACCATATATTGAACATGCAAGGAAAATGGCTTATACATACTAGAGAACATCATATATTGAACATATTAGGGAAATGGCTCATACATACTAGGAAACACCATATATTGAACATACAAGGAAAATGGCTCATACATACAAGGGAACACCATATATTGAACAAACAAGGAAAGTGGCTCATACATACTAGGGAATACCATATATTGAACATACAAGGAAATGGCTCATACATACTAGGGTACGCCATATATTGTACATACAAGGGAAGTTGCTCATACATACTAGGAAACACCATATATTGACTATACAAGGAAAATGGCTCATACATACTAGGGAGCACCGTATATTGAACATACAAGGGAAATGGCTCATACATACTAGGAAACACCATATATTGTTCATACAAGGAAATGGCTCATACATACTAGGAAACACCATAAATTGAACATACAAGGGAAGTTGCTCATACATACTTGGGAATACCATATCTTGAACTTACAAGGAAAATGGTTCATACATACTAGGAAACATCATATATTGAAAATACAAGGAAAATGGCTCATACATACTAGAGAACACCATATATTGAACATACAAGGAAAATGGCTCATACATACTAGGAAACACCATATATTGAACATACAAGGAAATGGCACACACATACTGGGAACACCATATATTGAACATACAAGGAAAATGGCTCATACATACTAGGAAACACCATTTATTGAACATACAAGGAAAATGGCTCATACATACTGGGAACACCATATATTGAACATACAAGGAATATGGCTCATACATACTAGGGAACACCATATATTGTACATACAAGGGAAATGGCTAATGCATACTAGGAAACACCATATATTGAACATACAAGGAAAATGGCTCATAAATACTAGGAAACACCGTATATTGAACATACAAGAAAAATGCCTCATACATACTAGGAAACACCATATATTGTACATACAAGGGAAGTTGTTATACATACTAGGAAACACCATATATTGAACATACAAGGAAAGGGACTCATACATACTAGGAAACACCATATATTGAACATATAACGAAAATTGCTCATACATACTAGAGAACATCATATATTGAACATACAAGGAAAATGGCTCATACATACTGGGAACACCATATATTGAACATACAAGGAATATGGCTCATACATACTAGGGAACACCATATATTGTACATACAAGGGAAATGGCTAATACATACTAGGAAACACCATGTATTGAACATACAAGGAAAGTGTTCCATACATACTAGAGAACATCATATATTAAACAAACAAGGAAAATGGCTCATAAATACTAGGAAACACCGTATATTGAACATACAAGGAAAATGCCTCATACATTCTAGGAAACAACATATAGTGTACATACAAGGGAAGTTGCTTATACATACTAGGGAACATCATATATTGAACATACAAGGAAAGGGGCTAATACATATTAGGAAACACCATATATTGAACATACAAGGAAAGTGGCTCATACATACTAGGAAACACCATATATTGAACATACAAGGGCCCATATATACTAGGAAACGCCATATATTGTACATACAAGGGAAGTTGCTCATACATACTAGGAAACACCATATATTGAACAACCAAGGAAAATGGCTCATACATACAAGGAAATACCATATATTGAACATACAAGGAAATGGCTCATACATACTAGGAAACACCATATATTGAACATACAAGGAAATGGCTCATACATACTAGGAAACACCATATATTGAACATACAAGGAATGGCTCATACATACTAGGAAACACCATATATTGAACATACAAGGAAAATGGCTCATACATACTAGGAAACACCATATATTGAACATACAAGAGAAATGGCTCATATTTACTAGGGAACACCATATATAGAACATACAAGAGAAATGGCTCATACATACTAGGGAACACCATATATTGAACATACAAGGAAAATGGCTAATACATACTAGGGAATACCATATATTGAACATACAAGAAAAAAGGCTCATACATACTAGGAAACACCATATATTGAACATACGAGGAAAATTGCTCATACATACTAGAGAACACCATATATTGAACATACAAGGGAAGTTGCTCATACATGCTAGGAAACACCATATATTGAACAACCAAGGAAAATGGCACATACATACAAGGAAATACCATATATTTAACATACAAGGAAGGTGGCTCATAAATACTAGGAAATACCATATATTGAACATACAAGGAAAATACCTCATACATACTAGGAAACACCATATATTGTGCATACAAGGGACGTGGCTCAAACATACTAGGGAACACCATATATTGAACATACAAGGAAAATGGCTTTCACATACTAGAGAACATCATATATTGAACATACAAGGAACGTGGCTCATAAATACAAGGGAACACCATATATTGAACATACAAGGAAAATGGCTCATACATACTAGGGAACACCATATATTTAACATACTAGGAAAATTGCTCATACATACTAGGGAACACCATATATTGAACATACAAGGAAAATGGCTCAAATATACTAGAGAACACCATATATTGAACATACAAGGAAAATGGCTAATACATACAAGAGAACATCATTTATTGAACATACAAGGAAAGTGGCTCATACATACTAGGGACCACCATAAATTGAACATACGAGGAAAATGGCTCATACATACTAGGGAACGCCATATATTGAACATACAAGGAAAATGGCTCATACATACTAGGAAACACCATATATTGAAAATACAAGGAAAATGGCTCATACATACTAGGAAACACCATATATTGAACATATAAGGAAAATGGCTCATACATACTAGGGAACACCATATATTGTTCATACAAGGAAAATGGCTCATAAATACTAGGAAACTTAATATATTGAACATATAAGGAAAGTGGCTCATACATACTACGAAACACCATATATTGAACATACAAGGAAATAGCTCATACATACTAGGGAACGCCATATATTGTACATACAAGGGAAGTTGCTCATACATACTAGGAAACACCATATATTGACTATACAAGGAAAATGGCTCATACATACTAGGGAGCACTAATATTGAACATACAAGGGAAATGGCTCATACATACTAGGAAACACCATATATTGTTTTACAAGGAAAATGGCTCATACATACTAGGAAACACCATATATTGAACATACAAGGAAAATGGCTCATACATACTAGGGAGCACCATATATTGAACATACAAGGAAATGGCTCATACATACTAGGAAACACCATATATTGAACATACAAGAAAAATGCCTCATACATATTAGGAAACACCATATATTGAACATACAAGGAAAATGGCTCATACATACTAGGGAATACCATATATTGAACATACAAGAAAAAAGGCTCATACATACTAGGAAACACCATATATTGAACATACGAGGAAAATTGCTCATACATACTAGAGAACACCATATATTGAACATACAAGAAAAATGGCTCATACATACTAGGAAACATCATATATTGAACATACAAGGAAATGGCTCAAACATACTTGGAAACACCATATATTGAACATACAAGGAAAATGGCTCATACATACTAGGAAACACCATATATTGAACATACAAGGAAATGGCTCATATTTACTAGGGAACACCTTATATTGAACATACAAGAGAAATGGCTCATACATACTAGGGAACACCATATATTGAACATACAAGGAAAATGGCTCATACATACTAGGAAACACCATATATTGAACATACAAGGAAAATGGCTTATACATACTAGGAAACACCATATATTGTACATACAAGGAAAGTGGCTCATACATACTAGGAATCACCATATATTGAACATACAAGGAAATGGCTCATATTTTCTAGGGAACACCATATATTGAACATACAAGAGAAATGGCTCATACATACTAGGGAACACCATATATTGAACATACAAGGAAAATGGCTAATACATACTAGGGAATACCATATATTGAACATGCAAGAAAAATGGCTCATACATACTAGGAAACACCATATATTGTACATACAAGGAAAATGGTTCATACATACTAGGAAACACCATATATTGAACATACAAGGAAATGGCTCATATTTACTAGGGAACACCATATATTGAACATACAAGAGAAATGGCTCACACATACTAGGGAATACCATATATTGTACATACAAGGGAAGTTGCTCATACATACTAGGGAATACCATATATTGAACATACAAGAGAAATGGCTCATACATACTAGGAAACTACATATATTGATCATACAAGGAAATGGCTCATATTTACAAGGGAACACCATATATTGAAAATACAAGAGAAATGGCTCATACATACTAGGAAACACCATATATTGTACATACAAGGAAATGGGTTATATTTACTAGGGAACACCATATATTGAACATGCAAGAAAAATGGCTCATACATACTAGGAAACACCATATATTGAACATACAAGGAAAATGGCTCATACATACTAGGGAACACCATATATTGAACATACGAGGAAAATGGCTCATACATACTAGGGAACACCATATATTGTACATACAAGGGAAGTTGCTCATACATACTAGGGAATACCATATATTGAACATACAAGAGAAATGGCTCATACATACTAGGAAACACCATATATTGAACATACAAGGAAATGGCTCATACATACTAGAGAACATCATATATTGAACCTACAAGGGAAATGGCTAATACATACTAGGGAACACCATATATTGAACATACAAGAAAAAACGCTCATACAAACTAGGAAACACCATATATTGAACATACGAGGAAAATGGCTCATACATACTAGGAAACACCATATATTGTACATACAAGAAAAATGGCTCATACATACTAGAGAACATCATATATTGAACATACAAGAGAAATGGCTCATACATAATAGGCAATGCCTTATGTTGTACATACAAGGGAAATGGCTCATACATACTAGGCAAAGCCTTATGTTGCACATACAAGGGAAATGGTTTATTCATACTAGGCAATGCCCTTTAATGTACATACAAGGGAGATAGCTCATACATACTAGGGAAACTCATGGTGTACGTACAAGGGAAATGGTTCATACATACTAAGGAAACTCATGGTGTACGTACAAGGGGAAAATCTCATGCATAATAGGGATAGACTGTACAAAGTCATACAAGTAAATACTTAGGAGGATGTTTCAAACATACAACGGATAATGTCTTATGCATTTTCGTAAAATGCTGATAGAAAGACTACTCATACTAGGGGAGTGTTGCATACCTATTAGGGATATGTGTCTTAAACCATACTTAATTTCTAATTGTGATGCCAAACAGTGATCATCATGAAAGATTTTTCTTTCCCATCCTCACACATATGATATTATTATAATGTACTAAATGTAGCTTGCTGGTGAATAACGGTGGCAGTGACCAGATGGGAGGCTATAAAATGCTGGTGTAAGCATATGACTTAGGTAGGAGACTCATACAATATAATTCCACAGTACACCTCAACTGATAAAATTACTAGTGGAACATTTGAGTCGAGATAAATCTTTATGTGCCAGTCAATCATTTTTCAGGTATGTCGGGACGTTTCCTGGGTTGAACCAGTACTACACAGAGGATATAGTGACTTGCTCCAGGACGACACAAAGCCTCCAGTCAGGCTCCAACCAGCGACAAGCATTCTACCACTGAGCCACTGTGCTCCTGAACAACTTGGTCCAAATTATAGACAGGATAGAGCTCATATACAGATATTAACCAGAGGATATAGTGACTCACTCCAGGACGACACAAAGCCTTCAGTGAGGCTCCAATCAGCGACAAGCATTCTACCACTGAGCCACTGTGTTCCTGAACAACTTGGTCCAAATTATAGACAGGATAGAGCTCATATACGGATATTAACCAGAGGATATAGTGACTTGCTCCAGGACGACACAAAGCCTCCAGTGAGGCTCCAACCAGCGACAAGCATTCTACCACTGAGCCACTGTGCTCCTGAACAACTTGGTCCAAATTATAGACAGGATAGAGCTCATATACAGATATTAACCAGAGGATATAGTGATTCACTCCAGGACGACAAAAAGCCTTCAGTGAGGCTCCAACCAGCGACAAGCATTCTACCACTGAGCCACTGTGTTCCTGAACAACTTGGTCCAAATTATAGACAGGATAGAGCTCATATACGGATATTAACCAGAGGATATAGTGACTCACTCCAGGACGACACAAAGCCTTCAGTGAGGCTCCAACCAGCGACAAGCATTCTACCACTGAGCCACTGTGTTCCTGAACAACTTGGTCCAAATTATAGACAGGATAGAGCTCATATACGGATATTAACCAGAGGATATGGTGACTTGCTCCAGGATGACACAAAGCCTCCAGTGAGGCTCCAACCAGCGACAAGCATTCTACCACTGAGCCACTGTGCTCCTGAACAACTTGGTCCAAATTATAGACAGGATAGAGCTCATATACGGATATTAACCAGAGGATATAGTGACTTGCTCCAGGACGACACAAAGCCTCCAGTGAGGCTCCAACCAACGACAAGCATTCTACCACTGAGCCACTGTGCTCCTGAACAACTTGGTCTAAATTATAGACAGGATAGAGCTCATATACAGATATTAACCAGAGGATATGGTGACTTGCTCCAGGACGACACAAAGCCTCCAGTGAGTCTCCAACCAACGACAAGCATTCTACCACTGAGCCACTGTGCTCCTGAACAACTTGGTCCAAATTATAGACAGGATAGAGCTCATATACGGATATTAACCAGAGCATATGGTGACTTGCTCCAGGATGACACAAAGCCTCCAGTGAGGCTCCAACCAGCGACAAGCATTCTACCACTGAGCCACTGTGTTCCTGAACAACTTGGTCCAAATTATAGACAGGATAGAGCTCATATACGGACATTAACCAGAGGATATGGTGACTTGCTCCAGGACGACACAAAGCCTCCAGTCAGGCTCCAACCAACGACAAGCATTCTACCACTGAGCCACTGTGCTCCTGAACAACTTGGTCTAAATTATAGACAGGATAGAGCTCATATACGGATATTAACCAGAGGATATGGTGACTTGCTCCAGGACGACACAAAGCCTTCAGTGAGGCTCCAACCAACGACAAGCATTCTACCACTGAGCCACTGTGCTCCTGAACAACTTGGTCTGAATTATAGACAGGATAGAGCTCGTATACAGATATTAACCAGAGGATATGGTGACTTGCTCCAGGACGACACAAAGCCTCCAGTGAGGCTCCAACCAACGACAAGCATTCTACCACTGAGCCACTGTGCTCCTGAACAACTTGGTCTAAATTATAGACAGGATAGAGCTCGTATACAGATATTAACCAGAGGATATGGTGACTTGCTCCAGGACGACACAAAGCCTCCAGTGAGGCTCCAACCAACGACAAGCATTCTACCACTGAGCCACTGTGCTCCTGAAGAACTTGGTCTAAATTATAGACAGGATAGAGCTCGTATATGGATATTGATATAAAATGAACAATTGTTTCATGTTTTGTATTATTTATTAAGAATATAACTATTTGATTGTAGAAAAAGAAGTTTCAAAATTTTAATTCATGAATATGACTTGTTAAATTGCTGCTTCTACATGAACTAACAACCAAACCACACCATGAGAAAGAGCCCTAGTTTTCCAATGGAAATTTAGGAAAGTAATAATACAAGCCAATAGGAGATTTTTGTATTTTTCCTGTTTTTTTTTACGTATACAAACAGCACAGGCTTAGTAAGCCTTTGCTGTTTGTCTATGTAAAAAATATTTCAAGCCTTAAGCATGTCTGCACAATTGCCAGTCTCGCCAGGGCATTTGCTGCTAACATACATGCAGATGAAATCGAAGTCCAAAATAGAACCTGTAGCCCCACTAGATAGCTGTGAGTACATTTTTAAAGAGTAGCTTACTATCCAATTCTAATACAGAACATCGAGCATCATTTGAAATTTGCAGCCATGAAGCCAAACTTTTATTTGCGATGCAGGACTTTTGTTTTGCTTATTTCGTAAATGGTAAAAAAGTCTATATGATTTTTTGTCATCTGCTTCCTGTTTTTTTTTCTTCAAAATTCACTTTAACAAAAAATAATTTTAAGAATATTATCAGAGTTTCAAACAGTATGTATCCATGATCAGGGCCTATATTTTGTCAGGCCTGATCTGGTTCTGAACTGTTTGCAAAGAAAATCAGGCCACGAAATTCATCTCTAACATGTTACGGTTTAAAACAATGAATTCAATACATTTTTTGTATTGTTGGTTTTATTGCTGCTGTTGTCTATTTTTTTATTTTTTTTGTTTTTTTTTTTATCTCAAAGGAGCTTTTCTCATGGTGCATTTTAGCTGTCTAAAAATGATGATTTAACAGTTTTACTAAATATAACAAGTACTCAACATGAAAATTCACTAGCCCAACCGAGATGGTCTAACCAAGATCTATACTGTAAACGTAGACATCCATAGATAATCGCCCTTAAAATGAGCTGCACCTTAACAAAACCCATGAAATGATGTTGTTCAGTAGATCCAGATCAGCTTGGATTTATCCCCAATGTGATCAGTCTCTGCTGTATGCTCAAAGAATAGTCAAAGCCCATTCTTTCTTCATGCACCCAGGAAATACTCAGATCAGACTGGGCATATGCCCAGTCTGATCTGAGTAGTCCCTGGGTGTCCTAGTCATTTCCTTGGTTTTTGTTGAGCAGCAGCTCAAATGATAGAAATCATTCAAAAATACAAAGAAGGAATGTAAAGAATAGCTCACACTTTTTAAATAACTTTCATCCTTATGAAAAAAGGATCAGCAGTTGTGATAAAAAATATTTTGCAAGACAAGATAATAGCTATTTCACGAAAATATTAGAGCTTTCTGTGAAAAAAATCTAAAAATTATTGCCATTTCATGCATGTGTGTGTTGTTGTTTTTTTAATCAGATTTTTTATGCAGAATAAATCAGTTGCTTAAAATGTCAAAATATTATCCATGATAGTCATGAATCATCGAAGGTCTACACATGGGGTGTAAAAATTAAAGCATCATATTTAAGAAATTTTGATGTAAACTAATAATGAAAAAAGAAAAATAACTGGTCATATTTTCAGATCTAGTTGGCATTAATCCTATAACACTCAGAACAGCCAGAACTCAAAATTGGAGAGTTGGCATATCTGGGCACTACAATGTTAAAGAAAAATGCAATAGTCAGCAAAATGGCTGAAGAAGATTCACAACTATGAAAGTTCACAAAAGGGTGCAAAAACACTTAACCTTTACAAAAAACAATGTCAAGGGCTCTAGCGAGTCTGTGCAGTCTGACGGACTCACCAGAGCCCTGGTTGCTCGATAATGCAACATGAACCATCTCATGTTTTAGCCAATATGTTGTTGTTTTTGTCGAAGAAAATCTCCCATTAAAAAATTTTAAGTTCCACTTGTTAGGGTTGAACAGATCCATATATTATATGAAACATACAACCATGAGACAAAATATATTGCTTTTTATATTTTCACTAAAAGACACTCTTAATAAGAGTGGCTATTTCATGAATATGTAAACACAAAAGCCAGACAGCACACACTTTCAACTTGACAGGACATAACTTTATTCATTGTGTCAGCCTCTATTTAGAGTCTATGGAAGACTTGGACATAATAAAAAAATCTTGTATAAAACAGTTTTTGTCACAACATCCACTATATAAAATAAACTACTTGTAAAGATAGATTTAAAATTACGTCAATATCTGTCATTTAGAATGAAGCTTGTTAATCCTTTACTCCATGATAACGCCTTATGACAACTTTGAAATATCATGTATTTGAAAATATATATTGAAAATGGAACATTTGCTCTTTTGGAGAAAATGTGCCATTATTAATAATAGTTTCTAAAAGTTCAATTTTCTTGAATTTTTTCAATGTTGTCTAAAAATAGAAAATGATGTCATGATCTAAAAATAGCCTAGGAGTAAATGGTTAAAACTACTCTCCTTGTGTCATAAAAAAGAATAAGACAACGAACACAATACAATATATGGAAGGTAGACAAGAGAACAAGCTCTAAAATAAATGTAGTCAAACTTATTAGCGCAATGAGCGCATAGCTTTTTTTGTACCCACTTTTGAAAACTGTATAGATCCTTGAAAAAGCAAGCTAATCAGGATCCACACTTTTATTTCTGCAATTAATTAATCTATATTGCACCACTGGACTGGTTAAAACAGATGATAGGAACTATCTCCAAATAACTATATTGAACCTTATAGCACACTTTGTACATAACCTTCTTTCAGAATCCCCTTTCTGTGTAGATACTGATCAGCTGGCTTCAGATGACGCCAGCTGATCATGATCCACACTGTTCTTTCTCCAAATGATTAATCTGATCTGGTTAAAAAACAGATGATGGGAACTATCTCCAAAATAATTGTATTCCAATTTATAACTGCACTGTGCTCATAACTTTTTTTTATAACTGTGTAGGTCCAGATCAGATGAAGACATCACCTTATTGTTATTTATCAAATAAAAAGTCATGAAGACCATTTTCCCAAGTTTACCAACAATACATTTGAAGATTCTTACATTTGAAGACATTTGAAGACTCATACATACAAGAGAACCCCATATATTGAACATACAAGAAAAGGGCTCATACATACAAGAGAACCCCATATATTGAACATACAAGGAAAATGGCTCATACATACTAGAGAACACCATATATTGAACATTCATGGAAAATGGCTCATACATACTAGAGAACCCCATATATTGAACATACAAGGAAAATGGCTCAAACATACTAGAGAACACCATATATTGAACATACAAGGAAAATGGCTCATACATACTAGAGAACATCATATATTGAACATACTAGGAAAATGACTCAAACATACTAGAGAACACCATATATTGAACATACAAGGAAAATGGCTCATACATACTAGAGAACATCATATATTGAACATACTAGGAAAATGGCTCATGCATACTAGGGAACACCATATATAGAACATACAAGGAAAATGGCTCAAACATACTAGAGAACACCATATATTGAACATACAAGGAAAATGGCTCATACATACTAGAGAACATCATATATTGAACAAACAAGTAAAATGGCTCATACATACTAGGGAATACCATATATTGAACATACAAGGAAAGGGGCTCATACATACTAGGAAACACCATATATTGAACATACAAGGAAATTGGCTCATACATACTAGGAAACACCAAATATTGTACATACATGGAAAGTGGCTCATACATACTTGGAAACACCAAATATTGAACATACAAGGAAAGTGTTTCATACATACTAGAGAACATCATAAATCAAACAAACAAGGAAAATGGCTCATAAATAATAGGAAACACCGTATATTGAACATACAAGGAAAAAACCTCATACATACTAGGAAACACCATATATTGTACATACAAGGGAAGTGGCTTATACATACTAGGGAACACTATATATTGAACATACAAGGAAAGTGGCTCATACATACTAGGGAACACCATATATTGTACAGACAAGGGCTCATACATGCTAGGAAACGCAATATATTGTACTTACAAGGGAAGTTGCTAATACATACTAGGAAACACCATATATGGAACTAACAAGGAAAATGGCTCATACATACTCAGAAATACCATATATTGAACATACAAGGAAGGTGGCTCATAAATACTAGGAAACACCATATATCGAACATACAAGGAAAATGCCTCATACATACTAGGAAACACCATATATTGTACATACAACGGAAGTGGCTCATACATACTAGGGAACACCATATATTGAACATACAAGGAAAATGGCTCATACATACTAGAGATCACCATATATTGAACATACAGGAAAAATGGCTCATACATACAAGAGAACCCCATATATTGAACATACAAGAAAAGGGCCAATACATACTAGAGAACATCATATATTGAACATGAAAGGAAAGTGGCTCATACATACTAGGGAACACCATATATTGAATATACAAGGAAAATGGCTCATACATACTAGGGAACACCATTTATTGAACATACAAGGAAAATGGCTCAAACATACTAGAGAACACCATATATTGAACATACTAGGAAAATGGCTCGTGCATACTAGGGAACACCATATATTGAACATACAAGGAAAATGGCTCAAACATACTAGAGAACACCATATATTGAACATACAAGGAAAATGGCTCATACATACTAGAGAACATTATATATTGAACAAACAAGTAAAATGGCTCATACATACTAGGGAATACCATATATTGAACATACAAGGAAAGGGGCTCATACATACTAGGAAACACCATATATTGAACATACAAGGAAAATGGCTCATACATACTAGGAAACACCAAATATTGTACATACATGGAAAGTGGCTCATACATACTTGGAAACACCAAATATTGAACATACAAGGAAAGTGTTTCATACATACTAGAGAACATCATAAATCAAACAAACAAGGAAAATGGCTCATAGCTAATAGGAAACACCGTATATTGAACATACAAGGAAAATACCTCATACATACTAGGAAACACCATATATTGTACATACATGGGAAGTGGCTTATACATACTAGGGAACACCATATATTGAACATACAAGGAAAGTGGCTCATACATACTAGGGAACACCATATATTGTACAGACAAGGGCTCATACATACTAGGAAACGCAATATATTGTACTTACAAGGGAAGTTGCTCATACATACTAGGAAACACCATATATTGAACTAACAAGGAAAATGGCTCATACATACTCAGAAATACCATATATTGAACATACAAGGAAGGTGGCTCATAAATACTAGGAAACACCATATATCGAACATACAAGGAAAATGCCTCATACATACTATGAAACACCATATATTGTACATACAAGGGAAGTGGCTCAAACATACTAGGGAACACCATATATTGAACATACAAGGAAAATGGCTCATACATACTAGAGAACACCATATATTGAACATACAGGAAAAATGGCTCATACATACAAGAGAACCCCATATATTGAACATACAAGGAAAATGGCTCATACATACTAGAGAACACCATATATTGAACATTCATGGAAAATGGCTCATACATACTAGGAAACACCATATATCGAACATACAAGGAAAATGGCTCATACATACTAGAGAACCCCATATATTGAACATATAAGGAAAGTGGCTCATACATACTAGAGAACCCCATATATTGAACATATAAGGAAAGTGGCTCGTACATACTAGAGAACACCATATATTGAACATACAAGGAAAATGGCTCGTACATACTAGAGAACATCATATATTGTACATACAAGGAAAATGGCTCATACATACTAGAAAACACCATATATTGAACATACAAGGAAAATGGGTCATACATACTAGGGAACACCATATATTGAAATACATGGAAAATGGCTCAAACATACTAGAGAACACCATATATTGAACATACAAGGAAAGTGGGGTTATCATACTAGAGAACCCCATATATTGAACATATAAGGAAAGTGGCTCGTACATACTAGAGAACACCATATATTGAACATACAGGAAAAATGGCTCATACATACAAGAGAACCCCATATATTGAACATACAAGGAAAATGGCTCATACATACTAGAGAACACCATATATTGAACATTCATGGAAAATGGCTCATACATACTAGGAAACACCATATATCGAACATACAAGGAAAATGGCTCATACATACTAGAGAACCCCATATATTGAACATATAAGGAAAGTGGCTCATACATACTAGAGAACCCCATATATTGAACATATAAGGAAAGTGGCTCGTACATACTAGAGAACACCATATATTGAACATACAAGGAAAATGGCTCGTACATACTAGAGAACATCATATATTGTACATACAAGGAAAATGGCTCATACATACTAGAAAACACCATATATTGAAATACATGGAAAATGGCTCAAACATACTAGAGAACATCATTTATTGAACATACAAGGAAAGTGGCTTTATCATACTAGGGAACATCATATATTGAACATACAAGAAAAATGGCTCATACATACTTGGGAACACCATATATTGAACATACAAGGAAAATGGGTCATACATACTAGGGAACACCATATATTGAACATATAAGGAAAATGGGTCATACATACTAGGGAACACCATATATTGACTATTCAAGGAAAGTGGCTAATACATACTAGGGAACATCATATATTGAACATATAAGGAAAATGGCGCATACATACTAGAGAACACCATAATACATACAATGAAAATGGCTCATACATACTAGGGAATGACTTACATTGTACATACAAGGATAATGGCTCCTACATACTAAGGAATGCCTTATGTTGTAGTGCATACAAGGGAGATGCCTCATATCTACTAAACTCCAGCTGTTAAGTTTTTAGACTTAATTTTTCGCAATAACATTTTTGTCTTTAATTTTAGCAAAATGTGTTCGCGATGAAAAGTATTCAGGAACATCTCCGCCAACTTCTCCAAATGGTTCCAACATCCTATATGCTGCAGGTTCTTTTGTGCTTAGATGCACTCTTTGAATATTTTAAACAAAGCGCAAATAAACAAAGTCCAAGATGTCAGTCAAAAATGTACATTGCACCGCCCTAATTCAATAACTAAAGCGATGGATGGCTTGTTCAAATATAATAGAAATCGCGCCTGGCTCGTTCGTGTGTTAAACCAGTAGGGTCATCTCGAAACCATTCATTTCATAGCACATGCATAAGAGAAATATTGCACGTCATGCGATAACCCAGCCTTCGTTCCTACAAATGAGTCTGCTTTAAGTTGATTCTGAATATGCACGGTAAATTCTGAGTATATGAACGGCAGTTTTATGTTATGCACAGCCTTTGAATCATGGGATATGCACCGCTTCTGAATATTATTTTTTTTGAAACTACCCCTTTCTGTCACGCCTATACGAATTATACCTGTCATTAAAAGACTTAGAAATTTAGGACGAAATCAATTTATTGCAAAATCTTCATCTATATACACAAAAATCTGTTTGCACCACAAGCACAAGACCTTTTGGAGAAGTTGGCGGAAATTCTCCTCTACAACTTTCATCGAGAACACATTTCGCTAAAATTGAAGACAAAAAAGTTATGCGAAAAATTAAGTCTAAAAACTTAACAGCTAGAGTTTAGAGAATGACTAACGTTGTGCATACAAGAGAAATGTCTAATACATACTAGGGAACACCATATATTGAACATACAAGGGAAGTTGCTCATACATACAAGGAAACACCATATATTGACTATACAAGGAAAATGGCTCATACATACTAGTAGGAAACACCATATATTGAACATACAAGGGAAGTGGCTAATACATACTAGGAAACACCATATATTGAACATACAAGGAAAATGGCTCATACATACTAGGAAACACCATATATTGAACATACAAGAGAAAATGGCTCATACATACTAGGAAACACCATATATTGAACATACAAGGAAAATGGCTCATACATACTAGGAAAAACCATATATTGAACATATAAGAAAAATGGCTCATACAAACTAGGAAACACCATATATTGAACATACAAGGAAATGGCTCATATTTACTAGGGAACACCATATATTGAACATACAAGAGAAATGGCTCATACATACTAGGGAACACCATATATTGAACATACAAGAAAAATGGCTCATACAAACTAGGAAACACCATATATTGAACATACAAGGAAATGGCTCATATTTACTAGGGAACACCATATATTGAACATACAAGAGAAATGGCTCATATATACTAGGGAACACCATATATTGAACATACAAGAATAATGGTTCATACAAACTAGGAAACACCATATATTGAACATACAAGGAAATGGCTCATATTTACTAGGGAACACCATATATTGAACATACAAGAGAAATGGCTCATACATACTAGGGAACACCATATATTGAACATACAAGAAAAATGGCTCATACATACTAGGGAATACCATATATTGAACATACAAGAAAAATGGCTCATACAAACTAGGAAACACCATATATTGAACATACAAGGAAATGGCTCATATTTACTAGGGAACACCATATATTGAACATACAAGGGAAGTTGCTCATACATACTAGGGAATACCATATATTGAACATACAAGAATAATGGCTCATACAAACTAGGAAACACCATATATTGAACATACAAGGAAATGGCTCATATTTACTAGGGAACACCATATATTGAACATACAAGAGAAATGGCTCATACATACTAGGGAATACCATATATTGAACATACAAGAAAAATGGCTCATACATACTGAGAATACCATATATTGAACATACAAGAAAAATGGCTCATACATACTAGGGAACACCATATATTGAACATACGAGGAAAATGGCTCATACATACTAGGAAACACCATATATTATACATACAAGGGAAGTTGCTCATGCATACTAGGGAATACCATATATTGAACACACAAGAAAAATGGCTCATACATACTAGGGAACACCATATATTGAACATACAAGAAAATGGCTCATATTAACAAAGGAACACCATATATTGAACATACAAGAGAAATGGCTCATACATACCAGGGAACACCATATATTGAACATACAAGGAAAATGGCTCATACATACTAGGGAATACCATATATTGAACATACAAGAAAAATGGCTCATACATACTAGGATACACCATATATTGAACATACAAGGAAATGGCTCATATTTACTTGGGAACACCATATATTGAACAAAAAAGAGAAATGGCTCATACATACTAGGGAACACCATATATTGAACATACAAGGAAAATGGCTCATACATACTAGGGAATACCATATATTGAACATACAAGGGAAATGGCTCATACATACTAGGGAACACCATATATTGAACATACGAGGAAAATGGCTCATGCATACTAGGAAACACCATATATTGTACATACAAGGGAAGTTGCTCATACATACTAGGAAACACCATATATTGACTATACAAGGAAAATGGCTCATACATACTGGGAGCACCATATATTGAACATACAAGGGAAATGGCTAATACATACTAGGAAACACCATATATTGAACATACAAGGAAAACGGCTCATACATACTAGGAAACACCATATATATTGTTCATACCAGGAAAAACGGCTCATACATACCAGGGAGCACCATATATTGAACATATAAGGACATGGCTCATACATACTAGGGAACGCCATATATTGAACATACAAGGAAAATGGCTCATACATTCTAGGGAATACCATATATTGAACATACGAGAAAAATGGCTCATACATACAAGGAAACACCATATATTGAACATACAAGGAATGGCTCATACATACTAGAGAACATCATATATTGAACATACAAGAAAAATGGCTCATACATACAAGGAAACACCATATATTGAACATACAAGGAAATGGCTCATACATACAAGGAAACACCATATATTGAACATACAAGGAAATGGCACATACATACTAGGGAACACCATATATTGAACATACAAGGAAAATGGCTCATACATACTAGGGAATACCATATATTGAACATACAAGAAAAAAGGCTTATACATACTAGGAAACACCATATATTGAACATACAAGGAAACGGCTCATACATACAAGGGAACACCATATATTGAACATATAAGGAAAAATGGCTAATACATACTAGGAAACACCATATATTGAACAAACAAGGAAAATGGCTCATACATACTAGAGAACATCATATATTGACATACAAGGGAAATGGCTCATACATACTAGGAAACACCATATATTGAACATACAAGGGAAATGGCTCATACATACTAGGAAACACCATATATTGAACATACAAGGAAAATGGCTCATACATACTAGGGAACACCATATATTGAATATACAAGGAAAGTGGCTCATACATACTAGGGAATACCATATATTGAACATACAAGGTAAATGGCTAATACATGCTAGGGACCACCATATATTGAACATGCAAGGAAAATGGCTTATACATACTAGAGAACATCATATATTAAACATATTAGGGAAATGGCTCATACATACTAGGAAACACCATATATTGAACATACAAGGAAAATGGCTCATACATACAAGGGAACACCATATATTGAACAAACAAGGAAAGTGGCTCATACATACTAGGGAATACCATATATTGAACATACAAGGAAATGGCTAATACATACTAGGAAACACCATATATTGAACATACAAGGAAAATGGCTCATACATACTAGAGAACATCATATATTGAACATACAAGCGAAATGGCTAATACATACTAGGGAACACCATATATTGAACATACAAGGAAAATGGCTCATACATACTAGGGAACACCATATATTGAACATACAAGGAAAATGGCTCATACATACAAGAGAACATCATATATTGAACATACAAGAGAAATGGCTCATACATAATAGGAAACACCATATATTGAACATACAAGGAAAATGGCTCATACATTCTAGGAAACACCATATATTGAACAAACGAGGGAAATGTCTCATACATACTAGGCAATGCCTTATGTTGTACATACAAGGGAAATGGCTCATACATACTAGGCAATGCCTAATGTTGTACATACAAGGGAAATGGTTCATTCATACTAGGCAATGCCCTTTGTTGTACATACAAGGAAGATAGCTCATACATACTAGGGAAACTCATGGTGTACGTACAAGGGAAATGGTTCATACATACTAGGGAAACTCATGGTGTACGTACAAGGGAAATGGTTCATACATACTAGGGAAACTCATGGTGTACGTACAAGGGGAAAATCTCATGCATAATAGGGATAGACTGTACAAAGTCATACAAGTAAATACTTAGGAGGATGTTTCAAACATACAACGGAAAATGTCTTATGCATTCTTGTAAAATGCTGATAGAAAGACTTCTCATACTAGGGGAGTGTTGCATACCTATTAGGGATATGTGTCTTAAAACATACTTAATTTCTAATTGTGATGCCAAACAGTGATCATCATGAAAGATTTTTCTATCCCATCTTCACACATATGATATTATTATAATGTACTAAATGTAACTTGCTGGTGAATAATGGTGGCAGTGACCAGATGGGAGGCTATTAAATGCTGGTGTAAGCATATGACTTAGGTAGGAGACTCATACAATATAATTTCACAGTACACCTCAACTGATATAATAACTAGTGGAAAGTTTGAGTCGAGATGAATCTTTATGTGCCAGTCAATCATTTTTCAGGTATGTCGGGACGTTTCCTGGGTTGAACCAGTACTACACACAGGATATAGTGACTTGCTCAAGGACAACACAAAGCCTCCAGTGAAGCTCCAACCAGCGACAACCATTCTACCACTGAGCCACTGTGCCACTGAAGAACTTGGTCCAAATTATAGACAGGATAGAGCTCGTATACAGATATCAACCAGAGGATATAGTGACTTGCTCCAGGACGACACAAAGCCTCCAGTGAAGCTCCAACCAGCGACAAGCATTCTACCACTGAGCCACTGTGCTCCTGAAGAACTTGGTCCAAATTATAGACAGGATAGAGCTCGTATACAGATATCAACCAGAGGATATAGTGACTTGCTCCAGGACGACACAAAGCCTCCAGTGAAGCTCCAACCAGCGACAACCATTCTACCACTGAGCCACTGTGCTCCTGAAGAACTTGGTCCAAATTATAGACAGGATAGAGCTCGTATACGGATATTAACCAGAGGATATAGTGACTTGCTCCAGGACGACACAAAGCCTCCAGTGAAGCTCCAACCAGCGACAACCATTCTACCACTGAGCCACTGTGCTCCTGAACAACTTGGTCCAAATTATAGACAGGATAGAGCTCGTATACGGATATTAACCAGAGGATATAGTGACTTGCTCCAGGACGACACAAAGCCTCCAGTGAAGCTCCAACCAGCGACAACCATTCTACCACTGAGCCACTGTGCTCCTGAACAACTTGGTCCAAATTATAGACAGGATAGAGCTCGTATACGGATATTAACCAGAGGATATAGTGACTTGCTCCAGGACGACACAAAGCCTCCAGTGAAGCTCCAACCAGCGACAACCATTCTACCACTGAGCCACTGTGCTCCTGAAGAACTTGGTCCAAATTATAGACAGGATAGAGCTCGTATACGGATATTAACCAGAGGATATAGTGACTTGCTCCAGGACGACACAAAGCCTCCAGTGAAGCTCCAACCAGCGACAACCATTCTACCACTGAGCCACTGTGCTCCTGAACAACTTGGTCTAAATTATAGACAGGATAGAGCTCGTATACGGATATAAACCAGAGGATATAGTGACTTGCTCCAGGACGACACAAAGCCTCCAGTGAAGCTCCAACCAGTGACAAGCATTCTACCACTGAGCCACTGTGCTCCTGAACAACTTGGTCTAAATTATAGACAGGATAGAGCTCGTATACGGATATTAACCAGAGGATATAGTGACTTGCTCCAGGACGACACAAAGCCTCCAGTGAAGCTCCAACCAGCGAAAAGCATTCTACCACTGAGCCACTGTGCTCCTGAAGAACTTGGTCTAAATTATAGACAGGATAGAGCTCGTATACAGATATTAACCAGAGGATATAGTGACTTGCTCAAGGACGACACAAAGCCTCCAGTGAAGCTCCAACCAGCGACAAGCATTCTACCACTGAGCCACTGTGCTCCTGAAGAACTTGGTCCAAATTATAGACAGGATAGAGCTCGTATACAGATATTAACCAGAGGATATAGTGACTTGCTCAAGGACGACACAAAGCCTCCAGTGAAGCTCCAACCAGCGACAAGCATTCTACCACTGAGCCACTGCTGCTCCTGAAGAACTTGGTCTAAATTATAGACAGGATAGAGCTCGTATACGGATATTAACCAGAGGATATAGTGACTTGCTCAAGGACAACACAAAGCCTCCAGTGGCGCTCCAACCAGCGACAAGCATTCTACCACTGAGCCACTGTGCTCCTGAAGAACTTGGTCTAAATTATAGACAGGATAGAGCTCGTATACAGATATTAACCAGAGGATATAGTGACTTGCTCAAGGACGACACAAAGCCTCCAGTGAAGCTCCAACCAGCGACAAGCATTCTACCACTGAGCCACTGTGCTCCTGAAGAACTTGGTCTAAATTATAGACAGGATAGAGCTCGTATACAGATATTAACCAGAGGATATAGTGACTTGCTCAAGGACGACACAAAGCCTCCAGTGAAGCTCCAACCAGCGACAAGCATTCTACCACTGAGCCACTGCTGCTCCTGAACAACTTGGTCTAAATTATAGACAGGATAGAGCTCGTATACGGATATTAACCAGAGGATATAGTGACTTGCTCAAGGACAACACAAAGCCTCCAGTGAAGCTCCAACCAGCGACAAGCATTCTGCCACTGAGCCACTGTGCTCCTGAAGAACTTGGTCTAAATTATAGACAGGATAGAGCTCGTATACAGATATTAACCAGAGGATATAGTGACTTGCTCCAGGACGACACAAAGCCTCCAGTGAAGCTCCAACCAGCGACAAGCATTCTACCACTGAGCCACTGTGCTCCTGAAGAACTTGGTCTAAATTATAGACAGGATAGAGCTCGTATACAGATATTAACCAGAGGATATAGTGACTTGCTCCAGGACGACACAAAGCCTCCAGTGAAGCTCCAACCAGCGACAAGCATTCTACCACTGAGCCATTGCTGCTCCTGAACAACTTGGTCTAAATAATAGACAGGATAGAGCTCGTATACAGATATTAACCAGAGGATATAGTGACTTGCTCCAGGATGACACAAAGCCTCCAGTGAAGCTCCAACCAGCGACAAGCATTCTACCACTGAGCCACTGCTGCTCCTGAACAACTTGGTCTAAATTATAGACAGGATAGAGCTCGTATACGGATATTAACCAGAGGATATAGTGACTTGCTCAAGGACGACACAAAGCCTCCAGTGAAGCTCCAACCAGCGACAAGCATTCTACCACTGAGCCACTGCTGCTCCTGAACAACTTGGTCTAAATTATAGACAGGATAGAGCTCGTATACAGATATTAACCAGAGGATATAGTGACTTGCTCCAGGACAACACAAAGCCTCCAGTGAAGCTCCAACCAGCGACAAGCATTCTACCACTGAGCCACTGTGCTCCTGAAGAACTTGGTCTAAATTATAGACAGGATAGAGCTCGAATACGGATATTAACCAGAGGATATAGTGACTTGCTCAAGGACAACACAAAGCCTCCAGTGAAGCTCCAACCAGCGACAAGCATTCTACCACTGAGCCACTGTGCTCCTGAACAACTTGGTCTAAATTATAGACAGGATAGAGCTCGTATACAGATATCAACCAGAGGATATAGTGACTTGCTCAAGGACGACACAAAGCCTCCAGTGAAGCTCCAACCAGCGACAAGCATTCTACCACTGAGCCACTGTGCTCCTGAACAACTTGGTCTAAATTAAAGACAGGATAGAGCTCGTATACAGATATTAACCAGAGGATATAGTGACTTGCTCAAGGACAACACAAAGCCTCCAGTGAAGCTCCAACCAGCGACAAGCATTCTACCACTGAGCCACTGCTGCTCCTGAACAACTTGGTCTAAATTATAGACAGGATAGAGCTCGTATACGGATATTAACCAGAGGATATAGTGACTTGCTCAAGGACAACACAAAGCCTCCAGTGAAGCTCCAACCAGCGACAAGCATTCTACCACTGAGCCACTGTGCTCCTGAACAACTTGGTCCAAATTATAGACAGGATAGAGCTCGTATACGGATATTAACCAGAGGATATAGTGACTTGCTCCAGGACGACACAAAGCCTCCAGTGAAGCTCCAACCAGCGACAAGCATTCTACCACTGAGCCACTGTGCTCCTGAAGAACTTGGTCCAAATTATAGACAGGATAGAGCTCGTATACGGATATTAACCAGAGGATATAGTGACTTGCTCCAGGACGACACAAAGCCTCCAGTGAAGCTCCAACCAGCGACAAGCATTCTACTACTGAGCCACTGTGCTCCTGAAGAACTTGGTCCAAATTATAGACAGGATAGAGCTCGTATACGGATATTAACCAGAGGATATAGTGACTTGCTCCAGGACAACACAAAGCCTCCAGTGAAGCTCCAACCAGCGACAAGCATTCTACCACTGAGCCACTGTGCTCCTGAAGAACTTGGTCCAAATTATAGACAGGATAGAGCTCGTATACGGATATTAACCAGAGGATATAGTGACTTGCTCCAGGACAACACAAAGCCTCCAGTGAAGCTCCAACCAGCGACAAGCATTCTACCACTGAGCCACTGTGCTCCTGAAGAACTTGGTCCAAATTATAGACAGGATAGAGCTCGTATACGGATATTAACCAGAGGATATAGTGACTTGCTCCAGGACAACACAAAGCCTCCAGTGAAGCTCCAACCAGCGACAAGCATTCTACCACTGAGCCACTGTGCTCCTGAAGAACTTGGTCCAAATTATAGACAGGATAGAGCTCGTATACGGATATTAACCACAGGATATAGTGACTTGCTCCAGGACAACACAAAGCCTCCAGTGAAGCTCCAACCAGCGACAAGCATTCTACCACTGAGCCACTGTGCTCCTGAAGAACTTGGTCCAAATTATAGACAGGATAGAGCTCGTATACGGATATTAACCAGAGGATATAGTGACTTGCTCAAGGACAACACAAAGCCTCCAGTGAAGCTTCAACCAGCGACAAGCATTCTACCACTGAGCCACTGTGCTCCTGAACAACTTGGTCCAAATTATAGACAGGATAGAGCTCGTATACGGATATTAACCAGAGGATATAGTGACTTGCTCCAGGACGACACAAAGCCACCAGTGAAGCTCCAACCAGCGACAAGCATTCTACCACTGAGCCACTGTGCTCCTGAAGAACTTGGTCCAAATTATAGACAGGATAGAGCTCGTATACGGATATTAACCAGAGGATATAGTGACTTGCTCCAGGACGACACAAAGCCTCCAGTGAAGCTTCAACCAGCGACAAGCATTCTACCACTGAGCCACTGTGCTCCTGAAGAACTTGGTCCAAATTATAGACAGGATAGAGCTCGTATACGGATATTAACCAGAGGATATAGTGACTTGCTCCAGGACAACACAAAGCCTCCAGTGAAGCTCCAACCAGCGACAAGCATTCTACCACTGAGCCACTGTGCTCCTGAAGAACTTGGTCCAAATTATAGACAGGATAGAGCTCGTATACGGATATTAACCAGAGGATATAGTGACTTGCTCCAGGACAACACAAAGCCTCCAGTGAAGCTCCAACCAGCGACAAGCATTCTACCACTGAGCCACTGTGCTCCTGAAGAACTTGGTCCAAATTATAGACAGGATAGAGCTCGTATACGGATATTAACCACAGGATATAGTGACTTGCTCCAGGACAACACAAAGCCTCCAGTGAAGCTCCAACCAGCGACAAGCATTCTACCACTGAGCCACTGTGCTCCTGAAGAACTTGGTCCAAATTATAGACAGGATAGAGCTCGTATACGGATATTAACCAGAGGATATAGTGACTTGCTCCAGGACAACACAAAGCCTCCAGTGAAGCTCCAACCAGCGTCAAGCATTCTACCACTGAGCCACTGTGCTCCTGAAGAACTTGGTCCAAATTATAGACAGGATAGAGCTCGTATACGAATATTAACCAGAGGATATAGTGACTTGCTCCAGGACGACACAAAGCCTCCAGTGAAGCTCCAACCAGCGACAAGCATTCTACCACTGAGCCACTGTGCTCCTGAACAATTTGGTCCAAATTATAGACAGGATAGAGCTCGTATACGGATATTAACCAGAGGATATAGTGACTTGCTCCAGGACAACACAAAGCCTCCAGTGAAGCTCCAACCAGCGACAAGCATTCTACCACTGAGCCACTGTGCTCCTGAAGAACTTGGTCCAAATTTTAGACAGGATAGAGCTCGTATACGGATATTAACCAGAGGATATAGTGACTTGCTCCAGGACGACACAAAGCCTCCAGTGAAGCTCCAACCAGCGACAAGCATTCTACCACTGAGCCACTGTGCTCCTGAAGAACTTGGTCCAAATTATAGACAGGATAGAGCTCGTATACGGATATTAACCAGAGGATATAGTGACTTGCTCAAGGACAACACAAAGCCTCCAGTGAGGCTCCAAGCAACGACAAGCATTCTACCACTGAGCCACTGCTGCTCCTGAACAACTTGGTCTAAATTATAGACAGGATAGAGCTCGTTTACAGATATTAACCAGAGGATATAGTGACTTGCTCAAGGACGACACAAAGCCTCCAGTGAAGCTCCAACCAGCGACAAGCATTCTACCACTGAGCCACTGCTGCTCCTGAAGAACTTGGTCTAAATTATAGACAGGATAGAGCTCGTATACGGATATTAACCAGAGGATATAGTGACTTGCTCAAGGACAACACAAAGCCTCCAGTGGCGCTCCAACCAGCGACAAGCATTCTACCACTGAGCCACTGTGCTCCTGAAGAACTTGGTCTAAATTATAGACAGGATAGAGCTCGTATACAGATATTAACCAGAGGATATAGTGACTTGCTCAAGGACGACACAAAGCCTCCAGTGAAGCTCCAACCAGCGACAAGCATTCTACCACTGAGCCACTGTGCTCCTGAAGAACTTGGTCTAAATTATAGACAGGATAGAGCTCGTATACAGATATTAACCAGAGGATATAGTGACTTGCTCAAGGACGACACAAAGCCTCCAGTGAAGCTCCATCCAGCGACAAGCATTCTACCACTGAGCCACTGTGCTCCTGAAGAACTTGGTCCAAATTATAGACAGGATCGAGCTCGTATACGGATATTAACCAGAGGATATAGTGACTTGCTCAAGGACAACACAAAGCCTCCAGTGAGGCTTCAACCAACGACAAGCATTCTACCACTGAGCCACTGCTGCTCCTGAATAACTTGGTCTAAATTATAGACAGGATAGAGCTCGTATACAGATATTAACCAGAGGATATAGTGACTTGCTCAAGGACAACACAAAGCCTCCAGTGAGGCTCCAAGCAACGACAAGCATTCTACCACTGAGCCACTGTGCTCCTGAACAACTTGGTCTAAATTATAGACAGGATAGAGCTCGTATATGGATATTGATATAAAATGAACAATTGTTTCATGTTTTGTATTATTTATTAAGAATATAACTATTTGATTGTAGAAAAAGAAGTTTCAAAATTTTAATTCATGAATATGACTTGTTAAATTGCTGCTTCTACATGAACTAACAACCAAACCACACCATGAGAAAGAGCCCTAGTTTTCCAATGGAAATTTTGGAAAGTCATAATACAAGCCAATAGGAGATTTTTGTATTTTTCCTGTTTTTTTACATATACAAACAGCACGGGCTTAGTAAGCCTTTGCTGTTTGTCTATGTAAAAAATATTTCAAGCCTTAAGCATGCCTGCACAATTGCCAGTCTCGCCAGGGCATTTGCTGCTAACATACATGCAGATGAAATCGAAGTCCAAAATAGAACCTGTAGCCCCACTAGATAGCTGTGAGTACATTTTTAAAGAGTAGCTTACTATCCAATTCTAATACAGAACATCGAGCATCATTTGAAATTTGCAGCCATGAAGCCAGACTTTTATTTGCGATGCAGGACTTTTGTTTTGCTTATTTCGTAAATGGTAAAAAAGTCTATATGATTTTTTGTCATCTGCTTCTTTTTTTTTTTGTTTTTTTTCAAAATTCACTTTAACAAAAAATAATTTTAAGAATATTATCAGAGTTTCAAACAGTATGTATCCATGATCAGGGCCTACATTTTGTCAGGCCTGATCTGGTTCTGAACTGTTTGCAAAGAAAATCAGGCCACTAAATTCATCTCTAACATGTTACGGTTTAAAACAATGAATTCAATACATTTTTTGTATTGTTGGTGTTGTTGCTGTTGTCTATTTTTTTTTTTTTTTATCTCAAAGGAGCTTTTCTCATGGTGCATTTTAGCTGTCAAAAAATGATGATTTAACAGTTTTACTAAATATAACAAGTACTCAACAAAAAAATTCACTTGCCCAACCGAGATGGTCTAACCAAGATCTACACTGTAAACGGAGACATACATAGATAGACACCCTTAAAATGAGCTGCACCTTAACAAAACCCATGAAATGATGTTGTTCAGTAGATCCAGATCAGCTTGAATTTATCCCCAATGTGAACAGTCTCTGCTGTATGCTCAAAGAATAGTCAAAGCCCATTCTTTCTTCATGCACCCAGGAAATACTCAGATCAGACTGGGCATATGCCCAGTCTGATCTGAGTAGTCCCTGGGTGTCCTAGTCATTTCCTTGGTTTTTGTTGAGCGGCAGCTCAAATGATAGAAATCATTCAAAAATACAAAGAAGGAATGTAAAGAATAGCTCACACTTTTTAAATCACTTTCATCCTAATGAAAAAAATATCAGCAGTTGTAGTAAGACAAGATAATAGCTATTCTGCGATAATTTGAAAGCTTTCTGTGAAAAAAAATCTCAAAATTATTGCCATTTCATGTGTGTGTGTGTTGTTTGTTTTTTTAATCAGATTTTTAATGCAGAATAAATCAGTTGCTTAAAATGTCAAAATATTATCCAGGATAGTCATGAATCATCGAAGGTCTACACATGGGGTGTAAAAATTAAAGCATCATATTTAAGAAATTTTGATGTAAACTAATAATGAAAAAAGAAAAATAACTGGTCATATTTTCAGATCTAGTTGGCATTAACCCTATAACACTCAGAACAGCCAGAACTCGAAATTGGAGATTTGGCATATCTGGGCACTACAATGTTAAAGAAAAATGCAATAGTCAGCAAAATGGCTGAAGAAGATTCACAACTATGAAAGTTCACAAAAGGGTGCAAAAACACTTAACCTTTACAAAAAATAATGTCATGGGCTCTGGTGAGTCTGTGCAGTCTTGACAGACTCACCAGAGCCCTGGTTGCTCGATAATGCGACATGAACCATCTCATGTTTTAACCCATATGCTGTTGTTTTTTTGTGGAAGAAAATCTCCCATTAAAAAATTTTAAGTTCCACTTATTAGGGTTGAACAGATCCATATAATATATGAAACATACAACCATGAGACAAAATATATTGCTTTTTATAGTTTCACTAAAAGACACTCTTAATTAAGAGTGGCTTTTTCATGAATATGTAAACACAAAAGCCAGACAGCTCACACTTTCAACTTGACAGGACATAACTTTATTCATTGTGTCAGCCTCTATTTAGAGTCTATGGAAGACTTGGACATAATAAATAAATCTTGTATAAAACAGTTTTTGTCACAACATCCACTATATAAAATAAACTACTTGTAAAGATAGATTTAAAACGATGTCAAGATCTGTCAATAAGAATGAAGCTCATTAAAACTACTCTCCTTGTGTCATAAAAATAGAATAAGATGAGAGAACACAATCCAATTTATAGAAGGTAGACTTGGAATCCACACAATGATGACTTGGATTGGTTAAAAATCAGATATTGCTAGGAACTATCTCCAAAATAATTGTATAAGCGAACTGTGTGCATAACTTTTTTTCAAAATTTCCTTTTTAGAAAACTGTGTAGATCCAGATCAGCTGGCTTCAGATGGAGCCAGTTGATCAGGATCCACATTGTTATTCCTCCAAATGATGAATCAATATTGTATCACTGGACTGGTTAAAAATCAGAAGTTGATATACAGTGGTCTAGATAAGGATTTGGACCAATGGGTATTTCACCCCCTACTTTTTAATTTAATGAGTATTTGCTCCATATTTAAAATATCATATTGCAGAAAATGCAAAGCCTTGGTAAAAGACCAAATATTTGCTTAACACATTTTAAAGAAAAGTTGCTTGTATCAAATAAATATTGCATTTTAGAAAAACTTCCAAGATTTATACAATTGGTTTATGTTAATTAGCTTTTTCTTACTAAGAATAAAATATTTCACCACATAAGTTGAATACCAGCACTGAAACCTCAAACTGCAAAGCGTATTTTCACCCTTCAATTTAATTTTCAATGCTGAATTCCCAAAAATCAATGCTGAAATACCCTTTACCCCCTCTTATCTGGAATGCTGGATATAGCATTCATATCTCAACAACAGCCCAGTGTGCACTCATGAGAGCATGCACCCTTATTGGGTTGATAATGGTAGTATGCTGATATAAGATCAGACACATTGGTATTCTTTACTGAAAAGGTTTTAAAGAAAACTAAATATCTCTGTCGTTGCAATAGTTTATGAGGTTTTAATGATTTAGCTATAACAGGTTTTAATGGGTATGCTAATGGGTTCATTACGGTAATTTTGAACAACACAAGCACCTTAAGGTTATTTATCAAAGAAAAATCTTGAAAACCTTCTTCCCAAGTTTACCAACAGTACATTTGAAGATTGTAAATAGAGAAGAATTTGACATCTGTGGAGTGAGTTTCTTGATTTTCTCATATCTGTGAGTACTCAGAGAAATTGTCTCTCAGGCAATTCCAATGTATACTCACAGTTCATAAGCAGAATCAAGTAGAAAAAAGATGAAATTTTCACACAGATATCCAACTGCTCTTTTTCCATAAAAATTCTTAAACAATACAAGCACAAATTGTAATAAGATAAAAAATTTGTTCAGTAACACTGGACTGGCCTAAAACTACAAAAATAATTGTAATATCAAAGAAAACAAAGTGTATGGTAGATGTTCTAAAATGCCGACCACCAGTTACATGCCAAAAACGCTTAGATAAACAGGGCAGATCCCGATCAGACTGCTTCTTCAGGAAGCAGTCTGATCTGGATCTGCCCTGTTTGCTGTTTTGTCAAGCATTTTGTGAATTCAAGGCCTGACAACCATCATTTTATTTGAGAGCAGAAAGAGAAAAGAGTACACAACTTAAGAACATTTACCATACCATGTACATGTAGAAAAATGCTACGTAACCCTAAACGGGGCACCTAAAATTTTCAACCGCCAATATTTTGAAATAAGACTTGATAATTTGGGCGAATCGTCGTCTGTCCAGCAGAAATTATTCTTTACACCCTGAAAACCAGGAATTCTTTTTTTTATCAATTTATGATCTGCTACTGGTTCTTGAAGGGGTATTATTGATTTGTTTGTATATTGAATTTGACGCTTATAATCGATGATGGACAAATTTGTATTTGTATATTGGACAGAATTTGTATAAATCATTTGTATTGAAGCTCCAGCATGCTTGGTTGCTGATGGACAAAATTTGCATTTGTATTGAAACTTTGATATGATGAATGTTTTATAAAAAAAAAATAATATATAATTTACCTGTATTAAATTTTTGGCAACAAAGTAAATTTGAATTTGTATTATTATGTACTTGTATTAAATCTTTGGCTTGATGGACACAATTTGCATTTGTATTGAATACCTACTATGGGTACATGATGGACATACTGCTTTTTGTTCACTTAGTCTTACTTCCCCGAAGACACAAAAAGATACAAATGTGTCTTTAATAATGGGATTAGTTTTTCCAAATTAGGCCAAAATAAATCCCATATTTTTCATATCTCCTTGAAAACATATGATGAAGTCAGACCCTTAGATGATTTAAGAGTGTGTAATCAAATTGTTTTTTGTTTTATTTCTCAACCTAAACGTATGTTGTGGGTACTCAAAAGAACCATCTCAATGAGACAGGGTTTTTGAGCGCCCAAAACATGTTAAAACTGATAGGTAAGGAGATATTCATTATTACATGTTCATTTTTTGTTTTGTTTAACCAGACCTATGTTTAGTTCTTATTGAAAGCATCTCAAAAGAGACGATTTCAATGAGAACAACAACATTCACTTGGATAAGAACAACATATGAAAGCATCTCAAAAGTGACAGATGAGAACAACAACATTGCTTTGATAAGAACAACAACATTAGCTTTCATAAACTTGTAAGAAAAATACTTTCATTTTAGCTCCCTTTTACAAGCATTAGCCATTCTGTAAGCAGTAACAGTTTATATGTTTTCAAGTCCTTTTTTTTCCAATTTGTTTCTACTTTTGGGTGTATTTTTGTATATTACCTTGTAGGCTTCACGGAAGAGTATTTGCATTTCTATATGTCACACCCTCATAAAATAAAAATTACTTACTTCGTACTTATTCTTAGATTAATTGAACCGGTGTCCAGCAAAAGGTACAAGTTTTTAATGTGTGTCCATTGAAAACTCAGATCAGCATGCACATCTGTGCAGTCTTATCAGAGTCTTGATGGGCACTCTATGGGTAGCCAAGGGTCCAATGATTCTTCAGGGGGAAAATAAAGGCTCTGGTCAGATTGTGCAGATGTACAGACTGATTTGAATCTTCGATGTATGCACATGCCAACTTGTACCTTATGCTGGATACGGGTTCAATTCAGTCATTAAAGATGATAATAGGTATTCATAGGGCCTATTAAGCAATTGGTTTTAGGGTTAAATTGTAATTGTTTTCTTACCCATAAGTTTAAACATGTGTTTTGGTTGAGAAATAAGAAAAATAATTTTCTGTTACGTACTCTTAACTGGGGGCCTGGTATTGCAAAGTATTATAACAATAAAAATGACAATGAACTGCTATTGCTTTATGATATATTTGTTATATGAAATGTTTAATTCCTTTATAAAAAAATTTTTAAGTTTTTTTAATATGAAATTACAGTCTTGAAGGTGATGAAATCATTTTTTAATGAAGTTTATATTTCATTGTTACAACCTACCTTAATGAATGAATAAACTTAATGCAAATTTGCCATTAAAAGTTTGGACTTAATATTAATCTTTCTTTATCCCCTCTATGTTAAAACTCACTTAAATTTAAAACACACACAAATTTACTGTGTAAATTTTTCATTAAAACTTGTGTAAATATTTCATTAAAATTCTAGTGTTTATCATAAACATTCAATATATTTATTAAAATTCATGTAAAATTACCTGAAATTAAAATTCACATTTCATAAGCCATGCCCTTCAAAAATACTTTTATTTTTAATCAATTTAGCTTTTTACTTAAAACAATTTGTCCATAGAATTGCAAATAGGAACTTATTACATCATACAATTATATATTCACACTTTTGTCAGTATTTAAAGCTTTTTTAAAGAGAGCTACCATCAGTTATTAGAAATTTTTGCCTCTAATACAATCCTACAAACCTAGATCCATTGGTAAAGATAAACAAAATTTTTGAAACATAAAATTGTGAATGTTTTATTATCCATCAAATTTAACTTTTGATTTGGATGCTCAAAAGAACTGTCTCATTGAGACGGTTCTTTTGAATACATATAAAATATGCTTTGAAGGAGAAGTAAGAAAAACATATTTTATTTACGCAGTCTTATATAGAGACCTCTAGATCCATTTTTGAAATGGATCTGGACTTTTAGGATTGTTTTAGAAAAAAAAAGACTGAGCTGTATATTTGAGATATATTTGGACATTGGCCCAGACCCAAAATTGTAAGTTGTATATAAACCACTTTTTCCTTATCTAAAATACAACCTGTGAGGCAATCATTGAAACTACTTCTTTAAAGAAATTTCAAAAAGTACCCCATCTGTATTAAAAATTATATTTAATGGGCCTAGTTGCGAGAAAACCTGTTTTTATTTTGGATGTGAACAACATAAGCACAGACCAGCATGTGCACAGTCTGATCACTGCCTTTCTTTTTCCCTCTTTAGACAGTAAAATAGCTTAGCTTGCTAAATGCAAAGTTGCAATAGTCTTTGTAGGAAAGCAGTCCGGTTAAATTTTTAACTGGTGACTAACCCCGAAGACAGGTTTTCTTGTGACGGGCCCCTAACAGCAGTATCTTTAATTTGATCAACTCATCAATGAAATGACATACAGTAAACCTGTCTTAAGCAGCCACTCAAAAAGAAGACCAAAAACTGGTTTTCAAGACTGATTATCGCTTAATGCAGGTCAAAAGTATTGCAGAATGCTCCAAGAGAGCATTCTGCAATACTTTTGACCTTCATTAAGCTTCCATCTTTGTTTTGTCTATTTTTGAGTGGCCGCTTAAGACAGGTTTTATTGTATTTCACTATATTTGATATATATATATATATATATATATATCAAAGAATTCTCTGTAATCTTGCATACAATAATATCACAATTGCTTGTATATATCTATGGTCACCACATGGGATTCACTGGGAGAAATCAACAATACTGTTCTGCATCTCCTTCTGCGTATTTTCACTGCCGTTCTGCCTTTACCATTTGTTCCACATATTGTTCTGCTATTTAGGCTGCCATTCAATCTGTTGTGTCTGTTCCGCCTCTTGTTCTGCATATTTTGTTTGCCGTTCTCAGGGTGGAAAACAGTGTGGATCCTGATCAGATGACTTCATCAGAAGCCAGCTGATCTGGATCTACAGTGTTTTAAAAAAGAATAAATCAAGTTTCAGCAGACAATGGTTAAGTTTGAAGATTTCCCTTCTAAACAGAATAGGAAGATCTTCTTGCTATCAGATGATTTCTCCCAGTGTTCCCAATTTATAGAAGATTAACACTTTGTTCACCTTGTATATTACCAGCTGATGACATGATGTACAATTTCTTTTTTTTCCTTATGAATTCCTTACCAAGCCCTATTCCTATGTATACTCTACAATGGAGAGATTCAAAGAAAATACGGAGAAAAAACATATTGTTTGAACTTGTAGAATTTATTTTGTAACTGATGCCCTTTGGCCAAAAATTGTCTTCAAATTTTACATGGATTATCTCTCCACATGCAAATTAACGCGGTATAAGATGAAAATTGAACATGTTTTTTTTCTTTTGCTCTTTGTAATTATACAATGTGGTACTCATTGAAAACATCTCTATGAGAAACTTTCAATGAGTACTCACATTATATGGGTTGTAAAATGACAAATAGTGATATTGCCATACTTAACCTAAAAGTTCAGTCCACAATAACTATTTCAATATTCTACACCCTCCGTTTAAAAACTGTGTGGATCCAGATCAGCTGGCTTCATCAGAAGCCAGCTGATCAGGATCCACACTGTTTTTATCGACATGATATATCCAATTTAATACATGTAATGAAATGGCATCACTGGACTGGCTAGAAATCAGAAGCTGATATACCATCCACAATTCAATAAGAGCTCAGTGACACTTGTAAGAGCATGATTGTGCAGTTATTAGGTCAAATACTGTATCCAACTTTTTATAGAGCTATTATGAAGCCAAGTTTTCCAAAGAACTTAAAACCATGTCTTCAGCTGATATATATTTCCGGTTCTTAAAGTATTAAATTTGTAGTTCTTGCTCCGAGTTGGATGAACTGAAAGTGTATCTGTTATTATTCACCACTGGCCTTGACCTAGGAGTGCTGGGTCCCGAACTATGCTGAGAAACAATTCCACGTCCATTACTGACCGGTGACACTGATGGACTCCTAGTTGCTAGCGGAGACAGGGAAGGTGTGAATGATGGGGTAAGTGCTGGGGAGGTGAAACTAGACTCATGACTTATGGGTGATCTAGGCATGCTAGGTAATGAGGTATTTATTGTACTAGTCCGTGCCGAATTTGCATTTGATCCCGATGAATGACTAGATCTGTTTGATCTCGACGGCGGTTGTATAACTGCTTTTGGTGGTGCGTCAGTTATCATGGGAGGGGGTACAGTCCGCACTTGAGCGTTTAAATTGTTTCTGTGATGCGGAATGATTTGAACAGGTGTCTTTTTGGGCTGAAGAGTATCGTCTTTTAATCGCGCTATTTCAGCAAACACATGTGCTAAGGGTTGGTACTGAGGTCCCCAGTCTAATAAATAGTCCCAATTATATGAACCACTATATTCTTCCTCACTGTTTATCACATTGGACAAAGATCCCACCATATGTGGTTCAAGTTCATGGAATCCCATGTCATTGCTTTTATCTAACATTGCAACTTCACTGTCTATATGATGAGCCTCAAGTTTGGAATAGTCTACAATATCAATCTCGAGACCATCCCCTTCACCTCCACCTGCATCTGAGAACTGATGCATACTTTCCACTGAGTGAGTTAATCCAGACTTGGCCTTGGAATCTATTTTAGCAGTGTCTATTCCAAGCCTAGCTAGATAATCTTGATGATTTTGTACTGATGGTTCAGAATTATTGTCATCGTCCTGTATACCAGAATCCGGCATAGCTTTACGGAATCCATTAGAATTGTTCAGATAAGGTGAGCTAGAATTTATCATTGCCAGTTCTTCATCTTCGTCATCTTCAGCTGATCCACGACCACTGGAGGCAGAATTATTGGAATGTCCTGACATGTTAGCGACATGTGTCACATTAGCTGGATGGTTACCTGTGTATCTTACCACATCACCATACAGAGGAGGACCACCGTTACGAGTGGGTGTGAGTGTGTCAAAGTCATCAGCATCATACATTGGAGCTTCGCTTGGCGGGGAATCTTTGGCACGGTAGCGGTTGCGTAAGAGAATGAGGATAATTATGACGACAAGAATGATTGCAACTACAGACACAACTATAATGACAATGATTGCAACATTAAGTGTTTCACCTGGACCACCAGGACTAGGCCTCTGTATAGGCTGAACTTGACAATTGACACAGGTTCTGTCTATATCTACTTGAACACCCACTTCTGATACTTCCGAATCATCTAGTCCAGAACTAGCTTCTACAGTAAGGGTCTCCACTTCTCGCTTTGATCTATGCCCTAATTTCTGCAAAAATGTGTCCCTCTTTACCCTTTCATTAACAGGAACATATTCTTTGTTGAGGTCATAAATCACCTTGATTTCTCCAGAGGAGACATTCACATCAAAGTTAGCATGTTTTGGTTTCATCCTATAAACGACCTTGCCAGCATCACCACCATCAAGATCAGTAGCTCTCACAGAACCAATAATTGTGCCATTCTTGGCACTTCCTGGTATTTCAAAACTGTACTCCATCTTCTCAAAGCTAGGGGCATATTCATCAGCATCAATTATATTCAGTATCACAGGGACGGAGGTTTGAAAGCCACCTTTATCTGAAGCAGTAATATTAAACCTAAACTGACGTTGAACAGCTGTTTCATAATCAAAGATTTCTAGTGAAGTGACCAATCCTGTCTTACTATGGATGGAGAATTTGTTGGTACCTCTTAAACTGTACTCAACAACACCAAACTCCCCACCATCCTTATCATTAGCATGGGCCTCAAACACCGACGATCCTTGCTGCTGGTTCTCATAAACCCCTTCCAAGTATAAATCAACTGGGAATTCAGGAGCAAATTCATTCACATCAGTCACATTTACATTCACTGTTGTGATGTTCCAGAGTGGAGGATTTCCTTGTTCACAACCAGTACAGTCAGTTGCCTTGACAACCAGTTTATGATAGGTATGATGTTCATAATCCAATGTGACACTTGGAGTTAAAACCATTTTACCTGTATCACTATACACCATAAACAATCCTTCCTCATTACCCGATGTAATAACATAATAAAGTTTGGCATTTTGCCCTTCATCATTATCATGAGCTGTTACATTAAGGAAAACAACATCACTTGGGAATGACTCGCTAAGTATCACAGAATATTCCTTCTCCTCAAAGTATGGAACCTGATCATTTATATCACTGACAATAATCTGAACATTCACCGGTGTAGAATTTCTCGGCGGGTTTCCTCGGTCTGCGGCAATAATTTTCAGGTTGTACTCGGCGATGGTTTCTCTATCAAGATGACTATTGACGATGATTCTACCGAGTTTCTGATCAATACTGAACTTGTTGTCAATATTTCCTCCGATGATTCTGTAGTCAATCTCTTGGTTCCTTCCTGAGCTGTCTCTATCAGTAGCAGATACATGCTCTATCACCACCCCTCTCTCTACATCTTCACTGATGGAAGTTCTGGAAAGGATAGTACAACATGAAACACCTTATTTATCACCATCTTTGCACTGCTCAATTGTGCATTTTTATTGTTCATGATACTACTGTCCTGCCAGCCAAGAGTGACTGTGATGTCATGTTTTGTTTACAAAGTTATCAGGAACTTACAAGCGTAGATCACTTCTGTATTAATCCTATCCACAGAATAGGATTAATACAGAAGTGAACTATCAATTCACATTAGATCAAACGGGGTGTACAAGTTAATTTTTACATAGCAATTGTAAACAGAATATGTCAATGTCACTCTTGGCTGGTACGACACTACATACTGTGGTTAAACTTTTGAAGTGTCTCACACAAGAAAGTGCTTCAAATTTACTTCATAGAAAAGTATTAAATTATTCATACATTGTTCATTAAGATCAACACTACTTTAATACCAGCTTTTTGAAAACATATGCCTGATGTTAAATAGGCTAGGCTCTTATCAGACTTTATTATATATACTATAAATAAACAGCATTTCTTTGGCTCATGAGGTCTTATAAAGCTAAAGGTCCGTGACCTGGATTTGATATATTATTTTCTGAATATAGAATTGACACACTTTAAAACCTTGTCCTGCTAAACCCAGATTCATCTTAATTTGAAAACACTGTAGATCCAGATCAGATGGCTTCTAATGAAGCCATCTGATCAGGATCAACATTGTTTCCACTCTGATTGCTTCCAATTGGAATGATGCAGGTCAACAGGATAAAAAATGGGGAGGGGTGTAGTGCATAAAACGATTCAGCATGACAAGGGATATAGAGAATACTAGGTGAGTGTCTTTGATATCAAGTTTACCAGGCAAGGCTTTGAGACCCCTTGTCGACATCGCAAGGCTTGCCTAGCGATTCAACTAGCGTTCTCAAAGCCGAGCCTGGTAAACTTGATATCAAAAGACGCAAACCTGGTATTTTATTTATCAGTTTACCCATTGTTCATCTCTTCAAACTAGCGATATGACATTATTTTCGATTTTTGTGTTGATTCAGCGTCATTAGCGATGTCATTCCAAAAATGCAACGTCATCATGACCTGATGAAGGCACATGCCATGAGATAGACAACGTTTACCAGGCAACATGCAATAATGCTGTTTATATGAGAGGTAACTGATAAAACAATTTACAGTCTCCACAAATGGTATTCACAGACATTTTACTTTAGGGAGGCTACGTTGAGGCTTCATTGGAATGCTTATTTAGCTTAAATGTAATAAAGTTGACAGACATGAACTTTGCTTTTGATGCAATGCAGGGAAGTGTAAACTATTAAACCTGGACATGCTTAGTACTAAGTAATTAAACAATTTATGATCATTGAGGCATTGGACATAATGTGAGGTCAACTTAATACATGAACATGCAATACCAATTTAGATATTGGCTCCAGCCAGCTAGATCAATATTGGTATTTTCAGAACATCTTCACATCATGTCCAATGCTTTCATAGCATTGATCCTATGTTTATATATTGGGTACATGTTAATAGTCAATAATTAGTCCAAATAGACAATAATATAACTTACGTGTAAGAAGGCTGCTGGAAGACTGGAGCATACTTGTTTACACTCGTGATCTGTATATGTACAGCCACAACTCCTGAGAGAGCTGGTACCCCACCATCTTCAGCCATTACTACCAGCTGGGTGACAGCCTGGTTAGGACGATACTCCACGGTAGAGTTGGTGTAGATAATGCCTGAAATTATAGGAATGAGTCATTAAGAATCCCTAGAAAAGTATTTACATATCACCAGGCCCCAAGGTTATAAAACACTTTTCATGCTGAACTCAACTGAGCATGAAATTTCAAATGCTCATAAAAATACTGAAAGATAAAGACCTTTCTAACTCTCAGCTGTTGTTTATCATGCTAATAAATGTTAAAATGCCAATAATCATTATTGGCATTTTAACATTTATGAGCATGATAAATTCCATGCTCAGTTGAGCTGGGCATGGAAAATGTTGTATAACCTTTGGACCAGATCTATACAAATTTGTATATATATTTAAGAATATTTAGGAAGGTTGGTCTTATTTCATGTTCAAAAGGTAGGTTGTGTGTAATCATTAGAATGCCTCATAGATGTGTGTTCCTGTTTAACATACCACAAACAGCTATGGTCATATGGAGATGGGCCACAGCTTAAATGCTCATCCGACAGACTGGAGAAACGGGGTATCTAACTAGCAACCCCTCATTTACAAGGTGAGCAGTTTATCCACTACAGTACAGCGGCTCCTGAGAATGCCTCATTGAACTGTTTCTAATGATTTAACTTTATTTAATAGAAGACCAAAATATTACCCTGCCTGATCTGGTGCTATAATTAAGCTTCAGTGGCTCGGGCTACCCCTATTTTGAACAAATTACATGGTCCTAAAAGTATTCAGGTCATTGAAGCTTTGCTGTATTTAGGTCAGGCCAACATGACAATCAGGATGTAAGGTGCTCTTCAGCATGTATGGCATAATGGGTCAAAAACTAAACCAGATAGTTCACATCCTGTATTGAACGTCTTTATTACCTGTTTTTGAGTCGATGTAGAAATCAGAGGATGGAGCAAGAGTAAGACTGTAGGTTATATCAGCATTGACCCCAGCATCAGCATCTGTGGCGTTCACCTGGACAACCTTCATATTGGGAGGAGTACCCTCGTCTAGAGATACCTGCAAATAAAAATAACTTTGCTTTTATAAACCAATGAAGTAGCAGGTAAATCTGAGTTTGTCTAAACCAATGAAATTGCAGGAAAAGCAAGTTTGAAAAACTTGCATTTTTCTGCAATTTCATTGGTGGAAAACTTTTCATTCATATATGTGTGAACAAAAATATGGGCAATATCTTTTTATTTATCAATATGAATTAAAAGTTTTGGTGCAAAAAGAGTGAAAATGAAAAATTCAGTGACATAATACTATGCCATGAGTATGTTATATAATCCCCTATAACATCACAATAACTTTAATGTTATGTAAGATATGTTCCAATCAAAGATCAATGCATCTTAACTTGATAGAGCTTTTTAAAAAAAAATCCAACGTTTTTTGAAAATGGCAGTTCAACAATAAAAAAATTAGTCACTGCCAAATTCAATCTTGTATTATCTTTTACATTTACATTGCTGTTATCACTATTCTAATTAAAATTTTATAATTCTTTTGTAATTTCCGGCCTTGGTCACCAACATTTTATTAGAAACGGAAAGAGAAAAGTGTTTAAGTCACTTACCTTGTAACATTGCTGAGAGAATTAAGTGGGTCATCATTCTCATCCAATACATTTAACTTGAGGGTAGTGAAAACATAGTGAATAAAAAAGACACATAAAATCCATGTAACCCTACTTTAAAAGGACTGAGCAAATAGTTAAGATATAGATCAGATTGCTTCAAAATTTATACTTTATATCATAGATCAGTTAAGAGCAAAATTGTGGTCAACAATATTCATTTTGATGACAATGGCTCGCGGTTCTTTGGGAATTATGGTAGATGTTCTAAAATTTTGAATGTTATTTGCCTGTCAAAAACAGCCTAGACAAACAGTGCAGACCCAGATCAGACTGCTTCTGAAGAAGCAGTCTGATCTGGGTCTTCCATGTTTGCTATTCTAACAAGCATTTTGTAATACCAGCCTTGATCAATGTTTAATTAGAGAACAGAAGTAGAAATTTTTAGAACATTTTCTGTAGTCATACTGATCACACTTACCTGATAACTTTGCTGAGAGAACTGAGGTGGGTTGTCATTCTCATCCAATACATTTATATTGAGTGTAGTAAAAGCATAGTGTTCGCCGTCACTCGCCTGAAAGAAAAGATGCATTCTAATGCATTTGATTTTGTTACGCGACGTCTGATTGGAAAACATAAAAAATTTGCAACCGTATATCCTGCAATATACTGTCGGAAATAGTTTTACGTCATTAATTATGTCACATTTCGTTGATTGATATGTGGCTTTATACAGCTTGTTCCAATTTGAAACTGTAGTAGTGCATTACGGTGTAAAACTAAATTTCCAACGATATATCCGACAATACACCTCCTCAAATGAAAATTTTGAATACAGTTATCCCCGAATTGAATCCCTGTAAATGCCCATCTACCAGGGCCAAGCAAAATACAAGCATATAAAAAGATTTAGTGAAACCTAAACAAGTACATTAAGTTGGGAAGCAGGTCACTCAGAGCATATGAATTATCGTGTTAATACATGAATTTTGTCTCCATTAATACATGACTGTTCTTTGCACGCTGGGTAGTTTTCCATGCTTTTTGTTGCAGTCTGACTTTTCAAAATTAACTTTTTCAGAGAGCAGATCAGATGACAAAAGTTGCCACTTTAAAGTAAGGAATAAATTAATACTATATAACATTGATATTTATGCAAAAGTATATTTTGAAACTTGAAGTTAAACTCAGTTGAATATGTTCTCACGCTTTACAACCTAGGGACCCAGACTCACCAATGCAAAAGTTAAATAGAATGCCCATAGGTTTAGATAAACAAAAATTTTCAGCGTAAAATTGTAAATATTTTCTTACCCATCAGTTTTAACATATGTTTTGGGTACTCAAAAGAACCGTCTCATTGAGACGGTTCTTTTGAGTACCCACAACATATATTTTGGTTGAGAAATAAGAAAATTAAATTTTCGTAACGCACTCTTAACTAAAGTCCTGATGCCAATATTTACCTGTAATCCTACAGTATAGTGGTTCCTCTGTTCATGGTCCAGTGGTTTAGCCAGTCTTATAATACCACTAAACCTGTCAATACTGAACATTCTATCTGGGTTACCATCTACACTGAAGTCATAGGTCACTGCAGGACTGATGTCAACATCATTGGCTGTTACCATGGTGATAGCTGTACCAACTTCAGTTGCTGTAAACATAACATTAGTTTATACTTTAACCCTTACAGACCAATGGATTCTTCCATAAAGCTTCATACAATGAAGTTAGAATGGTCCATTATATATATGGAGGGGTCATAGATTTTGTTTTCCAAAAAATATTGTATTTTTTCACTGAAGATCAATTTGGTCTTATCAAACAGTGCAGACCCTGATGAAATGCCGCAATATACAGCATTTAATCTGGGTCTTCACTGTTTGCCAAAGTACAAATTTAGGTTATGTTTTCCAAAACATTTTCTTTCCCTAAAGATTGATTTTGTCTTAGCAAACAGTGCAGACCCTAATGAAATGTCAAATCCTCCATCATTTCATCTCGGTCGTCACAGTTTGCCAAAGTACTTGTTTAGGAGTTGTCCGTCTACAAAGGGTTAATAATAATTACTTGAATCTTGATTTATCTGTTTTCATTTAATAGACTTTTAAAACAGAAATTTAAACCACTGGCTCCAAAATGCCTGACTATTGAGTGGTTAATGATGTTTTAAAATATGAGCTTTTGGTATCAGATAATGATGGAATTATATGTAATTAATATTTTTGAAGATTTTATCCACTCTTGACAAATTACTCACAAACAAAATGTAAAGCCTTTCTACTCAACTTGGTTCATAAACATTAAGATTGATAAAATCAAGAAGATCAAAAAGAATCAAATTTATTCCTATAAAACCTCTTCGCTTTTTAACATTATAAGGATCAAACATGTTTTTCTATGCATTAACATCTGCTGGACCCTGAGGCTGGTGTTGAAACCCGGGCCTGAAAGGTGAGGGTTTTAACGACTCCAAGGGGTCTAGCAGATGTTAATGTATCAGAAAACCACGTTTGATCCTTAATATTGCATGACGTAATTTTGTCACTTGAAAACTTTGGATAAATGCTTCGAAATGTTCATTTTTGTATTACCATAATGGCGTGCAAAAGCATGAAGCATTCATAGGTTTTGAAAATGCTTGTTCCAGAGCAAATACTTATGTCATCCTAATGTCACTAAATTACGTCAATTTCTGATGATGACTTCAATTTTTGTGGCGGCCTAGAATGTGAATGTGTAAAGTACAAAAGCGGTGCATCAAAAGCACGTGAATTGCCAATGAAATACTTGGGGTTTTGCTGGTTAAAACATGGCTGTTAAAAGCATGCAACACAGCTTTTTATGCGATAATTATGATTAAAAAGCAGTAAAAACAAGAGTAAAAGTCCTAAAATTCAAGAACACTAAAATCCAGATTTTAACCCTTCAAGTACATGTACTAAGGATTCTTCCTTCCAGTTTGATATAAACTTGGTATGGTCCATTGAATATACGGAGGGGTCAAGGGTTATAATTTCCAAATAAAATAGTACACTGTATTTATTTCTCTGAAGATCGTTTTTGTCTAAGTAAACAGTGTATACCCTGATGAAATGGTGCATTATGCGGCATTTCATCTGGGTCATCACTGTTTGTCAAAGTACTCATTTAGGAGTCTCCAGTTATACATGTACAAAAAGGTTAATGTTTAATTTCAAGGCAATATCAGTAGATTTGAGCCACTCACCTTCACTAGTATTCACAGGCTGTGTCCTTGGAAACTTTGGAGGGTTATCATTTGTATCAATCACCGAGATCTTGACCGTACAAGTGCTTGACAACGTAATGTTGCCATTATCAACAGCCTCTATGACAAGCTTGTAGCTGCTCCGGATCTCATAATCCACAATGAGGTTGGTCTTGATGAGACCGCTGTATGGTGGGGAGATTGCGAAAGCCTCGTCAATGTTGCCATTGATTATGTTGTACCGAATCTCACTGTTTGGTCCTAAACTGTCAGCATCAGTAGCTGTCACCTGTTAAAGGGAAACAACTCTTTATCTGCCAGTGTCAGCTGAAAACGTTCTTTGCGAACAGTTTAGACCCAGTTCAGGCCCGACATTATGTCCGCCTTCTCTGGATCCTAAACAGCTTGGACCCAGATCAGGTCTGACATTATGTCAAGACTGATCTGGGTCCAAACTTTTGCAAAGGTTATCAGCAGGCGACAAAAGTCACCACTTGTGGGGAAAAAGAGTTAATGAATTATCATGTACAAGGTAGTCCTTATTAGAGATTGGTATTAAAACATTGCTTTTATTGTTGTATTTTTAAATATAAATATTTATTTATTTTCTCAAAGATTAACATACATTTTTAACCTTTAAAATGTTTATTACAAAATAGCATTTAGCAAATCCCATACAACTGCCTTTACGTTAACTGTGCCTATAGCATAAACTCAAAGTCTCTCATTCAAAGGTGATCTGTTTCAAGTTCTTCATAACCTTACCTGCATCACATATGTATATTTCGGTTGCTCCTCGTAAACTTTGGTGACATAGCGATCTTGCGTGAACAATGGCCGATTATCGTTGATGTCTATGAGATTCACCCACACTGTAGTATAAGCGTATACACCATTACTAGTTGCCGCGACCAATAGCCTCATATGCTGGTCTGTCTCATAGTCGATTGGATCCGGATTTAGTACTGTGATTAACCCTAGAATAACAAAGAAAAAATGTGTCTATTATCATAGGCCCAAATAAATCAAAATTTAGTGTGTAAAATTGTGAATATTTTCATATCTGTCAGTTTAAACAATTGTTTCGAATGCTCAAAATAACTGTCTCATTGAGACGGTTCTTTTGAGTACCCACAACATATTTTTGGGTTGAGAAATGGGAAGAATATTTTTTTATAATGCACACTTAACTGCAGGAGGCCTGCATTATGTTATCTTCTGACAAGTGTTATTGAGTTAATTCCAACAAAACTTATTACATTATGGTACTTATCATTCATACACAAAATGTATCAAATCTGACCAATGGGTCCAGAGATATGGTTCTAGACATATGGAAAGACGACTGCAAAGAAAACATCAAAATTATATCCCTCAGCTTCTCAAAGAGATGGTTCTTTTGAGCACCCAAAACATATGTTAAAACTGATGGGTAAGAAAATATTTACAATTTGACACTAAAACGTTTGTTCTATGCTTATACTCATATTTTCCAGTCTTTGATTCATAAGATACTTGTTTGAGTGTAAACTGTGAAAGCTCTGATCAGATTGCTCCTTCAGGAAACCAGGCCTCAAGGTTATAAAGCTTTAGTTCATTCTCAGACTCAAAATAAAGCGCAATGATTGGCTGCTGGCGGACACGTGTCCGCAAGCAGCCAATCATTGTTCTTTATTTGAGTTTGAGACTGTACTCAAGTTTTTATAACCTCGAGGCCAGGGACAATGGAAGGGGAAAACATTGGAAAGGGGGTGGGGGTTTAAGTTTGAAATGTATTATTTTTAAATAATCAGAGAAAACTTTGGGAGATACCTGAGCTACTTTGGATGAAGAATCCACCAGCTTCATTCCCACTGGCAAAACTAAAGGTGACTCCGCTGGTAGGGTTCTCAAGTTGAACTGTGATCACTTGTGTGTTGACTGGGGAGTGTTCCAGTAGACTGGTCGAGTAGTTCTGGTTCTTAAACCTCAATAACTGGTCACCATCTCCACTTCCTGTACGTGATATCAGCACTTCAACCACACCTGAAATTTACAAACGACAATTATCAGCAGATGTCAAGAGTTGCCACTAGCAAGGTAAGAGCTAATTATTATTTATTCTATGGAAAAGATGGCAAACTTATTTTTATTCATAGATGGCAACTTTATGGCAACTTTATGCATATACTTATTAATTCTATGAAAGATATCAACATTTTTCTGACTTTCATTCTATGGCAAAGACGGCTGTTATTTTATTCATTAACTGGAAAGATGCCAACCTGTCCTGAAAACAGACATATAAAGTGCAGTAGGATTTTTTTTTTCAAGAAAAGAAGGAAAAAAATATGTAACACAAAAAGTAGGCAAACAAAGAATTGTTCGGAAGCCTCTTTCCTCTATTTGGCCCAGTCCAAAGAAAATTTGATTTTGCTGCAAGCTAACATGAAAGGCTCAAACCATCCTGCACATCAACACAGCCTGATCTTCTTTCTCTAGAAAGCATAACAGCGTCTTCATACAATATTCTAACAACTTTCTGTAGCTGGGCAGGCTGGTTTGTGCCTTACTTACCTAGCAAACCCCAAAACTGATATTTCCAGGATGTGGACCAAATTTAAGAGTGTGGAGTTCACTTTAGATATTTGGTTAAAAACTGACACGAGCCATGATATGACAAAACCAACAAAATGAATGTGCCCAAAGCATCTGCCCCGTATATCAGTCTTTGATGTGTGCTTAGTGGGTATCTAAGAACCCAAGCTTTCTTCATGCCAACAACAAAGACTGATCAGACTGGGCTGACGCTGATCTGAGTCTTCTCGTGACACACAGCTACATTGTTGGGTTTCTCATGTCACGGCTCACATGTCAATGAGCATTACCTGTTGTACTATGTGAGGTTTCACCTCCATCAGATGCAACAACTTTGAGATTATGAAGCCCCACTGTATCTGCTGTAAGCATTTGCTTTGAGCTTATATGTCCAGTAGTCTCTTCAATCCTGAACAGATTTATAGCCTTGGGATCCGAGGCTGAACTAAGTCTGTACGTCACTGCACCATTAGCCCCTATATCTTTGTCCTCTGCTATGACTGTCAGAACATGAACACCGGAAGATGTGCCGACAGTGAGATTGACGCGGTACGGTACTTCCTGGAAGACTGGGGAGTTATCATTTCTGTCACCGATGGTAACTTTGATTCTGGCCCGCTCAGATCTTCGGTCATACTGACCGCCATCACTTGCCTGCACATCAAATGAATAGGAAGATTTCTTCTCTCGATCAAATGTTCTGAAATTTAAATCAATTTCATTTTCCAGATGTTTGTGAATTTCAGAAAGGTTCAGTTCAAAGTGAGTGAGTCTTTGCCTCCTGGGAAATTTTCCATGCTCTTTTGTCATCTGCTGTTGTTTTTTTTCAAAATCAATTTTTTCGAAAAATTCTTTCAGGAATACCATCTGAGTGTCAAACAGATTGGATCCAGATCAGGCCAAACAAAACATCGGGCCTGATCTGGTTCCAAACTGTTTTCAAAAGATATCAGCAGACGACACTAGGAGACAAAGAGTTAACTTTAAAACTGAACCCATTTATCCTTTTATGAATCTCCGAAAAACATAATTCATCTCTTAAATTTACATTTTTATAATAGATATCTATTCGAACACGCCATGCCTATATAGCCAATGCTAAAAATTTGTGTAATATGAAACAACAAAGTCACAGTTTTGAAAGCACAAGAAAGCGCATGCTAGCTGATGTCAAATGCCACTGCAAAATGATGTCAGTCATGGCGTTAGATGGTGTAACATTGTTTTGACGTTACAAATGTATGTAAACGTATATGAAACAGTCCAACTATTGCAGGATTTCTTCATTGCAATGGTGGAAAGTTGGAAGAAGCTGAAGACTACACATGTGTTTTTGTTGTTTATTGTTTGTTCGAATCCAAACAGATCCGCACTAGTGCATAAATTGTTGACTGAGTAATAATTCACTGTTTGTCAGTCAGTTGTACGATGATAAATCACTTGTGCTGCTGGCTTGTGATTTGATCTTTACAACTGACCTCCAAACATTGAATTATTACTCCACAATTCACTGCTAGAGCTGATCTATTTCTTAAAAATAGAACTTATTTATACTTTAGTATACATATAAATTTAGTATTTAATGATTAAACATATTAACAATTTTGTTGGAATGTAAAATAGCCAAAGTTAACTCAGAAAGCCGATGAAGCAAACGCAATTTTGCTTATCATACATGCGAAAACAGAAATGGGCTTGCTATCAATCACTGTTTGAAGTGGATCACACATGCTAGCGAGCTTAGTTAGCTGTCAATTATATTTCTATTGGTCATGAGGTTTTGAACAGTGGCAAATATCTAAAGATTCATTAAAAGCTTGCATTGAATGTGTAAATATAAAAATAATCCACTGGTCCTGATACATAAATATATTCAGAGTAAAATTGTGATTATCTTATTTGGTAGTCTTTACATATTTAATTTACTTTCCTCAATTGAGAAAATTCTTTTTGGAATTACCCACTCTTTATCTGGAGGCACACAGAGTAGGCCCTGATCAGACTGCTCTTATAGTGCAGTCTGATCTGGGTCTACACTGTTTGCTCAGTCCTAACTGTTGTAATATTTTGGTGATAACAGCACCCACCAGACCATGGATGTGTTATTACTAACTTGTTTTCTTATTTCTCAACCACACATATGTTGTGGGCACTCAAAAGAACTGTCTAAATGAGACCATTCTTTTGAGCACCCAAAACATATGTTTGAACTGATAGATAAGAAAATATTCACATTTTTACTCTCAAATGTATTTTTTATCTCGACATATGACCTACCCTTTAGTTGTAATAATTCCTGTCTCAGCATCAATATAGAACTGTCCAGCATCGGTGTCATTATACAAGCTATAAGTGACCACACCACTGTTGCCCTCGTCAGGATCTGTGGCACGAACTGTCGTAACCGTGGTTCCTGGCTGCACATCTTCATACAGCAGTTTCTCGTATGTACTCTCTTCGAAAGTAGGATCATTATCATTCTGATCTTTGACTTTCACAAAGAGAGTACATGTACTAGAAAACTGCCCGTCACTGGCGGTGATCGTCAATTCATAGTCGGCAAGTGTTTCCCGATCAAGTATGCCAGAGGATAGAACACCCGTGTTAGCATTGATAGTAAACTTGTTATTTATATTCCCACCTGAAAAGTGCAAATGATGAGCGAGTTATATATAGAGGATCTTACAAAGGGTGCTCCTGTATTATTGAATTTATTAAATTAATTGGGAAAAGGCAATAAAATGCGCAGCAATGTTAGATTCAATTATCATTTGACATTAGAATTACTTTTATAAAATCACATTTTGGGCATGAAAGTGTTAAAATTTTGCCATTATGTACGCAACACTGCAATGGACGTCATTACATAACGTTACTAAATAGGTTTATCGATTTTATTGCATGCATCCAAAACTTGAAATGGGATGTCTTATGATAGCCTTCCTAAGAACATAAGCAGATGAGAAAGCAGACAACAAAAGTCATGGCTAGCGGGTAAAAAAGTTAAGAATAACATACCTGTGATTGTGTATGTAACACGACCATTGTCCCCTATATCTGCATCATGAGCTACAAAGGTGTGTATAGCATCCTGCTCTGTGTTCTCAGGGATCTCTATAAATAGCTGGCTGTCCTTAAACACAGGTGAGTTGTCATTGATGTCAGTGACGTTGATGATGATGGTAGCGATGTCATGTAGGGACGGATTACCATTATCCTGAACATATGCTGAAAAATAACAGATATGTTTTTCTTTAAACATGGTTCCAAATAACCAAACTTTTTGGTGTCAAATTGTGATTATTTTCTTATCCATTGGTTTAAGCAAACATTCTGTGTGTTCAAAAGAGCCTTATTGAGATAGTTCCTATGAGTACTTACAACATGTATTCTTCAAGAAATAAAGTTCACAAAATGAATTTTGAAATAAACACTCTTATCTGGAGACCTACATGTATTTAAGTTTAAAATGATATATACAGGAATAATCTGAGCCCAAACAGGTACTCGATATGGGCCCAATTGAAAATTGATATTTCACAATTTCCATTTTTTTTAAAAAAAGAAATCCAAAAATACAATGAATTAATACATACTTTTACCAGTGGGTCAATCACGTCATATTTTATGTCCAGAGAATTAAACCTGGACTTTTGCCTGCAATTTTTTCTTTTCTGTAGAAAAGTCAATTCTGCTTGTGTAATATGTTAAAATTACATTCAAAGAGGACAGCACTGATTTTATAGTTTAGAGATCAGGGACTTACCTATATACAAAAAATTTGATTGTAAAATTGTGTAAAATATTTACTAATTCATCAGTACAAACATTTGTTTTGGGTGCTCAAAAGAACTCATTGAGACAGTTCTTTTGAGCACCCACAACATATGTTTTGATTTAGATATATAAAAAATAGATATTATTTAATTACGCCCTCTTGTCTAAAGGCTTATATTATACAATTATTGACTTCAATGAGGTAGACATAAGGATTTATCTACCCGAAAAAGTGATAATTCACCGAGGTCGCTAGGCCGAGGTAAATATCACTTTTAAGGGTAGATAAATCCTTATGTCTACCAAAATTGAAGTCAATAACTGTTTTGTTATATGACTTTTCATTTAAGAATGAAAATTTACTACTTTCACTTTTGTTGTTAAAGACATCTAAGGACTTTCTCACAAGTTTTAGCAACTTTTATTAAAATATTATAATTTAGTATTTTGCAATTTCAAATGTATATTAATTCTCTTAATGGGGAATATTATACAATTATTGACTAATGAGGCATTGGATATGATGTGATATCGACCAGATAATACCAATATTGACTGAGGCGAAGCCGAGGTCAATATTGGTATTCTCTGGTCGATATCACATCATATCCAATGCCTCATTAGTCAATAACTGTTTTATTATATAACATTTAGAGAAAGATGTACAGGTATTATTGCACCTGGAAAAAATACTAAACATATACAAGTTTTGGGACAGACAAGCATTTAGCAGAAACAGTGCAACCCTAAATAAGACCACCCTTTTACTATTGCATATATGTTGTGCATGAGTGTCATCATTCAACATTTACAAACAAGAATTCTAACACACTTCGCATGTAGAGCCAATGATAAAATAAGTGTGATATGCCAAACAATAATTCACAGCTTTGAAAGCGCAGGGAAAATGTGTGATAGCTGACGTCATTTGTACTGGTAAATGACGTCATTCATGGCGTTAGACGGTGTAACGTCGTTTTTACGCTTGAAAGACGTTACAAATACATGTAAACGTATGTGACGTGGTCTAAGTATTGGCGGGAGTTCTTCAGTGCAAAGGCGGAATATTGGAAGAAGCTGAAGACTTCAAATTTGTTTTTGCCGTTTATTGTGCATTAAAATCGAAATAGATCAGCTCAAATGCGTGATTTGTTGCGTTCTCAGCATCTACGATATGATTATTAGCCACGCTTTAGAAAAGCAGAACCAGAACGGAAAAAAACAGCAAGGAGTCTAATTTTAGTAACTAATATACACTGGCAAGCGCGCGCAAGCCAGTGAATATGACAATATATTGACTGGCCACGTGAGCGCTCTAAGCCAATGAAATTCAGTCTTTTTTCTTAGTTATATAATAAAAAATGTTATCATAAAACTGTTTTTACAGTTTGTTTATTCAAACAAAGATAAATAAGCAAAGAAAACCAAACAAAACTGTTGTAAAAATTCATGAAAGTCTTTAATTTACCTGTTGGGAGGTGAAACAGCAAAACATGTCAATTTCATGCAGCACATGCTAGTTTCACACTCATCATGTTATTTTTAGCTCTCTAGAGGGCAATATTGCAGAAGTGTCAAAAATATTAACTTCTGGGAACTAGTTCGAGCTGGTTTTCATGCTATATTAACTTGTTGACCAGTTCAGACCAGTTTCCAGGTAGACATAGAGATTTATGAAAACAAATTGGGCCAATCAGGAGACAGGATTCTCTCCAGTCATATAACAAACTCTGTTACAGACTTACCTGTGATAATATAGGAACTCTGGATCTCTCTGTCAATACTGTTGGTTGTCGTGGTAATAAGTCCGGTTACTGGGTCAATCTCAAAGAAGTTGTTGGCAATACCAGAGGGGATAGAGTACTTCAACTCTTTATTGGGACCTGCGGCAAAAAAACCCCAATGATTATTCTTGCACAATAGATAAGATTATCAGTCACCTCTCATATTAACTGCATTGTAGCACCTTGCCTGATAAACGTTGTCTATCTCACGGCATGTGCCTTTATCAGGTCATGATGACGTTGCACTTTTTGAATGACATCGTTAATGATGCTGAATCAACACAAAATTCGAAAATTACTTCATAATCCCTAGTTTGAAGAGAGAAACAATAGGAAAACTGATAAATAGAATACCAGGTTCGTGTCTTTTGATATCAAGTTTACCAGGCTCTGTTTTGAGAACGCATGTTGAATCGCTCGGCAAGCCTCGGGATAACAAGCTTTCTCAAGCGTTCTTGCCTGGTAGACTTGATATCAAAAGACACTCACCTAGGATTCTCTATATATCTGAGATTTTAGCCTGGCTGTCACATGTGGAATGTTCAGTGGTTGTATTGCAACAAACATATAGTCATCAAGTGATGTCAGTGATATGTCAAAAGTGATGTCATCATGTAACATTTCAGCATATTAAGTAACTTCTGGAAGCTTATTTCAAAAAAAATTTAAAAAAAAATTCAATGGTGAGCATGAAAAAGAATCCATGATCATTTGTGTGAGGGTGGGATAGAAAAATCTGTTCTTGAGCGGTATGATCACAAGTTCACCTTTTGCCTTCCAACCTGCCCCTTTTGTATCAAATGATTTGTTCATTTTCATGTATATCAATGAATCTTGGGTGGTTCAGTTTTTATAATTTGTTAACTGTAGTTTTACTCAAAGTTTTATAATACAATCAGGCAACTAACAGGTTAGCAAAGAGGTAGTTCATGAACTCAAATTAGGAGATTTAGCTGTCATACAAATATAAACAATTTGCCATAGAGTAACAGGTATTTTAATACTGATTGGCAGTTTGGGATGTTTGAAAGACACAAAGACTATGGACATGATACTTGGTAAGTGTAAATTTCCAAATAGTTTTCCTTATTTGCATTAACATATGTTGTAGGTACACATTGGAATTGCCTCACATATGTTGTAGGTACACATTGGAATTGCCTCTATGAGGCAATTCCAATGTGTACCTACAACATATGTCTTTTCAATAAAAAGATTTTCACCATAAGCTTTTTTAAAACAGATTCTCAACCACTTTCATTGTTTCAGTGAAATGAGCATGTAGAAATGAACAAGTTTTCATGTAGTTTGTCATTTACCTGGATGACAATAATAGACTGCCTATTTTATGCTTTTGACAGCTCAACTTGAGACATTTCATTGGAGGATATTGCTAACTTGGTAGTCGTATGGTTGTAAATGTACCTATGTCCAGATCTGTAGCTGCTATCTGTTCAACAACTGTCCCCATTACACTGTGTTCTCTGACACTGGCCTGATATGTAGACTCATCGAAATGTGGGGCATTGTCATTCACATCCAGTACTTGTATGTCTATGACGGTTTCTGACATGCGGGCCGGAGAACCGTGGTCCTGGGCACGGATATGAAGCGAGTAGCTGCTAGTGGTCTCTCTATCTAACTCTGAGGCTACCGTCAATAAACCTGAAACAAATTTAGTATAGTTTTAGAAAAATAATTATTAACCCTTTACACCATAATAATGCCTTTGAAGTGACATGAATTTGAAAATATTATGGAAAGTGGAGCATTTGCTCTTTTGGAGCAAATGCTCCATTTTCCATAATATTTTCAAAGTATTCAAAACTTAACTTAAAATTTTTCTTGATTTTTTCAATGTTGTCTAAAGATAGAAAAAGTGTCATGATCTAAATTATAAAAATATCCTATGGAGTAAAATTTCTTCTCTATGAAAAGATTTGTAATGGTGCTCACTTGAAAAAATTAATGGATGATGTTCATTGGTTGTATTGGAGCTCACACACATGGTTGTCAAGTGGACGACTCATTATTGTGTCAAGTTGACATCATCATGACGGTAATATTGCATTACGGCGTATTTGGGAACTTCTAGAAGTTTTTTTTAAAAATGAAAATGCTGAAATGAATGGTGAGCAAGAAAAAGCCCCATCATTTGTGTGAGGGTGGGGTAGAAAAATCCGTCCCTCGGATCACCTTTTGTGATCACTCTCTGCAAGTCTTGTGATGCCAAAAGGTGATCTTCAGGATAGATTTTTCTATCCCTTTCTTTCTTTAGTTACCGGCTTGATCGAATTATGATCAGTACGCCATCCCACCCGTACACTCATGATAGGTTGAGATAAACAAAATTTTTGAGTGTAAAAATATGAATATTTTCTTACCCATCTGTTTTGGGTGCTCAATAGAACCGCCTCATTGAGACGGTTCTTTTGAGTACCCACAACATATTTTTTGGTTGAGAAATAAGAAAATTAATTTTTTTGTTACACACTCTTAACTTAAGGCCTGCGAGTGGATAGATTCTTATATGAGCCGTGGCATGGGATTTCCAACAATGTGGTATGTGCGACCAGCAAAGCCTCAGATCAGCCTGCGCATACGCGCAGTCTGATCAGAGCCTTTGCTATTCGCTTGAGTATTCTATGATTGTTAAGCTACTGACTGAACACCATTTGGAGTTTCTAAGCTTAAAAGGAGGCTACAGACGCTCGTCCGAGTCTACACTTGTCAAATTGTTGGAAATCTAATGCCACGGCTCAATTATTATAAATAGGAACTTACCAGACTTTGGATCTATGCTGAATGCTCCCAATTTATTCCCAGAAGCAATACTGTAATGTACCACATTATTCCCGCTCTTATTAACATTGCCGTCCGCATCCATTGCAATAATTGGTGACACTCTATAACCAACAGTTTCATCCTCAAACACTTCAAACGGTGTATAATCCTGAAACTTTGGTGCATTATCGTTCTCATCCAGAACAAGAATCATCACTGTGACTGTCCTAAATAACTGACTTTCTCTTGTCGGTGCTTGATCATACGCTCTTACAACGAAGCTAATGAATTTCTCGTCTTCGTAATCTATATTTTTCAACACAGACAATTGTCCGGTATCAGCATCAATAGCCAGATTGTCGGAAGACGGATTTTGAATTTCATATTTTACAGTTCCGTTAACACCTGAATCAGCATCCGTTGCAGTAAAAGTGTAAATCACCATCCCGATGGCTGTATTCTCACGAATTTTAAGGTAAACAGGATTAATCTCAAACACAGGTGCATTGTCGTTTACATCGATGATGTGAATCTTTATAGTTATCACGCTACTCTTAGGGTTGTACACACTGTTATCTATAGCCTTAATTCCTACTGTGTGTGATGAAGCTTCTTCATAATCTATTTCACGTTGTGTATAAATATATCCAGTTTCAGAATCCACAGTAAATAAACCAAAATGATTTCCACCAATGATGTAATATGACACTCTTCCGTTTTCTCCACCGTCTTTATCGTACGCCTGAACTTGTCCGACAGTTGATCCAGTCGGGGTGTTTTCAACAACGTAAAATGTGATGCTGACATTTTGTGGAAACAAGGGCGCTTCGTCATTGTCATCATTCACAAGGATTTCAAATCTCTGCTGCACGAATCTACTCGGACTTCCCCCGTCAGCAGCCACGACCCTGAATGCATATTTAGTTTTAGTTTCATAGTCCAACACTTCCTTCGTGGTAATCCAACCAGTTTTTGCGTCAATTTTAAACTTCTCCAAAGCAGTATCATCACCATCTGAAAAAAAATATAGACATAATTATTGTATTATAAAAGTCATAAAAAGTCATTTATACTATAATATACAATTATTGACATCAATGAGGTAGACATAAGGATTTATCTACCAAAAAAAGTGATTATTCACCGTGGCGGAAAATGAAATGACCCATCCTATTATTTTCAATGATCAAATATGAAAATCCCAAAATTGAAAAAATAAACTTATTACTCTTTCTATACTGATGGATTATTTCAACCCCATCGAAACAATGAAGTTAACCCCTTTTCTGCCACTCACAACAATTAACATCAATTCTGCTTATGTACTTAGATAGCCTATATTGCAAACAATAGGAGCCCAGATCAGAAAGCTCACTTGGGACCAGTCTGATCAGGCTTCATTGTGTTTGCTTCCATGAAAAAAATCTAGTTTGAAGTACACTTGAATATATGCATCATACATTAAAAGCAGACCAGGCCCTCAGATAAGAGTGCGTAACTGAAAATTAGTTTTCTTATTTCTCAACCAAAACATATGTTGTGGGTACTCAAAAGAACCGTCTCAATGAGACGGTTCTTTTGAGCACCCAAAACACATGTTTAAACCGATGAATAAAAAAAAAAAATGACAATTTTACACTAAAATATTTTGCTTATCTGGCCCTATGGCAGACATCATTTTCTATACATAAAATATTGGCAGGTTAAGGGTAAGGATGGTCCGTTATACATTTTAAGAGATTGCAGGCTGAATTTTCAAAAATATATTTCTGCCTCTGTGTTTTTTTAATTTATATTGGTGAACAATGATGTAAGATGAGATGCTGCTCATCTGGGTCTACCGGTACACTGTCAAAATACTTGCCAATACTTTCCAGTATATAAAGAGTAAAAATGGGTGAAAGTTCAAAGTTACCAACCAAAATCCTGAACTTTAGAAATTCAAATCTTAAAAACTGCAGTATGTCTACAAAAAATTAAAATTTTAAGTTAAATTGGAAATGAATCAGAGAAGCTACTATAATCTGCCTAAATCAACATTTCCAGGCTGATTTTCTATGGGAAGTCAGCCTCATAATCCTGAAAACTTTAACCCTAAATGCGCCAATTGCAACAAAAGTGGTCTGCTTTTCTCGTCTGCTGAAATGTTTAAGAAACCTCTATGGAAAACAGTGTAGACCCAGATCAGACTGCTCCTATAGGAGCAGTCTGTTCTGGGTCCACACTGTTTGATTCTATACCTAATTCGTCAGTAATGTAAGGTAATTTTTTGCAGCAGACGACATTTTCAGATGCATATTTTTCTTAGCGCTTTAAGGGTTAACACATGAGTATAGGGTTTAATTTACCTGAAACCAAGGAAAAATAGATAGTTCCATTCTCCCCAGCATCCGGGTCATTAGCTACAATCTGTACGACTCTAATTCTCTTAGGTTGGTTCTCGTCAACTGTCTCACTAAACTGTGAATTCAGTATCACTGGAGTATGATCATTTACATCACTGACCACTATATGTACAGGAACACTAGCATCCTTAGACTGGGTACCAGAGTCCTGTACATGAACTTCAAAATCGTACGACGGTTTGACTTCACGATCTAGACCTCTCGTTGTGAATATATGACCAGTGTTTGTGATGTAAAAATCATCTTGTGACGGAACTAACAAATACTGTAGTAGTGCATTATTCCCTTCATCCTTATCGGTGGCCGAGACATTTCCGACAGTCGTGTTGGCTGGTAGATTCTCTTCAATGGCAAACTCGTAGGAACTGTCATCAAATGTTGGATAATTATCGTTTGCATCTAAAACATAGATGGTTACATCGGCAGTAGTTGACAAACTGGGTAGACCATGATCACGAGCCTTCACATTGATCACATACAGACTTTTCACTTCCCGATCTAACTTCTTCTTTAAGTAAATCCACCCATCAGATGGAAAAATTCCGAAAGTATCGGAGAATTCTGAATCCAGGAGACTAAATGTAATCCTTCCATTTTCACGAGTATCCAAATCTGTTGCGGAAATCTGTACAATTTTAGAGCTAGCAGGATCAGCTTCTGACACATATGCCGCAAAAGATGGATGTAGAAACTTCGGCTCATTGTCGTTAGCATCTTGCACATGGATGATCAGGGTCATACTGCTGCTTCTCTGTACCAAGGGACCCTGATCATAAGCGCTAATAATAACATCATACTGTTTCCTCTCCTCGTAATCGAGTTTGGCTCCAACGGCAAGATGGATCTCCCCACTCATACTATCAATGTCAAACAAATCATTAAAGTTTTCAAGTCGGTATTTCACTTCTCCATTTCCATTAGCTCTACTGTCCTTGTCTGTGGCGTGAGCCGAGTAGATTGTGGTCAGGTGATTGATAGCTTCCGAGACAGAGGTTGAGATGTAGGTACTGCTAAACTGTGGGGCATTGTCATTGACATCATCAATTGTAACATTCACCTGAAAAACATAGACACATGGGTGAAAGGCCAAATGACCAAAATCCCTAATTTGTTAACTATCATGCTGAATATTTTTATGCTCTACGCTCCTCTCCAATTTTTATCCAGTTAACCTGCATCATTCCAATTTTAAGCATGTATTTTCATTCGGAGTGGAAAACAGTGTGGATCCTGATCAGATGGCTTCATCAGAAGCCAGCTGATCCGGATCTACAGCGTTTTCAAAAAGTTAATAAATCTGGGTTCATCAGAACAAGGGTTAAGAAATTTAAAAACTTAAAACTTATAGTATGGCAACAAAATATTAACAGAACTTTACAAGTTTAAATGCTCACTTGTCTTTAGGTAAACTAAAAATAAATCGGGGAAGCTATTATGGTCTGCCAAATAGTACATTGTATATGCTCAAAATCAGGAATAATCCTGAAAACTTTCAGCCAGTGGATCTGTGCCTACACTGTATACAAAAGAGGGTATATAAATTTTGAAGATAGTATGTGTACAGTGTGCTTATTAGGTCAAATACCTTAGCCTTCAGCGTTCAAGCTGGGCACTGACAGTAGTGAGAAGTGACTTCTCCCTCCAGGAAAATTTGGGAGAAGTGACAGTCAGATAGGGAGAAATTATAGTGCAAAATTAAGGCTTTTTCTGTCAATTTAAAAGCAAATTAACCATTACATATACTATTGCCATTAAATGGAAGGAGAAATAAGATGCATTGGTAGTAGATTGTCACCATAGCTTGCATTTGTGTGGGGACTGAATGAAAATTGTAAAAAAAAAAAAGGGAGACTCCCACTTCTCCCTGGATCCCATTTTAGGGTGAAATATTGGCCTCTAGGGTGACTATTCCCATCTAGTTACCCCCAGCTTTTTTCCTGGCTCTTTATTTATGCCACAAATTGAATGAAAAGTATGTTAAAGAAGTTCAGTGTTCACAATTTTAGATAATTTACTGGGCTCAATATTTCAACAAACCTGGGATGTTCCGAAGATAGGCAGGTCTCCTACTGTAGCCATAATATTGAGTAGAAGAGAAGGATATTCATCATGGTCCAGTGATTTTGCTGTGTAAATGTGGCCAGAGTCTGGAGTGATCCTCAAGAAGGAATTCCTGTCACCAGAGACAATGGAGTAGTGGATATCTGGAAGAGATTACAGAAAATGATAACAAAATTAAAACAGTGTTTTCAGAGGAAAACTATGTCCAGCCAACCATTAATTGGGTGAAGTGTGCTTACTAAGTGACCTTATACTTCTCTTTTAGCAGTCAGTTCAGTATTACATTTGTAATTTCATGATAGCTGTAGTTTGACATTCATCCGCTGCTGAGTATAATATTGGTTCAACCCCAACATGACTGAAAAATTGTTCACTGGGATGTAAAGGAACAACAAAAAATTGACATTCAAAGTGCTGCAACCTTCATGAGAAAGTCATGGTCACCAAAATCTAATAATTTCTTTTCCATGTAACATTGTTGTGTGTATGCAAGTCTGGTCAAAATCCACCAGTTGGTCAAGGAGATAACATTGCTGTCTATACGCAAGTTTTGTCAAAATCCACCTATTGGTTGAAGAGATAGAGTGCGGACAAGACTGATTTTGCAATCTTTATAGCAATGAGACCTTGAAAATTTGGTCAATTAAAGTAAAAAGAAATCTAATCAACTCATTATTGTGTCCAAATGCTACACAGTACTTAAAGTTTTACCAGAATTCATTTTTCATTTCAAAAGTATAGGTTGCAGACAAGCTTTTTTGGTTGATGAAAAAACATTCAATATGGTATCAATTCAGCAAATGCTAAAAATTGTAACATAATCAGAATCTCTTCTACTTACTAGATGAACTGCCAGCATAGGTGGCCCTTACACTCCCCACGTAGGCATCTGGGTCCACCTTCTCACTGATAGAATATCTGTACATATCCCGTTCAAACTGCGGTGGGTTGTAGTTTGGTCCAGTCACGCTCAGATAAACCTCGGCTGGCTCCCCAGAATGTCGCCCTCCACCATCGACAGCATCTATTCTCAGAGAATACAACCTCTCGCCAGATGGCAGGGTATTTGTAAGAAATATAGTACCTGTAAAAATACAGCAGGCCTTTAGTTAAGAGTGCGTACTGAAAAAATAATTTTCTTATTTCTTAACCAAAACGTATGTTGTGGGTACTCAAAAGAACTGTCTCAATGAGACTGTTCTTTTGAGCATCCAAAACCTATGTTAAAACTGATGGGTAAGAAAATATTTACAGTTTTACGCTTAAGATTTTTTTTTATCTAAACCTATAAATACAGTATGGTAAATGTTCAAAAAATTTTGAATGTGTGTTGCCTGCCAAATAGGCCTAGACAAATAGGACAGACTGAGATCAGACTGTTCCTGTTTGCCATTTCATTGCCACATAATATACATTTTATGACTTATTCAAAAAAATTTCACACACTGAAAACGTCACTAAGGACTTGTTGTTTCAACAAGCAAACAGCTAAGATTTGTGGGTGTCATTTGTCATACCTTCTGTTAAAGTTGAGATTTCCAATGTTTTATCAGGTTTTGCTCCAATTTAATTCTAGAATAAAACTGTATGAAATTGATTAATAATAATTAAGATCTTGAGTTTTTATTCATTAATTGCTTTAATTATAATTTTAATCAATGGCAAAGGACAGGTGATTTTAACATTGAATGAGCTGTGTGGGTCATAAAATATAGTCTCTAGGTCTCAATGAGCAAGCATTATGGACTAGTCATTTGTAACCACATCACACCCACCCCCTCCCAACCCAACCTATGTTAAATGGCAGGGGCAATAACTTTTCATAATTTACAGCCCTGTTAAAAGTACCCTGCTCATTATCCACGCTATCATCCCACCCATCCCCTTAGGCTTAGGCCGAGAAGGGGAAGATGCACAGTGGATACAAATGACTGGTGCATTAAAAATGTTTGATACTTTGCTTGCAATTGTGTTGTTACCTACCTTTGGCGGGGTCAATGCTGAAGTACCCTTCATTATTCCCAGCAACAATGCTATAAGTCACCTTGCCATTATCACCAGAATCAAGGTCACTCGCTTGTACCGTTATAATTTCTTCGTTCGCAGCTGTGTTCTCTCGGATGTTCTTGCTGTAGTTACGAGGGTAGAATATTGGAGAATTGTCGTTGATATCTGTCAGAGTTATCTGCACATGAGCAGTAGTCGAAAAATCACCTGAAACACAATAAATAGCCATAGAAAAGGCAGCCCTAGTTAAGAGGCTTTATTCTGCCGAAAAACAGTGCTTATCTTCCTTATCTCAATGAAAACATCGGAGCGCAGTGGCTCACATGGTAGAGTGTTAGACTTGAAATCAAAGGGTTGCTAGTTCGAGTCTCACAGCCAGCAGAGTCACTGTTTAGTACTGGTTCAACCCTGGAAGACCTGTCCTGACATGACTTGAAAAATTGTTGACTGGGACGTAAAGAATCAACTCAAACAAAACAACATATCTTTTCATCCAGAAATAATCAACAAGCCAAATGATATGAACAGTTGGAAAGTTTTGAAACACTTATGTAGGTCCAAGTTAGCTTGAGCAGATAAAAACTTAATTAAGGCCATTTCATTTTCACATTAAATCATCCTAAGCAGCAGGGGAAGAACAATGACTCAGATCAGACAACACAAATGAGCAAGCTGGCTTTAGCCTTCAAATTTTGTATATTAAAGTTAATCATTAACTGCGTAGCCTTCAATTTGTAGCCCAAGTTCAGAAAGGGTTTATTGGTTGTAGGAATGTGACAGGAATCCCATTTTCTGATTTTCCCCAAGTTATGACTACTGATATAGAAGAAATTAATAATCAAAATACTGTCCATCAGCTTGACACGCTTATTAATAGACTGATGAATGTTCATTGAGAATCAAGCAAACAAAATGCATCAGACTTTGCTGTCCATATGATTGACACTTGGGTGCATACAAAATTAGCCTCCAGATCTTTGCATGCTGGGAAAATTTTCGTTTTTTTGCCGTCTGCTGATATTTTTCAAAATCAATTTTTTCGAAAATTTATTTCAGTAACACAATCAGACAGACAAACAGTTTGTATCCAGATCAGGCTAGACATTTTTTCGGGCCTGATCTGGGTTCTAACTGTTGCAAAGATTATTAGCAGACGACAAAATTCGCCGCTAGAAGGCAAAGCAATGTCTTATTCAAAGGCTTCCAACTCACCATTGTCCTTAGCTACCACTGGAAAATCATAGACTTCTTGCAGTTCGAAGTCAAGTTCCTTGGCAACACAGATCTGCCCAGTGTTTATATCAACTCGAAACATGTCTATAGTAGGTAGTGCCTGCTCAGCCATGAAATAGCGTATATGCCCATTCACACCACAGTCCGGATCAGTAGCATTCACCTGAAATGAGAACAGAAGTTTTTCCATTAAATCTTTGCATGTTGGGGAGTTCTGGACGCCTTTTTGTCGTCTGCTGATTTTTTCAAAATCAACTTTTTCAAAAAAAAAAATTCAGAAATACCATCAGAGTGTCAAACAGTTTGGATCCAGATCAGGCCCGACATTTTGTCGGGCCTGATCTGGGTTCTAACTGTTTGCAAAGGTTACCAGCAAATGACATTTAGACTAAGCTAATGATGCTACCTAATTAGCCTCTTATTGTTTGGCATAAAATGGGCAATTTTAATTGGGAACCCATTTACGTAATGATATCGTTTTGAACCCATTTAGGTAATGATATCCTTTTTAGTAAGGATTGTTTGTTTGTTTGTTTGCTTTACGTCCCAAGTCAACAGCTATGGTCATTGCGGGACGGTCAGTTCACCTAACCACACTTTTTCCTGGGCAGGCTTGAACAAGCGGTTAACCAGTAATTCGTGCACATACTTTCGCTTGTAACTGACAAAGGCACTGTACTGTGTGCATGTGTAATAAACTCCATCCTCACTGCTTAGTACCTGCATTAGTAGGTTCAACCAAAGAAAATGTATCAACATGGCTTAAACATTCCTGACTAAACTCAATAGCCATCACAGTCTGTGCAGTAGTCAGCTTAATCTTGATAAAATAGTTCAAAATGTTTGACTAATGACTTCTGCTGCAATATACTTCAACAGACGCCAAAGGTTTAAGTTGCTTAGTACAGAACTTTTAACTAAATCCAAATTTAATTCTATAAATATGAAACAGGTGCCCAATCAAGAAAACTAATCACCTGCTCTTGAAGAACTAAACTATCTAAAATCTAGCAGATTTTTTACCTCCTTTTTTCTCTTCCAGGAATAGAGCTTCCCAAGAGCTTCCTACGTTTTTAGCCCTCAGTCCAGTTGTTCAATACATCTTTGCCAACTAAGTGTCATCTGCTGATAACTTTTGCAAACAGTTTGGACCCAGATCAGGCCCGACAAAATGTCAGGTCTGATCTGGATCCAAACTATTTGACACTGATGGCATTCCTGAAATAATTTTGCGAAAAAGTGGATTTTGGAAAAAATCAGATGACAAAAAAGCATGCAAAATTACCTGGTAGGTAATGGTAGTCTGAAAATGCTGTCTACTTATTATGTCTGCTGCATATATTCAAATGCACTCCATGTTACTTTTACCATGGTAGCAAACATTGTGAACCCTGATCAGAGCAGAGATCCTGAGGGAGCAGTCTGATCTTAGTCCATAATAACATATTGTTTGCAATGAAGATTTATTTTTATTAACCCCCACAAATCAAATCATTATTTATTATTATTCAATTACAAAATAGATATCTACCAAACTCTTTTTCACCATTCACACAATAGTTGTCTGCTCTCTCATCTGCTTATGTACTTAGGGTATTCAGCAGCCTATCTGAATTCCGAAATATGAAACATTTAATGTGGCATATACAATTCTTCATAGTTCATGTTATATACCAAAACACGGCGAAGAGACAAACAGTAAAATGTGTGATCAAAAAGCATAGTTGTGCAGTGATATCAAGATCAGTTTGTTTTCACATTATAAATGCTATAAAGCTCCTTTTTATTGCAAACATCTTTATAAATAAAACATTTGGCAGATAATCTAACTGGAAAACAGCTGTAGTAATCAGTTACTTTCACTTTTTACCAGTTGGAAAAGTATTATTACGTACATGTACGTTGTAAGGTTTTTTCTCATATTCATAATGGAACTTTACAACATTGTTCTGATTTCACCATGGAAACAAGGGTTTCCACAGAACTATTACAGGAAAATTCTCTTTTCTGCCATCTTTTTACATCCAACACCGATAATCAAAGGGGCTTAGGTATTAACTGCACATTGGCGAGCAACCAGGTGTCTGACAATACTGAACAGCCACATAGAAGGCTTGATCATAAAATTCAGATCTCTAGCCCCACTACATAGCTTTGCATACATGTTTAGAGAATGACTTTAAGCATGTGATACGGTAGGACCGTTGATGTGTCTGATAATTGTCTGCTAACATCAAATGAAGCACTCCAAGGTTAATTCAATAAAGGGGTAATGTATCTGAGCCCCAGGTCAGTCAAGGTGATACCACACAACTGTTGCCAGTGCAGGGTTCTAGAAAAACATTAGAATCGATCATCAATCTTCAAGGATCGTGTACCAACTTTTTCCAAATTAAACATACCCACTCTTAACCACTTTACATCCCTAGGAGACAGAAAAGGCAATTAAGACTATTAACATTGACAATTAGCAATCAAGCAAGCAATTAGGCAACATGATTGCTTTTTCTAATTGAAACTTGTGGAAAAAAAATAAAATTACAATGAACAAACATATGCTTCACAGGACTTTAGTTAAGAGTGGGTACCAAAAAAACAATTTTCTTATTTCTCAACCAAAACATATGTTGTGGGTACTCAAAAGAAACGTCTCAATGAGATGGTTCTTTTGAGCAACCAAAACATATGTTAAAACTGATGCGTAAGAAAATATTTACAATTTTATGCTCAAAAATTTTGTTTATCTAAACCTATGGCTTCATCTAGAACTCAATATGATGAGACTGGTGGGTAAATTAAGGAAATTTATCTTATCATTAACTGCTATAGCAATTAAGAGAGTCTATAATTTTCAGACCATTAATCCCCCAACAGCTGACCATTTAGTAAAAAATATATAGATCCAGTTACACTATGATTTGGCCATGGGAGTTGTATCCCTTGTACCATTAGCAATTTGCTCCTTTTGTTCCTCCATGCTCAACAATCAACAAAATGAGATTTCCAACAATGTGGCATTTTGACAAGTGTAGACTCAGATGAGCCAGTGCAGTATCCCTTTAAGCTTAGAAACTCCAAATAATGTTCATTAATGTTAACACTCGTAGAATATTCGAACGACTAGCAAAGGCTCTGATCAGACTGCGCGAATGCGCAGGCTGATATGAGGCTTTGCTGGTCGCACATACCACCTTGTTGGAAATCTCATGCACTGGCTCATTAATATATTATGCACCTGATAGAAATTGTCCGCAAGTGGTAGAAATAGACGGACACAAACACTTGAGGTATTACTAAATACTGAAACACACCCTGGCTGTTTTGCCCATAACAGTATGCATTTCCTGTTCCTTTCAGTTACTTTATTTTAAAATCTTGATAACCCAGAAAAATGAGCGAAAGGGTGTACCTATAATGTGGTTCATTAAAATAAGTTGCAAATGGTGAGGCAAGCTTTTTTGTGAATGCCTATACTTGTGATATTATAAGGCTGAATAACAGTGTGTTTCAAAATTAACTTTTTTAAAAGAATATTATTCTTTTAGAAATACCATCAGAGTGTTAAACAGTTTGGATCCATTCTGTCTGGCTTGATCTGGGGCCAAGCTGTATGCAAAGGTTATCAGCAGACGATAAAAGTTGTCACCAGAAATGTTCACATAACAAAGACCATTAAAACTTGAGCAAAATCACATCAACAGTTGCACACGGCAGGAAATACCAAACGCTAAAAATCACTACTCCGTATAAACATAAAAAATTTAAGGCCCCCCTTAAAATGGCTTTTATCAAGATAATTTAAGATTTCATTCATAATTATGATATATAATGACACGCTGTGCTGCATCTGATTGCAAATTTAAACCCGTAAATTATATCCATTATAAAGCAACTGCAATATTCAACAACATTAAGTGCACCTGACGTTCCAACAAAGATTATCAAAAGTATAGCTACGTGTATCAACTTTACATAATCACAAGGTTGTGACTCTTCAAGGCAGGGTGGCAGGGTGTGCAACATGCAAGATTGTAGAGCTGTCAGTACTCGATATATGTGAGGATGGTCCCAGGGTCTGCTGATAGCTTCTCGCATGGGTGAAAGTTCAAAATTTCCAAAATCCTGAACTTAAGAAAATCAGAACTTAAAACTTACTGTATGCCTCCAAAGTATTAGAAATTCTAAGCCAAATTGTCCAATACTTTTAGATAAACTGAAACTAAATCAGAAACGCTATTATTATCTGCAGAATTCAGGATTTTGAGGCTGACTTCTATGGAAAGTCAGCCTCAAAATCCTGAATTCAGGAATAATCCTGAAAACTTTCACCCATGTTCTCGCTGCCATCTGGTTTGATGCAATAAAATTATTACTTCATTGTACATATCAAGGTGTCTCGGGTAAAAAATTTCATACTTCCCTGAAGATTGTTGTAACCATATAGCAAGTACTACCCAGTTCCTGACATTTTGTTTGGTTGTGCTGATTCTTTACATCCAAGTCAACAATTTTTCTGTTATGTCGGGACAGGTCTACCTGGGCTGAACCAGTACTAAGCAGAGGATAAAGTGTCTTGCTCAAGGACACAACGCAGTGCCTCCAGTGAGGCTCGAACCAGCAACCCCTTGATATTGAGTCAAGCACTCAACCACAGAGCAACCGCGCTCCTCTTCCCAAAATTTTATCTAGATCTTCACAGTTTGCTAAATTAAGTATCTGTTTATGGGTTTACAGTATATATACAGGATTACTGATATTGAGCCAAATCATGAGAAAATATGTCCATTTGCGGATCCAGAGGGGGAACAGGGGTCCTGACACCCCCCCCCCCCCTGAAAAATCACAAGTGTCTATAATATAAGTTTCCTTAGAAATACTGGTACGGATCCTCCTCGGACCTTTGGGTCCAATTACTTCTCGAGGGGTTTGTACGACCCTCTGTGAAATACGTTCAGACGACTGAAATAAAAACATCGTCACTGGGTCTGGACCACCCCCTGACAAAATTTTCTGGATCCATGTCTGTCTTTGTGTTTGAAATCAGTAAGGACCAAGAATGAACTACACTTAAAAGATTGAATACGGTATCTCAGCAAATCAAAAATCATTAAAATAGGTTAAAAAGGCTTTTAACATTTAATTGTTGTTCAATATTTAAGAACAATACTCTTAAATTATCGCATGCAAGCACTTCAATGATAACACGTACGGTACTTAACGTTTTAACCCAATACCCTACCCGGATATATCTATTTTGAAAACAGTGTTGATTCAGATCAGCTGGCTTCAGAAGCCAGCACTGTTTTCCACTCTGCTTTTAAATACATGCTATATATCCGGAATCCTGCATATAATTTAATCAATTGGATAAAAACTTGGGGGGGGGGGGGGGGAGTGTGTAAAATATCCAGCATGGTAATGGTTAATATGAGGTCATCGTTATCATATATGAAATTAATTTGAAGACTATTTTTATCTTTTAAGTGTAATAAGTGGTGACAAAAAATCTTGGAGGGTTACCACTTCAGAATACTGCTTTACTAAAACAAACACTCGGACTTATCAGAAGAGATGTTAGTAAAAGCCGACATAGTTTTCACACCAGATCCGCTGCATGTATTGTGAGAATACTTAAAACTAAACCCACAACAGTTTATATGGTTGGTTTTGATTCTTTATGCCCCAGTTACCATTTTTTCAGTCATGTCCGGACAGGTCTTGCGGACCAGAGCTGAACCAGTACTAAGCAGATGATAAAGTGCCTTGCTCAAAGACACAACGCAGTGCCTCCAGTGATACTGACAAACCCAAAACCTCTCAATCCCCAGTCAAGGACTCTTAGTCTACCACTGAGCCACCACGCTCGGTCCTCACAACAGTTTAATAATAATTTCTGCCTTCCAATATAGAGGTTCCGATAGCAGATTTTTATTTGTATTGATGCTTTATTCCTGTGAGTGCAGATATAGCAGAGGATACCTTATAATGTTCTGGTGAACATTTTCTGTCAATGCTCATGATATGCTAACAGGTATACTCTTGAAGTCACACAAAAAAAACTTTCCTCTGTACCCATAATGGACCAGCAGGTGAGACTTAATTAACACTCAAAAAGATGACCTGTAGTCATAAAAAGTATATCAAAATATCCGAGTGCATGCTTTTGCTGCAGGCTGATATGAACCTTTCTCGTTCACTGAAAGAATGGACAAGTTTTCTCATGTAAATTTACAGTAAAGAAAATGAAAAATGATAAAATTATTACTTAATATTAAATAATAACAATGTTCTTCTAAATCCAACATAGTTTAGAGTATTTAAAACTTATTGCTTTCTTCCAGCGATAAGGCATGTAAAACACACACAGAGGCATCCCATTAGGTAACAGAACTTAATGTCTGTGAAAACAAATATCAAATATCTGAGCACATATCTTTCTTTTTTAATGAATTGCCAGAATTTGGTGTATGTTTTTGTCTTACCGTAATCATTCAGTAAATATACCCATTGGTATAGTGCATATTTTCTCATTTTTACTGTAGTTCTATGAAAACATTATCATGTAGGCTTTCTCACTTAATTTCCCAGCTAGCTGTGCATCAAAGTGTCAAGCAGTTTGGATTGGCCTGATCTGGGTCCAAAATGGTTGCAAAGGTTTTCAGTAAATGACAAAACACGTCACCAGCAGGGAAAGAGTAGGTCATGTGCTTAATTTGAATGCACAGTTAAACCTATCTTAAGCGGCCACTCAAAAAGAAGACCAAAAATTGGTTTTCAAGACTGATTATCGCTTAATGCAGGTCAAAAGTAATGCAGAATGCTCTCTTGGCAATACTTTCGACCTTCATTAAGCTTCCATTTGTCTTTAAAAACCTTTGTTTGTTTTTTTCTATTTTTGAGTGGCTGCTTAAGACCGGGTTTACTGCACTTTAAATCTCTCTGCTGCCTAAACATGAAATATTGACAAGCAAATGTTTTCATTTTTAATAAAATTTAAATACTTTTTTTCTCTTTTAATTTTTAAAAGCTCAAAACAAACAGCATGTGAACAGTAGTAAGTACCCCCACCCCACCCTCAGAATATCTCATAAGCTGATCGGAATGCATGGCCAGTTGCTGGGTGGGAGAGGTTGGGGTGTAGAAATGATCAGTATGCATGCATGGAGGGGTACAATGTATGCGCATTCAGTGCAGCATAATGTCAAAGCTGATGCAAAAATGTTTTAAGTAAAATATTGGCATTGATATAACATTCCTTGATATAATGATAATTCCAAATACAATTATTCAAGATCCTATCTGTTAGGAGATATATTAAGACAAACACAGGCAGCTGACTAAGAAACAAACAGACTTTCTCTAAAATTACATTAGATAAAGGGGAGATAAGAAAAGAAAAAGTTTGGATGATATAATCTTGCCCAATGAAAGACATCCCAGTTACAGATATGTTTTTTTTTTTAAATATATTTCCATTATTTCGTCATAAAAACCTTCTTGTGGATGATCATTGGAATCGCCTCATTGAGGCAATTCCAATGATCACCCACATGATAGGTTTTGAAGCAGAAATAAAGGAGGTATTTTTATAATAATCTCAATTTTCCATTGATCTGGGTTTTGTAGATAGAAAGGCAGCTCCTGACATGTCAGTTTGTCACTAAAGACAAACAGCTGCTTATCTGCCCCATTTAGTAGTTTATTTATACATACATATTTCTATCCCTAATTACCTGAGCTGGGTGGTTCAGGATCTTTTTCACATGAAACAACAGTTTCGAAAAGATGCTATCTTTGTTAACACCATCAACAGTATTTCAGCCATTTTGAGCCAAAGTTGAGGTTGTACACAGTTAACGTTGTTGATTCAGTGCTCTACTCTTACAGTTACAGAGAATACAGGATTTTCTGATGAACAAATTTAAAGTTCCAAGGGCAATAACTAAAATTGTATAAAAGCAGGAGATATGGTTTCTGTACTCTGCACGCCGTCTAATGTTGATGGTTAATATTAATGAAGTTTCATGAAGATATCTTGAGAGTTTTATGACAGCAGAAATAACCCCAAAAGTATAAATTAATGCAAGAGTTGTGGTTCTTGTGCTCAGCATGTTTTCTAATGTTGATTGATATTTATATGAAGTTTATGAAGATATCGTAAACGGTTTTCAAGTAACAGATCGGTCTCAATTTTTGAAGAACACAGTTCAAAGGAGAAATATTTATTCAAAAAGTATAAATGCAAAAGTTAAGGTTCTTACACCCTGCAAGTTATCTAACTTTGATTGGTATCTATATGAAGTTTAGTGAAGATATCTTGAACAGTCTGCAAGTTAGATTTTGTGACAGACAGACAGATGCGGAAAAACAATATGTCTTCCAACCCGAAAGGCCGGAGACACAATTAAAGCTGAATGGTCTAACAGTAGTCAATGAGACTCCAATTGTTGAAAGAGTTATTAATTATCAATAAATATTTTAAGTGACTGTGGGGACACAAACAAAACAACGAAGAGATAGCACCATAAACAGAAACTCTCTCATGCATCCAAATGGAATTTGAAATATGAGCCAGTCCACAATGAAAAGGTACTATCACATTTGCAAATCAGTAAGGGCTCAAGCCCACCTGTACATTAAGAGCCTGCACATCCATTGCAAGCGCATTCACTATAACTTGCAAACAAATAGCCAAAGCTACTTAGAAGAATTTGATAGAATCAGACAAAAACTTTAGACACCAATTCACCCACTTAACGCTTAAAGCACCAATCACAACTGCCGCAGACGACAAATTTTGCGACATCTTTCCCAATTTTCGAAAAAAATAAGATATATGATATTACATGAGAATCGTCTGCCAGCAGACGATTCTCATGAAATATCATGCCTTATTTGTTATTTTTGAAAAAGCGGCAAAATTTGCAATTGTCATCTGCTGCAAATTATAGATGGCGCTTTAAGGGTTAACTTGTGCCTATGAGAAAAGCACCAATATCTGGACTGTTGGCCAATTTATTTGTCTGAAGAAACATACACAATGAGATTATTTACAGTGACAATGATGACATTAATACAACAGGGATGGCACAAGGACCATTTGAAACACAAACATTGACAGACTACCAAGATACAGAAACAGCCATCCATCCTATGCAAATACTCTCAACAACATGGGAATTTTTCACTTAAATTAAAATTCCTTTCTAAGCATTGATCACTGATAACCTTTGCAAACTGTTTGGACCCAGATCAGGACCAACAGAATGCCAGTGTTTGACAATCTAGCTGCTAGCTGATATGCTCCTGGAAGATTTTTCCGAAAAAAGTTTTTGAAAAAAGTCAGCAAATGCAAACAAAAGCATGAAAAATTACCAAGCATATGCAAAGAGATAAGTAACAAGCTTAAAAGAAACAAATTTTAATTGACAATTAAAAAATTAAAGCACCATGGAGTTCCGTGAATTGGGCTTTGCTGATATTGATGTACAGTCAGGCCTTGGGTAACAAAGATTCATGTTATCATGGAACAGTCACATTGGAAGTGTCACTGAAATTATGGCTTTGTTGCCAAAATGAATTATCTAAAGTAAGAAATGCAAAAACTGTTTGCTCATGTGATAAGAGTTATGCAACAGAATAAACTTTTCTTTTCAATCTATATGCATCTGTTCTGAATTTCAAAACAGTCTTAAGATAAAACATTGGCACAAGTCTTTATTACAGTTTGTTGCAATATATCCATGAGCGCTTCAACCAGATGAAATGGTACCTTTATTATTCACTGAACTCTTAAGCACCCGCATAAATAAAAAGACAACATTTTAAAATTTTGTTGTTGCCTACACTGTACGTATTACCGCAAATGTGAGAAATTGAAAATGTAATGATGGAGCACCAAACAGTGTAAATCTTGAGCAATGTCTTCTCTGAAATATTTAGGTAAATTTGGTGTCCTAGACTGCATCTAGACTGGCTCCAGTCCTTAAAACAATTATTCATCATTGTGTCATATCATATATTTGTAGCTAGTCTAACTCTGAAGACTCTGTTTAAAACAGAGCCATCAGAGTTAGAATAGCATGACACATTGATGAAAAATTGTTTCAAGGACTGGAGCCAGGTTATGTTGCATCCCAAATGCTGATCGAGCTAATAATGCACTTCAGAAATAATATGATATGGTTATGCTGTCTTTGTCTGTCACTAAAGTATAGAAATGTTCCACATAATTTCTCACCTAATCTATCACAAAGCCTATCTAATCTATTCTAAAGCAAGGAGTATTAATTTAATGAAGAAAACAGAAAAATCTGCTGCTTCCTGCACAAGTCTTGCTAATACTCTGTGGGTTTCAAATTCCATAGAATAGTTCTTTGAAGCTTTGTGAATAACAGCCATGCTTTAGTTAAAGATATCAATTCAGAAAGTGCTGCCATTTCTTCTGCTTCGCACCTTCAAAACTCTGTCTTTGTCTACTTGTGTCATCTGCTAAGACGTACAGGTTTAAACTTTCATGAAAGAAGCTTAACTACACATCTTCAAAGCTAGACTGTTCGGAGTATTTTTGTTCATCATCATCATAGCACATACTCTTTTTGGCTGGCGAAATCCTCAATATTGGCCTTGACGTTCGGGGTTTGCGAACAACAAAGCGGCAGGCCAGTTAGCATTCAGGCAGACAGTGATCAGCGCCTTTGTTATTAGCTTACTGCAAAGTTTCATATCTGAACTTACCAGGTCACGTAGCCCAGTCCGTAACGTGTCTGGCAACAGATGAGAGTCTGACGGTCGCGAGTTTGATCCCGGCCAGGTCCCATACTTTCATGGATATTGATTATGAAATAATTTCTACGGTCATTTAGACTCCTCCCTTCTGCTGAATCATTCAAGAAGGATTGTTGTCAGTTAATAGCGAAGGTATGTGCACAAAGTACTGGTTAACTGCTTGTTCAAGCTTGCCCAGTAAAAAAGTGTGGTCAGGTGAAAAGTGTGGTCAGGTGAACTGACCGTCCCGCCATGACCATAGCTCTTGACGTGGGACTTAAAGCAACAAAACAAACAAAATACAAAAGCATATCTGAACTTGCTACAAGCAAAATTGCAACTTTATAGCTAGTCTCTGTGGAAACCCCGAAGACAGGTTTTCTTGCGGCAAGGCCCATATAAAATATGCCACCCAAAATCATGGTGTCTAATACTGTCCACAAAGTTTCAGCAGATACAAAATTTATTACAGATGGATAGACAAACACCAGCGTCATAACAATACAACCATTTTTTTTTCAAAACGGCCATATAGAAACAGTTTTTCTCATAATGTGGCTCATATAAAATCTCTGCCAGCTCATATTTTAACACTCAAGGACAGCCCAACTTTGCAATTTTGGATTATGTACTTGAAAAAGATTCAAAAAGAAGAAAATACACATATTTTATGTAACAAATTGCATGGTAGCCAAGTTCCCAGACTATAGCAGCCAGATTAATTTCACCCACTGTAATACCAAACCCATTATTTCTGCGAGCGGAAAGCTATAATTTGAGCCAGTGCACGAGATTTCCAACAATGTGTTATGTGCGACCAGCAAAGCCTCAGATCAGCCTGCGCATACGCGCAGTCTGATCAGTGCCTTTGCTAGTCGCTTGGGTATTCTTTGCTTGTTAAGCTACTGACTGAACACCATTTGGAGTTTCTAAGCTTAAAAGGAGGCTACAGAGGCTCGTCCTAGTCTACACTTGTCAAGCTGTCAAATTGTTGGAAATCTCATGCGGCGGCTCATTTTTGTCTGGTAAAATGTGCCATATAGCCCAGAAAGTTTGGCTGAGGTTGTTATAGAATATATGCAGCCTAATAAAGAAAGCCTAATATGCTTAAGCTTACACATCTATGCATGATTGGCTTTCTTTGTCTTTTCAAAAGCTCATGAATGGTGTATCTTATCATGATCAGTCAACTTCCCAAACAGTTCTTTTTTATAGGTTGGTTTGTGATCAAATTAATATGATAAAAAAGAATTTTTTTATTGCCACAAAATGCTAACAAATAAAAGTTGGTACATATGATCGAGTTATAAGCAAACTCCGACAAGGGCAAACAGTTAGAGTTGACGACCACTGACCTGTTCAGCTATAAGAGACTAGAATCCCTATTTAGAATCTTGTTTTATTTCTTTCTTTTTTTTGAAGTAGATATAAGACTTTTTAAGACATATGTGAAACAAAAAATGTGCTGATCATACAGACTGTACAGATGCAGTGGTTGATCATACCACAGAGTCTAGACTAAAGAAATTATGGTACTTAGTGGTTTTATAAAAAGATGGACCCAGGGTGACACAACAGTGTAATTAACTGCAGCATATGCTAGCTCATAATTATTATCATGTTGTATTAGGATTTATCAAATGACGTCGTGTCTGGGAGTGATATAACGCCATGCAATAAAATCGATAAACCACTTGTGGTTTACAGATTTCGTAAAGTTACATAATGACGTCCATAATAAGGCTGCCTAAAAGATGCCGAAATATTGATGTTTTCACGCCAAAAATGTGACTTTTAATTCATTTTAATGCCATGTGATAAATAGAATCTAACATTCGTCTCCTGAATTATTGAATTCATTGCGAAAAAGAGATAAAATGCTTGGCAAGCCTCACATTTTATCTCTTTTCCACAACTCGCTTAATAAATTGAATAAAACATGAGCACTCATGTTACAGATCCTCTATAAGTCAATACTACATGTCTATAAACTAACTGGATAAGCAGCCATCTTCACACCCAACAGATTGAGATCTACACCATTTCAAAATTTTCTAGGTTCAGCACCAAGGTCATTGTTTTCCATGAAAACCAGTCCAATGTTTTGTAAAAGCTCTCCTGCTTGAAAACCACAAAAGAGTGGGCTTAAGTTCTTCCTGTGTAATTTACGGATGACCAGTCCGCAAATATTGTCACAAATTAAAAACTGTTTACATGAACCTTTTGAACAATGAAATGAACTGGCATTCTTATAAAATGCCATCCTTTGTGTCACAAAATAAACAATGACCTACAAATGATCACAAATGAGTTTGGTGAAAGACCAGAAGAATTTCATCTACAAACAAATAAGAAAGCTCCCGACCTTGAACTACAGTAAACTCTGGAAAACCCCAACCAAGATTTGTTTGTTTGATTTGATTCTTTACGTCCCTGGAGTCAACCATTTTTCAGTTATGTTGGATTGGGTCTTCCTGGGTTGAACGGTGAACCAGTACGAAGCAGGGATTAATGTGTCTTGCTCAAGGACAATGCAGTGCCGTCGGTGAGGCTCGAACCTGCAACTCCTCCATCTCGAGTCAAGCACTCTACCACTGAGCTTCTGCGCCAAGATAGCTCAAAAGTACCTGCTTACTTAGTCAAAGCTAATTTGGGAAACTCTTGTTTCAGATCATCAGCGGGCCTTTTTTAAATAATTCCTTGTTTCCCAGGGCTCTGGCTGAGCTGCAAGCTAGGGGACTAGAGAGAAGCAGCCGCGATAAACTGGCTCACTATAATAAAATCTCCATATTTTCAACTGAGGGAGAAGTTCAAATGTATAAATTTAAAGGGTAATTCAAATTCTAGACCAAAACTTCTTCCTAAGTTCTCCTTTTCTGCTTATAAATATGAATTCAAGTCTTGTTTTTAAGTAAATGTCCAAACATACCAGTTTACAGTTAAACCTGTGTACTCAAAAATAGACAATAATTAACAATTGGTAGCTTCATGAAGGTTGAAAGTATTGCAGAATGCTCCCCTTGGAGCATTCTGCAATACTTTTGACCTGCATTAAGCAATAATTGGTCTTGAAAACCATTTATTGGTCTTTTGAGAGTGGCCGTTTTACACAGGTTTTACTGTATGGACAAAGTTGTCTTATTCAGGTGTGTGTACTGTGGTATGCTCAGGGCATTTTTTCCTAATAAAGCAGTGACACCAGATGATATATTACACAATTATTGTAATAAAGCACAGAAGTGTACAAATCTAATCTCTCAGAAGAAAACAATTATCACAAAGGATTATGTGTCAACTATGAAAACATTTTGAATGTGTCAACAAGTCCAACAATGTTTGGGTCTCAACAAGGACAGCCCTGTGTTTATGTAAAAGCTCACTAAAGCTTTAAACCAAGTGGGGTTTGAGGGGTCTAACATTATTTCATATCTTTAACTCATTGTTGACATAACTAAACGAAGTCAATATATATAGCGCAGCGCAGGCTCAGTGGTAGAGTGCTTGACTAGAGACCGAAGGGCCGCAGGTTCGAGCGTCACCGGCTCCACTGCGTTGTGTCCTTGAGCAAAACACATTAATCCTAGCTTAGTACTGGTTCAACCCAAGGAAGACCCATCCCGATGTAACGGAAAGATTGTTGACTGGGACGTAAAGAATCAAATCAAACAATCCATGCATCTAAATTATGGGACATTAAAAACTTGGAAGCATGGATGTTCAGATATTAGGGTATATATGGTTAGGCCTAAAATCTGTATACCTAATCAAACATTCATTTATATTTACATTTTGTAAATTCACCATGAAATAAATGCAGATTAATCCAAATCCTGTTGAGTTTGTGTATATCGCCAGCTTTTGCCCACTGTGAAGATCATGACCAGCTGGCTACTGAAGAAGTTGATTCTTACCAGGGGTTTTCATTTCAGTTCATAACAATTCATCAATGACTGGCGATAATAAGTAGGTGTGGTCAATGATTTTTCTGCTGTGCAGGGGTTAAAAATTTCAATACCACTTGCAATTGGGCAATGACTGGAAGAAAACTCATTTACTGCGCAGACCAGGCTCTGAAAAATGGGACATTAGTTCGCTAAAACTCCCTGGAAAGACAGTGATCACATCAGGTGTTGATGGTAAATTGTAGCATGTACCCCTTCATGATCTGTGTTTAGGGTAACCCCACCCTGTATCCTAGGATTTTTTCCTGTTTTTTTTTTTTCTGGAAAAATATAAAAATTTATGCATTTTGAAAGGCGAAATGCCTTTCAAAATGCTTAAAAAAAATAATACATATTTTCAAGAAAAAAAAATAATTAGAAAAATGTGTGTGCCTACCCTTCCTAAAGTTTTCAGACAAGTTACCTAAAACACACTTATTTTTTTGGCCTTCGCATGCGCAATGGCTACCTTCAGACACAGACAGACAGACAGACAGATGGATGGACAGACTGACATACACACACACACACACACACAGACAGACACAAACACATACACAGACAGACACAGACACAAACAGACAGTGCACTAAGTTAGATCTGCATGGATACCGGTTATCATGCAGGCTTTACTGTGAGTGACACGGAGAAAGACATCCTCCTTTACCCAGGGGTAAAGCATTCCGTTTGCACTTCTTATATGCTTTAAATTACTCCTGTGTAAACGAGGATGAAGAAAGAGTGTGTAACTTACTATAATTTTTCTTATTTCTCAACCAAAACATATGTTGAGTCAGTATTCAAAAGAACATCTCACATGAGATGGTTCATTCGAGCACCCACAATATTTAATGTTAGAACAAATGGGTAAGAAAATATTCATAATTTTATGCTCAAGAATTACCCTTATCTTGACCAATGAAATGTATTAAGAGTAACGTAGTTTCTAAAAGAAAACATGTTCTTGATTTTTGGTGAAATGTTTCTAATGACCCCCTCAACAAAGAAATAAAACCAATAAAGTAAAACATGTCTTAAGCGGCCACTCAAAAAAGACCAAAATAATGGTTTTCAAGACTGATTATCGCTTCATACAGGTCAAAAGTATTGCAGAATGCCCCCTTAATGCAGGTCATTAAGCTACCAATTTTCTTTAATACTTTTGTTTTGTCTATTTTGGAGTGGCCCCTTAAGAAAGGTTTTACTGTACAAGTATTGCCTCTTTTTTCATTTGAAAAAAAAGCGTCCTATCTCATATCTTATATTAACTTCTGTATAATTTGCAAATCCTGAGATTATATGTTCTGCTTGTCTTGCGTCTGTTGCACATTTATCACCCATTACGATTTGAGAGCAATCTGATGTGACACGAATAAGGAACAATGTAGTCGACACAATAGGTCATGCTATGTCTTCATTACACGATAATCAACCCTGTCAATACTAATTGACAAAAGACGCTTACCATACCATTGCACAGTGACTCATTCAACTGAGTTGCAGCATGACATATGTTGCAATGTAATACATGCACATGCAGCAAAGATACAGTAGAATAATCGGCCCGGTTTTTCGCATAGATGACCAGTGAAGGATCAAACAACTCCGCATATGTGGACAGCTGGTAAAGAATGTCACTTTTAGGGCTTCTGAATTTCAGGGGCTACCATGTTGGCCCTATATAATTATAAGAAAAATTATAGTATTTTTTGAATACAAGAAACTCATCAACTTTCCACTCAAAACTCAAACTTTGGAAAATCAGACCTATGACACCTTAAAACATACAATAAACATACAATGGACAATCTCATCCTTATTGTATCAATACATATGGGAAAATCCATTCAGTACATTATTAGATTCTGAATGGAAGCAGTGGAACAGTCTGTATGTAAAGTAGTATACATCTGTATCCTTAATTATGCAAATTAGCTAATTAAAATTCAGTAGAACACAAACTAAGACAAATCTGTACACTCATTACTCCACATTCCTTTGTTTTTATAACATTATATTGTGAATATATACACTAGAATTGCCTCATTGAGGCAATTCTAGTGTATATATCCACAAGACATGCTTAGAAAAAGATAATCAGAAGTTAGAATAATAAATCCTGCCTTATTTCATGCTGCTGTGGTGTAAGGCTGAAACTTAATGTCAACGGAGTATCAATCAAAACGCAATAAAATGTGACACTGTCTATCTCAAAACTGCCAGGCTATGCTAACGAACTGTTAAGATGCAGTCATCTAAATTGTGTCAAATGAAAAACTCTGCAGATGTTCAAATCTGCAGACAACAATTTAGTTGATACATGTATTTAATTTGAATTATGGCTGGACAATTAGGTATATTCATACCACCCTTACCAACTTTAGCATGAAATAGCCTGTGCTGTGCAGAGATCTACACTGATGCAGGTGGTATAAAATAGTTATACCATGGGTTGTACGCCTGTACATAAGATAATCCACTCGCTAAAGCTCGTGGAATATCTTCACGTACAGCGGACAACCCATGGTATAACTATAGTACTTAGATGTTCTTATTCCAGAACTTAATTGTGTGGGTGAAAATGTACATTCTTAGTTTACGATCTGTATCCCCTATTTATTTCCAAAACAGTTTCACAGACAGGATAAGTGTCCCCGAACACAGATCAATTTGCATTAAAAAAAACTAGTATTGCATGGTGTCAGAGAAAACAGTTGCCCACCCACTGCAAATGCTCAAATTGCTCCACTGTGTCTTTGAAAATTAGGACAAGGTCACCAAAACCTAATCAAGTCTTCATCATGCCCCAATGTTATATCCATGTAACCCCAATAGCTCATGAAATAATCAAATTCAATGTAGCATGTAAAATAAATTGCATTTTGTCTATACAAAATTGAGATATTAAAGTTGCAGACAACATAAAATGATGAAGTTTAATATTCTTGAATTTTATATAGATCAATCATTTTTATATGTTCATAAAGATGTTGTATATATGGAATAGTTTTAAAAAATATTTTTTTGTGAGGAATTCATTTTTTGTAAGAAGAGTTCATATTTTGCAAAGGAAAGAGTTAATGAAAAAATAAATAAATAAATAATCCCTAAAATGTGCCACCTCACCCTAAAAAGTGCCACCCCAACCTAAAAAACTCCACCCAACCCTAAAAAGTGCCACCCAACCCTAAAAAGTGCCACCCAACCCTAAAAAGTGCCACCCCCAATCAGTAAAAATACAAGTATAAGCTTTTAAAAATGCAAGTATAAGATTTTACATAAAAAGCTTGCCTCACGGTTTAAGTAAACAGTAGGGTGTACCTATGTTGTTAATTAAAATAAGTTGGTATTACCAACTTATTTTAATGAACAACATAGATACACCCGGCCGTTGGCTCATTTTCTATGTCGTCAAGATGCTGAAAAAAAGTTCCGAAAATGAATGATACACAAAGTTTTTGCTTAGAACAGGAAATGCATACACTGTTGGGAGTGAAACAACCAGGATGCGTGGTTTTAGTATTTAGTGATACCTCAAGTGTTTATTTCGGTCTATTTCTGCCACTTGCAGAAAATTTATAACCAATGCATATAATTGTTGATTATCATACATGTACCTGTCGCCACCGATTCACAGATCTCACTGCCTCGGCTGTGAGGAATTATGGATGCCATGCACTTGAGTTCCCTTTTTCTGGTTCCCTTCTGATAAAACATTTGTTTCAACTTCTTTATAGGATAGACATTCTTTGGTCCAATTCATTTATTCTTTTCAATGTCTACCATTATAAGTGGAAAATGGACTTAACCCTTATCCTGTCAATAAATTTTTGTTCTGAAAATGTTGTCTGCTTTTTACTAAACAGACTCATTTTTATTGTGGAAGCAAACACTATGAACCCCTATCAGACTGCTCCCTTAGGAGCAGTCTGATCTGGATCCATGTTGTTTGCAAAACCAAAGTGATTATACAGATGAAAGAGCAGATGACAATTTTCATGAATGGCGGGAAAAGGGTCAAATCCTTTTTATCCTCAACACTCTACCTGCTAAATAAAATTAACAACAGGCAACGCCATAGCTTAATTTCATTTTTCCATGCCAAAAAATTATGATATTTCGATCATGTGAAATTTTATTTGCAATTTTTGTATAAACGAATGACTGATTTCTAGGGGGAATTAGAATGAAAATCCCTTTAATTGTTACTGGTTTGGATTTCTCTTTAGCATGTATAGTTTGAAATAAAATATAAACCTGTTTAAAATGTCGAAGATTAAGGTCTGAAGAGCTCACTTGAGTTTGCGGCACACTAATTCTGCATTGTGACAACAAAAAACACATTTTTCTCTTGAACAAAGTTTTGTGACAACATACACTGAAGGGTCCATCTTGTTTAATTTTAAGAGTCGCATTTAATTGAGCCGCTGCATGACAAAACCAATTTACAATTAACCTACCAGGTACCAGTGAAGACCTCAAGATTACATGTGCGTTTATGAGTTAACCCCTTGACTACCTACTTTCTTCTCTCCCCTCTCCAGATTCAAGTAGAGCAGAATGATGTCAGTTACTGACATAAATATATATGGACCAGCAGCACACAAGATTTGGCAATTATCACATAGGCGAGTATCAAAGGCTTAAAGAAGGCTCCACATTGTCGCTGTCTGGCCAGAGCCTTGGCTGCTCCCTACACAAAGATTGGAAGTTGATGAAGGCTCAGACCTTAAGCCCCTTTATATAGAGAGCTGCACATGCTCATTTTAAAATGGCTTTGCATGTTTGTGATTATACCATTATCTTAAGCCTTGGACCCTCAAAGCTTGTGACTGTGATGTGACCACCTTGTAACACGGGTTTCATTTGCGAGTAACATGCAACCTCTGTAACCATTGCAACTTAGTGACTTTTGCTCTACATATTACGATCGCTGCCCAGTCGCTGATAATTCACTTTTTCATTTTATCGGCGATAATTTTTGCATGAAGTTGGCAATTGGTCGGTACCCTTCCTGCAACTGCTCACTATAGGATCAGTGACAGGTTTGCAGCTATGTCAGAGTAATCAACCATCAGTGAGCAACCCATCGCTGACTCTTCGGCGACTGATTGCAACTGAACAGCGACTGGTTTTGAGACTGCTTGGTTTTGTTTGTTTGATTTGATTCTTTACGTCCCATCAACAATCTTTCAGTTAAACAGGTACTGGTCTTCCTGGGTTGAACCAGTACTAAGCTAGGATAAATGTGTCTTGCTCAAGGACCACAATGCAGTGACACCAGTGAGGCTCGAACCTGCGGCCCCTCAGTCTCGAGTCAAGCACTCTACCACTTAGCCACTGCGCTCCCTGAGACTGGTTGGAAACTGTTCTGTGATTATATAAAATGTGTCATTATGTTTCTCTTTATGGCTTCCTCTGCATATATATACTTTAAATGCTTATTGTGAAATGATGTCAGGATGCCAAGAAAGCTTCTTGCTGAAGCTGGCATTGCAAATCATTGGTAATCTATCAGCGCAAGCTGCAACTTATTGGTGACCGGTCCCCGTTCAACCACTATTGAGCCATCGATCAGTCCCTGCAGTAAGGTTGCAAGATTTCAGAGCCAAAGTGTTGATGAAACTTGTCTGTGACCAATTGGTTACAGGTTGGAGACTTTCAGAAAAAAAATGCAGCCAGTCTACGATCAAAATTAGTCGCGGCTAGTCATTTATGCATGCTTTAAAGAATGGCTGTGACTAATTTTGATTGGCAACCGCACAGTGACCTTGTTGCGACCTTCATAAAACCTTATGATATAACCTCTGTGACTTTGCTGTGACTGTCAACTTTATTAGTCACAGGGACCTAGGTCACACCACGTAAGCATTGGTTAAGATGTTAAATTAACAGTATGACAGTCAAGATATAACTGAAAGATTGTTGCAAGTGATGTAACACTCAACTATATATGACAATTGACAAATAGCCTGAGTGGGGCAAGAAGAACAATGACTTAAGACCACCAATATATGCATTCTACTGGACATAAAACTGGCATTGTGCATAGTTAAGTTACTTAAGAAATTATAACTTCCTTTAATGTCTATTGATATACTTAGGTATTATGATTTCATGCTTAAAAAGTTTGGATAATCTTTTAAGAAAACCACTAAAAAACATTTAACTGCCAGACATTAAATATGATTAATATGATCCCTTCACTTTAAAAGCAACTTCAAGAACTTTTTCATGGCGTACAAAACCCCGGCAATTAATAATTACACGAAGCAAACAATACTAACAATTCAGATATCTCGCACCAATGCACATATGAATCAAACTAACAACTTTGCCCTCAGGTCTGAATACCTCGAGTGCAGTCTGACGGTTTCTGAAGACACCCGTAGCATTATAGACTGGTGTAGAGTTCCCGCTGATAGATGGCATGCTACAAATCGTAACTGATGAACTTGACGATAACGGTGAGTTATAGCCCATTATAAGATGGGGACAGAAGCAAATAATATATCTATCCACCTAAGGGTTACCGCAATTATTGAATCAAAGGGATTGAAAGAATTCAGAAATGATGAGATATAATTTTAGTATTTTGTCATATTAAACATAAACCATTGATGAAATGCCTAACTCTCATATTTACAGTAAATATTTTCTGGATACAGGTAATCAGTACAGTACAGGTACTTCGGAAAACAGTGAAGACCAGATGGAAGGCGAAATTTCATCAGGGTCTGTGTAAGATAAAATCAATCTTCAGATCGAGACAGAAATACATCGAATTTTGACTGGGCACCCCTTAAAATACCAAATGGACTATTCCATACTTGTTGTATCAATATGTATGGGATAATCCATCAGAATGAAAAGGGCTAAACTCAGAATTGACAAAAATCAATAGAGTTTTGGCCATGGTTACTCAGTCAAAGCAGAAACTTCACTTCAGATAGTAAGTATAAAGTTAATATAGCAATGGGAGGAATTCAACATATTTTCAGTGCTTAAATTAAAAGTAAAGGTATTTAAATGTCTCAAGTATATTTTATGGGCAATTTGTTGTTCAAAGGCCTCTCTACAAACACTTAATTATATTTATTACCTTTCTAATTAGAATTTTCAACCATTTCAATAGGTGTAAATGACCTTTATGTAAGATTTGCACCGAAGCAAAGAGTGTAATAGCATTCCTCCTATTCAAATGAAATTTCTTTCCTGATAAACCATGGTTGTTGCTACTATTAGACCAATACCCCTTTTAAGAGTGCAAATGTGAATGTACCCTGAAAACTTTTTAAGTAAACACGTTCCCATTTAACAGTAATGCTTCAATCAGCAGGTTGAAAGTGAAGAATGTGTCCAGGAAAGGGATTCAAACTCATGGCCAGAAAAGGGATTCAAACTCACAACCTAGGGTACTGTAAGGTCAGAAATTTTCGTCTGTTTGTTTGTTTGATTTGATTCTTTACGTCCACTCAACAATCTTTCAGTTATGCGGGACGAGTCTTCCTGGGTTGAACCAGTACTAAGCTAGGATAAATGTGTCTTGCTCAAGGACCACAACGCAGTGACGCCGGTGAGGCTCGAACCCGCGGCCCTTCGGTCTCGAGTCAAGCACTCATCCACTGAGCCACTGCGCTCCCTAGAAATTTTCGTAAGAATTTGATTTCGCGAATAGCGTTAAATGACAATTATTTGCCACATTAAAAAAAAACTCACAACTAGGACATGATTTACCTACATCTATTAACCCCATTTCAATTAAGTGAGGGTTTTATTTTTGCAAAACTTCGCGGATGCGAAGTTTCGTGAAAAAAAAAACCCTCACGAAAATTTGCGAATTTACAGTAATATGATGGGGATACAATACCAATCCTCACTACTAGTAATCATCCAATTGAACTTATCTTTTCAAACTTTATTTCTTTTTCTGAAGTTTCCCAACAGGGTGCGCTGCAGCGCAGAACAATAAATTCAAACATGGAAAATGACACTAACTGTATAACCAAACATTTCACCTTATTAAAAAGGCCAGTGGGGGTCGCCAAAATAAAATATTAATCTTAGTTTCATAGTCACTTAAAAGCTTATCCTGCTGATTCGAGGATATGTTTGGTCTTATCAAACAATCACAGTGTATGCTGATCAGCCAGCTTCATTGCTGCTGATCTGTAAGCACAATGATGGCCGCTTCTTTTTGCTTTAATTTGAAGCACTTAATGGCATCATTTTTAATTAGTTTAAAATGGTAAAAAGGAATGATATATCAACAGTTTCTGTGGAATATAGGTTAATATCTAGAAAATGAACTCCCAACAATGGCAGTATTGTCAGAGAGAGCAAGAGGACAAAATACCAACATATTTAAATCCTATTTCAGTGCGATCAAATTTATTTCTATGTCAATTTTCACAATCGTGCAAACAACTGCAAAAGATAATCCATTTCGGATATTAACGTTTCATAGTGCAAATCTCTACTTCATTATACTTTCCTGACAGTATCGAACTACATATTATCAGAATGGATTGTCCAGCGAATTACCCCCTGCTAATTCGCTTAGACAGGTGAATCGGTGACACTTTGTTGCACCTTGTCAAAGTTCAGGTCGCTTATAGCCCCAAGTATGGGGAGTTTATGAATACAAATGATTGGAAATTATTCATAATTAATCATAAATATCATTTAAATCTGGAGCGTGACTGACTGACAGCAGGTTATGGGCAGAAATTTAATTAGAACATAGCATGAGTTTTGTCTCGCTGTATCAAAGCATTTCTTTTATTGGCTAATAAAGGTCACATGATGCTATACAATGCACAAAGATTTATGCAGATGAAGAGCAAACACAGAGGCGATATTTGAGCAAGCACCTGAAAGTTATAGCATTATCGAGCAGCCAAGGCTCAGACAAGCCTGAGCAAAAGCAGTCTAACTAGAGCCATCACTCAAAGTACAGTAAAACCTGTGTAAAACGGCCACTCAAAAAAAGACAAAACAAAGATCTTAATGACAAATGGTAGCTTAATGAAGGTCGAAAGTATTACGGAATTCTCCCCTGGAGCATTCTGTAATACTTTTGACCTGCATTATAATTAAGCGATACACAGGCTATACTTATGAAAGGCTCACCCTATACAAAAATTTTGAACTAAGGCACCACTGGATAGCTGCAAATGAGGCTTAAAGTCATCTTTATCTCATGATTTTAACTTGGCCCCACTTTAGATTTTATTTATTTACTTTTTAACACATATGTGAAAATTTAGCCTCCTTTAAACACCCATGCTGACATATCCAGCCGGGTTACAAGTTTACGTTTTGGTTCGAGTCTTCATCTACAACCATACTTTGATGTATCATGGCACATGGGCAGGCTCGCGGCTTTGTTGCTCAACAATGCTCTTTGGATACATTTTACCTTAAGCTTGGGCTATATTACTTAGATGACTGAGCTAAAATAATAATATATTATGCTTATTAAATTTATCAATAAGAAACATATCAAACAAAACTTGATCCACTTTCCACAAATTAAAGAAGCTTATTATATGGACCAATGTAATATTAACAATTATTATCATTGTAATAAGATTACATTGAGTGACAGTCCTGACAAGATATCAGACTAAACATCAATAAATGTTTTAATCCCAATGATATAGGTCTGCAGTTGTAGATGAACAAATATTTTGAGAATAAAGTTGTAAATATTTTCTTATCTATCAATTTTAACATATGTTTTGGGTGCTCAAAAGAACCGTCTCATTGAGACAGTTCTTTGTAGTACCCACAATATATGTTTTGGTTGAGAAATAAGAAAACTATTTTTCAATTACGTACTCCTATCATGAGGCCTGAAACCATTTTGCTTTGTTAGGTAGGCTAGAAATTTCATACACATATAATCCTATTATGTGTAGCGATATTGTAAAAGTTCCAAATTAGTCAATGGCTGGTGACTCGTCCAGCCACATACTTTCATAGAGAAAATATCTGATTCATGTTGGGTCAGATACTGACCAAAGTATGGCTTCATTCAAGCAATTAAAGGAGACGGCAACAGTGGTTCTGACATGCAGGCCCTTTTTAAACAATGAAATCTGCCCCAAACTTGAGCAAAATCGGATATAAAATAAGAAAATTAGAGAAATTTGAAAATCAAAATTCTGACTGAAGGTCACCATTTTGAATATTTAATTAACTTCCTGTATATTTGGAAAAGCCAAAAAAATCTCCATTTTCATTGCAAACTGTACAAATTTTTTTTTTCAAAATCAACTATTTTCAACAGAAGAATCAATAAAATCACCACAAAGTTAAAATGAGTTACTAAGCAGGAAACCAGTTATTCTGTGTCACACAGCCTAAAAATGGCTGCCCTCCATTGCTTTAAATTATCCACTATACAAACATCTGTAACTTTCTTATTGTTCATTCTTTTTTGATCGCTCACTTGCTTTCAATGTTGTCAAGGCCTACCCAGGAATAGTGTGATTCATGATTGTTCAAAGTGATACTGAATCCAAAGAACAACCTTAAACTCTTTTCCGCTTGTGGGGAATCGATCCCATATCTGGCCTAACAAAAAAAATTTTGATCAGACCTGGACACTGATAATTGAATAACACCTAAAATGTTTGTTTGTTTTTTAAAAGTTAGAATTTCAACAAAAAAAAAATCTGTAGACGAAGCACTGCATAGTCTAGAGTTTAAAAGTGTTCTACATGATTTGCATGCGCGGATCCAGAAAATTTTGTCAGTGGGGTCTAAGGTTTAGATTTTTTTTCTTTAATCATTAAGATTGATAATAATGCCAAATAAAAAAAATACCTGTGTTTTAGGGTAACCCGACCCTACCTAAATTAACTGGTGAAACCTAATATTTTTTCAGGTTTTCTCGAAATAAAGATAATTTTATGCATTTTGAAAGGCATTTCGCCTTTCAAAATGCATAAATTATATTTTTTTCCCCCAAAAAAAATAGTTTAAAAAAAATATGTGTGCATTTCTAGCCCTGTTACCCGAAACATACATGCTTTTTTATTTGGCCGACTCCTATATTGTCAGCATGCTGCAGGACCTTCCGGGAGTTAATCTGCTGAAAGGGCTTTTTTCACAAAAATGATTTTCAATTGAAAATTTTCAACTGAATATCGGACTGACTGAATGATCATTGAAATCAATCGTAACCTATAAAGTTATCAGGGATATTTGAACAGTTTAATTGTGCCAATCCGAGGTTTCTTATATCTTCATGTATGAATGTGAAGGCTCAATGGCGAAATTGATTTCAAATTTATCAAGAAAAGATTTACACCTAGGGTTGACAGAATTTAGTTCAATTCTTTTGGGTAGAGATAAACGTAATCCCACGTAAACATCCTTGCGGCAAAAGTTAAAATACCCTGGAAAAGGGTCCTTCCTCATGCAATCAAAATATAATTTTCTTAGTTCTCTTCCAATATATATCTAGCTCAGACGCATTCCTGGGGCATTTTATAGAGTATTGAGTATCATTTTCCACCACAGGCTTCACCTCTGGTCCCATATGGGGAGTACCCCCAGAATCCCTCAATGGGATTCTGGGGGTACTCCCCATATGGGACCAGAGGTGAAGCCTGTGGTGGAAAATGATTTAAGAGCATTTCACAAGGCTAAAATGAGCTCTCAAGACATGCAACTAAACACTACTAGTTGCAATCAAATTAAATAGCTAAAAACCAGGGATAGTTGCAGCGCCAAGTTGTACGCACATGTGTATTTGTGCACACGTAGGAACGCCCCTATAGCTATTGGGTTTAATTAATTTTACTTTCAATAACTGGCATGGTTGTAAGAATTTGACTGCACATATAACTTAGCTTAATTTAGCGGTCATTTTACTGGCATATGTTTGTCTCCCTCGCCTCAAGCAGCTAGATCCTAGATACTTAAAAGATAAAGAACGGAAATGAAGATGTCTTTAGCGCTTGCATGTCATGTCCGATCACCACTGCTCAATCTTCTCTAGGGACAGAAGTGTTGGAAGTAAATCAATCCCAATAATGGATGTCTCTGTTTCTCACATTACGTATGGAAATCCTTTCCTGCCATAGATTCTTGGCCTCTAATTATGCAGATATGAACTTTCTAAACCCGCAACAATCACCAGTAAAACTATTGATATTCATTAATCCAGGCGCTAAAACAGAGACCTCAATCCCACAGAACATTCTACCACAAATGAATGAAAGTCTCTCATGTTGGTTCAATCAAAATTCTAATGCACTTAATTTTGTAATGCGCCGTCTGATTGGATAATGTCAAAATTTTTTGATAGTATATATCCAGCGATATACTGTCAGAGATAGTTTGCTGTCATTTAAATTACATCACATTTTGCTGGGTGACGTGCGGCTTCATGGGACTTGCAAAACTCCAATTTGAGAGGAAACTACAAAAGTGCAGCAGCATTAGAATGAGGATAGATAACCATATTCAAAATTTTCATTTGGTGATCGGAAATCATGTTTTCGGGCTCTGCTGGTGCATAGCGGTAAAACTAAATTTGCAACCTTGTATCCTACGATATACCTCCCCAAATGAAAATTTTTGAATACAGTTATCCCCTAAATATTAAATGGTCAATCAAAATATATTGGCATGAAAAGGATCAATTTCGTTAATGAAATTTGCTAGCTGCAGATTAAAGGATCAACCAGCCAGCATCACATTCTACCAAAATGCACATTCTGAGGGTGCACTGGATGTGGGTTATAAGAACCTGGAAGTTACTGCAAAACCACTCTATATTTTTGGAATGAGATGATTGTGATGTTACTCTAGTACATGGGACTCCAGAAGCTGTCAGAGTGGATAATTAGACTGATCAATCAAAGGAGGTGACAAAACTGACCTTTTAATGACAACCATCAATCATTAACGATTGGCAAAGGCAGCTGAATTGTACTAAGACTGAAGAAAATCACAATATCTTAATTTGCATTTTATGTTAACATTGAAAAAATCATTATGTTTGCTTTCGTTTAGTTTGTTTTCAGTCCTCCATGCGTTTACAATTTTTGTGTTTGAACAAAAGCAAAATCTAGGGCAAAGATTTGGCCAGTAAATTATATTTGCCCCCATCCCCCATCCCACGGTGGCCTCGGCTACTGTCCGTTCTGGAGTGGTGATTCTGTTGTTGTTTATTCATTGTTTGTTGTTGCTCCAATTGGGTGTTGGGGTTTTGTGTTGCCGTCCTTGATTTGTGGTGTGGTTCTTGGTCTCCTTTCTAGTTTAGCAATCATTTTAGTGAGGAAGAGAGAGCGGGTTGCTTTGGTTGTTTTTTAGCTGTATGTGTTCTGTCTCTCTTCCTCACAGTGCCCTGGGTTGACCTGAAGGCTGTGATTGTTATGGCATTTCCTGGTCATACTCACTTGCTTTTTTTTGTTTTAAGCTGTTGCATTCTGGTTAAAGATAGGAAAAGCAGAGGATTGAACATGCAACCCTGGTTTGCAGGACATTAGTCAGGTATCCACAAGACCTGGTATGATCCAATGAACATGTGGTTATTGTTTTAGAAGACAGCAATTCTCTTTCTGTACTTTCATACCAGCGCACATAAAAAAGCCTCGCTCAGGAGAAAAGTGGCATGAAAAATTAATGAACGTCCAGAACTGCCACCAAGGAGAACTCAATGGGGTTTCTTTTATCTAATTACCAGCTAATGGTTTCCAAAATCCAATTTTCATTTTCTCTTTTCTGGTTCATCAACTATTCCATTGCTGTTTTTCCACAGAAAATCGCTAACTTAATTTCCGATTCACTACTGCAAATGAAACGATAACAGCTAGCAAAGATAGTCGTAGGAAAATGGATGTGGCCAATAATGTGAGTAATGGGGCTTTAAATTTTGAAAATTTATTTGTTTTTCTTCCCGTCACTTATTAATGACCGATAGAATCTTCCATCCAGCTAGGTTCCTTAGAATTTGGAGGTCCATCATAAATTTCAAGGAAACGGGCACAATTTTGAAATTACACTGTACGTATTTCTGTCCTGAGGTTAATGTTTTGATCTTAGCAAGACCGAGATGAGATTCTGCATCATCTGGGTCAACACAGGTTTGTCATTTTATCAATTCATGAATTTCTGTTCAAGAATAGTGCATTAAATTACGAAAACATCAAATATTTACCAACAGAAAAACGAAATGAATGGGAAGCAAAGAAATTTACGCCATCCAAAACACTTATTAAATAGTCTATAACTTTAGTGACAAATTGATGGTTAGTCAATGAATGCTCAATAACAGGTAGACTTAAAAGTCAAGGGAGCAGGCCCAAAACTAAAATGTCTGAGAATAGAAAGGGGTCTCTTAATCGAGCATGACCATAATATGCACTAATGCGGAGAAATACGCTGAAAATTATTATTCTATAGATGATGTGTCTTCCTATTGTTTGCAACTATGATTACAAATCTTAGATTCAATTCATCAGAACCCTTCACCTTTGGCCTGTTTTAAGATACACTTTCCCATTTCGAACAGTTAGGACTTGGTTCAGCCAGCTTCTGAGTGCGTGAGCAGATACCGACAAATCTGAATCCACCCTGTTTGCCATCTATTGAACAGAATTGTTGAAAATGGCAGAAGGTTGATTGCTTGAATATTAAGAAATGCATAAAGAAAACTGATTAATTCAGCAGGACAAGTGCTAAAAGACAAGAAAATTAGTTGTGAAGAGGCCAAAATCTATTAACAGCAAAACTGGCATTCCTTTGACCAATGATGAGAGAGAATGTATCTTGTAAGGCTTTAGCAGACTCTTGGATGAAAGAGGCAAAACATTTCTTTCACCATAGACCATTAATAGAGATTGACATTTATGCCAAATTGGTTGGATAGTTGAGGGTACAGATGCTGTGAGTATACCAAAAAAATGAAGAAAAATGATGCTTGTATGTTTTCTAAAAATGAGAATTATAGGCTGCATGTTTCACTGTCCTAATTAAGAAGATTTTGAATATCAGAATCCTATAATAATGCCCTAACCCATTTACTGCCAAATAGAATCCAGGAGTGAGTGTCTCCGGAGGGACTTGCATGGGAGAAAAAGTCTTAGGATCCTAAATCTGGCTCACTTTTCTCTATTTTCAACCAATTAAGGGGGTAGTTTTAATGCATTTTACTGGAACAATTATCTCAAACTCAAAACTTTTCTTAAAATCCCTAACTTTTCTTGAAAACCTACTAATCTTCTCCCTATAGGGAGAAGATTAGTAGGTTTTTAAGAAAAAGTTTTAGTTCTGAGAGAGAAGTGGCCTGACCCCTGTTAAAACAGCACATTTTCGGTATTGAACAGAGCTCTGGGTATTGTCTCCAGGGCTTGACTCTTCTCACTCACTGGACATTGGAAGAAATTTTCAATGACATCAAATGAACGAAACTCTGAGTGTTGTCTCGGGAGACTTTTGGCTCTTCTTGCTCAATGGACACCTTGAGATATTTTCACTGACATTCAAATTGATGAGGGTTACTCCTGGAGACACTAGAGAAATTATTGGAATTATGAGTTAATCATGTTTATGGCTAAACATGTTAAAAATCACTTGCAACAAATTGAATGGATGGTGAAAGTTTTATCAAATGTAAAACAAAAGAAGCAGCAAAGAAGTTAGCTCTCAGTAATATCAGTGTATTGAAACTAAAACCACCCAAAATTAATACTTAAAGATTGCCCATGCAACTATCCTAGATATTTGGGGCCCCAAACAGATATATATGGTACAATTTTGAACACTTAGCTGCCTAGCAAAAAGGAAGAGAAAAACAGTGTAGACCCAGATAAGGCTGTTCCTGAAGCAGTCAGTTCTGGGACTTCCATGTTTGCCATTCTGCTATGCAGCCCTCAGATTAATAGCATTTTGTTTAAGAACAGAAAGAGAAACATGTTCAAATTTTAGAACAATTTACTGCACATCTGATATCATTTTTTCTTTCATTATGTTATCATATTCCTTCAGTGCCATCTGCATCACAACATGTAAATTTCCTCAAGCAGTTTGCAACAATATTGATTTTTTTTTTGCACAACAATTAAACTGCAAAATCATCCAGAGAATTTTTTTTATTAAAGTTGATACTTGAAATTAATTTTTTAAGTGGATACTTGTAATCAGGGAAAAAGAGTTGATATAAAACTTACCCATATTTTTCGACTAACTTTTTTCTAATATACTAACTCTAAAGAGACTTGAAATGTTCTTACCTGAAAATAGAAGATAAAAATAAATGAGGTTTAACAATTAATTGTGATCATTTATATGATAATAAATATAGACTTAATTGACCTAAATTAAAGCAACACTTACAGGTATCATCACACTGGTAAATGTATACGTCAATTTGCTGGTATTTACGCGTATTGCCGGTACTTCATAGACCGGAAGTGGTAGATATTGGTGTTAATACTATATACATGTAGGAAAACATGCCATATGCCAAAGTGACTATAGACATCAATCATTTTTAAGTATTCGGTATGTGCATGACAATTTATGTAAGCATTTAGGAACAGATTCGAGTGCCGATCATCCTAAAATCTAACATAAATCTGCATGTGCATGCAGAATACTTAAAAATGATCTAATTCTATAGTCCCTTTGACATACGGCATGTTTTTCTATATAGTATTAACACCAATATCTACCACTTCCGGTCTATGAAGTACCGGCAATAATAAATTGTTTGCAATTAATTAAGCAGATGTGAGAGCAGACGACAAATGTCATGAATGGCGAGAAAAGGGTTAAATGACAAAAATTACAGTGCTTTGCCACCTTACCTACCCAGCAACTCTATTGCCCCATCTACTACTGTAACAAAGTACACAGCAAAGCTCTGTAACTTTGATGCAGCTTGACATATGCATGAGTGGTTAGAGAATGGAAGACAATGCATTTTGTCTGGCCTAGTTTCCATTTTCAGAAGATAGAAATCAAACGGTAAAATTAGTAAAACACAGGTGTGCATTAAGCAAATGCAAAAATGCATTGTTACATAACCCGAACTTCAAGAAAGACAAAGTATGTATCATTCGCCCTATTGTTGTCCATGTCAAATAATTCAGGCAGGCTCTGGAAAAGAGTGCGTAATTGAAAAAATATTTATTTTATTTCTCAACCAAAATATATGTTGTGTGTACTCAAAAGAACCGTCTCAGTGAGACGTTTCTTTTGAGCACCCAAAACACATGTTTGAACTGATGGATAAGAAAAAAGTTGTGATTTTACGCCCAAAAAGTTTGCTTATCTTGATCTGTGAATATTCTGCAGTGATAAGGATCGCATGAATTTTAATGAATCTCCCAAATGTTTAAGAGCATTTTAATTGAAACTTGAACATGCTAATGATATTGCAAAATTAAATTTACTACTTCTGCATATAAAACGCATCTAAGGACAATACAATATGGGACATTGTCTAGGAATCTCCATTGAATAATAGAGCCTGGAAGAATCCATGTTGCGAAGGCGGTAAATCAAAACTGCAAAAATATACAAAGTACAGTTCATTCTCCATAACAACTGTCGATAATAACTTATAAGTAACTGCCTTTTTGGTGCATCATCGGACAGTGTATTTATTAAAAATGTACAACCCTTGGTGAAATGAACAAAATTTGAAACCTGTGCAATTTTGCACACATTTCATTTTTCATGGGTGGATCCAGAGGGGGGACAGACCCCCCCCATCCCCCCCCCCCCCCCCCCCCCCCCCCCCCCCCCCCCCCGAGAAATGACCAAAATATAGTGTTTCTTAGCAATACTGGTCCTGGTCCACTGAAAAATCACAAAGCTACCAAGCCAGCATCCAATGTCGGGCCATCAATGGGTCGATGGTGGCCCACTTATAGTATTATTTGGAACCTCTCTCCCCCCATCAACTTAAAAAAATGTCAAATTTGGACCCCCTCTGACAAAACTTTCTGGATCGGCGCATGTATTTTATACATGACAGCAAAATATGTTGTCCGTGCATTCTTGAAAAAATTGGTATAGTGCCTCTGGGTTTCTACTCCACACTTGCAATTATATCTATACTCCACCAGGTATCCAGCTTTTATTAAAGATGGTAATCTATCATATGACATCCAGTCTGGGAGTGATATAAGGCCATGCAATAAAATCGATAACCCACTAGTGGTTTATAGATTTCGCTACATTACGTAACGACGTCCATTATAATGATGCGTAAACGATGACAAAATCTTGATGTTTTATGCCAAAAATGTGATTTTAATTAATTTTAATGTCATGTAATAAATAGAATCTAACATTTGTGATCCTGTATTATTGAATTTATTAAATGAGTTGCAAAAAAGAGATAAAATGCTCTGCAAGCCTCACATTTTATCTCTTTTCCTCAACTTGTTTAATAATTCAACAAAACATGAGCACTCATGTAAGATCCTCTATTTTAAATGCACACACAGCAGATAATTTGATGGAAAATCTGATTTTTGGACAAAATGTTATTTACAGAAAAATTCCTTTTAACTCAACACATCTATAGAAAGCATTATTGTTAAAAAAAGACTGGTCCAAAGTGACTTAAAGTAAAATACTTTTAATCCAGTAAAATATTTTTACTGACCGTTCCATGGCGGTACTTCTTTTGTGGATCATTCATGTTATGTCTGTCTTGTGTTTAGTATGCTTTCGTGCTTGTCTGTTTACTGATGCCTTGTGGTCACCTGCTGGGAAAGGGCTGACCTCTTGGCCCTTGTTTGTGATGTCTAATTGTGAGTTTGTTACTTTCCCTTTGGTATCACCTAGGTGATTGTATTGATTCCTGATCTTTTCCTTCTTTCTTACTTTAAATGATGGAGTTAAAGGCAGTCAAATGCCACTGCCAGTGGTACGTATCAATAATTGATGCTGTCACTGTTATGGAAAAACCCATGTTGTTCTGAGACAAACTAAAGGCAGTAATTGTTGACCTCCGCAAAATGTGGTTAAAAGTACTTGCGAACTCAATGCATTTTGCATGACTCATCAAAATGCAAACATCATTACTTGCAAATTTCGCATAATTTCATTTACATTGTTGATTTTGTTTTTGACAGGATTATTTAAGGAATCAAATTAATCGCGATATTATTTCATATCTTAGGTTCGGTATATAGAACAAGACAATTCACACAGTGCAAATTACGTAATAAATATTGTCATCCAGATAAGTCAGAAGCCTTCACAGAGCTGGCTATATATGATCTAGCACATGCGATTTTGGAACTTACATGTATATATAATTTTATCAGTTACCTCTCACATTAAATGCATTGTTGCACGTTGCCTGATAAATGTTGTCTATCTCAAAGCAAGTGCCTTTATCAGGTCATGATGACGTTACACTTTTTCAATGATGTCGCTAATGATGCTGAATCGACACAAAAATCAAAAATTACATCATAATAGCTATTTGAAGAATGAATCTGTGGGTAAACTGATAAATAAAATACCAGGTTCGCTTCTCTTGATATCAAGTTTACCAGTCTCAGCTTCTCCGCTTTGAGAATGCATGTTGAATCGCTCGGCAAGCCTTGCGATGTCAACAAGCTTTCTCATAGCCAAATGCCTGGTAAACTTGATATGAAAGGACCACTCACCTAGTTTTCTCTATATCACAGTTAATTTGTCGAGCAACAAAGGCTCAGGTGAGCCGGCACACACTGCTTGCATACACAGAGCATGGGTAAAGATAACGACTCACACCAAAAGGTAGACATCTAGCCCCACTGAGTACTTCAGCATCACCAGGGCATTAAAAGGGTTTTGTGTGTTCTATACCCCGTCCTCACGGTGCCATGGCAGAGGACAAAAATATTTCAATATTGCACTTGTCCTGCAGGACAAGTGACTTACAATTTTCACTTGTTCTGCAAACACACGCATTTGTCCTTTAAAAGTGTATGCAATAAAGAACATAAGAGAGCAATATGACTTCCACGAGTAATTCTTCCCAAGCACTTGTCCTACAGGACGAGTGCTTTGGCAAAAATTACTCATCCTTTCTAGATTTCACTCGTAATAACTAGCGGACGAGTGTAATTTTTGCCCCTGCATGGGTTGGTGAGTGATCTGTAATAGTGACATTTCCTGGCCACCATACAAACTCACTTGTTTTTTTGGATGCAAGTTGCAGTGGATTTACTTATTAAACATAACAACCAACATTTAGTACCCCCACAGCCCTCATTAATTGATTATCAAATTAATTAGAGATGCCAATGAAAGTTCTTATCTCTCCAATACAATCTGCCAAACATTTCCAGATGGCCAGCTCTAAGAATCAAGTTCCTCCCATAAAGAGAGGTATGTGCCTTTTATTCTTGTATTTCAGAAACCATATATATGCCAGCACCCAGAACGTTAACACAGCTAGTTTTTTTTTTTTTTTTTTTAAATCAATGAAAACTTAAAATACAAAAGTAAGCAAAAGGTGAGTACAGAACAGATCAGCCAAACAGAAGATGGGATAACAAGGTAATATAATCAATGGGGAATGTGATGGGCTAAATGATCTGTTAATGAACTGCCTCTAAACTCATTATAGACTGCACTGTTTACTGTCAAAACAAATAAGGTCTAACAGATTCACCTTGCTGAATACCAGAATGGACACCTACTGATACAACGCAAAATCTACCAGACTTTCAAAATGATGATATTTTGCCTATTTCTCCATGAAAACATGTGTTGTGCAATGGCATCACCAGAATGCTGATAAAATTATGCACATCAAAGGGAGACTACTGTATCAAGCAATGGTTCTCTACAATTATGTCCCTTTTCAAAATGGGAACTTCTCTTAAAGGAAAGAATTTGCTCCCAGAGGGAGCAAATTCTTTCCTTTAAGAGCAGTTCCATAAGGAATTGAAAGAGCAGTTCAATAAGGTATTTAAAATCACTTTTACCACATTACATGAGCTCCCTTGAGTGTTACTATTTTTATTACGCACGTGCGTATACTGCGTAATGGGAGCTACGCCAATGTTGTGTGTGGGTAAATTACAGTATGAAGAGCATCAATTTTCATCTGATTTGATGCCTGTAAGTACATGTGCAGACAGCTAACAAGACTAGTTTAGTTTGACAGATCAACATGGAACAGGTGCACTGCAAATTGGACTTTGAATAATTGGAAATCTGGAATGTTCTTTATCTTAGCACTAACAGTTCTGGTAATTTCCAATAAATTTGAACCTTTTATTTTCATAGTTCATTTATATTTGGTCTACCATATCTTGCTTGCCCACTTTACAATCAGTGGGGAGTCAGATTGGTAATTCTATAAATTAGGGGATAACTTATAAATTATTCAAAATTATAATTTGGGGAGGTACTTTTACCATTGGATATATGGTAAGGTATGGTCAGAAATTTAAATTTTAAAAGTGATGCGTTAGCCGAGCCTTAAAAAGTGATTCCCAATCATTTATTCGACCATATACGTCCCCAAATTATAATTTTGAATATGTTTATGTGCTATAACATGTTCCTCCGAAAAAACTGAAAATGTAGCAGGTTGAGTCTACATCCAGGGGCTGCCTACTGCTAGCCAATGATAAGAGGTGTTACCTACAAGTTGACATCAAGTTTCCAGTATATCTCAGGATCATATACTGTCGTAAATCTATGATGTTATCCAATCTTTACTTTTCCAAGTGCAATAGAATTGCAAAAAAGTTTGTGAGCCATTAGAGATTTATTACTACTTCAGATTCGCTTAAATTATGATGATGCATCAAAAATATGCCAGAATTATGCAGTTTGAGTGATAATCATTTTAATTCAATGAAATATTTCCAGCCTGTTACTAATTAGACTGTCAGATATTACTAGTATAGAGGTGACAAATGATTGGTCAATCAAAGAGCCTCCATGACAGTTCCGACAGATCATGACATAATGACGATTGATCCACTGGTCAGTCAGTTAAGTGTTTAACCAGAACAGAGCTAAATTAGAATAACAGCAAAAGGTCTGTATGTCTGCAAGGTGTATGATATGAGTTTGAAATTTTATCTGAGACGAAATATGAATAAGTAAATTCTGTTTTCCCCTGCTATTTTAGGAAGAAGTTTTTTTCAGCCATGGCCCTGATGGCCCGTTCTAAAGCAGTACGTGATTCTGTTGTTGTTTATTGATGCTCGCAATTAATGAGTGTGGGGGTTTTGTGTCCGTCCTTGATTTGCAGTGTAGTTTTAAGTGTTCTTTCTAGTTTTGCAATCAGATTGCAGCAATGAGGAAGAAAGAGACTGTTGCTCAATTTTGCTTTACTCACACCAGATAGGAGGCAATCGAAAATTCTCTTAACAATCGACAAATGAAGATAAAAAATCGCTAGAAACAGTGTTTTCGATTGCCAAATGGCAATCGAAAAACTCTATTTCTAACGATTTTTGATCTACGTTCGTCGATAATATTAACGTTTTTGATTACTGCCTATCTGGTGTGTTATTCAATGTGTTCTTTCTGTCGTGTGGCTGTCTGTGTTCTGTCTTTTGAAGGCCTGGCGATGCCATTCCTTTAATTGGTCTGTGACTGGTCGTACTCATTGCTGACCATATTCCATTCAGCCTCATTAACTCAGTATCAAATATTGCAGCTTCAAGGAAAATACATGTATTTAGTGATACCTAAAGTTGAAACTGATGTTCATCTTATTAAAGCCAAGTGGACTTAATGGACTACATCAAAGTATATACCAGAACTGACTGCCCACTCAGGTGTTGGTTAAGTGATCATAAACTGGTCATTAATATGCCCTATAATGACAAGTGACCCTAGCTTAGGCCTTTGATGACAAGGGACAGCCTTGTTAACAAGACTTGTCATTCAATGCCATAAAACAATGATGCCCAGGTATGATATGTGAAAAGGACACTAAATGACAATTCGAATTCAGTAAAACTACTAAAATCAGAACTTAGCACTCTAGATTCTAGACAAATGGTGCAGACCAATAAAGAAAGACTGAAATTCTTTTGCGACCCTTATGAGAAATTCAAGGTAACAGGGCACAGTGTCCAAAAAACTTATCCAAAAGATTGGTTGTTCTCTCACATGATATATATATAGCTATGATCCCCACTGTGCAACTAAAAAAATACATGTAGCCATTTAATAAATTTGTTTGAGATATTAGTTTTGGCCTGAATATATAAGTAAACTGGGTTAAAAAGCTAACTAAAGGAGCCATCTGCTACACTGAGGCCTCATCTGTACTTGGCTAAAACCAACAACCAAACAAAAGCTTACGAAGCAGAAAAGTTTTTGCTCGAATATTTGCAAAGTTACATACATATCCTTTACAAGGAAGAGTAAGAATGATCAAAGAACAAATTACAAGGAAAAGAAATAGTTCAGTGTAAAACAGAAGAAAACAAAAGGACAAAGCCCTGTTGTATGAACCGTATCATGAGAGACACCAGTTGTTTATGCCTGCAGCTAAATGGGAACGACAAAGGCGCAGATCAGTCTGCATGCCTTCACTGCCTATTCAGTCTAATCTGCGCCTTTATTGTTCGCTGTCCAGATGTACATCTTGCTTTCAAGAATCTAGCTGAGCAAACAGGTTTTGAATCTTCCCATACTGAAAGCCAACTGAAATCAGGTTTTCACGTGTCATGGCTCGGATAACCAGAGTTACAGATGCAACTTCAGTATCATGACAGTAAACACGATGTTTCCGCCTTTGACATTACCTCAACATACCATAAGAATGTAAAAGCCACAGGAATATCAAAAGGAGGCCTCATGGACATTTGGGCCTCGACGCGACAAAACCTGTCTTCGGGTTTCCGACAAAGCTAATTTCAAACCAGTCTCCTCAGCTACAGAGATTAGCTAGAAAATTGAAATTTCACCTGTAGCAAGTTTACATATGATACTTTCCAAAAAGCTATTAACAAAGGCGCTGATCAGACTGCGGGGATGCGCAGCCTGGTCTGCGCCTGTGTTGTTCGCAAACCCCTGAAGACAGGTTTTCTCTTGTCGAGGCCCATTTAAAGGTGTGTACTCGCATCACCATTTTCTAAACCAAGGGCTAGGAATTCTGTTGTTTAAAACAAATAAATCTCTCAACAGATCCTACACCTGGATAATAATGCAAACACTGTATGCTGAGCACAAGTCCAAGATACTTTGATGTTGAGGAGTGCTCTTGAATTAATCAGTAATAAAAACTCAAAAATCAAGGGCTACTTCAAACACTGTAGCATTAAGTATTGTTTTAATACATTCTTTAATAGCTTTTATTATATAATCTATAAATAAACATCTTCTGATTGGCCCAAATTCATATCCACTCAAGTCAATAAAACTACATATCGCATGGTTTGCCGGACGTGACGTTGCAAACTACACCGCACGAGGTAATATCGACCGGGAAGTGACATCAGAACGTCAAGTAATTTCGCATGATCCATCCGTAACGTCAACGTTTTTATGGTCAAAAATTGCAGGAAATGCATAACATACATATATTATATAATAAAACAATTGTTGACTTATGTTTCGGTAGACATGGAGTGTTATTGAACAGTAAACTTAATCATATTGACCTCCGCTCCGCGTGGGTCAATATGACGTTTACTGTTCAATAACACTCTATGTCTACCTCAACAAAAGTCAATAATTGTATATTATCAACTGCTAAGTCTGGTCCTGCAGATCAGCTAAATTGGATGCTGTCTCTGATCAAAATCAAAATTTCACTTTCAGCAATAAATTGCATAAAAATATACCGATTGCAATGTTCTTTTATTGTGCAGTGGAGCAAACATACATGTATATATATTTTCTTTGTATCTTTGTGTCATCTTTGTGACATCATATTCCACCTTTTATACTTCATGTGTCACCAGTAGTATGACTTTATGTGCAAACCTTTGTGATTTCCTGTGCCATCTTTTTGGCTGAATCATGTCATTGTTTTGCCATCATATACCATCTTTGTGCCTTCATGCTCCATCAGCTTCATGTGCCATCTTTATGGCTGCAATGGTCATCTTTGCCATATTTATGACTGCATCATAACAACATTTTGAAACCAATAACCATCTCTATGACTTGATAAGCCATCTTTGTGACTTCATGTCAAATGTATGACTGCAGTATTCCATTTTGCGCCATCATATGCCATCTTTATTACTTCATGTGCCACCTTTCTTACCACATATGCCGCCTTTCTGACTTATTAATATGCCATCTTCGTGGCTGCATCATGTCATTGTTTTGCCACCATACTCACTGCCATCTTTGTGGCTTCATCTGCCATCTTTATGGCTGCATGGATTATCTTTGCAAATTGGCGTGTCATCTCTATGACTGCATTGACATCAGACACCATCTTTACAACATCATGTGCCATCTTTGTAACATCATATCATCCTTACGACTGCATCATTCCATTGTGACATCATATGTCATTTTTATTACACCTTCCTGACTTCATGTGCCATATGTCACTACATCATGTTATTTGTGACATTATATGCCATCTTAGTAACTTCAAGTTTTGTTTTGTTTGATTTGATGTGTTACATCACATTCAACTATTTTCCAGTCATGTTGAGATGTTTCCTGGGTTGAACCAGTTCCTTGCTACAGAAACTTCATGTCCCATCTTTGTGACTTTGCATTGGCATCTTATCTTTTTTTTTCAACTTTATGCATATTTTCATATAACTAATGGAAAAAGCTGACTATTTCTATCAACCCTGCAGTAGATGGGAGGAATAGAAAGAGAAACATATGGCTACAGGTGTATCATGTTTATGTAATCTACATCTTCTGATTCTCATTTCTATCAAAATAAAAGCTAATTGATAAAAATGGCTAACATATGTTTCACTAAACTCACTTCAAAAACAGCACCACAAAACCATTAATTCTGAAATATTTTGCAAACAGTCATCATCAATTTTCTTTCATAATTAAACAAGAATTTATGTAGCCAAAACTAGGCTTACCAAATCCCATAACCCCAACAATACTGTAAAACACCGCAACTCACTGAACCTGCGGTAGTTATTTATTATTGAGGAATATCAGCTTACCTGACCGTGTAGCACAGTCGGTAACGTGTCTGGCAACAGATGCTTGTCTAACTGAAGATCCAGGGGTCGAGAGTTTGATCCCGGCCCAGTCCCATACTTTCATGGAGATTGGTCATGAAATAATTTCTACGGACATTCTCCTCCTTTCGCTGATTCAAGAAGGGTTGCTGTCAGTTACAAGCGAAAGTATGTGCACCAAGTACTGGTTAACCGCTTGTTCTATCATGCCCAGGAAAAAGTGGGGTTAGATGAAATGACCGTCCAGCCATGACCATAGCTGTTGACTTCTGACGTAAAGCAACACAACAAACAAACAAACAAAAGGCATATGACTTAACCCTTTACTCCACACAAGCGACTTTGGACGCCTTTGAGGAGCAAATGTTCCATTTTCCATAAAATTTTCAAAACTACTGCAATGTAAAAAATATTTTTTCGAAAATGTTTGAAAATTTGACTTATTTATAGAAAATGATGCAATGTTCTAAATATAGCATATGGGGTAAAGGGTTAAAATTTCACTCCAAAGAAGTTTGCAATTCATCAAAGGCAACAAAATATAATTTTACAGACTATCATTTATTTTCTTATGTTTTTCAAAGAAGAGGGGATGGGTGGCCCCCTTATTAATGTTCTAAACCTGCAACTGTGCAGACTGACAGTGACAAATTTCCTTATTTTAGTTTCAATTTAAACAAATTTTGGAACAAGAAGCACTTAAGCATCCATCTCTTTATAATTTTTGAGCCACTTTGAAATAATGCAGAGTAAAGGGGTTACCATATTTACCCTATCTCTTTGCATGCTGGGTAATTTTTCAAGCTTTTGTTGTCGTCTGCAGACTTTTTTCAAAATTAACTTTTTCAAAAATAAAAAAACACTATCAGAGTGTCAAACGGTTCGGATCCTAAGACTAAAAATGTCCTATATTGTCACCTGTTGCGCTTTAAAGGTTAAAACCAAAAGTAAACTTCCCATCTCGGTACAAGAGTCCATAACCCATTTGCAGAGACTTTCAATTTTATTGCAAGATTAATAAATTCATCCCTTTAAAACAATCAAATTTACAATATTTTCACCTCCTATAGAGCACTTCAGTTTTTATGATCACCCTAAACTTTTATTAAGTGATGATAAACCGCCAAAGTTATGACTGTTTCAACAATACTCTATAAAATTACAGTACTCTGCACTGTTACAGTACTCTGCTCTGTTTGGCTCCTCACTCAATTAATTTGTCAGTATCTAAACTAGTTGCCTGCATTATTGATATCTTTTGGAATTTGGAATGGTATAGCCCCAAGGCCATAATGACAAGCATTGCAGATCTGGAAGTAAATACAGATCACGCAATGATTGCAGCTTCTCCAAAAACTGAAGGATTAAAAGTCAATAAAGAAGTACTTAAACCAAGACCATTGGCAAGCTCAGCAGATCTGGAATGACTGCATGCAGCTCCTCTGAAAACTGATGGATTAAAAGTCTATAAAGAAGAACTAAACAAGCCAACCATTGAAAATGCATAAGCTTGAGAACATAAAAATAAATTGAACATTGAAAATATCTGTATCTGAGATCTCATAAATCATAGGCGTCATATTGGCCCCAATCTCTTTATTTAAGATGGTGGTATAACAGAGTCTTTATTTTATATCATGAGTATTAATTCAAATAAATACTTCACAGAAAAACTAAAATGACTAGCAAACTGTGATTATAAAATATTTATTAGCCCATACACCATAAAGATAAACCCAAATGCCAAAGGAGGCATAACTCAGGCAAATAATTACAGATGACATACAGCCAGGCAAGAACAGGAACAAAAGTTATGCTGTACGTATTAAGCACTAGTGATCATATGGAAAAGGAAAATAATCAGAACTTTAAGTTTGTGTCTCTGGACCTATCAGTATGATGAAGCTATAAAAGCCCTTTTCCATATGAAAACTTCATGGGTGACAGTGACGCTAAATCCATTGATCAGATCATCCATCAATTGAACTGTGACAAAAACAATCTCCTAAAAGCATAAGATGTGATTTCACTCCAGCTGGACAAATAGGCATTAATAATTCAAAGTGGTCCCAAATGGTTACTCAGGATGTCAACTTCTTTTAGTTTAATTATTTTCTATCTTCTTTTCTTCCCGATGTTTGTTCATGGTCTTAACATGAGAGCAATTTAAAGCGCCAAACCTCTTTTGGATATCAATATCTCTAATATCTACCATTTTGAAAATTAAATCCTACTGATGGCAGTGCATGGTGTTTGAAGGCTGCAGGAGTCTTTCACATTTGGTCCTTGTTCCTTTCTCTTTTGCATCATATTTTGTGTCCTTTACCAGCAATATACTACATTGATGTATGTGCCTAGCCTCGAGAAAACCTGTCTTTAGGAGTTAGCGAACAACCAAAGGGGCAGACCATCCTGCTCAGATGTGCAATCTGATCAGCGCCATTGTTATTGGCTTGTTAGAAAGTATCATATCTAGCCTTCTACCAGCGAAATTACAATTTTCTAGCTAGTCTCTTTAGCTGAGCAGACTGGTTTGAGTGTCGCTTTGTCGGAAACCCCCTAAGTTTTTTTGCCATAAGGCACATATATCTTTGGGGAAGATAGCTTCAGAGGCCTTGAGTGTATTAATTTGTTCATAGTTATACTCCATCCGAGCATGAAATTCATCCTGCTCATAAAGTGTTGGCATTTTAACATTCATTAGCAGGATAAATACAAAATCTGAGTACTTTATTAAAGCATTAGGGGGAAAAAAAGGTTGCTTCCAATTTTAATTTTTAAAGCTGCATAGTCTGTAACTTTTGATCTTCTAATTTTAAAAATAATGTTTTTATTTTTCAAGAACACAATAAAAATACTCAAATTCAAGTAAATATTTTACCATTTTCGTAAACCTTAACAAGGTATCACTATCAAAACAACTGCATTTATGTTAAAATTCAACTGTCTAGAATTATTGGAGGGACGCAAATAATTACCAACAAGAGAAAAACACACCTATTTGATGCGATAATTCACTTTTCCATGCAGTTTTCAGCTGTACTGAACATTTTTATTGTGAAAAAATAGCTTAATTCTACTTTTACAAATGATTTAAAAAGAAAATAATTTTTTTCGAAAAATGTTCATAGTTACAGAGTATGCAGCTTTAAGAACAGTTGAAATTTCATGCTCATGTGAGTTGAGTATGCATAAATGGGATGTGTGGGGGGAGGGGGGCAGATTGCTAATGATTCAATCTTAGGCCAGCTGTTGTCATGGATCTTGTCCTGCCTAGGGTTGCGATTTACAATTATGTTATGTATCCCAGTTGAACCTTCGTTTATCATGGCAGAAGATGAAACTGTTGTTCCTGTTGTTCCTGTTCCGTTAAAAAAAGCAGGAAAGCATAAAGGTGAATCCTATTAGTGGAGGACTATTAAATTTAGCCGTGTATTGGTTTAATTATAGGAGCAGCATGATCTGTATTTTGTTGTTGTTTGTTTATTGGCAATAATCTGTGAGTTTCTCATGATCCAGACTTCTCATTAAAATAAATGAGGTGTTCTTGTTGGCTGCTAATTTACCATAATCACTCTAAACATTGGGATTTTTATCAACTTTGTAATATGTAAATATGGATATATTTGCTTCAAAAAGCGTATGATTTGTTTGTGTCCTAGTCTGACAACATACATTTTTAGAAAAAGCATTTGAAATTACCTAGAATGCATATCGCAGTAATGGTACTTTATATATTTATGAAAAATATGGTTCATTTAAATAGTGCACAGCTATCCACTGGGGATACAATGTAAATGTCTAGTTGTTATTAAACCTACACTTATTTCCATCTTTGGTGCCTGCAAGCAATGAATGCTCTGGCCACTGTGCTAATGCGCAGCCTTGTTTTGAGTCTTCGCTGGTTGCCAACACACAACTGTGCAAGTGGGGGGAGTTAAGCTGCTGTCAGATAAGATTAGACCACTGACCTGATCTAGCTGATAATTAGCAGCATGGTCACTGAGTTGATAATACTATAGAGCTGTCAATTATTTCCCAGGTAATTGCCAGTATAGCCAATCAACTTCGAGATATTAGCTTTAGGAGCTTCTGTAGATGTTGACTCTTTGACAGTTATTGGATTTATGAGGAATGGAGGCTAAGTATGCCTTTTATAATCAACTCCCGACTTTTAACTCATACTGTAAATTTGGATTTTTTACTTGAGAATTTTTTTTTTCGCAAATAGATAAAAGACATATAAATATGGCCTAATCTAATCTGACAGCAGCTTTAATTTAAACTCCGCCCACTTGCAAAAGGTGTGTGTGTGTGTGTGGGGGGGGGGGGGGGGGGGAGGGGGGGTTGCAAATTTGCGCTAGGGCATGGTTTACCTACATCGGTAAACAACAGAGTAATTTTGTCATTTCGCGAGGGTTGCCAAGTTTACCACACTTGTGATGATAAAAATTCAGTTTGTTATGTTAATATTTTAACAAAATATCGTCCCCGATGTGTGGAATGCATAGTAATGAGATGAGACGATGAAGATTAGCGGAAGATAATAATTTTCTTATCAAAGTATAATGCTTCTACATCATTAATCAAATGTCGCGTATAAAATTATTTTCATCGGTGACAATTGCAGTGTTAAACATTCTAATAAGATTTCAATGCATATGCGGTGATATGTTTACAAATGAAACGTGTAAAAGTACTGTTTTCATATGGGCCTCTACGTGAGAAAACCTAATTTTGTTGCATGCGAACAACAAAGATGCAGACCAGCCCTGCCTGTGCAGTCTGATCAGCACCTTTGTTATTCGCTACTTGGAAAGTATAGTAGTCAGCCATATTTCATGCAAAATTTCAATATTCTAGCCAGTCTCTGTAGCTAAGCAGACTGGTTTGAGTATCACTTTGACGGAAAACCTGAAGACGGGTTTTGTTGTGTCAAGGCCCATATAAGCTGTATTTCAGGAAGAAGGGTTTCACATATCATCGACAAAGATTAGGCCCATATCAAACCTGCACAAAGGTGCAGGGCTGATTATCCTTCATTGTCTGTTGATAAAGCATTCTACTAATCATGCTTCTGTAGGTACAAATGGTACAAACTAATTGGCGGTCTGAATCGGAGTTTCATTTTCCAGGGATATTCAGAGACCTTTTCACAAACCGAGACTCGAATGATAGAAGATATGTTAATTAAGGTCATTTATATTCAAATTATACAAATTTAATAACTTAAAAAGCTGTTTTCACTTTGGAAAGATTAATGTTCGACATTCATAGATGCATGTTAAATTGGTTATAAGTGCACTTCTTATACAAAAATTCCACTCGTCCGCTCGTAATTACGAGTGAAATCTAGAAACGACGATTAATTCTTCCCAAAGCACTCGTCCTGTAGGACGAGTGCTTTGGGAAGAATTACTCGGGGAAGTCATATTGCTCCCTTATGTTCTTTATTGCAAACACTTTTAAAGGACAAGTGTGTGTGTTTGCAGGACGAGTGAAAATTGTAAGTCACTTGTCCTGCAGGACAAGTGCAATATTGAAATATTTTTGTCCCCTGTTATATAAATTATTAAAGGGGCATATAAATGCACGCTAATTATTCTGATTTCAGTGTGGGTAGGAGTGTCATTCTTGAATTCATTGCTACTATACTTGCACATTAATCAATCATTGCTTTATTATGCGAAATCTTCTTTCTATTCCCCCCCTTAGGTTGTCTAAAGATACTAAAAGCAGATTCTACAGAAAGAGAGCAAAGTAGAATTTTCCATAATCCATTGTACATGAGCCCTGACATGAGATTTCCAACAATGTGGTATGTGCGACCAGCAAAGCCTCAGATCAGCCAGCGCATATGCCCAGTCTGATCAGAGACTTTGCTAGTCACTTGAATATTCTAGGAGTATTAAGCTGCTGACTTAACATCTTTTGGAGTCTCAAAGCCTAAAAGGAGGCTGCACAGGCTCTTCTGAGTCTACACTTGTCAAAATGCCACAATGTTTCAATCAAGAGCATGATCATGTTCCAGAATCCAGCTTTAAAATATCACTTTTATCTAGGAGCTATCCCTTTGATATGTGAATATTGCACTGGTGATGGATTAACAATGAAACATGATGGATTATCTAATTATAATCCTTTCCCACCTTAATTTGTACTAACAGGTGCCCCCATTTCTCAAATTCTAATGATAGACCTGTCTGCTTCTCTATAGCAACACTTTTTTCTCTTTATATAAAAATTCATGTGTTTTCATAGAAAATAACAATTTGTACAGTTTGGCTCTGAGTTCTGAATCACTCTCTTTTTCTTTTTTTTTCAACAAATGGGCTGGCATTGAAATATTCAAAAATGTTCTTGAACTCTCAGAAATAAGACATGATCCACAAATGTTCTAGAACTATTCTAGAAAACTGTTCTTGAACAGTTCCAGGACAGGTATTCTAAAATATGAAGATGGAACATTTCTAGAACTGTTCTTGATGTTCTTGAACAATTCAAGAACTGTTGAACATATTTCACAGAGGTACTTTTTACTTGTATTGGAGAGTGCAGAATTTATGTTCTGCAAGGAAACATTAATATATAATTGCTTATAAGAATTAATTAAAAATTGGCTGCTTTCTGTTCTGGTTGGTGCATAATTTCTTTGATCTTTGGTACAACAGATAAACATATACTATCAAGAAATTCTGCATGAAAGCTTATAGAACACATTTATCATAAAATCAAAGGATAAATAAGACAGAATACACAACCAACAACAGTCGGGATTATCTAAATTTATTATGGGATCGACCGGTTTCGGTCATACAATGACCTTTATCAAGATGACAAGTAATTATAAAATACAGCTGAGGTAGAAAAAAACGGAAAACAAAAGTCACGTGATCTCATTGTTAGAAATGAAAGTGAAAGTAGGAAGTTGTTTATGTATAGTAATAGAGTTTGTGTTGTAGAGATGGGTTGTACTTCACTGTTTGTCTGTGGTAGGGTTAAAAATTCCATAAATTCTGATTCCTGTCATGTCTGGAGTAGTCTGTTCTTGTCCTGGTTCGTCTTGTAAATCTGTTTTGCTTGATGATGCTGAGGTGTCTGTGCTTGAAAGGTATAAGTCGTCGTTCATGAGTTCTGTCGGTGTCGCTGGTGGTGCAGTTCTGTCGGTGAGTGTCTGTACGGCTAGCAGTGCTTGTTCTATAGTAATGGCTCTGTAAGGCTTCTGTGAAGGTTCTGTGGCTGTCTGTGTCATTTATCATAAGTTATAAGATAAAAATTTGTAATATTTAAAATGATTTTCCAGCAAATGAAATGATTTATAATGGCCAAGTCAAACATACAGTGCAATTCCTTTATAGCACACCTCACTATAACACAGACTTTGATATAACAAAGTCATGTTGTGGCTACCATGAAATGGTCATTTTCCTATAATTCCTTTGTAATAGTAAAATTGTCCCTTTATAACATGGTTCACATTCCTATGGAACCCAAACATAGCGTTACAAAGGGTCCTAATTATGATCATACCTATAAACTTTGTTTGTAGCTTCGTTGATACAACCTTTGGGGTTTCTGACAGTGCAAGACTCATACCAATCTGTTCAGCTACAGAGACTACATGTAGCTAGAATCTTGAAATTATGCATCAGCAAGTGTAGGTATTATACCATAACAAAGGCAATGATCAGACTGGACATCACTGGCTGATCTGCACATTTGTTGTTTGCATGCAACAAACTCATGTGACAACTTTGTTTTTGAAATTGTCAATTTTCCATTTTTAGATGGTGATGCTCCTCGCTCTACATCCTATGGAGTCTATATCTCTCAACTCATTTGTTTTGCTAGAGCATCTAGCTATGTTACTGACTTCAACATTCAAAATAAATTGTTAACTCAGAAACTTCTTAAACAAAGATATCGGTATCATAAACTTCGCAAAACCTTTTCTAAATTTTATAGACAATACTATAATTTGATATCTAAATTCCAAGTTGGACTTAAATCTCTCTAGCACCAAGGACTTTCGGAACCTGAATTCTATGGTGACTTGGTGTATAAACTATTGAAGAGGATTGTTGGCTCTGATAATTTTCAGTGCAGATCATTAAAATAATTTCCCCATTATAAAAAGATTGGCTATAATATTAATGTATTGCAACAGGATGAACCCAATCACGGTTGGCAACTTTGCTTTCCTCTTAAATTGCAAGCCGGTGGGTCAGACTTCAGACTCTATGACGGTTCTGACTTAAAGACATCTATTTATGAGATGGTAGGGGCTTGATGCTTTGGCTGTTTGTATGGCCCATCGGGGTTTTCCTGTTGGATTTCTTTTGCTCCGGCATTCAGTTTTATTTACTGTTGAGTCCTTTAAGTTATCGTTGCTTTGTCTCCTTTTTATATCTTGATTTATATGTTCTGGGAGATGATGCATTGATAAGTTAGGGGTCTTTCATGCATACTAAATATCTATGTGTCTTGATCCACATCTGAATTAAGGGTGAGGTTGGCACCGTGAAACTGGTTTAAGCCCCAAACCCAGTAAAATATTTTACTGACCATTCCAAGGCAGTACTGCCTTTGTGGATCTTTTATGTTTTTTTTCTGTCTTGTATTTGTTATGCCTTTGTGCCTGTCTGTTTATTTGTGCCTTGTGGTCACCTGCTGGGAAAGGGCTGACCTCTTGGCTCTCCTTTGTGGTGTATAACTGTGAGTTTGTCACTTTTCCATTGGTATCCTGGGTCAGGTGTGGTACTTGATTGTATCAATTCCTGATCTTTGCAGCCTTACTTACTTTTCTTGCGTCACTGCACAGCTGTTTTTTGTTGTTTTTTTGTCTGAATGTAGAATTTATTTAAACCATGGGACAAAGACTTATAATCATCAAAAGTTATATATTATATGGGCCTCAACGGAAGAAAACCTTTCCTCGGGGTTTGCAAATATTAATAACAAAGGCGCAGACCATCCACGCAGACTGATCAGCGCCTTTGTTATTCACTCTTTGGAAAGTATTATCTAAACTTGCTACAAGTGAAATTTCATCTTTCTAGCTAGTCTATGTAGCTGAGGAGACTAGTTTGAGTATCCCTTTGTCTGAAACCCATCAGCAGGTTTTGTCGCGTCGAGGCCCATATTTTGCTATATGTCCATCAGCACAAAATGAAGTTCCAACTCCCTGCAGAGAGGGCAGGTAACTCTGTACCTTGATTTAAAGGAAGGGCTTTTTCATCCGCATTGACTCTACTCATTTGTAAGGGTAAGCGAGATTGATCATGCTAAGTACAATCGGTTCAGTTTCTGAACGATTTGATTTTAAGCTTGAGTTAACCACGTTTTACACCCGAATGAATGCCTTGATTCAACAGTATGCAGAGCATAGGTTTCTTTCATATTTATGATATTGCTTTAAAATAAATCGGTTTTAGATTTGGGTTTTCTGACATGGTAATCGGCAGATCAGAATGGCGCATAGGTATAGATAAACAAAAAGTGTTTGGTGTAATTACTTGATCATCACTTTATCACACACACCAAAACAGATAATGTTGTACTCAATAGAAGTGCTGCACAAACATTGTTCTTTTGAGTACCCACAATATATGTTTTGCTCAAGCAATCAGAAAATAATTCAGAAAAATACGCCCCTTATCTGCTACCAAGCCCTGACACCATTTTTATAGGAGTGCTGGAGGTGTAAAAAGCCAGTTGTGCATTTGAAGATTTTTTCAATTCAAGCATAGTCTGTCTTCCACCAGCCCCCTACACCCACCAAAGTAAAAATCAAAAAGTAAGTTGTAAAAATATTTGAAAGACAAAAAATAAATACAATATAAGTTGATGCCCCATACAGGTTACACAATAAGATCGAGAGTATCCATTTTGTAATTTAAGGGGTTACACCAGGTGGAAATTTCAAAATAACGATGTATTTCTGTCCCTGAAGATCTTTTAATAGCAAACAGTGAAGACCCTGATAACATGCTGCCTTAGGCAGTATGTTACTATCTTAGGCACTCAGAACTTAGGCAGCATGTCATCAGGGTCTGCACTGTTTGCCAAAGTACCTGCTTACTGGAAGTTAAAGGGATTAAATTCCAATTTCGATGCACCACAAACTCAAAATTTACTCTTTCAAACTGAAGTCAACTTATAGGTGGTGCCTTAAGGGTTTGATAAATAAAGGTTTAAGATGCTATGACTTATTACTTCAATGAAATCATTCAACTGAATGGAAAGTATTGCATCTCCAACTGTTTTCTTCGATATAGCCCACTGTCCACCATGGCAAAGGAAATGAAGTGTCAAGCTGCTTTAATACCTTTGATCTGCATATTCATAATGTCTGATTTGCGCTTGCAGGTTAATAAAGCATGTTTGCATGTCCACATGGTGGCAGCTTTTAAGAATGGACAATGTCAATAATTCCATATATAGATGACATGCCACAGGGATTTTTCTAAGGGAGTTTAGATCATCAGACAGGTCATTTTCAGCACGTTGCTATAAATATGTTGTATTCTGTATCAATGATGTTTCCTGCCATTCACAACATTATTGTTGTCTTTTATAGATTTTGATACCCTACATTATTGCAAACAACGTGGATCTGATCAAGGTTCATAGTCCTTTATTTCCACACAGACATGCATTTGACTGTAATCAACATGCGCAGACCTAAAAAATTTGAGACCAGATGTTATCAGAACAAAAAAATATTGGCAGGAAAAGAGTTAATATCCTTTTACATAGAGGATGTTACGTGAGTGCTCCTATATTATTGAATTTATGATGATTAAACGAGTTGGGGAAAAAAGATAAAATGTGCCGAGCATTTTATCGCTTTTTCACAACATGTTTAATAAATTCAATAATACAGGAGCACAAATGGTAGATTCTATTTATCATATGACATTAAAACTACATTGAAATTGCACGTTTGGTGTGAAAAAGTAAAGATTTTGCCATTATCTATGTAACATTGTTCAGTCTTAACGTTACTAAAAATGTAAACCTGGTTTATTAATGCACGGCATTATATCACCCCAAGACTTGACGTTATATGATAATTCATATTGTATTTTCGAGACAAGTTTTTTGTTTAATTTGGGAATCTGGCAGATCCCATTTATCCCTATTGGGTCTTCTGTTTAAGATTTTCTTTTCCCTAGGCCTGATTTCCACTTGGCAGACTACAATCTTCACAATTTTAGCAGCTTTTTCTCTTGTCCCAATTTCAAAACTACCTTAATCGTGTTTTCCTTGTGTAGAAACAAATGGTCTTGTCCATTGTCTACGCAATGAATAAAAATTGGGTCATAAATCTTAGCTTTGTTAATTATTAATCATACGTTGACAGTAATAACCATGTAACAGCTAGAGTATAATTATAGAACACCAAATCGTGGCGGTCCCCTGTGATTTAAGCCATTGAAATAAATATTTATATTGATATGAGCTTCTCTCCTCTTTATTAAAAACTTTAATCCTTTATTTTATTTTTTTTTAAAAAAGAACTAAAAATTTAAGACTTCAATCATGATAATCATCTATGAGTTTTAGTTGTATTATAGTTCGCATGTGATTAAATCACATGGGAACTATAATACAACTAAAACTCATAAATACATATATATTCATATTTTACTCACATTTACAGTCTCTAATACTATCTTCTCTAAAGTGCAAGTTGATTTATTATTCATGTACAGTCATTGGTTTGTCTGTCTGTCCATCTGTCTCGTAAATCTCATCCACACCAATATTGTCATCTTTCAATTTTTGGCTACATGTATTACATTAATATAAAACTCAAAATAATTTAAATTTTCTTGAACAGCTCGAAGATGTCGCAATTTTTTTAAAAAAATCCTTGCATCAGCTTCACTGGTTTGCCGTTTAAAGTTAAATTTGCATAATTGGATTTGAAGAGAATAAGGGCCAAAAATCTTACGCTTCTGATTATTGCATTACCATGTTATTGTGATTTGTAGAAAAACTGCATAATTCTTCACCAATCTGAGCATATCAATGCAGGCCTTGTTCAGTGGGTCTCTTTGTTCCATCTTACCCACTTGCATGTCAACTAACTTCACCCAAGACTCTTTGCATGCTACGTAATTTTTCATGCTTTTGTTGTGGTCTGCTGACTTTTTTCAAAATTAGCTTTTCAGGAACGCTATCAGAGAGTCAAACGGTTCGGATCCAAATCTGTCAGTCCTGGTTTGGGTCCAAACTGTTTGCAAAGGTCACCAGCGGACAACAAGTCGCCGTTAGCAAGAAAAGAGATAATGCAGGCAAATTTTGTACCCATTGAGAAATGTCTACCTACTGTCCTGCTAGCCAAAAGAGACAGTGACGTCGTGTTTTGTTTACAATTGTTAAGTAAAACATTAACTTGTACACTCCACTTGAGCTAATGTGAATTGATACATCACTTGTGTATTAATCCTATCCTGCAGATAGGATAAATACACAAGTGATCTATCGACTCTAAGTCCCTATTAACTTTGTAAACAAAACATGACGTAACTGTCACTCTTGGCTGGCAGGACAGTATAATATGTGAACACCACAACAAACATTCTCTTGTAAAATTTGGTGAAAAAAAATAACATTAAAGAATTTCTAGCGATAAGGCGAGCAATCTCCCTAAACGAGACGTTCGTTTTATTTTGTTGAAATAACGAGGCACATTCAAGAAATATATATAGACGGGCCGTCGATGCACCATTGCCCCCGAATTCGTATATTTAAAACGGAATTTTCTTAAGGCATGTAATAAATGTACTTCTTATACAATGAGAATTTATTTCGATCATCAACTGTACTTGTTATTCAGTAACATATATGGGAACTAGACCGTTAAACAAGGGTACCGATCGTCCTATCATGCTATGTACAGTAAAACTATTTATACAGTTGATGTGCAATAAAAACGACTATCTTGCAAAGTGGTCTATTTTTTGTCAGATATTTGATGTCGTCTTTAGCTTATACAACCCCTTTCCCCCCCTAGACCCAAGACGCCCTTTACATATGTTATATATTTGTATAGCGACATTTAATTGTCCAAAGGGCATCTTGGGTCTTGGGGGGGAAACCATCTAAAAACAAACTGAAAGACGCCTGTTTCATCTTTTCAATGGCAAACGTCACAATTTTAAGTATATTTCGTACGCATGCGCAGAAGGAATACCGCAAAAATTCGAAAAGGAAAGGCACTTATATCCTTAATATTTTAGCACTTTTCCTTTTTGAAAACCTGCAAAGGATTTACTAAAACTCTCGTCTAAACGGCACCCAGTCTAAAGACGTAAAATGAGGGGTGGGAGTAGAAGGCGCAAGTTTTAACGGTTTTGTAAATGATGAATCGTTTTGAAACCTATTTTTATGCTTTCTATCTAAATTTTACTACCAGATCAGACCAATTTTAAAAACATTAGGGCAATTTGAAAATTGAGGTTTTATAATCATGTCAACTAGGGAAAATATACGCCTTATCGCTAGAGCTCCTTTTGGTTTTATTAGAAATGTTTTATGGAAGCTCAATAAAGTATGATGTTCAGAATAAGTTTATCTAACACAATGTATGAACATTTATTTTCATTTAAATACAAACAGTGTTATAAATGTAGCATTGGCAATTCCAGTGAATACCACTGGCATTCCGATGGATTTCCAGTGGTAGAAACTGGAATTTCAACCTTATATCACTGATATTCAAGCTAAACACCAGTAATCCAGTGGAATTTCAGAAGTACCTGTAAAATATTCCACTGGCATATCAGTGGAAATCCCACTATTTTTGCAGTGGAATACCACTGTTATTTCAGTGGTATTTCAGTATAGTACCTGTAAAATATTCCACTGGTATATGAATGGAAATTCCACTGTTATTCCAGTGGAATACACTGTTTTCCCAATAGAATACCAATGTTATTCCAGTGGAATTTCAAAGGTACCTGTAAAATATTCCACTGGTATATGAATGGAAATTCCACTGTTATTCCAGTGGAATACCACTGTTTTCCCAATAGAATACCAATGTTATTCCAGTGGAATTTCAAAGGTACCTGTAAAATATTCCACTGGTATATGAATGGAAATTCCACTGTTATTCCAGTGGAATACCACTATTTTCCCAATAGAATACCAATGTTATTCCAGTGGAATTTCAAAGGTACCTGTAAAATATTCCACTGGTATATAAATGGAAATTCCACTGTTATTCCAGTGGAATACCACTATTTTCCCAATAGAATACCAATGTTATTCCAGTGGAATTTCAAAGGTACCTGTAAAATATTCCACTGGTATATGAATGGAAATTCCACTGTTATTCCAGTGGAATACCACTATTTTCCCAATAGAATACCAATGTTATTCCAGTGGAATTTCAAAGGTACCTGTAAAATATTCCACTGGTATATAAATGGAAATTCCACTGTTATTCCAGTGGAATACCACTATTTTCCCAAAAGAATACCAATGTTATTCCAGTGGAATTTCAAAGGTACCTGTAAAATATTCCACTGATGTATCAGTGGAAATTCCATTGGTATGCATGTGTGTGTGTGTGTGTGTGTGTGTGTATTGCATCAACGTCAATAAGTGTCCACAACAATATTTTACTGAGCAAAAACCAGTATCCAAAGTATCAATCTCATGCATAATCTCATGCATAATCTTATCTTCAAATCTTGGCTCATGAAATGGTAATATACCCGTAATTATTGCTGCAAAAAACACATTTTTAATTATTTAGGAAATGTTTCTGGTAAAAAGAGCAGCATAATAGATAATGGATTCTGCAGATCAACTTGATGAATTACAGCGACTGCTCTAAAATTGTTTTCAATCATGAAATTTGCTTATTTTATGCGTCGCCACTCCCCAGATCATGGTGCTCCTTCACTGTTTGCTATGCTGACAAGCATGCTGTGAATCAAAGACCTGTGGAAGTGGTTGTGTCTTAAAAATTTGCATGCTGGGATTTTTTCAAAAATTTGTTGGCTGCTGATTTTTTTCAAAGTTAACGTTAAAGGTGTCAGCATTTTCTTTGACGCTATCTTAGTGCTTTTCTTACATTTGCAAAGACTAATAATGCTTCTGAAAAGCAATTTTCTATATTAAACTGTCCGTTTGCAGAACAATAGCAGTTTCATTGATCAAAGTGCCACAGATAGCTCTACCTATGCAAGGGTTGGCTACACATTTGCGACAAAGCACTTTTCTCCAGCCATTTAATGAAACATATACCTTTGCATAGTCACTAAATTACAAAGTGCTATGTGCTTGCCTTCTGCCATACTTCTCGGTTATCTCTTTAGAGTAATCATTTTAGATAACTTACTGTACCATATGGAATGGGTGGTACTGTGCCAATCTTCCAAGTAAAAGATGCCAAGAGTTAAATATTTTACTTAATGCTTCATTTAAACATCTCAGTGATGTTAATAAGTGACTTGTCACATGGTAGCAATTCTGGAAATTGGCAACAGATGTTTAATCGAAAAACAATGGTTACATAATGCTTCTAAATTTGCCATTTCAGGGGCAGTTTCTGAGTACCAGCTCTCATAGACTGATGCCATGCTAGATTTAGATCTGAAGCAAGTGTGCCAGAATGATATCCATCCTGATATACACTGTACCACCACTTCAATACCAACAAACTGTTCATGTCTATTTAATAAAGCTTCCCCAATCAAGCCATTTGATGTGTACAGTGCTGGTTTAGAATAAAATCTTTATGTTTTCTAAGGATACAGTTCAGTTCTCATGTCCACAAGCAAAACCATCAACAAGTACAATAGCCATGAACTTGTTCAATGGGGCTGTCATTTTCAGCGGCAGGCTAGAATTACTCAGCAAGCTGAGCAACAACATGAAAACTTTTGCAAACCTCTTTGGACAATGAATGCCCAGATCGCTGCACGACTATTTGTAGGTGATCTGACTTTTCGTTGTCAAAATCATCAACTAATGAGACTCGAAATCAGAGAGAGTCCATCTAATGCCTCTTGTCGCCATGATACTTGTTAAACAACCCTTTTCCAATGGGCTGGCTGGTGTGGAATATTGTGATCAATGAGCCACGATTGTACAGCCCTTGGGTGACAAAGATTGAGAGATCTGGGTATCCGATAAGCTTGGTGGTAAGGACAAAATAATTTGCAATGTTATCATTGGCTGATCTTTCTTTTGTAATTGACTCCAGATGACTCCGCTGGTAAATGATATATTTTTGTATGAACATTGTCAGGGTAGCTCACAATGTCCCAAAATTACAGCCATTAATAACAATTATAGTGGTCAATGAATCAACACCAAGGTATTCCACTCATGAAAAGCTTCGGCAGACCAAATTGAAACTACTGTGTGTTGAGAATATGAGCCGCGACATGAGATTTCCAACAATGTGGCATTTTGACAAGTGTAGACTCATAAGAGCCTGTGCAGCCCCCTTTTAAGCTCAGAAACTCCAAACGCTGTTCAGTCAGTAGCTTAGCAGTCATAGAATATTCAAGCGACTAGCAAAGGGTCTGATCTGACTGCGCGTATGCACAGTCTGGTCTGAGCCTTTGCTGGTTGCACATACCACATTGTTGGAAATCTCATGTCGTGGCTCATGTGATATTGGCACTAGTTTCCAACTTGCTCTTAACCACTGTACTCGAACAGCGCAGTCATCACGGGTTGGTTGCAGTTGACGAGGGCACAAAATATATGGTACTATTTTGGTTTACTGTGATCCATTCTATGAGCAATTTCTTTACAACTATTAATTTTCATGATGATTTTTTCATTTGGAATTTTCACTTAGATATTGTAGTGACCATTCTGGCTGAAATGGAGCCTTAAAATTCTAAATTTAGCCAAGAACCAGCCAATTTCTGGCTTGCCAGTGAGATTTTATGTGTCCGAAATGTCTGTTCACAGACTATATAATTAATGAGCTTGCTATATTTAAGTCATTACTAATAATTTAATGGCATCACATGAATAAGTGAAGGAACAGAAAGCTTTGCATATTTCTGCTTATTGTTTACGAAGTTGCACACCCTTTTTGTAGCTGTAAGCAAAATTTGAATAGTCAAGGGCATTGTACCAGTAGTCGAGTATCTAAATTTAATCAATTTGTATGCAATCGATGACCCGATCACTGGGCAAAACACCTGATACAGTACTATGTGTACAGTATGAAAAGCTTGATTAACTTTCAAAATGCTCTGCCATCAGATTTCCAAATTTTGCACATTAAAGTACTGATATTTTGCACATTATATAAAGTAAGCATAAATTCCAGAACATAAAAAATGCGCTTCTATTGTGGATCATTTTTGTTATTTATGTTTTGCATTTGTCATGCTTTCTTGTCTGTTCATTGCAGCCTTGTGGTCACCTGCTGGGAAGGGGCTGACCTCTTGGCTCTCATGTACATGTATGTGATGTTTTGCAATTTGGTCACTTTCCCATGTGGTGTCCCGAGTCTGGTGTGGTACTTGGTTGTATTGATTCCTAATATTTGCCTTCTTACTTACTTGAAGGAATATATACCATCAGAGTGTCTAAAAGTTTGTATCCAGATCAGATCTGAAACTTTGTTTGGCCAGTTCTGGGTCTAAACTGATTACAGACGACTCTCCGCTCCAATTAAAGTTAAAAATAGTCATCACAGCTGCTTCAACATTTTTGTTCGTGGCTATGTAATATTGATTTCTATTGAATAAAAACACTTATAGCATAAAAAGCAACTAAACTTTTTTGAGCTTTGGGCAAAATTGTGCATTAAGATGGCCGGATAACGAATAAATACCCAAGTATTTTCAAAAATAATTAATTCTACTGTACAATTGTGATTACTATTGATTCATTTTCAACAATAATTTTCAGGTCTACTGGGCACTGAAAAATGATCGAGCAGGTTACAAAAAGTGATCTTTTAAAGCATTGATTTTGTAGTTAAGTACAAATTTCATCTGACTTTTCATCTGACTTCCGAATGAAATGTAAACTGACCCAGTTTTCTAGCAACTATAGAAATTCACAAAAATGTCAATATATTTATTGCATATTATTAAATTTTAGCAGGTGAAAGGGTAAATTTTTAAAACACTATCACTTTATGATCTACTTTCTTTCATCAAACTATTTTCTACCTTTATCATTCCTAGGACCTTATGTACATAAGACAAGATCAATACGCCCTTAGTTGGTTTATTCGTTTATCAGTGATTGTAGGTACGGCTCAACACATTTTCATTTTACTGAGTAAATATTCTATTCAAATGACACCAATCTATCGATAAAGATTAATTCTACCCCTATACAAGGCCACTTAACAATTCCTACAATAAAGTGTGTGTAGATTTCTCTAGAGTCAATAAAAATTCCAGTCTTGAGTAAATAATTGGCTTCTTCTTGTTATATTTCGATTTTCAAATGAGTTCAACTGAATTTTTTACATGTATGCCAAATAGAACCTTACAATTTAGCTTTTATCCTTTTATTATCATCAGGGGCAGACTGTCTTCATCAGGGGTTGCTGGTAGAATTCAGAAATATGACCTTTTCAAAACAGATATACCAAACACAACCGTCCCCACTAATTTGGTCAGAATCTGACCATTCAATTCAGTTTATAGGTCATTCTGAGCTCAATAGAATTGAATTGTAAAAGATTTATGAAGACTGCATGGGATCTCAAAAGATTCAAGGATTAAATCTGTGATACATGAAATGTCACATTTCTGCGGCATTCATAATTTCTTCTTAGTCTTTACTGTTGGTCAAAGTACCCGTTTATGGGTTTCTTGGTGAGTCTTTGCATAAGCTCTGCATGCAAATACCCATAACACTCTAGAGCTCCCCACAGTCTGATCAATGCATTTGCCAGAAGTGCATGACTTTTTGTAGATAGATTTACTCAGCAAACAATATTAATTGACAGTTTTAAAAACATCAAAAGCTAAACAAAGACACCAACACATTAAATTGGTTTCTATTTTAAGACAAAAAAACTTCCTTGATTTTAATTTTCTCTTGTTGCCAGTGCTAGCAATGATTTGCAGTCTTTATAATCTATAAATGTCTCAATATTCGCAGCAATACAAATCACCGATGCATATATCTTCAATTGTGATCTAAAAAGCATTCCAAAATTTTATATTAAGTTGTAAATCATATGAAAGCGTACTTTAATCTTGGATTTGTCAAAGCGTGAACAACCTAACTTTCGCCTTTTATTGTTGACGGGTAATTTATACTGTTAAAGAAAGTTTTAGGTACACTTGTGAGTCATAATGTCACTAACAAAGATCATATTAGCGCACCCTTATTATAATCAAACGCCTCTGATGGAATGCCATTTTCTAAAACATTTATTGAAGAAAAGTAATTTTAAAACAACATAACATTAGTTTAAATTAACTATCAAAGGCAAAACTGGCAATATATGTATGACCTAAAGGTATCTTTATATCATATAATATATTTTGTACATAATTTATACATTTATTTAACGAAAAAATTCAATTTCTAACCCTTTGAGCAATGAAATGGATGAGCCCATTCGTTAATGTAAATGATAGTTTACTCTCTGGCAACCAGCAAAGACTACAACAAGACTGAGCCACAGTGTAAACTTATTGAGCATAGCATTCTTATTATTTTCTTACCCATCAGTTTGGACATGTAAGAACGAACCATCTTGTCAAGATGGTTCTTTTGAAAAGCACGTCAGAGAAATTAGAAAATTAGTCAACAGGTCTGAATTTTGGTCATTGTCGAGAACTGGTCTAGTGTTTGTGTTGCAATCATAAGCTAGGTATTCACTATTGTTTCAGGTTTGAAATACATAAACAATAACAACAACATTACGCCAACATTGTGCGCACAAACATGCCAAAAGCAACCTCGGAAAAAGCGCATATGTAGCGATGTGCAATCCCCAACAATGCCACAATCATCCTCTTTATTTTGTGTGTATGAGCGGCAAAGCCTCCGGCGAGCAAATAATTGCATTAATTTAAAAGTGCATTGAAGCCCGTCACAGCCTTGAGTCGGAGCCTTGACTGCTCGTGAATGAGATAAGTACCAAAATTTCATGTACAGGTCCATATATAGGGTAAAGTCGGGTAACTTCGGTCATCAGGTAAATTCGGACAGCCTCCTTGTTCGTTTCATATTTTAATTACTGGAATAAAAAATTAATTAACTAAGCAATTTACTACATCATCAGGCTCATTATGAGCTGCCTCATCAGGATTTTCACTGTTTGCTTACATGACATGTAGGCTAACATAACAGTGAAAATCCTGATGAGAAGGCTCATAAGAAGCTGTCTAAGCCGTCTCATCTGGATTTCCACTGTTTGCAAACATGTATCTGAATTTACCTGATGTCCGAAGTTACCTACTTTACCCTACCATTGCAATACTGTTTTTGAACTACAAAGGCGAAAAAGTAAACACTTGTTTTAAAGAGAGATGGGCTTTTCTAAACAAACTAATTTGGCTTTATCTGATGGGAAACCATCAGGTATTCTCTCAAAGATTAAAAGGCGGCTTAAGACTTCAAAGGAATATTAAAGTAAATAATTCTCCCTAATGACCAATGAAAATTGAGATAGCAAATGATAAGTCTAGTCCATATTGAGCCATCTCAATAAATCCTCTGAATCATGACTGCAACACTCACTCAGACCTCCAGATAAGAGTGTGTAAAAAATATTTTTTCTTATTTCTCAACCAAAACATACATGTATATTGTGGGAACTCAAAAAAATTTAGAACCTTCTCAATGTTTAAACTGTTATGAAAGAAAAAAATTCACAATTTTACGTTAATAAATTTTGCCCTGTCACTTATTTTCAGAAAATGTCTCACATGCAACATTTGAGGATGTTGTCTGCTGCAATTTTTTGTGGCAATGTAAGGGTTAAGCACATAAAAGCTTATACCACTGTAAAGAAATGCACTGGATGAATTGCATGTGGGCTGGATCATTCCTTGTGTGTCATTCAGGGACTGAATGCAGACATTATCCCCTTTTATCAGGTCACTAGAATCCCAAATTTTGGAAGGTTTTATCCAGGTGACAATTGGCATGGATCTACATATACATAGCCTAAAGACTATTTGTACTGGGCCATTGGTGTCATGCAGGTATGTGCACAGGCTATTTCAACAAGAATTTTAAGTTAATCTAATTATCGATCAGAAATTAAAAAGCTGATATGCCAGATTACTCTGGTACAAATCGTTTAATAATGACACCGAGAGAGTTAGAAATAATGAACTGTCAAAATAAGCCCAGGCCCCTAGATAAATTAAGGTGTATGCAATCAAAAATAAATTTACTTATTTCTTGACCAAAACACATATGTTGTGGGTACTTGAAAGAACCGTCTCAATGAGACGGTTCTTCCGAGCACCCAAATCATGTGTTAAAACTGATGAATAAGAAAATAATCAAAATTTTACAATCAAAACAACTTGCTGATCTTAGGACTCAGTATATTGAGTGAAGGACAAAGTCAAATCATGACATTTAATCTTTTCTGTTGATCAATTTCAAATTGCTATGAACAACATAATTTAGCATTTTTCAAAACCAACTTCTTTATTTAAAACCCTACCTGTAGACATAATTGCTAACAATTATATCAATATACCCCCAAATATTTTAGTTGGCAAGCACGCAAAATAAACTGCCCAAAGTTGACACTTAGTTTAATGCAATCCTTTAGAGCATTTTGGGCATTTTCTAATGATGTAAAAGAGAAAAAGCAACTTTTATGTTTTAGTCATCCCATGATCCAAATTAAATGTAGATCTTCCCGTCCGAAAAGCGATGAAAATTTTTTTTTAAAGTTATCTGCTAATATGTTAATCATGTAATTTGAAGGATAACTTTCCTTTCAAAACACTTGTCACAAAAACCACCCCTACCGGCTTGCAGTCGATCATGTTAGGCTCAAACTATCCTGCTACAGAGACCAGGCAGAATTTTGAATTTTAGATCATTAAACCATAATACATGTACATGTACTGGGTATGTAGGGAACAACAAACCTACAACCTGGTCTGGCTATACCATTTTTGTGGCATTAAAACAGTACTATTTTTCTCATGACCTAGCTCCCTGTATTTATTTATATAATTATAGCTGCTGATATCTTAAAGAAACTGCTCTACTACTTAAACCAGCAAAATTTAACGCCTTTTGACACCTTTGAAATATATGTATTTGAAAATATTATGGAATGGAGCATAAATGCTCCATTATCTATAATATTTTCAAAAGTATTCAAAACTTTACTTAAAGTTTTCTTGATTTTTTTTTTCAATGTTATCTAAACATAGAAAATGATGTCACAATCTAAAAATAGCCTATGGAGTAAAAGGTTAAGGCACAATATCCTTAAAAATGATGTCACAAAAATATGTTTATTGCAGAAAATTAATAAGATACTATTTTGCTTATTTAACAAAAGCATGACTTATTTCAAAGAACTTTTCTTTTCATATATCTTATATCAAATGAAAAAAAAACATGCAACAGCACTGTTACAATTCATTGTCATGGACAGATAATTTAAATTTGACTTAAATGGGTGGGGGGATTTAGATTTTACTAAACATTTCATAGAAAACAAAATCTGCTTGCTTGATAGAGGTTTGCTTATAATACAGACACTATTGATTTTACAGTGAAAGTCAATTTGAATGTATATATATGTTTTTTTAAATTACTTTTCTCAAAATTGGTAGAAATTAGGTTTTTAAATTGACAATTGTAAGGGCCACTATTTTGGCCCCAAATTAGGGTAAGGTACTGCAGTAGTCATCAATTAGTTTCAACATTTCAATGAGGAACATTGCTGGCATGTACATCATCATTCAGCCAGGGCTGACCACAAATGGAGGTGAAAAGTTGACGACCATAAAATTTGCTACAATCTTTTGATTACATCTCTGATACATCCCCAATGGTGACAAATGATTTATTCTGTTGAGGTCATCCTGCAGTGACCATTGTCCTCACGCCTTGTACATGACCATCCGTTGACCATCAACGGTCAGCTACCGTAACATATTGAGAAAAGGGACCACTTAACATACACATGTACAGCATAAATTGGTGATCATGTGAGTCGACATAACACATACATTTTTGAAAGACATGATAAGCACTAAGTATTTAAAAATGATCCTCATTGCTTAGTACTGGTAAAGAACATCTATGACCATTCCTTCAGGAACAATTTTTGAGTAGTCCGCCGATCCAAGAACAAGGAAATCTAAATCCCACGATGACCATAACTGCCATTAACTGGTTTTCTTGAACATTAAGCAATAACTCGAAAGTATTTTTGTAATACATGTATACAAAAACAGATTTGAGTTCAATTGAAAGTTACATATACACATGATAAGTACAAATTAAGCCAAGCAAACGAGATCTCCTGATCTTACGATGACAGTACATGAGGATGATTTCCAAACTGGAAAGACACAAAGCATCACAATGTACAACTTGGACCAAACATGAACAATCCAACCAAGAGTAACAAAAAATATGCAGAACAACAAGAGAACCACAGGAAGAAGTCTTTTATTCTAAGATTCTTAACAATGTTATGACTCAAAGAAAGTGGAAACTGTACTGCCACATGAATACGAAGTTAAGAGTTTCCAGGTGGATAGGAAACATTCCAGGTGGATAAATCCTGAGAAAGAAATTCCATGTGCTTGAAAGTTTCCAGCTGGAATCAGAAAAATCCACATGGAATCTTTCAGTAATCCCACCTGGATTTTTGCAATTATTCCATCTCCTTGTCAATTCCAGCTGGAAAATTGAAATTCCATGTCAGTTTTGCCTGTAACCCACCTGTAATCCGGGTGGATTTTGGTTAGAATTTCCGTACAGGTGAAAATTTCCAAAATCCTGAGGCTTAAAAATTCAGAATTTAAAACCTGCACTGCAGTATATATGCCTACAAAAATAATTTCAAGTTTAAATGCTTACTACACCTGTACATGTCTTTTAGATAATCTCTGCCTAATTCATCATCTTGAGGCTGACTTTCTATGGGAAGTCAGGCTCAAAATCCTGAATTCAGGAATAATCCTGAAAACTGTCAAACTTGCAAGAATGTTAGGGCTATCAGCTGAGCCACCACTCAGCTAGATTGGAATAAATTTTCTTATATTTCTCAGGATTATGCAACATAAAACAAAGCTGACAATAAGCTTTCTGTGACTGTTCCGCTAATGTTTCTGCATAATAATTTTCTTTCATCTTCAAAAATTTGGTATACTCTTCTTCATTCTTCATCAATTGCTTCAAATACTCTGCAAGAGCTTTCGGAGTCCTGAAGTTTTTCACATCTATGACTGTTCCTTCAGGAACAATTTTTGTGTAGTCCGCCGATCCAAGAACAATCTGGACCATGTCTAGTGGGAAATGTTCAAATAGTTTTTCTGTCACATAATCTCTGTGATATGTATTCTCAAAAGCAATTCTAAAAAAGTAATCATCAGCGATATTTTCATTGCACTGTAGTGATCGATTGCCATGTCTTGCACACTGTAATGTTCCACATTCACCATATATGTCTACATCAATGTATTTCCTAAGTTCTTTCACATACTCTTCTCTTCTGTTGCGAGTCTTGCAATGGCTAACAAACCATACAATGCTCTTTTTCTTGCGTTTGAATATCTGAGTATAATCTTTCGGAAGAGCTGGTCTCTCTCTTCTCAATGCAATTCTTCCATATGAATAGTAGATATCTGAATCAAGTCGGTAAGTCATTGTCCAATTGACAACATTCTGAAAGTTAGATATTGGTAACTTCCTTCCTGGAGTAGCCTCTCTTTCAAGAACAACGAATACTTGATTGTTTCTTCTCAGTGGTGGACGGCTCATGCCTCTGAGCTTGTTCAGTTGCATCAACACACCATCAGCTTCTAATGGACCATAGGTTTTCCCAGTGTCATTGAAAGTAAAGAAATCCAGAGTGCATTTACACTCACAGGCTTCAAAATCCACCTTTTTAGCTTTATTCCTAATACCATGATTATTATGATAAATGTCATACCAGAGAATCTTTTTCACAGCAGTGTCAGAACAAACGCTACCAACATAGCTGACTTCCTGAGTGTTTTTAGCTGAGGGTTCATTTTCACTTGATTTTTCACCATCCACTCTAGAATTCTCTTTATATGTATTCAATCCTTTGACTGTTTCTTCATCACCTCCTAATTCTGTTCTTCTATTATCTAACTTATTTTTATTAACATAATTTTTTATCACTTTCTTTGATATTTTTTGTCTAGTTATGTGCCAGTCATCCACAAGAAGTCTCAGAGTCTCAGCCAAGACTACGACAGACAAAACTGTCACTACTCTTTTAAAGCTGAGTCGCATTATGTATTAATATACATGATAGCAAGAAAAAAGCAACAAATGCATCTATCAACTGTTCTAAGATGTTATAAAAGGAAAAATATAATAACTTTAACAGTCAGGTCTCTCTTAATGACCAAACAAAGCATATGTATACATGTACATGTATTGTATGCAAAACTTCTTTGGATAATCTTCTATAAAAACATCCTAAGTTTAACCTTTTGTATGTTGGTCAGCTTAATAGAAAACTATTAAAATTTAAAATTTTGCAAAATGGGCTGTTGTTTGGGGTTTAATATAGCTTTCAACAATATTTCAGTGATATACATGTCATTTTATCTCTTTAGTTAAGATTGCATGCCAAAAAATTAATTTGCTTATTTCTCAACCTAAACATATGTTGTGGGTACTACTCAAAAGAACCGTTTGAGTACCATACATATATATTGATTAACAACCTTTTTTCTACGGCGTTACTTATTAATGCATAAGTAACTAATATTAGTTCATTTATGAAACAGTGGTTACTTAGCCTATAATTGTAATTGGTTTGAAATGGACTCTTCCGAAGAGGGGTGTGATCGAAGTTATTGTTCAATGAATAACGTTTTGATTAAATTTTTTCGTTTTTCCAAGGGTTAAGTAAAACAAATTTAGACTTCTCTTATTAAAAGAGTATTTAAAACGTCTAGAATCGGGTGTCTTTTCAGTGTAAATGTCGGATGTTCAACAGCTGTTCTACCCACGGACTGTACCTATTTTTCACCCTCGCCAGCTGGTCTAATGGTCTAACTTAGAATAACTTTTCAGTGGTTTTTGGGGCGAATTTATTGATAAATTCATTTCTATAGATACGAAATTCTTAAATAAGTATATTAAATAAGTATATGAAGGACTATTCTGTAAATCATTGTGACGTCATTCATTCTATATTTAGCCAGGGATGTATACTTGCATAACGTCCATGATTTAGCAGTGTACCAGGTTAAATTATTTCGTGCCACGATAAAACAGAAACGAACTTTTCATTTTATTAGAAAATAGAAGCAAGAAAATCTTAAACAAACAAACAGAACGGACAACGGGCAAACAAGCAGAACATATGAATAAGCAAAGAAAATAACCTAAGAAAGATTAAAGGCAAAACGCGGAAAATAGGTCATTCGATTGGTTTGACCTCAGGTTTGTGTTGGAAGCAAATTGTGTCAAACGATCATAATGCCAGGGACGTATATATTGAACTGTACATTCGTGATCATGCTTGTAGATTTTTCCTATCATTCGCAAATTCATGGCTGGGGTTGGATTTCTTTCCATCTAAAGGAGGAAAATGCATGGGATATTATTCTTTCGACTTGAGAAGTCTTCTTTCCCCGCGGACAAGTATTGGTTTTCATAAAAGACTGAAAATAACAAGGGGAAGGAATAAAAGATGGGACCAACGCCCGAGACTCGGGACCAAATTCCGGGACCAAAGTTTGCAAGCATCAAAATGGTATTTAAAATGCAAATGTCGACCTAAAAATTGGTTCATTATAGAGCCTTCTTAAAATGCTTATAAAGATTCTTTATGACTTTTTGATTTTTTGTTAACTACTAGCACTAATACCGGACCCTGTCATGCATTTTACACCCCGGACCAGTTTTCGCGGTATTGAAGATGTCGAGTATATTCCAAAATTTGGCTACAGAAACCTTTTAAATCCCATTTTTTTCATATTATTGTTTTAAAAGATCACAAAGGGTATAACAAGAAAAACTATAACATGTGTTACATGTTATAAACGGCGTTGTTGAAAGGTTCGTATAAGTAATAATAGATGAAGGATAATAATGAAGTTTTTTGCTCGCAATGAGATATACGACATTAAAGCGGCTTTGAAATGAGTCATTGACGTTTCGCTAATACATAAACTATTCAATCAGACGGTGTGATGGGGAAGCAAGCTTTTGTGAAAGCTTATGTTTGTTTTCAAACCACAGCGTTACCGAGACCCTTCGATTATGAATACAAAAATATAAGACTTCTTCCTTAACATAACTGTAAGTGGGCCGATCAAATATTAGATAGACATTTAATTGTTCAAAATATTATCCATTTTGGTCACTTGCTATACCACCGCAACTTTTCTTTACAAACACGGGTAGCTCTAAAAAAGAAACAGACAGTCAGTGTTGAAAAACGTGTCCCTAAGAGATAATCAGCCCGGGACCAAAATCGTCATTAATTTTTCTATTGCGGTATTAACGATGTTAAGGGAATTTCAATATATTAAGCCTACAGCAACGTTTGAGATATCAATCTTATTTGGTACTTATCGCATCTTCAAGCAGAGAAGGCTCAGTCGAGTTTATGCCAATGCACAGCCTCGCCTGAGCTTTCGCTGCTTGCAGTAAACTAGAAAGAAAATCTTGAAATTAGGTATCTGTCGCAATTTAAAGTAACGAAGGCTCAGTCGAGTTTATGCCAATGCACATGCAGTCTCGCCTGTGATTTGGCTGCTCGCATCAGATGAGAAAAAATATGGAAATTTGCTATTTTTCAAATTTTAAAGCTAAGTCGAATTTACGAAAATGCACAGACTCGCCTGAGCCTTCGCTGATCGCTGAAATGAGAAATAATATAGAAATTCGCTATTTCTCGATTTTTGAAGCTCAGTCGAGTTTGCGACAAGAGTAGCGTCTCAGTGATGAGATGCAGCAGTATCAGGGTTTTTATACCCAGAATGTTTTTTTTTGTTTTTTGTTTTTTGGAAAAAGTGAAATATGCCAACGTTAATTGTTCGCATATTATTTTGCATGTTAATTTGGCCGCCAAAGATAACTTGATTGTCCATTGTTTATATGATGCTTCAGAATATTGTTAGCTCCTATCATAATTAAATCTCGTTAGCTAATTAATTAATCATATACAATTATGGGCGTGATTAGTTTAATTCCCTAACACTCTCGTTAAAGGTGGGTTATCAAGTCATTGACAAGCTCAACCGCTATAACGTATAGCTTTATTATCTTAATTCAAGTTAGGCCAATTCAAATATACTTTTTTATTTTCATACCCTTTGCCAGCTTTATATACTGACTTTTTGTTTATCATTTTTATCCTCTTGCAAAATGGACCATGATTTGCCATGATTTCGATTTGCTCATGCTGTTCATTCTGACGTAATATTGAGGTAAGTGTTTTTCAACAATTGTCGTCTGACAAATGTGAATTTATTTCAATTTGAAAACAAACACTTTTAGGTGGTAGCCAGATGTCTTAACAAATGGAAAAACACAAAAGTTTTCAGAAAAAATCGTTTTATTACACTCCCACTCGCAGCGTTTCTTTGCTAACGTCAGTCTTAAATTTTCAAACATCAATAACAGACGGGTGACGTCCGCATATGTCGCGCGACACTTTTGTCTTTTATGCAACTGATTGAGGAGTATCTGTCGGCAACTTTTTTTTTATTATTCCTGATCCTTATGATATAAACGGCCAATTACGTCAAAAATCAATGGCGTCATATAGACGTAATGAACGTTGCCAAAGGCCTAAAACTTCGTGATTTAATTTTGTCTTTCCTTTTGCTTTCAAGAACAAACATCAGTTCGAAAACTTTTTTCTTTCATAATGGAAGGTATGGGTACTCTGTGACTTTTTGAATTTGAGTTGTCTCAGAATTATCGCGACGTCACGGCAATCATAAGCCACAGCGTTTCGATTTTCTTATTGAATGCAAGCTGAGTGACGGAACTTGTCAATTTTATTTTTCACATAATGAAAATATCTAAGTTTCAACATAAATGAGCATTTATCAAGCGATGCGTTATTAAAGTCCTTCAGCATAGATGACAAAACGAAATATATAATTGGCATCTAAAAAGTTTTAGTAGGCAAAAATTGAAATTCCCTTGACATCGTCAATGCCGCAATAGAAATATAAATGGCGATTTTGGTCCCTCGATCAATTTTCTCTTCGAATATTAGATCAATTCAAATATTTTTTATTATATTTTTATACCCTTTGGGATCTTTTAAAACAATAATATGAAAAAAATGGGATTTAAAAGGTTTCTGTAGCCAAATTTTGGAATATACTCAACATCTTCAATACCGCGAAAACTGGTCCGGGGTGTAAAATGCATGACAGGGTCCGGTATTAGTGCTAGTAATTAACAAAAAATCAAAAAGTCATAAAGAATCTTTATAAGCATTTTTAAGAAGGCTCTATAATGGACATGTGATCCAATTTTTAGGTCGACATTCGCATTTTAAATACCATTTTGATGCTTGCAAACTTTGGCCCCGGAATTTGGTCCCGAGTCTCGGGCGTTGGTCCCGGCTTTTATTCCTTCCCTTGTTATCTTCAGTCTTTTATGAAAACCAATACTTGTCCGCGGGGAAAGAAGACTTCTCAAGTCGAAATAATAATATCCCATGCATTTTCCTCCTTTAAATGGAAAGAAATCCAACCCCAGCCATGAATTTGCGAATGATAGGAAAAATCTACAAGCATGATCACGGATGTACAGTTCAATATATACGTCCCTGGCATGATGATCGTTTGACACAATTTGCTTCGAAAACAAACCTGAGGTCAAACCAATTGGATGACCTATTTTCCGCGTTTTGCCTTTAATCTTTCTTAGGTTATTTTCTTTGCTTATTCATATTTTCTACTTGTATGCCCGTTGTCCGTTCTGTTTGTTTGTTTAAGATTTTCTTGCTTCTATTTTCTAATAAAATGAAAAGTTCGTTTCTGTTTTATCGTGGCACGAAATAATTTAACCTCGCACACTGCTAAATATAGAATGAATGACGTCACAATGATTTGTAGAATAGTCCTTCATATACTTATTTAATATACTTATTTAAGAATTTCGTATCTATAGTAATGAATTTATCAATAAGTTCGCCCCAAAAACCACTGAAAAGTTATTCTAAGTTAGACCATTAGACCAGCTGGCGAGGGTGAAAAATAGGTACAGTCCGTGGGTAGAACAGCTGTTGAACATCCGACATTTACACTGCAAATACACCCGATTTTAGACGTTTTAAATACTCTTTTAATAAGAGAAGTCTAAATTTGTTTTACTTTACCCTTGGAAAAACGAAAAACATTAATCAAAACGTTATTCATTGAACAATAACTTTGATCACACCCCTCTTCGGAAGAGTCCATTTCAAAACCAATTACAATTATAGGCTAAGTAACAACTGTTTCATAAATGAACTAATATTAGTTACTTATGCATTAATAAGTAACGCCGTAGAAAATATAAAACAAAAAATATTTGAATTGATCTAATATTCTAAGAGAAAATTAATCAAGGGACCAAAATCGCCATTTATATTTCTATTGCGGCATTGACGATGTCAAGGGAATTTCAATTTATGCCTACTAAAACTTTTTAGATGCCAATTATATATTTCGTTTTGTCATCTATACTGAAGGCCTTTGAAAACGCACCACTTGATAAATGCTAATTTATGTCGAAAATTAGATATTTTCATTATGTGAAAAATAAAATTGACAAGTTCAGCCACTCAGCTTGCATTCAATAAGAAAATCGAAACGCTGTGGCTTATGATTGCCGTGACGTCGCGATAATTCTGAGACAACTCAAATTCAAAAAGTCACAGAGTACCCATACCTTCCATTATGAAAGAAAAAAAGTTTTCGAACCGATGTTTGTTCTTGAAAGCAAAAGGAAAGACAAAATCAAATCATGAAGTTTTAGGCCTTTGGCAACGTTCATTACGTCTATATGACGTCATTGATTTTTGACGCAATTGGCCGTTTATATCATAAGGATCAGGAATAATAAAAAAAAAGTTGCCGACAGATACTCCTCAATCAGTTGCATAAAAGACAAAAGTGTCGCGACATACGCGGACGTCACCCGTCTGTTATTGGTGTTTGAAAATTTAAGACTGACGTTAGCAAAGAAACGCTGCGAGTGGGGGTGTAATAAAACGATTTTTTATGAAAACTTTTGTGTTTTTTCCATTTGTTAAGACATCTGGCTACCACCGAAAAGTGTTTGTTTTCAAATTGAAATAAATTCACATTTGTCAGACGACAATTGTTGAAAAACACTTACCTCAATATTACGTCAGAATGAACAGCATGAGCAAATCGAAATCATGGCAAATCATGGTCCATTTTGCAAGAGGATAAAAATGATAAAGAAAAAGTCAGTATATAAAGCTGGCAAAGAGAATGAAAATAAAAAAGTATATTTGAATTGGCCTAACTTGAATTCAGATAATAAAGCTATACGTTATAGCGGTTGAGTTTGTCAATGACTTGATAACCCACCTTTAACGAGAGTGTTAGGGAATTAAACTAATCACGCCCATAATTGTATATGATTAATTAATTAGCTAACGAGATTTAATTATGATAGGAGCTAACAATATTCTGAAGCATCATAGAAACAATGGACAATCAAGTTATCTTTGGCGGCCAAATTAACATACAAAATAATATGCGAACAATTCACGTTGGCATATTTCACTTATTCCAAAAAACAAAAAAAAAAGAAAAAAAAAAAAAGAAAAACATGCTGGGTATAAAAATAGCCATCAGAGGAGATGGCAAATCCCCCGACCAAAAAGTAATTGATATGCAGTTACAAGCAGCCAACCTAGTATATATATTTGATGTGATAATACTGAGTGTCACTGCGAACAAAAGTGGAAGGCTGACTGTAGAGACTTCATTTTTACCTTTAAATTCACAAGCTTCCTCCTATAAAGTTCATTCAAGGGAGATAACTTATAAGTCCAGCAAGGGAGAACAACAATTCTTGAATGCAAGACACCCCCTTGACCTATTATACATATATACCATATATTATCAAAATATCTCAAAGGATATTAAAGTTATTGAGCGCACAAGCTTCCCCCTATAAAGTTCATTCAAGGGAGATAACTCAAAAAACATTAAAGGAGAGCAACCATTCTTGCACGCAACACACCGTCTTCACCTGATATACATGCATGCCAAATATTATCAAAATATCTCAAAGGGTATTAAAGTTATAAAGTGCACATGCTTCCCCCTATAAAATTTAAATTTCACTCAAGGGAGATAGCTCAGAAGTCCATTAAAGGAGAGTAACCATTCTTGCACGCGACACACCGTCTTGACCCGATATACATGCCTACCAAATATTATCAAAATATCTCAAAGGGTATGAAAGTTATTGAGCGCACAAGCTTCCCCTTATAAAGTTAATTCAAGAGAGATAACTCAAAAGGCCAGCAAGGGAGAGCAACCATTCTTGCACGCGACACACCGTCTTGACCCGATATACATGCCTACCAAATATTATCAAAATATCTCAAAGGGTATAAAAGTTATTGAGCGCACAAGCTTCCCCTTATAAAGTTCATTCAAGAGAGATAACTCAAAAGGCCAGCAAGGGAGAGCAACCATTCTTGCACGCGACACACCGTCTTGACCCGATATACATGCCTACCAAATATTATCAAAATATCTCAAAGGGTATAAAAGTTATTGAGCGCACAAGCTTTTGTCTACGGACGGACAGACGGACGGACAGACGGACAGACGGACAGACGGACAGACGGACGGACGCCAGGCTGATCGCTATATCCCCCGATCCTTTTCGGGTCGGGGGATAAAAACCCTGATACTGCTGCATCTCACCACTGAGACGCTACTCTTGTCGCAAACTCGACTGAGCTTCAAAAATCGAGATATATCGAATTTCTATATCATTTCTCATTTCAGCGATCAGCGAAGGCTCAGGCGAGTCTGTGCATTTTCGTAAATTCGACTTAGCTTTAAAATTCGAAAAATAGCAAATTTCCATATTTTTCTCATCTGATGCGAGCAGCGAAATCACAGGCGAGACTGCATGTGCATTGGCATAAACTCGACTGAGCCTTCGTTGCTTTAAATTGCGACATGTACCTAATTTCAAGATTTTCTTTCTAGTTTACTGCAAGCAGCGAAAGCTCAGGCGAGGCTGTGCATGGGCATAAACTCGACTGAGCCTTCTCTGCTTGAAGATGCGATAAGTTCCAAATAAGATTGATATCTCAAGCGTTTCTGTAGGCTTAATATATTGACAGTCCCTTAACATCGTTAAAACCACAATTTTATAGAAAAATTAATGACGATTTTGGTCCCGGGCTGATTATCTCTTAGGGACACGTTTTTCAACACTGACTGTCTGTTTCTTTTTTAGAGCTACCCGTGTTTGTAAAGAAAAGTTGCGGTGGTATAGCAAGTGACCAAAATGGATAATATTTTGAACAATTAAATGTCTATCTAATATTTGATCGGCCAACTTACAGTTATGTTAAGGAAGAAGTCTTATATTTTTGTATTCATAATCGAAGGGTCTCGGTAACGCTGTGGTTTGAAAACAAACATAAGCTTTCACAAAAGCTTGCTTCCCCATCACACCGTCTGATTGAATAGTTTATGTATTAGCGAAACGTCGAGCATTTAATGACTCATTTCAAAGCCGCTTTAATGTATATCTCATTGCGAGAAAAAACTTCATTATTATCCTTCATCTATTATTACTCATAAGAACCTTTCAACAACGCCGTTTATAACATGTAACACATGTTATAGTTTTTCTTGTTTTTATTTGATTCTTTACGTCCCAGTCAACAATTTTTCAGTTATGTCGGGATGGTACTTCCTGGATTGAACCAGTACAAAGCAGGAATTAATGTGTCTTGCTCAATTTATTACACAATGCAGTGCCACAGCCACAGAGCTTCAGATTTTTTTCAAGATAGGTGGGCCAAAGTGACCCATGGAGGCAAAAATGGTGGGCCATCATCTGAATTGATGGGCCCAAGCTACATGTATAACGCAGTGAAATTAATATTTTTATTAAAGTGAGATTTATTTCAAGGCCAAAAAGGATGCATCCACTGGGCCCACTGCCTTAGAAAGTGGTGGGCCATATTTTGAAATTAGGGATCAATGGCCCCGGCCCACTGTAAATCTGAGAGGCTTGAAAACGCAAGTCAAGCACTCCAAAACAACCATCTACGGGCTAAGGCAATGATGACCTGAATGGGCTAGATACTGAGTAGGATTTTCAATATCCACTCCCCCCAGAGGGCCATAAAATTGAGTGGAAGGGGTTACATACATTCTACCGGGTTAGGTTAAGTTCTAACACGATATGCGAGTATTGGGGGTTTTGAGGAATGTACTGATTTTTGTTGGGGACTGCAGAGGGATGATTAGAATCCCATATACTTTACATTTATTACTAAATCGGGTTGAGTGGAGGAGATTAATAAAAATAGCCCCTCCCCCCCTGTGGAACATAACGCTTTCGGGTTTGAAATATATGTGTAGTCAAAATGATGTATACAGAGACATTATTATGTATAGATAAATACACCTGACATGTCCTTCCCAACATTTCAAACAGTCTGTCATTATTTTTTTTCAAGTTTGTAAAGTAAATTTAGTTTCAAAGGACACAGAAGTAAACTGATCCAATAATTAACAGCGTGTCATTCCACTAACTTGAAATATTAAGGTGATAAGCCCTATAATACCAGAAAACATAATTATCACTGGGATTAACAATGCTTTCCATTGAAATCAATGAATTTTCAACAATAGAGCATTGGTCTTCAGTTTGGGTAAGCTCATTATAAAGGATTGTTTGTTGACTCGGCCCATTCTCAATTTAAACACATTTGAAGACTTAGTGGTATGAAACTAACTTTAATAGTATTGGAGTAATTTGCAAGTTTCGTGTTTGGTCTTTGTTATATACTGGCTTTTTCTTATTAATTTACCCATTGGGGCCCATGATCAAGGCCAAATAATGTATTTTCTGGTAAATGTATCATTCTGCTGATCTCCTCCTAAACCGTTGGACGTAGCAACTTCAAACTTTGCAGGTGCATACGTCACATGATGTAGAGGATACTGGGTAACATATTGTATGACCTTGACCCCAAGATCAAGGTCAAAGGTCAAATAATGCATTTTCTTGTCAGTGCATCTCCTCCTAAACTGTTGGACGTAGCAACTTCAAACTTTGCAGGTGCATAGGTCACATGATGTAGAGCCGAGGATACTGGGTAACATTTTCTGTGACCTTGACCCCAAGGTCAGGGTCAAGGGGAAATAAAGCAGGTGTACCATTGACTGCAGTCTAGTGTTGTAATGAAGTACTAAGTGTCCTTTTTAATACCCGCAAATAGGTTATATTGATTTTGTACCAAAGTCGGTCCGTCAAGTTTCCTGTAATTGTATCTTCTCCTAAACCATTGGACGTAGCAACCTTAAATTTTGCAGATGCAAAGATCACATGATGTAGAGGGCACTGGGTGATGTTTCGTGTGACCTTGACCCCAAGGTCAAGGTCAAAGATTGTACTTTCTTGTAAATGCATCCCCCCTAAACTGTTGGACATACATGTAGCAACTTAAAACTTTGCAGGTGAATAGGTCACTTGATGTAGAGGGTACACTACTGGGCAACATTTAAAGTGACCTTGACCCCAATGTCAAGGTCAAACAATGTATTTTCTTGTAAATGCATATCCTCCTTAACCGTTGGACGTAGCAACTTCATACTTTGCAGGTGCATAGATCACACAATGTGGAGGGTATCAGGCAACATTTTGTGTGACTTTGACCCTTAGGTCAAGGTCAAATAATACATTTTCTTGTAAACGTATCTCCTCCTAAACCGTTGCACTTAACAACTTCAAATTTTGAAGGTGCATAATTCATATGATGTGGACGGTACTGGGCAACATTTAGTGTGACCTTGACCCAAAGTCAAGGTCATATAATGTACATGTATTTTCTTGCATTTCCTAAACCGTTGGAAGTAGCAACTTCAATCTTTGCAGGTAAATAGGTGACATGATGTAGAGGGTACTGGGCAAAATTTACATGACCTTGACCTCAAGGTAAAGCTCAAGGGTAAAAGAGAGAGTATTTGTAATGGTGTACCAACGACTGCTGCTCTAGTTTAGTTTTGCAATCATCTCACTGAGGCTGAATAGAGAGCAGCTGGTGTTCTTGCTCATAAAATCAGCCTTGCCCGATTAAAGAGTCTGTTCACTGTTTCAGTGTCATATGATAATTAGAATATAACGTTCGGGCGCTTATCAGGCGCTTATATTATTGAATTTATTAAACTTGTTGTGAAAAAAGAGATAACATGCTCTGCAAGCCTCACATTTTATCTCTTTTCCTCGACATGTTTAATAGAATTTAACATTGCATGAGCACTCACAGGCTATGAGCTTGGAATGGAACATTTATTCATGGTACAATACATGTATATATTTATTATTACAATATATATAAGCTGAAATGATGCCTTGGGAAAAGAACATTTGTATTTGTATATAATAATGAATGCTTCAATATTTAAACAACTATTTAGTCATTCAAAAGCATTAATGAACAAAAGACTTCCAAAATTCTTAAGAAATTCCTATTGGAAACTGGCCAGAGGAGTTACTTAACAAACCAAACTGGCCTTCTCAAAGTAAATTGATCAAATAATTGGCTTAAAACTGACCAAAGTAAATAGAAGTTTTTAAATTGTATTACACTTATCACAAATGGGAGATACAATATACATACATGTATGAACAATAAGAAAACTTATTGTGCATAAAAGTGTTTTATTTTCTTATCCATTTAAGTTTAACCATGTGTTTTGAGTACCCAAAAGAACCGTCTCATTGAGATGGCTCTTTTGAGAACCCACAACATATGTTTTGGTTGAGGAATACCAAAATTAATTCTTAATTACACACTCTTATCTATGGACAATCTCCTGCTCTCTCATCTGTTCATGTGTTTTCGTAGCCTATGGATCAATCCATAAGGAAGCAGTCTGATCAGGGTTCATAGTGGTTGCTTCCATAATCAAATATATGCAGCAAACGTATTGAACAGACAATTTATCAATTTTGACTGCATGAGATATTTTCTCTCCTGATATTCTGTGCCAGAATTATGCCTGATGTTGGTATCATACATGTTCATGTTCTTCAGCCCTTAGTTAAGAGTGTGTACCCATTTTCTTTTATTTCTGAACAAAACATATGTTGTGGGTACTCAAAAGAACCGTCTCAATGAGACGGTTCTTTTGAGCAACCAAAACATATGTTAAAACTGACTGGTAAGAAAATATTTACAATTTTACGCTAAAAAAAAAGGCAGTGGCTATTGACAGCCGGCTGTCACAAGGAATTCAGTGGCTATTGACAGCCGGCTGTCACCAGCAAATTCGCTATTGCCAGCCGGCTGTCACCAGCGAATTCGCTGCTGACAGCCAGTAAAGTTTATGGATGATACTCTAGGTCTTAACATGTATAACACTGATACAGAAGCTACTTATGTAAAAATGTATCATACAGTCTGACATCTAAATTGAAACTATTAAAAAAATATCATGTTCCTAGCTCAAAGTAGGCTCTTGACAGCCAGCAATATTTATGGATACATGTAAAGCACTTATGCATTAATCTCTTGTTTCTTATACATGTATCTTTTTTTAAATATTTAAATACATATTACATTTATTTACTTTAACTTGTTCCAATAAGGGCACCAGAGGCCTCTAATTAATTATCCTGTGAGTATCTTGATTTGCAGAAAACCAAATAATTCATTTAATGCATGATGTTCACACTCATTAAATGATATTGATGTTTTAAACATCAGGTAGGGGACAAGATAATCTGTCCTGATTTGTTTGTATTGATATTTTACATATCAGTCAACAAGTTTTCAGGCACGGTGGGAGAATTTCCTGCCTTCCTTGGTTGGACCAGTACTAAGTAGCAGAAAGTGTCCTGTTTGTGACTCCAATCGCAGTGATACCCTGCCCTTGGATCTTGTACCCATCCATTAACACATTTTACACACAGTTACATATCCCATTTAAATAGCTTGTTTCCCCAACCCCTATCCCTCCACCTATCCCCTAGGAGGAATGTCCCTTCTCCAGAGTAATTTCAACAGCCACTGTGTAATGTCCTCACCTAAGGGAATATGCCACCACCTTAATAATGACCTAGGGTAGAGAGTTTACATTTATTGTAATGTTCCCTTTGCTACCTGAGATAGGGTTGAATGTGTCCCCACCTAGGGTTGATCGTAAACATCTAGGATAAAAAAAAACAACATATGCCACCCCCCACAACTTCATAAAAGTTATCCATCATGACCTTAATGACTTAATGTGTGAACAGACACGTCTGATGCTTCATTTCTCGCACCATATCTCCTGAATAAAATGTCATATGAAATGCCCCCAATCTGTGGCATTTCATCGGGATCTTGATGTTTGCAAAAGTTCCCAGCATTATGATATTTTCTGTAAAATTCTAGCAAATATAATGGTTTTGGTTTAAAGGATTAAGTAAGAATCATTTTTATCAGATTTTCCCCATAATTTTTATAAAGGCATTTAATACAAATTTAACCTTGCCCTAAAGCAGATAAATGTCCAGGGTGGGGGTACTCTCATTGGCTAGGACTCAGCATCTACAAATGTACTGTTTACCCCAAAAAATATCAGGAATTTAGGCATACCACCAAAAATATTAAAGCGACACCAAAAAAAAAAAATCCCATTCTGTACCTTGACCTTCAGAAAATCCTTAAAATGTATAAAAATCATTTTTTATCAGATTTCCCCCATAATTTTTATAAAGGCATTTAATACAAATTTAACCTTGCCATAAAGCAGACAAATGTCCAGGGTGGGGGTACTCTCATTGGCTAGGACCCAGCATCTACAAATGTACTGTTTACCCCAAAAAATTTCAGGAATTTAGGTATACCCCCCATAAAAAATATTATAGCGACACCAAAAAAAAAATCCAATTCTGTACCTTGACATTCAGAAAATCCTTAAAATGTATAGAAATCCCCCCCCCCAGCACACACACATCAATTAGTCCAGTTTTGTAATATCCACAATTTCTTCATACCCCCAAAAATATTCATTTTTCTGAAAACCCAAACAATATTGAAATTAAAAATTTTAAACCCCCAAAAATGATCAGAGCCTACATATATATGCAAACTTGGTAGGGTCTGCATCCCCAATACATGTAGAAGATATTTGAAAATGTTTACAGACAACCGATGGACGTGTAATGTCCCCACCTCAGGTAGAGTTTCATCATCCAGTGTAATGTCCTACCTAGGGTTGATTGTCAATTTCTAGTGTACAAATGTATTGTCAACTCCTTAGGTAGCATGGCCCCCTATAGATTAGAGTGTCAACACTGTGTGTAATATCCCCGGTCCCCACAGTAGTATATCTTTGCATAGGGTCTCGGACCCACTATATGCCAGATGCATTGGGCAGCACTACACTAACATTATATAACAGACCCAGTATATTGAGTCTGAGATAGAATATTATAGAGCACTAATCAGTGTAATGTCCCTGCCAACTCTTGCCCCAAGATAATAATAATTAAGTATCTTCTGTGCATTTTAAGTTATATCTCATTTATATTATCCGCAAAAATATTTAGGTAAAGTAAGTGCTTTAAAGCAAAACATTAAGTTATCAGTGTATTGCACTCCAAATTAAATATATGTATTGTATCATTAATTTTGCTGGCTGTCAATAGCGAATTCGCTGCTGACAGCCGGTTGTCAATAGCGATTTCGCTGCTGACAGCCGGCTGTCAATAGCGATCGCCAAAAAAAAATTGTTTATCTAAACTTGTGTACATGATGTACTTCAAAATGTGGCTTCCTCCCCAGGAATGTTTGTGGGCCACCTGCAATGTCTGATATGGATCGACAAATTTGACCAAAGAACCATTTTAGCGGGATATGAGAGTCATTATTATACTAATTCTGCTGACAGGCAGTTATGATAAATATTAAATATAACTGTCAGATTACATTATGGGTGGGGTAACAAGGTGTCAAAACAGCAATGCACTTAAGGAACCTCCATTGTGTGAATTAATAGGCTATGAATATAAACTGTCCACATTTTCTTCTTTTTTTCACTCTACAACACAGAACATGTAATAAGACAACTGCTTCTAACATTGAGAAATGCAATTTTTTATTGAAAAAGTAGTCTTACATGAGGTCTATGAAAAAAGGTGAGCAATCTGAACTGGGTCTATAATGTTTGCAATTTTGGCTAACAAAGTACATGAACAGATGAGAGACCAGACAACAATAATTTCCTATACTGCCATTGTGACAAATTAAGGAACGGTATTTTTCTGCCTGCGATGACACATGACAAATCCCCTATGGAATCATAAAGGACTTTTTTGAGAAAGAAAGGAAAGCTAATTGGATTTGTATGCTATAAGATTCCAATAAAGGCTGACAGCCAGGGCCCTATTACTTCTGAAATGTCTTCGTAATCAAATTTTATTATGCTTTAGTGCAAAATGAGAACATTTTTGTCCAAATTCAAATGAATCTTGATGCTAGAATTTCACATAAATTTATAAATTGGGAGCATAGATTGTTCTTAAATCAAAATAGAAGAATATCTTTTTTACTATAATTACATTACTGTATTCTGATACATGTCTGGGTGCTTCTAAATTACTCAAATGCAACATTAGTGTACATGGGTACTTATTACTTGTTGAAAGAAACAAAGAAAAAAGAGTTTCTTAAAAAAAAAAAAAAAAAAAAAATAGCATTTTGTTGGAGGTGGTGGTGGGGGTGGGTTTCTGTTTTTGCATTTATAAATATGCATTTGCCAGTCAAATTTCAACCAGCTTTATATTGAATCTAGGCTAGTATATTGCCCAACAAAAATAAAGAAAAATACCCCCATAATCTAAGCTAATCTGACCAGCCCCTGGAGCAGTCAAAGCTACTCAAGACTTTTGACACATTCTCCATTTATGGCCCCTAAATTTACATCCTTTAAAATCACATTAACCTAGGACAGTTTAGGTTGACCCTTAGGGGCTTTAACACATGAAATAAAAACACGTGAAAAGTTTTCAAGGTTTCGAATTCCAGCCACTTCATATTGTTCTTTTATTGCAGTTTTATGAATCTCTTCATTTTATACCACTGTCAATGTCAATCTACCCTGAATGTCCAGATAAACACTTCTCAGACCTTGAATTTCTGATACCTCTTCTCCAAAACATTTCTTGTGAGATGCTCTTTGGAATTGTCTCTGAGAGACAATTCCAAAGAGCATCTCACAAGCTAAGTTTTTGCTAGAACTGCAACAAAATGTTCGGTAATGTGGTAACATAGAAGTTATTTGGAGCACATGACAGGATCTCTCAAAATTAACAACTTTTTGTTATTTTCTCCCTTGGGGAGAAAACATGACCCAATAAGATGGTCACCAAAAACCTTAAATCGGGAAAAGATTGCAAGAAACTTTTTAAATAAATTTAAAAGAAAGAATTCATGATGTCATATGAAACTTGAAAACAATGAATTCAAAATCGGGCAAACTGTAACTAAAAGATCAGAAACATTTACTGAGAGTCATGATCAACCAGTGCATGTTCATTTCCTTTAATACGTAGGAAATATCTGAAAACATTCTAATTGTTTACAAGCTAATTGTCTGGTAATAATTGATAACAATGTAACAAAGATATCAATTTTTATCTTTATCATAGAACGTAGCGACGGAAATGATATAACGCCATGCATTAAAATCGATACACCACTAGCGCTTTACATATTTCGGTAACGTTATGTATTGAAGGCCGTAATAATGTCGCATATATGGCAAAATCTTAGCGTTGTCACGCAAAAAAACGTGATTTCAAAGTAGTTTTGGGGTCATATGATATAAAGAATCTAACATTCATGCTCCTGTATTATTGAATTTATTAAACTCGTTGCGAGCCTCGCATTTTATCACTTTTCCAAAACTCATTTAATAAATTCAATAAAACATGAGCACTCATGTAAGATCCTCTATTTATTTGACAGGACAATGGTATAACCAAATCTGTTGAGAAAAAATTTAAAAGTTTTTTTGTTAAAAAATATTTTACAAATGGAGAGGGTACTCAAGCTAAAAGGCTCTGTAAGATAACATCGCAAGATCACGAACCATAGCATGCCAACAGTGGTAGATATGAAAAAAGTTCACACTTTAAAACTAATCACTTGAAGTCATTCATAGAAAAAGTTGACAAACGTGTAAGGCAAATAGTCCAGTAGTACGTAAAACACAACTTCTTTAATAAATTCAGGTTTTCAGATGATGAAAAACTATAGGACTGGTCCACTTCGAATGATTTTTATCTTTTGTTTGTTTGTTTGATTCTTTACATCCTATCAGCAATCTTCCAGTTATGTAGGGACGGGTCACCCTGGATTGAACCAGTACTAAGGTAGGATTAATGTGTCCTGCTCAAGGACACAACCCATTGACGCCAGTGAGGCTTGAACCCGCAAACCCTCGGTCTCGAGTCAAGCACTCTACCACTGAGCCACTGCGCTCGCCATGTTTTTATCTGACAAAATAGTCGGTTGAAAAAATAATTCTTTTCTTATTTCAACACAGTTGTTGTGGATTTGAGCATACAAATAATATTTATGTGCAGTCTTGTCAGTTCATTGAGATGGTTCATTTGAGTATCTGCAACATGTTTTGATATAAAAATAAGAAAGTCAATTCTTAATTACACACTCTTTAATCTAGGGGTCTGTAAGCACGATAAAATAAATGATCTAAAATTTGAACACTAGTTGGCTGCCAAAAAGACTTAGACAAACAGTGCTGACCCAGATCAGACTGCTTCCAAAGAAGCAGTCTGATTAGGGTCATCCCTGTTTGCTATTCTGACAGGCATTTTGTGAATTCAAGGCCTGTAAACCAACATTTTATTTGAAAACAGAAAGACAAGTGTTCGAAATTTTGGAACATTTACCATAGTGCCATAATCTCATGCTGGCCATATATATTTTTGAAGAGAAATAAGCGCTGTAGTCAAAATCCACCCCCCATGCCACACACACACCTCACACATACTTTTTATAATTGTACAACTACTAAGCATGTTCTGAACTTTATGCTCAGGTACCTTTTTGAGAGATATGGCAAAGATAATCCTGTTACCTCTGACTGCTGGCCCTTTTCATAGAGGTCTGATGCTTGAATGAAGTTTAATGATTTTTGAATCAGTATTCATGTCATAAGATTATATATTGAATTTTTTAAATAAATAATCAAAATCTAGCTTTTTATTCCAAAACCAAGTAGGTCAACGCTTTCCTCTGTACTGAAATTTATTGATTCAGAAAAGCAAAAAAAAATGTCATGATAATAAACTTTTATCACATGATGCGCTGCAGGAGCTGGCCATGATGTAGTGGATAAACCACTCGCCTTGTACCCAAGGGTCCCGAAAGAATTTGGCCCCCGGCTCCTCCAGTCTGTAAGATGAGACTCTAGAAGCTGTGGCCCCATAGCTGTCGGTGGAACGTTAAACACTATCTCACTCACTCATTCACATGACACTGCATCTAAGAGTGATATAACATCGATAAACCACCAGTGGTTTACAGATTTAGCAATTTTATAAAATGATGCTCACAACAACCTCACATAAATGGCAAAATGTTGAGCTTTGTATGCCAACGCCACAATTTCTAAGTAATTTTAGCGTCATTATGATAAATAGAATCTTAACATTTGAGCTCCTGTATTATTGTCAATTTATTGACTTTATTAAACTCTTTGCAAAAAAAGCGTTAAAATGCTCAACAAGCCTTGCATTTTATCTCTTTTCCTCAACTCATTCAATAAATTCAATAAAACAAGATCACTCATGTTAGATCCTCTATTTAATCGAGCGGATTCTTCTATAGGACAAAATACTCTTTTCACCATGTTCGCTCAAATCTACAATGAAAAACAATGATTCTGGGATAGTTGCTATATAATTATGCTCTACTGGTTAGGGCAAATAGGACAATTTGAACCTAAATTGTAATCAAATTAGAGCAAATCCAGCGACTGGATTTGTAATTAAGTGTATTATAACCTATTCAATCAGTTTCTCTGCACAACTCCAATTAGGATGTACCATTTTTGCTGTCTTTGATCATGTTCAGGAAGGCTAATATTGCTGGGGTTTTTTCAATTTTCATGAGAATCAGCTGGAACAAAGATAGAAAGTGAAGAAAAGCCAATTAGGAGCTCTTCTGTTTTTGTTCAGAAATTAGAAAAACAGAAATTATGAATGTAACATGTATGTGGTTCCAATAATAGGAGCAAGTACAAACTTGACAAAAATATGGATTCTGTACAAAAAAAATTAGGAATTAAAAATTACAATCTCTACTTACATAATTTTTTTAAAAAAATCTTAAAATTCCAGGTGGCTTCACATCTTCATGAAGAAATAAGAAAAATCATGTTAATTTTTTTGACATTTCGTACAAAAAAAAGCCTAAAAGGGGACAGCAACCCTAATAATAAATATGTTATATCAGAAAGAGCTCTATGAACCATGAATTTTGATACAAGTACCATCAAAATCGGTTGAAGAATGGGCAAGTCATGGGCATTTAAAGAATTCAGTATGGCCAACATTTTAGCCGCCATTTTGAATATTTAATTAGTTTTCAGAATTTTTTCAACTGCTAAATTTTTAATTACCACTACTATCACATCATCTGTGTTTCAGCTGATATGTAGCTAAATACATAAGGAAATTGTTTCATTAACGATTAATGCAAATAATCCATTGGTTTGTCTTTTATTTTGATTACGCATATTTAATTAGGCTGAGTGACGGCACTAAGCCTACAATATGGCCGCTTCTATTACAGTCCATTTGCAATTTTTCAACCAATTTAGATGAAACTGGTATCAAAATTCATGGTTTATTAAGATCTTTCATATAAAACACAGTATTCACCAGGGTTGCCATCCCCTTTAACTAATAAGTGCATGTATAATCAGCAGACTGCACATAGCAGCAGTCAACAAATTTTGTGATACCTTTGTCGATTTTGGCTTGACATGAGAATCTGAATCATCTACAGGTACCATGAACATGTGAAGATTTATTTGTTTTCTTCACCCGCAATAAAATTTAAAAAGGCGCCACTGCCATTTAAAAATGTATGTAAATTTTAGATGGCACATTAAGAGTTAATATCCAATCCATACAAGGTATCATTCTAGCATGACAGGAACTGTTGAATATAAAATAATGCCAACTATTTTTTTAGCTTGATACATGATACATCAAGTCATATTGATAATCATGCAACATAGGTGGTCATGTTAAGTTATCTGTCAAAAAAACTGTAATCGCTGAAAAAACATACAGGTGTCTAAAAAGACAGGAGACAATGTACATGACTGTCACACAGTTCCAGATAAACAAAAAATTTTGAGCGAAAAATGGTGCATATTTTCTTATCAATCAGGTTCAAAATACATTTTGCATGCTCAAAAGAATCATCTCATTTTTTGAGTACCCACAACATATGTTTTGGCTCAGAAATAAAGAAAAAAATACTTTTTAATTATATGCACCCTTATCTGGAGGTTGACATGACTTACATTCCTGTCAATACACAAATTATGTAGTATTTTGCTTTGCTTTCTACAGTACACATGATGTACATAGCAGGAGCCTCACCTACATGTACCGTTAGGCTTACCACTTAGCCGCTACCAACAAGTAATAGAGATTTGCATTCCCTTCATTTTTTATATACATGTATGGTTGCATTTGCTACACAATTAATATCCAATTAAGAAGCAAATATAAGTATGACCCTTCCCTTTTTCCTATGCTTGCAAAACGGGGACACAAAATTTTCAAGTCTGGCAATGAAACTACTGTTGTATTTGACCCGATATTAAAGCCCATTGTGTGCATATTTTTTTCACAATTTTATACCCTCTTTAATGAAAACACTGCACCACATGGTTCTATTGAAGCCATCTGATCAGGATCCACACTGTTTTTAAGCAAATGGTGACATCCATATTTATAATACAAATTTGTAACTGAATTGGCTGGAAAGACAGTAGGTGGCAAAAGCATTTTTGGTCGCCAAAATGATCTGACATAGAATTAAAAGAAAAGCTATCGATCACTAACCTGTGTATTTTTGTGATTGAAAACATCGTATTTGGCTATTGTTTAAAAAATTATGTTCACTGTACTCGCAGCAGGTAGGCTGGGATCCTGAAGTTCGGGATCGCAGCCTACTTGCTGCGAGTACCCAGAATGGGAAATCTGTATTAAATATCCATAAAGTACTCCATATGTACTCTGTATGTGCTTATACAAGCATGTGTGCTTAATGCAGGACTTCTGGAAAGGGAGTTCGTATGTATAAAGGCATGCGGGTTCATTTGCCGATTTTATCTCATTTTTCTTAAATATCCTATGAAAATGAATTAATTTGGTCTCACTATGACCAAATTATTTCATTTTCATAGGATATTCAAAACGGGGGGCGGGTTCAAGTGAACCCCCTCTGGATCCGCCCTAATACAGTAAAATACCACAACACTTACCTGAAGAATACAGTCCCCGGGAGTTTTATTTTCTGGAACTGAAGCAAGGTATAAACTCTGGTCAAACGTAGGTTCCTTGTCATTCACATCCCGCACAGAAACATGAATAGATACACTTGATGAAAGTGGTGGATTCCCATGATCCTTAGCTATAAGAACAAACGATGGCTGCGCATCAACTTCACAATCCACCGGACCATTTGTTGTTATTAATCCAGAATTTAAATCCACATGAAACCAATCAGAATGAGTATTAGAATTATCTTTAATATGGTATGTTATGCGTGCATTTTCTCCTATATCCCTATCCGTTGCATTAACCTGCAGCACCAAGCTTCCTGCATCTGACATCTCCGGTATAACCGCTGTGTAACTACTTTCCGAAAATACTGGAGGATTATCATTCACATCGTCAATAAATAATGTAAATGATTTTGTTGCTGCAAGGGGCGTTGAGCCCGAATATGATGCAATAACCGTCAAATTATATGATTCTTTGACTTCTCGATCAAGTGCCTGTTGAACTAGCACTAAATAAATAACACTATCTCGAGTTTCCAACCCAAAATTTCCATCTCCACCATTCAATCTAACAGTGATATCGGAGCTGTACACATCAGGTGCATCAGGGTCACTGACAGATATTCTAGCCACATAAAATCCAACAGTTGCATTTTCAGCAACTCTAGGCTTTTCGTTTGTGGTAAGAAACTTCAATTCAATATTAGCAGGAAGTTCTTTAATGTTCAGCAATTCAATTTCAGCTACTGCCCTAGATGGGGTTGTTCTATTTTCACCATCTCTTGCAATTATGAAAAGATTGTAATGTTGCCTAGTTTCAAAATCTAGTAGTTTATTAACTCTTAGTATACCATCCACAGGATCAATTCTAAAGTTCTCGTTTGGGTCTGTCATTCTATCAATGGAATATCTGATTTTCTCATTATCCCCTTCATCTAGATCGGTAGCTTGAACTGTAAGAACACTGGTACCTAGTGTTGCATTTTCTGCAATTTGAGCAGAATATTTACTGTAGTTGAAGATTGGCTGGTTATCATTTGTGTCTTCAATGTCAATTTCGACTGTCATTGTTGAGGACAGCACTGGGCTTCCTCCATCAAAAACCTCCACCAGAAGTGTGTAATGTCGATTGGTCTCGTAATCTAATGTGCCATTGATGCCTAAATCTAGTAGCAATGTTTGCGGATCAGAGTACCTTCCAGACACATAAAAAGGCATATCATTATTTCCTGAAACTAGCTCATATCTGAACCCAGCTATGGTGTTTTCTCCTGCATCTCGATCATTTGCGGATCCTAATGATTTTACATGATGTGGAGCATTTTCTGCAATGAGTATGAATTTTTCGTTGCTGGTGAACATTGGAGGGTATTCATTGATATCTAGAACTGTTATATTTACGCATAGCAAATCACTTCCTTTCATTACTAGCAGCATTAAAGAAGCGTCAACCTCTCTGTCCAATTTTACCTTAGTTTTAACCAGACCAGTGTTATATTCAATATCAAACATACCCCTTAAAACATCAGCCATTGGGTAGAAGTCTTCATATGGCGGCTGCAGTGTAGCATCTAGATTTTGTCCAATATACCCAACCTGGGTTCCTGGATTCTGATTTTCAAGGACAGAAAGCTGTGTCACTGCAAAACATCCTGAAGCATTTGCCTCAGACAGTGTGACAGCTCCCAATAGGAACAGTAAAGTCAACAGAATCCAAACTCTCTTCATTCTGTATTAATGTCCTAATACCATCTTAACTTTGCAAACATATCAGAATCATTTGACGAAGAGCTGCTACCCTTTCAGTAGATTATCTGTTCTGCATCGTAGATCATTGGATGTCTTTTATTCAGGTCATATTGCTGAAAGAGTTAAAGAACATTGTACTCAAATCTTTAAAGTCCCCAGGACCAGAGGTTTTTACTTTGAATTAACAGTTGTTTGAATTAAAGCAGGCCTGTAGATACGAGTGTGTAATTGAAAAATTAATTTTCTTATTTATCAATCAAAACATATGTTGTGGGTACTCAAAAGAACTGTCTCAGTGAGACTATTCTTTTGAGCACCCAAAATAAATGTTTAAACTAAAGGATAAGAAAATATTTTCAATTTTAGCTTATTTTTTTGCTTATCTAGACCTACATGTATAGTCATTAAATAATGCATGATATATTTTTAACCCAAAAATGGATTTTCACTTTTTTCAGTCATTCCTATCAAAACATGTTCTGGGTGCCTACTGAAACATACGGTAAATGTTCTAAAATTACGAACACTAAAAAATAATTATTTTTTTCGCTGTTCGTAATTTTAGAAATTAAGTTTCAGAAAAAGTGCTAGTGTTCGTAATTTTAGAATGTGGTCTTTATCTCGAGCAAAAACGATATGTATGCATGTAAAAGTGTGGTAGAAACGTATTGAGAACACGGCGATATGATTCTGCGCTATCTACTCATTTTTCTTTTCAACCGCTGCTAAATTCTTGCGGACTGAGTCAATAAACTGTCCAGCGCGTGCGGTAATTGCCAAGTCGAATGCCAGGCACGTGCATGTTATGTCACTCAATTTACTTACAAGTCGTAAAAGTCCACGTATTTAACCTCGGACTACCGACGAATCGCTCCTTCAGAAAACCAAAACGCTTTCGCTTTCTCTCCATCTGCGCAAATGCCGTTTATATAATGTAATACAGTCACTCAAGGACATGTCGTCGATCAGAATTTTTCGCAAAGATAAACACGAAACTTTGAAAAACGTAGACGAGTTCTCAGAGTGAAATTCAAAAAGAAAACACCTCTCTCTCTCTCTCTCTACATGTCGATCTGTTGATCACTTTGATTTTCCCGAAAGGATGTGCATGTACCAGTCTCTCTCTCTTTCTCTCTCCATTTACATTTGCAAAAAACGGTTTGGATCCAGATCAGACCCAAATGGAATTCAGGAAATAATGCTTCGTCAATTAAAAAAATGTGTTCATGTGCGATAGAAAGTACGCAAAGTGTCGTACAAAAGCCGATGCGAACGATAAAATGGGTTTTAAGTCATTGTCCGGTCCCATGCGCGGATCCAGAGGGGGGATTTCTTATCAATACTGGAACGGATCCCCTGAAATTCTCAAAACTACCAAGCCAGCATTCAACGTTGGGCCATCATCAGCACGCCAGTAAAACGCCATTCAAAGGCGTTTCGCTGGCGGGCAGATGATGGCCCGCTTTTAGTGATATTTGGATCCTCTCTCCCTTAAAAAAGAAGATAAAAAACGTTGTCAGAGTTCGGATCCAGATCAGATCCAAATGGAATTCAGGAAAGAATGTTTCGTCAATTTAAACATTTGGGCATGTGATAGAAAGCATGCTAAGCATCAATACTGTCGATTATCCGACTTTGTCGTGCAAAAGCCGATGCGCACGAGAAGCATCTCCAAGTATCATTTTCAGCACCGATACCGTATGCACGCGCATGAGTCTCTCCACTCTCTCTCTCTCTCTCTACAACCTGCTTTCAAAGTTTGCAAATAGTTTGGATCTAGAAGATCTCCGACGTATTGCCAAACCAAATCAGGGGCAAACAGGCATACCAAGAGTCGATCATGTAAGCGAACGTCCGACTTTGCGTCCGATGCCTCGAAAGAACATAATAAATTTGAGCCGTGACATGAGATTTCCAACAATGTGGAATGTGGGACCAACAAAGCCTCAGATCAGCCTACGCATATATACACAGTCTGATCAGAGCCTTTGCTAGTCGCTTGAATATTCTGAGTTTTAAGCTACTGACTGAACATCGTTTGGAGTTTGTAAGCTTAAAAGGAGGCTGAACAGGCTCGTCTGAGTCTACACACGTCAAAATGCCACATTGTTGGAAATCATATGTCGCGGCTCAATTTATGATATATATTGGCTTCGAGCCGATGTACGTACGATACGCTGGGTACATTAATATCTCAAAGAAAAGGACAAATTCAGACAAGTACCACAAATCTTCTTTTTCATGCATGCAGTGCGCCGTTTCATGCTCGAGTTCATTGAAATTGTTCTTTTTTTCATGCAAACGGAGACACAGCTAGGCAATCATGTTTTGTGTGCTAAGTCCGCTTTCGTGCGTCCAAGCCATGCACCGCGTGCTACCCGAGTCTTAAAACAACAACAACATGTGGTCTGGTAGTCGGCTTCTTTGATCTCAAACATGTCCGTGAACCATTACCCTGTCCCTTTGTCTGCTGCTGATACTATTAGCAGTACCGGACCCAGGGTGGGACCTGGGGGGCATCCCCACTCCCAAAGAGGCTGTGACAAACTAATTTAGCAGACAGTTTGGGCCCAGATCTGGCCCGACAAAATGTTTAATGGTTTGTTCTAGAAACTAAGTAGCTGATAAGACTGTGCGGTGCACAGGCTGATCTTCGCATGTAACAAAGTCGGGGTACATACATCTACAGACGTGAGGTAATTTTGGTAAATAAAGCGAATTCCGAGATGTCGCGATCATCTCAAGGGCTTTTAAATTCACAGCCACTTAGTGCAGCCAAAATTAAGGCATGCACCTTCATCTACATTCCTTCTATGTGTATGTGGGCAGCTAAGGCGCTGGCGATTTTCCACGGATGTTCAGGCTCGTCTGAGCCTTCGCTGCTCGCATATGCGATAGGTACCATAATCTCATGAACTGGCTTATTTCATTAAATTTAATATGTAAAATTAAATTCATCAAGATGCAGAATCGTGCTACAATCAATTTATTTCTTGGTACATGTACGTTTGTGCGTACATAATACCGGTAATGCACTTGTAGGACCTTCCATGTGCAATTTCATGAGACACGCCGCGATCGGCTCAACAGTTTGTTAAAATGTTCCATTTTGAGGAATTTGATGTTTATGATGGATAGGAATAGCCATTATTACATGTACTTAGAATACCGCCTACAAGTATTTTAAAGACAACGTACGTAGTTGTCTAGAATTTTTATTTGGCTAGAGTCTTCATCCACTTTAAACTTTGTTAGTGAGCGAGACCCTGACGAGATTGTGCAAACACACGTGCTCTCCTGATCCTTCGCTGATCACATCCGTCATAAGTTACTAGCTCATATGGGGCTCCGCGCAAGATGATTTCATGCTAGGGTCCGAGCTGTGTTCAAGAAAAGAGCACATGCATAGAATGATAGAAGTGCGATCCGTGTCGCACGCGGCTTGGGCATATTGCCGAACTGGGAAATCCTTTAAAATACTTAAAAGGGATGGGGGGAGGGGGTGTCAGTCGGATAACCTGAGAATCACACATATTTCAGCCTGAAGTTAACGGTAATGTACCTTGAATAAAAAAGAGATGATGACCGCGTGTGAGTTCTTGCAGGCATGTCGGTAAATATTAAATATAGGATGGCTTTATTTTCCGCATTGGATGTCTCCGTGAGAAAAAAACACGCGACTTGCACGATTTTCTCTGCATTTTGCACGAAACCGAATGACCCCTTATGTTGCAAACGTCCACGGCAATCACTATACATCAACTTATTTCATTCTCTCTCGCCTAAGTGATCGTCTCATTTTCCGCAACTCTCTCTCTTCGGGGCTGATATTTTAGAGAAAAAAAACGAGTACGTGTCACAGCACACTATGAATTGCTCTGCGTGTGTCAACGTGCATAATTCACGTACAATTAGCTGAATCGCGGCCTGAAGGTCAATGTTTGGTCAGTAATATATAATGATCTCAGCCATTTGGGTGGATACATATACTCAATAGGGAAAGTCAAAGCAGTTTCGGAATTGTTGCAGGAACTTGCCCGTGCATCAAGTTCGTCAATGCTGGTGACCTTGAATAATGTGTAACGTATAACGTCGCGCGCTGGCATGCGAAATAGAACGTCACATGCCAGATTACCCATCTAAGTAGAATGGAACCTTCTAAATACCGCTACGGCTAACGTGCTGTACGATAGAAGTATACCGAACACAGATGGGACAAACAGATAAACGGACATCGATTTTCCGCCGAAAAAAACGTGTGTTCATAATTTTAGAAATTCACTTTTCCGAAAAAGGGTAGTGTTCGATTTTTTAGGATGTTTTAAAAATTATTTTCGGCGATAATTTTAGGTGTTCGTAATTTTAGAGTGTTCGAAATTTTAGAACATTTACCGTATTACTGAAATTGTTCCGAAATTAATTTAATTTAGTGATACTTCAAACTTCAAATGATCTTTTTTTTTTTTTTACTGTAGACGCCAATTAAAGCTGCATAGTCTGTAACTTTTGATCTTTTAATTGTAGAACTAATGTTTCTTTTTTTCAAGAACACAGTAAAATAACTAAAATTCAGGTGAATATTTTACCAAGTTCGTAAATCTTAACAAATTATCAGTATCAAAACAACAGCATTTATGTTAAAATTAACTGTCTATTATTATCGGAGGGACACAAATAATTACCAACAAGAGAAAAACACACCTGTTTTATAAGATAATTCACTTTTCCGTGCAATTTTCAGCTATAGTGAACAGATTTATTGTAAAAACATAACTTAATTCTACTTTTACAAATGATTTAAAAAGAAAATAAAAAATTTCGAAAAATATCAAAAGTTACTGACTATGCAGCTTTAAGCAAAAAAAAAAAAAAAAAAAAAATCCAGTGTTTCACTTTGTACCCTTAAATTCCAACCATATCAAAACCTCATCTCTAGAGTAGAAAAATAATTTTTCTTATTTCTCAACCAAAACATATGTTGTGGTTCTCAAAAGAATGGCCTCGATGAGAGGGTTCTTTTGTGCAGCTAAAACATATGTTAAAAACGATGGGTAAGAAAATATTTACAATTGTGCTACGCTGAATTTTTTTAACCGTAAAAATGTGCTACAATTTCACCCTATCCCTGCTAAAGAAGTTATTATAACATCACTTCTCAAACTTTAGCCTACCCTGACCACTGACATATAATGTTGCCTTCAAAAATCTCAGTATTTTTAAGTAACTAGTGTATATTGTATTATACTTTTGACTGTCTTCTTGAAGTATGGAGCAAGAAATATATTCTACAAAAACCAGGTAATCAAACTCAGTCCACTTATTACATAATCATAATTTGGGTTACTGACTGCTATGAGTATTAAAGATCAACTGAAAAGGTAAAAATAAGTTTTTAACCAAATATTTCAGATAATAGCAATTATTGTCAGAAAGAGATTGCTGAAAACCGCATCTAAAAACTCCTATCCATTCAAAAGTTATGCCTATTTGAATTTTGGACTGGAAATTTTTCCCCAAAACAGACTTGAAAAACTAAAAATAGATTTTATCCAACAATGCATCATTCTGTAATGTCATATGAGGTTTGAAATTTTCAATAAATTTAAATATTTGCAAATACAAAGAAAATGTCAAACTTAAGTATGTTTTTCTGCGTAACAATGAAGATTGATCTTGCATAAATGGTTTTGTGTATGTTAAATTTCATCTAATTAAAATTTTATGCTTTAAATTCAAATTCAACTAAAAGTTTAAATTCACTTTTTCCATGCATTTCTTATTCTCAATAATACAAAAATTTGTAAATCCAATTTTTATGCTAACTTATTTTGAAACATTAAAAAGATAATCCAAAAACATGTTGTCTAAAAGGAAAAAATACATTTTAAAATTTCAAAACAAAAAATCAAAATCCAATTTCTTGCTTTTCTATGCAATTTTACCAAAAAAACATTTAATCAAATAAAATGTAATTCAGGCAATTGAAACATTGGCATTTTCAAACTGAAGATATACTTTTCAAATACACAGTTTGAGATATTTTAATTTAAACCACCTTTTTAAATCCTCATATGACATCACAGAATGGTGCATTGTGGGATAGAATCTATTTTAAGTTTTCCTAGTCTGTTTTGGAAAACCAAAACCAAGTCCGAAATTCAAATAGGCATTACTTTTTTAATAATTGGAATTTTTTATGCGGTTTTCAGCATTTTGTTGTATGATATAAGTTGTTTCATTTCAAATCATTTTTAAAACCTTTTCAGGGATACAGACAAACCTTTTTTTGCCAGGAGCAAGCTGGGCCCCTAAAACCAAAAGATTGGGGGCCCAGCCCAAAACTAAAAGGCCCAGGATTCTGTGGAAAATTAAACTCATTTCATCACCACTACATGTACCATAGGTTTAAACACAATGTTTGAGCGTAAAATTTTAAATATTTTCTTACCCATCAGTTTTAACATATGTTTTTGGTGCTCAAAAGAACTGTCTCATTGAGACGGTTCTTTTGAGTACCCACAACATATGTTTTGGTTGCAAAATTAAAAAAAAAAAAAAAAATTTTGGTACACACTCTTAACTAAAGTCCTGACCACTACCAAGCAATAGCTTTACTCTTATTTGAAGTTAGAGATCCTCAAAATCTGTATTCCTCTTATTATTTACCATATCACATATCAGTATTGGGAATCAACTGAATGAAAATTTGTAAACTTCCAGCAGCTTAGTGTCAGATTTGACAAGACTTCACGGTGCCATGAGGTGGTCTACAGTGTGTGATTGTGGTATTTCCTGATCAAACTCACTTTTTCATACCTTCACATACTACCCTTTTCAGGGTCAAGCTGGGCCCCTGAACATTTAGTTTTAAGGGCCCAGCCCAAAATTTAGGGGCACTGGGCTACTGGGCCCCTGAAAGTCTTTTTCCCTGCTTTTCATATGATCTTTAAGCAAGGAGAAAAAAACATTAATTCAATCAACTGTTCAAAACTTCCTGTTGGCATTGGCACCAATTAAGGCTAAGCACTGATGGAAATTTCCATAGATATATCAGGGGTGTAAAATTCCACTCGCCCGCTCGCATTTGCAAGTAAAATGTTTTGCAGGGCGAGTAAAAGTTTTGACAATTTGTGTAGTACTTTTCTAATTTACAGCATCTCGGAGAAAAATATTGGGCATGAAGGGTGAGTAACTTATTTGGAAATTTTATACCCTTGTATATTTTGATACATTTAGAATTTTGAGGTTACAGATCATATTTTTTATATCCCCACGCTTTTTTAAAAAAGCGAAGGGGATATTGTAATCGCCTCCGCCCGTCTGTCCGTCCGTTATGCCATCTCCTCCTAAACCATTGGACCAAATTCAACCAAATTTGGTGTGTGAGTTACTGACATGAATGGGGCGTGCAACGTCAAACTTTTTTGGCCCCGCCCACTGGGGCCCTGGGGAGGGGGTCAAAAGGTCAAATATCATTTAATTTCAATTACAAAGTCAATTTCAAAGATTTTTATACCAAACTTTGTGTGTGTTGTCACAAATGAAAGATACAAAACATATCAGACGGGATTTTCATTCTGTCCCCTGGGTCATGCCCAAGGGGTGGGACTTTGGGGCGCTGAGGGTGCCCAGGGGGTCAAACAATTTTTTCAAACATGGTCATATTGCATATCAAATCGACGGGAATGATGAGCAGAACAAAATGCAAGTAACATTTTAATCCTAGGGTCAAACTGGTGACCTTGGGGTGAGGTCAAAGATCATTATATTTCGGTTACCATGTCAATTTCAAAGATTTATACCAAATTTTGTGTGTGTTCTCACAAATGAAAGATACAAAACATATCAGACGTGATTTTTATTCTGTCGTCTGGGTCATGCCGCATGGGTGGGACTTTGGGGCACTGGGGGTACCCAGGGGTCAAACAATTTTTTCAAACATGGTCATGTTGCATATCAAATCGACGGGGATGATGAGCAGAACAAAATGCAAGTAACATTTTCATCCTAGGGTCAAACTGGGGACCTTGGGGCGAGGTCAAAAGGTCAAATCATTAACATGTCAATTTCAAAGATTTTTATACCAAACTTTGTGTGTGTTCTCACAAATAAAAGATAGAAAACATATTGAACAGAATTTTCATTCTGTTGCCAAGGTCATGCCCTGGGGTGGAAATGCGGGTTGCTGGGGGAGTCAAAAACTTTAGCGTGGGGATTTGCGATGGCGCCCCATCGACTGCACGCTCTAGTTTAAACATTTTTTTTCTTTCGTTTTATACTGTCATACGCCCTCGTGGACATTCTAGGCAGGTTGGTGTAATATTAGACTTTATAAAGTCTGATGAGATATGATTTTATTCATATAGATGTTTTTTATATTATTAACATTGATGTTTTTTTAACTAACTCTATCCTTCCTCTCAAATACTTTTCTTCTTCTGCTATCTCATTAGATGTTTGAGCCAGCATAAATTAAAATTCTGGACTGGAATACGGCAAAAGATAAGATGTGGAATGGTATTGGTTGGTATGGATTCATATGGGTAATAACAACATCTACGACTGATATAAGTCTCGCGTAACGTCTGTTAGTACAACGTCAATCTTGACAGTAAAAAAGGAAGAACTATAGTACAGAGGTTTAAAACCATAAAAGTGAAGGATAAAACAGATGAAGAGGGTTTTAGGGTAAAAACATCGAACTTCGGACGCTTTTTCGCTGTGTCACTACTTCAGCACGGTTTGTGCTTTACTCCAGACATGCCACCAGGTTAAATCTAATTGGTAGCTGCCATACATGCTCGATTGACTTAATAAAGCTGTAATTTTATTGGTTAACGCATTTAAATGTGTTTGATTAGCACTTAAAGTGACATAGGGTCAAACATGAAAATTCAGACGGCTATCGGAAAATTCGGACAGAGCTGAAGGGAAAATCGGACAGTTGTTTCTTTTTACTAAATAAGCTCTTTAAATGTTTTTATTCTGTCAAAAACAGTTAAACATGTTTCATTTATCATATGAGTAAACTACCGAGGTCTTTTAAGGTATCGACTTAATTTGCTTCTAAAATTAAGTGCTGAAATGTCAACCCGCATGCAAAGCTACAGAATCTTTTCAACCCGCAGTCAACTCTTGCTCAATTTTTGGGGTCCGTGGTGATGCATTCCAGTCTTTCAATCGCTATACTAACAAGAATCTAAAATAATCTTATCTATAAAACGTAAACAGATGCAATGCATTTTATTTACAAACAGCTGGAAAGGAAAGAAAACTATATGAAAGGGTCAAGAATCATCGTTTTCGACGTCGTGTTCAATGGCGTGTCCGAAATTAAATTTCCTGAAGGGAAATACGGAGGTCACCAGACTGGAATAGATATCTGATTGGTCGGTTATAATGTGATATGTTCCACTTTCACTGTTAGGAAGTGGGTACGACGATATTTTGTCAGTATAGTTAACCTGAAATAAAACTTCATCAATTGCTCGGGAGTCTAGAGCAGGACGTTATGTCAGGGGAGGTAGAAAAGTGTCCGATTTTACATGTCCGTCCGAAATTCGATGTTTTTACCCTAGTCCAAGCAATCCAGGATGCCACAATTAGCAGTCTGTCACGCCTCGGTCTACACACACAGTATTCAGTTTATAAACCATTTACTATCAACATTTATCATATTCAACTATATAGATGTATTAAAATTTGTCTAATTAGACTCCATATATTGTTTTAATCAAAGCTTATACTGGACATACACCGACTTGTCATACACACCTTCTACACCTAAATTCATTATGGAAAGCATTGACGATTTTGACGGCAAGTCATTTTTCAACACCTCAGTCAGTGTAAACAAAACATAAACCAATACACAAAAGCGTAAATTAAGCTGTATCCCGTTTCTTTAAATTATCTCGTCTCTTCGGAATTTGGTGACTTACACAATCATTCACATAATTCCACCAAAATTCTGCTCCAAAATTGCATTTTGAATTTTCCTGTGTTTAAAATTGGCGTCCTCACTCTGTGTTCTTTCACTAGGCCTACCGTGCCGTTTCTACATGAATGCATACAAATTTAATTGACAAAACTAGAAAGACATTTCAAATCCGACAATTACAGTGATGCATTTAAGTTTAGAGCAAATTAAAAAAAAATAAAACAAGCTGAAAAATGGTAGTTATGAATAAATTGATTAATCAAAGTTCCAAATTAGCATCAACAATTATCGACAAAAGCAAAACATTTCACTGGCTATTTGCTGTTTCTTTCGGAAATGAATTCAATATTATCCTTTCGAAAATGCACTTGTTGTCACGTGACTGGCCCAATTTAGCAGACGCCGTTTTTTCGCCTTTTTGTGCATTTTTTTGCCTAAATCCTCCATTTGAAAATTTCTAAAGCCACTGTAATTTTGATGATGAATATTTTCAAAACACATCTCTCTGTGGCGCAGATTTTGGCAGGGGAATTTAGGTGAAAGTTACCTTTAATAAAGTTACCTTTATTAACTGTTTTTAAAGCGCCAATCACAACAAATGTATTTTCTAGCAAGGATCAGGAAGAAGCCTCTTGTTCAAACAGAGTAGACCCTGATCAGACTGCTCATAAGTAGCAGTCTGGTCTGGGTCCACACTGGTTGCCTCTGCACTTGAATAGGTGATTTTTTTTTTAAAATGTTAAACATTTGCAACAGACGTCATTTTTCAGATTCATTTTTGTCGGCGCTTTAAGGGTTAATATAAGACCCTGATCAGACAAGTTTGTCTAAAAGTTCACGTTAGCTACACGATAATGATTTTCATTATGACAAAAAAAGAATAATCACTCCGATTCTTCTTAAATGGTTCCGGTATGAGCTGCTGACCATAATGCAGACTATATACCAGACAAAAAAAGAAACGCACCACTAAGAACTGTTCGACTCTCAGGAAGATCACAAGGAATAGGTCAGTTTAGTTTATATCAGTGCAAAGGTATGTCAGGTACAGCTCCGTTACACGTCTTTTGCAATCAGGCGTCGAAATTGTGCTAAAGAAAATTGGTCATGAACCAATTGGGGGTCACAGGAAATAAGCGTTTTTATTAAATATGCTCTCTTGCTTGATAAGTTCAAGCAATAGGAATCATCTCAGTAGACCAAATTGTACTCAGACCTTTATTCTTTGTAAATTCTATCTTTTAATTTATCATACGTGATAATTGAACGCTAGGTAGCTAACGATTCCACACTGGAGACAAACCTTACAAAACATTTAAAGTTAATCAATTTAAACGGCCCTAACTGGTGAAAATGGGTTTTGGAATAACAAATATGCATCAATAAACACATTGGTTGTCTCAGTGCACATAAAGACAACGTATCGTTTTCATACTTTGCAAATGTAAAACATACTCGGAATTCAATGTAGACAGTAGCGTTGTTTTTATATAGGGGAGACCGGGGCTGGTTGATGCAGGGGCAGGTTGATGCAGTGGGAATAAAATGATGATTGTACTATGTACGACTTCAGAAATGGTTAAATTAAGTTGCCATTCACTGCCGCCACCTTCTCCAGAAGTTTTACGGGTTTTAAACCATTAATGCAATTTTGGCAAAGAAAATTCGTTTTAAGAGCATGTAAGTAATTTTTTAGGTATATTACAGTTTTTCGTTTAGCGCACATTTGTTTCTGGCTGACGATGTTTCATTTATGCATAATGGTAGAAAAATTCTTCATCTTCAAAGTCACACGCTCCCTTAAAGGAAAGTATTGTGTATAAGTTGTCTACCTTCACTTATGTCACGTGGGGTATAGCTGGGGCAGGTTGATGCATTATGCATGGGGCAAGTTGATGCACTGCATCAACCTGCCCCGTTGTGGTTCTAGTCAAAGATATACAGAGGATATATTCCTTTTTGTTGAATATGGCCTTTATCTCATAGAGTGAAGTGGAAAATATTTATATGTCATGTGAAAATATACAATATGCATTATATTACAACCATATTTTCCTGTATTTCCCAACTGTGTATCTCAGATAGCAAAGATACGTTGCCAACGTTGGTAGTAATGTGGGCGTCGGCATACCAACGTTGGACCAGCATCGAACCAACGCAACAATGTCAACTATTTCTCTCTCGAGAGTTATTAAACAACAATGTATTATTGTAAAATTCTCTGTATTTATAGTCTGACTAATGCATTTTACTATTAGACAGATGTAAAAAGAAGTTTATGGTTTCAGAGCACAATACATTGGGCCAACATGGCGTTTGCGTTGGAGAGGAAATACATTAAGGTGCAATCTTATATAACTGAATCAGTTCCATTCAACTTTATAATTGTTATAATTATAATGTTAAAAATGTAGTTGACGAATTGGACCTGTAGTATTGGATAATAGTTTGACATGTTGGATTGGAGCGTAGGTTACCAACGCTTTGCCAAACACTAAAATTCAAAATTGCATAAAAATTGCCTAAAAAGGCGTTTACGTATGTCACAACTGTGACTCTGATGAAGAGGGTGATTTCTTTTAAATCAAAAACACAAACTATATGAGCAGAGGCAAATAAAACCATGCAATTACCATTTGGCGCTCAAATAAGAGTCTTTGCCTGGTCTTTTATATGAATCTCTTGAAAGCTAATTACAGATGTTGTTTGGTTCTTCCTTGGACGCATATGTGAATTGTTCGAATAACTAGGCACTGGGTCATATTAGCCGCATCACGAGAAAAGAGCTATGTGCATTAAGGGACTATTTTGGTCCCATTTGGAGCCAAAAACTGCAAGTTGCTTCTGATGTATTATGATTGGTTTATTAGAAGAAAAACCCAAGTCGAAAATTCTGGCATTTATTTATCTCTTACCGTTGCTATGGTAACAAAAACCGACCGACAAAATAGGCTTAAAATAGAAAAATTGCCATATTGGACAAAATTTAAGGCTTCTTTAAGAATTACATATCAGCACAGCTAAATTAAGAAAAACAAACTTTTAATATGTTGTGTGGCGTGATAGTTCTCATCATCTGTTAAAATATATTTTTGGTATTTTCTTGTGCTCTATGCTAATTTCTCTGTCAAATGTCTCAAACTTGCTCCAAAATGGCCACTTTCCTATTTTCAGCCTATTTTGGTGGCCATTTTTGTTACCAAAGCAACTTTAAAAGTCAAAGTAGATCTAGACGTTTACACTTGTGCTATTGTTCTAATAAACTAATAAGAAAAAGATGGTGAAAAACATTTTTTTTTTAATATTTTAGCCTCATAGTTGGGGGGGGCAAATAGCCCTTTAATGCACGTAGCTCTTTCGACCAGGTCCTTCATACACCGACTGTACAGCCATAGTAGACAGTTGGAGGCTAGACAATATTAAGGATTACGGATGTAGAGGTGTTGAACGATCTATGTAGTAGGAAAAGGTGCTGATCTCCACAGTTACTTCGCAGCTGATTTAATTGCTCCTTTCCTTTTGCAATGCAATCAGGTTTTCTCCTGTCACGTCTTATATCATTCCGTATAGCAATGGAATGAAAGCAATGAAATGTCCCAGTTTAAAATGTTCCAGTTTAAAATGTTTTAAAGTTTTAATTAAAGTTTCAAAATTAAAAGTATACGAGTTAGGTCATTTTATCCCTACAATTGTTCATGCAAATTCCACTTTCAGATATCTTTTGCTATCAATATAGTCAAGCCAACTGGCTTAAATTATGTTCGATAAAATCATTTAACTACATGAAAATAAACAAAGTCCTGATTGTCTAAAGAAATAGTATGTCTACTGTACAATCAGTTACGTGGACAAGTAGACTAACGCAAGAGAAACATGCATCAACTTGCCCCAAGCGTTGCATCAACTTGCCCCACTACTGGGGCAGGTTGATGCACTCGACTTGTCAGCGAAATTGGTTTAAACGGTCGGAAAATATAAGGAAACTTAAGGATTTCTTTTCTGTTTTGAATAGAGGAAAGATAGAGCTTTTAGCACATACAAAAATGATCATATTTGGTCATTCCGTTCACGAGATATCCCCAAAAGACTAAAAAATGCATCAACCAGCCCCGGTCTCCCCTAACGCTTCCGCAACTCGTTTATCATTCGCCTTGGTGTGTTTTGTGCCTACACAGGGAAGGTACAGATACTCATCTACGTCACATTTAAGCTTTCATGACAATTAACATTTTTGTGTTAAAAGGAGATCTAAATGGGGAAATCGTAGTGATGCATTTCTTTTTTTGTCGGGTATATATAATACGTATTTGGGTCAACATCACGACGGCTATGTCCCTCGACGTTTAACCAGAACCACGGACCCTATATCGAATGGGTTATACACTGCACTGTCAGCTAACCCTTTTTTCAATCGCAGTAGGCCTGTGACCGGACCGGATTTTGAACTGACGACCAATGCATATAAGACAGGTTACAAGTCCTGCGCTACATGGACCGGCTAATAGGCTAGGCTATGTTTAAGCCAAGTTTTTGGATCTCGACTGTTTCATCACCAGTTAATGATTTGATTTTGACATGCTTGAGGATCTGATCATCTCTGTCCAGACACACAGAGAGATGACCAGATCTATGTGTTCTATGTGTTTAGAAGAAAAGGCAACAAGATAGGCCTTAAGGTCAATACAGCTTTAGCTTTTATTTCCATTATTTCCATAAAATAATTTACTTTTCTTTCTTCTAAGGCTTTAAACAGGATAAAGATGCCGACAAAGTACGAAGCTAATGCGATTTCGTCCCTTGATTAGGCTATGTTAAGCTCGTTGGACTTAATTCCCTTACACGCCCCTCGAGTGGTGTTTTGGGACATAGCATTCATTGTTCTGTGGGAGTTAAGTGTAAGGTCTTTGATTAGTTTTGCAGTAATTTGTGTCCTTTCTAGTTTTGCAATCATTCGCTGGAGAAGAGAGAGCTGGTTGCTTTACATGTACTTTGTTGTGTTTTGAATGGCATGTCCCTGTTATCGTTCTTTGACTCTTTCTTGCGGTGCCATGGGTTGGCCTGTATAATATGTGATTGTGGCATTTCCTGGTCATACTCACTTACTTTTTGTAGTAACTTAAACATTTTACACTGAAAAACAGGCTAGCCGTTCATGTAATGTAAACACCATTCAGAATTGTAGTAACTGAAAACATTTTACACCGTTCAACAGGCTAGCTGTTCATGTAATGTTAGTACACGCCAATCAGAAATGTAGGAATCAAAAACATTTTACACTGAAAAAGGGTTTGTGATGAAAATCTAGCCAATTCATGTGATGTATAGACCATTCAGAATTGTAGTATCTGGAAACATTTTACACGGAAAAACATGGTTCAAAATTGTTGAACAATTTAATAATAGCCCTGTCACACTGAGGTCACACTACGACGTATAGCACCAAATTACGCCGACGTATGGGAATTCCACAAGTACGTTGGTGTACGCTGAATAAGTTAGAGATAAGTTTTAAACACCGTTACGAACACGCTATAGTGCGTTGGTACATACGACGAAGAGGTCCAAAATTTTGTACATGCATAAAAAATTTCAGCGTATGCGGACGTATTGCTTATACGTGCATACGCTAGACAAAAGTCAGGGGCGTGCCTGCGTATACGCAAAGTACGCAGCTGCGTACTTTAATTTTTGAATGTCCAAAAAATAAAAACGTCTTAAATGGCGAAAAATGCAATAAAAACATGCCTCACCTGGGTAAGGTCTTTAAATACCGAAGTAAACCGATTTTGCAATAATCCTGAACCAAAGCAATAGGATTTTGACTGTTTTTCACTTTTGTTTTTGAAACAATAAAGTCGGTGTTAAGGTTCAGAAAATGCAAGAGAAGCCACCATTTAGTTTATATTTTGATTTTTTTTCTAATGTATGGGAGGGGGATACCCCCTCCCATACCCACCCCCTGCGTACTTTCAATTTGCCCTCAGGCACGCCCCTGAAAGTATGCAACTGTACGCAACTTGTAAGTTGTGCATACGTTAAGGTACGTATAGCACCAACGTATGCGGACGTATGATATTTCAGCAAGTACGTTGGTGTACGCTGAATAAGTTAGAGATGAGTTTTAAACACGCTACGAAACACGCTCAGCGCAGTTCGTTGGTATACGTTGTCATACGGCGAAGAGATCCCAAAATTTTGTGCTTGCATAAAAAAATCTTCAGCATACGCCGACGTATTGTTTATGCATTTATGAGAAATTCAGCGAGTACGTTGGTGTACGCTAAATAAGTTAGAGATAAGTTTAAAATACGTTACGAACACGCTACAGTATTGTGGTATACCACGGGTGGTAAACCTAGGAACTACCACGAAATTGTGTTAACGTAAATGTGTTCCCAAGCCACATCCGGGACACGTCGTGGTAGTTTCCAGGCGGAAAATAGGATAAAGAAAGGTTGGTGTCACTTTCATTTTTGTTTTATTTTACAACTAAGAACGAATAATGGTGAAATCCGACAATGTGGTTCCGTGTAAATATGTCTCAGCGTCCCCTCTAGCCCAAAATTTTGTTTGAAAAGTTATTTTCTTTCTTTAGATTCGTGTTTCCCCACTGAGCATCGGACCAACTTTCCTCAAAGTTCGAAGGATTTTAGCCCATATCTGTCAAATTAAATAGAATTTGATATCATTTGGCGATGGGAATGATAAAAAGACCCTGAATAAACATTCCCACACAGAAAAAAATCTGAGCATTTACTCGTAAACGATTCATGACCCGTTCGTCCTGTGTGGTAGTTTCCAGCTCATCGTGGTAGTTAAAATGCTATTGTGGTAGTTTCCAAGACTTTGTATGATACGTTTCTGAAGTGTTACAAAACATTATAGTGGTTGTTTGTTTTGCATGATAACCCTCGAATTCATCAATTAATTACCACGGTAAACAAATAAATTACATTTCAACACTATGAAGAAGCTAAGCTGAGGACTCAAGAGATTCAATGTGATGCTTGACAGGTGGATATCATGCCCTGGATTGCCAAACAACACCTCTGAAATCCAAAGCAAAAGAAGGTCATCAGATGAGCCGTGATGGACCAAGCAACAGACAAAAAAAGTGATATAAAAAAATTGCGTCACTCGCTACGTTGTTCCATGTTCAGTCAACTTTAAGATAAAATGGCAGGCTAAGACTACTGGCCCAAAGTATCGTTAGTACTTGCGCTTCAGAAAAAAGGGAAATATCCTCGGACACTTTTTATATACATGGGAGTGCGACGATGAACAGGCATGTTATTTGATAATTAAAAATCATGTTCATTCAAAAACAAATTATGTGAATATTCCTTCTTTTCATTCTTCTCATCCGTTCAATAGCCCACTAAAACTAAAATTCAGGCAGTCGACATTTGTAATCTGATAAATGGTTGGTTGAAAAGGTCTTCATATGAATAAAAGGGGTATTCAAGGTTCAGCCCGCACACCCTGTCTTTATAAAAATGAAGTAGACCTGAAAAGTGATCATCTGCTGATGCGAACTACTACTAAATTCCTACAAAGTCCTGGAAACTACCACGATAACATTTTGACTACCACGATGAGCTGGAAACTACCACACAGGCCGAACGGGGCATGAATCGTTTACGAGTAAATGCTCAGACTTTTTTTCTGTGTAGGAATGTTTATTCAGGGTCTTTTTATCATTTCCATCGCCAAATGATATCAAATTCTATTTAATTTGACAGATATGGGCTAAAATCTTTCGAACTTTGAGGAAAGTTGGTCCGATGCTCAGTGGGGAAACACGAATCTAAAGAAAGAAAATAACTTTTCAAACAAAATTTTGGGCTAGAGGGGACGCTGAGACATATTTACACGGAACCACATTGTCGGATTTCACCATTATTCGTTCTTAGTTGTAAAATAAAACAAAAATGAAAGTGACACCGACTTTTTTTATCCAATTTTCGGCCTGGAAACTACCACGACGTGTCCCGGATGTGGCTTGGGAACAAAATTACGTTAACACAGCTTCGTTGTAGTTCCTAGGTTTACCACCCGTGTATACGTTGTCATACGACTCCCGCAATTTTGTATGTTAGACATAAGTTAGATGTACCCTACATGTAAGTTATGCATACGTTAACGCACGTTACACGTAAAATTCAACATACGTTAGACGATCGTTCAGTGATACGCTGTGCATACGCTGTTAAACGCTCGTTCAAGTGTATGTTGCGTCAGGAATAAGTTAGACACACGTTTTATGTTCGTTTAGCATACGCTTTGTATACGTTTAGAGAGAGGCTTTCTCTGATTTTTAATTCGATTTCAGCGTTTGCCAGCGTACTGGATACATTTGGCATACGTCGGCATAAGTTGGCTAAAACGTTATAGTGTGACAGGGCCTTAACAAGTAACAAGTGAGTATGATCTAACTCTACATCAAGATATCTAGATGAATTGCTTAATATTGATAATCCTTATTTTGAACAAATGGTAAGTCAGATATATCCCACTGAACTTCAGTTAAATAAGGCTTATTCCTTCCTTTTGGATTTGGACATAACAAATGGCATAGTTTCATCTAAAATTTATGTTTAAACAGGACGATTTTAATTTTGAAATAGTTAATTTCCCATTTCTTGATGGAGATGCTCCTTGCTCCCCTTCATATGGTGTACACATTTCGCGACTTATTCATTTTGCGAGATTTCAGTGTGTCTAAAAAACGTGGACCTTTTTTTCAAATTGCTATAATTCCTGTATAAAATGTTGAAACCTTCTGATTAGCAAAGTGAATTATAATTGTCATATAAAAGGTCCACGTTTTTTGACACCCTGTATGTTCTAATGTTAGTTACTTCAACAAAATAAACACATTTTTGACTTCTAAGTTATTAAAACAAGGTTATCAATCCCATAAACTTTGTAAAGCTTTTTCTAAATTTTATCACAGACACTCAGAGTTGATTGTTAAATACAATATTGGTTTAAAAACTCTTCTGCAACAAGGCATACCAGAACCTGTATTTTATGGTGATTTAGAAACGTGTTCGGTATACTTCTACCTTACAGCATGTGAGGGGTAGCGACATTTGGAAGGTTGTAAAGCCTAGTTTTGTTTTAATGGTCATTTCAAAAAGATAATTAAACATTATAAAAGAGTGGGATACAACATGGATATCATACAACATTCTGCATGCCTGGTTGTAAACCCTATCACGGTTTATAGCTATGACCAGCTATGGTTTCCTCTTTAATTGCACGAAGGTGGGTCAAGCCTCAGACTCAATGACGGCCCTGACATAAAGCTTTAATCTGTTGGTTGATGCCTGATGCTTGGCCCACCGTAGCCCAACTTGAGGTTTTCTTTAGCTCTATCTGGGAGTCGCTAGCCCTTTTCTTTGTTTCATCATAGTGTCCCTGTTAATTTGATTAGATTGTTTCCCTGTGATGATGCATTGCATTAGTTAGGAGGCCTCCATGGGAGCTTAACAATTTTTGTTTTTAACAACAACAGAATCTAGGAGGAAGTTTTGGCGCCAGTAAAATGCATTTAAGCCACTCAGTGGCTTAGGCTAGGCCTCAGGGGGGGGGGGGGGGGGGGTGTAGCTTGAGGGTAATTTTGGTACAGGTGTGCGGGCCAGTTTTTTGAAACCTACCCCAATCATATACCTGATCTTTGAAAAAAATGACCTATTCATATACTTGATTGAACAAAATGTTTACATATTCATATACTGTTCTTTGATTTTTATATACCCTCTTTGCTGTCTATAAACAAAGTTTACAAATAAATATTACAATTTTGGTTTCTGAGCTGAATATCTGAGCAAAAATATGAGTATTTTCAAACAGGGGTGTCAGAAAATGGGACCATTCATATTACAATGATGAAAAACTGGGTCAGTCATATACATGTACTTTTTCTTAGAAAAAGGGGGCTTATCGTATACCTGGCAGCACCGAAAAAGGGGGCTATTCGCGCAGCACATCCGTACTATGTCATATATAGGTAGCTACCCCCTCCCCCAGACCCCCCCTCCCTGAGGGCTAGGCTGCCTTCCGTTCTAAGGAGGTGGTTCTGTTGTTGTTTTTTTTTTTTTTTTTTTTTTTTTTTTTTTTTTTTTTTTTTTTTTTTTTTTTTTTTTTTAGTTGTTATTGCTTTATTCTCCCCGTCCATTGGTGTGTAGGGGGTCGGGGAGGACCATCCCCCTCTCACACCTTACAAACTACAATTTTTTTTTATAAATAAAATCAGTGTATAATAAATTAATAGACTTTCTGCTAACTGTAAAGGCAGAAACTTAATTATTCATATCTGGTCGTGGCTTGGCTGTTTCTTCTAATAAGGAAGGGAAATCAGGTTTTGTTAATAATTGGTAAAAAGTTATTTAGCTTTTTTGAGCCGCATAAATGTGCGGGCATTCCATGAAAGTCTATGCATTAACCTTTCAGGTGCCTATCACTAAAAGTTGTATGTTTTTGTTGTTTGCTGAACAATTCTGAAGCCTCTTTAACAAAACGTGTAGATGCAGGTCAGCCTGTTCCTATTGGAGCAGTCTGATCTAGGTCTACACTGTCTGCGTCTATATTTATGTTAAACAATAAACAGATACCACACCTCATTTTCAGCTTTTACCCTTGTATTAGACCAGACCTAATTATGTATTCATGAGGTGCCGCCTTTACAGTAACCAAAAAGTTCAAGGGTACACACACTGGCAGGGCTGTGGAAATGCCATGCCATGAAATGACTTGTCCGACCTGGTCCCATTTCATTCAGGACTAGTTGAAAATTTACAAGTGCAAAATTTGTTATAAAGTTAATAAAATTTTGTATTTCATATTTAGATAATTTATTACAAGTTCACATGTTGCCTTGAAAACATTGTGGATCCTGATCAGCTGGTTTCTTCAGAAGCCAGCTGATCTGGATCTACACTGTTTACAAGAGAGTTGATATCTGCATGGTTTCATACTGTTTTCTAAAGTGTGAATTGTTTAAGCACAGATAGGAATAAGCTAATCTGTACTATCTGACAAGTAAAATTTCTTTCTACAAGTACATTATGGCCATTTACTTGTTCCTGGACAAGTAGAAAATTTTACTATTTCCACACCTCTGCACCCTAGACAAGAGAGACTGTATGGGATATTACAAAAATATGTAAGTTACAACAACAACAACAACAACATAAAGGAAAAAAAAAAAAAAAAAAGGAAAGATGGATAGACAGAATGAGTAAAAAAGGAAGAAAAATAGAAGAGAGAGAAAAAAAAACAAAAAGGAAGGAAAATCTGACCCGGCAACAAGGCATGAATGATTGTTGCGCTGACAATTATCTTGCTTACTTTTTTTTTTTTTAAAGGACTTTTCTCTATTTTAACATAAAACAATGTTTTTGGACTGATAATTATGCATCTATACTGTTTACTAGTGGCAAAAATTGACTCCATTCCTTCTCAAATTTCGTTAGATCATTATTGTTAATGGCTATCTCCATGTGTGTTTTATACATAAATAAAAGTTTTCTCTTAAACACTTCCAAGAATAAAGACTGTTGATTACATCGAGTACAGTAAATATAATATTTGGTATATAAAAGTATGAAGTTAAGTATTTTTGATTCAGTTTTTCCTCGTTCCCAACCGAATATAAACCATTTTTCAGTAGGTGAACAGTCAATGCCATATGCATTCAGCCAACCTGTTACTTTTTTTATGAATGTTTGGATTCGTCACAGCTCCAGAAAAGATGGTTAATAGATTCATCACATGAATGGCAGTAATAACATAATGCATCATTTCTAACTTTCATATTATGAAGAATTTTATTTGTCACCAAGATCTTGTGGTTGATACTTATTTGGAACCACAGACAGCAGAGTGTTTAGTTGTCTCAAAAGGAAGTGCATATATTTTAGCCCAGTCTTCATCTGTGAAGTTGTATGCCTTATTCCAGGTTAATTTTCCAGTTGGTATATCTTTATTTTGATTAAGGATATGATACATAGCTTGTGAACCCTTTTTTTGCTTTAAGAGGGGATGGATATGGTTTGGTATAATGGGATTTTGATTTTTACTATTAATTTTTACATTGACATATTTTAGATATAATTTTATGGCTCGCAGTGTTCCGTAATACTGTAAATGATTTGTTTGTATTCCTGTCGTTTCTATATATTCTTCTAGAGTGTAAAATTCCCCATCTTCTTTGATTAAGTCATTAATGTATTTGATACCTTTTTTATACCAGTTTGTATAGTATATGTGTGTTCCACCTACTTTAATGTTATTATTATAAAATAAAGGGCATTTAAGGACTTGGTCTTCATTTAAGACCTTTTCACTGTTAATTTTTATGAATGCATTTAAGACATCCACCCAGAATGGATTTTTGAGACTTTTTTTGCAATGTTCTATGTAATTTAAATGGCAACCCATTAATTTGTTTAAGTCAATATATGATTTAATAAAATGTTGCCATTTACTGTCATAGGTAATGAGCCGTCTGAGCCAAGTAAGCTTCAATGCATCAATAAAGGCTTTTATGTTTATCATTTTTAGTCCCCCCTCAGAATACTGTTTTACGCAGATTGAGGTTTTAAGTTTGGTTTTCTTATTCCACAGGAAAGTAAATAGAATATTATTTATTTCATTAACTATTGATTCACTAGGGTTTGGGAGTGTAATAAACAGATGATTTAAGGTTGGAATAAGCATTGTTTTTATAACTGTCACCTTTCCCAGGGGTGATAGCATTCGGCGCTGCCATTGAGTTGCTGTTTTTCCTAAAAGTTTGATTTTCTCTGTATAGTTTCCTTTAGCCATCTTGTCAAGATCTGTGTTAAAATTTATTCCTAATAATTTGAAAGTGTCTTTCCCCCATGACAATTTCCATTTAGTTTTTATAGTGTCTGAACTGTATTTCTTGGAGCCTATCCATACAATTTGTGTTTTATCATAATTTATTTTCAGCCCTGATATTTTTGAGAATTTTTCTAATTCTTCAAGGGTATGATTAAGGGAGTCATCTGACCCATCTAAAATAACGGTTGTATCATCTGCAAACTGAGATATTTTGAATTCTTTGAGTTCAATTTTAATTCCTTTTATATTTTTATTTTTTCGTAGTTTTGTTGATAAAAATTCGGCACAAATTATGAAAATGTAAGGTGACAGAGGATCCCCTTGTCGACAGCCACGCCCTATTTGAAACCAGGATGATAAGTGTCCACATTGTATTACTGCAGATGAGATACCTTTATAAAAAACATCTATCCATCTTCTAAATGATTCACCAAAATTTAAGAATTTTAAAGCCTTGCGTATAAAAGACCATGACAGTGAATCAAAGGCTTTTTCAAAGTCTATCAAAAGTAGAAGTCCAGGAATTTCTTTTTGTTCGGTATGGTTTATTAAGTCATATAAAAGGCGTGTATTTTCACCCATATATCTGCCCTGAATAAATCCTGTTTGGTCTTTATCTATGAGACTGTCTAGATTTGGTTTTATTCTGTTTGCGATAGAACCTGATGCAATTTTATAAACTGTGTCTAAGAGGGTAATGGGTCGCCAATTTTTTAGGTATAGCTTGGGCTTATTTTCTTTTGGGATACAAGTAATCACCCCTTGTTTTTGTGAAATTGACAATTCCCCTTTCATGTAACCATAGTTAAGGGACCTCAGTACAAACTGGCCAATATCTTTCCAGAAAACTTTGAAAAATTCTGCAGCAAAGCCACTTATGCCTGGACTTTTTTCATTTTTCATGTTGTATAAAGTTTTTGAGATTTCTTCATATGTCAAAAGTCCTTCTAGATTATTTGCTTGATCATCAGATAGTGTTTTCATATCATTAATTTTGACATATTCTTCAAGATCTATGTCCTCTAGATCACTATCTCGACTTTGATACAGAGTTTTATAAAAGTTTTCAGCTTCTTTTAATATTTCTTGCTGTTCTGATATTACAGTTCCATCGTCCTTTTGTAATTGGGTCATTGTTTTTGATATAAAGTTATGTTTTTCAAGATTGCAAAAAAATTTGGTTGGTTTTTCTCCTTGGTCTATATCTTTAGCCTTAGATCTGATCATGCTACCTTTAAGGTTTTCTTGTCGAATTGAGTATAGTTCTGTTTTGTAATTTTCTAATTCTTCAAGTTTACTTTCATTTAAATTTTGCTCTATTTTTTTTATGTTAGATAATAATTCCTGTTCCCTTATATTTTTTAATTTATTTTTATGACTTGAGTATGAGATTGCAGTTCCTCGAAGTTCCATTAGCAGCACATCTAAAAACAGTTGGTCGTTGATAGTAAATTGTATATCTTTAGCAGGAATATTGTTGATATCATCAAAATTATAAACTGGCAGTGCATATTGTGCTTTTATCTCGGATATTCTTTTATTTATTATTTTTAAGTAATCTTTATCTGAAAGTAAGGAATTATTATGTTTCCAGTAGCCTTTTCCTTGGTTAAAATTTGTGAATTGTAATTCTAAAACAATAGGAGAATGATCCGACCTGTAGCTGGACTCAATTTTTGTTTGTTTTACATATTGCATGGTTGTTTCTGACACTAAAAAATAATCAAGCCTAGCTTGTTTTAGAGGGTTTCTTTTCCGCCATGTATAGCATTTTTTTAAAGGAAACGTTTCTCTAAAGGGATCTACAATGTTTTTTTCATATATTTTGCCTAAAAGTTTGTCACGTGCTTTTGGGTTATTAACATGTTTGTAATTATAACTATCCATATTGGGGTCAAGAACCAAATTATAATCTCCACATATTGTAAAATCTGAATTGCCAATTTCATCTATGTGTTTAAATATATTTTCATAAAAGGCTGTATTATCTGAGTTTGGTCCATATAAGGTCACTAGGGTAAACCTTTGATTATTTACTGTTATATCTAAAATAATATAATTTCCTGTCTCATCTGAGATCTGTTTGTGTATTTTATAGTCTATATTTTTCCCAAAAAGAATAGCTACTCCTCTTGCATTGGATTTATAACTACTGAAAATACAGTCACTTCCCCACTGATTTCTAATAAAAAATTCATCATTTTTAGTGAAGTGTGTATCCTGTAAACAATAGATGTCCATCCGTTTTGCTTTTAAAAACTCAAAAATATCAGTTCTCTTATTTATTCCCCCAAGTCCTTGTGTGTTGTATGAAAATATTTTTAAGTCAGCCATTTACATGATGTTCTGCATTTTGTATAGTATGTGTCAGCATAAAGTGTTGCCGGGTCAAAAATTTTACAACAGGTGAAAAGCATTTTTACAAAGAGTTCAGAAATGTTTTGCAGTTTTTGCACAATTCAACATTATTTTATTCACTATAATCAGCTAAATAAGGCTTATTCCTTCCTTTTGGATTTGGACATAACAAATGGCATAGTTTCATCTAAAATTTATGTTTAAACAGGACGATTTTAATTTTGAAATAGTTAATTTCCCATTTCTTGATGGAGATGCTCCTTGCTCCCCTTCATATGGTGTACACATTTCGCGACTTATTCATTTTGCGAGATTTCAGTGTGATTTCAGTGTGTCTAAAAAACGTGGACCTTTTTTTCAAATTGCTATAATTCCTGTATAAAATGTTGAAACCTTCTGATTAGCAAAGTGAATTATAATTGTCATATAAAAGGTCCACGTTTTTTGACACCCTGTATGTTCTAATGTTAGTTACTTCAACAAAATAAACACATTTTTGACTTCTAAGTTATTAAAACAAGGTTATCAATCCCATAAACTTTGTAAAGCTTTTTCTAAATTTTATCACAGACACTCAGAGTTGATTGTTAAATACAATATTGGTTTAAAAACTCTTCTGCAACAAGGCATACCAGAACCTGTATTTTATGGTGATTTAGAAACGTGTTCGGTATACTTCTACCTTACAGCATGTGAGGGGTAGCGACATTTGGAAGGTTGTAAAGCCTAGTTTTGTTTTAATGGTCATTTCAAAAAGATAATTAAACATTATAAAAGAGTGGGATACAACATGGATATCATACAACATTCTGCATGCCTGGTTGTAAACCCTATCACGGTTTATAGCTATGACCAGCTATGGTTTCCTCTTTAATTGCACGAAGGTGGGTCAAGCCTCAGACTCAATGACGGCCCTGACATAAAGCTTTAATCTGTTGGTTGATGCCTGATGCTTGGCCCACCGTAGCCCAACTTGAGGTTTTCTTTAGCTCTATCTGGGAGTCGCTAGCCCTTTTCTTTGTTTCATCATAGTGTCCCTGTTAATTTGATTAGATTGTTTCCCTGTGATGATGCATTGCATTAGTTAGGAGGCCTCCATGGGAGCTTAACAATTTTTGTTTTTAACAACAACAGAATCTAGGAGGAAGTTTTGGCGCCAGTAAAATGCATTTAAGCCACTCAGTGGCTTAGGCTAGGCCTCAGGGGGGGGGGGGTGTAGCTTGAGGGTAATTTTGGTACAGGTGTGCGGGCCAGTTTTTTGAAACCTACCCCAATCATATACCTGATCTTTGAAAAAAATGACCTATTCATATACTTGATTGAACAAAATGTTTACATATTCATATACTGTTCTTTGATTTTTATATACCCTCTTTGCTGTCTATAAACAAAGTTTACAAATAAATATTACAATTTTGGTTTCTGAGCTGAATATCTGAGCAAAAATATGAGTATTTTCAAACAGGGGTGTCAGAAAATGGGACCATTCATATTACAATGATGAAAAACTGGGTCAGTCATATACATGTACTTTTTCTTAGAAAAAGGGGGCTTATCGTATACCTGGCAGCACCGAAAAAGGGGGCTATTCGCGCAGCACATCCGTACTATGTCATATATAGGTAGCTACCCCCTCCCCCAGACCCCCCCTCCCTGAGGGCTAGGCTGCCTTCCGTTCTAAGGAGGTGGTTCTGTTGTTGTTGATTTATTGTTTTATGTACCTCCCGTTGTTTGTGGAGGTTCTGTGTTAGTCCTTGTTTTCGTATGCATTACTTTGTGTCTTTTATAGTTTTGCAATCATCTTGACGAGGAAGAGAGAGCTGGTTGCTTTGCTTTAATTGTCTTTCTTATGTCTAGTTTCTGTTAATGTTCTGTGGCTCTTCTTCACGGTGCCGAGGGTTGGTCTGCAGTGTGTGATCGTGGCATTTCCTGATCATACTCATTACTTTTTGGGACGAAAATCTAGCCAATTCACGTGATGTACAGACCATTCAGCATTGTAATAACTGGAAAAAATTTACACTGAAAAAGGGTTTGGAACGAAAATCAAGCCGTTCAAGTAATGAACACACCATTCAGAATTGTAGTTACTGGAAGCATTTTACACTGAGTCTGAAATACAGGCTTAGAACAAAAATCTAGCAGTTTATGTAATGTACACATCATTCAGAATCCTAGTTACTGAAAACATTTTACTTTGAAAAACAGGCTTGGAACAATGAAAAAAGTCAATAAGCAATGCTTATTAGATCCCCCCCCCCCCACACCCAGTAAGGAAAAGTGAAAAACTTTCGTTTTGGCAAGTGATAGTTCAAACCAGTAGGCTTTAGTTTTGAAAACAAGATTTCAGTAGAATCTGTACATATGATCTTAAAGCTTGCAATCTGGAACAATTGTTAAGGTCAAATACACAAAATTATTCACACCTGAAAGCTCTATACTTATATCTGAAAAATAGTCTAGTTCTCATAGATGTCATTTTATCAAAAATTATTTTTTTGAACCAAACTTCTTCATGCATATGTTCAATGTGTCTACATTGTACAGGCAAAGTATCGAATTGCTCCATTAAAAGCTGGGGTAGGAGTTGATCGGCCCATGAAGGCACCATATATGCATATACAAAGCCATATCAAAGCTTATATCGGAGAAATTGTCCAAGTTCTCATTGCTGTCATTTTATATAAAAAAAAATTCAACCATATTCTTTCATAAATATCTTCAATGTGTCTATATTGTATAGGAAAAAAGTATCAAATTGCTCCATTAAAAGCTGGGGTAGGAGTTGATTGGCCCATGAAGGCACCATCTATCCATATACAAAAGCCTTATTAGGGAAAATTGTCTAAGTTCTCACAGCTGTCATTTTGTCAAAAATTATTTTTTTCTTAACCAAACTCCTTCATGCATATGTCCATTGTGTCTACATTGTATCGGCAAAATATCAAATGGCTCCATCAAAAGCTGTGGTAGGAGTTGATCGGCCCATGAAGGCACTATCTATGCATATACAAAGCCTTATTAGGGAAAAATTGTCTAAGTTCTCACAGCTGTCATTTTGTCAATAATTATATTTTCTGGACCAAACTCTTTCATGCTTATGTTCAATGTGTCAACATTGTATAGGCAAAGTATCAAATTGCTCCATTGAAAGCTGTGGTAGGAGTTGATCGGCCCATGAAGGCACCATCTATCCATATACAAAAGCCTTATTAGGGAAAAATTCTTTAAGTTCTCACAGCTGTCATTTTGCCAAAATTATTTTTTCTGAACCAAACTCCTTCATGCATATGTTCAATGTGTCTACATTGTATCGGCAAATGGCTCCATCAAAAGCTGTGGTAGGAGTTGATCGGCCCATGAAGGCACCATCAATGCATATACAAAAGCCCTATTAGGGAAAAATTGTCCAAGTTCTCACAGCTGTCATTTCGTCAAAAATTATTTTTTTCTGAACCAAACTCATTCATGCCTATGTTCAATGTGTCTACATTATATAGGAAAAGTATCAAATTGTTCCTTCAAAAGCTGTGGTAGGAGTTGATCGGCCCATGTACTGACTCTAATAACATAAGCATAAAACCCTATATAAAAAGCCAATTAGAACTACAAAGGGAAATAACTCTTAATGAAATTGGCCCCTAGCCCTTACATTTTTGTTTAAAGTATTTGTCTTGCATATATGAACATGTTTGCAAGGTTTGATGAAAATCCAGCAATGACTTTTCAAGATATTAAGGAAACAAAATGTTATGGACGGACTGACAACAGTATACCCACCACAAACAAAGTTTGCGGGGGGTAGAAAAATCTAGCCGTTCATGTTATGTACATTTGTACACACCATTCATGGATGTAGTAATCAAACTAATTTTACATTGAAAAAAAGGGTTTGTGATGAAAATCTAGCCAATTCCTGTAATGTACACACCATTTAGCATTGTAGTTACTGAAATCATTTTACATTGAAAAACAGGTTTGGAACGAAAATCTGGCCGTTCTTTCTACGTAAAGTCAGTCTCAAAATCCTGAATTCAGGAATAATCCTGAAAACTTTCACCCATGTTTCTGCCATTTTGTATCATCCAGTGAGCAAAGATTCTGAAGTTCAATCCGTAGGTAGGAACAGAAACAAATACTTGCATGTTTACCTTTTTTCATTTTTATTATGGAAATATAATATATATTAATAACATAATCAACAATATGAGAACATTGCACAAAAAGCCCCTAATTAGGGATCTAAATAATTTCACCACTCAAAACTATGTATGCTCTGAGCATTCTAAAGGGTATCAGGAAGACAGTCCCTTAGAGTTCCAAAACATATGCTTTGGTGATGAAATTAGAAAAAAAAAATTAGGCCAGCATACCCATAAGGCTATACTCCAGAAGTGCATGTACAGCTATCTAGTGGGTCTAGATATGTAGTTTTTGGTCTGTAACATCATGAGTATCCATACTGCGAGTGTGCACACAGCAAAAGGCTAAGAGACTAAGCATAAAATTTCTCCTGCTCATAAATCATTAATTGGCATTTTTACATTTATTAGCAGGATATAACATCTGAGCATTTTAAAGCAAGAATTTTTATAATTTTACCAATTTACCTTTTAGGAGCAATTGAAATTTCATGCTCAGTTGAATTGAGCATGAAAAAAGTTTTATAGCTTTGGGGCTTGTCTGAGCCTTCGATGATTGCCCATGCAATATAAAATGCCATGGGCTGGCCCATTTTCATACACTCCAAATTTTGTTGGCACTTTAAGGGTTTAAACAAACAAATGTATACTACGGTTTATATGTATCGGTGGGTTCATAGTTAAAAGCTTTATCTGTATGAATTTGCATGCTGGGTAATTCTGCATGTTGTTTGTGGTCTGCTGATTTTTTTCAAAATAAACATTTTCATTTCAGATATATGATACCATTCCAGTGTCAGTCTGGATCAAGATCAGGCTTGACACAACCTGGGGCCTGATCTAGGTCCAAATTGTTTGCAAAGATTATCAGCAGATGACAAAAGTCGTCAATAGTAGGCATGAAATAAGCTTTATAAACATCAACAGCTCAATTAGCAGAGTCCTGAGGTTAATATGAAATCATTGGACAAGGCTGAAGATAATTAAAGATAAAACTATAGCTAGACTAATCTTTTCAACAAACAGTATAGTACAGGATCTTACATGAGTGCTCATCTTTTATTGAATTTATTAAACGAGTTGAGTGAAAGTGATAAAATGTGAGGCTTGCCAAGCATTTTATCACTTTTTCGCAACAAGTTTAACAAATTCAATAATACAGGAGCATGAATTTTAGATTCTATTTATCACATGACATGAAAATTACTTAAAATCACATTTTTGGGTGAATTTTTCAAGATTCTGTCGTTATAATAGATGTCTTTAGGTAACGTTAAAAATCTGTAAACCACTAGTTGTTTATTGATTTTATTGCATGGCGTTACAGTCAAAACTCTTTATAACGTCACTCATTATAACAGAATATTCAATATCCGACATAATATTGCTGGGAACAGATCTGTTTCCATTAAAATTCCCTCTTTATAACAAAATATTCACTTAACGACACCGACAGTAACTTCTGGGAACAGATATACAATTTCTATTGAAAATAAATTCATTATAACAGAATAAAACCATGTGTCAGACAATTTTGTGACCAGAACAAGGTCTTTTTGTATGAACAGGTTTCCTTCTCACTTGATAAGTGGGATGCTTTGTGCATTTTGGTGCAATATGAAATTGAACTGATGTATACATTTGGAATAATAGCATTTAAATGCATATGTCCAATATTTTCTTTTACCAAATAATTATTACGTTGAAATCTGGTAACGGTCAGAATTTCTGTATAACAGCAAATTCACTTTAACGTCAATGATAGCTTGGAACAAACAGTGTCGTTATAAAGAGGGTTGACTGTATATCACTCCCAGACGCGATGGCATGTGATAAATTTAATTAGTACACAGTAACAGTGGTGTGGAAATAGCTTAATAGCAGAAGTTGAGACTTGCCAAGGACTAAGTAAATTGCCATAAGGTATTTGTCCATAGAAAGTTTTACTTGTCCCAAAGAACAGATACTACATAAAGAACATAGCTAAGCCCATTGTGCTTAAACAATATAAATGTATGCACTCTTTAAGAACAGTGTGAAACCAGATATAAACACTATTGAAAACAGGGTTGATTCAGATCAGCTGGCTTCTGAAGAAGCTAGCAGATCAGGATCCTCACTGTTTTCCACACAAAACATGAGATCATAATAATTCCGTATCAAATACAAAATACAGAATTGTATTAACTTTCTTGACAAGTATAAAATTTCTAACTTGTCCTGAATAAAATGGGACCAGGTTGAACAAGCCAGGCATGGTATTTCCACAGCCCTGTACAGATATATACCAGATAGATGAAAGTAGATAGTTGCATTTGGATTTTAAAACATTGTTCCATTCAAGGCCGGATCCAGGATTTCTGGAAAGGGGGTTCATATGTATAAAGGGGTGGGGGTTCGCTTAGCCGATTTTGTCTAATTTTTCTTAAATATCCCATGAAAATGAAATTATTTCATTTTCATAGGATATTTAAAAACGTGTGTATGTGTGTGTGGGGGGGGGGGGGGCAGGGAGGGGGGTTCACTCGAACCCCTGAACCCTCTCTGGATCCGCCACTGGTTCCATTTATGACATAGAAATGATCTTCAATAATGTGAACAGATGATCGCCAAAATCAATAATGACAACTGGTCAACACTATTCGTTCAAATCACCTCAACAGATGCTCAATATGAAATTGAGTTTAATCTGCATTTTAACTTTCTCGATAGCTCAGTTGGTAGAGCATCCCCTTTCTGAGTGGGAGGATGTGGGTTCTAATCCCAGCGGTACCATACCTAAGGTGTAAAAATGGTACTAGCAGCCGCCTTGCTGACCCTTGTTAGAAAAATAGAGAAAGGCAGGTAAGGCCAAATTAAAAAAAAAAATGTTTCTCAGGCCCTCCCTCATCTGTTTCAAATGCCCCTTATCTGTCTTTTTTTCAGACTTGAAAAAAGGTGGCCTAATTTATTTCATTTATATGTCAAAATCAAAATATCAACATATTTTATGCTTAAAATGAACAAAAAAAGGTGCCTCATTAGTTTTCGATGAAATAAAAAAATAAAAGTGGCCTCATCTGTTTTTGGGGAAATAAAAAGTAAAAACCTGCCTGCCTCATCTGTTTTTCAAAAAAGTGGCCTGAGAAACATTTGTTTATTTATTTTTAGCCTAAGTAAAAGGTATTGTTATGTCAATGGCAGTAATAGCTCTATAGAGCTATTGTTGTCTGTTTAAAGTAAGCAATGTTAAAAAAAGCTTCTTGCAAAAGCTTCTTGTTTTTATCTGGCAAAACACTTCTACGAGAAAGCATGAAGACAAAAGATGCCTGGCTATACTGCAAGCTAATCTAAAAGTGAGTAAATAAATCAAGATTATTTGCTGTATCAACTCCCTCATCTGGAGCTAGCAATGAAAATCTCTTTTTGTTCATATCATAGGTCCAGATAAGCAAAATTTTTAGCGTAAAATTGTAATTATTTTCTTACCCAGCCATCTAAAATATGCCTTGGGTGCTAAAAAGAACCCTCTCAATGAGATGGTTCTTTTGAGTACCCACAACATATGTTTTGGTTGAGAAATAAGAAAAATAATTTTCAGTTACTCACTGATATCTGGAGGCCTGTCATATATAAATGCAAAGTATATTTGTATCATAAAATAAAACGAAACAGCATATCATCTACCTGAGCAGTTGTTATATATAATACGTAGAAGATCTTGCATTAATAAATTCAATAATACATGAGGCCGGTATTATTGAATTTATTAAACAAGTTGTGGAAAAGAGATAAAATGGGAGGCTCTGCTGAGCATTATATCGCTTTTTTTGAGGGAGCTCAGTGGTAGAGCACTTGACTCGAGACCGAGGGCCGCAGGTTCGAGCCTCACCGGCATCACTGCCGTGTGGTCCTTGAGCAAGACACACTTATCATAGCTTAGTACTGGTTCAACCAAGGAAGACCCGTCCCTGTTTAACTGAAAGATTGTTGCTGGGACGTTACGAATCAAATCAAACAAAAAAAAATATTGCTTTTTTGCAAGGAGTGTAACAAATTCAATAAAACACGAGCACAAATGTTAGATTCCATTTATCATATGGCAAAAAAATTATTTTGAAATTGCGTGTATTGGTGTAAAAATGCTAAGATTTTACCATATATATGCAAAATTTTGATGGACTTCAGTAAATAACATTACTAAATATATAAACCAAACATGTATATAGTGGTTTAACGATTTTACTAAATGGAGTAACATTACTCCCATACATGATGTCATATGATAAATTAGATAAATAGAGGATCTTACATGAGCACTCATGTTTATTGAATTTATTAAACGAGTTGGGGAAAAGAGATAAAAGGCAAGGCTTGCCTAGGATTTTATCTCTTTTTCCCAACAAGTTTAATAAATTCAATAATACAATAGCACAAATGTTAGATTCTATTTATCATATGACATTAAGATTAATTTTGAAATCTCATTTCTGGCGTAAAAACGTTATAATTTTGTCATTATGTACGCAACGTTGTTATGGGCATCTTAACGTTTCCTGAAAATCTGCAAACCACTAGTGGTTTATCGATTTTATTGCATGGTGTTATTTCACTCACAGACGCGACCTCATATGATAAACAAGAATAATTGTTTTCATTTACAATGCATATTCAGCAGTAAGACACTTTTTCCTCTTCCAAAACAATCCCAAAAATCTGGACCCACCTTTAAAAGACCAAAATTCTAGACACATCCTAAGACAATAAAGATCCAAAAAAATTAGACCCATCTTGGATCTCGATTTTTTGGATCGATTTGGAGACAGACTATGATTCATGTGATTGTTTTGGAGATGAATCTAGATTTTAGGGAAAAAAGAATTCAAACAGCTTTAATACACATGATTGATTTACATAATAGAGGTTATTTTGCTGAAAGAACCCCATAGCTCATAGTCAATTTATATAGTAAACAAAACATTTAGCAAAAGATGGTAACAACAAATGTGACAATACAATGCAGTCTCTTTATAACACACCTCATTATAACAAAGATTTCGATATAACACAGTCATATTGTGCCTCCCCCAAAAAAATACCATAGAATTTTACAAAGGAATTATAGGAAAATGACCATTAACTGGCCATTTTCCTACAATTCCTTTGTAAAATTGTCCCTTAACAACACGATTCACTTACAACATGGTCCATTCTGATGGGGGTCCAAATATACTCAGAAAAACAATTGAAGGATATTTAGATTCAATCCCATCTCTAATATCCAATACAATAAAAACATTACTAATTATGCATGCATTTCATAGTTCCTGATATCTGCAATCAAAATGGATGCTTTATTTTAGTCACGCTTCAATGGTCTAAGTAAAGTGCAAATCCAAATGGTTCAACCCTCTATAATGAAAAATCGCAAACGTTCAAAAATGATTGAAACCCATTTGTATCGTTTGTATTCCATAATGACTGACTCCAAAATCATCGCTGGTTCTCCCTCGAAAAATTGGCACCTAACTTTAAAGCTGTTGTAAGTGTTTTATTGCAAATTTGTGGTCAAATTTGCCGGGGTATGCCATATCCGTGTATTTTTGTTGAAGGAGTTGTCCCATTATTAGGGTAAATGACTGATAAATTGGTGTTAACCTTTGTCTGTGGTCGAAATTAGAACATAAGCAATGACCTGGTAAAGGTTTCAACAAAAATTGAAAGCGCTAAAATTTTTGCTTGTGAACTTTGGGTAGAGAGGGTCGGTACATTTGGTGTAGTACTGTATCGTAACCAATGACCCGTGAATTTCAATTTGTATTTTGGTGAATTGCATAGCGATTATTCTATCATTGACAAAAATAATTTGTTTGAAAATTATATTCCCAAATGTTATAAAGTCAAAAGAATTTTAATATCCTTCAATTGTTTTTCTAAGTATATAAGGTAATAAAGGGACTGCACTGTAGCTCTCTTATCTAGGTCTACAGTTCAAATTAAACTCACACATGTTAACAAATGCAACTGTACAAAAAAAAAAAAGACTGAAAGACTTCAACTGTTTTGATTGACATATCATATTGTTGTATGTGCTTTCAACAGGGTTGCCAACATCAGGTTAAATTCTCAACTTTTCCCTTGTCTGATCATAGCTGTTACTGTCAAAAAAAGCTGAAATCTGCTTAGAAGAGCTGCTCTTCCCAGCTCTGTTGAACAATGGTGAACTTTTATGAAAATCCAAATAGGCCAAATGGATTTTCCCATTCTTGTCAATGTTAGTTCATTTCCAGTTTTAGGATTGTTGGGTGGTATTTTTCATTTTTATTCAAATTTTAAATACAGTCAAAGCTGCCTTAAGCGGCAACTCAAAAAAAGACAAAACAAAGTACTTAATGACAAACAGTAGCTCAATGAAGGTCGAAAGTATTGCAGAATGCTCCATTCTGCAATACTTTTGACCTGCAATAAGCAATACTCGATCTTGAAAAACAATTTTTGGTCTTCTTTTTGAGTAGCCACTTAAGGCAGGTTTTACTGAAATTACTGTACATCATTCTGTAATCTAACAGTGAAGACACTTATCAGACACTGCAATAAGGCCAGCACATGTGATAATGGTATAGTGTAGTCCCTTTATAACAAACCTCATTATAACGCAGCTCTGGATATAACGCTGTCATGTTGTGGCTCCCAAATTTCTTTAACCATGGAATTTTACAAAGGAATTATATGAAGTGGTCATTTTTCTTTAATTCTTTTGTAAAATTGTCCCTTTGTAACATGATTTGCCTCCATTCCTAAGGACCCTAAATATAGCATAATCAGTCACCTCTCACTATAACTGCATTGTTGCACATAGTCAATGACCTGATAAAGGTTGCCTATCTCACGGCATGCGTCTTTATCAGGTCATCATGACGTTGCACTTTTTGAATGACGTCAATGACATTGTTTGTTTGATTCTATACGTCCCATCAACATTCTTTCAGTTAAACAGGGAAAAGTCTTCCTGGGTTGAACCAGTACTAAGCTAGAATAAATGTGTCTTGCTCAAGGACCACAACACAGTGACGCCGGTGAGGCTTGAACCCGCGGCCCCTCGGTCTCGAGTCAAGCACTCTACAACTGAGCCACTGCGCTCCCATCAATGACATTGAATTGACACAAAACTCGATAATGACATCATAATCACTGGCGTGAATCAACTTGTAAACTGATAAATAGAATACCAGGTTTGGGTCCTTTGATATCAAGTTTACCAGGCTCGGCTTCGAGAAGGCATGTTGAATCGCTCAGCAAGCCCCCAAGTCCATAAGCATTCTCGAAGCCTTGTCTGGTAAACAAGACACTCACCTAGTATTCTCTATTTATAAAGGGGCTGCACTGTACCTATTGCATTTGAGTAAAATCACTCAGTGGAGGCTCTGATGAGACAGTGTATTTGCGCAGGCTTGCATGAGTCAAATTTCCCCATTTTCCAAGTGGTGGCAGCTCTGTTCAAACAAATACAATGCATATGGTGGTCTTGATATAAAATACATATGATAAAAATCTTTATTAAAATCTCTTGTAGCCACTGTGGATTCATCCTGTGGGACAACCTGCAGAATAATGTGATTAACCCTTTCCATTCTGGATACTGGTAAACAGCTACTTTGGCAAACAGTTAAGACACAGATGAAATGCCGCAAAAGACGGCATTTCATCAGGATCTGCACTGTTTGCTAAGATAAAAACAATCTTTAGGGGCAGAAATACTTTTTGATTTGGGACCACTTAAACCACAAAATTGACTATCCTATACTTATTTTATCAATATGTTTGGGCAAATCCATCAGAATGTAAAAGGGTTAAATAACAAATAACTTGCAACCTTCAAATATCAATATGTTCGTGAATGATGTGTAGTCAAGGGCATGGATTGTTAAGCTAGGCTGTCGGAGGTCAGTATGCAGAGCTTTATGTTAAGTTACTGGGCAATGAAAAATAGATCAAAGGCAAGTACTGGTACTAACAGACTTCTAGTTAAGAGTGTGACTTTAATTATTATTATTTTTTATTTCTCAACCAAAGCATATGTTGTGGGTACTCAAAAATTGAGACCATTCTTTTGAGCACCCAAAACATATGTTAAAAGTGATGAGTAAAAAATTTACAATTTTACGCTGAAATATTTTTGTTTATCTTGACCTATGTGATGATGTGATCAAAGTATCATAACTGTTTCAGTTCAGGAGATCATGGTACTTATCACATATGCATTAACTCATTTATTTGTGGGGAGCGCAGTGGCTCAGTGGTAGAGTGCTTGGCTCGAGACCGAGTGGCCATGGGTTCGAGCCTCACTGGCAACACTGCGTTGTCTCCTTGAGCAAGACACATTAATCCTAGCTTAGTACTGGTTTAACCCAGGAAGACTTGTCCCTTTATTACTGAAAGATTGTTGATGGGACGTAAAGAATAAAATCAAACAAACAAACATTCATTAATCGAATATGAGCAGCTATCTAGTGGGTCTTGAATCTAATGTTTAGTTTGAGCCTTCATCTACTTCAATACTCTGATTTGGGCCCAAACTGTTATCAGAAAATGACAAAGGTCACCACTAGCATGGAAAGAAAAATGAGCCATGACATGTGATTTCCAACAATGTGGCATTTTGACAAGTGTAGACTCAGACGAGCATGTGCAGCCTCCTTTTAAGCTTAGAAATTCCAAATAGAGTTCAATCAGTATTCTAACACTCATAGAATATTCAAACGACTAGCAAAGGCCCTGATCAGACTGTGCGTATGCGCAGGCTGATCTGAGGCTTTGCTGGTCGCATATACCACATTGTTGGAAATCTCGTGCCGTGGCTCAAATGTCAATTAAATATGGTAATATTAATTATAAAAACTGGGCCTTGATTGTATTTTTGATTTTTCATGCTATGACCTCTTAAATTAACGTTAACATACAACACTACCATCCCCTTGACTCAATTCAGTCACTGTTTGGCCTTCAGTTGATATATCTGTTACAGCTGTATTTTCATTCTGGGTACCGGTATTGTCCAATACACCATTGTTTAAATTATCATTTACTATTTCATTAGAACCGGGTTTTTCTTCCTGAGAATAATCTATAAGCTGTTCAGTGTCATTACTATTGTTTTGACTTTGCTTATCAAAACTTGCAGTTAAATCTCTTTCTACAAACTGCTTAGATGAGCGTCTTGATGACTCTGACTTGACATCTGAATCCCTTCGGTGCTCATCAATAGCTTGTGATTTGGTTGACATAGCATCAACACTGTCAAGGAAATTGTTCATGCTTGAAGTGACAGACTTTGCTACACCTGGCTGCTTCCAGCGATCTATGGAAGTCACTTCCCAATCTGAAATCTGGCTTTGGCTATCTACAGGTTTTATGGTATGGACATCTGCTTGGGTAACCTGGTGATAGAAAAAGAATGTTATGAAAGGAGAGCTGCAGATGATTATTCACAGGTTTGGATAAGCAAAATTTTTGAGCGTAAAATTGTAAATATTTTCTTACCCAGTTTTAACATATGTTTTGGGTGCTCAAAAGAAACTTCTCATTGAGACGGTTCTTTTGAGTACCCACAACATATGTTTTGTTTGAGAAATAAGAAAATTATTTTTTTGGTACGCACTCTTAACTAATATGTACACCTTTCCCCAGCAACCTTATTCATCCCCTTCAACCAAAATTGGACTGACAAATACACTTGTAATTTTTGTTTTGAGGCATTTGTTCATGTGTACAGCTTATTAGTAAATGCCATGAGACAGCTAATCTCACACAACATTTTGAAAGACACTAGTATATACCTTAAAGCGGTCTACAAATCTGACTTTTTTGGTGTCTGTGTACAAGGTGCACATAGGGTGGAAATTACAATGCTAACAGACTAGTAAACAGTAATGTACATATGCAGTACGCAGCCTTATTGCCAGTGCTATGAAATTATTGAAAAACATTTAGGACGAAAAAAAAGGCAGATTGTACATTAAATCTTATCATTATAGATGTACAGTAAAACCTGTGTAAAATGGCCACTAAAAATAGACAAAACAAAGATCTTAATGACAAATGGTAGCTTAATGAAGGTCAAAAGTATTGCAGAATGCTCCCTGGAGCACTCTGCATTACTTTTGGCCTGCATTAAGCAGGGTGGGTAGTCACGTCGTTTCTGTTAGGATACACTGTACGGAAAAATGGTCGACTTCTTCCCACACCGATGTTTTGAGCAAAAGTAAGAGATTTCTCCGTGTTTTTTCATCTTTACCCAAGAAAGTCATACACCCTTTTCCAGCCCACATTTTCTCCAATCTAACTATGCAAGGATATCCTCATAAAGCTTTTTACTTTGAGTACAGACTCTGTCACAATTTTTTTTAGCGGTGAAGATCCGGCCTGAATTATAGAAATAAGCTGTACAGACAACAATTATTTTCTTTTATGACAGAGTTTGTACTCAAAGTAAGAAGCTTAAAGAGGATATCCTGGTAGCATTTTGATTGGGAAAAATATGGGCTGGAAAATGGTGTATAACTTTCTGGGTATCTATGAGGAAATAAAGTGAAATCTACTCGATCAGAATGTCCGTACAGTGTATTCGAACATCCGTACAGTGTATCCAAGCAAAACCCACCTGACTACCCACCCTGTTAAGTGATAATTGGTCTTGAAAACCAATTTTAGGTCATTTTGAGAGTGGCCATTTTACACAGGTTCTACTGTACAATCTCCAGAAATTTATAGAATATGAAACCTATGCATATTGCACATGTTTCGTATTTCTACATTTCATGCAATTATAACAACAACTTGATCAATTCTTACAGTTCTTTAGGTGATAGCTTTCTGATTATTTGACAAAAATGCCATTGTTAGACTTTTGTCATACATGTAAGCAAAAAATAGCAATCTAGACCATATTGTTATGATGTCATTTGAAGAGGTAGGAAAATGTTCCTAGCAGAGTTCCCTTTCAAAATCCATCAATTTAATGAAGATTGGAACTCAGCTCAATACATGTATCTATTTCAATGATTGAGAAACAATTTATGAAATCATCAAAAAGAGAAGAATTTTAGTAAGCACTTTAGAACTTTACAAAGAGCTGTTTTGTGGGAATCCAATTGTAGAAGTGTTGTAAATAGAGGATATTTAAATGTTTGGAATGAATATGAAATTTATTTCATTGAGTGAAGCAAAAAAAACATATTTCATATGTGGCAAAGCCACATATGAAATATATTTTTTTCTCCCTTCACGAGAAGAAATAAATGGCATATTCATGACCAAAAATTGAATTTTCTTTTTATTATATACTGTTTTAAGTGTGACTGATTTTTTGCACTATATGACGTCATACACAATCGTTCATAACGTCATATCAGTGATGACCGTTGCATAATCTGTTGGCCAAAACTGAAACTGCAAGAGTAGAGAAAGTGCAAATTTTAGCAAATTCCGACAATTCTATAGCCATAATTTTCCTTCCAATCTAATTAAGGAAATGAATACCCACACTTTATGTTTTGTCCACTAATTAGAAAGTTATAGGTGTTTGGAAATCTGAATTGGACTCAAGGAAGTCAACGGAGAAAGCAGATGACATCCAACTTCATCCATGAAATACAACTTATATTTTCACATGTGAAATACAACTTTTTATATTTTCACATGTGAAATACAACTTTTAATATTTTCACATGTGAAATATAACTTTTTCAAGTATACATTATATTTAACCCTTAATGCGCCAATCACAACAAAAGTCGTCTGCTTTTCTCGTATGGCGAAATGATTAAGAAGCCTCTATGGCAAACAGTGTGGACCCAGATCAGACTGCTCCTATAGGAACAGTCTGTTCTGGGTCCAAGCTTTTTGCTTCTATACTTAATTTGTCAGTAATGTTAGGCAATTGTTCGCAGCAGACAACTTCAGCAGACGACATTTTCAGAAGCATTTTTTTCTTGGCGCTTTAAGTTAATTAATATTTTCCTGTATTTCATTACTTTGTATATAATAAAGGCAAATACTTCATGATCCAACTGTACCTGTGAGATCTCAGTGTCAGTAAGTCCTGGTTCAGCATCAGCGACAACATTGTTCATTTCTCTCTGACCACTCAATAATGGTGTCCTCTCGGATGAACCCGTCCTGCCTAGAAATGGTGCGCTCACTGTATGCTTCATGGTAGAACCTGTAAATAATTGATCAATCGCACGAGTTGACCCTTTAAATTCTAGTGAATTCTTCCATCGTGGTTGATATCATGCGCGGATTAAGGTTTCCTTAATTTCAATAGCATATGTTGGTACACATTGGAATTGTCTCATTGAGGCAATTCCAATGTGCATCTACAACATATGTCAATTCAATGGATGAGTGTTTTTCACCATAAACTTTTTTTTACAAACTTATGTTTCTGTGTAATGAGCATGTAGAAATGAACAAGCTTTTGTGCAATTTAGTGTGCACTTGGATGACAACAATAGATAGCCAGTTTTATATTATTGACAGCTAATCTTTAGATGTTTCATTGGAATTAAATGCTAAATTGATGATTGCCTGGTTGAAATGGTTAAAGACTGAATAATGCCACTTACCAACAACTTTGACATGCTCAATGACATCATCTTTCACATCTGAGACATCCCACATTGACAGGAAACTACGACAACAGTTTTGATCATCAACCGTATGATCAATGAAAGGTTTATGAGAGAAAGCAAAGAAATGGGCAAGGGCAGCAAAAAACATCTCAATACATATACAGAAGTCCTGAAATATAATATAAAGCAAGAGATCTAGATAAACAAAAATTTTCAGCGTAAAATTGAGAATAGTTTTTTATACATCAGTTTTAACATTTGTTTTGGGTGCTCAAAAGAACCGTCTCATTGAGACGGTTCTTTTGAGTACCCACAACATATGTTTTGGCTGATAAATAAGAAAATTAATTTTAATTACACTCTCTTATCTAGGGGCCTGAAAGCTACCTGTTGTTTTTTGGATTTTTGAGGTTTATTTAGGAAATAAATTTGATTTATGGAATGTTAATGGAATCATGAATACTTCGGGTCTCTTGCAAAGTAAGTGAAGCCAGAAGGTCTTCACGTTAACTTTGTAAGAGACCCGAAGTATTCATGATGCCATGAACAGATAAAAAATTGAATTTATTGCTTATATTTACATTTTATCATAAATATCTAAAATATAGAAATTATTCATAATTAGGAAAAAAATGTAATCATATTAACTGTTTTGTTTGAGTGTAAAGCGGAAAAGCCATTGTGAACACGGACAGCCAATGGAGCAAACAAGAGGCTTGTTTTGCATGTGTCAATCACAACACCAGTGTCACTTCTCGCGAATGAATTCGATGTTCGATGAGTATTGCACGGCCAAGTGAGCTTGGCAGCTGTCAATCAAATTTATGTCTTTTGTGAGGCTATGAAAGGTTGCAAAAATCTAAAGATTCATTAAAGGCTTGCTTAAAAAATGTAAATACGTATATGTCATTGGCAACATAATCTCATAAGTTTTATTTAAATTTAGCTAATTCTCAACCCATGCTCAAATGTCACTTACCAACCAGCATGGTTCGAGGATATCTCATTAGTTTTATTCTCATATGCATCTTAACCAAAGATACAGCTACGCAGTGCATTTCAGAACTCATCTGTCCAGTTGAAAATATCAGGCCTTGATGTATGTAAGGTGTTGTATTACATGTATGTACCAAAAAGCTGAGTTTTGTGAGCCTGAATTGGTGTAAGGAAAATAGATCTGTAGCATGTGTAGTCAGCCAAATAAAAATTAATTATTCTGGTTACCCAATAAGTTAAATAGAGGATCTTACATGAGTGCTCATGTTTTATTGAAATAATTGGATGAGTTGGGGAAAAGAGATAAAATGCGAGGCTTGCCAAACATTTGATCTCTTTTTCGCAACGAGTTTAATAAATTCAAAGGTCTGGTTCCATGGAATTCCAAGGAGTTCCGAATGATACTCTTACTAGTGCACATAGTCCCATAAGAGCACACTAATACATTATGGATTGTCATCTTCTGATTTCTCAATAAGCCTCGCATTTTATTTCTTTTCCTCAACTCGTTTAATTCAATAATATATGAGAACTCATATAAGATCCTTTACAAAAATATTATTTTGTGTTGGAGACATATTAATTTATTCATTTAAGAACATTGAAAAATTTATCAGCATTTCAAAGAAAGAAAGACCGCAAAGATTAGGAAACGATACAATCAAGTACCACACCTGACCCAGGATACCACATGGGAAAGTAACAAAAATACAATAAACATCTCCGATAAGAGCCAAGAGGTCAGCCCTTTCCCAGCAGGTGACCACAAGGCAGCAATGAACAGACCCGAAAGCATGAGAAACACAAGACACAAAATAACAAATGATCCACAAGCCATACCTGCAATCCTGTTGCAACTTCTTCTATATTATCATAAAACTCCCAGGTACCATCAACAGGTATAGCATTAAGTTTGACTAGGGCTGCTATCACTACTGACTGCCTGTTATAAAGAGAAAATGAAAATAAAACACATCAAATAAAGAACAGCAGAAAAAAAGTCCTGGTTTCCAAATGATCATGTTTCGGTCTCTGTGACCTTTTTCCAGATGAAATGATTCAACAAATATTCTAATGCACTTGATTTTGTAACGTGATATCTGATTTGATAACATCAAAAATTTGCGACAGTACATCCTGTGATATATAGTCGGAAATAGTTTGATGTCATTAATCACGTCACAAATCATTGGATGACGTGTGAATTTATGCAACTTGCAATGCTCCAATTTGAGACGAAACTGCAGAAATGCATTAGAATGGGGATACGGTAGCCATATTCAAAATTTTATTTGGGGAGGTATAACATCGGATATACGGTCAGAAATTTTGTTTTACGACAACGAGCAATTGAATACAGTTATCCCCTAAATCAGCACTTGAATTGCCATTCAGGACATTCATCTTTTACTTTGCTATCTGCTGTCATATTTTGGAAGCCTCTATAGCAAACAGTTTGGACCCAGATCACACTGCTCTCTATAGAACAGTCTGACCTGGATCCGCAAGCTAAAATTAACATATAGCTGCTCATAGTTTTTCATAAAAAAATCCAATATTTTTTTTTTTAGATATTTCATGAAATAATGCATCCAATAAAATCAACCCATGTGCTTGAAATGCAGTGAATACAATTTTTTAACAAATTTGTTCGCATTTTGGGGTCCCAGTGGACACATAGATTTTTCTATTGAAGTTCCAGACAGGGCTCTCGAGACTGGAGGTTAACTCCAAAAATGATTATTATCAGTTTTATTCTATCAAACATAAGTTTTGGGCGTGTAATTAAGTTATTAAAATAGATCATGAATAAGTTCTATTCTTAAGTTTATTTCGATTTAGCGAGTATTTCGAAAAATCGAAGTTCGAATTTTTTAGGTTTTACTGTAAAAAGAGAAAAACTTACCAGAATGAGAAAAAGACAACAAATTTGACACAGAGAAACTTTGGCACTGGTTGGACTGGTTTTAACTCAGTTTTGGTGGCTTGATAGAAGAGTACTAGATTATACATGGCCCACTGGAAGCAGAAATTCACAAAAATGAGAGAGAGAGGGGTGGGGGTGCAAGGAGATAGTTGAATATACCTCCCCACTACTTTATCTGATACACAGGTTTCTGAAGACAGCGCTTTAGTTTAATCTGTTTTTATGAAGACAGCTCACCGCCACTTTTGTTTTGGCATGGCTCATTATCAAAACATTGTCAAAATTGAAAATTATGTGATCATTCTTTGGAGCATGAGGGATAATTAAATCAATTATTCGTACTCTCGCATTACAGGGTAGACACTGTTTATAGTGCCATACACTGGAAGTTAGGAATGTAAAGTATATAACATTAGATGGAGTTGTACCCCACACACTTAATAAAGTTATGTGACTCTGCAAGTGATCTTGAAATTTAGGTCAATGCTACCGAAATCTAATCATTCATTAAGGTTTTTCTAATGCTGTATATGTGTCAGTTTGGTCAAACTCTGGCCATTGATTAAGATGATAGAATACACCACAAGTCTTTTTTTCCCAGAGTTATATATAATCCTGGTGACTTTGAAAATTTGATCAATGACACCAAAATCTAACAATTTGTTTTGGCTGTCCCAGATAAGTATCTGTGCAAGTTAAGATAAAATCCATCTAACGGTTCATAATAAGAGCACAGACAAAAAGCTACATCACAGCACAGATATGGTAATTTAATATTCCACAATTTTGAAAGAACTGTGTAATTTTTCAGGTAATATTGTTAAAGTGAGGGTATTTGAACAAAAAGAGCTGATTTGATGTCTACCAATGCAAGCGACGAACTTATATTGTAACAGAATGTCAAAGTTAACACCAAGCTATAGTTATTGAAGCTAGTAACTTCTCATGTACATATATAATATATATATCCTCGTCGGACCATGATTCGCGACCTTAATAAAACTGCAAAACAATGTACTAAAACTGAAAGTGCACATAAATAGTTACTTACTTGATAAAAACAATTTATTCTGCTGTGATTTCGCATGATTAGCTAACAACTTTACCCATTCAGTAGTTAGTGAGAGATCAAAAAATAGAGCTGTCAACAATTCCCGCCATTTTGAATGTGGCACTTTCGATTCGCGGATGTGACGTCATTAGCATAAAGACCCTTCTAGGCCAATCAAATGATTATTGACCTCCATTAACAAAAGATCAACAATGCAGACGGATCAATAATTTTTGTTCAAGTGCATGCTATTGTGGTATAAATGGACTTTTTGCGATGGAACTATTTGGGAATAGTAGAAAATGTAAATAACTGCATGTTTGAAACAATTTTGCAGAGCTTACTTGCTTGAACCTCAATATTTTCACCTTGACAACTGGATACGCTAAATTGCGTCGTAGTAACTTTTTTCCCACGGTTGCGCATGCGCTGTGAAGAGACTTGCGCACAACGTCATGTAAACAAAAATGGCCGCGAATCAAGGTTGGTCGCGATTTTAGGTCCGATGACGGTATAGGTGGCACAGATATCGTCGATGGTAAATCTATGTCTTTTTTATCTATTTTTTTCATTTCAATTCAATGTTTTTATACAAGAAAGCGTGTACAACACAATAGTCAATGGCCTGAATGCGAACGCCACAAGCATTTTATTCATAATTAGAGTGTAATGCACTTTTAATGCAAACTTACTATTTTTGTGCACAATATCTGTGCTAAACTGTTTGTTTCCTCAATACATATCGCTCTAGTCAAGTATTTGCAAATAAAATACAGTATATATGCAGCAACCACTTATCTGCAGATGGAAAATATTCACAAGTGCCAGCAAACATAAAATACGTTTAATGTTAAATGATTAAAATACTGTAATATAGACGTTCATTCACCTTTATCAAAATAAAATGTAGTTTGTTCAAACCGTTCTGAAATCCCTGCTATGACGGAAGTTGTCACCCTTGAAACAGTTGTATCTGCCACAAATGCTTAAAACACAGCTAAGTTTGTTAATGCCCTACATCATTGCTCTACGTCACAGTCAGCAATATTTCAGTCATGACCTTTTCCTCGGTTGAACATGTACTAAGCAATTAAGATGAGGTGTCTTGCACAATGACACACGGGATTGTAAACTGCGATCTCTTAGACACATGTCTGTGAGGCTGAGACACTACAGTTGTCTTATAATAGGTAAGTGATATAAACCAAAGAGCTATCCCAACTGTTGAATATCTGACCTGGGACCTGCGTAAAATATGGGACAGATATGCATCTTGTACATGTAACCTATGATCGCCTGCTATGATAATGACCATGGTCTTAAGTTGTAGCTACTGAAATATCTATTCTGCATGTTCTCCTACTTAGGTGCACATTTATGTGAATTAAATACCAATCCAGCATGTAAGTTTGCGCATAAAATATGACTGTAAACAGCATGCAACAAGGCTTTTTTATGCAATAATATAACTTGCCTTTAGTTAAGTGTGTGTAATAAAAAAAATGATTTTCTTATTTCTCAACCAAAACATATGTTGTGGATACTCAAAAGAACCGTCTCGTTGAGACGTTATTTTTGTGCACCCAAAGAATATGTTAAAACTAATAGGTAAGAAATATTTTCAATTTTAGACTTAAAATTTTGTTTATCTAGACCTACATGTATATAAAATGCTGAAGTTCGTACTTACAATTTGTGATAAATTGTTGATTACCACCAGGTATGACCATGCTGAAGTAAAATTAAAATTGCCCTCATCGTATTTGTCACATAATTGGCAGATTCTGAAAAATATGACATGAGCCGGTATCCAGCATAAGGTTCAAGTTGGCATGAGCGTACAGCAAAGATTCAAATCAGTCTGCGTATCCACACAATCTGATCAGTCTTATTTTTCGGCCTGAAGAAACATTTGACTCTTGGCTACCCTAAGACTCAGATCAGACTGCACAGATGTACAGTCTGATCTGAGTCTTTGATGGGCACACATGCCAACTTGTACCTTTTGCTGAACACGGGCCGCTGAACACCATATACAGGTGACTTGTGAAAATAAAAATAATTTTTTTTTTTCTGTGATTCTATTGACCATTACAAGACCAATCATGACAGCAGCAGATATAAATTAAATGCCATATCTCTTCATTTTCAGGATACAAGGAAAATAAGACATGCAATTTTATGTGATTTGTCTGCTAGCAGATGATTCACACGAAATATCAAGGCTTATTTGGTTTCTAAAAGAAGCAACAAAATTTAAAAATGTCGTCTGTTGCAAATTTAAGGTGGCACTTTCAGGATTAAGAAAATAAAAGAATTCAATGGTCTGCTCGTATTTCTTTTTCAGAAAAAGTTTGCTAAAGCAAAAACCAGTCAACTTCAGAGAAAATTCTGAACATGTGATTGGTTGTTTCTATGACCTATTGCATGATACTCTTTTATTCTTGCATATAATTCGTTGCATGAAGTTGTTTGAAGCCATTGTCAAATGAGCAAAAATCCATGGATTCATTTGAACTTGGCTTTTAACTTTACAAAAACCTAAACTGAGCCCTGAATTGTTTGCATGACATTACACAGAAAAGCGATGCAGCCATGACTGATCATTTCACCGATGCTTTTGTTCACATCAACATTGAGGGCGTCTATGTGGTTGTGGTGAAGTAATGAAGTTAGTCTATATGATGATTTCAGATAAATATTATTTAATATGAAAAATCTCCACCGAGGATGATATTGAAAAAATAAACTATATGGGCCGGCTCTTGGCAGGTCGGCGGCTTGGCTGGGCATGGACTTTCAGACACGACCGTCACATTTAGGTAAGAGTTTGTACCAAAAAATTAATTTTCTTATTTCTCAACCAAAACATATGTTGTGGGTACTCAAAAGAACCATCTCAATGAGACAGTTCTTTTGAGCACCCAAAACATATGTTCAAACTGATGAGTAAGAAAATATTTACAATTTTACACACAGATGACAAATCAGAATGAAAAATTACCCTGGGGGCATATAGTTAAATTGATGATATGGCTTGTCCTATACACTTTAACCCTATAGGAGCAGTCTGATCTGGGTCAACACTGTATGCTATACTTACAGTATAATAAGTCAGTAAGCAAATATATATGCAGCAGATTACTTATGCAGACGATATTTCCAGATGCTGGTTTTTAAGGGTTATGTTTATGAGTGTGAAATGTACATGTGTTCCATTTCAACTATGAACTGGATATTTTCCAAGTATCCATTGATCTACATGTACTTACAAAGCAATGATTGTTGTTATAGGTCGTATCACAGTGTACTGTAGAACTCCATGTTTACATCGCTCGATCATAGTACTGAAAAATATGGTAAATAGGTTCTATGATGATGTAAGCTTAACTATTAAAGCGCCAATCACAACAAATGTCCTCTGACTTTGTCGTCTGCATAAATGTTTTAGAAGCCTCTTGTTCAAACAGTGTAGACCAGATCAGACCGCTCCTATAGGAGCAGTTTGATCTGGGTCCACACTGTTTGCCTTTGTGCTTGAATTGTTCAATAATGTTAGCAAATATATGATGCAGACGGCATTTTTTTTATTAAATTTTTGTCAGCGCTTTAAGGGTTAAACACAAAACTGAAGCAATAAAAATGGTTTTTGTTTGTTGTAAATGAGCCTTGTTATACACCGAAGGAATCTTCTAACGCATACACTTTTGTTTTGGCATTTTCTTGAAAACTTGAATTTTGAATTAAAAAATACTTTGGTATACATTAGAACAATGTTTTCCGGTAATGCATGTTTATTTTCAGAGATAATTGACTCAGAACATTTAAGAGATTGAAGTTTGGGTTGAAAACTTCAAAAACCGAAAGTCGCAAATTTACCATTTTTCAAACAAATTAATACGGAAGTGTCAATGTATTCTATTTTTATGAGACATGAATTATTTTCAAAGGTAAGTCACACTGCATTCTATTATTCATAACACACTAATAGTCAAATGACATTAAAAGACAACTAAAGTAAAGCAACAATCCCTCTCATTCCCAGCGAGACGATCGCAAAACTAGAAGCCACTAAGTAATGCACGACAAAACAGGGACCAAAAAATAATCCCCAATGAACAATGGGGCCAACAATACACAATGAATCAACAACAACAGAACCATCGCCTTCGAATGGTCGGCCAGTCACTGAGGGCTTAAATTCATTTTACTGCCAAATATTCACCCTAGTACCCTATTCTACTGTTGTCAATCCAGAAAAAAAAAATGTTTTAGCTCGTGTGGAGGCTTCCTTACTAACTTATCCAATGTATAATCACATGTTTACAATCAAATCTATAAACACACTGTGATAGCTCTCAACTCACAGACAGCCAGGGTTAAAGAAAACACGCAGTTGAGCCACGCTGGGCCCAGCCAAAAACAAACACCAGGCACTGACCCACAGATGAAATTTTTATGCCAGGGTCGTCATGGAGTCCGAGTCTGACCAACCATGAATTTCATGCATATCTCACTAATTTATAAAATAACCTTTTTCATTGCTAAGTATGACAAATGAAATTAAAATTGCCTCACTGAAACGCAGACTTGAGCCGAAATTCCAATTTTTGTGACTTTCTATTTTGACCCTTTCAAATTAAATAAGCTGTATTTTGCATAATACTCAAGGTACTGTTCTGAAATTATCACACATGATGTAAATAATATTGAATTTTTGTTTAACAACAGAATATTGAAAGAAAGTAACATAATTAAGATTTTGTAGTAAATTGTATACTGTATGCGTTGGCAGATTCCTTAAGTATATGTATTTTGTGTCAATTAACCATTCATGTCACATTTTGCTAGATTTGCTGAGATGGAATATTTGCTGAGAATCAATTTTGTTATATGGCAAACAGTGCAAGCCCTGTTGAGCCCTTGCATTCTACAGCACTCTTAAAATTATTCTGTTTTGCTTACTTTTTTAGTATGTCTAATGCATGAATTGGAATATATGATATATTGAACCATATGTGCAATTTTAGCAGAAGGCATTAAGGGGAACATTTGTGTGAAATTATCTTGATTTGGACCAGTTGTCCAAAAAATGTTATAATTTAAGTTATTTTTCTATTTTAAGCTCTTAAGTGGCCATTTTGTTTTGCTGTGCGGAACAGTTTATGCAATTTCATTAGAGGGTATTATGTGAAATTATTTGAAGTTTGGCCTGGAGCAGATGTCATTCAAAGATTTTTCTATTTTTAGTTCTGGCAGCCATTTTGTTAAGCAGAGTGGAACCATTAGTGCAATTTTGGTAAAGGGCATTATTGGGATCATTTGTGTGAAATTATCTTAAAGTTCGACCAGCGGTTCAGGAGGAAATATTTTTAAAGAAAAAGCTTACACATGATGAACGATGGACAAAATTGCATATCTTAATATATGTGTATTCAAGCAGTTGTACATGTTTTTGAGCGTAAAATTGTAAATATTTTCTTACCCATCAGTTTTAACACACATGTATGTTTTGGGTGCTCAAAAGAACCACCTCACTGAGAAGACTTTTGAGCACCAACAACATATGTTTTGGTTGAGAAATAAGAAAACTATTTTTTGGTTTGTATTCTTAACTGTAGACCTGTATAAAGGTTAGAATCTGTTGGCATAAATTATATAGAATAAATTTTACCTTCCCATGGGCCATGGTGGTAGGCAGCAAAATGGAATAATATGTTTCTGTTGTGTTTTTCTCTCTAATACTATATGTAATTGAGGATGCTCTGTCCACAGGTAGCTAAGAAGATATGCCATAAAGTTATAGATCACATACGCTTCGTAGCACTCTCGGATTGTGTCAAGGTAGATAGCGGCATCTGGAAATCTTAAGGCAAACCACTGTAAAAGAATCAAATAAGGACCTTAAAATGAAATGGTCTTTTTTAGAATTTTAAACTTTATCGTGCTGGATAGTTTCCATCTTCACAAGCCAAGTGTACTAAGTCCACTTCGTTCCTTACATATGGTAAGGAATGAAGTGGACTTAGTATCCTTGGCTTGCGAAGATGGATAGACAAAGTTTCATTCCCTACACTCTTCTCCAATATTTATCCAATTGCCTTGCAGGATTCCAATAATTATCATATATTTACAAGTAGAGTGGAAAACGATGTGGCTCCTGCTCAGCTGGCTTATCTTGATGTATAATGTTTTCTTAACAGGTTATATTTTTTTTGTTCACCAAAGTAAGGGTTAACTCCTTGTATGCTGGGTGATTTTTTTCATGCTCTTGTTGTCGTCTACTGACTTTTTTTTCAAAATTAACAAACTTTTTCCAAAAAAAATTCAGGAACACAACCAATGTCAAACGGTTTTTATCCAGACCAGGACAGACAGAATGTCAGTCCTGATCTGGGCACAACTGTTTGCAAAGGTTATTAAGGAGACGACAAAAGCGTAAATGCTCTTATATAATATAAGCACTTTTTCAACTTCTGATTTCCGGTCAATACAGTGGAGTCAAATCATTGTTAATACAGATTCACAGCCTGGATGAAAAACAGTGTGGCTCCATCCAGATCAGCTGAATTTTGAAAAATTTGCACACACAGTGCACTTAGTAGAATACTGTATTAAGCTCGGGATGGCTAAGCCATTATTCATTGTTATAAATTGCCTACTAGAACCCTATTTTTGGTTGATCAGAATCTGATGTTCTAGTGACCTTAAAAAAGTTTTTACTTGTTAAAGGGCTCTATGAACAAACTATATTACTTACTGCATTCAAAGCATAAATTGGAACCATCCATATTATTCTGTAAAATAGAAAGATTGGGAGCTGATTATATTCAAGTACATGTAACACTTCAAGTGCTGAGCTTCTTAAATCGAATCGTGCAGTAAATAAACTTAAATTAATTTTCAATATTAAAATAATTTACTGAAGAAATATTATACCACATGGTAAGCGAACTATCAGTGCCTGGTCAGACTGCTTTTACAAGAGCAGGCAGATCTGGGATATTTTGTGTGCATATGTTTTTCCCGTCTGAGTTATAGGAACTAGGAGTCCTAGGATGGGCCCAATCCATTTTGTGAGAAAACTTAATGTTTTGCTAAAATGGACTTTATTTTTGGCTGGGCCCCATATGAGTCAATGTCAAAATTCGTCAAAATTCTTGTCCGTTTCATATCTTATGAAAACCGCTGATGTGATCATGATTTTTTTTTCTTCACACAATACTACTGATCATACTTAATAAGGCTAGCTGATAAAATTGAAAAATATTGGTGTGTAAATATATTTTTTATTGGATTAAAACCCCATTTTTTGGCATTTTTGCCCGTCCAACGGAAAAAATTGAACTTTCGACAAGAATTATTAAAAAAACTGTTATTTTCTCAGGAATTTTAACTGGCTGTATTGATAAAAGCATTATCAAAGTAAATGTAGGAGGTTTCAATATGTGATTTTTCTTTACATTTTTTGCATTTTTTTGCCAAAAAACCTCTGTCCCAAGCGTTTATGTCAAGACCGTAACACTTGATAAATTGCAAAAATAATACTGGATCCCTAATGGTGCTGAATCTGGTTTTCTGTCATACTAATTTGACACTTTCTGTTTACTAAGAATACATGTGTTTTGTAAAGCATCTACAGAACTGGCAAAAGAAAATACTGTTTTGGTCAGTGAAATTTTTATAGTATATTTTTTTTGTGTCAAATGACCGTAACACAAAAATGGACAATGGAATTTGATAAAAAATTTCTGGTTTTAACATCTTGATCAAATAAAATTTCTCAACAAAAAATCACTCTTGTTGCGATGTTTTAGGGAGTAATCATTATTTTGGGTAAAAAAATATGTAGAATATATCAATACCGTAACAGTCAATACCGTAACAATGAAAATGTTGCGGTATTGACACATCTTGTTATGGTTTTGACATATCAGTGCTTGCACTAACTTTTTGAAACAGGAAGTCATGACTTCCACCCTTTGAGATTTGGAAGTCACAGGCCTAATTTGTGGAAGTCAAACTGTGTGTGCATGGTGCGGTGCCAAAAATGCTACTCTTTTTTTTAAACATGATGTTGTTTGCAATGCTTAGTTTCATGTACACAGATTTTTTGTGTTTATTTTTAAACATGTTTATGTTCAACTGTGTTAAACAATGTAAAAGTTGAAATTGATGAAATATATTTTATTATGTCCTTCTGATATCTATTTAATGATTCAAAGTTTGCAAACAGGTATGAGCAAAAACATTGTGGTCCCATATCAGACTGGCCCTAAAAGAGAAGGATCATTAACTGACTATTCCTAAGCAATATGTTTCATTTTTCTTGTTCAAAGATAAGTGTTTCAGCAATCTGTCTAGCATCCAATGCCTCAAGAATCAAATTTGTGAACACTGATCACTTTATTCTATTAGAAGTCTGATCTGGGCCCACAATTTTGGGGTCCCTTGACAAAAATAGATGACAGTCAGTGTCAGTCTTAAAAATTCTATTACAAATATGGCAGAGCATCTCCATAAGGGTTAGGCTGTCAAATAGTTTCTGAAAAATTTCAGCATAGGTTTTCCTTGCCAAAGCTCTTTCAGACTGTTCTTTTGTGTGTGTGTGTGTGTGGGGGGGGGGGGCTGTAAAAAGTGTTGGGTAAGACAGACAGAACAGGCAAGTTTGGCAAGATTTTCCTTATGATCTATAGAAATCCATCTTGCACTGTAATATGGATAGAATTTAGAAATTATTTAGAATTCAAAAATACCTCTCAAGGCCTAGGCATAGTTCTTTTAAAAGCTCAACTTGTTAAAAAAATCTGCAAATCTTAAATAACTCACAAAAATATTTAAGCTAAATTTGCTAGCTCTTTATGATGTTTAAAGACCTTGCCTTTATTGCTTAAAGTTATATTGGTCATGCTAAATTTAAAACTCAGGTTCCTTAATGCAACTGTCTCTTGTTTTCTTCGTAATGCGGGCCTAGTGGGTGGGGTAAGTACGGATATTGATAGTTTCTGATTTTTCTCAGATTTAGGCATTTGATTCCGATAGAAAAACATCATGTCTGCTGCAGAAATGTAAAATTTTGTGTAAAAACATTGTTCTCTCGTTTTTCAAACAAAAAATAAACAAATATTGGAATAGTATTTGGAAGGAAATGCAACAAAATTTTGGACAAAAAAAAAAACGGCCCGATGCACAGATAACCTTTTTTATCAAATATCGTCGCAATAATTATTTAACACCTGTCAACTAAATCGGCACAGCAGGCAGTGGGCGGTCTGAGGTTGTCCTGAGCGCCCATTGGTTAATTACTGAATGAATTCTTATCAAGTGTAACTTGACTTTCTGAAGTCGGAGGCGAGATCAAATGGCCAAATTCTCACTACGGATGTCACGGCTATTGCCGATGGGCGTACAAGATTTTATGGGGAAGTCAGAGTACGTCCGATCTTCGGATTTTCGGCGTACGGAAGCCAATTTCAGACGTAAAAACGCCCAAAACGTCCACTAGTGCAAGCGCTGACATATGCTGTCAAAAAAGTACAGTTTTGAATGCAAAGATATTAGTTTTTAGTCAAGTTTATTAAGTGAATTTATGATAAGAATGCTTTATCAAATTTAAACAAGCATAAAACACAAATTGAATGATGAATTTGAGTATAAACAGTTTGTTACGGTATTGACATATTGTTTTGTTTTCAGGCAGGGTTTGTCAATACCGTTACAGTTTTGTCAAACCCGTAACAATATTTTGAAATAAATGCAATCTACCATATATTCCAAAATTCTTTCTGTGCACATGTGTCAAGAGTATTAACATTGCAATCTGGTCAACAGTGCTCTACACCAAATCTTCAACAGAAGAATTACGCTAGCATATTTTCTTTAAAGGTCAATACCGTAACATTTTTGTCAAGTACCGTAACAGTGATATTTTTGGGAAAAAGTATATCAGACAGAGACAACATGTAGATTTTAAGTACCTCATCAATTCCTTTGGTTGATTACAATCATACCAAAGCATTGTAATTTTCTAGAAATGTGGTTTTTAAACAAAATACTGAGAAAATAGTATGCAAAATCAGTTAAAAGTTAAAAAAAAAATCATTTTACATTTGCTCATTGTCATAAATAATCATTTTGTTCAAATTTTCCCTATGACACAATTAAACACATGATTTATTGAACCTATCCAATGCAACAAAATAAATATCTATGACGAGATTTGAAGAAAAAACAGGAATTAAAGTTTGTTACGGTATTGACATTTTATCTGGTCATGTGATCTTTGAAACTTAATTATAAGGATCTGATTGGCTGTTAAGGTTTCTTTTCGGTTTCATAATATTTTCAGAAACAACTAGTTACTTTCATGAAAAAAAGAATATCATTTTATCTAATTCGTATTTTTCCTTTTACTTCTTTCAAAATTTGACGAATTTTGACATTGACTCATATACAAGCTATTCAAATCTCATGTCAATTATGCTCTAATGTGGATATTAAGGATTCTTGGGCCCATCAAATTTTGCAAAGGGTCCATAAAAATTTCAAATGGCCCATTAAAATTTGGAAATGTGCATGTATTTGAATGGGATATGGGCCAGTGGCCCATTTTAAGGGCCTATCATCATTTTCCGCTAAGTGAGGATTAACCCTGCAGGATTATCCTAAAATCATTTGAAACATATTCTAAAATGAATCACAGATGTGTCCATCATACGGTTAGATTTATACACTTGTGTGGTAGAAACTCAAATGCACCTTACCAAATACTATTAAGAATGAGCTGATAAATGTTTTTATATATATATTTTGTTGTTCCAATTGAAGAAAATGAACAATACATGATTGAAACCTGTGCAATATCAGTGTTTAAATTACATAATATATGTTTCATCTACAGATATAGCCAATATGACACTAAAGCGTAATGGGGCTAGAAAAAGAACATATAAACTTGATTAGGCTCAAAAAATACTGAATTGTTTCTCAGGCTATTTTTTGGAAAAACAGATGGGGCTGTTTTGTTTGTTTGTTTGATTTGATTCTTTACGTCCACTCAACAATCTTTCAGTTATGCGGGACGATCTTCCTGGGTTGAACCAGTACTAAGCTAGGATAAATGTGTCTTGCTCAAGGACCACAACGCAGTGACGCCGGTGAGGCTCGAACCCGCGGCCCTTTGGTCTCGAGTCAAGCACTCTACCACTGAGCCACTGCGCTCCCTAGATGGGGCTGTGAGGGGGTATTTTTATTCAGCAAAAAACAGATGCACAAGCTTTTTTTTTTGAAACTCAGAACAATATTTTTTAAAAGTTGTGCTTTGACGGTTATTTCATCAGATATTCAATTCATTCCATAAAACTTTTTTAGTGAAAGCCTCTGTTCATCAAGTAGATTTGATTTCATCACAGATAAAACTTACACTGTTGGGGCTCGAAAACTAACAAAAACAATATTGGCCCATTCAACAGGAAATTGATGCGAGAATAAATAAACGACCCAACATTACCAGCAATGAATCACAATGTCCCAGTGGAACCACATGTTCGCTACCGATAACGATGTTATGAAACTGGAAATGCGTTTTTTATTAATTTTTATTTTTAGAAAGCAATAAAAAAAAAGTAATGCAGGACTATTAAAAGAGATGTGGCTGAGCCTGAGAAACAATTCAATTGTTTTTTTTTGGCCTTAGAGAACACAAGACAGAGATCAATATAGGTTCAGCTAAGGATTTTTTAGTGTTAAATTGTATTTTTTCCTTATCAATTAAATTGATAAATTGGCATTAATTAAAACATTTGTTTTGGGTGCTCACAAGAACCGTCTCAACGGCAAGAACCGGCAAGTCTCAACGGTAAGAACCGGCAGACGGTTCTTTTGAATAACCATAACTTATACTTTGGTTGAGAAATAAGGAAGATTTATGAATAAACACTCTTATCTAAAGTCCTGGATCAATTAAATTACCTGATGTAATATTTTTGTAAATAAGGTTTAGTGTAATGCACGAGATGCTGAATGATTTCCCATAAAGAAATCGGTATAGCTAAAAACACAAAAACTCCTCCTATAACGAAAGCTTTTGAATGTTTTGGTGGATCTTTCCTTGTTGCTTCAACAACACACAATGGCAATGTTATGCATACAGCAATAAAATAAAAAATAATGGACAGTGGTCTAATCCAATTTTTCCAATGGCTAACGAAATTCATTTTGGTCCGCAAAAATCCGCTTATAGCTTCAGCAGACGTATGAATGAACCACAAACATCGTGCATCTTTTTCTAAACAGGAAATTTGTTATTTGTATCATCCGCCATGTTGTTATCATGTGACTTACAACATAGATCCGCCGACAAAAGCAAAGAACAGCCGAGTGAACCTAATGTCGATTAGTAATTTTCTTAATGATCTGGTATATATATATGTAGTGCCGACAGGTTTTCCCAGTCCTGCGTTGTTATTGGTAATAGGAAAGTTATACGGTTATCGCATGATTGCACAAGCCCGGTGCCTAGATTTACCGGAAAGACTCGAATTACCGGAAAGACCACCGAAATACCGGAAAGGCCAAAGAATAATAGGAATTTAAATATGATATCCACTGAGTTTACGCTTAGTAATGTATTAGCCTGTTTGGGCGAAAAGTATTTTGTATGTTATTGCCAATATATTTAACCCTCTCTATGAATCTTGTTTACTCAAAGAAATGATAAATTGAATTAAGGCCTAATTGAAGGGCCCTTGTTAATGCCTAATAATAACCCCAATCAAAGTGTGAACAAGGGGGGATTAACCAGCCTACGTATACTTTAAGGACCCTTGTTAACACCAACATACCAGCATGTTAATAGTTGACACTGCATATTATATATTTAACCAACCTATTGTATGACTCTCGTATTCCAAGTGTTTACTAAAATATGTTTATTTGTAAAATAAACTTTTACGTTTTTATTCTGTAATGTCCACTTTCTGTAATGTCCACTTTTAGAAATATATATCAAAGCATCAATCAATGTTTCCCCATTATTCTTTAGTCTTTCCAGTATTTCGGCGGTCTTTCCAGTAACTCGAGTCTTTCCGGTAAATCTAGGTACAGCACAAGCCCGTAGAGTGCCAACCAGTTTCCCAGGTTTGTGCATAATCACGAGGAGCACGTGACTGAACATGGAGTGATCGAGATGGACCACTAATCTTGGCATTTGGAGACCATATATTGAGGTGTACAGACGTCACATATATATACAGAGAAGAGCTCACAGTCTACAGCGGTTGACGACCAAGTGATTTATTACCTCCCTGTGTGGAACACGGACCCACAGAGAGCAATTCCTGGAAGATAAACAGAACCATTTCACCACAAGCCCTGGCCCGTTTTCACAACATATAGTCAGCTCCATACTGGGTCCTAGTGTCTGTAGCTGGGCCCAACGTGGCTCAACTTGAGGTTTTCTTTAGTTCTGACTATCTGTGAGGTGTGAGCCCTTTTTTTTGTTTCATCATAGTGTGTTAATTTGATTAGATTGTTTCTCTATGGTGATACATTGCAATACTTAGGAAGCCTCCATGCGAGCTTAACATTTTTGTGCTTCAACAACAACAGAATCTAGGGCGAAGATTTTATACCTGTAAAATGCATTTAAGCCCAAGCCCCCAGTGGCTTGGGCGGCTGTTTGTTCTGAGGCCGTGGTTCTGTTGTTGATAATTCATTGTTGATTGTTACTCCCATTGTGGAATTCTGTAATTGTTCTATGTTTTGTTGTGCGTTACTTTGTGTACATCTTAGTTTTGCAATCATCTTGATGCAGAAGAGGGAGCTGGTTGCTTTGCTTAGTTTGTCTTCCTGGTGTCTCGTTATTGTTGTGCGGCTCTTCCTCACGGTGCCACAGGTTTGTCTGCAGTTTGTGATTGTGGTATTTCCTGATCATACACACTTACTATTTTGAAACTGGTGCCATTTAGCTGTTATCGTCTCAATTAGGTAGATCTAGGGGAGAGAACCAGGCTACAGTGGGATCCATCAATACCACATACGTACCGTGTTGATACGGTGTGGCGTTAAGCACCGAATCACCCCACACAGAGTCGCCATTGTTTAGACTGGCCCAGTCGTTTATGTTTATTTGTTCGATATAAAAGTGTATGTCCACATTTTGGTTGTGCAGTGCCTCTTTAATCAGGGCTTTTAAAAGCATGGACCAGAGTCCAACAAAAACTTTTGTTTCCCAATCAGCTTGCTGAGAAAGCGAGAACTGGATGCTTTACTTTAATTATATTATTGTTGTTGTGTGGATGCCTGTGTCCTCTGTCTCTTCCTCATGGTGCCGTTGGTCAGAGACTCTGGTCTGCGATTGTGGCATTCCCTGGTAATACTCACTTTTTATAACAAGACACGCAGACAATATTCATTATACATAACACATTCTTTTATAAAAAATAGTAAGTGAGTATGATCAGGAAATACCATAATCACAAACTGCAGACAACTCCGTAGCACCGCACGAAGAGCCGCTCAACCATCATGAGACACCAGGAAGACAAATTAAGCAAAGCAATCAGCTCTCTCTTCCCCATCAAGGTGATTGCAATACTAGAATGGAAATAAAGTAACATACAACAAAACATAGAACAATTACAGACTCCCACAATGGGAGTAACAATAAACAAAAAGTCAACAACAACAGAACCGCCGCCTTAGAACGGACAGCAGCCTACGCCACCAGGGGGCTTAAATGCATTTTACTGGTGCCAAATCTTCGCCCTAGATTCTGCTGTTGTTGAAGAACAAGAAATGTTCAGCTCGCATTAAGGCCATCTAACTAATGCAATATATCATCATAGAAAAGCACTCTAATCAAATTACTACACCACGATGAAACAAAGAAAAAGGCTCATGACTCACAGATAGTCAGAACTAAAGAAAACCTCAAGTTGAGCCACGGTGGGTCCAGCTACAGATAAGCATCAAGCACCAACCTACCGATTAATGCTTGATTATCTTTTTGATTTGATCAGGAAAAAAATGTTTTTCAAAGAATTTTTAAATCAATAATCTAATTAAATTCGCCATAGAATACTGGCTCAGATATGCCCTATTGCAGAAGATTTTCCAAGCCAACACTATACAGTTAGAAGTTTCTTCATTTAATCGAGAAATAAACCCAAACACATGGTATGAACAAAAATGCCACTTTCAAAAACACTGATCAACCCATGAAACTGCGAGTCAATGAGACAGAACACAAACAACATCAAGGCAGTTAAGACACATTTAGAGTAAAGAAATATACAGATATGGTCGGCCTTAAAGACCACATGACCCAATTTAAGGACATACTTTTCTGAAGACCACAATCACATGTCAGTTAATGACATGCGGGTCGAATTCAAGAAATGCTATGTAGAGGCTGTTGAAAGGTTTATAACATCGAAAATGACCAAAAAAATATCTGTGTCATGGATCAATGTAACAATTAAACGGCTTGTAAAAAGACATAAGCTCAGAAGTTACTTTTGTGCTCTGATAAGCAACACCAACAAACAGCTCAACTTGAGGTTTTCTTTAGCTCTGACTATCTGTGAGTCATGAGCCCTTTTCTTTGTATCATAATAGTGTGTTAAATATGTTCTTAAAAGGGTATCCTTTGGAAGCAAAGACTGCACCAAAGAACTGAAACTAGAGTGTGCATATTTCCCTTAAAGCACTAAGAAAAAAATGCATCTGAAAATGCCATCTGCTACAAATAATTGCCTAGCATTACTGACAAATTAAGTATAGAAGCAAACAGCGTGGACCCAGAACAGACTGCTCCTATAGGAGCAGTCTGATCTGGATCCACACTGTTTGCCATAGAGGCTTCTTAAAAATTTCAGCAGACGAGAAAAGCAGACGACCTTTGTTGCGATTGGCGCATTAAGGGTTAATTTGATTTGATTGTTTCTCTGTGATGATACATTGTATTAGTTAGGAAGCCTCTATGCGAGCTAACCAATTGTGTGTTTTAACAACAACAGAACCTAGGGTGAAGATTTAGCGCTAGTAAAATGCATTTAAGCCCCGAGGTGGCTTAGGTTGCTGACCAGTTCTGAGGTGGTGGTTCGGTTGTTGTTGATCTATTGTTTAATATACTTCCCATTGTTTGTGGGAGTTCTGTGTCTGTCTTTGTTTAGTTATGCATTACTTTGTGTTCATTCTAGTGTTCCCATCACATTGAGGAGGAAGAGAAAGCTGGTTGCTTTGCTATTATTGTCTTACAGATAAATTGTTCTGTATTATTGTCTTACAGATAAATTGTTCTGTGGCTCTTCCTCACGGTGCCGTGGGTTGGTCTGCAGTGTGTGATTGTGGTATTTACTGGTCATACTCACTTACTTTTTGCATGATTCCCGAAGTCTGAGGTATTGGGAAACCCAGTTGGCTTAGTTTGTACAGGACATCATCAGCAACCTGGATATGGGCTGTGAATCGTGGGCACAAACGGACAGATTTGATCATGATTGATTTTTAAGGCCTTTGAAAAGGTTCCACACAAGAGGCTATTACACAAATTATATTACTATGAGATTAAATGGTCCACACACAAGTCGATTAACCCATTGCTCTTTGGGCGCAGTCTACAAGTAACTTTTGAAGACCAAGCCTCAGATCCAGTCCCAGTGTTATCTGGTGTGCCAAGAGATTGGTCTTAGGTCCAATCATGTTCCTCATTTCTATAAATAATCCGCCAAATAACATCAGGTCTTCTGTTCGCCTGTCCACAGACAACTGTTTCCTGTATAGGAATATACATTCACTTCAGGACTGTTTGATCTTGCAAGAAGAGACAGTGGAAAGCTGATTGACAAATTAAATTTAATGTAGCAAAATGCATCACCATCACAAACAAATACTTTTTGACTTTTCACTACACAATCAAACTTTGGAAAATGCTCAGTTGGCAAAATACCTTGGTATAACCATCACTGTTAATATGGATTGGGATCAGCACACATCAGCATCCGTTTGGATTCCTTACCTGAAACTTCAGATTAAGTAGATTGAATAAGTTCAGGGGATAGCAGCCCGCTGGACCAACAGGAGATGGCGAAGCACAAGATGTGTCGGCGAAATGCTTGACAAACTTGAAAGGCCATAGACAGATAGATAGATACCAGCTCTCTTAAGTTCAGTTTTATATTAAAAATTGTGTATTCAGCATGAAGAACAGTAATAAATAAAATGGTATTATCAGTTTTTTTAATCAATCTGATTGAAATCCAATCACTTTCATGGTAAATTGAAAATTATTAAGATCGAAATTTTTATCAAATTTACATTTAGTGTAAGTAACATTATTACAACATTTACTGGTTCCTAATAAATTTATGTGGTGAAAATGGTGATCCATCCCGTTACCTTTTTGAGTGTATCCAATACAAGGTCATTTGAAATGTTATATATAACTAAATGCGTATGCGTGTGATCTTAATCTAGAACATACTGCAATGTGGAAATCAAGCCATTACTTTAAGCTGAAAGTACTCAGTTCAAACACTATTTGTGAATATCTGAATGAATAACCTAAACCCTCACTTTTAAAGATATTATAAATGTTGGCACAAAATTTCATGTTATTCGTACATGTGATAAAATAATTTCGTGAACTTTTATCATTTGGAGTGCAATGTATTGTCACACTAGTTATTGTCAAGCTAATTATATCTACTCAATGGTGCAAAAATGATAAATAAGGGTGTGAAAATATTGTGATCAGCTTACTTCAATTAACTCTTAGCCTGCTAGTGGCAAATTTTGTCATCTTTGCAAACAGTTTGGACCCAGATCCAAACCGTTTTATACTCTGATAATGTTCCTGAAAGATTTTTAAAAAAGTTAATTTTTAAAAATATTTGCAGTTGACAAAAAATCAGTAAAATCACCCAGCATGCAGAGAGTTAAGCGCAGTCTAATCAGAGACTTTGCTAATCTTATCTACCAAATTTTTGGAAAATGCTTAATTGTTTTCAATCAGTCAATTTCATATTTGTGATCAGCTAGTATATTATTATTATTATTATTTTTATTATTATTACTATTATTATTATTATTATTATTATTATTATTATTATTATTATTATTATTATTATTATTATTATTATTATTGGAAAGAAGATAAAACAAACTTACACGCCAGTGGGCCGGACTTCAGACTATGATAGTTCCGACTTAAAGACTTATCTATTGATGAGATGGTAGGGGCCTGATGCTTTGGCTGTTTGTTGGGCCCACCGGGGTTTACCTGTTGGATTTCTTTTGCTCCGGTATTCAGTTTAATTTACTATAGAGTCCTAATCCTTGCTTCATCTCCTTGCTTTATCTTGATTTATATGTTTTAGGAGATGATGCATTGATAAGTTAGGGGTCTTTCATGCAAACCAAATATCTATGTGTCTTGATCCACATCTGAATTAAGGGTGAGGTTGGCGCCGTTAAACCGGTTTAAGCCCTCCAGTAAAATAATTTACTGACCGTTCTAAGGCGGTACTTCTTTTGTGGATCTTTTATGTTTTTGTTCTGTCTTGTGTTTGCTATGTCTTTGTGCGCGTCTGTTTATATATGCTTTGTGGTCACCTGCTGGGAAAGGGCTGACCTCTTGGCTCTCGTTTGTGGTGTCTACTGTGAGTTTGTCACTTTCCCATTGGTATCCTGGGTCAGATGTGGTACTTGATTGTATCGATTCCTGATCTTTGCACCCTTACTTACTTAGTTCTTTCATTACACCTTAACATTACTGTACATTGTTTTTCATAACATAAAAAACAAGAATTTTTTTTTTTGCTGATAATAAGAATTATCTTGTAGGTACAGTACCATACTTGCAGACATTGTAAGAAAGAGATAATTAACTTATTTAAAAGTGTTTTTTTTCTGAATAGAAATAATAATTAATTATTTATTAAGTTTAAAAACACCCAGTACATAAAGTAGTCTTTCAGCTTCCAAACCATTTAATTTTCAAAAAGATACATTGTGCATTTCTCCAGCTGATCGCATTGATAGTTGGTTTGAGCGCCAGAGCTCCTAAAATGTACACATCAGGTACGTATTACGATATAATAGATACACAGATCAAGTTACAATGATGCTAAATGTTTAGACTGTGTGATTCATCATATATTGGTAGAGAAGAGATAGTAATTCAAAAGTGTTATTAAGTAAAATTTGACATTAATGATAAATTGTAAATTCACACTTTGTGTTCGACTTTTGTGTGAGTAAAGTGGCATATCTAGATTTATTGCTGGTCCCCAGTCTACAGGTGGTCAAGTAATGTAATTACAGGTAACCACTTATAGGAACTGGTTACCTCCTTTTCCATTACTGACACTTGTAAACCGGGAACCGACAATTATTGAGATATGGTCAATACACACTTGCCTACAAAAGTTTTTGAACATATGGTAAAGATTCTTAACCCTATGTATAGAATGACCCTGCTGAGACCAAATTATTACATTTTCATAGGCTATTTCAAAACGGGGACAGAGCACATGGGGGTACTCTCATTTTTTTTCATGCGTAGGCTCTGGCCTGGCATCTATTGTTCACGCCAAAAAAAAATATTAGGAATATCAAGCACCCCTAAAAAATATTTGAAATTTTAGCAACCAAAAAAATTATCCCAAAATCTGTACCTTGGCCTTAAGAAAAGACCATAATATGCATAGAAACGACCCCTAAATATAGTATCATTTTGTGGTGACCTCCCCCCCCCCCCCCCCCCCCCCCCAAAAAAAAAAAAAAAAAAAAAAAAAATCCACAATATCTTTATATCCCAAAAAATATTCATTTTTCTGAAAAAACATAAAAATGTTGAAATTCAAAATTTTGAACCCCAAAAATGACCCTAGCCTACTTACGTATGAAAATATCAGAGCACCCCCCGCCGGCCGGGGGGGGGGGGAGGGGGTAGGGGGGCAGAGACTGGGTTAAAACGAACCCTATGGTTCTAGGTCATTTGATTTTGTGCTCTACCTTTGGCACACAGGCTAGTGACATTAATCGAACACCAACTATGTATACAAAATGAGTCAGATTCATACCCGAGTTACAAGTCGGAAATTCCTCCAATCCCAGCTTTAAAGATTAGAGTTAGCAACATATCACGAGCTATTTGCATTCAGGCAGCTATATTACTTATCTTTTCAGGTAAAGAACAGAATGACTTGACCGAAACACTGACCAGGAAATGCGACAAGCACAACTTGCATGCAGGCTGCAGTTCCATCTCCTTGTACTACCCAGGGTTGCAATTCACTATCTGACCCATCGTCTCACAGGTGGAGATTATTCCGTTTGATTACGTCATAAGACACATGTTGATTCACTATACCAGAGGAGAGTTCAACAAGGCGAGTGCTCGCAAGCGCTCGTTGTTCTGGTCCCTATCTTTACTCGTAATGTGTAAAGCCTGGCATCAGTACAATGAGCACTCGCGTTGTTGAACTCACCTCAGGTCTCCAGGTCTCATCTACATCTACATCTATATGGTACACGCTGCCGTCACACTTGACTGTCATAGCGCGGGTTGGTTGCGGCTTTAAGAATAAGGAAAAGTGGAAATGATAGGAAAGTCAGAAGTGAAAACAAAAAACAAGATGTGATAGGAAAGTTAGAAAATAAAAAAAAAAAAAAAAATAAAGAAGGCCAAGTGCATTTCATCCCTTCACTCCCGTCCAATCTGGCTACCTTGCAGGTACCAGGGCACCCGAAGTCCCCGCCAGCACAGCACAAGAGGTCACTAGGTCTTACTTACACTCGGCGGCCCTAACTTGCTTAGAATGAAATCTTGGTGAGCTCCCGTTTGAAAGGTACCAAATCGGGAGCCTCAGCCACAGCGGCTGGGAGGGAGTTCCAGAGACAAACTGTTTTAGGGAAAAAGCTGTGTTTATAATAGTCACTGGAAGTAGGGATCTGCCGGAACTTCAGTGAGTGATGGGATCGTGTCCGTGTGGATGCAGGAGTCAGGTAGGCATCTGATGGTATGTCTACGAGTCCATGTACTATTTTGAAGAACATAATGAGCCGGTGTTTGGTTCGCCTTGCCTCCAGAGATTCCCAGTCGAGGTGGTCAAGCATTGACGTAACACTACTGGTGTTGTGATACCTGTTTGTGACGTACCTGGCCGCTCTTCTCTGGACCATTTCCAGCTTGTGGACGTACTCATGGGTATAGGGGCTCCATACAGTTGAGCAGTATTCCAGAAGAGGTCGAACCATTGAGCAGTATGCAGTGGCTTTTGTTTGTTCGCTGTTTACTCTCAGGTTTCTTCTTAGGAATCCTAACATGCTGTTGGCCTTCTTGACTGTTTGGTCGATGTGACGGCGCCAAGAGAGACTTGACTGGAGCTCTACTCCTAAGTATTTGGTATAATCCTCCTTGTCCAAGGTATGTCCTTTCAATGAGTAGTCCATGGAGATGGGGTTCCTGGATCTGGATATTCTGATGGCACTACATTTATCTGGATGGAAGGCCATCCCCCATTTCTTCTCCCAGGCTGCCAGTCTATTCAGGTCATCCTGCAGTATGTCACAGTCTTGTTGGGACTTGATCTGCCTGTACAAAATACAATCATCTGCGAAGAGCCGTGTACTTGACTGGACGCAATCGGGTAGGTCATTGATAAATAGTAGGAATAACAATGGACCGAGGACTGTGCCTTGGGGTACCTCGCTGATGACTGATATGCTATCGGATGTGGCTCCTTCAACTAGGACCTGTTGAGTACGGTCGGTAAGGAATGCTCGGATCCAGTTGTAGGTACTCCCCCTGATGCCGTAGTGGTCAAGCTTTTTCATCAAACGTTGATGTGGAACACGATCGAACGCTTTGGAAAAATCCAAGATGATGAGATCATGTTGATGCTTTTTGTCAAGTCCTGCGAGGAGTTCTTGGGCCAGGGTCAGTAACTGTGTTTCGCAGCTCCTTCTCGCTCTAAAGCCATGCTGGCAATCTGTCAGTATATTATGTTCATCGAGGTGTTTAAGAACGTTGCTGGTTATCACGTGTTCCTGAATTTTGCAACAAATACTAGTGAGGGAGACAGGTCTATAGTTGCTGGCCTTGAACTTCTCACCCTTTTTAAAGATAGCTGTCACATTGGCTTTCCTCCAATCATTTGGTACATAGCCGGTATCAAAGCTTCTTTGGAAGATGGCTGTCAGGTATGGTGATATTTCGCTGGCAAGCTCTTTGAGAATTCTTGCAGGCAGTAAGTCAGGTCCGGTAGCTTTTGCAGGGTTGAGCTTTTGCAGTAGCTTAGTCACTCCTTCAGTTGAAACATGAACATCTTTCATTGGAGGGTATGGTTCTCCGTCCGGCGAGGGGATGTCATGAGTATCTTCTTGGGTCCATGTTGACTCATACTGTCGATTTAGTATATTGGCTTTATCTTTTGGGTCAGCATGGAGTCTTCCATTCTCCTTAAGGGGTGCAACTCCTCCTGTATCTTTCCGGATAGACTTAATGTATGACCAGAATCTCTTCTGCTTGGGCTTGGGCAGGTATGAGTGCCTATGATGGTTCCGACCTAAAGATTTATCTGTTGTTGAGATGGTAGGGCCTGATGTTTTGGCTGTTTGTCGGGCCCACCTGTTTGATTTCTGTTGCTCCGGTATTCAGTTTTATTTACTATTGAGTCCTTATCTTTGCTTTATCTCATTGCTATATCTTGATTTATAGGTTCTAGCAGTGTTTTCGCGAGAGTGTGTTTCTTGTGTTTTTGACGCAATAAATTGACTGCTGACGCACTAGCTGACAGTTTGTCTGTGCCTTTTTCGTGACGCACACAAAAACACAGCGAGAACGAGACTCCATCTTCTTTATGTGCCGAGATCTGAGGACTTCAATTTACCTCGATGATAACGCTTTGATAAATAGTGTTCCTGTGGAAAATAGACCTGCGCACAAATATCTTTGCTTTGTATTTTCATGACGTATCTGATTTATTTCAAAAACGACGACTGCGCATGTCAAAAGTCATTTGCGATTCGCACAGATGGGGGCATTATGCAGCATAAATTTTAAAAAAAAGTAGTCTAGAAAAGAAAGTTTTCATTGCTCCAATGCACCAAAATATATAAGAAAACGATTTTAAAAGAAATGAAACCAATGCATCATGTCTATTTTTAGACTGACCGTCTGCGCATGGGTAAAGCGCTCGACTGTTAAACAACAATGGCTGCCCCGTAATGAAATTGGTGAGCAGATGCTTTTATTTCTTGTCCTCTGGATGATAGGGCTTTAACTACAAGCAACACAACATTGAATAATTCACATGAAACAGAAAATGTAACAAAAGCTGTAGATCACAAGCCTATTGATAGTAAAACATGCACCGAATTTCGAGAACTTTTATCTTACCATAGGGGACATTCTTCAAATACCTTTAATATTGACGCATGCTCAGACAAAAAGTAATTATACATTAAAAAGGTTCTGACCCTCTAAATTTGCCAATGACCCCCAAATTTTCAAACAAGGGGTCATCAATGACCCCCAAAAAATCTGGTCTTGCAGAAACACTGTTCTAGGAGATGATGCATTGATAAGTTAGGGGTCTTTCATGCAAACCAAATAACTACCTGTATGTGTCTTGATCCACATCTGAATTAAGGGTGAGGCTGGTGCGCCGTAAAACAGGTTTAAGCCCTCCAGTAAAATATTTTACTGACCGTTCTAAGGCGGTACTTCTTTTGTGGATCTTTAATGTTTTTCTTGTGTTTGCTATGCATTTGTGTGCGTCTGTTTATATGTGCCTTGTGGTCACCTGCTGGGAAAGGGCTGACCTCTTGGCTCTCGTTTGTGGTGTCTAACTTTGAGTTAGTCACTTTCCCATTGGTATCCTGGGTCAGGTGTGGTACTTGATTGTATCGATTCCTGATCTTTGCACCCTTACTTACTTAATTGATTTTTTTACATTCAATTTTATGTTTCTTATTTCACAATTAAAACATATGATTAGCCTTAGGTGCTCAAAAGAACCGTAACATCAAGATAGTTCTTATTAGCATCTAAAACATATTTTGAACTGATGGCTAGAAGAAAATGAAATAATTTTACTATCAATAGCTTTGCTTATCTGGACTTCTGGACACTAACAGTCAGAGTATATTAGATGCTGATAATTTAGTTGCTCCTATAAATCTGATTGGCTGGAAGGGATTTTTGAAAAAAAATCCTTCCTGGCGTTTTGATTGGTCGATTAATCTAGAATTTGAGGTCATGATGTATGTTCATAATAAGCAAATACGTGTACTAATTAAGGTAAGGACTAGACCTAAAATTAGGCCCAAGAATGAAATTCAGGAGGCAATATATTTGGTTAAAGTAATGTTTTGAAAATTTTGATGGATTCCGCTTTTGGGCATCACAGGATAAAGATGTAGCGATGGTTTTATGTTAATTTTAACAGAAATAATACCACAGTTCTGGCTTTTTATTTGCAATTTTCCGTGTCAATCGGCAGAAAAAAAGCAAAACAGGTGATTGAGCAGGAATATTCGATCTTGACACAGAGATTGGGAGGGGATATGTCAAATTGACAATGCTACAGGTGAAGTATCTTCAATTCTCTCCCTGATACTGAAAACTGCATCTAAATGAATAAATTGGATATGGACTTACCTGCTTATGGCCGTGATGCCCAACAACTTGTTTACGTTGAGCTAATGATTTTAGGGTGTACCTTCAACTGTCGCTTCCGATTTGATGACTGTCTCATTATACACTGTGAATAGGCCCTTGCTTCATTAGGATAAAGACAAGGATCTTGCATTTTGTCATCTGTGTATGTTGGCCTATTGACAAGCAAATTTGATGCAGCCAAAAATAGACAAAGCCGACATCCTTAATGGTTCAAACTGGAAAAAACGCTAGTGAATCTTTTGGAATCGAAAACATGAGTCTTTGAAGTGCCACAAAGAGTCAGTGTTAAGAGAAGAGACTTTGTCAAAAACCTGCAGGGACTTGGACACACACAAAGCAACCAGCTCTCTCAGTCGTAGGAAGATATTTGCCAAACTGTTGAGGCCCTCCGAGGAGGCACCTGTTCCCTTTTTTTTAATAAGTATGTTTCCCTGATCGCTAAAAAGTGTTGAAGAGACTAGGTCTGTAACTATGAACATTTTAAAAAAAAAAAAATCTTTTTAAATCATTTGTAAAAGTAGAATTAAGTTATGTTTTCACAATAAATATGTTCAGTACAGCTGAAAACTGCATGGAAAAGTGAATTATCTTATTAAAATAGGTGTTTTTCTCTTATTGGTAATTATTTATGTCCCTCCAATAATTCTAGACAGTTGATTTTTAACATAAATGCTGTTGTTTTGATAGTGGTCATTTGTTAACATTTACGAAAATGATAAAAATTTTACCTGAATTTGAGGATTTTTACTGTATTCTTGAAAAATAGAAACTTTATTTCTAAAATTAAAAGATCAAAAGTTACAGACTATGCAGCTTTAAACAATATTGGTTTTGTTCTCCTGACCTACACAAAAGTTGGCCTTTGTTCCCCCGAAATAAATATGTTCCCTGCTCCCCAAAACCCCGGTGAGGGCCTCACTTATATGCAAAACCCCACACCACAACTTCACAAGACCAGAACTAAATATCAAAACCCAATTTATCACTGTTTAGCTCACCTAGAGTAGAGAAGCAGTCAGATTGGAGACTTTAATAAGGGCTTTGTTGTGACAAAACCTGTCTCCGGGGTTTCCGACAATCGAGACTCAAACCCGTCGCCTCAGCTACAAAGACTAGCTAGAAAATTGAAATTTTGCTTGTAGCAAGTTTAGATATGATACTTTCCAAAAAGCAAATAACGTATGCGCTGATCAGACTGGGGAGAAGCGCAGGCTGGTCTGTGCCTTTGTTGTTTGCAAACTCTCGCTCCATGCAAGGCCCATATGTTGACTTACAGGTATCTGCTTTGAAATGAGCCATTCATAGGATGTTTAAGAATTTCATATTGGTTTTCATTGAAACTTTAAGATGGCATCTTATTAATATGGTTTAGGAGAAGAAAAGAAAAAATCTTAAGTGTCAAATGATAAATAAAACCCAACATTCAAGTTCCCTGTAACTTTTAATCTAATAAACTTGTTGCCAAAAACGATAAAATGCTCTGCACGGCCTCTCATTTTATTTCTTTTTCCCAACTAGTTTAAAAAAATCTCAAAAACATGAGCTCTGAAAATCACTGTTTTATTTGAGAAGAGAAAGAGAAAAGTTCTCTAAATTTTAGAACATTAACCAAAACCCGACATCTATTTTACAGGATGGAGCTACCTAGACCTGCACCAGAGACCGGTAGAAACAGCTCAGGACAACAAAGGCCAAGGTCACCAATGGAGTCAAGGTCACGTCCTGTAAGGCCACCTCCTCCAAGTGTTGTTACAGATTTGTCTGACTTGAGATCATTACAACGTTGTCATGATGAAGCCTATAGACTTATTGATCGGGGCTTAACATGTGACGAAGAAGCTAAATTAGATGAGGCAAAGCAATGTTACATGAATGGTTTAAGAGAGGTCAATAGATTACTTGCTGTTAATTGTGAACAGATCCAGGGAACACAGGAACAGAAAGATACAGCAAAGTCTATACAGCAGAAAATGAACAAAACCAAGTTACAAATAGAATATAGACTTCAATCTATAGTAGAAAAGACACAACCAGTGCCACAAGCAATGCAGACGGATGAGCCTCCCTCATATGAAGAATCTATCGCTAGCTCTGACGGTGTTAGCAATGCTGAATTTATTGCATTAGGTGACAGTGTTATGTCAGAACAATCAGAAACTGATGGTAGCTTGGTTGCCAATGCGACAGAAATATACGCCATACCAGATGGTGTTCAGATATTTTTCATTACACCTGAGGGTTATGTCAGTGCTCCGTCGTACCCGAGTTCCCTGAAAGTTTTTAAATTCACTGACAGGAATGCAGGAACTAGTATGGAGCATCCCCCAGCCTTCCTGCAGGTGGGGAGTTGGCTGTATCCAATGTCACCAGGGACCACGCCAGTGCTACAATCTAACTATGGAGCATACATTTTTCCAGATCTCACTGAAAGCACTCCAGGTAATGTATTTATACTTCTCTTGATATTGATCTAAACTAAAATGTATAAAGAGACTTGATTGATAATTAGACATTTGGTTTAGAGTGCGTACCAAAAAATTAATTTTCTTATTTTTCAACCAAAACATATGTTGTGGGTACTCAAAAGAACCATCTCAATGAGATGGTTCTTTTGAGCACCCAAAGCATAAGTTTAAAAATATGGGTAAGATAATATTTACACTTTTACGCTCAAAATTTTTGTTTCTCTAAATCTGTGAATATTGTCATACCTAATTCAACCTAATAAGTGCACTCAGAGTACGTAATTGGCTACTTACAGGTTAAGTTAGTGTAAACAAACTTTTTCTGCATAAAACTAAATATTTTCTTACCCATGATTATAAACATTGTTATGGGAGCTCGAAAGAGCTGTCTCATTGAGAGGGTTCTTTTGAGTACCCACAACATATGTTTTGGCTGAGAACTAAGAAAATTAATTTTTGTGAGGCACTCTTAACTAAAGTCCTGCATTTTATAAACTTCTTATTACCAGGCAATCCAGTGATGTATTATGTTGTACAGTAATTTCATTAATGATATAAATTCATTGTATTGATCCTGATCAGATCACAGTTGGCTTATTAGGTCAAAAAAATGTAAATATTAATCTCTATGTACATGTACTAATGGATTCTTCTTTCTAGTTTGATACAATAAACTTGGATTGGTGCATTCAGGGGTGTAAAATTCCACTTGCCTGCTCGCATTTGTGAGTAAAATGTTATACAGGGCGAGTGAAAGTTTTGACAATTTGTGTAGTACTTTTATAACATACAGCATCTCGGAGGAGAAAAATTGGTACATGAAGGACGAATAACTTATTTGGAAATTTTACACCCCTGCCATTGTTTATATGGAGAGGTGCATTGTACATACATGTTGTATATATCGAAATGCCACATTATGCAGCATTTCACCTGAGTCTTCACTGTTTGCCAATTTGCCAAAGTACGCTTTTTGGTGTCGGAGAACAAATGTTAAATTGCAACTTGTAGGATATTTACCAAATTCAGAGGGCCCTTAATTGGTACAAAAAATTAAATGATATGAAAAAAGTTTGAAAATGTAGTATGGACATAAAATGCACTTAACCCTTTCCAGCCTTTCACTTCCATGATGAAAACAGTCTGGAGAGTATTTTAACATATGCAGTAGACATAAAAAGCAGAGAACATTTTGTTGATATAAATGGTAGGATAAGGGTATACCTTAAAGCACCAGCAAACAAAAATCTGCATAAAAAATTGTATCTGCTCATTATTGATTAATTTAAAGTATAGAAGCAAACAGTGTGGACCCAGACCAGACTGTTCCTACAATGATCTGTGTCTAGAGGAGCGCGGTGGTTCAGTGGTAGAGTGCTAGACTCGAGATCAAAGGGTTATGGGTGCAAGCATCACCGAAGGCACTGGGTTGTGTCCTTGAACAAGAAACTTTATCCTCTGCTTAGTACTGGTTCAACCTAGGAAGACCCTTCCCGACATGACTAAAAATTGTTGACTGGGATGTAAAGATTCAAAACAACCTACTGATCTGTGTCTACACTGTTTGACCAAAAGGCTTCTAAAACATTTTAGCAGAAGACAAATGCAGAGGACAAAAGTCATGACTGGCAGGTTAAGCGTTAACCCTCAAAGCGCTAATCACGACTGCAGCAGACGACTAATTTGGCAACAATTTTCCTAATTTTCAGAAAAAATAAGGTATGATATTACATAAGAATTGTCTGCCAGCAGACAATTCTCATGAAATATCATGCCTTATTTGTTATTTTTGAAAAAGCAGCAAAATTTAAAATTGTCGTCTGCTGCAAATTTTAGGTGGCGTTTTATGGGTTAAAAAGCTTTTTATATGTACATATAGGTGCAGCTGTTGGTCTTATGCTACCAGACACGCTTTCTCCGGGAGAGAAAATGCAATTTGAAGCAACTCTTAGCTCACTGACTGTGATGAGACAACAGGAAGTTACTCCTACAGAGGAGACACAAGAGGTTCCAAGGGAGACAACTAGACAGGAAGAGAGGACCAGAGAACAAGTGGCGGATGAGGAGGTAGAAACATCAACAAGCACCAAGATCTCAAAAGGGCTGCTTACAGGTACAGTACATGTAATACCATAACATGGCTGAGTTCATGCCCCAATGGGGTTGGGGCTTAATGGCCCTGTGATCTCAAAACATTGGTAAATTTATTAAAATTGAAAATAAAAAGGAGGACCAATCAAATGGCAGCATATTAGTGTGCATTCACACCATGAGTACTTCCATACTGCATGCACCATTAAAACCCACTGTTTGACTAAAATTCTTCAATAAAAGAAAGGCACATAAATTCAATCCGTTAGCATATCTGTCCATTCATTTGCAATTTCTTGTGTAGATAACGTCTACAGTTTTAACTTCATCTCCTCACCAATAGGCTTAACTATAGCAGTTTCCCTTACTCCCCGCAATGTTTGAGGACCGTTCTGTATGTTATGGAACCAGTCCAGGGAACCATAATAAGAGCGCGAAAGCGCACATGCATCAGAAATTTCCTTTGCGAGCCGACTGACGGACAGAGAATTTTAGTGGAAGTTTTTCAACTTTATTTCTTTCTGTTTTCTGGTTTGTTCGCGTGTTTTCCCCGCAGAAAAGTTTATAATTATCGATTATTCTTATACCGGAATTTATCTGTGCAGGTATTTATTGTATTTTTTACCTTGCTTCGTAAATCCGGCTTTGTCACATATTTCCGTGACTCCTTGTCACATATTTTCGTGACTACGTTATTTTGTATTTTTCTCTTTTACAAAAGTTTTTTGTTATGTCCCAAATTCGTGGTTCCTGTGGGCACGTCAAAGCCTCCTGGGACAACCATGCAACATGTTTCTCATGTTCTCGTTGCAGTTTTGAGACCAGGTGTTCAACTTGCAAGGAGTGGACTAGTGCGATTTGGACTTTAGTTGCCAAACGCCGTACCTCCATGGGGCGGAAGAAGTCCACTGAGGACAAGAAGAAGCGGGACATGGGAGCCCCTGGTACCCTAGAGACAGTTAGTCCAACTGTAGAGGGTTCTAGTGACAACCGTCACACAGGCTCCGGGGCTTCGGTTGGGAAGTCCCAGTCTGAGACATTGTCTCAGTCTGAAAAGTCCTTAGGGGAGAAGTACCGAGACAATCGGGAAAATCTCCTATCTGACACTCTTCGGTATAAGGGGGCAACTCCTGACCGATCTAGTAGCTTGGCTACTCCAGTGTCTACGGACTTGAGGGTTGACACCTCACCGGTACCATCCCGGTCATCGGTTCACCGGTCACCAGTCAAACGGACATCCAGGCACCGGTCACCAGTCGACCAGGCAACCAGGCATCGGTCACAGGTCGACCAGGCAGCCAGGCGCCGGTCACCAGTCAACCAGTCAACCAGACATCGGTCATTTACTAGGTCTCCAGACATCCTGTCACCTGGTATTCAGGCAAAGGGATATCAGTCAAATGAGTCCCCTGAAATAGATGTAGACTTGGTTCACAGGTCAACCAGTCACCGGTCACCGGTCAACTGGTCAAACTGGTACCAGTCAGCCTTTAGAGAGTCAACCAGGCACCAGCCGTTCTGACACCAGATCTAGGAAACGAGACTACCGGTCTTCCCCTAGGAGACATAGGTCAAGATCTAATCACAGATCTTCTCGTTCTAGACATCATAGACATTATTCTAGTAGTCTGAGTCATTCTGGCTCTTCGTCTAGATCTAGATCTAAATCCTCTTCATATAGCTCTTATAGGACAAATTCGTCAGATAGTGAAGGGCGTCATAAGAGGAAACAGTCTCATAGACACAGATCTATTTCTGGCCATAGACATTCTAAGAGACATAGGCACTCTTCTGTTTCTCGTCATAGAAGACATGGTTCTAGGAAGCCTAGATCTAGAGATCGGAAGCACCGACGATCTCATATATCCAGAACCCATACTGTGAGAAGACATACTTCTAGGTCAGAGAGTATATCTTCAGACAATGATAACTTTTCAGTGAGAGTAGATCATAATGAATTTGAAGGTGAAAGTATGACTGGATCTCCTGTTAATAACAGGTCTAAATCACTCAGAAAACTTTCTCCTGACAAACGTGGTTCCGACTCTGATGAGGAGGAAGAACCCACTATTTCTTTCGCTGATGCTATTTCCGAGGTAATGTCTTTATTACCTCCGGAAATTTGTCTGAAAAAAGAGTGCTCAGATGTTATTCAGAAACCAAGATCTACTCTTGATGCTCTGAATCCTTCTGATGGTAAAGAACTGGCTTCGTTACCCCAATCTTTACTAATTAAAGATATAACCCAATTGTTACAATCTTTGATAAATAAAAAAGGTCAAAATTGAACCTGGTTGGGTTTCAAATCAATACCTAGAAAAAGATCTAGGTATTAGTTTAAAATTTTACCGTACACACAGTCAGTTGTTTCCGTCTTGTGTACCAAGGTTGGATAAGGATGCATCCCTTTTAGATATGTCATCTTCTGGGAATGTCTCCTTACCTGTTAAGAGTTTGGAAACCATGGAGCGACAAGCTCGGAATATGGTAACCATAAATTCTTACGCTGATCTTTTTGCGGCAGCATCTGTTAAATCCTTACAATCAGAGAATTTAGATGCTCCTGTACTTAAGAAAATGCTTACTTCTTTGGTTAATTGTCTAAAGCATTCCTCTTCAATGGCAGTTCTCTTAGCTGTCGAGTTACTACAGGCTAGGAGAGAATCTGCTATTGATAAATCCAAAATCCTGACTGATTCAGCAAAGGACAAGCTTCGTACAGTTCCTATTGCAGCTGAATCATTGTTTGGGGGTCAGGTTGCTGAAATCCAGAAGTCTAATTCTGAATCTCAGCAACAGAATTTTATTGCCTCTTCTTTAGCAAGAGGTAATAAATCGGCTCTTTCGAATTTCAGGATTCCTAAGCGCCCAGCCAAGAAACCTGACAATAGGGGTTCTTCTTTATCTAGACCACCTAAGCAACGTGAGAGAAGTGGCTCAAGAAGAGGCCAACGACGTGGAGGTTCTAGTTTTCGTGGAAGGGGTTATCATGCCCCCTCCCGAGGAAGTGCCTCCAACAATCCCAATCAATGAAAAACGCTTTCTCCACTGCCTCGTCCTCGAAGGGATCTTCCAGTAGGAGGACGATTGGCCCATTTTCAAAAACGTTGGGAAGATAATTATAACAGAAGACTCATGGGTCCTTTCTGTAATAAGAAAAGGGTACAAGATTCCTTTTATAAGGAAACCCTTTCTTTCCCCAACTCCTGTTTTTCTCAGGCAGACCGAAAATCCAGCACTAGAGGAAGAGGTCAAAGAACTCCTACTCAAAGGGGCAGTGGAGAAAATAAACCCGGAAGATCCAGGATTTTACTCTCGAATTTTCCTGGTTCCCAAGAAAAACGGGAAATTACGACTTATAATAGATCTGTCCAAACTGAATTCCTTTCTGAACATTCAGTCTTTCAAAATGGAAACGGCAAACAAAGTCAGGCAATCGATTCTACCCAAGGACTGGGCATTTTCACTGGATTTAACCGACGCCTATCTTCATGTACCTATTCATTGGCGGTCTCGGAAATACCTCCGCTTCTGTATCAAGGGTCAGACATTCCAATTCAAGGCTCTACCCTTCGGTCTAGCCACAAGTCCGTTTGTCTTCACACGCTTGATGGTTACCATAGCAACTCATCTGCGGAGAAGATCAGTCGTTCTGTTTCCATATTTGGACGATTGGTTGGTCAGAAATCAAATTCGGGCAGATATCCTCAGAGATCAGCAGTTCACCATCAAGCTGATTTCATCTCTAGGACTAATAATCAACGAAAAGAAGTCAGATTTAATTCCTGCCCAGAATTTTGTTTTTATAGGGATGGAATTTCTGACTCACAAGAACATAGTTCGAGTGCCATGGGACAGAGTACAAGACATTCTGAGTCTTGTACTCTGGTTCAAGAAACAAGAACAAGTATCAGCAAGACTATTCCTGTCTCTTCTGGGGAAGTTAAGTGCAGCTGCTCAATTTGTTGTTTTGGGCAGGCTACACTTACGTCCTGTTCAAATGGCTCTTTTTGCTCAGTGGAAACCTCATGTTCTACCTTTAGAACATTTCATTCTGATCAATATGCAAATCAAGAGTCATTTGGAGTGGTGGAACAGCAGAGAAAGGTTTGCCCAGGGTGTACTTCTGAAACCACCCCTGCCATCTCACACTCTTTTCACAGACGCCAGTCTCTCCGGATGGGTGCCCATCTGGAACCAGAGGGACTTCTGTTTCATGGTGTTTGGTCTCTGGACCAATCAGCGCTACACATCAATGTTTTAGAGATGAAAGCCATTCTGTTAGCTCTAAAACAGTGTCATCAACATGTCAACAATACCACAGTCATGATAGCCACGGACAATTCATCAGTGGTAGCTTATTTGAGGAAGCAGGGGGGTACCCATTCTCCATCTCTTTGCATGGAGGTTTGGGAAACTCTTCGGTGGTGCGACAAGAGAAACATAAACCTTCTTGTTCGCCACGTGCCAGGCAAATCCAACATACTGGCAGATCGGCTGAGTCGTCTGTCCAAGCCAATTTTGACAGAATGGTGTTTGGATCAGGCTGTTTGCAACCTAGTTCTATCAGTTACAGGTTACCCAAACATAGACCTGTTTGCGATTCGTCTCAACAACAGACTACCAGTTTATGTTTCCCCTATTCCAGACGACAGAGCTCTAGCAATAGACGCTCTATCAATGAATTGGGACCGGATCCATGCGTACGCATTTCCTCCGTTCGCTCTGATTCCGGCAATAATCAGCAAGATTCGTCAACATCAGTGCAAAATTGTTCTAGTAGCCCCATTCTGGCCCGAAGCATCTTGGTTCCCAGAGTTACTTCGGCTACTAGTAGTACCTCCCATCAGGCTTCCTGTAAAACAGCATCTGTTAACACAACTGCAGTTTGTGAGAAACAATATCGAAAACCTCAGACTCCACGTTTGGATATTGTGCGCAAATCAATCAGAGATAGAAGCTTTTCAGAGAAAGTTGCCGAACACGCCTCTAAAGCTAGACGAATTTCTACTAGAAAAGTCTGCTGTATGGTCATCTAGGTCAACCTTTTCTAAGTTCTACCTTAGAGACTTAAACAGACAATTAGAGAACCTTAGACTGTTGGGTCCAGTGGTTTCTGCGCAAAAGGTGGTGGGGGGACCATCTGGTCTTTCCAACCAAGACTGCTAATCTGAAGAGACTATCGTCCAAGGCCAAGCAAGACCAGTTCAAAGGTATCATATCATAATCATAATCGGATTTTTGATTAACGTGCAGGTGCAGGGGCATCATCCACATCAGTGGGCCCATTTCCAGGTAACTGGCTAGCTGCACGCATAGCAGATCTCACACCTGATCTCCAGGTGCTCCTTTCTTGAGGGTCAACTGTGGTGAGCTTCCACTCACGGCAGTCTTTCTCTGTCAGTTTCTTCCATGTTTGCTTGGGCCTCCCTGCCCCCCGCCTGCTGTCAATCTGCATATCATATGCTGTTCTGATTGCACCACTCGAACGCGCCACATGCCCAAACCAGCGAAGCCTTTTCTCTCTCAAAATGAGGTCGAGGTCCTCAAGCTGAAGCTTTGCCAGTAGCTTGCTTGACCTTACCCTGGCCACATCCTCTGGCTTTATACTGCAGATCTGTCTGATCATGGCCCTATCATTGCGTTGCAAGCGCTGCAGGTTCGTCTTGGTAAGTGGCCAAGTTTCACTGGCATGGAGCATGGCGCTCCGCACGCAAGAGCTGTACACATGGCCACGGGTCTTGTAAGAGAGGTGGCGGGATGTGAGAACTGGTAGTAGCTCCCTGAACTTCTTCCAGGCGGTTTTCACACGAGTAGTGACCGCCATTTCACAGCCTCCACCAGCAGAAAGCATGTCACCTAGGTAGCAGAAGGAAGCTACCACCTCAAGCTTATCAGGTCCAACCTGGACTTCACTCTGTGGTCTGCCATCAATAGGGCGAGCATTTCCCATGCACCGTGCACACCTATAATCAGGATTTGGTGTCAGTCTTTGTAGCCCACTGCATTTCTTATGCACCCAAAGTTTGCAGCCATTGCAGTAGATGCTGTTGTTGCCTACTCCTGTACGACAGACAGCGCATGGGTATTCGCCTGAACTCTGCAAGAGGTCCAGGCCTGTACCACAGATCATGACTTTTGTCTTTCCTGCATTCACCCTCAATCCCTTCTTCTCCATGGCTTCTTTCCATATCAAGAGCCTCCTGACACATTCCTTTAGGGAGTCAGCAATGATGACAAGATCATCTGCATATAGGTCCTCACAGGGAACACCAGCCCGAAACTCACGTGACAAGGCCTCCAGCACAATGATGAAGAGCAAGGGACTGAGTACGGATCCCTGATGGACCCGACCTTCACCTCAAACTCTTTGCTGAAACCCTCGCCAACACGAACCCGTGCATTAGCGTACATTCCCTGGACTAACCGCACAATCCATTCCTCAACGCCTAGCTTTCTCAGGGCCCACCAGATAACCTTCCGAGGGACACGGTCAAATGCTTTCTCTAGGTCCACGAAGGCCATATAAAGCCTCTTGTTCACTGCTAAGTATTTCTCCTGCAGCTGCCGGACCACAAAGATTGCATCTGTAGTGCCTCTTCCTGGGACAAAGCCAAACTGGGAGTCGTCAATAGACACCACCTGTCTTATGAGACCATCGACAATCCTCTCTAGGATCTTCATGGCCTGCTCAGTCAGCTTGAGGCCTCGATAGTTGCCTCTATCCAAAGCATCACCCTTGCCCTTGTAAAGGCAGACAATGAAACTTTCCTCCCAGTCAGTTGGGACCTTGCCATCACGGATAATCGCAATAGCAAGATCTCGGATCATGGTGGCCCCTGTATCACCTGCTGCCTTGATCATCTCCATCACTATGTCTGATGGACCTGCAGCTTTGCCCGACTTCATCTTTGAGATGGCCTTCTTCACCATGTCAATAGTGATTGGGATAGGCGGGCCTTCTAACGGAGGTTCATTGGACAGGTGATCAGGGTCCCAATCAAATTCAACGTTGAGAAGCCTTTCATAATGTTCAGCCCATGCATTCTGCTTTGCCTCCTCACTCATTGACATTTCCCCAGTGTCATTCTTCACTGGCTTGTCGCCTACAACATCAACATTCTCTTTCCTCATCTGGTTGGCGAGGCGGAAGATATCAGACGACTTGTGGTCAATGCCCTCATAGACCACCTTGTCTGCTTCGTGGCAAGCATGGTGCACCACACGTCTGGAGATGCGCTTGGCAGTGTTATATGATGCTCGTGTGCATTTGCCAGCCTTCCATGCTTTGAAAGCTTGGCGCTTGGCTGTGATGGCATCATCTACTTCCTTATTCCACCACCAAGTTTCACGTCGCCATCGGTGGGGCTTTGTTGTGCCGCACACCTCCTCTGTTGTCTTCAGCAAACCTGTCTTGAGTTTCGCCCAGATTTCCTCAGTAGTAGTAGCCGCTTCAGTTTCCACAGCGGGCACATGTGCCTTGAAGACTTCCTGGAATCGGCTACACGTTTGAGGATCTCTGAGCTTCCACACTTTTGGACGTGGGGTGAATTTGCGCTTAATTTGGGGCGGCATATCAATCATCATGTCGCACACAAGGAGCTGATGCTGCAGAGCAACCTCCTCTCCAGGAATCACCTTCACATCCATAACAAGTTTGCGCAGGCTCTTTCGAAATAACATGAAGTCTATCTGGGTTGCTGTATTACCGGACCTGTATGTGATGAGGTGACTGTCACGTTTCTTGAAACATGTGTTACCGAGGAACAGGTCATATGCTAGTGCATATTCCAGGATCCTCTCACCCTCACTATCAGGGTCTGGCTTGCCATACCCATAGCCTCCATGAACTTCTTTGTAACTGGAGCCTGTACTGCCTACATGGCCATTCCAATCACCACATGGGATGAGGAATTCTGATGCTGGGATCATTGCAGTCACGGCCCTAACTTGGTCGTAGAATAGATCCTTTACAGAGTCACTGAGACCACACTGTGGGGCATAGACAGACAGAAGACAAAGCACCCGCTGACCGACTATGATCTTCACCAGGATGATCCGGTCGGAGACTCGCTTGACCTCAAATACCTTCTCTATCCACTTCTCCGCCACAAACACTCCAACACCAGCAGTACCCTTGTTGTTTCCAGACCAGAACAGTTTGTACCTTGAGTCTTTGCCCGTTATTATACGGCAATGACCACCCCGGTATCTGGTCTCTTGGACACAACAAAGGTCTACTTTTCTACGAGATAGTGTTTCCACTACCTCACAGACCCTCCCTTTTAGAGTGTTCACATTAAGAGTGCCCACCCTGAAATTTCTCAGATGCTTGCTGGATTTGCCGCAATGGCCCGACCCTGCCCCCCCACACCTGAGAGGGGGCCAAGCCGGAGACGCCACTGACAGAAATCTGGTTTCTGCCAGCATCGCCTAACGTGACTTCATTTGTTGATTCTGCCATTATTGTTTTTGGAACTAAGGTTTTTCTGGGATCGCCTGTCCTAGCTGACATCCCAACTCAGATCTTTGACGGCCTCTGAGATTCCGCCGTTCCCTCGCTCGGGTAGTGTGCCTTGCCGTTGTTCTTATACAGAGTCGTCAGCCAAGCCACAATAGCTAGGATGCCAAACCATCGGTGTGTAGATGGCTGCCATCTAGCTCTGCCACCCAGGCTGTGGCAGCCTCTTAACCCAGAGGTGGGGGATGCAGTTTAACGTCATACCCAGGTACTTGGATATAAATAGTTTTGTTTCATCCAGGGATTGAAATGGTGGAAATTTAGGTTTCTTTATTAGAAATACCCTTTATAACTCCATTATCATGGAATCTTAAGTTTCTACAGGATTAATCCCTGGATAAGAGGATCGTTCTGTGTGTGTGTCAAGAATCCAATCCTCCAAATGTGATTCTGCTATAGTTAAGCCTATTGGTGAGGAGATGAAGTTAAAATTTAAAATTTAGTTTTTTATTATAAAACTTATTTTAACGAAGATACTCACCAATAGGCTAACTTATATTGCCCATCCTCCCGCCCCTCATTCTTTGGGGCAAAGGAATTTCTGATGCACGTGCGCTTTCGCGCTCTTATTATGGCTCCCTGGACTGGTTCCATAACATACAGAACGGTCCTCAAACTTTGCGGGGAGTAAGGGAAACTGCTATAGTTAAGCCTATTGGTGAGTATCTTCGTTAAAATAAGTTTTATAATTAAAAACTAAATTTTAACTCTTTCCTTGCTAGCAGCGAATTTTGACGTCTCCTGATAAACTTTGCAAACAATTTGGACCCAGATCAGGACAGACAAAATGTTAATCCTGATATGGATCCAAACTGTTTTGACACTTTGATTATGATAGTGTTTTTGAAAGAATATTTTGAAAAAGTTCAATATGAAAAAAAGTCAGCAGATGACAACAAAAGCATGAAAAATTACACAGCATGCAAAGAGTTAATTGAAACTTACTACTATATTATAGATTTTTGTGACATTTATGCAGGCCTCTAGATATGAATGTGCAATGTAATATCTCATTTCTCAACCAAAACATGTTGTGGGTACTCGAAAGAACCGTCCCAATGAGACAATTCTTTTGCGCACCCAAAACATGTGTTTAATTCGATGGGTAAGAAAATAATTACAATTTTGCGTTCAAAAAATTCTATCTGGACCTATGTGGGAGCGCAGTGGCTCAGTGGTAGAGTGCTTGACTCGAGACCGAGGGGCGGCGGGTTCGAGCTTCACCGGTGTCACTTTGCTGTGTCCTTGAGCCAGACACATTAATCCTAGCTTAGTACTGGTTCAACCCAGGGAGACCCGTCCCTATATAACTGAAAGATTGTTGATGTGGCGTAAAGAATCAAATCAAACAAACAAACAATCTGGACCTATGTGAATGGCTGATGTCACCTGAACTAGCTCAGAAATGGCTTACGTATATTCATGTGTATTCAAAACTGCTTAATTTATTCATTTTAGCTGCAGAATACATCTCCTGGGGTGTGGAGAAGGGTGCCAAGATGACAGGAAATCTAATCAAAGCTGGATCGGAGAAGCTTAGAGCTAGACTTTCACCAGAGGATCAGCCTAAAGCGATAGACCCTAGGGTTCAGAAGGGGATACAGTATGTGAGGGTGGGCTCACATGCCGCTGTCAAAGTTAGTTCATATATTGGTGAGTTCCCCCACCACTGTACACAGATACAGAGTAGACCCACATAGTGCAGTCGACAATGTAAAACACTTAACCCATAAAGCACCACCTATAGTTTGCAGCAGACAACAATTTCAAATTTTGCGGCTTTTTCAAAAGTAACAAATAAGGCATGATATTTCATGAGAATTGTCTGCTGGCAGATGATTCTCATGAAATATCATACCTTATTTTTGTTGAAAACTAAGAAAGATGTCACAAAATTTGTCGTCTGCTGCAGTCGTGATTGGTGCTTTTAGGGTTCACAGCATCAAAATTTGGTGAAATTTAAAAAGACTGACATATTGGTGTAGTTTAATTTTGGTGGTTTCTCAATTTAATGCTCCTTAAAGTTATTTTCTACTCTCATAGGGGCTACTCTTAATGAAAAGAATATGCTCCCAATAGGAGCATATTCTTTCCTTTAACAGTAGCTCCTTTTAAGAAGTGGTTTGCTCGATGTAGAAACCAGTGTCTTCAAAAGTTGGTTAATCGATACAGATAAATACTTAGAATATTAAGAAGGTGTGTCCATTTATTGCTTATTGTGTTTTAACTGAATTTGATTTTTTTTCGCGGTCCAAATAATGCTTTACAGTAGCTAGTTGGATTGGTATTCTGATTGCACTGCATAGTGTAGGTGGGAGTTCAAACCCTTGTCCAGTCACTTACTTTTGTAGAGACTTTTCTCTCACCACCTCTTATTCAAGCAAGCCTTCAAATAAGAGTGTGTAATTAAAAATAAACATTCTTATTAATTAACCAAAACATGTGTTGTGGGTACTTGGTGACCAGTCAATAAAACTTATAAATCCATTATGATTGGCTGTGTATAAATAGCTCACCCAATTAAAGACTAGATGCAGGTGCTTTATACCCATTTTGACGACCGATATTGGGTCATGTTTCCAATGGCAAAAAGCATGTTTTTCCCCAATTCACAATGCAAGGAACAAAAAAATCACCATTTTGTGACAATCATAACTGTACTGTGCCACATCAAATTGTATTTTTGCATTCCAAATGTTGAAATGTGCTTAGTATTGAACCAAATATTTGATTTTTTGTTTTATTTGACAATATCATACAGTGTGAGTTTTCACCAATTTTGTATATAACAAAGTGAAAAATTCCCAATTCTAGGGTCAGGTCATGTTCCCAAAATGGGGAGAAAAATCCCTGTGATGACACATTTAGCAGTTGTTTACAGACAGGTACAAAAAATGGTTGCGAGCTATTTTTTTAAAAAAAAATCATAAAAATCAATAGTTTAAAGAACTATTGTGATTGTTATCAACTTGAAAGTATTCTTTCAACCTATTGCTATTAAGAGCAAGCTATCCCAATACTTTGATCGAATATAACACCACTACTTGCAAGACGGCACGGATACACTGTATCAATTGAGCCTACACTGATCGCCTATGTTGATTTAATTTCAGTAACAAAACTTGGTGAGGCAACTATGGCGCTGGCTCGAGAGGCAGCTCCTCACATTAGAAAGCAGGGAGAAAAATATCTACCGAAGTCATTAAAAGAGCAATCTGGTGAAGGGAAATCAACAGTCGACAGTGTTATAGAAGTAGCAGCCTCGGGATTGAAAGGTAGATTCTAGAATATGTACCTAATCAGCAATTTTTATGCAACCCACGGGGTCACCCTCCCTCAGGAAGGTGAGGGGGACATATTGTTCTGGTGTAGATCATCTACACACTGAGTAAACACTATCTTGAGAACCATTTGACAGGTTTTGTTGTTTTTATCTGGATATAACCTGTGGTCCTGGTGAATTGGTGACCTTAACACAATTTCAGGTTACTGTTTGTCAGTGCCAAATAAGCTAAAACTTAAAGCTCCTGAATTATGAGATGAATAGACATCAAACTCTGGATTGAATGAAAACAGTTCAAAACACAGTTTCAATTCTATAATAGCAGAAATAAAAAGCTTACAAGTGAAATAATAGAAATAATTGAATGATTTCTATAAAATGTTTTAACATATACACACATGTGCTTTGGAAATTTTTAATCCTATACCAGCTAGTATGTCCACAGTGACATTTTATGGCAAGTATGGAAAATTTGTTAAATTTATGTGATTCAAGTGATAGATGAATTACACAAAATGTCCTGTGATCCCTCATATTTTACAATATACCATAAAAAACATATTGTATCAAATTAGCTTGAAGATTCCATCAGTTTAAAGATTTTTTTTTCGTTTAGGATTTTAATAGTTGATCATAACTCAGAGAAATCATTAAGATATTTATTACAATCATCAAAATTGAGGCAGCTGACGAGATTATGATATAGAGAGCAAAGAATAATAATAATAATAATTGTCTTTATTCAGAGCTCCAGATTAGCTTTTGGGTCAATTGGGAATATACGCAACCTGATTATCCTCAATTGCATACTTGCAAAAACAATTATGTATTTTTAGTTTTTTACCCCACGTTTTTTTGTGGTTACACGTAAAGTCCGCCATGTTTTTCTAATTAAATGAAGCCATCGGGAATTTGACTGCATATCTATTCACTCACATCGTCTGTTTTTCTAGAGTATTAAACTTGCAGATTTTTATTGTTCTCATCCCCCTATTGATATTTATCAACCGGATACACATTGCTAGTTTCACTTTGTTTTTTCCGCAAAATACTTGACTGGTCGTCGATATTCTGTTCATAACACTGGAGTTTTACTGTGTGCACACTTGCAAAAAAAATCAATATCTGACTGGCATTTATGTATTACCCTAATGGAAAAGAAATAGACCAAATGGTAGGTAATGACATCACATGTAATTCTATGCTGATCGGCGGAATTGCTTTTCGGTATGCATGCATTTAATTTTAATTGCTTTTTGATGATTTTAATTGCGTATTAACGCAAATACGCTGCTTATCTGTACTGCTGTTTGTTTGAAAAGGCTTGGATGTGCACAGTCTCACCAGAGCTTTTGCTACTCACACACACAAAGTTATTAAATAGATAAAACCTCTGGATAGCTGCACACACATGTTTAACTCTTTGTATACTAATGGATTCCTCCTTCTGATTGATACAATAAACTTGGGATAGTCCATTGTCGGGTTGTAATTTTCAAAAAATATTGAATTCTTTTGCTTGAAGCATTATGCTGCATTTCATCTGGGTCTTCACTGTTTGCAAAAGTACTCATTTAGGGGTTTCCCCAAATACAAAGTGTTAAATAATAGCTTTATCAACATGTAATAAGTATTTACTGTATCTTAATGACATAGGCTGACACATATGTTAATATTTCAAAACTTTTAGCGGAAATCGTTTGCCAAAACACATGATTTTGGTGCTTATCACATATTGTAATGTCAATCTTTAAACATGCATGCACAGCTATCTAGTGGGGCTAGTGGCCTGCATTGTGTGTGTAAGCAGTGAAGGCTCTAGTCTAAGCCTTCCCTACATGATAAGTACAGTGAAAACTCTTTACACTGACATTCTTTATAACAGCTAAAGTCTTTAAAATGTCATTAGTACAATGTATTTGCACAATTGTATCATTTAACTTGAATTTGATTTTATTACAACAGAAATTCACTTTAACGTAATTTTTCTGGGACAGTGTTGTTGTAAAGAGGGTTGACTGTACCAAAGTCTCACAGAGTGCATAATTAGAAACTAAGCAGGTTCCAGCCTCACCGGTGTCACTGCATTGTGTCCTTGAGCAAGACACATTGATCCTTGCTTAGCATTGGTTCAACCCAGGAAGATCCGTCCCGACATAACTGAAAAATTGTTTACTGGGACGTATATAATCAAATCAAACAAAAATTAAAATTAAAAACTAATTTTTTATTTCTCAACCAAAATATGTTGTGGGTACTAAAAAGAACTGTCTCAATGAGAAGGCTCTTTTGAGCACCCAAAAGAAATGTTAAAGTTAATGGATAAGAAAATATTTGCAATTCTACACTAAAAAATTGTGTTTATCTCTACCTATGGTCTCATGTGCTGGCTAATTTAATTAACCATTCGTACATGTTGCAGGTTTTGGAACAGTATTTATGAGTTTGGAAGGAGCAGCCAAAGTTTTGGGTCGTAACCTTGCCAACGAGACAGTAACAGTAGTCAGTCATAAGTAAGTATAGACAGTCATACAATGCTAGAAATAAATACAGTGCAGTCCCTTTATAGCAAACCTCCCATTTTTTACCATGGAATTTTACAAAGGAATGATAGGAAAGTGACCATGAATTGTTCATTTTCCAATGATTCCTTTGTAAAATTGTCTCTTTATAACACAATTCATTTATAACTAGGTCATGTTGTGGCTCACAATTTTTTTTACAATGGAATTTACAAAGGAATTATAGGAAAATGACCATAAATTGTTCATTTTCCAATGATTCCTTTGTAAAATTGTCCCTTTATGACACTGTTCACTTATAACAGGGCCCCATTCATACGGACCCCTAAAGATAGTGTTATAAAGGGACTGCACTGTACATCTTTTTAGTTGTAATAATGTCCCCTCACTGAAGGGGAGGGGACATTTTGTTGTGGGTGGGGGTCCTGTCAGTGTTGGCATGGGGCTTTTTGTATGCAAGTTATCTCATGAACTGGTGGGTGAGTTGGAACCAGATTTATGGATATAACATTAGGGCATGTGGTTTTGGTGACCTTGCACTAATTTTCAAGGTCACAGTGGCACTTAGTCAGAATAGGTCAAATTTGAGGTTGGGTGGTGTGAGTAATCAATGTGCTCTAAAAACAATACTAGTTTAAGGATTTTAAAGGAAACACTGACTCGGTAATCAGCATCAATTACTTTGCATTTTAAGGAATAAAAATTGACAAAAACAATGTAAAACAAGATGAAAGAAATCAAATGAGCTGTCTCAACTGGAACTCCATTTTGGTCACAAATTATTAACACAATATACTAGCAATCTTGAAAGATCAAAGGATAAAGGGAAAAACAGAATACACAACCATCGACGACCGTTTCTAACTTTATTATATATGGGTGATCGACTGGTTTTATCAAGATGAAAATATAAGAAAAAATGTCCCTGAAGTAAGAAAAAACGGAAAGTTTTATCACGTGACTTCTATTGTTGAAAACGAAAGTAGACTGGTCTGGTTTTATCTGGATCAGATTTGCATAATACAGTGCAAGGAAGTCTTTAACTGGAAGCTGGGAATGGATATCTTATAGTGGTAGGTTGATGTCTCTTGAGCTGAATGATTCATCCCACATAATCATAAGGTCTAGCTGTCTTGTAAACTTTGTTACTGAGGTTAAGGAGAAAAGAACTGTAATGAAGGTATTTATTAAGTGTGAGTCCTTTGGGGGTATGAAAAGCTGTCTGTATGTGTCCATGGTTATCTTTGTGCACTGTGACATTTAAGAAGCTGGCTTCTGTGTCGCTCCCTTCTGTGATGAATCTTATGTTTTTATGGACAGAGTTTAAGGCCTCTAAGTAGGAGCTCAACTCCTGTAGTGTATTAGGCCAGATCATGTATCTGTCATCTACAGTCGACTCTTGTTAACTCAACTATGCATAGCTCAATACTATCACTTATCTCGACCTGACGGCCCGGTCCCGGTATTTTCCCCTATATGTTATTGCAATTCCACAACGTTTATCTCGACAACGGCTAAGTCAATAAAACTGATAACTCGTTACGAAAAACTGGTCCGGCTGATCAATTTTAGTGTATTTTACAACGCCTAACTCGATTCTATTTCAAGAAATTACCTTTTTATCTGAATGTGTCTCCAATTAATCCACCGCTTTCAACGTTAATTATCCCCATTAAAACCACCAATTGTTTGATCACTTGGTCCATGTGTGTGACACGTGCAATTGTAAATGAGTGTGTTGTATATGCATAATTACATAATTGACCGCGGTCGCCGAATTCTATTGATCTATTGTGGTACAACTTCAAAGCGGCTACATGAGCTAAGGTGTCATATTTGAGCAATCTCTGTCCGATGACTGCTCGTTTTAGATAAGGCCAAAGTATAGTTTAATTGTTTCTCGGGCCAATTTATTTATTTTGAAAAACAGACTTGTGCGTTTAAGGCTATTTTCGGACATTGGTCATGTCATGACAAAAATAGATTAGGAAGGCATATGCACAGCAAGCCGACGAAAAGTAAAACGTGCATGTACACTGTTCGGGCTTAAAATATGACGACATACGGAAGGGTAAAGCCTGCGACCGCGGGACCAGTTGCCGACTGAAAAAGCTATGTTTATTTTGTTTTGTCTTAGAAAGTGAAAAAATAGTCATAATGTCAGGACTGTAGCGGTACCTGAGAAATTCTAGCGGTACCTGAGAAATTCTAATGTTTCAATTTCAAATGTCAATTGATTCTTGGGTCAATTCATCCCGCAGTTTATTAATGAAATAGCTCCATATAACGATCTATTAATGGACGATTTGAACGTGAATTATTTCGCCCCAAAATGGTAGGTATACGTCATGATTTGGTTACCTCGAACTACTGATAACTCGACATATTTTGCCCAGTCCCTTGAAATTCGAGGTATCGAGAGTAGACTGTATATATCTCCACCGCTTTAGAGGTTGTAACCTGGATATGGCTAAGAACTTTATTTCAAGTTTTCCCATAGTAATAATCAGATAGTTTTGTGCACATGTTGTTCGCATTGTCCTCTCTGTGATCTGTACATAGAGTATGTTCCTGAATTGAAGTGCTGTTTTAGTTAGAACGAATTGTAATAGTCTGAGTAAGGCCAATGATTTTGGCTCTTTTGTAGATTTAAAGTACCGGTAGTTAGTGTGGCTGTAGCTCCTGGTTAGCTGTATATTCAACTTCTTTTGTCCCTTAAATATTGGTATGTTGTTCTCACTGTGTGGATCGGTTGAATCTGATTGTCGTTTTTTTGTTAGCATTTCGGTTACTAGTTACCTAGCGGAAGTGTAGTCAAGGAGATGGATGCCAATGGTGTCGCTGTTAGCGTGTCTTTGAACGTCTTGTTGTCGTCTTGGGAAGTCATTATGATCGCTGAAAGATGATAGACATTTCATCAAATGTCTGTCAGATTAATAAAAAGTCAATTGTCATATATGTCTGACAGACATTTGATGAAAGGTCTATATCATCTTTTAAGATTGCAAGTAAATTGTGTTAATTCACCATGTGATAATCTGTTATGGTACCGTTTGGTACTCCCAGTACTATACAAACTAGGGGATATATAGTTTTGCCTGTCCAGAAACAGTGTGATATTCGAACATTAAGACAAAATTGGTGATAAACCCCAAAACAAATCTATTATTTATTAAATTTTTCTCTCTCCCTTTCTTTGGAAATGGACCTGCCACAACTGAAATATTGTTGACAGGGTCATTAATCTGAAACACTCACAAACAAGGCAAGGAAAATTTCGGCAGTATTGTGAAATATTGAGCATGTTTAGCTCATTAAATCACAATCATGCAAAGTGCTGGGGTGAATTCAAAATACCGTATATATTCTATATATTTATTCTCATATCATCTGCAGGTATGGTCAAGATGCGGGACAGCTGACAGAGCACACTTTATATTCTGTTGGGAATGTTGCCATGACAGCTTACAATGCTAATCACCTTGGGGTCAAGGCCATTGCTAAGAGAGCAGCAAAGGACACTGGGAAGGCTGTGCTACAAGACTTTGCTGAAAAAAGGAAAGGGGATAGTTCAAGCTCTCTTGGAGCTTCAGGACAAGACAAAGAAAATGTGAAAGAGAAAAAGAGTTGAGAGGGATCATTCCTTGAACATCAAGTATATACAGTTTCACCAAAGGAGATGTCATATTGAAAAAATGACATCCATTTGTGGCCAAGGATAAGAAATTGCATTTTTTGGCTTGCAAACATCAATTGTTTGCTGGATACAGTAAAACCTTTGGAGCATTCTGCAATACTGTTGACCAGCATTAAGCAATAATTGGTCTTGAAAACCAATTTTTGGTCTTTTTGAGAGTAGCTGTTTTACACAGGTTTTACTGTATTCCCAATGTTATGGGCTTCATTTCATAAACATTATCAACTATTTAATACACTAGTGACTAGTGTATTATCAAGTTTAATACATGACATACCATGTGACAACATTCCCAGACACAAAGTCATATGGTAAATACAGTAAAACCTGTGCTAAACGGCCACTAAAAATAGACAAAGCAAAGATCTTAATGACAAATGGTAGTTTAATGAAGGACGAAAGTATTAGGAGCATTCTGCAATACTTTTGACATGCATTAAGTGATAATTAGTCTTGAAAACCAATTTTTGGCTGTTTTACTCAGGTTTTACTGTATGCATGAAAGCACAATGATTCTGATCAGCCTGCAAGTATACACAGGTTGATCATTAGTGAGCTCATTTGTAACAGCTATTTGAACCCTTTTCATTCTGATGGATTATCCCATATATATTGATAGAATAAGACTAAGTATGGAATTGTCCATTTTGTATTTAAAGGGGCTGCCAGTCAAAATTTCTATAAAATGATGTATTCCTGTCCGTGAATAATGATTTTTCAGCTTAGTTTTCAGCTTAGCAAACAGTGCAGACCCTGATGAAATGCTGCATTGTGCGGTCAATGTTTGCCAATGTAGTGTTTACCAGTATCCAGAATGAAAAAGGTTAACAGCCTCCTTTACTGAAATGTACATGTTTTATATTTATTACAACCTGCAAAGTCATCAAAATGTTATGTTACCATGTCGTCTACTGCAATCAGGTTTCTATATTCAGAGAGCGAGAGAGAGAGAGCATGTGAGGGTAATTGAGTGAATACAGTAATTACATGGATGAAAGTTTTCAGGATTATTCCTGAATTCAGGGTTTTGAGGCTGACTTTCTATGGAAAGTCAGCCTCAAAATGCTGAATTTAACAGATTATAGTAGCAGCTCTCATTTATTTTCAGTTACTCTAAAGACAATTGACCAGTTAAACTGAAAATTGTTGATATTTTGTAAGCATAATGCAAGTTTTGAGATTTGAATTTCTAAAGTCCAGGATTTGTGAAATTTAGAACTTTCACCAATGTAATCAATTTAAAAAGGCACCTTTTCTGTGATATATTTATATGTGAGACAGAAGACACAAAAACGATTGAGCCGGTTCATGAGCTCTTGGTCGTTATTTCATCAGCGAACAGCCAGGGCTCCCTCGAACCTGCACATCTTTGTAGTCTGGCCAGAGTCTTCACTGCTTGCTTGCTTAAAGAATGGAAGTAAAAAGAAGGCATATCATACCCCTAGCCCCACTAGATAGCTGAGCATGTATGTGTAAAGAATGGCTTCTAACATATGTGATAAGTACTAAAATCTCATGAGCACGAAAATCTGTCTTCTGGGTTTGCAACCATGGTACATCAGGGTTCAAGCTGTTTGCAAAAGGCTATTAGCAGTTGGCAAAATGATCCACTGGCATGCACAGTGTTATAACAGGTAAATACTTTAGTGTTCAATATATTTTCTCATATAGGGATATACATGCATATGTATACCGCATGTATACCATAAATATTCTGACACTTAAAATACATTCAACATGCTATGCCCTTTAAACAAAGCAAAAGTAATATTCAAAGGATCTAGATAGAATCAGTTTTACTTTCCAATGCTAAATGGGACACTTTCATTCCTTCAAAAATATTTATTTCTTTTGTTGAGCTTTCAGTGTTGTATTATTTACGGTACATGTAGTCAAAAATGTACAGGTAATTTCTAAATTATCTCCCCAAAATCATTTTATTACAAAACATATTTTGTTTTTAAAACAATTTCATCAATTATCGTGATTTGTTAATACTCTGCATATGGTATTTTCAATAGATATCACCATGCCTACCAAATAAATCAAGAAAACGTTCAGAAATCACTTTTTAAAGCACTTTTTATTTTCATGAAATTTCAGACCCCCTCCCCTTTTTACCCGCCATAACTCTCGAATACGTAGGAATTTTGAAAATATTTTGCTAGCTTGCTCTTGTCATTAGATTCACCTATTGCAGTGATACTACATGCACCACACTAGAAGCTCAAAAGCAGCGTTCTGGGAATCAGAAAAATAGGCGTATAAGGCCCAAACCGTCAATGATCCTTTAGGTAAAATAGTTTCGAGAGATATTTGGTGTCAAAGACCAAAAATTGGTTTTTGAGACCAATTATTGCTTAATGCATGTCAAAAGTATTGCTGAATGCTCCAAGGGGAGCATTCTGCAATTATTTCGACCTTCATTAAGCTACCAATTGGCATTAAGATCTTTGTTTCATCTATTTTTGAGTGGCTGCTTAAGACAGGTTTTACTGTATTATCTAGTCTCTGTAGCTGAGCAGGTTGGTGTGAGTCTTACCTGGCTGCAAAGGTATAAAACTTTTTTTCAAGCTCAACTAAACTGAGCATGAAAATTCAACTGCTCATTAAAATAAAATATTGAAAAATGAACATTTTTACCAATACTCCATATTAACTCCTTTGAAATACTATGTATTTGAAAATATTATGGAAAATGGAGCATTTGCTCTTTGGAGCAAATGCTCCATTTTCCATAATATTTTCAAAAGTATTCAAAACTAAATTTACTTAAATTTTTCTTGATTTTCAATGTTGTCTAAAAATAGAAAATGATGTCATGATCTAAAATAGTCTATTGAGTAAAGGGTTAAAACACTCAGCTGTTGTATCTATCCTCTGATGCTCAGCCACTGGTTGAATATGAAAAGCAACTGCCCTAGGAAGAGAATAAAAATTGGGGAATGTCATGCAATAGACTATGGATTCCTACGTTTGAGGTATAAATATGAGCTCAGAAAGTATTCTCATTATGTCATATTTTCTTTTCGCATAATGAACATGTTCCTGTCGGATTCTGTAACTTCTTCATTACCCGAAAAAAAATGTGACAAAACGAGAGAGCTTTCTGAGCTCGTATTTATACCACAAATTTAGGAATCCAGTATTTATACTACAAATGTAGGAATCCAGTATTTATACCACAAATTTAGAAATCCATATAGGCTATCGCAGGACATTCCCTGATTTTTGATTCTCTTCCTAGGACAGTTGTTTCTCATGTTTAACAGTGGCTGAGCATCAGAGAGATTGGTAGACGTGATTGATGAGCAGAATAATTTTCCTGCTCATTTCAGTTGAGTATGAAATTATTTTATAACCTCGAAGTCTGAGCACAACCTGCCAAGGCAGTTTTTGGGAGTCTGCTCACATGATTCTTAGTTATATTTATTATTGTATTTGTGTATTTAATTTGCTGAGGTAAAAGTTTCTAAAATTGAGAACACTTATCTCTGGCAAGCTTTTCTCAATTAAACAATTATTTGCATGTCATGGAATCACAAAATGCTTCTCAGAATAGCAAACAGTGAAGACCCTGAATGATCAGGCTGCTCCTTCAGGAGAGTAGCAATCTGATCTGGGTCTGCCCCGTTTGTCATAGCCTTTTTTCAAAAGTAATTTTTGTTTGAATTTTTTTAACTTTTACCATTTAAATCAGAGCTATCCCACCTATATTTGTTATCCTATTACTGTTATAAGTATTATGTTAATTTTTGTAGTATAATTAAATTATTTTTTCTACCTCCATATTAGTTAAAAAGATAATAACAATAATCTCTCCCAATTGTACAGTTTCCCCAAAACTTTCTCATTTTCACCCTTTGAACACCTCTTAAACTTGTAGTCAGAAGACAAACCAACAATTTTACCTATCTGCAAGAGTCCTCCTGTTCTAGCTCTTTCTGAGCTAGTGACAACTTTTGTCATCTGCTGATAACCTTCGCGATCAGTTTGGACCCAGATCAGCACCGACATAACGTCGGTCCTGATCTGGATTCAAAACCTAATTGACATTGATTTTCAAAAGTTGCTCTATATCTTATAGAACAAATAGTTGGATTTTAGTGCAATTTTGTATATGCATTGGTATACTTTAAGATGCAGTTTGCAACAATAGCATTTTTTTTTTGAATACCAGCTGTCAGAGTTTGGCACTTGATTGGCGTTTAAATAGAGGATCTTACATGATTGCTCATGAACTATTGAATTTATTAAACACATTTGGGGAAAGCAATAAAATGTGAGGCTTGTCAAGATTTTACCTACTTTTTCGCAACAAGTTAAATAAATTCAGTAATACAGGAGCACATATGTCAGATTCTATATACTGCCGTTGGAACATGACCATGGACAAACCAATACTCGAGCGCAAGCACAACGATTGTCAGCAGCTCATCACAAAGTCACATGGTCGATCCTGATTGAATTCATATATTAGGAAAGCAACGCCTACCTTGTGTAAAGGGAAAGGTCACTGTATACGTAATGTGTCAGTGCTCCGAAAATAGATGCTTTTGGCGTGTCATAGATCACAAATATCAGGCTCTGTGCTGTGTAGCTTGGTGCACAGTTTTATTCCGCAGCATATAAACGTATCATGTATCCAATAAATTCTCTCCTGGGTCTGTGTAGAAAGATTGTGCTTGCAGTAATCACACATTTCTTACGGGATAATAAAGCTGACCGTATTAAACAAACAACGCTTTTAAAGTTTGTTGCTGTCTTTTAATAGAAACTAAATAAGGAACGACATTTCATGTGAATTGTCTGCTGGTAGATGATTCATATGAAATATCAAGGTATATTTTCTTCCTGAAATTCAAGCAATACATCACAAAAGTGTACAGTGCATTTTGTCATGATTGGCGTTTTAAGGGTTAAGATCAAAGCAGTATTAATTTCAAAGCCTTTTCAAGCTCCAGATAAAAGATTTTTTGACACTGACATGATTTGAAATGACCTTATTATGTTGCATAATTATTTATAGAAACTAGTTACTCTTTGCATGCTGGATAAGTTTGCATAGTTTTGTCAATATAAAGACTATTTTAGGAACATCACCAGACAGCTACAGACGTTTGGTTGGGTCTGATCTGGGTTCAAACTGGGCGACAATCATTTTGTGTCACATTCGGGACAAACTGATCTGTTAAAATTGTATGCAAGGGTAATAGCGCCAGCAGGCAAAGTTAAAACGACAAATCTATTTGCAGACAATTAAGAGATTATGTTACCGAGACAGTTCAAATTTCTGTCTTGAAGGCTTTGTATATTGTGACATTAGACACCACAAATGGAGTGTTGCATATATATTACACACTTTCCTCCCTTGTCACCCAGACGGTTTGAAGTGTTGCGGTTAATAACTTTACACAGTAGGCGGGGAGAGAACAAACCAATCTACATCTAGCACTTGACTGAATCATTTTTATTGACACATCGACTTGACATCGTCGCTCAGACTCAATGTCCATGGTCGACTTCCATCTACAGTATCATATGACATTAAAAATTGCCTTTAAATCACATTTTTGATGAAAAACATTAAGATTTTATCATCATGTATGCAACATTTTATGGTGTCATATGATTAATCATATTTTTGTGTTCTATCTTTAGAACAAATGGATTTTCTTCTTCTGTGTTTCTTCTGTTATGTTAATTTTTGTAGTATAATTAAATTATTTTTCTACCTCCATGTTAGTTAAAAAGGTAATAACAATAATCTCTCCCAATTGTACAGTTTCCCCAAAACTTTTAAGCATAAGTATTGATCTATCTGTAAAACAGCCCAGCTTGCAGAAGATTTGTAAGAATATGAGTGCATCAGATCTGTTACATCTGTGTCTTTAGCCAATATTTACATGAGGTTATATGGGCCTCGCCCCGAGAAAACCTGTCTTCAGGGCGCCGACAAAGTGTGTTTCAAACACCAGTCTCCTCAGCTACTGAGACTAGCTAGAAAATTGAAATTTCACCTGCAGCAAGTTTACATATGATACTTTCTAAAAAGCGAATAACAAAGGTGCTGATCAGACTGCGCTGATGTGCAGGCTGGGCTGCGCCTGTGTTTTCACAAACCCCCAAAGACAGGTTTTCTTGCGTCAAGGCCCATATAAGGATGTATCTAAGGGATCTTAAAATTGGAGGACCTGAAAAGGGCAATAAGACTCATTCATATAGATTGAATTGGAAACTTTATCTACATCCATTGCATTAAAACCATCAAGCTCTTGATAGGGATTTTTCTCCTACGTCCACATGTACTGGTATTCTCCAGGGCTTAGGGATCTGGCAGTTTGTAATGTTCTCCTAGGTGAAGCCCACCTCATTGTCTTTTGTGGTCATCAAAGTCTTCATTGTCATTGTTGTCTTAGTCATCAGTTGCTTGCGTTATCTTTGCAAAATTTACCTAGAAAATACCTTCCTCCTTGCTGTACATGCAATTACAAATACAGCACTTCTTGGGCACTCTTACGATAATCTATGGTTCAACAAGCCTTTAGATAAGGGTATGTAATTAAAAATTATTTTTTCTAATTTCTCAACCAAAATATATGTTGTGGGTACTCAAAAGAACACCCAAAACAAATGTTTAAACTGATGGATAAGAAAATATTCATAATTTTACCAGTCACTCCACCTTCATTAGCTTATTGATGGACAGTTTTAGAGGGTAAAATATCTATGTCACACGGCAAGTGATTGTTGCTTATCTGGTCCTATAGTTATCACACTACTTGTGACATTTGAAGCTGTCAAGTATGAGAAGACTTCTTTGTGATGGCTCTTGGGGGCTTATCTAAAAATGCAATACTTAATGAGATAGTCGCCAGTCTACACTTTATTTTGGCATTGGGAAGGGTGTATATCGTTTAGCGATTTTTGTCCATATTTTTTATATTGTTTAGCGATTTTTGGGGTCTAAAATTTAACGATTTTCAGGCTATAATATAATGAGGATCAAAAAAGTTATGATTATCGATTAAACACATTCTAAAATTAACAAGTAGCGCTTTTGTACACATAAATTTAATTTACTGATGAACAGGTGTATTTTATTGATTAGGCAAATATTTTTAGTGTAAATGATAAACTGGCCAAAATTTAAATGATTAGCAATTTTCAGACCCCCCACCCCCATCCAGACCCTCATATATATTTGAGAATATTTTGTGCGGCTGTAATCCTCCTCCATCCATGTGCACAGTGGGAGACCTTTTAGCTACTGAGTTCAAGTTTTAACACGAATATTTCAGATGATCCCAAATGTACTTTTTGCGGAGAGGAAAATGAAACCATTTCACATCTGCTCTGGAACTGTTCACACACAAATGCATTCATTACAGAGTTAACAAAGCAGTTCCAATATAGATCAATTATATTAGACCTAAATGAAAAAAGTTTTATCTTAAGTCTTTATCCAAACATTATGCCGGAAATAATACAGCTCTTAATGTTAATAGTCAAATACTATATATACATGTGCAGAAATAATAAATGTGCAATGAATTTTAAAGTTTATAAATCATATGTTAAGACATTCTATCAGGCTCAAAGAGAGATTGCTTTAAGTAATAATGATATTGAAAACTTTCAAAAAAAATGGTACCGATACCAATGGTTACTAGTGTAATCCTGTTAAGCAAGAATTTTATACATAATTATCGGTATCAAATAATAAAAAATTGAGAATAACAGTCCACCCCACATAAGAATTATTTATAGCACAAGCCAATGAAGGCAACCCTGCAAGACTGATCACAATAAATATATATAATTTTTTTTTTTTTTTTTTCGTTTATTGTAAGTATACCATAATTACCATTGTATGATTATCATCAGTATATATATATATTTCATGTCATTGTGTCATTGTATGAAAGGAAGAAAGAATGAGCTAGTTGCATGATCAAAAATCTTGGTATGCTACCCTGGGCTACCAAGGTTTAATTGTTACAGGGCAATACTGAATAAATTAACAGACGAAAAAAAAAAAAAAAAAAAAAAAAAAGTTTTAACACCAGATGCCAAAGAGTGCGAGCTTCAATTCATTGCTGAACTCAATTTATTCTCATGAAGTGAACAAATGTATATTTCATATGTGGCATTGTCACTCATGAAATAAACATTTTTCACTTGATGAAATAAATGTCATATTCATTCCAAAAATACCTTGAAAATCCTCTGTATACTTCACTGCATTTTATATTTTAGAGGATTCTCATAATTTGTTGATGTCAAAACAGCCAGTTTTTTTAAATTATTAATTTATAGCATTTTTTTCATGCAGTTTTTATACATGTAACATGTTGCAATAAATTACTTGAAAATGTGATTTTTTGTTTGCTTCTGTCTGATTCAAAATCTTTATGAATTGTAAGCTTTATCCTTTATAGGTCTGTCCATTGTGTGTTGAGCATACTTTAGATCATGGTTAAACCAATTTTAATAGTGAGTGTGACCAGAAAATGCCACAATCACAAACTACAGTCCAACCAACGGCACTATGAGGAAGAGGCAAAGAACAGTAACAGAAACATGACATTCAGAATACCACAAAAGTAAAGCAACCAGCTATCTCTTCCGGGGCAGGATGATTGCAAAGCTAGAAAGACACAAACTACTGCACAACAAAACAAGGACCCAACACAAAACTCACAAACAATGGGAGCAACAATAGACAATGAGTAAACAACAGCAGAACCACCGCCTTAGAATGGACAACAGCCAAAGCCACTGGGAGGGGGGAGTTAAACTAATTTTATAGGCCAAATCTTTGCCCTAGATTCTGTTGTTGTAAAACACAAAATTAGTTTAGCTCACATGGAGGCTCCTAACTTATGCAATGTATCATCATCGGGAAATAACCAAATCAATTAACAAAGTATGATGAAACAATGAAAAGGGCTCTCACCCACCGTTGTGCAATTAAAGAGGAAACCATAGCTTTAAACCCTGATTGGGTTTATAACCAGGCTTGCAGACTGCCGCATAACATTCATTCTATATCCCACTCTGTTATAATGCTTAATGATCTTTTTAAACTGATCATGAAAAGAAGGCTTTCCAACGATTCTTTTGAATTAATAAAGCAAATCACCATAAAGTACTGGCTGTACAATGCCTTGTTGCAGAAGAGTTTTCAAGCCAGCATTGTATTTAACGATCAACTCATAGTGTCTTGGGTAGAATTTAGAAAATGCTGTTTATGAAGTTTATGATATTGATAGCCCTGTTTCAGCAATTAAGCAGTCAAAAATTGGTTTCTGTTGTTATCTTCCACTTTAATTGAGTTCCAAAACCAAATTTTATGTACAAAAAGAGACCCAGATCAGACCGCTGCTTAAGGAGCAGTCTGATCAGGGACTATTTGTTTGCGCTTTTCAGTAAATTAATTATTGTTAATTGAGTTTGACATGTGATTTCCAACAATGTGGCATTTTGACAAGTGTAGACGCAGATGAGCCTGTGCAGCCTCCTTTTAAGCTTAGAAGCTCCAAATGATGTTCATTCAGTAGCTTAACACTCATAGAATATTCAAACGACTAGCAAAGGCTCTGATCAGACTGCGCCACATTGTTTGAAATCTCATGTCTTGCTCAATTAGAATGGATTTGTCCAAATCATTAACCAGAATAATCCGATTTAGAAATTCAGCACTTAAAGGGTTAACATACAGTGATTGCAAAACTAGAATGGACATAAAGTAACATACAACAAAACATAGAACAATTACAGACTCCCACAATGGTAGTAACAACAACAGAACCACTGCCTTAGAACGGACAGCAGCCTAAGCCACCAAGGGGCTTAAATGCATTTTACTGGTACCAAATCTTCGCCCTAGATTCTGCTGTTGTTGAAGTACAAGAAATGTTCAGCTCGCATGGAAGCCTTCTAACTAATGCAATGTATCACCATGGAGAAACACTCTAATAAAATTAACCCAACGATCATAGAGTCTGGGGCCTGACCCACCGTATTTTTAACAAAAATTTGTTTTTTATAGCCTGATTTCAGCAAAGAAATTTGATACCACGATAGTACGGAGTTATATACATATGTACCCAAAGCGAAATAATAGCAACCAACCAACGAGTGTTGGTTGCTTTTACGATTAGACATGCTTTTTAAATGACATACCTGCAGACTATGCAAAGCCAACCCGGAAACAAGACAACACTTCATTAGTGAATGTTCATTTCTCAACAACGAGAGAGCAGCATATTCTGAAAAGCTCGAATACATACTAGGCCATACTGTTCTGTTTTGTAGTTGGTAAATCTCCTCCGCTGACTTTTCCGCGAACCGTCTAAGACGTAGTCTGCCAAGCAGTAAGAAAACACTTTTAAAGCTCTATATACACTGGTGTAAGAATTAATATATACGCTAAAGTTTATGATAAAAACTGTCTTATCTGTATGTCCTCAGGAGCTTATGTTGGTAATCTCTTTAATTCTGCTAGCCTTTTGTGGTGAATTTTGTGTATGTATTCCCTTGTCTGCAATTCAAGCAACCCCCAGGTAATATTATCAAACTGTTCTTTCTCACTGTCAGAAACCCAGAAGACCTTGTTTGTCACATCGAGGCCCATAGGCCTAAATTTTCTATCATTATATACGGCTATTCATGATCAGATTTATGCGGAAACTCCCATCCACTCTGGAAAATAACAAAGATACACATTTAAAATTTCTTAGAAATACTTGTCCGGACCCCCTGGAAAATCATATGACAAAACTGCAGATGCCAAAATACCAAAATAATGCAAAATATTTAAGAACAGGACCTCTAAGAATCAGGTCACTATAACCCAGATAATGTCCCCCCAGAAGCTAGGAATAAGTACACATGCATGACAGACATTACCATATCAATAAATGGCATCACAAAATTGTTGCAAGGTCTCAAACCAGACAAAGCACCGGGTCCTGACCGCATCAGACCCCTATTTCTACAAAAGCTCCACTCTGAGGTCGCTCCCATCCTACATGTGATCTTCTATAAGTTTCTCCACGAGGGTACCTTGCCCTCTGACTGGTTAAAGGCCAATGTTTCGCCCATCTACAAGAAAGGAGATAAAACATGCCCAGCCAACTACAAGCCCGTCTCCCTCACATGCATCCTATGTAAGCTATTAGAACACATAGTTACCTCAAATGTAGTGAAACACTTGGACAAACACAAGACCCTCTATTACCTCCAACATGGCTTCCGCGCCAAGAGGTCATGTGAAACACAGCTAACTATGCTCATTGAGGAAATACAACAAAACCTGTCAGACGGCAAACAGACAGATGCCATCTTGCTGGACTTCAGCAAAGCATTTGACAAGGTGAGTCATGAGAAGCTAATCCACAAACTTCATGGTTATGGTATCCGTGGCGAAACCTTGTCTTGGATTAAGGCTTTCCTTGATCAGATCTACATCTTTCCCGGCTATTCTTCCCCAATTTTGGGGTCTGCTGGCAAAAGCCATTTTAACTTGATTGTGATCAACTCATGGCAGCATCTGAGAGAAATATCTCCCTGACCTGTCTGCTGAACTCCACTGGGACTCAAATTAGCTCATTTAATTGCTCTTCTGGATAAAATTACTTTTGAGTCAGCAAGGTGGCTGTAAACCAGCCTGTTCAACTGTTATAATAAGAACATGCTTGATATTTGTATGTTCTACGCTCCTTCGTATAGTTCCTTATAATTAATTTACTAGATTCCAGTACTAAATAAAACATATTTTAGAAGCAGAAGGGAACCAAAGAAAACCCAGATCAGCTTGCTTAAATTAGCCAGCTACATGGCCATGATTTCCACTGATTAACAAAATATATATCCCGGTTCAAAATAGTAAGATTGAACGTTTAGCTAGTTCAGAATTTTAATCTGTATATGCAGCGAATACCAATGGCACTAATAATAATAATAATAATAATAAAAATAATAATGATAATAATAATAATAGTAAATTAGTAATAATAATGAAATGCGAGTATACGTAATCTATCAAAAACCTACCCCCAATACCCTAATGGGACCTCCTGGTCAGTGCTATTGAATTATTTTATGCATTGATTATGATTTAGGGGTGGGGATCTGAATGATTTATGGGATATTAGGACTTACAGGGCATGTCTCCAGATCAGTCAGGGATTTCAAATTGTAAATTTTATTGTAAAATATATTTACTGAACTACTAAAGAAACCTGACACTCTTCAGTCGCTTCAAACTAGTAAATAACAAATTACAGAGCTAAGCCGATATGCTTATATATCTTAGAAAGTATTCTTCAAAAAAACATATTTATCAAATATAGAATATGACGTCACGACGTCAAAAATACCGTTTTTATCACTTTTGCCTCGTGAGTGTATGTCTAGATATTTTTTGAAAACTTTTTTCATGTATGCAAGGCCAATACCAGTACAGACAAAAGCGCATTTTAAAATTGTGCAATTTCTAGCGGTGACGTATGATATGGGGGTTTTAAGTTGTGCTTTCGACGTTGTCAAAACGGTATTGTGTTTTTCCTTTGTTTAAGCAATTTCTAGCAACTGAAATGACTTGCAGTCAAACAGTCATTGTAAAAGAATGCATTTTCAAGAATCAGAACTTATGTTACACGTCACGTTAAAGGGTAAAAGCGGAGTAAACCAAATTTAACGCCAATTAAGAAACAACGTAAACTATTATAGCTAAGAACCGTTTTTGCTTTGTCAACGAATGTCACCGTTTAGTGTGTGCTGTCTACTTTGTTAAAGTGCCAATTGGCTACACTTCATTTTAATCGCGTATGAATTTCAAGCTTTGCAGTATACACATATCAGCATATAATTGTTACGCTTGACGTCGCTAAATGATGATAGGCGGCAGCTACAGAATTCAAAAGGACTGAAACATTGTCAATATGCATTCCAAACTTGATACAAAGTGAAAAAAGTTGATAAAGGGGCAATCCTTCTTAAAAGCTCATAAAACGCTGATAACGTAAAATTGACGTTAAGAAAATGAAAATATGTTTCTGGGTTGAACAATGGATGCATGCCAGATTATGTCAATGAAATAACAAAGAATCACACTAAAGCGGTTTTGTGGTGAATTTTGCTTGATTTCTTTGTTATTGCAAAAAATTATTTTAGTGGTTACGTGACGTTTTGATAGCTGACGTCTGAAATTAGTTCAGCTTTTCAAATAATCTCAGTGCATCTTCAACTTTAGGCAATGGAAAGACAAGTGTGCATCGTATTAATTTACTACCAAAAATTTGACATAAAGTATGTGTCAGGTTTCTTTAGTTAAGTAATAAAGAGTTAAGTATATCACTTTTTATTACATAAAAATCAGAGCAATCCATTTAGAGATCTGAGTGAGTTATTGTTGTTGTGTTTGTGTTTAACGTCCCACCAACAGCTTAGGTCATATGGAAACGGGACCACAGCTTAAAGTCTCATCCGACAGACTGGTGAAGCAGGGAATCGAACCTGTGACCCCTGGTTTATAAGGCGAGCAGTGATCTGAGTGAGAATTAGTCTGGGCATCATTTGTGTGGTTTTAGGCATGCCCATGGGGCAGTCTTTAGGCACTCCCTGAGGCAACCCTGGTCAAGGTTATGGAATGCATCTTAAAATTATCATAAGAAGCATGATTATATATAGATTAAGGATAGGGATCTGAACAAATTAAGAAATTATAATAAGCCTTTTATTATGAAGTGAATTGGTAGGGCACGCCCAGACACGGGCCAGGGGTACATCTCACTAGTGTTATCGAGTACATATTCTCATAGGAAACATAAATATGTAGTATTTGAATGGTTTCTGAGATATTAGGACTTTTAAGAAGTGGATAGGCCCCTGGCATGACTCCGGGTAATTGCTTCTGATATTTTAAGTTTCAAACTATATGCCAATATCTATCGTATTAAAAGTAGTAATTCAGATAAAATTGGATCGTTTCAGGCAAGTGTGCGGGCCAGCCATAGAGTTAGAATCCCCTTGCACAACTTCACAATCACAATTATGAGAGAGAGCAGTGCATTGGCTAAGCTGTAGAGTGCAGGCAGAGCTGTTGTCTGTTCGAGCCTCACTGGTGTCACTACGTTGTGTCCTCGAGCAAGATGCATAAATATTTGCTTGGAACTGGTTCAACCCAGAAAGACCAGTCCTGATATAACTGAAAAATTGTTGACTGGGATGTAAAGAAACGAATCAATCGAATCCAAAATTTGAGAACAATCTGTCTTGTGGTAAATATGAACTTATACAGACAAAATATTGGTGATAATAATAATAATAATAATAATAATAATAATAATAATAATAATAATAATAATAATAATAATAATAATAATAATAAAATAATAATAATAATAATAATAATAATAATAATAATAATAATAATAAGAAGAAGAAGAAGAAGAAGAAGATAAAACAGAATGTCTCCCCACTTCATTTGGGTCTAGCCTGTCTTCAGGCCCTGTATTAAGACATCTAACTGAAAGTTCTATAACTACTACAGAGATAAATTTATGATACTTTATTACTTCCCCATTGCTCAGAAAACAGTAAATACGACAGTCAGTGACTTTTTTTCAGAGATGTATATGCTTGTATAAGTATGTGCACATATTTTACTATTTTTCTATTTACTGGTCTGATGCCAGTCTACATTTGGGTCCTGTAGCTTCTAACTACCTATGATCATTAAAAGTGAGATTAATGTGTTTTCTCTGGAATAGCTGGCTGGATGAACCTTTTGAAAATCTAAGATCTAGCAGATAATGCTGTCAGAATGGAGAGTAGCCGGTGCTAGTAAAACAGACAGATTGACACAACTAGCAGAGAGTTGTAGGTGAAATAACTTGGGAAAGATATTGGTCTGTAATGGTAGGTCAAAGACTGTGGTCCTTGAGGGGGATTGTTCTGAGGAGGTATCAGTTACATCAGGTGTTCCGCAAGGATCTGTCCTTGGACCAATCCTCTTCGTGGTTTATATTAATGACCTGCCTGAAAAGGTTAAGTCCCAGGTAAGGTTTTTCGCTGACGATACAGCTGCCTACCTAGCAATCACAAAGCCTGCTGAGTCAAAGCAACTCCAAGATGACCTTGATACCCTCCAAGAATGGGAATTAGACTGTGAACTGTTTTCAATTCTGTCGGTGAACTGTCTTGGCGGTGAACTGTCTCGATTCCGCTGTTGTCCAATGAAATGTGTCCACGTGCTTGAGTCCGTATTTAACGCTTTCTAAGCTATTTCCGGTTTCCTCCGGTCCACACTTCTGAACTCATTTTCTTCCATATTTATACAGAAATATACGAGGTATGCTATTTTACGGAGCGATATCAATACTCAATCGGTCTGTATCCGGTATAGAGCTCAAGCGTTGGCTCATTGAATAAAGAAAGCGATATTTCAATAGTGTCATTAGTTTTCGCGACAATTTCTAGAACAGCCCCTTTGTGTGGTCCTGTGCAAGAGACGATTGAGGTATTATACCTCAATTTAAGTATAAACCTCAATGTTGAAGATTTATGGACTATGATCAAAACTAAGATTTTGAAATAATGGACAAATTCATTCCTACAAAAATATAGAAAGGGAGGAGATCAGTCCCATGTTTAGCTACAAACTCCGACGTATGACTAGGAGGAAAGCACGCCTCTATAAACATGCAAAAAAATCTAAACAGTGGACAGAATTTAAATCATTTCAACGTCAATGTAAGAAAGCATTCAAAGAAGCGGAAGTAAATCACATCAATGATGTCATCAACGAAGGACTCCAAATTAAAAATAGCAAGCCGTTTTTGAGATATGTTAAATCAAGGAAACAGGACAATATAGGTATTTCACCGCTCAAAAAACTCAGTTCTCTACTCAGTGAAAGTAAAGAAAAAGCTCAAATATTAGTCGAACAGTTCAGATCTGTATTCACAATAGAAGATTCTTCGGACATGCCGCATATGGAAAAACAGTATCGACATAAACTCCCAGACTTAACTATCAAAACAGAAGGTGTTGAAAAACTTTTGAAGAACATTGTTACGTTTAAAGCATGTGGACCTGATAACATCCCAAGTATTATTGTAAAAAATTGTGCAGTCCAGTTAAGCATAAGAACTAAATTTCAGTTGTCGGTAGACAGTGGAACTTTACCTAAAGACTGGTTAAATGCAAACGTATCACCGGTGTTCAAAAAAGGAGATGTTCGTATGGCGGAAAACTACCGGCCTGTGTCATTGACTTCAGTATCCTGTAAACTTCTTGAACATATAACAGTGACCGGGAAAGAATTTTTTTCTATGCGACAATGGCCCTTCATAATCCAAAATCAATGTGACATTTTGAAAACCAATGTGACATTTTCAACCAATTATCTTGTATTTTCCTAGTTTTCTTAGCCTTATGACCCGACTGGTCCGAAGACGATGGTGACAAATTCTCATCTGACGTAGATGGCAAACTTTGTTCAGACGACGACACTCGGTCTACAAGTTGCGTGGAGTCAGATTCTGTGACATTCGTGACAGGTTGTTTATCGGACTCGGGGCCGGGCAATGTTTGAGATGAAACTGGGTTAAATGGCTTATCTTGAGTGGATGATTTAAATAAGTTACTGATTAGGCCCTGATTATCCGGTCTTTTCAATTTTTTTTTTTAGGTGGCATGGTCAAAACAAAAGTAAATAACTTGATCCGCGATCGTTACAGCGCAGACGATGTTTACTATTTGCAGCGTTCGCACAGACCAATGACGTCATTAAAACATGTGTAGTTACTCGGGTGCTTTATTGTAAATGAAAAGCGTGAATCACAGCGTCTGTATTTATTTATTTGTACTCACCTATTTCGTACTCACCTATTTCGTACCGAAAATGATCGTAAAAATCGGAAAGAGACCTGGGCGCATCCATTGCAAAAAACGATGTGACATTTCCGTTTTTAATGGGACTATGGCGCATGGCGCATGCCTTTCCCGGTCACTGATATAATTTGTAAACATTTGTTAGATCACTTAGAGAAGAATAAAATTTTGACAAATTTAAACCATGGATTTAGAGCAGGATATTCTTGTGAAACACAGCTCCTAACTACAATGCATGATCTTCTAAGGAACAATGACATAGGACTCCAAACGGATATGGTCATATTAGACTGTTCAAAAGCATTCGATACAGTACCCCTAGGGAAACTATTACATAAACTTGAAAAATATGGAATTAGTGGAAACATACATAGTTGGCTAGAGATGTTCTTGACAAAACGACACATGCGTGTAGTCGTGGATGGAGATTTTTCTGATTCCGTTACCGTTGACTCTGGAGTACCTCAAGGGACAGTTTTAGGTCCACTTCTCTTCCTCTGTCACATAAATAACAGGGCTGGAAAATTCTACTCGTCCGCTCGCCATGGCGAGTGGAAATTCTCGCTGACGAGTAAATTTTTAATCTGCTCGTCCTTAAGGGCGAGTGAAAATTGCTTTCAGAAAATAAAGAATTCGTGGTCTGTACGGTAGAAATGGGAAAGCGTCATATACACAAAGGAATTTGATTTATTTCATCTGAGAACATCGTAATTAATTTGTTAAAGTCAGAAAAAACGAATGCGTAAACAAGGTTGTCCATAGCAACGCTTACGGCCAAAATGAGGCAGACAGTGTATCACACTGAATAATCAATATTTCTATCGGAAAAACCCAGACATGTGCTTGTTTTTCAAGTAGAGCGAGCCGATGACAGCACTTTGGGGCCAAAAGAAGGTGGTGGGGATAGTGAAAATACGTAAAGCATGCTGCCGAACACTCTGAGGCCGAACAAGAAGAGTAAACAAATGTTGGCAAGACTAAAAGACAGTGAGTTTTGAAAGGTTTTAATGACAGGGGATCTGGATGGAATACCATGAGAAGCAAGTGCTTTATTTTGTCAAATTTGTCATTAATGCCCTAAACAAGTATTCAACACTGTTTAAAACAGTTTTTATATTACTTCAACACTTTCTATTTACCTCCCTACAGTATCAAATGAACGGTAAAAACTATCTACATGTATGTGGTCAGATTTTTGGTTTAAAAATATTCTGTGGCAATTTGATGTAGGACGAGCAGAATCACGTAGGGACAAGTAAAAATTTTATGGCACTCGTCCTGTGGGACAAGTGGACTTTGAAAAAAATTTCCAGCCCTGAATAACCTACCAGACTGTGTCAAGTCCCAAGTTAGATTGTTCGCGGACGATTGTCTACTATATAGGACAATAAATTCTCAAAGTGACCACCTAACATTCCAGAAAGATCTTGAAGCACTTGAAAAGTGGGCGAGTGACTGGAGTATTAGATTAAATGCCAAAAAATGCTACCTAATGAGTTTCAACAGTAGATCCAGCCATTTCTATACACAGAATAACCATATACTACAGAAAGTTAAACAGAACCCCTACCTCGGAATCTTAATATCAGAGGATCTTAAATGGGAACCTCATTTCATCAAAATTACCAAAAAAGCAAATAGTACATTAGCTTTCTTAAAATGGAACCTTAGACACTGTCCAGAACCCTGTAGAAGAACAGCATATATATCGTTAGTTCACTCAGTACTTGAATATGGATCAATAGTATGGGATCCTTATTATGTAAAGGACATTAATAGAATTGAGAAAATCCAGCGCCTAGCAGTACGTTTTATATCTGGAGACTACGCTACACGCGAACCTGGATGTATCTCCAAAATGCTGAAAGATCAAGATCTTCCATCACTTCAAGACAGAAGGATGGCAGCTAGATTAACGTTCTTCTACAAAGTGGTCGAGGGGCTAGTGCCGGCAATATCTCCAGATGCTTTCCTAAAACCGCAAAGGCCAAAACGCCAAATTCATGCAAAAAAATTTCAAGGCTTTGATTCTAAAAACATTGTAGAAATTCATCAATCCAAAACACCAAATCTTTCATAGTTGAGCAGTCAAACACGGTGCAATATAGCAGTTCTTTTTTTATTAAAACAGTGAGAGAGTGGAACAGCCTAGAAGAAGCTATAGTGTGCGCGGATTCAGTGGAGGGCTTTGTTTCAGCCCTACATTCTAGAGACTTATTCTGGAACATATAAACACTCTCTCTCTCCGGCGCATTTAATGCCGTAACAGGCCCTGCGCTGTATAACTACAGATACAGATTTCGGTTTGTTGATATTTGTATTTCCATACACTTTTAAGCAAATTAATGCTTTCTTGTAAATAAAAGCCCCTTCCTCAATCCATGGCCTCTTCGGCACAGGTGGTCTCGAATGTACCCTTAGGGAAGGGGTCGGCGAAATGCTTGATCAGGTCAAGAGAATCTCAGACATTCCGGATCTTAAATCAGTGCCTAAGATTTGAGTTCCTACATGTGCAAAATATGGGTTCATTAAAATAATTTCCCATTATAAAAAGATTGGCTATAACATTAATGTATTGCAACAGACTGCATGCTTGGTAGTCAACCCAATCACGGTTGGCAACTTTGCTTTCCTCTTTAATTGCACGCCGGTGGGTCGGACTCCAGACTCTATGATGGTTCCGACTTAAAGACTTATCTATTGATGAGATGGTAGGGGCCTGATGCTTTGGCTGTTTGTCGGGCCCACCGGGGTTTACCTGTTGGATTTCTTTTGCTCCGGTATTCAGTTTAATTTACTGTTGAGTCCTTATCCTTGCTTTATCTCCTTGTTATATCTTGATTTATATGTTTTAGGAGATGATGCATTGATAAGTTAGGGGTCTTTCATGCAAACCAAATATCTATGTGTCTTGATCCACATCTGAATTAAGGGTGAGGTTGGCGCCGTTAAACCGGTTTAAGCCCTCCAGTAAAATATTTTACTGACCGTTCCAAGGCGGTACTTCTTTTGTGGATCTTTTCTGTTTTTGTTCTGTCTTGTGTTTGCTATGTTTTGTGCGCGTCTGTTTATATGTGCTTTGTGGTCACCTGCTGGGAAAGGGCTGACCTCTTGGCTCTCGTTTGTGGTGTCTTCTGTGAGTTTGTCACTTTCCCATTGGTATCCTGGGTCAGGTGTGGTACTTGATTGTATCGATTCCTGATCTTTGCACCATTACTTACTTTCATTTTCCCCAAATATGGATAAAGTTAAAAATTTGGTATGTACCAAATATGGGTGTGTTTTTGCCTGTATTCTGGTATTTTAGTCATCCAGGTATTTTAGGATTTATGTAACCTCACACTGAAAAGCTCCGCTGAGATGCTCGGTAAAAATATTGCCAGGCGCTTAATAAAAAGCATTCAAAATCCTGAAATTTTAATCAATAATATGTCCGTAAATATCTATAGTCACAAGAGAATAAAACCAATAGTGTTTATAAATGTTTTACGACATTAGTTGTCGTAAAATGTCATCGTCTTTGCCATTTTCAATGCCGTAAAACGTCATCGTCTTTGCCATTTTCAATGCAAAATACACGGACATGGCCGTATCTTCTCCGAATTCTTGGGCGTTTCAATGCACAGTGCTGCTGTCTTCAGAGACAATTCAAGAGTCATTGAACAATTTACAAATTGACCAAGAGACGATTGAACAACTCAAGCGGAAAAGCCATATAAACTCTTCAGAAAGTGAAGCACAACAAATCCCGTCAGATTCTGGACGGTCAGGGATTGAATCTATGACAACTCACCGACAGACAACTGACTGACAGGACAACTCAGCCTCGGCACTTTTTGCCCGACAACCAACTCGCCGACACGACAAGTCACAGACAATATTTTTAAAAACTCACCTACACTCGCCGACACTCACCGACAGAGACTTTCCTAGAAAAAGGATGAAAAGAAATATTTTTTCAATGTCAATGTTGCTTTATTTTCGGAATGAACACATCACCACTTTGCTTTCAGTAAACACAAATACATGTACATGTGTCACGGCGTCTTTTAGTCTCTATATGGTTTTTAATATTCACACTTATGATAAGTGAAATTGTGCGCCAGACCTTCAAGGTAGTCTAGGAAGTGTTCTCCTTCAGTACGCTCCTCAAATTTGGATACAATATTGTAAATACGCTGATTGAGCTTGATCGAATTCTTGCGCGGCGCAGTTAAATCCTCCCCCATCAAGACAACTAGACGGATCATCTCACAACGCGCTTGTTCGCTTTTCAGTGAATTTATGAATTTGAATATGTCGGGGTGAGCCACACCTACGACACCGGCGAACCTATTGTGCTAACCCTCGGGGAAATTATTCGTTCGTGGATCGCCAACAAGGACGCGTTCGTAAACAGACCAACTAGATGGAACAAATTTTGCATCCTTCCAACCCAAACGAATAGTTTCTCCGGGATCACTCACAACCTTTGGCATTCCTACGTATGTCTTCTCAAAGTACTTCAGGTAATCCTGAAATTCCTCGGGCATAATCATGCTGACCTCCTGAAATCCATTATAAATTTTATCGGCGGGCATAAATGCAAGAGCTGTCACCATGCGCACTTTAAGAGCAAAATCTAGGTCTTCTATGTACCTTTGGCGGAAACCTAAACTGACAATGTTGCGCCAATTTGCTTGACCGAAATGAAAAAAACAGCATTCAATTTCGATCCTGGGGAACACTTCCTTGGCTGCCTTGTGTGACGCTGTCTCAAAATCAAAACAGAAAATTTCAAGATCAACTGTTAGCCCTAACTCAAGCATTTTTGATTTGAGAGCAGTGAGGGCTTCAACATACACGTCTTTTGATTTTTTGGGCAGAAGACAATATACAAGTGGCACCATGCGACCAAGGTAAGAACCGTGGATGCTGTACAGTTGAGTGAACAGAGGCGGAGAAACATTAAAAGTGCCATCTGCATACCAGATTTTACATGATGAAAGATTTGATAGATTCTCATTTGTTGCAAATATGAGTATTCCCCCACTGTCATTATTGCTGTCATATATGACCCAACTTTCGCCATTATTTGTAAGTGACGATTGTCCAGAGAGATCAATCTCTCTGATGCTTGAAGGAGCTTTTGGCATGTGTTTCCTTCTTTCCCGCTGAACGACACGGCACATGGATGGTTCCTTCGGAATAGCCCATTGAGCAGCTGCAGGCACTTTCGAAGCTACCTCTTGGTTGACGATAGAAGATGTTTTGGTCTGACCAGATTTAGCTGCATCTTTCAACCGCTCACGAGCTTTCTCAGCCCAGGGATTCAGTTTGGCGTCGGCCATCGGACATAGTCCGAAAATAGTTCCAGATGTCCGAGAGTTTGCTGTCCAGTTTGGACAGTTTGTCCGAGACGATTTTCAGAAATGCATACTGTACGGTAATGCACAGTGATGCAATAGTATTTTTGTTTTATAAAACGATCGCTGATTGGCCAAATTTCTGTAAGCGGTAGGCTGGTTCGCATAATTTTACCCCTTAAATACTAATTCACTTAAGCAAACCAGTCATAAAGTTTTGTTACGCGACGCCTGATTGGTCTATTGCTTCCTGTAAACTTCTTACCTCGATTTCATCTCGAAGCGGACAGCATATTTGCATTGGCATTCGCCGATAAAATGACGAAAAAACTTAATTGCCACCAAGAAACAACGGGAAAACATGCCCCAAAACAGTTTGCCCCCTCCATCATTACCTGAACAGCCACTTTCCGTGACTAACGAGTCGTGCAGCGGCCGAAAATAGCAGCAAAAAAACTGTATCCCACCCACTTCCACCGATCAGCAAGAAAGCTCCAGTCTCCTCATTAAATAAAAAGCCAGCCGATCAATCAGGCCGCACCTACCATCCGAAATGGTAGCAAAACTACCCCTGTTTTCATTATGAGAAGGGCAGATAGCATTTTCGGTTTATGGTGGTAAAATGAGTGTCTGAAAAAAATGTCCAAAAAATTTCCAAATGTCCGAACAATATTGGGGCTGCTCGGACAAAATGTCCGAAGCGAATTTCAGCCCAGCTGAAACCCTGCAGCCTAAAAAAGAATAATAAACACAATTAAGTTTATTATTCTTTTTTATACAGAGAGAGATGCTGGTCAAAGGGAAATAATAAAAATACAACTTTTCAATTCGTTCCAATAGGGATAGCGAAATTGACAATAAAAAATCAATACTTCGCGCAGTCACAGCAAAAACGAAAGTTAACTTACCTCAATGGCAGCAGAATCGAGACAGTGGTTATGTTCCTGGGTATAACTTAATTCGTCTGTCGTTTGAATGCATCTGCCTTTGCAGTCAGGTAGGTGACACACCCAGTACGACTTCTCACCGCGTACACGGTCCACTTTGTATATGTAGCCTTCAGAAACTAATTTGTTTTTGCCCCTCTGGGATCGGATGAAAAAAAAACAGTCGCCGTCCTTATAAATCGAAAGCCAAAATGTCCAGGCAAAATGTACAAAAAAACCGTTATACATGAGCTTTAGAGATTAGTGAAGTCGAAGTTGAGAATGGTAATCAGTTTTGTAAAGAAATATAATAGGCTTTTGTTTGTGTGTTGTCGTGTCGGCGACTTGTCTTTGTCGTTCAGTTGTCGTGTCGGTGATTATTTTTTTGTCTGCCAGTTTTTGTCTGTTAGTTGACTTTCGGTCAGTTGTCTGTCGGTGAGTTGTCGCACAACACAGGGATTTGATCAGGTCTTAGCCCCAGTACTGTTCAGGCTGGCACTGAGTCTACCAATTACCAATGAGAATGTGAAAGTATTTGTGATTCTCTAAGAAAAGTTCAACTGCCAAATGAATATAAACTGTTAGAGTCAAAAACTGGTATTAAGAGGGAAGATCAATCAATGTTTGGTTCGATTACAAAATCAGCCAGATATACAGAGAATAAAGATACTATGTGTTTCAAAGGTGACAGCTCTGACAATTTAAAAACTGCTGCAGAGATTGCTGCAGCTAAGGGCAGGGGTTTTGCTACGTCCCAAAATGCCACTGGCCCGCAGGGCCACCTGGCCTGAAAATCTACTGGCCATCCAAATTTTCAACTGGCCCGACTATTTTTCAATATCGAGGCCGCTTAGGATGTGAGTGCACTGACGTCCTTTCACCCCCTAGCTTGAGCCCTGTATATAGTAAATGAACTGGAAGCTACAAGAAAAAGATCTGGAATTTATTTTATTTCTTGAAACTGTTCGATCATATCAAATCAAAATGGAGTCAGCATCTGAATCAGAATCCAAGTCCACATCCATAGCTTTAAGAGTGTCATAGTACAATTCCACCACACCCCTCTGAATGTCCGTCTCTACCTGCACATCAGAGTTGAGATTAGGCCCAGCTTTTCAATCAGGGTTCCACTCTCTGAAACAAACAAAAGTGATATAATTTCAGTTTCCAGTCTCTGAATCTGAAGGAACTTACATGCTTGAATTCGGATAATAGGCTTTGTTTTTATTTCTATTGCAGATCAAAACATGAACAGCCAGAGTAGCCTACCATCTGCCTACCATCTTTCCCCCTACCTGCCCTCCCACACACCCCGAACAAAAAAATAAGCATTTAAACTTTTAAAGGCCCTTCAGAACTCATGGAAATGATGCCAAGATGGTAGGAAAATTGAACAGAGAATTTTTCTCTAATATAAAATGCTTAGCCCTCTCCCACTGCCTGCCCTAAAAAAACTAAGTCCAACCCTTAAAAAAATTGGGCATAGGTTCCCCTGTATTTTGTACTTTTTTACTCGCCCCCCAACCCGATAACCCTGGCCATTGAAAAGTGTTGGACAAGAAGAAAGAAGGGGACAAGATGGTGGGGTACATTGACTCATATTGACAAGTGTCTGCGTTCAATGTACCGCCTTGTCCTCATTTTACCTTAGATAGATAATAAAATGAGACATACCTCTCTAGCCTCACTCAAAGAAAGCAAATAAGCTTGGCTGATTTGTTTTGTTCTGGTTATTTTTACTGTCTTCTGTATTTCTTCGGTGGCATTTTTTCCTTTTCATTGAACTGCCAAACTCCCGGACAAAGGCGTCCTGCTAGCGATCGTTTCTTCCCTGGTCCTAAGACTTTGCTCGAGGAGACACTGTGTAGCTATAGGGGGTGTACGAGTCCATATTCTATTCTATTCTACCGCCGAATTGGCAACCGGAAATCGATACGAAACGGATAAGACAGAGGCTCTCCGCGTGCTGTAAACAAAACGAAAGTACAGCAGTTTACCGATAAAAAAATCTACTTTCAGCCCCAAAAATAGCCGGCGGTAGCATGCGAAATCGTCGGGCGCCTGGCTTACAGAGAACACTGATCACGGCGGACGTTTTCAGCCGAAAACACCGACTTCTGATTAATTTTTCAGGCGAAAAATTCAACTGGCCTGGCTGACCTGCTACAGCGTGATTTAACTGGCCCAAGCTGAAAATTTACTGGCCCGGGCCAACGGACCCGCGCTTAAAAAAAGCCCTGTTAGGGTAGAAATCAGTCTGTCAGAAAGGAAAAACATATTATGTCAGATTATTATATAAACACTTTCTGTATCAAAAGAAAATCATATTTCCAATTGATACTGAAAATTTCAAGCTTAATTTTGAGTAGTTTTAAAGATATTGCAAGTTATAATTTCACCAAAATATGTTGAGATAACGTAAAATTACCTGTGTATTCATCGAGTGGGGAAAGCGCCTCGATGATCCAGAGTGGGATATGATGTATCACTGTTTAAGAGAATTTTACGTCTTTTCCGTTTACCCGTAAGGCAGTGGAGTGTTTTCATCCATTTTGAATCAAAAGACCCTTGATTAAAAAAAATGATTTGTGAATCTGCCAAAATTTATGCGTTTCAGAAATCCATAATCGACTGACTGTTTATCAATGTTTATTTTTGTCTCCCCAACAGTTGCATTCGCTAACCATTTTTTCCTTGAAGAACCTGTGTATGCGCAGAGACTTTGCTACCGAATTGGTCCTTGTAATTTCTTGTGAACCAGTCAAGGTAGAAACTGAAAGTAGGAATTTCTCGAATTAAGAATCGCATCGTCCTTAAAATCTGTCCTTTCGCATGCCTTGTTTTGTTGTACAGTAGTCAGTAGAAGTGCCATTTTTAAAAGAGACCTTGCGGCTATAATGTAAGTGTGTGAGAAGGATAAATTTAAACATCTCTGTTAAAAAATGTCCGGGAATTTACCTTTTCTAATGGATTTGTGTGAGGTTGCCTGCTGTAGAAAGAAGAATATTCCAAAAATAGATTTCACGGTAAACAAATTGCGAAATCAAAAGTGAATTCCCCAAATTTTATGCAGGAATTACTCTTAAAAACGTAATCATTTATTCTTTCTTCACTTCTTCACAAATTACTGCGAGTCCCAAAGGACGCACATGATAATTTTTTTTTGGGGGGGGGGGGGGGGTCCCAAGCTCGTTTTTGAGAGTTTCAGACGCAATATCTTGTGTCCGGGAAAACCCTGTATGGTTCTCGTTTGTGATGTCTAATTGTCAAGTTGTCACTTTCCCATTGGTATCCTGGGTCAGGTGTGGTGCTTGATTTTAGCGATTCCTGATCTTTGCCCTCTTTCTTACTTTTTTTAATCCATTTAAAATGGCAGTCCAGTTCTTTTAGACTGCATCAAATTTCCCAATTTTGATGGATCAAATCATATTTTCCCAAATGCAACAAGCCCCTGGCCCCAACTCCAGAAAGGTAGGAAAATGCCTGCCACCTGTGAGTGGCCTGAGATGTATTGTTTCGTTCTGTCATGCCTCCAGATAAAAGTGCGTATTGGAAAATTATTTTCTTTATTTCTCGTCCAAAACATATGTTGTGGGTACTCAAAAGAACCGTCTCAACGAGACGGTTCTTTTGAGCACCCAAAACATATGTTAAAACTGATGGGTAAGAAAATATTCACAATTTTACGCTCAACAATTTTGTTTAAATAAACCTATGTGTTATTTTCAGAAAGATGAAGCTGCTCTGGACACTGTTGGTTGTTATGTTCCTGTATTCAGCTGTGACTTATACAGAGGGTTTTGAGGAAGATGACGACGATGGTGATGGCATTGTCGAAGAAGTGCCTGAAGAAAATATAATCAAAGAAAAGGTATTTCATCAGTGATTTTCCGGGTATTGCTTGATTGGTCCTGATAAGCAAACTTTTGCCCATGAAATTGCCATTGTTTTTGTCACACCTGCTTCTTTAGAAGGCTACTGAAAAACACTTATATTTGGTGGGTATTTTTAGGGGTAGGTATAGCCTCTGAAAACCGTATCATGATATATCACGATTTTTGGGTTTGTATTGAGATATGAATCGTGATATACCACAAACCTTAATAACAGGTGCGCTTGTTGGAGGGGAATTTTCTCAGAGCTGACTTTAATCAACATCAAGGGGCAATTGAAGGTCATGCTTGCGTAGAGCGATCCCAAACACAACATGAACATTTGCAACTTTTGTTTATTCATCTATATCTGATCCTTTAAATTCGCTATCTTATGAGAAATCATTAAATAAAGAGAGAATTTATGTGTCTTCCTCCACGATCTCGATCGGGTCCGCAATTTTGGCATTAGCAAGGGAAATCCTCCTCTTAGCCAATGGTATTAACGTTTTGCATATGGCACGTTTTGTTTATGATAGTTACAGGCTTTTCATTGGCTGTCTGACATCTGGCTTCTATTGGTGAAGTAAAAATTGACATGCAAATAAAATATAGCTCGAAGCGAAAGTAGATGAACTATGCTCCGAAAATTGACGGAGTTTGTCGAGTGTACCTGTACTGTCAAAAACATATCGCGATACGCATCTCAGGACTCCTAAATCGGGATATACCGGTAATATCGTGCACCCCTAGTATTTTTATTTGGCGCTATTGGCGGTAAAAACAAAAAAAAACAAAATTTGAGACTGCGAAATAGTTTTGGATTCAAGTTACAAAATAAGCAATAAATGGACACATATCCTTAGTATGTTGGGACATGTATCTGGATCGTCAAAATTCAACTTGAATGGTAGAGTATGTTTCAACATAGAGGAAACTACCCCTTAAAAGGTGCTACTATTAAAGAAATGAATATGCTCCCCCCATAGGGAGCATATTCTTTCCTTTAAAATTAGCCCTATGAGAATAGATAATAACTTTAAAAGAACATTAAAACAAGAAACCGCCAAAATTAAACAACGCCAATATGCCAGTCTTAAAAATAGCCAAATTTTGAAACCTTCTGGACCTTCTGCTTTGAAATTTTATGAGTATTTTACTCCCTAGTGAAAATATATGTTTTGTTTATTGTAATGTATTAAAGTCAGTCCCAGAAATATGCAATCTAGTTGCAAAAACTAATTTAACATGATTAAAAATGGAATTTCTAATCTGTATTTAAGCACTGTTGCCCATATGGAGAAAATAGTCAAAATTTAGGTGGATTATGCTGGAAATGACTTGCTAAAATGAAAGTATGATGACATTTTTTAACACAATTTTAATATCAGTGCTGAAGTCACAAAAATACAAAATTTGTTTTTGGAGGAAAGTGGTCTTACCATGTCTCCTGACAGGACAGAGCAGGGGCTGTAACCCGACCGGACCCTACCAAAATTTACTGGTGAAACCTAGATTTTTCTTCAGGTTTTATGGAAAAAATATAATTTCAAGCATTTTGAAAGGTGATATGCCTTTCAAAATGCATAAAATTATATTGTTTTCCAGAAAGTAATTAAAAACAATATGTGTGCCTGAAATTTTCAGACCCGTTACCCGAAGCACACTTTTTTTTTTATTTGATCTGACTAGCTTATAATTAGGTCAAATGCAAAGTCATCATTTTTTCTTGTTTCCATTTCAGCCTAAGTTCGAGCCACCAAAGTTGTCAAGAGGTTCAGCATATTTTGCAGAGCCCTTTAATACCAAAAACTCTTTCAAGAAAAAGTAAGATTTCTTAACATTACAATACAGTAAAACATGTGTAAAACGACCACTCAGAAAAAGACAAAACAAAGGTCTTAATGACAATTGGTAGCTTAATGAAGGTCGAAAGTATTGCAGAATGCTCCCTTTAGAGCATTCTGCTATACTTTTGACCTGCATTAAACGATAGTCGGTCTTGAAAACCATTTCTGGTCTTTTTGAGTGTGGCTGTTTTACACAGGTTTTACTGTACACTACAGACTAAACTACAGCACCGAACTACTTTCCTAATCAATTTCCTGTCTTAAATGATCCTTATGCAACCCTCCCAAGCGTTTAGAAATGTAAACTTTCTGTTTTCAGTGACCAACTGCCTAAGATGACCAGGGACCACTAAAAACTTGACCAAAATTTAAATTATGTGCCCATTCCAAAGGAGTGGGCAGATATTTTGTTTTTGGTATAGTTCCATTGGCGTTAGTGTTGGCGTAGCTTTTTGTCTGCACTCTAACTTATGAACTGTTAGACGGATTTTTAAACAAGCTTGCACAGATAGTTCATTGTATCAACTTGTTTATACATCTGTACTTGTCCAAGGACAAGTAAATAAAAATTTCCAACTTGTAATTAATGAAATGGGACCAGGTTGGACAAGTCGGGCATGGTATTTCTACAGCCCTGCTCTTTGCCTGCGTAGTGTCATCAGCAGATTACCTTTGAAACTGTTTGGACCTAGATTAGACTTGACAAAACGTAAGATTACTAATACATGTAAATATTAAATATTGTAGTTACCTCAAATATTCGGAGAGATAAGAATGATCAAACAAGGAGCAGTCTGATCAGGGTTTACACTCTTTTCCATTCAAGCACTACATTTTACACCTCTTTTCAGGCATTCAAAGAGGCTTGTTTAATTTTACAAAATATATATACAGTAAAACCTGTCTAAAACGGCCACTCTCAGAGACCAAAATTGGTTTTCAAGATCAATTATCACTTAATGCAGGTCAAAAGTATTGAAGAATGCTCCAAGGGTAGCATTCTGCAATACTTTCTACCTTCATTAAGCTACCATTTGTCATTAAGATCTTTGCTTTGTCTATTTTTGAGTGGCCGCTTAAGAAAGGTTTTACTGTAATAAGAGGTTCAGGGGTCAACATGTTTAATCCTTTGTATTCTGATGGATTTTTCCATACAGATCAATACAATAAGGATGGAACTGTCCATTATATATATTTAAAGAGTTCACAGGAAGTAATTTTCAAATAATTATGCACTTCAGTCCCAGAAAATTGTATTTATCTATGCAAACAGTGCAGGCCCTGATGAAATGCCACATTTAGCGGGCATTTTATCCGGGTCTTCACTGTTTGCCAAAGTACCCCTCTATGGGTTTCCAGTATACAAAGAGTTATTCAGTACCTTAAATTAGTACGGTAAATGTTCTAAAAGTTCGAATACTAAAAAATAATTATTTTCCCCGCTGTTCGTAATTTTAGAAATTACGTTTCAGAAAAAGTGCTAGTGTTCGTAATTTTAGAATGTGGTCTATATCACGAGCAAAAACGGTTTATATGCATGTAAAAATGTGGTAGAAACGTGTTGAAAACACGCAGATATGAATCTGCGCTATCTACAGGTCTCTACTCTTTTTCTTTCTTTTCTTAAGTCTTATTAAAACCGCCGCTAAATTCTTGCAGACTGAGCCAGTAAAATGTCCAGCGCGTGCGGTAATTGCCAAGCCGAGAGCCAGGCACGTGCATGTTATGTCACTCAATTAACTTACAAGTCGTGAAATTCCACTTATTTAACTATTCGATAAGCCGGGTCTCCTTTGTTCACTCGTCTCGGACTACCGATGAATCACTACACTGTTTCGTTCTTCCTTCAGAAAACCAAAACGCTTTCGCTCATTCTGCCGACTTCGAATTCAAGTTAATATTGTACTCAAGAATTGAAACCGCTAGACATCTCGTACGATCAGATTTTTTTGTAAAGATCTACACAAAACTTTGAAATACGTAGACGAGTTCCCAGAGTAAAAAACAAAACTGGCGAAATTCAAAAAAGAACACCCTCTCTCTCTCTCTCTCTCTCTACTTGTCGATCCCTCGATGCAATGTTTACTTTGATGTGCCTGCGTCAGTCTCTCTCTCTCTCTCCCTCTCTCTCTCTGTCTCTCTTTACATTTGCAAACACGGTTTGGATCCAGATCAGATCCGAATGGTATTCAGGATTCAGGTCAATTTAAAAATGTCTGCATGCGATAGAAAGTACGCATTTAGCGTTAATACTGTGGAATGTCCGACTTTGCCGTACAAAAGCGGGTGCGCGTTTTTGGGTCCTCATCGAAAGCAGAACATTGTAACAAGATTGATTGACTGACTTTCAATTTCAATATTCTAAGAAACAAGCCAAAACAAAAGAATCGTGTGCAAACACCGTGCAGCCTCTCTCTCTCTTTCTCTCTCTCTCTCTCACCTGCTATCAAAGTTTACAGTAAAGTGGATCCAGAAGATTGTCCGACGTGCCTGGTCAGGGGCAAACAAGCATACCAAGAGTTATAATCTAGTCCGACTTTGCGTCCGATGATCACAACACGCTGAAAGGAACATTTCAGACAAGTTCCTTCTTTCAGATGCATGCCATGGGCGGATCCAGATGGGGGACAGGGGGTCCGGACCCCACTGAAAAATCACAAAAATATAGGGTTTCCTAGCAATATTGATCCGGATCCCCTAAAATCACAAAGTTACCAAGCCAGGATTCAATGGTGGGCCATTATCGACACGCCAGCAAAACGCCATTTCAATGGCGTTTCGCTGATGGGCCAATGATGGCCCATTTTTAGTGGCATTTCGGTCCTCTCTCACTACACCCTTTGACAAAATGTTGAGGATCCGCGCATGCATGCAATGCGTATGAACCGGCTCGATTGAACTGTCGACGCACATAATTTCATATTTTGGTACTTACAACATGCGACAATGACTCAGACGAGTCTGCGCAAGTGTGCATTCTCAATACAGCATTGGTGGCTCAGTTATGTCAAGCATCACCGCTTTTGTGTTGAATGTCTTTCGACTCAAACCACAACTTGGAAAAAGGCCCTTTTGTATATAAGTTTGTATAAGCAACTCAGTTACTCAAATATTTAACGTTGTGGCTCGCATGGCTTTCTGCGGTAATAACATCTACTGTTACTTGCAAATGTTTAATTTTGGCGACCAGGCAGCGTACATTGTATGACCTAAGTCCTTCATGTTGAACATAAGCTTAGATGGGCGTTTTCTCGCGGTAATTGTAACTCCTAATCCTTGCCCGAGGCATGTCTGTTTTATGTCTATGACAAAGGAAATCCATGTTAATGACCATTGCTCCGATGGGTCGGAATGCTTCTTATAGGTAAAAAATTTCGCCAATGAAGGGTTTTATTTGAGCCAGGTAGCACAATCAAATTTGTGCTACCTGTTTGAGCCTGTTTTCCGTCGATAGATGCATAGACAGCCTGCACATGAACTTGCACGTACATGTAGGAAAGTCCGTGCGTTTAATGCGCATTTGCCTTTGATCTTATCTGAAAGCATGTATCGCACAATTAGCAGACAAAAAATATAGTCTTGCGCTCGGCATGCGAAAAAGAACGCCACGTGCCAGATTACCCATCAAAATAGAATGGAACCTTCCAAATGTCGCTACCGCTCACGCGCTGTACGGTAAAAGTAAACCGAACACAGATGCATGGAACAAACAGATAAACGGACATCGATTTTCCGCCGAAAATAACTTGTGTTCGTAATTTTAGAAATTCATTTTTCCAAAATAAGGTCAGTGTTCGATTTTTTAGGATGTTTTAAAAATTATTTTCGGCGATAATTTTAGGTGTTCGTAATTTTAGAGTGTTCGAAATTTTAGAACATTTACCGTACACGTATTTGAGTATTTACCAAAATTAATTATAAAAATAGCAATTAGAACTGATTCGGTAGCGTAACAAAACGCAAGAGAAATTCTAATATGAATGCAAATAAATAGCGGTGCATACCGTCTTTTATCACTTTGCTGTCCGTTAACTTACCAATTTTCCGGTACATGATCAACTGGAAGGATGTTTGACAATTTTGGGGAGTTGGCACCATTCGCGGTTTGGTTTTGGTTGAGAGTGGCTAAAAGAACACAGTCAACTGACCGGTTTTCAGTATTTATTCTATAATTATACAATAATCCATTTAAGGGAGCGCAGTGGCTCAGTGGTAGAGTGCTTGACTAGAGACCGAAGGGCCGCGGGTTCGAGCCTCACCGGCGTCACTGCGTTGTGTCCTTGAGCAAGAACATTAATCCTAGCTTAGTACTGGTTCAACCCAGGAAGACCAGTCCCTTTATAACTGAAAGATTGTTGATGGGACGTAAAGAATCAAATCAAACAAAAAAACAAACAATAATCGATTGATAGCAGAGAACCAGTATTGGAAAAAAAATCATGTTTGCCCAAAATGGCTGCCAAGTCAAAGCGGAGGCGAAAAGAGGCTAATTTTGTGCAGCAAGGCAACAAAAATGGTTATTTATGTCGGTCTTCGTCCAGGTAATATTGATACCGTTATTGAACTGCTTTATAAGTGTGTCTGACCAGGATTCAGAATTGTATCTTCAATTTTAAAGGAGAATAGACATCAAGGGCTTTTAAATTCACAGCCACTTAGTGGGGCTATATTTCCCAAAATTATAGCATGCACCTTCATCTACATTCCTTCTATGTGTATGTGGGCAGTTAAGGCGCTGGCGATTTTCCACGGATGCGCAGGCTCGTCTGAGCCTTCGCTGCTCGCATATGCGATAGGTACCATAATCTCATGAACTGGCTTATTTCATGAAATTATGAAATTAAATATGTAAATATTGAATTCATCAAGATGCAGAGTCGTGCTACAATCAATTTATTTCTTGGTACATGTATGTACGTTTGTGCGTACATAATACCGGTAATGCACTCGTAGGACCTTCCATGTGCAGTTTCATGAGGACAAACGAAACAGACACGCCGAGATTGGCTCAACAGTTTGTTAAAATGTTCCATTTTGAGGAAATTGATGTTTTTGATGGATAGGAATAGCCATTATTACATGTACTTAGAAAACCGCCGACAAGTATTTTAAAGACAACTTACGTAGATGTCTAGAATTTTTATTTGGCTACAGTCTTCATCCACTTTAAACTTTGTAGTGAGCGAGACCCTGACGAGATTGTGCAAACACACATGCTCTCCTGAGCCTTCGCTGATCACATCTGTCATAAGTACAAGCAGGGTCTTTACCAGCTCATATGGGGCTCCGCGCAAGATGATTTCATGCTGGGGTGCGAGCTGTGTTCAAGAAAAGAGCACATGCATAGAATGATAGAAGTGCGATCCGTGTCGCATGCGGCTTGGGCATATTGCCGAACTGGGAAATCCTTTAAAATACTTAAAAGGGAGGGGAGGGGGTGTCAGTCGGATAACCTGAGAATCACACATATTTCAGCCTGAAGTTAACGGTAATGTACCGTGAATAAAAAAGAGATGATGACCACATGTTAGTTTTTGCAGGCATGTCGGTAAATATTAAATATACGGTGGCTTTATTTTCCGCATTGGATGTCTCCGTGAGAAAAAAATACGACTTTCACGATTTTCTATGCAATTTGCACGAAACCGAATGACCCCTTATGTTGCAAACGTCCACGGCAATCACTATACCCATCTAAGTAGAATGGAACCTTCCAAATACCGCTACCGTTTACGTGCTGTACGGTAGAAGTATAACAAACACAGATGGGACAAACAGATAAACGGACATCGATTTTCCGCCGAAAAAAACGCGTGTTCGTAATTTTATAAATTCACTTTTCCGAAAAAGGGCAGTGTTCGATTTTAATGGATGTTTTACAAATTATTTCCGGCGATAATTTTAGGTGTTCGTAATTTTAGAGTGTTCAAAATTTTAGAACATTTACCATAGCTTCCATTTTCGAGTGAATGTATCTAAAACACACTATAAAATCGTGGAAAGTTTTAACATATAAGAAAATACCCAATTGAAAAAAGCAAAGTACGCAAATAAGCATTTTTTAGAAATTTTGAATACCCAATAAAAATTTGAAATACCCAAATGAAGGAAAAAGCAGTGAGTAACATACACAATTGCTCAAAAAATTAACTAAAGTCCTGGTTAGTGTATGTGCATGTACATGTAAGTGTAAGGTCATTAGGGAAAAAAGTTTTTATGCAAAACTGTCAATTTTTCAGGTGGACTCAGTCTCAAGCTAAGAAAGACGATACTGATGAGGTCATCTCTAAGTATGATGGTGAGTACCTAGTCCCAAGGTTATAAAACTTTTTTGATGCTCAACTCAACTGAGCACGAAAGTTATCATGCTCATAAATGTTAAAATGCCTTTGTTAGCATGATAAATACAACATACATGTATGAGAGTTTGAAAGCAAGAAGAGTATTTTTTAAGCATTTTATTTGTTATGAGCGTTTGAAATTCTATGCTCAGTCGAGTTGAGCATGCAAAAAGTTTTATAACCATATAGGTGTTGATATGCAAAAAATTGAGCGTAAAAGTTCCAGTGACATGTGATGATGTCAATCGATACAAGTTTGAATTAACCAATCAAGGGAATCACATTTTGTTAAACAAGTACATGTATAATATACCCATAATCCTTGTATCAGATAGGTCAGTATTCGAAAAATGCCATCTTGCAGAAGATAATGTAAAATTTGTAGAATAGAATATTGATTACCTGTGTAGAACAAGGCAAAGTTTACATCATTGTTTTTATTTAGAATATTTACCGTACTCACATGGACTATCTAGACAAATAATAGAAGCTGCTGTGGTGTAGTAGATAAACCACTTGCCTTGTAAACCAGGAGTCGCAGGTTCGATCTCCGGCTTCTCCAGTCTTTCAGATGAGACTTAAAGGTGTGACCTGCTCTCCATATGACCTCAGCTGTTGGTGGGACGTTAAACACAAACGCACATGACAAATGAGCCGCGACATGAGGTTTCCAACAATGTGGTATGTGCGGCAAGCAAAGCCTCAGATCAGCCTGCGCATATGCGCAGTCTGATCAAAGCCTTTGCTAGTCGCTTGAATATTCTAAGACTGTTAAGCTACTGGCCAAATAACATTTTGAGTTTCTAAGCTTAAAAGGAGGCTGCACAAAATCGTCTGAGCCTACACTTGTCAAAATACCACATTGTTGGAAATCACATGTCGCGGTTCAAATGTTGATGACAACATTTGAGAAAACATCCAAGTATTTGCATTTGTGGGTGATAAATAAGTCTTACTGCTGTTGGAATTCGACCATGGACATTGAGTCTGAGCGACGTCAAGTGATATGTCAATAAAAATGATTCAGTCACGTGCTAGATGTAGATTGGATTGTTCTCTCCCCGCCTACTGTGTAAAGTTATTAACCGCGACACTTTGAACTGTCTGGGTGACAAGGTAGGAAAGCAAAGCCTACCTGTGTGTAATATATCAGAGTTCTCGGAAACTCCGAATTAGGCGTATTTCTTCGCCAAGTTTTGGTTTTTTACGCGTACTTTTCCTGCTAGGGATTCTAATTTACGCCAATTTTTTTTTCTGCTGACGCGTCTCAAACTCCTTAAAAACACCTGAAGACGACAGGGGGAGTCCAAATTTGGCTTCCGCCACAAAAGATCAGAAGATCGCCGCTAATCCGATATGCCCCAGGGTTTGTCATAAAATGTCCAGTCGTCCATTATCAGTAGGCGTGATCTCATTTAGCTCTCGACCAATCAGAACGTCGCACAGTGACTGCGTCTTTATTGACAGGACAATAATTACGCCTTGCAAATTTGAGAAGCACGTGGTCGATTGGCTTTAACTTTCCCGAGTGCGTGTAAAGACAATGATAGTCGCACATTCGTGACTGTCTGTCTCAATTAAATCTTGAAATGTTTCTTACTTTTTTGAACACATGAAATCGCTTCCACAGCTCGAGTTCCACAGATAAATAAGATTTGCTGAAGACATCGGTAAACCAAATAGGAAAACGTCCGGCACCGTTCCGAATGAAGCGTCATTAGCAACAAATGAGTGATGCAATCAATTATCGGTGGGTTTTTTCCACCGAATAAACTATTCTTAGGGGATTTAAATGCAAACAATGATTTTCAGCAAGAAAACCAGTTCATTTTAAACCATTGAAAATGTCTTGCACGTAGGTAGGAAATAAAAAAAATCATCTCAATTTTGGAACAATCGCCGTAGACTAGGTGCGCCAAAAGCACTTGCATGCAAATAATTAAATTTTATAATTGGACTAGTCTAAGGTCTACACATCTGCAAAAGATCTATCCGTCTGTCTATCCGTTCGTCTGTCTGTCTGCTTGTAAATGAATAAAACAACTACATGTATCAATAGTATAAGCGTTTCATTTTTAAGGCCAAACATAAAAATATGTGTTTCATGATGCATGAAATTTTAAACTATGAAAATATTTTTATTTTGATGGAGAAGATGGGAAAACAATATAGCCAAACCCCTTTGAAATCCCCAACAATGTTTAGCAATTTTGGGTATAAAATCTTTTATGTTCACAGCTAGTCCTCACAAGGATTTTGAAATTGCCATTTTGCAGGATAAAAGACATTACATCTGTAAATAAAACTTCATATTTCGGCGAAAACTTAAAACTCCAACTTTTCCAGGTCAAACTCCACTTTTTCAATTTTGACTCCAACTTTTTCCAGGGATGGATTCTATGAATCCTGTTTTCAAAATCCTAGTGAGAACTCTGTATATGCAACACATCATTCTTATTCAGACAGACATTTCGAACTGTCTCGGTGACATAATCTTTAATTTTCCGCAAATAGATTTGTCGTTTTAACTTTGCCTGCTGGCGCTATTACCCTTGCATACAATTTTATTAACAGATCAGTTTGTCCCGAACGTGACACAAAAAGATTGCCGCCAATAATCCTTGCAAATAGTTTGAACCCAGATCAGACCCAACCAAACGTCTGTAGCTGTCTGGTGATGGTCCTAAAATAGTCTTTATATTGACAAAACTATGCAAACTTATCCAGCATGCAAAGAGTTACTAGTTTCTATAAATAATTATGCAACAGTCAGTCAGTGTCAAAAAACTTTTTATCTGGAGCTTGAAAAGACCGCTTTGATCTTAACCCTCAAAACGCCGATCATGAGAAATTGCACTGTAGACTTTTGTGATGTATTGCTTGGATTTCAGGGAGAAAATAGACCTTGATATTCATATGAATCATCTACCAGCAGACAATTTACATGAAATGTTGTTCCTTATTCGAAACTTTAAAAGTGTTGTTTGTTTTTTATGGACAGCTTTATTATCATGTTGTGGACAGCTTTATTATCATGTAAGAAATGTGTGAAATGTCTACACAGACCCAGGAAATAATTTATTGGATACATGATAAGATTATTTGCTGTGGAATAAGGTTATATGCTGCAGATTATACGAGGCAGTTAAAACTGTGCACCAAGCTACACAACACGGACCCTGATATTTGTGATCTATGACACGCCAAAAGCATCTATTTTCGGAGCACTGACACGTTACGTATACAGTGACCTTTCCCTTTACACAAGGTAGGCATTGCTTTCCTAATATATGAATCCAATCAGGATTGACCATGTGACTTTGTGATGAGCTGCTGACAATCGTTGTGCTCACGCTCGTGAATCGGTTTGTCCATGGTCGTGTTACAACCACAGTATCTCGTGCCTAAATGTTCTATTGCATTTTTAGAAAATAAGAAAATATATTTTATTATAGGTCAATGGTCAGTTGATGAACCAAAAGATACTGGCTTGGAAGGAGACCTGGCATTAATATTGAAGGTAAATCTTGAAATCTAAATGATGGGGCACCAATGCTTATGACTGCAGTTAGCCAGTGGTGGAAATAACATGCCCGACTTGATTTCATTCTGGACAAGTTTGAAATTTTTTTACTTGCCCTTGGACAAGTATAAATTATGTATAAAGAAAGTTAATACATTTCTGTATTTCATTTTTTGATTAATTATTACGAGCTCACATGTTGGATTGAAAACAGTGTGGATCCTGATCAGCTGGCTTCTTCAATCTTGAGAAGCCAGCTGATCTTGATCTACACTGTTTACAAGAGAGTTGATATCTGGTTTCATACTGTTTTTTAAAGAGTTTATATAGTGTCTAAGCACAGTAAGGTATAAGCTACGGTAATCTGTTCTTTAAGACAAGTAAAATTTTCTTTGGACAAGTACATTATAGCCATTTATGTGTCTCTGTGCAATTAATTTCCACACCCCTGAGTTATCATAGACTAAGTTAAGACTGTTTTTTTTATGTAGATACATAGGCCCTGATTTATAAGTGAACCTTTAGTGCATAAAATTGTGATTATTTTCTTATCGATCAGCTTTAACATTTGTTTTGGGTGCTCAAAAGAACCATCTCATTGAGAGGGTTCTTTTGATTTCCCACTACATACGTTTTGGTTGAGAAATAAGATAATTAAAAATTAATTACACACTTAAATCTGCACAAAATCCTTTTTTGTGTTCCACCGGGCAAGTTTTTCTTTGAGTGTACACATCATACTTTGTGGAGAAATAAGGAAGGTGGCAATTGTGAATTCTTTCTTATTTTGGGTTTTGCTCTAATTGCTCTTGGGTGTAAACATCCATCCTGGTTTCAGGATTTATAGGTTGATTTTCCATAGAAATTCCGCTGCTAAGTACTGGTTCGACCCAGGAAAAACCGTCCCGACATGACTGAAAAATTGTTGACTGGGGCTGAAAAATTGTTGACTTGTACGTGAAGAATCAAACTGAACATCAGCCTCAAAATGTTGGATCAAGCAAGTCTGCATAATTAGTTTCTAGTTTTGTATTCAGTATATCTATAAAAGGCAATTGATAATTCAGACTTGAAATTGTAAATATTTTATAGGCAATAGGCATTGCATACAGCTTTGAATTTCTTGCATTCAGGCTTTTGAGCTTTCACCCATGTATGCTCTAACAGTGTTGTGCCTAGAGCGCGGCATTGCGGGATTCTCACGATTTTACCGTCGATGTCCCTCAAAAATGCACCCAGAGCGGGCCTACAGGCGCGCCCTCGAAAATTCGCTTTTTAAACCCCATTTCCGTATTTAGCGTAACCCAGTAAAAGGGAAGTAATTTAGAATGTGCACATGTATTTTCTGATGATACATGTTGCATTGGGTCATACTTGATTCACCTATTCGGAGTACGCTTTTTACTCTGGACAGGCAGAATTCCAATCAAGTATCAGAGAACAGCTGTGCAGAAGCTGTTCCGAGTACACCACCGTCCGAGGTGGTGTGGTCGGAGTAGAGAGGTCACGTGATCAAACAAAAATGGCTGAAAGGTTGAATGGAAGAGAAACTTCCACAAACATTGGCTTTAAAACAAAAAAACTCTATACAGAAATAGTGCCAGTAAGACCATTTCCTGTTTTGAGTCGCTATCAGACTCGGAACTGCTACTTTCGTCGTTCATGAAGTAGAATAGCCATTTTTGTTTATTGTTCTGCACATGTTCTGGCGTGCTTGATTCATAGAGTAACTACGTAGTACGCCGAAATGTTCTGTCACACTTGATTCACATCATTTTCTGTGAGTACTCTGAACACACAGAACAGTATGAATCAAGTATGACCTTGGATATTAATTTTTCAACCAGTCCAACGCATCAACAATGGCGGAAAAATCAAATTTTATTCAGCTGAAGGCCAGGAAACTCTATTTTAATTTAGAAATAGAATATTTGCTGGGGAATTAAAAACTACGGCAATGTAGAAACTACTTTACTGTAATCTGCACCCCGTCTTGAGCCAAAACTATCGTCATCAAGCTCAAATGTAAATAAGAATGAACAGAAATTTCCGGGAAACTCTTTAATTTTACAGGTAAAAATCAGATGGAATTTGGTGTGTCCCCCAGAATTTGCAAATGTCCCTCTGAAATTCAAGTAGGGGGACACTGGTGTCCCCCAGAATTCTTGACCTAGGCACAACACTGCTCTAATAGTGTTTCATGAATTTATCTGCTTGCTTCCAGGGCCTCGGTGTCCTGTATTTTATTTTGTGTATCTGTAGCTCAGGTGAACATTTTTGCTTAGAATTTTACGGTCTAAAATTGCTAGAAAATTGATGTTTCATGTGAAGATGGACATCTGCATGAAATTTTTTTATAACCCCTGAGGTCAGTTCATGAGCAGGCTCCTCATTTGTTAACAATTACTTAGTATATAGTGCATGGGTGAAAGTTTTCAGGATTATTCCTGAATTCAGGATTTTGAGGCTGACTTTCCATTGAAAGTCAGCCTCAAAATGCTGAATTAGGGAGATTATAATAGGTTCTCTGATTCATATTCGGTCTGTCTAAAGACAATTGACCATATTAACTTCAAATTATGAATATTTATTGGATATACTGCAAGTTTAAGATCAGAGTTTCGAATGTTCAGAATTTTGGAAATTTTGAACTTTCACCCATGATAGTATACATACTTACTCCATCAACTGGCAACCTCCCTACTCGAATTATAGAGGAGTGCAGTGGCTGAATGGTAGAGTACTCGACTTTAGAATGAGGGGTCGCTGGTTTAAAGTAAGTTAGGTGCAAAGATCAGGAATCGATACAATCAAGTACCACACCTGACCCAGGATACCAAAGGGAAAGTGACAAACTCACAGAAGTCACCACAAACGAGAGCCAAGAGGTCAGCCCTTTCCCAGCAGGTGACCACAAAGCACATATAAACAGACGCGCACAAAACATAGCAAACACAAGACAGAACAAAAACACAAAAGATCCACAAAAGAAGTACCGCCTTGGAACGGTCAGTAAAATATTTTACTGGAGGGCTGAAACCGGTTTAACGGCGCCAACCTCACCCTTAATTCAGATGTGGATCAAGACACATAGATATTTGGTTTGCATGAAAGACCCCTAACTTATCAATGCATCATCTCCTAAAACATATAAATCAAGATATAACAAGGAGATAAAGCAAGGATAAGGACTCAACAGTAAGTTAAACTGAATACCGGAGCAAAATAAATCCAACAGGTAAACCCCGGTGGGCCCGACAAACAGCCAAAGCATCAGGCCCCTACCATCTCATCAATAGATAAGTCTTTAAGTCGGAACCATCATAGAGTCTGAAGTCCGACCCACCGGCGTGCAATTAAAGAGGAAAGCAAAGTCTCACCAAAGGCGTTGTGTTGTGTCCTCCGCCTAGTACTGGTTCAACCCAGGAAACATTCCAATATGACTGAAAGGTTGTTGACAGGGACACAAAGCATCAATACATACAAACAGACAATTGAAAACCTCCTTATTTGAATGAGATGTATGGAGAATTTAAACTCTAATGTAAGTGATCAAACTGTAGCTCAAACTCGCCCCTTAAGTTAATAGCAGTAGGGTGTGAGGTATCTGGGTATCGTTTTATCTGCACAAGAAAATGTGGATATTCACTGGAAGCATCATCATCCCCCCATCATCATCAGGCTTTGATTAACATGCAGGAGCATCTTCCACATCAGTGGGCCCCTCTCCAGGTAACTGGCTAGCTGCACACAGAGCATATCTTACTTTGGATAAGACTGCCATTTGTTTATTTGTAGCAAAGTTTTATGGCAGGATGCCCTTCCTTTCAGCAACTCAGACACTTTCGGCAGTCCAAGACCTCTGCCTGTACCCTACTGACCAGGGCTATTTGCTCCACCGTTGGCACAACGAATTAGTAGTGCTCTTCCGTTAGACCACAGCTACAGCACCGGTTCGGCCTGTTGGCTCCCGCTGAGAAGCTACTGTCACCCAGGTTGTGACAGGCTAGTTTCTGGCATAGCTGCCACTTTCTAGTTTTGTGTAGAGGCTTAGAGAAAACATCTAGATGGGTGACCCTCCCGGGTTAATGAGCCCCATCTACCCACATGCATCTAGAAATATTTGTATGGAGAAGTAGGAGGAAATTCTCCCACTTTGGTTTATAAAATCTTCTTCAATAGCAAAAGTTAATATATTTCTTGTGTTGTTTACAGAGCAAAGCCAAGCATCATGCAGTGTCTGCAAAATTAGACAAGGCATTTGAATTTGAGGGGAAACCTTTTATAGTTTCGTAAGTAAAATCTACTGTACTTGATCAGAATGATGGTTTTGACACTTCTACACTCAGAAAGGCCGAAACACAACAGAGTTTGGGCCATTACGAGTTCAAACTGCAAGGATCACACAGGCTTGAAAAGTACTGAAAATGGAGGGATTTCTTGGAACAGTCCTTGAATATTTACTGCCTTGAAAAGTACAGGAGAATCAATAAAAAACATTGAAATATTCTTGAATTTTAATGTTTTCTGTAGAACAACCCTGTTAAAATTGAGACAAAAATCAGTACAAAATTGTTGTGCCTTTATTTGGCAAATAAAGGCACAACTGTGTTAATTTTCAAAAATAATTATACAAATATTTCCAGCATCTCACTGAGTCTGGCATTTGTGAATTTGAATTATAATGTGTAAATCAGTATTTTTCATAAAACTTGTAGTCCTTTGAAACTCACTGGTGCCCAACTCCGTCACAACGATTTTCGGATTTTCGCTGATCCGTCACGAATTTTCACTTACAACTGTGACGAAACTTTTAAGACAACGTCACAGACTTAAGCGAAAATATGCCAGGACAGGCATAAGGTCGAAATGATTATGGTAAGTCATTTCTTGTTATCCCTTATCGTTGGTATCGTTTTAAAAGTGATAACGGACAGCACACCAATAATATTCATGGCTATTTACTCAGTAATTACAATATCATTGTGTTTATTGGCAATAAGGTTTCCTAGGCATTTTCATAAGAAGGATTAGTAAAATAAGAATAATTTAACCTGGAAGCATGATTCTATAGATTCATAAAATAGTTATATTTAATATCTTGTGCATATCTGTTGTATAATCGCATAAAACAACAAAACAAAAAAATGTAATGTCACAGTTTGGTTGATACAATGTCACGGTTTTGTAAATGATTCAAATGGAACTGTCACGTTTTTTTTAAGACATTTTTAAAAACAGCCTGATATTGGTTTTCCTTGTATTCTTATCAAAACAACATTAAAATACACACTGTTTGGTCCACCTTTAAACTGGCAGCTTGACTAGTACTTTGTAGAAGGAAAACAGAAACAACTAAGTATATCTAGGAAACGTCACAATCACTGAAGGAAGACCAACTCAGTGGATCATGAGAAAGAGACGTAGGACACAGACAGCCACAATACAATTAAACTAAAGCAACCAGCTATCACTTGCTATATAATTGCTAAAATAGACCCACACCAAGAACTACACTACAAAACAAGTTACAAACACAAACCCGTCAAATAGGAGCAACATCATACATTGGATAAACAATAACAGAATAACCACCTTAAAACTAACAGCAGCTAAGGCCATTGGGAGAGGGTGGCTATTGTACTATCCAAATCTTCACAAACAAATCATTCTTCTGGTTTGGAGGCTTCCTAACTTTTGCAATGCATCATTTAAAAAAATCAAATTATCATACTGATATGAAAAATAAAATAAAAGGACACACAATTCACTGACAATTTGAGATAAGGAAAACTAATAGCTAAGCCAGAATGGGCCCAGCAGGTACCAACCCACCCATGAAAGGTTTGAGTTGAAGTTGTTATTGTGCTTGAATACTGACCAATCATACAATTCAAGATATATTTATGAATTCATGATAAATATATTCTTACAAAAGGGTTTTCAAATTTTCAAATCATGAGATTCACATGCTGAACAGCCACTGCTATAGGTGTAGCGAACGTGTTGCATGGAAGTAGATGAAGTATCAGACTAATACTTAATTATGTTCACCTATGCACGTTTCTTTTGATGACGTCATTTTTGTGATGGCTCAGAAACCACATGATAATTAAAATTCCAAAAATAACAAAAAAAAGATCATCAACAGCATGATACCTGCCTTGTTTGATGCATTAGTTTATGCTAATTAGGACGTTACTTTTGTTATTTCATGGGAAACAGCTTTTTTATGCAATAATATTTATTTACTCATAATATTGAGTTATTGAACTCAAAGCTATGAGTTAACAAGCAATATAAAGCTTATGTAGTGAAAAAATGCATTTACTTGGCATTTAACCTGTCTCAACCAAGCTGTGACATTGTCTTAAACAGACCGTGACACCAAAACTCTGATCGCTGTCCAAACCGACACATTTCTGTGCAAATGCAGTGATTATGATTGTGTTGCTATATTCAGTTAGAAACGATAAACAACTTAGAAACTCGAAGTGGCAAATACATCTGGCAGTTTTCAAATTATAAAAGCAAATGTTTGACCTTTATAAATCATAAAACAGTTAAATTAAATTACTTGTGTCTTTTCTCTGTCTTTCCATTTTCCGAATTGTTTCGCGACGACCTATCAGCCAAAATCGGAAAATAGTTGTGATGGAGTTGGGTACCAGTGAAACTATAGGAAAATCTTAGAAGCCCTTGAATTTCACATGGCCTTGCCTATGTGAACCTTGAATTATGCTCAATAGAGAACTGGGGTTCAAAACCATTATAAAAGGGCACACACAAGAAACCACTGTTTATTTAGGTGATACCCGAAAATTTATGAAAGACCCCTCCCCTAATTTTAAGAAGGTGTGTTTGGGAGGGGGAGTATTTTTATATAGACAAAAAAGAGAAAATCTAAGAATTTAAGTAAAATGCTCTCTTTTCATTACCCCCCCCCCCCCCCCCCTGGTTTTTAAATCCTAGAAAGATTCAGAAACAAGAACTTGTTTGATTTTTGTAACATGAATCTTTAGCCCAAGATGAAAGCAGTATATAGAAAACAAACCGAAGCCAAGTTTTTTCGCGACAAGGTAAGATAATTGGCAAAGATCAGGCATCGATACAATCAAGTACCAGATCCAACCCAGGAGTGACAAAACACCACACACACGAGAGCTAAGAGGTTAGCCCTTTCCCAGCAGGTGACCACAAGGCTGCATTGAACAGACAAGAAAGCATGACACAAACGAAACATAAATGTTCCTTAAAAGAAGCACCGCCTTGGAACGGTCAGTAAAAAATATTTTTACTGGAGGGCTTAAACTAGTTTCACGGCGCCTGGTATGTTGTGGTGTTCACTGGAAGCTTCTCACTTCCAGTGTCACTGTGAGCTCACAACAAATTGTTTGCATTAAAAGAGTTATAAATATCTTCATTTTTTGGTTGTCATAAAGTATCGTGTAAAGCATTTGTTATCTTCATGTGTACTTGTAGATATGAAGTGAAATTCCAGAATGGTATGGATTGTGGAGGAGCTTACATAAAACTGTTGTCCAAGACTGATAAGTTAGAACTGGTAGGTAATTTCATCTCGCATTAGATCCAGAAGATCTTACATGAGTGCTCATGTTTTATTGAATTTATTAAACAAGTTCATAAAAAGAGATAAAATGCGAGGCTTCCAACGAGCTTAATAAATTCAATAATACAAGATTAAGAATGTTAGATTCTATTTATCATATGACAAAAGATTACTTTGAAATCTCATTTTCTTGCGTAAAAACGTGATTATTTTGTCATTATGTAATCAAAGTTGATATGGACGTCATAACGTTTCCCGAAAATCTGTTCGATTTTATTGCGTGACATTATTTCACTCCCAGACACGACATCATAGAATAAAAAAACTACAGTGACTTTTTTAAAAAAAATTCACAAGGAAAACAAATTCAACAGTGCATGAAAAATGTCTCTCTACAAAACAGCAAAGGTTTGATGTTCTAAAATTTCAAACACTAGTTGCTTTCCAAAAAGGCATAAACTTTGGCAGTTGATCAGGGTTTTCTCTTGACAAAGCCTATTCATTATCATCGTCATGCAATTTGTTCATTTGATCTGTTGCACAATACCTACATTTGAAATTTAAGTGAACAAATAGCACACGGTATACTACCACAAAAAGCTTATAGGCGTGACTGTAACGGTAAATGCATTGAATGAATCGAGGATCATTACTTAGAGGTTGTGGTAGAAGTACATGTATATCTGATAGTGTGTACTTAACTCTTTCCTTGTTAGTGGCGACTTTGGTTGCCTGCTGATTTTGTCGGCCCTGATCTGGGTCCAAACTGTCTGCAAAGGGTATCAGCAGAAGACAAAGGTTGCTGCTAGCAAGAAAAGAGTTAGGAGGCTTCTTCTGATTGAATCCTTCCTTGAGCAAGACACATCTATCCTTGCTTAGTACTGGTTAAACCCAGGAAGACCCGTCCCGACATGACTGAAAAATAGTTGACTGGGACGTTAAAAAACCCCAATTGACTCCTGATTCTTGTTTTGCCTTTGAGTCTATGACTGAATAAGTTTTGTTTTGCAGTGATGTCAGAAGTTACTAAGATGTTTACATTTATTTCAGACCAACTTCCATGATAAAACCCCATATACTGTGATGTTTGGACCAGATAAATGTGGAAATGATCACAAGGTAAAAATTAAGCCTTATCCAGACAATAATTTTTGTTTTGAGAATTTCCTCTGCTTGTTACATCTGCTGCTGCTGCATATATTTAAATGCACTTCAGACTAGTCTTTATAATGGAAGCAAACACTATGTCTATGCGCTCTGATCCAGGGATTTTCCTTTCTGAAGTCGGGGCCAGGGGCCTGTTGAATTTTGGACCATCAAAATTGGGAAAACTAAATGCAGTCTAAAAGAACTGGACTGCCATTTTAAATTAAATAAAAACCACGGATATATTAGAAATTAGCATTGTAAAGCTGTAACATATTTGTTGCTTTAATTGTCCTTAATAAAAACTCATGAAAATTTGCATAAAAATGTGAATGGAAACATGTTTTCATTCACATTTTAATGCAAATTTCCATGCACCTGCAAGTTTGCTATTCTTGTTTGGATTTTCATGAAATTTCACCAAAATGAAAAAGTAAGAAATTGGGAATGATATACATCATTTAAGGAAGTTTTTTTTCTCATTTTTGAATGGAGATATTCGGCACCAAATCAGGCCTAGGAAAATCCCTCTGATCAGATTGCTCCTTATCTGATTAGGGTTCACAGTGCTTGCAGTATAGGCTACCAAAGTACATTAAGCAGATGACAGAGCAGACGACAATTGTTGTGAATGGCGGGAAAAGGATTAAAAATTTACCTGGATTCAAGGCAGATAGAGATGGGTCTACTTACACAATAAATAACTACTTAGATTTGCAATCTGATTGTGACAGATATCATTGAGCATTGTTGCAGGACTTCTTTGAAAATTGATTGATAAAAATTCTTTATCAGTGATTCATTTCTAAAAGGAAATTATTATAAACTTGAGAAGATATGCACACAATCTGTTGGCAACAGATGCAAATCTGACTGCAGATCCAGGGGTCGCAAGTTTGATCCAGGTCCAGTCCCATACTTTCGTGGAGATTGATCATGAAATAATTTCTAGTGTGGTCCGGTGAACTGACCGTCCCGCCATGACCATAGCTGTTGACTTTGGATGTAAAGCAACAAAACAAAACATACATGTGATGCAGGTTAACTGAATCTATTAGTCAAAATAAAATGATACTAAGTCTTTTTTCATGAATCTGGACTTATACATGTACACTGACAATAAATGACCAATGAAAGCAAAGGAATAGTTCCAGATCAGACTGCTTCTTAAGGACTCTGCACTTTTGTTTCATAATGTTTTCTTTCTAAACCCTTTACTCCATAGGCTATATTTAGAGAATGGCAGGGGACAAAATTCCACTTGTCCACTCATAATTACTAGTGAAATCTAGACAGCAGGAGTAATTCTTCCCAAAGCACTCCAGGAATTCCTATTACATATTACTCCCTTATGTTCTTTATTGCATACACTTTTAAAGGACAAGTGCATGTGTTTGCAGGACAATTGAAAATTGTAAGTCTTTCGTCCTCCAGGACAAGTGCTATACTGAAATATTTTTGTCCCTTGCAGGGTATCATTTTCTATTTTTAGATTATATTGAAAAAAAATAAGAAAAATTTAAGAAAACTTTTGGATACTTCTGAAAATGTTATGGAAAATGAAGCATTTGCTCTTTTAGAGCAAATGCTCCATTTTCCATAATTATTTTCAAATACATGATATTTCAAAGGCGCCAAAAGGGTTATTGTGGAGTAAAGTCTTAAATAATTGAGGCCAAGCTCAAAACGATTAATTCTAGAATTTACTTGCAGTCATTACATTCTAAACATGTCACATTTATTAAGTTGGGCCTCGAGGCGAGAAAACCTGTCTTCGGTGGTATGCGAACAACAAAGGCGCAGACCAGCCTGCGCATCGGCGCAGTCTGATCAGCGCCTTTGTTATTCGCATTTTGGAAAGTATCATATGTAAACTTGCTACAGATGAATTTCAATTTTCTTGCTGGTCTCTGTAGCTGAGGAGACTGGTTTGAAACTCGCTTTGCCGAACACCACAAAGACAGGTTTTCTTGCGAGGAGGCCCATTTGAAGATAAGCCACAAATACCCTTTTTTCTTTTCAGTTACATTTTATATTCCGTCATAAGAATCCAAAGACAGGAGAGTATGAGGTAAGGTGTATTTATATTCCCAAATGCTTTTAGTTGACCAGACTTTTATTTTCATGTTGTTTCTTAACTTTGAGAACTATTCCAGTCAGTTTGTGTTGTGAGTGAGAATATCCAGTTAATACAATGGTGAATTTTATGGATGTTTTTAAACAGAAAAATGATAATGAGTTTTTAGATTAGAGTGTGAAATTAACAATTAATTTTCTTATTTCTTATACAAAACCTATGTTGTGGGTACTTAAAAAAAGAACCATCTCAATGAAACAGTTAAAATTTATGGTTTAAGAAAGCATTCACAAATCCCCCCCACCCCCAAATGTTAAGATAATTGAATGTCTTATCTTATGGTGGGAGCAACAAATAAAAGGTTGATTCAAATTGGGAGCAAGCAATAAAAAGGGAATCCATTTGTTTCTATTAAACTTGAAGATGTCTAGTCTATCCGGCTTGTAACTTTGTATTACTCGAGTTGATGCACAACAAATTTTCAGTCATGTAGGGACCCTTCCTGTGTTGAAGGAGTAGTACTCAGTAGCATGTGTATTGCTCAAGGACTCAACACAGTGCCTCTGGTGAGGCCCAAACTCCCCACCCCAAATCTCTAGTTGAGCACACTACCACTGAGCCATTGTTACTTCATAAATATCTATGTTCATATTTGAATATTTACATTTTCAAAGCAAGTCTTTAATGAATCTTGAGATTTTTGTAACCCTTCATTACCTCATGAAAAACATTGATATGATTGATAGCTTCGAAACTCACTTGCCCGTATCAATACGCTTCGAACATTGAATTCATTCGCCAGAAGTGACACCGGTGTTGTGATTGACAGCGAGCCACACCTGACTCGCACATGCAAAACAAGCCTCTTTTTTGCTTCATTGGCTTCCCATGTTCACACTGGCTGTTCAGCTTTTTCATTTTACACTCCAACAAAACCTTAATACGATTACATATAAAATACAAAACTATTTTGTTTCCTAAATAATAATTAATTCCTTTATATTTGATATTTATTATAAAATGTAATTATAATGCCCAGGTCACACATTCACGGACTGGACGCCAGATTAGCCACGGATACAATTAGGCATCATTCGTGGCTAATCCGAATTGGTCCATAGCTTTCCGTAATCATACGTAGTAGTACTTAATCATAGGCATATAGTGCATCCGTATCAGTGATACGGAAATTGGTATTTCTGGGGTCATCGGTGAGATTTAATCCGTAGTAGAACCGGGAGGTGATCCGTGAATGTGTGACCTGGGCATAAGTAATAAATTCAAATTTTGGTCTGTCCATGGAATCATGAATACTTCGGGTCTCTTGCAAAGTTAATGTGCCCTTACTTTGCAAGAGAAGTATTCATGATTCCATGAAAATTCCAAAAATCAATTTTATTTCTGAAATATTTTTGTTTTCTACAGGAGAAACATGCCAAAAAGCCGTCAGGATCTCTCGACAGCTACTTCACAGACAAGAAGACACATATGTACACACTCAGTACGTACTTTCAGGTTAACCCTTTATATACTGAAAACCCTTAAAGGAGTACTTTGGCAAACAGTGAAGACTCAGAGGCTCAGATGAGTCTGTGCATCTGTGTAGTCTCACTAGAGCATTTACTGCTTGCACTCATAAAGTAGGGATGTAGATGAAGGCTCTGGCCAAAATGTAGGGCTCTAGCCCCAGTAGATAGCTGCACCTGCATGTTTAAAGAATGACTGATAGCTTATGAGATGAGTACCCAAAATCTTATGAACTGGCCCCCAGGAAAAATTTTATCCTCAACTTAGCTGAGCACAAAATTTCAACTGCTCATAAACACTAAAAAGCGACAAATAAAGAATTTTCTTGATTTAAGTATCTCAGGTGTTGTATTAATCATGCTAATAAATGTTAAAATGCCAACAATTGTTGGCATTTTAACTATTATGAGCAGGATAAATTTCGTTCTCAGCTGAGTTGAGTATGAAAAAAGTTTATAACCTCGGGACCAGGCTTATAAGTTGGTGCTCATTGAAAGCATCTCAACGCATTTGAGTAAATGGCAGATTTTTAACAAGATACAACTATTTCTAAATGCCTTATTTTTGGAAAATAACAGATTTCTATGGGGAAAATTATACCAAGAATTTTCAAATTAATGATCATATTAATGATACTAACCCTTTCCTTCATGAATATTCACGCTAGGCTCCACCCACTATGAATAATTATATAAGTACACTTTTATGTTGGTACATAGAACAAAGAAATTACTTGTCAGGTCCTCTAGTGTAGGATTAGATATATTATATTTCCATAAGCAAACAGAGTAGACCCTGATCAGGCTGCTCTTATAAGAGCTGCTGGATCTGGGTCTGCTCTGTTTGCAAAAACGTTAAATGGTGTCTCTATGAAGTAAAGGGTTAAAGACTTCAACACATTTCAGTATTTGTGCATTGGAAAAATGCTCATTCTATAAGATATAATGCTTTTGAATCAATGTTTTTCCCCCTGTTTTCCAGTTATAAATCCTGACAACACGTTTGAGGTATTGATTGACAACAAAAATGTGAATTCTGGCAGTTTACTTGAAGACATGAGGTAGGTAATATACATGTGAGCCAGTTCATGAGATTTCCAATAATGTGGTATGTGCAACCAGAAAAAGCCTCAGATCAGCCTGCGCATACGCACAGTCTGATCAGAGCCTTTGCTAGTTGTTGAATATTCTATGAATGTTAAGCTACTGACTGAACATCATTTGGAGATTCTAAGCTTAAAAGTAGGCTGCACAGGCTCATATGAGTCTACACTTGTCAAAATGCCACATTGTTGGAAATCATGTGTCGTGGCTCATATATCCCATGATGACTACATATGCTCTATAAATTTTTTTTCATCAACCAGAAACGCTTAAGGCGAGCGCTATAGTGTGCTTTGTAACAAGGTACTATGCAACGGTATGTACCAAAAACAACTTCATAGTGCTATGTAACGAGGCTTGAGCTGACTAGTGGAAAACGCCTAGTGTGGCTAATACTGGCTATCCCTTGCATAGTCAAAGCTTTCTGTGTCACTATTTGTGTATACTTATATCAAATGAAATGGCTGCTGTTGCAGAATGGAAAGCTACAGAAAAGGGCTTTTTTGAAGGGTTGATAACATTATGCTACATAGTTAAAGAAAAGAGCTTGTCTTATGCTTTGCAAGCACATTGGTAAACAGTGAAGTAGAATTTCATCGGGTTCGGCGCTGTTTTCTAAGGTAAAAACAATCAAATGAGACTGAAATAAAAAATAATTTTGAACTTTTACCTATGAGCTTGAGATAACAGCCATCTTTCAAACAAATGGAAGAATACATTAGTGTATGAAATGAGTCCAAATAAAAAAAATAATTGTGTTTCGGGTAATGGGGATGAAAATTTTAGGTAGGGTATGCACACAAATTTAATTTTATGCATTTTGCCTTTCAAAATGCATAAAATTATATATATTTTCCAGAAAATCTGAAAAATTCTTGGTTTCACCAGTAAATTTAGGTAGGTCCAGGTTACCCTAAACCCTGGTATTTATTTTATTTGGCCTGAATGCTTAGAATATTTACAGTACTCATTGATTCCCATTGTTCTGGGAATGGCCAAAAGTTTGGCCATTTGGAATCTGAGTGCAATTGGATGCAAAGAGTACAGTAAAACTTGTCTTAAGCAGCCACTCAAAAATAGACAAAACAAAGATCCTTACGAGAAATGATAGCTTGATGAAGGTCAAAAGTATTGCAGAATGCTCCCTTTGAGCATTCTGCAATACTTTTGACCTGCATTAAGCGATAATTGGTCTTGAAAACCAATTTTTGGTCTTCTTTTAAGTGGCCACTTAAGACAGGTTTTTTAAAGTATTTTTACTGACTGTTCCAAGGCGGTGCTTCTTTTGTGGATTGTTTTTGTTTGTTATGCTTCATGTTGATGTGTGTTGTAATGTTGTGTCTGTTCTTTGTAGCCTTGTGGTCATCTGCTGTGAAAGGGCTGACCTCTTGGCTGTCGTGTGTGTTGTGTTTTGTCACTTTCCCAAATGTGTCCTGGTCCACATCAGAATCAAGGGTGAGGTTGGCGTCGTAAAACTGGTTTAAGCCCTCCGGTAAATATTTTACTGACTGTTCCAAGGCGGTACTTCTTTTGTGGATCTTTTATGTTTTTGTTCTGTCTTGTGTGTGCTATGTCTTTGCGCGCGTCTGTTTATATGTGCTTTGTAGTCACCTGCTGGGAAAGGGCTGACCTCTTGGCTGTAGTTTGTGGTGTCTAACTGTGAGTTTGTCACTTTCCCATTGGTATCCTGGGTCAGGTGTGGTACTTGATTGTATCGATTCATGATCTTTGCACCCTTACTTACTTTTACTGTACTATAAATGATTAAATTTAATTTTGATCATACATCTATTGTAACTGATTATATTTTCAGTCCTCCAGTAAATCCACCTAAAGAGATCGATGATCCAGAAGATAAGAGACCAGCTGATTGGGATGATAAAGAAAAGTAGGTGAACTCTATTTTTAGAACTTTTATTTTTAGAACTATATGGTACAATCAACTGCAAAAGCGTGCAACATTTTGAATATGACATTACATAAGTTTTAGGAATATGTCATTGTTAACAGTAGGGGTGTTATGATATGTTGGCAAATTCCTTTATCATGATAGTGGATGCCTATATAAAAATGGCACATATCTGGATATTTGCTAAAACCTAAACATGCCGAGCCTAGATTTATCTTGTTTTGACGGGGCCGCGTAGCACAGTCAGTAGCGAGTCCGACTGCAGATCCAGGGGTCACGAGTTAAATCCCAGCCCGGTCCCATACTTTCGTGGAGATTGATCATGAAATAATTTCTAAGGTCATTCCCCTTCTTCCCCTAATTCAAGAAGGGTTATTGTCAGTTACAAGTTAAAGTATTTGCACAAAGTACTGGTTAACCGCTTAGTCAAGCATGCCCAGGAAAAAAGTGTGGTTAGGTGAACTGACCATCGCGACTTGTTCACAGCCCTTGGCTGGGACGTAAAACCTCAAATAAAACTAATTATCTTGTTTTGAAAACTGAAGTTCCAGATCAGCCAGCTGACCAGCATCTACACTGATTTCAACTATGTTTTTAAAAACATGCTAATAACTAAAATTCTTCAACTTTATTGACAAAAATTGTATGTCTTTAGTAACAGTACCAAAAATATCCAGGATGATAAGGGTTTGTCTGGTCTATCACTGTGTACTTTATTAGGTGGCTTTCTGAGTATTAGTGAGTCCAAACCAGATGTTGAGTATGGTGGTATAACAATTGTACTATCATAATTGATTCTGGGAAAGTAAAATCTTCAGTTTCAGATAGCTGTATTATATATTGATGAGTAATACAGTAGAATTTAACTGTAGATCACAATGTTTAGCCCCCACTCTGCAGCGCGATGTTGTGTCCTTGAGTAAGACTCTTAATCTTTACTGCCTAGTACTGATTAAACCAAGCAAAATATTCCAACATGATGGAAAAGCTATTGACTAGGAACATAAGCAATTAATCAAACAAACTTGTAGCTTTAAGTGCCAGTTAATTAACGATTAGTAATTGATTGAAACAACCAAATGTTGAGTATGGTGTTATAACAAATGTACTATCATAATTGATTCTGGGAAAGAAAAATCTTCAGTTTTCAATAGCTGTACATATTGATGTGTAATACAGTAGAATTTATAAGAAAACAATATTTGGCCCCTGCCCCTAAGCACGCTGTGTCCTTGAGAAAGACATTTATTCTCTACTGCATTGTACTGTGTCAACTCACGAAAATCTCCCAACATGCTTGAAAAATTGACTGGAACTTAAAGTGTTGAAGTCTTGACTCACAAACATCTTACTTGAAGTACAAGTTAACTAACTGCTAACTATTTGTATTAGGGTGAGTCCTAACCAGATGTTGAGTATGGTGGTATAAACAGTTGTACTATCGTAATTTGATTCTGGGAAAGTAAAATCTTCAGTTTTCAATAGCTGTACATATTGATGTGTAATACAGTAGAATTTAACTGGAGATTACAATGTTTAGCACCCACCCTACAGCGCGATGTTGTGTCCTTGAGAAAGACATTTATTCTCTATTGCTTGATACTGGTTCAACTCAAGAAAATCTCCCAACATGCTTGAAAAATTGACTGGAACTTAAAGTGTTGGCTCACAAATATCTTACTTGAAGTACAAATTAACTAACAATTAGTAATTGAATGAGACAACCAGATGTTGAGTATGGAAGTATAACAATTGTACTATCATAATTGATTCTTGGAAAGTAAAAAATCCTTCATTTTTGATAGCTGTATTGTGTATTCATGTACAATACATTCTGTTATACAGAGGATGATAGTGTTTCTGAAAGTATCTGTAGATATCAATTTAATAGCTCTTGAACAAAATAACCAGATGAGTTTGGAGGTACATATGTAGACCCTCCTAATGGATTCTGGTAGAGTAAATTCCTTGATTGTTGATAGTTGTATTGTATATTCCTGTACAATACATTCTGTTATACATTGTCATTCTCAGGATGACAATGATTATGAAAGTACTAGTTAATTAACTATTACTTTTTGAGTAAAACAACCAGGTGTTAAGTATGGTGGTACACAATTAGTATGGTAAATATTATAAAACTTGGAACACTTCTCTTTCTGTTCTTAAATAAAATTATGGTAATCAGTGCTGGAATTCACAAAATGCATTATCAGAATTGCAAACAGAGAAGACCCTGATCAGACTGCTTCCTCAGAAGCAGTCTGATTTGGGTATGCGCTGTTTTGTCAAGGCCTTTTTGACAGGCAACTCGTTTTTCAAAATTTTAGTACATTCGCCATACTCTCATAAGTGAAATTGTTAGAGTAAAAATCCTTGAATGTTGAAAGTTGTAGTGTATATTCCTGTACAATACATTCTGTTGTACTTAAGTTGATAATGTTACTGGAAGCAGCAGTTAATTAACAATTAGTGTTAGTGTGAGACAACCAGAATCTCTTTGCACCCTTACTTACTTTGTAGTTTGGAGGTACACCTGTAGTACTTCCATAAGTTGATTCTGGTAGAGTAAACATCCTTGATTGTTGATAGTTGTATTGTATATTCCTGTACAATACACTCTGTTGTACTGAAGTTGATAATGTTACTTGAAGCAACAGTTAATTAACAATTAGTGTTAGAGTGAGACAACCAGATTAGGAGTATGGAGGTACACCTGTAGTTTTTCTATAAGTTGATTCTGGTAGAGTAAACATCCTTGATTGTTTGATAGTTGTATTGTATATTCCTGTACAATACACTCTGTTGTACTGAAGTTGATAATGTTACTTGAAGCAACAGTTAATTAACAATTAGTGTTAGAGTGAGACAACCAGATTAGGAGTATGGAGGTACACCTGTAGTTTTTCTATAAGTTGATTCTGGTAGAGTAAACATCCTTGATTGTTTGATAGTTGTATTGTATATTCCTGTACAATACACTCTGTTGTACTGAAGTTGATAATGTTACTTGAAGCAACAGTTAATTAACAATTAGTGTTAGAGTGAGACAACCAGATTTGGAGTTTGGAGGTACACCTGTAGTGCTTCCATAAGTTGATTCTGGTTGAGTAAACATCCTTGATTGTTGATAGTTGTATTGTATATTCCTGTACAATACACTCTGTTGTACTGAAGTTGATAATGTTACTTGAAGCAGCAGTTAATTAACAATTAGTGTTAGAGGGAGACAACCAGGTTTGGAGTTTGGAGGTACACCTGTAGTACTTCCATAAGTTGATTCTGGTAGAGTAAACATCCTTGATTGTTGATAGTTGTATTGTATATTCCTGTACAGTACATTCTGTTGTACTGAAGTTGATAATGTTACTTGAAGCAACAGTTAATTAACAATTAGTGTTAGAAATAGACAACCAGATTTGGAGTTTGGAGGTACATCTGTAGTACTTCCATAAGTTGATTCTGGTAGAGTAAACATCCTTGAGTGTTGATGGTTGTATTGTATATTCATGTACAAATACATTCTCTTGTACTGAAGTTGATAATGTTACTTGAAGCAACAGTTAGTTAACAATTAGTGTTAGAGGGAGACAACCAGATTTCGAGTTTGGAGGTACACCTGTAGTACTTCCATAAGTTGATTCTGGTTGAGTAAACATCCTTGATTGTTGATAGTTGTATTGTATATTCCTGTACAGTACATTCTGTTGTACTGAAGTTGATAATGTTACTTGAAGTAGCGTTCAATTAACAATTAGTGTTAGAGTAGAAAACCAGATTTGTAGTTTGGAGGTACACCTGTAGTACTTCCGTAAGTTGATTCTGGTAGAGTAAACATCCTTGATTGTTGATAGTTGTATTGTATATTCATGTACAAGACATTCTTTTGTACTGAAGTTGATAATGTTACTTGAAGCAACACTTAATTAACAATTAGTGTTAAAGGGAGACAACCAGATTTGTAGTTTGGAGATACACCTGTAGTGCTTCCATAAGTTGATTCTGGTAGAGTAAACATCCTTGATTGTTGATGGTTGTATTGTATATTCCTGTACAATACATTCTGTTGTACTGAAGTTGATAATGTTACTTGAAGCAACAGTTAATTAACAATTAGTGTTAGAAATAGACAACCAGATTTGGAGTTTGGAGGTACATCTGTAGTACTTCCATAAGTTGATTCTGGTAGAGTAAACATCCTTGATTGTTGATGGTTGTATTGTATATTCATGTACAAATACATTCTCTTGTACTGAAGTTGATAATGTTACTTGAAGCAACAGTTAATTAACAATTAGTGTTAGAAATAGACAACCAGATTTGGAGTTAGGAGGTTCATCTGTAGTACTTCCATAAGTTGATTCTGGTAGAGTAAACATCCATGATTGTTTGATAGTTGTATTGTATATTCCTGTACAATACATTCTGTTCTACTGAAATTGATAATGTTACTTGAAGCACTAATTAATTAACAATTAGTGGTAGACTGAGACAACCAGATTTGGAGTTTGGAGGTACACCTGTAGTACTTCCATAAGTTGATTCTGGTAGAGTAAACATCCTTGATTGTGTATATTCATGTACAATACATTATGTTATACTAAGGATTACAATATATTAGCTGGAAATATCTGTCATAACCTGAAAATTGAAATATAAATTTTCATTGGTAGAAAAATAGTTTTAAAATCTATCTCATCTCTTTCCTTGCTAGTGGTGACTTTTGTCATCTACTGATAATCTTTGCAAACAGTTTGGACCCAGATCAGAGTCCTGATCTAGATCCAAACAGTTTGACACACCATGAAGGTCGGGTCATGACCTGGATGGAAACTGTCATACACACCATATTGATCCTGATCTGATTATATTATATGTATATACACTGGAGCATGTTACTTTGGTCCAATGATGTAAAAACCAATCAGAGGTCAAGGTGGTCTGGTTGTCTCGCCAAGTCTTACTTCTCTCTGTCCTACAGTCTTATTCTTGTCTTTATTCCTTATTTCCTACTTTCTCTCCATCCTCCTACTGTCTTTCTAATCCCTCCTTAATCTCTCTGTTACTTGGTGAGCACCAGACTGCAGTGGGACCCGTGATCAATGATTATGAGAGCTGAGGACCAGTAAATAGATTCAAAGTAATTACACTAGAGCACCAATATAGAGTGCTAATTGGGTTCCACAATTACAACCGCCTGTCGACATTTTCATAAAAACCTGCATGTTGAATTGAAAGAATAAAATCTTCTCTGACATACACCATGTCGGTCCTGATCTGGATCTTAACTGTTTGACACACCATGTCGGTCCTGACCTGGATCCAAACTGTTTGACAAACCATGTTGGTCGTGATTTGGATCCAAACTGTTTGACACACCATGTTGATCCTGATCTGGATACAAACTGTTTGACACACCATGTTGATCCTGATCTGGATCCAAACTGTTTGACACACCATGTTGGTCCTGAGATGGATCCAAACTGTTTGACACACCATGTCAGTTCTGATCTGGATCCAAACAGTTTGACACACCATGTTGATCCTGATCTGATTATATACTGAGGGAAAAAAAGTTTAGCAATATACTTTGAGGATTCACAGTTTAGAAGAAATAGGACTTAATTTCATAGTGTCAAAAATATATGTTGACAAATGTTCACGAGTACGATGACATTAACAGGTTGACGTTTCACATAATGTAAAGTCTGATTTTATGCCCCTTGCTTAAACAGCTTATCTGGCAATAGTGCAAATAATTTTTGACTAAGAGTTTCATTTTTCTGTCAAATGTTTAGATCCAAAAGCAAGAAAGTGAAAACCGGTTTAAAACTGAATGTTATGTTCACAACTTCACACTTTTCGTACAGTTTTTAGTTGAAAATTGTATTTTTCCAAATTACCTCCCTTTCAATTGAATAAAGTTTGAAATTAAAATGCTCAGCAGATCAAATCCTCACTATGAAGTCAGATTTTGTTTCTTTTGACCACTTGCGGGTAGCCATTAGGTTATTTTCAAACAACTGACATGTTTGTGAACCTGCCAATTAAAAAGATCTAATGCTTCAAAGATCGCTTATGTGAAACCCTATTATAAATAATTGCTAAACGTTTTCCCTCAGTATATTATATATATGAATATACACTGGAGCATGTTACTTTGGTCCAATGATGTAAAAACCAATCAGAGGTCAAGGTGGTCTGGTTGTCTCACCAAGTCTTACTTCTCTCTGTCCTACAGTCTTATTCTTCTCTCTTTTCTTTCCTTATTTCCTACTTTCTCTCCATCCTTCTAGTGTCTTCCTAATCCCTCCTTAATCTCTCTGTTACTTGGTGAGCACCAGACTGCAGTGGGACCAGTGATCAATGATTATGAGAGCTGAGGACCAGTAAATAGATTCAAATAAGTAACACTGGAGCACCAATATAGCGCGCTAATTCGGTTCCCCAATTATAATCGACTGTCGACATTTTCATAAAAGGGTGCAGGTTGAATTGAAAGAAGAACATCTTCTCGGCATAGACAGGACTTTAGTTAAGAGTGCGTAACAAAACTTTAATTTTCTTATTTCTCAACCAAAACATATGTTGCAGGTACTCAAAAGAACCGTGACAATGAGACCGTTCTTTTGAGCACCCAAAACATATGCTGAAAATATGGGTATAAATATAAAGAAAATATTAAAAATTTTACGCTTAAATTTTTTGTTTATCTAAACCTGTGTGTATATATATATATATATATATATATATATATATATATATATATATATATATATATATATATATATATATATATATATATATATATATATATATATATATATATATATATATATATATATATATATATATATATATATATATATATATATATATATATATATATATATATATATATACACTGGAGCATGTTACTTTGGTCCAATGATGTAAAAACCAATCAGAGGTCAAGGTGGTCTGGTTGTCTCACCAAGTCTTACTTCTCTCTGTCCTACAGTCTTATTCTTCTGTCTTTATCTCTTATTTCCTACTCTCTCTCCATCCTTCTAGTGTCTTCCTATTCCCTCCTTAATCTCTCTGTTACTTGGTGAGCACCAGACTGCAGTGGGACCAGTGAACAATGATTGTGAGAGCTGAGAGCCAGTTAATACAGTAAAACCTGTCTTAAGCGGCCACTCTAAAATAGACAAAACAAAGGTCTTAAAGACCAATGGTAGCTTAATGAAGGTCGAAAGTATTGCAGAATGCTCTCTTGGAGCATTCTGCAATACTTTTGACCTGCATTAAGCGATAATCCGTCTTGAAAACCAAGTTTTGGTCTTCTTTTTGAGTGGCCGTTAAGGCAGGTTTTACTGTAGATTCAAATTAATTTCACTAGAGTGCCAATATAGCTCGCTAATTGGGTTCCCCAATTACAATCGACTGTCGACATTTCAGGGTTCCCACGAGCTCAGGAAATCCTGGAAAATCAAGGAAAAAGTTCCATGTATGGAAAAATCATGGAATTTGAAAAAGCCTGAATAATCATGGAAAAAACATGGAATTTTGTGAAATAACTTGACAAAACCACCAGTAGCCAGAAAACTAGCTGTCAGACACACAAAACTTATATGTCTGACAGCTAGTTTTCTGGCTACTGGTGGATTAATATTTAATATGTCGGTCCTGGTCTGGATCCAAACTGTCATACACACCATGTTGATCCTGATCTGATTATATTATATGTATATACACGGGAGCATGTTACTTTGGTCCAATGATGTAAAAACCAATCAGAGGTCAAGGTGGTCTGGTTGTCTCGCCAAGTCTTACTTCTCTCTGTCCTACAGTCTTATTCTTCTGTCTTTTATTCCTTATTTCCTACTTTCTCTCCATCCGTCTAGTGTCTTTCTAATCCCTCCTTAATCTCTCTGTTACTTGGTGAGCACCAGACTGCAGTGGGACCCGTGATCAATGATTATGAGAGCTGAGGACCAGTAAATAGATTCAAATTGATTACACTAGAGCACCAATATAGCGCGCACCAATATAGCGCGCTAATTGGGTTCCACACTTACAATCGACTGTCGACATTTCAGGGTTCCCATGAGCTCTGGAAAAATCATGGAATCTGAAAAAGCCTGAATAAACATTGAAAAATCATGGAATTTTGTGTAATAATTTGACAAAACCACCAGTAGCCAGAAAACTAGCTGTCAGACACACAAAACTTGTGTTTCTGACAGCTATTTTTCTTGCTACTGGAGGATTAATTTTTAATTATTTCGAAATGCATGCATGGTCCAAAAGCATGTTTATTTAAATATTTTACTGTTGCTGCATTCTGCATTTATACTCTACGCTGTGAAGATGCTGCTAAAAGGATTGGTTGGCGGCTGTGCATTAAATAGTCATGGAAAGTACATCGTTGATCATGGAAAATCATGGAAAAATCATGGAATTATGTTTTTGAAATTTCTGTGGGAACCCTGACATTTTCATAAAAGCGTGCATGTTGAATTGAAAGAATAACATCTTCTCTGCATAGAAATATTAGAAATATCAAGTGTTACCATTACCATTTATTGGTATATCCAATCCAGAAAATGACCGCATATTTACATTGAGGTAGAAGGCAAATTTAAAATGGCGTCGTCCGTTGTGGTGGCTACCTGAAAGAATTTTTTGAAGAAAAAAAAAATTGAAAAAAGTCAGCAGGTGACAACATAGGCATGAAAAATTACCCAGCATGCAAAGAGTTAAAAAGCATACATGAGGAATATAGTTTTTAATAAAGCTTTTTGCTCTCTGTAAAGTAACTTTAATATTCATATCTGGGCGTGGTTCGACAATTTCACCATCTAAACAAGGGAAATCGTGTTCTATTTATGATTTGTTGAAGAATTAATAAGTTGTTTGGGCCGAGCAAACGTGTGTGCATTTCATGAAAATCCTAACCGTATACACACTGCTCACATTTATTCACCCCTAAAGCGCATAATCACAAAATGTATGTTTTCCGCGTCCAATAAAATATTTGAAACCTCAAAGACAAACAGTGTGGCTCCAGATCAGACTGCTCCTGTAGGAACAGTCTGATCTGTGTCCACATTGTTTGCGTCTATGCTTATGTTAAATAGACATTTTCAGATGCAGTTATTTTGCTGGCGTTTTAAGGACTAAATAATGTGTTTTGCGTCTTTACTGAGAAAATGGCACAAGATGATACAGTTACTTTTGAATAAAATCACGCCTCATTTTCAACTTTTACCTATGTCAAAGGTTGATCAGTCCTAATTACCCTTAAATGAGGTGCCGCTCTTAAGGCCATTTCACATACACACCGAAACCGAACCGAAACCGAACCGAAAAATTAAAATGCCTTAAACCCTATGAGCGCTTTCACATATGCGCCGAAACCGAACGCCGAACCGAAAACGTGCACGAATTTGATTTTATTTTTTTCGGTTTCGGTGGCCGAATTTCAGCAAATACGACAGGTAATTTTGATAAAATCTGCACATACACAACCACGTGCGTTGTATATAACTTAGTAATCATGAAAGCCATTGATGGATTGTCCAGCGAGACAATTGTGCGATTATTTTACAAGCACAATACTATTGACTACATAATTCTGTGGGACAATACCCAGAGCGACTATAAAGACCACGAACTTAATGCAGTGGCATGGAACAATTTGTATTGTACAAGTATTTCTGCTATCTGAGAGGGAAATTAGTCCAAAATATACAGGCATTTTCTTACATTTCGTCCACGGATTCGGTTTATATGTGAAAGGTCTGCCGAAAACGAAACGATGCAATTCGGTGGCCTGTACGGTTTCGGTTCGGATTCGGTGTATATGTGAAACGGCCCTTACAGTAACCAAAAAGTCATATAATATAAATGCACTTGCTCTTATTATCTTACACCGAGTTTGCTTTGAGTGGTAAATGCTATATCAGCTCTCATTTCTGGCAAGTCCAGTGGTGCAACTTTATTTATTTATAGATTCATTGTTTGGGTGAAAAACATTGGGGATCCTGATCAGCCAGCTGACCTGGGTCTACAATGTTAAAACCTCAACCTTCAAAGAAAAAATATACATCTGAAAATGTCATCTGTTGGAAGTCGTCTGCTGTGTGTAAATGCTTACGTCAAGGACTAATTTTGGCATAATTACAAACAGTGTGGACCCAGATCAGACTGCTCCTAGAGGAGCAGTTTGATCTGGATTCACACTGATTGCTACAAAGACATTTTAAATGGACTAGCAGACAATGTTTAGTCATGATTGGCAGCCAAAGAGTTACAATTTTGAAAAAGTTATGCACACTGTATGCATGGTTAGTTGGGGTCCTTAATTTTAAAAATTGAAATTATTTCTAAGTAGCCAAACCATGTTGTGGGTACTCAAAAGAACCATCTTATTGAGACGGTTATTTTGATCACCAAAAGTAAATATTTAAACTAATGGGTAAGAGGGAGTGCAGTGGCTCAGTGGTAGAGTGCTTGACTCGAGACCGAGGGGCCGCGGGTTCGAGCCTCATCAGCTTCACTGCGTTGTGGTCCTTGAGCAAGACACACTTATTCTAGCTTAGTACTAGTTCAACCCAGGAAGACCCGTCCCTGTTTAATTGAAAGACTGTTGATGGGACGTAAAGAATCAAATCAAACAAACAAAACTAATGGGTAAGAAAATATTATCAATTTTAAGCTCAAATTGTTGTTTATCTGGACTCATATCTTTTCTTTCTGTTTTTAGAATTGCAGACCCAGATGCTGTGAAACCAGATGACTGGTGAGTTCATTATCTTTTCGAACGATAAAGCAAGTGAGTATGACTAGGAAATGCCACAGTCACTAACTGCAGACCATCCCATGGCACCGCGAGGAAACCTTTTGTATGTGTATTAGAAGCCTACTTTTCAGGCTTCTACTTCACATCTTGAATTTTACTTGGTTTCAGGCTTTAATTTTTAAATTTTCAGTGTTTATGCTGCTTAAACAGGGCTATTTTAGGCTGTGGAAGGGGGCATTTCAGGCTTGGAAAAGCGTTGTCAGCGTGAGGCCTGGGACTCACTATTGATGTTGGAAGTGTAACTTGTTTTACCTATATCCGTCTGTCCATCTATTCATCAATCCATTTGTCCAGCATTCATCTGTGTGTCAGTCAACACTTACACTAGGGTCCATCATATTATTTATGTTTCTGGCTTTCCCTGGCCCCAAGGTTATAAAACTTTTTTCCATGCTCAACTCAGCTGAGCATGAAATTTATCCTGCTCATAAAAATGACATTTATTAGCATGATAAATACAACACCTGAGAGACTTAAAGCCAGAAACTTCTATATTTGTCGGTATTTTAGTTTTCATGAGCAGTTTAATTTTCGTGCTCAGTTAAGTTGAGCATGTAAAAAGTTTAATAACCTCGAGGCCTGAACACCTTTAAAAAAGGGGTCTCATCATGTGAATTTCTCTTAAGCCTGGTCCATATTGTTTGCAATATAGGCTACATGAGCAGATGAGAGAGCAGACAACAATATTTGTGCACGGTGGGAAAAGGGTTAAATTATGACTTCAGGCCTTTAGCTAAGAGTGCATACCAAAAAATTAATTTTCTTATTTCTCTACCAAAACATATGTTGTGGGTACTCAAAAGAACCTCAACGTCTCAATGAGACGGTTCTTTTGAGCATCCAAAGCATATGTTAAAACTGATGAGTAAGAAAATATTTACAATTTTACGCTCAAAGGTTTTGTTTATCTAAACCTATGTGATTTTCAATGAGACTGTTCTTTTGAGCATCCAAAAATCTGTTAAAACCGATGGGTAAGAAAATATTTACAATTTTACGTTCAAAGATTTAGTGATTTTCCATCTGTTCCTAGGGATGAAAATGAGCCTATGGAGATTGAAGCTACTGATGCAGAGAAACCTGACGGTTGGTTGGATGATGAAGAGAACCTTATTCCGGATCCTGATGCAGAAAAACCCGAGGATTGGTGGGTGAAATTCAGTAAAACCTTGAAAATTCAAACTCCAACTTTTCAAAATACTCCCTTTAATTCAATTAAATTTGGGACACAATGGATTCAGAGAATATGGCCGTTTTATAAACTATTTCAGTTACAGTCTATAAAAACATATGTTTTGGGAGTATAAAAGAAACGTCTCCCTGAGATGTTTCTTTTATGCACCCAAAACATGTTTAATAGGTAAAACCGGAAATTATTTTATGTCAACCTTCTATAATTTGAACTACAGAAAATTTGAAATAAACCCCCAAGGACATCAAATTTACGAGATTTTACTTAATAGATAATTGATCACGGCCCACATTTCTCGCTAATATTGTGATTGTTCTCTAATGAAAATACATTGTTCAAAATTGCCCAATGGCTGGTATCCATTATATGCTTAGATTTGCTCTTCTATAAAATTGGGCAGTAGAAATCAAGATGCACTTTTCCACTGAAGTTTGACGACTTGAATTAAATATAAACTGCTTAAACTGTTTGCAGTAGTTCTATTTTGCTGTCACAATGGCTGGAATAGAACAGGTCCCATATTTTATACATTTCATGTGGCTCTATCTCAATGAAGGTTTTAGTTCCAGAGGTCCAGATAAGCTTTCAGTTCAATTGAGTAATTACCCAACAAGATTTTCATCAATTGCTTTTTTTTCAAAAACAATAGCTTAACAATAGTTTTTTACCCCACATATATTTTTGAAGTTGCTTATTTATAAGTACAGTAAAACCAGTATTAAGCCGCCACTTAAAAATAGACAAAACAAAGATCTAAATGGAAATGGTAGCTTAATGAAGGTCAAAAGTATTGCAGAATGCTCGGAGCATTCTGCAATACTTTTGACCTGCATTAAGCGATTATTGGTATTGAAAACCAATTTTTGGTGTTGTTTTTGAGTTGCCGCTTAAGACCGGTTATATTGTACCTAATCTTTGTTATGGAAAAAGTTAACAGATGGAAGTGACTTAAAGTACTTTGCCCAATACTTCAGTAAGTAGCTGACAAATGACTGGCTTGTATTAAAGGAGAATTTGAGTAAATGATTGTGATATATATCAGATAAAGAGTTCAGCACAACAAAAGAATGATGCAGAACAGGAGGCTTGAACTGGCTACCACACAAATGTACACCACTATGGGGTGCATTCATATTTCTTTTTTTTTTTTTTTTTTGCTTTTCCAAAATTAAATTGCTTTTAATTACCCCTTCATTAGAAAACAATTGCTTTTTCCAAAGTTTAATTGCTTAAATACCCGAAAAAGCAGCTTATCTAATCCTCTGAGTTCACAGTGGCTTATTTCAGATTTTGTTTCCTTATTACTCATCCAAAAAAATGAGGCAGCCTACGATCTATATTTTGAAAAGAGATCAGAAAAATAAAACATATTCAATCTGGTGAAAGGTCAGTCTGTAGCCCTTTCTTAGATAGGCTTGTTGATAGAATGTTCTTTTTATAAAGATTTGCTTTTTTCTCATTCATTTCTCAACCAAAACATAGGTTGTGGGTACTCAAAAGAACCGTCTCATTGAGACGGTTCTTTTGAGCACCCAAAACAAATGTCGAAACTGATTGATTAGGGAATATTCACAATTTTACTCTTAAATTTTTTACTATCTTAGCCTATGAAACCATGAAGACTGGGTTTGTTGTGGCACAGCTCATATTGTATACTTCCTTAAAACGCTTTGAGGCGTGACTGTAACGGTAAATGCATTGAATGAATCGAGGGTCATTACTTAGAGGTCGTGGTAGAAGTATAGATGGAGGCAGATGATTATGTTTTATGTTTATTTCAGGGATGACGAAATGGATGGCGAATGGGAAGCCCCTCTTGTAGGTAAGTAGATCTGGCCCCAAGATTAATTCTTAAAGCACCAGTCACAACAAAATGTGTCTGCATTTGTCGCCTGCTGTTGTAGATATTTACTCCTTTTAGTGGTTACTATAATTTATTTCCTTCAAGGATGATGAAAATATTTAACTTTTATTAAGTGTGATGCGGGAGTGGAAATGCAAATGTTTTCATCTGACAAATTAAAAATTTAGTAACATTTTGTAATGACGCCTGTATATGGCACAATCTTGGACATTTTAATGTCAAAAACATGATTTCAAAGTAATTTTAGCATCATATGATAATTAGAATTTAACAATTGTGTATTTTTGAATTTGTATTGTTGTGAAAAAAAAGCAATAAAATTCTTGGCAAGGCCTTGCATTTTATCTCTTCAACTTGTTTAGAAAACTCAGTACCTAAATTAGAATGCGTATTTGCGTATTTACCCAAATAAATTATAAAAAAAACAATTAAAATTGAAATGGATTTAATCACTTTGCCTTTCACAGTTCAGTTTCAGTTCAGAGTGGCTAAATGTACACTGCCAACTGACTAGTTTTCAGCATTTAAATTCAATATGATTTAAGAGAACCAGTATAAGATATATTTGTTCTTCCATGAGAGAAAGTCAATTTGAGCATTATGTTATGTTCAGAAAAGCAATAAGATATAAAATGTATCAATTGGTTAGTAAAGTTTTAACATCTACAAAAATACTCAATTGAAACCAAAAAACCCAAATAAATATTTATTAAAACTGTTAAATACCCAATTAACATTTGCAATACCCATTTGAATGAAAAAGGAGTGGGTAACTTACCCAATTGTTCAAAAAATTTATTAAGGTACTGTCCTCTAAATCTTATCTGGTCCATGATTATCGCATGAAAATGTAACCATTTCATCTTTAAGAAAAAGTAATTTTGGTATGGACTTTGTCCCGTAATATTACATAAATACACCAGCTAATTTGCCTATTGAATCCACTAGTGGACTACTATATTTAATGCATGACGTTATTACACTTTCACATAGGGAGCGCAGTGGCTCAGTGGTAGAGTGCTTGACTCGAGAGCAAGGGGCTGCAGGTTCGAGCCTCACCGACAGCACTGCATTGTGTCCTTAAGCAAGACACATTAATCCTTGCTTAGTACTGGTTCAACCCAGGAAGACCCATCTCGACATAACTGAAAAAACTGTTGACTGGGATGTAAAGAATCAAATCAAACAAATCAAATCTAGTGTTGAGGCCCATATGATACTATATATTCTATTCTTTGCAGATAATCCAGCATGTAAAGAGGCCCCAGGATGTGGAGAGTGGACCAAACCTATGATTAAAAACCCCAAGTACAAGGGCAAGTGGAAGGCACCCATGATTGATAACCCAAATTATCAGGTTAGCGAATAGGCAGCACAAAGTTGATGTTAAAGTCAAGTCATTCTAAACCATAAATCATTTTATCATATGACGTAGAGTCAGGGAGTGAAATATTGCCATGCAATAAAATCCATAAACCACTAGTGGTTTATAGATTTGCGGGAAACATTATGACGTCCAAGGGTTTCAGCTGGACTGAAATTTACTTTGGACATTTTGTCCAAGCAGCCCCAATTTTGTTCGGACATTTGGAAATTTTTTAGGACATTTTTTTCAACACTAAATTTTACCACCATAAACGGAAATTGCCATCTGCCCTTCTCAAATTGAAACCAGGGGTAGTTTTTCTACCATTTCGGATGGTAAGTGCGGTCTGATTGATTGTCTGGCTTTTTATTTCATGAGGAGAGAGGAGCTTGTCGATGGTTGTCAGTGGAAGTGGGTGGGGTACTGTTTTTTGCTGCTTTTTGCGGCCGCTGCACAGCTCGTTAGCCACGGAAAATGACTGTTCAGGTAATGATGGAGTGGGCAAACTGTTTTGGTACATAAAAAACTTCAGTTCCTGTTGTTTCTTGGGGGCAATTAAGTTTTTTAGTCATTTTATCGGTAAATGCCAATGCAAATATGCTGTCCGCTTCGAGATGAAATCAAGGGAAGAAAACTAAGGTCGCAATAGACCAATCAGGTGCGGCGTAACAAAACACTATGACTGGTTGGCTTTAATGAATAAGTATTTGCGCGGTAAAATAAGGCGAACCAGTCAGCAGCTTACATAAATTTGGCCAATCAGCGATCGTTTTTTAAAGCAAAAATACTATTGCATCACTGTGCATAACCGTACAGCGTGTGCTTCCGAAAATCGTCTCGGACAAACTGTCCAAACTGGACAGCAAAGTCTCGGACATCTGGAACTATTTTCGGACTATGTCCGATGGCCGACGCCAAACTGAATCCCTGCGTCCATAACAACATTGCGTACATAACGAAATTATAACGTTTTTTACGCCAGAAATGAGATTTCAAAGTATTGGTCATACGATAAATAGAATCTAACATTCGTGCTCTTGTATTATTGAATTTATTAAACTCGTTGCGAAAAAGAGATAAAATGCTCGGCAAGCCTCGCATTTAATCTCTTCCCCAACTAGTTTAATAAATTCAATAAAACATGAGCACTCATGTGAGATCCTCTATATTGATAAACAAAATAAAATCACTTCTATTGAGTACTATACCTACAATATATGGGACAGTGCATAAGATTTGGGTACTTATCACATCAGCTAGCAGTGAAGGCTCAGTTTGGTCAGCGCCTTTGTTATTAGAAAGTATCATATCAAAACTTGCTACCAGCAAAATTTCACTATTCTAGCTATTCTCTGTAGCTGAGCAGGCTGGTTTTAATCTCTGTCAAAAACCCTGAAGACATGTTTTCTTGTGTCGTGGCCTAATTATGAAATTGCATCTGACAGCAGACTGACTGGCAAACAACTCATATAATGTAAATAACACATAAAGTACTCACCCATGTGCATGCTTATTACAGGGTTTGCACAGACCTATGTCTGGAAGTCATGGAATACAAGCTTTGTCTGAAAAGTCATGGAATCTTGTTAATTTAGATTTTCTCAAAAAATTGTGGCAATTTAAAATGCAGGCTTTGTCTGTATAACGGAAGTTTGAGAATATTCTTGAATGCATACATGTACTTAAAGCACTAAAAATTACATTTTGTGAAACATAAAAATCTGAACCACAAATGAGGAGCTTTAAGCAATATTTATTGCCTACTGTTGCACCTGTTACAAATGATGTTGGGTGTGACATTACATTTAAAATCAACTTTTTTCTATCACACTGTTTCTACTATCACACTGTTTCTTTTGCACTTCAAAGTAAAACTTTGTTAAATTGTATCAAAGAAATATCATGGAATTTTGCTACCTGAATTTTGTAAGTATCCTGCATTTGGTCAAATACAGTCAACCCTCTTTATAACGACACTGTTTGTTTCAAGCTATCTTTGACGTTAAAGCGAATTTGCTGTTATAAAGAAATTCTGACCATACCAGATTTCCACATACTAACCATTTGGTAAAAGAAAATTGTATACAAATGAATTAAAATGCTATTATTCCTAATATATACATCAGTTTAATTTCATATTGCATCAAAATGCACAAAGCTTCCCACTTATCAAGTGAGACAGAAACCTGTTCATGCAAAAAGACCTTGAACTGATGACAAAATTGTCTGACACATGATAACAATTCTGTTATAATGAATTTATTTTTAAAAGAAATTGTATATCTGTTCCCAGAAATTACTGTTGGTGTCGTTAAGTGAATAGTCTGTTATAAAGAGGGAATTTTAATGGGAACAGATCCGTTCCCAGCAATTATATGTCGGATATTGAATATTTTGTTATAAAGAGTGACACTATAAAGAGTTTTGACTGTACATTATATAACATATCCTGATATTTATTTACAGGGTATCTGGAAACCTAGAAGAATCAGTAACCCAGACTGGTTTGAAGATCTAGAACCCTACAAGATGACACCAATAGTAAGTAGCATGGTTGTTGCATCTTTAGCAGGCTTGTAAATAGAGAATACTAGATTAGTGTATTTTGATATCAAGTTTACCAGGCTAGGCTTTGAGAACGCTTGTTGACATCGCAAGGCTTGCCGAGCGATTCAACATGCGTTCTTAAAGCCGAGCCTGGTAAACTTGATATCAAAAGACACGAACCTGGTATTCTATTTATCAGTTTACCCATTGTTGAACACTCTTCAAACTAGCGATTTTGATGTAATTTTTGATTTTTGTGTTGATTCAGCGTCATTAACGTCATCATTCAAAAAGTGCAACATCATCATGACCTGATAAAGGTAACATGCCGTGAGATAGGAAACGTTTATTAGGTTATGTTGAAACAATTCAGTTAATATTAGGGGTGACCGATAAAGGAGCTTTCATTTGCCTGTCCTGTCCATCTCCACAAACAAATGAAGGCCTCCAGATAAGAATGCATGATTGAAAATTAGTTTTCTTATTTCTCATCTAAAACATATGCAGGGTGCCCACTGGTTAGGGAAAAGTCAGGGAAAATTGTTTTTTCATCAAGGTCAGGGAAAAGTCAGGGAATTCTGTAAAATGGTCAGGGAAATTAGAAAATCTTCAAAAGTCAGGGAAAAGTCAGGGAATATTAAAATAATGCTTGGTTTATCCCTCAAAAATTTAACAAACAGATATGAAATGATGACTTCAACAGTTTTGGGTGAATATCATATGCAATCCAGTTATTCTAATGTATGTTTCTCTTGGCTAGTAACTGTTATTTTAATCTAAGACCTTATTTTGGGTCACATTGTTTTAACTCACCTGAGTCAAAGGCTCAAGTGAGGTATGTTAATGAGTATATTGATGGTCTGTTGGCATTGTCTGTTCACATTTTCAAAGAAGTGTATATCTCGAGTGGTGATCAAATTTCATGTAAAGCACATAAGGTAGGGGAAAGGCTGCATAAGGTTTTTGAGCTGATTGGATTGGAACTGTAGTTGCCATAGCAAATGGGCAACATAAAGCTCCCATTGACATAATAACTTTAAAAGGCGAATGAGCCATCAGGCTCAAGCCATTGAAGTTCAGGCCCACAGCTTGTATATGTGATATAAAGCAATGTCTATTGGTCCCCTACATAAATCCTGCCAACCATGCCCCTAGGGTCAAAACTGGCCACACCCTGGGTACGGTTATCTTCCATTGACTATAAATGGGGAACCATCTCTAAAACCATGAGGGCCGCAGTCCTGGGCCCACAGCTTATATATTATGTATATAGCAATTTTAGTGATCCCCTGCATAAATCTTGCCAACCATGTTCTGGGGGTCATTTGCTCCCATAGACTCATATTTAGAAAAAACCTGGAAAAATTCTCTGAAACCATGAGGCCAACAGCTCAGGTAAGCGGTATAACATATTAACAAATCAACTTATTCAACTAAAAGATATGTAATGTTCTTTTCTTACTTGCTTGCTGCCTGTTGTTTGTCTTTTTGATTTAAACATATCTCTGATGCTCATACGTTTTAAGGATTAAGTTTGAATAATGTCCATATTAATAAAACGCGGGCATAGCAGACAGCTGTAAGGAGAGGAGGCAGGTGGCCCGAATGCGCGGTAAAATGGTCAGGGAAAAATGAATTTTCGTCAGGGAAAAGTCAGTGAAAAGTCAGGGAAATCATTTCAGACTAAGAGTGGGCACCCTGATATGTTGTGGGTACTCAAAAGAACTGTCTCAATGAGAGGGTTCTTATTGAGATGGTTCTTTTAGCACCCAAAACACATATTTAAACTGATTGATAAGAAAATATTGACAGTTTTACACTAAAAAATTGGCTTATCTGAGGCTATTCAAAATGGAAGTATATTGAGTACGCACTTTACTGGTAGAAGTTGCCTTCAGTTTGTACATTTACCAAAAGCATTTTGGACTAGTTTCATAACAATATCATACTAGCGTCACAACAAACCCAATAGGGACCAGTCTGACCTGGGTCCATATTGTTTGCAATATAGGCTACCTATGAACATAAGCAGATAAGAAATCAGATGAACAAAGTTGTGACTGGCGAGAAAAGGGTTCAGTTTCTATATCTTACACATCCACTGTAAGCTTGTACTGTAAGTTGCACTCTGATCAGACTGTATACCCCTGCCAACTTGTACCTTATGCTGGATTATACATGCCTTTAGTTAAGAGTGCATACAAAAAAATAATTTTCTTATTTCTCAACTAAAACATGAGACGGTTCCTTTGAGCACCCAAAACATATGTTAAAACTGATTGGCAAGAAAATATTCACATATTCACAATTTTATGCTCAAAAATTTTGTTTATCTAAAGCTATATGGAAAATGGCACAAAATTGCAAACTTGAGCTCTGTATCTGTGTATTTCAGAATGCCTTAGGTTTGGAGTTGTGGTCAATGACAGATCATATCATATTTGACAACTTCATCATAACTGATGACCGTGAAGTACATTCCAGCTGGACCGCTCAGACATGGCAGAAAAAGATTTCTGCTGAACATGCTTCTATATCAGGGGTAAGATAAACTCTTTGCCTTCTGGGTAATTTTGCATGTTTTTTTTGTCGTCTGCTGATTTTTCGAAATCAATTTTTTCGAAAAATTCTTTAAGGATTACCTTCAGAATGTAAAACAGTTTGGATCCAGATCAGGCCCAACATTTTGATCTGGATTCAAATTGGATGCGAATGTTATCAGCAGACCACACCAGAATTAACTTTGATCTTAATTCACTGATAGATTATAGGAATACATCATGATTGTTTATGTTTGATAGGGAAAGCTGGCCTCAGGGTTTAAAGAGAAATCTAATGAAATTTTAAACTAGGGGTTACAGGGAAACCTCACCTTACATGTCAGAGGGAAATACCATCCTAGGAAATCTCATCCTAGTGCTCAGAGAAGTCTCATTCTATGGGGCCAAAGGGACATCTCGTACTATGTGACTAAGGGTAATCTCACCCTCAGTCTTGCCCTAGGTGTCAGAAATCTTGTCTTGCCCTTGGGACCAAAGGTAAATTATACTCCATTGTGCAACAGGTAATCATATCCTAGGTGTCAAAGGGAAATCTCATCCTAATCTAGGGATCATAGGGAAATCCCAACCTATAGGGATCAAAGAGAAATCTCACCTAGGTATGAAAGGGAAATCTCACCCTTGTTCAAAGGGAAATCATTTATGAGGGGTTAATGGTAACTCCCACCCTTGAGGGCAAAGGGAAATCTCACCCTATGGGTTAAAGAGAAATCTCTCCATTGAGGTCAAAGAAATCTCACCCATAGACTGGGTAATGATGGAATATTTTTCTTCCACTTTTGCTGTATGTTCAAATGAATTATAATGACTCCATTGTTAAATATATTGTTGAAAATGAGAATCTTATTGCCATTTACTGGTTTAAACGTTCTCTTACCAGAGTAGGTATATGCAATTTTGTATAGCACTTAACCCTTAAAGCGCCAATCACAACTGCAGCAGACGACAAATTTGGCCAGCAGACGACTCTTATGAAATATCATGCCTTATTTGTTATTTTTGAAAAAAGCAGCAAAATTTTAAATTGTCGTCTGCTGCAAATTATAGGTGGCGCTTTAAGGGTTAAACATTATGCAGAAGGATAAGAGTACAGGCCCTGAGGTTATCAAACTTATTCTTGCTCAACTCAGCTGAGCACGAAATTTATCCTGCTCATAAATGTTAAAATACCAACAACAAAAAAAAATGTTGGCATTTTAACATTAAATTAGTATGATAAATGCAACATGTGAGAGACTTAAAGCAAGATACTTCTTTATTTGTTGGTATTTTAGTTTTTATGAGCAGTTGAAATTTCCTGCTCAGTTGAGTTTAGCATGAAAAAAGTTTTATAACCTCGGGGCCAGGTCTCTATGTCTACAAGCAGTGAAGGCTCTTGTAAGATTGCAGGAATGTGCAGGCTTGTCTGAGCCTTCGCTGCTTGCAGATGTGATACCAAAATCTCAATCACTGTCCCATTCAGTTAGTTTTGATGTTTAACCTCCCACTCAACAGCTATAAGTCATATAGCGGCATGGTCATTTACCTTACATTGCATGTCCTTGGAGCGCTTATACCAAAGCAGTTGAGCACTGTACGTTTTACTCAATGAACACCATTTCCTCAGTTTACTTGAATCCGTCTCGATAAAAAAATGTTGGCAGACCTGCTGTTCAAAACTGTTCAGTGAATATCCCACTGTGCTATGTGCTGCCTGGCAAAAACTACTTATAAGAGCGTTGAAAGGTGGTGGCACAGTGGTAGAGTGCTTGACGTGAGACTGAGGGGTTGCACATTCAAGCCTCACTGGCTCCACTGTGTTGTGTCCTTGAGTAAGACACATTAATCTTTGCTCAGTACTGGTTCAACCCAGGAAGATCCATCCCAACATAGCTGAAAAATTGTTGACTGGGACGTTAATAATCAAACCCAAAAAAAGAAAAAAAGAGCATTGAAAGGGCCTTTATTTTTATATGCACAGATCCAACGCAACATGAGATTCCCAACAATGTGGTATGTGCGACCAGCAAAGCCTCAGATGAGCCTGCGCATACGCGCAGTCTGATCAGAGCCTTTGCTAGTCGCTTGAATATTCTATGAGTGTTAAGCTACTTACCGAACATCATTTGGAGTTTCTAAGCTTAAAAGGAGGCTACACAGGCTCGTTTGAGTTTACACTTGTCAAAATGCTGCATTGTTGGAAATCACGTGATGTGGCTCATTTGATGAATGAGCCTTACCAGTGCCTTGACTGTATATAGTGCTGCAGCAAAGCAGTAAAAAGTGAGCTAGTTTTCGAGATGGTGGTCCCCACAGGGTAACAAGCAGTAACATACATCAAATTAAAGCTAAGAGTCTACCGAATTAAAAAATGCATGATGCCACCTCAGTATGTTAGGGCGTAAACTTTTACGAGTCATTAAAAAAGGGCACCCATACAAATAAATAACTTTACTCATAAAACTTAATTTAAACCTGAGACCAAAAACATTGCTAAAGTTGGTATTATATGAACACAAAATGATACAGAAGGATGCGAGAAATACTTTGCATCATACATGAGATGCAAACAAGTCCAAATACACTGACGGTGAAAGGTCATTGGGTACATAAGTCACGAAAACCCATGATTTTCTAGTATTCTTTTTGTTAAAAGGTCCTCCTTATGTATAAATGTATTGAAAACAAGTTTAAATATTATCAATGACATCTGGGAAGCAAACAGTGCATAATTTCACTACCGTTTATTGTGGCGAAAAATTGTATGGCCCACCAAAAAGGGTATCCATACAAGTAATAAATTTACTGATAAAAATTAAATTAAACCAATGATCAAAAGCAGTGCTGAAGTTGGCATAATGTGAACACTAAATGATACATGAGGATGCTGAAAATATTATTAATCATATGTTAGGTTCATATAGGTCCAAATACACCGATGGTGAAAGGTCATTAAGTACATTGGTTGCGAAAACCCATGATTTTGTAGAATATTTTCTGGCAAATGATCTCTTTTTGTGAACATATATTGAATACAAGTTAAAATGTTGACAACTGACATCAGATCTGGTAAGCAAAATATGCATGATGCCTCTTCCATATGTAGGGTCAAAAATGTTTACGGCCTTTCAAGGAAGGGTACCCATAACATTAAATAACTTAGCTTATAAAAAAAAGTAAGTAAGGGTGCAAAGATCAGGAATCGATACAATCAAGTACCACACCTGACCCATTTAAACCAATGATCAAAACTATGGTTCAAGTTTGTATAATATGAACGCTAAATGACAAAATAGGGTGCTAAAAGATTTTTTGTATTATATGAGGTGCAAATAAATCCAAATACACTGATGGCAAAAGGTTATTAAGTACATTTTGTCACGAAAACTCATGATTTTGTAGACTTCTTTTAAGTTAAATGATTTTTAAGTACATATGTATTAAAAACAAGATAAAATGTTATCAAATGCCATTTGGGAAGCTCCTACTCAAAATAAAATCATCCCAAATGAATAGAGGATACATTTACAGTTCATTCATTTAGTAAAATCCGTATCAGATCTTATTAATGTAATATGTGAGAATAATTTTTGCCAAGGACATTGGCGAAAATGTTCCAACTTTTGCATAAAGTATATCAACGTGTGTCAGGCAAGTATTAAACTATTTCTACTTCTTCTATTTGTTAAGAGATATCATATTTCATTGACCATGAAAGTTCATCAAGTCCATCATCCACAAAACCACATGGCATTCATGTATATTATACTTTATGAATGCCAGGCATTTGTCAACAATTCAAAGTGACTCCCTTGATCCCTGAAAATAGTGCATTTATCTCCCCAAATCCCTGAAAGAAAGTAACTCAGCTCCCTGAAAATATTTTTTCCTTTGCTCCCCAAATCCTTAAAATTAATTCAGCTTCTCCCCAAATCCCCCAAAATGTAAGCCAATTCTCCCTAAAATGTTCCATAGGATTAAATTCACATACTTAAAAACTATGAAGCTATACATGAGCAGATGACTTAATATTCACTTAATATTTTACGTTATACATGTAAAGATAGGGCTTAGCCACGGACGGAAACTCTATATAAATAGAGAGTCCTTGGCCAAGGAATAAACGATATATAATTATTTCAATGGAATGCATGATAAAGCTCAAAGTATGGGGCCATACATAAAATTCTGCTGCTGTACCTAGTAGAGTAGGTATGGATACTATGGAGGAATGTTCTCTAGACTTGATTTTTTTTATTAGTGACAGCTAGACCATTTGGTTTTCTTGGTGGGGGAGGGGCAGCTGTTTTTTTCCAATAGATGAAACTAGATTTTCTAAAATAAAGTGAAAGCATTAATTTTGTAATCATTAGAGAGTTGTTTTTTAATAATTGCTATTAGGCCCTATACGAAAGTTTACCTTCAGTTTTAACAAGCAAGAATATATCTGATCAACATTCATCAAAGTTTTAATAAAAAACATCTAATTACCTAGATAGAGAATTGCATACCAGATGTGTAGGTAGCCCTGGTATGATGTTGATTATCACTTGTGCTAGGGGGGTCTGGGGAAAACTTGATAAAAATGGTGGGGTCTGGTGCATTCTGAGTGTTCCAAAGTTAGTTTTTATATAATCAACCTAAAAATCAACATTTTTTTCATAATAAATCAAAAACCCAAATTTTGTGCCATATTTTCCTCTAAGATTAATCCAGATGCGCACTTTGGCACAAAATTAATACATTCACATTTTACAAGGGGGGGGGGGTTAATAGCTCTCAGAAGCCAAAGAAATGCAAAAAAATGGAGGCTTTACGTTTTTTTACAGCAAATATTTCATACCGGACGCTAAGATATATCCTGTAATGATGTGGATTCAGATTCATGCTAGGGGTGCAGAATTTTTTTTATTAAATCGGTTCAATACGGCGCATTCTGAGTGTTCCCAAATACGATATTATCAACCTAAAAATCAACAATTTTATGTCGAATTTTCCACAATAGTGAAAATAATTTGCCTTATCAGTCATCAATACAATCCAGATTAGCATGTTAGCAGGAAAGTAAATACATTTAGATATCCAAGCGGGTCTGAGGGGGTCTGCCAAAGAATTTTTCTGAAAAAATCAAACAAAATAAAGGCTTTTCCTTTAAGGTGAGATTTTTTTACTTTTTTACAGGGCTCCCTAAATCCCCAAAACTATGAACTTGCTCCCCAAATCCCTGAAAATAATTATCAGTGCTCCCCAGCTCCCTGAAAATAAATAGCCATTCTCCCCAGATCCCAAAAACCCCTGGGGGCGCCAGAGATGATACGGATTTTACTAAATGAATGAACCGTAAATGTATCATCTATTCATTTGGGATGATTCTATACTCAAAACCAAAAGTAACTTTACACTGTTAATATATATACTTTTTCTGGGTATTGGTGAGTGGTGTTTTAAATGTGTTAAATTCATATTAAAGTTTAATCAATAATTCACATGGCAATTGAATTTCATGTTTTTTTTGTGTCATAAATGCAACAACAATGTCCTAATGAAAGAGGCAAGGTGGGCAAAATAAACTTAACCACAACGCATCACTTTTGATGTGCTACTGTAGCTTTGCGATTGGACAGTTTTCACTTTTAAAGAACCAGTCTGAAAGGCAAGCTACCAAATTGTTGTTTTAAGTTCAAATCAGCCCGGATCGCCTTTCGGGTAAAACAAATAAGAGTGGTGTTTTTACGTCTTTTTGTGAACTTTTCAGTTTTCAGTGCTTTCAATGGAATATCCCATAAGAAATCGTTTGCCATTTTTCATCCAAACTGATGGGAATTTTTACCAGATCATCTTGTCACATACTCAGGGCAGAAGTCCTAACAATTCGCTGATTAAAAAATCAAATGCCATCTGAAATAAAGCTTTTAGCGGGGACCAAAGTTAACTATAGTTTTAATTCAAAGGGAGATAATTTCAATGTGAACCAACTTTAAGACGCTGTCAAAAACTAACTATACGTCGGAAACAAAATGTCAAACAGTATTTTTAATGAGCAATCGATGACCTTTAAAATAGAATGTTCAAATCTTAGGTTTACTTTGGATTTAGTAAGGAAATGCTGATTTTGTGCTTTTAATGAAAGCACAGATAACTCGAAAGAAGATTAATTAGCCGAAGTTGTTTTTCGTGAATTAGGTTAGGGCGTCCTGTAGCGTAGGATTATTCAAAACTCATTGCAATATTTAATTTGGTTAAAATAAAAAACAGTAAAGATGTATTCGGTATTTCAAAGTGTAAAGTTACTTTTGGCCTTGAGTATATTTGAGTAGGAGCTTCCCAACTGGCATTTGATAACATGTACTATGACTCCCACATGTAGAGATACTTCCATATGACTGTTTTTGTTTATTTGTATTGGCCTTAACCATTTATTGTAAATGTGTTTGTGCTAAATAAATCATTTGTCATTTGTAACTTGTTTTTAATACATATGTACTTACAGATATCACTTGAAAGAAGTCTACAAAATCATGAGTTTATGTGACAAAATGTACATAATAACCTTTCGCCATCAATGTATTTGGATTTATTTGTACCTCATATAATACAGAAAATATTTTAGCACCCTATTTTGTCATTTAGCGTTCATATTATACAAACTTGAACCATAGTTTTGATCATTGGTTTAAATGGTTTTTATCAGTTGAGTTATTTAATTTTATGGATACCCTTCCTTGAAAGGCCGTAAACATTTTTACCCTATATATGGAAGAGGCATCATGCACATTTTGCTTACCAGATGTCAGTTGTCAACATTTTAACTTGTATTAAATATATTTCGACCAAAAGAGATCATTTGCCAGAAAATATTCTATAAAATCATGGGTTTTCGCGACTAATGTACTTAATGACCTTTCACCATCGGTGTATTTGGACCTATATGAACCTTACACATGAATAACAAATATTTTCAGCATCCTTATGTATCATTTGGTGTTCACATTATGCCAACTTCAGCACTGCTTTTGATCATTGGTTTAATTTGATTTTTATCAGTAAATTTATTACTTGTATGGATACCCTTTTTGGTGGGCCATACAATTTTTCGCTCCAATAAATGGTAGTGAAATTATGCACTGTTTGCTTCCCATATGTCATTGATAATATTTAAACTTGTTTTCAATACATTTATACATAAGGAGGACCTTTTGTCAAAAAGAATACTAGAAAATCATGGGTTTTCGTGACTAATGTACCTAATGACCTTTCACCGTCAGTGTATTTGGACTTGTTTGCATCCCATGTATGATGCAAAGTATTTCTCGCATCCTTCTGTATCATTTTGTGTTCATATTATACCAACTTTAGCAATGTTTTTGATCTCAGGTTTAAATTAAGTTTTATGAGTAAAGTTATTTATTTGTATGGGTGCCCTTTTTTAATGACTCGTAAAAGTTTACGCCCCGACATACCGAAGTGGCATCATGCATTTTTTGATTTGGGAGACTCTTAGCTTGAATTTGATGTATGTTGCTGCTTGTTACCTTGTGGGGACCGGTATGTGTCACAATATGGTGGGTCTGCTGCAGCACTATATAGCTTTAAAGGTGTTCAAATCATTTTACTGACCAAATATTTTTAATGTTGCAGTTACCATTAGTACAAGGCATATTAGACGTAACTAAAGACCGTCCTTGGCTCTGGGCGGTGTTTTTAGTCGTCATAGTCTTGCCCATTGTACTAATAATAGCTTATTGCTGTATGCCTAAACATGAAGAGGTAAAAAAAATTATGTTGTGAAAATTTCTGTTAATTTCTTTACTGATGGCTTATTCTTCTTACATGTTAGAAATATACGTGCTAGGTAATTTAGCATGTTTTTTTGTTGTAGTTGTCTGCTATTTTCTTTCTTTTCGAGTAATTATAGTCATTAATGGAATGTCATACAGTTTGGACCCAGATCAGGACAATGTTGGTCCTGATCTGTCTAGAGGGGGCGGGGTCATTGGCCCCCTTTTTCATCAAATGGCCCCTTGGTAAAGCTTGAGTGGGCCATCTTTTACATTATATGAATGGGGAAATATTGGGCTGAGTTATTTTCATCTGAAATAAAATGCAAATGATCCCCTTAAAAAGTTGCTAGATTGAACACTGAGCAGGACATGGGTTTACTTTCATTAATTCAGTCCTAGAACCACTAAGTGCCAAACTCAGTCACCGAGTGGTTCACGAATCAGAACCACAAAGTCGCAGTGTGGTTCAAGAATTGAATTTTAGAAGTTTGAAAATAAATAATTATAAGTCATAAAAATGAATGTGAAGAGATTAAGCCACCAGAAAGGAAATTAACAACATTTATAAGTTTGCCGTTATCATCTGTTTCTTATTTTTCCTTGCTTTTTGCATGCTTGTACTTAATGCTCTTTCTTCATATTTGCTGACGATAATTTTTCATGCACATATCGTCAGAGTTGAGAGTATATTTTTATCATGGTATAAAATTAAATACAAAACTCCATAGAATTTTGGCTGTTCTATGGGCAATATGGTTACGGTAAATGTTCTAAAATTACGAACACTAAAAAATAATTATTTTCCCCGCTGTTCGTAATTTTAGAAATTACGTTTCAGAAAAAGTGCTAGTGTTCGTAATTTTAGAATGTGGTCTTTATCATGAGCAACATCGGTATATATGCATGTAAAAATGTGGTAGAAATGTGTTGAAAACACGGCGATATGATTCTGAGCTATCTACGGTACTCATTTTTCTTTTCAACCGCCGCTAAATTCTTGCGGACTGAGACAGTAAAATGTCCAGAGCGTGCGGTAATTGCCAAGTCGGGAGCCAGGCACGTGCATGTTATGTCACTCAATTTACTAACAAGTCGTAAAAGTCCACTTGTTTAACCTCGGACTACCGATGAATCGCTACACTTTCGTTCTTCCTTCAGAAAACCAAAGTGCTTTCGCTTGCTCTCCATCTGCGCAAATGCCGTTTATAATGTAATACAGTCACTCAAGGACATCTCGTCGATCAGGTTTTTTAGCTAAGATATACATGAAACCTCTCTCTCTCTCTCTCTTCGGGGCTGGTATTTTAGAGAGAAAAAACGAGTATGTGTCACCTAGCACACTATTGCTTCCGCGTGTGTCAACATGCATAATTCACGTATAATTAGCTGAATCCCCGGGCTGAATCGCGGCCTGGTGGTCAATGTTTGGTCAGTAATAAATAATGATCTCAGCCATTTGGGTGAATAGGGTTAGTCAAAGCAGTTTCGGAATCGTTGCAGGAACTTGTCAGTGCATCAAGTCGTCAATGCTGGTGACCTTGAATAATGTATAACGTCGCGCGTTTGCATGCGAAATAGAACGTCACGTGCCAGATTACCCATCAAAGTAGAATGGAACCTTCCAAATGTCGCTACCGCTCACGTGCTGTACGGTAGAAGTAGACCGAACACAGATGGGACAAACAGATAAACAGACATTGATTTTCCACCGAAAATAACGTGTGTTCGTAATTTTAGAAGTTCACTTTTCTGAAAAAGGGCAGTGTTCGATTTTTCAGGATGTTTTAAAAATTATTTTCGGCGATAATTTTAGGTGTTCGTAATTTTAGAGTGTTCGAAATTTTAGAACATTTACCGTAATTGCAATATGTGGAGAGAAAAAACGGGAGTTAAGTAGGGCAATGGCTCACAGAGGAAGGATGAGAGTTATTATCAGCAAATCTTTAATTTCTAAAAATACTGTTGTGTTTATTGATAGCTTAGATATGTGAAGTTTGAATAGAATATTAACCCTTTGTATAGGACGGGTACTTTTACAAACAGTGAAGACCCAGATGAAATGCCGCATCATGCAGCATTTCATCAGGGTCTACACTGTTTATTAAGGTAAAAAAAGATCTGACTTTTTTAAATTATAACCTGGCACCACTGGGAGCGCAGTGGCTCAGTGGTAGAGTGCTTGACTCGAGATGAGGGGCCGCAGCTTAGTGCTTCACCGGCGTCACTGCGTTGTGGTCCTTGAGCAAGACACATTTATGGTTCAACCCAGGAAGACCGTCCCTGTTTAACTGAAAGATTGTTGATGGGACGTAAAGAATCAAATCAAACAAACAAAACCTGACACCCCTAGATGTGTACAATGGACTATCCCAAGTTTATTGTATCAAACCAGAAGGAAGAATCCATTAGTATACAAAAGGTTAATGTGCAGGCTTTTGGTGATTTTTATCTTCCTGATTTCATTTTATTCTAGGTTTCATGTATCTAAGCTTGACTTGGTATTTTCTTTTGCCTCTACAGTGTAAATATGGAGAAAGAAAGGCATCTCAACTCATTGCCTACTGAGTGTCGTCTGCTGATAACCTTTGTAAACAGTTTGGACCCAGATCAGGCCCGACAGAGTGTCGGGCCTGATCTGGATCCAAACTGTTTGACACTCTGATGGTACTCCTGAAAGAATTTTGAAAAAGTTGATTTTGAAAAAAATAATCAGCAGACGACAAAAAAGTGTGAAAAATAACCTGGGGTCAAAGAGTTTGATAACCATCATAATGTCTATCACACCAGCGAAGCTACAAGTAAATGAGATTTTTATGAAAAGCCTTTCAAAAACTTTTTTAAACAGAAAAAAATTACTGTATAGTTCCACAATAAGGCAATGGATTAGGTCAAAAAGAATGATTTGTGGTGTGTTGTTAGAGACAGCTTAACAAAGAAATAATTGGAAATGACCACTTTTCTTTTTCCTATAATTTCTTTGTACTATAGTTTGAGATGTTTAAATATTTGAAAATAAAATTACAATTATTTCGAAAATGTCAGCCTAATCATAAGTTTGGGTATTCAATAGAACCGTCTCAATGAGAGGGTTCTTTTGAGTACCCACAAAATTTGCTTTGGTTTGAATAAAGGAAATTTAAAACTAAACTCCGTTCAGAAATTGTGTGGCACCGGTTTTTCGCAGTTACCGCTTTTATGCGTCGTTTTAGGTACTACATTGCTGTGAGAAAGTTATTCTTGAAGACCTCCCCTAATTTCTCCAGCAGGTTCCGTGACAGTGCGTGTTTCTGGCAAAGGCCTGATATCTTGAGATAAATCAGAAATTTCAGAAATGCGCCCAGAGACTAAGTCAAGTTGACGATGATTGCCACATAAAATACATCAATATTCATCGATATGCTTCACGTCTCTTGAATACATTTTTAATTGCTCAAATGCAACACACCCTTTGCTCGAATATTAAATGCTTTGATAACAAGTAAGAATAAAAACGATTCTTCATTCTGCAAAAAAAAGTATTCTAACGTTTTACCCGTCCTAGTACACGTCAAAGTAAGGACCGGCAGGGGTTGGTATAAAAGGGGGCTGGGGTCCTGTAATAGTGGCAATTACTAATTAGTTCTAGGAGCGACCTTCAAAGGCAATGGTCAAGCAAGCTCATGTTATATGCCCACGTTGTGACGTGCAATATTATCAATAATGCATGCAAGCACGACGTAATGAAATTTCGACAGGGATGCCCCATTACAAATTCATCAATTTTCACAAAAGTATGGCTATGCTCACAAAAAGACACAGCAAAGGTAATACCTTGGTAACAGACATTTCTACCACCATTGATAATCGCTTGGTTTAACCGACAATACATTATGATTACATACCCGTGTATAAAGTTTGAATCCAATTTTTTCTAGTGATATCGAACAACGAGCAATTTTTCGAATAGGTACACCGTGTTTTTACTCAGATTTTATAACAGCGGAACTGCCATTGATCTTGGTGTGCCTAACTGCTTTAAAGCTATATTCTGTTCAATGGTTTTGATCCGCAGAATACCTACAGCCAATAACAGGTAGAAATGTTTAAGAGTTATACTGGAGAAATGTTAGTCTCAAGCTGTAATTAGAGGAAATATTATTTTTCACTAACGTGGATGCGTAAAGCACCATGTCAATGTTTTATTTTCTAGATATACGGTGTGTAGTCACGCTTTATAATGTCCCACGAATTTCTCGCCAATCGAAATAACCACTCCCTAATATTATAATGAAAATATTGTCATTACCATATAAGTTCATGGAGGGCATTTCAAACGTGTCAAATTGTCTTAGTCTGCAGGCGTATTGCTTAATTTCTTGAATTTTCCCAAGATATCAGGGCTTTGACAGAAGCTTGCACAGGCACAGAACCTGCTGGAGAAATTAGGGGAGGTCTACACGAGTAACTTTTTCACAGCGATGTAGGACCTAAAATGACGTATAAAAGCAGGAACTGCGAAAAACCTGTGCCACATAATTTCTGAACGGAGTTTAACCCCTTGTATCTGGATACTTGTGGATCATCCTGTTTATGGCATTATGTTGGTTGTTTTTGCTTCTTAAACTTTCATTCTCCATGTGAAGCTGTCTGTTCACTCGTGTGTTTGCATGGTTCTGTTTCTTTATCTAGCAAGGTATATGGAACACCCTGATGTCGGCTGCAGAACAACGTCCCTGGCTCTGGGCAGTATATTGTGTAGTCTGTTTATTACCAATAGTCTTACTCTCCTTCTGTCTCTGTCCAAGATCTGGACCAGTGAAGGTAGGTTCACCTTGACCTTGGTTATACTTCTACTATTTAGCAAGGTATATGGAACAATCTGATGTCGGCTGCAGAAAAACGTCCCTGGCTCTGGGCAGTATATTGTGTAGTCTGTTTATTACCAATAGTCTTACTCTCCTTCTGTCTCTGTCCGAGATCTGGACCAGTGAAGGTAGGTTCACCTTGACCTTGGTTATACTTGTACCTTTATTTGGTGCAGCATATAGAATTATTGTGCCTTTATTTGGTGCAGCATATGCTGCACCAAATAAAGGCACCACAATTTTATACTTATTTTCTAAAACTAATATCATTAGTAATGGTAAAGTATACTTATCGAGTTATAGCCCTTTGAATGAGGGTCATCTTAATATACTAACAAACCACGGATTTATAGTACCTGGATTCAAAACTAAAATTGCCGCGTTGAAATCCAGGTAGGCGGCAGGCAATTTCCAAGAAAGTGAACGATCGCTATAAATGAAAGAGATGCGCATGTGTATGGGCATTTGTTTCTTCGCCCTGCATCTCGGTAAGAAGCGGTAGGTCTAAAAGAATATAGTACTGTTTTATGGGGAAGTTTCTAGCTACAATTTGATACCAAACACGATGTTGTTCCAGTAAAAAATAAAATAATAAAATAATTCCGCGGAAGAAATGCATCTAAGAAATCCATCTTATCCGCGTCATGTGATGACAGGTCCAAATTTACCCCCCATCCATACACGTCCATGGTGATGAGCGCTGATTAGCCAAACATCGCTTGGTAAAACAAATGAAATATAAAACTATTCAACGAAAGAGAATGAATTTTCGATGAGGATTCTTTTAATAAAAGCAACACAAAAGGCACATAAACGTTGGTTGAAGTTCATTCAGTATTGCACGAATCATGAATACAGATATAATAATTGAGCCAATCCATGAGATTTCCAACAATATAGTATGGTATGTGCGACCATCAAAGCCTCAGATCAGTCTGCACATATGCGCAGTCTGATCAGAGCCTTTGCTAGTCGCTTGAGTATTCTATGATTGTTAAGCTACTGACTGAACACCATTTGGAGTTTCTAAGCTTAAAAGGAGGCTCCAGAGGCTGGTCGAAGTCTACACTTGTCAAAATGTCAAAGTGTTGGAAATCTCATGCACTGGCTCTATTATGATACCAAACAATCTAGTGTTCTCAGAAAAAAAATACCCAAGAACAAAGATAACGCATCAGGTTTTTACATGGAAGATTGCATTTTTTTTTCATACAACGCAATTAACCCACATAAGCCTAAAATCCTTTTTGTGGGGCATAGGTAAACAGTGCAGACCAAGATCAGACCCAGCAGAATGCGGTATCTGATCAGGGTCTCCACTGTTTGCTTACAGAATGTTCTATTAAAATTTAAAAAAGTATATATGAAAATGCCACCCAACACCGAAAATGCCACCCAACACCCCTTAAAACGAAATCGTCTGGTCAAATTGAGTGGAGAGGGAATTTTCCATTCGGCGTAAATGAGTTAAATAGTGCAAATTAAATAGAAATTCGGTGACTTTTGTTTAATTCGTTTGACATAAATCTGTTAATTGGCTATAAATTGTCAGTTGTTGAGAATACCACTTCAAAATAAGTCGTTTTTTGGTTGAAGAGATATTTAACACAGTCGCGGAAATAATTACTTCTCACAGGCATCTTTCAATCTCCATTGCTAATTGTTAAATGAACGCTTGTTAAGGAAATGAAAAGAAGTGTATCTATGGTTGACAAAGCATCGTTTATAATTAAATATATGTTTTTCACACTTTTGAACTCTGCAATGTGGTGTACGTTAGAGGCAATGATTAGATTTCTTACATTTCCGCTATTTTGTTATGTTAAAATATGAAAGAAAGACGATTTTGCTAGCATCTTATCTGCATGATATTTGATTTTGTTTTTGATAAAAAAAATAATTTTAGTTCGAAAATATGTGTACTTTATGTATCAAGAAAGTACTCACATTAATTTGCTTTATAACTGACAATTTCGCTGGTATAGAATATATACAGATGTAGTACGAAAAGTTGGAAATTTTATCTTTTTGCCTCTTTTTCATATTGTCTCTGCAACCTAAGTTTGCAATATAACGATATTCTACAAAATGCAGGCTAGGGACAAATATATTAACGGTCAGGAATTTAAAGAATTACACTCATTGAGCGCTTCACATCGTCAGAGTTAAAGTGACAAGTGCCTCAGTAAAACTTTATTTTCCACCATTTGCAAAATGGCGAATTGTACACAACGCAATCTGTCCAAAATAACACGAAAATTAACCATTATCTGGTGATTTTATTCCAACATAACACGAATGAGATTACTTAGAAACTTATTCTCGTATATTCCGTACGAATTTTCTCCACATATATTGATTATTCACAGCTTTAATTTTGAAAACTTTTCTATGGATCATCGCTATGAACAGCCTCTTTGTAAATGGCGGTAGAAAGGTATATATCTCGGTGTTTACCCGATTCACGCGTAGGCAATAATATTGGTAAAATAGATAAGAAACCAGTCCTTTCAAGATATACATCCCTGAACAAACTCAATGGTTCGAAGATATAACAGTGATATGGACAAGTGTATAATTCTTTGATGAACAGTTGAAATTTCTTGAATTTTTTAAGGAAGTATCTCTATGTTCTTATAATATGATTCAATGAAAGGTGTTAAAGTCCAACATACTTTTGTTGAATTACATCGAATCGTTTTCACTAAAGTCTCTTTATATTTGCAAATAAATGGAAAACAAATTGCCACCTTTTGGTTTTCAGTTGAACTTATCTCCTAACAAAATGCAGGAAGCAACATTAAACTAGTTGTAACTAAAAGACAATATGTTGACTGCTCATACTGAGTTGTTGCTACAAATTATTGATGCATAGTGGGTTATTTTTAAATGCTGAAAAGCATTTTTATTAAGTCAGAAATGCCTCAAGTGAAGGGGTTATAAATCCTATACTTTATTTTGTTTTCATAACACTGCGGCTTTATTTTAGATTTAATTGTAAACTTTAAGTTTGACCACTATAGGCATTATTTACAATAAAATTACTCACCTGGTCTTGAGGACTAGACAGATTGAACATATTTTAATTAATGAAAACACATCATTAAGAAGCCGTAAATGCTTTAAAAATGATATAAAATGTGATAACTCTGTAAATAGAGGATGGCACGTTTTGAAAACTCCTTTGTGACATATTTAGCATATTTTCAGCAAAACGCAAAGAAAAGATACAGCAATGTTCATTATTACATCACCAGTAGATTACTCAAAAATGATGCTTATTATAAAATCAATGACGTCACAAACTTGCCTGTTTACTCGATATTGAAACAGGATTATATAAAAAAAATTTCCTTCAAGCAACTTTGTGAATGTTACTTAAACTTGCATCTAAAATTTGGTGCCATTTTGTCTCAAACTTACAAAGATATTGCACTATATCCACACATGTACCAAAGCGTGTATTGCAATTTGCTTCAGAAAAACTTCAGTATAATGGCTTGGCCTTTATATAAGTGTCTGTAACTCAAGAAAAATAGTGAGTGTTTCTTTATCTTTGGTGCCATTTTAAAGGCAACAAATAGTTTTTTCCAGAAAGCTATATCATTTTGTCGTTGCATATATGTGAAGAAAGTTATGAAGCTACTTGCATTCGTATTTTAACATCCCTCGTACAATTTTCACTCGTCCTGCAAACACATGCACTTGTCCTTTAAAAGCATATGCAATAAAGAACATAAGGGAGTAATAGGACTTCCTCAAGTAATTCTTTCCAAAGCACTCGTCCTGTAGGACGAGTGCTTTGGGAAGAATTTCTCGTCCTTTCTAGATTTCACTCGTAATTACGAGCAGACGAGTGGAATTTTTGTCCCTTGCTTAATTTTGAAAACTGTAATCTATTTGTATTGGGACTAATTATACATACTAATAATCTACCATAGCACAAGCTTGATAAGTACTTGAATATGAAGCGCTTTCTTGAAAAGTCCTTGAAAATATAATCTGCCTTGAAAACTGCTGGAGAATCATTCTAAGACCTTGAAATGAAAAGTACTTGTATTTTACTATTTTTTGAATGACATACGAGGGTTGTCCCAGTAAATCGTGGACTTTCCTTATAACACAAGACTGTGTACAAGTAACTCTATGATATTTATAGGATGTGTTTATATACATATGTGAAACATCTTGTATAAATATGGGTGGAATCGCAGTTTTGATAACAAATTTATGAACCTTTACTTGACGGTATGTCCGCATGAGCGTCGCACGTCAAAATATTTTCAATGAAACTCATCTAGTCCAAAAGGCAGTGTACATTTAATCAAATTTCGCTGTTGTTTTTCAAACAATGCATTGGCACATCAACTAGTAACTTTGAAAGGTAAAGTGTTGAAAATTTGAAACGTTTGTGGCCATTCGCATCGCTTTTATAAAATATTTTTCATACCTTCTACATTTCAGTTTTTCTGAAAAAGCTAACGTTATGAGAATGGTACGGCGCAAAAATTAGACTTTCAATATTGTTTGGCTAATTAAACACATAAAACTGCGTTCTTTTAATGTTAAATGATTGGTAGAACAGTCACTAGTATCGTAAAATGGAATTCGTGTAAAATTATTTTAGTAATATCACAAAGACAAGCTCCTTTTCGTCAATTTAACAGAACACATGCTATTTTTCTGTTAGTTATATTAATGGTAAATATGTTATCTCGTATTAAGTCGAAAATATCTCGCTTGTTTGTGTGCTTAACATATCTAAGCTAACTATATAGTCATTACTTGAACCAGGGAGACTTACTTAACAAATAGATGACAATATTCGTTACCATTTAAGCTTATATAAAATGAGTAGAATCAAAACATTTGACCACCCCTCTTAGAAAATACAGCAAATTAATTTGGGACGTGCACCGCATACGCTGAGACACCCTCAAGTAAAGGTTCATAACTTTGTTATCTATACTGTGATTTCATCCATATTTGTAGAAAATGTGTCTTAGATGTATATAAACATATCATACAAATTTCATAGAATTCCTGATATACAGTCTCATTTTATAACAAAAGTCCACGATTTACTGGGACAACCCTCGTAGTCCAGTTAATGAAGACCAAAATCACTTTAAAATTATTGTACAACTATTTGGTTTAGCATTTGGTATTTACATGTAATTACAAGCAATTCTTTTCTGTTTAACTGCAATATTCGGTAAGAGGTTTTGCTTAGTAACAGAAAACCTGTTAGTATTAATATTTGCCAAAACCTGTTAGTATTAATATTTGCCTTTCAGTTGCAGCATCATTTGTTATAATTTATACCTTAAATTCTCATAAATTTGAAGTCCTTAGGAGCAGAGTTATTACTTTGAATAAAATTAATCAGTAATTCTGCAATCGCTTATAAATTACATACATTTTCCAGCAATCAATTCCTATTTACATGTAATTATCTGCAGTCAGTTCCTATTTACATGTAATTTTTGGCAACCATTCCAATTTACATTAAATTTCTAGTAGTAATTTCCAATTTACATTTAATTTTCCCAATCAACATCTATTTACATGTAATTTTCAGCTGTCAATCACTATTTACATGTACTTTTCAACAATTAATTCCTATTTACATGTGATTTTCAGCAGTTTATTCTGTTTATATGAAGTAACCAGCAACCAGTCCCTAGCAATGTTTGCTAACCCAGATCATACTGCTCCTAGTCTGATCTGGGTTCATAGTGTTTGCTATCATGATCAAATGTACTCTGAAGTGCATTAGAATATACAGTAAAACCTGTGCAAAACAGCCACTCAAAAATAGACAAAACAAAGATCTTAATGACAAATGGTAGCTTAATGAAGGTCTAAAGTATTGCAGAATGCTCCCCTTGGAGCATTCTGCAATACTTTTGACCTGCATTAAGTGATAATTGGTCTTGAAAACAAAATTGTGGTCTTTTTGAGAGTGGCCGTTTTACACTGGTTTTACTGTATGGAGCAGCCATAAAAATCAGACAGTTTTCAGGACAATAATAATTAGCAGGATAAGGCTTAAAAGGCTTAAAATTTGAAGTGCCAAAGTTAAGGATGTCAGAACTATTCAGCTTTCACCCATGTATAGGGAGCGCAGTGGCTCTGTGGTAGAGTGCTTGACTCAAGACCGGGGGGCCGTGGGCTCGAGTCTCACCGGCGTCACTGGGTTGTGGTCCTTGAGCAACCCAGGAAGATCCATCCCTGTTTAACTGAAAGATTGTTGATGGGACGTAAAGAATCAAATCAAACAAAGATAATCATAATTTTATGTTTTATTATCTAAGGCAATTTAACCATTTAAACTTGGAAAATATTGATAATTTGTATGCATACTGCAATATTTAAGATTTGAATTTGCAAAGATTAAGCCTCAAGTTTATAAAAACTTTTTTCATGCTCAACTCAGCTAAACATGAAATTTATCCTGCTCATAAATGTTAAAATGCCAACAATTGTTGGCATTTTAACATTTATTAGGAGGATATATAAAACATCTGAGAGTTAAAAAGCAAGAAAACTGTATTTTTCAGCAGTTTAGTCTTTATGAACATTTGAAACTTCCAGTTGAGTTGAGCATGAAATTTTTTTTATAACTTAGTGGGCCAGGAATTTGGAACATTTACTGTATTCAGCTTTCACCCATGTACATGTAATTTTCACCCATGTGCATGTAATTTTCACCCCCATGTACATGTAATTTAGACCCATGTTCATGTAATTTTTCACCCCATGTACATGTAATTTTGCAGCAAGAGGACATTGATGCTGCTCGTAAGAAGACAGATGAAGCCAGTCCCGATGACCAAGAAGGAGAAGGAGAGCAGGTGGAGAATAAGGAGGGAGTAGAGGAGGGAGAGAATGACGTGGGACCAGGGGGAGATAATAAAAAGACCAAGAAATCCAAGGCAGCATTAGAAGAACAAGAAGAAGAGGTAATTAATACTGTAAAATTTCTAGAAAATGGCCAACTTCCAACCTTGTCTACTAGACCTTTGTCATGGACCTGGAAAACAGGCCTTTTTCTGGAAAACTCATGGAATCCTGATAAATTGGATTTTCTCGTGGAAAAATCATGGAATTAAAACAACATAAAAAAGGCATGGAAAATCCCTGAATAGGTGTGCGTGTATATGATCACTAATAATTGTTTTGCTAATCACAAAAATAAAATATTTGAATGTAAAATTTGCACATTTTCTAAGTTTATGATATTTATAGAAATGACCTAATTCATGTAACATTATAATATCATTCGACATTGGAGCAGACATTCAAGTTCTTGTAAATCATACATTCCATATTTAAAGATAAATTCCATATTTAATTCATTGCTTACTAGTGTCGTCTGCTGATAACTTTTGCAAACAGTTTGGGCCCAGATCAGGCCCAACAAATTGTCAGGCCTGATCAGGATCCAAACTGTTTGACACTCTGATGGTTTTCCTGAAAGAATTTTTCAAAAATGTTGATTATGAAAAAAATCAGCAGAAGACAGAAAAGCATGCAAAATTTCCCAGGAGGCAAATAGTTAACTCTGCATGCTGGGTAATTTTTCATGCTTTTGTTATAGTCTGCTGACTTTTTTCAAATACCATATTAACTTTTTCAAAAAATTATTTCAAGAACACTATCAGAGTGTCAAATGGTTGGTCCTAATCTGGATTCAAACTGTTACAAAGGTTATCAGTAGACGACAAAAGTCGCTGTTGGCAAGGAAAAGCTAAGAAAGTTAAACAATTTATCTCTTTCTTTGCTAGTGGTGACTTATGTCATCTGCTGAAAACCTTTGAAAACAATTTGGACCCAAATCAGGACCAACAGAACGTTGGTCCTGATCTGAATCCTAACTGTTATATGCTCTGATTGTTTTCCTGAAAGATTTTTTTAAAAAAAAATAATTTTGAAGAAAAGGCATTAAACCACAAAAGCATGAAAAATGACCCAGCAATTTTTGATCACAGGCCAAGGAGGAGGGAACAGAAGAAGATGAAGGGGAGAAAACTGAGGAGGAGGAGGGTGAGGATAGTCAAGAGAAATCTGAAGAAACCACCACAGGGGCCACTAGGTAAGCATGTGTATTGCATGGCCGCTTTTCAATTAACCCTTTAATCCCTTCACTGACATAAGTGCACGCTATATGGCGGGGGAAAATAAGGCTATTTTGATGTTATATTATGGTGTTACATATAATTTCATACAAAATCATAACCAATATAGGGATTTACACAAAAAGTTTTCCTGCTTGTTTGAGACATGTCTGAAATTATGTTTTCTAGTGATATCATGTCAAAAATTATTTTTTCAACAGCTGAAAATACATGAATGCCTACTTTAGTTCTCAACATCATTGATTTGGAATGGTTGGAAAACAATGGTTAGCAAATGAGAGAATGACAGTCATTTTCCTCATCTACCATTTCTGATTCCAATTCATATTAATTGTCATCCATATACGGACCATTTTTGACTTCCAAAATAACCTCTACTTCCAAGAAACACACCAAACTAATGCCACCATCAGCTGCCATCTTTGAAAAAAAAACGAGTTCTTCATCAAAAGGGCCGTTTCCCTGTAAAAAGAAAGCTACAGAAGCAATTTGGCCCAGGAGTTATGGGACAAAGTTTGAAAAGGATAACTCTTTCATTCTAGAACAGATTAGGATAATTGTGTTTTGTCCCTTTGACCATTAATTTTGCTTTAAACTATGACATATTCATCACGAGCATTATGTGTGGTATTGGCATATGATAAGCGATTTTTATATTGAGTAGCACTTGTGGTAAGGCAGTGAAGGGATTAAGACCAATGAAATTTTCCATATAGTTTGACACAATCAAGTCAGGATGGTCCATTATATATATAAGGGTTAAAATTTCCTAAAAATGTTGTATTTCAGTCTCTGCTGAAGATGGTTATGTCTTAGCAAACAGTGTAGACCCTGATGAAATGCCACATTTTGTGGCATTTCATCTGGGTCTTCACTGGTGGCAAACTACCCATTTAGAGGTTTCCCGTCCTTAAAGAGTTAAACTGATTTTTTGTACCTCGGCAGAAAGTGTGGTGCTCATTGGGAGCAGAATGTAGCATTTCACCAGGGTCTGCACTGTTTGCAAAGAATAAAATACAAACAGTCACGACAGAAATGCATCATAATTTAGAAATTTCTACCTTTTACCCCTTAAATACAAAATGGGCAATTCAATACTTATTCTATCATCTTGCGTGGGAAAATCCATCAGTATGAAAAGGGTTGAAACCAAGACTAAACAACCAACCAAATGTATATAAAATTTTGGGAAATGCACTTTTAAATGATGTAATGGGACCCAAAGTCCAATGATATACAAGCCGTGACATGTGATTTCCAACAATGTGGCATTTTAACAAGTGTAGACTCAAGAGGACCCTGTGCATACAACTTTTAAGCTTAGAAACTCCAAAGGCTATCTGGTCAGTAGCCTAACGGTCATAGAACATACAAGGGACTAGCAAAGGCTCTGATCAGACTGCGCATACACACAGGCTGGTCGGAGCCTTTTTTGGTCGCACATTCCATACTGTCAGAAATCTCAAGTATATATCTATAAAAGTTAAGTAAATAGAGGATCTGACATGAATGCTCCTGTATTATTGAATTTATTTAATTTGTTGAGAAAAAGAGGTAAATGAGAGGCTTACCAAGCATTTTAGTGCTTTTTTGCAATGAGTTTGATAAATTCAGTAATACAGGAGCACAAATGATAGATTCTATTTATCAAATAACACTTAAACTACTTTGAAATATAGTGTGTTTGTGGGTTTTTTTTAATTCTAAGATCTTGACATATATATGTGGTGCTGTTATTGCTGTCATTGCATGATGTTACCAAATATGTAAACCACTGGTGGTTTATCCCGTCCCAACATGACTGGAAAATTAATGACTGGGTCATATAGAATAAAAAAAACCCTTACCGGTGGTTTATCAATTTTGATACATGGCATTATATCACTATCATACATGATGTCATGTGATAAAATCTTTTCTAATTTCAGAAAATCTCCAAGAAAGAGAAAAACCAGGAAAGATTGATGAATAGCCGTGTGTAGGAATGACGTGAATGATTAAAAAATGGGATGTATGGTAGCTTTACAATTTGGAGGACCTGTGGGAAAGATAATGAGCCAGCACATGAGATAATGGTTTACAGTGTAGTCCCTTTATAACACACCTCGATATAACACAGATTTGGATATAACAAGGCCATCCATGTTGTGGCTCCTAAATCTTTTGCCATGGAATTTTACAAAGGAATTATAGGAAAATGACCTTAAATGGTCATTTTCCTATAATTTCTTTGTAAAATTATCCCTTTGATAGCATGATCTGCTTATTACACTGTCCATTTCGATGACTCCAAATGTAGGTTTATAAAAAAACTGCATTCTTTTTGCATAGGTGATCAGCAAAGGCTCAGATGCGCCTGCACATTGGCATTATTTCCCTTGAGTCTTTGCTACATTCAGACATGTAATATCGTGGTAGTTGAAAGCTAAAATCTAAAAACAGACCTCTATCTGGCTGGATAGCTGCCAATTCATATTTAACATGCAATTTTATGCATGTGCGATAAGTTAAAGTACCATTCTCTCATGGGCTTGCCAAAATGTTCATGAATAAAATTGTTGGTTAATTAGCTTCAGAGTGTTTAAATGCATGCTCTTCTATTAAATGAGAAAGCCTTTTTTATGGAAACAAAAAAGGGTACAGATCAACCTTGACACCCATGTAGTTGTATTTGCACCTTTGCTGTTAGCTGTCTGGACAAAGGCAAACCATGAGGTCAGGCCTCAAGGTTATAAAGCTGAAGTGAGCATGAAATTCATCCTGCTCATAAATAATATAATGCCAAGGAAAGACAGAGCACACCATCAACTGGTAGAACAAACTTGGCTTTTGTTTTACATGCTGCCAAAGTAAGCTCCCTTTTAACTTAGAATTTGTTGTGTTTCTGTATTGATCCTAAATTATCCATTTGGTGGTAAAAGAAAGCTGGCTGTTGCAAGCCTTTAAAGTACAGGGCACACCAGCCATGACACATTCCTGGAGACAGTTGTCTCCCTACTGCTGTTTCAATAGTGTCAGTTGTCAGTTACTGTATATACACTTAGTACAATACTGGAGAAACCTAATGGGAAAGCCTCTGTAGTGATGTGACTGAAAGATTATTAAACAACAACAAAAAAGCAATGCTAAATTCTTACCACCAGACCATGAATTATGATCACATCCAGGCCTTTAGTTAAGAGTGCATAACAATTTTTTTTCTTATTTTTTAACCAAAACACATGTTGTGGGTACTCAAAAGAACCCTCTCAATGAGACGGTTCTTTTGAGCACCCAAAACAAATGTTTAAACAGATAGGTAAGAAAAAATTTACAATTTTACGCTCAAAAATTATGTTTATCTAAACTTGTGCACAACCTTTAGATTGCGTTTGTCTTAGTCCACTAAATGAAATGACAATGGTGACCCTGATTAGCGTCACATTGATCTGAAAGCTGATCTAGGTATGAGGTCTCCAGAAAAGAGTGTGTAATTGAAAAATATTTTTCTTATTCCTCAAGCAAAACATATGTTGTGGGTATTCAAAAGAACCGTTTCAATGAGACACCCAAAACACATGTTTAAATTGATGGGTAAGAAAATAATTACACTTTAAAGTTTCCTTATCTGGACCTATGGTTCTTGGTTGGCGGCATGTTATGGTTCACATAGGATGGCATGCATCCAGATAAGGATAGTTTGTGCACCTAAAATTGCATTTATTTCCTTACCCATCAATTTAAACATGTGTTTCGGGTGCTCAAAAGAACCGTCTCATTGAGACGGTTCTTTTGAGTACCCACAACATATGTTTTGGTTGAGAAATAAAAAAAAAAAAATTTCCAGTACGCACTCTTATCTGGATGCCAGCAAGTGTTTCCATAAATATTGAAAGGGTCCATTTGGAAATGTGTATGAAAAGTACTTCCTGAATGGTAAACAGTGTAGATCCAGATCAAACTGCTCTATGAGCAGTTTGATCTGGATCTACAATGTTTGCTGTGGTATGTCTTTCCAAGCATTTAGGGTTTCTATATTATATGCTATGTTATTATGTTGATGTTTAATATATGTTTTACTGCTTTAGATGTTCAAATATATGTTTGTAATTGTTAACGTTGCCATGTTCAAATTTTCTGCCATCTGTAATATTTGCACTGAACTATATTTAGCCTAAATAGTCCGACACCAAAGTTGCCCATATATGCTGTGTAGTTTTACATGTGTATGTAGACGGGATCGCATAGTGCGGTCAGTAACGTGTCAGACTACAGATGCATGTCTGACTGCAGATCCAGGAGTCCCAAGTTTGATCCCGGTCAGGTCCCATACTTTCGTGGAGATCGATTATGAACTAATTTCTACAGTCATTCTGCTCCCTTCCGCTGATTCATTCAAGAAGGGTTGTCAGTTACAAGCTAAAGTATGTGCATGAAGTACCGGTTAAATGCTTGTTCAAGCTTGCCCAGGAAAAAAGTGTGGTTAGGTAAACTGACCGTCCCGACATGACCATAGCTGTTGACTTGGACGTAAAGCACCAAACCAAACAAACAAAACGTGTATGTAGGAGATAGTGTACTCATAAGTGAGTGCATTCTCACATGTACATGCACCGAAACCATGGTGCAAGTTATTTTTACCAGATCCAAATTTAAAACAATTTCACATGAATGTTCCCCATAAAACCCTATACTAATTTTTTGTTTGGTTTGTGGTTTTACGTCCCATTCAACAGCTATGGTCATGTCAAGATAGTATCCCTCTCTACTACAATTGCACAAATGTTTAGCCGAACAAAATGGCCACCAGAGCTGTCAATAGAGCTGTCAATCAACTCTCATGACCCAGGGCTCAGATTAGCCATCCAATACCCTAGGGTCGAAGGGATTTTTTTTGCGTTCTCAGGGGCCAAAATTCTGCCCCATTCCCAATGGAATTTAGGTTACTTTTTTCCTTTTTTTGGAAAAAAATGTTGTTGTTTTTTTGCAAGATTGGGATTTTCATTCAGTCAACACACACACAAGCTACATGATGACGTTCTCCTTCAATTTAATGGCAATAGTATTTGTAATAGCTAATTTGTTTTTTATTGACCAAAAATGACATAATTGTGCACTATAACAAATTTCCCAATTTAGGGGTTTGCCACGCTAATTTACCCAATCTGAAAAGCCCTAGGGCTAAGGTTGAAAAATAGTCCTTGGGTCCTTTTGTATAATAACTTGTATAAGGTGTCTGAATATTTAGGTTAAATACGAAAGTTCTACTTCAACTTGTTCATTTGATCACCATATGTAATTATCATGTGTGTCACAGCACAATTGCTAGTATGTTTTGTGTAAGTTTCTGTCTCTGTTAGATGAATTAACCCTTAAACTGCCAATCAGCCAATCACAACAAAAGTCGTCTGCTTTTCTTGTCTGCTGAAATGTTTAAGAAGCCTCTATGGCAAACAGTGTGGACCCAGATCAGACTGCTCCTATAGGAGCAGTCTGTTCTGGGTCCACGCTGTTTGCTTCTATACTTAATTTGTCAGTAATGTTAGGCAATTATTTGCAGCAGACGCCTTCAGCAGACGCCATTCTTTTCTTTCTTTTCGTCGATAGATTCCTCCTCTGTTAGGAGAACCGCCTCTCAGCGTTGTTTACTGGTGAATATGTATATGCCCTCTCCCCACTGTTAAAAGCTAATCTAACGTCTGTTAAAAATACTGGATCATGCATGTGCGCTGGGAACCATCACCATAGATTTATACAGTTTAAAATCACACGTAGAAATGTACAGGTTAAAAACACACCATCTTCTCCTTACATGGAAAGTTTATTCATGAATATGCTTAAGCTATTCAAGCAGGTTTAAAGAAAACCAGTCCATAAGATATATCAGCATAACTGTCAATCAGGTAAAATGTTACTGCGGTCACAGTATATATAAGTATAACTATATGTGGCTATACACTAGCAAGCAAGGTATTTCTCTGCACATGCAAAGCATAACATAGTTCTCGTGCAAGCGAAAATATTTGCGTCTCCCCGCTGTCACTGTTTTCTTCTGACGTACAGGCCGTTGATGGATCCAGAATCAGTCCCAGCAGTTCCTCGTTGTCCTCACATACGACAAGATCACACAGCGCGCTGATAAACGACGCTCTGGTTGACTCCAATTCACTGCAGTGTAATATGAAGTGCTGCATGGTTTCATCTTCTTCCCTACATAATGGGCACAACTTGGAGACTTGAAATTGGTTAAACTTTGCCCTTACACTTTGGAGTACATATGATCCACATGTCAGTTTTACCTGAGCATATGCCTTTAACAGACTGTTTGAGTTATGTTTACAATGTGTCCAAATTGGGTGTACTTTTCCAGGAGCATATAATGCTTTATTTAGAAATTTCAACGTTGATTTTGTTTCAGCTTCCTGAGTAATTTCCTTTTTCCAGTGCTCATTTACATGTCGTCTAACCATAATTTTCCATGTCAGCTTCTCCGGTGGATTGTCCAGTAACTCTTGTGCAGTTGGAAGACCGTATTTGTATAGAATCTCACGTAGTGCGATAAACCAGCTCTTGGAAGTGCTATCCTTTACAGCTAACTGTCTACGAGCCAGGTCTTTTTCAACGCATTCCTTCCTCACAATATTCCCATACAATGTTAGTCTCCTTTTGTGAATTTCCGCTTCCACCGGTAACTGACCAGACAAGATATACATGGCACTAGAGGCAACTCTTTCAGGTAAGTGTAGGATCTGTCTAATTAGGGTTCTTTGATATAATTCCAATTTTTGAATGTCACAATTTGATAAGTTTATACTTTCAAGCCCATACACTAATCTTGGCCTAACATATGTTTGCCAGATACAAACCGATACCTCGGGGTTGATACCATTTAAACCATGAAAACCTGCTCCCATTAAAGCATAAGCTGTATTTCTAGCTGTTTTTATTCTGTCCTCAATTAATAGATTATTTGATAGTTTGTTGTTTGATTCTCTTATCAAGCCTAAATGTTTATAACTATGCACACTTTCCAGTTGAGTTTCATTGAGTAAGAAGATTTCATCTGTTTGGTTCTTAACATTATGTTGCATTGTCTTTGTCTTGGTATCACTGATTTGGTAGCGTTCCTGACACGCATAAGACCACTGGATATTAAGCGCGCACTGTAGTTCTTCCGGCATGTCAGCCATAAGCAGTAGGTCATCCGCCACTCCAACGACGCCAAGATATATGGACCCAATATACAACCCGACTCGATGCCTTGTCAAACAGTTCATGAATGGATTTACAAAGTGTTTATACCCTGTGGGTGACCATATTCCTCCTTGACGCACACCCTGTCGCTCTGGAAATGGTAGAGAAACATCACCGTCCCATTTTACTGCTGACTCTAAGCCTGTGTACCATTTATTTAGGAAGTTCCACTTGTGACCACTTAAACCAACGTCGTACAGTTTAACCATCATCGAGTCATGCCATACGACATCGAATGCTTTACTGGCATCAATAAAGGCTGTATATAGTGGTTTTCCATTGTCAACTGACTCCGCAATTGCTTCTGTAAGTAGTAGCGAACCACAAGTTGAAGAAGTATCTTTTGTGAAACCTCTCTGCAGCTTACTCTGGGCCTCATCTAGCATGTTATTGACCAAGTTAAGATGAACTTTTTCTGTAATTTTCCCTAGTATACTTGTTATGGTGATACGTCTATAGGAATTTGGATCATTTGTGGGTTTTCCTTGTTTTTTATATATGGGTGTAATCAGGCCTTCTTTGAAGATCTTAGGAATGTCATTACCATTCATAATATCTTGTACAACGTCTGTTACTGTCTGTACTAATGGATCACCTCCATACTTAAAATGTTCTGCTGTCAAGCCTTCCTTATCTGCTGCTTTACTGTTTTTCATTGAGTTGATAACTTCTTGAACATCACTTGTACTTATTTCAGTTTTGTTTTTGTCATTTTCACACACATTTTGGATTAAATGTTTCCTAAGTTCTATATGAGCCTTATATTCTTCATCAAAGTTCTTATTCTCTACTGGAGTTGCTAATGTCTTAAAATAATCTGCCCACCCTTGTCTGATACTGTCAGATTCTGTCAAGTGATCACCATTAATAACCAGTTCATTCAATATTTCACGTCCTGTCTGTCTTTGCCTATTTATTAGTTTATAAAACAAATTTTTATTTTCAGTATGGGCTGTAGTTATTTCTTTATACATTTTGGATCTGTTTTCAGCATGTATTTGTCTTTGTCGGTTACGTAGTTTCTTTTTTGCCGAGGTTTTCGCGAGAACTAGTTCGCAGTGAGGCTCTGCAGGGCATCCTCCTTTCTTCCAGTCTCCGAATGCTCTTTTACTGTCCTTTGATAATTTTGCTAACTCTGGACACCAAAATTTTTTACAGTTCTTAGGTTTTTGCTTCATTTTTGGAGCACATTCCCTTGCAGTTGAAGTAACAATATCTGTTATTTGCCCTACTCTTTCATTTATGTCTTTACTCTTTTCAACTCTCTGTAGTCGATCTGCTAGGAGTGTCTGGTATTTCTCACTATCCACCTTCTTCCAGTTCACTTTCTTTACATTTACTTTCGGACACGATATATTTACTTTACTGGTTGGTATGTGGGTCATTTCAGCCGACACAGCATTATGTGGTGAGGTATTTGAGCTAGCATCTTTGTTCACACATATTTTGTTTACAAAGTTTGTGTTTGAACTAATGATATAATCAATCACTGATTTCCCTTTTCCATGCATGTATGTATATTCAACGGGATAAAAGTCATTTAAAATTAGTTTTGATTCTGCACATTTTCAGGTGCATTTTTTTCTTGGCGCTTTAAGGGTTAATAGTTTTGAAAGTTATTGCTTAGGTGGATGTAGATTAACCATTTCATCCATTAGTTTATGAAATTAAACTCTGCCATCAATTGGATGATTACATTGATGCAAATAGGGATTTCAGTAAAACTTACAGAACAAAATAAGAAATAGTGTAGACCTAGATGAGATGAATATATTGCTAATTGTAGAGATTTTAGCACAAAATTCAGAACAAAATGGCTGACAGTGTAGATCCCGATGATCATGAGCCATCACAAAAGGTACACAGTGTAATTTGCATAATTTGAATAAGCTTTAAAGAGAGATGCGTCTTATAAAGACTTGGATTGTGACTAGGTTGTGAAGGTATGTGGTATGAATGATTGTTTTTAATTAGGATTATGAAAGCCAAGGATTGTAAATTTGTATTATGAAAGGTTGGCACTATGAAAGATTAGGATTGTAAATTTTTGTTACCAAGATGTGCAGTGTACAGATTTAGGAAGTTATATCGTATGAACCATACCATATGTTGTTCATGTATTTATTGTTGTTGAGTTCATTAACTCTTCAGCTGCTAATCGGGACTATCATCTGCTTTGTGTTGTCTGCGGGTGCCGGGCCGCATAGCGCAGTCGGTAACGTGTCTGGCTACAGATGCGTGTCTGACTGCAGATCAAGGGGTCGCGAGTTCGATCCCGGTCCGGCCCCATACTTCCGTGGAGATTGATCATGAAATGATTTCTACGGTCATTCTCCTCCTTCCGCTGATTCATTCAAGAAGGGTTGTTGTCAGTTACAAGCGAAAGTATGTGCACGAATTACTGGTTAACCGCTTGTTCAAGCCTGCCCAGGAAAAAGTGTGGTTAGGTGAACTGACCGTCCCGCAATGACCATAGCTGTTGACTTGGGACGTAAAGCAAACAAACAAACAAACAAATTGTCTGCTGGTCATTTTAAAACGTCTCTGTAGCAAAAGTGTGGACCCAGATCAGACTGTAGGAGCAGTCTGATCTGGGTCCACACTGTTTGTCTGTATGCTAAAATTAGCCCTTGACGTAAGCATTTATGTGCAGCAGGCGACATTTGTCTGTATGCCAAAATTAGTCCTTGACATAAGCATTTATGTGCAGCAGACAACATTTTCGGATGCATTTTTTCGTAGCAGGCGGAGGGTTGAACAGAATGTTGGAGCCTGGAAACATGGCTTATGTGTGTATGCTCAGATTGTGTAGATACGCAGGCTTATCATTAGTCTTCATTAAACGCGCATGTATACAGGGTTCCCACGAGCTCTGGAAATCATGGAAAACTTGGAAAATCAAGAAAAATTCCATGCATGGAAAAATCATGGGATTTTATAAAAGACCTGAATAATCATGGAATAATCATGGAATTTTGTGAAACAATTTGACGAAACCAGCAGTAGCCAGAAAACTACCTCTCAGAAACACAAAACTTGTGAGTCTGACAGCTAGTTTTCTGGCTACTGGTGGTTTCAAGTTTTAATTATTTCAAAATACATACATAGGCTACAAGCATGCTTATTTAAATATATTACTGTTGCTGCATTCCACATTTATGCTCTGCGTGGTGAAGGTGCCGCTAAAAGGGGAGGTTGGAGGCCATGCATTAAATAGTCATGGAAATTATGTCGTTGAATAAGGAAAATCATGGAAAAATCATGGAATTGTGTTTTTGAATTTCTGTGGGAATCCTGGTATATGAGATCACATATGACTCTTATCTGAAATTATGGACACAGGATAAAGGATTAACCCTTTTCCTGCCATCTATGACAGTAATGGTCAATTCTGTAGGTAGCCGGAAATTTGCATCAGGCAACACTAAATCATAATGCTAGCTTTCACAACTGAAGTTTATTATTCATAAGCATCTTCTAGTAGACTATTTAAATTGTTGACTTGGACAAATCAAATCAAACAAAGCCTCTAAAATGATGAAGAGCTTGTATTTCACTTTAGTTGCTTGCGGTAATTTTCTATGATTTTGTTATCGTCTGCTGTTTATATTTTTCAAGTTTAACTTTTTTTTAAAAAAAAACTATTTCGGGAGCACTATCAGAGTATCAAACTGTTTGGATTCAGGCAGACATTTTGTCGGTCCTGATCTGGGACCAAACTCTTTGCAAAGGTTGTCTGCAGACAACAAACATCGTCGCTAGCAAGGAAAGAGTTGATATCAACAGTTTTCAGAAATCTAAAATGGCCTTTTATGTCATGATTCATCATAGCAGACAATTCACATCAAATATTTAACCATATTTTGAACGTTTTATGGAAACCGAAACCTGTACAAATGTTGCATGCTGCAAATTTCTGATGGTGCTTTAGGATTAAGTTCCCAACAAGTTATGGTACAGCACACAGGATTTTGGTACTTAGTGCATCGACGAGCAGTGAAGGCTCAAAAGAGTCCTCACATTTGCGCAGACTGGCCTGAGCCTTTGCTTCTCACATACACATTACACAAATGTGTAGATGAAGACTTAAGACATCTAGCCCATTGGATTAGCAGTATGGGCATTTAAAGAAGGCTTTTGCGCATATGCATTAACTCTTATCTCCTAGTGTTGTCTGCTGATAACTTTTGCAAACAGTTTAGACCCAGATCAGGCCCGATGTTCCATCGGACCTTATCTGGATCCAAACTGTTTATCACTCTGATCATATTCTTGAAATAATTTTTCGAAAAAGTTGAATTTGAAAAAAATCAGCAGACGACAAAAAAAGGAAAAATTTCCCAGTGGGCAAAGAGTTAAGTACCAAAATCTCAGGAGCCCATATGTTTTACTGCAAAAGTAACTCGAACATGAGCTCAGGTTTTTCTTATCCATTTGTTTTAATAATCTAATCAGTATGTACATGTATGTATCCAAGATTGATGTCAGTGTTTGCTGGAACTTGGAATCCTGCAGGCAAGCTCTGATATTTTAAGAAGAAAAAAGGGTTTCTATTTTAAAACATTTCATTAGTGTAAACAATGTATGCCAATACCAGAATGAGCAAATTGAAGTATAATATTTTAGATACCGTATTTACCTTTGTTAGGATTGTGAGATTTCCAATGATTTCAGTTTAAGTCGACTTTTGACTGTAATATTGAGTGAAAATGCCTAAATGGTACTTGAAAGATAGAGATTTGTTATAAATTATTCCAGAGAGAAATTTTCAGATTTTTGTTTTGAGAAGCACTGCATCTCCAAATCACAAAAATCTTAATTCACAGGTGCATGATAACAAACAACATTGAGCCGCGACATGTGATTTCCAACAATGTGGTATTTTGACATGAATAGACTTAGATAAGCCTGTGCAGCCTCCTTTTAAGCTTAAAAACTCAAAATGATGTTCATTCAGTAGCTTAATATTCATAGAATATTCAAGGGATGAGCATAGGCTCTGATCAGACTGCGCGTATGCGCAGGCTGGTCTGAGCCTTTGCTCGTCGCACATACCACATTGTTGGAAATCTCATGTCACAGCTCATATTTTCCATGTATGATTGGCATATTGTCATCAAGAGTCGGCTTTCTGAAATTAACTCATGATGATCTTGTTGTTCACAAATTCCTTATTTAAAAGTAATTCTATATCTAAAATATCTTGTGCTTAAAGCTAACACCTGTGTGAATTAAAAGAGATTTACTGACTTAATACAAGTCTGACGGTGTATTTTAAGTATGAATATACTTAGGGGATAACTGTATTCAAACTTTTCATTTGGGCAGGAATATCGTCGGATATATGGTCAGAAATTTAGTTTTACTGCGACTCATGAGCGTAGCAGTACAAAGTGATTTCCGAACGTATATCCGACGATATATTTCCCCAAATGAAAATTTTGAATATAGTTATCTCCATTCTAATGCACTTCTGCAGTTTCGTCTCAAATTGGATATATGCAAGCCGCATAGTGCCACACGTTATCCAATGAAATGTGACATAATTGATGATGTCAAACTGTTTCCTACAGTATATCGCAGAATATACAGTATATCACAGGATATACTGTCGCAAATATTTGATGGCATCCAATCAGAAGTCGCGTTACAAAAGCAAGTGCATTAGAATTTCCCATTGTATTGCATTTTACCTCATAGTTGAGTCAAAAAATTCCTTGAAGATTCTGATAAGGCTGCACGAGTATGCAAGTCAGTCTGATCCTCATTGTTCACTTCTCTTATTGGGTGCTTTTTCATGTATCATTGTAACTTTTGCTTGCTGGGAAAATTTACATGATTTTTGTTGTCTGCTGATTCTTTCAAATGGGGGCGCAGTGGCTCAGTGGTAGAGTGCTTGACTCTAGACCGAAGGGCCGCGGGTTCGAGCCTATCCGGGGTCACTGCGTTGTGGTCCTTGAGCAAGACACATTTATCCTAGCTTAGACCCCTCTCGTCCCTAAATTGTTGATGGACCGTAAAGAATCAAACAAACAAACACCATCAGAGTGTCAAACAGATTGTACCCAGATCAGGCCCGACATAATGTCGGGCCTGATCAGGGTACAAACTGTTTGCAAAGGTTATCAGCAGAGGGCAAAAGAAGTAACTGGCAGGTGGTGTTAAATTATTTCATTTTGGATGATTCAATGTAATTCATGCTTTCACTCCAAGCTTATATGGTTGGTTACCATACTGCTGTATCTTTTTGAAAAAAAAAAAAGGTTTGTATTTTAAAACATTTCATTAGAGAAAGATGTATGCAATTATCAGAACAGAGATATTGAAGCACAATATTTGACATGGAATTAACCTTTATTTAGTTTTGCATACTGTTGATTTTTTTTTTCAAAATTAACTTTTCCAAAAAATTATTTCAGGAATACCATCAAAGTGTCAACAAGTTTGGACCCATAATAACTAGGTCCAAATTGTTTGCAAAGTTTATCAGCAGACAACACTAGCAGGCAAAGAGTTTTAACATTCCTGATAATTTATTAAAAAGTTTACCCCCTCCTTATACGGTAAATCTTGTATTAGTTCGTACACTCGAATAGTTCGTACACCATAAATTATTCACGGTCGGTCAGCTCAAAATGTCATGTATTAGTTCGTACAGTGATCATTTTTCTGATATGTAATTATAATAGTTCGTACACACCGTTTTTTCCTTCATTGGTGCTTGTTTTTCAATCAGCGTAGCTGTCTTCTATACTGGACGTACACCAAACAGATCTTTTCAACTGTCAATCTAACGGCATAGGTCGCTAACGTAAATCCAGCATTGACGTCGCATGTTAATAATGTCCGGACCCCCTACCCCCCCTCTGGATAGGCACATGAGAATCTACTTGATGTCCTAATTGCTGATTTACCATGTAGAGCTAGCCAAGAATGAGTTTGACGTGTATCATGTAAATTATTCAGGGGTGCATACATGTAGCGCATGTCTTAGAATCTTAGTGGAAAACAAATTTGTTGAGCAGTGATTATCGTGACTTTTAGTAAACTATTCTTGGTTTCAGTCTTTCATCATGTATCAGACACATATAATATAAGACTAGGCTTAAAATATACACCAAAATCCCTACCTCTGGGCAAATTTCACATGCTTTTAGCGATCATCGGGATTTCATTTTATTAGTTCGTACAGTGACATTTCTCCAAAAAAAAAATAATTTTTCAATAGTTCGTACACAGAGAAAAATAATTATTTTTTTGCTGTACGAACTAATACAAGATTTACCGTAATAGCCGACTCAGTATGGTACCAACTATGCATGTCATTCATTGTTAATGGGTGTGAGTTTTATGTTTTATTTGTTTTGGATGTTTGTTTTAAGCAGAATCACTATTTATATGCAATCATTAAATAAAGTTACCTGAATAAAACCAAAGTGTTTATCTATGTACTCCCTACATTTAGAAACATCTCTTTCAAAAAGTGCCTCCAGTGGTAAGAATTCAGGTGAGCGATCCCGGGCCACCCATGATGACCCTCTTGTTATTCAGATCTTGTTAGCGCACATGAGCATGAAGTGCTCAAAGTGAGCTTTATTGGGATCAGTTGATGTCCATCGTCTGATGTCGTCGTGCGTTGTCAACAATTGTCTTTAAATGACAACTCCTCTTAAACCACTGGGTCAATTTTAACCAAACTCCACAGGAATGGTCCCTTTGTGGCCCTCTACAAAAATAGTTAAAAGAAACTTGATCTGTCAAAAAACATGGCCGCCATGGGGCGTTGCTTATCACGCTAACAAAACTTTTAAGATCTCCTCTGAAACCGATGGTCAGAATTGAAGATAATTTGAAAGAATTAGTCACTAGGTGACCTACAAAAATAGCAAAGACGAATTTGATCCGTAAAAAAATGTGGCCACCCGGGGGCGTGGCCAGTTTCCATTATGCACCTATGGAAAACTTATAAATCCTCTCTGAAACCAGTCGTCAGAGTTTAAAATAATTTGGCAGAAATGGTCACTAGGTGGCCCTCTACAAAAATAGCTAAAAGAAATTTGATCTGTCAAAAAACATGGCCGTCAGGGTGTGTGGCTTATCACGTAACAAAAACTTTCAAGATCTTCTCTGAAACCGGTGGTCAAAATTCAAAATAATTTGGTAGAAATAGTTGCTGGGTGACTTTTTACAAAAATATCTAAAGCGAATTTGATCCATGGGGCTAGAGGACCAAATCTAGGACACCTTAAAAGTGCTATCCTTTTTTCTGACTTATGCAGATATTTTACCAAGCATTTATTAGAAACATTCATATTTGGATAATTGGTACCATGTATGGTTGGCTTCCACACGACTGCCTCAGACACATGGTTACATGCTTGAGCTCAAAATTTAGGACCTCTTTAGATTTTTGGGGCGCATGGGGATTTGGCTTGGGATAGTAAAAGCATCAACCATGGGTATATGTGCCTCTGAGGGTACTTTTTCTAGTTAATAAATTGTTTGCGCCACAGGAAAAAGTCTTGCAATCTCTGAATGTGACAACCTTTGCAGAGGCAATGCAGTAGCTGACCATATATGTGTATAGTTGAGATGGCTGTTCTTATCAGATTTTTCATCTGGAGACTTTGGAGAATATTTGCAGACAAGTTCTCTTTTTTACCCTACATGTACACATTAGAAGTTCAAGTTTGAGCACGATCATAAAACTGAGTTACATGCCCTTGGGCTTCTCAAAATTTCCAACGGATTCCTAATGGTTAAATAAATCATTAAGTGATTTTGTCATATCTTAAAGACTATTTGAAGTAATGACATAACAGTCTTGGATAATTGTTCAGTATGACCAGATGTTTGACCTCAGCATAAAAGTAGATCACAGTGACTATTTTTTATGGTTCATTGGTTTTGCCTTATACATTGAAGATGTTTGAACTAGAAACATGACTTTTTAATAAGGCAGGGGAAAGTTTTATCAACATTCAGCTATAAATTTTGATGGATCCAATTCCTGACCGATTGTCACCGCAGGCAAGATTTAGTTTTGCCTATACATGCAATGGTAAAACTGGCCTTGATACCTGATGGCCACGTTTCCGAACATATCAAAATTATTTGAATAATGTTAGTAAATGGTCACCAAAGGGTGAAGTGTGCCATAATTTCAAATAAGCAGTTTCTTTTATCAAGATCTTATTTTGCTTCCAGGAAGACCTGATCCAACATGACTGAAATTTTTTCGACTGGGACATAAAGCATCAAAACAAAAAGAAAAATCTTTAAAAGTTTTGCCTATATTCATGCCTATGCGATGAGTACCAAATTGTTTGTGTGCTAGCTCATTTGAGATTCCTATAATATACAGACAATTCAGTAGATGTTCTAGTTGCCTACCAAAAAGGTCTAGACAAACAATGCGCAGACCCAGGATCTCTGCTATTCTGACAAGCATTTTGTAATCTCCAGCCCTGATAACCAGCATTTTATTTTAGAAATAAAAGGGAAGTGTTTGAAATTTTAGACCATTTACCGTAGTTATTGTGGTGCTTTAATCCTAGTCCTGCTGAACCAAGATTTATCCTATTTTGGAAACACTTTAGATCCAAATCAGCACTGTTTTCCTCTTGGAAGTGAAAATACATGCTAACAACTGGAATGCTCATTGGCGTAGCTCCCATTACGCAGTTACGCACATGTGTAATAAAAATAGTAACATTCAAGGGAGGTCACCTTATGTGGTAAAAGTGATTTTCCATGCCATAAGGAACTGCTCTTAAAGGAAAGAATTCACTCCCTCTGGGAGCAAATTCTTTCCTTTAAGAGAAGTTCCCATTATGAAAAGGGACACAATTGAATTGAATCACTGCTTGATCCAGTAGTCTCCCTTTGATGTGTGTAACTTTTTTAGCGTTGATGCTGCAGGTTAACAGGATAAAGTTGGAGAGGAGTGTTGGACAGAAAAATATTGGCCATGACAACTGCCCAGCTATTTGCAAAACATACTGTGAATGTTCTAAAAATGTTCTAAAATTTCAAATACTAGTTGCCTGCCAAAAGGCCTAGATGATCAGGGCAGACCCATCAGGCTCTTCCCTGTTTGCTATTCTGACCAGCATTTTGTGAATTCCAGCCGTGATAACCAGTGTTTTATTTGAGAAAAGAATGAGAGAAGTGGGCAAAAATTTTAGAACATTTTCCGTATTTAGTACATACTGCAGTCATGATATGGCTTTAATGCTTTGGTTCTGTTGTAGTTGGTTCATTGTTGTTGCTCCCTTTGTATGTGGGGTTTTTGTGTTTCAATGGTCCTTGTTTTGAAATGTTCTTATCATCTAGTTTATGCAATTGTCTCTTTGGGGAAGAGAAAGCTGGTTGCTTTACTTTAACTATCCTATTGTTGTCTGCTGGTAACTTTTGCAAACAGTTTAGACCCAGATCAGGCAAAACATTCTGTCGGGCCTGATCTGGATCCAAACTGTTTGACACTCTGATCATATTCCTGAAAGAATTTTTCTAAAAAGTTGATTTAAAAAAAATCAGCAGACGGCAAAAATGTGGGATTTTTCACAGGGGGCAAAGAGTTTATTATATTATATTATTCCTGTCAATGGGCGACTGTTTTTGTGTCTCTTCCTCCTGGTACCATGGGTTGGTCTGTGACTGTGGCATTTCCTTATTACTGTAAATTCGGAAATTTTCGTGAGGGTTTTATTTTCACGACACTTCGCATTTCGTGATATTAAAATCCTTGCCATATGGCGAAATCACTCTGTCAAATACTGATATAGGTAAACCATACCCCAGTTGCGAAAATTTTCTGTCGCAAGTATGTCTTTTAACGCTTTTTGCGAAAATTTTCGAATTTACAGTATACTCTCTTGTTTTCTAAAGGAAAAACACAAACAAGGAATAGTTTTCTAGGAATGTTGTAATTTCACCTTTAATGAGATAGAAATTAAAATGAGACAGAAACAATAATAGTACCCTGTATTTTACAGCAGACATCTTCACAACGGATAGGTGGCAATCAAAAACTATAATACTATCCATGAACGTAGATAAAAATCGTTTGAAACAGAGTTTTCAATTGCCATTTGTCGCCCGACTGGCGACAAATGGCAATAAAAACACTGTAACTAGTGATTTTTTGATCTGGGTTAGTCAATTGATAAGAGCATTTTCGATTGCTGCCTATCCCGTGTGATTTTGAAGAAAATAACTTGCAGGATTCCAAGCAGAGTGGAAAACTGAGGATCATGAACAGCTGGCTTCTCAGAAGTCAGCTGATCTGGATCTACACACTTTTCAAAATACATGTATTTGGGTTTAGCATAGTAAGGGTTAAGCTAGCAGAAGATTCTTATGAAATATCGCCTTATTAGAAGGTACAAGTTTATCGTCTGCTGCAGTTAAGATTAGTGTCTTAATTAACCCTTAAAGCGCCAATCGCAACAAAAGTCGTCTGCTTTTCTCGTCTGCTGAAATGTTTAAGAAGCCTCTATGGCAAACAGTATGGACCCAGATCTGGGTCCACGCTGTTTGCCGCTATACTTAATTCATCCGTAATGTTAGGCAATAATTTGCAGCAGACGACTTCAGCAGACGACATTTTCAGATGCGTTTTTTTCTTGGCTCTTTAAGGGTTAACTCTTTGTAAGTGTCTTCTGCCGATAACTTTAGTAAACAGTTTGTACCCAGATCAGGCCAGACAGAATGTTGGGCCTGATTCGGATCCCAACTCTTTGACAATTATAGGTATTCCTGAAAGAATTTTTAGAAAAAGCTAATTCTGAAAAAATCAGCAGACGACAAATATATGTTAAAAAATACCCATTACCAAGCATCCAAACATGACAGTAGCTTGCTCTTACTGTTATGTGGGCAAACAATGTTTTATATTTCATATTAATTGTCACCTTAATGTGAATCCTCCACTGGCAGATGATTTACATGTCATCAAGCTGCATTTGCGTCATCATCCAAACGATAAAAACATGATAAATTACCCAGCATGCATAAAATTATCATTCCTTCAAGTGTCAACCTTCCAGAAAGTCAGCTTCAAAAAACAAAATAAAGTAGATTGTAATAGCTTCAGTTCATCTAATTAAAAAGACAATTGATTCGTTTGGCACAAATGTAAGTGCAGTAAACTATCACTGTGAAAAAACTCAGAATAGTTTACTTTATTATCTACTATGTAATGAAATACAGGAAAATATTGATTAAATACAATGCATATATTTCACAGCCGTGAAAATATAAAAACTTGTATTTTCACAGCAGTGAAAATACAAGATTTGATATTTTTACGGGAGAGAAACCGTAAGGTTGGATATACTTTTTTTCTATTTTCTCAATATGGTCTAAGGAAAGCAACTCTTTATGGCAGATCTGTTTCTTTTCTAAGGGAAACAACTATTGGTGTTTCCTATTTCTATGGAAATGTAAATAAAAAAAGTCAGAGTCGCTTAGAAGCTTAATTACCGAAAGAGCTTCCAGAAGGCTCTCCTTACCTTGCATGTAATGACAGAAATGCATTTTTCACTTCAGAAAAACCTAAAAAATATCATGCATGGTTGTGTCAAAATGTATGTGATGCGCTGACCTTTTTGTTGGACAACATTTTTATTAGATTTGGCACCAAGCTCTATAGACAAGTAGTTGGGATTCCTATGGGCACTAATTGTGCTCCCCTGGTTGCAGATTTATTCCTGTTTTGTTAAGAGAGGGACTTTATGATGTCTCTTTCTGACGATAAGCAGGCTGTTTAACACTACTTCCAGATATTTGGACGATATTTTAAATATTAATAATGTTTATTTTGACAATATGGTAAGTCAAATATACCCTTCAGAGCTCCAACTAAATAAAGCCAATGCCTCTGATACCGAAGCCGCATTTTTAGACTTGCATTTGTCAATTTCTAATGATATTGTTTCTACCAAAATTTATGATAAACGTGACGACTTTGATTTTGAAATTGTCTATTTCCAATTTTTAGATGGTGATGTTCCTCGTTCTACATCCTATGGAGTCTATATCTCTCAACTCATTCGTTTTGCTAGAGCATCTAGCTATGTTGCTGACTTCAACACTCGCAATAAATTGTTAACTCAGAAACTTCTTAAACAAGGCTATCAGTATCATAAACTTCGCAAAACTTTTTCAAAATTTTATAGACGATACTATGATTTGATTTCTAAATTCCAAGTTGGACTTAAATCTCTCTTGCGCCAAGGACATTCGGAACCTGATTTCTATGGTGACTTGGTGTATAAATTGAAGAAGATTGTTGGTTCTAATAATTTTTCAGCGCAGTTCATTAAAATAATTTCCCATTATAAAAGGATGGCTATAACATTAATGTTTTGCAACAGACTGCATGCTTGGTAGTCAACCCAATCACGGTTGGCAACTTTGCTTTCTTCTTTAATTGCACGCCGGTGGGTCGGACTTCAGACTATGATGGTTCCCACTTCAAGACTTATCTATTGATGAGATGGTACGGGCCTGATGCTTTGGCTGTTTGTCGGGCCCACCGGGGTTTACCTGTTGGATTTCTTTCGCTCCGGTATTCAGTTTTATTTACTGTTGAGTCCTTATCTTTGCTTTATCTCCTTGTTATATCTTGATTTATATGTTTTAGGAGATGATGCATTGATAAGTTAGGGGTCTTTCATGCAAACCAAATATCTATGTGTCTTGATCCACATCTGAATTAAGGGTGAGGTTGGCGCCGTTAAACCGGTTTAAGCCCTCCAGTAAAATATTTTACTGACCGTTCCAAGGCGGTACTCCTTTTGTGGATCTTTTATGTTTTTGTTCTGTCTTGTGTTTGCTATGTCTTTGTGTGCGTGGGTTTATATGTGCTTTGTGGTCACCTGCTGGGAAAGGGCTGACCTCTTGGCTCTCGTTTGTGGTGTCTGCTGTGAGTTTATCACTTTCCCATTGGTATCCTGGGTCAGGTGTGGTACTTGATTGTATCGATTCCTGATCTTTGCACCCTTACTTTTATGAATTCGTCTGCTACAAATAGAAAATCAAAACAAAAGCCAATGTAAAGTAAGATTCGCTGCTTCTCTTCTCCTTAAAAGATTATGGGAAATTTGTAGATAATAATAAAAAGAAAATTCAAATGTTTTTTGTTAAATATGTCTTTTATTTCACTTGTGAAGTGGACAAAAATATTTTCATTCGTGGCTTCGCCACTCATGAAATATAAATATTGTCCACTTCACTCATGAAATAAAAGACATATTTAACAAAAACATTTGAATATCCTCTATGTAATTGTGTGAAGGTAAGAACAGTTCCCTCTAATAAAATTGATGCTGATTTTGTGCAAAATAATGAATTTACTACGATTGTGCAAAGGTTAGAGCAGTTTATTGTATTATTCATTATGTTAATAATACTGCAATTGTGGAAAAGTGTGAGAACAGTTTACTGCAATCGGGGAAAAGTGAGAACAGTTTACTGCAATTGGGGAAAAGTGAGAACAGTTTACTGCAATTGTGGAAAAGGGGGAACAGTTTACTGCAATTGTGGAAAAGGGGGGACAGTTTACTGCAATTACAGAAAAGGGGGAACAGTTTACTGCATTTGTGGAAAAGTGGGGAACAGTTTACTGCAATTGTAGAAAAGGGGGGGAACAGTTTACTGCAATTGTGGAAAATGGGGAACAGTTTACTGCAATTGTGGAAAAGGGGTAACAGTTTACTGCAATTACAGAAAAGGGGGAACAATTTACTGCATTTGTGGAAAAGGGGGAACAGTTTACTGCAATGGTAGAAAAGGGGGCCCAGTTTACTGTAATTGTTAAAAATCAAGAACATTTTACTGTAATTGTACAATTGTGTCAATGTTAGAACAGTCTACTGCAATAGTGGAAAGTGAGAATATTTTGTTGTAAAAGAATTAAGATTAGAAAAAAAATTAACGTAAAAGGACATTTGCTTTATTAGTGCAAACAGGAACAATTTATGCATGTTTCATTGCACAATGGTTGCAATTGTTTACTGAAATCATGTAAAGGCACCTTAACAAGCCACTTTTTACTGAAGCAGATAACCAATTTTTGTGACATCTTCATTTAAAAGCACATATAAACTAACAAATCACTTGAAAAAATCCATGCTTACATATGTGTATCAGTAAAACCTGTCTTAATGGGCCACTCAAAATTTGACAAAACAAAGGTCTTAATGACAAATGGTAGTTTAATGATGGTCGAAAGTATTGCAGAATGCTCCCATTGGAGCATTCTGCAATCCTTTTGACCTGCATTAAGCGATAATCGGTCTTGAAAACCAATTTTTGCTCTACTTAAGAGTGGCCGCTTATGACAGGTTTTACTGTATTTTATCTGATGGAAATTTTATGCGGCACTTTAGGAGTAACAACCTTAGCTCTGTACCTGTTACAGAAACAGTATTATGACATCATAACTTCTTACTGCTATTAGTAATACAGAAATTGAATAAAGTACACTTAAATTTGACATATAATGCCTCTAGATTTAGTACAGAAATTTGAATAAATGACATATATTACGCCTCTGTATTTAATACAGAAATTGCTATTAGTGACAGATAATAATAGAACTTGTACATCTAATGTCTCTAGATTTAGTACAGAAACTGAATTAAATATACTACAGTGTTGCTAGATTTAGTACAGAAATTCAATAAAATATGCTTAAATTTGATATATAATGTCGCTAGATTTAGTACAGAAATTCAATAAAAATATACTTAAATTCATACACATAATGCCTAGATTTAGTACAGAAATAGAATGAAATATATTTAATCAGGTTTGTTAGGAGAAAGCCTTTTTATGCTTTAAGTGAACAAAAGCATTTCTCTTTAACTTTGTATTCTATATGACAAGTAAATAATACATCAAAATTGTCATTTATTCCAAAACAGTGACTACTTGTCAAACTTAATGGCATACAACCGCTTGAAATGTACAAAATATGAAATCTGTGCAATTTTTCTGTGATTGTGACAGCAACATTGAACAATCAAATGCATTTCATGTATGCTGGAATCCTGGTTTATCGCGGAGCTAACTAGTCATTGTGGGATTAAGTAAGATAGAAGCAAATGAACTTTTATTTGATTACTCCACATTGTAGATTAATCATTCCTATACGATCTTACCAGAAAAAGAAAATGTGTGTTGAATGATTCATTTCCAGATTGAGCGCTTCTCGGCAGCCATGTATGTTTTGGTGACGTAATCAGGTCACCCTAGTTTATCGCGGAGTTCACTTAAATTAAAAAAAATCAAAGAATAGGAAGCCAAATGCTTCAAAAGTCCCAATAAACGTTAAAGAACATTTTCCCATAAATATTAAACGCTTCAATCAATTCACAATACTTAAATTCTATCTTTAGCATCAATTTAAATTGTTATTTGAATTTTCACGTAATTAGAATGTATTTTACATTTTCAACACAGGGAGGGCACCTAAATTCACCGCCTCTCCTTACGAATTTCACTTTTGAACATAAAGGAAGGTGGATCCAGTGAGAACAATGATCGCATTTTGCGCATTTAACAAAAAAGAATGACAAACAACCTCTGATTGCTCCTTACGACTATTTCCAGTGCATTTTCATTTGAATGAACGTGTCTATACAAATTGACAGTTGGCGCTAAACAGCTGACCATTCTACCGGGATTTTTATGACGTTCCTTATAAAGAGAACATGTGACTTTTTGTATACGTGACATATGTCAGATACAGACGACAACTCCAGCTGAGATAAACAAACTGAATCGCTTGTTTAAAAATACCCGAGCGGCTTTTATAAGGGGAGGGGTAGTGAATAGCAATAAAAAAGGGTAAACTTCGTAATGTATATATGAAAATAATTTTACTCATCAGTTGACTTGACATATTGTTAACTTTACTTGGATTTGACGAGCTGGGGACTTCCTTCAAATGTAGTTAGCGTAAACAATCGCGAGGGGGGCGCCATGTGGGAGAAATCATGAGATTTGTAAAATCCGCGGTAAAACACGATCCGCGATAAACTAGGAAGGGAGTATACAGTCAAATCTCATTAATTCGAATTCCTCGGAACGGGATTTTTTAAATTTTATTTCGAATCATCAGTAGTTCGAATTGTAAGGAGAGACACAAAATTATATAACCCCCCAAACTGATTATCAATTTTTTCTGACAAACAATTTCTGGGTGCGTAAAAGAAACGTCTCAACAAGACGTTTCTTTTACGCACCCAAAACTTATGTTATCATAGACAGTTATTAAAATAGAGCCTGAAAAGGTCTTACTATCTGAATCCAATGTGTCCCAAATTTATTTCGAATTAGCCAGTATTTTGAAAAATCAAAGTTAAAATTTTCGAAGTTTTACTCTAGTTTATTTTATAGATATTCTGTGAGCTCATTGAAAGTATTGGTACATGTGAATTTCCACTGCACTTTTCCTTTGCCGTTTGCATAAACAAAATCAGTTTTTCTCGTTTGTTTGTTTTTGATTTTGGACCACAGCATAAATTTTCTCTTAAATAAATACCATGTTTGTATTGACTTTGAAAAAAATAGTCACTGCTTTGGAATAAATAAACAACAAAAGTCTTCTTTAAAGCTGCATACTCTGTAACTATGAACTTTTTTCGAAAAAAAATATTTTCTTTTTAAATCATTTGCAAAAGTAGAATAAAGTTATGTTGTCACAATAAATCTAATTTCTACAGCTGAAACTGCATGAAAAAGTGAATTATCTTATAAAAACAGGTGTATTTTCTCTTGTTTGTAATTATTTGCATCCCTCCAATAATTCTAGACAGTTGATTTTTAACATAAATGCTGTTGTTTTGGCACTAATAATTTGTTAATTATTACGAAAAGGGTAAAATGTATACCTGAATTTTAGCATTTATACTGTGTTCTTGAAAAATAGAAACATTATTTTTAAAATGAAAATATCAAAAGTTACAGATTATGCAGCTTTAAACCAATTAATACAACACTAGCACTACTTAAAGCAAACCATCTCCTTGAATTGAGCAGCACCACCAAAAGGCATCAACATTTTAGCTGAGCCCATTTTAGTCTACTGTATTCAACCTAATCAGCACACATATAATAAAACTTCAATGAATCAAACACTGATGGCTCATTTGCCATGGTAAATTTTAGCCCCCTCTTGAGTCCTAGAAAAGTATTTCTTAAACTCCAGATACCCTTATGTTCATGATGATTAACCTTTTGTATTCTGGAAACCCCACGGGTACTTTGGCAAACAGTGAGGACCCAGACGAAATGCAGCATAATGCTGCATTTCATCAGGGTCTACACTGTTTGCTATGATTAAAACAACCTTCAGGCACAGAAAAATATAAAAATTTAGAAAATTCTACCTGTGACCCTTTTTGTACACAATGGGCAGTCCCATACTTATTGTATCAATATGTATGGGAAAATTCATCGGAATACAGGGGGTTAAGGCAGTTTTGTCTTATTTCATCTTTAAAAGGTAGGTTGTGTGTTATCATTAGAATTGCCTCATGAGGCAAATCATCAGAATACAGAGGGTTAATGCAGTTTCATCTCATCTTTAAAAGGTATGTTGTTTGTTATCATTAGAATTGCCTCAATGAGGCAATTTTAATGATAACACATAACATACCTTTATTTTATGGAAGACTAAAATATTGTCCTCAGCTCTGGTGCTATAATTCACTCTCAGTGGCTCAAACTACCCCCATCTCAAATAAAAAATATCCAGGTTTCAAAGGTGTTTGCTTTAATTCTTTATGTCCCATCAACAATCTTTCAGTTATAAAGGGACCGGTCTTCCTGGGTTGAACCAGTACTAAGCTAGGATTAATGTGTCTTGCTCAAGGAAACAACACAGTGACGCCGGTGAGGCTCAAACCAGCTGCCCCTCTGTCTCGAGTCAAATATTCTACCACTGAGCCACTGCACTCCCTTTTCAAAGGTGTTTCAGTCATTGAAGTTTAGCTGTACTCATATTAACCCATACTGTAAACTTTAAGATCTATTTTATGTGGTGCTACTCAATTCAGTACACCAGAAAACAAAAACTACAAATATTGCTATAAATAAATAAATTGTCATGCTTGTATATATATGTTTACATGTAAAGGTATATGTTTACGTGTAAAGGCATAACCCTGCAGTAATACTGTTTTATTGCACTTTTGACAGAACACAAAAATATTGCGGATTTCACAGAGATCTCTTAAATTATTATAGTCTATATCACACTGGTAAATGTTTACGTTGATTTGGTGGTATTTACACGTATTGCGGGTACTTCTTAGACCGGAAGTGGTAGATATTGGTGTTAATACTATGTAGAAAAACCTGCCATATGCCTAAAGACTATAGAATTAGATTATTTTTAAGTTTTCAGTATGTGCATGTCGATTTATTTAAGCATTTAAGAATAGATTCGAGTACCGATCTGCATGATCGGTACTCGAATCTATTCCTAAATGCTTACATAAACCGCCTTCTGCATGCTGAATACTTAAAAATGATCTAATTCTATAGTCCTTTAGGCATATGGAATGTTTTTCTACATAGTATTAACACCAATATCTTCCACTTCCGGTCTATGAAGTACCGGCAATACGCGTAAATATCACCAAATCGACGTATACATTTACCAGTGTGTATATAATGTGTCACTTGGTTTTCACACAGTTTTCACCCAGTTTCCTCAAATAATATCCTTATAGATTGTTAATTTGTATCCAGAATTCTAAGGGTTGATAGTATTTGGGCCTTGTCCCGACATAACCTGTCTTCGGAATTTCCGTCAAAGCGAGATTCAAACCAGTCTCCTCACATAGAGAGTCTAGCTAGAATATCAAAATTTCTCTTGTAGCATGTTTAGAGATGATACTTTCCAAAACATGAATAACAAAGGCGCTGATCATACTGCACGGATGCGCAGGCTGGTCTGCGCCTGTGTTGTTCGCAGACCCCCGAAGACAGGTTTTCTCGCGGCGAGGCCCATTTCATTTCATGAGTTAAAGTGGAAGCTCACGACAGTTGACCCTCAAGAAAGGAGCACCTGGAGATCAGGTGTGAGATTTGTTATGCGTGCAGCTAGCCAGTTACCTGGAAGGGGGCCCACTGATGTGAATGATGCCCCTGCACCTGCACGTTAATAAAAAATCTGACTATGATGATGATGATTTTCAAAAAGAAATGGGAAATTGAATCCATCTCCACACAAAGCTTTGATCCATATATGGGCCTCGACGCGAGAAAACCTGTCTTCGGGGGTTTGCGAACAACACAGGCGCAGACCAGCCTGAGCTTCCGCACAGACTGGTCAGCGCCTGTGTTATTCGCTTACTGGAAAGTATATCTAAACTTGCTTCAAGCGAAATTTCAATATTCCAGCTAGTCTCTATAGCTTAGGAGACTGGTTTGAGTCTAGCTTTGTCGGAAATTCTTGGATACTATTCTGGATTGTCTGACTCTTAGAGCTCTTGTCCTGCTGAATCGGGGCCTGAGGATATAAAACTTTTTTAATGCTCAACTCACTTGATCATGAAATTCTAAATCTTCAAAAATATCATGATATAAACAATTGAGACATTTTTTTTCTCAGATCAGATGACAGCGACATTTGTTCTTGTAATAAATTTTAAAATGCCAACAATTGTTGGCATTTTAATATTTATGACAGGAACAAATTTCATGTGAGTTGATCATAGAAAAGTTTATGACCTCAGGGCCTGAATATATACTATTTCAAAATTAGTGATGATCCAAATAAAATGTTTTTTCAAAAAGATGGCTGATCAGAACCCACACTGTTTTACATTTGGCATAAATATGCCGTAGGGACCAGCCAAGATTGTTTGCCAGGACACAGTAATACAGTCAAACTTAAATTTTGGTCCAAGTCTTCATCTACATCCATACTTTGCAACAATGTGTGCCGGAAATTGTGTCACCAAAATCAAAATGAAATCAGTTGAGTTAAACTAACAATTTATTTTAGTATATAGCCGAGTTGGCATGTTGTAAAGCTGGACTGGTCCCCACAGTGTATATGTATTCATGGTAATAAATGGTATGATTTCAACTGAACTTGCTGGGAACCAGACATGGTCATAGCATATAAATATATTCAGCAGGACAAGGTCACGGAATAAACGGAATGGATGAGTTTTCACAACACTTAATAAATGGAATGTATGAGACAGTTGTTCTGATCCCAATAAATATACATGCAAACCACGCCCTGAGGTTATCTAACTTTTTTCGTGCTCAACTGAGCTCGAAATTTATCCTGCTTTTAAATGTTAAAATGCCAACAAATGCATTTTAACGTTTATGAGCAGGATAAATACATGAAATTTATTAGCAGGATAAATACAACATCTTAGAGTTTGAAAGCAAGAAAAGTCTTTTTTTCTGCATTTTAGTTTTTATGAGCAATTGAGATTTCATGCTCAGTTGAGTTGAGCATGAAAATAGTTTTATAACCTCAGGACCAGATTTATATCAGTGATATAAGCTCTTGCACTAACTAGATAACTATGAAAGCCCAGGACAACCACAAATATCACAACCTTCAATCTAAACAGAAATGATTATTTTAACTCCTTCCCCGCTATTTTGTCACATTTTGCTTACCTTTGTAATCAGTTTGGATCCATATCAGGCACAAATATATGTCGGGCCAGATCTTGATCCAAATTGTTTGACATTGTAATGATATTCCTGAAAGAGATCTTGGTAAAAAATTAATTTTTAACAAAATTCTGCAGACAACAAAAAGGGCATCAAAATTACCAAGGATGCAGAGTGAAAAATGTTAACAAATTTCATACTCCTGTGAGCATGAAAAACTTTTATAACCATTAGGGCATGAATATGAACATGTTATCAAATAAACATTGTGTCACATCAATCAGCTCAAAGATTGCACATATACATTTTAAAAGTAATTTCATTTGAAAAAATAATAATTATGCTATTCCCATATTGTATATATTTTCAATCAATGCAACTAATAAGTAAATTATGTATGACACAAATTCTACTCAATGAAAGTTAATTTTAGAATAATCATTCCAATAAATAAGCCAGAACGAGATTTTTCTTGCTTGCGGCAACTTTTGTCATCTGCTGATATCATAACGTTTGCAAACCGCTTGGACCCATATCAGGACCACCAGAATGTCGGTCCTAATCTGGATCCAAACCATTTGACACTCTGATAATGTTCCTGAAAGATTTTTTTAAAAAGGTTAATTTTGAAAAAAACACATTAAGAACAAAAACCAACAGGCGACAACAAAAGCGTGAAAATTACCCAGCATGCAAAGAGTAAATAAAATTACAGACCCTCTCTTTTTAACTCAAACTACTAGTATCTCAAAGAAAACAAGTCCCAAGGACTTTGAGTTAACAAGTTGACCATAGTAAAAGATGTGGCAAGATGCTGAAAAGCTCATCCAATAAAGTATATAACATTCAAAAGTATACACACATACATAAGAGTTCTTGTGATCAAATTGTACGGAATTGACCCAAACTCTTTGCATGCTGGGTAATTTTTTCATGCTTTTGTTGTTGTCTGCTGACTTTTTTCAAAATTAACAGTTTCAAAATATTCTTTCAGGAACACTATCAGAGTTCAAAAGGTTTAGATCCAGAACAGGACCAACTGAATGTCGGTCCTGATCTGGATCCAAACCATTTGAAAAGGTTATCAGCAGACGACAACTTTTTGCTACCAAGTTGACTGTGGTAAAAGACGTGGCAAGACGGTTTAATAATAAGTTCATGCAATAAAATTTATAACATACAATAGTTTAAATAAATACATGAAGCATAATGTAATCAATGTATCACCATATATACCCTAAACAATCGGGCACCCCGACTCCTTACCATACCTATCATGGGCGTAGCTAGAACGCGGAAATAGTTACACACATCAACTGGTGGCTACTGAAATGAGCAGTGATTCTCCTTAACCCATAAAGCGCCACCTATAATTTTCAGCAGACGACAATTTGAAAATTTTGCCGCTTTTTCAAAAATAACAAATAAGGTATGATATTTCATGAGAATCGTCTGCTGGCAGACGATTTTCATGAAATTTCATACCTTATATTTTTTGAAAATTAGGAAAGATGTTGTAAAATTTGTCGTCTGCTGCAGTCATGATTGGCACTTTAAGGGTTAATTGCACCCCATTTCAATATGGGAACCTCTCTTAAAGTGGCGTTCAACATTTCTCAGTCATATCACGACAATGTCTGTCCAGATTTTTAGGGTTAATACAGTATTCAATAACAGCACTTTTGCACATTTACATGGGACTAGCATTAAGCAGAATAAATTACAAAGCAGATTTACGTTAAATGTACAAAAATTTCGAACACTTTTCTCTTTCTGTTCTCAAATAAAATGTTGATAAATGTTGTTTTTCATGGCTGGAATTCATAAAATGCTGATCAGAATAGCAAACAGCGCTGACCCAGATCAGACTGCTTCTGAAGAAGCAGTCTGATCTGGGTCTGTGCTGTTTGTCTAGGCATTTCTGGCAGGCATCTAGTGTTCAAATTTAAGGACATTTACCGTAATCACACAGATTGTCTTAAGTCTCAAAAAACTATCATAAATATTAGGACACTTTTGGACCTTACTAATTTCTACACACTAACTACCCCCGTACCAAAAGAAGAAAGAAAAAACATATTTCAACGTACATCCTGCTCAAAAACAGGTTGTAAACTTTGACGAAAAAAAACAGAAACGCTGTAGGAACTTTTTTATTAGTTCTCACAGATTTTTCATCATTTCCAACTCGGACCCAATATACACAGACTGGTAACTGACATACAGGTAAATGTATATATTGGAAATACATTGTCGAGGCTGAGCTTACAAAACTGACTCATGTTGAAGATTAAATAATCATATCTCCGTAATTTTTCTGTTATTACTCTGTATATCTGGAATTTTTCTTCAAAAGGCAATGGTTCAATAAACTATCTTTAAGACTATTGTTATATTTATTGAAAAATTATCCGTCTTTATGATTGAGAAGAAACCAAGGTAACATTTTTAGTCATTTTCTGCATTTTTAGCCAAAAATCGTCAGAAATCAACCTTAAAGATGAGAAAACTTCAATCATTTTACTGTAACTTGTAATATTTCAACTTCTCATACTAAGAATCACTTCTTATAGTCTCAGATATGTTCAGAATCATTTTAATTGGCTGTAGTACTGTGAAATAGCACTAAAATAAAGGCTCGACAACATAACGTTGTATTTCCATTAGTGACCAGTCCGTCTATACTGGGTCCGAGCTTCAACAGACAGAAAGTGCGGATACTGATAAGATGCAGCATTCTACAATATCTTATCTAGATCTATAATGATTGTCATTTCTTCAATTTACAGGTTTCAATCAAAAAAAGGATAACAGGGCCCCAAGGTTATAAAAGTTTTATCTTGCCCAACTCGCTTGATAATGACATTTGCAATCTTTACAAACAGATGAGGCAATTTTCCTGCTCAAAACAGAAGATAATTTCGTTTAGGTCAAATAAAAAAATATCTGTGTTTAGGGTAACCCGACCCTACCTAAATTTACTGGTGAAACCTAGATTTTTTTCAGGTTTTCTGGGAAAAAAATAATTTTATGCATTTTGAAAGTGCCTTTCAAAATGCATAAAATTATATTTTTTTCCAGAAAAAAAATTATTAAAAAAAAAAATGTACCCTACCTAAAATTTTCAGACCCGTTACCCGAAACACACTTATTATTTTTTGGGCTTTATCATGGCAATACATTTAAAATGCCAAAAAATTATTATCACACAAACTCATGCGCATTATGTGAATTGAGCATGAAAAAGTCTTATAACCTCAGGGCCAGGTCTATTAACGCTGAAAAGTATATCTTGGATGAAAGGGTCTTCGAACATGGAATTTATTTGGACAAGAAAATGAGTTTGTAAAAAAACTGTGCCCAAACCAATAGTATGGAGCTCTTCTCTAAATAAGGGCTACAACTCTTCAAACATTTTTCTGAATTCATATCCAAAGTTTATAAGGCCTCGAGGTTATAGAAACTTTTTCATGCTCAACTCAACTGAAATGAAATTTATCATTCTCATATGTGGTTAAATGCCAACAATTGTTGGCATTTTAACATTTATTAGCATGATAAATACAACCTCTGAGAGTTAGTAAACAAGAAAAGTCTTTATATGTCAGTATTTTAGTTTTTATGAGCAGTTAAAATATCATGCTCAGCTCAGTTGAGCATGAAAAATGTGTTATACCGCAAGGCCAGGTGATCTTCTCCTCTTATCTCATAGAAGCTGACCAAATTTCAATGCTGTAGCTCTTACAATTTATGACACCTTCCTGACAAGTTAGGCGTCATAGACAGACACACGAACAAGTCAAAAGCAATATGCCTGGCCCCGAGGTTATAAAACATTTTTCATGCTCAACTCAACTGAGCACGAAATGTCAACTGCCTTAAAAACTAAAATACCGACAAATGAAGAAGTTTCTTACTATAGGTCTCTCAGATGTTGTATTTATTATTCTAATAAATGTTAAAATGCCAACAATTGTTGGCATTTTAACATTTGTGAGCAGGATAAATTTCGTGCTCAGCTGAGTTGAGCATGAAAAGTTTAATAACCTCAGGGCCTGATCCAACTTCAAGAAGTTCGGGGTATAATAAAGGTAGGATTCAGAGAATTTTGACAATATTTTTCCTTGCCCTTTTCTTTTCAGTTAAACCGGGTTACAAGACATGTGGCCATGTATACATGTATACAGCTCTTGAGAGCGGAGTGCCATGCTCCATGCCAGTGAAACTTGGCCACTGACCAAGACGAACCTGCAGCACTTGCAGTGCAATGATAGGGCCATGATCAGACAGATCTGCAGTATCACGCCATGGTAAGGTCAAGCCAGCTACTTGCAAAGCTTCAGCTTGAGACCTCAACCTCATTTTGAGAGAGAGAAGGCTTCGCTGGTTTGAGCATGTGGAAAGTTCTAAAGGTGCAATCAGAACAGCATGTGATATACAGATTGATGGCAGGCGGGGAGCTCTGCTGACTAGATTATTGGTATAAATCCATTTGCTGTAGTTCTGTCTTCAAAAAAAAAAGCTGCTCCGATGTAATCCTGTTTGCAATGGAGGTGATTCACACGGAAATATAAAGTCTAATTGTTATGTTTAAAAATCATGGATAACCGTTTTTGTTTGTTGGCATGTTTATCCCTCTTCCCATCATTCACAACAATGTTTATCTGCTATCTCATCTAATTGTGTACTTTGGCAGCCTATTGCAAACAAAATGGACCCAGATAAGACTGCTCCCTCATGTGTGACAGTTCGAAATTTTCCAAAATCCTGAACTTTTGAAAATCAAATCTTAAAACTTGCAGTATGCCCATCAATATCAACAATTTCAAGTTTAAGCGGTCAATTGTCTTTAGATAACCTGAAATTAAATAAAAGAAGCCATAAGAATCTGCCTAATTCAGGATTTTGAGGCTGACTTTCTGTAGAAAGTCAGCCTCAAAATTCCTGAATTTAGGAATAATCCTGAAAATTTTCATCCATGCTCCCTTAGGAGCAGTCTGATCAAGGTTCATACTATTTGCTGCTATGATAAATGTAGTCTGCAGCAGACGGAATATTTATTATTAAGCAGACAACATTTTCAGAACAAATAAAAATTGGCAGGATAAGGGTTAAATGCCGCCATACTTTTTTTTTTTTGATGGGCACATAACCTTTTGCTAGTAATTTAAACTGCCCTACTTAAATCAGTGGGTGGAGTAAGAAAAATAATTCTTTAAAAAATGTTTCCAGCCTGGAGGATCAAACCTGACACCCCCTGATTTTCAGACCCCCATCTGACCATACTACCAGGCCCACCAGGCAGCGACCTTAAGGGCTTTGTCGAAGCTTGTTCCAAAATAAAATAAAGGTTTTTAGCATTTAACAATACATATATATCATTGTTAGATATTGCATTTTCTTTTATCCACAAATATAATAATTATGTGGTTGATACTAATATATATAGATCAGAAAAATATATACATTTTGGTCTAAAATCTCTCAAATAAGGCTTGTTACAAGAAATGGGTTTTTCAATTAAAAATAACAACACTGGTTCCCTATACTTAGAATTAAATAGATGTTTGTTTGATTTAATTCTTAACGTCCCAGTCAACAATTTTTCAGTTATGTCGGGACGGGACAGAACTAAGCGAGGATTAATGTGTCTTGCTCAAGGACCACAACGCAGTGACATCGGTGTGGCTCGAACCCGCAACCCCTTGGTCTTGAGTCAAGCACTCTACCACTGAACCACTATAGGATTGATCTGTGCTTTATGTGCCTCATTCTCATTTTTAATACACTCATTCTGGGCCTCTTAATTTTACAACAGCTGATCCATTAATCACTGTTAAATATGCCTTGGCCCTGGAAGATGAATATTAATGAAAACGTCCAATCACATGTTAACTGTGAAACAGCAACAAATATAGCGCCATCAAATTAAGGTGAATTTTCGTTGAATTTATGCAATAATAACAATCAAACATTAATCTTCACTGCATTAACCGTTCCTAGGTTCCTTGGGAGATGTTGAAAATATCTGGCTTCTTTGTTTTTATGATCAATCTCCATGAAAGTATGGGACTGGGCCAGGATGGAACTTGCGACCCCCGGATCTGCAGTCAGCTTCACATCTGTAGCCAGACACGTTACTGAATGGGCTACATGGCGCCGTATGTCTGGCTTCTGCCACAGTTTTTAACATCTCCCTTGGGACCTGACGAATGTTAATGCATGAAAAACCATGTTTGGTCCACATATTGCAGGAACTCATTGAGACCCTTCCAATAATTGAATACATACCCTCGATATATGAGTCGCGACATGTGATTTCCAACAATGTGGCATTTTGACAAGTGTAGACTCAGACGAGCCTGTGTAGCCTCCTTTTAAGTTTAGAAACTCCAAATGATGTTCAGTCAGTAGCTTAACACTCCTAGAATATTCAAGCGACAAGCAATGGTTCTGATCAGACTGCGTGTATGCGCAGGCTGATCTGAGGCTTTGCTGATCGCACACACCACAATGTTGGAAATCTCATGTTGCCGCTCAAGTTATGTTTTTTATGAGAAATAATAAAATAAAGCACTTTGAACACCCATCTTATCAAGGGCCATGTTATCTTCGCAAGACAAGGGTACTAAGCCCACTTCGTTCAAGAAAGTTTTGCCAGTGGGGGTCCAACTTTGACGTTTTTTTTCTATCTTTTTATTAGTTGATGAGAGGATCCAAATACCATTATAAGCAGGCCATCACCGGCCCGCCAGCTAAACGCTAATTGAAATGGTGATTCGCTGCTGGGCCGATGATCGTCCGACATTGAATGTTGGCTTAGTAGCTATGTGATTTTTTAGGAAATCCTGACCAGTATTGCTATGAAACCCTATTTTCTGAGAATGATGATAATTTGGTATTTATCTCATACACAAGCAGTGAAGGCCCAGACAAGGGTACTAAGTCCACTTCGTTCAACGAAGTGGACTTAGTACCCTTGGCTTGCGAAGATGACGCCATGTAGGAGTTCTTCACAATCTAACGCTGGTACTGTTCATGACAAATATCACAGATAAGCTGCTAATTTCATATATCGTTAATGTCATTCTCATCAATCTCTTCCTCCGCTATCCCGCTCTCGTCAATGGATTCCGACGACACGCCGGATGTTAATGGCTTAATCTGAGACATGTCTAGGCGTGGAAGGGTCATCTGTTCTGGATATATCCAAGGCTTGAAGTGAGGATTGTGGGCACTCTTCCATTTCTCATAGTTTTTACTGGCTTTGTGGATTCTTGAAAGGATCTGCAGCAAGAAATAAGGGATGTAATTATGCAGTAACATAGGTTAGATAAACAAAATTTTTGACCGTAAAATTGTAAATATTTTCTAATCCAAGAGCTTGAACTTATGTTTTGGGTGCTTAAAAGAACCGTCTCATTGAGACGGTTCTTTTGAGTTCCCACAACATATGTTTGGGTTGAGAAATAAGAAAATATTTTTTTGGAACGCACTCTTAACTAAAGGCCTGAGTAATCTCTTTGACAGCAAATAAGTATTCACTATTCCAAACAGAGCCTTAGTTAAATTACTTGGTACTCGGCCCAGTAGTTTTTTGCTAGAACATTTTTAAAGTTTTCCCTGAATATACATCGGAAAAACTAGCAACACCCCTGTCGGCCATGTTTTTCAACAGATAATACCCGCCCCCCTGGTGGCCATTTTTTTTAACGGATCAATATAATTCTAAGGGTCACCGAAGGACCATTTGTGCCAAATTATTTGCAAATTGACCCAGTGCTTTTTGACAAGAAGATTTTTAAAGTTTTCCCTTTTGGTTGCATGACAACCAGAATTCTACATGGAATTTAGCCCTTAAAGCGCCAATCATGACTGCAGCAGACAACAAATTTTGCAACATCTTTCCTAATTTTCTAAAGAAATAAGGAATGATATTTCATGAGAGTCGTCTGCCAGCAGACGATTAAGGAATGATATTTCATGAGAGTTGTCTGCCAACAGACAATTCTCATGAAATATCATGCCTTATTTGTTATTTTTGAAAAAGCCGCAAAATTTGAAATTGTCGTCTGCTGCAAATTATAGGTGGCGCTTTACGGGTTATATCTATGAACTTCTTTGAAAGAGAACCATCCAAGGATCATTCCTGTCAAGTTTAGGAGGATATGTCTATTAACCCTTAAAGCGCCACCTATATTTTGCAGCAGACGACAATTTAAAATTTTGTCGCTTTTTCAAAAACAACGAATAAGGCATGATATTTTATGAGATTCGTCTGCTGGCAGACGATTCTCACGAAATATCATACCTTATTTTTTTGAAAATTAGGAAAGATGTCTCAAAATTAGTTGTCTGCTACAGATGTGATTGGCGCTTTAAGGGTTAATTTTAAAGTAAATTGTTGAAAGACGCTGGACGGATGAAAGACGGACATACTGTGATCACAAAAGCTCACCATAAGCCTATGGCTCAGGTGAGCTAAAAACAAGGATCACAGGTATGATCCTCCATGCTTCCAGTCTCTTAAATTATATACTAGCCAGAAGTTCTAAACGACCACCTGCATTTTATTAATTTTCTTCAAAACATAAAATGACATGACTAGTCTTTTTGCATCTCGAAATAGCCAAACGTGTCATATACCTTAGAAAGTAAAGATAGTGGTACCCCCATTTTCAAAATTCGCATTTTGGTACAATTCGTGAGTAATGACTTTTCAAAATAACCCCATTTTAGACGCAAAAAGTTTCATTTCAAAAGCCAAACAAATATTGAACACTCACGTGCTGAAATGAACACCCCATCTGCATGACATTCATTGCTATTGGCCAAAATGTCAAAAATTACCCCACTATTCAATGCAAAATTCTTGTGAATTTTGAAATTGAGGGTGAGTGTATTCGGCAAAGCCTCCAGGATACAATTTAATGAATTTTGCATAGCCGTTTTCTAGTGTCATTTACTGATAGGCTGGTCTATTCGGAAATGCAAATGAAATCATTCTAGTGCTTACAGCTTTCAGAAAATCAGTAAAAATACACGTGGTTGGTTAGAACTTTTGACTAGTATACTTTAAGATGTGGGATGTTCCCATATAATCTTAACTGTTGGTGTGATGTCAAACCATGTTGGAACGTCAAAATTTTCCAAAATCCTGAACTTTTGAAATTCAAATCTTAAAACTTGCAATTTGCATACAAATACAGTCTACTCTCGATACCTCGAATTTCAAGGGACTGAGCAAAATATGTCGAGTTATCAGTAGTTCGAGATAACCATATCATGACGTATAGCCACAACTATGGGGCAAAATAAATCACGTTCAACTCGTCCATTAATAAATTGTTATTGGTAGCTATTACATTAATGAACTGCGGGACGAATTGATCCAAGAATCAATTGACATTGGAAATTGAAATTACAAAAAAAAAAGAATAAAAAGGGGAATATAGAATCGTTTTTCAGGTACCACAGCAGTCCCGAAATTATGGCCATTTTTTTCACTTTCTAAGGAAAAAAAAAGCATTTTCAGTTCAAAGTAGGTATCAGCGACTGGTCCCGCGGTCGCAGGTTTACCCTTTGGTAGGTCGTCATATGGTTAAGCCCCAACAGACAGTGTACATGCACGTTTTAATTTTCATCGGCTCTTCCCAATCTATTTTTGTCATGACATGACCAATGTCCAAAAATAGCCTTACACGCACAACTGTCCAGTGCCTGAAATAAAACGCTGCATCTGTTTTCAAAAATCAAAAAATGGCCCGAGAAACAATTAAATTATACTTTGGCCTAATTTGAAGCTAAATACTCAATAGATTGCTCAATTATGACATATTAGCTCAAACCGTTACTTACATGAGATAGACATGTATCCGCTTTGAAGTTCGCCGACCGCGGTCAATTATGTAATTTTGCAACACACTAATTTACAACTGCATGTGTCACACACGTGGACCAAGTGATCAAACAATTGATGATTTTAAATTAAATTGGGATAATTAACGTTCAAAACGGTGGATTAATTGGAGACACATTCAGATACAAAGGTAAGTTAACGACTGTCTTTTTCATATGAAATGGAATCGAGTTAGGCGTTGTAAAATACACTAAAATTGATCAGCGGGACCAGTTTTTCGTGACGAGTTATCAGTTTTATTGACTTAGCCGTTGTCGAGATAAACGTTGTGGAATTGCAATAATATATAGGGGAAAATACCGGGACCGGGCCATCGAGTCGAGATAAGTGATAGTATTGAGTTATGCATAGTTGAGTTAACGAGAGTCGACTGTATTAACAATTCAAGATAAAATGGTCAATTTTCTTTAGGTAAGCTGATAATAAACCAGAGAACATATCTTAATCAGCCTTATTCTGAATTTATATTAATCTGTATCTATCTATAGAAAGTCAGCCTCAAAATCCTGAATTCAGAAATAATCCTGAAAACTTTGACATGTGTGTTAAACACAACAACAACATGAAAAAATACTTACTTTTGGTGCTACTATTTTTGTTGCTTTATTCACAACCCAAGCTGGAAGTTTCCCTGTAGGAAAAAATGAAATAAAAAGATGTGAGCTACACATGAGAGTTTGGTTATCACTTAGGTGAGCAGCTAAGGTACAGAAGATCCTGTGTTTGAATGAATTTTTTCACCGTTTCCTTGAAATCATAGGGTAGAAATGCACTTGAAAAATAATATAAGGCATCTCATAAGAATTTGGTGTTTATCTCATACACAAGTAGTGAAGACCCAGACAATCTGTCTAGACTCACAATAGCTTTAGCTGCTTGCACACACAAACATGGGTGAAAGTTCAAAATTTCCAAAATCCTAAACTTTGGAAACTCCAATCTTAAAACTTGCAGTATGCCCACTAAATATTCAAGATTTCAAGTTTAAATTATCCGTTGCCTTTAGACAGACTGTATATAAACAGGTAAACCTATTATAATCACTCTTATTCAGCATTTTGAGGCTGACTTTCTATGGAAAGTCAGCCTCAAAATCCTGAATTCAGAAATAATCCTGAAAACTTTCACCCATGCACAAATAGGGACAAAAACAAATTATTGGGCTGAAATTTAGGCCTCCAGCCCCACTAGATAGCCATGCATGTATGCTTCATTCTTTCCTTGCTAGAGGCAACTTTGTTGTCTGTGGATAACTTTTGCAAACAGTTTGGACCCAGATTATGGGCCTAAATAAACAAAGTTTCAAGCATAAAATTGTGAAAATTTTCTTATCAATTACAGTAAAACCTGTCTTAAGCAGCCACTCAAAAATAGACAAAACAAAGGTCTTATAGACAGATGGTATCTTAATGAAGGTCGAAAGTATTGCAGAATGCTCACTTGGAGCATTCTGCAATACTTTTGACCTGTATTAAGCAATAATCGGTCTTGAAAACCAATTTTTGGTCTTCTTTTTGAGTGACCGCTTACCGTATGACAGGTTTTACTGTAGATTTAACATGTATTTTGGGATGATTCTTTTGAGCAACATATGTTTTGATTGAGATATAAGAAAATGATTTTTAATTATCTAGAGATTTTTTAAGTATTTCCTTTTGATCATACCATGTAGAAAACACTAAATTTAAAAAAAAGAAGTCATTAATAGGCTAAGTTCACAACTAAAACACCATGTTTTAAAAGAATTAATATGAAATAAACCACTCATTAACCACAAGCACATTCTCATAATAAGATTTTAGAAGGAAACACAAGCAAAGTTTCAAAAGAATCTATGCCCCCACTTCAATAGACTCCCCACGAAAAGAAAAGGAGTCACATTCTTTGGTTTGTTTTGATTCTTAACATTTCAGTCAACACTTTTTCAGTAATGTTGGGATGGGACTTCCTGGATTGAAACAGTTCTAAGCAGCAGATAAAGTGTCTTACTTAAGGACACAACACAGTGACTTCGCCAGCTGAGGCGTTGGGCTTTGCTAAGGAGTCACGGTGTCTGAAGGTTTAGAGCATAGGTTTAGATAAACTAAAATTTCAGCGTTAAATTGTAAATATTTTCTTACCCATAATATTTAGCATATGTTTTTGGTGCTCAAAAGAATCGTATCATTGAGACTGTTCTTCTGGGTACTCACAACATATGTTTTGGTTGAGAAATAAGAAAGTTATTTTTTTTCTTTTATGCACTCTTAACTAAAGGCCTGTTTAGAGGAAATATCGTAATATGTTCAACCTGTCACTCACTATATATAAGGAAACTGGCATTTCTGGTCATATTCTAACTGGCGAACAACATAATCAGCCAAATTTGATATACAGTAAATCATGTGTAAAACGGCCACTCAAAAATAGACAAAATAAAGATCTTAATGCCAAATGGTAGCTTAATGAAGGTCGAAAGTATTGTAGAATGCTCCAATATTTTTGACCTGCATTAAGCGATAATTGGTCTTGAAAACCAATTTTTAGGTCTTTTTGAGAGTGGCCATTTTACACAGGTTTTACTGTACCGAGGTCAAAGTGTCCAAATATTGACAGTTTATACTGTAATAATTTAATTCTTTACTAACCTCTGGGATCAGACTGAGACACATAAGTAAACTGGCACTTCTGAGCATCTAACTGACGTACAACATAACCAGTCAAATATGATATACCTCGGATAAAACCTTTCTTCTGTGGGTATTTCTGAAAATACAAGACAAATACCTGCTAGTGTGGTGCATAGGTCTCAATAAACACAATTTCTGAACGTAAATAAACACAATTTCCGAACGTCAATAAACACAATTTACGAACGTCAATAAACACAATTTCCAAACGTCAATAAACACAATATCCGAACGTAAAATTGTGAATATTTTCATATAGGTCTATGTTTTGGGTGCTCAAAAGAATGGTCTCATTGAGATGGTTCTTTTTTGAGTACACACTGCATATGTTCTGGTTGAGAAATAAGAAAATAAATTTTTGATAATGCACTTTTAACTAGGCCTGTGGTTTTTGAATGTTGGTTTGGTTTGATTTTTTACATCACGGTCAACAATTTTTCAGTCATGTCAGGAATTGTCTTCCTGGGTTGAACCAGCACTAAGCAGCAGATAAAGTGTCTTGGTCAAGAACACAACACAGTGAATCCACCAGCGGTGAGTCACAAACTAGCAATCCTTGGATCCCCAGTCTAATGCTCTACCAACAGAGCCACTGTACTCCACTACAGGCCTGTGGTGAATTAGTTTTAGAAAAAAGTATAAAATTGTGCACCAAATAAAGGCACCACAATTTTATACTGATTAAGGTCTCCAAAAACAGTGTTGAATCCTCCTGTAAATGGTAAAATTCAAAGACTTTTCAAGGCCTCTGAGTGTTTTTCAAGTACTTTTCAATGCAAATTTAATTTTCAAGGACTTTTCAAGACAGTCCTGTATATTCAAGTACTTTTCAAGCCTGTGTGGACTCTGAGTTAACATCTTAATAATTGAGCCATGTCACAAGGTACCATTGTTGCTTATTCATAATTCATAAGTCTCAAGGCTGCAGCTCTTATCCATAAGTTTAGACACTGACTTTGAGTGCTCAAAAGAACCATCTCATTTCTTTCTGTCATGCCTCAGCAGGGGACAAAAATTCCACTCGTCCGCTCGTAATTATGAGTGAAATCTAGTAAGAACAAGTAACTCTTGCCAAAGCACTCGTCCTGTAGGACGAGTGCTTTGGAAAGTTACTTGAGGAAGTCACATTACATATGACTCCCTTATGTTCTTTATTGCATACGCTTTTTAAGGACAAGTGCATGTGTTTGCAGACGGAAGAAAGTTGTAAGTCACTCGTCCTGCAGGACAAGTGCAATATTTAAATATTGTTGTCCCCTGCTCTGTGGATTGTAGCTGTCATTTAAAGACTTAGAAATTATGGTCAATTCGAATTTATTGCAAAATCATCATTTAAACACACAAAACCTATTTATCCCACAAGCTAGGAACCCCCTAAATCTTCTCTTCAACTTTCATTGTGAATATATTTTCAAATTGCTAAAACTGCCAGGTCCTGTAGCGCAATTGGTAGCAAGTCCAATTGCTGATCCAGGGGTTATGGGTTTGATCCTAGCCAGGTCCCATATTTTCGTGGAGATTGATCGTGAAATATTTTCTACAGTCCGCTGATTCAAGAAGGGTTGTTGTCAGCGGGGTTGTCAGCTACAAGTGAAAGTATGTGCACATAGTACTTTAAAATTTGTTTGTTTGTTTTGATTATTTACAACCCAGTCAACAAAGTTTTCAGTCATGTCCGGATGATTTCTTGTCTTCCTGGGTTGAACCAGTACTAAGCAGCAAACAGAGAGTCTTGCTCAAGGACTATTTTAAACACTGTATTTTTATTGTAGAAAAATCACCATGATTTGAATGTTTTCAATATCATTTTTCAACTTTACTGGTAAGAAAGGTCTCCATTTTGGCACCTGCTCTTAATTGGTGTACAGTAGTGAATTCTACTTCAGAAATGCTAGACTGAGATAATGAAGACATTAGTACTGGAAAATTAGTATAAAATTGTTGTGCCTATATTTGGTGCAGCATATATGCTGCACCAAATAAAGGCACAACTATTTTATACTGACTAAGGTCTCTGAACAGTGCTAAGTCCCACAGAAAATAGTAGAATTCAATAACTTTTCAAGGCTTTTGAGTGATTTTCCAGTACTTTTCAAGGCAGATTTAATTTTCAAGTACTTGTACTTTTCAAGCCTGTGCGAACCCTGAATGGGCAATCTGAGCCTTACTATAAGAACCATTTCCTGATGAAATGACCTGGCTGAAATAAACACTTACGGAATGATTGATGGAATGGTTAAAAATACATTTTTCATTGCCCAGGTCTATCCAGGATCTCTGTGTAAGGAAATCTCTATTGCGTAGTGGTGGTGGACTTCTCACTGAAACAGAGCGTAGGTCAAAATTAGCAAACTTTTTAGCGTAAAATTATAAATATTTTCTTATCCATCAGTTTTAACATTTCATCGCTTCAGTGCTATAGTGTTCTATCTACCATTGCACAAGTTTTGAGAAAAATGAGTTTGAAAATTTTAGCATTCTGATTTTTGATGCCATATTTACCACAGACCTTTGAATTATACCAGAGGGTTAAAATATATACATACAGTGTAAATGACCTTGGTTTGAAGAAATTTTTAAATTAATATGGAATTTACAGGCATTTTACTATTTGCAGATAGAACATTATGCCCTAAAAATCGCCTTCTGCGTTCAGTGCTATAGTGTTCTATATTTTCCTACAGCTTATTATTCTGTTTATGGAGTTGATTCATATAGTAGTCTGAACAGAAATGGTTATTTGTACCTAAAAGTAGCAGATTTAGTCATTTATTTGGCATAACAGTAACAAACCGCACGGATTATGCCATTAAAATTTATGCAAGGGAGGTAATCTGTTTCTACAGTTAATTTTTCTGTCAAAAGGGTAAATTTGTATAATATTTTAGACTGAACTGATTATTTGGACCTAAAAGCTAAAAGTAGCAGATTTAAAGCTGCAAAGTCTGTAACTTTTGATCTTTTAATTTTTGAACTAATTTTTCTATTTTTCAAGAACACAGTAAAATAACTAAAATTCAGGTAAACATTTTACCAATTTCGTAAATCTTAACAAATTATCAGTATCAAAACAACAGCATTTATGTTAAAATTAACTGTCTATAATTATTGGAGGGACGCAAATACGAGGGGTGATCAGAAAGTTCGCGGAAAAGTATTACCATTCCTTTATTTCACATGCAATACTAATAAAATTTGCATGACATACAGCTCTATTTAATTCGAGTAAAATGACAAATTTATATCCAAATCGTGCAAATAATGAAAAAATTACAGTCTCTATGGTAACGTCACTCCACGGTACCCGGCCCAAGACGTTTTTACATCGACATAATTTCACCTATTTTTCGACGTAAAGCAGTAACTAGGCTTAATCCTTTTCAAAATATTCCCCATTGAACATGATACACTTTCTGCACCGCTGTATCCACGAGTTTACAAAACAGTCCCTGAATGTTTCAATGCTGATGTTAGCAATCGCCGCCTGCACTGCGACAGAGAGTTCGTCTGTATTGTCAAAATGTATCCCGTGGAGATAGCTTTTCATGACGGGAAATAGGAAAAAGTCACATGGCGATAGGTCAGGGCTGTACGGAGGATGGTCTAAAATTTCAAACCCCAACTGATTGATAGCTGTTTGTGTCGTTGCTGCACGATGTGAAGGGGCGTTGTCCTGGTGGAATATCATCCGTGGTAGGTGCTCAGCTCTCTTCTTCCTCATGGCCCTCAGAAAGTTTCTTTTCAGAACCTAAAAAATGACGGACAAAAAGCTATGAATAGTTTTTAGTTTTGAATAATTTCATCGCTTAACACATTTTTTATAGTTTAACTATACGAAGGCTTACAAATACAAACAATTTGTGTAACCTACCTGTGTGTAGTATGCTGCGTTGACTGTCTGTCCCTGGGGAACCGCATGAGCTAGGACCACACCTCTGGCATCAAAGAAGACGATGAACATCTGTTTCTTGGTAGACTGGGCCTGTTTAAACTTCTTGGGGGATGGGGAGCCGGGCGTCTTCCACATAGTCGATTGCTGCTTTGTCTCAGGCGTATAGAAACTGATCCATGTCTCATCCACAGTAACGATTCTTTCCATAAAGTAGGTCCTTCCCGTTGAAATCGTCCCAATATCCGCTTGCATGATTCTTTCCGCATCTGTTTCTGATCATCTGTTATCATTTTAGGAATCCAGCGAGCACTAATCCGTCGCATGTTCAGTTGTTCATGAACAATATTAAAGACTTTCCCATAACTACAGTCAGTTCTCACTGCCAGCTCCCTAAGTGTGATCCGTCTATCCTTGTTCAGCAGCTCCTGGATGACGGTGACGTCCGACGACGTTAACGTTCCTGGGCGGCCACTGCGCTCATCGTCTGTCAAGGATTCCCGTCCTTCTTCAAAGCGCTTATACCACTTGTAGATTGCTGTTTTTTTCGGAGCAGTATCCCCATAGGCATTCGTCATATATTCTATAATTTGAATCCTTGAAAATCCATTTTTGACGCAAAACTTGATAGCAACTCGTTGCTCAACGTTCATCGTTGCACCTCTTTAACTGAAACGCGGCTCAAATATAGAATTGACGTCATACAATGGAAATGACGTCATTAACGTCACGCTTAATATTAGCGGCATTTCTACTGTTAACATTGTGAACATATTTTATAAACCCCATGAACTAGACTTCACGAAATATGAACAGCTTGGTGGTAAAAACTGGATTTTTGGGCCGCATACGTCATGGTGACGTTGCTATGGAGACCATAACTATGTAATCAGAATAGATATAAATTTGAAATTTTATATTTCAATAGCAAAAGAACAGTTCTAAATCATATAAAAGATTCATGGCTGTTCAATGTTAAATACGGAAGTTAGAACACTTTTCTGCGAACTTTCTGATCACCCCTCGTAATTACCAACAAGAGAAAAACACACCTTTTTTATAAGATAATTCACTTTTACGTGCAATTTTCAGCTATAGTGAACAGATTTATTGTGAAAACATAACTTAATTCCACTTTTACAAATTATTTTAAAAGAAAATAAAAAATTTCGAAAAATATCAAAAGTTACAGACTATGCAGCTTTAACCATTGAATTGTAATTACATCGACAAATTACTTCAATTAAAGCAGTTTAGATATATGTAAGGGAGGTAATATGTTTCTATAGCTTATTATTCTGTCCATGGATCAATTTGCGTTATATATTTGACTGAGCGGATTAATTGGACCTAAAAGTAGCCGATATAGCCATTAGTTTGTCATAAGACTGACAAACTGCTTCAATTTAGGAAATTCAAATTTATGTAAGGGAGGTAACTGCAATTTTTAGCAATTTCTCCAAGGGAAGTGACTTTATGTAGATAGAACAGTATGACACTGAACTCACCAAGTCAAGTGACATAATCATCATTGGCCATTGGATGAAAATCACTTAGAACACAATAGCACTGAACGAAATTGTCTTTTTGTAGATAGATCAGAAAAGCACCGTGATTTTAAGCTTACTGGGAGGACATAGGCAAATGAAACCTTCACCAGTAGATAGAACATTTGATCCCCTTTCCAACGGTAAGCATAACTCATTTTTGACCAAAATGTCACTTAGAACACTATAGCACTGAAGCGACGATTTGTTTTGGGTCATCAAAAGAACCATCTCTATGAAACGGTTCTTTTGAGTACCCACAACATATGTTTTTATTGTAGAATGAGAAAAATTATTTTCAATCTTCCCACCATCCAGTGGAATGACAGAGCAGAAATATTTCTAACAGTAATTTATACAATAGTTAGTTTTGGCGTAAAATTGTAATTTTTACTTCTTCATCAGTTAACTCTACATGTTGAGTAATTTTTCATGCTTTTAGTCATCTGCTGATTTTTAAAAAAATTCTTTCAAGAACAATATCAGAGTCAGAGTGTCAAATGGTTTGGATCAAGATCAGGACTGATGTTCTGTCGGTCCAGATCTGGGTCCATACTGTTTGCAAAGCTTATCAGCAAACGATGAAAGTTGCTTTTACCAAGCAAAGAGTTGTGAAACAAGAAAAATAGTTTTCCCACTTCTTATCTGGAGGCAGGACAGAGCAAAAATATGTCTAATACTAAAACATAATACATGTACCGGTAGCTTGTTTGTTTGTGTTGATGTTTTACATGTACCTCCTGGTAAACAATTTTTCAGTCATGTCAGGACGTTTTCCTGTCCTCCTTGGTTGAACCAGTACTAAGCTGAGGATAAAATATCTTGCTCAAAGACAAAACACAGTGCCTCCTGTTGAGGCTTGAACTAGTGACCACTTTATCTCAGGTCTAACACTTTAACACTGAGCCAGGCCTAAAGTTAAGAGTGCACACCAAAAAATTAATTTTCTTATTTCTCAACCAAAACATATGTTATGGGTACTCAAAAGAACCTTCTCATTGAGACCGTTCTTTTGAGCACCCAAAACATATGTTGAAACAGGTGGGTAAGAAAATATTTACAATTTATGCTCAAAAATGTGTTTTTCTAAACCTATGCTAAGCTTCAGCACTCCTCAAAATATACAATAGCCCTAGTAGATACATGTTACAAAAAGCCTCACCATTATTTTTTGATTGAAAAGTCTTATCCATTGCTATGGTTATGATGCAAAAAATGCAGAAAAATAAGGCTCTAACACTTTTCCTGCCAATATTTTGTCCTGAAAACGTATTACCATATTTCTAAGCCTTTAATGAAACTACATTTTTGCAACCATTCGTAGTCTCATAAAAAGACATGAATTTGATTGACAGCTGCCAAGCTCACTTGTCCGTGCAACACACTTCAAACATCAAATTCATTTGCCAGAAGTGACACTGGTGTTATGATTGTCAATGAGCTACACCTGAGTCGCACATGCAAAACAAGCTTCTTGTTTGCTCCATTGGCTGTCCGTGTTCACACTGGCTGTTCCGCTTTCCCATTTTACACTCCTACAAAACCATTCATATGAGTATTATCAGAGTATGTATTAAATACAAAACTGATTTATTTCCTCATTTATAAATAATTTCTATATTTTAGATATTTATAATTAAATGTAAATATTAGCTATTTTTGGTCTGTTCATGGAATCATAAATACTTCGGGTCTCTTGCAAACTTTTTTCAAGAGACCCGAAGTTTCATGATTCCATGAACATTCCAAAAATCAAAATCATTTCTCAAGAAATAGCAGATGCCATTTGTTGTGTATGGCAGGAAGAAGGTAAGGCTGACACACATGCTTATCTCATGAAATTACTGTCAATCGCTATTTTCTCATATTTTGTGCATTTCTGATATTTAACTTTTGCACAGAAATTAAACTGGCACTGTGTGATGTTTTCTATTAAACATAATACAGTAAAACATGTCTTAAGCGGCCACTAAAAAAGAAGTCCAAAATTTGGTTTTCAACCCCGATTATCGCTTAATGCAGGTCAAAAGAATTGCAGAATGCTCCTAGAGGGAGCATTCTGCAATACTTTAGACCTTCATTAAGCTACTATTTGTCATTATGATCTTTGTTTGTCTTTTTTTGAGTGGCCCTTTTACACAGGTTTTACTGTATAATTATTTGCAACCCATATAAGCTTAGTGTCCTTCTTGTGGGACATAGGCAAACAGTGCAGACCCAGATCAGATATTCTGCTGCATCTGATCAGGGTCTCCACTGTTTGCTTATAGAATCTTCTATTAAAATGAAATTAAAAATGAAAAATAGCACCCCAAAACCCTTAAAACCGAAATGGGCTGGTCCAATTGATAAGAGCGGGAAATTCCATTCGGCTTAAATGGGTTAATATATTGTCTAGCATGTGCATTTATCAGGCCGAAGTATATACAGTAAAACCTGTGTAAAACGGCCACTCTCAAAAAGACCAAAAATTGGTTTTTAAGACCAATTATTGCTTAATGCAGATCAAAAGTATTGCAGAATGCTCCCCTTTTCTGCAATACTTTCGACCTTCAATAAGCTACCATTTGTCATTAAGATCTTTGTTTTGTCTATTTTTGAATGGTCATTTTACACATGTTTTACTGTAGTAGATGGACTATCTTACTGGCATAGTAACCAATATCATTGTTTGGATTTATAGCACATATTTCATAGCCTTCTAGCATGGAATGGTCCCAGGTCTTCCTGTAGTCCGGATCATGTAGGACATCATAGAGTGTTTCTGCTGACACATCATCAAACACAGAACGCACCTATAAAATAAATACACAACTCTTTGCATGCTGGGTAATTTTTCATCATTGTTGTCTGCAGTTATTTTTCAAAATTAACTTTGTCCAAAATTCTTTCAGGAACACTATCGGAGTGTCAAATGGTTGGATCCAGATCAGGTTCGACATTCTGTCGGGTCTAATCTGGGTCCAAACTGTTTGCAAAGATTATCAGCAGACGACAAATTTTGCCACTGGCAGGCAAAGAAATAAACCCAGATAAACAAAAAATTTGGAAAAAAAATGTTAATACTCTCATATCCATTAGTTTAAACATTTATCTTGGTGCTGATGAGAACCGTCTTATTGAGACAGTTCTTTTGAGTACTCACAACATATTTTGCTTGATTTTGTTTGTTTGGTTTGAGCGAGGTTGGCAAAATGCTGGCAAATAAGCATATTTGCCATGAGAGTGGCATTTACCGGGAAATACTGGCAAATGATGGACAATACTGGCAAATATGATTTACAACCCTCCACATTTAGGTACGGAATTTCAATAATAAAGGTTATTGACATAATATTTCATTACTAGTTTATTAAGGAATCAACTAAATTATCTTAGTTTAAGGTATAAGTCTAATTCTTTAAACATTTCAAATTAATAAAGTGAATTTTAGAACAAGAATAAAATCTGTCTTAAGTTTAAATTTGAAGTTAAGGTTGGGTATTTGGATGAGTGGCCCTTATCTGTACTATAACTCAATAAAGACACCCCTATTTGTGGTCACCTGGACTTTAATTGTCTTAAGTTAAAATATAAAGTTAAGGTTGGGTATTTGGATGAGTGACCCTTATCTGTACTATAACTTAATTAAAGACACATCTGTTTGTGGTCACCTGGACTTTAATTGTCTTAAGTTAAAATATGAAGTCAATCATGACATCCTATTGTTCATCCTTGCCCTGGCTATACAGTTTCCACTTGAACGGTACCTAGATTTACCGGAAAGACTCGAATTACCGGAAAGACCGCTGAAAGACCGGAAAGACCAAAGAATAATAATTGATTGGTACTTTGGTGAAAACTTTTATTGATTAATGAATATATGCATTTCGATATAATGAACATTACAGAAAGTTGACATTACAGAGTAAAAATCTAAAAGTTAATTTAAAATTACAATTAAACATATTTTAGTAAGCACTTGGAATACGAGAGTCATTCAATAAGTTTGAAAAAATGTAGTGTCAACTATTCACATGCTGGTATGTTCACCTTAACTAATTATGCATTTGATAGGGGGTTGTTAGTTCTTGGTGTTAAGTTGTTAACAAGAGTCCTTTAATTAGGCTGGTTGATTCCCCCTTATTGACACATTGATTGGGATTATTAGTTCTCAGTATGGGTTAACATGGGTCCTTTAATTAGGCCTTAATCTAATTTATCATTTCTTTGAATAAACAAGATTCGAAGAGACGGTTAAATATTTAAAACGATACAATTATATTGGTAAAAAACATAAAAAAATGTGTTTCGCCCCAAACAGGATAATACATCACTAGGCATAAACTTAGTGGATATATTTTAATTCCCTATTATTCTTTGGTCTTTCCGGTATTTCGGTGGTCTTCCCGGTAATTCAAGTCTTTCCTGTAAATCTAGGCACCCCCACTTGAATGAGGTTTGTTGGAGATGTGTTTTTTAACAATTTATGACAGGCATAGGTGTCAAACAATTGCCAGATACACAGGTATATTTTCTCCCCATTTGAAGGTCAAATTAGAATTTACCCTTGTCCTGTTGAATCCCTTTATGAAAAGACTAGATCCTGATCAGCTGGTTTCTTTCAGAAGCCATCTTATCAGGATCCAGGATCTACACTGTTTTCCACACTAATTGAAAATACAGATTTAAAAAATTGGGAGAAGTGTTATTGTGTAGTACATAAAATATTCAGCATGATACAGGCTAAAGATACTATTTAAAACATTTCAAAATTTCAGCCTTAGATTCATTTTTGGCTGTTTTAACATATTTAAATGTATTCAAAGGTTTTATACTGATACAGTAGCCTCATATTCAATATTCAAATTTTCACTCAAATAGTTAAATTATACTATTTATGTAAACTCCCTAAAGATATCTGCTGCATTTTACAGCTAAAAATCATATTTGGCAGTATTTCGCAGCAAAAAAGTTATATTTGCCATTATTTGCCACTTGAGCCTTATTTGTCATGCCGGGAAATACCGGTAAATTCCGCTGATAAATAATGGGCATGGAATTTTCCGCCCAACCTTGGGTTTGAGGTCTTACGCCCCAGTCAACAGCTATGGTCATGTTGAGAGATGATCAGTTCATCTTACCACACTTTTCTTGGGCAAGTTTGACTAAGTGGTTAACCAGTACTTTGTGCATATACTTTCGCTTGTAGCCATAACATATGCCCCCAGGATCTGCAGTTGGACTCTCTACCAACTTGCGCTATGGGGCCTGGTACATTTTGATTGAGAAATGTGACAGGATGAAATGTTCATCAATAAAATAACACAGGCAATGAATCATCCTTTACATTCGAGATTCAACAGTGTTAAATTTTAATTCCTCAAAGTTTGTCTAGATGCTAATCTCTGTGAATGTTTGTAAGGTTTCCCATGCAAATAAGAACAGGTCAAGTTAACCTGAGGAGGAGTTGACCTGGGGGATGAGTTGACTCGGGAGATTATGGTCAGAAAAAAGAGCATGGTGCTACAAAAATGGCATGGGGCATATCTTGACTTCATATATTAGTGCTGTAAAAATACCAGTGAACATGCATATATTGGTCACATATGGGCTATTTAAGTGGGGCTACCCAGATGGGTTTAACAGAACAGCTCTTATATCTTGGCATATGCTTGACTATTTGTAAAGACCAGAGACAATCATGTGAGCATTGGTATGGGGACTATAATGTACACAGCTGCCATTTGATCAGATCTTGGCACTTATTTCTATAGAATATGCATCTTCTATATTAGCACTGAATTCAGGGCGATATGATGGATTTTTATTTTATGTTATCATATAGCCCTGATTTTTTAAGCCTCTATCTTTTCCCTTACTGTTATCGTGGACGTAAACCAAGTTGAAAACACATTTCCAAACAGTGTCTTCCTCTAACACTACTCCATTTTATATGTTTATAGGTTTATCTATATTTTGCTATTAAGTTTGCCACTGATGCATACCTGATTAGTTCCAAAAAGATAAAATACTCCTGTCCACACAGAATGTTTACACTATTTGTTTTCAAAACATGTCGTCATTTTTGTCTTCCTAGCTGAAGAGCATGCTTTTTCTGTGGGTACTAAAGTCACGCACGAATTTGTTTTGGTATTTAATGTACCGACAAAGACCCGTTTACTTTCCGTTTTCTGAATACACAGATGTTTTAACAACATTAAATACCAAAATCAGACTTATATAATGTTTTCTTTTACCTTCCTTATTATCATAATTGGCCTAAAAATGATCATACCTGGTCTGTTGAGATTAAAAGAATCCAATACCATCTCACCATACATTTGTTACATGTAGATATTTGCAAAAAAAGATGACCATTTACCGAACTAACTGGGGCCGCCTTTTACCAATTTGTTGCCATCGAGAACTACCCAGTTGGATATGTACAAACTGTGTCCGAGGAGTTCTTGATGGCAATGGATGGGATCCTTTTTTGTGCATACAGGTTGATTTTTATGGTGACCTCTCTCACCATTTGTAATAGGTTTTCTTTTAATATCTTGATGAATGTCAACGAATAAAGGTCAATCTTCAACCTAGTATGCAAATTTTTCACCCTGGTTCTGTATTCCGACGGATGTCACTGGATTGAAAATTGACTATTTTCAGGCAAGGAACTCCCCCACTTCCGCTAACAGGAAATACATAGAAAAAAAATCCAAATGGTTTTGCATATTCAAACAATGACATCATTATACAATTCTAATCATAAACCATTGCGCACATGTTCAAAAAGAAGGTCAAAACACCCAATGCCTCTATATAAGATTCACGTGGCGCCTTAAAAACGATGGGTACCAACTGTGTGTATTTACTGATAGCCTATTTGAAAGAAAGCTATTCAGCGTGCAGCAAGGTTAGCCATGAAATAAAAAATATTTTCTTTCACTAATATCTTACTGATCACTGTGCAAAAGTAATTTGATTCTGATCTTTCCAGTCCATCGCTTCTTGTCGTAAACAAGCTGACCCTCTTTCGGTTCAGAGGTCAATGTACTCTTGCTTGCTACTTTTGGCGGGGAAACTTGTCACGTGAGCACATGATCAGAATAACAATTGTCCGCCTTGTTGGAAAAGTCCATTTTCGGTCTGATTATGACATTTTGGGACATGACAAAGCTTCCTTTCCGAAAATTAGATTTATAAGGGTGGGGTATGTGATTGTTTAGGATTTCTGTCAAGTAAGTATCTCATTTTCTTTGGCATGCTATATTAAATTGAAATCAAACCATTCTTGGAAATCGACTTTCATTTTCTGAAATAGGTCATTACTCGTTATGATTTAATAGAAAATAGGGGGCGCTACAATGCACAATAATACAGAAACGTGACTGCTGCGAGCGTACCAACATTGAGTAAGTTAACAGAATCAATAGCTTTAACAATTTTGCCCTGATTTCAAAATTCAAACACCTACTTGTTTCTTATAATGTCCGAAATCCACTGTTAATCTTATTATAATAATGTACTGAGTTTTTGAAAAAGCGCTGACATACCTTACCTAGTCATGGGGAGTATAACCAGTACCGGGTTTTATTATAATATTTCTCAACGTTTTATTAAGTTCGTCTCATCAATTCAACATCCAAATTTTATTGCAAAAACGTCATCACCCCTAGCTCGTGAAAAGCATGCAAAATGGCTGCGATGAGCCGAAAAACAACAACAAGAACATGATATTACAGATTGCATTTATCGTGTCATAATAACGAAGTCAATGGTAACATTTTTATAACTTTGGTTGTGTATGTAAAACACATGAAGAAGTCTAAATGGTTGGATTGTCAAGGAAACGAGTTTTTCCCAAAACAAAAGGGGACTCCATCACTGGTCAAGATAGAGCACAAAAACACTGCGACTTTAGATTCAGCCAATTCGAAAAAAAAATCTAAAGTCGCAGTTCTGCAACTACTTCTATATGAACTGACACAATTTAAATGGGTATACGTCATCCATGTTACAAACCACTAACGGTGCTCATATGCACTTCAAAAGGTGAAATACCATTAGAAACTGAATTTTCAAGATAAATTATAGTAAAATAATAAATTTAGTTGCATAAAACAAAGTAATTTTGATATCCATTCCGGTTATGTATGCCCATTCCGGTGTGTTCCGGTCCATTCCCGTCCATTCCTGTTATTATACGAACCGAGAAAGCACTGCATGACCTAGCTAAAAGGGCTAGTAAACACTTCCATTTAAAGTTCTCCCTCAACTGAAAAAAAGACAAAGAGATTCTCCCCACTTTGCTTTAGCTCCCCTCTAGTCCCAGAGGATGCAGATCTGTGACGCTTCCCCCCCCCCCCCCCCACTGTTTTTCGTACCCTAGATGTTGTGTCACTCCTGGACCTTTTGCCCAGAAATTGTTACACCCCTTGAAAGGTCTTATAACAGGGTAATGTCAATTGTTTTGTCATACAAACTAACTTTGATCATCTTAAATGTTGAGATGTCATTATTTTTCGTCCAAACGGTTGTGACATTTTTCTGATACTCCAGTTTCCACTCGGCGGTTTCATCACACAATGTCTTTAATTTCTGGAAGTCGACATCTTCGGCAACCTTTATGTCGCCGGCTTGGGCAACCGATAACATTTGTTTTATGTTTTATCTTTGCGTAAAATGTATTTGTTCATCTAACTATGAGGGTGTAAAATTCTGCAAAGTTGTCGTGTCAACATTACCGTAAAAAGTCAACCTATCGTAAAGCAGTAAAATGTTTGGGCTGCAGTTGGTGCTTTAAAGTCTTAGGATTAAAGATTTTGGAACATATTATATAACTGACAATAATGATGAAATATATACTACAAAATCATCACCAAATAACGCTATAGACTGGTTCTCTCCCTTTAATAGCTTGTTAATATTTATTATTTAATATTACGACAATTATTGAAAGTCAAACTACCCAGCAGCGGGAAAATCCTGAAGGGAACAAGACAGTTCACCGACAAGACAATTCACCGACACGATTTTTGAAGACAGTTCACCGACAGATTTGAAGACAGTTCACCGACACTTTTGAAGACAGTTCATCGACACTTTTTTATCATGTAAATGACATATGGCTCGAAAAAAAAATTATTGTGAAGAAATATTGATGAGTTATGATTTGAGGTGATATGTTGATATAATTTTTTGAGAAAGCGATATTTTGTTTGTCTGATTAATGATAAATGGACAGACATTTGATTTCTACATGAAGCTATATTGATGTGATCCTATAGCCAATCGTACATTATTTTTGATGAAATTCGCCAGCAATTCAAAGCATTCCCTTTGAATATTTAAACAGATTTGTTCAAGAATACCTTTTCATTTTTATATAGTTATTTTACGTTAGTGATATAAGACGTATTTTCGCACAGACAATGTAATGATCGCTATATAGGCAGTTGAATGCATGTATAATAAAATCATGCTGCAATAGCAAATAGGTAATTCAATTACCTTTATATTATGCCTTCGTTCATTATAACATCAATAAATTATGAAAATTGTGGCATTCCATATAAATATAATATAAAATTTGTCGATGAACTGTCTTCAATTCTGTTGGTGAACTGTCTTCAATTCTGTCGGTGAACTGTCTTCAAAATGCGTGTCGGTGAACTGTCCTGTCGGTGAACTGTCTCGATTCCCTCCTGAACGATATAACCAAAACGTCCCCAAGTCGAAAAGTCCTAGAATTGGCCAATGGCAGTTCGAGGTGGCACGAGACCACAATTAATTTTACTATATAATTTAATCATTCCTTACATCGTCCTGTGTTATACATGATGAACTTGGCTTTCTTTTGAAGCTTTTCCCCAACTCTACAAACCTTGGAAATCATTCTGGCAAGTGCTTCAATAGGGCCGGAGTGTACAAAGTACACCTGCCGATAATACTCGAAAGAGGGTCTGCCAGTATATAGAGAAAGAAAGAAAGGGCAAGTCCGGCTTGATTTTTAGCAATTTCACTTGTAAACAACATGTACTGTTGACATAGCTGTCGTGAGGCAGCTCGAGACACCTATAATGGAGTGCAAAAGTCTAAATTTACCTTGAATGACCAGCTACTAGGACTGACTTGACATTTTCTGAAAGCTTATTCACTGCCAAGCTCAAATAAACTTAAAATAAAGTATGCTCATATGAACAGACAGTTTAACACCACAGTAAAAAGGGAACTATTTGTGTGGAATAACATCCTGGTCGTGTTCAACTATTAAAGGGACATAATTGTGGTCTGATTCCTACCAGCCCCTCGTTTTCCTCTGGATTTAAAAAAGGAACCTATCTGCCATCAATAGCACCTTCACTGAGTATGTGCTATTACTATGAGAAAAATAGAACAAGATTCCATAGTATGGGATCCATTCAAACACATGTACCATATTTTGAAAAAATGACCTTCGGACAGTGCATTTTTTACCTTGCCAAGTCTACAGTATTTATGCAATATTTTACTTATTTTTTGAAATTTTGGAATGAACTAAAGACATTCTGAATTTCTGATGTGCTCTCTCTCTCTCTCCACATGGCCAAAAAGTAGTGGAAAAGTATAAAATGAGCAAGTAAAGAGTATTTTAAACATATATTTTAATAATTTTATTTAGATTTAAATCTTAAATTAAAATTTTAAAGATGAAAATAAAACTCATGACACATGGATTTTAGTCTAAATTATTATCATAATAATGCCAAAGAAGATCAGATTTCTTTTAGTTTTTGATGTATATGATGGGGAAGAATGCAGAGCAGTCAAACGCAATTTGATGTCAGAAATCTATCTATCTATCTATCTATCTATCTATCTATCTATCTATCTATCTATCTATCTATCTATCTATCTATCTATCTATCTATCTATCTATCTATCTATCTATCTATCTATCTATCTATCTATCTATCCATCCATCCATCCATCCATCCATCCATCCATCCATCCATCCATCCATCCATCCATCCATCAACCCACCCATCCACCTATCCACCTATCTTATGTTACTGGCACAATCAAATTCGATCATTATGCCAGGTAGTGCGAATTTGGAATTTTGAAGAAAAATAATAAAAAAAAACAAGAAAAATGTTTCGGCTGTGTTTTGACTAAATGAGGAGTGTCCTAAACTCCTCAGTAGTCGGGAAATTGACAACCAAAGGAGAAAGACTATTCCACTTTGGAATAGTTTGGTGGAAAAAAATGAGTTCTTCAGGGCATCACTGTATGCCTAGTATCTACAATATTGGACACTGTGCGATGCCCTTGTAGATTTCATAATGTGGGCAGGGGTCAGGTACTTGTCTTTTTCTATAGACACAGCACCAGAATGTATTTTATGAAAGAGAAGCAGGGAGGACCGTTACCTGCAGGCCTCAAGAGATGGCCACTCAAGCTCGTCAAGCATCTCGTCGACACTACTTGTGTTTTACCATCTCCTGCATGTCCAGCGAGCTGCTGTCCTCTGAAATTTCTCTACCTGATTAATCTGAAGTTTTTAGTAAGGGCTCCAAATGGGTGCTGCATACTCTAGTCTAGGCCGAACCAAAGTTTTATATGCAACTTCCTTTGTACTGTTAGGTACAAAAGCTAAGTTCCTGCGAAGGAAACCAAGTGTCTTTGTTGCTTTGGCAGAAATTTCTGAAATGTGTTGACCCGAATCTATATTATCAGAGATAGTTATACCAAGGTATTTTGGTGACTGAGCGTTTTCCAAGGTTTGGATGTGAAGGGAATAGTCAAAGAGTATGTGTTTGTGATAATGATGCCATGGAGTGCATTTGGCTACATTGAGTTTCATATACCAATCCGCCTCCCATTGTCCTAAGCTAGTGAGGTCTTCTTGCAAGATCAAACAGTCCTGAATTGAATATAAAGTCCTGTACAGGACACAGTCGTCCGTGAACAGGCGAACAGAAAACCTGATGTTATCAAGTAAGTCATTTATAAAAAAAATAAGGAACAGGATCGGTCCTAAAATGTGCCCCTGTGGTACACCGGATAACACTGGGACTGGATCTGAGGCTTACCATTTAAAACTACTTGTTGAGTGCTCCCAGAGAGCCATGAGTTGATCAACTTGTGGGTGGACCCTCTTATCCCATAATAGTCCAATTTGTGTAATAGCCTCCTGTGTGGCAGGACCTCTGACTTCGGAAACTATGCTGACAGTCGGCAAGTATGCTATCTAAGGCTAAGTGTTTGTTGATGTTACTGACTAGTATATGCTCTAGGGTTTTGCAGCAGATGCATGTGAGGGACACGGGTCTATAGTTAGCAGCATCACATTTTTCACCTTTTTTAAAGACTGGAGAAACATTTGCTTGCCGCCACTCATCTGGTAAATCGGCCCGAGCTAAAGACTCGTCAAAGATAAGTGCCAGTATTGGAGAGATCTCATTGTTACACTCTTTCAGCACTCTGGCGTTCAACAGCTTGGCAACCCTTTTGGGTCAACTGTTATGTCCCCCATGGAGGAGAATGGACTAGCCCCTTTTGAGGGCGGGTCAGAGTCACCTTTGCATGTGAAGGCTGATCGGAATTGCCTTATTACAAATATCGCCGATTCCTTTGCATCTGTCTTAAGAATTCCGTTTTCTCTGAGTGATGTGATCCCAAACGCGTCTTTTTTAAGAGATTTGATAAATGACCAAAACTTTTTAATCTTTTCAGGCAAAGGAGTGTCAAGATCTGAGCTGTCGTTCTCAAGCGTAAATATATTGGAAACGTATTTCCAATAGACATCTCTCCATACCTTCTGTACATGACGCCTGAACTGCTTGTAATGAATCTTCTCATCAGGGTCCTTGGACTTACGAGCACGAAGGTAAAGCTTATTTCTTTTCTTTACACGCTGTCTGATCGTTACATCGATCCATGGCACAGAGTATTTCGTTTTGGTTATTTTCGATGGGATAAACCTTTTTACAGCCTCTACAAAGCCTATGTTTAAATTAACCCACATGTCATTGACTGACATGTGACTGTGATCTTCAGAAAGGTACACGTCCTTAAATTGGGTCATGTGGTCACTTTAACATTGGTATCCTGGGTCAGGTGTGGTACTTGACTGTATCAATTCCTGATCTTTGCACCCTTACTTACTTTAAGGCCGACAATATCTGCACGATTATAGATATAGATTTTGCTTGATGCCTGTTTTATCCTTTTAGCCTTAATGTCATACTCAACATATACAATGTTGTGATCAGCTTTGCCAGTCGGGGGCATCCCCTTGACTCTATTCACAGGGGATTGGACATTAGGGACATTGATTTTTATGGGGGGGGATATAACTATGGTCCTGGAATTTTTTTCTTCGCACGCGGGAGCCTGGCTTTTTATTTTTTGCGTGGTACGGTCCTGTTTTTTTTTGCCAGGACCATGTGTATAAAAACAAACAAAAAAGATTATTATATACAGTGAGCCACTTGAGTCACGCACCACTTTTAAAATGTAAAATTACTCGGTAAAGAAATATGATATTTTTTATTCTGAAACTACCAGCGTTAAGCGCATCTATATTTGCATTAGACATTGAAATTTTATTGTGATCAGATTAGAAACGAATGAGAAAATGGATCTTGAAAGGCACTACCCTCAAAACACCATTTCGCATTGCATTATTTCGAATGAAACTCGGATCATAATGCACTTTTTTCAGGGTCGAATTTCTGATATGCCAGGGATAAGAGCCGATTTATTCTTGGCAATATCTAAGACTGGAATGTGTTTGTTAACTTTTTCATTTTTTAAAAAAAGTTTTACTAATTTGGTTCCCTGCTGGCCAAGGCTTGAAAAAAAATTGATTTTAGTACGTATTTTAAAGTTAGATCAAATTTCGTATGGTTATGAGTAAACTATTTATCAAAACACTTCTTTTATAATTTTATTTTAAACAACCATGTATTCGCCGTTAATGTTTATAAGAAAATAATGGGATTTATTGGCGTCATGGTGTTGACGTAAGTGATGACGTCACTACTACCAAGGCTATAAAACGTGTCAATGACACGATGTTTTAGTGTTTTGATAATTCTATGTCAACAAGTGACTCATAGCAAAACAATTTGCTAAGAAAAACCTATTTGATTATTGTAACTGACGTTAATATGATGTCAAATGAGCATTTCTTCAAAAAACTAACGGTTTTTTTAAATTCAACGCCCAAAAAATGGGGTTCTACTTGAATAAAATAATTGTTTTTGGTGTTTTTCTGTCACAACGATCACCATGGATAATGCCTAGCGCAAAACGCAAATAGAAAATATAGACGTTCAGGTTGCACGTGTATTTTTGTCAAAATTGCCTTTGTTAGGGGTCTTTCATGCAAACCAAATATCTATGTGTCTTGATCCACATCTGAATTAAGGGTGAGGTTGGCGTGCTGTTAATCGGTTTAAGCCCTCCAGTAAAATATTTTACTGACCGTTCCAAGGCGGTACTTCTTTTGTGGATCTTTTATGTTTTTGTTCTGTCTTATGTTTGCTATGTCTTTGTGCGCGTCTGTTTATATGTGCTTTGTGGTCACCTGCTGGGAAAGGGCTGACCTCTTGGCTCTCGTTTGTGGTGTCTAACTGTGAGTTTGTAACTTCCCCATTGGTATCCTGGGTCAGGTGTGGTACTTGATTGTATCGACTCCTGATCTTTGCACCCTTACTTACTTTGACGTAGCAGAATGATTTGCATTAGTGATTCCAATATTTTTTTGATGTCATCAAACAGATAAAATGTCAATGAGTAAACTATCACAGAGAATGTTTGATTCCAGCATTTTTGTAAAAAATGTGGGCCCTGAAATAGTGATGCGTAACTAAAGTGGCTCACTGTATGTGTTGATAGTGACTTGGAGACAGATACAAGACTAATTAACTGTCTTGTGTAGTAAAAATGGGATACAAGAGTTACTTAAAGTAATCTTTTAAAAAAGAAAACCTGCAATTTAAATATTATTGAATAACAACATAAAGTTAGTTACAATGAATCTGTATATTTGCTTGAAATTTCCATTGGTAATTTGTTTGCAGTTTATACTGTCCAAATTTATTCATAGATTAAGCATGGCAAAAGCAGAGTCTTAGTAAACAAAATGAAGACTTCGATAATTTGAAGTAAAAAAAAATGGTCCTTAAGCTGTTTTTTTACACAAACAATCATGCTTATTCGTATGTACACACTGAGGCTGTGTTTGACGCCTGTATTATACAGACTGTCAAAAATATACCTTAATATTATAAATATCTATTATATTCTAATACACTGATTCCCCTTCTCTCTATTTCTCTTGCTCTTTCAATCTTTCTACTCTTCCCTTTCTCTGCTTCAGGATGCCCGACCCTGGCTTTTTTCTTCTTGTGATCCATCCTGGAAATTTTTTTTATTGCAAAGGCTGGTCCTGACTTTTTTTTTCAAAAAAGTCTTACCATCCCCCCCCCCCCCCCCCATAAAAATCAATTGATCACTCCCTTAGTAGAGAGCAGGACAAGAGTTTTATCATTGCACGTTGGTACATTTACAACTTGAGTAAGACAGTGCTCACCTATAATATCCAAAAGTTGTTGCTGAGACTGTCTTTTTTGTACCAATATGAGGTACTTGCATGTGACTCCACTCAATATCACCGCAATTAAAATCTCCTCCAACTGGAACATGTGTATTTCTATTAGACATAATTCGAGATAAGGATGAATTAAACTCCTCAAGATAATAATTATCAATCTTGTCAGGGGGGGGGGTGGGGGCGGATAAAAAGAACCAAGGTATATAATGTCCTACATCCAATAATGTTCATCTTACACCAGACTATTTCACAGTTGGTGTCTAGTTCGGGAGTTTCAGTACAGAGCAAGTCATGCTTAAAAGCAATAAAGACACCACAATGGGCATCACTTGCTCTGTCTTTCGGAACTGCAGTCAACAATTTGTCAGTTATGTCGGAATGGGTCTTCCTGTGTTGAACCAGTACTAAGCGGTGGATATAGTGTCTTGCTTAAGGACAACACAGTGACTCTGCTGCCTGTGAGGCTCAATTTAACTAGCATATCCCTTCGATCCCCAGTCTAACGCTCTACCAACTGAGCCATTGCGCTCCTAAAGTTCTGGTTTAAAAGGGAACATAATATTTATACTTTTGAGCAAAAATAGTAAGTGATTATGATCAGGAAATGCCACAATCACAACCGCAGACAAACCCATGGCACCGCAAGGAAGAGCCACACAACCATCATGAAACACCAGGAAGACAAACTAAGCAAAGCAACCTGCTCTCTTTTCCTCATCAAGATGATTTCAAAACTAGAATGGACATAAAGTAACGTACATGTACACAAAACATAGAACAATTACAGACTCCCACAATGGGAGTGACAATAAACAAAAAGCAATAACAACAACAGAACCACCGCCTTGGAACGGACAGCAGCCTAAGCAACTGTGGGGCTTAAATGCATTTTACTGGGACCAAATCTTCGCCCTAGATTCTGCTGCTGTTGTCATTGGCCTCATTCTGTGCTTCCCTGAGAATTAGCGCTATCATCTTGATGGGGAAGAGGGGGCTGGTTGCTTTGCTTGATTTGTCTTCCTGGTGTCCCGTGATGGTTGAGCGGCTCTTCCTCGCGGTGCCATAGGGTTGTCTGCAGTTTGTGATTACGGTATTTCCTGATCATGCTTACTTACTGTTTTTTTTCTCTCAGTGCCGTGGGTTGATCTGCGGTGTGTGATTGTGGTATTTCCTGATCATGCTCACTTACTTTTTGCAGTGGTGGTCCAGTGGAACAGCTTTTGAGATAATTTTAGGCAAGTAAGCAGTTTTAATCAATTTAAAGCTTTAATTTCTAATTGGAATGGTATAGATGGCTGCAAATGCAACCTATGTAAGTAGCTGTTCCGCAGGATATCCAGCTATCTGTCTGAGTTCAAACACATTTTTGTTGTTGCGCTGTCTGCGTTGTTTAGCCTTGTTTGGTTCAGTTTTAATATTAGTACATGATCGGACAGTGTTGACACTAGCATATACAGATAGACTGGTGTGCTAGTCTCACTACTGCAGCAAAGTGTATGCTTGCAGCTGTCATATAATATGTGCGTATGCTTTCATATTTTAGTTGGAATGCGCTAGTCTTACTATTTACTGTTTTATGTGATGGAGTTATTATTTATCATAATTGTCTTCCTAGAAACTATCTTCCCTAACTAATAACCTGATATACCTGTAGTCTTAATGGCTTCATATAGCTAATAACCTTTTATGTTTCTTTTTCAGATATCCAATAATACACTATTTTTTTTTATCTACTGTACAAAGCCAAAGTAGAAATTCCTATTGGGACTATGTGGACAGGTGGAAGACCTACTTACACCTATGATCAAAAATCTCAAAAACAAATCTACACTTTTATTAAACACAAGAAAACTGACTCCACAGGTGTCAAAAACACTGAAGAAATATGGATTCACTGTCACAGACCCAGAACAAAAGACTGACCTCCTGAATAACCACTTCTACTCTGTTTTCTCTCAGCAAATACCCATGAAACTCTCTGCCTTCTGCTCACTGCAAAATTTTCACAAATTACTTCCCAAACCAAGAAATACCAGAACTCCAGGTACCAGAAAAGGGCGTCCTGAAACTCCTACATGCTCTCAACATCTCTAAAGTTGCTTGCACAGATGGCAGAATACCAAGAGTGCTCAAAGAACTGTCTGCAGAATTGGCCCTTGTCTTTACTCTGCTTTTTCAAACTTCTCTGCACCAACAATCAGTCCCAGACATAGGGAAACATGCCAATGCGAACCTTATCCACAAGTAAGTCGCCAAGACAAACCCACCCAATTATCGGCCAGTGTCCTTGACCTGTATTTCATGTAAGCACCTTGAGCATATTATCTCACTAAGCACAACATTCTATACCCACTGCAACATGAGTTTCGTGAAAAATGTAGTTGTGAATCTAAGCTTATAGAATTTGCCAATGACTATAACCTTTAATATGTAGAAAGATCACCAAAATGATGTTGTAGAGATGGATTTTGCTAAAGCATTCGATAAAGTTGCTCACAACAGATTGCTTTACAAATTGTCATAACATGGGGTTAAGGGAAATACTTTGGGTTGGATAGGTTCTTTTCTCTCTGGAAGATCACAGAAAGTTGTCCTTGAAGGGAAATCATCCTCTTCTTTCCCAGTGCTCTCAGACGTCCCACTGGCCTTGTCTTGTCCCTTTACTATTTCTCATTTACATAAATGACTTTCCAGAAGACGTCTCTAACAGCACTGTACGATTTTTTGCAGATGATACCCTTCTGTACCTAACAATTCACAACTCTTCAGACTGCACCAAACTCCAGGAAGACCTCATCAACCTACAAAGATGGGAATCCGACTGGCAGATGTATTTTCATTAAGAATTATGTGAGGTCATTCACATAACTACAAAGAAAAAGGCTGTCATACACAAGTATGCACTCCATGGCCATACTCTCTCTCTCTTCAGTGCCCCAAATCAAATACCTTGACGTACAACACATCTCCCAAGACCTTAAGTGGAATTCTCACATCAACTCCATCTTCTCAAAGGCAAATCAGACTCTAGGTTTTCTGAAACGTAACATTGAAATCAACTCCCAAACGATTAAGGAAAAGACCTATAAATATTGCCCATTCCAAACTTGAATATTGTAATACAGTATGGGACCCAAAGTGTATTAAAATACCAAAGAAGCGACAAAACAAATCACAGGCTTGTATACCAGTTAGCGATGGCCCAGGGGAGAGCGACAAGGTGGGTAACTGGACGGTACCATAACACATCCAGCGTATCTGACATGCTTCTTATAGACTGGAGATCCCTTGAACAAAAAGAGTGGATTCCAGACTTACCATCCTCTATAAAATACGAAACTACCTTGTTGCAATTGATGAGAATCATTATTTTCAAAGAGGCACTGGAAGATGAGAGTACCAATATCGCCAACGTCGCTCTATGGAGTATATATCTCTCAACTCATTCGTTTTGCTAGAGCATCTTGCCATGTTACTGACTTCAACACTCGCAATAAATTGTTAACTCAGAAACTTCTTGAACGAACTAACGATATATATGCTGTCCTTCTACAGGGTTCTGGACAGTGTCTGGGCTTCCGTTTTAGGAAAGCTAATATACTATTTGCTTTTTTGGTAACTTTGGTGAGATGGGGGTTCCCATTTAAGATCCTCTGATATTAAGATTCCAAAGTAGGGGTTCTGTTCTATTTTCTATAGTATATGGTCATTTAGCGTATAGAAATGCCTGTATCTACAGTCGAAACTCATTAGGTAACATTTTTTGGCATTAAATCTCATACCCCAGTCACTCGCCCACTTTTCAAGTGCTTCAAGATCTTTCTGGAATGTTAGGTGGTCACCTTGAGAAATTATTGTCCTATATAGCAGACAATCATCTGCGAACAATTTCAAATCTGGTAGGTTTTTTATGTGACAGAGGAAGAGAAGTGGACCTAAAACTGCCCCTTGAGGTACTCCAGAGTCAACGGTAGCGCAATCAGAAAAATCTCCATCCACGACTACAAGCATGTGTCGTTTTGTCAAGAACACCTATGTTTCCATAAATTCCATATATTTCAAGTTTATGCAACAGTTTCCCATGCGCGGATCTAGGATTTTTTTTTGTTGGGGGGGGGGGGGTAGTGTCCAGGCCCAACGGCCAGAAAACAGCCTGGACAACGCGGTTTTTAAGTCCTCAACTTATTTTACAGTTTACAGAGGGGGCCCAATGGTTTTATTACTGAGAAAACTATACTTTTCCAAGGATCCATAGAGGGCCCAACATTTTCCAGAGGGAGTCCAACTTTTACCAGGGGGGGGGGTCTGAATGCTAGTTTCTATAGAAACCCATATAACTTGTGATTATCCAGGGGGGGGGTCCGGACCCCTATCCCCCCTCTGGATCCGCACATGGTTTCCCATGGGGTACTGTATCGAATGCTTTTGAAAAGTCTAATATGACCATATCTGTTCGAGTCTTTTATCATTGTTCCGTAGAAGATCATGCATTGTAGGAAGGGGCTGCATTCGGCGACAATTAAGAGGGTCTAGATGGGGTATAATGATTAGTGAATAATGGCCCTTTTCTCTAATGAATAGTGAATAATGAGCCAAAAAATAATGAATAGTGAATAATGAGAGCCTAAAAAATAATGAATATTCCTATTCTTTTTTATGAGTTGAAGAAAAAATTAATGAATAGTGAATAATCAGATTTCTTTGCCACCTTTCTTACTTTTAATGAATAATTGGTCTTATTTTAATTAATAACCCACAATTTTAATGAGATGAATAATGGGCTAAATTTTTAATGAATAGTGAATACCAGACCCCCCCCCCCCCCCCCCCCCCCAATCCAGACCCTCATTAAAGTGCTGTCTGCATTTCAGTTGGGCAGTGATTGTGGTCGGCCATGGCCGGCCGCTTATATAAACTTCAATCAAAACACACATCAAATTCAGGTTTTGACCAAACCTTTATGCCGTGCTCAGGCTATATTTTATCCGCTGCCGAACAACGAGTGGGGTACCAAATATCGTGGGTTGACCTACAGCGCGAAGTAAACTGTCCGTGAAATCTGTAGGGCTACCTATAGCGCGAGGCAATCGCAATAAGTATTAGCTTTTCAAAAAAAGCTGGTGCAAGCAAAACGTCCCAAAGTCAAAACGTCCTTGATTGGCAAAGAGTGCGAGCGAACTTTACATCAGTAAACGTACTTATATGATTGTCATCCACATCTGATCACATAGAATTACTATTAATTCAGGCACTGTCTTATGACGGTCATGACAAACAGGTTCTATGCCCCCAAAGGGAGGCATATAGTAATCAAACTGCCTGTCCTACATGTCCTAAGTGTTTGAGTGTTCATATCACATCTGGAGTATATCTCCTATATTATTTTAGGTAGGAATGCCAAAATTCGTGTCTTAATGCATTTGAGGTCATGGAGCGTCACGCACCTTTTTCACTGCCATCAGATCTAGAAAAATCGTGTCACGAGCATAAATCCTAGGAATCCCAAATTTGGTTTGTGAACACATCTTGGGGTCACGGAGTCTGTACATATACAGTTAAGCGACCACTGTGACCTTGATTTTCTGCCATCAGTTTTAAGAAAAATGTGCTGTCTAGTGTTGTCAAATGATTTTCCATAAATGTGTCGCATGCTAGATACATTACCGTAACATACCATGCATAAGCAGAGTGCTTTCAAAAGATCAAGCAACATCCTCGCTGGAAGCATGTGTTAAATGGTAACAAATCACAGTTCAGATGTTAATAATCAGAGCTTAGAATAAATCTACATGAACGAGCCTTAGAAGTTCAAAATGGAACCATGCAGTGGGCAAGAATACATACAATGAAGAGGCTAAACGACCGCCAGCTTTTTTGAAAAGCTAATACTTGTATAGATCACTGAGTTGGGCTCTCCAATGACATATTATTGGGTCCGAGGAACTGTTGACCAAGTAGGGTGACATTTACCGACCTTAATTACTTCTGGATTAACATAGTTCAGTGAAGATTTTTGCTCAATTCCATTCATCAAATTAGTTTAAAATTGAACGGTTTACCTCCTTTACCTAGATCTAGTGTATGTATTTTGCTATGAATGAGATGGAATGGTGGCCGTGTTATGAGTCCAATGGCCACTTTTTAAGCGAGAACATGCGCATTACGTGAGGACATGCGGTTATTTCGGGATTGACACTTACGATCCGCAAGTAGGCCTATATAGTCACATTTTGTGTTTCGATTAATTGAAAAAGGCCAAAATATCTAGATTTACTCTTGAAATTTGATAATCTGATAGTATATGACCGAAACGCATCTAAATTTGCACGGATTGCGCAGGTCAAGACAGAGGATTCTGAATTTATACCTAGACATCTACATTTTATATTCTATAGAACTATCATGCATGAAAACATATATCTACCACTTCTATAATTATGAGGCCGTCGTGTGTGTGTGTGTGTGTGTGTGTGTGTGGGGGGGGGGTGTCCTTTCATGTGCGCATCCAGAGGAGGGGGGGGGGGGCGTGGAAAATCACAAGTTATATGGGTTTCTATAGAAATTAGCACCTGAAAAAAGTTGAACCCCCTCTAGCTGAAACCTTGGAAAGTTAAAGTTTTCTTTGAAATAACCATTGGACACCCTGGCTACAGATGCGTGTCTGACTGCAATTCCAGGGGTCGCGAGTTTGATCCGGGCCCGGTCCCATACTTTCGTGGAGATTGATCATGAAATAATTTCTACGATCATTCTCCTCCCTTCCGCTGCTTCATTCAAGAAGGGTTGTTGTCAGTTACAAGCGAAAGTATGTGCACAATTACTGGTTAACCGCTTGTTCAAACCTGCCCAGGAAAACAACAAAACCAACCAACCAACCTCTGGCCCCTCTGTAAAACTGTAAAATAAATTGAGGACTAAAAAAAGTCAACAATGTGTGCCTGCTGGGCTGTTCCCCAATATTGTCTTTGTTCCCCTCTCCCCTAAAAAATGGCCTGTTCCCATGAAATAAATGCCCTTTTCCCCAACCTCGTTTGACCCACATGTTATTACCTGATTACTTCTCTTATTTGCAGAGGTGTGGGCAGGGTAAAGGCCTACATGGTAAGAAAATTTGCAATGTCACAATCATCAGATCATTTGATGGCAAACGCTCTGTAGTGTATTATGTGGGCCAAATGAAAATATGATTATGACTGAAAAAACACCAGAATATGTAATTATCACTAGAGCAGCATTTAATTTGGTAATACCCGCTTTTTTACCTTTGACATGAACCTTGATGTCACACAAAATGTTGCCCAGTACCCTCTACATCATGTAACCTACATGTATGCACTTGCATTTTTTATTATCCCCACGCTTTTTTAAAAAAGCGTCGGGGATATTGCAATCGCCTCCGTCCGTCCGTCTGTCCATCCGTCCGTCCGTCACGCTATCTCCTCCTAAACCACTGGACGAAATTCAACCAAAGGGCTTGGTTCACGAAGGGGCGAAATCGGCCCTGTTATAAAAATGGATTATTTTTAGATATGTTATTAAATGGTGTATTTAAATGAGAAAAATGCATTTTTTACATGTCTAGTGCTTAAATTATTTAATTAAGGGGTCAATAAACATAGGTACCCTACACGACGTTTACCGCTAAAAGTAACGTAATTTACCATAAAATGTTAAGTCAAGCATCACTTAGTAATTTTAAAATGCCGCAATACAATGCCTGTGTGAGTACTTATGTCCCTAAGGCCCGAAGGTTTGGGAAGGGGTGAACATATTGTTTTTGGTGCGGATCCCGTCGACATCTGTGGAAGGGTCGGCGTCAGGGTCGGCATCCCTGAAGCTTCTTTTCCTTGAAATGTCCAAAATAGGGTTTCTGTACATTATCTTCTAAACCAGTCGATGGATTTTAACCAAACTTGCACAGATACATTGCTTGGAAGAGAAAAAGAGGTGATCAGAATTTGATGACCTTGGCCTAATTTTCAAGGTCACGCCGGCACAATGAAATGTTCAAAATTGGGTTTCCATAATCAGTGAATGAATTTTGACCAAACTTGCACTGATACATTGTTGGGAAGAGGAAAAGAGCTGATTACATTTTAGTTACCTTGATCTAATTTTCAAGGTCACACCGGCACTTTGGAATGTCAAAAATAGGGTTTATGTGAATTATCTTCTTAATCAGTGGATGAATTTTGGTGTTTACGTGAATTATCTTCTTAATCAGTGGATGGATTTTGACCAAACTCACATAGATACATTGTTATAAGAAGTAGAGGAGTTGATTAGACTTGAGTGCCCTTGACCTTATTTTCAAGGTCACATTGGCGCTTTGAAATGTCCAAAATAGAGTTTCAGTGCATTATCTTTTGAGCCAGTGGATGGATTTTAACCGATCTTGATTAGATACATTGATGAGAGAAGGGGACGGTGTTTTCTGATTTTTGTGACCTTGACTTAATATTCAGGGTCAGACAGATAAGAGTTATCATTTTTTGGTGACAGAAAAGAGTTATCCGATCTTGATGACCTTGACCTTATATTCAAGGTAACCGCAGCACTTTGTCATTTCAAAGTTTACCCAAAATTGTGTTTGTGCATGGATTGGTGGATTTCAGCCTGCATCATTGTGACACAATAAAGAATCGTAGGCATGCTTGCCGACTCAATTTGTGGTTGAGGGCATAGTTTTCCTCTGCTTTAATTTCATATTGTTTGACATTCGCACACATGCATATATCTCCTGTAGCAATTGATTTCGAAAAAAACGATACTTTTTGAAAATGGCATTATTCACATCGTCACACTGCATCTTGTTAATGATGTCGCTAGGAAACTGCGCATATTTTGACGCCATTAACGTTAAACATATTTTGATGACGTTACAAATATAGCGTACGATGTGTACACATGTGTACGCATATTTTAGTAGTGTCGTTGCTAAGAAGCAACACATATTTTGACGCCATTATTGCCCTGAAGATAAGAAACCGGTTGGCAATAATAAAAATAGTAAAAAAATCATCCATGTGCTTATGTTGTTTATTTTTTCTTATAATAAAACAACATTATATATATATAGCATGCTCACGCAAGGGAGCGCAGTGGCTCAGTGGTAGAGTGATTGACTCGAAACCGAGGGGCCGCGGGTTCGAGCCTCACTGCTTTGTGGTCCTTGGGCAAGACAGAATGATCCTAGCTTAATACGAGTTCAACCCAGGAAGACCCGTCCCTTTTTAACTGAAAGATTGTTGATGGGACGTAAAGAATCAAATCAAACAAACAAATGCTCACGCAAGCTGTTGCCGGCTTCAGTCCCTACATTCAGCACCTCACATACAGTAAAACATCAATCGCTCGAACAGGCTTGGAGTCATGAAAAATAATTCTAGCCAAGAGTAGTTCTAGCCTTCCAGGTTGGATTATGTATAAAATGGCCTGTAGGGACCAGGGTGATAGTTCTAGCCAACCCAGGTAATTGAGACATCAGAGTTCTAGCCATTGAAGTTCTACTGAAGCTTACATGACATTTATACGAGAAAGTCAAACAGGTTACCACGTCACAAGTTATTTTTATTGATGTCTATCACTGTATAGAAACAATGTTATTTTTAACAATTTATGTTAAAAGTTAGTTTGAAATCTCATTTATGCCGTTAAAACGTTATAGTTTTGTCATTATGTACGCAACGTTGTTATGGGCGTCATATCGTTTCGCGAAAATCTGTAAACCACTAGTTGTTTATAGACTTTATTGCATGGCGTTATTTCACTCCCAGACCCAACATCATATGATAAACTAAACTCTGTGGCAGCAGAACTGCCACTCAGCTGGTATTTGGTTTAACCATTTAACTGCTCTAAAACGTATGTGTTTTTATTTCAATTTTACTGAGAAATGTTTAATGTTCATATGAGGATAAAAAAAAACTGACCTCAAAGTTTTCAGTTCTTAAGTCACGCTAGAGGACCACTGTACTTGAACAGCGTAGTTGTCACGTGTTGGTTGCAGTCGACGAGTGCACAAAATATAGTGTACCTAACTGTTAATTTGGTCAATATTTTACTTCTGAAAATATTAATCGCTAATTGTAAGGAAAACATTGACCAAAATATTACCCTTTTAACAGCTAGATACACTATTCTGAACACTTGTCGACTGCAACCAACACGCGATGACTGTACTGCTTGAGTACAGGGTTCTCTGGCCTGTAAGTTTGTGTCAAAATATGTCGAGGTTTAGCTGCCATCCAAAATTGGTGTAAACTTACACATACTTTTGATGAGTGTCCAATCACGCTAGAGAACAACTGTACTCGAACAGTGCAGTCATCGCGTGTTGGTTGCAGTCGACGAGTGCACACAATAGGGCACCTAGCTGTTAAAAAGAGTAATATTTTGATTATTATTTTACTTCAGAAAATATTCATCGCTAATTTTTTGTCACGCATAAATCTAGCTCTGTATCTACTTAACAAGATTTATTTGGGTTGAGTGATAGTCGATACAAGTTTGAGGACCAAAAAGTTGACAAAGCCTTTTTCTGTCAGATTCTGTCCTGCCCCCCCCCCCCCCCCCACCACCACTAAGACGAAAATTACTGGATCCGCGCATGTTAGTCATGCTTTTTGGTGAGCTTATGGAATACAATAAAGGCATGTCAAATATGCTTGGCGTAAGTATATGATTTCTGAAACAAAACGACCAGTACATGTGGATAATTGTTTTCATCTATCAGATAAATCTCAAAGCTTGCAATAATATATAAACTAGCACTTTGAGAAGGTATTAAAAAGAAACGAGAAAAAATAGAAGGAAAAAAAATTGACGTCGCTGAGGATTGAACCCAGGACCCCTTGCTAAACAAGCGTTAAATTCTTGTACTTAACCGTGTAGATGCTTTATTTAGATGCTGCAAACTTTAAACTATATATTTTTAAATACGAACAAAACAACAATAGGCTTTAAAAATATACAAAAATAAACAAGCTGACACTCATTATTTGTAAAAATATGACCCCATGTATTGTTCTAATAGTGATTTATGGATAAATTCACTTCCCATTAACCAAAAATGGTAGTATATACCTGCGAAAGCAGACAAAAACTAACGGTAGCACAGCGAGCGTCTCTTACTGAATGTAAATTTCGGATGTAACATTATTTCGGCATCGGCATTGTTTGCACTGTAAAATGTGAGAAAGTAGGAGTATTTTCAGCTTCTAAAATTGTCCAGTCCTGCTTTCATGAGATAATGTAGTCATAATTGTATATTTTAAGCCTAAGAACATGTACAAATGGCCTGCAAAGACCTAACACAGACAAAATATCCAAACGTGATCGTTAGGTTACGTAATATTACATTATGAAGCCATAATTTCGACACCTTGAAATCTTGGGTCATGGGTTCTCAATTTTTATTTGCACAGCTAAGCCAAAAATTGTGATGTCGAAATAATGGCCTCATGTTTTGTTATGGATATATTTAAACGAAATCCCCACAATATCAGCCATTTTGGGGAAACTGGGGGTCATAATATGGATTTTTACCGTATTAGGGAAGCATCCAAGAAATTGTTTGGTATGTATTTGAAGAGAGGGAAGATCGTCTTCTTCAGAAATAATGTCATTTATATTATATTCATACATTTCTAAAATAGGATTTTACAGGGCCGATTTTACCCCTTCGTGAACTTAGCCCTTTGGTGTGTGAATTGCTCACATGAATAGGGTGTGCAACAGCACATTGTTTTTTTGCCCCCCCCCCCCCCCCCCCCCCCCCCCTGGGGCCCTGGGAAGGGGCCAAAAGGTCAAATATAATTAAATATCATTAAATTTCAATTACACAGTCAATTTCAAAGATTTTTAAGCCAAACTTTGTGAATCTTCTCGCAAATGAAAGATATGAAACATATCAGATGGGATTTTCATTCGGTCGCCTGGGTCATGCCCCAGGGGTCGGACTAGGGGGTATGGTGGGGGGTTGGGTGGTCCAAAAATTTTTTTTTCCGAAATTCAACCAGATTTGGTGTGTGAGTTACTTACATCAATGGCACATGCAACGGCACAATTTTTTGGGTCCCCACCCCCTGGGGCCCTGGGGAGGGGCCAAAAGGTCAAATATAAAAAATCTCAACCACAAAGTCAATTTCAAAGATTTTTAAGCCAAACTTTGTGTGTCTTCTCACAAATGAAAGATATAAAACATATCAGAAGGGATTTTCATTCGGTCGCCTGGGTCATACCCCAGGGCCGGACTTGGGGGTACCGTGGGGGGTTGGGTGGTCAAAAAAAATTTTTTCCGAAATTTAACAAGATTTGGTGTGTGAGTTACTTACATCAATGGCACATGCAACGGCACAATTGTTTTGGTCCCTACCCCCTGGGGCCCTGGGTAGGGGCCAAAAGGTCAAATATCATTAAATCTCAATTACAAAGTCAATTTCAAATATTTTTAAACTAAACTTTGTGTGTCTTCTCACAAATGAAAGATATAAAACATATTAGACGGTATTTTCATTCGGATGAGCAGTAGACCAGGATACACTGAAATGTTTTAACCTAAGATCAAACTGGTGACCTTGGGATGGAGTCAAAGGTTCAAATACCATTAGATATCTTCGAGAGCGTGGGGATTTGCGATGGCGCGCCATCGAATGTGTTCTAGTTTAAGTTTGAAGTTGCTTCAGCAACTGCTAAAGTACTTCAAACTTAAAAAAATGCAGGTGCATACATGTAGGTGACATGCATTGTATCTCCAATGGTTTAGGAGATGCATTTACAAGAAAGTAAATTTCTTGTAAATGCATCTTGCACATAGCAACTTCAAACTTTGCAGGTGCATGGTTCGCATAATGTAGAGGGTACTGAGCAACATTTTGTGTGACCTTGACCCCAATAGTGTTTGAAATTTTAGAACAGTTACCCTATATTCATATGCTATAATGGAAGTCAATAGAATGTACCCTGATCAGACTATAGGGAGCGCAGTGGCTCAGTGGTAGAGTGCTTGACTCGAGACCGAAGGACCGTGGGTTCGAGCCTCACCGGCGTCACTGCGTTGTGGTCCTTGAGCAAGACAAATTTATCCTAGCTTAGTACTGGTACAACCCAGGAAGACCCGTCTCTATATAACTGAAAGATTGTTGATGGGACGTAAAGAATCAAATCAATCAATCAAACCTGATCAGACTGCTTCTAGGCTACCGGCTACCCCCCCCCCCCCCTGGAAAATGTTGGACCCCCTCTGGATCCTTGGAAAAGTATAGTCTTCTCTGATATAAAACCATTGGACCCCCTCTGTAAACTGTATAATAAGTTGAGGACTAAGAAAAACAATAAAAAAAACACCGTTGTCCAGGCTGTTTTTTGGCTGTCGGGCCTGGACCCCCCCTGACAAAAAATTCTGGATCCGTGTGTGATAGACATTCTCCTAAAGGAGCATTCTAGCAATCCTGTCTGGGTCCATATAATTTGTAATACAGTACAACCTGTGTAAAACATCTACTCTCAAAAAGACCAAAAATTGGTTTTCAAGACCAATTATCGCTTGATGCAGGTCAGAAGTATTGCAGAATGCTCCCTTGGAGCATTCTGCAATACTTTCGACCTTCAATAAGCTACCATTTGTCATTAAGATCTTTGTTTTGTCTATTTTTGAGTGGCCATTTTACATGTAGGCTACTAAAGTACAGAAGTAGATGAACATGCAGACAGCATTTGTTATGAATGGTGGGACAAGGGTTAATCTATTGGACACATGTTATCAATAATTTGCAGCAGACGACCATTTCAAATTTTGTTGCTTTTCCAAAAATAACAAATAAGGTATGATATTTCATGAGAAGCGTGTGCCAGGATTCTCATGAAATATCATACTTCATTTTTTTTTGAAAATTAGGAAAGATGTCGCAAAATTTGTTGTCTGCTGCAGTCGTGATTGGCGCTTTAAGGGTTAATTTTTTATGCTCAATTCTGTCCAATGTGGTGTTGCCTTAGGGCTTGGATTATTGTACAATGCAAGTACTCTAAGATGCATGACTTTTTGTGAGTAAATTTTCATTCCATGGTGTAACTGCAAAGTAAGAAAGAAGTTTTCACTGAATGAAGGTAATATTTTTGACATTTTGGGGGGTATTTTATGTTCATTAACCCTTTGTTTACTGGAAGCTCCTAAATGGATAATTTCGGTAAACAGTGCAGATGAAATGCAGCAGAATGCTGGATTTCATCTGAGTCTAAACTGTTGGCTAAGATTGAAGTACTTTGGTAGCCAATATATTACAAATCTGTCTGATGTCCCCCACAGGGGTTAAGACGTAACGGAAGAAAGATATGGATCCAAATTAGATAGCTCCCTAAGAAGCAGTCTGATCTGGATTCATAGTGTTTGCTTCCATGATAAAAGTAGTCTCAAATTCATTTGAAAATATGCAGCAGACATGATTTTCAGGACTAAAATATACTTGTGCTTTATGAATAATTCTTGAAGTTTCTTCATAATTAATGCTAGCTGCGACTTTTGTAGTCTGCTCAGATAACCAATGCAACAGTTTGGGCCTAGACCAGGACAGGATTTCCTTGGTCCTGATCTGGATCCAAACAGTTTGACACTCTGATAGTGTTCTGAAATAATTTTTTGAAAGTTTATTTTGGAAAAAGTCAGCAGACGACAGCAAAAGCAAGAAAATTTGCCCTTGATACAAAGAGTTGTGTTTTCTTTCAGATGATGGGAAGAACCTTGTGCAAGGAAAGGAGATATATCCACTTGGTCAATGTCACAGCAGTCCAGAAACTTGAATAACCAGGAGAAATCGGGTCCTTCAGAAGTAGAGAACCTACAAAATATGAAAACGACAGACTAGAAGCTGGTAAGTATTACTTGCCATAATATGTGTGTGTTTGAGTTTAAAGTCCCATCATCAGCTGGCCAGCAGATGAGGCTACAACTTCAGGTCTCATCTGATAAACTGGAGAAGCTGGGGATTGAACTTGCGATCCCTGGTTTACAAGCTTTACTCCATAATAACACATTTTGACGCCTTTGAAATATCATGTATTTGAAAATATAAGGCAAAATGGAGCAAATGCTCCATTTTCCATAATATTTGCAAAAGTATTCAAAATTTAACATAAAATTTTCTTCAATTTTTCCAATGTTGTCGAAAAATAGAAAATAATGTCAATATCAAAAAATAGCCTTTGGAGTAAGGGTTAAGGGGAGTAGTTTATCCACTACACCACAGTGGCTCCATTTGCCACACTATAATTTAATCCTTGCCATGCATGCTGAGCCCTGGTATATCCAGTTATTTAAACAGTGTAGATTCAGATCATCTGGTTTCTTCCTCACAGCCCTCTTCTTCAAAAATTAATATAAATGCCAGTTGTTACGCCTCAATGATGTTGGAGGGATATTGTTTTGGCCTCATCTGTGTGTGCATCTGTCCCTCCTTCTGTCAATTTATTTGGCAATCCGCAACATAATCTCAGGACCCATTGGTCAGGTTTGAAGCATTTTTGGAAAGGATGATTCATACTATCTACTGTGGACAGTCAGCATCCTATTAGTTTTTTTCAACATTTGAGTTACTGCCCTTGACTGAGTTAGAATAGAAGGCTTTATTGGCTTTTAAGGAGCAATCTGATCTGGATTCTCAAGTGAATTTAAACATTTGCAGCAGAAATGATAACAGATATTTTCAGGTCTAAAATGTACTGGCACTTTTTGAAGTAGAATCTTCATATTTCAGTCTTGGCCTGCTAGCAACAACTTATTTGTCTACTAATAATTGTGAACCTTTGCAAACGGTTTGGACCCAGATGAGGACAGACATAACGTCTGTCCTTATCTTGATCCAAATCCTCTAACACCCTGAGAGTGTTCCTGAAAGATTTTTTGAAAAAGTTGATTTTTGAAAAAGTCAACAGACCACAAAGCAAAAACTTTAAGCATGAAAAATTACCCAGCATGCTAAAAGTTTTTTCTTTCTTCAGATGATGGGTAGAGAGCCTCAAGGAAAGGCAATGAATTAATATGTAGATATCCATTGAGTCAACGTCACAGCAATCCAGAAACTTGAATAACCAGGAGAAAAGAAGAGAACCTACAAAATTGGAAAACAGCAGACTTAAGAAGATGGTACGTTTTACTTGACATGATATTAATTAACCCATGTCATGCTGAATATTTTCATGTACTACACTCCTCCCCAATTTTTATCCTCTTAACCTGCAGCATTCCATTGTTAGCATGTATCAGAATGGAAAACAATCTGATTGCTTTGTAAGAAGCCACCTTATCTGGATATACAGTGTTTTCAGAAAAGGATAAATCCCAGTTCAGTAAGACGAGGGTTCATCCTTACTTACACGCTGAGCCCTGATATAAAGTGTAGGTCCAGAACATTTGGCTTCTAAATGGCCATCTTCAAAATTATGTCATTATACTGTGTGCATCCATCCATCCTTCTGGCCATCCATTTATTAATCTGGAACCTTATCTCTGTACCCATTAGTCAAATTTGGTACTATGGACACTGGACAGTCAACTGCCTATTAATTTTGTCAGAATTGACTTGTTATAACTTGAGTAACTGTTCTTGACTATTAAAGTTGAGTGCAAAAGTTATCTTAAATTTCAAACACTTGTTACCTGCAGTAAAGTCCTAGACAAGCACCTGCAAGCCTATATTGCAAACAATATGGATCGAAATTAGACTAAGGAGTAGTCTGATCTGGATTCATGGTGTTTGCTTCCATGATAAAAGTAGTCTCAAGTGCATTAAAAAATATGCAGCGAACATGTTAACAAGGCATTTTCAGGACTAAAATGTACAGGTGCAATATGAGTTTAGAATTTTGAAACAACAGAGATTATTCATATTCATTAAGTCAGGCCTTTAGTTAAGAGTGTGTAACAGGAAAATCATTTTCTTATTTCTCAACCAAAACATATGTTGTGGGTACTCGAAAGAACCATCTCAATGAGACGGTTCTTTTGAGCACCCAAAACATATGTTAAAACTGATGGGTAAGGAAATATTGATAATTTTACGCTCAACAATTTTAAAATTGTTTATCTAAGCCTTTGTATTAATTTTAAAAGTGTTTAGCTTTTCCTTCAGATGATGGATAGAACCTCAAGGCAAGGAGAAGAACTCTTGTGTGTATATCCCAATGGTCAATGTGAAGGTATAAATCCAGGAACATAAATAACCAGGATCCTTCAGAAATAGAGAACCTACAAAATTTGAAAACAGCAGACAACAAGCTGGTAAGTTTTACTTGACATGTGATTAATTCATTTGAATGAATGTGCGCCCATCAAAGTCTCAGATCAGCTAGCTCATGGGTCCCACGTTTCTTCAGCTGTAGATTTATGACTGATCAACTTATAACTGGCTCAAAACTATATCTAGCATCTTCTCATCATGGTACATGATTGCCCAATGATTTTAGATAAGCACAACAGTGTCAAAAATTACCCCCTGACTCCAAAGACAACAAGATCGAAGGTCAAATATTTAAATTTGCAATAACCAAGTTTTAACCAAAGTTTTGCATGCAGACAGAGGAACATGTCAAACTAGAGATCAGTTACACTTAAAGGTATCAACAGGCCCCCAGATATGAGTGCGTAACAGATAATTACTTTTTCATATTTCTCAACCAAAACATGTTTGGGTACTCAAAAGAACCGTCTCGATGAGACGGTTCTTTTAAGCACCCAAAACACATGTTTAAACTGAAGGTTAAGAAAATAATCACAATTTTATGCTAAAAAATAGCTTAACTTGCCCCATGTATTGATATAAGTTGTCATGTCACTTTTGGCTTTGATGTTCAGTAAAAAAGCGGAATCAAATTCTTGTGCTTTTGAGAAGCTACACTGTAAATCAGGTTTATTGCAGAGCTTCTCAAAGCCTGATAAAAACAAGAATTGTGGCAAATGCTCTAAAATTCGAACACCAGTTGCCTGCCAAAAAAGCCTAGACAAGCATCACAGACACAGATCAGACTGCTTCCAAAGAAGCATTTCCGTATTTAAAGAGTTCTATAGTAGCAGTCTGATCAGAGTCTTCCCTGTATGAATTTCTGACAAGCATTTTGTGAATTACAACTAAACCTTGATAATTAACCAACACTTTATTTGAGAACAGAAAGAGAAAAGTGTTTCAAATCTTAGAACATTTACATACTATGACAATTCTCAGCTGCATGATAGTGAATCCATGTAAGATTGGCATACTGTCATTATTTTTTAGCCAGTTTGAGCTTTTGAAAAATTTCTCATGACTTTGTGAATCTCTGCTGTACTTTAACCCTTATCAGATCAATGAAATTTTCTATAAAGTTAAATACAGCAAAGTAAGAATGGCGGGTTGTATATTATGAGAGGTCACTTTAATATTGTATTTCTCTGAAGATTGCGATTTTGTCTAAGCAAACAGTGCAGACCTTGATGAAATGGGACATTATCCTGCAAATCCAGTAGCTCAGTGGTATAGAGAGCTTGACCTAATTGAGCTTGCTAACTAGAGTCTGAACTAGAAAAAAAAATCAAAATCCTGTTGTCAAGTAATGACTTCCAAAGTAAGTGACAAATTGTGAAAAGAGGGTACAAGGCATTTCATGTGATTTTCTGTGTTATGTTTTCTCCAGATGAATGATGTGTGGAAACCTGTAGGCTGGGCACCAGAGAATTTCTGCATGCAAAGAGGACATTATCAGAGATAGTGGTAAGTTGGTGTTAAAAAAAACTCCCAGTGGCAACATGACATCATAACAACATGACATCAGTATCATGTTCCTTGACTTCTTATCTGAAGCAATATGGAAATCAATTATTTTTGTCAACCATGTGACATAATGTTGTTGTTGTTTTGATGTCATGATGTCGGGTTACTGTTGCTTTGTTCTCTTGTTCAAATCAAACTAACTTTAATATTGAAGGCGACTGAATTGGTTGTATTTGTACCAATTGTCATTTCAGAGAACTTTGCAATCTTTTGTGTAACTCTTGTTGTCCTGTTAACTCTTTGCCGACTATGTATGTGTCATCTGCTGATAACCTTTGCTAACAGTTTGGACCCAGATCAGGCCTGACAAAATGTCAGGCCTGATCTGGATCCAAACTATTTGAAACTCTGATGGTATTCCTGAAATAATTTTTCAAAAAAGTTGATTTTGAAAAAAATCAGCAGACGACAAAAAAGCATGCAAAATTACACGGCATGCAAAGAGTTAACAACCCTTTTTCATTCTGATGGATTTTGCCATACATATTGATACAAAAAGTATGAAATTGTTGATTTTGTATCTTAACTCTTAAAGCGCCAATCACGACTGCAGCAGACAACAAATTTTTTTTAACATCTTTCCTTGTTTTTGACAAAAATAAGGTATGATATTTCATGAGAATCATCTGCCAGCAGACGATTCTCATGAAATATCATGCATTATTTGTTATTTTTGAAAAGCAGGAAAATTTTGAAAATGTTGTCTGCTACAAAATATAGGTGGCGCTTTATGGGTTAAGAGGTTGCCTGTCAAAATTTCTATAAAATGATGTGTTCCTGTCCTTAAGAATGTTTTTATCTCGGCAAATACATGAAATAGTGCAGGCGCTGATGAAATGCAATCTTATGTGGCATTTCATCTGGGTCTGCACTGTTTGACAAAGTACCTGTTTACTGGTATCCAGTATGAAAAGGATTGAGCCTGGATGCATCTCTTTTTTAATCACAATGTAGTTCCAGATCAGCTGGCTTGTTTTCAATTTATTCTGTGAATCCATGTGATTCTGAAGCTCTTGCTATTTGGTTTTTTGGAAAAATAGTTATCTTGTTTTCATTAAAATTCTGGGTTTGTGTGGTGTATTAATCCACTAATAGTTTCACCTGAGGGGACTGTATTATACCCTACCTGACAATTCACTTTTTTTCTACGTAGTACTTTTTCATGCTCTTTTGTCATCGGCTGATTTTTTTTCCAAATCAAGATTTTCTAATAGCTCTTTCAGTATGTCAAGCAGTTTGGATCCAGACAAAGCCTGACATTTTGTCAGGCCTGATCTGGGCCCAAACTGTTTGCAAAGGTTATCAGCACAAGTAGGCAAAGAGACAACAGCCAAGTAAAAGTTCGCAAAAAAGTTGCTCCCCCGTGTAAAAAAGTCAACTGTAACCTCTGTTGGTTTTTTTGTGTGAACAGTGAATCTTGATACTAATAAGTCTTTCACCTGCCAGTGACATCTTTTGTTCTCAGCCATGCAGAGATCCAAAGGGGAGGGTGGACAGGGGGTTCTGACCCCCCACTCCCTTGAAAATCACAAAGCTATGGAGTTCCTTAGCAATACTGGTCCAGATCCTCTGGAAAATTACAAAGCTACCAAGCCAGCGTTCAACGGTGGGCCATCATCGGCCCGCCAGTGAAATGCCATTTAAATGGCCTTTTGCTGGCGGGCCAATGATGGTCCACTTTAAGTGGTAATAGGATCCTCTCTCCCTCATCAAGAAATAAAGTTGTCAGAGTTGAGTTGGATCCCCTCTGACGAAACTTTCTGGATCTGTGCTTGTTATATGTCAGCTGATAACTTTTAACAGTTTGTACCCAAATCAGGCCAGACAAAACGACACAATAATGTTTCCTGGAAATAACTAGAGCAAATTTGATCCATCCAAAAAGAATACTTATCAGGGTTATAAAAGACTATATAAATCTTCTCTGAAACTAGTGTAACTAAATTGTTCACCACACTTAGCAAATGCAGTAGGTGTGTGCATATTGTGCTCTCTGACAAACAGAACTTACAATTACAAAGTGACTGTGACTTTATTGACTGGATAATATAATCTTATGGTCTGTGGATATGCAAATTAAATCAGCATGTTGGTGAATAAAGCTAATTGATTACGTTTTGTTTTCAAGGTCTTGTGCCGCAAATCTTTGTTGCAAATTCATGACTGTCTCACGGTCTACATCAACACTTGTAAAAAAGCCAAAGTTTCTAGCATCTTTATATTGTTTTTGGTGCGTTCCTGTCGGGGTCAGCGTCAGCGTTTGTGTCGGCATCCGCTTTTTCATTTCTGTGCATTATCTTCTGAACCAGTGGATGGATTTCAACCAAACTTGCATAGATACATTGTTGGGAGGAGGGGAAGAGATGATTAGACTTTGGTGACCTTGACCTTATTTTCAAGGTCACAGGGGCACTTTGAAATGTCCAAAATATTTTTTCTGTGCATCATCTTCTAAACTAGTGGATGGATTTTGAATTTCATATAGAGACTCCTTAGGACATGGGAACTTAAGTTTGTTTAAATGGTCCTGGTGACTTGATCAAGATGGTGGCCATGCGCATATATGGTAAAAACTCTTTAAAAATCATTGTGGGATGCGGGGTCTACCAAGTCCCTTCAAATGATGATCCTAGGTTGACCTTGAGGTACTTAACATTAAGGTCAAATTTTCTTTCCTAATGTATTTAAATGAAAATTTATTTTAAAAATATATTTTTTGAAAACTGTTGAAGCCAAAGCCATTTACGCACTTGAAATGTTTAACCTAATGAGACAATGGCTATAAAAAAGTTCCAAAAAAAAACTTTTTGTGGCTTTTCCATAGGTAGAAACCAGTACTGGGCCAGGAGGGTTTATGATATGTGTGTTTATTATATGACGGGAACTCCCGAAGGCTCAACCAAAAGTGGTTTTATGAGAAGCTGGGAATAGAACCTGCAACCCCTGGTTTACAAGGCATAGCGCTTATCCACTACACCATGGAGGCTTCTCAAAGTTCAATAGGTCAAGGCTGACCTTTGACCTTTCAGCCAAGGCTGCTCATATTGGAGTCCCATCAATATTTAAAATATATATTCTCAGAGACCACTGTGCCAATTGAACTCAAATTTAATATGAGGGTCATCCAATAAAGAATGGGACTTTTTCTATAGCGCAGTGAATTAACATGCTAGACATATCAAATTTCGTTCAAAGCTAGTACATCTTTTTGGCTGTTCACATGTACCATATTCGACATTTTACACAGTTCCAACTTTTGTTGCTAGGCAACATTAGAAGACAAGGCAAACATGTGTGGACGGCTCAGTATAGATGGTTATCATGGCAACAACTTAAGATGACATTGTATAGTTTATTTTTCTACTAAAACTGATATATGCTCATCCAATCTGTCCATATCTAATATGGGAAAGTAATGTTCCAAATTCTTGAGCTGTTATCATGGAAACAAAGCTTAAAAAATCAAGATTTAATGAAATATCTGGTATTTTTCTTTTTAAAAGTTAATATCAAATAGTCGAAGACAATTAAAGTAAACAGGATTCTGTTCATGTATGCTTAATTACAATCAGCTGCATATAACATTACATTTTGTAGGATATCCTTTAATAACATAGTTACCATAGCAACTTAAAGTAGTGTGTTTATAAAAAAAAAATGAGTAAATCAGTTGCTAGGCAACCAAAATAAAGGATAGGCATATTTGGTTATTTTTTTTATAGCATTTTGTGTAACACTAAGATTGTTTATTAGAAGGCATAATATCAAGACCTTCAATTCCTCTAGTTCTACACTCGCAAAAAGATCAGAATTCAGAGCTATTTATTGGAATCACTATTTGACTAGGGGCGTAGGCAGTAGCTTTAAGTGTGTTTTTTTTTTTTAAAAACAACAAAGTTTTATCTTTGTCAATTGATCTTCAAGTAACCAAAGGTTTAATTAGGGTGTCTGTCTGTCTGTATGTCTGTCCATCTGTCTGTCTGTCTGTCTATCCATCTTTTTATCCATCTGTATGTCTGTCTGTCTGTCTGCTGATGATGAATGAAACAAATAACATCTGTTAGTGCTCTGTGTCTCTTCCTCACAGTGCTGTTGGTTGGTCTGCAATGTGATTGTGGTATTTCTTGACCATACTCACTTACTTTTCAAAATCATTTGGCAAAAATGGTTACTAGAAGACCAGAAGTATAGCTAAAATAAATTGGATTGTTGCAGAACATGGGACTACAAGGGGGTGTAGCCAGTTGCCATTTTGTACCTTTATAAAAGAAACTTAAACAATCTTCTTCTGAAGCCAATGGTCAGAATTCAATGTAGTTTACTTGTTGATCTTCTACCTCACACAGGGTTCTCATAGGCTTGAAAAGTACTTGAATTTAGAGCGCTTTCTTGAAAAGTCCTTGAAAATTAAATCTGCCATGAAAAGTACTGAAAAATCACTAAAAAGCCTTGAAAAGTCCTTGAATTTTTTTTATTTTCTGTAGAACTGAACACTGTTGATAGAGATCTAAATCAGTATAAAATTGTTATGCCTTTATTTGGTGCAGCAAATGCTGCACCAAATAAAGGCACAACAATTTCATACTCATTTTCTAGTACTTGTTTCTCCATTATCTCAGTGTAGCATTTTTAAAGAAGAATTTTTACACTTCGGTCAGTATTTTTCCTAAATTTTTAGTCCTTGAAAACTGTAAAAACAGTCTTGAAAAGTCCTTGAAAAGTCCTTGAATTTTACTCCAACTTCCCTGTATGAACCTTGATACAAGCTTACACAATTTTGATCTGTAGACAAATATACATTGCCAGGAGGCATGGCTGAGTTTTCCATATCCATGTATTAGAAACTGTAAAACCAAATAATCAGGTGATTGATCAAGGGCCACTTGACCCTCTTGGTTTTCTTTTTGACATGACTTCTTCAGTTGCGTGCTGTTATTCTTTGTTGGCATCAATTTATTATAATCGACTTAGTTTGCAGCCTGTATGGTAGCGCCGGTTAAGTGATTTGCCCTTATGTTCCGTAAAAATTACCTGCATGGTTTCACAACATTAAAATTACACATCCACCTCATCCCCATCTCCACTCATGGAGAAGGGGATGAGGTAGATGTGTCATTTAATGAATTCATCATTTTCCTTTGAGCTTTTAGCTTATAAAGAAATTGTTCTCTGTTGGATTCCTAGTCATATAGGTATCCAAGGGAATGAGACGGTAGATAAGCAAGCAAAAACATCGCTTTCATTAGAACCAACTTCTTTTAAGATTCCATTTTCTAATTTTAAGCCATCTATCAATAAATATATCTTGGAAGAATGGCAAACTTCATGGAATAACAGCATTGGAAATAAACTTCTTGACATAAAACCAATTATTGGTGAACATCAATCAGTTGTTCGAAACATTAGAAAAGAAGAAGTGTTTTGGCTTGACTCCGTTTAGGTCACACAAGAGTCACAAATTCATACTTACTACTAGGTGAAGAGCAACCACAATGTGTTGGTTGCGATGCACCATTCACTGTACGTCCCTTCCTTTTGGAGTGTTGCGATTTTGCACAAGTAAGAAATAATTGCTTCCATGTTGATAACATGAAAGAATTATTTCAAGATATACATATTGATAGTATTATGACATTTTTAAGACAAACTAGAGCAGCAGTCGATGGTACACCATCGCAAATACCCGCTTTTTTATCTATAACCTTTACCTTGGGGTCAAGGTCACACAAAATGTAGCTCAGTACCTTCTACATAATGTGACCTATGGGCCTGTGAAGTTTGAAGTTGATATGTCCAACGGTTAAGGAGGAGATGCATTTACACAAGAAAATACATTATATGACCTTGACCTAGTTGTTAAGGTCACACAAAATGTTGTCCAGTGCCCTCCAAATCATATGACCTATGTACCTGCCAAATTTGAAGTTGCTACGTCCAACACTTTAGGAGAAGATGGATTTACAAGAAAGTAAATCATATGACCTTGACCTTGGAGTCAAGGTCACACAAAATGTTGCCCAGTACCATCCACATCATGTGACCTATGCACCTGTAAACTTTGAAGTTGCTATGTCCAATGGTTCAGAAGATTCATTTACAAGAAAATACATTATTTGACCTTGGGGTATTTGACCTTGACCCCAAGGTCAAGGTCACATGAAGTGTTGCCTAGTAACCTCAACATCATGTGACCTATGCACAGGCAAAATTTGAAGTTGCTACTTCCAAAACATTATGAGGAGATGCGTTTTCAAGAAAATACATTATTTGACCTTTGACCTTGACCTTGAGGTCAAGGTCACACAAAACATCGCCCAGTACCCTTGACATCATGTGACCTATGCACAGGCAAAATTTGAAGTTGCTGCTTCGAAAACTTTATGAGGAGATGCATTTACAAGAAAATACATTATTTGACCTTTGACCTTGACCTTGGGGTCAAGGTCACACGAAATGTCACCCAGTACCCTCTACATCATATGATCTATGCACCTACAAAGTTTGAAGTTGCTACGACCAACCGTTTAGGAGAAGATACAATTACAAGAAACGTGACGGACGGACGGACAGACAGACAGACGCACGGACGGACGGACAGACGACGGACCGACTTTGGTACGAAATTAATATACCCTATTTTTCTTACGAAAAAGCGGGTATAATAAATCTTTCTAACAAAATCTAATTGCTATTTTTAAAATCATATTTTGTTTTACATTTGTATCAGACCATAATACAGATTTTTTAATGTTGTATTCTGTTCAGTTAAAGAACATGTACAGTTATCTGAATAGCTCTTTGAAACTGTTAGATATTGTACGTGGTCTCTCCTGTCAACAATCGTATTGCAACTAATTATCATTATACAAACTCATCATCATCATTCCTTTTATTTTATCTTATAAATTTTTACTTTTTCCATCTTCCTCATGTTTAATTTAATACCGTCTGGCGCTTATGACCCACAAGGGTTGATGCGTCGTTAAGAACCAAACAAACAAACAAAACTTTCCTTTGAGACAGGTTTCAACAGGCTTCTGTAATTTCAGTCATTAGACAACAACCCACTTTAGTTAAGGGCTTCAAAGATGGCTAGATTTTTTGAAAAGCTTATACTTGTCTTTGACATGCTCATAAGTCTGAAAGGTATCAGGATCATAAGATGGAAGAATATTGAAAGATTTTTTCTCTATAAAGGATCGAGTCAACATTTTTCATTGTTGGTTGTCTTTCAGGCATTTAGTTAAGAGTGTGTACCAAAAACATAATTTACTTATTTTTAAACCAAAACATATGTTGTGGGTACTCAAAAGAACCGTCCTAATGAGACGGTTCTTTTGAGCACCCTAAACATATGCTATAACTGATGGGTAAGATAATATTTACAATTTAATGCTAAAATATTTTTTTTTTATCCAAACCTATATCTTTCATTTTTTGCATTATCTGTGCTTGAAGATAGGCTTTGTCCTCATGGACAGTACAGACATTCTGTGGCATCTCCTCGGGCTCTCAGTTACAGTATAGAAAAAGTGATTTTTTAGACCTGTGACTTCAAAACATAAAACTACAACTGTCTTAACATTTATTGAGATCTGTTAAGCTGATTGGTCAAGAATGGTCATCTAATCGTATTGACCTGTATTTCATTTTTCAATGAACTTTGGATCGTATTCATGAGGGGCGGGGACATTCACAGCAGAACTTCTTTTGTGATACTGTACACTGCTTCTATGAAGAGAAATGGACAGTCGGCAACTACTTACACTTTACTTTATACACTTACACAAATATTTTCAGGTGGAAAAGCAAAGATTAACTCACATACGACGCTCAAATTAACAATATTCAGGCCAATCAACTGTCGAATGCGATCTTGCCGCCATCTTATTTTTTTGAACTTCATGACATCATCGTACGCGTCATAGTGCACGTCATAGTCTAAATGCATGAAACTTTATTAACTGGTAATGTCATTTTAAGGAAAACATAATTAAAAAATACTTAAGAAAAAGAATAACGAAAGAAGTTGTAATTATGATTGAAATTTATTTTTCTGCGTTTACAGAGTTTTGAAATGTCGTTTAAATTACATCTAATTTTAGCTTTGGTTTTCATGCAAATTAGATGTAATTTTTCCGACATTTCATACCTCAGTGAAACACAGAAAAATAACTTTCAATTCTTAAATGAGACCTACTCACCCAACAGTGATATTTTAACCTGTGCATCCTGCATCTGTTACTCATCATTTTATATCAGGGGATGCAACGTTTTTATTTCAGCGAGTCCCAGGATGCAATGGTATTGCAGATTTGTCATGAAAAATAGTGTTCTGGACTCATAAGTTTGCAGTTAGGCCCATTGATATGGGAAACAGCGAGTCGTAGGACCCATAAGCTCACAGGGTTCGCACAGGCTTGAAAAGTACTTGAATTTAGAGGGCTTTCTTGAAAAGTCCTTGAAAATGAAATCTGCCTTGAAAAGTACTGGAAAAGCACTCAAAAACCTTGAAAAGTCCTTGAATTCTACTATTTTCTGTAGGTCTTAGCACTGTTGATGGGACCTAAATCAGTATAAAATTGTTGTGCCTTTATTTGGTGCAGCATATGCTGCACCAAATATAGGCACAACAATTTTATACTAATTTTCCAGTACTAATGTCTCCATTATCCCAGTCTAGCATTTCTGAAGTAGAATTTTAACACTTAGATCAGTATTTTTCATTAACTTGAAGTCCTTGAAAACTGTTTGAGAGGCTTTCAGAAGTCCTTGAATTTTACTCATACTTGCTTGTATGAACCCTGGCTCAAACTTGTAAATGAATCACTGCCCAAGCTATTGAATTAAGCTGTTTAGTACTCTCTATTTACATTGCCTGTCTTTCTATACTTTCAGTCCATGCATTATTGTGAAAACAAATAACCCTTTGTATACTAATGATATATTCCATCTGGTTTGATACAATAAACTTGGGATAGTCCATTGTACATATCTAGATGTGTCAGATTATGATTTTCATAAATATTGTATTCTTTTGTCTGAAGATCTTTTTAACCTTTACAAACATTTCATTTGGGTCTTCACTGTTTGCAAAACAACTTGTTTAGGGGTTTCCTGAATACAAAGGATTAAGATGAAATAAAAACATGATTTTCTTCAACATCTTGCATAAGTTCAAAAATAGTTTCCCTCCCAATAGCTTCCTAACACTACCATGTCATGTCTTGGAAAATGTCATAGAATCATTTGATCTCAACAGCTGATCCTTAGACTATGAATACTTGGACAAGCTCAAAGAGTTGTTCCCTCTCAACAGATTCCTTACACTATCAATGTCTATCAATGTTGTGGACAAGTTCAAAGAATTGTTCCCTCTCAACAGCTTCCTTACGCTACCAATGTCTATCAATGTCGTGGACAAGTTCAAAGAATTGTTCCCTCTTAACATCTTCCTTACACTATCAATGTCTTGGACAAGTTCAAAGAATTGTTCCCTCCTAGCTTACACTATCAATGTCTTGGACAAGCTCACAGAATTGTTTACTCCTAACTTACACTTTCAATTTCTTGGACAGGTTCATAGAATTTTTCCTCTCAACAACTTCTTGGACAAGTTCATAGAATTGTTTTCTTTCAACAGCTTCCTTACACTGTCAATATCTTGGACACATCCATAGAATTATTTTCTTTCAACAGCTTCCATACACTATCAATATCTTGGACACATCCATAGAAATGTTTTCTTTCAACAACTTCCTTACGCTATCAATTTCTTGGACACATTCATAGAATTGTTTTCTTTCAACAGCTTCCTTACACTGTCAATATCTTGGACACATCCATAGAATTGCTTTCTTTCAACAACTTCCGTACTCTATCAATATCTTGGACACATCCATAGAATTGCTTTCTTTCAACAACTTCCTTACACTATCAATATTTTGGACTAGTTCATAGAATTGTTTTCTTTTGACAGCATCCTTACACTATCAATACTTTGGACACATTCATAGAATTGTTTTCTTTCAACAACTTCCTTACACTATCAATACTTTGGACAAGTTCATAGAATTGTTTTATTTCAACAGCTGATCCTTAGACTATCAATGTTTATGACAAAATCAAATCATAGAATTGTTCCATCTCAACAGCTTCCTTTCACTATTGATGTCTTAGGTCCGGTTAAGCAAAAATTTTCAGCGTACAATTGCTATTATTGTCTTATCCATCCGTTTAAACATGTGTTTTGGGTGCTCAAAAGAACCGCCTCATTGAGACGGTTCTTTTGAGCACCCACAACATATGTTTTAGGATGAGAAATTAGAAAAATAATTCTCAGTTACGCACTCTTATCTGGGGGCCTGGATGTCTTAGGCAAGTTCATTGAAATGGTTCATCTCAACAGCTGATTCATACAGTATAGATGTCTCGGACATTGCAAGAAAAATTCAAAGAATTGTTTTCTCTCAACAGCTGATTCTCTTTCTCAATGTCTTGAACAAGTGCATAGAATTGTTTTCTCTCGACAACAATATCAATGTCTTGGTTAAGTTTATAGATTTTGCTAGCTCAAAAACTTCTTTAAGCTATCAATGTCTTGGACAAGTTCATAGAATTGTTTCCCCCTAACTTTACAATATCAATTTCTTGGACAGGTTCATAGAATTTTTTCCTCTCAAAAACTTCATTACACTATCATTGTCTTGGACAAGTTCATAGAATTGTTTCCTTTGAACAATTGTTTCCTTTGAACAAATTCCTTAAATTATCCATATCTTGGACAGGAATAAAGATTTGTTTCCTCTCAATAGTTGATCCATGACATCCATCCATACACTAAGGAGAATATTTTTTGACAAGTCAAAGATGGTTTTGTTACTCTCACTCTAAGAATGTCTTCAAAAGATCATAGATTGATTTTATCTAAATAGCTTTCTTACACCTTCAAGACCTAGGACAAGTTCATAGAATTATTTTCTCTTACTAGAAATTATCAAACAGTGATGAATGCTTCTTGATATGCATGGTAAACAGGATAAATGTTGTTTAAAGTTAAGAAGCTTCTAGAAAAGTTTGTTATCAAAACTTAATTTTCTTACTCCTCAACCAAAAATATGTTATGGTTACTCAAAAGAGTCATGTAGGTGAGACAGTTCTTTTGAGTACCCTTAACATATGTGATAATTAATGGGTAGAAAATATTTTGAATTTTACTTTGAAACAAGATTGTCCTAACACTTTACTCCATAAGCTATTTTGAGATCATGAGATCATTTTCTATTTTTAGACAACATTGGAAAAATTCAAGGAAGAATTAAGTTAAGTTTTGAATTCTTTTAAAATATTGTGGAAAATGAAGCATTTGCTCCAAAAGAGCAAATGCTCCATTTTCCATAATATTTTCAAATCCATGGTATTTTAAAAGCGTCAAAAGGCACTATTGATAAGTTAGGGGTCTTTCATGCAAACCAAAAATCTATGTTTCTTGATCCACATCTGAATTGAGGGTGAGGTTGGCGCCGTTTAACCGGTTTAAGCCCTTCAGTAAAATATTTTACTGACCGTTCCAAGGCGGTACTTCTTTTGTGGATCTTTTATGTTTTTGTTCTGTCTTGTGTATGCTATGTCTTTGTGCGCATCTGTTTATATGTGCTTTGTGGTCACCTGCTGGGAAAGGGCTGACCTCTTGGCTCTCATTTTTGGTGTCTAAATGTGATTTTGTCACTTTCCCATTGGTATCCTGGGTCAGGTGTGGTACTTATTTTGTATCGATTCCTGATCTTTGCACCCTTACTTACTTAAATGTATCAATTTTCTTCATATTTTGTGCAAGCTCCTTCAAGTGTAATAACTATGGAACTGTGTACATTGTAGGCTTTCAGTGATTCCTCAAACATGTTTTTCTGGCCTTCTAAATATGCTTTCTTATCCTATATATCCTTTTCTCATGATCATATAAATAAATTGCTTATTAATCCATATTTCACTATGTTATGTACGTATTATTAGTAGCATGCTGTTACCATCTATAATGAAGGGCATTTAGTAAATGTGCATCATTCTATTACATCACCCCTTTTGCACTCAGGTCACACTTTTATAGAAATTGGTCCATCCTGAATGCAAAAGGGTAAATTAAGGTAATTCTGAGTTCAGATTAGATCCAGAACATAACATGGAGTTTTAAGTTTATCAACTATGTTACCCAGAGTGTTGTTTGTCATCAGCATAGTGTAGTGCTGATTTTGATTCTGTTTGAGTAAAATTAAGTTATGGAACCCGTGAGTTCTTCCTGCATCCTTGTGTTCATACAAGGAACCAACTGTCTGATTAATTTTGTGCACTTTTCTCAAATTGTTGAGCAATTATGAATGGATTTTCTGTCCCAGTTGAAAAAAATTACACTGTCACTTCTGCGACAAAATATTGCATCAAATTTCTCATATGTATATAGGCACTTTGGTCAAAGGGACCTAAGACATTTTTTTTTTCAATTATTTTAGTAAATATTATTGTTTGATTTTTTCATCAGAATAACAAGGGTTTTTTGACCAATATGACCCCCATGCTGGGGGCCTTGGAAGGCTGATGTGCTTTCCATTGGTAATTCTCATGAACAGACTCAATGAAACAGAGACTGCCATTTAATTCTAATTTTTGTAGGATCTCTCTTTTTCTGAGGGACTCCTTTTTGACAGATCATTTTGAAATTTATTTTCCCTGACTGATGCATAATTTCATTTGCTGATTTTTTTTGATTTTTGATTTTTTAATTTTTATTTTTTTTGATGTGATGCTTTTTTATTTTTTTTTAGTTGAAACTTTCTCCTTGTCAACAGTTTTTCAGTCATGTCTGGGCGTTTCCTGGGTAGAACCAGTACTAAGCACAAGATTAATTGTCTTGCTCAAGGACAAAACATATTGCATCTGGTGAGGCTCGGACCAGCGACCTCAAGTCAGTCACTCTCCCACTGAGCCACTGCACACCTTGGATTTTATTTTGGAATACCTGATATATATTGTAACTTGAATCACACTTTTCCTTTTCAATATCATTTAATCTGTCTTAACTAAAAATTTGTTTGTTTTCTTTTTTTCTTCTTTTTTTTTCTTTTGTTTAATTGTTTTTATAAAGCAAAATGTTTTAAATTTTAAGTGTTAGGTTCTTAAATAACCTTGTTATTCAAAAGAATACAATGAGTATTTGATGGATATAAATTGATCATTCACATACACTTGAGATTGCAGAAATGACAGATAAATCAATTCATAAAAACACAATTTGAGGGATGTGCTGGTAAATACTGTTGCAAACTATATATACATTGTTCCTGAGTAAAGTACCAAATTATGTTTTTTTCATGAATGCAACATTGCACATTTGCTAAAATAAGTCCATTGAGTTCATTCGAAATCATCGAGCCCTGTTAGGGCAGCTAATGGGAATGTCATAAATCTTAAGTCCGTAACTTAATCACCTGTCACAAAGCAGATGGGAGATTTTTCATGTCAGTCAAATCATCAGTCTATCAGTCTACTACTTTCATGTCTGCTCCATATCTCCTGAACCCTTTGAATGATTATCATCTAAGTTTCCTCAAATAATCCTCTCAATAAGATTGTATGTGTGTTGCCCCTGATTCAGCTACCCAGTCTTTAGGTCATAGTTCTAGGTCATAGTGTTTACCCTTGAATTTTGTTTCTGCTCCATATCTCCTGAACCTTTAGAATTATTCTCATAAGACTTCACTCAAATATTCAAATATGACCGTTCCAAGGCGGTACTTCTTTTGTGGATCTTTTATGTTTTTGTTCTGTCTTGTGTATGCTATGTCTTTGTGCGCATCTGTTTATATGTGCTTTGTGGTCACCTGCTGGGAAAGGGCTGACCTCTTGGCTCTCATTTTTGGTGTCTAAATGTGATTTTGTCACTTTCCCATTGGTATCCTGGGTCAGGTGTGGTACTTATTTTGTATCGATTCCTGATCTTTGCACCCTTACTTACTTAAATGTATCAATTTTCTTCATATTTTGTGCAAGCTCCTTCAAGTGTAATAACTATGGAACTGTGTACATTGTAGGCTTTCAGTGATACCTCAAACATGTTTTTCTGGCCTTCTAAATATGCTTTCTTATCCTATATATCCTTTTCTCATGATCATATAAATAAATTGCTTATTAATCCATATTTCACTATGTTATGTACGTATTATTAGTAGCATGCTGTTACCATCTATAATGAAGGGCATTTAATAAATGTGCATCATTCTATAACATCACCCCTTTTGCACTCAGGTTACACTTTTATAGAAATTGGTCCATCCTGAATGCAATAGGGTAAATTAAGGTAATTCTGAGTTCAGATTAGATCCAGAACATAACATGGAGTTTTAAGTTGAACAACTATGTTACCCCAAGTGTTGTTTGTCATCAGCATAGTGTAGTGCTGATTTTAATTCTGTTTGAGTAAAATTAAGTTATGGAACCTGTGAGTTCTTCCTGCATCCTTGTGTTCATACAAGGAACCAACTGTCTGATTAATTTTGTGCACTTTTCTCAAATAGTTGAGCAATTATGAATGGATTTTCTGTCCCAGTTGAAAAAAACTACACTGTCACTTCTGCGACAAAATATTGCATCAAATTTCTCATATGTATATAGGCACTTTGGTCAAAGGGACCTAAGACATTTTTTTTTTCAATTATTTTAGTAAATATTATTGTTTGACTTTTTTCATCAGAATAACAAGGGTTTTTTGACCAATATGACCCCCATGCTGGGGGCCTTGGAAGGCTGATGTGCTTTCCATTGGTAATTCTCATGAACAGACTCAATGAAACAGAGTCTGCCATTTAATTCTAAATTTTGTAGGATCTCTCTTTTTCTGAGGGACTCCTTTTTGACAGATCATTTTGAAATTTATTTTCCCTGACTGATGCATAATTTCATTTGCTGATTTTTTTTGATTTTTGATTTTTTAATTTTTATTTTTTTTGATGTGATGCTTTTTTATTTTTTTTTAGTTGAAACTTTCTCCTTGTCAACAGTTTTTCAGTCATGTCTGGGCGTTTCCTGGGTAGAACCAGTACTAAGCACAAGATTAATTGTCTTGCTCAAGGACAAAACATATTGCATCTGGTGAGGCTCGGACCAGCGACCTCAAGTCAGTCACTCTCCCACTGAGCCACTGCACACCTTGGATTTTATTTTGGAATACCTGATATATATTGTAACTTGAATCACACTTTTCCTTTTCAATATCATTTAATCTGTCTTAACTAAAAATTTGTTTGTTTTCTTTTTTTCTTCTTTTTTTTTCTTTTGTTTAATTGTTTTTATAAAGCAAAATGTTTTAAATTTTAAGTGTTAGGTTCTTAAATAACCTTGTTATTCAAAAGAATACAATGAGTATTTGATGGATATAAATTGATCATTCACATACACTTGAGATTGCAGAAATGACAGATAAATCAATTCATAAAAACACAATTTGAGGGATGTGCTGGTAAATACTGTTGCAAACTATATATACATTGTTCCTGAGTAAAGTACCAAATTATGTTTTTTTCATGAATGCAACATTGCACATTTGCTAAAATAAGTCCATTGAGTTCATTCGAAATCATCGAGCCCTGTTAGGGCAGCTAATGGGAATGTCATAAATCTTAAGTCCGTAACTTAATCACCTGTCACAAAGCAGATGGGAGATTTTTCATGTCAGTCAAATCATCAGTCTATCAGTCTACTACTTTCATGTCTGCTCCATATCTCCTGAACCCTTTGAATGATTATCATCTAAGTTTCCTCAAATAATCCTCTCAATAAGATTGTATGTGTGTTGCCCCTGATTCAGCTACCCAGTCTTAAGGTCATAGTTCTAGGTCATAGTGTTTACCCTTGAATTTTGTTTCTGCTCCATATCTCCTGAACCTTTAGAATTATTCTCATTAGACTTCACTCAAATATTCAAATATGACCGTTCCAAGGCGGTACTTCTTTTGTGGATCTTTTATGTTTTTGTTCTGTCTTGTGTATGCTATGTCTTTGTGCGCATCTGTTTATATGTGCTTTGTGGTCACCTGCTGGGAAAGGGCTGACCTCTTGGCTCTCATTTTTGGTGTCTAAATGTGATTTTGTCACTTTCCCATTGGTATCCTGGGTCAGGTGTGGTACTTATTTTGTATCGATTCCTGATCTTTGCACCCTTACTTACTTAAATGTATCAATTTTCTTCATATTTTGTGCAAGCTCCTTCAAGTGTAATAACTATGGAACTGTGTACATTGTAGGCTTTCAGTGATACCTCAAACATGTTTTTCTGGCCTTCTAAATATGCTTTCTTATCCTATATATCCTTTTCTCATGATCATATAAATAAATTGCTTATTAATCCATATTTCACTATGTTATGTACGTATTATTAGTAGCATGCTGTTACCATCTATAATGAAGGGCATTTAATAAATGTGCATCATTCTATAACATCACCCCTTTTGCACTCAGGTTACACTTTTATAGAAATTGGTCCATCCTGAATGCAATAGGGTAAATTAAGGTAATTCTGAGTTCAGATTAGATCCAGAACATAACATGGAGTTTTAAGTTGAACAACTATGTTACCCCAAGTGTTGTTTGTCATCAGCATAGTGTAGTGCTGATTTTAATTCTGTTTGAGTAAAATTAAGTTATGGAACCTGTGAGTTCTTCCTGCATCCTTGTGTTCATACAAGGAACCAACTGTCTGATTAATTTTGTGCACTTTTCTCAAATTGTTGAGCAATTATGAATGGATTTTCTGTCCCAGTTGAAAAAAACTACACTGTCACTTCTGCGACAAAATATTGCATCAAATTTCTCATATGTATATAGGCACTTTGGTCAAAGGGACCTAAGACATTTTTTTTTCAATTATTTTAGTAAATATTATTGTTTGACTTTTTTCATCAGAATAACAAGGGTTTTTTGACCAATATGACCCCCATGCTGGGGGCCTTGGAAGGCTGATGTGCTTTCCATTGGTAATTCTCATGAACAGACTCAATGAAACAGAGTCTGCTGTTTAATTCTAAATTTTGTAGGATCTCTCTATTTCTGAGGGACTCCTTTTTGACAGATCATTTTGAAATTTATTTTCCCTGACTGATGCATAATTTCATTTGCTGATTTTTTTTTATTTTTTATTTTTTAATTTTTATTTTTTTGATGTGATGCTTTTTTATTTTTTTCAGTTGAAACTTTCTCCTTGTCAACAGTTTTTCAGTCATGTCTGGGCCTTTCCTGGGTAGAACCAGTACTAAGCACAAGATTAATTGTCTTGCTCAAGGACAAAACATATTGCATCTGGTGAGGCTCGGACCAGCGACCTCAAGTCAGTCACTCTCCCACTGAGCCACTGCACACCTTGGATTTTATTTTGGAATACCTGATATATATTGTAACTTGAATCACACTTTTCCTTTTCAATATCATTTAATCTGTCTTAACTAAAAATTTGTTTGTTTTCTTTTTGTTTTCTTTTTTTTTCTTTTGTTTAATTGTATTTATAAAGCAAATTGTTTTAAATTTTAAGAGTTAGGTTCTTAAATAACCTTGTTATTCAAAAGAATACAATGAGTATTTGATGGATATAAATTGATCATTCACATACACTTGAGATTGCAGAAATGACAGATAAATCAATTCATAAAAACACAATTTGAGGGATGTGCTGGTAAATACTGTTGCAAACTATATATACATTGTTCCTGAGTAAAGTACCAAATTATGTTTTTTTTTCATGAATGCAACATTGCACATTTGCTAAAGTAAGTCCATTGAGTTCATTCGAAATCATTGAGCCCTGTTAGGGCAGCTAATGGGAAAGTCATAAATCCTAAGTCCGTAACTTAATCACCTGTCACAAAGCAGATGGGAGATTTTTTCATGTCAGTCAAATCATCAGTCTATCAGTCTACTACTTTCATGTCTGCTCCATATCTCCTGAACCCTTTGAATGATTATCATCTAAGTTTCCTCAAATAATCCTCTCAATAAGATTGTATGTCAAACATGTTTTTCTGGCTCTCCCTGATTCAGCTACCCAGTCTTAAGGTCATAGTTCTAGGTCATAGTGTTTACCCTTGAATTTTGTTTCTGCTCCATATCTCCTGAACCTTTAGAATTATTCTCATTAGACTTCACTCAAATATTCCCCTCATCAAGATGGTTTGCAGAACTCATGACTTGGCAGATAGACTCAAGGTCAAGGTCATACTTCAAGGTCTTGGGATTTACCCTTCAACTTGGTGTTGGCTCATTATATCCCCTTTGAATGATTTTCATTAAACTTCATTCAAATGTTCTCCTCAGTGCATGAATCAGCTACCCATACTGGAGGTCACACTTCAAGGTCAAAAGATTCTGTTGGCTGAGTTTTAGCTATCTTCCAGACTGCTGTCTTGATAACTAAAAGACTAAGCTGATCAGGGCATTTGTTGTCTAACTCAGTTGAAGTTGTACTACATTCACAAGTTCCAGTCATTTTACCTGTTAACCACATTTCAATTTCTCCCTTAAGTATTCTTAGCATGTACCACATCAGAAATTCTCACTTCATTACTGTTAAGATTAAACTGTACCATATTTATTCCTTACACATAAGTACTTGTTGGTTTGATTTGTACAAGATTGAATTTCTTGCTTATGTACTCTTCAAATTACCAGGTCTGCAGATAACAGTGTGTTCTTGAAAATTATTTTACTTATTTCTCAACCAAAGCATTTTGTTGTTGGGTTCTTCTCAACAGCTGATTGTTACATTATCAATGCCTTAGACAAGTTCATAGAACTGCTTCTTTTCAACAGCTGACTGTTACATTATCAATGTCTTGGACAAGTTCATAGAACTGCTTCTTTTCAACAGCTGATTGTAACACTATCAATGCCTTAGACAAGTTCATAGAACTGTTTCTTTTCAACAGCTGATTGTTACATTATCAATGTCTTGGACAAGTTCAAAGAATTGTTTCTTCTCTATAGCTTTCTTGCACTATCAATGTCTTGGACAAGTTCATAGAATTGTTTCCTCTCTACAGCTGATACTTTTACACTATCAAGGTCTTAGACAAGTTCAAAGAATTGTTTCTTCTATACAGCTTCCTTACGAAATCAATGTCTTGGACAAGTTCAAAGAATTGTGTCCTCTTCAACAGCTGTTCCTTACAGCATTAATGTCTTAGACAAGTTCATTGAATTGTTTTCTCTTATCAGCTTCCTTACACTGAAGTTTCAATGTCTTAGACTAGATTGAAGATTGGTTTCTTCATAACAGATGTGTTTTTGAAGGATAAAATTATTAACAGTGAAGAATGCTTCTTGCATATATACATGGTAAACAGGATAAATGTTGTTTTACCCTATACTCCATATTAACACATTTTGATGCCTTTGTTGAAAATGTGGAAAATTGAGCATTTAAAATAATGGTCAATTTTCCATAATATTTTCAAGTATTCAAAACTTTACTCAAATTTTTCATTGTTATCTAAAAAAGAAGATTATGTCATGATCTAAAAATAGCCTGTGGAGTAAAGGGCTATAATATAAAGTGGAAAAGTTTGTAATCAAAACTTAATTTTCTTACCCCTCAACCAAAAATATCGTATAGTTACTCAAAAGAGTCATGTCAGTGAGACAGTTCTTTTGAGTACCCTAAACATATTTGAAAATAAATGGGTAAGAAAATATTTTAATTTTACTTTGAATACAAGATTGTCTTAACACTCTACTCCATAAGCTATTTTGAGATCATGAGATCATTTTCTATTTTTAGACAACATTGAAAAATTCAAGAAAGAATTAAGGTAAGTTTTGAATTCTTTTGAAAATATTATGGAAAATGGAGCATTTGCTCTCAAAGAGCAAATGCTCCATTTTCAATAATATTTTCAAATACATGATATTTCAAAAGGGTCAAAAGGCGCTATTAACGAGTAATGGGTTAATGCATCAACCTTGGTATGCCGTTTCTTCATATTTTGTGCAAGATCCTTCAAGTGTCATAACAATGGAACTGTGTACATTGTAGGCTTTCAGTGATTCCTGAAACATCCTTGTCTGGCCTTCTAAAAATGCTTCCTTATCCTATATATCCTTTTCTCATGATCATATAAATAAATTGCTTATTAATCCATATTTCACTATGTTATGTACGTATTATTAGTAGCATGCTGTTACCATCTATAATGAAGGGCATTTAATAAATGTGCATCATTCTATAACATCACCCCTTTTGCACTCAGGTCACACTTTTATAGAAATTGGTCCATCCTGAATGCAATAGGGTAAATTAAGGTAATTCTGAGTTCAGATTAGATCCAGTACATAACATGGAGTTTTAAGTTGAACAACTATGTTACCCAAAGTGTTGTTTGTCATCAGCATAGTGTAGTGCAGATTTTAATTCTGTTTGAGTAAAATTAAGTTATGGAACCTGTGAGTTCTTCCTGCATCCTTGTGTTCATACAAGGAACCAACTGTCTGATTAATTTTGTGCACTTTTCTCAAATTGTTGAGCAATTATGAATGGATTTTCTGTCCCAGTTGAAAAAAACTACACTGTCACTTCTGCGACAAAATATTGCATCAAATTTCTCATATGTATATAGGCACTTTGGTCAAAGGGACCTAAGACATTTTTTTTCAATTATTTTAGTAAATATTATTGTTTGATTTTTTCATCAGAATAACAAGGGTTTTTTGACCAAAATGACCCCCATGCTGGGGGCCTTGGAAGGCTGATGTGCTTTCCATTGGTAATTCTCATGAACAGACTCAATGAAACAGAGTCTGCTGTTTAATGTTAAATTTTGTAGGATCTCTCTTTTTCTGAGGGACTCCTTTTTGACAGATCATTTTGAAATTTATTTTCTCTGACTGATGCATAATTTCATTTGCTGATTTTTCTTATTTTTAAATTTTTCTTTTGATGTAATGCATTTTTTTTTTTTTAGTTGAAACTTTCTCCTTATCAACAACTTTTCAGTTATGTCTGGGCGTTTCCTGGGTAGAACCAGTACTAAGCACAAGATTAATTGTCTTGCTCAAGGACAAAACATATTGCATCTGGTGAGGCTCGGACCAGCGACCTCAAGTCAGTCACTCTCCCACTGAGCCACTGCACACCTTGGATTTTATTTTGGAATACCTGATATATATTGTTATTGAATCACACTTTTCCTTTTCAATATCATTTAATCTGTCTTAACTAAAAATTTGTTTGTTTTCTTTTTTTTTCTTTTTTTTTCTTTTGTTTAATTGTATTTATAAAGCAAAATGTTTTAAATTTTAAGAGTTAGGTTCTTAAATAACCTTGTTATTCAAAAGAATACAATGAGTATTTGATGGATATAAATTGATCATTCACATACACTTGAGATTGCAGAAATGACAGATAAATCAATTCATAAAAACACAATTTGAGGGATGTGCTGGTAAATACTGTTGCAAGCTATATATAGATTGTTCCTGAGTAAAGTACCAAATTATGTTTTTTTCATGAATGCAACATTGCACATTTGCTAAAGTAAGTCCATTGAGTTAATTCATTCGAAATCATCGAGCCCTGTTAGGGCAGCTAATGGGAAAGTCATAAATCTTAAGTGCATAACTTAATCACCTGTCACAAAGCAGATGGGAGATTTTTCATGTCAGTCAAATCATCAGTCTATCAGTCTACTACTTTCATGTCTGCTACATATCTCCTGATCTCTTTGAGTGATTATCATCTAACTTCCTCAAATAATCCTCTCAATAAGATTGTATGTGTGTTGCCCCTGATTCATTTACCCAGTCTCAGGGTCATAGTTCTAGGTCATAGTGTTTACCCTTGAATTTTGTTTCTGCTCCATATCATACTTCAAGGTCTTGGGATTTACCCTTCAATTTGGTGTCAGAGCTTTTTTTTGTCAGATTGACTTGGACCCCCCCTGATGAAAATTCCTGGATTGGCGCATGACCTAAAAGCAGTGCTTAGTATTAATAGGAAAACCGATAATCATTCAAGTGTTCTATTTTTAGATGCTGTATTTTATTATCAATAGTCAATACCCACATGTTAACTGCATTTATTGGAAACACTTCATTTGGAACAACACAGCTTTCTTCCTCTGAAATAGTATTTTTGAGTTGCTTCCCTTTCCTGGAGAGATCTTTTTTGACATGTGCACAGAGCGTAACGCTTAAACTGAAGCTTCACAATAGTAAATATATTGCCAATACTGCACTTATTGCGGATTAATTGATGTGTTTAGAGACTTAGATATGCATAATTAGAACTTGTGAGGACATCATGTGTGAAAAATAGTGTTTGCAAGGTAGGCCTTTTGTTTGGAGATGACACACACAGACCTTTAGAATGCTGAATTTGAGGTGCGGTCAATATATCCGAAATCCATTTTTTCCAGGATTTTGGGGTCAAAAGTGGGGGTTAGGGTTGTGTATTCTTGCGGATTATACACAGCTGTATACAGTAATTTTCCCGACATTTCATACCGCAGTGAAATGCTGAAAAATAACTTTCAATTCTTATAATTATAACGTCTTTTGTTATTTTTTCTCCTTGGTATTTATTAATTATGTTTTCCTTAAAATTACGTTTCCAGTTTATAAAGGTTCACGCATTTAGACTATGACGTGCACTATGTATGGTACGTACGTAGATGTCATGATGTTGAAAAAAGGAGATGGCAGCAAGATCACATTAGACAGCTGATCGACATGAATACTGTTAATTAAACCCTTTAAGCCCCAAGAAAAAACTGCATCTGAAAATGTCTGCTGAAGTCGTCTGCTGCAAATATCTGCCTAACATTACTGACGAACTAAGTATAGAAGCAAAGAGTGTGGACCCAGAACAGACTGCTCCTATAGGAGCAGTCTGATGTGGGTCCACACTCTTTGCCATAGAGGCGTCTTAAACTTTTCAGCAGACGAGTAAAGCAGACAACTTTTGTTGCGATTTGCGCATTAAGGGTTAAGTATCATATATTAGTTATCCTTTGCTTTGCCACCTGAAAATATCTGTGTAAGTGTAAAGTAAAGTGTAAGTAGTTGCCGACTGTCCATTTCTCTTAATAGAAGCATTGCACAGTATCACAAAAGAAGTTCTGCCATGAATGTGTGATGCTCGGACATTTCGGCCGAGCACATTTCGGCCACGCACATTTTCGCCACGGACATTTCCGCCTGGATATTTGGGTCACGAACATTTCGGCCACAGAAAATGGCAAAGGTGGACATTTCTGCCCTAACCATAAATTTTGGGTTTGGGATGTATGCATGCATTTAAATGTGTGATGCATTTCTTAATCTTCTGAAATCAAATATGCATGTGAATACTTATAGTAGATTCAAAGATGCATGATAATAGGATTATGCTATTTTTTATAGAAACAGGTAAATTATGGTGTATATTATACAGCAGTAAATGATATATACCTGTATAAAGTACCCATTGCCTGGATTAGTATTTATTTTTTGTTTACAACAATTCTCGTGTATCTTTGAATCTACTGACACATAACAATTGATGAATGTTTACTACTTTCCTGCTGAGCCTGGATTTATCTTTTTTCTTGAAAACACTGCAGATCCAGATCAGCCAGCTCCCTACCTGATCAGGACACACACTGTTTTTATCTCTGCTTGTTGTTGTTGTGTTTGTGTTTAACGTCTCACCAACAGCTAAGGTCATATGGAGACGGGGCCACGGCTTATAGTCTCATCTGACAGACTGGTGAAGCCGGGAATCAAACCTGCGACCCCTGGTTTACAAGGCAAGCGGCTTATCCACTACACCACAGCGGCTTCTATCTCTGCTTGTAAATATATGTAGTTTAAGAACTAATAAAAATTTTGGAGAAATATAGCATATAAGATTATTAAGACAATTAAGTATTTCCTAAGAAATGCATCAAACATTTATGCATGCACGCACCCCAACCCACAAGTTATGGTTAGGGCCGAAACGTTCCCTTTGGCTTTTTTCGTGGCCAAAATGTCCATGGCCAAAATGTCCAGGCCGAAACGTCCTAGAACGAAATGTCCGCGGCCGAAATGTCCTACATTAGAATGTGCCCGCCCCTCATGAATACAAACAGGAAGTACAATGAAAAATGAAATGCAGGTCAGATGACCGTTCTTGACCAATCAGATTCACTTATCTCAATAAATGTTTTGACAGTTGTAATTATAGAATGTTTCCTCTTCCATAGCTGATCCTTACAATAGTAATGTTTTGGATATGTTCATAGAATTGTTTCCTTTCAACAATTAGTCAAACATTACTTTTTGGGGTACTTCAAAGAATCATGTTAATATGATGGTTTTTTTGAATACGCAAAACATTTGTGAAGATAGATGGATAAGAACATAGTTTATTCTTTATATTGAAAAAAGAGAAAAATATATTAAACTCTTCTTATAAGCTACTAAATACATATTACTTGTTCTTTTTATGGCATGTTTTGCACAGGCCTCTGATGATAATTTAGGTCTACATTTAAGTCAATAAATACATCCTACTTGATCTTTGTGCAGTCAGATAATGCTAATTTAGGTCTACTGTATAAATAAATAGTACTTGATCTTTTTATAGCTTGTTTTGCACATGGAGCTAAAGCAACTGGAGTATTGCACCTCAAATGGAACACTGTTTTTCGTTTTTAAAATTTTACATACAAGTTACTTCATACTGAAAGTTTGCATGCGCATAGAAAAAGCAAAACCTTAGCTAGATTTCAATTTTGACGGAGAATAATATCATTTTTACTGCTCTGATATCTTGTAAAAATAAATAACTTTGTATTTGTTAGTATGAAAATACCCGTTCAGAACCCAATTTTTGTACCTTGGTTAGATATACCAGTATTTGCTAATCTATAATGATAATTTAGGTCTCCCTTTAAGTCAATAAATACATCCTACTTGATCTTTGCACAGTCAGTTAATGCTCTCTATATTCTCTGCTGCTGTTCCACCCTTCTTTTTTATATACCCTGCTGCTGCTGTGTCCTCTTGTTCCTCTCTTCTCTTTATATTCCCTGCTTGTTCTCCCCTTCTCTTTATATTCCCTACTTGTTCTCCCCTTCTCGTTATATTCCCTGATGCTGTCTGTCCTCTTGTTCTCCCCTTCCATTTATATTTCCTGATGCTGCTTTGACCTCTTGTTCCTCTCTTCTCTTTTTATTCCCTGCTTGTTCTCCCCTTCTCTTTATATTCCCTGCTGCTGCTTTGTCCTCTTGTTCTCCTCTACTCTATATATTCCCTGCTGCTGCTTTGTCCTCTTGTTTCCCTTTTCTTTATATTCCCTGCTGCTGCATTGTCCTCTTGTTATTCTCTTCTCTTTATAAACCCTGCTGCTGCTCTGTCCTTTTGTTCCTCTCTTCTAATTTTGTTCCCTTCTGCTATGTCCTCTTGTTCCACTTCTCTCTTATTCTCCCCTTCTTTTTATATTCCCTGCTGCTGATATGTCTCTCTGTTCCTCCCTTCTCTTTATATTCCCTGCTGCTGCTTCTATGTTCTCTTGTTCTCCCCTTCTCTTTATATTCCCTGCTGCTGTTATGTTCTCTTGTTCTCCCCTTCTCCCAATTATCCCTGCTGCTGCTCTGTCTTCCTGTTAAATTTTGCTCTTTATATTCCCTGCTGCTGTCTGTCCTCTTGTTCTCCCATTCTCTTTATATTCCCTGCTGCTGTCTGTCCTCTTATTCTCCCATTCTCTTTATATTCCCTGCTGCTGCTATGTCCTCTTGTTCTCTCCTTCTCTTAATATTCCCTGGTGCTGCCTTATCCTCTTTTCCTCCCTTTCTCTTTATATTCCTTGTTGCTGCCCTGTCCTCTTGTTCCCCTGTTCTATTTATATTCCCTGCTGCTGCTGCTATGTCCTCTTGTTCTCCCCTTCTCTTTATATTACCTGCTGCTGCTATGTCCTCTTGTTCTCCCCTTCTATTTATATTCCCTGCTGCTGTCTGTCCTCTTGTTCGTCCCTTCTCTTTATATACCCTGTTGCTGCCCTGTCCTCTTGTTCCTACCTTCTGTTTATATTCCCTGCAGCTGCTATGTCCTCTTGTTCTCCCCTTCTCTTTATTTTCCCTGCTGCTGTCTGTCCTCTTGTTCTCCCCTTCTCTTTATATTCCCTGCTGCTACTCTTCCTTCTAGTTTCATTTTTTATATTCCCTGCTGCTGCTCTGTCCTTTGTTCCTCCATTCTCTTATATTCCCTGCTGCTGCTATGTTCTCTTGTTCTCCCCTTCTCTTTAAATTCCCTGCTGCTGCTATGTCTCTCTGTTCCTTCTCTTTATATTCCTGCTGCTGCTTTGTTCTCTTGTTCTCCACTTCTCTTTATATTCCCTGCCGCTACTCTGCCTTCTTATTCCTCTCTTTATATTCCCTGCGGCTGCTCTGTCTTTTCTTCCCTTTTCTTTATATTCCCTGCTGCTGCTATGTTTTCTTGTTCTCCCATTTTCTTTATATTCCCTGCTGCTGCTCTGTCTTCCTGTTACTCTCTTCTCTTTATATTCACTGCTGTTGCTATTTCCATTTGTTCTCCCCTTCTCTTTATATACCCTGCTGCTGCTATGTCTCACTGTTCCTCCCTTCTCTTTATATTCCCTGCTGCTACTCTGCCTTCTTGTTCCTCTTTTCTCTTTATATTCCCTGCTGCTGCTCTGTCTTCCTGTTACTCTCTTCTCTTTATATTCACTGCTGCTGCTATTTCCTTTTGTTCTCCCCTTCTCTTTATATACCCTGCTGCTGCTATGTCTCTCTGTTCCTCCCTTCTCTTTATATTCCCTGTTGGTTCTATGTTCTCTTGTTCTCCCCTTCTCTTTATATTCCCTTCTGCTGCTTTGTCTTCCTTGTTCCTCTCTTCTCTATATTCCCTGCTGCTGCTATATTCTCTTGTTTTCCCCTTCTCTTTTTATTCCCTGCTGCTGCTCTGTCTTCCAGTTCCTCTCTTCTCAATATTCCCTGCTGCTTCTCTGCCTTCTTATTCCTCGCTTTATATACCCTGCTGCTGCTCTATCCTTTGTTCCTCCCTTCTCTTTATATTCCCTGCTGCTGCTTCTATGTTCTCTTGTTCTCCCCTTCTCTTTATATACCCTGCTGCTGCTATGTCTCTCTGTTCCTCCCTTCTCTTTATATTCCCTGCTGGTTCTATGTTCTCTTGTTCACCCTTTCTCTTTATATTCCCTTCTGCTGCTTTGTCTTCCTTGTTCCTCTCTTCTCTATATTCCCTGCTGCTGCTATATTCTCTTGTTCTCCCCTTCTCTTTATATACCCTGCTGCTGCTATGTCTCTCTGTTCCTCCCTTCTATTTATATTCCCTGCTGGTTCTATGTTCTCTTGTTCACCCTTTCTCTTTATATTCCCTTCTGCTGCTTTGTCTTCCTTGTTCCTCTGTTCTCTTTATATTCCCTGCAGCTGCTATGTCCTCTTGTTCTCCCCTTCTCTTTATTTTCCCTGCTGCTGTCTGTCCTCTTGTTCTCCCCTTCTCTTTATATTCCCTGCTGCTACTCTTCCTTCTAGTTTCATTTTTTATATTCCCTGCTGCTGCTCTGTCCTTTGTTCCTCCATTCTCTTATATTCCCTGCTGCTGCTATGTTCTCTTGTTCTCCCCTTCTCTTTAAATTCCCTGCTGCTGCTATGTCTCTCTGTTCCTTCTCTTTATATTCCTGCTGCTGCTTTGTTCTCTTGTTCTCAACTTCTCTTTATATTCCCTGCCGCTACTCTGCCTTCTTATTCCTCTCTTTATATTCCCTGCGGCTGCTCTGTCTTTTCTTCCCTTTTCTTTATATTCCCTGCTGCTGCTATGTTTTCTTGTTCTCCCATTTTCTTTATATTCCCTGCTGCTGCTCTGTCTTCCTGTTACTCTCTTCTCTTTATATTCACTGCTGCTGCTATTTCCATTTGTTCTCCCCTTCTCTTTATATACCCTGCTGCTGCTATGTCTCACTGTTCCTCCCTTCTCTTTATATTCCCTGCTGCTACTCTGCCTTCTTGTTCCTCTTTTCTCTTTATATTCCCTGCTGCTGCTCTGTCTTCCTGTTACTCTCTTCTCTTTATATTCACTGCTGCTGCTATTTCCTTTTGTTCTCCCCTTCTCTTTATATACCCTGCTGCTGCTATGTCTCTCTGTTCCTCCCTTCTCTTTATATTCATGCTGCTGCTATGTTCTCTTGTTCTCCCCTTCTTTTTATATTCCCTGCTGCTGCTATGTCTCTCTGTTCCTCCCTTTTCTTTATATTCCCTGCTGCTGCTTCTATGTTCTCTTGTTCTCCCCTTCTCTTTATATTCCCTGCTGCTGTTATGTTCTCTTGTTCTCCCCTTCTCCCAATTATCCCTGCTGCTGCTCTGTCTTCCTGTTAAATTTTGCTCTTTATATTCCCTGCTGCTGTCTGTCCTCTTGTTCTCATATTCTATTTATATTCCCTGCTGCTGTCTGTCCTCTTATTCTCCCATTCTCTTTATATTCCCTGCTGCTGCTATGTCCTCTTGTTCTCTCCTTCTCTTAATATTCCCTGGTGCTGCCTTATCCTCTTTTCCTCCCTTTCTCTTTATATTCCTTGTTGCTGCCCTGTCCTCTTGTTCCCCTGTTCTATTTATATTCCCTGCTGCTGCTGCTATGTCCTCTTGTTCTCCCCTTCTCTTTATATTACCTGCTGCTGCTATGTCCTCTTGTTCTCCCCTTCTATTTATATTCCCTGCTGCTGTCTGTCCTCTTGTTCGTCCCTTCTCTTTATATTCCCTGTTGCTGCCCTGTCCTCTTGTTCCTACCTTCTGTTTATATTCCCTGCAGCTGCTATGTCCTCTTGTTCTCCCCTTCTCTTTATTTTCCCTGCTGCTGTCTGTCCTCTTGTTCTCCCCTTCTCTTTATATTCCCTGCTGCTACTCTTCCTTCTAGTTTCATTTTTTATATTCCCTGCTGCTGCTCTGTCCTTTGTTCCTCCATTCTCTTATATTCCCTGCTGCTGCTATGTTCTCTTGTTCTCCCCTTCTCTTTAAATTCCCTGCTGCTGCTATGTCTCTCTGTTCCTTCTCTTTATATTCCTGCTGCTGCTTTGTTCTCTTGTTCTCCACTTCTCTTTATATTCCCTGCCGCTACTCTGCCTTCTTATTCCTCTCTTTATATTCCCTGCGGCTGCTCTGTCTTTTCTTCCCTTTTCTTTATATTCCCTGCTGCTGCTATGTTTTCTTGTTCTCCCATTTTCTTTATATTCCCTGCTGCTGCTCTGTCTTCCTGTTACTCTCTTCTCTTTATATTCACTGCTGCTGCTATTTCCATTTGTTCTCCCCTTCTCTTTATATACCCTGCTGCTGCTATGTCTCACTGTTCCTCCCTTCTCTTTATATTCCCTGCTGCTACTCTGCCTTCTTGTTCCTCTTTTCTCTTTATATTCCCTGCTGCTGCTCTGTCTTCCTGTTACTCTCTTCTCTTTATATTCACTGCTGCTGCTATTTCCTTTTGTTCTTCCCTTCTCTTTATATACCCTGCTGCTGCTATGTCTCTCTGTTCCTCCCTTCTCTTTATATTCCCTGTTGGTTCTATGTTCTCTTGTTCTCCCCTTCTCTTTATATTCCCTTCTGCTGCTTTGTCTTCCTTGTTCCTCTCTTCTCTATATTCCCTGCTGCTGCTATATTCTCTTGTTTTCCCCTTCTCTTTTTATTCCCTGCTGCTGCTCTGTCTTCCAGTTCCTCTCTTCTCAATATTCCCTGCTGCTTCTCTGCCTTCTTATTCCTCGCTTTATATACCCTGCTGCTGCTCTATCCTTTGTTCCTCCCTTCTCTTTATATTCCCTGCTGCTGCTTCTATGTTCTCTTGTTCTCCCCTTCTCTTTATATACCCTGCTGCTGCTATGTCTCTCTGTTCCTCCCTTCTCTTTATATTCCCTGCTGGTTCTATGTTCTCTTGTTCACCCTTTCTCTTTATATTCCCTTCTGCTGCTTTGTCTTCCTTGTTCCTCTCTTCTCTATATTCCCTGCTGCTGCTATATTCTCTTGTTTTCCCCTTCTCTTTTTATTCCCTGCTGCTGCTCTGTCTTCCAGTTCCTCTCTTCTCAATATTCCCTGCTGCTTCTCTGCCTTCTTATTCCTCGCTTTATATTCCCTGCTGCTGCTCTGTCCTTTTTACCCCCCTTTCCTTTATATTCTCTGCTGCTGCTATGTTCTCTTGTTCTCCCCTTTTCTTTTTATTCCCTGCTGCTTCTATGTTCTCTTGTTCCCCCCTTCTCTTTATATTCCCTGCTGCTGCTCTATCCTTTGTTCTCCCCTTCTCTTTATATTCCCTGCTGCTGCTCTGTCTTCCTGTTCCTATCTTCTCTATATTCCCTGCTGCTACTCTGCCTTCTTATTCCTCTTTTTATATTCCTGGCTGCTGCTCTGTCCTTTCTTCCCTTTTCTTTATATTCCCTGCTGCTGCTATGTTCTCTTGTTCTCCCATTCTCTTTATATTCCCTGCTGCTGCTCTGTCTTCCTGTTACTCTCTTCTCTTTATATTCACTGCTGCTGCTATTTCCATTTGTTCTCCCTTCTCTTAATATACCATGCTGCTGCTATTTCCATTTGTTCTCCCTTCTCTTTATATACCCTGCTGCTATGTTTCTCTGTTCTTCCCTTATCTTTATATTCCCTGCTGCTACTCTGCCTTCTTGTTCCTCTTTTCTCTTTATATACCCTGCTGCTGCTCTGTCTCTCTGTTCCTCCCTTCTCATAAAAATCCCAGCTGATTCTATGTTCTCTTGTTCTCCCCTTCTCTTTATATTCCCTTCTGCTGCTTTGTCTTCCTTGTTCCTCTCTTCTCTATATTCCCTGCCGCTGCTATATTCTCTTGTTCTCCCATTCTCTTTATATTCCCTGCTGCTGCTCTGTCTTCCTGTTACTCTCTTCTCTTTATATTCACTGCTGCTGCTATTTCCATTTGTTCTCCCCTTCTCTTTATATACCCTGCTGCTGCTATGTCTCTCTGTTCCTCCCTTCTCTTTATATTCCCTGTTGGTTCTATGTTCTCTTGTTCACCCTTTCTCTTTATATTCCCTTCTGCTGCTTTGTCTTCTTTGTTCCTCTCTTCTCTATATTCCCTGCCGCTGATATATTCTCTTGTTCTCCCCTTCTCTTTAAATTCCCTGCTGCTGCTATGTCTCTCTGTTCCTTCTCTTTATATTCCTGCTGCTGCTTTGTTCTCTTGTTCTCAACTTCTCTTTATATTCCCTGCCGCTACTCTGCCTTCTTATTCCTCTCTTTATATTCCCTGCGGCTGCTCTGTCTTTTCATCCCTTTTCTTTATATTCCCTGCTGCTGCTATGTTTTCTTGTTCTCCCATTTTCTTTATATTCCCTGCTGCTACTCTGCCTTCTTGTTCCTCTTTTCTCTTTATATTCCCTGCTGCTGCTCTGTCTTCCTGTTACTCTCTTCTCTTTATATTCACTGCTGCTGCTATTTCCTTTTGTTCTCCCCTTCTCTTTATATACCCTGCTGCTGCTATGTCTCTCTGTTCCTCCCTTCTCTTTATATTCCCTGTTGGTTCAATGTTCTCTTGTTCTCCCCTTCTCTTTATATTCCCTTCTGCTGCTTTGTCTTCCTTGTTCCTCTCTTCTCTATATTCCCTGCTGCTGCTATATTCTCTTGTTCTCCTATTCTTTTTATATTCCCTACTGCTGCTCTGTCTTCCTGTTACTCTCTTCTCATTATATTTTCTGCTGCTGCTATTTCCATTTGTTCTCCCCTTCTCTTTATATACCCTGCTGCTGCTCTGTCTCTCTGTTCCTCCCTTCTCTTTATATTCCCTGCTGGTTCTATGTTCTCTTGTTCTCCCCTTCTCTTTATATTCCCTTCTGCTGCTTTGTCTTCATTGTTCCTCTCTTCTCTATATTCCCTGCTGCTGCTATATTCTATTGTTTTCCCCTTCTCTTTTTATTCCCTGCTGCTGCTCTGTCTTCCAGTTCCTCTTCTCAATATTCCCTGCTGCTTCTCTGCCTTCTTATTCCTCGCTTTATATACCCTGCTGCTGCTCTATCCTTTGTTCCTCCCTTCTCTTTATATTCCCTGCTGCTGCTTCTATGTTCTCTTGTTCTCCCCTTCTCTTTATATACCCTGCTGCTGCTATGTCTCTCTGTTCCTCCCTTCTCTTTATATTCCCTGCTGGTTCTATGTTCTCTTGTTCACCCTTTCTCTTTATATTCCCTTCTGCTGCTTTGTCTTCCTTGTTCCTCTCTTCTCTATATTCCCTGCTGCTGCTATATTCTCTTGTTTTCCCCTTCTCTTTTTATTCCCTGCTGCTGCTCTGTCTTCCAGTTCCTCTCTTCTCAATATTCCCTGCTGCTTCTCTGCCTTCTTATTCCTCGCTTTATATTCCCTGCTGCTGCTCTGTCCTTTTTACCCCCCTTTCCTTTATATTCTCTGCTGCTGCTATGTTCTCTTGTTCTCCCCTTTTCTTTTTATTCCCTGCTGCTTCTATGTTCTCTTGTTCCCCCCTTCTCTTTATATTCCCTACTGCTGCTCTATCCTTTGTTCTCCCCTTCTCTTTATATTCCCTGCTGCTGCTCTGTCTTCTCTATATTCCCTGCTGCTACTCAGGCTTCTTATTCCTCGTTTTATATTCCTGGCTGCTGCTCTGTCCTTTTTTCTTCCCTTTTCTTTATATTCCCGGCTGCTGCTATGTCCTCTTGTTCTCCCCTTCTTTTTATATTCCCTGCTGCTGTCTGTCCTCTTGTTCTCCCCTTCTCTTTATATTCCCTGCTGCTGCTATGTCTCTCAGTTCCTTCTCTTTTTATTCCCTGCTTCTGCTGCCATGTTCTCTTGTTCTCCACTTCTCTTTATATTCCCTGCCGCTACTCTGCCTTCTTATTCCTATCTTTATATTCCCTGCTGCTGCTCTGTCCTTTCTTCCCTTTTCTTTATATTCCCTGCTGCTGCTCTGTCTTCCTGTTACTCTCTTCTCTTTATAATCACTGCTCCTGCTATTTCCATTTGTTCTCCCTTCTCTTAATATACCATGCTGCTGCTATTTCCATTTGTTCTCCCTTTTCTTTATATACCCTGCTGCTATGTTTCTCTGTTCCTCCCTTATCTTTATATTCCCTGCTGCTTCTCTGCCTTCTTGTTCCTCTTTTCTCTTTATATACCCTGCTGCTGCTCTGTCTCTCTGTTCCTTCTCTTTATATTCCCTGCAGGTTCTAAGTACTCTTGTTCTCCCCTTCTCTTTATATTCCCTTCTGCTGCTTTGTCTTCCTTGTTCCTCTCTTCTCTATATTCCCTGCCGCTGCTATATTCTCTTGTTCTCCCATTCTCTTTATATTCCCTGCTGCTGCTCTGTCTTCGTGTTCCTCTCTTCTCTATATTCCCTGCTGCTACTCTGCCTTCTTATTCCTCTCTTTATACTCCCTCCTGCTGATCTGTCTTACTGTTCCTCTCTTCTCTATATTCCTGCTGCTACTCTGCCTTCTTATTTCTCTTTTTATAAATTACCTGCTGCTGTTATGTTCTCTTGTTCTCCCCTTCTCTTTATATTCCCTGCTGCTGCTCAGTCCTCTTGTTCTGCTCTTCCCTTTATATTCCCTACTGCTGCTATGTCTCTCTGTTCCTCCCTTCTCTTTATATTCCCTGCTGCTGTTATGTTCTCTTGTTCTCCAATTCTCTTTATATTCCCTGCTGCTGCTCTGTCTTCCTGTTCCTCTCTTCTCTATATTCCTGCTGCTTCTCTGCCTTCTTGTTCCTCTCTTTATTCCCTACTGCTGCTCTGTCTTACTGTTCCTCTCTTCTCTGTGTTCCCTGCTGCTGCTCTGTCTTCTTTTTCCTCTCTTTACATTCCCTGCTGCTGCTGCTATGTTCTCTTGTTCTCCCCTTTTCTTTGTATTCCTTGCTGCTCTGTCTTCTTGTTCCTCTCTTTATATTCCCTGCTGCTGCTCTGTCTTCCTGTTCCTCATTTCTCTTTATATTCACTGCTGCTACTCTGTCTTCTTGTTCCTCTCTTCTCTATATTCCCTGCTGCTGCTATGTTCTCTTGTTCTCCCCTTCTCTGTCTATTCCCTGCTGCTGTTCTGTCTTCCTGTTCCTCTCTTCTCTTTATATTCACTGCTGATACTCTGCCTTCTTGTTCCTCTCTTTATATTCAACACTGCTGCTCTATCCTTTGTTCCTCTCTTCTCTTTATATTCCCTGCTGCTGCTCTGTCTTCTTGTTCCTCTCTTCTCTATATCCTATACTCTATATTCCCTTCTGTTTATATTCCTTGCTGCTGCTATGTCCTCTTGTTCTTCCCTTCTCTTATATTCCCTGCTGCTGCTATGTCCTCTTATTCTCCCCTTCTCTTTATATTCCCTGCTGCTGCTCTATCCTTTGTTCTTCCCTTCTCTTTATATTCCCTGCTGCTGCTATGTTCTCTTGTTCTCCCCTTTTCTTTATATTCCCTGCTGCTGCTCTGTCTTCCTGTTCCTCTCTTCTCTTTATATTCACTGCTGCTGCTATGTCCTCTTGTTCTCCCCTTTTCTTTATATTCCCTGCTGCTACTCTGCCTTCTTGTTCCTCTCGTTATATTCACCACTGCTGCTCTATCCTTTTTTTCCTCCCTTTTCTTTAAATTCCCTGCTGCTTCTATGTTCTCTTGTTATCCCCTTCTCTTAATATTCCCTGCTGCTACTCTGTCTTCATGTTCTTCTCTTCTCTATATTCCCTGCTGCTGCTACTCTGCCTTTTTATTCCTCTCTTTATATTCCCTGCTGCTGCTCTGTCCTTTTTTCTTCCCTATTCTTTATATTCCCTGCTGCTGCTATGTCCTTTTGTTCTTCCCTTTTCTTTATATTCCCTGCTGCTGCTCTGTCTTCTTGTTCCTCTCTTTATATTCCCTGCTGCTGCTATGTCTCTCTGTTCCCTCTCTTTATATTCCCTGTTGCTGCTATGTTCTCTTGTTCTCCCCTTCTTTTTATATTCCCTGCTGCTGCTATGTCTCTCTGTTCCTTCTCTTTATATTCCCTGCTGCTGCTTCTATGTTCTCTTGTTCTCCCCTTCTCTTTATATTCCCTGCTGCTGTTATATCCTCTTGTTCTCCCCTTCTCCCAATTATCCCTGCTGCTGCTCTGTCTTCCTGATAAATTTTGCTCTTTATATTCCCTGCTGCTATGTCCTCTGGTTCTCCTCTTCTCTTCATATTCCCTGCTGCTGTCTGTCCTATTGTTCTCTCCTTCTCTTAATATTCCCTGGTGCTGCCTTATCCTCCTTTCCCCCCTTCTCTTTATATTCCTTGTTGCTGCCCTGTCCTCTTGTTCCCCTGTTCTATTTATATTCCCTGCTGCTGCTATGTCCTCTTGTTCTCCCCGTCTCTCTATATTCCCTGCTGCTATGTCCTCTTGTTCTCCCCTTCTATTTATATTCCCTGCTGCTGTCTGTCCTCTTGTTCTCCCCTTCTCTTTTTATTCCCTGCTGCTGCTCAGTCCTATTTTTCCACTTTTCTCTTTATATTCCCTGTTGCTGCCCTCTCCTCTTGCTCACCTCTTCTTTTTATATTCCCTGTTGCTGCCCTGTCCTCTTGTTCCTACCTTCTCTTTATATTCCCTGCAGCTGCTATGTCCTCTTGTTCTCCCCTTCTCCATATTTTCCCTGCTGCTGTCTGTCCTCTTGTTCTCCCCTTCTCTTTATATTCCCTGTTGCTGCCCTCTCCTCTTATTCCTCCCTTCTCTTTAAATTCCCTGTTGCTGCCCTGTCCTCTTATTTCTCCCTTCTCTTTTTATTCCATGCTGATACTATGTCCTCTTGTTTTCCCATTTTCTTTATATTCCTTGCTGCTGCTATGTTCTCTTATTCTCCCCTTTTCTTTATATTCCCTGCTGCTTAGTCCTATTTTTCCTCTTTTCTCTTTATATTCCCTGCTGCTGCTCTGTCCTCTTGTTCTCTTCTCTTTATATTCCCTGCTGCTGCTATGTCCTCTTATTCTCCCCTTCCCTTTATATTCCCTGCTGCTGCTCTATCCTTTGTTCCTCCCTTCTCTTTATATTTCCTGCTGCTGCTATGTTCTCCCCTTCTCTTTATATTCCCTGCTACTGCTCTGTCATCCTGTTCCTCTCTTCTCTGTATATTCACTGCTGCTGCTATTTCCACTTGTTCTCACCTTCTCTTTTCCTGCTGCTACTATGTCTCTCTGTTCCTCTCTTTATATTTCTGCTGCTGCTATGTCCTCTTATTCTCCCCTTCTCTTTATATTCCCTGCTGCTGCTCTATCCTTTGTTCCTCCCTTCTCTTTATATTTCTGCTGCTGCTATGTCCTCTTATTCTTCCCTTCTCTTTATATTCCCTGCTGCTGCTCTATCCTCTTTTACTCCCCTTCTCTTTATATTCCTTGTTGCTGCCCTGTCCTCTTGTTTCCCTCTTCATTTTTATTCCCTGCCGCTACTATGTCCTCTTGTTCTCCCCTTCTCTTTATATTCCCTGCTGCTGCTAGGTCCTCTTGTTATCCCCTTTTCTTTATATTCCCTGCTGCTGTCTGTCCTCTTGTTCCCCCATTCTCTTTACATTCCCTGTTGCTGCCCTCTCCTCTTGTTCCCCTCTTCTATTTATATTCCCTGTTGCTGCCCTGTCCTTTTGTTCCTCCCTTCTCTTTATATTCTCTGCTGCTGCTATGTCCTCTTGTTCTCCTCTTCTCTTTATTTTCCCTGCAGCTGCTATGTTCTCTTGTTCTCACCTTCTCTTTTTATTCCCTGCTGCTGCTCAGTCCTATTTCTCCACTTTTCTCTTTATATTCCCTGCTGCTGATCTGTCCTCTTGTTCTCTTCTCTTTATATTCCCTGCTGCTGCTATGTCCTCTTGTTCTCCCCTTCTCTTTATATTCCCTGCTGCTGCTCAGTCCTATTTTACCTCATTTTTCTTTATATTCCCTGTTGCTGCTCTGCCTTCTTGTTCTCTTTATATTCCCTGCTGCTACTCTTCCTTCTTGTTTCTCTTTTTATATTCCCTGCTGCTGCTCTGTCCTTTGTTCCTCCATTCTCTTATATTCCCTGCTGCTGCTATGTTCTCTTGTTCTCCCCTTCTCTTTATATTCCCTGCTGCTGCTCTGTCTTCCTGTTCCTCTCTTCTCTTTATATTCACTGCTGCTGCTATTTCCACTTGTTCCCCCCTTCTATTTATATTCCTTGCTGCGGCTCTGTCTTCCTAGTTCCTCTCTTCTCTATATTCCCTGCTGCTGCTATGTTCTCTTGTTCTCCCCTTCTCTTTATATTCCCTGCTGCTGCTCTGTCTTCCTGTTCCTATCATCTCTATATTCCCTGCTGCTACTCTGCCTTCTTATTCCTCTCTTTATATTCCTGGCTGCTGCTCTGTCCTTTTATCTTCCCTTTTCTTTATATTCCCGGCTGCTGCTGTCCTCTTGTTCAACCCTTCAATTTATATTTCCTGCTGCTGTCTGTCCTCTTGTTCTCCCCTTCTCTTTAAATTCCCTGCTGCTGCTATGCCTCTCTGTTCCTTCTCTTTATATTCCTGCTGCTGCTTTGTTCTCTTGTTCTCAACTTCTCTTTATATTCCCTGCCGCTACTCTGCCTTCTTATTCCTCTCTTTATATTCCCTGCGGCTGCTCTGTCTTTTCTTCCCTTTTCTTTATATTCCCTGCTGCTGCTATGTTCTCTTGTTCTCCCATTTTCTTTACATTCCCTGCTGCTGCTCTGTCTTCCTATTACTCTCTTCTCTTTATATTCACTGCTGCTGCTATTTCCATTTGTTCTTTCTTCTTTTTATATTCCCTGCTGCTGCTCTGTCTTCCTGTTCCTCCCTTCTCTTTATATTCACTGCTGCTGCTATATTCTCTTGTTCTCCCCTTCTCTTTATATTCCCTGCTGCTGCTCTGTCTCTCTGTTCCTCCCTTCTCTTTATATTCCCTGCTGGTTCTATGTTCTCTTGTTCTCCCCTTCTCTTTATATTCCCTGCTGCTGCTATATTCTCTTGTTCTCCTATTCTTTTTATATTCCCTACTGCTGCTCTGTCTTCCTGTTACTCTCTTCTCATTATATTTTCTGCTGCTGCTATTTCCATTTGTTCTCCCCTTCTCTTTATATACCCTGCTGCTGCTCTGTCTCTCTGTTCCTCCCTTCTCTTTACATTCCCTGCTGGTTCTATGTTCTCTTGTTCACCCTTTCTCTTTATATTCCCTTCTGCTGCTTTGTCTTCCTTGTTCCTCTCTTCTCTATATTCCCTGCTGCTGCTATATTCTCTTGTTTCCCCTTCTATTTTTATTCCCTGCTGCTGCTCTGTCTTCCAGTTCCTCTCTTCTCAATATTCCCTGCTGCTTCTCTGCCTTCTTATTCCTCGCTGTATATTCCCTGCTGCTGCTCTGTCCTTTTTACCCCCCTTTCCTTTATATTCTCTGCTGCTGCTATGTTCTCTTGTTCTCCCCTTTTCTTTTTATTCCCTGCTGCTTCTATGTTCTCTTGTTCCCCCCTTCTCTTTATATTCCCTGCTGCTGCTCTATCCTTTGTTCCTCCCTTCTCTTTATATTCCCTGCTGCTGCTATTTTTTTTTTCTCCCCTTCTCTTAATATTCCCTGCTGCTGCTCTGTCTTCCTGTTCCTCTCTTCTCTTTATTCCCTGCTGCTACTCTGCCTTCTTATTCCTCTCTTTATATTCCCTGCTGTTGCTCTGTCTTCCTGTTAAATTTTGCTCTTTATATTCCTTGCTGCTGCTATGTCCTCTTGTTCTCCTCTTCTCTTTATATTCCCTGCTAATGCTATGTCTTCTTGTTTTCTCCTTCTCTTTATATTCCCTGTTAATGCTATGTCCTCTCATTCTTCCTTCTCTTTATATTCCCTCCTGCTGCTGCTATGTCCTCTTTTTCTCCTCTTCTCTTTATATTCCCTGCCGCTGCTGTGTCCTCTTGTTCTCCCCTTCTCTTTATATTCCCTGCTGCTATGTCCTCTTGTTCCCCTCTTCTATTTATATTCCCTGCTTCTGCTATGTCCTCTTGTTCTCCTCTTATCTTTTTATTCCCTGCTGCTGTCTGTCCTCTTGTTCTCCCCTCCTCTTCATATTCCCTGCTGCTGCTATGTCCTCCTGTTCTCCCCTTTTCTTTATATTCCCTTCTACTGCTCTGTCTTCCTGTTCCTCTATTCTCTGTATATTCACTGCTGCTGCTCTGTCTTCCTGTTTCTCTCTTCTCTTTATATTCCTTGCTGCTGCTCTGTCCCCTTGTTCTCTTCTTTGTGTATTCCCTGCTGCGGATATGTCTTCTAGTTCTTCCATTCTCCTTATATCCTCTGTCACTGCTATATCCATTAGTTTTCCCCTTCTATTTATATTCCCTGCTGCTGCTATTTCCACTTGTTCACCCCTTCTTTTTATATTCCCTGCTGCTACATCCTATTGTTCTCCCCTTCTCTTTGCATTCCCGGCTGTTCTGTCTTGATTTCCCATCGTCTTTTTATATTCCCTGCTGCTGCTCTGTCCTCTTTGTTCTCCTCTTTTCGTGATATTCCCTGCTGCTGATTTGTTCTCCTGTTCTCCCCTTCTCTTTATACTCCCTGCTGCTGCTATGTCTCTCTGTTCCTTCTCTTTTATTCCCTGCTGCTGCTCTGTTCTCTTGTTCTCCCCTTCTCTTTATATTCCCTGCTGCTGCTCAGTCCTCTAGTTCCTCTTTTCTCTTTATAATCCCTGTTGCTGCTGCTCTGTCCTCTTGTTCTCCCCTTCTCTATATATTCCCTGCTGCTGCTATGTTTTGTTCTCGCCTTCCCTTTTTATTTTATCACAAGCAGTGAATCCAATGCATATCAATTGTGAATAAAATTGGTATTTTTCTACAGTGAAAATATATCGTATTTTTTCACTACTATGCGTACAGAAATTCAGTGAACAACGCTTTTTTGCGTTTATTTCGCTATGTGCGGACTGATCGCACAATGACCATCAAAATTTAATGCATCTATACACCGCCTAATTGGTGATATTTTTTTCGTTACAAAATGTATCGTCAAATGGGCTGTGATATGATGGAATTTGTTCACATTTGAGCATCTGTATTTTTAAATTTACCCTAAATGCACCTTTGTACGGATCACTGCCTTTAGTTTACTATCGATCAATAATTATACAGTTTTATAAGACGAAGTAACGTGTCTTATCATATTAAAATAGTTGCATCAAATGCGATTTATGGCAATAGTTTGGGCTCACAGAATTTTGGCATACGAGAAAATATTGAGGCCTTAATTCCAGTGGGTACCTGTCCGCTTGTTCCTATAAAATGAATCTCTGTGTTCCCCTGTTCCTCAATTTAAAATCTTGATTTTCTGTGTTCCCTTCTTATCTGATTATCAGATTTTAAACATTTTTCAAGTTGTTTTATTAAATAAATTGAACTTTCTATTTGTTTATTCTAAATAATGATTTGTTCACACCAGACAATGCAAAATATGCATGCCAAAACGTAATTCTTGGCAATTATAAACGATAAGAGAAAATAATCACAGGGCTCACCCGTTAGGTGTGATTCAAGTGAAAAAGGACTCATCCAATAAAAATAATGCTGAGGTCGGAAGGAGAGACTAGTGATGGGGTGGGAATGTGCTTGGAAATAGGTTGAACAATATATCAGCGGATGTCATATTTGAGCCGTGACATGTGATCTCCAATAATGTGGCATTTTGACATGTGTAAACTCGGATGAGCCTCTGTAGCCTCCTTTTAAGCTTAGAAACTCCAAATTGTGTTCAGTCAGTAGCTTAGTAATCATAGAATACTCAAGCGACTATCAAAGGCTCTGGTCAGACTGCGCGTATGCTCAGGCTGATTTGAGGCTTTGCCAGTCGCACATACCATGTTGGAAATCTCATGCACTGGCTCATTTTGTGCTTTGGCTAAATATAGTTTCGGGGGTGGCTGATATCTAAATTTTCATGCGAAGTGCATTAGAGGCTATAAATAAGGCACCAGTCATTTGTAACCACTGCTTCACCCCAGCCCCTGGGCCTGGTAAATGTGTTGTGTTTGTACTTTTATATCGCCTCCACAATGCGGAGGAAATGTAGGGGTTTGATAGACCTAGACAAACATGACAGTGCAGTATAATAACAGACTGCTGGGGAGAACTGTCACGGTTTTGCCAGTTAGCTGTCTCCACAGTGAGGTGATTACTATGGGGAACTGCAGACACAAAGTCACCGTCCTCGACATTCCTCTGGTCTGGTGCGTGATCACAAATGATTAGTGCATAAAGGCGAAAAAATATGCGCCCCAGCCATTTGTAACCACGCACCAGCCTGGCAAATGCGCTGTTAGTACAGGGTCATACAAGGAACCCGCAGCCAGGAAATCAAAGTCCCCGCCGTTCCCTGGCTCTGTGGGCCGTAGTTACGAATGACTTGCGTATTAGACGATGCCGAGCGCAATCAAATAATGTGACTCCCGTTAATATATATGATGAACAGCCTTCTCATTATTTTTTTAATATTATTATCTGTTGCACTTGTTATATGTGTCCTAGAGCTGTCGAGCAAGCAACACAGGCCACGACGCGAGAAAACCTGTCTTCTGGGTTTCCAACAAAGCGAGTTTTGAACAGTCTCTTCGGCTAAACAGGCTTGCTAGAAATTGAAATTTCTCTCGTAGCAAGTGTAGATATGATTCATCTAAAAAAACAGACAACAAAGTTGCTGATGAGACTGCGCGGATGCGCAGGCTGGTCTGCACATTTATTGTTACAAATCACCGAAGACAGGTTTTTGCAGTCATGGTCCAATTGCTATCCATGAACGCTTAGAAAACACGAGAAATATGATAACTCAGACATAATTGTAATTTGCGCAGTCTCTTCAAAGCATTTGCAGTGTGAATGTAGTAGACACAATAAGAGTTATCCGGCTGGTGACTGTTTTCTATATAATACAACCTGATATACGAAAGTAAACATGGTATTCACTGAACTGTATAAACCACGTGTTACCCATATGAAATACATTGAGGGAAAATAAGGAATTTTCTAAATCGAAAACGACTAAGTTATTTTATTTTACAAGAGATTCCAGACTTATTTTCCTATCATAAATATTCAAATATGCATTTGTATATTAGGCGGTGTTTTATTATATGTATGTGCAAAATTTTAGTCTAAAATTTTATCATTAAAGACATTTTAAAAAAGAAAAACGTTGTTCACTGAATTTCTGTACGGACTATAGTGACTGATACAATTTATATTTTCACTGTAGCAAAACAAGGCGTATTTTCAATTTTGGGACTGGTATACTTTTATAAAATGTTTTACGAGAATGATGTTTGTGAGAAATAACGCTGCGCATTTTGTGACACATCAACATCAAACATAATGACGTCACTGTTTGGCCTGGCGTAGCGCCAGTTTGCACGTGATGTCTATCACAAGGCACACTCAATAGACTTTCTTTAAATGCTGTTTTTTTACATTCCATTCATTAAAATATGATTCTAAGCCATTTTCTAGGTGCAAACTAAGTTTACATCCAATATTATAGTGACTAAACACACTGAAAAAGTCAAATCAAACTAGAAACGACCAGGGAAAAAGTTAGGTTGTGCTTTCTGTATTTTCCGTTGAGTATAAAATAAAAGGAAAATTTACTTTTTTTGGGGTGAATACCAAATATATTTCATCTCGTTTGGTTAAAATATCAGTATTTTCACCGCACTCGATGAAATATATTTGGTATTCACCCCAAAAAAGTAAATATCCTCTATATATTCCCTGCTGCTGCTCTTTCCTCTTGTTCTCCTCTTCTCTTTTTATTCTCTGCTGCTGCTCTGTCATCTTGTTCTCCCCTTCCATTTATATTCTCTGCTGCTGCTCTGTCCTCTTGTTCTCCTCTTCTCTTTTTATTCTCTGCTGCTGCTCTGTCTTCTTGTTCTCCCCTTCCTTTTATATTCTCTGCTGCTGCTCTGTCCTCTTGTTCTCCCCTTCTCTTTATATTCACTGCTGCTGGTATGTTCTCTTGTTCTCGTCTTCTCTTTTTATTCTCTGCTGCTGCTCTGTCATCTTGTTCTCCCCTTCCATTTATATTCTCTGCTGCTGCTCTGTCCTCTTGTTCTCCCCTTCCATTTATATTCTCTGCTGCTGCTCTGTCCTCTTGTTCTCCCCTTCTCTTTATATTCCCTGCTGCTGCTGCTATATCTTCCTTTTCTCCCATTCTCATTATATTCCCTGCTGCTTATCTGTCCTCTTGTTTTCCTCTTCTCTTTGTTATTCTTGCTGCTGCTATGTCCTTTTGTTCTCCCTTCCCCTTGTAATCCCTGCTGCTACTCTGTCCTCTTGTTCTCTTCTCTTTGTACTGCCTTTTGCTACTCATTGTCCTCTTATTGTTTACTCTGCTGCTCTGTTTTCTTGCTCACCTCAAGTCTTTGTGTTTCCTGCTGCTGCTCTGTTTTGTTTTCTTTTCTCTTTAATATCCCTGCGCTATGTCTTGTTCCCCTCTTCTTTTTTTCTGCCTGCTGCTACCTATTTCAAGTGGTCAGAACTAATAACCTGAGAGGGAGTGCAGTGGTTCAGTGGTAGAGTGCTTGAATAGAGACCACAGGGCCACTGGTTCGAGCCTCACCGGCATCACTGCTCTGTGGTCCTTGAGCAAGACACATTTATCCTAGCTCAGTACTGGTTCAACCCAGGAAGACCTGTCCCTGTTTAACTAAAAGATTGTTGATGGGACATAAAGAATCAAATCAAACAAAACAAAACCTGCTGCTACCCTGTCCTCTTCATTTTCTCTTCTTTGTATTCCCTACCACTGCTCTGTATTGTTATTCCTTTCTCTTTTTATTCTTGCAGTGTTAATTCATGTTCCTAACTATTCTTCACATTTCCTGCTGCTACCCTGTCTTCTTGTTCTTCCCATCTTTGTATTCCCTACCACTGCTCTGTATTGATCTTAAGTTCACATTCCCTGCTGCAGCTTAGTCTTTGTGTTCCCCATCCTTTGTATTTCATGGAATTGCTCCGTTGTGTTTGCCTCGTTGTGTTTGCCTCTCTTATTTTTAATCCCTTCTGATGTTTTCCCCTGCCATTTGTTATCCCTGCCCCCCCCCCCCCCAACTTTGTTTTCACATGTTCCTGTTTTCCAGTGTTTCTGTTTCTCTGTTCCTGCTTTCAGATCTTCCTGTTTTCCTGTTTCTCTGTTCCTGTTTTCCAGTGCCTTGTTTCTCTGTTCCTGTTTTCACATATTACTGTTTTCCAGTGTTTCTATTTCTCTGTTCCTGCTTCCAGATCTTCCTGTTTTCCTGTTTTCCAGTTTCTCTGTTCCTGTTTTCCAGTGTCTTGTTTCTATGTTCCTGTTTTCAGATGTTCCTGTTTTCAGATGTTCCTGTTTTCCAGTGCCTTGTTTCTCTGTTCCTGTTTTCAGATGGTCCTGTTTTCCTGTTTCTATGTTCCTGTTTTAAAATGTTCTGTTGAAGATGTTCTTGTTTTCCATTGTTCCTGTTTCTCTGTTCCTGTTTTCAGATGTTCCTGTTTTCCAGTGCCTTGGTCTTTTGTTCCTGTTAACTGATCCTCCTGTTTCCCAGTTTCCTGATTCTCCGTTCCTGTTTTCCAGTGCCTTGTTTCTCTGTTCCTGTTTTCAGAACATCCTGTTTTCCAATGCCTTGTTTTTCTGTTCCTGTTTTCAGATGCTCCTGTTTTCCAGTTTTCCTGTTTCTATGTTCCTGTTTTAAAATGTTCTGTTTAAGATGTTCCTGTTTTCCAGTGCCATGTTTCTCTGTTCCTGTTTTCAGATGCCCCTGTTTTCCAGTGCCTTGTTTTCCAGTGCCATGTTTCTCTGTTCCTGTTTTCAGATGCCCCTGTTTTCCAGTGCCTTGTTTTTCTGTTCCTGTTTTCAGATGCTCCTGTTTCCTGGTGCCTTGTTTCTCTGTTCCTGTTTTCAGATGCTCCTGTTTTCCAGTTTTCCTGTTTCCTTTGTTCCTGTTTTCTAGTATTCTGGTTTTCCAGTATTCCTGTTTCTCTGTTCCTGTTTTCAGATGTTCCCGTTTTTCATCATTCCTGTGTTCCATTGTTCCTTTTTTCCAGTGTTCCTGTTTCCCAGTGTTCCTGCTTCTTTGTTCCTACTGTCTGAACGCTGAGGCCCGTAGGATTAGGTTGTGTTGATGGTACTAAAACGGTTGCATCGTGGAGTTATCTCTGGGAGAAGACCGGGTATAGTCTGGTCCATAGTGACATTCAGGTATGCACTTACCATACGAGACAGAACTGAAACGCCAGGGATACCAAGGTTAGTTCCATAAAGACAGTAAAAGAGATAGGACTGGATTGTTCCAGATTTCGTAGTTTGTTATCAATAAGCTTGTTTTTCTTTTTAGATTAATCCAGTAGATGAAGTTAAATGTAATCAATTAACTTTTTTTACCTTTCTAGATTGTTCCAGTAATTATTGTATGTAATTATTTTTTTTTTCATTCAAGTGTGTTCCAGTATTTAAGTTTGTAATATATTTTATTTTTCCTACTAGATAGTTCCAGTGTTTTTAGTTTGTAATCAATGTTTACTCATACCAAATAAGAATTCTTCACTGTATAAAACTAAGATGACTTTGTACCACATTTGAATACCTTTCTTAAGTACTCTTAAATTGTTTCTTGTTAGAATTCCTCACTTCAGTTCTTTTTCATATTCCCTGCTGCTACTCTGTCTTATTGTTCTCCTATTCTTTTTGTATTCCTTGCTGCTGCTATGTCCTCTTGGTCTGCTCTTCCCTTTATATTCCCTGCTGCTGCTCTGTCCTATTGTATTACTCTCTTCTCTTTATATTCCCTGCTGCTGCTCTGTCCTCTTGTATTACTCTCTTCTCTTTATATTCCCTGCTGCTTCTATGTCTTGTTGTTCTCCCTTTCTCACCGTACTGCCTGCTTCTGCTCTGTTCTTGTCTCCCATTCTCTTTATATCCCCTGCTGCTGCTCTGTCTTCTTGTTCCTGTTTCTCTGTTCCTGTTTTCAGATGTTCCTGTTTTCCAGTGTTCCTGTTTCTCTGTTCCTGTTTTCAGATGTTCCTGTTTTCCAGTGTTCCTGTTTTCCAGTGTTCCTGTTTCTCTCTTCTTGTTTTCAGATGTTCCTGTTTTACAGTGTTCCTTTTTTCCAGTGTTTCCTTTCCCAGTAATCCTGTTTTCCACTTTTTGCGTTTTCAGATGTACCTGATTTCCATTGTTCCTGTTTTCCAGTGCCTTGATTCTCTGTTCCTTTTTTCAGATGTTCCTGTTTTCAGTATCTTGTTTCTCTGTTCCTGTTTTCAGATGTTCCCGTTTTCCAGTCTTCCTGTTTTCTAGTGTTCCTGTTTTCAGTTGTTCCTGATTTCCATTGTTCCTGTTTTCCAGTTCCTTGTTTCTCTGTGACTGTTTTCAGATGCTCCTGTTAACCAGTGCTCCTGTTTCTCTGTTCCTGTTTTCAGATGTTCCTGTTTCACTGTTCCTGTTTCTCTGTTCCTGTTTTCAGATGTTCCTGTTTTCCATTGTTCCTTTTTTCCAGTGTTCCTGTTTTCCAATGTTCTTGTTCTTCTGTTTCTGCTGTCAGAACGCTGAGGCCCGTAGGAAAAGGTTGTGTTGATGGTACTAAAACGGTTGCATCGTGGAGTTATCTCTGGGAGAAGACCGGGTATAGTCTGGTCCATAGTGACATTCAGGTATGCACTTACCATACGAGACAGAACTGAAACGCCAGGGATACCAAGGTTAGTTCCATAAAGACAGTAAAAGAGATAGGACTGGATTGTTCCAGATTTTGTAGTTTGTAATCAATAAGCTGTTTTCTTTTTAGACAAATCCAGTATTTCAAGTTAAATGTAATCAATATTTTTTTCTTCTTTCCAGATTGTTCCAGTATTTATAGAATGTAATCATTTTTTTTCATTCTAGAGTGTTCCAGTGTTTAAGTTTGTAATAGATTTTATTTTTTCCTACTAGATAGTTCCAGTGTTTTTAGTTTGTAATCAATTTCTACTCATTATATGTAACCAAATTAGAATTCTTCACTTTATAAACCTTAGATGACTTTGTACCACATTTGAATTCCTTGCTTAAGTACTCATAAATTGTTTCTCATGAGAATTCCTCACTTCAGTCCTCTTTAGTTTAACTTGTACTGTATTTGAATTCCTTGCTTAAGTACTCATAACTTGATTCTCATGAGAATTCTTTGCTTCAAAGCTTCAGTTTAACTTGTACCATATTTGAATTCCTGGCTTAAGTACTCATTAACTATTTCTAATTAGAATTCCTCACTTCAAAACTCTTCATTTTAACTTGTACCACATTTGAATTCCTGGATCATAGTTTGTTTCTCGTTAGAATTCCTCACTTCAAAACTCATAACTTGATTCTCATGAGAATTCTTTGCTTCAAAGCTTCAGTTTAACTTGTACCATATTTGAATTCCTGGTTTAAGTACTCATAAATTATTTCTCATTAAAATTCCTCACTTCAAAACTCTTCATTTTAACTTGTACCACTTTTGAATTCCTGGTTTAAGTACTCATAACTTGTTTCTCATTATAATTCCTCACTTCAGTTCTCTATAGTTTAACTTGTACCGTATTTGAATTCCTGGCAGAAGTACTCATAACTCTTTTCTCATTATAATTCCTCATTCAGTCCTCTTTAGTTTAACTTGTACCATATTTGAATTCCTGGTTTAAGTACTCATAACTTGTTTCTCATTATAATTCCTCATTCAGTCCTCTTTAGTTTAACTTGTTCTGTATTTGAATTCCTGGTTTAAGTACTCATAAATTATTTCTCATTAGAATTCCTCACTTCAAAACTCTTCATTTTAACTTGTATCACATTTTGAATTCCTGGTTTAAGTACTCATAACTTGTTTCTCATTATAATTCCTCACTTTAGTCCTGTTCAGTGAAGTACCACAAGTACTGCATCGATTCAGGCAATTTATTTAGTGTCTAATATAGCATGTTGAAATATCGATACTTAACTTCAGTCTTCCTTAACTTGAAGGAGGCATTGTAATTCCGGGTCCTGGTCTTTAGTCAAGCTGAGGTAGGACACCACAGAAATAAAACATGCACAAAGCACCTTACACACTACACGTCTACCCTTGCTTCTGCAAGTACAGCAAGTCTTCTGAAAGTCAATCTCTGGCAGGACACCACTTCAATAAAACATGCACAAAGCACCTTACACACTACACGTCTACCCTTGCTTCTGCAAGTACAGCAAGTCTTCTGAAAGTCAATCTCTGGTAGGACACCACTTCAATAAAACATGCACAAAGCACCATACACACCACACATCTACCCTTGCCTACTGCAAGTACAGCAAGTCTATGAAAGTCAATCTCTGGTAGGACAGCACAGCAAGGAACCACACACAGTACTTTTCATTCAAGCACAGCAGATCTTACGTCCACAGACCTAGGTAGGAAACAGAACAATCAAATGCTTAACCTCGAAAAATCGGACAGGATGGCCAGCTTACCCACATTGAAAAAAATATTGAAACTACACCAAATTGTATTCTATATTCAATTTTACGGCAAAATAAATGTTTTTTTGCAGAAAAACAATGAATAGCGTATACTGTCTACAGCATGATTTAAGGGATAATATATATTTTATACTAAAATATAGTGAATTTCCAACTCGGAAATGAATTTATATGTTTGGTCCAACATAAATATTTATAAATCTATACTCACGACTATTACTATATGCTACCCTTTATTCCCCAGAATGAGGCCGACTTAATTTACCAGCTGTGAGGAACCACTGATATGAAGACAGACCTGTAACCCCTCAAAAATTTACCATAAAATCATGCACCTAGTAAAATGATAACTTTAAACTTCCTCTTTTGCGAGAAAACGTATAGAGAAACAGATGTGTGGGGAGGTGGGACGCATGCTATAAGCTTGCCTGGGCCTTATCATAATATTGTCGTGAGTATAGATTCATCAATATTTATGTTAGAACAAACATAAAAAATTTATAACATCTAACTCACGACAATATTACTATAAGCTATTAGATTTTATCTTCCTGGATGGTGTGGGAAAAATTTGTCAATGAATGGAAAATAACTAAGTCAAAAGATCGACTTACCATTCAACATAGGGGTTACAATATTCAGCTCGGTAATCTACAATGTAAACAAAATCTGTGTTGCACAGTCTTTAATTGACAACAACAGACATTTTTGATGACAAACAGGCTGGTACAGTCGTGTATCTAAAAATAGTCAAATTGCCATATCATAGAACAATTTTGAAGAATGGATAGAAAATGCTGCCTTCTTCAAAGGAACTGTTGAGCCGAATTCACAGAAAAATTCATGAAAAACATGAAAAAGGGTAAATATCCGATATTGAACACAAGATTTCCTGAATGTCTGCCATTTTATATGAAGAAATCACATGACAGGCTATGATTGGTGAGAAAATAATCACCGTGCACACCAGAAAAAAAGGTCCAAGAATGTTGCGACCAAGAAACATTCAACAAGAAAATTATTAATCGGACAGAATAGGACCAAGAGAAGCAGATTTTCAATAAAAACTGTAATCTAACCTTAGAACCTATTAAAAGGATTTATCGAAAGCAATATCCAGCAAAAAACTGAATCCACAGAACTTGTTCTACCAATAATACTTGAACTCATTCTAAGCACATGAGCACAATAAGGCTAGGAATCAGACTGGCATAGGCAAAATGCAATGTCTACCATCCATGTACATAGGAAAGGCATACCCAGACTCTACTTATCCATCTAGATATAGTAGAAACCCATATCTCTAGCATATACCTCAAAATAGATAAGAAATCTTCCTATCTCAAGGTTAAGTAAGGAAGAAGTCAAGATCAGGAATGGATACAATCAAGTACCTCACCTGACCCAGGACACCATGTTCAACACATAAAATATAAGGCACAAACTGGACAATAAAAATGTCCATGCCAGAAACATATAGAGCAGGGATCTAAATTGGAACACCTGCTACTGATAGCTAGAATCTTGGAAGAAATGTAAATGTACAACCACAATATGTTGGTTGAAATTATACTTAACCAGAAGAGACTGATAATCAAAATGTTGACTATCACAAATCTCTAGCGAAATCAGAAACTTCCTTCTGAGTAATGCACAAAAGTCTCAAAAAACAAGATGACAAAAGATAAAAATATTGACTTCTTGAGACTGGAAAAACCCCAGGGAAGAGCACAAAGAAGTGCAGTCTGGTTAAGAAGACTCTCCAATCTCATATCTGATAATATCAGAGAGAGCTGGATGAAGAGACCTACTGAGGACAATGAAAGCTTCAGCAAGTATCTGAATTAATCCCTAGCTTTCCCTCAAAAAGGAAGAAGAAAATCTGTCAAAAACATAACAGATGGTCTATTGGATATATCTCCCGCTGGAGAAACCAAATCATACAACAGTCACATCAGAATTAGAATAAGTCTGAGTGAATTGCTTGAAGCACAGATTCTCTCTTGGCAGATTATAAAAAATGCTGCCTCAAAAAGAACTCCTTGCAGCACAGCCTAGTGTGCAAGCTGACCAGAAGGAAGACCGGAATGAGTCGGGGTCAACAATCCACCTGAAGGAGTCCAGACTTCTGGTACAACCAGCAGAAAAACAGGACTGTAAGAACAGATGATATTCCAGCATGTATCTAACAGGAAAAACAAGCAAGTTCTCCATATATCATTCCCTCCCATGAAGGGACATGCTGTCCACTGTCAAAGCCTGTGATAGTGCAAATAAGAAATGAAAAAAAAGGAAGTCATTTGTTAGCCTGTGGCAAACAGATCTAAGAGAGGGACTTCCCAGAATATGAGAATCCGAAACAGAGTGTCCTATATACAGTCTACTCTATAAAATTTCTACCGTTCATAAAAAAGAATAGGTCAGAGAATACAGGCCGTTAGAGCCACCAAGCATTCATGCACCAATCTAACTGATTGATAACCAAGAATGACAAGCGCAGTTGGTAAAGAGTCTGGCAACAGATGCAAGTCTGACTGCTGATCCAGGGGTCATGAGCTTGATCCCGGCCCCGTCCCATACTTTCGTGGAGATTGATCATGAAATAATTTCTACGGTCATTCTCCTCCCTTCCGCTGAATCATTCAAGAAGGGTTGTTGTCAGTTACAAGCGAAAGTATGTGCAAGAAGTACTGGTTAACTGCTTGTTCAAGCTTGCCCAGGAAAAAGTGTGGTTAGGTGAACTGACCGTCCCGCCATGACCATATCTGTTGACTTGGGACGTAAAGCAACTAAACAAACAAACAAACCAAGAATGACAAGGTACGGACCGGGCCGCCCTTTCTTGTAAAGAAAACCACCACTGAAATATTATCTGCTGACAGTAAAACATAACAGTAGTAATAATCATAGGGAAGGATTTCAGAGAGCATGACAACTCTAAATAAAAGACCATAGATGTATTGTTTCTGTCAATGAACAGACCATTGGTCGGAAACTGAAAGGGCACCCAGATGGGTTCCTCAGCCAACATACTTGTGTTCATTAAATAGACAAGTCTGAGAAAAGCAAGCCTAAAAGCTCTATGGTTAACAGGAATTCCCTGTTCAACCATTGGAATACAGCCTGACTGTACCAAAGACATAGGGAAATGAAAAATCCCATGATGGTCTGTTTGGTATCAAAAGGGCTAGATGGGCCACTTCTGCAATGCTTGACAGCTCTACCATTTGGCAGAAGTCAAACAATGGACTCCAATTGGCCTAAGAGAGAATAGATCTCAGGGCTGAACAAGATAATAATCTCTGAGTGTCAGTGTTTGTGTAAACATCCCACCAACACCTAAGGTTATATGGAGACTGGGCCATGGCTAGAGTCTAATCCTACAGAATGGAGGAGGCGGGGATCAAATTGGAACCCCTGATAAAGGTGAGTGGTATGTCTACTACACCACGCTAGCTACTATAATATTCTCAGAAACAATGAAATAGTCTCCTGGGCCTGTCTACAGACAAGCCTGAGAGATCCTCACCTACACAGAGCTCATACTCAGAAAAAATATCTGACTAGAAACCAGCTCTGCTTATCCCAATTGGAAACAATTTTCAGGGAGAGAATTGTACTCAGAAGTTCTTTGAGGAATAGAACTTGAAACAGATAAGATAAAACCACTCGGCTTGATGATAAAATGCATAAATCAAGTCCAGAGAGAAGGCCCATATGTACTTTGATAGAGAAAGACATACAGGGTCCAAAGATCCACTAAAGGAAAACATAATATGCCTTCCACTGAAGGAAGACATAATATGCCTTCCACTGAAGGAAAACATAATATGGCAAATAGTTGGGAGGGATCTGAAACTGGTCTCCATCCTCCCTACCTTGCAAACCAGAAAAACGGCTATAGTAGCTGCTCTTCAGATGAAAGAAGAAACTGGTTCTGTGGATGTCTGTTCAGCATGGATTCTAATTCAACAGAAGTTGAATCTTCTCTGGACCTGAATGTGTTACTCTTGAAAATGAGGAATAACCTGACATTTGGGATGGATACACAGATAACAATAGAAAGGAAAGAAATAGTATCTTTTACCCATATGTCTAAAACAGACTGACTACATGTCTGTTGATTACCAGGCATACTAAATAGAAAAGAAGTTACTGCAACATGATGCAGAGACACAGAGTACTATTGAAACTTCCCAAGAGATTTGGCCACATCAAAATCTAAAACCCAACATTGGTTTGTAGACTCTGCTGAACCTAAAGGAGCATCCAAGGAACACTTGCCAAGAAGGAGCATCCAAGGAACACTTGCCCAGAAATGTGTTACCTCTGGTAAGTGATGGTTCATAGCGAAACATACTAAAACGTCAGTAATTGCAAAAGCAATGGAGCCAAGACGTGAAGATAGTTACACACCTCAGCAAACTCAGATTGTGAGGAAGTAGAATAAATCAAAGCAGACAGAGTTCCAATAAAAACATGTCTGCACAAAATTGTTGTGAAAACTAGCCTTAGATATTTCCCCAGCCTTCAAGTGTAACTGAAAGTCATAAAAGCTGGAAGTGACACACCTTGCATACAGTGGGAGTTCCAATAAAAACATGTCTGCACAAAATTGTTGTGAAAACTAGCCCTAGATATTTCCCCAGCCTTCAAGTGTAACTGAAAGTCATAAAAGCTAGAAGTGACACACCTTGCATACAGTGGGAGGCCACTACATCGTTGGGTCAGAGATCTTTTAGACTCTTGACCCAAGACTTCAGTTATGACTAAGAAGGAATCCTGTTAGATCCCTTCATAATAAAGCTCAAAGGAGGATATTATATAGGATTAGGACTAGCCCCTTGAATCCTAAATCAATTTTGGATATAACATCAAGATAAATCTGCTCTGAGGAAGAGCTGGTTGGATAATGATTTTGATCTCTATTAAAAAGTACCCAAAACCAACGCCCATAATTAGTTCGTCTTGAACCACTTCAATGCAAGATGAGCCCACAGAAGTGTGATTGTCTTGACAGACAGAGGCATTATTTGAATCTCGGTTATATACAGAGCAAACCTGATTCAAGTATTGGGTGCTGAATTCTCAGAAGCCAATTGTTACATAAGATGAAATAATGCCCAAGTACCCTGAACAGAAGTAACCTGCTTGTCCATTGGGTCTGGATACGGAGCCGCCCAGTATGTGATATCTATCTCACGTTCTATCAAGGCAGAACAGAAGCGAGAACAATTCTGGCTACCAGAAAGAGATTAAAATTCTTCAGTCAATAACTTCAGAATAAAATCTAATATGCGGTAGTACACGGTGTTCCCATTGTACACAGTGGTAAAATTCAACAGTCAAGTGAAAAGGAATTTATACTGTGGATCTGAAGTACAATCAGGACATAATCCTGCCGTACATACCATGTAAGTGAGAATAATACTGGGTCCGAATAGTGAGGAGCATATAAGCTGTGGAGGCTCGCTCTTCTACTCGCCTTTACCCCAGCGGCAACCATGTAAGCCTGTAAGTACGATTCTAGCTTCTTAATGGCTACAATCCCGCTTGCCATTACTCGAGGCAATCTGCCTGGAAAGGCCTCGGCGGCGGCCAAGACTTGGCAAGAGCCATATGGTTTGTGTGAGCCATAGGCTAGGCATCAAATCAGAATTAGATACTGAATGAGATTGATGACTCTTTGATAAAACGGTATTATGAAAGATTGAATGTAAACGGTACACTCTTAGTAACCCTTGTTCACTTGCTTGTATGGGGCTCGCTCATGGCAGTCGGGAGCGATAGCTGAGGATCCTTGGTGGCTATGGCTACAAAAGAGCCAGAACTTGATCTTGAAAAGTAAGAACATCGGCTAAGTACTAAGCGGTAACTACCCCGGTATTCCATGGCTTTGAGAGCGTTAGAAGCCGGTCAGTACTACCAGAAAGGAACAATGGGACCACTTCCAACAAGAGTGAGTGCCATAGATCTATCATGGCGTCGAACGGCCTGGTGTCTCAAGGGTGATTGAGAACGTATGGGCCGCTGGTTATCTGAAAATCTTCAGGTTCCCTTCGTCACATAGACTGAAAAGAATTTCCAGTACAGTTCCTGGCAGTGAAAAATTCAGAAAGGAGCCCCCACGTTTGAACCAGTGGTTAAAGCCAGGGAGGTCACCGTTAGGTCAGAGACAACAGGAGTCTCGTTATCCTTTTGCGAGGTAATGAGAATACCCTAGAAATACCCTCTGATTGCACCACTTCTCCAATCATGTACAAGTTTTTCTTTTTAGATAACTTAGAAATGGCTTTTGACCACATCAAAGTTGACCAGGAGGAGCAACCCTAGCATGAATTGTCCTGCGAACAATCCCTCCAAGAATGGCTGTCCCAATCCCCTACAAATCTGGAAAACCCATTCTATAAAACCTACTTTAAGCACCGACAGAGAATTTCAGTAATTCTGAAATTAAAGTCAAATTTAACAATAATGTCATAATAACAGCATGGTACAAAGTCAAACCAAAAATGTTTGGAATGCAATCCCGGGGAATAAATGAGCTGCTCGAGCCAAGGATACATTAGAGTCTTGTAGAAAACTCAAAATACGTCCTTTTGCCAAAACTGTTCCAAGCAAAGTTATCATTTTATCCAGGAGCCGTTTTTTGGCCTGTTGCCAGGGAGCCATGTAGCCTCACTTTGGAAATGGCTCCAGGAGCCGTTTTGGGGAGCCTAGAGCCGCTTTTGGAGCCACTTTCCACGACAATATAAAGCACGAATGATTGCTGTTCAGGCATCATTGGACTCACGAATACAGAGTCCAAAACATAGCAGGAAACCCCTGAAGAGTCTTCTTATAGACGAAACCTAGGTCGGGTTTGTCGTGTTCAAGCCATGGACAGAGCCCAGGAGTCCATAGTGGTGGCAGCCCTGGCTAGATTTCTCAGTCACGTCCTTGTACATTTACCACTTCAGTCTGGTCAGGACCTGCCACCCAGTTGTCAAAAACGAGAAACCCCATACATTAGCATGCACTTCTCCAGTACAGCAGGCATAAGCAGCATGTCTCTGTCCACGGAAGTTTCAGTCTCCTATACTTCCGTGGCCAACAACCAACATGAGCAAGAAGAGACTGCTTAGCAACCATTACGTCAACAGACGTAAAATGCCAAATGTACTAAGCAGCTACAATCGCTTAAATGGGTCAAGATGAATTTGGATCAAGACCACCCCTCAGTCACTTTCTTCTTAAAGTTATCATTTTACTAGGTGCATGCTTTTATTGTAGTTTGATTTACACGGGGTAACAGGTCTGTCTTCATATCGGCCATTCCTCATGGCTGGTAATTAAGTCAGCGTCATTCTGGGGAATAGAGGGTAGCATTATACACATGTAGTAATATTGTCATGAGTTAGGTATAAAAATGCTGTTTAGTTTTGATAGACACAGATAAGTGGCATTTAGAACTGACAGGTGTTTTCGAATATCCCTATCATTTATATAGATCCTATGCGTAACCATGAATTTTAGACAATTTGCTTACTTATGCTGCTTTGTCAGTCAAAACGGTCATCACACAAAATTATGAAGGTATGTGTCCATCTTGTGTAAAAAATGACATGCCAAACTTCTAGCATTTAGGCACCAACGTGAAATAATTACAACTGTCATAACATTTATTGAGATCTGTTAATCTGATTGGTCAAGAACAGTCTTCTGATCATATTGACCTGTATTTCATTTTTCAATGAACTCAGGTTCGTATTCATGAGGGGCGGGGACATTCACAGCAGAGGCAGGGGGAGGGGGTAACTACCTATATATGACATAGTACGGATGTGCGGCCCAAATAGTCCCCTTTTTCAGTGCTGCCAGGTATACGATAAGCCCACTGCTGACACCCCTTCACCACGCGAAAAGTGATTCAGCTAACATGCACAATATGTGGTCTGAAAGTTACTCAGCAAACGTAGATACGTAGAAATCCTTGTTCGAGTGCATGACTTTCTCCGACTTTACAATAACTGTCTCAAAAAATTTATTTTAATCCCAACTGGAAGAACGTACAAAGTTTGTTTACCTTTTTACGACTTCCAAAGCTGAATCCGGATGACGATCCAATAGTTTTCGCTATTGAACCGGTGGTTAAGAATTCAATCCTTTGGTAGGCGTGTTAAGAGTAATGTTCCAGTACTTTTCATGGCAGATTTAATTTTCAAGGACAAGAAAGCACATTTCAGAAGTAGAATTTTAACATGTTGATAATATTTTTATGCCCCTTATGTGAGACAAACAGTAATCAGACTGTAACGTACATTAGATTTTTTATGCGAATACATCTTGGAGTGGCGAAGTGTCACATTATGTTTCTGGGTCAATGTGATCTAGAAAAAAATGGTATGTTCAGCATCCACAAATGTGACACATGCTAGACCCATTCCTTAGAGCATTTGACATGTGACTGTGACAGACCAGACCACCAAGGTTATAAAACTGGATGACAGGAAGACCGTGAGGGAATTCTTCATTGGCATGATCTTAAGGAAGACACTGCATGCTTGGTAATTTTTCACCATTTTATTGTCGTCAGCAGATATTTTTCAAAATTGTTTCGAAAAATTCTCTTGGTAATACCATCAGAGCTTGGATCCAGATCAGGCACGGGCTTGATTTGGGTGCAAACTGTTTGCAAAGACTATCAGCAGACAACAAAATTTGCCGCTGGCATGTAAAGGTGGTCTTCATTTCCGGGGGTGCAACATATTTAGTTTTTTGTCAACTTTTGCATGGTTGTTGTCATATGGGTTGCGACGCCACAAAACCTGTCTTCGGGGTTGCCGGCAAAGTGAGACTCAAACCGGTTTCCTCAATTACAGAGACTAGCTAGAAAATTGGAATTTTGCTTGTAGCAAGCTTAGATATGATACTTTCCAAAAAGAGAATAACAGAGGCGCTGATCAGTCTGCGCCTTTGTTATTTGCAAATGCTGAAGACAGATTTTCTCACTTCGAGGCCCATATATTACCTACCCTATCCAACCTGATAAGCCCACAGGCTCCTATAAAAAAATAGAATACTTTAAGGGTTAATTTTGTCTTCTGATTTCTTCTGATTTCTATTCAATCTAGTAGAGTAATTTATTGTGAACATTGATTTAGGCCATGCCAAATATTTTGTTAGATTCTCATCCCCTCCCTCCCCTATGAAATATAAGCATATAAAAAAAATGGGGTGGAAGGTTTTTCAAAAAACCTTCCACCCCGATTTTTTATTTTGCTTATAAAAGAAAAAAGGTTTGAAAAAGGCTGAACATTTTTGGTGCAATTTTCCTTGCCAGCATATTTAAAGAAAAAAACCTGGTTTTAAATTTAGACACTTAATATTTATTAATTATTCATTTCGACAATTTAAACTCAAGGTATTAAATGTTTGTTTTTTTCAGAACTGTTCTGTTCATAAAAGCAGTTGGAAAAATAAAAAATAAAAAATATAAACCTCCCACCCACCCCAATTTTTCACAAAATTTGGACAGGAATCTAAAGATTTATTTGGTGTGGCCTTATCATGTGGAAGGAAAAACAGAGTGTAGATCCAGATCAGCTGATCTGGGTCTACACTGATTTTAAAATATGGTATAGAATTTTGAAAAGTTACGTGTACAATGCATTTCTTGGTTGAATACAGTAGTACAATGTAAATGATGTACTATTAAAATTTTCATTTAAAGCCAGCTGATCTGCGTCTACACTGATTTCAAAATAGGGTATAGAACTTGGAAAAGTTACCTGTATCGTGCACTTCTTAGGTTGAACACAGTAGTACAATGTAAATGATGTACTTAGTTTTTCATTAGAAGCCAGCTGAGCTGCGTCTACAATGATTTCATGATACATTGTAGGGTATAGTATTTTGAAAATGTATGCACACAGTGTGCTGAATTACATGGGTGACAATTTTCAGGATTAATCCTGATTCTCTACGCCCCATCAACAATCTTTCAGTTAAACAGGGACAGGTCTTCCTGGGTTGAACCAGAAGTAAGCTAGGATAAATGTGTCTTGCTCAAGGACCACAATGCAGTGACACCGTGAGGCTCAAACCCGCGGCCCTTTGGTCTCGAGTCAAGCACTCTACCACTGCACCACATTTGCTATTTAGCTGATTTTTTACCCAAAACTTAATAGATAAATAGTTTTATAGACAGATAGATCTGATTGTGCATTACTTAAGAGTGCGATTTTAAGCTCACCTGTGCCAAAAGCCTTAAGCCTTTCGCTCAGGTGAGCTTAAAATCACTTTTGTCCTCTGCTTATTTATAAGCTTTGCAAACAGTTTGGACCCAGATTAGGACCGACAGAGTGTCGGTCCTGACCTGGATCCAAACTGTTTGACACTCTGATACTGTTCCTGAAAGAATGTTTTTGAAAAAAAGTGAGCTTTAATAGTGATTGTTAGATGTCTGTCATGTTTTGTGCGTAATCAACAATTGCTTCACAGGACATCTCCTCCGAAGATTGTTGCTGGATTTTTATCAAACTTGACAGGAGTGATCTTTATATGGCCCTCTCCAAAAATTGTTCAAATTGACCCTTATCTAGGCCACATGGTGCTAAAAATTGATTTTCAAAATGAACACTTTAAAAATCTTCTTGTCCAAAACCACATTGTTTAATTCAATGATTAACGGTTGGCCTATCACCTCTGAATGAGAGAGAAAAAAATATTTTAGATCTACTTATAAGCTTTAAAATACATCCTACTTTATCTTTATACAGCATGTTTTGCACATGCAGCAAATGCTAACTAGATCTACCTGTATGCCAATAAATACATCCAACTTCAACTTTATATAGCATGTTTTGCACATGCAGCTAATGATAATTTAGATCTACTTATAAGCCAATAAAAACATCCTACTTGATCTTTATATATAGCATGTTTTGCACATGCAGCTAATGCTAATTGTAACAGTTGATGTACAGTAGTATTAGAAGAGCTCAAGGCTCAAGCTAAGTTAGAAAATAGTGCATAGGACACTTTCTTCAGGTATAATTGAGCCGCAACATGAGATTTTCAACAATGTGGTATTGGGAACCAGCAAAGGCTCAGACCAGCATGTGCATGTGCGCAGTCTGATCAGAACCTTTGCTAGAGGTTTGACGAGACCGGAGGGCCGCGGGTTCGAGCCTCACCGGTGTCACTGCGTTGTGGTCCTTGAGCAAGACACATTTATCCTAGCTTAGTACTGGTTCAACCCAGGAAGACCCGTCCCTATATAACTGAAAGATTGTTGATGGGACGTAAAGAATCAAATCAAACAAAAGCTAGAGGTTTGAATATTCTATGACTGTTAAGCTACTGACTGAACAGCAGTTGGAGTTTCTAAGCTTAAAAGGTGACTGCACATGCTCCTCTGAGTCTACACTTGTCAAAATGCTGCATTGTTGGAAATCACATGTCGTGGCTCATGCTTAACCATTGTCATGCTAAACTTGTATACATCATGTATTGAAAACAGGGTAATTCCAGATCAGCGCCAGCTGATCAGGATTTACACTCTTTTCCACTCTACATGAAAATGCATGATTCTAGATGGAATCTTGCAAATTTGAATACAAATTGAGGAGGGAAGTAGTACATACATTATCTAGAAAAGAACTGAAGGTGTCCACAGCACAATATTACTTACTGTCCTGCCAGCCAAGAGTGACAGTCACATCATGTTTTGTTTACAAAGTTACAGAGACTTATAATCGATAGATCACTTGTGTATTAATCCTATCCTCAGGATAGGATTAATACACAAGTGATCTAGCGATTCACTTTAGATAAAGTTGAGTGTACAAGTTATCTTTTACTTTGTAATTGTAAACAAAATATTACATCACTGTCAATCTTGGTTGGCAGGACAGTAGGTAAATGGCAGGTTTGTTTGAGTTTATGCTTTAGGTCCCAGTCAAATTTTTTTTAGCTTACCTGAGCCATAGGCTCAATGTGAGCTATTGTGATCATATGATGTCTGTCAGCCACCATTGTTCATCTGTCCGTCCAACGTCTGTCAACAATTTCTTCACATATCTTCTAAACTACTTGCTAAAATTTCACCGAACTTCACAGGAATAATCATTGGTCGTCCCCTTTGAAAGTTGCTAAAAGATTCCCATTCCATGCAGAATATTTTAAAAATCTACTGGAAGCCCATTAAGGCCCGATTTGAAAATGATTTGGTACAAAGGGTCCTAAGGTGACCCTCTACCTAGATTGCTGAAATAAATTTGATCTGTCGAAAAACATGGCAGCTATGTATTTGAAGGGGAACATAAAAAAATGATTTTCTAAATCGAGCCATTAGTTTTTGACAAGATATAAAAACTTGTCAAAAACTAATGACCCAAGTTAAAAATAACTTGACACAAATGGTCCTTGGGTGACGATGACCCTCTTCCAAGATTGCTTAATTTAATTTAATCTGTTAAAAAAGCATGGCTGCCAGGGGGTGGGCCATTTTTATACCCGCTTTTTCTTTAGAAAAAAAGGCTATATTAATTTGGTACCAAAGTCTGTCTGACCGTCATCGATCTGTCTGTCTATGGGTCCGTATGTCATGTTTCTTGCAATTGCATCTTCTCCAAAACTGTTGAACGTAGCAACTTCAAACTTTGCAGGTGCATAGGTAACATGATGTAGAGGGTACTGGACAATGTTTTGTGTGACCTTGACTCCAAGGACAAGATCAAATTATGTATTTTCTTGAAAATGCATCTCCTCATAGACTGTTGGACATTGCAACTTCAAACTTAGCAGTTGCATAGGTTACATAATGTAGAGGGTACTGGGCAATGTTTCGTGACACCTCAACACAAAGGTCATGGCCAAAGGTCAAATAATGTATTTTCTTGTAAATGTACCTCCTCCTAAACCGTTGGATGTAGCAACTTCAGACTTTGCAGGTGCATAGGTCACATAATGTAGAGGGTACTGGGCAACGTTTCATGTGAGACCAAGGTCAAGGTCAAAGAATGTATTTTCTTTTAAATGCACCTCCTCTTAAAGCTGCATAGTCTGTAACTTTTGATCTTCTAATTTTAAAAATAATGTTTTTATTTTTCAAGAACACAGTAAAAATACTCAAATTCAGGTAAACATTTTACCATTTTCGTAAATCTTAACAAGTTATCACTATCAAAACAACTGCATTTATGCTAAAATTCAACGGTTTAGAATAATTGGAGGGAGGCAAATAATTACCAACAAGAGAAAAAAAACACCTATTTGATAAGATAATTCACTTTTCCATGCAGTTTTCAGCTGTACTGAACATTTTTATTGTAAAAACATAGCTTAATTCTACTTTTACAAATGATTTAAAAAGAAAATAAAAATTTTCGAAAAATGTTCATAGTTACAGAGTATGCAGCTTTAAACTGTTGGATGTAGCAATGTGCACAGGTCACATGATATAGAGGGTACTGGGCAACATTTCATGTGAGCTTGACACCAAGATCAAAGGTTAAACAAACGGGTATTTGCGATGGTGTACTATCGACTGAAGTCTATAGATAAACAAAATGCTTTGAGGCTTGACTGTATTTACAATATTGAAATACTTCTAGAAATAGGGGTGTCAGGTATTTACTAACATTCTACTAATAATATTTTGACACACACACATAAATGTCCCAGCCCGACCAGCTCATGTTACACGTTCAGCATCAATCTTTTGAAATGGAATGATCTTAAGGTCATTACTCAGAGGTAGTGGGTACATCTGTACATGTAGTTTCATTTGCATGTACATAGGTTGAGATAAACACAATTTTTGAGCGTAAAATTGTAAATATTTTCTTACTCATCAGTTTTAACATATGTTTTGGGTGCTCAAAAGAACCGTCTCATTGAGACGGTTCTTTTGAGTACCCACAACATATGTTTTGGTTGAGAAATAAGAAAATTATTTTTTTGGTACGGACTTGATGTATAGGGAAAACATTAAAAAGTATTCTTATCAAAAACGCAACACATATACATGGCCGATTTGGAAATAATTTGACACAAATGGTCATTGGGTGGATTGCTTAAAGCTGCATAGTCTGTAACTTTTGATCTTCTGATTTTAAAAATAATGTTTTTATTTTTCAAGAGCACAGTAAAAATACTCAAATTCAGGTAAACATTTTACTATTTTCGTAAATCTTAACAAGTTATCACTATCAAAACAACTGCATTTATGTTAAAATTCAACGGTCTAGAATTATTGGAGGGACGCAAATAACTACCAACAAGAGAAAAACACACCTATTTGATAAGATAATTCACTTTTCCATGCAGTTTTCAGCTGTACTTAACATTTTTATTGTGAAAACATAGCTTAATTCTACTTTTACAAATGATTTTAAAAGAAAATAAAAATTTTCGAAAAATGTTCATAGTTACAGAGTATGCAGCTTTAAGTCATACGATCGGTTAAGAACACCTAGATTGGCCATTCATAGCTGATCGTGGGATTTCTTTGAAATTTCTGACTTGGATGCGAAGTGTACTTATAAACAGTTATTCTTGTTCTTAGCCAACAAGGTTTTTGAGTTGATGCTTTATATCTTAACAATTTTTAGCTCAACTGAGCAGAGGGCTCATGGGTGAGCTAATAGTATGCCATTGACTCTGGTGTCAATTTTTTCATCATCTATTTCAATTATTTATGAAACTACTGGGCCAATTAAACTCAATTTCATGATGAAGTACTAGCTATCGAAAAAAATCATTGTCCCCTGATGTTAATCGAAGGAGACTGTTAATTCTTTATCTCCCTGTGTCGTCTGCTGATAACTTTTGCAAACAGTTTGGACCCAGATCAGGCCTGACAAAATGTCAGGTCGGATCTCGATCCAATGTGTTTGACACTAAGATGGTATACCTGAACAAATTTTTCAAAAAAAGTTGATTTTGAAAAAATTAGCAGATGACAAAAAGCATTAAAATTTCCCAGGGGGCAATTTGTCCATCTCTCTATTCATCTTTTTCTCTGCAAAGAGTGAATACTTAAAAAAAATTATGAACTCAACTTTCCGAACAATTTTTTTATCTTTTTGAAAATTACTGGTGTTTTATTCATGTCTGAAGATATGCATGTGTTTTTTCATAGTCTAAAGATGTGCATGTGGTTTGGACATTGTTGCATTCATTTTTTTAAGCCTTAAAGCGACACCTACATTTTGCAGCAGACGACAATTTCAAATGTTCTGCTATTTCAAAAATAACAAATAAGGCATGATATTTCATGAGAGTTGTCTGCTGGCAGACAATTCTCATGAAATATCATACCTTATTTTTTTCGAAAATTAGAAAAGATGTCTCAAAATTTGTCGTCTGCTGCAGTCGTGATAAGCGCTTTAAGAGTTAAAAAAAAATTCGACTTGTAAACTCTGTCATTTTTCAGCATCACAGGGGCAATGAGTGTGTACTTTGATCGCACAGTTTTATTCCAATCATTTTGAAATTTTGTATATGTTTTATTCATAGTTTAAAGATGCGCATGTGTTAAATTTTGTTCATAGTCTAGAGATGTGCATGTAGTTAGGATTTTATCGTCACATTAATTATACCCCCGGCAGTTATGCTGATGGTTATATAGTTTTCCTCTTTACATATGTCTGTATGTGTTTTTGCTCATCATTCATGGAATTGACGACAAAGTTTGTCAAAAGTTTCTCAAGTGAACCACTAATCAGAAAGTATTCATATTTGGACCATAGTTACCCTGGAAGGTTGGCATTCACATATTAACTCCACTGACCCAAGGGTCCCTGCCCCAGTTGGTGGGGTTGGGGGTCAAAATCTAGGACAAAGTACAACAAAGTTTTGGTTAAGGACATGTGTTTGGATTACAAGTTCAACCAGTGAATGGCAATCTTAAAGGCACTGCTAAAAGGAACATCTGTACTAGAAAGAGGAGCTCATGGGCACAATTGGTAGGGCGTTAAACTGGGAGTCGAAGGGATGCTTATTCAGGACTCATTGCCTGTTGATGCACTGCGTAAATGTCTCCTTGAGCAAGACACATTATCTGCTGCTTAGTACTGGTTCGACCCAGAAAGACAGGAAATCATCCCAACATGACTGAAAAATTGTTGACAGGGACTAAAGCATCAAATCAAATAAACAAAAACAAACAAACAACAGATTATGTCGATGTTGATTAAAACTGTCTTTGACTTTTAATACTGCGGCATCTCATCTGGGTCTACAATGTTTGTAAAAGAATACTCTACAAGGATTTTGAGCATACACAATGTTAGAAGAGATGCATGACCCAGTATTGAATCAACCAATATTTGTTAAAGCCATGTCAAGTCAGGTCAGAGCTCTGAAAAATATTTGTGTATGTTCAGATGTATGTGGTCACTTCTGCTACTGGTACAATGTAGCCCAGTACTACCTGTCACATTTGGGCAGAAGCAGCCCATTATTCGAGGAGGAAAACCTATCTAGGTGTGCATGTAATCAAAACTGTTCAGTGCTTAAAAGCAATCCTTAGGCAGGAATAGGGCAGCAGAATATGCCCCTCAATATGGCTCTCAAAGTCTTTCTTGGGACATGTGTTTGATTTCCAAGTTCAGCTAGTGAATGACATCCTTAATGGTACTACTAAATGGAGCATCTGTACTAGAAAGTGGAGCACAGCTAGTGGCTCAGATGGGAGAGCGTTAGACTGGGGATAGAAGAGCTGCTAGTTGGAGACTTGCCGCCAACAGACTCACTGTGTAAATGTGTACTTGAGCAAGACACTTTATCTGCTGCTTGATACTGGTTCGACCCAGGAAGACAGGAAATTATCCGAGCACGACTTAAAAATTGTTGACAGGGGACGTAAAGCATCAAATCAAATAAACAAAAATAGATTATGTCTACGTGGATTGTCCTTGACTTTAATACTGTGGCATCTCATCTGGGTCTACAATGTTTGTAAAAGTACTCTACAAGGATTTTGAGCATACACAATGTTAGAAAAGATGCATGACCCAGTATTGAGTCAACAGATATTTGTTAAAGCCATGTCAAGTCAGGTCAGAGCCACCTCTTTTGTCATCTGAAAAATATTTGTGTATGTTCAGATGTGTGTGGTCACTTATGCTACTGGTACAATGTAGCCCAGTACTACCTGTCACATTCTTACACAGCTTACTATGGACCAGCTGAAGACCATGCATGATTTGTTCTTTGGACACAGAAAAGGGGACCAGTATCAGGCATGAGAAAGTTCAGGATTGATCAGGATTTCCTGATTGAGCACTGGCATATGAGTTAAACAATGCTAGTTGTTTTTGCTGAAATTTATTTTTGAATGAAGTTAAACTCAATTTAAGATATAAATTTAGCCTTAACTGACTGGTTTCTATTGATATTTTGTGATTTTAAACCTTTAATAAGTAATTTAAAAATTGCTCTCCATTTTGGAGTCAGCCATCATATTTTCCTGATTGAGAATGGCTCACTGTTCTCATCCCTGCAGTATGACTCTTCTTCACCATAGAATAGCTTTAGTATCTGTGGCAAATAAAACATGCACAACTTTTTCCTACATCTTTGACAGGAAATGCTAATGGAACACATCTGCATTGTCTATGAGGCTCACCATAGGATAGTGTGGCAGCTGGCCATGGCTTTGCCAGAAGAAACTGTAATGTTTTGATAACAGTGCAAGAACAAGGTAGCACATTGACATGAGGGATGTAAACTTTACCATCCAGACCAAGCTGTTCAACAAGGTTGTGTCTACTTTAAAGGCTGGCAAAGTCTCGTAATCTGTGGGTTTTCATGTTCCTGCCTGTGTCAACTGGCTGAAGAAGCATCTCATCTAGGCCCACTTATACCAAGAATCATATGGCTGTGGCTGCACATGCATTGAAGTCTGTATACCTGCTTTGTGCAAGATTTCTTGGGGAAACAGCTACCAAGGCTGTCCTGAAAACCCTGCACCTGGTTTTGCCGAAGGGTGACAAATGGCTCTTGCCTATACAATGGTGAGCCATTCAGAGTAGAACCTTAGGATCTACCTACCTGGACCAGTGCCTTGTCTTGTCGGACTACCTGCAGGGTTAAATATTTGTTAGCTGCTATGTACACACAAACTTAAGTGTCTTCTTTGTGGCTTCAGGTTTGCTCCACCAAGAACAATTCAGACAACACAATTCTTGAGAGACCTGTGGAGTTGGCAATTGTCGATGATGGCTTTTGATATTGACCTATTTTGTGTGGCAATCCTTACTAATTAACTAGAAATCTGCATTGAAATCTAAATGGGGCCCCGTTTTAATGCGGATTTCGGTTGATGTGGTCTGGATGGTGGCATAAAAGTAGGGTTAATCCAGAATCCAAAGTGGGCAGTAGCACTCTGCACTTTTCTTCAAAGAGCCTGTGTCTGCATTGATCTTATCGGGCCAAACCATGCTGCCCATGACACTCAGTTTGTTTGACCATACTAAAGCTGCAAATATTTCACCATCAGGCAATCTGCCAAGACATGGCACTAATCCAGGTGGATAGCCAGGATCTGCCTCTGTTTGACTTACCATTGTACCTACAAGAGCTCTTTGGCATCTCTTTGAAAGACTCCGTCTAGGGCTTCCTTGCTGGTCTTGATAGCCATTTTTATCCAGGAGGTCATGCACATGGCAGTCATATAGATTTCAATGTATGTTCAGCTGCAGGCTTATGAAAGTCTTGATATATGAGAGCTTGATGAGGTATTTGTTGGGGCAGTTACATAGTCAGGAAGATGGAGATCAATAGATTCCTGGACTTTCAAGTCTTTAAGGTTGACATTACCTTATTGTGCAGGTTTGTCTGAATGTTATAGTTTGTGTCCCTTGTAGCAGTGTGATACCTTATTTGTGCAGTTATGTCTAAAAACTAGAAGAGCCTTTGACAGAAACATTTATGCTAGGATGAACTTTTTGACTGTGCAGAAAACTTAGTGTTCAACTGGTGTTTCTGTCAATGACAAGAGAGAAATCCTGCTTTGTATTTGCCATTTTTGATGCTGTTGTTGTAGTCAGTCTATGTCATTTTAATTCTTGGATGGAGGCCTGGAGATGCGGTTTCAAATTTCTGAAAAGCAAACCTTTGGCGAGAATAGGGCAGCAGAATAGACCCCTCAATATGGCTCTCAAAGCCTTACTCAGGACATGTGTTTGGATTCCAAGTTCAGTCAGTGAATGGCAATCTTAATGGCACTGCTAAAAGGAACATCTGTACTAGAAAGTGGAGCACAGGGGCACAGATGGTAGAACGTTAGACTGGGGATCGAAAGGATGCTTATTCAGGACTCACCGCCAGCAGAGTCACTGTGTCAATGTATCCTTGAGCAAACACATTATATGCATCTTAATACTGGTTCGACCCAGGAAGACCGAAAATCATCCCAACATGACTGAAAAATTGTTGACTGCAACATAACGCATCAAATCAAATAAACAAACAAATAAACAGATTATGTCTATGTGGATTGTCCTTGACTTCTAATACTGTGGCATCTCATCTGGGTCTACAATGTGTGTAAAAGTACTCTACAAGGATTTTGAGCTTACAAAATGTTAGAAGAGAGGCATGACACAGTATTGAGTCAACCAATATGTCAAGTCGGGTCAGAGCCACCTCTTTTGTCAACTGAAAAGAATTTTGTGCATGGTCACTTCTGCTACTGGTACAATGTAGCCCAGTACTGTCAGTGTCACATTCGGGCAGAAGCAGCCCATTATTCTAGGAGGAAAACCTATCTAGGTGTGCATGTGTTCAAAATTGTTCAATGCTAAAAAGCAAACCTTTGGCAAGAATAGGGCAGCAGAATAGGCCCCTCAATATGGCTCTCAAAGTCTTTCTTGGGACATGTGTTTGATTTCCAAGTTTAGCTAGTGATTGACATCCTTAATGGTACTACTCAATGGAGCATCTGTACTAGAAAGTGGAGCACAGCTAGTGGCTCAGATGGGAGAGCGTTAGACTGGGGATAGAAGGGCTGCTAGTTGGAGACTCGCCGCCAACAGACTCACTGTGTAAATGTGTACTTGAGCAAGACACTTTATCTGCTGCTTGATACTGGTTCGACCCAGGAAGACAGGAAATCATCCGAGCATGACTTAAAAATTGTTGACAGGGGACGTAAAGCATCAAATCAAATAAACAAAAACAGATTATGTCTATGTGGATTGTCCTTGACTTTAATACTGTGGCATCTCATCTGGGTCTACAATGTTTGTAAAAGTACTCTACAAAGATTTTGAGCATACACAATGTTAGAAAAGATGCATGACCCAGTATTGAGTCAACAGATATTTGTTAAAGCCATGTCAAGTCAGGTCAGAGCCTCCTCTTTTGTCATCTGAAAAATATTTGTGTATGTTCAGATGTGTGTGGTCACTTCTGCTGCTGGTACAATGTAGCCCAGTACTACCTGTCACATTCTTACACAGCTTACTATGGACCAGCTGAAGACCATGCATGATTTGTTCTTTGGACACAGAAAAGGGGACCAGTATCAGGCATGAGAAAGTTCAGGATTGATCAGGATTTCCTGATTGAGCACTGGCATATGATTTAAACAATGCCAGTTGTTTTTGCTGAAATTTATTTTTGAATGAAGTTAAACTCAATTTAAGATATAAATTTAGCCTTAACTGACTGGTTTCTATTGATATTTTGTGATTTTAAACCTTTAATAAGTAATTTAAAAATTGCTCTCCATTTTGGAGTCAGCCATCATATTTTCCTGATTAAGAATGGCTCACTGTTCTCATCCCTGCAGTATGACTCTTCTTCACCATAGAATAGCTTTAGTATCTGTGGCAAATAAAACATGCACAACTTTTTCCTACATCTTTGACAGGAAATGCTAATGGAACACATCTGCATTGTCTATGAGGCTCACCATAGGATAGTGTGGCAGCTGGCCATGGCTTTGCCAGAAGAAACTGTAATGTTTTGATAACAGTGCAAGAACAAGGTAGCACATTGACATGAGGGATGTAAACTTTACCATCCAGACCAAGCTGTTCAACAAGGTTGTGTCTACTTTAAAGGCTGGCAAAGTCTCGTAATCTGTGGGTTTTCATGTTCCTGCCTGTGTCAACTGGCTGAAGAAGCATCTCATCTAGGCCCACTTATACCAAGAATCATATGGCTGTGGCTGCACATGCATTGAAGTCTGTATACCTGCTTTGTGCAAGATTTCTTGGGGAAACAGCTACCAAGGCTGTCCTGAAAACCCTGCACCTGGTTTTGCCGAAGGGTGACAAATGGCTCTTGCCTATACAATGGTGAGCCATTCAGAGTAGAACCTTAGGATCTACCTACCTGGACCAGTGCCTTGTCTTGTCGGACTACCTGCAGGGTTAAATATTTGTTAGCTGCTATGTACACACAAACTTAAGTGTCTTCTTTGTGGCTTCAGGTTTGCTCCACCAAGAACAATTCAGACAACACAATTCTTGAGAGACCTGTGGAGTTGGCAATTGTCGATGATGGCTTTTGATATTGACCTATTTTGTGTGGCAATCCTTACTAATTAACTAGAAATCTGCATTGAAATCTAAATGGGGCCCCGTTTTAAGGCGGATTTCGGTTGATGTGGTCTGGATGGTGGCATAAAAGTAGGGTTAATCCAGAATCCAAAGTGGGCAGTAGCACTCTGCACTTTTCTTCAAAGAGCCTGTGTCTGCATTGATCTTATCGGGCCAAACCATGCTGCCCATGACACTCAGTTTGTTTGACCATACTAAAGCTGCAAATATTTCACCATCAGGCAATCTGCCAAGACATGGCACTAATCCAGGTGGATAGCCAGGATCTGCCTCTGTTTGACTTACCATTGTACCTACAAGAGCTCTTTGGCATCTCTTTGAAAGACTCCGTCTAGGGCTTCCTTGCTGGTCTTGATAGCCATTTTTATCCAGGAGGTCATGCACATGGCAGTCATATAGATTTCAATGTATGTTCAGCTGCAGGCTTATGAAAGTCTTGATATATGAGAGCTTGATGAGGTATTTGTTGGGGCAGTTACATAGTCAGGAAGATGGAGATCAATAGATTCCTGGACTTTCAAGTCTTTAAGGTTGACATTACCTTATTGTGCAGGTTTGTCTGAATGTTATAGTTTGTGTCCCTTGTAGCAGTGTGATACCTTATTTGTGCAGTTATGTCTAAAAACTAGAAGAGCCTTTGACAGAAACATTTATGCTAGGATGAACTTTTTGACTGTGCAGAAAACTTAGTGTTCAACTGGTGTTTCTGTCAATGACAAGAGAGAAATCCTGCTTTGTATTTGCCATTTTTGATGCTGTTGTTGTAGTCAGTCTATGTCATTTTAATTCTTGGATGGAGGCCTGGAGATGCGGTTTCAAATTTCTGAAAAGCAAACCTTTGGCGAGAATAGGGCAGCAGAATAGACCCCTCAATATGGCTCTCAAAGCCTTACTCAGGACATGTGTTTGGATTCCAAGTTCAGTCAGTGAATGGCAATCTTAATGGCACTGCTAAAAGGAACATCTGTACTAGAAAGTGGAGCACAGGGGCACAGATGGTAGAACGTTAGACTGGGGATCGAAAGGATGCTTATTCAGGACTCACCGCCAGCAGAGTCACTGTGTCAATGTATCCTTGAGCAAACACATTATATGCATCTTAATACTGGTTCGACCCAGGAAGACCGAAAATCATCCCAACATGACTGAAAAATTGTTGACTGCAACATAACGCATCAAATCAAATAAACAAACAAATAAACAGATTATGTCTATGTGGATTGTCCTTGACTTTTAATACTGTGGCATCTCATCTGGGTCTACAATGTGTGTAAAAGTACTCTACAAGGATTTTGAGCTTACAAAATGTTAGAAGAGATGCATGACACAGTATTGAGTCAACCAATATGTCAAGTTGGGTCAGAGCCACCTCTTTTGTCAACTGAAAAGAATTTTGTGCATGGTCACTTCTGCTACTGGTACAATGTAGCCCAGTACTGTCAGTGTCACATTCGGGCAGAAGCAGCCCATTATTCTAGGAGGAAAACCTATCTAGGTGTGCATGTGTTCAAAATTGTTCAATGCTAAAAAGCAAACCTTTGGCAAGAATAGGGCAGCAGAATAGGCCCCTCAATATGGCTCTCAAAGTCTTTCTTGGGACATGTGTTTGATTTCCAAGTTTAGCTAGTGATTGACATCCTTAATGGTACTACTCAATGGAGCATCTGTACTAGAAAGTTGAGCACAGCTAGTGGCTCAGATGGGAGAGCGTTAGACTGGGGATAGAAGGGCTGCTAGTTGGAGACTCGCCGCCAACAGACTCACTGTGTAAATGTGTACTTGAGCAAGACACTTTATCTGCTGCTTGATACTGGTTCGACCCAGGAAGACAGGAAATCATCCGAGCATGACTTAAAAATTGTTGACAGGGGACGTAAAGCATCAAATCAAATAAACAAAAACAGATTATGTCTATGTGGATTGTCCTTGACTTTAATACTGTGGCATCTCATCTGGGTCTACAATGTTTGTAAAAGTACTCTACAAGGATTTTGAGCATACACAATGTTAGAAAAGATGTATGACCCAGTATTGAGTCAACAGATATTTGTTAAAGCCATGTCAAGTCAGGTCAGAGCCACCTCTTTTGTCATCTGAAAAATATTTGTGTATGTTCAGATGTGTGTGGTCACTTATGCTACTGGTACAATGTAGCCCAGTACTACCTGTCACATTCTTACACAGCTTACTATGGACCAGCTGAAGACCATGCATGATTTGTTCTTTGGACACAGAAAAGGGGACCAGTATCAGGCATGAGAAAGTTCAGGATTGATCAGGATTTCCTGATTGAGCACTGGCATATGATTTAAACAATGCCAGTTGTTTTTGCTGAAATTTATTTTTGAATGAAGTTAAACTCAATTTAAGATATAAATTTAGCCTTAACTGACTGGTTTCTATTGATATTTTGTGATTTTAAACCTTTAATAAGTAATTTAAAAATTGCTCTCCATTTTGGAGTCAGCCATCATATTTTCCTGATTGAGAATGGCTCACTGTTCTCATCCCTGCAGTATGACTCTTCTTCACCATAGAATAGCTTTAGTATCTGTGGCAAATAAAACATGCACAACTTTTTCCTACATCTTTGACAGGAAATGCTAATGGAACACATCTGCATTGTCTATGAGGCTCACCATAGGATAGTGTGGCAGCTGGCCATGGCTTTGCCAGAAGAAACTGTAATGTTTTGATAACAGTGCAAGAACAAGGTAGCACATTGACATGAGGGATGTAAACTTTACCATCCAGACCAAGCTGTTCAACAAGGTTGTGTCTACTTTAAAGGCTGGCAAAGTCTCATAATCTGTGGGTTTTCATGTTCCTGCCTGTGTCAACTGGCTGAAGAAGCATCTCATCTAGGCCCACTTATACCAAGAATCATATGGCTGTGGCTGCACATGCATTGAAGTCTGTATACCTGCTTTGTGCAAGATTTCTTGGGGAAACAGCTACCAAGGCTGTCCTGAAAACCCTGCACCTGGTTTTGCCGAAGGGTGACAAATGGCTCTTGCCTATACAATGGTGAGCCATTCAGAGTAGAACCTTAGGATCTACCTACCTGGACCAGTGCCTTGTCTTGTCGGACTACCTGCAGGGTTAAATATTTGTTAGCTGCTATGTACACACAAACTTAAGTGTCTTCTTTGTGGCTTCAGGTTTGCTCCACCAAGAACAATTCAGACAACACAATTCTTGAGAAACCTGTGGAGTTGGCAATTGTCGACGATGGCTTTTGATATTGACCTATTTTGTGTGGCAATCCTTACTAGTTAACTAGAAATCTGCATTGAAATCTAAATGGGGCCCCGTTTTAAGGCGGATTTCGGTTGATGTGGTCTGGATGGTGGCATAAAAGTAGGGTTAATCCAGAATCCAAAGTGGGCAGTAGCACTCTGCACTTTTCTTCAAAGAGCCTGTGTCTGCATTGATCTTATCGGGCCAAACCATGCTGCCCATGACACTCAGTTTGTTTGACCATACTAAAGCTGCAAATATTTCACCATCAGGCAATCTGCCAAGACATGGCACTAATCCAGGTGGATAGCCAGGATCTGCCTCTGTTTGACTTACCATTGTACCTACAAGAGCTCTTTGGCATCTCTTTGAAAGACTCCGTCTAGGGCTTCCTTGCTAGTCTTGATAGCCATTTTTATCCAGGAGGTCATGCACATGGCAGTCATATAGATTTCAATGTATGTTCAGCTGCAGGCTTATGAAAGTCTTGATATATGAGAGCTTGATGAGGTATTTGTTGGGGCAGTTACATAGTCAGGAAGATGGAGATCAATAGATTCCTGGACTTTCAAGTCTTTAAGGTTGACATTACCTTATTGTGCAGGTTTGTCTGAATGTTATAGTTTGTGTCCCTTGTAGCAGTGTGATACCTTATTTGTGCAGTTATGTCTAAAAACTAGAAGAGCCTTTGACAGAAACATTTATGCTAGGATGAACTTTTTGACCGTGCAGAAAACTTAGTGTTCAACTGGTGTTTCTGTCAATGACAAGAGAGAAATCCTGCTTTGTATTTGCCATTTTTGATGCTGTTGTCATAGTCAGTCAATGTCATTTTAATTCTTGGATGGAGGCCTGGAGATGCGGTTTCAAATTTCTGAAAAGCAAACCTTTGGCGAGAATAGGGCAGCAGAATAGACCCCTCAATATGGCTCTCAAAGCCTTACTCAGGACATGTGTTTGGATTCCAAGTTCAGTCAGTGAATGGCAATCTTAATGGCACTGCTAAAAGGAACATCTGTACTAGAAAGTGGAGCACAGGGGCACAGATGGTAGAACGTTAGACTGGGGATAGAAAGGATGCTTATTCAGGACTCACCGCCAGCAGAGTCACTGTGTCAATGTATCCTTGAGCAAACACATTATATGCATCTTAATACTGGTTCGACCCAGGAAGACCGAAAATCATCCCAACATGACTGAAAAATTGTTGACTGCAACATAACGCATCAAATCAAATAAACAAACAAATAAACAGATTATGTCTATGTGGATTGTCCTTGACTTTTAATACTGTGGCATCTCATCTGGGTCTACAATGTGTGTAAAAGTACTCTACAAGGATTTTGAGCTTACAAAATGTTAGAAGAGATGCATGACACAGTATTGAGTCAACCAATATGTCAAGTCGGGTCAGAGCCACCTCTTTTGTCATCTGAAAAGAATTTTGTGCATGGTCACTTCTGCTACTGGTACAATGTAGCCCAGTACTGTCAGTGTCACATTCGGGCAGAAGCAGCCCATTATTCGAGGAGGAAAACCTATCTAGGTGTGCATGTGTTCAAAATTGTTCAATGCTAAAAAGCAAACCTTTGGCAAGAATAGGGCAGCAGAATAGGCCCCTCAATATGGCTCTCAAAGTCTTTCTTGGGACATGTGTTTGATTTCCAAGTTTAGCTAGTGATTGACATCCTTAATGGTACTACTCAATGGAGCATCTGTACTAGAAAGTGGAGCACAGCTAGTGGCTCAGATGGGAGAGCGTTAGACTGGGGATAGAAGGGCTGCTAGTTGGAGACTCGCCGCCAACAGACTCACTGTGTAAATGTGTACTTGAGCAAGACACTTTATCTGCTGCTTGATACTGGTTCGACCCAGGAAGACAGGAAATCATCCGAGCATGACTTAAAAATTGTTGACAGGGGACGTAAAGCATCAAATCAAATAAACAAAAACAGATTATGTCTATGTGGATTGTCCTTGACTTTAATACTGTGGCATCTCATCTGGGTCTACAATGTGTGTAAAAGTACTCTACAAGGATTTGAGCTTACAAAATGTTAGAAGAGAGGCATGACTTAGTATTGAGTCAACCAATATGTCAAGTCGGGTCAGAGCCACCTCTTTTGTCATCTGAAAAGTTTTTTGTGCATGGTCACTTCTGCTACTGGTACAATGTAGCCCAGTACTGTCAGTAGTGTCACATTTGGGCAGAAGCAGCCCATTATTCGAGGAGGAAGACCTATCTAGGTGTGCATGTGTTCAAAATTGTTCAATGCTAAAAAGCAAACCTTTGGCAAGAATAGGGCAGCAGAATAGGCCCCTCAATATGGCTCTCAAAGTCTTTCTTGGGACATGTGTTTGATTTCCAAGTTCAGCTAGTGAATGACATCCTTAATGGTACTACTAAATGGAGCATCTGTACTAGAAAGTGGAGCACAGCTAGTGACTCAGATGGGAGAGCGTTAGACTGGGGATAGAAGGGCTGCTAGTTGGAGACTCGCCGCCAACAGACTCACTGTGTAAATGTGTACTTGAGCAAGACACTTTATCTGCTGCTTGATACTGGTTCGACCCAGGAAGACAGGAAATTATCCGAGCATGACTTAAAAATTGTTGACAGGGGACGTAAAGCATCAAATCAAATAAACAAAAACAGATTATGTCTATGTGGATTGTCCTTGACTTTAATACTGTGGCATCTCATCTGGGTCTACAATGTTTGTAAAAGTACTCTACAAGGATTTTGAGCATACACAATGTTAGAAAAGATGCATGACCCAGTATTGAGTCAACAGATATTTGTTAAAGCCATGTCAAGTCAGGTCAGAGCCACCTCTTTTGTCATCTGAAAAATATTTGTGTATGTTCAGATGTGTGTGGTCACTTATGCTACTGGTACAATGTAGCCCAGTACTACCTGTCACATTCTTACACAGCTTACTATGGACCAGCTGAAGACCATGCATGATTTGTTCTTTGGACACAGAAAAGGGGATCAGTATCAGGCATGAGAAAGTTCAGGATTGATCAGGATTTCCTGATTGAGCACTGGCATATGATTTAAACAATGCCAGTTGTTTTTGCTGAAATTTATTTTTGAATGAAGTTAAACACAATTTAAGATATAAATTTAGCCTTAACTGACTGGTTTCTATTGATATTTTGTGATTTTAAACCTTTAATAAGTAATTTAAAAATTGCTCTCCATTTTGGAGTCAGCCATCATATTTTCCTGATTGAGAATGGCTCACTGTTCTCATCCCTGCAGTATGACTCTTCTTCACCATAGAATAGCTTTAGTATCTGTGGCAAATAAAACATGCACAACTTCTTCCTACATCTTTGACAGGAAATGCTAATGGAACACATCTGCATTGTCTATGAGGCTCACCATAGGATAGTGTGGCAGCTGGCCATGGCTTTGCCAGAAGAAACTGTAATGTTTTGATAACAGTGCAAGAACAAGGTAGCACATTGACATGAGGGATGTAAACTTTACCATCCAGACCAAGCTGTTCAACAAGGTTGTGTCTACTTTAAAGGCTGGCAAAGTCTCGTAATCTGTGGGTTTTCATGTTCCTGCCTGTGTCAACTGGCTGAAGAAGCATCTCATCTAGGCCCACTTATACCAAGACTCATATGGCTGTGGCTGCACATGCATTGAAGTCTGTATACCTGCTTTGTGCAAGATTTCTTGGGGAAACAGCTACCAAGGCTGTCCTGAAAACCCTGCACCTGGTTTTGCCAAAGGGTGACAAATGGCTCTTGCCTATACAATGGTGAGCCATTCAGAGTAGAACCTTAGGATCTACCTACCTGGACCAGTGCCTTGTCTTGTCGGACTACCTGCAGGGTTAAATATTTGTTAGCTGCTATGTACACACAAACTTAAGTGTCTTCTTTGTGGCTTCAGGTTTGCTCCACCAAGAACAATTCAGACAACACAATTCTTGAGAAACCTGTGGAGTTGGCAATTGTCAACGATGGCTTTTGATATTGACCTATTTTGTGTGGCAATCCTTACTAGTTAACTAGAAATCTGCATTGAAATCTAAATGGGGCCCCGTTTTAAGGCGGATTTCGGTTGATGTGGTCTGGATGGTGGCATAAAAGTAGGGTTAATCCAGAATCCAAAGTGGGCAGTAGCACTCTGCACTTTTCTTCAAAGAGCCTGTGTCTGCATTGATCTTATCGGGCCAAACCATGCTGCCCATGACACTCAGTTTGTTTGACCATACTAAAGCTGCAAATATTTCACCATCAGGCAATCTGCCAAGACATGGCACTAATCCAGGTGGATAGCCAGGATCTGCCTCTGTTTGACTTACCATTGTACCTACAAGAGCTCTTTGGCATCTCTTTGAAAGACTCCGTCTAGGGCTTCCTTGCTAGTCTTGATAGCCATTTTTATCCAGGAGGTCATGCACATGGCAGTCATATAGATTTCAATGTATGTTCAGCTGCAGGCTTATGAAAGTCTTGATATATGAGAGCTTGATGAGGTATTTGTTGGGGCAGTTACATAGTCAGGAAGATGGAGATCAATAGATTCCTGGACTTTCAAGTCTTTAAGGTTGACATTACCTTATTGTGCAGGTTTGTCTGAATGTTATAGTTTGTGTCCCTTGTAGCAGTGTGATACCTTATTTGTGCAGTTATGTCTAAAAACTAGAAGAGCCTTTGACAGAAACATTTATGCTAGGATGAACTTTTTGACTGTGCAGAAAACTTAGTGTTCAACTGGTGTTTCTGTCAAAGACAAGAGAGAAATCCTGCTTTGTATTTGCCATTTTTGATGCTGTTGTTGTAGTCAGTCTATGTCATTTTAATTCTTGGATGGAGGCCTGGAGATGCGGTTTCAAATTTCTGAAAAGCAAACCTTTGGCGAGAATAGGGCAGCAGAATAGACCCCTCAATATGGCTCTCAAAGCCTTACTCAGGACATGTGTTTGGATTCCAAGTTCAGTCAGTGAATGGCAATCTTAATGGCACTGCTAAAAGGAACATCTGTACTAGAAAGTGGAGCACAGGGGCACAGATGGTAGAACGTTAGACTGGGGATCGAAAGGATGCTTATTCAGGACTCACCGCCAGCAGAGTCACTGTGTCAATGTATCCTTGAGCAAACACATTATATGCATCTTAATACTGGTTCGACCCAGGAAGACCGAAAATCATCCCAACATGACTGAAAAATTGTTGACTGCAACATAACGCATCAAATCAAATAAACAAACAAATAAACAGATTATGTCTATGTGGATTGTCCTTGACTTTTAATACTGTGGCATCTCATCTGGGTCTACAATGTGTGTAAAAGTACTCTACAAGGATTTTGAGCTTACAAAATGTTAGAAGAGATGCATGACACAGTATTGAGTCAACCAATATGTCAAGTCGGGTCAGAGCCACCTCTTTTGTCAACTGAAAAGAATTTTGTGCATGGTCACTTCTGCTACTGGTACAATGTAGCCCAGTACTGTCAGTGTCACATTCGGGCAGAAGCAGCCCATTATTCGAGGAGGAAAACCTATCTAGGTGTGCATGTGTTCAAAATTGTTCAATGCTAAAAAGCAAACCTTTGGCAAGAATAGGGCAGCAGAATAGGCCCCTCAATATGGCTCTCAAAGTCTTTCTTGGGACATGTGTTTGATTTCCAAGTTTAGCTAGTGATTGACATCCTTAATGGTACTACTCAATGGAGCATCTGTACTAGAAAGTGGAGCACAGCTAGTGGCTCAGATGGGAGAGCGTTAGACTGGGGATAGAAGGGCTGCTAGTTGGAGACTCGCCGCCAACAGACTCACTGTGTAAATGTGTACTTGAGCAAGACACTTTATCTGCTGCTTGATACTGGTTCGACCCAGGAAGACAGGAAATCATCCGAGCATGACTTAAAAATTGTTGACAGGGGACGTAAAGCATCAAATCAAATAAACAAAAACAGATTATGTCTATGTGGATTGTCCTTGACTTTAATACTGTGGCATCTCATCTGGGTCTACAATGTGTGTAAAAGTACTCTACAAGGATTTGAGCTTACAAAATGTTAGAAGAGAGGCATGACTTAGTATTGAGTCAACCAATATGTCAAGTCGGGTCAGAGCCACCTCTTTTGTCATCTGAAAAGTTTTTTGTGCATGGTCACTTCTGCTACTGGTACAATGTAGCCCAGTACTGTCAGTAGTGTCACATTCGGGCAGAAGCAGCCCATTGTTCGAGGAGGAAAACCTATCTAGGTGTGCATGTGTTCAAAATTGTTCAATGCTAAAAAGCAAACCTTTGGCAAGAAAAGGGCAGCAGAATAGGCCCCTCAATATGGCTCTCAAAGTCTTTCTTGGGACATGTGTTTGATTTCCAAGTTCAGCTAGTGAATGACATCCTTAATGGTACTACTAAATGGAGCATCTGTACTAGAAAGTGGAGCACAGCTAGTGACTCAGATGGGAGAGCGTTAGACTGGGGATAGAAGGGCTGCTAGTTGGAGACTCGCCGCCAACAGACTCACTGTGTAAATGTGTACTTGAGCAAGACACTTTATCTGCTGCTTGATACTGGTTCGACCCAGGAAGACAGGAAATTATCCGAGCATGACTTAAAAATTGTTGACAGGGGACGTAAAGCATCAAATCAAATAAACAAAAACAGATTATGTCTATGTGGATTGTCCTTGACTTTAATACTGTGGCATCTCATCTGGGTCTACAATGTTTGTAAAAGTACTCTACAAGGATTTTGAGCATACACTATGTTAGAAAAGATGCATGACCCAGTATTGAGTCAACAGATATTTGTTAAAGCCATGTCAAGTCAGGTCAGAGCCACCTCTTTTGTCATCTGAAAAATATTTGTGTATGTTCAGATGTGTGTGGTCACTTATGCTACTGGTACAATGTAGCCCAGTACTACCTGTCACATTCTTACACAGCTTACTATGGACCAGCTGAAGACCATGCATGATTTGTTCTTTGGACACAGAAAAGGGGATCAGTATCAGGCATGAGAAAGTTCAGGATTGATCAGGATTTCCTGATTGAGCACTGGCATATGATTTAAACAATGCCAGTTGTTTTTGCTGAAATTTATTTTTGAATGAAGTTAAACACAATTTAAGATATAAATTTAGCCTTAACTGACTGGTTTCTATTGATATTTTGTGATTTTAAACCTTTAATAAGTAATTTAAAAATTGCTCTCCATTTTGGAGTCAGCCATCATATTTTCCTGATTGAGAATGGCTCACTGTTCTCATCCCTGCAGTATGACTCTTCTTCACCATAGAATAGCTTTAGTATCTGTGGCAAATAAAACATGCACAACTTTTTCCTACATCTTTGACAGGAAATGCTAATGGAACACATCTGCATTGTCTATGAGGCTCACCATAGGATAGTGTGGCAGCTGGCCATGGCTTTGCCAGAAGAAACTGTAATGTTTTGATAACAGTGCAAGAACAAGGTAGCACATTGACATGAGGGATGTAAACTTTACCATCCAGACCAAGCTGTTCAACAAGGTTGTGTCTACTTTAAAGGCTGGCAAAGTCTCGTAATCTGTGGGTTTTCATGTTCCTGCCTGTGTCAACTGGCTGAAGAAGCATCTCATCTAGGCCCACTTATACCAAGACTCATATGGCTGTGGCTGCACATGCATTGAAGTCTGTATACCTGCTTTGTGCAAGATTTCTTGGGGAAACAGCTACCAAGGCTGTCCTGAAAACCCTGCACCTGGTTTTGCCAAAGGGTGACAAATGGCTCTTGCCTATACAATGGTGAGCCATTCAGAGTAGAACCTTAGGATCTACCTACCTGGACCAGTGCCTTGTCTTGTCGGACTACCTGCAGGGTTAAATATTTGTTAGCTGCTATGTACACACAAACTTAAGTGTCTTCTTTGTGGCTTCAGGTTTGCTCCACCAAGAACAATTCAGACAACACAATTCTTGAGAAACCTGTGGAGTTGGCAATTGTCGACGATGGCTTTTGATATTGACCTATTTTGTGTGGCGATTCTTACTAGTTAACTAGAAATCTGTTTTGAAATCTAAATGGGGCCCCGTTTTAATGCGGATTTCGGTTGATGTGGTCTGGATGGTGGCATAAAAGTTGGGTTAATCCAGAATCCAAAGTGGGCAGTAGCACTCTGCACTTTTCTTCAAAGAGCCTGTGTCTGCATTGATCTTATCGGGCCAAACCATGCTGCCCATGACACTCAGTTTGTTTGACCATACTAAAGCTGCAAATATTTCACCATCAGGCAATCTGCCAAGACATGGCACTAATCCAGGTGGATAGCCAGGATCTGCCTCTGTTTGACTTACCATTGTACCTACAAGAGCTCTTTGGCATCTCTTTGAAAGACTCCGTCTAGGGCTTCCTTGCTGGTCTTGATAGCCATTTTTATCCAGGAGGTCATGCACATGGCAGTCATATAGATTTCAATGTATGTTCAGCTGCAGGCTTATGAAAGTCTTGATATATGAGAGCTTGATGAGGTATTTGTTGGGGCAGTTACATAGTCAGGAAGATGGAGATCAATAGATTCCTGGACTTTCAAGTCTTTAAGGTTGACATTACCTTATTGTGCAGGTTTGTCTGAATGTTATAGTTTGTGTCCCTTGTAGCAGTGTGATACCTTATTTGTGCAGTTATGTCTAAAAACTAGAAGAGCCTTTGACAGAAACATTTATGCTAGGATGAACTTTTTGACTGTGCAGAAGACTTATAGTGTTCAACTGGTGTTTCTGTCAATGACAAGAGAGTAATCCTGCTTTGTATTTGCCATTTTTGATGCTGTTGTCATAGTTAGTTTATGTCATTTTAATTCTTGGATGGAGGCCTGGAGATGCGGTTTCAAATTTCTGAAAAGCAAACCTTTGGCGAGAATAGGGCAGCAGAATAGACCCCTCAATATGGCTCTCAAAGCCTTACTCAGGACATGTGTTTGGATTCCAAGTTCAGTCAGTGAATGGCAATCTTAATGGCACTGCTAAAAGGAACATCTGTACTAGAAAGTGGAGCACAGGGGCACAGATGGTAGAACGTTAGACTGGGGATAGAAAGGATGCTTATTCAGGACTCACCGCCAGCAGAGTCACTGTGTCAATGTATCCTTGAGCAAACACATTATATGCATCTTAATACTGGTTCGACCCAGGAAGACCGAAAATCATCCCAACATGACTGAAAAATTGTTGACTGCGACATAACGCATCAAATCAAATAAACAAACAAATAAACAGATCTATGTGGATTGTCCTTGACTTTTAATACTGTGGCATCTCATCTGGGTCTACAATTTGTGTAAAAGTACTCTACAAGGATTTGAGCTTACAAAATGTTAGAAGAGAGGCTTGACTTAGTATTGAGTCAACCAATATGTCAAGTCGGGTCAGAGCCACCTCTTTTGTCATCTGAAAAGTTTTTTGTGCATGGTCACTTCTGCTACTGGTACAATGTAGCCCAGTACTGTCAGTAGTGTCACATTCGGGCAGAAGCAGCCCATTATTCGAGGAGGAAAACCTATCTAGGTGTGCATGTGTTCAAAATTGTTCAATGCTAAAAAGCAAACCTTTGGCAAGAATAGGGCAGCAGAATAGGCCCCTCAATATGGCTCTCAAAGTCTTTCTTGGGACATGTGTTTGATTTCCAAGTTCAGCTAGTGAATGACATCCTTAATGGTACTACTAAATGGAGCATCTGTACTAGAAAGTGGAGCACAGCTAGTGACTCAGATGGGAGAGCGTTAGACTGGGGATAGAAGGGCTGCTAGTTGGAGACGCGCCGCCAACAGACTCACTGTGTAAATGTGTACTTGAGCAAGACACTTTATCTGCTGCTTGATACTGGTTCGACCCAGGAAGACAGGAAATTATCCGAGCATGACTTAAAAATTGTTGACAGGGGACGTAAAGCATCAAATCAAATAAACAAAAACAGATTATGTCTATGTGGATTGTCCTTGACTTTAATACTGTGGCATCTCATCTGGGTCTACAATGTTTGTAAAAGTACTCTACAAGGATTTTGAGCATACACAATGTTAGAAAAGATGCATGACCCAGTATTGAGTCAACAGATATTTGTTAAAGCCATGTCAAGTCAGGTCAGAGCCACCTCTTTTGTCATCTGAAAAATATTTGTGTATGTTCAGATGTGTGTGGTCACTTATGCTACTGGTACAATGTAGCCCAGTACTACCTGTCACATTCTTACACAGCTTACTATGGACCAGCTGAAGACCATGCATGATTTGTTCTTTGGACACAGAAAAGGGGACCAGTATCAGGCATGAGAAAGTTCAGGATTGATCAGGATTTCCTGATTGAGCACTGGCATATGATTTAAACAATGCCAGTTGTTTTTGCTGAAATTTATTTTTGAATGAAGTTAAACTCAATTTAAGATATAAATTTAGCCTTAACTGACTGGTTTCTATTGATATTTTGTGATTTTAAACCTTTAATAAGTAATTTAAAAATTGCTCTCCATTTTGGAGTCAGCCATCATATTTTCCTGATTGAGAATGGCTCACTGTTCTCATCCCTGCAGTATGACTCTTCTTCACCATAGAATAGCTTTAGTATCTGTGGCAAATAAAACATGCACAACTTTTTCCTACATCTTTGACAGGAAATGCTAATGGAACACATCTGCATTGTCTATGAGGCTCACCATAGGATAGTGTGGCAGCTGGCCATGGCTTTGCCAGAAGAAACTGTAATGTTTTGATAACAGTGCAAGAACAAGGTAGCACATTGACATGAGGGATGTAAACTTTACCATCCAGACCAAGCTGTTCAACAAGGTTGTGTCTACTTTAAAGGCTGGCAAAGTCTCGTAATCTGTGGGTTTTCATGTTCCTGCCTGTGTCAACTGGCTGAAGAAGCATCTCATCTAGGCCCACTTATACCAAGACTCATATGGCTGTGGCTGCACATGCATTGAAGTCTGTATACCTGCTTTGTGCAAGATTTCTTGGGGAAACAGCTACCAAGGCTGTCCTGAAAACCCTGCACCTGGTTTTGCCAAAGGGTGACAAATGGCTCTTGCCTATACAATGGTGAGCCATTCAGAGTAGAACCTTAGGATCTACCTACCTGGACCAGTGCCTTGTCTTGTCGGACTACCTGCAGGGTTAAATATTTGTTAGCTGCTATGTACACACAAACTTAAGTGTCTTCTTTGTGGCTTCAGGTTTGCTCCACCAAGAACAATTCAGACAACACAATTCTTGAGAAACCTGTGGAGTTGGCAATTGTCGACGATGGCTTTTGATATTGACCTATTTTGTGTGGCAATCCTTACTAGTTAACTAGAAATCTGCATTTAAATCTAAATGGGGCCCCGTTTTAATGCGGATTTCGGTTGATGTGGTCTGGATGGTGGCATAAAAGTAGGGTTAATCCAGAATCCAAAGTGGGCAGTAACACTCTGCACTTTTCTTCAAAGAGCCTGTGTCTGCATTGATCTTATCGGGCCAAACCATGCTGCCCATGACACTCAGTTTGTTTGACCATACTAAAGCTGCAAATATTTCACCATCAGGCAATCTTCCAAGACTATGGCACTAATCCAGGTGGATAGCCAGGATCTGCCTCTGTTTGACTTACCATTGTACCTACAAGAGCTCTTTGGCATCTCTTTGAAAGACTCCGTCTAGGGCTTCCTTGCTGGTCTTGATAGCCATTTTTATCCAGGAGGTCATGCACATGGCAGTCATATAGATTTCAATGTATGTTCAGCTGCAGGCTTATGAAAGTCTTGATATATGAGAGCTTGATGAGGTATTTGTTGGGGCAGTTACATGGTCAGGAAGATGGAGATCAATGGATTCCTGGACTTTCAAGTCTTAAGGTTGACATTACCTTATTGTGCAGGTTTGTCTGAATGTTATAGTTTGTGTCCCTTGTAGCAGTGTGATACCTTATTTGTGCAGTTATGTCTAAAAACTAGAAGAGCCTTTGACAGAAACATTCATGCTAGGATGAACTTTTTGACTGTGCAGAAGACTTAGTGTTCAACTGGTGTTTCTGTCAATGACAAGAGAGTAATCCTGCTTTGTATTTGCCATTTTTGATGCTGTTGTCATAGTTAGTTTATGTCATTTTAATTCTTGGATGGAGGCCTGGAGATGCGGTTTCAAATTTCTGAAAAGCAAACCTTTGGCGAGAATAGGGCAGCAGAATAGACCCCTCAATATGGCTCTCAAAGCCTTACTCAGGACATGTGTTTGGATTCCAAGTTCAGTCAGTGAATGGCAATCTTAATTGCACTGCTAAAAGGAACATCTGTACTAGAAAGTGGAGCACAGGGGCACAGATGGTAGAACGTTAGACTGGGGATCGAAAGGATGCTTATTCAGGACTCACCACCAGCAGAGTCACTGTGTCAATGTATCGTTGAGCAAACACATTATATGCATCTTAATACTGGTTCGACCCAGGAAGACCGAAAATCATCCCAACATGACTGAAAAATTGTTGACTGCGACATAACGCATCAAATCAAATAAACAAACAAATAAACAGATTATGTCTATGTGGATTGTCCTTGACTTTTAATACTGTGGCATCTCATCTGGGTCTACAATGTGTGTAAAAGTACTCTACAAGGATTTTGAGCTTACAAAATGTTAGAAGAGAGGCATGACTTAGTATTGAGTCAACCAATATGTCAAGTCGGGTCAGAGCCACCTCTTTTGTCATCTGAAAAGTTTTTGTGCATGGTCACTTCTGCTACTGGTACAATGTAGCCCAGTACTGTCAGTAGTGTCACATTCGGGCAGAAGCAGCCCATTATTCGAGGAGGAAAACCTATCTAGGTGTGCATGTGTTCAAAATTGTTCAATGCTAAAAAGCAAACCTTTGGCAAGAATAGGGCAGCAGAATAGGCCCCTCAATATGGCTCTCAAAGTCTTTCTTGGGACATGTGTTTGATTTCCAAGTTCAGCTAGTGAATGACATCCTTAATGGTACTACTAAATGGAGCATCTGTACTAGAAAGTGGAGCACAGCTAGTGACTCAGATGGGAGAGCGTTAGACTGGGGATAGAAGGGCTGCTAGGTGGAGTCTCGCCGCCAACAGACTCACTGTGTAAATGTGTACTTGAGCAAGACACTTTATCTGCTGCTTGATACTGGTTCGACCCAGGAAGACAGGAAATTATCAGAGCATGACTTAAAAATTGTTGACAGGGGACGTAAAGCATCAAATCAAATAAACAAAAACAGATTATGTCTATGTGGATTGTCCTTGACTTTAATACTGTGGCATCTCATCTGGGTCTACAATGTTTATAAAAGTACTCTACAAGGATTTTGAGCATACACAATGTTAGAAAAGATGTATGACCCAGTATTGAGTCAACAGATATTTGTTAAAGCCATGTCAAGTCAGGTCAGAGCCACCTCTTTTGTCATCTGAAAAATATTTGTGTATGTTCAGATGTGTGTGGTCACTTCTGCTACTGGTACAATGTAGCCCAGTACTACCTGTCACATTCTTACACAGCTTACTATGGACCAGCTGAAGACCATGCATGATTTGTTCTTTGGACACAGAAAAGGGGACCAGTATCAGGCATGAGAAAGTTCAGGATTGATCAGGATTTCCTGATTGAGCACTGGCATATGATTTAAACAATGCCAGTTGTTTTTGCTGAAATTTATTTTTGAATGAGTTCAATTTAAGATATAAATTTAGCCTTAACTGACTGGTTTCTATTGATATTTTGTGATTTTAAACCTTTAATAAGTAATTTAAAAATTGCTCTCCATTTTGGAGTCAGCCATCATATTTTCCTGATTGAGAATGGCTCACTGTTCTCATCCCTGCAGTATGACTCTTCTTCACCATAGAATAGCTTTAGTATCTGTGGCAAATAAAACATGCACAACTTTTTCCTACATCTTTGACAGGAAATGCTAATGGAACACATCTGCATTGTCTATGAGGCTCACCATAGGATAGTGTGGCAGCTGGCCATGGCTTTGCCAGAAGAAACTGTAATGTTTTGATAACAGTGCAAGAACAAGGTAGCACATTGACATGAGGGATGTAAACTTTACCATCCAGACCAAGCTGTTCAACAAGGTTGTGTCTACTTTAAAGGCTGGCAAAGTCTCGTAATCTGTGGGTTTTCATGTTCCTGCCTGTGTCAACTGGCTGAAGAAGCATCTCATCTAGGCCCACTTATACCAAGCAAGACTCATATGGCTGTGGCTGCACATGCATTGAAGTCTGTATACCTGCTTTGTGCAAGATTTCTTGGGGAAACAGCTACCAAGGCTGTCCTGAAAACCCTGCACCTGGTTTTGCCGAAGGGTGACAAATGGCTCTTGCCTATACAATGGTGAGCCATTCATAGTAGAACCTTAGGATCTACCTACCTGGACCAGTGCCTTGTCTTGTCGGACTACCTGCAGGGTTAAATATTTGTTAGCTGCTATGTACACACAAACTTAAGTGTCTTCTTTGTGGCTTCAGGTTTGCTCCACCAAGAACAATTCAGACAACACAATTCTTGAGAAACCTGTGGAGTTGGCAATTGTCGACGATGGCTTTTGATATTGACCTATTTTGTGTGGCAATCCTTACTAGTTAACTAGAAATCTGCATTGAAATCTAAATGGGGCCCCGTTTTAATGCGGATTTCGGTTGATGTGGTCTGGATGGTGGCATAAAAGTAGGGTTAATCCAGAATCCAAAGTGGGCAGTAGCACTCTGCACTTTTCTTCAAAGAGCCTGTGTCTGCATTGATCTTATCGGGCCAAACCATGCTGCCCATGACACTCAGTTTGTTTGACCATACTAAAGCTGCAAATATTTCACCATCAGGCAATCTGCCAAGACATGGCACTAATCCAAGTGGATAGCCAGGATCTGCCTCTGTTTGACTTACCATTGTACCTACAAGAGCTCTTTGGCATCTCTTTGAAAGACTCCGTCTAGGGCTTCCTTGCTGGTCTTGATAGCCATTTTTATCCAGGAGGTCATGCACATGGCAGTCATATAGATTTCAATGTATGTTCAGCTGCAGGCTTATGAAAGTCTTGATATATGAGAGCTTGATGAGGTATTTGTTGGGGCAGTTACATAGTCAGGAAGATGGAGATCAATAGATTCCTGGACTTTCAAGTCTTTAAGGTTGACATTACCTTATTGTGCAGGTTTGTCTGAATGTTATAGTTTGTGTCCCTTGTAGCAGTGTGATACCTTATTTGTGCAGTTATGTCTAAAAACTAGAAGAGCCTTTGACAGAAACATTTATGCTAGGATGAACTTTTTGACTGTGCAGAAGACTTATAGTGTTCAACTGGTGTTTCTGTCAATGACAAGAGAGTAATCCTGCTTTGTATTTGCCATTTTTGATGCTGTTGTCATAGTCAGTTTATGTCATTTTAATTCTTGGATGGAGGCCTGGAGATGCGGTTTCAAATTTCTGAAAAGCAAACCTTTGGCGAGAATAGGGCAGCAGAATAGACCCCTCAATATGGCTCTCAAAGCCTTACTCAGGACATGTGTTTGGATTCCAAGTTCAGTCAGTGAATGGCAATCTTAATGGCACTGCTAAAAGGAACATCTGTACTAGAAAGTGGAGCACAGGGGCACAGATGGTAGAACGTTAGACTGGGGATCGAAAGGATGCTTATTCAGGACTCACCGCCAGCAGAGTCACTGTGTCATTGTATCCTTGAGGAAACACATTATATGCATCTTAATACTGGTTCGACCCAGGAAGACCGAAAATCATCCCAACATGACTGAAAAATTGTTGACTGCGACATAACGCATCAAATCAAATAAACAAACAAATAAACAGATTATGTCTATGTGGTTTGTCCTTGACTTTTAATACTGTGGCATCTCATCTGGGTCTACAATGTGTGTAAAAGTACTCTACAAGGATTTTGAGCTTACAAAATGTTAGAAGAGAGGCATGACTTAGTATTGAGTCAACCAATATGTCAAGTCGGGTCAGAGCCACCTCTTTTGTCTTCTGAAAAGTTTTTTGTGCATGGTCACTTCTGCTACTGGTACAATGTAGCCCAGTACTGTCAGTAGTGTCACATTCGGGCAGAAGCAGCCCATTATTCGAGGAGGAAAACCTATCTAGGTGTGCATGTGTTCAAAATTGTTCAATGCTAAAAAGCAAACCTTTGGCAAGAATAGGGCAGCAGAATAGGCCCCTCAATATGGCTCTCAAAGTCTTTCTTGGGACATGTGTTTGATTTCCAAGTTCAGCTAGTGAATGACATCCTTAATGGTACTACTAAATGGAGCATCTGTACTAGAAAGTGGAGCACAGCTAGTGACTCAGATGGGAGAGCGTTAGACTGGGGATAGAAGGGCTGCTAGGTGGAGACTCGCCGCCAACAGACTCACTGTGTAAATGTGTACTTGAGCAAGACACTTTATCTGCTGCTTGATACTGGTTCGACCCAGGAAGACAGGAAATTATCCGAGCATGACTTAAAAATTGTTGACAGGGGACGTAAAGCATCAAATCAAATAAACAAAAACAGATTATGTCTATGTGGATTGTCCTTGACTTTAATACTGTGGCATCTCATCTGGGTCTACAATGTTTGTAAAAGTACTCTACAAGGATTTTGAGCATACACAATGTTAGAAAAGATGCATGACCCAGTATTGAGTCAACAGATATTTGTTAAAGCCATGTCAAGTCAGGTCAGAGCCACCTCTTTTGTCATCTGAAAAATATTTGTGTATGTTCAGATGTGTGTGGTCACTTATGCTACTGGTACAATGTAGCCCAGTACTACCTGTCACATTCTTACACAGCTTACTATGGACCAGCTGAAGACCATGCATGATTTGTTCTTTGGACACAGAAAAGGGGACCAGTATCAGGCATGAGAAAGTTCAGGATTGATCAGGAGTTCCTGATTGAGCACTGGCATATGATTTAAACAATGCCAGTTGTTTTTGCTGAAATTTATTTTTGAATGAAGTTAAACTCAATTTAAGATATAAATTTAGCCTTAACTGACTGGTTTCTATTGATATTTTGTGATTTTAAACCTTTAATAAGTAATTTAAAAATTGCTCTCCATTTTGGAGTCAGCCATCATATTTTCCTGATTGAGAATGGCTCACTGTTCACATCCCTGCAGTATGACTCTTCTTCACCATAGAATAGCTTTAGTATCTGTGGCAAATAAAACATGCACAACTTTTTCCTACATCTTTGAAAGGAAATGCTAATGGAACACATCTGCATTGTCTATGAGGCTCACCATAGGATAGTGTGGCAGCTGGCCATGGCTTTGCCAGAAGAAACTGTAATGTTTTGATAACAGTGCAAGAACAAGGTAGCACATTGACATGAGGGATGTAAACTTTACCATCCAGACCAAGCTGTTCAACAAGGTTGTGTCTACTTTAAAGGCTGGCAAAGTCTCGTAATCTGTGGGTTTTCATGTTCCTGCCTGTGTCAACTGGCTGAAGAAGCATCTCATCTAGGCCCACTTATACCAAGACTCATATGGCTGTGGCTGCACATGCATTGAAGTCTGTATACCTGCTTTGTGCAAGATTTCTTGGGGAAACAGCTACCAAGGCTGTCCTGAAAACCCTGCACCTGGTTTTGCCGAAGGGTGACAAATGGCTCTTGCCTATACAATGGTGAGCCATTCAGAGTAGAACCTTAGGATCTACCTACCTGGACCAGTGCCTTGTCTTGTCGGACTACCTGCAGGGTTAAATATTTGTTAGCTGCTATGTACACACAAACTTAAGTGTCTTCTATGTGGCTTCAGGTTTGCTCCACCAAGAACAATTCAGACAACACAATTCTTGAGAAACCTGTGGAGTTGGCAATTGTCGACGATGGCTTTTGATATTGACCTATTTTGTGTGGCAATCCTTACTAGTTAACTAGAAATCTGCATTGAAATCTAAATGGGGCCCCGTTTTAATGCGGATTTCAGTTGATGTGGTCTGGATGGTGGCATAAAAGTAGGGTTAATCCAGAATCCAAAGTGGGCAGTAGCACTCTGCACTTTTCTTCAAAGAGCCTGTGTCTGCATTGATCTTATTGGGCCAAATTATGCTGCCCATGACACTCAGTTTGTTTGACCATACTAAAGCTGCAAATATTTCACCATCAGGCAATCTGCCAAGACATGGCACTAATCCAGGTGGATAGCCAGGATCTGCCTCTGTTTGACTTACCATTGTACCTACAAGAGCTCTTTGGCATCTCTTTGAAAGACTCCGTCTAGGGCTTCCTTGCTGGTCTTGATAGCTATTTTTATCCAGGAGGTCATGCACATGGCAGTCATATAGATTTCAATGTATGTTCAGCTGCAGGCTTATGAAAGTCTTGATATATGAGAGCTTGATGAGGTATTTGTTGGGGCAGTTACATAGTCAGGAAGATGGAGATCAATAGATTCCTGGACTTTCAAGTCTTTAAGGTTGACATTACCTTAATGTGCAGGTTTGTCTGAATGTTATAGTTTGTGTCCCTTGTAGCAGTGTGATACCTTATTTGTGCAGTTATGTCTAAAAACTAGAAGAGCCTTTGACAGAAACATTTATGCTAGGATGAACTTTTTGACTGTGCAGAAGACTTAGTGTTCAACTGGTGTTTCTGTCAATGACAAGAGAGAAATCCTGCTTTGTATTTGCCATTTTTGATGCTGTAGTCATAGTCAGTCTATGTCATTTTAATTCTTGGATGGAGGCCTGGAGATGCGGTTTCAAATTTCTGAAAAGCATACCTTTGGTGAGAATAGGGCAGCAGAATAGACCCCTCAATATGGCTCTCAAAGCCTTACTCAGGACATGTGTTTGGATTCCAAGTTCAGTCAGTGAATGGCAATCTTAATGGCACTGCTAAAAGGAACATCTGTACTAGAAAGTGGAGCACAGGGGCACAGATGGTAGAACGTTAGACTGGGGATCGAAAGGATGCTTATTCAGGACTCACCGCCAGCAGAGTCACTGTGTCAATGTATCCTTGAGCAAACATATTATATGCATCTTAATACTGGTTCGACCCAGGAAGACCGAAAATCATCCCAACATGACTGAAAAATTGTTGACTGCGACATAACGCATCAAATCAAATAAACAAACAAATAAACAGATTATGTCTATGTGGATTGTCCTTGACTTTTAATACTGTGGCATCTCATCTGGGTCTACAATGTGTGTAAAAGTACTCTACAAGGATTTTGAGCTTACAAAATGTTAGAAGAGAGGCATGACTTAGTATTGAGTCAACCAATATGTCAAGTCTGGTCAGAGCCACCTCTTTTGTCATCTGAAAAGTTTTTTGTGCATGGTCACTTTTGCTACTGGTACAATGTAGCCCAGTACTGTCAGTAGTGTCACATTCGGGCAGAAGCAGCCCATTATTCGAGGAGGAAAACCTATCTAGGTGTGCATGTGTTCAAAATTGTTCAATGCTAAAAAGCAAACCTTTGGCAAGAATAGGGCAGCAGAATAGGCCCCTCAATATGGCTCTCAAAGTCTTTCTTGGGACATGTGTTTGATTTCCAAGTTCAGCTAGTGAATGACATCCTTAATGGTACTACTAAATGGAGCATCTGTACTAGAAAGTGGAGCACAGCTAGTGACTCAGATGGGAGAGCGTTAGACTGGGGATAGAAGGGCTGCTAGGTGGAGACTCGCCGCCAACAGACTCACTGTGTAAATGTGTACTTGAGCAAGACACTTTATCTGCTGCTTGATACTGGTTCAACCCAGGAAGACAGGAAATTATCCGAGCATGACTTAAAAATTGTTGACAGGGGACGTAAAGCATCAAATCAAATAAACAAAAACAGATTATGTCTATGTGGATTGTCCTTGACTTTAATACTGTGGCATCTCATCTGGGTCTACAATGTTTGTAAAAGTACTCTACAAGGATTTTGAGCATACACAATGTTAGAAAAGATGCATGACCCAGTATTGAGTCAACAGATATTTGTTAAAGCCATGTCAAGTCAGGTCAGAGCCACCTCTTTTGTCATCTGAAAAATATTTGTGTATGTTCAGATGTGTGTGGTCACTTATGCTACTGGTACAATGTAGCCCAGTACTACCTGTCACATTCTTACACAGCTTACTATGGACCAGCTGAAGACCATGCATGATTTGTTCTTTGGACACAGAAAAGGGGACCAGTATCAGGCATGAGAAAGTTCAGGATTGATCAGGATTTCCTGATTGAGCACTGGCATATGATTTAAACAATGCCAGTTGGTTTTGCTGAAATTTATTTTTGAATGAAGTTAAACTCAATTTAAGATATAAATTTAGCCTTAACTGACTGGTTTCTATTGATATTTTGTGATTTTAAACCTTTAATAAGTAATTTAAAAATTGCTCTCCATTTTGAAGTCAGCCATCATATTTTCCTGATTGAGAATGGCTCACTGTTCTCATCCCTGCAGTATGACTCTTCTTCACCATAGAATAGCTTTAGTATCTGTGGCAAATAAAACATGCACAACTTTTTCCTACATCTTTGAAAGGAAATGCTAATGGAACACATCTGCATTGTCTATGAGGCTCACCATAGGATAGTGTGGCAGCTGGCCATGGCTTTGCCAGAAGAAACTGTAATGTTTTGATAACAGTGCAAGAACAAGGTAGCACATTGACATGAGGGATGTAAACTTTACCATCCAGACCAAGCTGTTCAACAAGGTTGTGTCTACTTTAAAGGCTGGCAAAGTCTCGTAATCTGTGGGTTTTCATGTTCCTGCCTGTGTCAACTGGCTGAAGAAGCATCTCATCTAGGCCCACTTATACCAAGACTCATATGGCTGTGGCTGCACATGCATTGAAGTCTGTATACCTGCTTTGTGCAAGATTTCTTGGGGAAACAGCTACCAAGGCTGTCCTGAAAACCCTGCACCTGGTTCTGCCGAAGGGTGACAAATGGCTCTTGCCTATACAATGGTGAGCCATTCAGAGTAGAACCTTAGGATCTACCTACCTGGACCAGTGCCTTGTCTTGTCGAACTACCTGCAGGGTTAAATATTTGTTAGCTGCTATGTACACACAAACTTAAGTGTCTTCTATGTGGCTTCAGGTTTGCTCCACCAAGAACAATTCAGACAACACAATTCTTGAGAAACCTGTGGAGTTGGCAATTGTCGACGATGGCTTTTGATATTGACCTATTTTGTGTGGCAATCCTTACTAGTTAACTAGAAATCTGCATTGAAATCTAAATGGGGCCCCGTTTTAATGCGGATTTCGGTTGATGTGGTCTGGATGGTGGCATAAAAGTAGGGTTAATCCAGAATCCAAAGTGGGCAGTAGCACTCTGCACTTTTCTTCAAAGAGCCTGTGTCTGCATTGATCTTATTGGGCCAAACCATGCTGCCCATGACACTCAGTTTGTTTGACCATACTAAAGCTGCAAATATTTCACCATCAGGCAATCTGCCAAGACATGGCACTAATCCAGGTGGATAGCCAGGATCTGCCTCTGTTTGACTTACCATTGTACCTACAAGAGCTCTTTGGCATCTCTTTGAAAGACTCCGTCTAGGGCTTCCTTGCTGGTCTTGATAGCCATTTTTATCCAGGAGGTCATGCACATGGCAGTCATATAGATTTCAATGTATGTTCAGCTGCAGGCTTATGAAAGTCTTGATATATGAGAGCTTGATGAGGTATTTGTTGGGGCAGTTACATAGTCAGGAAGATGGAGATCAATAGATTCCTGGACTTTCAAGTCTTTAAGGTTGACATTACCTTATTGTGCAGGTTTGTCTGAATGTTATAGTTTGTGTCCCTTGTAGCAGTGTGATACCTTATTTGTGCAGTTATGTCTAAAAACTAGAAGAGCCTTTGACAGAAACATTTATGCTAGGATGAACTTTTTGACTGTGCAGAAGACTTAGTGTTCAACTGGTGTTTCTGTCAATGACAAGAGAGAAATCCTGCTTTGTATTTGCCATTTTTGATGCTGTAGTCATAGTCAGTCTATGTCATTTTTATTCTTGGATGGAGGCCTGGAGATGCGGTTTCAAATTTCTAAAAAGCAAACCTTTGGTGAGAATAGGGCAGCAGAATAGACCCCTCAATATGGCTCTCAAAGCCTTACTCAGGACATGTGTTTGGATTCCAAGTTCAGTCAGTGAATGGCAATCTTAATGGCACTGCTAAAAGGAACATCTGTACTAGAAAGTGGAGCACAGGGGCACAGATGGTAGAACGTTAGACTGGGGATTGAAAGGATGCTTATTCAGGACTCACCGCCAGCAGAGTCACTGTGTCAATGTATCCTTGAGCAAACACATTATATGCATCTTAATACTGGTTCGACCCAGGAAGACCGAAAATCATCCCAACATGACTGAAAAATTGTTGACTGCGACATAACGCATCAAATCAAATAAACAAACAAATAAACAGATTATGTCTATGTGGATTGTCCTTGACTTTTAATACTGTGGCATCTCATCTGGGTCTACAATGTGTGTAAAAGTACTCTACAAGGATTTTGAGCTTACAAAATGTTAGAAGAGAGGCATGACTTAGTATTGAGTCAACCAATATGTCAAGTCGGGTCAGAGCCACCTCTTTTGTCATCTGAAAAGTTTTTTGTGCATGGTCACTTCTGCTACTGGTACAATGTAGCCCAGTACTGTCAGTAGTGTCACATTCGGGCAGAAGCAGCCCATTATTTGAGGAGGAAAACCTATCTAGGTGTGCATGTGTTCAAAATTGTTCAATGCTAAAAAGCAAACCTTTGGCTAGAATAGGGCAGCAGAATAGGCCCCTCAATATGGCTCTCAAAGTCTTTCTTGGGACATGTGTTTGATTTCCAAGTTCAGCTAGTGAATGACATCCTTAATGGTACTACTAAATGGAGCATCTGTACTAGAAAGTGGAGCACAGCTAGTGACTCAGATGGGAGAGCGTTAGACTGGGGATAGAAGGGCTGCTAGGTGGAGACTCGCCGCCAACAGACTCACTGTGTAAATGTGTACTTGAGCAAGACACTTTATCTGCTGCTTGATACTGGTTCGACCCAGGAAGACAGGAAATTATCCGAGCATGACTTAAAAATTGTTGACAGGGGACGTAAAGCATCAAATCAAATAAACAAAAACAGATTATGTCTATGTGGATTGTCCTTGACTTTAATACTGTGGCATCTCATCTGGGTCTACAATGTTTGTAAAAGTACTCTACAAGGATTTTGAGCATACACAATGTTAGAAAAGAAGCATGACCCAGTATTGAGTCAACAGATATTTGTTAAAGCCATGTCAAGTCAGGTCAGAGCCACCTCTTTTGTCATCTGAAAAATATTTGTGTATGTTCAGATGTGTGTGGTCACTTCTGCTACTGGTACAATGTAGCCCAGTACTACCTGTCACATTCTTACACAGCTTACTATGGACCAGCTGAAGACCATGCATGATTTGTTCTTTGGACACAGAAAAGGGGACCAGTATCAGGCATGAGAAAGTTCAGGATTGATCAGGATTTCCTGATTGAGCACTGGCATATGATTTAAACAATGCCAGTTGTTTTTGCTGAAATTTATTTTTGAATGAAGTTAAACTCAATTTAAGATATAAATTTAGCCTTAACTGACTGGTTTCTATTGATATTTTGTGATTTTAAACCTTTAATAAGTAATTTAAAAATTGCTCTCCATTTTGGAGTCAGCCATCATATTTTCCTGATTGAGAATGGCTCACTGTTCTCATCCCTGCAGTATGACTCTTCTTCACCATAGAATAGCTTTAGTATCTGTGGCAAATAAAACATACACAACTTTTTCCTACATCTTTGACAGGAAATGCTAATGGAACACATCTGCATTGTCTATGAGGCTCACCATAGGATAGTATGGCAGCTGGCCATGGCTTTGCCAGAAGAAACTGTGACACAGTCATGTTTTGATAACAGTGCAAGAACAAGGTAGCACATTGACATGAGGGATGTAAACTTTACCATCCAGACCAAGCTGTTCAACAAGGTTGTGTCTACTTTAAAGGCTGGCAAAGGCTCGTAATCTGTGGGTTTTCATGTTCCTGCCTGTGTCAACTGGCTGAAGAAGCATCTCATCTAGGCCCACTTATACCAAGACTCATATGGCTGTGGCTGCACATGCATTGAAGTCTGTATACCTGCTTTGTGCAAGATTTCTTGGGGAAACAGCTACCAAGGCTGTCCTGAAAACCCTGCACCTGGTTTTGCCGAAGGGTGACAAATGGCTCTTGCCTATACAATGGTGAGCCATTCAGAGTAGAACCTTAGGATCTACCTACCTGGACCAGTGCCTTGTCTTGTCGGACTACCTGCAGGGTTAAATATTTGTTAGCTGCTATGTACACACAAACTTAAGTGTCTTCTTTGTGGCTTCAGGTTTGCTCCACCAAGAACAATTCAGACAACACAACTCTTGAGAAACTTGTGGAGTTGGCAATTGTCGACGATGGCTTTTGATATTGACCTATTTTGTGTGGCAATCCTTACTAGTTAACTAGAAATCTGCATTTAAATCTAAATGGGGCCCCGTTTTAATGCGGATTTCGGTTGATGTGGTCTGGATGGTGGCATAAAAGTAGGGTTAATCCAGAATCCAAAGTGGGCAGTAGCACTCTGCACTTTTCTTCAAAGAGCCTGTGTCTGCATTGATCTTATCGGGCCAAACCATGCTGCCCATGACACTCAGTTTGTTTGACCATACTAAAGCTGCAAATATTTCACCATCAGGCAATCTGCCAAGACATGGCACTAATCCAGGTGGATAGCCAGGATCTGCCTCTGTTTGACTTACCATTGTACCTACAAGAGCTCTTTGGCATCTCTTTGAAAGACTCCGTCTAGGGCTTCCTTGCTGGTCTTGATAGCCATTTTTATCCAGGAGGTCATGCACATGGCAGTCATATAGATTTCAATGTATGTTCAGCTGCAGGCTTATGAAAGTCTTGATATATGAGAGCTTGATGAGGTATTTGTTGGGGCAGTTACATAGTCAGGAAGATGGAGATCAATAGATTCCTGGACTTTCAAGTCTTTAAGGTTGACATTACCTTATTGTGCAGGTTTGTCTGAATGTTATAGTTTGTGTCCCTTGTAGCAGTATGATACCTTATTTGTGCAGTTATATCTAAAAACTAGAAGAGCCTTTGACAGAAACATTTATGCTAGGATGAACTTTTTGACTGTGCAGAAGACTTAGTGTTCAACTGGTGTTTCTGTCAATGACAAGAGAGAAATCCTGCTTTGTATTTGCCATTTTTGATGCTGTAGTCATAGTCAGTCTATGTCATTTTAATTCTTGGATGGAGGCCTGGAGATGCGGTTTCAAATTTCTGAAAAGCAAACCTTTGGTGAGAATAGGGCAGCAGAATAGACCCCTCAATATGGCTCTCAAAGCCTTACTCAGGACATGTGTTTGGATTCCAAGTTCAGTCAGTGAATGGCAATCTTAATGGCACTGCTAAAAGGAACATCTGTACTAGAAAGTGGAGCACAGGGGCACAGATGGTAGAACGTTAGACTGGGGATTGAAAGGATGCTTATTCAGGACTCACCGCCAGCAGAGTCACTGTGTCAATGTATCCTTGAGCAAACACATTATATGCATCTTAATACTGGTTCGAACCAGGAAGACCGAAAATCATCCCAACATGACTGAAAAATTGTTGACTGCGACATAACGCATCAAATCAAATAAACAAACAAATAAACAGATTATGTCTATGTGGATTGTCCTTGACTTTTAATACTGTGGCATCTCATCTGGGTCTACAATGTGTGTAAAAGTACTCTACAAGGATTTTGAGCTTACAAAATGTTAGAAGAGATGCATGACACAGTATTGAGTCAACCAATATGTCAAGTCGGGTCAGAGCCACCTCTTTTGTCATCTGAAAAGAATTTTGTGCATGGTCACTTCTGCTACTGGTACAATGTAGCCCAGTACTGTCAGTAGTGTCACATTCGGGCAGAAGCAGCCCATTATTCGAGGAGGAAAACCTATCTAGGTGTGCATGTGTTCAAAATTGTTCAATGCTAAAAAGCAAACCTTTGGCAAGAATAGGGCAGCAGAATAGGCCCCTCAATATGGCTCTCAAAGTCTTTCTTGGGACATGTGTTTGATTTCCAAGTTCAGCTAGTGAATGACAACCTTAATGGTACTACTAAATGGAGCATCTGTACTAGAAAGTGGAGCACAGCTAGTGGCTCAGATGGGAGAGCGTTAGACTGGGGATAGAAGGGCTGCTAGTTGGAGACTCGCCGCCAACAGACTCACTGTGTAAATGTGTACTTGAGCAAGACACTTTATCTGCTGCTTGATACTGGTTCGACCCAGGAAGACAGGAAATTATCCGAGCATGACTTATAAATTGTTGACAGGGGACATAAAGCATCAAATCAAATAAACAAAAACAGATTATGTCTATGTGGATTGTCCTTGACTTTAATACTGTGGTATCTCATCTGGGTCTACATTGTTTGTAAAAGTACTCTACAAGGATTTTGAGCATACACAATGTTAGAAAAGATGCATGACCCAGTATTGAGTCAACAGATATTTGTTAAAGCCATGTCAAGTCAGGTCAGAGCCACCTCTTTTGTCATCTGAAAAATATTTGTGTATGTTCAGATGTGTGTGGTCACTTCTGCTACTGGTACAATGTAGCCCAGTACTACCTGTCACATTCTTACACAGCTTACTATGGACCAGCTGAAGACCATGCATGATTTGTTCTTTGGACACAGAAAAGGGGACCAGTATCAGGCATGAGAAAGTTCAGGATTGATCAGGATTTCCTGATTGAGCACTGGCATATGATTTAAACAATGCCAGTTGTTTTTGCTGAAATTTATTTTTGAATGAAGTTAAACTCAATTTAAGATATAAATTTAGCCTTAACTGACTGGTTTCTATTGATATTTTGTGATTTTAAACCTTTAATAAGTAATTTAAAAATTGCTCTCCATTTTGGAGTCAGCCATCATATTTACCTGATTGAGAATGGCTCACTGTTCTCATCCCTGCAGTATGACTCTTCTTCACCATAGAATAGCTTTAGTATCTGTGGCAAATAAAACATACACAACTTTTTCCTACATCTTTGACAGGAAATGCTAATGGAACACATCTGCATTGTCTATGAGGCTCACCATAGGATAGTATGGCAGCTGGCCATGGCTTTGCCAGAAGAAACTGTGACACAGTCATGTTTTGATAACAGTGCAAGAACAAGGTAGCACATTGACATGAGGGATGTAAACTTTACCATCCAGACCAAGCTGTTCAACAAGGTTGTGTCTACTTTAAAGGCTGGCAAAGGCTCGTAATCTGTGGGTTTTCATGTTCCTGCCTGTGTCAACTGGCTGAAGAAGCATCTCATCTAGGCCCACTTATACCAAGACTCATATGGCTGTGGCTGCACATGCATTGAAGTCTGTATACCTGCTTTGTGCAAGATTTCTTGGGGAAACAGCTACCAAGGCTGTCCTGAAAACCCTGCACCTGGTTTTGCCGAAGGGTGACAAATGGCTCTTGCCTATACAATGGTGAGCCATTCAGAGTAGAACCTTAGGATCTACCTACCTGGACCAGTGCCTTGTCTTGTCGGACTACCTGCAGGGTTAAATATTTGTTAGCTGCTATGTACACACAAACTTAAGTGTCTTCTTTGTGGCTTCAGGTTTGCTCCACCAAGAACAATTCAGACAACACAACTCTTGAGAAACTTGTGGAGTTGGCAATTGTCGACGATGGCTTTTGATATTGACCTATTTTGTGTGGCAATCCTTACTAGTTAACTAGAAATCTGCATTTAAATCTAAATGGGGCCCCGTTTTAATGCGGATTTCGGTTGATGTGGTCTGGATGGTGGCATAAAAGTAGGGTTAATCCAGAATCCAAAGTGGGCAGTAGCACTCTGCACTTTTCTTCAAAGAGCCTGTGTCTGCATTGATCTTATTGGGCCAAACCATGCTGCCCATGACACTCAGTTTGTTTGACCATACTAAAGCTGCAAATATTTCACCATCAGGCAATCTGCCAAGACATGGCACTAATCCAGGTGGATAGCCAGGATCTGCCTCTGTTTGACTTACCATTGTACCTACAAGAGCTCTTTGGCATCTCTTTGAAAGACTCCGTCTAGGGCTTCCTTGCTGGTCTTGATAGCCATTTTTATCCAGGAGGTCATGCACATGGCAGTCATATAGATTTCAATGTATGTTCAGCTGCAGGCTTATGAAAGTCTTGATATATGAGAGCTTGATGAGGTATTTGTTGGGGCAGTTACATAGTCAGGAAGATGGAGATCAATAGATTCCTGGACTTTCAAGTCTTTAAGGTTGACATTACCTTATTGTGCAGGTTTGTCTGAATGTTATAGTTTGTGTCCCTTGTAGCAGTATGATACCTTATTTGTGCAGTTATGTCTAAAAACTAGAAGAGCCTTTGACAGAAACATTTATGCTAGGATGAACTTTTTGACTGTGCAGAAGACTTAGTGTTCAACTGGTGTTTCTGTCAATGACAAGAGAGAAATCCTGCTTTGTATTTGCCATTTTTGATGCTGTAGTCATAGTCAGTCTATGTCATTTTAATTCTTGGATGGAGGCCTGGAGATGCGGTTTCAAATTTCTGAAAAGCAAACCTTTGGTGAGAATAGGGCAGCAGAATAGACCCCTCAATATGGCTCTCAAAGCCTTACTCAGGACATGTGTTTGGATTCCAAGTTCAGTCAGTGAATGCAATCTTAATGGCACTGCTAAAAGGAACATCTGTACTAGAAAGTGGAGCACAGGGGCACAGATGGTAGAACGTTAGACTGGGGATCGAAAGGATGCTTATTCAGGACTCACCGCCAGCAGAGTCACTGTGTCAATGTATCCTTGAGCAAACACATTATATGCATCTTAAAACTGGTTCGACCCAGGAAGACCGAAAATCATCCCAACATGACTGAAAAATTGTTGACTGCGACATAACGCATCAAATCAAATAAACAAACAAATAAACAGATTATGTCTATGTGGATTGTCCTTGACTTTTAATACTGTGGCATCTCATCTGGGTCTACAATGTGTGTAAAAGTACTCTACAAGGATTTTGAGCTTACAAAATGTTAGAAGAGATGCATGACACAGTATTGAGTCAACCAATATGTCAAGTTGGGTCAGAGCCACCTCTTTTGTCATCTGAAAAGAATTTTGTGCATGGTCACTTCTGCTACTGGTACAATGTAGCCCAGTACTGTCAGTATTGTCACATTCGGGCAGAAGCAGCCCATTATTCGAGGAGGAAAACCTATCTAGGTGTGCATGTGTTCAAAATTGTTCAATGCTAAAAAGCAAACCTTTGGCAAGAATAGGGCAGCAGAATAGGCCCCTCAATATGGCTCTCAAAGTCTTTCTTGGGACATGTGTTTGATTTCCAAGTTCAGCTAGTGAATGACATCCTTAATGGTACTACTAAATGGAGCATCTGTACTAGAAAGTGGAGCACAGCTAGTGGCTCAGATGGGAGAGCGTTAGACTGGGGATAGAAGGGCTGCTAGTTGGAGACTCGCCGCCAACAGACTCACTGTGTAAATGTGTACTTGAGCAAGACACTTTATCTGCTGCTTGATACTGGTTCGACCCAGGAAGACAGGAAATTATCCGAGCATGACTTATAAATTGTTGACAGGGGACATAAAGCATCAAATCAAATAAACAAAAACAGATTATGTCTATGTGGATTGTCCTTGACTTTAATACTGTGGTATCTTATCTGGGTCTACATTGTTTGTAAAAGTACTCTTCAAGGATTTTGAGCATACACAATGTTAGAAAAGATGCATGACCCAGTATTGAGTCAACAGATATTTGTTAAAGCCATGTCAAGTCAGGTCAGAGCCACCTCTTTTGTCATCTGAAAAATATTTGTGTATGTTCAGATGTGTGTGGTCACTTCTGCTACTGGTACAATGTAGCCCAGTACTACCTGTCACATTCTTACACAGCTTACTATGGACCAGCTGAAGACCATGCATGATTTGTTCTTTGGACACAGAAAAGGGGACCAGTATCAGGCATGAGAAAGTTCAGGATTGATCAGGAGTTCCTGATTGAGCACTGGCATATGATTTAAACAATGCCAGTTGTTTTTGCTGAAATTTATTTTTGAATGAAGTTAAACTCAATTTAAGATATAAATTTAGCCTTAACTGACTGGTTTCTATTAATATTTTGTGATTTTAAACCTTTATTAAGTAATTTAAAAATTGCTCTCCATTTTGGAGTCAGCCATCATATTTTCCTGATTGAGAATGGCTCACTGTTCTCATCCCTGCAGTATGACTCTTCTTCACCATAGAATAGCTTTAGTATCTGTGGCAAATAAAACATGCACAACTTTTTCCTACATCTTTGACAGGAAATGCTAATGGAACACATCTGCATTGTCTATGAGGCTCACCATAGGATAGTATGGCAGCTGGCCATGGCTTTGCCAGAAGAAACTGTGACACAGTCATGTTTTGATAACAGTGCAAGAACAAGGTAGCACATTGACATGAGGGATGTAAACTTTACCATCCAGACCAAGCTGTTCAACAAGGTTGTGTCTACTTTAAATGCTGGCAAAGTCTCGTAATCTGTGGGTTTTCATGTTCCTGCCTGTGTCAACTGGCTGAAGAAGCATCTCATCTAGGCCCACTTATACCAAGACTCATATGGCTGTGGCTGCACATGCATTGAAGTCTGTATACCTGCTTTGTGCAAGATTTCTTGGGGAAACAGCTACCAAGGCTGTCCTGAAAACCCTGCACCTGGTTTTGCCGAAGGGTGACAAATGGCTCTTGCCTATACAATGGTGAGCCATTCAGAGTAGAACCTTAGGATCTACCTACCTGGACCAGTGCCTTGTCTTGTCGGACTACCTGCAGGGTTAAATATTTGTTAGCTGCTATGTACACACAAACTTAAGTGTCTTCTTTGTGGCTTCAGGTTTGCTCCACCAAGAACAATTCAGACAACACAACTCTTGAGAAACTTGTGGAGTTGGCAATTGTCGACGATGGCTTTTGATATTGACCTATTTTGTGTGGCAATCCTTACTAGTTAACTAGAAATCTGCATTTAAATCTAAATGGGGCCCCGTTTTAATGCGGATTTCGGTTGATGTGGTCTGGATGGTGGCATAAAAGTAGGGTTAATCCAGAATCCAAAGTGGGCAGTAGCACTCTGCACTTTTCTTCAAAGAGCCTGTGTCTGCATTGATCTTATCGGGCCAAACCATGCTGCCCATGACACTCAGTTTGTTTGACCATACTAAAGCTGCAAATATTTCACCATCAGGCAATCTGCCAAGACATGGCACTAATCCAGGTGGATAGCCAGGATCTGCCTCTGTTTGACTTACCATTGTACCTACAAGAGCTCTTTGGCATCTCTTTGAAAGACTCCGTCTAGGGCTTCCTTGCTGGTCTTGATAGCCATTTTTATCCAGGAGGTCATGCACATGGCAGTCATATAGATTTCAATGTATGTTCAGCTGCAGGCTTATGAAAGTCTTGATATATGAGAGCTTGATGAGGTATTTGTTGGGGCAGTTACATAGTCAGGAAGATGGAGATCAATAGATTCCTGGACTTTCAAGTCTTTAAGGTTGACATTACCTTAATGTGCAGGTTTGTCTGAATGTTATAGTTTGTGTCCCTTGTAGCAGTGTGATACCTTATTTGTGCAGTTATGTCTAAAAACTAGAAGAGCCTTTGACAGAAACATTTATGCTAGGATGAACTTTTTGACTGTGCAGAAGACTTAGTGTTCAACTGGTGTTTCTGTCAATGACAAGAGAGAAATCCTGCTTTGTATTTGCCATTTTTGATGCTGTAGTCATAGTCAGTCTATGTCATTTTAATTCTTGGATGGAGGCCTGGAGATGCGGTTTCAAATTTCTGAAAAGCAAACCTTTGGTGAGAATAGGGCAGCAGAATAGACCCCTCAATATGGCTCTCAAAGCCTTACTCAGGACATGTGTTTGGATTCCAAGTTCAGTCAGTGAATGGCAATCTTAATGGCACTGCTAAAAGGAACATCTGTACTAGAAAGTGGAGCACAGGGGCACAGATGGTAGAACGTTAGACTGGGGATCGAAAGGATGCTTATTCAGGACTCACCGCCAGCAGAGTCACTGTGTCAATGTATCCTTGAGCAAACACATTATATGCATCTTAAAACTGGTTCGACCCAGGAAGACCGAAAATCATCCCAACATGACTGAAAAATTGTTGACTGCAACATAACGCATCAAATCAAATAAACAAACAAATAAACAGATTATGTCTATGTGGATTGTCCTTGACTTTTAAATTAATACTGTGGCATCTCATCTGGGTCTACAATGTGTGTAAAAGTACTCTACAAGGATTTTGAGCTTACAAAATGTTAGAAGAGATGCATGACACAGTATTGAGTCAACCAATATGTCAAGTCGGGTCAGAGCCACCTCTTTTGTCATCTGAAAAGAATTTTGTGCATGGTCACTTCTGCTACTGGTACAATGTAGCCCAGTACTGTCAGTAGTGTCACATTCGGGCAGAAGCAGCCCATTATTCGAGGAGGAAAACCTATCTAGGTGTGCATGTGTTCAAAATTGTTCAATGCTAAAAAGCAAACCTTTGGCAAGAATAGGGCAGCAGAATAGGCCCCTCAATATGGCTCTCAAAGTCTTTCTTGGGACATGTGTTTGATTTCCAAGTTCAGCTAGTGAATGACATCCTTAATGGTACTACTAAATGGAGCATCTGTACTAGAAAGTGGAGCACAGCTAGTGGCTCAGATGGGAGAGCGTTAGACTGGGGATAGAAGGGCTGCTAGTTGGAGACTCGCCGCCAACAGACTCACTGTGTAAATGTGTACTTGAGCAAGACACTTTATCTGCTGCTTGATACTGGTTCGACCCAGGAAGACAGGAAATTATCCGAGCATGACTTAAAAATTGTTGACAGGGGACGTAAAGCATCAAATCAAATAAACAAAAACAGATTATGTCTACGTGGATTGTCCTTGACTTTAATACTGTGGCATCTCATCTGGGTCTACAATGCTTGTAAAAGTACTCTACAAGGATTTTGAGCATACACAATGTTAGAAAAGATGCATGACCCAGTATTGAGTCAACAGATATTTGTTAAAGCCATGTCAAGTCAGGTCAGAGCCACCTCTTTTGTCATCTGAAAAATATTTGTGTATGTTCAGATGTGTGTGGTCACTTATGCTACTGGTACAATGTAGCCCAGTACTACCTGTCACATTCTTACACAGCTTACTATGGACCAGCTGAAGACCATGCATGATTTGTTCTTTGGACACAGAAAAGGGGACCAGTATCAGGCATGAGAAAGTTCAGGATTGATCAGGATTTCCTGATTGAGCACTGGCATATGATTTAAACAATGCCAGTTGTTTTTGCTGAAATTTATTTTTGAATGAAGTTAAACTCAATTTAAGATATAAATTTAGCCTTAACTGACTGGTTTCTACTGATATTTTGTGATTTTAAACCTTTAATAAGTAATTTAAAAATTGCTCTCCATTTTGGAGTCAGCCATCATATTTTCCTGATTGAGAATGGCTCACTGTTCTCATCCCTGCAGTATGACTCTTCTTCACCATAGAATAGCTTTAGTATATGTGGCAAATAAAACATGCACAACTTTTTCCTACATCGTTGACAGGAAATGCTAATGGAACACATCTGCATTGTCTATGAGGCTCATAATAGGATAGTGTGGCAGCTGGCCATGGCTTTGCCAGAAGAAACTGTCATGTTTTGATAACAGTGCAAGAACAAGGTAGCACATTGACATAAGGGATGTAAACTTTACCATCCAGACCAAGCTGTTCAACAAGGTTGTGTCTACTTTAAAGGCTGGCAAAGTCTCGTAATCTGTGGGTTTTCATGTTCCTGCCTGTGTCAACTGGCTGAAGAAGCATCTCATCTAGGCCCACTTATACCAAGACTCATATGGCTGTGGCTGCACATGCATTGAAGTCTGTATACCTGCTTTGTGCAAGATTTCTTGGGGAAACAGCTACCAAGGCTGTCCTGAAAACCCTGCACCTGGTTTTGCCGAAGGGTGACAAATGGCTCTTGCCTATACAATGGTGAGCCATTCAGAGTAGAACCTTAGGATCTACCTACCTGGACCAGTGCCTTGTCTTGTCGGACTACCTGCAGGGTTAAATATTTGTTAGCTGCTATGTACACACAAACTTAAGTGTCTTCTTTGTGGCTTCAGGTTTGCTCCACCAAGAACAATTCAGACAACACAATTCTTGAGAAACCTGTGGAGTTGGCAATTGTCGACGATGGCTTTTGATATTGACCTATTTTGTGTGGCAATCCTTACTAGTTAACTAGAAATCTGCATTGAAATCTAAATGGGGCCCCGTTTTAATGCGGATTTCGGTTGATGTGGTCTGGATGGTGGCATAAAAGTAGGGTTAATCCAGAATCCAAAGTGGGCAGTAGCACTCTGCACTTTTCTTCAAAGAGCCTGTGTCTGCATTGATCTTATCGGGCCAAACCATGCTGCCCATGACACTCAGTTTGTTTGACCATACTAAAGCTGCAAATATTTCACCATCAGGCAATCTGCCAAGACATGGCACTAATCCAGGTGAATAGCCAGGATCTGCCTCTGTTTGACTTACCATTGTACCTACAAGAGCTCTTTGGCATCTCTTTGAAAGACTCCGTCTAGGGCTTCCTTGCTGGTCTTGATAGCCATTTTTATCCAGGAGGTCATGCACATGGCAGTCATATAGATTTCAATGTATGTTCAGCTGCAGGCTTATGAAAGTCTTGATATATGAGAGCTTGGTGAGGTATTTGTTGGGGCAGTTACATAGTCAGGAAGATGGAGATCAAAGATTCTTGGACTTTCTAGTCTTTAAGGTTGACATTACCTTATTGTGCAGGTTTGTCTGAATGTTATAGTTTGTGTCCCTTGTAGCAGTGAGATACCTTATATGTGCAGTTATGTCTAAGAACTAGAAGAGCCTTTGACAGAAACATTTATGCTAGGATGAACCTTTTGACTGTGCAGAAGACTTAGTGTTCAACTGGTGTTTCTGTCAATGACAAGAGAGAAATCCTGCATTGTATTTGCCATTTTTGATGCTGTGTAGTCATTGTCAGTCTATGTCATTTTAATTCTTGGATGGAGGCCTGGAGATGGTTTTGGAATTTCTGAAGGCAAGAATAGGGCAGCAGAATAGACCCCTCAAAATGGCTCTCAAAGCCTTACTCAGGACATGTGTTTGGATTCCAAGTTTAGCCAGTGAATGGCAGACACTGCTAAAAGGAACATCTGTACTAGAAAGTGGAGCACAGTTGGTATAGTGTTAGACTGGGGATCAAAGGGATGCTTATTCAGGACTCACTGCCGGCAGAGTCACTGTGTAAGTGTGTCCTTGATACACATCTTAAAAGAAAAAAATGTTGACTGCAACATAACGCATCAAATCAAGTAAACAAACAAATAAACAGATTATGTCTTTGTGGATTGTCCTTGAGGTTTAATACTGTGGCATCTCATCACGGTCTACAATGTGTGATCTGGGTCTACAATGTTTGTAAAAGTACTTTACAAGGATTTTGTGCATACAAATGTTAGAAGAGATGCATGACCTAGTATTGAGTCCACCAATATGTCATGTCCGGTCAGAGCCACCTCTTTTATCATCTGAAAAGTTTTATGTGCATGGTCACTTCTGCTACTCAGGTACAATGTGGCCCAGTACTACCAGCGTCACATTCGGGCAGAAGCAGCGGATTACTTGAGGAAAACCTATCTAGGTGTGTAAATAAAACGGGCAAAACTTTTTACTACCTCTTTGACAGGAAATCTGAATTGTCAATGGGCTTCTTGCCACCAGCATAATAATACATAATGCCTTCTCAAACCCAGTAGACGCCACAAATACTGACCTGTATGATTTGAGCATTATGTGTACAAATTTTGACATACTTGTTTACCAAATGTGCATGCCCCATTCATGTGAGTAATGCACACATCAAACTATCAGCTTACCACTAGTAAATTCTTCTACAAACTGCAGAATTTTAAGCGTTCTGTACTTTTTCGCTCACCTGAACCTTAGGCTCATGATGAGTACTAAGTCTTGTGATTGTCTGTCATGTCTTGTGTGTTGTCAACAATTGCTTCAAAGTTAAAAGGACATCTCCTATACTGGTTGGATTTTGACCAAACTTAGCAGCATTGATCCTTATTCATTGTTCAAATGGTTCTTGTCCATTGCATATCTAGATCAAATGAGCTAATACTTGAAACCAAATTTAAACTAAACTAGAATGCACAGTCCATGGGATGCCATCTTAAATCCCCACGCTCTCAAAGAAATTATATGATATTTGACCTTTTTACTCCACCCCAAGGTCACCAGTTCGAACCTAGGGTGAAAACTTAACTTGTATCCTATTCTACTCACCATCCCCTTCAATTTGATATGCCAGGTGACCATGTTCGGAAAAAATGTGGATAAAGAGTTTAATAAATTAGATAAGATTGATAAAAAGTCAAGATTTTTTTTTGTAATTTATAACTCTGGGATTTGAATTTGAGTATTACATGTACTACAAGAAAAAATTATATAGGTCTCGTAGTGAGAACATGTGACTAGGTCGAACATAGAAATTTGATTGTATGAATGAAATACAAAATGTATTTTACTGATGTGCTGACCAGGTTGAGTGGAGGGAAGCGCAGTCTGGTCAGTGCCTTTGTAGTTCACATGCAACAACTTCATTTTTGCTTATGACGGTTTTATGTGTCGCTGGCTAGAGTGCCTTTGGATGATTAAAAATAAGCGTTTCAGTCCACACTGAGTCTACGAGGGGATACAGTTAAAGCATCTTTGTATTTTCAATTAAAGTGATACTTTTCGAGTTATAAAAGTGTACTAATAATAAGGGGCTGTTGTAATAATCTGTCATTTAAACTTTATGAAAACTGCAGAACTTAAAAATTGACATTAAAATATAAACAAACGTAACACGCTGTATGGTATCATTATTCCCATATCTTGGGACCATGTTCAACAAAAACACTAATCCATTCATAGAACGATTTGTCATCCTATTACTTTGAAACACAGTTCAAATGTGCATCCAAAGATGAACATGGATGGCCGTTTAAATCCATGCACATAATTATACGACAATTGCATAGTCAGCGTACCGACTCCTTGCGACTTCCGAAGTCGCAAGGTAATCGTGTGATTTATATAGGGAGGTTGTGAAGATAACACAATGACTGCACGATAACCTTGCCGTTGTCGTACAATATCCACAAGGTCTCTGAAAGATTGTGTCCTAGTTTGTAGCCGAAAGAAATCGCAAGGTGATCGTAAGCAATGTAAACACATACATCGTAGCTTATAGCCACCTACGATGCCGAAAAATCGTAGGGAAAATTGTAGACAAATAAATCGTACAACGACCGTGGCAATATAACCGAGGCATTAATGACAAATGGTAGCTTTATGAAGGTCAAAAGTCATGGCCATTTTACATAGGTTTTACTGTATGTGGTTCATGAGCTTGGTGGGATGCGGGGACATGAGTGGTTTAATTTTGTTCTTCTTTCTTTTCAGCTCCTGGTGACTGTAATCATGAACGTAATTTTTTTCGTCACACATTCTGTAATTTAAGTTACATGGTTTCGTTTTGCCCTCTACAATTTTAAAAAATAAAAAATAAAGGAATAGTTGATTTTAAGGTGTGAGCACACACACCTTTGCATATCAGTTAGACTCTGTTTATTTGACTGTCAAAAAACACCAAAACAAGTGAAAATGCCCTACACCTGGTACAGCATGGTTTAGAATGTATATAGCATTAAAATGTAATCATTTTTAATTATAGACAGTCAATTTTTAACATAAATGCTGTTTTTTTGGTACTGATAATTTGTTAAGATTTACGAAATTGGTAAAATGTATACCTGAATTTTAGTTCTGTACTGTGTTCTTGAAAAATAGAAACATTATTTCTAAAATTAAAAGATCAAAAATTACAGACTATGCAGCTTTAAGTTTTGAATCCCTTTGAAAATATTATGGAAAATGGAGCATTTGCTCCAAAAGAGCAAATGCTCCATTTTCCATAATATTTTCAAATACATGATATTTCAAAGTTGTCAAAAGGCGTTATTATGGAGTAAAGGGTTATAATGGTTAAATTGAAAATTTAGGTACTTATAGCATGTCCACAGTTTCATAACCAGGCATCTCAATACCATAAGAGCCTGTTCCCAACAAAAGGTGCAAGTTGACATGTGGGCCCATCGATGACTGATCAGCCTGCGCATTTGATAGTCGCTCTATGGGTAGCAAAGGGTCCAATGTTTCTTCAGACTGTGTGGATGCGCATACTGATTTAAATCTTCCATGTACGCACATGCCAACTTGTAGTGTCTGTACTGTCCTTATGCTGGGTAGCAGCTTATTTAATGGCAATGGCTGGCTAATGTGACAGTGGACATGAAATAATATCGATTTTATATCCAGGTTTTTGACGTACCACAAGGAGAGGGGTGAATGACCATAGAGGATGCAACTGCTGGGAAGTTTGATACTGAAGCTGATCCCATAGAGGTTGCTATTGTTGGGGAGTTTGCCACTGAAGCTGACCCATAGAGGATACCACTGTTGGGGAGTTTGCCACTGATCTTTGCATGCTGGGTAATTTTTGATGGTTTTGTTGTCGTCTACTGACTTTGTAGCTCACCTGAGCCGAAGGCTCATGGGTGAGCTAATAGTAAACCAATGAATATGTCGTCCGTCCGTCAACAGTTTTAAACATCTCCTGAAACCACTGGGCCAGTTGAACTCAAATTTCATATGGGGACTCCTTAGGATGGGGGAATGGAAGTTTGCTCAAATGGTCCTGGTCACATGACTAAGATAGCGGCCATGCCTATATATGGTAAAAACCCTTTGAAATTCTTATCCAGAACCAGAAGCAATTGGGATGAAGGACCTACCAAATTTGTTCTTATGATGATCCTAGTTACTTATAACGTCATGGTGAAATTTGCTTCCTAATGTATTTTAATGGAAATTTTTTTGAAAAGCTGATTGAAACCAAAGTCATTATTCTAAACCTAATGTGACAATGGCTATAAATAAGTATCATAGGTCAACATTGACCTTTGGGCATCGCTCATTGGAGTCCCATCAGTATATTAAAGCATAGTTTTCTCAGAAACCACCAGGCCAATTGAACTCATATTTCATATGAAGACTCCTTATGATAGGTTAGCCAAAATTTTTTGGTCACATGATTAAGATCGCCACCATGCCCATATATGGTAAAAACCCTTAAAATATCTTCGCTTGAACCAAAAGGCCAATGGCCTTGGAACTTGATATGTAGCATTGGAGATGTTGGCCCTACCAGGTTTGCACAAATGATAAATCTAGGTTGACCTACTTTACGCCAAGGTCAAATTGGATTCCTGATGCATTTATACGAGAAAAATCTTGAATTGTTCATTTAAATATAACTGTTTAAGCCAAAGTCATAATACTTGCGATGAATTGCGATAAAAGTTTAAATTAATGAGACAATGGTTTTATATAAGTACAAAATGTCAAGCTGATTCAAGGCCACTCATTCGGACTGCCACATACCTATCTACACATCTTCAGATGTTTTAAATTGACAAACTGGTTCTGCTCTACCCAAACAAAATGACTGCCATGCACAGCTAAAAGTCTTTAAATGACATCTCCTGAGCTGCTAGCCCAAATTCAATTTAAAACCTCTATCAAGATTGCCCCAAAGTGTACTGCTGGTCCTGAAAATTCAAATAATTTCACACAAATGATCCTCATAAGACCCGCTACCAAAATTGTCAAACCTGTTCTGCCCCGAGGTTATAAAACTTTTCATGCTCAACTCAGCTGAGCATGAAATTTATCCTGCTCATAAATGTTAAAATGCCAACAAATAAATACAACATCTGAGAGGCTTAAGGCAAAGGAACTTCATCATTTGTCAGTAGTTTAGTGTTTATGAGCAGTTGAATTTTTGTGCTCAGTTGAGTTGAGCATGAAAAAAGTTTTATAACCTTGGGGCCAGAGCTACAAGGGTCAATCAATAAATAGAGAGAATTTTCTTATAATACAAGAGTTCATACCAGTAAAACATTGCAAATGTAATCATTACATGGCATAACTTGTTCGGCATGCAGCATATCATATTCAAAACTTTGTTGGAAAGTGAGGTTGTTTGTTGCTTAGCAACAAAAAAGTGATACTAAAGCTAACCTGGCCAGATTTTCCTTATACAATAACTTCATGCTAAAGAAACACAGCCTGACATGTAATTATTATCATTTATCTTAACATAGTTTGTCCTTTTAATTGTTCTCTATGTTACATATAAACCATGTACAAGTTAGTCATGGTTGCCTAGCAACCAGGCAATGGACTGGTTGTTATGTCTTTATTTTACTGTTGTTAGGCAACAAAGGACACATTTAATACATGTTTTTGAAGATACTGTTTTAAAATATAGAATATATTCAATAATTTTAGGGTGATTTAAAACTTCTATACCAACCAACAAAAAATTAAGGGCTAATTCATGACCCATACCCCTATTTCTGATTCAACAATTTTCATTTTTGTCGCTTTTTTACGCTAAATGCCCTTGCCAATTTGACATTTTTCAAAAGAAGTCAATGAATTTTACAGAAAAATTACCTTATGTTGTAGTTTATCAATAGATTACTTTTGGAACTGATCTGTACATGCCAGTAACCATGGCAACCATTTTAAGGCATCCGGCCAGGTCAGTTTTAAGTACCTGTTTACCTTGCTAAGCAACAAGGGACATCACATTCCGTCAAACTTTTGGATATGTTGTTGCAGGCGCAACAAGTTATGCCACATTATGGTTATATTTGTGATGTTTAGTGAGACTAAGTCTGCAACTATGAACATTTTTCGAAATTTTTTATTTTCTTTTTAAATCATTTGTAAAAGTATAATTAAGTTATGTTTTCACAATAAATCTGTTCACTATAGCTGAAAACAGCACGGAAAAGTGAATTATCTTATAAAACAGGTGTGTTTTTCTCTTGTTGGTAATTATTTGCGTCCCTCCAATAATTATAGACAGGTAATTTTAACATAAATGCTGTTTTCTTGATACTGATAATTTGTTAAGATTTACGAAATTGGTAAAATGTATACCTGAATTTCAGTTTTTTTACTGTGTTCTTGAAAAATAGAAACATTAATTCTAAAATTAAAAGATCAAAAGTTACAGACTATGCAGCTTTAAATGGTACAAACTCTTACATTATAAGGAAATTCTCCCTATTTATTGGATGACTTTACATAACATATGATCCATTGGTCCCGATAAACTAAATTAATTACACACAAAAATGTTTCTCATTGATCAAATCTAAGATATTTCATGTTGCTTATATGGCCATTTACCAAAGTTGCTCAAATGATTCTCCTGAACAAAAGTGCCTCCAGGCCCTCAGGTTATAAAACTTTTTTTCATGCTCAACTCAAATGTCCATAAAAACTAAAATGCTGAAAAATTAAGATTGTTCTTGCTTTAAAACTTTCAGATGCTGCTTTTATCCTGCTCATAAATGTTAAAATGCCAGCAGTTGCCTAGTTGAGCATGAAAAATGTTTTATAACCTCTGGGCCAGGGCTAAAATTCAAGTAAGCGATCCAGGGTCATGATGCGCCTCTTGTTTAATAGCTATAGCTAAAAAATTGGGAGAAAAAATCTACATGAAGTTATTGCTAACTGGAGAAAAAATCTTATTGTATTGTTTTTAGTCACAACTTTTCTTTGGCTTGACCCAAACAAGCTAACAGCAAGGTTCTGGTGAGACTGCATAGATGTGCACACTCATCTGAACCTTTGTCGTTCACATATACAATAATGGCTGTTTTACTGAGCCACCTCTCAAATTCTCATCAAATATCCACTCTGGCCTTTGCTTTGTATAACGTTGGTAGTAATTTTATATCAGCAATGGTTTTTACTCTTAACATGTCATATACATTAATGTGTATGTATGTATGCACCGATGCTTGATTTTTACGCCAAAATGGCTGCAGCAGATCGACATTATGTCACTTTGGATAACCATAAATTTGCGATAGCGAGTCATACAGAAATAAAACGGGGCAGATTGGCTATCATGTATACACAGAACTGAAGTTATAAGTGGCCACCTTACATGCTGATCAAGCTGTAATGTGTTTGGTCAAACATATTCACATGAAATAAAACACATACAATGATTTAAGTATGTGGGGCTGATCATTTTCAAAAATATCGGAAAATGAGCTTTTTAAAACAATATCATATAAAAACCAGTTGTAAGCAAAAATTCAAGTATTTGGTGTTTTTTCAAGTCGGCTAGACAGGTTTGTGATCTCCTGTACTTCAATTTGATAAAACTGAAATCAAAACGCTTATTTTCCTCAAAAAGTTGATTTTTACATTTTTGAACCCAAAAATCGTGAAGTGATAAAACTCTTCCAAAGCACACTTTATCTTTAGTCCATTAAAATGCACATATTTGGACAAAAATCATTCCAACACCATTAGCGCTTAGTCAGAAAAATGAAATTGAAAAGTGGCCACTTAGAACTTCAGTTCAGTGTATATATGCGATTAGCATGAGAAGGGTTAATATGGAAAAAAAATCATGTAAATAATACTATTACACTTGCACACCTACCAATACATTTAGTTATTTTAATAGTATAGGAATATCGGTGCTTTTGCTCTGTTTATTATATGTTCTTGAACTGAAAAAATAAAAAGTAATCCCTTCTTTTCAGATGATATAAGCTTTCATCAGCCGAAGAGAGGTAGCATGTTGGAAACAGCATGAATGGAAGAAATGCTTCCGGAGAAGACGTCGTACAAAATTACAGGTGAGCTAGAATAACACAGTCACTACTTCATAATTTACGAAAATTCTTCTTTTTTAACAATATAAATATGTACATGTAACTGGGATGCACGGAGTTTCCTTTGCAAAACTTAACCTTTTGTATTCTGATGGATTTTCGCATACATATTGATACAATAAGGGATTGCCCATTTTGTATTTTAAGGGGTCACTGGTATAAGTTTCTAAATTATGATGTATTTCTATCCATGAAGGTTGTTTTAATCTTAGGGCTGGCTCAGGAAAAAGTGTGATTTGGGGGTGGAATGCAACTTATTTTTTAGGGGTACCATGTGCACCTAGAAATTCAAATTAATTAATATGGCATCACCAAAGAGCTAAAACAACACTGAACTCCACCCAAATTAATTAATTTTAAAGTTGCCTTCCACCCCCTCCCCTCACTTTTTCCTGGAATAGCCCTTAGCAAACAGTGCAGACCCTAATGAAATGCAGCATTATGCTGCATTTCATCTGGGTCAAAGTACTCATTTAGGGGTTTCCACCATACAAAGGGTTAATTAATACACATGTACTTGGCATTAAAATGAAGGAAGCAGGGTTACATTTTACTGTACATTTTGCCTTTTAAAAGTCAATACATTAACCACAACAGAATTATAATTATAGCAGCATCAGTTGAAATTTCAGAATGATGTAATTTACCCATTCTTGATTGGTGGACTCTATGTTTCTCCCATCCCATTTAATTGTCACCTAAGGGGTACTCTATTGTATTCTTTTTTTAAATTCATGTTACAGTAGCAAATAGTGGAGACCCTGATCAGACATCATATTTTGTGGAGTCTGATCTCTGTCTGCACTGTTTGCCTTACTATGTACCTTTTTAGGGTTTCAAGACAGAAATGGCTAATAACCCACTGCTAATACATAGAGTTAGATCTGTAACTGCATATCTGAACATCATCCATGTATTTATAATCCTACAATACTTCCATCTCAAAGGCTGTTCTATTTGGTTCACACTTCTTAGGCTTTAGCCATATAAGCCTAGCTTCCTTTTTGTGGGACGTACGCAAACAGTGCAGACCCTGGAAATGGACGCATCCAGTTGATAATAGTGGGAAATTCCATTTGTCTTTAATGGGTTAACATAGCATTATTTTCGATATAACAAGGTTCAAAGCTGGATCCCCAAAAATGTGTAGATGGCCACTTTTCTAAATACCTATATGAACAGGGACACAGCAAAACGACTCTTGTTGGGAGCTCAGTGGTTGAGTGCTTGACTCAAGTTGTTGGCATTTTAACATTTATGAACATAATAAATACAACATCTGAGAGCAAGAAAGCAAGAAAAGACTTTATTTTATTTATTTTTTTAGCATTTAAGTTTTTATGAGCAGTTGAAATTCCATGTTCGGTTGAGTTGAGCATGAAAAAGTTTTATAAGGGCCTTATTGCATATGGGAGCAGCAAGTGTTCAAGTGAGACTGTATGGATGTGCTGTCTCACCAGTGAGAACCTTTGCTGTTCCCTCTAGTAATCAGTTGGTCAAGTGGAAACTTCAGCCTCACTAAGGAGTTGGATATACACATTGAAACACTAATTGTACTGACTGCCTGAGGGCTCCTTTTCCTGTGTCACACCACATATAATCTATACATTTTTGTTTTGAGTGTAACATTGTTTGTTTCCATTCTGATGGATTATCCCATATATACTGTCCACAAAAAGTACGGGATATTGGGACATAAACAAGTCTAAAAATTAAAATCCTTATTTGTCGTATTGATAATTTTGTATTTCAATAGAGCAATGTGTAAGCCAGTTATCATGCTTAATTTGAGGGCTGAAAATTGGGTAATGTGACCTTAAGGGCGTACCAAAGAAACTAGGGGTCAAGACCCAAATTTCACAAAAAAGTATCAATTTTTTGGGAACGCTCAAGATAATGCATGCTAAAGATGCATTATGGACGTCTTTGTTTTTTAAGATTTTTTTCGCGTACCAAAATTGTTATTTCTAGGAGATAGGGCGGTGACAAAAATGTAAAAAATGACAAAATTTACTTAAAATTTACAGATTTTAGCCTCACATTCCAGAAATTGAGAAAAAAGAGATCAAAACAAATTCTGAACATAAAAACTATTGAATGACGGATATTTTCTTTTTAAAAAGCATAGCAATTGCATAATCCGTCACCGTGATATTCACGTGTGAAAATTGAAAGGCTACCCCTGGTCGTAATATGGTTGTCTCAGAAACACGCGACCAAATTTAATCCTTGAAAATTTTATTCAAATTGGCCGTGAGATGACTTTGCTTATTAATACTAGCTGTTTCAGGTTTATGACATTCGCTAGGTAAATGTTATAATTTTTGCTATTCGAATATCCCCTACTTTTTGTGAACAGTATATATTGATACATTATTAGCAAGGATTTTTCCATTTTGTATTTTGAGGGGCCACGAACATGTCAAAATTTCTCTAATATAATATATTTTTGTCCCTGAAGATTGTTTTTATTTTAGCAAACAGTGGAGACCCTGATGAAATGCTGCCTTATGCAGCATTTCATCTGGGTCTCCACTGTTAGCCAGAGTACCTGTTTAAGAAAGGGTTAACATTGTTAATGCTTTGAACCCAAACTTCAATGGTATAAAGCGCTTGTGTTTCCAGCTTCTAGATAAGGGTGTTTAATAAAAATTTGATTTTCCTATTTCTCAACCAAAACATATGTTGTGGGTACTCAAAAGAAATGTCTCAATGAGATGGTTCTTTTGAGCACGCAAACAAAATGTCAAAAATGATGGATAAGATGATATTGACAGTTTTCCGCTGACCATTTTTGTTTATCTAGACCTATGCAAACATGTTTCATACAGTGATATTGTTTTATTTTCAGATCATATCAAGAATTCCTTAATGACACTACCAAAAATTAACAAGCCACCAAAAATTTACAAGCCACCTGCTTTAAAGCAACTCCTTCCATTAGAAGAAAGGTCTGAAGGCAAGCATGATTGTGGACACATTTTCGCAAAGAAAACCAAATTCAGGAGGCAGTGGCCTCTTTAGATTTTTTAGAAGACTTGAACGAAAGTGGAGTCTATGTATGGTAAATGTTCTAACGTCTTCCTGTTCTCAATTAAAATGTTGGTTTTCAAGTTTGGGAATCACAAAATTCATATCAGAATAGCAAACAGGGAAGACCCTGATCAGACTGCTTCTTCAGAAGCAGTCTGATCTGGGTATGCGCTGTTTGCCTAGGCATTTTTTTGCAGGCAACTAGTGTTTGTAACTTTAGAGCATCTACCGTAGGTATGTCAGTGCAAATAAACAGTACAAACGAAGAAGAAACTTCTTGAATCATATCAAAGACACGTAGGACAGGACATATTGATATTCAGGAAGTTCATGACAGTCTTTCCCAATCTGATGTGAAGTATGCGCTAGGGAAGAAGACCCACACCAAATTCAGTTTTATTCACTATTCAGGACTTTAGTTAAGAGTGCGTAATGAAAAACTAATTTTCTTATTTCTCAACCAAAACATAGGTTGTTGGTACTCAAAAGAACCGTCTCAATGAGACGGTTCTTTTTAGCACCCAAAACATATGTTAAAAGTTGGTAGGTAAGAAAATATTTACAATTTTTCACTGAAATTTTTTGTTTATCTAAACCTGTGCTATTATATGACTTAGACTGCTACTATCCAGCATAAGATGCATGTTGACGTGTGCTTACAGCTAAGATTCAATCAGTCGGCATATGGACAGAGTCTTATCAGAGTCCTGAAGAAACATCGGACCCTTAGCTACCCATAGAACACACATCAAAGACTCTGATCAGACTGCCCAGATGCCCAGGCTGATTTGAATCTTCGCTGTAAGTGCATGCCAACTTGTACCGTATGCTGGAATCGGGCTTAATTATAGTGATTGTGAATTTTTTTATTGAAATATCCAGTATGGATGATTTGGGATCTCTCGGTATTTAACTGTATACAAATCTTAACTATTTCAATGCGAGTCACACCCTAATGCTTTTCAACAAGGCATACTGCAGGGTTTGCACAGGCTTGAAAAGTACTTGGATTTGGAGGGCTTACTAGAAAAATCCTTGAAAATTAAATCTGCCTTGAAAAGTACTGGAAAATCACTCAGAGGCCTTGAAAAATCCTTGATTCTACTATTTGCTTAGGACTCAACACTGTTGGTAGGATCTAAATCAGTTTAAAATTGTTATACCTTTATTTGGTGCAGCATATGCTGCACCAAAGAAAAGCACAACAAATTTATACTAATTTTCTAGTACTAATTTCTACATTATCTCAGTCTAGCATTTCTGAAGTAGAATTTTAACACTTAAATCAGGATTTTTCATAAACTTTTAGTCCTTGAAAACTGTAGGATAGTCTTTATAAGTCTTTGAAAAGTCCTTGACTTTTAATCAAACTTGCCTGTATGAGACTTCACTAGTGTGGAAACAAAAGTTACATTCTCTAGTGATGGAGAAAGACAGCCTTCAGGAAGTCTGTTCTTTCAAAGCATTAAGCATGCCTGTGAGTATCTTTTAGAATAATTACTTATATCGAAAAAAAAGGCTATTTTTCCATGTAGTCTTTACATTATTGTGATCCATCTTATTATATGTACTATGTTATATCCATGAACTTTTTCCAAAAATTCTTTTAGGAACAATATCAAGATGGCACAGAAGGTATAGATTCAGTTCAGGACGTACATTTTGTCATTCCTTATCTTAGTCCACACTGTTTGCAAAGATTTTTAGCAGACCTGAGAAGTTGCTGCCAGCAACTTTTAGGAAAGAGGTGATGTAATCAAGTTACAGGTACATGTCCACCTGGTACTAAGTCCACTTTGTTCTTTACTTGAGTAAGGAACGAAGTAGACTTAGTACCCTTGGCTTGCGAAGATGGTACATGTTATGATGAAGCTCGTGTGGGTTCATAGGGAGCAGTGGCTCAGTGGTAGAGTGCAAAATCCATGCCTCTGAAGTGCTTCACTATATATAGCTTTGAAAATCCAAAGCAGGGGACAAAAATATTTCAATATTGCATTGCACTTGTTCTGTAGGACTAGTGACTTACAATTTTCACTTGTCCTGCAAACACAAACACTCATTCTTTAAAAGAACATAAGGGAGTAATATGACTTATAAAGTTCCTTATATCACTGCTTAAATGATATTTACCCAGTCAGTTTCATAACTGCACCTCATACACTGTCAAAAAGAATTCACATTCAATACTCATGATCCAGTGACCAAGCTATCTGTCTGTGTAATATCCATTTTAGCAGTGAAATAAGAAACTTGAGTAACTGATGACAGAATTATTTTATGATATATTATCATGCTAAGTGCAGTTCGTTGAGGCTAAATCCTTTTCTCCAAAATTCATTTATTTTCCGCTTTTTCCATGTCTCCGCCCCCTTGTAGTAATTTTCGTATAGGAGAAAACATTATGCAGACAAAACCGTTTGACCTGTTTAAAAATCCATTATGCCAGTCAACATTCAGTATTCAATATTCACAGTGATACAATTCGTCACTTTACAAACATATTGTGCACCGAAAAAAATCAAAGTTTACTTTGATACAGTCTACCGTGCTACAGCGCATTACACTACACAGCTTTTTATCATTTATACGGCATTTGCAATCAGAATATTTGGCTTCTACTTTTGGAATCGAAAAGGTATTTAGCTCAATGAATACGCTTCCTGCCTTTCAGAAAATGTTAGTTTCACCCACAGAATTTACCCCTCGTCCTATAGGACAGGCACATTGGGAAGAATCACTCGTCCTTTTTAAAATTCATTCGTAATTATGAGCCGATGGGTGAAATTTTTGTCCACTGCAAAGACAAATTCTTGACTAAGCTCATATGTAACCTTATAATTGCACTGTATTTTGAAAGATAGTGTTAAAATTATATACATGTTGAGGATGTTGTATATATAAGCCTGGTCTCAAGAAAACCTAACAGCATATGCGAACAACAAAAGTACAGTTCTGGCCCCACGGTTATAAAACTTTTTTTCATGCATCACTCAGCTGAGCACGAAATTTATCCTGCTCATAAATGGCATTTTAACATGTATCAGCATGATAAACACAACATCTGAGAGACTTAAAGCAAGAAACATATTCATTTGTTGGTATTTTAGTTTTTATGAGCAGTTGAAATTTCGGTCTCAGTTGAGTTGAGCATGAAAAAAAAAATTATAACCTTGGCGCTAGACTGCACCTTTGTTGTTTGCTGTATTTTCATGCATTTACATTTGCCGGGTCCCAAGGAAGCTGTTTGAACATTAGGCCGATAGGCCGAGTGTTCAAACATCGTCTGAGGGACCTTACAAGTGTTAATGCAATGAAACAAACATGTGTGATTGTTATTCTTGCATATTTCACATGATTTCAACCTAGTGCAGACTGAAAACGTTGCTTAAAAATTAAAATATCCCTTTTCTTACACAGGATTTCTCTAAACAAAATGGTGTCAGCGTCAAACTTTCTAACGTCATAACGTCGCCATAATGTCATAGAACAAAAACATCGGCAAAATGATCAGTCAAGGCCGCAACGCTTTCCGGTGTAACGTCAAGCAAACAAATCAGGACCTAGATAGGCTTTGTCAAGTAAAAGCTGTGTTCAAACAGCACTAGAATCTCATGATTTGAACAAGTTTATAGCCCCTGAAGTGCTTCTGAGGTTTAGCAGGTTGTTTTGTGGCATTTAGTAGGAAACATATACTGGCTACAGTCTGAAAAATTGTTATGGTCTGAAGAACAAAACCAATCAATATTTTGCAAACATAATAAAATTTCTAGTTTAATCAACAAATTCTAGCCTCTTCTAGTCAGATGTTTCTTAAAACAGTCATCAGAATTTGACTAGCTACAAGTATATGAAATGATACATTGAAAGAAAAAATGTTTTGAGGACTGGGGCCAGTCTATAGGAAACATTACCAGGCTCATAAAATATAGTGCATTTTGAGAGATGGTGCTTCAAAAATAGATCTATACATCAGGGATGAGAAAGTTCAAGATTGATCAGGATTTCCTGATCAAACACTGGCATATGATTTATATAATGTCAGTTGTTTTTGCTGAAATTTATGTTTGAATGAAGTTGAAACTCAATTTTAGATATAAAATAAGCATAAACTGTCTGGTTTCTATTGATATTTTGTTATTTTAAGCATTTAATCGCTTTTTCTCCATTTTGGAGTCAACCGAAAAATTTTCCTGACTGTTCTCATCCCTGATACATATTGTATGCTGTCTTCTAAATTAAATATGTGCTTTTACATTGAATTTTGCTTTGAGTTATTTTTAACTCATGCAATTTTGCATGCTTTTTTGGTCGTCTGCTGATTTTTTTTTCAAAATCATAGTTTGTAAAAATGCTTTCAGAACATGCCAGGTTGGATCCAGATTGTTTGTCTGGCCTGATCTGTGTCTGAACTGTTAGCAAAGGTTGTCAGCACTATTAGTTAAAGAGAATAGAACCTAAGAGATTCTCTGTGCAAACAACAGTATATGAAATGATTTCATACGATGAAATCCCAATAAACCCCACTTTAAATACTGTACCGTAATGGTCCTGTTTGTATGTAAACAGTGCAAACCCAAATCAGACTGCTTCTGGAGGAGTATTCTGAACAGGATCATCAGTTTGCTATTCCATCCTGATCATAGGTCCATGGTATGGTAAACGTTCTAAAATTTTGGAAACTTTTCTTGTTCTGGGTTATCAAGGCTGAAATTCACAAGATGCCTCTTCAGAAGCAGTCTGATCTGGGTCTGCAGTGATTGTCTAAACCTTTTTTTTGTAGCCAACTAATGATCAAAATTTATAGAACATTAACATTATGCTTCTTTGGTAATACCATTTATTAATATGTTTCACGTTGATTAAAAAGCAACATTTTTGGCTGTCTGTGTTTAATACTGTTGCAACAAGACAAATTCGACGAATTTATATCCCCCAACGAAGGGTTATTTGAGAGAAACATGTAAATCACAAAACATAAATCCCATTTATCTAAGTCTTAGTTCACCTTCAGTATCATTCAGATCATAACAAACACCTGTCAAGTATGCTGTAGTGCTTAGTTTAATAAAAAAAATATACTTACATCTGCACAATTTCAATATCTGACCTTTAAACCCAACCCCAGAGGTCAAGGGTGTGTGTAAATTCAAAGTGTTACCTTGCATGTAGGTCTACACTTCTTCCACTTTCATTTGATATGCAACATGACCACTTTTAGAAAAGAAAAAGAAAATGACCTTTTGACCCCACCCCAGGGGGTCGTTGGTGTGTGTAATGACAGCATATTTGCTTTCATGGTGCTCTGTGCTCAATTCCCTTTAATTTGATATGCAACATGACTACTTTCAGAAAAAGATATAGTTTGACCTTTTGACCCTAGCCCCTGGGTCGAGGGTGTGTCTGTGGGCAAAATATTTGCTACCATGTTGCTGCCAGTGTTGTCAGCTTTAATTTGATATGCAACATGACTACTTTCAGAAAAAGATATAGTTTGACCTTTTGACCCCACCCCCTGGGTCAAGGGTGTGTCTGTGGGCAAAATATTTGCTACCATGTTGCTGCCAGCGTCGTCAGCTTTAATTTGATATGCAACATGACCATATTCTGAAAAAGTTTAATTTTGACCTCGGCCCCACCCCGTAAGTCCACCCACCAGGTTCGGACCCAGGCCTTCAAACTGAATATGTTTCATATCTATTGCTGCTCTGCCTGTATGCAAAATTTCAGCAAAAAATATTAACAATTGCGTTAGTTATTGTGAAATTTAAATATTTGACCTTTGACCCCTTAGGTGGGGTCAAAGGGGGTGGGGTAAAACTTTGACACTGCCATGCTTATCTACAGGCACTTTGCAATCATGGTCTAATAGTGAGAAGTTGTTAAATATAATAGCTTTGATAAAATGTGAAGATCATCACACAAAAAAGCTAATATAGGTTTTGCCTTATAATTGCCTATACTAAAACAAGGGCAATAACTCAAGTGTTAAGGGGTTGATTTTGACCAAACTTATAAGATGTTTGAGAGTCCATGGTACTTAACATTTGTACCAAGAATGAATCAAATCTGACCAATAGGTACTGAGATATGGTTCCGGACGGACGGACGGACGGAATGGACGGACGGACGGACGGACAGACGGACGGACGCACGGACGACGCCAAAACTATATCCCTCCGACTTCGTCGGGGGATAAAAAGTGGAGTTTATAAGACCATTTATTATTTCTATTAAGTCCTCCCCAAATTGTTGGCACTTTGCTAACCACTATCCATAGCCTCCTAGATATACAGACTTCTAGATAGGAGTGTGTTTGATTTGATTGAATTTTTTATTTGAAAAATTGACTTTCCTATCTCCCAAAAAAACATTAGTTGTGGATACTCAAAAGAAACTTCTCAAAGAGACGGTTCTTTTAAGCTTACAAAACAAATGTTAAAACTAATGGATAAGAAATTATTTACAATTTATTTTATGCTGGAATTTTTGGGCTTCTATTTTACGCTTGATTTTTTGGGCTATGTGGTAAAATCACAGCTTGAATCTAAATACAATTCAGTCCCTTTATAATGCTATGTTTGGGATCCATTGGAATGGACCATGTTATAAGCAAACCATGTTTATATAAAAGGAGAATTTTACAAAGGTATTATAGGAAAATGACCATAAATACAATTCTTTTATAAAATCCATAGTTAAAAAAAAAATAGGAGTTACAACATGATGGTATTATAGCCAAATCAATGTTATCATGAGCTGTTATAAAGAGAGGGCACTCTGCTATTTTCTAAATATTACTCTGGATTATTTTCAAAATCTCAGGGGGATCCGATCAGTTTGCTAGTGAGATATTGCAGATATTGTTTGTTTTGTTGATGCTTTATGCCCCAGTCAACAGTCTTCCGTCTTGTCGGGATGTTTTCCTGTATTCCTTGGTTGAACCAATACAAAGGAGAGGATAATGTGTTTTGCTTTATGTCTTGCTCATGGTGCAAAATTGATCAAGTTCAATGTGTATATTTTGGCAGATAATGGTCCATCTTACATTTTCAAAAACCTTTCACTCGCTCTGCTTACATGTTTCCATAAAACCTGGCCCAGTCCCATACTTTTGTGGAGATTGATCATGAAATAATTTCTACGGTCCTTCTCCTTCCTTCTGCCGATTCATTCAAGAAGGGTAAATGCAAGTTACAAGTGAAAGTATGTCCACGAAATACTGGTTAACCGCTTGTTCAAGCTTGCCCAGGAAAAAGTGTGGTTATGTGAACTGATCGTCTCCCCATGACCATAGCTGTTGACTGGGATGTAAAGCAACAAAACAAACAAAATGTTTCCATGAAACGAATTTGGGACGCTAAAACTGCTGATCCCAAAATCTCAAATCAAGACAGTTATCCCCAAAACAACAGTTTACAGTAGAACACTGCTTATACAAACATGTGTTGCAAGACGGTTATCCCCAAAACAACAGTTTACAGTAGAACTCTGCTTATACAAACATGTGTTGCATGTGTCACTGGGATGATGTCTGCATTCAATTACAGTAAATGTTCTTAAATTTCAAACACTAGCTAGTTACCTGCCAAAAAGGCCAAGAAAAATAGCACAGATCCAGTCTGATTAGGGTCTACACGGTTTGCTATATTGACAAGCATTTTGTAAATTTTAGCTTTGCTAACCAATATTTTGTTTGAGAACAAAAGGAGAAAAGTGTTCGAAATTTTAGAAAATTTACTTGAGCCTTCAGATAGGGAGAAGTTAAGTGGCTTTCAGGGAGAATCTTTGGTATAAACTTTGAATTCACCTACAGTAAAACCTGTGTAAAACAGCCACTCTCAAAAAGACCGAATATTGTTTTTTTTAAGACCCAATTATCGCATAATGCAGGTCAAAAGTATTGCAGAATGCTCCAAGGGGAGCATTCAGCAATACTTTCGGCCTTCATTAAGCTACCATATGTCATTAAGATCTTTGTTTAGTCTATTTTTGAGTGGGTGTTTTACACAGGTTTTACTGTATATAATCTATACATTAAAATTTCTCCCTCTTTTGAAAATAGGGAGAGATCAGCTTGAGCCCTGGTGGGTATCGATGCCTTTCTTTTATTACTTTATAATAGCTTGTGGTTTAATTTTAAATGTACATGTATATCTTGCCACATTCTCATTAAACTCCATGCCAGGCATTTGACTTGTGTTTTAATTTTAAATGTACGTGTATATCTTGCCACATTCTCAGTAAATTCCATGCCAGGCATTTGAGCCGTGATATGTGATTTCCAACAATGTGGCGTTTTGACAAGTGTAGACTCAGACCACCCTTCGCAGCCTCCTTTCAAGCTAAAAAACTCCAAATAATGTTTGGTCAGCGACTAGCAAATGCTCTGATCAGGCTGCATGTATGTATGTGCAAGCTTATCTGAGCCTTTGCTGGTCACACATTCCACATTGTTGGAAGTCTTATGTCGCGGCTCATTTGTTTCTATACAAATTAACGCTTCGGCTACTTATTGCGACTAAATGTCTCCTGCTGCTCCTTTTAAAATGTCTCTGTGGCAAACAGTATGGACCCAGATGTGACTGCTCATCTAGGATCAGGGTCCACACTACTTGCCTGTATGCTGAAATTAGTCTGTGGTATTAGCAACTGGATGCAGCAGACAACTTTGGCAGACAACACAGTCACTATTATGTGCATTGTTTAGTAGTGGGCAAAGGGTCAATATAATCATATTCCATGTGCAAGGCTGGGTTGTTCTTGTTCAAAAAGATCTGACATTTGCACTGTATGTATGATGCGTAAGTAGTACATGTATGTCACAGGATGTACATCACAGCCTCTTTGTAACAGTTGTCTGGATCCAAAGCATAAACTTTGGATTGGGGAGCGCAGTGGCTCAGTGGTAGAGTGCTTGACTTGAGACCGAGGGGCCGCGGGTTTGAGCCTCACCGGCGTCACTGCATTGTGGTCCTTGAGCAAGACACATTTATCCTAGCTTAGTACTGGTTCAACCCAGGAAGACCCGTCCCTGTTTAACTGAAAGATTGTTGATGGGACGTTAAGAATCAAATCAAACAAAACAAAAAACATAAACTTTGGTACATGTTGATGCAGTTACAAAAACATATAGAAAAATGATGATTAAACCTTATCCCGCCACTATCTTTTTGTCCTGCAAATGTTGTCTGCTTTTTACGTCTGCTGCATATATCTATATACACTTCAGAATTGACTTTATCACGGAAGCACACAATATGGAACCCGATCAGATTGCTCCCTTATCAAACAATATCAACCCAGATCAGACTGCTCCGAATGGAGCAATAGAGGCTACCTATAAGCAGACAAGTTTCTGAAAAGAAGAGGAGCAGAAGACAAAAGCAATGCTGGCATTCTAAAGGTTAATGGCCACTTTTTTATACAAAGAATTGAAAGTTTATCTCTAAAAGCATAAAAACACTATGTTTACTCTGTTTCTGTTGAAACAGAGTAAACATAGTGTTTTTATGTGATTAAATTCCCTTTGGAATTTTTATTGAGATATTCAGTATCTCTAAAAGACTTGATGCCTGGTTACATTGCCTCACTCTGAATTCCTGATAGAGATTACTGCCCATCTCTCCAAGGCCTCATTAATCTATACTAGCATGGGTGAGTTTTCAGGATTATTCCTGAATTCAGGATCTTGAGGCTAACTTTTCATAGAAAGTCAGCCGCAAAATCCTGAATGAGGCAGGATACAAGGTTTTTTCGGATTTATTTTCAATTTATCAAAAGACAATTGACCATTAAAATTATGAACATTTTGTAGGCATACTGCAAGTTTAAGTTTGAATTTCTAAAGTTCAGGATTTTTGAAATTTTGATCCTTCACCCATGATAGTGTTATAAAATTGAAAACTGGATTAAAATGAAACACATTACAAAGATGTTGTGATATATATTGAGTAATGCATACTGTGACATTTAACCACTTAAATCTATGGTGACATCAAATATTGCTTCATATGTAAATTTAAATTTTATAATGTAAAATTTTTATTTCTCTAAAGCACATGTCTTGGCTTTATTTCATTCCTCCATATACATACCATGACATAGCTGCAGATAAGGATGGGTATGTCCGGTATGGTGACAATGTAGTGTTTATTTTCCTAATATCTCAATATAAAATTTGTATTCATTTAAACCCCATTGCTGAGGCAATTCTAAGGAATATTCGCAATGGGCTTTTTTATTTAGAACAAAAAAATATACTTCAATAACCATCTTTATCTGTAGCCTAGATTGGTTCCCCTTGTTCATAAAGCTCTACTTCCGTTACGCATGTAACGATTGGTACCGTCTATTTAATTTCAAGTAGAGAATCCTACTCATGAGACTGCGCATGCTCCAGAAAGATTTTTTCAGCACACACTGCAGTAATTTTTCAAATATATAAACGCCCAGAACAAAGTAAACTTAATAAAAACAGCTTGTTTAAAAAATGCAGTTTATGTCACAGGTATTTTCCAATACCACGTCACTTATGACGTCAGTGTGTATGCGATATGTAGGCGCAATGGCTACTAGTCTTTACCTGTCTTAATATGCTGACAAGCTATTAAAGGGAGACCAGTCTATCTGTAGCCATGTAGAACTAGACAAAATGGTCATCAGATGCAGAGCAACAGACATAGCTACCATTACGCACATGTGTAATGAAAACTGGATTATTAGCCCCCTAGCGGTCAAAGACCAGTTTGGGGGACTATATGTTTGCTTGATTCCGTCAGTAACGCTTTTGTGTCCAGGCCATATCCCCTATATTATTTGAGGTAGGAATCCCAAATTTGGTGTGTGGATGCATCTTGGAATGCCAAAGTGTCGCCTTCCATTTTGGGGTCACTGTGATGACCTAGTTTATAGAATAATCCCGTCCGGAGCATATCGCCTACATTGAGGTAGGAATCCAAAATTTGGTGTGCATGCATCTTGGGATGTTGGTGTCACATACCATTTTTGGATCACTGACCTAGTTGACCTTGACCTCATTTCTAGAATAATAATGTCCTTAGCATATCTCCTACATTATTTGAGGTAGGAATCGCAAATTTGGTGTGTGAATGCATTTGGGGTCACTGTGACTTTGACTTCGTTTCTAGAATAATCGTGTCCGGAGCATATCTTCAATATTATTTAAGGTAGGAATCATAAATTTGGCGTGTGGATGCATCTTGGGATGACGGAGTGTCACATAACATATTCAGATCACTGACAGTGACCTCTGACCTCATCTCTAGAATAATTGTGTCAGGAGCATATCTCCCAAAATTAATTGAGGTAGGAATCCCAAATTCGGTGAGTTGCATATTATGGGATGATGTTCCACCATATGAGATCACGTACATGTACAGACCTCCAGATAAGAGAGCATATTTAAAAATCTTTTTTTTTTTTATTTCTCAATCAAAACGTGGGTACTCAAAAGAACCACTCCAAATCATAAAGTTATGGATAAGAAAATAACAGCAGTTTATTCTCAAAATTTTTGCTCATATAGACCAACTATGAAGTCGATGCTATATGTATGTTACATTTAACTCTTTGCATGCTGGGTAAGTTTCCAGCCTTTTGTTGTCATCAGTGTCAAACCATTTTTCTTACCCATCCATTTAAACATGTGTTTTGTGTGCTTAAATGAGACGGTTCTTTTGAGTACCCACAGCATATTTTTTGGTTGAAAAATAACAATAACTAGAATTGTCAGAGAATCTGACTATAGCCCCACTGCAGTGCTCTTCATGCAGTAAAAATGTCAAGTTCTAAAGATATTAAGCAAGAAAATCTAAAGACATTGAGCAGGAACAAAATTCTGACATCAAATAAGGGCCAGGACTCAAATATTAAAGCAAAAAATAACAGGAAGCAATTCCCACCTAGATCTTGTCAACATGAATGCATACATAAAAATTGTTGAAATCTGTCAATGTGTTCTCAAGATAATGAGCTAAAATGTAATTCTGGCATAAATCAAGGGCCGTAACTCTGGTAGAAATGTGCGAAAAATGATGTGTAACCATCCCAAGGTAGATCTTGTCAATATCAATGCATATATAAAATTAGATGAAATTATGTCAATTTGTTCTCAAGATATTGAGCTGAAACGAAATCCCGTACAAATCCGCGAAAAATGATGTGTAACAATCCTAAGATCTTGTCAATATGAATGCATATATAAAATTTGGTGAAATTCTATCAATTGGTCCTCAAAATATTGAGCGGAAACAAAATTTTGGCGTAAATCAAAGGCCATAACTCTGGTACAAATTTGGGAAAAATGACGTGTAACAATCCCAAGCCAGATCATGTCAGTATCAATGCACATACAAAATTTGGATAAATTCAATAAAAGAGTTTTCAAGATATTAAGCGGAAACAAAATTATGACGGACGGACGAACCAATGGACAGACGGAATGACAGATAGAAGGACAGACAACCCAAATCCTATATAGCCCCCCTTTTTCAGTTACACAATCTTATCTGGGGGGCTACTAGATTGAGAAGGGTATAGAAGAAGGAACAACATAATAAACGGTAAAAAATGTATTTCTTATATCTGGGTTTGAAAGCTTTCAAAATTTCATTGTTGCTTAAAGTTAGATTTCCATATACCTATCACAAAGATCCCTTTGACCATATATAGACAATTGGGTCTTCATTTTATAAGTTTAAGCTAGTATGTATGCCTTATCAAGCATGTTGGTCTCCATAGTTTGCATATGCCTACATGGGAGAATTCAATTACTGTAAATTCATAAAATTAATTTAGTGTTAAAAGACATTTGCAATGTAAACAATTCGCCACTTTGGCAAGAACTACCGACATCAGTTAACGACAGAGTGACTTCGTGAGGGTCTTATTTTCAGGAAATTTCGCTTATGCGAAAACAAAACCCTCACGAAAATTTCCGAGTTTAAAGTATCTCATGGGCAAGCAGCAAATGCTCAGACTATTGACAGTCTTGCCAGTGGCTTTACTACTCATACACCTCTAGCTGTGTTTTCACAGTTATAGAATAACTTTACAAATGGAGGCTCTTACACGAGTGATCATTTCATATGAAATTTATTAAATAAGCCTTTGGCAAGTTTAATAAACTTTTAAAATATGAAATATTTATCATATGACCTATAAATGTGATTTTATTGCCTTCAAAGTTTATTTCAATAAAAATTTGAATTGTTGTAAAGGACATCGTCATGACATTACTTGTTCCCTCCGAAAGTGTTATGTAACGTGTGGGCATAACATTGTTTATTGAATAATATTAATGTAATATGATTAATACAATACAATAATTTATTATATAAATAAAATATTTATTTCTGATAGCATATGTGCCAGTGCACTGAATTTGGTACTTATTGCATCAGGGAGCAGCAAAGGCATATGTGAGTCATCGCATATGCACAGACTCACCAGAGCCTTCACTGCTTGCATACATAAAATATGGATGTAGATGAAGATTCGGACCTAAACTTAGACCTCGGACCTAAACTTAGACCTCTAGCCTTGCTGGATATGTCGTTACAGTAAAACCTGTGTAAAACGGTCACTCTCAAAAAGACCAAAAATTGGTTTTCAAGACCAATTATCGCTTAATGCAGGTCAAAAGTATTGCAGAATGCTCGCCTTTGGAGCATTCTGCAACACTTTTGCCCTATTTTAAGCTACCATTTGTCATTAAGATCTTTGTTTTGTCTATGATTGAGTGGCCGCTAAAGACCAGTTTTACTATATAGGCGTTTATTAGAGGCATTTGCGCTTATGTGATAAGTACCAAAATCTAGCCCATATGTAAAAATTTCAAGATCATTTTACTCTTTGCCCTCTTGGGAAATTTGTCATGCTTTTTTGTTGTCTGCTGATTTTTTCAAATATTTCAAAAAATAATTTCAGAAATACCATCTGATAGTCAAACAGATTGGATCCAGATCAAGCCCGACATAATGTTGGGCCTGATCTGGATCCAAACTGTTTGCAAGTTATCAGCAGACGACACTAGGAGGTAAAGAGTTGACCACTTTAATTATTAAAGACCTTAAAGGCCTGCTTATGATTTGCTATCGATCTCGGACACATTTGCCTAGTCTTAATAGTATTTCATTAGAACAAGGCAAAAGTTACCATAATTAAATTCATTAAACAAAGCCGAAAAAATATCATTCCTCAATTGGACAGATTCAATGAAAACAGGTCTGTTGTATTCAAATTCTGTAGGTTTTCTCTATTTCGGAAGGATCTGTTTTTCAGATAATTTATATATGGTAAAATATGTAAGAAAGCTTTACTTTACCTTGAATTGTCATTTGTCTTAGAGTGAAATAACGTCATGCATTAAAATCGATAAACCACTAGGGGTTTACAGATTTTCTGGAAACATGAAATGATGGCAAAATCCTAATGTTTTCACGCCAAAAAAATGATTTTTTGATTTTGATTTGATTTGATTCTTTACGTCCACTCAACAATCTTTCAGTTATGCGGGACGGTCTTCCTGGGTTGAACCAGTACTAAGCTAGGATAAATGTGTCTTGCTCAAGGACCACAACGCAGTGACGCCGGTGAGGCTCGAACCCGCAAAAAAAAAAAAAAAAAAATGATTTAAAAATAATTTTAATATCATATGATAAATAGAATCTAACATTCGTGCTCCTGTATTATTGAATTTATTAAACTTGTTGCGAAAGTGACAAAATGCTCAGCAAGCCTCGCATTTATCTCTTTTTCTCAACTCTTTTAATAAATCCAATAAAACATGAGCACTCATGTAAAATCCTCTATTTATATTTTGGGGGCTGACTTTCTGATTTATTCTAATTCAGGGTTTGGGGACTGACTTTTCACAGAAAGTCAGCTCCAAATTCCTGAATTCGTGCACGATTCTGAAAACTTTCGCCCATGCATGAGAATCACGATTCTCCCTCCATGGCCACTTGTGCCTATGCCCTAACATAGAATGGCCCTTCAGAACAATATGTCTTCAACTGAACATAATACGGATCTCCAAAAACGTCCCGGACAGTTGGCGAATCTGCCAAAATTTGTATTATCGCACATTTTCCTTCCTTCCCTTCTTTGTTTTTTTTCTGTCGACCTATCCAAGAGATATTCCCGAAAACCTGGATGATCGTTCATTATTGTCTGACCCCAGGGTTGGAACGCCAATGCCTGAAACACAAGCAGGATGGCAACTCTAAGCTCTGGAAACGGTTGATCAGCGACAGACATCAGGTGCTGAAATGTGTTGGTCCTGAAATGGGCATACCAATATTCTGTAAGCTTGAGAAGTTCTGCTGTCTTATCTGGAACCTATAAAAGAAAAAAAGGCTCAGACCAAAACACACTTAGCAAAAAAAAAAATATAGTTTTCTTCTACAGCCAATAACACTCTTTTTTTGTTAGCTACAGACTTTTGAAGACCTATTAAAATCTCCAATCATGGCTGCAGCAGTTGATTAAAAACTAGAAATTGTGTTTATGAAACACTGTGCCCCCAACCATTTGGATGGTACTCTTTTTTTAGACAACGATCATCTAAGTTTGAAATTCCTAGCTATACTACTCACCATCCTGTAATAGCTGACAAAATTTGAAAATCCTTAGGTATAATTAATTTTGAGATATCCGGATTACAAGTTTTCAATGGCCAAATTTGCAAAGGGCAATAACTCGTAAAAATAAAATAACTTTATTATAAAATTACACCAGGTAATCTACTCATCATCCTCTTTCAGCTGACCAGATTTGAAGCTCCCAGCTATAGTAATTTTCGTAATACATGTAGCTTGATTACAAGTTTTCAATGTCTGAATTCGAAAAGGGCAATAAAATAACTTTTTTAAAAGTTTCACCAGTTAATCCACTTACTATCCTCTATCAGCTGTCCTAACTATAATAATTTTTGAGATATCTTGATTGCAAAATTTCATTCCCATCCTTTGCAATGTCAAAATCCTTACTTGATTTTTTTGGGAATGGTCACACGGACAAAAGATGGATGCACACACACAGACAAGCCCAAAGCAATATGCCCCTTCAACTTTTTCAAAGTTGGGGGCATAAAAATGGGGTAAGAAAAATCTTACCTGTAGCCTTTATCAGAACTACAAAACAAATATCAGTAAAGGTTTAATTTGAGCGGGAGGTAACTCAGTGTTTTTGTGTCTCCAAACATAGGGATCGGCGTTGTCGTCCGCGTCACTTTTGGCTTCCGATCAATAACTTTTGAAGAGATGAATTAATTTCATTCAAAGTTTACAGAAGTTTGAATTTGGAGATCATCTGCAAAATTATGACGGTATAGTTAGGGCCTAATATGAATGTTTACATGATAAGGAAATCGTATGTTACAGAGCTCCAGATAAGAGTGTGTATTGGAAAACTATTTTCTTTATTTCTCATCCAAAACATATGTTGTGGGTACTCAAAAGAACCATCTCAATTAAAAAACAAGACAAAACTCTGCTCTGGACCTGCGTCGCCAGTGCACATCTTCAACGAGTTAACAATCATTATGCAAAATTTGAATATAAAGGAATGAAATCTGTTTGAATTACAGATTACACACAAATAATCCAATAGTGGTGTAGACGTAATAATGTCTAAGTTTAACAATCCCCAAAATATTATCAAATATGCTCAAAATACAGGGTGCACACATGTTCAATGTGTGAGCAATCATAACATATTAAGTTTGAATATGAAGGAATGAAAACTGCTGGAGTCACAGATTACACAAATCAGACATCCCATTAGCATTTCGGATGGATAAAATATTTAAGTTCAACAGACCTAAAAAATGTGATTTTTTTTTATCAAATGTGCTCAAAATAGAGGTGCACATGTTCAATGTATGAATAATCACTATTCAAAGTTTGAATATTAAGGAATGAAAACTTTTGGAGTTACAGATTACACAAACCAGACACCCTCTTAGCATTTTACAGAAAAAATGTCAAAGTTCAAGACCCCAAAAAATGGAAAAAAAAAATCATGAAATGTACACAAAATAGGAGGTGCACATCTTTAATGTATGAACAATCATTATGAGTTACAGATTACACAAACCAGACACCCCCTACACATTTCGGATGGAAAAAAATGTCTAAGTTCAACACCCGTAAAAAATGTGAAAATATTTATCAAATGTGCACAAAATAGGAGGTGCACATCTTCAATGAGTGAACAATCATTATGCAAAGATTGAATATAAAGGAATGAAAACTGTTGGAGTTACAGATTACACAAACTAGGCACACCCCACGCAATTCGGATGGAAAAAATGTCTAAGTTCAACACCCTAAAAAACTGTAAAAATATTTATCAAATGTGCACAAAATAGGAGGTGCACATCTACTATGTGTGAACAATCATTATGCAAAGTTTGAATATAAAGGAATGAAAACTATTTGAGTTACAGATTACACAAACCAGACACCCTCTATGCATTTCGGATGGAAAAAATGTCTAAGTTCAACACCCGTAAAAATTGAGAAAATATTTATCAAATGTGCACAAAATAAGAGGTGCAGATCTTCAATGTATGAACAATCATTAGGCAAAGTTTGAATATAAAGGAATTAAAACTGTTGGAGTTACAGATTACACAAACTATGCACCCCAAAAGTGTTGCGGACAGACGGACGGACAGACGGACGGACGGACGGAGTGGACCCACTACTAGACCTGCTTTCGCTAAAGCGACGCAGGTAAAAATTCCTTATCTGGACCTATGATGTTATTATATATTTCCTATGTTTATCATATGATTTCTGGTATGATAAAAGTAGTCGTGAGTGCATTTGAAATATATGTAGCAGATGTGATAAGCAGACAACATATCAGGGACATAAATTATTGACAGGATAAGGGTGAATATACCTTTAACTTTATAAGGCTAGCCATGGCTTGCAATGAAACGATCTTTGTTTCAGTTTGTGAGTCCCTCACACGCCTTCCAATGCACTGTACACCTTGGTTCATCGCGGCCTGCTCTGCGCTGTCATTAAAACTGAAAAATCTATATGTTTATCACTTTCTCAATAGCCATCAAGCTGTTAACATTAACATGAGGAAAGAGAATGTTGATGTTGTAGGCGACAAGCCAGTGAAGAATGACACTTGGGAAATGTCAATGAGCGAGGAGGCAAAGCATTTACCAGGCCGCGTAGCACAGTCGGTAACGTGTCTGGCTACAGATGTGTGTCTGACTGCAGATCCCGGCCCGGTCCCATACTTTCATGGAGATTGATCATGAAATAATTTCTACGGTCATTCTCCTCCCTTCTGCTGATTCATTCAAGAAGGGTTGTTGTCAGTTACAAGCAAAAGTATGCGCACAAATTACTGGTTAACCGCTTGTTCAAGCCTGTCCAGGAAAAGGTGTGGTTAGGTGAACTGACCGTCCCGCAATGACCATATAGCTGTTGACTTGGGACGTAAAGCAACAAAGCAAACAAACAAACAAAACCTTGGTTCATCCTGGTACCTGTAATATGAAGCTAACCTTTAGGGTGTATAATAAGGCCCCTGATCAAAAGTGAAATTTCTTATTTTTCATCCCAAACGTAAGTTGTGGGTACACAATGAGATGGCCCAAAACATATGTTAAAACTGATGGGTAAGAAAATGTTCACAATTTTTCGTTCAGATGTTTAATTGTAGAAAATTCTTATCCACCATTTTAAACATAATGTGGCATTTCAACTGGGTCTTCACTGTTTGCCATGTTACGTATTTAGGAGTCACGAGTGTTAAACATGCATGCACGGCTATCTTAACTCATATAAGCTTATGTCCTTCTTGTGGAACATAGGCAAACAGTGCCGACCCAGATCAGATGCCACAGAATGTGGTGTCTGCTCTGTTTACTTACAGACTGTTCTCTTAAAATCTAAAAAAAACACCTAACAACCCTTAAAACAGAAATGGACTGGTCTAATTGATGAAACTGGGAATTTCCATTCGACTTAAATGGGTTAATAAGGCCAGAGGCCTAAATATTGGCCGGAGCCTTCTCGATTGTGCGAGCAGAATTGGTTCTGGCTAGACTGTGCATGAAGTGCACTTGAATTACAGTAGGCATATAAAGCGGACAACATTTTCAGGAAAAAAAATGGCAGGCTAAGACTTAAAATGTCTGCATATTTTAGTGGGGCTTAAAAGGTAAAGTATTGAAATACAAGACGACCAAGATGGTCCCTACTTATGCATTCTAGTTAAACGGTTTCTTTGTTGAATTAATAAGTGCAAATACACTTTGCAATGTATCCAAACATGCATGTGTGCAGTAAAGTGAAATATATGTATTCAATAATATTTAACTCTTTGCAGTTTGCATGCTGGGTAATTTTTGCATGCTTTTTTGTCGTCTGCTGGATTCTTCGAAATTAACTTTTTCAGAAAATTATTTCAGGAACACCACCAGATTGTCAAATGGTTTGGATCTGTTGGTCCTGATCTGGGTCCAAACTGTTTGCAATGGTTATCAGCAGACAACAAAATGTCGCCGCTAGAAAGGAAAGAGTTAAGAATGAGTGACAACAGAGTTCTGAATGGGTTTATACAATACCTAATTTTTCCAGTGCCATCTTTCATTCAATAGAACTTCCTATAAATCCTAGAGTTTGAATGGATAAACTCTGTAATGATTCCACTTTCTGGGTTGGTCAAATTGTTGAACACCGTGTTCTCAAATGTTGTATTAGAACCGCACACTTCTTTAGGGTGAATTCTGGCCACACAACCAAAGAACTTGATTAGTCCTGAATAGAAGTAATAATGATTCTAATGCACTTGATTTTGTAACATGACATCAGTCCGAAATCACGCTTTACCACTCCCCTACTGCGTCACCGTAAAACTGCATTTCTAACTGTTTATCTGATAAAAATGAAAATTTTGAATACTTTAAACCTGTGTTAAATGAGGGGGTGGACAGGGGGGTACCCCATTCCCAGTTTCCTCCCCTTTCCCCCCACTTCCCTCCCCCTTCTCCCCCACTTCCCTCCCCCTTCTCGCCCACTTCCCTCCCCCTTCTCCCCCACTTCCCTCCCCCTATCAGATTTCCCCCCCCCCTGATAAAATTTTGTTCTTATTCAAGAACTAAAGCGTATATATGTAAGTGAAGAACTAAGAATGGTTCACCATAGACTCAGCTGTCGTATTTTCATGCACAATTACCCAGTAGGCAAAGAACCAGATGAATGTCTTTTCTAGAACCAGCAAAGGAAACATAATTTATACTAGGCAAAACAAAAACATCTTGTTTATGGTCACTTTTGGCGCCTACTCAATTTTGAGCCTTTTTGGGATATTGAGGTCTATTTTCTAGACCTTTTAAAGGATTCTTGTTTTACTTTTTTTCATACAAAAAGTTTATAAAAAAAAAAGTTTGCCAACCTATCGACCTCTTAACATATTGAAGATATTGAAGAGGTAACGGCAGAAACAATATTCTTTTTTTATTTTTGGCCTTACTTCTAAAATCATAAATACAGGTACATGCTTTGCGCTGCTCTTAAAAATAGTGTGTCGATTAACTCTTTTTGCATACTTGGTATGCTGATTTGTTTTCAAAGCTTACTTTTTCGCAAAAAATGAAAATCAGGAATACCTGGCGCCATCAGAGTGCCAAAAGTGTTGGGTCAAGACCAGGGCCGGCAGAATCAAGATCAGGCCTGAAAGAAGCCGATCTGAGTCCAAACTGTTTACAAAGGTTATCAGCTGACTACAAAAGGGTATAAGTATTAGGATAGTCTGCTGGTGTTGATTTATTGTTGATTGTTACTCCAATCGTGGGATTCTGTAGAAAAGAAAATTTTTCGAAAAATGTTCATAGTTGCAGACTTAGTCTCTTTAAAATACGCCATTCATCGATATTTTGACAGATCAAAACACTAGCATACCATGGAGGTCAGCCTTATAAGATCGGTGAACTTTTTTTTTTTACAAAAGTCATTCTCTAGCGCGGGCAGGGACGCAACTTGCCTTAAATTAATAGTCTGCACTTAAAAATAGCGTATGCTGATGAATAACCTAGATGAGACGCCGTAAGGATGAGAGTAGTAATGCACGAAACCATTTCTACTGATGAGACGCCACAAAATGAAAAAGCGACATCACGGTCCGCGCGTCACGATATAACACACTCTAGGTAGTGGCGTACAAATAAAGTCTTTAAAAAAAATCAGGGCCTCTTTTTTACTTCGATTTTGGGTGCCGAACCTTCAAAGAAAGTAATGCCAACATAAACATGATAACACCTGTCACAATTGGAAACACCTGCCACAATTGGATTTAGGCAGATTAGAATTGCTTTTCTACACACACTTTGCATCCTGATCTTTGCCGCCTTTCTTACATTCCAATAATTCTTTTAAATTTGTAAACTAAATTGCCCTAAAATACAGGTTCTGGTATATGCCTTGTTGCAGAAGAGTCTTTAGAAAAGTAAGTGAGTATGATCAGCTCATGACCAGGTCATGTGTATCACAAGATCAAGATCATCCTATTCTCCACACGGCCATACCCTTTAGGTTGTAGCCTACACCAGGTACCTGGGTGTGGACATTGTGAATGACTTGATCTGGAAACCCCTTATCACCATATTTTTTTAAAAAAGCAAGTGAATATGATCAGACAATAACATCAGCTTGTGTATTATCAGAAAGAGCTAGGTAACATGAAATCTCTCTCATAACAAAACAAAAAAGTATCTGCAACAGGAGAAGCGCATTTAGTACCAATTGAAATACCTATAATTTGTCGAAATAATCTTGAGACAAATCTTATAAATATATTGTCCAAAAGATAATGGAGAGCACCACACATTTCCTTTTTTATAATGAATAGTGAATAATGAGCCAAAAAATACTGAATAGTGAATAATGCAGGCCTAAAAATTAATGAATAATCCTATTTTTTTTAATAAATTGAATAAAAAATAATGAATAGTGAATAATCAGATTTCTTTGACATCTTTCTTACTTTTAATGAATAATTGGTCTAATTTTAATGAATAACCCAAAATTTTAATGAGATGAATAATGGACTAATTTTTTTATGAATAGTGAATACCAGACCCCCTCATGACACAGAGAGGAGCTAGATATCAACATCTAGGACTCCTTTAAAAGTGCTTTAATATTTACATGTATTTCTAGTCAACGTGGACTGCAAGATAGATACGACCAGTTTATGGGATTTTTATGAGTCAAAGGCCTGTGGTCACTCTAAGCATCGATCGATGGTAGAGGCAGGGCACACGTTTCTGGCCCCCGTTTCTGGTTGTTTTGCATTTAAAACTGATTTACTTAGTTGGTGAACCTTAAGTCAACTTATCAAAAATAAAATTATCAGCAGATTGATGTGCCGAAGTCTCATATTTCTGCCAAATGTGTGAGCAGAGATTAAAAGTAAAATAACAAGCAGGGTACCAGTTCCGGCAGATTCCTACTCATTTGGAACCATGTGGCAGTGGTGTTTTCTGAGGGAAGGATGACCGCTAGGGAACGTCACTGTTGGGGAGTTTGGTAATACGTGGTGTGGGTTTTACCCAAGACACCAACATTATTGTTAACTTCCTGTGTCAAGAACCAGATTTGTTTTGACATAAATTATTTCAATATTATCTAAATTTTCTAGTAGAGAGGTAATCTGTCATGCATTTCGTTACATCTATAAAGAATTGAATCTGGTTTCATGATAGACTGGTTATTTAGAGCAATACCGTAGGGGAAATGGGGGCGTTTTACATGATAATCAGCTGTCAGTGAGTCAGTTTCACATGTCATGGTCGTCAACAAATTTAGCATTACATTGGCAATAAGTAAATACAGGGAATACAGGGATAATTCTGGCTCAGAATATCAGGAGAGAAAATGTCTGGTTCAACCAAATCTGATATAAGAAATTACGAATTTCTAAGAGAAAATGTCCAATGGAATGCTTTGCAACAGCATGATGTTGCATGTCTACCAACAATTCTTTCTTTCTCTTAATACTGAAACGATCAAATTATGATCATTACGCCAGGGAGTGCAATTTTGGAATTTTGAAGAAAAAACAAAAAAACAAAACAAAAAAAACAAAAAAATCTTTCGGTTGTGTTTTTAACTAAATGAGGAGTGCCCTAAACTCCTCAGCAGTCTGGGAATTGACCACCGAAGGAGAAAGACTATTCCACTGTGGTATAGTCCGGGGGAAAAAAGAGTTCTTCAGGGCATCGCTGTATGTCTGGTATCTACAATATTGGGCACTGTGTGATGACCTGGTAGATTTCAAACTGCGAGCAGGGGTCAGGTACTTGTCTTTTTCTATAGACACAGCACCAGAATGTATCTTATGAAAGAGAAGCAGGGAGGACGATCCCTACGGGCCTCAAGAGATGGCCACTCAAGCTCATCAAGCATCTTGCCGACACTACTTGTGTTATGCCATCTCCTGCAGGTCCAACAGGCTGCTGTCCTCTGAACTTTCTCTACCTGATTAATCTGAAGTTTTGAGTAAGGGCTCCAAATGGGTGCTGCATACTCTAGTTTAGGCCGAACCAAAGTTTTGTATGCAACTTCCTTAGTACTCCAAGGTGCAAAAGCCAAATTCCTGCGAAGGAAACCAAGTGTCTTAGTTGCTTTGGAAGAAATTTCTGAAATGTGTTGACCCCAATCCATATTATCAGAAATGGTTATGCCAAGGTATTTTGCTGACTGAACGTTTTCCAAAGTTTGGTTGTGAAGGGAGTAATCAAAGAGAATCTGTTTGTGATGCTGATGCCGAGTCACTCTCATAGAGTGACATTTGGCCACATTGAACTTCATTTGCCAATCGGCTTCCCATTGTACTAAGCTAGTGAGGTCTTCCTGCAGTATAAAACAGTCCTGAATCGAATGACTGTTTCTATACAGGACACAGTCGTCCGCGAACAGGCGAACAGAAGACCTGATGTTATCAGGCAGGTCGTTTATAAAAATAAGGAACAGGATCGGCCCTAAAACTGATCCTTGGGGTACACCGGATAACACTGGGACTGGATCTGAGGCTTGACCATCTAATACTACTTTTTGAGTGCGCCCAGAGAGCCATGAGTTGATCCACTTGTGGAAATGACTTGACTCGTTCAAGGAGGCAGTTGGTACACTTTTAGAATGGTGGGAATACAAAGGTTCAAAAATTTCAATTTCCTCATTTACCATTACTGATTCCAATTATTAATCATCGTCATCCCTATACCAGCCATTTTAGACTTCCACAATAGCTTCTGCTTCCAAGAACCGGTGACATAATCCGGACCCAATAAACACGGACTGGTCACTTACATACAGGTAAATGTATATATTAGAAATACGTTGTCGTGGCTCAACGGTGGCTGAGCTTTCAAAACTGACATATGTTGACGATTAAATAATCATATCATCGTCATTTCTCTGCATATCTTTGAATTTTCTTCAAAAAGCAATGGTTCAATATACTATCTTTAAGACTGTTTTGTCATATTTATTGAAAGTGTATCCATCTTTATGAACCTCAGCAAGAACCTAGGTAACCTTGTTAGCTATTTTCGGCACTTTTAGCTGAAAATCGTCAGAAATCAACATAAAAAGATGAGAAAACTTCAATTCTTTTTACTGTAACTCGTAACATTTCAGCTTCGCATACCGGGAGTAACCTCTTATAATCTCGTGTATGTTCAGAATAAATTTTATCGGCTGTAGTACTTTGAAATAGCGCTAAAATAAAGCCTCGACAACATAACTTTGTATTTCCGTCAGTGACCAGTCTGTTTATACTGTGTCCGAGGACATAATAATGCCACGATCAGCTGCAATCTTTGAAAACACAGAGTTCTGCGTAAAAAGGTCTTTCTTTCCTGTAAACAATTAAACTACGGACACCATTTTGTAGCGAGAATTGTGATATGCATCTTGAAAGCTAACTCTTTCATTTTAGAACAGGTTAGGATAATTGAGATTCTATACATAGACAATTATCGTTCTCTAAGTGTGCTTCACGACCACCACAAGTAACGCTCATGGCAAGGGCATACAGTATGTGATTTTTACCACAAGTACCGCTCTGGGTAAGGCAGTGAAGGATTTAAAGAGTAATTAATGCCTCACTACAAACGATACTGTCATTAACATGGGTGTCATTTTCATAATCATGTTTTATAATGACTGTCTTTCACATCTTGAGGCAGACGAAATACTGATTGATGCATGCTTCAGTTATCAATTATTACTCGAGCTTTGATCATGGCATTAAAATAGTCTAGAATGAAAACTGAAAAAAATGACCTGACCCCAAAAAATCAGCCAAAAACAACCCTTTAAATGGCAAAAGAAGTGGTCTGGCCATTGCTGGATCAGCTGGGCTGCTGACGATATTGAAAAATAATTTCTTTATTTCTCAACCAAAACATATGTTGTGGGTACTCAAAAGAAACATCTCAATGAGACGATTCTCTTGAGCACCCAAAACACATGTTTAAATTGATGGGTAAGAAAATAATTACAATTTTATGTTCATACAATTTTTTTTTATCTAGACCTATGTCCACACTGTTTTTACCCTGATGGAAAAACATGTACGTCATGCTTACACCTGGAATAGTGGTTTACAAAGATAAAAATGGAGCGTGGTTGTATGGTACCTAAAAATATCAGCATGACAAGGGTTAATATTATAAATGAACATCATGATAAGACTGAAAAACAAAAATTTAAGATAAACAAAAATTTTCAGCGTAAAATTGTAAATATTTTCTTGCCCGTAAATTTTAACATATGTTTTGGGTGCTCAAAAGAACCGTCTCATTGAGATGGTTCTTTTGAGTACCCACAACATATGTTTTGGTTAAGAAATAAGAAAATAAAATTTTCGTTACACACTCTTAACTAAAGTCCTGGTTAAAACCAAGGTTAAGCTTATACATGTACATGCGCAGACCCCAAAAGTTTTGTCAGAGAGGGTCCAAATTGACAACATTTTTTTCTACGGCGTTACTTATTAATGCATAAGTAACTAATATTAGTTCATTTATGAAACAGTGGTTTCTTAGCCTATAATTGTAATTGGTTTTGAAATGGACTCTTCCGAAGAGGGGTGTGATCGAAGTTATTGTTCAATGAATAATGTTTTGATTAAATTTTTTCGTTTTTCCAGGGGTAAAGTAAAACAAATTTAGACTTCTCTTATTAAAAGAGTATTTAAAACGTCTAGAATCGGGTGTCTTTTCAGTGTAAATGTTGGATGTTCAACAGCTGTTCTACCCACGGACTGTACCTATTTTTCACCCTCACCAGCTGGTCTAATGGTCTAACTTAGAATAACTTTTCAGTGGTTTTTGGGGCGAATTTATTGATAAATTCATTTCTATAGATACGAAATTCTTAAATAAGTATATTAAATAAGTATATGAAGGACTATTCTGTAAATCATTGTGACGTCATTCATTCTATATTTAGCAGTGTACCAGGTTAAATTATTTCGTGCCACGATAAAACAGAAACGAACTTTTCATTTTATTAGAAAATAGAAGCAAGAAAATCTTAAACAAACAAACAGAACGGACAACGGGCATACAAGCAGAACATATGAATAAGCAAAGAAAATAACCTAAGAAAGATTAAAGGCAAAACGCGGAAAATAGGTCATTCGATTGGTTTGACCTCAGGTTTGTTTTCGAAGCGAATTGTGTCAAACAATCATAATGCCAGGGACGTATATATTGAACTGTACATTCGTGATCATGCTTGTAGATTTTTCCTATCATTCGCAAATTCATGGCTGGGGTTGGATTTCTTCCCATCTAAAGGAGGAAAATGCATGGGATATTATTCTTTCGACTTGAGAAGTCTTCTTTCCCCGCGGACAAGTATTGGTTTTCATAAAAGACTGAAGATAACAAGGGGAAGGAATAAAAGATGGGACCAACGCCCGAGACTCGGGACCAAATTCCGGGACCAAAGTTTGCAAGCATCAAAATGGTATTTAAAATGCAAATGTCGACCTAAAAATTGGATCACATGTTCATTATAGAGCCTTCTTAAAATGCTTATAAAGATTCTTTATGACTTTTTGATTTTTTGTTAACTACTAGCACTAATACCGGACCCTGTCATGCATTTTACACCCCCGGACCAGTTTTCGCGGTATTGAAGATGTCGAGTATATTCCAAAATTTGGCTACAAAAACCTTTTAAATCCCAATTTTTTTTCATATTATTGTTTTAAAAGATCACAAAGGGTATAAAAATATAAAACAAAAAATATTTGAATTGATCTAATATTCTAAGAGAAAATTAATCAAGGGACCAAAATCGCCATTTATATTTCTATTGCGGCATTGACGATGTCAAGGGAATTTCAATTTTTGCCTACAAAAACTTTTTAGATGCCAATTATATATTTCGTTTTATCATCTATACTGAAGGCCTTTAAAAACGCACCACTTGATAAATGCTAATTTATGTCGAAAATTAGATATTTTCATTATGTGAAAAATAAAAATGACAAGTTCAGTCACTCAGCTTGCATTCAATAAGAAAATCGAAACGCTGTGGCTTATGATTGCCGTGACGTCGCGATAATTCTGAGACAACTCAAATTCAAAAAGTCACAGAGTACCCATACCTTCCATTATGAAAGAAAAAAGTTTTCGAACCGATGTTTGTTCTTGAAAGCAAAAGGAAAGACAAAATCAAATCATGAAGTTTTAGGCCTTTGGCAACGTTCATTACGTCTATATGACGTCATTGATTTTTGACGTAATTGGCCTTTTATATCATAAGGATCAGGAATAATAAAAAAAAATTGCCGACAGATACTCCTCAATCAGTTGCATAAAAGACAAAAGTGTCGCGACATACGTGGACGTCACCCGTCTGTTATTGGTGTTTGAAAATTTAAGACTGACGTTAGCAAAGAAACGCTGCGAGTGGGAGTGTAATAAAACAATTTTTTATGAAAACTTTTGTGTTTTTTTCCATTTGTTAAGACATCTGGCTACCACCTAAAAGTGTTTGTTTTCAAATTGAAATAAATTCACATTTTTCAGACGACAATTGTTGAAAAACACTTACCTCAACATTACGTCAGAATGAACAGCATGAGCAAATCGAAATCATGGCAAATCATGGTCCATTTTGCAAGAGGATAAAAATGATAAAGAAAAAGTCAGTATATAAAGCTGGCAAAGAGAATGAAAATAAAAAGGTATATTTGAATTGGCCTAACTTGAATTCAGATAATAAAGCTAAACGTTATAGCGGTTGAGTTTGTCAATGACTTGATAACCCACCTTTAACGAGAGTGTTATGGAATTAAACTAATCACGCCCATAATTGTATATGATTAATTAATTAGCTAACGAGATTTAATTATGATAGGAGCTAACAATATTCTGAAGCATCATAGAAACAATGGACAATCAAGTTATCTTTGGCGGCCAAATTAACATACAAAATAATATGCGAACAATTCACATTGGCATATTTCACTTATTCCAAAAACAAAAAAAAAACAAAAAAACAAAAAAAAAAAACATGCTGGGTATAAAAACCCTGATACTGCTGCATCTCACCACTGAGACGCTACTCTTGTCGCAAACTCGACTGAGCTTCAAAAATCGAGATATATCGAATTTCTATATCATTTCTCATTTCAGCGATCAGCGAAGGCTCAGGCGAGTCTGTGCATTTTCGTAAATTCGACTTAGCTTTAAAATTCGAAAAATAGCAAATTTCCATATTTTTTCTCATCTGATGCGAGCAGCGAAATCACAGGCGAGACTGCATGTGCATTGGCATAAACTCGACTGAGCCTTCGTTGCTTTAAATTGCGACAGGTACCTAATTTCAAGATTTTCTTTCTAGTTTACTGCAAGCAGCGAAAGCTCAGGCAAGGCTGTGCATGGGCATAAACTCGACTGAGCCTTCTCTGCTTGAAGATGCGATAAGTTCCAAATAAGATTGATATCTCAAGCGTTTCTGTAGGCTTAATATATTGACAGTCCCTTAACATCGTTAAAACCACAATAGAAAAATTAATGACGATTTTGGTCCCGGGCTGATTATCTCTTAGGGACACGTTTTTCAACACTGACTGTCTGTTTCTTTTTTAGAGCTACCCGTGTTTGTAAAGAAAAGTTGCGGTGGTATAGCAAGTGACCAAAATGGATAATATTTTGAACAATTAAATGTCTATCTAATATTTGATCGGCCCACTTACAGTTATGTTAAGGAAGAAGTCTTATATTTTTGTATTCATAATCGAAGGGTCTCGGTAACGCTGTGGTTTGAAAACAAACATAAGCTTTCACAAAAGCTTGCTTCCCCATCACACCGTCTGATTGAATAGTTTATGTATTAGTGAAACGTCAAGCATTTAATGACTCATTTCAAAGCCGCTTTAATGTATATCTCATTGCGAGAAAAAACTTCATTATTATCCTTCATCTATTATTACTCATAAGAACCTTTCAACAACGCCGTTTATAACATGTAACACATGTTATAGTTTTTCTTGTTAGTTGATGAGGGGAGAGAGGATCGAAATACCACTAAAAGTGGGTCATCATTGGCATGCCAGCTAAATGCCATTTAATGGCATTTCGCTGGTGTTCCGATGATAGCCCAACATTGAATGCTGCCTTGGTAGCTTTGTGATTTTCCAGGGGATCCAGGCCAATATTGCTTATGGTGATTTTCCAGGGCAGTGCAGACCCTTGCCCCCCCCCCCCCCTTCTGGATCCGCGCATGATGTTTAAGGGTGTAGCAAGTTAAAGGGAAACACTTACCAAATATTTAACAAGCATCAAAAGGCAGGACTTATCAAATACTTTTGCTGCAAATTTTATCAAAATCTGTTAAAAAATAACATGTTTATGAAGTTGCCATAATTCTTCAATCGAAGGAGCCATATTTGTGAGTCTATGACCTCATAACCTCCTAATCAAGTATGCGAAAATCAAATAAGTAAAATTTGAAAAATGATTTATCATTTTCATTTCATTTTGTTGTATTTGCCTACAAAATGAAATAAAATAGCATTTACTATAATAGATCTTTAGTGGCTTTATTTTAAAGAAAAGATTTTATGCATCTCTTATATTCAAAATGGGGACCTGAGGCCTTCAGATAAGAGTGCGTAACTGAAAAGTATTTTTCTTATTTCTCAACCAAAACATATGTTGTGGGTACTCAAAAGAACCGTCTCGATGAGACGGTTCTTTTGAGCACCCAAAAACACATGTTTTGACTGATGGATAAGAAAATAATCACAATTTTACGCGAATTATTTTTGCTTAACTGGCCCTATGGGGGACTCTTATTGATTGTTATGAAAACTTCATTTATTAATTACTTTCTTGTTATTCAACCGATTTTGATCAAGTTTGCAATAGAATGGTTTGTGTGCAAGTGACCTGTCTTTTTCAGACTCATTTACCTTGTGATGTATGTTTCTCTTTATTTTTTTTACAAGTATTTCCTTTTTCTTTTTATTAATTATCTGTATGGTGGGAGTCCATGGTGACACTATAGTAATAAATAAGGTAAGAGTGCTTGTACCAAGGCTCCAGATTAGAAATAGTAGTTTCACTAGTTTGTGATTATTTTCCTTGTTTCACTACCAAAATATATATTGTGGGTACTTTAAAGAACCATCTCATAGAGATGGTTCTTTTGAGTACTCACAGTATATGTTTACATTAAGTTTATAGGAAAATAATCAGAATTTTACAGTTAAATTTATTCTTATCTGGAGTTATGTTGTACCTTTTATTTATGAACCAACTGCATAAACGGGGTGACCAAATGATCCGTTACTGTCCTGCCAGCGAAGAGTGACAGTGACATCATGTTTTGTTTACAAAGTTATCAGGGACCTATAATCGAAGGGTCACTTGTGTATGAATCCTATCCTCAGGATAAGATTAATACACAAGTGATCTATTGATTCGCCTAAGCTCAAGTGGAGTGTACAAGTTATTTTTTTTACTTAGTAATTGTAAACAAAATATTATGTCACTCTTGGTTGGCAGGACAGTAGAATGATAGTTCTTTCACTGGATCTCATTTATTTTCCACACATTTAACACCTTGAGAAACATGTGAAGCAGTACTATAAAGCACACATTGATGGATGTTAATATCTGTTTTCTAGCCGTAATTACATCAATCTCTAATTCATCATGGCCACCAACTCAGCTCCTTCATCGCATAAAATCAATACTGTGTTATGAAGAAGAGGGACCTGTTTTTCCTATGAAGGAGATGGAACTTATATTCAGCAAAATCCTTATTTTTTCTAACCAATACAAATTTTAGAAATCCGTAAATTCTATTTTAATTTGATGGCCTTGATGTTTACCTTTGACAGAACTTAAATAGTGTGCCTTGGCACATGGGCTGATTCTAGAATCTGTGTTGAAGGTGAAAAAATGCCATTTTAAAAACATTGTAAACTGACTCTAAGGTGTCTAAGCAGATTATCCTCTTAAAAAAACGATATCAGTGTTGAAAAAGTGTCTCATCTAATACATGTGGCATTGCCTGATTTCTAAATTTTGCTCTTAAAGATAGGAAACAGAAAGTTTAATCCAAATGGTATATGCGATGAAGGAGCTGGATTGGTGGCCGTGTTCATGATTATTTGTGCCTTGATGCGAGAAAACCTATCTTTCCAATCAGCGCCTTTGTTATTCGCTTATTGGAAAGTATTATCTCAAAGCTTGCTACAAGCGAAATTTCACTATTCTAGCTAGTCTCTGTAGCTGATCAGGCTATTTTGGGTATGAACTGGTAGGACACCCGAAGGTTTTCTTGTGTTGCTGCCCATATTTTCTCTAAATAGTTGGCACCTTCACTGCTAATATACATGTACCTTATCCTGTCTTCAAGATCTGCCTTCAAGCAAGGCTCGATCCAGCCTGCTCAGTTACAGAGACTAGCTAGAAGGATTTGCATGTACAGTAAAACCAGGGTAAAACGGCCACTCTCAAAAAGACCAAAAATTGGTTTTCAAGACCAATTATCGCTTAATGCATGTCAAAAGTATTGCAGAATGTTCCTAGACCTTTGTTTTGTCTATTTTTGAGTTGCAGTTTTACGCAGGTTTTACTGTATATAGCAAGTGCCGCTATAAATCTTTCCAGGGAGCGGATAACAAAGGTGCTGATTAGCTTGTGCAGATGTAGATGCACAGGCTGGTCCGGTTTGCAGCATTGTTGTTCCCATACAACAAAATCAGGTTTTTTCAGTGACAAGGTCCATATGAATAATTTTCTATTACACATGCTTTGAAAGCTGTGTAATAGGGATGGATTTACAAACATAAATGAGCAGTCTGATCTGGATTGACACTATTTCGTTCAATCTATAGCATAAAAACATACAAATCTCATTATTTATATACAATACACTGAATACTGAAGAAAAATAATTTTTTAGCAAACTACATGACGATTGTATTGTAAATGTTATAATATTTCCACAAGTTCAGATAAAGACAAATTTTCAGCGTAAAATTGTAAATAAGTTTTGGGTGCTCAAAAGAACCGTCTCATTGAGACGGTTCTTTTGAGTACCCGCAACATATGTTTTGGTTGAGAAATAAGAAAAATATTTTTCTGTCACGCACTCTTAGCTAAAGGCCTGATTTCAAACTTTTCTCTTTCTGTTATCAAATAAAATGTTGGTAATTTGTGCTGAAATTCACAAAATGCATAGTAGAATGGCAAAAAGGGAAGCAATCTGATCTCAGTCTGCACTGTTTGTCTAGGCCTTTTCAACAGGCAACTAGTGTTCATAATTTTTGAACATCTACCGTACGTACCTTGCATATTTAAAATTGATTACTTAATTTTGCTTACATATTGCTAGTAAAAGCTTCTTCAATTTTATTAACTGTATCTGGAAAATATGTTACTTCCTGCAAAACCTTGATATATACTCAACAAAAAAAGTTAAGGAAATCTCAGAAAACCATACAACTTAAGAACACCAAAGCAAACAATTATTCAATTTTTATTGATTTGTTTAGCTACATGCCATCGGTTAAGAAAAATGTTTAATTTAGTTTGCTAGCACCAATACCTTTGTTGTGGCACAGTGTCAAGTAACCCAGGGGTCAAAGTCATTTTTCGCAAAAAGTGACTACAGAGTATTCCCTCATAAACACATGAAAAACATGTAAGTTTTCAAAACTTGAAATGCAATTCCTTTGAATGTCACATGAAAAATTATTTGATAGCCTTAAACACCACATTTCGAAGATGAGAATGCCTTCATCAGTAACGAGAGTGTCCCCAGTCAGTGGCAAATTAGGACTATCACTGGTTTCGCATACTCTGCATCAATATCACAAGCAACACTACATCGAAAAGCTGGGGGTTTCTTGATGCCATTATTAAGCGTTGGACCCTCTGTCCAAAATTTTCATAGACATTTTAAAATTTTAGACCTGTCTGATGAGCGAACTGACCAGTCAATGCGCACAACATTGTTTTTGCTGAATCTAGTGAGGTGTGTTCTGGCATTGTCATCCTAGGCCTGGTACTGTCACTGGTTTTCGCACAAAAAGCAGGACAACAGACCTCAACACCTCATCCATGTACACTGGACTGATCAAGTGTCCCTCTATAAGCACCTGAACTGTCATCCTAGGTTTTAAACATCCCCACCTCCTGAGGAACCTGGCGAACATTAATGTATGAAAACCTATGTTTGCTTCGTAAATTGAATTTTTGCGAAAAATGGAGTGAAGACAAGTCAACTTTGAAATGGATTTACTAAGCTGCTATGGGCGTTACAGACCCAGATAAAGCGTCATTATAAAGAAAAATGGTCCCATTATACTACTGTGAAATTCAAGTGTCTTTAAATGTGTTAGACCTTTTGTCATAGCCCCTCAAACACAATTTCCTTAACTTTTTTTGTTGAGTATATATCCTGTTTTTGACTTATAGGCGCGTTGCTGAAATTAAAAATTTCGAAAAAACTTACCTCATTGTCATAAAGGATGAAACAGGTCTTAAATTCAAGATAAATGACTCTACTTTATTTCTGGTTGGGTCGTACGCTCAAAAATTGGTAGCATCATATTAAAATATGGGGAGATAGCTCAATGTTTGCAAAAAACGGAAACGTAAAGTACAGTTTTTAAACTGATTTTGTATTGACAAAATGATGTTCTTTTTCGCAAATTATTTTATTTTCTAAAAGTAAGTGTATTGTCATTTATTTTTGTATGAATTTAATTGATTTTTATTAATTTAAACATAGTATTTAGGGGGATAACTCTTACTACCCTATAAAATTTAATATTTTCATTCCTTATAATACCGTTATATTTAATAAGAACACGCAAAACTTCATAATTTCTGAAACAATTGTCTTTTCGCTTTTCAAAAACATGATTTGCCGCATCCTGATATGTCTGACCGCTCAGAAATTTGCGTCTAAAGTTGCCACCCCTGTGTGGAAAAAACAGCGATTAATGCATTTTTCCAATACACTTGATACGAGCATAGGGGATTCGCTGATTTACTTTTGGAGAAAACTTACATTATCGTCCTAAATGGTGATACATGCCTCAATTAAAGATAAATATATTCATACTATCAATTTGTGGGGATCGTACGTTAAAATCGAGTATCGCCATTCATTAAGTGGGGAGGTAACTCTGGTACTAGAAATAATGTAAAACCAGCATAGTTAAGCGACGTTAAGTACCTCCTTGAAATACTGCTTCTCTGTCTTTTTTTTTAAATTTTACTCACACACAAGTATATCTGTTTGAAATATCTAGTCTTTCTTGGATATATAAAATAGAATTTCAGAAACAGCAATATGACGCTCTTATTAGTTATTAATATTATCTAATTTGCATATTAAAGAATATTAATGAAAACATAAGAAATGAGAAAAATTGTAGAATAAATTAAGGGGTGTCACCTACAAAATTACCTATATGTCACTGTTTATCTTTCCAGATTAAGAGTTGTGGTACCAGATTAAAGTTGAGACATTGGCAAAATGACCAACTGAATAGATATACGAATTATCTACTTTGCATACTCATGAATATAAATGAAAACATACGAAATAAGAGAAAATTGGTCGAAAAATAAGTGGTATACCTACTAAATTACCTCTACACCAGCTGCTAACTATCTTATCCTACAAAATTTGGTACCCAATAAAAGTTTAGACAAAGCCATTTGAATAAAATGATTAAATATACAAATTATCTAATTTAAATATGCATGAATATTAATGTAAACGTAAGAAATAAGACAAAATTGGTAGAATAATTGAGGGGGTACATCTACAAAATATCCTATACGTCTGCTGCTTACTAGCCTAGACTACAAAACTTGACACCAAATAAAAGTTGAAACATAGCTATATGACAAAATGATTAAATATGCGAATTATCTACTTTTAATATTCAAGAATATTAATGTAAACATAAGACATAAGACAAAATTTGAAGAAAAATAAAGGTGGTATACTTTCAAAATTATCAGGACGCTAGCTGTTAACTAACCTATCTTACAAAACCTGGTACCAAATGAAAGATAAGACATAGCCATTTGATCAAATGATGAAATAAACGAATTATCTAATTTAAATATTCATGAATATTAATGAAAGCATAAGGGATAAGAGAAAATTGGTAGAAAATTATGGTGGTATACCTTCAAAAATACCTATATATCTACTGCTAACTAATGTAGATTACAAAACTTGGTACCAAATTAAAGTTGAGGCATTGTATTTTGACCAAAATGATTAAAAATGCGAATTATCTAATTTGAATATTGATTAATATTAATGTAATAATTAGAAATAAGAGAAAATTGGTAGAAAAATGAAGGTGGTTTACCTACAAAATGTCCTATATGTCTGCTTTTTATTAGACTAGACTATAAAATTTGTTACCAAATAAAAGTTCAGACTTTGCCATTTAACTAAAATATTTAAATATGCAAATTATCTAATTTAAATATTCATGAACATTAATGTAAAGATAAGAAATAAGACTAAATTGGTAGAAATATTAAGGGGGTATACCTACGAAATTACATGTACTCCAGCTGCTAACTATCATAGACTATAAAAATTGGTACCCAATAAAAGTCGAGACATAGCCATTTGACTAAAATGATTAAATATTCGAATTATCTAATTTAACTATTCATGAATATTAATGTAAACAAAAGAAACAAGACAAATTGGTAGAAAAATTAAGGTGGTATACCTACAAAATGAACACGACGCTATCTGATAACTATCCTATCTTACAAAACTTGGTATCAAATAAAAATTGAGACATAGCCATTTGATCAAAATGATAAAATATACGAACTTTCTAATTTAAATATTCATGAATGTGAATGAAAGATTAGAAATAAGAAAAAATAGGTCGAAAAATTAAGGGGGTATGGCTACAAAATTACCTATATGTCTACTGCAAACTATTGTAGACTGCAAAACTTGGTACCAAATTTAAGTTGCGACATTGAAATTTGATAAAAAATGATTAAATTTACGAGATATCTAATTTGAATATTCATGAATATTAATGAATACTTAAGAAATAAGAGGAAATTTGTAGAAAAATAAGGTGATTTACGTTCAAAATATCCAGTAAGTCAGCAGCTTACTATGACTAACTTCAAAAGTAGGTACTAAATAAAAGTTGAGACATTTTCATTTGATGGAAATGATTAAATATACAAATGATCTAATTTGAATACCCATAAATATTAATGTAAACATAAGAAATAAGACAAAATTGGTAGATTAATTAAGGTGGTATCCCTACCAAATGACCTCTACGCCAACTGCTTACTATCCTAGACTGCAAAACTTGGTACCAAATAATAGTTAAGATACAGGTATGCGACCCTATGATCATATGTATTCGAAATATGTAATTTTCATTTGAAATTCTCGAATATTAAAGAACGCATAAAAATAATAAGTAAAAAATAGTAGAAAACTAAAGTGGTTTGACCTACGAAATAACCTACATTTCAGCTGCCATATATCCTGGACTACCAAACATGGTACCAAATAAAAGTTGAGATTTAGCTTGTTGACCCAATGATGAATATACAAATGATCTCATTTGCATTCTCATGAATATAATACGAAAACATTAAAAAGAAAGAAGAACACAGAAAGATAAAAAAAATAGTTCTTGGCTTTAATTTGATAATAGGATAACTAGCAACTGACATATGGGTAATTTTGTAAGAACACCCCTTTAATTTTCAAAAATTTTCTCATATTTCTTATATTTTGATTAATATTTATGAGTGAGAATGTTAGAAAATTTGTTAAATGGACAATATGATTAAAGTGCAGCGCTTTGGCAATATTTGGTACCAAGAGTGGTTGCCTAAAATAAATCGCAGCCGAGTTGTAAGTATCTTTGTGGGTACACCCTTTTATTTTTTTACAATTTCCTAATGTATTCATTAATTTTCATGAATATGCAAATTTTGATCATTAGCATACTTTACCGCTGAATGAAGCTGCTATGTCTTACTTTTGTTTTTGTTTATCGAGTAAGCACTTTAGGATGAGTTTCTGCTGAGATATAAGTAATTTGTAGGGACATTCCAAACTGTTTTGAAGTGCATTGTTTGTTGCCATGAAAACCACGCAATGTCACATAAGCTCAAATGGGGTAATACTTTTACCTATTGCAGGCAGTCCCACAAAACAATTTGACGCCGATGAGAAGATGTCCTGAGTACGCAAGGCTGGTCTAATTCGACCATGGGGTACTAAGGAATTTAAATGCTTTTACTTTTGGTATATAGATAGTGTAACACATTTTTTGGGTATTGCTATGAAAAATGGACATTATGACGACTGTTAAATCAAAGCAACTCGTCGATTCTTAAAACTCATTTCTCGTTTATCACTTTAAAAGCTTGAAACTAGTTCAAAATAGTGCTTTTAATGAAACATTCATTATAATAGATGGACACTAGATAAGCAAAAAGTAAGGAGTATAAACAGGAAAAAGTCACACTCACTACTGCAGATAAACCCACGGCATCTTGAGGAAGAGCAACAGAACTCTTACAGTCAGGAGACATCAGAAAGACAATTAAAGCAAAGCAACTATCATTCTCTTCCTCGTCAAGGTGTTGACAAAAATAGAAAGAACACAAAGAGATGCATAATAATACAAAGACCAACATAGAACCCCCACAAATATTTGGAGGTACATTAAACAATGAATCAACAACACTGTAAGATTCTGTATGATTTTGGCGGCCATCTTGAAAACATGCAAATAAGCTCAATAAGAAGCCATTTCTCAGCTTGCAAACATTAGTTTTCGGATTAAGCATACCAAATTACCTTAAAGGAATGTGTCAGACCCTTTGTCTTCAGAAAACAGTCCATACTTGATACTTTTAAAATTCGTATTTCGTGATTCTGTTTTCTGCGAGTATAAAGTTATCTCCCCTTTTTTCAATATGACGCTACCCATTTCTGAGTGTGCGACCCAAACAAAAAATAAGTATAGATATTTATCTTCAAATGAAGACTAGTTTCATCCTTTAGGACGATGAGGTAAATTTTCCCAAAAGCATTCAGAAACTGCGCCTAATAGTATATCAAGTGTATTGGTGAAATGCACGAAAACAGAGTATTTTTCACACGGGGGTAGCAACTTTGCAAGCGATTTTCCGAGCCGTCAAGCATGTCAGAATGCTGTAAATCATGTTTAGGAATAGTCAATTTATATTTGGCTTCGAATTGATCAAGTTTTACGCATTTTTACTAAAAATAACGGTATTATTAGAAACGATATCGAGGGAAATGTTCTATTTTATACGGTAGTAAGAGTTATCCCTCATTAGCTATATCTGCAAATGAAGAAAACGAGCCAAATTTGATATAAAAGTTAAATAAATTTTAGAAAATAAAATAATTTACGAAAAAATAATGTTCTAAAACTGCAAAAATTGTTTCGAAATTCGTACTTCACAATATTATTTTTTGCAAGGATAGAGCTATCTCCCCTTTTTTAGATATGACGCTACCAATTTTCGAACGTACGACCAAATCAGAATTAATGTAGAGGCATTTAGTTTTGATTTAAGACCGGTTTCATCCTTTATGACGATGAGGTAAGTTTTCTAAAAAAGTAAGCCTTATATGAAATTAAGCAACGCGCCTATGAAGGGGATACTAACTGCATTCAAAATTTTCATTTGGAGAGGTATACAATCGGAAATGTTTTACGGCGATTCACGGGCAGAGCCCTAAAACGTGATTTCCGACCGTATATCCAATGATATACCTCCCCATTATGGTTACAATCCTCATTCTAATGTACTTCTGCAGTTTCGTTTCCAATGGGAGCAAGCCACATAAAGCCACACATCATCCAACGAAATGTGTCATAATAAATGACGCCAAACTATTTCCGACAGTAAATCTTGTATTAGTTCGTACACTCGAATAGTTCGTACACCATAAATATTCACAGCTGGTCAGCTCAAAATGTCATGTATTAGCTCGTACAGTGATCATTTTTCTGATATGTAATTTTATTAGTTCGTACACAACGCTTTTTCCTTCATTGATGCTTGTTTTTAATCAGCGTAGCTGTCTAGGATATTTTCCTGTTAACTTTTGCGTGCTTAGACCACACAGATCTTTTCGCCTGTCAATCTAACGACTTAGGTCAGCATTGACGTATCGCAGGATATATACTGTCACAAATTTTTGACGTTATCATATCAGACTTCACGTTACAAAATCAAGTGCATTAGAAATTCCAATTTAATAGCTATGATTTCAAAAAGTGGCATATGACTCCATTATTTCTACAGATTATAGGTAAAGCATTACTTGGTAAACAGAGCTTCAAACAGATTAGACCAAATCAAAAAATTTCTGAGTTGACTAACAAGGCAAGTGATGTATTTAAAATTGGAGAGGTGTGGTGATGGGGTTGATTGGTTGAATATGAGAACGCCATTTTGTCACCCTGTTCCGTTCTACCATGCCAGTGCATGTGATCATTAAATGTTTTTAGTCTTGTGATAGTTCTTGTAGTACTGGCTAGCTCATATGGAAATGGCACTTATCGAATAGGCATTAAAATTAAATAGGCATTGAAATTAAATAGACATTAAAATTAAATAGGCATTAAAATACACAAAAGAAATACATTTGTACTGTATTGTACTCTTAAGATACAATAACAATGGATTGTCCCAGTCAATGCATTCTGTATTCAGTATGATGATCAGGGGCACTGTCCCAGTAGTCAGATGGTCAAAATGCAGCTGTCTACTGCTACAGTGCACACAAGTACTGAGACAGTGCCCACAATTATCCAGATACAACTGAGACAGCCCCTTTCCACTGAATTTTCAGAGTACAGACCTTTTATAGTATGTTTAGACATTTTTAACTCTTTGTGTGCTGGGTAATTTTTCATGGTTTTGTTGCAGACTTTTTTCAAAATTAATTTTTTCAAAAGTTTCTTTCTGGAACACTATCAGTGTCAAATGATTTGGATCCAGATCAGGACAGACATCCTGTCGGTCCTGATCTGGGTCCAAACAGTTTGCAAAGGTTATCAGCGCAGCTAGCAAGGAAAGAGTTAAACATACACGCTATCTACTGAGACTAGATATATCGTTTTAGTCAGCGCTTCTATCTACTCTCATACTTTGTGTGTGTGAGAAGTGACGGCTCTGGCAAGATTGTGCCCTCACTATTTGATTGGTGCCATTTTTCATTTATGAGCTATCCTCTGAGCCATCCTTAAAGTGTTAAGCATCCTTATTGTAATTGAGCAATCCTTATAACCCTTTGTATACTGGGAACCCAAGCAGTGGAGATCCAGATGAAATGCAGCATTATGCTGCATTTCATCAGGGTCTACAATGTTTGCTAAGATTTAAATAACCTTCAGGGACAGATATACATAATAACTGAGAAAATTCTATCTTCGACCCCTTAAAGTACAAAATGGGCAGTCCCATACTTATTGTATCAATATATGTGGGAAAATCCATCAGAATACAAAAAGGTTAAAGTGTTGTCATGTAATAAGCCTAAACCCAAAATAACCCTTTTGAAGAAATTCCTGATTTATAGTTAACCATTTACCCGCCAATCACGACTTTCATCCTCTGCTCCTTGTAAGCTTATGCTCTTAGGTAGCCTATATTGCAACAATATGGACCTAGATCAGACTGCTCCCTTGGGATCAGTTTCATGAGGGGTCAGATTGTTTGCTTCCATGAAAAAATCTAGTCTGAAGTGCACTTGAATGTAGGCAGCAGATGTAAAAAGCAGACATGTTCAAGACAAAAATATTGTGGCCTAAGGGTTTATACTGTTGAATTCCATCCATCTTTGCATCCCTCCCTGCATCAATCCAACCATCCATCCAGACCCTTCCATCCAACTGTCTACTCAGAAGTAATGTTTGTTCAAACTCTTTATCTGTTAGAGTCATCTGCTGATCACCTGATCTGGATCCAAGCCGTTGGACACTCTGATTGTATTCCTGAAAGGATTTAAAAAAAAAAGTTGTGGAAAAAAATCAGCAGACAACATAACATGAAATATTTCCCAGAATTATATCTATCCAAAACTGAATGATAATCCAGGAATTTAATTAAGAATAAATTTAAGCAAAGAGCAGCCTTACTTATTAACACAGTGCATTGCTTGAACACGATTTTCAAACATTTTCGTTTTTTATAGATTTGTATTTTCAATCGCATGTTCATTTCTTTTACGAGTAAATATATGTAAATGATTTACTTTTGTATATATTTATATAATGGGGTAACTTGTGAATTACCCAGACAGCCATCCTTTTAGATAGAGCATTTGGAGACACTGTAATAGAAGTGGGTCTGCTGTGCTGTTGTAACAGATGCACAAGCTGGTTTGTTGTTGATGTGTTTGTGTTTAACGTCCCACCAACAGCTAAGGTCATATGGAGATGGGGCCATGGCTTAAAGTCTCATCCGACAGACTGGTGAAGCCGGGAATCAAACCTGCGACCCCTGGTTTACAAGGCAAGCGGTTTATCCACTACACCACAGCGGCTCCTGCAGAAGCTGGTTTGGGTCTACTGCATGTTACAGTTTGGAAGTGGACAAGATTTCTCTTTTCTCTTTTCTCTTACGGTGAAAAACATCTTATTACCACTAAAAGTTAATATTAACAGCTGGGCTGTAATGCTTAACACTAAGTTGGACACAGATTGAAAAGTGTTATTTAATATAAGATCATTCAGTGTGTTTATTTTTGTTATGTGTTTTGAATATTGTACTATTTTTGAGCTTGAGATTTTATTTTATCTTGTTTCTTAGCATGTGTTGTACTTAATTTAAAAGAAAACATTTTCACCCAAACTCATAAGGTGCTTGTATCATGACTTTGCCGCCTTTCCTTTGATCTATGCTGATCATCAATTTCGACAAGACCAGTCAAAGATGGAGCTTATAATTGACTTGAATATCTGATGAATAATTTAAAAGATGATTGTTTTATTGGTCATGATACAAGTATTTTATTGTGCAAATACATGTGAATATACAAATATTCGCTCTTGTAGGGGGAAACTTGTCTTTGACTCGACCCGCCTACAAGAGCGAATATTTATATAAATTATACAATAAAGCTAACTTAAACTGAGCTAATAATTGTGTCCAGTGTAAGGATTGCTCTTAAACTTTTAGTAGAGTTAAATAGTATAAATAAGTAAGGTGATATTCATTAAAATGGAATATTGTTATGCTCATATAATACTTTGTCAGAAGAGAACAGAACATATCTTTATTGACATATAACTCAGTCCTCACGGCGGAGAATCACATGACCTTAGAACAATAAAAAATGGGTGATTCTTGTCAAAACCCCTCGATTCAGGTAAGACTTTCTTTGATATTTCAGTTAATATTGATCAGATTGGCATGGGGTTTAGAGCAGATACCCTGAAAAAATGAAAGTAACATGTCCATCTTTAGCGACTTTGAGACAAAGATCTGGTTAAAAGGTTATTGACGAGCAACCAAATTATTCGGTTACTCGTCAATAACTTTTTAACCAGATCTTTGTCAAAAAGTTACATATGATGGGCATGTTAATGTCTTTTACTGGGGTATCTGCTTTAAATCACATGCAAATCTGACCAGTATTAACGGAAATATCAAAGAAAGTCTTACCTGAATCAACAGGGTTTTTCAATTGTATCCGCCATTGTTGTTGTTTTGAAGTCTCTTTATTCTCCGCCATGGGCCTGGTATATTTTCATGTACAAAGTTCTCCATAATATGAACATCTACATGAGAAAATCTGTCTTCGGTGTTTGGAAACAGGCCCAGGGGATATTAAACTTTTTTCTTTTTTCATGCTCAACTCAAATGAACATGAAATTTCAACTGCTCATAAAAACTTAAATGCTGATAAATATAGTGTTCTTGTTTTTCATCTCTCAGATGTTGTATTTATCCTGCTAATAACTGTTAAAAAAACAATATTTGGCATTTTAACTTTTATAAGTAGGATAAATTTTATTCTCAGTTGAACTGAGCATGAAAAAAGTTTTATAACTCTTAATCATCAAATTAGTCGACTCTGAGTGACGTGTATTAGCTACCGTACATGTAGAACCTTGGAAGATTTGATGGAGCAAGGGACTGTCTAGCTATTGTACTAAGCAGCAAATAACACCAAGGCCGACCGGGCCACGTAGCGCAGTCGGTAACGTGTCTGGTTACAGATGCGAAGCTGACTGCAGATCCAGGGGTCGCGAGTTCGATCCTGGCCCGGTCCCATACTTTCGTGGATATTGATCATGAAATAATTTCTACGGTCATTCTCCTCTCTTCCGCTGAATGAATCATTCATGAAGGGTTGTTTTCAGTTACAAGCGAAAGTATGTGCACGATTACTGGTTAACTGCTTGTTCAAGCTTGCCCAGGAAAAAAGTGTGGTTAGGTGAACTGACTTGGGACGTAAAGCAACAAAAACAAACAAACAAACAAACAAACAAACAAACAAACACCAAGGCTGATCAGTCTATGCAGATGGCATGCCCAAGCTGATCTGCATCTTTCAATGCTTTTCTAGATTTTTTAGGATTAAGCTCAAATGTACATGATGTAAATCTACCATCTGCTCTGTGTATAATAACAATGTTGTTTTTGTTGGGTAAATTTGCATGCGTTTTTGTCGTCTGCTGATTTTTTTCAAAATTAATATTTTCAAAAAATTCTTTCAGGAATACCCACAGAGTTTTAAACAGTTTGGATCCAGATCAGGCCCGACATTTTGTCGGGCCTGATCTGGTTCCAAACTGTTTGCAAAGGTTATCAGTAGACAACACTAGCTGCCAACGGTTAATAAACAATTTATTTACTTCTGTACTATTTCTTTTTTCAGTTGAAATAATGTCACCAAAAAGCTGATTTTAAACATGGCTTCTCTAGATTGCGAGGCAGAAACGGAGGCGCTACTTGTTGATTACCGGCCCATGGCAGAGCCAGAGGAGACGACATACAATAGCCGAGGCGAAACTTCCCACCGCTCCAGAGTCTTCGCTCATAGGAACGGATCCACTCAGAGTGACGATGAACTGCTAGATGTCATAATGCCGTCAACATCGGGTTTCGCTAACAAAGATGTAGATCCTGAGAGACTACACAGTAAGTCTGCATGTTTTGTGTCATTGTATCTACCCTAAATATTTGAACACCTAAACATCTTTAACTCTTAAAGCGCCAATCACAACTGCAGCAGAGGACAAATTTTGTGTCATCTTTCCTAATTTTGGAAAAAAATAAGACATGATATTACATGAGAATCGTCTGCCAGCAGACGATTCTCATTAAATATCGTGCCTTATTTGTCATTTTTGAAAAAGCAGCAAAATTTGAAATTGTCGTCTGCTGTAAATTATAGGTGGTGCTTTAAGGGTTAAGTTACCATTTTCATCCCAGTTCATTTTTCTAGTTGAAGAGAGATATAAAATTGAGTGTTGGAATGGCAATCACTGTAAACTCTGATCAGACTGCTTTTTAGCCCACCTGAGCCGAAGACTCTGGGTGAGCTTATAGGATGGGACTCGAGCCGGCGTCCGTTCACACTTGCAAACTTAAGTATCTCTACGAGCTGGCCGATCTTAATCAAATTTCATCTGGAGCATCATTGGGGTGGGGGAAGGCTTCATTAGGTTTTGGGCCAGATCGGACCAGAAATCTTAAGTATTAGCACAGTTAGACCTGTTTCTAAATATGCTCCTGAAGTGAAGGGATTTTCGCTCAGACCTTGCATCGATTTTCAAAACGCAGAAGAGTTGCTAAGGGAAGTAAGTATCAGGGGTGGTTAATTGAGTTATCGAACTGGGCTATAAACATAAATGCTGTACTATAAAAAGGATATTGTGGAAAATTTTTTGTAAAGTGTTGAAACAACTCAAATATGTTGACTTTTATTGAAAGAAGTAGTAGTTGTTTCCCTTGGCATATTGGAGACAGACATTTGATATAGGCCTTGGCTGCCTAGCTGCGAGAACACCTGTTTTGGGGGTTCACAACCAGGTAGACTCATACCAGCATAGTAAGCTACATTCAGTTATCCCGAAGATATAACCCTTTGTATACTGGAAACCCCTAAACAGGTACTTTTGCAAACCCTGATACGGTGAAGAGCCAGGTGAAATAAAGCATTATGCTGCATTTAATCAGGGTCTGCACTGTTTGCTAAGATTAAAATAAACCTTCAGGGAGAGAAACACACCATAATTTAGAAAATTCTAGCTTTGACCACTAAAAGCACAAAAATGGACAATCCACTTCTTGTTCAGGACTTAAGTTAAGAGTGTGTAACAGAAAAATAACTTTCTTATTTTTTAACCAAAACATATGTTTAGGGTACTCAAAAGAACCGTCTCAAGGAGACGGTTCTTTTGAACACCCAAAACATATGCTAAAAATTATGGGTGAGAAAATATTTACAATTTTTCGCTGAATTTTTTTGTTTATCAAATCCTGTGCTTATTGTCACAAAATGAATGGGAAAATCCATCAGAATACAAAGGGTTAAAGAAGGCAGTTTAGCTGTCGAAGTAGCCGGTACTTAAGCCTTTATTGTAGAAGTTTCATTCATAAAAGTAAGATTTTGTTTGTCTGGTTTGAGGTTTTACATCCCAGTCAACAGCTTTGGTCATGTCGAGACGGTCAGTTCACCTAACCATACTTTTTACTGGGCAAGCTTGACTAAGCAGTTAACCAGTGCTTGGTGCACATGCTTTCACTTGTTACTGACAGCAACCCTCTCCCCCCTCCCCCCTCTTCCCCCTTCCCCCCTCTTCCCCCCTCCCCCCTCTTCCCCCCCCCCCCCCCCCCTCCTAGAGGAGCAGTCTGATCTGGGTCGACACTGTTTGCTACAGAGATATTTTAAATGGAGTAGCTGATACTTAGTCACGATTAGCAGCTGAATAGTTCGTCAGATTACACTGAAACTTGATGGGAGTCTGAGGAGAAACACCCAGAGATTCAAAAGTGCTTTCAATTCAATCAGATCTGGGCTGGGCTTTATAGCGCAATCAGAAATGAGTCTGATTGCTGATCCAGGGGTCGTGAGTGTGATCCCAGCCTGGTCGCATACTTTCTTGGAGATTGATCATGAAATATTTTCGACGGTCATTCTCCTTACGCTGATTCAAATAGGGTTGTTGTCAGTTACAAGCAAAAGTATCTGCACGGAGTATCGGTTATAACCGCTAAAGAGCGTGTTGTTCGGTTGACTGACCGTCGCTGTTGACTGGGATTTGAAACTACAAACCAAACAAACATACAAAACAATCTGATCTGATAGCCAAGATGGCCACCATGGTGCTATATAGCATGTCATGATCTCTTTATCCAGCCCACTTGGGCCTCTTGTGTGATTTTTATAATTTACATGTATAAAATACACTGAATATTTATGGTAAATATGGGACAAAGGTATATTTTCTTGCGCCGTTTCTCATTTGTATTTTGCGGATTTGCTATTCTGGTAATCAGTAAAAAGAAAATAGTCCTGAAATCAATTTCCATTTATATGCAAAGAAGGGATTTGTTTTCTTGGCCCAGTAGACCATTTCTTTACAGGGAAGAAAATTAACTCTTTACCTGTTTGTGTCGTCTGTTGGTAAGCTTTGCAAACAGTTTGGACCCAGATCAGGCCTGACATTTTGTCAGGCCTGATCTGGATCCAAACTGTTTGACACTCTGATAGTATTTCTGAAAGAATTTTTTGAAAAGGTTAATTTTGAAAAAAAGCGGCAGACGACAAAAAATCATGAAAAATTTCCCAGCATGCAAAGCAGTATCATAGATGCTCAGATGCCACACTTGATTCCACTCGCAGTTCAGTCAGAGATGTGGGAGAAATAATATTTTTGGAAGAAAAAGTAATTTCCACTTCACTGGTTTTGAGAACTAACATTCTTCCACACCAAGCTCTAAAAATGGCTGGCAGTGGGCGTGGCTTATTGCGGCTAAGGAAACATGAGGAATGGCTGATCAATCAGAATTCAAAAGTCATTGGCAGAAAATGAGCATTGGGTTACCTACAAAAATGATCTTTTGAAAAACGTCGATGTCACAAGGGGGTAGTCCGGCAGCATTTGGGCGAATTTTAGGAGGACCTGGAACTTGATTTTAAACTTTTTTTCTTTATGGATTCTGGTAGTGCATATACTGTCCTTGAAAATTCCGAGTGATGCCACTCTGGCATCATTGAGCGTTTCGATATATTCAAGATGGCGTCCAAGATTGAGATCAATTATTAGTCAAAAAATTGTGTGATATGGAAAAATGTCTCAAACCCATTTTTACCATAAATTGTTAGCTATGACGTTGGAATCTAGTTGAAGACACTTACCTCATAACAAAAATTTAAAAATAAAATAAAAATTTAGGCAAAATGGCCGCCAATATGGCAGTTTATTACAAAAAATATAAGAAAATTTTCCCTGGGCTGGCAAACTGCAGGGGGAACGCAGTGGCTCAGTGGTAGAGTGCTTGACTCGAGACCGAAGGGCCGCGGGTTCGAGCCTCACCGGCGTGACTGCATTGTGGTCCTTTAGCAAGACAAATTTTACCTAGCTTAACGCTGGTTTGACCCAGTAAGACCCGTCCCTATATAACTGAAAGATTGTTGATGGGACGTAAAGAATCAAATCAAACAAACAAAAACAAAGCAAACTCCAGGGATTTGCATGTAAAATGCTGATTTTACTGATCCTTGAGTTACAGACATCATCCTTGTAACCCCAGTGATGCAGCTAATGCATCACTCAGAATTTGATATATTCAAGATGGCGTCAAGGATGGTAGCTGATACAAACCTGTGGGGGCCACATATAATCTGTAGACATGTCTGGTGGATTTGTAACATACCAGAATTCTCGCCTGATGGAGAAGCACTTTACAAACACGTGTATCTGAATAAATGAACCCAGCATGCATGTCTGATAGAGTTGCACTGAACAAGCAGGCATATCTGAGATTGGCACCCGATCAGCAAACATGTCTGATGTAATGGCACCTCTGTAAGAGTAGCACCAGACTTGTAGCCATCCCTCTTCCGTCTGCACTCAACAATGTCGGTTGAAGTGCAAAAGGGACCAGCAGGCAGGGCCTGTAGTGAGGTACCACGCCAACAGACATGGCCTATATTGAGGCACCACACCAGAAGACATGACCTACAGTGAGGCACCACACCAGAATGCATGACCTATAGTGAGGCACCACACCAACAGCATTGCTGATAGTTATGTACCAAACAAAATGGCATGACCTATAATGAATCACCACACCAACAGACACGGCTGATAGTGAGACATCATACCAGCAGGAAAAGCAGATAGATATAGAGAAGCACAATGCCAGCAGACATGTAATATTGAGTGACAAAAGGCCTGCAGGCATGCTGATTGAAATTACACAGTCCAGCAAGTATCCATCTTGCAGCAGTACTCAACCAGTAGGCATGTTTGAACAGCAGCGGTGTTTGTGACAGTAACACTAGGCCAGCAGGCATATATGTTGCAGCTGCAGCGACATAACAGCTCTCTACACGGCATGTATGTTGTATTGACAATGTAGCAATCCTGACTAATAAAGTTTCACAGTGTTAGTTGGCATGTCTGATGGAGGGGCATCAGTCAAGCAGCTTTTCTCTTTGATTTCCAATGGACCAGGAGGCATGTTTGATTGAATAGTACCAAGTCCGCAGGCATATCTGTTGAAGTTTTACTGAACAGCGCCCATGTAATGCCACCAGCTCATCATTTCCGACATCCTTATCATCACATGTGTTTAATAATGTGGTACTGAATCAGCACACATGCCGTTTATTGAGACTCAGGGACCAGCAGTCATGTGTGTTAGTTACATCGCACCAGCAATAATGTATGTTACAATTTAACCCAACTAACAGGAATGCTGGGTACTGTTGCACTGGATCAGCAGGTATGCCTGTTCAAGTTACATCCGGCCAGTGTGCATGTCTGTTCTACTTTCTCCCGACCAGCTGTCCAGGCATCATTGCTACAGGGTCAGCAGACATATTTACCATTACGCATGTTTGATTATGTGGCACTGGACCAGCATACATGTCTGAAATCAAGCAGTAATATCTGTAACAGTTTCACGAGACTGTTAGACATATTCCAGTGCTTATATTTTAAACGTTGCTTTGAACAAACAGGCATGTTTGTTGCAGTTGCACCCGACCGCCTGACACGTCGGTTACAATAAACTCGACCAGCATGTCTGTTAGTGTTGCATCTACCAGCAGATATGTTTGAATCAGTTACAACTGACTTAAAAGTACATCTGTAGTTGTGAGGTCGAACCAGCAAGTATATATGTTACACTTGCCTCAGACCCGCAGTTATGTCCCTATGCTCGTACCCAACTAACAGGCTGGTAAGAACAATTGCACCAGACCATCATGCATGCATTTTATAAGTTGCATACTATTGGCATGCATGTCTGTTACAGTTTCATCTTATCATGATTCATGTATATTACATTTGCACCACGACCATTAACCATGTCTGTAACAATTGCACCTGGTCATATCCCATGTCTTTAACTGTTGCATCTAACCAACAGTCATATCTGTAAACATGTGCATACAAGCAAGCATGTCTGATACACTTGCTCCGGATCAGCATTCATATTTGTTATAGCAATATCCAACCATCTGTGCTGTCTGTTGCACTTACAACAGACCAGACAAGTAGTAATGCTTGTTACAATTGCACCAAGCAAGCAGGCCCACACCATCCAGCAGTCGAGATGGTAACGAACATCTGCAGCATGCAGATACCTTACTCAGGGGTTGTTTTTTGTGTTGATACACTACACTCCATAAGTATTTTTTGTAAATTTTATCCATCCATCCAGCTGACTTTTTTCCGCATATTGATTCAAAAAAGGTTTGTACTTTGATCAAACACTCCGTCACGTTTTTCAGTGATATCGAACGTTCAGTATAGCCTGTCATTTATCAATTCATTTTTTGAAGAAATCTTTTCCCAAAGTAGGATTATTATGAGAATAATATGATATTATGGTATTATCAGATCCGGCCATAAGTGGTCTGGAAAGTGCATGGTGCATGGATGGATACGATTCTCAGAACAAAGACAAAATCATTACCATTACGAAAAAAAAAGAGTCTGTTATTTTTTTCCTTGCAGTGTATCATAGCAAAAAGCATTTGATTCCCCACCATGTTATTGGTGCCATATTGGACGTCATCTTAGATATTTTACAACGCTGAAAAACAACAATAACATGCTAGTTAAACTTCCCAGATGCAACTGAAAAATATCAGAAAATAGTAACTAACTGCGAATTTGATTTCAGGTTGAATTTTGCTTTAAATGGCGGCCATCTTGGACACCATCTTTAATATTTCAAACTTGTGAATCAAGCCTGTGAATGCTTTATTATTAGGCCTCTTAACATCGATAAAAAGTCAAAATTGAAATGCTTTATATCGAGTTTTTAGTCAGATAGGTCTGAGGAACCTGACTGACGGCCATCTTTGACGTCATCTTTAAAATTCAAACTTCTGAATCAAAACCATGTTCTTATTTGATCGTTTGTATCATTCAGCCTCTAAACATCCATAAAAAGTCAACATTAAAGTGTTTTTATCGAGTAAGTAGGTCATATAGGTCTAAGAAGCCTAACTGACGGCCATCTTGGACGCCATCTTCAATATTTCCACCTTCTGAATCAAAATATTGTTCCATTTAATTGGTTGTAACATTTAGCCTCTGAAACATCCATGAAAAGTCAAAAATAAAATGATTTTGATAGAGTATGTTGGTCATATAGGTCTTAGGAGCCTAACTGGCGGCCATCTTGGACGCCATCTTGAATATTTCAAAACGCTCAATGATGCCAGAGTGGCATCAGTTGGATTCATCAATTACAATGCCTAAACAACAAGAATCAACAAAGAAAAAAACTTTAAAATCAAGTTCCAGGTCATTTTGGTTTTCTACCGGACTAGGGTGTTGCTAGTTTCCAATAGATACTACAAGATCAGAAGTAACCAAACTCAGTTGAGCGAAGTGGCCCTCTTGTTCTTGTTTCTCTACAGAAACATATGGGGGGAGCGCAGTGGCTCAGTGGTAGAGTGCTTGACTCAAGGCTGAAGGGCCACAGGTTCGAGCCTCACCGTCGTCACTGTGTTGTGTCCTTGAGCAAGACACATTAATCCTAGCCTAGTACTGGTTCAATCCCAGGAAGACCCATCCAGACAAAACTGAAAAATTGTTGACTGGGTCGTAAACTATCAAATCAAACAAACAAACACTGCAGTCACCACAAAATTCAAAATTGTGTCCATTCAGAATTAGAATTAGAAAAAAAAAGACATTTTGGTCGAAAAACAAATCATCTTGTGACGTCTAAAGTTGTCATTTGTCAGCTTTCTGGCATGCGACATTGTCCTCTCTCGGCCTTTATCATGGTTTATTCTCTTATGTAAATGTAGTTTCAGGACCTCGGTCTTTTATCAATATTCCATTATAGAATCAAATTCCTTCTGAAATGGTTAAATATGCTGCAGAACAGACATATTCATTAACTCTTTGCCTGCTTGTGCCGTCTGCTGATAACCTTTGCAAACAGTTTGGACCCAGATCAGGTCCGACAGCATGTTGGGCCTGATCATGGTCCAACTGTTTAACACTCTGTTGGTATTCCTGAAAGAAATTTTTGTCAAAGTTAATTTTGAAAATGCCAGCAGACAACAAAAAATTATGATTTTTTTTCCAGTATTCAAAGAGTCTTAAAATACCTCAAATTGTCACAAGACTACAACAAAGTAGCTGACAGCACTTGCTAGCAGCGACATTGTCGTCTGCTGATAACCTTTGCAAACAGTTTGGACCCAGATCAGGCCCGACAGAATGTCGGGCCTGATTTGAATCCAAACTGTTCAACACTTTGATGGTATTCCTGAAATAATTTTCTGTCAACGATAATTTTGAATCAGACGAAATTTTCCCAGCATACAGAGCTCGATTTGTCACAAGACGACAAGTAGCTGACAGTTAGGGAACTTGCTGTAGCTAGTGTTGTTACATGTAACTTTTTCCTTGCTAGCAGCAACTTTTGACGTCTGCTGATAGTGATAACTTTGTATTCCTGTAAGTATTTTTTGAAAAAAAAAAGTTAATTATGAAAAAAAAGTTAATTTTGAAAAAAGTCAGCAATATTCTCGTTGAAATATGAATTCAGAAATTTAAATATGCCGCAAGACAAGGCTCAGATGCAGCAGACGGAAGGATAGAAACTCAATGAGATTTGATTCCTTCTTTGGATGACTTAAAAATGCAGTCTTTCATTAAACTAGTCTGGAAAAATGATCTGTTCTGATATGAGCCAGTGCATGAGATTTCCAACAATGTGGTATGTGCGACCAGCAAAGCCTCAGATCAGCCTGCGCATACGCGCAGTCTGACCAGAGCCTTTGCTAGTCGCTTGAATATTCTATGACTGTTGAGCTACTGACTGAACATCATTTGGAATTTCTAAGCTTAAAAGGAGGCTGCAGAGGCTCGTCCGAGTCTACACTTGTCAAAATGTCAAATTGTTGGAAATCTCATGCACTGGCTCAATTATGAGATCTGTCTGGAAGTGGCTGCAACAGTTTTTGTGGTATCCTCTTTTTTGTACTTAGTTCATCCCAGAAAGACGGGAAAATGTCCCATCAATACTGAAAAATTGTTGACTGGAATGTAAATCATCAACACAAACAAAAAAAAACAAAACAATACAGCAAAACCTGTCTTAAGCGGCCACTCTGAAAAAAGACCAAAATGGGTCTTCAAGACCAACTATCACTTAATGCAGGTCAAAAGTATTGCAGAATGCTCCAAGGGGAGCATTCTGCAATACTTTTGACCTGCATTAAGATAACACATGGCTTTAAGACCTTTGTTTTGTCTTTTTTGAGTGGCTGTTTAAGACAGGTTTCACTGTATAGATTGGTCACTGGGAGCCATGATTCACTTCCACAGAAATAGGGTGGGTCAACATGCTGGAAGTCGTGGAGCGCAGTGACTCAGTTGGTAGAGCATTAGACAGGGGATCGAAGGGTTGCGAGTTTGAATCTCAGCGCTGGTGGAGTCACTGTGTTGTGTCCGTGAGCATAATCACTTCTGTTTTCTTGCCATTCAGTTGCATTATTTTAACATCTGACTCTTCATACTGCCTTGGATACAGTTTCGGTCTGAAATACAATTACGTCCCTGTATTCCATACATGGGGGTGGGGGGGAAGTTGGAATGACCTGTGCTTTACATAAAGTATATATCTTGCGCTAGTTTACCTAACATCTCCTAATTATTTCACATGTGTACACTGCAAGACAGATTTTTTTTGTTGGTGTTGTTGTTGCTTTATTCTCCCCTGCAAGACAAATTTGATTGAGAGCAATATCCCTAACAATGAATTGAAGAAACATTGTACGCAGGTGTTCTGTTCAAAGACCCGTTTACAGTCTGTGGTCACAGTAAATGGTTCTTAAGTAAGCTAAATAAGTACACAAAATTACCGACGGCTTCCTTTCAAGAATCGAGTAGAATTTCATGTCAAAGAAGCTAATGCGATAAAACTAATGCATTCTTGTGGTGACATTCTGAATTAGCTTTTAACCCTTTACCTGCCGTTCGCGTTAAAATGTTGTCTGCTTTCTCATCTGCTGGCTTACTTTGGTAGCCCATATTGCAAACAATATGAACCCAGATCAGACTGCTCCCATAGGAGCAGTCTGATCAGAGTTCATAGTGTTTGCTTCCATGGTAAAAGTATATTGTAGTGCATTTGAATTTATGTTGTACATGTCATAGGCAGACAACATTTTCAGGACAAAAAAGTCTTGGAGGGATAAGGGTAAATTAGCTACTAACCCTTGAAGGACCAATCTCGACTGAAGCAGAAGACAAATTTTGTCAAAAATCGCTTGATCATTGGCAAAAAATAAGGCGACATTGCATGTTCGTGCCAGCAGACTATTCACATGTAATTTCAAGCCTTTTTTGGTTTCTTTTATGAGAGCAAATTTTTAAACAAAACTGCGTTTCCAATGGCCTATAGTAAAAATCACACATTTACTCTTTTAACAGGGTTCAAGCTGGGCCCTGACAGTCCAGGAAAATTAGGAAGAAGTGACAGTTAGATAGGCCCGAGAAGCTATAGCGCAAAATTATGACATTTTCTGTCAGTTTAGAAGCAAATTAGCCATTACACTACTATTGCCATTAAAAGGAAGGAAAATACTATGCAGTGGTAGTAGATTGTGCACAGCATGCGTTTGTGTGGTGACAAAATGAAAATGAGTCTCCCTAAAAGAAAAAAAAAATTAGGGAGACTTCCACTTCTCCCTAGGCCCAATATGCTAGGGGGCGACTAGGGCGAAATAGTCGCCCTAGGGGCCGAAATTTCGCCCTAGTCGCCCCCTAGCATATTCCCTGTTTTAAGGTTCGATTACATTATATTTGTGTTCTATAGTCAATGTTTTGACGATCAAAAGTTTGTTTTTGAAATGATTTTTTATGTAAAGTCAGTGAGGGAGCGCATTGGCTCAGTGGTAGAGTGCTTGACTCGAGACTGAAGGGCCGCAGGTTCGAGCCTCACCAGCGTCACTGCGTTGTGGTCCTTGAGCAAGACACATTTATCCTAGCTTAGTACTGGTTCAACCCAGGAAGACCCGTCCCTGTTTAACTGAAAGATTGTTGATGGGACGTAAAGAATCAAATCAAACAAACAAAATGTTAAGTCAGTGTGTTCGCGATGCTGCCAACCCGGTGTGTTACTGGTTAGTGCAGAAAATGGCCTTTGAAATAGAATGGGCGTCCTCAGCTTGGTAGATAAATACAAAGAACAATATTTGTCTGCATCCATACAGTAGTGTTGAATATATTAGTCCTAGGAATTGTCTGGGAGAGTCTGATAATAATGATGATTATAAAAGCATAAAATGTATGCTGTTGTAAAGAACAATTTATAGCCGTTGATATGATGCTTTTTTCCATCGAAAAATTTGGCTTGTATGGTTTCTTACTTCTAAATTTTAACCCATAAAGCACCACCTATAATTTGCAGCAGACGACAATTTCAAATTTTTCCGCTTTTTCAAAAATAACATATAAGGCATGATATTTCATGAAAATCGTCAGCTGGCAGACGATTCTCATGAAATATAATACCTTATTTTTGTCGAAAACTAGGAAAGATGTCACAAAATTTGTCGCCTACTGCAGTCGTGATTGGGGCTTTAAGGGTTAAGGTTTCTGAAATGTGCTTTAACTCATTGCCTACACATAACCTTTGCAGGGAGCGCAGTGGCTCAGTGGTAGAGAGCTTGACTCGAGACTGAGAGGCCGCGGGTCGAGTCTCACCGGTGTCACTGCGTGGTGGTCCTTGAGCAAGACACATATATCCTAGCTTAGTACTGATTCAACCCAGGAAGACCCGTCCCTGTTTAACTGAAAGATTGTTGATTGGACGTAAAGAATCAAATCAAACAAACAAACATAACCTTTGCAAACAGATTGGACCCAGAAACGTCGGGCCTGATCTGGATACACTCTGTTTGACACTCGGATAGTATTTTTGAAAGAATTTTTCGAAAAAGTTGATTTTGAAAAAAAATCAGCAGCGACGGCAACAAAAAAGCATGAAAAATTTCCCAGTAGGCAAAGTGTTAAAAGAGATGCTTCTAATGAGTATCCATAACAGACTTGTGCCAGCAGTAATAGGATTTTGGTGCTTATCACATAATGCCATAATGCGCAAAAAACCTTCTTTAACCCTTAAAGCGCCAATCATGACTGCAGCAGATGACAAATTATGCGATATCTTTCCTAATTCTCGAAAAAAATATGGAATGATATTTCATGAGAATCGTCTGCCAGCAGACGATTCTTATGAAATATCATGCCTTATTTGTTATTTTGAAAAAGCGACAAAATTTTAAATTGTCGCCTGCTGCAAATTATAGGTGGCGCTTTATGGGACTAAGAAGAATGTTTGTCCTGAGCCTTCCTCTACCTGTCGCGATAAAACCTGTCTTCGAGGTTTCTGACAAAGTGAGACTCAAACCAGTGTCCTCAGCTACAGAGACTAGCTAGAAAAGTGAAATTTCACCTGTATCAAGTTTAAATTTGAAACTTTCCAAAAAGCGAATAACAAAGGCAGTGATCAGTCTGTGTGGATGCGCAGGTTGGTCTATGTCTTTGTTGTTCACAAACCCTGAAGACAGGTTTTCTCGTGTTGAGGCCCATTTTGTGTTGCGGAGCACAGTGGCTCAGTTGGTAGAGCATTAGGCTGGGGCTTGAAGGGTTGCTAGTTCGAGACTCAGTGTGGGCGGAGTCACTGTGTTGTGTTCTTGAGTAGGACACTTTATCCGCTGCTTAGTACTGGTTCAACCCATCATCCCAACATGACTGAATAATTGTTGACTGGGACACAAAGCATCAAAACAAACAAACAAAACCATATATTGTGCATATGAGAAATGAAGACTCTGCAGAGATGTATGTGCAGGCTCGTCTGATCATTTGCTGCTCGCCAATGCGACAAGTACCAAAATTTTGTGTGCTGGTCAATATGTTTTTGTGATAAGAAAATTTCCTCTGATCATATGCAAGCCTTCATCCACTACAGAGCTTATTTGAAAGTTGCCTAAGCAGTGACTTTTGTCGTCTGTTGATAACCTTTACAAACAGTTTGGAACCAAGTCAGGTCCTGATCTGGGTTCAAACTGTTTGACATTTTGCTGGTGCTCCCGAAAGAGTTTTTTGAAAAAGATAATTTTGAAAAAAGTCAGCAGACGGCGATAATTTTAAGCATGAAAAATTACCCAGCATGCACAGAGTTAATCTAGCTCTGTGATAACTTCACATCTGAGTTGTCTTGGTAATTGAGTTAGGGAAGATTCTTGCATCCTTGGGGCCAAAGTTATTAATTATGATTTTCATGTTTTCTGTCTCCTCACATTGTTTTTGTGTCGGAAGAGGAACAAGTGACTATTAAAATAGCCAGCACATGAGATCTTAACCATTAAAGGGCAACCTATAATTTGCAGCAGACGATAATTTCAAATTTTGCTGCTTTTTCAAAAATAACAAATAAGGCATGAGATTTAATGAGAATCGTCTGGGCAGACAATTCTCATTAAATATCATACCTTATTTTTTTCCAAAATTTGGAAAAATGTTACAAAATTTGCCGTCTGCTGCAGTTGTGATTGGCGCTTTAGTGGTTATTTGGTGTTTATTGCATTGCCAAGCAAAGAAGGCTGTGTTGAGACTGGAGTCCCTGCACAGATATGCAGACCGGCCAGATCGAACTGTCATTGCTCCCATTCACAAAGTATGCATGTAGATGAAAAATCGATTTAAAACTTAAACTTTTAGCTCTTCTGGACATGTCAGCATGAGGTTTATAGCAGAATTTTGGTCGTATGTGGTATGTATACTGCTTTGCGAGTGCTGGTCAAATGTTGAGTTCACATGCAATCTAAACCCCCAGTAGATGATCACCAAGGCCATTGGCAGGATTGATTTTGGCAATGCATGCACGGATCCTGAAAATTTCTTCATGGGGGCGGGCGGGGTTTGATAATGTTTTGTTTAGTCATAAACATATTTCACAGAGGGCCGTACATGGGTCCAATTGCTTCTCGAGGGGGTCCGAACCAGAATTTCTAAGGAAACCAATAGCCACTTGTAATTTTCCAGGGAGAGTGTCTGGACCCTCCTGTCCCCCCTCCCCTCTGAATTCGCCCATGCAGTTGGACCATAAGGTATCATTGCTTGGGAAGCTGGTGCATTAGAGGTGTGTGACCTTGTCAAAGAAATCATCTCAGGGCTAAAACCCTATAATAACTTAGGCCACTGATCAGTAGGAGAGCTAGTGAGCTTGTACATGGGTTAAGAGATTCACACCAGATAGGCAGCAATAAAAAACGTTAATGCTATTGACGAATGTGGATCAAAAATTGTTAGAAACAGCGTTTTCAATTGTCATTTGTCACCAGTTGGGCGACAAATGGCAATCAAAAACTCTGTTTCTAGCGATTTTTGATCTACATTCATCGATAGCATAAATGTTTTAGATTGCCGCCTTTTCAGTGTGTATAAATTATACAAGGGTTTGAAGTTGATTGAGCAATTTAGTGATGAAAGATAATTAGAGCGTGGTGTGGAGGGACTCAGATCAGGCAGAACATTGGGATGGATGTGATGCAATTAGCTTTATGCCAGGCTGTGGCACCACTCTGCGTTGCCTTTGTGGCTGGTGCGACTGGCCTAGTTCATGTACAAGCACCTGAGAACTTGAGATTAGATTCAATGTGATAGTTGGAGATCAGTTCAGTGAGGAGTTTGGTGTGGGAGTTTGTGTTCGAAAAATATCATGACAGAGCTCCTCATTCCTACTCTGTGAGGCTGTATGCAGATGACCTGATGATCATTATCAGTCCCTGGGGTGACAGCTGATCTTGATCAGCGACAAAGATTAGCTGTATCTGCAATTTCAAAGCAAAGGTCAAAATTAGGCCTGGCTCTCCCTCATCCAGGATGTGGATGTGGTGCTTCTTCACCAGTGGGTGGTTTGGTCATGTTGAGCACACCACAGGCATATACAGGCCATACCGTGAACAGACCCACCAGGCCAAAGAAAACCTTTTTGAGTGGAGAGGGGTCTTCAAGGAAAAAAAGTCTGACAGGCCTGTCATCTTGAGAAGAATAATTCTGCCTTATATAAAATTAATATGGAATAATGATTATGAGTCTGTTCTGGGTCCACGCTATTTGCTTCTTTACTTAATTCGTCGGTAATGTAAGGCAATTATTTGCAGCAGACGATTATATTTTGCCATTTTTTTTCATTTTTCTACGTTTTTATATTTAAAAAAGTTCAATTTTAATATGTCTAATGGTTTTTAAAATTAATTACTGATTAGATTTTAAAATTAGTTAATTTATTAGTTTTTTTTTGTATTTCTAATTGAATTTAAGCTTTTGTTAATTGTTTGGTGTCATGAAACAGTGATGTCACCATCCGTATCAGGTAACAATACAGTACGCTTGTTAACTCTTTGCATACTGGGTAATTTTGCACATTTTGTCACCAGCTGAAATTCAAACTTTTTTTTTCAAAAAAATCTTCCAGGAATACTATTAGATCTAGAATGTAAAAAAGTTTGGATCTAGATTAGACCCGACATTTTGTCGGATCTGATCTCCGTCTAAACTGTTTGCAAAAGTTATTAGCAGACAGCACTAGCAGGTGAATTGTTAATCAACATGATGGACAGGTTCAGGCTTTTGATGTACAATAAGTTTGCATGTATACTATTTTTGCATGGACAGTGCAGTCCTTTTATAACACACCTCATTATAATAAGGATTTACAGTGGATATATTGTAATGTTCACGGTTATGTTGTGGCCCCCAATTCTTTTTACCATGGAATTTTACATATAAAATAAAATGGTCATTTTCCTATAATTCCTTTGTAAAATTGTCCCTTTATGACACAGATCACTCAAAACAATGACCATTCCTATGGACCCCAAACATAGTATTATAAAGTTACCGCGCTGTACATATATATTGTAAATGGGACTTCGGTCAACAGGACCAGTAATAAACACAATTTCGTAATACCATTTGTCACTCTGCACCACAAACGTAGCTTATTTGGAGTAATTGCTGTCAATCTGTTCCATTGCCATGCTTTCAGCTATGTAATTTGTTCTTCTGCACTGTCATTGGCAGGCAAAACTTGTCTTAACTCTTTGCATTCTGGGGAATTAAAGTGCATGTTGAGTAATTTGTCGTCTGCTGTTTTTTTTCAAAATTGACTTTTCGAAAAAAATTATTCAGAATATACCATCAGTCAGTGTCAAACAGTTTGAATCCAAATCAGGCCTGACATAATGTTGGGCCACAGACCTTGGTCCGTTATATACTGTTTGGAATGGTTACCAGCAGACGGCAAATTCCCAGGCAAAGAGTAGCACTTAAAAGTGCAACTTTAGTCTCTGATTAGCAAACTTGCAGAAGAAAACATTTTTAATCCCTAAAGCGCCAAGAAAAAAATGCATCTGAAAATGTCGTCTGCTGAAGTCGTCTGCTGCAAATAATTGCCTAACATTACTGACGAAATAAGTATAGAAGCAAACAGTGTGGACCCAGAAAGACTGCTCCTATAGGAGCAGTCTGATCTGGGTCCACACTGTTTGCCACAGAGGCTTCTTAAACATTTCAGCAGACACGAAAAGCAGGCAACTTTTGTTGCGATTGGCGCATTAATATTCAACCATTCACATGAAATATCAATACCACATATGCTGTATTCCCCTGCAATGCTCTACAATGAGACAGATAAATGCATATGCCTTGAACATTTGTATACTTTTGCTCTCAGAATGGTTTTGACCTTTATTTAGGCATGACAGTACCATTGTGACCTCTGGATTATATTGACCTAGCTATATACACTTCTACCATGACCCTCGATTCATTCAATGCATTTACCGTTACAGTCACGCATCAAAGCGTTTTGTGGAAGTATACAAATCTGCACTATTGGGCATTCATGCCCCAAAGCTTTTCAATCAGGTATAGAAAGGCTCCAATATTATAACTTCTGGAATGTACTATTATGGTTGAAGTGTATAAGGACACTGAGTCTTATTACTTCTACCAGGACCTCTAAGTAATGACCCTCGATTCATTCAATACATTTACCATAACATTTACGCCTAAAAGAGTTTGTGGAAGTATAGTTTCTCTTAATGATGCTGTGTATACACAATTTACAGGGCCGTAGGAATAGGGGGGGCACGGTGTGCCCCCCCCCAATCTGTAATGTGTGCCCCCCCAATCTGTAATTGCTTCCTACGGGCCTGAGTCAAAACAAACACTTTCAAAAACAAACACTTTCAAATTGTTCTTTTCTGTCGACATTGGAGGTTGTATGTGGACTGTTTGATTGTCATGCAGTTATGGCCGTTCATGTACCAATAGAATACAACTTTACATTTCTTCTTGTATTGTTTGAACTAATCATAGTCAAACTTTTAAAAAACCTGTTTGTTATTAGAAAAATGTATTAGTGGGTCAGCTTATCACAATATTAGCCAATTGTATGCTTGTTGGAATAGTATTATTAATACATAATTCCAACAAGCATAATACATGACAACAGGTTTAAAGAATTTCTAGCGATAAGGCGGGCTATTTTCCTAAATAAGACATTTGTTTTATTTTGTTGAAATAACGACTGGAGACTCTAGGCACACTCAACAAATACATATAGACGAGCCGTTCATGTACCTTTGCCCGCTAGTGCGTATATTTAAAACGGGGTTTCCTAAATTCATGTAATATATCTACTTCGTTTTGAATGAGAATTTATTTTGATCATCAACTGTGCTCGCTATTCTGTAACTTGTGTGGGAAAGAGACCGTCAAACTAAGGTAAACCATCGTCCTACATTTACCACGATAGAGTATATTATATATATTTATACAGTTGATGTACAATAAAAACGACCATCTTGCAAAGTGGTCTATTTTTGTTAGATGATTGATGTCTTCTTTCGCTTATACAACCCCTTTCCCCCCCCCCCCCTAGACCCAAGACACCCTCTACACATGTTGTATATTTATATAATGACGTTCAATTGTCTAAAGGCCATCCTGGGTCTAGGGGTGGAAAGCATCTAAAAACAAACTATCACCTTTTCAATGACAAACATCACAATTTTAAGTATATTTCGTACCCATGCACAGAAGGAATGCTGCAAAGTTTTGGAAACGAAGGGCATTTATATCCTTAATAATTTAGTACTTTTACTTTTTGAAAACCTATAATGGATTTACTAAAATTCTGGTCTAAACGACACCCAGTATAAAGACATAAAATGAGGGGTGGGAGTAGAAAGCGCAAGTTTTCAAGGCTTTTTAAATGATGAATCGCTTTGAAACGTATTTTGATGCTAACTATACATATAATACTACCCAAACAGACGAATTTTAAAATCATTAGGGCTATTTGAAAATTTAGCTTTTGTAATCATGTCAACTAGGGTAAATATACGCCTTATCGCTAAAGCTTCTTTTGATCTGAGCCTTTAACATCATCCATATGTTGTGTGTGCAAATGGCAAGACTGTGCCGATGTGAAGGCTCATCCGAACCTTGGTTGTTCAGCAATCCATGGATATATACAAATAATTTCATGTGTTGACCCATTGTAAGGTGGTCCCATTTAGGCCATGTTACGGTCACCATAGGGTTGCTGCAGGATGACTGCGTAATAGCCATGCGATTTTACGGACAAATTGCACAGGCACCTTGCGGTAATTGCATGGTGGCCCAAAGATTATCTTAAGATCCTACTTTCATTGATTGATGATTATCCCAAATGACCATCTAAAATCTTGCATTGTCTGTTCACAATCAGTGTGCAGCCTCAGTAAGTGAGATGCCTGTACAGGGTTCTACGATTTGTCTAGCGGCTTGCGATTTTCAAAAAATTGTCATAGTGTGGAGTTAAACAAAGTCATAGAGGCTACGGCGCCCGTGAAACCGTACAATAATCGTGAGCCCACCAGCTCCCTTTTTATAGGGGCCACACAGAAAGGATGAAATGGACATCATATAGATTCCATATACTCATCGCGGGCCAAATGTAAACTAGGCATTGAGGGCTCATCCAATAATGTTTTAACCGTTAAAGGGCCAATCGCAACAAAAGTCGTCTGCTTTTCTCGTCTGCTGAAATGTTTAAGAAGCTTCGATGGCAAACAGTGTGGACCCAGATCAGACTGCTCCTATAGGAGCAGTCTGTTCTGGGTCCACGCCAGATACATTTTTTTCTTGGCGCATTAAGGGTTAAAGCTTCATCATGTGAGCTTTAATAGCAGCTTTCCTGCATTTGTCCATAAAATATCAAGTCAATTTAATCAAAGGGCATTTTGACATGGTATGGTCAGTTTGAAGGTTTTTTCCATACAGGTAATGAAATCAGGTAAGTTTGTGTAAATGACAAGTGGACAACAGCTGCTGGGCATGCTCTGATATTGCAGGTCACAAGGTCGTTAGTGATTTTACCATTGTCGGACCGACTACTATCATTATACCATGTAACAGGAGATTGGACTTTTCAGTAAATTCAGTTGCATGATGTCAATATTGTGCAGATAATTTGAATTAGAGATGTCTGAAATAGTAAGTGAGTATGATCAGGAAATACCACAATCATAAATCGCAGACAACCCCATGGCACCGCGAGGAAGAGCCACTAGATCAACCATCACGAGACACCAGGAAGACAAATTAAGCAAAGCAACCAGCTCTCTCTTCCCCATCAAGATTATGAAGTCTATTTGTATTAGTCTTTGTGTATACTTCATGTGATCTGCGAAGGCTCTTACATAGGTTTAGATAAACAAAAATTTTCAGTGTAAAATTTTAAATATTTTCTTACCTTTAATTTTAAGCATATGTTTTGGGTGCTCAAAAGAACCGTCTCATGGAGACGGTTCTTTTGATGTTTTGGTGGAAAAATAAGAAAATTATTTTTCTGGTACGCACTCTTCACTAAAGTCCTGCTCTTAGCAAGACTGCATGCACAGTCTCATCATGCATAGCCATTGTTGTTCGGCAATATATGATATTCCTTTTTTTTGAGTCTTGGCATCTAATAATGTTCTGTTGTATTGAATAAATATTTACGAGAAATAAACTGTTTTATACTTTAAAGGATAAATTCAATATATCTAGCTTGTTTTAAGGAAAGATTATCATGTAAGGTGATAGTATATGTTGGTTTAGCAGTGGCGTAAGCATGTGCAAGAACAATAAGAGTTATACAATATCTGGACTTAAAAAAATGCAAAAGTGTGGTACTTTCAGATTTTGGTATTGTTACCATTTGGTATTTGGTGATGCTTTCTGATTTTGGTATTTTTACTATTAGGTATTTTATGGTACTTTCAGCTTTTGCTATTGGAACTATTTGGTATCTTATGGTACTTTCAGGTTTGGTATGGGTAATATTTGGTATTTTCTGATTTTAGTATTGGTACTATTTGGTATTTTGTGGTACTTTCAGATTTCAGTATTTGTACTATTTGGTATTTTATGGTACTTTCAGATTTTGGTATTGGTACTACTTGGTATTTTATGGTATTTTCAGACTATTTTGCATTGGTACTATTGGTATTTTGTGGTACTTTCTGATTTTGGCATTGGTACTATTTGGTATTTTGTGGTACTCACAGATCTTGGTAGTTTTTGGTATTTTATGTTACTTTCAGATTTTTAGTAGGCAATGGTACTATTTGGTATTTTATGGTACTTGCAGATTTTTGCATTGGTACTTTTTGGAATTTTGTGGTACTTTCTCATTTTGGCATTGGTACTATTTGTTATTTTGTGGTACTCACAGATTTGGTAGTTTTGGGTATTTTATGTTTCTTTCAGATTTTTAGTAGGCAATGGTACTATTTGGTATGTTATGGTACTTTCAGGTTTTGGTACTGGTACTTTTTGGTACTTTCCTGTGAAAACTATACATTAGAATTGGAATTATCTGTTACTATTTAGAACTTCTCAATTGCTGAATTGGGATTTTGTGAAAATATATAGCTTCTTGCCAATACAGAATTGAGATTTTCTGGGATTAAATGGTATTTCAATAGATGAACAGGTTGGGATAATTTAGGATTTAGTGGAACCTGATCAAATGGGACTTTCTGGGATCAAATGGTATTTTCAGTACCAGAAAATACCATAAAATCCCATATGCCATTTAACATTCCATTTAATACCAAATAATCCCAATGTTGGGATTTATTGGGATTAAGTGGTTATCCCAGAAAGTACCATTAAAGTGAGTTCCAGAAGGTTTTACAACAATACCATTAAATCCCACTTTATTTTTGCAAGGGCGCTCAGCTACAGAGACTAGCTAGAAAATTGAAATTTCGCTCGTAGCAAGTCTAGATATAATACATTACAAAGGCGCCAATCGGACTGTGCTGGTCTGTGCTTTTGTTGTTCGCAAAGCCCAGAAGACATATCATGTTTTCTCGCGTCCAGGTCCAATTGTCCTTGAACAATTTGTAGTGCCACAATTTTAGAGTCAGAATGCCCTTAAAGTTATCCCAGTTCCATTCCATGGAACGGAAATTATCACAAAGTGACAACTTGATTGTGATTCATAGCATATTAGGTGTTAATATAACTGGCTCCCAATAGAAAACATCAGGTTTCAGGTAGAGCTAAATGCTTTCAAATGTCTAGAAGCTTTTAGCGAATCTTTCGTATAAACCCATATTTATCAGGCCTTTAGTTAAGAGTGCGTACCAGGAAAATAATTTTCTTATTTCTCAACCAAAACATATGTTGTGGGTACTCAAAAGAACCGTCTCAATGAGACGGTTCTTTTGAGCACCCAAAACATATGGTAAAAATTATGGGTAAGAAAATATTTACAATTTTACACTGAAAATTTTCGTTTATCTAAACCTATGTTTATGAGTATGGACAAGAAACTGATCTGAGTTGACTGTCACAGCTTCCTGTGTAAGGAATTGATTGCATTGATTGCTCTCAGTGTTGAGGCAGTGGCTCCTAACAAGCATCTCTATCACGATGAATAATTGGATATTGAAAGCACTTGAATAACACGGAATAATTACTTAGAGAAGAAGTCTGCAAGGGAAGTTTTGGACCCTGTAATTTTTTCTGCCTGAAAACTCATAGTTGATTAAGTTATTGGCACATTTGAGAAAAAGGTGAAAAATTTGAAGTACAGTTAATAAAGGAAGTGAGCTATATATTATATTTAATTAAAACAAAATTAGCCCACTCAAAACAAGAAGAGGAAAATAAATAAGTATTAAGAAGTAATGATTAAAAGTGGATCAATGTAAATATGTAAAATGTGATAAGTTGCAATAAGATACATTCAAGAATAGCTAAAGGCAAAATGTTTCTAAAAAGTTTAAAAAATTGAAAGATATATGTACCAATATGGTGAATAAGTAGGAAATAAGATAAATATTTTAAAAAGTGGATAAAAAAATTGATCAAAAAGTTTGGTTGAGTGTGTTACAAGAATAATCAGTCAAACTGTGATAAGTTGCAATAAGATACATGATAGAATAGCCAAAGGCAAAAAGTTTCAAAAAAGTTTAAAGAATTGAGAGATACATGTATATTACCAAATAGAATATGGTGAAGTAAGATTTAGGAATTAAGAAAAAATACATATTTTAAAAAGTTGATAAAAATTGATCAAAAAGTTTGGTTAAGTGAGTTACAAGGATAATCTGCCAAACTGGATCACATAAAAGAAAAGATTGAACTTTTTCCACTGAAGAGTATGGATAAGCACGCGGTGGGAAAATTAAAGGATATTTATCATACCATAGTGCACAACTATCAGGATCTTGATGGACAGTCCAGAGATAATGATGGTGAGTGTAGTCCATGAGGTTATAAAACTTTTTTCATGCTCAACTCAGCTGAGCACGAAATTTATCCTGCTCATAAATGTTAAAATGCCAACAATTGTTGGCATTTTAACATTTATTAGCATAATTATAAATACAACACCTGAGAGACTCAAAGCAATAAACTTCTTCATTTGGCGATATTTGATTTGTATGAGCAGTTGAAATTTCATACTCAGTTGAGTTGAGCATGAAAAAAGTTTTATTATCTCGGAGCCTGGCCTTAGAAAAGAGTGTGAAATGAATAAGAATACATGTACTTTTCTTATTTCTCATCCAAAAGAAATGCTGTGGGTACTCTAGAGAGCCGTCTCAATGAGATGGTTTAATGAGATGGTTCTTTTAATCACCAAAAACTTATGTCACAACCCTTGCGAAAATGAAGTGGGATTTATTGGTACTGTTCTAGAACTTTCTGGAACTCACTTTAATGGTACTTTCTGGGATAACCACTTAATCCCAATAAATCCCAACATTGGGATTATTTGGTATTAAATGGAATGTTAAATGGCATATGGGATTTTATGGTATTTTCTGGTACTGAAAATACCATTTAATCCCAGAAAGTTCCATTTGATCAGGTTCCACTAAATCCTAAATAATCCCAACCTGTTCATTTATTAAAATACCATTTAATCCCAGAAAATCTCAATTCTGTATTGACAAGAGTCCCAAATATTTCCACAAAATCCCAATTCAGCAATTGAGAAGTTCTAAATAGTAACAGATAATTCCATTTCTTTTCTAGCTAATATATAGTTTTCACAAAAAAGTACCATAAAGTACCAAAAAGTACCAGTACCCAAACCTGAAAGTACCATAAAATACCATATAGTACCATTGCCTACTAAAAATCTGAAAGTAACATAAAATACCAAAAAACTGCCAAAATATATGTGTACCACAAAATACCAAATAGTACCAATGCAAAAATCTGAAAGTACCATAAAATACCAAATAGTACCAATACCGAAATCTGAAAGTACCATAAAATACCAAATAGTACCAATACTGAAATCTGAAAGTACCACAAAATACCAAATAGTACCAATACTAAAACCAGAAAATACTGAATAGTACCAATACCAAACCTTAAAGTACCATAAAATACCAAATAGTATAAATACCAAAATGCGAAAGTACCACCAAATACTAAAGAGTGCCCATACCAAAATCTGAAAGTACCATATAATACCAACTAGTACCAATACCAAAATTTGTAAGTACCACAAAATACCAAATAGTACCAATGCAAAAAACTGAAAGTACCAGATAATACCAAATAGTAATGAAACCAAAATCTGAAAGTACCACCAATGCTAAAATCTTATAGTACTTAGTACTGATGCTAAAAAATACTTACTTAATTGAATTATTTTGTACTTATATTGGCACCCAGAAGACCTGGCTAGCACCTTCAGTGTGCCCAATTTCTGATCAAGCATTGATAATTGGTTGATCACAGGTCCATTTATATAACTTTCCTGTATTAATTCCCTGTGGGTTCACCATATCCAAAATTAAGCAGATTAGGGGATAGCATAATTAGTAAATGGACAGATAAACAGACACTTTTAACTTAGTAACTTGCAAGGTCAATTGGCTGAAAGGATAGAAATAAATGTTCTTTAGCACTCCCCACTTGTGAGAAAGTCAACCTTTCAACAAAGGTTGAATTCAGCCCAGCATGTTTGGATTAGCATAAAAGAAGAATGGGCAGACACTTTTGACCCCTTTACAGGTCGCCTCAGAGTGGGGTACCCAAAAATAAGCTCTTGTTTACATGATTTGTTTAAGTTGCTCACAAATTTGGTTGAGTTCTACCCAGCAATTCAGAAAGAGACAGCAAAGCCAGAAAATGCACACTCACTGGGGCCCATGCAAGGGGGATCCAAAAAACAAAAAACGGTAATGCTCCTGCTCACCCACATGTGTAAGTAAGTCACCAAACAAATTTGGTTAGATTCAGTATGACCATTTGCGCAGTCGGTAACGTGTCTGGCAACAGATGTGAGTCTGAATGCAGATCCAGGGGTCGCGAGTTTGATCCCGACCCGGTCCCATACTTTCGTGGAGATTGATCATGAAATAATTTCTATGGTCATTCTCCTCCTTTCCGCTGAATCATTCAAGAAGGATTGTTGTCAGTTACAAGTGAAAGTATGTGCAAAAAGTACTGGTTAACTGCTTGTTAAAGCTTGCCCAGGAAAAAGTGTGGTTAGGTGAACTGACCGTCCTGCCATGACCATAGCTGTTGACTTGGGACGTAAAGCAACAAAACAAACAAACAAACCGTTTGCAAGGTGATAGTATTGCAGGCAAATGGGCAGACCGAGGACACTTTTGACCCACATCCCAGATCATTGGGGTATTGGAATTTGCTGTTGCATACACCAGTTGCTCAACAAATTTGGTTGGATAATCTGTCCAGTTGTTTAGAAGATAGCATAACAAACAAAAACCTGATATACAGACGAAGGCAATCACAATATCTCCCAACACCTTTTAAAAAGAGCATGGTGATAAAAAAATCAAATAAAAATAAGCCCCAATGATCAGCCTGATTATCCTGTAAATTCAGTAATTAACCTATTCACTAATGTATGCTTACAATTACCAAACTAACTAAGTGGGATACTGCCACAAATCCTGCTGTAAATAATAATGATAATGGTAAAATTGCATAACCATAATGAACACAATTCAGTAATAAGTGTCTTTCATCAGCATTCAAAGAAAGATTACAACTACAAATGGCTTTGTATCTGAGAAACTAAATTATACGATGAAAAGTCTCATGCAAGTATAATTTATAAGCATAGAAATATGTTCTATTTACTCACATTGTCTCTTGTAGGATTTATTTTGTGCAGTTTATGCAGTATATATCCAAAATTAACACAGAATTTATCAAATAGTTAGAGCCTTGCAAACCATGAGGTTTATTTGAATCTTTTTCTGGTTTCCTGCAAGATTAAAGAATTTCAGCTTGAGTCATTAAAATGAGAGAACCAGGTTAACACAGTTATATCATATTTCAAGGTCAGACTGAGTTCAGAATATAATGGTCCTATGCAAATCTAGGTTGGGATTATTTGGTATTAAATGGAACCAAGGTATTTACTAGTAGTTGATGAAGTCCCAGAAAACCTTAATAAATCCCATTTAAAGTACCTACTGGGAGTTTCTGGGATTAAATGGAATATTTATCCCAGAAAGTAACATAAAATCCCACTTATATTTTTAGTAGAATTATTTGAGACTATTTGGGATTTTCCAGTTCCAGATATTGATAGAAAATACCAATTGTTCCAACTTTTGGGATTTAATGGAATTCCATTAAATACCATATAAAATGAAGTACCACAAAATCCCAGAAAGTTCTATTCAAGCAGAATTGGAACTGGACTGAGACTTTCTAGAACATTCTAGAACATACCAATTATTTGGGATTTTATGGAACAATTTTTCGCAAGGGTAATGTGGTTAGCCATTATTGCTGTCCAAAATGACCCAATTTGCTGGTCAGCTTGACCAAAAGCAGATGAGAAAGGGCACTTTCTTTTTAAAGCTGTGTCATCATTTAGGGTAGGAAAAATGCTATGTATGTAGGAAAATTAAGGGCTACTTTTTACAAGTTTGCTAAAAAGCTGTGATTAGGGGGCTAAAATTCCAGGACTAAAATGAAACTTGGCTCTGGGATCGGGTTCTAATTGAGCTGCAGAAAATATTTTACCCAAAGAGGGACCAGAAGTGACTTTAGTTAGTAGTTTAACCTTTCTATAAACTTTAATTTTTTTCCCCGACTTTAGACACCCATGGTTTTGAATCAGGTTTACAAAATGTGCATGAACATGATGATGACAAAGCTGAAGAAAGGAACTATCAAAGCATGTAGAATGGAAAGTGGAAGTACAGTAAAACCTGTCTTAAGCGGCCACTCAAAAACAGACAAAAAAAATGTCTTAAAGACAGATGGTACCTTATTGCAGGTCGAAAGTATTGCAGAATGCTCTCTTGGAGCATTCTGCTATACTTTTGACCTGCATTAACTGATAATTGGTATTGAAAACCATTTTTGGGTCTTTTTTTTGGGTGGCTGCTTAAGACAGGTTTTACTTTACCCCTATTCCACACAGACCATGAATCCCACGAATTGACAATTTTTGGATTCGTAGCTGAAACATAATCAGTTGGTGAAGAGCTTAAAGCTGCATACTCTGTAACTATGAACATTTTTCGAAAAAAAATATTTTCTTTATAAATCTTTTGTAAAAGTAGAATTACGCTATGTTTTCGCAATAAAAATGTTCAGTACAGCTGAAAACTGCATGGAAAAATGAATTATCTTATCAAATAGGTGTGTATTTCTCTTGTTGGTAATTATTTGCGTCCCTCCAATAATTCTAGACCGTTGAATTTTAACATAAATGCAGTTGTTTTGATGCTGATAACTTGTTAAGATTTACGAAAATGGTAAAATGTTTACCTGAATTTGAGTATTTTTACTGTGTTCTTGAAAAATAAAAACATTATTTTTAAAATTAGAAGATCAAAAGTTACAGATTATGCAGCTTTAACTGAATTGTATAGTCCGTAGTCAGTTCTTGCAATTCGTAAGTCTATTGGGAATTTGTGGCAAAAAGTTTTGAATGGTTCAAAACTTTGGCCACGAATTCCGGATTCGAAAAAGTCATACTTTATTCATAACAAAATCCGAATGCATTCTTAATCGTAATCAATTCGGGGTCGTTCTAAGGCATTCATTATACTCTAAGCTCATTCTGCAGGGTTTGGGAGATTAACACAAGCAATAAAACCAAGGAAGAGATAGCAGAAGGTGGTCTCCTTAGAGAAATTACCCTGTCACATGCGCATGTGAGTCAGTCCCAGAAGTGAAAACAGATATGGCCGACTCAGGTGCACAATCAGGGTCAGTCAGGCACTCCTAATGGGCTCCATGTTGATTTTGTCAATGGTGAACAAGCATTTTTTCTAAGTCAAAGAGTCAAGCAGTTGAGATAACACTGCAAATATGGTATATTGATGTACGGTAAGAACTACTAAGTTTTTGTTCTATAGGTGTCTGATTAAACAAAAATAAACTAATCATCCAGTTGGTTGCTTAATTTTCAAACTGAATAAAGACATATTATTGATACTCCTGAACCAGATTCCTGGTATTTACATGGCTGATAGACCAATTTTCATGATTCACCAGAACACTGAGTGCTGAATTTACCATTTAGAGATCTCCAGATTTTGAAGAAGCTTCAAAAGCTGAATGATACCTTTACAATTGCTCTTGAATGGGTTAAGTGAGACTGCATGTTTGGTAAATTTGTATGCTCTTTTGTTGTCTTTGGAATTTATTTTCTATGGCGTTACTTATTAATGCATAAGTAACTAATATTAGTTCATTTATGAAACAGTGGTTACTTAGCCTATAATTGTAATTGGTTTTGAAATGGACTATTCCGAAGAGGGGTGTGATCAAAGTTATTGTTCAATGAATAACGTTTTGATTAAATTTTTCCTTTTTCCAAGGGTAAAGTAAAAACAAATTTAGGCTTCTCTTATCAAAAGAGTATTTAAAACGTCTAAAATCGGGTGTCTTTTCAGTGTAAATGTCGGATGTTCAACACCTGTTCTACCCTCGGGCTGTATCTATTTTTCACCCTCGCCACTGGTCAAATGGTCTATTTAAGAATAACTTAGAAATGTAATTAATATTTCTACCAAGAAAATATTTCCAGTTATGTGTTATCAGCGGTTTTCTGGGGCGAATTTATTGATAAATTCATAACTATAGACACGAAATTCTTGAATAAGTATATAAAGGCCCTATTTATAAATCATTGTGACGTCATTCATTCTATATTTATCAGTGTGCGAAGTTAAATTGTTTCGTTTCACCATAAAACAGAAACAAACTTTTCATTTTATTAGAAAATAGGAGCAAGAAAATGTTAAACAAACAAACAGTACAGACAATAGGCATACAAGCAGAAGCCTTGGAAAAAGAATAAACATGAATAAACAGAGAAAATTACCAAAGAAAGATGAATGGCAAAACGCGGATAAAAGGTCATTCGATTGGTTTGGCCGATGTCATCGAAACGCGGAAGCTAGTAGATTTTGCCTATCACCTGCAAATTTACGACTGGGGTTGGATTCCTTTCTATCTGAAGGAGGAAAATGTATGGAATAACATTTTGGAACTCACAAAAGTTGACTTTTTCTTAGACTTTTTCTTTTGATCTATATCAAGGGACGTAATGCAGTCTAACTTTTTTCCCCCCATACAAGTATTGGTTTTCATAAAAGACTGAAGATAACAAGTATTCACAAAAGCTTGCTTCCCCATCACCGTCTGATTGAATAGTTTATTAGGGAAACGTCAAGCATTTAATAACTCATTTCAAAGTCACTTTAATGTATATCTCATTACGAAAAAAAACTTCATTATTATTCTTCATCTATTATTACTCATAAGAACCTTTCAACAACGCCGTTTATAACATGTAGCACATGTTATAGTTTTTCTTGTTAAATTTATGTTTAGCTCACCTCAGCCATTATAGGCTTCACTGGTGATTTGTTTGTTTGATTCGCTTCTTTACGTCCCATCAACAATCTTTCAGTTATAAAGGGACGGGTCTTCCTGGGTTGAACCAGTACTAAGCTAGGATTAATGTTCTTGCTCAAGGACACAACGCAGAGAGGCCGGTGAGGCTCGAACCCGCGACCCCTCGGTCTCTAGTCAAGAACTCTACCACTGAGCCACTGCGCTCCCCGCTTCACTGGTGAGCTTTTGTGATTATAATATGTCCATCGTCAATCCGTCTTCAGGCCATTCGTCCATCATCCGGCGTCTGTCAACTATTTCTTCCAACATCTTCCTAATTAAACCACTTGGTAGAAGTCAAAGTCTTGTAAAAAAAATAAAAAAAAATGCAGGCCTCTTTTGAAAATAATTTGGTACAACTAGTCTACGAAGATTGCTAAATAAATTTGATTTGTTGAAAAACATGGCCGCCTGAGGAGGTGGAGTCATTTTTTCCTATGTATATATAGGGAAAACATGAAAAAATCTTCTTGTCAAAAAACTACTGTGCCGACTTGGCACAAAATAAATGGTCCTTGGATGACCCTCTAATTAAGGGTAACAAGCTACATCATAGCATGGATGTTGTAAACAGGTAGTTACCGTCTCTAGATTTGCCATGGAAATTTCTTGAAATCCGCGGTTAAAATCTACGGAGTATTCGGACGGCGTTTTAAAGGTTTCCATGGCAGTTGATGGCAAATAAATCAACAACAAAAAATTGTGGAAGTTCATGAAATGCCATAGATTTTTGCCATTGATTCCACGGAAGTTTAGTGGATTCCATGGAACAATGCTGTAATTTCTATGGAAATATGCCGTTGATTCCATGGAACAATGCCGTAAATTCTATGAAAATATGCTGTTGATTCCATGGAAAGTTTCCGTAGATTTTACGGAAATATGCCGTTGGTTCCGTGGAAAGTTTAAGTAGATTTTACGGAAATATGCCGTTGATTCCATGAAAACATTTTGGTAAATACTATGGAAAATCTTTCATCAATTCCATGGAAAATTTCCACAAAACAGAGCAGAACAGTTTCTCACCAATGTACTCATTGGCTCAGTATGACTGAAACATTGTTAATTGAAATCTAATTCACATTTAATAACACCATTAAATTTCAAGTGAATAAAAATTGAAAAAATGAGCAAATAAGATTATTGTTTATCAGGCAGAAACATATTTTCAAAAAGCACACTAACAAAGACAACATTGAACAAATATACATTGTTTTGTGATGGGTGGGGTATAGGAACCTAAGAGCAATTAAATGATTATTCAAAACAATGTTGAGTATCACTCACATGAATAAGCCAGGCAGTACTATGGCAATATTAAAACCATAATACGTTCCTGGCATGGAAGAGAAATCAAATTAGCCTTAAATAATATCAGAAATTGAAATAAACAACATACCAAACATGTCCTTCAAATGCTCCCTCCAAATTGAATCAAAACAGGAAGTGATGTCACAATTTTTTTCCGTAGAAAATTGCCGTGATTTTTTTTCCATGGAATCTATGGCTATCTATCTACTGCCTACACAAATATCTACTTGTGCCAACTGATAATTAATGTCAGCAATGGCTCTTAAACAAAGATGCTGATCTGAGTAGGCAGCTATACAGGCTGACCTGTGTCTTTATTGTTTGCAAATATATTAGAGAGATTTTCACATAACCTTGCAGAATTCTGATCCAGTTAAAGTCTTAAATATCACAAAAAGCACCCAAAAGAGGGTGGGTTGCTAGGTAAAGCCTTTGTTTTGTTTTAAAGTATACTTTTGAATGTCCTTGTCAACACCCAATGTGCCTTATGTACAAATGTACCTCTTTGGTATTGACCACTGCTAACAAATGAAATAAGAAAGTCACCATTGAGTAAAAAGATGTAGCTGAATGCAAGGCCTGTACTTAATAACAATAATTATTATCAATATCTCAAGGCACTCATTCACACTTTTTTGAAAGAAATATAAAGTGATTTGTTCAATGCTCTCTGAGGTCCAAGAATAAAACTAAGTCATTTTCCATTCCAAAAATTGACAAAGTTATTTTTCCGTTCATTTTTGGCTCTGTAAATTTGCTAAGTCCATTTTCCACGGCATAAAATATGAAATCCATGGCCAAAAACCAATTATCCATAGAAAAAAAGTGAAACCACAGAAAAAATGCCATGAATTCCATGGAAAACAAATCCATAGAAAATGTTTTTCTATGGAAAGTTACTTATTTCGTAGAATCTACTGCAGTTTTCTATGGAATCCACGGCAAATTTGATGATTTTCTATGGAATCAGTAGAAAATTTTACAAATTCCATGGAAAACAACGAAATGCCATGGCAAATCTAGAGACGGGTATACTAATGACGCCATCTTTGATTTACAACATAAGTTTTTGACCTGCGTAAACTTATACAAATTAGTGTCTGTCAAAACTAAGCAGTGCAGGCTATGCCTAACGTCACACTTGAACAGAATATATAATGGTCACGCCCAGAAATGATTTTAAAGGCAACGGCATTTCTGGGCGTGACCATTATGTATTCTGTTCAAGTGTGACGTTAGGCACCGCCGGCACTGCTTAGTTTTGACAGACACTAATTTGTATAATTTTACAAATGGAAAAACTTACCGTGTAAATCAAAGATGGCGCCATACTAGGTGTTTGCAACATCCATGCTATGATGTAGGTTGTTACCCCTGCTCTACTACCAAGATTGCTAAAATTAATTTGATACATTAAAAAACATAGCCACCAGGGAGCAGAGTCAGTTTTTGCTATGTATATGAGCAGCGACGCGGCAAAACCCATCGTCGGGTTTCCGATCAGGTTATACCAAAACCAGCCTGCTCAGCTACAGAGACTAGCTAGAATAATGAAATTTCTCTTGTATCAAGCTTTGATATGATACTTTCCAATAAGGGAATAACAAAGGCGCTGATCAGACTGCGCGAATGCGCAGGCTGGTCTGCGCCTTTAAGTTGTTCGCAAACCCCCAAAGACAGGTTTTCTCGCATTGAGGCCCATATAATGATGAACTGCGGAAAACCCTTTATATACCGGTATCTTGTTTTTGCTGTAATATTAAAGCATAATAGAAGTTCTAATTGTGGAAGTAAATTTTTGTAATATGATAGATAACAAGCTGCTCAGAATTTTCAGATTATATTTCACTCTGATGATGCATGTGGCTTTTGTCTTTAGATCAGTTTACAGATGACTGAAGTTGTTTACCCTTGAGTCTTTGTTTTATAATCAATCTTGTTTCCACAACTAAATATCTTCTTACAGTATAAAGACGTACATACAAGGATGTGAGCTAATAGTGATAGTATACCATCGTCGTCCATCCCCACGTCCGTCAACATTTTCAAACATCTTCTCTGAATCCACAGGGCCAATTGAACTCTATATTTCGTATGAAGACTCCTTAAGATGTGGAGAACCAGATTTTATTTAAATGGTCCTGGTCACATGACCAAGATGGCCACCATGCCCATATATGGTATGAAAAAAACCCTTTAAAACTTATTCTCCGGAACTAGAAGGCTGAGGACCTTGGGACTTGGTATGTAGCATTGGGGATGTGGGGCCTATCAAGTATGTTCAAATGATGATCCTAGGTTGACCTTGACCTACTTAACATCATTTATGTTCAATTACTAACTATGTGACCAGGCCCAGAGGTTATAAAACATTTTTCATACTCAACTCAGCTGAGCACAAAATTTATCCTGCTCATAAATGTTAAAATGCCAACAATTGTTAGCATTTTAACATTTATTAGAATGATGAATACAACATCTGAGGGACTTAAAGCAAGAAACTTCTTAATTTGTCAGAGAGCAGTTGAAATTTCGTGCTGCTGAGCAGGAAATTTTTTTATAACCTTGGGGCCTGTAGAATTTCTACATCTTAGATCCAATTAATAAAGACGTGTCACTTATTGCTTATTGCAGGTGTTAAATGCTATTAATCAGTTAGTTCATTGATTTATTGTCAGCTAATCTGTTTGAATTACATGTTTAAGTGCTCGAAAGTTTTTATAAGAAATTGATTATCAATATCTCTTTTCAAACCCAGCCTCTGTGAAGCAATTTGTGCCATGAGATATGTACAATATGGCATATGCCTTAGAGGTCAGTCTTTTAACTCTTTGCATGCTGGGTAATATTATGAATTTGTTGTCGTCTGCTGACATTTTTCAAAATTAACTTTTCAGGAATGCTATCAGCACACCGGGTAGGTGGCAATCGAAAATGTTAATTATCGACAAATGTAGATCAAAAATCGTTAGAAACAGAGTTTTCGATTGCCATTTGTCGCCATTTGGGCGACAAATGGCAATCAAAAATACTGTTTCTAGCGATTTTTTTATCAGTATTGGTCGATTGTTAAGAGGGTTTTCGATTGCTGCCTACCCGGTGTCAGATCTATGGGTGGAGATCAAAGCTGAAGACCCAGACTGAAAACAAGACATCTATCCCCACCAAAGAGCTGCACATAAAACCTGTTTAACTCTTTCCTTGCAAGCGACCACAAAAAAGGCGGCAACTTTTGTCCTCAGATCTGCCGATGACCTTTGCAAATAGTTTGGACCCAGATCAGGACCGACAGAATTGCATTCTGCAATACTTTTGACCTTTATTATGCTACCATTTGTCAGTAAATTCTTTGATTTGTCTATTTTTAGTGGTCGTTAAGAAGGGTTTTACTGTACTGCTTATATCTGGTTCACACCAACGGCGAATGCCGCGCTTTAAATCAGCGCGCAAAGCGCCGTCATTTTTGTTTACTTTTCCAAAAATGTCGCGATCTCCTAAGTAATGTTACGCTCTGATAAGCTCTGATACGCTCTGATACGAATTGGGGACCAATTATTGCCCGACTTGTTATGTTTCCTCACGATTTGATCCTGCTTTGATGAGGCTATGTTACGCTTAAAATCACGCTTTGATAAGCTTTGATAAGCTTGATTACGCTTTATTACGCTTTGATGCGACTATGACGCTTTAAATCAGGCTCTGATACGATTATTAAGCTATGTTGTGCATTGTTACGCTCTGTTAAGCTCTGTTACACATTGGAAAATGTCGAGATCGCCGATTTCATGCCGCTTTTGACCCAGAGCTATAAATAAAGATGCAGCAGATCCACAAAATCATTGCATCTTTGATTCCAGAACACGATGGCAGAACAACAAGATCCAGAAATTCCAGATGTACCAGAGCATGATCTATCTGAAGAAGACATGATGTTTGTCTCCCTGCTGTATAACTACATCCTAGCCCTTGAGGCGGAGGAGAGCGTGAAGGAGCGTGAGAGAGCGTGAGGAAGCTTGCCAAGCGTAACAAAGCCTAACAAAACGTGTCAATCCTTGATCAAAGCGCCTCAATTCGTGTGAAAGCGTGAGAATCCTTCATGAAAGCGTAACAAAGCGTGTCAGATCTTGATGAAAGCGTCTGACCTCGTGTCAGATCTTCATGCCAGATCGTAGCAAATCTTGAGACATCTTAACGAAGCGTGTCAAGTGGTGACAGACCGTTAAGACTGGGGTCCCCGCTTTGAACCAAGCTCTGTTAAGCTTTCCTACGCTTTGAGTCAAGCTTTGCTGAGCTTTGTTGAGCTTTGTTAAGCTTTGATACGCTCTCGGCGCTTTAATCAATTCGTGACAGAGCGCCCAAAATTTTTGAACAGTTCAAAAAAATTTGGCGCTCTTGCCGAATGTCCCGCTTTACTCCAAGCTTTCCCACGATCTATTATGACCCTGCCGCTTTAATCAAGCTTTGTTAGGCTTTGGTGCCGCTTTGCACGCCGCTTTAAAGCGCCATCAAAGCGCCGTTGGTGTGAACTAAGCATTACAGCTGCAATACTGCAGGTTAACTAACGGGGTGAAAATTGGGGAGGAGTGTTGTTCATGAAAATATTCAGCATCACACAGCTTTTCCTGAATAGTCATGTTAGCCCAAAACAAATGGAACCAGGGGAGGGATTCAGTTGTGTTTAAATTTCATATTAAAAAGTAAAGAAAATTGTTTTGAAAAAGGAGCTAATGAGCAAATATTAATAAAAAAAAATCAATTTTGAAAATCAATATACAGTAATTTAGTTGTTATGTCACAAAGTTCTGTGAATAATTAAGTTGATCAATGAAGGAATTTTCTTTGCTTCGTGCCCTACCCAATTTCTCCCTTTAAAATATCATTGATTCTAATAGTGTCTAATTATGGATATTAATGAAACAGTCCTAATTAGATTGTTTTGGTCAAAAGAAAATGACAGGAAATAAAATAGATACCTGTTTTACTGTACCATGAATTAACCCTTAAAGCGCAAAAAATGCATCTGGAAAGGTTGTCTGCTGAAGTCGTCTGCTGCAAATAATTGCCTAACATTACTGGCGAATTAAGTTTAGAAGCAAACAGCGTGGACCCAGAACAGATCTGGGTCCACACTGTTCACCATAGAGGCTTCTTAAACATTTCAGCAGAAGAGAAAAGCAGACGACTTTTGTTGTGATTGGCGCATTAAGGGTTAATTGCTGGATCTGCAATGTCAAAACAAATGATGATGTCAGATCAACCAAGAAGTTAGCACAGACTCCCTTATCGCAAAGCTTGTGACACCCAGGATGTTATTAATGTAGTGCAGTAGGATGAGATTTCTTGGTCAAGTAGAGTGCAACCCTGGCTGGATTGCCCAAACACCCAAACTAGATCAAGTAGCCCAGAGCAGAAAGGACCCAGCAGGCTAAAGACAGGGTTCTCACAAGCTTGAAAAATAATTGAATTTAGAGGGCTTTCTTGAAAAGTCCTTGGAAATTAAATATGCCTTGAAAAGTACTGGAAAATCACTCAAATGCCTTGAAAAGTCCTTGAATTCGTCTATTTTCTGTAGGACTTAACACTGTTAATTGAGATCTAAATCAGTGTAAAATTGCTGTGCCTTTATTTGGTGCAGCAAATGCTGCACCAAATAAAGGCACAACAATTTTATACTACTTATCTAGTACTAATTTCTCCATTATCTCAGTCTAGCATTTTTGAAGTAGAATTTTAACACTTAAATCAGGATTTTTCTAAAAATTTTAGTCCTTGAAAACTGTAGGATGGTCTTGAGAAGTCCTTGAAAAGTCCTTGAATTTTACTCAAACTTGCCTGTATGAACCCTGAAAGAAAATATGGGAGGAAGTGGTGACGAATGGAGCTCAGTATGAGTGACCCTCAGATTCCCTTTGAGTGGAGGGGGTGTCTTACAGAAAGACTATATAGACTTCAGTTGATGGTACACCATCCCAAATGTCCGCTTTTGATCTAACCGAAGCATCTGCAAAGTTTTAAGTTGCTATGTCTAACTGTTAAGGAGGAGATGAATTTACAAGAAAGCATTGCCCAGTATAATCCTCTACATCATATGACCTATGCACCTGCAAAGTTTGAAGATGCTATGTCCAACAGTTTAGGGGGAATAAATTTATAATGAATATTTGATTTGACCGTGACCTAAGGTCACATGAAGCATGGCCCTCTACATCATGTGACCTATGTACCTGCAAAAATTGAAGTTGCTACGGCCAATGGTTAAGGAGATGCATTTACAAGAAAATACATTATTTTACTTTGACCCCAAGGTCAAGGGGTCACGCTCACACAAAATGTTGCCCAGTACCCTCGACATCATGTGACCTATGCACCAGCAAAGTTTGATGTTGCCACATCCCATGGTTAAGGAGAAGATTTGCGTGCATTTACAAGAAAATGCATGTACATTATTTGAAATGTTGCCCAGTGCCCTCTTCATCATGTGACCTATGCACCAACAGAGTATGAAGTTACTACATCAAAAGGTTTAGGAGGAGATGGATTTACAAGAAAATTCAATATTTGACCTTTGACCTTAGGGTCAAGGTCACACAAAATGTTGCCCAGTACCCTCAACATGATGTGACCTATTTAGCTACAAAGTTTGAAGTTGCTTTGTCTAACGGTTTAGGAGGAGATACATTTACAAGAAAATACATTATTTTACCTTGACCTTGGGGTCAACTTGTCACACAAAATGTTGCCCAGTACCCTCAACATCATGTGACCTATTCAGCTACAAAGATTGAAGTTTCTACGTCTAGCGGTTTTGAAGGAGATACATTTTACAAGAAAATACATTATTTGACCTTGGGGTCAAGGTCACATGAAATGTTGCCCAGTACCTTCTACATAATGTGACCTATTCAGCTACAAAGTTTGAAGTTGCTATGTCGAATGGTTTAGGAGAAGATACATTTACAAGAAAGGTGAAGGACGGATGGAAGAAGGACCGACTTTGATACGAAATTTATATACATGTACTCTTTTTTCTAAAGAAAAAAGCAGGTATAACATTTTAAGTCAGACAGGCTCCACCCTCAGGAGAGGATCTATTCTGGTCGGTACAAAAAAATGTATGCTCAATGTACCTAATAATATGAGCCAGTGCATGAGATTTCCAACAATGTGGTATGTGCAACCAGCAAAGCCTCAGACCAGCCTGCGCATACGCACAGTCTGATCAGAGCCTTTGCTATTCGCTTGAGTATTCTATGATTGTTAAGCTACTGACTGAACACCATTTAGAGTTTCTAAGCTTTGAAGGAGGCTGCACAGTAAACCATCTGGGTCTTCACTGAATGCGAAAGTACCCATTTATGGGTCTCCAGAAAAATGTGTTAAATGGGATGTAAATCAGTTAGGTCCCCAAACAAAGAAACATTAAATGGTATCATTACATAACTTTTGACTTGCATGGAATTCCCATGTTCTCATAAGAAATACATGTAGGGAGTGATTTTTCATCATGATGGATCAAGGTAAGCTGTACTAGTCTAATGGATTCTTCCTTCTTGTTTGATATGTGTAACTTGGTATGGTCCACTGATATAGTAAGGGGTAACAGATTAATTTTCAAACAATGCATTTCTTAAAGACATAGAAATTTTAGCAGTAATACTGGTACCACTCATTATGACTCTCTCCAGGGGTCATACTGGGCAGATCAAAAGGGTGATTATGTCTTCCCTGCAGGGCAATAAAGTGGTCCCATGAAGGGATTAGGTAATTTATGATAAAATATTGATCTTTATCTTAGTGAAAGAAATTGTGTTGTATACAGGTAATTCCCCACTTGAGGCCCCTTTCAATTTGTGAGATATTGAAACTGTCCCTTATCAGTTAATCCTTTAATGATCTCTATAGGACAGTAATCTATGCCTTTAACAGTGTAGACCCTGACAAAAGCAACCTTGTTTTTCATCTGCATGTGCGGATCCAGAAAGTAATTTGTCAGAGGGGGTCCAACTTTGACAACACATTTTTTTTTAGTTGAAGAGAGGATCTGCATACCATAATAAGCATGCCATCATCGACCCCGCAGTGAAATGCCATTTAAATTGAATGCTGGCTTAACAGCTCTGTGATTTTTCAGGGGATCTGGACCAGTATTGCTTAGAAACCCTATATTTTTGTGATTTTTCAGGGGGTCCGGACACCCTGTGCCCCCTCTGGATCCGCCCATGATCTGCGTCTTTCACTGTTGGCCAAAGTACTCATTTTGGAATTACCATTATACAAAAAGGGTTAAACATTTTCACTGTCTTTCTTAAGAAAAAAAAGGGTATATAAATTTTGTACCAAAGTCAGTCTGTCATATCCGTCTGTCCAGTTTCTTGAAAGTATATCTCAAAAACCGCTGGGCGTAGCAACTTCAAACTTTGCAGGTGTATAGGTCACATGATGTAGAGGGTACTGGGCAATTTTTCGTGTAACCTTGACCCCAAGGTTAAGGTCAAAGGTCAAACAATGTATTTACTTGTAAATGCATCTTCACCTGAATGGTTGGACGTAGCAACTTCAAACTTTGCATGTGTATAGGTTAACCCCTGTGCGGAATTTTGTTCTTAATTTAAGAACTGTTCTAGATCATAAAGAACAGTTCCCAAACAGTTCTTAAACTGTTCTAGAACAAATGTTTTTGAAAGGTTCCAGAACATCTTAAAAGAACTGATTAAGAGCTGTTTATAAGAACCTTAAAAAGTCTTACAATTTTCTAAAAAAAAGTGAAAGAACAGATATAGGACAGTTCCAGAACTTACAATATGAACAAATGTTCTTAAATGGTTCTTGAACAGTTTTAAGAACAGTTCTTGGACAGTTCTTAAACTGTTCTTTTGTTGTGTTTTAGAACAAATGTTCTTGAAAGTTTCCAGAACATCTTAAAAGAACTGATTAAGAGAACCTTAAAAAGTCTTACAATTTTCTTAAAAAGTGAAATAACAAATATAGAAAAACAGTTCCAGAACTTACAATAAGAACTTAATGTTCTTAAATGGTTCTTGAACTGTTTAAAGAACATTAACAGTTCTTGGACAGCTCTTAAACTGTATTTTTGTTATGTTCCAGAACAAATGTTCTTGAAAGGTTTCAGAACATCTTAAAAGAACTGATTAAGACTGTTTAAGAACCTTTTAAAAGAGCTTTAAAATGTTCTTTAAAAGTAAAAGAACAAATATAAAACAGTTCCAGAACTTACAATAAGGACAAATGGTTCTTGTGTAGTGTTTAGAACAAATAAAGAACATTCTTAAGAACAATTTAATCAGTACAAATGTTCTGAAATTGTCTTGAATTGTTTATAGAGCAGAAAAAGAATATTTTACGAACATTTAACTGGAAAAAATGTACTTAAAATGTTCTTAAATTCTTTTTAGAACAAATAAAGAACATTTTAATTGCATAAAATCTTTTGAAACTCAGTATTCAATTTTTTTTGACCAGAAGAAAAGTATTTTAAGAACTGACTGAGTTTATGGACCAACTTTAAAAACTTTGAAACTTGCCTCATTCACAAGACAAACATCATGTTCTGACTTCGGATTGGTTATTGTATAGAGCAGAGTGGATCAAGTTTGGTGTATAAATCTACACATATTAATTAGATATTCTAGCATCTCATCATCATTGCCCAGGCTGATCTGAGTCTTAGCTGGGGGCACAGGGTCATTATGTCCCCCTAACCGGATGGGTGGGAGACATTTTGTTTTTGGTGTGGATCCTGTCGGCGTTGGCGTCTGCATAGCTTCTTTTCTGAACTGTTTGATGGATTTTTACCAAACTTGCATATATACATTGTTGTGAGGGGGAAAGTCGTTGATTAGATTTTGGTGACCTTGACCTTATTTTCAAGGTCACAGCGACACTGTGAAATATTCGAAATATGGTTTCTCTGCGTTATTTTCTGAACAAGTGATTGGATTTTGACCAAACTTGCATAGATACATTGTTGGGAGTAGGGGAAGGTCACATTAAATTTTGGTGACTTAGACCTAATTTTCAAGGTCACAGCGGCACTTTGAAATGTCCGAAAGATTGTTTCCATTTGTTATCTTCTGAACAAGTGATTGGATTTTGACCAAACTCACATGTGGAGGGGAAGGTTACATCAAATTTTGGTGACCTTGACCTAATTTTCAAGGTCACATCGACGGCACTTTGAAATGTACAAAATAGGGTTTACTTGCATTGTCTTCTGAACCAGTGGATGGATTTTGACCAAACATGCATAGATACATTGTTGGGAGGAGGGGAAGGGTAGATTAAATTTTGGTGACCTTGACCTAACTTTCAAGGTCACTACAGAACTTTGAAATGTCCTTAATGGGGTTTCTGTGCGTTTTCTTCTGAACCAGCAGATATACTTTGACCAAACTTGCATAGATACATTGTTTGGAGAGGGGGAAGGGTTGATCAAATTTTGGTGACCTTGACCTGATTTTCAAGGTCACTAGGGCACTTTGAAATATCCAAATAGGGTTCCTTGCGTTATCTTATGAACCAGTGTATGGGTATTGACAAAACTTGGATAGATTCATTATTTGGAGGAGGAAAAGAGTTGATTAGATTTTTACAACCTTGACCTAATTTTCAAGGTCACATCGGCACTTTGAAATGTACAAAATAGGGTTTCCATGCGATATCTTCTGAATCAGTGGATGGATTTTGACCAAACATCCTTACATTGTTTGGAGGAGGGGATGGGTAGATCAAATTTTGGTGACCTTGACCTAACTTTTAAGGTCGCTATGGCACTTTGAAATGTCCAAAATGGGGGTTTCCGTGTGTTATCCTTTGATCCAGCGGATATGCTTCGACCAAACTTGCATAGATACATTGTTTGGAGGGGAAGAGTTGATCAAATTTTAGTGACCTTGATTTGATTCTCAAGGTCACTAGGGCACTTTGAAATGTCCAAAATAGGGTTTCATTGAGTTATCTTATGAACCAGTGGATGGATATTGGCCAAACCTGCATAGATTCATTATTGGGAGGAGGGAAAGAATTTATTAGATTTTGGTGACCAGCTTGACCTAATTTACAAGGTCTCACCGGCACTTTGAAATGTCCAAAATTGGCTTCTGTGCATTACCTTCTGAATCAGTGGATGGATTTTTCACCAGACTTGCATAGATACAATGGGGAAGAGTTGATTAGATTTTGATGACCTTGACAAAATTTCAAGGTCACCATCCTATTAAGAATGTATAAATGGGCCATTTCCACACACTATCTTCTGAACTGGTGGTTCAATTTTAACCAAACTTGCAAAGATATATTGTTAGGAGAGGGTTTGATTAGATTTGGTGACCTTGACCTTTAAGGTCACACAGGCACTTTGAAATGTCATATTTTGACCCAAATAGGGTTATAGTATGATATCTCTTGAATTGAACAATGGATTCTAGCTTAACTTTTATGCATTGTATCAATGTGGCAAAATAAAGAGTTGATATGATTTTGGTGACTTTGACCTAGTTTTCAAGGTCACATCATTTTCACGGTCAATGTAACCACAGCACTTTGTTTTTTCAAAGTTTGACCAAAATTGTGTTTGCGCGCAAGCTCTCCATTGAAATAATTGATGGATTACAGCCTGTATTATTGTGACACAATAGAGAGCAGTAACCATGCTTGCGACTCAATTTGCAGTTCGGGGAACACTGCTTTAATTTTTCTGATCTTTTCCTTTTGATGTGGCTCAATTTATAGTTGTTTTATTGCTATCACCAAACTCATCATAAAACTAGATCTAAACTTATAGAATGTTAATTTATGATTTATAATAAATTTTAGTTTATGATGGAAACATTTTCAGTATGCTTCTTGCATATCTCAGTAGCTAATGTTAATCAGCTTATATCTGATAGTAATCTTTGACACTGAAGTGTTGAAAGTCAGTGGCATCTTAATGCCACTTGAACAGTTTGATACATCATCAGAAAAATAAATATGCCCAGACAGGGACTTAGCCACCAGTTCAGTGTAATTCTTGTGCTGGTTAAGGCGAGACATTGCTCTCACATTCAGGAAAGCTATTACAATTTTATTACAATTACTATTTTGGAGTAACAATCATATTTCATTAACTTGGACATACTCTGTTACATTTCATAGGCATGGTGGATTTAGTGTTGTTTCCATTGATATTCGCTGTGGTGTTCAGTACATGGATATAGGAGAAATTTGAAGGATGCAGCACTAACTATACCATGCTTATTACAAGAAATCTAACTCATCATTCTTTATTGAACACACAGAGAAATGGAGAGATTATAAAAATTTTCAGTGTGGAACACAGGCACTGAACGTTTGCGGAAGAGTCTTGACTTTTCTAAATTATCAGAATATTCCAAAGAGACCTAAGTAGATCTTGTTTTGGATTTATCAAATTTCAATTTACTGCTAACAGGCAACTCAAAAGTAGTTATCATTCTCATTTTAACTGGTCTGTCCATCTGATCCTTTGCTATTTTCATTGCCTTGTTATATCACGTCCCATGATCACTTATCTATTAGGTTCAGTCAATTTGCCTTTAAGTTAGTACTTGATTGCCCATTATGCCTTCAAGTTATTTGGTTTGATTAACCTGTTATAGTCTTGGATACTCTTTGCAGACTCCAATGGCAGGACACCTGCTCACCTGTAACCTGGGTTTACAGGAGCATTGGCAGACTAATGCACTAAATAAAGGTAACATGCCAGCAAGCACCAAGATATCAGTTTTGCAACATCTACTATTCTCTGCCAAACTGGGCTTAAAGTTTCAGATTTGCTGTACACAATTGGAGTGCTTTTGATAATGAATGAGTCAAGTTCTGTTAAAAATTGACTAAAAAGTCTGTGCTATAATTGGATCTTCTGTCAAATATATTTTGCAATAAAATTAGATAATTATCTGAGGATGCATGTTCTTATTAACCATCATCTACCATACGATTATCATTTGGGTCATTTACAGACCTGTACATATCATTTATTTTCCAGTTGAACTTCTTGTACTAAAATGTAATGCTTACTGCTCTGTTTATAGCATCTACTATCAATCAGTGAATTATCTTTGATTAAGCGTCTAAAATGATTGCAAGATGTCAAGACTCTCTGCACGCGTTCCAGGGCACCCGTTTCCAAGCTTTATTTTCAGGTACATATGCATGGTCATCCCAATCAGCAAGAAAGGTACCAGGACTACCTAGTGTCTGCACTGCCAATACAAACTTATTATGTGTCATCTTAGACTGGTTGAAATACATTCATTGTATACTTCTGCCTGAATTTGGAAAGGAAAATGTCATCCTAGCGGCCCATCCTAGCTGTCTTGATTACAGGTTCACTATTGATACCGGATTGCCTTAGTGAATCATAAAAGTACTTGATAACTTAAAAACTGTCTTGAACTCAGTAATCCAAGATACTGTACAGGGAATAAACTTAGTGTTTACATTGAGCAGTTAAGATATTCTATAGCCATTCTATAAAACTCATTGAGATTAAACTGAAAGGAAGCAACTTTATATCTTCACTACAATAAACAAGAAAGGGAAATATCTCCAGTCCTTAACATTTGAGCCTTAAATTGACATATAACATTCAAATGGAAATTTTGTAATGCTTACAGAAAGATGAGGTTATATATTATAGACTAAACAGTTTCTACTACTAATAATGTTGAAACAGTCCAAAAATGTTAGTGTGTAACATTTGTAGAGAGTTGCAAAAGGTGTTTAAATATACATGTCTTGCTAAAATGCAACACATTTACACTAGAACTCAGAGGATATCATCACTATGTACACTATTACTTATTCGGGGATATCTTCCTTGTGTGAGACATGTTTCCCTCTGCAAAAAATCAAGGGGATATTTGTATCCGTTCTTACAGATATCAAAATGAGTCAAGAACTTTCAAATATCATGAAACAGAGTGCCTGTTCCAGTTGTACTCAATACGGACTACAAAGATTCAATCATGGACTAAATTCTGGGAATGTCCAATACTCAGACCAATTACACAGGATTGCTTGACGTCGGAGTGACATCATATGTTGTTTGAAGGTTTTAGTGTTTCCAGTGTTACCGTGTTTGCCCTAAGTGTTCAGCCAGGTATATCTGAGAGGGTTATGTAAAACTAGATCATACAGTGGTCTGATCTAGGTCTACACTTCTGCCGCTCCATCAAAGCTTTCTCAACATCTCATCAAGTTGTAAATAGATTTGTTCAAATTGTGGATAGATTTGATAAGGATGTAACGTGGCTGGTTATTTGGGGCTGATACGGTATTCATTTTAATATTCGAGCAATATCTTGGAATAACTTGTCCATTCAATACATGGGATTAACATTACTGTTTAAGGATTACATCCAGTTCAATTCTGTACAAACTATCAGGGTCAGAATACTTCAATGCTGCACAGATCTGCGTTATATGTAGACAATCTGACTAAATATGTACTAATTAAGTTTGGTCAGGAACATGCTGAAATTCTGGATTGACCAAATTTACTGAAACATGGGCAGCCAACCAAAGATAAAAAGTTGTACGTTCATTATTTGTAGAAAAGGGGCTGCAATAAGTGTACATCGGAAATGTCATATAATACAGAACATTAGGCATATCAACAATACTCCAGCTAGTCTTGAGCATATACTCATGTCTGAAGAATCCGGTGCAGCCAACTCAGGCCCTATATAATCAATTCTATTTTACTTTTCCACTGTGTAAATGCACTTTAGCGGATATCAAGGCAGTGAATGATCTTGGTGCTTAGATACATGCTATTCTGATGGATATTTACACACTGGATTAATCAGAATTTTGGTCAGGGCATGATTCCTTCTAAGTGATTCTGTCAAAAAGATGCAAATTGAATAGCAAGCAGTGAGGGCCCTGATCGGACTGCTCATTGACTGCTCCTCTAAGGGCAGTCTGATCTGGGTCTGCATTGTTTGCCCAGACTATCTGTCCAAGAATTAGGATCATTATGGTATCAGTAATCAGAAGACTAATGTCCTGCTTAACTTTAGTGCTCCAGATAACCAAATCAACACTTAAAACTGTTGGTGTCTTATACTTTTGCATTCAGCACTTGTAAATACTTAAGAAGATTACAGAAAGAACAATAAATAATAGTCAGCTGCTAAGCTGCCTCATCTGATTATTGGTAGCACTTATGTAAATAATGCCACCAATAATGCTTTGGAAACATTGTCTTATCATTTGTGTCTGTTAACTTAATATACATATGTATACACTCTCACTTCAATTATTCTCCAGGTGGTTGATGGTGGCTGTGGAAGACTACACAACTCAAACTTTATTCCCTTTACTTGGGGACCATTCAGTCATAACATTTAATCCCTTCCTTCATTTTTTGGGCAATTCCATTTCATTTTATACAAATTATCACTTAAATAAATGAAAATCTTAGGCAACAGCTATGCCTAAATCTTTCATCACACTTTCAAGCTAGTTGCTATCTGACTGTCGATAACTTGCTTTTACTGTCTCAACGTCACTACGGCTGACACTGTCACTACGGCTGACAGAAAAATCTACTCACTACAGCTGAGTAGTTTGATCAAGAACCAGTCACTACAGCTGACTGGGGTCACTACGGCTGACGCTGTCACTACAGCTGACAGAAATTCTACTCACTACGGTGAGTAGCTTGATCAAGACCCAGTCACTACGGCTGACTGAGGTCGGTCAGTAAAGGCAAGTGTTACCAACATTGAATTTGCATTGACCAAGGCATCAGAGTCAAAGCAAATGCCATGTTAACCTGCATATAGTACAAAAACAAGCAGCTAATTTGAAAGGCATCCCACTTGGTTCAGCTAGGTCTTTGTACCGCGTGGACGGTGTCGGCCCATTAATAATGACACTGCTGCCGCAGGCTGATCCAAACATTGGGCCAATGACTGAACTGGTTCCATTTAGCCAAATATTAGTTTAGGGAATAAAGATGGAGTAATCATTAAAAGTAAAAAAGATATAGCCAAAACATTTCCTTGTTTATTCGTTGTCCTGTCAAGTTTAACTTAGGGAAAGACTCATCTGACCATCGTGCGACACATTCCAGCATAAAATGTTAATTTATGATTTATAATAAATTTTAGTTTATGATGGAAACATTTTCAGTATGCTTCTTGCATATCTCAGTAGCTAATGTTAATCAGCTTATATCTGATAGTAATCTTTGACACTGAAGTGTTGAAAGTCAGTGGCATCTTAATGCCACTTGAACAGTTTGATACATCATCAGAAAAATAAATATGCCCAGACAGGGACTTAGCCACCAGTTCAGTGTAATTCTTGTGCTGGTTAAGGCGAGACATTGCTCTCACATTCAGGAAAGCTATCCACCATCCACCCCGCCACAACACCTATCAATCAGCTACCTGGAGAATAAATATGGAACCATTTCAGAGGGGGGCAATTCCATTTAATTTTATCTAAATTATTAATTAAATATCCGAAAATCTTAGGCAACAGCTATGCCTATATTTTTCATAACATGTTCAAGCCAGCTGCTATCTGACTGTCGATAATTTGTGTTTACTGTCTCAATGTCACTACGGCTGACACTGTCACTACGGCTGACAGAAACATCTACTCACTACGGCTGAGTAGTTTTCAGGCAATTCCATTTCATTTTATACAAATTATCACTTAAATAAATGAAAATCTTAGGCAACAGCTATGCCTAAATCTTTCATCACACTTTCAAGCTAGTTGCTATCTGACTGTCGATAACTTGCTTTTACTGTCTCAACGTCACTACGGCTGACACTGTCACTACGGCTGACAGAAAAATCTACTCACTACAGCTGAGTAGTTTGATCAAGAACCAGTCACTACAGCTGACTGGGGTCACTACGGCTGACGCTGTCACTACAGCTGACAGAAATTCTACTCACTACGGTGAGTAGCTTGATCAAGACCCAGTCACTACGGCTGACTGAGGTCGGTCAGTAAAGGCAAGTGTTACCAACATTGAATTTGCATTGACCAAGGCATCAGAGTCAAAGCAAATGCCATGTTAACCTGCATATAGTACAAAAACAAGCAGCTAATTTGAAAGGCATCCCACTTGGTTCAGCTAGGTCTTTGTACCGCGTGGACGGTGTCGGCCCATTAATATGGTAAATTTGAGCTAAAATACATACATGTAGAAAAGGACTATCAGATGAGATATTTATGAGGGTTAAAAATGTACTAGCTTTAATTGCCCTTGGCAACTAAAGTTGTCTGCTTAGTCAGCTGCTGTTGTAAATTTGGATGCCTCAATGGCAGAAACTATTTGCATTCAAGTTAAAATTAATATATATTCTGTTTAGTGAAAAAAAAAAAAACTGCAGCAAACCGTATCAGCAGACGACATTTTCAGCTGTGTTAAAGTGTTAAAAGTGGGAATTGATTGTGTATGTAACTTTTCAGACAACTTAAACCTTGAAAGGTCAAAACTTGCAAACAAAAAAGTCACAATAAGAGTCAAGGTCAGGAAGCAAGGTCACCAAATGGACCTGTTGATGTCTGCTGTTTTTGACCTTGTCTTAAGATCAAATGTCAAGATGGTTTGACACTACACTTTAGCAGATTTTCAAAGAAGTTGAATAATATACAAGAAATATGATTTAGGAAAAATTCTGGCGGAAGTTTCTCATTTTCAAGACGGGTGTCATATGATCTGTGACAATTACAGGAGAATATGGCATTGTCTACAAGGAAAAAATGGCAAAGTGAAAGACGATCTTTAATAAAAAGAGGTAAATGGAAACTAGAAGATCTTATTAACTCTTTGCATGCTGGGTTATATTTCATGATTTTTTGTCGTCTGCTGATTTTTTTCAAAACCAACTTTTTCGAAAAATTCTTTCAGGAATACCATCAGAGTGCCAAATAGTTTGGATCCAGATCAGGCCCGACAAAATGTCGGCCTGATCTGGGTCCAAACTGTCGGCCTGATCTGGGTCCAAACTGTTTGCAAGGCTTATCAGCAGACGACGCTAGGAGGTGAAGAGTTAAAAGAGGTTACCGGTATATTCAAAATCAGAATAATCCCAAAATATTTGGATAGATAGGTCTTGTCTTTCGGGAACACTATCAGAGTGTCGAACATTTTGTATCCTGATCAAAAGTGTAGTTCTGTCGGTCCTGATCTGAGTCCAAACTGTTTGCAAAAGTTATCAGCAGATCAGACAACAAAAGTCACTGTTACCAAGGAAAGAGTTAAAGAAATCACTGGTCAGTGCATATATACTGACGGGCAAAAGAAATGCTACAATAAAATTTTGTCAGGTTAGAGTTGTTGATCACAAACACAAGCTGCACGAGCTTACCATGACTAGAACCTTGAGTAAAGCATAGGGGTAATTTGAATTAATCAATTTTTGTTTATCAGGCATTTTGGCTACACTAATTTTATTTCCTTCTGAGTAATTTATCGAAAAATTTGCATGTCACGTTTCATTTGCCCATCAGTATAATAGTGTTTATGATGGAGAATAATTAGATTTTAAATCTTAGATAGCCATAAAGATAATATGCCTTATTTATTACTGAAACCCCAAAGGCACTAATATTGCATTGCTGTCTAATAATATACTTTCTTAGGTGAATCAGTGTTTCCACGAGCGAGCGTTTCTTGCGTTTTTGACACAATAAATTGACTGCCAATGCACTGACAGTGCTCTGCGCATTACAATTTGTGTGAGGCAAACAAAAAACGGCGAGAACAAAACTCTGTCGCCTTTTTGATTGGAGATTTGAGAACTTGTCAAGTTTGCCTTGATGATAATGTTTCTCCTGGTAGAAGATAAATATTTATTTTTCTTGGAAGATTTTAGTGTTTAATTTCCCATTATCAGATGTCAGTTTGATCAAATTATGCCCTTGGGGACCACTTTGGGCCAAATGTGGCCCAGTCCTGGGGGTCATATGTTTTACATAGGCTCATTGGGGAAAACATAAAACAATGTGTCTGAAACCACTAGGCCTGGAGCCTTGATAGGGTTAGAGTTAGGGTTAGCATCTTGGTATGTAGCATCATCTAGTTAACCTCTACCAAGTTTGTTCAAATTATGCCCCTGGGGGGCCAAAAAATGGCTACGCCCCGGATTTCACATGTTTTACTTAGACTTAATTATATAAAGAAAAGTTGAGGTTCTACTTGACCACTGATCAGTGTTAATTTTGTCAACAAAAATAATGGATTCTTTTCCATGTAAAGTCTTTATGAAACTGCTGATCTCTCAAAATTCATAGCTGGAATTTGGGGGGACTAATGCTTTTCTATACCTTTATTATGAAACAGTCATTATCATGTGAGCAACCAAGGGCCTCAGGCCCCTCTTGTTTTGTGATGTAGGGCCTCTAACTCAAATGATTTCAAATGGAGCTTTACGAAACTTGGACACAAAGGAGAACATCAAAATGTCTTGCTCACATTCCTAAATGATCCATATCGTCACATGGCTCCAAGAGTTATTGCCCTCTGTTCATCAAAATATATCATTTTTGGCTTTGTTTTTGAGAATATGTGATCATTGCCACAGCAAGGGCATCCATGTCCCCTGGACACATTTCTAATTTACAGTCGAACTTCGATGGCTCGAACTTGTCGGGACCGTCGGTGCGAGTTCGACCCATCCATGTGTTCGAGCGATACCTAGCCTTTCAAATTTCAAGCTGGTTCATCTGTACTTAAGGTCACTACCCATAGCAATAACCGTAACTCTAAATCATCAAGGGAGGTAATACTTGGTAGCGTTCGATTATGACAAAGTGTGATTTTACGCAACTATGATATGTTTTCTACAGACGGTAATACCCGTTACACTGCACGTTGGTAATCTGAAAGTGATTGATATAACATTAAAAATGCAAACAAAATTTTAAGCATAATGAACAACAAAAGTTGGCATTCTTTACGGATACTAAACGATGGACGCTCAGCTCTGTGAGAAGAAAAAAGTCAGTCAGTGTAATGGAACACGCATTTTACCAGGGAAATGTCAGTCGACTGTTCGCGGTTTTTTGACAGTCCACATCAACAGTCATGATATAACTACTTGTATATAGATCTATATATGATTTTCTGGTTTTATTTTACCTGCATTAAAATTTCACCAAGACAGACTATCTCGTCGCGTTCTCTAGCGTCTACTTTGAACCTGACGTGCGCTAATGACGTCACTTGCTCTTATGACGTCATTATGCGTAAACGACAAGTATTGAACTTGACGTTGACGTTGAGAGTCCCTCGCTTTAGTTTGCGTCCTAAACAATTTGCCTTATGTCAAATGTGTTCCAATATTTAGCTAAAAGGCTATCTTGGGCTAAGGTTGACTCAAGTATAGTCGTGATTTAATATTATAGTAGGCCTACTCTAAATTATTAAAGGTATATACGCGAGGAATTCTGCCATCGGGGTCTGCAAACAAAAAAGGCGCAGACCAGCTTGCGCATCCGCGCAGTCTGATCAGCACCTTTGCTATTCACAAATTGAATAGTATCATATCTAAACTTGCTCCAAGCGAGATTTCACTATTCTATCTAGTCTCAGTGGCTGAGGGGGCTGGTTTTGGTATGATCTTATCGGAAACCCTGAAGACAGGTTTTGTCGCATCGATACTCATTTATATTCATGTAAATGCGGACCCAATCTTCAAGCCTGGTTCATGTGATATGCGCATAGAAAAAATGTCTAGCCCCTCTAGACTACTGGTGGCCAATTCCGCCCATGACCAACGCCGTCGGGATCCGTACCAAAAATAGTACCCCCTCCCCCTCCGCGCCACTGGATACCCCCTTTATAGTAGCGGGAAGGATGTGGACATAAAAAGAACCCTTTTCATATAAATGCGGGTCCAACCAAATCATAGGCAAGTTATAGGTACTCAGTGAGACGGTTCTTTTGAGCACCCAAAACAAATATAAAAATAATGAGCAATAAAATATTTACAATTTTACGCTAAATTTTTTGCTTATCTCCAAGGTTACTCTACATTTGACAGGTTTCAAATGAAAGATGTCTGTCAAGGGATATATAGATCTAATAGAAATAAACCAACTCCGGTCAAGTGTTAAGGTCTGGCCTTGCTTCGCGATCGGGCATTAGTATGGCGCCTGAGGCCGCAACAAAGATTTAAAAACATTTCAAATTCTTGGATGAGTACATGAAGTATATTGCATCGATCAATTAAAGCGATGTATATTAAAACAACACATTTTCACCTAAATTTGACATGCAGAGTTACCCCGTGACCTTGAAAAACGGTAAATGTGTTCAAAACATTACATCTTTATCCTAATGGTGTATCTATGCAAATTTGGTCAAAATATATCGACTAGGTGTTCAGACAAAATGCGGACAAGTTTGTTTTTACCGTGGGTGGGGTATTTTGGTATCGTTTTTGGTATTGAAAAGTCTTCACATATATGTATATAAATGTTCCAAGTATTTGGAGTACATATAATTTCATTTGGAAGTTCAGAGTGAGGTATTTTAATCAACAGTGTTTGGTTCGTAAGGTTTTAACATGCTTAGAAATAAGAAAAGCCTGCTAAGATCATTAATTTTTAGTTTAGGGGGTAGGGATAATTATTTGGTAATATCTCACTAATTAGACGGTGAATTTTTTTTAAATTTTGTCATAACGCATCTTATATAATGATCGCTTTCCTAAAAAAAAATTAGAAAAATTTATTTTTTCAAAGTATGTTTAAATATTGAATTATCAGTCAGTAATTGCCGAAAATTAATGCATAAATATCGGTGAACGCTGCTTTGAAAGCGTGATATGAAGAAAAATACTTGTATAGCTGCAAAAGAATGGTTTGAGAAAAAGTTCTTAATTATTTATGGCTTCGCATGCTTGTTTGTAATAACGATTTTCAAATATAAAATTGAGTTACAGAATATTTTACTTGTCTTAATGAATTTACAAAAAGCTGCGTTAAAAAGCCAACATAGGCCATATAATGAAGAGCTGTAACTTTTGAACTGGACGGTAAATTTTCTTTATTTTGCGTTATTTTGCTTATAATATGATGTACTACAGAATATCAAAAAATGAAAAAAATCTATTTTTGGGAAAAAAAATCGCCCAGGTGTGGGCAGTGACCTTAATGTCATCACGGATACCACGTTTTTTTGTTATTTTTACCAAAGTTGCAAAGCGCACGTGACACCTGTCACTGATCAATAACCCTTTGCATGCTAGAGTTAAAAATGATAAGCCGCATGTGTTAGCATATGAACCTGTTTAAAGTAAATACATTTATCAGCATGTGCATATGTGCAGGCTGATCAATGCATTTGCTATCGATTAAGCTGTACCGTTTGACTTCTTTTGGGTGAATGTTCCTGTTTATGTGTCGCTACAGTTTATGTTCGGTTGTTTATGTTTCCTTTAGAACAATTAAAGAAAAAAAAAAAAGCTTGTTTCTTATTATCTATTCACAATGTGCAAGTTTCAATTAATAACAATGAATAAAAACAGGAAAAAATGACAAACTCCCCAGGATGTTTACAACAAGGAAGCGGATCAGACTGTACCGCCGCACAATCTGATGCCTGTCTTTATCCAGCCAGGCATGATTTACTCATTTCGATACGCGAATTTCTTGATTACCAAACACCTCATTAATTGTCTTGCAGCCCTACTAAGTGGTGACAAGTGAGAACTTACTCAAATCTTTGATCTGATAAATTGCCGCTACTTGCTTCACACGTTCCGCTGGTTAGTAAGGTAACCCAAGGGTAAAATCATCATTGTCACAGAGCGCTTATGAAAATAAAAATGAACTTAATCAAGTGTGCGCTAATTCATGTAAAGAAATATGTGGTTCGAGCCATGATAGCGTTTTTACATGAAAAAATCGCCCTGGGGACCGTGCTTTGAGTTCGAGAGTTCGAGCCATTGCTGTTCGACCTTGGGTGTATTTTAACATTAAATGTATAGGGAAATTGCCGGGACAGACGAACGAGTTCGAGCGATCCCTAGTGTTCGAGACAGGCGAGTTCGAGAGACCAAAGTTCGACTGTAGTATATTGCTATGCCAATTAGTGGTCCCCTGCAAAAAATTCTGCCATCCATGCCCCTGGGGTCCAAATTGGCCATGTCTATAGTCTCTGAAACCATGAGGCCAACAGCTCAGGTGAGCAATACATACTCATTGAGCTATAACAGATATCAAGTTTGCATGGACCTTGTTGGCATTAAACCATTATGAGAGAATCTTGACTGTATAAGATACTGATGCATGATTAAGAAATTGATTGATATTGCCATAATTGAGCAGAGCCAGCAATGAGAAAAACTCGTTCATGCCATATTCAAACAGCAAATGTGCTAATCAGACTGCGCATCTGCGCAGTCTGATCAGCACCATTGCTGTTTGTTACCCAGATAGTATAAACCTAGCTATACTCTTAATCTTCAAGATTCTAGCTAGTCTCTGTAGCTGAGAAGACATGTTTAAGTCCTATATGGTTGTAAGTCTTGATGGCCGATTTTCTGGGGAAACAACTCTAACAGATTGGTATTAAATTGCCTCTTATGTTTCTCAAGTAGTCTTTCTTGTCATCCAATTATCCTGTTATATATCTTAGACTGCTTGAACCATTAAATCAGGATATGCTGATGACATGTCTATTGTCCTAAAAAATTGCAAAATCATTGACCAATGGACAGTACTTTCTGAGTGTCACTAGTAGCTAAGCTTATCCATAGAACATTAAGCAAATTGTGCACTCCACAATTAATGTTATTTTGTGTTTTAACATCCTACCAAAAGGTCATATGGATATGGGGCCATAGTTTAAAGTCTCATCTGATAGACTGGAGAAGCTGGGGATTGAATCTTTGACCCCTGGTATACAAGGGGAGTGGTTTATCCACTAGCTGCACCACAGCTGCTTCTAAGATTATCCTTCTTAAATAAATTACACAATCTAGCAGTTGGGAGCGCAGTGGCTCAGTGGTAGAGTGCTAGATTGAGACCGAGGGGCTGCCGGTGCGAGCCTCACCGGCGTCACTGCGTTGTGGTCCTTGAGCAAGACACATTTATCCTAGCTTAGTACTGGTTCAACCCAGGAAGACCTGTCCCTGTTTAACTGAAATATTGTTGATGGGACGTTAAGAATCAAAGCAAACAAACAAACAAACAATCTAGCAGCTTTCACAAAAAGCTTACTTCACGCTTAGCAGACTCACTCATAGAATAACAAAACTGAGAACCAACAAAGTGGTAGGTTTCATAAAAAGCTGACTCCTTGCACAGCAGTAACTGTTATTCATTGAGAGATGTCAAATATCAGAGAACCAACAAATTGGTAGCTTTCAGAAAAAGCTTACACCACACTTATAAAAAAAATTGGCAATCACTTAGATTGAGATATCAAATTTGAGAACCAACAATTTGGTAGCTTTCACAAAAAATCCAACTGCCCATGCGAAGTATATGTACCAAAATCTCATGCTGGCACATATGTGCACATATAGAAGTGCAGTGGCTCACTGTGGTAGAGTGCTTGACTCCAGATCGAGGGGTTGTGGGTTTGAGCCTCACCTAAGGCCCATGTGTTGTCCTCGAGTTAAACACTTCTATCTTCTGCTTAGCACTGGTTCAACCCAGGATTAGACCCGTCCCAACATGACTGAAATTTTTTGACAGGGACGTAAAGAATCAAATCAAACAAACTAAAATATTTACACATGCCCTTCATGGCAAATAGCAATTGGGTTAAAATTTCTGTTTCCTGTTTTGAGAGCAAAATTTAGAAATCGGGCAATGCTATTCCATAAGACACTCAAGGAACTTTAGGATAGTGCTATATTGTTTTTAAAAGGATAGTCTGCTTGACAGTTTAAACTGAAAACTGGCATTTTAACTTCAACACAGATTCTAGAATCAGTCTTATCATCTCTACACAAAAGTATTTAAAGGGGACGGCAACCCTGATGATTACTATGTTTTATTTGAAATATCTTAATAAACCATGAATTTTGATAGCAGTTTCATCTAAATTGGTTGAAAAACGTAGCAGTTGTGGGCGTTTAAATATTTGCAAATGGACTGTAATGGAAGTGGCCATATTGTAGGCTTAGTGACGTCACACAGCCTAATTAAATATGCATAATCAAAATAAAAGACAAACCAATAGATTACTTGCATTTATCTTTCATAAAACATTTTCCTTATGTATGAAGCTGCATATCTGCTGTAATTCAGATGCTGTGATAGTATTTATAACTAAAAATTATGCAGTTGAAAATATACTGAAAACCAATTAAATATTCAAAATGGCGGCTAAATGTTGGCCATATTGAATTCTTTAAATGCCGTAACTTCACCATTTTTGAACCAATTTTGATGATACTTGTATCAAAATTCATAGTTCATAGAGTTCTTTCTGAGAGAACATATATATATATATATATATATATATATATATATATATATATATATATATATATATATATATATATATATATATATATATATATATATATATATATATATATATATATATATATATATATATATATATATATATATATATATATATATATATATATATATATATATATATATATATACACTTATTATTAGGGTTTCTGTCCCCTTAAAGGTATATATGTCGAAGGTAAACATCAAGGCCATTGATTAGTATTTTCGGAATTCTAAAATTTTCTATTGACAAGAAAAAATTATTTATTTTGTTGAATGTAAGGTCCATCTCATTCATGATGAAGCAGGTCCCCCTTCTTCAAAACACAGAATTGATTTTAAAAAATTGCTATGAAGGAGATGGGTGGGTAATAGCTTCTTGGAGACCTAAGAAAACTAGTAATCTGGAAACCCTATTTGACAATAATTACATCACAGACAGATTCTTCCCATGTCTGAAGAGGGAAGACATAGAAAAGCCAGTATAAATTTGTCCTCAACGCGACAAAACATGTCTTTGGGGTTTTCGACAAAGTGAGACTCAAACCAATCTGTTCAGCTACAGGGACTGGCTAGAAGATTGAAATTTCGCCTGCAGCAAGTTTTGATGTGATACTTTCCAAAGAGCGAATAACAAAGGTGCTGATCAGTCTGTGCGGATGCGCAGGCTGGTCTGTGCCTTTGTTGTCGCAGCCCCCGGAAGACAGGTTTTCTCGCATGGAGGCCCAATTAAAAGCCTCCATCCCATGTACTTCCCTGTCAGCAATTTCGGAAGCCTTATCTGCCTGTCCTCTATTGATCATTTCATAATGGATAAATGGACCAGATTATAGGTATTTGCTTGTCAAACGAACCAGTGACAGTCAGTCAGTGATCAAGAAAAACTCCAATTTAAACCGAAATACATCAATATTTTTCCTGTTCTTTACTAAAACATAAGTTGTAGGTACCCATTAGAATTGTCTCTAAGACTATTCTAATGAGTACCCACAATATTATGGTTTAAGGATGAAATAAAGGAGATTAAAAAAACATGCTTATCAGGAAAAAAAGCTCCGTGATTGGTATTTATGTTTTGTGGAAGATGTTGGAATTTAATGACAATAATTCTTTCGAAGGTGCAGATCAGCCAAAGAAATCAGCTAGATATGCGATTATTGTCATATCCATTAGCTGAACCACATACTTTGGCGACTCAAAATGACTTATCTCATTGTGACGGTTATTTTGAGTACCCACAACATATGTTTTTGGTTGAGAAATAAGAAAATTGATTTATAAATATCTTCGGGTCTAAAATCTTATCTAAAGGCCTGATTTTTTTATTATGCTGGAGACATTCAGCAATGAACTGGAAGGAATTAACTCGTTGCCTACTAGTGTCGTCTGCTGATAACCGTTACAAACAGTTTTCACCCAGATCAGGCCCGACAAAACGTCAGGCCTGATCTGGATCCAAACTGTTTGACACTCTGATGGTGTTCCTGAAAGAATTTTTCAAAAAAGTTGATTTTTAAAAAAAATCGGCAGATGACAAAACAGCATAAAAATTACCCAGCATGCAAAGAGTTACGGCTAAATTTAGCATGATATTGCTCGGGTTGGAGGTCTGGCTTTGTACTCATTTGCATTTATTGAACCCATGATAGACAGACAGACACTGGTCATGAATATTGTGGGCAAATTAGTTGTTAGATAGATGAGAAGGCTGGGCTGAGGTCAATCCTTGATTAACATTTGAGGTGATCTGTTATACCATGGTACTGTACATGCAGAAATTTTCATGAATAGCTTTAAAAGACTTATCGCATGAAGTCGCGTCTAGGAGTAACGCTATGCAGTAAAATCATAAACCACTAGTGGTTTACAGATTTTCGGGAAACGTTATGCGTAAAAGATGGCAAAATCTTGACGTTTCCACGCCAAAATGCGATTTCTAATTAATTTTAAGGTAATGTAATAAATAGAATCTAACATTCGTGCTCCTGCATTATTGAATTTATTAAACTTGTTGCGAAAAAGTATAAAATGCTTGACAAGCCACGCATTTTATCACTTTTCCTCAACTCGTTTATTAAATTCAATAAAACATGAGCACTAATGTAAGATCCTCTATATATTTGCCAAGTTAGAAATTCACAACTGATGATTTACCTACATCAGTAAATGACAGAGTGATTTCGCCATTTCGTGAGGGTTTTATTTTTGCGAAACTTTGCACATTTTATTGTCACGAAACTTCGCACATGAAGTTTCCCGGAAACAAGACCCTCAGGAATATTTCTGAATTTTATATGTTTCGCCTTTTGGTTTGTCCATTGGTCCATTCATCTGTTTTGTTCATTCGTCTTAAAAGGTCAAAGTTTTTGCATTAAACTTCTTGTTTGACATGCTGGTAAATGTAGGTCTTGGCCATCCCTACCTCTGGGCATGTTTTTTCACGGGTTTTGCCCATGAAATTCATTCATATGTGAAAGGATTGCGGAAAAGGAAATAATAAAAAGCGTTATTTTTTTTTTGCATTTACAGTTTCCTTCTGGCGTATATATGTGAAAAGACCTTATACTTGTATGCATACTTTCATAGTACTAACAAATGCATAACATGATTCAGCTGTAGCGAGAGAATAATCTTTATGACAATAATTTATGTGGCTAGACTGGGGTTCAAACCCATGACCCCTCTATTGCAGTCCATAGAAGCCTGATTGTCAATTTGATTGCCTATCAACTGCTTAAACATGGACCATTCCAAGATCTGAGGCGAGTTCAACAAAGCAAGAGCTCGCTGGCGCTTGTTGTACTGATGTCAGGCTTTTCACTTTTCAAATAATGGTAGATAACAGAACAACAAGCGCCCACGAGCATTCGCATTGTTGAACTCGTCTCAGATTTAACATTTTGCCAGTTAGACAGATTTTCTTAACTTCTTGCATGCCGGGTAATTTTTGAAAAAAAAAATTATCATCTCCTGATTTTTTCAAAATTAAGGTTTTCAAACAAATTCTATCAGGAATGATTTCAGTATATCAAACAGTTTGGATCCAGATCAGGCCCGACCAAATGTCGGGTCTGATCTGGATCCAAACTGATTGCAAAGGTTATCAGCAAAAGCGTTAAAGAGCAACTGTCTGGACATAAGCACATGTCCTTTTATGTTAAGGCCAGAATTTTTTTATTAGTTGATTTACGAATCCTCTTACTGTAATTTTCCGGAAAGTAGGAAAAAAATAAAATTTAATTTCTAAAAAAATGTTATTATTTTATCCGCCCACTCTTATTATTAATTGTTTGGTTGAAAAAAATAATATTTTTTGTGGTTCTGTTTGTGCATTTTTGAGAGTGACACTGTTAAAAGTGATTGTCCTGTCCAGATTTTTAGGAAAATGATGAAATATATAAAGATTTAATAATGACTGTTGGTTTACCTCACTAAACTCAATTTTTTATGTTTTTCACATTGATTTTTGGCGATAACTTTTTTATTATTGATTTTAGTAAACTGTGTTCGCGATGGAAGTTGAAGAGAAAAATTAGCGCCAACATCTCCAAGCGGTTCTAACATCATAGATGCTGCAATTAACTCTGCGCATAGATGGCCTTTTTTAGCTTTTTAAGCAAAGCGCAAATAAACTAAGTCAAATATGTCAGTCAAAAAGTTACATTGCACCGCCCCGATTCAATAAGAAAGGCGATGGACGGCTTATTCAAATATATTGGAAATCGCGCCTGTTTCGCCCGTGCGTTAAGCTAGTTGGGTCATCTCGAAACTGTCCGTTTAGGAGCACGTGCGTAAGAGAGAAAATGGCACGTCATGCGATATCGCAGCTTCTGTACCTACAACTTATCATGCTCATAATAGATTCTGAATATGCACGGTACATTCTGAGTCTACATACGGCAGGATTATGCTATAAAAGACCGTTGAATAACTGTATATACACCCCTTGGGAATATTCTTTTGAGACGAACCCTTTCTGTCACGCCTCTACGAAATTTACCTGTCAATTAAAGACTTAGAAAATTGAGCTGAATTCAATTTATTGCAAAATCTTCATCCAGGTACACAAAAATCTGTTTGTGCCACAAACTTCGGACCTCTTGGAGAAATCGGCGCTAATTTTTCTCAACAACTTTCATCGCGAACACAGATTGCTAAAATTAATAATAAAAAAGTTATCGCCGAAAATCAATGTGAAAAACATAAAAAATCGAGTTTAGTTTCACTGTTTTTTTCTGGAGATATTAAAAAAAAAAAGCACTGAAAATGAAGAAGGAAAAAAAAAAAAAAAAGCCCTGAGCTTTTTTATTTATTTATTTTTCGTACCCCCACCTCCCCCCGACCCTAAAACTGAAAAAAAATTCCCGTAAATCAACTAATAAAAAATTTCTGGCCTAACAAGAACTGTAAATAGGTCTATAATTATATCTTTAAGCTTCTGGCTGTGTCTCCATAGATACTCGAACACTTTCTTAAAACATAATTAGCAGAACCATTTGCATTTTGTCCTGAGAAAAGTGGTCTTGTGTCATTCTCCCAAAGCTGCCGCTGATTTTCAATAAACTTCATTGGATTCCGTTGTATGCTCTGAATTTATAAATTAGAATTTTAAATATGTATGGGTGTCATTCATCAATTTTTCTCCTATTATATAGCTCAGATGTAAGTCTCCAAAATCTGGGAGTACCATATTTCCACTGTCATTTCAAATAGCTCGCAGGCTGTTTGTGGACATCCATACCAAAAAATCATAAGAAAATCTTCTTTTTTGAGCCAATTAAGCTAATCCAAATTGGTGTTATATCAAGTTTGCAGTTAGATGGTCTAAAATTTGAACACTACATTTGCCAGATGTAAAGGCCTATCTACAAACAGTGCAGACCCAGGTCAGACTGCTTATGAAGGACATTTTTGAACATTTGCTGTACCATATTGATATAAAAGGACTAGCCTATAATTGGTAAATCTTATTCTAGAAACTATTTATATGTTATCGGTAATTAGCATGTTGTTTGAGACCAATAGGCCCCTGGGAGATATTATTGACAGAAAATAAATGGATAAATTATTCTTATCTTTAAACCTCAGCAAATTAGATACAAATACATGTAGTTACATATATTGTAGAAAACTGCAAAAAAGGAATCAGGATTTCACCAGAAAGGTACTAAGTTGCGTACAGAGATAGTTTATTTCTTTGTGTGCCTGTGATATGGTCAAATCAGGCCTCTAGATAAGAGTGCCTAAATAATACACAAGAGTGCCATTAAAGTTAGTAAATCCCATGTGCAGCAAATAGATGCTAACAGCTTGCATGAATTCTGTAGTGACAGGCTAAAAATTGGGGAAGAGGTAAATAATTAGTAAATGAAAATATTCATAAGGGGTAATAAATTTTGTTTTTCTTCTCTTCTTAGGTTCGTCCAATTTGATGGACCCTCTGGATGAGCTTCCTCCAGGTATTGGTCAATATGATGATTTCCACACAATTGATTGGTTGAGAGACATCGCCAGGGATCGTATGAGACATCGACAGGTCGTCAAGAAAAGACAAGACAGCTACTGGGAGTATCTGAAAGGGGCCCATGATGCCTGGTCAGGGTGGGTGTGTGTGTTCCTCGTTGGAGTCGCCACTGGTATGTTATGAGAAGACCATGCTAAATGCATGTGTCATCTGCTGGTATCTTTGCAATTACAGTAAAACCTGTATAAAACGGCCACTCAAATATAGACAAAACAAAGATCTTAATGACAAATGGTAGCTTAACGAAGGTCGAAAGTATTGCAGAATGCTCAGCATTCTGCAATACTTTTGACCTGCATTAAGAGATAATTTGCCTTGAAAATCAATATTCTGTCTTTTTGAGAGTGGCTGTTTTACTCAGGTTTTACTGTAATCTGGACCTAGATTAGGCCTGACAACATGTTGGGTCTGGTCTGGTTCCAAACTGTTTTAATAATGATTCTGATGGTATTCCTGATACAATATATGCCCCAGATTACTCAACAGATAAGTCATCGGTCATTTAAGCTAGGACATGCCTCAGATAACTCAGAAATAGGAAACCAGTCATATCTGCTATGATATGCTCGGCATTTCTCAGAAATTTACCTTTACCAATGTCAGCGAGGATATACCTTAGATTATTCAGGAATTTGCCGTCAATCATATTAGCTAGGATATGTCTCACTCACACTGATTACTCAGGAGTTTGCCATCAATCATATCAGCTAGAATATGTCTAAGATTACTCAGGAATTTGCCAACAACCATATGTCTCAGCTTACTCAGGAGTTTGCCATCAATCATATCAGCTAGAATATGTCTAAGATTACTCAGGAATTTGCCAACAACCATATGTCTCAGATTACTCAGGAATTTGCCATCAATCATATCAGCTAGGATATGCCTCAGGTTTCTCAGGAATTTACCATAAATAATATCTGATAGAATATGTCTCAGATTACTCAGGAATTTGCCATCAATAATATCAGCTAGGATATGCCTCAGATTATGATTACTCAGGAATTTGTCTCAGATTACTCAGGAATTTGCCATCAATAATATCAGCTAGGATATGCCTCAGATTATGATTACTCAGGAATTTGTCTCAGATTACTCAGATATTTGACATCAATCATATCAGCTAGAATACACATATGTCTCAGATTACTCAGGAATTAGCCATCAATCATATCAGCTAGGATATGTCTCAGATTACTCAGGAATTAGCCGTCAATCATATCAGCTAGAATATGTCTTGGATTGCTCAGGAATTAGCCATCAATCATATCAGCTAGGGTATGTCTCAGATTGCTCAGGAATTTGCCATCAATAATATCAGCTAGGATATGTCTCAGATTACTCAGGAATTTGCCATCAATCATATCAGCTATAATATGCCTCAGATTATGATTACTCAGGAATTTGTCTCAGATTACTCAGATATTTGACATCAATCATATCAGCTAGAATACACATATGTCTCAGATTACTCAGGAATTAGCCATCAATCATATCAGCTAGGATATGTCTCAGATTTCTCAGCAATTTGCCATCAATCATATCAGCTAGGGTATGTCTCAGATTTCTCAGCAATTTGCCATCAATCATATCAGCTAGAATATGTCTCGGATTGCTCAGAAATTAGCCATCAATCATATCAGCTAGGGTATGTCTCAGATTACTCAGGAATTTGCCATCAATCATATCAGCTAGAATATGTCTTGGATTGCTCAGGAATTAGCCATCAATCATATCAGCTAGGGTATGTCTCAGATTGCTCAGGAATTTGCCATCAATAATATCAGCTAGGATATGTCTCAGATTACTCAGGAATTTGCCATCAATCATATCAGCTATAATACGTCTCAGATTACTCAGAATTTTGTCATTAATCATATCAGATAGGATATGCCTCTGATTACTCAGAAATTTGACATTAATCAAATCAGATAGGCAATGTCTCAGATAACTCAGACATTTAACATTACACATATCAGCTAGGATATGCCTCAGATTACTAAAAAATGTCATCAATCATATCAGCTAGAAAATGTTTTGGATTGATCAGAAATTTAACATTACGTATATCAGCTAGAATATGTCTCAGATTACTCAGGAAGTTGCCATCAATCATATTAGCTAGGGTATGTCTCAGATTGCTCAGGAATTTGCCATCAATCATATCAGCTAGGATATGTCTCAGATTACTCAGGAATTTGCCATCAATCATATCAGCTAGGATATGTCTCAGATTACACAGCAATTTGACATCAATAATATCAGCTAGGATATGTCTCAGATTACTCAGGAAGTTGCCATCAATCATATTAGCTAGGGTATGTCTCAGATTTCTCAGGAATTTGCCATCAATCATATCAGCTAGGATATGTCTCAGATTACTCAGGAATTTGCCATCAATCATATCAGCTAGGATATGTCTCAGATTACTCAAAATTTTGTCATTAATGTCTCAGATTACTCAGGAATTTGCCATCAATCATGTCTCAGATTACTCAGGAATTTACCATCAATTATATCAGCTAGGATATGTCTCATATTACTCAGGAATTGCCATCAATCATGCATTAGATTACTCAGGATATTGCCATCAATCATATCAGCTAGAACATGTCACAGATAACTCAGGAATTTGCCATCAATCATATCAGCTAGGATATGTCTCAGATTACTCAGAATTTTGTCATTAATCATATCAGATAGGATATGTCTCAGATTACTCAGGAATTTGCCATCAATCATGTCTTAGATTACTCTGGAATTTACCATCAATTATATCAGCTAGGATATGTCTCAGATTACTCAGGAATTGCCATCAATCATGCCTTAGATTACTCAGGATATTGCCATCAAACATATCAGCTAGAACATGTCACAGATTACTCAGGAATTTGCCATCAATCATATCAGCTAGAATATGTGTCAGATTACTCAGAATTTTGACTTAAATCATATTAGCTAGACTATGTCTCAAATTACTCAGGAATTTGCCATAAATCAAATCAGCTAGAATATGTCTCAGATTACTCAGGAATATGCCATATCATTTATATCAGCTAGGATATTACTCAGGAATTTGACATCTATCATTTTAGCTAGGATAGTCTCTGATTACTCAGGAATGTGACATCAATCATTTCAGCTAGGAAATGTCTCAGATTATTCAGAATTTTACATCAATCATATCAGCTAGTATATGCCTCAGATTACTAAAAAATGTCATTTATCATATCAGTTACAATATGCCATGGATTACTAAGAAATGCCAAAGTTAAGATGGAAAGGGGGATTTTCCCTTCTACTCAGACACTTTTGATGAATTTCTGTGGAGTTTATAGGCTACAACTGTTAAATCACACACAAAACTTGCCTTCAAGATACCAGTATGCCATTAAAGTTAGTAAAACCCATGTGCAGCAAACATGCATGATTGCTATGCTTGCATGAAGATATAAGATTCTATTGACAGATTGGATAGAAAATAACTTTATAAGGAATTTTGTCATGTTAGTCTGCCTGAAACAACATCATTATTCTGCCAATGTGATAATTTTAGCCACTGCATGGTTACCATACTCAGTGACCTGTGCATCCTTCGTAGATTCAGACCAGCCAGGCCCTGAGGTTATACAACTTTTTATGCTCAACTCAGCTGAGCATAAAATTTATCATGCTCATAAATATTAAAATGCCAACAATTGTTGGCATTTTAACATTTATTAGCATGATAAATACATCTGAAAGTTTCAAACCAAAGTCTTTATTTTTTCAGCATATTAGTTTTATGAGCAGTTGAAATTTCGTGCTCAGCTGAGTTGAGCATGAAAAAAGTTTTATATCCTCGGGGCCTGGACATCTGCCCAGTCTGATCAAAGTCTTCACTGTTAGTATGTAGGAAGCTTGAAGCACACAGTACCCTTTGAGTCCACATTAAAGATTTATGTCGTGCTGCATAATTCATATAGGCCTTAATTATCACCAGAAAACCTGTCTTTGGGGTTTCTGAACGAGTAAGACTCAACCCAGCCTGCTCAGCTACAGAGACAAGCTAGAATATTAGCTATTACACATTGAGGATCCTAGATGAGAGCTCATGTTTTATTGAATTTATTAAATGAGTTGGGGAAAAGCGATAAAATGCGAGGCTTGCCGAGCATTTTATCACTTTTTTGCAACAAGTTTAATAAATTCAATAATACAGGAGCATGAAAATTAGATTATATTTATCACATGACATTAAAATTACTTAAAGAACATATTTTTGGGGTGACAACTTCAAGATTTTGCCAACTTTTATTCAACATAAGAATGGGCGTCATTACGTAACGTTACAACAAGTGTTTTACAGATTTTATTGCATGGCGTTAGATCACTCCCAGACGCGATGTCATGTGATAAATGTACTTCCAAGAGAGTTAATATCAAAGGCACTGATTAGACTGCTCAGATATGCAGGCTGGTCTGTGACTTTGTTCTTCACGTGCAACAAAATCAGGTTTTCTGGCGACAAGGCCCCTGTTATATTTTAACAGGTGGAGTAGCGGGTGTGATAGATATTGGTGCGTCCTGGTTGTCTGATGTGAAGGAAGGAATATGTAGGGATGCCTTCTGGCTCAACAAAGAACAATGCTGCTGGTCGGCCAATGATACAACACTAGAGTATGACAGATGTAAACAGGTTAGTGTTGGGGATTTAGGTCAAGATTAACAAAATTTTTGAATTTAAAATTACAAATATTTTCTTATCCATCAGTTTTAACATTTGTTTTGGGTGCTCAAAAGAACTGCCAAATGTGCTCAAAAGAACAGTCCATATATATTTTGGTTGAGAATTAAGAAAATTAATCTTCTGTTACGCACTCTTAACTGAGAACAATGCTGCTGGTCGGCCAATGAAAAAACACTAGAGTATGACAGATGTAAACAGGTTAGTTTTGGGGATATACAGGTCAAGATGAACGTAAAATTGCGAATATTTTCTTATCCATCAGTTTTAACATTTGTTTTGGGTGCTCAAAAGAACCGTCTCATTGAGACGGTTCTTTTGAGTACCCACAACATATGTTTTGGGTGAGAAATAAAAAAAATAATTTTCTGCTACGCACTCTTAACTAAGAACAATGCTGCTGGTCGGCCAATGATACAACACTAGAGTATGACAGATGTAAACAGGTTAGTGTTGGGAATATACGTCAAGATTAACAAAATTTTCTGAAAGTTAAATTGCGAATATTTTCTTATCCATCAGTTTTAACATTTGTTTTGGGTGCTTAAAAGAACCGTCTCATTGAAATGGTTCTTTTGAGTATCCACAATATATGTTTTGGTTGAGAAATAAGAAAATTAATTTTCTGTTACGCACTCTTAACGAAGAACAATGCTGCGGGTCGGCCAATGATACAACACTAGAGTATGACAGATAAAAACAGGTTAGTGATGGAGATACAGGTCAATATTACAAAATTTTTGAACGTAAAATTGCAAATATTTTCTTATCCATCAATTTTAACAATTATAACATTTGCTTAGGGTGCTAAAAAGAACTGTCTCATTGAGACAGATATTTTGAATACCCATAACATATGTTTTGGTCGAGAGATAAGAAAATTAATTTTCTGTAATACGTTCTTAACTGAGAACAATGCTGCTGGTCGGCCAATGATACAACACTAGAGTATGACAGATGTAAACAGGTTAGTGTTTGGGATATGGGTCAAAATTAACAAAGTTTTTGAATGTAAAATTGTGAATATTTTCTTATCCATCAGTTTAAACATTTGTTTTGGATGCTCAAAAGAACCGTCTGATTGAGACGGTTCTTTTGAGTACCCACAACATATGTTTTGGTTGAGAAATAAGAAAATTATATTTTGATTACAAATTCTTATCTAGATGCCTGGGAGAGTATATTTCTGGGAATATATGTATGATCTGTCGGTAACATTGAATTTGAATTGTAAGTTTCCATTCATTCAGGCTTTCTTCCCAGTTTCTTACTGTAGCAATTTTACTGGAGCAATTATTAGCCAATTTTCCAAATAAAGCCAGTGTATAGATAAGATTGTTGTCCACTGTTCTCATATTTATTGCCCTTTATTAATGTCTTTTAATTTGCTCATTGGCTTCTATTAAAATTTCTTGGGCAATGTTTTGACTTATTGTTCCAAAAAACGATATTTTGTGGCAGCAGTAACTTTGACTCGATTTTTTATAGGCTTGCATGGAGCCTTCCCTATTACAACCATCAATTCATCTCATTCATAGCATGAAATCAATACTATGTTATGAAGAATATGGACCATTTTCCTATGAATGAGGTGGACCTTATAAGTTCAATAAAATAGTTATTTTTTTCTTGTCAATAGGAAATTTTCGAACTCCAGAAATGCTATTCGATCATACCTTAAATATAGACCAATTCTAGAATCTGTGTTGAAGTTGAAAAACCCCCTCTTATTCTTCATTGCAAAACATTTTAAACTGTCATGCATAATATCGTTTTAAAAACTATATCAGGTTCAATAGTTCCTTGAGTGTCTTATCAAATAGTGTTGATTGACTTCTAAATTTTGCTCTCAAAAACATGAAACAGAAAATTGTACTGGAGTGTTATATGCAATAAAGGAGATGTATTGGTAGGCATGTCAGTGTAAGCTTATGCAGAGGTGTGGAAATAGCAAAATTGTATACTTGTTCAGGGACAAGTAAATCACACTAATGTGCTTGTCCAATGAAAATTTTACTTGCCTCAGAGAACAGTCCCAGCTTATCCCTAATACTTTGTTGATAATCATACATAAACTCTTTAAAAAACAGTATGAAACCAGATATAAACTCAAATGAAAACAGTGTAGATCCAGATCAGCTGGCTTCTTCAGAAACCAGCTGATCAGGATCCACACTGTTTTCCATACATTGTCATTGTGAGTTCATGATAATTAATCAAAAAATGAAATATAGAATTGCATTACCTTTCTTTATACTTGTCCCAGGACAAGTAAATGGAAATTTTGAACTTGTCCTTAAAGAAATGTGACCAGGTCGGACATAGGGAGCATAGTGGCTCAGTGGTAGAGTGCTTGACTGGAGACTGAGGGGCAGCGGGTTTGAGCCTCACTGGCATCACTGCGTTGTGTCCTTGAGCAAGACGCATTAATCCTAGCTTAGTACTGGTTCAACCCAGGAAGACCCGTCCCTTTATCAAAACAAACAAACAAAATAATACTTTGTTGATAACCATACATAAACTCTTTAAAAAACAGTGTGGAACCAGGTATAAACTCAAATTAAACAGTGTAGATCCAGATCAGCTGGCTTCTGAAGAAGCCAGTTGATCAGGATCCACACTGTTTTCCATACAACATGGCATTGTGAATCAAAAAATGTATGAAATGTAGAATTGCATTACTTTTCTTTATACTTGTCCTAGGACAAGTATATAATAATTTTGAACTTGTCCTTAATGAAATGTGACCAAGTCGGACATAGGGAGCACAGTGGCTCAGTGGTAGAGTGCTTGACTGGAGACTGAGGGGCCGCGGGTTTGAGCCTCACTGGCGTCACTGCGTTGTGTCCTTGAGCAAGACACATTAATCCTAGCTTAGTACTGGTTGAACCCAGGAAGACCCGTCCCTTTATAACTGAAAGATTGTTGATTAGACGTAAAGAATCAAATCAAACAAAACTTGTCCCAAAGAATAGTCCCAGCTTATCCCTAATACTTTGTTGATAACCAGACATAAACTCTTTAAAAACAGTATGAAACCAGATAAAACCTCAAATGAAAACAGTTTAGATTCAGATCAGCTAGCTTCTGAAGAAGCCAGCTGATCAGGATCCACACTGTTTCCCATACAACATGACATTGTGAGTTCATAATAAGTAATCATAAAATGAAGTATAGGACAAGTAAATAGAAATTTTGAACTTTGTCCTGAATGAAATGGGACCAGGTCGGACAAGTCAGGCATGGTATTTCCACACCCTGGCTTATGCCATGGCCGTTTGCCGTTCATCCACATATTCAGTAACTTTTCATAATTTATATTTTCAGTGGTACACTTGGGCAGAAATCCTAGGTGTGTCCAGCGGTGGAGGAGCATATGTAGTCAAGTATCTTCTTTACCTGATATGTGGGTGTTTCTTTGCTTTACTAGCCGCTATGTTTGTCCGTGTGTTTGCTCCATATGCCTGTGGATCAGGTATACCAGAGGTAAGTATTTGTACCTCAGTAATTATATAGATGATTCTAATGCACTTGCAAATGTAATGTGACATCTGAATGGATAGCGTCATAAATTTGTAACAGTATATCCTGCGATATACTGTTTACAAAGTTATGGTTGGAGTCTTTTTATCAACATCCATACTTTGTTAGCTCACCTGAGCCAAAGGCTCATGGGTGAGCTAATAGTATACCAGTCACTCCGGCGTTCATCGTCCGTTGTCTGTCCGTCGGTCCATTATTTCAAACATCTTCTCCTCTGAAACCACTGGGCCAATTAAATTCAAATTTCATATGAAGACTCCTTAGGATACGGGAACGAAAGTTTGTTCAAATGGTCCTGGTCACATGACCAAGATGGCCGCCACACCCATATATGGTAAAAACCCTTTAAAAATTTTCTTCTCCAGAACCAGATGGCCGATGACCTTGGGACTTGGTATGTAGCATTTGGGTTGTGGGGCCTACCAAGTTTGTTCAAATGATGATCCAAGGTTGACCTTGACCTACTTAACGTCAAGGTCAAATTTGCTTCCTAAAACATTTAAATGGGAAAATTTCTGAAAAGTTGATTTTTTTTTAAACTGTGGAAGCCTTAGTCATTATTCTCACTTGATATGTTTAACCTAATGAGACAATGGGTATAAATAAGTTCCAAAAGTCAAGGTTGATCTTTGACCTTTGGTCGCTCATATTGGAGTCCCATCAATATATTAAAACATGGTTTTCTCACAAACCATTTGCCCAATTGAACTCAAGTTTTCATATGAAGACTCCTTATGATAAGTTAGCCAAAATGTATGCAAAATAGTTTGGTCACATGACCAAGATGGCCGCCACTCCCATATATGGTAAAACCCTTTAAAAATCTTCTTCTTTGGAACCAGAAAGCCGATGACCTTGGGACTTGGTATGTAGCATTGGGGATGTAGGGCCTACTAAATTTGTTCAAATGATGATCTAGGTTGACCTTGACCTACTTAATGTCAAGGTCAAATTTGCTTCCTAATGCATTTAAATGGGAAAATTTCTGAAAAGTTGATTTTTTAGCTCACCTGAGACGAAGGCTCATGGGTGAGCTAATAGTATACCAGTCACTCCGGCGTCCGTCCTTCGTCTGTCGTCCGTCAACCGTCCGTCCGTCCACAGTTTCAAACATCTTCTCCTCTGAAACCACTGGGCCAATTAAATTCAAATTACATATGGAGACTCCTTGGGACGCGGGAATGAAAGTTTGTTCAAATGGTTCTGGTCACATGACCAAGATGGCCGCCACGCCCATATATGGTAAAAACCCTTTAAAAATCTTCTTCTCCAGAACCAGAAGGCCGATGACCTTGGGACTTGGTATGTAGCATTGGGGTAGTGGGGCCTACCAAGTTTGTTCAAATGATGATCCTAGGTTGACCTTGACCTACCTAACGTCAAGGTCAAATTTGCTTCCTAATGCATTTAAATGGGAAAAATTCTGAAAAGTTGATTTTTTGGAAAACTGTGGAAGCCTTAGTCATTATTCTCACTTGATATGTTTAAACTAATGAGAGAATGGCTATAAATAAGTTCCAAAGGTCAAGGATGACCTTTGACCTTTCAGCTTAGGTCGCTCATATTGGAGTCCCATCAATATATTAAAACATAGTTTTCTCACAAACCATCAGTCCAATTGAACTCAAATTTCATGTGAAGACTCCTTATGATAAGTTAGCTACAATTTATGCAAAATACTTTGGTCACATGACCAAGATGACCGCCATGCCCATATATGGTAGAAACCCTTTAATAATCTTCTTCTCCAGAACCAGAAGGCCGATGACCTTGGGACTTGGTATGTAGCATTAGGGTAGTGGGGCCTACCAAGTTTGTTCAAATGATGATCCTAGGTTGACCTTGACCTACTTAAAGTTAAGGTCAAATTAGCTTCCTAATGCATTTAAATGGGACTTTTTTTGAAAAGTTGATTTTTTGAATACTGTTGAAGCCAAAGTCATTATTCTCACTTGATATGATAAGCCTAATGAGACAATGGGTTTTAATAAATAAGTTTCAAAGGTCAAGGTTTACCTTTAACTTTTCAGTCAAGGTTGCTCTTATTCAAGTCCCATCACTACATTAAAACATAGTTTCCTCAGAAACCACCAGGCAAATTGAACTCAAATTTCATATGGAGACTCCTTATGATAGGTTAGCCAAAATTTGTCCCAATTGTACTGGTCACATGACCAAGATGGCCACCACATCCATATATTGTAAAAACCCTTTAAATATCTTCTTCTCTGGAACCAAGAGGCGAATGGCCTTTGGACTTGGTATGTAACATTGGGGATGTGGGCCCTACCAGATTTGCACAAATGATGAATCAAGGTTGACCTTGACCTACTTTATGGCAAGGTCAAATTTGATTCCTATTGCATTGATATGGGAAAATCTTGAAATGTTCATTTTTCTATGACTGTTTAAAAGCCGAAATCATAATACTTGCAAGAAATGTTTAACCTAATGAGACAACGGTTTTATATAAGTACCAAATGTCAAGCTGACTTATGACCTTTTATCCAAGGCCACTCATTTGGACAGCCACATACCTATCTAAACATCATCACTGGGCTGTTTGATGGAGTATTCATTAGATTGTTTTAGGTCACTTAACCAAAATGGCCGCAACCCCCATAAAACAAAATATGTTTCATTATAAGCCATAGTTGATCTTGACCTATTTTAACATTATTAAGGAGATCAGGTGAGCCCTTTAGGAACGTCAGGTCCTCTAGTTTTAAAACTGTGGAAGCCTTAGTCATTATTCTCACTCGATATGTTTAACCTAATGAGACAATGGGTATAAATAAGTTCCAAAGGTCAAAATTGACCTTTGACCTTTCAGCTAAGGTCGCTCATATTGGAGTCCCATCAATATATTAAAACATAGTTTTCTCACAAACCATTGGCCCAATTGAACTCGAATTTCATGTGAAGACTCCTAATTAAAAGTAAGCCAAAATGTATGCAAAATATTTTGGTCACATGACCAAGATGACCGCCACTCCCATATATGGTAAAAAACATTTAAAAATCTTCTTATCCAGAACCAGAAGGCCTGTGATATTGGGACTTGGTATGTAGCATTGGGGATGTGGGGCCTTCAAAGTTTGTTCAAATGATGATCCTAAATTGACCTTGACCTACTTAAGGTGAAGGTCAAATTTGCTTCCTATTGCATTTAAATGTGTTTTTTTTTGAAAAGTTGATTTTTTTTAATACTGTTGAAGCCAAGGTCATTATTCTCATTTGATATGTTAAACCTAATGAGACAATGGCTATAAATAAGTTTCAAAGGTCAAGGCCACCACACCCATATATGGTAAAAACCCTTTAAATATCTTATTCTCTGGAACAAAAGGCCAATGGCCTTGGGACTTGGTATGTAGCATTGGGGATGTGGTCTCTACCAGGTTTGCACAAATGATGAATCTAGCTTGACATACTTTATGGCAAGGTCAAATTTGATTTCTAATGCATTTATATAGGGAAAATCTTGAAATGTTCATTTTTCTATAACTGTTTTAGCGGGAATCATAATACTTTCGAGAAATGTTTAACCTTATGAGACAATGGCTTTATATAAGTACCAAATGTCAAGCTGACCTGTGACCGTTTATCCAATGCCACTCATTTGGACTGCCACATACCTTTATTAACATTGGTTTCTCAGAAATCACTGGGCTGTTTGATGGAGTATTCATTAGATTGTTTTAAGTCACTTGACCAAAATGGCTGCAACCCCCATATATGGTAAAACAAAATACAGCGCCCTAGATAAGCTTTTGGGTCAATTGGGTATTTACGCAACCTGGTTATCCTCAATTGCGTACTTGCAAAAACAATTGCGTATTTTTTTATAATATTTTACGCCAAGTTTTTGGCAGTGATTTCATACGTTTTCTTATTGAATAAAGCCATCGTGAATGTCCCTACATATTATATCATCATCTGCCTTTCTGAGTTTCAAACTAGCGGATTTTTATTGTATGTGAAGCAAATCTCATAGCCTTGTTGACATTAGCTGCTCGCATCCATTTTGCAAAAGTTTTTCCACTAAAATACTTGACTGGCGGCGATTTTTTATTCATAAAATTGCAATTATACTGTGTACTCGCTAGTAAAAAAAATAATACCAGACTGGCATTTGTATATTACACAAATGGAAACGAAATGGACCAAACAGTACGCAATGACATCGCATGTAATTGCATACCGATAGACAAAATTGCTTTTCGGTACGCAAACATTTAATTTTAATTGCTTTTTTGATGATTTTAATTGCGTATTTACGCAAATACGCTGCTTATCTAGGGCGCTGAAAATATGTTTTATTATAAGCTGTAGTTGACCTTGACCTATTTTAACATTATTAAAGAGGTCAGGTGAGCGCCTCAGGACCTTCAGGTCCACTAGTTTATGTGAGCAGCCAAGGCTCTGGCAAGTCTGTGCATTTACACAGGCTCAACTGAGCCTTCGCTTCTTGTCAATGTGATAAGTACCAAATCTCATGAGCTGGCTCATGTATATTGCTACTGAGTCAACTCATGAGATGATAGTATTTACCACCTTTGGAACTGGCAATGCCTCAAGCTCCTAAAAGCCTAAGCTGTTACATATATGACGTACTGCAGAAGATCCCTACAAGAATGGCTTTAATGTCATATGTTAATTATAGCCCTGCTTTGAAAAGGGGGTGGGCTATATTGGATTTGGGTTGTCTTTCATTTCATCCATCATTCCATTCGCCATAATTTTGTTATCCCCTGACGAAGTCTGAGGGATATAGTTTTGGCGTCGTCCGTCCGTCCATCCGTCCATTCCGTCGGTCCGTCCACATTTTTTGTCTGTCTGGAACCATATCTCAGTACCTATTGGTCAGATTTAATTCATTCTTGGTACAAATGATTGATACCATGGACTCTCGATATCCTATAAGTTTGGTAAAAATCGATCCCTTAACACTTGAGTTATTGCCCTTGTTTAAGTATAGGCAATTATAAGGCAAAACCTATATTAGCTTTTTTGTGTGATGATCTTCACATTTCATCAAAGCTATTATATTTAACAACTTCTCACTATAGGCCATGATTGCCAAGTGCCTGTAGATAAGAATGGCTGTGTCAAAGTTTTACCCCACCCCCTTTGACCCCACCTAAGGGGTCAAAGGTCAAATATTTAAGTTTCGCAATTACTAAGGCAATTATTAATATTTTTGGCTGAAATTTCGCGTGCAGGCAGAGCAGCAATAGATATGAAACATATCAAACAGGATTTCAGTTTGAAGGCCTGGGTCCGAGCCCCTTGGGTGGACTTAGGGGGGTGGGGCCGAGGCCAAAATTAAACTTTTTCAGAATATGGTCGTGTTGCATATCAAATTACTGCTGACAATGCTGGCAGCAACATGGTAGCAAATATTTTGCCCACAGACACACCCTGGACCCAGGAGGTGGGGTCAAAAGGTCAAACTATATCTTTTCAAGTAGTCATGTTGCATATCAAATTAAAGGGAATTGAGCACAGAGCACCATGAAAACAAATATGCTGTCATTACACACACCAACGACCCCTGGGGTGGGGTCAAAAGGTCATTTTTTGTTCTTTTCTAAAAGTGGTCATGTTGCATATCAAAGTAAAGTGGAAGAAGTGTAGACCTACATGCAAGGTAACACTTTGAATTTACACACAATCTTGACCTCTGAGGTTAGGTTTAAAGGTCAGATATTGAAATTGTGCAGATGTAAGTATATCTTTTATTGAACTAGGCACTAAAACATACTCGACAGGGGTTTGTTATGATCTGAATGATACTGTAGGTGAACTAAGGGTTCGATAAATGGGATTTATGTTTTGTGATTTACATGTTTCTCTCAAATAACCCTTTGTCGGGGGATATAAATTCGTCGAATTTGCCTTGTTTCCATTCAATATCTTCAGAACAAACTGATAGCATTTTACCAAATTTTGTATATGCATTGATATTGACATGATCTAGATTTGAATTGTTACACATCATTTTTCACTCATTTGTAACAGACTTACGACCCTTGATTGATGTCAGCTCAATATCTTCAGAACTCTTTTATAGAATATTTGACCAAATTTTGTAAGTGCATTGATATTGACAAGATCTCGATTAGGATTGTAAAAACCTGTCATTTTTTGCAAATTTGTAACCGAGTTATGGCCCTCGATTTATGTCGGATTTTCGTTTCCACTCAATATCTTGTGAACTAATTGATAGAATTTCACCATTTTTTTATGTGCATTGATATTGACAAGATCTAGGTTGGGATTGTTATCTGTCATTTTTCACAAATTTGGAACAGAGTTATGGCCCTTGATTGATGTTCCGCTCAATAATTTGAGTACAAATTGATAGAATTTCACCAAATTTTATACATTCATTTACATTGACAAGATCTAGCTTCAGATGGGTACCTGTCATTTTTTGCAAATTTATAACAGAGTTATGGTCCTTGATAGATGTCTGAATTTTGTTTCTGCTAAATATCTTCAAAACAAATGGACAGAATTTGCTCAAACTTTGTATTTGGTTTAATACGGACAAGATCGAGGTCGGGATTGTTCCTGTCATTTTTCTCGATTTTTTTATAGAGTTATGGCCCTTGATTGATATCAGAATTTTGTTTCTGCTCAATATCTTGGAACAAATGGATGGAATTTCACCAAATTTTATATATGCATTTATATTGGCAAGATCGAGGATGGGATTGTTACCAGTCATTTTTCACAAATTTGTAACACAGTTATGGCCCTTGATTGATGTTTTTTAAAGCGCTACAGCGGGGCTATAGTCAAATTCTCTGACAATTCTAGTTTCTATTCAAGGAATTGTATATTTAGCACTTCCAATTGGTATATGCAAGTTCCTTCACGGCAGATATGAGATTTCGTTTTACTTGAAAAGTAAAATAATCTGGTCCCAATAACTTGGAATTAACCAGATTGGACTATGCATAATATGGGCCTCAACCCGAGAAAACCTGTCATCGGGAGTTTGCGAACAACAAAGGGGCAGACCAGCCTACGCATCCGTGCAGACTGATCAGCACCTTTGTTATTCCCTTTTTAGAAAGTACCATATCTAGTCTTGCTACAAGAGAAATTTCAATTTTTTAGCTAGTCTCTAGCTGGTTTGAGTCTCGCTTCTTCAGAAACTCTGAAGACCGGTTTTGTCGTGTCAAGGCCCATATGGTCCCTGCAAGGAAACACTTCTAATTCCAGGGGTGATAAAGTGCAGGAATAATCAGGATTTCCTGATTGATCACTCATGCATTTTGCATATAAGATCAAATTTATTATTGCTGTAATTTGTTATCAGAACCTATCATGATCTTTTAATCAGATATTTACTATAAGATAAGCATAAACTGAGTGCTTTCTATGGATGTTTTGTTCTTTTAAACATTTTATTGGTGATTTCTGAACATTTTTGGCCAAGTTCAGGATTGAGCTCAAAGATTTTCCTGATTGGACTGTTACCACCCCTGTAATTCTTTTTGTGCCTGCAATATATACTTTATTTTCAACTTTAACCATTTGTGTTTCAGATTAAAACAATACTCAGTGGTTTTATCATCAGAGGGTATCTTGGAAAGTGGACCCTTCTGACGAAATCTCTTGGTATGATGTTGGCGGTAGCATCAGGACTGAGTCTTGGGAAAGAGGGACCATACGTCCATGTAGCCTGCTGTATAGGAAATATTTTCTCATACTTGTTTCCCAAATATGGTAGTAATGAAGCTAAGAAAAGGGAGGTAATACTGATTTTATTTATGTTTGTAAGAAAAGTAGTAGTTTAGAAGTATTGATGTACAAGGACCTCTGATTAATGAAATTTGGGTCTTTCTATTTCAAAAGATTGATGCAAAATGCGTAAAATGAGCCAGTTGAGCTGGAACATCTGTGTATGTCAAAGCTTTTATAGTAAATGTAAATAAATGCCCGAAACCCTTTTTTCAAGAACATCATATCAATATTGTAAATACAGTCAGGCTTCAAAGCTTTTGGTTTATCTGTAGATACAGTAAAACCTGTGTAAAACAGTCATTCTCAATAAGACCAAATCTTGGTTTTCAAGACCAATTACATGTATCACTTAATGCAGGTCAAAAGTATTGCAGAATGCTCCAATACTGCAATACTTTTGACCTCTATTAAGCTACCATTTGTCATTAAGGTCTTTGTTTGTCTATTTTTGCATGGCCGTTTTACATAGGTTTTACTGTAGATATAGATGATTTGGGATCTCTCGGTATTTACCTGTATATAAATCTTCACTATTTTAATGGCAGTCACGCCCTAATGCTTTTCAATGATTTGTAGTAGATATAACCTATTTTGTTGTGTCAGCCAGGCCACTCTATGCAATGTTCAGTTGCTGATCTGACTTCCATGGATTAACTGGTCATAAGTTCCCTGATCTGAATGCTTGTAATAGATCAGTCTTCAGCAGCAACAGTCTGATCAGAGTATGCTCTGTTTAGTTTACCATACCATCTGCACCTTAGTTACATTACTGAAATGAAATTTCTTGTGTGTCTCAAAAGAGAAGCTCAGTGGCTCAGTTGGTAGAGTGTTAGACTTGAGATCAAAGGGATGCTAGCTTGAGACTCAGCGGAGGCACTGTGTTGTGTCATTGAGCAAGACATTTTCTTCTCCAGCCTTTGCCCATGTAAGAGAGGCTGTCAGCTCATGTAAGAAATTTCTATCTTACATGACCATGTGACTGCTTTCTTACGTCTGCAGATTAAAATATTCATTTTTTCCAAAAAATGGTATTCAAAGAATCAATATATTGCACCTAAGTAACTCAAAGGCACCAAGCAAGGTTAAGCGTCATTTACTTACGTCATTGAAAGTTAATTACGTCACCAAACTTACGTCAAGGGACAATATGGGTAATGTGACGCTAACAGCACAGGGAGAATTATAACAGAATTTTATTTTGCATTTAACTTAACTAATACCCCAATCGTATTTCCCAGTCAATTATAAGGTGCAAACTATGTTTACACTCATTGTCATACCTGATAAAAACACATTAATAATAATCCAATGAGTAAAAGATTAAAAATTTCAAGTCTTATGGGCGTTTTATGTTCCAACAAAAAAGCTTCGACAAGTTGGAGAAAAACAATCCATCATGAGCCTGTCCATTTAGGATAGATAAACCGCACCCTCGGGGTCAGAATTTAACCAGGGACTTGGCAAGCCTCTTCCCTGGTAAAAATTTCCACCCTCGGGTGAGATATCTCTATCCTACATGGACACTCATGGTGGACTGTTATAATCCTCTGCTTAGTACTAATTCAACCCAGGAAGACCGGAAAACATCTGGACAGGACTGAAGCATCAACAAAAAAAAAAAAAAAAAAATTATGTGTTAAAAATTGCATTGCGATTGCAAAATATTTTCTTGCATGTGATATGCTCTCTATTAAAATTCAAAATTAGCTGCCGAATATCAGCCCTTATCCTGCCAATATTTTTGTCATGAAAATGTCGTCTGCTTTTTATGTCTGCTGCATGTATTCAAAAATGCACTACAGAAAATGTTTACTATGGAAGCAAACACTGTGAGCCCTGATCAGACTGCTCTTTTAGGAGCAGTCTGATCTGGGTCCATATTGTTTGCTATATTGGCTACCAAAGTACATAAGCAAGTCAGAGAACAGACAACAGTTTTTCAGAATGGCGGGAGAAGGATTACAACCATGCATCTACCAATTTAGCAACATATACTAATGAAACATCTCGTGATAAGTTGTCAAAAGCATAAAAAAGGCAGTCTAGTATTGTCATCCAGGTACAAGACAAACTACATGATAACTTGTTCATTTTTAACTTGTGCATTTCAGTGAAGCAATGCAAGTAGTTGAGAATTTGATAAGAAAAGCTTATGGTGAAACACTTAATTAATAGAAAGACATATGTTGTAGGTACACAACACCAACAACATATGTTACTGAAAAAAAGGAAACTGTATTTAAATTTACACTTCAACCCAGTATCATGTCCATTGTCTTTTCCTCTTTCAAACATCTCAAACTGCCAATCATTATTATAATACCTGTCACTATACCACGACTTGTTTATTTTTGGATGACAGCTATATCTCAGGGAGTGCAGTGGTTCAGTGGTAGAGTGCTTTTGTCTCGAGACCGAGAGGCGGCGGGTTCAAGCCTCACCGGCGTCACTGTGTTGTGTCCTTGAGCAAGACACATTTATCCTAGCTTAGTACTGGTTTAACCCAGGAAACCCGTCCCTGTTTAACTGAAAGATTGTTGATGGGAGGTAAAGAATCAAATCAATCAAACAAACAAACAAAACCCAGTATCATGTCCATTGTCTTTGCCTCTTTCAAACATCTCAAACTGCCAATCAGTATTATAATACCTGTCACTATATTACAACTTGTTTATTTTTGGATGACAGCTATATCTCCAAATTTGATTTCATGAACTGCTTTTTGCTAACCTGGTAGTTGCGTGGTTGTAATGAAATGTGATACTCATGTATTGTTCACATTATTTCAGGTACTGTCACGAACTGCTTTTTGCTAACCTGGTAGTTGCGTGGTTGTAATGAATTGTGATACTAATGTATTGTTTACATTTTTTCAGGTACTGTCGGCGGCATCAGCTGCTGGGGTCAGTGTGGCCTTTGGTGCTCCCATAGGTGGTGTACTCTTTAGTCTTGAAGAAGTAAGTTGATTTCAGGGGGCCTCGGATGAATATGTGTAAACCATAAGAGCACCAATCACAACAAACGTCGTCTGCTTATGTTGTCTGCTAAAATGTTTCAGAAGCCTCTTGGTCAAACAGTATGGAGGGAGCGCAGTGGCTCAGTGGTAGAGTGCTTGACTCGAGACCGAGGGGCAGCGGGTTTGAGCCTCACCAGCGTCACTGCGTTGTGTCCTTGAGCAAGACACAAGAATATGTGTAAACCCTAAGAGCACCAATCACAACAAACGTCGTCTGCTTATGTTGTCTGCTAAAATGTTTCAGAAGCCTCTTGGTCAAACAGTATGGAGGGAGCGCAGTGGCTCAGTGGTAGAGTGCTTGACTCGAGACCGAGGGGCAGCGGGTTTGAGCCTCACCAGCGTCACTGCGTTGTGGTCCTTGAGCAAGACACATTTATCCTAGCTTAGTGCTGGTTCAACCCAGGAAGACCCGTACCTGTTTAACTGAAAGATTGTTGATGGGACAAATCAAATCAAACAAACAAACAACAAACGTTGATTGCTTTTGTTGTCTGCTGAAATGTTTCAGAAGCCTCTAGGTCAAACAGTGTGGACCCAGATCAGACTGCTCCCATAGTAGCAGTCTGATCTGAGTCCACACTGTTTGCCTCTAAACTTACATTTGTCAATAATTTGATCAAATGTATGCAGCAGACGACTTGAACAGATGGCATTTTTAGATGTAATTTTTGCAAGCGCTTTAAAGGTTAATTTTATGGGATGAGAATACAGGGGCAAGGTTGAACAGTTAGCTCTTTCCTTGCTAGCAATTTTCTTTTGTTGTCTGCTGATAACGTTTGCAAACAGTTTGGATCCAGATCAGGACTGACAGAACGCCAGTCCCAATTGGGATCCAAACCGTTTGACACTGTGATAGTTTCCCTGAAAGAATTATTTGAAAAGTTAATTTTGGAAAAAGTCAGCAGACGACATGCCACAACAAAAGCCTGAAAAAATTCCCAGCATGCAAAAAATTAAATCTTTTGTGAAAAGTTCTTGTCCCTCCACCATGATATCATGTCACAGACACCGGATGGCGTAGCTCAGTGGGTAACGTGTCTGGCTACAGATGCGTGTCTGACTGCAGATCCAGGGGTCACAAGGTCGATCACAGCCTGGTCCCATACTCCCAATACTTTCGTGGAGATTGATCATGAAATTATTTCTACGGTCATTCTCCTCCCTTCCACAGAATCATTCAAGAAGGGTTTTGTCAGTTACAAGCAAAAGTATGTGCATGAAGTACTGGTTAACTGCTTGTTCAAGCTTGCCCAGGAAAAAGTGTGGTTAGGTGAACTGACCGTTCCGCCATGACCATAGCTGTTGACTTGGGACGTAAAGCAACAAAACAAGCAAATTATCCACTAAATAACGTTCACATCAAATGATAAAGTGAAAAACAAAGGCACTGATCAGACTGTTTGGAAGCTCAGATTGGTCTGCCCCTTTGTTGTTTGAATGCAAAAAAATCAAACTTTTTCGCAATGATGCCTATTTCATTTCAAATTTTTGCAATCACTTGATCTTCGGATAGACTTTGAGGCTAAAAGTTAGGAAATGCCAGGGCTGCTATATTCACACAAACAAACTATCAAACCTATTCTATTTGACATTGATCGTTGAACTTCAAATGACATTCTAAAGTGTTGAAAACTTATCTCATTCTGTTCTCAAATAAAATGCTGGTTATGAGGACTGGAATTCACCAAAGTGCTTGTCAGAATAGCAAACAGGGAAGACCCTGATCAGACTGCTTCTTCAGAAGCAGTCTGATCTGGGTCTGCACTCTTTGTCTTAATAATAGTGCATCACAGTATGAAGTTTTAGAGCATCTTTCATAACACGAGAGGGGGAATGCAGTGGCTCAGTGGTAGAGTGCTTGACTTTAGACCCAGGGGCCGTGGGTTAGAGCCTCACCGGCGTCAGTGCATTAATCCTAGCTTAGTACTGGTTCAACCCAGGAAGACCCGTCCCTACATAACTGAAAGATTGTTGATGGGACGTAAAGAATCAAATCAAACAAAGAAACAAACATAACACGAGACCTTTGACAGGCTTAATGTAATTTTTTGTCTGAGAAAGTGACTGAGTAATCTAGCCAGGGCTGCCACCACTATTGACTCCAGGGCTTTGTCCATGGCTTGGACAAGACTAACCTGACCTACGTTTTGTCTATAATAGGACTCCTCAGGGGTTTCCTGTAATATTAGTCGACCACCAATTAAGCAATAAAGATTAGCTGTCAATAATATAAACTTGGCTATCTATTATTGTCATCCAGGTGCATGCCAAACTACACAAAAACTTATTCATTTCTACATTCTCATTACAAGCAGTTGAGAAGTTTGTGAGAAAAAAAAGATTATGGTGAAAAACACTCATTTATTGCAAAATCATATGTTGTAGGTGCACATTGAAATTGCCTTAATGAGGCAATTCCAAAATTTGCACCAACAACATATGTTACTGAAATTAAGAAAACCTATTATGAAATATACATTTATCAATAATCATGTCTATTAACTTTGCCTCTTTCAAGCATCTCAATCTGCCTATCAGTATTAAAATACCTGTCACTAAATGGCAAATTGTTTATATTTACACGACAGCTATATCACCAAATTTGATTTCAGAACTATGCTTTTGCTAAGCTGGTGGTTGCATGGTTGTAAGCGACCACCAATGCAGTCATTTTCCTTCTAAAATATAACTTTTTGTTCATTTTCAGGTTAGTTACTATTTTCCTTTAAAAACTCTGTGGCGGTCGTTCTTCTGCGCCCTGGCGGCGGCCTTCGTCCTTCGATCCATCAATCCATTTGGGAATGATCATCTTGTCATGTTTTATATAGAATATAACGAACCCTGGTATTTACAGGAGTTGGTGCCATTTATACTTATAGGAGCTTTAGGGGTAAGTATAGTAAACCCTGTCTTAAACGGCCACTCTCAAAACAACCAAAATTGGTTTTTTAAGACGAATTATCGCTTAATGTAGGGCAAAAGTATTGCAGAAAGCATTCTGCAATACTTTCTACCTTCATTAAGCTACCATTTGTCTTTAAAAGCTTTCTTTTGTCTATTTTTGAGTGGCTGCTTAAGACAGGTTTTACTTTATCAACTACTGTTCTAATGCACATGCTTTTGTAATGTGACGTCTGATTGGATAACGTCAAAAATTCGCGATAGTATATCCTGTGATATACTGTCAGAAATATTTTGACATCATTAATTATGTCACATTTCATCAGATAACGCGCAGCTTTATGCAGCTTACAATGCTCCAATTTGAGGCGAGACTGCAGAAGTGCATTAGGATTGAGATAACCACCTATTCAAAATTTTCATTTGGGGAGGTATATCGTTAGATATACGGTCAGAAATCACATTTTACAGCTCCGCTCGCTAGTTGCCTTAAACCTAAATTTCCGACCGTATCTCCGATGATATACCTCCCCAAATGAAAATTTTGAATACAGTTATCCCCTAATTTTACATGGGTCCTCATAAGCTAAAGGTTTGTGCTTAAAATTGTGATTATCTTCTTATGCATCAGTTGAAACAAATATTTTGGAAGCTCATAAGAATCATCTCTCCAAGACGGTTCTTTTGAGTACCCACAACATATGTTTTGGTCAAGAAAAAAGAAAATAATTTTAATTTTATTTACCTCGCTTATCTGGAGGTATGCTGTCCAAAAACAATCACCTGAAAGTAATATGCATGACTCGTGTTGAAGTTTGCTAGTTAGTATTCTGTGAATGGCTGAGTTTAGTTAAGGCTAAGCCCTCATGGCGCCTTAACACATTTAAGCCTAGCAACCTTTTTATGGGACATCGGCAAACAGTGCAGAACCAGACCAGACGCCGCAGAACGCAGCGTCTGATCAGCTTCTTCACTGTTTGCTCACTGAATGTACTTTTTTAAATTTGAATGAAATTGAAACTTAGTACCCAACAGCCCTTAAATGTGAAATATTTACATTCTCAGTGCAGTTGCCTTAAATGAAACCAACATTTCTAGCTGCTTGCATTTCTCCATGCAAAACATTGAAATGTCATGTGATCTAGACCGCGCCTCTGGGCGGAGTAACGTCAATGTCAGCCAAATTCTTTCTTTGTTTATCAACGTTTGTGTGACATCATTCACATATCTTCACGACGTTATGTACAGGAGGTTTGCTCCCTGGCTGTTCCAACACCTCCGTTACAAATAAGATATTTCATTGTATAAGGATAACTAGCGGGGTTGGGTGGAAGATAATTTAGTAAATTTGATTGATAATATAGATTGTAAATATAAGGATTGAAAATCATATTTCCAGCTTGCACTGTATGATGAAAAACATTAGCTATTTTAATGTTTCTGAGAAGCAGACATTAAAATAGCTAATGTTTTTCATCATCCAGTGCAAGCTTAAAATATGAATTTCAATCCTTAAATGGATTTACCTAATTGATAAGATCGGAAATTTCCATTAGGCTTAAATGGGTTAAAAGCAGAATTGAACTTTAAAAGACAAAATTAGCTACCTTTCATGCAGTTATCCAATTGTTATCAAGGAGTAAGCATCCACAGTAGTTCCATTAGTTTTTATTTCTATTTTGGGGAGCGCAGTGGCTCAGTGGTAGAGTGCTTGACTTAAGACTGGCGTCATTGCGTTGTGGTCCTTGAGCAAGACACATTTGCCCTAGCTTAGTACTGGTTCAACTCAGGAAGATCTGTCCCTGTTTATCTGAAAGATTGTTGATGGGCGTAAAGATTCAAATCAAACAAACAAACAAAATTATCTCTATTTTGATTGGCTGTTGCTCTGCTAGTGAATCTACCTGTGAAATGATTGACAGCTCCTATCAGCTCAGCGACCATATTGTAACAAATGAGCATCATAAAAATTTAACCAATCTTATAATAAGGTAACACAATAGGCAGAATGTTTCTTGAGCTGCACCCACTTACTGCCTCATGTAGGTAGCTAAACATGTGCTGGGGGGTAAGGGTTCCTGCCTTTAACTCTTTCCTAGCTGATAGAAACTTTTGTCATCTGGTGATAACTTTTTTGCAAACAGTTTGGACCCAGATCAGGACCGACATAATGTCGGTCCTGATCTGGATCCAAACCATTTGACACTCTGATAATGTTCCTGAAAGAATTTTATGAAAAAGTTAATTTTGAGATAAGTCAACAAAAGCACGAAAAAATTACCAACATGCAACTCCTGATAGCTAAACCATATAGATACAGTCAAACCTGCCTTAAGCAAGCGGTCAAGGGATAACCCAAAATCGCTTGCTTAAGACAGGTGGCTGCTTAATAGAGGTTCAGCTAATATGGCCATATGATCGAGGATACCCATATAATAAAGTTAAAAATTTAGAAGAATAAGGGTACACTGGTGCAGTTATTGCATTTCTTCATAAAATATATAAATGAAAGAAAAAAAAAACATATAACAAAAATATGAATTAAAACAAAATCATGTCCATTCAGTCTAAAGATTCCCATGTATGTCAAAAGAGTTTGCCTTTGGATTTAGAGACAACACTGCTAACCCTATTTTTTCTAGAAGCTAAAACTTGATTTTGATAAGCAAATGCATGTTTAATGGCCATCGTATATTGAACATGAAGGGAATATTTGTTAGAATTGTAAATTTATTCAGGTGAAAAAGAATCGAAAAATTGTTAAAATTTTGTCACTCAAAAATAACTTCTTTTTTTTTTCTCAAAAGCTATTGCTTGTTGACTCTTAGCAAACATTGCATCCTTGTGTAGTAAGTATGCCTCCAGCAAAGAGTATTACTTTGCATTTTGTTTTTCACACATTTACCGTTAAACATCTGTCACGGTATGGATGGATGCACTTTGGCAGCGGCAAAACGCTTTGAAGTCGACAAATTTATCGGCTGACTATCTACGACTGGTTACCCGCTTGCAATAATGGTTACCCGCTTACAAAAAAATCAACAAGTGGTGTTCGATTAGCGTACCGGTAATCAGGTTTTCGGTTACTGTTGACGCTGTTTTTAATCCATATGCGCTGGTTTCCTGTACCATGCCATAGTATTTGATTAGCGTAAACACTCGAACTTAGATGAATTCGGCTGCGTGGCCGTTGTGGATCGAATGCGCCACAAACTTCCAAATAGTTGGGCCCAATACCCTCCGCATAGGGTAGCGGCCGTTGAAGAATTTATTCTGGGAGACACCACTGCTGGGGAGTTAAATTGCACCAAGCATATGACCGGTGCAAAAAAGTTAAAATCGATGAAATTTAATCAACCTGGCCGCTAACAAATGGCCGTTGAAGGACACACTTTCAGCGTTTTGGGGCGAATTTCGTTGACCGCTGGCCGCGTTGGACAGGTGCACGCTTAATAAAGGTGCATTTGCATTGAAAATCGTTCGGGGGGCTCTGAAATGGCCGCTTATGAGAGGGTCACGCTTAATAGAGGTGGCCGCAACAGCAGGTTTGACTGTACTCTCAAATAGACTTTCCGACTGCATTATGGTTGAAAGAGTGCTGAAACTCTTATTGAACCAATAAAAATCGAAAGTTCAGAAAGTTCTCCCATTTTGTCAGATTTATTTTTCTTGTAAAATAGGTGTACAGTACCAGAATTTTATAGGAACGTGTTTATCGCGCGAAAAAGTAAATTAGACTTAATGAGAATACTTTCTAAGCTCGTACGAGGGGCATTTGGAAAGTTCTTAGCATGGACTTTTATCTCAGTAACCGATTTACAAACCCCATCATGTTTGGTATCATTTGAAAGAGCTATTTTTTTTCTATGCTATGGCACAAATTTCATGAGGATATTATAATGCAGACACGAAAAATATTATTGTGAATACATGTACTGTTTGTATACTGGAAATGCAAAATTTCAGTGGAAAATATAACATTTTACCTTTTGAAAAGTGTGCAGAACATTAACAATAGTTTATGAAATTAGATAATTTTGTACCATTTGGAAGGCCATGATGTGGTACAATTATTATACAATTGATGACCGAGTTGGGTGTTTCTAATAATTAAATACTGGAACAGCAATACCTAAACCGCCTAGAAAGCAAAGCAGTGGGCTAATTTTTTCGACTAAAAATCGCATGTCTCAATGCACATATTTTGAAAATATATAACCGACAGTAGTTTAAAAATGCCATGCGTTGGTATTTTTGTCATGCACACTTTATAATCTTAGTATTGAAACCAAAATAAAATTTGTAAACCAGAAAAAAGGGAAGATAATTCGTATAATCTTTCCATGGGGCAGAGTAATTTTAGCTATAAGTTGACGTTCTGGTTCATTTCAATTGAAAACCGTGGCAAATAAAAAAGTAAAAACACATTGAGAGTAAAAATCAATCAATTTTGTGATGGTTAACGCGATACCATGAGAAGTTCTTATGCCATCGACAAAATGTGAGGGGTTAAGTTACCCCACCCACTTCTTGAAAAGTAGGGGTTGTGTTGTTAGGAATTATTTTCTTGGATACAGAACTAAACAAGCCACATTTTTTGCGCGACGAAATGATTTTTATGCATTGTACGCTACAAAAAAAGCAAAACATATACTCAGTAGGCATTTTTCGTGCTCCTGTAGTGACACAATTTATAGTAAAAGTATAAAGAAAATTCGAAAAAAGTCCCTTTTTTAGAGTTTACCATTTCTCTATTAGTCAACATTTTCCAACTGTAAAGGTGGTAATCGTGCAAGCAGTGATCGCATAATATATTCTAATAAAAAATAATTTAGCATCAAATCGTTAATATGTCAAATCATGATCGCAAATAAGGTCCCCAATTTTCCTTCGCTTTTTTCCAATTATTTTGCTTAAAATTTCCGCCAGTATATAAACCCTCACTCGTTTTGAGCATGCGCTGCACGTGCACGCCAAGTCCTCTTTCGGCAAAAATTAAACCATCAAGTAGCCATTGAATTCTAGTTTCCAAAAATGTATCATTTGATAGCATTTTATCAACGCATTGTGGAGTTATGATGCCATGCTAAGAACTTTCCAAATGACCCTCGTATTTATACCAAAAAATGTCGGAATCCATAGGCTGTTGCATGACATACCCCGATTTTAGATTTTCTTCATAGAGAAGTTGTTTTTCACATTCAACCAGATGTTGAGCATTGGATTGGTAGGGGTGCTATAGATACTCTCAAATAGCCTTTCTGACTGCAATAGGGTTGAAAGAGCGCTGAAACCCTTATTGAATCATACATTCGCAACAATTATAGGGGTTATGGTTTGTTTAACCCTTTGCATGCTGGTTATGTTTTCATGCTGTTGTTGTCGTCTTCTGGCTTATTTTTTCAAAAATCATTCAGGAACACTATAAGACTGTTCAGAGTGTCAAACACTTTGGATCCAGATCAGGACCGACAGAATGTTGGTCCCGATCTTGGTCCAAACTGTTTGCAAATGTTATCATCGGATGACAAACCTTGCTGCTAACAAGTAAAGAGCTAACCCTTAAAACGCCAAAAAAATGCATCTGAAAATGTTGTCTGCTGAAGTCGTCTGCTGCAAATAATTGCCTAGCATTACTTGAAGCAAACAGTGTGGACCCAGAACAGACTGCTCCTATAGGACAGTCTAAACTGGGTCCACACTGTTTGCCATAGAGGCTTCTTAAACATTTCAGCAGACAAGAAAAGCAGAAGTCTTTTGTTGCAATGGCACTTTAAGGTTTAAATTTGTTTCTCTTTTGTACGTTTCAGGGTTTATATGGAAGTATATTTATAAACTTAAATATTAGATGGTGCCGCTATAGAAAAACATCTGTATTAGGAAAATATCCCATAGTAGAGGTAAGATTACGGCATACTGTAAATGCAATTATGTTCTTAAAATTCAAACACTAATTGCCTGCCAAATAGGCCTAGACAAACAGTGCAGACCCATATCAGACTGCTTCTGAAGAAGCAGTCTGATCAGGGCCTTTCCTGTTTACCAGGCCCCCAGATGAGAGTGTGTAACTGAAAATTATTTTCTTATTTCTCAACCAAATCATATGTTGTGGGTACTCAAAAGAATCGTCTCAATGAGGCGGTCCTTTTGAGTACCCAAAACACATGTTTAAACTGATGAATAAGAAACTTATCACTATTTTACACTGACATTTTTGCTTAACTAGCCCTATGGTTTACTATTCTGAAAAACATTTCGGGAACTCCAGCCCTGTTAGCCAACATATTATTTGAGAATAGAAAGAGAAAAGTGTTCTGAATTTTAGAGCATTTACGGTACATCTGGATAATTCCTCAGCATTTTGTTTTTGCCTCAGTTTGATAGGTTGGAAGAAAAGTGTATTGCTCCTAAAAATTTCACGAGTATAAATCTTAGAATAACAGTGTAGTGTTATAGCTGATCAATCAAAACTGAATTTATTAAGAAAGTTGAATTACAATCGGATGATTTCATATTTTTTTTTGCTGCTGATTATTGGAAATACAGCTATACTTCTGACTCAAACACCATTGGGACCTTTAAAAGTTATTCGAGACAGGACATGGATTTTTTGGGTATTCCCAATAGAAATTGTGTGACCTTTTTTCCCAATTTGGAAAAAAAAAATTCCAAATCTTAAAAAAAGAAGCTATGCGGTGACAATCTAGTCTACTACCATTGCATCTTATTTCTCCTTCAATTTATGGCAAAAGTATGACTTGTGTAATAGCTGATTGGTTTTTCTATTGACAAAAATGACATAATTGTGCACTATAAGAAATTTTCCAATTTAGGGGTTTACCACACTAATTTTCCCAATCTGAAAGGCCCTAGGGCTCCTCCCCAAAAATTGTAAAAAATCCCTGCAAGAATAGTTCAAGCCACTGAGAATTAATGATAGAACCAGATCTTGATAATCTAGATAATATTTCAGTCTTCCATGGATCACAGGTTTAGATAATACACAATTTTTGAGCGTAAAATTGTCAATGTATTCTTACCCACCAGTTTTAACATATGTTTTGAGTGCTCAAAAGAACCGTCTCAATAAGACAGTTCTTTTGAGTACCCAAAACATATGTTTTGTTGAAAAATCAGACAAATAATTTTTTGATACACACTCTTAACTAATGGCCTGATGAATAAAGGTTTGTTATGTGTTGTAGCGACTTTGAGAAGCCAAATCATGCTTGATATTTCATGTGAATCGACTGCTCATGAAATATCAAGCCTTAGTTTTCCCCACTGTTCTAAATTTCATATTGACAGAATGTCAGAAAAGATGTAAAATGGCAGTATAGTAATTCAGAATGAATATTAAAAGTCATTTTTACTCTCAGTTGTACTGTGCAGGCCCTTTCCAATGCAATGTCTGTGGTCCATAAGAATGGACTGCTATAAGTTTTTTGTTTTGTTTGAATTGATTCTTTACGCCCCAGTCAACATTTTTTCAGTTATGTCGGGGCCAGTCTTCCCAGTGCTAAGCAAGGATTGATATGTCTTGCTCAAGGACACAACACAGTGATGCAGGTAAGGCTCGAACACACAACCCCTAAGTCTCAAGTCAAGCACTCTACCACTGAGCCACTGCACTCCTTTGTTATCACTCGTGAATTGACTTTTAAAAGGACAATTTTACAAAGGAATTTTAAGAAAATGACCATGGTATTTTTTCTAAAATTCCTTTGAAAAATTCCATGGTAAAAAAAAATAAAAAAAATTGGGAGCCAAAAATTTACCATGTTCTATCCAAATCTGTGTTATAAGGAGATGTGTTATAAAGAGACTGTGTAAAAACTCTCAAAAATACCACAAATTGGTTTTCAAGACCAATTATCGCTTAATGCAGGTCAAAAGTCTTGCAGAATGCTCCAAGGGGAGCATTCTGCAATACTTTTGATCTTCATTAAGCTACCATTTGCCATTAATATGTTTCTTTTGTCTATTTTTGAGTGGCCGCTTTACACAGGTTTTACTATACTGTATTTTTAATAAAACAATATATTTTACAGGTTCTGGTAGTAATATTTATAACAGCTTTATTGAGTTTTCCAAATCCTTATACTAGGTAAGTATAATATTTAACAATGGTCCAGATAAGCGACATTTTTGAGGGTAAAAATGATTATTTTCTTATCTTTTGGTTTAAACATGTATTTTGCATGCTCAAAAGAAGGGTCTCATTGAATCGGTTCTTTTGAGTAGTACCCACAACATATGTATTGGTTGCGAAATAATAAAACAAGATTTTAATTATACACTCTTATCTAGAGGCCTGGATTTTAACCTGCATATGAGATTTTGGTACTTATGGCATACAGTAAAACCTGTGTTAAACAGCCTCTATCAAAAAGACCAAAATTGGTTTTCAAACCCAATTTTTCTCTTAATGCAGGTCAAAAGTATTGGGGAATGCTCCAAGGGGGAGCATTCTGCAATACTTTTGACCTTCATTAAACTACCATTCGTCATTAAGATCTTTATTTTGTCTATTTTTGAGTGGCCGCTTAAGTCAGATTTTACTGTATTGTGTAAAAGCCTCCAATAAACACCGATGTTAATGTATCCAGCAGAGCTAGAGGTCTTATATTTGGTCTGACCCTTCTTCTACTTCCATTATTTGTGTATGCCAGAAGCGAAGAATCTGGAAGACAGCATGTATATGCATGCTTGGCTGAGCCTTCACTGCTCGCCAATGCGATAAATATCAAAATCTTGTGGTTTCAGTGGGAGAGAAAAAATGAGCTGGCATGCGAGAGTTCTGGTACTTATAGTATAATTGAGCAGTGAGTGCTCAGATGAGTCTGCTCAAATTCACAGTCTCATATAATGGCCATAGATGAAGGCACAGATAAATTGGACTTCTAGCCACAATGGATAGCTCTGCTTGCACATTTAAACAGGGGTATGGAAATAGCAAAATTTGATACTTGCCCAGGGAAAGTAAATGGCCATATTGTACTTGTCCAAAGAAATTTTAACTTGTCTCAAACATTGACTAAGCCGAATCATTACTGTGGTGAAACATATTAAAAAGTTTTTGAAAACAGTGATTTGACCTAAGTTTCAAGGTCACAGATGCCGGGCGCAGGGGCTCATTTGGTAGAGCGTTAGACTGGGGACTGAAGGGTTGCTAGTTTGAGACTCAGTGGTGGCACTGTGATGTTTCCTTGAGCATGGCACTTTATCCCCTGCTTTGTACTGGTTCAATCCAGGAAAAGGGGAAATTCGCCTCGACAAGACTGAAAAATTGTTGACTTGGATGTCAAGTATCGACACAAACAATCAAAACAAGGTCACAGAAGGTCAAAGAATGTTGGATAATGGCTTGGCTGCACTATATATCTCCTGAAGATTTAAATGGATAATAACCCTTAAAGGGCCAATCGCAACAAAAGGCGTCTGCTTTTCTCGTCTGCTGAAATGTTTAAGAAGCCTCTGTGGCAAACAGTGTGGACCCAGATCAGACTGCTCCTATAGGAGCAGTCTGTTCTGGGTCCACAGTGTTTGCTTTTATACTTAATTTGTCAGTAATGTTAGGCAATTGTTTGCAGCAGACGACTTCAGCAGACGACATTTTCAGATGCATTTTTTTCTTGGTGCTTTAAGGGTTAATCAAACATGCACAAGTATTAGAAATTGATAGATGTATCACACCACACATGGGTGGGGGGATAATATATGTTTTCTTCTGAAAACATTCTAGTTTTCTGATGAATGTCATTTATCCATTCTTTCATCCATCAAAGTTAAGAAAATAGGCATACAGTGCAGTCCCTTTATAACATCTCGTTATAACACAGATTTAGATATAACACGGTCATGCTATGGCTCTCAGATTTTTTTACAATAGAATTATACAAAAGAATCATAGGAAAATTACCAAAGTTTTGACCAATTAGCCATTATTATACCCTCTTTGAACTTTGAATAGTTCCTTATCCTCTAATCATTTAAACATTTATCTCTATGAGATGCTTCCAATGAGAGCCTACAGCATACATTGTATGGTAAATATTCTAGAATTTTGAACACTAGTTGCATGCAAAAATGGCCTAGACAAACAGTGCAAACTCAGATCAGACTGCTTCTGAATCAGGGTCTTCCTTGTTTGCTATTCTGATAAGCATTTTGTGATTTCCAACCCTGATAACAAACATTTATCATATGTTTTTGTGAAGAAGTAGGAGATGTAGTAATTTGGAAACCCCTTGAATCAAGAACTATGTATTGTGGTGTAAAATGGCCACTCTCAAAAAGACCAAAAACTGTTTCAAGACCAAATATCCCTTAATGCAGGTCAAAAGTATTGCAGAATGCTCCAAGGGGAGCATTCTGCAATACTTTTGACCTTCATTAAGCTACCATTTGTCATAAAGATCTTTTTTTTTTTCTATTTTTGAGTGGCTGTTTTACACAGGTTTTACTGTATGTATTGTGGTGTATTTCAGAATGAACACCAGTGAAATGATAAGAGAGCTGGTGAGTAGATGTGGTCCAGAGGACACCAATGATTTATGGTAAGCACTTTTACTATCAGCTGTGATACAGTGGAGTCAGACCGGGCGGCATAGCGCAGTCTGTAATGTGTCTGACTGAAGATCAAGGGGTTGAGAGTAAGATCCTGGCCCGGTCCCATACTTTTGCGGAGATTGATCATGAAATAATTTCTACGGTCATTTTCCTCCCTTCTGCTGATTCAAGAAGGGTTGTTGTCTGTAACAAGCAAAAGTATGTGCACGAAGTACTGGTTAACTGCATAGTCAAGCTTGCCCAGGAAAAAAAGTGTGGTTAGGTGAACTGACCGTCCCGACATGACCATAGCTGTTGACTTGGATGTTAAGCATCAAACCAACCAACCAAACAAACAAAGGTACACTTTTGTGTCAACTTAAGTTTATGCTTTTCTGTATTTAAAGCACTTTTAAGAGAAGCTCTTCTAGTATAATTTTGGCACTAGAGATGTTTTTTTAAATAGTTTGCATTTAATTAATACAGTAAAACCTGTCTTTAAGGGGCTACTCAAAAATAGACAAAACAAAGGTCATAAGACAAATTTTTCCTGAATGAAGGTAGAAAGTATTGCAGAAAGCTCTCAGAGCATTCTTCAATATTTTTGACCTGCATTAAGCGGTAATCGGTCCTGAAAACCAATTTTTTGTCTTCCAGTTATACTTGGTCTTAGCATTGCACTAGTTCATTAATTGAATGGCCATAAGTAGTCATAGTGAAATGGCTTATGCATTAGCACACCGGATAGGCAGCAATCATAAACGTTAATATTATCGACATACGTAGATCCAAAATTGTTAGGAACAGAGTTTTCGATTGCATTTGTTGCCAGTAAGGCGAGAAATGGCAATCAAAAACTTTTTTATAAGTATTTTTGATCTATGTTTGTCAATTGTTAAGAGCGTTTTTGATTGCCATCTATCTGGTGTGATTAGTGTAGCTTCTATTATACCAGTGTTTCTCCCCTCCACCTTTCTAAAGGGGAAACCAAACTACTCAAGCAAGCCTATAAGGCCAAACAAAAAAGATCTGTGTTTAGGATAACCCAACCCTACTTAAATTTACTGGTGAAACCTAGGATCTTTTCAGGTTTTATGGAAAATGTATAATTTAATGCATTTTTAAAGGTGAAATGCCTTTCAAAATACATAAAATTATATATTTTTTCTCGAAAAAAAAAAGTGTGTCCCTACCCTACCTAAAATTTTCAGACACGTTACCTGAAACACTTATTTTTTTATTTGACCTAATGTATAAAAATACAAACCTTATGTGCTTCACAGTACAGTGATCATCAAAGAAACCTCCTAAATGTCAAACATATGTGGGAGAAGAGGATTATGGCAGTGAGCCATGGCTATGGTGTTCAAAGCTTTCAATACTGTACTTATGTGCTTCACATTGCAGTGATTATCTAAGAAATCTTACAGACAGTCAGTCCTATTTGTCAAGTACCTATGTGGGAGAAGGTGTTCAAAGAGCATTGGCTATGGTGTTCAAAGCTCTCATTACTATATTAATGTGCTTCACATTGCAGTGATTATCAACGAAATCTTACAGACAGCCGATCCTATATGTCAAGTACCTATGTGGGAGAAGGCGTTAGAAGAGCATTATGGCAGTTAGTCCTGGCTATGGTGTTCAAAGCTCTCATTACTAATGTACTTCACATTGCAGTGATTATCAAAGACATCTTACAGGCAGTCAGTCCTATATGTCAAGTACATATGTTGGTGAAGGTGTTAGAAGAGCATTATGGCAGTTAGTCCTGGCTATGGTGTTCAAAGCTCTCATTATTAATGTACTTCACATTGCAGTGATTATCAACGAAATCTTACAGACAGTCAGTTCTATATGTCAAGTACCTATGTGGGAGGTGTTAGAAGAGCATTATGGCAGTTAGCTTTGGCTATCGTGTTCAAAGCTCTCATTACTATATTAATGTACTTTACATTGCAGTGATTATCAGAGAAATCTTACAGACAGCCGATCCTATATGTCAAGTACCTATGTGGGAGAAGGCGTTAGAAGAGCCTTATGGTAGTTTGCCTTGGCTATGGTGTTCAAAGCTCTCATTACCGTTAAAATGTGCTTCACATTGCAGTGATTATCTAAGAAATCTTACAGACAGTCGATCCTATATGTCAAGTACCTATGTGGGAGAAGGCGTTAGAAGAGCATAATGGCAGTTAGCCCTGGCTATGGTGTTCAAAGCTCTCATTACTGTATTAATGTACTTCACATTGCAGTGATTATCCAAGAAATCTAACAGACAGTCGGTCCTATATGTCAAGTACCTATGTGGGAGGTGTTAGAAGAGCATTATGGCAGTTAGCTTTGGCTATGGTGTTCAAAGCTCTCATTACTTTATTAATGTACTTTACATTGCAGTGATTATCAGAGAAATCTTACAGACAGCCGGTCCTGTATGTCAAGTACCTATGTGGGAGAAGGTGTTAGAAGAGCTTTATGGCAGTAAGCATTGGCTATGGTGTTCAAGGCTCTCATTACTATATTAATGTGCTTTACATTGCAGTGATTATCTAAGAAATCTTACAGACAGTCAGTTCTATATGTCAAGTACATATGTCGGAGAAGGTGTTAGAAGAGCATTATGGCAGTTAGCCCTGGCTATGGTGTTCAAAGCTCTCATTACTATATTAATGTACTTCACATTGCAGTGATTATCAAAGAAATCTAACAGACAGTCGGTCCTATATGTCAAGTACCTATGTGGGAGAAGGGGTTAGAAGAGCATTATGGCAGTTAGCCTTGGCTATGGTGTTCAAAGCTCTCATTACTGTATTTACTTTTGGTATGAAGGTAAGTGCTCTAAACATTTTCTCTCTACTTCTCCTCATTATTAGATTCCATTAATAACCATTAACACTTTGTCTGTCCATTTAGAATATTGGGATCACATATGTTTTTTATGCATTAACATTTGCTGGGTCCTGAGGAAGGTATTTTAACACAAGGCCGATAGGCCAAGTGCTCAAACATCTCGGGAGCGAACTGGCAAGTGTTAAATTATTAAATGCAATGAAACAAACATGTGTGAGATTCGATATACTTGCATATTTTACCTTATTCCAACCAAATTCGCACTGAAAACGCTGTTAAAACATTAAAATATCCCCTTTCTTGCACTGAATTTCTTTAAACAAAATGGCGTTGACTGTAATTATGTAACATATAGAACATCATAACGTCGTCACAACATCATAGCCGTGCCCACCATTTTCTCGAACAAAAACATTGGCAAAATGATCAATCTGGTCTGCAGCTCTTTCTGCATATAGCGCCATGTAAGTAACTCTGGGCTTATTTGAAGTACATGAATCTTCTGATTTGAACATGGATTTTCGTTTATTTGACGACAGGTTAAAAACAGTTATAGGTTTCTATGCAAGAATGGCATTTTAAATTTACAGGCATTTTGTGAGAGTGAGTGACAGAAAAATAATTTCCTATTTCCTTAACCAAAACATATGTTGTGGGTACTCAAATAACCGTCTTAATGAGATGGTTTTTTTGAGCACCCAAAACATTTACTAGAATTTATAGGTAAGAAAATATTTACAACTTAACACAGAAAAAATTTGTTTTTCTAAACTCTTGACCAGAACAAATAACATCATCTGCTATTCTCAGCAAGAAAATTACCTAGTTTCTTTGTATTCTGATATTTATGAAGATAACAAATTTCATATCCATGTTAGTTAAGCATGAAAAAGTTTTATAACTTTGGGCCCTGTGCTAGAAAAATTTCATTTAGGGGATAAATGTACATGTATTCAAAATTTTCATTTGGGGAGGTGGTATATTGTCGGATATATGGTCTGAAATTTAGTTTTTAAAACTTGATTTCAGACCGCATATACGTCGATATAAATCCCCAAATGAAAATTTTGAATATGGTTATCCCCATTCTAATGGAGCGTTGCAAGCTGCATAAGACTGCACGTCATACAAGAAAATATGACATAATTAATGACGTCAAACTATTTGATATACCGTTGCAAATTTTTGAAGATATCCAATCAGACATCATGTTACAAAATCAAGTGCATTAGAATTTGAATTAACCCTTAAAGCGACAAGAAAAAATGCATCTGAAAAATGATGTCTGCTGAAGTCGTCTGCTGCAAATAATTGCCTAACATTACTGATGAATTAAGTATAGAAGCAAACAGTGTGGACCCAGAACAGGCTGCTCCTTTAGGAGCAGTCTGATCTGGGTCCACACTGTTTGCCATAGAGGCTTCTTAAACATTTCAGCAGACGAGAAAAGCAGACGACATTTGTTGCGATTGGCGCATTAAGGGTTATTTGACTAGTTTACTCTGTTTCAGGTACCGTCAGGTTTATTTATACCAAGTATGGCTGTTGGGGCAATAATGGGTAGAATGATTGGTATTGGAATGGAACAGCTTGTAGTGTAAGTATGGCCACTTTGTTGTGTAGCTTTACATTTAACTGCTTGTTGGGTAAATTACATCCTTTTTTTTTTTTAACTCAAATAAAGCTATTGGGATAGCTTGTTGTCTGGCTTCAGGTGTCGTCAACAATTTGCTTTTAATAACAACTAAACCATTCCCAATAATGATCCCTGGGCTACCTCTACAAAAATAGACTGAACAAATTTGATTCAATAAAACACATTGCTGCTAGGGGGTGTGACTTATTGTGGTCCAAAAACTTTAAAATCTTCTAGGTTTACCGTCTACAAAAAAATCTTAAACAAATTTGATCCATGAAAAAAATGGTCGCCAGGGGACGTACGGAAACTTTAAAAATCTTTTTCTCTGAAACTACTGATCAGAATACAAAAAATCTTGACAGAAATGGCTCCTTGGTGACGTTCTGTGTTAAGTACCAAAGCAAATTGGATTTGTCCATGAACGAGGCGACCAGCGGGTGTGGCCAGTTTTAATTATGCACATTTATGAAAAAGCTTGAAAACCCTCTCTTAAGTCAATGGTCCAAGTTTGAAAATCTTCTCTTAAACCAATGGTCATAATTGAAAACTATATTGCAAAAAATGGATACTATGATACCCTCTACAGAAAAAGCTAAAAACAAATTGGACCAGTCTCAAAATATGGCCACCAGGGGTGTGCCCTTTAGTGGCTCAGCAAACTTTAAATATCTTCTCTGAAATGGCTGACCAGGATTCATAATAACTGGCAAATAGATTACCTTTTACAAAAATAGTTGACAAGTTTGATCCCTCAAAAATATGTCGCCATGAGGCATGTCAATTTTCCCTTATATACATATATAAGAAAATTTAAGCATATCTCAGATGAGCCATACAGGGCCAAAAATGTGATTTCAAAGCGGTCTTAGTGTCATATGATATAAAATAGAATCTGACATTGTTCACAATTATTGAATTTACTAAACTAGCTTGAAAATGATAAGTTTCTTAGCAGAGTCTTGCATTTTATCATTTTGTTCTAACTTTTTTTTGTCTTTTTCACTTTTAACACTTTATTCTCCGCATCATCTGACATACAGAGGGCCTGGGAGGTCCATCCCTCTGCATGCCTTACAAACTACAGTAATGGCATTTATTATGGTTGAACTTGATTGTATATCTAGCACAGCCCTTTCATGCACCTTTCATGCATTTTCAAAAGCAGTTTTGTAGCAGTTTTCACGGCTGCGAAGGCACCATTCAGTAGTCTGCTTTTTATTTATCTAAAGAATTCTTATAGCTTGACAAGTTTATTTATTGATGAGTTTTGTGATGCTTTAAGAAACATAAAATTACCATTAATTTTGTTCTTACTTAAGGGGATATATCTTTCAAAAGCTCTTACTTGCATGAAATTTTTCCTGTCTCAACAAAAAATGCTTTTTTATCAAGGAGACGGATACTTTTGGCCACATTGTTGTATGAACAATTTATACACCTCATATAGGTCAATTTATGCCCCAACATACAGCTTTTGAGCAATCCGCAGCATGCTTATCAGTCTTTCCTGAGTCACTTCCTGGTTTGATACCGTTTACAATATTGTGACACACTGGGTGAACTTTAGAGACAACCATTTGCATGAACATAAGCTACAATGATCTGACTACGATATTAAGAAGTATTTTGACCAAAATATAATGTATTTCTGGTTTTATTTACAATTTTGCATCTTGACCTTGAAAAGTTCACAAGCAAAAATTGTAAATATACATTTTTCTACCAGAAATTTGTACATTTTGGGCGAAAAGACTTCTAAATATCCTAGTCAGATCATTGTAGTTTTTGTTCATCCAACTGGTTTTTTCTAAAGTTCACCCAGCGTGTCACAATATTGTTAACAGTATCAAACCAGGAAGTGACTCTAGAAAGACTGATAAGCATGCTGTGGATTGCTCAAAAGCTGTAAGTTGGGGCGTAAAGTGATCTATGTGAGATGTATAAAATGTTCATACAACAATGTTGCCAAAGGTATCTGTCTCCTTGAAAAAAAAGCTTTTTTGTTTATACAGGAAAAATTTCATGCAAGTAAGAGCTTTTGAAAGATATATCTCCTTAAACGTTTAACTCTTTATCTCCTAGTGTCATCTGCTGATACCTTTTGCAAACAGTTTGTACCCAGATCAGGCGCGACAGAATGTCGAGCCTGATCTGGATCCAAACTGTTTGACACTTTGATCATATTCCTAAAAGAATTTTTCATTTTAATCATTTTGAAAAAAATCAGCAGACAACGAAAAAGCGGGAAAAATTTCCCAGGGGGTAAAGAGTTAATGAATTCAATAACAATGAACACTTATCATGTTAGATCCTCTATTTACCCTTAAAGTGCCAATCACAACTGCAGCAGACGACATATTTTACAACATCTTTCCTAAATTTCGAAAAAAATAAGGTATGATATTTCATGAGAATTGTCTGCCAGCAGACAATTCTCATGAAATAACATGCCTTATTTGTTATTTTTGAAAAAAACAGCAAAACTTGAAATGCTGCAAATTATAGCTGGCGCTTTACGGGTTAACATCCATTAGTTTATCTTGCTATAACTATTTCAGAACCTACAAAGATAGCCCAGTCTTTAGAAATATGTGCCAAAGTTCTTGTTCAATAACTCCAGGATTGTATGCTATGGTTGGTGCAGCTGCTTCACTAGGGGGAGTAACTAGGATGACAGGTATGTTACAGTGCAGTCCCTTTATAACAAAGACAGCCCAGTCTTTAGGAACATGTGCCAAAGTTCTTGTTCAATAACTCCAGGATTGTACGCTATAGTTGGTGCAGCAGCTTCACTAGGGGGAGTAACTAGGATGACAGGTATGTGAATCATGAGTTTATTACAGTTCAGTCCCTTTATAACAAAGATAGCCCAGTCTTTAGGAACATGTGCCAAAGTTCTTGTTCAATAACTCCAGGATTGTATGCTATGGTTGGTGCAGCTGCTTCACTAGGGGGAGTAACTAGGATGACAGGTATGTTACAGTGCAGTCCCTTTATAACAAAGACAGCCCAGTCTTTAGGAACATGTGCCAAAGTTCTTGTTCAATAACTCCAGGATTGTATGCTATAGTTGGTGCAGCAGCTTCACTAGGGGGAGTAACTAGGATGACAGGTATGTTACAGTACTTTCCCTTTATAATGCTATGTTTGGGGTCCAATATTGGACCAGTTTACAAGTAAATTGTGATGTAAAGGAGGTATAGGAAAGTTTATGTCATGTTTGTTATCATTTATCTAAAATTCCTTTGTAAAATTTTGTTGTTAAAACAATTGGGAGCCACAACATAACAGTGTTATATCTGAGATGTATTATAAAGTTCTGTACATTTCTTCAAATCTATTTTCATTAAGATAATGAAATAAACTACCAAAGATTAAGAAATCAACACTAATAGAAAATTCTAATGCACTTGCTTTTGTAACGCGACGTTTGATTGGATAACATCAAAAATTTGCAACAGTATATCCTGCTATATACTGTCAGAAATAGTTTGACATCATTAATTACGTCATATTTTATGGGAGCGCAGTGGCTCAGTGGTAGAGTGCTTGACTCGAGACAGAGAGGCCGCAGGTTTGAGCCTCACAGGCGTCACTGCATTGTGGTCCTTGAGCAAGACACATTTATCCTAGCTTAGTACTGGTTCAACCCATGTAGACCCGTCCCTGTTTAACTGAAAGATTGTTGATGGGACGTAAAGAATCAAATCAAACAAACAAAACGTCATATTTCGTTGGATGACGTGCAGCTTTATGTGGCTTGCAAAGCTCTGATTTAAGACGAGACTGCAGAAGTGCATTTGAATGGTGATAACCATATTCAAAATTTTTATTTGGGGAGGTATATTGTCGCATATACGTTTGGAAATCACGTTTTATGGTTCCGCTCGCCCGTCGCCGTAAAACTAAATTTCCGACCGTATATCCAATGATATAGAATCTACCGCCCCAAATGAAAATTTTGAATACAGTTATCCTCTAAATGTAAACAATCTAAAATATTTATATTTCTCAGTATGGTTGCCTTAGATGAAACCAACATTTCTGGCTACTTGAATTTCTCGATGTAATCCATTGAAATATCATGTGATCTAGACCGCGCCTCCAGGCAGAGTAATGTCAACGTCAGCCAATAACATTCTTTGTTTATTGACATTTGCATGACGTTGTTCACGTATCGCCACGACGTTATGTTCATAAGTTTTGTTCCCTGGCTGTTCCAACACCTCAGTTACAAATGATTAGAATGTAAATATAAGGATTGAAATACATATTTAATCTTGCACTGGATGATGAAAAACATGAGCTATTTTAATGATTCCAAGAAGCCCTTCAGGTTTCACAGACATTAAAATATTTAATGTTTTCATCATCCAGTGCAAGCTTAAAATATGAATTTCAATCTTTAAAACAAAGAAAATAAACTTGAAATTAGATTATTGTTTATATTAAAGGAAAAAAGAAAACTGAAAATGCAAAAATTCAAAGAAACCTCAAAATCAATGTAAATTGCACTTTTGGATTACAATTTGCATAGTCTTTGAAATGTACAAAAATGCAAAAGTTATTCTCAGACTAACTTATTATGTCAAGTTTTCTAAAGAGTCTACTTTAGAGAAAATAAGGCATCATCAGTTATGGTCTGATACTTTCCATGTGAGGCTTAAATTTTGTATAATAGCATTGTATTTTATATCTCTCTTAAAATGTTTGTTATATGTACAAATTATATAAATAAAATATGTTTTAAAACAAATTTTGAGTGAATTTCCATTGAGTGCAAATTTAATTACAAAATCATTTCTAAACTCATTGCCTACTGGTGTTGTCTGCTCATGACCTTTGCAAACAGATTGGACTTAGATATGGAGGTCTTAAATGGTTAGATTCACATAAAAGATAATCCATATCATTATTATATGGGCTGCAATGTGAAAAAAAGCCGTCTTTGGGGTTTCCAACCATCAATGCAGCCTGCTCAGCTACAGAGACCAGCAGGAATACGGGAATTTCATATGTAGCAATTGGAGTTATAATACCTTTCAGAGAGCGAATAACAAAGGCAAAGTGAAAAACCTGTCTTTAGGGTTTCCAACCAGGTAAGGCTCAATCAATCCAGCCTGCTCAGCTACAGAGACCAGCAATAATATTGCACATAGCACATGAAGTTATAATAACAAAGGGGTTGATCAAAGGGGAGAGAGCTAATAACAAAGGGGTTGATCAGCCTGCACAAATGTGCAGGCTGATCAACCCCTTTGTTGTTAGCATGCAACAAGGGAGCACTGTGGCTCAGTGGTAGAATGCTTGGCTCGAGACCGAGGGGTCACGGGTTCGAGCCTCATTGGCATCACTGTGTTGTGTCCTTGAGCAAGATACATTTATCCTTGCTTAGTACTGGTTCAACCCAGGAAGAACCCTCCTGACATAACTGAAAGATTGTTAACTGGGACGTAAAGAATCAAATCAAACAAAAGCTACAACAAAATCAGGTTTTCTTGTGATGAGGCTTATATACATGTGTTATCTTTTATTATATACAAAGTAATGAAATACAGGAAAATATTGATTAAATGTAATGCATATTTAAAAAGAAGCTGTATTTCACAGTCGTGAAAATATAAAAAGTTGTATTTTCACTGCAGTGAAAATATAAGTTGTATTTCACGGTGGAAATTGGATGTCCTCTGCTTTGTCCATTGACTTTCTTTAGCCCACTTCAGAATTTCAAACGCCTGTAACTTTCTTATTAGTGGACAAAAACACAAAGTGTGTGTATTCATTTTCTTAGTTAGATCGCAAGGAATATTTTGGTGATTAAATTGTCGCGATTTGCTGAAATTTTCACTTTCTCTACTCCTGCTCCTGTGGTTTCAGTTTTAATCGACATGGCACATTATGCAACGTCATCATCAATATGACGTAATGTGCGAACGTGTATGACGTCATATAGTACAAAAAATCTGTATCGCTTAAAATTGTATATAATAAAAAGAAAATTCAAATGTTTTTTTGTTGAATATGTCTTTTATTTCACTCGAGAAGTGGACAATAATTATATTTCATTCGCGGCTTCGCCACTCATGAAATATAAAAATTGTCCACTTCACTCATGAAATAAAAGACATATTTAACAAAAACATTTGAATATCCTCTATATATTTTCAGTGTCCCTTGTGGTGATTATGTTTGAGTTGACTGGTGGTCTCCAGTATATTGTACCACTAATGTTAGCAGCCATGGCCAGCAAGTGGGTGGGGGATGCTCTAGGACGAGAGGGAATGTATCCTTGCTTTGGATTAATCTTAACATCTTGATTGTTTTTTTGTTTCATTTAGATTTTTTATGTTTGCTCATTTGTTATTACGAGTTTGATCCCGGCCCAGTCCCATACTTTCATGGAGATTGATCATGAAATAATTTCTACGGTCATTCGCCTCCCTTCTGCTGAATCATTCAAGAAGGGTTGTTATCAGTTACAAGCGAAAGTATGTGCATGAAGTACTGGTTAACCACTTGTTCAAGCTTGCCCAGGAAAAAGTGTGGTTAGGTGAACTGACCGTCCCGCAATGACCATAGCTGTTGACTTGGGACGTAAAGCAACAAAACAAACAAACAAATTATTTGGCATTAACATCATTTTATTATATAACATTGCATCTGGAAATGAAATAACGTCATGTATTAAAATAATAGTACACTAATATACTAAATTACTAAGGTAAAGTGATGCAGTGATGTTCATAACAAACAAAAAATGTCACTTTAACTTATGGGTAAATCTTCATGTTCTGCTATGCCTTCGGCTAGCCAGTTACCTGGAGAGGGGCCCACCGATGTGGATGTTGACCTTGCACCTGCACATTAATAAAAAAAATGATGATGATGATGATGATGATGATGATGATGATGATGATGATGATGATGATGATGATGATGATGATGATGATGCAAGCAATTTAAATGTCATATGATAAATAAAATTCTGTTGATTTTATTTAAAAAAGAATGGAAAAATGATAAGATTCTTGGCAGAGCTTGTACCTTATCAGCCATCTTTATACCCCCGGTACGAAGTATTGTCATATTTTTTTGACCCTGAAGTTCAAAGGGCGTGGCATATGCTAATTTTATCTCCGATCTGTTATTGGTAGTTTTCGCTAGTTTTCGCCGAATATACGAGCTAATTAGGTTATTTGAAATGGAATGTCCGCTGTGAGTAGCGGTTGGGCAATATCGTCCGCTGTGAGTAGCGGTTGGGCAATATCGTCTGCTGTAGTGTAGCGGTTTAGATGTAGGACCGATAGCATATAGCAGGTACAATGTAAGATCCAATCTCACGAGGCGGATTCTTTTTATTTTTATTTTCCTATAAGAAAGGTTTGTATGCGCTAAAAAACAGGAAAGCGTGAAAATGATGTGTTTGTATGTTTTTTTGCGCGCGCGCGAGTAAATGTAAACATTCACATGATAACACTGCAGTTGCTCGTAAACCAAGAATGTTGGACAACCAATATTCGCTCTTAGGCGAAACAGTCTCGATTTACTACAGTAGCGACTACACGTGTGATCACCTGTACATGTGTACATATACGCAACTGCAAAAAAGCATTTTCACGTTTTTCTAGAGTTTTCAGTCATGTCAGTACATAGAAACTTTTTTACTGGGGAAAAAAAATAAAAATGCTTGCGGGATTCGAACTTGCCTCCTCTGTATTAGGAGTCCTGGGCTTAGCCCACTACACCAGAGCGGACGATATAGTCATATTTCTACAGTTATGATACATTGAATTTCAGAAAACCTAATTTATTCCCGTATATTTGTCGAAAACTATCGATGAGTGGTCTGAGATAAAATTAGCATAGGTCACAACCTTTGAACTTCAGGGTCAAAAAAATACGACAATATATAGGGGGTATATAGTTTTTGCCTTTTCTGTCTTGGGTTAGGATTCTGAAATTTGGTATAAAGCTTGATAGTGATGAGTTGTATTGTGTAACAAAAGAACAGCCACATATTGCTTATCAGTCCCTTTATTTGTTCATTTTTCTTACTCTCCAATGGAAATTTCTGTCACAGATTTCTCAGCTCCTATTGGAGCCAGTGTTTTCAAACTTTGTGTACATCTTCAGGAAGGCAAAGTGTACGATGTAAATGGAAATTAAGATGCTAATCCTCATTTTGCCTTCTTTTTTCAAATTTTCATGTTTTCCTTCTTTCTCTCTTATATAATACATATGGACATTTGTTTCTGTCAAAGATTTCTCAGCAATCACTTGAGCTAGGATTCTGAAATTTAGTACAAAGCTTGATAGTGATGAGTTATATTGTGTAACAAAAGAACTGCCACATACTGCTTATCAGTCCCTTTATTTGTTCATTTTTCTTTCTCTCCAATGGAAATTTCTGTCACAGATTTCTCAGCTCCTATTAGAGCCAGTGTTTTCAAATTTTGTGTACACCTTCAGGAAGGCAAAGTGTACAGTGTAAATAGTAATTAAGGTGCTATTCCTCGTTATGCTTTCTTTTTTCAAATTTTCATTTTTTCCTTCTTTCTCTCTTATATAATACATATGGACATTTTTTTCTGTCAAAGATTTCTCAGCAATCACTTGAGTTAGGATTCTGAAATTAAGTACAAAGCTTGATAGTGATTAGTTGTATTGTGTAACAAAAGAACAGCCACATATTGCTTATCAGTCCCTTTATTTGTTCATTTTTCTTTCTCTCCAATGGAAATTTCTGTCACAGATTTCTCAGCTCCTATTAGAGCCAGTGTTTTCAAATTTTGTGTACACCTTGAGGAAGGCAAAGTGTATTGTGTAAATAGTAATTAAGATGCTATTCCTCGTTTTGCTTTCTTTTTTCAATTTTTCATTTTTTCCTTCTTTCACTCTTATATAAAACATTTTTTTCTGTCAAAGATTTCTCAGCAACTACTTTAGTTAGGATTCTGAAGTTTGGTACAAAGCTTGATAGTGATTAGTTGTATTGTGTAACAAAAGAACAGCCACATATTGCTTATCAGTCCTTTTATTTATTCATTTTTCTTTCTCTCCAATGAAAATTTCTGTCGCAGATCTCTCGGCTCCTATTGGAGCCAGTGTTTTCAAATTTAGTGTACAACTTCAGGTAGGCTAAGTGTATTGTGTAAATAAAAATAATGATGCTTAAGCTCATTTTGCCTTCTTTTTCAATTTTTCCTTCTGTCACTCCTATATAACACATATGGACGTTTTTTGTCAGAGTTTTCTCAGCAACTGCTTGATTTAGGATTATGAAATTTTGTGTACACTTTCAGATAGGCAAAGTGTATTGTGTAAATGAAAATCAAGGTGCTAATTCTCATTTTGCCTTCTTTTGTCAAATTTTCAATTTTTCCTTTTGTCACTCTTATATAACACATATGGACATTTTTCATCAAAGTTTTCTCAGAAACTACTTGATTTAGGATTATGAAATCTTTGACAATTTTGTCTTTTCTCTGAAAGTGTTACAACCTCTGATGGCTACCGCCGGGGGTATGTGAGCTTTGCTCACTTCTTGCTATATTCATGTTATCAGCAGCTTTGGACAAAATGTTATTTTCTTAACCATGGACCAGTTATGATGCCCATATCCGGCTAAATGGCTATCCATACTTGGACAGTAAAGAAGAATTTGGGCACACCACCATAGCTGCTGATGTAATGAGACCTAGGTAAGGATAAGGAAGGGCACTATATTTCCTTTTAAAGCGCAATTTAAGTTCAATTTTTCTCATTATTGCAAAGGTTATGGGGTTCAGCACCATAAGAAATATTTGATAGGGAAAGCTAAAATTTAGTGCTTGTTGTTCAGTTCACTATTTTACTCACAGATTTTTTTACAAGAATTGTACGCTTAGCCATTATCCTGCTAATAGTGTAAAGTCGGGTATATTTCGGACAAACAGCTAAATTCGGACAACCACCTTGTTTGTTTCATAGTTCAATTATTGGTATAAAAATGAATTAACTAAGCAAACAGTGAAAATCCTGATGAGACAGCTCATAAGGAGCCGTCTCATCTGGATTTCCTCTGTTTGCAAGTTTGTGTCCAAATTTACCTGATGTTCGAATTTACCCATTAGTAGAGGAGCCAGGGTTCAAAAATGTCAAAAATAAGCATTTAGGTATGTCCCCTTTTTAGCAGAATTTTCACTTGTTTTATCCTTAAGTACATAGTATAGGCAGTATGAAACCAGATATTGCACTCAATTTAAGTCTTGCAAACATACCTGTAACAGTGTGTTTAATACGTTACCCCTCATTTTCTTAAAAACAAAAATATGTAATTAAGTCTATTTAGGTAGAATTTGAAATGTTTAAATGAACAAAATATTTATGCAATCTGTAAGAACATGCTATTTTCTACACATATTGATGTGTTTAAAAGTTGTTTGGGTCCATTATAATGTAATTTACGTTACATTTTCAACAATACCCTTAAAATTATTGATATTTTGTTAAAAAGTCTCATTTGACAAAATTTTCAAAATGTGTTTAACTTCAAGATAACATGTATCTAAAAGAGCGTCAACTGACCATTTTAAAACTGCAAACAGATACGTGCTAACATAAATACTTTGTCAGTTATAAGCTGTTTAATTAGATGACCATATATAAAACTTTATATCAGTTTAGAACCTTTAAGGTTTGAAAATAAGCATGCACTTTTTCCGGTAGCTTTAAAACACCTTATGATTACTGTTTTGATTTCACCAACTTTAGAGTAATACTTAACAACATTTCTGAGGTAAAATATCATTTCGTTGCTCGATTTTCAATATGTAACGTATAAAACAAAGTTGAAGACAAACAAATAATGATTAATAGCTTAAATTATACATCACTGGGAAGTTTATTTCATTAAAAAAGAGTGGGGGGGGGGGCTGTGTTTGATAGGCATAAAAAGAGCATTTGTTCCAAAAGAAGAAGTTATCAGTACTAATTAGGAAACTGTGTATATGGTTGTAATTTTTTCTTTTAAGAAGTGGTATACTTCTTGACTTAAAAACAAAACATATTGTTTGCTGATTTTTCTATGTAATGTTATGCAGTTTATAACTTATAAAATGATAAGTCTGATGCAACATCTCAGCTAGGATACATTCCCTTAAGCTTGTTCAGTCAAATTTGCTAAGGTAACATATATAACTATAAATAAACGAAATATATATCATGATTATTTATTTGTCTCAACCGTTTTCCATATACAACTGAGCCTGAAAACCCAAAACAAATTTAGATATTTGCACATGTTTTTTCTTTTAATTGAAAAAAACAATATAATAAGCTATGCAGAAGCAGCCAGATCTTTGTGTCGAACCTGTTCACACTCATCACAATATATAAAATAGTAAATAACATATATGTTCTATCAAATCAGATTCATTTATGATAAAATATCTAAGAATCTCTGAAATGATGTGTGGATGTTGGAAACTTTGTTTGTTGTTGTTCCTATTGGTTGTGGTAGTTTTGTATTGGGCCTTTATTTTACAATTTGTATCTAGTTCAGTAATCATCTTGACAAGGAAGAGAGCTGGTTGCTGCACTTTGATTATATTGTAGATATCTGTTTTCCATGTCCCTCCCTGAAGGTGCAGTGGGTCAGTCAGGAGTCTGTGATTGTGACATTTCCTAGTCATGTTCACTTATAGAAAGAAGACATCTGCTGGCAATCTAGACAGCATCACTCCTTTATGAATATAGAAAATAATAATGTTGTTTACGTTACATTAAATTTAAGGAAACGTAAGTGTTTGTTATCGTTTATTCTTTAAGATAGTGGCTCTGTTATGCAAATTGTTTAAGTCACATCTATTTATGCATATATCAAAACTCAGAAGATGACTTTTTAATTTATTCTAGCTATGAACTTTAATTTCAGCTCATTTTAATATGTCTTTCATTGTTTGATTAATAAAAATGATAGTTCTTTTAACTTAACACTACTAATCATTTGTCAAAGCAATGCAAACTGTAAAACTGGGTTATTCAAAATGAGTTATTGCCGTTGAAATTGGGGAAATCATCCATAAGGATGGATTTTGCATGGCAAGGCAATGAACATATCCAAGAAATCTAGATTTTTTTCAGTTATAATTTACGATATCAAATTTACTTTATAAAATTTCAACAGAGAGAAAATGTTTAAGCCAAATTTAACTAGGATGCATTAAAATTACAGTTAAAAAGATTAGTTACGTTAATCAGAATGTTGATAGGAATAGCAATATCTTAGAGTAAAATATCAGCCATAAGATCAAACTAGTTTTAGCAATTAGTGCTAATATAGCTGATGTTAAGTTCTATCATAATACCATAGCAGTCATTGAACCCCATTTTTTAACAACCTGTTGCAGGAATCCTGTCAGTTGATTCCTTATGTGTGTTAAATAATAGATGAGTTGTAAACACATCAGGGTATAGAGACAAAAAAGCTAAGTTAAATTATCTACTGTGCTTATGAAATAATAATTATATGGACAATAGAGAAGGCACAATAGTTAGTATCATTACTTACAAAAATAATAGATTTACATGTTATGCTAAGAAAATATGCACACACTTAACAGATAGTATGTATGCATGTTTAATTTGTCTGTCGCTTTTTTATCAATTCTCTGCATAAGAAATTGTATTTCTTTCGATTTGTAAAAGTATCATGATACATCTCAGATAGTGATAACATAGTCTCTATTGCCAATTGCACTATATGTAGGTATGAGACAGCATAGCATTTGTTGAGTATACTATTTGAAAGTATTCTTTGAAAGTAGCATAAGTATGGTTTTGTTTCTATTACATGACCTTAGTCAATATACCATAAATATAGCATCGCTTAACAAGTTCGTACATGCTTTATGGGTATTAATTAGTTATTTTAAGGACTGAATGACGATTATTATGATTACTTATTGTGACTGTAAAAAATAAATAGTGTCCTGCTGAATAAAACAATCATTAAAGCAGATTCTATCACGTATGCTGATAAGCTATATAGCTAAAAAGCAAATGTATGCAAACATTCTGGAATATATGGTCAATCAAGTCCTATTCTAGAAAGTTGTTTGCTCAAGGTCATGATTAACTAAGTCTTATTATTCAGAAATGTCTACAATACTAACAATACAGGGAAGCTTTTCCAACTTATTAACTGACATATGTCTGTTTCTAAAGTATTAAGATGGTAATTAAGAATAAATGCTGTCCTGTTTCATTGCTTCACAAAATTGTAGAACCAGGCAAAACAATGATTAAAGTAATGATCGATATATTTTGTTATATACGTCACCAACATAAATAATACCCTTTTTTCAAAAGTGGATACGCTGTAGATACTAAAATATTATAACCCCAAGGATAGCTAAGGGTGGTGCTAAATCAGAGACAGAAAACATCACGATTTCCACAAACTTCAGTTTTGTTTCATATGACACCGATGAAGGTATCTTTAATGTTTCACTTCTTGATTTCGACTTCTGCTTGGAATATATTAAATTGTTTAGAGTTTTAAGGTTTATTTTGTGTCTTATTGTTTTAAATATAGCTGTTGTAAAGAATAACTGTTTATAAATTGCTATATTTGTTGGCTTTGACAATGTGCGATGGATTTGACTATGTCACTGCGTGCTTTTTATTTATTCATTGAGCATTTGACAGTGAAAAAAAATGCCTTGTATATGTCATTTAACGCCGATTAATGCATAAAAAGAAGCAAATACTTGGTAGTAGCAAAGAATTTAAAGAATCATTTAAGCTTTTTGAAACAATTTAGTTATGAATAATAAAGAGGTATCAATTATCCTATTTACATGATTCCTAAAACATATACTTAATGGCATTTATGTGCATTATTTTCAAGTTTTTCCCTTTTAACCAAATATGATTTTGTTGATGTTGCATCTCATTCATATTAAATGTTTAAAAAAACAATATTTCCAATCTAATTTTGAGCACTAAGATGGTAGTCAATTTCATTTTCACCTACTAGCTGTTTGAACGCATATACACATAACATTGCAAAAAATAATGTTTTAAAAGAAAGTAACGTATATAACAGAACTTCCAGGTTCCTAAATTAATATTATTATTCTGCTTTTATTCTGCATCTAATTAAAATATCAATCATAACGATATGTAAGAAAACGATGAAAATGATAATAACACTATACTAGGAGTTTCCTTATTATCTAATGGTAACGTATTAGACTTGGCTCTTGCAAGGTAATTGCAAATGTACATCAAAAGCTAACAGACATTTTGTAATAAATAAAATAGCTAAGAAAATCTTAATGTACAAAAATCTCCCTCCACACGTCCTTTGGCAGGCCATGGCCAAGTAAACAATAGTAATATATTTGAATGTAAGTAACGTATATAACAATTACGTAAGCGTAATTCATTTAAACTTACTGTCAATTTGGTGCTTTTTATTAAGTTACTGTAAAGCAATATGCAGATTGTAGGAAATGTGACCTATCTGGTCTAAATAACTTTTCTTTTCAGTAATGTAGCCAATAGCCTACTACATGAAGCCTGTATGAGGGTAGCTATGGTTACCCCATAAATAAACATCTTTTGCAAGACTTAAAATTTGTGCAATATCTGTTTTCACACTTCTGAAACACCATACTAACTGAGGATATAGTCTAAAATTCTGCTACTTTCCGGCCACTTTTTTCCAATTTTTGAATCTCTGGCTCCCCTACTACATCTTTACCCTATATACTACTCAAACTCTGATAAGCATCACTATAAAGATTTTCATAGGGTTCAATGCACTGAGCTTACCCTTTGGCACTTGATAATTTTCGAAATTTTTCTTTAAATTCAGCGAAATTTTCAGTGTTAGTTGAAAATGCAGTATGCTACAGCTTTACATGCGAATCACTCACTAAAGGGTCGCATGGATGTCCATGGGTAAAAAAATGCACACTGTTACATTTTTGAAATTCCATCCAAAAATTTAAGTTTATTTCTGGCTGATTTTAATTTGTGATCAGAAACATAAAATTTATGTTTTTGAGGAACACATTTTCAACCTTTCAATATTCAGTTGAAATCTGTTTGTAACTTATATGAGAAATTCTGGACACAATAATCACCAATTGAAAAGTATGCTCTTTTCTGTAAAAAACAATATTTGAGCCTTTTCACGTGATTTTCAACAATGTGATGTTTTGACAAGTGTAGACTCAGACGAGCCTGTGCAGCCTCCTTTTAAGCTTAGAAGCTCCAAATGATGTTCATTCAGTAGCTTAAAACTCATAGAATATGTAAGCGACTAGCAAAGGCTCTGATCAGACTGCGCGTATGCGCAGGCTGGTCTGAGCTTATGCTGGTCGCACACACCACATTGTTGGAAATCTCATGCCATGGCTCATTTTGTGTTTTCTGACCGATGGGCAAACACTGGTCTGACTGGACCATCCCGTATGTGATCTGCATTTGAATCTGTAGCTTGAATCAATCACAATTACCGCTGCATATTTCGTCAGAAATAAAGAAAAACACCAAAAGTTATCGAGTGTCAAAGGGGTAGTTTCATTGCATTGAGCCCTATGGAAATCAATTAAGTGATACTTATCAAAGTTGATACTTATCAAAGTTTGAGTAGTACATATTAAGAGGGAAAATATACGCAATTTCAGATTTTCTGACATATTTCATTTTTGGTCATAAATGATGTTACCATTTACCCTGAATATTGTGAAACTTTTAACTCCTTAACCAAACATATCCTAAATTTGAACAAGCAGACCTCTAGATTAAAGCCATTATTAAAAATTAGTTTTCTTATTTCTCAACCAAAACATATGTTGTGGGTACTTAAAAGAACCGTCTTAATGAGACGGTTCTTTTGAGCACCCAAAACAAATGTAAGAAAATAAGAAAAGATAAGAATAAATAAAGATAAGAAAATATCCACAATTTTACATTTTAAATTGTTGTTTCACTGGACATATGAACGAGTCTATTTTACAACTTGATGAGATGTATAAACAGTAATGATGGAATAGCAAATAGTATGAGCCCTGATCAGATGGCTCCTAGGAGCTGCCTGATTATAGTTAACAGGGCTACCCTGGCTCCTAGGAGCTGCCTGATTATAGTTAACAGGGCTTACCCTGGCTCAGAATTTGTTGTAGCCAACACTTTAGCCAAGTGGAAAAAGTTGAGTCAAATGAAAATGACTTCAGCCAAGGTTTTAGCCAGAAAGTATTATCAAGAAGTTGTTCTGCATTGAACTCTTTGCCAGCTAGTGGCAACTTTTGTGATCTGCTGATAACCTTTGCAAACAGTTTGGACCCAGATCAGGCCCGACAAAACATCCGGCCTGATCTGGATCCAAACTGCAAACTGTTTGACACCCTGATGGTATTGAAAAAGATCCAGCATTCAAAGAGTAAAATATGGCGCACTAATAAAGAGTGAAGGAATAATAAAAGCAATATTGGAAAATCCAAAAGCTGGTCAAAATACACTTTTTTAGCCAATGACATATTTGTAGCCACACTACATTTTTAGTAGCAAATGGCTACAATGGCTAATGGCAGGGTGAGCCCTGGTTAACACTGTTTGCTGAGGCATATCGGTCCATATCTTTAGAGTTAGGGTAAATGTGTTTCTTATTCTTTTTTTTTCTATTGCAATATTAGTATATCGCTAAGAGCTTTTTGCTTTAATTCCTATGGTAGTGGTTTGCATTTAGGAATAAGGAAAAAATACACTGTCGTACAAAGTCAAACAAACAAATAAACAAGCAAAAACAAGCATATATACATACTACATAGGTATAGTTATAACCAACATGGAAATATTTTGGATTAGACTAGATTACCTTTTAGCCTGTGGATATTTTATGATGGATAATGATGCTGTACTGCCCAATATCATATTGGGAATAAAATTTCTGCTAGAAGTGTCTTATTCTTCTCTTGCACTATTTGACATTATTGGTGGTCTTTTAATTGGCGGGTATTTCCTTGACTGCCAAGAGGGTCAAAATAAAATGACTGCAAAATGTAAGCATTTTATAATAACAGGCCTTAAGATGAGGGTGCGTAATTGAAAATAATATTCTTCTTATTTCTCAACCAAAACATATTTTGTGAGTACTCAAAAGAACTGTCTCATTGAGATGTGTCATTTTGAGCAACCAAAACATATGTTGAAATGATGGGTATGAAAATGTTTACAATTTCACGCTGAAAAAATGTGTTTATCTGAACCTCTGAGTAAGTAATTGTCCGTTGATATAAGAATGTGTTTTTGTTTGTTCTTTTAGCAAGCGACCAAGGTATTTTCTTTTTGTAAATGAGTGAAGTGTTTGTGTTCTTAATCCCAAAAATTATCAGAGTCTCTGCAACATAGATATATTGAAATTATTTCCTCATAGAATTTTTTGTGATTGAATTATCAGCCCTAACATGGTGTGCTCACAACTAGCATATAATCAAACCACTTTGTTTGGTGTCATTTTTAATTAAGTTTTGATTAAGAAAATGATAATGGGTAAATGTTGAGTTATTCCTTGTATTGATTTAACCATGTATGTCTTCATCCTGCTCACATTTCTTTTATAGTTGAAAGATTGTTTAACTCATAACCTCATAGAGACGCCTTTTAACGCTTTTGCAAACAGAGCAGACCCAGATCAGGCAGCTCTTGTAAGAGCTGCCTGATCAGGGTTTACTCTGTTTGCTTATCGAAATATGATTACGGTAAATCTTGTATTAGTTCGTACAGCAAAAAATAATTATTTTTCTCCGTGTACGAACTCATAAAAATTAGTTTCCTGAAAAATGGCACTGTACGAACTAATAAATTGAAATTCTGAAGATCGATAAAACGATGCCAAAACATGCGACAATTGCCAAAGATGGAGGAATTTTCTGTTTATCCTTTTAGTCTCATCACAGATCGAATGTCTGATTAGTATTTTCAATAAAACTAACAGTCTTAATAGCATGGTGAAGATTGAAAATAAACAACCAAATCACCTACTGTGCCATTTCAACCAACTTGTTTTACATACAACGTGCGATATACACGGCGATATCACCCTGTTCACTCGTTCTATGACATCTCGGACCAAGTACTGAACTGGTCAGGGATGACAATTGTCTGGATTGGAATCGTAACAAAAATGATACAACTTCTGTTCACTATCGACGGCTAGCTGTACAACGTGAAGATGACGTATATCGCAGCTTTCGTTTTGGGTCATGATTCCTAGAACCCTCGAAAATGCAACACAGAAGTAGACGAGACAATGTTTTATGATGTTTGCGTACATAAGTCTGACAGGCTAGACGTACGTATGCTTGATTTTTTCTTGATGTGCAGTGCACGTTCCGAATGAAAACTGAAAATGAAAAGGACTTAAAAATGTGAAAATATGAACAACTGGAACACAGAACTCTCATTCATGAGAGTAGTACATTTCTCTGCCTATGCATTGTAAAAAGACCCACAACTTATGTTTTGCGAATGTTTACTCCATTTAAAGCCTTTGTATAAACACCTTTAAGTTTCTGTATTTTTCGAGTCTTCATCGTGACGTCGCAGTATTCCATTTGCATATACATATTCATGTACTCTTGTGGCGACTTACATGCTCAGCTTGCTCGCACTCCCCCTTTCATGTTAGCACTTTAAGATTATGATAATGGCAATCAATGTAGAACCAGATTCTCGTACTCCGTCATCTAGTGCGGATTCAGAGGGGGTCCGGACCCCCCTGGAAAATTACAAAAAATATAGGGTTTCTTAGCAATACTGGTCCGGACCCCCTTAAAATTAAAGAGCTACCAATCCAGCATTCAATGTTGGGCCATTATCGGCCCACCAGCGAAACACCATTTAAATGGCGTTTCGCTGGCGGGCCGTTGATAGCCTGCTCATAGTGGTATTTGGATCCATTCTCTCCTCATCAAGCTTAAAAAAAAAAAAAAAGCGTCAAAGTTGGACCCCATCTCACAAACTTTCTGGATCCGCGCATGGCCATTACACGAGAAAACCTGTCTTTCGTGATTTGAGATCCGGTTACGGTGAGCAGGGGATCTTTAACAGCCAAAAACAGAGTTGGGTGCACATGGTAGTTTTCGCACTCTCGTGTAGCTGGTCCTAAACAGCTTATTTCCGTTTTAGTCGTCGTTGGGTGGTATTTTTCTTTTTTTATTTAAATTTTGATAGACCATGAATTTCTGTAAGCAAACAGTGGCGACCCTGTTCATACTGAAGTGTAATATTACCTGCTAAATACACTCTTGCTGGCTCTGGGGTGAACTCTTCTTTAGTCTTTGGACAGCACCTCAGAGCTCAGTAGATCCGTCTGTTCCGTTCAACGTCTCAGGACAGAATCCCTGCATCATGCTCTCTAACAGCATCAGCTGTTCTCGCCTCAGCTTCCCATTGGTCAGAACCGTGGGTCCTGTCTTCCAGACACACAGGGGCTATTTTCATGATACTTCGGCTATCTCCGTGGTCCTTCCGGTTGCAATAGAATAGAATACTCGCCTACCACTACACTCCCCCCCACTTTAATTTGGAAGTGCTTGATCCAGGGGTCAAATTAACAGACAACAGATGCGAGTATTCTTTTGACACATAACCATAGCCCCACTGTGAGGCGTATTCCTATCAACCACATCTCTCATGTCAAAGGGATCCGGAACCACATAGCAAACACCTTGGAAGATAGGATAAAGTCGGCACTGCTCCAGGCTTCCAAAAACCTGAAGCCGTCTAGATGAAAAATCTTCAGCTAGACGCCAAGCAAACTAGCATGATACACCTATAAGCACTGGATCGGGTCAGGGTGCCTAGCACCCACATACCCTCGTGCTTTATTCCACATCTGGTCCATGTCTCTCCAAAGACTATCTAAGGCTAATGGTGAACTTGGAAGTAACACTTCTTTTTCTGGAGTCAGACAATACAAACCACGCAGTGGCTGTAGACGATTTAGGGATTGAACTCTGGCTAATAACCGCAACACCACCTGCCAATGAACCAGGACCCATTCTTCATTCCCAGCTTGGGACAACACAAATGACGATGGGGGTTTCGTTCCCATCTCAACACACATATCTAACATAGCACGCTGCTGATCCTGGGTGACGCTCTGGTCAAATGTAGTATTCATAAGGTGAAAATAGGTCGCTAACGAACGGAGAGTAACACGGTCTCCTAAAAGCCATGACGCAATCATGGATAACGCACCAATCCGACTAACGGTGATCTCCTGACCATGGAGTTCTTCTCTGAAAATGGCAGGCAGATGGCATTCAAACGCATGTTTTTTTGATCCATCACCGGAACAGTTAGGAATGGGACACTGTGCCCCACGTGATCCTGGTGCAATAGTAGGACCCGGCGAATCAAGGAGTGGCATCTCCACCCTCATCTGCTGTACCCTCGGTCTAACTACCTCTTCAAATTTTGGTGCTTTTTCCAGGTCATCGTAACCAGTCCTCTCGTGACGACGTCTCCTACGGCTACGCTGACGAGCTCTACGTCCACCACCATGATGTGGACCACCAGACATGGATGTCTTACTTCTAGTACCTCGGACGGTGCGGACCAGCGACTTGGAAGTAGTACCCTGGCTGGTACTAGCTGACGGTCGTGAAGTAGTACCCTGGCTGGTACTAACAACTGATGAATGTGAAGAATTAGTACCCTGGCTGGTACTAACAGACAGAACATGGGCAACAGGGGGTGGCACCACCCTGGCCTCTGGCCGTGGGAATCTACTCGGCGAGCAGGTACGCGAAGAAGGCCTAGCCTGGTCTTCGGACCTCTCTTCACGATTGGGACGCTGCAACCTCAGTGCCTGCAGCCTTGCATCTGGGTTGTTAATATGTTGGCGAATCCAATCCTTGTCCCGCACATTTTTGGATCTTGCCTCACGCGCAGCAACCTTTATCCACCGATTATCTAAACGACCACGGGCTAAACGGACTTGCCCAAGTAAAGCCTCATCGCGTCTATCAAAATTATGCCTACGACAATGCCCAAGTTGATCTACGATCTCACGAGCTGGTAAAAGTCTACCAAAGCTATTGGCAGACTCAATGGAAGTGAGGTGATCCTCCACCAGCCTCTGGGAATTCACCTCATTAGCATCTCGACAGATGCTAATCTGATTGACAGACTTCAAACGGCAAACTTTAGGGGACCCAACCCCCCTAGAATCCCTTAGGTTGGGCTGAGCATGTATTTCCCTCAAATTGGGCTGAGCAGGAAATTCCCTTGTATTATCCGGATGACTGGGCCTGGGATTGGCCCCTACTCCTGACCCTCTGTGGTTTAAATCATTGTACCCCTGGGGAGCTTGTACTGTCATGCAGTCCTTGGCAAAATGACCCTTTTCCCCGCATGCATAACATTCCTCATCTTTTATCCAATCTCGACCACCCCTGCCAGGAGCCTTATCCCTTAGGTAATTACCTCCTTGATAGTGCTGTGGACGGGGTTGGGCCAACTTTAACAGCTTTTGTACCGCATTCTCGAGCTTATCAATTTTCCCCTCCATGGAATCGAGACGGTTCTCGCCATTACTAACTGGCGGTTTCGGCGCAGGATCCGTAACACTGCGTACCGCGGTAGTCTCTCTATTGGACTCATTTACATACTGATCCAGCTCGCTTTTAATATCTCTAATTTCTTCCTGGAGATTAGCCAGCTGAGGTGAGACAGAGAAATACTCTGCCCCTCCCCTGGTGGATGTCTCCGATACCTGATAGATATTAGCGGGTTCATCGTACTCGTGACTTAGGCTGTCTCTACGTCTCCCAGTGTACATGGACTGGTGTACATACTGGTACCACTTAATACCATTAAGAGCTTGTTCCATAGATTTCGGTTCTTGGATACAAACATGATGACCTGCTTCTTTATCAGTCAACCCTTGACAGAACCTCACAACAGCCTGGCTGTTGGAGTAATGCTCCGGTAAATCTTTGAACGCGCGTGTGGCCAAAGTCATTATCCTATCAGCCCAGTCCTCCAGAGTCTCTCTGGGGGCCTGGGTTGCTTGCTGGAATAATCCCTGGGCCGTGGCTGGGAGCTCTTTAGCCCCAAACATGGACTCAAGTTTATTCAGTAATTGTCTATAATTGAGAGTATGTTTCTGTTCCAACAGAATGGCATAAAAATCAGCCGCCTTCCCCGTAAGACTCCAGCATAGACAATTAAAACAATCTTCCGGCGTCCAGCCTAGCTGAGATGCATACAACGAAAATTTATGCTTAAAAGCAAACCAATTGCTTTTCCCATCAAAAATCAGCCCTTTGGGCAAGGCCTTCATCACATCCATTGTATGCTTTCTTTGTCTCTCAATGGCTCTCATATCGGGCATAGGGGCTATACCACCAATATCACTTACCGCCGGTTCACCCAAATCAAAGCTTACCGTTGGTGCCGGCTTTGGAACCTGAGGATTAGACCTGTCCTCAAACTGCAGCCTCCGTCTTTCTGGCACAGTAAAATTACGCGCAAAATTACCGTCACGCGATACCGGTATTTTGGGCTCAAGGGGTGGGACCGTGGCACCCGCGAACGAATCAGGCCTAGACAGATATGAAGCGGAGGTAGCCTGGTGGGTTAAACCTGACTCGGCTGGCTTAGTTCTTACATCTGGGAAGGGTGTGAGACTTATTATCTCCTGCGCTTTGCGTAGTTGGCCAATTAAATTGTCCAAATCACCATGAGTAATTCTAGGTGTCTCCGCGGCCGTTGGCGGAATCGGTTTCTTCATGCTATATGAAGAACTCATGTCCGGTATAATGTCTTCCTTGCTAGGGGTAGCGAACCCCTTCAGCATACCGAGATTTTCACTAGCCTTATGGGCTGACTCGAAAAGTGAAGCTGCACCGCCCCACTGCGCACCTAAATCTTCCGACGGGTCCTTCTTTACCGTGGACTCTAGCGTCTCAAACAATGAGTCTTCCTCGTCGGCGAGGGCTTCGTCAAAAGTGAAGTCAATATTGTCAATGACATTATACGGTATTTTACCACGCGTGAGCGTCAACAAAACATCCGGAGTTATATTTCCGCTGTTCTCCCTAACAGACAGAATGGCTCTGGCCAGTTTCTCTTTCACTCCCGGAATTGTTTGCAACTGGTCGAGAGTTGCAAAGTTAATTGAAACAGCAGACATGTTTTCTGAACTATCAAACACTAATCAAAACGAACCGAATGCCTCGAATATGGCAATGTCACGAAAATAGGGTGCCACGAAATTCAAACACAGAAAAATAAACACAGTGAGAATTTATTTCAACCCTTAGTTTGGGAACACAAAAAACAACACAAGGCCACTTTATTTAAAACACTGTGGGCTAATAAAAACGCGCTCTCCAGCAATTTCTTCTAGAAAATCCAAGCAGCACGATGCATCATCAATTTTCGAATGTGTCACAACTGCATAATAATCGCTAATCTCGATTAAACAACACTATTCGGCGATCGCGCTGGTGGGGGGATACATGACGACAACTACAAGTCGATTGCTTTACTAACAACTACCACAGTTTGGCCAATAAAGTACAAAAAATTCTACGGACCTGTTCTTCTGTGTTTTTATTCCTCCATATCCGCCATCTTGACAAAGGAATCTGGGCAGAAAATGGCGGACAGCTGTTCCGTTCTATTCACACACTGGCCCTCCAACGAGGTTCAACCACGTGCTTTCCCTGAGACCGCAAGTCAACAACGATCGACTTTTTCTCTCTCAAAATTTCGATCTACCGCTATTTATGCTCTTTAGTGACTGTGCATTAAATTGTTTGGCTGTTTTTACTAATTTGAGACTGCAGAGCCAGCTACCATTGCCTCCAACCAACGCTAAATAGGTGGAAATTTCAGACACTGCTCGCGGAATTTGCAACCGCGAACAAAATCAGCAAAGGCCACAATTTACAAAATCAATCAAATTTCCACAATTTCAGGCCTGGGATCGCAAACCAGACACTTTCTGACACCAGTGAAGTGTAATATTACCCGCTAAATACACTCTTGCTGGCTCTGGGGTGAACTCTTCTTTAGTCTTTGGACAGCACCTCAGAGCTCGGTAGATCCGTCTGTTCCGTTCAACGTCTCAGGACAGAATCCCTGCATCATGCTCTCTAACAGCATCAGCTGTTCTCGCCTCAGCTTCCCATTAGTCAGAACCGTGAGTCCTGTCTTCCAGACACACAGGGGCTATCTTCGTGATACTTCGGCTATCTCCGTGGTCCTTCCGGTTGCAATAGAATAGAATACTCGCCTACCACTACAATACGCCGCCGAATTCTGATCTGGGTCACTGTTTTCATGTCCAACAAACAGGACACATGGCTTAGCTTAATGTGTCATGTACATTTTCTTTTGTCAAGGCCACCACGTGCGACCCCAAACCTTAAAACAACACGTGGCCGAATTGAAGTGAGCGGTCTCTTTGATCTTAAAAAGGATCATGCTGTCTTTGCCTTTGATGTCAATTGATATACATTGGCAGACGGTTTGTGTATTGACCAGGCCCAGCAATACATATGTCCAAGCACTCTCTGGTATAGAAAGCCCCTGATATGTCGTACTAATGTGGAAACTTTGATATGGGCAGAGACAGGGGGATGGAGGGGGACATCAGCCCCGGACCTCCCCCTGGTACATTACAAGTTGTCTTTATATTCCAAGGAGAAAAACTGGCATGAGCCCCCCCCCCACCCCCCCCCCCCCACACCCCCCCCCCCCCCCCCCCTCAACAAGGTACATACGGAATGGGGTAAATAAAGCAAACCCTGATCGGATGTCGTGATCATCTCAAAGGTTATGTGGAATTTAGTTATTCATAAATCAAGACGCCTTTTCGAACATTTTTTTTCTTATCTTAAACCAAACAATCATTGGTGTATTTATTATACACAGCCACCTAGTGGGACTAAAAGCCTAACTAAAGACAAGCACCTCCATTGTGTATATGAGCAGTTATACCCCTGGCAAGACTAAGCGGATGTGCAGACTCGTCTGAGCCTTCGCTGGCCGCATGTGCGAGAGGTAACATAATCTCATGAACTGACTCGTTTCATTGACAGCCCAAAGTAAAGCATGATGCAAAAGCATGCAAAAATCAATTTACATCTTGGTTTGTGCGTCTGTGCGTACGTGTGATGATCCACTGGAATCATTTAATCTGTTCAATCTTTTAGTCCCATAATACAGTTTCATGATGACGCCACGCTAGGCTCTTTGCCAGTTTAAACTTATTTTATTACGCTTATTGCCTGCGTGTTTTGGTGAACTTAGAATATAAAATGATGTTCGCATATTTAAAGCACAGCTTTTTAGTGGGAGTACGTAGATGTCTAGATTGTTTGGGCCTTAGAGTCTTTAGTCTTCATCCGCTTAAAAACTTGAGTTAGTGAGTAGCGTGACCCTGACAAGATTGCACAAAAGCGCAGGCTCTCCTGAGCCTTCGCTGATCACATTTGTTAAAAGCACCAGCCTATATGATTTCATCATGCTCGGATCCAGTGATTAAAAAGAAGATACATGTGCATGGCGTAGAAGTTCTCCATGTCGCACACACGCGTGTGTGCGTTCTCTTGATTTAAAAGTCGCCAGGAGGAAATAACGCTAAAATAAGCTGTGTTGGTATAAGGATTAACGTGCTCGAGAATATTGACGGAAAGGCTTAATGATCACAAACACGTTCACAATCAATGTGCACGCGCGCGTGGATATGTACATGTATTTGATTTTTGTTATAACTGGATGATGGCGACAAAGGCGTGCAAATTTGCATCAGTCCGAAGTTCATTGAACCTGGAGCGTTTTTCAGGACATAAAAGTTTGGCATGCATCAATGAAGGTCGCACCGACAGGCGCCGCTTATATGTTTGTAAACTGGTGTGCTCGACACGGTAGGAAATCGAAAGTATTGTAGACAGACACACTGATTAAAAGCCACGTAGGTACCAAAATGAAGGAAAAACCCGTTGTGTACGAACTATTAAAATTACAAATCGGAAAATGACCACTGTACGAACTAATACATGACATTTTGGTCCGACCACCGTAGAATAATTTATGGTGTACGAACTATTCGGGTGTACGAACTAATACAAGATTTACCGAATATCTGATCATACACCAGTGGACCTGACAAGTAATTTCATTGTTCTATGTACAAACATGAAAGTTTATTTATATAATTTTTCATGGTGGGTGGTGCTAAGTATGAATATTCATGAAGGAAAAGGTTAACATTCCATAATGCACATATCATTTGTAACCATGGCCCCACCTCCTGGAATAGCAGGGACTTTTCATCCAGCAAATTCCTGCTATTAGCCCTACTCTGTGGGGACAAACAGGTGATGAAATAACCACATTTTGACCCTGCACTGAAAACTTGCAATAGTATAAACAAGTTTTCATTTTACTACTACTACATGAACACATATTTAAGAACAGGATTTATGGAAACTACGGGCTTACCCATTATCAACTTACCTTTGGAAAACGTAACTATTTCATTATAGAGCAGATAAGGATAATTGAGTTCTGTCCCTTGACAATGATCGTGCTAACAACATGCATATAAACAACAACGTGTTAACACGAGCCACGCTCGGGGTACTGGGGTATAGGAAGCGGTATTCATAACGAGCACAGCTCGGGGTAAGGCAGTGAAGGGGTTAAAGTAAAGGCCCCGAGGTCATAAAACTGTTTTCGTACTCAACTCTGAGCACGAAATTTCAACTGTTCATAATAGCTAAATACTGATGAATGAAGAAGTTTCTTGCTTTAAGTCTCTCAGATGTTGTATTTATCTTGCTGATAAATGTTAAAATGCCAACAATATTGTTGGCATTTTAACATTTATTAGCAGGAAAAATTTTGTGCTCAGCTGAGTTGAGCTTTGGAAAAAGTTTTATAAACTTGGGGCCAGCCCTCTCTTACAAGTCTCAGTCAAACAGTTTAAATTCTTGGTGAAATATTTTTTCCTGAGCCTCACTTTGTTCTCTAATGTTCTAAAGGTTTGAATACTTGCTACTAAAACTCTTTCCTTGTTAGCGGCGACTTTTGTCGTCTGCTGATAACCTTTGCAAACAGTTTGGACCCATATCAGGACCAACAGAACCTCAGTCCTGATCTGGATCCAAACCATTTGCCACTCTGAGATATTGTTCCCAAAAGAATTTTTTTAGGATATTAATTCTAAAAAAATCAGCAGACGACAAAAATCATGAAAAAATTCTCAGGGGGCAAAGTGTTAAAGAAGGATCACAACAGTGGCTTATCAATGCACAATACAGCAGTTAACTCTGTCACTGCCATTCATGACTAAAGTCGTCTGCTTTTTCTTCTGCTGTTATATTTTGTAAGTATAGCAAACAGTGTCGACCCAGATAAGACTGATACAAGTCCACACTATTTGCATGCATTTTAAAGTACATTGTAAATCTATTGTTAAAGCCAAAGATTGCAGAAGATGTTTTCAGCTGCATTTTCGGCTGGCCCATTTTTTTATGTCCTGAAAGTGATGTCGGTTTTTTACATCTGCTGCATATATTCAAATGCACTTAAGACTAGATTTTTTCATGGAAGCAATCAAAATGAACCCTGATCAGACTGCTCCAAGGGAGCAGTCTGATCTGGGTTCATATTGTTTGCAATATCAGCTACCTGAGAACATAAGCAGACAAGGGGAGCAGATGACAAAAGTCTTGGCTGGTGGGGTTAAAATGTTAACCCTTTAAGCGCCAATCACAACTGAAGCAGATGACAAATTTGGCAACAATTTTCCTAATTTTCAGAAAAAATAAGGTATGATATTACATGAGAATTGTCTGCCAGCAGACAATTCTCATGAAATATCATGCCTTATTTGTTATTTTTGATAAAGCAGCAAAATTTGAAATTGTCGTCTGCTGCAAATTATAGGTGGCGCTTTATGGGCTAATGGTAAAAAATGTCTTTTAAAGATGTTGGAGATATGGTTTGGAGATGTAAGTTAATTCATATGTATCAAGATTTTTGCTGTTGTATGCATTAAGATCAGTTGAAAAATTTACGTTCTGCTTCATTTATTTTCTGTTCTTTCACTGTTAAATTTTCACTGGCTTGCATGATTGTTTTTGTAATTTTTTCACCGGTTTGTCATGAATTATTTTTCTTCCACATTATTGGACAGTTGAGGAGTCACAGCAGTGGTTCAGTGATAAGAGTGTAAGACTTGAGATTGAGGGGTCACAAGTTTGAGACTCCCTGGAGGCACTGTGTTGTGTCCTTGAGCAAGATACTATATACTCTGCTTAGTAATGGTTCAACCCAGTAGGAATAAAAATAGTTCCAACATGGCTGAAAAATTGTTGACTGGGATGTAAAGCATCAACACGAACCAAAAAATATTGGACAATTACATGTATACCAATGCTAGAGTAAATTGACATTTTGCTAGTTTTTACTATTTTTTGCTGTTTGCAGACCAACTTGGTTGCAAAAAAGGTATTTATACTTTACAATAGTTCTTTTTTTCTGGATATAACTAAAAAGAAGTTTAAAATAAAAATGTTTGTGTGCAAATGCCTGTCTTTTTCAGGCACTTTTTGATGTGCTTTTTCTTTTAATTTTGAAAATAATCAGAAATTGACAAAATATCTTTATGCATGCAAAAAGAGAATAGGGAGCGCAGTTGCTCAGTTGTAGAATGCTAGAAACGATGTCGTTACGTAAACGGGTCCCCAATTAAAATTGCCCATTTGACGTAACGATTCGATACATGTCATGTCGTGCCGAACGATAGGAGGCTAAGGTAGAGATTTTCATTTCTAGTAGAATGCTTGACTCAAGACCGAAGGGCCCCGGGTTCGAGCCTCACTGGCGTCACTGCGTTGTGGTCCTTAAGCAAGACACATTTATCCTAGCTTAGTACTGGTTCAACCCAGGAAGACCCGTCCCTATATAACTGAAAGATTGTTGATGGGACGTAAAGAATCAAATCAAACAAACAAATGCATGCAAAGAGTTAAAAGGGGGACAAGTAAATTTCAATGCTGGGGCAATTTCCAACCCTTAAGGTTTACACTGAAAAAGGTTAAATAAAAAAGCAATTGATTTTGATTCAGATATTTTTTTATTGCTCAGTAAGTCGTTGTATAGAACTATGGAGCTTAAATTCAAGCATCCAGAAAGCAACAGGTAAGAGTGTGTATACATGAATGAAAAGCTTTTGGGCGTGACTGCTATTGAAATATTTGTTTTCAGGCTAATACCCAGAGGTCACAAATGATCTGTAATTGAAAATTATTTTTCTCATTTTTCATCCAATACATATGTTGTGGGTACTCACAAGAACCATCTCAATCAGATGGTTCTTTTGAGCACCCAAAACACATGTTTAGACTAAAGGGTGAGCAAATAATTAAAATTTATGCTAAAAAATCATAAAGCTTTTGAATGCTTTTTGAGATGTGTTTTTGTGTGGTCTAAGCTCTGTGTATGTGTGGGGGTGGGGGTGTGATGTGGGGAGGGGGGGTCTATTGGGGCAGATTTTGGCTGTTCCTTGGTCCAAGCTGGTGTTGAAAATTTTTCTTAGCCTGACTAATATTGAAGTGGATTAATGAAACCATACTATAAAAAAACAAATAATTCTGAGCAATGTTTAGCCTTAAAGCACCTGAGAAAATTTGCAGCAGATGGCATTTATTTTTTTTAAAGCCAAATAAGGCTTGATATTTCAGATGAATTGTCTGCAAGCAGACAATTGACATGTAATATCAAGAAATATAAGCAGGGACAAAGTTTGAAAATGTTATCTGCATTTTTTGGTGGCATATTAAGGGTTAAGACATGTATGAGGTTGAAAGTTGCTGTGACACAGGATTGCTGCAGCATGTCACATTTTCCTGTAAATCTTGAGTGTCTTGTTGAGGCCCATCCGTATGGAGGCAGTTTTGTAGTACCCCACCCACATACATATTTGGCTGTTTTTGCATGGCAAGTTCAAAGAATGGCTTTTTAATGCTTTTTAAATGGATAATTCCTAAACGGGTAACTTTGACAAATAACTGTGTAGACAGATATGAGATTATCTAAGATTAAAAACACTTTACAGCTACAGAAATTCATTGTTATTTAGGATTTTGAACTCTTTCCTTGCTAGCAATGACTTGTTGTCTGCTGATAACCTTTGCAAACAGTTTGGAGTCCAAACTGTTTGCAAAGATTATCAGCAGACAACAAAGGTCACGGCTAGCAAGCAAAGGGTTAAAAATCCTAAATAACAAATAACTTTGGACCTAGATCAATACTGATAAAAAATCTGGATGCAGAATCTGATCGGTCCCTTTGTTATTCCAGGGTGGGGAATCATGTATTTTTTGTGTTGATGCATTGTATGGTTTTATTCACATAAGTAAATATGAATTTCTCTCTCTTTTGTATCCATCAATTCATATGCTGTAAATTCGGAAATTTTTGCGAGGTTTTATTTTCACGAAAGTAACCCTCTCGAAATGGCGAAATCACCCTGTCATTTACTGATGAAGGTAAATCATGGCCTAGTCGTGAATTTTTAATGCGGCAAATATGTCTTTTAACGCTATTCGCTAAAATAAAATTCTCACGATTTTTTTTTAATTTACAGTACCACTTTCAAGCTTAACTCCCCCCACCCCCCACCCCCCATCATTTGTCACCATATTGATAAAAAAAAGCCTTGTACTTTGAGCAAACACTCTGTCACAATTTCTTTAGCGAGATGGCCTGGCACATGACAAAGTGTTTGCCCAAATAAGCAACTTTTATGAGATTAACTCTTTGCCCCCTAGAAAGTTTTTCTGCCTTTTTTGTCGTCTGCTGATTTTTTCCCAAATCACCTTTTACGAAAAATTCTTTCATCTGTCAATCAGTTTGGTTCTAGATCATGCAAGATAATTTGTCAGGCCTGATCTAGTCTCAAACTGTTTGCAAGAGTTATCAGCAGACATCACTTGGAGATAAAGAGTTAATATGGTAGCATTAGAGCCGACCAAAAGTGGGCTAGAAAGAGGTGCATGGATTGATAGATACAATTACCAGAACAAAGAAAAAACTAATTACCGTTACGAAAAAAATATGATTTATCCATGCGGTGAATCATAACAAAAAGCATGTGATTCCACACCCTGTATTCATTTTCGGAAAACATAATTCTTTTAGTTTATTTTGCTATCTGTGAAGTTTGCATAATTAACTAGTTTCTGTAGCTGAGTAGGCTGGATTAAGTCTAATATGTTCACAAACCACAAAGACATGACAAGGGTCAGTTTGTTTGAGCTTTTTGCGGTGACTTAACAAGTGTTTGAATTTTAACCCTTTTTCTAGCAAGCGGCGACTTTTGTCGTTTACTGATAACCTTAATTTGCAAACAGTTTGGACCCAGATAAGGATTGACAGAATGTCGGTCCTGATCTGGATCCAAACTGTTTGACACTCTGATTTTTAAAAAGCTTATTTTGAAAAAAGTCAGCAGACGACCCAAAAAAATCAGCAAAAAAAAAACAACATGAAAAATTACCCAGCATGCAGAAAGTATAACAGCTGTACTAAAATGAAGTATTTTAAAATTGGGAGATGTTTAATGGCCATCACACAGCACTTACACCTTTGAGCTTCTTTGAAGCTTTCTTATGCCCTTGCTTATTATTTGTTTGCTTTGTTATGTTTATTTTCATTATTTTCATTTCACCAACTAGAATAGAAGTTTAAGTTGTTATGTCTTCCCCCTTTAGGGGTCAGGAGACATATTGTTTTGTCATGGGTGTCTGTCCATCCATCTGTCTGTCATAAAATATTGTCAGCTCCATAGCTGGAAAAACTGTTACATGTATTTTTAAAAACTTCACACAATGTAAAAAAAGTGATATAGTTTGCAGAACACAAGAACTGTAATTCTGGCTTACTTGCATTGAGTTCCGGCCATTTGAAAATTGAAAAAAAAGGATTTCTGTAATTTTGGGCTGCTCTGTTACTTAAAACTTTTCAAGATATTTTCATCAAATGTTGTACAAATGTAAAGCACTATGAGAAGGCAAGCAGAAAACAAGAATTGCTACAGTGCAGTCCCTTTATAACGCTATGTTTTGGGTCCATATGAATGGACCATGTTATAAGTGAATCGTGTAATAATGGGACAATTTTACAAGGAAATTATAGTAAAATGATCCTATAATTTCTTTGTACTAATGACAAATGTTTAAACATTGTTATACTTGTGGCTGGTCTGTAAATTGAATTTGGATTTTGATATTTTTATATACAGTAAAGCCTGTCTTAAGCGGCCATTAAAAAAAAAAAGACAAAAATTGGCTTTCAAAAATGAATGTCCCTTAATGCAGGTCAAAAGTATTGCAGAATGCTTCAAGAGAGCATTCTGCAATACTTTCAACTTTCATTAAGCTACCATTTATCATTAAGACCTTTGTTTCGTCTATTTTTGAGTGGCCTCCTTCATTAGACATACAGAACACAAAAATTGAAACTCTGGTTTACCTTCTTATGAATTTATTGCCCTTTGAACATGAAAAATTCTGATTTAGCCCTTTGAACATAAAAATTCTTAGCTAAAGTGCAAAATAACAGTTCTTTAATGTGAAAAAAAATCGAAATCTGAGGCTGTAGCATTTTGAAAGTTATTCAAGCTTTTCATACTGTAGGCATAGTTCTGTATATCCGGTGTTCTGGCCCAGTGATGGAGTCGTTGACTGCAACATATTGATTTTACACAGACACTCGACTACTGGGCCAGAACACCCAATATACAGAACTATGCCTACAGTATGAAAAGCTTGAATAACTTTCAAATGCTCTGTCCTCAGATTTCAAACTTTGTGCACATTAAAGGACTGGTATTTTGCATTTTATCTAAAGTAAGCACACATTCTAGAACATAAGCAAAAATTTCTTTCATCCTCTTTTTCAGGAAAAAAATCACATTTTTGGCATAACTCTGGCGCTATAGCCACTATCACTCAATCCACAAAAATTGTCAAGCAGATACACAGCTGGATGTATAAATGATGATAATTTGTGATGAATATTTTCAGAAGTAAAAAATTGAACAAAATATTACCCTTTTTAACAGCTAGGTACACTATTTTGTGCACTCGTCTACTGCAACCACAATGCAATGACTGCACTTGCGCTGGGTTGACTGAAAATCAGAAGTTTGTATAGTGTAAACAACCTGTAAAGTACTATTGACTTTATTTCAGGAGAAATGATCCACCACTTTGTGTTATAACACAGGATTCCATGACTCTTGAAGAAATAGGTAAGTTTTATATGTAACGTTAACCCTGAAAGTGCCACCTATAATTTGCAGCAGACGGCAATTAAAAATTTTGAGGCTTTTTCAAAAATAACAAATAAGGTATGATATTTCATGAGAATCGTCTGCTGGCAGACGATTCTCATGTAATATCATGGCTGATATTTTTCGAAAATTAGGAAAGATTAGGCAAAATTTATCGTCTGCTGCAGTTTTGATTGGCACTTTAAGGGTTAACCATAATCCTGCCAATATTTTTTGTCCTGAAAATGTTGTCTGCATTAAATGATTGTCAAGTCCTGAGGGGGATGTTAAAACCTTAGGCAATGGTGATGCCCAAGGTTTTCAACATCTTGAGAAACGAGACCTGTGCCCAAGGTTATAAAACTTTTTTCATGCTCAACTCAACTGAGCATGAAGTTTCAAATGCTCTTGAAAAACTAAAATATTGAAAAATAAACACTTTTCTTGCTTTTAAACTCTCAAATGTTGTATTTATCATGCTAATAAATGTTAAAATGTCATTTATGAGCAGGATAAATTTCGTGCTCAGCTGAGTTGAGCATGGAAAAAGTTTTATAACCTCAGAAAAATCATGTTTGATTGCTATTATTGCATAAATTGGATGAAATATTCATTAATAAGATTTGCAAAAATTATGGCACTATATTTTGTCACCATTTCACAGTCAACTTCTGGTTAGCCCTTTTCAGTCGCTATCCATCTTCCAGGCCCAATTCATAAGGTCGGCAAAGAACTCTTCTGGCAAAAGAAATCACAAACAGTTATCTAATGCATCACCTAGCGCCGTTAGTTGGAGGTACTAGCTTCGGTATTTATCATTGAAAGATGCCAACGTTCAGCTAAAATATGACCGAATAAATAATTTTCTCACACAAACCACATAAAAGATTCAAAGAAAAAAGTTGCTTCCTACAACATATTCCCGTTGTGTGTGGGTTTTCTCGGCTGGTTTTTGATATATTGTCAATCTAAGTTTTCAAAATATGATTAAATCCTGCGGTTAAAAACCAAGGTGCTCCGAGTTTTTCACCTCGCAGATGAAACAATATGGCGTCAGCCTGACCTTATGAATCAGTATTATTATAAGAGTTATTAACAGATCAGCTATCATAAAAGTTAGTGGCATGGAACAAGTGCCGCGAATCTGTTTATTAACAGCACATGAATTTCCTCGTTAAAACATGGATTTTCACTGGTTAATGCACAAGTGTTAACACCGTGGCACTGTGCTTTATGCAATAAATTGGGTTAATAAGCCTGTATTTGTTTTTCACATGAAGCACCCTAGGTACTGATACATAATTAATAATTCACATGAAAATATCATGCCCAAGTGTGAATTTTTAAGTTGCCATCTACATAAAGACCTATTTGTACAACCATATCTCTTAGACTCAATTCATTTTTTTTCAGAAAATATTTTAAAAGACACAGAGCATAATGGATTCCCTGTCGTCATATCGAGAGAATCTCAGTATTTGGTTGGGTTTGTTCTGAGGAGGGATTTACTTCTAGCTGTAGGTGAGTACCACCTAGGGTATCATATAACCATAATTGAGCCGTGAAATATGATTTCCAACAATTTTGTATTTTGACAAGTGTAGACTCAGACGAGCCTGTGCAACCTCCTGTTAAGCTTAGAAATATCAAATGATGTTCAATCAGTAGCTTAACACTCATAGAATATTCAAGTGACTAGCAATGGCTCTGATCAGACTGGGCGTATGCGCAGGCTGGTCTGAGCCTTTGCTGGTTGCACATACCACATTGTTGGAAATCTCATGTCACGACTCAATTATGTCTAGATTATGTCTGTTTCTCCATAGAAAATATGGGCTGTTGAAGACTAAATCCACCTTGATGGAGATTACAAAAGAAAATTGAAAGACCCCAGATATTTCTGTGATATTTTATGTAGTAATATGACAACTTTGTGGTTTAAGGTTCTAAATTGCAAACTAGTTTTCTGACAAAAAAAATATCAAAACTATGCAGCTTCAAATAGAACACTCTGATCATGGTCTTTAGTACACTAATGAGCCAGTGCATGAGATTTCAAACAATGTGGTATGTGCGACCAGCAAAGCCTCAGATCAGCCTGTGCGTACGCGCAGTCTGATCAGAGCCTTTGCTAGTCTCTTGAGTATTCTATGATTGTTAAGCTACTGACTGAATACAATTTGGAGTTTCTAAGCTTAAAAGGAGGCTGCAGAGGCGGGTCCTAGTGTACACTTGTCAAAATGTCAAATTGTTGGAAATCTCATATCGCGGCTCTAATTGTATTCCAACTGATTAGAATAGTAGATTGATGCTTGAAATTATAAGTAGCTATTTTTTTATAGGTTAATGATGGAAAAATTAGTATTTATTATGTCCCCCCAACCGAAGCATTTTGTGAATTCCAGCATAACCAACTTTTTATTTGAGAACATAAAGAGAAAAGTGTTTGAAATGTTAGAACATTTAGCATAGTAACCAAGAAGCAACCAATACCTCTGGACTCTTCCCTCTCAAACTGAGAAAAAATGTTTCTTGCACACCGGATAAGGATATCTGAGCTTTTACCCTGGGATAGAAAATCTTATCTTATCCATGCTATCTTACACAGGACGTCAAGTAACGTCATCATGTGAAATTGCATCTTAGCGTATTCAGGGACTCCTTTAAGCTTATTTTAAAATAAATAAATGAATAAGTGAATAAATAAAAACAGTGGTGAGCAAGAAAAAGAATCCATTATTCGTGTGAGGGTAGGATAGAAAAATCCGTCGCTCGGGATCACCGTTTGTCATTTCTCTGCAAGCCTCGTGATGCCAAACGGCAATCTTCTGGACGGATTTTTCTATCCTACCCTTACACTCATGATAGATTCTTATATTACTCTCTTTTCAGCCAATGCGAGAAAGAACCAAGATGGTGTTGTTAGTGATTCAGTAGTATATTTTAGTAACCAAGTAGCAACCAATATCTCCGGACCTGCTCCTCTCAAACTTAGAAAAATTGTGGATTTAGTAAGTTTACTTATGTCCTGTGGAACAAAATAAGAGTTATTTTGGTTAACCCATAAAGCACCACCCATAATTTGCAGCAGACAACAATTTCAAATTTTGTTGCTTTTTCAAAAATAACAAATTAAGCATGATATTTCATGAGAATTGTCTGGTGCCAGACGATTCTCATGAAATATCATATCTAATTTTTTTCTAAAATTAGGAAAAATATCTCAAAATTTGTCGTCTGATGCTGTCGTGATTGGTGCTTTAAGGGTTAATTTGATCATAAAGAAAACAAATTCACAAGTCTAATGTACTTTAGATTGTACAAGGGGCATTTAATATGTAATGGAAACACATTCATAACTCCGCACACAAATGCGTTAAGTTCTATGCTATATGCGCAATAAAAGATCAAAGTTTGACCCTTTAAAATGGTGCAATTTTAACACCTTATTTACAGACTTGTAAAAAATCACACTCATATACACTGTATATATTTTCGTCTGGAATGCGAAGAAACCTTTTAACAAAGTTAGGAAGGCATGCTGTGTATTCTAAAACAAACAATTAACAAGCAAGATTTGCATATCCATAATTTTCGAATGCAATTATCTTTTACCAGCCGAAATGCTGTCAACTTCTGACCAGTGCTGATTTCACGTGTGATGGTTCTATTACAGTACCCTCTCTTACGTTGACGTCGTTCAAGACAGACGTAACGCTAAAATATGCATGGTTATAGAATATCGGCATATTGGCTTTGAGTCATGAAATGAAAACTTTTATTGTATCAAAGGTTTAGATATTAACAAAAATTTTCAGCGTAAAATTGTAAATATTTTCTTACACATAATTTTTAGCATATGTTTTGGGTGCTCAAAAGAATCGTCTCATTAAGACGGTTCTTTTGAGTACCCACAACATATGTTTTGGTTGAGAAATAAGAAAATTATTTTTCTGGTACACACTCTTAACTGAAGGCCTGTTGTATCAAAGTTTGAATATGCACAGTGCATAGGCGATTGACCAGTTAAACTGAAACTAATATCTAGGGGTATCTCACCTTAGTGGTATGCCAGTTTTGTGTGTTATTATTTTATTGTCTGAAATTGGCCAGCAAGGTTATTTTTATTCCAATACGTGTCACAATGTCCAAATAATGCATATGTATGCATACATCAATGAGAAGTTGTGTTAAGTCTGATTCATTTTTGTGTAAGCCAGAGATGGCATTCTTGAAAGTGATTTTTATAACTCAAATGACCTGTTTAGATGTACTTTATTAGTGAATACGTAAATTTCAAAAACAGTGTCTTTTTTGTAAATTAACAACATAGCGACCAATGTTACAAGCAATTTTCGCATACATCTTTGCAATGTTATTGTTCATGCAAAAACAACCATGTGAACTGAACGCCCGAGAATATAGGGATCACATATGCTTTTTCATGCATTAACATTTGCCGGGTCCTGAGGAAGTTGTTTGAACACAAGGCTGTCAGGCTGATAGGGGTGCAACGATACGCCAAAAAGCGTATGGCGATATATTGCAATATGGAAAGCCTGTATTGTGATACATATTGCGATACACCTGGTATCTTTATTTCTGTCTATTACTGCCCCTAGTTCAGTATTATAATTCAAGAGTCATGAAATTGGCATATATTACACACTGTCATATTTTCAGCTACTCCTTCTGTCCCTCGGCTGCTTTTCAAGGAGAAATGATCGAATTTGTGCCTTCCCTTTTAGATATTTCACTACAATAATATGTGATTGTCTGTCCGCCATCTTTTTTTAAACCGAAAGTAGCTGTTTCCTGTAGGTCTAATTTGCAACACGAACAGATATTTACAAGTTTTAACAATAAGCGTCGGTATTTGAAATGCGGAAATAACTTGAAGGGGTGGATAGAAAATGTGTAAACTATCCATAAACAATATATTATGGCTCGCATTGATGTCTGTCATACAGAATAAACATCTTCAAATGCTTGAAAGTCGGCGATATGCTGTTAGACACAGTCAACGTTTGTGTAGTTCGTGTCAGGAATTATACCACAGTGTCTTTTTTTCCCTTTTTTTACCGCTTCCGGTTTTGAAAACGACCCGATTTTCGGGCAATTTCAAAGCAAATAATGGATATTTTCTTGCAAATTTTAGATGAAAATGGGCTTGATGACACAAAGAGAAGGCCTCTGTACCGGTACGGCCAAAAGTGTATCTCGATACGATATTCATTTAGAGTGAATAGCGGTTTACCGGTATATCGTTGCACCCCTACAGGCTGAGTGTTCAAACATATTCCGAGGGACCCAGAAAGTGTTAATGCAATGAAACAAACATGTGTGATGGTTATTCTTGCATATTTTACCTGATTCCAACCTAAACCACACTGAAAACATCGCTAAATTATTAAAATATCCCTTTTCTTGCACTGGATTTCTCTAACCAAAGTTGTGTCAGGGTCAAACTTCGAACGTCATTACCTTGCCACAAGGTCATATACCAGGGCATCATTTTCACGAACGAACGCATCGGCGAAATGATCATTCAAGGCCGCTAGGCTTACCTGTGTAACATCATGCCAAACAAATCAGGACCCAATTTAGGCTTTTACAAGTTAAAAGCCATGTTTAAGCAGCACGTGAATCTCATGATTCGAACATAGATTTTTGCAGCTTCAAACAGAGTCGTGTAACAAATTCCATGCAAGAATGTGGCATCAAGGAGGATTTTAACCAAAATGACAACCTCTTCATTTCTTAGAATATAAAGCAGTTTTGAAGATTTTTGCAGTTATTAATCACCAATATGTAGATATTCACCACACGAAGGCACTGACTGAAAATATTCTTAGCTTGCATAGTATTCTGTTTTTGAATACACTGTTTCATTTCATATTGTAATGTATTTCAGTACCCTAACTTGAAATCGCCTTGTGTAAATTTAGAAATGAGCTGGACAATTGCAATTTTACATTTGCATAGCCGAGAAGCAGATCTTTGTATGAAAGTAATTATGATGCATGCAAACATGACACTTTTTGATTTATTACAATTGAACACCCTTCGAAATGTGATGTTTGATTGGGTGATGTCAAACATTTCCTGGCCTAAAGTATATTTTCTTCAAAATGGAAACCTGTTTTCATTATATCAGGATTTTAGATAAACAAACAAAAAATTTAGTGTAAAACTATAAATATTTTCTTACCCATCAGTTCAAAACCATGTTTTGGGTGGTCAAAAGCACCATTGAGACGGTTCTTTTGAGTACCCACAACATATGTTTTGGTTGAGAAATGAGAAAATTAATTCTTTGGTATGCACTCTTAACTAAAGGCCTGTATATACCTTCGCAGAAAGGAAGTGGGGCATATTGTTTTGCATTAGAAGGGGATTATTTGTGCTGGTGCATCAACAAATTTTTCAAAGTGTTAAAGAGCTTTAAATTGTTGATACAAAAAGCCTCCAAATTGCCGAAGATTCATTGAAGAACTTCTTTAGATATGATATTACTTTCTCGTGGGATAGACCATTTTCTCAGATAATTTAATTAATGTTTTCAGGCCCCTGTTACAATAACAGACCAGACACCAATGGAAACAGTGGTTGAAATGTTCAGGAAGTTAGGTTTAAGACAGACTTTAGTCACTGTAAATGGGTAAGAGCTTTATAATTATAATGCTACAGTCAGTCCCTTTATAATGAATCTACTTTCATGATATGACGTCACGTCTGGGAGTGAAATAACGCCATGCATTAAAATCAATAAACCTTTACTGGTTTACAGATTTTCAGGAAACATTATGAAATGACGCTTTTAATGCCATGCAAATGGCAAAACCCTAGCGTTTTCCGCCAAAAATGGATTTCAAAATAATTTTAATGTAATATGATAAATAGAATCTAACATTCGTGCTCCAATATTATTGAATTTATTAAAATCGTTACAAAAAAGAGATAAATGCTCGACAAGCCTTGCATTTTATTTCTTTTCCTCAACTCATTTTATAAATTCGATAAAAGATGAGCACTCATGTAAGATCCTCTATATAGCATAGATTTGGATACAACATGGTCATTTTGCAGAGTACAGTGGGACAGTTGATAGAGTTTTAGACTGGGGATCGAAGTATTGGTAGACTGAGACTCACTGGAGTCACTTAGTTGTGTCCTTGAGCAAGACACTTTATCACTTGCTTAGTACTGGTTCAACACAGAAAAACAGGAAATCGTCCAAACATGACTAAAAAATTGTTGACTGAGACTTAACCCATCAACACAAACAAACAGAACATGGTCATTTTGTGGCTCCAAAATTGTTTTTTTTTACCTTGGAATTTTACGGAGGAATTATAAGAAAATGACCATGAAATGGTCATTTTCCTAATTTTCCTTTGTAAAATTGATTTTTGCTGGTGGCCTTTGCAAGAAATCATGATCTGCCTCAAGTAATTAGCTCATATATGCCGATGTTTCAAATAAAAAAAAACAAACTTTACTAAGTTGTTTTCATCAGAATTACATGTTAAAATGATTGGAAATTAAATCATAAAATTATAAAAATGGTCATACTTTAGGTGCATTCAATGCAAAAAAAAGAGGAATGAAAACTATCAACAGTTTTAAAATCTTTAATTTCTGTTTTTAAATATTATATACATGTATGAATACATAGAGGAATTCATTACTCATGAAATATGCATTTTTCACTTCACTCGATGAAATAAATGGCATATTCATTCCAAAAATTTGAATTCTTTTTATTATATACAATTTTAAGCGTGACAGATTTTTTGCACTAAATGATGTCATACACATTCGCACATTACGTCATATTAATGATGACGTTGCATAAAGTGCAATGTCAGCCAAGTGCAGGAGTTGAAAAAGTGAAAATTTCAGCTAAACCCGACAATTTAATTACCAAGATTTTCCTTGCAATCTAACTAAGAAAATGAATACCCACACTTTGTGTTTTTGTCCACTAATAAGAAAGTTACAGGCCTTTTGAAGTGGGCTCATGGAAGTCAATGGAGAAAAGAGAGGACATCCAATTTCACCCATGAAATACAATTTATATTCTTACGGCTGTGAAATACAACTTTTTATATTTTCACGGCTGTGAAATACCTGTATTTCAGTACTTTGTGTATAATAAAGCTTTTTAGTGATGCTTGAAATGATGTATTTTTCAGGAGATTGCTGGGAATTATTACCAAAAAAGATGTCCTCAGGCATATAGCACAGTTACAGAACCAAGACCCTGATTCCATTCTCTTCAACTAACTCTCATTAACAGCTCTAGTTCCTGTAGATACTCTATTAATCATTCCAATACTTCAAACCTCTTTTCTAGTTTTTTTTTTTTAAATAAAAAGTGACCAATTTGTTGTAAAAAGGATTGATTTTATGTCAAAGGATGAAGTGACTAATGAGTTCAGGCCTCCAGATAAGAGTGCGTATTTGAAAATTATTTTTCTTATTTCTGGAGGTGACTAATGAGTTCAGGGCTCCAGATAAGAGTGTGTATTTAAAAATTATTTTTCTTATTTCTGAAGCAAAATATATGTTGTGGGTACTCAAAAGAACCGTCTCGATCCTGGCCCGGTCCCATATTTTTGTGGAGATTGATCGTGAAATAACTTCTACGGTCATTCTCCTCCCTTCTGCTGAATCATTCAAGAAGGGTTGTTGTCAGTTACAAGCGAAAGTATGTGCACGAAGTACTGGTTAAAGGCTTGTTCAAGCTTGCCCAGGAAAAAGTGTGGTTAGGTGAACTGACGGTCCCACCATGACCATAGCTGTTGACTTGGGATAAAGCAACAATACAAACAAAAAACACATGGCCTACAGCCTTGATATTTCTTACATATCATCTTGTGGTCCTCCTCCAAATTTGTTCAAATTATGGCACTGCAGGGGCCAAAAATGGCCTCACCTGGCGGTCACATGATTTACATAGGCTTATATAGAGAAAACATAAAAAAATCTTGTCTGAAACCTCAAGGCATACAGCCTTGAAATTTGGTATGCATCATAACCTATTAGCTATAGTCCTCTACAAAGTTTGTTCAAATAATGAAACTGGGGAAAAAATGGCCCTTCCCTCAGGGTCTTGGAATCTAGGAATATTGTGGAAACCATTCATATCACCATCTCTAAACCATATGTATTGTTTTGTTCCCTATAATCAAATACTTGTGTCGTCAATGACAGCAACTGCCATGGGGGTGACCCACTCATTCCTCATTAAAGGCATGATATTCATACCCCCACCTATACACCATATAAAATATATTGCTCCTTATGATAAGATGCATCATTGACATTAGTTAAGAGTGCGTAACAGAAAAATTATTTTCTTATTTCTCAACCAAAACATATGGTGTGGGTGCTCAAAAGAACCGTCTCATTGAGACAGTTCTTTTGAGCACCCAAAACATATGCTAAAAATTATGGATAAGAAAATATTTACAATTTTAGGCTGAAAAATTTTGTTTATCTAAACCTGTGATGCATCATTGACATTAGTAACAAATCCAACTTTCTCTCCTTTGTATATTCCCCTTCACATGTGAAATCTTCACTTCCAAGGCAGTAACTGTTGTCAGTTACTGCCTTTAGCTTAATTTCTACAACATATACAATTTGGTCAATGCCACCCTTTTATACCCGTATAAGAAACTTTAAACAAAACTCAGATGAGCTCAACAGTCCCTCTTGGGAAAACCAGCCTGATCAGCTATAGAGACTAGCTAGAAATTGAAATTTGGCACATAGCAAGTCTAGATATGATACTTTCCAGTACGTGAATAACGAAGGCGTTGATCAGACTGCGCGGATGCACAGGCTGGTCTGCACCTTTGATGTTCGCAAACCTCGAAGACAGGTTTTCTCATGTCAAGCTAAAGGCCCATATGAAATCTATAAAAAGGCTGGGTCACAGAGACTCACATTGGTACAAGCTGAGAAATCCAAGGTAGCCTTCAAAATGGCCACCTCCTCTCAAACGGACATTTTGTTGCATTTATGAAACTATTCTTTTACTCCAAAACCTTATAAAAAGTAATGGGCATTACATTTATTACATGTTAAATATCACAGGGCTGGGTATATAATTTCACCATTGTCGTGGAGCAAAAGAATTCAACCTGCCCTAGCCGGGAATTGAACCCCAGGTTGCTGGCGCACACTAAAACCATATTTCTGTAAAAGCCGGCTTCTACCACAGGGCGTATATTAAGTGTAATATATACCTAGCCCTGTGACATAAATGTTGTTTGATTTATCAAATTGGGTTCATAATTAAAGTTAAATGTCACTTTATCAGAAAAAAAAATCATGGTTTATTTGCTTTCTGTATACTACATCCATACTTTGTGTATGTGAGTGGAGAAGGGTCTTGCCAATCTGTGCATTTTAGCACAGGCTTGCATGAGGCTTTGTTGCTCAACATTGTGATAAGCATGAAAATCTCTTGAGCTGACTCATAAATTGTTAACTTTTTGCCTCCTGGCTTATTTTTCAAGCTTTTTTGTCGTCTGCTGATTTTTTTCAAAATCAACTTTTTCGAAAAAATCTTTTAGAAACACCATCAGAGTGTCAAACAGTTTGGATCCAGATCAGGCCCCACAAAATGTCGGGCCTGATCTGGGTCCAAACTGTGAAAATGGGCCTCGACGCAAGAAAACCTGTCTTCGGAGGTTTGGGAACAAAAAAAGGCACAGACAAGCCAGCGCATCCGCGCAGACTGATCAGCGACTTTGTTATTCGCATATCAGAAAATATCATATCTAGACTTGCTACGAGTGAAATTAAAACTTTCTAGCTAGTCTCTGTAGCTTAGGAGACTGGTTTGAAACTTGCATTATCAGAAACCCTGAAGACAGGTTTTCTCGGGTTGTGGCCCAAATAGTGTAGATCCAGACCAGCTTGTGAAGATATACACTATTTTCATGACTACAATTAGAGTACATGTATCAGACAGTTTTTACCTGTTTGTACTATTTTTATGGGCAGCAGTTACTGGAATAAAAGCACTATACAATTTGTTAGGCCTGATCTGTATCCAAACTGTTTGCAAAGTTTATCAGCAGACCACACAAGCAGGCAATGGGACTGGTTGATCTTTGCGTTCCTATACAGTTAAAGTATATACAAGTCTTGTAGATCCATACTTTTAACTATTAAGTATAACAGACCAATCTTGGGCTTATTCATAGGGTGAAATTGTATTTGATTTCTTTGCCATATACATCTATTTGCCATATAACTTTATATAATTATGAGTGGAGCCAGTTCATGAGAATTGGAACTTATCACATATCCTATATGAGTACAGTAAAACCTTTCTTAAGCAGCCACTCAAAAATAGTCAAAACAAAGGTCTGAAAGACAAAGTGTAGCTTAATGAAGGTCAAAAGTATTGCAGAATGCTCTCTATGAGCATTCTGCAATACTTTTGACCTGCATTAAGCGATAATCGGTCTTGAAAACCGATTTTGGTCTTCTTTTTGTGTGGACACTTAAGACAGGTTTTACTGTATAATAAACGAGCCTGCACAAGCTTACAGTCACACCAGAGTCTTCACTGCTCGCACATACCAAGTAAGGACAAATTAAGCCTCTAGCTTCTGTGGATAGCTGCACATATGTGTACAAAGAATTTCTTTACATATATACCATAAGTACCAACATTTCACAAACTGGCTCAGTTAATTTTTTTAAATGTAACCAACCAATCAGCAGTTCCTCAAAATAGTCTTAATCTTTGAGAATATATCTATATATTAGTTCCTCTTTCCTTGCTAGTGGTGACTTTTGTTTTGTGGTGACTTTTGATAACCCTTGCAAACAGTTTGGACCCAGATCAGGACTGACAAAATGTTGGTCCTGATCTGGACACAAACTGTTTGACACTCTGATAGTGTTCCTAAAATAATTTTTTGAAAAAGTTAATTTTGAAAAAAGTCAGCAGATGACAACAACAGCATGAAAAATTACCCAGCATGCAAAGAGTTAAAGTTTTTGAGTCTGCCTGTAACTGAGTTGAGCCAGATCATGAGATTCTGGTACTTACCAATTATGTGAGCAGTGAAGGCTCAGACAAGCCTGCCTACTTGCAGTTTCGCCAGAGCCTTCACTGTTTGCACACACAAAGTAGGGACATAGATGAAGGATCAGGCCATAAGTGGGGCCTCTTAAGCTCCACTAGATAACTGCACATATTTATAGTGTTATCCCTTAATAGCACTATGTTTAGGGTCCATAGGAATGGACCATGTTATAAGTGAATTGTGTTATAAAGGGACAATTTAACAAAAGAATTATTGGAATCTTCATTTTCCAAAAGTTCTTTTTGTAAAATTCTAAGGTAAAAATTTGGAGCCACAAGATCAAATCTCTGTTATAATGAGGTTTTAAAGGGACTGCACTATATAATGGATTACTTAACTCATATGCGATTTATAAATTCTCACAGACTGGTTCAGTTAAATTTCACATGTAAACACATGGGTGAAAGTTTTCAGGATTATTCCTGAGTTCAGGACTTTGAGGCTGATTTTCCAGACATCTCATTTGAACTTACACTGTTTGTTTGTGTCTTTAATCACAGCTAGTTTGAATTTTTGTGTTTTGTCACATGTCTTAAAAACGGTTCTATTAATCATTGTTAACACACCACATGGGTGAAAGTTTCAGGATTATTCCCGAGTTCAGGAACTTAGCGATTGACTTTTCAGACATCTCATTTGAACTTAAACTGTTTGTTTGTGTCTTTTATCACAGCTAGTTTGAATGTTTGAGTTTTGTCACATGCCTTAAAAAAAAGTACGATAGTTCATTGTTAACACACCACATGGGTGAAAGTTTTCAGGATTATTCCTGAATTCAGGACTTTGAGGCTGACTTCCCACAGAACACAGAAAGTCAGCATTTTTTCCTGAATTCAGGATTTTGAGGCTGACTTTCCACAGAACGCAGAAAGTCAGCATTTTTTCCTGAATTCAGGATTTTGAGGCTGACTTTCAACAGAAAGTCAGCCTCCAATTGCTGAATTACCAGTAAGCAGTTTATAATTGATTCTCTGATATTCTTTCAGTATGTCATAAGACAACATTTAACTTGAAATTGTTATTATTTTGTAGGCATATTGCTTGTTTTAGGTTTTGAATTTCAAGAGTTCAGGATTTTGGAAATTTTGAACTTTCACCCATGAACATCATTATTACCCTCGCACTATCATAGTTTATTGATTGGTTTTGTTTCTTTACTACCCTGTGATATTTTCTGTTGACCTGAAATTATTGTTGTTGGTTTATTTAAGATTTCTAGTGAACAAATCATTAATTTATGAGCTAGTATCCAGCTTCAAATACAAGAAGGCACAGGGGACAAAAATTCCACTTGTCCGCTCGTAATTACGAGTGAAATCTGGAAAGGACGAGTAACTCTCCCCACAGCTCTCGTCCTGTAGGACCAGTGCTTTGGGATGAACTACTCCAAGAAGTCATATTACATATTACTCCCTCATGTTCTTTATTGCATATTCTTTTAAAGGATCGTGAATGTGTTTGCAGGATGAGTGAGAATTGTAAGTCACTAGTCCTGCAGGACAAGTGCAATATTGAAATATTTTTGTCCCCTGTGGCATGTTTGTACAACCAAGAGTAAAATCAGTCTGCGCATCCGCACAGTCTGGTCAGAGTCTTCGTTTTCTGTCTGAAGAAACATTGGAACCTTGGCTACCCGTAGAGTGCACATAGAAGACTCAGATCAGACTGCGCTGATGCGCAGGCTGATCTGAATCTTCGATGGGCGCCCCTGCCAACTTTTACCTTTCGCTGGATACCGGCTCAATTTTCTTTCACACCATGTATATAGTGTCACATTTGTACAAATCATGTTCTGTATAAAACTGCATGTATAGTTGTATATATTATTGTTTTATATGTATATTAGTAGGATTATATACATGTAGTGCAGAAAATTATGCATATATATGCCCTATATTATGGGAAAACCTGCTTTCTATATTATACTTGATATACAGTAAATGTTCAAAAGTTTTGAACAGTAGTTACTTGACACAAAGGTCTAGGCAAACAGTGCAGATGCAGATCAGACTGCTCCTGAAGTTACTGTAGCAGTCTGATCAGGGTCTTCACTATTTGCTATTCTGACCACTTTTTTTAGTTAAAGACCTGACTTCCAACCACAAATCCACTTGCAATTTATTTTCTAATACATCAGTTAAGGCATATGTTTTGAGTGCTCAAAAGAACCATCTCAACGTGATGGTTCTTTTGAGTACCCACAGCATATGTTTCGGTTGAGAAGTAAGAAAATTAATTTATAATCACCTCTACTTATCTTGGGGCCAGACCAACATTACAGATGAAAACAGTAAGTGAAAATTGTTCAGAATTTTAGAACGGTTACTTTATATATGAACCACAAATGGGAAAACCTACATTCTATAATCTAAGATTTGACAAACAAGGGCAATTGTTCAATAATTCTAAAAACTAGTTTCCAGACAAAAATGCCTATGCAAACAGTACAGGTTCTAGGGGATGGGCCATAAAGTGAAGGATTTAAGCAGGGCTATACTAAGCAGATCTAAAATTGTAAAATTTAAGTCAAATATTCAATCTTTTTGATAATCCATTGAAGCCAGGCCCTGAGGTTATTAAACATTTTTCATGCTCAAGTCAACTGAGCACGACATTTCAACTGTTCATGTAAACAAAAATGCTGAATAATAAAGACTTATTGCTTTAAAACTTGTCAGATAGCTTGGATAGAAGCCAGCTGATCTGGATCTACACTGTTTTCTGGAGAGTGTATATCCAAGTTCAGCAGGACAAGGTTTGAAATGGGAAAAGAGGAGTTGTTTTTTTCTCATTTTTTTTTCCTCAAAAGTAATGATTATGTTTTGTGTGGTAGATTTTGTGTTGTTTTGAAGAGATGATATTGTTACTTTAATTTATTTGTTTATGTTATGATCTGAGATACGATAATTCAGGTGTTTAGTTACAATGCAAGCTTTGTGCTTAAAGTAGAATCGCTATGTGCATTTGCAGTTTGATAAAATTTGTTTGAGTTGCAGTACCCTGTAACTATTAACCCTCAGCCTGCCAGTCACAACTTGTCGTCTGCTTCTCTTGCCTTCTTATGTACTTAGGTAGACTATATTGCAAACAATATGAACCCCAGATCAGACTGCTCCCTTCAGAGCATTCTGGTCAGGGTTTTGAGGGCTCAGATGGTTGAATGTTTGACTGGGGATGGAAGGGTTGCTAGTTTGGACCTAACTGCTGGTGGAGTAGCTGTGTTGTGTCCTCAAGCAAGACACACTATCCCCTGTTTAGTACTGGTTCAACCCAATCTGCATCCATACTTTGTGTATGCGAACGGCAAAGGCTCTGATGAACAGGGTTCGCACAGGCTTGAAAAGTATTTGAATGTACAGGACTGTCTTGAAAAGTCCTTGAAAATTAAATTTTCCTTGAAAAGTACTGGAAAAACACTCAAAGACGTTGAAAAGTCCTTGAATTTTACCATATACAGGAGGATTCAACACTATCTTTGGAGACCTAAATCAGTATAAAATTGTGGTGTTTATTTGGTGCTGCACCAAATAAAGGCACCACAATTTAATACTTATTTTCATTAACTAATATCTTAACACTTTCGCTGCCAAGCACCTCAAAAAAGCAATACCTCAGTGCCAAGCATGCTTCAAGGACTCCTGAATATTGAGGGTATATGGGTTCAACACAGAGTATCTCCAGAACCATTCAACCTATCACTGTGAAACTTTCACAGAATGTTGCTAATATATAAAACTTTATTTGAACCAATTATATAAAAATTAGTCACATGACCTTTGGCGGCCATTTTGGAAGCCATATTGAAAATATGAAAAATGCCTATAAACAACTATTTCATGCAAAAAATAGATAAAACATCCATCTACATCAAGTATCAAACATCATAATTTATTCTGATATATTGTTTCATCAGAAATAAATCAAAATATAGCAATTGAAGGGCTTAATGCGTCCTGTATGTCATCCCAATGGACATGTTTTCGATATTTTTTATTTTTGTGAAATCTAACGACATTACAAACATTTTTATAAAGGCCATTCTTGTACAGAAAATTGTTAAAGCCCTCCATATACGATATCATTATGTACCATGACCATTTTGAAATAAAGAACAAAGATTTGGGTCCCTTATAACGGTTAAAAATAGACAGTTATCAACTTTGCCTTTAAATTTCGACTGTAGTCACGTTTGGCAGTAAATGGTAAATTCAACTACAGTCGCGTTTGGCAACGAAAGTGTTAAGTAAAGCAGTCCAACATTTCCGAGGTAGAATTTTAATGTGTAAATCAGTAGTTTTCATTAGTTTTCAGACCTTGAAAACAGTTGGAAAATGGGAGTGCAGTGTCTCAGTGATAGAGTGCTTGACTTGATACTGAAGGGCCGCGGGTTTGAGCCTCACAGGCGTCACTGCATTGTGGTCCTTGAGCAAGACACATTTATCCTAGTTTAGTACTGGTTCAACCCAGGTTTAACTGAAAGATTGTTGATGGGACGTAAAGAATCAAATCAAACAAACAGTTGGAAAGTCTTTAAGAAGTCCTTGAAAAGTTCTCGATGAACCTTGATGAATCTGACCAGACTGACATGAACCTTTGCTGCTCACTGATACTATAAGTACCAAAATTTCATGCACTGGCCCAAATAGTACATGCATATGAGTCTGTCTGATTTCTATTGAAGAGGGATGAGATAAGTTTGCTTAGAAAATGAGTGCACATTCAAATTCTTGCAGGGTTCCCACAAGCTCTGGAAATCATGGAAAACATGGAAAATCACAAAAAAAGTTCCATGTATGGAAAAATCATGGAATTTGAAAAAAACTGAATAATCATGGAAAAATCATGGAATTTTGTGAAATAATTTGACAAACTACCAGTAGCCATAAAACTAGCTGTCAGACACACAATTTTTGTGTGTCTGACAGTTAGTTTTCTTGCTACTGGTGGTTTCAAGTTTTGATCATTTCAAAATGCATGCATGGTCTACAAACATGCTTATTTAAATTCATAACTGTTGCTGCATTCTTCATTAATGCTCAGCGTGGTGAAGATGACGCTTAAAGGGGACGGTTGGAGGCCATGCATTAAATAGTCATGGAAATTACATTGTTGATTATGGAAAATCATGGAAAAATCATGGAATTGTGTTTTTGAATTTCTGTGGGAACCCTGTAATCTTGGTACACACTGTATATGAATTTTGGTATGTGTACTGTACAAATAGATATTTTTTATTTATCACTAGCACTGCTGATGTGAGTGTTTGCTTTAGATGAAAGGCCTGTGAAATATGAACCAAAATTGATTATACTTTGTTATTGTTTTCTTTAAGTTTAGCCCATTTATGCCTAATGGAATTTTCTCACCCTTATCAATTGGACAAATTCTTTTAATATTTAAGGGTTGTTGGGTAGTAATTTACAATTTTGTTCAATGTTTAAAAGTACATTCTGAAAGCAAACAGTGCAGAATTGATCAGAAGTAGCATTTTGCAGCATCTGATCAGGTTTTGAACTGTTTTCCGATGTGACATAAAATAGATGCTAGGTTTATATGGGTCTTTGTTATTTTAATAAGGCAGAATGCAGAAATTCACCAGGGTTTACACTTTTTATTAGGATTAAAAAGTCACCGGGGACTGAAATACATCTTAATTTGTAAATTCTAAACTATCATCCCTTAATATGTACAATGAACAATCCTAAGTTTGTTGAGTAAAACAAGATAAATAGGGTTAATCATTCATACACCCAGTATTGTTACTGTTGTCAGAATTTGTCTTTTTTAGGAAACATCCCAACAGAACTAAATTGTTGACTGGGACATAAAGAATCAACTCAAACAAATTGTCATTAACCGTTTGTATTTTGGAAACATGTAACAACTACTCGGCAAACATTGAATACCCCGATGAAATGCTGCATTATGCAGCATTTCATCTGGGTCTTCACTGTTTGCTAAGACAAGTACAATATTCATGGACTGAAATACATTTTAATTTGGGAAATCTGACAATGTAACCTGTGACCCCTTGAAATGTATAATGAGCATTCCCAGGTTCATTGCATCAAGCCAGTTGGAAGATTTCATTGCTGTTCAAAGGGTTAATAATTAGGATAGACTGCTATTTAAATGTACCTAGTGTGCCCAGTGAATCATGTGTTTAGATTTATCATTCCTAATGTTTTACATTGTAAATGAGTGGTTTATATAATGAAGTAAAATGTTGGAAAATTTACTAACAGCATAAGACAGTTAACTCTCAGACTAGCCTCTTGATCCTTATGTTATATTAACACTTGTCCCGCTGAACCCAGATTTATCTTTATTTGAAAACAGTGTGGATCCAGATCAGCTGGCTTCTGATGAAGCCAACCGATCAGGATTAACACTTTGATACATGCTTACAATTGGAATGCTGCAGCTTAGCAGTATAAAAATGGGGGAGGAGTGCTGGGATTGGATTCATATTTATATACAAATATATTATTATACAAGTCAAGTTCCATTGTAGTTTCAACCAACTAATTATTATGAGAGTTTTACCTCCTTATCAACTTTATTTTTATAATTATACAAGTTTAAGCCTTCACAAAAAAGCTTGCCTCACGGCTAGCTACTTATTTTAATATGAACAACAAGTATTGGTATACCCCTCCTGTGGCTGATTTTCTGGATCATCAAGATGTTGTAACAAAATTCCAAAAATGAATAGCGTGCAAAGGTTTCTTGGAACAGGAAATGCATCCAGGGTGCTCGGTTTCAGTATTTAGTGATACCTCAAGTGGTTGCGTTGATAGCGGACAATTTCTGACCAGTGTGGCATTTATTTGTTGATTATCATATGGGGACCTGTTGAACCAATAATTAGATAACCTCACCGCCTCGGCTGTGAGGAATGATGAAAAATTCCTGTTACCAGGGTATTATTTGCCTTTAGTAAATTCTTTTATATTGCTGTATCTCTGTGATTTCTTCCATTAATTGTTTACATACTTCATACCCCTTAGTGAGCATTGCATTAAAATTGCTGAATTTATGATGGTTGGTGAGGCAGGTTCATCTGTGTCATATATGCGGAGTGCAGTGGCTCATTTGATAGCCTGAGTGTTAGACAGGGGATCAAAGGGTTGCTGGTTCGAGCCTCACCGCCGGCGGAGTCACTGTGTTGTCTCCTTGAGCAAGACACTTAGGGGTAATCCGCTGATTAGTACTGGTTCGACCCAGGAAGACCCATCCCAACATGCCTGAAAATATCAAACATAATCTGTGTCATACGGACACTTTTTTTTTATTGAGGTGTTATGGAAGCAGCTTATGCTTTTTGTTAGTCTGACTTAACTGCAGAACAATAACTACAGAGGCATTACTACAGAACAAAAAAAATCGGTTAGAGGTATTTATAGTGATTGGGTGAAAGTTTTCAGGTATATTCCTGAATTCAGGATTTCGAGGCTGACTTTTCAAAGAAAGTCAGCCTCATAAGGCTGAATTAGGGAGATTATAATAGCTTTTCTGATTTATTTTCACTGTCTAAAGACTTTTGACCATTTAAACATGAAATTGTGAATATTTTGTGGTCATATTGCAAGTTTTAAGATTGGAGTTTCAAAAGTTCAGGATTTTGGAAATTTTTGAACTTTCATCCATGATAGTTCTCCATAGACAAGCCAGGCTAGTAAGAGGCCTTGCCCTCGTCATGCTGAATGTTTTTATTTACTACACTCCTCTCAGTTTTTCGTACTGTTAACCTGCAGCATCCCAGTTGTTGGCATTTATTAACAATCACATGGGTGAAGTTTACAGGACTAATCCTGAATTCAGGATTTTGAGGCTGACTTTCCATAGAAAGTCAGCCTCAAAACGCTGAATTAGGGAGATTGTAATAGCTTCTCTGAATAATTTCCAGATTATCTAAATATAATTAACCATTTAAACATGAAATTATTCATTTTTGTAGGCATTATGCAAGTTAAAAAATTTGAATTTCTAAAGTTCAGGATTTTGGAAATTTTGTGCTTTCACCCATGTAATCAGAGTGGAAAACAGTATCGATCCTGATCAGATGGCTTCATCAGAAGCCAGCTGATTTGGATCTACACTGTTTATTAAAAAGGATAAAAATCCTGGTTCAGCAAAACAAGGGTTTCAATTGTGTGCTTGCTAATGCTGTTAAGTATAGTTTCTAATGTTACATCTCAAATAGTCTCTTAAAGAGAACTTTAATATATGACTTAAGCATTTGCCTTGTCTTTGTTCCTTTAACCCCCTAATCCATCAATTAGTATCCTTATTGAGGAAAACCTACTGTTGGCATTATTCCGGAGTATATTCCTGATGATTCGTTGGGATGGCAACTGCGTCAGACATAAATGCATCAGATTTAAATGGAACATCCTGAGTTTTATCCCTTATAGATGATATGTGTTGTGTTAATTGCACACATAGGATCCTTGTTTTATATGGGTTCAATTACATCTAAATATCGTGGTCCAATTCTAGAATACAAACTTCTGGGAGGAGCCACTGTTGTGTAGTGGATACAAAAGCCTTGTAAACCAGGGGTTGCAGGTTTGACCTCCCACTTCTGAAGTCTTTTTTATGAGAATTTAAGCCATGGCCCCGTCTCTGTATGAACTTAGCTGTAACACAATTTTCTGGGTGTAATTATAGAGATCTGTACCTGAAAGTGCATATAACAAAATCTATAGATGCAATTGCACCTAAGCTTCTGGTGCAATTAAATCTTAACTTATTGGTGCAATTACATCTTAACTTATTGGTGCAATTACATCTTAACTTCTATGTGCACTTACACCTAAACTTCTGGATGTAATTACATCTTAATTTCTCGGTACAATTACATATAAACTTCAGGGTGTAATAACATCTTAATTTCTAGGTACAATTACAACTTAATTTATGGGTGCAATTACATCTAAACTTCAGGAAGCATCTTAACATTTGGGTATAATTACATCTAAACTTCTGTGTGCACTTACACCTAAACTTCTGCATGTAATTACATCTTAATTTCTCGGAACAATTACATATAAACTTCGGGTGTAATTACATCTTAATTTCGGGGTCCAAATTACATCTTAACTTCTGGGTCTAATTTCATCTAAACTTACGGTTCAATTTCATCTTAACGTTTGGGTGCTATTACATTTAAACGTCATGATGAAATGCATCTTAACTTTCTGGTACAATTACATTTAAGCTTCTTGGGGTAATAACTTCTAAATTTCTGAATAACATCTTAACTTCAGTGTGTGAGAGCGCAGTGGCTCAGTGGTAGAGTGCTTGACTCGAGACCAAGGGGCCGCTGGTTCGAGCCTCACCGGCGACACTGTGTTGTGTCCTTGAGCAAGACATTAATCCTAGGCTTAGTACTGGTTCAACCCAGGAAGACCCGTCCCTACATAACTGAAAGATTGTTGATGGGACGTAAAGAATCAAATAAAACTAACAAAAACTTTAATATTACATTTTAATTTCTTGGGCCAATTACGTCTCAAATCAAGGGTTCAGTTACATCTGAACTTCTAGGTGCTATTACATATAAACTTCAGGGTGCAATTGCATTTAATTTCTGGCGCAATTTTAATTTGTAAGTGTAATTACATTTAAACTTCAGGTAAATTCTGGAGGCAATAACATCTTTACTTCTGGTGCAATCGCAATATGTCCGTCACAAAATCGTGTCCGCTCTACAACTTGATAACTGTTAGAGATGTTTTAACAAAACTTCATCATTTGTAAAGCACATTCATATGACGTATCATGCACAAGAACCATAATTGCATGTTTATTTCTCAAATTATTCCCCTTGTAATAAAACTAAATGCAATTTTTGTCCGCTCTGTAAATTGTTCACTGTTAAAAGCTATTTGGTTGAAACTTCATACACTTCTAGAGCACAATGAGACCATGTGTCATGCACAAGAACCATAAGTCTGCTTTGGATATTTTAGGAGCTGTTTCCCTTTGATCATTTGCAATGCTATTTGGTGTCCGCTCTATAACTTGATAACTGTTAGAGGTATTTTAACGAAAATTCATACATCTGTAAAGCACATTCAGACGATGTGTCGTGCACAAGAACCATAGCTCTTGCATGTATATTTTTCAAATTATTCCCCTTGTAACATAACTATATGCAATTTTGTGATTTTTGTATTCCTAAAAGGGGGAGACACCTTTTTTTTCGTAGTTACATCTTAAATTCTTGGGATAATAACATCTTAATTTCTGGGGCAATTGCAATGTAAATTGTGAGTGCACTTGCATCTAAACTTCAGGATGCAATTACATCTTAAATTCTTGGTGCAATTACATTATAACTTCAGGATGCATTTTTTCGTAACTTCTGGGTGCAAATATATCCTAAATTTTGATGCAATTACAACTTACTTTGTGGGTGCATTTACATCTGAACTTCAGGGTGCAATTACATCTAAACTTTTAGGGGAAATTAATCTAAACACATGGGTGCAATCTACATCTTAATTTCTGAGTGCAATTTCTTCTTAACTTCTGGCTGCGACTACATCTTAACTTCTGGGTGCAATTATATCTAAACTTCTGGTGAAATTACAAATTAATTTGTGGGCGCAATTACATCTTAATTTCTGGGGACAATTACATCTAAACATATGGGAACAATTATTTTCTCATACTGAAGGGAGGGCATATATTTTAGTGCAGATTCGGTTGATGTGGCATAACTTCTTGTCTTTTCTCTACATAGTGCAGATTCGGTCGATGTGGCATAACTTCTTGTCTTTTTTCTACATAGTGCAGATTCGGTTGATGTGGCATAACTTCTTGTCTTTTTTCTACATAGTGCAGATTCGGTTGATGTGGCATAACTTCTTGTCTTTTTTCTACATAGTGCAGATTCGGTTGATGTGGCATAACTTCTTGTCTTTTTTCTACACGGGTGAAAGTTTTCAGGATTATTCTTGAATTCAGGATTTTGAGGCTGACTTTCTAGGGAAAGTCAGCCTCAAAATCCTGAATGAGGCATATTATAATAGCTTCTTTGACTTGTTTTTATATTATCTAAAGACAATTACCATTTCAACTTGAAATTGTTAATGTTCTGTAGGCATACCACAAGCTTTAAAATTTTAATTTTTAAGTTTAGGATTTTTGAAATTATGGACTTTCACCCATGTCTCTACTAAGTCGGTCGGTGGGTTTTAAAAAACATGCTTAGAAGCATTATTTGGAGAGGAAGATAGGTGTTAACTTGACATTATTTTCAAAATCAGTCTTCTCTGCACTGTATCTCTTTAACTGACGAAACTTGCATGTAAACTGCAATGGCACATGGAAAAGAAATAATTATATTTTGGTGACATCAGCGTAGTTTTCAAAAGCCCACCAACACATTGAATATCTCACTTTTGACGAAAAAAAAGCTTGTCCCCACCCTATCTCTTGAACCGAAAAATGGACTATGTATATGTTATTGTTTTACAATAAGTAAATGATCATATTCTGGTGTCCTTTGACTTAATTTTTAAGGTCACCGTCCTGTTAAGACTAACCACTCTTATCTACGCCCAATCTCCTTAACTAAGACAAAAAAATAATTGAGCCGCGACATGAGATTTCCAACCATGTGGTATGTGCGACCAGCAAAGCCTCAGATCAGCCTGCGCATACGCACTGTCTGATCAGAGCCTTTACTAGTAGCTTAAATATTCTATGAGTGTTAAGCTACTGACTGAACATCATTTGGAGTGTCTAAGCTTAAATGGAGGCTGCACAGGCTCGTCGGAGTCTACTCTTGTGTAAATGCCACATTGTTGGAAATCTCATGTCGCGGCTCTTTTATATGCGTGTTTCAGTTTTCCCGACCCTACTTACACAGAGATCTAAGAGCCACATGACAGCAAGGATATGCGGAGTGCAGCGGCTCAGTTGGTATAGCCGTTAGACTGAGGATCAAATGGTTGTTAGTTTGAGATTCACAGGAGCAGATAAACAAAAATTGTCAGCGTTAAAATGATTTTTTTTTTACCCATCAGTATTAACATATGTTTTGGGTGCTCAAAAGAACCGTCTCATAGCGAGAATAATCTTTATATTTCAGAATTTTAGTTTTTGGATCATGAACAGTTCTCAGTCGAGTTGAGCATGAAAATAGAAAAAAATACTACCTTCAGGCCAGGTAATAATTCAACATGACAAACGGAACATTTTTACCTCATGGATGAAAGTTTTCAGGATTATTCCTGAATTCAGGAATTTGAGGCTGACTTACCCCTAGACAGTAAACAGCATGACCCTCAGTGTCCGCGGTCCATTAAATATTAATTCTTTATAATATACTTCAATTTTAAAGTTTAATTTGAAACTCGGTGGTGGAAATGTAAGATCCTGGGAACACAGTAACCATTTTCCCAACAATCACGATAAATGCAGCCAGTTCCATATTCTACGTTTGCATTTTGGCAGCCTATATTTCAAATACTATGGACCAGATCAGACTGCTCCTAGCGGACTACCACTGCTCCGCTAGGAGCAGTCTGATCTGGGTCCATAGTGTTTGCATTTTGATATACAGTAAAACCTGTGTAAAACAGCCCACTCTCAAAAAGACAGAAAATTGTTTTTCAAGACCAATTATCGCTTAATGCAGGACATTTCCACACATTGGCTGACATATCATTTTGCCGATGTTTACAAGCAATGGCTGACATATCATTTTGCTGATGCTCACATGTCATTTTGTTGATGTTTCCATAAAGCAATGGCGCGCATATTATTTTGTCGATGTTTCCAAACAATGGATCGCATGTCATTTTGCCGATGTTTCCAAGCAATGGCTCACATATCATTTTGCTGATGTTTACACACAATGCCTAGCATGTCATTTTGCTGATTTCCATGCAATGGCTCACATATCATTTTGCTGATGTTTACACACAATGGTTAACGTATCATTTTGCTGATTTCCATGCAATGGCTCACATATCATTTTGCTGATGTTTACACACAATGGTTAACGTATCATTTTGCTGATTTCCATGCAATCGCTCACATATCATTTTGCCGATGTTTCCATGCAATGGCTCACGTATCATTTTGCGGATGTTTCCATGTAATAGCTCACATATCATGTTGCTGATGTTTCCATGTAATAGCTCACATATCATTTTGTCGATGTTTCCATGCAATGGCTCAAATATCGTTTTGCTGATTTCCATGCAATGGCTCACATATCATTTGCCGATGTTTCCATTTAATAGCTCACATATCATTTTGTCGATGTTTCCATGCAATGGCTCAAATATCGTTTTGCTGATTTCCATGCAATTGCTCACATATCATTTTGCTGATGTTTCCATGTAATAGCTCAAATATCATTTTGCTGATGTTTCCATGTAATAGCTCACATATCATTTTGCTGATGTCCATGCAATGGATCACATATCATTTTGCTGATGTCCATGCAATGGCTCACATATCATTTTGTCGATGTTTCCATGCAATGGCTCACATATCATTTTGCTGATTTCCATGCAATGGCTTACATATCATTTTGACGATGTTTCCAAGCAATGGCTGACATACCATTTTGCTGATGTTTTCAAGCAATGGCTGACATAGATTTGTACTGGTATATCCAAGCAATGGCTGAACTTTTATTTTGCCGATGTTTCCAAGCAATGGCTGACATATCATTTTGCCGATGCTCAGGTGTGATTTTGTTGATGTTTCCAAGCAATGGCTGATATACCATTTTGCCATTGTTTCCAAACATAGGGTCACATATCATTTTGCTGATGTTTCCAAGCAAGGGCTCGCAATGACTTGCATATCATTTTGCCAATGTTTCCACACAATGGCTCGCATGTCATTTTGCCGATCTTGCCAAGCAATGGCTGACATATTATTTTGCCGATATTTCCTTACAATGGATTGCATGTCATTTTGCTGATGTTTCCAATCAATGGCTGACATATATCATTTTGACAATGTTTCCAAGCAATGCCTCGCATATCATTTTGCCGATGCTTCCAAGAAATGGCTCACATATCAGTTTGCCGATGTTTCCAAGGTATGACTCACAGATCATTTTGCCGATGTTTCCAAGCAATGGCTCACATATCATTTTGCTGATGTCCATGCAATGGCTCACATATCATTTTGCTGATGTCCATTCAATGGATCACATATCATTTTGCCGATGCTCACATGTCATTTTGTTGATGTTTCCAAGCAATGGCGCACATATTATAATGTCAATGCTCACATGTCATTTTGTTGATGTTTCCAAGCAATGGCGCACATATTATAATGTCAATGCTCACATGTCATTTTGTTGATGTTTCCAAGCAATGGCGCACATATTATTTTGCCAATGCTCACATGTCATTTTGTTGATGTTTCCAAGCAATGGCGCACATATTATTATGCGATGCTCACATGTCATTTTGTTGATGTTTCCAAGCAATGGCGCACATATTATTATGCGATGCTCACATGTCATTTTGTTGATGTTTCCAAGCAATGGCGCACATATTATTATGCGATGCTCACATGTCATTTTGTTGATGTTTCCAAGCAATGGCGCACATATTATAATGTCAATGCTCACATGTCATTTTGTTGATGTTTCCATAAAGCAATTGCGCGCATATTATTTTGCCGATGTTTCCAAACAATGGCTCGCATGTCATTTTGCCGATGTTTCCAAGCAATGGCTCACATATCATTTTGCTGATGTTTACACACAATGGTTAACGTATCATTTTGCTGATTTCCATGCAATCGCTCACATATCATTTTGCCGATGTTTCCATGCAATGGCTCACGTATCATTTTGGGGATGTTTCCATGTAATAGCTCACATATCATGTTGCTGATGTTTCCATGTAATAGCTCACATATCATTTTGTCGATGTTTCCATGCAATGGCTCAAATATCGTTTTGCTGATTTCCATGCAATTGCTCACAAATCATTTGCCGATGTTTCCATTTAATAATAGCTCACATATCATTTTGTCGATGTTTCCATGCAATGGCTCAAATATCGTTTTGCTGATTTCCATGCAATTGCTCACATATCATTTTGCTGATGTTTCCATGTAATAGCTCTCATATCATTTTGCTGATGTTTCCATGTAATAGCTCACATATCATTTTGCTGATGTCCATGCAATGGCTCACATATCATTTTGCTGATGTTTCCATGTAATAGCTCTCATATCATTTTGCTGATGTTTCCATGTAATAGCTCACATATCATTTTGCTGATGTCCATGCAATTGCTCACATATCATTTTGCTGATGTTTCCATGTAATAGCTCTCATATCATTTTGCTGATGTTTCCAGTAATAGCTCAAATATCATTTTGCTGATTTCCATGCAATGGATCACATATCATTTTGCTGATGTCCATGCAATGGCTCACATATCATTTTGTCGATGTTTCCAAGCAATGGCTCACATATCATTTTGCTGATTTCCATGTAATAGCTCACATATCATGTTGCTGATGTTTCCATGTAATAGCTCACATATCATTTTGTCGATGTTTCCATGCAATGGCTCAAATATCGTTTTGCTGATTTCCATGCAATGGCTCACATATCATTTGCCGATGTTTCCATTTAATAGCTCACATATCATTTTGTCGATGTTCCATGCAATGGCTCAAATATCGTTTTGCTGATTTCCATGCAATTGCTCACATATCATTTTGCTGATGTTTCCATGTAATAGCTCTCATATCATTTTGCTGATGTTTCCATGTAATAGCTCACATATCATTTTGCTTATTTCCATGCAATGGATCACATATCATTTTGCTGATGTCCATGCAATGGCTCACATATCATTTTGTCGATGTTTCCAAGCAATGGCTCACATATCATTTTGCTGATTTCCATGCAATGGCTCACATATCATTTTGCCGATGTTTTCAAGCAATGGCTGACATACCATTTTGCTGATGTTTCCAAGCAATGGCTGACATAGATTTGTGCTGGTATATCCAAGCAATGGCTGAACTTTTATTTTTCCGATGTTTCCAAGCAATGGCTGACATATCATTTTGCCGATGCTCAGGTGTGATTTTGTTGATGTTTCCAAGCAATGGCTGATATACCATTTTGCCATTGTTTCCACACATAGGGTCACATTTCATTTTGCTGATGTTTCCAAGCAAGGGCTCGCAATGACTTGCATATCATTTTGCCAATGTTTCCACACAATGGCTCGCATGTCATTTTGCGGATCTTGCCAAGCAATGGCTGACATATTATTTTGCCGATATTTTCTTACAATGGATTGCATGTCATTTTGCTGATGTTTCCAATCAATGGCTGACATATATCATTTTGACAATGTTTCCAAGCAATGCCTCGCATATCATTTTGCCGATGCTTCCAAGAAATGGCTCACATATCAGTTTGCCGATGTTTCCAAGGTATGACTCACAGATCATTTTGCCGATGTTTCCAAGCAATGGCTCACATATCATTTTGCTGATGTCCATGCAATGGCTCACATATCATTTTGCTGATGTCCATTAAATGGATCACATATCATTTTGCCGATGCTCACATGTCATTTTGTTGATGTTTCCAAGCAATGGCGCACATATTATTATGTCAATGCTCACATGTCATTTTGTTGATGTTTCCATGCAATGGCGCACATATTATTATGCGATGCTCACATGTCATTTTGTTGATGTTTCCAAGCAATGGCGCACATATTATTTTGCCAATGCTCACATGTCATTTTGTTGATGTTTCCAAGCAATGGCGCACATATTATTATGCGATGCTCACATGTCATTTTGTTGATGTTTCCAAGCAATGGCGCACATATTATTATGCGATGCTCACATGTCATTTTGTTGATGTTTCCAAGCAACGGCGCACATATTATTATGCGATGCTCACATGTCATTTTGTTGATGTTTCCAAGCAATGGCGCACATATTATTATGCCACTGCTCACATGTCATTTTGTTGATGTTTCCATGCAATGGCGCACATATTATTATGTGATGCTCACATGTCATTTTGTTGATGTTTCCAAGCAATGGCGCACATATTATTTTGCCAATGCTCACATGTCATTTTGTTGATATTTCCATGCAATGGCGCACATATTATTTTGCCAATGCTCACATGTCATTTAACTGATGTTTTCAAGCAGTGGAGGGCATATTATTTTGCGGATGATTCCACACAATGGCTCGCATGTCATTTTGCCGATTAGTCCAAGCAATGGCTGACATACCATTTTGCCGATGCTCACATATCATTTTGTTGATGTTTCCAAGCAATGGCGCGCATATTATTATGCGATGCTCACATGTCATTTTGTTGATGTTTCCAAGCAATGGCGCGCATATTATTATGCGATGCTCACATGTCATTCTGTTGATGTTTCCAAGCAATGGCGCACATATTATTATGCGATGCTCACATGTCATTTTGTTGATGTTTCCAAGCAATGGCGCGCATATTATTATGTGATGCTCACATGTCATTTTGTTGATGTTTCCATGCAATGGCGCACATATTATTATGTGATGCTCACATGTCATTTTGTTGATGTTTCCAAGCAATGGCGCACATATTATTATGTGATGCTCACATGTCATTTTGTTGATGTTTCCATGCAATGGCGCACATATTATTATGCGATGCTCACATGTCATTTTGTTGATGTTTCCAAGCAATGGCGCACATATTATTATGCGATGCTTACATGTCATTTTGTTGATGTTTCCTAGCAATGGCGCACATATTATTTTGCGATGCTTACATGTCATTTTGTTGATGTTTCCAAGCAATGGCGCACATATTATTATGCGATGATATTATTATGCCAATGCTCACATGTCATTTTGTTGATGTTTCCATGCAATGGCGCACATATTATTATGCGATGCTCACATGTCATTTTGTTGATGTTTCCAAGCAATGGCGCACATATTATTATGCGATGCTCACATGTCATTTTGTTGATGTTTCCAAGCAATGGCGCACATATTATTATGCGATGCTCACATGTCATTTTGTTGATGATTCCAAGCAATGGCGCACATATTATTATGCGATGCTCACATTTTATTTTGTTGATGTTTCCAAGCAATGGCGCACATATTATCATGCGATGCTCACATGTCATTTTGTTGATGTTTCCATGCAATGGCGCACATATTATTATGCGATGCTCACATGTCATTTTGTTGATGTTTCCATGCAATGGCGCACATATTATTATGCGATGCTCACATGTCATTTTGTTGATGTTTCCAAGCAATGGCGCACATATTATTATGCGATGCTCACATGTCATTTTGTTGATGTTTCCATGCAATGGCGCACATATTATTATGTGATGCTCACATGTCATTTTGTTGATGTTTCCAAGCAATGGCGCACATATTATTATGCGATGCTCACATGTCATTTTGTTGATGTTTCCATGCAATGGCGCACATATTATTATGCGATGCTCACATGTCATTTTGTTGATGTTTCCAAGCAATGGCGCACATATTATTATGCGATGATATTATTATGCGATGCTCACATGTCATTTTGTTGATGTTTCCAAGCAATGGCGCACATATTATTATGCGAAGCTCACATGTCATTTTGTTGATGTTTCCAAGCAATGGCGCACATATTATTATGTCAATGCTCACATGTCATTTTGTTGATGTTTCCAAGCAATGGCGCACATATTATTATGCGATGCTCACATGTCATTTTGTTGATGTTTCCAAGCAATGGCGCACATATTATTATGCGATGCTCACATGTCATTTTGTTGATGTTTCCAAGCAATGGCGCACATATTATTATGCGATGCTCACATGTCATTTTGTTGATGTTTCCAAGCAATGGCGCACATATTATTTTGCGATGCTTACATGTCATTTTGTTGATGTTTCCAAGCAATGGCGCACATATTATTATGCCAATGCTCACATGTCATTTTGTTGATGTTTTCAAGCAGTGGAGGGCATATTATTTTGCGGATGATTCCACACAATGGCTCGCATGTCATTTTGCCGATTAGTCCAAGCAATGGCTGACATACCATTTTGCCGATGCTCACATATCATTTTGTTGATGTTTCCAAGCAATGGCGCGCATATTATTATGCGATGCTCACATGTCATTTTGTTGATGTTTCCAAGCAATGGCGCGCATATTATTATGCGATGCTCACATGTCATTTTGTTGATGTTTCCAAGCAATGGCGCACATATTATTATGCGATGCTCACATGTCATTTTGTTGATGTTTCCAAGCAATGGCGCACATATTATAATGTCAATGCTCACATGTCATTTTGTTGATGTTTCCAAGCAATGGCGCACATATTATTTTGCCAATGCTCACATGTCATTTTGTTGATGTTTCCAAGCAATGGCGCACATATTATTTTGCCAATGCTCACATGTCATTTTGTTGATGTTTCCAAGCAATGGCGCACATATTATTATGCGATGCTCACATGTCATTTTGTTGATGTTTCCAAGCAATGGCGCGCATATTATTATGCGATGCTCACATGTCATTTTGTTGATGTTTCCAAGCAATGGCGCACATATTATTATGCGATGCTCACATGTCATTTTGTTGATGTTTCCAAGCAATGGCGCACATATTATAATGTCAATGCTCACATGTCATTTTGTTGATGTTTCCAAGCAATGGCGCACATATTATAATGTCAATGCTCACATGTCATTTTGTTGATGTTTCCAAGCAATGGCGCACATATTATTTTGCCAATGCTCACATGTCATTTTGTTGATGTTTCCAAGCAATGGTGCACATATTATTATGCGATGCTCACATGTCATTTTGTTGATGTTTCCAAGCAATGGCGCACATATTATTTTGCCAATGCTCACATGTCATTTTGTTGATGTTTCCAAGCAATGGCGCACATATTATTATGCGATGCTCACATGTCATTTTGTTGATGTTTCCAAGCAATGGCGCACATATTATTATGCGATGCTTACATGTCATTTTGTTGATGTTTCCTAGCAATGGCGCACATATTATTTTGCGATGCTTACATGTCATTTTGTTGATGTTTCCAAGCAATGGCGCACATATTATTATGCCAATGCTCACATGTCATTTTGTTGATGTTTCCATGCAATGGCGCACATATTATTATGCGATGCTCACATGTCATTTTGTTGATGTTTCCAAGCAATGGCGCACATATTATTATGCGATGCTCACATGTCATTTTGTTGATGTTTCCAAGCAATGGCGCACATATTATTATGCGATGCTCACATGTCATTTTGTTGATGATTCCAAGCAATGGCGCACATATTATTATGCGATGCTCACATTTTATTTTGTTGATGTTTCCAAGCAATGGCGCACATATTATCATGCGATGCTCACATGTCATTTTGTTGATGTTTCCATGCAATGGCGCACATATTATTATGCGATGCTCACATGTCATTTTGTTGATGTTTCCATGCAATGGCGCACATATTATTATGTGATGCTCACATGTCATTTTGTTGATGTTTCCATGCAATGGCGCACATATTATTATGTGATGCTCACATGTCATTTTGTTGATGTTTCCAAGCAATGGCGCACATATTATTATGCGATGCTCACATGTCATTTTGTTGATGTTTCCATGCAATGGCGCACATATTATTATGCGATGCTCACATGTCATTTTGTTGATGTTTCCAAGCAATGGCGCACATATTATTATGCGATGATATTATTATGCGATGCTCACATGTCATTTTGTTGATGTTTCCAAGCAATGGCGCACATATTATTATGCGAAGCTCACATGTCATTTTGTTGATGTTTCCAAGCAATGGCGCACATATTATTATGTCAATGCTCACATGTCATTTTGTTGATGTTTCCAAGCAATGGCGCACATATTATTATGCGATGCTCACATGTCATTTTGTTGATGTTTCCAAGCAATGGCGCACATATTATTATGCGATGCTCACATGTCATTTTGTTGATGTTTCCAAGCAATGGCGCACATATTATTATGCGATGCTCACATGTCATTTTGTTGATGTTTCCAAGCAATGGCGCACATATTATTATGCGATGCTCACATGTCATTTTGTTGATGTTTCCAAGCAATGGCGCACATATTATTATGCGATGCTCACATGTCATTTTGTTGATGTTTCCAAGCAATGGCGCACATATTATTATGTCAATGCTCACATGTCATTTTGTTGATGTTTCCAAGCAATGGCGCACATATTATTATGCGATGCTCACATGTCATTTTGTTGATGTTTCCAAGCAATGGCGCACATATTATTATGCGATGCTCACATGTCATTTTGTTGATGTTTCCAAGCAATGGCGCACATATTATTATGCGATGCTCACATGTCATTCTGTTGATGTTTCCAAGCAATGGTGCACATATTATTATGCGATGCTCACATGTCATTTTGTTGATGTTTCCAAGCAATGGCGCACATATTATTATGCGATGCTCACATGTCATTTTGTTGATGTTTCCAAGCAATGGCGCACATATTATTATGCGATGCTCACATGTCATTTTGTTGATGTTTCCAAGCAATGGCGCACATATTATTTTGCCAATGCTCACATGTCATTTTGTTGATATTTCCATGCAATGGCGCACATATTATTTTGCCAATGCTCACATGTCATTTTGTTGATGTTTCCAAGCAATGGCGCACATATTATTATGCGATGCTCACATGTCATTTTGTTGATGTTTCCAAGCAATGGCGCACATATTATTTTGCCAATGCTCACATGTCATTTTGTTGATGTTTCCAAGCAATGGCGCACATATTATTATGCCAATGCTCACATGTCATTTTGTTGATGTTTCCATGCAATGGCGCACATATTATAATGTCAATGCTCACATGTCATTTTGTTGATGTTTCCAAGCAATGGCGCACATATTATTTTGCCAATGCTCACATGTCATTTTGTTGATGTCCATTAAATGGATCACATATCATTTTGCCGATGCTCACATGTCATTTTGTTGATGTTTCCATGCAATGGCGCACATATTATTATGCGATGCTCACATGTCATTTTGTTGATGTTTCCAAGCAATGGCGCACATATTATTATGTGATGCTCACATGTCATTTTGTTGATGTTTCCAAGCAATGGCGCACATATTATTTTGCCAATGCTCACATGTCATTTTGTTGATGTTTCCATGCAATGGCGCGCATATTATTATGCGATGCTCACATGTCATTTTGTTGATGTTTCCAAGCAATGGCGCACATATTATTTTGCCAATGCTCACATGTCATTTTGTTGATATTTCCATGCAATGGCGCACATATTATTTTGCCAATGCTTACATGTCATTAAACTGATGTTTTCAAGCAGTGGAGCGCATATTATTTTGCGGATGATTCCACACAATGGCTCGCATGTCATTTTGCCGATGTTTACAAGCAATGGCTGACATACCATTTTGCCGATGCTCACATGTCATTTTGTTGATGTTTCCAAGCAATGGCGCGCATATTATTATGCGATGCTCACATGTCATTTTGCCGATGTTTCCAAGCAATGGTGCGCATATTATTTTGCCGATGCTCGCATATCATTTAGCCGATGTTCACATATCATTTTGCTGATGTTTTCAAGCAATAGCTCGCATGTCATTTTGCCGATGTTTCCTTGCAATGGCTCACGTATCATTTTGCTGATTTCCACGCAATGGTTCACAGGTCATTTTGCCGATGTTTCCATGCAGTGGCTCACATATCATTTTGCTGATTTCCATGTAATAGCTCAATATTATTTTGCCGATGTTTCCATGCAATGGCTCACGTATCACTTTGCTGATTTCCATGTTATTGTTCACATGTCATTTTGTCGATGTTTCCATGCAATGCTTAACGTATCATTTTGCTGATTTCCATGCAATCGCTCACATATCATTTTGCCGATGTTTCCATGCAATGGCTCACATATCATATTGTTGATTTCCATGCAATAGCTCACTTATCATTTTGCCGATGTTTCCATGCAATGGCTCACGTATCACTTTGCTGATTTCCATGTTATTGTTCACATGTCATTTTGTCGATGTTTCCATGCAATGCTTAACGTATCATTTTGCTGATTTCCATGCAATCACTCACATATCATTTTGTGGATGTTCTCATGCAATGGCTGAAATTTCATTTTCATATGAACCAACTTATATGTTCGCCAGTTTCTGTACCATCGACACAGGCTCGCAGGCTAAGCTCAATTTTCCTTGACTTTTAAAAGCAACCAAATATCGCTTCTGGCTCCGTTTAATTTCAATAATAAACCGATTCTTCCAGCACTAACATGGAAGCGGGTAGCGTAATCGTCATTAAACTATGCCCCTAAACTTATTTTCGCATTATTACGAACAATTGCCCAGCGACTTTAATTTGCCCTTTTGCCCTTAAACATTCATCAGTGTATCAAAGGTTAGAAGTTGTCTAAGACCTCCCGTGTAGTAAAATATTGATGCGCATCTTCAGTCTTTGTGATTACTTTTTTCCGTTCCACAATAGACCGATTCTTGTTAAATATGAGGGCTGTCAAAGAAATAAATCTCCACTACCACCGACTGCCTATGTTGAAATATCTTAATGAATGGCGCTAAACGATGGTGTTTAACTTATTAGTAACTAGTGGACCATGAATGTGATGTCAACAAACAGTGCAGACCAATTGCAAGATAAGATGCCACAGCGTTTGCTCATTAGGATTTACCATGTTTGCAACGATGCAAATCATTTAAAGCAAAAATAATAATGATTGTGTAAAAGCGACCTACAACCCTTATAATAAATACAATAGTCTGTCCAGAACGTTAAGAAAGCAATCTTATTGAATTGGATAGTCAATTCGTCGCTGATGTTATATTCGCAAAAAAGATGAGCCAGCTACCTTTCGAATAAAGAAGACGTTGCGTTATATTCGCAAAAAATAAGCAAGTTACCTGTGAGATATAGAAGACGATGCGTTATATTAGCTAAAATGAGCCAGCTACCAGTGGAATACAGAAGACGTTGCGCTATATTCGCTAAAATCAGCCAGCTACCTTTGGAATATAGAAAAAGTTCAATTACATTCGCTAAAAATGAGCCAGCTACCTTTGGAATATAAAAGTCGTTGAGTTATATTCGCTAAAAATGAGCCAGCTACCTGTGGGATATAGAAGACGTTGCGTTATATTCGCTATAATGAGACAGCTACCTTTGGAATATAGAAAAGGTTGCGCTATATTCGCTTAATTGAGCCAGCTACCTTTGGTGAAATATAGAAGATGTTGCGTTATATTCGCTAAAATGAGCCAGCTACCTGTGGGATATAGAAGGCGTTACGCTATATTCGCTAAAATGAGTCTGCTACCTTTGAAGTATAGAAGACGTTGCGTTATATGTACAAAAAGAAATAAGCCAGCTACCTGTGGAATATAAAATACGTTACGTTATATACGCAAAACGTGAGCCAGCTACCCATGGAATATGGAAGACGCTGCGATATATTCTCAAAAAAAAGTGAGCTAGCTTCTGGTGGGATATAGAAGACGTTGCGTTATATTCGCAAAAAAAAGCCAGTTACCTTTGGAATATAGAAGACGCTGCGTTATATTCGCAAAAATAAGCCAGCTACCTTGGAATATAGAAGACGTTGCGTTATATTCGCAATAATGAGCCAGCTACCTGTGGAATATAAGAGACGTTGCGCTATATTCGCAAAAATAAGCCAGCTACCTTTGGAATATAGAAGACGTTGCGTTATATTCGCAATAATGTGCCAGGTACCTGAGGAATATAGAAGACGTTGTGTCATATTCGCTAAAAATGAGCCAGCTACTAGTGGGATATAGAAGATGTTGCGTTATATTCGCTAAAATGAGCCAGGTACTTTTGAATATAGAAGACGTTGCGTTATATTCGCTAAAAATGAGCCAGTTACATGTGAGAGGTATAAAACGTTGCGTTATATTCGCTAAAGAAATGAACCAGTTTCCTGTGGGATATAGAAGCTGTTGAGTTATATTCGCTAAAAATGAGCCAGCTACCGATGGAATATAGAACACATTGCATTATATTCGCTAAAAATGAGCCAGCTACCTGTGGGATATAGAAAACGATGCGTTATATTTGCAAAAATGTGCCAGCTAGATTTGGAATATAGAGAACGTTGCGCTATATTCTAAAAAAATGAGCAAGCTACCTATGGGATGGCGTTGCGTTATGTTCGCTAAAATGAGTCAGCTACCTGTGGAATATAGAAGAGGTTGCGTTATATTGGCAAAAATCAGCCAGCTACTTTTGGAATATAGAATAAGATGAGTTATATTTGCTAAAAATGAGCCAGCTACCTTTGAAATATAGAAGTCGTTGAGTTATATTCGCTAAATTCAGCCAGCTACCTTTGGAATATAGAATAAGTTGAGTTACATTTGCTAAAAAATGAGCCAGCTACCTTTGGAATATAGAAGTCGTTGAGGTATAGTCGCTAAAAATGAGCCAGCAACCTGTGGGATATAGAAGACGTTGCGGTATATTCGCTATAATGAGACAGCTACCTTGCGTTATATTTGCAAAAATGTGCCAGCTAGATATGGAATATAGAAAACGTTGCGCTATATTCTAAAAAAATGAGCAAGCTACCTATGGGATGGCGTTGCGTTATGTTCGCTAAAATGAGTCAGCTACCTGTGGAATATAGAAGAGGTTGCGTTATATTGGCAAAAATCAGCAAGCTACCTTTGGAATATAGAATAAGTTGAGTTACATTTGCTAAAAATGAGCCAGCTACCTTTGGAATATAGAAGTCGTTGAGTTATAGTCGCTAAAATGAGCCAGCTACCTTTGGAATATAGAAGACGTTGCGTTATTATCGCTAAAATCAGCCAGCTACCTTTGGAATATAGATTAAGTTGAGTTACATTTGCTAAAAATGAGCCAGCTACCTTTGGAATATAGAAGTCGTTGAGTTATAGTCGCTAAAAATGAGCCAGCCACCTGTGGGATATAGAAGACGTTGTGTTATATTCGCTAAAATCAGCCAGCTACCTTTGGAATATAGAATAAGTTGAGTTACATTTGCTAAAAATGAGCCAGCTTCATGTGGGATAGAGAAGATATTGCGTTATATTCGCTAAAATGAGTCAGCTACCAGTGGGATATAGAAGACGTTGCGTTATATTCGCTAAAATGAGCCAGGTACCTTTGGAATATAGAAGAGGTTGAGTATATTCGCTAAAAATGAGCCAGGTACATGTGGGATATAGAAAACGTTGCGTTATATTCGCTAAAGAAATGAACCAGTTTCATTAGGGCTATAGAAGATGCTGAGTTATATTCGCTAAAAATGAGCCAGCTACCGTTTGAATATAGAACACATTGCATTATATTCGCTAAAAATGAGCCAGCTACCTGTGGGATATAGAAAACGATGCTTTATATTTGCAAAAATGTGCCAGCTAGATTTGGAATATAGAAGACGTTGCGCTATATTCGCAAAAAAATGAGCAAGCTACCTATGGGATGGTGTTGCGTTATATTCGCTAAAATGAGTCAGCTACCTTTCGAATATAGAAGACGTTGCGTTATATTCGCAAAAGAAAATGAGCCAGATACCTGTGGGATATAGAAGACGATGCGCTATATTCGCTAAAATGAACCAGCTACCAGTGGAATATAGAAGACGTTGCGTTTTATTCGCTAAGAGCCAGGTACCTTTGAAATATAGAAAACGTTGTGCTAAACTTGCTAAATGATCCAGCCACCATTGTAGGAATATAGAAGACGTTGCGTTATATTCGCAAAGAAGTGAGCCAGCTACCTGTGGGACATAGAAGACTTTGCCTTATATTCGTTAAAAATGAACCAGCTACATTTGGTATATAGAAGGCGACGCGTTGCGATATATTCGCGAACAATTGTGCCATCTACCTGTGGGATATAGAAGGCGTTACGCTATATTCGCTAAAAATGAGTCCGCTACCTTTGAAGTATAGAAGACGTTGCGTTATATTTACAAAAAGAAATAAGCCAGCTACCTGTGGAATATAAAATACGTTACGTTATATACGCAAAACGTGAGCCAGCTACACATGGAATATGGAAGACGCTGCGATATATTCTCAAAAAAAGTGAGCTAGCTTCCGGTGGGATATAGAAGACGTTGCGTTATATTCGCAAAAAAAGCCAGTTACCTTTGGAATATAGAAGACGCTGCGTTATATTCTCAAAAATAAGCCAGCTACCTTTGGAATATAGAAGACGTTGCGTTATATTCGCAATAATGAGCCAGCTACCTGTGGGATATAGAAGACGTTGCGTTATATTCGCAATAATGAGCCAGCTACCTGTGGAATATAAGAGACGTTGCGCTATATTCGCAAAAAATAAGCCAGCTACCTTTGGAATATAGAAGACGTTGCGTTATATTCGCAATAATGAGCCAGCTACCTGTGGAATATAAGAGACGTTGCGCTATATTCGCAAAAATAAGCCAGCTACCTTTGGAATATAGAAGACGTTGCGTTATATTCGCAATAATGAGCCAGCTACCTGTGGAATATAAGAGACGTTGCGCTATATTCGCAAAAATAAGCCAGCTACCTGTGGAATTTATTTATACAATCTTTATAGAGGGTGACATAATTAGCTAAGATAACTATTCTACCATGCGGCCCTCTGCAACATATAACTAAACAATAAAACATATATACATAAGTACAACACAGACCAGCGGATACCGCTGGATTAAAATAATTAGCATCACAGTGAATGATACTAAAACATACTTAAAAGTGACTTACACCATATCATAATGTTAAGACCAAGAAAACATTATAATACGAGCGCATGTTAGAAACATAAGAAACGTTGCATTTAAACATAAATAAGAATCTGGAGTCTAGTAATAGTATGGGTCTCTGGATATCACTTTTTTATGCTGGATATATATTTTTTATGCTATCACATATTGAAGTAAACCAGATATTATCTCTTTGATTAAGAGTTAAAACAATGTTTAAGATTTTTCTTGAAAGTCAACAGAGAACCAGAAGCCCTGACCGTTTGAGGTAATGCATTCCATAGTTTTGGGGCTGAGCAAGTAAATGAGTTAGCAAAGAGTTCCGTGAGTGACAATGTATGTGTAGCAGCCCGTTTTCCGATGATCTTAAGCTTAATGAATGGATTTCTGATAAGGGTGTCAATAGCTCTGTAAGATAATCGGGTGTTAAATGGTTTAAAGCTCTATAGGTAAGCACTACTTTATTTATTTTAATCGGTTCTCTACTGAGAGCCAGTTAAGTCCTTGAAACATAAGGTAAGATGGTGTGTCAGAGTTAGCTTTAAGAATGATCCGAGCAGCCTGTTTTTGCAAATTTTACAACCGCTGGATGTTTGCAATTGATGTTGTACCCCATGCGATGGAGCCATAGTATATCAAAGGAAGAATATATCACTGATAAAATCGTTTCTAAACACAGATTGGTTCTTATTCAGCTAATTGTCTCAGAAGTTATATTTTAGGGTATATAGCTGAACATAAGTTATCTATGTGGGCTGACCAAGTCAAGTGCTGGTCAAGATGAACACCAGGTAGTTTCTGTGTGGACATGTTTTGTATGTAGACTTCATCAACCCGTAAATTTAGTTTACTACTGTCTTTAATTCTTTCTTAGTACCTATAGTCATACATGTGGTTTTGTTATAATTAAGCTAGGATTAAAGTTCTTGCTCAAGGACACAACGCAGTGATTCCTGTGAGGCTCGAACCCACGGCCCCTCAATCTCGAGTTAAGCACTCTACCACTGAGCCACTGCATTCCCCAATGTTTTGCACTGTTAAGGTCTCCTTGTACCTTGATTTCGGCGGTTTCAATGTTTTTATCATGTGTGTGTACAGTCCCATCATCAGCATAAAGTCTGATAAACATAAACCGAAATTAAGTGGTAAATCATTTATGAAAATAAGAATAAGTGTAGGGCCTAATCACTGTAATATAGATCCCTGAGGCACGCCATACCGCATTCTGTCAAACCTGTCTCACTCAGTATGGCCTGATGACGGCCATCTAGGCATGAATCAAACCGCCTGAGAGAAGAGGGGTTGAAATGGTAAAATGAAAGCTTATGCATAAGTATTTTGTGATCTACTAGATCAAATGCATTGCGGAAGTCGAGGAAAAGTGTTCCAACTATATCTCCTTTGTCACTGCATTCCATCCATTTATCAATTAGTTTTATTAAGCTAGCACGAAAACCAGATTGATTTTTGTTAAAAAGATTGTGCTTGTTAAGATATCCCATCAGGTGTCTGTTTACAATCGTTTCGAAATTTTTTGAGATTATAGGCAAAATAGATATTGGTCTATAGTAGGAAGGATTAGTTTTAGTAGCAGCTTTTAAAAAATGGAAATATTTTACCTGTTTTAACTGAGATGGAAATTGTCCTGTAGCTAAACTTTTGTCAATAAGTGCAGCAACTGATGATGATAAACAATTTATCGTCAGTTTTAGCAGTCTTGACCCAAGTGCATCGAGCCCTGTGGCTTTAGAAGAATCTAGTCTTTTTTGATGTAAGTTGAAACTTGCTCAGTAGTTATGAAGGGAATGTTAAAACTAGTATTACTATGGACCTTAGAGGTTACAAAATGTCTTGTTTTGTCGTAGTCCGTGTTTGAGACATTAGAATTACTGTCTTGAAATTGTTCAGCTACTGAGGCAAAGTATTTATTTAGTGTTGAAACTACCTTTTGCGAGCCTGTTATACGTTCATTGTTAATTATAATTTCTGAAGGAAGATTAGAAGTGGACGATTTCGACCCAGTAGTACTTGTGCGTAGATGTTTCCAAATGGCTTTTGTATCGTTTCAATAAGTGACTCTTCCAGAGAAGTACTTTCGTTTTGCTTGCGTTATTAACTTTCTGGTTTCTTTTTAAACGTTTACTCGTACCTCGTCGTGTTTGCATTTCAGCTATATCAGGCGTAAACCAGTAAGGTAAACGTTTGGTTTTAACACTTCTTGTTTTATTGGTGCATGAATGTTTAAGAATAATAGAAAAATAAGACAAAGTCCTTATCTACATTAAGATGATGTGGATGAAAAAACCAAGATCTGTTGTCAATTCTTGCAAGAAAAGATCTTCGTCAAAGTGCTTAAATGAATGATAAGAAGCGCTAATATGATATTTTTTGGATATTTTACTACTAACTCGACTTGTTACACATACATGTAAGTGATCACTAATTGGTAGATCTGAAACAAAGCTTTCTAGTTTATATATGGTCATTTAGGGTAGCAGTGGTTGGCGTAATAGGGTCGACTCTGTAATTAATTGATAAAGGTCAAAAAGTTGTATCATATTTAATCATTTAGTGTTTGTGCAAGTGTGTAGATCAATATCAAAATCACCCATGACTATACATTCAAGACCAGTTGCCTGTGCTATAGAGAGCTCTTCTTCAAAGGTCATACCATTCACTAACAGCATTGGGAGGGCGGTAGGCTGTGCACACAAGGAATGGTATTGTATTTGGCAGCTCAATTTCTGCCCATATAGTTTCCAATCTTGAAATTTCTAAATTTGAACGACGTGAGCAAGCAAGTGAGTTTTTACAATATAGTACCAATCCACTACTACTCTTATTTTGAGTAGCTGCTCAGTCCTTTCTATGAATTACATAACCATCGATCGCTATCTGATTATTTGACATGTTTGGCTCAAGAAAGGTTTCACAAGCATAGAAAATATCAGGGCCATTCTTTTTAGCCATCACAACCGCAATTCATTCAATTTTGGAAAGATAATTGAATATTTAAATTACACAAATGCAATCCTTTAGATGAAAACTGCAGTTCACGTATTTTAGCATGTGGTGATGTGGCATTCAAACAGATAGGATCATTGGTTGAAGTATTTGTGTTGTGATTGTTCGCACCATATTAAGTGGTGTCAGTGGATGGAATACCAGGCGGGTCAGGTTTTCTGCTCTTAATAGTACCACCAGAATTCTGGCTGGCAGTAGTGTTATGTACACCCATTTTTATATAGATAAATATATTTTTACTCCTCTGGCATGTGTTTTGCTCTTTGTCATGTCTAGACACACTAGTTGTTTGGTGTATTTATTTATATATATTGATGTTCAAGCTTTGATCATAAAATAGGATTGAAATTACCTCTTGTTAGACCAATCAGTGATTACCTTTTTCATCCAATCAGAAGCCAGGTGCGGACCAATCAATGATTACCTTTTTTATCCAATCAATAGACAGTAGAGTTAATTATCAGCCAATCAGATATGTGCTTAATGGAATAACCCTTGAAATGAACTTGCCCATATATAAAGCAATGAAAGGAGTGCATTTGATCAGTTGGCTTATGACTGCTGAACCGAAAGGTCTGAATAAGATCGATTGGGAGGCTATAAAGGCTATTGGACAGATAAGAAGGTATAATATTCTGGCAATTTACCTACAGAGTGAGGAGTTGGCTGAGACATGTCTACCGAGCTTTGTAGTGTATTTACCCATAGTATATAGTGGCTGAGCCTCAGAGATCTGACTCATTTCAGCTAATTGTCTTAAAGGCTATTGACAGACAAGAGCAAATATATATTTAGTGGCTAGGCCTCTCATGAATCCTGTATAAGGCGATTGGGAGACCTTGCTCACTCTAGCTCATTTGTTTACAAGACAACTTTGTGGCTGCTCACACTGTGACAGCCTGTTATATGTATATAACCTTGGGATTGCTCCGGCAGTGTTGTCACTCCGGTAATTGTTGTACAACACAGTATAATACATTTTTAGCTTTGGTTATTCCAGCGGCTAGCTGCTTTGACAGCGTATTTATACTTATTTTCCTCTATAGGATTTGACTGCTCTTGCAGTATTTGTCATAGTGTTGTACTTTTGTAGTCTTTGGGCTCAAATAACAAGGTTGTTAAGGTTGTTTTGAATATGTCAGTTTGAGCTGCTCAATATTGCTCTGATAGTACCTTTGTGCTCACTGTGGCTCACTATATATATATAATTGATCAAGGGTTTATATTTTTACTACTTGGACTGCTTTGATTTCGCCCGTGTTTCAAAACACGGTGTCAGAAGATGAGATATCTTCTGTCCCCTGGTGCTATTACAAAAAGAATAGTGTGCTCATGCGCAAATGGAGACCACCTGATGTTCCTTCAGATGCAGAGTGGGCTGTTAAACACCAAATTGTATTGCCAAAATCATATCACAATGGAGTTCTCTCTATGGCTCATGAGACTCCTCTACCTGGTCATCTTTGGGTTAGCAAAATATTGAATCATTTCTTTTGGCCCCTCATAAAAACAGATGTTTCAAACTTTTGCAGGTCATGTCATACCTGTCAAATGGTAGGGAAGCCAAATCAGAAGAATCCCCATGCTCCTTTGCACCCAATACCAGCCTTTGAAGAACCTTTTAGGAGGGTCATAATCGATTGTGTAGGCCCATTACCAAAAACTAAGTCAGGACATGAGTTTCTGCTCAGTATAATGTGTGCCTCTACTAGGTTTCCAGAGGCAATTCTTTTAAGAAACATTAAGGCCAAGACCATTGTAAGAGCTCTAATAAAGTTCTTTACTTTAGTTGGATTACCAAAATCCATTCAGTCTTACCAAAGTAATAAGGTTGCAAAGATCAGGAATCGATACAATCAAGTACCACACCTGACCCAGGATATCAATGGGAAAGTGACAAACTCACGGAAGACACCACACACAAGAGCCAAGAGGTCAGCCCTTTCCCAGCAGGTGACCACAAAGCACATATAAACAGACGTGCACAAAACATAGCAAACACAAGACAGAACAAAAACATAAAAGATCCACAAAAGAAGTACCGCCTTGGAACGGTCAGTAAAATATTTTCAAGGCTCAAATTCATGTCTGGCCTCTTTCAACAAGTTATGAGTGAGCTAAACATTGAGCAGTACAAATCGTCAGCGTACCACCCTGAAAGCCAAGGTGCTTTAGAGAGGTTTCACCAGACACTCAAAAATATGATAAGGACATACTGTTTTCAAACAGAAAAACACAGGGATGAGGGAATCCATCTATTGCTCGTTGCTTCTAGAGAATCTGTGCAACAATCTCTTGGATTCAGTCCTTTTGAGCTTGTTTTTGGACATTCAGTTAGAGGTCCTCTCAAACCCATGAAAGAAAAGCTTCTATCAGATGAACAAGTTCCAACAAATCTTCTCAGATATGTATCTGACTTCAAGCTCAAACTTTCAACTGCTTGTGAGCTAGCTCAAAAGAACCTTCGCTCTTCCCAGGCCAAGATGAAGGCTAGATACGACAAAAATACTGTTGATAGAAATTTTAAAGAAGGAGACCAGGTTCTAGCTCTTCTGCCTATTCCTGGCAGGCCTTTACAGGCCAGATACTTTGGACCCTACACTATCAATAGAAAGATCAGTGATGTGAATTATATTGTAAACACTCCAGAGAGGCGGAGAAGCAAGCAGCTGTGTCATATTAACATGTTGAAGAAATATGTAAATAGAGATAGCTCTCTGGAATGTTCTGTGGGTTTGGTAACACCTGTTTCATTCTCAGATGCTGAAAATGAGCAACTTATTTCTGAAGATTCCATAGAGAATCTAAATGACCCTGACATTCAAATAAATAGCAAAATGCTCAGCTCGCCAAGGTTGAATAATTCAGATATCTTGAATAACTTGGATTCAAAGTTGGGTCATTTAAATCCTGAAGAGCGCGACCAGTTGGCACAGCTCATAGTTGATTACAAACACTTGTTTCCAGATGTCCCATCTAAGACAGACAAAATATTTCATGATGTTGACATTGGCGACTCAATGCCAATAAAACAACATCCTTATCGAATGAGTCCAGTCAAGAAGGAGTGCTTAAAGGAAGAAATTCAATACTTACTGGAGAATGACTTCATTGAGCCCAGCAACAGTGACTTGTCATCACCATGTATTCTTGTACCAAAACCTGATGGTGCATATAGATTGTGCACTGATTACAGAAAAGTAAATGGTGTAACAAAAACAGACTCCTTTTCCATTCCAAGAATAGATGACTGTATTGACAAGATTGGGAAAGCCAAATACGTCACAAAGTTTGATTTATTAAAGGGATTCTGGCAAATTCCCTTGACAGATAATGCCAAAGAAGTATCAGCTTTTGTGACACCAGATGGGCTATTCAGATACAAGGTTATGCCATTTGGTATGAAAAACTCTCCAGCCACATTCCAGAGGTTGGTTAACAGTTTGATTGCTGGAATGGATGGGATTGGAGCTTACATAGATGATGTGATCATCTACAGTGATTTTTGGGAAAATCACTTTGGAACCATAAAAGAGCTCTTTGACAGACTCACAGAGTACAGGTTAACAGTGAACTTAGTCAAAAGTGAATTTTGTCATGGCACATTGACATTTCTTGGTCATGTAGTTGGACATGGACAAGTTAGACCTGTATCAGCTAAGGTTCAAACCATATCTGATTTCCCTATACCTACAAGTAAAAAGGAGCTCATGCGTTTCTTAGGCATGGCAGGTTACTACAGAAAATTCTGCAGTAACTTTTCTACTATATCTGCTCCTCTTACAAACCTTTTGAAAAAGAATATCAAATTTGTCTGGACACAAAGTTGTCAAGAGGCTTTTGATAAATTAAAGGCAATTTTAAAGAGTGAACCAGTCCTCGCTGCTCCAGACTTTCAGAAACCTTTTAAACTAGCTATTGGTGCTAGTGATGTAGGAGCAGGAGGCGTTCTCTTACAAGAAGATGAAAGTGGGGTAGACCACCCTGTTTGCTTTTTCTCTAAGAAATTCAGCAAATGTCAGAAAAAACTACTCCAGTATAGAAAAAGAGTGTCTCGCTTTGATTCTATCTATTCAATATTTTGAAGTGTACATCTCTTCTTCATCTTCTCTTGTGACAGTTTATACTGATCACAATCCACTCACATTTCTAAGGAAAATGAAGAACAAAAATCAGAGATTGTTACGCTGGACTCTCCTATTACAGTAGTATAACCTGGACGTCAGACACATCAAAGGCAGAGAGAATGTTGTGGCTGACGCTCTTTCAAGGATGACATAGCTCAGCACTGTACTATGGTACATTTGTAAAAGAAATCTTTTTATAAAATATTTCTTTTTCTTTAAGGGGGGAGGTGTTATGTACACCTATTTTTATATAGATAAATATATTTTTACTCCTCTGGCATGTGTTTTGCTCTTTGTCATGTCTAGACACATACCGTTTTCATCCAATCAGAAGCCAGGTGCGGACCAATCAATGATTACCTTTTTTATCCAATCAATAGACAGTAGAGTTAATTATCAGCCAATCAGATATTTGTTTAATGGAATAACCCTTGAAATGAACTTGCTCATATATAAAGCAATGAAAGGAGTGCGTTTGATCAGTTGGCTTATGACTGCTGAACCGAAAGGTCTGAATAAGATCGATTGGGAGGCTATAAAGGCTATTGGACAGAAAAGAAGATATAATATACTGGTAATATCCTACAGAGTGAGGAGTTGGCTGAAACATGTCTACCGAGCTTTGTAGTGTATTTACCCATAGTATATAGTGGCTGAGCCTCAGAGATCTGACTCATTTCAGCTCATTGTCTTAAAGGCTATTGACAGACAAGAGCAAATATATATTTAGTGGCTAGGCCTCTCATGAATCCTGTATAAGGCGATTGGGAGACCTTGCTCACTCTAGCTCATTTGTTTACAAGACAACTTTGTGGCTGCTCACACTGTGACAGCCTGTTATATGTATATAACCTTGGGATTGCTCCGGCAGTGTTGTCACTCCGGTAATTGTTGTACAACACAGTATAATACATTTTTAGCTTTGGTTATTCCAACGGCTAGCTGCTTTGACAGCGTATTTATACTTATTTTCCTCTATAGGATTTGACTGCTCTTGCAGTATTTGTCGTAGTGTTGTACTTTTGTAGTCTTTGGGCTCAAATAACAAGGTTGTTAAGGTTGTTTTGAATATGTCAGTTTGAGCTGCTCAATATTGCTTTGATAGTACCTTTGTGCTCACTGTGGCTCACTATATATATATAATTGATCAAGGGTTTACATTTTACTACTTGGGCTGCTTTGATTATAAGTATTGTCAACTTTGGCTTAGCTCATAATTTGTTGTTGACCACTGTGAATGGTCTTATTATTAAACACCAAGTAGGTGACTCAATCATTTTTTGGAGCAGATAGCTCTGTCTTAATTGGGAAAAATCATTTATAGCACATTTGGGCTCATTTAAGTTGAGCTCTTTTGAATTGTATTACTTTCTTGTTGCACCTAGGCTTGCAAAGCATACCTGGGCGTAACAGTAGAAACATAAGCTGGGGTTAGATTACGATTCAATTCATCCAGTTTCACACGCTCTTCAGTAACCCAGCGATTATATTTGCCCTCTATCCCAGTATTCCTTCCATTGAACCAACACTCTCTGGTGGCATGGTTATTCATTGTACTAATGTGGCAATATCTTGGTGCAGTTTTATCGCTGTAAAAGTATGGAAACTATCAAAGTGATCAATTTTATTCTAGATCATTTTCCAAACATTAACTTTTGAGTTTATCATTATATGGCTGAATGTGTACGTTGCCTCCTGGCAGCAGACCAGAGACTATGGGACACCAGTCCTCTGCCAACATGCTGTCTAGTAGTGATGTATAATTATCACAGAAAGCATCTAGGTCATTTATGTTGCTAGCATCGTTTCCTCCTACATGCAGAATAATTGTCTTACTTTTGTCAAGATCTGAATCATCAAGTCCAGTCCTAAGGCTATCTACTGTGGGTCATGGGAAAGTTCTTACAGCTATAGAATATAGAAGACGTTCCGTTACCTAATGTTTTTCTTTGGCTGGGCCCATCGTGGCTCAACTAGGGATTTTCTTAAGTTCTGACTGTTTGTGAGTTCAAAGCACTTTTCTTTTTTTTTCATCATAGTATGATTATTTTATTTGATTGTTTCTCTGAGATGATGCGCGGCATAAATCATGATTCCTCCATGCGAGCATAACGCTTTTGTTTTAACAATATATAGCATAATCCAGATGGCGTTTTGCTGGTGTGCCGATAGTGGCCCGATTTGATATGTTTACTCACCTTACTAGGTTGCAGTTTAGATGTTTAAAAAATGTAGTGGGTCGAATGGATCGTGCAACTTGGCATTCGAATTCGTTGATATAACTAATGCAGACCGCGACATCTCATAGAGTTATACGGATTTCTTATGTCCTAATTATGGGACATTAGACCTAATACATTAATCTGTTGTTCGTAGAAATGCTTCAGTAAACATTACCCATTTACAAACCAGAAGGCTGAAAGGTTGTTGGTTATAATCAGTGATCCCTTTGATCTCTACTTCCGAGAAATACCATAGGGGTAATTAAGGCATTATGGGACGGGAAGACCACCATATTACGGGGTTCTGCGCCTTAATAACACATATTGAAACTGCGAATTTCACGCCCTTATCGCCTAACTATGTTAGTTTTTAGTTGAATGAAACATTAAACGCCCGTAAATATGCTTATTATAGCCCATTCTTCACCTACCGCACTTAGCCATTGATTTTTTTTCTTTAAAAAATGAAAATACAATGGATTATCATAAAAACTCGTTTTCATATTATTATAGCCTTATCCTAGATAAACCAGCACAACTGCAGACTCAAAAGAGCTTCGCGCAGTGAAAGGTTGTTTTCATGTGCGGATCCAGAGGGGGGGGGGGGGGCAGTGGGTCCGGGCCCCCACTGGAAAATTACAAAAATATAGGGTTCCTTAGCAATACTGGTCCATATCCCCTTAAAATTACAAAGCTACCAATCCAGCATTTAATGTTGGGCCATCATCGGCCCGCCAGCGAAACGCCACTTAAATGGCGTTTCGCAGGCGGGCCGTTGATGGCCCTCTTATAGTGGTATTTGGATCCTTCCTCCCCTCATCAAACTAAAAAGAAATGCTGTCAAAGTTGGACCCCCTCTGACAAAACTTTATTGATCCGCGCATGGTTTTTGCCTTCTCAGGTTAAATAGCAGAAGTTCCATATCCACAATTTCTTCCGAATTGTTTATTAGAACAATAATTCAAGTGTAAAAGTCTGGTATTTATTTGACTTTTACAGTTGACTTAGTAACATAACAGAAATTGTCCGCAAAAATCCAACAGCCTATAGCTGTAGGTATATTTACCTCTGGGGATATAATTTATTTTGACTGGAAGACCTGGAACAAGACATTACCATGTTGCATAAAAAATCTAAAACAAACATTAAAAACTTGCAACTAGAAAAAAACTGAAATACCAACCTGCTTTGCCAAACATTGTGACCTAAGGAGGTCTCCTTTTCCATATCAATTCAAAAGTAAAAATAATGTCATTGAAAACGAATTTCATTTTGTTTTGAGTTGTCCTGTATACAAACAGTATAGATAAGAGTCATAAAGCTTGCTTCCATGATAAAATTAGTCTGGAATGATTTCAATATTATGCAGCCAAGGGCGTTGCCAGAATGCTGAAAAAGTTACGCACATCAACGGGAGACTACTAGAACGAGTAGTGATTCTAATCAATTGCGTCCCTTTTCAAAATAAGAACTTTTCTCAAAGGAGGGAGCGACTTCTTTTCTTTAAGAGAAGTTCCTTATGGTATGGAAATTCAATATGACCACATTAGGCGATTTCCCTTGAATGTGTACAATTTCCATTACGCACGTGCGTAACTGCATAATGGGAGCTACACCAATGGCAGCAGACGAAATAAACAGACAATATTTTCTGGGCAAAACTATTGGCCAGGGTTAAGTTATAAACGAAACAATTTGCCAAACTACTCCCTGTTGAGAAGAGTATTCAAACCAACCTTATTTTCGGAGTGTATTAGAATTCAGAAAATAATACAAAATCTATTATGGTGCCTTTGGTAACTCTGCTGAAAACCTTTGCAAACAGTTTGGACTGAGATCAGAATTGACAGAACGTCGGCCCTGATTTAGATCCCAACCGTTTGACACTTTGATAATGTTCCCAAAAGATTTTTTGAAAAAGTACATTTTGGAAAAGGTCAGCAGACAACAACAAAAGCAATTTAGCTGTCAAGAATGTAAATTACCAATGTAAGGATATAGACATTAGCCCCAAAGCATAGTTTTCCCTGGCCCCGAGGTTATATTTTTTCATGCTCAACCTAACTGAGCATGATAAATACTACATCTGAGAGTTTGAAAGCAAGAAAAGTCTATTTGTTCAACATTTTAGTTTTTATGAACCGTTTGAAATTCCATACTCAGTTGAGTTGAGCATAAAAAGTTTTATAGCCTCGGGGACTGATTTACAATACTGAGTCCATAGACGCCTAAAACTGTGACTGTGACTCTCTCAGATAATATATGTGCATCTTTTTGGACCCAAAACTATATATAAATATACTCAACTACAAAAGAAACACGCCTTTTTTTTAAAATTGTCCCAGGTTCGTAATTAATTTGGTTAAGATTTAAAATTTGGTCAAAGGCCATGACAAACAGCTCAATTAAAACAAAGCAAAGGGAATGTAGAATTGCAGTCACCAACGATCGACGTCACTCTGGTGTTCACACATTTTCAGATAATTTACATTGTGCGCAAGAAGCTTGAGTGTTAAGAAAAAGTAAACCAAGTCGGAAGTATTGTTTGGAGATTGCCAAACAAATTGCCGCCTTAAGTTTCAAAAATGTGTCCTCAGTGGAGAACTGAGAATGACGTAAATTTGAAAACGTAACACTTAGACATGAAAAAAAAAAAGATTTTCTCCGTCAATATTTAAAACCGTTTCTCACCATTTCTTAGATGCACCGTTTTCTGGTGTCAGCTTTTCCGTTTCAGTTGAAAATTAAAATTTATTCCCATTATTTACCAAGAAATAGCCGTTCAAAGTTTGACGTGCGCGTCCCCATAACACAGTATTCAGCATGTGCATGCTAAAGTGGAAACAAAGAATGACTCTTGAATGATGCTTTGAAACCCTAAATGGGGATAACATGGGATTCCTAGAGACTCTCAAAATTCATCATTGAAGACAAACCCTGAAACAACTACAGGATCAGTGTTATTCAGATATTGCATGTTACGACACCCCAATAAGATAAACAAATGGATTAAGTTTAACATGAAAGCTTCGAATTGCCAAACCAATCTGGACCCTGAATATATCTCTTAAGTCTCCAATCTCAACAAAAGTCGTCTGCCGAGTTGTCTGATGTCTTCAACAAACAGCGTGCACCAAAATCGGTGTCCATACTGTTTGCTGCTATACTTACAAAAATCTATATAAGGTTAGTAAATACAGTAAAATCTGTGTAAAAGGCCATTCTCAAAAGACCAAAAATTGGTTTTCAAGACTAATTATCGCTTAATGAACAAAACAGAACAAATGTTTTATTTGAAAATTCCAGTAGGCAATTAATGCAGGCCAAAAGGTTTGCAGAATGCTCCAAGGGGGCATTCTGCAATGCTTTCGACCTTCATTAAGCTACCATTTGTCATTTAGATCTTTGTTTTGTCTATTTTTAAGTGGCCGTTTTACACTAGGTTAATTACTGTACACATATACTAGCCAAAAGTTCTAACCGGCCACTAGCATTTTATTAATTTTCTTCACAACGTAAAATGATACGACTACTCTTTTTGCATCTCGAAATAGCCAGGTGTGTCCTGTAACATTGTCAGTGAAGATATTGACAGAATGTTCAACAGTACATGCAGGATGCCAATTAGACTAGTGGTACCCCCATTTTCAAAGTTCGCATTTTGGCACAGTTTGTGAGTAACGACTTTTTGAAATAACCCCTTTTCACACGCAAATCATTTTCATTTCAATAGTCAAACTCCTATTGAACACTAAAGTGCTGAAATGAACACTCCATCTGCATGAGACTCGTTGCTATTGACCAAAGTGTCAAAAAATTACCCCACCATCCAATGCAAATTCTTGTGAATTTTGAAATTGAGGGTACGTTTATTCGGCAAAGCCTCCCGGATACAATTTTATGAATTTTGCTTAGCCGTTTTGGGGGTATCGTTTACTGATAGATTGGCCTATTCGGGGATGCAAATGAAATTTGTATAGTGCGTATAGCTTTTCAGAAAAACGGTAAAAACACACATGGCCGGTTAGAACTTTTGACTAGTATATATGCATCAAATGAATTAAGCAGGCGGCATTTTCAGACCCCTTTATGCAGGCGCTTTAAGGGTTAAGATATTTTCCTTAAAAGTTTGTCAATGACTCAATTCATATATACCCTAATGTAATTTTGATTTAAAAAACTCAAACTGGTAGGCGTAAACTGTCAAACGGGCACGCGACTGCATGTAATAAGTTGTCACCTCTGGCTTCCAACACGCCCACAATTTCTCAGTATAAAAATTGGAGGTCAGGCACAAGAAGGCGTCATATAAAACATGATATCCTGCTTCTAACAAAAATGTACCTTGTTGTGTATGTAACTTGTTAAATGTTTGACCATTTTACGCCATTGCTCAGACTGCTTTGGTCGCTGTTTTCCCTTTAAGCAATTTAACACACATCGCAGAGAAAAGCAGACTGCCCCTTAAGTACTGCTTAAGACAGTGTCAATGCTGGAAATATACGTATATTAGAATATGAGCCGTGACATGTGATTTCCAACAATTTGACATTTTGACAAGTGTAGATTCGGACGAGCCTGTGCAGCATCCTTTTAAGCTTAGAAATTCTAAATGGTGCTCAGTCAGTAGCTTAACAATCATAGAATACTCAAGCGACTAGCGAAGGCTCTGATCAGACTGCGCGTATGCGCAGGCTGATCTGAGGCTTTGCTGGTCGCACATACCACATTGTTGGAAATCTCTTGCACGGGCTCGTATATTTTCGCGAAACGCGGCCCTTTAACTGACACTGCTAGTTTTTAAATCAACTGAAAAAGAATGATACATTGCTTAATGGGACGTTGAACTGCTCTGATTATATTTTATTAAAATTTATGCTGATCGCGCGCTTCGATCAATTTGTTTCTTTTGGTCTGTAATAAGTTACTAATCTTACGGGTCGTTACCTAAACAATTTAGTTGAGAGTCGCGTGTTTTTCTAATAAACTAAAATAAAATTAAACACCAAATTTGTCAGTCAAGTGAAGTAAGAACGGAAGGCGTTGCAATTGGGGTGGCATCATACCAAGCGGCACACACTTGAAGGTGGCGTTATATTATAATGTTCATATTATGGATATATTTCTTGTTTTGATTATATGAATTAGTCGTTTCGTCTTCAAAAACTCATAAAAATATTTTAGTATGCACACTTCATCACAACAGGGGGATATGTTCGCCAGACAACGTAATTTTTTAACACTAGAACATGCCAAAAGAGTTGCGTAATGGAGAATTTTTGGGCTTGCGGGTACATAAAAATCTAGGCTTATATTGTCTGATAAGTGGCCACACCAAAAACCGATTATCGCTAAACGCAGGTCAAAAGTATTGTAGAATTTGCAGAATGCACTGGGCATTCTGCAATGCTTTCGAATTCATTAAGCTACATTTTGTCTTTAAGACCTTTGTTTTGTCTATTCTTGAGTGGCAATAAAAAAGACGCCCAAATAGTATCCTTACATTGATATATTCTTTGACATGCGATGCACAGAACCTGGCATTGTGTTTAATGTTCAAAAGTTAGTGTTAAAATAATACGAGATAACAATTTATAAATTGAACCCTTCTGTTCTAAATGTTCACTTAAGTAAACTGGTCTCAGATCTACAACATTTCCTTATATTTAAGTATTTCGTAAGTTTTGACAAATATAGAAATCACGCTTGTTTTATGCATCCTTGTCGACCACGATGATATATTGTTCTTCCACACAAGCACTGCACTGATTCTGACATTGTATTTTTTGAATTTAAAAACTTCGTGTTGAAATAAAATTCTTAATCAAGAACATATCTAATTATCTTTAGAACGATTTTTTGTTTGTAATTCTTGAACCTGGCCACATTATGAACCGTAAAACACCTTTATATCCACACATATTACTTAAAAACTCTATGATGAAAAAGGTTTATATACATCCAGATCAGACCCGGTCAGAACGTCTACAGCATGCTAACCTGCGAGCTTTGGTGATGCCATCAACAGAGGGGATGGCAAAATTACAGTTCGTGGGGATCGCATAGTTAAAAATGATTCAAATGTCAGACAGTCTGCAACTCGTGAACACTTGACAGAATCGCGCGAATCACAGTCAAGGTATGCTTCAGGCAACAGAAGAAACAACACTAATAGCTTTTCTGCATCACGTAGGGAAGATTCAAACCGCGGTGGTCAACGTAGCTTGTTTGGCCATAATGACAGACGTGATTACAGAGGTGGAGCCCAGGGTACAGACAGACCCCAACATGCCAAGAACCAGCAGAGACATTAGGTCAAAGCGGGTTGTTGGAATGTTAATGGGTGGAGTGTTAATTGTAACTCTGACAATCATCGTGTGCGTGAAACATGCATAAATGGGCTAGATTTAGATATAATTGGTATTGTAGAAACACATTTAAAAGGTGATGAACTATTAGCTGTTGATGGTTTTAAATGGTTTGGAAGGAACAGGAAGACTGTGCACTTTCGTGCAAGAACTGGGTCCGGAGGAGTTGGGTTTCTAGTTAAAAATGAAATTTTACATGATTTTAATGTTATTACATTAGATGATAGTAATGATGATATTTTGTGGTTACAGTTAGAAAACATATATGATGGTTTTAAATTAATTGCATGTGTATGCTATCTACCCCCAGAAAATTCCTCTCGGCAAGTTGATGCAAACACCTTTTTTGATAATTTGCTAACAGGTCTGTATGAATATCAGAACTTGGGCAAATTATTTATATGCGGAGACTTCAATAGTCGATGCGGAGATGATGATGACTTTATAACAGGCATCGATAGTGTATGCCAGAGGGATGTTCTGGATTATACTTCTAACAGATATGGGCAATTATTTATTGAATTTCTCATTAATTGTAATATGTGTATGTTGAATGGTCGAAACTGCATCAAAAATGATTTTACATCAGTTTCTAGTAAAGGGTGTTCAGTTGTTGATTATTGTATAGCTAGTCACGATCAGCTTAGTGACTTTCAAGATTTTAAAGTTGTACGTGCAAGTGAACTTATAAATACATGTGGTATTTCAGTGTCTGATGTTGCTCCAGCATCGATTCCCGACCATTCTTGTCTGTTGTGGCACATTATATATGACTCTGTTAACATGTTTATTACCCCTGTAAATAGCGATGAATCAAATAAGGTCAGGTATAAATACGACGTGTCGGCGGTGCCTGCCTCCTTCCTTGGCAATGATGTACTTTTGGGTGAGATAAACGCTCTTATTGTTAAATTGGAGACAGGTTTCAGGCTTCAGAGTGATATTGATCATGCCTACTCTGATTTTTGCACCTTCGTCAGGGGAGAGATGCATCGTATGCTTCCACGTCGTAAAATACTTGTAGGTCATGGTATATCTAACAAGCGTAGAAGGGTCGGGAAGCCATCGTGGAGTGATGAGCTAACTTCACTTTGGAACAACGTCTGCTGTTCAGAGAAAGTTTGGTTAAATTGTAAAGCTCATAATGAAAAAGCTGATCTTAAGGCAGAGTATGTAAGGTGTCGAAAGCAATTTGATCAGTCAGTACAGCATGCCAAACGAATGCATTGGACTGATCTGCAAAATGAGATGGTTGACAAGCTTAACAATGACCAGCAGCAATTTTGGAAGGACATAGATAAACTGGGTGTTGCTCAGTCTAAAAATAAACAGATTCCAATGGAAGTCGTAGACCAGGAAGGCAATGCTTACTGCAATATTAATGTTGTTTTAGATAAATGGAAGCAAGATTTTAGTTCTTTGTATAATTGTTCTTTCATTGACAATGATTCCAGTGATATACATTGTAGTAATATGTATGCTCCAGCTGGGTTGGAACGGTCTGTTGCTGAATTAAATAGAAATATTTCGATTTTTGAAGTTAAACAGGCTTTGACCAATGCCAATAGAGGTAAAGCGTGTGGAACTGATGAAATCCCATCGGATGTCTTAAACAATGATATATCTATTGCTTTTATACACGTCCTTATGAATGTCTGCTTTACATCTGGCTCTGTTCCAGCTGAGTGGAGTAAGGGTATAATAAATCCCATTCCCAAATCCAACACAGCTGACATGAGAGATCCTCTGTCATACAGGGGCATAACTCTTTCTAACTCTATGTACAAGTTGTATAGCTAAGTAATCAATGATAGATTAAGTAAGTGGGTAGAAAACAGTGATATACTTGTTGACGAACAGAACGGATTCAGGAAGAAACGAAGTACCATTGATCATTTGTCATCTGTTACCAACCTCATTGAGACACGTTAAAAGTTAAAGCGGTCAACATTCTGTGCTTTTATTGATCTGAAAAAGGCCTACGACTCAGTTAACAGAGAACTATTATGGCATAAACTTGAGCATTTGGGTATAGGTGGAACTATGTTAAATGCAGTCAAATCATTGTATACTGCCGTTTCTTCCTGTGTGCGTATTAATGGTTTTTATACAGAATGGTTTGATGTCACATCAGGACTAAGACAAGGCTGCAGTTTATCACCATTGCTGTTTAACATCTTCATCAATGACTTAGCTTTGAAAATAAAGGCATGTGGCAAAGGTGTTAAAATAGATGGTGATACAGTTGGTATCCTGCTCTATGCAGATGACATTGTCCTGTTAGCAGATAATGAAAAAGAGTTACAAGATATGCTAGACATTCTTAACAATTGGTGTGTTTCCAACAATATGTCTGTTAATGCCACAAAGAGCAATGTTATGCACTTTAGACCTAATTCGATTTCCAGAACTACTTTTAGATTCACATGTGGTCAATGTGACCTTCAAATCATTGATAAATATAAATACCTTGGACTGGTTTTGAATGAGTTCTTAGATTTTAGCATGACAGCAAAATTGGTTGCACAAAGTGCTAGCAGAGCCCTTGGTCTATTAATAGCTAAATGTTAAAGTGCTGGCGGGATGCCATATGATGTTTTTACTAAGTTGTATGATAGCATGGTTTGGCCAGTCATAGCTTATGGTGCTGCTGTATGGGGTGACAAAACATATTCATGCATCAATGCAGTCCAGAACAGAGCCATGAGATTCTTTCTAGGAGTTGGTAAATATACATCAAATGCAGCGGTATCTGGAGATATGGGGTGGTCACAACCTGCACTTAGACAATGGAAATCTGTACTATTGCAGTGGCATCGATTTGTTAAAATGAGCAACACTAGACTTAACTGTAGAATATTTAGTTGGTGTAGGCGAAAAGGTTCAATATCCTGTAAAAACTGGTGCTATTCAGTCAGACATATGTTTCATTCATTAGATCTCCTGCAGCTGTTTGAAAAAGGTCATTTACACAGCGCTAAACATGTAGTTGCTGAAGTTGTTGATAAAATAACTATACGTCATATGTATGAATGGCAGATGTCTATTGATAAAGAGGTTGGTACAAATAAAAATAGTCGGAATAAACTTAGATTTTATAGACTGTTTAAACGCTTCTTTGCAACGGAGAATACTGTAAGCTCAATATGCCCTTTGCACATAGAGCAGCATATGCAAAATTTAGGTGTGGTGTGGCGCCGCTTAAAGTAGAGACAGGACGTTATTTGGGACAACCTCTTGAAGCTAGAATTTGCCCATTCTGTCCAAACCATATTGAGGACGAACAACATGTTATCCTCCACTGTCCAGCGTATGATTCGTTAAGACAACATCTATTTAGAAAGGGCTCAAATCTTTGTGAAGGATTTTGTCGAAACGATGATATTGAAAAGATTATAGTTTTATTCTCTACCAAATCTTTAGTCCGTATTGTTGCCAAAACCTGCTTTCTTATCATAAGGAAAAGAAATAATCTTTTATATATTTAATATTTTATTTTGTATTACTTTAACAATATATTCGCTTTATATGTGTACATTTTATCATTTAAATTTTATCAGTAAACGTAACTTTTTATGTGCATTATACTCACCAAACCGTTGCTGCTATTTGGTTAACAACAGGTCTGACCTGATGGAAACGCTGGCATTTAGAAATTTTAAGTAAGGTATATTTAAGTAGCATATATGTATGCTCGCTTTTGATATATTTTATCTTAGTCCCAATGGCATTTTAACTGTTTTAGGCTTCCAGTGTACTATGGCGTATAATAGATAGTCAAATAGTCGCAACGATTCATATTTTAAGCTAATGAATGTAAATAACGTTGTAAAGTGTGATATATGTAATATGAAACTGTGATAGTCTCTTATAATTCACATGTGAATGGCTTTGTACTATATTTGAACTGTGATATGTATATGTACTTAATACTATGTTGTACAAAGATGAGACTCAAATAAAGAATTTATCTATCTCATATTTCATTTACCAATTTAACTCGTTTCTTTGCTAGCGGCGACTCTTGCAAACAGTTTGGACCCAGACCAGGACTGTTGATTTTGATCCAAACCGTTTGGCATTATAAATCTAAATAATTTTAAAATACAAAAAAAGATAACAGAAGACGACAACAACAGCGTGAAAAATTACCCAGCGTGCAAATAGTTATAAAACCATCATGTTCTATGCTAATGGCGATCAAGATCGCCCTTTACCATATCTGGCTAAAGCCAAAAGTACCCACTGCACGCTCATCTGCATAAAGGTGTCCCTGAAAATTACGAAACGTTACGGAAATTGCTCTTTGTGTGTCCGTACAATCATTAGATTTTATTCGTTCAATCATCTGAAGATACGAAATCGTTTTTGAATTGAAAAACATCAATTTAGCATCCGTTAAAATACCCATAAAAGATTGTATGAGTAAGCTCATGAGACTTTAGCCCTTGTAGCATAGGCGACCAGTGTGGGCCCTGGCGAGACTGCGCATATGCGCAGTCTCGCCAGGCCCCTCGCTGCTCGCACACGCAGAGTATTAAATGAGATGATGATGCATGCCAAAAACTAGACATCTGGGTTTAATGGCAAGCTATGCAGCTATATTTAAAGATTGACTTAACGCATATGCGATTAATACTTTTTTACGTGGTCTGGCCCGTATCTCTATGTACACCCGTAATTCAATTAAATGACTGCATTTACTCTAATAGCCCATCCTTTTGTGAGCCCACAAGCCACTGTCGCACGACAAACGTATCAAGGAGAAATTATAATTTATCATATTTGGTGGTTATCACTTTTTACGCTGTAGCGTGTAAAAAGGGCTGTCCAAGGGTGTTCTTTGGTTTGGTCCTTCTTTCTATGATTATATCCGAATCCTGTGGATGGAATGCATATAGTTTTTGTAGTGTAATTTTTACAGGTTTTTCAAATTGACTTCAGGGCATAATGCATAGTGTTGAGACAGTATGGCCTTTGTAAAATGCTTATAGCGAATGTAACAAATGCCTGGAATATGAAAGATGGCAGGAACACTGCAAAATTTCAGTTTCCATGCCTCAGCCTTGTGTCAGGTCTGGATTCTGCACAAAATAAAAAAAAACCTTATTGTGCATTGCAAAAAATGTAAAAAAAACATATATATGACAACAACAATGCAAATTCGGATGACATAAACTAAATATAAATATCATTGCCCACAAATTAATTTGACCCTTTCATTCGATGGGACTCATATTTACAGTATAGCATACCCGTGTGCCATTTTGCCTGTCAACAATCTTATAAATTCATTCATGACGTTTGAGCTTATTGTACCTATAAATTACTCTGTATTTGTTGTTAAATGGCCATCATTTATCAGCATCCGATTTTTATCAAACATCAATGTCGGCAATAGATATAAAGACAGTCATAGTGATAAACCTTTTTCATTGTTGATTTTTTCCCGAAATATCAGTGTTGATAACTGTTAACCCTAAAAGCGCCAAGCAAAAAAAAATGCATCTGAAAATGTCGTCTGCTGAAGTCGTCTGCTGCAAACAATTGCCTAGCATGACTGACTAATTAGGTATAGAAGCAAACAGCGTGGACCCAGATCATACTGCTTCTATAGGAGCAGTCTGATTTGGGTCCACACTGTTTGCCATAGAGGCTTCTTAAACATTTCAGCAGACGAGAAAAGCAGACGACTTTTGTTACGATTGTCGCTTTAAGGGTTAATATTTTTTTTCGAAATATCAGTATTGATAACTGTTAAGACACATCTATATACACAGATTTTATATGTACATTATGTGAACCATTCTGTCATTTTCAGTTGCACAAAGACCCCTAAGTTTGACAAAATTAATGCAGCAAAAGGTTAGTGAGTATGACCAGGAAATGCCACAATCACAGACTGCAGACCAACCCACGGCACCATGAGGTAGAGACACAGTATACAGACAGCCACAACACATTTAATGTAAAGCTTTAAGCAAGCTAGAACTAGTCAAGCAACGAACGGAGTCACGCACACAACTAAAATAAAAAAATCGTATTGAATTTTATATACTCGTAATAATGCAAAATTTTAAATGACGGAATTATGAATGAATGCGAAACAAAAATATTTACACAAAACAAACATGGTATAAACAGTGAATAAAACTTCATGTTAACAATACTTTTGCTTACTTGCAAAACAGGTGGCGTATAAAATAGGCCCACTGGTTTAGTGAAACTGAAATAAGCCAAATATTACAGCTAATCCAGACAGAGATGCATACAAGCCATAATGAAAGTTTCTTCTAATCCTCTTGTCAAACTATGAGATCACCATTCATATTCATCGAAGGATTATAATATTAATTGGTAAGCATAGAAAAGATTTCAATATGAGTTTCTTTTCTAACTTATCACAAGGTGTTGATATGACAATGAAGTTTAGTAAGCTAGGGGTAGATAACTCCCTTGAATATTTGAGCAATGATTTTGTTGGTAGTTTCCTCTTATCTTCATCAAAATCTATGTTTATAATCTCTTCACAATAGAACCTGGACAAATATTTTCCATTTCCAATAGGTTCCTTGTATGGTCACATGTGAAGTACTTATTACGCTTGTTTCACTGATGAAGATTGAAATGATGATAAATGAAATCAGCTCAAAGGTTCTTTCAAAGATTAAAAGTCAACTTTCCTATCCACCATTGAATTTGAAAAGAATTTTGGAAGATACTTAAGAGATTTGGAAGATTCTTTCATAATGGTTTGTATGGGTCTCTTCCTTGATTCGCTGTAACAATATATGACAAACATCACCATACTCTAAAAATCTGAAATAAGCCATATATAAACAATATAAGATATAAATCTCAATACTGTTAAAATCTAAACTTAAAAAGAACTGCGTATAAATAGTTGCTGAGAGAGAGAGAGAGAGAGAGAGAGAGAGAGAGAGAGAGAGAGAGAGAGAGTTTTGAATCAGAATCTGTATCAGAAATATCTGAGTATCAAGGTGGTAGAAAGCGTTAGCCATTGTAGCCATTTGCCACTAAAATGTAGAGTGGCTACAAATATATGCCATCGGCTAAAAGTACAGTCTAAGTGGTTCAAAAATTACATAATTTTGGATTTTCAAATATTTTTTTTATTATTCCTTAACACATGATTATTGTGCCATATTTTACTCTTTGGAAGCTGGATTTTTTCAATACCATCCAGGTGTCAAACAGTTTGGATCCATATAAGGCCCGACATCTTGTCGGGCCTGATCTGCGTCCAAACTGTTTGCAAAGGTTATCAGCAGACAACAAAATATCTGGCTGGATCTGGGTTTAAACTGTTTGCAAATGTTATCAGCAGACAACAAAGGTGGGCAAAGAGTTAAATACAAAAAAACTTGTTGATACTACTCTCTGTCTAAAACCTTGGCTAAAGTTTATTTCATTTGGCTACAACTTTTTCCATTTGGCTAAAGTGTTGGCTTAACAAATTCTGAGCCAGAGTTAGTCCTAAATAATGGGAGGTGGGCATAAAAACCTGAAATATAATTGTTAACGGCAGACACTTTTATCAATGGCGAATGATTACATCACGTGATTAATTAATTTATGCAGTTCAAACAAGAATAAGCTTTTAACATAAATTTTACGCATTTACCTTATTTTTCGTCATCGTTCATATATGATTAAAATAATGTTCTGAATCATTTCATAAAGAGCATTATCTGCAATAATAATTATTTATGACAAATCCAGAATGGTGACACTGAAGCTTGTGTTTTTGCAAGGAACAAGCAAAACAAGAATATGATTGATTTGAAACTGTGATTTGTTTTAAATGGCGCAACGATGATTGAATGTGAAACAAAAATATTTACACAAACCAAACATGGTATAAACAGCGAATAAAACATCATGTGAACAATACTTTTGTTTACTTGCAAAAAGGTGGCGTATAAAATAGGCCTAAAACAGTAATATTTAAAAAATATAATTGGCCCAAGCCATCCGAAAAATATTTTAATGTTATTTCAATAAGCGCTTTACGTGGAACTATTCCGTTCGAATCCTGCATTATGTATCGACGACGGAATTGTGCCTTTGTAATGACGTCACCTATACATATACATATATGACGTCATGCATACAATATCACTGGTTTCTGTTTAGCCCAAATATTTCTCTACGATACTTTATATTAGTTTACTATTTGAGCCGTGACATGAGATTTCCAACAATGTGGTATGTGCGACCAGCAAAGCCTCAGATCAGCCTGCGCATACGCGCAGTCTGATCAGGGCCTTTGCTAGTCGCTTAAATATTCTATGAGTGTACATCTACTGACTCAACATTAATTGGAGTTTCTAAGTTTATAAGGAGGCTGTACAGGCTCGTCTGAGTCTATTCATGACAAAATGCCACATTGTTGGAAATCACATGTCATGGCTCATTTATAATATCTACAGTAATCTGTCTGTTTCTAGCTTTGCTCTCATGATTTTCAAAATATTCGTCTTTTCCAGACTCTTCAGTAGACCAAGTCTCAGCAGTTATAAATTATAGAACATATGTCCATCCCTGTAGGCCACTAAGATATGACCTGATGTCTGTTTTCACCAAAGAAAGGCCATAAACTGTTGTTATTTTACTGCATTCATCTTCACCTTTGCTTAAGTTCGTCTCACCAGTCCTTAATATCACCGACAAAAGTGTCGCTTTATTGTCTTTTATGACAAAATTATGATTTCTTTAGATTGATTCCCTGGTCTTATGTCTTTTAAGTCGTTTCATGTTTGACCAGCGGTGGTAAAAATACAATAAATTGAATTTTGACATGGAAGATGGCTTTAAATTTAATTTATTATCAATTTTTCCTTTCCATAAAGAGTACTTTAAGTCAACAGTTTTAATGAATAAAGGGCACCTTAAGCTCCGATAATTAACTGTATTCATATTCGAATTGTGCGCACCTCGGCTCTCAAATCCCCTTCAAATATAAGGGCTGGTATTATTGGTTTAAATGGAATTCACTCTAGCAAAACATTAAATCTATTTCACTACTAATCTTTAACATTGTTAAGCGCAGTTAATTTGACAGACACAAGTGCTTTGATACTAACGGATGCAAATCGACAAACTGAGATTTAAGAGGACAGAACTCTCAAAACTCTACGATCTGCAAATATACTTAAAAATGACTGAAGAGATATGATTGCATTTAGCATTAGTATGTTGTCAATGATAAGGCCAGATTTTTATTAGTTGATTTACGGGATTTTTTTTCAAATTTAGGGTTGGGGGATGAAAAAGATAAAGTTAATTGGTCATTTTCAGATTTTTTTTAATATCTCCAGAAATAACAAATAGTAAAACTAGTAAGGTAAACCAACGGTCTGTATTAAAGTTTTAAATATTTCATAGTTTTCCTAAAATCTGGACAGGACAATCACTTTTAACAGTGTGAATCTAAAAATACACAGACAGAACCTCAAAAATATATTATATTTTTCAACAAAACAAATAATATCTGCAGCCCCGCAGATAAAACAATAAAAATAATTTTAGATTTTTTTTTCTACTTTCCGGAAAATTACAGTAGGAGGAATTGTAAATCAACTAATAAAAACATTCTGGCCGAAGTATTAATGTTGGAAAATAGCCTGCACACGAACTTTTGATACTTATCATTCGGCGCCAAAGGCTCACGCTAGACACTTCGCTGCTCGTATACACAAAGTACGGATATAAACAAATGCCCAAACTAAAAATTAGACCTCTAATCTACTAGAGACATTTGCGCATATGTGATATGGGCCTAATCGCGACAAAACATGTCTTCAGGGTTTCCGACAAAGTGAAATTCAAACCAGTCTCCTGAGCTACATAGACTAGCTATACAATTGAAACTTCGCTTGTAGCAAGTTGAGATATTATACTTTTTAATAAGCGGATAACAAATGCGCTGGTCAGTCAGGTTTTCTCGCGTCGAGGTCCATATGTATCATGTCCTGGTGCAAATATACTACAAAAACGAAACACGTTACAAATATTAGTCTCGTAGAAAATTTGGAAATTGTCGCTTTAGAACAAAAAGTGTAAAGAAATAACAACATGTCAGTATCATTGAACAAATGCAATTCAAACTTATTGTAGTCTCGTTAAAATCAAAATGTAAAACATTGGTGTCCAAATATCTGCAAACTATTATCAGTATAGTGTGAAATCAGAACTATATAATACACAGAGAAATATGCAAACAATCAATTGATATAAAATGTGCAAACAATCGGTTTGATACGAAATTTGCAAATAAACAGTTTGCTATGAAATTTGTAACTTATCAGTCTTATATGTAGATAGAACTATATCAGGTAAATAGTCTTTTGCAAACTATCAGTTTCATGTGAGAGAGCTTTGTATATTTTACCCACCCGATGAATCCAAAAAATAAAAGCATATTTTTCTTTAAGAATTCATTTGACTCGTTATTATGGGTCTGATAAAGGACGCTGCTCTGAGCTATTTTTTAAAATAGTAATTTTGGACAAAGTATGAAACTTTCGATGAATAAATCTACATAGAGCACACGCCAATACATGTACCAGAATTATATTTAACAGACACTAGGTATAACCATGACACACAGCATAGATACAAGATTTATTAAGGTATTTTACAAATAACATCCGTTTTTCTGTAGTCTCAGATTTGGTTCAAAATGGCCATTTTTCTATTTTTAAACCTAATTTGGTGTTCCTTTTCAATTACTTTAGTAACGGTATGAAAGCAGAGAGGAAGGCAAAGATCAGGTATCCATACAATCAAGTACCACACCTGACCCATGACACTATGGAAAAGTGACAAAACACAACAAACCACAACAAACAAGAGAGCCAAGAGGCCAGCCCGCAAGGAACAGACAAGACAGCATATTAAAGACAAACATGAAATGTAAATTACAAAAAAAAATCCACAAAAGAAGCACTGCCTTGAAACGGTCGGTAAGAAATCACTGGAGGGCAAACAATTTTAATGGTCCCAACCTCACCTTTAGTTTTGAAGTGGAGTAAGACACATAGATGTTTGGTTCACATGACAGATCCATAACTTAACTAAGTCAAATAAATACCGGGTATTTCCATTTTGACTATTGTTCTTAAAACAATCAGAATGAATTGGTAAATGGCAACTGTGTTTCCCTCAGAAGGGTTCCAAATAGTCCTTAAAACGCACTATCAGTCATAATACAATTTGCAAACTACCAGTCCCATTTTATTTGATTCTTGATTTATAGAGTCGCGTAAGCTCTTTTGAGCTTGTCTACTCCCTCTGAACAGTCTCTATACTTTTTCGCGTTTTTCCGGTTCCGGGTATTAACAATGTCTGCTCAGTAAATCTCTGCCAGAATGTATCTTTCTGGCAATAGCACCTTATCAAGTCTAGTTTTGAATTTAAATACTGTATCACTTGTTTAAATACTGTATTATTTGGCTCTAAATCAAGGCTCAGACCAAGGTCAAACTTAAATATTTAGTACAAAGGCAGTAAACATGAGCCTGAAGACAAAAGTTAAATACCTTGGACATATTTTTTGACCACGGGAAAGCATAGTCAATTCTGTTTTGCAGAAAGCGAACGCTAAACTGGAGTTTTTACATGGGAAACAGAATAGTTTAAATCTTCATACTAAAAAAAACCCTGTTTGGTCCTGTAGCTCATACAATGCCATCATAGTAATTTATAAAATAAAATATTGTTTAACAAATGCCTTTTTTGATTACATCTGTTCCTACTGGTATATGGGATTATCAAAATTGCTACTTCAAGTTACACATGATAGAATCATCAGGTTCGTTCTTAAAATAGATCCAATGTCTCATTAATGTCTCATGTAGGTGCTAATGAATCCCAAGCCCCCTTCGCTGAGTGCCAGTTTCACGTAGGGAAACTTGATCAGATCGTTTTAAACTATGTTTTTAAAATCAAATCTGGAAAGTTGGCCGATTAAATGAAAACAAGTTGAGTTCATTCTTTTAGCACTAGGTAAGGGAAAGTGGGACTTTTTCCATTCCTAAAGTAAAAGGATTTGGCAAGAAATCATTTGTTTACAATGGATGCATCGTGTAAAATGGCCTCCCAAGCAATACAAAAGAAACACGAAGCATTTATGATTGTAAATGACTGTAAAACATTTCTTAGAACTACTATCAAATTTGTGTCTCGTATGGAATTTTCAAACTATTGACCTCAAAGCAAATATATAAGCCATTAGATCAGTGTTAAAGGCTCAACAAATAAAATAAATGGATGCTATTATAGATGAACGAACCAAGCGGAAGCAATAGAGATTCCTTTCAGAGAACCTTAAATGAACAAAAAAAAGCCATTGAAGTTTTACTGATATAATTCAATGTTGGCTTTATATTGGCCATGGTGGTCAGTCTGTTATATTGTTAATTAAACGATTCGCTGTATTATTTATGACTATTTCAACTCAACGTTTCAACATCACAAATTTTACAACTCTAGTCAACTGTTCTGTATTCAATGTTTGAAACACAACTTTTCTTCAACTAAATTTTCAAACATTAATTGTAAACGTTTCATAAAAACATGTAAACACAACTTTTCAACTAAATGTTCAAACATCGTATTGTCAACGTTTCACAAAAAATAAACATGTAACATAAACTTTATTACTCAAATTCAGAATTCTTGCACCGGAATGATTCGGTGGGGGTACACAACCAAATCATGAATTTGTCAACAGACGATCAAAACTGCCACCAGCCGTTGACATGCACGTAATATACTCCAATGAATATATCCTATCTGATTATAATGATTAATAAACTGAAAGTTTTACCACAGAATTTCAACTTTTGCGAACGGATGCTATTTTATTTCACCGAGTGAAGTAAAATATACATATTTTTCAATTCATTAGTGAAATAAAAGCAGTATTTAACAGAACACAGAAGAATCTTCTTTTTATTATACACACCCATACGACAAAGAGAGAAAAAAACAAGGTTTACAAGCTAACTTTCTCCTCTTGTAAAAGGTTCATATTAATAAATTGAAAATCTGGTGTTATAAATTAATTCAATGTCAATATACACGTGATGTCATGAGGGTTTTGTGACGTTTTGTATCATATGTTGCTTGCAGTACATAACCCATTATTGGAGGAAGTGCAAAAGATGATTATAAGTTTTATGAGTGAAGAAAGAAACTTAGTTATCATATGACGTCGCGTCTGGGAGTGAAATAACGCCATGCAATAAAATCTGTAAACCACTAGTGATTTATCGATTTTCGGGAAACGTTATGACGTCCATAACAACGTTGCGTACATAATGACAAAATTATAACGTTTTACGGCAAAAATGAGATTTCAAAGTAATCTTAATGTCATATGATAAATAGAATCTAACATTCGTGCTCTTGTATTATTGAATTTATTAAACTCGTTGCGAAAAAGAGATAAAATGCTTGACAAGCCTCGCATTTTATCTCTTTTCCCCAACTTGTTTAATAAATTCAATAAAACATGAGCACTCATGTAAGATCCTCTATTTAAGCCCTCCACATCCACCGCAAATAAGTGGCGTTGACTGCTGTCTTATCATAGTGGTGACTGTGTGGTGGCTAGTTGTGACATTGTTTTAAGTTCCTTCATCGTGTAGGGAGCGGATGTAATGAGTTTCAGTATTACCATATACAGTACAATCTGTCCTAAGCGGCCACTCCTAAAAGAACACCAACATTGGTTTTCAATACCGATTACACTACCGCCCTCATTTTTGTAATTGTCAAATTCTCACTGAAAGCGCGTTGAAAGGGCAGGTAAAACGCACTGTATTTTCGACGCGAATTCGAAATAGCCAATCCTCTGTCGTTACCGATAGCGCGTTGAACTGCATAGTGTAACGCATTTACCTGTCTACCAATCCAGTCAGCCAATTTATCAACGAGAATCAACGTATATCATCGCGTATCAACGCAGTTCTGCATTGAAATACATTGCTGCATAGTCAATCAATATGGGAAGGATAAAAGGCGTTTAAATGGATTTAATAGTAAAATAAAACATTGAGGTAAGAAATAATATTGTTTTCACACGATGATATTGCAATTTATCAAAGACTAGATTTAGCTTTAACAGAGTCAACACATTTCAATATCGTTTTTTTTAAAAAGGCAATTTGATTGGTTAATGCACTAACGCTTCCCATCTCATATGAATATTTATGAATCTTGCATTGCGTTGATACGCGTTGATTCACGTTTCCAACGCCATTTAATTTGTACGTGTCAGGGTACACTGCATTTAAAGTGCACACGAAACGCGAATTCGCAGTACAAATACGCGAGCGTTAGTGTACCACTTAATGCAAGTCAAAAGTATTGCAAAATGCTCCAAGGAGAAGTACCAAATTCTGACGTGCTGGTCCATTTATCAGATATGTAAATAGCTAATGGAAAGTTAAATTGACCATTATTGGCGATCATCGGAGATTCTATTCCGAATGTGACACATTTCATATTAGCCTCATTGTTTATATACTTGATTGCACTAGCCTCCTTCAGAATTAGCATTTCAAATTAAGTGCCCACTGTTTTCATTTATTTGCAATTCTGACCATGGTCTGACCATGCGCACATGCCCTCTCCATTTCCGTATCACGTACGCGCACGTGCAACCAGCCTAAGTTGTTCCTTCTTAACTGCCCAATTTGGCTTTTTCCACAATTTGACAGTTTGCAAAACACACACACAAGGTGGCCAATCACGTGGTCAGCATGATTGGGTTCACGGATTTCCTGAACCAGTAAAATCGCTAATAACTTTCAAAAAACTAAGTCAAATTTCATGCGGTAAAGTGCAACCCCCCCCTCTCATATATTTCTGCACAAGACTGTGTCAAAGTTTCTCCTGAGTTTGCTGTAGTTTCCCAGATTACCTCGAACAAATGAAGAAAAAACGGAAAATTCTCTGCGATGGGGTACACACTCCAGTTGCTCGAGGTAATCTGGAAAACTTGACACAGTTAACTGGCCCCGTGATGCATCCAGAACACAAAAAAGTTCCGTCCTACCAGCGCAGTCTGATCACAGGTTTCTAATTACAAGGGGCTGGATACTAAATTTTCGCATATGCCATCATCAGTGTCCCTTCTTTGTGAAATCCTCTTACGATTAATAGTCCTTTTTGTATACACTAACTTATTTTATCTCAATACACTTGTAACTCAATGAAATAAATCTGGTCACGTAAATGATTTTGGGGACCCTGAAGTTAGGAAGATTTCTAATATCCCGCGACAGCGTATGCATGTAGTGAGTCTTTATAAAAATGTCGTGCATGTACATTTTGGTTTCAACTTCGACCTTACATTTATAATGGGAACTCATAGCAGATTTCATCAGGAACAAATCAGCTTTAATACAAGCCATACACAGCATTATAAATAATGAAGGTTAGTCATTTGGTACGTGTCACATATGCTTACCTTTACTCTTTAAACGTGTATATGCAATTTTCCAGTGAGGATATAGATCTAAGGTTTAGTCTGAGAATATCTACTCCCCTCTTCGTCGACCGCGAACAACGAAGCCTCGAGTGAGGCATTAGCTCGCCCGCCTGTGTGAGTCGTACCAAAAATATTTTGAAGCATTTGGTATCATAAAAGCTGTTTACAGCCAACGAATTAATTTGGAACTTTAGACCAGCACCCCCTTCTAATGAATGATAGACTGCTCCAAGACGACTAGAACACTAAGGATGTCAGGTCCTGCTCAGGATAATTTGGTTAAGTGGCCGTAAATACCCGTGCAAGATATAATCTTCCACGCGAAATAAAAATCGTTTAGATTCTATCAGATTCTCATAATTTGCGTATGAAAAGCGTTGAAATTTACGCTCATTAACTGTCGATCAATAAGACGCCAGCTCTCAGACCAAACTGAATAAGATGATGGTCATGGGTGGGGTCTAAAGGAGGAGAACAATACTCGAATGACAAGGGTGGATGCTGCCGAAGGGCTGCCACTCACCAATAGGGCATTGAATAGGGTTTAAATCATCCCTTAAGTGATTCGTTGATGCCTCGACGATTTATTAAGCTCGCTAATCGCAAGCATCTTATTATTATCATTTGATTTGTACATGAGCGGATATTATATTTTGGAGACAAGAAATTTATTTGAAAATAGATTTATATTTAAAAAAAAAAACTTTAATGTAGTCTTAAATGTATTTAAAATAAATGAACGTTTGCATAAGGTGTAATATATTTTCTGCGTTTTTGTGGACTAAACGTTATGCGAAATTAATAACTGTTAAAACTCTTGCTTCTATGCAGTTTAAACGGATGTAATATATTTTATTTATCTATTTTATACAACATTTTGCATTAAAATTGCAATATAGATTTATAGATACTTTAATGTATTATAAATGACATGGAATAGAATTATTGAATAAACCATTTATATTCCATAAAACCATAACGTAAATTTAATAGCATGCACGTTGCATAATAAATGATATAAAAATGTCACGGTCGTTTTACGTAGACTCGCTAATAGTGAAAGGACAGGACTCACATACTAGTGACAAGGATCGGATAAAATGTGTGACGCCATCTGTAAGTCCTCAGCACGCCAGTCAGGCTATCTCTTTGCCGACGACGACTCGAGTATCAACTCCTACCCACCTTTCTGCGCTGCATCCTGTTCCATGCTATCCAAGACACCCGTCAGACATGTTGAACATGTGCTGTCCACTGTGTGTTCATCCGTCACAGCACATTATTTCGGACACTGCCGTACCATTGTCTATCATTCCTACAACAGGTAAGAAGAAACGATAAATATTCTAAAATTTCGAACACTAGTTCCCTGTCAAAAAGGCATAGACAAACAGTGCAGACCCAAATCAGACTGCTTCTTTAGAAGCAGGCTGATCAGGGTCTTCCCTGTTTGCTATTCTGACAAGCATTTTATTAATTTCAGCCCTGAAAACAAACATTTTGATTGATACCACAAAGAGAAAAGTGTACGAAATTTTAGCTTTCGTATTAAAATATTCTTAAAATTTCGAACACTTTACTCTGTTGGTTATCAGGGCTGGTATTCACAAAATGTTTATCAGAAGAGCAAACATGTAAAGCTCTGATCAGACTGCTTCTTAAGCACTCTGATCTGGATCTGCGCTGTTTGTAAACTTTAGATATCTATACACAATTGAACAAGCTCATGGGATTTTGGTGCTTATCGCATATGCTTAGAATATTTCTTTAATCATGCATGTACAACTTTCTAGCGCGGCTAGAGCCATAATTTTTACCTTAGCCTTCATCAACACCACACTTTTTGTGTGTGATATCTTCTAACATCTCATGAACTGTCCCTTATTTGTTTGATGTTGTTTCCTATTTGAAGATAACTGGAAAAAGCAACAACAAAAAGCCCTCACAACCACCACCCCACAATAAAAAAGTAGTCCAGATGATAATTAAATAAGATAAGAAAATGTTTTGTTTTTATCACAAAAGACTGAAAAAGTCTGGAACATTTCGGAATGTATCCTCTTTAAATTTATTTACATGTAGATTTTCAGAGCATCCTTATCTTACGTATTCTATTAAGATATACATGTTTTTATCATATTTATTATTATGTAAAAACATTCTTATATTAAGAACAATTCATTTATTGTGACTGAAAATCCATATTAACTGTTGTTTGCACTCGTCTTTCCTTTTAGTAAACAGTGTATTTTTCTTAATTCACAGTTTTCTTTATTTTGCATTAGTTCTAAGTTGTTTCACATCCTTTTCCAGATTACGAACAAGGTTAAAATTCCGGCTCAAATAGTTGAAAAAAATGTCTAATTTTCTTGAATAGGAATTTTATTCTGTCATCATGTCTGCACTAAACATGTGTCGTTATATTGCATACAATATGGGTGAAGCAAAAACCGCAGAAGTTTGCTTTTGTCAGTCTAAGAGTCGAAATTACTTTGGATATCCTTTCTACTACCATGTCGTAGTAGGACATGTGTTGTCATATGTTGTCATATTTGACCTAGTACACGATGCAGAGACGCTTACATCCATCTCGACTGAAATATGAATGATGCAAGGGTATCTCTCATAGCTTAGACATGCTGTCATCAGCTGTTTACAAAGGCCATATCTATCACATCCTGCACTAGTCCATATTCAAGCAATTTTACATAAAAATATGAAGAAATGAGCTGACCACTTAAACAGAATACGTTGTAAATAGTTTTTTGATACATGTGGCCCTGTCTATTAAAGGGATACGCTATTGTTGTTACCCAAATGATTGTTCACCCTGTGTCTTATCACTTATAAGTCTAATGTCAAAGGATTAGCCAAATATGTCGAAAGCTCGTAAAAGCTTGTATTTGGGTTTGCAATAACATACGACTGTTAGGCGACAAGAGCCAGCGCATATACGCGGTCACGTCAGAGTTTTCACAAGGGAGCGACCAAATAGCATTTGCTGACATGGAAACGAGCATGTTTTTTTTTTAAGAATTTTATACGCGATGAGTGCCTGACCTAACAGACCAGTCTCCGAGGTGATAAAACATTTTTCATGCTCAAAACATCTGAGCATGAAATAATTTGAACTGCTCTTAAAACTAAACTGCTGAAAAATAATATTTGTATTTGCTTTAAAACTCTCAGATGTTGTATTTATCCTGCAAATAAATGTTAAAATGCCAACAATTATTGACATTTTAACGTTTGTGAACAGGACAAATGTCATACTCATATAAATTGAGTATGAGAAAAGTTTTGCAACCTCTGGGCCTAATTGCACTTTTATTTAAAAGACACGTAACGATTCTAATTTATATGCTTTAGGTATGTCTAATATGTCATACTTCTCTCTTTTAGGTTTGTCAGTGGGCCTTCCAACTTCTGTTTCATCACCAAGCTACTCAGTTCAGAGACTTCATTCTATCGCTCGCCAACACCAGGAAAAAGTGCGATCTTATGCAGAGGATGCTTTAGTCCGTCAACAACAGGAGAAAGCCCGATCTTTCGCAGAAGACGTTATTGTCCGACAACAGCAGGAGAAAGCTCGATCATATGCAGAGGACGTTATTGTCCGCCAACAGCAGGAAAAAGTTAGATCATACAACGATGCAACGTTGAATCAGTGTAATGACACAATGCAGGTTTCACCGGAGTCTGTTAGTGGCGTGGAGCAGAGACGAATTAGATATTCAAATATAGGTAAATGTTTGTATAATATACATTGTATCCAATCTTGGCAGGCCAAGGGTACTATGCCCACTTCGTTCCATACGCATGCGTATGGAACGTAGTGGACATAGAACCATTGAATAACGAAAATTAATAAACCCTTAAAGACCTAAATTTTTAGACAATAAAAGTGGTACTACTGCCTGGGTGCTATTCCAGATAGATCAAAGGCTAATCTTTGTAAGGTGATTATGACCTCATTACAGGAGGGCAATAAAGTGGTCCCATGAAGGAATTAGGTATTTTCTGATAAAATATTGATACCTATCTTAGTAAAAGAAATTGTGTTATATACAGGTAAGTCCCCTCTTGGGGCCCCGTTACTCCAGTGAGATACTGAAACTGCCCCTTATCAGTTAATTTGTTAATGATCTCTATTAGACAGAAATATAGGTATTTAAATAACTATCATTGGACTCAAATTATTAGAAAATGTGCTTTTCTTTTATTTTTACGTGGATGTACATTAATTAATTGGGGCATGATATCAAATTAATTTCCTGAATTTTCGAGAAGTAATAAGTATTCTTATTATCTTTTAACATGTATATTTTAAATTGTGTTTATAAAGACGTAAACTATAAAAAAAGAGATAAAAAGGAAAAGAGAATAAAAACAAGACAAAACACCCCCCCCCCCCCCCAAAAAAAAAAAAAAAAAAAAAAAAAAAAAAAAAAAAAAACCAACACACTCTTGTTTGATCTATGAGCATGATGTCAATATTTGATTAAATTATATATACACGTTGTTTATAAACGCAATCAGAGAGCTTCTATTTTGACCCCTTCTGAAGCCCAAAATAAAATTTTCTTTGCACAAATCTCTTCCAACAAGATTATTGGAACAATAACCGAGGTTTACAATTCTTGTTTTTCTTTTAACCCTTAAAGCGCCAAGAAAAAAATGCATCTGAAAATGTCGTCTTCTGAAGTCGTCTGCTGCAAATAATTGCCTAACATTACTGACGATTTAAGTATAGAAGCGAACAGCGTGGACCCAGAACAGACTGCTCCTATAGGAGCAGTCTGATCTGGGCCCACACTGTTTACCATTGAGGCTTCTTAAACATTTCAGCAGACGAGAAAAGCAGACGACTTTTGTTGCGATTGGCGCATTAAGGATTAACTTTTAACGTTTATTGGTAGGAGAACAGAAAATGGCAGCTGAAATAGGTTCAAAGTTGAGAAACAATTCGTTTGGACCAAATATAAGGCTTCAGACGACCGTTTTGAAATAATTAGATACGTTCATGACAAAATGAAAGCATCAAAATAAATAGATTATGAAAGTGTAAATGGTAATTATATTTATTGCAAATACCAGCAACAAAGGCGATAAGTTCAGGTTTCCTTGGAGATGGCCCATTCTAACGGTATAACATGTTTGTAAGCTAACCTTTCGGTTGAGCATCTTCCTTCAGACTATTGTTATATCTTTCCTTCAAAATATGCAAATAGTGGGGCCAATCTACATAACTCACCAAGCGTCAAATGAACATTAACATTACAACTTGGGTACAAAACATTTTCTCACAAAATATCGCGAGATCTTCATCAAACGAGGCTGTCTTTTATTAGTCTCATCAATGTCAATTACATTGTCAACATCAATGGGTTTCTTTTACCTGCTGATTCGTGCCCTCGATAGTTTTATACTTGGACGTTAATGTTAATTACTTCAACGGTAAGGTAGCAGTCGGGCCGCTCGCGTTATTCAAGCGATAAATTGATAAATTGGATCTCAACAGATCGTCAGACCTTCCAAACACTTAAATAGTCTGAAAAGTGGGGTCGGTTGGAATAAAAGAGAACCTGCACAATCGGTAAAGCAAACATATAAGGGTCCGACTGAGTCTTTTTTAAAACGTAAATGGAGAGTGCACGGTAAACAAGCAAAATAAATAAATAAATAAATAAATAAATAAATAAATAAATAAATAAATATATAAATAAATAAATAAATAACTGAAACACAATTAGCAACAAACACGTAGTGCCCTAGCTGCTATTGTGACATGACATCGTCATTTCGTGTATTTCTTGATCATGCTTATTTCATTTTTAATTTATCAAAATACACCAACACATTTATAATATTTAATGCAGTATTTCTTTCTTTTCTACCATTATTGCTTTTATATATATTCTTGCTGTTGTAAATCTATGACGACAATTCTTCGCTGCCTATGTCCTCGTGGTGCAAATATTCATTATTTATGAGTATAGCTAAACTAAATGTTTTGTTTCTATATTACGTACCAAACATTTCTATAATTAGTGTAGTCCGATTTCCCCATTTAACAAAGGGGGGTGAAATAATCTTTTGGTTTGCATATATAAACAGTTCTATCCAATATTCGTTGTGTGGCATTCGAATAATGAGAAGTTTAGTCATATCATTCGAAACAAAAACTTGAAGCAAGCAAACATGCACTACAAGCAATTACGATCATATACAAAGTGCCATACCAAACATCTGAAACATTATGATTGTTTTATCTTATTCACTAGGTGTTATGCTTTGTCTTGTCTATTGCATTTTTTAAAAAAAACACACGTACAAAAATTGAGAAAAATACCTACACTTTATCTTATATATTGCAAAAGAAACATATACAGAGTAACAGTTAGAGTGACAACTACTAAACATCTAAAATACTGATTGTCTTTTATTCACTAGCTTACAATAAACAGATGTTATTGGTACGGCCCGTCGACTGCACGTATTTGAAACATTGCAAAAGATTAAAAAAAATAATAACAAACTTGCACTTTAAGCCATGTTAAGTAATATGACCATATTGCAATTACAGCTAAGTGCTTTATTCACTAAATTCCAAGGAAAAAAGGTTATTGATCCGGCCCATCTATTGCTTGCCTTTGAAACCTTGCAAGTCATTAAGAAAAACAAAACAAAACAACAACAAAAGAAGAAAGAAACAAACCAAAAACTTGAAGCAAACAAAAAGTAAGTGAGTATGACCAGGAAATACCACATTCACACACTGCAGACCCAACCACGGCACCATGAGGAAGAGACACAGAGCACTAACAGTCACACGATGGCAGGTGGACAATTAAAGTAAAACAACAACTCCTCAGAAAAATGATTGCAGAATTAGAAAGGAACCTAAGTACTGCATCAAACACAAAATAGCACAGACAATGGGAGCAACAATAAGCAATATATCAACAACAACACCGCCGCCTTAAGCCTGCACTATATTTTATGCAAAGCAATATGACCATATACAAACTACCAGTAAAAGTAACATCTAAAAATACTGACTTTTATCTTGTAATTTTCCAATTAACAACTGTTATTGGTTTGGCCCATCTACTGCACATGCTTGAATCCTTTCAAGTCTTTTGATAAAGATACTTGAAGCAAACAGACTTGCACAATATCTTGTGTAAATCATAATAAATATAACAAGAATGCCAGTAAATGTAACAACTACCAAACATCCAAAAATAGTATTGCTTTTTATTCATTTAGTTCTTTTTAACAAAAGGTATTGATTCGGCCTATCTACTGATTTGTTAGGTATCTTTCATGCAAACCAAACATCTATGCGCCTTGATTCACATCAGAACTAAGGGTGAGGTTGCCGTACCGTTAAACATGTTTAAGCCCTTCAGTGTTTTTTTTGCTGACTGTTCCAAGGCAGTGCTTCTTTTGTGGATCATTTTTGTTATTTATGTTTCATTCTTATCTTTGTTAAGCTGTCTTGTCTATTCCTTGCAGCCTTGTGATCACCTGCTGGGAAAGAGCTGACCCCTTGGCTCTCTAGTGTGTTGTGGTTTCTTGTGTTTTTGTCACTTTCCAAATTGGTGTTCCGGGTCAGGTATGGTACTTGATTGTATCGATTCCTGATCTTTGCATTCCTCTCTACTTTGAAAACCTGCACGTCTTTAAAAAACAACAACAAAAAACAAAAAACAACAACAAACAAATCTTGAAGCAAACAGACTTGCACTATATCTTATATAAAACAATTGGACAATAAAACAGAGTACCAGTTAGAGTTACAATTACAAATGTACCAAACATCTAAAATACGGATTGTTTTCTTGTTCACTAGCTCCAATAAACAAATGCTATTGATTTGGCCCGTCTACTGCATGTCTTTGAAACCCTGTCAATAATAACATAAATTAAACTAAACCACGAAAATTATTGAGCAATCAAAAAGCCCACATAAACAATTTGCTATGGTACAGGCCAAGCCTAGAGAAAATCTGTTTTTGCTATTTGTAAACAGCAATGGTGCTAATCAGACTGCGCATTTGCGCAGTCTGATCAGCGCCACTGCTGTTCCCACAAAATATAATACAATAGCAATTCAAACTACACCCAAAATTTTAAGTGTCTAGATAGCCGCTGTAGCTTAGCAGAATGGTTTGCGTTTTACCTGAGCGTGAAAACGTATATCATATTTTCTTCTGACGTGACCCTTATAATGACACAGCTTAAATGCAGTAAATTATATAATCCTATAACTATGATGACACGTTTATGCCACAATTATAGAAAAATATGGTTTTGTATCAAATTCAAGAAGATGTCTGGGGAGTAAGGGTTTTAAGCATGATCGATCATACGAATATCACAACTTTTATAACAGCCAATCATGATATGGAGTTAGCATACCCGCACTATATCTAGTTTGCTGGACACACGCAGGGTTCTAAGTTAATTTCTCAGACACGAATAATCCCCAATTTCGTGATATTATAAAATAAACAGAATGATGAGGGACGTGTGCTCTCTAACAATATCCATAGAGCAATTTAAGTCAATATTTTGGTTGAAAGTTCGGATTCAAATAGAATCTAGACCCTAGGTGATGTATTTTTTTTTATTGTTCTCACATACAATTGTAAGGATATACTTTGTAAATATACCTCTTTTTACAAAGTTGAAAGCAAACTATTAATATAATGGGGTAGACAAATTAAGAATGGCGCTTATTCTCGGATAATGTTGAAAAACACCAAATCCTTCAATATTTTGATTTTTTTTCAAGAATTAGTAGATGAAATGTTTAGAAAATAAGTTGCTTAAAATACACGCGATAGCTCTTTTTGCTGTTATTATATATATATGTAAAATCGCAGAAACTGTATATGATATGAAACATGCGCAAAATTGCATAGATGTCATACTGTGCCCATTGTAAGCTTTTTTTAAAAAAATCTAATGATTTCTAATAATGTATTCTATAAACACTGTGATAAAGCAATATCGATATTTTTTCCATTATATTTAAACATGCATTCGCATTCAATAAAAATTGGCAACGTGTACTTTACATTACATCACCTTTCATTGGCTGATGTCTTGTTTTACATAGCTAGAATGTAAAAAAACCCTGTACAGTACAGTTCCAGAAACGTAAGAAAAAACACGTAGCTATATACTAAAGTATCTTCCATCAGCCATCTACCAGTCTATGGTAGTGAATCGCGTATCATCGTCTTGTTTGTTCATTGGAACCCTCAAATTTGCTTCTATAAACCTGTAATGTGTAATCTATCTTTCTACTACAAATGTGACATCCGTTTACGAAATTAAAAAAAAATCAATTATAGTATTTCTTCCATTACTGTGAAACGTAATGCCTTATATTATGAGCCAGTGCATGAGATTTCCAAAAATGTGACATTTTGACATGTGTAGACTCGGAAGAGCCTGTGCAGCCTCCTTTTAAACATAGAAACTCCAAATGATGTTCAATCAGTAGCTTAACACTCCTAGAATATTCAAGCAACTAGCATAGGCTCTGATCAGTCTGCGCGTATGCGCAGGCTGATCTGAGGCTTTGCTGGTCGCACATACCGCATTGTTGGAAATCTCATGTCACGGCTCTTATACTTTCTGTACATTTCCAGGCGTGTCTAGTTCCACAGAAGATCTCAATAGCAGTAAGAGAATCAGAACAGCCTTCACAAGCACCCAACTTCTGGAGCTAGAACGAGAATTCCTCTCCAACATGTATCTATCAAGGCTAAGAAGAATTGAAATTGCCACCTATCTCAATCTATCTGAAAAACAAGTCAAAATATGGTTTCAGAATCGAAGAGTTAAATACAAGAAAGACGGTCCAGAGGAATCTCGCGAGAAATGTCGTTGTTTGCGCACGTGCAATACTAAAGGTCATCATCAGAAGAAAGTTACAGATGCTTCCATTGATGTGTATTCTCAGGATGAAGATGATAGTTTAATAGACAGCACAGATGAAGATAAATATCTAGATGTTACTGACACTGATCTAAATTTAGAATTTGCGAATTCGTGATTTATTGTTCCTCTATAACACTTAAGGCGCCAATCACGTCTGAAGCAGACGACACCATTTGTGGTGTTATTCTTGATTTTGGGTAAAAAAAAGTCATGGATGTCCCGAGAATCGTCTGCCAGCAGACGAGTCTCATGTACTTTCAAGCATGATTTGTTTTTCTGAAAAGAATGCAAATTTGAACACGTCATCTGCTGCAAATTGTAGGGGGCGCTTTAAGGGGTAACAATTTTAGTGCAATTTGTCTATTTTGTCGTCTGCTGTTGCATTTTAGAAAGTAAGTAAGGGTGCAAAGATCAGGAATCGATACAATCAAGTACCACACCTGACACAGGATACCAATGGGAAAATGACACACTCGCAGTTTGGAGCCTCTGTAGCGAACAGTGTGGATTTTAAAATAGCTATTCTTGACAGAGAAGAGAAAAAAGTAAGTGAGTATGACAAATACATACCACACTCACACACTGCAGACGCGAGGAAGAGACACAGATCTCGATCTGTCACAAAACATCAGGAAGACGATTAAAGTAAAGCAATTAGCCCTCTCCTCCTACTCAGCAAGGTGATTGCGAAACCAGGAATGACACAAAGTATTGCATAACAAGGACCAACTACAGATCCCCAGCAACAATAACAATAAACAATGAATCAACAGCAGCAGAAACAGGGATTAGAATGGACTGCAGCCAAAGTCACTGGTCGGCTTAAATGCCTTATCAGCAAAATGGCACAGCCCTGAGGTTATAATAAACTTGAGTACAGTCTCAAACTGAAAATAAAGTGCAATGATTAGCTGCTTGCGGACATGTGTCCGCAAGCAGCCAATCATTGCGTTATATTTTGAGTTAGCGTTATAACCCCGGGCAGGTTTCATATCTTGTACTTTTTCACGCGAATATACACCTTTCACATTGCATTAAATTTTGTCCTGTATTGAGCTAAACCCTTTGGTATGGTTATCAATATTTTTGCTGGAATATCAAAACTATCTTCAAAATATATTTTGGTTGACCCTTTGTGAAAGGTAGCTCGCCTGATTTAGAGTTGAGAGTTTTAATCTTTTCACTCATTAACAGTATGTCTTTCCTTACAAGCTGTGCTAATAACTTTTCCAAACAGTTTGGACCCAGAACGTCGGTCATGATCTGGATCTAAACCGATAAAAGAGAGTTAATTTGGAAAATAAATCAGCAGACGACAGCAAAATCAAGAAAAGTTACACAGTATGCAAAAAGTTAAAGCAGTGCCTTCTTATTATAAAATAACTTGTCATAAAGCTCTAATTGTAAAATAAGGACCAGGGGTTCTAGTAAAACTCAGGATCTGTCGACACGCTCACTTAACCCACATAAGCCAATGTCCTCTGTTTTCACAGGACAAAGCCAAACGATGCAGACCAAGATCAGATGCCACAAAATGTGGCATCTGATTAGGGTCTCCTTTGTTTACTTGCAGAATGCTCCATTAAAATTTGAATGTAAAAACAACAACCAACTACTGTAAAATTGGAAACGAACACATCCAATTGATAAGTATTGAAAAATACATTTGGCTTAAACGGGTCAATATCAGCATGCTATTCAGATGTTCTCAGAATACATGTATGATGTTGGTAAAGAAGACGTCAAACGTTCATGTCGCCGAGCGAAAGCTGCCATACCCAAATGCAGAATCTGACGGATACATCAGAAAAATTAGATTTCAGAGTTGTTTTGTCTGTGCTGCGTGGCGGCCCTAAAAAGTCTCCCCGCACTTTCATTTAATGCTCTTATTTTTCCAATCCTCAGGATTGTGTGTACAATCTCCTTCCATTATTCCTGTCCCTGGATATCCTCTATGTCTTGTACCGCATTTAAGATCACTAGATGACCGATTTTCATACCCCGTTGTATAACTTCTGCTTTCTATATACCTATGGACTTGTATTAGCCATTTGGATTATCGCTTGCATTTGTTATACCTTCCTTTGCTTTTAAGGACTCATATTATACTGGCTTGTCATTTTAATAACCGGTGTGTTGATTGCTTGTCTTGGGATGGTACTTACCCACACAACTTTTAATGATAAGAACGAAAATAACAAAATTACATTTATCTCCCATTAGTTTACATTCGGCGTCCTCTGTTCGTATTCCTAGTTCAGTTAACAATTTTCGGGATATGCTTCCTACCATTAGGTTATCTCCTCTTGGGTCACCTATTATCAGGAAGTATACTAAACCATTTAATGCATTCAAAAGACGCAGAATGTATCCTAATGTTTCTAAGTGCAATGCCAAGAGGTGTGTCTGTTGCACACATTTATGTACTAAAACTACCATTACATCATCTGTAAATGGTAGAAAATTTTCCATAATTAATAATAATGATTTGGACTGAACTTCATCGGATCTGATTTATGTTATAACTTGAACTGAAACTAACTGTGGAATGCAATATGTTGGACAAACTGGCCGATCCCTCAAGACTAGGTTTCGTGAGCACTTTCGTAAAATGAAAAAGCCTAAAAAAATTGACACATTTCTTTATCGCCATTTCAAAAATAATGGTCATCCACCAAGTAAAATTGTAATTCAGCCGGTTGAAAAAAATATATATGATCCAAATTCATCAACTAGATTAAAAAATATTAAGAGACATGAAACTGAACTTAAATGGATTAAATTTTTGCAATCACCTTTTCCTTTAGGCTTTAATGATAATATATACCATGAAGGCAACATTTTTTTTTTTTTTTGGGGAGCGCAGTGGCTCAGTGGTAGAGTGCTTGACTCGAGACCGAAGGGTAGCGGGTTCGAGCCTCACCGGCGTCACTGCGTTGTGGTCCTTGAGCAAGACACATTTATCCTAGCTTAGTACTGGTTAAACCCAGGAAGAACCGTCCCGCATAACTGAAAGATTGTTGAGTGGACGTAAAGAATCAAATCAAACAAACAAAACAAACAAACAAACAAAAAACAAGGCAACATTTCTAAAATGCCAGATTTTGATGTTTTTTCTGTTTTGGAATGTAAAAAACGTAAAAGTAGATCTCATGGTAAACGTAAAAATGGCAACATTAAGCGCAAAATTTGTACTGAAAAACGCTTAAATACTTCTCTAAAGGATCTTTCTTTGGCTTTAACTAATCATGGTCGACATGGCTTATTTTCATTTTTAAGTTCCTTGCCTATCTCAGTTTTACGCAATTTAGAGTTAGAGGCTAATAAACTTTATGATAGAGCAAACAAATTATATAAAGCAGCACTCCTTACAAGGTGTTATGTTCAACATTTCCTTAGTCCTTATATCGATTCTGAGGTCAACCATAAACGACATTTTATCAAAATTCCATTCATTAACAAAGGTATTGAGTTTATTGATTTACATAGTATCTTCAAGGATAATTCAGTGATTTCATCTATTCCAAATTACTTTAATAATTCTGAAACTCCTATCATTTGTTATAAATATAACAAACCAATAAGGTCTAAGATATTTAACTTTAATAAAATTGTAAATGATTTAGATATAGATTCCAATACTCCTGCCTCCTGAGATTGTAAAAATTCAAATTATTTATATCCCTCTGCAGGGCATGTTATTACAGGTAATCTAAATGTCATTCCTGACGCTAGAGTTCGCAATATCATTTCTAAAGGTCCTAAATATAGATTTCCCTCTAATATTGATTTCTCTAAATGTCGTAGAGAGATCGCTGCTTCTTTAAATGACTTCAGTAATCGTTGGTGCAAACGGGAAAATGTTGAACCTGATGCTTTGAGGGAATGGAAGATTAACATTTTTAGAATTATTGATACTCGTATTTCATTTTACTCTCGTAATACACATCTTTTGCCCCCTAAACCTAAATCTTCTTTTAGTCATCTTAAACGAGGTATCCAGGATTTTCATATGAACTATGTTTTGGTTCCAGCAGATAAAGCTGCTAACAATGTTGTAGTTGTTTGACGATTGTATTATATTAATACTCTTAAGCGTTAGCTTGTTGACACTAATGCCTATAAACTGCAGCCTTCTTTAAGTGAAAGGGTGATTGTTGATGGGCATGGTTGTCATACAGCCCTACATTTTGGTGTCAAAGCTAAAGAAAATCAAGACAAAGTTCCTACGTTGTACTGGTTACCTAAACTCCATAAAAAACCCTATAAAGCAAGATTTATTGCAAATTCTAGTTCTTGTACAACAACAGAACTTTCTAAATTGTTAACCTCGTGTCTTACAGCTGTTAAAAAACATGTTATCAAATATTGTGAAAAGGTATATGAGAGATCTGGTAAAAACCTATTTTGGTCGATTAAAAATTCAGGTGAAATTTTAGATAAACTTAAAGCTAGAGATTTCAATGCGACCAGTTTGTCTACTTATGATTTTTCTACTCTTTACACTACTTTACCTCATAATTTAATTAAAGATAAACTTATTGATCTTATTGAAAGTACCTTCCAGAGAGAAGGCTCTCCTTACCTTGCATGTAGTGACAGAAATGCATTTTTTACTTCAGAAAAACCTAAAAAATATCATGCATGGTCGTGTCAAAATGTATGCGATGCGCTGACCTTTTTGTTGGACAACATTTTTATTCGATTTGGCACCAAGCTCTATAGACAAGTTGTTGGGATTCCTATGGGCACTAATTGTGCTCCCCTGGTTGCAGATTTATTCCTGTTTTGTTATGAAAGGGACTTTATGATGTTTCTTTCTGATGATAAGCAGGCTGATGTTATTGATGCGTTTAACACTACTTCCAGATATTTGGACGATATTTTAAATATTAATAATGTTTATTTTGACAATATGGTTAGTCAAATATACCCTTCAGAGCTCCAACTTAATAAAGCCGATGCCTCTGATACCGAAGCCGCATTTTTAGACTTGCATTTGTCAATTTCTAATGATATTGTTTCTACCAAAATTTATGACAAACGTGACGACTTTGATTTTGAAATTGTCAATTTCCCATTTTTAGATGGTGATGTTCCTCGTTCTACATCTTATGGAGTCTATATCTCTCAACTCATTCGTTTTGCTAGAGCATCTAGCTATGTTGCTGACTTCAACACTCGCAATAAATTGTTAACTCAGAAACTTCTTAAACAAGGCTATCGGTATCATAAACTTCGCAAAACATTTTCAAAATTTTATAGACGATACTATGATTTGATTTCTAAATTCCAAGTTGGACTTAAATCTCTCTTGCGCCAAGGACTTTCGGAACCTGATTTCTATGGTGACTTGGTGTATAAGTTGAAGAAGATTGTTGGCTCTAATAATTTTTCAGCGCAGTTCATTAAAATAATTTCCCATTATAAAAAGATTGGCTATAACATTAATGTATTGCAACAGACTGCATGCTTGGTAGTCAACCCAATCACGGTTGGCATTTTTGCTTTCCTCTTTAATTGCACGTCGGTGGGTCGGACTTCAGACTCTATGATAGTTCCGACTTAAAGACTTATCTATTGATGAGATGGTAGGGGCCTGATGCTTTGGCTGTTTGTCCGGCCCACCGGGGTTTACCTGTTGGATTTCTTTTGCTCCAGTATTCAGTTTAATTTACTGTTGAGTCCTTATCCTTGCTTTATCTCCTTGTTATATCTTGATTTATATGTTTTAGGAGATGATGCATTGATAAGTTAGGGGTCTTTCATGCAAACCAAATATCTATGTGTCTTGATCCACATCTGAATTAAGGGTGAGGTTGGCGCCGTTAAACCGGTTTAAGCCCTCCAGTAAAATATTTTACTGACCGTTCCAAGGCGGTACTTCTTTTGTGGATCTTTTATGTTTTTGTTCTGTCTTGTGTTTGCTATGTTTTGTGCGCGTCTGTTTATATGTGCTTTGTGGTCACCTGCTGGGAAAGGGCTGACCTCTTGGCTCTCGTTTGTGGTGTCTTCTGTGAGTTTGTCACTTTCCCATTGGTATCCTGGGTCAGGTGTGGTACTTGATTGTATCGATTCCTGATCTTTGCACCATTACTTACTTTTAGATTTGAGCCGTGACATGAGATTTCCAACAATGTGGCATTTTGACAAGTGTAGACTCATACTAGCCTGTGCAGCCTCCTTTTCAGTTTAGAAACTCCAAATGATGTTCAGTCAGTAGCTTAATATTCATAGAATATCAAAGCGACTAGCAAAGGCTCTGATCAGACTGTGCGTATGCGCAGGCTGATCTGAGTCTTTGCTGGTCGCACATACCAAATTGTTGGAAATCTCATGGTACGGCTCAAAATTTTATATATTACTAAAATGACAGATACTATTTATACCAATAGATTAAAACGGTTATCACGACGATACTGTTGAACTGATATTATCCCTCGAACCAAAAACCGTATATTTATATGATATGAAAATCATGCAACGAATGAAAATATGCAAAGTATTGGTGCTTCTCTTTTAGCTATTGATACATTGTACATTTGTTTCAGTATTATTTATTTGTTTGTAAATATACCAGTATGTAAATAAAGTTGAGAAAACCCCAAATCTTCTTAGCATTCACACATGTATTTCCTGTATTGCGTTCAGAGTTTGAGTATTACCCAGTTTAATACCACCCTTACCACCCACACACACACACACCCACACCCCCACCTTCACACACACACACACACACCAAAAATGCTTACAAACCAAACGAGTCAAACTGATGGGTGTGGCGATCTTGCAAAAAGTCCTGTCAATGTGCTTATGTAGTCTTATCCCAGGTATTTATCAACATGCTTCACCGCAGTGTTCCAATAGCTAACGATTCCCATTTATTTTGTACAAAAATTAAGTGAGTATGGCCAGGAAATGCCACAATCACACGCTGCAGACCAACCCACAGCATCGTGAGAAAGTGACACGCACAGAACACTAACAGCCACATGATAGCAAGGACACAATTAAATGTTTTTAAATTGTCTATTTCGATTTAAATCTATATACTGACGGACTTTAAAAAAACGCAACACTTGGATAGCAGCTTAAATTTGTGTCTCAAAAAAGAAGGCAAAACGATTATTTTGGTTGTATGTCAAAGAGTGTTCATTTGTAAGTAATATATAAAAAATGTTCAATTAAAATGTATTAAACGATCTGAAAATATATACTGTTTGAGATAGGGGTCAGTTGTTTCATGTGACAAAATGTTATCAGTGTAAGATTCCCTACTTCTTTAAATCAAGAAACACGAGAAATATCAAATTTGTGTCATGGACCTCTTTAGTCATCGAGGAATAACTCTCATCTTGTTTAGCAGGTTTGCGATACAGTCCGTTTTTTTATTTGACGTTCATCTGTTTGTACCCTTTCGTTCGATGGCTTAAAATCTCCTCTACTTAAGAAATGTTTCAGTGACCTAAATTTATACGGACAGTAACGTCATCAGATTTGGTTGTACAGTTAAAACTAAAGTTTTTGCTGATGAAGCCAACCCATGATGACATAATCGAAGCAAAGGAAGTTTACATTCCATTGTCTTTTGAAAGATATAAAATGAAGTTAACGTTGCGTAAATTCGTAGCCATATTAAATACCACAATAAGTTTAATATAGATTCAAAACAAATATTTGTTGAATTATGTGGCATATATGGACCTGCGCACAGTTTTAGGTGGGTTAAGAATTGTAAAGCTAAGAAATTATTGTAGAATATGACACCAGTTCTAAAACCTCTGATACCAAGGCAAACGTCGCTATTGTAAAAGTTGTGGCTGAACAGGATGTGCGATTGTTGGTAAAAGAGATAACCAGTTGTACTGGTATATCAGAACAAAATAAATCGTTTACACTAGGTGGGTGCCCCATTTGCTCACTGAGGATCAAAAGAAGCAATGCTTCAAGGGTGCATGGGAACTCTTGAAAAGATACAAAGGCTGTGAAAATCAGGTTGTTTGTAACTTATTAACAGATGAAAAAACAAGGGTGTTCATGTATGAGACACAAAAAATGGCTGATAAAAAGCAGTGGCAGCGAGAATATCACCATCACCATGTATTACCAAGAGAACCTTAAGATAAAAAAATGTTGTATGCAATTTTCTTCAATCATATTGGACCAGTTTAGACCATGACTAAATCAAAGCCAAAGTTTCAAAACAATCAGTATCAACCTGTAGCAGGAACTGCACACAAAAGATGGGCCTCGATACCAGAAAATAGTAAGTGAGTATGGGCCTCGATACCAAAAAATAGTAAATGATCATGATCAGGAAATACCACAATCACAAACCGCAGACAACCCCATGGCACCGCGAGGAAGAGCCGCTCAACCATAACGAGACACCAGGAAGACAAATTAAGCAAAGCAACCAGCTCTCTCTTCCCCATCAAGATGATTGCAATACTAGAGTGGACATAAAGTAACGTTCAACAAAACATAGAACAATTACAGACCACCACAATGGGAGTAACAATAAACAAAAAGTCATCAACAACAGAACCACCGCCTTAGAACGGACAGCAGCCTAAGCCACCGGGGGGGGGGGGCTTAAATGCATTTTACTGGTATCAAATCTTCGCCCTGGATTCTGCTGCTGTTGAAGTACAAGAAATGTTCAGCTCGCATGGAGGCCATCAAACTAATGCAATGTATCATCATGGAGAACTCTCTAATCAAATTAACACTCCATGATGAAACATAGAAAAGGGCTCATGACTCACAGATAGTCAGAGCTAAAGAAAAAAACCTCCAGTTGAGCCACGGTGAATCCAGCTACAGATAAGCATCAGGCACCAACCCACCGATTAAAGCTTTACGTCAGAGCCGTCATAGAGTCTGAGGCCTGACTCACCGTCTTTGGTGTTTGCGAACAACAAAGGCGCAGACCAGCCTGCGCATCCGCGCAGTCTGATTGGCACCTTTGTTATTCGATTAATGGAAAGTAACAGATCTAAGCTTGCTACAAGCGACTTTTCAATTTTCTAGCTAGTCTTTGTAGCTGAGGAGACTGGTTTGAGTATCGTTTTGTCGGAAACCCCGAAGACAGGTTTTGTCGCGTCGAGGCCCATATATACTGTGATACCTTTTAACCAGAAAAATAGTCTTCTTTTTGTATCAGTTTGAGGCACTGATGAATGGCACTGCCAAGACGTATATATCTCTCCTGCAAGCATTTTCTTGAGCCTTTAAAATAAAAAAAAGTCATAGGGTCTAAGGTCAGGTGAAAAAAGTGGTTGGTTTACAATTTCCATTTTTTGAAATCCAGAAAAAGATTTAGTGTGTTTGGTTCTTGTTTTGAAGTGCAGTTTAATGTCGTTTCTAGTTTTGCAATCATCTCGCTGGGGAAGAGGGTGAGAGGGTCTAAATGCTTTACTTTATTTGCCTTTGGATGTCATATGTATGTTAGTGTTCTGTGTTTCTTCCTCACGATGCCATGGGTTGGTCTGCAGTGTGATTGTGGCAGTTCCTGATCATACTCACTAACGTTTTAACAATGCCACATTTATGAAGGGAGGTGGTGTGATGTATACAAGGTTTGTTCGATAATTTTTGCAGAAACGCTTATCAAATTTTGATAAAATTTTGTCAAGTTTTCTTCAAAAGATATTCCCGTTAAACTAGAACACACCGTTTCAATCTTCAATCCACTTTTTAAAACGATTTTTCTACTCCTGTTTTGGTACATTAAACAGAAAGTGGTAAACTGCTGATCCCTGTGCACCTCTGGATGTATATCTCCGTCCAGATAAAAAAAGCAAGTGAGCATGCTCAGGAAATACCACAATCACACACTGCAGACCAACCCACGGCACCGTGCGGAACAGCCACAGAACACTGACTGTCACAAGACTTCAGGAAGACAGTTTAAGTAAAGCAACCAGCTCTCTCTCTTTGCCATCAAGATGATTGCAAAACCAGTAGGACACAAAGTAATGAACAACAAAACAAGGACCAAACACAGAACCCTCACAAACAATGGGAGCAACATTAAACAATAAATCAACAACAACAGAACCACCGCTTTAGAACGAACAGCAGCATAAACCCCTGGGGGCTTAAATGCATTTTACCGGTACCAAATCTTCGCCCTAGATTCGATTCTGTTGTTGTTAAAACACAGAAACTGTTTAGCTCGCATGTAGGCATCCTATTACCACACTGTTCTGTTTTCAATTTTGGAAAGAGGAACAAATCGAATGGGGCAAGGTTTGGGCTGTATGGGTGTGGTAATATACTGACCTTATCCGACATCAAACAATTGACTAAAGTTGTTGATTTTAGGGATTGAGCATTGTCATGTAACAAATGGACATTCTGGAGACATTTTTCTAGTCTTAGTTCGCAATTCTTATAAAAACTGTCAGTCCCCACCTTTGGGAACAGCAATTCCATGATTGGTCGGTCAGTGTTCGATTTGCAATACTGGGCCTTTTGGCCCATATCCTATAAACAACTTCCTCTTAAGCTCATAAAAATTACCCTGGGGCATGTCTCATCAACCGTTATGAGACTATCAAATTCCTTTTTCTGATAATTTGTGTAAATCTTCAGCAGTTTCTTAGCTATTTGTACACTTGTACGTTTCTGTTCATCAGTGAGTAAATGGGTACATATTTTCCAACGAGCACTTATTTTCCTTACCTTGAGAATTTTATTCAAAATGCTTAACCCAAATTAGTCATAGCTGTCTGACAGTGAAAGGAGCATCTTTCTCAATGGTTGACTTGATTTTATTGATGTTTGATTTGGTAACAGCAGACCTAAGGGGCTTCCTTGACTGATTCGTAAGCAGACCGTAAGATTCGTAAGCAAACCGTAATTAAGTAAAGTAAGTAAGGGTACAAAGATCAGGAATCGATACAATCAAGTACCACACTTGACCCAGGATACCAATGGGAAGACATATAACTAGTGGAAAACGACATTCGTTTTTCCCCATAAACAGCACAATCATATCTCATCATGAATATTTTGACGCCCCTTCCCAACTTACAGAGGCCTTTAATATAACCCCTGATATCAGCGACATTTTCTATTCGTTTTCCAGACATTTTCGACAAAGTGTATATGAGTACACCTGAAATCAATCGAAATTGAAAAGGAACTGGCTTGTGGATTTTATATTTGTACACATAATCTAACAGCTTGAAACAGCGGTGGACCAGTTTGTACTGGTTTTTATACACGCAACTCTCGTGGTTTCTTAGAAAACTGGTCATTTGCAAACGCTTCCGAACACTCCTCATAAGATGGGCGGACCTCTGATAATCCTTTGCATTCAATATATTAATGGATATATTTCAATTTGAAATGACTTGGACATTTTAAAAGCAATTGGCACGCAGTAAACGGATACTATTGGTTTAAGTGCAGTAAAAGTTAAAAAAAATACATAGAGGATCTTACATGAGTGCTCATGTTTTATTGAATTTATTAAACGAGTTGGGAAAAAAGAGATAAAATGCGAGGCTTGCCGAGCATTTTATCTCTTTTTCGCAACGAGTTTAATAAATTCAATAATACAAGAGCACGAATGTAAGATTCTATTTATCATATGACATTAAGATATCTTTGAAGATTAATTGCTGACGGTAAAACGTTATAATATTGTCATTATGTACGCAACGTTGTTATGGACGTCATAACGTTTCCCGAAAATCGATAAACCACTAGTGGTTTACAGATTTTATTGCATGGCGTTATTTCACTCCGAGACGCGACGTCATATGATAAATTAGATAAAGCTACATGAGCACATTAGTGAAATAACGTTTTACAGCTTATGCCTTTATATATTGCTTTTAATAGATCTTGTAAAACATGCAATCGTATAAAGCATTTAGCCAGAAACGTATTTTCATATTTGGTATCAATATAAAATACACTTATGACTTTACACCAAGAATGTCGGTAACGTGTCTGGCTACAGATGCGTGTCTGACTGCAGATCCAGGGGTCGCGAGTTCGATCCCGGCCCGGTACCATACTTTCGTGGAGATTGATCATGAAATAATTTCTACGGTCATTCTTCTCCCTTCCGCTGATTTATTCAAGAAGGGTTGTTGTCAGTTACAAGCGAAAGTATGTGCACAAATTACTGGTTAACCGCTTGCTCAAGCCTGCCCAGGAAAAAGTGTGGTTAAGTGAACTGACCGTCCCGCAATGACCACAGCTGTTGACATGGGACGTAAAGCAACAAAAACAAACAAACAAACACCAAGAATGTGCATAAAAGCTGGTGCAGATAATGAAACGGTTCCTACAAGCCTCGAAGGGTAGAAAGGACAAGTCTCTATCTAAATGTACATATATAGTTAGCTATTGGTAGCATTCATTGACTCTTTTCAGTAATATTTATACGTTTGCGTTTCATTTGATCGAAACTTGATTAAAATGTCAAACCAAAACAAAAGAACCATTTTAGGGCATACTGTTTCTTTCTTAACACATTAAAGAAACGGTAGTTGATCATAAAACGAAATCTGAAGCATTCGTATGTGGTCAACAGCGTGACAAAGAAGTTAATTAATTTGTAAATATGTATTTTAGGAAATAATAGTAATATAATAATTGTTTGGACAGGATAAAACGAGTATCATAAGGCACTTGGTCTCAAATGCGATTCAGTGCAGCGACAAATGAAAGACCTCGTAAAATGCTAATCCGATTAAACAGCTGCTTTTCTGCCTCCCGTGGTCAGAACCATTCAGTGAATTTGACTGGCCTGAGAACCCTTACTACAGCAATTGAACTTTCACCTTTCTAACGTATTCCGACTAGATGTTAGTGGATGGTAATTACTGCAAACACCCATTCAATGTCAAGTTTAATAAATCAAATTGTAATTGTTGAAATACCCACTTTGACATAACCCAATCAAATGCGAACTATCGACCCCAAACAAATGCCACGTGCCTCTCCAAATTGAATTAGCGTTTTATTTTTTACCGATTACAATATGTCTCTACGGACACTGTGTATCATATTACAGAAAACACATTACCTCTTGTCAGATCAAAATTACGGACAAATTAACGGAAATATTGCAGTAAATCTGCATTGCTGCAAGCATAAAAACATCAGGGGTGTTACTTAAGCCAACGACAAGTCAATTTAATGGACATCTTATTTTAATACGCACACCAGTTCGAATATATCATGTTATATGCAATTATGTCAGGAATGTATAGGCATAGAGACATGCCAAGCTGGTGCACGTTGCCATAAGAAAATAGCCTCAAGAAGAAGAGAAATAAATAAACAGTGTGCAGTGCTTTTTATTGTCTTTGTCCTGCAGTAACGCTACTGTGTGACAAGATGATGACTTGTGCAGAAACAGGGTGGGTAGTCACGTGGTTTTTGCTTGGATACACTGTACGGATGTTCGAATACACTGTACGGACATTCTGATCGAATGTAGGTAGATTTCTCTGTTTTCTCATCTATACCCAGAAAGTTATACACCATTTTCCAGCCCACATTTTCCCCTATCAAACGCTACCAGGTTAGCATCTTTAAGCTTCTTACTTTGAGTACTAACTCTGTCACAAATGTTGTCCGTACAGCTTATTTCCAAATTCAGGCCCGATCTTCGTATAACTTTCTGTGTAAAGATGAAAAAAAACACGCAGAAATATCTACTTACTTTTGCTTAAAACATCGATGTGGAAAGAAGTCCGCCATTTTTCCGTACAGTGTATCCTAACAGAAACCACGTGACTACCCACCCTGAGAAAGAAAAGATTGAATCCTTGTCAAGTATAAATATAATCCTCATCAAAATCACATTTTCCTGAAAAGTCATGATGAAAGAAAACATGTCACCTTCTTGTTAATATGTTTCAAATTTGCTATCGCTTTAAATCCATTATCATGGATAACAGTTTGCAGTAACGAACAGTTTAGAACGTTTTAACAAATGTCGTTTAAATGATTTTGTTTTGCCCTAAAGCGACCAGGCTCTCGTCTGGTGAAGCATTTACTTAGAAAAAGAGGCTAAACAATAAAGCACAAGTTATTCATTTCAATTTGTATATACAGTAAAACCTGTCCTAAGCGGCCACTCAAAAATAGACAAAACGAAGGTCTTAAAGACAAGTAGCTTAATGAAGGTCCAAAGTTTTGCAGAATGCTCTCTTGAGGTATTCTGCAAAACGTGTGACCTGCATTAAGTGATGATCAGTCTTGAAAACCAATTTTTGGTCTTTTTTTTGAATGGCCGCTTAAGACAGGTTTTACCGTATTTGAATTACAAGGAAATATAAAAAAAAACCCTGTATTTACTGGATTACAAGAAAATCAACAACTTCTTTTTCTCTTCAATGTGATGCAGCTGGATTGCCTCTACTGAAGGTATGACTGGTCAAGTTTCTGCAGGATAGGATCCATTCAAGTCTATACTAGTCAAGTCTATAGAGTATTTGCTTTCTTGCCTTTGACTTCTCAAGAAACAAGTTAAAATACAACAATCATAGATATAAGCTAGAAGAAGAGTTCAAAGCCTTGCCTGGTAAACTTGATATCAAATGACAGTCATGTATTGGCCACAAATATTATTTAGACAGGTTTTGATGGCGCCTTCGATGCTCACCTATGGGATGGGTGCCAAAATTGTACGCGCTGGCACATCCATATGGTGACTATGATTACTGAGGAACAGGTGTTGTTTGCAATGTAGGTATTTGAATAACCAAGCTGCTTTGAGAGGAGGAAGCGTCGATCCATTTTTAAACAGGTATGAAATCCTAAGAATCCACAGAGTACAGAATTTTTATTAAGGCCACTAAGAACTTAAGTACAGTATGTTATAATGGAAATGATCTTGTCTGTTATTAATTCATTCAATTGCAAAGAAGGTGTACCGTTAAGGCATGAACTCTCCCTAAAAGTCATTTACGTAAAAGTCAAATTTCCAAACAGTGATTTTTTCAATAATTTTAGTGACTATGGATAGACATACATACAAATCATTTAAAACATACCTAATGATGTTCAAACCAAGGACAAAGGGGATAAACATACGGCATATCATAACTACTCTAAAATTACTATACTAGTTGAAGGGCTAAAACATAAGTTATTTATTCATTCCACAAGTGATTCGATCTGTCTGGTCAGTAATCCAACACACTATTTAAGGGTGCAAAATGCAGTTAATACTTAAGATTGCAAATAAACAAAGGGGGATGTTTTAATATTTTTCGTATAAAAATATGCCCCCACCTTGACCAAGCAAATCATTTAAAATGCAAACATCTATTATGTAATTACACAATATATATTTGTGGGATTGCTTTTGACACGATCACGTTGGAAAACATGTTTTATTGAAACGAATGGGAAGTATCAATTGCATTTTGCGTGCTAAATATGGCGCAGGCATACTGACCAGACAGATCGAATCTGCTATTGTTAGATAATTGGGCCGCGTCGCGAGAAAACCTGTCTTCGGGGTTTCCGTCAAAGCGAGTTTCAAACCTGTTTCCTCAGCTACAGAGACTAGCTAGAAAGTTGAAATTTCGCTCGTAGTAAGTGTGGATGTGATACTTTCCAAAAAACGAAAAACAAAGGCGCTGATCAGACTGCGCGGATTAATTTTTTATTTATACAATATTTAAAGAGGTGTACACTTTTAGCTGAAATAGCCATTCTACCAAGTGACCCTCTATAACAAAACTAGTCTGGTCTGCGCCTGTGTTGTTCGCAACCCTCCGAAGACAGGTTTTCTCGCGTCGAGGCCCATATATCCATTTAACATTCTTTGATGGTAAAACACAGTTGTGGAAATAATTAGAACACAACTTACTTCTTTAGCCCTTCATCTGATATACCCCAGTTGTATCAAAATACAATTTTAGAGTGGTTATGTTAAGTCGTATTTATCTCCACTTTGCCCTAGGTTTGAACATCTCTAAGTATGTTTTTGAATAACTTATACTGGTTCTTGTAATAGTGTTTGGTCTTGGCATATAGAACAACCATGGTAAGGGAGACAAAATCAAGAACATGAGGTAGTATTGGATTCAGTAGACAGGAAATGGTATCTGTCCGCTCATGAGCGTAATGCAGTTCATAAAAACTTCTGGCTTCTGTGTGGGGCATCACTGACATAGATACCAACTTCCACCATGATATGCAACATAACGTCATGAACAGGATGAAACGGATAATCAGAGTATTGTACATATATCTGCTAATACTGATAGGTATTAGGAATCTGGCTCACCTGAACTTTGGCTTCCTCTTTAATTGCACGACGGTGGGTCAGGCCTCAGACTCCATGCCCTGACGTAAATCTTTCATCCGTTGGTTGGTGTCTGATGATTGTCTTTGGCAGGGTCCACCATGGCTCAACTTGACGTTTTCTTTAGCTCTGTCTATCTGTGACTCATGAGCCATTTTCTTTGTTTCATCATAGTGTGTTAATTTGATTTGATTGTTTCTCTGTGATGATACATTGCATTAGTTAGGAAGCCTCCATGCGAGCTAAATAGTTGTTTGTTTAACAACAACAGAATCTAGGGTGAAAATTTATTTATTTCTGCTCCCATTGTGGGGGTTCTGTGTTCCTTATTTTGTAATGCTATGCTTTGTGTCTTTTCTAGTTTTTTAATGATTTTAATGGGGAAGAGCGAGCTGGTTACTTTACTTTAGTTGTCTCCCTGATGTCTTGTGGCTGTTATTGTTCTGTGGCTCTTCCTCACGGTGCCATGAGGTGATCTGCAGTATGTTATTGTGGTATTTCCTAATCATACTCACTTACTTTTTAATTCAAATTGTTTGCTACAAGAATTGGTTCTGATTCCATTAAACTGCCTGTGCCTGTGAAAAAAGACGATTCATACCTGTAATAACATAGTTGCCAAGAAAGATACGGAGAAGAAACAGTAAATTGCATCCGTAGAGTCAGATCGTGACCTTTTAAGAAGGTTGTTGGTTGTATCCAAAGATAGGAGAGTAGATCTTGAGACTTTGTTTGAATATGAACTGTCAACGGTTCCTGTTGCGATAACTAATCCTGTTGCGCTTTCAAAACAAACAAAGCTTGGACACTGAATTATATTGAAAATGAAGCCTCTGAGTCATTGTATCAAGATGATTTCACCAATAATATCAGAGGACAGGAGCCGCATTGGCCACATGGCCTGTGTCCAGAAAGTAAGTGTCCAAACAGGAATTAACACATTTAGTAATCTAATAGACAGTATTGGACAGTTTATAAGTAAAGTAAGTTTTCAGTAAAGGAGATACAGTTCAGGTAGTTTTTGACAATTATGAAAATGACATCTCCGTCAAAGCTGGAAAATGAAAGCGTCGAGGGAAAATCGTTAGGTCTCTAGAGGTTATCATTCGTTCAAGAGAACAAATACTTCCTAGGACTATGAAAGCATATTTGTCTAATCCCATAAACAAAGATATTTGGAATAACTTTGCATTTAATCTCTGGCACCGTGGTGAAATGCCCACTCAACTTGAAGGTGGACAAATTTTAGTATGAGCTGGAGGACTTCAGGATCACGAACCTATTGTTACAATTACGCGAGATGGTGTCAAAACTATATGTGATTCAAAGTAAGTAAGGGTGCAAAGATCAGGAATCGATACAATTAAACCATGGTGCAGCAGACAGTCGACTGTTGATACATTTCAGTGATTCAGTAACTCGCTTTGACACCACAACTGCCTTTTCTTGTCACCAGATACAGACGTACTGGTACTGAGTGATGCGTTTCAAGAAAAAACATGGTATTGATATCTGGTTCAAGACTGGCATCGGAAGGGAAACTAGGTACATTCCTGTACATTCAGTTGCAGAGAAGCTTGGTAGCAACCTGTGTCCGCTTTTACTTCCTTTCCATGCTTTGCTGGGTTGTGACAGTACAAGTTCATTCTGGTGGTAAGGGTGGAAAGAAAGCATTTCAGATACTAAAGAACCACACAGACAAGTATACACTGAACAAAATTTCTAATTGGTCACTTTTTAAACTCATTATTTCTGACCAAGCGCTAAAATCATTGAAACGAATTTTTGCCTAAATGTGTGCTGTTTAAGGAGCAAAAATTTAACGGTCTTTCAGGAAAGTTGTCATATAATCCACAGTTTTTTGGTTAAAAAATGCAAAAATATGCTTTTTAGATAAAAAATGGTTTTCAGTGAAATTTTATATCAAATTTAAGTGCAGTTGGTAATAAAGCGGGCTTGCCGACTTCAAAAAACACCAAACACTTGAAATTTTGACTAAAGTGGATTTCTTACGCAATTTTTAAAACATCACATTTTTCCAAATTCATCAGTAACTCGTGCTAACTCGTGCTAAAATTGTTGTATGCATTTTATTTTATCTTAACAAGACAGGCCACACAGAGTAGAACGCGATTCGTCCATTGTGTGATGACAAACATTTCACTGCTGCTGTGCACTTCCGGTTTGGATGCAAAGCTTTAAAATATCATTTTGACGACACTTTGCATTTTTCCCAATTTCCAAGCTAGAACAGTGACGTCTAGTGGTAATGAATAATCTCTGAAAACTTCAAAGCCGTGTCGCAGATAATAAGGCGGACAGAACAGTGAAAACTTCCTATGTAAACTGCATGCATTAAGCTGAATTTCTATGATTTTTATATTGTAGAAAAATGTGACTTTTTGACTCTAGTGTCGTCTGTGTAAGACGTACCAGTAATTTTTAAACGAAATGACCTGCAGAGCCTTTGGTTTATTTATAGAAGCATGAATTTTGGTTAATCGAATCTTACTTTCAAAATTAGCGTAAAACATGTAAAGTGACCAATTAGGAATTTTGCTCAGTATATGTACTCGTCTCTGGCATTATTAGGAGTCTCTGCATTTAGATGACAGAGTTCTTGTGTGTTGTAAAGAATTCATCTGCAGGTTGTATCAAGTAAAGTCTGACTTGAATCAGCTACGATTCAAGATGTTCTTCAAGAAAAATGTTGACCCTTTAAGCGCCAAGAAAAATGCATCTGAAAATGTCGTCTGCTGAAGTCGTCTGCTGCAAATAATTGCCTAGCATTACTGACAAATTAAGTATAGAAGCAAACAGTGTGGACCCAGAACAGACTGCTCCTATAGGAGCAGTCTGATCTGGGTCCACACTGTTTGTCATAGAGGCTTCTTAAACATTTCAGCAGACGAGAAAAGCAGACGACTTTTGTTGTGATTGGCGCGTTAAGAGTTAAAAATCCAAGTCTGCCACCAAGTTATGACGGCATTCGATGAATGCATTGTATTACATGAAACATTGTATTACCGAAATTGTGCTTTGTTGCAAAACCGGAGGTCGAATCACCAGATAATCACAGTCTCCTGTTTAATACCAGTACTGATGGCACATGTTCCAGCTCCAAAAGCGTTTATTGAATTAACTGTATGCCAGTGTAAAAAGTCTAAATGTGGACAGGAGCATGTAAGTGTGTTAAAGCAGGTTTGTCATGTTCTCCTGCATGTGAATATGAAACAAACATTGCACTTTGCAAAAGACAGTAAATCTTGAAGATGTCGAAACCATGGATAATGTATCTTCAGACAGGGATTTATATAACACATCTTTGCATCCCTTTAAAACAATTAAGGCCCACGTTGTTAACTTCACTTTACATAGGGCAATTGGGGTTTACAGGGGTAGTGTTTTCTACTGGTTTCTCGTCTGAAAAGTAATCGCCTTGAATTTGCAAGTAGTGCATAAGCATGCTAATGTATTGTCACCCAGTTATACAATAATGTACGTGTATAACAAAACAAATTGGTAAAATCGGTATCGGAGTTCGAATTTTTGAGGTTTTACTGTATCTAAGAACAGTATCAATGTATTTTGATAGGAGGGACCTTGTGTACAGTTTCTGCTACAAGTTAACAGATTACATCTGAATGAGCATTTCCTTGCCATAGTGTGTGTCTTCCTCTTGGTGCCATAGGTGTGTGTTTGTGATTGTGGTATCTCCTCGTAATTATTTTTGGATTTATTAAGATAGTTCTGGAACGATATAAAACATGGAACTTGGTTTTGGCAGATTTTCAGAATCCTTAAAAATGTTTAATTGGATTTGAGTAGCATGATGCACAAAACTAAAAAGTAACAACAATAGCAAAAGATTCACACACAGATCTTTGATTTCTTAAAAAATGAAACCTTAATACGTCGTAAATAGGTTAAAGTGCTTAGCTTTTTCTTCTTCCGAAATTTGACCGAATATCAAATATTATAACGTAATGCAGTCATGTGCAACTTAGGGGATAACCATATTCAAAATTTTCATTTGGGGAGGTATATCGTCGGATATACGGTCGGAAATTTAGTTTTACGGCGACGCGCGAGCGGAGCCGTAAAACGTGATTTCCGAACGCATATACGATGATTTACCTCCCCAAATGAAAATTTGAATATGGTTATCCCCATTCTAATGCACTTTGCAGTTTGATCTCAAATTGGAGCGTTGCAAGCCGAATAAAGTCGCACGTCATCCAACGAAAGGTGACGTAATTGATGACGTCAAACTATTCCGACGACAGTATATCGCAGGCAGGATATACTGTCGCAAATTTTTGACGTTATCCAATCGGACGTCGCGTTACTAACGCAAGTGCATTAGAATGCATGTTGGTATAACATTGTCCATTGCTTCCCGAAAATCTAGATCCGTCTTGTAAGACATCTAGGCCAGTGCACGAAATTTCGGTACTTATCGCATCAGCAAGCAGCGAAGGCTCAGATGAGTCTGCGCATATGCGCAGACTCGCCAGAGTCTCTGCTGCTAGCATACATGAAAAGTGGATACCGATGAAGACTCGGACCAAAATTTAGACGTCTAACTTTGCTGGATGCGTCAACACTGGCGTTTATTAGAGGCATTCGTGCATATGCTATAAGAACCGAAATCTCATGTGCTGGCCCATCTCTAGATTGTTCTTGATTTTTGTATGGAAATCAATCACGTTTCATGCATATTCATGCTAAGCTCCACCCACTATGAATAATTACATTGAAAACTCTTTATACTGACACTCTTTACAACATCAAAATTCTTTACAACGTCGGTTGTATTTGTACATTTGTACCACTTTAGCTTTAATTTGAGTTCAAATCAACAGAAATTCAGTTTAACGTCAAATTATTTGGGGGGGGGGGACACTGTCATTGTATATAAATAAACGTTCACGTTTTACGTAGAACAAAGACATTACTTGTCAGGGCCACTAGTGTCGCATCATATCTAATCATATTTCAATAAGCAATCAGAGTAGACCCTGATCAGGCAGCTCTTTCAAGAGCTGCCTGATCTGGGTCTGCTCTGTTTGCAAAAAGTTAAAAGGCGTCTCTATGAGGTAAAGCGTTAATACTCAGTTACATTCAGGTCTTACAGGTCACTGGTATCTTCGACAAAGGAGGATTTATGATTGTATTGGAGACCGTCGAAACATATGTTTATAGCTTCGAGGGTTGAAATCATCGCTGGGAGGTATAACATCATCTATCTTGGGTACTTGTTTGATGTCAGTCTGGTGGTACCATTATGTGAAGCTCAGTTACATTTGTCTGAAAGCAAGAGAAGTTGTAGAATTAATTTTACATTTTTCACCCGAACCGTTATTTTTTTCTGCCAGTGATTATTATATGGTTTTAGGCAATTAGCAGGGGCATTTGTAATTTGGCATTGTGGTAAGGAAAAAGAGCATTTGAGATAGTTCACGTGAAAACATATCTTTGGTTTTGAGAAATTGAATTTGATATTGAAATACATGTTATATATTTAAGGAATAAAGAAACTCAACAATCACTTCAATTCATTGCAAACGTAGAATATAGTGCAAGTCGGTTGTGTAGATGATGGTATTTCATAAAAACAGCATGTATCCGTCTTATTACAGTAGATTAAGCGTAGATTACGTATGGCGGCTAGCATGCGCGTAATCATCCTGACCCCTAGTAGAAAAATGTGAAACACGGTCAATAAAAGTCACTTTTCTATCAAAACCGGTTTGTTGTTTACAAAACTTTTGGAATAAATTGAGGGATACAAGAATTGACCAGCTGGCAACCTTCCATTATGATTTCAAACGCTTAACGTCAATAACGTCAAGACCAAATATTACCTTAAATGAGGTAAAATTCTATTCCTTTTGAGTTTTATTCAAGGAAAGCACATATATACTGCAAGGATTATGACTTAAGAATGTTAGACGTCAATAAAATGACGTCAAATTCATTATTCTACACTTAAAAGTCACCATAATGTTAACGCATTTTTCTGATGTGAGAATGGCCAAATGGCAAATTTTGGGTTACAGTAAGCAAGTTTAATGCTAACTTCCCGCATGTACTGTGTTCAGCATGACTAACGTCAATACAACGTCCCGCTGACACAATTTTACGGATTCTGTAAGCATGGTAAGGTAACTTTTGCGGGCAAAGCATGTCCTGTTATCTTTAGGTTCGGTTGATCACGTAAGGCAACAACGACCTCAACTGGACGGCTTTAAGTGACGTTAAATTCTTATTCTTTGTCACTGTGCATCTTTGCATTCGAAGAGCTGGTTTTGAAGCGTTATTTGACTGAAATTTCAGCATGATGCGATGCTTTCTTTGTTCACAAATTATGGAGTCGAAGCCATGTAACAACTCATGAAGAAGATTGGGCTTTATGATCTTCGTTCTGACCTCCGCGTCACAGTTTTACGTTTTTAAATGTTTTCATCTTGTGACGTTAATTGTATCCTTGAAGTGACGTTTTCGCATTTCATCACATGTCATTAATAGTCAGTAAGCACATTCTAAAAGAAATTTAATCAAAATATCATATTACTATGCAAAACATATTTTTTCGTCTGTTGCGTATCTTTATTCCTTAAGTATATCAAGTATTGTTATCTCTTATTGAAGTTTTGAGTAAGGGCTCCAATGGGGTGCTGCATACTCTAGTTTAGGCCGAAGCAAAGTTTTGTATACAAATTCCTTAGTACTCTTAGGTGCAAAAGCCAAGTTCAAGCGAAGGAAACCAAGTGTCTTGGTTGCTTTGGAAGAGATTTCTGAAATGTGTAGACCCCAATCTATATTAAAAGTGATGGTCACACCAAGGTATTTTGCTTACTGAACGTTTTCCAAAATTCGGTTGCGTATGGAATTGTCAAAAAGTATGTTTGTGATGCTGAATGCGAGCTACTCTTATATATTGACATTTGGCAACATTGAATATCATTTGCCTATCGGCTTCCCATTGTCTTAAGCTAGTGAGGTCTTATTGTAAGGTCAACAGTCCTGAAGTGAATATATATCGTCTGCGGACAGGCAAACAGAAGACCTGATAATATCCGGCAAATCGTTTATAAAGATAAGGAACAGAATCGGACCTAAGACCGAACCCCGCGCCATACCTGATAACCGAGGCTTGGCCATCTAAAACTAATTGTTTAGTGCCTCCAGAGAGCCATGAGATAATAATCTAATTTGTGCAAGAATTTCTAGCGATAAGGCGAGCAACCTCCCTAAACGAGACGTTCGTTTTATTTTGTTGAAATAACGACTGGAGAAACTAGGCACATTCAAGAAATATATATAGACGGGCCGTCGATGCACCATTGCCCCTGAATTTGTATATTTAAAACGGGATTTCCTTAATGCATGGAATAAATCTACTTCTTATTGAATGAGAATTTATTTTGATCATCAACTGTACTTGTTATTCAGTAACATATATGGGATCTAGACCGTTAAACAAGGGTACCAATCGTTCTATCACGCTATGTACAGTAAAACTGTTTATACAGTTGATGTACAATAAAAACGACCATCTTGCAAAGTGGTCTATTTTTTGTCAGATATTTGATTTCTTCTTTCGCATATACAACCCCTTCCCCCCCCCTAGACCGAAGACGCCCTTTACATATGTTATATTTTTGTATAGCGACATTTATTTATCCAAAGGGCATCTTGGGTCTAGGGGAGGAAAGCATCTAAAAACAAACTGAAAGAAGCCAGTTTCATCTTTTCAATGGCAAACGTCACAATTTTAAGTATATTTCGTACGCATGCGCAGAAGGAATACCGCAAAGTTTCGAAAAGGAAGGGCACTTATATCCTTAATATTTTAGCACTTTTACTTTTTGAAAACCTGCAAAGGATTTACTAAAACTCTCGTCTAAACGGCACCCTGTCTAAAGACGTAAAATGAGGGGTGGGAGTTGAAGGCGCAAGTTTTAACAGTTTTGTAAATGATGAATCGTTTTGAAACCTATTTTTATGCTTTCCATGTAGATTTTCCTACCGGAGCAGACCAATTTTAAAAACATTAGGGCAATTTGAAAATTAAGGTTTTGTAATCATGTCAACTAGAGAAAATATACGCCTTATCGCTAGATCTCCTTTAGCCTCCTGTGGGGAACCGTGTCAAAGGGCTTTGCAAATTCATTATGATCAAATAATGTCTGATTGTATCAACGATTCACAGCCCCATCCAGGTTGCTGATGAAATTGAGCACAAACAGGGTCAGTTGGGTTTGGCAAGACCTCTGACTCCGGAAACCATGCTGACAGTCAGCAAGTATGCTATCAAAGGCTATTTGTTTATTGGTGTTGCTTACAAGAATATGCAAGAACAGACGATGGACATCCAACGATCACAAACGCTCACCTCGAGCCTATGGCTCAAGTTAGCTAAATGGTTAAATAGGGTAAATATCATACCAACTAACCTATCACGAGAAAATTGAGTGCAATGTTTCAAATGCTCCCAATTGTATATAGAATTTCAGCTGGAAAATGGCTATCTTCAAAAGTAAAAAAAGAAGTAAAAAATACAATAACCATTTCGAATGCTGACTGAAGATTATTGATGAAAAAGGTCGGTATGCCCCCTTGCCCTCAATACTTATACAACTTTGTCTATGGTTAAGTAGAGACTTGCAGCAGCTAATATTCCAGTTCGAAACTTGGTAAAATACACAATACTCGGTCGAATGGGTAATTACGAACGATTTCTTAATTCACTAAGACATGGGGTCATCAAGTAATTTTCTAGTTACGAAAACTGCTATCTTGACAGCAATCGACGGACACTTTAAATGCGATCTTAAACTCGTTTTTGCCCAGGGACATTTCAATGGGTCTAAGGTCAGCATATGCCCATATAACAGGGGTTAACAGAAGGTGGCAATCATCCCTTTATCTCTGACCCTTCACAGTGACAATTATCTCATAAAAGGGGCCGGGTACTATTGAGTTGTAATTGATTTAAATAACCTCGTTTACGGTTAATCGTAAGAACAGCTATCGACAGACCATAAACGATTATTTGTTGTTTGTCCAGCACTGAAGCGACAGTTTACATAGCCCGTAAGCGACAGGCAGGGGTTTTACTGGTCAAATGGTAATAGACTAAAGCACGTTGTCAACGCGTTGCTCACTGAGATAATTGTCGGGAGGACGGTATGACAACTTAAAGACGATGCATGGTTTCAGAAGGGAAAGTAGCTGCATGCAGTTATAGCATGCAGTTAGGGGCGGGTATCTAATTGCCGGAACTATAAGTCTTCTTTGAATGGCGGTATAGCAATTTTTTGATTAAGTGGAGACAATACAAGAAGCATTTTCCTAAAAATAAGACAGGGTTTGGTCAATTCAGAAGGCTCCCTCCCCTAACAGATTTATTTGAAGAGATTAATACTTCTAATGTATTAAACGCTTATAGCGTGTTTTACTTACACAAAAAGGCTGTCCAAACAGTAAAAATCATTTCAGATGTCAAAAAGCAGGCGTTTGATACAAAATCATAATAAAGCTTGTGCCAAAAAGTCTGCATTGTATCAGATGTTGTTTTCTTATAAAACCATTTAGGCATATGTTTTACATGAAACGGATCAGGATGTAACCAATTGCGCTTCCAACTCCTAGGCCGAGTTCACTCCAAAAGGTGTGTATGACTAGAAAATGCCACCAAACCACAGACTGCAGACCAACCTACGGGACCGTGATGAAGCAGACAGACACAACACTATTTAAGTAAAGCAATCAGCTCTTTCCTTCTTTCTTACATGTAGCAAGATGATTGATAAGCTAGAAAGGGCCACCGACCACACCACAAGATAAGGACCCAATATAACACTCCCACATCCATTGGGATCAACAACAAACAATAAATGTAAACATCAACGGAATCACCGCCTTGGAACCGACATCAGCTAAGGCCACCGGGACTTAAATATATTTTTCCGACCAAATCTGTGAACACATAAGTCAATTTAACTCCCTAAAATTCCAACTGATTCATATTGCAAACTGGTGGTATGTAAAAGGGGTCACCTCCTCCAGAAGCGATCTGAGCTTGGTTTACACTGTTTGCTAATCCTATTTCTCCAATTTTTTGTGAAAATGCGTTTCACATTATCACGTTCTTTTCTCATTTTTTTGCTTTATTAATTATTCCCATATTGTAATGAATGCATATACGTTTATGATTTAATAGGGTTACTGGCAACTTTATACACAACTATCATCAGTAGATAACGCTATGTAGCAGCAGCAACGTGTGTCGATTGAATAATAATGGATGAAAAAGACATTTCATACATAAATGACATAGCTTATTGGCCCAGACGTTTTGATTGTTCCAGTAGACCACACCGGGTAGGCGGCAATCGAAAACGTTAATACGATCGACGAACGTAGATCAAACATCGTTAGAAACAGAGTTTTCGATTGCCATTTGTCGCCCGATTGGCGACAAATGGCAACCGAAAACACTGTTTCTAGCGATTTTTGATCCGCGTTCGTCGATTGTAAAGAGCATTTTCGATTGCTGCCTACCAGGTGTGTAGACGGTAAGTCTGGATGAAGCTGGTCGCAAACCCCGTAGACAGGGTTTCTCGCGACATGGACTTTTTTTTCAACAGATGTTGCAAGTCATCATAAAATATTTTCGCATAAAAATATGGCGTAATCGGATCTCATAGTTGATATTTTCTAACATTTTTTTATCACTTCATAATTCAGTAACTCCATTCTTCTGGGCCCGGAATTACAAATGCCTCCTTAAAGTTAAGGAAGGCTTAAGTTAGTATTGGTATTTTAGGATGCGAAATATAACGTTTCAAACTGATTAAAATCAAAATAGTTTCATTTTTTCTGTAGATCACAATGATATCTTTGACCACAAGAGCTGCATCGATACAGGCAATTTATTTAGCATTTAATATAGCATGTTGAAATATCAATACTTCACTTTAGTCTTCCTTAACTTTAAGGAGGCATTGTAATTCCGGGCCATGGACATTAGTGTGTAGGCTAAGTTGTCAACTATATTAGAGCCGGTTTTCAGCAAAAGGTGCGCCCATCAAAGACTCAGATCAGCCTGCGCATTCGCACAGTCTGATCTTAGTCTTCAGTTGGCGCTCTGTGAGTAGCCAAGGGTCCAACAATTCTTCAGCCAGAAAACTAAGACTCTGGTCAGACTGAGTTTGTGCGCAAACTGATTTGAATCTGTGCTGTAAGCACATGCCAACTTGCACCTTATGCTGGATACCGGCTCAATTATTTTATACGACACCGTGTACAACCCCAAAGTAATCTTTGATGTTTAAGCAGTTGTCGTGTGTTTGGAGCCAATGACTCGACGGATGATAAAAACATGAACATGGCCAAGAAATGGCACAATCACAGGTCCATCGATGACACTTTGATGACACACAACGACCGATTTTAACCATTTAAGCCAAATGGATTTGCCTACCCTTATCAATAGGACGAGCCCATTTCCAATATTAGGGATGTTGTAGGTATTTTTACAAAATATTTTTAGGGCCCCGAGCTCTATTGTTTTCGTCTTGTCCGTCCGTCCGTCTGTCTGTCTGTCCGTCTGTCTGTCCGTCCGCTGTTGTGGTCACTCTAACTTAGTCATTTTTAATGGGATTTCTTCCAAATCTCACATAATATATGGATTACTTCCATCAAACTCTGTTTTAAGTTCGAATATGTTTTTTTCCGACGAATGAAATCAAGATGGACGACAAAATGGCCACCGCTTATCAATTTGCATCCATCCGCTGTTGAGGTCACTCTATCTTCTTCCAAATTTCATATATGGTTTGCTTCCATCCAACCCTGGTTGAAGTTCGAATATGATTTTTTCGGACCCACTATAACCAAGATGGCTGACAAAATGGCCGCCGCCTATTAGTTTGCGTCCGTCCGCTGTTGTGGTCACTCTAACTTAGTCATTTTTATTCTGATTTCTTCCAATTTTCATATATAGATTGCTTCTATCAAACTCTGGTTCAGTTTTGTCCGATCAACGATAGCCAAGATGGCCGACAAATTGCCGCCGCCTACCAGTTTGCACTCGTGGACACCCAACCTTAGTCAATTATTACATGATTGCTTCCGAATTTCATATATGGACTACTTTGATCAAACTCTCACCCAAGTTTGAATATGGGCTTTGTCAGCTCACCAAGATGGCCTCCAAAATGGCCGCAACCTATCGGTTTGTACTTGTGGACACTTTAACTTAGTCATTTATCACCCGATTTCTCAAGTTCCAAATTTCATACTTATTATTTTTATCATGCACTGGCCCAACTTCAAATATGGGTTTTGTCCGACGAACGATAACTAAGATGGCCACCAAAATGGCCGTCTATGATCAGTTTGCATTTGTGGAGACTCTAACTCAGTTATTTAACACTGGTTTCCTCCAAATTTCATTATGAATTATATATTGACTACTTTCATCAGCTATTGTTCATAGCTAAATATGGGTTTTGTCCGATGAACATAATTTAGATCGTCGCCAAAACTGATATGCCCTTTTCACCATAGGCCACTATACGGAGCCCTTAGTCGGATTCCGACTGTTCTAGTTACTCTTAAATTTTAATGGAACGTTATGTAAGCAAACAGTGAAGATCTGGTTCTGCACTGTTTGCCTATGTCCCATAGACTTGAAGGGTGCTAGGCTTATATAGATTAAACTTACAATCCCATAAACCTGGGCCCAAAATTTCAATGCTTCTTAAAGTTAAGCACTACCTTAGTTTAAGGATAAAAAAAAATCAAATTTGTTTCATGTATTCCTAGATCAAAATGACATCTTTGACCATATGGTAATCGAAACTCTGTTTCTAACGATTTTTGATCTACATTCGTTGATAGTATTAACGTTTTCGATTACCGCCTATCCGGTGTGCTATTGATCTAAAATGGATTTGTACTTGTAACAAACACTCTCTATCACAAAAGTTCCAGCTAGAAAGTCCATGTAGTCAACCCTGGCATTTTGAAATTAATATGAAGTCATACGATACGGAAAAAAGTGGTCTGGCTGTGGTGTATGGAAGAAAAAACTCTACCGGTTTGAAAAAAACCCAAAATCTATCCGTGCAGTTTTTCATGTTTCAAAACTTGCAGTGTATCAAAACAAAACCCACATGATTCCACACCCTCAATACAAGCAAGAACCAAATTGGTCGGCAGCTCTATCATTCACCTCGAGACAATAGCAAATCTAGTAGGCCACTCGACACCACTCTACAATTCCAGGACAAAACACGCAGCTTCCAAGAAGCAAAATACAGTAAAACCTGTGTAAAACGGCCACTCTCAAAAACAATAAATTGTTTTTTTTTCGAAACCAATTATTGCTTAATGCAGGTCAAAAGTATTGCAGAATGCTCAAAGGGGAGCTTTCTGCAATATTTTTGACCGTCATTAAGCTACCATTTGTCATTAAGATCTTTATTTTGCCTAGTTTTGAGTGGTCGTTTTACACAGGTTTTACTGTATAACAACTAACTACAAATGTAGCACAACCCTTGATCATACCTCATTCAGAGCCACTGGTAGTGTGTGTGGTTTTGGTGGGATGGGGTGGATGGGTAGTGGGACATAAAAATGATAAATATCATTTGTCAAAACTATTTGGACGAGATATTTTCTACTACATGTACAATTGTGTATGCCAAACGTCATCAAACCCTTATACCAAATTATACCAAACGGTGAATCTCGCCATTTTAGAATTTTGGGCTTGCAGAGTTCTAACCCTTCGTATACTGGAAACCCCTAAACGGGTACTTTGGCAATCAGTGAAGACCCAGATGAAATGAAGCATAATGCTGCATTTCATCAGGGTCTGCACTGATTGCTAAGATTAAGATAATCTTCAGGGACAGAAAAAAAAACGATACTTTAGATAAGTCGACCTGTGACATCTTAAAGTGCGCAGTGGGCGGTCCCATACTTATTGTATCAATATGTATGGAAAAAATCCATTAGAATACAAAAAATCATATTCACCCCTAGTTCCTGTTGTTGTTATAACACACACTAGTTTAGCTGGGCATGAATGGAGTCTTCATAACTTATTCAATGTCAATGTATAAAATTAGCTTACTGTGATGATGCTGAATTCAAGGATTATCTCCACGTAAAGGCGGACGTACAGGCGGACAAACCATGTTATAACTATTAGACCTACATATCACCAAATGCAGGACGTTAGCTTCGACACATTCAGCATTCGAGCGAGTACATAAGATATTGGAACTTATCGCATCTGCGAGCAACGGAGGCTCGGACGAGCCTGTGCATATGTGCAGACTCGCCAGAGCCTTCGCAGCTCGTATACACAAAGATAAAGATATATAAACACTTATGTTTATTGTCGCTCCCATTGTGTGAGTTCTTTTTGTGATGCAATACTTTGAGTCCTTTCTAGTTTTGCAATCACTTTGGTGGAGAAGAGAGAGCTGGTTGCTTTACTTTAATTGTCATGGAAAACGATTTTTAATGTTTATTTCTCCTCTTAATAATTGTTCCAATGTGTGATTGGGTGAGAAGAGGAACTTTGCTAGGAATGTTTTCCACCTTCTCTTTTTATATCCTAACAATACGGTCTAGATTGCCATTTTGTACCCGCTGCAACTGTTGAGAAATGAAACAGGTAACACCTCATGATAATAGGGGAAATCATTTCACAAATGATTTGCCAAGTTCTGTGGAAGGTTTGATAATGGTCAATGAAGTTGTCGAAAATTTGATAAGATAACAGGCGAACCAACCTTCGCCACAGCGAATATACCAGAAGGATGTGCTATTCCGCCATTTTGAAGAAACTGCGTTTTTTTTCTGTATCATCGTTTAAGTGGAGGTAACTTGATGATAGGAACACAAAAAGAAGCCGAGATCATACGATAGACATACACTGTAACTTTCCCTCAAAAGTTTGAATGTTTTATAAACACCTAGCGGCAATCTTCGAAGCGAGTACCTCTGCTGAAATCGCCAAGGCCGTGTCTTCCACCTGTTTGACTGTAGTGAAGTATTTACAAAATCAACGACATTTTGGAACTCGATCATAATATATATATTCTGCCCAGGTGTTTTGTCACACATCTCCAAACCTGTTTTGTTATAGTAAGTAAGTAGTTTATTCACAACTTAAGCATGTACAGCTCATCGTTATTGTGACATATAATAACAATACATATACATATATATGGAGAATGACAGAAAGTGAATTGATGAATGGTTAACATCGGTAGGTAGGTAGGTAGGTAGGTAGGTAGGTAGGTAGGTAGGTAGGTAGGTATTGAGTAGGTAGGTAGGTAGGTATGTAGGTAGGTAGGTAGGTAGGTAGGTAGGTAGGTAGGTAGGTACGTGCGTATGTACGTAGATTGGTAGGTAGGTAGGTAGGTATACATTTAGGTAGTTAGGTAGGTAAGTAGGTAGGAAGTTAGGTATTGGGTAGGTAGGTAGGTAGGTAGGTAGGTAGGTAGGTAAGTAGGTAGGTAGGTGGTTATGTGGATATATAGTTAGGTAGTTAGTTGGTAAGTAGGTAGGTAGTAGGTAGGTAGGTAGGTAGGTAGGTATTTAGGTAGTTAGGTAGGTAAGTAGGTAGGTAGTGAGTAGGTAGGTAGGTAGGTGGGTAGGTAGGTAATTGGTAGGTAGGTAGGTAGGTAGGTATGTTGATACATAGTTAGGTAGTTAGTTGGTAAGTAGGTAGGTAGGTAGGTAGGTACTTAGATAGGTAGGTAGGTAGGTAGGTAGGTAGGTAGGTGGTTATGTGGATATATAGTTAGGTAGTTAGTTGGTAAGTAGGTAGGTAGTAGGTAGGTAGGTAGGTAGGTAGGTAGGTAGGTATTTAGGTAGTTAGGAAGGTAAGTAGGTAGGTAGTGAGTAGGTAGGTAGGTAGGTGGGTAGGTAGGTAGGTAATTGGTAGGTAGGTAGGTAGGTAGGTAGGTAGGTAGGTAGGTAGGTATGTTGATACATAGTTAGGTAGTTAGTTGGTAAGTAGGTAGGTAGGTAGGGAGGTAGGTAGGTACTTAGGTAGGTAGGTAGGTACTTAGGTAGGTAGGTAGGTAGGTAGGTAGGTAGGTAGGTAGGTAGGTAGGTAGGTAGGTAGGTAGGTAGGTAGGTAGGTAGGTAGGTGGGTAGGTATTGAGTAGGTAGGTAGGTAGGTATATCTATAAAAATAAACATATAAATAACATGCTACGAGACGCGGGTGAACCAAAATGCAGCACTGGCGGTTCATATTTTCACGCAAAAACATCCAGTCGACCCGCGTCGCGTAAAATAGTAATTTCATCACTATTACACTATCTAGAATGTGTATACCGTAATGCGTTTAATCCTTTAGAACAATGGACCACTCGATATAGTAAACTTGATACATTTTAGTCAAAATGGCCCCTTCTATAGATCGAGGGGACACAGGCCACGGTCTCAAAAACAGTACTATATAGGTTTCTCTAAACTTAGCAAACAGTACAGTCCCCGGTGAACTGCCACCTATGCGGCATTTCATCTGGGTCTATAATGTTTGTAGAGTTCTCCATTCTTCAAAGGGTTTGGGTACGCTATGACAGCGACGTAGCTATAGCCTTACATATAAATATACAAGACCATAACCAGTCGCTTTCTCATACATACTTGTCTAAGTCACCTTTCCCTGTGGAGATGCCTTGCCGAAATACGAAAACGCAAGACATTTCCTGGGAGACAATTCATCTGATCGACAGTACAGCCCCAGACAAGGTACACACATGTTCCTTTGTCTATGATTGCCCTATCTATCAATATTTTTAATCTATTATTTCTTATTCCAAAAATCATTTATGTTCAAAAACTAACTGTTATGACGATTAGTCATGTATGTCATGCATGATGGTCTCCGGCGATACACTGCATGTTGCAATATCTCGCCAGGGCCCATTTTGCGTGTCATGGTATCTGAGCTAAACATTCATCAAACACAAGAAATTCTGCTTTTTGAGGCACCGTGTCCCTGCTGGCCTTTTACTGATTATTTAGTAAAGATTTTCTGGTTTGAAAAGCCTCAATAATATACTTTGCTAATTTTTTGAGATTCGAAAGACTGTCGTCATTGAATAGTTGGACTAATTTGAACATACTTGGCCTTTGGTGGTAATATCGCTTTAAGTGTTGGTTTCTGATATGTGTATACTTGGGACAAATTAATATAAAATGAAAAACATCTTCAATTTCATTTCGGTCACATACAGTGCATTTTCTCTCACTTCGTTCAATTCCACGATGCCTACCAAGTTCAATTTGCAGATCATATGAAGCTAATCTTATTTTTGACAAAGCTCTTCTATACCTGATGTTCACTAATTTATGCAGATAAGTAGCTGTGCAAATTGTTGGACAAATTTCTTTGTAAAACTCTAATGAACTGGATACCAATATTTTTGCATTCCAGACTGTTAAATATTGATCCCTCACCCTTTGTTTGAAAACAGGAATAAATTTTGAATCATCAACTGAGTCTGGGTAAGTCCAAACATCGTGAAAACCAGACCTTTGGAGCAACCCCCTCACTTGGGATACCCAATTTATAGTATTTTCATTATTAAGACATTCATTTGTGTTGTTTTACGGGTGGAAAAAACTTACCATACAATTCAAAGATGGCCATCGAACGAATCGTTACGACATATACGATGATGACGTAGGTTGTTACTCCTGTTAAATCTACTCAGGGATTTGAAAAGAATACTTGCAAATCACAGAGAACCATGTGTTAAACAATGGGAATGTAATTGTAGAATGTGTGTAAGAAGTCACATGTAAGAAGTGCTAACTTATATTGTATTACAGTAAAACCTGTCTTAAGCGGCCACTCAAAAATAGACAAAACATAGATCTTAATGACAAATGGAAGCTTAATGAAGGTTGAAAGTATTGCAGAATGCTCTCATTGGAGCATTCTGCAATTCTTTTGTCCTGCATTAAGGGATAATCGGTCGTAAAAACCAATTTGTGGTCATCTTTTTGAGATTTTACTGTATTTAATTTGATGTATGTAAAAAAATGGAGCAAATAGTGTTTAGTTGGAATGCACTAAAACCATCAAGTTTTTTGTCACAGGGCTTCACCCCTGGCCCCATACAGGGGAAGTACCCCCGAACCCTTCCAGAGTGCGTACTCTATAAAACGCCTCAGTGTGTGTAAGAGGTCACATGTTAGAAGTTCCAACTTATATTGTATTATTGTCACTGCGAATTGTTTTTATCTTTGCTCAATAGTTTTATACCCAGATCCATGCGCGGATCCAGAAAGGTTTGCCAGAAGGGGTCCAACTTTGACAACGTTTTTTTTTCTTCTTTTCTTTTTCTTTTAGTTGATGAGGGGAGAGAGGATCCAAATACCACTATAAGCCATCATTGGCCCGCCAGCGAAACGCCATCGGCCCGTCATTTAAATGGCGTTTCGCTGGCGTGCCGATGCTATCGCTAAGAAACCCTATATTTTTGTAATTTTTCAGGGAGGTTCCCTGCCCCCTCCTCTGGATCCACCCATGCAGATCGGAAGTTGTCTTCTTATTTACGGAATGGTTGACAGATATATTCGTACGGAATAATCCTAGTGTACTGGCATTATTGAATTAAACCAAACCCTAAACGTTGATCTATGTTTTTGGTGATGCTTTATGTCCCGGTCAACATTTGTACAATCCAATTGGTACGTTTCCTACGTTGAAGCAGTACTAAGACGAGGATAAAGTGTCTTGCTGAAGGATACAAAACAGCGCCACCGGCGAGGCTCGGGACAGTTCCCCCCCCCCCCTCCCCCGCCCCGATCTCAAGTCAATCACTTTATCACTGAACCACTGTGCTCCTCAATTGCTTGTTGAAGAAAGATTGATTCCATTTTAACAATACATATTCATATTTCATTTATTAGAGTCAGCAGTAGTAATGGACGGTGTCGTCCATTACTACTGTCAGCATCTGAAATATTGGTACTAATCACAAAGACAAGCAACAAAGGATTAGAAGAAACTGTGCTGATGCACATTCTCCAAAAAAATGTTTATGTCTACATATGAACAGACGTCCGTCCGTCTGTCCACAGAAAATGGAGCCCAAGGCTGATTCGTGAAACTTGATATGAGGGCCACTTGGGGATATAAAGCTTAAGCATGCTCTGTTATTCTTTTGGCCGGACAAAAGTGTGGTTTCTATGGCAACGGATATACATTATCAAAGATTAAAATAAAATTATTTAAGCTAGGGATAAGCCAGATTATGTGAAACGCTTTTAACCAGAAGGAGAATGATTTATTGCTTGGAATCCTGCTGTAACTTCTTTGCCTTATTTATATCTTCTCAATTCTCAATTGGCACTCATATTTTCATTGAGACCACCTAGACAGGATGTCCTGAAAAGCTCGAATTAAATATGGAATGAAAAACTTGTCATAAATTTAACACAATTATTTATCTTTCCAATGGAAACCATGTTCAGCGCACGAATCACATGTCGCCATTGTAATGCAATCAGACGAGAGTTACTCAGTGCGGTCTGATTTAAACTGTATTGGTTTCCCGCCATAACAATATGGCGCTCTTCCACGAGCTGGAAAACCACGCGCGTTGCAAGAACAGTGCTGTTTTGAATGCTTATTTAATGGAGATGCATACATATGGTTAAGATGTTGATAATTTTCAATTTATGATTAATTTCTCGCCAAGAGCATAATGAAATCTGCATGTTTTTGTCGTCTGTGTGCTGTTTTATGTTCCTTAGATGCATATCCTGCCAGACACGAGACTGCAAACGAAACAGATTTGAAACTGAAAAGCTGCATTGAAAATTTGAAAGGAAAACCAACAATTGCCAATAACAAAGAACAATTAATAAGTTGTTTTTGCAGCAACCGGCAGATGGCTGTTTTGTTCAACTTAGAATCAAATCTTGACGGCAAGCTCTGCAAAGAAAGTTCGTAATCTTTCAGACGTAATGTCAAGATTCCATAGAGCTTTAGAAATGGTCTTTTAATCAACCTGTGTTATTAGATAATTGCCAGAGCAGGATTTTTTCATCGTTCCAGGATATTAGGTAATTTGCATGAAGAAACTGTAGTTAAATTTACTGATATAATGAAGTAGAAGTAATCGTGGAACCGTAATTTGAAATGCAGGCCACGTGGTTTCGAATGAAACAAGCATATGCATAGGATATGATCTTAGACGTTCAACATGTTGGCCTGTCGTTCAAAATCATGGAATCTTTTGTAAAAACCGTGAAATAAATGCACCAAGAGACGCTCGAAATGAAATTGCATGTGCATGCTTTGCTGGGCTGCAATTTGCAGAAAGAGATGCATATGCTTTGCTTTAGATTGGCCGATGCAGCAGCATCTTTTTCCAGAAAAAATTCTTGTCGCCGATAGGAAAAAGTTTCTTGTGCAGCACACCTGCACCCTCACATACACATAAAGCAAGCAAAACAGATGCATAAATATACCACTATATCATTTGTGACAATCTCACATCGACAGCCCGCTAATCAGAGCATGCGCAATGAGAGAAAAAGATCGGTTGTGGTTACAGCCTAGAGGGTATTTTCTCCCTTTTTCTCCAGCTTGCATTGTTAGTTGTTAGCTATGAATTACGACATTTCTATTTTTCTAATAATCACTCAAAAAATCGAGATTATTGGCTCTAAAGATATCAATATTTCTGTCATTTGTCCATTGAAGAGGAGCATTAAAGTCAAGGAGAATAAGGGATGAATTATTCATTACCACTCCAGTGTAAGGGCAACTGGTAACCCCTATAAAATCATTGAAGCCTTCATTCGAAGACTACATCAAGCAGCAATATGGCTAATAGAAAAGCAAATAAAAACAAATGAAACTGCTCAGCGATCAAGTTAAATAACAGATGGATCTAAAATATTATTCAACCGTTATGTCATTTTCAAGAGCAGTTATAAAATCTCCTTGACATGGGTCAAAAATCAGGAAATCTACTGCAATAGAGCTCTTCATTAAAGAGCTGGGACAGCACTAACGGGTATGTTAATATCGCTTAGATCTGTAATTCTTTACAAATGAGGCTATTAATGTCGAAATCTATGCTGATTTAAATTTTATAGCGTTTTATTGCTACCCACATTGCGACAAAAGGCAATGAAATTAAAGCCATGGACGAAACATTTGGTGATAAATGATGATATTATAGATCTTCCCTTTTTGTAGCTTTAGGGAACAAAACCAAACAACAATGAATAAGTATAAATAAAGTTAAGGGATGCCTTTGATGGCTTGTGTATGCCATTTCTAGTTAAATCACTTCAAAATGAGGACATTTACAAGGCAAACAATAAAGTACCAAAATTACTACCCAAAATATTACATTTATCCAGCATAAATGCTATAAATTTGCTATGGTGGTATATAGATATAGACAGTATTAAATCCACGGTAAGTACTTTTGCAACCCTACCCGATTTTGAACAAGAAATGGCGCCAAACTTTCAAAAGTTTTGCATCCCGTCTTGCACTGCGCATCTATTATGTAAACATCCGCTTCATATGCAGTGCATTGTAATTAAAATGCACTATTGTATGCAAGAATCAATAGCTTTATAGCAGCCGTATGCGACAGCACCATTCATTGTAGGGAAGCCTGGAGCGATGCAGTATCACCATTTCTCTTGAATAGTGTCCCCTTTTATACCTTGTAACCCGTACATGAGTGCATTAACAAACAGTGAAGACACTGTTGAGATGGTACTGTATATGGCATCTTACCAGGTTCTTCAATATTTGCTTATTCATCGTACTATTACTGCCAAAAACAGTATGCAATTTGAAGTTCTAACTTCTGACCAATCCAAGTATTTGAGCCGGTTGGTACAAGTTGTTATATGCGTTCAGCGAAAATTGAATCCAGTATGCGGATCCGCGCAGTCTGATCAGAGTCTTAGTTTTTCGCATGTAGAAACGTCGGGCACTTGGTAACCCATAGAGCGCCCATCAAAGACTCTGATCAGCCTGCGCGGACGCGCAGGCTGGTCTGAGTCTTCGATGGTCGCACATGCCAACCTGTAGCTGTTATTGGACACCAGCTCAATTATATTACATACCATTCAAACGTATTAGTAAATATGTAGGCATCAATCAGTATACAAATGATTTAACGCTGTCAAACAATGTTGGCTACCCTCTTGATAGACAAAACCATGAAACCGGTACCAGTCGCAAACATACAGGTCCGGATGGGCAACATTTTTGCGTGAAAATTTGTAATCATTTTCTACCCGCCAATTAAAACATATGCTGTTGGTGCTCAAAAGAACCGTCTCACTGAGAAGTTCCCATTCTGAAAAGGGGCGCAATTGAAGAGAACCATTGCTTGATCCAGTAGTCTCCCTTTGATGTGCGTGACTTTTACAGCGTTCTGGCTACGCTTTTGCCACGTTCTGTGGCATTTCATCTTGGGTTTCACTGTTGAGGCTTGTATAGGAGGTACCAAATATTCCATATCCCTTGAAGTAAACAGGTACTTACCTCTATTAAACTGGCAAATATGCCCATAATTAATTTTACTAAATATTCAAATCCCTGAAAGTAACCAAATTATTAACAACTTGAGTATCCCTTATGCCTGGAAGTAAAATGGGTAGTATTCTATATCCATGGAAGTAAAATGGCTTAAATACTGTTTCCCTAAAACTCCTATACATGCCTCACTGTTTGTCATAGTGCATGTACCGGGTATACAATTGTTTAACAGTGCAAAAAGCCCAGGTGAACTGCGTCTACATGTACGTGTACGACCTTAGATCACCATTCGACTTTATGTCCGTGTTCGCTTGATTAAATTAAGATACAATGTCATGTAATACTGTCTATTAATAAGTTTCCATTAAAATGGGCAATACTGAGTCATAGATCGTTACTTAACGTTAATTATTTACTCGCACATGCATGACACATTTTGATGTTCACAAAAATGTACATGTATCTGGTATGATATTACACAAATCAGTTTATTATCGCTGTTGAACTAAAAAAGAACTGCCACAACTAATTTAGGTCTATTTTTATTAGAAATGCCATCGGCTATTTCTTGCGACAGTTTGGGATTTAAAAATGCATCTGGGGTTTCGCCTTACAGTTATCATAAATGCACAAAGGGATACAAATTACAGGGAGCAGCGATTCGACCATTCGATGAAAATGTTGTTTAATTGCAGAATTGTCGTCATTTTGGCGTCAGTGCTTTGAACTGCTTTCCGCCATCGTTATGCTCAGTTCCACGGCAAAAATGTGAGGTAAAACCTGTCTTAAACGGCCACCTAAAATAGACAAAGCAATGGTCTTAGTGACAAATGGCAGCTCAATGAAGGTCGAAAGTATTGCAGAATGCATTCTGCAATACTTTTGACCTGCATTAAGCGATAATAATTGGCCTTGAAAACCAATTTTTGGTCTTTTTGAGAGTGACAGTTAAAGACCGGTTTTACTGTATCTCCAATCGCTGTTGATGCGGGACCCAGTGGCACAGTCGAGTGCGCTGGTACATGTAGCTGGGGTACAAGTTGACCAGTTACCCTCACACCGGACGGTGCCACTGGGTTTGGCGTCAACAGACGTAACCAACCAAAGGCAACAGGAGATAGAGAAAACCTAAATCATAAACAAGGGTTGAATTAAACTGAAATATCCTTATGATTTATCACGAGAGTAAAATATGGACTTGTGACGACTTTGATTTTGAAATTGTCAATTTCCCATTTTTAGATGGTGATGTTCCTCGCTCTACATCCTATTGAGTCTATATCGCTCAACTCATTCGTTTTGCTAGAGCATCTAGCTATGTAACTGACTTCAACACTCGCAATACATTGTTAACATAGAAACTTCGTAAACACGGCTATCGGAATCGTAAAGAATTTCTAGCGATAAGGCGAGCACTCTCCCTAAACGAGACGTTCGTTTTATTTTGTTGAAATAACGACTGGAGAAACTAGGCACATTCAACAAATATATATAGACGAGCCGTCGATGCACGATTGCCCCCAATTTGTATATTTAAAACGGGTTTTCCAACTCTACTTCTTATTGAATGAGAATTTATTTCGATCATCAACTGTGCTTGTTATTCATTAACATATATGGGAACTAGACCGTTAAACAGGGAACCACGCTTTGTACAGTAAAACTATTTATACAGTTGATGTACAATAAAAACGACCATTTTGCATAGTGGTCTATTTTTGTCAGATATTAATGTCTTCTTTCGCTTATACAACCCCTTTCCCCCCCTAGACCCAAGACGCCATTTACATATGTTATATATTTGTATAGCGACATTTAATTGGCCAAAGGGCATCTTGGGTCTAGGGGGGGGGAAAGCATCTAAAAACAAACTGAAAGACGCTAGTTTCATCTTTTCAATGACAAACGTCACAATTTTAAGTATATTTCGTACGCATGTGCAGAAGAAATACCGCAATGTTTTGGAAATGAAGGGCACTTATATTCTTAATATTTTAGCACTTTTACTTTTTGAAAACCTGCAAAGGATTTACTAAAAGTATCGTCTAAACGGCACCCAGTCTAAAGACGTAAAATGAGGGGTTGGAGTAGAAGGCGCAAGTTTTCACGGCTTTGTAAATGATGGATGGCTTTGAAACCTATTTTGATGCTTTCTATGCATATTTTACTACCGAACCAGTCCAATTTTAAAAATTTTTAGGGCAATTTGAAAATTTAGGTTTTGTGATCATGTCAACTAGGGAAAATATACGCCTTATCGCTAGAGCTCCTTTCACAAGTCCTTTTCTAAATTTTATAGACGATACTATGATTTGATATCTAAATTCCAAATTGGACTTAAATCTCGCTTGCACCAAGGACTTTCGGAACCTGAATTCTATGATGACTTGGTGAATAAATTGAAGAAGATTGTTGGCTCTAATAATTTTTCAGCGCAGTTCTTTAAACTAATTTCCCATTATAAAAAGATTGGCTATAACATTATTGTATTGCAACAGACTGCATGCTTGGTGGTCTGGCAACTTTGCTTTCCTCTTTAATTGCACGCCGGTGGGTCGGACTTCTGATTCTATGACGGTTCTGACTTAAAGACTTATCTATTGATTAGATGGTAGGGGCCTGATGCGTTGGCTGTTTGTCGGGCCCACCGGGGTTTACCTGTTGGATTTCTTTTGCTCCGGTATTCAGTTTTATTTACTGTTGTGACCTTATCTTTGCTTTATCTCCTTTTTATATCTTGATTTATATGTTCTAGGAGATGATGCATTGATAAGTTGGAGGTCTTTCATGCAAATCAAACATCTATGTGTCTTGACTCACATCTGAACTAAGGGTGAGGTTGGTGCACTGTTAAACCGGTTAAAGACCTCCAGTAAAATATTTTACTGTCCGTTCCAAGGCAGTACTTCTTTTGTGGATCTTTAATATTTTTTCTGTCTTGTGTTTGCTATGCCTTTGTACGCGTCTGTTTATATGTGCCTTGTGGTCACCTGCTGGGAAAGGGCTGACCTCTTGGCTTTCGTTTGTGGTTTCTTACTGTGAGTTTGTTACTCTCCCATTGGTATCCTGGGTCAGGTGTGGTACTTGATTGCATCGATTCCTGATCTTTGCACCCTTTCTTACTTTGAACAAAACTGAAATATCCTTATGATTTATCACGAGAGTAAAATATGGACTTGTGGATACGCACTATCTGAACAGTATTTTTGTCAATACATGATTTCTCCAGGTAAGTTTTCTCCACCGGCTGTTTATCTCTTTTCATGCTTGATTTTGTCAGAAAAGGTGCTTCAGGACTATAGGTTTGATGGAAAATGGAAAATTGTGGTACCCAAATTACCTTGTTGACAGAAATTGATGCCCCCTCCCTATACTGGATCCGCGCATGGGTGTCTTCTTTTCTACGACGTTTATCATGACATGCTGTAGCCATTTTGGACGCATTTGCATTTGTTATTATATTGCATTATCATGTTTCCACTGTAGTCTCACGTTGAAAAGCTGGGGTCAGATTCCACGGAATTGACAGAGGAGTGTGGAATGAAACAGTGAACCCGAGGGATGGATGTTTCAAAGCCATGATAGATTCATTTTCAGGCATACTTTTTATATTCCATAATTTTATCAAACTATTAAAGCGTTCGTGTTTCTAAAATCGCCGAGACAAATGCTACATGTTGCCGATATTTTGACATCGCAATGACGTCACTTGACTACCATTTGCGCGACTTCCAATGCATTCATCGGCTTATTCCGAGGCTTGACTCAGACCTCTAATGTACAATGTAAGGCATAATTGATCACATGATAAATGATATCAAAGAAATCAAGCCAGGGAAATCACGTTAACGCAACTGCAGCAAATGGACAACGTAGCCTACAGCCTCCTGCTTGGAAGACAGATTACCGTTTTGAAGACGGATCCATGCGGATTTTAAAGGAATGGATAGGTAAGGATGTTTTGATTTGGGCCTCGGCGCGAGAAAACCTGTCTTCGGGGGTTTGCGAACAACACAGGCGCAGACCAGCCTGCGCATCCGCGCAGTCTGATCAGCGCCTTTGTTATTCGCAGTTTGGAAATTACCGTATTTAAGCTTGCTACGAGCGAAATTTCATTTTTCTAGCTAGTCTTTGTAGCTGAGCAGGCTGGTTTGAATCTCACGTTGTCGGGAACCCCGAAGACAGGTTTTGCCGCGACGAGGCCCATTTCATAAACAATGAGTGAATGTATGGACTTCTGTTGCTGATGGTGAATATGTCTGATGACTTGAGATACTGCAGCAGCAATCTGAATTTGAGCCGTGGCATGTGATTTCCAACAATGTGACAGTTTGACAAGTGTAGACTCAGACAAGCCTGTGCAGCCTCCTATTAAGCCTAGAAGCTCCAAATTATGTTCAGTCAGTACCTGAACAGTTGTAGAATATTCAAACGACTAGCAAAGGTTCTGATCAGACTGCGCGTATGCGCAGGCTGGTCTGATCCTTTGCTGGTCACACATACCACATTGTTGGAAATCTCATGTCACGGCTCATTTGTTTCACGCCTAAATAAGTCATTTGTCAGCTCGTCAAATATATGTTTCAAGAAAACAGCATAAAAATAGATTTCTGCTCCATCCATACGTCTACGAAACAAACCATATTATAGTCACTTGCTTCCACTAAAACTACAAATATTCATCACCAGTTCTGCAAAATTTGGCCTCACAGGTCGGTTCAATAAACGAGCTGCGCGCCCCTGAAGAGACCCAGTGTCTGAAAAAATGATGTCTCTACCGACAGTTCACTTTTTAATCGGATGTAAACGAGGAGAGATCAGAGATGATAGGCGACAACACCGACGACCGCTGTGCATTATGGTTTCATCTTCAAGATAGACGTTTTTGATGCCTCGACGAAGGCAACGTCAGAGGATTCTATTTCATGCTTTTTTTTATTGTTATTCCGCGTCCATACACAATCATAGAATCTGTTCGCCTGTTGTATTCAATCTGTCATCAGTATATTAAATATGTTTATTGCTGACAATTAAAACAAACACACCTGTTTTAATATGCGCAACACCGAATACTGTGAGATATACTGGTGTTGACAGTTCTGATCTCGCGATTCACAGTAGCAGGGTAGCTCAGGTCGTCTCCAAACCAGCCTTTTTGTCCATCTGTCTGTCTGTCTGTCTGACTGCCTGCACTCCCATCTCTCTGTCCGTTTTCTGTCTTCCTTCCAGCCTGCCTACCCTGCATATTCCAAACCACGCTTTTCTGTCAATCTGTCTGTCTGTCTGTCCATTTTCTGTCTTTCTTCTAGCCTGCATTAACTGCCTGTCCCCAATCCGCCTTTCTGTCCATCCATCTGTCTGACAGCCTGCCCTCCCATCTGTGTGTGTGTCTGTCTGTCCGTTTTCTGTTTTCCTTCTAGTCTGCATTAACTGCCTGTCCCAAACCACGCCTTTCTGTTGGCCCGTCAGTCTGACTGCATACCTTCCGTCGGTCTGCCTGTTTTCTGTCTTCTTTCAAGCCTGTCTACCCTGCCTGTCCCAAACCACGCATTTCTGCCCGTCTGACTGCCTGTCCTCTTGCCTGTCTGTCTATTTTCTGTCTTCCTTTCAGCCTGTTTTACCTACAGGTCCCAAACCCAGCTTTTCTGCTCGTCTGTCTGTCAGAGTGTATGTCCTCCTGTCTGTATACCTGTCCTTTTTCTGTCTTTCTTCCAGCCTGCATACCCTGCATGTCCCAACCCCTGCCTTTCTGCTCGTCTGTATGACTTTATGTCATCCTGCCTGTCTATCTGTTCGTCTGCTTATGCCCCCACTTGGAAAAGTTGAAAGGGCATATTGTTTTGGGCTCATCTGTCCTTCGGTCCATCCATCCGCCAGTCGGTGCATCCGTGTGTCCATCCGTCTCTTCAAAATTTAAGATAGGCTTTGAAATTTCATAAGTTAATTCCTCATCAACAAATAACTGACATAATAATTATATTTTTTTTCAATCTGGATTATCTCCCTTTTTATAAGTTATTGCCCTTTGCAAATTTTAACATAGAAAACTTAATACCTCAAAGACTATTACAGCGAGGAGCTTAAAACTTGGACAGCTGATAGAAGATAATGAGTAGATTACCTGGTGAAAATCAAAATTTCTTTTTTATGAGTCATTGCCCTTTGCAATTTGAACATAGAGTACTCCGTCCGTTAAAAATTTAAGATAGGGTTGGGAATTTCGAAGATGGATTCCTCATTAAAAATAAACTGACCTGCATTTTTTTAAGTCTGGATTATCTCCCTTTGTGGAGTTATGTCCTTTTAAAAGGATCATAATAAAATTTTGTAATCAGAATATCTCAAAAGCTATTACAGCTAGGAGCTTCGTACTTGGTCAGCTGATAGAAGATAATGAATGGCTTTCATAATTGAAATTAAAAAATGCTTTATTTTTAATGAGTTATTGCCTTTTGCAAATTTTAACACAGAAAAATTGATAACTCAAAAACTATTACAGCGAGGGCGTTCAGACTTGGTCAGCTGATAAAGGATAATGTGTAGATTACCTGGTATCAATTTAAAAAATGTTTTATTTTTATGCCCATATCTTGAAAAAAAGTGATTTGGCATATTGCTTTTGGCTTGCCCCTGTCCGTGTGTGTGCGTGTGTGTGTGTGTGTGTGTGTGTGTGTGTGTGTGTGTGTCCGTTCGTTCAAAAATAATTATTTAATATATGGATTTTTAAATTTCATTAAAGGATTACTTGTCAAAAAAATAACTGACCCATATTTTTAAGAATGAATTATCTCCCTTTGTGGAGTTATGGCCCCGTTTAATGGGTAATAATGATTTTTTCAATCAAGAAATCTCAAAAGTTATTCCAGCTAGGGGCTTTAATATAAACTTTGTCAACTGATAGAGGATAATGAGTAGATTACTTGGTGATACTTAAAAAAATCAGTTTATTTTTTTCGAGTTATTGTCCTTTGAAAATTTGGGTAGTGAAAACTTGTATTTAAGATAAGGAATTTTGTGATCGAAATATTTTGAAAACCATTACAGCTAGTCACTTCAGAATTTGTCAGTTGTTAGAAGATAATGAGTAGATTACCTGCTGAAAATTGATTTGTTGTCATTTTTTCGATTTATTGCCCTTTGCAAATTTCGCCTATGAAAATTTGTATTAAAGATATCTTAAAAAAATGTTAAAGCTAGCAGCTTCAAACTTGCTCAGCTGATAGGGAATTATCAGTAAATGATCTGGTGAATTTTTTTGGAGAAAATATTTATTTTTTTAAGGAAATTGCCCTTTGCAAATTTAGCCATTGAAAACTTGCAAAAGAGATATCTAAATAACTATTATAGATAGAAGCTTCATATTCAGCTGATTCGGAATGATGGAGTAGAAAAGCTAGAAGAGCACCATCCTCATGGGCAAGCAAATGGCTGTGGGTATAGTGTTTCATAAACACAATTTCTAGTTTATATATTCCTTCCAGCTTGCCTACCCTGTCTCCTTTCTGTCTGGCTATCTGTCTGACTGCCTGCCCCCTGTCTGTCCATTTTCTGTCTTCCTTCCTGTCTGTCTACTGCAAGACAGATAGACAGCAAGACGGGCTGAGGACAGATATGGTAGGCAGGCTGGAAGGAAGACAGAAAACTGGCACATAGTCATGCAAAGGGGCAGACAGACAGACTGTCAAAAAACGGGTTTGTGGACAGTTAGGGTATGCAGGCTGAAAATGACAGAAATAGGATGGACAGACAAGCAGACAGAAGGACAGACAGTCAGACAGACAGAAAGGAGGCGGCGTTGGGGACAGAAAAGGTAGGCCAGCCAGAAGAAAGACATAAAATGGAGAGACAGGCAGAAGGCAAGCAGTAAGACGGGCAGAAATTAAGGGGTGAGGACAGACATGGTGGGCAAGCTAGAAGGAAGACATAAAACCAACAGACAAGATAGACAGAACGCCGCACAGATGGGCAGAAAGGCAAATTTGGGGACAGGCATGGTAGGCAGGCTGTAGGAAGAAAGAAAATGGACAGACAAACATACAGACAGGAGGGCAGGCAGTCAGTCAAACAGACATGCAGAAAAAGAAGGGTAGGAACAGACAGGGTATGCAAGCTGGATGAAAGACAGAAAACGGACAGACAAACAAACGCTTAGACAGACAGGCGGACAGAAAGGTGGGGTTGGGAACAGGTAGGGTATGCAGGCTGGATGGAAGACAGAAAATGGACACAGACAGGCAGACAGATGGGTAGAAAGGCAGGGTTGGGGACAGACAGGGTACGTAGGCTGGAAGCAAGATGGGCAGACAGACAGACAGAAAGGCACACAGTCAGACAGACAGATAGTCAGAAAGGCAGGGTTAGGGACAGGAAATGTAGGCAGGCATAAAGAAAGACAGAAAAGGGAGAGACAAGCAGTAGACAGGCAGTCAGACAGAGAGACAGGCAGAGAGGCGGGGGAGGGACAGACCCAGACAGACTGCCAAACAGATATACAGAAGGCAGGGTTTGGGACAGGCAGGGTAGGCAGGCTAGTAAGAAAATAAACAGACAAACAAACAGACAGGAGGGCAGGCAGGTAGACAAACAGATGGGCAGAAAAACATGGGTGATGACAAACTGGATATGCATGCAGGAAGAAAGACAGAAAATAGACAGCTGGACAGGCGGCAGGAGGACAGATACTCAGACAGACAGATGGACAGAAAAGCAGAATTGGGGTCATGCAGGAAAAAAGACTGGAAGTAGGACAGAAAACGGACAGACAAACCGCGCATATTGAAACAGATATTTTTGTTTTGAGAGTAAGCAATAAGCGTATTTAAGCCAACATTTTTTAATGATGGCAGATGTGGCTCATTGAATTGAAAAGTAGATATTTTAAAACTACAAATGGAGAGCGGACTATATGTTAGTGTAGTGGCGTGAATTGAAAAAAAGAAAGCATGAAATAGATTCCACTGACGTTGCCAGTGTTGAGGCATCAAAACACGTTTTTCTTGAAGACGAAACCATAATGATGAGTGGCCGTCGATGTTATCCTCGAAACTCTCTCATCTGTCCTCGTTTACATCCGATTAAAAGTAATCTGTTGGCAGATACATCATTTTTCAGACACCTGGTCCATTCAGGGGTGCGCAGTTGGTTAATTAAACCGATCTGTGAGGTCAAATTTTGCAGAACTGCTGATGAATAATAATACATTTTGTATATTTAGTGGGAGCAAGTGACTATACTAGTATTATGATTTAGAACTGTTCTCAGATGGACTGTGGAGTTCTGAATGATACAACCAATGTACTGATAAGACGTGACGTCCAGGGTAGATAACAAGGGTGAGATAGGATTTTCCATGCACCCAGAATAACTTAAAGACTTATCTATTAATGAGGTGGTAGGGGCCCGATGCTTTGGCTGTTTGTTTGGCCCACTGGGGTTTACCTGTTGGATTTCTTTTGCTCTGGTATTCAGTTCTATTAACTGTTAAGTCCTTATCTTTGCTTTACCTCCTTTATATTCTAGGAGATGATGCATTGATAAGTTAGGGGTCTTTCATGCATACCAAGCATCTTTGTGTCTTGATCCACATCTGAACTAAGGGTGAGGTTGGTACACCGTTTAACCGGTTTAAGCCCTCCAGTAAAATATTTTACTGACTGTTCCAAGGCTGTTCTTCTTTTGTGGATCTTTTATGTTTTTTTTTTCTGTCTTATGTTTGCTGTGCCTTTGTACAGGTCTGTTTATTTGTTCCTTGTGGTCACCTGCTGGGAAAGGGCTGACCTCTTGGCTCTCGTTCGTGGTGTCTAACTGTGAGTTTGTAACTATCCTGGGTCAGGTGTGGTACTTGATTATATCGATTCCTGAGCTTTGCACCCTTACTTACTTTCGTGCAATGTCTGAATCATTTTAAAAACTTTTTCCTGTATGTAAGGCCACTACTAGTACAGACAAAAGTGCATTTTTAAATTTTGCAATATCTTGTTGTGATTTATGATATGCGTGCTAACATCATACTTTAGACATTGTCTAGACGGTAGTTGTTTCTATAAACTGAAACGGTTTAAGAGTCCCCTAAAATTATTGTTAGAGAATGCATTATTTAGAACCAGAACTAATAATCCAAGGGCCAATAATGGAAACCTCCCCCTAACGGGATTTTGTAACACCTATATATTTTCGAAGCTTAGGGTATATGTTAACAAACCCCGGTTGTTAGACAAAAATCTGATAATTCCATGGCAACCACCAACATTTTGATTTTTTGATAATAATCCCATTATTCTAAAAAAAAAACTCGTTTATAATGTTTGTAAATCAGTCTAAGGTAGTTGCCATGGAAACATGCCGTTAGTTTGATTATCCAGCATCGGATTTTTGTCCAAAAACCATGATTTGTTAACATATACCCCAAGCTTCAAGAAAATATAGGTGTTACATAATCCCGTAAGAGGGAGGGTTTCCATTATTGGCCCTTGGACTTTTTGTTCTGGTCCTTGAAAATGTATTCTCTAACAATGATTGGTGGACTCTTAAACGTTTCAGTTTATAGAAACAATTACCGTCTAGAAAATGTCTGTATTATGACGTTAACACACATTGCATACGTCACAACAAGAAATTGCAAAATTTTAAAATGCACCTTTGTCTGTACTTGTCGTGGCCATGCATACAAGGAAATAGCTTTCGAAAATATATTTAGGCATATACTACGCAACAAAAGTGACATAAACGGTATCTTTGACGTTGTCTACTTTTCTCAGTTGTTGGTTTATTAGATATGATTTTACTGCATGTCAATGCTCAAGCTCACAAGTCCACCGTCACTACATAGTTTTTGAAGCACAAGGGCGTGTCTACCACACCATATTTACTCACCCGACGTCGTCCCTTGTGACTTCTTTTTATTTCTGAAACTGAAAGATTTCTTGAGGGTCGCGGATATCACAACAGAAATACTATAGTGTCATACCCCAAATTACTGTGAAGGTGCTTTTACATAATTGGATCAAAAGGTTAAAACTTTACATAAAGGTAATGGGTGAATACTTCGAAGCTATGGAAAAAAGCCCTGTGCTTATGTTATTTTGTGTTTTACAGGCAAAGTTGCAATGCTTATTGAATCTCAAATATCGTCTATATCTGCACCACATTTGTCCAGCAGTAGAAATCAACTGCCTCCAGATAATGACATCTGAGATTCGACCTGGGTACATGAAAACTCTTATCTCACCCTTGTTATCTACCCTGGACGTCACGTCTGATCAGTACATTGGTTGCATTATTCGGAACTCCTCGGTCCAGCTGGAAATAGTTCCGAATCGGTAGATTTTGTAGCCAGCCGAAGTAAAATCGATTATGAGTTTTTTTTAATTTATCAACGGTACAGCCGCTTGTTTTGAAGACAAATTACCGTTTGAAGACAGATCCTCTCGCATTTTACAAGGAAGGAGTAGGTGAAGATTTTTTTTTGTATTTCATAAACAATGAGTGAATCTATGTACTTCTGTTACTGATAAAGAAGTTGTCTGATGACTAGAGATACTGCAGCAGCAATCTGAATTTGTTTCACGCCTAAAAAGGACACTTGTCAGCTCATCCAAAAGTACTTTTCAAAAACGTTGCATAAAATAGCTTTCTGCCCTATCCGTACGTCTACGAAACAAATCAGTTTACTAGTATAGTCACTTGCTCCCACTAAATATACACAATTTATTAATATCCATCAGCAGATCTGCAAAATTTAACCCCACAGGTCGGTTTAATAAACGAGCTGCGCGCCGCTGAAGAGATCCGGTGTCTAAAAAATGATGTCTCTGCCAAAAGATCACCTTTTAATCGGATGTAAACGAAAACAGATCAGAGATTTTGGAGGATAACATCGACGACCACTCATCATTATGGTTTCATCTTCAAGAATAACGTGTTTTGATGCCTCAACACTGGCAACGTCAGTGGAATCAATTCCATGCTTTCTTATTTTTTACTCGCGCCTATACGCTGACAAGGGTGTTAATATTCAGCACAATGCCTGCCTATGGTGTGCAGATTACAAGGGAATTTCCAGCTGAATATCAACTATGTTATAAATCTGCCTTACGGCCCGTAACACGAATTTGCCTTTCATTTTTGATGGAGGTGTTCGTATTATCACAATTATTGTTTATGATGTGTAGATTTAGGATCACCAATCTGATCTTATTGCTCACAATGCGAACTCTTCTTTCATTTTTGACCAAGAGTGTTTATATTTGGCATACCAATTGCTTATGGTATGCTATTGACATGTAAGGGTTCAAATCACCAATATGACATTGGAGTAAAATGTAAAGGTCATATTTATTCAAATATGTAATACGGATTGTAACCTGAACTTCTTTTCCATTATTTGACCGAGGGCGTTCGTATTTGGTACAGTGAATGCCTCTGCAATGTACGAGGGGTGATCCCAAAGTTCTGACCCTGGCGCGATATCTCTGTAACCAGTAATGCGACATGCCTGAAAAACGCACCAAATACAAATAAATTCTTAGTCTATATTCCGCTTTGACAATTTTTGTGTAACTTGAAGGAGCGACCAGAAATCTATCCCGAGACATCCATATCCTAAATACACTGACTTATCAAGCAGACTGTGCATATTTGAGACCTCACAATTCAGACAAGAGCAGTCTCAGCAATTTGTTTTCATGGCTGCTCAATGTTCATCCGTAAGCCTTTATGTCTTGTAAATATGGCGAACTTTCTATATGACCTGGATTTCCTAGGCCCTTGAATGTATGGTTATGCAACTGTCAGCTATGATAAAATTTTGGACCATTTGAAGTTTTGACCGGCCCATTCTGCTGTAACAACAGCTGTATTAAAGGTAAAATTATTTTAGGCAGACATAAATGAACTGATTCCTGTCTGAAGCAATTATCAATAGTTGGTATCGTCGGAGACTGATAGTCACCCACATAAGAAAATTAAAACGAGCCAACAAATTAGGTCAATATTCGGTGGTACACAAATTTGCATGTGTATATCTTAAAATAAAACCCTATCAATTGTCCCAATGTGCACTACATCATAAAACAATGCCATATGGGTTTAAATTGAGCACAACGCATCCGTCTGAAACCAATAGTAATTTTGAAAATTCTTAGTTAAAATCAATCATTTTTTGGTGAAAATAAAACGTTTTACAATTTTTGCAATTAAGATTAAGATGTTTTTTAATAAAAATAATACCGATCTTAAACATTTGCTAATATTAGGTTCTGCATGTTTTTAGTCCAAATTGACAGACAAAAATAAAGTATTCTGCAATGTATTCAAAATGAGGTAGTTGTCAATTTCAATGACGTCATTAGAATTGCGCGTTGAATCGACGCAACCAGTCGCAATTCTAACATTTGAATGGACATTATAAGTAACAAAAAGTAAAAATGCAAAGCAATTTTATTTTGTGGTTTTAAAGATTGGCTTGAAAGATTCAGATTCGAATATTATTATAATTCTATAACACGAAAACAGGCCATGGTAGGGAGTGGACTATATATAATGTGCTTTAATTATTAAACGAAACAGTACAACGAGAACATATTAGCATCATTATAAACTAAAAACCCGTTCTTTTGAATGGTGCATAGTATGCTTCTCAAAAATATCTCTGGTCAAAGCTACAAGGTAAAGATAGGAAATTTTGGACCATCCCTCGTAGATTACCTTGGAGTCATTGGGCTAAGCTTAATTGACTTAAAATCAATTTTATGACTTATAATGTGAACTTTCTTTCATGTTTTGACAGATAGTGTTCATATTTGGCACAAACATTGTTTATGGTTCGTTGCTATAAACTTGGAGTCAAAGGTCAATGATAAAGTTACTGAGAATCTGTCTTCGGCTCGTAACACGAACTCCTCGTCATACGAGTATTTTGGACCCTGGCTGTCTATGATTAGTAGATGACAACAAAAGTTTTTGATTGATGGTAATATATAACTTGGAGATATATGTCAAGTTAAAAAGAATGTCATACTATGCGGTATTTAATGTAACTGTGGATATTTTCGATGGACTTCATCGATTGAACCCATTCTAGTTTCTAATATTTTCAAGACTGAGCCAGCAGAATATTTGATATATTATATAAACATGGCTCCTATTGCGCATGGAGTATTGCATTTTCTAATTATTTTCGTCACGACTGTAGCAAAAACTACAAACATGTTAAAGCAATTTTGGAAGTTTTATATTTCGTAAATAGAATTTAACCCTTTATATAGTGCTGCAGCAATGTGGCTAAAAGTAGCCTAATTTTAGAGGTACCCATACCAGCAGGGTAACAAATACTGTTATATACCAAATTAAAGCTTGGAGTCTGCTTATTTCAAAACTGCGTGATGCCACTTCCAAAATTTTGTGCGAAAGTTTTTACGGCCCTTCAAAAGTATACACCCTAAATTGTTAGTATTCGCTTACTGTGGGCTTCCCAAGCAGGTATTATCCTCATATAAGCTCATAAAAATCTATTTCTTGTAAATTGTGGAGTGGAACATGAACAAATATAAGAATAGAAATTAAATGACAATATGCAGTCCCGTGTTTATCATTTTATGAGGCCATTGAGTACAAAAGCCACGAAAACCTATGACATTGACAAAACATCATTCTGGATGCAACTGCATGTTATCCTGTCCATTTTTTTATGATTTTTACAGTTAGAAAGTGTAAATATTTAATCTATACTATTTTATTATATTAGTCATACTTGGTTGTAGCAGGGTGTGGCTTTTCTGAAACAGGGTGTTACATAGGAGCTCAAATTCGCGTCAAAGTCCATCCATCCGTAAACAATTTACATTAAAGTGAGTTTCTCTGCAGCAACGGTAATTGTTATTAAACATTACATTGTAACTGTCCTCTGCATATTTTTTGAGCGTACATTTAGGCCTGCTGACCTTGACCTACTTTTAACTCTCCAGTGACTTTGACATAAATTGAGGTCCATCCGTCAAAAATGTACATTAAAGTGAGTTCTCTGCAGCAGTGATAGTTGAGAGTGTCAAACCCTGTATAGTAATTGTCCTCTGCATTCTCTTTAAGCTTGCTTTGTGACCTTGACCTCCTTTTAACGTTTCAGGATTTTGACTGTGACAGACATATATATTACTTTACCCCACAGGGCCGTAGGAATAGGGGGGCACGGGGGGGGGGGGGCCGTGCCCCCCAATAATTTGCACAAATATGCTGTATTGCTCATTACAAAGGTCTGTCATTTTAAAAAAAATTATGTGTGCCCCCCCAATCTGTAAAAAAATTTATGTGTGCCCCCCCAATCTGTAATAGCTTCCTACGGGCCTGCCCCAGCATTCCCGCAGAATTATCGTCATGTTGGTTTAGTATAACGTTTTTTTTTCAATACGAGGGCTGTTCAAATATGAATGCAAGTAGCTTCATAACTTTCGTCACATATATGCTACGATAAAATGGTATATGTTTCCATAAAGGGCTACATGTCACCTTTAAACTGGCACCAGACGTAAAGAAAAATACAGTATACTTATCGAGTTATATCCCTTTGGATGAGGGTCACCTTAGCATACTAACATACTCAATGCTTAGAACATACACCAGTGATATAAAGAGCGTATAATTCTTTGATGAAAAGGTGAAATTTCTTGAATTTTTTACGGAAGTATCCCCATATACTTATCTTATGATTCTGTGAAAGTTGCGAAAATCCGAATGTTTTTGTTTAGTTGCATCGATTCGTTTTCACTAAAGTCTCCTTATGTTTGCAAATTTAACGGTAAACAAAATACCTCCTTTCAGTTTTCAGTCAAGCTTATCTCTAACAAAATGCACGAAGCAACATTTAAACTAGTTTTAACTCAAAGACAATATGTTGATCGCTCATACTGAGTTGTTGCTACAAATCATTAAAGGATAGTGGGTAATTTTTAAACGCTGAAAATCATTTTTGTTAAATCAAAACTGCTTAAGAGAAGGGGTTATAGAACTTATACTTAATTTTGTTGTCATAACATTGCGGCTTTCATCTAAATTTGAACGTTAACTTAAAGCTTTACCAAAATATGCATTATTTACAAAAAAATTACTCACCTGGTCTTGAGAACTAGACTTTTTGAACATATTTTAATTAATGTAAGCATATCATTTAGAAGCAGAAAAATGCTTGAAAAATGATATAAAATGTTATAACTCTGTAAATAGAGGACGGAGCGTTGTGAAAACTCCCTTATGACATATTAAGCATGTTTTAAGCAAAAAGCAAAGAAAAAGACACAGCGATGTTCATTATTGCATCAATAGTAGATAACTCAAAATGACGTTTATCATAAAATTAATGACGTCACAAACGTGCCTGTTTACTCGAAATCGAAACAGGATTATATAATTTTTTTCCTGCAAGCAACTTTGTCAATGAACCTTAAACTTGCATCTAAAATTTGGTGCCATTTTGTCTCAAACTTACAAAGATATGACACTATATACACACATGTACCAAAACGTGTATTGCAATTTGCTTCTAAAAACTTCAGTATACAGGAATGGTCTTTATATAAGGGTCTGTAACTCGAGAAATTTAGAGAGTGGCTCTTTATGGTTGGTGTCATTTTAAAGGCGACGAATAGTTCTTTCCAGAAAGGTATAACATTTTGTCGTAGCATTTATGTGAAAAAAGTTATGAAGCTACTTGCATTCATATTTGAACAGCCCTCGTATCAAAACAGGATGAAGCTATATTGCTAAGCTGTATTTGCCATACTCATAAATGAGCTAGTATGTATATGAGACACCATTACTTGTTAAAGACAAAGTGGAATTTCTATAAACCATGAAATTGAGTTCCTCACCAAAGACATTTACAGTCAAATTGGTCAAAAATGCTTCGCAATAAAGGTGTAGTGTATTTATCCTTCAATCCGTCAAAGAGTGATATAAAAGCACATGGTATTCTTTATTTCAAATCACTTGTGTTTTGCGTTGATAACATACAAAATGTGTTTTCTTGTAAAAACATGTACTGTATGATGTACAGTTATCGTCACAGATACTGTTCTCGGGATGGCATGTAAGGTCATTTAAAAGCTTTGGAGCAGCTGACGAATGGTTCATCATTGTAGGACGCATACAGTATGTGTGTCATTACTATATTCAACTATCTTTTATCCATATTCATTTTGTTGGGTGGGCGAGTAGAATGTAGAATATGCAAATGGAAACTGTTATTTGTCGATATGACTTGTTGCTGCCTTTGCTAAGCTTACCTCGTTTAGGGATGTAAGGTCTAGTTTTTCATATATTGCTCCAACAGACTGAGTGCAAGTAAACTTTTGACAGTTTAATAAAGGCCCATGGCCAAGATATTTCAGTCCCTAAAATTTCAGAGCACCTTGAATCATGCGTTTGAAAACGGATATCGTACCAACCCCAAAGAAAGCACTGCCTATATCCCATCCAGCCAGACAGTATTTTATGATCAGTCTTGTGTGTTGTTCTTATGTTAGACTGGTGAATAAGATGTTAACAGGGATAAAACGTCTCATAGCAACATCATATGCCAATTTGACATGTAAGAAAGATCTCATTTGTAGCTCTTTTTTTTATCTATGATGAGGAAGTTACAATAACAAAAAGAAAATCTGTACTGGGACATTTTGCAGCAACTGAGGCATGTATACGGCCTTGTGTTCGGTTTCTCTCGTAGCTCTGAGATGTCCATATGCTCATCTTTGGTCGCTTTGATGGCTTTGTCCTTCAGTCCACCACTGATGAAGTTTGTATGTTTCTGTTCAACTGGCTTTTATCAGTGTCGGTGTAATAAGCTACAAGGTTGTCCTTAGCTGCCTCCGGATAATAATTTCCTCTATTCTTTGAGTACTTTCATGTCTGCTTGTAGAAGCATCTTATGTCCCATTGTGGTGTTGCCTCTTTTTTGGCATGCTAGAGTATTCACACTCTTCTCCCTATACATGTCAAATACAATGTGTATCTATGAAACGGACTAATAGATGCAACTGGGCTAAAGTATGTAGACTCGGAACTGTTCAACTATGGCTACAGATGTTACTTTAGCCGTTTTAGACAGTATTGGTAGCATCTGTATCAAAGCTGTAGCATAAAAGATAATGCATTCTGTTTTCTCAATAATGCTACTTTGCCTTCAGATTTGCTATGAGTTAATGGATGAAATCTGGTCATTGATTCAAGCCATAGTTATTGAAAATATTTAAGACTCCTTGTGCATTCTCAAAAGACAAGATACCTCCCTGAAAGAGCAAGCTGCTTACAAACACAGACGCATCACCTAATCATTCATGACTACACTGCTGTATCTTTGGCATGTCTGCCAGTGTCTTATTGTTGGCCTATGCTTGGGTTCATAGAACATCTTATGAGGTTTGTCTTGCCCATCAAGCTTTATAAATCCTTCCTTCATGAATCATTTCCTCACTTCCTGTGTCTAAGGCACCAAGCCAGCCTGGGTGATATAACGCATGTTGCAAAATCCGTTTGAAGTGTGAGGCTTGGCCTCTGTGGGGTCAAATGGGGACAATGAATCGACTGTCAAACATCTTAATTATTTTTACAACATAATTATATAAGTGTTTTGTATCAGAATTATGTTAAGGTCAACTCTGGTTTGGTTTCACTGTACATGTACATACACTTCGACATACATAGTTGTGGAACATCATTGAGTACTTTACGGTCACAGGCTTGGCTCAGGAACCACGAGACCTAGTCAATGAATTGCCTTTTAAAGTAAGTCCAGTGATTCCTCTAGATCCTATTAAAACTTTGTACTCTGTTGCTTAGACCACACAGTTAATCCAGGCAGAATAGAACTTGTCCTCTGACATTTTTTATAGTACATTAGCCTTCATGGAAACCATTAATAACCTCTTCAGGAATGTACTGCATTTGAAGGGTTTGATATGATATAAATATATGTTGCATGTAAACATCAGAGGGAATAGTTTCGCCTTTGCAAACTGATACACATCTCAAAGACAAAGCCTAGTTGGGGAGAGGAATAGTTTAAAAGTAAGCAAAACTATCTCCAGCGAGTCATTCCAAAAGAAATAGGTATTCCCTTTTACCTGAACTCTGTACAACTTCACCAAACCGACCAGATAGTATTAGTTAATACAGTTATATGTTCATTTCTGTGTCTTATTCATTGTCAGGATTCCTCTTAGAACTCATGCAAACGACACTGGACATCATCGGAGAAAGCTATGTTGTTCTTGCAGCACCACTTTCAAGAACTGTATAGAAAATGTTAGTTTAAAAAGTAAGTGAGTACGACCAGGAACTGCCACAATCACCCAAACAGCACGGTGAGGAAGAGGCAAGGCATGATAACTGACGCATGACAAAGCTCGTAAAGCTTTGTAAAACTCTTTTCCAGACAACGTTTGTTTTACACTGTCAACAGCAGAGACATCAAAAATGTAAGCGAGTATGACCAGGAAATACCACAATCACAAACTGCAGACAAACTCAAATTCAAATGACAGTTCTCAGAGTCTCGCCTTACCATGAAGGTATCCAATGCTAGCAAAACCCGTTATGAGAAGGTGCATTCCACCTTCACATAGAAAGATATATTTCATGTACATAGGTTTAGCCCAAGTGATTGCTAAAGCTTTCGTAAAAAAACATATCAAAATATGCAAACGTATAAATTTTAACAAGTACATTTATGTATGTTTGCATTCCCTTCAGAGTTGTATTATAACTGCTATAAACTGTTGGGGGACATTATAATAAGATTATTTGCTACATTAAATGCATTTATATTTACTTGATATTGCAAGATAAAGCTCCTTATGATTTAAAAATGTACATGTAGATCAAATGCAATAAACGTGACTATTTGTAAAAATCATTGGTTTTCGCGACTTTTGCACTCAATGACCTTTTAATTATAGTTGTCAATGTGCGTAAGTAGCATATCAAATGCAAACAAAATTAATATTAACTATTGGATCCTATACAACCTAATAACATGAATTTTATACAGTATGTATTCCTCTTGTCATAAAGAGTAATCATCATTCCTTTCTGAGCTATGATGACGGTACCCATGTTTAAAGGGTCGTAATTTTTTTCGCACAAAATTCTGAAAGTGGCATCATGCAGTTCTGAACTCAGCACACTCTAAGCTTTAAAATGGTGTATGATGCTACTTGTTACCCTTCCGGTATGGGTACATGTCACTTTTGATGACATATACTAGTAACTCATAAATATGAACTTTTGCAAACATTGAAGACCCTGAATACCGAATAATGCGTATTACATCAGAGTCTACTTTATTGTTTGGAAATATAGACTGTGACCCCTCGATATATACAGAGGGCCATCCCAAGTTTATTGAATCAAACCAGAAGGAAGAATCCATTAGTACATTAAGGGTCTAGACAGACTCCAGGGCGAAGGTTTGGTACCAGTAAAATACATTTAAGCCCCCGCCTCCGATGGCGTAGGCTGACGTCCGTTCTACGGCGGGGGCTCTGTTGTTGTTGATTCATTCTTTATGTACCTCCATTGCTGTGGGGGTCTGTGTTTTGTCCTTGTTTTGTTATTCAGTACTTTATGCCGATCCTTCTAGTTTTGCAATCATCTTGATGGGGAAGAGAGAGCTGGTTGCATCACGTCGGTTGTTTTCCTGATGTCTGGTGACTGTTAGTGTTCTGTGGCTATTCTTTATGGTGCCGTGTGATTGTGTTATTTTCTAATCATACTCACTTGCTTTGTTAAGTTAGCTAAATGACTGTATGTGTTTTGTACCTTAAAAACTGACATGTTATACCATGCTTTTATCGATGACTGACAAATATGGTTTTGAACTAAAGATAATGGAAGAAAACTAATACATTTGTGCCGTAACGGTTGAAAAGGACTGCTCTAGAAATAGGGAATTATTATTTTGTTTAAAGCTCTCTTGGATTTAAGACATGACTTCCAATAAACACTTATTTTTCCACCTTATCTAATTGCAACATGTGTAGCTTTAGATTCTAGATGAGGTGGTTCATTGTCTCCATGTGCGGATCCAGAATATTCCGTTGGGAGTGGGAGAGGGGTGTCCAGACAACTTTTCCCAGTCATCAACGTATACAACAGAGGATCGCAAAGATCTACCTCGAGAAGCAATTGGACCCCATGGCTCCGATTGTTTCTCGGGGGGGGGGGGGGGGGGAGGGTCTGTACCAGATTTTCTAAGGAGACCTATAGCCATTTGTGATTTAAAGAGTTGGGGGTAAAGACCCCCTGCCCCCCCCCCCCCTCTGGATCCGCCCTTGACTTCCCATTTAATTATTTATTTCAGACACTTTGGACTCTTGAAAAAAACCCCGCTCACACCAAAAACCCAAAACAGCTTATCAGATTTTGGTAGTTATGGCATACGCGTAAATTCATTTGTTAAACATATATGCGCAGCTTTTCAGTTGGATAATATATCTAATATGTTTTATCTGCAGTACAAAGTTAAGTCTCTTTTACTGACGATAGTTCTCCGATGCTTGAAGCAGTATACAGCACTTTTGTCTTAAGACGGCAATTACGTCTAAATCATACGTTTTCGCGACTCTCTAACCGCTAATCGTACAAAATAATGTAAAATAATATCCCAGTGACAGGCGCCAGTCAACATTACGAGGTTTTATGTTTTCATGTAACTTTGCAAGCGCTTCCTTGCCACGCCCTTATATGATTGCGGCTCATTTGTGCAAAAATTAGACAAAATTAAATGAAACGCAAAGGACCTATAAGATCCCACAAGCCGTATAATTAACGAAATTATCAATGCTTTCGACAGCATCACAGATGTCTTAAGCACAATTATTTCAATTTGTTAATTTCAACAGGACTGACAATTTTGATTTATTGATATCAAATCTATCTTGGGAGGCATCAAATACGGATAACTTTATAATGCTTTCGATGTAAAACATGAGATGAAAACATGGTGATACGAAGGAAAGAGAAAGCAAATAGCTCATTGGACATGTATCTTACACAGGATATTCTTAAAGGAAATAATTTACTACCTCCTCCACTGAGGGAGCTAACTCTTTCCTTTAAGAATATCCCCTAAATTACTGCTTTAACATGTTCCAGAATAGCTCGTTTTAAGATGGGTGAAACAAATACTACCGTTCTAAAGTTACATGTATTGTATTGATACAGATAGAAACATTGTATGGATATAATGCTGATTTATCATTGCTTACTGTGTAAATTATGCTAAATTATGATTACGGCCAAATAAAAGTGTTCTGTACAATTGTACAGCATCATACACAATACTCGTGACATTTGTGTTGGATTTTTTTTCTATACAAAAACAAAGTAAAGAGGAAGGCAACGATCAGGAATCGATGCAATCAAGTACCACACCTGAACCGGGACACCATATGGGAAAGTGACAAAAACACAACACAACGCACAAGCGAGCCAAGAGGCCAGCCCTTTCCCAGCAAGGGATCACAATGCTGTTAGGAACAGACAAGACTGCATAACAAAGACACACATGAAACATTAATAAGAAAAAAAGTATACACAAAAGAAGCAATGCCTTGGAAAATTCAGCAGAAATCAAGGAGGGCTTAAACATGTTTAACGGTACAACCATCACCCTTAGTTCTGATGTGGAACAAGACACATAGATGCTTGGTTCGCATGAAAGATCCCTAACTTATCGTTGCATCCTCTCCAAGTACATGCAAATCAAGACGGAGATACAATAATTCAATTCGAAACTGTCTTTCGCGGTTTTTATTTTGGCGATTTTCGTTTATAGTGCAAATAGCGCTAAATTATGATTACCGACAAATAAAAGTGTTTTTACAGCATTCAGTTTGGGTAATTGTACAGCATCATACACAATAATCGTGGCATGGGTGGAACAAGAGGGCAGGTAGGGTGGGTAGGGGAAGGGGGACACGCCTGGAAAATCACAAATAGCTAAATGTTTCCTTAGAAATACTGGTGCCCCCCCCCCCCCCACGAGATGCAATTGGTTCCCCCGTACGACCCTCTGTGAAATACGTTGATGACTAAAAAAACAAACCAAAAAACAAACAAACGTGCTGGACCCCCCCCCCTGACGGAGTTTTCTGGATCTGAGCATGCATTTTGCTGGATTCTTTTTCGATACGAATACAAATCTTATATATCCACTGGTGCCTGGTGTTTTCTAGCTACCCCTCCATCCTTATTCAGTCGATCAGTTTTGATACATCTGTCTCAAATTTATGGCCTAGAGAGAAGTCATTACAGTACTGTTCGTTGCTAAACTAACCAAATTAACCTTTAACCTCTTAAAAAAGAGAAAATCAGTTTTTCTTGTAGCTACACTTCAACTGACATGCGCCCCCTGGGCCCATTTCAATGACCAAATGACCATGTGACTCCTTTCATAATTCAGTCGTTTTAGAAACACTGAAAGTTACAAACAAAGAAATCAAATTGAAAATCAGTGGCGGATAGTTAATTAAGATTTACATTTAATGAGAGAGAGCGAGAGAGAGAGAGAGAGAAAGAGAGAGAGGGAGAGAGAGAGACTTCGTTGTGCATAAGGATCTAAACCACAGACATATACACAAAGAATAAAATAATCTTCAACGTTTCTACATGACATACAGTAAAACCTGTGTAAAACGGCCACTCTCAAAAAGACCGAAAATTGGTTTTCAAGACCAATTATCGCTTTATGCAGGTCAAAAATATTGCAGAATGCCCCCCTTTATTGCAGAATGCAGAAAAGGGCTCATGACTCACAGATAGTCAGAGCTAAAGAAAACCTCAAATTGAGCCACGGTGGGTCCAGCTACAGATAAGTGTCAGGCCCCAACCAACCGATTAAAGCTTTACGTCGGAGCTGTCATAGAAACTGAGGCCTGACCCACCACCGTGCAATTAAAGAGGAAACCATAGCTGTTAACCGTGATTCGGGTTAAAACTAGGCATGCAGACTGTCGCATGATATCCAAGTTATATCCAACCCTTATATAACGTTTTACTATCTTTTTGAATTGATCACTAAAATTAGGTTTTCCAACAATTCGTTTGAATTTATAAACTAAATCACCATAAAATATAGGTTCTGATATGCCTTGTTGGAGAAGAGTTTTTAACCCAATGTTGTATTTAACAATTAACTCTGAGTGTCTGTGGTAGAATTTAGAAAATGCTTTTCGAATTTTATGATATCTATAACCTTGTTTTAATAACTTAGCAGTTAAAAATAAGTTTCTGTTGTTGAAGTCCTCAACATTAGAACACACTCTAGCAAAACGAATAAGCTGAGAAATATATACACCATAGGAAGGAGAGCGAGGAACATCTCCATCAAGAAATGGAACATTTACTATTTCAAAATTAAAATCATCCCGTTTATCATAAATTTTAGAAGAAACTATGTCATTTTTTTATTGACAAGTTCAAGTCCAAAAACGGAGCTTCAGTATCAGAAGAATTCACCTTATTTAACTGAATTTCAGTGGGATATATCTGACCTACCATTTGTTCAAAATAAGGATTATCAATATTAAGTAAGTCATCTAAATATCTGGAGGTTGAGTTAAAAGCTTAAATAATATCAGTTTGATTATTGTCAGACAGAGACAACATAAAGTCTCTCTCATAACAAAACAAAAACAAATCTGCAACAAGAGGAGCACAATTAGTACCCATTGGAATACCTAAAATTTGTATATATAATTTCGAGCCAAATCTTATAAATATATTGTCCAAAAGATAATGGAGCGCATCACACAATTTCTGACATGACCACAGTTTATATCGTTTAGGTTGTTCAGAAGTAAAAAAGGCATTTTTATCATTACAAGCCAAATAAAATGAGCCCTCTCTGTTAAATGTTTGTTCAATTAATTCTGTTAGTTTTTCTTTGATTGGATTATGAGGCAATGTAGTATAGAGAGTAGAGAAATCATATGAGCGCGGATCTGAGGAAAGGGTCCTTAAAGCATTCCAGCAATTATTACATAGTAATCTTTTGAAAAACGCATAAAATGACGAAATTTCAGATGCTTTTATATTACCACAAAAATGTTTCTATCGCTTGATGTCATCAAAGGAGCAAATGTCTCCGATTATATTTAATTTTTTGTATGCTGCCTGTTGCCATGACAACAATTAGGCCATAACACATACAAGGGCTCATAATGAAGAGTGGGTCACTTTAATTGCCTATAAAACAACTTAGAAAGCATAAATTCACACATTTTCATCTGCATTTACTTTATAACGTAGATAATTCTAATGAATACATTATATTTGTTAGATGTTTATACTGAGTCAAGAATAACCAACAAGCAACTGGAGACCAGCACTCTGACGTCATATTAGGTTTAACGTTATTCTTGACGTCACGTTACAAACCGGATTACATATGTTGCTTCAAACCTCCATATATTCGTCAATATTGAAGATAACTGCTTCACATTTTCAGGAAATACCCTTAAGAGATATTACATTAGAGCGGCAACATTAGCTAGATTTAGATGGACACAATCATAAGGTACCTTTTGTCATATCCTGGCCCATATGTAGACAAACGAGATGCTAGAAAACCTCTAGACTTCAATTTATTAAGAATTTCACCTGAAATTTTAATAGACCAAAATAAATTTTTACCATTTCTTTCATAAACTGTTGTGCAATATACACACCGAAACCGAACCGAAACCGAACCGAAAAATTAAAATGCCTTAAACCCAATGGGCGCTTTCACATATGCGCCGAAACCGAAACCGAACCGAAACCGAACGCCGAACCGAAAACGTGCACGATTTTGATTTTATTTTTTTCGGTTTCGGTGGCCGAATTTCAGCAAACACGACAGGTAATATAAATAAAATCTGCACATACACAACCACGTGCGTTGTATATAACTTAGAAATCATGAAAGCCATTGATGGATTGTCCAGCGAGACAATTGTGCAATTATTTTACAAGCACAATACTGTTGACTACAGACTTTTGTGGGACAATACCCAGAGCGACTATGAAGACCACGAACTTAATGCAGTGACATGGAACAATTTGTATTGTAACGGTATTTCTGCTATCTGAGAGGGAAATTAGTCCAAATTATACAGGCATTTTCTTATATTTCGTCCACGGATTCGGTTCATATGTGAAAGGTCTGCCGAAAACGAAACGATGCAATTCGGTGGCCGTTACGGTTTCGGTTCGGATTCGGTGTATATGTGAAACAGCCCTTAATGACATGGTTTTAATCGCAGTGAGGCAAAAAGTCAAACGAATAGACAACTCAGTTGTTGTACATGCACTAGAATTAGCAATAAAACGCGATTTATAGGGCCGTTTATGAAGTTTAGGTAACCAGTATAACGTAGGAAGCTTGCTATGGTCCTCATCAACAAACAACCCAAACTTAGCTGCCATATGGCATCGATGCCTATCAACGATTGACGTCTCATTAAGCCTGTTATGCTCATATGTTTTTGCAGTGCTAAGTTCTTGCTTTAGGGTGTCAGACCGTTGTGACTTATGGTTGGCGAGCTGCAACGAGATATGTAAAACAACCCCCATTTTTAAAGTCACAAAGATCAAAAATTGTGCCTATTTTACGAAAAAACGTTTTAAACCAATATCGGTTTTTGACAGCCAAAGGGTAGAAAAAAAATCAAATCAGGTAGTTTTATGTTTCTGTTAACGTTCATTTTTGTCAAAATGGCGTCTTTAATGTTTTTGCGTAATTGGCCATTTTTATCCAAACGAATATCAATAATCGAAAACTTTTATTGTCACCATATAGCCCTTAATACATTGCATAGAAGACATAAGTATCGCGACATGATCGAACAAAATGCGTCTGTAATGACTGTTTTGAAAAAAGTAGATTGACGTCAATAAAAAACGCAGCAACGCAGCGACTGGTAGCGTTGATTATCAATAACTTCCAAACCGTTTAGTGTTTTCCTTTAGTTAAGACATCTGGCTATCCGATCAATCTGTTTGTTTTCAAATCGAATGAGACATCACTTTTGAGACTCCATTTGTTGAAATTTACTGACGTCATTATAACGTCAGAATAAAAATCGTGATCAGAAACGTTTTACGGCAAATCATTACTAAATGCGCAGGAACACAGGATAAAATGAAGAAATTAGCCTCATAGGATCCATGTGGAAGAAAAAAAGGATTGAAAACGGTTGCGTTTCTTTTGCGTTTAAGTATATAAATCAAACGATGTGAGACAAACAGAAGGCTAGAATGTCATGAACACATGAACTGAAGGCTTCTGAGGTTTTGACTAAGGAAGATATTCCTTCACTATTCAAAATTACTTTTGTTCAACTCAGATGTTTCCTGTGGATATTTTTTGAAACAAAAATAAAATAATATCTAAATCACCCGTACTGGACCGTGGCGAATGTGTCCAAGTTAATTCTATCAATTCAATTACTGGCCATTGATTGACAATAACATCCATAGGACTAATTTATTTTTGATGTATCCAAACGATACTCCAAAAGTAAGTGAGTAAGACTAGGATATGCTACAATTACAAGACTGCAGACCTACCAATGGCGCCGTGAGGAAGAGACACAGGCAGTCATATCACAACTAAAGTAAATCGACCAGTTCTCTCTTCCTCAGCAAGATGATTGCTTAACTAGAAAGGGCACCCAAAACCACATCTAAAATCAAGGACCCGACACAAAACCCCCACACATAATGGGGCAACCACCCATACTGGAAAAGGGGGATGTATGTTCTAATTAATTTACAGAAAAGCCTGTGTAAAACGGCCACTCAAACATAGACAAAATAATGATCTTAATGATAAGTGATAGCTAAATGAAGGTCGCAAGTATTGCAGAATGCTCCCCTTGGAGCATTCTGCAATACTTTTGTCCTGCATTAAGCGATAATTGGTCTTGAAAACCAATTTTGGTCTCTTTAAAATGGGTGTTCACACAGGTTTTCCTGTATTTGACTTTTCCTTCAATATATTTACCGGAAATTGACTGAAAAATACCCATGAAATATGCCAAAGCGAAATAATTCCACTTTGATCTTTCTTTTTAAAACCAATCAAACAAACAAAAAAAAATCAACAAACAAACAAACAGACAGACAGACAGACAGACAGACAGACTAGCAAAAAAATAAAAACAACAGCAGCGATATTCAAATAAGCCCATACTGGAAAGTGACAAGTATGTGCCCAATACATTTCGGCCAATAGTTGACAAAAATCTATTGGATACCAGTACACCAAAATTAAATTTAGCAAATTGATAGTTTTTTGAGAAAAATAAGGTTTTCCATGCCATCCTTACTTGAAAATTACAAACTTGTCAATTAATATATTCAAAAATATTTCCTTTTCTTCTGTACCCTCTTAAACCTTAAAGCGCCACCTATAATTTGCAGCAGACGACCATTTCAAATTTTGCTGCTTTCTTTAAAATAACCAATAAGGCATGATATTTCATGATAATCGTCTGCTGGCAGAGAATCCAGCAGACGATTCTCATCTAATATTATACCTTACTTTTAGTCGAAAATTGGGAAAAAATGTCACAAAATTTGTCGTCTGCTGCAGTCGTGATTGGCGCTTTAAGGGTTGAATACTTGCCGAATTCTTAATGCATTGAAATTTATTCAGCAGCTATAAAAATGTCGTAAACCCCCAAAAGTCTTATTAAAGGGTGTAATAACTATACATAATAGATACATGATTTGGGTTGTTCAACCTGTCATGGCAGCATTACGAAGACAAATTAGTTCAAAAAGTCAACAAAGGCTGGAGTGTGCTCATTAATGAGGTCACGAGACCGCAGAGGAGGTGCTTCTGTGTGAGGTAACACTATATTTTTCGTAACAAAGACTGTGGTGACATATTTATATAACTGTAAATGACTTGGGAGAATTCTTTTTATCATATCAGGAGAAATCAAAATAAAAACGGATGTTGAGAATAGTTGATAGCTGGTTGAGATGAAATCAAACACCCTAGCCATCGTGTTGTCGTAATGTTTTGACGGAAACCGTCTAAGGCGGAAGCCCAAATTTTTAATGGGATAATGGGATCGTTCATCTATGTCACGAAGATGCTCACTTAATATTTTATCAACATTCAAGCTTTTGTGTGATCGGATAAATGATCATTACGACATAATAATAATAATTGCTGTTCATCAATTTTTTCACGTTTCCTCATAAATAATTCATTCCTGAGAAAGTATCTCACAGTAGAAATCTTATTTAAACAATAGTTGTCCTGCTATCAAATAATTCATCGAAAATTTTAAGAAATCTAATTTTTCATGCATCTTTTCTCCTTGTTTTGTTTATCTCTTTTCGTACCTGTCGATCAAATATTTTTTTTTTCCAAAAGTAGTTATAAATTAATGCTTCAAAAATTGATGTTAATGATTAAAAGAATTAAAAGGTTGTATTGTTAATATTTAAAATGGAATTTCGAAATGATGACGTATTTTCGGATTGTTAGACAGGTCGTCAATATCGCCAATTAAACCCTTTGCTCTGTACAATGTTGCGTTTTTCTTGTTTTCATTTCTGCGTGTTGAGATTGTTCTTTAGTGAATTTTCTAAACGCACAAACAGTTTGATTGCTTTGAACTCGGAAACCACGGGTGGCCAAGAGTTCGACCTCTACTGAATTTGAACCGTATGACATGCAAACAATATCGCGAGAAAAGGGTCATGGAAACACACGTTAGTTGTTGAGGCTGTTATTGCCCCAAATCATTCAAGATGCGTCTTGATAACGGTCTTTGAACATAGCTCATTCAGTTAAATCTTCCAAAGAAACCATACATTTAACGGTAACTCATTGGAACAAGACACTTCCAATGATGAGCAACATAACATGTTTTTTTAAAATACAAAAATACTGACATTTGTTTTTTTACATCATTTAATTCTATTTTTAGTAAATTTATTGAAAGGTTCTTATATAACAATCAACCGAATGGCTCGTACGTACACCAGAGTGAGAAGGGAGCAATTTTATTTACAAAAAACAATAACAAACATTTTAAACACGACGATCTTGTCCCATTCTTAGCTGTCCATTGTTTTACGCTCAGACTGGTTAAATTAAAAATACATTAAATCTTGTCCGAAAACCCAGTGGAACCTTATATCTTTTTTGTATTTTATAGTCAGCTTATATTTGAACAAGTGCATGATATTTCTAACAATGTGGTATGCGCGACCAGCAAAGCCTCAGATCAGCCTGCGCATACGCGCAGTCTGATCAGAGCCTTTGCTAGTTGCTTAAGGATTATATGATTGTTAAGCTACTGAATGAACACCATTGGAGCTTAAAAGGAGGCTGCAGAGGTTCGTCCGAGTATACACTTGTCAAAATGTCAAACTGTTGGAAATCACATGCACTGGCTCATTTTTGAACCATTGAGATTATATGGCTGCAGATAAGCTTGTGGTACTTATCGAATACGCACAAAAGCCTCATTTAAACACCCTGGCTGACGTACAGTAAAACCTGTGTAATATGGCCTCTCTCAAAAAGACGGAAAAATGGTTTTCAAGACCAATTATCACTTAATGCAGGTCAAAAGTATTGCAGGAAGCATTCGCAACTTATCATTTTTCAGGCTTTCTGGAAAAAATATAATTTTATGCATTTTGCAAGGCGAAATTCCTTGCAAAATACATACAATTATATATCTTTCCAGATGAAAAAATATTTAAAAATATATGTATGCCTACCCTACCCAAAGTTTTCAGCTCCATTACCCGAAACTCACCCAGTATTTATTTTTGGCCTTATCGTTCCTTTGTCTGTGTATATTTTCACGTACAAGTTCCACTTTCCTGTTTGACATCAGTTTGTTTCATAATTTAAGAAGGGGACAGTTGCATGCCCTCGTACATGATGCTCTATGCACCTAAGTTTGAAGATGCGTATGTACACGCGTACACACTTATCATTAACTATTCATGAGCAGTTACGCTGAAAATCATTAAAAGGAACCAGAGAAAAAACGGACATGCGAATTCTAGACTAACTTACGAATCTATAAAGAAGTCCTGATCATTCCAGAGCATTTGTAACACGATATTAGAACAGTGATGCTTTTTTAAAAGATCATAATTGTTAAAAAAAGTTCAAAATGACAAGACAAATACAGAATATCAGCAGATATGTATCATTCGTTTAGGTGCTTGTTCCTTTTAGAGATGGTATGACGCAATAAATCTGATAACCAGTCTATTAAGGGAGAACATGAATGGTTAAGTGTCAGTTTTTGTGTCGTGATGCAATGCAACAAAACAACTAGTGAATGACCTTTCTAGATGCCAAACACCGGCATAACGCAAAAAAACGGCCATTGAAAAGAAATATTACCGCAAATTCAATTGCATGTCGTCTTCAACAATGCTTCGACTTTTTATTAAAGGGTAATCTATTAGAGTTTTTATTGACTTTTGTGACACCTGCTAGCGCTCGAATCACCTGGAATTGTAGAATCAAAGAAATCATGGTATTATGGGCGCTCGGTGAAGCATGTAAGGGCTAATATACTGTTTCTTGATGGGAAATCCCGTTAACCAGTACGTTGACAAACTGAGCTGTTGCAAAATACAATGGCGCATCAGGATCTGCGCTGTTTGCTTTGACAAAAATAATACCCCAGGACAGAAACACGATGTGAACCTGTACGCTACCCTTCTCCATTCCTCGCCCCATAATGTTATATAATAGACCACCCAGGTCTTTAGTTAAGACTGCGTAACAAAAAAAATATTTTCTTATTTCTCAGCCAAAACATATGTTGTGGGTACTCAAAAGAGCACCCAAAACATATGCTACAAATTATGGGTACGAAAATATTTACAATTTTACGCAGATTTTTTGTTTGTTTTAAATAATCTAAACCTGTATTTTTTTATTATTTACTGTCCACAACTTGACTGGTAGATAGTTGTTAATGAGCTACTGAAAATTAATTGGCTAGAGAGAAGTGTTTAGGATAGTCGCTTAGCAGTCCATGCCGCATATATATGCTGTCTATGTTAAACTTCCAATACTTTCATCTTATCACAGAGGTAAAATGATATGGAGAATTGCTTTCAAAAGTAATAAAGAATAAATGAAATTATGAATGAGAATTGATTCGCCATCTCTGGTAAACAAGGAACTATTTTGTCTAGCAGCAAAAGAAAACTATAACGTGTTAGTATACCTGTATATATAATATATATATATATATATATATATATATATATATATATATATATATATATATATATATATATATATATATATATATATATATATATATATATATATATATATATATATATATATATATATATATAGTATTATACCACCTTTACCAACTTTAGCACGAGATATCTCGTGATGTGCAATGTCTACACTGATGTAGATGGTATGGAATAGTTATACAATGTTTGTCCTCTTGTACGTAAGATAATCAACTCGCTAAAGCTCGTGGATTATCTCCACGTACAGGCGGACAACCCATGGTATAACTATTACCTTAACATTTTTCAACTGATCTGGATTTACACTTCACAATATCGACCCACTCCGAATCGAACTATAGTTCCTACTAAAGTTCTGACGTAATTGATGCTCGCGCACGTTTACACCCAAACGGCTACAATTGCAACTTTAGTTGGTTGGCAAGTAAGCAAAGTGAATAGCCCTGTATTCCCCTTTTCAATTCTTCATCGTAGACGAAAAAGATTACGAATAAGTGGGACCGCAAATAGAGCAAAGCGAGGATTTATTTTGTAAAATAAATCATTTGGAGCTGCTGACAAATCTTGAACCCATCTTGCTAGATAGGTCTAGAGCTGGGAACCAGACTATCTACTAGAGTAACGGTGCTCCAACCCACCGTTTATCCATTCTCGCGAGACCTGACGAAACCTAATCTAGATCTATCGCATTTCGCCCTTTGCATTATGGGTCCTAGCGACATTTGGCTAGTCCCGTCCAATTCTCGCACTCCTGTAGTGACAGAATTTATTGTTAAAAGCAAAAAGTTAAATTTTTGACAGTTTATCATTTCTCTTTTAGTCAATATTTTCTGAATATAAAGCCATGAGTCGTGCAAGCAGTGATCGCATAATATATTTTAATAAAAATGGCGATTCAATCCCAGTGTGCATCGAGCGAAAGGCGACAGGTTAGTACGTGCTAGCGTGCTTTCTGTCTCCGACAATGACCGTTGATCTCTAGTAGGTTCGTGACGTCACTATAGTAGCGACTATCGATGTTCGAATCAAACTATAGTTACTATAGTAGGAACTAAAGTTCGATTCGAAGTGGGCCTATATCGTAGAGGGCTTTACCCCAATTGGCGGATACCAGCGCTTAGGAAAATTGAACATTTGAGCCCTGACATGTGATTTTCAACAATGTGGCATTTTTACAAGTGCAGACTCAGACGAGCCTGTGCAGCCTCCTTTTAAGCTTAGAAACTCCAAATGATGTTCGGTCAGTAGCTTAACAGTCATAGAATATTCAAGCGATAAGCAAAGGCTCTGATCAGACTGCGCATATGCGCAGGCTGATCTGAGGCTTTGCTGGTCGCACATACCACATTGTTGGAAACCTCATGTCGCGGCTCATTTGTATTGTAGAACAATCGAAATTTGATAGGCAACGCGGCTTGCTGTTAAATCTTTCCAATATTATTTATCAGTTTTATTGAGGACTGGCCCTGAGGTTATAAAACCTTTTTCATGCTAAACTCAACCGAGCACGAAGTTTCAACTGCTTATAAAATTTGAAATACCGACAAATAAAGAAGGTTCTTGCTTTAAGTCTCTCAGATGTTGTATTTATCATGGTAATAAATGTTAAAATGCCAACAATTATTGACATTTTAACATTTATGTGCAGGATAAATTTCGTGCTCAGTTGAGTTGAGCATGAAAACGTTTTACAATGCTTCCTAAAAGTTAAGGAAGACTTAAGTTAAGTATTGATATTTCAACATGTTATAATAAATGTTTAATAAATTCCCAGGATCGATGCAGTACTTATGGTCAAATATATCATTGTAATCTACAGAATACATAAAACAATTTTGATTTTAAGAAGTTTGAAACGTTATTTTTCGTATCCTAAACAGAAATCAATACTAAACTAAGGTAGTTCTTAACTTTAAGGAGGCTTTGCAAATTGGGCCCAGGTTTACAAGCCACTTTCATACTTAGTTTCAGAGCAGTTGTGGCTGAGACTTGCGATATTGTCTGGATGACCCATGAGCTGGTACAAGTCACACTTTTGTCTAAGTTTTTAATGTTTCTCTAGGAACCTGCTAAAAGGTTGATGCATGAACGGCCATATTAAATGTGTATTGTAAATTCCTAAAACAACAAATAGGGAAGTATCACTGAGAGTCCACTGCCTCCAGTTCAACTCTTTTAATTTCCTTTCATAATCATTTATGCTTGGATTGAGTCCTTTAAGGGGTTTCATTCTGTTCCTGATAACATTTGAGAAATGATAACTCCCTCTAATAAAAAGCAATCTACTGTAAAATAGCATTGTATGTAAAGATCTTGAAAATCATATTTTTTAGAATAGGATCACGAGCGCTTAATATTTTTAATTTGCATATTAGTTTTACAAAGGGAGTTTAAAAAAAGCGTATGCTAATTAGGCAAATGAAAAGAAGATCGTTTTGTGAACCCATTTTTGTAGGGACTTTATGCGATAAAAAGGATGTCGCATAACAAAAAGAAGTCATTATTTATACAATATCACGGTCGATTGATAAATGAATGGTTTGATGTTAAAATGATGGATTTAAAATTATTCTTGCACGCGCCAAGTCAGTGAGAGATGTTTTTTCAAGTCTCTGGGATGCCTAATTGAAATTTTCATTTAAACTAATTTTGTTACGTGAAAAATAAAGAAAATAAAAATTGTAAAAATCTTGGTCGTTTCTTGAGAAAGTGATCTGATCATTTTATGTGTAACGTTACCAAACATATGTACCTGAGCTGGTATCTAAACGGGTTTCCTGACTTCTTGTTCATTAAAGCCACATATAAGCACATACCTTAACCTGTGGGGCTCTTGAGTAGTCATAGGGACAGTGTGCTCTTCATGAACATATCTTCGCATGACATTACCTTAATGACAATTATTAAGTCACGCCACATATAACATGAATAAAATGTTAAGTTGGCGTATCATTAGGTCCACGTGCGTTAAGATCATCTCTGATTTGATCGATTTGTCATTTATCACCCAAAGCTATGTGAGCCAGCACACAATATTTAGGTAATTATCGCATACAATACAGCATACAGTAAAACCTGTTTTAAGCGGCCACTCAAAATGAAACCAAAAATTGGTTTTCAAGACCGATTATCGCTTAATGCAGGTGAAAAGTATTGCAGAATGCTCCAAGAGAGCATTCTGAATACTTTCGACCTTCATTAAGCTACCATTTGTCTTTAAGCTCTTTGTTTTGTCTATTTTTAAGTGGCCGCTTAAGACAGGTTTAACTGTATTATATGCACGAAATCCTCCTTTAAACGCAAATCTGACCTATCCAGCGGGGCTACATGTCTAAGTTTTGGACTCAGACTCCCTCTACATCCATAATTTGTATTTTAGATGGGCAAATGCTCTGGCAAGACTGTGCGTATGTGCAGGTTCACCCGAGCCTTCGCTGCTCAACAATTGGATACATCCCAAAATCTCATGAGTTGGCCAAGTACAGATTTGTGAAGTCGTGAGTGTAACTTCTCAGGAGGCATGTCGTAATAACAACGTCTTATCAGCGTCGATGCGACGTCATGACGTCGCATCGACGTTGATACAGCGTTGTTTAAGGTTGTGTGCCTGCTGGTTCGGCACCTTATATACATGTAGTTATCTATATAGACTCGACAATGCCATCTGAAATATTAATTTCTCTATAATTACTTTGACAGAAAATATTCAAGAGAGAGAACTCATGTGCACGTTTTACAAGTGTAACTGCATCAGCAGTAAATTGCTGAACTATTCATATCTCAATACATTACCTTTGAAAAACATTCAAGAGAGAGAAATCACGTTTTACAAGTATATTTGTTTGTTTTTGTTGCTTTACGTCCCATGTCAACAGCTATGGTCATTGCGGGACGGTCAGTTCACTTAACCACACTTTTTCCTGGGCAGGCTTGAGCAAGCGGTTAACCAGTAATTTGTGCACATACTTTCGCTTGTAACTGACAACAACCCTTCTTGAATAAATCAGCGGAAGGGAGGAGAATGACCGTAGAAATTATTTCATGATCAATCTCCACGAAAGTATGGTACCGGGCCGGGATCGAACTCGCGACCCCTTGATCTGCAGTCAGTCACGCATCTGTAGCCAGACACGTTACCGACTGCGCTACGCGGCCCGGTAAAAGAATATATGTTTTACAAGTATAACTGCATCAGCAGTAAGTTGCTGAAGTATTCATATCACAATACATTACCTTAAAAGAAACATTCAAGAGGGAGAACTCACGTTTTACAAGTGTAACTGCATCAGCAGTAAGTTGCTGACTTATTCAAATCTCAATACATTACCTTTAAAGAAACATTCAAGAGAGAGAACTCACATTTTACAAGTATAACTGCATCAGCAGTAAGTTGCTGACTTATTCATATCTCAAAACATTACCTTTAAAGAAACGTTGAAGAGAAAGAACTCACGTTTTACAAGTGTAACTGCATCAGCAGTAAGTTGCTGAACTATTCATATCTCAATACATTACCTTTAAAGAAACGTTCAAGAGAGAGAACTCACGTTTAACAAGTGTAACTGCATCAGCAGTTAGTTGCTGAACTATTCGTATCTCAATACATTACCTTTTAAGAAACGTTCAAGAGAGAGAACTCACGTTTTACAAGTGTAACTGCATCAGCAGTAAGTTGCTGACTTTGTCTGCAATTGTTCTATGTTTTGTTGTACGTTACTTTATGTCCATTCTAGTATTGCAATCATCTTGATGGGGAAGAGAGAGCAGATTGCTTTGCTTAATTGGTCTTCCTGGTGTCTTGTGATGGTTGAGTGGCTCTTCCTCGCGGTGCCACGGGGTTGTCTGCAGTTTGTGATTGTGGTATTTCCTGATCATACTCACTAACTATTTTTTATTCATATCTCAATACATTACCTTTAAAGAAACGTTCAAGAGAGAGAACCCACGTTTAATGAGTATACCTCCAACAGCAGTAAGTTTCTGAACTATTCATATCTCAATACATTACCTTAACAGAAACATTCAAGAGAGAGAACTCACGTTTTACAAGTGTAACTGCATCAGTAGTAAGTTGCTGGACTATTCATATCTCAAAACATTACCTTAAAAGAAACATTCAAGGGAGAGAACTCACGTTTTACAAGTATAACTACATCAGCAGTAAGTTGCTGAAGTATTCATATCTCAATACATTACCTTAAAAGAAACATTCAAGACAGAGAGAACTCACGTTTCACAAGTGTGACTGCATCAGCAGTAAGTTGCTGGACTATTCATATCTCAATACATTACCTTTAAAGAAACGTTCGAGAGAGAGAACTCACGTTTTACAAGTGTAACTGCATCAGCAGTAAGTTGCTGACTTATTTATATCTCAATACATTACCTTTAAAGAAACGTTCAAGAGAGAGAACTCACGTTTTACAAGTGTAACTGCATCAAAAGTTAGTTGCTGACTTATTCATATCTCAATACATTACCTTTAAAGAAACGTACAAGAGAGAGAACTCACGTTTAATGAGTATACCTCAAAGAGAGGTAAGTTTCTGAACTAATCATATCTCAATACATACCTTAAAAGAAACATTCAAGAGAGAAACTCACGTTTTACAAGTGTAACTGCATCAGCAGAAAGTTGCTGGACTATTCATATCTCAATACATTACCTTAAAAGAAACGTTCAAGAGAGAGAACTCACGTTTTACAAGTATAACTGCATCAGCAGTAAGCTGCTGAAGTACTCATATCTCAATACCTTACCTTAAAAGAATCATTCAAGAGAGAGAACTCACGTTTTACAAGTGTAACTGCAGCAGCAGTAAGTTGCTGACTTATTCATATCTCAATACATAACCTTAAAAGGAACGTCCAAGAGAGAGCGAACTCACGTTTTACAAGTGTAACTGCATCAGCAGTAAGTTGCTAACCTATTCAAATCTCAATACATTACCTTTAAAGAAATGTTCAAGAGACAGAACTCAAGTTTTACAAGTGTAACTGCATCAGCAGTAAGTTGCTGACTTATTCATATCTCAAAACATTACCTTTAAAGAAACGTTCAAGAGAGAGAACTCACGTTTTAAAAGTGTAACTGCATCAGCAGTAAGTTGCTGAACTATTCATATCTCAATACATTACCTTTAAAGAAACATTCAAGAGAGAGAACTCACGTTTTACAAATGTAACTGCATCAGCAGTAAGTTGCTGAAGTATTGACATCTCAAAACATTACCTTTAAAGAAACATTCAAGAAACATTCAAGAGAGAGACTTCACGTTTACAAGTGTAACTGCATCAGCAGTAAGTTGCTGAAGTATTCATATCTCAATACATTACCTTAAAAGAAACATTCAAGAGAGAGAACTCACGTTTTTTCAAGTGTAACTGCATCAGCAGTAAGCCTAACAGTCCAAACCTTTCTACAACATTCTTTGTCGTGTCACGATAAATCAAGTGTCCTTCGAAGTAAAGGCTGACTGCAACTAGGCTTTAAATGTTTACCGTAGTTTTTATCTGTTGACTTTCACCAAGTGACTCAATGGGAAACACTGTGATTTTTCATTTGTCCATTTTTGGGTCAAGTCAGATTTTTTCAGTTGTATCCTGAACAGATTTATACTTTTATAGACTAGAACATGCTAGCTGAATTGTTCATATACATGTATCTATAATATCTTTGAAAATAAATTTATTTATGCTTTAAACAAGTTAATAACTAGGTATGAATACATGTAAGAAATGTATTTTCATGCGAACATTTTTAAAACTGTTTGGTACATCTATGTGGTAATTCAGCAAGTTGTAATTGTAAATGATCAAATGACTTAGCCTATAGTCGTAAGCTTGCAACTACACAAACAGAACAGAGCTTACTTTCTAATTTCGTTTTCACTACTGTGTGTGGAGGATGCACTAAAGGAGATAAAAAGAACCGCGTCCATTCTGGATTCAAAAGATTAATGCCACCCGGTTCCGGCCTCTTTCCATGCTACTATAAGTGATTAGGCGCACAGTTTTCTAGGGGAGTAGGTTAAAGTCAGGTAACTTCGGACATCAGGTAAATTCGGACACATATTTGCAAGCAGTGGAAATCCAGATGAGACGGCTCCTTATGAGCCGTCTCATCAGGATTTTCACTGTTTGCTTACTTTATTTTGTTTTGTATTCCAATAGTTAAAATATATGAAACAAACAAAGTCGTTGTCTGAATTAACCTGATGTCCGAAGTTACATGACTTTACCCTAATAGTTACCAACATCCTTGTGTTCAAGGACACACACTAACATGTGTGTGACATATTGTTTGAATCAATCAGTACTCCTTTTCAGGTGAGTAAAAAATTATACAGGCTTTTTGTGAAAAGACTGTTATTATTTTTGTCTAGTGTTATTAGAGAAAAAGACATGCTTCTTCCTTAAGAGGTCCCCAAAAGCGCGTGTCTATCACCCAAGTCGACACGAAAGGGTACTTACAACATAAGAGAGGCGGAAATCAAGATACCCCTTTGGACATTTATGGTAAGGTCATGTAACTTCCGACATCCGGTGAATTCGGACAACGACCTTGTTTGTTTCATATTTTATTTATTGGAATATAAAAAAAATACATGTAACTAAGCAAACAGTTAAAAACTTGGTGAGACGGATCATAAGGAGCCGTCTCATCTGGATTTTCACTGTTTGCAAATGCATGTCCGAATTTACCTGATGTCCGAAGTTACCTGACTTTACCCTAATGATGTTAGTTGGAAAAGATCTGAGATTGTGGCAGATACTATTGGAAAAACCCAATACATTGATTAGCGATGCGCCCCTGTGCAGGGTATCTTCAGAACCCCTGGACTCCAGTTACATCAAGGGATCTTTTCTTATGCAATAGTTCATTTGATTACTAAATTCACGCGTGTAATTACACAGTCACGCGTGTAATTACACCGTAACCATATTATTTTATACCTGTACTTTTTCATCTTTTATGGCATTAAAAATGATAATTAACACGTATTAAATAGACATAAAAATGTTTCTTTATCCAGGATTTTGTCAAAGAGAAAAAACAGCCTATCAAAGGGTTAAGTTTGGGTTTTCTTTCATACGGGACAGCGCTTAAAATTAAACAGGTGTTGAAATCAACTTTTATAACTATGTGGGTACTATCTTAGAAACAGACCCATCAAAAGCATTTTTGATGAAAAATGTTGAAACACGTGTTTCTCGTTTCATTTTAAGTTCATATTGCATTTTATGAGTCTCGACTTTTAAAATAATTAACCATTGGTTTCGTCGAGATTTCTGCATTTTTTTTATTAAATATAAAACTGTTAACTTGGATTAAAATTCAAACCAACCACTCAATACCCTAGCTTTTTATTCCGTAATAAACGTCGAGTGTAACAGTAAATGAGCCATATCGGGAGAAAACCATTTTTGTAATACGCGTACATCATCCTGTGCGCTCGTGATTTATTCACTTTATAGACTGACCTCCAACCAGTGATATATACTGAACTATAAAAGAAACCCATCAGTTTTGTATGTCTTATATTCTTTTATTGGTCATAGAATAAATTAAGTTTTATACCACATAAGTCACAAAATTTATTATCTCAGCTCCAGTATAATTTGTTTTCGGTACAAACTTTCGTCTTTTGCTGTAATATGGTTGACTGTACTTTTAGCATATGCTGCTCGTGCAGTAGTACGGTTCGATGAACACACGAGAAACTCTTTACATGCAAAGTGGTACAGTAGACTGATATTTTGCCATCCTTAGATTTTTGGAATAAGTAATGCCGTGCTTAAACATGGATCAGAGAAACCAGGCGATAGGGATGTTATCAGCTTGTGCTTCTCAATGCCATGTTGCTCGTGTAATGAACTGTAACCAGAGCACGATATCTGAGCTTTGGAATAGCTACCAGCAACAGGGACACGCTAGGGACCGTCCCCGCAGCGGCCGTCCTCACTGGCGTGACGACAGCACATCAAGACCGATACATACGTCTTATACATGCGCACCAGCTGCAGACACTGCTAGGCATACAGTAGGCACACATAACCGGCCTATTAATGGTAACACAGTAAGACGACGTTTGGTGGACGTTGGACTTAAATCAAAACGCCCATACATTGGACAAGTCTTGCTGCGAAGCCATAAACAGGCGCGTCTTACCTGGGCCAATACACACACTCGATGGCCTCGCCAGAGTTGGGAAAACGTTCTCTTCACTGATGAAAGTAAATTTAACTTAAGTTATTCTGACGGTCGACGCAGAGTGTTCCGGCGAAATGGTGAACGTTTTGCTCAATGTTGTGTCGTGGAGGTGAATCGGTTTGGCGGTAGTGGTTTGATGGTCTGGGCTGGAATAAGTCGGAACTCAAAACGGACCTGAATATTATGCAGATTAAATGCGATGACCTATCGTGATACCATATTGCAACCCACCGTCGTTCCGTCCATGAGAAACAACGGTCTCACATTGCTGCAGCAAGACAATGCCAGACCGCATACGGCTAGGATAACTACTGACTCCCTTCGTCAACAAGCCGTCAACGTCATGCCATGGCCTTCAGTAAGCCCAGAATTCAATCCGATCGAGCATCTATGGAATGAGCTTGGGCGACGCGTCCGTGATCATCCAGTCCAGCCTCAGAATCTTCAACAAATTGAGGTTGCTCTCAATCAGGAATGGGCGCGTATTCCCCAGAACGTTGTGCGACGTTACGTTCATTCGATGCGATCTCGTTGTGACGCAGTCATTGCTGCAGTTGGGGGTCATACCCGCTATTAGACAAATTTGATTCAAGTGACTGATTTAGACGAAAACGAGATGCTCATTTTCCAGAGAAAACCTAGTGACTGGAACTTGTCATTTTTCTGGATGACCCCTTGTGTAAACACTGGCATAATACAGGAACGGATTTAAGTAAAACTGAGACATTTTTCGATGAATTGGTTCAAAATTGATTTGTGAAGGATATGATATTAAATATATTTTCATTTCTTATTTCGTTTTTTATAACTGCCCCGAAAAAGAGACTGATGGGTTTCATTTGTAGCTCTGTATATAAAGCAAAAAATCACTGCGAGCGCGAATCTATTTATGACTACCGTTCCCCACTGTTTAGGTTCCTTTTACACATATTTCCAAATGATCCTTATTCACAGTATGTAAACTGAAATAAATATCCTGTACCCGTTCCTCCTAGCTCACGCCTTATACATTATGAATTACAGCACTCGTGCGTAACCAGTTGTCGGAAATCGTGATGTGAGAGTTGTTGGTACAGCTGTAATTGCGAGGGCCCACCTATTAAAATTCATTTTTTCCACAGATCTAAGTAACAGTTACAGTTACAACCATGTAATCATGTATACATGTGATTGCCAATTCCACTAAAACCGTGCAATCTGGCATTTAAGCTCGTTTTCGACACAGAACGGCTCTGATTGTGAGCAAGTCGTTTTTTAACAAAGCAAAATGCAAAAGAGGAAACCGTTAAAATCATGGAATAAAACGGAATAAAATATATAAAATGGCTTTTCTTACCTTGTTCGAATGTGTATTGTTTGTATCGCTAACAATATAAATCGAAACGTGTACATGTACCTAAATACACTCATTTTCTGACTACTGGTTACGCACGAGTGCTTTTATTCATGTTTATAAGGCGTCAGCTAGCGGAGGAACGGCACAGGATGTTTATATCAGTTTACATACTGTGTTATTACAATATATTTTGGACCACCACATGAGGTAATGATTCTCATCGCATGGCGTAAATCTGGCACTACCTAAGCATGAATGCACAACTATCTAGTGGGGTTAGATACCCTTTTTTGCTCTGATGGCTCATCTACTTCCATACTTTCTGTGTGCGAGCAGCGAAGGCTCTGACGAGACTGGGCATAGGCACAGGCTCGTCTGAGCCTCGGATGCTCGCCTATGTCATACCCTGGCTCATTTTTCTTTCCATTAGACAGAAAGGGACATTTTCCATGACAGTGCTCGAATTCAGCTTTCATTAAGTCACTCCCACTTTCTAAAATGTTAAAATTAATTTTGTTTCAAAATGACAACAACTAATAAAAGCACGCGCTGATTTCAGCAAATTGAATAGAATACAAAAAAATATTACTATGATTACGAAATTTTATCGTGATAGGAAATAACACCATCAGGAAATGCAAATTGGATAAAACAAGACCGCGATAAAGAGAATGTGCTCTAAATGACATTTTTATGTTTTGGGGAGCAATCGACGTGAAAAAGCAATTGACTGGCAATTTTATGGCTGTCGCTACGTTGGAATATGCTTCTTGTGCAAATTTGTGAAAAACAAAAAAACAAAACCCTAAAAACAAAAACAAAACTAAACAAAACAAAAAAAGGAACATAAAAAGCAAATTTTAAACCCCCTCCCTCCCCCTCCCCCAAAAAAGAACCGACAAAAAGCAAACGAACAGAAGTAACATTATGGTTTCGTGGTCGAAATCGGGAAATCTTAAATTATAGCATCTCTATATAATACTGCAATACATTCTAACACACCTCGCCTATAGCCAATGCCATAAACGTGTTGTATCAAACAACAATGTCACAGTTTTGAAAGCGCGAGGAAAGCGTACGCTAGCTGGCGTAAATTGCCACTGCAAAATGACGTCAGTAATGGCGTTAGACGGTGTAACATCATTTTGACACTTGAAAGACGTCACAAATACATGTAAACGTATGCGAAGCAGGATTTCATCAGCGCAATGGCTGTAAGTTGGAAGAAGCTGAATACTTCAAATGTGTTCAGTCGTTTATTGTGTTTTAGAATCGAAATAGATCAGCTCTAGTGCGTGAATTGTTGAGTAATAATTCACCGTTTGTCGGTCAGTTGTTATAGGAATGAATTTTATTTTTGTGGAATTTACCGGCGAATCACTCACAAACTGACTAAAGCCCAAAGGGCTTTATGTAAAGTTTATGAGAGATTCGCCGGAGTTTACACATCGATAAAATCCATAAAAATAATTCATTCTTTGTAATTCCAACTTTGGAACAAAACAGCTCATTTGTAATGGGTTGTTGACAATATTTCAAATTTTAAAGCCCGCTAAATGAAAATAGTTCGTAACCGCTGTCCATGAAAGATGGGGTAGCCATCTTGAAAATTCTGTCAGTTCAAATCTTTGGTTTGCTAAAGAATGTTTAACATGACATTCTACCGGGAGCGAACTTTTATGTGAGTATGAGCTCAAAAACAACTCCGTGTAGTTTAGAACTGTTTCCTTTTGATAAACAGCTTGCTGGGCTCATTTAAGAACATTTAGATTTAGGCGTGTGTGCGCCCTGGTTGTAGCATGCAACAAAGTCTAAATGTCGTGTGTCGAGGCCTATTATATAGCCTGTCAACTTAAATGTTGTTATCAATTCGGCATGGTTGTAAGTTCCAAAATAGTTTGGTAACTTAACGTATATGAGCCTAGCTCTCTTTTATGGAACATTAGCAAACAATAATGATTCAGAACAGACGTAGCATAAAGCCACATCTCATCAGGTCTATTTGTGTCTGCTTGCAAAATTAGTATGTAAAATTGACTAACAGTGTAAAACCCCCAACATGAAAATAGACTCGTCTGTCTGAGAAGGAAGGGAACATCATTTCAATATTGCTTTTAAGCTAGCTGATTTACAACATTCTGACATATTTGCACAAGTTTTACACTTTTTCATTTTTGGTACAGTTTCATAGAATATAACAGCAAACAAGAAACTTGAAAGGCATTGCAGTGCTCATGCTGTCGCCAGTGAGTGCTTTCTCCAGTAAATGGGTTTGTTTTTAACGTCCCACCAGCTAAGCTAACGTCATATGGAGACTGAACCACGTCTTAGTCTCATCCGACATACTGGAGAAGCCAGGGATCAAACTTGGGACTCCTGGGTACAGGACGAGTGGTTTATCCACTACGTCACGACTTTTACCAGTAACTGGGGCAAATAGTGCAGGAGTGTATCAACATCCCATACAGAATGTCGTATTGTATCCAAGACGCTGTATGCATGAATCCAACACTCTTTACACGATTCTCAACATAAAAAGACAAATAATGACAAACATGGTGGTGCTATTTGCATCAAGCTGTTGATATAGATATAGAGAATACTAGGTGAGTGTCTTTTGATATCAAGTTTACCAGGCAAGGCTTCGAGAACGCTTGTTGACATCGCGAGGCTTGCCGAGATATAGAGAATACTAGGTGAGTGTCTTTTGATATCAAGTTTACCAGGCAAGGCTTCGAGAACGCTTGTTGACATCGCGAGGCTTGCCGAGCGATTCAACAAGCGTTCTCAAAGCCGAGCCTGGTAAACTTGAAATCAAAAGACGCGAACCTAGTATTCTATTTATCAGTTTACCCATTGTTTCACTCTTCAAACTAGCGATTATGACGTCAATTTCGATTTGTATGTTGATTCAGCGTCAATAGCGACGTCATTAAAAAAGTGCAACGTCATCATGACCTGATAAAGGCAACATGCGGTGAGATAGACAACGTTTATCAGGCAACGTGCAACAATGCAGTTGATACGAGAGGTAACTGATAAACTCAGTTATTTGGGGAACAGTGAACAATAGTATGTGCTACAGAAAGATTGGAGGTTTAACAAACATTAATTTTTAAATTTTATGGTAATATACTATGCACGATAAGTTTAGCATTTGTTTTGTATCGATGAACCCATCCACATCAGATCTCAAGTTTCACTTGCTGTCATAAAGATACAAGCGCCGACCATATGAAAAGAATTTTCATTAAAAATATGGAATTACCAAACTAAAGTGCTAAAGTGACGTTAAATTTTAAGACTAGCAGGTAACGTTGGTATTTCTGATCATTGGGGGAAGCCAAAAAAATTTTCAAGCGATTGTTTGGTCGCTGAAAACCAAAAAAAGCATAGCAAATGCTGCAATTTTCTGACTTTTCTCAATGAAATAAAGGACCAATTTGTCCACAATTTGACGTTTTTATTAATGCTTTTACATTATCGCCTTTAAACGGGGTTTCTAGTCGGTTTTTCTTAAAGTAAGAAAGAGGGCAAAGAAAAGGAATCGATACAATCAAGCACCAAACCTGGCCCAGGATACCAATGGAAAAGTGACAACGTCATAATTAAACATCACAAACGAGAGCCAAGAGGTCGGTCCTTTCCCAGCGGGTGACCACAAAGCATCAACAAACAGACGTGCATGAAAGCATAACAAAACAAGACAGAGATAACAAAAATGATCCACAAAAGAAGCACCGCCTTGGAACGGTCAGTAAAAATATTTTCCTGGAGGGCTTAAATTGGTTTAACGGTGCATCAACCTCACCCTCAGTTCAGAATTGGATCAAGACACATTGACAAGTAAAACTGTATGATGCCTTACAACACATTCAGACAGATAATGTTGAATGAAACATCTGCATGGCTACAGAGCACGAGCGGAAAGATAAAATCTAACGTCACCGTTATCTCGCAAATGCGCCGCACCATTTTCCAGTAGCGTAACGTTTCAATCAACCATAAAATGAGTTACATTTTAAGCCTATGACATCTTTGTGAACTGAGTCATAGAATTGAAACGTCAATTAACATAAGAAGTTCAATTAAATGTTGACTACGTTTTGACGTCATTGATGATAGCTGGTATTTTCAGCATGAAATCTCTATCACATCTGTCACATAACCTATAGTTTTATAGGCGTATGATTCATGAGGAAGATGTAAGACCACCAAACGAAAAATCACATTCTTATCATTTAAGCATCACTTACAACTGATGTGAATTTTGCTTACTGACCCCTCCTGCAGTTCCTGCCCGCCCAAATGCCTATTTAAAGGATGGTGTCTGTAAATTCGTAGTTTCGTTTGCCTAAGATCTTGTTTTCGTCATTGCAATTGAAATTGTTCGATATTGCAAATTGATGAGCACATAAAGATGCAAAAATAAGAAATTGCTAAGCTTATTGGGCATAATACAAAGAAATTATCTTAGTTGAATCTGCAGTTAGTTGTGTTTTTGACAAAACCAGTTTCATTTTCATATTAATCGGGCTTTCTATCAGCACTTAGCAGTCACAAACCAAAATGAATCTTAACTGACAAAAACTATAGAATTCCTTACCTCAGATAAGTCTTCTCTTTTTTTGACCACGTTGTCAGTAAAAATATAAGTGTAATTTCAACATGGAACCAATACACCTCACAATGCCCCCTCTACCATGACGTAGGGCCACCATGAGAAAAGCAGTCGACCATGACAAGCAGTCGTAATGAAACCGCCTAATATATTACTTTGTTAACCGGGTGTGATTATACAGGTATTATTATATGGCAATTTTCAATTTCATACCCTATTTCAAGCCGAGACACTAATATCTGCCCGAGGACCAACACAGAACCCTCTCAAACAATAGGAGCGACAATAAACAATGAATCACCAACAACAAAACCACCGCCTCAGAACGGACAGCAGCCTAGGCCACTGGGGTGGGGGGGGGGGGCTTATATGCATTTTACCGGCGCAAAATTTTCATCCAAGATTCAAGTATTTTTAAATAGAAAATACCCTTTCAGTTTTACTACGCTCTTTTTAGAATCTTCATTGTCTGAAGATGCGCATATGCTTTTTTAATCTCAAGAGTATTATGCGTACCCAACTCAAACAAGAATATGCGGAATCCCATTCTGAAAAGATTCAAGAAGAAAATCTAAAGTTTTGATATTTATATGAGTTTTGTGTAAAATATTCATGATTATATTCCCCCAATATTTCCTGGTAAAGTAAGGGATGCAAACGATAATTGCCTATCGCCTCTTCGTTTGGAGTTGTCTTGCTTAAGGACTTCACAGCAGCAAACATCTCCCATCTGAAAATCGACATTACCAGAACATATCATCTGTTTTTAAAGTCTGTTGCATATGTTCAAGTGAACTTCAGACTAGATTTATTCATGGTAGCAAACACTTTGAACCCTGATCTGACTGCTCCTTAGGCCGCAGTCTGATCTGGGTCCATATTGTTTGCAATATTGGCTACAGACGAGAGGACAGGCGACTAAAATCGTCACTGGTGAAAAAAAGAATAATCCTAAAAGTTAAGGAAGTCAAGACCTAGACTAACAGTGCAGACCCGCTTCTAAAGAAACAGTATGATCAGGGTATTCCATGTTTGCTCTTCAACAAACATATCTGATAACCATCATTATACCCCCGCAAACTTAGTTTAGGGGTATACTGTTTTCAGCCTGTCCGTCCTTCCTCCCTTCCGACAACATTTAGAGGTTTTTGTTGAATAACTTATGTAGCATTATAAAAGATTTTGATCAAATTTGCAGCATACCTTAACAACCAGACAATGCATGTTTGGTAGGAAAAAGGGAGCTGAATGGTCAGTATTACAAGATTTATGCTACTTTGTAATTCTCAATGTATGATGTTTGCAATATGGCTACTAATGCATACTTTGTGAAATCATCTCCTCCTGGAGCCTCCAGTGTATCCTTTTAATTCTTTGCAGGTATGTTACAGACATATTGAAGATATATATGCGGAGGTTTAATGATGAAAAATTTTTACAAATTTTTTAACTTAGCCTATTCTCTACCACTGCACATATTGAATAATGACTGAAAGGGTATACTTTGTGAAATCAACTCCTCCTAGAGCCTTCAGTGTATCCTTTTAATACTTTGCAGGTATGATACATTGAAGAAATGAAGCTATGCATGTGGAAACTTAATGATGAAACAATATTTTTTAATAAATATACAGCATTTTTAACCTAGCCAATTCTCGACCATTTTACATATTGAATACTGACTGAAAGGGTAAATATTGTGAAATCAACTCCTCCTAGAGCCTTCAGTGTATCATTGTAAAACTTTGCAGGTATGTTACATACATATTGAAGAACTGAAGCTATGCATGTGGAAGTTTAATGATGAAAAATTAATTTTTGATAAATTTACAGCATTTTTAACATAGTCAATTCTCGACCACTGCACATATTGAATTATGGCTGATAGTCCATATTTTGTGAAATTATCTCCTCCTAGAGCCTTCAGGGTATCCTTTCAATACTTTGCAGGTATGTTACAGACATATTGAAAATGTTCATGTGGAAGTTTAATGATGAAAAAATAATTTTCGATGAATTTACACCATTTTTAACATTTTAACATTAATAGCCTCCAGCGTATCCATATAATACTTTGCATTTATCATATGACGTCGCGTCAGAGAGCAAAATAACACCATGCAACAAGATCGATAAACCACTAGTGATTTATAGATTTACGGGAAACGTTATGACGTCCATAACAACGTTGCGTACATAATGACAAAATTATAACGTTTTTACGCCAGAAATGAGATTTCAAAGTATTTGTCATATGATAAATAGAATCTAACATTCGTGCTCTTGTATTATTGAATTTATGAAACTCGTTGCGAAAAAGAGATAAAATGCTCGGCAAGCCTCGCATTTTATCTCTTTTTCCCAACTCGTTTAATAAATTCAATAAAACATGAGAACTCATGTAAGATCCTGTTTGTATGTTATAGATATATATTGAAGATGTGCGTGAAGAAGATTATTGATGATTTTTTAGATGAATCTACAGCATTTTTAACTTAAGACACGTTTGTACCTTGTCATATATAAAATGATGGTCAGTGCATACTTTGTGAAATCAACTCTTATTATCCTTTCAATACTTATTTTACATGGAAATTAATAGGTATGTGCATGCATTAGTTTGGTGCAGAAATAACTTTTTATTGACAAATCTATTGCATTTTAAACTTAGCCAAGTTTTGGATCATTGCAGTGCATACCTTGTTTCAAATGTTTTCCATTTCAGTATAGAGAGCAAGACTATGGTTTTGATTGTAACAATTCCTTGTCATTACTTAACCCTTAAAGCACCAAGAAAAAAAATGCATCTGAAAATGTTGTCTGTTGAAGTCGTCTGCAGCAAATAATTGCCTAACAATACTGACGAATTAAGTAAAGAAGCAAACAGCGTGGACCCAGAACAGTTCGATCTGGATCCACACTGTTTGCCATAGAGGCTTCTAAAACATTTCAGCAGACGAGAAAAGCAGATGACTATTGTTGTGATTAGCGCGTTAAAGGTAAATTTTAACTTCACATAAACTTATTTTGATCCATTTTTATTTTGTTCAATTAAGGTATTAATAATGTTTATTTTGACAATATGGTTAGTCAAATATACCATTCAGAGCTCCAACTGAATAAAGCTAATACCTCTGATACCGAAGCCGCATTTTTAGACTTGCACTTGTCAATTTCTAATGATATTGTTTCTACCAAAATTTATGATAAACGTGACGACTTTGATTTTGAAATTGTCAATTTCCCATTTTTAGATTGTGATGTTCCTCGTTCTACATCCTATGGAGTCTATATCTCTCAACTCATTCAATTTGCTAGAGCATCTAGCATTGTTGCTGACTTCAACACTCGCAATAAATTGTTAACTCAGAAACTTCTTAAACAAGGCTATCGGTATCATAAACTTCGCAAAACATTTTCAAAATTTTATAGACGATACTATGATTTGATTTCTAAATTCCAAGATGGACTTAAATCTCTTTTGCGTCAAGGACTTTCGGAACCTGATTTCTATGGTGACTTGGTGTATAAGTTGAAGAAGATTGTTGGCTCTAATAATTTTTCAGCGCAGTTCATTAAAATAATTTCCCATGATAAAAAGATTGGCTATAACACTAATGTATTGCAACAGACTGCATGCTTGGTGGTCAACCCAATCGCGGTTGGCAACTTTGCTTTCCTCTTTATATTGCACGCCGGTGGATTGGGCTTCAAACTCTATGATGGTTCCGACCTAAAGACTTATCTATTGATGAGATGGTAAGGGCCTGATAATTTGGCTGTTTGTCGGGCCTTCCGGGGTTTACCTGTTGGATTTCTTTTGCTCCGGTATTCAGTTTTATCTACTGTTGAGGCCTTGTCTTTGCTTTATCTCCTTGTTATATCTTGATTTATATGTTTTAGGAGATGATGCATTGATAAGTTAGGGGTCTTTCATGCAAACCAAATATCTATGTGTCTTGATCCACATCTTAATTAAGGATGAGGATGGCGCGCCGTTAAACCGGTTTAAGCCCTCCAGTAAAATATTTTACTGACCGTTCCAAGGCGGTACTTCTTTTGTGGATCTTTTATGTTTTTGTTCTGTCTTATGTTTGCTATGTCTTTGTGCGCGTCTGTTTATATATATGTGCTTTGTGGTCACCTGCTGGGAAAGGGCTGACCTCTTGGCTCTCGTTTGTGGTGTCTAACTGTGAGTTTGTAACTTTCCCATTGGTATCCTGGGTCGGGTGTGGTACTTGATTGTATCGACTCCTGTTCTTTGCACCCTTACTTACTTTGAGCGAATTTAAGGAGGAGCATATCATATTGCGGGGGTATACTGAAAGCTTTACTTGCAGCTCAATTCTTGTTTTACTTGAGAACAGAAAGAGAAAAGTATTGGAAATTTTATAATAGAACCATTTTCTGTTTCTTGGTATTGGTTAAAATGTTTAAAAATCATTTTTAACCCATATAAGCATAGCGTCCTTTTTGTGGGACATCAGCAAACAGTGCAAAACCAGACCAGACGCCACAAAATGCGGCGTCTGATCAGGTACACCACTGTTTGCTTACAGAAGTTTCTTTTAAAAAATGAATAAAAATGAAAACTACCACCAAACAACCCTAAAATTGAAAATGGACTGGTCCAATTGATAAGAGAGGGAAATTCCTTGCGGCATTAGTAGGTTAAAACAATTGACAACCCAAAGTTGTTACAGATGGAATATAAGCTTAAGCTCGATGAAACAGATAGCTACATTAAATTTAGCAAGTGAATCTATATATCACAACTCTGTAGCAATTGATGACTATGACGCTGGAGAGGATTCGCAGGTTGATCTTGATCTTTGTTTTATGCATATAAAGAAAAAAAATGGTTAAAACTAAGACTTGTCATTTTATCAGAGAACCTTTGTGTAGTTTTAGATATTGCGGTTATTAAATTAGTTTTGAAATTTTTTAGACATATATAGGGGGTCTAAAAACGTGGACCTTTTTCAAATTGCAATAATTCCTGTATAACCTTTTGATTTTTTGTAAGGCTAAAGCAAAGTGATGTCCCTTTCCTATGATGATGTTTTTATCACCAGATGGTGCTTCAACATGAAGTGACATCATGATGACATCATAAACAAATCATTACATCATTTCCTGTCGTTGGCCAAAAACATAATTTAATTGGCTTACCACTTCCCTTTCTCCAGCTAAATTCTCCAGCTTTACCACAAAAAGAACATTTTATCGCTCAGCTCTCTGGCTTGTAAAGAACTTCCATTGTCTGAGACACTTTAAATTCTTGTTGCCTGAGAACGCTCTGAAACGAAGGTATTTTTACTGGAAGCCAGCCATCTCAACAACAGAAAACGTCCAGACGACGAGGAAATAAGGTCATGATTACATTATGATGTCATCATGACGTCACTTCCTCTTGAAATGCCATATGGTTGGGAAACATCATTAGACGAAAGGGATATCACTTTGATATAGCCACAAAAATTCAAAAGGTTTCCACAGTTTACACCGTTATTACTGTAAATTCGGAAATTTTCGCGAGGACTTTATTTTCGCGAAACTTCGCATATGCGAAGTTTCGTGAAAATAAAACCCTCGCGAAATGGCAAAATCACTCTGTCGTTTATTGATAGAGATAAATCTCGCCTTAGTCGCGAATTTTCCACATCGCTAATATGTCTTTTAATGCTATTCGCGAAAATAAAATTCTCGCGAAAATTTCGGAATCTACAGTATTGCATTTTGAAAATAGGTCCACGTTTTTTGAGATACCCTGTAGATGTAATATTCTCTTACTCATAAGACCAGAATTTTTTTATTAGTTGATTTACGAACCCTCCTACTGTTATTTTCCGGAAAGTAGGAAAAAAATAAAATTTAATTTCTAAAAAAAAAATAATTATTTTATCCTCCTACTCTAAATATTATTTGTTTCGTTGAAAAAAATAATATTTTTTTGAGGTTCAGTCTGTGTATTTTTGAGAGTGACACTGTAAAAAAGTGATTGTCCTGTCCAGATTTTTAGGAAAATGATAAAATATTTAAATATTTAATACAGATTGTTGGTTTACCTATTACTAGTTTTACTGTTTCTGGAGATATTAAAAAAAAAAGCTCTGAAAATATTAAAAAAAAAAAAAAAGCTCTGAAAATGACCAGTTAGCTGGTCATTTTCAGAGCTTTTTTATTTATTTTTTTTTCGTCCCCTCGACCCTAAATCTGAAAAAAAATTCCCGTAAATCAACTAATAAAAAAATTCTGGCCTAAGATATATTTTCGAAAAATTGAAATCATTAGGGTGCATTACGATGCGCTCAATATTTAGAAACATGCAAACACAACTATTTGTGTAATAATGTATAGGCATCTATAGCAGACTTAAGACTATGGTCCTCGTTTTAAACCGCTCTACTAATAAAGTTATGTATTGTAAAAGTCTAGAAGTCATCTTATGAACATGTCTGCTAATATTGACAACTTTAATGGTTTATCGTTAGACAAACAAACACCTTGAACAAATGTATTTATACAAAGTATCTGACATGATAGCTTGGCGCACACATTGACAATGCCCTTTTGGCTGGACAAGGCGTGTGTTTATGAGCAGAGCATATTACTTGACTTTTCGCTTTCTGTAAAGGCGGCACCTCATGAATGCGTAATTAGGACTGGTCAATATTAGACAGAGGTGAAAGCCGAAAATGAGGCGTGGTTTTATTAAAAAATAACTGTATCATCTTGCGCCATTACCTCAATATAGACGCAAAATACATTGTTTAGTCCTTAAAACGCCAGCAAAATAACTGCATCTGAAAATGTCTATGTAACATAGGCAAAGAGGCAAACATTGTGGACCCAGATCAGACTGCTCCTAATAAATGTGAGTTCAGTGTGTATACTGTTAGGATTTTCATAAAATGCACGCACGTTTGCTCGGCCCAAAAAGCTGATTAACTCTTAACCAAATTATAGATAAAACCTGATTTCCCTTCCTTAGCAGATGAAATAGCCGAACCACGCCCAAATCTGAATATTAAAGTTGCCGCCTTAACAGTAAGCGAAAAGTCAAGTAATACACGAGAAACAGTTCTTCTACTACTACTTATACTACTAAAAGAAGAAGCACTGCCCGAGGATGAGGTTGAGTACTCTGACAATCAGTCCAAGAACTTCTGAAACGTTTGCAATTAACTGAGATGAATATAGGGATCACACATGTTTTTTCATGCATTAACATTTGCCGGGTCCCGAGGAAGCTGTTTGAACACGAGGCCGCTAGGCCGAGTGTTCAAATATCGTCCGAGGGACCCGGGAAGTGTTAATGCAATGAAACAAACATGTGTGATCGTTATTCTTGCATATTTTACCTGATTTCAGCATAAACAGCGCCGAAAACGTCGCTTAAACATGAAGAGAAGCTGACTGTAACCATCGAGCATTCCATGGAAACTCAAAAATTTTGATTTTGCTTATTTTTCTACCAGATGTAGCCCTGGACAAATGATGAAGATTCATAAAAAAATTATTCAAATATGTTCAGTAGTTTTCGAGATATCCAAGTAAATACTGTTGCCATGGCAACAGTACTTGGGAAATGAAAAATAGCCAATTTTGTCTGTTTTCATCGAAGAATCCTGACTTAATCTTTGATAATGTAACACAATGAGCTTATGTTATGAAAACACATTTATATTATTAATAAAAACAATATCTATTTTACCCATAAAAATGTTTGATTACGTTACCATGGCAACAGACATTAGGTACCCATCAAGCACATTTCAATTTTTAAGAAATTGCGCAATTTTGACCTCTTATAATTTACAAGGGCAACCACATTGAAAGAAAATTGTATTATAACTTAAAAGACCAACTTGAGTACAAGCAGTATCAACAATAGTTAGGTGTAATCCTCTTCAAATAGAAGAGTAGTAGCCCCGCAACTTTACCTATGTTGACAATTTGAATTTCTAAGGAAACACTAGCATTTCAACATCTAGAATAATTTTTTGTGCTAATTTGAGACTTTTTACCATTTAAATGGCAATACTTTGTTATTCTATAGGTTCTTAGAATGGTTATTTGGCTGACTTGGGGTCTGTTACAAAGTAAATAATAGAAACTATGGGGGTTCATTACCCCACCCACCAATGTTAATACAGATGCATTATATTTTGAACAGCAAAACACCATCAATCTGCATTTGAACTTAATGAAACATATAAATATACTTTGCCATTATAAAATTTGTGAGCTGCTATCAATAGTGTTGGATAAAACAATAAAACTGGTTGCTATCGCAACAAGATCATAGACAACAATGTAAATTTTTGAATGGTGCGCAGTGGCTCAGTAGTAGAGTGATTGACTCGAGACCGAGAGGCCGCGGGTTTGAGCCTCACCAGCGTCACTGCGTTGTGGTCCTTGAGCAAGACACATTTATCCTAGCTTAGTTCTGGTCAAACCCAGGAAAACCCTTCCCTGTTTAACTGAAAGATTGTTGATGGGACGTAAAGAATCAAATCAAACAAACAAATTTTTGAGTACAACTTGGTCTTTTCTAGTTTGTATCAGGACTTTGTTGATTTATGTTTATGACATGTAACCATTTTGAGTTCAGTCTAGAGGCAAAGGTCTGATGAGATCACACACATGGTTGTTATGGCAAAGCCTTTTACAAGTTATAAATAGGAAATGTGTGTTACCCATGAAGAATATAGCACATTTACTTATATAAGTGCTCAGAGAAACCTGTAAGACATAAAAAAAATTGGTGTTCAAAAATGAATATGGTTTGATAAACAGTATGGCCTTTAATGTAAACAAACCATATAACAAGTTGAGTTATTGACTGCTATCCAAGTGTTGTAATTTTGGGATTTGGTACCTTGCCCTATAGAGTGATGAGTCCGACCTCAAAACAGAATTTTCTCAATTTCGATGTCGTACCGATATACATACAGTTTGATCACGCCAAGCTGTCAACCAGATTTGGTTCACATAAACAGCTGCTAGTTTCAAGGTGGTTATCTGGACCTTTTCAGAGAAACCAAGTCTTCTTAATTTTGAACTGGAGGGATCAGGCGTACCCAAAGTGTAAAAAATGTGTCTTGTCATCCGGGACACTAATATTTTATTGGCCTTGACGCATAAAACCGGACTTTGTGAGCGGAAAACAACAAAGGCGTAGACCAGCATGGTCATCTGCGCAGTCTGATCAGTGCCTTTGTTGTTTGCTCTATGGAAAGTATGTTTAGCTGAAAATGCAAAAAATGGATATTCTAGCTAGTCTCTGCGGCTCAGCTGACTGATTTGATCCTTTTAAACCTGGGCAAAAACCAGAATACCACTTAAGCCGGTGCTAGGGGGTGTGGGTATTGTTGCACTTTACATTAGTTCTCATGGACAGACTGAATAAAACCGAGTCTGCTGTAGGTTCTCTCTATTTCTGAAGGATCTGTTTTTCCAGATTATTTGGAGAGATGTGTATTGGGGATAAGCTAAAGTTCATGCACATGAACAAAACGTTTTCTCTCAGCTCAGGCTTGGACCTTCGGGATCCCAAAGTAAGAGTTCAAGATTCAAACTTCCTTCAGGCTGGTGCCACGGGTTCTGGTTAGGACCCCGCCCAATGTTGGCAGAGCTCTACTGTTTTGGACTTGTCCGTCTGTACGTCCATCCTCTTTCGTGGGCACTATATTAACTTAGTCATTTTACTTAGGATTGCTTCAAAATTTCATATTATAGATTGCTTCGGTCAAACTCTCATCCATATTTGTATATGGGTGGCAAACAAAATGTTGTGTTCGTTCTTGCTGTCGTGTGAGTGTCTTTTTCTGTGTATCTTTGGTTGGTCTGTGATTGCAACATTTCCTGGTGATACTCACTTGTTTTAAGGGAACCAGCTGCAGAGCAAAATGCCTAGTTCTTTAAATTTCAATCAGTCTTGGTTGACAATTGGACATTTTCTATACTTACCAGGTCAAAAAAGTGGAAACACATGTGCAAAAATGTTTCTTTAGTTGAGTTTCATTCAACTTAACAGTGGTCGAAAATGGTAAATGCATAAGAGTGTCCCTCTAAATGTGTTTAATTTGTAACTCAATGCAAAAAAACCCCTGTGTTTATGGTTTTGTCCCCAGTTGATTTCATTTCTGCCTGTTCAACTTCAGAAATTTTGCTACATGAAGAGCATTATTAGCTAAGGACGTTTCAGCATGGAGACTGGAAAATTGTTGTTGAGTAAATTTACCCTTGATATAGTAATACAAATATGTACGAATGGGACTTCAAATGGATGTGTTTATTTTTTATCCAAAATATAGAGTGGAAGAAACAATATTAAAGCAAGGTGTAGACCTCAATCACATATTTAATTAAAAATAATCTTAACACTACTGATATGCAGGTGACAAGTCTATTGAACTTATCAACAATATTTAATCAATGTTAACATTTAAGACAGTTTAAATACATTCCTTATCTAATGCTCTGGTCACCCTTTTGTTTTACAGAGCAGAACTATTTGAGCCGCGACATGAGATTTCCAACAAGGTTGTATGTGCGACCGGCAAAGCCTCAGATCAGCCTGCGCATATGCCCAGTCTGATCAGAGCCTTTGCTAGTCGCTTGAATGTTCTATGAGTGTTAACCTCCTGACTAGACATAATTTGGAGTTTCTAAGCTTAAGAGGAGGCTGCACAGGCTCGTATGAGTCTACACTTGTCAAAGTTCCACATTGTTGAAATCTCATTTGTGCATTATGAGGAATATTTCTGTGAATTTACTTCGAATCTGGACCAGTGTTTCAGGAGAAAACATTGTTTAACCAAACCATTTTTCGCAATATTGGTAGAAGGCAGCATGAGGAACATTTCTGTGATTTTTTTAAAAATTTGGACCAGTGGTTCAGATGTCACAGGTTATAATGGCCAAATAAAAAAGACATGTCAAAGAAACGTGGCACATTTGAGGATAGGAGATATGCTCCAGACACGAAAAACCTAGAAATGAGGTCAGAAGTCAATGTAAAGGTCAAAGTGACCCAAGATGGTATGCACCACTCCGCCATCTCAAGATGAATCCACACACCAAATTCCTACCTCAAATAATATAGGAGATATGCTCCAGACACAATTATTCTAGAAACTATATCATATGTCAAGGTCACAGTGACCTAAAAATGGTATGTGACATATCACCATCCAAAGCTGCATCTATACACCAAATTTGGAATTCCTACCTCAAATAATATAGGAGATATACTCTTGACATGATTATTCTAGAAACGAGGTCAAGGTCACAGTGACCCCAAAACTGGTACATGGCACTCTGTCATCCAAAGATGCAACCACGCACCAAAGTCGGGATTTCTACCTCAAATAATATGAGATTTGCTCAGGCAGTGATTCATTTACAACTTTTTGGACTCGCTGTTTCCCATATCAATGAGTCCAACTGGAAAATTACGAGTTCAGAAAACTATTTTTAATGACAAGTCTGCAATACAATTGCATCCTGGGACTCGCTGAAATAAAAACATTGCATCCCAGAGACAAAATTATGTGCAAAATATGCAGGATGCGCAGGAAACAAAATCAAAGCTCAGGACACCATTATTCTAGAAAGTAGGTCAGAAGTCAAGGTCACAGTGACCCAAAAATGGTAATGTGACTCTCTGCCATCCCAAGATCTATCCAGTATACACAAACTAAATTTGGCATTCCTACCTCAAATGACATAGGAGATATACACCAAAGTCGATGCGGATTCTAAAAAAACTAGGTCAGAGGTCAAGGTCACAATGACCCAAGGATGATACACAACACTCTGTCGCCCAAGATTCATCCACAAACTGAATTTTTGGATACCTGGCTCAAATAATATGAGATATGCTCCCGATATGATTATTCTAAAAACTAGTCCAGAGGTCACAGTGACCTGAAAATAGTATGTGACATTCCGCCATCCCAACATGCATCCACACACCAAATTTGGAATTTCTATCTCAAAATATATAGGAAATATGCACAGACTCAATGCAGATTCTAGAAAGAAACTAGGTCAGAGGTCAAGGTCACAGAGACCCAAGGATTGTACCTGACACTCGGTCATCCAAAGATGCATTCACACACCAACCTGGGATTCCTACCTCAAATAATATAAGAGATAAGCTTAGGACACGATTATTCTAAAACTAGGTCAGAGGTCAAGGTCACAGTTAACCAAAATGGGTACATGACACTCCGCCATCACAAGATGCATCAAAACACCTAATTTGGGATTCCTTCCTCATATAATATGAGATATGCTTCGGACACTATTATTCTAAAAATAGGTCAGAGGTCAAGATCACATTGACCCGTAAATAGTACACAACACGCCGTGATCCCAAGATGCATCCACACACCTAATTTTGGATTCCTACCTCAAATAATATAAGAGAGTCTGAGATGTGCTCTGGACATGATTATTCTAGAAGCTAGATCAGAGGTCAAGGTCACAGAGACCTGAATATAGTACGCAACACTCTGTCATCCAAAGATGCGTTCACACACCAAATTTGGAATTTCTACTTCAAAGAATATAGGAGATGTGCAACAGACTCAATGCGGACTCTAGCAATTAGTTCAGGTAAAGGTCACAGTGACCCAAGGATGGTATGTGAGACTCCGTCATCACAAGATGCATCCACACACCAAATTTGGGATTCCTACCTCAAATAATATAAAAGATATACTCAGGACATGATTATTCTAAAAACTAGGTCAGGTCAAGGTCACAGTGACCCAAAAATGGTACACCACACTCAGCCATCTCAAGGGGCATCAACAAACCAAATTTGGGATTCCTACCTAAAAGAATACATTATGAGATATGCACCAGACACGAAGCGGGACGGATGGACAGTGTGATTATGCCTTAAAAAATTCCTTCGGGGGCATAAAAATGTACTTCTTTCTCTGAAGATCAATTTTGTGTTTACAAATAGTAAAGACCATGATGAAATGTTGCTGTATGTGGCATTTCAACTAGGTCTTCACTGTTTGCCAAACTACATATATGGTATTAGGAGACGCAGGAAAGGCTATTTTGAAAGTCAATTAACCCTTTCTGCACAAATCAGGGTTCCCACAGAAATTCAAAAACAGAATTCCATGATTTTTCCATGACTTTCAATGATCAACTATGTAATTCCATAATGCAGGGCCTCCAACCTCTGGTTTTTGCAGCATCTTCACGATGCTGAGCATAAATATGGCATGCAGCAAAAACAGCATGCATGTATATTTGCATGCATTTTGAAATAATTAAAACTTGAAACCACCATGCAGTAGCCAGAAAACTAGCTGTCGGACACACAATGTCGGACACTTGTGTGTCCCACAGCTAGTTTTCTTGCTACTTGTGGTTTTGCCAAATTATTTCACAAAATTCCATGATATTTCCATGATTATTCAGAATTTTTCAAATTCCATGATTTTTCCATGCATGGAACTTTTTTTAGTGATTCTCCAGGTTTTCCAGGATTTCCAGAGCTTGTGGGAACCCTGACAAATGGTTTCTTCCTTCTGATTCAATACAATAAATTTTTAGATGGTCCTTTATGCTGCATTATGCTGCATTTTATCTGTGCTGTCTCTGTTTGTCAAAGTACGCATTAATGAGCTATTGATTCTGATTTGTGGAATGTGTTGTATAATACAGCTTATTTAAAGACTTTACACAGTTACACATTAATTTTTTTTCAGTGCTTGGTCATATAAACAAAAATGTTGGGCTTAAAATTGTGGATTTTTTCTTAGCTATCAATTTTAACATTTGTTTTGGGTGCTCAAAAGAACCTTCTCATGAGGATTCTTTTGAGTACCTAAACCATATATTTTGGTTGAAATATGAAAAGTAATTTTGATTAGCAAGTTTTTTCATTATAAGGCTCGCCTACTGTTGTCTTTGTCCCCATAAACACAAAGTGTACAGTAAATTGGTATCAAGCTGCTTAGTTTATGGATGTCCCATAGTCAATCCTGTCTGCATCAACACCAGTGTTAGTAATTTGGCTGCTTTAGTTCATCTATGGTCACATTCCTAGAGGTGTAATGTTACTTGATCTTGGAATGAACCATCAAATACACATATACTGCCGTCTCTTTAATAAGATCTGTGAACATGGTAAAAATCTGGAAAAAAATGGGAGTCATTAATAATATGCCAAACTAGACAAAGACTAGGTTTTAAAAATGACTAGGCAGCAATCAATGGACTTTAGATCAGGTTAGGCAGATGAACATTAAATCTCTTTTTTACACTGTGCGTAACACTTTTCAATTGATAAAAGAGCAATTGCTTCATGACAAAATAAAACTTCCAGAGCTTAATTACCCTGGCTCAGAATTTGTTGTAGCCAGCAATTTAAGCAAATGGAAAAATTTGGAGCCAAATTAAATCAACTTTAGTCAAGGTTTTAGCCAGAAAGTAGTATCAACAAGTTGTTTTGTATTAAACTCTTTGCCCGCCAGGGGCAACTTTTGTTGTCTGCTGATAACCTTTGCAAACAGTTTGGACCCAGATCAGGCCCGATAAAATGTCGAGTCTGATCTGGATCCAAACTGTTTGACACCCTGATGGTATTGAAAAATTCAGTATTCATCTAGTAAAATATGGCTCAGCAATAAACTGTGAAGGTATAATGAAAGCAATATTGGAAAATCCAAATGCTGATCCATATACACTTTTTCGCAAATATATATTTTTTGACCCTCCTAGAATGTACTTTTAGCCTATGACTTATATTTGTAGCCACTCTACATTTTAGTAGCAAATGGCTACAATGGCTAATGGCAGGGTAAGCCCTGACTTCCATACTTTTGATTTGAAAATATTGTTAAGAAATTTAAAACATTCCAATGACCCAAATTAGTGTGAAAAAAATATGTGTGTTTCTGTTTACATGAAATTTTAAAATAGGGATGGTAGCTTTGGTAGGTAGGAAAAGAGCACTTGCTTCATGACAAAATAAAACTTCCATACTTTTTGATTTGAAAATATTTTTAAGAAATCTAAAACATTCCAATGGTCTAGATTAGTGTAAAAATATGCGTGTTTCTGGTTACATGAAATTTAAAATAGGGATGGTAGGTAGGAAAATATTTTTAGACTATCCTTAAAAAAAATGTTAGCTGGCTGTCACGCGACAAGTGAGACTCTCTCAAAATGCCACCAACCCATAAACATTTATGGCTGTTTTGGAGATTTTTTTTAAATTCTATTTTTTGACATTTTTCCTTTATTTTTAATGTTTTTTTTTAACAAATCAGAGAAAATAAAATACCTACCTTCCTACAGTACCCACTTGAAAAATTATCTGTAGGGTGGCAGCAAACAATTTTTTTAAGGTTGGCCTTATTTAAAGTTTTACAAGGGGAATATAAAGAGGCAATATGACCCAATCCGTAAATCCCGTAAAAATGTTGAAAAAATAAAGTTGGGGGCAAAAACTAGGCACAGTCGGGTAACCTGAAACATGCATGTTTTTATTTTAGCCCTTAACATTTTATTTGCATAAAATTAAGCCTTTTTTCCATCAATTTCAATATTAATAATTTGTTGTGGGTACTCAAAAGAACTGTCTCATTGAGACAACAATCACAATAATTTTAATTGTTGGACAAGACAGAGAGATCACAGTTTGGACATATTTCCTACGCAGTAAGTAAGAACAGAAGGAATTTTATGAAGAAAAGTAGGGAAAAAGTAGGAAGAGGTCAAAAAAGTAGGAAAAAAGTAGGAAAAGTAGGACTACTTGTAAGCCTGACTTGTATTTTCTACAGGTAAACTAAAAGGAATTACAATTAATCAGCTGTCAAAATCTTTATTAACATTTTTACTAAATTTAAGTTTAATACTAGTAATCAGCTGTCATATGGTCCTCTACACTCACTTCCTGGACATCTACTGACACACCGGGGTCTTTGCAGCAGTAGTTATGACATTGGGTAAGAAACGCTGATGCCTGTTAATAAAAAGCAATCAAAATTAAACAACAGTGCCTTGGTAACCCTGATGTGCTAAACTGAGTAGCATTTGAACAAAGAACTACATGTAGATGGAATTTTCAGAAGAAAACATTTAGTTACCCCACCCCCACCCTTTTCAAAGTTATATGACTCTGATGACCTTCAAAATTAGATCAAGGTCTCCAAAACCTAATTAATTTTTAACTACTCAAAGTGATGTACCTGTGCCCTTTTGGTCAAAATCTAGACAATAAAGAATAATATAGAATGCCGAAAAGGCTTTTTCACAATTCTAATATAAACATTTTCGACAGATAAAATGTCTAAGTTCAACACCCCAAAAAATATACATGAAATGAGCACAAAATAATAGGTGTACAAAAACTGTATATGTGTGAACACTCATTAAACAAAGATTAAATAAAAAGGAATGTATACTTTTGGACAAAGATCAAGATAAGGAAAGTTTTCAAGTGTAAAATTGTAAATATTTTCTTACCCATCCATTTAAACAATGTGTTTTAGGTGCTCAAAAAGAACCGTCTCATTGAGACGGTTCTTTTGACAACCCACAACATATGTTTTGGTTCATTAATAGGAAAAAATATATTCAATTTTACACTCATATCTGGAGGCCTGTTTTGGAGTTATAGATTACACAAACTAGGTGCACATACTGATGGAGTCAACACACTACAGTCTACAAGACCTGCAATCTGCAAAGGTGATTAGCAGGTAACAATGGGAGCAACAATAAACAGTGGATGCACTATAACTGAAACATCGCCTTAGAGCAGTTTTGTATGTTTTTGACCATTTCTAAGCAAGGTTTCATTTAAAAAAAAAGTGCTTCATCAATATGTCTAGCATACAGTGGATCAAGGTTGCAAACATTGTGAACCCTGGTCAATTTACTCCATTACCAGTCTGATCAGGGCCCACAATTTTCAGGACCTGGATAAAATACGAGTTGAATTGAAATGGCAGAGAATCTCCACAGCCTATAAGAACTTAGCCCACCCCTCACCTAAATCAAGTAGGGAAGGGATATACTGTCAGACATTGTCTATTGATTTTTGAAAATTTTTGACATAGGTTCGTTCCCCTAGCAAAAGCCCTTTCAGATTTTTTTGATTTGAAGGCCTGTAAAAAGTGTTGGGTAAGACAGAAAAGCAAGCAAGTTTGAATAGATTTCTCTTATAAATCCTAAAGAAATCTGTCTTGCACTGTCATATGGATAGATTTTGTTGACTAAAAATAATACCTGTTTCAGCACCATGCTTATGGGGCCTGCTACATTATATACCACTATCATCTTTTCATGCGGGCCAAGGCCAGGACTGGCCATAGATGATATGGCTATTTCTAGTTGAGCATTGCAATGTATGCTTTGTCCGTTTCAAGGGCATTGGGATGCAAATAAAAAGACCCCCATATCAGTCATCAGACTCATCACCTGTCCTGATCACCACCCTTTTAGACAGAATAAAGGAAGTCTTACCTTGAGGCTAGAGCCTGGAGAGTAACAATTTTTACATTATTCAAAGAAACAATATAAACATCACCAGTGCCTGGTGATGGGCATAGTCTTTCAGTCTATTAGACTCTATCTCGGGCTCTATCTATCTCGTAATATATATGGGCAAGTGCATGAGATTTCTAACAATGTGGTATGTGCGACAAGCAAAGCCTCAGATCAGCCTGCGCATACGCGCAGTCTAATCAGAGCCTTTGCTAGTCCCTTGAGTATTCTATGATTAAGCTACTGACTGAACACCATTTGGAGTTTTTAAGCTTAAATGAGGCTGCATAGGCTCGTCCCAGTCTACACATGTCAAAATGGCCACATTGTTGTAAATCTCATGCAACGGCTCATATCTTAATTGCATTTACCGAACCTGTGTATCATCCGAAAAACAACTCGGAATCATGCTCGTTTGTTCCACGCATTCACTGTTTTTTTAAAAAATAACAGTAAGATCATCCACTGTGCGCTATTCCTTTTGTCGGACATGTGTTAACTTGTTAAAACTTACAAACAGAAATTATCGGCAGTTTTTACCATTGTATTTACCGTTAAAATGTAGTTGTCGTCCGCTTGTCGATATAGGGCCTTTCGATTACTCCCAAAGAAGAGCTACCAAGGTGCTTAATTATTCTCCGTACTAGTTTTCTCCCTTAGTATGAAAAGGCCGATTTTTCCTTTTTTCAAGTTCGAATAAATAAACCACATCAAAAGGATTACACCTAAACTATACGCATTTTGTAACTTCAAAATGTGGTCAACCATGGGTAGATTCCATTTTCTCTGGAAGTGGTTGCCCTTGCGAAATATAAATAAAAATGCGAGGCCAATATGTCGCCGAAAATGAGGGCCAATTTTGGCCTATAAATGCTTATAATTTTCTGATACCCCCGTATCAAGTCCGTATGACGCATTTAACAGCACCAAAATACATTTCCCAAAAGTTTGAAATGAAAAAAAATCCTGTCAAATGCAATGGTCTTGTCATTTACAGTGAAACTTAGGTAGCGGTCTAATTATTTAGCGGATTGGAACAAAAAGGGCGTTACCATGGTAACGATGGCACGATGAGCCTTAAAACTTCGCCAGTAGAACTCGGGACATGTTGTTATCATATCCACACAGTTTTTTTGAAATCTAAAATTTTGACACTTTCCATGTTTTAATGGACCAATGCTCGATGGTTACAGTCAGCCTCTCTTAAATATCCCTTTTCTTACACTTGATTTCTCAAAACAAAATGGAGTCAGCGTCAACTTTCGAACGTCATTACGTCGCCACAACGTCATATATACGCGTCCAACGTTATCGCGAACGAAAGCATCGACGAAATGATCAGTCACGGCCACAACGCATTCCAGTGTAACGTCATGCATGCCAATCAGGGCCCAGTTTAGGCTTTTTCAAGTAAAAGCTATGTTCAAACAGCACGTGAATCTCATGATTTGAACATGGATTTTGAGGCTTCAAACAGCTTCGCGTAACGAATTCCCATGCAAGAATATAGTTTCGTTTGATACCATTCATAAATGAGCATAGGTTTCTGTACATGCAAAGGCGAACCACCAGCGCATACACTTTGTCCCATCGAAGCATTCCCTATTTGCATACCCAGGGATTTGACGTAGGTGGTGGTAGCTGGCCCTGAGGTTATCAAAACTTTTGATCATGCTCAACTCAACTGAGTATGAGTTTATAAGTGTTCATATAAATTAATACTGAAAAATAAAGACTTTTCTTGCCTTCAAACTCTCAGATGTTGTATTTATAATGCTAATAAATGTTAAAATGACAACAAGTGTTGGCATTTTAACATTTATGAGTATGATAAATTTCATTTTCTATTGAATTCTATACCTTCGAGGCATGGGTCAAAATTACAATGTCTCCTTAAATTAAGTACTACATTAGTTAAGTATTGAAAAAATATGGTTTCAAACTTTCAATATCAAAATTGCCATGTATTCTGCAGATCACAATGACGTTCTTGGCCATATGTTCTGCACAGAGCTTGGTAAGGACCTCGGACAGTCTTAATGAAGCATTGCCCATAAAAATGACCAGAGAAAAGTTTCAAAGATAATGATATTTTTTCTATGAAAAAGATAGTAGGTTCAACCCTCGATTTATCCACAAAAGCAGTTTTCTCATTGGACAAGTACCATTTGAAAAATATGGGTTGAAAACTCTGTTTTTGCTATTCAACATATAGAAAATAGAAAACGTTTTACTAAAGTGCTTTCCCCCCCGTGACCAAACTAATCCTTTTGCATACAGTTGTAGTTTTACATTTCACACATCATATAAAACCGGCATGAATGGTCACGGGGGGGGGGGGGGAACGCTGTCGAAATGCTCAAAAACACTTTATTATAAAAACTTAATAGAAACTTATTTTGTATAAACCTGTAGGTAAATATCAATTTGCAATGGCATGTACCAGGGCTTTAGTTATGACAGCTTACAAAGTAATTAATTGTCTCATTTTTCAAACAAAACATATGTTTTGGGTACTCAAAAGAACCGTCTCACTGAGACGGTTCTTTTAACCACAAAATTATAGGTTAAATTTGATATGTAAGGATGTATTAACGATTTTACGCTCAAAAACTGCGTTTATCTAGACTATGATTTTTACAGTAATACTATGCAGATGTGATACACCTCAGTGCACAAGTCTAATTCGTTGACTTGGAACATTACAGGTTATAGTCAAAATTAATTGCCAGCACACCTCTTTAGACGAAACAATGAAATCTTCTCAACCCGAATTTTATGCAAACGCATCACTTTCGTCTCAAGTTTTATGCCGCAAACATAATATTTACATGTATTTAGGTGAATTCTCGACGAACCTTTGACTTTCTGAGAAAAAAAATTTGGTCACAAAAAATACCCCCACCCTCTAAACCCTAGAGTCCTAGCATAATTATGCAGTATTTTCAAAATATGTTTATTTCGTCGCTAGGTGCACTAAATGTAAGGGTTTGATTTAAGCACAAAACTTTAGTCGTCAGTTATGCATTATCCTAGCCACAGGCTGTCAAAATTTGGGCAGATTGAATAGGAAACTGTCCGAGGTCCTTTATTAAACATTTAAAATATAAGTACATCACCCCGTTGAAATATCAATACCTAAGGAGACTAAGTCTGCAACTATGAACATTTTTCGAAATTTTTCTTTTTCTTTTTTTAACCATTTGTAAAAGTAGAATTAAGTTATGTTTTCACAATAAATCTGTTCACTATAGCTGAAAACTGCACGGAAAAGTGAATTATCTTATAAAACAGGTGTGTTTTCTCTTGTTGGTAATTATTTGCATCCCTCCAATAATTATAGACAGTTAATTTTATCGTAAATGCTGTTGTTTTGATACTGATAACTTGTTAAGATTTGCGTAATTGGTAAAATCTATACCTGAATTTTAGTTTTTTTACTGTGTTCTTGAAAAATAGAAACATTAGTTCTAAAATTAAAAGATCAAAAGTTACAGACTATGTAGCTTTAACTAAGGTAGTACATAATTATAAGGAGTTATTGTAAATTTAGACACAGAACTCTAGACCCATTGGATAGCTGAGCATGTACGTCTTTGAAGAGTGCCTCGACACATTTGCGATAAGGGCCAATTTCCTTTTGACACTATTCATAAATGGGTTTCTAGGTGTCCACTCCGCCTTTCACTCGATGAAAAGACTTTCAACGTTTACTTTTAGCCTAAACTTAGCCGCGGTTTAATTTACCGAGGCCGATAAGCAATTTATCAAACAACTGTAGAAACATTTATCATCCTGACTTTTGCTCGTTTGATAGAAACAAATAGACTGGCTGTAATTTATAATTTCCCCTTGAACGTTTTAAAGATTTCTGAGAGCTTGTGTTATTTGTTTTAAGCCTATCAAATATGGACATTTCATTCTGCTGCTGCGGATGCTGTGTAAGTTTGTTCACACTGATGCCTAATGGGTTTTGTTTGTTTGTTTGTTTGTTTGATTTGATTCTTTACGTCCCATCAACAATCTTTCAGTTAAACATGGACGGGTCTTCCTGGGTTGAACCAGTACTAAGCTAGGATAAATGTGTCTTGCTCAAGGAATACAATGCAGTGACACCAGTGAGGCTTGAGCCCGTGGTCCTCCGGTCTCGAGTCAAGCATCTCATGGTTTTTACTACAGCTGATATCCAATGAATTAACCCTTAAAGAGCCAAGAAAAAAATGCATCTGAAAATGTCGTCTGCTGAAGTCGTCCGCTGCAAATAATTGCCTAACATTACTGACGAATTAAGTATAGAAGCAAACAGTGTGGACCCAGAACAGACTGCTTCTATAGAAGCAGTCTGATCTGGGTCCAAACTGTTTGACACAGAGGCTTCTTAAACATTTCAGCAGACGAGAAAAGCAGAAGACTTTGGGGTTAAATTTGGGAAAGCCCATGAGACTTTGGTACTAATCGCATTGTCAGAAACGAAAGCTCAGGTGAGTATCCGCATTTTCTCATGCTCACCAGAGCCTTTTGAAGCTAGGCTAACCAAAATATAGGTGATGTTGAAGATGTTGACCAAATCATGGTTGAACTTTACACACAATAAACCAATATGTTAAGCTGTGGGAGTGTAACTGCAGAATTGGTGAAATGATATAAGCTACTGACTTCAAATTCTACTGCAATGGGTATACCCGAAAACATGCAATAGTAGACATCAATGTCGAGTGTAGCGTGACGTGTTCCGGCATTGTTGTACCGCATAGGGCTACCTTTGGATAGAGCTACTCCGTTGCTGTATTAGAAGGAAGCCTACGAAGCTGTTTTAGTACGAATATAGCAACCCGATCGGACAGTAGCTATGTTCGAAGCATGTCATGTTTTTCGCCGATTATAGCTATCCCCATCATGGTAATCCTGGATTACCGACCCCAAACCCTAACACTAACCATAACCCTAACTCTACCCTAAACTCATAGCAGCTACTCTATTGGACGATGTTGCCTTGGTTACAACATTACCCATAGCAAAACACTATAGCCTGCTTACGTTATATATTAAGCAGTAGCTTTATTCGTAGAAATGTATGTTTTTCTTCAAATATATCTACTCAAACCCAATAGCTGTATTCGTACGCATATGGCTCACTAAGTAGATCAATTCGAAGGTAGCCATCCAGTTCGACACGGAATCTTTGTTAAAGCATATTTTCAAGTGCTCCATACAAGCTATTTTTACATAATATATTAATAAACATCTTATGACTGGCACAGATGCCTATCAACTGCCGCTGATATAACTACATGTCGCATGATTTTGCGGAATTGACGTTACAAACCACATGCCATGAAGTAATACTACATGGCTTTCAGTAAATTCCAACAGAACGTCAAGTAATTTTGAACGATCTAGCTGTAACGTCAATGGTTTCAATGGTCCAAAAAGACAGGCAATACATAACATAGCTTTAGCAATATGAAGTTTATTGTTCAACAACACTCCATGTCTACCTTAACATAAGTCATTAATTGTACATCTACACCATAAAATAATCAAACGACCAACACGTATCTACAATGTACAAGGTCAAATCCTTCTATCGTAGAATGGTGCAGTGAGACGATTCGATTCCCTTCAACATATTAAAACATAATTTTCTCAGAAACCATTGGGTAAATTGAACTTAAATTTCATATGAAGACTCCTTAGGGTGAGGGAACAAATATCTATGCAAATGATTTTGGTCACATGATCAAAATGGCAGCCACACCCTTATATGGCAAAAAGCCTTTAAAAATCTTTTTCTCAAGACCCAGAAGGCCTATGACCTTGGGCCTTGGTATATAGCATTAGGAATGTAGGGCCTACCAAATTTGTTCAAATGGTGATCCTAGGTTAATCTTGACCTACTTTACAACACGGTCAAGTTAGCTTCTTATTCTGCATTTTAATGAGAATAATTTTGAAATGTTGATTTTTCAATTACTGTTTAAGCCAGTCTTTGTACTTATAATACTCTGCATGCATATAGTGGTTCAGATTCAAAACCTTCGCATACAGGGGTGACAACCTAAGTCATAACATTGATCTCGTAAGCACGTAGAGCGGCGCCATCTTTTGTTTGCAAGGTAAGCTTTTCCCTTCGTAAGACTATACAAATTAGTATCTGTGAAAACTAAGCAGTGCATGCGGTGCCTACCATCACCCTTGAACAGAATATATAATGGTCACGCCCAGAAATGGCATTGCCTTTGTAATCATTCGCCCACAAATTTCGAAGCGAAGGACACAAGGGTGATTTTAGCAGAGATGTAGTATACGCATTTATAAAAATGACATATTTTACAGCTTATATCAGCATTCTTACCAATATTTGTGTGATTGTATTTACCAGTTCTCCTTGACTATCATTCATAACCATTATTTGCTGATGGAAAATCAAAGGAACATTCAAAGTGCCAATTTTGATATCGTAAACACTTGTTTTGGAATAAATGTCGGACACACTTATGACGGGATCGATGTGACTGCGTAGATGTCGTATACACTTTCAGCCCAAAAGGTCACACGAGTCATATAACTCTATGAAAAAGCCTTTCTGTCTAAAGCTTTATTCGGTGGGTTGGTGCATGATGCTTATCTGAAGCTGGTTCCACCGTTGGTCAACTCCAGGCTTTCTTTAGCTCTGAGTATCTGTGAGTCATGAGCCCTTTTCAGCGATTGTTTCTTCATGATGATACTAAAAATTCTTCAAACAGTGGTATTTGTAAGCAAATGCTCAATGTTAGATTTAGTGTGATGTTATGTGGATCAACTATGAAATAAACATAAATTAATAACCATCTGTCAGATAGATAAGGGTTGTGGTTTGAGCTAACCATTTAGTGTCCAGTTAAGACTCTGATCGGAGTGGGATGATGGGTAGGCTGATCTGGGTCTTTCATGGGCACAAAGTTTATTGTATTGATTTTTGCATGCACTGGCTCAGTTCAAAGAGTCAACTCATCCTATGAGACAGTAAAACCTGTCTGAAGCGGCCACTCAAAAATAGACAAAACAAAGGTCTTAAAGACAGATGGTAGCTTAATGCAGGTCGAAAGTATTGCAGAATGCTATGGAATATTCTGCAATTCATTTGACCTGCATTAATAGGCTACAGACTGAGCTGAAATATCCCTCTGAAAATCGACGTCGTTTTACTCAAAGGTATAACATGGCGACAATCATATTTTCTTAACGGGCAATATTTGCCCTCTTCAATTCTGCCGTTGAAGAGTTAAAAACATTGTGCAAACGGTTGGTGGAGGCTCAAGTATACTACACAAAAAAGAAATGCTTCTTCAGAAATATTTTCAATCTTGCACATAAAACACTCTGTTGTTGGCATATTTTATGTAATAAGCATAATTGTCTCCAATCATATATTTTAGCATGCTCAAGCATACTTTAAAGAACTATACTAACCAAAATTATTGATGCTGCATTTTCTAATTGAATGTGCTATACGTATAGTACACTGCATTTTGGCATTTTTTTTACTTTGTTACGTTCATATTAAGATCATGTAATACTTTTTAGTGGGAAAAGTCTAATCACACTCAATTGACTGACCAAAATATGAAAAAGTAATGTATAGTAATATTTGCATAGTATATAGCATATTTGGAATTGTATCTTTGTCATTTTTTGCAGGACCTATTCTTAATCTAAATATCCCTCTTAAATCAATTTCGCTTTACCACAAAGTATAACATTACAAAATGTCAGTTTATTGAAGAAACATGCTTATATTACACAATTCCGCCACTGAAGGGTTTGATACAATCTGCATGTACTTGCTTGAGGCTGAAGTATACTAAACGACACAAATAATGCTCATTTTTTTAAATTTTGATTTTATGTGTGTCATTTTGTGAATTTTTTGCAAATTATGTCCACATTTTTGTGTTTTTTTTTAAGTCTGGTATATTAAAATAAATCCCATCCGTAAGTTCATGCGTCTGTCTGTCCATCTGAACGTCCGCTAGTCGGTTAATTGCTTGAGACGCTAGCTCCGACAGATATGATGCACATACTGTTCATATTTGGCACAGTAATTGATTATTGTGTGAAGATGACAACAAAGTTTCTGATTATCGCTATGACCTTGCTTCAAAGGTCAAGGTCAAATATACTTAAGATTTATATTATGGTTAGGTCAGCCCAAATTTCTTTCATTATTCTTCCGACAGTGTTAATATTTCGCTCAATGATAATTTATATTGTGTAAATTTCTTCTAGGAAGATTTCAAGGCATCAATATGATGTTGGAGACAAAGATCAGGCTAAAATATACCTAAAATCTGTTCTGCCGCTTGTAAACCCCTCCTTTAGATTTTTACCGAGGGTGTTAATATTTTACACAATGATTGCCTACGGTTTGTAGGTGAAACAAATGTTTCCAATTGCCAATTTGACTGTGAATTGTAAGGTTAAGGACCAACTAATCTAACAACTTATGAGGGACGCTTTTCATTTGACACAATGTTTGTCGTCAGGTGTGTAGATTACAATAAAGCTGTGTTCTCATAACACAATAATAATCTGCAAAAGGGATAAAAAGGGATTTCAGAAATCAAAATTCTACTAAAATAAAAATAATTGAGATTACCTCCATTGGGAAATTTGGCGGTTTGGTGTTTTCACTTGGTGATGATAATTTTATCTCTTGTGTTGCTTATTTTGATCCATGCAAATTACAATTATTGATGAATTCGCTTCACCCAAAAGCATGAACGGACCAAACACTGATACCCATTATGCCTGTAATGTGTTCGGATGTAACATGCCTTATTAATGTTTATTATATAAAAAGTAATAAAATACAAGGGAAATATTTATTAAATATAGTAGATATTTAATTGAAAAAAAAATATTCACAGGCGAAAATGTGAAAATAACTAAAAGGTTGTATTTTACATGTGAAAATATAGAATATAATATGATTACCTCGGCTTTCACCTTAGACCTTTCTCAACCCACTTCAAATTCTCAAACATATCAGCGGTTAAAAGCACAAAATGTGGGTATTCATTTGCTTAATTGGATCGTAATGGGCATTTTGGTATACAATTGTCAAGATATGCTGAATTTTATACTTTCTTAACCCCAGCTCCAAGGTGGTTTCAGATTTGGAAGACCACACTGTTTTACATTACTCACAGGCATTCGTAGCAACGCAAAGGTTTCGTAAATATAACATACATGTTACGAAAAACAATATCGGAAAGTTGTTATGGCGAATCCGTAAGTGCACATTTTCAATTATAAATCTGCATTAAATGCTGGGTTTTCCAAATATGCCAATACTCTTACATGTACGTACCCCGAAAATTATGATAAAATATATTAGGAATATTAGAAATATTAGAAATGTCCCCGATGAGGTAAACAAGATAAATCATGTCATATTCATTCCAAACTGTGGTGCCACAAATGAAATATACATTCTTTCGCTTCACGAGGTGAAATAAATATCATATTCATTCATAAAAATATACCATATTTATTACCAAACAGCGCATTGCATCAGTTTGTTTTGGGGCCTCCTGACCATTAGTCAATTATTAGTGCTCTTCTTGTCTCATCATTTAAAATCAGTCATCGAGCTTGTTTACATAAAAATAAAAAGAGGGTTCCTCAACAAGAATTTCGACCATGTTTTCGTGAACTTCCTAGATGATCATCCCTTTTATATGGTTTGTCGATTTTATAGATTATCTCTACCATGTACTACCACAATTGTGTTTTCGGCTTAAGTAAGTACAGAAGATAATAACGATAAAGTGAATATTGTATTGTAGTCGCCCACTTAAAAAAATTGGCAATATCGATTTTCCGTGGTAAGATCGAGGGGACCTTTTGATCTTCTCTAACGTTTTTACTCATATATTTTCCAAGAAAATTCCACAATTTGTTTTTTTTCGTCCGATTTTGATGAAATTTTCACTGAACTGTTAGTTTTACTTAGCTTATGCAGATACAGTTATTATAAACCAAATATGGTCCTTATTGTATCAACTCGGTGAGGAAACCGGAAACTAAGAATCCTTAGACCTCATACAGCTCTAAGCTCAATAGCTTCAATAGAATCAAAAACTAATATTTTATACAACAGCAGCAGAGGATTACACAATTCACTCCACTGGGCACATATTTTTATCTAGAGAGGAATAATAACACAAAAATCAGATTTCGTCATTTGTCCACCTAACGGAAATCAGTGAAGCGTCAAGAGGCAATAATTAATTTATTGCATAGATATTAATATTTCTGTAATATGTATGTGTTAAGATACTCATAAATTTCATTTTTGATAAGTTTATCAACGTTTCAAAAAATAAGTTTCTTTTTTTGAACAGTATACTTCAGCCCAACGGCATTTTCAATCCATCAACAGCAGAAACCGACTCACGCTTAAATCCTTCAGTCTGTAGCCTATAAGCGATAATCGGTCTTGAAAACCAATTTTTGGTCTTTTTTTTGAGTGGCGCTTAAGGCAGGTTTTACTGTATTTACCTTATTGCTCTCTCTCTTGCACTGATAAGAACCTGGTTAACCCTTTGCATGCCCGGTAATTTTACATGCTTTATTGCCGTCCGTTGAATTTTTGTTTCATTACGGAAGTTACTAGAGATTCTAATTGTGCCGAATCGTGGGAATACAGTTGTTGATTCCAACACAGCCATGGCGTATACATGTTCTTGAATTTACTTAACTCGTTGCATCCTGGGTAATTTTGCAAGTGTTTTTTGTTGGCTAATTGTTTAAAGGTTAAAAAAATCTTTGTTGAATATCATCAGATTGTCAAACAATTTGTATCCAGATCAGGCACGACATTCAGTCGGGCCTGATATGGGTCCAAATTGTTTGCAAAGGTTATCAGCATGCTTGTAAATTATCGTTTTACCTGAGATTCACTTGAGGTCAACATTGTCCTGACAATGTTTTCGGATTCAGGACTAATCTCTTCTCCATGGAAATTAATTTCTTGCTCTTCAACATGTCCGGCATGCAAGCTGATTTACATTTGAGCCAGTGCATGAGATTTCCAACAATTTGGTATGTGCGACCAGCAAAGCCTCAGACCAGCCTGCGCATACGCGCAGCCTGATCAGAGCCTTTGCTTGTCGCTTGAGTATTCTATGATTGTTAAGCTACTGACCGAGCGCCATTTGGAGTTTCTAAGCATAACAGGAGGCTGCAGAGGCCCGTCCGAGTCTACACTTGTCAAAATGTCAAATTGTTGGAAATCTCGTGCACTGGCTCATTTAGTGTTCTTGAATAAATCCAATAAAACAGACAGGAAGGCGGAATGTATTTGTATCATATTTACTGAAGATTTGTTTGAGCAAACACTTTATTTAGCCCTTAAACGCCTCTTATATTTTGCAGCAAACGACAGTTTTCTAACAAAGTACCCTATTACCTATTAGCTATTACCTACATTAAAGTTTAAAACTTCAGCTTATGTTACTTTTTATTAAATTTTCGACTCATAGGAGTACATGGTGGATCCCATGAATTTGTCAAATCCGTTTTTGAACTGGTAGCTCCCATGAATTTGTCAAATCTGTTTTTGAACTGATTCAGAGTTTGTTATCTCATCCGGTAAGATGTTCCAGGAGTTTACAATCATCAATGAGAAAAAGTATGTTCTAATGTCCTTGAAGTAGTTTATTTCCGTAATTTTAATAGGTGGCCTCCTGTGTGAAAAAAATATTAGATAGGCTAGTTAAAGGACCTTGTAAATTCTACATCTTCTAAACCACTAGTTGGCTTTAAAACTTTAACCATATCCCCGCCTCCCCTGTGTCTTCTATATGATAATATAGGTGAATAGCCCTTAGTTTCTCACAAGAGGTTGAAGCATTTAAGCCCCCCCACGGTGGCTAAGTCTGCTGTTCATTCTAAGGCGGTGGTTCTGTTGTTGTTGACTTTTTGTTTATTGTTACTTCCATTGTGGGAGTCTGTAATTGTTCTATGTTTTGTTGTACGTTACTTTATGTCCATTCTTGTATTGCAATCATCTTAATGGGGAAGAGAGAGCTGGTTGCTTTGCTTATTTTGTCTTCCTGGTGTCTCGTGATGGTAGAACGGCTCTTCCTCACGGTGCCACGGGGTTGTCTGAGGTTTGTGATTGTGGTATTTCCTGATCATACTCACTTACTTTTTTTGTAGCTCTTCCCTAGACTGTTTCTTAAGTTTAATGTTTTTATAACTTGGACTCCACACAATTTTACAATACTAAATGAGCCAGTGCATGAGATTACCAACAATGTGGTATGTGCGACCAGCAAAGCCTCAGATCAGCCTGCGCATACGCGCAGTCTGATCAGAGCCTTTGCTGGTCGCTTGAGTATTCTATGATTGTTAAGCTACTGACTGAACATCATTTGGAGTTTCTAAGCTTAAAAGGAGGCTACACAGGCTCGTCTGAGTCTACACTTGTCAAAATGCCACATTGTTGGAAATCACGTGTCGTGGCTCAATTTAATGTCTTTGAATAGATTTATACAATTTGGTCAAGGATATTTTAGTAGTAGGTAGTAAATTATAATTATTTTCTCCCTCTCTTCGATCGTCCGAAAATAAATATTGTCTTTTCTAACACTCTAAAGGCTAGATCTTGTATTGCAAAACAGGTTCACAATTCAAAAACTACTCTCTAGAGTAAATGAAACAAAACACATGTTTTGAAATGCCGCTTCTGCTTCAGATTTTCGACATAACTTTTATTTACTTATGATAAGTACAAAAACAAAATCCACATATACAACAAATTCTTCTTGCTCGTCTTGCCACACGTCTGTCAATCATACCAGCCTGAAAAACTTAGAAATCCTATTCAAAAACGCTGCTTTCACATATCTCAACACTTCAGAAATATATCCCAATACGCTCTTTCTCATAGTTTTGCTGTATTTCCCTTAATCTGCGAGCGGGCTACCCAACCCTAACTCCCTGTGGGAGGGGGAGGTAGGATTTTACCATGCTCTGACCAGCAGAACGTTCACACAGAGGAATGTTCACAAGCTAGAATTTTAAGCTTTTATAAAGAACCTCAACTCCATGCTCCCGTCCCAGGAGTGTTTACTCACTCTTTATTTATGTTTACTCTGTTTTGCCAAAAATTAAATTCTTAAAACCCCCAAGGAAAACTGAAATACTTTATCCAAAAAACTACGTATAACCGAATTTCTCATATTATAAAATGCATATATCCCCCTTTTTAACATGCTTAAGAACACTTATGATCCTAGAATACCGTATATACAGGTTAAGTTAAGACATACATTTCCTGCTATTCCTGAAACGCATAAAATCGGTACTTGTCCACTAAATTATTCTTGAAAACAACTCGATACAAATGATGAACCAGAGACCATCTACCAACTCTAAGAGTCTATGAATATTTAAACTTTATAATAAACTTAAACATTCAAAAAACGGAGTAAAGAATGCAAAAAGAGTCTGATATGCTTGTAATATACTGGTTAAATAAAAAATTTGACGAGCAAGGAAAATATAATACCTCGTACAGTTCTGTCTGAAGCAAAAACGTCGACTGATATCAACACGTCTTGATTTTCCTTATATAGCATGCTTCCTTGAACACAAGACTACTGAAAAGCGTGACTTAAAACTATAATTACAAACATAACTTCAGAATAAACGTTTAAAACTAAAATCCCGTGATAAATGCTTTAGACTGAACAATAATATCACAAGAAAGACCGACCGAAAAGAAATGAATTTCTATTCAATTTTTAAAGGTACATTTTGTAAGCATGAGTGCATAACCTGATCAGATGCCGCGTTCTGTGGCGTCTGATCTGTTTCTGTACTGTTTGCGGATGCCCCATAAAATGGACGCTAGGTTTATATGGGTTATTTTTCCCGTGTAGTTGCTCATTAATTAGAGTAACAGCCATATACCTGCCTTCACCAATTTTACCAGACATGAAAATTGTCGCTGGGAAGAACTGGGAGAAGTTTGTTTGTCCCAAACAATAATTATTATTATTATTATTATTATTATTATTATTATTATTATTATCGGTGTCACTATGTTGATATTTTAGTTAAAATTTATAATTGGGAATTATATTCAAAAGTCAGTTTGACTTTCTTCTGAATCCCTTTTGTTCAATGTTAATATTTTCTAGACAGTGCAGGATAATGTGTTGTAACATTTTGTATAATAATAATAATAATAATAATAATAATAATAATAATAATAATAATAATAATAATAATGATAATAATAATAATTAAAATACTCTATGTGAGAAGGCGTTGCAACTGGAGTAAACTGAATAATCTATCCTTTATGGTGAAGCTGAAAATACCTGCTAAAATGCTCGTACAATATATTTTATTTCAATTCAGTATTGACAGTAATTTGAAAAAAAGATAAATTTATTAACTAACTGAGATTGTGGCATTGTGTGGCCTTATTCACTTGTGTTCTGTATTTTGTATGTGTTCCATTTTTATCTTATACAATTTTCCTTAAAAGTACAAGTTACATTTTGTGAGTCTGCTGAGATAGTACGCAATGTGGTATATCAGTATCTCAGTACTGATATGGCAGTATATTTATAATACAAAGTAAAGAAGAATCTTAACAACGAAGGGTATATAGCACACAACATAACGTGTAAAGATACCTAAATGTATTAGCTTAAACAATAAGTGTGTTATATGCTGTAGATTCTTCATTTTGGCAGATATAAAATTAATATTTATCAAATTGATAATATCAATAGAGAGCTCATCACATTGATGCACGCACCATCTTGTGGAGTAATGTTGAGCATTTTTGAAGATCTGATAATCTGAAGTTATAGTTATTTAACATTCCAACTATAAAAACCCAATACATAAGTTACACAAGATAATTGTTGCATGTTTGTCTTATTATTTTAATGCATATTGCACTTCCAGACAAGTCAATCAACATCAAAGTCAACTTCGCACACATTTCTGTCGCGATTATACAGCTAGATCTTGATATTTATTTGTTAATGTGCAACACATTTAATCGGTAAGAGCGCATACCATGCCACTTGGAGCCTATTCAATGTATGTGGAATGTGCTGAATATAGGGATCACACATGTTTTTTCATGCATTAACATTTGCCGGGGCCCGAGGATGCTGTTTGAACACGAGGCCGATAGGCCGAGTGTTCACCATCATCCGAGGGACCCGGCAAGTGTTAATGCAATGAAACAAACATGTGTGATCGTTATTCTTGCATATTTTACCTTATTCCAGCTCAATTCGCACTGAAAACGCTGCTAAAACATTAATTTGTCCATTTCTTACACTGGATTTCTCTAAACAAAATGGCGTCGGCTGTGTACTTTCGAACGTCATAACGTCATATCCGTACGCAACGTTTACGCGAACAAAAACATCGGCAAAATGATCAGTCTGGTCCGTAATGCGTTTCGTATATAACGTCGCGCAAATACAGGGCTCATTTTAAGTATTTTCAAGTTCAGACCCATGTTCAAACAGCACGTGAATCTCCTGATTTGAACATGGATTTTCGTTCATTTGACAATGGTCGTAAACAGCTATGCGAATAGATATCTATGCAAGAATCATATTTTTCTTCATGAAATTGCTTCTGTTTATTTGTGGAGAGAAGAACAGACACAATATTATCTGGTACAAAACCTTTTATTTCTACGAGTATGCCAATGGCCTTAGTTGAAGGCAACTGATTTGTCGAAATATAACATAACATCGAATTTTTCAATATTTCAAACGAATAATACTGATATTTTTTATATTCTGGTCATTCAGGAATAATAAGTTGTGGGAGAGAGTAGATTACCAAATAAGTGTCCTTTCTAGTTTTGCAATCATCTTGCTGAGGAAGATGAAGCTGGTTTCTTTATTTATTGTGTTCCTTGATGTTGTTTTGCATGTATGTATGTCGTGTCCCTTACTTGTGGTACCATAAGTTGGTATGTGGTCTGTGATAATGGCATATCCTGTTCAGACACACATGTTTTTTCTCTATTAACTCTCAGTAACAGTTCTGCCAGAACACAATATTCACTAAGATTAGAATATGAAAGACATATGAGCCAGTGCATGAGATTTTCAACAATTTGGTATGTGCGACCAGCAAAGCCTCAGATCAGCCTGCGCAAACGCGCAGTCTGATCAGAGCCTTTGCTTATCACTTGAGTATTCTATGATTGTTAAACTACTGACTGAACAAAATTTGGAGTTTCTAAGCTTAAAATGAGGCTGCAAAGGCTCGTCTGAGTCTACACTTGTCAAAATGCCACATTGTTGGAAATCTCATGCACTGGCTCATTATCAACACTATATCGATGTACGGGGATAAGTTCTACCACTCTACTCTATAGGTGATAGCTGTATTCATATTTTTTCATTTGGGGAGGTATATATAGAGAATACTAGGTGAGTGTCTTTTGATATCATGTTTACCAGGCAAGGCTTTGAGAACGCTTGTTGACATCGCGAGGCTTGCTGAGATATAGAGAATACTAGGTGAGTGTCTTTTGATATCATGTTTACCAGGCAAGGCTTTGAGAACGCTTGTTGAAATCGCAAGGCTTGCTGAGATATAGAGAATACTAGGTGAGTGTCTTTTGATATCAAGTTTACTAGGCAAGGCTTTGAGAACGCTTGTTGAAATCGCAAGGCTTGCTGAGATATAGAGAATACTAGGTGAGTGTCTTTTGATATCATGTTTACCAGGCAAGGCTTTGAGAACGCTTGTTGACATCGCGAGGCTTGCCGAGTGATTCAACATGCTTTCTCAAAGCCGAGCCAGGTAAACTTGATATCAAAAGACGCGAACCTGGTATTCTATTTATCAGTTTATCCATTGTTAAACACTCTTCAAACTAGCGATTATGACGTAATTTTTGATGTTTGTGTTGATTCAGCGTCATTAGCGACGTCATTCAAAAAGTGCAACGTCATCATGACCTGATAAAGGTAACATGCCGTGAGATAGGAAACGTTTATTAGGTTATGTTGAAACAATTCAATTAATATAAGGGTGACTGATAAAGTCGGATATACGGTCGGAATTAAGTTTTACGGCGACACACTCCCATTCCAACTAGCACTCACTCTATTCTTAATTTGGACCAAATGGGAAGACCTGCTTGAATTACTATGTATGACAAAGTGTAGTCTGAACTATGCTTTATTTATATTGACTTTGAATCAAGTTGAAACCATTTACCAATCAGCAGTATTATCCGAGGCCATTAATAGAATTCCAACATATCCATCTTAGGCGTTCCAAAGCAGTACTTCTTTTGAGGATCATTTATGTTATTTATGTCTTATGTTTTTCATGCGTTCATTACTGCTTGTGGTCACCTGCTGGAAAAGGGCTGACCTCTTGGCTCTTGTTTGCGATGCTTAATTGTGTGTTTTTTCACTTTCCCATGTAGTATCCTGGGTCATGTGTGGTACTTGATTGTATCGATTCCTGATCATTGTCGCCTTTCTTACTTCTATACAATCTGACAATACTATTAAGTTTTTATTAAATTCTATAAGAAACATGTTTATTTTGATTTCATTCCGCGTACAAAAAAAGTGGAAATATCAATGTTTCCCTTTGCGATGATATAATCCAGGGAACAATCCGAGATTTTAATTTCGTCATTCGATCCGTTGGTATTATGTCTGTTACTAAATCCACGTCTTTATTGTTGTTCGGCAATCAACTTAGAACTAAAATCATTCCTTTAAGGCACATCAATGGTTAAGGTGTTGGAAATAGCATTATTATTATCTAATAATCAGTCTGAGTTTGTTGACTGTATTTTATAACCCAAGAACATGGAGAGCTAATTGATGAACATTAAAAATTGCATATATGCAATTTTTAATTTTTATCAATAAGCTCTCTATATTATTAATACTTATGATGTCAGATGCCTAGAATGTGGTATGGTCCATTGGTATTCTGTTTGTTTCTTAATCCGCTTCTTTATTGTTGTTTTGCAATCAAGTTAGAACGTAAAATCATTCCTCTAAGGCGCATCAATGGTTAAGGTGGTTCACTGCATCTCCTGAAAAAAAACATTATCATTATTATCTAAAAATCAGTCTGATAATTGTTAAGAGCTTTTGTTTACTGTATCGTAGATAACTCAAGAACATTGAGAGCTAATTGATAAACATTAAAAATGCATACATACAATTTTTAATGTTAATCAATAAGCTCTCTATATTTGGTTTATTTACGATAACCCTTCCATGGTTAAGGTGGTTTACTGCATCTCATGAAAATAACATTTAGCATTCACGCAATTTTTAATGTTTATCAATTAGCTCTCTATATTAATAATATGTATGATGTCAGGTTCCTAGAATGTGGTACTGTCCGTTGGTATAATCCGCTTCTTTATTGTTATTCTGCTAACCAGTAAGAACGTAAAACCCTTCGTTTAAGGCGCATCAATGGTTAAGGTGTTGAAAATAATATTATTATCATAATCTAATAATCAGTCTGAGTTTGTTTACTGTATCATATAACTCAAGAACATGGAGAGCTAATTGATGAACATTAAAAATTGCATACATGCAGTTGTTTTTAATGTTTATCAATAAGCTCACTGTATTTGTAATATGCATGATGTCAGATGCCTAGAATGAGGCACGGTCCGTTGGTATTCTGTTTGTTTCTTAATCCGCTACTTTATTGTTGTTCTGCAAACAAGTCAGAACGTAAAATCATTCCTTTAAGGCATATCAATGGTTAAGGTGTTGGAAATAGCATTATTATTATCTAATAATCAGTCTGAGTTTGTTGACTGTATTTTATAACTCAAGAACATGGAGAGCTAATTGATGAACATTAAAAATTGCATACATGCAATTTTTAATTTATCAATAAGCTCTTTATATTTGTAATAATTATGATGTCGATGCCTAGACTGTGATACGGTCCGTTGGTATTCAGTTTGTTTCTTAATCCGCCTAGTTATTGTTGTTTTTCAAACAAGTTAGAACGTAAAAACCTTCCTTAAAGGCTCATCAACGGTCAAGGTGTTAAAAATAACATTATTTTCATCTTATAGTTGACTGTATTTTATAACTCAAAAACACTGAGAGCTGATTGATGACATTAAAAATTGCATACATGCAATTTAAAATTGCATACATGCAATTTTTAATGTTTATCAATACGCTCTCTATAATTGTAATATTTACGTTGTCAGATGCCTCGAATGTGGTATGGTCCATTGGTATTCTGTTTGTTTCTTTATCCGCTTCTTTATTGCTGTTCTGCAAACAAGTTAGAACGTAAAAACATTCCTTTAAGGCACATCAATGGTTAAGGTGTTGAAAATAACACTTTTATTATCCAATAATCAGTCTGAGTTTGTTGACTGTATCATAAAACTCAAGAACAAGGAGAGCTAATTGATGAACAATAAAAATTGCATACATGCAATTTTTAATGATTATCAATAAGCTCTCTATATTTGTAATATTTATGATGTCAGATGCCTAGAATGTGGTACGCCCGTTGCTAATCTGTTTGTTTCTTAATCCACTTCTTTATTGTCATCCTGCAAACAAGTAAGAACGAAAAGCCCTTTCTTTAAGACGCATCAATGGTTAAGGTGGTTTACTGGATCTCCTGAAAATAACATTATTATTATTATTATTATCTAATAATCAGTCTTATCATTGTTAAGAGCTTTTGTTTACCGTATCGTAGATAACTCAAGAACATGGAGAGCTAATTGATGAACATTAAAAATTGCATATATGCAATTTTTGTTTATCAATAAGCTCTCTATATTTGTAATATTTATGATGTCAGATGCCCAAAATGTTGTACAGTCTGATGATATTCTGTTTGTTTCTTAATCCGCTTCTTTATTGTTGTTCTGCAAACAAGTTAGAACGTAAAACCATTCTTTTAAGGCACATCAATGGTTAAGGTGTTTTACTGCAACTTTTGAATTATTCTGATCATTGTATAGTTCCTACCATAGTAACTATAGTTCGATTCGAGCATCGATAGTCGCTACTATAGTCTTACTAGAGATTAATGGTTGGCCAGAGCACCGTTACTCTAGTTGATTGTCTGGTTCCCTTCTCTTGCCCTATCTAACAAGAAGGGTTCAGGATCTGTCAGTAGCCTCAAAATAATTTGTTTTAGATAATAAGATACAAGATACAATTTATTTATCAGAAAATCCATAAAGGATATCAGAAATACAATAGAGTAAAGACAATGAACAAGAAAGAGAAAAAAGAATGAAAAACTAATATGCAAGACTAGATTAGTCTTGTAATCCATTGGAGACAACCAAATTCCTTTTTATCAATATATATAATAATTGTTCTACGATGCATGAAGGGCAAATGTGTGGCCTAACAGTCAGCAAAGCAGTAAAAGCAAAATCATCAATTCCTAATAAATTTCTAATTCATAATAAACACTCACTGTGCTCTGTTTACGGTCCTACTTATTCGTAACTGTCAATTTGAGTCGGCTGTGCAGTAAATGAACATAATTTTCGTCTGCAATGAAGAATTGAAAGGGGGCATGCAAGGATATTCACTTTGTTTACTTGGCAACCAACTAAAGTTCCAACTGCAGGAGTTCCAGTGTAAACGTGCGCGCGCATCTATAATGTAAGAACTATAGTAGAAACTTTTGTTCGATTCGAAGTGGGCCCTTGTCGTAGATAACTCAAGAACATGGAGAGCTAATTGATGAACATTAAAAATTGCATACATGCAATTTTTAATGTTTATTAATAAGCTCTCTATATTTGTAATATTTATGATGTCAGATTCCTAGAATGTGGTAGGGTCCGTTGGTATATTCTGTTTGTTTCTTTATCCGCTTCTTTATTGTTGTTCTGCAATCAAGTTAGAACGTAAAACCCTTCCTTTAAGGCGCATCAATGGATAAGGTTGTTTACTGCACTCCTGAAAATATCATTCTTAACATTGTTAGGAGCTTTTGTTTACTGTATCGTAGATAACTCAAGAACATTGAGAGCTAATTGATAACATTAAAAATTGCATACAACGTGCAATTTTAAATGTTTATCAAAAAGCTCTCTACATGTATATTCGTAATATTTATGATATCAGATACCATGAATGTGGTACGGCCATTTTGTTAGACAACATAATACATTGGATAAAGATAACATTCCTTTAACATAGTGTTTTGGCAAATGTTTGGCAACAAAAATAAGACATGATCCCCTGATGCTATTCAAATGAAGTGTTACCTTCCAGTGTGAAAAGAAATGCAGTTTTATCTTTTTTCTGTTCGGTAGGATTGACTCCGACACGTCTAGAAAATTTATCATTCTTCAAAAATCGCAAACTTTGGCTATAAAGAGCTAATTTATTTCTGTGCGGGCTTAGTTTGAAGTTTACACCATGTTTGGTTTTGTTTTTATCCTATAGCCTGTTAAAATGCCAAATAAAAGGACTATGAAAGCCCTCATTTTTGTTTGAAGTGGTTTTAATATCGATTTAATTGGTAGGGTACGAATAAACATGGTCACGTGTCAATACAAATGATCACATGTTTATTTCACTGAGTGATATGGTGGTGGATTTTCTTCGAATGATAGCAATTTCTCTGTTTAGAGAGTGACCCGTCTCAAAGTCACGTGATACAGTTCTTGTGTTGTGTGGGCACGTGACCAAATGAAACGGAAGGGATTGACATGAGACGTCTGCAAATAAATTGAGTAGAACACATTCAGTATTCTTCTTCTGTTTGAATATCTATTTATTTCAATTGAACAACCGTCAAGACGAATGCGGGTTGTTTTAATTGCATGTTTAATAAGGCGATAAAATTATTGATAATAGAAGGACCTCACTTGATAAATGGCTTACAGTGAATGACGGGGATTAGCAACTCTTCGGATGAATCAATCCTATAAATTATTTAAATAGTAATAACGTTTAATTTTGGTTTAAGATTTAAAAGGCAGGTCAAAACAATACACAACTCTCAGTTTTTAATATGAAGACAGTGTCTTTATTAACCTTTTTAAACTGGACTTTGAAAAACAGTGAACGAACACTATTTTTCAAAGTCCAGTTTAAAAAGGTTAAGAAAGACAATGTTGCCATATAAAAAAACGGAGTTGTAAACGGTATCCCTAGATAAACACATCTCATCGGGGGCTGCATTTCTTGATATGATCAGACAAATACAAAAAACTATAGAACTCGAACGTTACCATCCTACTGCTCCAAACGAAATGTAAAATATGTTGATCTTGTGGGATATGGAGTTCTGACAGAAAACAGGACTCTCTTGAAGGAACAAGAGTTTTTTTCACTTTTAAAGACTCCGTGAAACCAAATATACTCAGAAAAACAATTGAAGGATATTAAATTTCTTTTGACTATTACATTGAAAAATATTTTTTAAACAAAGTATATTCGTATCTGATAGAACTACCAATATGCAATTCAGCAAAATGCTAAATAAAATTTACGGGCCATTGGTTACGATACAGTACCAGACACACCAAATGTACCAACCCTCTTTACCCAAAGTTCACAAGAAAAAAATTTAGCGTTTTCATTTTTTGCTGCAACTTTTACCTGGTCATTGCTTATGCTCTAATTCCGACCACAGACAAGCGTTTACACCCATTTGTCAGTAGATGCACCAAATAACGTGAAACATTCTTCGCCAAAAATGCACAGATATGGCATACCCCAGCCAATATGACAACAAATTGGAAGTAAAACACTGGCAACAACTACAAAATTAGATGTCATACTTTTGACTGAGAGCCAGCGATGATTTTGGAGCCAGTCATTATGGAATGCAAGCGATAAATGGGTTTAAATCATTTTTGAATGTTTTTGACTTTTCAGTATAGAGGGTTGTATCATTTGTACTGTACTTTAATCATTGAAGCATGACTTAAATCAAACGTTCATTTTGGTTGAAGATAACTGGAACTATGAAATGCATGCATAATTAGTTTAGTGTTTATTGTATTGAATGTTAGAGATGGAAATAAATCTAAATATCCTTCGATTGTTTTTCTGAGTATATATGACTTTTTGGTTACTGTAAAGGCGGCACCTCATGAATGCATAATTAGGACTGGTCAACCTTAGACAAAGGTAAAAGCTGAAAATTAGACGCGGTTTCATTCAAAAATAACTTTATCATCTTGAGCCATTACCTCAGGATAGACGCAAAACACATTATATAGACCTTAAAACGTCAGCAAAATAACTGCATCTGAAAATGTCTATTTAACATAAGCATATAGGCAAACATTGTGGACCAAGATCAGACTGCTCCTACAGGAGCAGTCTCATCTGGGTCCACACTGTTTGTCTATGAGGCTTCAAATATTTTAGTGGACGACAAAAAACATTCATTTTGTGAGTATGCGCTTCAGGGGTTAATAAATTGTGAGTTCAGAGTGTATACAGTTAGGATTTTCATGAAATGCACGCACGTTTGCGCGGCCCAAACAACGTATTAATTCTTCACCAAATTATAAATACAACCTTATTTCGCTTGTTTAGCAGATGCAATAGCCAAACCAATCCCAGATATGAATATTAAAGTATCCCCCTTTACAGTAAGTGAAAAGTATATTAATGCAACATATAATATTGTTCATTCTGAAAGCAATATGGTAGAACGCACTTAACCCTTTACTCTATAGGCTATTTTAGATCATGACATCATTTTCTATTTAAGTAAAGTTTTTAATGAAAAATGGAGCAAATGCTCCATTTTCCATAATATCTTCGATTCCGTTGTAGTTCAAAGGCGTCAAAAGAGGTCATTATGGAGTAAAGGGTAAAAGGTGCGGGTTTAAGAGCGGTTAATACGGTAATGCAATACAACAGAGCACAGACCAGAAAATTGAGCGATAGTAAAATATGTGCACATACATGTACATATACATGTACAAGCATTCACTACCTCGGTAAAATGTTTGACTGAATGTCTTATTTTCTGTATTTTTGGGCAATTGTCTTTGTTTGATTTGGTTCGTTTTAAGTCCCATCAACAATCTTTTAGTTATAAAGGGGCGGGTCTTCCTGGGTTGAACCAAAACTAGGCTAGAATTAATGTTCTTGCTCAAGGGCACAACGCAGTGACGCCGGTGAGGCTCGAACCCGCGGTCCCTCGGTCTCGAGTTTAGCACGCTACCGCTGAGTCATTGCTCTCTTGTACTTTCGGCAATGGGGAAGTAATAAAGCATCATATATTTATCTCTGTAGTGGTTATATTACTTTCAGTTAGAAGTCTTAAATACAGGGCCTGAAGACAGGCTACATGCACACGCAAAGTAGGAACGTAGATCTCGGGCGAAACATTTGGCATAAGTCCCACTAAACAGCTGCAAATGCATTTATATAGAAAAAAAAATTACGCATATGCGATAATTACCAAAAGTCTCATGCTGGCTCAAATAGTGTTTTTGTTATTATGACAAATGCATTTCTCTTATAACTATGTGCAATCCATGGTGGTAGAATGTTGCCAATGCAATATGAATTGATATATTTTAAGGGCTCGTGGCTAGGTCGGACGATCATAAGGATGTATCATGAAGTCGTAACTCATTTTCGATTTCTACCACAGCTGCCAAAGATTTGATGTTGCTCCTTTTGCTTGACCATGGCGCTGCGTTAAACATTCGGTAAGTGTTTTTTTTAAAGCCGCAAAACACGAGGTATGGGAAGTTATATGGGATATATAGGAATGTGCAAAGTAGCCTATGACACATGCTCTGATCACATTACACTCTAAATGACGATTTTCTGCATAAAACTAATATTCCACATGACGTCGCATCTGGGAGTGATACGAGGGTGGGTCAAAATGTATTGCAGCCCTGAAATGCATTTCCATAGTTTTCTTCTGACATACTCTTTAACCATAGAAAAATCGCAGAACCAAGGTGAGTCCTCTTTTTGTATTTCCAGCCAGCGAGTATTTTTTCAGCTGCAGGAACGAGAATGTCACACAGGACAAGATCTGTCGAGTAAGATGGATGTTCGAGCATAGTGACTCCTTTTTACCTAAAATATGTGACGTCACGATGCTAACATTATGCGGACAGGCATTGTCATGCAAGAAATAATTGCCACATTTAACCAGATCGGGATTTCTGTTGTTTTTATCCATGTGAGATATTTCTATCTTACATACCTGTACTAGCCCGTGGAAAAGATAAAAAAAAAAACGAACAGCCGCATGTCGAACTCACGCTGGTCGCACGTCGATCCATGACGTCAATGTAATGTAATATTGACGTCACCATGTGGCATTACAGCGAATTTAGGATTTTCTGGAAACCTTTTTCATGTTTTTCCAATATAAAATGTGGTACTTAATGCTGAGCATGAAAAATAATTCATTATTCGTGTGAGGATGGCATAGAAAATCTGTCCCTCGTGTTCACCATTTGTCATTACTCGGCAAGCCTCGTGATGCCAATCGATGGTCCTCGGGATGGATTTCTCTATCCCACTCTTACACTCATAATAGATTCTCAAAGCCACGTCTACCAGTTTTCGGACGATGTTTTCAATAATACCAGATTAACTTTCTCGGAACTTTTCGTTTGTCTCGTAGAACCTTGCATTGACTGTTTTGCATTTAGGCACGTATTATCTATGAATAGATAAAGTAGTGCATACATAACACGCTTAGCAGTTATAGCTCTTTTTGCAATGAAGCGTCTTCTGCTATGTTAAGCAACCATCACTCGATTCCTTATCTTCCAAATTTCGTCACCAGTCACTTTATTTGAAAATTACGACGATTGTATGTTGGAACATTTTCCACAGCTTTTTTGATAGATTTTCACACGCGTGTTTTGGACATCCATAAGCAAATGGGGAACGTAACGAACACTTTGCTGAAGCTGTACTTCATTAGGTCCATAAACAGCACAGCAATCGTCATAAATATCCTTTGATTTTGTTCCAAGTTTCACGAAGGCTTAGGTGTACATGTAAGACCTATAATTGACACGTTTTGCAACCATTTTTAGACTAATGCCTATAGATAGAGGGTATAAAAACTATTATGATCTGTGTTTCAAATGTACAAGCCTTTTGAAATGGGTATCAGTCTGAAGCTAAGATTCTGAATTTTACGCGCATAATTATTAGTCATATTTATTTAAATAGACTGGTTGTAATACAGTTGGTCCCATCCTCGTATAACGCCTATACGTAATCTCCAAAAGGGGGTGGTGCAGTAGAAATCTGATAGAGAGTATTTAACTCTATAAAACATTATATAATCATGGACTTTTCAGCTGGTCTACAAGATGTGATATGCACCAGCAAAAATAACATTGACCTCAGTCAATATTATAAAAATCTATCATGAGTATGAGGATATGATAGAAAAATCCGTCCCGAAAATCGCCGTTTGGCACCACGAGGCGTGCCGAGTGATGACAAACGGTGATCCCGAGGGAGAGATTTTTCTATCCTACCCTCATACGAATAATGAATTCTTTTTCTTGATCACCATTATTTATTTGTTCATTTATTTTGAAATAAGCTTCCAGAAGTCCCTGAATACGCTAAGATACAATTTCACATTATGACGTCACTTTAACATAACAATGACGTCACTTGACGACCATGTGCGTGAGTTCCAATACAACCAATGTATGTAGCACTCACGTATCAGCCTGAGTAAGATAGCATGGGTAAGATAAGAGTTTGTATCCCAGGATAAAATCTCAGATATCCTTATCCAGTGTGCAAGAAAAAAAGAACAGCCGCATGTCGATAGACAAGCGACTTCATCGCTATGTTAAAGTGATATCGCTATGTTATGTCGCATCTCAGCGTTATCAGTATCTTATAGAAGCCCTTTTTAAAAATTTATAGATGCGATATTTAATTGTGAGCAAGAAAAAGAGTCTTTTTTCATGAGGATGGGAGAGTAAAATCCCTCCCTCTGGGTCCAAACTGTTTGCTAACGTTATCAGAAGACGACAAAAGGCACCGCTAACAAGGAAAATGTTAGATACATGTATATTGCACCTTATTAAATAAATATGAAGACTTAGCTGCAAAATAGACTGAAGTGTGGGCGACGTTGACTTTGATGTTTTGACATGTCTGTAAGTGTAATATGCATTAAAATGATAAAGCTAAACATGCATCAATTATCTTTCGTAACTTATGTAATAGTCTTTGATGATTGGAATGTCAAATGACAACAACTTTAGATGAGCAGGCCTTATATTAAGAAAATGTCCTTAAACAAACGAATTTGCGAGGTGATGAAACATTTAACTAATATATTAATTTTATTAAATCATTAATGCATTTGCCTAAATGAAGAAAACTAATATCTTTCACATACTTTTCTTGTTCTTCAACTTGTGTAAACACATACAATTATGTTTTGGTATCTTTTTACAATAGGTTGTCAATTATACGCACGTCAATCAAGCATCTTCATCGGCTAATTAGATTAAGAATTTTTTAAAGATGTTCCCTCGAAGCAGAATCCTACAGTTAAATGGTTTTAGAAAATTTACAACTCTACTACTGATGGAATGAGAAACTCAGGATGGCTCTAAACGGTTTATGTACTAACAGACTTTAAAAACGCAACACTTGGATAGCAGCTTCAAAAAAGAAGGCGGAACAACTACATGTATTTTGATTGGATGTTAAAGAGGGATCATTTGTAAGCAACGCATGGAAAATTTGTCCATTTAAAATGAAATTAACGCGTTGAAATGTAAACGTTTTGAGGTAGGGGTTAACTGTTTCATGTGACAAAATGAATTCCTTAATTCATTAAATCAAGAAACACGAGAAACATCAAATTTGTATCATGGACTTTGTTAGTCATCGAGGAATCACTCTTATATTGATTGGTAGGTCTGCGATACAGCTTATTTGCGTATTTGACTTTTATCTGTTTGTACCCTTTCATTCGATGACTTAAAATCTCCTCTACTTAAGAAATGTTTCAGTGACTAAATTCATACGGTGCAAATTACGTCGCCGAGTTTGGTTGTGCAATTAAAACTAAAGTGTTGGCAGAAGCAGCAAATTCATGATGACATTATCGAAGCAAAGGGATTTTTATATACAACTGTCTTTTGGAATATATAAAGGGAAGTTAGTGTTGCGTTTTTAACGTCCATCAGATACCAGCGTTTTCATGATACTAATCCACCATGATATAACCTTTATTGAAATGAAAGGAAATTTGCGCCAATTTTCCTTACATTTTAAAAATAAATACAAAAACAGTTAATAAGTATGATCAGGAAATACCACAATCACACACTGCATACCAACCCATGGTACCGTAAGGAAGAGTTACAGAACACTAACACTCACAATACATCAGGGAGACAATTAAAGTAAGCAACCAGCTCTCTCTTCCCCATTAAGATGAATGTTAAACTAAAATGGAAACTAAGTACTGCACACCAAACCAAGGAGTAAAACACAGAACCCCCAAAACAATGGGAGCAGCAATAAACAATGAATCAATAACAACAACAGAACCATCGCCATAGAACGGACAGCAACCAAAGCCACCGGGGGCTTAAAGGCATTTAACTGGTACCAAACCTTCGTCCTAGATTATGCTGTCGTTAAGACGCAAAATTGTTAAGCTCGCATGGAGGCTTCCTAACTTATGCAATGTACCATCACAGAGAAACACTCTAATCAAAATTTACACACTATGATGAAACAAAAAAGGCTCACGACTCATGGATAGTCAGAGGTAAAGAAAACTTCAAGTTGAGCCACGGTGGGCTCAACCAAAACAGACATCAGCCACCAACCCACAGATTTAAGATTTTGCGCTAAGGCCGTCATTGAGTCTAAGGCCTGACCCTCCGTTGTGCAATTAAAGAGGAAACCATAGCTATAAACCGTGATTTGGTTTACAATCAGACATGCAAATATTGAATACCGCCTAAGCCGGTACTAGGTTGCACTTTCCATTAGATCTCATGAAAAGACTCAATCCAACTGTGTCTGTTGTTTTCTAATATTATAGGTTCTCGAGCTATTTCTGAAGGATCCGTTTTTCTAGATTATGCAGAGTGTCGTATGATATCCATGATATATCCATTTTTTTTGATAACGTTTGATTATCTTCTTGTATTGATCACTAAATTGTTTGGAGGGGGGGGGGGTTCTGTGTTTTACTGCTTGTTTTGTTATGAAGTACTTAATGTCCTTTCTAGTTTTGCAATCATTTTGATGGGGAAGAGAGCTTTGTTTGTCTTCTTGTTGTTTCGTGATTGTTGTGTGGCTCTTCCTCGCGGTGCAACGGGTTTATCTGCAGTTTGTGATTGTGATATTTCCTGATCATACTCACTTACATTCCCAATAATTGTTTTGTATTTATAAACTAAATTACCATAAAATACTGGCTCCATTATGTCCTGTTGCAGAAGAGTTTTTAAACCAATATTGTATTTAACAATCAATTCTGAGTGTCTGTGGTCGAATTTAGAAAATTTACAAAATTTATTATATCGATAACCTTCAGCTTGTTTTAATAAGTTTAGCCGATACTGATATTAGACCATACTCTCGTAAAACGAATAAGCTACAAAAATATACACCATAGGAAGGGGAGCGAGGAACATCTTCATCAAGAAATGGGAAATTAACTATTTCAAACTTACAATAATCATACATTTAAGATGAAACTATGTCATTTGTTATGGACAAGACATAGGCCTTGAGCTGGCTATAGACCCCCCTCCCCCCCCCAGGGGGAATTTTGTACACTATGATTTTCTGAATCTACATTATATAAGACACAAAATAAAAGATGTTAGCCCTCTGAGAGTGGCAGCGTTAACGTGTAACAGCATGTTATATACGTTACCCCCCAAAATAGCATTAGACGTCCCTGATAATGTCTCAACCATGACATGTTCGTACATATTTGCATGCTGACACATGTTTATGAACTTCTTATAACACAGTTACATATTTTTAGTATTAATTTTGTTAATGTGTTGAGTAATTACCGTTGTATACGTTACTTAGTGTTTCCTGCGTTATTTCCGAGTATCAGTATGGTATTTATTGACTATACGTGCATTTATCTGTCACAGAATATAGTAAATCTATAAGGCTGCTACTTAAATGTTTCAAAGTTCTTTATTATGGTTGCTCACACTATTTTTCAGGTCCATGTTACGTATGTTACCTTCAAAATAGCATTAAACATATAAGTTAATGTCTCTAACAAGCCCTGTTTATACTTGTTTGCATGCTTGCACAGGTTTATGAACTTCTTTTAACAAGGTTTACCTATTCTAAGTATTCATTTAATAAATGCCTTGAGCTTTAACTGTTATGTGTGTTACCAAATGATACATAAGTTATTCTGAGTATCTGTATAGAAGTTGTTGACTATACATGTATAAACTCTGTCAGAGAATTTAGAAAATTTATAAGGCTGAAATAAATTGGAGTTCCTTATTAATTTATGTTGACTTAAACTAATAATATAATGTGATCTATCAACCTTCGCTGTTTGCTCACATAAACAGTATAGACACCATGCATTCAAATCTGAAGTTCTGAAAGACAGTCACTGTGAAACAGCTCAGTTCTGGGCAAGGTATATGGATATGATTCAGATGGTGTTGACACTGATTAGGGCTACAAGGAAAACAACTTTGAATTGCATGTCATCTCTATCTGTATGCCTTGTTCCCAATGTCCATTGCAAACGATCACAACAACCACACACAATATGTACCTGTGTAACTGATTACACTCATAGATTTGATACACATGGCAGATGCAAAGAACTTCTCGAACAAAATGGGTTTAGTGTGTCACAACCATTGGTTCTTTGCTTGAGAAATGCTTTTGACATAACTATCAGGCAAACAATATAGAGGTATTGTAGGCTTCAGCAACTAGAACTACGCTTCATACTACAGATGGAATGGTATATTACTCATCACATCAGAGCTCAATATATTGAAACAACTCTTCAATGCACTGAAATGAAATATTCAATCTGCTCAGATGCAAAGTAGAATGAGTACTAGAGGCAGTTTCAGGCTTCACCAATCCTTTTAGTTCTAGTTTTGAAGACAATGAACTGTACTTTTTGTCTTTCGGTGTGCCTGCTAAGCCTGGCATAGCTAAGGATCTTATTGAGGAGGAAGGCTGTTGCAGACTTCATTGACTCACTTTTAGTTAAAAAATCTGTCTTTCGCCCCCCCCCATCCCCCCCCCTAAAATGCTACAAGCTAATAACGTTTTGGTGCTTGCGAGGTCATGCAAGAAGAAATTGCCCAATTTACAAAACGTAAACAGCCAGATGAGAGCTTAAAGGAGCGTCCTTGGTAAGCATGGCCTTCTTTCTATTAGACATAATGTTGACCTTGAGTTGACACTGCCGTTCCTTCTGGGACCTGTACCATGGTCACTGTCAACTCCCGATAGAATTTCCACCAAAACTGACAAGTCCAAACTTCAGCATGGCTTGCAATCACACATTGAACCAACATTAGATTGTCCATGTAGTGCTGCACATAACATTTATGTTAATGCCGTAACTACAGAGCATAACAGCTTTTCCGGTCACCTTCATGGATCTCTTGGCACCAGTATTCAACCAGGCACTAAAGGCAGGGCACGTTGGTTTTGTCACTGATACATATATACAATGTATAAGCAGCAGTTTATAAAGTCTTACAAACATTCTCACAGAGGATAACCTGGGTGTTTTGTTCAACAATGGTGTATGCAACAAAAGGTGCACCTTCTGAATGTTAACAGCATTGGCCAGAATATGGGGGAAGAGATCTACATTAATACACTGTTTAACAGATTGTGACACTGCCGATGTATTAGTACCATGGAAAGGTTATTCCTATCAAACTGATAGAGAACCCCTCCCCCACTAGTTCATCAACATTCTAAGAAGGGTAGGAAAAGAAATAAAGAACTGCTCTCGGCACTCATCAGTGATATGAAGCCATAACATGTGCTATGTATGTAATTGTGAATAAGCTGCAGTATGACATGTTTCTGAAAAAAGTACCAAAGCCATACACATATACTGACTAATTCAAATGGCATGAACATGAGCTTACCTCCAATCTGCTTTTCTGTCCTTAAGATGTACATACAAAGATTAAACCATCAAGTCTTTCCCATGAACACGAGTGAGGCTTTCCAGATATGGACAAAATGTGTGGAAAATAAATGGAAAGGAAATCGAGTACCTCTGGGTTAAAGAGAACTTTGGCGAGGTTGGCGCCGTAAAACTGGTTTAAGCCCTCCAGTAAAATATTTTACTGACCGTTCCAAGGCGGTACTTCTTTTGTGGATCTTTTATGTTTTTGTTCTGTCTTGTGTTTGCTATGTTTTGTGCGCGTCTGTTTATATGTGCTTTGTGGTCACCTGCTGGGAAAGGGCTGACCTCTTGGCTCTCGTTTGTGGTGTCTTCTGTGAGTTTGTCACTTTCCCATTGGTATCCTGGGTCAGGTGTGGTACTTGATTGTATCGATTCCTGATCTTTGCACCATTACTTACTTTGATTGTACCCTAGCAAAAGAGCCACAGAATTATATTTCACATTTTGTGTGATATGGGGTTACAATGTTCAAATCTCAACAACTCAAACCTTATAAAAGATAGAAACATTATATTTGCAGTTTTTAAAAGGTACATAAACATTCTTTGATACAAAATGAGTTAGTTAGCACATTCACATTTAAAAATATATCAAACTATATTAGTTTCATAAATCATTTATATAGGAATAATGAAAAAAGTAACATACGTAACACTTTGGGGTGCATAAATGTTTTCAAAGGTCCATATCTGTGAGGCAAAAATAGCGTACTTGGATGATATAGCCAATTTGGAAATCTTACCTTATGGTTTGCACTTTTCAGAAGTCATGTCATTTACTAAAATTCTCAAAGATGTTGATGGGAAATATATAAAATTGGCTGTTACAGGGTAATGGTGCCATTACCAGAGTGCTAGCATATTGCAAAATCCTTGCAAGATAAATCTGATAGAGGAGTAATAAGTTGTATAGGAAAATTCTTTAAAACCTTTGGATAATATATGAAGATATGCTCTAGAACTTCTACCTGATGGGTTTTCTTTGATCTTTTAAGTCATTACTCGCACATTGCACTGAATGTTACAAACTTTCCAAGAGTATTATGTCAACTATATATCTGATGTCTCTATAAAAGAAAAGAGGGTTTATGGTAGTTTATGTATTGAGTTACTTCCTCAGCAAATGAGTCAGAGAAAAAATAAGTACACAGACCTTTGCCAGCATGCAAATAAGTACAAGCAGGTCGTGTTGGAGACCATATCTTGAATGTTTAATGGTATTCAGAGAGTAACATATGTAACCTGGGCTGTAAAATAGTGTAAGACACCATAATAAGAAACTTTATTTCATTTGAATAGCAGCCTTACAGATTTACTATATTCACTGACGGATGAAATACATGTATAGTCAATAACTGCCATACTGATACTTGGAAATAACATATGAAACACTAAGTAACATATACAACCGCGAAATCTCAAGACATTTATAAAACAAATGCTAAAACTATGTAACTGTGCTATGAGAAGTTCTTAAACCTGTGCCAGACTTAAAAAAAAAGTGTGAATATGTCATGTTGGAGACTTTATCAGGAAAATTTAATGTTATTTTGCGGGTTATGTACGTAACATGATGTTACCCGCTAACGCTGCCACTCTCAGAGAGCTAACATATTTCATTATGTGACTTATATATTGTAGTATCTGGAAATCATAGCATAAAAAATTCCCCCAGGGGGGAAGAGAGGTCTATAGCCAGCGCGAGGTCTGGAGAATTACATTTTACATTTTTGTGTGATATGGGGGGTACCATGTTCAACATCTAATAACTCAAAAAGTATATATAAGATAGAAACGTAATGCTTTCAGTTTTGAAAAGGTAAATAAAAAATCTTTAATGTAATACCAAATTATTGAATATAAACTGGTTTCAATAAAATTTAAGACAAACTTTATTAGATGCATTTATCATTTAAAAGGGGGTTCAATGAACAATGTAACATACACTACATTGGGGGTGACTATATTTGTTTTCAAATATCATTATTTGTAGCCCAGTAATATCTTATTTAGAAAATATAAACAATTTGGAAATCTTACCTATCTTTTGCACTTTTCTGAAGACTAAAAAGAACTTTAATTATCAAATATTTTGTAGGGTAACGTATGTAACAGGCTGTTACAGCTTAACGCTGCCATTGTCAGAGGGCTAACATGTTGCAAAATCCTCGCAAGACATTGGGCTTCAAGAAAAATATGGTCTACAAAATTCCCCCTGGGGGGGGGGGGGAGGTAAACCATATCCAGCCAGTGGCCTAACAAGTCCAAAAAGGGGGGATTCAGTATCAAAGGAATTGCCGTATTTAACTGAAGTTCAGTGGTATATATCTGATAGTAAAACCTTAATAACTCGAACCCCAATAGTTCGAAGTACCCGAGGGCGTACTTATGAACTATTCTATTTATTTCCTTTCATTCCACATTATAAGGGTTTGTTGGTCGAAAGCTCAAAATTATTTCGGTTGAAAAACATGACTTTTATAGTGACAAATAGGAGAGACACTGTGGTAGCTTGTCAGGATCCTGTCTGTTTGTTTATGTCTCTTTTAAAGGCTGCTAGCATAAATAGGTCTACTAAATAAGTAAACCTGATAAAATATCAAGCTAAGTTTCCAGCTCTAGCTCTCAATCACCAAACAAGAAAGAACTTAACCCTTTGTATACTAATGGATTCTTCCTTCTGGTTTGATACAATTAACTTGGAGTAGACCATTGTACATATTTATGGGTGTCAGGTTATGACTTTCAATAAATATTGTAACCTTTTTCCTTCAGATATTTTTTCATCTTTATAGTGTAGACCCTAATGAAATGCCGCATTATGCGGCATTTCATCTGGGTCTTCACTGTTTGTAAAAGTACCCGTTTAGGGGTTTCCGTATACAAAGGGTTAATCCAATCACAAATCAAGGAAGACGACCCCATAAAATCCCACTGGTAGGGACAGGATCAAACAAATGGCCTTAGCTGCAGCGAAGTGCATCGTGTGGTAGATTTATGTCACTGGTCGATTGCTGCTACATTTACCATTGTCACGTCACGTATGCCACTCTTTGATAACTCGTTTACTTACTCAGCCCCAAAACTATGGAATACTTTACCACAACCGGTCAGGGCTTTTGGTTCTTTGTTGACTTTCAAGAAAAATCTTAAAAAATATCATAACTCTTAATCAAAGAGTTATGGTTTACTTCAATATGTGATAGCATAGTATTCGGTGATATCCAGAAACCCTAACTGTTACTAGACTCCAAATTCTTATTTCTGTTTTTAATGATGCTATTTCATATGGTTCAAACTTTGAACAGTTTTATGCGCTCGTTATATAATGTTTACTATGATATGGTGTAAGTCACTCTTAAGTATGTTTTAGTATCATTCACTGTGATGCTAATTGCTTTAATCCAGCGGTATCTGCTTGTCTGTATTGTACTTATGTATATGTTTTATTGTTTAGTTATATGTTTCAGAGTGCCGCAAGGTAGAGTAATTAATTGTGTCCCCTCAATAAAAATTGTATGAATAAATAAATAAATAAATAAATAAATAAATAAATGAATAAATAAATTAATAAATAAATAAATAAATTCTGTATTGGTCCATTCTACATGTAATGACTCAAGGCAGTATCAACGCCGGCTTGAATCTGGACTTGCACAATGTCTGACATTCCTGATAGAAGTTGCCGGGTTGTTTTTAGTGAAATTAGTACAATTTCAACCACCTTACACGTGTTGGTCCTCGAGTGAAACCAAATATCGCTACCACACTTGTAATTAACATTCAAATTCCTGAAGTGTCGAGAACAGTACGGTGACCCGCATATCACACGAAACGTTTTCGCTGCTCCGTTGTAACTTTCGCCTCAGGATAGAAAAACGGTCCTTTACGCGTATGCGCACAAAGAAGGTCAAGATCAGCGTGTACATTGGCACAGGGTTGATGAAGGCCAACATTGTCCGTCTATATGTGTTTACCCCCTATGAATTGACAAGTGCTAAGTCATATCATAATAGTGTAAATACGCAACAATACAGATTGATTCGGACCATGGTTGTTCGTATTTGTCATCAGGTCCCCTTTTTTCGCGGAAGCTTATCAGTAAACTGTCAAATCTCACTGCTTAACATAAAGCTATGCTACTGGTCTTAGATAAAGCCTCAAACGAAGCTTTAATCTATCGAAAACAAGCACGGCAACTGATACCGTCCGGGTACATACAACTATTTCGGGTATGAGTCAGTTTTATACGTGTGGGTCATGGGTCACACAGTAGGGACGGCTATGGGTTTATGGGTTTAAGTATAACTGGTGTGTGGTATGACTGGGGATTTTAAATGTCTCGATTTGTGTGATAATGATTGGATAATGGGCTGATATTACAATAAGTGATGATACCCAAAATAATGACTTTTGTCTAATCAATAAGTAAAAACAGTCGGAGATAAAGTAATCGCGTAAAATGCTATTGCGACGGCCATTTTTGTTCAATTTAGTGAAAACCAAATCGATGTCAAGATAGTAAGAAATAGAGAGATACAATTCAAAATATTAATCTACACAAACATTTTAACAATGAAATTATACTTGATTCAGATAATGTGAGAATATATGGATTAATCTTACAAAAAGTACATGTAGTTTTAGTTTTGCAATTTGTGCTTAAGTGTACTTAGTTGGTTTGTGTATTTCTAAAGTTAAGTTCTCAAACATTGTAGAAAGATGCCTTATAATAGTTTGTACAATGCGTAAATTCGGAAACATGTGAATTCGGAGCGCCAAATTATATCTTACATATGGAGAGTAGACCATTTGAATTAATCAAATTCTTTCCATAAAATTATATATTTTTTATATAAACCAATTTTGACATTCCACAATGGAAATGGAAGGACCAAACGCGTACTATAGCCAGTCTATGTACCAGCATGACGGTTACAGTGTGTCAACGACAGGGTACCATGGTTCACAACAACCAACGTGTGTTTACGCCAGAAATGTTCATAATTCCGGCTATGGTGGACAACCAATGTCGGTCGTGGAGCAAGAACTTCAGGCTCAACAGAACCCAAATTCTATGAACCAACTTCAACAAACAATGCAGCTTTCGCCAGGGAGCAACGAGCATATGAACAATACGACGCCCGCTCATATACAGAACGTACATCAGATGACGCCGCCTCATATGGTCATGGCACAGCCTCCGCCCGCTCATCAGTCACAGAACATGCATTCACCGCCTCCAAATTCTGAAAATCTAGTTCAGGGAGGACAGAACAATCAAGGAAATAATCTTCAGTTTCCATGGATGAAAACCACCAAATCTCATGCAGCTCAATGGAAAGCACAATGGCCAGGTTAGTATGAAATGGGACATGGCATGTGATTTCAAACAATGTGGTATTTTGATAAGTGTAGACTCAGACGAGCCTGTGCAGCCTCCTTTTAAGCTTCGAAACACCAAATGATGCTCAGTCAGTAGCTAAACAATCATAGAATATTTAAGCGATTAGTCAAGGCTCTGATCAGTCTGCGCTTATGCGCAGGCTGGTCTGAGCATTTGCTTGTCGCACATACCACATTGTTGGAAATCTCAAGTTGCGGCTCAAATTATTTAACTCTTATCTTTGCATGCTGGTTAATTTTCAATGATTTTGTTGTCGTCCACTGACTTTTTTCAAAATTGACTTTTTCGAAAAGTTCTTTCAGGAACACCATCAGAGTGTCAAACGGTTTGGATCCAGATCAGGACAAACGTTCTGTCGGCCCTGAATTGACTCCTAACTGTTTACAAAGCTTATCAGCAGACCGCACCATGTAGCAAGGAATTGTTGATATATATGAGTTCTTTCAATTATGAAATTTTGTCGCATATGCGTAACGTTTTTTGAAACATGCTTGCACTGCCATTTAATGTAACCAGATGCCTAAGTAATTATTTGCCTGAACTTTTATAAGGCTCTGACAAGCCTACACATATGCATGCCAAAGTTAGTTTTGAAACATGCATGCACTGCCATTTAGTGAGAATAGATTCCTAGCTATTTGTCCGTGCTTTAATCTACGTCCTTATTTTGTGTGTGCGAGAAACAAATGCTCTGGTTGCTCGTATAATGCGTTCAGTACCAAAGTATGAACTGGCTCATATTTAATACCTTAAAGTATTAGGGGCCAGTGTTTAATAGTTGGAGTGTATTGTAATGAACATGATGAATATATTAAAATCTAAATATTAATGATACTAAAGTACATTTTCATTCAATCTTAATACTAATAAAACATTTGATCTCATAGTAAATGCTCATCTATTAGAAAAGTGGTGTTGCAAAGTACTAGTTCTAAAAGTACAGTCGAACACTGCTAAAAACCTGCATAAGAAAAAACATTAGTCATATTTTATTATAAAGCAAGTGGATGAGACTAGGCTCCGAGTTTATGAAACTTTTTTTCATGCTCAACTCAATTGAGCATTAATTTATCATGCTCATAAATATTAAAATGCCAACAATTGTTGGCATTTTAACATTTAAAAGCATGATAATTAGAACATATGAGCGTCTGAAAGCAAGAAAAGTCTTTATTTTTAGGCATTTTAGATTGTATCAGTGTTTGAAATTTCATGATCAGTTGAGTTGAACGAGAATAAAGTTTAATAACCTCGGGGCCTGGAAGCGCCACAGTCGCAGACCAGACACCAAAACACGGCACCAGGGGGAAGAGACACAGAACACAAACAGCCATACGACAGTAAGAAATTCGTTTTTTTTCACTTTTCTTCCAGAAAAAATATACATGGAATACCCATTAGGGTACTGGAATGATATAACTTAAAAAGCGCGCTAGTCAAGCAAAACATGTACAGGTTTTCATTTGAATAATAATTTCCGAATGTTCCTCTAAACCTAAAATAAATTGCACACTGAAGAACGCGCTTTCAAGACTGATACATCCGCATAAGCTCTTAAAGTGTGGGTATCTATTTTTTGACTCCGTGTCATGGTTTTGCTTTAATATGCAATTTTGTATATTTGACCATAACACGGAACTATCTGTTACTTATAAGAAAGCAATAGTCTATGTCGAATGGGAATCTCCTGTAAATTTTGTGACGATTTTTGGTGACTCTTATCAAAATAAACTTTGGGGCAAATGTAATGATGTGAATCGGTTCACCCATCTGAGTTCTGCGTCTGTGCCGAATGATGACGGCATCAACATGGTGGCCATAGTGCTACTAATGGACATATATAAATAATCAAATTCAAAGCATTAGTGAAGTGGAAATTTCATGCTGGATTTGAGTTTTGTCTTTATTTGATAAGTTTGGTGTCATATGATACGAACATTATGTTTTTTTCCCCTCACCCCTGAAGTCCGATTTTCGGGCTTCCATTTCAATAAAATTGATCCAGAACCCATCTCCTTACTTGTAATTCCTTAGGAACATTATGGTGAAATAGGGTGTTTTGTTTTCTTTTGATTGATTTGAGAAAACGCTAATTGAGTTCAATTAATCTGGCCCCCTGGAGCCCAATTTGGTGCTCTTTTGCTTGATTTAACGTCCATTCAACAGTTATGGTCATGTCGAGAAGTGTGTTTGTTTTATTTATATGCGACAGCAAAATGTGAAATTCATGTGTGTCCAAATAAACTTATAATAGACAATTTCAAGTTAGCAATGTTAAGCAAGATGGAAGACTTTATTCAGCAGAAATGCTTTCTCGTATATTTATAATGCAATATCCATTCCTTTAACAAGTAAAATTATTCCCAATTTATATAATGTGGGAAAATATCTATTAACTGTGGAACCTTCATTGTGTGCTTAAAAATGGCGGAATTATTTATATGTATTCTTTCTATATACATTGTTTTACTTTTTATTTTCTTTCTTTTATCAGTAACTGCTCATAGGTTCTTTAAATTTTGTTCAAATTTCAATCTTTATAAGTTTCTCTTTTAATATTATATTAGTGTATTACTTGACTTTTCGCTTACTGTAAAGGCGGCGCCTCATGAATGCGTAATTAGGACTAGTCAACCTTAGGCATAGGTTAAAGCTGTAAAGGAGGCGTGGTTTTATTTAAAAGTAACTGTATCATTTTGTGCCACAACCTCAGTCATTATTTAGTCCTTAAAACGCCAGCAAAATAACTGCATCTGAAAATGTCTATTTAACATAAGCAGGGAGGCAAACATTGTGGACCCAGATCAGACTGTTCCTATAGGAGCAGTCTGATCTGGATCCACACTGTTTATCTATGAGGCTTCAAATAGTTTAGTGGACGACATAAAACATACATTTTGTGATAATGCGCACTAAGGGTTAATAAATGTGAGTTCAGTGTGTATACGGTTAGGATTTTCATGAAATGCACGCACGTTTGCGCGGCGCAAAAAGCTGATTAACTCTTTACCAAATTATAAATAACACCTAATTTCCCTTCCTTAGCAGATGAAATAGCCGAACCACGCCCAGATATGAATATTAAAGTTGCCGCTTTACAGTAAGCGAAAAGTCAAGTAATATGTTATGTTGTGAACTTTAAAAAACAAACAAACATGACTAAATACTTTTACATTTAATGTGACCAAAATGTTGGGTCATGTGGTCCAACATGTCGTAAATTTTATCAAAGATGTCAAATAAGTCATTCATGTATATTTTCTAGAAGGTAAGACTATAATAATTAAATTTGAGCCGTGACATGAGATTTCCAACAATGTGGTACATGTATGTGCGACCAGCAAAGGCTCAGACCAGCCTGCGCAAATGCGCAGTCTGATCAGAGCCTTTGCTTGTCGCTTGAATATCCTATGTCTGTTAAGCTACTGACTGAAAAGCATTTGAAGTTTCTAAGCTTAAAAGGAGGCTGCACAGGCTCGTTTCAGTCTATTCATGTCAAATTGTCACATTGTTGGAAATCTCGTGTCGCGGCTCATAATATTCACGATCAAGATAGAACAACAAAGATCCTTCATGAGAACGTCTTATTCCAAGATAAAAATAAATTAATACAAATTGGCCAGAAATTATTGAAACGTTATTTTCAGAATAAATGGCCTTTATTGTTTAAATACCAAACATGGCCACTGTTATTATGTATCAACTTAAAGGGTATTCAGAAGTAATAGTATGAAAGTTGTTTTTATTGCGACAGCATGAACAATTATAAATTTGTAACATCTATGATGAACACGATTTTGAGACCCCCAGTAGTGTTGAAAAATTGAAAAAATGTATATATTTTTTATGTATATATCGACAGGGCCAAATGATGACGCCATCAACATGGCGGTCATAGTGCTACTAATGCACATATATAAGTAATCAAATTCAAAGCATTAGCGCTCTGGGAATTTCGTTCTGGATTTGAGTTTTTTGATAAGAGAAACTTATAAAGAATTAAATCTGAACAAAATTTAAAGAACCTGTGTGCAATTACTGTTAAATGGATGGAAAGAAAGAAAATATAAAGTAAAACAAGGTGTATAGAAAGAATAAATATAAAATATAAATTTTTATATCTTAATTTATATGTTCTAGGAGATGATGCATGGATAAGTTAGGGGTCTTTCATGCAAACCAAACATCTATGTGGCTTGATCCACATCTGAAATAAGGGTGAGGTTGGCGCCCCGTGAAACCGGTTTAAGCCCTCCAGTAAAATATTTTTACTGACCGTTCCAAGGCGGTACTTCTTATGTGGATCATTTGTGTTATTTATGTCTTGTGTTTGTCATGCTTTCGCGTCTGTTCATTGCAACCTTGTGGTCACCTGAAGGGAAAGGACTGATCTCTTAGCTCTTGTTTGTGATGTTTATTGTGATTTTGTTACTATCCCATTTGGTATCCTTGGTCAGGTGTGGTACTTGATTGTATCGATTCCTGATCATTGCTGTCTTTCTTACTTTTATAATCTGAAATAAATACATACGTTATCAAATTAATTTGTACACACAGAGCTGTTTTTCTAAAAACGACCAGTAAAGCATAATTTTAAGGCACTGTTTCCATTAAAAAATTCATCCTGCACATAAAAGAAAACATTTGATGCAATAATATAATCGGTATTATAAACTAAAAGACCATTTTGAAAGCTGTGATTAATATTAATACTTAGTGTAAACAATATTTTATCAACTTCATTTCAATTACAAGTATACAATAGCATGATATACTAAGAAAAGATCAATAGGATTTGAAAACAAGCATAAGTGCAATAATATTTATATTTTAATAAGAAAAGTATTTAACGCCAAACATACCTTATTTCCAGGAAATTATTTATAACAAACTGCCAGTTTTTATTTTTCAATTAAAATGATTTTATATTTATATAAGGCTGAACGAAAATACTGCTGTTAATATAAAAGCATTTTCGAAGTTACGTACATAATATATAGCGAAATTCATTTTCATAAATGCATATGCATTAATTAAAAGCATCAACTTATATTACGTAAAGTGCTTTGTGGAAATTATCATTTTTATCTTTGATATATTTCACGAGAGAACATAAAATAGAAAAAAGGATCACTGTTATGCATTAATTCGTATAAACTACAATTAACCCCTGTCCCCATAAGTAAATACGTTAAACATAAATAGTCTAAAATATGTTTAAGTTTGCTTATATTAAGCGTATTTTGCCATTTTAACAGTTACATAACATAGGATAGGATAAGATAGGATACCTTATAACAGTTACTTAATATAGAATAAGATAGAATAGGATAGGATATAGTCTAACAGTTACTTGATACTTAATATGATATGGACTGGATCAAACCATTTTGATTAGTTAATATTGATTGCATATTGGTATCTATCAAAAAATTAAGGAAAAATGTTAATGTTATTTTATCAAGTTAAATCTAGTTAAGAACAGGGGTATCGTTTTTAATGTTAAATAGAAATAATGTTTATGAAACACTGTTCCCCTACCATATGTTATTCATGAGGTAATCTACCCATCATCTTTTATCAGCTGACTATGTTTGAAGAGATATATTTATTACAAGTTTTCAATGTACAAATTCTAAAAGGGCAATAACTCCATAAATATTTTTTACCAGGTTATAAATTATAATATTCTATCAGCTGATCAAGTTTGAAGCTCCTATCTGTAATAGTTTCTTTTCATTACAAGTTTTCAATGTCCAAATTTGAGATGGGCAATAACTGGAAAAAAATAAAATAACTTTTTTTTATATTTCCACCAGGAAATCTACTCATCATCTTCTGTCAGTTGGCCAAGTTTGAAGCTCCTAGCTGTAATGGTTTTTGGGATGTCTTTATTGCAAGTTTTCAATGGCCAAATTTCAGAGGGCAATAACTCGAAAAAAATAAAATCACATTTTTTTTATTTTCACCGGGTAATCTGCTTATCATCAGCTGATCAAGTTTGAAGCTTCTAGCTGTAATAGTTATTGATATATCTTGATTACAATTTCATTCTGACCTTTTAAAAGGGGCATAGCTCCACAAAGAGATAATTCAGACTAAAAAAATACAGGTCAGCTATCTTTTCTCTGATGAATCCATTTGTGAAATTTCAAAACACTATCTAAATTTTTTTTGAATGGACACACAAACGGACGGCTGGAAGGACAGACGGATAGACGGACAAGCCAATAGCAATATGCCCCTCAACTTTTTCAAAGTCCGGGGCATAAAAAGTAATTTAAAACATTAAGTCAGCTGATATCAGCGACTAGCTTCCCATAGCCATTTGTAATTTTAAATTTTAGTATGACTTTATCTTTTACGAATTTCATTAGTCTTTAAGTGCCAACAACCGTTGTGAGTTTTAAAATGTGTTATATATTAACATAATATAATTTTTTTTTTCAATAATTAATGCTTTACTTACGATATACCCTTGTCACGATATATTTACAAATTCGTATATGGTCATATATGGTTACATGATGCAGAGTGTTCCGTGGATATATTAAAACGCTATCTATAAAGAATGGGTAACGAAATGGAGTAATTAAATTTAGCATATATAAAACAATATTTGAAATATAAAGCCATAAGAAGAGTATCATATATTCCTCATACGTTGTATGGTGGGTTACTCTTTAAATACATATGTAGGCTATGACCTCTATAATTGTGAGTTTTGATGACTCTGATATCTATGGTAAAATCTGAAAATAGATTCTATTGCTTTTTAGAAGTTGGCAACAAGTTTTTGTTAGAAAAGTGGTTTTGTTTGAAAAGTCTGGTAAAGAAACTGTTTTTTCAGTAAAACTAAAACTTATAGTTAAATACTTCAATTTCGTGCCGCCTTTTTCACCAATATGACAATTTCGTTGCAAAAAAAATCTTTAATGAATTAGTAGCTGGAATCCTTAATATCTGCCACTATGACTTGCAACGTAATCTACCAGTACAGTCCAGAAAGAGCTGATATCATTTTGCAACACAAATACTCAACGTCAGTGAAAAGTTACCAGTAAATCACACACTGAACGAAGAATGGCGGATACTTCAACGCTCAATTTTATGGCATAGAGTCCTATGCATCACCACTATGGAAAGCGTTATCCATCACACTTAAATGCATTAAAATCATTCCTTGATGGACTCCTGTAAGTTCCATTGTATTGTATAGGAAAATGCAAAGTTTTGGTGTTACCTTAAAGTTTGGTCCTCATTTTTCGCGTTTAATGCGATAACATATAAACCATTTTGTTGGAGTTTTTAATGAAAGTGTCTAGGGCATGTCCTGGCCTGTTGTCTTCTGAAAATGATGATGTCAAATTCTTAAAAACTGCGAAAAACATGAAATGCACGCGCATCGCGTGCACCATAATTCCAGGGCTCGTGTAATTGTTTAATCTCTCCAAACCAGCTTGTCGTTGACCAGAAACATGAAAGTAACAGTACATAAAGAGCAATATTATATATTTTCCGAAATATCGAAATTTCGATAATGGTAACTTTTCATTGACGCTGAGTATATTTGTTGTTGTGTTTTTCATTTTTGTCCACTTAAACAGTAGTTACAGACAAAGTCAAGAAATTTAATGTTCATTTACTGTTTCACAGACAAATCCTGCGGTCAGCATGTTTTAGCCACCCCAAACCCTCCGCTGGTGGCTGTGGTAGCTGTCAGTTCTAAGGCAGTGATTTTGTTGTTGTTGGGTGATTATTTGTTGGTACTCCAATTATGTGTAGGATTTTGTGTTCAGTCAGATTTTTGTAATATTGTTCTTTGTGCCCTTTCTAATTTTGCTATCAGCTGTCGGAAGAGAGAAAGTTGGTGTTTAAATCTGTATTTGTATTCTTGCTTTTATGTCTAAACGGGCAAGTGAGTATGATCAGGAAATACCACAATAACACACTGCAGACCAACCCACGGCACCATGAGGAAGAGCCACAGAACAATAACAATCACAAAACACCAGGAAGACAAACAAGTAAAGCAACAAGCTCTCTCTTCCCCATCAAGATGATCGCAAAACTAGAAAGCACACATAGCAATGCACAACAAACCAAGGAACAAACACAAAGCCCCACAATGGGAGCAATAGTCAACAACGAATGTACAACAACAGAGATGCCGCCTTTAAATAGAACGGACAGCAGCCTAAGCCACTGTGGGCGTAAATGCATTTTACCGGTACCAAATCTTCGCCCTGGATTCTGTTGTTGTTAAAACAAAAATGTGAAGCTCGCATGGAGGCTTTATGACTATTGCTGTGTATCTCACAGAGAAACAATCTAATCAAATTAACACATTATGATGAAACAAAGAAAAGGTGCATGACCCACAGCTAGTCAGAGCTAAATAAAACCTCAAGTTGAGCTACGAAGTCTTTGTTGTTGTGTATTCATGTGTATCACATATGATACAGCGGTTTAGATTTAAGCAATTTTCAAGTGTTTTCCTTGGTAAATTGAAAATGGGGTTGGACCCTGTGGCTTTGACTGCTGTCCGTTCTAAGGCAGTGGTTCTGTTATTGTTGAGTCATTGCTTATTGTTGCTCCAATTGTGATGGTCTTTTTGAGTTTGGTACTTATTGTGTAATCAGTACTTAGTTTCCTCTCTAGTTTTACTATCATTTCACGGAGGGAGAATTGAGCTGGTTGTTTTACTGTAATTGTCTTCCTGCTGTTAGTTTTTGTGTCTCCTCCTCACGGCGTCGTGGGTTTGCAGGCAGTGTATGATTGTGGTATTTCCTGGTCATATTTACTTACTCAACATGTTATCAAACTCTTATGAGTTAGAGTTAGTCCAAATTTATTTATCTTGACATATTGACTGCAGTATACAACATTTCTTGGTCATACTCACTAATATTTTGAAAAATAGAAAATAGAGCCGATCAACAATTTACTAATTCATCTGAGTTATAGCCACAATCTACAGTGGCAAATCAAAAATTGGGCTGATCACCATTTTAATAAACGATATGAGTTCTATCCAAAATCCAAATTCATTTGTCTACCTGAGAAAACTGAAAATTTACCTGATTGTTATGATTACAAAGTCATCTGAGATAGATTCATAGCTTAAATTTATTACTTACTCACTTACTTACTAACTTACTTCAACATAAGTCGCCCGCTGTCTTCCTCTGTTGTTATTTATTAACCTACTTAAAAAATTGAACTGATCAGCATGTTTTAAAATTCAACTGAGTAAGATACAAAATGAAAATCAATTAGTCTACAATTTAGCCCCAGCATCTTTGGGAATCTCAAGTCTTTACATTAAGGGTTCCTTTGCTTCATTCTTAAAAACAGTGCTAATTATTTATCGCAAGGATTGTTATTTACAAGAACAAAATTTGAACGTAAAAAAGAAAAAATCAAATTATCTCTATTATTTTATGTAAAGCTGTGAGTAGTACTCACAGTATTTTCATAAAAATCCATGTTTATCAGACATTTACTATAAATAGAACCATGCAAAAAATAAAGCAATTTACAAATGTATATCTGAGTTAAATCCAAAATCGAAACTTATTGATAAAAATAAAGGGGAATATTACCACAAAATGCTATAGAACTTACCCTCGCCATTGCGTCAAGAGGTAGAGATAACAACCAGAAGAAAACGAATGAGAATACAGACCAACCTACGGCACCATAATAAACATTAGAACACAGACAAAACGGCAAATACAAAACATATTAAAGAACTACTATAATTTAAGAAAACAAACCCCCTCTCTCTCTCTCCTACGAAAGCGATGATTGCAAAACTAGAACGGAAACAAAGAACTATATAAATAAACAGGACCAAAAACCCACAAATAACTAATAGGAGCAACAACAAACAATGAAATCAGCGCCTTAGAATGGACAGCTGCCATAGCCACTGGTAAAAGGGGGGGGGGGGTGTGCTTGAATATATTTTACTGGCAATCTTTTTGCCCTAGATTTTAATGTCGTGAAAGGACATTAACTGTTCAGCTCGCATGAATACATCGACTTACACATTATTTTAGAACAATTTAAGCCAGGTAACCTGTCTCAGCAGGATAATTGCTAAAGTTAGAATAACAAAAAGAAAATAAATTAATCATGTTAATCAGGATCAAAATAAAGATGATCTGACATAAAAGACAAGGAATTAATAGCAAATAAAACACAATAAAATACATTAAAACAAATCTTTAAATGAGACCTATTAGTTTATTATTTGATTTTTGTGCTGAAATCTTTGCATAACAGTGGTCCATAGATTGAATCGTACAACAGTTTACTGAAGCTTTGGACATGTTATAATATAATTATCCCAATTCCTAATTAGTTTACCACTTATGTATTAACCAATTTATTTAGCATTCTGTGAGACGCAATATATTAACAGTGTATACTTTTAAGGTTATTTTTTCCGACACAAAATATCAAATAGACAGTTGATAGCATTAATATAATCACCATTTAACATATGGAAATCTTGAAGGTACAAAGGAATCTGTTTTAGTAAACGAAAAGAAAATACAATTAGTCATATGAGTTAAAAACATGTACTCGTATTTTGAAAAGTCGTTTCTTTTTGGGAATAAACAGATTTCTTAATATTATCAGTTTCCATTATATAGGTTAGAATTTTTAATTGATGAAAATGTTCATTTGAACAAATATAGTGACCTAAAAGATATTTTGAAGTTGCAGGGATTCAAGACATTTAACACATTAATACTTGCACACGCTTTACCATTTGAAGCGACATTTCAATGTTCTATGTCCCCTGTGGTAAACGGGATGTATTAATTGTTTGCAGAGATAGTTCTAAATTGATTTCAGAACTAAGGGTGAGGTTGGCACCGTTAAGCATGTTTAAGCCCTCCAGTAATTTTTATACTGACCGTTCCAAGACGGTGCTTCTTTTGTGGATCCTTTTTGTTATTTGTATTATACGTTTGTCTTTGTTATGCTGTCTTGTCTGTTCCTTGCAGCCTTGTGATTACCTGCTTGGAAAGGGCTGACCTCTTGGCTCTTTTGCGTGTGATGTTTTATTGTGATTTAAGTCACTTTCTTATATGGTGCCTCAGGTCAGGTGTGGTACTTGAATAATGCATCGATTCCTGATCTTTGCCTTCTACTTTATTTTGATTAGTTGGTCATACTTTTTTGTGTTTTATTTGAAGAAAGCTACGGCATACCAGTACAAAATCACCGTTCTTTTTCTTCCAGGCCATACACAAATGACATATGCGGTATTGAAAAATAATATTCAACATCGCATGTATTATTATAAGGCAACGTTTATGTAAAAGAAAAAGGAGCATCACGTGTACTTGCAATATATAAATGCAAAATCTAAAAGTGCTTGAAGCAGTAATAATTCATGATCGACAGCGAATATTTTGCTATGAGTACAAAGGCAGTTTTGCTTTTACGCAAAATATAGCTTAAACATTTCTTAGCATAGCTAGATTTTTTTTGAAATTTTTTGGATTATGCTAAGACGACGACAACTATTATTTACAAATAAAATTCAAATCGTGAGACATACATTTAACAATTGTCACTTCTATAATATATCGTTGGGCAATTGGAAAATGTAAATAAACGAACATATTAGCCAGAACATACATTTCTGTTCTTGTCACATAGGCGACCAGTGAAGGCTCAGATGTCGCAGAGACTTCACTCCATCAAAACAGAAAGTAGGAAAGAAGAGCAAGGCTCAGACAAAATATTAGAACTCTTGTCCAACTGGGTAGCTTTTCATTTATGTTTTTCTTTTAACTTTTTTTCGCTCGCCTCTCCATTTCTCTTGGTACCTTAGGATCTATGATCTGAATTTCCTAATCAAATTAACCCATTTAAGCCAATTAGACTTGCCTACCATTATCAGTAGGACGAGCCCATTTCCAATTTAGGGGTATTGGTTAGTATATATTTCATTTTTTCTGACTTTGATAGATTATTCTGTAAGCAAACAGTGAAGGTCCTGATCAGACGCCACATTTTGTGGCGTCTCATCTGGGTCTGCACTGTGTGCATATCGTCCAACAAAAAGGATTCTAGGCTTATATGGGTAACTATATTTGGGGTTGCAATTACTTAGTTATATTGGCTTGTACATAGTTTCCCTTCAGAGTTTAGCGAGTCATTCATAATAACAGTTAATTTTTAAAGAATTATTACCTTTCCATTTTTTTTTATTCCAATACAGTCTATGGGACTTTCAGTAAAAACACTCTGAAAATGACCAACAGAAATGTGCCAGAAGTATTTATAGGGGATTTAACAATACAAGCATTCAAAAGCTACAATTACTATGAAATAAATATGGCTGATGACAATTTATCTACGCACAAACGTATAAGCAGCTTGATTAAAAAATGATTAAAAATCATTTACCCGCGGAACAAGACTAGTTTTCTGTAGTTGTTCATTGTGGCGACCAAACAAATTGAATCTTTCAGGCATTAGCGCTGATAAATATTCAGCGGGGACGCTTGTAATAGCAATATTTTATACTTAATCGTTATCACCATGAAAAATTACGGTTTCCCTACAATCTAATCTGGCACCGGATATTTGTCCGGTTTACTTGAATAAATCCTGCTAGGTTGCAATCATCTGATCGTTTCCATGAAAGAACATGGGTAGTTCTTCCCGCCTTATGCACAGTGTATCTGGTAAAGGTAGAATCAGACGTAGCTGCTCTGTCTAGCTCAGATGATTTAGCATATTTCATTTTTATTTCGTACAACTTCCAGGCATGTTGCATTGTTGGTTACAGAGATATCACGCCAGGATCAGAACTTTTGAAGATCTCTCGTATGTTCAGATTTACAATTTCCATTGCTCGAGGACAAATTTTAAACGTGAAAATTGTTAAATACATGTTTTAAACAATTCTAACTTTATTTGTAAACAAAAGTAGTAGTCGCAATAACCCAAAACACTAAGAAACATATAAACTATATTTGGTATTATAGCAAAACTGCCCTTTCGAAGTCGTTGCAATATATATATGCTGCCGATCATGAATCATTACTGCTTCAAAACAGTTTTTTTTTTCATTACAAATACAAATAACGTACAGTAAGCAATTCTCTTTTTATAAAAAACAAACAACAAACAACAAAAGGCTCATAACCACTAAAGATTAAAACAAACATATTACTTGACTTTTCGCTTACTGTGAAGGCGGCGCCTCATGAATGGTCAACCTTACACATAGGTAAAAGCTGAAATGAGGTGTGGTTTTATTCAAAAAAGTAACTGTATCATCTTGCGCCATTATCTCAGTATAGACGTAAAACACATAATTTAATCCTTAAAACGCCAACAAAATAACTGCATCTGAAAATGTCTATTTAACATAAGCAGAGAGGCAAACATTATGGACCCAGATCAGACTGCTCCTATAGGAGCAGTCTGATCTGGGTCCACACTGTTTTCTATGAGACTTCAAATATTTTAGTGGACGACAAAAAAAACATACATTTTGTGATTATGCGCTTTAAGGGTTAATAAATGTAAGTTCAGTGTGTATACGGTTAGGATTTTCATGAAATGCACGCACATTTGCGCGGCCCAAAAAGGATATTAACTCTATACCAAACCTGATTGCCCTTCCTTAGCAGATGAAATAGCCGAACCACGCCCAGATATGAATATTAAAGTTGCCGCCTTTACAGTAAGCGAAAAGTCTATTAATACCTGTTCCAACTCCTTATCAGTATCAAATTGTGCCCTAAGCAAAGAATGGTAAGAGTCCCTGGGACTCTCATATCCTTACATTAAGGATTCCAAAGTATAAATCGAGGGTCTTCCTTTGGTTCATACATAAAACAGTGCTAATTATTTATCATAAAAGTTGAATTGCCCTTTACAATAAAGGTAAAGAAGAAGGCAAATATCAGGAGTCGATACAATTAAGTACCACACCTGACCCGAGGTACCATATGGGAAAGTGACAAAAACACAAGGAAACATCACACACAAAAGAGATAAGAGGTCAGCCCTTTCTACAACAAATTTTGAATAGAAATTGAAAAATTCAAATTCTCTCGATCGTTTATGAAAATCAGTGACTAACAGTATTTCATAAAAGTTCCATGTTCATCAGACATTTTATATTACATGTAATAGAACACTGCAAAAAATATGGCAAAGATACCCCTGATTTAAATTGAATTAAAAGCATATTTTAGAGCCCAACAGTACGCACATATATTTTCCCGGGGTTCCCAGATGGTTTAGGAGTCAAGAACTCAATACTGCGAGTCAGGAAAACCCATTCATTATTTTTAGTTGTGCCTTGTCATCAGAACACTTGTCATTGATCGCGACCCAAACCAGCTTGTTTAGCTTCAGAGACAAGTTAAGATGTAAAACAAAACATGGATATGGCAATTGCATACACTTTTTTTTAGGCAGCACACATATTGGACAATCAGACAAAAAGATCATCACACGATGTGGCTCATTTCATATACATGTAGTTGGATTAGCTCTGGATAATGGCAAACAGTTGACTTGGATTTTTTCCAACAAAAATTTGATGTTAATGGCCATAGTAACATTTAAGGAAAACTGATTATATATTACTTGACTTTTCGCTTACTGTAAAGGCGGCGCCTCATGAATGCGTTATTAGGACTAGTGAACCTTAGGCATAGGTAAAAGCTGAAAAGGAGGCGTGGTTTTATTTATAAGTAACTGTATTATCTTGTGCCACCACCTCAGTCATTATTTAGTCCTTAAAACGCCAGCAAAATAACTGCATCTGAAAATATCTATTTAACATAAGCAGGGAGGCAAACATTGTGGACCCAGATCAGACTGCTCCTACAGGAGCATTCTGATCTGGGTTCACACTGTTTATCTATGAGGCTTCAAATATTTTAGTGGACGACAAAAAACATACATTTTGTGATTATGCGCTTTAAGGGTTAATAAATGTGAGTTCAGTGTGTATACGGTTAGTATTTTCATGAAATGCACGCACGTTTGACCGTCTCAAAAAGCTTATTAAATCTTTACCAAATTGTAAATAAAACCTGATTTCCCTTCCTTAGCAGATGAAATAGCCAAACCACACTCAGATATGAATATTAAAGTTGCCGCCTTTACAGTAAGCGAAAAGTCAAGTAATACTTGGACAAAACATTCGCTCACCCATTTGACCATCTACAATGTGATAACTGGATATGACATGTGTTGGTGGGAGCTGACTGGGAGATGGAATTGCACTCAGCCTCCAGTTAAAGCTGCATAGTCTGTAACTTTTGATCTTCTAATTTTAGAAATAAAGTTTCTATTTTTTAAGAAAACAGTAAAAATACTCAAATTCAGGTAAACATTTTACCATTTTCGTAAATCTTAACAAATTATCACTATCAAAACAACAGCATTTATGTCAAAAATCAACTGTCTAGAATTATTGGAGGGACGTAAATAATTACAAACAAGAGAAATCACCTGTTTTACAAGATAATTCACTTTTCCATGCAGTTTTCAGCAGTACTGACCATGTTTATTGTGAAAACATAACTTAATTCTATTTTTACAAATGATTTAAAAAGAAAAGATTTTTTTTCGAAGAATGTTCATAGTTACAGATCTAGTCTCTTTAATGAAATGCATGATAGAACTTTGATTCGAAAGTATCATAATTCTAACATTTTGATAAGTCATAATATACCCATGAATGCCATTCTAAACCGCAATTTTATTGGTATGTAGTTAAGCACTAAAACTTAATTTAAGCATTTGTGACCGAGGCATGTATATTATTATTGTATTTGAGTGACTAGAGACTGTTTAGTTTACGTCGAATAAATAATTTGTTCTGTTCCGATAAACAACCAATGTCATTCTAACGAGTAAACTTAAGTGTCCACCTTAATTGAACGACTTCTTCCAACGAGTAAATTCAGTCCACCAGTACGGTATTGTTTGTAGTTTTTGAGTGTGACTACCAAGCCAGCATAGAGTGTCGGGCCACCATTGGCCCGCCAGCGAAACGCAGAACCCCAGCAAACAATGCTTTATATTTTTGAATTCAACTTTCGATGATATATGTTGAAGTCTAAAATGGTTACATAAAAAACAAAGAAAAGTTACACGTTTTAATAAAGAGAATTGAAATAAACAAGATGACTTAGTAAATGTAATAAAAATATGCAAGTTAGTTAGGCAAATGTGAAAGCACTTGATTAATAGCATAATATTTATAATATTATGGTTCATACATGTACATATACTCAGAAATATAATTGAAGGATATTTAAATTCTTTAGATTTTATTAGATTGGAGAAAATATTTAAAGTATGACCAAAAGGTACTTGGAGTGTGTCTGTATGTATGTTAATTGTTTTTATCGTACTACAAACCGCCAATATGGGCGATGGGCATGTATTTGGTTTTGCCTGAAAAAAATATTTGAACTTGAACTTGAATCTGATAGAACTATCAACACAAAATTTGAAAATAAAATGTGAAATGAAATTTACGGGTCATTGGTTACGATACAGTGCCACGCCAAATGTAACAACCCTCTCTATCGATTTTAACAAACTATAAAATCAAATTTTATACTTTTGTTGCTGCAAACTTGACATGGTCATTGCTTACTTTTACCTTTTACCATATTCTAGTTTTCACAGCTCTTTAACAGTCATAACACGAAAACGTCTTGATGTTCTTAAATTATGTATTGATTTTTCAGGATGCGAAAAAAAAACCCGAACAACGTTTAAACTGATTTAAAACAGAATGGTTTCATTTTTTGTGTAGATCGCAATGACACCTTTGACCACACGTACTGCATCGATCAAGGCAATTTATTTAGCATTTAATATGGCATGGTAAAATATCAATACCAAACTTAAGTCTTCCTTAACATTTAGGAGGCATTGTAATTCCGGGCCCTGAATATTATGTGTCAAGCTTGTAAACGAGAGCCAGCAATGATTTTGCTGCCAGTCATTTAAGGTATACAAATAATCAAAATGGGATGTATTCATTTTAAATATTTGCAAACTTTTAGAACAGAGGAATTGTGCTGTACTTTCACAATTAAAGCGCGGCTTAAGTCAAACAGGCACCTTTTAATAGCAGGGCCCGGAATTACAATGCCTCCTTAAAGTTAAGGAACACTTATGTTAAGTATTGATTTTTCAAGATGCGAAAAATAACGTTTCAAACTGATTAAAATCAAAATTATTTCATTTTTTCTATAGATCACAATGATATCTTTGACCACAAGTATTGCATCGATCCAGGCAATTTATACAGCATATAATAAAGCATGTCGAAATATCAATAATTAACTCAAGTCTTCCTTAACTTTAAGGAGGCATTGTAATTCTGGGCCCAGATATCATAGTGCTTTAATGCATGTAAATTAGTTTATATTTTATTGTATATTAGAGATGGAAGAAGATTTTAATATCCTTAGATTATTTTCCTGAGTATACTTATTACTTGACTTTTTGCTTACTGTAAAGGCGGCGCCTCATGAATGCGTAATTAGGACTAGTCAAACTTAGGCATAGGTAAAAGCTGAAAGGGAGGCGTGGTTTTATTCAAAAGTAACTGTATCATCTTGTGCCATCACTTCAGTCATTATTTAGTCCTTAAAACGCCAGCAAAATAACTGCATCTGAAAATGTCTATTTAACATAAGCAGGGATGCAAACATTGTGGACCCAGATCAGACTGCTCCTACAGGAGCAGTCTGATCTGGGCCCACACTGTTTATCTATGAGGCTTCAAATAGTTAAGTGGACGAGAAAAACATACGTTTTGTGGTTATGCGCTTTAAGGGTTAATAAATGTGAGTTCAGTGTGTATACGGTTAGGATTTTCATGAAATACACGCACGTTTGCGCGGCTCAAAGAGCTTATTAACATTTTATCAATTTATAAATAAAACCTGATTTCCCTTCCTTAGCAGATGAAATAGCCGAACCACACCCAGATATGAATATCAAAGTTGCCGCCTTTACAGAAAGCGAAAAGTCAAGTAATACAATGCCGTTAGAAAGGAACAGGTTTCAACAACTCTTTCACACGGACTGAAAAGGCAAGTTTGATATATACAAAATGCAGGGATCAAATTTTAGATTTTTAACCACTTGCTAAAATAGCGAGTGGCTATTTCTCTCACTTGCTTAAGATGCTGATCAACTTGCTTTTTCACTGAAAATGTTAGAACTATTTTTAGTAACATTGCAAATTAGAAAATTGAACAAATTTAATTAACAAGTAAACGTACACAACATTAATTGATAGACAAATCCAATTTAGCATTTTCAGCTTTCTGAACCTATATTCAGGCTTCCTTGCAAACAGTGTGGATCCAGATCAGCCAGCTTCTTCAGAAGCTGGCTGATCAGGATCTACACTGTTTGCCATACAACGTATGCTGTGTTGCATAATTTGGTTGATATGAGAGTGACTTGTTTCCACATGCTAAAAATAGCAAGTGATGGCAATTTCTACTTGCTTTTTGGAGAAAACTACTAGCATTTAGCAAGTTAGCAAGTGCTAAATTTGATCCCTGAAATGACTCACATAATCCCACCTGTGGACTCTAGAACATATTTCTAATGCTCAAGTTTACCTCTTGAGTTCATACCTTGTGCCAAACACCGCGAAAAAACATGCATATTAGGATTATGAGATGATAACGATTTTCCATTAGCTCTTCGTAAACCTTGTAACTTCTTTGATTAACCCTTGTCATGCTGAATATTTTATGTACTACGCTCGTCCTCAATTGGTAACCTGTTAATTATACTGTGGCAGTTGTTAGCATGTATTTCCAATCAGGGTTGAAAACAGTGTGGATCCTGATCAGATGGCGATCTGGATCTGGATGTACAATGTTTTCAAAAAGGAATAAATCCGGGTTCAGCAGGACAAGGGTAAAGGCACTCATATTTGCAGTTTCATTCGAGAAGATCTATGATAAAAACTATAATGTTTGAAAAGTCATTCAAACATTGTATTAAAGATATTTCAAAATACGAATCATTAAACAGATCTTAATCCGATTTGGGGCCAGGTTTCAGAATCCCAATCATATACTCTTGCTCTGTGGAAAAAAATGAATTAATGAAATATAGTATGTCGACCAGCGACGGCCCAGAATCGACAGAAAATGAAAATGGCCTTTCGCTTTCCTCTAGGCATACAAGAGAGAGCTTCTCAAGTTCACTTCATATTAGCATTGTTCAACTTCAGGTAGAAATGTTTATCTTGCGTTTATTCAAGTATTCATTGTTTATGTTATTAGAAGTATATAAAATGCTACCCGTAACGAGAATGTTACCACACAGAAATATACTGAGGGCAATTATTCCTGCTGTTTGAGCATCCAGTCAGTTTAATTTTGGCAAATTTCCATGATCATCACAAGATTATGCATAAAGTATATAAATTTTACTTTAATTTATCCTTAATACATGACTAATGCATTATTTGAGCTTTAACTTTTAGTTTAATGTCTTTAAATGTATACCAGGTAACCAATAAAGTTGGGATAATTAAAATTGTAATTGTAATAAATTGTAATTTTATTACATTTTATAAAGTAAGTGCATGTAATTGTAATCCAGTCATTTCTTAAATTACAGTAAATAAATGTAATCAATTGCAAGGTGAAAATGGGAGTTATTTAAATAAATACTTTCAATTACTGTTTTAATTATTTTTATAGATCAGTTATGCACTTCAGTTACCTAAGATAAATAATTCATAGATACAATTTTGAAAGCACGTCTTTTTATTTTTAAGCATGTTCATCCGTTTAGAAAAATATGACTATGTGGCAATCAACCCTAAAATATTTAAGACACCAAAACTTACAAAATACATATAAAGTATGAAAATCTCAACATTAGTATTTGGCACAGACAGTAGTGTTGATTAGTGATTAGAAACCTTGAAGGCATTTCGTTAAATTTTCACACATAGGCCCAACACACTCATAGATGAATTAAATTATGCTAGTGTACATGTCCAATATATCCATTACATTATTTTAAACCCTTAAACTGATCATTTGTCATTCTCAGTAATGATGATGATGATAATAATAACGATATTAAATAGGATTCAGAAATAAAATTGGATTTCAATGAACCTGGGGCCTATTATTGTTGATAGAATATTAAAAAGAAAGAAAATAAATTGGATGTTCCAGTGGATGTTCATTTTAAATATCTCAGAGATGGAAATCTGTAGATTAATTAATCCTTATTTTGAACAAATGGTAGGTCAGATATATCGCACTGAACTTCAGTTAAATAAGGCGAATTCTTCTGATAATGAAGCTCCGTTTTTGGACTTGAACTTGTCAATAACAAATGTCATAGTTTCTTCTAAAATTTATGATAAACGGGATGATTTTAATTTTGAAATAGTAAATTTCCCATTTCTTGATGGAGATGTCCCTCGCTCTCCTTCCTATGGTGTATATATTTCTCAGCTTATTCGTTTTGCCAGAGTGTGTTCTAATGTTGATGACTTCAACAAGAGAAACTATTTTTTACCTGCTAAGTTATTAAAAAAAGGCTATAGATATCATAAAATTCGAAAAGCATTTTCTAAATTCTACCACAGACACTCAGAGTTAATTGTTAAATACAACATTGGGTTAAAAACTATTCTGCAGCAAGAAATATCAGAACCTATATTTTATGGTGATTTAGTCTATAAATCCAAACGAATTGTTCGAAAGCCTAATTTTAGTGATCAATTCAAAAAGATAGTAAAACGTTATATAAGGGTTGGATATAACTTGGATATCATGCGACAGTCTGCATGCCTACTTTTAAACCCAGTCACGGTTTATAGCTATGGTTCCCTATTTAATTGCACGATGGTGGGTCAGGCTTCAGACTCTATGACGGCTCTGACTTAAAGCTTTAATAGATGGGTTTGGACCTGATGCTTATCTGTAGCTGGATACACCGTGGCTCAACTTGAGGATTTCTTTAGCTCTGACTATCTGTGAGTCAAGAGCCCTTTTCTTTGTTTCATCATGGGTTGTTAATTTGATTAGAGTGTTTCACCATGATGATACATTGCAGTATTTAGATGGCCTCCGTGCGAGCTGAACATTTCTTGTACTTCAACAACAGCAGAATCTAGGGCAAAGATTTGGTACCAGTAAAATGCATTTAAGCCCCCCAGTGGGTTAGGCTGCTGTCCGTTCTAAGGCGGTGGTTCTGTTGTTGTTGACTTTTTGTTTATTGAAACTACCATTGTGGCAGTCTGTAACGGTTCTATGTTTTGTTGTGCGTTACTTTATGTCCATTCTAGTATTGCAATCATCTTCATGGGGAAGAGAGAGCTGGTTGCTTTGCTTAATTTGTCTTCCTGGTGTCTCGTTATGGTTGAGCGGCTCTTCCTCGCGGTGCCATGGGGTTGTCTGCGGTTTGTGATTGTGGTATTTCCTGATCATACTCACTTACTATTTTTGATAACTTAATATTAAATGGCAGTGGAATGTAATTGCAATGCCATTAATTACATTGCCAAAAAGCCATCTAACTCGAATTGTAATTTAATTGAACAAATTCCAATATAATTGTAATTTAATTAATTACTTTTCAAAGTAATTGACCCCAAGTCTGGTTGCCAAACCAGTTGGTTTTTAATGTATAGATTTTCTATTCACTTTAAGACCATCTGGAAGTAAATACATGCTTTATACATTTCATTTAATATTTTGGTTTCAATTGTATGTTGATAGTTCTATAAGATAAAAATAGACTTTTGTCGAAAAATATTTTCTCAAATGAATTAAATTCTGAAGAATATCAATATCCTTGAATTGTTTTTTCTAAAACGAGGATCTTACATAAGGGCTCATGTTTTATTGAATTCATTAACGAGTTAGGGAAAAGAGATAAAATGCAAGGCTTGCCGAGCATTTTATCACTTTTTCGCAACGACTTTAATAAATTCAATAAAACAGGAGCACGAATGTTAGATTTATTTATCATATGACATTAAGATTACTTTGAAATCTCATTTCTGGCGTTAAAACGTTATAACTTTGTCATTATGTACGCAACGTTGTTAAGGACGTCATAACGTTTTCCGAAAATCTGTAAACCACTAGCGGTTATCGATTTTATTGCACGGCGTTATTTCACTCCCAGACGCAACATCATATGATAATTGCTTTTATACCATTGATTTGCATGTTTAAAAAACAAATATTTTTGAACAACAATATTATAAGAGTTAAAGCTCTAAATAAACGATGCTGTGGTCTTAAAAGTAAACCTAAGAAACTGGAAGTTTTTTTTAAACAACTTGAACTAGTTGTGTTTCTTTTCAGCAGATATACCCATCATTGAGTAACAATTCGTATATATGAATATCTCGAATACTTCGATCTCTTCAGATAATATTATTGAACACATTTTAAAACAACCCACAAGAAAACAGTCACTGCAATTATCATACAACAAAGCATCGACACTTTTACAAAGTATAACATTTCCTATAAAACCACCACATTTTGTCTAAATATTAATTGGTTACTCAAAAATATTTTGATGGAAAACTAAAGCCATAATCGGCCCTGTGCAACTGCAGAGGGCCGATTATGGATTTCTGTTTTGCGATCTTGGTACACGCTCAGTGTTTCGTGACTTGCTAACTTTAACATTAATGTTGATAAAACTGAAGTGTATCTTAAGATGTTTACTCCATGCTTATGCTAAGATTAAGACACAAAGACTTTGGGAGAAAACTGACAGATGACCTGATCTGACACTTCTGTTGACACGTGACCCTTCTCACGCTGAGTAAAAAAGTGTATGCAATGTATTCTTTGACTTTTCGCTTACTGTAAAGGCGGCGCCTCATGAATGCGTAATTAGGACTGGTCAACCTTAGACATAGGTAAAAGCTGAAAATGAGGCGTGGTTTTATTCAAAAGTAACTGTATCATCTTGCGCCATTACCTCAGTATAGACGCAAAACACGTTACTTAGTCCTTAAAACGCCATCAAAATAACTGCATCTGAAAATGTATATTAAACATAAGCATAAAGGCAAACATTGTGGACCCAGATCAGACTGCTCCTATAGGGGCAGTCTGATCTGGGTCCACACTGTTTATCTATGAGGCTTCAAATAGTTTAGTGGACGACAAAAAACATACAGTTTGTTATTATGCGCTTTAAGGGTTAATAAATGTGAATTCAGTGTGTATATACGGTTAGGATTTTCACGATATGCACGCACGTTTGCGTGGCCAACAAAGCTTATTAACTCTTTAACACATTATGAATAAAACCTGATATCCCTTCCTTAGCAGATGAAATAGCCGAACCACCCCCAGATATGAATATTAAAGTTGCCGCCTTTACAGTAAGCGAAAAGTCTATTAATACATGTAATTCCGGGAAGGGTACGTATTTTGAGGAATTCTTGACTATAAATTAACATTTTAAAATTTACTTAAGTCTTGCAACCTCATCATCATCATCATCATCATCATCATCATCATCAGCAGCAGCAGCAGCAGCAGCAGCAGCAGCAGCAGCTACATGTAGCAGCCTCTTCAGATTGTTTATCTGAATTATAATGGTTACGAGTAGGGTCACGAGTATGAGACCCTGTCGGGACACATACTTTCGTAGAGGTTATTATCTCCCTTCCCCTGATTCCATTACGGCAGTTGTCAGTTGCTGACGAAATTATGCATTGAGAATTGGTTAATATAGTAGAACTAGAAGCCGTACAGGTGTGACTGGCCGTTGTCATGTGACTGAATATTTATTTTGAAACTGACCTTAAACCCCAACACAACAACCAACGTCTTATACATTTGTATTAGCAGTGGTCCACTTCGAATCGAACTAAAGTTCCTACTATAGTTCTTACGTAGTAGTTGCGCACGCACGTTTACATCTGAACGGCTGCAGTTGGAACTTTAGTTGGTTGCCAAGTAAACAAAGTGAATAGCCTTGCATGCCCCCTTTCAATTCTTCATTGCAGACAAAAATGATGTTCATATAATGCATGGCCAACTCTAATTAACAATTACGAGTAAGTGGACTAGTACAAATAAGGATTGACTAACGACTAAGACTAAAGTTTATGACTAAGGAATGGTGACGGGTTCAACTTATACTTAACAACATTTTAAATCACAACAAATTTGCCTCATCGCCAGCTTCTGCTCGTGTAAATAAGAGCCCAAACCCCAGTATCATTAGTTCCAGTGAATTTCTTGAATAATTTTCATGTTTATTTGTAATTTTGTTTGTAACAAATATTAATGGAAACTAGATCCGCCTCGCTTAGAAAATTATTCATGCGCATACAATGACGTATATTCACTGTTATTGATAGTTGTACTCGTCTAAAGTTACAAACATGTTCAAAATAAGAAAACAAAATAAGAGACATACAATACAGTAGACTCTGTGGTCTTGTGGTCAGAACAGCTGACTCATATACGTGTGGTCGCTGGTTCGATTCCTACCTAACATATATTTTTTTCAAGTTTTTGTTTGTTTGTTTTTGGAGCTTTACGTTCGCGTCAATAAATTTTCAGTACTGTCGGGACGATTTCCTCTTTTCGTAGGTTGAACCAATAGTAAGCAGTGGATAACGTGTGTTATAGTGACTGCGCTGGCGGTGAGTCTCGAACTGACATTAGCCTTTCGATCCCCAGTCTAACGCTAAAAATGCTTTTTTATTTTTTATTTGTTCTTTCACTGGGACTGTAGAATGTCCCAATGCACATGTAGTCCCAAAATAATGTTTTATATGATATCACATAATAACATTATATAGTTTTAGAAACACTTTGGGATGTCAAAAAGACCTGTTTTTCACCACACACTGGTGGGACCGCTGGTGCAATCTTCATTGTGCTTGGCCGCCAATTCAGAGACCCCGTTTTGGTAGAAATTCGTTCTAAAAATAGTTTCTATGGTCATCCTTTTCCCTCCGCTGTCTCAATTAGAGCAACGAAATAGTGGGCACTCAATATTGATTAAGTATGGAACAGTGTAGATCGAATAATCCATTTATGCCTACTGGAGTCTTCAATCCATTTAAACTGACTGGTCGATCTGTAATTATAGGGTCTTTAGTTTTGCTTTATCACTTTACAGAAATTGTTGTATCATTTAAGCAAACAGCGTAGACCTTATCAGACATTATTTCATTCACCATCTGCCTTGTGTCTATGTTGGATCTGCACTGTTTGTCAAATTCCTTTATACAATGTATGGATGCTAAGCATTGTTGGGCTTTTAAAATGACTGTGTTCAGATAATGTCGAAATGTCTTTTTTGTCTGCGCTGATGGTTTACTTATTAGTCAACAATCTTTCAGTCATATCTGGACGTTTCATAAATTTTTGGGTTAAACCAGTTCTAAGCAGAACATATAAAGTGTCTTCCTAAAGGACACAGCACATTGGCCCTGTTGAGTCTCGAACAAGTGGCCATTCAGATACTACTCTTGGTTATATCGGCGATCTGCAGTTAAAACTATTCAACTTATGAGAAGTCCCTAGGGAAATACATACCACCTAACTCGTCCAAAACCCAGAGGGTAGTGTATTCGAGCTTTAACCTACAAACGTCTCTGTGGGAGCGCAGTGGCTCAGTGGCAGAGTGCTTGACTCGAGACCGAGAGGCCGCGGGTTCGAGCCTCAACGGCGTCACTGCGTTGTGGTCCTTGAGCAAGACACATTTATCCTAGCTTAGTACTGGTTCAACCCAGGAAGACCCGTCCCTGTTCAACTGAAAGTTTGTTGATGGGACGTAAAGAATCAAGTCATACAAACAAACAAACAAACAAACAAACAAACAAATGTCTCCGCAATAACATCTTCAGCTAAAACCTCAAATCAATCTGAAACCGTCGAAATAAGCACTCGGGCGGCGACACCCATATGGACGGGATCCCCACTAGCCCTGACATGCACCCTCTTTGATTAATGATTACCAGGCTGTTATAAAGGCAATAGAAATAAGGTTAGAGAAGCCTGTTTCTGTATTCCCTGCAGCCCTGAACAGCTGAGATCCCACTACACCAACACGACTCTGGCTGTACAAGAGCTAACATGCTGTCTTCCCCGCACCTTCACACCTTTCATCACTGCGTCTGTCAGACAGGGAGTCAAAACAGTCCTTGCACACGCGAAACCTGGGCCCAAACAGTGTCTTGTATACAATAGCCCTGGTATCCATTGGCAAGTCAAGTTTAATCGATTGAAGCCCAGTGCACGCACCAACACAAACGCCAATACTATTTTTTTATATGCCAGGCGAAGTGATGTAGTTGTTAATGCTTTTCGTTTATATATTGGGTATGGAGATGCTAACAAACACGTGAGTGCGTGTGTTTGTTGGTAAGGGAAGGGGAGGGGGTTTGGATTGAGAACCCATACTTAGACGACCTTAGCAGTCGCTGAGAGTTATCGAAATATTGGTTATAGACTTCCTTTCGACTAAGGTTGTCTGGCTTCTTCAGTCTGTCAGATGCGGCTTTAAGCCATGACACTGGCTCCATTTGACCTAAGCTGTTGACGGAAATTTACACACACACACGCGCACGCACGCACGCACGTCATCCGGTGTGAGGCCACTTACATCTGGAGAGATTACCCTAAACATTTCATTAAAGTGCAGTCTCACGGTTGTCGTGTAGCTGTCAGTGGACGGAGGCGAGGGTTAGCTTGTGGTCTATGATTGCATCATTTTCTGGTCATACTCACTTTTTTGACCACACACATGACATTTCGAACACACCTTGCTCTCACGTTTCCTTTTGTAGGATAGCTCTTCACTCACCTAATAGGTTTGAGTGTAGGAAGTGTTAATAAAACGACCAAATTATTCGCAGACATTAATATCCCTTTATCTACTATTGGCTCCTAAATCCGTATTTTGGCAAATAGTGCAGACCCAGATGCGCATTTGATCAGAGTCTACACTGTTTTCTAAGACAAAATCGATCGTCAGTGAAAGAATGCATTTTTTCCGAAAATATATCTTGTCGCCCCTCAATATATACAATTGGCCATCGTTTATTGCATTGAATTCCGCTAATATATCTAACTTCTGAATAATTATATTGCTGTGAATCATTATATTGCTAAATAATCATTAAATATGGTATTTCATATATGAAACTTTTTTTTGAGTTATTGGAACTCTTTGCCCTACCCTAGGAGAAAAGTAACCGTGATAGTCGAGTTGTGTGCTGGCTTGTCACACACAGTAAAGCCGTACTTCTGTCAACATTCTTCTACTTTGGTAAATGATCGAAGCCGTTGTTTTGGGCAACCAGAGCGTTCGTGATCGTCGCCTTAATGGTAGAGCTGTAATAATTATAACAGAAAAGACAGGGTCTTCTCGAGTTACTTAATTTTGAATTAACCCAGAAGCCTAATGAGTTAGTTTGTCTCTCTATCCTGTTTCGATTTAGCCGAGTTGTTCAGGAAGTCGATGTTGTCCATTCATAGAAACAAACCAATGAACCTGAATATTTGTCTGTAATTAAAGGCTCCGATAGACTGATTATGTTGCTTATCGTGGGGTGCAGCATATTGTGATTTAGAGCTCGACCGTTTTGCTTTTTTCATAATCTATTTAAATGAGTAGACGCTGTCATATATTTGACCTAATGCACGATGTGGAGACTGCTATGTTACATTACTAATATCTTGAAATCTCGACTGAATATGTGTGGTGCTCTAAAAACCTTCAATATGCAGTTTTCTGGGCGTCTATTAGTTCAGACATACATCGATACATTTGTATTAGTTTTACCTATGTAGCAAAGACCAAATAATCTACAAATCGTTCACTAGTAAATATATAACAAGACCTATCCAAACAAATTTAATTTAAATAAAACGAAAACAGTTGACTCCTAGCACACAAACGTTGCACCCCGTGTTACATTATAAGTACTAGTTGGTCTATCAGGAACGGACAAATGGTTTTGGAAAGGCAGATTTTCCTCCAGAAAGAAGGTAGATACTCTGTGCAACACGTTTTACATTACCCGACAGTACCTTTGAAAGTTAAGACTCCAGCTCTCATTTGGGAGGTAAACTTAGGGTGCCTATACATCCTCTTTTAGCTGAATGGCGATCGAACTAACATCGATAGAATTAATCTGTCATTTTAAAACAGTTGGTCAATCATGCAGTCGCTCGAACTACTGTCGTGCCAACCAAGAGTGACAGTGACGTTATATTTTGTTTTCAATTGTTAAGTTCAACATTTATTTGTACACTCCACTTGAGCTAACGGGAATCAATAGATCACATTTGTATTAATCCTATCATGTGGATAGGATTAATACACAAGTGATCCATCGGTTTATAGTCCCTGATGACTTTGTAAACAAACATGACGTCACTGTCACTCTTGGCTGGCATGACAGTAAAAGTGGATAGAGAACACTATCCTTTAATAATAGCTGTTCGTTTAAATCCCTATCAGTATGTATATAAGCGGTCCAAATATTGTCTGTCATGAGGCTCAAACCCGTTACCACAAGCCTACGAGTCATGTTTGCTAGCCGCTACACTATAAAGGTTGTAGCACGTAGCTGTCGCTTTTTTGTGTTTAGATTCATTTTCCGCTTCAGTACAATTAGTTACACAGTGTACACTATTATACACAGTGAATTTAGTTTTTAGTCATTAGTCGATAGTCGTTAGTTTCATCCTTATTTGTACTAGTCTAGTAGGACCGCAAATAGTGCATAGAAAGTAAATATTTTCTAAAACAAATAATTTTGAGGCTACTGACAGATCTTGAACCCATCTTATTAGATAGGGCTAGAGGAAGGAACCAGACAATCTACTAGAGTAACGGTGCTCTGACCCACCGTTGATCTCTAGTAGAACTATAGTAACGACTATCGATGTTCGAATCAAACTATAGTTACTATGGTAGGAACTATAGTTCAGTTTCGAAGTGTGCCAGTGTCGTTGATACAGCCTTGAAACTTTATTTGGTTAGCCAATGATAGGTGACGGGTGAGGTACTTGATACGAGGGCTGTTCAAATATGAATGCAAGTAGCTTCATAACTTTCTTCACATATATGCTACGACATAATGTCATACCTTTCTGGAAAGAACTACTTGTCGCCTTTTAAATGGCACCAAACATAGAGAAACACTCACTATATTTTTCGAGTTACAGACGTTTATATAAAGGCCATTTCTATATACTGAAGTTTTTCTGAAGCAAATTGACATACACGTTTTGGTACATGTACGGATATAGAGTCATATCTTTGTAAGTTTGAGACACAATGGCACCAAGTTTTAGATGCAAGTTTAACATACATTGAAAAAAAGTTGCTTGCAGAAAAACGTTCAAATAATATTGTTTCAATCTTGAGTAAACAGGCACGTTTGTGACGTCATTAATTTTATGATAAACGTCATTTTGAGTTATCTAATGGTGATGCAATAATGCACATCGCTGTGTCTTTTTCTTTGCGTTTTGCTTAAAACATGCTTAATATGTCATAAGGAAGTTTTCAAAACGCCCCGTCTTCTATTTACAGAGTTATCACATTTCGTATTATTTTTAAAGCATTTTTCTGCTTCATATGACGTGTTTACATTAATTAAAATGTGTTCAATCTGTCTAGTCCTCAAGACCATGTGAGTAATTTTATTGTAAATAATGCCTATTTTGGTAAAACTTAAAGTTAACGTTCAAATTTAGGTTAAAACCGCAATGTTTTGGCAAGAAAATTATGTATAATTTCTATAACCCCCTCACTTATGTCAGTTTAGACTTAATAAAAATGCTTTTCAGCGTTTAAAAATTACCAGCTATCCTTCATTGATTTGAAGCAACAACTCAGTAGGAGCGAACAACATATTGTCTTTGAGTTAAAACTAGTTTAGATGCTTCGTGCATTTTGCTAGAGAAAAGTTTGAATGAAAACTGAAAGGTGGTGTTTTGTTTACCATTTATTTGCAAACATAAGGAGACTTTAGTGAAAACGATTCGATGTAATTTAGCAAAACCATGTCGGTTTTTCGCAACACTCACATTATCATTACATAAGTATATGGGGATACTTCCTTAAAAATTTCAAGAAATTTCACCGATTTATCGAATAATTATACGCTCGTCTATTCACTGGTATGTTCGAAGCATTGAGTTTGTTAGTATACTTAAGCGACCCTCATTCAAAGGGCTATAAATCGATTAGTATACTGTATTTTTCTTTAGGTCTGATGCCAGTTTGAAGGTGACATATTAACCTTTATAGAAACGTTAACCATTTTGTCGTAGCATATATGTGACGAAAATTATAAAGCTACTTGCATTCATATTTGAACAGCCCTCGTAAACCTTTCAAGGAATTCCGAAAAATATAACCGGAATTATGGTCTGTGTAAATAAAACAAGAGTACCACCACAGTGGACAAGGACTATTGAGCATAAAATACTCGTCAGTTGTAACATATGTTTTGGGTGCTCAAAAGAACCGTCTCATTGAGACATATGTTTTGGTTGAGAAATAAGATAATAAATTTTTTGGTATGTCTCTTAACTAAAGGCCTGACAAAATGTGGGAACAGTGTTTCACAAACACGATTTCTAATTCTACTGTCTGTTCCGATATATACTGAGGGAAAAAACTTTAGCAATTATTTATAATGGGGTTACCCATAGGCGATCTTTGAAGCATTTGATCTGCTTAATTGGCAGGTTCGCAAACACGTTAGTTGTTTGAAAATGACCTAATGGCTACCAGCAAGTGGTCAAAAGAAACAGAATCCGACTTCAAAGTGAGGATTTGATCTACTGAGAATGTCAATTTCAAACGTTATTCAATTGAAAGGGAGGTAATTTGGAAAAATACGATTTTCAACTAAAAACTGCACCAAAAAAGTGACTAATACATTCTGTTTAAACCGTTTTTCTTTTTCTTGCTTTTGGATCTAAACATTTGACAAATAAATGAAACTTTTAATAAAAAACTATTCGCACTATTGCTAGATAAGCTGTTTTAGCAACGGGGCATAAATCAGACTTTACATTATGTGAAATGCCAACCTGTTAATGTCATCGTACTCGTGACGTTTGTCTACATATATTTTTGACACTATGAAATTTAAAGTCCTATTTTTCTAAGCTGTGAATCCTCAAAGTATATAGCTAAACTTTTTTCCCTCGGTATATTAATGCCAAGCTGCGTTCATTCCAGTCTTCACCCTTTCTACAATTCCCATTTTCGGGACGCCAGACATTAATGGATTAGATGCTTTTATACTGCGACAAAGAGATTTCATAAATATCCTTAGCGGACCCGTATATCAGGTGCAAGGATTACGTGGATTTTGAGCCTAAACACCTAAAATGAAATCAAGATTATGTTCAGAATAGTCGAAGAATGTTCTGTGACCTATTTTAGCATCTTTATGAGATAATGGCAATATGGTGATACTATCCTGCCAGCCAAGAGTGACAGTGACGTCATGTTTTGTTTATAATCGATATATCACTTGTGCATTAATCCTATCCGCAGGATAGGATTAATACACAAGTGATCTATCGATTCGCGTTAGCTCAAGTGAAGTGTACACTTTTGTATTAAGTAAGCAATTGTAAACACATTATTACGTCAATGTCACTCTTGATTGGCACGACAGTACGTTCGGTCATCCTTTAAATAATATTTATATAATGTACAGTGACGTCTCCTAACATTGCGCGGCCCCTAAGATTGCGCACTAGCCCAAGTGACTATGTCTCATTTAATCAACTAGAATACTTTTTGATATTTAATATTGGGTTGCATTCCGAAAGGGGAAAAACAGCAAAAAGTTTTCACTTTATCCTTTCACTGCTGAGCAGGAGTGGATTTCGGAAAAAATATGAAAATGTTGTTAAAAACTTTCTGACCGTAATTTCAAATGACAAATTATTTACTTTGAATCAAGTTGTTGATGAAGTAAATTGTTGAGAACAACCTGGTATACTTTGTCAAAGTAATAAATCAACGATAAGTTATTGAAAAGTTTGCAGAAAATGCACAATGTTAGCGGACTATTTTTGATATCATACAACAGACGGGGGGGGGGGGGGGGGGGGGTGCACTTCAAATCAAAGTTGCTAGAGATCAAGAAAATAGTTTTCGTTTTGAAATTTGAGTAAAAAAGTATAATCATTACTTTATTTCGCTGTGAACATTTTTTCAAGGTTGTTTCAAGGGCCTTCACCGCACATGCGACGCTTTACGTCATCCTCCCAGAGAATTCTTTCATATACCTCGCCTTAGCTGCAGCTTGTTGGCTTTATGATATATATTTGACTTTTTTTCTTTTGTTTTTGTTCTTCTTATGCACGCTATGATCTGTTATGTGACTCTAAGCATTCAGGCCTCGAGGTTATAAAACTTGAGTCCAGTCTCAGACTCAAAATAAAACGCAATGATTGGCTGTTTGCGGACACGTGTCCGCAAGCAGCCAATCATTGCACTTTATTTTGAGTCTGAGAATGAACTAAAGTTTTATAACCTCGAGGCCAGTTTGCCATCATGTAAAAAGGTATTTTACACACAGGTGGAAAAAAATGTGTCGGTATTGTTGCCAAACGTGATTTTGTAAATGTTCATTTTTCTTTTAAAGCTGCATACTCTGTAACTATGAACATTTTTCGAAAAAAAAAAATTCTTTTTAAATCATTTGTAAAAGTAGAATAAAGTTATGTTGTCACAATAAATCTAATTTCTACAGCTGAAAACTGCATGGAAAAGTGAATTATCTTATAAAAACAGGTGTATTTTCTCTTGTTTGTAATTATTTGCGTCCCTCCAATAATTCTAGACAGTTAATTTTTAACATAAATGCTGTTGTTTTGGCACTAATAATTTGTGAATTATTACGAAAATGGTAAAATGTATACCTGAATTTTAGTATTTTTACTTTTTCTTGAAAAATAGAAACATTATTTTTAAAATGAAAATATGAAAAGTTACAGATTATGCAGCTTTAAATACCATATATTGATGTGAACAGTTATATGTTTGGATTAATTTTCTATGTTTGCCCAATATTACGTCGGTGTGAGATGTTTACTTAAAGAGATTACAAGCAAAAGGATAAATTAAAATGAAGCCCCAGGATAAACAGAGTTTAGATTAACACTAGACACATCTGGTATGTCACTGACAAGCGCAGTGCATCTTTGTTGGGGTCAGGGAACATAGAGCTACTTTTACTACTTCGCCTAGGCAACGGAAGAATTTCACCCGTTTGTTACTCACACTAGGTAGGCGGCAATCGAAAACGCTCTTCACAATCGACGAACGCGGATCAAACATCGATAGAAACAGTGTTTTCGGTTGTCATTTGTCGACAGTCCGGCGACAAATGGCAATCGAAAACTCTGTTTCTAACGATTTTTGATCTACGTTCATCGATAGCATAGACGTTTTCGATTGCCACCTACCCGGTGTGGTACTGTAGTAGTGTGAAAACAAATTGAGCAAACCCAGGAGTTGTTGGTATTTATCGCTTAGGGGCGAGCAGCGGAAGCTCAGATGTGCTGCAGTCTCGTCAGAGCATTCACTGCAGGCATACACGGATAAATAAGTAGAACGACTTCAAATAAATAACTACGAGTATATACTAGCCAAACGTTCTAACCGCCCCCTGCATTTTATCAATTTTCTTTAAAACGTAAAATGACATGACTACTCTTTTTGTATCTCGAAATTGACAGACGTGCCATGTATCCTTGCTAGTGAAGATTTTGACAAAATGTTTAACAGTAGGTGCAGGATGCTAACTTGAAAAGTGGTACGCCCATTTTTAAAATTCGCATTTTGGCACAATTTGTGAGTCATGACTTTTTGAAATAATCCCCGTTCACAAGCAAAACGTTTTCATTTCAAACGCCAAACACATATTGAACACTAAAGTGCTGAATTGAACACTCCATCTGCATGAAACTCGTTGCTATTGGCTAAAATGTCAAAAATTACCAACTATCCAATGCAAGTTCTTGTGAATTTTGAAATTGAAGGTAAGTGTATTCGACAAAGCCTCCCGGATACAACTTTAGGAGTTTTGCTTAGCCGTTTTCTGTTATCGATGACTGATAGTATTGCCTATTCGGGAATTCAAATGAAATTGATATAGTCTTATAGCTTTTCCGAAAATCGGTAAAAACGCACGTGGACGGTTAGAACTTTTGACTAGTATATACCTGTGTATAAGAGTTAAGTCACTCTTAGAGCGTGCATGTGCAGTGAAACTACAAGTATTTTATGTTTCGTCTGAGCATTTATCTATTCCAAAATGTGCATGTGCGAGCAGCAAAGGCTCTCGCAAAACTGTGTGTCAGCGCACGCTGGTCTAAGCACTCGCTGTTCGACAATGCGATAAGTGACAACATGTAATAGCTAGGCTGCCAGATAAGAAAGAGTATTTGAAAGTTGTTTTCTAATTTCAAAACCAAAACATATGCTGTAAGTATTCTGCTGAAAATTAGGTTAAATTATCCCGAAAAGAACAACAATTTTATGCCATCCTAATGACACTGAAATTTTGTTGCTTCGCCATTCAGTCAGTTTTGGAACTCAGGACCAGAGATATACCAAAATAGCTCCACGACTGTCATGGCATTCGACAAGTCGATAGAACATCATGAGTTTTTAGGAGCCTCCGTTATTTTAATGCCTCTAACACCGATCTAGTGCCATTTCACATCAGCATGTGATGGTATCATACCGTCTTTACATGTGAAGATGTGCCCGTTTTTCAGAGTGTCCAACAGCCCCCTGGACGAAATTCTTAATCGAGTTTTTGAAGTATTGTAATCCGTCGAGAAGTGGCTGCTGAATAGTGTGATATGCAGTTTTTGAAAATCAATATGGAAAAAAGTTTTCACACATCATTGAATGTCGCAGTCCATTACTTTTTTTGCCGAGTCTCACTTTTTTGTCGTTTGACATCAGCATGACGGTATTTTCCTGTGAAGATTTGCACGTTTTTCAGAGTGACCCTTCCTGCTTTCAACAGCCCCTGGACGAAATTATTTCATAAATAAGTTTTCTAAAAATAATGTAGCGGTTTCTGAACAGTGTTATATGCAGTTTTTGAAAATCGATTTGGAAACAAAGTTTTTACACATCGTTGAATGTCGTGGTCCATTACGTTTTTGACAAGTAAAGTATAGCTATTTTGTGTTCTAAATATTACTTGACTTTTCGCTTACTGTAAAGGCGGCGCCTCATGATTGCGTAATTAGGACTGGTCAACCTTAGACATAGGTGAAAGCTGAAAATGAGGCGTGGTTTTATTCAAAAGTAACTGTATCATCTTGCGCCATTACCTCAATATAGACGCAAAATACATTATTTAGTCCTTAAAACGCCAGCAAAATAACTGCATCTGAAAATGTCTCTGTAACATAGGCAAAGAGGCAAACATTGTGGACACAGTCAGACTGCTCCTACAGGAGCAGTCTGATCTGGGTCCACACTTTTTGTCTATGAGGCTTCAAATATTTTAGTGGACAACAAAAACATACATTTTGTGATTATGCGCTTTAAGGGTTAATAAATGAGTCTAGTCAGTATACTGTTTGGATTTTCATGAAATGCACGCACGTTTGCGCGGCTCAAAAAGCTTATTAACTCTTTACCAAATTATAAATAAAACCTGATTTCCCTTCCTTAGCAGATGAAATAGCCGAACCACGCCCAGATGTGAATATTAAAGTTGCCGCCTTTACAGTAAGCGAAATGTCAAGTAATACAGACTTACATATATTTCAGGTGCGACATTTTCCATAGAAGATGAAAACAAGCGGACACGAACAGCGTACACAAGAGGTCAGCTACTAGAGTTAGAAAAAGAGTTTCATTTTAACAAATACATATCTCGTCCAAGACGAATTGAACTTGCAGCAATGCTGAATTTAACCGAAAGACACATAAAAATTTGGTTTCAAAATCGACGAATGAAATGGAAGAAGGATGAAGCTAAACGCCGACCGCGACCACTGCCGTCAGGCGGAAGCGGAAATGGATCTGAGTCACCACCAAGTCCGTCAACTCCCTCTCTTCCGGAATCTCCTATAGATAACTCTGTTGATAACAATAATACAAAATCTATAGACTTTGATGAAGATACTAGTGACGTCTCCTTGCTAAAATTAGAAAGCAAGGAAGTTAAAAATACATTAGTGCGTGCTGAAGTTTTAAACGAGTCTAAGAAACTTAATGATGTAAATCAATTATGATGGTCAACATATTTATATCGAATATAACCTTCTTCCCATAATATCATAACATTTCGTGTTTGCAATTTTAAGGTTGCAGGTTGAAGTATCCGAACTATTTGAGTTGCTGAATATGGCTTAACCCATATAAGCCTAGCGTCCTTTTTGTGGGACACCAGCAAACAGTGCAAAACCAGATCAGACGCCGCAAAACGCGGCGTCTGATCAGGTTCTCCACTATTTGCTTACAGAAGTTTCTTTTAAATTTGAATAAAAATGAAAAATATCACCGAACAGCCCTATAATTGGAAATGGACTCGTCTAATTGATAAGGATATGAAAATACATTCGGCATAAATGGGTTAAAAACAAATAGTGAGGACGTTGACAAGATGCCGCATGCTGTGGCGTCTCATCTGAGTCTATATTATTTGTGAGATTCCGTTTATCGGACAAGGTTCAATTTATTGGACGCTAGGCTGTCCAGCTAGGCTCAAATGGGTTAAAATCGAAAGATGAATGCATCCGTGGAGTCGATTTTATACCAGCTTGACAATATCGTGTAATAGCCAATCAAATTTGACACAATAACATTTGCGTGGTTCATAATGTGTTTGAGAAGAGAAGAACTGGCCTCGAGGTTATAAAACTTTTTTCATGCTAAACTCAACTGAGCGCGAAATTTCAACTGCATACTGACAAATGAAGAAGTTTCTTGCTTTTAGTCTCTCATATGTGGTATTTATCATGCTTATAAATGTTAAAATGCCAACAATTGTTGGCATTTTAACATTTATAAGCAGGATAAATTTCGTGTTCAGCTGAGTTGAGCATGAAAAAAGTTTATAACCTGGCCAGATTTACATTCATTTTGCAAACTGTGTGTGAGACCCTGATGAGATCCGTGGCTGGTTCTGTGGTATCTCATCCTTATCTACACCATTTGCCAGTGCTTTCATTTGTGGATTTCAAACCAACGAAGGGTGACCTAATATGTCCACAACTAAAGGAATAAGATTGAATTGTAACACTGAGGCATTATTTACACAAATATCGTATAATACATGTAATATATATAAGTCACCCGACGTCACCCGACATTGACTATGTTCAGCCTAATTTTACGTTGATGGGCTTATTACGCCAGACTTGAAACATAACATAAAACGCTGCTCCCTGTCATTCCGTTGTTTGCAAAATTAAGGGATTTAAAGCCTCGGTCACATGAGATCGCGCGATCACTGAATCGCGCGATTAGTCACGAATCACGGAGATGTAAGACTTGTCGCGACTACTTAGGACCAGTCTTTGTGGTAGAGCAAAAAACTGGCAAAAAGTCGCTTATTTAAGGCGGAACCCCTCCCCATCTGTGAAATGGAAAACGATTGCATGAATGATATGGCAAGATGTTGAAGTTTCTTGGATCGCCGGAATTACTTTTTCGAAGAGGGGCAATAGTGCTAAAATTTGGCAAAAACTTCATTTTTAGAAGTGAAATTGCGAATTTCTGAAATCCATTTGCAGCAACAGATACACTACAGCGACAAAGAAAGACTGAAAAATGATCATTGAGTTTTATACAATCCTGACCTGACTTTATTATGAAGTCAGTCAGAAATGAAATGTCTTTAGTTTTGGGTGAAAAACAGTATTTTCATAAAAAATAATCCAATTTTTTGTAATCTGACAGGTAAAGTTTTTAAAATTTATTGTTTTTATTTATCTTGTTTTAAATTTGATGCTGCCTTATTCAACTTACATATATCCTGTCGTGTTTACTTATAAAACCTGCCAAAATATTTTCTTGTTTTGCCTCGAAAACGGCCTTTTTTATATACAGGTGTATTTTGGGAAATGCATGTTTTGCTGTTCCATAGATATCAGGGCATTGTTATATTATGAAAATGACGTACATATAGTAAACATTTAAAATGGAAACAGCATTTATTATGTTCTGTGATATCATATCAAGTATTGACACACACTAAAAGAGGACCAAGTTACCCTGGATTGCTCACCTGAGTTTATGTTTAAAACCTTTAATCTATATGTATCTATTAAAAAATGACCATGCTCTGGTGAGCCCTTGGTAAAGCCATTTTTGTCCCCAGAGCTCTATTTGGAGCAAATTTAAATATGGTCCATCCACTGGGTGATATCAGGGATCTAGACCTATTGGTTTCAAACCAGGAGATTTTGTATGTTTCAATTTATAAGTCAATGTACACTTTGTGACATCCAGGATGAGGCCATTTTGACCACGTAACCACAATTTGAGCAAACTCGGTAGAGTACCACAAGGTGATGTTTCATACCAAATATCAAAACTTTGGGGCATTTTGTTTTCTGGCAAGAATATTTTTAATGTATTCTCTAAATAACCTATTGATCGAGGAAAAATCAGGCAAATTATAATTAGTTCAGTTGAAGTGGAACCTCTCCCTACTTGTTAAACAGGATTGTGATACACCAATGGAAAGTTTTATAACTGTACATTATGGAACCACTGGAATTACTTTTCAAAACAGGGGCAATGACTCTTTATTAGGCTTCGAAGAAGGGCACGCTCACTTAGCATCTAAAATAAGCTAAAATTAGCTGGATGAAAAGAAATTCAAAAATGCAAATAATTTCAAAATTTTAAAGTATTAGGGGTGCAAATTTAACCATATAAGCTATGCAATAAAACAGTTAGGCGTATTCTAATGTAATACATAAGAACGCGGATCTGACAAAAGGGACCTTAGGGAATCCAAGTAGTAATTACGTAAGAGACATTTGTAAAATACTTAAAATAACATAAAATTACATACCTTTATATTTCCATGAAAATGCTTTTTAAACTTTGATACCATCAAAATAATAAAAGTTTCTGATTATACTTTTTTAAGTTTTCTATAAGGGTTGTTGCCATGTGAACACTTTAATCCATTGTCTTCATTTTACACATAGTGTCAGTGCGTACGATTTGAACGCATTCCAAATCAAGTATGGTCTTTTATCCGTCAGCTAATTAAAAATATAGGTTTTGCCTTTGAGTATTAGTAGCAGCATGGAGTTTGTGCATCGCCACTTGTCCTCTTAAATCTGTTTTGAGAGTAACTATGTAAGTGTTATAACAAGAACTTGCCATTTAACTTTATGCCTCGATGTTCATATTTGGTGTGTATTTCAAATTATCAATTTAATCTTGGAGTTAAAGGTCAAGGTCAAATTAAGGCAAAATCTGTAATACGACTCATAACATGAACTCCTCTCGAGGGTGTTCATATATGGCACAATGATTGTCTATGAGGTGTAGATTACAACATAGGTTTCTTATCACCGCTTTGCCATTGGTGTCAAAAGACAAGATCACATATACTTACAATCAGTTTATGGCTTGTTATGCGAACTCCTCCTTCATTTTTTAACCAATGGTATTCATACTTAGCACAATTATTGCTTTTGTAGTGTGATTACAAAGTACATTACATATCACCGATATGGCCCTGTTGTCAAAGGTTAATTAAAATTTGTCATACAGTGGCATGTTTTTGACAGAGATGCTTCATATTTTGTAGAATAATTGCCAATATGACAATTGAGCATTAATTTTCAAAATAATTTGATGCCGGTTGTATGGATTGTAAAGCAATATCTCTAACATGTTTTGTTGTAGATGGTTCATATTTTGCACACTGATTGTCTAAGGTGTTCTTTTGTCAATAATAGCTACTGATATGACCTTTGTATCAAAGTTCAAGGTCAAACTGCTTAAAATCTACATTTTAAACCCTCAACGTGGTTCTAATCATAAATGTGTTTATGACTCTCCTAGGTTCTATGCGAGGCAGACCAAATAGTGGATTATGAATTCCCTGCATGTGGTAATAAAGAGGTCCTTAAAGGGTTTAGCTATTTTCTGATAAAACATTTATATTAATTTTAGTGAACCTATATAGGTGGTAAGTCCCCTCTTGGAGCCCCCTTAGTCTGGTGAAATATTGAAATACACTTAGACATGAAATAATCTTTTCCTTTGCAGTTAATCTGCTGATGACCACTCATAAACCAAAATATAGACCTTTAAACTCTGCATATACTGCATGTAATGCATTCTGTTTGGGAAGAGATGTATAAATGACCATGTTTGGGACACTGGCTGTCTATGGTTTACTGATGGCACAATCTCCTCCTAAATTACTAGCTAGATTTTAACTAAACTTTGCAGTAATGATTCTTATATGACCCTCTTAAATAATTGTTTAAATGTCAATTGCATATCTAGGTCACATGGGCTAAAATAGATTTTCAAAATGAAAACTTCCTTTTTGAAACCACAATGTCTAGAGTCTTAATATTTGGTATGTATCATAACCTAGTAGACCTCCACCAAGTTTGTTCAAATAATAGCCATGTGGTTTAAATGACACATTCCTGGAGGTGGCATATTTTACATAGATATGTGATCACCTGCTGGGAAAGAGCTGATCTCTTGGCTCTCTTGTATGTGGTGTTTTCTTGTATTTTGTCATTTTACCATATGGTGTCTCGGGTCAGTTGTGGTACTTGATTGTATCGATTTCTGGTTTTTGCCCTCTGCTTTACTTTTATATTGGGAAAACAAACCAAATCTTCTTGTCTGGAACGACAATGCCTAGTACCTTGATATTTGGTATTCTACATCAACTAGTACGCCTCTATCCATTTAATTCAATTTGGGGCACAGGGACTATTAAGTGGACCCGCCTGCGAGCTCACACATTCACTATAGGAATTTAATGGGAAAATCTTCTTGTCTGATACCACAAGGCATATAACATTGATATTTGTTATGCAGCATCACCTAGTATACCTCTACTAAGTTTGTTCACATAATGATCCTTGTGCCAAAACTGGCCCCACCCTGGGGTCACTTGTTTTACATAGGCTTATATATGAAACACTTAAAATAGTTTAGTCTGAAACCACATAACCTAGAGTCTATATTTGGTATGTAGCATCATATAGTAGACTTGCTAAGTTTGTTGAAAATTATGGACCTGTGGCCGAAAATGAGGCCACCTTGGGGATCAAGGTTTTATATTTAGCTTATATAGAAACATATTAAAACACATTCTTGTCAGATACTAAAAGGCTTGATATTTAATATGTAGCATCACCAAGTGGTACTCTACCAAGTTTGTTCAAATTATGGTTCTGTGGTCAAAATGGCATCGTCCTGGAGGTCATGAGGCTGTTATTGTTCTTTGACTTTTCCTCTCGGTGCCGTGGGTTTGTATGCAGTTTGTGAGTGTGAAATTTGCTGGTCATAAATTCTTTCTTACATTGACTTACATATGGTGAAAACATGAAAAAATTTTTGTGTCTGAAACCACCAGGCCTAGAGCCCTGATATTTGGCATGTAGCATTAGCAGGTAGACAACATTTAAATGTGTTCCAATTATGACTATGGGACCGAACATGGACCACAAGGCAGGTCATCAAGAGCGTGGCCAGTTTCCAATAGATACCTATAGATAAGATGTTTAAAACAAAACTCAAGTGAGCGATCCAGGGTCACTTGGTCCTCTTTTTATTATGTCATTACTTGATATGATATCAAAGTACACGAAAAATGATGTTTCCATTTGAAATGTTTACTCATATGTACGCCATTTTCAAAATATGGCAATGTCCAGATATACAAGTAATAGTAATACACGCATTTCACAAAATATACCCGATTATCAAAATGCCAGATTTTGAGGTCAAAACGAAAATATCTTGGTGGGTTTTTTAAGTATACACAACAGAGATATATGTAAGTTGACTAATTCAGTATCAGGTTTGAAACAAATTAAATAACATTTCTAAATTTTAAAACTTTATCAGCCAGATTACAAAAAATCGTATTTAAATTTATGAAAAACACCGATTTTCACCCAAAAATCAAGACATTAAAATTCCGATTTTGACACCATTATAAAATCAGAGATGACTTATATCAGACTCAATAATCATTTTTCAGTCATTCTTTTCTGGTGTCATGTATCTGTTGCTGCAAATGGATTTCAGAAGTTCGCAATTTCACTTCTAAAAACGAAGTATTTACCAAATTTTAACACCACTGCCCCTCTTTGCAAAAGTAATTCCGGCGATCCAAGAAATTTCAACATCTTGCCACATCATTCATACAATCATTTTCCATTTTACTGATGGGGAGGGGTTATTGGTCAATTTTCGCTAGTTTTTGCTCTACCATTGGGGTTTATCTTCGACCTACCGTTAATGTTATTTAGAAAATTGCATTCTATGATTGGCTGTGATATAATCAGAACGGTCATGTGACCCAGCTCATGAATTTATAATCTTAATCGCAAAGGCGAGCAGCGAAGGTTTATGTGAGACTTCACTTCTGTCATACACGCATTATGAAAATAGATACAAGGACCGATTTTGGGGAATACATATTAAGCACCGTTATCATATCAGCAGACAAATAAATTTTTTTCCGAAAAATAATTGATGAACCATTTATACTGGTGACGCATAAATGCGTACCGTCTGGCAAACAGCGAAGACCTAGACGAAATAACGCATTTCATCAAGGTCTACACTGCTTGCTACATGTATGACAAAAGGGGATCCTCAGAGAAAGAAATGTAATTTATTTTGAAATTATAAGCTGTGACCCTCTATATATATAATGGACCGTTCCAAAATTAATGCATCTAATCAGGAGGAAGAATCCATTAAGTGAACACAGGGTTAAAACACAATTAATACACTGACCCAAAATGAAAACTTTACACTTTATTTCTCTGAATAACTGTTTTGTTGGTATACATGTCGTTGTAAGATTTACGCATACTTATCGGGACATCGTCGCAGATAACGATTGTGCAATTTTTATTCAAATCCCAGGTCTATTCAGGTGTCAACCCCTGAAAAACGTGTTCCTTACGTTGCACGTGCTGAGGAACAGGTGGTTCATTAACAGCTTTAAAACCGACAAGAAAACATTTGCAGCTGAGTGCTGGTAATAAAAAATAATTTATTGTCACAAACGCTTCCATTTAGTCACGGCACGTCTTCCAAAAGATCAAAGAAACCAAGTTATTTGCGTGCTCATGGCGGGGTCTACGGTAAAAAATATCGCGCATCATTTTGGCTGCTCTAGACAGACTATTCATTATCTTATGGACCGGTACAACAAAACTGGGTATGTCAGAGCTCGTGCAAGACCTGGTCGCGCACGTGTGACGACGTTACGTCCTTATCGCGTTAACACGTTAACTCACCCACGTAAACGTTTTAAACGGCAACCATTATTGCTCGTCTTTACGGGGTTCATGCACAAAGTATAATTAGTCATTTCCTGCAAAATAACGGACCTGGCATTTTCCAGCATGAAAATGCAAGGCCTCACACAACACGTAAATAACCACAACATTCCATGCTAAAATAACGTCAACCTCTTGCCTTTGCCTGCTTCATCCCGGGTCAAGAACCCAGTGAACACGTATAGGATGAATCGGGTCGGAGGGTCAGGTCCAATCATCAAATGGAATTGTTAAATGACTCCAATATGCACCTCTGTTAGCATTACATACGTATCCCTAACGTGCCTATACAACGTTACGTAAATTCAATGAGGCGACGTATTCTGCTAAGCATTCGTAAAAATGGAGGTCACACTGGTTACTGATGATCTATTTAACATCACTTAAAGCACGCAGTCAGTAATTTCTTGCTTCCAAAATTTGTGTGACTGTTTTAATTGTTTTTAGAAATTTTCATTTTGACCCCTCTGAACTGAATTATTCATAAAAATTGTGCAATTTTTGATTTTTATCCAATATTTTTTTTCAGAGACATCGATAAGGCATTGAAGATTCGATGACTGAAAAAATTAACCCCGAACCTTAATTTATCATCAAAATATATACTTTTGAATACTATGTAAAGTTTTCATTTTGGGTCAGTGTAGAATGCCGCAAAAATGAAGAAACTCTCTCTGCTAGTGTCAACCAAAAACAGTTTGGATCGAGATTAGGTAAACAGTTTAGACCAAGATCGGGCCCAACAATCACATCCAGTGACTTTATTTGGGATTTTGGGAAGTTACCTTTTCCTTCACATTTGGGAAAATATATAATAAAAAATGGGAAAATAAGTACTAAAATACATGAAATTGGGAAAAAAGGCCATTTTTGGATTGAGAATGACTCCCATATAAGGCGTTAAAAATGGCCAAATAAAATCACTGACATCGAACCTGATCTGGATCCAAACTGTTGATCCTGATTGAGGTATTCCTGATTTTTTTGTTATTTTTTAAAAAAAAATGTCATTTTGAAGAAAATCAGAAGGTGACCCTTTGAAAAGTCATACTTTACCTAGCATGTAAAGATTTATTTTTCTTGAGTTGATACTTGATATTTGTAATCTTGCGTTTTAACATGTTGTCTCCGAAGGCTTTATGATTTTGGCTCTCTTTCAGTTCAGAGAGGTTATGAATGACATTGCATGGCTTGATTTTAAGGTTACTATGGAGGATGACCTCGACCCCTTAGGCCTATAGACCTACTCCCTACATAAAGTAGATGATAGGTTGCCATTCTTTTTTTTCTGAATATGATATAAATGTACTATGAACCGCGTCACGAAAGCCGCACTATTGCAGTGCTCAACTATCCAGTGGGACTGCATTATCCATGTTTTGATCTGATTCTACCACCACGTTCATACTTCAAACCGAGTCACGAAAGCTCTGGTGCGGCTGATCTTAGCCTCATGGTAAAAAAATAAGTTTTCAGGACATTTTGTTATCTCGAGGTGTTTTCAGATTAACTATTTCTAAAACAATCCTTCAACAATAACGTAGTTTAAGTGCCAAACAGTTTGGATCGAGACCAAACCCGGCGTTTATGTCTCCAAAGTGCGGGCTTGTCTGATCCTTAGCTGTTCACGTATGTGAAATACCAAAATCTCTTTCCTAGCTGCTTTGAGTACGATAGGATCAATGTGATGTTGAACATTGCGTATGTACACGCAACACATACACCATATGTCATGGAACACTACTGTCCTGCCAGCCAAGAGTGACAGTGAGGTCATGTTTTGTTTGCAAATATATCAGTGACTTATAATCGATAGATCACGTGTGTATTAATCCTATCCGTAGGATTGGATTAATACACAAGTGATCTATCGATTCGCGTTAGCTCAAGTGATGTGTACACGTTAATGTTTTACTTAACAATTGCAAACAAAACATACGTCACTGTCACCCTTGGTTGGCACGACAGTACTATAATATAAGTCTGGTTTAAGACCACGTGTCAAAGACTTCTAACGACTAAACACTTCAATATTTGGTACTTTTTTTACTGCCCATGGTCTACAATAAAGTATATATCAGACATTTTTGAAGATATTGGTACAGTCGTAGTGGAGGTTTACATAGTTGTGTGCATATATTTGATATTGCTCTATTTATTTGTCTGATACCAGTCTACTATCATACCTGTGATCTTGGATCGCGGTCGCAGGTTTTTGGACATGTTCAAAACTCTCCGCCCCGCCCATTTTCATGCTTTTTACTCGCACGATCACTCCCGATCAATAAAAACCAACGCGCGACAGTCTTGCACCGAATTTTTTGCAATTTCATCCTGTTTACTTATGAAAGCACCAAAAAGCTTTTAAAGACATGTATACATCTGCTACTACCATCTACTGCAAGACCTGGTTCATGAAAATGCTCAAAGACCTCTCTGGAACCTATTTTGTTAATATTGCTGTTCCCAATCACTAAGACCTGTCGCGCGCTCGTATGAGATATACTTGCGATTTTACCACGTGACTGGTCTTACACAGGTCGCAACATGGTCCTAAGCCCTCGTGTGACCGAGAGGCTTTAGGGTTTCAATCGGAATAAAGTAATGTTACGCAATGTGTTTACCAAATTAAGGCACGAAAAGTAAATCTGGAATAAAGTAGTATTACGCAATGTGTTTACCAAATTAAGGTACACAAAGTAAATGAGGAATGAAGTAGATTTACGCAATGTGTTTACCATATTAAGGCACAAAAAAGTAAATATGGAATAAAGTAGTTTTACGCATTGTGTTTATCAATTAAGGCACAAAAATTAACCTGGAATACAGTAGTTTTACGCAATTTTTTAACCAAATTAAGGCACAAAAAATAAAATCTGGATTAAAGTAGTTTTACGTAATGTGTTAACCAAATTAAGGCACAAAAATTAAATATGGGATAAAGTAGTTTTACGCAATGTGTTTATCAAATTAAGGCACACAAATTTATATGGAATAAAATAGTTTTACGCAATGTGTTTACCAAATTAACGCACAAAAAGTAATCTGGAATAAAGTAGTTTTACGTAATGTGTTTACCAAATTAAGACACAAAAAGGAAACCTGGATTAAATCAATTTTTTGCAATGTGTTTTACCAAATTAAGGCACAAAAAGTGAATATGGAATAAAGCAGTTTTACACAATGTGTTTACTATATTGTGTCTGGAATAAAGTATTTTTAGCAATATGTTTTAAAAAATTAAGGCACAAAAATTAATCTGGAATAAAGTAATTTTACGCAATGTGTTTACCACATTGATACCTGGAATAGAGTAGTTTTACGTTATGTGTTTACCAATTAAGACACAAAAAGTAAAGCTTGAATAAAGTAGTTTTACGCAATGTGTTTATTAAATTAAGGCACAAAAAGAAAATATGGAATAAAGTAGTTTTACACAATGTGTTTACCAAATTAAGACGCAAGACGTAAATCTGGAATAAAAAAGTTTTGCGCAATTTGTTTACCAAATTTAGGCACAAAAATTAAATCTGGAATAAAGTTGTTTTACGCAATGTGTTTACCGAATTAAGGCACAAAAAGTGAATCTGGAATAAAGTAGTTTTACGCAATCTGTTTACCAAATTAAGGCACAACAAATAAATAAATAGAACTAGCATTTTTCTTGATTTTTTTTCGAGGCATTTGATTATCGAAGTATCGCATCATTGTATCGTTAACAAGAGCCCCTTTGGTGATCACGTACCTTAAGCATATCCCAAAGTCAAACATATTTTAGATAAAATTATAATTATACCTACATGTTCAATGCATCGCTTCAAAGCTAGTCTCGCCTATCTTGCTTGAAGAAACACTTGCCTAGAACTATAATCTGATAATAGTGAAACAATATTGTTTGAATAATATGATTAAGATATATGTTTTGTATGTTGGTTGTTGATGATCTGATGTTATGTTCTTTCATGATGAAATCCAACCGTGAATTTGTATAAATAAAAATATTACAATGAGTTGCATTACTCGAATTAGTGTCTTAGTATTAAAGCATATAAATGCGGGCCGGGCCAAAATTGGCCCACCAGTGAAACGCCATGCTATCATTTTATCAAAGGGTACTTTTTGACTCTGCATAAATACTTATCATATGATCTCGTGTCTGGGAGTGAAATAACGTAATGTGCATTAAAATCGATAAATCACTAGTGGTTTAAAGATTGTGGTTATAGCGTTCATAAGAACGTTGCGTACATAATGACAAAATCGTAACTTTTTACGCCAGAAATGAGATTTCAAAGTAATCTTAATGTCATATGATAAATAGAATGTGGCATTAGTACTCTTGTGTTATTAAATGTATTAAACTCGTTGCGAAAAAACGATAAAATGCGAGCCAAGCCTCGCATTTTATCGCTTATCCTCAACTCTTTAACAAATTCAATAAAACATGACCACTCAGGTAAAGTCCTGTATGTATAACATTTGTTTTAACTATCAGAATAAATGAGCTACATGCGACAGATACAACTTTCCTAGTACCCATTTATCATTTTCATTAAAAGCAAACACCAAAAACATACAAACAAAGACAACGGGCGTTTTCCAAACAGAAGGGGATAGGTCTCAGTGGTATATTGTTAGACTGGATCGAAGGACCCCTAGTTCGAGTTTCACTGAAGGTACTGTGTTGTGTCCTTGAGCAAGACACTTTATCCTCTGCTAAGTACTAGTTCAACCCAGGAAGACATGACTGAAAAACTGTTAACTGGGACATAAAGCATCAATACAAACAAAACAACAACAAAGGAAGGTTATAATTTCTACCTCAGACCGTGGTATTCACCTCCATTACATGTAACCATGGCCAAAGATGTACGCTACGATGAAAGGGAGAAAACTAGTACAGCTATCTTCCTCTTCTCATGGTGAGCAGTTATATACTAGAAGACTTTGAAAACGCATCACCATGATTTTGCAATTTTCTCATAAACGGTAAATGCGATTGAAAAGCTACTTGCAGTGTTTAATGTACAACTCAAAATTGGTATGAATCAGTTGTTAATTTGACTGTATCATAACGCGACGTTGCTTTTGACGTCACATTGTAGCATACATCATCCGGTGATATTATGCAAAGTCAAGCTAATGCTTTTGGGTTATTTTTTATTTACACTGTAGCGTGTATGATACCAATACCAGTAATGCAGTTTATTAACTTTTTCTACTCAACAGTAATTGATATTTTGAAAATAAACGTCAAATTAAAACAATAGTTTACAGCTCATTTTGAGAAAATTCTCCATAAGTTACCTAAATGTACACTCACTATTTTAACATTGACTACTTACATTTGCAATATGACGATTTAATGTAAAGCATGTCAGGAAATATTTTGTCACGTGATTGAGAACGTCTTCAAAACTTACGTTAACGTCACTTGCACAATGCAGAAGAAACGTGATGCACGGCGTAATTTAATCAGAATCTGTCATTTGTGAATGACATTTGCCCCTGCAAACAAAACCGAACGAAAATAAACTTTGAAGAACTCAAGATGTTGAATTTTATCGCTAGACTATAGTAATCATAGTAGGTGTGGTATTGCGGAATCTTTAAATGGGCTATAAGTTGAGCATAACGTACTGTCATTGCATTTTGAATCATTCAATCAAGAATGTGTAACCACCAAAGCAGTATAGGACAGATACTTGTTGAGTCAGGAAACAAAACTAAAGAGTGTTAGTTTGCTGCTGAATTTGTCTCCTTCGAAATCGCTTATCCGTGCTTTATAATATACAATTATTGACTTCAATGAGGTAGATATGAGGGTTTATCTACACAAAAAGGGAATATCACTTTTAAGGGAGATAAATCCTTATGTCTACCGAAATTGAAGTCAATAACTGTTTTGTTATATGGTTGTTGAAGTCCTGTTCAACCTTGGACCTAAGGACTTTCTCACAAGTTATATCAACTGTTATTAGAAGCATTTTGAAATGTACATTAATTCTCTGAATGTGGAATGTAAAATTTAATCATAAAACTTTTTACATGATGTTTTTTCAAACAAAGATAAATGAACAACCCCCCCCCCCAAAAAAAAAAAAACAGTTGTTAAAATTCACGAAAGTATTTAGTTTACCTGTTTGGATGTGAAACAGTATATCATGTCAATTTCATGCAGCACATGCTAGTTTTATTCTCATCATGCTATTTGTTAGCTCTCCAGAGGGTGATATTAGAAAAGTGTCAAAAATATTAACATCTGGAAACTAGTTTGATGTGGTTTTCATGCAATATTAACTTGTAGGCCAGTTTAGGTATACATAGAGATTTATAAAGACAAATTGAGCCAATCAGGAAACAGGATTCGCTCCAGTCATATAAAAATATACAATTAATGACTTGAATGAGGTAGACATGAGGATTTATCCACCCGAAAAGTGGCAATTCACAGAGGCCACTAGGCCGAGGTAAATATAACTTTTAAGGGTAGATAAATCCTCATGTCTACTGAAATTGAAGTCCGGACTGTTTAGTTATATGACTTTCAACTAAGAATGAAAAGTTTCTACTTTCACTTTGTTGTTGAAGTCATGTTCAACCTTCAACCTAAGGACTTTCTCATAAATTTTATCAACTGTTATTAGAATATTTAATGTAGTATTTTGCATTTTGAAATGTATATTAATTCTCTAAATATAGACGGCAAAATTTAATCATAAAACTTTTGTTTTACATTTTGTTTATTCAAACAAAGATAAATGAACAAACAAAACAAAACAAATCAGTTGTTAAAATTCATGAAATACTTTAGTTTACTTGTTGGGATGTGAAACAGACAATCGTGTCAATTTCATGCAGCACATGCTAGTTTTATATTCGTCATGCTATTTTAGCTCTCCAGATGGCGATACTAGAAAAGCGTCAAAAATATTAACTTCTGGAAACTAGTTTTAGCTGGTTTTCATGCAATATTAACTTGTAGGCCAGTTTAGAACAGTTTTCAGGTAGACATAGAGATTTATAAAGACAAATTGAGCCAATCAGGAAACAGGATTCTCTCCAGTCATATAACAAAAGCTGTTATTTCAATACCTTTGATTACTTTACAGCCATGAATTTTCTTGGGTACACTTAAATCTTGCAATGGAATTTATCTCTCTGTCATCCTTAGTCTTTGAGCAATAAATGATTTAGTCTGGGTGATGCGTTTTCAAAGTCCTTAAGTATACATTTATTATTCTGAAGGTAATACTATGTTATTACAGATTATTTATCCGTTCATTTTTAACAGCAACAACAAACTTATCTTATTGTCACCTTTCCTTCAACATTTCAGCTCAATAGGGAGTCCATGTCATAGAAAACAGCTCCCATATCGAGTCAATATTTTAGAAGAAGAGTGAAAAATTGTAAAGATAAGACTTAGACCGATATCTAGCCCCGCTAGATACGTTAACATAGCGGATCTTACAAGAGTGCTCATGTTTTATTGAAATTATTTAAAGAGTTGGGGAAAAGAGATAAAATGCGAGGCTTGTCGAGCATATTATCTCTTTTTCGCAACGAGTTTAATAAATCCAATAATATAGGAGACTGAACGTTTAATTCTATTTATCATATGACATTAAGTATACTTTGAAATCTCATTTCTGGCGTCAAAAACGTTTAACTTATAATTTTGTCATGTACGCAACGTTGTTATGGACGTCATAACGTTTCCCGTTAAGCTGTAAACCACTAGTGGTTTAGTTAGCTTTATTGTACAATTTTACGAGTGTATATACAATATCGCTCTTGTGGGCTGGACGAGTCGAAGACGAGTTTCCCGCTACAAGAGGGAATATTTGTATATTCACGAGTGTTTGTACAATAAAATTCTTGTATCATGACCAATAAAACAATCACGATTTAATTTATTCATCAGATATTCAAGTCAATTATAAGCTCCATCCTTGACAGGGTCTTGTGGGAATTATTGAAGGAAAGGCGGCAAAGTCATGATACAATCGATTTTATTGCATGGCGTTATTTCACTCCCAGACGCGACGTCATATGATAAATGGGCGTTTAATGTAGGCTTTTGCTCATATGCGCATATGGGAAAAGTACATGTACCAAAATCTCAAGAGCTGGTCCATATATTTAATAAAAGGCTCCAATTTAGTAAACGTATAAAAAGAAGAGTGACAGAAAACTGTTTTTAAAAATCCTCTGTTTTGGAATAGTGTGGCAATTAAAAACAACAACACAAATAAAAGAGATTGTACCAACGGAAAACAGAATCAAAACCATCCTAGTTCTTTACAGGTAACATTAAAATACTATGGAAATAATTCAGGCCTCCAGATAAGAGTGCGTAATGGAAAAGTATTTTTCGTATTTACTCTGCCAAACCATATGTTGTGGGTATTCAAAAGAACCGTTCTTTTAGGCACCCAAAACACATGTTTTAACTTATAGATATAGCAAAAGCACATTTTTTAACTGGAACTATAAATTGGAAATAAAAGAGTAGTCCTAGTTCGTACAGGCAGTATCAGTTAACTGTTTTTCAACAGTTTTCAGTAGCTCAAAGCTGTCAACTTGAACTACATGTCGAGAGTTACTGGCTATATCTCTTAACTCTGTAACATCCACTTTAGGCCCAACACCAATAGAAAACACTTGTGCATTACGGTGCAAGAGATGCGCTTCGGCTTTCGTCAGATCGGGTGAATCCGATCGCCCATCAGTAATGACCACCACGATCTTAGCTGCGTTTGGCCTGGCTCCATTCTGTTGGTCTAAGCTTTCAGTCCTGACAAAGTTAAGGGCCTTGGACGTGTTGGTTCCCGTGCCGATGTAGCTTGTGTTTTGAATAGCGAACAGAACATAATGTCTGGAATGGTATGTGTTGAAGAAGAATTGGTTCTGTACGTCAGAGGAGAAGGAAACCAGGCTGAACTGTACGTTCTGTACGCCTATTTTGAACTGTACGGCGAATCGGTAGACGAAGTCTAGCTGTTTCTGGAAGTTGTCAGGTCCCTCGCTGTCGGAAGAATCCAATACGAATACTATGTCGGCTGGGTTCTGACCACAATCTAAAATAAATGATTTTAATCCTTTTTACATTGATTTCTTGATACCGATAAACATGTACTTTGGAAAAGGGTGAAGACCCCGATGAAATGCCACATAAGGCGGCATTTCATCAGGGTCAGCACTGTTTGCTAGCTTAAAACAATCTTCAGAGACAGAGATACATTGTTTAATAGAAATTTTGGCCGGCAATGCCTTAGAATACATGCGCGTATCTAGAAAGTTTTCTTTCAGAATGGATCCAAATTTGATAAAGTTTTTTCCCCTTTTTTAGTTGATAGGGGGATAGAGGATACAAATACCGCTATAAATGGACAATCATCGGCCCGTCAGCGAAACGCCATTGAAATGGAGTTTCGCTGGCGGGCCGATGATGGCCCAACATTGAATGCTGGATTGGTAGCTTTGTGATTTTTCAGGGGATCCGGACCAGTATTGCAAAGAAACCCTATTTTTTTTTTTTCAGGTGGGGGGGGGGGTCCGAACCCCCTGTCCCCTCCTCTGGATCCGCATACATATTCTATCAACAAACATGGGAAAATCCATCTAATTGAAAAAGTTCAACCAATAAGACATGGGCTTTGCTGATCTGAGTCTTTGCCGGGCTCACACTCATTGTGTTGTTTTTCAAGCCATGGCTCATTTCGAAATTGTATTAAAAGCTTGTTTAATTATTACTGCCAGATAAAAATGCTCAATTACATGGACTGAAATGGAACAGTTTGGCACTAACTAGTACTCATAGAGTAGAAAAAAATAGCGGTACCTGGTTTGGTTGTTGTTGTCGGCAACGTAGTTGTGGGAGTAGTAGTAGTTGTAGTCGTTGTCGTCGTGGATGTTGATGTGGTAAACACATTTTCTGAAATAAGTATTTGAAATCATCACTGACGCACTGTTTGGCTTCAAAAGCTCTGTTTAATTCTGAGAAGGTAGAAGGTCAAACATGTTCTTATGGGTAACTAGATCGTTCCCTGTGTTCCAACTGTAGCTAACAGCCCGTTACGATAACCAACAAGAACATTAACAGTCTTAATTTGGTGTATATTTACTCTTACATTAAACAGTGCAGTTGAAATAGGGTCGTAGATACATATACAGGGTGTCCAAAAACGATAACACTTTGAAAACGCTTTAACGTTTTGTTTTTAAAAGTAATACTTCCATATTTTACAATGGCAATCTCAAACTTCATTTATACATATGTTTGAGACTCAATTCTTGTTCATTACCTAATATCCACAAATTATGTTGTGGTAAAATATCAACACTGTATCTTTATCAGGAAAGAAGTTATTGCATTTTAAAAGTGTTATCGTTTTTTGGACACCCTGTACATGTAGGTGTACGGCTACAACGGAGCTGCTATGTAACCGGCTATTTTTTTTTACTTGTACAGCATCTATACCAGACTTGCAAAGGCTGATGAAACGTGTTTTTTTGTTCGTATTGTTATCAATATGACTACTTTCATCATTCCCCTCAAATACCGCATTTTTCTTCAGCTATCTCATCAAACCAGTGACCTATAAGATATTTATAAGTCACTTATCAGGTCTGTTACATTGGGGTCCGGAACGACAACGATTCCTTAAAATTAATATTTTTTGAGTTTGAAATGATATTTGGAACCTGTTTAATCAAAATTGTTTCGTGTATTCTGTAGATAGATGTATTAAGGACATCTTCGACCACTTGTACCTGACAGGAATGAGCCAGTGAATGAGATTTCCAACAATGTGGTGTGTGCGACCAGCAAAGCCTCAGATCATACGCGCAGTCTGATCAGAGCGTTTGCAATTACCTTGAATAGTCTATGAGTGTTAAGCTACTGACCGAACATCTTTTGGAGGTTCTAAGCTTAAAAGGAGGCTACACAGGCTCGTCTGAGTATACACTTGTCAAAATGTATCATTGTTGTAAATCACATGTCGCGGCTAAAATATGATATTTTTTAAATATCATGCCCAAATAAGTTAAAGCTTAACTAAGAAGGTTGTAATTCTGGGTCAAGGTCAATGGTTACGTAAGAAAGCTGTGCATTGCCCATTTATATGGTATGCTAACCCTTAAAGCGCCAATCACGACTGCAGCAGAGGACACATTTTGCAACATCTTTCCAAAATTTTCGACACAATAAGGTGTTATATTTCAAGAGAGCAGACGATTCTCATGAAATATCATCCCTTATTTGTTATTTTTGAAAAATCAGCAAAATTTGGAAATTGTCGTCTGTCGCAAATTATAGGTGGCGCTTTATGGGTTAAAGCTTTCACCATCAACAACCAACTCTGACCACAAAAGCCCACAAAAATAACTCTGCCTACTTTTACCACTGTTATCGCCTGCTATTAACATTTGCAAAGAGTTTGGACCCAGATCAGGCCTGACAATACGGATCAGTCCTGACAATATGATAGGCCTGATCTGGATCCAAACTGGTTGACACTCTGATGGTATTTCTGAAAGATTAACATAAGGTAAAATTTGGTTTTGCTAACATGCATACGATACAAAATAGCATGGAAACGGCCATCTAGTATATTCTTAACTTCAAACAAAGAAAACAAACACAGTTTGCATGTTGGCGCTCTTTAATGGGAGCAAATGAGCAGCGTGACATGTAAGTACGTTGTATACCTTGATGAGAGATACTGAAGAAATGCTTGTAAAAGCCCTGCCAGTAACACAACTAACTTAACCTAAGATCTTCTCATTGCCGAAGTACACATGACACCATTTTTTTCTTTTTTTGTTTGGAGAAAACTTGCTGTGATTTTATACAGTGCAGCATACACCACAGCAATGGCGACGTGCAAATCAACACGGCAAGATATCTTGCTCGAATTTATACAAACTTTTGTGTGTTGCTCACGTCTGTGAAGTCGCCTTAGAACTGATTTTACACGACACTTCGTTTGTTATTGCATTACCTGTTTATTCTCAGTCCGTGCGTGACTGAGTAATAATATACTGCACAACCTTTGTTAATGCTAGTAGCGACTAGACAAATATTCTGCTCTATTCGATGAAACGATCAGAATGTTAAGGAATGATGCCCATCTACACATACTTACTTGCACATATAGATTTCACCACCTGCTCGTGTATAGAATCTAGATCATCAAAACGTCCAACTTGGAAGACATGCTTCGTATCTGTAGCAATATCTCTCAGCTCGTGACTGTCGACACGGCTACCAATTCCAATTGCATACGTCTCAACTCCAAAACTAAAATGAGAAATTAACTACCCCATATTCAAAACAAACACAGTGGCATATGTGCACATGACTCGCAATAAAGTAGCACAATGAAAGCAATGAGCCGCCTCATGTGATTTCCAACAATGTGGCATTTTGACAAATGTAGACTCAGACACACCCGTTTACCTAGACTGGCATCAGTCCACTAGAAATATATAATTACATTTATAATTATATTTAACTATGAAAAAAGTCATCTTCTAAAAATTCTATCCTCTCTGATAGTCAAATTTAGTGTCTGATGTCCAAGCCGAGACCTTCTACTTCCAAGTAAAGTTTATAAATTGCTATCTTAGAGAGATTATCAGTTTTACTAAAAAAATGACATTAGAGACTGGGGCCAGTCCACCGTTTACCCTCCTTTTAAGCTTAGAAACTCCAAAAGGTGTTCGGTCAGTAGCTAAACAGTCATAGAATGTTCAAGCGACTAGCAAAGGCTCTGATCAGACTGCGCGTATGCGCAGGCTTATCTGAGTCTTTGCTGGTCGCACATACCACATTCTTGGAAAATCTCATGCACTGGCTCAGTTGATGATTAACCAACAATCAGCACTATACTGGCTCAAACTGTTTAAAAAGCTTCTTATCATTACATTTCACGTGTAAAACCAACACGAAAAGTCATATAACATAAATAACAAATGTTGATACACGTGTGTCACAAACACGCTTAGGGATGTCTGTTACAACGCAAGGTGGTTCTGGACGACAGTACGTTACCCGTACCGGACGAAATCTTTCTAATTATAGGTTTTTGTTATTGAATGTTTATCGTTTTTGGGAGACTTAAGATACAATAAACCACAAGTATCTTATTTTGTCTTTGAATATTTGTCCACGACACTTATCTAAACTTAATCAATCCTGTAGAGCATGGCTACTGTATCCAGTTAACGCGTATATGGTAAATTATTATTCTTGAAATTGTATTTTACTACTACATATGTCCTCATATCCTTATTTAGTACTTTCACTTTCGTTTTCTTTAAACATTTTATGACTTGGTGTGATAAGCTATTGCATTGTCCATCACATAGACCAAAAAAGAATTTTCTTATAAATCTGCTTACTTTAAACGAACGCGTTTTTAAAACCAAAACGAATGTACTGCAGTCATTTTTCCATGTTACAGATGTGTAACGACTGCAAATATTTTGTTACCGGTTATTGTCGACAGCGTAGCAGGTGGAGACGACAGTGATGGATTTATTAAATATATCTTACACCGAAGAATCTTCTGTTTTGAACGAGGGTGAAATGTCATTTACCTGTATGTGAATACGAATATGGCCGATACTAGTATTATGTACTGTTATTTCGAGCCCCGCACGACTTGACATCGTGGCCTTGTGCTTAGCGTTTCAGACTTTGGAACCAGAGGACCAGGGTCCATTCCAGGGTGGGCACTTATAACCTTTTTGTTTCTTTTTCTTTTTTCCTCTTGTAAGGCAAAAATAATTCATACAAGAAAAATAGAATCATATAAATGACAAAAATGACACTCCTTAACGTTTTATATTGAAATTCCTCGAAATGTGTGGGGGTAGGGATAACTTTGGCCCTCCTGAAAGATAATTAGTCTGGTGACCCCCCATTTTTTTCTAAAATGTCAAATGATAGTCCATGAAATAAAAACAATAAATACGATTTTCAATGTCAGATTTTTTAATATATAATTTACTCTAAAATCGAAATCCTTTTATGGGGGAATAACCAAACTATATCATGCAGTATCTGAGGGTCTGGATGGGGGGTCTGGTATTCACTATTCATTAAAAATTTAACCCATTATTCATCTCATTAAAATTTTGGGTTATTCATTAAAATAAGACCTATTGTTCATTAAAACTAAGAAAGGTGGCAAAGAAATATGATTATTCACTATTCATTATTTTTTTCTTCAATTCACTAAAAAATAGGATTATTCATTAATTTTAGGCCCTCATTATTCACTATTTATTATTTTTTAGCTCATTATTCACTATTCATTATAATAAGGGCCATTATTCACTAATCATTGTACCCATTCAGACCCTCGTATCTTGACATGGCTTGGGAAAAATACATTTTCCCATTTTCTAGATAGCTTGAGGGCATGAGCCAAAATTACAATAAAGAAGCTGGATGGCGATTACAAATCTTTTAGCGTAATATTACGGACTTGGATTTTTCAGAAAATTTGTAAAATGATGAAAACTTACCTGTGAGATTATGAAAAATTGAGTGTGGTGACATACCCTTTTTATTTCATAAATTTACAATCCATATTTAAAACAAACTGTATGCAAACAATTAAAAAGATTTTAATGTGGGAATTATTACCTGCAATGGCCCTTAATAAGCTCCAGGTCCGACAAAGTGTAAGTCACATATCATACATGGTCTAATAAAATAACGTTTTGGGCTCACCAAAGCTGAAGGCTCTGAGGTGAGCGAATAGTATACAAATGACTCCAGCCTCCATCCGTCTGTCTGTTTGACAACATTTTCAAACATCTCCTTTCAAACCACAATATGAATCGAACTTCATATGGAGACTCTTTAGGATGGAGGGACAAATTAATTCAAAATATCTTAAAATGCATTTAAGCCCCCACCCCCGTTGCTTAGGCTGCTGTCCGTTCTGAGGCGGTGATTCTCTTATTGTTGATCTATTGTTTAATGTACTTCTCATTATGGGGGTTCTGTGTTTGTCTTTGTTTTGGCATGCATTACTTTGCGCCCTTCCTAGTTTTACAATCATCTTGAAGAGGAAGAGAGAACTAGTAGCTTTGCTTTAATTGTCTTACGGATATCTTGTTTCTGTAAATGTTCAGTGGCTCTTCCTCATGATGTAGTGGGTTGGTCTGGAGTTTTTGATCGTAGTATTTCCTGATCATGCTCACTAACTTCTTGGTCTTGTAACCACGATGCCACCATGCTCAAATAAGGTAAAAACCCTTTTAAATATTCTCTGGAACCAGAAGATTAAAATGCCACCAATCCCATATATGGTATTAACCTTTAAATTCTTCTGATTACCTGGGTTTTGGTATGCACATTCGATGGGAGGTCGCACAATGCTGAACTACTTCTTCATGCGTTAAATAGGCTTCAGAGCAGTTTTTACATCTACTCAAGTGTTCATGAAAGAAAGAAAAATGTCGTCTCACATCTGTAACAGAAAAACTGACGTCGTCTATTGCCTGTTACACAGTCGTCTCTAACTAGTACCATTAGAAAAATGAAATTTTGAGTTTTTCAGTTTTCTTTTAAGAAAGACATGTTAAAATTGACTGAAAAATCATGTGAGATCTATTGTCTAACCATTTATGCTTATTTCATGTAGGGAACGCAAGTCATTAATCACAAATTACATATTTCTGAAGTTTCTTTTCCAGACCAGAGTTTTATAATTTAACTACAAATATCTATGGTGTTTGTACTTCTAATGTCGAATTTACAAACACTAATATGACACAAAATATTTAAAATAGCCAAACACACTATATAAACATTTTCTGCGGCGTCTGTGTGTGTTACCCCTTTCCACCGTCGTCCAAAACCCTAAATCTGTCATCTAAAACCCGTTACCTGTCGTCCAGCACAGGTAAGCAGTCGTCATGGGCCCGTAACGAATTGTCGTCCAGAACCACCATGCGTTGTAACTGACATCCCTAAGCGTGACAAATTCCTTCAACAAATATGAAAATTTTGATAGAGCTTTGAAAAGCTGGATTATGCGAGTAAGTTGAAAAGATCAAATTCACGTGCATTATGCAAGCTTTAGTATTGGACTACAACTAAAAGAAATCACAATCGATTTTATTTATTAATGAGCATTTTATTGGAAATGTTAACCCTTGAAGCGCCAAGAAAAAAATGCATCTGAAAATGTCGTCTGCTGAAGTCGTCTGCTGCAATAATTGCCTAACATTACTGACGAATTAAGTATAGAAGCAAACAGCGTGGACCCAGAAAAGACTGTTGCTATAGGTGTAGTCTGATCTGAGTCCGCACTGTTTGCCATAGAGGCTTCTTAAACATTTCAGCAGACGAGAAAAGCAGCCGACTTTTGTTGTGATTGGTGCTTTTAGAGTTAAAAAGGCTTCTTATCCATACATTTCACGTGTAAAACCAACACGAAAAGTCATCAAACATAAATACCATATGCTGATGTTAACGTGTGTCACAAATTCCTTCAACAAATATGAAAATTTAGATAGAGCTTTGAAAAGCTGGATTATACCAGTGAATTGAAAAGATCAAGTTCACATGCATTATGCAAGCTTTAGTTAACGACTACAACTAAAAATCACAATTGATTTTATTTATTAAAGAACATTTTATTGGAAATGCTTACTACCAACTGCACTGTATGCGTTTCTTTTTTTGTTAGGTATACAATGTATTTTCCTGACTTTATTGTATTAGTTTTATGGAAAATTACATTGATCTGAAAAGGGTTAACACACTGTTCAACCGACCGTTTTGACGACAGATTACCGTTTCGACGACAGATGGCGGTAAATTTGGAAGAAAAATGGTAGGTGTAGATGTTTTTGTTTGCAAGATTCAACAAACGAATCTGTGGGCCCCTATTGGTAATGGAGAAAGTGCTCAGTGTTAGGAGATACTGCAGCAGCAATCTGAGTCCATTTCACGCACAAATAAGCTTTTTATCAGCTCTTCAACACCACAGTTTCAAGAAAATTGCATAAAAACAGCTTTCTGTTCATGCGGCACGTCTAGGAAACAAAATATATTATAATTACTTGGCCACACTAAAACTATAATTATTCACCAGCATTTACGTAAAGTTTGGCCACAAAGTTCCGTTTCATAACCGAATCACACGCCCACAAAGAGACCAGGTGTCTGAAAAATTGATGTCTCTGCCGGCAGATCACTTCTTCAACGGATGTTGTCGACGACAGAAGAGAGAGTTCAAAGGATAACATCGACGACAGCTCTTTATTTCTGTTTCGTCTTTTTCAAAAAACGTATTGGGACTTGTTTTTGTAAGCAAATTTGGCGTGGAAATTATCTGTCATTATTGAAGAATGCCCTAGTTACACTTAAACATTATTGAAATATATGATGCATGTTTGGTTTCATATTAACGTGCCTCTATTAAATCATAAAGGCCTGACACCTTTTTGTTTGCTGATTTGTGACACATATCTAGTAAAAAAGCATACAAAGTTAAGTTATTGACATCAATACATTATTGTTTATAAATATATTTGCTCAATATTAGTCACAAAACAGAAAAGAGAAAAAAAGGTGACCTGCCCCTGTGTAAAAAACAAAACAAATGTTTTTCTTTATTAAATCATGTGGGCCTTGACACAAGAAAACTGATCAGTGCCTCTGTTATCTTGTTTTAAAGTATCATATCGAAACTTTCTACAGGTGCAATTTTAATCCTCTGGTCTCTGTAGCTGAGGAGACTGGTTTGAGTCTCACTTTGACGGAAACAGCAAAGGCGGATTTTCTTGCGTCAAGGCCCATCTTATATACTGCCTCTAGATTCTAGCAATAGCAAACCATCCTGAATTGGCCAGCATAATACCATTTGTAGCATGGCTTGACTTGCGTTTGGGAGTTCCAATAATCACCCAGGTAAACAGCATGTCCAAATCTCGGAGGGTGTTGGCTACCGGAGGTAAACAAAGGAGTTTTGGGCTGCACATGGTCTGCTTTGAGATGGTTTTATATCATAATGAACCACATTAAGGAATAAAATCAACATATAAGCCGTAAGTATATAGAATGACAAGAATTCTGAAAGCAATGCATGTTTTTGAACTGAATCTGTTTGAATTTAAATCGCATTTGAATTCGGAAATGAGGTGATTTAAACGAATATTTCGAATTCATCAGTTAATATTTATATGTATTATTTTATTTTTTCTTAATTCATAATTACCGCTGCAATGTTTAACCTCTCTTTGGAATGTATCAGTCCAATATAATTCAAACAAACGTGTACAACACTTATTTATTTGCAATTTTATGACGATGGTGTCATGTTTATGGATAGCGTTCCATCGGAGGTATGTCCTCTGAACATTTTGCTAACCATCAAAACGATAGCAACCTAAGCGATTTTCAAAATTTGAAGTTTTAACAGCAGTTTTGGATATGACACTTACAAGCAATGCAGGAGAATGATATAGAATGGTAGTGGCACAAGCAATTAGTGTCAAAGGTTGATATAAGTCCAGCAATCATCAAACCACTAATCTTTTTTCATTGAAAAATTCACATTCGCCGTTTGAAAAGTCGCCCTGAATCCTACAGACATGGGTCAAAAGTATTTAACAGATTCTGAGTCCTTATCACTCAATATAGAAGCAACATGTTTGCTGCTCTCATCCCCAAGAAACTTTCAATATGAAATAAAAATGGATAAATACAGACCCTATCCATCCATGATCTCAATGTTTACCTCCGATAGCCAACACCCTCCGAGATCTAGACATGCGGTTCACCTGGGTGATAATTAGATGTGGTGGCTTTGAAGTGTACCGAAGGGCTACATTGTGAGCAACAATATAAAATATTTTATTTCCTAATGTTCTTTTGGGAAAATACCACAATAAGCCCCACAGCTTAATGTCAGATCCTACTTCTACTATATACTTTCATAACATGCCTTGTGATCTATCAAATAAAATATTGTTTAAAGCATTTTTTAAAATTTGAACATTGTTTTGCAGGCATATAATTTCAGTAATTTGCTTTGGAATTCATGCGCAGATCCAGGATTTTTTTCAGGGGGGGGGGGGGGGAGGGGTCCAGGCCCCATGGCCAGAAAACATCCTGAATGTTTTTTTCAAACCCTCAAGTTATTAAACTTTACAGTTTACAGAGCGGGTCCAATGGTTTAATTACAGAAAAATCTATACTTTTCCAAGGATCCAGAGGAAGTCCAACTTTTTCCAGGGGGGGTGGGGGGTCCAAATGCTAATTTCTATAGACACCTGGGTTGAACCAGTACTAAGCTAGGATTAATGTCCTTGCTCAAGGACGAAAGGCAGTGACGCGGGTGAGGCTGAAACCCTTGGCCCCTCGGTCTCAAGTCTAGCACTCTACCACTAAGCCACTGCACCCCCCCCCAAAAAAAACAAGCTTATTGCATATGTGAAAACACAGGTGCAAAACAGCTGTGCAGTAACACAAAATTAATCAGGGCCTTTGTTTGCAACTTTGATAGTACCATTTGTCTACTTTTTAAATACAAAATTTCAAAATTCTAGCTTTTTCCTGATGCTATACAATTAAGTTTGTGTCAGGTCTTGTCAGAAATCCAGAAGAAGGGTTTTCTCAATAGTTGTCAATAAAGCTATAGCTGTGTCAATGTACAATGAGATATAGATTGTTTTTGCTGTTGCTTTCTTGTTTATCGCTCATGGTAAACAGCTAAAGTCATGTCCCAGTGACCTTCTATCCTGATCAAACTTTTCCTGAGCAGCCAAAGCATAAACAGTTCGACAATAGCCAGTACTTAAAGCTTTTACCAGTACCTGGCAGCTAGTTGAAAGATGTAAGGCCTGGAAATACCCAAACCCAAATCAAGACATGCTAACTATGGCGTTATGCTTTGCAGTTCAGCTTAATATGCTAGAAGTAGAATATGGCATAAAAGAGGAACGTTTATGTGAAACCAAACATGCATCATATATTTCAATAATGTTTAAGTGTAAATAGGGCACTCTTCAATAATGACAGATAATTTCCATGCCAAATGTGCCTACAAAAACAAGTCCCAATACGTTTTTTCAAAGACGAAACAGAAATGAAGAGCTGCCATTGATGTTATCCTTTGAAATCTCTCTTCTGTCGTCGACTACATCCGATGAAGAAGTGATCTGCCGGCAGAGACATCAATTTTTCAGACACCTGGCCTCTTCGTGGGCGTGTAGTTCGGTTATCAAACTGAACTTTGCAGCCAAACTTTGCATAAATGCTGGTGAATAATTGTAAATTTAGTGTAACCAAGTGATTATAATATATTTTGTTTCCTAGACGCTCCACTGGAACAGAAAACTGTTTTTATGCAATTTTCTTGAAACTCCAGTGTTGAAGAGCTGATAAAAAGCTTATTTGTGCGTGAAATAGGCCCAGATTGCTGCTGCAGTATCTCCAAACACTGAGCACCTTCTCCATCACCAGTAGGGGCCCACAGAATCGTTTCTTGAATTTAGCAAACGAAAAACATCACCTACACTTTTCCTTCCAAATTTACCGCCATCTGTCGTCGAAACGGTAATCTGTCGTCAAAACAGTCGGTTGAAAGGGTGTAGTAAATACCGATGAAGCCTGTCAGCCGCATGTTTTGTAGAGTCCGGCTCTGTTGATCGTCCGTCTGTCAGTACAATGACAGCCTTGTTGGCGTTTCTTCTGGAACCGTGTCTTGGATTAAAAAGTAGTTTATTAGCTTGGTCTAAACCGGCATGTGTGTACGTCTCTCCGTCTCTGAAAAGAGAGTCACACACATAAAAAATAAGTTTAGCTATACACCAATTTGGTGGCAGCTGACCTGATGCTGAATATTGGTGTTATTTTTTCAACTGTTTTTCAACTGTTCAGGAAAGGAATTATATAAGCATGTTGCTTCCATTCCAATCCTTGTAACTTTAATACTGTTAACATCTGTTTGATAATGTCAACTGTTCTTGCTAATAAAATATGTTTAAACCAACTGTTATGTTCTGTTCGAATGACTCAGGGGAAAGGAGGTAACTTGAGGGTAATTTTAGTGCGGGTGTGAGGGCCAGTTTTTTGAAACCTACCCCAATCATATACCTGGTATTCGAAAAAATGACCTATTCATATACTTGATTGAACAAAATGTTTACATATTCATATACTGTTCTTTGATTTTTATATACCCTCTTTGCTGACTGTAAATAAAATTTACAAATAAATATTACAATTTTGGTTTCTGAGCTGAATATCTGAGCAAAAATATGAGTATTTTCAAACTGGGATGTCCCAAAATGGGACCATTCATATAACAATGATGAAGAAATGGGTCAGTCATATACTTTTTCTTAGAAAAAGGGGGCTTATCGTATACCTGGCAGCGCTGAAAAGGGGGGCTATTCGCGCAGAACATCCGTTTTATATCAAATATAGGTAGTTACCCCCCCCCCCCCCCCCCCCCCGAGTCGTATGGCGTCAATTGCATTGATGAGGAGATTAACAAGAACATGAAGAAATGTTCAACATTTATCGCTGAATAGTTTACACCAAAGGGGTGGCAGCCCAGATACCACCCCTTCTAGTGTTTACTTACACTTATTGTATAGAATGCATAAATGCATTATTATATTTATTTATTACATAGGTTTAGATAAACAACATTTTTGAGCGTAAAATTGTAGATATGTTCTTACCCATCAGTTTTAACATATCTTGTGGGTGCTCAAGAGAACCGTCTCATTGAGACGGTTCTTTTGAGTACCAACAACATATGTTTTGGTCGAGAAATAAGAAAAATATTTTTTGGTACGCAACGTCTGTACATGTATTCCTTTCTGATTTCATTAAGTAATAGGCCTTGAGCTGGCTATAGACCCCCTCCCCCAAGGGGGAATTTTGTACACTATAATTTTCTGAAACAACATTATATAAGACACAAAATAAAAGGTGTTAGCTCTCTGAGAGTGGCAGCGTTAACGTGTAACAGCACGTTATATACGCTACCCCTCTAAATAGCATTAAACGTCCCTGATAATGTCTCAACAATGACATGTTCGTACATATTTGCATGCTGACACAGGTTTTTGAACTTCTTATAACACAGTTACATATTTTTAGTGTTAATTTTATAAATGTCTTGAGTAGCTACCGTTGTTTTCGTTACTTAGTGTTTCCTGTGGTGTATCCAAGTATCAGTATATTATTTATTGACTTTACGTGTATGACATCTGTCACAGATTATAGTAAATCTATAAGGCTGCTACTTAACTGATTTAAAGTTCTTTATTATGGCCGCTTACAATATATTTTAGGTCCATGTTATGTATGTTACCTTCAAAATAGCATTAACATTTAAGTTAATGTCTCTAACAAGCCCTGTTTAAACTTATTTGCATGCTTGCACAGGTTTATGTACTTCTTTTAACAAAGTTTACCAATTTTAAGTATTCATTTAATAAATGCCTTTAGCTTTAACTGTTTTGTGTGTTACCAAATGATACATAAGTTATTCTGAGTATCTGTATAGAAGTTGTTGACTATACATAAAGTCTGTCAGAGAATTTAGGAAATTTATAAGGCTGAAATAAATTGAAGTTCCTTATTAATTTATGGTGACTTTAACTAATAACATAATTCGATCTATCAACCTTCGCTGTTTGCTCACATAAACAGTATAGATACTATGCATTCAAATCAGAAGTTCTAAAAGACAGTCACTGTGAAACAGCTCAGTTCTGGGCAAGGCATATTGATATGATTCAGATGGTGTTGACACTGATTATTGCTACAAGGAAAACAACTTTGAATTGCATGTCATCTCTATCTGTATGCCTTGTTCCCAATGTTCATTGCAAACGATCACAACAACTACGCACAATTTGTACCTGTGTAACTGATTACACTCATAAATTTGTCTGATACACATCGCAGATGCAAAGAACTTCTCCAACAAAATGGGTGTCACAACCATTGGTTCTTTGCTTGAGAAATGCTTTTGACATAACTATCAGGCAAACAATAAAGAGTTCTTATAGGCTTCAGCAACTAGAACTACGCTTCACACTACAGATGGAATATTGTATTACTCATCACATCAGAGCTCAATATATTGAAACAACTCTTCAATGCACTGAAATGAAATATTCAATCTGCTCAGTTGCAAAATAGAATGAGTACTAGAGGCAGTTTTAGGCTTCACCAACCCTTTTAGCTCTAGTTTTGACGACATTGAACTGTACTTTTTGTCTTTTGGTGTACCTGCTACGCCTGGCATAGCTAAGGATCTTATTGAGGCTGATGACATTGGCAGGAGGGCTGTTGCAGATGTCAATGACTCACTTTTAGTTTAAAAAAACCTGCCTTTCGCATCCCCCATAAAATGCTACAAGCTAATAAAGTTTTGATGCTTGCGAGGTCAAGCAAGAAGAAATTGTTCAATTTACAAAACGTAAACGGCCAGATGAGAGCTTAAAGGAGCGTCTTTGGTAAGCATGACCTTCGTTCTATTGGACATAATGTTGTTGACCCTGAGTTGACACTGCCGTTCCTTCTGGGACCTGTACCATGGTCAACTCCTGATATTTGAAGCCCTAACATGATCTATTTATGTAATTGTGAATAAGCTGCAGTACGACATGTTTCTGAAAAAAGCACCAAAGCCATACACATATACTGACTATTTCAAATGGCATGACGATGATCTTACCTCCACTCTGCTTTTCTGTCCTTAAGATGTACATACAAAGATTGAACTACCAAGTCTTTCCCATGAAAACAAGTGAGGCTTTCCAGATATGGACAAAATGTGTGGAAAATAAATGGGAAGGAAATCCAGTACCTCTCGGTGAAAGAGAACTTGATTGTACCCTAACAAAAGAGCCACAGAATTATATTTCACATTTTATGTGATATGGGGTTACCATGTTCAAAACTCAACAACTCAAACCTTATAAAAGATAGAAACATAATATTTGCAGTTTCCAAAAGGTACATGAACATTCTTTAATACAAAATGAGTTAGTAAGCACATTCACATTTAAAAAAAAATCAAACTATGTTAGTTTCATAAATCATTTATATAGGAATAATGAAAAAAAGTAAAATACGTAACACTTTGGGGTGCGTGTTTGTTTTCAAAGGTCCATATCTGTGTTGCAAAAATAGCTTACTTGGATGATATAGCCAATTTGGAAATCTTACCTTATGGCTTGCACTTTTCAGAAGTCATGTCATTTACTTAAATTATCAAAGATGTTGATGGGTAATATATATAATTGGCTGTTACAGGGTAATGGTGCCATTACCAGAGTGCTAGCATATTGCAAAATCCTTGCAAGATAAATCTGATAGAGAAGTAATAAGTTGTATAGGAAAATTCTTTAAAACCCTTGGATAATATATGTAGATTTGCTCTATAACTTCTACCTGGCGGTTTTTTTTTGATCTTTTAAGTTGTTACTCACACATTGCACTGAATGTCACAATCTTTCCATGAGTATTATGTCAACTAAATTTGATGTCTCTATAAAAGAAAACAGTGTTTATGGTAGTTTATGTTTTGAGTTACTTCCTCAGCAAATGAGCCAGAGTAAAAAGAAGTACATGGACCTGTGCCTGCATGCAAATAAGTACAAGCAGGTTGTGTTGGAGACCATATCTTGAATGTTTAATGGTATTCAGAGAGTAACGTATGTAACCTGAGCTGTAAAATAGTGTAAGACACCATAATAAGGAACTTTAATTCATTTCAATAGCAGCCTTATAGATTTATTATATTCACTGATGGATGTAATACATGTATAGTAAATAACTACCAAACTGATACTTAGAAATAACATATGAAGTACTAAGTAACAAAACGGCAAAAACTCAAGACATTTATAAAATAAATGCTAAAATTATGTAACTGTGCTATAAGAAGTTCTTAAACCTGTGCCAGACTTAAAAAAAGTGTGAATATGTCATATTGGAGACATTATCAGGAAAATATAATGTTATTTTGCGGGTAACGTACGTAACATGTTGTTACCCGCTAACGCTGCCACTCTAAGAAGGCTGACATATTTCATTTTGTGGCTTATATAATGTAGTATCTGGAAATTATAGTGTATGAAATTCCCCCTGGGGGAAAGTGGGGTCTATAGCCAGCGCGAGGCCTGGAGAATTACATTTTACATTTTTCTGTGATATGGGGATACCATGTTCATCATCTAATAACTCAAAAAGTATATAAGATAGAAACGTAATGCTTGCAGTTTTGAAAAGGTAAATAAAAACTCTTTAATGTAATATAAAATTAATGAACATAAACTGGTTTCAATAAAATTTAAGACAAAATATATTAGATGCATTTATCATTTAAAAGGGGGTTCAATGAAAAAATGTAACATACACTACATCGGGGGTGACTATATTTGTTTTCAAATGTCATTATATGTGGCCCAGTAATAGCTAATTTAGAAAATATAACCAATTTGGAAATCTTACCTTATCTTTTGCACTTTTCTGAAGTCTTAAAAAGAATTCTAATTATCAAATATTTTGAAGGGTAACGTATGTTACAGGCTGTTACAGCTTAACGCTGCCATTGTCAGAGGGCTAACATGTTGCAAAATCCTTGCAAGACATTGGGCTTCAAGAAATTTATGGTCTACAAAATTCCCCCTGGGGGGGGGGGGTAAACCATATCCAGCCAGTGGCCTATAAATGCTCATTGCAAGCGTCTCGAGACTTATAGCCCCACTAGATAGCTGTCAACACAAGTTAGAAAGGTAACTTTAAGCATATGCGATATATCATCTCACGAACTGGCCCAAATTTTGTTGACTGTTTCTGTCAAAGCCCAACCAACCTACAATTTGACTTTTCGCTTACTGTAAAGGCGGCAACTTTATTATTCATATCTGGGTGTGGTTCAGCTATTTCATCTGCTAAGGAAGGGAAATCAGGTTTTATCAATAATTTGGTAAATAGTTAATAAGCTTTTTGAGCCGCGCAAACGTGCGTGCATTTCATGAAAATCCTAACCGTATACACACTGAACTCACATTAATTAACCCTTAAAGCGCATAATCACAAAATGTATGTTTTTGTCGTCCCCTAAGATATTTGAAGCCTAATAGATAAACAGTGTGGACCCAGATCAGACTGCTCCTGTTGGAGCAGTCTGATCTGGGTCCACAACGTTTGCCTCCCTGCTTATGTTAAATCTACATTTTCAGATGCAGTTATTTTGCTGGCGTTTTAAGGACTAAATAGTGACTGTGGTTGTGGCACAAGATGATACATATGCTTTTGATTAAAAAACACGCCTCCTTTTCAGCTTTTACCTATGCCTAAGGTTGACTAGTCCTAATGACGCATTCATTAGGCGCCGCCTTTACAGTAAGCGAACAGTCAAGTATTACCTATATGGTACTTGAAGAACGCCCTGAGTTAACGCTGAGGCGTCATTGTAGCTATCCAAGTAAATTTCCGTTCTGGCTCCAGTGAAGAATGTAACCAGACCGACCCTCGTATCCTGGAGACTAATAACAAACTCGTTTATAACCAAGTTGACAAAATTGAGCTGTTTCTGAAAGTTGGAGGTCCCCTCGCTCCCGGAGCTGTCCAGGACGAAAATAATGTCTGTGTAATCTGCATTGCATACTGAAAAACGAAACAAATACAATGTATATTAATACAGTCATCACTTGGTATCAACTCAACGATCACAGGTTATAAAACGTTTTTCATGCTCAACTCAACTGAGCACGAAATTTCACTTACTCAATATAAACTAAAATACCGACAAATGAAGAAGTATCTTGCTTTAAGTCTCTCAGATGATGTATTTATCCTGCTAATAAATGTTAAAATGACTTTTACCATTTAATAGCAGGATAAATACAATAAGCAAGAACTATCGTGATCAGTTGAAATGTCGTGCTCATTTGAGTTGAGAATATTTAAAGATCTATAAAATCTGGGCTAGTTTTTACTTTGATGTATCAGATGTTTGAGTTAAAAGAAGTTCGTTTGTTTTAATATATACCCTAGCTTCTAATAAGCGAAACCTAGGAGAGTGAAACGTAGCGTAGGGTTAAGGGTTAATAGAGTGCCACCAAAAATATACTGTGTGGGTACCATCCTCAACAAATCGTCTTAAAGAAATTTTGCTAATATGGATGAAATTCTGGATTCTTAATCAGTATTTTGAAAGAGGTGCTTTTTAATGGTGGTGCTTCATATTTGAGGGATTCAAAGATAAAGTTAAATAATTAAATAGTTGTACATGTATTCTGCTGTCTTTTCATTCTTCAAAACTACCGTTTTCAAAAACATCTTTCGGGAACGCTTGCCAGAGTGGCAAACGGTTTGGCTCCAGTTGAGCCAGGCATGACAAACGTTATTCAATGTGTTTTATTGCGGGTGACGTCATCCTAATAGACACTAATCTTTGATGAAGCTATAATCAAGTAAAGGTAGACGGAAGGCCTTTGTGTATTAGTATTGTACATCTATAGACTACTTACGGAAGGAGCTCTAGCGATAAGGCGTATATTTTCCCTAGTTGACATGATTACAAAACCTAAATTTTCAAATTGCCCTAATATTTTTAAAATTGGACTGTTTCGGTAGTAAAATATGCAGAGAAAGCATCAAAGTAGGTTTCAAGGCGATCCATCATTTACAAAGCCGTGAAAACTTGCGCCTTCTACTCCCACCCCTCATTTTACGTCTTTAGACTGGGCGCCGTTTAGACGATAGTTTTAGTAAATCCTTAGCAGGTTTTCAAAAAGTAAAAGTGCTAAAATATTAAGGATATAAGTGCCCTTCATTTCCAAAACTTTGCGGTATTCCTTCTGCGCATGCGTACGAAATTTACTTAAAATTGTGACGTTTGTCATTGAAAAGATGAAACTGGCGTCTTTAAGTTTGTTTTTAGATGCTTGCCCCCCTAGACCCAAGATGCCCTTTGGACAATTAACTGTCGCTATACAAATATATAACATATGTAAATGGCGTCTTGGGTCTAGGGGGGGGGAAAGGGGTTGTATAAGCGAAAGAAGACATTAAATATCTGACAAAAATAAATCACTTTGCAAGATGGTCGTTTTTATTGTACATCAACTGTATAAATAGTTTTACTGTACATAGCGTGGTTCCCTGTTTAACGGTCTAGTTCCCATATATGTTACTGAATAACAAGCACAGTTGATGATCGAAATAAGTTCACATTCAATAAGAAGTAGAGGTATTACACCCATGAAGGAAACCCCGTTTTAAATATACAAATTGGGGGCAATGATGCATCGACGGCTCTTCTATATATATGTGTTGAATGTGCCTAGTTTCTCCAGTCGTTATTTCAACAAAATAAAACGAGGTCTCGTTTAGGGAGATTGCTCGCCTTATCGCTAGAAATTCTTTAGCAACAACACTTGTCAAAATTGAGTGTTGATTATGTCAAGGTAGCTCTATTTTTTGTCAAGCAACAAGGAAGCCTGGGGCCCGAGGATATATGTTTTTCCTGTTCAACCCAATTGAGCATGAAAATGATCACACTAATAAATATAAAATGCCAACAATAGTTGGCATTTTAACATTTATAAGCATGATAAATGCAAGGCCTGAGAGTTCGAAATCATGGAAAGTCTTAACTGTTCAGCATTTTAGTTTTTACGAGCAGTTGGAATTTCATGCCCAATTGAACTGAGCATGAAAAAGTACTATAGCCTTTTGGTCGTGTTGTTTCTTATTGTTAAGAGAGATTCTCATCAATTTATCACCGAACGCTATAATACATGTAGTTATGCACAACAAATAGAGACTACTAAACCGACAAATGCTTCTCATTAATTAAGTTTTTTTAGAAAAAAAAACAGACTTCTCTTAATGGACGGAATTTGCTTCCAAATTAAGGGCAGTCCCCTGCAGTTGTAAATGATCATATTAAGAACCACTTTCGGTGAAGCCGCCGTTGTGTAGGGATAAACCTATGCCTTGAATATCAGGGGTTGCAGGTTTGATTCCCGGCTTCTCCTTAAAACCACTTTCGGTGAGCCTTCGGGTGCTCCGTCATAAAATACACACACACACCATAAATCCAGGTCCAGTACAGGTTACTACCCATGGAAAAACCACGAAAAGTTTTTTTTCGATTGATCCTTCGGGTGCTCCCGTCATATAATACACACAAATCATAAACCCTCCCGGCCCGGTTGTGGTGACTACCCATGGAAAAGCAATAAACAGTTCTTTTATTTTATGTTTGCATAACAGTAAAACATTTCATTTAGATGCAACTGAAGGAGAAGCTTGCTGCAGCTGAAGGTGGGTTGGTATTAATAGACTTTTCGCTTGCTGTAAAGGCGGCAACTTTAATATTCATATCTGGGCGTTGTTCGGCTATTTCATCTCCTAAGGAAGGGAAATCAGGTTTTATTTATAATTTTGTAAAAGAGTTAATAAGCTTTTTGGGCCGCGGAAACGTGCGTGCATTTCATGAAAATCCTAAGTATACACACTGAACTCACATTTAATAACCCTTAAAGCGCATAATAACAAAATGTATGTTTTTGCCATCCACTAAAATATTTGAAGCCTCATAGACAAACAGTGTAGACCCAGATCAGACTGCTCCTAAAAGAGCAGTCTGATCTGGGTCCACAATGTTTGCCTCTATGCTTATGTTAAATAGACATTTTCAGATGCAATTATTTTGCTGGCGTTTTAAGGACTAAATAATGTGTTTTGCGTCTATACTGAGATAATGGCGCAAGATGATACAGGTACTTTTGAATGAAACCACGCCTCATTTTCAGCTTTTACCTATGTCTAAGGTTGACCAGTCCTAATTACGCATTCATGAGGCGCCGTCTTTACAGTAAGCGAAAAGTCAAAGAATAGTAGACAATTGAAGGGGAACTTACTGCTGCATGTAGCTTCAGTTAGATCATTCTCGATTGTCTGCAAGGCGTCAAAGGTGCTCACTTGGAAAGTATGGTTCGAATCTGTTGCTATCATGGCTAACTCTGCTGGGTCTACATGGCTACCAATACCGATTGCTATAACTGTCATCATTGGTATTGACTGTAACGAGAATAAAGAGGCAGAAGCAGTAAAATTAAACTGTATATACCTTTGAATGCTAGTGACTCAGCAATGCATAATGTGGAGTTTCATCACGTTTTACATTGTTTGCTAAGGCAAATAAACTTTTAAGAGAATGAAATACAATTTTTTTTGGAAAGTGACCTCTCGATATAAGACTAACTAACTAGCCGTAGATGTTAATATTGCCTCTATCAATCCATACTAACCGCTACCATTTCACATATTATTTCATGCGTAAATGCCACTCACTCACTTCCAGATTTTCATTTTATGCTGACTCAAATATCTGATGAGATGATAATAAGGTATTTGAATGAAATAGTAAATGAAGTTAAAGGATAATAATATAAATAAAAATGCACAACTCATCAGACCTTGATATATACAATGGACTATCCCGAGTGTATTATATCAAACTAGAATGAAGAATCCATTAGTGCATAAAGAGTTAAGAGTAAAATGTTGAACATTGCTTTTTCTATATTAAATCATTTCAGGCTTACAAAAGATGGAATAAATCTGTCATTGCTAAATCTCTGATTGCAAAAGTTGTACAGTAAATCTGTGTAAAACGACCACTCATAAATAGACAAAACAAAGATCTTAATGACAAAGGGTATCTTAATGAAGGTCGAAGGCATTGGAGAATGCTCCCCTTGCATTAAGCGATAATTGGTCTTTAAAACCAATTTGTGGTCTTTTTGAGAGTGAACGTTTTACACAGGTTTTATTGTACAAATGCAATTTGGAGATCTTACTGTTTCAGAAAATGAAAAAAAAAAGCAAAAGCAAAAAAAACAAGGTCATGTCGTATTGCTATGCAATACATGAGTCCCCTACCAGATAAAAAAATCCCCAAACCCACCTAAGGTGTAGATGAACATGGTATGTGCATGACCCATGTGAAAGGTATTTGTAACAATCATAAGCTATTGCTAGTATATCAAAACTGAATCACAAATGTGGGAGATGTGGCTACAGATTTTTTAAACTGATGTTGACCTACATTTATGTAAAAAAGTGACCTTGACCTTGGTTGTATATGACCAGGAATCGTGCATGACACAGCATCATGTTGTGGATACTAATTATGTAAAGTTGCAGTGAATTTGACCAATTCTTGTATGAAATATGGACTGTATAAGTTGTGGCCTTGACTTTGGTATTGGTGGCTAAGCGTTGTGCATGCTATATATATAGTTATAACCATGTAAATTTATAATCAATTAAGCCTACTTTTGTTGGTGATTTGGCCTGGACACAAGATCTTGAGTGTAACAGTTTCTGACCAAGTTTGAGTCAAAGTTTTGACCTTAACCTTCGGATATGGTGGCTTAGTGTTATGCGTGACACACCTCCATGCTATGGGTAATAATAATTGAAAGTTGAGCCACAACATGTGATTTCCTACAATGTGGCATTTTGACTTGTGTAGACTCAGACGAGCCTGTGCAACCTCTTTTTAAGCTTAGAAACTCCAAATGATTTCAGTCAGTATCTTAACTCTCATAGAATATACAAGCGACTAGCGAAGGCTCTGATCAGACTGCGCGTATGCGCAGGCTGATCTGAGGCTTTTCTGGCCGCACATATCACATTGTTGGAAATCTCATGTCATGGCTCAGTTATAATAAATTTGGTCAACCCTTGTAGGTTATACAGCCAGGACACTAACTTCAGAGTGTTACAGCTGTTGACAAGTTTGAGTTAAAATAATTTATTGTGACATTTACATTGAGAGTTGGTTGATAAGTGGTGTGCTCGACACATCTCAATGCTGTGGGTAATTACCACCATTTAACGTTATAAAGAATATGGCCAACCATTGTAGGTGATATGGTCGGGCTAAAATTCTGAGCGTAACAGCTTCTGACCATATTTGGGTCTAATGGTCTAGGGGCCAAATCTCAAAGAAAAGCTGGTTACTATTTTTAGTCAGGGACATGTCTGGGGGCCTCAGAAACCCATGTTTTACTAAGTTTTCTGTGGTCAATTATCTGTAAATGGCCTGTAATCACTGTTACCCCACAAATATTGAAAAAAAAAACCCAGCACACAATATACAAGACTAATAATATATTTCATACAAGTATCAATTAATTTATTTGAGGTTTAAGTGTTTGACAGAGTCATAAACATCAATTGCAGATATATGTGAGATGCATTGCAGCTCGTGAGCGTAACGTATGTTACGTTTTATACGAAATTGCAGATAATGACATTATAGATTGCATATAAGAATGTACCATGCTCCCCAGCCACGGGAAGAGAAACTTGGTTACTGTTTTCAGTCTGGGGCATGTCTAGGGGTATTTGAAACCCATGTTTTACTATGTTTTCTTTGGTCATTTTTCTGTAAAAGGCCTGTAACTAATGTTACCCTACTACCAATGAAAATAGCAGTACACGAAATACAAGACTAATATGATATTTTCAAAAGTATCAATGAAATTATCTGAACTTTACATGTTTGAGCTAGTCATAAACATCAATTGCATACATGTGAGAGATGTATTTCTGCTTGTCAGAGTTACTTATGTTACATTTTTACAAAATTGCAGATAATGACTTTATAGAGTGCAAATTAGAATAAACCATTTCCTCCAATCTTAAATGTGTATTAAAGATCTTTATTCTAATGATGAATTTACATGTTTACATATTTTAGGCTATTGACAACTTGTAACTGGCAATAGAGGTTGAAAAATAAATATTCAAGCATGCTTATGACCATGTCACTTCTAATATTGGCGTGAAGATTTTCTATTTGACAATTTACATTGCATAGGAATGACAATGTCCTCTTCACTACTTTCACAGTGAAACGAAATAATAATTATAAACAAATTCAACTACGGTGGATAGTTTGTTGCGGTTAATATATATATCAGATAACGTAGGTAACAACATTGTCCTTTGCATAAATGGATAAAAATACTAATCTAAAAAGTGTGGAAATTTGACTCAAATTTTACCTGGGCCTGACAACAAACAAAGCTCAGAATATATTTGAGTCTTCTCTCCACATATTATTTAAATATATTTTAATTATGGACAAATTATTCTAAATAAACACTTATTTAAGGGAGTTTTGTAATTTTGATTGGTTACTTTACATGAGAGTTTACAGGTTTAAAGCTATGGCACATGATAATATATATAATATCTACTTCATAATTCAAATATTGGACTGTCTGTTTTACTACGTTTCCTGTGGTCTGTTTTACTACGTTTTCTTTGTAGAAGTTTCATAATAGGCCTGTAAACTACGTTACCTAATAAATGAGGATAAAATTTTAAGCAAGTACAAATTACATGCTAATAAGCATATTTATAAATTAATTTCACTACAGTTACAAGTTACAGCTTCAAATATGTAAAAATGGAAATTTACCATTAGAATAGACATATACATTATAAATTTAAGGTTGAGGAACATGTTTTATTATAACATGCAATCTATAAAGTCATTACTTGCAATTTAGTATACAACGTAACATTAGTATCCCTGACGAGCAGAAACATATCTCTCAGATGCCTGCAATTGATGTTTATGTCTAGCTCAAACAAGTAAAGCTAAAATAAGTTCAATAAGTACTATTGAAAAATATCCTTTAAGGTAAGTGTGTCTTGGTTGGCCTTTTGGTGGATAAGGCTCTTAACACGGTTATTCAATGATATATACAAATGCTATGCAAAAAACAGTCATTCACAATATTGCAGCAGCTAATAGCTTGAGTGTACATCCAGTCTATCACCAGTTTATCTGAGGTCATGTCTAATGTTAGGAGAAATTACATCACAAATTGTTTAGCTAATACAAATTGACAAACATAATCAATTGGTTTAATATATGATTTGCTTGATGCAGAAAAATCCCGAAGGTGGGAAACTCGCCTGTCCTTACATATAAAAATGCACCTATGTTTTAACCATATTAGTTTGCTGAAACAGTGATTCGTTGCATATAATGTTGGTCTTTACATTAAAGTTATCTACTACATGTATAGACCAGTGCAATATACGAAATTAGCTTGTACTTGCAATTTGTAACATACTCATATTTTGTAATCTTAATATGGCATTACACTTAAAACAAAACTGAAATTCTTTCTTTTAACCAGAAACAGCCCTCAAACAATGTTAGCATTACTAAATATATACAAGGATATGGGTGCAAGAATGAGTCAGTTTATGACTAAAATTATGTTTACGAGCTGTTGTTTGCAGTATTGCTTACAATTTTTGATGGTTTTGCATACTATAAGGCTAATTAAGTAAAGCTTTGAAAACCAACAAACTGATCATAAGTCTCTTACTCCTCATGCGTAAACATGTATCAGTGTTACAAATAGCTCAACATGACCCAAAGGTGCAAATAAGGAAGAAAAAAGAACTTCCTTGTGAATAATGTAAGAAAGCTAACAGTTGCGCGTGAGTCGTGGCACTACTTTGCAACAGACACCCCTTGGTCACTTTAATTTGTGAGTTTCAGATATTCAAGCTATGTTGTTAAATTACAGTGAGTCATATTGATGACTAAAGCTTTAGAATGACTCCTCAAATTCTACTTTAAATAAAGCTTCACTAACAAACAAAACATTTGCAATAAATGTTAACATGAAATAGCTTTGTAATTAATGTTACCTCTTAATATGCTTTTAAGGCTATGTTAATCGCTCAAGTTGCTTTACCTCAAACTAGCTTGGTTAACAAACAAAATAATTTCTTTCGAAATTTCTGTATAATATAATAAGACAACAAGCATTTTACAATATGATATATTGAAATCGATATCATCAAGAGAATAGACGATTGCAATTGTGACAGGCCTAGGGTTATATTGATTGTTTTTTTTCAAAATGTAACTGTCAACAGGGAAAGTTAATGTATTAAGCATACAAGAAAAAAGTAAATGCTAGAACTACAAAGCACCAGGTACATTTTGGTATCAACTGTGCTATTTCTATACTGTTAAGTACTTTGATTGATACCATATTTATAATTTTTTAAAAACGATAAAGGAATTTTAGATTATAACAAAATGCAGCCAAGACATAAAATGTTCTGTGTTTCTTCCTCACGGTACCATTGTTTGATCTACAGTCTGCGATAGTGACATTTCATGGTCATTCTCACCGTTTAGCAAACACAGTTTTTTAGGCATGATAAAATACTCCTAATAAGTTGTCAAAGGAAAGCATATTTATAGTAAAATAATAACAGTGTGCTGTTACATATGTTAAGGGCTTGACAAATATATGTATATATTGTAAAGGGTTAAATTCTTGTAAAACAGTGAATCGTCAAATTTGACCAATTTGTTACCCATTCAAAGAAAGTTCAGCTGGAACTTTACAAGTTTTAAGATGTGCCCTCTGTGTAAAGTCGATAGAAAGCCCCTGCTCTGGAAGACACCAACACTATCATCATGCCTTGCCACAAGATGCAGGAAATATTGCTTTTCTATTGAAATTTACTTTTTGAGGTACGGTATATTCAGTCCAATATTTGAATCATAAAGTGAATATCATGTTTATTGCTATGAATCATTGCTAAAAAATTCTGCAAATTATTATACATGTATCAAAGTAACAAGATAAAAAAAAATGCAAAACTCTCTTAGATTAGTGTTTATTTTAAATAATTTGTCTATTATTGAAGTTATCAAAATATGTGGAGAGTAGACTCTGCGTGTTGTCAGGTCTAGGTAAAAATATGAGGCTACTCTCCACAATTTTTAGTATATCAATTTATGCAAAACACCATTGTTGTTACCTACGTTACCTTATTTATATATTGACAGAAATTAAATGTCTATGGTAGTAAAACTTGTTTCTATAGCTGTAATTTCATTTCATTGTGACAGAGATGAAAGAAGACACTGTCAATTCCAATGCAATGTATATGGTTGAAATTGAAAATATGTATGCCAGTAGAAATGATATGCTTAAAAGCATATTTTCAAATTTATTTTACTGCACATTATCTCCAGTTACAAATTATAAATAGATTCAAATATGGAAAAATGGAAATTCATCATAAGAATAGGGATCTCTATCGCACATTTAAGGTTGAGAACATGGTTTATTATAATATGCAATCTATACAGTTAATCTTTGCAATTTCGTAAAACAATGTAACGTAAGTAACTCTGACGAGCAGAAATACATATTACAGATGTCTGCAATTGATGTTTATGTCTAGCTAAAACATGAAAAACTCAAATCATTACATTAATACTATTGTAAACTATCCTATTAGACTTGTATTTTGTGTACTGCTATTTTCAGAATTAGGGTAACATTGATTACAGTTCACCTACAGAAAACTTACCGGAGAAAACTTACTTCATTATGGATGTCTATAGCCCCAAGACATGTCCAAGACTGAAAATAGTAACCAAGTTTCTCTTCCTGTGGCTGGGGAGCATGGTTCATTCTTATATGCAATCTATAAAGCCATTATCTGCAATATAGTATAAAATGTAACATACGTAACACTGATGAGCGATTAAATATCTCACAGATGTCAGTAATTAATGTTTACGACTAGATCAAACATTTAAACCTCAAATAAATTCATTGATACTATTATAAAATATATTATTAGTCTTGTGTTTTGTGTACTGCTATTTTCAATGTTTGTGGGGTAACGTTGATTACAGGCCATTTACAGAAAATTGACCACAGAAAACTTAGTAAAACATGGGTCTCTCAGGCCCCCAGACATGTCCCTGACTGAAAATAGTAACCAACTTTTTCTTCCTGGGGGGTGCAACAAACTCGCAAAATAGCCCATATAGCTCAGTTTGGCCCCTACACTATAAACGGTGACCTTGATTTTGAGGGTTGGTGGCTATGTGTTGTGTGCGCCACAACCTCATTCTATGGGTAATAATCATGTGAAGCTATACAGAATTTACCCTACTCTTGTAGGAGATATGGCCAGGAGACGAAACCCAAGATCACAACATGACTGACAGACGGACATAATTTGAGTATTATTATTAACAGTGTAGGTTAAGGAAAATAGTTGCAAACCTAGATCAGACGCAGCCACACGGTATACAACTATTTCATACCTTTCCGTGCACAGTCAAAACTATCACCCACGAGGTGCTGTGGATGACCCGGTGGCACTGTTGCACGAGGTCATCCACAGCACCTCGGGGCTGATAGTTTTGACTGTTGCACGGAAAGGTATGAAATAGTTGTTTTATTACCAAACTCAGAGCTTACAAAGGGTAATAATAAGCGCGTGTACGGTTCGTTTACGACGGAAGACCATGGCGGCTGGGCTCTTAACACTCCCAATAACTTCGTTGCTTGTGTTCAGAAACATAAAGTGTGGGTACTGGTTTCTAAGTTAAACCCCCCATTCCACTGGACGGCGATTCCGCTGCGCTCATGGCGATCTAGGATTTTCTCTAAAATTATTCCAAATCGCCGCGGAAGGGGACTTGACGCTTCCAGTACGCTTCCAATACGCTTCTACTACGCTTCCGTTACGCTCCTGTTACGATCTCACTACGACAATGAAGATCTGGCTACGCTTAGACTACGCTGATGACGATGTAGCTGCGACCTTGCTACGACCTTGCCGATGGAGCTACGCTTTCGTTGCGTTTTATATCCTTTTATATAGAATCAGAAATTCCGATACGCTTCTACTACGACCTTGGGGCTTCAACTGCGCTTCTACTACGCGCTTGCCGTTTCTGTTACGATTCATGTCATTTTGACCAAAATTTCGAATCGTAGCGGAAGCGCCGTCCAGTGGAATGGGGGTTTTAGATTGAGCGGAACACTTTGAAACCAAAATTGAACAGACTAGGCGAAGTGCTTGAGAGTTGTGGATTTGAGCCTCAACGGCGTCACTGCGTTGTCACATGAATCCTCGCTTAGTACTGGTTCAATCCCAACACAACTGAAAAATTAATGACTGGGACGTAAAGAATCAAATCAAACTAAACTTTCCTACAGCGTGACGCTAAGTTAACCGTTTGACGTCATCAGTGTACAGCTGATCAGCAAGTTAAAAATGTGTTCACGGGATACCAGTTCCTCGAAACCGGATCGAACCGGCCGAGACGGAAAAGTTGCCAAACAGTCACTCTGCACATAGTAGGTTGGGTAATAATTTCCACTGTATCTCCACCGTGACTTATTCTTTCTTTAGATTTGAATATCAGTTATTTAGGAGCCCATTCACGTATATTACCACAGTTAGTTAATTGTATTTTGATTGTTCTTAATGATGGAACATGGGCTAAGTTAAAGTTACGAAACTATATATGTAGTTTGTGAAAAACATTTCTTGAGATGTACTTATTTTTTTATTTGAATTTAAAATTATAGAATAACTTACACAGCCTCTGTTCGAGCTAAACACGTTATGTGTTTTAACATCGACATACTCTAAAAAGGCAAGTGAGTATGATCAGGAAATACTAAGGGTAATTATAATGTGAAACTGTAATAAATGTATACTAAGGCGCAGATTTGACCACTAAAATATATCCCACACTCCTTCCCCTCTGTTGGCGGCGGCTACTGTTTCAGTGTTCTAAGGTGGAGATTATGTTGTTAGTTCATAGTTTGTTATGATCTTATTGTGTGTGTGTGTGTGTGTTTGCGTGCGCGCGCGCACGCGTGTGTGTGTTTCTTTCATTTGGTCCTGGTTTAGTGCTATTGTTATTTGTGTTCTTTTTAGTTTGGAAATCATCTCGCTACCCAGTAGGAACATGACGTCGAAACAACGTCAATGCGTCGACGCCGATGATATTACTTTGTTTTATTTAAGGTTGTATGTCTGCTGGGTAGGTTCGAGGTTGCTTTGCTTTAATTTTTGTTCTTGCTTTTATATGTTTGTCTTTGTGTTCCTCTGAGTTTCCATTATCTGTGACTGTGACATTTCGCTATTGTATACACGTGCATGTACTTGTTTTTGCCCACAAGAATCTTGATACTAGCGAAAAGTATCCTCAACATCCCTTACATTGGAAAAGTACTCGTCCAATTTATAAGGTTGGGAATGTTTATTTTGGCTTAACATTGTCTTTGATATTGCCCACCATAGTTCAGCTCGGGGTCTCTTTACTAGTAACTCTAACTGTATGTGAGCCATAGTCATTTGTCTCATCATAGTATGTTGATTGCATTAGATTTTGTCTCCGTGATGATTCTTTGCATAAGTTAGGAAGCCTCCATTAGAGCTAAATAATTTTGCGTTTTATCAGCAACATAATCTATGGTGAAGATTTGGCCAGTAAAATGCATTTGGACCCCAAGCGGCTTCGGGTTCTCTTCGTTCTAAGGCGGTGGTTTATTTATTGTTGCTCCCATTGTTTGTTGGGGTTTTGTGTTCGTTCCTTGCTTTGTTTCGCAGTACTTAGTGTCCTTTCTAGTTTTGAAATCATCTCTCTGAGAGAGAGAGAGAGAGAGAGAGAGAGAGAGAGAGAGAGAGAGAGAGAGAGAGAAGGTTTACAACAATTGTCCTACTGCTGTTATGTGGTTGTTAGTTCACTGTCCCATCAGGCACATGACCCTAAGACAACGATGTACTAACGTCGATGCGGTGTCACGACGTTGTTCCGACGGCATTTGCTTGCTGGGGTGTATCTTCCTGGCGGTGATTGGGATTGATCTGCATTGTGTGACCACTTAGTTTTTCATATGTGTACAATGTACGTAGTTATATAATGTTACATAGTGTAATTCCTGACAAGACCGTTCATTGGGCGATCTGATCTACGTTTACACTTGTTAGAAATGTCTGCATTTTATATCTGTCCGAATATTAAGATGGATATGCTATACCTTACCTTAAGATGATTTGCTTCGTTCTTTAGTAACTCCGGTTCCAACGATCGACCGTCCGTCAACACCACAACGACTTTTGTCACATTTCTATTGTCATACCTTCGATTAAACTGTTCATTGTTCACCAGATTCAACGCTTTGTGGGTGTTCGTCTCACCATTTGGGTACGACGTCTGGTTGATTAACATCATAACATCCGGTTTTAGATTATGATCGGTGAGAAAGAACTCGTTGTGTGCGGCTGTACCAAACGTAGTGAGGCCAATTCTAGTATGATTTGGACCAATTTCGAATTGGCTAGAAAAATTGGCGACGAACGCCAATTGTTTTCTAAAATTGCCAAGGCCTTCACTTCCGGAGCCATCGAGCACGAATACAATGTCGGCAGGCTTAAACGGACACGCTGAAAAACAATGAAAGTATACAAGGTTCATTTAGAAAATATCTAGCACAACTACACACCATCAAAACGTGTAAGCAATTTGCAATATAGGCTTTTTTCTATCGCTGCACTGGCAAATGCATTGATCTTTTTTGTTGCTTTTGTAGTGGTTTTAAGTAAGTAAGGGTGCAAAGATCAGGAGTCGATACAATCAAGTACCACACCCGACCCAGGATACCAATGGGAAAGTTACAAACTCACAGTTAGACACCACAAACGAGAGCCAAGAGGTCAGCCCTTTCCCAGCAGGTGACCACAAAGCAAATATAAACAGACGCGCACAAAGACATAGCAAACATATGACAGAACAAAAACATAAAAGATCCACAAAAGAAGTACCGCCTTGGAACGGTCAGTAAAATATTTTACTGGAGGGCTTAAACCGGTTTAACGGCGCGCCAACCTCACCCTTAATTCAGATGTGGATCAAGACACATAGATATTTGGTTTGCATGAAAGACCCCTAACTTATCAATGCATCATCTCCTAAAACATATAAATCAAGATATAACAAGGAGATAAAGCAAAGATAAGGACTCAACAGTAAATAAAACTGAATACCGGAGCAAAAGAAATCCAACAGGTAAACCCCGGAGGGCCCGTCAAACAGCCAAAGCATCAGGCTCATACCATCTCATCAATAGATCCATAAGTCATTAAGTCGGAACCATCATAGAGTCTGAAGTCCGACCCACCGGCGTGCAATTAAAGAGGAAAGCAAAGTTGCCAACCGTGATTGGGTTGACCACCAATCATGCAGTCTGTTGCAATACATTAACGTTATAGCCGATCTTTTAATGATGGGAAATTATTTTAATGAACTGCGCTGAAAAATTATTAGAGCCAACAATCTTCTTCAACTTATACTCCATAGAAATCAGGTTCCGAAAGTCCTTGGCGCAAAAGAGATTTAAGTCCAACTTGGAATTTAGAAATCAAATCATAGTATCGTCTATAAAATTTTGAAAATGTTTTGCGAAGTTTATGATACCGATAGCCTTGTTTAAGAAATTTCTGAGTTAACAATTGATTGCGAGTGTTGAAGTCAGCAACAATGCTAGATGCTCTAGCAAAACGAACGAGTTGAGAAATATAGACCCCATAGGATGTAGAGCGTGGAACATCACCATCCAAAAATGGGAAATTGACAATTTCAAAATCAAAGTCGTCACGTTTATCATAAATTTTGGTAGAAACAATATCATTAGAAATTGACAAATGCAAGTCTAAAAATGCGGCTTCGGTATCAGAGGTATTAGCTTTATTCAGTTGGAGCTCTGAAGGGTATATTTGACTAACCATTTTGTCAAAATAAACATTATTAATATTTGAAATATCGCCAAGAAAAAATGCATCTAAAAATGTCGTCTGTTGAAATCGTCGGCTGCAAATAATTGCCTAACTTAACTGACGAATTAAGTATAGAAGCAAACAGCGTGGACCCAGAACAGACTGCAGTCTGATCTGGGTCCACACTGTTTGCCATAGATGCTTCTTAAACATTTCAGCAGACGAGAAAAAGCAGACGACTTTTGTTTTGATTGGCGCATTTAGGGTTAACTAGCGTTATCAGATGACAATGTTGCTTTCTTTTTTGCTTTAAAACGACCAAAAGTGTTCCACAAGTGTATGCCCTGTCAGTAATAACTCTTTTTAAATATAAGCGACAAAATTTGAGCCGTGACACGTGATTTCGAACAATGTGGCATTTTTACAAGTTAAGACTCAGATAAGCCTGTACAGTCTCCTGGTAAGCTTAGAAACCCCAAATGATGTTCGGTCAGTAGCTTAACAGTCATAGACTATCTAAGCGATAAGCAAAGGCTCTAATCAGTCTGCATGTATGCGCAGGCTGGTCTGAGCCTTAGCTGGTCGCACATACCAAATTGTTGGAAATCTCATGTCACGGCTCAAATAATATTGTAATTGTAATGTTGCAATTGTGCAGTTGCACATTAGCCTCGGTTCTTTTTTATGTGATGCAGGCATATATACTCAGATAAGACACCACAGAAAGAAGCGCCTGACAAGGTTCTTCACTGTTTGATTAAGGATTGTTCTAGAATTGTTCTATTATGTCACCTAGCAACCCTAATCTTGGAAATGGACTCCTACATTTGATAATGATTGGTAAATTGGAAATGGACTCCTACATTTGATAATGATTGGTAAATTGGAAATGGACTCCTACATTTGATAATGATTGGTACAATCGGCTCTAAAGCATAATAACATGTAACAAGAACAAATATGGAATACTTTACTAGTGGAAATAAAAAAAAATGCAATATTTATTTAGGAGTAAAGTCAAAGCAATATTGGAATGATTTCGATACAATGTGTAGACGTATGTGTGCTTTGAACTTTTAATATCTTTTATCCTATACCAGTAAGCATATCTGTCCAAAAACAGTTATAAAAAGAATAAGACTTAAGTGTTTGTGACGTGTGGTTGTCGTACATGAAGGGGGAAGGGTGAACCACAGGATTTGATTTGCGTGAGATCATTGTCAGTGTTTTGCTTGTATTATATTATGACACAAGCCAAGAATTTTCACAATCAGATTTTAGATCAGTATTGAGAATCAAAGCTACTTGGTCCGGCAGGTCAACCATGAGTTATAAGCTAGTGTCGTCGGCAAACAGGATAAATGGGTGCCCCTATATGTTTGACTATATCGTTAATAAACAAAAGAAATAGCAGAGGACCAAGAATCGAACCTTGAGGGGTTCACTTGCCTTATTGTTTTCTTGAACTGACGAAAGATGCGTTTGCGTTAACTGATCATGTTTTATGTGGCATATTATTCATGGATGGTCAGACGGTTTGATTGCGACTTATTTTGTTTGGTGTTGATTTGTTGGTTGTCTGCATTTTATAGCTTCTGTTATGTCCTGGATATGTTGGTCAATGTTGTTGTCAGTGATTTGAAGTTGTCCATGAATATTGTGTTCAGAGAGTACAGCTCTGTATAAATCAATGTCTGCCGGTTTATTATATCAAACCTGTCTTTTAACCCTTAATAAAGTCAATCACAACTGCAGCAAACGACACATTTTGCGACATCTTTCTCAATTTTCGAAATAAATAAGGCATGATATTTCATGCCTATCTTCTGCCTGCAGACGATTCCCATGAAATTGCATGCCTTATTTGTTATTTTAGAAAAAGCGGCAACATTTGAAATTGTCGTCTGCTGCAGATTATAGGTGGCGCTTTAAGGGTTAAATGATTTTGCTAGTGGTAAGACTATGACTGGTACAGAACAGTGGTATTTTATCTGAGCCGATGTGAAGATCTCAGCTATACCACCCAGTAAGACATTATTATTCCCCGTTCTACGTAGTATTGAGTACTCAGACGTTATTGGTTTGAATCTCGGACCATTTTTATGCATATCTTGTTTGCTGTGTGTTATTGTTTTTTCGTTCTTTTTTCTTTTGCTTTTGTGTGCATCAGAACCACACGTAGCACATCATTCAACCCCCACTTGCACATGTAAGTGATGAAACTAAAGAATATTTAAAATTATTAAAGCACAAACGTTCAAATACAAATTAAATTATATCAACAAACAAGTAAAAGATAATGAACATGATGTCGTATAGTAGAATATAAAACCGAATGTTAAACAAATTGAACACCAGAGCAATGTGCCGAAAGTAATGAAAATTGACATCATATGCTGGTAAAGGCACAAGCCAGGTAGGAAAACTTCTTGAACACGCATGGATTAATCAGTCTCTATATCTGGTCCAGTTTGCCGTACAAAACTAGTTTTATAATGTTATTTATATTTTATTTGTATTTGCAGAATCTCAGTGGAGAGTGGAGAGCCAATCACACACTGCAGCTCAACCCACGGCATCTAAGAGTCACAGAACAATAACAGTCACGTGACATCAAGAAGACAATACAAGTTAAGCAACCAGCTCTCTCTTCCCCAGCGAGAAGATTGCAAAATTTGAAAGGGCATGATACTTCACAAAACCGGATACATATAATTTTAGAAGGGAATGGCTGCAGCCACACGAATATGGTATCCCAACGTACCTTTGTCTATCGCAAATACAGACACTGTATTGACAGACAGCAGTGCTAGAATCAAGTACTCCATTTTGCCGCTTACTAATCCTTTCTCATAGGCACTACTAATAATCTAAAACCTTATCTAGAAGACAGACGGTGGTAATCTAAATAAGTTCTCTGACTTATTCTTATCTCTGCAGTGCTGATCTTATCTTTACCCATATAAACCTAACGTTCATTTTATGGGATATCGGCAAGCAGTACAGAACCAGATCAGACGCCGCAGATGGCAGCGTCTGATCAGGTTCTCTACTGTTTGCTTACAGAATGTACTTTAAAAATTTGAATGGAATTATAAATAGACTTCAATTCCTGCTCCCCTCCCCTCTAGGGAATTTTGCAGACAAACCCTATCTCAAAGAACGATCCAAGCTGCGTCGAATAAGAGCTGTTTGTACTCTTTACGTCGGGTCGTTAGCCTGTAACAGCCTGTTACATATGTTATTGTAACAAATTAAGCTAAAAAAAATAAAGGAAAGTTTGAGCTACAGGAGGGGATATTTAACTATCTTACTTTTCAAATTACTTATGTAGTCTACATGCTTGATGCGGGGCTTGATGCCTAAGCTACCTAAAAAGCATTTTGAACAAAATAATTGCTTCCAATGGTGTTATGTGCGTTACATTGATTAAATTTCCCTTTGAAAAGTGTAATTGTGACTAACATCATTTACTTTCACAGCTGATCTGTGCATTTTTCATTATGTGCTTTGATCTTGGTGCTAAACCTGTAAATCTATGTCCGTTTAGTATATGAGCAAAACAAACCCATATATGTAAGATATCCAGCAGCAGCAAATAGTTTCATATCATTTTTACTTAAACAATAGATATAAAATTGTCACCTTAAAAGCGGGTGGTAGGGTTGTTTAATGGCTCATTTAAGATAAAATATTTCAGATAGAAAAGCAAACTTTGGTTGTTCTATAAGTCAAATGTGTATATTAGTACAGCAATATCAAAACCATTTTGAAAATGCATTATTAGATAAGTTGTAAAAGTAAATGATATTAGTCACAATTACCATTTTCAAAGGGTAATTTAATTTAAGTTACACACATAATACCTAAGGAAGTACTAATTTTGTTCCAAAAGCTTTCATGTGTACCTAAGGCATCCAACATGCAGACTATATGAGTAATTAAAATAATTTGACAGTTGAATGCCTTTTTTCTGTAGCTCAAACTTTTATTTACTTTTTCTTAACTTGATATGGTAACGTAAATAGCAGGCTGTCACAGGCTAACGCCCCGGCGTACAGAGTGCAAACGTCTCTTATTCGGCGCAGCTTGGATTGGTCTTCAAGATAGGATACGTCTGCAAAGGGGTGGAGCAAAACCATATCTGGCCATCGGTCTAGAATTAATACCAAACAGTCCATTTCGAAATGGAATAGCCCAATTGATAAGTGTGGAAAATTCCATTCGGCTTTAGTGGTTTAAGCTATTGTTCGTTTCATATCTACCGAATCCACCATGCGTCTGACAAGTTTTGCTGTCATAAATAATAAGAAACTTGGTAAAATTAACGTTACATAATCGCAAAGCGCCTTTATCGCATATGCTCAAAAACATAGTTAAAATTAATGTACGTGCACAGCTAGTTAAGATAAGACCAAAGCAAAAGATTTATTCAAGCCATTTTGGTATTCATAGGACATGCGCGTTCGATCAAGATAAGTATTCTGGGTGCTGAAAAGAAACGTTTCTTTTAACCATACCGTCAGAACGCATATCTAATAGGAAATGATAAGTATATATATCATAAACACGCCATATTATCTAAATCGAATACATCACAAAAGTTTTCAAACTATATCGACGGTTCACCGTACCAATTAATAACCACATCTGCTTAGTTACATTTACATGTTTGCCACTGGAAACAGACGACTTTGACAAATGGAATGAATCTCGTCTCCCAACTTAAGAAATTTCCATCAGTCAGCCAAGGGGTTTACCTGTCAGAGTGTCTTATTGGTATTTTACTATTACCAGAGGTAACAAACTACGTCATAGCATGGATGTTGCAAACACGTGGTATGCCGCCATCTTTGATTTACAAGCTTAGTTTTTCCCTTCGTAAAATATACAAATTAGTGTCTGTCAGAACTAAGCGGTACATCACACTTATACAGAATATATAAATGTTACGCCCAGAAATGCCGTTGCCTTTGTAATCATTCACCCACAAATATCGAAGCGGTAGACTGCTAAAATTATCCTAGTGTCTCTCGCTTCGATACTTGTGGGTGAATGATTACAAAGGCAACGGCATTTCTGGGCGTGATCATTATATATTCTGTCCAAGTGGACTGTTAGGCACCGCATGCACAGCTTAGTTTTGACAGACATTTATTTGTATAACTTTACGTAGGGAAAAAAACTTACCTTGTAAATCTAAGATGGCGCCATACTACGTGTTTGCAACATCCAAGCCATGACGTACATTTGTGCATGTAGGTTGATACTCCTGTCTTACCCTTTCTAAGAGTGACTGAACAGTTCCTTTCACGTGCTGTATCCATGGACAAACCGTAAAGTTCTCTGTAAATGTACAGGTTTGTACTCCCATTATGGTAACATGATTAGGGGAAAGACATGGACTCGGAATGCCATGAAGTTTTGTGTCATAAGAACGATCTACAAGATTTTGTTGTCAATCGTTAATTATGAACAATTCAACTCTGTTTGTTATTTTCATGATCAAAACACATTTCAAAAGCAAAAATGATGCCATAAATGAATTCAGTGACCTCAAATTAGCTAGAAAACATGTATCATAATAGTTGCTACGACAAAACACTTTGGGTTATGGGTCGGACATGTTTTCAGATATGGCCATCGGCGGCCATCTTGAATTTTTAGATACAGTTTGTGTCTTTGGATAATTCTTTTCTTGTTGGCTTGTGGAGCTTCTATTCCAAAGGGGACCTTTGCATCATGATTTGAAGTCATAGCCTACGGTTTTGCACTTAACATCTTTACTATTCGAGTCCAATACGCATAGACATATAAACTTTTACAACACTTACAATGGGAATTTATTTGGCCATAAATAATACATATGCGAATCATCTAAAAGGCACATGCGTATGCACAATTTCGTTAGCAAAGGCTTTAACCGGTACATATTTTACACAATATATACTGAGGGACTTTAAAAACGCACCATTTTACACTCACTTTCTCTACCACATGATTGATTTGAGGATGTTTCTATATCATTTTTATCCTCTTGCAACATGGGCCATGATTTGCCATGATTTCGATTTGCTCATGATGTTCATTCTGACGTAATATCGACGTAAGTGTTTTTCAAGAATTGTCGTCTGACAAATGTGATTTTGATTTAATTTGAAAACAAACACTTTGATGTGGTAGCCAGATGTCTTAACAAATGGAAAACACAAAACGTATAAAAAATAACCGTTTTATTACACCCCCACTTGCAGCATTTCTTTGCTAACGTCAGTCTTCAATTTTCAAACAGCAATAACAGACGTATGACGTCTGCGCATGTCGCGATACTTTTGTCTTTTATGCAACTGATTGAGGGGTATCTGTTGGCATTTAACGATTTTGATTATTTCTGATCCTTAGGATATAAACGGCTAATTACGTCAAAAATCATTGACGTCATGTAAACATATTGAACGTTGCCAGAGGCCTTAAACTTCAGTCACGATTTGATTTTGTCTTTCGTTTTGCTTTCAAGAACAAACATCGGTTTGAAAACTTTTTCTGTCATTATGGAAGGTATTGGTACTCTGTGACTTTTTGAATTTGAGTTGTCTCAGAATTATCGCGACGTCACGGCAATCATAAGCCACAGCGTTTCGGTTTTCTTATTGAAAGCAAGCTGAATGACGGAACTTGTCAATTTTGTTTTCACATAATGAAAATATTCAATTTACGACATAAATTAGCATTTAAGCAGGTGGTGCGTTTTTAAAAGTCTTTCAGTATAGTACAATTGCTATATAAGAAAGCTGTCCCATTAGGCACATGACGTCAAAATCAACATCGTATACGACGTCATGACGTCGCATTGACGTTGATACGGCGTTGTTTAAGGTTATGTGTCTGCTGGGGTGGGCTGCAACATTGATATCATTCAACAGTCTGCATGCCTGGTTGTAAACCCAATCACGGTTTACAGCTATGGCTTCCTCTTTTATTTTACGACGGTGGGTCAGGCCTCAGACTCAAAGTCTGCTCTGACGTTAAGCTTCAATCCGTTGGTTGGTGTCTGGTGCTTGCCTTTGGCTGGGCCCACCGTGGCTCAACATTCTTTAGCTCTGACTATAAGTGAGCCCTTTACTTTGTTTCATCATAGTGTGTTAATTTGATTATATTGTTTCTCGGTGATGATGCATTGCATATTTTAGGAATGCTCCATGTAAGCTAATAAAACTTGTGTTTTAACATCGGAATCTAGGGCGCTGACTTAGCGCCAGTAAATTGCATTTAAGACCCCCAGTGGCTAAGGCTGCTGTCCGTTCAAAGGCGGGGTTCTATTGTTGTTGAGTCATTGTTTATGGTTGCTCCCATTTTTGTTGGCGTTCTGTGTTTGGTTATTGTTTTGTTATGAAGTACATAGTGTCCTTTCTAGTTTTGAAATAATATTAATGAGGAAGGGAGAGCTGCTTGATATACTTTAATTGTCTTCCTGATGTCTTGTGACTGTTAGTTTTCTATGGCTCTTCCTCACGTACGGTACCGTGGGTTGGTCTGCAGCGTGTAATTGTGGTATTTCCTGATAATACTCACTTATTTTTTTAGAGGTTATAAAACTTGTTACATACTCAACATCCATCGGCATGAAATATACAATGGTCATAATTTTTTCTAAATGAAAATAGTTTTTATTTTGATGTGACTTGTATATAAAATAACAAAGGCCATGCTCACGTGAGCTGAACATGAAATTGTTATTTTACCTAGTAACCTGATTTGCGTCTACATGTTCATGAATCACGAAGTCATTTTTCTTATGTCTTCAATCACATGAAAGTACACACTATTTGAACTTCAGTTTTGTACTGAATAGCCAAGCTTATCACATTCACACGCCCAAAGTATAACACGATTAAGTCTGCAAGATGTATCATGGAGCTTGACCCATATAAGCCTGGCGTCATTTTTGCGGGACATAGGCAAACAATGCAGACTCAGATCAGACGCCGCAGAACGCGGCGTCTGATCAGGGTCTTCACTGTTTGCTCACAGAGTGTTGTATTAAAATTTGAATAAAAATATAAAAATGAAAAATGCCACGCAACAACCCTTAAAACGGAAATAGACAGGTCCCGTTGTTAAAAGTGGGAAATTCCATTCGGCTTAAATGGGTTAAGGTTACAAACCTTAACATGTGAAAAGGTCAGTGATTAGCTCAAAATGGTGGATGGAAGCTGAGGACTTATTTCAAGAGTGATGTTTTCCGTAAGTGGCCAATAATTAACTATAGGGAAGACACATACTATTTTAGGCGATACAGTAAAACCTGTCTTTAACGGCTGTCAAAAATATAGCAAGAAGTGTGCAAAGCTCACATACCCCCGGCGGTAGCCATCAGAGGTTGTAGCACTTTCAGAGAAAAGCCAAAATTGTCAAAGATTTCATAATCCTGAATCAAGTAGTTTCTGAGAAAACTTTGATAAAAAAAAAGTCCATATGCGTTATATAAGAGTGACAGAAGGAAAAATTGAAAATTTGAAAAAAGAAGGCAAATTGAGGATTAGCACCTTAATTTTCATTTACACAATACACTTTGCCTATCTGAAAGGGTACACAACATTTCATAATCCTAAATCAAGTTGTTGCTGAGAAAACTCCATATGTGTTATATAGGAGTGACATAAGGAAAATTCTAACACACCTCGCCTATATAGCCAATGGTTAAACTCAGTGATTTATTGCTTGATAAATCACTGCACGTACTGACGTGACGTCATTCAGCCGCCAGTTTGATTTTTAATGACGTCATCTATCACATACATCATACTTAGACGGCGTAACGTCGTATTTACAACTAATGGGCGTACGTAAAAATACGTGTTTCAGTCAAAAAAAGTTTTGCGGGAAAATCTAACGCTCTGTTCAAGATGGCGGAATCTGTATAGAATCTGAAGGAATCGTTCATATTTTCAATCCTTTTGTGTGATAGAATCAAAATAGATTCGTGCTTGCAGTGATTTGTTGCTTAATATATCACTGTCTGTCGGTCAGTCGTAAGTTTATAAATCACAAATCACTTTAACGACTGACCTCCAGCCAGTGATATATTAAGCAATAAATCACAGCGAGCGCGAATCTATTTCTTAAATTGAAAAAGAAGGCAAAATGAGCTTTACCATCTTTATTTTCATGTACACAATACACTTAGCCTACCTGAAGGTGTACACAAAATTTGAAAACACTTGCTTTAATAAGAACCGAGAAATCTGCGACAAAAATTTTCATTGGAGAGAAAGAAAAACGAATAAATAAAGAGACTGATAAGCATTATGTGGCTGTTTGTTTGTTACACAATACAACTAATCACTATCAAGCTTTGTACCAAATTTCAGAATCCTAACTCAAGTAGTTACTGAGAAATCTTTGACAGAAAAAATGTCCATATGTATTATATAAGAGTAAAAGAAGAAAAAGAAAAAGTGAACAATTGAAAAAAGAAGGCAAAATGAGAATTAGCATCTTAATTTCCATTTACACAGTACACTTTGCCTACCTGAAGGTGTACACAAAATTTTAAAGCACTGGCTCCAATAGGAGCTGAGAAATATGTGACAGAAATTTCCATTAGAGTGAAAGAAAAATGAACAAATAAAGGGACTGATAAGCAAAATGTGGCTGATTTTGTGACACAATACAACTTATCACTATCAAGCTTTGTACCAAATTTCAGAATCCTAACCCAAGTAGTTGCTGAGAAATCTTTGACAGAAAAAAAGTTTACAGACAGACAAACAGACAAACTAACATAATTACACAAAAGGCAAAAACTATTTACCCCCTAAATACTTCGTACCGGAGGTATAAAGACCCAAAATTTGTTTTCAATACCAATTAACGTTTGATGCAGAACAAAAGTATTGCATAATGCTCCAATACTTTCTGCAATACTTTCGACCTTCATTAAGCTACCATCTGTCATTGAGATCTCTGTTTTGTCTATTTTTGAGAGGCAGCTTAAGACATGTTTACTGTGCATTTCATGAAGAATTAGAGTCAAAATTTTCTCTAGTGCTGCTGCCTTATTTTATGGCTAAGGAAGATGATCTTGCCTTTTGGCTCACCTGAACCATGGTGATAGTTGGACGTCCATCATCCGACATGTGTCGTCAATTGCTTCAAAGGACATTTCCTTCTAAACTACTGGCTGGAATTTGACCAAATTGGTCCGAAATGATCCTTATATGGTCTTCTATGATAATTGTTCAACTAGTTCCAATCCGTTGCATAAATAAGTAAATAAACTAAAAAAAATAGTGATTATGATCAGGAAATATCGCAATCACAAATTGCAGACAAACCTGTGGCACCGCGAGGTTCTCATAATGAAAACTAAAAATATTCTTGTCTGAAACCACAAGGCCTAGAGCCTTGATATTTAGTATGTTGTATGTTGATCTGTACCAAGTTTGTTCAAATTATAGTCATGGTGCCAAAACGTTATTCAAATTATGTCCCTAGGCCAAAGATGGCCCCGCCCCATGATTCACATGTTTTGCATATGCTTATATAAGGAAAACTTAAAACAATCTTTTTGTCTGAAACCACTTGATAATTTAGCATCATACCACGGTTGTTCAAAATATGGCCCTAGGGCCAAAAGAGGCCCCGCCCCGAGGATAACATGTTTTATATATATATGTTTGTTCAGAGAAAACATATAAAAATCTTCTTGTCCGAAATCACTGGCATAAAGAAGACTTTTGCACAACACCGTTTCTCACGAAGGTAGGTCTTTTGGAAGTTGAAAAAATCGGAAAGCTGACCAGTATATACAGAGATGTCTAACTTTTATATTTCATCCTTAATGTCTATTGTAGCATGTTTTAGATTTTTAGCACAATAAATATATTGAAATTTCATGTGAAATGGATAAGGAAGAAAGTACCTTGATTTTGAAATGTAATACACTAAAACCTGTCAAAAACTGCCATTCTCAAAAAGACCAAAATTGGTTTTCAATACCAATTATCGCTTAATGCAGGTCAAAAATGTTGCAGAATGCTCCAAGGGGAGCATTCTGCAATACTTTGGACCTTCGTTAAGCCGCCATCTGTCATTAAGATCTTTGTTTTGTCTATTTATGAGTGGCCGCTTAAGACAGGTTTTACTGTATACGAGTCACATATACCAAAGAATTTTAGGTATCCATAAGAGAAACAGATGTAAACCAAAACTAGATGCTAGCTAGTATTTTGAGTGATTAAATGGCGCTAGTTAATTTGATGATACACACACTGTTAGTTTCTAAATAGTCAAATTGCCTAGTCTCTGCAAATCTTGCAAAAGACATGTTGTGATGAGTCTGTATTACTGCCTCACAGTTAAATAAGACATCATGTCTATCAAATTTGATTAAACAGTGAATGCGATAAGCTTACTTAGCTACATGTACTCTTGTCTTCCTCAAGGCCTCGTAAAATACATACTGTGCAATTGGCAGATAGTTTCATCCTATTTGGCAGATAATGTATTCCTAATTTATAGATTAATTTTAGATAACCGATGAATTACGCTCAAATGAACATAAAATAGAATATAAAACTTACCTGAACATCAAATTTTGACACATATACCTTACAAGTGCAATTAAGTTTATTTTCTGGAACTGAAACTGGATTAAACTGAATAAAACTGCCATGAAATCAAACGTGAAAGCCTAAAAATCAATACAGGTATTACTGTTTAGAAGAGTACAATTAGACTCATTGAAATGATATCAACCCTAGATATATTTGAATTAATCAAAGCCATGAGAACTACACGTATATGTAATGTATGATACGGGACAAACATATATGTATTTATCATACAAGACAACTAAAACCCTGAAATAGTCAAACACCAACTTTTTTCGCTGCATTTTCACATTCTATACAACTACCAATATTTTAATCATTCGATCCACATTAAATTCAGTTCCATTCAGAAATTTACTTTAAAATAGAGTCTCGTATAATACGTCACGTGAAATATAACTTCACTTCCAAATTTATTTTTGTCAAAGTTTATTAGAAACGAATAACGATATTTTGTGCATTTACTGCTTGGAATTATCTCCCTTCCACTGTAGACTTTGAATTGTATTTAAAACTAAATGGATGGACTCGTATAATACAGATGCAAAATTATGTTTTTGAAAGTATAACGGACAGATCTTTGTTAATTTAGAATCCAATGAATCATAACAGTGTGTTCATAGACAGAGCTTAGTGACCTCTTTGAAGAATAAACTTCACTGAATAGCAGCTTCTGAGCTCCAGGAATAAACTCATAATGTATGGACTCGTAAAATACACGTAACTTTAAATCACAAAATTCAGTATCGAAATAATTAGTCTGTACATGTTCAACGTATACATACTAGTAATTTTGACCTTGGACGGATCAAACATTAGACGAGTCCATGGATGGAAGTCTGGATGAAATAACGGTTATATATCTTACATATATCAAATCAACGTCGATAGCACAAACAGTGGATATTTGGTTTGGAGTAACATTTCACGTGCTACTGCGTAAACCATAGTCAAATCTTTGATCCGTCTGAGGTCGAAATTGATCAGTACTTATTGCCATTTAAAAGTATTAACCAACTTCTGTTTTTTAAAGCAAATCTGTTCATAAGTAAACTACTGTCGTGCCAACCAAGAGTGACAGTGACGTAATTCTTTGTTTACAATTGCTGAGTAAATCACTAACGTATACACTTCACTTGAGCTAATGCGAATCGATAGATCACTTGTGTATTAATCCTATCCTGCGGATAGGATTAATACACAAGTGATCTATCGATTTTAAGTCCCTGATAACATTGTAAACAAAACATGACGTCACTGTCACTCTTGGTTGGCACGACAATAGAAGTTTACAAAAAAATGGATGGTAAACTTAAACATTTTGAATTACAACATGCTAAATTCAGGGGGAGGGGGTCCTTCGTTATCGAACATCACCCTCATACGCACGACTAAGATCGCAACTGGAATGTTTCAGGCAGTGGAAGAGACTTCAGGTTATGAATGTATTTTTTGTTCACTGGATTAATCAAACCGGATAGGCGGCAATCGAAAACGCTCCTAAGAATCGACGAACGCGGATCAAAAATCGCTAGAAACAGTGTTTTTGATTGCCATTTGTCGCCAATCGGGCGACAAATGACAATCGAAAACTCTGTTTCTAACTATTTTTAATCTACGTTCGTCGATGGAATTAACGTTTTCGATTGCCGCCTATCCGGTGTGTTAGCTGAGCAGACAAAAATAAGTATTTTATGCGATGGCACTGTTTGGCCTACATTCGTGAGAATAGAAGACCCAAAATCTCATGTTCATGCGCCGAGGTTAAAAAACTTTTTTCATGCTCAGCTCAGCACAAAATTTATCCTGCTCATAAATGTTAAAATGCCAGCAATTGTTGGCATTTTAACATTTATTAGCATGATAAATACCACATCTGAGAGACTTAAAGCAAGAAACTTCTTTTATGAGCAGTTGGAATTTCGTGCTCAGTTGAGTTGAGCATGAAAAAAGTTTTATAACCTCGAGGCCTGGTTCGTTTTCCGGTCTGGATTATCGTCTGTACTTGGCCAAATTAATTTCTTCATCAGTACAAATGTAGAACAGGGTAGTTCAGTACGATAAAGAAATATGCAACTGTTTTTAATCCAAAATCTCTGAAATTTCAGCATTTGAAATCAAATACATATAGCTTTTTAATCTCAGATTCTGGTTGGCAAAGAGATGTTTTGTCCTATCATATTACTTTTTAACCATATTCTAACATTAATATTACTTTTTAACCATATTCTAACATTAACATTACTTTTTTACCATATTCTAACATTAATATTACTTTTTAACCATATTCTAACATTAATATTACTTTTTAACCATATTCTAACATTAATATTACTTTTTAACCATATTCTAACATTAATATTACTTTTTAACCATATTCTAACATTAATATTACTTTTTTACCATATTCTAACATTAATATTACTTTTTAACCACATTCTAACATTAATATTATTTTTTAACCAAATTCTAACATTAGTATTACTTTTTAAACATATTTTAACATTAAAATTACTTTTTAACCATATTCTAACATTAATATTACTTTTTAACCATGTTCTAACATTAATATTACTTTTTAACCATATTCTAACATTAATATTATTTTTTAACCATAGTCTAACATTAATATTACTTTTTAACCATATTCCAACATTTAAAAAAGCTTAACAACCCTACCACTGTCATCTTTTTTCCAATGGCAAAATAATGACCACGACGAGACTCGAACTCGCAATCTTCTGATTCGAAGTCAGACGCCTTATCCATTAGGCCACGCGGCCAGTACTAATTGAAGGAATTTTTGTATTTGTATTCATTCTGAGGCAATTATCACCCACCAGTTCCATGCATGTTAATAAAGTTGAACAACTGCTGGAAATGAACAACATATGAAACATAGGGAGTTGCATAATTTTCATAATTATTAGTTTATATTAGGGAGCCGACGCGAGAAAACATGTCTTCTTGATTTCCGACCAAGTAAGACTCAAACCAATCTGCTCGGCTACAGAGACCAGCTAGAATACAAAAATTGTGCATGTAAAAAGTTGGGATACTATACTCTCCAGATATCGAAAAACAAATGCGCTGAGTAGACTTAGCGAATGCTCAGCATGCGCGGATCTAGAAGGGGCCAGGGGGTCAGTTTCCCCCCTGTAAAATCACAAAAACATATGTTTTAGCGATATTGGTCTGAACCCCTGAACAATCACGAAGCTACCAAGCACGCTTTTTTAGTATGACCAATATCGGCCCGCCAGCGAAACGCCATTTAGATGGCGTTTCGCTGGTGGGCCGATGATGGCTCGCTTAACAAGTATTTAGTCATCAAAAAAGTTTTCAAAGTTGGAACCCCTCTGACAAAACTTTCTGGATCCGCTCATGCACAGGATGGTCTGCGCCTTTTTTGTTCGCATGCAATAAAATCAAAAGGATCATTGACACTTGCTACGGGTAAATGCCTATGGTTTTCAGAAAAATTAAAGTTTGTCAATCGTCCCTTTCTTCACCTTGAAGCTACCCTGACCTGAGTACTTCCGTTTTCGATATTAAATGCTTTTAAGATGTAAAATTCTGGGTAGAACAATCAGTTTTACATTAAGATATACACTTGCCCAAAGTTCTAAGCGATCACCTTAAAATCACCATGTATTTGTCCTATTAACACGGGCATTTGGTTCTTCATTAATTTCACGTGAAACATCATGAAACATCAAAATCGTGCCAGTATCGACATGTACGCCTTGGCTTTAAGTTGCCATTGAAAATTTATAATGGCTTGTATGTCCATCGAAGAACGGGGTCGTGTAGTGGGCATGGTGTCAGCAGGGTTGTCCCTGAGACAGGTTAGTGTTTTGATAAAAAATAAAGAAGCTTACAGACAATTTGTTACTTTCTTCGGAAACGTGTTGCCTTTCAAACTCAAAGACCTTTTGTATACTGAGTTTGTGACATTTCAAAATCGCTTTTTGATTATTACAATGCCAAACAAACATCTAATGTCTTAATTTCCAGGTAGCCCAAACTCTTAACCGAAGTGTATCGTGTATCCAGAAGCTGTGGGCAAAATTCAGGCAAACAGGGACCGTTGCTGATCAACAACGTCGGGCCAGAAGGCGAGTGACAACCAGGAGACAGGACAGACACGTCATTTGGTCACATCGACGCGCACAATTTACCGCAATCGCTAGTACTGCAAGGGGTATCAGTGGTAGACACAATCGCCAGATTAGTGCCCAGACTGTCATTAATCATCTTCGCTCTGCTGGCTAGTCCTGCCGTCGACCAGTAAGAGGGATCGTGCTTCATCAACGACACCGGATAGCAAGATTGGCGTGGGCAAGGCGTCACATTAGGTTTACAATGGCAGATTGGGCAAATGTTCTGTTCGTTGATGAAACCAGAATCTCGCTTCGTGGAAATGATGGCAGAGCCCAAGTGTACCGTGCGCGTGGCGAACGATTCAATGAAAAATGTGTGGTTGAAACTGAACCCTTTGGTGGTGGCTCTATCATGATGTTTCCTGGCATATCGATGCACACCAAAACACCCATTGTTCGCCTTCAAGGAGCGCTACCATAATGATATCCTCCTGTCGTTGGTTATACCGCATGTCAGAGCGAACAGAGGGATGATTCTTATCTTGCCCAGGATAATGCCCCCTGTCATTCCGCTCGCACCACGCAGCAGCTTCTACGAGCTAATAATGTCAGACTACTTGATTGGCCTGCAAAGAGCCCGGATTTAAATCCAATCGAACATGTTTGGGACTTACTTAAAAGACGTGTAAGGTAATTACGACAACTGAAGACACTAGCTCAGTTACAACATGACGTCAAACAGATTTGGAGGCAAATTACACAACCAACTATTCAGAACTACATTCGCTCTATGCGACAACGATGTCGAGCCGTTATAGACGCAAATGGTGGTCATACCATGTATTAGAAAGGCATGAATAATTGAAAGCTACTTATGTGAACTTGGAAACTAGGGGTACTGCTACGTTTCCGGTCATAGAATGACAATGATTAAGTTTTTCAGTATGATTTTTGTATGACATCTCTCAATACAAGATGTCAAAACATGAAATTAAAACTAGTTAAAAATGATTAAAATTTTTGTTTAAAATTTGGAATTGCTAGGTGACCGCTTAGAAGTTTGTGTGAGTGTATATAAGAATTCGAAAACATTTTTTAAAATATCACCCCCCGTGGGTATTTTAGTGTAGTGTGTATTTTACACATTGTATGGAAGTGGCTTGCTGGCACAAGGGGGAGAAAGATGTTCAGCAGCCCAAAAACCCAGGGCCTAAGCCCATAAAATGCCTTTTCTACCAAATAAGAAACTAATGACAGTAATGAAGTTCTCTAAAACCAACCTCCTAAATTGCTTTGTATTCTGTGCTAGTTTGATATAAAGTACTTAAAGATTAAAAGTAGAATAAGCAAGGTTTTATGCATTTTTTTCATAAGAAAAAATCTCACTGTTATTAAATGACACATTATTATGCAAACGTCCTGTACTTATCTATTTGCATGCTAGAGAATTGTTCATGTTTTTATTTTTGTCTGCTGACTTTCTTCAAAATTAAGTTTATAAACCACCCAGGACCACAATCAGAGTGTCAAACAGTTTGGATCCAGATCAAGACCGACATTCTATTGGTTTTCATCTGGGTTCAAACTGTTTGCAAAAGGCTATTGGCAGACGACTAGAAGGGGCCAGGGGGTCAGTTCCCCCCTGCAAAATCACAAAAATATATTTTTTAGCGATATTGGTCCGGACCCCTGAACAATCACGAAGCTAACAAGCACGCTTTTTTTAGTATGACCAATATCGGCCCGCCAGCGAAACGCCATTTAAATGGCGTTTTGCTGGTGGGCCGATGATGGCTCGCTTAACAAGTTTTTAGATCCTCTCTCCCCTCAACAAAAAAAGTTTTCAAAGTTGGAACCCCTTTGACAAAACTTTCTGGATCCGCTCATGCACAGGATGGTCTGCGCCTTTTTTGTTCGCATGAAATAAAACCAAAAGGATCATTGACACTTGCTATGGGTAAATGCCTATGGTTTTCAGAAAAAATAAAGTTTGTCAATCGTCCCTTTCTTCACCTTGAAGCTACCCTGACCTGAGTACTTTATGGCTGTGAAATCCGTTTTCGATATTAAATGCTTTTAAGATGTAAAATTCTGGGTAGAACAATCAGTTTTACATTAGGATATATATAAGAATTCGAAAACATTTTTTAAAATATCACCCCCCCCCCCGTGGGTATTTTAGTGTAGTGTGTATTTTACACATTGTATGGAAGTGGCTTGCTGGTATAAGGGGGAGAAAGATGTTCAGCAGCCCAAAAACCCAGGGCCTAAGCCCATAAAATGCCTTTTCTACCAAATAAGAAGCTGCTGACAGTAATGAAGTTCTCTAAAACCAACCTCCTAAATTGCTTTGTATTCTGTGCTAGTTTGATATAAAGTACTTAAAGATTAAAAGTAGAATAAGCAAGGTTTTATGCATTTTTTCATAAGAAAAAATCTCACTGTTATTAAATGACACATTATTATGCAAACGTCCTGTACTTATCTATTTGCATGCTAGAGAATTGTTCATGTTTTTATTTTTGTCTGCTGACTTTCTTCAAAATTAAGTTTTTAAATATAAACCACCCAGGACCACCATCAGAGTGTCAAACAGTTTGGATCCAGATCAAGACCGACATTCTATTGGTTTTCATCTGGGTTCAAACTGTTTGCAAAAGGCTATTAGCAGACGACAAAATTATCCACTGGCATGCAAAGAGTTATAACAGGTAAATACTTTAGTGTTCAAAATATTGCCTCATGTAGGGATATACATGCATCACGTATACCATACTGTAAATATTAGGACACTTTAAATACATTCAACATGTTATGCCCTTTAAACAAAGCAAAAGTAATATTCAAAGGATCTAGTTTGAATCAGTTTTACTTTCCAATGCATAATGGGACACTTTCATTCCTTCAAAAATATTCATTTCTTTTGTTTGAGCTTTCAGTTTTGTATTATTTACGGTACATGTAGTCAAAAATGTACAGGTAACTTCTAAAATACCTCCCCAAAATCATTTTATTACAAAACATATTTTGGTTTTAAAACAATTTCATCAATTATCGTGATTTGTTAATACTCTGCACATGGTATGTTCAATAGATATCACCATGCCTACCAAATAAATCAAGAAAACGTGCAGAAATCACTTTTTAAAGCACTTTTTATTTTCACGAAATTTCAGACCCCCTCCCTTTCTACCCGCCATAACTCTCGAGTGCGTAGGAATTTTGAAAATATTTTGCTAGCTGGCTCTTGCCATTAAATTCACCTATTGCACTGATACTACATGCACCACACTAGAAGCTCAAAAGCAGCGTTCTGGAATCAGAAAAATAGGCGTATAAGGCCCAAACCGTCAATGATCCTTTCACACGTCGATGCCTATTTTATACGTGTTCTGCGATTTTCGCAGCAAATATGCATTTACAATGTGTTCTGTTGAACCGCTAATTTCACATTTCGCAAATTTCACACTTTGAAAAATTGGTACCAATTCTTCACAACGCGTGAAAAATTGGTACCAAAACGTCACATATTTCATACCAATATTTCACATTTGTGAAATTTGCGCTCCTAGTGAAATTATATGCAGCATACGCGCAATCTTCACATCGATAAAATACCTCCCAAATCTGCTGCATTTAGCATTCGATTCCAATTCTTCACATATATGTCAGGATTTTATAACGTGGTTCAAACAGGTTACCGATAAATTTCATATGTTTTACAGTTAAAAAATTCTTGGACAAGACTGCAAATCGATTATATGAGCCGTGTCGCGAGAAAACGTTTCTTTGGAGTTCATGCTCCAGATTCGCCAGCTTGTGTCCATGTAGATACAGAAACAAACACTAGTCTTTTAATTTTAGATTGAGAATCTTTGTTTTTTTTTTCTCAATCAGTGCAGGAAAATTTTCAATCAGTGTAGCAAAGAAACATAGGCCCTGGTCCAGCTATATATTTACAGAGCTAATCTGCGCCTTTTATCATATGCTAAAATGATATTTTCTCAGGGTGAGGCTTGTACATAGGTTAAGGAGAGCTAGATTCAGATTTTCCACAAGTTCATATATCTTTGAATGGTGGATCCCCTTTTTTAACTCACGTTGTGGTCATACCTAGATGTCCGTCCTGCCAGCTACCCACCCGTCCTACCGTCGTCCGTCAAAAATAGCTTCCTCCTAAACCACTGGGTGGAATCTCACCAATCTTCACTGGGTTGATCGATCCCTTTTCAATCTTGTTCAAAGATTTCAACTTTATGTAGAAATCTGGTTGCCTTGTCAGCCAAAAGAAAACACTCTAAAATATTGTCAAAACTTCTGGTCAGATTTCAAAAGAATTAGGCACAAATGGTCCGTGGGACACCCTCTACCAATGTTGTTCAAATTAATTGACTGTTTTAAAAATATGACCGCCAGGTGGCGTAACCAGTTTTTCTATGTCAATATTGGAGACACTTTTTTTTTTATCTGAAATAGAAAGACCTAGTAAGAAAGACAACACTTGTAGAGCCACAATATGCTTCATACACAATATGCTCTCTCAATTCTTCACAGGTGTGAAGAACTGGTACCGATTCTTCACATTTGTGAAAATTGAGAAGTAAATTCTTCACATCTGAGAAAAATCGAACCAGTCCTTCGCAGATGACACGAATACGTACCAATTATTCACAGTTAAAAATGAGAAAGATGTGAATTTTAGCACAAATGTTAGACAACCAAAATTATCGAATTTGACCATACGCAAATTTCACATTTTTCAAAAGTGACGTTGTGGTACCAATTCTTCACACGGTGTGAAATTTGCGACATGTGAAATTTGCGGTTCAACAGTGCTCGCTAAGAGTAGAGTTACGTAGTTGGTCACGTTATGGTACTTTATTCATCTGATTGGACAATTACATGTATAGGGTTTTCTTTCATATTTTTAACTGTGTTATGTTTCGTCACCCTACTCTTAACTAAAGGATTAGCTTGGTCAACGGGAAGAAAACACCCCAAAACACCTTTTCTATATGTTGAATAGCAGAAACAAAGTTAACTACCCATATTTTCAAACCAGTAATTGTCCAATGTGAAAAGCATTTTTGCGGATAGTTCGAGGGCCGAACCAAATACCTTTCCCACGGAAACCATATAATTTCATTGAAATTTTTATCTGGCCATTTTTGTTAAGACTGTTCGAGATCCTTTTGAAATTTAGGGAAATAAATATTAAGTAAATAAATAGATAAACAAACAAAAGACTTTAAGCTGTGTTTTAACTAAATGGAAAGGGCCCTAAACTCCACTATAATCTGGGCAGATTGACTAAATAGAGGATCTTACATGAGTGCTCATGTTATATTGAATTTATTAAACGAGTTGGGGAAAAGCGATAAAATGCGAGGCTTGCCGAGCATTTTATCTCTTTTTCGCAACGAGTTTAATAAATTCAATAATACAAGAGCATGAATGTTAGATTCTATTTATCATATGACAAATACTTTGAAATCTCATTTCTGGCGTAAAAAGTTATAATTCTGTCATTATGATCGCAACGTTGTTGTTGTTGTTGTGTTTGTGTTTAACGTCCCACCAACAGCTAAGGTCATATGGAGACGGGGCCTCGGCTTAAAGTCTTATCCGACAGACTGGTGAAGCCGGGAATCGAACATGCGACCCCTGGTTTACAAGGCAAGCGGTTTATCCATTACACCAGCGGCTCCTCGCAACGTTGTTATGGACGTCATAACGTTTCCCGTAAATCTTTACACTACTAGTGGTTTATCGATTTTATTGAATGGCGTCATTTCACTACCAGACGCGACGTCATACAATAAAAGTATGTAAAGTTAACTCCATACATTATCCACGCTTGCATTAGATACAAATGTATATAATCCTTTGAAGAAGGGGGACACAATTCTCACATATAGTCCTGAACCCAACAAAACAAGCACCTCAACACATGCATATGTCTGTTGAATAATCATCAGTTTAGAAAACAAAATCCCTCCATTATGTTCATCACAATAAGTATTTATGATGTCTACAATCTGTACTGCAGTAAGCGTAAAAATTCTGTTTTCATTTTTGAGCGAATTAAGCTGAATGAATTTTCCCATACTTATCAATTGGATCAGTCCTTTTCTGTTTTTAAGAGTTTTTGGGTGGTATTGTTTATATTTATTCTTTGTTTAAATTCTCGGAACATTGTTTAAGCCATTATACCGATTCAATAGCAAAATAATGACCACGACGAGTCTTCTGATTCGAAGTCAGACGCCTTATCCATTAGGCCACGCGGCCAGTGATATTCAAAAGAATTGTTACCATTATGTGTGATGGATGGATGGACAAAAAACGGACAGAGTGACAGACAAGCCGAAAGCATTATTTCCCCTTAACAAGTAGGGGGTATAAAAACCAAGTGAGAGGGAACATCGTCTCCTTAAGTTGCATCAACCAGAGAAGTTTCGAGGCCATGATTCTAATCGGTAAACGTGGCATCGCAAGGGTTGGGAACACAAAACAAACACAAATTGAGAGAGTAAACACTATGCATGGTTTTACACTATTTCTTTGCGATGCATAAAAACTGACCGTCTCGACATTACCATTTACACAAAAAATAAAAATAAGACTTAAAAGCTGCTAAGCTGCTAAAGCAAAAAAGTATCATGTTAACAGTGCATAGCACAAATAACAGAATTACCTCACATAATATAGTTATGTCGTTTGCATTTGTATTCTGATGGATTTTACTAAAAGCGATTGTCCAATAATAATAATAATATATTATACTTTAAGGGGCCAGTGTTTGGCATTTCCCAATCATGGTGTATTATCTGTCCCTGGTGGTCGTTTATACCTTAAAAAAATAGTATATACATTGATAAAATGCAGCATCATGATGTACATTGACAAATGCAGCATCATGCTGCATTTCGTCTGGGTCTTCAGTGTTTGATAAAGTACCGATTCAGGGGCTTCCAGAAAACAAAAGTTTTATTTAAATAATGACCACGACGAGACTCGAACTCGCAATCTTCTGATTCGAAGTCAGACGCCTTATCCATTAGGCCACGCGGCCGATGATATATGTATGTTTTGTGTTTGGTCATTGTTGTTATATAGGTTTTAGCAAAGCATTTATCAGTTACCTCTCATATCAACTGCATTGTTGCGCGTTGCCTGATAAACGTTGTCTATCTCACGGCATGTTGCCTTTATCAGGTCATGATGACGTTGCACTTTTTGAATGACGTCGCTAATGACGCTGAATCAACATACAAATCGAAAATGACGTCATAATCGCTAGTTTGAAGAGTGAAACAATGGGTTAACTGATAAATAGAATACCAGGTTCGCGCCTTTTGATATCAAGTTTACCAGGCTCGGCTTTGAGAACGCTTGTTGAATCGCTCGGCAAGCCTCGCGATGTCAACAAGCGTTCTCAAAGCCTTGCCTGGTAAACTTGATATCAAAAGACACTCACCTAGTATTCTCTATTTATCTCGCTAAGGAATAGAGAGTCGGTTGATTTCTTTTAATCGCATTATTGCATTTTTGTGTGTAGTTAGTTTGTTTTGTAATATCTCTTCCCCTGGGTGCCATGGTTTGGTCTGTAATTGTAGCATTCCTGTGCGTAGCTACTTATTTTTGTACAGGACATTTTTTCATAGTGTGACCGATCATTAATGAGTTTACATACTATTAGAGTGCTCATGTATTATTGAATTTATTAAAAGAGTTGAGGTAACAGGGATAAAATGTGAGGCTTGCCGAGCATTTTATCGCTTTTTCGCAACGAGTTTAATAAATTCAATAGTACAGGAGCACGAATGTTAGATTCTATTTATCATATGACATTAAGATTACTTTGAAATCTCATTTGCGTAAAAAAGTTTAAGATTTTGTCATTTTGTACGCAACGTTGTTATATAAAGTTATTTCATAACGTTACCAAAATGTGTAAACCAGTTATGGTTTATCGATTTTAATTTTGTTATTTCACTCCTAGACGCGCCATATTATGATAACAATAACAAAATCATTTAACATTTAGTGAGAAAAAGTTAACTTCATGCCGCATTGTTAAAGTTTGCATTCTTTTTCGCAGAGACAGTTATTTGTTGTTTTTGTTTTACCAATAGCACAATCAAGGGCCAGTAATCCAACCTCCTCCCTCTGCTGTCCGTTTTGTTATTAGCTTAAACTTTATTTCATTTGTACAATAAATAAATACTAAAGCAACACAGTAATAATATATATGTTCTGCGCAAAGTGAGATCTCTGGACAATTCTGTAATTGTCCTGCGCAAAGTGAGAATTCCTACTTTGGCCGACAGAGTGAGCATTCTTACTTTGTGTGGTTCTATTCCGCAATTGTCCGTGCGCAAAGTGGGAATCAGGACAAAGTGAGAATATTTATCGATCGTAACGTGAATATGTATTTTTTTGTAAACCCTGGTATGTGAAAATAACATATCACTCGTTTTCAAACTCCAAATTCATAAGCAAAATCAGCCTTTCAAAACTTGATTGAATTATTATTTGTCTGTCCTATATTCTGACTGCATTATGTTGCAATAGATGTACCACGACCTCTGAGTAATGACATTTGGGGTTTTCTATTTCAAAAGATCGATGCAGAATGCGTAAAATGAGATAGAACATTTTTTTTTTCAAATCTTTTATAATCAATATAAATAAATGTCTGAAACCATTTTTTCTAGAACTATATTGTCTACTATAGGCCTCCAACATAATGTTTATGACATACACGACATGTACGCTGGGTAGAGTTCGAGGGTTTGAGTGTTCTTGATCTCCAGGCCTCGAGGTTATAAAGCTTGAGTTCATTCTCAGACTCAAAATAAAGCGCAATGATTGGCTGTTTGCGGACACGTGTCCGCAAGCAGCCAATCATTGCGCTTTATTTTGAGTCTGAGCTTGTACTCAAGTTTTATAACCTCGAGGCCTGGTGTATTTTTATTTTGCACAGGCTAATTTCTTCGAGAAAACTTCATCTTTTTGTTTTAGTGCCAATATGGCTGTGGTTTGTGATTATTGCATTTTCACCCTTCCATATGTTCAGTAGGGCAGTGACGCTGGGTAGAGTTCGAGGGTTTGAGTCTTCCTGATCTCCTGGTGTATTTTTATTTTGTGAGATACGTTGATGACTAAACCAAAAAAAAAACGTTTTAAGGACCCCCGTGACAAAAAAAAAAACTGCAGATGACAACAAAGCTGGCGAAATTCGCCAACTTGCAAAGCATTAGTTAATCAAAGGTGGGTCACATAGTGCCGGCCTGGGTATGTCCGGTAGAATGCCAGTACACTGACACTTCACTTGGGTTGTTGGAAATACACAAGAGGTGATAATCTTTCTGCATCGTCCAAACTTATAACCTGCACAGCGACAGCTGAAAAACAAAACAGAGGTGTCAGCATGATGCATATACTGTAAATTCGGAAATTTTCGCGAGGATTTTATTTTCGCGAAACTTCGCTTATGCAGACAGCCTTGAAAAGGGTCATGTCTACCTGTCAACAGCTTATTTTAGTTCTAAAAAGTACAGCCTTAAACGTCATACAACATTCCTTTTAGGTTAACACCAGGGAAAGAGTGCATCGGTCGTTTAGTGTCGCACTTTACGAAAAATTTGCTAAAATATCGTTGTATTTGACCAAACATTCTTTATAATGCATTTACATTCGACAAGTCCCCCGGGAGATATTACAAACCTTGGTCTTCGCGCTCGTTTTTTTTTCATCGCCCTCCACACCCAGGGAGCGGAAGTGACCGGACAATTGCGAGTGAACGGAAAAATACGGCACTTGCGACGTTGTACATTGGAGGATCAGTCACTTGCTCTCAAAAGAAAACACAGGGTGCATAAATATGTCAACACAGCAACCATTTGTGTGTCTGTCATGAATTTATTCATACTCACGTAAGTACCCAGATAATTATCCTGTAAATAGGTAATATTAAAACTGATATTTGTAATCGTTCTCTTAAAAATAATGACACTGATCAGTCCATTGATGCTTCGTTTCAATGTGATCACTTTGTAAAGTTGGAATGAAATATAGCATAACAATAAAGTTTGTACGTTCTTCTTATTTATCTACCTTCTACAATTACATATCATGTTTATTATTGAATAAAAGTTGCTGAAAGAGTGTTAACTGGAATAATATGTAACGACTTGTCATGCCACCTTTTTACATCATGTGAACAGGCACTTGACAGTAAACTGAACGGGTGCTTGTGATCTAGGCTGTCTTTATTGAACGGGCACCTGCCATCATTAACACATTTAGTTGAAATGAGTATTGCTATATTTTGGTACCAATTTGTTTTTCCAAACTACAGATAGTCTTCATATCGTTAATATTACATGCTTTGAAGTAAATATAAAACAAAAACTTTTTATTCAGCATGAATCCATTTAGTACTGGTTTGTTTTAATTATGCACCCTGATAGGAGACAAAGCATCCATTTTGCCTGCCCTGGTATTATAGTACACGAAGCGGTGTGTACAGTCCAGCCTTTTGGAGTTTGAGTTTTTGATTTCCAAACTTGACTATCATCCTTTAAATGAGATGGTCATTAAACCTTTTGTTTTACATACTCTGCTTATTATTGATTCCAGCAGGACAGTTATCAATTTCTGGAGGGTACTTATAGTCTTTAAATACTTAAAGTAAGGCTGCAAAGGGGGAAAATTGTGATTAGGATAAATAGCCATCACTCAATGTCCACAGCATTAAGCCCTGGACATTAAGCAACTAACCAAATAGACAAATGTGCATGGTTTGGCTGTTTTTGGTCGTAATGTTGCAATTTCATCTTTATGCAATGTGCATTTATATTGTTTTGTGTAAACATTATGGGACATGATCAGACTGCTACTTTATGGTAATTTGGGAACAGCCTAATCAGGGTACATAGTGTGAGCTTTCATATGATCAAGCGCAATTGGATATATTATAAAACAGCCAACAGTTTCAGGACAAAATATAAACATGATCAGGCGTTATAAATTATGAATCAGTTGAAAAGATGTGATGTTTTCCATAATAATTTAGAATTTCTTAATTGCTTTCCTTATATTTTGTAAAAAAAATCGTAAACGTAACACCCATGTCAGTGTATCAGTGAGACAGTTCTTAATATCAACAACATATCTTTCTCTAGGAAAAAATAAACCTTATTTAAATCGTTGTCTGCCCTCAAAGCTGCTGATACACTTTCTAATTCTATATTGCAAACGATATGGACTCATAAAAGGCTTCCAAGACAAACGTTATTGACCATAGAACCTGTCCCCTCCTCTTGGGGGATTTTTGTCACTCTGATTTCCTGATACTACAATATATATGGCACAGAATGAGGTATGTTAGCTCTCAGAGAAAAGTCACATTATTATGTAACATCAAACTAATATATGTTACCCAAAATGTCTTCAATAATATTTGGTGCCAATGTTAAGGTACTCTTAGGCATATTTACATAATTCTTTAAGCTTGTATGTGCCCTTTTATTGCAGGATGGCTTTTAAAAGCGTTTTTCATCAAGCAGAAGTGTGTTAATTACATTACATTACGTTACATACGTTATATTTGTGAACTACACTCTATAAATTATTGATTTCTTTTTTAATATCTTTATTTGATAAACTTTGATGCATATTTTAGTTCACAATACCATGACCCTTACAGGCATTTTACTGCCAAATGCAAAACTGCAAACAGTTCGATTCATTCACAGGATTATAAGAGTTATAAGCTGCTGGGTATGATAACCCAAAATCGAATGTTTTATAAGGTAAAGACCTTTTCATTGAAATTGAGCACACAATCCTATCTGTAAGCATTTAAACACTTCAAATAATATGAAAATTCTATTGATAAAGAATAGTATAAGGCGACATTTACTATTTTCTGGTGTATATTATCATTATGTTGTTTGTTTATGTTATGAGTAGTATATATTACTTACTTTAATACATTCTATTGAATGCCTATTACTTGCTATTAATTATACATCATGAGGTGTTTAGATTTATTTAAATTTAATTTTACACTAAATATATATAGCTACTAGCTTGTACAAAATAGAACTTTATATCTATTATTAAAAGTCATTAATAATCATATTCATCTTTGCAAAACATAGTGTTTTTTAACTTTTTAAAAATAACAACATGATTTTATTGGTTTGTTCAAAGATATTGGGTTTTAAATTCTTAATAATGTGGATATGGTAGAATTCAAGTAACAGCCGAATTAATACACTTCCGACGTTCTGTCAACTTTTTAAGGTAACATATATTATGACATAAAACAAATGATATGGTTCTATATTTGTCCTAAATGTCATAAATAATTAAATTTTAGCCTGAAATGCTAAGATACGTTGTATTAAGATTGCTGTAATATTTATTTGAAATGATTGATTAAGTTAAGGTTTAATATACAAGTTAACAAAATTTCAGTCATATCAGGGCTCCTCACAGAGGAAAGGAGAAAGAACAGAAGAATATGATAGACTAAATGTCCCCACAAAAACTAAGCTTGTCTCATGTGAAACAAATCTCATCCTGCCAGCATGCAAAATATGATGGGCCATCTCTCTGAAAGCTGTGACAGAGATAGCACCTCTCTTTGCTAATAAAACTGTAAAAAAATATGTGTCTTTTACATTGGTATCCTGGGTCAGGTGTGGTACTTGATTGTATCGATTCCTGATCTTTGCACCCTTACTTACTTTTATTAGATACAATTATACTGCAAGTCATTTGCGTTCAATTAAAAACTACATGTAAGAATAAGAACTAATTTGACATCACTTTAGAATTCCTATATTTTAAGGTAACGTAGTAAACTTTGATATTGCAGGGTATCTGCTAAGGAGCTAGCATATTTTTTTATGGATTATATGAAGAGTTTTTTGAAGACCATAATGGACAAAGCCTCAGAGGTCTTTTGACAGTCATACTATATATTAATATATTTGAAGTTAAGCAACATATCTAACAGTATTATTATAGATGAAGATTGTTTTGCTGCATACTGTTAATTTTTGATGAATTTGTTTAAGAGCGTTCAATGCGTTCAAGAGAGCATGATGATTAATAAGAATGAGATCTGACACTTTTATTTGCACAATAGAATTTGAAACTGAAATAGGGTAATAGAGTTAAGATGGCTGTAACACAGTAAACCCCAAACTGTCAGAAACTAGCATGGGCCATTTTGCATCTTGTACTTTATCTACATTTTTATGCAGTTTTTGAAAATCATAGTGTATAAAATATCCCCTCAATGGGGGAGGGTTACCATAAGCATATTTTTATGTTTCATACATTACTATTTGCATTATGGTTTCAAGATAAGCATGCTACTCAAGTATAATAAACTGCAGGTAATCATGGCTGCTGAATATATATGTGTGTGTTTTTAAACCTCATGGTAGCTTTTTTTCCAAATGCCTAAAACACTCTAAAAGGTAGGAAGCTGGTATTTGCAGTTTTGGTTAGGTTACTTAATTGTCTTTGAAGCATCATCAAAAATTAGACACAGTAAACAATAATAAACATTTCAGGGGATTCAACAAGCATAAAATATTCCCAGAAATAGGGTAGTAATGCAAATGTAACATAAGTACATACGTAATAGTATGTTACATTATTACATCACACTTGTCAGAGAGCAATTTTTTTTAAATGTAAGACATTGGGCTTCATGGAAATCAGAGTCAACAAAATCCCCCCTGTGTGTGTCGTAGGGTGGGGGAAGGGGTTGGATCAGACCCATACCTATCCCATGGCCTATTAGTCTGGATTACATTCAAGATCGTGCTTCATATTAATTCTAATGAATGAAATATGGGTCAGCTTATGACATTTTGGAATGAGATTTAAGTTGCTCTTTAAGGATCAATGTTTGGTTTCATATGATCAAAAATAGCCTGTAGTGTGGGTGTATATATATATATATATATATATATATATATATATATATATATATATATATATATATATATATATATATATATATATATATATATATATATATATATATATATATATATATATATATATATATATATATATATATATATATATATGCAGGAGTCGATATAGCAGACAGCATTTAAGAACAAACGTTTCTTGATAGGTAAAGGTGAAATATTGGCACTGGTATGCATAAAATGAGAAAAATTATTTAGCCCTCGGTATACAAGTGACCGTTCAGTAAAGTTGCAGTTGTCATGTACAATCCGTAAGGGAATGACAGCAAGTGACTGAACGGTGCAATGCTCCCACGTGTGTTATGTTTTCGCCATTTGCCATGCTCAGGTTTTGTTTTGACAAAAATATTAGTGTTTTCTTAGAAAGTACTAATATTAGAAGAGTAAACTCCTAATGACAGTGAATTTGCGTTTTTATGCGCGTTTGTTTCATGTTTGAAAATTAGAAAATCAATCACCCGTTTTTGATAAACAAGTGATTAGAATTCAAATTCACTGAACATGGACAATGAAATAGGATTCCAATCCAGCCAGAAAGTATCCCACAAATACAACTTACCTTCTAGACGCAAAACACGCATATGCTGGGTTTTTCGTGTAATAAAAAGAAGTTTGTTTATGGTGTAAATGAGTAATCAATACCGCAAGTGACCAACCGTCCAATGTACAACACCGCAAGTGCCGTTACTTGTCGTACACTCGCAATTGCCCAGTCACTTCCGCTCGCTGGGTGTGACCCTCACGATCTGGTGAACGTCAAAGCATAAAAAAATGTTTGATTCTTATATTATTTACTTCCGGGTTTGAATGGTTTGCCAGGGGTCTGAAAATTTAAATTAACAGTACACATATACAACTACAGCTTTCAGACTGCGATAAAAAGCTTTTTATTAATTTCCATTGAGACGGTTGACTGATATTAGTCCATACAATATGGGCAACCCCTTAAGTTTGAACAGCTCGCAGATTATTCATTATAATGGTTTTAGCATTGGAATTTTACAGATATGAGCCTCCAATGATCTCATCGGTTACATCTTGATCTGATAGAATCATGTCTACATATACTTGAATTGAAGATACTCTGACCTAGAATGATCTGTCACCTTGCCCCAAGGTTATTTATAAAACTTTTTTTAGACTCAACTCAACTGAGCGCGAAATTTCAACTGCTCACAAAAACTAAAATACCGACAAATGAATAAGTGTATTGCCTTAAGCCTCTCAGACGTTGTATTTGTCATGCTGATAAATGTTAAAATGCCAACAATTATTGACATTTTAACATTTTTGAGCAGGATAAGTTTCGTGCTCAGCTGAGTTAAGCATGGAAAAAGTTCTATAGCCTCGGGGCTTGATTTGAAACATAATAACATTGAAAAAGCCCATTTCTCTCTCAGACTATTACCATATTGTTTCTTTTATGTGACGATCATATTTAGCCATAATGCCGTATTTTTCCTAAAAAAATGGAGGAATTTATCAAAAATATCATGCTTTCTGATGCAGTCATGACATCGAGCTCTTAATTAGCCTCGACGAGCGAAAACCTGACTTTGTTGCATGCGAACAACAAATGCGCAGACCAGTATGTGCATTCGCATCTTTATTTTCGCTCTCTGAAAAGAGTTGTAGCTACATGTAGGTTTGCAACATGCCAACTCAAATATTTTAGCTTGTCCATGTAGATGAGCAGGCTGGTTTTAGCATGGCTGTCGCAAACTCCAAAGTCAGTAAAACTTGCGACGAGGCCCATATTAACACAATTGAGCATGAACTTAATCCTACTCATAAATGTTAAAATGCCAACAATTGTTGGCATTTTAACATTTATAAGCAGGATAAATACAACGTCAGAGAGTTTTAATTTTAAGCTGCAAAGTCTGTTACTTTTGATCTTCTATGTTAAGAATTTTTTAAGAACACAGTAATATAGCTAAAAATTGGGTAAACATTTTACCAGCTTTGTTCACCTTAACACATTATCACTATCAATGGTACAGAATTTATGTTAAACATTAACTGTCTAGAATTTTTTAAAGGACGTAAATAAATACCAAAAAGAGAAAAGCAACTGTAAGATAATTCACATTGCCATGCAATTTTCAGCTATAGTAAATAGATCAATAGTGAAAGCAAAGCTTAGTTCTATTTTTACAAATGATTTAAAAAGAAAATATTGTTATAGTATTATTTCCGAAAATGTTCATTGCAGACTTGGTCACTTTAAAGCCAGAAAAATCCTTTTTATCACAATTGTATCTTTTATGACAAATTTGAATTTCATGCTCAGTTGAGTTGAGCATAAAAAGTTTTATAACCAGTTCTTTCGCTGTTCTCTCAGACAAAGCAGGGATATAAAGACTAATTTAAGGCCATTTTTTAAGGCTAATCGCTTAGTGAAAAAGCACCTAGTAAGAGCAGAGATATGGTTTACAGCATTGAGAGTTCACAGGCAGTGTTATATTGCCAGATGAATAAACAACAACACAACAATAAGAGATATAGATAAAGGTTTAGGCATATAAAACCCTAAACTGCGCATGCATGTTTTTAAGAATGGCTTTAGGCATATACGATAAGAACAAAAATCTCATGAGCTAGCCTATATTAATTTTCCAGAAACATACATCACTTTCATATTAAGTTTCTGGAAATATTTATCACTTTCATATAAATTTTCCGGAAACATACATAACTTTTTATTTTCCAGAAACATTCCTCACTTTTATATTAATCTTCCAGACACAAACATCACTTTCATATTAATTTTAATACATCACTTTGATATTAATTTTCTGGACACATACATCACTTTTGATTTTCCAGAAACATATATCACTTTCATATTAAATTTCTAGAAACATACATCACTTTCATATTAAATTTCAAGAAACATATATCACTTTCATATTAAATTTCTAAAAACATACATCACTTTCATATTAAATTTCTAGAAACATACATCACTTTCATATTAAATTTCAAGAAACATATATCACTTTCATATTAAATTTCTAAAAACATACATCACTTTCATATTAAATTTCTAGAAACATACATCACTTTCATATTAAATTTCAAGAAACATACATTACTTTCATATCAATTTTCCAGAAACATACATCACTTTTTAATTTTCCAGAAACACCCCTCACTTTTATATTAATCTTCCAGACACAATCATCACTTTCATATTAATTTTAATACATCACTTTGATATTAATCTTCTGGAAACATACATCACTTTCATATCAATTTTCCAGAAACATACATCACTTTTTAATTTTCCAGAAACATACCTCACTTTTATATTAATCTTCCAGACACAAACATCACTTTCATATAAATTTTCTGGAAACACACATCACTTTTAATTTTCCAGAAACATACATCACTTTCATATTAAACTTCCTTACATCACTTTTATATTAAATTTCTAGAAGCATACATCACTTTCATATTTAATTTCTAGAAACATACATCACTTTCATATCAATTTTCCAGAAACATACATCACTTTTAATCTTCCAGAAACATACCTCACTTTTATATTAAGTTTCCAGAAACATACATCACTTTCATATTTAATTTCTAGAAACATACATCACTTTCATATCAATTTTCCAGAAACATACATCACTTTTAATTTTCCAGAAACATACCTCACTTTCATATTAAACTTCCGGAAACATACATCACTTTGATATTAAATTTCTAGAAACATACATCACTTTGATATTAAATTTCTAGAAACATACATCACTTTGATATTAAATTTCTAGAAACATACATCACTTTGATATTAAATTTCTAGAAACATACATCACCTTGATATTAAATTTCTAGAAACATACATCACTTTCATATTAAATTTCTAAAAACATACATCACTTTCATATTAAATTTCTAGAAACATACATCACTTTCATATTAGTTTTCCGGATACATACATAACTTTCATATTAATTTTCCAGAATTAACAATCACTTTCAAATTAATTTTCTGAAAACATACATCAGTTTCATAGTAATTTTCCAGAAAGATATTTCACTTTCATATTAATTTTCCAGAAACATACATCACTTTTATATTACTTTTCTGGAAACATACATCACGTTCATCCGTTTTCCGTAAACATACATTTTTTTCATACCAATTTTCCAGACACATATACCACTTTCATATACATTTTTTCGGAAACATACACCACTTTTATATAAATTCTCCAGAAAATTACCTCAATTGAATATCAATTTTCTGGAAACATACCTCAATCACATATTAATTTTCCTGAAACATACCTCAATTGAATATAAATTTTCTGAAAACATATATAAGTTTTATATTAATTTTCTAGAAACATATACTACTTTCATATAAATTGTCCTGACACATACATCGATTGCATAGTAATTTTCCAGAAACATACACCACTTTCATATTAAAATTTCCGGAAACATACACCACTTTCATATTAATTTTCTAGAAACATACATCATTTTCATATTAGTTTTCCAGATACATACATTACTTTCGTATTAATTTTCCAGAAACAAACATCAGTTTTATATTAATTTTTCAGAAACATACATCACTTTTATATTAATTTTCTGAAATATACATCACTTTTATATTATTTTCCCGGAAACATATACCACTTTCATATACATTTTTTCGGAAACATACTCAACTGTATATGAATTTTCCAGAAACATACCTCAATTGAATATCAATTTTCAGGACACATACCTCAAATCACATAGTAATTTTCTGGAAACATACCTCAATTGCATATAAATTTTCTGGAAATATATATCAGTTTCATATTAATTTTCCAGAAACATACACCACTTTCATGATTATTGTCCTGAGACATGTAAAATTGCATATTAATTTTCAAGAAACATATATCGTTTGCATATTGCTTTTTGGGAAACATACCTCAATTGCATATTGGTTTTCCCAAAAAATACCTCAATTGCATATTATTTTTCCAGAAATATAAATCACTTTCATATAAATTTTCTAGAAAAATACATCAATTTTATAGTATTTTTCTGGAAACAAACATAACTTTCAAATTAATATTCTGGAAACATACATCACTATCATCTTAATTTTCTGGAAACACACATCACTTTCATATAAATTTTCCAAAAACATACCCTACTTTCATAAATGATTTACTGGAAACATACACCACTTTTATAATAATTATCCGGAAACATAACTCAATTGCATATTATTTTTTTGGAAACATATCTCATTTGTACATAATTTTCCGGAAAATACATCACTTTCATATTAATTTTCCGTAAACATACATCACTTTCATATTAATTTTCCGGAAACAATCAACACTTTCATATTAATTTTCCGGAAACATACAACACTTTCATATTAATTTCCTAGAAACATACATCACGTTCATATTTATTTTCCAGATACATACATCATTTCATATTACAATGTAATTTTCCAGAAACATACATCAGTTTTATATATTAATTTTCTGGAAACATACATCACTTTCATATTAATTTTCCGGAAATATACATCACTTTCATATATTTTTTCAGGAAACATACATGTACGACGCTTTTCATATTAATTTTTCTCAAACAAACATCATTTGCACATTAATTTTCCAAAAACGTACCTCACTTGCATAATAATGTTTTGGAAACATACCTCACTATGCATCGCATGTCACTTTGTTCCCATATGTGGCAACCCATCTCATGTGTAGAACATTTTACACGATCTAGAATTACCCCGCACGAAGTTGAAATAAGGCAGCATGCCACAAGGGTCAGTACAATCATCAGGAAACTCGCCATAGCTAAAACAATAAGTACATAGCGTTTCGCTTTGTAAACCTATACATATATTGACGTCATTTCTATACACTAAACATATATTCTAATGCACTTGAGTTTGTAACGCGACGTCTGATTGGATAACGTCAAAAATTTGCGACAGTATATCCTGCGATATACTGTTGGAAATAGTTTGACGTCATTAATTACGTCACTTTTCGTTGGATGACGTGCGGCTTTATGCGGCTTGCAACGCTCCATTTTGATACGAAACTGCAGAAGTGCATTAGAATGGGGATAACCATATTCAAAATTTTAATTGAGGGAGGTATATCGTCGGATATACGTTCGGAAATCACGTTTTACGGCTCCGCTCGCGCGTCGCCGTAAAACTAAATTTCCGACCGTATATCCGACGATATACCTCCCCAAATGAAAATTTTGAATACAGTTATCCCCTAACTGAAAACAATTTTTAACTAATAAGTCATCCTTTTTATTGGATTTTTGCGACAAATTTGAAAGATATGGCTTTGAAATTTAGCATGTATACATTATAGGCAATGATGATTCGTTTACCATAATAAAGACCGGTGTATTGATTAGAACAGACTAATTTTTATCAACGGAGGGGTGGGTTATAGTTTTACGTCATCCGAGCGTCCGTCTGTCCGTCCGTTAAATACCCAGAGCATGGATATAAGCACGACAGTGTCAACGACCATATCAGCTTGATTGCTTCGCTTAGTTTGTCTTCCTGGTGTCTCGTGATTGTTGCGTGGCTCTTCCTCGCGGTGTCATGGGTTTGTCTGCAGTTTGAGATTGTGGTATTTCCTGATCATACTCACCTACCATTTTCAATGTGCATCTCATAATAGGAGTTGGCATACTGTAACCCCGGGCGTTAGCCTGTAACAACTTGTTATATATGTTACTTTATCAATTTGAAAATAAGAAAAATGAATGTTTGAGCTACAGAATGAAGGCATTAAAACTAGCTAATCAGTTGATATTCAAATAGTCTGCATACTGGGTGTCTTTACTACATATGAAAACTGTTTAACATTAATGCGGCTAGTTGTTGTATTTTGTCGTAACAAAAACGGTTATTCTGGCTATGGTCATTTAGTTTAACAACTGCTCTGTGTTGTTTTCAAATCGTTTTCGATTAGGTTTTACAAACATATACTCAATTGATGAATACAAAAAGCAATGCACAGCCCTACTCCCAGTTTTACAGAGGAGCAAATTTTGTTTTTGTTGCAGCGTGTGGATATTTTAAATGTTCTTGAATAGTCTTGCCCATACATCACCCTGTTTCTATGATCAGGACGCTTATTTAAGATAGTAATTTATCAGACGTTCGCGATGTCATTAGTGATGCCACAGCCAGGGTTCTGATCGGATTTCATGCACTTTCGGGTGCTGATATTAACTGGTTCATTGTCAGGAAATGGCAAGATAATACGTTGGGGGGACTCAGCAATGCAGGGATTCAGTAATGCTAGAGACGCATTCCAAGAAGCATTCTGTTACCTCCACCCAGTTCACTTGGAAATCAGTGTGACGTATGCACTGTAAATAATACCAGCCAGACATCCATGTTGTTCGACTCACTAAGTGAAGGTGGTGGATGTTTTAGAAAAAAGCTTAATTGCTAAACCTACCACTTTCATGGGCTACGTTTCTCTAAGGTGTCAAACGTGCGCAATATCAATTCATCATTTGGAAATCCGCATCTGGCATTTATTCTGACAAACCAATGCCTGATGATTATGGTTGGAAGCGGGACTGTGATAAATATATATTTTCGTTATGATGACATTGCCTCCTGCCCCCCGAAGCCCTTCTGCAGCTGATAAAATGTGGTTATGTCTGTATGCGAAATACCTCCGTGTAAGTGCAAAGCTAACCATTTATATTGTACCGATTTGAGAAGAGGACCCATGTAAAACTGTCAGTGAGCAATATGCTTATGACATTTGAACGACTGTTTTCATGTGCATTCAGGCATTAACAAGAAGGCCTTACAGTCCAATTTTGACCTCTGATCAAAAATTGGCCGATTCTACCAATAGTACAATGCAAGAGGTAAATCGGATTGAAACAGTTTTTTTTATTGCTCGTGCTATCGAAGTGTAGAGGTTTTATTTCTATTTCATGTGCTACTAAGTGGACTCATCTAACGTTTGATACTTCAGAGGTCAAAATCGGAATATAGTTTGGTTGATAATGGATTATTTCTGTCAATGAGTTAGTACTCCTGTTTTTTCTTTGGGTGTAGGATAAGCAGCTACATATAAGCACAAGATATTATATTTATCCCGTTTGTTATCACAAACACTGTTTGTTTTTCGTTCACCCCAATGTTATTTTCCGTAAATCGTGACGGCATGTACGCCCCACCCTCGAGCTGACTTCGCACTATCTGAATATATTTTGAATGTTACAATTTGCATTCAGTGTGGAGTGTTTGCATTCAGTCATGATACGCTAAAGCTGGAACGTTTCCATGCGTTGGCAATGGACAAAATGTAGTTGTGCATATTGTCACCATGCTATGGTCGGATAATTCATGGGACGATGGCCCAATAAATCTTGTCCACACAAATTCTCAGCAGCTATTGACAGGATTTCAACGAAACTTCATGGAAACATTCAGGTCTTGATTTTTCCTGGTAATTGCATGAAGTCGTGAAATCAGTGAAAGATCCAGAGGGGGTTCAGGGGGTTCGGTTGAACCACCCCGCCAACTCCCATCCCCGGTTTTAAATAGCATATGAAAATGAAATAATTTTAGTCTCAGTGAGACAAAATTATTTCATTTTCATGGGTCAGGAGACATATTGTTTTTCCCCGGGCGTCCGTCTGTCCGTCTGTCTGTCCGTCTGTCTGTCTGTCTGTCACAAATCGTGTCCGCTCTATAATTTGAAAACCGCTTAAGCTATAATCACGAAACTTTATACAAATATCAATCAGCATGAGATGACGTGCAGAGTGCAAGAATGGTAACTCTGCCTTTTATACTTTTTGAGTTATTTAGTCTCAGTGAGACCAAATTATTTCATTTTCATGGGATATTTAATAAAAATGAGATAAAATCAGCAAAGCGAACCCCCACACTATTTTACATATGGACCCCCTTTCCAGAAATCTTGGATCCGCCCCCTGGAAATAGTCTTCAGTCAGCGGTTCCCTGGGATAAGCTTAAGTCTGAAAAGAAATGGACAATTTTCATGCTAAATGACACTTACCTGACTCTACATGTAATTTCGAACTGTCTGTCAATGTACCTGTGTGTTTTCGATCATATTGTCAGTCATGGGTGTACATAACATGGGCGTCACATAGGGAAAAGGACATTATTCTAGACACATAAAACACACAATCATTTTAACTCTGGTTACATCGTAATAATATATGTATACAAGCATATTTGTTAGGAATCTATCGTACCTTATCTTGTTACAATGTTACAATGTTTGTACCCTAGGGAAAATAAAGAATAGTTTTAGATAGATAGATAGATAGATAGATACATAGAGCATGTGCGGAACCAGAGGTGAGGGCACAGGGGGTTCACACCCTCCTCCCTTGTAAAAAATCACAAAATATAGGGTCCCTTAGCAATAGTGGTCCGGATCCCCTGAAAATCACAAAGCTATAAAAATATGCTGTCATGATCCAATGGCCATGTTCATCAAAACATAAGGCTGACATACTTAGCAGTCAGGTCTAGTTTTGAAACTATTTGATATCAGCTAATATAGCTCAGTAGGTAGAGTCGCTGGCAGCAGAAAATCCATTTTTGCCGTTATGCGCAGGGTTCGAACCCCACCAATGCCTTCATTTCTTTTTCTTCTTTTTAGTATTGTTTGTCAAAATTGACCCGAGGCATATGAATATTCAAGGACCTTTTACTCAGTCTTCGTGAATCTTCGTAAAAAGTGCACTTTAGATTGTTGTACAAGTCCTAATCTGAATAAAATTTATCACAATTCCCGGATAGCCTAGTGGATAGTCGAGTGTTTTAGCACTCAAAAGATGTGGGTTCGAGTCCAGTAGCATTTAAGTATTTTTTATTTTTTTTTTCGATTTGCTAGTTTCATAATCTTTATTCTTGATTGTGTGCACAACTGGATAGATTTATTTATGTAGCAAATACAGCACCGTGAATAATTTCAATAAGCCTATATGTGATTAACTCTTTGAACGCTGAATATTTTCTGAGACGCTTGTTATCAAATGCTGACTTTTAATCCAAATTAACTTTTATGGTCTGTATCCAGATCAGAACCTACGTTCTGGTGGTAAAAATGTACTGAACTGGGTCCAAACTATTTGCAAATGTTATCAGCTGACAATGATAGAGTGGGGAACTTATGGAATAATGAATACAAAAAGCGGCTAAAGGCAAATGAACGATTTAAAGCCCATTCGAAGATGATGTACATGTAAATTATACGAACAATATTAACTTAGAAAAGAAAGAAATTTGACAATTATATAAAAAAGGTTCCTTCCAAGTTTCGATCCAGGAATGTTTGATTAGTAAGTAGTGAACTAACCACCAGGCTATCAGACAATTTGCATTATCAAATTGACATTATCTTCATATTCTCTGTAAAAGCGTGACCAAGGTCGGAGTACTCTATGAAAACGCACGAATATCACGAAGATTTTGGCGAAAATTAATCAGTCTAAGGTCAATTTTGGCAGACTATATATCATATTTCGACATGTATACTTTAAGCATTATTGGATTACATTTTTAACATTTATACAAAGTGTCCATCAAATGGGACATTATCAAACACGAAAATGCATATGCGAGATGCCACTGAATGCATCAACTCAATATCGTTTGATGTCATTAAAGCGATATTCAGCAACCAAAATGGTTTGGAAATGATAATGAATTATATCTATAAATAAACAAATAAATTGATTCATTAAAATATAAAATCGAAAAACAAAAACAAAAACAAAAAAAAAGGTGACAGGATTCGAACTCGCAACCTCCATGACAGTGGACAAGCGATGCATCCACTCTGCTACGAATTCTCCTTGTGTTTGGTTTGTGCATATAACATTTGAGATGTTATTAAATGCATGTATTATTCTAAAAAAGTGAGTTATAGTCTGCCAAAATTGACCTTAGACTGATTAAGTTTCGCCAAAATCTTGGTGATATTCGTGCGTTTTCGTGGAGTACTCCGCCCTTGGTCACGCTTTTACAGAGAATATAAAGATAATGTCAATTCGTTAATGCAAATAGTCTGATAGCCTAGTGGTTAGTTGTCTACTTACAAATCAAGCATACCTGGATCGAAACTTGGAAAGAACATTTTTTTTTATAATTGTCGAATTGCTTTCTTTTTTGAGTTAATATTGTTCGTATACTTAACATCATCTTGTAATGAGCTTTACACCTTTCATTTGTATTTAGCCGCTTTTGCAATCTAAGTTCCCCACTCTTCACGAAGACTGAGTAAAAGGTCATTGAATATTCATATGTCTCGGGTCAATTTTGACAAACAATAAAAATAACTTTGTTATTGGTAAATATTATTGTAAATACAGAATGTCAACATAGTCAAAATAGTGCTGCAGGACTATACCAAGCCAGCATTCATCGGCACGCCACAGCGACACGCCATTTAGGTGGCGTTTTACTGGCAGGCCGATGATGGCCCGCTTATAGTGGTAGTTGGATCCTCCCTCCCCTCATAAGAAAAAACAACACAAAAAGTCAAAGTTGGACCCCTCTGACAAAAATTTCTGGATTCGCGCTTGTAGATAGATATATAGTTGTCGTCTGTTTTCGCGCCTGAACCTTCATTTATGTCCACATTCGTAGAATGCGAAAAATAAAGGCTCTGGTAAGACAATGTGGTTTCAGAGGTTCGTCTTAACATTCGCTGGTCGCGCTACAATAAGTACATGTACCAAAATGTGTTGTGCTTGCTTATGTTTGGTGAACATTGACCAAATTTGAATAAGTCGCTTTCAAATGTTTCAAATAACTTTGCTATTTGATAGCTTTAATAATACTGGGTATAAAGTTTCCCAATGTGAGCCTACTTGTCACGTGTGAGCTTCTCGCATAAAACATTAAGACAATATGTTATATTTGAATTTTGTCTATGATTTAAGAAACCAGATATCCTTAGGACAGCCAGATTACTTTGAAAGGGGGGCTGGGTGTGGTTATTTGGCGCTTAATAGTCACGTGCACCTAACTCACTCAGAATTAAAGTTTTGCATAGGAACAAAAGCAACTAGAGCAGCAGTCGATAGTACACCATCGCAAATACCCACTTTTTTACCTTCAACCTTTACCTTAGGGTCAAAGGCACATAAAATGTTGCCAAGTAACCTTTAAATCATGCCTCATATGCACTTGCAAAGTTTGAAGTTGCTACGTCAACTGGTGTAGGAGGAGAAACATTTACAAGAAAATACATTACATGACCTTATCCTTGGGGTCACAACATGTTGTCTAGTAGTCTCCACATCACATGGCCAAGGTACCTGCAAAGTTCAAAGTTGCTACATCCGACGGTTTAGGAGGATACGCATTTAAAAACAACAACACTATTTTACCTTGACCTCTGGGTCAAGGTCACACAAAATGCTGCCCCTTACCCTCTTCATCATGTGTCCTATGTACTTGCAAAGTTTGCTACATCCAACAGTTAAGGAGGGGATGCATTTACAACAAAATACATTCTCTGACCTTAACCTTGGTGTCAATGTCATTCTAAACGTCACCCAATACCCTCTAAATCATAAGACATATGTATCAGCAAAGTTTGAAGTTGCTAGAGTTAGGAGATGACTCATTTACAAGAAAATACATTATTTGACATTTGACCTTGGAGTCAAGGTCAGACCTTTGACCATGGGGTCAAGGTCACACGAAACGTCACACAGTATCCTCTACATCATGTGATCTCTGCATCTACAAGGTTTGAAATTACTACGTTCAACGGTTACACGGGTGGTAAACCTAGGAACTACCACGAAATTGTGTTAACTTAATTTTGTTCCCAAGTCACATCCGGGACTCATCGTGGTAGTTTCCAGGCCCAGAAGTGCCATTTTCAGTTTTTTTTGTTTTTTTACTTTTTACAACATTTATGGTAAAATCGGGCAATATGGTTCTGTGTAATCCCCTCTTGTCCAAAATTGTGTATGAGAAGCTATTTTCTTTCTTTATATTTTTGTTTCCCCGCTGAGCATCGGACCAACGTTCCCCAAAGTGCAGTGCCGGTTCGAAGTATTTAGCCCATATCTGTCAAATTAAATGGAATTTGCTATCATTTGACGATGAAAATGATAATGTTTATTTCCTGATTTAGGAGATCTCACAAAACAATTTGACACACATAATGATGCAAGGTTGGTCTTATTAGACCCTAGAGCTCTAAGGAATGAGCATGCTATTACTTTTTATGGATAAAAAATAACCTTTATCCCATCTGCTAATTGTCCAAGACTAACAAACTTGGTACCAAGTTTAAAAGTTTAGGATGAGTTGCTGCTGAGATGTGAGTACTTTTATAGGGACATCCTTATTCTTTAGAAGCGCATTATGCATTTCCATCGAAACCGTACAATGTCACATACTCAAATGGTTTTATACTTTAGTGCAATATATTTCACCCATTTAGGTGGTCTCACAAAACAATCTGACACATATTAGTTGTTTTCCTGATGGTGCATGGTTGGTCTTATTAGACCCTAGAACTCTAAAGAATGTGCATGCTGTTACTTTTTATAGATACAAAATGTACCATATTTTGGGCATGTGCATTATGCCATATTTGTTTTAAAACAAAACAACTTGTTGATTATGAAAGTTTAATTCTCATTTATGACTTTAAAATGTGTTAAACAGTCCAAAATCTTGTTATGAATAAAACTTAGCAGGATACTGAATAAGGCAAGTTTATATTATACAATTATTGACTTCAATGAGGTAGACATGAGGATTTATCCGACAGAAAAAGTGATAATTCACCAAGACCGCTAGGCTGAGGTGAATATCTCTTTTAAGGGTAGATAAATCCTCATGTCTACCACAATTGAAGTCAATAAATGTTTTGTTATATAATTTTTCACCTAAAAATGAAAATTTTCGACGTTCACCTTTTTCGCTACCTTCAACGTAAGGACTTTCTCACAAGTTGTATCCACTGTTATCAAAATATTTTAATGTAGTATTTTGTATTTTGAAAATTATATTAATTCTCTGAATGTGGAATGTAAAATTAAATCTTAAAACCTTTTTTCAATTTTGTTTATTTAAACAAAGATTAATGAACAAAACAAAATTGTTGTTAAAATTCGTGAAAGTCTTTAATTTACCTGTTTGGATGTGAAACAGAAAATCGTGTCAATTCGTGCAGCACATGCTAGTTTCACACTCATCATGCTATTTTAGCTCTTCAGAGGGTGATATTGCAGAAGTTTTAAAAAATATTAACTTCGGGAAACTAGTTGGAGCTGGTTTCCACGCCATATTAACTTGTAAGCCAGTTCAGACCAGTTTTCTGGTAGACATAAAGATCTATGTCGACGAATTTAGCCAATCAGGAAACAGGATTCTCTCCAGTCATATAACAAATAATTTTATAGACCAAACAGACATTTATTACCATTGAAACGGTAATAGCCTGGAATAATTATGTTAATTGCCACCAAAACCTTGTACTCTAATACTAATGATTTTGGATAAAAAAACATTTTCAAAAAATACAATATTTTGGCGGCCATTTTTAGAATATGCAAATTAGTCGTTAAGACGTCATTTCTGACAGCTTGCCAATATTGGTTTTTAAATTCAGCATACCAAATTATCCCTAATCAATGTGTCAAATCCTTTTCTTCACAAAATGCCTGTACTAGTTAACTTTTCTGATTTGTTCTCAAATAGCAAACGAAGTGCCGTTTAAAATCAGTTCTAAGGCGGCTTTGCAGACGTGAGTAACACACGAAATTTTGTATAGATTCGAGCAAGAGGTCTCTCCGTGTTGATTTGCACGTCGGTATTGTTGAGGGGTATACTGCACTGTGTCAAATCTCAGCAAGTTTTCGCCAAACAAAAAAGAAAAAGTTTGGTGTCATGTGGGCTGGATGGCAGGTACTTCGGCAATGAAAAGATCTAAGGGTTAAGTAAGATGTTTTACTGGCAGGGCTTTTACAAGCATTTTTTAAATAGATCACATCAAGGTCTACAATGTCCTTCCATGTCACGTTGCTCCTTTGCCTACATTAAAGCGCGCCAACATGCAAACTGTGTTTGTTTTTTTTGTTGGAAGTTAATAAAAGACGAAGCATCGAACGTAGCCCAAGATTGACAGCAGAGTGTTTTCTCACTAGCGATTTAAAGTTTATGTACATGCTATGTTAATTTTATGTTAAATTTATTGTGCGCATGTGTATTACATGGTAATTAACATGAAAACACAGTAAAACCTGTGTAAAACGGCCAATGAAAAATAGACAAAACAAAGATCTTAATGACAAATGGTAGCTCAAGGAAGGTCGAAAGTATTGCAGAATGCTGCAATACTTTAGACCTGCATTAAGCGATAATTGATCTTGAAAATCAATTTGTGCTATTTTATTTTGAGTGTGTCCGTTTCACACAGGTTTTACATAAAGACCGATTTGGTTTCTTAGCCCTTTCCATTCTGATGGATTTCCCAAACATACTGATACAATATAAAGTATGGGACAATTACGGACCGCAGACCAACCACCGACGCGAGAAAGCGACACAGACCACTAACAGCCACATGACGGTAAGATCACAATTAAAGTAAAGCAACCAGCTCTCTTTTCCTCAGCTCTAGAAGAGTCACTAAGTAAAGGACCAAACACAAAACCCACAAACATTTGGAGTAGCAGTAATCGACAAATCAACAACAACAAAACCACCGTGCTAGAGCGGACAGCAGAAGCCACCGTGGGATGCTTTAATGAAATGAACTTGCCAAATATTCGCCCTAGATTAATGCTATTGTTAAAACACAAAATTGTTTAGTTCGCATGGAGACTTCCTGACTTATGCAATGTATATTGAACAAAAATTGAAACTTTACACTTTTTAAATAGTAACATCTCCACCAATACCTATCCTATGTAAAATTAAACCATAACAAATTAATGGGTGTTTAATTCTCAGTAGATCTGTGTAATTGAAACACAGCGGCAACATTATGTGTTTGACTGGTAGTGTTGGGAATGAATAAAGGGTCAAAATAAAAAATCACACATCAAAAATCATTTGTTCTGATTCTTGCTTTTATCGTCTGGTATGAAACGTTGAGGACTGTAGCATCTACAGTTATCGGCTAGAACCGCTTGTAAATTAACGGTCTTGTATTGGCGTTGTTTTCTTACGTCGCGTCGATCCTGTGCATCGTTAGACAAACCGTCTCAGGAGGCTATGAGCAATAATGCGAGAGCAACCCAACATCTTTGCCGCGCCTATTACTCTTGATACTGCGGCGACCTGCCAAAAGCCTTCTTACGCTCATTTTGACGTACACGTAGCATCAGTACAGTATACTTTGAGGACGTAATTTGTTGATTTTCGATGTTCTGACTGAAAAGACTCCCGAATAGTGTGTTTACATATTCAAAATATTGTAAAGATAATCTTCCAGACTTAAAACACTGTTTGACGTTTATTCAACGTTATTCATGAACGTTTTATCAAGTTTGAAACTTTTTTGCACGGTTGTCTTGTCAGACGTGTGACCTTTATAAGCGCATACCTTTTAAAGTAATGAGTTTGCGTTAAATTGGTTAAATTTCTATTTAAATGTGTAAAGTTTCTATTTTTGTTCATTATATTATCACAGGGAAACACTCAAATAAAATCAACACAAAGAAAACTCACAGACAGTTAGACCTAAAGAAAATTCCCTAGTTGAGCCAAGGAGACTTTATCCTAATACATTTCTTGTACAATCAAACACGGTTTGTGATTGTGGTATTTCCTGATCATAATCACTTACTATTTTTACAAGAAAAAAGGACACTTTTTTGTTTGTTTTGATTCTTTACATTCCAGTCGACAATGTTTCAGTCAAGTTTGGACGGGTCCTCCTGGCTTGAACCAGTACCATGCAGAAGATAAAGTGTCTAATATTTTGGGGTAAAAATCCCTTATCAATTGACCTGTGCCAAGAATTACAATGGTTTCTTAAATTCAACTATTCCTTTAACATTTTTTAGTTTCAATGTGTCATTTCATATACTTATAGCTAGTTTAATTATGAAGGCTCTGTTTGAAACATCTGACTAGGTGTGGTTAGAGTTTGTTGTTAAAGAAAGATTTCGTTATGATTGCAAATTGTAGTGATATTTTTTCCTATGACAATGTTTCAGACTGTGACCAGTCTACGTTCCGGTTTGATAGAATTAACTTGGTCGATTGTATATACAGAAGGGTCATAATTTCAAAATAAAAATGGGTCTTTTCTCCGTAGATCGTTTTGTCTTAGCAAAGAGTGTATACCCTGATGAAATGCCGCATAATACGGCATTTAATCTCGGTCTTCACTGTTTGCCAAAGTCACAAGTATAGAACATATATAGAACATTGTTATATGACTGGAGAGAATCCTGTCTCCTGATTGGCTTAATTTGTCTTCATAAAGCTCTATGTCTACCTAGAAACTGGTCTAAACCGGTCCATAAGTTAATATTGCACGAAAACCAGCTCGAACTAGCTTCCAGAAGTGAATATTTTTGACACTTCTGCAATATTACCCTCTTGAGGGCTAAAAATAGCATATGAGTGTGAAACTAGCATGTGCTGAATGAAATTGACATGATTTGCTGTTTCACCTCCCAAATGGTAATTTAAAGACTTTCATGAATTTTTACAACAGTTTTGTTTTGTTTTGTTTGCTTATTTATCTTTGTTTGAATAAAAAAAACCCTGTAAAAACAGTTTTTAAAAATGTATGATAACATTTTATATTCCCCATTAAGAGAATTAATATACATTTGAAAATGCAAAATACTAAATTATCATATTTTAATAAAAGTTGCTAAAACTCGAGAGGACGTCCTTAGATGTCTTAGACAGAAGGTTGAACATGTCTTTAGCCAGCAAAATTTTCATTCTTAAATGAAAAGTAATATAAAAAACAATTATTGACTTCAATTTCGGTAGACATAAGGATTTATCTACCGTTAAAAGTGATATTCACCTCGGCCTAGCGGACACAGTGAATTATCACTTTTTCGGGTAGATAAATCCTTATTTCTACCGAAATTGAAGTCAATAATTGTATAATTGAGCCAGTGCCTGAGATTTCCAACAATGTGGCCTGTGCGACCAGCAAAGCCTCAGATCAGCCTGCGCATATGCGCAGTCTGATCAGAGCCTTTGCTAGTCTCTTGAGTATTCTATGATTGTTAAGCTACTGACTTAACACCATTTGGAGTTTCTAAGCTTAAAAGGAGGCTGCAGAAGCTCGTTCGAGTCTACACATGTCAAAATGCCACATTGTTGGAAATCTCATGCACTGGCTCATATTATTTTATTGACGTAAACTGTACAGTTTCTGGTCGTGCATACATACAAATAATACCAGATTCATAAATGGTCACAATAGATTATTTGACAACAGATATAGTTAGATAGATTTCTTTATTTCCTCCATGTAGGGGAGTACTAACTGTCAAAGCATGAACATCCATGTAACCATATGTTTTATTGGCGTAAACTGTACAGTTTCTTGTCATACATACATACAAATAATAACAGATTCATAAATGGTCACAATAGATGTATACATGATTTGATAACAGATATATAGATAGATAGATTTCTTTATTTCCTCCATGTAGGGGAGTACAAACTGTCAAAGCATAAACATCCGTGTAACCATATATTTTATTGGCGTAAACTGTACAGTTTCTTGTCATACATACATACAAATAATAACAGATTCATAAATGGTTACAATAGATGTATACATGATTTGATAACAGATATATACACTGAAGCAAACTTATAAACGAACACGCTTTTTTTATGCTAGCTCAGAAAGCAAATATCTGTCATACAACATTTTAATTCTATAAATAAACCAAGGATTTGCCGAAACTGTACAAGTCATTTCATTTCAAAATGTCTCGTTCGTCTTGCATCGACGAAATCTGAGTAAAGATACCCTCATTTCAAAAAGTAACACTTTTCATAACAACGTTAAATATACCACAGAAACATTACCCATTTGCATATTTGATTGTTTAAAGATGTTACTGACTGCATTGATTTAAAATGAAATTAAATCAAAAGTTTTGACACAATAGATATTGTCACTTCTTTTCCGTAATAACATGAAGACAGGCGCTGTCAGCAGCTTAATCTAAGAAATTTGGCTTTAAGCATGCACTTTGGGTACAAACTTTGTACTGCTCTGTACACTTTATTATCTGCTGTTTGGCATTGACATTTTCAGCGATTATTCATTTTAGTAGAAATCACTGTTCTTCTTTAGAAAAGTAAATAAATCTTTGACAAATACCGTCAAATTAATTGTTAAAATTTCACAAAGAAACCGGAAGTGTGGAATAGTCATCAAAGATTTACCACCACAGAATAGTCTGATCCAGTTCTGTTTGTTTTTGCCTACCAAGTTCAGATAGAAAAAAAAGGATCAAACTATTTTAACGTGTGCTACTGGCGATTTTCAAAATTCTCGGAAAATGTGATTTTTTCCATTTTTTTTAAAAATGCTTAAAAAATCTGCCGTATATCAAATTTCAAATGTTTGGTGTTTTTTAAGTCACCTGGACCAGTTTGTAAACACATGCACTTCGATTTGATAAAAATGCACCCAAAAAATATTTTCACAAAAAACGTCGATTTTTACATTTTTGAATCCTAAAAATGTAAAATGAATAAAAACTATCCCGAAAAACTTCTAAACTTTGATCCATTGAAATGCTCATGATTAGGTAAATATTCATCAAATATTATTGGTGCCTTAGTCAGAAAAAAAGAGTTTGTAAAGTGTTCGTTTATCATTTTATTGAAGTGTAGATAGATAGATTTCTTTATTTCCTCAATGTAGGGGAGTACAAACTGTCAAAGCATAAACATCCGTGTAACCATATATTTTATTGGCGTAAACTGTACAGTTTCTTGTCATACATACATACAAATAATAATAGATTCATAAATGGTCACAATACACTGAACCGAAGTTCTAAGTAGCCACTTTTCAATTTCTTTTTATCTGACTAAGCCCTAGTGGTATTGAAATGAATTTTGGCCCAAGTATGTGCATTGTAATTGACTAAAGTTAAGCGATGTTTGGGGAAGTTTTCTATCACTTCACGATTTTTGGGTTCAAAAATGCAAAAATCAACTTTTTGAAGAAAATAAGCGTTTTGAGTGCAGTTTTTTTTTTATCGAATTCAAGTACAGGTGATTGCAAACCTGCCTAGTCGACTTGAAAAACACCAAACACTTGACATTTTGCTTATGACAGATTTTTTATGAATTTTTAAAAATTGATAAGTTTCCAAATTTTCCAAACTTTTTGGAAATCATCAGCTGCACATACTAAAATCATAGTATGTGTTTTATTTTATTTTAATATGTTGGACAAAACACCATGCAACTTGATGAGCCCATTTTCTAACGATATTTTTTTACTAATTTGGTATCCACTTCCGATTTTAACGTGAAACTTTAAAGTAAGTAAGGGTGCAAAGATCAGGAATCGATACAATCAAGTACCACACCTGATCCAGGATACCAATGGGAAAGTGACAAACTCACAGTAGACACCACAAACGAGAGCCAAGAGGTCAGCCCTTTCCCAGCAGGTGACCACAAAGCACATATAAACAGACGCGCACAAAGACATAGCAAACACAAGACAGAACAAAAACATAAAAGATCCACAAAAGAAGTACCGCATTTAAATGGCATTTGTTGAAGATTTCTTTTAATTCTTAAGCAGAACAGTTACGATAATTCATAATAAAGAACTCCTGAAAATTGCACTGCTGTGCCGTAGATAACAAACTGTACAGAGCAATGCAAAAGTAGTATGCAAACTGCAAGGTTAAGCTAAAAATCCTTTGATCAAGTTGTTGACCGTCACTGTCTTCATGTTAACGTTAGAAGAGAACTGGAGTGTTCAATTGTCAAAAAAACTTTTGATTCTTTTCATCTTATATCACAGCTGTTATAAACACCTTAAAACTAATTAAAATATAAATGGATAACGTATCTGATGATTAGTTTATATCACACTAAAACGTGTGACTTTTTGAAATTATGGTACCTTTACTTGGACCTCGTCTGTGCAAGGTCGACAAGTCATTTTGAAATGACATAATAAGCAGAGTCTCGACAAAGCCTTGGACCTTTTTATTAGAGTTTAAATTTTGTGAGAGCGATTTTTACTTTCTGAACGGGAGCAAAAATTGTATGGTGGCTACTTATAACTTCGGTTCAGTGTAGATATATGTACATGATTTGACAACAAAGTCTTAAATTGTTCACAACAAAAACTATAGAAACTACTCGTACATATGTGGTCAAATATCAGTTACAAGAATATCACATGAGTTTATATACAAGGTTAAGTCACGAAAAATGACATTTGAAACTTGATAAAATCAAACCTACATAATGCATTTTGATATCAACACTATGATATCTTCTTCCAGATGCACTGCAACTAACCTGCTATTATATGCTGAAATATCAATACTTAACTAAGACACGCATACCAATCAATTTCCGTAATAGCACAAAATCAATATACTGTTATGAAGTAGAGGGACCTGTTTCCTATGAAGCAGATGAACCTTAAATTCAACAAAATCGTTACTTATTTCTTGTCAAAATTTAATTTCGAATGTTATTCGATGGCCTTGATGTTTGCCTTCGACATACCTTAAATATTGTGCTCTGGAACATAGACTGATTCTATATTATACAATTATTGACTTATGTTGAGGTAGACATGGAGTGTTATTGAACAGTAAACGTCATATTGACCGACGCGGAGCGGAGGTCAATATGGTTAAGTTTACTGTTCAATAACACTCCATGTCTACCGAAACATAAGTCAACAATTGTTTTATTATATGATAAATTTATCTTATGCATTTCCTGCCATTTTAGACCATTAAAACGTTGACGTAACGGCTGGATCATGCGAAATTACTTGACGTTCTGACGTCACTTCCCGTAAGCCAGTCAATATTACCCTGTGCCGTGTGCTTTGCAACGTCACGTCCGGCAAGCCATGCAATATGTAGTTTTATTGACTCGAGTGGATATGCATCTGGGCCAATCAGAAGATGTTTATTTATAGATTATATAATAATCTGTGTTGAAGTTGAAAAATTACAAAGCATTTTAGTGTCCTTTTAAGAACGATATCAGTGACCAAAGGTTAAATGAGTATCTCATCAATTTCTTAACCCATATAAGCCTAGCGTCCTTTTTGTGGGACATAGGCAAACAGTGCAGATCCAGATCGGACACCGCATATTGCGGTGTCTGATCAGAAAATCTTCACTTTTGAAATTTAAAATTACTACCCTACAACCCGTAAAGCTGCATAGTCTGTAACTTTTGATCTTTTAATGTTTGAAATAATGTTTCTATTTTTCAAGAACACAGTAAAAAACTAAAATTCAGGTATATATTTTACCAATTTCGTAAATCTTTACAAATTATCAGTATCAAAACAACAGCATTTATGTTAAAGCTTGACTGTCTATAATCAATGAAGGGACGCAAATAATTACCAACAAGAGAAAAAACACCTGTTTTTATAAGATTATTCACTTTTCCATGCAGTTTTCAGCTATAGTGAACAGGTTTATTATGAAAACTTAACTTAATTCTGCTTTTACAAATGATTTGAAAAGAAAAGATTTTTTTTCGAAAAATGTTCATAGTTGCAGACTTAGTCTCTTTAAATTCGAAATTGATTTGTTCAAATTTTAACTCAAGGTTTAAAACCTCGGGGCCTGGTCCCAGGTCAAATAAGTCATGTTAATGGTCATTTATTCTTATTAAAATGGGAAAAAAATCCAGTTCCAACTGTTTGAGCGTGTAGGCTGACATTGTTCTGGTGGTCTAGGCTTTCTTCGTGTGCCAAAGCATTTGCAGCGCATGTTATTACGGCCTGTTGGTAGTTTACAATTCGACGTCGTCTCTAAGCATCTACCTGAGGTATAGCCTGCGCAGCGACACCTGAAAAACAAAAGGGGACAGCTCGTGCGATGTTGGCAATTATCACATATTTTACCCGTTTAAGCCGAATGGAATGTCCCTCTCTTAACATATCTATGAAAAATATTTTCTCATATTTTACGTGTGTTGAACTTAGACATTTTATTCCATCCGTAATGCGTAGGAGTGTAAGGTTTGTGTAATCTATAAGTCAAAACGTCACGCCTGATCTGGATCCAAACTGTATGACACGCTGATGGTATTCCTGAAAGAATTTAAAAAAATGATTTTGAAAAATATCAGCAGACATCAAAAAACATAATAATATCCTCGGGGAATACAGTTCTTTAATTTGGCAGGGGCCTTCATCTATGTTACGACCATCAAGAGGAGATGTCATTTAAGGATATTTTTTATCTACAGCTCTGGTAGCTATTTTGTTCGCCCAAAGGAAACTATTTGTGCAAATTTGATTGAGGACGTTATGAGAAATAATTTGAATTTGGACAAGTGGTTCAGGCGGAGATGTGGTTTAAAGATATATTTATCTACAGCCCTTTTGTTCGGCGGAGCAAAACTATGTGTGCAATTTTGGTAGAGTGCATTATGAGGAACATTTCTGTAAAATTATTTTAAATTTTGACCGGTGGTTCAGGAGGAGATGATGTTTAAAGATATATTTATCTACAGCTCTGGTGGCCCTTTTGTTCGGTGGAGCAAAACCATTTGTGCAATTTTGGTAGAGGGCATCATAGAGAACATTCATGTGAAATTATTTTAAAGGATGAGTGGTTCAGGAGAAGATGTAGTTTAAAGAAAAGTTTACGGACGGACGACGTCACAATAGCTCACCTTGTGCCTTCGGCTCAGGTGAGCTAAAAAGTATACTATACAGACTAATAATGTGTCAATCAGGCTTAGCTGAATCTGCGTAAACAACTTGTTCTGGCGGACTCCTTGTTTATGCGTATTCAGTCAAGCCTCCGTGTCATGGAACACAATATAATATTTTTATCCATCTTGGAATATGAATGTGTTCTTGTTCTAACGTTCTCCGATGTTCAAGCCCGCCGATCAAACTGTTCACGACCAAGGGCGGCATTGAACCTTAAGAAAGTTAGTGAGTATAACCAGGAAATACCAACCCACGGCGCCGTGAGGAAGAGCCACAGAACACTAAGAGCCACAAGACACCAGGAAGACAATTCAAGTAAATCAACCAGCTCTCTCTTCCTCATTAAATCTGAACCCGGTACTTGACTTTATATAGCATAGGTCCAGATAAGCCTTTTCGTTATACATACAATTGCGATTATTGTCTTATCCATCAGTTTAAACATGCGTTTTGGACGCTCAAAAGAACCGTCTCATTGAGACGGTTCTTTTGAGTGCCAACAACAATTGTTTTGGTTGAGAAATAAGAAAATAATTTTCAAATACGCACTCTGGAGGCCTGTTATATATATAGTGAAGGCCAAAAGTTGTAGTCTTACTTGGTAGGACAGCGCATCGCATCTTGATCCAGCAATGAACATCTTTCAACTCTCTCATAGCAATTGGTTCCCTGTCTCGAAACATCTGACTCCGCCATTACTTCAAAAAGGACCATCGAAACCAGGAACCACGACAGGTAGAACGCCATAGCTGCATTAAATATGTACAATATAATATCAAATATATTTTGGTAAGTAGATTACTATGAGGTCATTCTTATGGACAAGCTAATGGTTGGGGGCACAGTGTTGCATGAACATAGATTTTAGTTTCATTTTATTGAAAACAACATAACTACATCATTTCTCATAGACTAGCAAATACATCTGTCAATAAAAATTAAAAGATGGCACTAATACAGAGGCTTGTTTTTCGCGGTAGGGCTGAAATGCAACGTTCAAAGAATTATAGCCGCGGTTCAGTAGAACAATGATTGCTTAATAAATAAGTCATATGAAATATGCACACTCTAGTTTCAGTTCTTTGGTGCAGTCTTTGCTTCCAAGGGATACCCTTTTAAGAACATATTTGACTTCACTACAGCTGGTGACTGGGACTGTGTGGCGGCGGTAGAACGTCTCCCTGCCCTTCACTATAGTGTAGATCTTATTTTCTTGTCCTTTGGGATCATTGGTTTCATTGTGGAGCTTTGAAACTATTAGAGGGTCAGTGATGAAGCCTAATTGGCAGAAACTGGCTAGTCTGGCCCAGGATATATGTTAACTCTAGTTTCAGTTCTTTGGTGCAGTCTTTGCTTCCAAGGGATACCCTTTTAAGAACATATTTGATGTGCGACAAACAGCGATCCGTGAGGCCCTGCGTTACTTGTAAGTGACAGACGCTTATGAGTTGACTCTAGAAAAATTATAGTAAAAAAAAAATGAGCAGCGGCATGGGATTTCCAACAATTTGACATTTTTACAAGTGTAGACTCGGACGAGCCTCTGCAGCTTCCTTTTAAGCTTAGAAACTCCAAATGGTGTTAAGTCAGTAGCTTAACAACCATAGAATACTCAAGCGACTAGCAAAAGCTCTGATCAGACTGCGCATATGCGCAGGCTGATCTGAGGCTTTGCTGGTCGCACAAACCACATTGTTAGAAATCTCATGCACTGGCTCAAATTTAATAATAAGCTCACAAAACATTTAGACTATAAAAAAACTTGCCGGCTTGTTTTTGTCGACGATGTCGTGTAAATAGTCTGAACTTCATTGTTTTAAATCCGTTTTTATCGAATGTATACCCCGAGGTTCTTGCGACTGGTTCTATATTAAAGGTAACAGATTGTTTCAATATCTGGGATTGAATATAAACACACCTAAACAAATTAATGGAAAATTCTCGAATGATCCTGTTTCTTCTTAAAATTAGTTCAAGATCAGATTCAAATTTAGATGTAAAATAATACCTACACGAACCAGGCTCAGCGCTCGAAAATGTACCTTAACACTGTGTGCATGTTGGTCAAACATTAGCCTGCTCAACGGCATATCGTTCGACGTTATTCCAAGCATGGTTTAGGGAGTTTGGTCTAAAAATAATACTTATAGCCATTTTAGTGAGTACACATGCTTTAATCATAGGGGGGACAGCCATTGTTCCTTGGCAATCTTTCACAAAGTGGTCATCTGACACGATACTACTCTCTGAGCTGTAAATAACTGATACTTATTTGCGTTTTACAGATTTTAATCAAGCCTTTGACACAGGTTGGCGAAGTGTAATTTGGTATAATTTGAAGCATATTGTATGGTTTAAAACTTATTCAGAATCTTTTTAAAATATGCGATCCGGAATTAAAAGACCAGAGGGTATTTCAGCTTTCTTCACTACAAAATAGGTGTTTCGTCAAGGAGAAACTTTTCCCCCATTTCTGTTTGCAATGCTCTTAAATGGTCAAGAACATTATTTAAACATCAAATGTGAATAAAATGTTGATGAAGCACACGTATTGTCCTGCCAGTCAAGAGTGACAGTAACTTCATGACTTGTTTACAAAGTTATCAGGGACTTATAATCGATAGATGACTTGTGTATTAATCCTATCCTTAGGATAGGATTAATACACAAGTCATCTATCGATTCGCGTTAGCTCAAGTGAAGTATACACATAAGTGGTTTACTAAGCAGTTATAAACAAAGTATTACGTCACTGTCACTCTTGGTTGGAACGAAAGTAGTATCTTTGTTTTGCAAAGTGTTGTTGTATGCTGATGACACAGTGATATATACACATTATTATAATAGTTACTTGATCTAGTGTACAGTATAACGTCGAGTGGATGAGGTTATACCATCGGATCTCCCGAGACGCGAGGCATCGAGGGTGATCAAATTGTATGACCTCATCCATGAGACGTGATATTGTACACCAGATCAAATTACTGTTATAATAATATGTTGTAGTATTGGCCGATGCTTTTTTTTCTTTGATCTTTGTTGATGTTTAAATCAGACACCCTAGAATAACTACGAAGGAGGAGCTTAAAACCGTACTCTAACTTCCAATTTTAGTTAAACAGCAATGTAGGCGGGAACTTCCTAAATAGCAACAAATTAACCCGTAGGTAAATGTAATATACATTTAATTGACAGCTTAGGCCGGATGCAGGGAGGAGCGAATGTAAATTTCGTCAGGCGTTAGTAACACGTGTTTATTTGCGCCTGCGCCATACTACAAGCTAAATAAAGGATTCTTCCTTGGCTTTCTGTTTAAACCGCTCGGTTGGCTATGCCCAGCTCGCGGTTTAAACAAGAAAGCCTCGGAAAAGTATCCTTTATTCATTACTTAATTATATATCTTTTTTCCGTAATTATTCTGATTTATAAACTGTTTTGGTCTTTAATCGATAAAAATTGTCTTTACGTTACGTCACGTCATGTTACGTCACGGCATGTAACGTAACGTAAGGGGATCATATTTTCCTCTCTGGTTCCATGCTGGAAATTAACATTACTTAACGTCGCCACAAAATCAGGCAACCGACTTTAGCTTCGTTTTAAAGGATAGTGATACGGAATCAGAAAACCTCAGTTCGTTGATTCGGCTTTCTGTATCAGATGGCCAGAAAACAGACAGTTTAAAAGTTGTCATTTATAGGCATATAGATAGTGAAAGCGCTTAAGGGTAAAGTAAGCATTTAATTTGCTGCAGCGAAAATCGGTCAAGTTGGCAGCAATTTTGCTGCAGCAAAACACGGTCAAGTTAGCAGCAACAGTAAAAACGGTATAGTTGGCAGCAATTTTACTGCAGCAAAAAAACGGTCATGTTAGCAGCAATTTTGCTGCAGCGAAAAACGGTAAGTTGGCAGCAATTTTGCGGCAGTGAAAAACGGTCAAGTTAGCAGCAATTTTGCTGCAGTGAAACACGGAAAGTTGGCAGCAATTTTGCGGCAGTGAAAAACGGTCAAGTTAGCACTAACTTTGCTGCAGCGAAAAGCGGTCAAGTTGTCAGCAATTTTACGGCAGAGAAAAACGGCCAAGTTAACACAAAATTTGCTGCTGCCACAAAATTTCCTGCTAGCACATAATTGCCTGCTGGCACTAAAATTCCTGCTAGCACAAAAATTTCTGCTAGCAAAAAATTGCTGCTGGCACAGAAATTCCTGCTAGCACAAAATTTGCTGCTGGCACAAAAATTCCTGCTAGCAAAAAATTGCTGCTGGCATCAAAATTCCTGCTAGCACAAAAATTGCTGCTAGCACAAAAATTCCTGCTAGCAAAAAGAATTGCTGCTGGCACAAAAATTCCTGCTATCAAAAATGCTGCTGGCACAAAAAAACCCTGCTAGCACCAAATTGCTGCTGACACAACAATCCTGCTAGCACAAAAATTGCTGCTGGCGCAAAAAATGCTGCTAGCACATGAATTGCTGCAGGCACTAAAATTGCTGCTGGCACAAAAGTTGCTGCTGACACAAATATTCCTGAATACCGGGCAACGTAGGCAGTCGGTTACTTGTCTGGCTAAAGATGCGTGTCTGACTGCAGATCCAGGTTTCCCGAGTTTGATCCCAGCCAGGTCTCATACTTTCATGGAGATTGATCATGAAATAATTTCTATGGTAATATCCCTCCCTTCCGCTGAATCATTCTGGAGAAGTAGTTGTCAGTTATAAGCGAAAGTATGCCTACGAAGTACTTGTTTTATTTGATTCATTATGTCCAATCAACAATCTTTCAGTTATGTAGGGACGGGTCTTACTAGGTTGAACAAGTACTTAGCTAGGATAAATGCGTCTTGCTCAAGGGCACAACGCACTGACGCCGGTGAGGCTCGAACCCGCGGCCCCTCTGTCTCGAGTCAAGCCATCTACCACAGAGTCACTGCGCTCCCATGACGAAGTACTGGTTAACCGCTTCTTCAAGCTTACCCAGGAAAGGTGTGGTGAGGTGAGCTAACCGTCCCGCCATGACCATAGTTGTTGACTTGGGACGTAAAGCAGCAAAACAAACAAAACACATATATTCCTGCTAGCACAAAAATTGCTGCCAGCACAAAAATTGCTGCTGGCATAAAAATTCCTGCTAGCACAAAAATTCATGCTAGCACAAAAATTGTTGCTGGCACAAAAATTCCTGCTCGCACAAAATTGCTGCTGGCACAAAATTTCTTCTAGCACAAAATTTGCTGCTAGCACAAAAATTTCTGCACGCACAAAAATTCCTGCTGGCACAAAAATTCCTGCTGGCACGAAAAGTCCAGCTGGCAAAAAAAATCCTGCTAGCACGTTCTGTTGGGACCTCTCACGTCTAGTTACGTTCCGACCATGTTCTGCTACGTCTATCAAGTTCTGTCAAGGTTTTCTTCGGTGAAACGTGGACTATTAAATGAAGAAATATAAAGTTAAATTTCGAAAAATGTCAGTTTTTAATGCTACCAACAATTTTGCTTTTGGCAGCAATTTTTGTGCCAGCAGTAATTTTCGTGCATGCCCACGTTCTGTTTGGACCTCTCACGTCTAGTATTATGTTCTGCTACGTCAATCAAGTTCTGTCAAGGTGTTCTACGGTGAAACGTGGACGATGTGTCCTGATTGAGCCCGTTTGTGCCCATGGTATAAAATGAGGCCCACAAAGCTGCTGCAATCTTTGATCAGAAAACATCATTGCTGTAAATGAAATAGCCAATTCCAAATTTATCATTGCAAGGCGCGGACATTTAGCCTTTGTGACAGCAAGGTAAAAGGCGGATGCAAAGACCAAGGTCAGTGTTGGTGTGGGCATGTTTGTCAGAGGAACAAATGCAGCAGCTGGGATATATGTCAACATTAATTACAAGAGAGCTCCGCCCAGAAGGTGTAATCGCATTTCAGAACTTTCTTAGAATGCCTCCAATGCTCTTCGATGAGATACTTGAAAGATAAGCACAAGCCATTGTATCAACATTAACGCTTTGTACACTAGAAACTCCTTAATGAGTACTTTTTTTCCAAACATTGAAGATTCTGATTAAATGCCACATAATCGGAAGCATTTAATCAATGTCTACACTGACTGATCTTCGGAGAAAAAAATACAGTATTATCTGAAAATTAAAGCCTTTTACCCCTCAATACATACAATGAAACTACCCAAGTCCAAAAGAAAAAAAAGTACAAAGGGCTAATGGTGCAATGAACACACACACACACACACACACACACACACACACACACACACACACACACACACACACACACACACACACACACACACACACACACACACACACACACACACACACACACACACACACACACACACACACACACACACACACACACACACACACACATTTGTGAATACATTCAGTAATGATCTTGTCATTACCCTCCTCCTAGCAATTGCATCTATCTGAGCTTCCACGACTCCTGGTTCAGGTTGAGCTGATGGGTTGGGTTAGGTGAACGTGGCAGATCGCGACTTTGACCTTGGGTTGCTGTCCCGCAACAAGACGTCCAGCTACGGTTCTTCTGTCAAGTTTTGTTGCGTTCTCATCGCTCTACTATTGCAAATATAATACAGTTATTTCATGCCTTTATGTAGTATAGTCAAAACTTTTACCCCGAGATGTCAGGGACGACCTGATCCACTATTGCACGAGGCCTAAGGCCGAGTGCAATATTGCATCAGGTCCTCCACGGTACCGAGGGGTAATAGTTTGACTATACTACAAAAAGGCATGAAATAACTGTTTTATTACCCAACCCATTTGATTAAATATTTTGCAGCGTTCCTTGCATGGAGTTGCTGTAGACGATGAGGTTTTGTTGCAATACAGAAAATTTCACCAATTCTGCTCAATTTTGGTCTCATAATGTTGCGCTCTATCTAAGAATTTTCAAAACGAGTACCAACACTTTATGTTTCTGGCCATAAACAGCACAGCTATTGGAGTTTAAAGTTCACCATTGTTGCATAACGTGTCATTTCATATAAACGAACCATACGTGCATCAGTGTCGCGCATGTCGATAAGTGCCTGTGTGTTTTTAAGCGGGGCCAGGTCATGGTATAGTGCCAGTCAATTGTCAAAAATATTGACTGGTCAATAGTTCAGTCACTCATGACATAGAAAGAATTGACAAATACTCCGTATAGAGACCGTTGGGCATTAAGAGTAGGGTGTTATTCCAGTTGTTCAAAGATGGCGGCCGCCACAAAGCGATTGCGCAATATTTCATAATGTCCAAAATAACGAACCATATTACTTCCGGTTCCTGTTATTACACAACATCCGGATATGATAAAGCAGTTACTACGGGATTTCACCATAGTTGGGTTATCGGGTTTTCCCATCTATTATGAGCAATGGCGCAATATCTATTGACTGCTTATCCATTTCATGTTTTACCTTTGATTTCATGACATAATTAAGTGCTATGATGTTTATAAAATTCCTTTTTGTATTGTCTGCAATTCTTAAAACATCTAAACCCTATATACAAAAGAGAGTGACCCACCGTATTTGCTTTATTTCACAATGTATCCTTTATCTGATTGCACCTCTATTGCTGTCAGTGGTGCCACCTGTAATGACATTTTGGTTATATCAATTACTCCGTCATTAAAATGAGATGTTTGAAAACCCATCCCAAAAAGTGTTGTATTGCTACAGAATATATCAGCCATTCTACGAAAAAATGGAGAAATAATTGCCATATATCACCTTTCAACAAGGATTACCGTCAACAGTAGATTTCGAAGCCCTGGCTGATGAGAAAATATGTAACCTGGTTTGCCTTGACGATCTTATGGAGTCTTTGACCACATTTTCGGAGATGGAAAATTTATTTGTGAAAGGCATGCATCATCGTCATTTGAGCGTAATATTTTCAAACCAGATCGTACATGTTCTGTCAAGGCAAGCATTCACGCACCATCAATTTGAATACTCATATCCTGGTGCTAATGAAAAATCCGCGTGATTTGTCTCAAGTTCAGTGTTTAGCACGTCAAACATTTGTGGGCAAAAGTAAATTTTCTGTTCGAAGCTTTCAAAGATGGTACTTCCCAGCCCTATGGATATTTGATCTTGGATTTCTCACCCATGGGACATGAAGCCTATCGAGTGAGAAGACGTGTATTTCCAGAAGAAGATACCATCATGTATCAACCAGTATAAATTAAACTGTAATTTAACAGATACTTCATTTTATATTCTGAAATTGAAGACAACGTGCATGTTCCTTGATAAAAGTTGAAATATAACAAAGATGATGCGTAAATTGGTTTTAATTCCATATGATAAATATAAAAGACTTCTTTCTGGACAAGTCAGTCAGTCTAAACTAGTGAACACAACATATTCAGACACAGAACAAGACACAACAGATAGTCTTCAACGTGATGACCGCCAGTTAATCTCTCAGGACAAAACAACAGAGGACTTATTGCCCTCATTGTCATTACCTCTATGATCAAGAGGCAAAACTATACTCAATCATTTAAAGAAACACTCAGATTTTAAGTGGACATGTGTATATAAGAGATGCTAAAGGTTCACCCGCCTCATTTCTCTCTTGGGGAGTGACAGTGACATTGCTATTGAGAAAACTTCCATTCTTTTAACAATGTTAGGTCCGATTTACGTATCTGATCTAACTGTGTGGCGTTGGTTTTATGAAAATATGATGGAAGGTAAGTTTAATCCGGGACAGTATTGAGGCAGGCAGAGAGGGGGAGGTGACATCGCTGGAATGTATGCTAAGAAACCTTATATGATCCCTGTGAATCACCATGCTCTTCAAGAGCCCGAAGAAAAAGTAATTGTGGGTAAACAAGTGAGTCCTGTGACAGCAGTAGAAGAGAGGGCCAAATCTGACCTAAAAGATGCCATCCAAGATAATAAACCTCACATTCCTATTTCTATAAAAGGAACAAACACTATCAAAACAGTCAGTGTTAATCCTGCTACTGCCAAAGCAGCATCAACACAAAAGAAATGTAAAAAATCTCAGGAGGACGAATTCACTATATTTAACAAGAAGTCACGCCAGTTAAATCATGGCCTATCTTATTGATCAGAATACCATATTAGGAGGGCCAGCTGAATTATCTTTATTTACTATTCCTGCCAATCAAGTTGTTATGCAGATGATACAGTGAGCCACTTTAGTTATGCACCACTTGTACAATGTAAAATTACTCGGAAAATAAATGGGATATTTTTATTATGAGACTACCAACGTAAAGCGCAGCTATATTTGCAGTAGCCATTGAAATTTCATTGTGATCAGATCATAAACGAATGAGGAAATAGATCTTTAAGTGCACTACCCTCAAAACACCATTTCACATTGCATTATCTAGAATGAAACTCAGACCACATTGCTCTTTTTTCAGGGTCGAATTTCTGCTATGCCAGAGATAAGAGCCGATTTATTCTTGGCAATATCTCAGACTGGAATGTGTTTGCTCACTTCATCATTTTTTTAATGTTTTACTATTTTGGTCCCCAGCTGGCCAAGGTTTGAAAAAAGTTGGTTTTTTGTACTTTTTTAAAGTTAGTTAAAAGTTCGTATGATTCTGAGTAAACTAGTTATCAAAACACTTCTTTTATAATTTCATTTTAAAAAACCATGTATCCGCCATTAATTTTCGTAAAAAAAATAATGGATTGGTTGGCGTTATGGTGTTGACGTTAGTGATGACGTCACTACTATCAAGGCTATAAGAAGTGTCAATGATAAGATATTTTAGTGTTTTGATACTTCTATGTCAACAAGTGACTCATAACAAAACAATTTGCGAAGAAAAACCTGTTGGATTATTGTAACTGACGTTAATATGACGTAAAAACGAGCATTTCTTCAAAAAGTAACGGTGTTACTAAATTCAACGACCAAAAAAAGGGGTTTAACTTGAATAAAATAATTGTTCTTGGTGTTTTTCTGACACAACGATCACCATGGATAATGCCTAGCGCAAAAAAAAAATAAAAAATAAAGTCGTTCAGGTTGCACGTGCATTTTTGTCAAAATTGGAAAATTGCCTTTGACGTAGCAGAATGATTCGCATGAGTGATTCCAATATTTTTTTTAAGTCATCAAGCAGATAAAATGTCAATAAATAAAACATCATAGCGAATGTTCAATTCCAGCATTTTTGTAAAAAAATGTGGGCCCTGAAAAAATGGTGCGTAACTAAAGTGGCTCACTGTATACTACTCTAAATGCAGACCGGTGTTCTCTTTTCAGTCTGGTGATGCGCCTATTAAGATAACAGTGACTGGACAAGGTAACGAATATTTATATTTGCGTAGAAGTCGAATGTACGTGAAATGCAAAATTGTCAAGGCTGATGGATCACCCCTAGTAGGCAATAAAAAGCCAGGAATTATAAATTTACCACTTCAAAATTTGTGGTCTCAAATTGATACGTTCATGAATGGAAAACTGGTGTCCCTTAACACGAGTTACTACCCTTGGAAAGCTTACTTAAAACTGCTACAGTCGAATGGGAATGATGGTGCCGCCTTTCAGCTCCAATGACAGTTATTTTATCTCGATGCCTTTGATATTGATGACATATGAAGAAAACAACTGCAAAATATCCACTTTACCGAGTTGAAAATGAATACATGTCCCAGTGGATCAGGATCTTTTATATGGCAGAATATATGGTCAAATAATTTACCCACAAAAGCATTTTTCGCTTTCGTCAAGCAAACTGCTGTAAATGGAGATTATTCAAAAGATCCATTCAATCTGCTAAATATAGCTGATGAAATAGTTCTCTATGTGAATGAAAATGGATGTGGGAACCAACAGTAATTATGTCACACCCTCTGTCAACTTATTTGAAGCTGCTGAGAAAAGGAATAAAGATGCCGGACTAAAATAATGCGAAGGATGTTTGAGCAGAGCTATGCAATATATGCATTCAATTTAGCTCCTAGTGACCTTGGAGAAGAGTATATAAACCTAGTACAGCAATGATCCGTACGTTTAGAAGTCATATTCTCCACTAATACAACGCAAACGCTTAACTGTATAGCCTATGCAGAATTCCCAGCATTGATAGAGGTGGACCTGTCAAGGGAAGTCAGATACACAAGAGCATGAATACAAATCAACTTATTTGTACTATTCGAGAGAATAGATGTCTCTCATCGTTGACTGAGACTGTGTACTCCGCAGATACATTACCGATTACTGTGACTACATATCCTTCAGCCTTTATATGAAATACAGATCCCCAGCATCTTCCGGGAGAACATTTGATTGTGTTTTGGTTTCAAGATTCTTATCATTCAGAATGCTCTGATAGTTTAGGACACCTGTCCCGAGCCTACAATATTAATTTTAACTACTTTTTACAGAGGAATACCATAAAGTGTGTCTGTAATAAAGAACCTTTACAGAAGGAAGGAGCAGACACTTGTGGATACCACGTGTTGTTTTACTTATTAATGAAATGTAGATCCCTTCATATAATCAACATAGTTGATCAGTTGAAAAAGAGTGATTCATCGGACAAGCTTGTGGCTGACTACGTCACCCAACACTTTAAGTGCCTATAAGTAAGAGGGTAATATTCATTCTGAAGCAGTTGTATAAAGATTAGTCGGGCTGTTCAGATGCAGGTGCCCTTTTAGGAATTATTACAGGCTACATCAGTTAAACAACGCAAGACTTTATTACACACACTTACTAAAGACCAATTCCATGCTTTATGTGAAGTCATAGTAAATGTATACAAAGGCAATGTATCAGTGAGTACCTTCTATATGAAGAAGCTGTTTCCCTTCAAAAATAGTATTCAGATGGTAGTAGATAAACATGTCAGTGCAAGATAAAGATACTCGCAGTAAAACACGTCATCATCCCTTGGGTGCTCAAGCCTGTGCTATCCATGTTGAAAAAGGAACCAGCTGATATTGTTATTGACTCTGACAAGGAAAGTAGAACAAATGACTAATATATCTTAAGAAACATTCTTTTGCGTAAGTGGATTTACTAAAAAGTTAATTTCTTGATTTGATTATGTTTACACTATTCTGATGTTTTGGTTGAGACATAATGTGTTCTTTAATTATATGCTTTTGTATTCATATAAGTTGTTTTCCATGTGCTGTCTTGCATTAACACGGTTTTGTGTAAAAGCGTTTGTTTATATTTCATGTAAATAAAAGATGTTGGAAAAGTACATGTCTTATACTTTCATACCCTTCCTGACATTTGAAATTGAAGTTTTATGACCCATTAAGCATGAGGTTTACCATTCATGACAAGATATGCAGAGTGAAGTGGTTGAGCTGGTAGAGCGTTAGACCTCGAATGAAAGAGTTGTTATGTTTGTTGGTTGGTCTGCTGTGTGTGATGATCACTTACTTGTTTGAGGAGGAAAAAAAAATTGCACTAACATAACCAATACCATTGTTGCTCTGGACGTAAACCATCGGAATAAACACATATTACGAAATGTGACGGAAGATACAAGGTGTAAACAATGATATTTATTGCATGCAAATATAAAAATAAAAAAATAAAATCTGTTTTATTTGTGAAAAAAAATGTTTTGAAAAAAAAATGAAAAATTTTTGTGAAAAAAAATTCTTTCGAGAAAACATGTTGTTCAATGTTGGGGGAAGCTATTTTCATCTGAAAAAACATTTTTTTCATTTGTAAAAGAAGAATTTTTATTTGTGAAAAAAAGTTATTCATTTGTGATAAAAGATATTTTCTTTTGTGAAAAAATGTATTTTCGTTTGTGGAAAAAGATATTTTCGTTTGTGAAAAAAGTTATTTTCATTTGCAAAGAAAATATTTTCCCCTGTGAAAAAATATTTTCATTTTCGAAAAAAGATATTTTCGTTTGTGAAAAAGGATTTTTTCGTTTGTGAAAAAAGATATTTTCGTTTGTGAAAAAAGATAATTTCGTTTGTGAAAAAAGTTATTTTCATTTGTTAAGAAAATATTTTCACCTGTGAAAAAAATATTTTCATTTGTGAAAAAAATATATTTTTGTTTGTGAAAAATGATATGTTCATTTGTGAAAAAAGTATTTTCTTTTGTGAAAAAGTATTTTCATTTGTAAAAAAAAGATATTTTCGTTTGTGAAAAAAGATATTTTCGTTTGTGAAAAAAGATATTTTTGTTTGTGAAAAAAGATATATGTTCGTTTGTGAAAAAAAGTTATTTCTTTTTTGAAAAAGTATTTTCATTTGTGAAAAAAAAGTATTTCATTAATTTTGTGAAAAAGCTATTTCATTTGTAAGATAAAATATGTGTGGAAGAAACCTACTTTTTACATTTGAGAAAAAAGAAAATTCTGTATTTGTGACAAAAATCAAGAGAAACCTGATTAATATTCAATCCATATCAAGCATAGTTAAGTATTACAATATCAAACATACGTAAGACAATCAAATATCAACATGCGACGAACAGCAAATCTCTCATTATTTAATTGTCTTCATTATCACTTCAAAATTTGTAGCCAGTAAATAAATAAGGCATTGTCCACCTCTTGCTCTGTCCGTTGTTTTCTTACAGGACAAAGTTCTTGGTCTAAGGGAACGGTGTCTATCCCATTCTCAAGCACTTTCCTTTTACAATATAGATATGAAAAGCCACAACGTTCCTGTTCATAGGTAAAAATACAACTCTTATGTGCCCTGAAGCCAATGTTTGTTGCTGAGCCTGGCTTTTGAGATAAGAGTACATGCCTAAATGTTGTGAGAGGAGCTTTGATCCTTCTCTTACTGATACTCTTTGATCTAATTTTTGCTTCAAGGTGCGTTCTGTTTTGTCTAATTTTTAGTTTAAATTTAAGCTTTTTGGCACGTCGTAAGAGCTTATAGGCAGCAATCTGAGTTGGGGGGTCTTTACAACTTTGGAACGTGATATGATGTATGTTTTTGAGCACAGGCCGATCAAACAATCGCCTTGCCATTATAGCTTAAATAAGCCTACAGTTCTTTTATCAAATTTTGCATGTTCTGAACAGCATGTACACGGGAACCAGTGAACATTGTCGTCAGCTTCAACATGAGGGTCACCTTTATGGAAATCATTTAATCCAGAATGGTATACATCCAACATTTCTGGTTTTATGACAGATTCTAGGGCTGGGCCACCTAGTGCCATATAAGCACTGTCTGTGTCCATTTCACAGTACTGAAAATTTTCAGGGGAAACAAATTTTAACATGAAATCAAAATAAAATTGAAGCATCCACAGCTTTGCATACTGCAAAATGAAATGTCCAATTTGTATAGGAAGATCCATTCTAAGAGATTTCTTGTCTTTTTCAATCTCGTAGTACTCTTCTTCCAATAACAAAGGGGTTAATTTCCTAAACTGTGGAAGATTGGCCTCCATCATGGCTTCACCTTCCCCTTGAACATATTTCACAGACTGAGTTTTTTCCTGATCCATTATTGTTGAGCCATATGCAGCATTGCCCTTTAATATTTGGGTGTCTGCTAAAATGGTTTTACTTGGATCAGAATCACCTTGACGTCTAGCATCGCTAATATCCTGAACAAACTGATGGAAACACCTCTCAGGTTTAAATTATATCACCTTTTGAATCTTGGTGACCTCAGGCCCGTGATTTAAATACTATTTTAGAAGAGGGATAGCTAGTAAAATTTGTCTAGCTTTCATGCTTCCTACCAAAAGCCATCTAGGTTTCTGCGAAAAGCCAAACTTTTTGACATGAGTTTTCATATGGGAATCTATGATGTCAAAGGGAACATCAGTGGTACAAACCAGAGGGGACATTTCCTCAAAGTATTCATATGGTGACATTGTGGGGTGGGAAAAATGTTCTGGCCATTGATCTGGGACACTGATATCCACTTCTACCATACCAAACAAGCCACCAGACGGAACTCCTGCAAGTATTTCAGTCAAATATGGATCTCTGCGGGGTTTGGGGTAACCTACTTTCAACGAATGCCTTGAGATTGGAGTCTTTGCACATTTGATTACAAAATTCGCACTCCAAAATCTCAATGACGTTAAATCCCTTAAAACGTAAATACTCTGTTGTCTCCAGGGTTTTCTCATACTTTTGCTGACGATTTTTATGCCATTTTTCATCTTTAATAGACTTTGTCAACCAACAGGAATGAGAGTGCCAGTAACAACCATGAAACTGCATAATAGTATTATTTTCTCTTATAAAGCCATCAATAGGGTAGGGACCCCCCATTTCTCTCTCCACATCTTAAATTTGTGTTCAATTTTAACCCTCTTGCTATAAGCCAAATAATCCATCCAATCATACATAAGGCAATACTTGTCTCTCTTTCTGGCTTAAAGTAAATTGGGTGCAAAGATCAGGAATCGATACAATCAAGTACCACATCAGTAGTAATGGGCGGCACTCCATTACTACTCACATCTGACCCAGGATACCAATGGGAAAGTGACAAACACACAGTAGACACCACAAACGAGAGCCAAGAGGTCAGCCCTTTCCCAGCAGGTGACCACAAAGCACATATAAACAGACGCGCACAAAGACATAGCAAACACAAGACAGAACAAAACCATAAAAGATCCACAAAAGTAGTACCGCCTTGGAACGGTCAGTAAAATATTTTACTGGAGGGCTTAAACCGGTTTAACGGCGCCAACCTCACCCTTAATTCAGATGTGGATCAAGACACATAGATATTTGGTTTGCATGAAGGACCCCTAACTTATCAATGCATTATCTCCTAAAACATATAAATCAAGATATAACAAGGAGATAAAGCAAGGATAAGGACTCAACAGTAAATTAAACTGAACACCAGAGCAAAAGAAATCCAACAGGTAAACCCCGGTGGGCCCGACAAACAGCCAAAGCATCAGACCCCTACCATCTCACCAATAGACAAGTCTTTAAGTCGGAACCATCATAGAGTCTGAAGTCCGACCCACCAGCGTGCAATTAAAGAGGAAAGCAAAGATGCCAACCGTGATTGGGTTGACTACCAAGCATGCAGTTAAAGCCATTTTCTACCTTACGATGCACAAATGGACCAGAAGGCATTAATTGACCAATAGACTAAAGATAAAGGGCATTAACATCAAACCCAACATAGTCAGGAAAAAATCAGAAAAAGACGCTTATTTAAGAAGGTACAGGCATTTTGTGAAGAAAAGGTTTTGAGATACCTATTAGGGGTATTTTGGTATGCTGAATCCAAAAACCAATGTTGGCAAGCTGAAAAATGGCGTCTTCACTATCTAATTTGCATATTTCCAAGATGTCCGCCAAATTGAAGAAAAATCCATAAAAATATGAAGAGTAACGTGTTAAGGATGCAAAACTGGTTCAAATCAATCCAAAAACATCTTCTCCTTATTGGGGGTCTTCACTGACATCATTTTATGCAATTAGAATTAAAAATATGACCAAGAGGTAATCAGGGGAAACAACTTGAGCAAAAAATTTGCCTCCGACTAAGTAAGATTTTTTTCATGATAGTCCATGCATATTATGTGGCCCAAATATGTCAGGAATGATTTCATTAAAATGAGAATTTTTAAAAAATGCATAACAATGATATCTCTATTGTTTGCAGGAAAGTATGGGAATTTAAACAACATTCTGTAAGTTTCAGCTTAGGGAGGGGGTAAATGCGATTTTAAACAAAGTAGGCTTGTACCTACAAACTGACTCGTACCTCATCAGTAACGCACCCTACACTATTAAACTTGCTAGCACATTAAAGCTTAGATATAGTACTTTCATCTGATGGAATGGTCTGATATGCAGATTAATTATCTAAATTGCATATTCTTCAATACTGATGAAAATTTCAGAAATTAGGTGAAAATTATAAAAAGCAAATATGAACTGAATTCTGCCCCAATCTGTCCTTGTTGCATGCTATTATATCATCAGTGATACACTTTGACAAGTCCATCCATCCAATAGTCAAATATAAAATTATCTCATTTGCATATTCACGAATATTTATGAAACTAAAAATAGAAGTAAGATCATGGAATAACTATTTACCCCCTCCCCCCACACACACCTTGGGACGGGGAGGGGGCTAACTAGACTTACCTTGCACACAAGGACAATTACTCATGGGTGCGAAATTGTTCAGTGGATCCACTTAATACCAAAAATTCTTATTGTCTCCAAAAATAAACCTGTTTGGATTATATGAAATTACATGGTGTCCAGGGCAACCCATGGGGCACTGTAGCTGGGTCATTTGCAAGCAGATCCAAGATCGACACTTGCATGCCGCACATTCTTTCATGGATTTTTCTCTCTTCCACTAATTCAAGAAAAGTAAGCTGTCAGTTACTAGCAAAACAAATGGTCGCTAAATAGCAAAGAATAACATCGCTCATGGAGTCTTGCATAGAACAATTTACCCTCCCCCCATAATGTGAAGATCCGCAATATGATTGTAAAGAAAGTGGGTGTACCTACAAAATGATTCGTATCCTAACTATTCTAGACTACCAAACTTGTAACAAATGAAAGTGAGACTTTACACTTTAACCCAATAGTATGATGTGCAAATTATCTAATTTGCATATTCATGAATATTAATGTAAACATTAGAAATAAGAGAAAAATATTAGAAGATTTAAAGGGGTGTACGTACGACATAGCCCATATGTCAGCTGCTAATTATTCTAGACTTCCAAAATTGGTACCAAATGAAAGGTGAGTCATAGTACTATAACACAATATTCTGATTTACAAATATAATTTACATATTTGTGAATATTAATGAAAACATTTAACAAAGAAAGAAAATAGTAGAAAAATTAAAATGGGTATATCTACAAAATTACCCATATCTCATCTGCTAATTGTCTTAGACTAACAAGCTCTGACGTAAAGCTTTAATCGGTGGGTTGGTGCCTGATGCTTATCTGTAGCTGGACCCACCGTGGCTCAACTTGAGGTTTTCTTTAGCTCTGACTATCTGTGAGTCATGAGCCCTTTTCTTTGTTTCATCATGGTGTAGTAATTTGATTAGAGTGTTTTTCCATGATGATACATTGCATTAGCTAGATGGCCTCCATGCGAGCTGAACATTTCTTGTACTTCAACAACAGCAGAATCTAGGGCGAAGATTTGGTGCCAGTAAAATGCATTTAAGCCCCCCCGGTGGCTTAGGCTGCTGTCCGTTCTAAGGCCGTGGCTCTGTTGTTGTTGACTTTTTGTTTATTGTTACTCCCATTGTGGGAGTCTGTAATTGTTCTATGTTTTGTTGTACGTTACTTTATGTCCATCCTAGTATTGCAATCATCTTGATGGGGAAGAGAGAGCTGATTGATTTGCTTTTCTGGTGTCTCGTGATGGTTGAGCGGCTCTTCCTCGCTGTGCCACGGGGTTGTCTGCAGTTTGTGATTGTGGTATTTCCTGATCATACTCACTTACTATTTTTGGTACCAAAGAAATGCTAAGACATAGCAAATTTTATGCCATGATCGGATATGCAAATTATTTTATGATTATATTCTCGAATATTAATTTAAATGTTAGAAATGAGAGAAAAAAGGTAATAAAATTAAGAAGGCGTACCTACAAAATATCTCATTTCGTAGCTGCTAATATTCTTAGACTACCACACTTGGTACAAACTAAACGCTAAGACATTTTACTATACTCAATATTCATTATGTGAAATTATCTATTTTTTTTAAATTTAATAAATATTAATATAAACAATAGAAGTGAGAGAAAAAACGTAGAAAAAATAGTGGGGTCTACTTCTAAAATTACACTTATCTCATCTTTTATTTGTTCTAGACAATAAATCTTAGTATCATATTAAGGCTGAGACATATTATTGTATTCCAATGGTCAGATATACAATCATTTAACAAACATATTCATGAATATTGATGAAATCTATAGAAAACTAAAGAAAAATTGAAAGCGAATCAATAAGGTTGTATCTTCCAAAATACTCATTAATAAACAAATTAAATAACTTACGTATCAAAAATTACTATTAAAGAACTTTTCTGGACTTTAATCTGGGAACAAGTTTAGAAAGTAAGTGAGTATGAAATCTAGGATAAATAGCAGCTGAGATATGAGTAATTTTGCATGTACATTCTATTAACTGTTCTCCAATTTCGCTCATTTTTAATATTTAATTAATATTCATGAATAAAATGTTTAGATAATTTGCATATTGGACCATTAACTAAACATGCTATGTATTAGCATTAAATTGGTACTGAGGCTGATAGTATAGAATAGTAAGCAGCTGAAATGTAGATAAATTTACTTGTACATCCCTTAATTTTTTACGATTTTTCTCTTTTTTCTAATGTTTTCATTAATATTCGTGAATATGCAAATTTGATAATTTGCATATCTGAATATTGGATAAAAGTCCTATGTCGCAACATTCAGTTGGTACCAAGTTTAAAAGTTTGGATGAGTTGCTGCTGAGATATGAGTACTTTTGTACGGACATCCTTATTCTTTAGAAGCGTATTATGGGTTGCCACGGAAACCATGCAATTTCACATAGCTCAAATGAGTTTATTCTTTAGGACAATATTTTTCCACATTTTGGTGGTCTCACAAAACAAACTGAAACACATTAGAAGTTTTCCTGATGGTACAAGGTTGGTCCAATTAGCCCCTAGGGTACTAAGGAATGTGCATGCTTTGACTTTTTATAGAAACAAAATGTACCATATATTTCGGCATGGACATTATGACATATTTATTTTGAAACAAAACAACTTCTTGATTATCAAAGTTTCTTTCTTATTTATTACTCAAAAAGCTGGTAAACTGTCCAAATCGTGCTATGAATAAAACTAACATTTAAATAGCAGGATACTGAATAAGGCAAGTTTATATATGATTATATAGACTAATTGGACATTTATTACCATGAATACGGTAATATCCTGGAATAATTATGTAAATTGCCACCAAATACCATGTACTCTAATGGTAAAACAATCTTAGGACATAATACAAATGATTTTTAATACCAAAAACATTGTCAAAAAATAAAACATTTCAGTAATATGTCAAATTCCATGATTTATGGCGGCCATTTAGAAAATATGCAAATTAGGTCATTAAGACGTCATTTCTCAGCTTGCCAACATTGGTTTTCGGATTCAGCATGCCAAATTACCCCTAATCAAGGTGTCAAACCCTTTTCTTCACAAAATGCCTGTACTTGTTAACTTTTCTGATATTTTTTCCTGACTAACAATGGTTTGGTAATTTTTGTCTGCATTTCCACGAATAAAGGTTTCACCAGCCTAATGATATCTATTGAAAATGACAGAAGGCCCACTTATAATGTTTTGTTTTATGGTTTAATACAAATCTTTGTTGGATTCATCAAAAAGGGCAAATGAGGCACCAGCCTGACAACCACATTCAAACAACATTTTTCGAGCTAAGCCCGAGAGAGAAATACTGATCTTGAAAAGGTCGATGTTTCTATCAAAATAATATTTTTGCAAATTTTCCACTCTTTCTACAAAGGGCTTACAGTCTAAATTAGTGTAATAGATGAGATAGTCTTTGCAAGTTTTCATCTTATTTTTGATCCATTCAGACTGAATCGAAGCATAATTTTCTCCAGGGGTTTTCAGACCATCATTCAAAACATTGTCATTTTTCACAGAAGAAAACCAAGTGGGCCAAAGTGATGTATTTCATTATTAACTAGTTTATCTACAGAGGTAAACCATTCGTATGGAAAAATCCTTTAGATTCTTTGACATCAAATGCTTTGAGGAAGCTAACATAATTGACCCCGGAGGCTAAATATTGGGTGATATCTAGAAATTTAATTTTTTCATTGCTCAGGCAAGCATATTGGTTAATTCTTTTAAATGTAAACAAGTTTTTACTGTTGTGCAATTGTAGATGGGCAGCCCAATACTTTATGATAAGGTTTAGGTCATACTTAGACCAATTAAAGCTAATGCATGGAAGCTGATGACAATATGAGTCCAATTCTTCTTTTAGTTTTTGACATGCCTTAATATGCATTTCTTCTTGCTTTTACCATTCCATACTATCTAAGAATAACTCTTCTAGAAAAGACTCAAAATCGTTGGGGTCTTTAGTTAATAGTAGCTCAGACTAAATCACACGATCCAGCATTTCATAACTCTCATAAAATTTTGTTTTGGCAAGTTCAAAGCTTTTGTCAGCGATTTGAGTCATGCACTGAACAATGCTTGCTACCAGGTTTTTTATATCAGGGTCAACAATACAATGAGGTGATCTTCTTTTCAACATTGCTACATATGCTTACAGATAAAGGTATATGTTCAACAGTCCAAGCTAATTTGTCAAAGGTTTGATCGTAAAGAGATGATAACATCGCTTCAAAATAAACACGAGAAACCTAGGGAAAATCTGTTCTTTTTTTTTGGAAGAACGATTCCATGCTCTTGCAACTTGTCAAATATGGTTTTGGGGGACGAATAGAAGCCACCAGGGAATTGGTGCTTGGTTTTCCCTTGACATTTTAGACTATGCCTTTTCATATTTTTGGATTTTCGAAAATGCATATCACAAGAAGAACATTGATATTTTTGTGTATAAGCATTTAAATTTGCAATATAAGACAAATGCTTATTGGACAAATTCAGATGCATTGTATCTTTGAAATGACAATGAGATTTGTAGACTGGCAAGGCAAACTGATCTTCCTGTAAACGAAAGATATTGACATTGATTTCAAAACATTTTTCAAAATAAACTAGTTGTGACAATTCAACACCTTTGAATGTTTTCGGGTACAAGCTAATACTGGCATTGGAACATTTGTTTTGCATGTACTCCACCCAATTGGCGAATAACGATTCAGTATGCATTTCAAGCCTATTATATTGATGGCCTTGATGTGTGGCAAGGCAGCGAAAAGCACATAAGTGATCTTTATAGAAGTTACCATTGGAGTTTTTATTCAAGGAACTGATAGTTCTGCTGTTTTTCACAAAATCAGACAATTGAATTGTAACAGTCCCTAAAGGGTAATTTAAATGATACAGTGTAAATCTAACATTAGTAACTAGTACCGACTTCCATTTGGTATCAGGCCTCTGACGTAATATAAAATCGGTGATATTGAGCCCATGCAATCTAAGTCTCGGACGACGTAGGTCTTGACGTCGTGAAACAGAGATAGGGCGTTAAAACAAAGCCTCATTAGAATATGGTAAACAGTTATTTCATGCCTGTTTGTAGTATATTCAAAACTATTACCCCGAGGTGCCGTGGACGACCTGATGCACTATTGCACGAGGCCGAAGGCCGAGTGCAATAGTGCATCAGGTCGTCCACGGTACCGAGGGGTAATAGTTTGACTGTACTACAAACAGGCATGAAATAACTGTTTTATTACTCAACCCATTTGATGAAATACTTAGCAGCGATCCTTGAATGGAGCTGCTGTAGACGATGCGGTTTTGTTGCAAAATTTCACAAAATCTGCTCAATTTTGGTCTCAAAATGTTCCGCTTGTTCTAACTAAAAAAACGAGTACCTACACCTTATGTTTCTGACCATAAACAACGGAGCTATTGGAGTTTAAAGTTGCCAAACCATGCCTCATTTTCACCATTGTTGCATAACGTCTCCTTTCATAAACGAACCGTACGCGCATCGTCGTCGCGCATAATAATAAGCGCCTGTGAGTTTTTAACAGGGAAGCGGGAAACCAGGCCCATGGTATAGTACCAGTCTATAGTCATATTTATTGACCGGTGGAATAGTTCAGTGACTCATGACATAGCAAAAGATAGACAATTACTCCGTATATAGACGGTTGGGTAATAAAGTAAACTATCAATACTCTCCACTGTCAGTATTTAACCAGGATTAATCCAAATTCTAGATTTAAACGAAACGCACTGTTTTGTCTTTCATATACTTGGTTTGTGCGTGACATTATAGCTTCTACAGTGAAATCATTTGAAAGTGGTTATATAATAATTGAAAATAGATTGCACACTGCCTTCTTGGTGGTTAGCCAGTATTAATGGCCGGTTGGAATCATCCACCTCAAGGAGGAGTTGATTGTCTTTAAATGCAGGTGCCTGACTACCTATAGGTGGTTGTTGCAGTGCAGTGCCATGACCAGTCTGGATGTGTTCTTACATCCTGTGTAAATAATGGGCATGGCGATTAGGAAAGGTTTTATAACATATCCTGCATACAATAGCAGTTCTTCTCTTCTTCTGGCGTGTTGCATTATCAATTAGGCTTGTTTCAGTTTTCCTTTTCAAATTTGCATTTTTTATGTTGCATCTCATGGGACTTTCTGTGACTGATAAGCCCGCATGCTGTTGAAAATTCTTTTGGACAGTGTGAACAACTTAATATTTTGTTTTCTGTACCACAAGTTTGAGAATATTTTTTGCAATCCCAGGAATATTTGAAAGACTTTTTACATTTTTCACAGGTGTAGGTAATTCCCAACTGTTGTGCTTGAGTATGCACATCCAGCTAATTTTTTTCTTGAACTTCTTATTACATTGACCACGCGTATAAATCTGATTGGTTGGTTTCTTTTTATTGACAGTACAATGCTTCTCATGTCTCGTTTTGTCGTAACATATCTGAAAGCCTTGTCACAGAACTGGCATAAAAGTTTCAAATCCTGGTGTTGTGCACGAACCTGTCTTTGAAGTGATGTGTTGGTGCTCAAGCTGGCTACACATGTCTCACAAGTAAATTCCATACCGAGTCTGAAAATAACAAAAACAAATATACAGTTTTAAGGTAAAAATGATCCTACACACATCGCGAAATCATACTGATTCTTTAACGCAACAAAGACAAATTGAATAGCTTAACTCTTGGTATCAGTTTGGGAACATGTAAATCTGAAATAATGATGAATGCATTCAGACCATTTCAATCTTTTAGTCAAACATTATGCATACATCACTATCCCAATGTAACTGAAAAACTGTTGAAATGGTCATAAACCACATTGAAAGAAAAAAGTCACTGCTGTGTTATTTAGATTACTGTTGAAAGGGCCATTAACTCAAGAATGAAGTCCAAACAAAGCCACCTGTCAAATATACCCAGCCTGGTAGTCAATGATGCCATAACAGATTAATGTAGCTGAAATATTATGTGTATTGGTTTGATAGTAAACCCCTCTCTCTCTCTCTCTCTCTCTCTCTCTCTCTCTCTCTCTCTCTCTCTTATGGGCGTATGCAGGTCCACATGCACACACACACACACAATGTGAGCTGTAACGTACACCCAAGTGAGATGTAACACTTACCAAAAACAATAGTTTCTTCTAGCTAGTAACGTAAGTCCACAGGAACTTGTAACAAACTTTTTTCATGAAAAAGTAGGCGTGTGTATCTGTAAACATAGACAAGGACTGTAACGCAAGTTGTTAGGGTACCCTGTTTGACTCATCAAAACAGCCCAAAAACTCAACTTTTTAAGCAAAACTATAGTGCCCCGGGTTCAAGAGAAACTAGCCTGTCTAACGATACCAACCGTTTGTTCCTTCGTTGAATAAGTCCCAAGAAATAATCAAGAAAAGCTCGGATTTTAGCGTCTTTTTGAAACTCGTTCGTTTTCATTTTCCTCTGGAGACTGTTCAAAACACAGTTCAATCGCCTTTTCCTGATTTCGAACGATGAGATGCCGCTAAATGTGATAAGTCCTGGTTTTCAATAACTTTTTTCTACATGCAGTCGTCAAAATCTTGAGAATTTATTCCAAATGAAAGCCAATCGGCGACTTTTTTAAAGAAATTACGCCGACCTTTTCTACCTGCACTCCATGTTTGCAAAAGTTCAGCTCTGAAAATTTCGCGACCACTGATTGGTTAATGCTAAGCCGAGGTTACAAATACGTCACATGGACAAGGCAAAATCCGTTGGGAAAATCCCCATATTGACGTGGTGTATTTTCGGAGTGCTTCAGTTTACATCATAGATTGCATTACTTCCCTTGATATAAAATCGCAAAATCATACCATGTCGATGACGTCACAGGACTATAGTGAATGGGATTTCGGAAAACATGGAGGTCGGATAGAAAAAGGTTGGCGTAATTTCTGTAAAAAGTCGCCGTTTGGCTTTCATTTGGAATTAATTCTCAAGAACTTGGTGACTGCATATAGAAAAAAACTTTTGAAAACCAGGACTAATATCACTTTGAATCGGCATCTCTTTGATGAAATTCAGAAAAGAACGATTGAACCGTGTTTTTACCATCTCCAGAGGAAAGTGCAAACGAACGAGTTTCAAGAAGACGCTAAAAATCCGAGCTGTTCTTGATCATTTCATGGGACTTACTCATCGAAAGAACAAAAGGTTGGTATCGTTAGACAGATTTGTTTCTCTTGAAGCCAGGACACTATAAGTTTGCTCATATAATTTGAGTTTTCTGACTGTTTTGATTAGTCATTTGGGTACCCCCACAACAACCGTTACAGTCCTTCTCTATAAAAGTAAATATAGGCCTACTTTTTCTATTCTAAGGGTTTGTGACAAGTTCCTGTGCGTAAGTCTTATCAGTTCTGCCTTTTTATCTGTTGCTGAAATGAAAATGAAATGGGCCGCGACGCGAGAAAACCTGTCTTCGGGGTTTCTGAAAGGTTCATACCCAAACCAGCCTACTCAGCTACAGAGACTAGCTAGAAAATTGAAATTTCGCTAGTAGCAAGTTTGTATAAGATACTTTCCAATAAGCGAATAACAAAGGCGCTGATCAGACTGCGCGGATGCGCAGGCTGGTCTGCGCGGTGTTGTTAGCAAACCCCCAAAGACAGGTTTTCTCCCGTCACGGCCCAAATAATCTAAGTGGTCAGCGAAATTCATGGTTGACTTTTTAATAGAAAGCAGAAACGGTATGATTATAAATTAATTCAGTTTGAAATGCGATAGAGCTTTAATTTTGAAATTCTATTAGTTGTTAGTTCTAATTCAACACAAATGGATCAAAATTAAATGACATATTCAAAGGGCAACCAATAACATTTTATGCTGCAAAATATTATGCCATATGGATTTTCCTTGCCTAATTGAATAATGGGGGACAAAGACCGCTCTACAATTTATTTACATGCAAAAATTAAAAACAGTTCCTACTATAGTTCTTACGTAATGGATGAGCACGCACGTTTACACACGAACGACTAAAGTTGAACTTTTAGTTGGTTGGCAAGTAAACAAAAATAGTAGCCCTGTAAAAGTAAAAAGTAAAGTGCTCGTTTATTATAGTGTCACCCCTATTGAAAGGGCCAGCCATTTCTGACTTATGAGACACCTCAACTTGTCACATTTACTTCCCAAATCCCATTTGTTGAAGGCTTTCACTTGTGACATTAAAAAAAACTCGATTATTGATATTCAGTTGTGCTTAAACGGCCAATTACGTCAATTATTGAAGGTTTTGCATTGACGTAATGAACGTTAACAAATGCATAAAATAACCTGCTTTGATTTGTCTGCCCTTCTGCTTTTGAAAACAGACAATGGTTAAACACCTTTTCCGAATAAAATGTAAGGTGGTGTAACACCGTGACTCGATAAAATGTAAGGTATTGTAACTCTGTGACTTTTCAAATTTGGGTTGCCTTATATTTCTTGTTGAAGATCAGCAATCGTTAGTCTCACTGGTCTGATTTTCATGTTGTTTGGACGGCAAGTCATTGGACTTGTTTATCGCAATATCGTGGAGTAAAATATTTGGCTCAAAAAGAATGAAATAGCATTTTTGTAAGAGTTGCGAAACTTTTGCGTTTATGTATATATCGCCATCTGTTAAATGAATATAAAAATACATCCGTGTTAAACAGATAAGAGAATAGCTTCCCTACTTAAATGACAATTGTCACAACAGTAGAACTTTCGGTAAATTCAATATATTTTTTGAATGCATAATAGTCTTTAGGATCTTTAAGATGACAAAAAGATAATGATCTAAAACGTTTTTGTTGGTCAAATTTGTTCGTCATTCCCGTGAAAACTGGTCTTGGGTTTAAATACATGGCATGGTACGATATATATGTGCTAGTAATTAAAAGATCACGACTCTGTTAACATGCGCGGTTCCTGAGGGGCGGGGCATATGATGGTTCAGACCCCCAGGAAAATCACAAGTTCTAAAAAGTTTCTATAGAAATTAGCATTTGACCCCCCACTTCCCCTGGAAAAAGTTGGTCATCTCCAGCCTCTTTGAAAAACGTTGGACCCCTTCTGTAGCCTTTAAGAATGATAGTTTTCCTGAAAAAAAATCAGTATAACTGAAAATAAGTTGAGGAATAAAATAAAATAATTAATATTACATGTTTGGCGGAAAAATACCATTATTTATCAAACAAATAAAATCGGTAATTTTGTTTTAGCTTAGAAAGATTCATTTCCTCTACTAGGGAAATAAATCCCTTTAGCTGGAACTCCTTTTTCCTGATGAAACGCATGTCATATTCATTTTCGTTTTATTATTTACAGTTTTTAAACAAGCATAACGCTTCTCTGCACTTTTGACGTCACAAACATTAACAAATGACGTCATTTACACATGCGATGGCGTTGCATAACGTTTCTGTCTTCCAACATTGAAACTGGAGGATCGAGGAACAAAAACGAAAAATTCTAGAAAAACACAATAAATTTAGGGCTAGATTGCACTTTACCGGGCACAAGTGATTTTGACTAAGTTTTTATGGTCTGTTTACTTCTAAATTATTTCTTGAAACGTTTGGTATGGTTGGATGTTATAACCTGAACAAAATTGGAGTGTATGGGGGCATAAGCCCCCATTTATCATATACTACATGAACAGACTGTACATGGTGCCCGGTAAAGTGCAAGTGTCCTAAATTTAGTACCAAATTGTTCGTTACGATCTACCTAAGAAATTGACTACCCACACTTTATGTTTTTTTTCTCTAATAAAAAAGTTACAGACTTTTGATATTCGGAGGTGGACTTGACGAAGAAGTTTTCCAATAGGCGGACGTCCATTTTTCAGCAGGAAACAGCTAGCTGATGTGTTACTACTAGTGTTAGAATTAGACATTTCATGATCCCGCTAGTTTTGCCACAATTTTGTTGATTTGGGCAAGCAGTTCAAGCAGAATACATGTAATATACCGTATATTGAATCATTCTACTTAAAATATGGGATTTATAAACCTCAGGAGGTGAAAAATCATATGAAGAAACTCGTGCTTGGGGAGGAGAATGAAGGTAGAAATTATTTCATGATCAATCTCCACGAAAGTATGGGACCATTGAAAAGAATATAAATTTGTATGATTAGACCCACAACGCGTTCTATCTACATATTTTTCACCACCGTAGGTACTCTGAACTTTAAAGGCCGTCTCAAACAAGAGAATTTCCTACCGGACAGCAATTAAATCCTATATGGCCAGTGGGATGGGCTTATCAGCTATCAGTTTGAATGCATTGGTTTTTGTTAGCTTGTAAACAGAAACACATGGTAGCTATTAATATCGTCTGCTAGAAGTTACATGAGGTTACTGTGTAGTTTTCCCAGAAATAGTGTTATCTATGTTTAATTGAGGGTGTTGATTTTGTTTAATTATGATTAAATATAAACAATACATGTAAACAAAAAGGTTCATATAGAATTAAAGTGACTTACATTTATCATTGGCTGGCACAACTCCATAGAAATATAATAGTATTAATCCAAAACACAATTAATGGGTAAAAACATCAGTGAAGGCCTCAAGATAAGAATGCGTAATCCAAATAATTTTTTTTTTCCTCAACGAACAAACATATATGCTGTGTGTATTCAAAATAACGGTCTTAATGAGATCGTTCTGTTGAGCAAGGTCTTAATGCGACCATTCTTTTGAGCACTGTGGGTACTCAAAAGAACCGTCTCATTGAGACAGTTCTTTTGAGTATCAAACCAAAACAAATGGTAAAACACCACAACTTTCATATGTTAAAGATGGCCTATTCAGTGACCCTTGTATTCATAAGAGCCGCCCCAATGCTCGGGTAGTTCTAATGAGTAGCCACATTCTATGTTTATAACAGACAAAAAAGAGAAAGATGAACCAGTAAATGAGATTTTGGTTTTTATCGTAACGGCAATCAGCGCAGGCTCAGAGCAGCCTGCATTTCTACGTAGTCTCACCAGAGCATTTGCTTTTCGCATAAACAAAGTATGGTTATAGATGCAATTTCAATCAGATCAAACTTTTGACCTAGCCCCACTGGATATGTCAGCCTGGGCATTTAAAAGACGCTTTTGCGCAAATGTGATATCCTGGTCCAAATAATATATTTTTAGCTTTGAAATTGTCAATATTACTAATCACAAAAACGCTGTTTATAGCTGTTTATCCTTGAACTTTCTAATGTAAGTGTGGTTTTCCTGTTTCTACTTTGGAATAGCACACCTGCACCATTTACAAGGGGTGGGGGTCTGAGCTCAATTAGCATAAATCTAGTCTTACCCCTTATCTTCCAAAGATAATTTTTATTTTAATAAAGACAACTCAATGTGTAAATATTTCAATGTATGCTTTTCAACAGAAACCACATTTCATATTAAATATTATTGATATTAGTGATGAATTAATAAGTGTCTTATCACCCCTTTGGAAAGTGGATTTGGTTTCTTCCATCTTTCCCAGGTAATTGGTATTTTACACATCTGGACATTATCAGTCCATCAATTAGATAAACTACATTTACTTAGAGTGGGTGTTAGATTTACATGTGTTTATGTTTTATTATAACCTTATCAAAGAAGTTCATGGAGGTTATGGGTATGGCAAGCCAGACCCTGTTAGTGAGGGTGAGAGGATCCTGGAATATGCACTAGCATACGACCTGTTCCTCGGTAACACATGTTTCAAGAAACGTGACAGTCACCTCATCACATACAGGTCCAGTAATAAGCAAACCAGATAGACTTCATGTTATTTCGAAAGAGCCTGCGCAAATTTGTTATGGATGTGAAGGTGATTCCATGAGAGGAGGTTGCTCTACAGCATCAGCTCCTTGTGTGCGACATGATAATTGATATGCCGCCCCAAATCAAGCGCAAATTCACCCCACGTCCAAAAGTGTGGAAGCTCAGAGATCCTCAAACATGTAGCCGATTCCAGGAAGTCTTCAAGGCACATGTGGCCGCTGTGGAAACTGAAGCAGCTAAAACTACTGAGGAAATCTGGGCGAAACTCAAGACAGGTTTGCTAAAGACAACCGAGGAGGTGTGCGGCACAACAAAGCCCCACCGATGGCGACGTGAAACTTGGTGGTGGAATAAGGAAGTAGATGATGCCATGACAGCCAAGCGCCAAGCTTTCAAAGCATGGAAGGCTGGCAAATTCACACGAGCATCATATAACACTGCCAAGCGCATCTCCAGACGTGTGGTGCACCATGCACGCCATGAATCAGACAAGGTGGTCTATGAGGGCATTGACCACAAGTCGTCTGATACCTTCCGCCTCGCCAACCAGATGATGAAAGAGAATGTTGATGATGTAGGCGACAAGCCAGTGAAGAATGACACTGGGGAAATGTCAATGAGCGAGGAGGCAAAGCAGAATGCATGGGCTGAACATTATGAAAGGCTTCTCAACGTTGAATTTGACTGGGACCCTGATCACCTGTCCAATGAACCTCTGTTAGAAGGCCCGCCTATCCCAATCACTATTGACATGGTGAAAAAGGCCATCTCAAAGATGAAGTCAGGCAAAGCTGCAGGTCCATCAGGCATTGTGGTGGAGATGATCAAGGCAGCAGGTGATACAGGTGCCACCATGATCCGAGATCTTGCTACTGCGATTATTCGTAATGGCAAGGTCCCAACTGACTGGGAGGAAAGTTTCATTGTCTGCCTTTACAAGGGCAAGGGTGATGCTTTGGATAGAGGCAACTACCGAGGCCTCAAGCTGACTGAGCAGGCCATGAAGATCCTAGAGAGGATTGCCGATGGTCTCATAAGACAGGTGGTGTCTATTGACGACTCCCAGTTTGGCTTTGTCCCAGGAAGAGGCACTACAGATGCAATCTTTGTGGTCCGGCAGCTGCAGGAGAAATACCTAGCAGTGAACAAGAGGCTTTATATGGCCTTCCTGGACCTAGAGAAAGCATTTGACCATGTCCCTCAGAAGGTTATCTGGTGGGCCCTGAGAAAGCTAGGCGTTGAGGAATGGATTGTGAGGTTAGTTCAGGGAATGTACGCTAATGCACGAAGCCGGGTTCGTGTTGGCGAGGGTTTCAGCAAAGAGTTTGAGGTGAAGGTCGGGGTCCATAAGGGATCCGTACTCAGTCCCTTGCTCTTCATCATTGTGCTGGAGGCCTTGTCACGTGAGTTTCGGGCTGGTGTTCCCTGGGAGGACCTATATGCAGATGATCTTGTCATCATTGCTGACTCCCTAGAGGAATGTGTCAGGAGGCTCTTCATATGGAAAGAAGCCATGGAGAAGAAGAGATTGAGGGTAAATGCAGGAAAGACAAAGGTCATGATCTGTGGTACAGGCCTGGACCTCTTGCAGATTTCAGGCGAATACCCATGCGCTGTCTGTCGTACAGGAGTAGGCAACAACAGCATCTACTGCAATGGCTGCAAACGCTGGGTGCATAAGAAATGCAGTGGGCTACAACGACTGACACAAAATCCTGATTATAGGTGTGCACGGTGCATGGGAAATGCTCGCCCTATTGACGACAGACCACAGAGTGAAGTCCAGGTCAGACCTGATAAGCTTGAGGTGGTAGCTTCCTTCTGCTACCTAGGTGACATGCTTTCTGCTGGTTGAGGCTGTGAAATGGCGGTCACTACTCGTGTGAAAACCGCCTGGAAGAAGTTCAGGGAGCTACTACCAGTACTCACTTCCCGCCACCTCTCTTACAAGACCCGTGGCCATGTGTACAGCTCTTGCGTGCGGAGCGTCATGCTCCATGCCAGTGAAACTTGGCCACTTACCAAGACGAACCTGCAGCACTTGCAACGCAATGATAGGGCCATGATCAGACAGATCTGCAGTATCAAGCCAGAGGATGTGGCCTGGGTAAGGTCAAGCGAGCTACTGGCAAAGCTTCAGCTAGAGGACCTCGACCTCATTTTGAGAGAGAGAAGGCTTCGCTGGTTTGGGCATGTGGCGCGTTCGAGTGGAGCAATCAGAACAGCATATGATATGCAGATTGACGGCAAGCGGGGGGCAGGGAGGCCCAAGCAAACATGGAAGAAACTGACAGAGAAAGACTGCCGTGAGTGGAAGCTCACCACAGTTGACCCTCAAGAAAGGAGCACCTGGAGATCAGGTGTGAGATCTGCTATGCGTGCAGCTAGCCAGTTACCTGAAAAGGGGCCCAATGATGTGGATGATGCCCCTGCAGCTGCACGTTAATCAAAAATCCGATTATGGATATATATATATATATATATATATATATATATATATATATATATATATATATATATATATATATATATATATATATATATATATATATATATATATATATATATATACTTATCATGGAAGACCAAAATATTTGGATTACTTTAGATGTATTTGCGGAACAACTGGATAGCATAAATCATCTATTTAGTCACTATGGTTGGAATTAAAATGAAGTGAACAGAGGCGAGACAGACGAAAATTTGTCATATAGTTTCCAGAATGACAGGAGTCTACAAGAAACAATGCAGCTTCACAAACGGCATCTGAAAGTGAACATGATTTGGAGATAAATGAAGGCTTTCAAGACTACAACATTCCCCAAGTTCAAGATGAAGATGAGTGCATGTTTTGTCTATGTAGGCCCTGCATAACTCATGAAAGAAATCGGCAGCTCTGGTGGGAGCAGCAGAATGGGGCCCCCCATCTTAGAAACTCTGGGCTAAGGAAAGAAAAGTATCAACGCTTCTGGACAATGATGTACCATCGCGATGCATGGAAAGACCCGTGGTATTTAGCTGAGAAATAGAAGGCATTGCAGGCTGATCCACTTCATCGGAAGTATGAATTGCATAAGCGCGATATAATGCCAAAATGTGTGCTAAGTTTAGTAAGAACTTGGTTTCCCAACCCAGATGGAGTGCCATATATGGGACATTTATGGGAATAGCAAGTCTGTCGAAAACTGTCTTCAAATTCTTGCAAAACTGTAAATAGAAAAAATGTTTACAAACAGGTCAGTCTCCCGCCATGTGTCAGATAGAATGTTTATTGGATTTTTGTGTGTTATGAGCTCTTTCTCAGCTGCTGCAGTAGAGGTTATGAACTTTGATAAGCCCTCCCACTTGCTGCAATTATACTTTGGTGCAATATTTGAATTTTGAAGCAGACAGCAAAAAAGATTTTCTGAAAAGTAAACTTTAGAACGGAATTTTGTTTCAATTCTTACATGGATTTAATGTTTATGTCTTAAAGAAGTAGTGTGCCCAGTTTCATTAATTTCTATGAGGTAAGTGCTTTACATTTTAGGATTTTCTGTGATGACAGCTGCATGTTTACTGCTTGAGAACTAGGTAGCATAGTGGCCATTTTTCAGACCCCTTGGCTTTTATACTTGGCCCATGGCCTTTAACTCATTCGGTGTGGGGCGGGGAGGGGATTCAGGAGATTAAGGCAAGCAATAAAACCAAAAAAAGAGATAGCATAAGTGGTCCCCTTGGAGTAACTACCCCCTCATGCGCAAGCGAGCCAATCACAGAAGTGGAAACAGATGTGGCAGATTCAGGAGTTTAATTAGGATCAGTCAGTAACCGTCCTGGCTGATGATTTTGCCAACTATGATCTAGCATTTTTCCTAGACACAGAGTCGGAGCTAAGGCCTCTCCTTTTACAAAGTGGGTTTCTTCGAGTTATACAAGCAGCTGTTTTTGACACCAAAGTTGTTAGGTCAATACTACAGCTGCCATACGAGAAGCTTGTTTTGCAACTGATGCCTTGGAAACACAAGTGTGGTCTTTTTTTAACCTGTATATCGTGAGAGAAAAATACCACGAATTGTCCAGAATAGTAACAAATTTCTGTTTATGTTCGTGCATGCATTCAGCGTATTTTTAAATAATTCGTGACTGATTCTAACTTTTTTTGCAGTACTTCCAATTAGATTATTTCACAACATAGTGAATCCGTCGCAGTATCGTGGCAACTCAGGCTGAACCCAGCCAATTTCCACGAACATTCGTGTCGGTGTCTAACCTGTTTCGTTACTGCATGGGTTGGCATCAGCGGCACTACCGCGAAATCGCGTTAATGTAAATTTGTTCCTTCGTTACATCCGGGACCTTTCGCGGTTTTGGCATCTTCAGGAAAAAGACAAACAAAGGTAGGTACCCTCGCTTGTTTTGATTTTTTTGTAAAAGAATGAGCTAACTATGTAAAAATCCGGCAATGCTATTCCATGTAGATATAATTTACCTTGCTAAACAGGCCAAATGCGATGTTGAAAAAAGCTTTGCTTTGAGATGAGAACCGTAACCAAATCGAACCCAGAACGGGATTTCTTCAGTTTTATGTCAAAACGAAGAAAGTATGCAGATGTTTTGTCAATAATAGCTCAGAATAAGAGCATTTTACACATGACATGTTCATAACAGCCCTTAGTCGTACTTCGGACGTAAAAAATCGAACCGATCATGTTCTATGAAGGAAAAAATGCCAAAGTTTTCAGGCGCCATCGCGGTAGTTGTAACGTCATGCTATACATGTAGTTCCTTCGAGTATACCATGTCAGTACTTGCAGTGCATGCAGGCGCCGAGAAAAATGTGCGTAATATTGTAGTATCTACTGAAACACCCGAACCACCACCAATCCATCTCAAACGCTGCTTCCCATGTACAAACTAGCACACTTACCCCCGCCCTACCCCAAGTCCTCACCTCAAAGACCCCACAACTTTTAGCTCATCTTTAAACGCAGATGCGCTACAGATGTAAGTATGAGGTCTCGTCCAATGGCCAAAATATACTTGAAGTGACACATATCATTCATCTACATGTATAGATGATGTATAAATTGATTTTCTATCGTTTTCTATAAGTACTCATCATTGAATTAAACGAGGGTTTTATCATTGTGCGGCCACACAGCATGCCTATAACCCAGATATAAGAACTGCCCTCTGATTGGTTCGTTCAATATTGTAATATTCGTCCACCGCTACCAGTGTACCAGAAGGGTCAAAAAGCACCAAAGTGGTAAACCACTCGGTGCACGCCTATTTTGATATACACGTCCACGCCTAAATATAGACGTGCACGTCTATATATAGGCGTGGATGTCTATTTTAATATACACGTCTACGCCTAAATATAGACGTCCACCCGCAAATTAGACGTCCACACGTCCACGCCTAAATATAGAAGTGTACGCCTATTTTACACGTCGACGCCTAAATAGACGTGCACCCGCAAATTAGACATCCACCTGCAATCGACGTACACGTCTCTTTAGACGTGGACGTCTTAATTGCGGGTGGACGTCTATATTTAGGCGTCGACGTGTATATAAAATTAGACGTCCACGCCTAAATACACCCCCATCTATTTGTCTTTGTCGAATTCGCGTTGAAAACGCATTGAAAACGCACGTAATATGCATTAGTTTTCCAACGCGAATTTCGAAAATCCAATCAAAGCCCACTTTCAATACGCCTTGAACTGCAGTGCAACGCATTTACCTGTTAACCAATCAATAACTCAAGTATAGCAACGCAGTTCAACGTACAATTCACGTTGAAACGCATTGTTAAACAGCCAATCAAAAAGGTTCAATTGCGTTGCCAGACCTGTTACATGTACATCAATGATAATTTTATTATTGGAACCAAGAAAACAGCAAAAACATTATCCCACAAAATGCTTTGTTTATCGTTCTTTTTTCTTTTTTATGTCAATGGCACTCACTCATTTATGGCCATCGTTGCAAGATATTTCATGTCAGCTGACTTCACATCCCATGACATTTGTTTAACATCGGTTACAATTCAAATATGTGGACCAGTTCATCGTGTTTAGTCCAATCATATCAAACAGGTCCGTAATTCTGTGTTATCAGGCCCTGGGATCAGCTTTCGGAACCTGAACCTGCTGCATTTTGATCAAATAATTAGCTTGAAGTCTTTATCGATCAATCTCTTCTTACTGGCTCGATTAAATTTGGGTCTTCAGTTGATGAGGCTCCGATCCAAGCATCAAAGAAGGCACTGTGTTCAGAGAGAGAGAGAGAGAGAGAGAGAGAGAGAGAGAGAGAGAGAGAGAAGGAGAGGAAGAAGGCTGTTTAAACAGTGTCGGAACCTATCTGCCGGGCACTGTGCTGCAGGGGTTCAGCTGTTTAAGTGGTGTCGCAACCTATCTGCCTGCACTGTGCTGCAGTGTTGCAGCTGTTTGAATGGTGTCGAAACCTATCTGCTTGGACTGTGTTGCAGGGGTGCAGCCTGTTTAAGCGGTGTCAATACCTATCTGCTGGCACTGTGCTGCAGGGGTGCAGCTATTTAAGTGGTGTTGAAACCTATTTGCCGGCACTGTGTTGCAGCGGTGCAGCTGTTTACACAGCTGTTTAAGCAGTGTTGAAACCTGTGTTGCAGGATTGCAGCTGTTTAAGGGGTGTCGCAACCTATCTGCCTGCACTGTGCTGCAATGTTGCAGCTGTTATAGTGGTGTCGAAACCTATCTGCTGGGACTTTGTTGCACGGGTGCAGCTGTTTAAGCGGTGTCAATACCTATCTGCTGGCACTGTGCTGCAGGGGTGCAGCTATTCAAGTGGTGTTGAAACCAATTTGCCGGCCCTGTGTTGCAGGGGTGCAGCTGTTGAAGCGGTGTCAAAACCTATCTGTCGGCACTGTGATGCAGGGGTGCAGCTGTTTAAGCGTTGTCGCAACCTATCGGCTGGACACTGTGCTGCAGGGGTGCAGCTGTTTAAGAGGTGTCGAAACCTATCTGCCTGCACTGTGCTGCAGGCGTGCAGCTGTTTAAGTTGTGTCCAAACCTACCTGCAAGCACTGTGCTGCAGGGGTGCAGCTGTTTAAGTGATGTCGAAACTTATCTGCTGGGACTGTGTTGCAGAGGTACAGCTGTTTAAGTGGTGTCAAAACCTATCTGCCGGCACTGTGTTGCAGAGGTGCAGCTGTTTAAGTGGTGTCGCAACCTATATGCCGGGCACTGTGCTGCACAGTTGCAGCTGTTTAAGCGGTGTCGCAACCTATCTGCTGGCACTGTGCTGCAGGGGTGCAGCTGTTTAAATGGTGTTGAAACCTATTTGCCAGCACTGTGTTGCAGGGGTGAAGCTGTTTAAGCGGTGTCAAAACCTATCAGTCGGCCTTGTTATGCAGTGGTGCAGCTGTTTAAGCGTTGTCGCAACCTATCTGCAGGCACTGTGCTGCAGGGATGCAGCCGTTTAAGAGGTGACGCAACCTATCTGCCGGCACTCTGCTGCAGGCGTGCAGCTGTTTAAGTGGTGTCCAAACCTACCTGCAAGCACTTTGCTGCAGGCGCGCAGCTGTTTAAGTGGTGTCAAAACCTTTCTGCTGGGACTGTGTTGCAGAGATGCAGCTGTTTAAGTGGTGTCGAAACCTATCTGCCGGCACTGTGTTGCAGAGGTGCAGCTGTTTAAGAGGTGTCGCAACCTATCTGCCAGGCACTGTGCTGCACGGGTGCAGCTGTTTAAGTGGTGTTGCAACCTATCTGCTGGCACTGTGCTGCAGGGATGCAGCTGTTAAAGTTGTCCAAACCTACCTGCCAGCACTGTTCTGCAGGGGTGCAGCTGTTTAAGTGATGTCGAAACCTATCTGCTGGGACTGTGTTGCAGACGTGCAGCTGTTTAAGTGTTGTCGAAACATATCTGCCGGCACTGTGTTGCAGAGATGCAGCTGTTTAAGTGGTGTCGCAACCTATCTGCTGGGCACTGTGCTGCAGGGGTGCAGCTGTTTAAGCGGTGTCGCAACCTATCTGCTGGCACTGTGCTGCAGGGGTGCAGCTGTTTAAATGGTGTTGAAACCTATTTGCCAGCACTGTGTTGCAGGGGATGCAGCTGTTTAAGTGGTGTCAAAACCTATCAGTCGGCCTTGTGATGCAGGGTGCAGCTGTTTCAGCGTTGTCGCAACCTATCTGCTGGTACTGTGCTGCAGGGATGCAGCTGTTTAAGAGGTGTCGCAACCTATCTCCCAGCACTGTGCTGCAGGCGTGCAGCTGTTTAAGTGGTGTCCAAACCTACCTGCCAGCACTTTGCTACAGGGGTGCAGCTGTTTAAGTGGTGTTGAAACCTTTCTGCTGGGACTGTGTTGCAGAGATGCAGCTGTTTAAGTGGTGTCAAAACCTATCTGCCGGCACTGTGTTGCAGAGGTGCAGCTGTTTATGAGGTGTCACAACCTATCTGCCGGGCACTCTGCTGCACAGGTGCAGCTGTTTAAGCGGTGTTGCAACCTATCTGCTGGCACTGTGCTGCAGGGGTGCAGCTGTTTAAGTGGTGTCAAAACCTACCTGCCGGCACCTGTCAGGACTGTGTTGCAAAGGTGCAGCTGTTTAAGTGGTGTCAAAACCTATCTGCCTGCACTGTGTTGCAGAGACGCAGCTGTTTAAGCAGTGTCGAATCCTATCTGCCTGCACTGTGTTGCAGAGGTTTAGCTGTTTAAGTGGTGTTGAAACCTATCTGTCGGCACTGTGTTGCAGGGGTGCAGCTGTTTAAGTGGTGTCGAAACCTATCTGCCGACACTGTGTTGCAGAGGTGCAGCTGTTGAAGCAGTGTCAAAACCTATCTGCTGGCACTGTGTTGCAGGGGTGCAGCTGTTTGAGTGGTGTCAAAACCTATCTGCCTGCACTGTGCTGCAGGGGTGCAGCTGTTTAAGCGGTGTCAATACCTATCTGCTGGCACTGTGCTGCAGGGGTGCAGCTGTTTAAGTGGTGTCAAAACCTTTCTGCATGCACTGTGTTGCAGAGGTGCAGCTGTTTAAGCGGTGTTGAAACCTATCTGCTGGCACTGTGTTGCAGGGGTGCAGCTGTTTAAGTGGTGTCAAAACCTATCTGTCGGCACTGTGTTGCAGGGGTGCAGCTGTTTAAGTGGTGTCGAAACCTATCTGCCGACACTGTGTTGCAGAGGTGCAGCTGTTGAAGCAGTGTCAAAACCTATCTGCTGGCACTGTGTTGCAGGGGTGCAGCTGTTTGAGTGGTGTCAAAACCTATCTGCCTGCACTGTGCTGCAGGGGTGCAGCTGTTTAAGCGGTGTCAAAACCTATCTGCCTGCACTGTGTTGCAGAGACGCAGCTGTTTAAGCAGTGTCGAATCCTATCTGCCTGCACTGTGTTGCAGAGGTTTAGCTGTTTAAGTGGTGTTGAAACCTATCTGTCGGCACTGTGTTGCAGGGGTGCAGCTGTTTAAGTGGTGTCGAAACCTATCTGCCGACACTGTGTTGCAGAGGTGCAGCTGTTGAAGCAGTGTCAAAACCTATCTGCTGGCACTGTGTTGCAGGGGTGCAGCTGTTTGAGTGGTGTCAAAACCTATCTGCCTGCACTGTGCTGCAGGGGTGCAGCTGTTTAAGCGGTGTCAATACCTATCTGCTGGCACTGTGCTGCAGGGGTGCAGCTGTTTAAGTGGTGTCAAAACCTTTCTGCATGCACTGTGTTGCAGAGGTGCAGCTGTTTAAGCGGTGTTGAAACCTATCTGCTGGCACTGTGTTGCAGGGGTGCAGCTGTTTAAGTGGTGTCAAAACCCACTGCATGAAAAGTCCGTTTTACTGAAATTTATCAGGGGGTGTAAATAAGTGATAAATATTCAAGCTGTATGAAATACTCTTTTACATACCTGTTTGATTTCGGTGTTCATACCATACATGTTTAATCACCCTTATGCTAAGCATAAATATCTGGTAAATATAATGACTATATTTATCGTTTGGGTAAACATGTATGCATACTGCCCATAAATTTATCGTATCTCAATAAGTTGGGTAAAGGTTGTTTCATATAGGCATTTATCGCAACATTTATCCAGCATCTGTAAAGTACAGTATTGACCGCATTTATATGTCTGTATTTTATTGCATTAAACATGGTCAAATATTAGTCAAATGTTTGACCTAAAATGCTGACCTATGACAACATATGCGCATATAGCTCACTTATTTGTACATGTTTGGTTAGACTCATAAAGTTTGTTTCATGTGAGTATTTATTGCAACATTTACATGGCGTCTGTAAAATACAGTGGATGCCGCATTTATGTGTCTGTATTATTATGCATTAAACATGGTCAAATGTTAGTCACATGTTTGACCTAACATGCTGACCTTTGGCTACATAAGCGCATATAGCTCACATATTTGTATGTGTTTGCTCAGACTCACAAAGTTTGTTTCATGTGAGTATTTATTGAAACAGTTATATAGCGGCTGTAAAATATAGCGCATACCGCATTTATATGTCTGTATTTTTATGCATTAAACATGGTCAAATGTTAGTCACATGTTTGACCTAAACTGCAGACTATTGGCTACATATGCGCATATTGCTCACTCTTTTGTACGTGTTTATTCAGACAAATAAAGTGTGTTTCATATAGGTATTTGTGACAACATTTATCTATCATCTGCAAAGTGCAGGGGATACAGCATTTATAGGTCTATATTTTATGTATTAAACATGGTGAAATATTAGTCAAATGTTTGACCTAATCTGCTGATCTATGGTTACATATGCGCATATAGGCTACTTATTTGTGCACGTTTACCTTAACTTATTAAGATTGTTTCATGTAAACGGTTATAGCATCATTTATCCATCATCTGTGAAGGTTAGTGGATACGACATTTATGTCTGCATTCAGTTTATGCATTAATTTTGTGAAATATAAATCAATATTTTGACTTTAACTGCTAATCTATGGCTATGTATGCGCATTTAGCTCACTTATCCGTTTATGAAGTAAATCTGAAACACATGCGAGAATGTTAGAATTTAATAATTTATTTACGTGATTACCATGTATTAAACTCTGCTTATATCTCTGAGACATTTTTTTTATTTGATTCTTTACGTCCCATCAACAATCTTTCAGTTAAAAAGGGACGGGTCTTCCTGGGTTGAACCAGTACTAAGCTAGGATAAATGTGTCTAGCTCAAGGACCACAACGCAGTTACGCCGTTGAGGCTCGAACCCGCTGCCTCTCGGTGTCGAGTCAAGCACTCTTCTACTGAGCCACTGCGCTCCCATGAGACATTATGTGACTTTGCAAAAAAAAAAATACAATTGGAGATGCGTTCTTTTAAGATTGTAAAAATACCATGAGGCTTGGGTTAAGAAACCAAAGGGAATATTTGGTCTATATAATCAATTTCTGCAAATGAACATGTTACTGTATAAGCGTGTTGTCTCGCCTGGCATCCTTATCATATCCCTTCTTATAAGCGAGCGAGTTGTATAGTTGTCTTATCTAATCACAGCTGGTACGTCTGGATAAAACACAATCCAGTGTGTTGTAATAACTGATAATATATGCCATATAATTATGAAGCATCTGCCTGGGTTGCATACGAACGACAACGATTCAGATCAGCCTGTGCATCTTCACAGTCTATATTGGAAAGTATTATAAGCTTGCATTATAGTTAGACAAATCAAAATTCTACAAATTCTTCAACAATCCACTTCACAGAAGTATCAAAGCTAATCTTCTTACAAATATTCAGATGCAATAAAGTCCACGAAACTTCTGATAGTTGTGGATTTACCCCCTCCCCACCACCCTCCACCCTTCTGACTATACTGGCTCAGGTGTGCTAAATCGATAGCTTTGCATACAGGCAAGCGCAGATCGCTTATGCCAATGTATAAAGAACAACTTCTAGGGGCGTGCGAATTGTTGCACTTTCCATAAGTTCTCATGAACAGACTCAATAAAACCAAATCTGCTGTTTTCGTATATTGTAGATTCTCTCAATTTCTGAAGACTGTGTGTATTCAGATTAGTCTGTCTCCAAATAAATTCAATCCATATCTACGAGCATTTTGTAAGATAAGTTCCAAACTACTACATGTTTATTTAGGGTATGATACCAAACTCCATACCTGTGATGTTGACAGACTATAATTGAAAAATAGTCTAGTTTACTGTGTCCAGCACCGGGTCCAGCATTGTCATTTTATTGATAATCGAGTTTCTACATTGATGACAGCTGAAAATTGTCAAATTTAGCAGCCGTTAATTATGAGCTTATTGCACAGGAATAACTTAATGTAATTCGACCTGTCACGTAATCAAATCAGCACCAAACGGGGAGGTATGACTAGGTCTTGCTGTAAAGAACTGTAATAAACACATTCCTACCAGGCTCGAGTTATTTACAACCATTTGCCGACCTTCTTATTACCATTTTTGTAAAAAAAGAACCGATTCAGATCAGCTGACTTTTGATAATGCCAGCTGATCTGGATCTACACTACTTTTTTTAATCCAAATAAAAAATTAATTGCTAGATGTGACTTTTGTCGTGTGCTGATATCTTTTGCAAACAGTTTGAAAAAACCGCTTGTCACTCTCATAGCAAGCCAGAAGGAAATTTTGGGTTTTCACTCAACGGCCAGCATTTTTAGCCATATCAGTATGACCGTTCATGAAATTTCAAATGGGTGTCAATCAGTGCCGATCCAGATCAGCTGTTTCTGATGAAGCCAGCGGATCAGGATCTACACTGTTATTTTTTCAGATAAACACTTTCCTTGCTAGCGACGATTTTTGTCGTATTGCCGACAACCTTTGCAAATCATTTAGATCCAGATCAGGCCCTACCTTTTGTCTGGCCTGTTTTGGATCCAAACTGGTGGTATTCCCGAAAGCTATTTCTGATGTTCTCTCATAATGCATTTTAAAAATGTGCTATCTTCACCAATTATAATAGCCACATGACCTCTCGTGATGTTTCACGCCGAGATATATCAGTGCATATTCAGATCAGATGGCTTCTGATGAAACCAGTGGATCATGGTCTACACTGTTTAACCACAATGATTAATTCAAATAAACTCTTCTCTGCTAACAGTCACTTTTGTCTTATGCTGATTACATTTGCAAACTGTTTAGATCCAGATATGGGCCGTATATCATAAGCGCGGAAATCATACCGTGACGTTGTATGGAAAGCGCTTGAAAATAAGGTATCATTTGCGCGGCTCGCCTTTAGGCTAATTATCAATATAATATTTAGCCCAGCTTACCTGTGTTCACAATCGTCTTGCTCAGGTATAACCGTTATCTTAGTCATATTTTAGAATTTTTTTTAAAGGTTTTAGATGTTTTCGTATTTTGTTTTTAAACTTGAATTTTAACCAGGAATTTTAAACTTAACCATGGGTTTTAAAATCTCTGATACGAATAAAGGAAAGAAAAGTTTAATTTATGATGGCTTTATATTTAGAATTGATGGTGTTCTGAAATGCGGAGATATATCATGGCGGTGTACAAATAAGAAATGTAAGGGCCGCTTAAGAACAGACAGTGCCATGTCAACAATGAACGCAATAAACCTAGAACACAATCATGAACAAGATGAAAAGAAAGTCTTTTCTATGGTTTTGATAACGAGATACGACTATAGTATGTCTAACCTGTCCAAGTGACATATAAAAGTAATTAAAAACCGCGCAATCTAAACGCGCATATGATAGTACTTTTTCCGCGCTTTCGTAGAAAAAAAAACGCGCATATGATATATCAATCCGCGCAAACGTAAAGCAGCGCAGATATGGATCCATCTAATGATGTGTTTCACACATTTTGCCATATCACTAAGCCTATGTTAAAACAGATTAAAAAGCATTTTTTATTTCAATTATTTTATTTAATGATTAATGAACAACACGCAAGCAAACAATCAATAGCTAAACAATATTTTATACTTTAAATAATAATAATTCATGAGTCTCCCCATCGATAACATGCGAACAACAAAGATATAGATTAGACTGTATATTTATGCAGACTGGTCAATGTCATTGTCGTTTGCTACATACATTAGGTGAGAAACAGAGCCGAAGCTGAGTAGTCGGCAAAATAATCGCAGCAAACAGGTTTTTATGGCATATTCCATTGGGATTTTCGACCAAAAAAGCTCAAACAAGTTAACACAGCTACAGCGACAAGCTAGGAAAGTAATTTTTGCGTGCCACTAGTTTTACTATTGTACTTTAAAGAGCGTGAATAACAAAGGCGCAGACGAGACTGCGCGGATGCACAGACTGATCCGTGCCTTTGTTATTGTCATGAACAAATGCATTTTTTTTTATTAACTTGTCAAACGCATTATTTCAAAATTGGCATCAGTTGATTTTTATTTTTCAAATTGTTTCGAAAAGTTATTTAAAAAATATCATCAAAGTATTAAAAAGTTTGGATCCAGATCAGGCCTGGCATTTTCCGGGCCAGATCTTGGTCTAAGCTGTTTGAAAGATACTCGTATGCAGCAAAGTCGGGTTTTCTCTAGAAGAATCAGATGAGCCTGCTTATCTTCATAATCAAACAAAAGCGCCCACAGCTGGCGTGTGCAACCTATCACCACGGGATAGCTAAGCTGCTTATCTATAAAACATCATATCTGGGATTTGGAAGAGCTATGATTTTTTAGTATCCTTATAAACACTCATTCTTAGGCGAGCGACCCCTGGCCCGAAGGACCTCCTGTTTCTATATAAGGAATCGTGTTCCTGAGAGACAATGATTTTAACTGTGTCACCTATTACAAGTCATGTCCACTCTGTCATCCATGTTTATGAAGGATAACACTCAAAAGTTATGTTGAAATTTCACGAATTAGTTTTGTGGTGCTTAGGGGCCCATTGAATTTCGGCATCCAGTTATTTTTGAAGAACAACAGCATTCTAACAGTGTTTTGAAAAAGTTCTGATGTATTATTTCTAAAGGTTGAGTAGAACATTTGTTCATATCCTTAAACCATCAGATTGTGTTTCAACTCACATATTTCGCTTTGCTGTCGATAAAAAGACTCAAATTCATTATTGCAAGCCGTACATAGCTACTTATTTGAGATGGCATACAGAAAGCAACGACTCAATGTACATACATGAAATTTAATACAAATATTAACATCACATAATGTGATGTTGCAGAACACAACAGCCATTACTCTAGCATTTTCCACTTTTGAGTTATGTCCCTTTGATCTACGTAAGAAGCGGTTTCTAAGACGTATTTAAATCTATTATATTTTTTCGGAACTCTCTCTCTCTCTCTCTCTCTCTCTCTCTCTCTCATCACGCGCGTTTGAGAGAGAGAGAGAGAGAGAGAGAGAGAGAGAGAGAGATGTAGTCATCCAGTCGCTTGCAACCACAAGTCATGTGATGTGATAAGAAGAATCATTCACATGTGACTATTTATTGCTAATTCTGTCATTGACATTTGTGAAGATTGAGTACCAATTCTTCATATCTGTGATAATTTGGTACCATTAATCACATATGTGAGCATTTGGTACCAATTTTTCACAACTGTGAGCTTCTGGTACCAATTTTTCACATGTATGAAAAGTGCGTACCAATTCTTCACATATGTGAAAATTGCGTACCAATTCTTCACATTTGTGAGGTATTGTTAGCTATTCTTCACATTTGTGTGGAATTTTTAGCTTTTCTTCACATTTATTAAAATTTAGTATCAATTCTTCACATTTATGAAATTTGGTACCAATTCTTCACATTTATGAAAATTTAGTACCAATTCTTCACATTTATGAATATTTAGTACCAATTCTTCACATTTATAAAAATTTAGTACCAATTCTTCACATCTGAGAAAAATCGAACCAGGTATTCGCAGATAAGTCGAATACGTACCGATTCTTCACAAGTTAATACTATAAAAGTATGAAATTTTGGCACAGATTTTAGACCCCCCCCCCCCCAATTTTCGAAATTGAGTGTGTATCGAAGTGTAAGTTATAAAAGTCGAGTGTCGAATAAAAAAAACTAACAACAACAGCAACAACAATGGTGCCAAGGGGACATGGTCACCAGAATCAAATCAACTCTTATCTGTTTCCTAATAATATGTCTATGCAAATTAGGTTAAAACTGAAGCACCGGTTCGGAAAATGTGTGTAAATGGCTGACCTAACAGACTTCTTGAAAATTAATTTATAATAGGGCAGCAATGCAGTAGACCTTACGATTTGCACCTAGATGCCTTTTATTACTCGATACTTGCCTTTTAGTACTCGACACTTGATACTATCCGTTTTCCTTACTCGATACTTGCATTTTATTTCTCGATACTCGACATTCATTGCTCGATACTCGACTTTCATTTCTCGATACTCGACTTTTATTACTCGATACTCGACTTTTATTACTTTTTCTATGTGTCTTGATCCACAACTGAACTAAGGGTGAGGTTGGCGCCGTAAAGAGCCGGTTTAAGCCCTCCAATAAAATATTTTAACTGGCCGTTCCAAGGCGGTACTTCTTTTGCGGATCATTTGTTTTATTTATGTCTTGTGTTTGTCGTACTTTCGGGTCTGTTCATTGCTGCCTTGTGGTAACCTGCTGGGAAAAAGGGCTAACCATTTGGCTCTCGTTTGTGGTGTTTAATTGTGTTTTGTCACTTCCCTATGTGGTATCCTGGGTCAGGTGTGGTACTTGATTGTACCGATTCCTGATCTTTGCCGCCTTTCTCACTTTGATTACTCAATCCTCGAAACATAGCAAAAGTGGACAGTAATAATAAGCCACAAATGGATGCCAGCAAAGGAATGGAAATCAGATTCTACCAAGATTCCAGAGCATAATTTTGGACTGAAACACGTATTTTTCGTGTGTTTTCGACCATCCATTAGTTGTAAAAAACGACGTTACGCCGTCTAATGTCAATGTTGCAGGATTGAATGCGATTTTGTTACGAAGATTCTGATCATTCGTTGAAATACAAAGGTATTCCTGAACCTCCAAGGTAGCCTTATGTTTCCTTTTCGTTTACACGCCCTTTTCCCGCCAACACCATTTAGTCTGATCCCGTATGGTCTCACCTTTATGTTGTTGCGCAAGTTCGTAATCAGGTGCTAATTAACCGTTCTTTACAGATTCATCTCCCGCGCCAATAAGATATTGCAAAACAGTGTCGGTTTGTCTTCTCCCTCTCTCTCTCTCTCTCTCTCTCTCTCTCTCTCTCTCTCTCTCTCTCTCTCTCTCTCTCCTTGTAGTAGGTAAAATTTCTTTGAAAACAGTTTAATGTCTTACTATTTAGACCTTTAGAAATTCAGTCTCTTTTGATTTTGCATTGGAGAGCATCGAATGCCCAGATGAGCCAGTGCATCTCTAAAGTCTGGACAGAATCTTCGCTGTTCGTATACACAAGATATGGAAGCAGATGAAGGCTTAGACCACAACCTTCATACCTAACTCGCAACCTTAAGCTTAAATCTTTCTAGCGATGAGACGGCACGGTTGTGAAGATTGATATGCGCAAACAACCGACAGGAATAGCAAGTACTGCTTATAATTAAACAAACAACAAAGACACTGAAAAGATTCTGTGATCGTGCTGGTTGATATGCACATTCGTTTTTCGTATATCAAAACAGAAATCACACAGTTCAGACTTCACACGTCATACTTCAAACTTCACACTTTGTACTTCACAGTTCAGACTTCACACTGCAAACTTCACAGTTAAGACGTCAAACTTCATGGTTCACACTGCAAAGTATAGACTTCATACTTCACACTTCATACTTCACAATTAGACTTCACATTTCATACATCACAATTTTCAATTTTTAAACGCGTGACTATGGCGTATTACTAATAAAATGGCGTGTGATGTTGTTAGATTACTTTTTGTTAGATATTGTTAAATGCAATTGCTGACTGTCATAATATTTGTTAAATTCGTAATAAAATACCATATTTTGATGTTACGGTTTAAAACTTCAAAAACAAAACTGAATCTGCATCTTTCATCTGGGCATTGCTGGTTGCACAATGAAAGGTTCAACTTTAAACACAGTCAGAGATGCATGATTGATTCCTGCCTAATAATTGTTCAATAAATAAGAACTGGCATTACCTATTTGAGGTCAAGTAGAAATTAACACTTTTCATTTAACAATATACATTTAAACAGAGATTAAAATCGATCACGCCATTTGTATTAGTAATACACCACAGGCATGTGCTTAAAGGTTGGAAACTGTGAAGTGTGAAGTATGAAGTTTGAAATATGAAGTGTGAACTGTGAACTGTGAATTCTAAACTTTGAAGTGTGAAGTCTGAAGTTTGAAATCTGAAGCTTGAAGTCTGAACTGTGAAGTATGAAGTGAGAAGTCTGAACTTTAAAGTTTTCAATAAGCAGTCAGAGCTGTGAATTGTGAAGTCTGAACTGTGGAATATGAAGTGTGAAGTTTAAAATGTATCTTTCTTTTCCCTTAAATTACTTTATTTTGAACAAAAATGAAGTGTGAGTTATGAAGTAGGAACTGTGAAGTGTGATGTTACCACCGGTATTTCGTACGATTTGATGTTATAATTTCAGTGTAAATCGTTTGTTAAGGATTGAATTTAGTGATAAGCATATTTTATTAATGCCACTGACTGTTATATGGAAGTCGCTGAAAAAATGATAAGGATGAATTTCTTATCTTTTTCCACACTATACTGAATTTACTGAACGACTGAAAAACACGTATAGTCTGAAAATCCATTTTTATTTGAAGAAACAAAACATTCGTGCTGGCAGTGATATGTTGCTTGCTGACAGTCACATTAAATGCTATGACGTTGCTTAATGGGGTTGTGCGGCTTTCATTTTGAACAGCTGCATGACTAAGTCAACAGAATCATCCAGTTAAACACACAACAGCCTTGAATACATGTAGGTTTAAGGAAACCCCCAAGGTTCATGTTTTTCTGTCATTTCTGTTGGACCTCGACGAGAAACCCTGTCATTGGTGTTTCTGACTTAGTAAGTCTCTAACAAGTCTGCTTAGCTACAGAGACTAGCTAGAAAAATGAAATTTCGCTTGTAGCAAGCCTGTCTAGATACGAAACTGTTTGAAGTGAATAACAAAGGTGCTGACCAGGCTGCGCGGATGCGCAGGCTGATTTGCTAATTTGTTGTTCACAAACCCACCACCACAGGTTTTTTCGTCGCCTGTCCTCCAGGCATTAACATGAAAATGTCATCAGAGGGGTAAATCTATAAAATCTGAGAAGTATTGCACCTTATGGCTATGTCTCAACTTTAACCTATGTGTGTAAAACACACATTGAAAGGTACACATGCCATCAAGAAGGGTCAACTAGTTTCTATTATTTACAGAAAAAATAGACTTTAGTTTTTCTTACTAGTGGCTAGGCTAGTTTTCTCGCCTCGAGGCCCGTTTAGATTCTCTCTAGGATATGCTTTTTTGATAATAAATTATTAAAAATCTTCTGTATTTGTCTTTGATATTGGTTAATGCCCCGCCTCTGCAAAGATTCATTATTTAGAAATCTGGTCCTTTACATTGCTTCATATCCTGCCTGTTGTTCATCAATCCATCTATCGTTGATATAATTGAAGATGTGCTGTACTGACTGGCACGCCAACAGAAAGATCGGCTCAGATGCAGCTGTATGCCCTGAAAAGACTTTGGGTTTACCAGTTTATCAATTCCATAATTGAGCCACGGCATGAGATTTTGAACAATTTGACATTTTGACAAGTGTAGGCTCGGACGAGCCTCTGCAGCATTCTTTTAAGATTAGAAACTCCAAATGGTGTTCAATCTGTATCTTAACAATCATAGAATACTCAAGCGACTAGCAAAGGCTCTGATCAGACTGTGCGTATGCGCAGGCTGATCTGAGGCTTTGCTGGTCGCACATACCACATTGCACTGGCTCATAAATCAAATAAGTTGCTGTGTAGTTTGGTGGTCGGGGAAATGGACGGCCATCGGTGAATTTTTTAGGGAGTATGCGATAAACGATGATCTCTCTCCCGTGTTTCTTGCTTAGATATAAATTTGGGTGGGCTTTTGGGATAAGACCTCGCAAATCGTGTGCTAAAATAAAAGTACATTTTGATGATAGCACATGTATAAAAACTGTTTTTCACATGGTGACTGAATGTGAATATGGTACCTACTGTGAAGCATCTCGCACCATCGGGCGGTCTCTGCCACGAGTGCGGTGCTTTGAAGAATTGATTATTTTGACTTTTCATCGAAGTGAAATTTGCACGCTAATTTATTTTCCGTGTTTAACTAGTTCTATACTTCTACTACGACCTCTAAGTAATGACCCTCGATTCATTCAATGCATTTACCGTTACAGTCACGCCTCAAAGCGTTTTGTGGAAGTTTTTTTTGATACGGTGTTATTTTTTTTAATTGTGTGTAAACATTTTGGACCTCGATCAAGCCCGATGTCTGTCGGGTCTAGGCTGTGTCCAATCTATTTATGGGAATGTTTTGTGGTGTCAGCCAAAGTTGTTGCCACCTATTCAATGGGCGGCAGCTCCAAACAGTCTGGAACCGTATCAGGCGCAACTTTATGCCGGGTCTGATTAGGGTCTAAATTGTTTGTGTTTTTTTTACCGTAGTTTGTATTCAAAAACCGTGGATCAGGCGCAGTCCCGACTTTTGTCAGTCTGATCATATTCCAGGGTGTTTGTTTTGTGTTTCAATTTTGATTTATTGTTAAAACGGATTGGGGCCAGTTCAGTTCCAACTTTTGTAGGGTCTGGGCCAACCAAAACTATTTATTGAGGGGTGGTAGCTGAAGTTCGTTTTGGTCTTTACTTAAATATTTCGAAAGAAACCCCAATGTTGTTGAACGTTTTATTTTCAGTTATATAGCTCGATTTGGGGAGAGGGATCGGCTGTTGAGGGGGTAACTCTGTCATTTGGTCTTATTTCGTCTATCGCCGGTGTAAGTAGATTTTGTATTAAGGTCAAAAGAGTCGGTCGATTCTCCAGATTTGCCTGTTTGGTATGTTAAAGGCTTTGTTAGTGTCCTCGTTGTTTGTTTGTTTGATTTGATTTTTTACGTCCCATCAACAATCTTTTAGTTAAACAGGGACGGGTCTTTCTGGGTTGAACCAGTACTAAGCTAGGATAAATGTGTCTTGCTCAAGGACCACGACACAGTGACGCCGGTGAGGCTCGAACCCGCGGCCCTTCGGTCTCGAGTCAAGCACTCTACCACTGAGCCACTGCGCTCCCAGTGTCCTCGTTTGCTCAAGAAGACCATGAGGCGCGATGCACGTCTGTGTTTAACCCTAAGGACTAAGTCTCAAGACTGGGGACATCGGAGCGGACAATGCCCCTGTCGGCGCATGAGGACCGCTAGGCGGGATGCACACCCTAGCCCAGGACCGCAAAGTACGTGTTTGAACCCCCTAGGTGGGATTAGTGTGTGTTGTTTTGGTTTTTACGGTCAGGATTCGGACGATTCTCCAGTTACACCCATTTAGTATGTTTCAAGGCTTATTTGTCAGGTATCGAGAGCCAGCCCTTCATATTCATCATGATGATGCCATCATATCAGATGCTTGCATTCGATCATGCATACATATCACAATGGTACAGCCAAGGCTCAGGCGAATCTGCACACATGCGAAGGCGCGCGAGAACCTTTGCAACTCGCCTTCACAAAATATGGATGCAGCTGAACACTCAAACATTAACAAATTTAAGCCTAGCGTCTTTTTTGTGGGACATATGCAAACAGTGGATACCCAGACTAGACACCACACAATTCGGCGTCTGATCAGGGTCTCCACTGTTTGCTTACAGAATGTTCTATCAACATTTAAATAAAGATGAAAACTACTACTCAACAACCATTCAAACGGAAATTGACTGGCCCAGAAATTCCATTCGGCATAAGTGAATTAAGCCTGTAGCGCGACTACATTCGGTTTTAGTGGGATTTTACGGATATGTGATGATCAAAATCTCACGCCATGAGTGCGGGTACTTTGCACATCGCTGAGCAGCAAAGGCTCATGTGAGCCTGCGCAAATGCTAAAGATTCGCCGGAGGCGTCGCTGCTTGCATATACAAATTATAGATTGATACGTAGTTTACACCAGCAGTGGCCTTTGTGGGCTTTTTACAAGACTGTATAAACGGCAAACTGATTTACGATTATGCAAATTGCCCATGTGGCGGCACATATTTTCGGACCTTTCATCCCGCCTTTCGTCTGGTTGTAGCTATCTAATGAGATAATTAAATTATCTATAGACGACGTCTGCTCCATTGTCTTTCACAGAGGTTGGTCATTTATAGAAATATTCTCGAACGAACTACTTCGAGTAAATATATATTTTGAAATATTAAACGTTATAACTTTGCAATTCATAGATTGAGAAAGGATATCATGTTTAGACATTGTAATCGGAGATAAACGATAATTCAATGCATTTTGAAGTGTTTGGTGGAATGGAACCTACTGTGACAATAAAATTATTAAATTTTGCCTACTAGTGTTGTCTGCTGATAACCTTTGCAAACAGCTTGGACCAAGTTCAGTCCCAACATTTGGTGGGGCCTGATCTGGATCCAAACTGTTTGACACAAATGGTATTTCTGGAAGAATTTTTCGAATTACATGAATTTGGGGGAAAAAAACTCCGCAGATGCAATGCAAAAAAAAAAAAAAAAAAAAAACATTCATAACTAACCAGTCGGCGAACAGTTACATTGTGTTTGAAAATTGACGTAAAGCGTGTAAGAAGGATCTCGTGACGAGCATTTTAATCAGTATGCAACTCATGAACTATCGGAATTTGACAATAAAATTATACGACGTCAGATAGTTTCTACAATTCGGACCTTCAAAACGACCCCAGAAGCTATCAGTAGCGAGTCTGATTGCTAATCAAGGGGTCGTGATTTCGATTCCGACCCGGCCTGACCCATACTTTCGTGAAGATTTATCATCGAATATTTTCTATGGCTTTCTTCCCCTGCCAGCGATTTTAGAAGGGCTGCTGTAAGCTATAAGCGAAAGTATGTGTAACTCTTAAGTCGAATCTGGATGTGGTTAGGTCAACTGACAGTCTCGACATGATCACAGCTGTTGAACGGGACGTTTGACAACAAACCAAAATCAACGAAAGAATAGAACCAATGCCCTATATATTGACCACAACCAATAATGCCCACACTCTACTGAAACCTATGTAAACATGCGCACATAAAAGCTTTATGCACCTCACTGCATATACACAAACACATATGCATATTAATATTTGACCATATTTAACAGCACATGCAGCAGTATGTATATATAGAATTTATCAATATTTAAAGACCTGAAAGCATACTGTCAAATGGTATATACCCTAACGTGCAAATATATGAGCATACCAGAATTTATGCATCTTTTACATACCCTTTTAAATGCATAATATGTTTTACATATTTACCAATATATCACCGAGTGCATAAATTCTACGATTTGTCCATTATTTCAAAGGCTATGTATACACAACTATCATTTCATATTTACACCATATTTAAACGCATCGTTTAATATGAAAAAAATATAATGTTTGACCACAATTTACGCACGCCAGCAAATATGTAATTTCTCAATGATGCATGTATCTCGGCAAATAAGGTGTGCATTTTGATATTTACCATGGCTATTTGTATATCTGTAAACACTGTATTTACAACTATTTATCAAGATGAATAAACATAAAGTGTGCCAATCATGCATACATATTCTAAATATTGGCACAATGTTAAAATGAGTATACTCATGGAAATACTGAAATGTGAATTTTATTTGAATACCGGAATTTAGTATAGATAATTTCATTATTTGAGCACACATTTACAGATAGGTTCTAAAAGGGGTAAATACGGCCAATACGGCATGAACAGATCTATTTTTATAAGGGTAAATAGTAGTATTTACGGTATGTAAATGAAAGCCAAAGGAAAGGCAAACATACATAACTAAATGGTAAACATGAATAAATTTAGGTATTTACGCATATTTACCCTGGGTTTACATAGCTATATAAATCGCACTTTTCATCCAGTGACCTATCTGTCGGCACTGTGTTGCAGGGGTGCAGCTGTTTAAGTGGTGTCGAAACCTATCTGCCGACACTGTGTTGCAGAGGTGCAGCTGTTGAAGCAGTGTCAAAACCTATCTGCTGGCACTGTGTTGCAGGGGTGCAGCTGTTTAAGTGGTGTCAAAACCTATCTGCCTGCACTGTGCTGCAGGGGTGCAGCTGTTTAAGCGGTGTCAATACCTATCTGCTGGCACTGTGCTGCAGGGGTGCAGCTGTTTAAGTGGTGTCAAAACCTTTCTGCATGCACTGTGTTGCAGAGGTGCAGCTGTTTAAGCGGTGTTGAAACCTATCTGCTGGCACTGTGTTGCAGGGGTGCAGCTGTTTAAGTGGTGTCAAAACCTATCTGCCTGCACTGTGCTGCAGGGGTTCAGCTGTTTAAGCGGTGTCAATACCTATCTGCTGGCACTGTGCTGCAGGGGTGCAGCTGTTTAAGTGGTGTCAAAACCTTTCTGCATGCACTGTGTTGCAGAGGTGCAGCTGTTTAAGTGGTGTTGAAACCTATCTGCCGGCACTGTGTTGCAGAGGTGCAGCTGTTTAAGCAGTATCGCAACCTATTTGCTGGCACTGTGTTGCAGGGGTGCAGCTGTTTAAGCGGTGTTGAAACCTATCTGCCGGCACTGTGTTGCAGGGGTGCAGCTGTTAAAGTAGTGTCAAAACCTATCTGCCGGCACTGTGTTGCAGGGACGCAGCTGTTTAAGCAGTGTCGAATCCTATCTGCCTGCACTGTGCTGCAGAGGTTTAGCTGTTTAAGTGGTGTTGAAACCTATCTGCCGGCATTGTGTTGCAGGGGTGCAGCTGTTTAAGTGGTGTCAAACCCTATCTGCCGACACTGTGTTGCAGAGGTGCAGCTGTTGAAGCAGTGTCAAAACGTATCTGCTGGCACTGTGTTGCAGAGGTGCAACTTTTTAAGCAGTGTTGCAACCCAACTGCTGGGCACTGTGCTGCAGGGGTGCTGCTGTTTAAGCTGTGTCGCAACCTATATGCCGGCACTGTGCTGCAGGGGTGCAGCTGTTTAAGTTGTGTCGAAACGTATCTGCCAGGACTGTGTTGCAGGGGTGCAGCTGTTTAAGCGGTGTCAAAACCTATCTGTTGGCACTGTGCTGCAGGGGTGCAGCTGTTTAAGTGGTGTCAAAACCTATCTGCCTGCACTGTGTTGCATGGGTGCAGCTGTTTAAGCGGTGTTGAAACCTATCTGCTGGCACTGTGTTGCAGGGGTGCAGCTGTTTAAGTGGTGTCAAAACCTATCTGCCTGCACTGTGCTGCAGGGGTGCAGCTGTTTAAGCGGTGTCAATACCTATCTGCTGGCACTGTGCTGCAGCTGTTTAAGTGGTGTCAAAACCTTTCTGCATGCACTGTGTTGCATAGGTGCAGCTGTTTAAGTGGTGTTGAAACCTATCTGCCGGCACTGTGTTGCAGAGGTGCAGCTGTTTAAGCAGTATCGCAACCTATTTGCTGGCACTGTGTTGCAGGGGTGCAGCTGTTTAAGCGGTGTTGAAACCTTTCTGCCGGCACTGTGTTGCAGGGGTGCAGCTGTTTAAGTGGTGTCGGAACCTATCTGCAGACACTGTTTTGCAGAGGTGCAGCTGTTTAAGTGGTGTTGAAACCTATCTGCCGGCACTGTGTTTCAGGGGTGCAGCTGTTTAAGCAGTGTCGCAACCTATCTGCCGACATTGTGCTGCAGGGGTGCAGCTGTTTAAGCAGTGTCCCAACCTATCTGCTGGCACTGTGTTGCAGGGGTGCTGCTGTTTAAGCGGTGTGGGAACCTACCTGCCAGGCACTGTGCTGCAGGGGTGCAGCTGTTTAAGCGATCTCGGAACCTACCTGCAGGCAATGTGATGCAGAGGTGCAGCCGGTTTAAGCAGTGTTGGAAACTACCTGCAGGGCACTGTGTTGCAAGGGTGCAGGCTGTTTAAATTGGGTCTGGACCTACCTCCTTGGCACTGTCGAGCAGGGGTGCAGGTTGTTTAAGCAGTGTCAGTTTCTACCTCCTGGGCAGGTTAGATGGGCAGAACTGGATATACTGCTCTACTTTTATTATAGGACTGATCAGGTGAAGCCTGGGCACATGCAATTGCTTTTGCTTAGGAGTGCCTTCTTTTTTCTTTTGATAGAGATCTATTCAGTTAGAATGTCAACAAGTGAGTTTGGCTCGATTATTTTACTTAACAAAGAGAGTTTGCGTCTAATATCAGTTGACCCAATCTGAAAGTTCGAAATTGTTTGATGCGAATCCCATGAAACAAAATGGAATGCAGTGCGAAATATTTTCAATTCATTTGCTTCATGTCGTTATTTTAAGAAAAATATTTTACATTGGGCACTAAAAGAGACTAATTATAGATCTATATCTGATGAATATCGATGTGATTTTACTGTTATATATTCATTTTTCGGCCTTGAGTAACTCCATTCATTTCTCCGCTGAAAAGTCGTGAAAGTCGGCTCAAAATATTGATCAATGAATGGAGTGAGATATTTGATTTAAACTGGGCTTTAAAACCTCAAAGGAAACTGGAATTGAGATTTGCAAGACAAGTCTTATCAGAAATATTCAAAGCAAAGTTAAACCGTGAATAACAATGTAAACATTGAGCAAGGTCAACTCAATTTTGATTGGTTTACGCATTACTGCGTTGTAACAAAACGATTTGATTGGCTAAAGGAAGAAACGCATATTTTATCGTTGAAACGCGTTAGAAGGCTGCTAATGAATATTCATGATTTCGAAATACGTTGATTCGCGTTTCATACGCAATTCAAACTCAACGCACGTACAATGCGTTGGAAACGCACATGAAACGCGAATTCACAGGACAAATACGCGGGCGGTAGTGTATAGACGTGCAAGTCTATACAATGTATTTAGACGTGGACGTGTATATCAAAATAGGCGTGCACCGAGTGGTGGACCACTTCGGTGCTTTTTGACCCTTCTGGTACACCATACTTTACAGTACATTATTTTTCGGCTATCGACACTCTTTTATTAAGTTTACATACCAGAGGACAGAGATTAAGTCAGCTCTGTTCATTGTGATCGCAACTAATGTGCCCCACAGTTCATCATTCCTGAAAAATTAATCCTTGCAAAACAAAAATACTGAAAAATGATTAGGATTGTTCGCACGATGTTTGCATCATGTATTGCCAGTTTCATATGTATTACTTGACTTTTCGCTTTCTGTAAATGCGGCAACTTTAATATTTATATACTGAAACAATAAAGTTATGTCCGCTTGACGTTTATGACTGCAAATTCCAAATGTATGAATGTATTTCATTCAAGTTTTCACATTACTAGCTGTGATCATTTAGAAACGATTTGCACCTAACAGAAATTCATTTGATAATCAGTAGAGCCGCTGACAAAGCAACGAACACGAGTACCCTTAAAATCAAAAGTCACAACATCAATAGCGTGTGTGTCCGTCATAATACCGACTTTTAAGCACATTTAAACATCACTGAGCAAACTCTATAGTAAGATGTTATGCTTGCTAGCTGTATGCATTGCTTTTACGACCACATCCATTAATCTGAAACATACTCTGACGTCGCACAACATCGATCACGAGCGTGCGTGAAAACACTCAGAAAAGTCATTTTTGGTCCTGCATTTTGATAATCAATAGAATCGGACAAATTTGATTTTTTTTCGTCATCACAAGCATTTCAACATTAATTAAGACTAATCAGCATCAAACCAATTGATAATGGAAATTTTCTGATGATTTTTCAGTATGGGGGGGGGGTATAAAACACAGATTTAGTAAACCTTTGATGCCCGACATCAGCCATAGTTTTTGTTTTTCTCTTTTGTGTATTTGTTGTCATTAACAAACACAACACATTAAAACAAAAACGGTCTCAAAATAATGTTAGGTTAAGGAGATTTGGAAGTTCTTAAATTGTTATTTGTTTAATTCAAAGGGAGGTAATTTTGGTTAATTTCGTGAATTAAAGGTTTTGAACTGCAATTTCATTCGTTCAATAAGCAGACTTTGGATTTTTAGATGTCTTTTCATCGTCGGACGTTTCCGGCTGCCATTTAACGTAAAATGTGTTACGTTTTGATGATTAACTTCCTGATTATATTGGAAAAAGCTGTGTGCACATTAGGTTCAATAACCCTTCAAGATAAGAAGATACAATCAAATAATAACTGATTTTTGTGTGTCCGACGTTTGATAAACATTTTGGTTTTATTTTTGTTGCGACATCTTAACTATCTCGTAAGATACAGTACCATGAAAATCGGACGTTTCTTTTTTCTTTGAGTATATTTGGGTGTGGTACGGCTATTTCATCTGCTTAGGAAGGGAAATCAGGTTTATTCGTAATTTGGTAAAGAGTAAATAAGCTTTTTGAGCCGCGCAAACGTGCATGCATTTCATTAAAATCCTAACCGTTTACACACTGAACTCACTTTTATTAACCCTTAAAGCACATAATCACAAAATGTATGTTTTTTGTCGTCCACTAAACTATTTGAAGCCTCATAGATAAACAGTGTGAATCCAGACCAGACTGCTCCTGTAGGAGCAGTCTGATCTGGGTTCACAATGTTTGCCTCCCTGCTTATGTTAAATAGACATTTTCAGATGCAGTTATTTTGCTGGCGTTTTAACGACTAAATAATGACTAAGGTCGTTGCACAAGATGATACAGTTACTTTTGAATAAAACCATGCCTCCTTTTCAGATTTTACATATGCCTAAGGTTCACAGTATGTAAACTGAAATAAACATCCTGTACCCGTTCCTCCTAGCTCACGCCTTATTCATTATGATTTACAGCACTCGTGCGTAATCAGTTGTCGGAAAACGTGATGTGAGAGTTGTTGGTACAGCAGTAATTGCGAGGGCCCACCTATCAAAATTCATTTTTCCATAGATCTAAGTAACTGTTACAGTTACAACCATGTAATCATGTATACATGTGATTGCCAATTCCTCTAAAACCGTGCAATCTGGCATTTAAGCTCGTTTTCGACACAGAATTGCTCTGGTTGTGAGCAAGTCGTTTTTTAACAAAGCAAAATGCAAAGGAGGAAACCGTTAAAATCATGGAATGAAACGGAACAAAATAGATAAAATGGCTTTTCTTACCTTGTTCGAATGTGTATTGTCTGTATCGCTAACAATATAAATCGAAACGTGTACATGTACCTAAATACACGCATTTTCCGACTACTGGCTACGCACGAGTGCTGTTATTCATGTTTATAAGGCGTTAGCTAGCGGAGGAACGGTACAGGATGTTTATTTCAGTTTACATACTGTGAGGTTGACTAGTCCTAATTACGCATTCATGAGGCGCCGCCTTTACAGTAAGCGAAAAGTCAAGCAATACGTATGTCGTATTTTTGTGTTCGTTTGTTTATGACTGCGGATCTGCAGCGAAATGCCTCTCCCTGAAATCTATACCATATCGTTCTGAAGGTTACTAGGCTATAAGAAAGATTCGGCGTCATACATGTAGCGCTGAGTCACCAAGGCGATATGACAATTTCGATCCAGTGGTGAGTCAAAGTTAATTCAGAACGTCTAGAACCGACAATGGCGATCGTCATATATATCATCCGAATGTGACCATGGTAACCGTCATTCTATTTTGAATATATTGTGCTCCACCTGACAGAAGAGATTTGCGGCTAAATATAATATACTCAACCAAAAAATAAAATTTAAGGGTCAGGTAGATTCATTTATTTTGAATATTTTGTGCTCCACATGAGAGAAGGGATTTACGGCTTAATAGCATATGCTCAACAAAAAATTAAATTTAAAGTGTCAGGTATTAATAGACTTTTCGCTTACTGTAAAGGCGACAACTTAAATATTCATATCTGGGCGTGGTTCGGCTATTTCATCTGCTAAGGAAGGGAAATCAGGTTTTATTCTTAATTTGGCAAAGAGTTGATAAGCATTTTGGGCTGCAAACGTGTGTGCATTTCATGAAAATCCTAACCGTATACACACGGAACTCATATTTATTAACCCTTAAAGCGCATAATCACAAAATTTATCTGTTTGTCGTCCACTAAAATATTTGAAGACTCACATACAAACAGTGTGGACCCAGATCAGACTGCTCCTGTAGGAGCAGTCTGTTCTGGGTCCACAATGTTTGCCTCTATGCTTATTTTAAATAGACATTTTTAGATGCAGTTATTTTGCTGGCGTTTTAAAGACTAAATAATGTGTTTTGCGTCTATACTGAGATAATGGCACAATATGATACAGTTACTTTTGAATAAAACCACGCCTCATTTTCATCTTTTACCTATGTCTAATGTTGAACAGTCCTAATTACGCATTTATGAGGCGCCACCATTACAGTAAGCGAAAAGTCAAAGAATATATCTTATTTCACTGAACTGAATTTCAAACCGCTGCATATAGAATAAATAAAGATTTTTTTGAAAACGAATTTTCGGAACATGTTGAATTCGCTGAGGTGAAAAGAATTCAGTCTGATTTTTTGAAAAATATGTAATAACGTTGTATAACGTTGTCTAAAGATGTGTCACGGGTATTGCGCAGATGTAACATTCTATAAGCTGTGGTATTTCGCGGATCCGACGACATTCTACTAAGTAGTCTATAAATGTTTGGTTTTGCGCGTAAAACGTTTCCTATAGATGTGTGGTATTGCGCGGGATATGTGGCATTGAAGCCGACTAATATTTTGAAATGCCAAGCCTGATTTTCTCCGATAATGAAGAAAAATATCACCAATTGACGTCTGCGGCAGTCCTAATTTGCGACCTTAGCAAACTGTATGGACCTAGATCAAGAACGACTGAACATCGATCCTGATCTGGATCCAAACCGGTTGACAATCTGAAAGTGTTCCTAAAAGAATTTTCTGAAAAAGTTAACTTTTTGAAAAATATCAGCAGACGACAACAATATTAATTCTTGGCGAAAGTCATTTTTGGGCCCCGACGCGTGAAGGAAGGTGATAGGGTACCGCGCTCTCTGCTGCAGCTTTCAGAGATGGTCCTGTTATATTTGGCCTGTTGGCAAGATGTAATTTGCTTCACTTGAGGTGAATTTTGGTGGGTGTTGGGTCTTTTAGTCTGTACATTCCTCTGTTCTCTCTGTTTCCCTGTTTGACAGAAAATGACAACTGCGTAAACGAAAACCTGCGAATGAACTCTAAACGAGCTTTTCACTCCCATTTTTACATTTTTCTTCTTTCTTTCTGTTCTTTTTCTTTTGCTTTTTCACCTTCTAACTACGCATCATTTGGACTTAGCCATTTAGGGCAGGTACAATTGTTTTGATTCGAGTGCACATCCAATATAAAGGTAAGAAATGGCTTTTTGAAGAGAGAAAAATACACGTTTTTTCCATTTTTTGAATCTTCTAACTAGCTTCTTATGAATTTTAGTCAGCTCATATTCCTAGTTTGCATGCGTGGATCCAGAGGGGGATGCAGAGGTTCCGACCCCTTGAAAACTCACAAGAATATAGGGTTTCTTAGCTATACTGGTCCGGATCCCCTCGAGAACCACAAAGCTTACAGGCCAGCATTCAGAGTTGGGCCACCATCGGCCCGCCAGCGAAACGCCATTTAAATGGCGTTTCGCTGGTAGGCCAATGATGGTCCGCTTATAGTGGCATTTGGATCCTCTTTCCCCTAATCAACTAAAAACGTAGATAAAAGTTTGACGGTGACCCCCTCTGAAAAAGCTTTCTGGATCCGCACATGGTATGCCTAGTCAGCATATTCTGATTAACGCATAACATTTATTTATAAAAAGATCACTGAGTCCACTTGAGTAAAATTTAGCTTAGAAAATAAAAGTTGTTGTCCAAGTAAGGAGAATAATAATTCAAACGAACTATTGGTTGCTTTTTTAAAAGCAGCCAAAAATAGTAAGTGAGTATGATCAGGAAATACCACAATCACAAACCGCAGACAACCCCAAGGCACCGCGATGAAGAGCCACTCAACCATCACGAGACACCATGAGGACAAATTAAGCAAAGCAACTAGTTCTCTCTTTCCCATCAAGATGATTGCAATACTAGAATGGACACAAAGTAACGTACAACAAAACATAGAACAATAACAGACTCCCACAATGAGAGTAACAATTAACAAGAAGTCAACAACAACATAACCACCACCTTAGAACAGACAGCGTTCTAAGCCACCGGGGGGGGGGGGGGGGCTTAAATGCACTTTACTGGTACCAAATCTTCGCCCTAGATTCTGCTGTTGTTGAAGTACAAGAGGCCAGCTTACTAATGCAATGTATCATCATGGAGAAACACTCTAATCAAATTAACACACCATGATGAAACAAAAAAAAAGGGCTCATGACTCACAGATAGTCAGAGCTAAAGAAAACCTCAGGTTGAGCCACGGTGGGTCCAGCTACATTCATACGAAAAGGGCAGCATTTCGTTTTGGTTGGTGAAACACATGTGTAGTCTGATCATTAACCCTTGTCATGCTGATCAGATTATATACCACACTCCTCCCCAATTGTTTTCATGTAAACTTGCATCATTCCAGTTGTAAGCATATATTTTAAATCAGAGTTGAAAACAGTGTAGATCCAGATGCCAGCTGATGTGAATCCAAAGTGTTTTCAAAAAGAATAAAACTGGGCCCAGGAGGAAAAGAGTTAAGCAACCTGTTGTCTCATGGTAATTGAAATATAAGAAAGTTATTTAATGTTTCGCGGTTATTTGATCTGTGGGGTTTCTGTCAGATTTGTCCTTAAAACAAATGACGATTATTATAATGAGCAGATTTGGATACAACTGTACGCTGACGAGCACGTACTGGCTAACTGGAGTTGGTTGTAATTAGCATTCTCCCTAAGAATCATGCAGATGGTGATAAGTGACTAGTCACAGAAATTAATAATTTTACCTCCATTTAATCAGACTTGTTGAAAAACTTCCACAAAACAAAGCATTCCCTTTTTCTGACAGTGGTTGCCATGGAAACCGGAAGTTAAGATTTCTTGGAGATTGACGGAGAGTTGCCCAAGGAAAATTGTGAAATTGACACTTTTCAGGCTGGCTTTTATGATACTAGTTTTATTTTGATTACATTCACTGCTAGCTCCCTTTAGAGGACCACATTAGTTGTACATAAATTTTTAGTAAAAAATGAAATATGCCGTTTGTATTGTGTTGCCTAGCAACAAATATGACATGGTGGAAACCAATTTTCAAAACACTAAAAATTGACCATTTTCAAATCTGATTATCTTTTTACAGCAAAGCTGTATATGAACGACATACAAAGTGGCTAAATAACCCATGTCTGGTTAACAAATGTCATGAATAAAAAAAACTCAAAATGTTTATAATTTTTGTTTCCATGGCAACGGAACTAACTGACCGTCAGAATTTTACAAAATACTGCAATTCTAATGCAAATTATCTTGTTTCTGCAAACAGAAATATGGGTAATGTAAACACATTCTGGCAAGTCTACATCTGTTATGCAAAAACGAAAAATCGAAGATAATGAAATTATTTAAATATAGGTAACCATGGCAACCAAACCATCAGATTGTCAGTTATTTTACAAAAAAATAGCATATTCAACGCAAAACATCCCCCCTAAACAAAGGATCGAATTGATTATTTTAACACATATTACGTAACCAGCACCTGATTTTCAACATCAAATTCAAATTTACAAATGAATTATCTCAATTCATGTTACCATGGCAACCAAAACATCATACCATTAGCGATTTCACAATAATGGCAAATTCAACAAAAAGGGCATATTCAAAGCAAACTAATTTTTTGTTTGTTTTGTTTGTTTGATTTGATTCTTTACGTCCCATCAAAAATATTTCAGTTATAAAGGGACGGGTCTTCCTGGGTTGAACCAGTATTAAGCTAGGATTAATGTTCTTGCTCAAGGACACAAAGCAGTGACGCCTGTGAGGCTCGAACCCGCGGCCCCTCGGTCTCGAGTCAAGCACTCTACCACTGAGCCACTGCGCTCCCCATGAATAATTTTAAACATATTTTACATAATATACATCTGCAATACAAACACAAAATAACAGTTTTTTAAAATACCTGATTATAGTTACCATGGCTGACAGGAATTGCCAAAAAACAGTTTTTACTCTGTAGCAAAGAAATATTACGAAAAATGAGGTTTGCCCAGGGAAAAATGTGAAATTTACACTTTTCAGACTGGCTTTTGTGATATAAGTTCTTTTGATAACATTAACTACTAGGTCTGTTTAGAGACTCACACTAGTTGTACACAAAAATTTAATGAAAAATGAAACATTCCATTTGTAGTATGTTCCCTGGCAGCAAACGTGTCACCATGGAAACCAATTTTCAGCATATAAACCAATTTTCAGAACTCTAAAAACTAACCTTTTTCAAATCTGAATAACTTTTTTACAGCAAAGCTGTATATGAACGACATATATAGTGTCTAAATAACCCAAGTCTGATTTACAAATGCCATGGAGAAAAAAAAACTCAAAATGTTTTTAGTTTTTGTTTCCATGGCAACGGAACTAAATGACCATCAGAATTTTACAAAATACTGCAACTCTAATGCAAATTATCTTGTTGCTGCAAACAGAAATATGGATTATGTAAACACATTCTGGCAAGTCTACATCTGTCATGCAAAAACGAAAAATTGAAAATAATGAAATTATTTAAATATAGGTTACAATGGCAACCAAACCATCAGATTGTCAGTTATTTTACAAAAAGAGCATATTCAACGCAAAACATCTCCCCTAAACAAAGGATCAAATTGATTATTTTAGCACATATTACGTAAGCAGCACCTGATTTTCAACATCAAATTCAAATTTACAAACATCAAATTCAAATTTACAGATGAATTATCTAAATTCATGTTACCATGGCAACCAAAACATCATATAATCAGCGATTTCACATGAACGGCATATTTAACAAAGAGGGCATATTCTATGCAAACTACCTCCTTCCAGCATGACAAAATATGAATTATTTACAACATATTTTACACAATCTATATCTGTTATAAATTACACAAATAATAGTTTTAAAGACTCCAGATGAGAGTTACCATGGCAACAGTTACAGGAAATGCCACAAAAGTTTTTAAATTTATGGCCAAAAAATATGACAAATATTGAGATTTGCCCAAGGAAAAATTTGAAATTGAAACCTTTCAGGCTGATATGAGTTTTCCTTTGATTACATTTACTGATGGCCACATTAGTTGTATTTATAATTTAAGTAAGCTTTGTTCCGTTCTCTCAGTTTATTGCTCGTTGCCATGGTAACCAAAAAGAGGGAATTTGGCCTATTTTTTGCACATTTACATATCAAATAACACACCAATTTTGATTCTGATCTTTATATGCTGAAACATTATAGCTCAAAGGGAGTAGATTAAAATAATAAATAAACCCAATATCATCTTTGTACAAATCATTCCAGACTACCAAATGTAGATGGGGTAACCAATCTTGGAAAACCCTATTTTATTGAATATTTGAACAAACACAATTATTTTCCCTGCCAACTAAGAGGTGCATACAATTATTGATAAGATCTAAATGGTATTCACCTTTCATACAATAAAATAACATGCATCTGGTCTACTACTTTCTGGTCGTAACCATGGAAACAATAACTGTACTCTACAGAAAAACATAAACTTGTTTTGGCTTCAAAGCTATAAAATCATTTTAAATTTATTTATCCAAAGCTTGTTCTAAAATTTTATACTCAACTATCTTTATGCACATCAAATTCTGTAATATAATAACTAGGTGGAACAATTCTAACCACTATAAAATGCAATTAATTTTATTTCCTTTCTGCAAAAGACTTGTGATTGTTTCCATGGTTACAACCAGAAACAGGTAAAACCAAATTCATGTTTAACAGTTTATGAAACTCAAAGGTCTCCATTACATATTGGCAGTATTCAAATATGTCAATATCTCTGCCACTGTTTGGCATACTTGCTAAAAATTATTGAAATAAGTTTTTGTTTTATACCTGATTACCCAACCCACTTTAAAGGACTGTAATTGTTACAAATTAGTCAGTTTTCATATCATATTGATAATGTCAATATGACTCATCTAAATTCTCCTTTAGCTAATTTAAAACTAATTATTATTAGCTGGAATCACTTACACACTTCTAGAGATAGATAGGCTGTATTATCTTCGCAAAGTTTAAATGACTAAAAATAATGTTTCTTATATATCTGGTTACCCCACCCAGTTTCAACGTTTATAATTGTTACCAAATAAAACTTTACTTATTAATTTTGCTTAAATCATATTGATAATGTTAATATGTTTCAACTCAACTATCTTTTATACACTTTGAGAACTTGCATTATAACCATCTGTACATTTTACTGTTTAAAGGCGCAATATATTTAATATCCATTTTACAACAGGCCTGTATTTGTTTCCATGGTAACGGCGAGAAAGAGGTAAAACTCATACATGTTTTTACAGTCTATAAAAAACATGGATGCCCCTATTAAGTATTGGCAGTATGCAAATATGCCATCGTCCCCACCACTATTGAGAAAACTTGTTTTAAAATTACTAAAACTGGTTTTGGTTATAAATCTGGTTACCCCACCCACTTTTAAAGTCTATAAATGTTACTATATCAAACTAAACTAATTAATTTTGCTGGAATCAAATTGATAATGTTAATTTATCTCAACAAAACTATCAATTAAACATATCAAAACTTGAATAATATCCAACTGGAAATGTTTAACCACTTTAAGATGCAACTTATTTGATCTCTATTTTGCGACAGTACTCTGATTGTTTCCATGGTTACCCCCAGACGGTGGTGAAATCTACGCATGATTTCGTGTTTAATGAAAGCTAATACCATTTAAAACTTACCATTAACTGTATATGTCTCTATGTACGCTGGGGGAATGGCTGTAGTAGTTCAAAAATGCCAAAAGTAGGCTTTTTTTCATACCTGGCTACCCCACCATCTTTGGTTGTCATGGTAACAAGGAAAATGAAATATTTTGAACATTTTTATTTTTTCATTACTGACGCATAGCATCAGTGGATATCCCTAAAATAAAATTAATCCCTTTTGATGTTTTTTGTCTCAACAACTATCATTTAAAAATGGTCAAAAAGTGCAATTTCAGGCCAGTAGCAATATTCACGTTGCCATGGAAACCAAATTGAGACACAAAACCAAACTAGCGTGTGTGCAACTTTTCAAGTTTGTATCGATGCTTTGTATGTTATATAAACTAATGTCTACACATTTGTGTTTGTTGGTCATTTTATTCTGTAAAGTTAGGCATTTTTCCAATTTTGCTATTATGTTGCTACTTTAGTTGCCATGGATACCAAATGTAGAAACATTTTGACCTTTTTTATTCTTTCATTTAAGACACAAGGTATTAGTGTATATTCCTTATGCTGACACCTATAATCTCACCTTTGCTATAAAAAGATAATTTGGATAGAAATTTGTCAATTTAAGCCTCCAACAATATCTTAGAGGTAGCCCCTCTTCGTTGCCATAGAAACATACTCTGCAAGTTTTTTTTTTATCCTTTTCCATTTGTGAGATTGAAAGTTAATACCTTATTGATTTTTTTATATAGCATAAACCATTAGACTTTATAAGATAAATAGGCTGCATCGTCTTCAAAAATTGTATTTTTTCATTTTTCCAAATCTAGAAAACATGCTTTTGGAGGCAAGATCTTTAACTGGTCGTTGCCATGGAAACGGCATGACAAAACCCGTTTCCCTTTGGCTATGTGACTTTTATGTTATAGGGAATCTATTGCGCCTACTTTTTTGGGCATTCTGAAAAAGTCACTTATCAGCTTTTCTACTGGGCCTGCATGATTCTTAGGGAGAATGCTAAGTAAATGTTTGTTTAAAACTACAACGGTTGCTGGCCTTCTGGGATGGTGGTAATTAAGCAAACATTTACGGAGGGTGATTTTAATTGGTGAAGTTGATTACCATGTATATAGACCCATGTAAATTATACTCCTCAAACCCCACTTTCATATGAGTCACGTTATGGGAAAGCGTTTTTGCATATGTGAAAACAAATGTGCAGATCAGCTGTGCAGTTACCACACAGCTGATCAGCGTCTTCGATTTCTCTACATAGATAGTACAAATGGGCCTTGTCGCGAGATAACCTGTCTTCGGGGTTTCCGACAAAGCGAGACTCAAACCAGCCTCCTCAGCTATAGAGACTAGCTAGAAAAATAGAATTTTGCATGGAGCAAGCTTGACTACTGTGCTCTCCAGATAGCGAATAACAAAGGCGCTGATCAGACTGCGGGGATGCGCAAGCTGGTCTGCGTCTTTGTTGTTTGCAAACTAACAAAGACAGGTTTTCACACGTTGCGGCCCAAATCCTCTACTTCCTAAATCCGAAATGTCAAGCTTCACGCCATCGTCTGTGGCTGTACAGCCCTGTCTGAGTCTGTTTGGAATCCCTGAAGCCAGCTTTTCGCGCGATGCAGCTCATGATAACAGTTGGCTTCCAAGCCTATACTTTATTTTTTATTATTTCTGCTCTAAACATAGATTGTGAGTATAAGCATTCACATTTTATGTTTGTAGCAAAATTAAGAAACAATAGTACAATTTTTCATCTGAAAATGTCATTTTTACAGCAGTACAAATCGCAGTATAATGCAAAGAAGTGTGGACGCAATACTACATATTAGCCTTGTTTTACGTGCACTCAGCCTTAAAATGGAGTTAAAATAAAGGTCTACAAATATATATGTGTCCCTTCTCGAGAAACCTATCCTTGGGCTATTCAACTGTCTCTACACACCTACAAACACTTGGTCGATTTTGATTAGTTTTGATACAGAAACTAGCGATGCTTTACTACAAAGACAGTGTAAAACACAGGCGCGGGTTGGACTGCGTGTTCGCTCATGCTTACTTACACATTTGCTGTGCGTATGTGATTAAACAAATGACTTTTATAATACAAATGAGAAACAAATCATTTAGAAGTTTAATAAGTAAAGCTTACACTACTATTACTAAACTATATACTTTCAAAGTTCTGCCGACCAGTCCATCCCAAACCTTGTGTACCTGTTGACACAGTCAATCCTTCAACCTTATCAACCTTGTCGACCTATCAACTCTGTCTACCTGTTCACCCTGTCGACCTGTAGAAAGCATACTATCTTCCTAATGAAACTTCAAGGTATATTCCAACAGAAAGATAACTGCGTTGAAAACCATAGGCACTGAAGAAGGCCCTATTAATCATCTGTTGTCAGTGGAATTCCCTAACCTGCAAACACATTTTGTTTGATTATTTTTTTATATACCATCATTATCTAAAATCAAAAGAACAGAACAGCTGATCTCTGTTGTTTTATTCGCATATGCTAAACAAGGTCCCAAATACTTTAAGTTATGAGTTTCTAATAACAATGAAATACGGAAAGCACCGGGAGTGCCACATAACTGTAAAACACTTATATTTGGAAGTCATTTTCATTTGGCGCTATTGGTGATAAAACAAAAATCGCCAAATTATGAGGCTGTGAACACAGTTTTGATTTTAGTTTACGTAGTAATAATCAATCAATACACACACACACACCTTTAGTATGTTGGTATGCGTATCATAAAAAACCATCTGAGTTGTTTCAACGTAGAGGAATCTACATCTTAAATGGAGCTACTATTAAAAGAAAGAATATGCTCCCTATAGGGAGCATATTCTTTCCTTTAATATAGGGAGCATATTCTTTCTTTTAATAGTAGCCCATATGAGAAGAGAAAATAACGTTTAAGGAAATTTAATCTTGAAACAGCCAAAAGTAACTACGCCAATATGTCAGTCATGTAAAATCGCCAGTGTTGGTGCCACGAATATTACGTGTTTTACGGTACCATGACAGAACATGATGCTACTGAATACAAAAATATCTCCTGATAGGCGGCATTTTACAAATACTGAGAATCTTCGAAAAATATAGCAGTGACTGCACAAAATTACAAAACTAACTATGGCAGGAAAATGTGACATCATCGACAAACTGTATAAAACGTTGTTGCATGATAGGCCCAGAAATCCACCATAGAATCAAGAGCACCATCACTACCAGGAAGTGTCTTATTACAATACTGACACTGAGCAAATCCAAAGGCATTATAAAAGTGTGCATTTTGATAAAAGTTTTGGAAGGCAATTTTTGTCAGATTAGCAATACCATATGTTGGAGAACAGCCTAAACTGTCTGTTTCCAATGTTCAAATCAGAGTTGTACTTGTCTCTGCAATATGACCATTCTGAAAAGGAGCTAAAATAGCTGCCACAACCGGTTGGTCTTCTTTGAAATTCCTCACATAGATATTTGTAGTCAAAACACCAGTTAGAACTTTTACTTAGACCATCTGCTGGAACCCGGACTTCAAGAGCCAGGAAATCGTAGCCATTGTATGTTATATTCTTTGATCTTAACACTTGAAAGGCATGCTCATCTGAAAGGGAAAGTACCAACCCTGAGATGACAACATTGTAACGTTTTTACGGCAGAAAGGAGATTTCAAAGTACTCTTGATGCCATATGATAAATATAATCTAACATTCGTGCTCTTGTTTTATTGAATTTATTAAACTCGTTGCGAAAAAGAGATAAAATGCTCGACAAGCCTCACATTTTATATATCTTCCCCAACTCGTTTTGTAAATTCAATAAAATATGAGCACTCATGTAAGATCCTCTATATCTGCAACAAGGGGAGCACTCATGTAAGATCCTCTATATTTGCAACAAGGAGAGCACTCATGTAAGATCCTATATTTAATGAAAATTGTAACAGGAAAGGCTCAGGGAGTCACACAATCAAATGATGTAACACGAAGTTTTTATTGAATTAAATTTCAAAACAAATCAATACAGCAGGAAACTGTGACGTCATCGGCAAAGTGTGTAAAATGTTGTCGTATTATTGTACCAGAAATCCGCCATAGACTGAAGAGCAGTTTCACTACCCTTAAGTGTATTATTACAATACTGACATGCATAGAATCCAAAGGCATTATAAGCGTGTGCATTTTGATAAAACTTTAGGAAGGCAATGCCTGTCAGAGAACGAATCCAAACGTTGGGAGGACAGCTAAAACTGTCTCCAATGTTCATATCAGAGTTGTACTTGTCTCTGCAATTTGACCACTCTGAATTAGAGCTATAAAAGCTGCCGCCACAACCGGTTGGTCTTCTTTGAAATTCCTCACATAGATATTGATAGTCAAAACACCAGTTAGAACTTCTACTTAGACCATCTGCTGGAACCCGAACTTCAAGAGCCAGGAAATCGTAGCCATTGGATGTTATATTCTTTGATCTTAACACTTGAAAGGCATGCTTTTCTGAAAGAAATAAAATATAAGGTCACTTGTGGTTCACACATGCTCATGCACAGCATCAGACATAAATTGCAGTTGAATATTTCAACAATGGAAGCAAAAGCTATACAATGACAGAGGGCGACTCGTTATGTGAGAATTAAGGAGTTTGACCTCTTTCAACCCATTTATAAACGTCATATTCTGCCCAGAACACAATTGTCGACTTGCAAGCCAACTAATTAAAACTTTTATTGAGAGAATTCATGAATATAATGATGTAAAAATATTGTTTATTCATACCCTGCCATGTTACAAAAGTCAGATGTGCAACATTGATTGTGTATCTTACCTTAATCACCACACCCAGCCATGCTACAGAAGTCAGATGTGCAACATTGATTGTGTATCTTACCTTAATCACCCCACCCAGCCATGCTACAGAAGTCAGATGTACAACATTGATTGTGTATCTTACCTTAATCACCACACCCAGTCATGCTACAGAAGTCAGATGTACAACATTGATTGTGTATCTTACCTTAATCACCACACCCAGCCATGCTACAGAAGTCAGATGTGCAACATTGATTGTGTATCTTACCTTAATCACCACACCCAGCCATGCTACAGAAGTCAGATGTGCAACATTGATTGTGTATCTTACCTTGATCACCACACCCAGCCATGCTACAGAAGTCAGATGTGCAACATTGATTGTGTATCTTACCTTGATCACCACACCCAGCCATGCTACAGAAGTCAGATGTACAACATTGATTGTGTATCTTACCTTGATCACCACACCCTGCCATGTTACAAAAGTCAGATGTACAACATTGATTGTGTATCTTACCTTGATCACCACACCCAGCCATGCTACAGAAGTCAGATGTGCAACATTGATTGTGTATCTTACCTTAATCACCACACCCAGCCATGCTACAGAAGTCAGATGTGCAACATTGATTGTGTATCTTACCTTGATCACCACACCCAGCCATGCTACAGAAGTCAGATGTACAACATTGATTGTGTATCTTACCTTAATCACCACACCCAGTCATGTTACAGAAGTCAGATGTACAACATTGATTGTGTATCTTACCTTAATCACCACACCCAGCCATGCTACAGAAGTCAGATGTACAACATTGATTGTGTATCTAACCTTGATCACCACACCCAGCCATGCTACAGAAGTCAGATGTGCAACATTGATTGTGTATCTTGCCTTAATAACCCCACCCAGCCATGCTACAGAAGTCAGATGTGCAACATTGATTGTGTATCTTACCTTGATCACCACACCCAGCCATGCTACAGAAGTCAGATGTACAACATTGATTGTGTATCTTGCCTTAATCACCACACCCAGCCATGCTACAGAAGTCAGATGTACAACATTGATTGTGTATCTTACCTTAATCACCACACCCAGCCATGCTACAGAAGTCAGATGTACAACATTGATTGTGTATCTTACCTTCATCACCACACCCAGCCATGCTACAGAAGTCAGATGTGCAACATTGATTGTGTATCTTACCTTCATCACCACACCCAGCCATGCTACAGAAGTCAGATGTACAACATTTATTGTGTATCTTACCTTGATCACCACACCCAGCCATGCTACAGAAGTCAGATGTACAACATTGATTGTGTATCTTACCTTGATGACCACACCCAGCCATGCTACAGAAGTCAGATGTGCAACATTGATTGTGTATCTTACCTTGATCACCACACCCAGCCATGCTACAGAAGTCAGATGTACAACATTGATTGTGTATCTTACCTTGATCACCACACCCAGCCACGCTACAGAAGTCAGATGTGCAACATTGATTGTGTATCTTGCCATAATCACCACAAAAAGCTATAACTTGTAATCCGCAGACTATTGTAAATATACTGAAAAATATTCCAACAGTGTGACCCGGTTCTAAAAATGGATACATAGGTCGGTAGCACCATTTAAACAGGCACGAAAAAATGTCAAAGGAGAGTTTATATGAATAACGGAACTTGTAAGCAAAATTGTAAACTTTGCAGAGAATTACTGCAGGACGTATAGATACAGTCAGACATAAGTTAAGCATCACCGGAACATTATTTCAGAGACGTTTTTCGTGTACAAATTTCTTCAGAAGAACAACCAGTTTGTAATATTTTGTTACCCTTTTCTTCGTTTGGTCTGCTAACATATCAAGATGTCATTTGGTCATTTTGTGGAATTTCTACGGTGTCCTGTATACACCAACCCCTATTTTAGTGTGTACCCTTAAAAAGTGTCACATCTTAACCCACAGTGCATACTTGGAATTCAAATAAACGCAGAAATAATCTAAACTTATTTTTCAAACTAGTGCCAAACTGATTTTGTCGAACTCAAGGTTTCATGTCACTTATAGAAGATCATAGCGTGTCCATAATTTTTGCATTATCATTATATAACATGCCATTCTTTACACATCAATAACTTTTGTTCTTAAAGAGCTATGCATCTGAAATTTTCAGACAGAACTTGTCTTAGATATTGTAACAATATGACATTAACACTGAAGATGTCTAAGCGTTTTGAAAATACCATAATGGGCTTGAGAATATGGACATTTTAAGTGTGCGTTAACCATGCCTGGTTGTTTACCTTTGTGATATTTGAATCGAAATTTGCTGTAAATTGTCACCACTTTATCTATTTTCATAAATGAAGCAAGAAAATAACGTTGACTGGAAAGCCTCCTTCGTTTTCTAGGAAACTATTAAAACGATGTTTAACTTATGTCTGACTGTATATATATATATATCAAATCGGGAAATGAAATACTATTAAAGGGAACATTTTTGCTAATATTGAGTTGTTGTCTATTCTTTATTCACCAAAAACATGTTAAACTACTGAAATACGCGAAAATATTTTAAGGGCAAAATGCATAGTCACGTTGAAAAGTAATTAACTATGACCAGGATGTGCCAAACTCATTCACTACAGACCAACTCACAGCACTTTGAAGCTGAGACACAGAATATAACCAGTCGCATGACTTCAGAAGGCAATATAAGTAAAACTAGAATTTGCAGAGAATCTGACTATAGCCCCACTTCAGCGCTTTTTACATGTGTATGAAAAAGATATTTAGCAGGAAAATCTAAAGATATTAAGCAGGAGCAAATTCTGAAATCAATCAAGGGCCATAGTTCTGTTACAAACTAGATGTTATCAATATGAATGCATAAATATATTCTATCAATTTGTTTCCAAGTTATTGAGCTTAAACGAATTTTTTGTGAAAATCAAGGGCCATAACTCTGGTACAAATTTGCGAAAAATGACGTGTAACAATCCAAGGCTAGATCTTGTCAATATGAAGGCATATATAAAATTTGGTGAAAGTATTTTCACAACGCTTCGTATACATGACTTTATAAATTCCCACCACAGTTTTCTTTGCTGCTCTCCTTATTATCTCATAGTTCGAAATAGAATTTTGATAAGCAACTTTGACTTGCTAAAAATATGATCAATTTTTTTAGAAGTTAAAACTTGATACAAAACATCTGCAAAAACAAGCCATATTTTTACTCACTATAACTAGATATGTCGTGCATACAGGAACAGAAATAAATCATATCTCAAACAAAGCACAAGTTTATTACAAACATTCAAACAAGTATAGGGTATGTAAATAATTATGACAAAAATCGCTATCTATAAATTTTTTGGAAAGCAGCTGTACATATATAAGATTTTGTGAAATCAGTCTGTCAATTAGTTCTCAAGATATTGAGCGGAAACGAAATTTAGGCATAAATCAAGCGACATAACTCTGGTACAAATGTGCGAAAAGTGTCGTATGACAATCCCAACGTAGATCTTGTCAATATGGATGCATATTTAAAATTTGCTGAAATTCTGTCAATTAGTATTCAGGTTATTAAGCAGAAGCGATATTCTGGCCTAAATCCAAGGCCCTAACTCTGGTAAAAATGCGCGAAAAATAAAGTGTAACAATCCCAAGTTAGATCTTGTCAATATGAATGCCTATATAAATATTGGGGAAATTCTGTCAATTTGTTCTCAAGATATAGAAAAACGCATGTAACGATAATGTCAATACTAATGCACATAAAAAATTTGGATAAATTCTACATAAATCACGACGGAAGGACGAACGGACAGACGGAATGACAGACAACCCAAATCCAATATAGCCCCCACTTTTTCAAAACTGGAATATAGCAGCCAACTCTCTCATCCCCAGCGAGATGATTGTAGAAATAAAAACGACAGTATGTACTGCACCACGTAACAATGACGATAACCACAAAAATACAACAAATACTTGCCTATGCCAAAAAGAGGATACCGCAGTATAATGTGACGAATCCACATTTCGTTAAATTACACAAACACTACTAAGCCTATGCCGAAAATGAGGATACCTAAGTATATAGAGAGGAAGACACATTAAGTAAAATTACAACAAATACTAGCCTATGCCAAATATTAGGATACCAAAGTATATAGAGAGGAAAACACATTTGGTAAAATTACAACAAATACTAGCCTATGCCAAAAATAAGGATACCTCTATATATAGAGAGGAATACACATTTGGTAAAATTACAACAAATACTAGCCAATGCCAAAAATAAGGATACCTCACTATATAGAGAGGAATACACATTTGGTAAAAAATTACAACAAATACTAGCCTATGCCAAATATTAGGATACCAAAGTATATAGAGAGGAAAACACATTTGGTAAAATTACAACAAATACTAGCCTATGCCAAAAATAAGGATACCTCACTGTATAGAGAGGAATACACATTTGGTAAAATTACAACAAATACTAGCCTATGCCAAAAATAAGGAAACCTCACTATATAGAGAGGAATACACATTTGGTAAAATTAAAACAAATACTAGCCTATGCCAAAAATAAGGATACCTCACTATATAGAGAGGAATACCTATTTGGCAAATTACAACAAATACAAGCCTATGCCAAAAAAGAAGATACCTCAGTATATAGAGAGGAATCAACTCTTGGTAAAATAAAAACAAATACTAGCCTATGCCAAAAATGAGGATACCTCACTTTATAGAGAGGAATACACGTTTCGCAAAATTACAACAACTACTTGCCTATGCAAATAATGAGGATACCTCAGTATATAGACAGGAATCCACATTTCAACGTATAACAACAAATACTAGCCTATGCCAAACATAAGGATACCTAAGTATATAGAGAGGAATCCACACTTCGTAAATGAAAAACAAATACTAGCCTATGCCAAAAAAGAGGTTACCTCAGTATATAGAGATGAATCCACATTTTGTAAAATAACAACAAATACTAGCCTCTGCCAGAAACGAGGATACCTCAGTATATAGAGATGAATCCAACTTACATAAAATTACAACAAATACTAGCCTAAGACAAAACGAGGATACCTATGTTTATAGAGATGATTACTTATTTCGTAAAACTACAACAAATAATAGCCTTTCCCCAACACGAGGATACCTCAGTATATAGAGATGAATCCACATTTCGTAAAATTGACAGAAATACTAGCCTAGGCCAAGAATGAGGATACCTCAGTATATAGAGAGGAATCAACATTTGGTAAAATTCCAACACATATAAGCCTAGGCCATAAATGAGGATACCTTTAAATATAGAGAGGGATACACTTTTAGCAAAATTACAATAAATACAAGCCTATGCAAAAATGAGGATACCTCAGTATATAGAGAGGAATCCACATTTCGTAAAATAACAACAAATTCTAGCCTATGCCAAAAATGAGGATACCGCAGTATATAGAGAAGAATACACATTTCTTAAATGTACAACAAATACTAGCCTATGCCAAAAAAGAGGATACTTCAGTATATAGAGATAAATCCACATTTCGTAAAAGTACAACAAATACTAGCCTAGGCCAAAAATGTGGATACCTCAGTATATATAGATGCATTCACATATTGTAAAATTACAACAAAATACTAGCCTAGGCCAAACATGAGGATACCTCAGTATATATAGAGGCAACAACATTTCGTAAAATTACAACAATTACTAGCATAGGCAAAAAATGAGGATTCCTCAGTACATAGAGAGTGATACACATTTTGTAAAATTACAACAATTACTAGCCAATGCCATAAATGAGGATACCCAGTATATAGAGAGCATTCCCCATTTCGTAAAATTACAAAAAATACTAGCCTATGCCAAAAATGAGGTACCTAAGTATATAGACAGGAATACACATTTCTAAAATTACAAAAATACTGGCCTATGCCGAAAATGAGGATACCTCACTATATAGAGAGGGTTACACATTTTATAAAATAACAACAAAAATTGGCCTATGCCAAACACGAGGATACCTCACTATTTAGAGAGGAATACACGTTTCGCAAAATTACAACAACTACTTGCCTATGCAAAAATGAGGATACCTCAGTATATAGACAGGAATCATGTTTTCCGCCTGCGTGAATTAGTATATTCGTACGCGCTTCATGGTGGCTTAATCTGGTTCTCTTATGTTTTTTTTATATATGAATCTATCCTGCTTATAGCAACCATATAATTGACATAACTTACGCTGATGTTTTGTTGTAGGTTTCATTGTCGTTAACTGTGCTGACGTTGGATGAATGGTGGTTTCCGTCAACGTCGTTTGCGTGACCATTTCTGTTGTGGTTCGTAAAGTCGTATTTGGAATCATGCTGGTGCATTTTTGATATTCCAGTATCAAATCTTCCAATGTCTTTTCCGCTAATTCAATCTTCAGATCCAGGGTTGTTTCAACAGAGCGACGTCGACCGATTATTGGCACCATAGCGCTATCTAACGTGTGAAATATTTGTCGACAGTTGGCATACAGCTTTTCGTGCATTTGACGTATTTGAATTCCAAGGTCGTGAAGGTTCGCTTCTTTCAGGAATAAATCATGATCGTCGTTTCCTGTGACAACAAACAAGACACATGAATTAAACACAATGATCAGTACATACAGTAACCTCATCATGACTTGCTTCCTTGCGAAAAGAGTGAGTTTAACCAAATGATAAACTTAGACAATTTTTGTCTTATCTATCTTATTTTAAAGATTCCACCATAAGAAAATGTGTCTTTGGGGTTTCCAGTATGTGCGACTACAGACAACAGCTAAACTATTGGGATTTATCCGTTGCATACTTAATCTAATCTGCGAACGATAATCATATGAAGGAGCTGAGATGCGCAACATCTGAACTTTTGGTGCACGCATGTGGCATACCTCCCTCCTGTTCAATGCACTAATGGCTTTTTTTCCCATAAATCAGCTGGTATCATTTTGATCAACTTTGCAAACAGATAAGCAAGGTATATACGGACCAGAAAAAAAGAAAGACAGCTTTAAAAACAAACTGTTTTCTTGTAATCAATAAACTGACAGAAAATGTATGTCATGTATGTGGTTGTTTAGTTTTATACTGTTCAAACATTATTAGGGAAGCACATATTTGATGATGTCTGTTTACATCAAAGTTTCTTTCAGCAATTCGTTCAGTTAAAAACTTCCCGTGCAGTTCATTTAAGACACAACCTGTAATACATAACAAACTAATGACTGAGCAGTTTAGAGATAAAAAAAAATATTTGGTGTGTTATGCCTCTCTTTCAGGCAAGGGCCTGTCAACCCACTTATGCTTAATGGAATTTCCCACACTTATCCTTCGAACGAATTTATTTCAAATTTAAAGGATATTGAGTAGTAAGTTTCAATTCCATTCAAATTTTAAAAGAACATTCTGTCAGCAACCAGTGCAGAACCTGATCAGACGCCGCGTACGATCTTGTTTTGCTCTTGTTGCCGATGTCCCATTAAAAGGACATTAGGCTTAATTGGTTTTAAGGGTAATTAAATAAGATATCAACTGAACAAAACTCAATCAGCTCTCTTTTTTGTTTTTTTCTGTTCCAAAAGCAGTTTGGTTTACTGTTTGTCTGTTACGAGGCAATACAAAATTAAAGTGAATACCATAGTTAATGACAGGTACTCATCAAAAAGAGGCAGTGTGGTGAACAGAATAACCATAAAGTGATAAAAGAAATGGTATGTATAAAATGTATTTATGGTATTGTCAAAAATATAATACACATTTTTCATTGATAGATGTCTAGAATTGAGTTTACTCTAAATTATCAACCAATCAAAAACAATCTTACATTGTAAAGCAAGTAAACGGTATTCTCATTGGATAATAACTTCGACTGTCAGTGATAAGTCTGCTAGACTCTTACACAGTCCAGCTTTTAAAATAGAAGACTGTAATACACCGCTCATCAAATTAAAATCCCAGCCCTGTCACTGGTTTAAAAACTGTATGCAACGAACGCTCCTCGTCTGCTGGAATTCCTATCTATAATTGAAACAATAAGCGAGCGACTGTGAACTGAAATGACCCAAGTAATATTAGAACACTGATAAGCTTATCTCGCCAAGATTTCAGAAAATTTTAGATCATGTAACAGGATAACATGCTGATAGTGTTGAATTATCTGACAGCTTGTAATTGCTAAAACAACCGACTGAACAGAAATCACTTCACATTTACGATATCGCGTTATCACGTCAAACATTCCTGTGAAATGGTCAAAAACCTAGGTTGTGAGTAATTGTTCATAGAATAGCATCGTTGGGGCGATTCGAATGAGCACGCACTTTATGAGGCTTGTCAAGAGAAGCCCTGTATTCGGTGTTTGTGACAGAGACTACAGAGACGGCCAGTTAGAATATTGAAATAGCGAATTTAGACATGGCACGTATTAGTCTGTGTGGATCCGCAGGCTCATGAATCTTTATTGCTCGCGATTTTTTGTTTGACGCGATCAAAAATAAGGGTTTTAATATCTTAGCGAAAGTCATTTTTCGGCCCAGACGCAAGAAAGTGGGTGATAGGGGTATCGCACTCTCTGCTGCAGCTTTCAGAGATGGTCCTGTTATATTTGGTCTGTTGGCAAGATGTAATTTGCTTCACTTGTAGTGAATTTTGGTGTGTGTTGGGTCTTTTAGTCTGTACATTCCTCTGTTCTCTCTGTTTGACAGAAAATGACAACTGCATAAACGAAAACCTGCGAATGAACTCTAAACGAGCTTTTCATTCCCATTTTCACATTTTTCTTTTTCGTTCTGTTCTTTTTCTTTTTCTTTTTCTCCTTCTAACTACGCATCATTTGGACTTAGCCATTTAGGGCAGGTACAATTGTTTTGATTCGAGTTCACATCCGAAAATGGCTTTTTGAAGAGAGAAAAATACACGTTTTTTTCCATTTTTTGAATCTTCTAACTAGCTTCTTATAAATTTTAGTCAGCTCATAGTCCTAGTATGCATGCGTGGATCCAGGGGGGGTGGGGGGCGCAGAGGTTCCGGACCCCCTGAAAAATCACAAGAATATAGGGTTTCTTAGCAATACTGGTCTGGATCCCCTCTAAAACGACAAAGCTTACAGGCCAGCAGTCAGAGTTGGGCCACCATCCGCCTGCCAGCTGGTGGGCCAATGATGATCCGCTTATAGTGGTATTTGGATCCTCTTTCCCCTAATTAACTAAAAAACGTAGAAAAAAGTTTGACCCCCTCTGAAAAAGCTTTCTGGATCCGCTGCATGATATACCTAGTCAGCATATTATGATTAACGCATAACATTTATTTAAAAAAAAAGATCACTGAGTCATCTTGTCAATGAGTAAAATTTTATCACAGTCGGGTTTCTTCGAAAAATGAAGTTTTTGTCCAAATAAGGAGAATAATCATTGAATCGAACTGTTGGTTGCTTTTTAAAAAGCAGCCAACTTGTATTTCATCTAAAGCCACATCCATAAGAAAAGGACAGCGTTTCATTTTGGTTGGTTATACACATGTGTAGTATTATCTTTGATACTGATCATTGACCCTTGTTATGCTGAACAGATTATATACCGCTCTCCTCCCCAATTGCTATCCTGTAAACTTGCATCCTTATCCCCACGCTCACGCTTTTTCAAAAAAGCGTCGGGGATATTGCAATCGCCTCCGTCCGGCCGGTCGTCCGTCCGTCCGTCACGCTATCTCCTCCTAAACCATTGGACGAAATCCAACCAAATTTGGTGTGTGAGTTACTCACATGAATGGGGTGTGCAACGGCACATTTTTTTGGCCCCGCCCCCTGGGGCCCTGGAGAGGGGCCAAAAGGTCAAATATCATTAAATTTATATTACAAAGTCAATTTCAAAGATTTATTAACCAAACTTTGTGTGTCTACTCACACATGGAAGATATAAAACATATCAGACGGGATTTTCATTTGGTCCCCTGGGTCATGCCCCAGGGGTCGGACTTAGGGGAACCGTGGGGGGGGGGGGGTGGGTTAGGGGGTCAATTTTTTTTTTCGAAATTCAACCAGATTCGATGTGTGAGTTACTTACATGAATGGCACATGCACCGGCACCATTTTTGGGTCGCCGCCCCCTTGGGCCTTGGGGAGGGGCCAAAAGGTCAAATATCATTTAACCTGAATTACAAAGTCAAGTTCAGAGGTTTTTAAACCAAACTTTGTGTATCTTCTCACAAATGAAAGATATATAACATATCAGACGGGATTTTCATTCGGCCGCCTGGGTCATGCCCAGGGGTGGGACTTGGGGGTACCATGGGGGTTGGGGTCAAAAAATTTTTTTCCCGAAATTCAACAAGATTTGGTGTGTGAATTACTTACATGAATGGCACATGCACTGGCATAATTTTTTGGGTCCCTCCCCCTGGGGCCTTGGGGAGGGGTCAAAAATTTAATTTTCTGAACATGGTCATGTGGCATATCAAATTAAAGGGGATGAGCAGTAGACCACGATGCACTGAAAATTTTAACCTACGATAAAACTGGTGACCTTGGGATGGGGTCAAAGGGTAAATTACCATTAGATTTCTTCGAGAGCGTGGGGATTTGCGATGGCGCGCCATCGTATATGTTCTAGTTTGAGTTGTAAGCATATATTTTCAATCAGAGTTGAAAACAATGTAGATCCAGATCAGCTGGCTTCGAAGGAAGCCAGGTGATCTGAATCTAGAGTGTTTTAAAAAAGATTTAATTCGAGCTCAGGAGGACAAGAGTTAAGCAACCTGTTGTGCCATGGTATTTCAAATACAAGGAAGTTATTTAATTTTTCGCGGTTATTTGATCTGTGGGTTTTCTGTCAGTTTTGTCCTTAAAACAAATGACGATTATTATAATGAGCAGATTTGGATACCTGTATATGCTGACTAGCACGTACTGGCTAACTGGAGTTGGTTGTAAATGTTGTTTAAAGATACAACGGTTGCCGGCCTTCTGGGATGGTGGTAAAAAGCAAACATTTACGGACGGTGGTTATAATAGGTGAGGTTGATTACCATGTATATATAGGCTCATGTAAATTATACACCTCAGACCTCACTTTTATATGAGTCACGTTATGAGAAAACATCTTTTTTGCATATGTGAAAACAAAAGTGCAGATCAGCTGTGCAGTAGCCACACAGCTGATTAGCGTCTTCGATTTCTCTACATAGATAGTACAAATGGGCCGTGTCGCGAGAAAACCTGTCTTCGGGCTGGCTGACAAAGCGAGACTCAAACCAGTCTACACAGCTAAAGAGACTAGCTAGAAAAATAGAATTTTGCATGGAGCAAGCTTGACGACTGTGCTCTCCAGATAGCGAATAACAAAGGCGCTGATCAGACTGCGCGGATGCGCAGGCTGGTCTGCATCTTTGTTGTTCGCAAAAAATTCCGAAGACAGGTTTTCTCACGTTGCGGCCCGAATCCTCTCCTTCCTAAATCCGAAACGTCAAGCTTCTCGCCATCTTCTGTGGCTGTACAGCCTTGTCTGAGTCTGGTCTGAATCCCAGGCCTCGAGGTTATAAACTTGAGTTCATTCTCAAACTCAAACTAAAGCACAATGATTGGCTACCTGCGGACACGTGTCCGCAAGCAGCCAATCATTGCGCTTTATTTTGAGCTTGAGACTGTATAACCCCGAGGCCTGGAGTAAGGTTTTCTCATGCTGCAGCTCATGATAACAGTTGGTTTACAAGGCCACACTTATTTTTTTTTATTATTTCTGCTCTAGACATAGATTGTGAGTTTGAGTATTCACATTTTATGTTTGTAGCAAAATTAAGAAACAGTAGTACACTTTTTCATCTGACAATGTCATTTTTACAAATGTAAAAATCGCAGTATAATGCAAAGAAGTGTGTACGTAATGTATGCATATACTATGAGCCATCAGTTTAGCAATTTTCATTTGATCTTCAAAATGCAGATTGGTATAATGATGAAGCGAAGCAAAATATTTAACCCATGAATATTTAACGCTCTCGCAATCACACTTTCTAATTTTCGTTGGAATATCACTCTTATATAAGGCGGTACACCACGTCAAATAGCGCCTGGGACTCGCCTCAAAAGTCACATCGTTACTCAGTAGGGTCATTCCGGGTAAATACGGACGAAAACACGCCCATGTTTCATAAGCCATTGTAGTTATTTTGCAGGGGTTATACATTCAGATACCGGCTTTTATGCTTGCGTAATGTCATAGCTGTAACATGAAACAAGAGAACAGACGATATATTGAAAACCAGAAAATTAAACAAAAATGCATGTGACCAAAATTCGGGTAAATACGGACGAGGTAGGGAAACTACGGGCATAGACAGGGAAAATAAGGGCATACACAATTGCCATTATGGTAAATACGGACAATGTATAGACTTATTGCATAGGCAATTTTGAGAGGCTGTTGAAACGTTCTTTTTTTTATTCTGGCGCCTTGTCGTATGATGCATCGAGGAAATCGATCCTCGGGAAATCTTTTGGTGCCCAGGCATGCTATCCTTCAGATATTCTGTACAAATAACACAGTTGTGTTGACCTGAGGCACCACATCAATAATGGCTATGAAGATTTTAAACCGTGCATTTTGTTAGCTTAATATATCATAATTGGTCTTCAACCTGCATTCCTATAGCTTTGTTTGATCTAAAATATACGTTTTGTTAAAACAATCGAGAATATTATATCAGTGCGAAGAGAAAATCTAAGAAAAAACACTGTGTCAATATTTTCCTGACATACAAAAATCGACTGGTAAAATACGAACATTTTATATTTCAAGTAGCTGGATCGAAATTATTTTCATTATTGAAGAAAAATATGAGGAAAATGAAACATGAGTAGTCCAATTTTCGGTTAAAGTCAATTTAATGCAATGAAATACACGTTTAATGACTGAGTTCATGCGCGGAAAATGTTTCTTCCGATAGATGAAACTTTGTGATTCTCTCAAAGAATCTGGATTATGCAGGGGTAGTCCCACTGGTGAAGGAAAATCCTCATTGCAAAGGGTGATAATTAAGTGGTATGCGGGTGTAGAGGAGCCGAGTAGACACTATTCAAAGCTGAAATAAACATTTCTTTGTCACAGACCTGTGCTCTTGGACATGTGAATTGTAAGCCATATGTCCGTATTTACCCCCCCCCCTCCTATCCGTATTTACCCGTATTGACCCTATCTTGTATGACTCCATCAACTCCAAAAGAAGCCACACGATTTCATCATGCTCGAAATGAGCCTCTGAACCACGGTCATAGGAGTTCCGTTTCTGATGTAGTGCACGTTGAAGGACCATGACATTATGGCGTCATTCCACTCCCTAAGCTTTCACCCAAGGAAGTCCCATAAGTGTTCAATAGACTCCTTTCACATTGTTATCTCCTATAGCAATCGCTCTTCAATTGAAAAATCGATAAAGCTGTTTTTGAAAATGATGGGGCAGATTGCTTATTAGTTACATTGCAAAACACATAGCGATGCTTTATAAGTCGATTGTTTTGGCCTTTCACCGCTAGAATGAGATATCTTATTCTGAAAATAAGATAAATTAATGTTTTCATATGCATTTAATAAGTCTTCAGTAAATTTTTCACATTAATTAGTGTAGAAAATACTTTGATATCGAACTAAAATCGACCTCCTCTTCAGGCACGAAATCGCTTCTTCTTCGGGCACAAAGTCGCAAAAACTATTTGAACACATGCCAACTAATAAGGCAAACTTATCTTTTTAAACGCGAGAATGGACAACTCAGAAGAGCCTCGGCCGCAAATAAAGTCTCATCAGGGCATTTGCTGCTCGCACACACATCGGATACATTGTTGTGTCCAGGCGCACATAAAGGCAGTGCATGTAGACGGAGGCTCAGACAAAAATAGATCCCCTCAGATAAGCATGCAGTAGCACACGCATGCTACCAAATAGACGTGCGTGTAGTTGCACATAATGACTAAACATATGCGATAAATGTCGAAATCGAACTATAAGTAAATACCTCCAATCATAGACCCATTAAATTTCATCACAACGTCCGCTTATGCGCAGGCTCGCGAGAATCATCGCTGCTCGTACACACAAATTAAGGATGTAGATGAAGACTCGGATATATCTTTTTAAGCACTAGTCCAGTGGGTATATATTGGCGCATTTACGTATATGTTTTAACAGGGACTTTCTATACCAAAATAGAGAGTCCTTGGTGCTAATAAGAACCAATTAAAGAAAGCGACACATCACGTCATAAATCAATCGAATACCGTCGAATTACAAGCGTGTGCCAGACACGTGTGCTTTTATTGTTTTCAAAGAGCCCTGGGCATAGGATTAAAGGACCGGATGCACAGTGCTAGATATAAAATGGGCCCTGACGCGAGAAAACCTGACTTTGGTGCGTGCGAACAACAAAGGCGCAGGCCTGTATTCCTATCCACGCAGTCTGATCAGCGCCTTTATTGTTCGCTTATTGGAAAGTTCAATATCTAAACTTGCCTCATGCAAATTTCATTTTAACTAGTCTCTGTAGCTGAACAGACTGGTTTGAGTCTTACTCAGAAACCCACAAGACAGGTTTCTCCCGAGATGGCATTAATGTGTCTTATTACTTATTTAAACCAGAAGACCCTGTTTAGACGTCAAGTGTAGGGAATGTAATCATAGACCATGTAGACCTTGAATAAGAACGAAGCTTGCCAGACTCTTAACTGTTCGCATACGCATAGTATGGATGGAAATTATTAATACGGTGTATGGTACAATCTATGGCCAACACTGTCCTTAACGCACCCGCTCATTCTAAAAAAATTCGGTCTAGGATACTTAGAAATCTTTTTTTTTATCTCAAATATTCGGAATATTGGAATTAATCACTATTTTATCATCTAATTTTACTTTTTGTCTAATCTTTATTTGCGGAATCCTTTTTCTTTTAATCGTTTTCCATATTCCATTGTGTAATGTAAGGCAGCCGTATACAGGTTGCCCCTTCACGTGTAATCTCGCGGAGATAACGCGGAACGAGACTGTTTGGCGCAAGCGCACTAACAATGTGAAAGGAGTGTATTGAAGAAATGACGGGGGTGATTTCACTGGTCGTCTATGAAAACAGCTTTATTTTAATGTCGTCTAGTATACACCGCTTATGTGCCATGGGCCCAGTCTAGTCTCACACGTGTATGTAAAACAGTTTAAAGGACATCGACGTAAGGACGATGTCAACATAGTTGAACACCACTTCTTAAAAAATTTAAGTCGTCTTTGAACTGCTTTTGACACAAATCTAAGCTCCCGTGGTATTTCTTATCAAGGCAGGAAATATTTTGTTGCTAAGAAACCGATAACGTCTGGATGATGTCACATTGTCAATGCCCTCTTTCCTGGTGGGACAACGTGGTCTGTCTGTATGATGTCGAATTTTGAAACTGCCCTTCTGGCGGAACTTGGTTCTAAAACTGGATACCATACACTCTCAAGCTTGAACATGTTGAAAGACTTGCTTATTCATTATGCCGGCAGTTAGCATTCCGATCACAATGTTATGCTGGTATAACGTCGAGTCAGGGCGGCGTCCCATCGTGGAAATTTACAAATTTTACTCCAGTTTATTTGTTTTGGTACATGTACAAATCAAAATCAAACCAAACGAATTTAAATGACATGTGCTGCATGTGCAATGCTGGGCACGTGATTGTCATGATTCCTTTAACGTCGAATGGAAAATGATGGACGTAAGGAAAGTGCTCAAAATGGGCATCAAAAGCGAAATAGTGTAAAACATAACCTATATTAAAAACATATATCAAAAACTTTCGCATATTTAATCATAAAACAAATTTGGATTGATAAGAAAAATTGAAAAACTCAAGTCTTATAGTATATTAGCCTTTTTACACATGCTTTCGGCCTTAAAATGGAGTTAAAATAAGGGCTCCAATTAAAAATGTGTCCCCTCAAGAAAACATCTTTGGGCTATTCCACAAGACTCTACACACCTACAAACGCTTGGTCGAATTTGATTAATTTTAATACACTAACTAGCGATGCTTTACTACAAAATCAGCGCTAAAAAATGGTTTAACTGCGTGTTTGCTCATGCTAACTTTCACCTATACTGTGTGTACAATGTGAGTGCATAAACACATGTCTTTTATAATACAAATGAATAACAAATCATAAAAAAGAAGTTTAATAAGTAAATCTGACATTACTATTACTGAACTATATAGTTATTTTTAAAGTTCTTCCGACCAGTCGACCCCAAACCTTGTCTATAGTGCGACCTGTTCATAGAGACGGTGGGGAGGGGGTGTCAGACAGAGTGCTGTCATTCATTGTCAAATTAGAACAGTCTACAGTAAATTGCGTGTAATAACATATGTACGCTTTAATCGTGCAACCAACTGAAGCATTGACGACAAGGGTGACCAACGTATACGGTCGGTAAATAGCTATTCATAGCGTATGTTAAACTGTTTTGTATATCCGACTATATAGATAAATTTTGTATTCTATTGTAATGTGGCTAGAATGACTCATAAAGATTCACAATCAAATCTAAACTGAGAGCTTAGTTTTTGCATGTGTATAAACACACCAGTACACAGTTTGTTCACTGGGTATGTGGATTTTAGCTATAACTAGTAAGACAGCATACAGTCCATGTAATCACAATTGTTCAAAATTACTACAATAATATAGCAATCTAAATTAACAACAAGACGAAGATCTGAATGTAAAACTGCTTTTACCAGTGCATTTCTTTTATTTTGAGTTTATTCCAAATATTTCGTATTTTGCAAGTTTGGTCAGATACAAAGTGGTTCCATGTGATTGTTTTTCTGTTTGGATCCAAGTATGAAATATAATTATACTCGAATCAGATGGATTCAAGACCACGTTTAGGGCGGAAGTTTTGGTCGGTCGTCAGACAAAAGATCGTCCAAACGGATATGAAAACAGTTATTGGCGGGTTTATAAATGTATAGTTCCTTATAGCGATAGTCGTCACCAAACTATGTGGTGTATAAGGCGCAATTCGAATCGAACTTAAGTTCTTACTATAGTTCTTACGTAATAGATGCGCACGCACGTTTACACCCGAACGACTAAAGTTGGAACTTTTAGTTGGTTGGCAAGTAAACAAAAATAATAGCCCTGTATGCTCCACTTCAATTCTTTGTCGTAGACAAAAAGAATGTTATAAACTGCACATCGCTTTCTAATAATCAATTACGAATAAATGGGACCAAAAATTATGCTCAGCTAGATTCATTTTACATAAACATATCATTTTGAGGCTACTGACCGATCTTGAACCCGTCGTGCTAGATCTTGAACCCATCATTAGATATGTCTAGAGTAGGGAACCAGCCTATCTACAAGAGTAACGGTGCTTTGACAATCTCCAGTAGGTTCGTGATGTCACCCTAGTAGCGACTATAGGTGTCCGAGTCAAACTTTAGCTACTATAGTAGGGACTTTAGCTCGATTCGAAGTGCGCCTCAGTCTACCAGTACGCTAGTTTATCTTTTGTATGCTGCTGGAGACCTGATGCATTTTAATTTCGTGATAGATATGTTGAATGGGCGGCGTCGAGGGAAGGTGTGTGTGGGAGGGGGTGGTTTGACAATGGACTTTCTTCAAATTCTGTTTGTATAGCAAAAGGTTTGATTTATAAGACCTATACTTTACAAAGATAAAAATCACTAATTTTTATTCAGCGGGACAAGAGTGTAACAGTATCTGGACCACGAGGAAAGGGTATGCATAGTTTGCATGAGCCTGTACATGAGATTTGGATAAAAATCACTAATTTTTATTCAGCGGGACAAGAGTGTAACAGTATCTGGACCACGAGGAAAGGGTATGCATAGTTTGCATGAGCCTGTACATGAGATTTGGACTTATCACATATCTATATCTAATAAGCGATTATTTTGGAGAAACTAGATGCCTAAAAGCAAAACATTTTCAAAATTTTATAGACGATACTATGATTTGATTTCTAAATTCCAAGTTGGACTTAAATCTCTCTTGCGCCAAGGTCTTTCGGAACCTGATTTCTATTGTGACTTGGTGTATAAATTGAAGAGGATTGTTGGCTCTAATAATTTTTCAGCGCAGTTCATTGAAATAATTTCCCATTATAAAAAGTTGGCCATAACATTAATGTATTGCAACAGACTGCATGCTTGGTAGTCAACCCAATCACGGTTGGCAACTTTGCTTTCCTCTTTAATTGCACGCCGGTGGGTCGGACCTCAGACTCTATGATGATTCCGACTTAAAGATTTATCTATTAATGAGATGGTAGGGGCCTGATGCTTTGGCTGTTTGTCGGGCCCACCGGGGTTTACCTGTTGGATTTCTTTTGCTCCAGCATTCAGTTTAATTTACTGTTGAGTCCTTATCCTTGCTTTATCTCCTTGTTATATCTTGATTTATATGTTTTAGGAGATGATGCATTGATAAGTTAGGGGTCTTTCATGCAAACCAAATATCTATGTGTCTTGATCCACATCTGAATTAAGGGTGAGGCTGGCGCCGTTAAACTGGTTTAAGCCCTCCAGTAAAATAATTTACTGACCGTTCCAAGGCGGTACTTCTTTTGTGGATCTTTTATGTTTTTTGTCTTGTGTTTGCTATGCCTTTGTGCGCGTCTGTTTATATGTGCTTTGTGTTCACCTGCTGGGAAAGGGCTGACCGCTTGGCTCTCGTTTGTGGTGTCTACAGTGAGTTTGTCACTTTCCCATTGGTATCCTGGGTATCCTGGGTCAGGTGTGGTACTTGATTGTATCCATTCCTGATCTTTGCACCCTTACTTACTTTGGTGTCTCCTTCAACATTCATACTTTGTATGTGCGAAATGCAAAAGCTCTGGCAAGGCGGTGTAAATGCACAGGCTCGTTGGAGCCTTCGCAGCACACCAATATAAGAAGAACAAACATCTCGTGTGTTGACCAATTTAAAGTACAACGTAAGTGTGATTTTTAAAATATCATTGTAGACCATTGATTTATTTTCTTATTCAGTATGAAAATTTGAACAGTTATGATTTCGAACATCATCTGAGCGCATACATGTAGACTGGCCAGTATCTTTGCTATAAACATTAATTCCGAATTTGGAAATGCTTTTTTCTCACACTACGTCTGAAAACTTTTACAGGTATTTATGTTGGCGTAAATTGTTTCATGGATGAATACACCCTTCTTACTGATTTTTATATGGAAATGTCCTCGCGTGAATCTTAGCTAAGAACCACCGAGTCTCTCTTATTGGGTCGAAGTATACCTGTTGTTATAGCTGATCCGTCAACCTTTTTGACCTATCAACCTTGTCGGCCTATCAACCCTGTCGACCTATAAACCCCGTCGACCTGTGGAATGATGCATACTATCTTCCTAATGAAACCTCCAGGAATATTACAATTGAAAAATATTTCATCTTAATCTTCCCATTTGCCAAAGTAACCGAGGGTTTATAGATCTTAATAGTTTGTATAAATTTATTTGAAAAAATTACGGGTAGAAGGACCTCTGACGGTGGAAATGGGAATCGCAGTGTATCGCTGCCTATAATTTTGATAAAAATTAAAGTCGACCAAATGCTTCCATTTCCATATATAAGCTCGCTGTTGGTCTCTATTTTATGATTTTGCATTTGATTTCCTATTTCCATAAATGTCCTGCTTTATATTTTGGCTAAAATGGTCACTTTTTGTATTATACATAATGGAAATAGAAAAATATTTTAAAAACATCATCCCCCCCTGAGTTCCAACTATTCTTTTTGCACGTCAGTATGTTCTCATATTTTACATAATATATGTGAAAAGCTAGTTGGAACTCGGGGGGGGGGGGAATGATATCCCACAGCCCAAAATGTGATGTCTGGGCGAGCCCGAATGTTAGCATTTGGATTTTTGGTGTGCTCTCTTGAAAATCTTTTTACCAATATAATGAAATAATTAGTAAAAGTGAGCTTCCTTTTCATAAACCATTAGCCATGGAATATTACAACGTTTTAGCATAAATGTCTTTCGATTATGAAAATTGTCATTTTACTAAATTCAGTTGGTAGATTATTTTGCACATATACTGTATCTATCCAATACACATAAAATACATGACCATTGATTAGGTGTACTTAACGCATGGCTGAATGGTCAAAGTACATTGCTGCATAAAACTGCACCAGGTAAATATACTCAACTACAAAAGAAACCCATCAGTCACTTCTCGGGGCAATTATGGAAATCAGAATAAGGGAATGAAAATATTTTTTATACCATATTTCGTAGCAATCAGTTCTGCATCATTTCATTGAATAATGTAACAGTTTTACTTAAATTTGTTCATGCTATTTGCAAGTGTTTAGACAAGGGGTCATTTTCAAAAATGACAAGTTTTTCACTTGAGAATGAATATCTCGTTCTCGTTTTAATAAGTTCACTTGCGTTAAATTTGTCCAAAAACAGACATGACCCTCTCCTGCAGCAATAACTGCCTCATAACGAGGTCGCACCAAAAACATGTAACGCAGCATAACGGTTTTGGGAATTCACGTCCATTCTTAATGGAGAGCAGCCTGAAGCTGACGCGGGTTCTGAGGTTGTACTGAATGATCCCCGATGCGTCGTCAGAGCTCATCCAACAGCTGCTCTATCGAATTGAGATCCAGCCTTACGTAACTTACGCGATTTGTTTTGGCTCTGCACACACTTGATTGCCTCATCAGAGATGGACATACCGATTATTGGACGAAGTGAGCTGATTAAGCCTAGAACTGGAGTGAAAATCAATTGTCTGAAACTTGTCATTTTTAGAAATGACCCCTTGTCTATTCACTGGCGGACAGCATGAAGGGGTTTAAGTAAAACTGTTACATTATTCAATAATTTGATGTATAGTTGATTGTTAAAGAATATGGTATAGAATATATTTTGATTTCTTAATCATTTTACCGTAATTGCCCTTAAAAGTATCTGATGGGTTTCTTTTGTAGTTGAGTATACATTGTCTTCAAGGTTGAATATGGACTACAGTTGCACTTCAAAATATTTCTTAACAAATCAGATAGAAAAAACAACAACAAAAATAATAATTAAAATGCTCATGATTTTGGACTTTAAAATATGTTCACTGTGATTTGTAATCGAGTTTTGATGATATAATACCCTTACACGTGAAAAAAAAATGATTTCTAAATGTTTTGATAAAGTCAAATTTTGCAACCCCTACCCCCTTTGGTAGCGTCTCCTGTTTTGTCGTAGGGATCTGCTTGTCTTATTATAACCTTAATTCCTTTCTAATACATAAAGCGCCCTATTCAAAAGGATGCCAGGGATATCTAATGCATAGGGAAAATTTGGGAAGCATCTGAAAAATAGGCAGATACCCTATCAAAGTGTCAGAGGTCCTTTCTATAGATGTCTGACTTCATTGAAGTCTTTCATATCCCTTTTGCATGCGCGGATCCAGAAAGTTTTGCCAGAGGGGGTTCAACTTTTTTGATAAGGGGAAAGAGGATCCAAATAGCACTAAAAGCGGGCCATCATCGCCTCGCCAGCGAAACGCCATTAAAATGGCGTTTCGCTTTAATGGCGTTTCGCTGGCGGGTAGATGATGGCCCAACATTGAATGCGGAAGCTTTGTGATTTTTCAGGGGATCCGGACCAGTATTGCTAAGAAACCCTATATTTTTTTTAGATTTTTCAGGGGGGGGGACCGGACCCCCTGCCCCCCCCCCCCCCTCTGGGTACGCACATGTTTTGAATAAGAAACAGCAATATGAATTCATTTACCTTTTTTATTTTGCCACTAAATATCAATAGATAAATAAACTGATTAGTATCACAACAGTTTTGTTTATTTATAAATTCCAAATTTTTAACAATTACTTTGCCACTTATAGGATTCCTTTTTTGAAGGAAGCCAACTGGTTATGGTATCTACTATCATTATTAAAATCAAAATCCAAAGGGCCAGTTAAGCAAATTATTAGCGTACAATTGCGATTATTTTCTTATCCATCGGTTTAAACATGTGTTTTGGGTGCTCATCGAGACGTTTCTTTTGAGTACCCACAACATATGTTTTGGTTGAGAAATAAGAAAAAACAATGATTTTCAGTTACGCGCGCTTATCTGGGGGCCTGCTGATTTTTGCGTTTTATACTCATATGCTAAAAACAAGGTCCCAAATACTTTAAGTTATGAGTTTTTAATAACAATAAAATACGGAAAGCACAGGTATGCCACACAACTGTAAAACACTTATATTTGGCGGTTATTTTTATTTGACGCTATTGGTGGTAAAAACTAAAATCTATGATACCGCAAAATACAGTTTTGATTTCAGTTACACATTAATCAACATTTAGTATGTTGGTATGCGTATCATCAAAAACCATCTAGTTTGTTTCAACGTAGAGGAATCCACATCTTAAATGAAGCTACTATTAAAAGAAAGAATATGCTCCCTATAGGGAGCATATTCTTTCCTTTAATAGTAGCCCATATGAGAAGAGAAAATAACTTTAAAGGACATTTAATATTGAAACAACCAAAAGTTAACTACGCAAATATGTCAGTCATTTAAAATCGCCAATTGTTAGTACCGCGAATATTACGTGTTTTACAGCATCATGACGGGACATGGTTCTATTGAATACACTTATATCTCAAGATAGGCGGCATTTTACAAATACTGAGAATTTTCGAAAAATATAACAATGACTGCACAAAATTACAAAACCAACAATGGCAGGAAAATGTGACATCATCGACAAACTGTGTAAAACGTTGTCGCATGAGAGCCCCAGAAATCTGCCAAAGAACTAAGAGCAATTTCACTATCCTGAAGTGTCTTATTACAATGCTGACAGTGAAAAAATCCAAAGGCATTATAAGCGCGTGCATTTTGATACAAGTTTGGGAAGGCAATTTTTGTCAGATTAGCAATTCCATATGTTGGATTACAGCCTAGACTGTCTCCAATGTTCATATCAGAGTTGTACTTGTCTCTACAATCTGAATACAATGAATTGGAGCTATAATGGCCGCCACAACCGGTTGGTCTTCTTTGAAATTCCTCACATAGATATTGGTAGTCAAAACACCAGTTAGAACTTTTACTTAGACCATCTGCTGGAACCCGAACTTCAAGAGCGAGGAAATCGTAGCCATTGTATGTTACATTCTTTGATCTTAACACTTGAAAGGCATGCTCATCTGAAAGGGAAAGTACCAACCCTGAGATGACAACATTGTAACGTTGTACGGCAGAAAGGAGATTTCAAAGTACTCTTTATGCCATATGATAAATATAATCTAACATTCGTGCTCTTGTTTTATTGAATTTATTAAACTCGTTGCGAAAAAGAGATAAAATGCTCGACAAGCCTCACATTTTATATATCTTCCCCAACTCGTTTTGTAAATTCAATAAAATATGAGCACTCATGTAAGATCCTCTATATCGGCAACAAGGGGAGCACTCATGTAAGATCCTCTATATTTGCAACAAGGGGAGCACTCATGTAAGATCCTATATTTAATGAAAATTGTAACAGGAAAGGCTCAGGGAGTCACACAATCAAATGATGTAACACGAAGTTTTTATTGAATTAAATTTCAAAACAAATCAATACAGCAGGAAAATGTGACATCATCGACAAACTGTGTAAAACGTTGTCGCATGAGAGCCCCAGAAATCTGCCAAAGAACTAAGAGCAGTTTCACTACCCTTAAGTGTATTATTACAATACTGACACTGATAAAATCCAAAGGCATTACCGGCGTGTGCAGTTTGACGTAAGTTTGCGAATGCAATATTTATCAGATAAGCAATACCATATGTTGGAGTACAGCCTAAACTGTCTCCATTGTTCATATCAGAGTTGTACTTGTCTCTGCAATTTGAATAGGATGTATAGGAGCTATAATAGCTGCCACAACCGGTTGGTCTTCTTTGAAATTCCTCACATAGATATTGGTAGTCAAAACACCAGTTAGAACTTTTACTTAGACCATCTGATGGAACCCGAACTTCAAGAGCCAGGAAGTCGTAGCCATTGTATGTTATATTCTTTGATCTTAACACTTGAAAGGCATGCTCATCTGAAAGGAAAAAATACAAAACCTCGAGATTATAAAACAGTTTAGCTCAATTCAACTGCGAAAGAAATTTCAACTGTCCATTCCAAATAAAAGGCTGAAAAATAAGGATTTTTCTTGCTTTCAATCGTTGTATTTATTCTGGTAATAAATGTTAAAATGCCAACAATAGTTGGCGTTTTAACATTTGTGAGCAGGATAAATTTCGTGCTCAGTTGAGTTCAGCATAAAAGTTTCATAACCTCTGGGCCTGTTCACTTATGGTACACACATGCTCACACTAACACACATGCTCACAAAACAAGATCAGACAAATATTGCAGTGGGCTTTTAACAATGGGAGCAAAAACAATAAAATGTCGGAGGGCGATTTATAATATCTCTTTTGAAATAGATACGGTCTGCCACTGTAACCAACTTATAAATATCACATTATGCCCAACACACAATTTTCAGCTTGCAGGCCAACTCATTAAATCTTTTATTGACAGCATACATAAAAAAATGCCAAATTTGTTTATTAACGCCGGAATCGTTTTTAAAAGATATAGGCTATCGCGACTTTGCTGGAAAAGATTTCAACAGTGTGTTACGTCTATAAAAATCATGGATGAATAGGTGAGTAGGACCATCTAAACAGGCACGAACAAAGGTTAAAGGAGGGTTTGTATGTATGTAAAGACTGTAAACTTTGCAGAGAATTACTGCAGGAGGTAAAAATATAAATATATCAAATCGGGAAATAAAATACTATTAAAGGGAACAGTTTGGCTAATATTGAGTTGTTTTCTATTCTTTATTCACCAAAAACATGATAAAGTACTGAAGTACGCGAAAATAGTTCAGGGGCAAAATGAATGAAATATGCAGATTTTGTCACTTTGAAAAGTTATTAATTATGACCAGGAAATGCCACAATCAAACACTAAAGACCAACCCTAGCACATTGAAGATGATACACAGAATATTAACAGGCCCCTGACTTCGAAAGGCAATATAAGTAAAACAACTAGCTCACTCTTCCCCAGCGAGACAATTGCAGAAGAAGAAACGACAGTATGTACTGCACCACAAAACAAGGACCTTAGACACACAAAAATACAACAAAAATACTAGCCTATGCCAAAAATGGGGATACCTCAGTATTAAGAGACGAATCCACATTTCGTTAAATTACACTAATACTACTAAGCCTATGCCAAAAATGAGGATACCTCAGTATATAGATTAAAAATCCCCAATTCGACTAATACTATAGCATATGCCAAAAATGAAGATACCTCATAATATAGAGACAAATCCACATTTCGTTAAATGACACAAATACTACTAAGCCTATGCCAAAAATGAGGATGCATCAGTACAAAGATAAAAAAATCCAAATTTTGTAAAATTACAAGAAATACTAGCATATGCCAAAAAATGAGGATGCCTCAGAATATAGAGAGGAATACACATTTCGTAAAATTACAACAAATGCTAGCCTATGCCGAAAATGAGGACGCCTCAGTATAAAGATAAAAAATCCCAATTTCGTAAAATTACAACAAATCTTAGCATATGCCAAATATGAGGATATTTCAGTTTTTTAGGGAGGAATACACATTTCGTAAAATTACAACAGATACTAGCCTATGCTTAAATTGAGGATGCCTCAGTATATAGAGAGGGATACAATTTCGTAAAATTACAACAAATACTAGCCTATGCCAAATATGAGGATACCTCAGTATATAGAGGAATACACATTTGGTAAAATTACAACAAATACTTACCTATGCCAAAACTGAGGATACCTCAGTATATAGAGAGGAATACACATTTCGTAAAATTGCAACAAATATTAGCATATGCCAAATATGAGGATATCTCAGTTTATAGAGAGGAATACACATTTGGTAAAATTACAACAAATAAAAACCTATCCCAAAATGAGGATACCTCAGTATATAGAGAGGAATCAACATTCGGTAAAATTACAAAAAACTAGCCTATGCCAAAATGAGGATACCTCAGTATATAGAGAGGAATACACATTTGGTAAAATTACAACAAATACTAACCTAATACCTCAGTATATAGAGAGGAATATACATTTGGTAAAATTACAACAAATACTAACCTATGCCAAAATGAGGATACCTCCGTATATAGAGAGGAATCAACATTCGGTAAAATTACAACAAATACTAGCCTATGCCAAAATGAGGATACCTCAGTATATAGAGAGGGCTACACATTTGGTAAAATTACAACAAATGCTAACCTATGCCAAAACTGAGGATACCTCAGTATATAGAGAGGAATATACATTTGGTAAAATTCCAACAAATACTTACCTATGCCAAAATGAGGATACCTCAGTTATAGAGAAGAATCAAAATTTGGAAAAATTACAGCAAATACTAACCTATGCCAAAAATGAGGATACCTCAGTATATAGAGAGGGCTACACATTTGGTAAAATTACAACAAATACTAACCTATGCCAAAAATGAGGATACCTCAGTATATAGAGAGGAATCAACATTCTGTAAAATTACAACAAATACTAGCCTATGCCAAAATGAGGATACCTCAGTATATAGAGAGGAATATACATTTGGTAAAGTTACAACAAATACTAGCCTATGCCAAAAATGAGGATACTTCAGTATATAGAGAGGAATCAACATTCTGTAAAATTACAACAAATGCTAGCCTATGCCAAAATGAGGATACTTCAGTATAAAGAGAGGACTACACACTTGGTAAAATTACAACAAATACTAACCTATGCCAAAATGAGGATACCTCAGTATATAGAGAGGAATCAACATTCGGTAAAGTTACAACAAATACTAGCCTATGCCAAAACTGAGGATACCTCAGTATATAGAGATAAATATACACTTGGTAAAATTACAACAAATATTAACCTATGCCAAAATGAGTATACCTCAGTATATATAGAGAAAGGAATCAACATTTGGTAAAATTACAACAAATACTAGCCTATATGCCAAAACTGAGGATACCTCAGTATATAGAGAGATATACACATTTTATTAAATAACAACAAATACTGGCCTATGCCAAAACTGAGGATACCTTAGTATATAGAGAGGAATCCACATTTCGTAAAATTATTACAAATACTAGCTTTACCAAAAATTAGGCCTCGCGCGCGATTCAACAAGTGTTCTTGAAGCCTTGCCTGGTAAGTTTGATGTCAAAAGGCACATACTCCAAGCATTCTCTATATATAATTTATCCGCATTTTTTTTCTTTCTCGATAAGGCGTTCCCCTTTAATCGTTTTTTATCTGAGTTTTTTTGCAAGCCTAACAACGTTTTATGATACAGAGGAACATTTCCTGGGATACGTTATGACATCATTAGTGTCTAAACAATACAACCTAACCAGGCTCTGAGGTTTTTCAGCTTGTTTCATGCTCAACTCACCTGGGCATAACATGTCAACTGCCCACTAAACTAAAATGCTGAAAATATAGATATTTCTTGCTTTCAAACTCTTAGATGATGTATCTAGCATACTAATAAATGTTAAAATGCCAACAATTGTTGGCATTTCAACATTTATTAGCATGATAAATTGCATGCTTAGTTGAGTTTAGTATGAAAAAAGTTGATAACCTCGGGGTCAGTCCTTGTGATAGTTAATGATAGAGACGAATAAGGCGGAACTGAATTCAAATCGATCACAGCGTTCAATTTCCATTGACCAAGGAAATGACGTCAAGTGACCATGTCTCACACCAGCGTGAACTAGTACATTCGAGTGCGCTTCATGGTGGCTTAATTAGTTACTCGTATATATTTATTTTTACTAAAACCAAGTTCTAATTGGTTTCTTTTCAAACTCATTATTTCTGACCGACCGCTAATAAAATTGAAATGAATTTTTGCCTATATATGTGAATTTCAATTGGCAAACGTTTAGCAGTGTTTTTGAACATTTTCCTTTACTTCAAAGTTTTTTTTTGGTTAAAAATGCAAAAATCTACTTTTTTTTAAAGAAAACATAGTTTTGAGAGTAGTTATTATAAAAATTGAAGTTTAGGTGGTTATAAACTGGTCTGTCCGACTGGAAAAACACATAACAATTGAAATTTTGCTGATGGTGAATTTTTTACGCATTTTTTAAAATGTTGCATTTTTCAAAATTTTTCGAGATTTTTGAAATTCACCAGTATTTACTGGTAAAATTGTTAAATGCACTTAATTTTATTTGAACACTGTAGGCCAAACACAGTAGAACTTGATTAGTCCTTTTTTGGCGACATAAGTTTTACGACTACTGTACACTTCCGGTTTCAATGTGAGAAATTAAAAATCGATTTGGTAGCATCATATTTTTTTTTCAATTTTCAAAAAAGGATGGTGACGTCTGGTGATAATTAATAATCGCTGACAATTTCAATGCTGTGTCGCTGATATTAAAGCGTACAGAGCAGTACAATGTCTCTGTGTAAATTGCAAGCTTAAAGCTGAATTTCAATGATTAACCTGCTAAAAGTGTTTGTCTTATGATGTTGAGTAGCAAAAACGACGAGTCCGATGGAATCAAAACTTTTGAGGTTCATTTTTCTTATATCATGCTAGCCAGTAACATCTTCAAACAAACAAGAACGTTAATTTGTGTTATGGTTTATATCGTAGAAAAATTGTGTCTTTTTGACATGAGGGTACCTTTTTTCTAACTTCATCCGTGCAAGAAGTACACGTAATTTTTAATTGCTAGCCAGTAACATCTTCAAACAAACAAGAACGTTAATTTGTGTTATGGTTTATATCGTAGAAAAATTGTGTCTTTTTGACATGAGGGTACCTTTTTTCTAACTTCATCCGTGCAAGAAGTACACGTAATCTTTAAATGAAATAACTTGCAGAGTCTCGGCAAAGTATTGCTTCACTTTAAAAAACAACAACATGAATTTTGTATACGCTATGTTTCACTTTCTGAACTAGCGTAAAAATGTAAGGTGACCAATTAGCAGTTGGTTTTAGTATATGAATCTATCCTGCTTATAGCAACCATATAATTGACATAACTTACGCTGATGTTTTGTTGTATATGAAGGTTTCATTGTCGTTAACTGTGCTGACGTCGGATGAATGGTCGTTTCCGTCAACGTCATTTCTGTTGCGGTTCGTAAAGTCGTATTTGGAATCATGCTGGTGCATTTTTGATATTCCAGTATCAAATCTTCCAGTGTCTTTTGCGCTAATTCAATCTTCAGATCGAGAGTTGTTTCAACAGAGCGACGTCGACCGATTATTGGCACCATAGTGCTATCTAACGTGTGAAATATTTGTCGACAATTGGCATACAGCTTTTCGTGCATTTGACGTATTTGAATACCAAGTTCGTGAAGGTTCGCTTCTTTCAGAAATAAATCATGGTCGTCGTTTCCTGTGCTAACACACGTGACACACAAATTTAACACAATGATCAGTAACCCTACACACAGTAATCGCATCATGAATTCCTTCCTTGCGAGAACAGTGAGTGTAACCGAATGTTGAACTTAGACAATTCTGTTCTTATCTTAGTCTCTTCATAAGAAAATGTATCTTTGGGGTTTCCGTAGCCTGTCAGGCCTTGTATTAAGACATCTAAATGAAAGTGTATGTTTATTTATGTATGTGCACATATTTTTTTCTATCGCTCTATTTACTGATCTGATACTAGAATATTGTTTCATGTATATGCAACTACAAATAGCTAGACACTTTCATACAACCTGCGAACAATAGAGCAGCTGACAAGCGCAACGTCTGCACCTTTGCTACGCGCATGTGACATACCACCCGTTTTTTTTCCATTGCACTGATGGCTTTATTAAACAAGAACTTCGCCAGCAGCGCAAAATACGTCCGTTTCCTGAGACATAGGGGATATCACTTTCAAACTTAGAAAGGGGGAACACTCATTTTTGTGCTCGACACATAGTCCTGACTTAATTCATACCCCTTTAAAATTTCATGAAAATATCATGAACAGTGAGTGAGTTATGGGGTGTACAAGAATGTTGATTACACAAAATAAGCATAAAACAATCAAAGGGCCATAACTCTGAAACAAAGAAACCGGAAACAAACATTATTGTACGTGACACATTGTCTTGACCAAATACTCATTCCTGTAAAGTTGCGCGAAGATACCACAAACGGTTGCTTAGTAATGGGGTGTACAAGACTGTTTAGAAATAAATAATCAAGGGGGCACAACTTGGAAGCCAGGAAAGGGGGACCAACCATTCTTACGCGCAACACATCGTCTTTATCTAATACTTATTCCTATAAAATTTCATGAAGATATAATGAACAGTGAGTGTGTTATGGAGTATACAAGAATGTAAATTACACAAATAAGGCAAAAAAACGCAACCAAAAAGCCATTACGAAGTAAAGGAAAGTAACCGCAATTGTATGTCTTGACTTGAAACACATTCCTATAAAAGTTTTATGAAAATATCCCAAGTGGTAACTGAGTTATGAGGTGTACATGAATCTTTGGAGAAAATAATTAATCAAAGGAGCATAAATAGGAAGCTAATTAAGATATGTTTTACAATTTTCAAAGGGGTATAACTCAGAAACTAAGAAAGGTGGAACAATCATTCCTGTGTTGGTCACATTGTCTTGACCTCATATACATTTCTGTAAAATATCATGAAGATATCTTGAAGCTTGTTTACGGACTGACGGACGGACGGACAGCGCACGCAATGCCATAATACGACCTTTTTTCAATACGAGCGTATAAAAATCAGCTGGTATCATCTAAATTAACTTTGCAAACTGATAAACAATGGTATATACGGACCAGAAAATGTAAGGCAACTTTTAAGCTGGTGTAATTGAAGCATTTTACTCTACCTCAAGATATCTAGATGACTTGCTTTATATTGATCGTTCTTATTCCGAACTAATGGTAGGCAAATTAAGACAAATTCATTTGAAACTGAAGCCCCCTTTTAGGGCTTGTCCATTAAGAATAGCATAGTTTCATCTAAGTAAGAAAGATGGCAAAGATTAGGAATCGATACAATCAAGCACAGCAGCTGATTAAGGATACCAATGGGAAAGTGACAACTTCGCAAAAACATCACAAACGAAAGCAAAGAGGTCAGCCCTTTCTCAGCAGGTGACCACAAGGCATCAATAAACAGACGCCCATGAAAGCATTACAAAAACAAGACAGAAATAACATAAATGGTCCACAAAAGAAGCACTGCCTTGGAACGCTCAGTAAAAATATTTTACTGGAAGGCTTAAACCGGTTTCACAGCGCGCCGACCTCCCCCTTAGTTCATATGCGCTATTGAGATTCAAAATTTAAATCTTGCTTGAAAAGACTTTAAATCTTTCCTTTAGAGGATAAAATTACTTTGTTATGCCTCTCCTGAGCATAAAGATCCGATAGAGTTTAGAGATTTAATTTTTAATAGATATTTGGGTTTTCAGTGACTTCCTTGTTTAAAAGATAAGGACGCCCAACAGATATTAGAATTTGTTAAATCAAATGGATCTATTTATGTCGATAGATGCCACCATCATATTCTTCTAGGAGAAGCAAGTATAACCATTTTGATAGGTGTGTTTGTTTACCATTCACAATATTCAGCCAAAAGCTAATCCTATGGGTTTTGATTCTAATGTATACAGCCTTGCAGCCTAGTTCTGCATGTAGCATATATGCTGGAGTAGATTTCCTTGAGTTTGAAGCTTCTCTATGATGTTAGTATTTTCAAACGCCCAGATCTCACATCCAAATATAGGGCAATTGGTAAAATAATGTGTTCATAAAGCTGTAATTGTAAGCCAATTGGAAGATTTAAATTTCTAATTCTTTTATATAAAATGTGCGTAACCTTTTTGGCTTGATCATATTTATGTGTTCTTGCTTTACAGAAACTTCTGCTTTTAAGTGAAATCTAACCCCTAATTACTCGAATTCCTTACAGATCAAGACTTTACTCTCACCCATTTTGAAGCTAAAGCGGCCATCATTCCTTGTGCCAAATATCAAAACATTAGTTTGTTATAGTTTATATCCAACTTCTACATTTTAACATATTCATAAAATGTATCTAGATTCTTCTGGCAACTAGTTTCATCTGTACCAAAGATAACTATGTCGTCAGCATACAATAGAGCGAGGAACTTAAGGTAGAAATAAAAGTATCTCATGACAAATTCCAGTCTTATACCAGAGCAACTACGTGCATTCATGAATTTTTTAAAGCCATTTAAAAATAAAGCAAATACAACAGGAGACATATACTTAACTACTAAAGAAACCTGACACATACTGTGTGTCAATTATTTGGGAGTAAATGAAGACAATGTACAATTGTCTTTCCATTGCGTAAAGTTTAACATTGGTAGACTAAGATCGACTGAGTGTATTTGAAAAGATGAACTAATTTCAGACGCCAGGTATCAAAGCGTCACGTAACCCCTCAAATCAATTTTTGCAAGAACAAAGAAATCACGCAAAGTTCACCAGAAACCGCTTAAGTGTCATTCTTCGTTATTGCATTGACATCTTCTGGGCATTCAAATAAAGTACGCTTGCATTGTTCAACTCAAAAGCCTATTTTCAGTTTCTTAACGTCAATTTATGTTATCAACGTTTTATGAGCTTTTAAAAAGCATTGCCACTTTATCAACCTTTTTCACTTTGGATGATGTTTGGAATGTATTTTGACAATGGTTCAGTCCTTTTGAACTTCATAGCTGCCGCCTACGTCCATTTAGCGACGCCAAACGTTACAATTACATGCTGATATGTATATACTGCAAACTTGAAATTCAAATGTGTTTAAAGTAAATTGCAGGCAATTGGCACTATAACAGAGTAGACAGCACACACTGAACGGCGACAAACGTTGACAATGAAAAAAACCCGGTAATTATCCATAGTTTACGTTGTTTCTTAATTGACGTTAAATTTGGTTAATTCCGCTTTTGCCCTTAAACGTGACGCGAAGCATAAGTTCTGATTTTTGAAAATGCATTCTCTCACAATGATTGGTTGACTCCAAGTAAGTTCAGATTCTAGAAAATGCTTAAACAAAGGAAAAATACACTGCCGTTTTGACAACGTTCGAAAGCAAAACTTGAAACACCCATATCATACGTCACAGCAAGAAATTGCAAATTTTTAAAATGCACTTCTGTTTGTACAGGTATTTGCCTTGCATACATGAAAAAGTTTTCAAAAATATCTAGACATACACTCTCGAGGCAAAAGTGATTAAAACGGTATTTTTGACGTCGTGACGTCATTTTCTATATTTGATAAATAATTATATGTTTTCGAAGAATACTTTCTAATGTCTTGTTACTTAAATAAGCATATCCGCTTAGCTCTATAATTTGTTGTTTACGAGTTTGAAGCAAGTAAAAAGTGTCAGGTTTCTTTTGCAGTTAAGTATATTTCCCCTTGTCGTACCCCACGCAGGCAAGGGAAGAAACTGGACTGATTCCCATTGAATGAGACACAAGATACATATTAAAGAGTAACCGAAATAATTTACCATTGATGTTATTCTTCAATAATTTCGACCACAATTCCACCCTCCAACCAGAGAATAATGCCTTACTAAAATCTACAAAAGAACAAAACAGTTTTAACTTTTTAGCCTTCAAAAGTTCAATAAGGGCATGAAGTACAAATATGTGGACATTGGTTGAGTACCCTTCTCTGAATTCCGAGTCTGCCTGGTTTTCTTCTCATACATCATGCTCATTTAGAAAATTATTTGTATGAGTTTACAAATGTAACTTGACAAATATACTGACCCACACATCCAACGCAAAATGTTTCAGGAATGTAACTTTAATAAATATACAAGGTCTTGTCGAAAAACTTATACCGGTCAGGGGTTATGAAAGACATTCACCAAATCAGGGAATAAATGACCGATGAAGTTCTACTTTCATTTTCAAAAAATATATGTTTTATTTTTTTTTTTTAAATGCGTTACAATGGGTGTAACAATATATGTACAATAACAATATATGTAATATTAAAGTTTCTTTTTGATTTTGCGTTAGAAGTGTGGTTCAGTACAGCTATACATATAAAAACAAATTCCACAATTGAAATGCAACCGAATATATTTTCTTAAAGATATTAATGAGCCGTGACATGAGATTTCCAACAATGTGGTATGTGCGCAGTCTGACCAGAGCCTTTGCTTGTCGCTTGAAGACTCTTTGAGTGTTAAGCTACTGACTGAACATTATTTGGAGTTTCTAAGTTTAAAAGGAGGCTGCACAGACTCGTCCGTGAGCGTCTACACTGGTCAAAATACCACATTGTTGGAAATTACATGTCATGGCTCATTTTTTTTTTATCTGTTTTTTGTTTTTATTGAAATGAATCTTCATCTACTTCCATGGATGTGTTTGCAAACAGCGAAGGCTTTGGTGCCTATGCATTAAAACGAGTCTTCGCCTGTGTCTGTGCCAAAACTACCATTTGAGCCATGGCATGTGCTTTCCAACAATGAGGCATTTTGAAAAGTGTAGACTCGGACAAGCCTCTACAGCCTCCTTATAAGCTTAGAAACTCCAAAGTGTGTTCATATAGTAACTTAACAATCACAGAATACTCAAGCGACTTGCAAAGGCTCTGATCAGACTGCGCGTATGCGCAGGCTGATCTGAGGCTTTGTGGTCGCACATACCTCATTGTGGAAATCTCATGCACTGGCTCATTTTTATTTGAGCTGACCCTGTTTTGGTTATGATCTTTGCTGTCGATTGTAGTTGCATATACAGACATTTAGTAATTGCTGCTAAATTATGTTAATAATTCAATTAATTTCCATTAATAGAAATTTTCAAACGAAGTTCCCATGGCATATTTGACTGCAATGAATATTGACAAATACAAAAACAGTGATTAAAGAAAGAAACGCCTTTTGATTTATGAGCCATAAAAAATGTTCGTTTTTGTTATGTTTGGTAATTTTCGAATTACAGCTTATTATTCATATTTTTTCCAGAGAACGTTATCACAGTCATATGATTCTTTGATGTGTCTACATTCACATTTGCACTTAGGGTCCAGGATAATGCCCTTTTAGAGGGCAATCCTTTCTATGTTTAAAAAAAACACAATAAAAGTAAATATGACCAGGCAGACTAACATGAATTGGGCCTCGACGCGACACAACCTGTCTTCAGGGTGTTCGACAAAGCAAGACTCAAACCAGTCTCCTAAGCTACAGAGACTAGCTGGAAAATTGAAATTTTGCCTGTAGCACGTCTAAATATGATACTTTCTAATAAGCGAATAACAAAATCGCTAACCAGACTGCGCTGATGCCAAGGCTGGTATGCGTCTTTGTTGTTCACAAACCCAGAAGACAGGTTTTCTCACATTGAGGCCCATATGGCTCAAAGAGAAAGAGAGAACACAACACAGACATATACATAAAGGCTAGAATACAATATACAAAGTAATCTGGCCTCGAGGTTATAAAACTTTTTTTTACGATCAACTCAAATGAGTATGAAATTTATCCAGCTCATATATGTAAAAATGCCAACAATTGTTGGCATTTTAATATTTATTAGCAGGATAAATACAACATCTGAGAGTTATAAAGCAAACAAATAATTCTTTATTTTTCAGTAGTTTAGTTTTAAGCGTTTAAATTTCATGTTCAGCTGAGTTGAGCATGAAAAAAGTACTTCGGACCAGATCTCTCTTCCTCAGCGACATAATTACCAAGCTAGAAATGACACAAAGATTTAAATAACAAAACTGGGTCTGGAGATTATAAACCTATTTTTCATAATCAACTGAGCATGAAATATATCATGCTACTGTCCTGCCAGCTAAGAGTGACAGTGACGTCATGTTTTGTTTATAACATTATCAGGAAATTATAATCGATAGATCGCTTTTGCATTAATCTTATCCACAGGATAGGATTAATACACACGTTATCTATCAGTTCGCGCTAGATCAAGTATAGAGCACAAGTTAATGTTTTACTTAGCAATTGTAAACACAATATTACGTCACTGTCACTTTTGATTGGCACGACAATAATATTGTTAAAACACAGATTTATTAGCATAATAAAGAGATCTTTATTTTTCATTGTTTTTGTGAGCTTTTTTTATAAGCGGTTGAAATGCCATGCTTATTTGATTTAAGCATGAAAAATATAACCTCGTGGCCAGGACTAAACTAAAAACCACCACACACAAAGGGAACAACAACATAGAACTTACAGCAACATAAATACTGTCTTAGAACGAACAACAAGCAGGGCCACCAGGGGCTAGACTGGCATCAGTCCACTAAATGCATATTGTTATACGAGGGCTGTTCAAATATGAATGCAAGTAGCTTCATAACTTTCTTCACATATATGCCACGACCAAATATCATACCTTTCTAGAAAGAACTGTTGGTCGCCTTTAAAATGGCACCAAACATGAAGAAACACTCACTTTATTTCTCCAGTTACAGACCCTTATATAAAGGCCACTCCTGTATAGTGAAGTTTTTCTGAAGCAATTGCAATGCACGTTTTGGTACATGTGCAGATATTGTGTCATATCTTTGTAAGTTTTAGACAAAATGGCACCAAATTTTAGATGCAAGTTTAGGTAACATTCCTAAAATTGCTTGCAGGAAAAAGTTTATATGCTCCTTTTTCAATCTCGAGTAAACATGCACGTTTGTGACGTCATTAATTGTATGATAAACGTCATTTTGAGTTATCTACTGAATATCGCTGTGTCGTTTTCTTTGCGTTTAGCTGAAAACATGCTAAATATGTCATAAGGGAGTTTTCAAAACGCGCCGTCCTCTATTTACAGAGTAATCACATTTTATATCATTTTTCGAGCATTTTTCTACTTCTTAATGACGTGTTTACCTGAATTTAAATATGTTCAATCTGTCTAGTCCTCAAGATCAGGTGGAAAATTTTATTGTAAATATTGCTTATAGTGGTCAAACTTAAAGTTTATGTTCAAATTCAGAATAAAGCCACTATGTTATGACAAAAATTAAGTATAAATTCTATAACCCCTTCACTTAAGGCAGTTTTGACTTAATAAAAATGCTTTTCAGCGTTTAAAAATTACCCACTATCCACCAATCATTTGTAGCAACAACTCAGTATGAGCGATCAACATATTGTCTTTGATTTAAAACTAGTTTAAATGTTGATTCTGGCATTTTGTTAGAGATAAGTTAAACTGAAAACTGAAAGGTGGTGTTTTGTTTACCATTTATTTGCAAACATAAGGAGACTTTAGTATAAACGATTCGTTGTAATTTTACAAATGCATGTCGGATTTTCGCAATTTTCACAGAATCCTTATATTAGAAGATGGGGATACTTCCTTAAAAAATCAAGAAATTTCACCTGTTTGTCGAAGAATTATACGCTCGTCTATATCACTGGTATATGTTCGAAGCATTGATTTTGTTAGTATACTAACGTAACCCTCATTAGAAGGGCTATAGCTCGTTAAGCATACTGTATTTTCTTTAGGTTTTGCGCCAGTTTAAAGGTGACATATAGCCCTTTATAGAAACGTTTACCATTTTGTCGTAGCACATATTTGAAGAAAGTTATGAAGCTCGTTGCATTCATATTTGAACAGCCCTCGTATTTATGATTATTTCAAACTATGAAAAACTCTTCTTAAAATTATATCCGCTCTGATAGTCAAATTTAGAACCACTCCAAGCCCAGAACTACTCCAAGAGACAATATCAGTTTTACTAGAAAAAATTGACATTAGAGACTGGGACCTGTCTAACCAGGAGCTAGAATATTGTTTTATGATCAAATCATCAACGTAGAATAAATTATGTTATTACCCAACCGTCTATATACGGAGTAATTGTCTATTTTTTGCTATGTTATGAGTCACTGAACTATTCCACCGGTCCATAAATATGACTATAGACTGGCACTATACCATGGGCCTGGTTTCCCGCTTCCCTGTTAAAAACACACAGGCGCGTATTATCATGCGCGACGGCGATGCGCGTACGGTTCGTTTATGAAACGAGACGTTATGCAACAATGGTGAAAATACGGCATGTATTGGTAACTTTAAACTCCAATAACTCCGTTGTTTATGGTCAGAACCATAAAGTGTGGGTACTCGTTTTCTTAATTAGAACGAACGGAACATTTTGAGACCAAACTTGAGCAGATTTGGTGAAATTTTCCGTTTTGCAACAAAACCGCATCGTCTACAGCAACTCCATTCAAGGAACGCTGCTAAGTATTTCATCAAATGGGTTGGGTAATAAAACAGTTATTGCATGCCTGTTTGTAGTATAGTCAAACTATTACCCCTCGGTGCCGTGGACGACCTGATGCACTATTGCACTCGGCCTTCGGCCTCGTGCAATAGTGCATCAGGTCGTTCACGGCACCTCGGGGTAATAGTTTTGACTATACTACAAACAGGCATGAAATAACTGTATATTATCCTCGTAAAATCTTGATACAACATACCTTATATCTCCAAATAAACATTGACGTGTAACTTTTCTCCAAATTTTCTGGCAGCTGACCTGCCACTGATTGCGGTATAACCTTTCAACAACTCTAAAACTATGTTATATTCGATTGCGTGGATCCTGAGAATAACTACAACAATAACAGGTAGAAATGTTTTAACATGTATTACTAGATAAATGTTGAAATCAAGTTATTCTGGTAGGAGTGTAAGTTAACACCAAAAGGGGTGGCAGCTCAGCTGCCACCTCTTTTGGTGTTAACTTACACTTATATTTTGAATTGATGGTATGGTGTCCATCGGAAGCGTTTCGAAAGGAATAGTTTTTGTTTGCGTAAAGTTGCACTTTAAAGGGATACAACCGCATGATATGCATAAAATAGGTCTTCTATTTTGTACATTATCATTGAGTGCAATAGCAAATTTGAACTGACGCATACACAGTACCAAGAAATGTATTCTTTTATATAAGCGTTTAAAGGTATATGTCTTCATTAACGGAGTACATCCATATTTTGTGTATGCGAGCAGCGAAGACTCCTTCTCTCTGAAGATGACAATTTAGCCCTGGAAGGGGGTTTCGGTATACCATATCCCTTTAATTATTTTGAAAAATATCCTTTATCCCTAAAATAAATATGGCAAATATCCCAAAAGTTCAGAAAGCATTGTATCCTCATATCCCTAAAATTGATCCAATTATCTGGTATCCCTTTAAATATTAACAAAAATATCCCGTATCCCTTTAAGATTTTTTTTGCCAATATCCCTGTATCCCTAAAAACCCTTCCGGGCCTCACAATTATCGGAGCTGTCCCTTTACAACTTATAATTACAACAAGCTAGTTTTTTGATCATTTATTGTTTTTTTTTTTCATGATACCAATAAAGATATATCAGATATTAAGATAATCGAACGTTTAAGTCAACTTGAAGTTCTTGCTACAATTAAATGTTTCATATTTTTATAGACTTTTTGTCAAGCGAAATGGGTGGTCATTTGAATACCATTGAGGAGTCGAATGACAGAAAAGACACTGAATATGTTCAAGATGACCTTTTCGTTCTTTCATGGCAAATTCGTACCAGATTTTGTTCAGGCTATAGATTTTTTTATGTGACAGCAGAACATACTTGTGCAAACATGTGCATGCTTCATATGTTGTAAATTTCCTGGTGAGATATTGACCTAGGCCTTGCAGTGGCGGATCCAGGATTTTTGGAAGGGGGGGTTCATATTTTTATACCACCCTTACCAAATTTAGCACAAAATATCTCATGATGTGCAAAGTCTACACTGATGTAGGTGGTATAAAATAGTTATACCTTGTTTGTCCACCTGTACGTAAGATAATCCACGAGCTGAAGCTCATGGATTATCTCCACGTACAGGCGGACAACCCATGGTATAACTATTACATAATGGTGTGGAGGTTCCCTTTGTTGATTTTATCTAATTTCTCGTAAATATCCCACTGACACCAAATCATTTCATTTTCATAGGATATTTTAAAAATGGGTGGACCCCTCAACCTCCTCTGGATCCGCCATGCTGCCTTGATAGTTCACATGAGCATACCTAGAGGGAAGACCTTTACAAACATAACAATATTTATTACCTTGACTTAAGACTTTTGAAAATAAATGGGTAGATTTATAGTTTAATATGCATTTTGCTATATACTGTGAATTGCATATATATGTACCAAAATATATGGCATTGACTTAAGACTTTTGAAAAAAATGAGTAGATCTTAAAGTTTAATATGCATGTTACTGTGAATTGCATATACCCATATTTGACTTTGACCTATGACGTTTGAAACAAATGGGTAGATCTAATTGTTGAATATGCATGTTGCTATAATGTGAATTGCAGATACCAAAATATATTACTTTTGAAACAAATGGGTAGATCTAATGGTTTTATATGCATGTTGCTATAATGTGAATTGCAGATACCAAAATATATTACTTTTGAAACAAATGGGTAGATCTAATTGTTGAATATACATGTTGCTATAATGAGAATTGCAGATCTATACCAAAATATATTTCTTTTGAAACAAATGGTTAGATCTAATAGTTTAATATGAATGTTGCTATACCGTGAATTGCATGTACCAAAATATATGACCATGACTAAAAGACTTTTGAAAACAAATGGGTAGATCTAATACATGTAAGTTAATATGCATGTTCCTATACTGTGAATTGCATATCACTTTATCATATAACGTCGCGTCTGGGAGTGAAATAACGCCATGCAATAAAATCTGTAAACCACTAGTGGTTTATCGATTTTCGGGAAACGTTATGACGTCCATAACAACGTTGCGTACATAATGACAAAATTATAACGTTTTTACGTCAGAAATGAGATTTCAAAGTATTTGTCATATGATAAATAGAATCTAACATTCGTGCTCTTGTATTATTGAATTTATTAAACTCGTTGCGAAAAAGAGATAAAATGCTCGGCAAGCCTCGCATTTTATCTCTTTTCCCCAACTCGTTTAATAAATTCAATAAAACATAAGCACTCATGTAAGATCCTTTATGAATTGCATATCACTGTAAAAAATGTGTAACTTTACACAGAATATAGTGCCAGTTCAACTACCATTGATTTTAGTGCAACATGTCAACTGCTTTAAAATTGAGCCGTGGCATGAGATTTCCAACATTTTGACAAGACTAGTGTAGATTCAGACGAGCCTGTGCAGCCTCCTTTTAAGCTTAAAATTGCCATATGATGTTCAGTCAGTAGCTTAACTATCATAGAATACTCAAGCGACTAACAAAGGCTCTGATCAGACTGCGCGTATGCGCAGGCTGATCTGAGGCTTTGCTGTTCGCACATACCAAATTGTTGGAAATCTCATGCACCGGCCCATTATTATTTATGTTTTGTTAGATTGTACTTATTTGGAGAATAACTACAACAATTACGGGTAGTAATGTTTAAAATTTACCACTGTAAAAGTGTTGGCCTCACGTTGTTATATTAGGGAGTATAAATGTAGGACGCTGATGAAAACTAAGGCCAAAATAATGGGCCTCGTCGTGAGAAAAGCTGTCTACGGGGTTTGCGAACAAAAAGGCGCAGACCAGCCTGTGCATCCGCGCAGACTTATCAGCGCCTTTGATACTCGCTTATTAGAAAGTGTCCTAGCTTGACTCGCTTCAAGCGAAATTTCAATTTTCTAACTAGTCTCCGTAGCTAAGGAGACTGTTTTTAGTCCCGGTTTGTCCGAAACCCCGAAGACAGGTTTTCTCGCGTCGAAGCCCAATTAAAGACGTGGAGCCCCAGTGTATAGCTACATACGCTTGTTGAAATACTGACTGTAAAGGTTTGCATTAAGAACCAAAATTTTGTGAGTTGGCCCCTCGAGGTTGGCCCATATTAGTTTTCGCTGCTGAGATTTTTTCAGGCCCACACACTTTGAATACCATTTTTCATATGGCGCTTTTACTTTTTTAACAGCCCATACACGATATACTAGACGCTTTATTGAACTTTCCACGTGGCTGATTATAATGTAGATATATATATCACGTGCGATTTCATAGCGATCATTGTTTATGTAGGCATTGGATCATAAATTTTCCAGGGGTAAATCTGCAAAGTAAGTTAATAATTTTCTTCTTTGTTTTAGCAAGGAAACAATCTGGTATACGTTACCAAAATTCCAGTCAGACTGCAGATCAACATAATCTGATCATTGTCTATAGTATTATTGCGTTATTATTCCTTTATTGTTCTGGGACCATAACCTATTTTGTAAGTTTCATCATGGTCAAACTTCAGATAAACAAAACGCTTTGAAGCGTGACTGTATTTACAATATTGATATGTTGTTCTAAAAAGGGGTTCAGGCATTTATTTATATACATTTACTATAAAAGCTTTGACATACACAGATGTTCCAGTCCGACTGGCTCATTTTACGCATTCTGCATCAATATTTTGAAATAGAAAGACCCAAAGGCCATAAGTCAGAGGTCATGGTACATCTATAAGTTATGGACTGTGTATAGGTATTGCTCGATAAGCGTAGAGTTACGTAGGTGGTCAGGTGATGGTGCTTTATTCACCCGATTGGACAAATACAGGGTTTTCTTTCATACTTCTAACTGTTAATCTATTTCGTCACTCTACGCTAACCGAGCAAGGACTCTACAATAGAAGCAAAATTATAATTGTTTATACTACGGTTTGTTTACTTTAATCGCCAGTTGTAAGCATTTATTTATATTTTCTTCAGTTCAACATATTCTAAAAGCTAGGAGCAAATACAGCACGTACGAATATATGAAATAAATTGCACGAGAAAAATGAAACATTGAAATGTACAAACAGTTTCAAAAAAATGAGCAGCTCCTCCAAAAATTTAGACATATTTTATGTGAGCATCAGCTAGCGGTTTTGTTTTTAATCGTTTGATTTGATTCTTTACGTCCCTTCAACAATCTTTCAGATCAACAGGGACGGGTCTTCCTGGATGGAACCAGTACTAAGCTAGGATAAATGTGTCTTGCTCAAGGACCACAACGCAGTGACGCCGGTGAGGCTCGAAACGCGGCCCCTTGGTCTCGAGTCAAGCACTCTACCACTAGGCCACTGCGCTCCCTCAACTAGCGATAAGGGACTTACTGTTACAATAGATTTTACACAAGGCAAATCATTCCATATATAATATAAGTTTTTGAGTTAGATGTTCCTACTTGTACAAATTGTGGCCTAAGTATTCGGCCAGCCGGCTAAGAATGAAATATATCAGATAATCCATTCTTAAGCATAATCTTAACTCTTAAAGCGCCAAGAAAAAAATGCATCTGAAAATGTCGTCTGCTCAAGTCGTCTGCTGCAAATAATTGCCTAACATTTCTGACGAATTAAGTATATAAGCAAACAGAGTACACCCAGAACAGACTGCTCCTATAGGAACAGTTTGATCTGGGTCCACACTGTTTGCCATAGAGGCTTCTTAAACATTTCAGCAGATGAGAAAAGCAGACGACTTTTGTTGCGATTGCCGCATTAAGGGTTAAGTCTGAGTGTACATCTATCTTCTGTACGCCCATTTTTCAGTCCAGACCCGCCATCCCGCAACTTTTAAACAGTAAAATTTAAAATTTTCATGAACATTGGGTTCTGAGAGAGCGTATCAGGAATTCATGTATGTCTTCTCGGCGAGACGGTTCCTGCAAGATTCTTGCAACCTATTGTCTGACCAATAAGCAAGTGTCGTCCATACGTTTTAACCCTTAAAGCGCCAAGAAAAAACATGCATCTAAGAATGTCCTCTGCTGAAGTCGTCTGCTGCAAATAATTGCCTAACATCACTGACGAATTAAGTATAGAAGCAAACAGCGTGGACCCAGATCAGACTGCTCCTATAGGAGCAGTCTGATCTGGGTCCACACTGTTTGCGATAGAGGCTTATTAAACATTTCAGCAGACGAGAATAGCATACGACTTTTATTGCGTTTGGCGCATTAAGGGTTAACTTTAGGGAGGTGAGACCAGTCCATATGACTAAAGCTCACAGGAACGTCACTTTGATAAAGTAAATTTTGGACTTCAAAGGGTTCATACTTTCTAGTTTTTGTTTCCGTATAACATATGCTTCTAATGAGCACTGCAATCAATGCTTTGAACGGAAGAAACGTAACAACATAAGTTAAAAAAAAAGAAAAGTTTAAAACTACTCTGAAGAAACACAAAATATAAAACGTGACTGACATATTTATGCCCCCCCCCCCCCCAACTTGTTATATTAGCAGGATACCTCATAAACAATAGGAGCTACAATCTTAAATCTCGGGCATCAGGGGACAGTTCCGAAATTGGGGGTGGACGAATTTTAATAAATTCTAGTATATGGGTCCAAAATAGCATATAATGATTTAAAAAGATGATATATGAGCATATTTCAGCTAAAGGCCTAAGTTTACGGATGTGTATTTCTACAAGTTTGAATGAAATACGAAACTAAAACTTCCTAGCATACAGCCCTGCTTGTGCTGAAGGACATCGCATCAGCTGCAGTTGACAGTTGTTTCCAATGAGCATTAAAATTGTCCTGAATTTCGAGAGATTTTGCCAAAACGTTAACTGGTTAGTAAAGTTTCCCCATGTGGTTTTGAATATTGTGTAATATTAACCTACAGACTGAAAGTGAGTGATAGGGCTGGTAGCATGCAGGTAACTTTCAGTTTCCATATAAGTTGTTTTGGGGTCAGTGTATTTTCACTATTGAAAAAGTGTTGATATGGATATAACAAATACTCCACTGATACCTAGGTTTGGGCCATAGGGTCTTTATCTTTAATTTTCCAGACTTTGACTTTTGTGGGGAGTAAGACAAGGTAGGAAGTGAGTGAGTTGATGTGCTAATTTGTTGGGAATTTATTAAGTTTAAAAACCAGTATGCGTTAGCGGACAAAAAGGTCATCAAAAGAACCGTCTCGTGATGCCTTGGTGAAATGATGAGAGGATTACCTGATTAGTAATTGAAGGAATTCTGAAAATAGTATCGGAGCTGTGACAAGCACCGCACCGACCGTATTGGAGCAGAAAAGACTGGACAAATGCAATTTAACGACAAGTAAATGCACTTGTGATGTTAAATATTGAGCGATCAGTCACTTGCTCACAAAAGAAACCACAAGATGAATGAATATGTCAGCACGGTAGCCATGGTTTCTACTTTCATTCGTGTAAATACCAAGATGATTATCATGTGAGATTGTAATACTTTATCGAATATGTTTGATGATTCTTTCAAAAACAATGACATTGAATACTCCATTTATGTTTTGTTTTAATGAGTTCATTGTGTAAAATCAGAATGAAATATAGATTAATTATATATTGTGCACTTTCTGCTCATTTTATAGTTTACTCCGCCCCTTCCTGTGCTACACAACCAAACAGTTTGCACAAAAATTTAAATTTTTGGTCAACGTAATCACATATTTTGTCAGTACACGTATGTGTAATATCTATTAAGTAAAATAATGAAGTAAACCCGTTAAGTGGTCAATGCGGCTATTTCCAAAGGAAAGTGGAGCAGAAAACTGTAAGTAGGTCATATATTACAATTATAAAGGAATTAAGTGGTTCACTCGCTGCACTCGTTCACACTTAATTCCTTTATAATTGTAATACATGTACTGTCGTGCCAACCAAGAGTGACATTGACGTTATGTTTTGTTTACAAAATTATCACGGACTTATCATCGATAGATCACTTGTGTATTAATCCTATCCACAGGATAGGATTAATACACAAGTGATGTGGATAGGATTAATACACAAGTGATCTATCGATTAGCGTTAGCTCAAGTGAAGTGTATAAGTAAAATTTTACTTAATAATTGTAAACAAACTATTACGTCACTGTCACTCTTGGTTGGCACGACAGTATATGATCTATAACATATACTTACTTGCATCTACAATGCTATTGATTAAAATCATCTAAACGCATGTGAACTGGAAAATGAAAGGACCTTTAATGCCACCTGTTGGGCACTTGACAATACATTGAACGTACCTTGCGATTCAGGCTGTTTGTATTGAACAGGTATTTGAGATCCTTAACACATTTAGTGGATATGATAATTGACTTATTTTAATGTGATTTTCAGAGTATTATATTTTCAACAAATAACTACCACTTAAACCATTTTTATTGAGTCAGACGTGTGTAATGTCTCATTTGATGGGGGGTGGGGGGGTGGAGTAATTCATAAAGACAAATGAAGATAAATAATTGATAATTGTTTTAGAGTAAAAAGGCGAAAAACAGATATATAAGCTAACAACAAATATCACCCCCCTCTTCTGTGGATGACCTGATGCGATGTTGTCCTAGGCCAAGTGTAAGTATCTCTTTGGGAAATAGTTCTTTTTCAGTCGCATAAAATCATGTTTTGGCTGTATAATGAGACTAATCGCAAGCCTATGAACCATGATAAACACGTGATAATAACTGACCTGCCTATTGGGAAAAGCATGTGTGAGCAAACAATCTGATATATACCTTGTTCGCATATTTTCGCGTCTAGTAAGAGGTATTATTAAGGTTGTTGTTTTTATACATTATAGGCTAAATAAGGTACTGAGTAGAAATATTAGCGCTGGCATGAGATCAGAAAGTAATGCATTTATATACATGTATAATACCTAAAAGACCAATAAGGTGCAATTGCTTTATTTCATGTACGAGAGAGGAAATTGTTTGGTATCTAAACAAATAATAAAAACCATCCAATGTATAACATCACAAGTGTCATTTCTTGCCATACAATGTTGTCAGGCCACTACAGAACCAATACTTATGGTGCTTTCGTCCTGAACAAGTTATTTATTTAGAGATATCACCATTTTATCGTTGCAAATAATGGTCAGTTGCATCTGATTTCTCGCTTATTAATTTAATGGAAATGGTGTGTTATTGTGGTGGGAGACGCCGTCAGCGCTTGATTTGTTGTCATCATAATTTTTTTCAGTTTTACAGTAAAGGATTAGATATTCGCTTTCTCAACAATAAATATACTGCCCAACAAAAGCATGGATTTTATTATCGCGTCCAGGTTTGAATGTATATGAAGCATTTTATTTGTTGTAAATCAACAAGTATGGGGATCTTAAAATTAATGAATTTTCGTGTCCCCTAGACAAAACGTTATATGGTTAGGCGTCAGTGGCTTGACGTTTCATTTTATGCCATGTGTCATGTAAATGATACAAGCCTACATCCGAAATTCCAACTTTTGATTCTGACGTAAAGTTTAAGGTTCGAAATGACGAAAAACGTTGAATAAATAACAGAATGGTACCCGTTTATGCCACGTTTCTGAGTTCCAGTTAAACTGATCTTTTTACTTTTTTTTTACGTTTCAGCGAACTGAACTAAAAATTCAAGTTATCAGATCAATGCTATAGTAGCACAAGCATCTGGAACGGTTCTGTAAGTCAATCATTTGAAAACGTCTTCTATGGATAGCGTTACCACCTACACTTAGCATAGAGATCAGATTTACGCCACTCCCCTTGAATCAAATACACAGAGACAAACTTTTTATAAAGTTGCCCTACCCTTATTTGTCTTTCTTATTACACGCTCTAAAACACGAAGACTCCTCCAATTACGAAGACTCCTCCATGTATACGACATGAAATCAGTATTGTTTTTGACTTGCAATCATCATTATAAAATAACGTTAGTGGTTTTCGAGACTCAACGTTGCTTCAAAGGTGCTACTGAGAATAACTTACTTTGAATCCAGAATGGTTGAATCGACCTTACTGGAAACAGCAGACTTTATAAACACCGATGCAGTATCAATTTTGCATTGCGCATAATGCAGTTGAAACACACTTTTGACACCTGTCTTGTTTTACTCAACAAACGACGTAGTAAAAATCAAATCAAATTACAACATTTGCTTTCCTTAACTTTAGCACATATCAAACCATCATTTAAGCCGATAGTTTAGAATTTTAAATACTTTGCGCACACAAAAATATTTTTTTATTTATCCGTGCTCAACTTTTGTTGAGCAGTATATATTAACCATTCTACGGAAAGCTGAAGTCATTTACATTGTAAATCAATAAATAGAGGATCTTACATGAGTGCTCATGTTTTATTGTATTTATTAAACGAGTTGGGGAAAAGAGATAAAATGCGAGGCTTGCCGAGCATTTTATCTCTTTTTTCGCAACGAGTTTAATAAATGCAATAATACAAGAGCACGAATGTTAGATTCTATTTATCATATGACAAATACTTTAAAACCTCACTTTGGCGCAAAAACGGTATAATTTTGTCATTATGTACGCAACGTTGTTATGGACGTCATAACGTTTCCCGAAAATCGATAAACCACTAGTGGTTTACAGATTTTATTGCATGGCGTTATTTCACTCCCAGACGCGACGTCATATGATAAATAAAATTATAGTTAACGAAAGTCCTTGTCAACATATTGCCATAAAATAGGGACAAAAACAACAAAAGTGGAAACATGCAGTTCTGCCGTTGTTTTCCGGCATGTACAGGTGCTCTCTTGTTAAACAATAGAGATACATATCCTGTCAAAGGAAGTCACTTGTCTAAGGTCTTTATCTTACATCTAAATCCTGTAAGATTGTAGATTAAAGATGTTAGAAAATGACCATTGTAGGTACATACATGTAACATTATGAACGTTTAAAACCCCGTAACATTTCAGAAATGCACTTCTTTCCGAAATATCGGTTATCACTATGGTTAAATAAAAAGTCAAACTAGATGTGCATTTTAGCGGCAATTAATGCCATTGGACTCATGTTTACTGCCATAGAAAATGGAAGGCGATGCTTTGAAAATACAGTAAGGCTTCCGAAACATGCCTTTCTTGATGGAATACAATTTATTCCAATCTGCTATACAGAGGTTGGATGTTTTCCCTTTCATACAGTCAAATATAGGATTATGTTATATAATTTTACCATTATCTTTCTGTGCCAAAGTCAAAACTATCACTATCGAGGTATGACCCGATGCACTAAGGCCAGAGACTATATAACGGACCTGGAGTGAAGCCAATTGCATGGCCTGTTATCTACCGTCCGTCCTTCGTCGTTAGCTTTTCACATTTTGACATCTCCCCTGCGCCGTTGAAACTTTGTGGGAGGCATCAGGGCAAACATTGAAATTGTGAATTGCTAAATTCGTTCTTTTCGGATATCCAAAATGGCCTCTATGATGACCGTCTTACAGTTCTGCAATCGTTATCTCCTCTCGAAACATTGAACCAAAACTTGGTGGGATTATCGGGTCAAAATTGAGATTCAGATTTTGCTTAAATCGTTCCGTTCCAATTTCAAAGAAGACCGCCGTGGCAGCCATCTTGCAAATCTTCTTGAAAACGACATCTCCTCCTGGTACATATAAAGTGAAACTGGCTTAAGCGGCAACTCAAAATAGACAAAACAAAGGTCTAAGACCGATGATCCGGCTGAATGCAGGTCCCAAGTATTGCAGAATGCCCCCCCCCCCCCCCCCCCCTGGAGCATTCTGCAATACCTTTGACCTGCATTAATCGATAATCGGCGATAATCGGTATTTAATGCAGGTCAAAAGTACATGTATTGCAGAATGCTCCCCCTTAGAGCATTCTGCAATACTTTTGACCTGCATTAAGCGATAATCGGTCTTGAAAACTATTGTTTATCTTCTCTTGAGTGGCCGCTTATGACAGTTTTTACTATGTTGGGTTGAACGAAACCATTGTTCAATGTTGGAAGCATCGGTGCAAAACGGAAATTCAAATTTGCTGAAACCGTTCCATTCTGATATCCAAGATGGCAGCATTGACAGCCGTCTTGAAACTCTTCAAACGACCTTTCCTCTTGATCAATATGTCGTATTGGCCCGAAACTTTGTGGGAGGCATCGGGGGGCATGGAGGTTATTTTTTTAAACTCGTAATTCCAAGATGGCCGTCAAGGCTGCCATCTTAAAATTCTTCAAAAACGGCATTTTTTCTTGATCAATATGTCGTATTGGACCAAAACTTTATGGGAGGTATCGGGGAGCACGGAGGTTTATTTTTTTTTAAAACGTATTTCCAAGATGGCCGTCAAGGCAGCCATCTTGAAATTCTTCAAAAACGACACCTCCTCTTGATCAATATATGTCGGATTGGACCGAAACTTTATGGAAGGTATCGGGGAGCATGGAGATTCAGTTTTTTTTTTAAATATGATCGCATTCCCAAGATGGCTGTCAAGGCAGCTATCTTGAAAATTTTCAAACGAGATCTCCTTCCAAACCATATGTCGGATTGAACAAAAACTTGGTTGGAGGCACACTTCATCTTAATACTAACAGGTATATGATGTCCTTTCTGAATGTTATAAACAATGACGTTTCTGTAGAACAAACATCCATTGCAAGTAATGACGACGAGTGTCTCAAAGGGCTCAGTATGTGCAAGCAATGGCTTCTGTAAACATTTATTAGACGAAGTCTTACATGTATAATTTCATTGTTGGTGGAATGCTGACTTGATCTCTGTATGGAAGAAAGTACATGCCATGTAATGGCTATTTATCTATCGCAGATATTAAGTAGTATGTTATGTTTTTTGTATGTTTTTTGCACGATTCATTAGTTTTGAATATGATTTTCACGTTGACGCTGAAAGAATGATAGTTAAAACGCGTGAAATGTAAAGAAATATCTGCGTCGATGGTTTTTAAAAATAATAATGTATGGCACGATACCTCTTCCGTAGGAAATAATTGCCGATATTTGTGGGTTACGGTCAACTAAATTCTACTACTGTTTTAGATTTTTTGCACCAGACATGTATGAAACTAGCTATTTAAAGGCATGTTTGACACTGGCTATTTAAATATGCAGCATTTGGGCACAGGGCATATTTTTTTCGTTCTGACTCGAGTTTTCACAAGATTCCAGCATTCCTGTACCCTAGAAGCATCACTGCAGATATTTTGGAATGGCATAGTAAAGCCAAATACTTTACTGAGCTCGGCTGACCGAAGACATAACACAGTATAAACACCCCCCCCCCCCCCGGATTTTTTTCTTCTCATTTTTTTTTAATTCTCACGTTACTCATATCAAATAATTGTTCTGTCACTTCGTCGTATATCTTTTTTAAAGATATTTCTTGTTTAATGTTTGTTATCTTGTTATTTGCTTCAATAACTTGTACTATTGATGCATGCTTTGTAGACTGGCTCCAGTCCTTAAAACAATTTTTCATCAAAGTGTCATATCATATACTTGAAGCCAGTCTTAATCTGATGGCTCTGTTTTAAAACAGAGCCATCAGAGTAAGACTGGCTACAAGTATATAATATGACACATTGATGAAAAATTGTTTTAAGGACAGGAGCCAGTTTACATGCTTTGTTATTCTGAAAACACCATGTCCCACATGTAAGTAATCAGTTTTGTTGTTCTCGTTAATTTGAATCATTGCATAAAACAGCAAGATTCGTGCTCACAGGAAAGACTCAGATCAACCGTGGCATGTACCAAGTCTCATCTGTGTCTTCGCTGTCTGCATGAAGAAACTATGAGTCCTTAGCTGCCCAGTGAATGCACTGTGATTACTCTGATCATAAATACCAAACTAAACATTAACTCTTTACCTACTAAACAAAAAAAAACAAAAAAATTTTTTTAGTCTCGTCTGCTGATAACTTTTGCAAACAGTTTGGAACCAGATCAGGCCCGACAGAGCGTCGGGCCTGATCTGGATCCAAACTGTTTGGCACTCTGATAGTATTGAATTTCCTGAAAGAATTTTTTGAAAAAGTTGATCATGAAAAAAAATCAGCAGACGACAAAAAAAACATGAAAAATTTCCCAGGTGGCAAAGAGTTAACGGGTCAATCCCAACAAAAGTCATCTGCTCTTGTCGTCTGCTGAAATCTTGTAGAAGCCTTTGGACCCAGATCAGACTGGCCCTATAGGAGCAGTCTGATCTGGGTCCACGATATTTTCACGTGCATTTTTCAGGCGTTTTAAAGCGCCTGCAAATATGCATCTGAAAATGGCGTCTGCTCAAGTCGTCTGCTGAACAGCTAATTTCATTGAATGTTTCATCCTAGATACAAGTTGGAGCTATGGCGAATACCTTGGTTCTGTCCGGCCTGTTTATCGTCATGGTCGTCTTGGCATCGAGTGTATCCGAGGTCCAAGGAGATGAGAAGTGTTATAAGAGTTGGCCTGATTGTATGGCGCAGCATGGTGAACTAAAATTGACGTGTCATGAAAGGTAATAATTGCCTCGTCGCGAGAAAACCTGTCTTCGGGGTGTCCGACAAAGTGAGTTTCAAACCAGTCTCCTCAGCTACACAGACTAGCTAGAAAATTGAAATTTCATCTGTAGCAAATTTACATATGATACTTTCCAAAAAACGAATAACAAAGGCGCTGATTAGACTGCGTGGATGCGCAGGCTGGTCTGCGCCTGTGTTGTAGACAGGGTTTCTCGCGTTGCGGCCCGTATAACATGTGCGAATTAAGAGGGGGGACTGGGGGTCCGGACTCCCCTGCAAAATCACGTATCTATAGGTTATCTTAGAGATACTGGTACGGACATTGGACCTCCTCTGTTAAATAAGTTGATGACTAAAAATACTGTCAAAAGGGTTTTGCCCTTAGGGGGTTGGACACGTGCCTTTTGGAGAGGTGGTGAGTCATAACGTTTCCATCTCTTAGAATGAGCTTTTGTCTCCGGATCATAGTGATGAACCCTTAGCTCGTTATGTCAATTTAGTCTATCACCAAAATTCATCCTGATTGTATTGATACATGGTCGAAAAAAGCTATATAGCGCACTTGGCCCATTCTTGCTTCTGCAAAGGTGTGAGCAACCGTGGAATCCATCAAGCAGACACCTTTCACATGTGCATATGGTCATAGATTTTTTCCACAGACCCCACACTGAGCTTTACCTCATAAACTAGTTGGCGCTCTTCTACACGACATTCCTCCAAATTGGCGGTCTCAATCTGCTGGATGGTGGCATCATCAATGGCGGACAGGGGGTGCCCCAGGCGGGATCGTTTCCACTGATGTACGACCGCACTTGAGCTGACCATGTCAGTGTTTGACAACGTCATATGACGGGGCATCTTCTCCATAAACCACTTTCATCTCATCTAAAGCTTATTTCGGTATGGAACCTTTCAAATACAGTAACCTCATGACTGCTCTGTACTCAATTGGCTCGATCCCTCTACCTTGCATTAGAACAGCACGCGGAAACGAGAAACGAATTATAAAACAGAACAACAAATTACTATGTGACTTAAAGATACACGTATCAGTATAGCCTTATGTCAGTGTACAATTTCAACGTCCTGCCTTAACCGGAAGTAGGTCAGGTGAAATCTTTATTGAACATCCCTCGTAGTATATTTAAGTGCTTCGTGATATGTCAATAATAAACATACGGGAAAGAAATCGATTTCATTAGACAGCATATATTTGCTGCACTTTTTGAAACAACATCTCACTGCTTTTGTTGATTTAGTTTACTGGTGTGACTAAGAAAAAGGACCATGCTTTCAATACAATTTTCAACCCATGTAAGGTTCTCAGCTTCAAGGGCCAAAAAGCGGCAAAACATGGTGGTCAACATAGGGTATCTCATTCTTGTTTATTGATTGAACTAGGTCCAATCTGTAATTATAGGACTACAGCTTACTTAAAAGCTATAATGGAGGTTTATGGAAACGTATTTACAAGTCAAGGCCCAGTAAAGATAGCATAATGAGATCCTGTGATCGAGTCAGCTGCTACGTGCAAAGATATCCGGGTTTAGATAATAAATTTACAAGAATAAGCTTTCACAAAAAGCGTGGTCTCTGCTATAGCAGAGACCACGCTTTTTGTGAAAGCTTATTCTTGTAAATTGTTATTCTGAACAAGGCATGTTTCAGCAAAGAGCAATGCAGACGTGTATCAGGCAGACAGGCGCATGGGGGGAAGTATGGGACAGGGCAAAGCAGGCAGGCGGGCGGGTAGATTTTTCTCCACACCTCCTTGGAACTCTGGTTAGACGCTCTAACCACATGAGTTACCTGGGTGGTCCAAAATCATCATCACATTCTTTGCATTGATCAATTCAGTCGGATAGAGAGCGCAGTGGCTCAGTGGTAGAGTGCTTGACTCGAGACCAAGAGGCCGCGGGTTCGAGCCTCACCGGCGTCACTGCGTTGTGGTCCTTGAGCAAGACACATTTATCCTGGCTTAGTACTGGTTCAACCCAGGAAGACCCGTCCCTGTTTAACTGAAAGATTGTTGATGGGACGTAAAGATTCAAATCAAAAAAATCAATTCAGTCGGTCCTGATCTGGGTCCAAACTGTTTGCAACGGTTATCAGTAGACAACAAAAGTCGCCGTTGAAATAGCATGAAAAAGTTAAAGTTAAGCTGTACATACGGACATGCAGCCAAAATAACCACCTGCTTCAGCTTGGATTGTATATAAATGACCCCATTGCCTAGTATATGAATGACATCCTCATTTTCGTGGTGAAATTTCCCTAGCCTAGTCCATAGTGCGTCTGACTGCAAAGGATTTTCAAGAAAATATTTCTACGGTCATTTTACGTACCCTAGCTTCTGCTAATTTGATAAAGAACTTTTACCAGTAAATAGTAATGCTAAAAGAATTGGAACCTATATCCTGGTAGATTGACTGGGGTGTTTTAGAATTACTGACTAGGCTATAAAGGTCTAAAACATATGGGCCTCGTTGCGAGAAAACCTGTCTTCGGGGTTTCCGACAAAGCGAGTTTCAAAACAGTCTCCTCAGCTACAGAGACTAGCTAGAACATTGAAATTTCATCTGTAGCAAGTCTACATATGGTACTTTCCTAAAAAGCGAATAACAAAGGCGCTGATGAGACTGCGCGGATGCGCAGGCTGGTCTGCGCCTGTGTTGTTCGCAAACCCCCGAAGACAGGTTTTCTCACGACGAGGCCCATATGTCAAATGCTGTTAAAGACATAATTTATTGTCTACTAGAGATCATTACAAGATTAGCTGATAAGGGACAGTTTCAGTATCTCACAATTTTAAAGGGACCTCAAAGAGGGGATTTACCTGTATACAACACAATTTCATTCACTAAGATAAAGATCAAAATTTTATCATAAAATACCTAATCCCTTCATGGGACCTCTGTATTGCCCCTGTATGAAAGTCATAATCACCGCATTATGACTGTCCTTTTGATCTGCCCAGTATGACTTCTGGAGAGAGTCATAATGAGTGGTATCAGTATCATTGCTATAATATTTACCACTTAAACCCAAACACACATAACAACAACTAATCCAGTGGAGACTAAGTTTTACCTCAGGGTAGTATTCCCCTCCCCTTAGCATGTACATAATGTACATCCCATCTGGTGGAAAGAGACAAACAGTTGTGTGCTCAGCGAGTGTCCAGATACTTTTGATCAAATGTTTATAGTACTCTTCAGTGAAATGAGAGATTGAAGACTGCAAGCTTTTTTTTTGGAAAAAAGCTTAAATTTGTCCTAATAAATAAACAAACTTTACAGGCTCCATTAGACTGACCCCTGTCGTTATTGGTTTCGTTTTAAGCACATCTTTAATTCAACTTTAATACAAGCTCAATTGCTAACACTGGCCGAACACTATAAATAACTTATCATTTTAGCCAGATAACTTTTAAGCCTGTAAAATATTGAGAGTTGCCCTAGAGTTGTGTCCCTTTTCATAAAAAGAAATCAAATTCAAAGAAGAAAGATGACTAAGGCTCTCGAAGTCCATATTTCATGGGTTCCGGAAACGGTTTTTGTATATCAGCTTTGGTACTTATCGCAAAGGCGAGCAGCTGGTGCTCAGATGAGTCTGCCCATCTGCACAGACTCGTCAGAGCATTCACTGTTCGAATATACAATGAAGGGTCAAATTCGAAGGCCCAGGTTCAAGTCTAAGTTTAGACATGTAGCACCGTTATGTAATTTCGCATGCATTTTGTATGGTTGTCTTTACACCTATGCGATAAATACCTTCGACAGCTACTGAAAACACTGTGGTCATACTACTACGGCGATTTGGGGTTCGTCTCTGGTGCAATAGTAAAATTACCTTCAAATAAAAGCTGACAAAAATAACAACTTCGAATATGCTTGCGTCTAGTTAACAACCTCTGTGTTGTTTTGCCAAAGCGGAGATAAAATCAGATTTTTAATGTGTTTTTTACATTTTTTTTAAATTTGTCAATTACGGTTTAGTCATAATTATACGGTTTTCTCATTGATAATTATCCACGATGACAAAACCGTAATTAGATATTTCATGCCTAGACATCAAACGTTAAAGTTTTCATATAATTTTAAAGCTAAAAGATACAATGTGAATTTGATGAACAAAAATCAATCGAACCCCAAGCATTTTGGGGCGTTTATCTGTGATTAAATGAAGAAATTGAACATGATGAGAAAGTTACCTTCACACAGGAATAAGTGACGATACCCAAATTGCCGTAGTAGTATGACCACAATGGAAAAATGCATGTGTAAATGTCGTCTTCTGAAGTCGTCTTCTTAAGTCAGTTCCTAATTTCGACATACAGGCGTACAGTTTGAACCCAGATCAGACTGCAACTCAAGGAGCAGTCAGGCCCCAAGGTCATAAAACTTTTTTCATGCTCAACTCAACTGAGCACAAAATTTCAACTGCTCATAAAAACTAAACTACTGACAAATGAAGACGTTTCTTGCTTCAAGTATCTCAGATGTTGCATTTATCATGCTAATATATCTTAACATTTATGAGCAGGATAAATTTCATGCTCAGCTGAGTTGAGTATGGATAAAGTTTTATAACCAAGGGGCCTGATCTGACTCCACACTGTTTGCTAAAGAGACGTTTAAAATTCACTGGCAGACGATAAAGTAGACGATACTAGTCAAGAGTTAAAGACATAGAAATTTGAGCAATAATAGTGGTACCACTCATTATGACTCTCTCCAGGGGTCACACTGGGCAGATCAAATGGACAGTCATAATGAGGTGATTATGACTTCCTTACAAGGGCAATAAAGTGGTCCCATGAAGAGATTAGGTAATTTATGATAAAATATTGATCTTTATCTTAGTGGAAGAAATTGTGCTGTATACAGGTAATTCACCACTTGAGGTCCCTTTAATTTTGTGAGATAATGAAACTGTCCCTTATCAGTTAATCCTTTAATGATCTCTATTGGACAGTAATCTATGCCTTTAATGAACTTACCTGCTTATCTTTTTTACAGATGTCGATGTCAGGGTAGGGAAAAGGGATTTTGCCGAAACGACCATGAATCTTGCGATAACGGTGACCCCTGGAAATGCGAATGTGAGGGTGATGAGCCAAAACCAAAGTACTGTTGAAGACATATTACTCTTAAAATGAAGAAAAAGAAGAAAAAGGGGAACGTAGCCAGATCATTTTAATCTCTATATATGCTAAAAGTTTCAATAGTATACAGTAAACCCGTGTAAAACGGCCACTCTAAAAAAGACCAAAAATGTTTTAAAGACTGATTATCGCTTAATGCAGGTCAAAAGTATTGCAGAATGCTCCAAAGGGAGCATTCTTCAATACTTTCGACCTTCATTAAGCTACCATTTGTCATTAAGATCTTTGTTTTGTCTATTTTTGAGTGGCCGTTTTACACAGGTTTACTGTAATATCTATGACGAAAACTGTCGACGTCGATGCGGCATAGTAATTGCTGTGTTAAATATAGACTGGCTCCAGTCCTTAAAACAATTTTTCATCAATGTGTCATATCATATACTTGAAGGTAGCTAGTCTAACTCCGATGGCTCTGTTAAACAGAGCCGTCAGTTAGGCTAGCTAAAGTAATGATATGACACATTGATGAAAAATTGTTTTAAGGACTGGAGGCAGTGTAAGTGAAATACAACTACCATTTATTCAATAAAGACCATCGCGCCCACCAATCCAACCCCTCTATTGCATGCATAAAATCAATACTGTGTTATGCAGAAGAGGGACCTGTTCCTAACGAATGAGATGGACCTTAAATTCAATAAAATCGTTATTTTTTCCTTATCAATAGAAACATTTAGAATTTTGGAAATGCTATTCGTTTGCCTTGACGTGTACCTGTGACACAACTTACTATCGTGCCAACCAGGAGTGACAGTGACGTCGTGTTTTGTTTACACTTGTTAAGTAAAATATTAAATTGTACACTCCGTTTGAGCTTACGCGAATCGATATATCACGTGTGTATTAATCCTATCCAGAGGATAGGATTAATACACTAGTGAACTATCGATTATAAGTCCCTAATAATGTTGTAAACAAAACTGACATCACTGCCACTCTTGGCTGGCACGACAGTAGATAGTGTGCTCTGGAACACAAACACATTCAGAATTCTGTGTTAAAGTTGTAAAAATGCCAATTTTCTTCACTGCCGCACATTTTAATCTGTTAAGCATTTTTTTTTTTTGAAAATGATATCAGTGTGTTAACGTTCAATGAGAGTCTCATCGAATAATATTGGTCGATTTTTAAATTTTGCACTCAAAAATAAGAAGCAGATTGGTATATGCAATGAATGAGTTTGATTGGTGGGCGTGGTCATTGTCTCTCCATACGTATTATGCTGATTATTTTGCTGTATTGTATGTAACACCAACTATCTTCTGTAATTTGTTTGGTCATGGTTTTATTAACACGTGATTCTTCTTGACAGAAATGCACAAACGTATAATGTTGAAAAAGTGTTGACCCAGATTAGATGTCGTAAGATGCGGCAACTAATTAGGGTCTACACGGCTTGCTCAGATAAAATGAGTCTCCAGGAGCAAAAAATATAATTGCTCTCGCAGGCGTGGGTCCAGAAAGTTTTGTCAGGTGAAGGCGGGGGGGGGGGGGGGCTCCAATTTTTTTTTTTTGGCTTTAGTCCTCATATTTTAAAGAGGGGAGAGGGTTTCCGTCCAAATTCTAAGCGGGCCACCATCGGCCCATCAGCGAATCGCCATTTCAATGGCGTTCCGCTGGTGGGCCGATGATGGCGGCCAGTGATTGTGTGATTTTCCAATGGGGTGCATTCCCCCACCCCCTCTGGATCCGCTCATGACACGTGCTACCCTCCCCCCTCCTCAGAATGAATAATCGGGACAATCCAAACTATATCATATCAGACAGCACCATTCAGGAATAGGCTAAACATAATTTCTAGTAGCATCAAACTATTGGGGTCATTTTGTATTAGTAGATATTACGTTACGCATAATGACTAATGTCTTACATCGTATGTATTATGTCTTGCTTATAAACATGATAAACCTAAGGCATAAGACAAACTATCCATAAAAGTACTTATTTTATAGATAAGCTGCATTTATTAATAATCAGCATCTGTAACATCGTCTGTTATCAGATCTGTCAATAATTTCCCACTTTATTGTACTAATAAGCAAGACATAATACATAAGATGTAAGGAGTAAAATTTATTTACCCGACAAAAAAAGAAACGCACCACTTAGAACTGTTCAACTCTCAGAAAAATCGCAAGTGATAGGCCAGTTTAGTTTATATTAGTGCAAAGGTATGTCAAGTACTGCTGCGTCACACGTCTTTTGCAATCAGGCGTCGAAATTGTGTCAAAGAAAATTTGTCATAAATCAAGTGGGGGTCAAATTGTAAAGTCACAGGCAATAAGCGTTTTTATAATGTTCTCTTGCTGGCTACGTTCAAGCAATTGGATTCATCTCAGTAGACCAAATTGTACCCAGACACTTATACCCCTATTCCAAACAGGCCACGAATCGCCCGAATCGCCACGAATTGATTTTTTATTTATTCGGGGGGGGGGGGGATTCGTGAGGTTTCATTATTTTTTTTTCTCCAATCGTGATGTACTACGAGTCAGTCCCGATTCAGATACGATTTCGTTACGAATATTCGGGGGAATCGGCTCAATTCGGCTGGAATCGCGCAAGAATTCATTACGATTAGCAAATAACATTAGATCATGCTGCACGAAAGTTAAGGAATCAATTACGAATCAGTTAAGAATATGCCGAATGCAGCACGAATTGGGCACGAATTAACAGAAATCCGCGACCAATCGCCACGACACGCGAGATTTTCTCTCACAATAGTTATAAACAAAGTAAGTAAGGGTGCAAAGATCAGGAATCGATACAATCAAGTAATCTATGCTTCGGGGGCATCAGTTCCAAAATGAATGTTCCTCGTAAAGCAGCAGTAGAATTGATCCTGCAACTTGAGTCTTGAAAACGGCTTCTTATATAGCTAGAAGAAAACAACTACGTTAAAGTCGAAGGGCCCTGGTCCAGACTCTTTGACTTGGAAAAATATGGCAGTTCGCCATTGGCAAAATCACCAGCCAGGAGCTACTGACTGATCCTGATTGTGCTCCAGAATCTGTCAAATCTGTTTCAACATCTAGGACTGGCTCACATGCGCGTGGCAGGGTAATTAATCTTAGGGAAAACCCTTCTACTATCTCTTCCTTGGTTTTATTGCTAGGCTTAATCTCCCGATTCCCCACGAATGAGCTAAGAGTAGCTAATATTGCCCAAAACGCCTCCGAATCGATTACGATTCAGTTACGATGTCCAAAAATGCCATAGGAGCTTGGTACGAATCACGCACGATTTTTTGAATCGGGAAATTCGTGTCCAAAGTTTTGAACAGTTCAAAACTTTTGAGCCGAATTCCCATAGACCTACGAATTGCAAGAACTGACTACGGACTGTGCGAATCAGTTAAGATCTTCACGAACTGAGTACGATTCAGACACGAAACCAAATATTTGTCAATTCGTGGCAATTCGTGGGATTCGGGGCCTGTGCGGAATAAGGGTATTACTCTTTGCAATTCTATCTTTAAATTCATCTTTCGTGATAAATGAACGCAAGGTAGCCCATGTTACGTGACTACTCTTTGGATAATGATTCCACACTGGAGATAAACCTTACAAACAAGTAAAGATTGTTTTATAATCAATTTAAATGATCCTAACTGCTAAAAATGGATTTTGGAATAACAAAAAAGCATCCCAAACAGCTCCTGTCAAACCTGGACAATTCAGACTATTCCCACCACATCTCTTTCTCTCTCTCTCTCTCTCTCTCTCTCTCTCTCTCTCTCTCTCTCTCTCTCTCTCTCTCTCTCTCTCTCTCTCTCTCTCTCTCTTAATTATGGTTTAGCCTCTATTGTCTAATTGTCTTCAAATAATTTGTATTCTCAGCTTAAAACTGCTAAAAGCAACACTTGACTGGTACTAAAAGTTAGAGACAAACCAATTTACTCGTATCTTGTTAGTTAAATGTTGTTCTCAAATTTGAAGATATAGTTTAGCATAATAACCAGTCAGGTGTAATAGTTGTAAGGAACCTTAGCATCTGTTAAATACAGCCAACTTGATGGAAATGTCGTTTTAGCCCATGAACTTGTATTATGCAAAACTGAAGTCATTGCCTCCTATACGTAGTCAAAATATTGTAAAGGAGAAGAACTTGATAAGCTTTTGCTTCCGTTCTAATCCTAATGTTTGTATGGTTGAAATTGTATTGTATAAACTGATTTGAAATAAATATGTTTAAACCAAAAAAGCACCAATAAAAACATTGGCTGTCTCACATAACGACAATATACCGTATTCATGCTTTACTAATGTAACATATACTCGGAATTTCGTGTAGACAGTAGCATTCAATTAACGCTTCCAAAACGCCTTTACCCTTCGCCTTGATGTGTTTTGTGCCTACACAGGGAAAGAACAGATACTCATCTACGTCACATTTAAGTTTTAGCAAGATTTGATCAGAAATGAATGTTTCATAGCAGTTAACATTTTCGTATTAAAAGGAGATCTTAATGGGAAAATCGTAGTGGTGCGTTTCTTTTTTTGTTGTGTATACATTAGAACTAAGACGAAATGGCCCTAATAGGCTTCCGTAATATGTATAGCTTGTTTAAATGGGGCACATTGGTTGTGTGGAAAAGTGGTTGGGTGTGTTCCGTAAATACAGATCGTCATTGAAAGAATTAATTTAGTTCTTGAACGTCGGTTTCTTCGGCGGGCAAGAAAGTTAAATTATCGAAAAAGAAAGAAAAACGGTTAAATGGGGGAAAATCATACGAATCCTTCACATTTGCGTCAACAATTCTGCTAGATATCACTTCCTGTGATGTAACACTGACACATTGCTCACGTGACAAGTCTCGTGAGTATAACTAAGAAATGCCACCATCACACACTGCAAACCAACCTATGTACAGTGAGGAGTAGACTGGTACCAGACCAGTAAATAGAGCAATATAGTTTAATGAGCCACGACATGTGATTTCTAACTATGTGGCATTTTGACAATTTTAGACACAGACGATCCTGTGCAGCCTCCTTTTAAGCTTACAATTTCCAAATTGTGTTCGGTCAGTAGCTTAACACAATATTCAAGTTACTAGCAAAGGCCCTGATCAGACTGTGCCTTTGCTGGTCGCACATACCACATTGTTGGAAATCTGATGTCGCGACTCATTAATATGTTCTTATGCAAATACAAGCATACACCACCTCTGTACTTTTTATGCCCCCGCCATGATAATGGCCGGGGCATTAAGTGTTACCCCTGTCCGTCCGTCCGTACGTACGTACGTACATGCGTACGTACGTACATGCGTACGTACGTACTTACGTACGTCTGTCCCGACGACGTCCGCTCTCTAACTCGAATATTTTTTTTATCAAAATTTATGAAACTTGGACACATTGTTTAGTACCATGATGTCTTCTTCAAGTTCGATAATGGTCCATATCGCACCAGACTTTCAATAGTTATGGCCCTGTCTTTATGAAAATTCACCGTTTTATTCGACGTCCGCTCTCTAACTCGAATATTTTTTATCAGAATTTTATGAAACTTGGTCACATTGTTTAGTACTATGGTGTCTTCTTCAAGTTCGATAATGGTACATATCGCATCAGGCTTTCAAGAGTTATGGCCCTTTGTTTATGAAAATTCACCATTTGAAACGACGTCCGCTCTCTTACTCGAAAATTTTTTTATCAGAATTTTATAAAACTTGGTCACATTGTTAAGTACCATGATGTCTTCTTCAAGTTCGATAATGGTCCATATCCCACCAGGGTTTCAGTAGTTATGGCCCTTTGTTCATGAAAATTTACCGTTTTAAACGATGTCCGCTCTCTTACTCAAATATTTTTGATCCGAATTTTATGAAACTTGGTCACATTGTTGAGTACCATAATGTCTTCTTCATGTTCGATAATGGTCCATATCGCACCATGCTTTCTGTAGTTATGGCCCTTTGTTTATGCTAATTCGCCGTTTTAAACGATGTCCGCTCTCTAAGTCAAATATGTTTTATCAGAATTTTATGAAACTTGGTCACATTGTTCAGTACCATGAGGTCTTCTTCAAGTTTTATAATGGTTTATATGGCGCCATGCTTTAAGGAGTTATTGCCCTTAGTTTATGAAAAATTGTCGGTTGAAACGACGTCTGTCCTCTAAGATGAATAGTTTTGATTATAATTCTATGAAACTTGGTCACTTAATTAAGTACCATAATATCTTCAAGTTTCAGAATGGCCCATATCCCATCATGCCTTGAGGAGTTATTGCCCTTTGTTAATGACAATTCCCTATTTATGCGAATTTGGCAATAGCGGGGGCATCTGTGTCCTATGGACACATTTCTAGCTTCACTGACTGGTTTGAGCAATGGGGAAGTAAAAACTTAAAGTATCATATATTTATCTCGGTAGTAGTTATAGAACTTTCAGTTTAAATGTCCAGTTAACTGGTCATTTTCAGAGTGTGTGTTTTTTTTTTATATCTCCAGACAAAACAGTAAAACTAGTATGGCAACCCAACATTCTGTATTAAACTTTTAAATATTTTATCATTTCCCTAAAAATCTGGACAGGACAATCACTTTTTGTAGTGTCATTCTCAAAATACACAGACAGAACCTAAAAAAAAACATTTTTTTCAATCAAACAAATAATATTTGGAGTCGGCGTATAAAATAAAACTTTTTTTTTAGAAACTAATTTTTTTTCCTACTTTCTGGAAAATTACAGTAGGAGGGTTCGTAAATCAACTAGATCTAATAAAAAAAACTCTGGCCTAAATCAACCCGTTCTCTCTTCCCCCAGAAAGGTGATTGGATTGATTCTATTGAACAGATGAAAGATTAAAATAAGAATATGTATTACAATATTGCATTCTAGCTGTTGAGCGCTAAACACACTCTGAATGATTACTTAGAAACAGAGCAGACATGGACATACAGTAAAACCTGTCTCAAGTTGTCACTCAAAAGAATACCCAAAATTATGTTTTCAAGACCGATAATCGCTTTATGCAGGTCAAAAGTACTGCGGAATGCTCCACCTAACACAGGTCGAAAGTATTGCAGAATGCTCCACTTAATGCAGGTCAAAAGTATTGCAGAATACTCCACTTAATGCAGGTCAAAAGTATTGCAGAATGCTCTGCTTAATGCAGATCAAAAGTATTGCAGAGTGCTCCACTTAATGCAGGTCAAAAATATTGCAGAATGTTCCACCTAATGCAGGTCGAAAGTATTGCAGAATGCTCCACTTAATGCAGGTCAAAAGTATTGCAGAATGCTCCACTTAATGCAGGTCGAAAATATTGCAAAATCCTCCAGTGGAACATTCTGCAATACTTTTGACATGCACTAAGGTACCACCTGTCTTTAAGACAACACGTCGGGCCTGATCTGGATCCAAACTGTCTGACACTCTGATGATGTTCCTATAGTAATTTTTCGAAAAAGTTGATTTTGAAAAAAACTCCCCACTGCAGGATTAAGGTAGTACACTAGTATAAGGGAAACAACCCGTGGCATTTTCAGAAAGAAACGCACAACAAGGTAGTGTCTACGTTGGAGGCTTGGTAAGTCAGGAAAACATCAGTAAAACCTGCCTCGTACTTGTTTCCTCGCCACAACCAGTACCCTTTGAGGTACTGACGTCATATTTATGTAAAACAAAAGTAGTTTTGTTTTTCAATTGATTTAATAGATTTCAATCAAGAGGGCCCTCGGGCCCTGGGTCGCTCACCTGAGGATCATTATAAAGGCAAAGGAAAGCAAAGCCCCCACCCCCCCCCCCCCAAGTCCAGCTATGATTTTTGACAGATAGGCAGTTTCATTTTAACTTAAATTACAAGAAAAAAATCCATTAATCACGTTGACAAAATTAACAAGATCGAAGATGTAGAACCTTAACTTTTCTTTATATGAGTCTAAGTAAAACATGTGACCTCCGAGGCTGGGCCATATTTGGCCTCCAGGGGCGTAATTGAACACACTTAGGAGAGGCTCACTAAATGATACTACATACATAATATCGATTTGCTCTATGCCTTGTGGTTTCAGACAAGGAACCCATATAAGCCAATGTAAAACATATGACCCCCAGGATGGGGCTTTTTGGTCCCAGTGACGTAATTACTAAACAGTTTCACTTATAAAGAAAAATGACTGGTAATAGTCAAAGTCAACCACAAATTCCAGATTTGTCTCTCTTACTACATTGTTGCTATGATTTAGACTATTGAGGGAAAAAGCCACGCCCCTGGCGACCATGTTTTTCAACCAATCAAAATAACTTGAACACTTTGGTAGAGGGTCACCCAAGGACAATTTGTACCAAATTATTTTTGAAATCTGCCCAGTACGTAGTTTTTGACTAGAAGATGTCTAATTTTTTTTTCCTTTTGGTTGCCATGGCAACCAGAATTCTGCATGGAATGAAATTCTTTGAACAACTTTAAAAAAGGACCAATCAAGAATCATTAATGTTGAGTTTGGCTGCAATCCACCACGTGGTTTAGGAGGGGATGTTATTTTAAGCAAATTGTTGACTGACGACAGACGCTGGACGCCGGACGCCGGACATCATATGACCACTATAGCTCACCTGAAGCCTATGACTCAGGTGAGCAATTAAGAATGAGTGATAAGTTTTTCTCAAAAGTGGAGGTAACGCATATATACATATATATGCCTGGAAGAGGTTCAATTCGGGCTCGGTATCCGTCCTTTACTATATATAAGAAGTAACCCCCCCCCCCTCCCCCCACACACACACCAGGAGGATGTTCCGCTACGCCATTAGAGAGGAGTGCGCATCGGTGTCATAACAGATATAGAGGATCTTACATGAGTGCTCATGTATTATTGAATTTATTAAACGAGTTGAGAAAAAGAGATAAAATGCGAGGCTTGCCGAGCATTTTATCTCTTTTTCGCAACGAGTTTAATAAATTCAATAATACAAGAGCACGAATGTTAGATTCTATTTATCATAATGACAGTAAGATTACTTTGAAATCTCATTTCTGGCGTAAAAACGTTATAATCTTGTCATTTCATGTGTTATATACGCAACGTTGTTATGGCCGTCATAACGTTTCCCGTAAATCTATAAACCTCTAGTGGTTTGAAATATCATTTCTGGCGTAAAAACGTTATAATCTTGTCATTTCATGTGTTATATACGCAACGTTGTTATGGACGTCATAACGTTTCCCGTAAGTCTATAAACCACTAGTGGTTTATCGATTTAATTGCATGGCGTTATTTCACTCCCAGGCGCGATGTCATATTATGATAAATAGGGGATATTTACTTTTTTGAGGTGAATACCAAATATAGTTCATCGAGTGCGGTGAAAAAAATCAATATTTTTCACGAGTGCGTAGCACGAGTGAAAATGCTGATATTTTCAACGCACGAGATGAAATATATTTGGTATTTGCCGAAAAAAAGTAAATTTTCTCTTTATTTTATACTCAACGGAAATACAGAAATCACAACCTTACTTTTTACTTGGTCGTTTCTCGTTCGATTTGACTTTTGCAGTGTGTTTATTGGGTATAACATTGGGTGTAAACATAGTTTGCACCTAGAAAATGGCTTAGAATCATATTTTAACGAATGAAACGCAAGAAATCAGCATTTAAAGAAAGTCTATTGAGTGTGCCTTAGGGTAGGCGTCACGTGCAAACTTGCTGGCGCTACGCCAGATCAAACAGTGACGTCATTATGTTTGATGTTGACGTCACAACATGCATAGCGTTATTTTTGACAAATATACTTCACTTGAAACCTTATGTTAAAAAATCTCAGCCACAAAATTGCCAAGAAAGCCTTGTTTTGCTACATTTCTATTCTATTCTACAGTGAAAATATAAATCGTATCAGTCACTAGTGAAAAAATACGATATTTTTTCATTGTAGAAAAATACCAAGTTTACACACATTTGATATGCATTGAATTCACTGCTTGTGATAAAATAAATCATAGTAACTGGCAAGCACACGAGATTTTGGTGCTCATCGCATAGGCGCAAATGCCTCTTAAAACGCCCATGCTGTCGTAGCTAGATATCTATAGTTTGGTCCGAGCCTTCATCTGCATCCATACTTCGTCTTTGCAAGCACGAGGATATATCTTCAACTTTGATGCCCGTATGATAAGTTTACAACCTTTCTTATTGGTAATATATTGAATTTTCTGTGAGAAACCATTTAACCACATAGATCTTTAAATCTTTAGACCGTCTCATCTGCTGATCATAATTTGTATTGACAGTTTTAATATAAACAGTGTTTCGACATTTTAAAATGTCTTGCCTAATCTGGTTCCAAATTGTTGGACACTCTAGTGGTATTTCTTGAAGATTTAAAAAAAATAGTTTGAAAAAAATCAACAGACGACAAAAAAGCATGCTAAACTAACCAGCATGCAAATAGTTAAACATAGACCCTGATAGGCGAAATTTAATGCGTAAATTTGCGATAATATCCTTATACACATGCGCGGATCCAGGAATTTTCGTCAGGGGGGGGGGTCCAGGTCAGTCTGACAAAAAAGCTCTGACAACGTTTTTTTTTTTTTTTTTTAGTCCTCAGCTTATTTTACAGAAGTCAAATGGTCAATTTCAAAGAAATCTATCATTTTTCAAGGTTCCAGAGGGGGTCCAACATTTTCCAGGGGGGGGGTCTAACTTTTTTCCAGGGGGGGGGTCCAATTGCTTATTCCCTATAGAAACCCATATAACTTGTGATTTTCCAGGGGGGTCCGGACCCCCTGTCCCCCCTGTGGATTCGCACTTGATACATCAGTTTAAATATGAGTTTTGGATGCCCAAAAGATTCGTCTCTTTTGGGGTACCCAATCTTTCGCTTGATCCCCCTCCCCCGCCTCCCGTTTTTAAATATCCTATGAAAATAAAATAATTTGGTCCCAGTGAGACCAATTTATTTCATTTCCATGTGATGTTTAAGAAAAATAAGATAAAATCAGCAAAGAGAACCCCACACCATTATAGGTATGAACCCCCTCTCCGAAAATCCTGGATCCGCCCCTGAAAGTATACCATAGGTATTATGGGTTTTTACTAAATATACTTTTTAAGGTGACTGATAATTAAATTTTGTCAAGCAGTTATTATACGGTTTAATTAATTAATTATGTGTTTGTTTGTTTACTTATTTATATGTTGCAAATGATACACGTCAGAGTAATTCTAAAACCAGGTCCATATGTCATACTTCGACAACGACAAGGATTCGAAATCCTAATCAAATAATAACCCATACTTAAAAGGAATAAAATTGCGAAAACAAACTCCATAAATTTTATATCAGCAATAAATTAGTCAGTGGAGGACTTCCCTACTTTTCAAGACCGTTTAAGGGTGTCATAAACCTCGTTCTGAGGGACTAGCCTAGATCAAGTGGTGCTCTTTGAAGTATTTTGACCACTTTGTGGGAACTCGTAACTGCCAGAGAACGTAGGAGGTTATTTTCGTCGCAGCAGGAAGTCACGTGACAGTTGGCGTTGCTGATAAGGAAGCCGACTGATAAGTCGGTATTGGTCTGCAATATACATACATTTAACTCTTTGCCTTCTGGGGAATTTTGTATGTTTTGTCGTCTGCTGATTTTTTTTTTTTTTTCAAAAATAAAATTTTCGATAAAATATTTCAAGAATACCATCAAAGTGTCAAAAAGTTTGGACCCAGATCAGACCCGACATGTTCTTATCACCCAGGGAGCTTCTTATTCAACAGGGACGTTAGTGTTTGAGCGCCCGTTAGTGTTCACGTGAGCTGGCCTCGAGGTTATAAAACTTGAGTTCATTCTCAGACTCAAAATAAAGCGCAATGATTGGCTACTTGCGGACACGTGTCCGCAAGCAGCCAATCATTGCGCTTTATTTTGAGTCTGAGACTGTACTCCAGTTTTATAACCTCGAGGCCTGGTCTCCACGTTACAGGTGCAGTCGTATTAAGCCGCTAGTGCTCACACAGTTACAATAACTTAGCTGGGTTGAACTTCGTACATTCCATACTGTGAAGAATTGGTACCAATTCCTCACAGCACGTGAAAAATTAGTACCAATACGTCACATATTTCGTACCAAAATCTCACACTTTTTGAAACATATGCACGAAATCAAATTTCATATAGCCTACATGCGCATTCCATACCACCCAAATCTGTTGCATTTTGCATTCGAGTCCAATTCTTCACAGTTTTGTCACAGACATCTGTGGCGATGAAGTACCAGTTCTTCATATGTGATAATTTTGTACCAATTTTCACATGTGTGAGGACTTGGTACCAGTTCTTAACACGTGTGAGTTTTGATAACAATTTTTCACATGTGATGATTTGATACTATTTTTTCACATATGTGAGGATTTGGTACGGATTTGGTAGCGATTCTCACATTTGTAAAAAATTGGTTCCAATTATTCATACCGTACTAGTTCTTCACACGTTAAAAACTATAAAAATGTGAAATTTGAGCAGAAATTTTACACCCCAAAAATAATCGAAATTAACCGTAAGTAAGTTTCACATTTACCAAAAGTGACGTATTGGTACCAACTCTTTACCCCGGCAACCAATTTAGGCTACTGTGCACACAACCCTCCCTCCACCTTGGACATGTTTTCATGGGTGCCAAATCGATCATTGGGATCCCATGCCAGCGAAACTAAGTTGTACTAAAAATGGCATGTGCTATTTAAATGCATGGTTTCCAGGGCAACCCATTATACGATTCTCGTGAATGGGGGTAGGCCTACAAATTCAATCATATCTAAGGTATAACGTATCCTAAAGCATTAAAACTGGTGTCGAATTAAACCTTAGACACATATCTTTCTTCCTGTGGTCAGATATGTAATCATCTAATTTGTATATTCATGTATATTAATGAAAACCTTAAAAAATGAGGTAAGAGGGGGGTTAAATATGTAATGAAAACCCATTCATAACTCCAGCCACATGTCCGTTAGGATTTTATGCTATATGCCAAACAAAAGATCAATGCGTGGCCGTTATAATGGTGCATGGAACATTATTTGATCTTTCCAAATTTAATATGTTACAGACTTTTAAAAAAGCACACTAATATACACTGCATATATTTTCCTCCGAATTGTAAAGACTCATTTTAACAAAAGTAAAAAGGTATGCTGTATTTTCTAAAACAAACATTAAACATGCATGAATCACATATCCATAGTATTCTGACTCATTTCCCTTTTATCTGCCATAACGATACAAACTTTTGACCAGTACCGATTTCTCATGCAAACGGTTTTATTACGTTACCCCCTCTTACGTTGACGTTGTTTAAAGCAATGGACGTAACACTAAAATACGCACGGATCTTGAAACTCAGAAATATGGCTTCGTACCAGGAAAGGACAATTTTGATTGTATCGCAGTTTCCATACACACAGTGCATAGGCAGCAGACCAGTTAAACTGAAACCAATATCTAGGGGTATCTCATCTGGGTGGTATACCATTTTCGTTTCCTTTCATTTTATCGTCTGAAATAAGCCAGCCAGATTTTGCACATGTAAATACGTGTAGCAATGTCCAAATAATGCATCCAAATGCACACATCGATGAAACGTGGTATTTTGTCTGATCCATTTCAGTGTAAACCAGAGATGGCACTCTTTTAAGTGATTTTCTTATTTCAAATGACGTATTTAGAGGACTTTATGCGTGAGATTAGATATGGAAATTTCAGAATCGGCTGTATTACTTGCAAATGAACTTCATAGTGACCAGAAGAAATGTTACAAATTGTTTTCGTATACATTTTCGATATGTAATCGTCCACGCAAAACGACTCTGTCAATGGAATACCAAAGAATGTAGCATCAAGGAGGATTTTAACCAAAATGACAGCCTCAGTATTTCATAGAATATAAAGCAATATTACTTCACTTTTCGATTTCTGTAAAGGCGGTAACTTTAATATTCATATCTGGGCGTGTTTTGGCTATTTCATCAACTCACGAAGGGAAAACAGGTAATATTAACGGTAAAACAGAAAATCTTAACTGTTTGCTAAGAGTTAATAAGTATAAATTGGATAGGTTTAGGCAGAAAGATCCGTAGCGTATTGGATAAATATAACACTTTCAAATTCAAGCATTCTGAGTTCAATCCCCAGCAGGGGCGATGAATGTTTTTTTTATTTAAGAGAATTATTTACTTTTATTTTTTTTTCTGATATTTTTACATTCGTTTTAGAACGTTCTTACATGTTTAATAATATATATTCACGTTTTTTTTAAAGTACTTGAACACGTTCAATATAATAGTCTTGGAGACAGTGTCATATATCTTCCTTGGTGTTGCCATGATGAGACTTGAACCCGCAATGAAGATTGAAATAATTATTTCTTTTTCCCCGCTGTTTGATCCGCGCCAATGTACATATACCCTCATTGATTATATAATATTTTGCGTGTGTTCTGAAAATCAATCATAACTGATCGAGGTATTATGACGCAAGATTCAATCTCAGCTTAGTACTGCCTCACCCAGGAAGACCTGTCCTTTTATAACTGAAATATTGTTGGTGGGGCGTAAAGAATCAAATCAAACAAACAAACAAAATGACGAAAGATTCAACTTTTGATTAATAAAAAAGAATGTTTCAGCGTGATTCGAACTGGCGAACCCTTGATCATCGTTCTTCAACGTAACCATTTGCGCCACCGATTTGACTGTGATTTATGGTGTAAATACTCGTTAAGCTTGTTTGGGCGCTCCGAAACTGACTAAACCACGCCTCGTTTTCACCATTTACCTATGTCTAAGATGGATTAGTCCTAATTACGCATGCATGAGGTGCTGCCTTTACAGAAAGCGAAAAGTGAAGTAATATCAAAGATTTTTGCAATTATATATCACCAATATATGGATATTTACCACACGAAGAAGCAGACTGAAAACATCCCTCGTTCTTGTAGTTATCTGCTTTTGAAAACATTGTTTTATTTCGTACCGCAGTGTTCTTAAGCAACCTATTTTGAAAGTGGCTTTTGTAAATTAGATAAGCAGCTAGACAACTGCAATTTTACATTTATTTAGCCAAGAAAAAGACCTTTAAATGACAGTAATTATGAAGTGTGTAAATATAAAACTTTGGAATATACTGAGCTGTTTTCATTACATATTGAACCCCCCTCGTAAAATCATAAAAAAACATAAATAAACATATTTCAGCCCCAAAACATCATCAAACCAACAATATTGTCAGTTTTTTTTATGTCATCAGTGATACAATTTGATCAGTTCTTTTTCCAGTGGTCCTATATGAAAATGATCTCATTTGCATATTCATGAATATTAATGAAAACTTTAAAATGAGGGAAACCCTTAGGGTAAACTAGTATCCTAGGGGGTAATCAGACCTTCATTGAACACATAGGACATTTTATTATGAGTGTAATTTTGTTCAATGGGACCACTCGAATGCAAAATATATATTTCTAAAAGATAAATGTATTTTGGTAATATGAAATATCATGGTTTCTATGGCAACCCATTATGCTACTTAAAATAATTGGTGTGTACAAACAAAAATACTCATATCAGCAGCAACTCATCCTATAATACTAAACATGGTACCACATTAATCCCTTTAATCCCTGGACATACCAGTTTTATATATAGTCATGAATATTAATGAAAACTTAAAAAATAAGGGTAAAAAGTTTAGAAAAATAAGGGGTGTGCGTATAAAATTAGCAATATCTCACCTGCCATGGGTTTAAGTATATCAAACGTGGTGCCAAATCAATGCTTAGACATTGTACTTTAACCTTAATAAGGTATAATATGAAAAATATTTAACATGAATAGTCATGTACTTTAATCAAAACAGTAGAAATGGATGAAAAATTGCCAAAATGTCTAAGGGGTGCACTTCCAAAATTACTCATATCTCAGTAGTTAAGTGCCTTAAAGTATCAAAAATAGTAAGTGAGTGTGATCAGGAAATATCACAATCACAAACTGCAGACAATCCCATGGCATCGTGAAGAAGAACCACACAGCAATCAGTAGACACCAGGAAGACAAACAAAGTAAAGCAACCAGCTCTCTCTTTCCCATCAAGATGATTGCAAAACTAAGATGAACATAAAGTAACGCACATCAAAACATAGAACAATTACAGAATCCCACAATGGGAGTAACAATCAACATCGCATCAACAACAACAGAACAACCGCCATAGAACGGACAGCAGCCAAAACCACCGTATGGCTTAAATGCATTTTACTGGTACCAAACTTTCGCCCTAGATTCTGCCTTTGTTGAAGCACAAAAATGTTAAGCTCGCGTGGAGGATTCCTTTCTCAAACCTTGTTTTAAAATGGTGCTTAGACACAGCATGTTTACCAAATGATACAATACATAAAACACCAAATTTTATTTTTCATGAATATTGATGAAAGTAAGTAAGGGTGCAAAGATCAGGAATCGATACAATCAAGTAGCATACCTGACCCAGGATACCAACGGTAAAGTGACAAACTCACAGTTAGATACCACAAACGAGAGCCAAGAGGTCAGCCCTTTCCCAGCAGGTGACCACAAAGCACATAGAAACAGACGCGCACAAAGACATAGCAAACATAAGACAGAACAAAAACATAAAAGATCCACAAAAGAAGTACCGCCTTGGAACGGTCAGTAAAATATTTTACTGGAAGGCTTAAACCGGTTTAACGGCGCCAACCAAACATGAGAAATTAGAGAAAAAAAATCAGGAAAATTAAGGAGGTATACCTACAAAATGAATCATATATAATCTTTCAATTGCCCCAGAGTAGTAAATTTGGTACCATATAAAACAGCATAATCTAGATTTTTCATGTGCCAAAACAAAAGTTTAAGATTTATAGCAGCTGAGATATGAGTAATTTGTAGGTACACTGCTATAAATTTTGTATTTTTGTCTAGTATTGTTACTGGTTTCATTAATATTGATCTTAAACACATAGATAATTGTTACATTTGCCCACTAGGTTAAAGAGCTATGCCTAGATTTAAAGTAAGTATGATGTTTGCTCTAAGGCAGTTAGCAGCAGAGATATTGGCAATTTTGTAGGTATACCCCTTTATTTTTCGGCGATTTCTCCCCTGATTCTAATGCATATAATTGAGCCGTGACATGTGATTTCTAACAATATGGCATTTTGACATGATTATACTCAGACAAGCATATGCAGCCTCCTTTAAAGCTTAGAAACTCCAAATGATGTTCAGCCAGTAGCTTAACACTCATAGAATATTCAAGCGACAAGCAAAAGGCCCTGATCAGACTGCGCGTATGCGCAGGCTAGTCTGAGCCTTTGCTGGTCGCACATACCACATTGTTGGAAATCTCATGCTGTGGCTCATATTATCATTGAGATTACGGACTGTGTCGTAGCAATAAGTTGGCACCATATTTGCTTTTTAGAGCTATAAGTAGTTGAGTTATGGGTAATTTTGTAGGTATATCTCCTTAATTTTCAAGTATATTATTCAAAAATCTCATGGTTTCATCAACATTCATGAATATTATAGTGTGATTATTTGCATATTTGATAAACATAATGATGTCTTAGCTTTAATTTAAAACCAAGTTTGGTACTCTAGGGCACTTGGCAACTGAGATATTGTTAGACTTATATGTTCACCCCTTTGATTTTTCTGTGATTTTTCATTCATTTGTAATGTTTTAAATAAAATTCATGAATATTCACGTCAAATATTTTCACAACTGACCTTAAGGGAAAAGTATTATGTCTCGGCATTGATTTGGCACCAAGTTTGGTACACTAGAACACATAGCAAGTGAGATATTGGTAATTTTAAACGTACACACGTTATTTTTGTTAAAGATTTTTCTCTCATTTCTTAAGTTTCATTGACATTCATGAATACGGACATTAGATTATTTGTTCATCAGCTACCAAATAGAACTACTGAGTCCAGGCGTTAGTTTGGTACCAAGTTTAATATTCTAGGATGAGTTGCTGTTGAGATATGAGTATTTTGGGTATGTACACCTAATTCTTTAAAGTCGTATACTGGGTTGCTATGGAAACCATAATTTTATATAACCAAGGCACTTTTATTTTGAGGACAACATTTTTGGATACAAATTAACCCTATGGTTATTTGCTCATTGATAATTTTTTATTACAATTCATGAATATGCAAATAGGACCACTGGACGAAAGGGCTGATCAAATTGTATCACTGGTGCTATAAAAAATGCAACAATGGTAGTTTGATGATGTTTGGGGCTGAAATATATTTTCGTATGTTTTTATGAGGTTTACCTCATTAATTTTGTAAGATTTTCATAGATATTCATGAAAATGCAAATAAGATGATTGACTTATCTGACTACAGGAGGAAAAGCATGTATCTCTTCTTAATTTGACACCAATTTTAGTGCTCTAGGATAACTTGAACCCTTCATAGGATTGAATTTGTAGGCCTATCCCCCCCCACCCCCAAAATATCAAGAATCATATAAAGAATTTCCATGGAAACCCTGCATTTTCACATAGCCAATACTAACTTTTTATGACAACTTCGTTTCGCATTCAGAGGGTCCCAATGAACAATTTGGCACCCATTAAAAAATGTCCTGGGGTGCAAGGTAACCTAAATAGGATGCCATTCACATGGGGGGATATTTACGAAGTGTGAAATTTGCGGTTCAACAAATCTGTGCCCGTTATATAGTGTTCACGTGACACAAAGTTTCCAAAATAATGCGGGGGGGGGGGAGTAGGGGTAATAAATTTGTAAAAAATAATGGAAAAGTCTAAGAAATCATCGATGTAAAATAAGAAGAGTAGGGTTTTTGGGTGTGTGCTTTATCCAATACATGATCATAACAATGCGTTATTAATTAATAAATTTGATATCTAAACAAACAGGATAAAAGCTGCAAAATATTAGTAGATTTAGTTGTCTGCCTATTTACAAAAATAGTTCAAACGAGCGAGCAAGGCAGTACAAGTGTGTAATTAAACTGACTTGAGTGTTCAGTGGCATATGATTTCTGTCGTATTTCAAAATACGTGGGTCATCCAATAAGTTCTGACAATGGTCTCATATCTCAGAAACTGTTATTGAAATCAGAATTCTATTACCCATTGCATGTGGCCATGGGTGTTGCCTATTCATGTTTGAAATATGCTGTTTTTATCACAATTTGATCTTATGCTACATAAATTTGTAAACAACACTGTGACATGGCAACAAAAAATCCCGTTTTTAACTAATTTTTGCTGGGAGTAGGGTAAGTTAAAGATGCAGTATGTTTCTTTGGAAAGTTATACTAGTGATTGGTGATGTTGTCCGAATGCATAATTGACCCAAAAAGCAAATACCACAATGACATTAACCTAGTTGTTTTGAACGTTATTGGTTGCTAGGAAAGAACAGCAAATTACATTTTTGCCTCACTTTAAGCGTTAATTATAATATAGATATTTTGAAAACTTTAAAAGCCATTAAGACAAATTTGCGTATTAATATATACATGTTTCGATAAATCTGTACTATAGTCTTCTTAACTCAGAGAAAATTATAACTCAATAATTGCTATATACCAAATATAATACACTATTAGTACAACCCATTTTTAAGGAAAAAAATCTTGCAAATCGGTGATATGTCATAATCAAAACCCTGCTTACAGCACAGTCGCAAGCTAAATCATTATTTATGACGTTCAGAATTAACATACATAATGTCTCTATTTATCCGTATAAAAACTTTTAAAGAGGAGTTTGTAATTTCTTAGAAATTTGGGCAAGTATACAGCATACAGTGTCCCGTCCATGACCCTTTACCTTGTGTTCTTTAGTTGCCTAGCAACTATTGCGATTGCAGCATAGAACATATTTGAGCAGGTGATTCAATTCCCTATATTCTAAATAACATGTGGAGATTATTGAAACACGTCATAGAGAAATAGGTTTTGTTTTATGGGGTCATTTTTAGCACCTATTGGATGACCCTCGTATGATAATAATAATAATATAATTATTATATCCATTATTTTTAATATATGGCAAAATCACTGGACCATTTACTATAAATCACAGTGACCTACATTTATTTACAGGTAGAATGTTTGGCCCGAAAGCATATCCATTGGTTTGAAAATAATACAGTAAAATCACTGAGTCATGAAATAAAGGTCACAATGATTTCTGGGGAGAAATGTTGGGTCATACTAACTCATTATTCTTAAGTATGATGGTACATATGCAATGGTTTGAAAGCGAAATCACTGGCCCATTAAATATAGGTCCATGGTCTACATTTATTTTGGACTCAAATATTAGGTTCTACTGACTCAAAATTTGAAAACATCATTTTCATATTGCCCATGGCCTTGAAGGTATAAGTCGAAATCACTGAACCATGAAATAAAGGTCACAGTGGTCTATACTTATTTTGGAGTCAAACAATGGTTCATTCGGACGCATTATACTAAAGTATGATGATCATGTATCACGTTCCCTTGAAGGTATTAGGCGGAATCAGTCAGTCATGGTGTATAGGAGATGAATAATAGAAAATGATTTGGACGGACGGACGGAATGAAGCACAACCCAAATCCGAATGATATGTATATATTATCATTCTGAAGTAATCATAGCTTGGCAATGTTGATAAACTCTTTGGTAGAGTAAACTCACTCGTGCAAGCAGCAACAGTCCAGATAAGCCTTGACAATGCTATAGATAGGGCAAAGATATAGGACATATGAGTTATCACTTCTATATATATAAATGAGCCGCGACATGAGGTTTCCAACAATGAGGTATGTGCGACCAGCAAAGCCTCATATCAGCCTGCGCATACGAGCAGTCTGATCGGAGCCTTTGCTAGTCGCTTGAATATTCTATGACTGGTAAGCTACTGACCGAACATCATTTGGAGTCTCTAAGCTTAAAAAGAGGCTGCACAGGTTTGTCCGAGTCTATTCATATCAACATGCCACAGTGTTGGTAATCACATGTCTCGGCTCAAATATAGAGAATACTAGGTGAGTGTCTTTTGATATCAAGTTTACCAGGCAAGGCTTTGAGAATGCTTGTTGACATCGCGAGGCTTGCCGAGCGATTCAACATGCGTTCTCAAAGTCGAGCCTGGTAAACTTGATATCAAAAGACGCGAACCTGGTATTCTATTTATCAGAACACTCTTCAAACTAGCGATTATGACGTAATTTTTTATTTTTGTGTTGATTCAGCGTCAGCAGCGACGTCATACAAAAGTGCAACGTCATCATGACCTGATAAAGGTAACATGCCGTGAGATAGGAAACGTTTATTAGGTTATGTTGAAACAATGCAGTTAATATTAGGGGTGACTGATAAGTAAACATATACACGCTGTACACCATGATACAGATTTTGAATACACAATGGAAACAGATCGTGAAAAAGTCAAAGTTCAAAAGGGACCTGGGAGCAACATTGGACCAAAACTGAATTCTAATGCACATGCTTTTGTAACGCGACATCTGATTGGATGACGTCAAAAATTTGCGACAGTATATCGCAGGATATACTGTCGCAAATTTTTGTCCGAAACAGTTTGACGTCATTAATTACGTCACATTTCGTTGGATGACGTGCGGCTTTATGCGGCTTGCAACGTTCCAATTCGAGACGAAACTGCAGAGGTGCATTAGAATGGGCTCGCGCGTTACCATAAAACTAAATTTCCGACCGTATATCCGACGATATACGTCCCCAAATGAAACTTTTGAATACAGTTATCCCCTAAATTTACAGAATATATAAATAATAAAGTAAATAAGGCAAACAGAAAAGATGCTTTTTGCTGAACATTCACATTCATGGTTAAAGACATGTTCTTGAACAGTTATGAATCTGTCGTTAGACTCCATTAATTGTGTGCCTCTATTTTATGATCACCTATGTTTAAGAAAGATACAACATGCAGCGTCGTGTGACAAGACTAAGTTATGAGAGAGACTTCGTGTTTTCTCTTTCTGACAATAATCAAGCTGATGTTATTGAAGCATTTAACTCCACCTCAAGATATCTAGATGACTTGCTTAATATATATAATCTTTATTTCGAACAAATGGTAGATCAGATATATCTTACTGCACTTCAGTTAAATAAGGTTCATTACTCTGACACTAGTACTGAAGCCCCCTTTTTAGACTTGTCCATAACAAATAGCATAGTTTCAGCTAAATATTATGATAAAACAGTTGATTTTATTTTTGAAATAGTTAATTTCCCATTTCTTGATGGAGATGTTCCTCGCTCCCCTTCCTATGGTGTATATGCTTCGCAGCTTATTCGTTTTGTGAGAGTATTTCTAATGTTAGTGACTTCAACAGCAGAAATCAATTGTTGACTGCTAAGTTATTAAAACAAGGTTATCGATATCATAAAATTCGAAAATCATTTTCTAAATTCTACCATAGACATTCAGAGTTGATTGTTAAATTCAATATTGGTTTAAAAACGCTTTTGCATCAGGGCATATGTCTGGTTGTAAGCCCAATCTATGGTTTCCTCTTTAATTGCACGACGGTGGGTGAGGACTCAGACTCAGTGATGGCCTTGACGTAAAGCTTTCATTCGTGGGTTGATGCCCGATGCTTGCATTTGTCAACTTGAGGGTTTCTTTAGCTCTGACTATTTGAGACGCGTGCGCTTTTTTCTTTGTTTCATCATAATGTGTTCATTTGATTATATTGTTTCCCTGTGATGATACTTTGCATGAGTTAGGATGCCGCCATGCGAGCTAAATATTTTTAGTAAAATGCATTTAACTCCCCCAATTGCTTAGGCTGATGTCCATTCTAAGAGGGCGATTCTGTTAGCATTGATTAATTGCATTCGTGTAGCTCTCATTACGCAGTTACGCACATGCGTAATAAAATATTAACCTTCAAGGGAGATCAGCTAATGTGGTAAAAGTGATTTTCCATGCAATAAGGAACTGCTCTTAAAGGAAAAAATTCGCTCCCTCTGGGAGCAAATTTTTTCCTGTTAGAGAAGTTCCCATTTTTCAAAGGGACGTAACTTAAGACAATCGCTACCAGGTCAAGTAGGCTCCCTTTGATGTGCGTAACTTTTTCAGCGTTCTGGCTACGCCATTGAATTGTTTATTATTGCTCCCATTGTTTGTGGTTCTGCGTTGGTTCTTGTTTTGTTTGTATTTAGTATCCTTTCTAGTTTTGCAATCATCTTGATGAGGAAGAGAGAGCTTGTTGCGATACAATGGCGTAGCCAGAACGCTGAAAAAGTTATGCACATCAAAGGGAGACTCTTCAATTGCGTCCCTTTTCAAAGTGGGTACTTCTATTAAAGGAAAGAATTTGCTCCCAGAGGGAGCTAATTCTTTCCTTTAATAGCAGTTCCTTATTAAATGGAAAATTACTTTTACCACATTCTGTTACCTCCCTTGAATGTTACTATTTGTATTACACATGTGCGTAACTGCGTATTGGGAGCTACGCCAATGCGTTACTTTAATTGTCTTCCTCGCGATGCCGTGGGTTGGTCTACAGTGTGTTATTGTGGCATTTCCTAATCATACTCACCTACTTTTTTGTAAAATGTTTAAAACATTTGTCATATGAAGATAAACTGAAAACACTAGGTTTAGACTTAAAGACTTATCTATATATGAGTAGGTTTTGGTCTTATGTTGTGTCTTTGGTCAGGCCCACTGGGGTTTAACTGTTGGATTTTTTTTTTTGCTCCGGTATTCAGTTGTATGTACTGTTGAGTCCTTATCTTTCTTTTATCTCCATTTTTATATCTTGATTTGTATGTACTAGGAGATGATGCATCGATAAGTTAGGGACCTTTCATGCAAACCAAACATCTATGTGTCTTGATCAACATCAGAGTTAAGGGTGAGGTTGGTACTGTTAAACATGTTTAAGCCCCCAGTCTTGCTGACCGTTCCAAGGCGATGCTTCTTTTGTGGATCCATTTTGTTAGTTATGTCTCATGTTTGTCTTTACCATGCTGTCTTGTCTGTTCCTTGCAGCCTTGTGGTCACCTGCTGGGAAAGGGCTGACCTCTTGGCTCTCTTCTGTTTTGTGTTATGTCATTTTCCCATATATGTGTCTTGATCCACATCAGAACTAAGGGTGAGGTTGGTACCGTTAAACATGTTTAAGCCCTCCAGTATTTTTTTACTCACCGTTCCAAGACGGTGCTTCTTTTGTGGATCCTTTTTGTTATTTATGTTCCATATTTGTCTTTGTTATGCTGTCTTATCTGTTCTATGAAGCCTTATAATCACCTGCTGGGTAGGTTCTCTTTTGTGTTTTTGTCACTTTTCCATATGGTGTCTCGGGACAGATATATTACTTGATTGTATCGATTCCTGATATTTGCTTTCTTTACTTTGCCTAGTCTAGAATACAGAAGAGAAAGAGCTGTCATGATCCATAGACGGATGGCTGAGAATGGGTTTGCTCGCCCCCCCCCCCCTAGGGAATTTTGCAGACATATCCTATCTTGTAGAGAATTGAAAGCCGAGTCTTTTAAAAAATGTTTGCACTCTGCTCCGGGGCGTTAGTCTGTAAGAGCCTGTAACATACGTTACTTAATCAAACTAAGAAAAAGTAAATTGAAAGTTTGGGCTACAAATTAAAGACATTAAAATATTTATTTTTAAAAATCACTCATATAGTCTGCATACTAGATATCTTAACTATATATGACAGCCATTTGAACAAAATTGCCGCTTCCTAAGGTGTCATATGCGTTACATAAATCAGATAACCCATTGAAATTTGCAAGTGTGGCTAACATCATTTACATTCACAAAATCTCTGTGTGTTTTGCAAAATGTTTTTAACCATGTCTAACTAGCTTATGCAATTGGCTAACAGAAAAATTAAAGTTTGTTTCCCTAGCTTGAATATTTTTTCTGGAATAAGCAATTAAACAACCCTACCCCTACCCAGTTTTAAGGTGAAATGTTTGGTATAAAAACTAAAGTAAAAATAGTTAAAAATATTTGCAGTTGATGAATGTGTTTCATTGCTTGGGATTTATTTGCTTATATGAAAAGACTCATAAATCTGCAAGATTGTTGCAAAATTTTCAATATCAGAGGCGGTAACATATGTTACCTGATGTAATAAATGGGCAAGCTCATTGTCTTTACGTAAGATATGCCTAAAAATGTTTTAATCTCCTCAAGGGAATTTTGCAGACATATTCCTTCTTATAGTACAATTCAAGCTGCATCAAATAAGGGATGTTTGCACTCTCTATGTTGGGGCGTTAGTCTGAAACAGCGTGTTACATGCGTTACTATATCAAATAAAGGAAATGTAGTTTGAAAGTTTGAGCTAAAATTGTGAAAAAACTTGCAGCTGTTGGATATCTTACATTGTTTAGGGATTTTAAACTGTCTCCTATGATAAAGACTTATATATCTGCTAGTTGTCATCAAGTTTTAAAGATCAGAGAGCGTTACATATGTTAGTGTGATAAGTAAAATCATCAAACAGTATTTTGACATCAAGCTGAGTAAGGGCCTGCTCCATCCTAGTCCCCTTTGGAATTCTGCAGACAAATTACATCTTATGTATCTATTCAAGGTGCATTTAATAAGAAATGTTTGCACTCTGTAAGTCAGGGGGTTAGCCATTAACAGCTTGTTACATATGAGACTTTATCAATTTGAGAATAAGAAATTTGAATGTTTGAGCTACTAAAAGAAGACATTAAAATTATCTTATAAATTGACATTCTTATAGTCTTTATACTGGATGTCTTTACTTCATATGGAAGCTGTTTAACATTAATACGGCTAACTGTGGTGTTATGTGCGTTACATGAACCTAATTATAATTTAAAAGCTATAATTGTGGCTATCGTCATTTAGTTAAACAACTTCTATGACTTGGTTTCAAACTGGTTTATTAGATTTTACAAACATATACTCAATTGATGAATAGGAAAAACCAAGTTTGCTTTTCTATCTTAAATATATTGTCTTATAGGAGCTAATACACAGCCCTACTCCCAGTTTTACAGAGAAGCGAATTTTGTTATTACAGTTTAAGTGATTACAGCATGATGATATTTTTCATTTTCTTAGTCTGTCTTGTCATTAAGTTTAAGATCAGGCCACTTAATGTGTACTTATAAGTCTTTGGTGCCAAAACACTAGAAATTATATTCATTTCTGATTATCAAGCCCATGGACTGTTTTTACAGATGTTATCAATGACCTTTTGGACACATTTTCTAATATGGTGCATATAATGCTAAATATAGAGCCACAAATAGAAAAGATAGTTTTTCATTTTTACAAGAAAATACAATAAATGAAATGGTCCAACTATTTCTCATCGATTTAACACTCATGTTAAACGTTTGTCGTTGTCTGCCTCTGTGGTAATCATTATTATCACACGCCTCCATGCAGCTAGTAAAATCATCACACAATATTTCAATCATTTACTGTTATTCAATTTTACCACCAGTCCACTCAAAATTGATGAGCCATTATCAACTTTCCAATTTTGCCATTTATGGCTTGGAACATTCGGAAACTGGTATGAATTCCTAATAGTTGGCTATTTGAGTATGTGTTTCAAGTGATACTCTGCAAGTAGGAGAAAGACTAAAGCTCTACAAGGAGGAAAACTATGCCATTAAGAGCAATGAGTACCTGGACTGATGTACCTTGATATTTCTGTGATAAAGAATCATATCTTAGCTGGTTAACTTTTATAAATGTAGCCTTTCCATACATGCAACCCACATATTTTCATCTAATAATGTCTCTGCACTTATTATCTTTCCCCAAGCATTCAAAAACTTATTTGAAGTCTTAGTACTTCTGAAGTGCTGAAACCGAAGTAACTCTTTCCCTTCAGATAAACGAACTAGATGTATCACAGCAGGTAAAGCAATGAAATGCAGGATGAACAGAGCGCAAATAGACCCTTTCAATTCAATGATTCGCTAAGTTTCTAAAATAAGAGCGCTTATTAAAGGATGTAACATATATAACTTGTCATAATAAATGAGCAAGGGCATTATCGTGACATCCTTTTTGATTACACAGTCAGAGGCAAGTGTTTTCAATTTCAGTGTTTTCAATGGATCATGAAATGAGGCACCTTATCAACTTGTTTACTCTGTATAAATCTTCCATAGAGCATAATACAGAACTACTGGTTATCCCATTCTACCTATAGTCCACTTTCCTTCTTTTGAATGCAACAGCTAATGATATGGCTGTAAATACTGAGAAATCATAGGTTTTACATTATTTTAAGACATGCTTTAATGTACTGACATAAAAAAACAACCTACTGCAAACATAATTGATGGCAATGTCCAACTTAATATTCTTTCCCTTATACCAGATAACTTTCAAGGTGTAACAGAAATTGTTTCAGACGGTCTGCAAAACCATCAAGAGTCAACATTGTAACTAAAGAAAACTTATAAAGTTCTTTGGGCGCAGCAAAATACTATTGATCTAAGACCTGAGGACTTAAGCACCAAAAGACTGGATAGGTTCCATGGCAAATGATGCAAAAAAGCAGCCTATCAAATTTCTGTTTGACCAATGTCAGTAATTTTAAAGTATTCTTAGAGGTACACGGTAGAGACATAGATTTTGCAAAATCAGAGCAAAGTTATCATTTGACTAGCATGGATGCAGATGCAGCTGCAGTTAGATTGCTTTTGCCACTTCACAGAAAGAGATATATACCAGAGTCTTACTCCATTGTATGCATATATGTGAAATGGCATTAAACCCATATTTAATCAGGTGTTTGATCTCATGACACTGACATGCTGTGTCTGCTTTTGAAGAATGCTAAGGATTCAAGTTTGGCTGAGTCAAGTTGTTTGACGCTGGCACTGGCCACACATACAAAGAAAATTAAGTCTTTTGATGGCAAAAGAGGAGGATCACACGAAAAGCTTATAAGTGATGTTTGTCACAATTACCAATTTTAAAAAGTAATCTTAATTAATGTAACACATATAACACCATAGGAAGCTGTATATTTGTTAAAAAATCTTTTCTTATGTATCAAAGGTATTCAGCATGCAAACTACATGAATAATTCAAATAAATAGATAGTTTTATGTCTTCTTTCTGTTGCTCAGACTTTCAATTCATTTATTCTTAAATTGATATGGTAACATACGTAACATACCATTACAGGCTAAACCCCTAGTTAATGGAGTGCAAACATCTCTTATTTGATGCAGCTTGAATTGTTCTTTAAGGTAGGATATGTCTGCACACTTCCCAAAGGGGTGGAGAGGAACAGGATTGTACTCAGTTTACAGTCCTAATACAATGCCATGATTCTACTGGTTGTGATGAAATGGGTGATTATTTTGCCATAGAAGCAGACACAATGATAGACATTGTGAGGCTGACTTGAATAAAGATTGTTTTTGAATAATTTTATTTAATAGGAATATTTATTAAATTGCGTCATTTAAATGAGAACTATTATTTTCTATCTATATGTCTATATATTTTAATATTATAGGCATAAGGAAATTTGTGATTAAAAAGGTTATATATAACATAGGTAACACAATTCCATAGGCTTGTTATCAGCAATGACTGTAATTACTAAGACTAAGGCACCAGAGGCTAGAGATTAATAGGAAAACATGTGAAAAACGGTATTTTTCTGAAATATCATCTCTTACTTCCAAGAAAATTTCCTAGCTCATTCATTATGCCATGTAACATACACTACATACTTTTATAAGTACTCTGATCCTGATGTCAAACTTGCAAATGTATGATTCTTTATTGCATTAGCAAGACAGTGCCAAAAATGTAAGATATCCACGAGCGTCAAATATTTTCATATATTTTTCTTCAATAATAGATACCAAAATTGGATACTTAAAATTGGGGGTAGTGTTGTTTAATAGCTGATATAAAACAATGTATTTGAGATAGAAAAGCAAACTTTGTTTTTTCAATTAGTCAAATGAGTATTTTAGTAAACTAAGATTTAACACACTTGTAAAAATGCACAAATTGTCTGTAAAATGAATGATGTTAGTCACGATTTCAACTTTCAAAGGGAAATTTAATCTATGTAACGCATATAACACCATTGAAGGCTGAAATTTTGTTTGAAATGCTGCTTTTATGTAGCTTAGGCATCCAGCTTGCAAACTACATAAGAGATTTGAATAATTAGATGGTTCAATGTCTTCTATCTGTAGCTCAAACTTTCATTTTGATTTTTTCCTTAGTTTGTTACAGTAACATATGTAACAGGCTGTCAGAGACTAACGCCCCGGAGCACAGAGTGCAAACATCTCTTAAAAGATGCGGCTTGAAATTTTCTTCAAGATAGGATATGTCTGCAAAATTCCCTAGGGGGGGGGGGGAGCAGGACCTTTTTAGCTCGAAGTCTACCAAGTATATAAAACCATGCACGGCATTGATAAGGTTGAGAAAGACAAGTTCATCACAATGAATAGATACGCAGCAACACGTGGTCATTCATTAAAATCGTTTTAGAAAAGGCCACGTGCATTTGTCAGGACAACACATAAGTTGTGGACAACTGAGACATACATGTAGTAAATGCACCCTCCCTAAATGCGTTTAAAAGCCGACTGAGCCAGTTCTGATGAGATAACCCATACAAGTTCAATCTATCCTGCTACGTACCAGGACAACGTATTCCTCGACTTTTCGCTTACTGTAAAGGCGGCACCTCATGAATGCGAAATTAGGACTAGTCAACCTTAGGTATACAGGGGTGACAACCTTCGTCATAACGTTGATCTCGTAAACACGTAGAACGGCGCCATTTTTGTTTTGTAAGGTAAGATTTTCCCTTCGTTAGACTATACAAATCAGTATCTGTGCAAACTAAGCAGTGCATGCGGTGCCTACCATCACTCTTGAACAGAATATATAATGGTCACGCCCAGAAGTGCTCTTGCCTTTGTAATCATTCGCCCACAAATATCGAAGCGGAAGACACAAGGATGATTTTAGCGGAGATGTAGTATACACATTTATAAAAATGACATATTTTACAGCTTGTATCACCATTCTTACCAATATTTGTGTGATTGTAGTCACCAGTTCTCCTTGACTATCATTCATAATCATTATTTGCTGATGGAAAATCAAAGGAACATTCAAAGTGCCAATTTTGATCTCGTAAACACTTATTTTGGCATAGATGTCGGACACACTTATGACGGGATCGATGTAACTGCGTAGATGTCGTATACACTTTTAGCCCAAAAGGACATGCATGTTGACGACAAAACGGAGATATGATATTCTGGACCCAGTCATGAATATTAGTTCATTTTTTTTGACGCTTAACTCACTCGCTAGAGAGCCTATCTAACTATCTTGTGGTACTGCCTACGCCCTTGCGAATTTTTTGGCAGGCACCGAGGGTTATGATAAAGAATAAAAGATGAATGAATTGTATTGAGTCTGGGTAAAGATAAAAGGCCAAAATTGCATTGAAGATCTAAAGACTTGAGGTTTTCTTTAGCTCTGACTATCTGTGAGTCATGAGCCCTTTTCTTTGTTTCATCATGGAGTGTTAATTTGATTAGAGTGTTTTCCATAATGATACATTGCATTAGTTAGATGGCCTCCATGCGAGCTGAACATTTCTTGTACTTCAACAACAGCAGAATCTAGGGCGAAGATTTGGTACCAGTAAAATGCATTTAAGCCCCCCGGTGGCTTAGGCTGCTGTCCGTTCTAAGGCAGTGGTTCTGTTGTTGTTGACTTTTTGTTTATTGTTACTCCCATTGTGGCAGTCCGTAATTGTTCTATGTTTTGTTGTACGTTACTTTATGTCCATTCTAGTATTGCAATCATCTTGATGGGGAAGAGAGGGCTGATTGCTTTGCTTAATTTGTCTTCCTGGTGTCTTGTGATGGTTGAGCGGCTCTTCCTCACGGTGCCACGGGGTTGTCTGCAGTTTGTGATTGTGGTATTTCCTGATCATACTCACTTACTATTTTTGGGGCAACTGAACATTGGTTTGGAGGGCATTCGACTGGACAGTTGCCAGTGGAAAGAAGGAGTATTTATAGTAGTCCTTGCTAGTATGAATTTGACGGAATGTCATAGAATGGCAATACCCTGAGATTCTATGTGTGGGCTACATATAGTAGGGAAGGAGCACAACCACCAGGCCATTTACAAATTTGTAGAAGAGGCAAAGGCGGGTCAGGGATCGTCTCCCTTCAAAGGTCTGCCAGTTCAACTGAGACTGCAATGAAGTGACACTATTCGTCCTGGTGTAATCATTTAAGGTCCACAAGGCTGCAGTCTTTGGACCGTTTCAACTTTATGGGTTCTATCTTTGGTATGGAGGTCCCACACTGCTGAAGCGTACTCCAGTTGGGAATGAACTAGGGATTGACAAGCCATTTCTTGGATTTGAGGGGACTTGGTTCATAAATCTGAGTGATCTGTTTGCCTTAGCGGTGATTCTGTCCAACTGAGTTTGCTGGAGATATCCACCTCAAAGTACCTGGCGCTGCTGACAGCCTTCAGCACCTGTGCATACAGTATACACTGCCCTTGAGGAGGTCACCCTCATAACCTGGCATTTGGAGTGATTAAACTCCACATGAGCCATGAAATGAGATTTCCAAAATTGTGGTATTTGCGACCAGCAAAGGCTCAGATCAACCTGCGCATGCATTCAGACTGATCAGAGCATTTGCTTGTCGCTTGAGTATTCTATGACTTTTAAGCTACTGACTGAACATCATTTGGAGTTTCTATGCATAACAGGAGGCTGCACAGGCTTGTCTGAGTCTACACTTGTCAAAATGCCACATTGTTGGAAATCACATGTAGCGGCTCATATCCCATCTAGCCTCCGATTTCTGCAGTCTGTCAAGGTACCTCTGTAGTTTTTCACTGTGCTCGAACAGCGCAGTCATCGTGTGATGGTTGTAGTTCAATATGACACTTAATAATAAACAAACATTACCCTTTTAACCGCCAGGTACACTATTTTGTGCACTCGTCGACTACAACCAACAGGGGATGACTGCACTGTTTGAGTACTGTGTTCTCTAGTCTGACTCATATCAATTTTGATTTAAAATGTAGAGAAAATGTAATCCATTGGTATATACACGTACAAATTGTATCCTCACGAGCTTTATAGTCCCAGAGAGGGAGGTCGACTCTCATTTTTTCTTCATACGTAGGCTCTATTGTTCATCCCCAAATATATCAGAAATATCAAGCATTCCAAAACACTATTTGAAATTTTACCAACCCCAAATATTACCACCCATTCAGTACCTGGACTTCAAGAAGACCCTAAAATGCATAGAAATGACCCCTTGTCAGTTTAAGGAATATCCTGGTATAGGTCTATATATTCCCTTTTCGTGTACATTGTATGGTACCTTGACATTGGCTTGGACATACATTTGTACTCTGGCCAAACTACCTACAATGAGAAAATAGTCCTAACACATACACCCACGATGTAACTAATTAAGTGAGAATGCAGAGATCAGGAATCAATACAATCAAGCGACACACCTGACCCAGGACACTACATGGGCAACTGACAAAAACACAAGAGAACTTCACATACATGCGAGCCAAGATGCCAGTCCTTCCCAGCTGGTGACCATAAGGCTGCAATGAAAACACAAAATATAAATAGCCAAAAATGATCCACAAAGAAAGCACTGCCCTGGAAGGGTCAGTAAAACCATTTTTACTGGAGAGCTTAAACTTTTTTCACGGTACTAACCCGTAACCTCACTAAGCCTCTTACCTATTTGCAAAAATAAATCAGTGTTGTCAACATGCATGTTCTTTTTACTGTCGACATACACGTCGTTTTGGGCTGAAAGTGTTTACGACATCTACGCAGTCACATCAATCCCATCATAAGTGTGTCGACATCTATGCCAAAATAAGTGTTTACGAGATCAAAATTGGCACTTTGAATGTTTCTTTGATTCTCCATCAGCAAATAATGGTTATGAATGATAGTCAAGGAGAACTGGTAACTACAATCACACAAATATTGGTAAGAACGGTGATATAAGCGGTAAAATATGTCATTTTTATAAATGTGTATACTACATCTCCGCTAAAATCATCCTTGTGTCATCCGCTTCGATATTTGTGGGCGAATGATTAAAAAGGCAAGGGCATTTCTGGGCGTGACCATTATATATTCTGTTCAAGAGTGACGGTAGGCACCGCATGCACTGCTTAGTTTGCACAGATACTGATTTGTATAGTCTTACGAAGGGAAATTCTTACCTTGCAAAACAAAAATGGCGCCGTTCTACGTGTTTACGAGATCAATGTTATGACGTAGGTTGTCATCCCTGGGTATAGGTAAACACTGAAAAGGAGGCGTGGTTTTATTCAAAAGTAACTGTATTATCTTGCGTCATAACTTCAATATAGACGCAAATTACATTATTTAGTCCTTTAAACGCATGCAAAATAACTGCATCTGAAAATGTCTATGTAACAGGCAAAGAGGCAAACATTGTGGACCCAGATCAGACTGCTCCACACTTTTTGTCTATGAGGCTTCAAATATTTTAGTGGACGACGAAAACATACATTTTGTGATTATGCGTTTTAAGGGTTAATAAATGTGAGTTCAATGTGTATACGGTTAGGAGTTTCATGAAATGCACGCACGTTTGCCGCCACAAAAAGCTTATTAACTCTTTACCAAATTATAAATAGAACCTGATTTCCCTTACTTAGCAGATGAAATAGCCGAACCACGCCCAGATATGAATATTAAAGTTGCCGCCTTTACAGTAAGCGAAAAGTCAAGTAATACCAGAGTATCAGAACACAGAACCAATCTGGTTAAAATTCGATCGTTATATTTTTCAATTAAATTTTTATCTTTGAACTACATAATTTCGTTTCCGCTCAATATCTTCAGAACAAATTGATAGAATTTCACCTAATTTTGTATAATGCATTGATATCGACAATATCTGGTTTGCGATTGTTACAAATCATTTTTCGCGCATTTGTAATAGAATTATGGCATTATGTCAGAATTTCGTTCAGAATTCCGTTTCCGTTCAATATCTTGAGAACAAATAGACAGAATTTCACAAAATTTTACATCCATTGACAAGATCTAGGTTGGGATTGTTATGCATATTTTTTGCACATTTGTATCAGAGTTATGGCCCTTGGTTGACGTCAGAATTTTTTTCCTCCCAATATCTTAAGAACGAATTAACAGAAGTTCGCCAAATTTTATCTATGCATTCATATTGACAAGATCTTGGTTGGGATTGTTACGCGTATATTTTCGCACATTTGTAACAGAGTTATGGCCCTTGATTGACGTCAGAATTTCATTTCCCGCTCAATATCTTGAGAACAAATGGATATAATTTCACCAAAAAAATGTATGCATTCATATTAAGAAGATTTAGGTTGGGTTTTTCGCAAATTTGTAACATAGTAATGGCCTTGGTTGATATAAGGATTTCATTTCCGTTCAATAACTTAAGAACAAAGGGACCGAATTTTGCCAAATGTGTATATGCATCGATATTGACAAGATATATGTGTGTGTTTTTTTTGCAAATTATCAGCAGAGTTATGACCCTTGATTGATGTTGATTGGGAGTTTTATGCACACTTGGCTTTTTTACAGCATGACAACCGCTGCAGCGGGGCTATTGTCGAATACTCTGACGATTCAAGTTTTCATAACATGCGTGCGATCTATGCAAAGAAAGCAAGGAGGTTGGTTGTCCGGAGAGTAACGACGATCGTGCTTTTTTCTCTCTCGTAAAACAGGCGTTACACTGCTCAGTGGCTCCAAGCGGCTATATTGGCTGCTTCCACTGCGTGCAATATCGTGAATTTTTCTCTCTAAAAATGAAAACCAGCAGTCTGGGGCTGCGGCTGGTTTGCCAGAAGAAATCGTATTAATAGACTTTTCGCTTACTGTAAAGGCGGCGACTTTAATATTCATATCTGGGCGTGGTTCGGCTATTTCATCAGCTAAACAAGGGAAATCAGGTTCTCTTTATAATTTGGTAAGGAATTAATAAGTTGTTTGGGTCGCGCAAACGTGCGTGCATTTCATGAAATCCTAACCATATACACACTGAACTCACATTTATTAACCCTTAAAGCGCATAAACACAAACTGTATGTTTTTGTAGTCCATTACAATGTTTGAAGCCTCATAGACAAACAGTGTGGGCCCAGATCAGACTGCTCTTGTAGGAGCAGTCTGATCTGGGTGCACAGTGTTTGCCTCTATGCTTATGTTAAATAGACATTTTCAGATGCAGTTATTTTGCAGACGTTTTAAGCCTAAATAATGTTTTTTGCGTCTATACTGAGGTAATGGCGCAAGATGATACAGTTACTTTTGAATAAAACCACGCCTCATTTTCAGTTTTCACCTATGTCTAAGGTTGACCAGTCCTAATTACGCATTCATGAGGTGCCGTCTTTACAGTAAGCAAAAAGTCATATTATACGAAGAATTCGGTAGCAGTAAAATGAAATGAAGGGGCAATCACTTTCCAATTGTCACAATTGATGTACGAAAAAGGCTTCATATTGAGTTAAACCCACAAACATATAATCCTCAATAGTGTGTTTTATTATGATTTACAACGGACAACAAAACTACAAAGCGTTTGTAAAATTTTCTAAGAGATCATAATTAGGGTCCAATTTCAAATAATTTACCAAGCCAATATAAGCATAAATTGTTTTAGACCAAAGGTTCAGAAATTTATTGAGCAAACTCCATAAAGCAATATTACCAACGATCGCTGTTTTATGGAGTTTAATAAAATAATCCGAAATAAAAGTGGGAGCGCATTTGTATATGGCATAAAAGTGTCTTATAGTTACTGTGTGAGCAGACGTATATATATATTTTATTCAGTTTGGATAATTATATGAAATTTGGAATTCCTATCATGTTTATGCTGCTATATGAGTTAAACCATGTTGTTTTAGGGACCGAAAGGATGCATTTGCCTTTGGAACATATGCAAAAATTGATTTTTGCATATGTTCCAAAGTGAAACGGCCACTCAAAAAAGACAAAACAAAGATCTTAAAGACAAATGGTAGCTTAATGCAGGTCGAAAGAATTGCAGAATGCTCCCCTTGGAGCATTCTGCAATACTTCTGACATGCATTAAGCAAAAATTGATTGTTCAAACTGACCTAATCCCTGGTATCAGTAATAAAACGCGGGGTAGATTTACAGTACGAAAACCTGTGTAAAACGGCCACTCTCAAAAATACAGAAAATTGGTTGTCAAGACCAATTATCGCTTAATGCATGTCAGAAGTATTGCAGAATGCTCCAAGGGGAGCATTCTGCAATTCTTTCGACCTGCATTAAGCTACCATTTGTCTTTAAGATCTTTGTTTTGTCTATTTTGAGTGGCCGTTTCACTTTGGAACATATGCAAAAATCATGTGCGGATCCAGAAAGTTTTGTCAGAGGTTGCCCAAATTTGATAATGTTTTTTTAGGTGATGAGGGGATAGAGGATCCAAATACCACTATAATGGGCCATCATCGGCTCGCCAGCGAAACGCCATTTGCGTTTCGCTGGCGGGCCGATAATATGGCGTTTCGCTGGCGGGCCGATGATGGCCCAACATTGAATGCTGGCTTTAAGGTAGCTTTGTGGTTTTTCAGGGGATCCAGACCAGTATTGCGAAGGAACCCTATATTTTTTGTGATTTTTCAGGGGGGTCCAGACCCCCTGTCCCCTCTCTGGATCCGCACATGAAAAGTGCATGAGCATACTTAAAAAAAAATATGGAAGTATAAACCTGAGGCTGACACTTGCAGTTTACGTTTGCTTTGTAGAATGGACCAGCACACGAACTCTTTGTACTTATCACAAGGTTTTGTTTGATTTGATTTGATTCTTTACGTCCCATCAACAATCTTTCAGTTATATAGGGACGGGCCTGCCTGGGTTGAACCAGTTCTAAGCTAGGATTAATGTTCTTGCTCAAGGACACAACGCAGTGACACCGGTGTGGCTGGAACCCGGGGTCTTTCGGTCTCGAGTCAAGCACTCTATCACTGAGCCACTGCACTACCAAATTTTGCGTACAGCTACAAAATGGTGTGTAGCTCCGCAAATAATAAACGGAAACTTATGCAAAACTTTCCATTCGTTCAATTATTCGTAGTCTCCATTTTTTGGTGCCATTAAATAATAACTAATGACTTACATAGCGCACTTATTAGTATGTGAACACATTTTGGACACATAAATTCCCACAGGCTAGCCAGAAATTGGCTGGTACTAAGCTAGGTTTTGAATTTAAAGGCTCCAATTGAGTCAGAATGAACTACAATACCTAGAAGTGATAATTCCAAATGAAAAATATCATATAGAAAATTAATAGTTGTAAAGAACTTGTTCATAGAATGGATCACAATAAAACGAAAACATAGTATATGTTGTGCCCTCGTCGACTGCAACCAATCCGCGTTGACTGCGCTGTTCGAGTACAGTGGTTCTCTAGCGTGACTCTAAACCGAGCGAAACATGCAAACTATGAAAACTGTGCAGTTTTGCACCGGTTTCCTATTTTGTATATTTCTTGCGATTGTGACAGCATTTTTGTGGGAGTATGGAGGGGGTAGGGATTTATGTCAGCTCATTGTTGAGAGTATTGACAGAGTGCACCTGGATTTTCATTGCCCTAGGCATGTACTGAAAGGCATATCTATCCGCAAAACGAATACCAGCGATTAGGCTGCACCATCATTGTTAGACTGGCTACTAACTTATTAATTACTCAAAAACAAAAAATACTTTCTTGACTCCTCAATCTAGCTGAGAAAATACAACTCTGATGGAAAAACAATCCTTGGATTATTTCTCTTGATAAATGTAAATGTTACAAACATCTTTAAAAATTTATGAACATACGACAGGGAGCCAGTCTACATCATTGTAAAAAATAAATATCAATTTTAGCGGAAAGCTCTGCCCGCGATTTGTATATTCAGCATTATGTTTCATCTTTTTTACCAGTAAGCTAACAGCAAAAAGTGTGTGTGTGGGGGGGGGGAGCTATATATGCTGCCACCCCTTTTGCTGCTAACTAACAATTATCCTACTGCTGAAACAAAAGTCATGACAACGTTTCTCCAGTGATAAAAGTTAAAACATTTCTACTTGTTATTGCCCCCCAAATTAAAACAGTCGAACAGAACATAGTTTTTAAATCAAACGAAAGGCTATATGAAAACTTTGTAAAAAGTAACTACTAATTGTTTTCACAGTTTTGAAAAAAGCAGAAAAAGTAAATTTGAAAGATTTAAATCCCTTAAAAATTGTGGTTTTCGACAATAAAATACAATGTTCAAACTGACCTAATCCCTGGTATCAGTACGCGGTGTAGATTTACGGTACGAAAACCTGTGTAAAACGGCCACTCTCAAAAATACAGAAAATTGGTTGTCAAGACCAATTATCGCTTAATGCATGTCAGAAGTATTGCAGAATGCTCCAAGGGGGGCATTCTGCAATTCTTTCGACCTGCATTAAGCTACAATTTGTCTTTAAGATCTTTGTTTTGTCTATTTTGAGTGGCCGTTTTACACAGGTTTTACTGAACTTTTTCTACAAATTTGCAGTGGAAATCTAGGTGCACTAAAACATTCAAATTCTACACTGTAAAACATTCGTGTGTTTAACACCAAAAATACTAAGCATTCAAGACGCAACAATGAGTGCCTCCAGTGAGCCCCGAACCAGCGACCCCTCGATCTCAAATCTAAGTGTAATAGCAAAACATATCTTTTAAACTTTAAGAATGTGCTATTAAACATGCTTGCTGCTCATTTTTGAAAGTACTCATCAAGTGCATACGATTTCAACTGCATGCACAAATACATAGCAGGACAAATATGTGCTTATAACGCGTACTATGCATGAATACATGTTTTGAAAATTGCAATTTTGGGAGCGACTTTAGAATCAGTCCGCCACTTTGTATAACCTAGCTACAATTGATATAGATATGTTATAGTTGCTACTAGGCATAACCCTTACTCTAACCTAACCCAAACCACCATTATGGGTGTATAATTTTTTGCATCACTTCCATGTATTGTTCAATAATATTCTACCAGTGAACATGACAAATAGTTAATTCTAGCCTATTTTTGATTTCAGATAAAAAAAAATGGGGGGTGGGGGTGACTTAGTCCGTGATTTGAACCATATTAACGTTATTTTTCAATTTACACCCAGTAGAGTGGGTGTGCATGTATTTGTGCACCAACCTCTTCAATGATTATCTCTTCTTATTAACAAAGTTAATTTGCTGTTCTGTAATAGTCGTACATTTGTTACTCTTTGCATTTTGGGTAATTCATGATCTTTCAGGAACTCCATCAGAGTGTCAAAAGGTTTGGATCCAGGTCAGGACCGACCTTTAGTCGGTCCTGATCTGGGTACAAACTGTTTGCAAACGTAAGGAAAGGTTTAAAGTTTCTTACTGCATCTTTGTTCGGTTACATCAGTCTCTGTAGCTCGCCATAATCGAGAAGCTTATGCCATTTATAAGCTACAGCTTCAAACGAATGTGGCATGTAACAACATTTCGCATGAAACTACATAATATACTTAAGGAATAAAGAAACGCAACAGAAGAAAATATAATTTTTGCGTGTTTAAATGACGGTTTGATGAAATCTCTTTTGAAAAATTCTTGTGGATATTTATAGCATGTGATGAATTACCAAAACGTCATTTTAACGCTATATTTTACGTTACAAGATGAAAACATATGAAAACGTAAAGTGTGACGTAAACGTCAGAATAAAGATCAAGAAACCCCATCTTACCATGTTTGATTATTTAGCGTCGACTTGACAATGTGCAAATTAAACAAACGTCCAATCATATTCGTAATGCAGTCAAATATTGCGTCAAAACACGCTACTTGAATGGCAAGATACACAGTGGTAGTGAATAAGCCATAAACGTCACTTAGAGCTGTCGGGTTTGAGTCGCTGGTTAATATACGGGATAAGATAAGACTTAGAGCTGTAAACACTGACTTTTCAGATACCATAGAAATACGCTGGTAAGGTGTTTATATTGACGTTAGCCAAACAAAACACGGCATAATGCAAGAGAAAACACCTGATTTCATGCCGAGAGTGAGCACCAAACTTGTTAACTGTAACCTAAACGTTGTCACTGGACCATTTTATCATTTGAAAAAACACATAAACATCATGGAAACCATTAAAACGTAGGATATCGATTATCGAATTTTGACGTCAGAATTGAGTTTATTTGACGTCTGAAGATCTCAAGTTATAATTCTTGAACAAAACGTCCATGTAATGAATAAATCTCAAGCAGAAAAGAAAGTTTACGCGTTTCACGCAGTATTCAGAGTTGACGTTTATGACGGTAAGCCATTTCAGAATCCTACAGAAACGTCGCCATTTGATCATAACCTCGATCCGCAATCTATGCCAAGACTTTTTAAAACAATAAACCGATGGTTGATTCAAAGTTTGTTTTTTATTGACCCTGTTTCAGCAGTTTACTACGGGGGTCAGGCTGGTTACGCGCTTACCAAAATGATTACGTAATCGATAATTACGTTAAACCTGCTGTAATTTGACGAACACATACTGCTCCTATGGATAAATATCATTTGCACTAAAAGATTGCATCATATTGTATGCTTACAATGACTTGAAATGTTTGTTGCGTTTCTTTATTCCTTAAGTATAGTAAATATAAATGAGGGTCTGGGTTAGAAAATAATGGCATTATTTTATGATAATTAGAGAATAAGAGCAAAATAATGCTTATTAGAAAATACTGAGCAAAACAATGATTATTAGAGAATATTGAACTAAACAATGATTATTAGAGAATAATGAGCAAAACAATGATTATTAGAGAATATTGAGCAAAACAATAATTATTAGAGAATAATGAGGCTCCAAAAAAATAAAAGAATAGCAGAAAAAGAGTAATATTAATATTGGTTTTCCCTTAACCAGTGACCTATATTAGATTATATAGGTCACTGCTTTAACAAACAGTACTGGCCCTGATCAAGTGCGCACGTTTCGGTATTTAATCTGGGTCTTCGCTGTTTACTAAAGTACTCCTTAAATAGAAAGTCAATTTAATTAATGCGCTTGGTTCATTGGCCTATAGGCAGCGGTTTGACGTCTTCGGACTGTGGAGCAATGCTTTGATGAACTATGCGGTCCATTCTTTGAGCGAATACAGATCCGGACAGGTACATGAGGTACGGAATCCAGGAAATGACTGAAAGAATATTGATAAATGAAATTTCCGATCGCTATCTAACATGTACATAAGAATACACCTATAAATGGAGACAATTTCATCAGATAATAAAAGGAACGTGGGTGACTATCCCCATCCATTGTTCGCACAACAAACTAGCACCTTTTGATCTCATTCCAACCAGGTAATTGTAATTAAGCCGGTGATATAATCGGTACATCAAATGATCTTGTGAAAGTCTTACTACTCAATAACTTTAAACTAGATATTACATGATATTAGATGTTAAAAGATTGAAATTCGACGTGTGTAACACACGTCGAATTTCAATCTTTTGAACATCTAATTTCATGTAATATCTCTTTCAAGCATACCTTTAAGAATTCTTTGAAAAAGCCGGCGCTGGGTTCGAGACGCGGCCTGTTCGTATCTTGCATGTTGACGGACCACTTCATTTCCACTTGAATCGAGTCGCCCCGTTTTTATTGCTGCCATAAACCATATTTCGTGATGTACTCGAGTTGGGTTTGTGAATCATATTTACGACAATAAATTTACAAGTAAACACTCCTTATGACTATGTTCAGACTGTCCTTGTTGGCCAAATATTGAGGTTCGCGAGTTTCTGAGAAATTGTGCATTTAAGTAATAAGGAAGGAAACGTATCCACATGATCCCATCTTTGAGAGGTACAAAGGATGAAAATGAAAAAAAAGTACAGCCAATCACTTTGCGACATGCACAATGTAACTTTAATAATCGACTTTGGTTAAAAACCAAATTTTTCGACTACACTACGATGTCGTCGTTTGAGGAGGTTTTGCCTTCCAAAACTGAAGATGGGGGGCGCAGTGGCTCAGTGGTAGAGTGATTGACTCGAGACCGAAGGGCCTCGGTTTCGAGCCTCACCGGCGTCACTGCGTTGTGTCCTTGAGCACGAACATTAATCCTAGCTTAGTACTGGTTCAACCCAGGAAGACCCGTCCTTTTATAACTGAAAGATTGTTGATGGGACGTAAAGAATCAAATCAAACAAAAACTGAAGATGAGACACCCTCAGAGGGTGTTACTACCTCGCATTACTCGTCTTCATTCGCTTGGTGTCCTGTTTTCTAAAATGGATTATTGATATGAAGCGCCGGGATGTGGTGGTGTGGGGGCACTCACACAGAGGGAGGGGGTATTTTCATACATACGTAGGCTAGGCCAATTTTTGGGGATTCAACATTTTGACTTTCAAGATTTTGTTTTTTTTTTTCAGAAAAATGATTTTTTTGGGGGGGTATGAAGATTGTATGGGTATTTTTGGGAGGGCATCGCAAAATGGACTATTTTTGGGGTCATTTCTTTGGATTTTAGGGTCTTTTCTTTAAGTCAATGTACAAAATCGGAATATTTTTGTGGGGTTGCAAAATTTCAAATATTTTTGTTATGTCTGCTTTTACTGATAACTTTTTTGGGTAAACAGTAGATGCTGGGTCCAAGCCTACGTAGCAACAAAAAATGAGAATACCCCACCCCCACCCCCTGAGGGAACTCACTATCAAAATGGGAAGAGGTGTCAACAGGAGCCTGAGACGTCTGCCTCTATCCAGACACAAATACGGAGTTTCCTGGTAGAATCTGACCACTCCTTGTTGTGTTCAAGGCAGCAGACAGAGGCATGACTCAAGAAGTCATTATCTGCATCTGCTGTTGGTGATCTTTCAAACCTACGGTGTCTCCAGTCATCATGATGGCCATTCATACGTTTGTTCAATGGACCTTTGGTTTCTCCTACGTACTGTTTCAACAAACAGTACGTAGAAGAAACCGAAGGTCCATTGAACAAACGTATGAATGGCCAAACAGTACGTAGGAGAAACCAAAGGTCCATTGAACAAACGTATGAATGGCCAAACAGTACGTAGGAGAAACCAAAGGTCTATTGAACAAACGTATGAATGGCCAAACAGTACGTAGGAGAAACCAAAGGTCCATTGAACAAACGTATGAATGGCCATCGTGATTACTGTTTCAACAAACAAACATGAATTTCCACAGTGAAGTTTGAGAGTGTGTTTGAACGTGCAATACATGGCAGAAATGCACAGGGTGGCAACCCTTTATATACTTATCATATTAATGAGTTCTTCCATCTGGTTTGGTGCATTGCCTGTGATGGTCACAGTTTTATTTGTATTTTTTGAGTTGTAGACTGGCTCCAGTCCTTAAACATTTTTTTCATCAACGTGTCGTATCATATACGTTTAACTCTTATAGCTCTGATTTAAAACAATTTTTCATCAATGTGTCATATCACATACTTGTAGCCAGTCTAACTATGATTGCTCTGTTTCAAAACAGAGCCATCAGAGTTAGACTGGCTACAAGTATATGATATGGCAAATTGATGAAATAAATGTTTTAAGGAGTTGTAGACTGGCTCCAGTCCTTAAAACAATTTTTTATGAACGTGTCATATTATATACTTGTAGCAAGTCTAACTCTGGTGGCTCTGTTTTAAAACAATTTTTTTTATCAATGTGTCATATCATATACTTGTAGCCAGTCTAACTCTGATGGCTCTGTTTTTAAACATCAGAGTTAGACTGGCTACAAGTATATGATATTGCACATTGATGAAAAAATGTTTTAAGGAGTTGTAGACTGGCTCCAGTCCTTAAAACAATTTTTTTATCAACGTGTCATATTATATACTTGTAGCCAGTCTAACTCTGGTGGCTCTGTTTTAAAACAATTTTTTTATCAATGTGTCATATCATATACTTGTAGTGAGTCGAACTATGATGGCTCTCTTTTAAAATAGAGCCATCAGAGTTAGACTGACTGAAAGTATATGATATGGCACGTTGATGAAAAATTGTTTTAAGGGGTTGTAGTCTGGCTCCAGTCCTTAAAACAATTTTTTATCAACGTGTCATATCATATATTTGTAGCCAGTCTAACTCTGATGGCTCTGTTTTAAAATATTTTTTCATCAATGTGTCATATTATATTCTTGTAGCCAGTCTAACTATGATGGCCCTGTTTTCTGTTTTAAAGCAGAACCATCAGAGTTAGACTGGCTACAAGTATATGATATGGCACGTTGATGAAAAATTGTTTTAAGGACTGGAGCCAGTCTAGTGCATTGCCTGTAAACAGTTTATTTGTATTGTTTGAGTTGATACGCAATGTCACAGTCAAAATCGTTTGCATCATGTCAGGAAGTTTTCCAGGGTTGAACCACTGCAGGGGCGGATCCAGGGTTTAAATATCCCATGAAAATGAAATAATTTGGTCTCAATGAGACCAAATTATTTCATTTCCACGTGATATTTAAAAACGGGGGGCGCGGAGGGGAGTTCAAGTGAACCCCTAAACCTCCTCTGGATCCGCAACTGCACTGCTAAAGTGTCAACAGCGCGTCACCGGTGGGATTCGCATCCGCAACCTCCTTGCCACAAGCCAGGCACTCTACCAACTGAACGACGATCCCCTCGAGCATGTTGTTCATTTAACGTAAAGTCGAAGTATCAAGATGTACCTCATTTTTTATGTAAATAAACGTTTCTTTCTTTGTCATAAATACGGCATAGACCCCTATGAGTTTTACGTGCGTATTACGTGCAGACTCAGATGAAATGCAGCATTCTGCTGCATTCTATCTGGGTCTTCACAATCCAAAGTATCGCTTGTAACAGGGGCGTTCGTTATACAAATGGTTAATGATGATGGACGTAGTATATTTGAAATATACATGTACATTCTACTAAAAGTGTGGTTGAACGACTTAAAAAGTAGCTCTATGTCATTAATAAGACTAGCAAATAAGCAAGTTGCTGCAACCAAAAATATAATACTACCCACAAAGATAGTAATTCTTCCATTTGTGTACGAAGTTGCAAACCGAGGACCGCAGTGACTCAGTGCTAGAGTGCTCAAACGTCTCGATATGTCTGAAACACTGTTGGTTGGGACGTAAAGCATCAAATTAAACGATTCTAAGAATGCTGGGCCTATGGATGGAGAACGAGAGCAAATATATAAATGAGCCAGTGCATGAGATTTCCAACAATGTGGTATGTGCGACCAGCAAACGCTCAGACCAGCCTGCGCATACGCGCAGTCTGATCAGAGCCTTTGCTAGTCGCTTGAGTATTCTATGATTGTTAAGCTACTGACTGAACACCATTTGGAGTTTCTAAGCTCAGAAGGAGGCTGCCTAGGCTCATCTGAGTCTACACATGTCAAAATGCCACATTGTTGGAAATCTCATGCACTGGCTCAAATGTGTGAGCTTGCAAACGTTTTCAAACTTTCATGTGCAAAGCCATTTATGCATATGTCGATTCCAAGAAGCTATTATGATGAGCAACATTCAGTATTTTGAGGCTGACTTTCTGCGGAAAGTGAGTCTCAAAATCCTGAAATCAGGACTAATCGTTAAAACTTTCATCATACATGTGTCTGCGGGTGTTATACTGAGTTATTACGTTACATTTGTGGGTGTTATTTGTTTGTGTCGATGCTTTACGTCCGTGTCAACAATTTTTCAGAAATGTTAGGAGTCAGGACGTTTTCCTGTCTTCCTGGGTTGAACCTGTTCTAAGCTGGGGAAAAGAGACTTACTCAAGGACACAAAACGGTGCCTCCGGTGAGACTCGAACCGGCGACATCTCGATCTCAAGTCTAACACTCTACCCGGGGCACTAAGCCACATTCGTGGGTGTTACACATAATCATTGCATTTGTCGGTGTTATTACACAGAACCATTGTATTTGTGGGTGTCGTTTCACAGAATCATTGTTTTTATGATTGATTTGATTATTTACGTCCCATCAACAATCTTTCAGTTAAACAGGGACGGGTCTTCCTGGGTTGAACCAGTACTAAGCTAGGATAAATGTGTCTTGCTCAAGGACCACAATGCAGTGACGCCGGTGAGGCTCGAGCCCGCGGCCCCTCGGTCTCGAGTCAAGCACTCTACCACTGAGCCACTGCGCTCCCTTGATTCACAGAATCATTGTATTTGTGGGTGCTGTTACACAGAATCATTGCATTTGTGGGTGTTGGCTGTAAGAAATCTGATGATAAGAGAACACAACAATAATTTGACATTTTAAATTCTTTTATTGCCTGAATGAGCTCAAGCTGTAGTTTTTGTACATAGTAATTTACATATTTATATTATATACAAGTAACAGCAAATAATATTTCGGAGCAATAATTTGGTTTGAGAAATAGCAGTATTGTGCAAGATATAGCTAGCCAAGTGGGATGTTTATCCAATAACCAACGACCAAGCGAATCGCATCAGAACAGCGAAGGCTTTGGCGAGACCTGCTCTGCTCGCATTTACAAAGTCTCAGACCAATGTTTAGCCCTCTATCCCCTCTATATATCTGGCCATGTACAGTAAAACCTGTCTTAAGCGGCCACTCAAAAATAGACAAAACAAAGATCTTAATGACAAATGGTAGCTTAATGAAGGTAAAAAGTATTGCAGAATGCTCCCCTTGGAGCATTCTGCAATACTTTTGACCTGCATTAAGCAATAATTGGTCTTGAAAACCAATTTTGGTATTCTTTTTGAGTGACCGCTAAAGACAGGTTTTACTGTATGTTTAAAAAGGAACTTTACGCATATGCGATAAGTATCCAGACCCATAGATAAGCCTGAGTGCCTAAATAAAAATTAATTCGGTTATTTCTCAACCAAAACATGAGACGGTTCGTTTGAGCACTCAATACATATGTTAAACTGATGGATAAGAAAATGTGTGTTCATCTAAACTCCAGCTGATAAGTTTTTAGAATTAATTTTTCGCAATAACTTTTTATCTTCAATTTTAGAAAAATGTGTTCGCGATGAAAGTTGTAGAGGAGTATTTCCGCCAACTTCTCCAAATGGTCTTGTGCTTGTGGCGCAAACTGGTTTTTGTGTATATAGATGAAGATTTTGCAATAAATTGAATTCGTCCTAAATTTCTTAAGTCTTTTAATGACAGGTATAATTCGTATAGGCGTGACAGAAAGGGGTAGTTTCAAAAAATATTCGAAAGCGGTGCACATCCCGTTCTTTAAAGGTTGTGCATAACCTAAAACTGCCGTAACATACTCAGAATTTACCGCGCATATGCAGAATCAACTTAAGCAGGCTCATTTGTAGGAACAAAGGCTGGGTTATCACATTACGTGCATTTTTTCTCTTATGCACGTGCTATGAAATGAACGGTTTTGAGATGACCCTACTAGCTTAACGCACGAGCGAATCAGGCGCGATTTCTATTATATTTGAACAAGCCATCCATCGCGTCAGTAATTGAATTAAGGCGGAGCAATGTAACTTTTTGACTGACATCTTGGACTTGGTCTATTTGCGTTTTGCTTAAAATGTTCAAAGAGCGCATCAGAGCACAGACGAACCTGCAGCATCTAGGATCTTGGAACCATTTGGAGAAGTTGGCGGAGATGTTCCTGAATACTTTTCATCGCGAACACATTTTGCTAAAATTGAAGATAAAAAAGTTATTGTGAAAAATTAAGTCTAAAAACTTAACAGCTGGAGTTTTTTGTTTTTTTTAATGCTATGGGCTATCTCTATCTTATACATGGGTCATTTTATCAATCATTTATTTATGTAGGGAAAGTTCCAACTTATGCCTTCCAGTAAAATCTGCTTGGACAGATACGCTATTTCCATAAATTCTAGATATTCTCAAACCAAACATTGTTCTCAAATAAAACAAATAAATGATTTATATACATTACGATACAGTAACAACTATATGCAGTGTTTAATCATAAAGTAGGATTGGCACCTTCTGGGCCGCGTAGCGCAATCGGTAACGTGTCTGGTTACAGATGCGAAGCTGACTGCAGATCCAGGGGTCGCGAGTTCGATCCCGGCCCGGTCCCATACTTTCGTGGAGATTGATCTTGAAATAATTTCTACGGTCATTCTCCTACCTTCCGCTGAATCATTCATGAAGGGTTGTTGTCAGTTACAAGCGAAAGTATGTGCACGATTACTGGTTAACTGCTTGTTCAAGCTTGCCTAGGAAAAAGTGTAGTTAGGTGAACTGACCGTCCCGCAATGACCATAGCTGTTGACTTGGGACGTAAAGCAACAAAAACAAACAAACAAACCTTCTGGTATGACTCAACACGGTATCAGAAACTGATGGCAAGATACGGTTAGCTTGACTGATTTCATAACAAAATATAACAATATAAATACAAGAAATGAGAATTCTGAAAAAGGCATATATGCTTGGGAATTATTATCAATTGTATACTAAAGCATTTTGGTCCCAGCTAGTGTGCGGCGAAAAGAGCTGGTACGGACAACTGAGTCCGTTTGCAATCCGCGCAGTACTGGTCTGAGCATTTCTTTGAATTGGCAAGATACGGTTAGCTTGACTGGTTTCATGACATGAAATTATAAATCTGAAACAGCATATCTGCTTTAGAAACTACTTTTAGAAAAAATATTTGTGCACATATCATCCGGCGCCTAGTACTGATCTGAGTCTCGTCCCCCGCCCATGCTAAATTGACCTATATGCTAAGACCCGTATTAATTTTGTTTGTCAAATATAGTATTAAAATGAGTCTACATTATAAAATGCATACACAACAAAGCCAAAACTCAGCCTGGGAAACCGCCCGTTTTGATCGTATGCCCAGGCTGACCAGAGTCTTCATTGTTCACACTAAGCTCTATGAGTGAATTGCTCTATGAGTTCTTAGCTAGTCACTGAGTGCACCACAGCAAAGACTCAGTTCAAACTGAGCGCATGGCATTTTGTTGGTGTTGCCATACACACGCTCAATTCTAACAAAGATATAGAACCAATCATCATGCATGGGTCCAGATAAGGAAACTTTTTGAGCGTAAAATTGTAATTATTTTCTTACCCATCAATTTAAACATGTGTTTCGGGTGCTCAAAAGAACCGTCTCATTGAGACGGTTCTTTTGAATACCCACAACATGTTTTGATTGAGAAATAAGAAAAATAATTCTTTAATATCTTGAGGCTTGCCAATGGTTACACAATTAACTATAAATTTGAGAGATAACCGAACATTAAAACATTGGTGTAAGAGAACTATGAGAACTGAAATAAGGAAAAAATACACAAAAGTATAACAGTATGGATCCTGATGACCCTGCTGAAGAGAAAATATGTTTTTGAAGTGCGAATAGAAAGCTGTTAGCATGACCAGCATTCTAGTTTTTATGAGCGGTTGAAATTTCATGCTCAGTCGGGGTTGAGCATGAAAAAAAGTATTAATACCTCGGAACCAGTTCGCGAACCCCACAACGATGGCTGTATGAACTGGTTCAATATACAGGTCAGATGGTCTACATGCAAAATAACAGTTTCTATACAGACTCTACTTGTGCGTCCCCGCTATCTGGTCAGAATATTCACTCTACTTATACATTATTAAGTCCCAAATAATATACAAGTTGGTTTGGAATTAATCCTGATCAGACAGCCAACACATGAGAGTTAAGTATTGGCAATGGCGAGCGGCTGAGACTCAACTTGTGCGTCCCTCTGGTCAGCATATTCACTCTACTTATGCATCATCAAGTCCCAAATAATATACAAGTTGGTTTGGAAATAATCCTGATCAGACAGCCAACACATGAGGGTTTAGTATTCGCAATGGCGCGCGGCTGAGACTCTACTTGTGCGTCCCCGCTATCTGGTCAGCATATTCACTCTACTTATACTTTATTTAGTTCCAAATAATATACAAGTTGGTTTGGAATTAATCCTGATCAGACAGCCAACACGTGAGAATTTAGTATTGGCAATGGCGCGCGGCTGAGACTCTACTTGTGCGTCCCCGCTATCTGGTCAGCATATTCACTCTACTTATACATTATTAAGTCCCAAATAATATACAAGTTGGTTTTGAATTAATCCTGATCAGACAGCCAACACATGAGAGTTTAGTATTCGCAATGGCGAGCAGCTGAGGCCCTGGCGAGGCTGAAAATGCACAGTCTCGCCAGAGCCGTTATCGCTCGCATACACAATTGTAGTAAAGGGAGATTTACGTTTGATCGGATCCATACTACCAAAGAGCGGATTTATTTTTACGAAAGAGTGGAGAACCATAATGCAAAAGAGCGGCTGTTTGAATCGTTCGAATGAGCGAATTTTCCAGGTAAACATCCTGACGCAGGGGCGAATCAAGGATTCCTGGAAAGGGGGTTAATTTTTATTAAAGATGTTGGTATCGCTTTGTGGATTTTATCTCATTTATCTTAAATAGTCTATGAAAATGAAATAATTTGGCTCATCGAGAATTATTTCACCTAATAAGGACTGAGCAATGTTGGCCAATACAGGTAAGACAACTGAGCGAATACTTATTTAAAGGCCATTACCTGGGAAATTCGCTCATTTGAATGGTTTATCCATCCGCTCTTTTGACTATATGGTTCTCCGCTAATTTCATACTCCGTCACGGTATGATTTCCGCTCAAATGTAATTCGCCCGAGGTAAGACCCTTGCCAAACATTTCAATTTCAAAGTTAACACCACGTGATAGTAGACTGGTATCAGACCAGTAAATATAAAAATAATAAAAATATGTGCACATACATTTACGAAATATATACCTCTGTACAATTTTTCACTGACTTTTTCTGAGCAAAGGGGCTGTAATAAACTATTCTATATTTATCTCTGTAGTAGTTATAGAATGCCTTAATAAAGGGCCTTAAGACAGGCTACACTAGACAGCTGCGCATGTGCAGGAATTATTTCGCACTAATTTATTATTTTATTATTTGTTTTTTTTTTCAATATATATACAAATTATAATTTATTTGTATTTACATGACATAAAATCCTCTGAACCTACACTGTTCCTTTAAATCCAAGTAGAATGGCTACAATCTGAAAAATTGAAATTTCAGAAAAACGATCTTCATATTTATTTAACAAGTATTTATTTCTTAAAAATATTACCATACAGCCATGTTTCAAATGAAACATTCATATAAAACATATCGCTATCAGACAATACATTGTATTTTGAAGAAAGAACATTGGCTAGATATGAAGATTTTTTCTGGCATATCATTGTCTCAAGCTTGAACCAGTCTACAATCATAACATTTTACTTAGATTGGCTCCAGTCCTGAAACATTGATATATCAGAAAATATCTTATTCCTCTTTCTGATACATAAGTTTGAAACAGGTGGCTATCACAGTTTTAGAGATTGTATTGAATAGAATATGAAGAATATTTTCTGATATATCAATGTTTCAGGACTGGAGCCAGTCTACTTAGTTCTAAATTATGGACAAATATGTACATTTTGGGGGATCAATGCAGGCCTCCAGATAAGAGTGCGTATTGGAAAATTAGTTTCTTTATTTCTCATCCAAAACATATGTTGTGGGTACTCAAAAGAACCGTCTCAATGAGACGGTTCTTTTGAGCACCCAAAACACATGTTTAAATTAATGGGTAAGAAAATAATTAAAATTTTACGCAAATAAAATGTCCTTATCTGGACCTATGCAATGAGACGTCTCCAATGATCACCACAAATGCACAATTTCGTTTCCGACTGCCAAAAATCAACTTGTCCGATTGTCAAAAGAACTATCGTGGTTTTGGCAATTCATAGTTCCCATTCAACTAATAGTTACTTCCCTTTGAAAAAATGGTCAGCCATGCTGTAGGTCGAAAATCTAAATTTTTACTAATAGAAAGACTATTTTTCATGTTAAACCAAACATTTTTATTTTTTAATTCCATTTTTGCATAAATTATTGCAACTGTCAAGGCACAAAGATGCAGAGGTTTTTAGAAAAATAGGTTAATCTATTTTTGGCTTATTTGTCTTATTTATTTTTGACCATCAAGATGGCTGACCTATATTCCAAAGGGAAGAAACTATCGGTTGAGTGGGAACTATCAGAATAGTTTTCGCATGCCGCTTGGTCGGTTTGCATCTGAAAATGGCAAGTTTTTGTGTGAATAAATTAAAAACAGATACCTGAGAACAGTTCCACCAAAATTAGTGTTTAGCAACACGAACGTGTGTCCGGAAAACATAAGCAAGAGCAAACTTAAATCAGTTCAAAACAACAACAAACATGTATCCCTTTCTTTCGGAAGTTGGTAGATGCGAATACACAGAGCTGACAGGGCATGCACCACCGTCCGTTATTCAAATATCGCAAATAATTTACTCTTTGTCTGTCAGCTGCGAATTTTGTCATCTGTTGGTGATTCTTGCAAACAGTTTGGATCCACATCAAGCCCGACAAAATGTCGGGCCTGATTTGGATCCTAAGTGTTTGGCACTCTTATGTTATTCCAGAAAGAATATTTGAAGAAAGTAATGTTGAAAAATATCTGCAGACGATCAAAACAAATCGTGAAAATTACCCAGCAAGCAAAGAGCTTCGACGAGGGATACAATTCTATCCGTGATGCACAGAAAACTGCAATCTGCAGTTTTCTGTGCATCACTAATATTTCAGCTATAGTTTATAATAAGTTTACAAGCGCGAAATGCTTTCCCATATCGTGCCTGGTCACGTAAGTAAGTCAATGCAGACCATTTTGATTTGAAATTTATAAAAGGGTTGATGCTTAAACGGTATGCCCACATGATTGATAGTCAGCTATTATGTTATCAAAGTCGTTAGAAATCCAGTATTTGAGGTTGAGATCAGGCGTTGAGGTTATTAAACTTTTTTCATGTCCAACTCAACTGAGAATGAAATTTATCCTACTCATAAATGTAAAAATACCGACAATAGTTGGCATTCAAACATATATCTTCGGGATCAATACAACATCTGAGCAGGATGAATCTTTATTATGGCAGCATTTTAGTTTTCAAGAGCAGTTGAATTTCCTTTTTCAGCTGCTTTGAGCATGAAAAATTTTTATAACCTCGAGCAAAGTTGACAAACTGTCGGGAAAACACATTCTCTCACGGCGTGGTTCAGCTAGTACAACTATTGTCGCACAGTTTTCAAGTAATGTTTATTTACATGTCCACGAATTTGAAATTTTACCTCCAATATCACTACGCACATGACGTCATCGTATCTTGAGCATCTAAGTCAGTCTTGATAGTGATTGGTGGAGTCGCAGAACACGAGGGTGATGACGTATGAACATTGACCGGTGAAACAGCCAATGGAAATTGTCCTTGTGGAGAAAACAGATGATTTGGCGACAAATGATTTGCTGGCGAAATTGCAGGAGATCCATTATTTTGAAGATTGTGTCCTTGACCTGGTGTCTGAACTTGGTACTGATGGTGACCTTGAACTGTGGCCGGTGATGGCGTTTGTAGGCGAATCTGGTGATGATCCTGTCCATTCATATGCAAATTCATTTGCTGCTGAACTAGCTGTTTGCTTTCCTCCGCGAGCTCCGGTGACAGGTCACCCATCTTCATAATATTGGTTTCCTCTCGCTTCTTGTTTTGCTTCCTTTCCTTCGCTCGTCTGTTCTGGAACCAGATCTTGACCTGACGTTCAGATAACGCGAGAGTTTGCGCGAGTTCAGCTTTCCTTCTGATGGTGATGTATCGACTGTAGTGGAACTCTTTTTCTAATTCAAGGCGCTGATGGTCACTGTAAACGACTCGGTACTTGTCTTTGGTGCGAGTTTTACCTGAAAACCGAGAAGAAAAATGCATTTGAAAATGTCGTCTGCAGAAGTCGTCTGCTGCAAATAATTGCCTAACATTACTAACGAATGAAGTATAGAAGCAAACAGCGTAGGCCCAGAACAGACTACTCCTATAGGAACAGTCTGATCTTGGTCAACACTGTTTGCCATAGAGCCTGAGGCTTCTAAAACAGTTCAGCAGACGAGAAGAGCAGACGACTTTTGTTGCGATTGGCTCAGTAAGGGTTAATTCTACTACTTTCACTGCCATTTGTGACAGAGTTGTTTGCATTTTCGCCTGATGTAGTATTTGAAATGCAAAAAGTAATGTATCTGATAAGACTATTGCTATTATAATCCGCCTCATTCAGCATTTTGAGGCTGACTTTCCATAGAAAGTGAGTCTCATAATCCTGAATTAAAGATTTTCCAGAAAACGTTCACCCTTGGGAGTATATAGCCGACGGCCCGTCTTAATAGAGGGACGTATCAGATATTGATTTCATTCCATGGATTAAATATTTATTTCCTATTAACTAGTTTTTGGAAGTCGTATTTGATATTTCAAGACTCTGCATCAAAATCAATCTAATTGAGCCTGTTCACACGTTTGGCATTATCAAATATGAATTTATGACTACTTAGGTGTTAATCAGCGTATGTCGCCATGTCTTCGAGGGAAACCCAAAATGGCCGGAATAAAGAGAACTGTTTAAAGGAACATCCAACCGCAAGTTTCAATGAACTTTGCTCATACCGTATTGAGTCTGAGACTCCTGATTCTTTAATAATTTGTGTAAGCGAGCAGCGACTCTTGCGAGATTGCGCAGTCTATGGTGGCCTTAAAGGAGACGGTAACATTGCAAGCAAGAAATTTACTTCCTTATTAAACCATGCATTCTGCCACGAAGTGGATTTTTCAAGTCAGGTAAATCGGGCGGCAATGACAATTGTGTATGTATAAGAGAAATTCATAATAATTCAAATTAAACCACAGGCACAATGTAATTTCTTCTCATAATGAAAATTGTTTGGTCAGACTTTTGCATCCTTCTGATACATCTAAGCCCTGTCAGGCGAGATGAGGCCTTCCACCACACGGGCACGGGCCCTTCCCGTTAGTACATAAAGCCCACTACTTAAGAGGTTTACATTTTGTAGGTTTAATTTGCGCCGACAAATGCGCTAGAGTATTTTAAATCTGCAGACAGCGAAGGTCCTTACCCGCCGTGTGCTATGCACACGGCGGGTGAGGGTCTTCACTGTCCATTTAAGCTTACGATAGATCTTTTCTAACGAAATGGCTCATCTATTATTTAAACCTGGACATAATACGTTCACGCGAAATGTGAAAACTAACCCTATAATCTTCTAATTCATCAAGCAAAGTCATTTCTAGGTCTGTTAGAATACCCATTGGGTCATTTCACACCGCCATGTTAACGAGGTAGATTTACCCCACCTATTGGTTATAGAAATCATTACATAATGAGAATAGGGAAGAGCGCTCTCTTCTCTGCAAATTTTGTTTGCATATCGCTAGCGATAAGTGTATTTTAACTGTTTCTTAAGTAAGTGAGTATGATCAGGAAATACCTAAATTATACACTGCAGACCTACCCATGGCACCGTGAGGAAGTGCCACAGAACATTTACAGTGACATCCGAAAGACAATAAAAGAAAAGCAACCAACTCTCTCTTCCTCGTCAAAATGATTGCAAAACTAGAAAGGACATAAAGCAATGCATACCAAACAAAGACAAACACAGAACCCCCACAAACAATGAGGGTACATAAAACAATAAAGCAACAACAACAGGACCCCGCCTTAGAACGTACAGCAGCCTAAGCTATACCGGGGGACTTAAATGCATTTTACTGGCGCCAAATCTTCGCCCTAGATTCTGTTGTTGTTAAAACACAAAAATGTTTAGCTCGCATGGAGGCTTCCTAAGTAATGCAATACATCATCAGGGAGAAACAATCAAATCAAACAAACACACTATGATGAAACAAAGATAAGGGCTCATGACTCACAGATAGTTAGAGCTAATGAAAACATCAAGTTAAGCCACGGTGGGCCCAGCCAAAGACATGCATTAGACACCAACCAACAGATTAAAGCTTTACTGCGCATTTTCCAACATATCATTATCTAGTACATGGCAAACCCAACATAATGGCCAGGCGTCGAGGTTATAAAACTTTTTGTCATGCACAACTCAAACGAGCATGCAATTCATAATGCTCATTAATGTTAAAATGCCAACAAGTGTTGGCATTTTAACATTTATTAGCATTATGAAAACATCAAACGGTGTAGACTTCAGGGCTCGAAAATAGCACTCGTCCGCTCGTATTTACGAGGGCCTCAAGCTGCAGGGCAAGTAAAAATTTTGGTATTTCTAGTAAAAAAATTTCCCATACATGCCAATACTTTTTGTGATGCAGAGCAAGTGCCTATTGTAAGAAATTTCGAGGGTTGTGTAGGATTTTCATTTAAAAGATCGTTTCTTTTGAATTCTTTGTTACACTCTGTTCATAAAAGATTTGACCGTCCCTTGTTCTAGTGAGTTTAGAATCATGAGCCTGAAAGGATGAACGGAGGAATCCGAGTGTCGGAAGTCATTAATCAAAACCTTGAATAACAGGAAGTTAGAAAGAATGACTATTATGGTCCAGGGACCAGTGCAAAGGTACCACTGACCCCTTAGACTTATATCAGTCGTAGATGTTGTTATTATGCCTATGAATCCATACCAACCAATACCATTCCACATCTTATCTTTTGCCGTGATGAGATAGCAGAAGAAGAAAAAGTATTTGAGAGGAAGGATAGAGTTAGTTAAAAACATCAATATTGATAATATAAAAAAAACATCTATATGAATAAAATCGTATCTCATCAGACTTTATAAGTCTACTGACCCCTCTACACTCCGACAAATTTCTATCGGCGGTTTAATGGGGGGGGGAGGGGGGGGTATTTTTACACAAAATTTGGTGACAGCTGAACTGCAACTGAGTTTAGTTAATTCTACAAATGCTTTAAAGGTTATGTCTAGACTGGCATCAGTCCACTAAATGTATATAATTACATTTATAATTATATTTAACTATGAAAAAAAATCATCTTATAAAAATTCTATCCTCTCTGATAGTCAAATTTAGTCCAATCCAAGAACTTCTCCAAGTAAAGTTTATAAATTGCTATCTTAGAGAGTATATCAGTTTTACTACAGTAAAATGGCATTAGAGACTGGGGCCAGTCTAGGCTATGTTCTGTTCTTGAGAATAACTATAATACTAACAGGTAGAAGTGTTTAACCCATATACGCCTTGTGTCCTTTTTGTTGGACATAGGCAAACAGTGCAAAACCAGATCAGACGTCGCAAAATGCGGCGCCTGCTCAGGTCATCCAATGTTTGCTTACAGAAGTTCTTTAAAAATTCAAATAGAAATGAAAAATACCATCCAACAACCCTAAATTTGGAAATGGACTCGTCCAATTGATTGGTAAATACATTCGGCATAAATGGGTAAATATGTATCACTGGAGAAATGTTGCCTCAAGTTGTTTTAGTAGGAAAGTAAATGTAAGTTTACACCAAAAGGGATGGCAGCTCAGCTGCCACCTCTTTTGGTGTTAACCTGCATTTATTTTAACAGTGTAATGGTACTAGATCCTTGGCGTGCTACTGTTTGAGTGTTATGCGACTATCATGCACTGATTTAACGGTTTTAGGGAAGTCATATTCCGGTTTTGACGTCGACGTCGCCAGTTGCCAGCGTTATCATCACTACTTCCTCTGTCCTACAGGGGGCCATAGCTACAAACAACTAGCGCACTTTGCCAGTCCCCCGTTTTAGCTTTAGAAAGCAATTACCAAATTGCAATATTGGTGCTAAATTTCGTTAAAAAATATGCAAATAAAGATAAAACGTGAAAACGCTGAGATAATTCTGATAAGGGAATAAAACTATGATCTTTCCTTTCTCCAGTGAAATCGTTTGCACTTTGAAGTAAATGCCCATAATTCCATCGACTTCCTTTCGGATTTTCGCCTTTTTTGTGTCAATGTACGATGAAGATATTGACTCTTTGCTTACGGGGTAACTTTTGACGCTTTTTTTATTCATGTTTATTGTCGTCTGCTGATGTTTCCCGAATTTTTTTTTTTTCGCAAATTCTTTCAGGAATACCATCGCAGTGTCGAACAGTTTGGATCCAGATCAGGACTGACGTTTTGTCGGGTCCAGTCTGCTTGCGAACGTTATCGGCAGATGACAAAAGTTGGCAAAGAGTTAAACTTGTACTCGTAATTTGGAGGCCATATGATATTTCATGTTCTAAGCTAGCTTTCGTGGTTTTGGAAATTTCTAACCTGATAATTTTCCTAATTACTATCCAAATGTTGCCTCGTCTTTCCGGTCGTCCACAGGAATAAATTGTTTTATCATATGACGTCGCGTCTGGGAGTGAAATAACGCCATGCAATAAAATCGATAAACCACTAGTGGTTTATAGATTTACGGGAAACGTTATGACGTCCATAACAACGTTGCGTACATAATGACAAATTTATAACGTTTTTACGCCAGAAATCAGATTTCAAAGTATTTGTCATATGATAAATAGAATCTAACATTCGTGCTCTTGTATTGTTGAATTTATTAAACTCGTTGCGAAAAAGAGATAAAATGCTTGGCAAGCCTCGCATTTTATCTCTTTTCCCCAACTCGTCTAATAAATTCAATAAAACATGAGCACTCATGCAAGATCCTCTATTTGTATAATATAAACGTACAAGATCCTAGACTGAAACCTGACAACGCTACAAAACGCACCCCCTACAGTGGCCTGGCAGGGTCATCGTAATACTGCCATATCGCCAACAAGGTGCGAAGTGGCTCTTCGGTGTCTCGGTTTTTATCGCATGAAATGATAATGTTGCCATGTAACATTAAATTTAATCGGTAAATAAAGTCTTCATTAAAATAATTGGCATTAAATATGCAAATACAAACAACGCAAGACTGATAAATATTTGTTTATGATACATAAGATAAAATACATGTAACTTTTAAGATGAAACGAATCATTAATCAAAAACTATCCCTGTTTTGTTTGTTTCAACAGATGACTCTATGTAACTGAATTTCATAGGGCCATAGATATCGATTCGAATTATCAGTAGTTCGAATCAAATGTAAATGGTTTGAATACATTTCTTCGTTTTTTTGTTTTTTTTTTTTTTTTTTTTTTTTTTTTTTTGTTTGTTTGTTTTTTTTTGAAAAAGTGAGGCTCAAACCAGTCTCCTCAGCTACACAGACTATCTAGAAATTTGAAATTTCGCTTGTAGCAACCTAGATATGATACTTTCCATAAAGCGAATAACGAAGGAGCTGATCAGACTGCACGGATGCGCAGGCTGGTCTGCGCCTGTGTTATTGGCAAACCACCGAAGACAGGTTTTTCTCGCGTCGATGCCCATATATTCTAAACCTTTATCGTTAAAGTCATCTTGTCATACCAAGGGTTGCGATTCACTCTCTTATCGAAAGGTAGATACGACGAAACCTTCGCTGGTGAAGATGCGTTAAAGTGCACGAAAAATATTCCTACAAATAACGTTTGCAGTGCTGAATATATGAATTTGCTAATACTATTGACAAATGTAAGCTGTAGGCAAAATATGAGCAGTCTGATCAGAGTCTAAACTGTTTGGTGGCTGAGCAAACGTCCCTTGTTTTTGCAAGCATTTCGTTAATAGTTACTATCCAAAATGACAGGATATTATGTAATGTGTATTTTCATTTATTTAGTTATACGTGTATTTGTATTTATTTCAACCAGCTCATGCAAAGTAGGCGTTTGCGCATATGCGATTAAGTGACAAATTCTCATAAACTGAACAATCTATTATAATTTCAGAAATTCCTTGTTCGGTGAATCAAAGAATGGTGTGCTCTCCAAGAAATGACAGTCCAGTAATCAAATACAGTAAAACCTGTCTTAAGCGGTCACTCAAGAATAGACAAAAAAGATCTTAATGACACATGATAGCTTAATGAAGGCCGAAAGTATGCAGAATGCTCCCTTTGGAGCATTCTGCAATACTTTTGACCTGCATTAAGCGATAATTGGTATTGAAAACCAATTTTGGTGTTCTTTTTACGTGGCCGCTTAAGACAGGTTTTACTGTAGTCATTAGCTTAGCTACACAATATTTGGCCAGTCTGGTATTGCACATTGCCGAGAAAAAATATTTTATGCAAATCATGTGAATAATTATGTTAATTTTGATCAAACATAACGATAATTAGACCGCACATATATTAATAATCACATTGCTTAAACAGATTCGTAAAGGGTGGAATCCTATGGAGTTGCTAAATATGCAAGGTGGCCCTTAGAGCAAAGACCAGTGGTTCCTTTATGCTAATTATCTGTTAATTTAGATCAAGCATGCTCCATAATGGTACCGCAAAAATAACAGATTCGAAAAAAGTGGCTTCTTATTGAACGGTTACTTGATACATATGTGCAAAGTGGCCCATGCTGTTTTTGGTGGGTTTTAAGTTTTAATTTACATATGTTTGGGTTCTCAAACGCGTCTCATTTATACGGTTCGTTTGAGTACCAACAATGTATGTTTAGGTTAAAAAAAAACGAGAAATTTAATAGTTTTTTTAATTACATCCATTTTACACCCATTTGGTCCATTAAGTGTATTAGCCCAGGTTCTCTCAACATAATAAAGTGTAGCCCTGAGATGGCCACCTGAATTTTGTAATTCACTGAAATCATCTCAATTCAAATGAGTACAATAAAAACCGATTACACGGACAAAGCTATAAGTTCCAAAATGAGCTTGAAATTCAGGTTCAACTGCATGTTTGTCTGCAAGAAGCAAAGTAAAACGTAACGCGGAATTGTTCCACTTAAACTATACTAAGCAAAAAAGAAACGTCCCATGTGAATTTAATACGTGTTTTCTCCAGACACGTTTCTTTTCTTTTTTTGCTCAGTATAATCTCTCAACCCCGATTTATCAAGACTCGAGTAAACGAGACTCTTCGCGTATTTTGCCTGACTTTTTTCTGGTTTAAACCTTAGTATACTAGACCCATGAAAGGGTATTAAAGATACAGTGAATACCCAGATGAAATACCACAAAATGCGGCATTTCATTAGCTTCTACACTGTTTGCTCGAGTAAAAACAATATTAAGGGGCAGAAATACATAAGGTTGACTCTTGATATGTACAATGGACCATTCAAAAATAGTGTACCGAACCCATAGATCCAGATTAACTAAAACTGGGCGTAAAATTCTGAATATTTTTTATCCATCAGTTATGCTCAAACGAACCCTCTCACAATATATGTTTTGATTGATAAATAAAAAAAAAATTGTTGTTTTTTTATTGCACGCTCTAATCTAGAAGCCCGAATCTAAATAGAAGACTCCATCAATGTACAAAGGGGTAACGCTTTACCTCAGGCTATCACCCGGGGCAGTATGGCACGTTCACTGCTCCCCGTGGCTGATACTTGTTATAAAACAGACTGTGAATTACCATGAATTATAAGTTCAAACATAATAATTATGATGCCGCACGACACAGCCTCATAATCTTTAGATCTTCTGTGGGGTAACCAAAATACAAGGTGGATTCAAGCTAAGTAACGGCCGATGTAATACATGCCCCATGATCGCTTAAACGAGTCGTAAACTGAAGGGTGAAGTGTCCATGGCCATATAATATGAAAATTATATTTTATTGAATTACAGTGGCGGATCCAGGATTTCTGGAAAGGGGATTCATATGTAAAAATGTGGTGGGGGGGGGGGGTTGCTTTCATTTTATCTCTTTTTTCTTAAATATCCAATGAAAATGAAATAATTTGGTCTCACTGAGACCAAATTATTTCATTTTCATAGGATATTTAAAACCGGGGGCGGGGGAGGAGGTTCAAGGGAACCCCCTGAACACCCTCTGGATCCGCCACTGAATTATCCGTCGTCATTGTCGCGATTTTATATTGTGAACCCCAGTACATCAGACTGCTTTTCGCCTCTGCGATACATACAATTATTTCAGGAGTCCTGAGGGATGTTTTGACTTAGGGACACCTTCCCATCGAACTTCTAAGAAATGGCATCAGCGGAAACAAGCTCTGATCAACCATGCTGCATGGATTCGATTCAGTTAATCGGACATATCCTATAGTCGTTAGTCATGAAATTAACACTTGTCAGTGAAAAGTAACTCCCCGAGTGATTTATGTAACACCCTAATACACCACAGAGGTTCCCCTTGTCTCTGATCACCACTCCCAGTCTCCCAGTACGCTACGTGTGCATGGATGAAATTTTCGGATTTTCCAAAATATTGAAATTTAGAAATTCGAAACTTGAAATGTGCCGACAAAATACCATTATTGATGCAATTGTGTCTAGATGTAATGAAACAAAGCAGAAGCTATTGTATACAGTCTGTCGAATTCAGGATTGTTAGAACTCCGGTAAAATCCAGTTTGAGCCGAAGCCAATGCACCGTGACCCAATCACTGTTCAGAGGTTCAGGTCTCGTCGAGCGCGATCTAAGTTTCATCATAGGCATGTCATATTCATAAGTGTTTGACTAGGCGTTTGCGGATTACATTTTACATGTAGGCAGCATTTTCGAAACACTTAAATTCTGTATCTATCCCAATATGCACGCATTAAAAGAACGTCATATCAACGTCGATGATATGACATCCTTTCCAGTCATGCGTTTACTTAGCTTAACAGCAATGCACTCAGAAAGTCAAAATTTTCCTTGGATAAATTTTGGGCTGTCAAACTTAATTTCTATACGACCTACCCAGTGTGGTCATCCTGCTTTTATTTTGTTGTTTGATTTTTTTTCTCTGATTTGTTCTTTCACACATAAATACTACTTTCATTTACCTACGTCTTAGAAAATTAATGAATCAAAAAAGATTTCGGCGCGACTTCTAAGCCTTATTCTTTTGTCACATTCTATAGGGCCAATGACTTCAAGATATGAGGTGTAAAGATTGTCTATCTCACTATCTATCTTATGTAAGCCTATCGTAACCAAGTAATTTACAAGAGAATGAAAGCAGAATACCCTATTTTGCTTTGAATATCAATTTAAACATTTATTTAGACCTCAACATATGTGGTCATTCAAACATAGGTGTTAGGTTCATTTGTTGACTTGTAAACTTAGTCGCCATTTTGGTTACTTTTACGCCAAGTCGGTTATTATCCGAATAATGAGTTTAATTAAAAAGTTGAAATCGAACAAGCAACTTTTCTGAACTGATCTGCGTCACAAGAAAATCTTTTTCTAGCGAAGCAGTGCGACCGATTATAGGCAAACTATATAAGCTAGGACGAACATGTGCATACACACAGCTCCGGGAGGGGGGGGGTACTCTCATTTTTTCTTCATACGTAGGCTCGGGCCCAGCATCTACTTTTCACCCAAAAAGATATCAGAAATTTCAAGCACCCCCAAAAAATATTTGAAATTTTAGAAACCCCAAAAAATATCCCCCATTCTGTACTTTCACCTTAAGAAAAGACCCTTAAATGCATAGAAATGACCCCTAAATATAGTCCAATTTTGTGATGACCCAAAAAAATATCCACAAAATATTCATACCCCCAAAAATATTTAATTTTCTGAAAACCCCCAAAAATTTTGAAATTCCAAATTTTGGACCTCCAAAAATGACCCGAGCCTACGTTTGTATGAAAATATCAGAGAACCCCCCCCCCCCCCCCCGGCACACAGCACTGTACAGCCAAATCAGGAATCGGTGACCTTTAGCTCCTCAATTACACAATAAAAAAAATAGACTTCGCGGATGCAAAGACTGGTCTGCATCGTTGCATGGGTAAATTCTAAATTGCAAAACTTCATGAACTTTTGAAATTCAATCTTAAAACTTAATTTGCTGCATGCCTACAAATAAGCCGCGACATGAGATTTCCAACAATGTGGTATGTGCGACCAGCAATGCCTCAGATCCGCCTGCGCATAAGCTAAGTCTGATCAGAGCCTTTTCTAGTCGCTTAAATATTCTATGACTGTTAAGCTACTGAGCAAACATCATTTGGAGTTTCTAAGCTTAAAAGGAGGCCGCACAGGCTCGTCTTAATCTACACTTGTCAAAATACCACATTGTTAGAAAGCATATGTCACGGCTCAAATATTAATAATTTCAAAATAGCCAATTGTTTTAGATCGATTGAAACCAATTCAGTGAAGGAAATACATTATTGAGCCACGAAATGTGATTTCCAAACATGTGGCATTTTGACAAGTGTAGACTGAGACGAGCCTGTGCAACCCCTTTGAAGTTTAGAAACTCCAAATGGTGTTCAGTCAGTTAGCTTAACAGTCGTAAGATCTTCAAGCGACTAACAAAAGCTCTGATCAGCCTGCGCATACTGCGCGTATGCGCAGGCTGATCTGGGGCTTTGGTGATCGCACATATCACATTTACCGTTGGAAATCTCATGTCGCGGCTCATTATACTTATTTTGTAGTTGTTTTTCGCAAGACATGTCTTAAAACTTCCCGTTTGAATAAGATGGCTTTTTAAAAAGTTAATTTATTCCCTATGTAATATCAAAGTCATGCACAGAAAATCGGCATTTGGTCTGTGCAAAATACGAAGGACTTTCGTAACTTCTATCGTACAATATAATCTCTTGCTAATTCAGCTTACAATTCTAAAAATAATATGTTACATGATCAGAATGCATTGTTGATCCAGCTGAACCGAGACATTGCTATTCGCTATCACAGTAATGTTGTTTTTTCTGTCTTTCTGTTCGGATTCCAATAAAGTTAAAGTGTAAACAAAAACAAAAGGAACGAGGAATTTTATCTGCAATATTATAACTTTCTTCAAAGAGATGTTTCAATCAAACGGTTTGCACCCTTATTGAACACAGATATACCCTTGTATAGGATTTCCGGTTGACATATTCATGGGTGAAAGTTCAAAATTTCCAAAATCCTGATATTAATAACTTGCAATATGTCTACAAAACACCGATTTCATGTTCTTGTGTTTATAGAAAAAACTGAAAACAATTTTCAGACGATATTTTACTAAAGTAATCTACTATATTTAGCAATCTAGGCTCGAGATCCTGAACTCAGGAATATTCCTGAAAACTTTCACCCAGCAGTGGCGGATCCAAAGCCCACCCCCACCCTCGTTTTTAAAATATCCTATGAAAATTTTCAAAGGATATTTTGAAAAATGAGATCAAAACAGCAAAGCGAACCCCCAACATTAATACACATGAATTCATTTTGAGAAATCCTGGATTCGCCCCTGTCCAGGCACATTGGATTGGACAGCACGAATCCCCAAACCTGAGGCGGCAGGGGTTTTCTATTTGTCAACTTTTGTTCAGATTTTGTTTATTTGGCAACTATGCTGTCAATGATGCCCGAAAAACTAAAGTAAAGTAAAACACCACTAACTTCGTGGCTAAATTTTTCAGGGCATGGGTATGTGATGTATATACACCTTATAACTTTTATTAAATGAATCAGATATGGTTAGATAGTGAAACAATCATGTTATTTTGCCAAAATGTGTGATCGTGAGTTCAACAAAAAGTACAAAAGGGGTCAACTTATTTTCATTGCAACTTCATGTACATGAATAGTGCTTGATAATTTTGTGTGAAAAGTGCACATAATTTGTTTCAAGATGTTGGAGATTACTTCTTGAAGATTTTATGGCGATAGCAAGATGTTTTGATAAATAGCGAAGACTCAAATCAGAATATTACATTTATGCTTTACTTTATGCAGTGTTTCACAACAGATAAAGATTTTTCATGTTCAATAAAAATTACTTCAATTTAGGTGGTGCTTAACTTTAGATGCAGAGTGTGTATGACCACACATCAAATCAAAATTTATTTGACAATATATTTAAAAAAATGACAGCAAACAAATGCAAACGGCTGAACATGAGCACCACGTGGGGACTTGTTACCAGTGAAAGCTCAAAATTTCGAAAATCCTGAATTTTAAAAATTAAAAATCATAAAATAAAACTGGCAGTACTGTACTTTCAAAATTGTTACACGCACAAAGACCAAAAATAATATGACAAATTGACAAGAAATCAAAGCCTAACCAAAAAATGATATTTTTCTTATTTCTAAACCAAACCATCTTGGTTTAAACATATTTATTCATATTTCCATTTACAGTAATATACAAATATACATTTTACAATATAATCATGATGGGATTCAGAAAAAAGTCATGCGACTTATACGAATCTGTTTCTCTTTGAACATAAAGGTGCATAGTTTGAAGTTATAACCGGTGGAAATCAATAAAACGTGAGTTGTATTCAAACCAAATGACTTTCTACTCTAAATATGTGTGTGTGTGTGTGTGTGTGTGTGTGTGTGTGTGTGAGAGAGAGAGAGAGAGAGAGAGAGAGAGAGAGAGAGAGAGAGAGAGATTCCATCCTCAACGCTCAAACCGTTTACTATCCAATATGTATTTTTGAACTGTAACAATAATTCTATAGTTAGTATCAAAGTCAGATTCAGGTATACCAAATAACACAATGTTTAAATCTGGTTGACAGTAGTTTGCCAGTTCATTTAGCATTGTTGTCCTGACCTCGTCATATCTTTGGCATTCGAAAAAGTAATGTTTTGTAGTTTCAACTGCACCACAGGCACAATGAGGACTGTCAACAATATTTTTTGAAAAAAGATGATGATTGAGAGAACTGCAATCGGTTCTTAGTCGGGTATGTTGTATCTGAGATAATCGGTTGCCGATGTAATAATATTTAGGGGGCTTCTTTAAATTTTTGTTTAGTTGAAATTTAAAACTTTGAATTGAGTTTGACTGTCTTACTTCAAGAGACAAATCGTTCCAAGCTCTTATACTAGAGGGTAAAAATGATCTATAATACAACTGGGTTCTGGACAATGTGTGTCTAAAATTATTAGCGTTCCGCAAGTTATAAGTGGTAGAATCTTCCACAGAAGCAGGAATTAGGGAGGATAGATAATTTGGGGAAACGCCGGTATTCATTTGAAAAAAGAGACATAACTTATGTTTATGTCGTCTTTTTTCAAGTGACTCCCAACCCGTTTCCAGATATAATGTGTCTAAAGAGACAAGTTTAGTAGCCCCAGTGGCAATTCGTGCAGCTTCTATTTGTATTTTTTCTTGTGGGTACTCAAAAGAACCTTATATCAAGTTTTACTTTTAATGACCAAATGCCTATGAAAATAAATTAGAGAAGCTACTATAATCTACCCGTTACCTATATAGGCATATTAACATAGGTCACTGAATCTGCCAAATCAGTATTTTGAGGCTGATTAATCATTTTCTTTGGAAAGTCAGCCTCAAAATCCTGAATTAAGAAATTATCCTGAAAAAAAACAGTCATCATAAAAGACTGTTTCAAGACAAATTTATCAATTATTGACGTCATTCATACGTATTTTGAATAATTAATTTTCCAATTTTATGCATGAAATTATCATTAGGTGTGGATATTTTACTAAATAAATTATGAGCAAAAGCATCATCATCAATAGCAATAATCAATTTTGTCAAAGTTAAAGTATACCCATCTAATTTATGTCCATATTTTACCATCATTTCCATTTTCTGTAAAAATGATATAAAGCACCAAAAATGGGGCATTTTCGACGAATGATATAATTAATCCATGACCTGTTAAACCCAGATATATCTTATTTAGAACAGTGTAGATCCAGATCAGCTGGCTCTGATCAGTATCTGCACGTTTTATCATGCAGCTTAAGAATTGAAAGGCTGGAACACAATTAAGTGTCAAGGGTTAATTAATTATGATACGAACATTTCCTAGAACTCTGATGGGGCAAAAAACTCCGTAAAATATTATTTAGTTCAAATTTTTGCTACAAAATATTGGCATGAGCTTAGCATTGAAAACATAAATTATTAATTTTTTAATTGCTAGTAACAGTAGTAGGTCCTTTTCGGTGCTAAAATTATATATGCAGTTTTGGGGGTATTTGTTGATGATGTTAAATCGGACTAGACTGCTCAGGCTCGTCCGAGTCTTCGCTGATCACGTATGCGATGTGCTTTATATTCGTGCGAGTTGGCTCAAATAAATTGGTGGACAAACACATGAGATTTTGGCACGTATCGTATCGGCGAGCAGCGAAGGCTCAAACGAGTCTGTGCATATGCGCAGTATCGCCAGTGTCTTCGCTTCTCGCATACGCAAAGTATGAAAGTAGAGGAAGGTTCAGATCAAATAATAGACCTCTAGCCCCGATGTTTATGCCAGCATGAGCGTTTAAAGATATTTCGCGCATATGCGATAACGCCTCGTTACTTTAACTCTCATCTTCCCATGGGCCACTTTTGTCGTCTGCTGATAACATTTGCAAACAGTTTGAATCCAGATCAGGAGCGACAGAACGTCGGTCCTGATCTAGATCAAAAACGGTTTGACACTCTGAATGCGTTCATGAAAGTTTTTTTTTTAAAAAAAGCTTATTTTGAAAAAAAATGTCAGCAGACGACAATTAAAGCATGAAAAAATTACCCAGCATTCACAAAATATTAATATTTAAGCCGCGACATGAGATTTCCAACCATGTGGTATGTGCGACAAGCAAAGGCTCAGACCAGCCTGCGCATACGCGCAGTCTGATCAGAGCCTTTGCTAGTCGCTTGAATATTGAGTGTTAAGCTACTGACCGAGCAGCATTTGGAACTTCTACGCTTAAAATGGGGCTGCAAAGGCTGGTCTGAGTCTACATATGTCAAAATACCACTTTGTTGGAAATCACGTGGCGTGGCTCATGTTTACCTGCAATTGGGGCACTCTGGTATGCTGCCTTCTTCATCCAGTCATAAGGGGGTCGGAGTTGCTTGTTGGACGGAGACCCTGAACTTGAACTCGAAGAACTTGTGTTGCCCGGAGAGTCCATGGTCTGTGGTGTCATAGGGCCCTGTCCACCCTGGCTGTAGTCGATACCCATAGTACCGGACCGATAACCGTAACCGCACATCCCTGTGGGAGACCCTGAAGTTGACGTAGGTGTCCCGTAGCCCCATTCATCAGCCCGGCCACCGTACATAGCATTGTACCAAGCTTGCTGAACACTAGTGTCTGTTACTGGAAACTGATTATACTCCTGTGGATGTTGAGAACCAGGGTAGCCGTACCCAAAACTACTGAAATTGTTGGTCACAGGTGGGGAGGGGTATCGCTGAAACATCGCAGGGTTCGTCCCATTCTCCTGGCACATCACCATAGTTGACATTTTCAAGCTATTTTTCACTCACACAAATAGTTTATCGCCAAGTCCACAAAAATAAAGTTTATTTCGCTTTTCACAAAGTCAACAGTACAGGTAAAACACAAAGCACAGAACACCACAATTTTGAAAATTCGAAGTCAAATAAAATATTGAGCCAACAAAATAATTAAGTTGTATATAAGTCCATAAAACGGTTTACAATCTAGAAACAATTTGTCATAGAATGAATGACACGGGATAACCACGAGTTTTATTGCATGGAACCTTGACAGAAGACGGGGCGTGTCAATCGAGAGATAACAGAATCACCTCATGAATATTCATGACGTATCACTTCTCCAGGTAGATTACTTGCCCGTTTACCTATGTAATTATGTAATGGCCGAATGTGGGCGAAATTTGATTGGTCGGTAAAGATGTCATCACGACATGAATTCACAAAGTGTCTCTTGTGTCAGGATCCCGGTGCTTTACCGTAATGGGTAAAAGTTGACACCTCCATCTAATGCCATACTGCACGAAACTGACGGATATGCCATATCGCACAAAACCAAATACACAATAAATAATCAAACTCATTGAACATTTATACTGACCAGTGTAGACTCCGATGAGCCTGTGGTTCCGCGCAGTATCTTCAGAGCTATCGCTGCAAAGTGTATAGATTTGTACGCATGGAAAAATAAAACGGGCACGCATGGTCATATGAGATTTGGGATCTTTTTCGCATGTGCGGAAAATGTAAGCGATGCTTTTGTGCCCCGTGGCCCCAGCCTTCATTTAAGTCCCCACTTGATATGCGCGAGTAGTGGATGCACTGCTGAGATTTCGCATCTGCGCATCTTGTATGGGCATTCGCTGCTCGCTAATGCGATAAGTACCTATTTAGCTGACTTGCTGTAATAAATACTGTTTTCATAAGCAAGGGCTGGAACTTTTTTTCAGGCGGAATATATCAATACTAGAAAAAAACTAAATGAGTCTATTTATAATAATAATAATAATAATAATAATAATAATAATAATAATAATAATAATAATTATTATTATTATTATTATTATTATTATTATTATTATTATTATTATTTGCTTGTCGCATGAATATTATTTAATGATAATTATTATTATTATTATTATTATTATTATTATTATTATTATTATTATTATTATTATTATTATTATTTGCTTGTCGCATGAATATTATTTAATGATAATTATTATTATTATTATTATTATTATTATTATTATTATTATTATTATTATTATTATTATTATTATTATTATTATTATTATTATTATTCAATGAAGAAAGCTAGATAAATGAGACATTTCATGCTGCTTTGACATTTACAGCATATACGACCAGCGAAGGCTTAGACGAACCTGCACATTCATGCAGTTTCATCACAGCAATCGCTGCTAGAAACACATACATGTATAAAAAAAAATCTTCATACAAAACAATACAAAAATACCGCTCATTGTGAAAAGGATTATTTTGCAAATGCGAAAAGTGCCATTATCAATATGGACATTTTCGAAAGGAAACCTGAATTTTTTTTCGTACTCAACTTAAAACTAAAATGCTGAAAAAGAAAGGCTTTTCTTGCTGATTTTGTTTTAATCGTGCTACTAAATGTTAAAATACCAAGGACCCCTATCCATATATATATGTATGTATTGTTATTATATGTCACAATAACGATGAGCTGTACATGCTTAAGTTGTGAATAAACTACTTACTTACTTACTTATCGGCTGTTGCCCGTTGGCACTTTAACATTAATGAGCAGGGTAAATTTCATGCTCAGTTGAGTTGAGTATGAAAATAAGTTTTATAACCTCGGGGCCTGGTTTTGTTACATGCGAACAATATAGGCGCAGATCAGCCTGCGCATTTGCACAGGCTGATCTGCGCCTTTGTTATTCTATATCTGGCAAGTATGATATTATTTATATCCTAACTTGCATATAAAAAATGAGCTAGACTGGCATCAGTCCACTAAATGTATATAATCACATTTATATTTAACTATAAAAAATCATCTTATAAAAATTCTATCCTCTCTGATAGTCAAATTTAATGATGTCCAAGCCAAGAATTTCTCCAAGTAAGTTTATATGTTGCTATCTTAAAGATATCAGTTTTACTACAAAAATGACATTATAGACTGGGACCAGTCTAAAAATGAGCCAGCGCATGAGATTTTAAACAATGTGGCATGTGCGACCAGCAAAGCCTCAGATCAGCCTGCGCATACGCGCAGTCTGATCAGAGCCTTTGCTTGTCGGTTGAATAAGCCACTGACTGAGGACCATTTGGAATTTCTAAGCTTAAAAGAAGGCTGCACAGACTCATCTGAGTATACACTTCTCAAAACACCACATTGTTGAAAATCACATGACACGGCTCATTAATATTCTCTTTTCTAGCCAATATCGGTAGCTCAGCTGGCCAGCTTGAGTCTTGAAAGATCGCAAACCCCGGAGAGGTACTTATATGCACAGCAATAAAAGTTAAGCACCACTAACTTCGAAGCTAAATTTTTCAGAGGAAGGCTATGTGATGTAAATAAACCTAATAAATAAATACAAATGCATAATATAGGGGTGAGATAGTGATTTGACAAATTATGTGATGAAGAGTTAAACAAAAAGCACATGGGGGTCAACTTATTTTCATTGCAACTTTGTGTTTATGAATAAATGTTGAATTTTTTTTGTGTGTGTGAAAATGTTGGGGGTTACTCCTTGAAGATTTCAGGGCGATAGCACGAAGTTTTGATAAGTCGCGAATACTCATGATTTTGAAAAAAAAATCGAATATCACATGTATTTTTTTTTTTATTTTCATTTAAATAGCAATGCGGAGTTTTACAAAAAAATAAAGATTTTCCATGTTAAATAAAAATCCTTCGCGGTATATTGAACATTGTTTCTTTGTTTGATTTGATTCTTTACGTCCACTCAACAATCTTTCAGTTATGCGGGACGGGTCTTCCTGGGTTGAACCAGTACTAAGCTAGGATAAATGTGTCTTGCTCAAGGAACACAACGCAGTGACGCCGGTGAGGCTCGAACCCGCGGCCCTTCGGTCTCGAGTCAAGCACTCAACCACTGAGCCACTGCGCTCCCTATTGTTTCAGCAAAATTATAGGTGGGGGCTTAACTTTTGACGCCGTGTATAGTTTGGTCCAGATGTTGAAAATCGATTACTTCATGATGATGATGGTGATGTTGATGATAAGTGCCAAAATCTATTGGTTCTGCTAATTTTTTGAAGATTATTTTTAGACGTTGACAAAGTAAGTACGATAGGAGCAAGTTCGCTCGTTGAGAACTGTTTCGTTTCGAAGAACACAAGTGGTCGACTTTCAATCGGTCAAATGCAATTTTCGTTGAAGCTCTGGTCGAAATAAGGTCGAAAAACAGAATTAATTGTCATCCCTGGTACACGATTGATTTGTAAATATGTAAATAATGATGACGTAGATGTGAATTACTGATATCGCATCGATACTATAATCGATTATCACTAAGTCTGCGATCAAATCGATAGGAACATACTAAATTGATCAGATATTAATGTTTTGCGATTTAAAGAAAACATCAAAGGTCTTCGACATGGACTTTGACAGGATTTTGACAAAAGAAACAAAGTATTTCACACGATAATCACCACATCACTGTCCACTAACATGCTCAACTGCATTGGACCACCTAAAACATCCTATATTAGGGAGCGCAGTGGCTGAGTGGTAGAGTGAAAGCCTTGAGACCGAAGGACCTCGGGTTCGAGCCTCAGCGGCGTCACTGCGTTGTGTCCTAAGACTTGCGCAAGACACATTAATCCTAGCTTAGTACTGGTTCAACCCAGGAAAACCCGTCTCGATGTAACTGAAAGATTGTTGACTGGGACGTAAAGAATCAAATCAAACAAACAGAACAAACAAACACCCTCTTTCAAAGATATACACTGTAAAAAATAAGTGAATGCTTACACCAAAAGAGGTGGTAGCTCTGCTACCACCTCTTTTGGTGTAAACTAAGTTTTAAAGCAGTTGAAAGATTACACCAAACTCAGTGGCAATTCAGATGCCACCAAATTTGGCGTAAAAATACACTTATATTTAAGGTAGACAAAGTGAATATATTACTTCTAAGCGGGAAAACAAAATGTGTAAATAAGAACAAGGTTCAAATACATTCCTGTTCGCTAAAGCTGAATAATAATGTTAAAAGATTCAAACCGCGGTCCGCGATTCTCGCCAAATTTGCGATTTTTCAGCAATGAAAATCTAGGTTCAATATTCCCTACGTTGGTTTTCGTTTTCAGTTTTATGGACATGATGAATTGTGCAAAGTAAATGAAAACTCGGCACGATTTCTTGTAAAAAAAAAACTATGCCTTTAAATGTAGGCTGGACAGGCCCCCGTCTAACTGATAATTTTATCATGTTACAAAAAAAAAAAATTGCAACTTATTACATTTTTCTATCTAATAGTGTCTACCTCTCTGATAGGGCTATCTGAGTTTGAGCCAAGAAGGGAGATTATATCAGAGCTTTTTTTGTCCAGTAGCAGTAGATTTCCTTGAACTCAGAGCCAGAGGCCAGGCTAAATGTTGGCTTCGACGCAAGAAAACTTGTCTTCGAGGGTTAGCGAACAACAAAGGCGCAGAACAGCCTGCGCATCCACGCAGTCTGATCAGCGCCTTTGTTATTCCCTTATCATGCTTATTAGAGTGTATCATAACAAAACTTGCTCCAAACGAAATTTCACTATTCTAGATAGTCCTTGTAGCTGAGCATACTGGTTTTGGTACGACCTGGTCGGAAACCCGGACGACAGGGTTTCTCGCGTCGCTGCCCAAATAATATAGGTATTTGGCGTGAAAGGTACAAAATAAATAATAGATAAAAATATGCAACCGGGGCAAATTTTCCCCGTTTCCACATCTTACACATTTCAAGAAGAACACTCTCTTTGCAGAGAATAATTATATCATAGACGTGTTCACTGATGAAGCCCTAACCCGGCATTTGCAGCCTGCATGTAGACCCGTGATTGATTTGTAAATATGTAAATAATGATGACGTAGATGTGAATTACTGATATCGCATCGATACTATAATCGATTGTCACTAAGTCTGCGATCAAATCGATAGGAACATATTAAAATGATCAGATATTAATATTTTGCGATTTAAAGAAAACATCAAAGGCACTCGACATGGACTTTGACAGGATTTTGACAAAAGAAACAAAGTATTTCACACGATAATCACCACATCACTGTCCACTAACATGTTCATCTGCATTGGACCACCTAAAACACCCTCTTTCAGGGAGCGCAGTGGCTCAGTGGTAGAGTGCTTGACTCGAGACCGAAGAGCCGTAGGTTCGAGCCTCACCGGCGTCACTGCGTTGTGTCCTTGAGCAAGACACATTAATCCTAGCTTAGTACTGGTTCAACCCAGGAAGACCCGTCCCGACGTAACTGAAAGATTGTTGACTGGGACGTGAAGAATAAAAACAATCACAAACAATCACCATCTTGTAAAGATATACACTGTAAAAATAGGTGTAAGTTAACAATAAAAGAGCTGGCAGCTGAGCTGCCACCTCTTTTAGTGTAAACTTACACTTAAAACGTACTAAAACTACTTGAGGTTCACAAGTTCCCCCAGTGATAACTGACTGGGTGATGGAATTGGGCACATCCTCCAGTTATTAAAATGCATGACATAACTGATTCGATTTTGATTTGATATTATCATAATTCTAACATCATAATATACACATAAACCCATGAACTGTTTTATTGGCATATTTTGATCAACTTTTGCACACATGTACTTATACATTTTAACATTGCCTAGACACTGGTATGCAAAACGATGACGAGGCTTCGCTGAGCATCAGTCCGGCCGGACGTGGTCAGTTAGTGAAAATGCTCATAACTCTTGAATCACAAAGTATATTATTATCAAATTTTGCTTACTTATACATTTTAAAAGTTGTCTGGCCAATGGTCTTGCAAAACCTGTACAAAAATGAGCAGGGGGGGGGGGGTCCGGGGAGGGGGTTATTGTGGGGTTTTGTCAGTATCCCAAAAACGGGGCTTTGTTGAAATATTCGATCGCCACCCCACAATTAATTCTGGAACAGTCCTAACTGATATAGATTGTTCAAGTATATTCTTGCCAAACCTCTCCACCGTGCACATCGTGTATAGCATGTGTTTTAAGTGTACTGCTCGACCCACAGCGTTTGAAGCGTCTTACCAATTACTTGTTCCTGGTAGTAATGGTTTGTACCTTAATTGTGCTTTTAAGTGCAACACAAACTCCCCGCCCCACCCCACCCCGCCCGCCACTACCACCCCTACCCAAACAGAAAACACTTAAGGCCTTTTTTAGACTGCAGATTGGTTTATAGGGTCCCTGCTTACATTAAGACCAGTGGCAGTTCAGCAGCCACCTTTGGTATAAAGTATTTAATGCTTATTTTTTTTACTGTGTATTTGTCCTTGTTTAAAAGCTATTATATATGCCTAAAATGTAGGGGAAACTAATGTTATGAGAGCCTGTGACCCAACCCTTTTTCCTGTATCAAAGTTCAGTGGCGGGTCCAGAGGGGGTTCAAAGGGTTCGATCGAACCCCCCTTCCTGTTCCCCGTTTTTAAATATCCTATGAAAATGAAATAATTTTGTCTCACTGAGACCAAATTATATCATTTTCATGGGATATTTAAGAAAATGAGATAAAATCAGAAAACGAACCCCACCCCTGTATACATATGAACCCTTTTACCAGAAATCCTGGATCCGCCCCTGAAGTTTGGCAATAAAATGGAGCTAAATTGATCTAAAGAAAGGGCCAAATTAAAACCATTGATGAGGGTGCTGGATCTTTACTGCTTGCTATTTCGATTTTTGTTTTAGCTCAAGATAAACAACATTTTTGAGCGTAAGATTGTAAATATTTTCTTACCCATTAGTTTTAACACATGTTTTGGGTGCGCAAAAGAACCGTCTCATTGAGACGATTCTTTTGAGTACCCAAATCATATGTTTGGTTGAGAAATAAGAAAATTAAATTTTTGGTGTTCACTCTTAACTAAATGTCTGCTAAATATGTAAATAATGACGATGTTGATTTGAAAAAGATAACACATCGATTCTATAATCGATTATCACTCTGTCTTCGATTGAATCGAGACATCTTAAAGACATCAAAGGTACTCGACATAGGTTTTGACAGAACTTTGACAAACGAAGCAAAGTAAATCGCGTGATTATCATCGCAAAATTGAATGATAAATCGATGAAAACAATTCACGTTATATTATTCTGACGTGATCAGCCACAGCAACAACCCTAAAAAAAATTAGAAATGATCTTTATGAAACACTGTGCACCCAACCATATGCTTGTCTATGAGATAATCTACCCATCATCTTTTATCAGCTGACCATGTTTGAAGCAGCTAGCCATTATAGTTTTCGAGATATCTTTATTACAAGTTTTCAATTTACAAATTCTGAAAGAGCAATAACCCCATAAATAAACCTTTTTTCACCACGTAGTCTTATCATATTATTCATCAGCTGACCAAGTTTGAAGCTCCTTGCTGTAATAGTTTTTGAGATATCTTTATTATAAGTTTTCAATGTACAAATTCGCAAAGGGCGATAACTCGAAAAAAATATTTTTTTTTTATATTTTCACCAGGTTATCTTATCTTTATATTCTATCACTTGACCAAGTTTGAAGCACGTTGCTGTAATAGTTTTTGAGATGTTGCTGTAATAGTTTTTGAGATTATTCAGTTATTCTACTCGTCATCTTCTATCAGTTGACCAAGTTTGAAGCTCCTAGCTGTAATAGTTTTTGGGATATCTTTATTACAAGTTTTCAATGTCCAAATGTACAAAGGGCAATAACTCGAAAAAAAAAGATTTTTTCCCATATTTTCACCAGGTTATCTACTTGTCATGTTCTATCAGCTGACCAAGTTTGAAGCTTCTAGCTGAAATAGTTTTTGAGATATCTTGATTACAAAATCTCATGCTGACCTTTAAAAAGGGGCTAAACTCAACAAAGGGAAATAATTCAGACTAAAATAATATTGGTTAGCTATTTTTTAGGAGGAATCCATGTATGAAATTTCAAAACCCTAACAAGTTTTTTTTGAACGGGCACACAAACGGAGGGAGGGAAGGGCAGACGGATGGACGGATGGAAGCCCAAAGCAATATGTCCTCTCAACTTTTTCAAAGTTGGGAGCATAACAACCGCTGCTGCTGCTGCTGCTGCTGCTGCTGCTGCTGCTGCTACTGCTACTACTACTACTACTACTGTTGCTGTTATTGTTACTACTACTACTGCTACTGCTACTGCTACTACTACTACTACTACTACTACTACTTAGAACATCTTTATATCTTTAATGACATAAAACTCAGGCCACTCACAGGTAGCGTAAGAGCACATGGTACAAAAACAAAGCATATACATGATATACATAAAATTCATGAGTACAAAGAGCATACAAAAGGTGAAAATTGAAGTGCGAGCAAAATCAACCCTTATACTACTACTACTACTACTACTACTACTACTACTACTACTACTACTACTACTTCTACTACTACTACTACTACTACTACTACTACTACTACTACTACTACTACTACTACTACTACTACTACTACTACTACTACTACTACTACTACTACTAATATTACTACTACTACTACTTCTACTACTACTACTACTACTACTGCTGCTGCTATTGTTATTGCTATAGTTATTGCTACTACTACTGCTGCTACAGCTGCTGCTGCTACTACTACTGCTGCTACAGCTGCTGCTGCTACTGCTACTGCTGCTACAGCTGCTGCTGCTACTACTACTTTATGAACTGGACGGGGTGTGGCATACCCACGAGAATCCAAGGTTTACATCATTGATTGTGTCTAGTCGTGAGGAACAATAATACATATGGTTTATGCTGGAGATCTTAACCGTGGTTTGGCTTCGGCAGAAGGATAGACTTATAAAGTCTGATGAGATTTGGCAAAAAAAAAAAAAAAAATAAATATTGACGACTGTACCCAGGCTACTCCATTCAATGGTTAATAATCAAATGAAGTTCTTAAAGCCCTAAATATCCTCCTTGATCTGCATTAGGACCCACAGGGGCGGATCCGGGATTTCTGGAAAGAGGGTTTATATGTACAAAGGGTGGGGGTTCGTTTTTCTGAATGTATCTCATTTTTCCTGAATATCCCATGAAAATGAAATAATTTGGTCTCATTAAGACCAAATAGGATATTTACAAGGGGGGGGGGGCAGGGAGGGGGTTCGAGCGAACCCCCTGAACCCCCTCTGGATCCACCACTGACCCATAACTGAATATTATTGTGAATATGTAAATAATGATTATGTAGATATGAATTACCGATAACGCATCGATATTATAATCGAGTATCGCTAAGTCTGCGATCATATCGTTAGAAACTTTATGAAAATGTTCCGATAAATATTTTACACAAGATCAAAGTCATTCGACGTGAACTTTGACAGGATTTTGACAAAAGATACAAAGTATCTCACACGATAGTCATCACATCACCGTCCACCTATAGGCCCCCAAAACAAGTGAGTATGGTCAGGATATACCACAATTACAGACCACAGACAAACCCACGGCACCGAGAGGAAAGCACAGAACACAGACAGCTACTGTCGTGCCAACCAAGAGTGACAGTGACGTAATACTTTGTTTACAATTGCTAAGTTAACCACTAACGTGTACACTTCACTTAAGCAAACGCGAATCGATAGATCACTTGTATGATAGGATTAATACACAAGTGATCTATCGATTATAAGTCGCCAATAACTTTGTAAACAAATCATGAAATCACTGTCACTCTTGGCTGGCAGGACAGTAGAACATTTTCTTTAAATACGATTAAGTGACACGGTGCGTTATCGTTATGGCGCTATGACAGTTCGTCCAAAACTCTGGTTTGAGTCTCGCTATGTCGGAAACCCCGAAGACAGGGGTTGTCGCCGCGTCGAGGCCCACATTATTGTCCACAAGCAAGTCCATCTGAATAAGACCATCACAAGCTCAATCTTTATTTAACCCAACACCCCCCCCCCCAAAAAAAAAAAGTCTCAAATTTTAAGAAAAAAGTCCACATAAATAACTAGGTTACATATTTCTGCTCTATGACTAGGATTGTGGGTGCTCATTAGAAGCGTCTTGACGAGACATTCACGATCTATCTTTTGGGCCTCGTCGCGAGAAAACCGGTCTTCGGAGGATTGCGAACAACAAAGGCGCAGACCAGTCTGCGCACCCGCGCAGTCTGATCAGCGCCTTTGTTTTGTTTGATTTGATTCATTACGTCCACTCAACATTCTTTCAGTTATGCGGGACGGTCTTCCTGGGTTGAACCAGTACTAAGCTAGGATAAATGTGTCTTGCTCAAGGACCACAACGCAGTAACGCCGGTGAGGCTCGAACCCGCGGCCCTTCGGTCTCGAGTCAAGCACTCTACCACTGAGCCACTGCGCTCCCTCAGCGCCTTTGTTATTCGCATTTTGGAAAGTACCATATCAAAACTAGCTAATAGTTTTGATATTTCATTTTTGTAGCTAGTCCCTGTAGCTGATTTTGTAGCTAGTCCCTGTAGCTGAGCAGGCTAGTTAGAATATCACTTTGTTGGAAACCCCGAAGACAGGTTTTCTCGCGACGAGGCCCTTTTGATAGGATATAGGAAAGCTGTAGATTTTTTTTAAAAAATGGAGATGCAGTATGGATAACGACCGTCTTTGGGGTTCGCGAACAACAAAGGCGCAGACCAGCCTGTGCATTCACGCAGACTGATCAGTTCCTCTGTTGTTATTGTTTGTTTGATTTGATTCTTTACGCCCCATCAACAATCTTTCAGTCATAAAGGGAAGGGTCCTCCTGAGTTGAACCAGTACTTAGCTAGGATTAATATTCTTGCTCAAGAACACAACGCAGTGACGCCAGTGAGGCTCGAACCCGCGGCCCTTCGGTCTCGAGTAAAGCAATCTACCACTGAGACACCGCGCTCCCACCTCTGTTGTTATTCGCTCGATACTTGCTAGAAGCGAAATTTCAATATTCTAGCGAGTCTCTGTAGCTGAGGGGATTGGTTTGGGTCTCGCTTTGTCGGAAACCCCGGAGACAGGCTTTCTAGCGTCGAGGCCCAATTACGATAAGGACGGGTGAGTTGTTGTTACCATCATTGCTTATGCGTCAGCTGCCTTGTTCTTGGTTCAGGAGGTTCGCTTGAACCCCCTCCCAGCCCCCTTTTTTTTTTAATATCCTATGAAAATGAAATAATTTGGTCTTAAATAATTTGGTCTCAGTAAGACCAAATTATTTCATATTCATTGGATATTTAAGAAAAATGAGATAAAATCGGCAAAGTGACCCCCCCCCCCCCCCACACACACACACACATCTTTAAACATATGAACCCACTTTCCAGAAATCCCCTGCTTTACGTCCAAAATCAACAGCTATGGTCATGGCGGGACGGTCAGTTCACCTAATCACACTTTTTCCTGGGCATGAAACAACAATCTTTCTTGAATGATTCAGCGGAAGGGAGGAGAATGACCGTAGAAATTATTTCATGATCAATCTCCACGAAAGTATGTGACCGGACCGGGGTCGAACTCGCGACCCCTGGATCTGCAGTCAGACTCGCATCTGTTGCCAGACCAGTTACCGACAGCGCTACGCGGCCCGGTATTAGTAGTAGTAGTAGACTGAGTATAGTAGTAGTGGTTGTAGTTTAATTGTTTGTTTGTGTTAAAGCTTAGTTTATATGGGGACGCGGCCACGGCTTTTAAAAAGTCTCACCCGACAAGCTGGTGAAGCCGAAACCCCTGGTTTACAAGGCGAGTGATTTATTTACTACGTCACGGCGGTTCCTAGTATTTAGAAGTTGTAGTTGCTGCAACTGCTGCTGCAGCAGCAGTAAACTATAGCGTAAAACTGGTCTTCCGTTTTCAAAAAAGAAATGAGTGATGAATAATGAATAATTGGTATGCCATGACCTCTACGTTAATCGAACGGTGCAGATCCTGAGGAGACATGGGATAGTATTAATTTATTATTTTAAGTTCGTTTATGGACACGCAGGGTCTTCATAACTGAATTAAGAATTAAGAATTGAACACTCTCCAGAGGGCTGGTCCGCACTATGCTAAGCTGATCGGCCTGCTAGTGTGCAGCTCATCACGGTGCCTTATGCTTTAATTGTATACTGGATAATGTATTTTTATGCTGGTTGTTTCCGTGCCTTACCCTTGCTGCTAGGGTAATTTTTCGGGCGGGAGCAACTTCGGACTGGAGCAAGTTCGTACTTAATTTGCCTCGTGACAGTTTGCTCACTATAAGTTTTTTTTTAATATTCCTGAGAGTATGACGTCACCAGTTGAATTTATGCATATCTGACATAGAGTGTATTGCAGCTTTTTGGCATTCCTTATCAAAACAAAACTGCCAAAAGGTGTGAAAACAGTATCGCATGCAGGTGTAAAGTACGGTGCGCTTATGATTTGGTGGCACCTGATGACAACTTTATTACACTCAAGATAAGACTTGCCATCCTGGGTAATTTTTCATGCTTTTTGGTCGTCTGCTGAATTTTTTCAAAATCAACTTTTCGAAAAAAAAAATTCAGGAATACCATCAGAGTGTCAAACAGCTTGGACCCAGATCAGGCCCGACACCCTGTCGGGCCTGATCTGGGTCCATACTGTTTGCAAAGGTTATCAGCAGACGACACTCAGTAAATGCCTACTCACTCAGTTAAAGAAAATAGTTGATTTGTGTCTTGAAGGAAAATCATGGGGGCTCAGTGGTAGAGTGCTTGAGTCGAGACCGAAGGACCGCGGGGTCGAGCCTCAATGGCGTCATTGCGTTGTCCTTGAGCAAGACACATTGCTCCTTGCTTAGTACTGGTTCAACCCAGGAAGTCCCGTCCCTACATAACTGAAAGATTGCTGACTGGGACGTAAAGAATCAAATAAAAAAAAAGAAAAAAAAGAATGAAAACAAAACAAGTTGAAATCAAGAAACACACACACACACACACACACACACACACACACACACACACACACACACACACACACACACACACACAAGAACAACGCATTACACATACAACAACCAGACTATTGAGCAGACCGACCTACAGTTGATTCAAAAGCTGGGCAGGAAACTGTGTATCCTGATCAGATGCTGCGTCAGGGGCCTACGGTGCTTTCAAAAAAGATATATGTTCAGAATGTTTAGTAATCCCCATGCTCGCTTTCTGGAAAAAAGGTTCTCGTTTTAAACGTATGCCCATGTACATCTATATAGGCACATGTATCGCATATGTATCCTCCACATACTTTTTGTATGCGAGAAGCGAAGGCTCTGGCGAGTCTGCGCATTATATAAGTACCAAAATCGTATGTGCTGGCTCATATTTAGTCCATATTAGATCATATTATTTGAGCCAGTGCATGAGATTTCCAACAATGTGGTGGGTGCGACCAGCAAAGCCACAGATCAGCCTGCGCATACGCGCAGTCTGATCAGAGTCTTTGCTTGTCGCTTGAGTATTCTATGATTGTTAAGCGACTGACTGAACACCATTTGGAGTTTCTAAGCTTAAAAGGTGGCTGCACAGGCTGAGTCTACACTTGTCAAAATGCCACATTGTTGGAAATCACATGTCGCGGCTCATTTACAATTATCAGCGAAACTGTAGTAAAAATGGTTTTAGGCTGCACGATTTCACAGTTACTCTGTGCAGTTACTGCATCTCTATGTCTCTTTTCGAAAACATTGATTAATACAGGGGAAGCAATAAAAGCTTACACAAGTAAGCTAAACGCGTTTTATTTATTTCCCTTTACACACTTAAAAGTGTGCAACGTATTTTTTATAACGAAGATTTAAAATTGTTACGATGATCATATTATGCTAAATGCGTTTATTTTGTTTGTAGTGTAAAATCTTTATTAAATTGATATTTGACAATGTGTTTCCAATGTAAACGCTGAGCTTAGTAAATAGTTATTCTTTTAATAGATAGATAGATCATAGATATTCTTTGTTTCCTCCACATGGGAAAGTATTTTAAGGTATTTTAATTTAAAGGTCTTGTGAACCTTCAAAAACATTTTAGAAACCCTTCATAATTTAAATGACAGTGGTGAGAAAACGAAAATGCTGAAATCCCCATCTTAAAATTCCAACCGAGTCAAAAGTTATGTAAGTTTTAAGATTATGCAAATTAGCATATAAGCCCCGCCCACAATATCATTTTAAGATGATTTTTTCGTAGTAGAAGCGTGTCGGAATTTCAGATTCTATAAAGAAAGGTTAATGTTACAAAAGCGCAACGAAAGCGCCGTTTCATCGCCAAGGTCGTAGTAAGGTCGCAGCTACAGCGCCATCAGCGTAGACTAAGCGTAGTCAGATCTTCATTGTCGTAGTGGGATCGTAGCAGCAGCGTAGCGGAAGCGTCTGACATTCTTTCTGATTTTAAAACCTGTTTTGGTCTTTAATCCCGAAAATTTGGAAAAGATCTGGAAAAGATCAGACGATCGCCTCCCAGATAGCCAGAGAGCCAGCAATACATTTAATCAAGTGGTTGAGGCCAAAAGTTTTCAAGGTGTGTTCTTATGTAGAAAAGTATGCTGAATTCAAAAGTCAAACTCTTAAAAAATTGGCTGGTACACAAAAATGCTATGTGCAGCGGAATACCCCGGGGGTAGGCAATTTCTCAAATAAGCACTGAAATGGAGTACCCTATACCACAGAATCTTATTTAACCTACCTTGCACCCCATGACAATTTTTCATTGGTGCCAAATTGTTTCTTGGGCCCCCCTGAATGAGAAAAAAGTTTTCCTAAACATACTCATTTGGGCTATGTGAAAATGCATGGTTACCATGGCAACCCTGTTGTGCAATTCTTACAGGTAGGGGTGAACATACAAATTCAATCATATCTTAGCAGATACTTATCATAGACTACTAATCTTGGTACCAAATTGAAGGATTGGCATATGCCTTTTATCCCATGACCTGAGATGCAAATTACCTAATTTGCATATTCATGAATATTAAAAAAAACTTAAAAATAAGGGAAAATTCATAAAAAACCCATAAATAACTGATTTCAGCCCCAAACCATCATCAAACCACCATTGTTGCATGTTTTCATTTCATCAGTGATACTATTCGACAAATACTGTTATCTAATGGTCTTATATGGAATTCATCTCATTTGCATATTCATGAAAATTAATGATTTTTTTTTAAAAATGAGGACAAAGCCATTGCTTAAACTAGAACCCCAAGGGGTAATTAGACCTACATTGAATTCCTAGGAGCATTACTTATTGATTTCAAATTGTTCAATGAGGCAACTTAAAGTAAAAACTCTATATTCCTCAATAATACACCCGTTTGGTTATTTTAAATGGCATGGTTTCCATGGCAACCCATTATGCAATTTTAAAGACTGGGAGTGTAGCTTCAAAAATATTCATATCTCAGCACCATATCATCCTAGAACACTAAAACTAGTATCAAGTTATTTGCAGACAAAACACGTTTACAGGACTGTCGGTTATGCAAATTATCTCATTCGAATATTCATGAATGTTACTGGAAACATTAGAAATAAATGAAAATCGCTGAAAAATCAAGGGGTAGGACTTACAAAATTAATCATATCTCACATGATAATTGCCCTAGAGTACCAAACTTGATATCAAAGTAATGTTTAAAAATAGTACTAATATCTTATGGGTAGTTATGAAATAAATCTAATTTGAATATTCATGAACTCTAATGAAAACATTAGAAATAGATAAAAAATCGCTGAAAAACCAAGGAGTAATACTTACAAAATTACTTATATCATACTTAATAATTGCTCTTTTGTGCCAAGCTTGATATCAAATTAATGCAAAGATAAAGTACTCTTAGCTTATGGGTAGTTACAAAAGAAGTCTTATTTGATTATTCCTGAATTTTAATGAAAGCATTAGAAATAAATGAAAAAATCACGAAAAATCAAGGAGAAATACACACAAAATTACTTATATCTCACTTGATAATTGCTCTAGAGTACCAAATTTAATATCAAAGTAATGCTTAGACATAGTACTCTTACCTCATGGGTTGTTACTAAAGAAATCTAATTTGAATATTCATAAATTATAATGAAAACTTTAGAAACGAATGAAAAATTATGGCAAACTGAAAGGTACGTACATACAAAATAACTAATGTCTCTTCTGCTTATTGCTCTAGAGTAGCACACTTGGTCTAATATTAAACAGTATAATCTTGGTTTTAATTTTATGCCAAGTTTAGAAGCCTAAGACATATACCAACTGAGATATGAGCGCTTTTGTAAGTATACCCCAATGATTTTTCTGTGATTTTTTCATTCTTTTCAAATGTTTTCATTAAAATTTATGGATATACAAATTAGATTCTTTTCATATCTGCCCATAAGGTAAAGGCACTTTGTCATAGCATTACTCTGATATCAAGTTTAGTACTCTATGGCAATTATAAACTGAGATATGAATAACTTTGTAAGTATATCGGCTTGATTTTTCAGCAATTTTTCTCTAATTTATAATGATTTAGTAAAGATTAATCAGTATCCATACAAATTTGTTTTCATTTGTGTCCATAAGATAAGAATGCTATGTCTGTGCATTACTTTGGTAATAAGTTGTGTACTCTTGGGTATTTATTAAGTGAGATATGAGCAAAATTTTAAGTATGCGAATCTTAATTTTTCCACAATTTTTCATTCTTTTCTAATGTTTACATTCAAATTCATGATTATACAAATTAGATTCCTTCCCTATCTGCCTGTTAGGTACAATCACTATATTTTAGCAATATCTGCAGGTTAATTTGATACCAGATTTACTGTTCTAGGATGTGTTGCTGTTGAGAGATGAATATTTTTGTAGGTACGCCCTCAGTATTTTAAAATCGCATAATGGGTTGCCATGGAAACAATGCAATTTCACATTAGCAATTGATTTATTATTGAGGAACACACTGTTTTGCCTTTAAGTGACCTCATTGAACTATTTGACATGAATAAGAAATACTCCCAGGAGTTCAATGTAGATCTAGGTCTAATTACCCCTTGGGGTTCTAGTTTAAGCAATGGTTTTGCCTTCATTTATTAAGTTTTCATTAATTTTCATGAATATGCAAATGAGATAATTTCCATATAAGACCATAAGATGACAGTGTTTGTCGAATTGTATCACTGATGATATGAAAACATGCAACAGTGGTGGTTTGATGATGGTTTGGGGCTGAAATCAGTTATTTATGGTGTTTTTTATGAGTTTCCCCTTATTTTTAAGGTTTTCATTAATATTCATGAATATGCAAATTAGGTCGTTTGCATCTCAGGTCATGGGATGAAAGGCATATGCCTAACCTTCAATTTGGTACCAAGATTAGTAGTATATGGTAAGTATCAGCTAAGATATGATTGAATTTGTATGTACACCCCCTGATGTAAGAATTGCATTAAGGGTTACCATGGTAACCATGCAATTTCGCCTGGCCCAAATGTGTTTATTTTTAAAAAAAACATTGTTTTCTAATTCATGGGGTCCCAAGAAACAATTTGGCACCAATGAAAAATTGTCATGGGGTGCAAGGTAGGTCATTTAAGATTCTGTGGTATAGGGTACCCCATTTCAGTGCTAATTTGAGAAATTGCCTACCCCCGGGGTATTCCGCTGCACATAGCATTTCTGTGTACCAGCCAATTTTTTTAAGAGTTTGATTTTTGAATTTAGCATACTTTTCTACATAAGAACACACCTTCAAACCTTTTGGCCTCAACCACTTGATTAAAAGTATCGCTGGCTCTCTGACTAAGAGAGGACCATTTCAAAACCTCACTTGATGAAGGACCAGCTCATACATATGATGTGGAGAAACTCCTTAGCTCCTCCCCCCAATGCACAGTTCTAGTGGATGATCTTTTTGACAATCCACTGGTTACGGGTTACGGTCGGCCATTGCATTTTTTATTCTTTGTGCAAATCACACATCAAATTCAGGTTTTGACCTAACCTTTGTGCCGTGCTCAGGCTATTTTTTATGCGCTGCCGAACAACGAGCGGGGTACCAAATATCGTGGGTTATCCTACAGCGCGAAGCAAAACTGTCCGTGAATCTGTATGGCTGCCTATAGCGCGAGGTAAACTCGTTTGTGAATTTGATCTGTTATCATAACCGTCGTGCGGTCCATTGAAACACCCCAAACCACCCAAAAACACCCCAAAACTCCACCAAACCAATACCGTATATATAATGCGCGATTTGTTAGGACTCTCACGGCCTCTTCAGGGTCGGGTGGGGGGGCACTTGTCCCTAGCCCCCTCCCCCCCTGGGTCTTGCACTGGATTTGTGCAAGAATGCATACATTGATAGGGCTAAACGACAGCCAACTTTTTTGAAAAGCTAATACTTGTAATGATTGAAGATCCGGACGAGGCCGCCCGGTGTTACACCTGACCAAGCTGGGAACCCCCCAACTCTCCCCAGGAGCAAAGGGAACCAAAACTCCCCAACACTCCCCAGGAGCAAACCTCGAGAACTCCCCATCCTCAAAAATGCAAGAACTCCCCGGGACTCTCCAGACTCCCCAGGCTGGGTCATATGAGACCTCAACCAACTCCCCAAACTCCCCACCTGACGAATGGACCACGGTGGTCAAGAATAACAAGAAAACACATTGTTTGGTATCTCCAAAGCGCCCAAATCTGGCCAATCAGACAGCATTTGAAGACCCAATAAAGGAAACGGCCCAACCCAAGAATAAGATAAACATTGAATGGGTCTTTGTTACCATATCGACGGTAGCGAGGGCAGCTTTCCCAGGAGGGAAACTTGAGGCAACGGTGAAGCGATTCACCAATAACATGGGTGCACAACTGTGAAACGGAGTGTACCCCCCACAATTCAGAATGGGCCCTACCATAAAGGTCAACAAAAACTATGTAAGCAAGGCTTAACAATTTTGCTACCCAGAACTGGGTAACCTTATCTTTCAAGTGAACCCTTTTGGACCATACTCATCAACCCAAAACAATGAACAAAAAAAGGCAAGACCCCAACAAACGCAAAGCAATCAGACGACCGACCAGGCAAAAACATAGGAGATATAAGGGGAATCAGTTTAGACCATAATTTAGTGAAATTAAAAAATGTAATTGACTCAAGCACCAATTACATCGAGAAAATGGAACGAATTACCACAAAAAAGGGAGGCCAACAACAGTAATTAAAATATTCTTTAAGACTTTAATCGCCCCACTTAAAATTGGCACAAAAATTGTAGGATTTTTTTGACGTAGAATCTTGGCTGTACCAAATTATGAGGTGCAATAACCGACAAAGGTTTGGACACTCAACCAAACCCTGTAAGGCCAGAAAACCGAGGTGCCCCCACTGCGCTAAGACACACACGCACTACGAATGTAAGAACAAACAGGCAACTAAATGTGTTCACTGTGGTTCGAACAAACATGGTGCAGCCTACAGTAATTGCCCGGTGGCCGTCAAATACCACAAAGAAATTCTGAGGCGAAAAACAATGCTATACTAAAAGAACATAAGCAAAGAATCGCAAACCAGAACAAAAGTAACATTACAAATCAAGGCAACGTTAAAACAAATCCCATCGAAGTTCTAAGCCCTGAGAAAGAACAACCCAAACAAACTAAACAACCAAATCAACCAAATCAAGCTGAAAAACTAACAGAACCAATTGACATTGAAAAAATCAAAAGAGAAATAATGTTAACAACCACGCAATTTATACTTAACAAACTAGGCAAAGAAAACATAACGAAGCCAGAAGCGAAATTGAGGACTTTCTGAATGGCACCAAATAAACAGACAAATCCAAATGGGACAGACACACAGACCATAGTGCAATCCGTAACAAAATAACATGTAATGGATTCGCAACAAGAAACAGTTCAATCAGTCTCTGTAAACGCAACAGAGTCAATTATTCACACACAAAATGCGCAGCAAACACAACAACAGACCAACAAGGCAGACAAAAACAAAGTCAATACCGGCCCAACAAAACGCACTACAAAAATAGTAAATGAGTATGATCAGGAGATACCACAATCACGAACTGCAGACAACCCAGTGGCACCGTGAGGAAGAGCCGCTCAACCATCACGAGACACCAGGAAGACAAATTAAGCAAAGCAATCAGCTCTCTCTTCCCCATCAAGATGATTGCAATACTAAAATGGACATAAAGTAACGTACAACAAAACATAGAACAATTACAGACTCACACAATGGGAGCAACAATAAACAGAAAGTCAACAACAACAGAACCACCGCCTTAGAACGGACAGCAGCCTAAGCCACCGGGGGGCTTAAATGCATTTTACTGGTACCAAATCTTCGCCCTAGATTCTGCTGTTGTTGAAGTACATAAAATGTTCAGCTCGCATGGAGGCCATCTAACTAATGCAATGTATCATCATGGAAAACACTCTAATCAAATTACTACACCATGATGAAACAAAGAAAAGGGCTCATGACTCACAGATAGTCAGAGCTAAAGAAAACCTCAAGTTGAGCCACGGTGGGTCCAGCTACAGATAAGCATCAGGCCCCAACCCACCGATTAAAGCTTTACGTCAGAGCAGTCATAGAGTCTGAGGCCTGACCCACCGTCGTGCAATTAAAGAGGAAACCATAGCTATAAACCGTTATTGGGTTTACAACTAGGCATGCAGATTGTCGCATGATATCCAAGTTATATCCAACCCTTATATAACGTTTAACTATCTTTTTGAATTGATCACTAAAATTAGGTTTTCCAGCAATTCGTTTGAATTTATAGACTAAATCACCATAAAATATAGGTTCTGATATGCCTTGTTGCAGAAGAGTTTTTAACCCAATGTTGTATTTAACAATTAACTCTGAGTGTCTGTGGTAGAATTTAGAAAATGCTTTTCGAATTTTATGATATCTATAACCTTGTTTTAATAATTTAGCAGTTAAAAATAAGTTTCTGTTGTTGAAGTCATCAACATTAGAACATACTCTAGCAAAACGAATAAGCTGAGAAATATATACACCATAGGAAGGAGAGCGAGGAACATCTCCATCAAGAAATGGGAAATTTACTATTTCAAAATTAAAATCATCCCGTTTATCATAAAGTTTAGAAGAAACTATGCCATTTGTTATTGACAAGTTCAAGTCCAAAAACGGAGCTTCAGTATCAGAAGAATTCGCCTTATTTAACTGAAGTTCAGTGGGATATATCTGACCTACCATTTGTTCAAAATAAGGATTATCAATATTAAGTAAGTCATCTAAATATCTGGAGGTAGAGTTAAAAGCTTCAACAACATCAGATTGATTATTGTCTGACAGAGATAACATAAAGTCTCTCTCATAACAAAACAAAAACAAATCTGCAACAAGAGGAGCACAATTAGTACCCATTGGAATACCGACAATCTGTCTATATAATTTAGAGCCAAATCTTATAAATATATTGTCCAAAAGATAATGGAGCGCATCACACATTTTCTGACATGACCACAATTTATATCGTTTGGGTTGTTCAGAAGTAAAAAAGGCATTTTTATCATTACAGGCCAAATAAAGTGAGCCCTCTCTGTTAAATGTTTGTTCAAATAATTCTGTTAGTTTTTCTTTTATTAGATTATGAGGCAATGTAGTATAGAGAGTAGAGAAATCATATGTAGACAAACCAGATGCTAGAAAACCTCTAGACTTCAATTTATTAAGAATTTCACCTGAATTTTTAATAGACCAAAATAAATTTTTACCATATCTTTCATAAAACTGTTGTGCAATATTTAATGACATGGTTTTTAATTGCAGTGAGACAAGAAGTCAAAAGAATAGACAACTCAGTAGTTGTACATGCACTAGAATTAGCAATAAAACGTGACTTATAGGGCCGTTTATGAAGTTTAGGTAACCAGTATAACGTAGGAAGCTTGCTATGGTCCTCATCAACAAACAACCCAAACTTAGCTGCCATATGGCATTGATGCCTCTCAACGATAGATGTCTCATCAAGCCTGTTATGCTCATATGTTTTTGCAGTGCTAACAAAGCCATACACGTACAAAAACAGACAAGAAACACCAAAATAGAACAGAACAATAGGGCGTACGCCAAGAAAATTAAATTTCACAAATCAAAACAGGCTAAAAGCCCCCAAACCCCCAAAATCCAAAGCAAAAATTCTTTACGAAAGTAAGAGAACAGACAGGAAAAACATAACTAAAACAGCAAAATATAAGAAAACAAGATGGGCAGTACTAAACAATTAGAAAAAATTCAAACTGTTCAGTGGAATGCCCGTAGTCTGGCAAGTGAAGGGAGAAGTAAACTTTCTGAATTTTACGAATGTTTAGAATCGTTTGAAGCCAAACCAGAAATAATTTGTTAACGAGAAACTTGGAACAATAAAGGACAAAAACAACTAATGCTTAAAGGCTACAGTCCACCAGCCAACCTCAGACGCGAGAAAGATCAACAGTGAGGGGGTGTAGCCATATTTGTCAAAAGCGAATAGATCATAAATTCTAACACTACCTAAATCAAATCTGGAAACAGCGGGGATGCGCATTTTCAGACAAAAGAAAACTATTGATATAATAAACAAATACACTACCCCCACACAAATAACAGAAAATGAGCTACAAAAAATAACTGCAAATTTAAGCGAAAACATAATTATATTGGGAGATTTCAACTCACATAACACACACCAAAATGGAAACTAGACAAAGCTGACTGGGACCATTTCAGAACAATCCTTAAACATAAAGACATCTCAATAGAAAACGAAGAGGACATAAACAAATGCAACGACACATTAATAGAAGCAATTCTAGAAGCAAGAAATGATTCAATCCCTAAAACCAAACAGAAAAATAAAAAAGCAAAAAGTGTACCTTGGTGGAATGAAGAATGTGCAGTAGCTGTTTTCAACAAAAGAAAAGCTTACCGAAAATACAGACGTTATCGCCCAGAATATCACTTTTTACCCTTTAAACAATTAAGATCAGAAACAAGAAATCTGATTGACCAAACTAAAAAAGATAAATGGAAAGAATTCATTTTAATTCTCAACCATAAAACAGACAGTAAAACAATGATTAAAAAAATTAATGGAAAACCATTTAACCCAACAAATACACTAGTCATTGCACTACAAATACACTAACATTCAGTACACTGATAGTAAGCTAAAAGCGGAGATCAAACAAAAGAATACGGGAAAATAAGTAGCAACCAATCATATTCCAGGGAATTTACAGAAATAAAAAATGAACACGAACCTCAAATAGACATAGTTTTCAAGCAAATGATAAAACTAGATAACGATAAGGCATACAACTCAAATTTTTCAATGAGAGAGCTCACAACAGCATTAAACACAAAGAAAAACTCAGCACCAGGGGCAGGCACAATAAATTACGAAATGATCAAACAACTGCCTGAAAAAGAGAAATTCAAGGTGCTCAAACTAATGAAAAATTCATGGGATGAAGGTAAATTACCGGAACAATGGAAAGAAGCAACCATCATCCGACTTTTAAAACCAAACAAAGACTCAAATGATCCACAATAATACCGACCAATATCGTTAACTTCCGCAATATGCAAAACAATGGAAACAATGGTAAACAATAGAACATAGAAAATCCTAGACGAGAAAATATCAGATACCCAATCAGGTTTCAGAAATAACAGATCTACAATAGATCAGTTAACCAAACTAGAATCAGCAATAAAAGCGGGCCAATTAAACAACAAAAAAGTAGTGGCAGTTTTCCTTGGCTTGAAAAAAGCATTCGACCTCATGTGGAGAAAAGGGGTCATACTCAAATTGACAGAATTTGGGATTAAGGGTAAAATGTTAAGATGGATAAACGATTTCTTGGTAGACAGAAAAATCAGAGTCAAAGCAGAAGACCCAGTTCTAGATTTCCAAAAAAAAGAAAATGGATCTCCCCAAGGGGTGGTCCTCAGCTCAACCTTATTCAATGGCCACACTAAGGACAGCAATGAATCACCTCATGGTTACGCATGGTTACGCCGGGCCGCGTAGTGCAGTCGGTAACGTGTCTGGCTACAGATGCGTGTCTGACTGCAGATCCAGGGGTCGCGAGTTCGATCCCGGTCCGGTCCCATACTTTCGTGGAGATTGATCATGAAATGATTTCTATGGTCATACTCCTCCTTCCGCTGGTTCATTCAAGAAGGGTTGTTGTCAGTTACAAGTGAAAGTATGTGCACGAATTACTGGTTAACCGCTTGTTCAAGCCTGCCCAGGGAAAAGTGTGGTTAGGTGAACTGACCGTCCCGCAATGACCATAGATGTTGACTTCGGACATAAAGCAACAAAACAAACAAAAACAAAACCTCATGGTTACAAAAGGTATCGATTTATCATAATTTGCAGACGACAGTGCCTACTGGAAATCAGCAAAATGTCTCAAAAGAGCACTATTTATAATTCAACTAGCCCTAAATGTAATTGAAGACTGGGGCAAAAACTGGGGGTTTGAAATATCCCAAGAAAAAACACAAGTAGTTATTTTCAATCTCAAAGGCACAGGCACCTCAAAATTGCAAAAACTTAAGTTAAACGGCAGAATACTAGAATACAAAAGAGAGGCAAAATTTTTAGGAATGATTTTTAACGACAAATTGACATGAAAAAAAACATAAACAAATCAATAACGAAATGCCAAAAAGACCTCAACGTATTGACAGCAGTGATCGGCACCTCATTTGGTGCTGGCAAACTGACACTTAGAAACTTATACGTGGCGTTAATACTAAGCAAAATAGAATACGGGCTACAAGCATATGTATTAGCAAGCAAAATGCAAATAGCTCGACTAGATGCCATACAAAACGCAGCTATGCGCATCATAACAGGTGCATACAAAGCCACTTCGACCAAAAGTCTAGAAGTGGAATGTAACCTCCCCCCAATAAGACTAAAATGCGAAGAAGTTGCACTAAAATACTGGGCAAGATCTTCAGCTCTAAGAAACAAACTACCAATAAACAAACTGACTGAACCGAAAGTGATATACAAGACTAGGAGACACAAATAAAAGGAAAACCGTCATATGTAATAAGAATACAAGACTTATTACAAGAACACGACATGGGAAATGTAAAGTCCCAAACCCCCAAAAATACGCAACTTGCTAGTATAAAAAGCATTAACCCGAGATCAGAACTAGCGAAAACAATAGATAAAAAAACGTCAACAATAGAAAAATCAGAGAAATTAACCAACAGATACATTGACAGAAGATATAAGGGAACAATACAAATATACACAGATGGAAGCAAAGACCCTGAAAACAACAGGGTCGGCTGCGCATTTGTCATACCCGATTTCAATGCAACATACAAATTCAAATTAAATGACTACTTTATGGTCTACTCATCCAAACTTGTAGCAATCCTGATGGCACTCAAATAGACCAACAAGAACAACCTAGACAAAATAGAAATCTTAACAGACTCCCTGAGTTCAGTACAAAGTTTATACTCAGGGAAAAGCAGATCTAGACAAGACATTCTAGATCAAATATTAAGAGAAATAAGTTTAATCTTAAATAAGAAGGTAGACCTAAATATAGACTGGTGTCCATCGCACTGCAATGTAGCCGGTAACGAAATGGCTGACAAAGCAGCAAAACAGGCAATGGACAATGGCAAGGTAATCAAACTCTTACCTACAGCCAAAGAAGTATACCCAATCATACACAGCAAAATAAGGGGCAAATGGCAGACAGAATGGTCACGTAAACCACAGAAACACAATAGACCCAAACCTTATGACTAGAATAACACAATACAGCGATAACCGGAAACTCAATATAATATACACAAGATTAAGGTTAGGCGTTGATGGACTAAAAGCAAACAATATGTTTTATGGCATGGCCTACCCAATGTGCGATTTTTGCCAAGACGAAATAGAGGATACAAACCACCATTTACTTTACTGCCCATAACTTCACAATGAAAGAGAAATACTAAAGAAAGACATTAGGCAAAAATGCAAACACTATTTCTCTACATAACTACTGCTCAATCCCCCAACAAAAATAGCAGCAGAAATTAGGGAAGTTGTATTCAAATATATAACAAATACTGAATACATTAAAATAATATAAGTAACGTAGGACACACATAATAACAATATAGGAATTAAGGTCAGTCTCCATCAGATATGAAATATATCTCAGGCTAAAACACCTCATTTGGATCGGATTAAGGCCAAGGTTTAGCTGTAGGGGCAAGACTAGCACCGACTCATGTCTGGAAAGATTGATTGAATGATGTATGGACAGAACTTGAACTCCGAGTACTAGCGTCCTTGATTGTGCAAGTGGATCTCATTTTCTGTGCTCTCCCTATGTCAACAAGGAATCAGCAAAATACTTGGACTTCAAGGACCAAAAACTCCTAAAGTAACATAGATAACATAAAGGGGTCTAAAGAAGAAACAAAAATTTACAAGTAGGAAACCAGAAGAATAAATATTTGGATCATTTGAGTAACATAAAACACATAATGTAAGGTAACATATATTACCGTTACATAAGGAACAAAATGAAGAGAAAATACAGCGGAAAGGATGATGGGAGACAAATAATCGACTGAGTAACGCTTTCTATAAAGATGCTAAGTCGGTTACTTAGTAACGCATGAACGTGATACGGTACACAAAAGTAACACACTACCACGGTCCTTCCAAATTATCGTGGAGATCAACTCTCCCTCTGATACCAACAGAGTAATACATAGATACTACGTGATAAAAGGTCAAATCTGGATATTCCCAGAAATGACAGAACTATAATATTCCTGAGAGAAAGCGTCCATAAATATACTGCAGTTACTAAGATGAACAAAATTATCAAAAACGGCAATTAGTAAGTCAATAGATGACAAAATAAAACATAGGTCATTGTTGCTCTTATTCTAAATTACAAGTTACCGTTACCAAGTATGTCAATCCAAAAGTATGGACGTGAAAGAGAGCATCTTACCATCATAGACAGAGTGTAGGACAAAATCCCCCCAGACAAACCCCACCCCCCTGCTCATTTTTGTATACGTGGACATAATGAATTTTACAACTAGGACATAATCCCCCCCCCTGACGAATTTTACAACTAGGACATAATCCCCCCCCCCCCCCCCCCCCCCCCGCTGAATTTTACTAAGTGGACATAATCCCCCCGCTGAATTTTACACCTAGGACATAATCCCCCCGGACGAAATCCCCCTCCTTATAATACAGCAGAGATCATGGCATATGTAAACAATTTGGACCCAGATTGTAAGTCCTGACCTGGATCCCAACTGTTTGACAGCATAATAGAGGTCTTTAATTTTTTGAAACAATAAAATTATAAAATTTACTCATATATAATCATAGATTTAATAATTGCAGTAAAGTCTTCTCACAGCAAACTGATAACAATTAGTATCATTAGTTAAAAGATTAGGCAAAATTTGTTGTCTGCTGCAGTCGGGATTGGCGCTTAAAGGGTTAAGCGATCACTCTCAAATCAAATTAAATTGTAAATGTGCTGGAAATGAATGGTCTTACTGAGTGCTACTTTGGTTGAGTGACTCACTTAGGTCAATTAACTTTCTGATTGCCTAATTAACAGTTACTCAATTATAGGTGTTAGTTTTCAGGACTTACAATCTGGGTCCAAGTTGTTTACATGGTATGATGTATGCTGTATTATAAGGGGGATTTCGTCCTTGGGGATTATGTCCTAGTTGAAAAAATCATGGGGGGGGGGGGGATTATGTCTTAGTTGTAAAATTCAGCTTGGGGGATTATGTCCTAGTTGTAAAATTCGTCTGGGGGATTATGTCCTAGTTGTAAAATTCATGGGGGGATTATGTCCACGTATACAAAAATGAGCAGGGGGTATTTTGTCTGGGGCGATTTTGTCCGTATCTCTCATAGACAACCTGCTCAAACAGCCACATTCATATTAAATAAAGACGATAAAAAATGCTAAGCAGATCAAAAAGTTTATAGTCAGACGTGCACAAACTTCCAAATATTCGATAGAAAATAAAATAATGCTTGTATCAGGCGCAAAATAGAGAAAAACGAATCGAACAAGGGCTTTCTACGCACAAAAACTGCATAAAATACACAGGATCATATCATTTGTGATTGAAAGCACCCAAGCCGAACAGCAATAAATAAACTAATCACAGATTGGCTGAGATCTTTTCTATCATAAGCAATGATTGGACGGTAAGTCGAAGTAGGTCAATCTGGTAACATTTCTAGATAACCTGATTTTGATGTTTTTTCTCTTTTAGATATCCGTAAACGCAATATCCGATCTCATGGTAAAAGCAAAAATGGAAATTTAAAATGCAAAAATGAACATGTTTTAGCTCTTTCAGAATTAAGTATCATCTTAAAACATTCTAGCCGCAATATGGCCCTTTCACGTTTAGTAACTCTTTCTATATCTTCACTTCGTAATTTTGACATGGAGGCTAATAAATTCTATGATAGAGCTCATCGACTCTAAAATGCAGCACTTCTTACCCGGTGTTACACTCAACATGCTCTTCGGCCATATATAAACCCTGAAATTAATCAATTAATTAAGGCATTTGATCAAAATTCAATTTGTCAACAACGGGATTGAATTCATTAACTTACCCAGTATATTTAAAGGTAAATCTGTTATCTCTTCTATTCCTACTTATTTTGAAAATAAGAAATCCCCTATCATTTGTTATAATTATAATAAACCTATTCGTAGTACTGTTTTTAGCTATAACAAATTAGTAACAGAACTTGATATCGAAAATTCTATTCCTGACTCTTGATATTGTAAAGACTCTAAGTATTACTATCAACCCACTGGTCATATAGTCACAGGGGATTTAAAAATCATAACTGATTCAAGAATTCGGTCTATTATAAGTGAGGGACCTAAATATAGGTTTCCTGTGCCAATAGACTTCAAATCATGTCGTGAGGAAATTGCAGGAGCCTTACAAGAATTTTGTAATCGCTGGTGTAAACGAGAGCATGTTGAGTCTAATGCCTTAAAAAGTAGGAAACTAAATGTTTTGAAAATTATTGAAGGTAGGTTTTCATTTTATTACAACAATTTAGATCTTCTACCACCTAAACCTAAATTCATTTTTAGACATTTGAAGAAAGAGATCCAGGAATTCTATAGGAGGTTTGTTTGGCCCCCGCAGAAAAGGCTGCTAACAATGTTGTGGTTGTTTGAAAAGGGTACTATATCAACACCCTAAAGCAAGAACTTAGTACTGCAAAACCATATGAGCATAACAGGCTTGATGCATTATCAGGGACGTTTAATGCTATTTTTTTGGGGGGGGATTGGGGGTAACATATATAACTAGATGTCACACGTTAACGCTGCCACTCTCAGAGGGCTAAAATCTTTTATTTTGTGTCTTATATTATGTAGTTTTAGAAAACTATAGTGTACAAAATTCCCCCTGGGGTGGGGAGAGCGGGTCTATAGCCAGCTCAAGGCCTATATGCCATTAAAACGAAATTTCTCAATAAGTTATCCTTTTGATATTAGCCTGTGACCTTGCCCTTGGATTTATATATATCATCCACTGGTTAAATGTTCCACACCTGCACAGTGATATGGAAATCGAAAGGAGAGTGTGACCATGACCTTGCCAGAATCAGTGAAAATGCTCATTACTCTTGAACCACTTGGCATATTATGGTAAAATTTTGCATACAAATGCATGTCAACATTACCTAACCAATGGCACAGCCAGTGCCAAGCATCATTTCAGCCGGTTGTGGCCAGTTAGTGAAAATGGTCAGTTAGTGAAAATGCTCATAACTCTTGAACGCATGGTATATTTTAATCAAATTTTGCATACTTGTTTATTTTACATTGTCCAGCCACCAGTATGCAAAATGGTAACGAGGCTATGTCAAAAATCTTTTTGGTCGGCTGAGGTCTTTTAGTGAAAATGGTCATAACTCTTGAACCGTGCAATATATTTTGATGAAATTTTGCATACTTATACATTGTAAGAAATGGGCAGGGAAAATGACAAAGAAAAGAAAAAAAAATATAAAGAAAAAAACATTGGTCATGGATTCTAACCATTGTGCGTCAGGCTGTTTGATTAAAAGAAAGCCTCTTAGACCACTCGGCCAACACATATTGTATACAACACTAGAGCAATTTACATATACGCCCTTTACCTGCGTTCATCAGATCTTCAGAACTGGTTCAATGCACAATTAATCGGTCCTATTCAACTCCATGTGAAACGACATATTTCCAGCCTCTGCATATTTTTTTCAGGACATCGCTTGGATTTTTTCTGCCTTTGAGTGACAAGATTTGTCATTCACCTTTCAAAAATAGTGTAAAGACAACCTACCTGGCTAATCTCGGTTTCTCAGCATTCTCAGTTCTTAGAAACATGCTTGACACAGAGGTATTGGGTTTTTAGGCGCTTGGCAAGGTTTGTTATTCGTTAGCAGTTGCTCAAACAAAGGAGTACAATTAAGAATGGCTTTAGTGATATTATTTTCTTATTTTTGAAATTAATATTTTGCTTTGTTGCTACATGTATAAGTGACCTAAAGCATGTTGTGGAGATTGTGCATGACCTATGTTAAAGATCATATGAAAAGGTTTTAAAAATGAATTGAAATGAAACAACTTATATCATATAACAAAATGCTGAAAACCGCATCAAAAAATTCCAAATATTTAAAAAGTTATGCCTGTTTGAATTTCCGACTTGGTTTTGGTTTTCCAAAACAGACTTGGAAAATTAAAAATAGATTCTATCCCACACTGCACCATTCTGTGATGTCATAAGAGGATTTAAAAAGGTGGTTTAACTTCAAACATCTCAAACTGTGTATTTGAAAAAGTATATCTTCAGTTTGAAAATGCCAATGTTTTAATTGCCTTAATAACATTTTGTCCGATTAAATGATTTTCGGTAAATTTGTGTAGCAAAGTGAGAAATTGAATTTTAAATTATTGTTTAGAAATTTTAAAATGTATTTTTCTCCTTTCAGACAACATGTTTTTTGGGTTATCTTTTTAATTTTTTAAAATAAGATAACATAAAATCTGGATTTACTTATTTTTGTATTATTTAAAATAAAAAAAATGGTTAGAGCGAATTTAAATTTTAATTTAAATTTGGATTAAAAGCATAAAATTTTAATTAAATGAAATTTAACATACAGAAAACCATTTATGCAGGATTAATCTTTGTTGTTTTGCAAAAAAGCATTCTAAAGTTTGAAAACTTTTGCATTTGTTAATGTTTAAATTCTTTGAAAAAATTCAAAACCTCATATGCCATCACAGAATGATGCATTGTTGGATAGAATCTATTTTTAGTTTTTTAAGTCTGTTTTGGGGAAAAATTTCCAGTCCGAAATTCAAATAGGCATAACTTTTGAATGGATAGAAGTTTTTAGACGCGGTTTTCAGCACTCTCCTTCTAACAATAATTGCTATTATGTGTAATATTTGGTTAAAAACTTATTTTTACCCTTTCAGTTGATCTTTAACTTCTACCTGCACGTCGAAACCTTTTCTGAAATAGGAATGATGTGCATGAAACTGTATTGCAGTTTCACGGGCATCACTCATATTGCGCAAAATTAGCAGATGCTGGTAGCAGTTAAAGTAGGTGAAACATAGTCTCCACATCGTGAGGTCACATGTAGCGACAACTAAGCAAAAAATATTTTCAAAAAAATGACCACTGAAACAATTCTAAGTTGTACCCCTTGAAAAGGCCATGCATACTGACATGTTCAAAGATAATAATCTGAAAAAACTTTGCAGAATCAGATTTTATTGCGTATAAGATAGAATAATGAAAACTCCTGGATATACATTTTATATACATATATTCTGGTAGAAACCAGTATGACCTGGAACTTGATTTTTTTTCTTTGTTGATTCTTGTTGTTAAGGCATCGTACTTGATGAATCCAATAAATGCCACTCTGGCATCATTGAGTGTTTTGAACTATTTAAGATGGCGGCCAAGATGGCCGTCAGTTAGGCTCCTACGACCTATCTGACCAACATACTCGATTTAAAGCATTTGCATTTTAATTTTGACTTTTTATGGATGTTTAGAGACGAAATGATACAAAAGATTAAAATGGAACATTGTTTTGATTCAGAGAGTTGAAATATTAAAAATGGCGTCCAAGATGGCCGTCAGTTAGGCTCCTAAGACCTATCTGACCAACATACTCGACAAAAAACATTTTAATTTTGACTTTTTATGGATGTTTAGAGAATAAATGATACAAACGATTAAAATTGAACATTGCATTGATTCAGAAGGTTTAAATATTTAAGATGGTGTCCAAGATGGCTGCCATTTTAAAGCAAAATTCAACCTTTAATCTAAATCGAAGTTAATAACTATATTCTGATAGTTTTCAACAGTGGATGTATGTTGAGACTTTGAATGGCATGTTTGTTGTTTTTAAGCGTTGTAAAATAGTCAAGATGACGTCAAAGATGACAGCAATTACACGGTTGGGAATCACATGTTTTTAGTTATGATACACTGCACGGAAAAAATAACGGGCCCTTATTTTTTCGTAATGGTAATGTTTTATTGTCTTTGTTCAGGTAATCGTATCAACCAATCCTCCCACCACTCTCGAGACCGCTTTTGTCCAGATATTATGATACCATAATATCATAGTATTCTTTGGGCAAACATTCTATCAAAAATATGAAGTGAAAAATGCCAGGAAATACTGAAGGTACGGTATCACTGAAAACTTTGGGGAAGAGTGTTTGCGCAAAGTTCAAAACCTTTATTGAATAAATATGCAGAAAAAATTCGGCTGGAAAGTGGTATATGGATAAAGTTACGAAAAAAACAAAAAAAAACAAACAAGAAAATACTATTTACTTATTCGGATATTGCTATAGCAAATATGAATGCTGGCCTGATGCAAGTGTATCAGACATGCATGCTTGTAGGTGCAAGTTTAACATATATAACTGCTGGTTAGGTGCAACTGTTAAAGGCATAGAAAATGGTGGGATGCAACTGTTGGAGACATGGCGGATGGTCGGGTGCAAATGTAACACTCATGGATGCTGATAAGATGAAACTGTAACAGACATGCATGCGGATTGTGTGCAACTTATAAAGACATGGCTGCTGGTCAGGTGTAACTGTATAGTATCATAAATGCCTGATGGTCTAGTGCAACTGTGCCTACCAGTTCGTTGGTCGGGTACGAGCATAGGGGACATAACTACTGGTCTGAGGCAAGCATGACAGATATACATGCTGGTACTATGCCACATAATCAAACATGCGTAATGTTAAAGATGTCTACTGACCCTATGGCAATAATGACTAGGCTGTTGGTCTGGTGCAAGTATAACAGACATGTACACTGACAGGATGCAGCTTGAATAGACATGCCTGCTGGTACAGTGCAACAGTACCCGACATTCCTGTTAGTCGGGTGCTATTTCAACATACATTTTTGCTGATGTGATGTAACTAACACAAATGCCTTCTGGTCCTGAGTCTCGTTAACAGGCATGTGTGCTGGTTCGGTACCACATAATTAAACTTGCGTTGTGATCAGGATGTCTGATGTGAGGACCTGGTGGCAATACATGACTGCTGTTCAATGAAACGTCAACTGATATGTCTGCGGAATTCAATCAGACATGCCTCCTGACTCATCAAAAATCAAAAAGAAAAGCCCATCGACCAGACATGCCAACTAACACTGTGATACTCTATCTGGCATGTCTGTTGTTACGTTGCCAATGTTAACATATATGCTTGCTTGTCCAGTGACACTTCGTGTAGAGAGCTGCTTAATCCGTCGCTGCAACTGCAACAAATATGTCTGCTGGCCAAGCGCAACTGCCAGAAAACATCGCATCTTCGCAAGCCGATGGTACTAAACCCACTTAGTTTCTTACGCACAGAACGAAGTGGACTTAGTACCCTTTGTCTTGCGAAGATGTAAACACCGCTGCTGTTCAAACATGCCAACTGGTTGAGTGCTGCTGCAAGATGAATGCTTGCTGGATCGTTGCTACTCAATCAGAATGCCTGCCAATCTTTTGCCACTCAATCCTGCATGCCTGCTGGTGTAGTGCTTCTCTAACTGCCATATCTGCTGGTGTGGCGCCCCACTATAGACCACGCCTTCTGGTGTGGTACCATTATCAGTCATGCCTGTTGGTGTGGTGCCTAACTATAGGCAATGCCTGTTGGTGTGGTGCCTCACTATAGGCTGTGTCTGCTGGTGTGGTTTCTCACTATCAGCCATGCCTGCTGGTGTGATGCCTCACTACAGGCCATGCCTTCTGGAGAGGTGCCTCATTATCAACCATGCCTGCTGTTATGTTGCCACTCTATAGGGCATTCCTGTTGGTGTGGTGTCTCACTATCAGCCATGCCTTCTGGTGTGGTGCCTCATTATATGACCGTGCCTCCTGGTGTGGTGCCTCACAATCAGCCATGCCTTCTGGTGTGGTGCCTCACTACAGGTAATGGCTGCTGGTCCTAGGCCACTGAAGCCTACAGTTTTACTAGTCGAGTGCAGATGGAAGAAGGGAGGTTACAAGTCTGGTGATACTCTTACAGAGGTGCATTTATCTCAGACATCCGCTGATCCCGTGTCACTCTCGGATATGCCTGCTTGTACAGTCAACTCTATCAGACATGCATGCTGGTTTCATTTATTCAAATACGCGTGTTTGAAAAAGTGCTGCTTTATCAGACAAGGCATCTGGTTAGTTACAAATCCATCAGACGTGCCTGCAGGTAGGGTGTTGCTCCCACGTGTATGTAAAATTTGCCAGCTACTACCATGGACGCCATCTTGATATATCAATTGCTGAGTAATGCATGATTAGCACCACTGGGATGTTACAAGGATGATGTCAATAATTCAAGAATCAATAAAATAAGCATTTCACATGCAAATCCCTGACTTTTGCCAGTCTCAGGGAAGATTTTCTTTTTTTTTTTTTGCAATAAACTGCCATCTTGGCGGACATCTTGTCTGCATTCTTATCTAATTTTATTTTTGATTATAACCTAAGTGTCTTCAATTAGATTCCAACTTCATAGCAAACAATTTAAGAAAGAAAATGGATTTGAGACATATTTTATAATACACAATATTTTACTTATAACTGGCCTCCATCTTGGGCGCAATCTTGGATATATCGAAATGCTCAATGATGCACGAGTGACATCACTCGGATTTTTCAAAAACATTATATACACTTTTAGAATCAACAAAGAAAAAAGTTTAAAATCAAGTTCCAGGTCCTCCTAAAATTTGCCAAAAGTCTGCCGGACTAATATAGATCAACATCATCAAAGCTTGCTAGATGTATTTAAGCCTACTGTCGTGCCAACCAAGAGTCACAGTGACGTAATACTTTGTTTACAATTGCTAAGTAAAACACTAACGTGTACACTTCACTTGAGGAGATCACTTGTGTATTAATCCTATCCTGAGGATAGGATTAATACACAAGTGATCAATCCATTATATACCACTTTGTAAACAAAATATGAAGTCACTGTCACTCTTGACTGGCGGGACAGTAGCGTCAAACGAAGAATTAATTGAGCCGTGTCACAAGAAAACCTGCCTTCATAATTTTGATCAGGTCGAACACAAACCCAGCTGTACATCCACAGAAGATGGTTAGTGAGTGTATATTTTAGATTTTGGAAGTTAAGCGATTATGTTATCTACCTGTATATGGCGAAAGCAAAACAAAAGCCTTGAGCATAGGCATGACTACTATGCAGCTGATCAGCAACTTTGTTTGTGCAATGCCAAAACTTCTCTCTCATGACACGGTTCAAACTATTTGTATTCATATACGACAATATCAAACAATATCAAACAATAATGTTAAAAATCTGCGTTTAAGACATCATAAGGTAAAAATGAAAAATGTATAAATCAGATAAATGTAGCTTGAGAACTTTTTATATATTACAGTCTCAGTTTGAAAATAAAACAGAAGATTTTTACTTTGTGATAACATGATAAAATGTTTTTATATCTCCTTAGTCTTACAAATTTTCAGTATTTGGTAGAATCACCTCGCTGAATATGCACAATTAATGTTCCAAGGAGATGGGACAAGAACTCATTCGATCATTTCACGAAAACATCTCTGCTCAAAAGTTATCCCACATTTGCACCTAACATAATTCAAAGTAATAATTGTGGAAATCTGATGTTTAAATCAAAATGATAAAAAGTGATATATTTTTCATTATTTCCCTATAAATTTATATGTGTTGGATGTATATTAGAATCACCTCTCTTAGGCGATTCTAATATCCATCCATAACATATGATCTATTTGAGAACTGGTGGTTATTAGGAAAACACTACTGCGATATTATCTTTGAGTACGGAGACGTTCACATGATGATTTCGAAATCAGCCCCTTAATGGTTCATTGTACTCATGATACCAAACTTCAGTAATTTATAGTCCTTGTCAGACTGTCACGAGTTGGGGTTTATGAACTCGCCAAATCTCGTAGAGAGCTCGGGATATGTCACCAGTTGTCCTACACAATTTTTCTCATATCAGTTTTGACAAAATGTCTGTGACACAACTCATGGCCTTTGTGCCGATATGAGGCGAATTATAACTCGAGCTAACTCGTCGCATATCTTGGCTAACTCGTGAATGTCTGACAGGAGCTTGTTTTACTTATTTAAAGTAAGTACTTTACAATGATTTAATATTTTTATATTGTCAACAGAATAATAAATGGCAAGGTGAATGAAAAAAATGCTGAACCAATAGAAAAAGTTCTCTACACACATAAAGAAATTACAGTACCAGTGAACAGTTTTACATCATGCTAACATCGCTGTAAAATGTTGACCCCATTCACCCAATTTTTGTATGGTATAATTTTGAAACCGGAATTTTTCTCATTTGTGTTCTAATAGAAAACATTGAATCCCCTATGCAGCGATTTTAAGGCCTGTAAAAATGATTATTTTAAGATACTTTGATAATTATGCTTTAGTGATTGTGGTTACATGATAGAGCCCCTTCATGGAGTTAAGGGCGTTCTAACATGTAACCACCGTCTCTGTTTAAGAGCAAAATAGCACGATATAATATACCCATGTAAATCCATAATATGGTGTTTAAAGCTTACAGAAGTAATTGCATCCTTAATTTCAAAATTTGAAGGTTCTAAACCTATATAATTTTTTTATCTTTGGTCTTTTTATTGAACATCTTATAACTGACAAAGTATTTATGTTAGAACATATCTGTTCGCAGGTTTGAAATTGTCGGTAAATGGTCTGCATAAGTAAATACATTTACAGGTCCTTATTACATTTTCACATTTAGGGGTGCAACAGATACGGCGTAAAACATTGGCGAAAAGTCAACGCTAACTTTACCAAAATGAGCATATATATAAATAAAGAAAGTAAAACAAAATCCGAATAATATGTTAACGTACGAAAACCTGCATATCACACATCAAGCATCTGCATATTAAAAATCTTATTATAAAATGTAGTTTTATACAAAATTCCACATACAAGACATGTGAAAGTAAAACACAACGAGTAAGAGAGCAATTGTTTTCAGGGCCAATTATCTAAGTATTAGCAGTCTGAGTGTTGCCGATAATCAACTTTTTATATACCAGAATATTTGATGATGATTCATCAAAATAAAAAAAAATGATAATTACAATTTGACTAAATAAGATCAAGGAGGTATGCTTGTCGTAATTAACTGCATATTTTATAAATATCTTTTATTCAAAATGAAGGTGTTCTCACCTTCATAAAGTGAAAGTTCTGATTTGGTCGAAAATTGAACTAGGCAAATTTTCTCTGCCTGTACTTGCTAGTTCTGTCACAAAGTGCTTAATGAACGTTGTTTGTCCCTTAGGTGCAAATTACTCCAAAGTGAAATGTCTGATCTGGTCAAAAAATTAACATCAAGCTCGATTCTACGATTGATCCAGTTACCGACAAGAATGTATATGCCATCACATCTATAGGTGCTAGAGTGGACACTGCATTTTCCCCATTATAAGTGTCAAGGGAAATATTTGTCAATCTATGGAAAATAGGCTTGCCCGACAGTGAGAAGTCTAGTCTGGTCAAATTTATTTTTACTAATATAGATCAACACCATCAAAGCTTGATAGATGTACCGAAGCCTACTGTTATGCCAACCAAGAATGACACTGACGTAATACTTTGTTTACAATTGTTTAGTACAACACTGATGTGTACACTTCACATGATCTAATGCGAACCGACAGATCACTTGTGTATTTATCCCATCCTGAGGATAGGATTAATACTCAAGTAATCTATCGCTTATATGCCCCTTTGTAAACAAAACATGAAGTCATTCACTCTTGGCTGGCAGGACAGTAGCGTCAAGCAAAGAATTATTTGAGCCGTGTCACAAGAAAACATGTCTTCATAATTTTGATCCGGTCGACCACAAACCCAGCTGTACATCCACAGAAGATGGTTATAGTGAGTGGAAATTTTAGATTTTGAAAGTTAAGCGATTGTGCTATCTACCGGTATATGGCAAAAGCAAAAAAAACACTGACATAGGCATGGCTACTATGCAGCCGATCAGCAACTTTGTTTGTGCAATGCCAAAAATTCTCTCTCATGACACGGTTCAAATTATTGGTTTTCAAATACGACAATCTCAAACAATATCAAACAATAATGTTAAAAATCTGCATTTAAGACATCATAAGTTAAAAATGAAAAAATGTACAAATCAGATAAATGCAGCTTGAGAACTTTTTATATATTACAGTCTCAGTTTAAAAACAAAACATAAGATGTTTACTTTGTGATAACATGATAAAATGTTTTTATTTCTCCTTCGTATTACAAATTTTCAGTATTTGGTAGAATCACCTCGCTGAATAAGCGCAATTAATGTTCCAAGGAGATGGGACAAGAACCCATTCGATCATCTCACGAAAACATCTCTGCACAAAAGTTATCCCACATTTGCATCTAATATAATTCATAGTAATAATTGTGGAAATCTGATGTTTAAATCAAAATGATAAAAAGTGATATATTTTTCATTATTTTCCTATAAATTTATATGTGTTGGATGTATATTTGAATCACCTCTCTTAGGCGATTCAAATATCCATCCATAACATATGATTTATTTGAGAACTGGTGGTTATTAGGGAAACACTATTGCGATATTTTCTTTGAGTATGGAGACGTTCACATGATGATCTCGAAATCAGCCCCTTAATGGTTCTTTGTACTCATGATACCAAACTTCAGTAATTTATAGTCCCTGTCAGACTGTCACCTGTTGGGGTTTATGACCTCGCCACATCTCGTAGAGAACTCGGGATATGTCGCCAGTTGTCCTACACAACTTATCTCATATCAGTTTTGACAAAATGTCTGTGACACAACTCATGGACTTTGTGCAGATATGAGGCGAGTTATAACTTGAGCTAACTCGTCGCATATCTGGGCTAACTCTTGAATGTCTGACAGGAGCTTGTTCTACTTATTTAAAGTAAATACTTTACAATAATTCAATATTTTTATATTGTCAACAGAATAAAAATTGGCAAGGTGAATGAAAAATATGCTGAACCAATAGAAAAAGTTCTCTCCACCCATAAAGAAATTACAGTACCAGTGAACAGTTTTACATCATGCTAACATCGACGTAAAATGTTGACCCCATTCACCCAATTTTTGTATGGTATAATTTTGAAACCGGAATATTTCTTATATGTGTTCTAATAGATAACATTGCATTCCCTATGCAGCGATTTTAAGAGCTGTAAAAATGATGATTTTAAGATAATTTGATAATTATGCTTTTGTGATTGTGATTACACGATAGAGCCCCTTCATGGAGTTAAGGTGTTCTAACATGTAACCTCCGTCTCTGTTTAAGTGCAAAAATGGCACAATATAATATACCAATGTAAATCCATGATATGGTGTTTAAAGCTTACAGAAGTAATTGCACCCTTAATTTCAAAATTTGAAGGTTCTAAACCTATATAATTTTTATCTATGGTCTTCTTATTGAACATCTTATAACTGACAAAGTATTTATGTTAGAACATATCTGTTTGTAGGTTTGAAATTGCCAGTAAATGGTCTGCATAAGTAAATATATTTACAGGTCCTTATTACATTTTCACATTTAGGGGTGCAACAGATACGGCGTAAAACATTGGTGAAAAGTCAACGCTTACTAAACCAAAATGAGCATATATATAAATACAGAAAGTAAAACAAAATCCGAATAATATGTTAACGTACGAAAACCTGCATACCACACATCAAGCATCTGCATATTAAAAATCTGATTATAAAATGTAGTTTTATACAAAATTCCACATACAAGATATATTAAAGTAAAACACAACGAGTAAGAAAGCAATTGTTTTCAGGGCCAATTAACTAAGTGTTGGCAGTCTGAGTGTTGCCGATAATCAACTTTTTATATACAAGAGTATTTTATGATGATTCATCAAAATAAATAAAATAAAAATTACAATTTGGCTAAATTAGATCAAGGTTGTATGCTTGTCGTAATTAACTGCATATTTTATAAATATATCTTATTAAAAATGAAGGTGTTCTCACCTTCATAAAGTGAAAGTTCTGATTTGGTCGAAAAATGAACTAGGCAAATTTTCTTTGCCTGTACTTTCTGTTCCTGTCACAAAGTGCAAATGAAGGTTGTTCGTCCCTTAGGTGCAAATTACTCCAAAGTGGAATGTCTGATCTGGTCAAAAAATTAACATCAACCTAGATTCTATGATTGATCCAGTTACCGACAAGAATGCGTATCCAATCACAGCTATAGGTGCTAGAGTGGACACTGTATTTCCCCTATTATAAGTGTATGGGGAAACTTTTGTCCATCAAGGGAAAATAGGCTAACTCGAAAGTGAGAAGTCCGGTCTGGTCAAATCCGATATAACTGATATTTATTTTTACTAATATAGATCAACACCATCAAAGCTTGATAGATGTACTGAATCCTACTGTCTTGCCAACCAAGAATGACACTGATGTAATACTTTGTTTACAATTGCTAAGAAAAACACTAACGTGTACACTTCACTTGATCTAATGCGAACCGATAGATCACTTGTGTATTAATCCTATCCTGAGGATAGGATTAATACTCAACTAAACTATTGCTTATATGCCCCTTTGTTAACAAAAACATGAAGTCATTCACTCTTGGCTGGCAGGACAGTAGCGTCAAGCGAAGAATTATTTGAGCCGTGTCACAAGAAAACATGTCTTCATAATTTTGATCAGGTCGAACACAAACCCAGCTGTTCATCCACAGAAGATGGCTATAGTGAGTGGAAATTTTAGATTTTGGAAGTTAAGCGATTGTGCTATCTATTGGTATATGGCGAAAGCAAAAACAAAACTGAGCTTAGGCATGGCTACTACGTAGTCGATAAGCAACTTTGTTTGTGCAATGCCAAAATTCTCGCTCATGACACGGTTCAAACCATTTGTATTCAAATACAACAATATCAAACAATATCAAACAATAATGTTAAAAATCTGCATTTAAGACATCATAAGGTTAAAATGAAAAAAAAATGTATAAATCAGATAAATGCAGCTTGAGAACTTTTTATATATTACAGTCTCAGTTTAAAAATAAAACATAAGAAGTTTACTTTGTGATAACATGATAAAATGTTTAAATTTCTCCTAAGTATTACAAATTTCAAGTATTTGGTAGAATCTTCTCGCTGAATATGCACAATAAATGTTCCAAGGAGATGGGACAAGAACCCATTCGATCATCTCACGAAAACATCTCTGCACAAGAGTTATCCCACATTTGCACCTAACATAATTTATAGTAATAAGTGTGGAAATCTGATGTTTAAATCAAAATGATAAAAAATGATATAATTTTCAATATTTCTCTATAAATTTATATGTGTTAGAAGTTTATTAGAATCGCATCTCTTAGGCGATTCTAATTTCCATCCACAACATATGATTTATTTGAGAACTGGTGGTCATTAAGGAAATCACTACTGCGATATTGTCTTTGAGCACGGGAACGTTCACACGATGATCTCGAAATCAGCCCCTTAATGGTTCTTTGTACTAATGATACTAAACTTCAGTAATTTATAGTCCCTGTCAGACTGTCACGAGTTGGGGTTTATGAACTCGCCAAGTCTCGTAGAGAACTCGGGATATGTCACCATTTGTCCTACACAATTTTTCTCATATCAGTTTTGACAAAATGTCTGTGACACAACTCATGGACTGTGTGCCGATATGAGGCGAATTATAACTCGAGCTAACTCGTCGCATATCTTGGCTAACTCGTGAATGTCTGACAGGAGCTTGTTTTACTTATTTAAAGTAAGTACTTTACAATGATTTAATATTTTTATATTGTCAACGGAATAATAATTGGCAAGGTGAATGAAAAATATGCTGAACCAATAGAAAAAATTCTCTACACCCATAAAGAAATTACAGTACCAGTGATCAGTTTTACATCATGCTAACATCGCCGTAAAATGTTGACCCCATTCACCCAATTGTTGTATGGTATACTTTTGAAACTGGAATTTTTCTCATTTGTGTTCTAATAGAAAACATTGAATCCCCTATGCAGCGATTTTAAGGGCTGTAAAAATGATTATTTCAAGATGCTTTGATAATTATGCTTTAGTGATTGTGGTTACACGATAGAGCCCCTTCATGGAGTTAAGGGGGTTCTAACATGTAACCACCGTCTCTGTTTAAGAGCAAAAATAGCACAATATAATATACACATGTAAATCCATAATATGGTGTTTAAAGCTTACAAAGTAATTGCACCCTTAATTTCAAAATTTGAAGGTTCTAAACATATATAATTTTTTATCTATGGTCTTCTTATTTAACATCTTATAACTGACAAAGTATTTATGTTAGAACATAACTGTTTGCAGGTTTGAAATTGCCAGTAAATGGTCTGCATAAGTAAATATATTTACAGGTCCTTATTACATTTTCACATTTAGGGGTGCAACAGATACGGCGTAAAACATTGGTGAAAAGTCAACGCTTACTAAACCAAAATGAGCATATATATAAATACAGAAAGTAAAACAAAATCCGAATAATATGTTAACGTACGAAAACCTGCATACCACACATTAAGCATCTGCATATTAAAAATCTGATTATAAAATGTAGTTTTATACAAAATTCCACATACAAGATATGTGAAAGTAAAACACAACGAGTAAGAAAGCAATTGTTTTCAGGGCCAATTAACTAAGTGTTGGCAGTCTGAGTGTTGCCGATAATCTACTTCTTATATACAAGAGTATTTGATGATGATTCATCAAAATAAATAAAATGATAATTACAATTTGGCTAAATTAGATTAAGGTTGTATGCTTGTTGTAATTAACTGCATATTTTATAAATATATTTTATTAAAAATGAAGGTGTTCTCACCTTCATAAAGTGAAAGTTCTGATTTGGTCGAAAATTGAACTAGGCAAATTTTCTTTGCCTGTACTTTCTGTTCCTGTCACAAAGTGCAAATGAAGGTTGTTCGTCCCTTAGGTGCAAATTACTCCAAAGTGGAATGTCTGATCTGGTCAAAAAATTAACATCAACCTAGATTCTATGATTGATCCAGTTACCAACAAGAATGCGTATCCAATCACAGCTATAGGTGCTAGAGTGGACACTGTATTTCCCTATTATAAGTGTATGGGGAAACTTTTGTCCATCAAGGGAAAATAGGCTAACTCGAAAGTGAGAAGTCCGGTCTGGTCAAATCCGATATAACTGATATTTATTTTTACTAATAAAGATCAACACCATCAAAGCTTGATAGATGTACTGAATCCTACTGTCGTGCCAACCAAGAATGACACTGACGTAATACTTTGTTTACAATTGCTAAGTAAAACACTAATGTGTACACTTCACTTGATCTAATGCGAACCGATAGATCACTTGTGTATTAATCCTATCCTGAGGATAGGATTAATACTCAACTAATCTATTGCTTATATGCCCCTTTGTAAACAAAAACATGAAGTCATTCACTCTTGGCTGGCAGGACAGTAGCGTCAAGCGAAGAATTATTTGAGCCGTGTCACAAGAAAACATGTCTTCATAATTTTGATCAGGTCGAACACAAACCCAGCTGTTCATCCACAGAAGATGGTTATAGTGAGTGGAAATTTTAGATTTTGGAAGTTAAGCGATTGTGCTATCTATCGGTATATGACGAAAGCAAAAACAAAACTGAGCATAGGCATGGCTACTACGTAGTCGATCAGCAACTTTGTTTGTGCAATGCCAAAATTCTCGCTCATGACACGGTTCAAACTATTTGTATTCAAATACAACAATATCAAACAATATCAAACATTAATGTTAAAAATCTGCATTTAAGACATCATAAGGTTAAAATGAAAAAAAATGTATAAATCAGATAAATGTAGCTTGAGAACTTTTTATATATTACAGTCTCACTTTAAAAATAAAACATAAGAAGTTTACTTTGTGATAACATGATAAAATGTTTAAATTTCTCCTTAGTATTACAAATTTCCAGTATTTGGTAGAATCTTCTCGCTGAAATTGCACAATAAATGTTCCAAGGAGATGGGACAAGAACTCATTCGATCATCTCATGAAAACATCTCTGCACAAGAGTTATCCCACATTTGCACCTAACATAATTTATAGTAATAATTGTGGAAATCTGATGTTTAAATCAAAATGATAAAAAATGATATAATTTTCAATATTTCTCTATAAATTTATATGTGTTGGAAGTTTATTAGAATCGCCTCTCTTAGGCGATTCTAATATCAATCCACAACATATGATTTATTTGAGAACTGGTGGTCATTAAGGAAATCACTACTGCGATATTGTCTTTGAGAACGGGAACGTTCACACGATGATCTCGAAATCAGCCCCTTAATGGTTCTTTGTACTAATGATACCAAACTTTAGTAATTTATAGTCCCTGTCAGACTGTCACGAGTTGGGGTTTATGAACTCGCCAAATCTCGTAGAGAACTCGGAAGATGTCACCAGTTGTCCTACACAGTTTTTCTCATATCAGTTTTGACAAAATGTCTGTGACACAACTCATGGACTGTGTGCCGATATGAGGCGAGTTATACCTTGAGCTAACTCGTCGCATATCTTGGCTAACTCGTGAATGTCTGACAGGAGCTTGTTTTACTTATTTAAAGTAAGTACTTTACAATGATTTAATATTTTTATATTGTCAACAGAATAATAAATGGCAAGGTGAATGAAAAATATGCTGAACCAATAGAAAAAGTTCTCTCCACCCATAAAGAAATTACAGTACCAGTGAACAGTTTTACATCATGCTAACATCGCCGTAAAATGTTGACCCCATTCACCCAATTTTTGTATGGTATTATTTTGAAACCGGAATTTTTCTCATTTGTGTTCTAATAGAAAACATTGAATCCCCTATGCAGCGATTTTAAGGGCTGTAAAAATGATTATTTTAAGATACTTTGATAATTATGCTTTAGTGATTGTGGTTACACGATAGAGCCCCTTCATGGAGTTAAGGGCGTTCTAATATGTAACCACCGTCTCTGTTTAAGAGCAAAAATAGCACAATATAATATACCCATGTAAATCCATAATATGGTGTTTAAAGCTTACAGAAGTAATTGCATCCTTAATTTCAAAATTTGAAGGTTCTAAACCTATATAATTTTTTATCTATGGTCTTCTTATTGAACATCTTATAACTGACAAAGTATTTATGTTAGAACATATCTGTTTGCAGGTTTGAAATTGCCGGTAAATGGTCTGCATAAGTAAATACATTTAAAGGTCCTTATTACATTTTCACATTTAAGGGTGCAACAGATACGGCGTAAAACATTGGTGAAAAGTCAACGCTTACTAAACCAAAATGAGCATATATATAAATACAGAAAGTAAAACAAAATCCGAATAATATGTTAACGTACGAAAACCTGCATATCACACATCAAGCATCTGCATATTAAAAATCTGATTATAAAATGTAGTTTTATACAAAATTCCACATACAAGACATATGAAAGTAAAACACAACGAGTAAGAGAGCAATTGTTTTCAGGGCCAATTAACTAAGTATTAGCAGTCTGAGTGTTGCCGATAATCAACTTTTTATATACCAGAATATTTGATGATTATTCATCAAAATAAATAAAATGATAATTACAATTTGGCTAAATAAGATCAAGGTTGTATGCTTGTCGTAATTAACTGCATATTTTATAAATATCTTTTATTAAAAATGAAGGTGTTCTCACCTTCATAAAGTGAAAGTTCTGATTTGGTCGAAAATTGAACTAGGCAAATTTTCTTTGCCTGTACCTGCTGTTTCTGTCACAAAGTGCTTAATGAACGTTGTTTGTCCCTTAGGTGCAAATTACTCCAAAGTGAAATGTCTGATCTGGTCAAAAAATTAACATCAAGCTAGATTCTATGATTGATCCAGTTACCGACAAGGATGTATATGCCATCACATCTATAGGTGCTAGAGTGGACACTGCGTTTTCCCCATTATAAGTGTCAAGGGAAATATTTTGTCAATCTATGGAAAATAGGCTTGCCCGACAGTGAGAAGTCTAGTCTGGTCAAATCCGATATAACTGATTTTTATTTTTACTAATATAGATCAACACCATCAAAGCTTGATAGATGTACCGAAGCCTACTGTTGTGCCAACCAAGAATGACACTGACGTAATACTTTGTTTACAATTGTTTAGTAAAACACTGATGTGTACACTTCACGTGATCTAATGCGAACCGACAGATCACTTGTGTATTAATCCCATCCTGAGGATAGGATTAATACTCAAGTAATCTATCGCTTATATGCCTCTTTGTAAACAAAACATGAAGTCATTCACTCTTGGCTGGCAGGACAGTAGTGTCAAGCAAAGAATTATTTGAGCCAAGTCACAAGAAACATGTCTTCATAATTTTGATCAGGTCGAACACAAACCCAGCTGTTCACCCACAGAAGATGGTTATAGTGAGTGGAAATTTTAGATTTTGGAAGTTATGCGAAAATGCTATCTACTGGTATATGGCGAAAGCAAAAACAAAACTGACTATAGGCAAGGCTACTACGCAGCCGATCAGCAACTTTGTTTGTGCAATGCAAAAAATTCTCGCTCATGACACGGTTCAAACTATTTGTGTTCAAATACAACAATATCAAACAATAATGTTAAACATCTGCATTTAAGACATCATAAGGTAAAAATATAAAAATGTATAAATCAGATAAATGTGGCTTGAGAACTTTTTTAGATTACAGTCTCAGTTTAAAAATAAAACATAAGAAGTTTACTTTGTGATAACATGATAAAATGTTTTTATTTCTCCTTAGTATTACAAATTTTCAATATTTGGTGGAATCACCTCGCTGAATAAGTAACATTTAATGTTCCAAGGAGATGGGACAAGAACCCATTCGATCATCTCACGAAAACATCTCTGCATAAAAGTTCCAAGGTGGTACTTCATTTGTGGATCTTTTATGTTTTTTTCTGTCTTGTGTTTGGTATGCCTTTGTGCGCGTCTGTTTATTTGTGCCTTGTGGTCACCTGCTGGGAAAGGGCTGACCTCTTGGCTCTCGTTTGTGGTGTATAACTGTGAGTTTGTCACTTTCCCATTTGGTATCCTGGGTCAGGTGTGGTACTTGATTGTATCGATTCCTGATCTTTGCACCCTGACTTACTCTGAGGCCCAGTAGCATTTACAGACTTGGCATTCACCCTTATGTGAAGGCATACTATTAGCATAAGAAGAATAATGTACTCAACAAGTAGCACAAAAGGGCAACGATCGCTCACCTGATAGCAAGCAAGAAAAATCATCAAATACTTCAATAACAACTGAGAAAAAGGGGCAAAAATGATTTTTGGACATTCAATGGCAGCTAACTCCATAGTCAGTTTTCAGATCAGACTGAAATTCAAACGCATCCAAGCTTTTATGCATGTCCTTATTACCTCTTAACTTGAAGAAGATCAAATGAAAACTGAAAATGCTAGAGTGGTTTACATGATCAAAGATCGATTTTTCAGACGCCCAAGGGCAGATCATTCCGTGGTTTGTGGTGAGATCGCATGCCCTAAATACCTGCAAGAATGAAGATCAAGTCAAAAATGAAGGTGCTAGAGTGGCCACAACATTTCTCCCATTACAAGTATATGTATTTTTTAAGACGCTCAAGGATAGGTTACTCGGCAGTCCGCAATTAAACTACCTGATATTTGAACTCATCTTAGATCTTATGCTTGTCCTCGTTACCTGCAAGAATGAAGAATATACAATTAAAGAATGCGCTAGAGTGGCCACACGATTATATGTCGATTTTCCTACACTCAATGGCAGATAACTCCATAGTCAGTGGTGGAATCTGGCAGACATTCGAACTCGAACAAGCTTTAATGCATTTCCTTGTTACTTGCAAGAATGAAGAAGATCCAATAAATAATGAATTCGCTAGAGTGGCCACAGCATTTCCCCAATTATAAGTCTATGGAAATATTTCGAATCGCTCAAGGGCAGCTAGCTCCGCAGCCCTTGGTCCAATCTGACCAAAATTTAAATTCTGTCCAGAATTTATAATTTTCATTCTTTCCTGCAAAAATCATGAAGATTCGATAAAAATGAAGGCGCAAGAGTGGCCACAAGATCTTCCCCATTATAATCCTATGGAAGTTATTCGTTGCCGTAGAGCTGTTACTTGCATGAAGTTTTTCCTGTATAAACAAAAATGCTTTTTAATCAAGGAGACGGATACCTTTGAACGCATTGTTGTATGAACAATTTATACATCTCACATAGATCACTTTACGCCCCAACATACAGCTTTTGAGCAATCCACTGCATGCTTATCAGTCTTTTTAGAGTCACGTCCTGGTTTGAAACCGTTTACAATATTGTGACACGCTGGGTGAACTTTAGAAAAAAAAACGGTTGCACGAACATGATCTACAATTATCGGACTACAATATTTAGAAGAAATTTGGGCCAAAATGTACAAATTTGTGGTAGAAAAATATATGTTTACAATTTTTGCTAATGAACTTTTCACTGTCAAAATGAAAAATTGTAAATAATACCAGAAATGCATATGTATTGGGTCAAAATACTTCTAAATATCTTAGTCAGATAATTGTAGTTCGTGTTCATGCAACGTTCGCCCAGCGTGTCACAATATTGTAAACGGTATCAAACCAGAAAGTGACTCTAAAAAGACTGATAAGAATGCTGTGAATTGCTCAAAAGCTGTATGTTGGAGCGTAAAGTGATCTTTGTGAGATGTATAAATTGTTCTTGCAACAATGTGGCCAAAGGTATCGGTCTCCTTGATAAAAAAAAGCATTTTTGTTTATACAGGAAAATTTCATGCAAGTACCAGCTTTCGAAAGATATATCCCCTTAATGAGCACAAAAATGTTCTCACACCGATGTCAATTTTCGAAAACAAAAGTAAAGACAATTTCAAATCATAAAGTTTAGGTCTCTGGCAACGTTCATTTCGTCTTAATGACGTCTTTACTTTCCGACGTAATGGGCAGTGTATATCCTTAGGAAAAGGAATAATCAAAATATTTAAGGGCCATAAGACACTCCGCAACACGTTGCACAAACGATAACAGTATGGAGACATAAATGAACGTCACACACCTGTAATTACGGTTTGAAAAAAATGATACTGAAGTTAGCAAAGAAGCGCTGCGACTGGGAGCGTAAATAAACGTCACTTTTTGAAACTGTTCGTGTTTTCCCATTTGTAAAGAAATCTGGCCACCAACTCATACTGTTTGTTATCGAATTCCATTAAACTCCCATTTGTTACACGAAAATTGTCGAAAGTTATTACGTCATGACTCATTGTGCGATTGGTTAAAAGTCATTAAAATATATTCTCAAATCAGACATGTGGAAGAGACAGCAAATGTAAAATGATGCGTTTCTTGTGTTTCAGTATACAGGCATTTCATAGTTCCATATATCTGTAATTAGTATGGATGTTTAGTCAAGCCTTGCTTCAGTAGTTAAAGTACAGTGTCATTTCAAATGCATTAACCATCCATACTAAAATGTCACAGACATAATTAAAACTCACTTAAATCTTGTGTATTCCATAAAAACTAGTTCCAAAATTATTGTTGGGTCTCAGTCAAAAGTATGACACCTACTTGTAATTTTGTAGTCGTAGTCCGGCAGAATCTGGGCGAATTTTAGGAGGACCTGGAACTTAATTTTAAACTTTTTTTCTTTGTTGATTCTTGTAGTACATATATTGTCCTTGAAAAATCCGAGTGATGCCACTCTGGCATCATTGAGCATTTCGATATATTCAAGATGGCGTCCAAGATGGAGGCCAACTATAAGTTAAAAAATTGTGCGATATGAAAAAATGTCTCAAACCCATTTGTTCCTTAAATTGTTAGCTATGACGTTGTAATCTAGTTGGATGCACTTAGCTCATAACAAAAATATAAAATAAAATAAGAATTTAGACAAAATGGCAGCCAAAATGGCAGTTTATTACAAAATATATAAGATCATTTTCCCTAAAACAGGCAAACTCCACAAATTCAACGCAAAATGCTGATCTTACTGATTCTTGAGTTACAGACATCACCCTTGTAACATCCCTGTGATGCAGCTAATGCATCACTCAGAATTTGATATATTCAAGATGGCGTCCAGGATGGTAGCTGATAAGCTTTACAAACCTGTGGGAGCCGCATTTAACCTGTAGGCATGTCTAATGGATTTGTTACCTACCAGATTCCTTGCCTGATGGAGAAGCACTTTACGAACACGCGTATAAATGAACCCAGCAGGCATATCTGAGAGTCGTTCCGGATCAGCAGACATGTCTGATGTAATGGCACCTCTGTAAGAGTAGCATTAGACTTGTAGCAATCCCTCTTCCGTCTGCACTCAACTAGTCAAAATGTCGGTTGAAGTGCAAAATGGACCAGCAGGCATGGCCTATAGTGAGTTACCACGCCAACAGGCATGGCCTATTATGTGGCACCACACAAGAAGACATGACCTTCAGTGAGGCACCACACCAGAATGTATGACTTATAGTTAGGAACCACACCTACAGGCATGGCTGATATTGAGATACCAAACCAAAAAGCATAACCTATAATGAAGCACCTCTCCAGCAGGCAAGGCTGATAGTGAGACACCATACCAGCAGACATGGCTGATAGTGAGACATCATACCAGCAGGTATAGCAGATAGAGAAGCACAGCGCCAGCAGGCATGCAATATTGAATTACAAAAAGTCAGCAGGCATGCTGATTGAATGGCCACAGTCCAGCAAGCATCCATCTTGCAGCAGTACTCAACCAGTAGGCATGTTTGAACAGCGGCGGTGTTTGTGACAGTACCACTAGGCCAGCAGGCATATATGTTGCAGCTGCAGCTGCAGCGACATAACAACTCTCTACACGGCATGTATGTTGTATTGGCAATGTAGCAGTCTTGGCTGATAATGTTTCACAGTGTTATTTGGCATGTCTGGTGGAGGCGCATCGGTCAAGTAGCTTTTCTCTTTAATTTCCAATGGACCAGGAGGCACGTTTGATTAAATAGTACCAAATCTGCAGGCATACCTGTTGAAGTTTCACTGGACAGCGGCCATGTAATGCCACCAGCTCAGCATATCCGACATCCTTAACATCACACGCGATTCATAATGTGGTACTGAACAAGCACACATGCCCTTTAATAAGAATTGGGGCCAGCAGTCAAGCGTGTTAGTTATATGGCACCAGCAATAATTCATGTTAAAATCGAACCCAACTTACAGGAATGCTGGTTACTGTTGCGGTTTACGCAGGCATGTCTATTCAAGTTACATCTGGCCAGTGTGCATGTCTGTTCTACTTTGTTCCAACCAGATGCCCAGGCATCATTGCCACAGGGTCAGCATACATATGTAACATTACTCATGTTTTATTATGTGGCCCTAGACCAGCACACATGTCTAAAACCAATAAGTTATGTCTGTAACAGCTTCACGAGACAAGCAGGCATGTTGCAGTACCCGTATTTTAAACGTTGCTTTGAACCAGCATGCATGTCTGTTAGAGTTCCTTTACCAGCAAATATGTTTGAATCAGTTGCATCTGACTTACGAGCACATCTGTAGTTGTGTGGCTGAACCAGCAGGTATATATATGTTACACTTGCCTCAGACCTGCAGTTATGTCCCTATGCTCCTACCCAACTAAAGGCCTGGCAATTTCACAAGACCATCATGCATGTATTTAACAGTTGCACCTGACTTAAGCAGCCATGTCTTTATAAGTTGCATACTATCAGCATGCATGTCTGTTACAGTTTCAACTTATCAGGATCCATGTATATTACATTTGCACACGACCATCAGCCATATCTGTAACAATTGCATCTGGTCATTTCCCATGTCTTTAACAGTTGCATCTAACCAGCAGTTTTATCTCTAAACTTATGCCTGCAAGTATGCATGTCTCATTTAATACACTTGCATCGGACCAGCGATCATATTTGTTTTAGCAATATCCAACCATCTGTGCTGTCTGTTGCACTTGCACTTGCAACAGACCGGAGAAGTAGTAATGGTTGTTTCAAATGCACCGGGCAAGCAGGCCTGTACAAACCAGCAGTCAAGATGGTAACAAACATCTGCAGCATGCAGATACCTTGCTGAGGGGTTGTTTTTGTGTTGATACATTACTCCATAAGTATTTTTGCAACTTTTATCCATCCATCCAGCTGACTTTTTCCCCTTATTGATTCAAAAAAGGTTTGTACTTTATTCAAACACTCTGTCACAAAGTTTCAGTGATATCGTCCGTTCAATATACCCTGTCTTTTATCACTGCATTTTTTGAAGAAATGTTTTCCCACCGTAGGAATTTTTATGAGAATAATATGATATTATAGTATTATCAGATCCGGCCAAAAGTGGTCTGGAAAGTGCATGGTGCATAGATTGATTGATACGATTCCCAGAACAAAGACAAAAACATTACCATCACGAATGGTAATAATATAAGAGTCTGTTATTTTTCGTGCAGTGTATCATAGCAAAATACATGTGATTACTGCCATCTTGGACGTCATCTTAAATAGTTTACAACGCTGAAAAACAACAATAACATGCCAGTCAAATTTTCCAAATACAACCAAAAGCTATCAGCAAATAGTTACTAGCTGTGAATTAGATTTCAGGTTGAATTTTGCTTTAAATGGCGGCCATCTTGGACACTATCTTTTATATTTTAACCTTGTGAATCAAACCTGCGAATGCTTCATTTTAATCGTTTTTATCATTACGCCTCTAAACATTGATAAAAAGTCAAATTAAAATGCTTTATATCGAGTTTTTTAGTCAGATAGGTATTAGGAACCAAACTGACAGCCATCTTGGACGCCATCTTTAAAGTTCAACCTTCTGAATCAACCAAAACCATGTTTTTATTTGACTGTTTGTATCATTTAGCCTCTAAACATCCATAAAAGTCAAAATTAAAGTGTTTTTATCAAGTGTGTCGGCCATATAGGTCTTAGAAGCCAAAATGACGTGAGAATTTTTAAAGAAATTGAGAAGAAAAAAATGGGGGATGTTTAAACTTTGTGATGTCTTCGGTCAGCTGAGCTCAGTAAAGCGTTTGGCTTAAGGAATATGCTATTCCAAAATATCTGTAATGATGCGTCTTGGGTACAGGATTGCTGGAATCTCGCGAAAATTCGAGTCAGAAAAAAACAATATGCCCTGCGCCCAAATGCTGCATATTTAAATAGCTAGTGTCATACATGTCTGGTGCAAAAAATCTTAAACGGTGGTAAAATTTGGTTGACCATAACCTACAAATATTAGTTTAGTTGAATGTGACCTACAAATATTGGCAATTCTTCCCAACGGGAGAGGTATGGTGCAATACATTGACGAGGGTCTGGATGGGGGGTCTGATTTCACTATTTATTTAAAATTTAGCTCATTAAAATTTTGGGTTGTTCATTAAAATAAGACCAAGTATTCATTAAAAGTAAGACAGGTGGCAAAGAAATCTGATTATTCACTATTCATTAATTTTTTCTTCAATTCATTAAAAAAATAGGATTATTCATTATTTTTAGGCCTTCGATATTCACTATTCATTAATTTTGTGGCTCATTATTCACTATTCATTATAAAATAAGGCCATTATTCACTTATCATTATACCCCATCAAGACCCTCATGTATTAAACCAACGTCGCAGAATTCTGTTTACATTTCTCGCGTTTTAACTATCACTCTTTCGGCGTCAATGTGAAAATCATATTTAAAACTTAAGAAAAGGTGCAAAACAAATAAACATAACATACTACTAAATCTCTGGGATAGATGAATAACCATTTTATGGCATGTACTTTCTTCCAAACAGAGATCAAGTCAGCTTTTCACCAAATTTGGAAATTATTGTCTCGAATGTGTTAAAAGTAAAGCTATTTTTAATAGCCTTCAATTGTTTTTCTGAGACGTAAATAAGTGACAGCGCATCGGATGTTATTCTAGTTTATCAGTTACCCCTAATATTAACTGAATTGTTTCAACATAACCTAATAAACGTTTCCTATCTCACGGCATGTTACCTTTATCAGGTCATGATGACGTTGCACTTTTTGAATTACGTCGCTAATGACGCTGAATCAACACAAAAATTGAAAATCGCGTCATAATCGCTAGTTTGAAGAGTGAAACAATGGGTAAACTGATAAATAGAATACCAGGTTCGCGTCTTTTGATATCAAGTTTACCAGGCTCGGCTTTGAGAACGCATGTTGAATCGCTCGGCAAGCCTCGCGATGTCAACATGCGTTCTCAGAGCCTTGCCTGGTAAACTTGATATCAAAAGACACTCACCTAGTATTCTCTATTGATTAACCAGTGTCCTTGTATTCCTGGGTCACCATTCCATCCTCTGATGTGACCTCTGCTATCGCCCTTCATGTACATAAACCACTTTGGCCATTTCAGAGGAGACAGCATGTATCTCCCATCATTAAACCTAATAACTTTCCATTGCCCCTGTGTTCCCGGCTTACCGTTCCAACCTCTGCAATATCCCTCAGCGTCGATTTTCATATACACGTACCAGGAACTCCATTTACAGCTCCTCAGATAAAACAAGTTGTCTTCAAGCGATATTGGATCAAAATAAAACAGGCTTTGAGTGCTATGAGATTTTGTCCCGGCCATTGTTCCCACGGCATCGTTCGTCATATACATGTAATAGTTCATCCACTTTTGTGGTCTCAGATAATGTTTCCCACGTACCAGGTGATCGAGTCTTTGGTACTTCAAACCTTTCTTACCCATGAACGCCAAAGTCTGGGGCCACTCAGAAGGATTAAAATATGCAAAGAAAACAGCTTGTGAATAATCCGGTTTCAGCAGAAAGTTTAGGAACGCTTCATCCTGTTCTTCTTCTTTTTTGACATACCGTTTGATGGCGTCTGCCGTAAAAGAGCTGTCTGGTACTGTTCTCACAAGAGCTTACATTTCCCACAATATGGAAGACCTTAAGACGGCAAGGGTCACGTACAACTGCACATATTCCATTGCTCGCATAACCTGAACAGGCTTGCTGCTTTTGACATTCTCTTCCACTTTGTAAACCAACTTGCCAAGGAAGTCGATACCGTGATAAACAGGCACGTTAGATGATAATGATGCAAGCTCATGTTTATTTAGTGGATCACCGCCTTCCTTTCTAGCGAGATATGCATGAGAATTTGCGTATACTCTAAATGTCCCCAAGCCTTCAGCTTTGAGCTCTGAGTCCTCGTACTTATTCAAGGCCCTTTCTATCTCTTTTCTCACAACTGTCCCAACGTCATTACCCCCGCCCCCAGCTATGGCTCCAAATATAGTTCCTATCAAGGAAAACACCGTGCTTATTATTGGTCCCACTACTGGTATTAGGGAAGTCGCTGCGGAAATCACATCCAATGTACCAGAGATGATCTTCACGGTATTTCCGCTTGTGAGAGAGGAAACTGCTCCACCTATTGTCTCAAGGGAGGAAGACACTGCTTCCATCTGAGAGCCACCTTCTGCAGAATCGAGGTAGCGGGAAAGCTTGTCAACTCTTGCCTGCACGTTCTTTCCAGTTTTTGTTAAGGTAGTTTTTATTTTCTGAAGCGACTTTTTTGTCGACGGTTTGATTTTTCCATTTATCTCTAATGTTAGGAGTGCTAGCACGAGGCATGTAGTTATCTGGTACTTTCTTAGTCCACCCATTGCTGAAAAGTACAACAAACTTTAAATAAATTGTTTATCAATAGTGAAATCCTCTGATAGCAAAAAGAGATCAGTCAATGCGAAGATTGTGTGAAATAGTTGCTCCCTCGTTTCACCTTATGTTCCCTTTGTGCCACTATTTGTTTTTTTGTTATTTCCCATTTTGATTTCTATGGCACATCATGATAACATGTCCATGTAATGAACACCCCCTTACACCATACTTTTACAATGTAAAACTGGGGTTTATAGGGGTATACATTTTTTTCATATTTTTGCTCTAAAACATAGATTGTGGGTACTCGTTAGAACTGCTTCACTGAGGCGGTTCTAACGTGTACCCATAATCTATGTTTTGAGCAAAAATAAGAAACATATCATTTTTTTAATCTAAAAAATCATCTTTCCACATTTTAAAAATCGCTGCATGTTGCATGGACATGTTTTCGTAATGAGGAGTTTGGTTCTGGTTGTGCCAGTTCCCAGTTATTGCTTACATTTAATTCTGATTGAGTCCTGCCAGTATTGAAATATGCACGCTATAACATCACATGACTAGGAACTATATTGCATCGCACGGCCCACAGGTGTGCACTATAATCACTCTGTGAGTGTGTTTGTCCATGGTCAGTTTATTAAAATGCTCATATCTATTGAACCACATGGTATTTTTTTATCACATTTAGCATAGCTATGCACGTCAACATTATTTAAGCACTTGAGGCTTTGCTGAGCATCCATCTGGCCGGTTGTAGTTAGTTATTGAAAATGCTCATAAATCTTGAGCCACATGGTATATTTTAATTTTGTATACTAATACATTTATACAGCCACTGCCCAGCTAACAAAAAACGTTGTGTAATCGTTTTGTTTACATTGCGGGAACGCAAGTGTATATTATAATTCATGATATTTTCAAACGGATACTGTTATGTTATCCACATGTTATCTATTAAACTGAATGAAACAATGTTTTAACGTTTAGGAACTCTACTTTTGCAATCAAATTTTTGGGTTCCTAAACGTTTTGATAAAATGTTCCCGCAACGTTTAAAAACGCTGTCGAAACGTTGTGTAAACGTTTTGTTTGCGTTGCGGGAACGTTTGATTTTAACGTTTAGGAACTCTTTTTTCGCAATCAAATTTTTGGGTTCCTAAGCGTTTTTGATAAAACGTTACGTAACAATCTTTCTGCAACCTTTAGAAAACCTTCCACAAACTTTGAATTACCTACCACAACCTATAGAAAACCTCTCATAACCTTCAGAAAACATGCAGGTAGTCTTAAGTAAACTTAAAACTTCACAAAATAATATGAAATAAATAGGTGTTACTTATATAACGAGCTAAGCTTTAAATGATAAAATACCGTAAGTTTAGCTAAAATCCATTGTTTCATTCAGTTCAATAGATAACATGTGGAAACCCTATTTTGGTAAAAGTTGGCATTTCAAAGTGCTAGTGTGACCTTGAAAATAAGGATACGGTCACCAAAAGTAAAAGTAAGTATGATATCAATTTTAAGTATGATCTAAGATGTACTTCAAGTTTTGTGGTCGAATAATTTTGGGTAGATTGTCTGAAAAATAGCATTGTATTATTGATCTTTACTGTTTTCAGCTCAAAACTGATATACACAGATTGTTTTGTATTCTCTATCTATTTCGATCCTTTCAGAGGCAGAAAGATAAAATGAAATCATTTAATGAAATTTTGTGAATATTGAATAAAACAAATTCTGATAAGTGAAAAGCACAGTATCCGTTTGAAAATATTATGAATTATACTATACAAGTGTTTTTGCGTTAATGGGCATGCTGTATGGCAATCGAAAATGCCATTAATGGCAATCAGTTAAAGCTTTAAACAAATGTAAAAAATATTTCTTTTGCTTTTTTCACCCATTTTACTCTTGCTTACTGCCTGAAATGCATGTTTCTCCATGACAACTGTAAAAGAGAAGAGTTCTTAAAGATTTTTTTATCTATATCTGAGCTTTATAACTCTACGTTTTCTATCGATGAACAAACTCTAATTGGGCCAGGACATGCTGGAAGGCTCAGGGTCAAACCTTATATTACATGCTTACTTTGTGGCCTGGGAGCACAGTGGCTCAGTGATAGAGTGCTTGACCCGAGACTGACGGGCCCCATGTTCAGACCTCACAGGCGTCACTGTGTTGTGTCCTTGAGCAAGACACATTTATCCAAGCTTAGAACTGGGTCAACCCAGGAAGACCTGGACCAACATGACTGAAAAATAGTTGACTGGGACGTAGAGAATCATACCAAACAAACACAAAATACTTTGAGGCCTGCTGGCTCTGTGGTCAGAGTACACATACAGAGAGGGTCCTCTGTTTGATTATTGGTTCGGATCTTTGTCAGATCAAATGTCATGCATAAGAAAAAAAGCACACGACCTGACTGGAAATCGAACAACATAATGGCCAGGCAAAATTTGCAGAACAATACGCAGATCAGACGGAACAAATATAACAGCAGCCAAAATACGCAGAACAAAATGCAGACAGATGGAACAGAACGCCGCGAAAACACACCTAACACAATACAGAACAAATAGAACACCAGCCAATTTGCAAAACAAGATGTGGATCTGAGGGAACAGATAGAACAGCTGCCAAAATACATAGAACAAGAAGCTGAACAGATGGAACTGGCTTAATTGTAGCTATAATACACGGAACAAAATACAGAGCAGGTAAAATATGCAGGACAAGTTGTTGACATATGGAACAGACAGAATGGCAGCCAAAGCACACATGACAAGATACAGAACAAATAGAATGACAGTCAAAATATGCGAAACAAGATGCAGAACAGATGGAAGAGGTAGAACAGTAGTCAAAATGTGAAGGACAAGATATGGAACAGGCAGAAAGGCAGTCAAAATATACAGACCATGAAGATGAATAGAAGAGATGAGGAAACTTACAGAACACTTGCTGAAATACACAAAACAAGATGAGGAACAGATGGAACAAGATTGAGAACAGATAGAAAGGCATAATTCTGAAGAAAGAAGACTCATCACTTGCATTATGCTAAGAAATCCCTTTTTTTTTTCTCTATATATAATACTGCCAGACCCTCTTGTAGGTATTATCGGCAGGTGTACTTTGTACACTCTGGGTTGCAGTATAATTGCCTGCAAGTAACCATATCTAAATTACCGTAGGGTTCTTTAACCAGCACAGGGGGTGACTTTCCCTGCACAGGGGACATCCAGTTAACGCCCTGATCCGAAGGACAATGCACTTATCTAGCGTCATCCCTGCAAATGACACTAGAGAAAGTGAGTTCGGACACCGAAAATGTCAAGTTGATTTTGCTGCTGTTGATGATGTGGTAATATGTTGGTGGTCAATTAACTCCCTATGTAATTCTCCAAGTATTTCATGTTCATGTTATTGGGGAGACTGGGGCTAGTTCAGCCTCGAGGCATGTTTGGCATATGACTATATTTAGTATGGAGCTGAGAAACATATTTGGAAATTACTTGTGACGAGTTTGTTTACACGAGTACACAATGGCTGCATTGTTGAAGGGTACATTAATATTGTACTAGAAAACTCGTTTTCTTGCATGATTAGTAAATTTTTCATAGTAATTTCAGTTTTTATTTACCTAAAGATGTGTTAAGATTCTGATTTAAATTCTATATTTTTATTACGAAAGGATTAAGTGCTTTGAAACATTGTTAATTTCTTCTCCTGCATCATTAAAGAAGCTATCACATGATATCTGGAAATAGTCTGTCAGGGGCAAGTTCGGCCACTGAAGTGGGGTCAAGTTCAGCCCATAGCTAAACTTGCCCTACGCTTACATTAAGTATTTGCCATTGTATTTTACGTCACATAATTTGTAAAGGTTGTTCATATCATGGATCCTAAATACCTCCACGTTCATATTTTGCACAACGACTGACTGCACAATGATAACTTACCTGGCGTTTATTACATCGAAAGTTTCACATTGAAGTCAAAAGTAAAAAAAAACTGTTTAATCTTTATTGTTATTATTATTATTATTATTATTATTATTATTATTATTATTATTATTATTATTTATTTTATTTTACAATTTAACAAATAAAACGATATGTTTTCAAATATTAGAAAGAAAAAAGTTAAAACAACCATACAAACCTATAGCGCCTTTCTCTGGGTCATTGGTACACAGTAAAGACCCAGATCAGATGCCACAGAGTGTAGAGTCTGATCACGGTCTCCACTGATTGTTTACAGATTATAAAATTTGATGAAAGTTATTACCCATACAGCCCTTTGATTTAAAACTGACTCGTCCATTTGATAAAGATGGACATTACATTTGGCCTTAATGGGTTAGGCAGGCCCAAAAGCAATTTAAAGAATAGCAAGACAAAAACTCGGACAATTTAGTACATTTTCAGGCACAGTTTTGGTTTATTTGTATTCCGAAGAACCAACTCGGAAAGTCCATATGTTAGGTTAGGGAGCGCAGTGGCTCAGTGGTAGAGTGCTTGACTCGAGACCGAAGGGCCGCGGGTTCGAGCCTCACCGGCGTCACTGCGTTGTGTCCTTGAGTAAGACACATTTATCCTAGCTTAGTACTGGTTCAACCCAGGAAGACCCGTCCCGCATAACTGAAAGATTGTTGAGTGGACGTAAAGAATCAAATCAAACAAACAAACAAACATATGTTAGGTTAGTTCCGTTACATTTTCTTAGCCCTTAGCAATTCCAACTACAGAAGTTTGACTTATAGGGGAGACCGGGGCAAAATGATACAAGGGGCAAAATGAAACAGCGCGATTTTTCAAACGATGATGCCATATATGACGTTTCTTACTCAAACTGAATGTGCATTTTGAAATCCGCCATATTATAAGAAAGGCTCAGCCAAAACAGAGCAAAGTTAGGCTTTTTATATAAACAATTGACTTTTGAGGCACCCTGAGTAAATTTCGAAGGTATCAGTTATTTCATGAATGTGAAAAATGTGGTAGATATATATTTTAATTGTATCGTGTAAATTGAACTATATAGATACTGATATGTCTCCAAATAATCAGAACTATTGTGGGGTGTCGTATTTTTGAGTTGTTACGAGAACAGTAAACAAGAGGTCACTGGGGCAAAATGATACAGCGTGGTTGGGGCAAAATGATACAGTCTGAAATAATCTAATTTGACTCTGTTTTAGCGCATTTTCAAGATATTTTTATCGAAACTGTCTATTCCTATCACAAGAAAATTAAATGATACGGTTTTGTCAGAAAAGTACCATTTTATTTTTCAGAACGTTAAAAATGGGTGGTAAACTGTATCATTTTGCCCCGTGGCAAAACATAAAACATGAATGGTTACAAATGTGACTCAGAAAATTCAGAAAACTGGTCGTGTTCAATCATAATTCCGTGGCGATGTATAGCATTATAAATTGTTTAAATGTGTTTATAGTTATTTCTGTGCTACGTCTTGAATATTTGAATCTGAGATGAGAAAAGCCTTACTGTATCATTTTGCCCCGTGTACTGTATCATTTTGCCCCGTGCACGGGGCAAAATGATACAGCTGACCACACATTTTGAACGCTTGATTTCAAGCACTAATGTCACTTTATGCCTGTTTTTCTTTCTCTCAAGTTGTAGCTAATACTTGACAGTGTATTATAAATTTAAAAGCAATAAGATATATCCAGTCATAAAAGCAGGAAGAAAATATTTTAAAAAAGTGGATCATTTTGCCCCGGTCTCCCCTAATGATAGGCCAGGACGAACTTGCCCCAAGGGGTGGCCAAACTTACCCCATGGCGAGGTAAGTTGGGCCATTGTGACCAGTTCTCCTTGAATGGAGATTACCCTTTATCGTACAGAGACACATGATGGGGGTTACCGGGACTGGTACCGCCCTATTGTGCCTTACTTATATATATAGGAATCGCAGACCTAGATGCTATGGTACTTCGAAAATCGTACATTTCTAAAATGGGGCCGAACTAGCCGGGGTCTCCCTTACATCTTTACGTAGGCGGGTAGTACAAATTTGTTTTAGGCGGGTAGTACAAATTCGTTTATGATGTGGCTGAATGTTTTTTTCTATCTCCAAGACAAAACTTGTTAAATGAAGAGGAATTATTATCAATATCATAATATACACGGTTATACCTCAGCTAGATCATGAGAAAGAACTCAAGACATACACAATACAAAGCATCACAGGTGAACAACCATGGGAGAAGAGCTTACAGACTGTAAAGGCTCTTCACAGAATCGTTTTTTAACTTGGCGTAAAGAGAGAACTCACGTTAAACCGAAATATATAACTGCAACTGCAATTCGCCATTTAATAATCCATCACCGATTTTTGGTTGATGTTGTTAAAACGTTTCTTAAACGTTGGTTCTAACTATACCAATGCCTAAATTATATATTAAGGATTCGCAGACCTAGATTTTGTAGCATTTCGAACATTTTAAATTTTCTAAAATGGGGCCGAACTAGCCTGGGTCTCCCCTACATCTTTACGTAGGCGATAGTACAAATTCGTTTATGATGTGGCTGAATGTTTTTTTTCTATCTCCAAGTCAAAATTTGTTATATGAAGAGGAATTATTATCAATATCAGAATATACACTGAAATACCTCAGCTAGATCTTGAGAAAAAAAACTCAAGACATACAAAATACATAGCTCATCACAGGGGAACAACCATGGGAGAAGAGCTTACAGACTGTAAAAGGCTCTTCACAGAATCATTTTTTAACTTGGCCTAAAGAGAGAGATTTCACACAAAACGGAGACATATAACTGCAACTGCAATTTGTCATTTAATAATCAATCACCGATTTTTTGGTTGATGTTATTTAAACGTTTCCTAAACGTTGGTTCTAACAATCTCAATAGTAAACCTGTGTGAAACGTTTAGATTACGTTACCACAAGGTTACGTTTAGATCAAACCTTCACACAACCAAACATAAACGTTGCAGAAACGTTTCCTGTTACCTAGGTGGTATGGAAAACAGCGATGAGGCTTTGCCGAACATCAGTCAGGCTGGCTGTGGTCAGTTAGTGAAAATGCTCATAACTCTTGATCAGCATTGTATATTATGATCAAATGTTGCATATTTATACATTGTTACATTGTCTAGACAAGGATATGCAAAATGGTGATGAAGCTTTGCTGAGCATCAGTCCGACCAATCATGGTCAGTATTGAAAATGCTCATAACTCTTGAACCACATGGTATATTTTGATCAAATTTTATACAGGGGCTCATCATTCCTATTTTCAAAATGAGGGATATCAAAAACGTGGAAAATTATCGAGGCATAAAACGTTGCTCAGTGTTGTTGGTAAATTGTTTACTTATATTCTTAACAATAGGTTGAATGATTGGGTTGAAAATTATAATGTTTATATTGAAGCACAGGCAGCTTTTAGAAAAGGCATGGACATGACTGACAATATTTTTAGTCTACATGGCCTAATTTCACATTGCATTAATAATAATGATTAACTATTTGCTGCATTTGCAGACTTTCTAAAAGCATTTGACTATATTGTGCATGGCATTTTGTGGTTTAAACTTGTGGGCGTTGTGGAAAAATGTTAAATGTAATCAAGTCAATTTATTCAAATTTAAAGTCATGAGTAAAGTATGATAATCGTGTTAGTCGTGATTTATCCTGTAGTTTAGGGGTCAGACAGTGAGTTTGCTTATCTCCCATACTTTTTGCAATGTGTTTAAATGATATCGAAAGGGAATATATTCTTAAGGGTGCAGAAGGGATAGACATTGGGATGCTTAAACTATTTCTACTTTTGTATGCTGGTGATGTAATTTTATTTGCAAATGATAAAGAAAATTTACAATTAAGTCTAAATATTCTTGAAAATTACTGTAGGAGATGGGAGTTGAAGGTAAACACTAAAAACAAAGGTAATAATGAGCCAGTGCACGTGATTTCCAACAATTTGACATTTTGACAAGTGAAGACTCAGATGAGCCTGTGCAGCCTCCTTTTAAGCTTAGAAACTCCAAATGACGCTCGGTCAGTAGCTTAACAATCATAGAATACTCAAGCGACAAGCAAAGGCTCTGATCAGACTGCGCGTATGCGCTGGCTGGTCTGAGGCTTTGCTGGTCGCACATACCAAATTGTTGGAAATCTCATGCACTGGCTCAATTGTCTTTAGAAAAAGGAGGTAGATTACAGGACAGTACATAATTCTATTATGAGGGAGCAGAGCTTGAAATTGTTAATAAATCTGTATACATTGTATCTTGGTGTCACATTTACAGCAGGAGGCTCATTTCATGAAACACAAAAGTGTTTAGCTGGAAAAGCGCTCAGCAGGCAAGTTGTAAAATGGTAGTACCAATTCATTGACATTCCAATAAAATGAACAAATATTTGTACCAATTCACTGACAGTACAATAAAACACAGACTAGATCTCTTTGATAAATTGATAGTACAGATTCTTTGTTATGGGGCAGATGTTTGGGGATTTATATAGGCGCCAGCAATTGAACGAGTTCATTTGCGATTTTTGAAAAATGTTTTAAGGGTTAAAACGAGCACTCCGAATGATTTAATATATGAAGAATTGGGTAGAAAAACTATACACACGAAACGACTGGTACAGATAATTGATTATTGGTTTAAAATTTTGACATCACCAGATATTAAATTATAATCTCGTGTTGCAAGATGTAGACGCACACCCCAATAAGGTTAACCGGGCAGTATTGGTCACGAACTTGCTATCAGAGCTAGGTTTTTATAAATTTTGGGTACAACAGGGGATGAGAAACTAACTTATAAAAATTGTCCTATCAGAAGAAATATGTTTATTTTCACTTTTTATATTATTTTCCAATTCAATCCCATACAAAACTCGGTGTGATTTATATAGGTAAATGATCGGTTACATCCGTAGAATGGTATCAGTAAATTAGGCTAACTTCAGTTAGATCGAGAGGCTGATCCGCACCTGGACTGGCCCTAGCTGTTCATGCGCTGTATGTCGTGGCTCATGATGAGCCTGACGTGTGTCTGACATTATTTTAACTTATTTTTTATTTATAGTCATATACTTTTATATTTTTATGTTTAGATAATTTCAAACTATTAACCTGATAAGAGCTTCATGCTTGATAATCTGGTAAAGTTAATAGGCAAAGTCACTGAGCCTATGGCTTGTTCGATGGGCGCACAAGTGTTTTGGGTGCTCAAAGTAGCCGTCTCAGAGTGAGGGCTACTCTCAGAGTGAGGGCTACTTTGATTACTCCAAACATGCTTTTATACTCTTTGTCTGAAGGCTGTTGTCTAATGAAGCTCCGATTCAAGGTCATAAGAATACTGTTAGGCTATTCTCTGTGAGAATTCTTCTGCCGATTTCGATTTTCCCTTATGCAAGAAGCTATGGCGAACTCATAGGAATTCACCATGTTTCTCGCATTTTTCGCATTTCTCTCCTCAGCAATAAGCCTTTCTCTTAAAAGAGCAAGCCCTCTGCATCCTTATTTTATTTAAGACGTAATATTTCCCTGCTATGACGTTCAAGTATTGCAGTTAAGCTAAATGATTTTACAATGTAACAATGTATATATTTGTATATATATCTACCATTATCTGCGATTCGAACCCACGACCTTGACAACTCCGCCTAGCACTACACCAGACATCGACGCGAGAAACTGCGCCACTGAGACATCCCAAAAAGAATGTTCAGGAAGCGCTGATATTGACGGCGACCAATGCAGTACACGTCGTATATATTGGTTCCTTTTCAATGCATGTCATCTATTTCGTTCGCAAACGAAAGCCTGATGGATCCAAGGATACAAGTGAAATTAGATAAATATCAGAAGTGTGGAAATATATTTTCACAAACATCATTGCTTTCAAGCTACACAGGATCAGAAACTGATGCAGATTCACACAGTAGATAAATACGGAAGAATATAATGATTCAACTGATATATATTTACTATGTTACTGTTTTTATCAACATGTAATTAAACACTTATGACATACTATTCATCTATATGTATATATTTTTTTTTACTTCATCGGTTTATCGCTATTTTTAAAATCATTAAAATATAAATAATATTTTTGTTCCGTTTTAGATCAGAATTCTTATTGTTGTTTAACCATGGGTAATACTTGTCTTCGTTCTACTAGATTACTATCTCTTAACCATATAATATATATTTTACAACCTTTTTACACTCGTTAACACTTACTTTTATACTATGTTTGTCGAAAAATAGCTCTTGTGGCTAATGTTATTTGTTATATGTAACCGACGTAAAATAAAGCTTCTTGTATCTTGTATCTTGTATCTTACTGTTCCAAGCACAATTTCTGGTATCTCTAATATTCAGAAATACGTTTTAACATCTCGAAAATCCAAAAAGTTACCGAAAGGCATTGTATACATGTGTACGGAAGCGTATATGCGCCACCACTTGCTACTTAAATCCGTCAGAAAAAGACTGATTTTCGCGCTAAATATTTATTTTTTCTGGCGTTAATATCTACCTTTTCGATATGTTTTACTTGAAAAAGCTAATAAACAACACGGCAAGAAGCATAAAGTTATTGCAATGTGCTAATATTATGTCGCTATGACTTGATATTTTCGTTTATTGTTACATAATTAATTCTCCATCGAAAAAATGTTCACGCAATTCGAAAAGAAATCGCTATTTAACTCTTCATTAAAGCTCTTTGCGAGAAGAGTTTTAGCTGCCTACGCCACACCTTTAGTACTCTGAGACTGTTGAAGACGGGAGGTCTGACGATGGTCAAAAAAGGCTTTTTCTGAAACAAAAGGTAAGTATTTAATCATTTTCAAAGTGTTTTTATAGTAGTATATATCTCATAATACAGATAAGGTGGCTAACTGAACAGTATTATAAATATTACCTGTGCAAATCACAGATTTTGGATAGTTGTTTTGCCTCCACGTGCCACGTGGCGTGGTGGTTTGAATTAAGTTGGTTGAGGAAAGGTTCAACGGAGTGTGCGAGTGTCTTTATAATTATGACTATAATTCACCTTGACTATCACATTATGAATTATGTTAGGTGAGTTGTTGTAGGGCTATTTTGAACCGTATTTTTTTACACTTCGTAAATTTCAGGCCGAAGAATTGGTACCAATTCTCACATCGCGTGAATAATTGATACCAATACGTCACAGATTTCATACCAATATTTTTCATGTGTGAGAGAAATATGCATGTAGTAAAATTTCATATGGCAATCATGCAAATTCCTCACATCGATAAAGTATCCCACAAAGCTGCTGCATTCTACATTGGCTCGCATACCATAGTTAGAAGTTGCAGACAACTATATATCTAAATGAGATTCTTCACATGTGTGAATTGTTGGTACCAATTCTTCTCATGCGTTAGGAACTGGTAACAATTCTTTACATGTAAGAGGAATTGGTACCGATTCTACACATTTAAAAATGAATTACTTAACAATTTTTTACACATGTAAGAGGAATTGGTACCAATTTTTCATACATGATAGATGAATAAGTGCCAATTATTCACACTAGAATTCCGAGAATCGGATGTGTCGCCTCAAACAAGGCAAATTTGTCGAATTTATATCCAGGCGAAGGGTTATTTTAGAGAAACTTATAAATCACTTAACATAAATCCCATTTCTCCAACCTCTAAGTTCACCTTGGGTCGGGGGTTTTCTGCGAGCAAAATAGTTGTTACCATGTTGCTGCATTTGAGATTCCCTTTAATTTGTTATGAAACATGACCATGTTCTGCAAAAGTTGAGTTTTGATCTTTTGACCCCATACCCTAGGGTCCTGTGGGAGGGGTTTGCGTGCAAAATCTTTGCTACCATGTTGCTGCATTCATGATTCCCTTTAATTTGATATGCAACACAGCCATGTTCTGAAAAGGTTGACATTTGACCTACTGACCCATCCCGAGGGTCGGAGGAGGGGGTAGGGGTCTCCGGGCAAAACATTTGCTACCTTACTGCTGCATTTTGTGATTCCCTTTAAATTGATATGCAACATGACCATGTTCTAAAAAGTTGATTTTTGACCTATTGACCCCATCCCCTGGGTCGGGGGTGTCTGCGAGCAAAATATTTGCTACCATATTGCTGGATTCATGATTCTCTTTAATTTGATAGCCCTTAGTTCTAATGTGGAACAAGACACATAGATGTTTGGTTTGCATGAAAGACCTCTAACTTATCCATGAATTATCTCCTTAAACATATAAATTAGGATATAAAAAGGAGATAAAGCAAAGATAAGGACTCACACATAAAACTGAATACCTGAGCCAAAGAAATCCAATAGTTAAACTCCTGTGGGCCTGACAACAGCCAAAACATCAGGCCCAACCATCTCATCCATTTTTAAGTCCCAACTGTCATTGAGGCATACACGTAAACATATCTAATTTACCGCAGGGTTCTTTAACCTGCACAAGGGGTGCCTTTCCCTATACACTTAACGATTCGAAGGACGGCACGCTTTTGTAGTGTAAAGTATAGCTTACATACGTTATAAATATATTGAGCAATAGCTTTAAAAGTTGCAATTCTTCTTCGATTTTAGCTACCCAAACGCAAAAGTTGTATTCATTCATTGGCTTTTCAAGTGTCTCAATTCGAAGGTAGCTATTTTCGGTACAACCATGCCTAATTAAAATTATATCTTATATCTCCCCAAATCATATGCTATTGGTACATAAAAGAACCACATTAATGACAAAAAGTTTTAAATCTATATCTAGTATAGCGGCCATATTGGATATTGTCATTTGGAAGAATAAAAAACTACCTGATGACCTGATGCCCAAAAATATCAGCTTGAAGTGTGAATATGAAACATTATACAGATGACAACCATGATGATCATATTTTTTTTGTTACCTCTTTGAACCTCTATAATGTCTAGATGCAACTAACAAAATGCCAGCATTATACGACTTGAAGTTGGAGAATAAAATATGAAAATCGATTGTTTTTCAAAACGATCACCATGGCAGTTATTTTGTGAAACCCTTTTATCATTAAATCATATTCTTATATAACTAAGTAAATACCTATGCACGTTTGGTTGAAATACATCAAACCGATTATACTTCAAAGCGTTACCAAAAAGCTACACTCACGCTGACAGGGCCTTTACCATTCTCAAATTAGACAGGATTTGCACTTAACGCTGATTCACTGTGTACTTTAGTGTCTGTCAGTGCAAGGGTCTCAGAAAGATGGGAGGCATCGGTATAACGAATACATTTTCTCATGTTTTACCCATGTTGTGATACCTTAATGTTTACATTTTAATGCATAGCTACCTTATACTTGTGCATGCTAATATGACTTGTGCTTGCACATGTTATAATATTATGATGTCTCTGGAAAAAAAATATAACTAAAATAACTCTTAAATTGGTCAAATAAAGACTTATTTGATACTACTAAATAGTTTTTTTTATTTTGTAGGTGATTGACTTTGTGTTTACTGTTGGTAGTTTGGATGCAGTGTTCCCAGAGCCTGGTAAAATACAAGTATAACAGATTTTGTTTGGTACTATTTTGCACAAAGCTACATCAATAGAGACATCCTGATAATCGCACACTATATATCAATCGGTGTCAGAACATTACATCTATGAATATCAACAAGACACAATTCATGTTGCTGACAATGTCAAAGTTCCATCAGAGCTGCTGTAGCAAAAATAATGATATTGCACAGTTTTGTTTACATTTGTCATGGTTATAGATCTTTATGGATACAAGATGTGGTGTGAGAGTACAACAGAAAACAGTAATTTTATTTTAAAGACAATGGATCCTGATGGTGAACGACTTTGTAGTATTCACAAACAAAGAAGGCGTGGTCCTAATTTCTTGGTACATATGGTTAGTTATTACAATCTCCTACCATATGGGTTTCCAATTCATGGTGCTAAAGATGGGTTCTCCAGGGAGATAATGTGGGGCTCAGACTTTTAACACCATAATAAATCCAAGTATGTGGCAAGACTGTATCACGACTACAAGCACATAAAGCAAATCAGGAGAATCCTAAGGATGATAAGAAAAGATGCTGGCACAGAAAACTCGCTTGTGGAAGACATTCGAATTCTACTAAGATATCAACATGATGATAAAGTTGCAGGATCAAGAAGCTTTTCTTTATGTCGTTCTTCTCTAAATCAGCTTAAAGAAGCATTGTGGAGCTGTGTTATGCGCATTTTAGTAGAAATATCTAGTAAATGCGATAACATTTTATAGTGCTAGCTACGACCATCCTGGTTCTGTATCTCAAATGTTATAGAAATCACTTAGACATATTCTGTAGTTACTGGAACTGTCAAAGAATCAAAGCCAAGAACAGCAGCGACGTGCAGTCTTAAACACAAGATGTTATATATCATTAATCCATTGTACTTGGCTCTAATGGCTACTTTCTTAGTACAATTGAGTACAATGGTTGAATGGTATGAGGCAATGATATGCTTGATTATCAGTATTTTTGTGCTGTTCCATACAATAATTGAGATGATCAATTTTAGGACAAGAAGAAGAAGTATCAGAGATGGTTCTACTTCCTCAGTCGACAGAGGATAATGAATTACTTTTTAAGGCATTACTTGCACAGTTTTAGTTAACAAGCCAGTATCTTATATATCCAGCAGGCTTATATGTCATTTATGTGGTTTATTTATCTATTTTACGTTTCTATGATAAAGGTATAGGTTATATTTTGTATTTGCTATATAATATACATTCGCAACTCTATTTTGAATATTATATGACCAGAACATAATATAACTACACCTGTATAGCCCTGACCAAGTTGTTTCCTATGGTTGTGGCACACTGGATTTAGATTTTGAAATATGCATATATTATGTTGCATTTTATTGAACTTTCTTAATAGAAGGGTTTCGGTAGAAAATTATTGGTGTGAGAAAAATAGTTTGACAGTTTTTAAGCTCATATAAAATAAATATTCTAAGATGTATATTGTTACTCAGTTTCCCTAAAATCGAACATGTATTTGTGTATGAATGGTTTCTATGATGATATAATCATGAGATCAAAATGATCCGCCATGTACATCCTAGATCCGATTCCATTGAATGGGCCAAAGAGCACAGAATGTTCATTGAGGAGACTGTCATTTCTATTCTAGCCATGTTTGAGTTCAGATAGTAATACAGTACACTAAGCATTCAGTTAAGAGCCAGACAACCAGTGCATTCACCATCTGACAGGAGTCTTTGGTATTAGCGGTTTCTCATAGCTAAAATTCTTCGCTTTCTTTCTACAGGCAACAAAAGGCTCTCCTGATTAGACTGTGTAAATGCCTAAGCATATCGGTCAATTTTCTTTGTTCAAAAACATAGCTATTCTTCAATTTATGATTTTGCTCACACGTCAAAAATGTTTCTGAAACTTTATTGATATATGAGATAAGAACACAGTTAACAAGCATCATATAGCCTTGGCTTAAAAAACTGTCTTTGGTATTCCTGTCAATGTCATGAACCATTGAAAATTAAAAAGTAAATCCTATGAAAATAGATTCTGCGACCGTAATGAACTACGCTTAAGTTATAAACTCTAATTTATAGAGGCAAACATTGAGTATGACTTGGAAATACCACAATCACACACTGTATTCCAAACTAGGGTAATGCGATGTCAAGAAGACACTTGAAGTAAAGCGGTAAAATCTCGCTTTCCCAGCGTGAGGATAAAAAGTAGAAAGGCACTGAATACTTCACAACATGATTCAAGGAAGGGCATTTATCTTTTCCCAGCCATTTGGGAAATTGTCATCTCAAAGCTTATCTTCTGGCGTATATTTTATTTTAAAGCATATACCTAGTTTTTTGTGAACAAATATACCCACGCAAACTGTTTGGACCCATGAAAGAATCCATAGGACCAGTTGGTAAAGTGTGCCTTTCCATCTGCACCTTTCAGAGGCTGGGCTGTCTGGGAGTTAAAAATAGCGTTATACACAGTAAGATAAATTTTATTATGTGACCATCCAAGGTCAAGCATGTGATAAATAACCTATTGTCATCTCCACCCCATAGGCAATTATTGTGAGAGATGTGAACATCAATAAGTCTAAAAAGAAAATGAGATCACATTACGAACTTTAGACAGATTTTAAGCATATCTGGCATTGACCATTGACCGCAAGGTCATATTGGCAATCTGAATAGCATTCATTGTGCCAACTATTTTAATATTTAAGATACCCTGAATCTAAAATGAAACGATTAGATTTTATGTGACCTATCATTTGGCCCAGAGGTAATATAAGTGACCTAAATTACATAAGTAAGATAGGGAGCAAAGATCAGCAATCGATACAATAAAGTACTACACCTAAGTAACATATTGCCATCTACATCCCTAGGCAATAGTTGTTCCAAATACGAACATCACCTACAATATAACCACTGGTGCCCAACTCCCTCACAAAGATTTTAAAAATTTCACCAACATGTCATCATGAAACGATTCCGATAACAGAAAGAGACAGTTAAATTTAATTCATTTAACATTTATCGGTTATAAATGTCAAATGTATGCTTCAATTGTTTGAATACTGCCAGATGTATTTCCCAATTTGAATTTCTTAGTCGTGTATCGTTTATGATGAAAAACAACAACACCAACTTAATTGCTGCATTTTTCACAGCATTGTGACGGGTTGGACACTAATCAGAGTTTTGATATCACTGTCTCTTTAAGACAATGTCAAAGATTGGACTTTGATATAGTCATGGTCTGGCTACGATAGTCACAGTATGAATAAGACAGTTTAACTGCAGTATTAATCCAGCTTTTTTAAGAATATGTTGACCAAATTGCATGTTAATCAAGGAACGGTAAAATATTTTTTAGCTTGTTAACATATTGTCCTAATTCATATTCATCAAAATAAAAATATACAATAATTAATTTTCATTGTAAAACATACTTGAATACTGACTTAGTTTGAAAAAACATGCTAGTATGTTTATTGGTAGAGGTTGATGTGTTCAGTACTTTTCCCTGTTATGGATTGGCAAATAAATAACACAATACTTGGATAAGAAATTCAACGATTCTTGTTTAATGAAGTGCTTACACAATAGTATTACTCAAATTGATAAATACTCCTAAGGAATCTTCTAACGCATACACTTTGGTTTTTGCATTTTCCTAAAAACTTGAATTTCAAATTAAAAATTACTTTTGAATACATTAGAACAATGTTTCCCGTTAATGCATGGTTATTTCCAGAGACAACTGACTCAGAACACTTCAAATATTAAAGTTTGAGATGAAAACTTCAAAAACGAAAGTCAAATATTTACCATTTTTAAACAACAGAATGGCAATTTGTCAAGTTCTCCATTTTTATGACATATGAATATTAAGTCATAAAAAAGGAAAAATCATCCAACTTCTATCTTCTACATTAATACAATTATAAGGACAATACGCACACACAAGTAGTTTGATAATCATTAACAATCACATCGCATATGTGCTCGATTGGGTTTCGATCAAGGTAGCATGATGGTCATGGTAAATTAATTCTGCTAGCTTACAGCAGAGTCCTACTGACGGTACTCCAAGTGTGGATTTTTAGCTCACCAGAGCCGAAGGCTTGGGGTCAGCTTATAAGATGGGACTCGAGCCGGCGTGCGTCCGTGCGTCGGTGTGTCCATGCGTCCACACTTTCAAACATGAATATCTCTTAGACCAGTCGGCCGATCGTAATCAAATTTCATCAGGAGCATTATTGGGGTAGTGGATTGACTGCATTAGGTTTTGGGCAAGATCAGTTTAGAACTCTGGTTTCCATGGCAACAGATAGCTCCCATAGGGTTTTAATGGGGAAAATCTTGTGACCAAACTAGTTCCTTCATTTTTGACCGGTTCTTCTTTATTCTTGCAGGTAACGAGGACGACCATAAAATCTCGAATGGGTTCGAAATTCCACAGGATCTGACCGGGGACTTATGAGTCAGCTGCCCTTGAGCGTCTTGGAAAATCCCCATAGACTGATAATGGGAGAAATGTTGTGACTACTCTAGTGCCTTCATTTTTAGATGGATCTTCATCATTCCTGCAGGTAACAAGACCAACCATAAAAGCTTGGATGAGTTTGATTTTCGGCAAGATTCCATCACTGACTTCGGAGTTAGCTGCCCTTGAGCGTCTGAAAAATCAATGAATAATGTTGTGACCACTCTAGCGCCTTCATTTTCGATTGGATCTTCTTCATTCTTGCAGGCAACAAGGAAACACATATAATCTCGGGTGGGTTTGAAATTCGGACAGATCAGACCTTGGACTGTGGAGTTAGCTGCCCTTGAGCGTCGGGAAACGTCCCCATAGACTGGGAGAAATGTTGTGACCACTCTAGTGCCTTCATTTTTGGATGGATCTTCTTCATTCTTGCAGGTAACAAGACCAACCATACAAGCTTGGATGAGTTTTGAATTGCGGCAAGATCCCATCACCTATTATAGAGTAACAAAGACAACCATTAAAACTTGGATAAGTTTTAAATTTAAGTAGATCCAACCTCAGACTGTGGAGTTAACTGCCCTTGAGCGTCATAAAAATCTGCATAGACTTACAATGGAAGATCTTTTGTGACCACTCTAGCACCTTCAATTTTTGAATGGATCTTCCTCATTCTGGAAGGTAACACGGTAACCCATAAAAGCTTGAATGAGTTTGATTATCCGCAACACTCGACCACCAACTACAGAGTTAGCTGCACTTGAGCATCGAAAATATAGCTGTATATTGTTTTGACCACTCTAGCGCCTTCATTTTTCATTTGATTTTTTTCACCCTTGTAGGTTATCAGGACATACATTAAAGTATGGATCGGTCAGATACTATCACTGACTACGGAGTTAGCTGCCATTGGGCATCTGAAAAATACACTTTCACCATTTTTAGTTAGATCTTTTAAATACTGGCAGATAACCAGAACTGACATAATATCTTATGTGTTTGAACTAGTTCCTGGTCATTGTTTTAAGTTCAGGGTTACCTGCCTTTGAGCATCATAAATAATGGTATCTCCAAACACTATGCTGGCTCCAAGGTGAGCGATCGTTGCCCATTGGGCTACTTGTGTAAAAATTGAACTGACCAAAATCACATTAAAAAGTGCGTATGATCAGGAAATGCAGGAAATGCCAAAATCACACAATGCAGACTAACCTATGGCACCATGAGGAAGATACACAGAACAATAAGTCAAATGACATTAAAATTCAATTAAAGTAAAGCAACCAGCTCTTTCTTCCCCAGCGAGATAATTGCAAAACTAGAAACGACACTAAGTAATGCATAGCGAAACAAGGACCAAACATAAAATATTTGGGGCAACACCGCATTAGAACGCTCAGCCGAAGTCACTGGGGGTTTACATTTTTTACTGCCAAATGCATATATGAAATATTCGTCCTAGATTCAGCAGTAAAATGTTAAACCAGAAACAGAAATGTTAATCTTGCGTGGAGGCCTCCTTACTTACATGTATCCAATGTATCATCACTGGGATACAATCAAAATAAACATACCGTGATGAAACAAAGAAAATGGGTCTCAACTCACAGACAGTCAGAGCTAAAGAAAATCCCCAGTTGAGCGACGGTGGGCCCAACCAAAGACAAACATCAGGCACTGACCCACCGATGAGTTTTTTACCAGGGTCGTCATTGTTTCTGGAGCATGAGTCACCGTGAATTTTATGAATTTCTTATAACAAAATGACGTTTTAAATTGTTCAGCATGACAAATTAATTAAAATTGCCTCACTGAAACGCAAACTTGAGCCTAAATTCCAATTTTAGTGACTTTCGATGTTGACCCTTTCAAATTGAATAAGCTGTATATTGCATAATACCCAAGGTATTGTTCTGAAAATTTCACACATGATGTCAATATTACTGAATTTTTGTTTAACAACAGAATGATGATTACGTAAAACATAATTAAGCTTTTGTAGTGTATTGTTTACTGTATGCGTTAGAAGATTTCTTAAGTATAAGATGACAACTCCACTTAACACATCTAGTTTCTACCGTTAAAGCTACATCTAACACCAATTTTACACTTTATATGTAAAATTATTAATAGTATAAATTCATACAGAAGAGAAACCTTATGACAAGTCAATTCATACAGGAGAAAGACCTTATATCTATGATTTCATAATTGGTTCAAATGCTTCATTAAAAACCAGTTCAAAAAGTTACCCCTTATCATACATATTGGTTAAAATTAACTTTTTGCCCAAAGAAACATTTGCCCACATAGATATTTTCCTGTAAGACGGATGAAGATATTCATCAAAGAGCAACATTTATACTGTAGCTAGTTGCGTAGTCTAGACATACAACTTCGTTTCTTAGCCTCAATCGTTCATGTAGAACACTGTTTTGTGATATCACGGACCAGACTCTGTTACACTTTATTCTCGTCACGGCACCACTGTGTGGTTTTAATGTACCCGAATGCCATATATGCTTGTAGTCTCAATGTTACTTTTTATACATCCTCTAAGAGGGTAGGAATAGAGAGGGTGGCGAGGGAAGGATAGGTCTTGTAATTCTGGCAAGTCAGGTGGAAGTGATAAGGTATCATAGTGACAAGACATGACAAGATTATTTTTCATTGGGCGATAAACTATAATTAACCGACTATTTGTGGTAGACAGGTTGGATGATTGTAATGGATGGCTGTTGATAGAGTGCGATAAGTAGGGGTATGATAGATTATCTTAAACCTAAAACCATGCCTTCCCACCAACTTTAACCTACCATTTCTAACTATAATCCATACTACATGGTTGTATAGTGCAGTTGGTAACGTGTCTGGCTACAGATGCGAGTCTGGCTGCAGATCAAGGGGTGACAAGTTCGATCCTTGCCGTTCTAATACTTTCTTGGAGATTAATCATGAAATAGTTTCTAGTGCCATTCTCCTCCGTTTGGCTGAATCATTCAAGAAGGGCTGTTGCCAGTTACAAGCGAAGCTATGTGCATGAAGCACTGGCTAATCGCTTGTTCAAGCCTGTCCAGGAAAAAGTGTGATTAGGTTAACTGAACGTCCTGCCATGACCATAGCTGTTGAATGGAGGCGAAAAGCAAACAAACAAACTATAATCTTTAACGATGAAAACCACTTCCTTGTATGTGGGTGACTGGAGAATTCAGAGAATGTTGTCAACAGGATAATTTATTATTCAATAATTCACTGAAAAGGACTTATAGAGAGTTAATAGATTCAAAGTAAGTAGGGTATAAGGATCAGGAATCGATACAATCAAGTACTACACCTGACCTAGGTTACTATTGGGAAAGTGACAAAGTTACAGTTAGACACCACAAACGAGAGCCAAGAAGTCAGTCCTTTCCCAACAGGTGACCACAAGGCATAAATAAACAGATGCGCACAAAGGCATAGCAAACACATGACAGAAAAAAACATAAAAGATCCTCAAAAGAAGTACCGCATTGGAACAGCCAGTAAAATATTTTTACTGGAGGGCTTAAACTGGTTTTGCGGCGCCAACTTCCCCTTTAATTCAGATGTAGAACAAGGCACAAAGATATTTGGTTTGCATGAAGACCCCTTATTTATCAGTAATTCATCTCTCAGAACATATAAATCAAGACATAAAAAGGAGATAAAGCAAAGATAAGGACTCAACAGAAATAAAACTGCAAACTAAAAGACTTGTAATATTAGAGGGACCCCAGGACCTCGTATGGGAAAGTGACAGAACAAGAAAACATTACATACAAGTGAACCAAGTAGTCAGCCCTTTGCCCACAGATGACCACAGGGGCTGCAAAAAAGAGGCATGGCAGTATGACAAAGACAAAAGCAAACGATTAAGATCCACAAAAGAAGCACCGCCTTGGAACTGTAAATAATAAACTACTGGAAGGCATAAACTAGTTTCACGGTACAAACCTAAAAATAGTAAGTGAGTTTGATCAGGAAATAACACAATCACAAACCGCAGACAACCCCGTGGCAGAGCGAGAAAGAGCCGCTCAACCATCACGAGACACCAGGAGGACAAATTAAGCAAAGCAACTAGCTCTCTCTTCCCCATCAAGATGATTGCAATTCTAGAATGGACATAAAGTAACGTACAACAAAACATAGAACAATTACAGACTCCTACAAGGGGAGTAACAATAAACAAGAAGTCAACAACAACAGAACCACCGCCTTAATTCTGATGTAGATCAAGACATATATGTTTGGATTTCATGAAAGATCCATAATTCATCAATTAATCATCTCCTAGTACATATAAATCAACATACAAAATGGAGATTAATAAAAAATCAGGACTTAACAGAACATACAGCTGAATATACCTGAAGAAAAGCGATCCAACACTTAAAAGCCTATGGGCCCGACAACAGACGAAGAATCAGGCACCAACCATTTCATTTATGGATATGACTTTATGTCAGAACCATAGTATAATCTGAGGTCCGACCATCGGATGGCCAATCAAAGAGGAACGCAAAGTGGCCAATCGTTATTGGGTTAATTACCAAGCATTCGCAGTTTGCTGAAATACATAAAAGTTATAGCCAATCTTTTTATAATGAGAAATTATTTAAATAAACTTCTTAATGCCAACGACTTTCTTTAATTTATCACCAAGTCGCAATAAAACTCTGGTTGGAAAGACCCTGCTGTAAGAGAGATTTAAGTCTGACATTGAATTTAGATATCAAGTCAAAGTATCCGAAATACAACTACGAAAAACGTTTGGGAAGTTTATGATACAGATAGGCTTGTTTAAGAAGTTTCTGAGTTATAGCTAATTCTAATTCTTGTACGACAACAGAACTTTCTAAATTGTTAACCTCGTGTCTTACAGCTGTCAAAAACATGTTATCAAGTATTGTGAAAAGATATATGAGAGATCTGGTAAAAACCTATTTTGGTCTACTAAAAATTCAGGTGAAATTTTAGATAAACTTAAAGCCAGAGATTTCAATGCGACCAGTTTATCTACTTAAGATTTTTCTACTCTTTACACTACTTTACCTCATAATTTAATTAGAAATAAACTTATTGATCTTATTGAAAGAACCTTCCAGAGAGAAGGCTCCAAGCTGTATAGACAAGTAGTTGGGATTCCTATGGACACTAATTGTGCTCCCCTGGTTGCAGATTTATTCCTAATTTGTTATGAGAGGGACTTTATGATGTCTCTTTCTGATGATAATCAGGCTGATGACATTGATGCGTTTAATTCTACATCCAGATATTTGGATGATATTGTAAACATTAATAATATTTATTTTGACAATATAGTAAGTCAAATATACCCTTCAGAGCTCAAACTAAATAAAACCAATACCGCTGATACTGAAGCCGCATTTTTAGACTTGCATTTGTCTATTTCTGATGATATTATTTCTACCAAAATTTATGATAAGCGTGATGACTTTGATTTTGAAATTGTCAATTTTCCATTTTTAGATGGTGATGTTCCTCGCTCTACATCCAATGGAGTCTATATCTCTCAACTCATTCGTTTTGCTAGAGCATCTAGCTGTGTTGCTAACTTCAACACTCGCAATAAATTGTTAACTCAGAAGCTTCTTAAACAAGGCTATCGGTATCATAAACTTCGCAAAACCTTGACTAAATTTTATAGACGGTACTATGATTTGATTTCTAAATTCCAAGTTGGACTGAAATCTCTCTTGCGCCAAGGACTTTAGGAAACTGATTTCTATGGTGACTTGGTGTATACTTTGAAGAAAATTGTTGGCTCTAGTAATTTTTCAGCGCAGTTCATTAAAATAATTTCCCATTATAAAAAGATTGGCTATAACATTAATGTATTGCAACAGACTGCATGCTTGGTGGTCAACCCAATCACGGTTGGCAGCTTTGCTTTCCTCTTTAATTGCACGCCCGAGGACGCCACTTCAGGCTCTATGATGGTTCCTACTTAAAGACTTATCTATTGATGAGATGGTGGGGGCCTGATGCTTTGGCTGTTTGTCAGGCCCTCTGGGGTTTTCCAGTTGGATTTATTTTGCTCCGGTATTCAGTTTTATTAACTGTTGAGTCCTTATCTTTGCTTTATCTCCTTGTAATACCTTGATTTATATGTTTTAGGAGATGATGCATTGATAAGTTAGGGGTCTTTCATGCAAACCAAATATCTATGTGTCTTGATCCACATCTGAATTAAGGGTGAGGTTGGCGCCGTTAAACCGGTTTAAGCCCTCCAGTAAAATATTTTACTGACCGTTCTAAGGCGGTACTTATTAAGTTGATCTTTTTATGTTTTTTTCTGTCTTGTGTTTGCTATGTCTTTGTGCGCGTATGTTTATATGTGCTTTGCGGTCACCTGCTGGGAAAGAGTTGGCCTCTTGGCTCTCGTTTGTGGTGTATATCTGTGAATTTGTCACTTTCCCATTGGTATCCTGGGTCAGTTGTTGTACTTGATTGTATCGATTCCTGATCTTTGCACCCTTACTTACTTTTAAAATTTTTCGTGAATGTTGAAGTCTGCATCATGACTACATGCTCTAGCAAATCGGATAAATTGACAAATATAAACCCCATAGAGTGTAGAGTGAGTAACATCACCGTCTAAAAATGGGAATCTAACGATTTCATAATCAAAACTGTCATGTTCATTGTAAATTTTGGTAGAAACAATATCATTAGAAATGGAAAAAAGTCCAAAAACGCAGCTTTGGTATCAGAGGTATTAGCTTTATTAAGTTGGAGCTCTGAAGAATATATCTGAATTAATATATTGTCAAAAATGTAGTATTTATGCAAAAAATATCATCCAGATATGTGGATGTAGTGTTAAACCCCTTAATTATATCAGCCTGTTGATCATCAGAAAGATACATCATAAAGTCCTCCCATAACAAAATTAGAATAAATCTGCAATTAGGGGAGCACAATGGACTCCCAACAACTTGTCTATCCAATCAATTGACCCCAGTTGTATAAAAATGCTGTCAACCAAACATACATTTTGACAAGACCATGCATGATATGTTTTTGGCTGTTTTGATGTGATAAACGTGTCTCTGTCATTACATGCAATGTAAGAAGAGCCTTCTCTTTTGAAGTTTTTTTCAATAAGAACCGTTAGTTTATCATTAATTAAATTATGAGGTTAAGTAATTTAAAGAGTTGAAAAATCGTATGTAGACAAACTGGTAGCATTGAAATCCCTAGTTTTAAGTTTATCTAATATTTCACCTGAATTTTTACTAGACCAAAATAGATTCTTATCAGACCGGTCATTAACTTTTTTGCAGTGCTCAATTACATGCTTTGTGATAGCGGTAAGACATGAAGTTAACAAGGACCTCAGACAATCTTAATGACGAATTGCCCATGATAATGGCCGGAGAAAAGTTTCTAAGAAAATGATATTTTTTCCATGGAAAGATTAGTAAGTTCAGCCCGAATTATCCACAAAAATGCTTTTCTCATTGGACAAGTACTAATATAGAAATATGGGCTGAAAATCTGTTTTTGCTATTCAGCATATAGGAAATAGAAAAAAAAAGTTTTTTTTAAGTACTTTCCAACGTGAGCAAACTAATCATTTTGCATACAGTTGTAGTTTCACATCATACACAACTTAAAAACAGGGATGATTGGTCACGGGGTGGGGTGCAGTTGGTTAAGGCTGTCAAAATGCTTAAACAAATTATTACAAAAGCAGCTTACTGGGCGTTATTTTGTAAAAACTTGTAGCTAAACATCAATTTACAAGTGCATGTATACAGTATGTAGTTATGATACACCTCAGTGAACAGAACAGACCGATTGAACTGGAATCATAACTGGTATAATATATGTGTAAGTCATTTATAGGTAATAGTCAGAAGTCTTGGACAGCGGGGTTTGTGTTTCTCAGCTAGTCCAGTTTGCTGGGGCATCTAGCTGTGCTGCTGATTTCAAAACTCGCTGCTTGATGTTAACTAAAAAACTTCTTAACAAAAATATTGGTATCATCAACTTTGCAAAACTGATTTACTAAATCTTACCCTGAAAACTATGGTTTGGTGTCTGGGTTTGATATTGAGCTTGGGTTTCTTTTGACCCAGGGATCTATGGTGGCAACTTAGTGCATAAGCTAAAAAAACTGTTGCCTCTAATAATTTTTCAGCGTCGTTCATTAAAATAGTTTTACATTTTAAGAGATTTTTATAACATTATAGTGGTGGGCTGCATGCTTTGTGGTCAACTCGGTAGCTAGCAGTTGGCAACTTTGCTTTCCTCTTTAGTTGTACACTGGCGGGACAAACCTCACGCGCTGTGACAGTTCTTACTTAGAGATTTGTCAATAGATGTGATGGGGTTGTGGCCTGGTGTTGTGTCTACCAGGGTTTGATTGTTGGGTTTCTTTTGCTCCTGTATGCAGTTGTATATGCTGTTGAGTCTTTATCTTGGTTTCATCTACTTTTTATATCTCCATTTGTATTTTCTAGTGGATGATGCATCGATGGTTTGGGGATCTCTCACCCAAACCAAACATATATGTGTCTTGATTCACTTCAGAAATAAGGGTAAGGTTGGCACCCTCAAACATATTCAGGCCCATCAGTAAATTTTTTACTGGCAATTCTTTTGTGGATCTTTTTTGTTATTTTGAATTTCATATCAGTTATGCTGTCTTGCCTGTTCCTTGCAGCCTTGTGATCACCTGCCGGGACAGGGCTGAACTCTTGGCTCTATTTACGTGATATTTTCTTTCGTTTTTGTCACTTTCCTGTGTGGTTTCCTGGGTCAGGTACGACATTTGATTGCATCAATTACTGAGCTTTGCTTTCTTCTTTACCTTGTGTGAAGCACAGCTTACTTATATGCTATAATAATGGTAACTGGTGATTACACGTGAGAGTGCAACAGGAACATCGAGGACTGGCTAGTTTATGTACTGTTTGCAAAAAGTAGGATATATTCGAATACTAACAATTATATTTTGTTTGATTTGATTCTTTACGTCCCATCAAAAATGTTTCAGTTATGTAGGGACGGGTCTTCCTGGGTTGAATCAGTACTAAGCTAGGATTATTGTTTCTTGCTCAAGAACACAACAAAGTGACGCCGGTGAGGCTCAAACGCACCGCCCCTCGCTCTCGAGTCAGGTACTATACCACTGAGCCACTGCGCTTCCTAAAAAGTTGTCGCTTACACAACCAATGCAAACTTGTAATACATTTTGTAAGCAAAGCGATATCACAGACAGCAAGCATATGTAGGATTGATTAGGTCATGTGTTTCTCAGACAACAATATTTCGACCAGGGGTTGACTCTCATTTTTCACAAGTATATCTTGTTAACGGTTATAAGCAAACAGTATCCCCTATTCTTTACTTTTTTAAGTTCAGAATATGTTTTTTTCTCTCTTAGTCCTCAGTTTCAGATCCATATGGCTAAAATATCTAACAATTTTCAGTGGATCATCACAGTTTTTATATGTTGTCTTCGCCTAATTTAACAGAATTGACGATTATGGTACTAAGAATGCATCTAAGCAGACAAATCTGCGGCGTAGGCTGCTGCCCGTTTTAAGGCGTCGGTTCTGTTGTTGATAACTCATTGTTCATAGGGACTGCCATTGCTTGTGGTGTTCTTGATGGTGGTCCTTTTTTGTTGTGTAGTATTAAGTGTCCTTTCTAGTATTGCAATCATCTTGCTTGGCTTTACTTTACCGTTCTTCTTAAGTGCATGTGATTGTTAGTGTTCAGTGCTGTAGTGTGTGATTTGTCTTTTACTGGCCATAGTCACTTACTTTCTGAAGAATTTAGTGGGTTCATTACAGTGCAGTGTAATTCCCATCGTATTATATATCGAAAGTATTATAGATAAAGGCCCAGGCCCAGGGCCCGGAATTACAATGCCTCCTTAAAGTTAAGGAAGACTTAAGATAAGTATTGATATTTCAACATGCTATATCAAATGCTAAATAAATTGCCTGGATCGATGCAGTGCTTGTATTCAGAGATATCAATGTGATCTACAGAAAAATGAAACTGTTTTGATTTTAATCAGTTTGAAACGTTACTTTTCGCATCCTGAAAAATCAATACTTAACTTAAGTCTTCCATAACTTTAAGGAGGCGTTGTAATTCCGGGCCCAGGAGTGTTAGGACATTTCGTATATAACGCAAGTATAACTTTTCCTAAATCTCAGACTGATCGCAAACAAGACAGACCTATTTGACTCGACACTGCCCCTTTGTTGCCCAGACCTGGTCGGCTGTTTGTATGCAGAAAGGAATTTATGGGAATTGAAGGAACAACTCTGCAAGGTCTTTGAGCTAATTGCTGTTCATGTACTTTTATTATTTAAAAGAAACAATTTCAACAATTGCTTGATCATTATCTAAATCAGAGAAATAATTTCTACAATTGCTTGATCGCATCAACATAGCATTTAAAACAATCGTCTTTGTTCCTCTTATTTCACAATATTTAAGGGAGAAAATGTGAAAACAACTATCATCTGCGTTTTCTGCATTATAATGTCAATATATTTATTGGCAATAATGAGATAAATAGAAGCAAGCCTTTAAAATTATTAGCATTGCTTATTATTTATTTGGCACGAAATTTATTTAAAAACAACACGCGCTAATTATGTTATCAAAAATGAAATATTTTGTGATCGCGTCATAATTATGTATAGTTCTTTGATAAATAGCATTAATTTCGTTAAAAGTTAAAAACAATCTCGAAGTGCCAAATATAATTTTATCAAAACAACATACTCAACATGCTCAGCTAAACATTTATACAGCTCGGTTCTTATTTCTTCTTATTGCAGGAAGTAATACATTCAAGATGCAAAATGTTCTAATGAAAAGCAATAGTTTTAAGCAAAATGCAAAAATATTGCTACAACTCCTTTATAGCAATATCTTTTTTGCGAGGAACTCCATACTTTTTTGGTCAATTGAGATACTTATTTGCCAGACAAGAAAATAAGACTTGCATGCTGTTTCTTTAATCCGTTTGTCGACAAAAGATTGACCATTGAAATAAAAATTACTATCTAAACGCAATATGTTTGAATATTCTAAACATTATCGCATCAAATCCACTTTTTTCTGACATTTTCGCCAGAAAACAGTCTTTTTCTGACGGATTTAAGTAGCAAGTGGTGGCGCATATACGCTTCCGTACATGTGCCTCTATGCTGTTAAAATAAGTTGCTAACGGTGACGCAAGCTTTTTTGTTAAATCTTGTTGTTAATTGTTTTACCAAATGATACATATAAAATAAAATAAAAAGTCTGTTTCCTTTTACTCTGACCTCACGTGTACGGAAGCGTATATACGCCACCACTTGCTACTTAAATCTGTCAGAAAAAGACTGGTTTTCGCACTAAATATTTTATTTTTTCTCGCGTTAATATCAACCTTTTCCATATGTTTTACTTGAAAAAGCGAATAAAAAACACGACAAGATGCATTAAGTTATTGCAATGTGCTATTATTATGTCGCATTGTCTTGATATTTTCGTTTATTGTTACATAATTAATACTCTTTCAAGAAAATGTTTACGCAATTCGAAGAGATATCGCTACTAAACAATTCATTAAAGCTCTTTGCGAGAAGAGTTTTAGCTGTCTACGCCATACCTTTAGTACTCTGAGGCTGTTGAAGATAAGAGGTTTGACGATGGTCGAAAAAAGGATTTTTTTCTAGGGCAAAAGGTAAGTATCCAATCATTTCAAAGTGTTTTTATAGTAGTATATATCTCATAATATAGAAAAGGTGACTTCTGTACAGCATAATATATATATATTAACTGTGTAAATCACAGATTTTGGATAACTGTTTTGCCTCGGCGTGCCACGTGGCGTGGTTGTTTGAATTGGGTTGGTTATGGAAAGTTTCAACGTGGTGTGCCATTGAGTGTTTTTATAATTATGACTAGAATCCACCCTGACTAGCACAAGGTGCGTTGTTGTAGGACTATTTTCAACCGTAATTTTTTACACTTCGTAAATTTCAGGCCGATGAATTGGTACCAATTCTCACATCGCGTGAATAATTGATACCAATACGTCACCGATTTCATACCAATATTTTTCATGTGTGAGAGAAATATGCACGTAGTCAAAATTCATGTGGCAATCATGCAAATTCCTCACATCGATAAAGTACCCCACAAAGCTGCTGCATTCTATATTGGCACGAATTCCATAATAAGAAGTCGCAGGCAACTATATATCAAAATGAGATTCTTCACATGTGTGAATTATTGGTACCATTTCTTCTCTAAGTGAGGAATTGGTGCCAATTCTTCTCATGCGTGAGGAACTGGTACCAATTTTTTGGTTTTGATGTAAGAGGAATTAGTACCAATTCTACACATGTAAGATGAATTGGTACCAATTTTTCACACATGAAAGAGGAAAAAATAGTACCAATTATTCACACTAAAATTCCGAGATTAGAATGTGTTGCCTTGCCAAACAGAAGTTAAACAAGGCAAAAATGTCAAATTTATATCCCGGGCAAAGGGTAACCTTAGAAAATTTATAAATCACAAAACATAAATCCCATTCCTCCAACCCCTAAGTTCACCTTGAGTGGGGCGTGTCTGCGAGCAAAATATGTGTTACAATGTTGCTGCAATTATGATTCCCTTTAATTTGATATGCAACATGACAATGTTCTGAAAAAGTTGACTTTTGACCTATTGGCCGGGTCAGGGGCATGGGGCCAGGCAAAATAGTTGCTACCATGTTGCTGCATTTCGTGATTCCATTTAATTTGATATGCAACATGACCATGCTCTGAAAAGGCTGAATTTTGACCTATTGACCCGGTTAGGGGGGTGTGTATGTGTGTGTGTGGGAGGAGCTGCGGACAAAATATTTGCTACCATGTTGCTGCATTTCGTGATTCCATTTAATTTGATATGCAACATGACCATGTTCTGAAAAAGTTGAATTTCGACCTATTGTCCCATCCCTAGGGTTCTGGGGGAGGGGGTATGCGGGCAAAATATTTGCTACCATGTTGCTGCATTCGTGATTCTCTTTAATTTGATATGCACCGTTACCATATTCTGAAAAGTTGAACCTTAACCTATTGACCCCATCCCCAGGGTCGGGGATGACTGCGGGCAAAATATTTGCTACCATGTTGCTGCATTTGTGATTCTATCTTTAATTTGATATGTAACATGACCATAATCTGAAAACAACGAACTTTGACCAAGTGACTCAATCCCCAGGGTCGGGGTGGGGTAGTTGGGTAGGGATCTGCAGGCAAATATTTGCTACCATGCTGCTGCATTTAGTGATTCCCTTTAAATTGATATGCAACATGACCATGTTCTAAAAAGTTGAATTTTGACCTATTGACCCCATCCATAGGGCCCAGGATGTCTGCGGGCAAAATATTGCAGCATTTGTGATTCTCTTTAATTTGATAAGTAACATGACCATGTACTGAAAAAAATGATTTTTTACCTACTGATCCCATCCACAGGCTCGGGGGTATAGGGGGGGGGGGTCTGCGGGCAAAATATTTGCTACCACGTTGCTGCACTCGTGATTCTCTTAAATTTGGATATGCAACATGACCATGTTCTGAAAAAGTTGAATTTTGACCTACTGACCCCATACCCAGGGTCGGGGCGAGGGGGTAGGCATCTGCGGGCAAATATTTGCTGCCTTGCTGCTGCATATTCTGATTCCCTTTAAATTGATATTCAATGTGACCATATTCTGAAAAAGGTAAATTTTGACCTATTGGCCCCATCCCCAGGGTCGGGCTTTCTGCGAGCAAAATATTTGGTACCATGTTGCTGCATTCGTGATTCTCTTTAATTTGATATACAACATGACCATGTTCTGATAAAGGTAAATTTTGACCTACTGACCCCATTCTCAGGGTCAGGGGTATGGGGGTCTGCGCGCAAAATATTTGCTACCATGTAGCTGCATTCGTGATTTTCTTTAATTTGATATGCAACATGTCCATGTTCTTAAAAAAAGTTTTGACCTACTGACCCCATCCCTAGGGTGGGGGGGGGGGGGGTAGTGGGTCTGCGAGCAAAATATTTGCTACCATGTTGGTGCATTCTTGATTCTCTTTAATTTGATATGGGAACATGACCATGTTCTGAACAAGTGAATTTTGACCTATTGACCCCATCCACAGGGTCGGGGTGTAGGGGGGGGGGGGGGTCTGCGGGCAAAATATTTGCTACCAAGTTGCTGCATTTGTGATTTTCATTAATTTGATATGCATCATGACCGTGTTCTGAAAAAGTTGAATTTTGACCTTTTGACCCCGACCCCTAAGTCTCGGGGGTATGGACACAGGCCTTTGATCGAAAATCACGTTTGATATGTTTCGTATTTTTTGGACCTCTGTATGAAAGTGAAATTTCCGTAAAATTATTGACAACTTTCTGAGTTATAGCGAAATTTAAATATTCGACCTTTGACCCTACCTAAAGGGTCAGGGGGATTGGGTATTTTTTTTCAGCGGGAGCTGTCTATAATCAACTTTACTCTAAATTATCCACCAATCAGAAACAATCTTACATCTGCAAGTCTGCTATCTATGCTCATTGAAACGGACTATCTAAATTATCCACCAATCAGAAACAATCTTACATCTGCAGGTCTGCTATCTATGATCATTGAAACGGACTATAATTTGGTTGGGTATGAAAGCCATGACCGTGCCGCGCTGCCGCGCCGAAATCTGCCGCGCCAGAAATATATTTTTCCTTTCCCGAAGCACAAAGAGGTGTAATTCCATATTTTTTTCGCTCTGTCATCTAAAAATATTATTATTAACAATTGCCAATACAAAAAAAATTATTTTTTACCGAAATAATGATTTTAATGGCGATTTGACATGTGTCAGGGGTATGAAAGCCCTGCCGCGCCGTGCCGTGCCACTTGCGTTAGTGGCAGTTTACCATATTTTTTTAACAGTCGATTACTGGAACATTTGTCCTGGGTGCATTTTTCTAGAATCCATGGCACGGATGATTCTTAGTGGGTGTTTTAGGCATGCAATGGAATATATTAATAATAATAACGCATACACTCAATAGGCTCTTATTCATTCGTTGTTACAGCTGGACAATTAACTGGTCAGTTAAACTTGTTCACGGTCCACTTGCATCATAATATAATCAAGTGAACATCATTAAATGAATAATATTCTTGACTTTGATCAATAATAGAACCAAACAAGCTCATTAAAGATGTACAATCTAATCTGTTCAATTAGTGCTGAAAGAATTTTGTACAAGAAGTTTATTAACTTAATTTGTGTTACTCAGAATCCAGAATTGGCTTATTTATTTATTTATTTATTTATTTATTTATTTATTTATTTATTTATTCATTTATTTATTTATTTTTTTAAGCATAGCTAATGCGCGGATGCGTCGGCTGGTCTGCGCCTTTGTTTTTCGCAAACACCCACAACATTAGCAACGATTTTACGTCATATGTTTCACAGTGTCGGCCAAGACGAGTCTGCGCATATGCACAGTCTCGCCATAGCCTCTTCTGCTGGTTTATACAAGATGATAAACTTTATACATTAACCACGTCGCTCATCTACTGAAACTAGCTAGAATATGGTTATATTACAAGATAGATAACGTTCGTTTATCATAAATTTGTTCACAGTGAAGGCTCAGACGAGTTTGCGCATGCGCACAGTCTCGGCAGGGCATTCACTGCTTGTTTACTGAATGCGAGAGCATTTAATCAATGAAAATGACGCCTTTCCCGAAAGTTAGAACAAACCTGAAACTTCGAAAACAAATTTATTTTCTGATTTGAGGGTGCGTCATCCATAGTGCAGTGGGGTTCCCACAGCCTATAGCATGCTTTGGGAAATATTACTGTGTTTATAGTCCATTCATGTATGATGTCATTCATATCAGCAAACAAGACGATTACCTGCACAAATACAGGATTTTTTTATTATTTAACTGAACTCTATTTTTTCTGAGTCCTATCTTGTGATTTGATTGAAACCATGTTATATGGTATATAAACAATATACTGTAAAGGCTCTAGCGAGACTGCGCATATGTGCAAGCTCGTCTTAGTCTTAACTGTGAACTGACTAATGATGTACATGTACATTTATGACCATTGTACAGAACTGAGTGTTATTCGAACTCCTGTAGGCTATATAGCTCGCAAGGAATACAATCTACATCTTTCGGAGAAAGCGTGCTTAATTTTCTAACTTGTATATCCACTACCTTCAGTAAACAAGCAGTAAAGGCTCTGGCGAGACTGTGTGTATGCGCATGGGTGGATCCAGAGGGGGACATGGTGTCTGGACCCCCTGAAAAATCACAAAACTAAAGGGTTTTCTAGCAATACTGGTATGGATCTCCTGAAAAAATCACAAGGTTACCAAGCCAGCATTAAAGCTGCATAGTAACCTTTGATCTTTTAATTTTAGAACTAATGTTTCTTTTTTTCAAGAACACAGTAAAAAACGAAAAATCAGGTATACATTTTACCAATTTCGTAAATCTTAACAAATTATCAGTATCGAAACAACAGCATGTATGTTAAAATTAACTGTCTATAATTATTTGAGGGACGCAAATAATTACCAACACGAGAAAAACAGACCTGTTTTATAAGATAATTCACTTTTCCGCGCAGTTTTCTGCTCTAATGAACATATTTGTTGTGAAAACATAATTTAATTCAACTTTTACAAATGATTTAAAAAGAAAATAAAAAATTCGAAAAATGTTCATAGTTGCAGACTTAGTCTCTTTAAATGTTGGGCCATCATTGGTACGACAGTCTCTCCCTTCATCAACTAAGAAAAAAACAACAAAAAAAAACGTTGTCAAAGTCGGACCCCCTCTGGCAAAACGTTCTGGATCCGCGCAAAATGTGCAAACTCGTCTGAGCCTTCACTGAGATCTGACTTATGATGTACATGCATGATCATTGAACAGAACTGAGTTTTATTCGAACTCCTGTAGGCTATATAGCTCGCGAGGATACAATCTACATCTTTCGAGGAAGGTGTGCTTAATTTTCTAACTCTTCAATAAACAAGCAGTAAGGGCTCTGGCGAGACTGTGCATATTCGTATGGGTGGATCCAGAGAGGGGGACAGGGGGTTCGGACCCCCCTGAAAAATCACAACACTATAGGGTTTCCTAGCAATACTGGTCCAGATCCCCTGAACAATCACAAGGTTACCAAGCCAGCATTCAATGTTGGGCCATCAACGGTACGACAGTGAAACTCCATTTTAATGGCGTTTGCTGGCGGGCCGATATTGGTCCGCTTATGGTGGTATTTGGATCGCCTCTCCCCTCGTCAACTAAGAAAAAATACGTTGTCAAAGTCGGACCTGGTAAAACTTTCTGGATCCGTGTAAGATGCGAGAACTCGTCTGAGCCTTCACTGTGAACATTTATGATGTACGAACGTTATCTATCTTGTAATATAACAATATTCTATCTAGTTTCATTAGATGAGCGACGTAGTTAGTATTTTATCATCTTGTATAAACCAGCAGTAGATGTTATGACAAGACTGTGCATATATGTAGATTTGATAGGATTCTGAGCAACACAAAATAATGTCGCCTTATTGAAGTTCACAAACTTCTTTCTAGAAAATGATTAAAGAAGGGGAGCGCAGTGGCTCAGTGGTAGAGTGCTTGACTCGAGACCGAAAGGCCGCGGGTTCGAACCTCATCGGCGTCACATTTCAAGAAAATCGCAGCAGTTTTCTTCGGGTCCTGTTTAAAAGAATTCCATTCTGTCTGGAATTGCTTGTTTATATAACAAAACGCAAAACTTGTTCAACTTAATCACATTTTGTTTGAAAGATGTTGTGGCTATTTGTTTTGTAGTATCCGGCTCAGCCCAGGTTGCCCATTTCACCCGGTTGTGTCTAAAAGCTGTAACCGAACCAAATTCGGCCGAACCTATCGAACTTACCGAATGTTCACTTTTTTAACCTATTGATTATAGGTATGTGATTTTCTTTATGTCCTTTAAGTTTTTGGCCAATATCTCTGTATTCTTAAAAAACCCTTCCAGTGCCTCACTAAGAATAAAGATATCGTCGAGTTGTCTCATAGAGTGTCACCGAATTGTCTCAAAATCTGTCGACGAGTTGTCTCAAAAAACGTGTCGCCATCGGCGACTTTCCGGTATATTTCGGTATGTTCTGCCACCAAGTTTCTTTGTAGTAGATAAATACAACGATCTATGCCAGATTAATATCATTATTAATGAGACTAAAACTGTATTATTTTCAAGTGTATACAATTTACTTATTTAGACGATGATCTCAAGTAATGTTGTATTTGTTAAACATATCAGGTGCTTTCATAGTTAGTGACTTCCAGTTACCATTTGTATTAAAAGTTTTTCCCACTTCACATTCTACTTTTAATCCCTATATTTTATATTAAACATGAACTATACAAAATATACCATAACTCCAAACATTCTTAGTTATGAACTACTTATAATACTGCAATAGTGTAACAGGGGCTTTGAAACCTACGCAGCCAGATCAATGCTTAAACTTGCACTTCTCTTTTACAATGCAACTCCTCCACCAACTGACTTTCCAGACTAATTACAAATTTTCACCATGTCCCTACAACAGGCTTACAATACACTATATCCCTTTGATCTGCAAAACACATCGTTCACATACTTTGAGTCAAACTTTCACGTTGGCAACCTTCAATTTTCATCTCATCCAATCAATCAACATCTAACACGAATCTATTGTGAATAAAATATCTTACAATTACAACAGGACTTTAAATGTATGTTCTCCTTTGAATGCCGCTGAATATCTTTTTTAAAGATATTTCTTGTTATCACTGTCATGCTTATCTACAGGCACTTGGTAATCATGGCCAATAGCGGGAAGTTGTCATATATTATAGGTTTGGAGAAATGTGAAGTTTATACCACAAAAAAAAGCCAATATAGCTTTTGCATTAGCTTTAACCTAAGTCAAAAAAGGGCCATAACGTCAATCGAAAATTCGCAAATGACCTCTAATTTCATAGCTTGACCTGTATTTTTTTATGCTTTACCCTTCCTTAAAATTTGAAAGAAATGGATGCATCCCTTCAAAAGTTATTGACCGAAAACCACAAATTGACAATTTAGCCAAAATCTAAGTCAAAAAAGGGCCATAACTCCGAAAACATTTTGCGGATTACCCCCTTATCAAAATTGACCTGTATTTTATGTTGCCTGACTATTTTGTAAAGTTTAAATGAAATTGATGCATCCCTTCAAGAGTTTTCGATCGAAAATAAAAAGTGTGGCGCCGCGGACGACTACGACGCCGCCACGGGAGTCATGATCCCTTTGCAGGAGGCACAATAAAAACCAGGTCACAGATGTGACGAATACTTAGCAATTCTTTCCATGCCAGAAAGTATCAATAAATATTTCACATGTATGAGGATTTTGTACCATTTTTCACATGTATCTGAGTTAACAAGTTATTTTACAGAAGTTATTCACACGTCAGAAAGCACCCAAAATCTATTATCGTTGACCATACGAAATGATAAATTTACAGTTCAACAAGGCTATCTTTGAATAGAGCTACTCTATAGCTGTATTCGAAGGAATCCTACGAATACAGCTACTGCGTAGCCTAAGAATACACCTACTGAAGCGTTCGAATATACCATAGCTGTATACATATCTAGAAGCATAACATGTTTTCACCGAATACAGCTATCCTTGCTAAAAATTATTGACTTACTCTTACTTTAATCAAAACTCATAGCAGCTATTCTGTGAGACAATGTTGCTTTGGTTACAGCATTCCCCAAACCAATAAACTTTTTGTTGTTTCCCTTTATCTATATACTGCCTGAAGCCCTCACAAGTATTATCGTCAGGTATACTTTGTACACACTGGGTAGCGAGATGAAAGAACGTAAGAAGGCAAAGATCATAAATCAATATACGCCTGACTAAGGGCACCACATGAGAAATTGACAAAACACCAAAAGCTTCACATACAAGCAAACCAAGAGGTAAGCCATTTCCAAGCAGGTGCCCACGAGGTTGCAATAAACAGACAAGAAAGCATGACAAGCACGAAGCATAAATAACAAAATTGATCCACAAGAGAAGCACCGCCTTGGAACGGTCAGGAAAACTATTTTACAGCAAGGCTTAAACAAGTTTCACAGTACCATCGCCCTTAGTTCTAATGTGGAATAAGACACATATATGTTTGGTTTGCATGAAATACCTCTAACTTATCCATGAATTATCTCCTAAAACATATAAATTTAGATTTAAAAAAAGGAGTTAAAGCAAACATAAGGACTCAAGAGTACATAAAACGGAATACTGGAGCAAAAGAAATCCAATAGTTCAACCCCCGTGGGTCTGACAACAGCCAAAGCGTCAGGCCCCAACCATCGCATCCATATATATGTCCTTACGTCCGAACTGTCATAGAGGCGTACACATAACCATATCTAAATTAACGCAGGGTTCTTTAACCTGCACAAGGGGTGTCTTTCCCTGCACAGGGGGTATCCACTTAACGATTCGAAGGACGGTACGCTTTTCTAGTGTAAAGTATAGTCACATACGTTATATAAATATATTGAGCAATAGGTTTAATAGTTGCAATTCTTCTTCGAATTTAGCTACTCAAACGCATCAGCTTATCAAGTATCTCAATTCGAAGGTAGCCATTTTCGGTACGACGGTGCCTATTCTAAAGTATATCTTATTTCCCCATATGCTATTGGTACTTAAAAGAACCGCATTAATGACAAAAAAGTTTTAAATCTGATTCTAGTATAGTGGCCATATTGGATATTGTCATTTGGCCGAATACAAACTACCAGATGACCCTATGCCCAAAAATATCAGCTTGATGTGTCAATATGATATATGATTACACAGATGACCACCATGATGATAGCATTTTGATGTTACATCTTTGAGCCCCTATAATATCTAGATGCAACTAACAAAATGCCAGCATTATACAACTGGAAGTTAGGGAATAAAATATGAAAATCGATTGTATTTCAAAATGACCACCATGGCAGTTATTTTGTGAAACCCTGTTATCATTAAATTATATATAAGTCCTTCTAATATTATATCTGTGCCAGTTCAGTCAAAATGTTCTTATTTTGTTCAGGAGACATGACAGACAATGTGCCGGATCAGTCTTAATATTTTTATTAGTTCAGAAGACAGAACAGACAAGGCTATTCTATAGATTTAAATGAGTCTGGCGACCTTGTAAACTAGATCAAAGTCACCAAAATGTAATCAGCCATTATGCCCTCCAAATGGTATATCTTTACCAGTATTGTCTGAAATTATTCATTGGTTCAGAAGAGAGAGCGCCTTAAAAGCTTATTCATATAGCTACGTTTGTATATGACCCTGGTGACCTCGAGTATTAGGTCAATGTCATGAAAATATAATAATTCCTTTCGATTGGCCTTAGTAAATATCTATGCATGTTTGGTTGAAATACATCAGACGGTTCAGCTATACTCACGCTGACAGGATCTTTACTCTTTTCAAAGTTGGACAGGATTCCCACTAAACGATGATCTACTGTGTATTTAAGTGTCTGTCAGTGCAAGGGTCTTGGACTGATAGGAGGAATCGATACTATGAATACATTTTCTCATGTTTTACCCATGTTGTGTTACCTTAATATTCACTTTTTGCTTATACTTGTGCATGCTAATACGACTTGTGCTTGCACAATTTATATGATGTTTCTGAAATAAAATAATAAATAAATAATATAACTCTTAAATTGGTAAAACAAAGACTTATTTCATACTACTAAATTGTTGTTATATTTTGTAGGCGATTGACTTTGTGCTTACTATTGGTAGTGTGGATGCAGTGTTCCCAGAGCCTGGTAAAATACAAGTTTAACAGATTTTGTTTGGTACTATTTTGAACAAGGCTACATCAATACAGACATCCTGTATATAAATCGGTGTCAGGACATTACAACAACGAATATCAACAAGACACAATTCGTGTTGCTGACAATGTCAAAGTTCCATCAGAGCTGCTGTATCAAAAGTAATGAAATTATTGTTTACGTTTGTCAAGGTTGTAGATCTTTATGGATACAATATGAGGTGTGAGTGTACAACAGAAAACAGCAATGCTTATTTTGAAGACAATGGATCCTGATGGTGAATGACTTTGTAGTATTCACAAACAAAGTAAGCGTGGATCCGATTTGTTGGTACATATGGATAGTTATTACAATCTCCTACCATAAGAGTTTCCCATTCCTGGTGCTAAAGATGGGTTCTCCAATGATATACTGTGGGGCTAAGACTTTTAACACTAAGATATCAACATGATGATAAAGTTGCAGGATCAAGAAGCTTTTCTTTATGCAAATCAGCTAAAAGAAGCATTGTGGAGCTGTGTAATGCGCATTTTAGAAGACAGATCTGGTAGATGAGATAACATTTTATAGTGCTAGCTACGACCATCACGGATTGGTCTCTCAAATGTTATAAAACATCACTTAGACATATTCTGTAGTTACTGGAACTGCCACATAATCAGGGCCAATAACAACAGTGACGTGCAGTCTGGAACACAAGATGTTACATATCATTAATTCATTGTACTTTGCTCTAGTGACTACTTCTCAGTACAATCGTGTACAATGGGTGAATGGTATGAGTCAATTATATGCGTGATGATCAATATTGATGTGCTGTCCCTTACAATAACTGTGATGATCAATATAAGGGCGAAAAGCAGAAGTATCAGAGATGGTTCTACTTCCTCAGTCGTCAGAGCATAATGAATTGCTTTTAAAGGCATTGCTTGCACAGTTTTAGGAAACAACCCAGTACCTTATAAATTAAGCAAGATTGTATGTCATCTATGTGGTTTATTTAACTATTTTGCGTTTCTATGATAAAGGTATAGGTTATATTTTGTATATGTAATATAATATACATTATCAGCTCCATTGTAAATATTTTATAACCCGAACATAACATAGTATAACCTGTATAGCCCTGACCCAGCTGTTTCCTATGTTTGTGGCACACTAGATTTAGATTTTGAAACATATATTGTGTTGCTATTTGTTGAACTTTCGGAATAGAAGGGTTTCGGTAAACAATTATTGGTGTGAAAAAAATAGTTTGACCATTTTTTAAGCTCAAATAGAATAAATAATCTAAGATGTATAATACTCAGTTTGCTTAAAATCGAACATGTAATTGTGTAAACATGGTTTCTATGATGTTATAATCATGTGATGAAAATTACCCTCCATGTACATCCTAGATCTGATTCAATTGAATGGGCCCAAGAGTTCAGAATGTTCATTGAATACACTGTCATTTCTATTCTAGCCATGTATGCGTTCAGATTTTAATGCATTACACTAAGCATTCAGTTAAGACTCAAACAACCAGTACATACACTATCTGACAGGAGTCTTTGGTGATACGCGATTCTCATAGCTGAAATTCTTAGCTTTCTTTCTACAAAGGCAACAAAGGCTCTCCTGATTAGACTGTAAATACCTATACTAAGCATATCGGACAATTCTCTTTGTGCAAAAAAATAGCGTTTCTTCAATTTATGGTTTTGCTCACACGTCAAAAATGCTTCTGATACTTAATTCATATATGAGTAAGAACCCAGTTAACAAACATCATATAGCCTTTGCTTAAGAAAAGCTGTTTTTGGGGTTCCTGTCAATGCCATGAGTCTTTAAAAATAAGTCCTATGACAGAAAGTTCTGAAAAAAGATATTGCGACCGTTTCTGAACTACGCTTAAGTTATAAACTCTAACTTGTAGAGGCAAACATTGAGTAAGACTTGGAAATGCCACAATCACACACTGTATACCAAACAAGGGTAACGTGACGTCAAGATGACAATTTAAGTAAAGCAGCCAACTCTCTCTTCCCCAAAATAGAAAGGCACTGAATACTGCACAACATGGTTCAAGGAATGGTGTTTATCTTTTCCCCGCCATTCAGGAAATTGTCATCTGTAAGCTTATCTTCTAGCATATATGTTCTTTTAAAGCATATGCCTAGTATTTTGCGAACAATTTATCAACACAAACTGTTTGGACCCATGAGAAAATCCATAGGACCAGTTGGTAAAGTGTGCCTTTCCATCTGCACTTTTCGGAGGCTGGGCTGTCTGGGATTTAAGAATAACGTTATACACCATAAGATAATTTTATTATGTGACCATCTAAGGTCATACATGTGATAGATAGCCTATTGTCATTTTCACCCCATACGCAATTATTGTGAGAGATATGAACATCAATGAGTCTAAAAGGAAAATGAGATCACCTTACGAGTTTTAGACAGATTTTAAGCATACCTGACAATGACCATTGACCGCAAGGTCATATTGGTAATCTGAATAGCGTTCATTGTGCCAAATATTTTAATCTAAAAATGAAGATTTAACTTTATGTGACCTTGTCATTTGGCCCCGAGGTCATATAAGTGACCTAAAGAACATAAGTAAGAAAGGGGGCAAAGATCAGCAATCGATACAATCAAGTACTACACCTAAATAACATATTGCCATCTACATCCCTAGGCAATAGTTGTTCCAAATATCAACATCACCTTATAAAAATGAATAAGGAGTCCACAGTACGAGCATCAGTGACTGACAATGAGCAACTGCACCACTGGTGCCCAACTCTTTCACAAATATTTGAAAAAATTCACCAACAGGTCATCATGAAACAATGTGGACGGATAACAGAAAGAGACAGTTAAATTTAATTTAACATTTTATCTGCTATAAATGTCAAATATATGCTTTAATTGTTTAAATAGTGCAAGATGTATTTCCCACTTCGAATTTCTTAGTTGTATATTGTTTCTGATGAAAAGAAAACAACAACGCCAACTGCATTTTTCACAGCATTGTGATGGTTTGGACAGCGATCAGAGTTTTGATATCACTGTTTCTTTAAAACAATGTCAAAGATTGGACTTTGATATAGTCATGGTCTGGCTAAGATAGTCACAGTATGGCTAAGACAGTTTAACTGCAGAGTTAATCCAGTTTTTCACTACATATGTTTTATATTGTTCCTTTTCTCATAATTTTGAGTTGAATTACTCAATACTTAATGGCTTTATTGAATAATCCGCTGAACTGGGTCCCGAACTGGGGACATAAGTTATTTGTTAAGACCCAGATTGGATGCCGTAGAACGCAACCTCTCGGCAGTCTTTGTTGCTGGCTTCAGAATACCATAAATTTTCAAGCATTTTTACATAACTTAATGCAATAATCAGATAACAGTGATGAAAAATAGTAAGTGAGTATAAACGTGCTTTACTGCTACATAAACATCTTATAGGCCCCTCACACTGGTCAATGTAAACGCACCGGTGGTTGCTACAACGAGCTGGTGGTTGCATTTTTCAGCACAGGTGGTGGCGTAAAAGGTTAAAAAATCTATACCTGTTGACTTTATTATTTATTTATAAACTTGCATTTATTTTATTTGTGATGACACCTGGCGCACAGACCATCGGCAACATTGCAGTTTATGGCTCTGTCAAGCAATTGGTGAATTAATTCAAGATTTGGCAATAACATCCAAAAAACGATTACCACTTTGTATCTTTTCTTCTTGGTAAACTAGCTAACGTTTTATTGATGAATTTTATTACAACGCACCGGGAGCATTTTTGACGCATTGATACAACGCACTGATGGTTGCCTAGATGTGCCATGGTTGCTGGTGCAGACACGCCACAGTATTCACTGTTTTTATAAACGGTACATAAATCGTTTTTTTAAGCCAGCACATGATATTTCAGTACCAGGACGAAGACTCAGTTGAGCCTGTGCAAATGTACAGACTTGCCAGAGCCTTCTCTGCATAGAAAAATAGTGAGTAGTAATCGTTTGTTGATGTTATTTCATGGGACTATGATAACATAGCTGCAGCTGTGCTTAGACATGCAGAATTTCCTGAAGTTAGGCAGTCAGAATAGAAAAAAAGCACTGTGTCGGTCAAACCATGAATTAAAACAAGCCATAAATTGCAATGTTTCTGGCGGTTTGTGCGCATTTGGTCATCAAAAGTAAAATAAATGCAAGCTTATAAAGAAATCATACAGTCAATAGGCATAGATTTTGTGGTTTTTGTACACTGATGAAGGCTCAAGCGTGACTCTGCAAATGTGTAGCCTCAACAGAGACGCTCCAGAGCTAGCCCTGTTCGCACTTTGGGAGTGTTCACGCCTATTTTAGATTGGCACAAAACTTTTAATTAAATGAGATTGTTTGTACGTTATGATACATTACAATAGTTAAGAAGCCTCCATGCGAGCTTAATTTTTTTCTGCTTCAACAACAGCAGAATCTAGGGCAAAGATTGGTACCAGTAAAATGCAATTTTAGCACCCCAGAGATATAGGCTGCTGTCTGTTCTAAGGAGGTGATTCTGTTGCTGTTGATTCGTTGTAGATTGTTACTCCCATTGCAGGATTCTGTAATTGTTCTATATTTTGTTACTTTATGTCCATTCTTGTTTTGCGATCATCTTGATGGGGAAGAGAGAAGGCTGTCTGCTTGCTTAGTTTGTCTTGCTTGTGTCTCGTGATTGTGGTGTGGCTATTCCTCTCAGTGCCATGGGTTTGTCTGCAGTTTGTGATTGTGATACTCACTTACTATTTTGGGGTGTCATTCATGCGAACAGGGATGGCTTTGGCAATCTACACTTTTGCTTGGTCTAGTCTGAGCCTTCGTCACAGTTCAAAATTCTCATGTGGTGACTCAAATGGCGATTGAATGCAATTTTGTGCGATCAGCGAAGGATCTGGCAAGTCTGCACATTTGCACAGGCTTACCTTATCCTTTGTAACTGTACAAAATCTCTTTTGCTGCCTTAAATGGCGATTTGTGTGCTATTCACGCCAGCAGCGAATACTCTGGTGAGTCTGCACATTTGCGCAGGCAGTCACTGGACAATGCAATACATATCAAGATCTCTTGTGCAGTCAGAAAAGGCTCTGAACGTTTGCACAGGCTCGCCTGAGCCTTCTTCACAGTATCGAAATATCATGTGCTGATTGAAATGGCGATTTTTGTTACGTTTATGTGAGCAGCGAATGATGTGGTGAGTCTGCACCAGCAACCACATGACTTCTGTGCAACCATCAGTGCGTTGTATCAATGCGTCAAAAATGCTCCCAGTGCGTTGTAATAAAATTCCTCAATAAAACGTTAGCTAGTTTACCAAGGAGAAAATACAAAGTAGTAATCGTTTTTTGGATGTTACTTCATGGGAATATGACAACAGCTGCGCTTAGACATGCATATTCCCCTCAATAAAGGCAGTTACACTAGAAAAAAGCACCTGTCACGGCAAAACTCCAGAACTTTGTTGGATTTGCAGTCCAAACCATGAATTAAATCACCAATTGCTTGGCAGAGACATAAACTGCAATGTTACCGGTGGTCTGTGCGCCAGGTGTCATCACAAATAAAATAAATGCAAGTTTATTAATAAATCATAAAGTCAACAGGTATAGATTTTTTTACCTTTTACGCCACCACCTGTGCTGAAAAATGCAACCACCAGCTCGTTGTAGCAACCACCGGTGCGTTTACATTGACCAGTGTGCCCCTGGTGGTTCTGAAAACCCTTGCTTTACACTCTCAGGTTTCAGTGCCACTTTTGGGGCCCACCAGATGTTAATGCGTAGAAAATCATGTTTGACACCTATATAATTATACCTCACGTGAAATCCAATACAAACTTCCATAGATGAGCCACTGATATTGCTTCGAGGAATATTGCCATCCCCACCCCCTGACAAAATATTAGTCTGTACTTTCATTTACTTCTCCGCAACAAGTTTGCTACTACTGTAGCAGTGGCAGTTCAGCTGCCACCACATTGGCTGTAAAGTTACACCCTTTTTTATATTGTCCCCTGCTGAAAAAATAAAATGATGTATTTGCTGTGGCTAGCCTACACTTTTTGGGCTGATTCAGCCAACCCTTTGCTTCTCACATATATACGATAAGTACAAATTCTCATAAGTAGAGTTGTCCTGATTTCAAATAATTTCAGGTGATTAATTACCAGGATTTAAGATTCAAAGGTTTGAGTGTTTTGTGTCAAAAAATAAATTAACCTGTTGACGCGGATTACAACAAATGTCATTTGCTCTTTTATTATTGCTGAAATGATCAGGCTGCGTCTACAACTTGCATAAGTCAGTATTGTTAGTACATGTACATGTAATCTACATGCAATGATGCATCTAAAATGGTGTCTGCTGCATATCTCTGATATATGCAGCAGACACCATTTTCAGATGCATTATCGCAGGCGCTATAAGGATTAACTTAGCAAGGATGAGTGACAAATACATACTGATATGTTGTCCATCTTGATAATTATCCATAATTGACGGAACAATGAAATTGGTGGAAATGGATAAGTTTCCCATAATACAATATTTCAAATAGTTGTACAAACAAAATTCTAAACATAATTCAATAATAAAGCAAAGCATGGGCGGATTCATGCTAAACATTACTACCTATCATTGTTGTAGTTACCTATGGACCAGAACAATCAAACAGAACATAGTTTACAAACAGTGAAAAGTCTACACCAGTAGCAGAGAAAGTTCAGATGCCACACCATCGGATGTAAAGTTCACTAATTTAACAGCGTATATAGTTATTTCCTATATATACTCCGACATTTATGCCGAGGGGTATATAGTTTTCATCTTTCCTTTAATCCGTTTGTCCGTTGGTAAGTTTGTTCATTCATTCTTAACAATGACAACGTTTTTGATTATTTTTTCCAGTGATGTGTATCTCAGTAACCATTGATCAAAAAACACTGATATTTGAAACATAGTTACCCTTGAGGGTTGGCATTTACATCATGACTTCAGACCCCAGGCTCCTTGCCCCTCTGTGGGACTGGAGGTCAAAATATAGGACATCTTTAAAAAGTATGACAAAGTTTTAGTAAGAGTTTCTCGAGTGGTACATATCTCTGTAAACCCATATCAGAAATCATTCATATTTGGACAATAGTAACCCTGTATGATTGGCATTTACTTCATGCTTCCAGATATAAGGATCCCTGTCCCTGGGTGAGACTGGAGGTAAAAATCTAGGACACCGTTAAAACGTGATTTGTTTCTTTTCTGACTTACACAGATAACTACCTACCATTTGTTAGAAAGCATTCGTGCCGTGGACAATTGATATCATTTATAGTTCACTTTGACTTGACGGATTCAGAGCCTTGGGTTGATGCCCCAGGGTGGTGTTAGAGGACACAATCTAGATCATCTTATTTTTTTTCTTTATAGAATCATTTGTTTTGAACAATAGATACTAATGAAGACTGACTTTGTGGGACCTCACACGTTAGGGTTCATGACACATAGTAGGGCTGGAGGTCAACATTAATCTAACCTTTAAAGTGCTATTTTATTTTTTCTGACATGCATATATTTTACCAACCATTGATTAGAAAGCATTAATGCCCACCCCCTGGGGCTAAACCAGCTAAGGGGGGTCACAATCTAGGACACCTTTGAGAAAGCTTATTTTATTTTTCATCTTACCCCCAATAAACATTTATGGGCATTTATGGGCATTTGATATCTTTTATGACAGGCTTCGACTGGGCAGCTTCAAACTCTTTGGTAGGTTTGAGGTCAAATTTAATGTCAATGACATCTTAAAGATTTTTTGTATGAAGTCATTTGAATTTAACAAACTACCTTTTACAGGCTGACTTTCTCTCCGCTATATCAGTCCTCGTAATTTATGACCCAGGGTTGGGCTAGAGGTCAAACCTTACCGTCATACATTCCAATGCTTGTTTATTTTACTGACTTGTGTAGATATTTTACGAACATTGACAATATTCATATTTGGTATCATGCATGGCTTGCTTCCACTTGACTACTTTAGATACATGGTTACTTGCAAAAGTTCAAAATCTAGGACATATTTAGATTTGGGGGCATGGGAGAGTTTGGACTGGGACAGAAAGGACATCAGCTATTGATATACATGACTCTCAAGACACTTTTTCAAGTATATGATCCTCTGACGAAAAGTTGCTTGATATTTTGGCTTTTTGTTAATTGTTTAGACTTTCGTGCAACTTAATGAGATTCTTTGTGAAGACAATGGAAAATTGGTGGTCCAAACATTTATTTCTCAAATCACTTCTGCTGTCTTTGAATTTATGTGAGTCGCGCATTCCAGTCCGTTTTTATATTGAGCCACATAATCCCATCCCACCACATGGAGTATAATACTGTTCATTAATTGTAATGTACAATGCCACTGCTTTACAAAAATGCAAACACATTTTGCATAGAATTGCATGCTTTTGATATTTTGTTTTTGGGGGTAGGGCGTTTCTATACCAGACTAAAATTCCCCATTTATACCAAAGTAAGAGAGAAAACTAAGATCAGGAATTTATACAATCAAGTACCACACTTAACACAGGACATCATATGGGAAAAAGACAAAAGCACAAGAACCATCCCATATAAGAGAGCGAATATGTTAACACTTTCCCAACAGGTGACCACAAGGCTGCAATTAAAATATATCACAGAAGGCAATGACAAACACAAGAATCACCACCTTGGAACGGTCAGTAAGAAAATTACTGGAGAGCTTAAACTAATTTCACGTTGTCAGCCTTCCCATTTGTTTTGGTGATTCGAGACACATAGCTGTTTGGTTTGCATGAGTTATCCCTAACTTATCCATGAACTATCTCCTAGAACATATAACTCAAGGTATTAAAAAGGAAATAAAACAAAAAGGATTCAACAGTTCTTAAAACTGAATACAAGAGCAAAATAAACCAATAGTTCAACCTCTGTTGGGTTGACAACAGACGTAGCATCAGGTCTCAACCATCCCATCTATAGATAAATCTTTAAAGTCTTTGAAATATTAGATAAACTTTAAGGTAGGGATTCCAATGTGACCAGTTTGTTTACATATACACTACTTTACCTCATTATTTAATTTAAGGCGATATGGAAAGTCAAATATACCCTGCAGAACTTCAGTTACATAAAGCCAATACCACTAATATTGAAGCCTCGTTTTTTTACTTACATTTGACCAAAATTTAGGATAAGCGTGACGATTATGATTTTGAAATTGTCAGATTCCCATTTAAGATGGTGATGTTCCTAGCTCTACATCCTATGGTGGTTATATTTCTCATCTCATCCGATTTGCTAGAGCTATCTATGTTACTGCTTTCAACACTCGCAATTTACTGTTAACTCAGAAACTTCTTAATCAAGGTAATATGTCTCATAAACTTCCCAAATTTTTTTCAAAATGTTACCGCTGATGCTATGATTTGGTATTCAGATTCAATATTGGACTTAAATCTCTCTTCAGAACCAGAGTTTTACGGCGACTAAGTGTATAAATGAATGGAAATTGTTGGCTCCAATAATTTTTTGATGCAGTTTATTAAAATAATTGCTCATTATAAGATTTGTTAAAAAAATAATACATTGCGTCCTACTGCATGCTTGGTTGTAACCAAATAACCGTTAGCAACTTTGCTTTCCTCTTTAATTTTAACGCTGGCGGGTTAACCTAAGATTCTATGATGGTTTTGATTTAAAGACTTATTTAAAGATGAGAGAGTAAGGGCCTGATGCTTTGTCTGTGGTTGAGCACACCTGCATTTAACGATTGGAATATTTTACTTCAGTATTCAGATGAATTTACTGTTGAGTTCTTATCTTTGTTTCATCTCTTTTTTTAATCTTGATTTATATTTACTAGGAGACGATACATCGATCAGTCAGGGATCTTTCACGCAAACCAAACATCATTTGTCTTGATCCACATCAAAAATAAGGGTGCAGTTGGCGCCGTCAAACATGTGTGGGCACTCCAGTAACTTTTTACTGACCATTTTAAGGAGGTGCTTCTTTTGTTGATCCTTTTTCGCTATTTGTGTTTCATGCCTGAGGAGGGGCTGACCCCTTTTGTGTGTGATGTTTTTTTTAGTTTTTGTCACTTCTCATATGGAAATATCTTTCAATTGGACCAATAAGTTTATCTTAAATCAAATTTCGAGTCAAGCCATTTATACAGAATGTATTTTCCCATCCTTATCAATGGGACCAGTCGATTTCCGTTGCAATGGTTGTTGGATGGTATTTTCATCTTTATTCAATTTCTAATATAATATTCTGTAAGCAAATAGTTTAAAAGTAAGAAAGACGGCAAAGATCAGGAAACGATACAATCAAGTACCACACCTGACCCAGGATACCACATTGGAAAGTAACAAACAAACAATAAACATCACCAACACGAGCCAAGAGGTCAGTCCTTTCCCAGCAGGTGAACACAATGCAGCAATGAATAGACGCGAACGCATGAGAAACATAAGACACAAAAACACAAATGATCCACGAAAGAAGTACCGTCTTGGAATGGTCATAAAACCCTGATCTGATGTTTCTTTATGCGTCGTTTAATCTGGGTATAGACTGTTTGCCTATTTCCCACCAAAAGGTGGCATTGTATATATGGTGTAAGTAATGTAAAGAGTTGAAAAATCATATGCAGACAAGTTGGTCGCAGTGCTTTAAATTTATCTTTTACTTAACGTGAATTTTTAATAGACAAATATAGATTGTTACCAGATCTTTCATATTTTTTTCGTGGTACCTTATTTCATGCTTTTTGATAGTATTGGAATCAATATTCACATAGGTATTGGTAATGATTTTATTAAAATTATACATAGTATATCTAATAAATTTATTTTATTTAGGGCTAATGTTTAGGAATATCTGCATAAATAAAGTAATTTGGAACAAAGAAAATCACGGATCCATTTATTTTAAAGATACTATGTAAATCGAAAAACTTCATACTTTTGTTAATGAGTAGAATTTTAATAAAATGGCATTTGTTGATGACCTCAGAATCGATATTAGGACAAAGAAAATGCTGAACATAACATAACACCTTGTAAAAAGGGCTTCCTTTTATGATATGTTAGCTATATAGTAAATTTATTAGCCTCTAACTCTAAATTACGCAAAACTGAGCAAGGTAAATAACTAAGAAATGAATCTAAACTATGGTTACCGTCCTTATCCAAAACAACTGAAAGATATTTTAGAGAAGTATTAAAGCTTTCTTCTGCACATAATGCACACTAAACGTTGTTGTTGTTGTTTTTTTCTACGTTAACCATGAGATCTAACTTAACGCTTCTTACATTGAAAAGAGAAAGAACATCAAAATCGGACATTTTAGAAATATGATATTTTTGGCATAATTGTATCTTATAATTTTATCCATTTTAATTCAGTTTCGAGTTTTTATATCTTAATTTAGATGGAGAATTTGGATCATAAATGATGTTTTCAGTTTTCAACTTTGCTAGGTGAATGGCCTGTTTGGTATAAATGGCAATACAGAAAAGTGTCAATTTTTAGGCCTTTTCATCTTAATAAATTACTCATGAAATCTAGTCTCTAAGGATCGACCAGACTGCCAAACATATTGCATGCCACAATTAGTATAGAATAAGCCAGATCAGATGATGTTAAGTTCAAATCATAATTATTGATTATGGAGAAGTGTCTACTATATACAGATGAGGTAATGGTACGTTTTGTACATAAATGTGTGCAACAGATACACCATTTGGCATTGCAATTAGAAAACATTGAGAAACATTCCTCGTCTCTTGAACACATGGTATGGTTAAGTATACTTCCTAAGAATAGGTGACCCAAGAGGGGGTGCCCTATGGAAATGCCTTAATTCCCAAGCATGGTAAAGGAGAAACAGAATCGTAGAATATCACTTAACAAATGCTACAAATGATTGAAACATTCTTGTTTTGACTGCACTCTGATTTAGTTAGATGTACAAAAATCAAAGATAACCAATAAAGGTTAATGCTAATTTAATAATCAGTAACACAAGCGACAAATATATGCATAATAATAGTTTATTAATATTCCATTTGTGTTACCTGGTCTCCTCTCACTCCCACAAAGACCCTTGCAAATTCGATTGAAACTAAAGCTTGAGGAGATCCCAGAAGAAACAACTAAAGATTGTCTATGGAATAGGGCATGACAATTACCTGATTAATCCAAGGCATAAGGTGAATGAGCTCACCCAATTGGCAGGTGACCCCACCAGATACAGCCAATAGGAAGGTAATCTCACCATGGAACATGTAAGTGATAATATCTGTTGCCTAGGGTAGGATGACCCCCGACCCTTTATGGAATATTAATGCAGAAAGCGAATTATCGCGCCCCTGGATTAATTCTTAATGATGAAAGGCGACTGACCTCACTAAGTTTGGCAGATGATTCCACTAGATACAGACAATAGGAAAGTGATCTCTGCTTTGAACAGGTAAGTGATCTTACCTTTAGCTATATGTCATGAAATGAATTTGCCTCATGATTTGCATAAATGATAAAGGACTTAAGAACTATATTCTATTGATGTAGCCTCATGATTTGAATAAATGACAAGCTATATTCTAATTGTGTAGCTTTTAATTTGTCATAATATCATAGTCTCCTCTATACTAACTAAAGATTGTTTTAACCATTACAGAGACATGGAGGGTACACAATGAAATAATCGATCTGATCAAATGTAAACAAATGAGAACTTTACATAAAAATAATACCAATATATGATCACCCCATGCAATGTATTTGCCGTCCAGCAAAACCCAGTCCTGTGCACGAGGTATAAAAGCTGTGGATTACCTACATTGGGAGGTGGGTGGCAATCCAACACTCAGTGATCAATTTTGATATCCACATAATATAAACCTTTTTCAAGGCTATACCAATTTTTGTAAGCACAATTAAATGATTTGAAAAATCTCATGAATTAAAATTGCCCCGCCCATTAATCTAGCACTTGTGACAAAGGTCTAGTTTGACTGAAAATCTTAGTTTACTCAATACTGGATGAACCTTACCGTCATACATTCCAATCTATTTGATGAAATGTTTGGAAAGGTCAGTCTACTATAGTAATGAATAATCAATAAACGACTGAAAAGTGGTGGCGTTGGGGCGTTGGCTGGGTTAAGCATTCTGCCTTGCCTTGTGCGGTTTAATGGGCAAAAGTTAAGCGGTCTTTCAGAAAAGTTGTCTCTTGATCCACGTTTTTTTTTTTTGGTTAAAAATGCAAAAATATGCTTTTAGAAGCAAAAATGGTTTTGAGTGAAGCTTTATATCAAATTTAATTTCAGTTGGTAACAAACTGGTTTAGCCGACTTCAAAGTACAACAAAGACTTGAAATTGTGTCAAAAGTAGATGTCTTACGCATTTTTTAAAATATCATATTTTTATAGTCTTTTGAAATTCATTTGTAGCTCATGCTAAAATTGTTGTACGCATTTTATTTTATCTTTACAAAACAGTCCAAACAGTATAGAACTTTGCCATCTTTCTAGCTTTGATTCGAGCATTTTATGGTGACAAACATTCCACAGCTGCTGCGCACTTTTGGTTTGAATGTAAAACTTAAAAGTCAATTTGACTGTACTTTGCATTATTTTTTTCAAATTCTAAAGTAGAACAGTGACATCTAGTAGTGACGAGTACTCGCTGAAAATTTCAATGCCGTGTTGCAGATAATTAGGCGTGCAGAACAGTGCCAACTTCCTATCAAAATTGTATGCTTAAAGCTTGATTCCTATGATCTAGCTGCTGGTAGTGTTTGTCTTCATGCTATTACGTAACAGAAACGAGGATTGGAGCAAATCATTTAAAGCATTTTTGTTTCTGATCACGGCAGTCAGACACATCTTCAAACAAACAAAAATACAAATGAATGGCGTCTCTGTGGAATATTGCATATTGTAGAAAAAATGTGACATTTTGAAATGGGGGTACCTTTGCTCTAGCATCATCTGTGCAAGAAGTACTAGTCATTTTTAAATGAAATGACCTGCAGAGTTTTGGTTGGTCTATAGAAGCATGTATTTTGTATAAACCAATCTTCTGTGAGTTTGTCGCTTTCCCATTGGTATCCTGGGTCAGGTGTGGTACTTGATTGTATCGATTCCTGATCTTTGCACCATTACTTACTTTTACTTTCAAAGCTAGTGTACAAATGTAAGGTGACCAATTAGAAATTTTGCAAAGTGTATATTTTGTATTTGGTCAAAATTGGAATTACAATTTTAATACGTTGCAATCTTTGTCAAGATACCATTTCAACATATAAACTGCCCATATATGTTTAAAATATGTTGGCCAAATTGCATGAAAATAAAGGAACAGTAACATTTTTTCTTACTTGTAAACATATTGTCCTAATTCGTAAAAATAAAAATAAACAACCATTATGTTTCATTATAAAACATACTTGAATACTGACTTAGTTTGAATAACCATGCTTATTTTAGTGGCAGAGGTTGATGTGTTCAGTATTTTCCCTGTTATGGATTCGCAAATAAATAACACCATTCTTGGATGGTAAAATTCAACGAGTTTTGTTTGATGAAGTGCTTACACAATAGATTTGCCCAAATTGATACAATATGATAAGAACTCTACTTAACTCATTTAGTTTCTACCGTTAAAGCTACATCTAGCACCAATTTTACACTTTATATGTAAAATTATTAAATTCTTACAGAAGACAAAACTTGGGACAGGTCAATTCATACAGAAGAAGAATCTTACATCTATGATTTCATTATTGGTCAAAGGCTTCATTAAAAATCCAGTTCAAAAAGTTACTCCCTATCATACCTATTGGTTAAAATTAACATTTGTTCAAAGAAGCATTTGGCCACAAAGCTATTGTTCTGTAAAATGGATGAAGATATTCATCAAAGAGTAACATTTATACTTTAGCTAGCTGCGTAGTCCAGACATACAACTTCGTTCCTTGGTCTCACTTGTCCATGTAGAACACTGTTCTGTGATATCACTCACCAGACTCTGTTACTATTTATCCTTGTCATGGCACCACTGTGTGGTTATAATGTACCCGAATGCCACATATGCTTGTAGTCTCAACGTTACTTTTTATGCATCCTCTAAGAGGGTAGGAATTGAGAGGGTGGCGAGGTAAGGTTAGGTCATGTAAATCTAGAAAGCCAGGTGGAAGTGATAGGTATCAAAGTGACAAGACGAAAGACATGACAAGATTTATTTTTAGCGGACCATAAACTAAACTATAATTAACAGACTATTTTTGGTAGACAGATTGGATGATTGTATTGGATAACTGTTAATAGAGTGCGATAAGTAGGGGTATGACAGATGATCTTAAACCTAAAACCATGCCTTCCCACCAACTTTTACCTACCATTTCTAACTATAATCCATACTACATGGTTGCGTAGTGCAGTTGGTAACGTGTCTGGCTACAGTTGTGAGTCTGACTGCAGATCAAGGGGTCACAAAATTGATACTGCCCGTTCCAATACTTTCGTAGAAATTGATCATGAAATAGTTTCTAGTGTCATTCTTCTCCGTTTGGCCAAAATCATTCAAGAAGGGTCGTTGCCAGTTACAAGCGAAAGTATATGCATGAAGTACTGGCTTGGAAAAAGTGTGGTAATGTTTACTGAACGTCCTGCCATGACCATAGCTGGTGAATTGGGGCGCAAAACAACAAAAGAAACCAAAAACTATAATCCTTAACGATAAAAAAAACACTTCCTTACCCTAACTTAGGAGACTCATAAAACTATCACGAATCTACGTTCACCTTTGCTGTATAACCTTTCCTGCACTAAACTGTTGGATATGTTAAGGGGACATGAGAAAGCTGAATTTTTTATCAGGACCTCTGTGTTATTAGCTGCGTAAGGACTGTGGGTGACAGGATAATACAGAGATGTTGTCGACTGGATAATTTTATTTTTCAATAATTCACAGAATAGGACGTAAGAGAGTTAATAGATACAAAGACTTGTAGTATTAGAAGGACTCTAGGACCTCATATGGGAAAGTGACAGAACAAGAAAACATTACACACAAGAAAACCAAGTAGTCAACCCATAGCCAACAGATGACCACAGGGGCTGCAGAAAAAAGAGGCATGGCAGTATGACAAAGACAAAAACACACAAATAAGATCCACAAAAGAAGCACCGCCTTGGAATGGTAAATAAGAAAACTACTTGAAGGCTTAAACTAGTTTCACGATACCAGCCTCGCCTTTAATTCTGACATAGATCAAGACATGTATGTTTGGTTTGCATGAAAGATCCATAATTTAACCTTAATCATCTCCTAGTACATATAAATCAAGATATAGCATGGAAATAAATCTAAGATCAGGACTTACAACTGAATACCTGAGCAAAAGTAATCCAACACTTAAAAGCCAATGGGCCGGAAAACAGACGAAGCATCAGGCACCAATCATTTGATATATGGAAACGGCTTTAAGTCAGAACCATAATAGAATATGAGGTCCGAGCAGCCGGCGTCCAATCAAAGAGGAAAGCAAAGTTGCAAATCGTTATTGGTTTAATTACCAAGCAACGCAGTTTGTTGAAATACATAAATATTATAGCCAATCTTTTTATAATGAGAATTTATTTTGATAAACTGTGATAAAAAAAATTCTTAATGCCAATGGTTTTCTTTAATTTATCACTAAGTCGCCACAAAACTCTGGTTCGGAAAGACCCTGGCGCAAGAGAGATTTAAGTCTGCCATTGAGTTTAGATATCAAGTCAAAGCATCGGCAATACAACTAAGAAAAACATTTGCGAAGTTAATGATACAGATAGGCTTGTTTAAGAAGTTTATAAACTTAAATATTTTTACGAGTGTTGAAGTCTGCAACATGACTAGATGCTCTAGCAGATCAGATAAGTTGTCAAATATAAACTCCATATGATGTAGAGTGTGTAACATCACCATCTAAAATGGGAAACTAACGATTTCATAATCAAAACCGCCATATTTATCGTAAAATTTGGTAGAAACAATATCATTAGAAACGGAAAAATGCAAGTCCAAAAACAGAGCTTTGGTATCAGAGGTATTAGTTATTAAGTTGGAGCTCTGAAGAGTACATCTGAATTAATATATCGTCAAAAAGTGCATTATGTATGCTTAAAATATCATCCAAATATCTGGATGCAGTGTTAAACCCCTGAATAATGTAAGCCTATTTATCATCAGAAAGAGACATCATAAAGTCCCTCTCAAAACAAAATTAGAATGAATCTGCAATCTGGGGAGCAAAATGGAATCCCAACGACTTGTCTATCCAATTAAGTGACCCCAATCGTAAAAAAAAAATGCATTCCAACCAAACAATTATTTTAACAAGACCGTGCATGATATATTTTCGGCTGTTCTGAAGTGAAACACGTGTTTCTGTCATTTCATGCAAGGTAAGGAGAGCCTTCTCTTTGGAAATTTCGTTCAATCAGAACATTTAGTTTATCATTAATTAAAATATGAGGTTAAGTAGTTTAAAGAGTGGAAAAAGCATATGTAGACAAACTGACCGCATTGAAATCCCTAGTTTTAAGTTTATCTAATACTTCACCTGAATGTTTACTAGACAAAATAGATTCTTATCAGACTAGTCATTAACTTTTTCGCAGTGCTTTATTACATGGTTTTTGATAGCGGTAAGACAAGAAGTTAACAAGGATCTCTGACAGTCTTAAAGAAGAATTGCCCATAAAAAATGGCCATAGACAGTTTCTCAGAAAAGGATATTTTTTTTCCATCGAAAGATTAGTAGGTACAGCCCGAATTATCGGCAAAAATACTTTTCTCATTGGACAAGTACCGATTTAGAAGTATGGGCTGAAAACTCTGCTTTTGTTATTATATAGTAAATAGAAAAAAAACTATTTGAAGTGCTTTCCCCCGTGAGCAAACTTATCCGTTTGCATACAGTTGTATTTTCACATTACACACAACTTACAAACTGGAATGACTGGTCAGGGTATGGGGTGCGGTGGGGTGGAGTGAAGGCTGTCAAAATCCGTAAAAACAAATTATTACAAAGGTTTATTAAGCGTTATTTTGTATAAACATGTAGCTTATCATCAACCTACAATTGCATGTATACAGTATGTAGTTCTAATACACCTTAGTGAACAGGACAGACTGATTAAGCTGGAATCATAACATGTATAATCACAGGAGCTTGAAGTTCGATCCTTAAATTACCCCTATAGCCTAAAAACCAAAAGCTCACAATGTCATTGTGTCATTATTACTTTTGGTTTTGAAGCTATATAGGTGATATAAGGACCGAACTTCAAGCTCCTGTGGTATAATCTATGTGTTAGCCATTTACAGGTAATAGTGAAAAGTCCTTGACAGCGGGGTTCGTAGTGTGTTAATTTGATTAGAGTGTTTCTCCATGATGATACATTGCAATAGTAAGAAGGCGTCCATGCGTACCAGGGTTTGATTGTTGGATTTTCTTGCTCCAGTATTCAGTTGTATATGCTGTTGAGTCCTTATCTTGGTTTCATCTATTTTTTTTATATCTCAATTTGTATTATCTAGTGGATGATGCATCGATGAGTTGGGGATCTCTCATGCAAATCAAACATATATTTGTCTTGATTCACTTCAGAAATAATGGTGAAGTTGGCACCCTATAACACATTTAGGCCCACTGGTATTTTTTTACTGGCTGTTCTTCTGTGGATCTTTTTGTTTTTTGAATTTAATATCAGTTATGCTGTCTTGTCTGTTCCTTGCGATCACCTGCTGGGAAAGGGCTTACCTCTGGCTCTCTTTACGGGATATTTTCTTTCGTTGTTGTCACTTTCCTGTGTGGTTTCATGGGTCATATGTGGCATTTAATTGCATCGATTCCTGATTTTTGCTTTCTTCCTTACCTTGTGTGAAGTACAGCTTACTTATATGCTATAATGATGGTAACTGATGATTACACGTAAGAGTGCTACAGGAACATGGAGGCCTGGCTAGTGTATGTACTGTTCTCAAAAAGTAGGATAAATTCGAACATTAAAAATTATATCACTTACACAACCAATGTTAACTAGTATTACATTTTCTAATTAGCAAGTGATCTCATGCATATGTAGGATTTATCCTGTCATGTGTTTCTCAGACAACAATATTTAGACCAGGCGTTGACTCTCATATTTCACAAGGTTGACTCTCATATTTCACAAGTATATCTTGTTGACGGTAATAAAGCAAACAATATCCCCTATTCTTTACTTTTTGTAAGTTCAGAATATTTTTTTCTCTCTTAGTCCTCAGTTTCAGATCCATATGGCTTAAATATCTAACAAGTTTCAGTGAATCGTCACAATTTTTAAATGGTTTCTTCGCCTAACTTAACAGAATTGACGATTATGGTACTAAGAATGCACCCATAGCAGACAAATCTGTGGCATCGGCTGCTGTCCGTTCTAAGGCGTTGGTTCTGTTGTTGTTAACTCATTGTTCATTGGGACTGCCATTGTTTGCGGGGTTCTTGATGGTGGTCCATTTTTGTTGTGTAGTATTAAGTGTCCTTTCTAGTATTGCAGTCCTCTTGTTTGGCTTTACTTTTCCCTTCTTCTTAAGTGCATGTGATTGTTAGTGTTAAGGGCTGTAGTGTATGATTTGTCATTACTGATCATAGTCATTTACTTTCTGAAGAAGTTAGCGTATTCATTACAGTGCAGTATAATTCCCATCTTATTATATTTCGAAAGTATTGTAGATGAAGGCCCAGGAGTGTTAGGACATTTCATATAGTGCACGTATAACTTTCCCTAAATCTCAGACTGATCGCAACAAGGCAGACCTATTAGACTCGACACTGTTCCTTTGTTGCCTAGACCTGGTCCGCTGTTTATGCTAACACTGATATTTGCAGAAAGGAATTTATGAGAATTGAAGAAACAACTCTGCAAGGTCTTTGAACTAATGGCAACGGACTGCATGCTTTGTGGTCAATCCAATCACGTTTGACAACTTTGTTTTCCTCTTTAATTGCACGCTGGTGGGGTTTGGACTTCAGACTCTATGACGGTTCCGACTTAAAGACTTATCTATTGATGAGATGGTAGGGGCCTGATGCTGTGGCTGTTTTTGTGGGACCCACCGGGGATTACCTGTTGGATTTCTTTTGCTTCAGTTTACAGTTTTATTTACTGTTGAGTCCTTATCTTTGCTTTATCTCCTTGTTATATCTTGATTTATATGTTCTGGGAGATGATGAATTGATAAGTTAGGGGCCTTTCATGCAAACCAAACATCTATGTGTCTTGATCCACATCTAAATTAAGGGGAGGGGGGGGTGGCGCCGTGGGGCCGGTTTGAGCCCTTCAGTAAAATATTTTACTGACCGTTCCAAGGCCGTACTTCTTTTGTGGATCTTTTATGTTTTGTCTGTCTTGTGTTTGCTATGCCTTTGTGCGCGTCTGTTTGTATGTGCCTTGTAGTCACCTGCTGGGAAAGTGCTGACCTCTTGGCTTGCGTTTCAGGTGTCTAACTGTGAGTTTGTCACTTTTATATTGGTATCCTTGGTCAGGTATGGTACTTGATTGTATCGATTCCTGATCTTTGCACCCTTACTTACTTTCATGTACTTTTATTATTTAAAAGAAATAATTTCAACATTTGCTTGATCAGATCTAAATCAGAGAAATAATTTCTACAACTGCTGGATCGCATCAACATTGCGTTTAAAACAATCGTCTTATTTCACAATATTTAAGAGAGAAAATGTGAAAACAACTATCACCTGCGTTTTCTTCGCTATAATGTCAATATATTTATTGGCAAAAATGATATAACTAGAAGCAAGACTTTAAAATCATTAGCACTGCTAATTATTTTTTTGGCACGAAACTTATTTAAAAACAACACGCGATAATTATGTTATCAAAAGTAAAATATTTTGTGATCGCGTCATAATTATGTATAGTTCTTTGATAAATAGCATTAATTTCGTTAAAAGTTTTAAAAAATCTCAAAGTGCCAAATATAATTCTATCAAAACAACATACTCAACAGGCTCAGCTAAACATTTATATAGCTTGCTTCTTATTTCTTCTTATTGCAGGAAGTAATACTGCCAAGGTGCAAAAAGTTCTAACGAAAAGCAATAGTTTTAAGCAAGATGCAAAAATATTGCTACAACTCCTTTATAGCAATATCTTTTTTGCGAGGAGCTACATACTTTTTTTGTCAATTGAGATAATAATTTGCCAGACAAGAAAATAAGACGTGCATGCTGTTTCTTTAATCCGTTTGTCGACAAAAGATTGACCAGTGAAATAAAAATTACTATCTAAACGCAATATATTTGAATATTCTAAATATTATCGCATCAAATCCACTTAATTCTGACATTTTCGCCAGAAAACAGTCTTTTTCTGACGGATTTAAGTAGCAAGTGGTGGCGCATATACGCTTCCGTACACGTGAGAAAGCTAAGTCCATATTTTATGGGGGCGTCTAGTTGATTTTAACAAAACTGGTTTATCCACTCTGTCCTTTATTATTCACCAGGCCAACCAAAAGATTTAGAAGTTTAGATTTTATGTATATTTATAAACATGATAAAATTTGTCTTATGGTAAAATACTATAAACGTACTGCAAAACTTAGTCCACATATCTCCTATTTGTTAGTATATTTGATTCTGCTATGGACATCCATTTATCTGTTCTTAATTACAGGAAGCTGTGGAAAATTTGAACTTTGTACTAGGCCAGTCACTTGTCCAAAATAAAATGCTAAGATGTAATTAAATTTGTGATTTTTTTTTATTTAAAACAGTGGTTAAAACAAGTATGAATATTTATTATAACTGACAAAATGGGAATTCGGGCTTGTGAGTCGAAGTAAAAACCAGCGGTTAAAAGCGATAAACTTTGCTTACCTGATTTCAGTTGGATTGCTGGACACCAACAGCCGATCCTTGCTTGTGTACACTGATTAACTTTGCTGCTGTAAGTAGCCTATATATATATGTTATACCTCCCGGATAAAATTAAAAAGAAAGAAAAGAATAGATTAAACGCCAACGCTGGATTTATTACGCAGTATTCTAAGAAATGTGACCCATCGGGCGAAAAGGGACGAGTTGGGTGTCATATAGTGAAATTCACTTTTTCCGCTTTTTGAATTGAGAATTTTATGACGAGTCAAGAAATATTAACATGTTGGTGGATTCTTGATCATTTTGGGTCTCAAAATGTCCAAAGAAGATGGGTACCGCCCTGGAACGTCACACATTTTCAATTGACGTAATTGTAACGTTACATCATAAAATCCAGCAAATTAACAGGCGTTATAAAATATTGCAAAAGGATGTTGTAATTAGTTTTCTTTTCTCTTTTTCTATTTATTATACCTTTCATTCTTCCTCCTCTATTTTTCCTTAACATTTCGCACCGGCTATTTTTTCTAGTCTTCAACTACATTATAGTGTCAAAACTACGAAAGCCTAGAAGGTACACTTTTGTAAAAAGAAAATATTTTTTATCCCGTTATTACGAGAAAACTAACTCGTAATAACGAGATAACCAACACGTAATAACGAGATAACTAACTCGTTATAACGAGAAAGTTAAGTCGTAATAACGAGAAAAATATATTACGGAAGCGTATATGCGCCACCACTTGCTACTTAAATCCGTCAGAAAAAGACTGTTTTCTGGCGAAAATGTCAGAAATATGTGGATTTGATGCGATAATATTTAGAATATTCAAATATATTGCGTTAAGATAGTAATTTTTATTTCAATGGTCAATCTTTTGTCGACAAACGGATTAAAGAAACAGCATGCACGTCTTATTTTCTTGTCTGGAAAATTATTATCTCAACTGACCAAAAAAGTATGTAGCTCCTCGCAAAAAAGATATTGCTATAAAGGAGTTGTAGCAATATTTTTGCATCTAGCTTAAAATTATTGCTTTTCGTTAGAACTTTTTGCATATTGGCAGTATTACTTCCTGCAATAAGAAGAAATAAGAAGCAAGCTGTATAAATGTTTCGCTGAGCCTGGTGAGTATGTTGTTTTGATAAAATTATATTTGGCACTTCGAGATTTTTTAAAACTTTTAACGAAATTAATGCTATTTATCAAAGAACTATACATAATTATGACGCGATCACAAAATATTTTACTTTTGATAACATAATTATCGCGTGTTGTTTTTAAATAAGTTTCGTGCCAAATAAATAATTAGCAGTGCTAATAATTTTAAAGTCTTGCTTCTAGTTATATCATTTTTGCCAATAAATATATTGACATTGTAGCGAAGAAAACGCAGGTGATAGTTGTTTTCACATTTTCTCTCTTAAATATTGTGAAATAAGACAATTGTTTTAAACGCAATGTTGATGCGATCAAGCAGTTGTAGAAATTATTTCTCTGATTTAGATCTGATCAAGCAAATGTTGAAATTATTTCTTTTAAATAATAAAAGTACATGAAAGTAAGTAAGGGTGCAAAGATCAGTAATCGACACAATCAAGTACCATACCTTAAGGATACCAATATCAAAGTGACAAACTCACAGTTAGACACCACAAACGCAAGCCAAGAGGTCAGCCCTTTCCCAGCAGGTGACTACAAGGCACATACAAACAGACGCGCACAAAGGCATAGCAAACACAAGACAGACAAAACATAAAAGATCTACAAAAGAATTACGGCCTTGGAACAGTCAGTAAAATATTTTACTGAAGGGCTCAAACCGGCCCCACGGCGCCAACCCCCCCCCCCCTTAATTTAGATGTGGATCAAGACACATAGATATTTGGTTTGCATGAAAGGCCCCTTACTTATCAATGCATCATCTCCCAGAACATATAAATCAAGATATAACAAGGAGATAAAGCAAAGATTAGGACTCAACAGTAAATAAAACTGTATAATGGAGCAAAAGAAATCCAACTGGTAATCCCCGGTGGGTCCCACAAATACAGCCAAACATCGGACCCCTACCATCTCATCAATAGATAAGTCTGTAAGTCGGAACCGTCATAGAGTCTGAAGTCCCACCCCACCGGCATGCAATTAAAGAGGAAAGCAAAGTTGTCAACCGTGATTGGGTTGACCACCAAGCATGATGTCTGTTGCAATTAGTTCAAAGAGTTGTTTCTTCAATTCTCATAAATCCTTTCTGCATATATCAGTGTTAGCATAAACAGCGGACCAGGTCTGGGCAACAAAGGAACAGTGTCGAGTCTAATAGATCTGCCTTGTTTGTGATCAGTCTGAGATTTAAGGCAAGTTATGCGTGCGCTATATGAAATGTCCTAACACTCATGGGCCTTCATCTATAATACTTTCGAAATATAATAAGATGGGAATTATACTGCACTGTAATGAACACGCTAACTTCTGCAGAAAGTAACTGACTATGATCAGTAAACGACAAATCATACACTACAGCCCTGAACACTAACAATCACATGCACTTAAGAAGAAGGGAAAAGTAAAGCCAAACAAGAGGATTGCAATACTAGAAAGGACACTTAATATTACGCAACAAAAATGGACCACCATCAAGAACCCCGCAAACAATGGCAGTACCAATGAAAAATGAGTTAACAACAACAGAACCAACGCCTTAGAACGGGCAGCAGCCGATGCCGCAGATTTGTCTGCTATGGATGCAATCTTAGTACCATAATCGTCAATTCTGTTAAGTTAGGAGAAGAAAACATTTAAAAACTGTGACGATTCACTGAAACTTGTTAGATATTTTAGCCATATGGATCTGAAACTTAGGACTAAGAGAGAAAAAAATATTCTGAACTTACAAAAAGTAAAGAATAGGGGATATTGTTTGCTTTATTACCGTCAACAAGATATAATTGTGAAATATGAGAGCCAACCTTGTGATATACGAGAGTCAACCCCTGGTCGAAATATTGTTGTCTGAGAAACATATGACTGGATCAATCCTACATATGCATGAGATCACTTGCTGATTAGAAAATGTAATACTAGTTAACATTGGTTGTGTAAGTGATATAATTTTTAATGTTCGAATTTATCCTACTTTTTGAGAACAGTACATACACTAGCCATTCCTCCATGTTCCTGTAGCACTCTTACGTGTAATCATCAGTTACCATCATTATAGCATATAAGTAAGCTGTGCTTCACACAAGGTAAGGAAGAAAGCAAAAATCAGGAATCGATGCAATTAAATGCCACATATGACACAGGAAACCACACAGGAAAGTGACAACAACGAAAGAAAATATCACGTAAAGAGAGCCAAGAGGTAAGCCCTTTCCCAGCAGGTGATTGCAAGGAACAGACAAGACAGCATAACTGATATTAAATTCAAATAACAAAAAGATCCACAGAAAAACAGCCAGTAAAAAATTACCAGTGGGCCTAAATATGTTATAGGGTGCCAACTTCACCATTATTTCTGAAGTGAATCAAGACAAATATATGTTTGGTTTGCATGAGAGATCCCCAACCCATCGATGCATCATCCACTAGATAATACTAATTGAGATATAAAAAGTAGATGAAACCAAGATAAGGACTCAACAGCATATACAACTGAATACTGGAGCAAAATAAATCCAACAATCAAACCCTGGTAGCCACAAGACCAGGCTTCAACCCCACCCCATCTATAGACAAGTCTCTACGTAAAAACTGTCACAGAGCCTGAGGTTTGATCCGCCAGTGTGCAACTAAAGAGGAAAGCAAAGTTGCCAACTGCTAGCTACCGAGTTTACCACCAAGCATGCAGCCTACCACTATAATGCTATAACACATCTCTTAAAATGAAAAACTATTTTAATTAACTACGCTGCCAACAATTTTCTTTATCTTTTGCACTCAGTCGCCACCATAGATCCCTGGGTCAAAAGAGACGAAAGCCCTATATCAAAACCATTGTATGCTGGGTAAAATTTAGTAAAAAAAGTTTTGCCAAGTTTATGATACTGACAGCCTTGTTTAAGAAGTTTTTGAGTTAACGGCCAACAGAGGGTGCCGAAATCAGCAACACAGCAAACTGGACAAGCTGAGAAACACGAAAAATAGTAAGTGAGTATGATCAGAAAATACCACAATCACAAAGTGCAGACAAAGCCATGGCACCACGAGGAAAAGCCACACAATAATCACGAGACACCAGAAAGACAAACTAAGCAAAGCAACCAGCTCTCTCTTCCCCATCAAGATGATTGCAAAACTAGAAGGGGCATAAAGTAACATTCAAAAAAACATAGAACAATTACAGACTCCCACAATGGGAGTAACAGTAAACAACAAGTCAACAACAGAACCACCGCCTTAGAACAGACAGCAGCCTAAGCTACCGGGGGGGGGGGGGGGGGGGGCTTAAATACATTTTACTGGTACCAAATCTTCGCCCTAATTGCTGCTGTTGTTGAAGTACAAGAAATGTTCAGCTCGCATGGACGCCTTCTAACCATTGCAATGTTTCATCATGGAGAAACACTCTAATCAAATTAACACACTACGAACCCCGCTGTCAAAGACTTTTGACTATTACCTGTAAATGGCTAACACATACAGCAGATTATACATGTTATGATTCCAGCTCAATCAGTCTGTCCTGTTCACTAAGGTGTATCAGAACTACATACTATATACATGCAATTGTAAATTGATGATAAGCTACATGTTTATACAAAATAACGCTTGATAAACTTTTGTAATAATTTGTTTTTTAAGCATTTTGACAGTCTTCACCCCACCGCACCCCATACACTGGCCAATCATCCCAGTTTGTAAATTGTGTGTAATGTGAAACTACAACTGTATGCAAAAGGATACGTTTGCTCACGGGGAAAAGCACTTCAAATAGTTTTTTTTTCTATTTCCTATATAATGACAAAAGCAGAGTTTTCACCCCATACTTTTAAATCGGTACTTGTCTAATGAGAAAAGTATTTTTGCCGATAATTCGGGCTGTACCTACTAATCTTTCGATGGAAAAAATATCCTTTTCTAAGAAACTGTCTATGGCCATTTTTTATGGGCAATTCTTCTTTAAGACTGTTAGAGATCCTTGTTAAATTCTTGTCTTACCACTATAAAAAAACCATGTAATAAAGCACTGCGAGATAATTAATGACTAGTCTGATAAGAATCTATTTTGGTCTAGTAAACATTCAGGTGAAGTATTAGATAAACTTAAAACTAGGAATTTCAATGCCGTCAGTTTGTCTACATATGCTTTTTCCACTCTTTAAACTACTTAACCTCATATTTTAATTAATGATAAACTAACTGTTCTGATTGAACAAAATTTCCAAAGAGAAAGCTCTCCTTACCTTGCATGAAATGACAGAAACACGTTTTCACTTCAGAACAGCCGAAAAGATATCATGTACGGTCTTGTTAAAATGATTGTTTGGTTGGAATGCATTTTTATACGATAGGGGTCACTTTATTGGATAGACAAGTTGTTTGGATTCCATTGTGCTCCCCAGATTGCAGATTCATTCTAATTTTGTTATGAGAGGGACTTTATGATGCATCTTTCTGATGATCAATAGGCTTACATTATTCAGTTGTTTAACACTACATCCAGATATTTGGATGATATTTTAAGCATACATAATACGCTTTTTGACGATATATTAATTCAGATGTACTCTTCAGAGCTCCAACTTAATAACTAATACCTCTGATACCAAAGCTGTGTTTTTGGACTTGCATTTTTCCGTTTCTAATGATATTGTTTCTACCAAAATTTACGATAAATATGACGGTTTTGATTATGAAATCGTTAGTTTTCCATTTTTAGATGGTGATGTTACTCACTCTACATCATATGGAGTTTATATTTGTCAACTTATCTGATCTGCTAAAGCATCTAGTCATGTTGCAGACTTCAACACTCGTAAAAATATTTAACTTTATAAACTTCTTAAACAAGCCTATCTGTATCATAAACTTCGCAAATGTTTTTCTTAGTTGTATTGCCGATGCTTTGACTTGATATCTAAATTCAATGGCAGACTAAAATCTCTTACGCCAGGGTCTTTCCAAACCAGAGTTTTGTGGCAACTTAGTGATAAATTAAAGAAAACCATTGGCATTAAGAAATGTTTATCACAGTTTATCAAAATAATGTCTCATTATAAAAATTTATGTATTTCAACAAATTGCGTATGCTTGGTAATTAAACCAATAACGATTAGCAACTTTGCTTTCCTCTTTGCTGGTCAGACCTCAGATTCTATTATGGTTCTGACTTAAAGCCGTATCCATATATCAAATGGTTGGTGCCTGATGCTTCGTCTGTTTTCCGGCCCATCGGCTTTTAAGTGTTGGATTACTTTTGTTCAGGTATTCAGTTGTAAGTCCTGATCTTAGATTTATTTCCATTCTATATCTTGATTTATATGTACTAGGAGATGATTAGGGTTAAATTATGGATCTTTCACGCAAACCAAACATCCATGTCTTGTTCTATGTCAGAATTAAAGGCGAGGCTGGTACCGTCAAACTAGTTCAAGCCTTCAAGTAGTTTTCTTATTTACCATTCCAAGGCGGTGCTTCTTTTGTGGATCTTATTTGTGTGTTTTTGTCTTTGCCATTCCTCTTTTCTGCAACCCCTGTGGTCATCTGTTGGCTTAGGGTTGACTACTTGGTTTACTTGTGTGTAATGTTTTCTTGTTCTGTCACTTTCCCATATGAGGTCCTAGAGTCCTTCTAATATTACAAGTCTTTGTATCTATTAACTCTCTTACGTCCTATTCTGTGAATTATTGAAAAATAAAATTATCCAGTCGACAACATCTCTGTATTATCCTGTCACCAACAGTCCTTTTGCAGCTAATAACACAGAGGTCCTGAAAAAATCAGCTCTCTCATGTCCATTGAACATATCCAACAGTTTAGTGCAGAAAAGATTATACATGAAATGTGACGGTAGATTCGTGATAGTGTTATGAGTCTCCTAAGTTAGGGTAAGGAAGTGATTTTTATCCTTAAGGATTATAGTTTTTTTTTGTTGCTTTACGCCCAAATTCAACAGCTATGGTCATGGCAGGACGTTCAGTAAACCTTACCACACTTTTTCCAAGCCAGTATTTCATGCATATACTTTCGCTTGTAACTGGCAACAACCCTTCTTGAATGATTTGGGCCAAACGGAGAAGAATGGCACTAGAAACTATTTCATGATCAATTTCCACGAAAGTATTGTAACGAGCAGTATCAAATTTGTGTCCCCTTGATCTGCAGTCAGACTCACATCTGTAGCCAGACACGTTACCAACTGCACTACGCAACCATGTAGTATGGATTATAGTTAGAAATGGTAGGTAAAAGTTGGTGGGAAGGCATGGTTTTAGGTTTAAGATCATCTATCATACCCCTACTTATCGCACTCTATCAACAGCTATCCAATACAATCATCCAATCTGTCTACCAAAAATTGTCTGTTAATTACAGTTTAGTTCATGGTCCACTCAAAATAAATCTTGTTATGTCTTTCGTCTTGTCACTTTGATACCTATCACTTCCACCAGGCTTTCTAGAATTACAAGACCTAACCTTCCCTCGCCACCTTCTCAATTCCTACCCTCTTAGAGGATGTATAAAAAGTAACGTTGAGATTACAAGCATATATGGCATTCGAGTACATTATAACCACACAGTGGTGCCGTGACCAGGATAAAGTGTAACAGAGTCGGGTGAGTGATATCACAGAACAGTGTTCTGCTTGAACAAGTGAGACCAAGAAACGAAGTTGTATGTCGGGACTACGCAGCTAGCTAAAGTATAAATGTTACTCTTTGATAAATATCTTCATCCGTCTTACAGAACAATAGCTTTGTGGCCAAATGCTTCTTTGAACAAAATGTTATTTTTAACCAATAGGTATGATAGGGAGTAACTTTTTGAACTGGATTTTAAATGAAGCCTTTGACCAATAATGAAATCATAGATGTAAGTTTCTTCTTCTGTGTGAATTGACACGTCACACGTTTTGTCTTCTGTATGAATTTATATTCTTAATAATTTTACATATAAAGTGTAAAATTGGTGCTAGATGTAGCTTTAACGGTAGAAACTAGATGAGTTAAGTAGAGTTCTCATCATATTGTATCAATTTGGGCAATACTATTGTGTAAGCACTTCATTAAACAAAACTCGTTGAATTTTACAATCAAAGAATAGTGTTATTTATTTGCCAATCCATAACAGGGAAAAATACTGAACACATCAACCTCTGCCACTAAAATAAGCATGGTTATTCAAACTAAATCAGTATTCAAGTATGGTTTATAATGAAACATAATTGTTGTTTATTTTTACTTTTATGAATTAGGACAATATGTTTACAAGTAAGAAAATATGTTACCGTTCCTTTATTTTCATGCAATTTGGCCAACATATTCTAAACATATATGGGCAATTTTATGTTGAAATAGTATCTTGACAAAGATCGCAACGTATTAAAATTGTAATTCAAATTTTGACCAAATACAAAATATACACTTTGCAAAATTTCTAATTGGACACCTAACAATTGTACACTAGTTTTGAAAATAAGATTGGGTTATACAAAATGCATGCTTCTATAGACCAACCAAGACTCTGCAGGTCATTTCATTTAAAAATGACTGGTACTTCTTGCACAGATGCTGCTAGAGTAAAGATACCCTCATTTCAAAATGTCACATTTTTTCTACAATATGAAATATTCCACAGAGACGCAATCCAATTGTATTTTTGTTTGTTTGAATATGTGTCTGACTGCCGTGATAAGAAACATACATGCTTCAAATGATTTGCTCCAATCCTCGCTTCTGTTACGTAATAGCATGAAGACAAACACTACCAGCAGCTAGATCATAGGAATCAAGCTTTATGCATACAATTTTGATAGGAAGTTGGCACTGTTCTGCACGCCTTAATATCTGCAACACGGCATTGAAATTTTCAGCGAGCATTCATTACTACTAGATGTCACTGTTCTACTTTAGAATTTGAAAAAATAAAGCAAAGTACAGTCAAATTGACTTTTAAGTTTTACATTCAAACCAGAAGTGCGCAGCAGCAGTGGAATGTTTGTCACCATAAAATGCACGAATCAAAGTTAGAAAGATGGCAGGGTTCTATACTGTTTAGACTGTCTTGTAAAGATAGAATAAAATGCGTACAACAATTTTAGCACGAGCTACAAATGAATTTCAAAATACTATAAAAATATGATATTTTAAAAAATGCATAAGACATCTTCTTTTGACACAATTTCAAGTCTTTGTTGTTGTTTTGAAGTCGGCTTAACCCGTTTGTTACCAACTGAAATTAAATTTGATATAAAACTTCACTCAAAACCATTTTTGCTTCAAAAAAGCATATTTTTGCATTTTTAACCCCCAAAAAAAACCTGGATTGAGAGACAACTTTTCTGAAAGACCGCTTAACTTTTGCCCATTTAACCGTACAAGGCAAGGCACAATGCTTAACCAAGCAAACGCCCCAACGCCACCACTTTTCAGTCGTTTATTGATTATTCATCACTGTAATGGACTGACTTTCCAAACATTTCATCAAATAGATTGGAATGTATGACGGTAAGGTTCAACCAGTATTAAGTAAACTTGGATTTTCAGTCAAACTAGACCTTTTTCACAAGTGCTAGATGAATGCGCATATGAAAAAAATGAACGGGGCAATTTTAATTCATGAGATTTTTCAAATCATTTAATTGTGCTTACAAAAAATGGTATAGCCTTGAAAAAGGTTTATATTCTGTGGATGGCAGCATATCAAAATTGATCACTGGGTGTTTGATTGCCACCCACCTCCCAATGTAGGTAATCCACAGCTTTTATACCTCTTGCACAGGACTGGGTTTTGCTGGACGGCAAGTACATTGCACGGGGTGATCATATATTGGCATTAATTTATGTCAAGTTCTCATTGGTTTACATTTGATCAGATCAATTATTTCATTGTGTACCCTCCATGTCTCTGTAATAGTTAAAACAATCTTTAGTTAGTATAGAGGAAACTATGATATTATGCCAAATTAAAAGCTACACCATTAGAATATAGCTTGTCATTTATTCGAATCATGAGGCTACACCAATAGAATATAGTTCTGAAGTCCTTTAACATTTATGCTAATCATGAGGCAAATTCGTTTCATGACATATAGCTAAAGGTAAGATCACTTACCTGTTCAAAGCAGAGATCACTTTCCTATTGTCTGTATCTAGTGGAATCATCTGCCAAACTTGGTGAGATCAGTCGCCTTTCATCATTAAGAATTAATCTAGGGGCGCGATAATTCGCCTTCTGCATTAATATTCCATAAAGAGTCGGGGTCATCCTACCCTAAGCAACAGATATGATCACTTCCATGTTCCATGGTGAGATTACCTTTCTACTGGCTGTATCTGGTGGGGTCACCTGCCAATTGGTTGAGCCCATTCACCTTATGCCTTGGACCAATCAGGTAATTATCATGCCCTATTCCATAGACAATTTTTAGTTGTTTCTTCTGGGATCTCCTCAAGCTTTTGTTTCAATCGAATTTGCAAGGGTCTTTGGGAGAGTGAGAGGAGGCCAGGCCACACAAATGGAATATTAATAAACTGTTATTATGCATATGTTTGTCGCTTGTGTTACTGATTATTACATTAGCATTAACCTTTATTGGTTATCTTTTGATTTTTGTACATCCAACTAAATCAGAGTGCAGTCAAAACAAGAATGTTTCAATCATTTGTAGCATGTGTTAAGTGATATGCTACGATTCTGTTTCTCCTTTCCCATGCTTGGGAATTAAGGCATTTCCATTAGGGCATCCCCTCTTGGGTCACCTATTCTTAGGAAGTATACTAAACCATTCAATGTGTTCAAGAGACGAGGTAAGTTTCTCAATGTTTTCTAATTGCAATGCCAAATGGTGTGTCTGTTGCACACATTTATGTACAAAACCTACCATTACCTCATCGGTATATAGTAGACAGTTCTCCATAATCAATAATTATGATTTGAACTGAACATCATCTGATCTAATTAATTTTATACTTATTGTGGCATGCAATATGTTTGGCAGTCTGGTCGATCCTTAGAGACTAGATTTCATGAGTACTTTATTAAGATGAAAAGGCCTAAAAATTGACACTTTTCTGTATTGCCAATTATACCAAACAGGCCATTCACCTAGCAAAGTTGAAAACTGAAAAAATCATTTATGATCCAAATACTTCGTCTAAATCAAGATATAAAAACTCAAAACTGAATTAAAATGGATAAAATTATGGCAATCACATTTTCCTAAGGGTTTTAATCATAAGATACATCTATGCCAAAAATATAATATTTCTAAAATGTCCGATTTTGATGTTCTTTCTCTTTTGAATGTAAGAAGCGTTAAGTTAGATCTCATGGTTAACGTAGAAAAAAACAACAACGTTTAGTGTGAATCATGTGCAGAAGAAAGCATTAAAACTTCTCTAAAATATCTTTCAGTTGTTTTGGATAAGGACGGTAACCATTGTTTAATTCATTTCTTAGTTATTTACCTTGCTCAGTTTTACGCAATTTAGAGTTAGAGGCTAATAAATTTACAATATAGCTAACAAATCATAAAACGAAGCCCTTTTTACAAGGTGTTATGTTATGTTCTGCATTTTCTTTGTCCTTATATCGATTCTGAGGTCATCAATAAATGCCATTTTATTAAAATTCTACTCATTAACAAAAGTATGAAGTTTTTGATTTACATAGTATCTTTAACATAAATGGATCCGTGATATACTTTGTTCCAAATTACTTAAATTATACAGAATTCCTAAACATTAGCCATAAATAAAATAAATCTATAAGATATACTATGTATGATTTTAATAAAATCATTACCAATACCTATGTGAATATTGATTCCAATACTATCAAAAAGCATGTAATAAGGTACCACGAAAAAATATGAAAGATCTGGTAACAATCTATTTTGTTCTAGTAAAATTCACGTTAAGTAAAAGATAAATTTAAAGCACTGCTACCAATTTGTCTGCATACGATTTTTTCAACTCTTTACATTACTTTTACCATATATACAATGCGACCTTTTGGTGGGACATAGGCAAACAGTCTATACGCAGATTAAACGACGCATAAAGGAGAATCAGCTCAGGGTTTTATGACCATTCCAAGGCGGTACTTCTTTCGTGGATCATTTGTGTTTTTGCGTCTTATGTTTCTCATGCTTTCGCGTCTATTCATTGCTGCATTGTGTTCACCTGCTGGGAAAGGACTGACCTCTTGGCTCTTGTTGGTGATGTTTATTGTATTTTTGTTACTTTCCAATGTGGTATCCTGGGTCAGGTGTGGTACTGGATTGTATTGTTTCCTGATCTTTGCCGTCTTTCTTACTTTTAAACTATTTGCTTACAGGATATTATATTAGAAATTGAATAAAGATGAAAATACCATCCAACAACCATTGCAACGGAAATGGACTGGTCCAATTGATAAGGATGGGAAAATACATTCTGTATAAACGGGTTGACTCAAAATTTGATTTAAGATAAACTTATTGGTCCAATTAAAAGATATTTCCATATGAGAAGTGACAAAAACTAAAGAAAACATCACACACAAAATGGGTCAGCCCCTTCTCAGGCATGAAACACAAATAGCAAAAAAAGGATCAACAAAAGAAGCACCTTCTTAAAATGGTCAGTAAAAAGTTACTGGAGTGCCCAAACATTTTTGAGGGCGCCAACTGCACCCTTATTTTTGATGTGGATCAAGACAAATGATGTTTGGTTTGCGTGAAAGATCCCTAACTGATCGATGTATCATCTCCTAGTAAATATAAATCAAGATTAGAAAAAGAGATGAAACAAAAATAAGAACTCAACAGTATATTCATCTGAATACTGAAGTAAAATATTCCAATCGTTAAGTGCAGGTGTGCTCAACCACAGACAAAGCATCAGGCCCTAACTCTCTCATCTTTAAATAAGTCTTTAAATCAAAACCATCATAGAATCTTAGGTCAACCCGCCAGCGTTAAAATTAAAGAGGAAAGCAAAGTTGCTAACAGTGATTTGGTTTACCACCAAGCATGCAGTCGGACGCAATGCATTTATTTTATAACAAATCTTATAATGAGAAATTATTTTAATAAACTGCATCAAAAAATTATTGGAGCCAACAATTTCCATTCATTTATACACTTAGTCGCCGTAAAACTCTGGTTCTGAAGAGAGATTTAAGTCCAATATTGAATTTGAATACCAAATCATAGCATCAGCGGTAACATTTTGATAAAGTTTTGCGAAGTTTATGAGACATATTACCTTGATTAAGAAATTTCTGAGTTAACAGTAAATTGCAAGTGTTGAAAGCAGTAACAAAGCTAGCTCTAGCAAATCGGATAAGTTGAGTAATATAACCTCCATAGGATGTAGAGCTAGGAACATCACCATCTTAAATGGGAAACTGACAATTTCAAAATCATAATCGTCACGCTTATCCTAAATTTTGGTCAAATGTAAGTAAAAAACAACGCTTCAATATTAGTGGTATTGGCTCTATGTAACTGAAGTCATGCAGGGTATATTTGACTTTCCATATCGCCTTAAATTAAATTATGAGGTACAGTAGTGTATATGTAAACAAACTGGTCACATTGGAATCTCTAGCTTAAAGTTTATCTACTATTTCAAAGACTTTAAAGATTTATCTATAGATGGGATGGTTGGGACCTGATGCTACGTCTGTTGTCAACCCAACAGAGGTTGAACTATTGGTTTATTTTGCTCTTGTATTCAGTTTTAAGTATTGTTGAGTCCTTTTTGTTTTACTTCCTTTTTAATACCTTGAGTTATATGTTCTAGGAGATAGTTCATGGATAAGTTAGGGATGATTCATGCAAACCAAACAGCTATGTGTCTCGAATCAACAAAACAAACGGGAAGGCTTACACCGTGAAATTAGTTTAAGCTCTCCAGTAATTTTCTTACTGACCGTTCCAAGGTGGTAAATCTTGTGTTTGTCATTGCCTTCTGTGATATATTTTAATTGCAGCCTTGTGGTCACCTGTTGGGAAAGTGTTAACATATTTGCTCTCTTATATGGGATGATTCTTGTGCTTTTGTCTTTTTCCCATATGGTGTCCTGTGTTAAGTGTGGTAATTAATTGTATAAATTCCTGATCTTTGCTTTCTCTCTTACTTTGGTATAAATGGGGATTTTTCAGTCTGGTATAGAAACGCCCTACCCCCAAAAAACAAAATATCAAAAGCATGTAATTCTATGCAAAATGTTTTTGCATTTTTGTAAAGCAGTGGTGTTGTACATTACAATTGATGAACAGTATTGTACTCCATGTGGTGGGATGGGATTATGTGGCTCAATATAAAAATGGACAGGAATGCGCGACTCACATAAATTCGAAGACTGAGAAATAAATGTTTGGACCACCAATTTTCCATTGTCTTCACAAAGAATCTCATAAAGTTGCACGAAAGTCTAAACAATAATTTAAAGTGATGCAGCCATGGACGGGCTAATGGGGTAGAAGGACGGAGCACAAAAAGCCAAAATATCAAGCAACTTTTCGTCAGAGGATCCAATACTTGAAAAAGTGTCTTGAGAGGCATGTATAACCATAGCTGATGTCCTTTCTGTCCCAGTCCAAACTCCCCCATGCCCCCAAAATCTAAATATGCCTTAGATTTTGAACTCTTGCAAGTAACCATGTATCTAAAGTAGTCAAGTGGAAGCAAGCCATGCATGATATCAAATATAAATATTGTCAATGTTGGTAAAATATATACACAAGTCAGTAAAATAAACTAGCACTTCTAAAGATGTCCAAGATTTGACCTCTAGCCCGACCCTGGGTCATAAATTACGAGGACTGATATAGCGGAGAGAAAGTCAGCCTGAAAAAGGTAGGTTGTTAAATTCAGATGACTACATACAAAAAATATTTAATATGTCATTGACATTAAATTTGACCTCAAACCAACCAAAGAGTTTGAAGCTGCCCAGTCTAAGCCTGTCATAAAAGATATCAAATGCCCATAAATGTTTATTGGGGGTAAGTTCAAAAATAAATAAAGCTTTCTCAAAGGTGTCCTAGATTGTGACCCCCTACCCTGGTTTAGCCCCAGGGGGTGGGCATGAATGCTTTCTAATTAATGGTTGGTAAAATATACGCATAAGTCAGAAAAAATAAAAAAGCACTTTAAAGGTGACATTAATGTTGACCTCCAGCCCCACTCTGTGTCATGAACCCTAACGTGTGAGGTTACACAAAGTCAGTCTTCATTAGTATCTATTTTTCAAAAAAAAAAAATATTCTATAAAGAAAAAAATAAGATGATCTAGATTGTGTCCTCTAACCCCACCCTGGGGCATCAACCCAAGGCTCTGAATCCGTCAAGTCAAAGTGAACTATAAATGGTACCAATTGTCCACGGCATGATTGCATTCTAACAAATGGTAGGTTAGATATCTGTGTAAGTCAGAAAAGAAACAAATCACGTTTTAACGGTGTCCTACATTGTTACCTCCAGCCTCGCCCAGGGACAGGGACCCTTATATCTGGAAGCATGAAGTAAATGCCAATCATACAGGGTTACTATTGTCCAAATATGAATGACTTCTGATATAGGTTTACAGAGATATGTACCACTCGAGAAACTCTTACTAAAACTTTGTCATACTTTTTAAAGATGTCCTATATTTTGACATCCAGTCCCACAGAGGGGCAAGGACCCTGGGGTCTGAAGTCATGATGTAAATGCCAACCCTCCAGGGTAACTATGTTTCAAATACCAGTGCTTTCTGATCAATGGTTACTGAGATACACATCACTGGAAAAAAATAATCAAAGACGTTGTCATTGTTAAGAACGAATGAACAAACTTACCAACGGACAAACGGATTAAAGGAAAGATGAAAACTATATACCCCTCGGCATAAATGTCGGAGTATAAATAGGTAAAGTACTGTCGCATTAATAAGAAACGCGAATAATCGACTTAAAGTGCTTCTTTTCACGTTATTTTTTCTTGATATTTTTGATATGCGGGTCGAAAAAGCTGCAGTATTTTTTGACAAAATTTTCAACCTAATGGTTTTGCTGAGTTTTTCTGTAATTAGATGGAATTTTGGCATATTTTTGGTTCTTTTCAACGGGAGAGTATTACTGTTGGTAGAATGGACATAAACTGACCCACTTTATTAATAATATGCAACGGTTGACTAAATCATTCGTTGGCGTTTCAGGTCAGTGATCGCCGTGAAGCTGTATCTGAATGTTCAAAGACTGAGCTATGCATAAAGTAAAAGGTTTACGGATATTGTCACGAGGAAACACATGAATGTCATTTAAATGTGACAGGGGTTCAATTTTTCTGGTTACAAATTTGAACAGAAATCTCACACAGTTTAAGCCTTCAGAAATCCACTGCCAACCAGATCCGACTGAACGAAATGGTAGTCTTAGACATTTGACAACCAGAAATGCGTTTTGATCGTTTAGAAAAGCAACCTTAGAAAGTGGGGTTTTCGTCCAAATTGGCCAAGCTTGAAATTTTATCACTTAAATCTCCATAGGAAGATAAATGTAGTGTTGCATCTTAGTCTGAGCACAATACTGGTCGAGAAATGGTAGGAACAATTTTACGATAGGTCTACCTGATTTGGCAAAAGAAAAAAAGTTATCGAAAATCGTGATCAATCGAAGATTGCCAAATATTTATTATTATACCTCACGTGAATTTCCCATTACAAAAATTTCATAGACGAACGACTGATATTTTACACTATCACTCGCTACTATAGCGACGCCGAATACTCTCACTCGTTTGTCATAGCAGCGGGTGATAGTCGAAAATATCAGTCGTTCGTCTGATGCGCAACGCCGATGCGTGTACGGTTCGTTCACGTCAGGAGACGTTCAATAGCAATGGCGGACATGAGGCATGACTTGGCCACTTTCCACTCCCAATAACTTCGTTGTTTATGGTCAGAAACATTAAGTGTAGGTACTCGTCTTCTTAGTTAGGACGAGAGGAACACGTTGAGACCAAATTTGAGTAGATTTGGCGAAATTTTCTATTTTTACAACAAATCCACATCTGGTACAGTATCCCACTTAAATGACGCTGCATGGTATTAAGTTTGGCGTCGTCGACATTTTATGGCGTAACTCGTTTGACCGAACATCATGATCAGTTCGAGCATTCAAACAACTCAAAAGAACACTGTTGTGAAAGATGTGTTTTCTTTCATGCATATAGATATGAGGCTGTGCATCATTTTCCCTTTGGAACTCCCCTGACCATGGTAGGCCTAAGACGGTAGGAAATAAAGGGTCTAATGTTCGGTATAATAAAATAAATATTACATTCTCTGATTGGGTGATAGTCGAAAATATCATCTCTGGAAATGTGATTATCAACGGAGGCAGGCGAGTAGCCAGGCGGAGGCCAGGAAGCAAAGGGCTTCATTGACATCTTGAGACACCATGACTTTTGTTGATTGCGAACAACAAAGGCACAGACCAGCCTGCGCATCGGTGCAGTCGGATCAGCGTCTTTATTCTTCGCTATCTGAAAAATTAAGTAACTAGGTCATATACGTGTATCTCTTAATTCTCCAAATATTTTTGGTGGGCTTCAACTTGATAAAGCCTCTGGCTACGCCTCTGATAACATTCCTCAGGATGATATTTTCGACTATCACTCAATCAGGGAACTTAATATTTATATAATATTCCCTATTTGTTTTTATCAAAGGCAGACATTTTCCATTTTTTTTACAAATTTGAAAAATTCGAAAATGATTTTTGGGCTTGTTTCAAGTGATAAAAACAGTTTTCTTGAGTAATAATGCAACCCAAGTATGATGAATTCTGATAAGCATAACAATCTTTTTGCGCATGCGCAGTTGCAAAATTCAGTGAATAAAGCTTTTAACACAATAAGGAACATAATTCAAACTTCAAAAGAGACAAATTGGTGGAGTTTCGACGAATCGCTTGCTGGATGTCTGGAAAACGTTATTAATCTTTAATAAATACTTTTCGTCCAATACTTTCTCACAAAATTTAAAATATTGTAGTATAGCGTTTTCACTTTTGTTCAGTATAGCATAAAGTGTATCGTACATATAAAGTACTGCTGCATAAATTAGGACCGCGAATAAAAGACTTCAGATGTACGTTTTCAATTTATATCACATTGAGTTTCAATAATCGTGAATCATTTCAGGCAGTATTTTGACAAAAGATATTGCCTGGTATTACGGCTAATTTTGTTCAAATAATTCTGATGGTAGAATTTGGTCATTTTATTCCACTTATTTGACACTTGACGGGGATAATATTTGGATAGACCTAGCTAATCCATTGTGTGAAAAAACTATTATTGTTCTGCAGTACTTGAATGGCCGACTATAAAATTACATATGTGTAGTTGATAGTGTTTAGGCCGTTTAACATAATAAAAGTTGTTTATAAAACTGTCAATAATAGCCACATCACGCTGTTTTAGTAGAAAATGTCCTTACAAATATAGCAAGCAGTATTTATTCGGATCAAACTGATCTTATTGGATCGGTTGGATCTGTGTCTACGCTGATTTAATTGGTACTTTCAACTGAATGGCAGTGCTTAAACAAGATATGTCACAAACACGTGACGAATGCCCCAAAAGGAATTGGTCTAGCATAAGACACATTTGAGGAAAGATAGCTGTAATATAGCACGAAAAACCTAGAAATGAGGCCAGAAGTAAAATGTCAAAGTCAAAGTGACTCAAAATGGTATGCACTACTCCGCCATCCCAAGAGGAATCACCACCCCAAATTTGGGATTCCTACGTCAAATAATATAGCAGATATGCTCTGGACATAATTATTCTTGAAAACTAGGTCAGAGGTCAAGGTCACAGTGACCCAAAAATAGTTTGTGACACTCAGGCATCCCAAGATGCATTTACATACCAAATTTGGAATTCCTATTTCAAAGAATATAGGAGATATGCACCAGTTTCTAGAAACTAGGTCAGAGGTCAAGTTCAAGGTCACAGTGACTTACTTATGGTAAGCAACACTTCCTCATCCCAAGATGCATCCACACAACAAATTTGAAATTCATACCTCAAATAGTATAAGAGATATGCTCTGGACATGATTATTCTAAAACTAGGTCAGAGGTCAAGGTCACAGTGACCCCAAAATGGTACATGACACTCCGCTATCCAAAGATGCATCCACACACCAAATTTGGAATTCCTCACTAAAAGAATATAAGAGACATGCTCTGGACACAATAATTCTTAAAACTAGGTCAGAGGTCAAGGTCAAATTGACTAAAAAATGGTATGTGACACCCCGTCATCCCAAGATGTATTTACACACCAAAGATGGAATTCCTATCTCAAAGAATATAGGAGATATGCACCAGACTAAATGCGGTTTCTAGAAACTAGGTCAGAGGTCAAGTTCAAGATCACAGTGACCCAATTATGGTATGTGACATTTCGTCAGTCCAAGCGGCATCCACACACCAAATTTGAGATTCCTACCTCAAATAATATAAGAGATATGCTATGGACATGATTATTCTAAAACTAGGTCAGAGGTCCAGGTCACAGTGACCCAAAAATGGTACATGACACTCCGCTATCCCAAGATGCATCCACACACCAAATTTGGAATTCCTCACTCAAAGAATATAAGAGATATGCTCGGGACACAATAATTCTTAAAACTAGGTCAGAGGTCAAGGTCACATTGACCTAAAAATGGTATGTGACACCCCGTCATCCCAAGATGTATTTACACACCAAAGTTGGAATTCCTATCTCAAAGAATATAGGAGATATGCACCAGACTCAATGCAGTTCTAGAAACTAGGTCAGAGGTCAAGTTCAAGATCACAGTGACCCAATTATTGTATCCAACACTTCGTCAGTCCAAGATGCATCCACACACCAAATTTGAGATTCCTACCCTAAATAATATAAGAGATATACTAAGGACACGATTCTTCTAAAAACTAGGTCAGAGGTCAAGTTCAAGGTCACAGTGACCCAATTATGGTACGCCACACTTCGTCATGCCAAGATGCATCCACACACCAAATTTGGAATTCCTACCTCAAATAATATAAGAGATATGCTCCGGACACGATTATTCTAAAAACTAGGTCAGAGGTCAAGGTCAAGGTCACAGTGACCCGAAAAAGGTATGCGACACTCTGCCATCCCAAGACGTATCCACACAACAAATTTGGAATTCCTACCTCAAAGAATATAGGAGATATGGACCGGACACGAAAGCGGGACGGACGGGCGGATGGACGGACTGACGGACGGACAGTGCGATTACTATATGCCTCCCAAAGTTCCTTTGGGGGCATAAAAATGAAACTGGCATGTACAAAGCAATTAAGATTTTAAAATGTGTGATGCTTTTGAAACTTACCTGTAGAAATTTAAGTACAGATATTTAGGCCGTCACATGGCTGTTACACCATTTAAATTCCCCCCGCTTTTCAGAAAGCCTAAAAATGTCGAAATTCCCAAGAGATTAGGGGTCAGGGCAGTGGACGTAGAATTTTCAAACAATTTTTTTCTGACACTGCAGGATATTCTAAATCCAGATTTGAGCTTAATGTTCGAAAAAATGCATGTAATAAAATAATATCCCAGATTTTCGCGTTCCTAATTATTGCGGTAGGACTTTTTTATAATAACTATATACGCTGTAAAATTAGTGAACTTAACATCCAATGGTGTGGCATCTGAACTTTCTCTGCTACTGGTGTAGACTTTTCACTGTTTTTAATCTATGTCCTGTTTGATTATTCTGGCAATATTCCTTGAAGCCATAGCAGTGGCTCATCTATGGAAGTTTGTATGGGATTTCACGTGAGGTATGATTATATAGGGGTCAAATATGATTTTCTATGCATTAACATCTGGTGGGCCCCAAAAGTGGCGCTGAAACCTGAGAGTGTACGGCAAGGGTTTTCAGAACCCTCAGGGGTCTATAAGATGTTTATGTAGCAGTAAACCATGTTTATACTCACTATTTTTCATCACTGTTATCTGATTATTGCATTAAGATATGTAAAAATGCTTGAAAATTATATGGTATTCTGAAGCCAGCAACAAAGACTGCCGAGAGGTTGCGTTCTACAGCATCCAATCTGGGTCTTAACAAATAACTTAAGTCCCCAGTTCGGGACCCAGTTCAGCGGATTATACAATAAAGCCATTTAGTATTGAGTAATTCAACTCAAAATTATGAGAAACGGAACAATATAAAACAATGTAGTGAAAAACTGGATAAACTCTGCAGTTAAACTGTCTTAGCCATACTGTGACTATCTTAGCCAGACCATGAATATATCAAAGTCCAATCTTTGACATTGTCTTAAAGAGACAGTGATATCAAAACTCTGTTCGCTGTCCAAACCATCACAATGCTGTGAAAAATGCAGTTGGCGTTGTTGTTGTTTTTTTCATCAGAAACGATATTCAACTAAGAAATTCAAAGTGGGAAATACATCTTGCACTATTTAAACAATTAAGGCATATATTTGACATTTATAGCAGATAAAATGTTAAATTAAATTTAACTGTCTCTTTCTGTTATCCGTCCAAATTGTTTCATGATGACCTGTTGGTGAATTTTTTCAAATATTTGTGAAGGAGTTGGGCACCAGTGGTGCAGTTGCTCATTGTCAGTCACTGATGCTCGTACTGTGGACTCCTTATTCATTTTTATAAGGTGGTGTTGATATTTGGAACAACTATTGCCTAGGGATGTAGATGGCAATATGTTATTTAGGTGTAGTACTTGATAGTATCGATAGCTGATCTTTGTCCCCTTTCTTACTTATGTTCTTTAGGTCACTTATATGACCTCGGGGCCAAATGACAAGGTCACATAAAGTTAAATCTTCATTTTTAGATTCAGTGTATTTTAAATATTAAAATATTTGGCACAATGAACGCTATTCAGATTACCAATATGACCTTGCGGTCAATGGTCAATGTCAGATATGCTTAAAATCTGTCTAAAACTCGTAAGGTGATCTCATTTTCCTTTTAGACTCATTGATGTTCATATCTCTCACAATAATTGCGTATGGGGTGGAGATGACAATAGGCTATTTATCACATGTATGACCTTAGATGGTCACATAATAAAAATTATCTTATGGTGTATAACGTTATTCTTAAATCCCAGACAGCCCAGTCTCCGAAAAGTGCAGATGGAAAGGCACACTTTACCAACTGGTCCTATGGATTTTCTCATGGGTCCAAACAGTTTGTGTTGATAAATTGTTCGCAAAATAATAGGCATATGCTTTAAAAGAACATATACGCTAGAAGATAAGCTTAGAGATGACAATTTCCTGAATGGCGGGGAAAAGATAAATACTCTTCCTTGAACCATGTTGTGCAGTATTCAGTGACTTTCTATTTTGGGGAAGAGAGAGTTGGCTGCTTTACTTAAATTGTCATCTTGACGTCACGTTACCCTAGTTTGGTATACAGTGTGTGATTGTGGCATTTCCAAGTCTTACTCAATGTTACCTCTACAAATTAGAGTTTATAACCAAAGCGTAGTTCAGAAACGGTCGCAGAATCTTTTTTAGAACTTTCTGTAATAGGACTTATTTTTAACGACTCATGGCATTGACAGGAACCCCAAAGACAGCTTTTCTTAAGCCAATGCTATATGATGTCTGTTAACTGGGTTCTTATCTCATATATGAATAAAGTATCAGAAGCATTTTTGACGTGTGAGCAAAACCATAAATTGAAGAAACGCTATGTTTTTGCACAAAGAGAATTGTCCGATATGCTTAGTAAAGGCATTTACACAGTCTAATCAGGAGAGCATTTGTTGCCTGTAGAAACAAAGCTAAGAATTTCAGCTATGAGAATCGCATATCACCAAAGACTCCTCTCAGATAGTGTATGTACTGGTTGTCTGAGTCTTAACTGAATGCTTAGTGTAATGCATTAATATCTGAACGCATACATGGCTAGAATAGAAATGACAGTCTATTCAATGAACATTCTGAACTCTTGGGCCCGTTCAGTTGAATCAGATCTAGGATGTACATGGAGGGTCATTTTCATCACATGATTATAACATCATAGACACCATGTTTACACAATTACATGTTCGATTTTAAGGAAACTGAGTAACACTATACATCTTAGATTATTTATTTTATTTGAGCTTAAAAATGGTCAAACTATTTTTTTCACACCAATAATTGTTTACCGGAATCCTTCTATTCCGAAAGATCAATAAATAGCAACACAATATATGTTTCAAAATCTAAATCTAGTGTGTCACAACCAATGGAAACAGCTGGGTCAGGGCTATACAGGTTATACTATGTTATGTACTGGTTATAAAATATTTACAATGGAGCTGAGAATGTATATTATATAACATATACAAAATATAACCTATACCTTTATCATAGAAACGCAAAATAGTTAGATAAACCACATAGATGACATACAATCTTGCTTGATTTATAAGGTACTGGCTTGTTTCCTAAAACTGTGCAAGCAATGCCTTAAAAAGCAATTCATTATCCTCTGACGACTAAGGAAGTAGAACCATCTCTGATACTTCTGCTTTTCGCCCTTATTACGAGGGTCAGTCAAAAATAACTGAGAGTTGGTTAATATCTTTTTACTGGGTCGTCAGTTTTGGCTGAAACTTTATACACATATAGAATGACCCTTCGGGCTTCACTACATATAGAAGTTGACGTCTTATCATCTTCAATGCGCTGTTGCTAGGCAACCGAAGACAGTCTCTCAGCGATGTGCGTTCGCGCTAATGACACATCTGACTAAGCAGCCATGAATTTAAAATCATTTCAAATCTAAAACAGTATAATAACGGACCTTTTATCTCTTAAATAGTATTAAACAATGTGTGAGCAATGTTTTGAAGAGGTGTAATAGATAGTAAATACAATACATGCAATGTTCGTTGCCTAGCAACCAAAATCGATGGAAATTCCAATTTTAACTAAAAGACCAGATTTTGTTGCTATGGCAACCGTTTATTCCTAGGAATATTCAAGATATGCATTCAGATGTCAAAACCATTCACTTAACACAATAAAATGGTCATATGATATAATACTTAGTTGATAATATTACTCTAAAATGAACCATAACTGGTGGGTGGGGTATATTTGGGGGTGAAATTTTCAGAAAATTTAGTTAATTTTCCTCTTATTAATGCAATAAAATTCCAATGCCTCAGTCTGAGCTGTTGCATTTCACAAAATGCATTCACATACTGTATTTGCAACACATGCACAAGTTGATGTAACTTAAATTTTGTATAGTGTTTCCATGACAACGCTATATTCCAGCGTGAACGCATGACGTTATTTCACATTCTTCGGTTGCTAAGTAACAAGAATCTATAATTTGCATGGTCTTTTACATTGCATATTCTGACGCAGGACAGTTCATTGCATGCATGTGCCAAATTTCACTAGTGTACGTTAGCTTATGTAAGAGATATAAATCAACTCTCAAATATTTTTGACTGACCCTCGTATGATCATCACAGATATTGTATGGGACAGCACATCAATACTGATCATCACGCAATTAATTGACTCATACCATTCACCCATTGTACACGATTGTACTGAGAAGTAGTCACTAGAGCAAAGTACAATGAATTAATGATATGTAACATCTTGTGTTCCAGACTGCACGTCACTGCTGTTATTGGCCCTAATTATGTGGCAGTTCTAGTAACTACAGAATATGTCTAAGTGATTTTTTATAACATTTGAGAGACCAAGCCATGATGGTCGTAGCAAGCACTATAAAATGTTATCTCATCTACCAGATCTGTCTTTTAAAATGCGCATTACACAGCTCCACAATGCTTCTTTTAGCTGATTTACAGAAGAACGACATAAAGAAAAGCTTCTTGATCCTGCAACGTTATCATCATGTTGATATCTTAGTAGAATTCGAATGTCTTTCACAAGCGAGTTTTCTGTGCCAGCCTCTCTTCTTATCATCCTTGGGATTCTCCTGATTTGCTTTGTGTGCTTGTAATCGTAATACAGTCCTGCCACATACCTGGGATTTTTTGGTGTTAAAAGTCTTAGCCCCACGGTATATCCTTGGAGAACCCATCTTTAGCACCAGGAATGGGAAACTCTAATGGTAGGAGATTGTAATAACTATCCATATGTACCAACAAATCGGAACCACTCCTACTTTGTTTGTGAAAACTACAAAGTCGTTCACCATAAGGATCCATTATCTTTAAAATAAGCATTGTTGTTTTCTGTTGTACTCTCACACCACATATTGTATCCATAAAGATCTACAACCTTGACAAACGTAAACAATAATTTCATTATGTTTGATACAGCAGCTCTGATGGAACTTTGACATTGTCAGCAACACGAATTGTGTCTTGTTGCTATTCGTTGTTGTAATGTCCTGACACCGATTGATATACAGGATGTCCGTATTGATGTAGCCTTGTTCAAAATAGTACCAAACAAAATCTGTTAAACTTGTTTTTTACCAGGCTCTGGGAACACTGCATCCACACTACCAATTGTAAGCACAAAGTCAATCGCCTACAAAATATAACAACATTTTAGTAGTATCAAATAAGTCTTTGTTTTACCAATTTAAGAGCTATTTTATTTATTTATTATTTTATTTCAGAAACATCATATAACTTGTGCAAGCACAAGTCATATTAGCATGCACAAGTATAAGCAAAGTGTGAATATTAAGGTATCATAACATGGGTAAAACATGAGACAATGTATTCATAGTATCGATTCCTCCCATCAGTCTGAGACCTTTGCACTGACAGACACTTAAATACACTGTGGATCATCGTTTAGTGGGAATCCTGTCCTTGGAACTGGTAAAGATCCTGTCAGCGTGAGTGTAGCTGAACCGTTTGATGTATTTCAACCAAACGTGCATAGATATTTACTTAGGCCAATCGAAAGGAATTATTATATTTTCATGACATTTACCTAATACTCGAGGTCACCAGGGTCATATACAAACGTAGCTATATGAATAAGCCTTTAAGGCACTCTCTCTTCTGAACCAATGAATAGATTCAGACCATACTGGTAAAGATATACCATTGGGAGGGCATAATCGCTGATTACATTTAAGTGACTTTGACCTAGTTTACAAGGTCGCCAGACTCATTTAAATCTATAGAATAGCCTTGTCTGTTCTGTCTTCTGAACTAATAAAAATATTAAGACTGAACCGGCACATTGTCTGTCCTGTCTTCTGAACCACTAAAAATATTTGACTGAACTGGCACAGATATAATATTGGAAGGACTTATATATAAGAATATAATTTAATGATAACAGGGTTTCACAAAATAACTGCCATGGTGGTCATTTTGAATAACAATCGATTTTCATATTTTATTCCCCAACTTCCAGTTGTATAATGCTGGCATTTTGTTGGTTGCATCTAGATATTATAGGGGCTCAAAGATGTAACATCAAAATGCTATCACCATGGTGGTCATCTGTATAATGTTTCATATTGACACATCAAGCTGATATTTTTGGGCATCAGGTCATCTGGTAGTTTTTATTCGGCCAAATGACAATACCCAGTATGGCCACTATACTAGAATTAGATTTAAAACTTTTTTGTCATTATTGCGGTTCTTTTAAGTACCAATAGCATATGGGGAAATTAAGATATACTTTAAATTAGGCACCGTCGTACGGAAAATGGCTACCTTCGAATTGAGATACTTGATAAGCCGATGCGTTTGAGTAGCTAAATTCGAAGAAGAATTGCAACTATTAAACCTATTGCTTAATATATTTATATAACGTATGTAACTATACTTTACATTAGAAAAGCGGACGGTCCTTGGAATCGTTAAGTGGATACACCCTGTGCAGGGAAAGACACCCCTTGTGCAGGTTAAAGAACCCTGCGTTAATTTAGATATGGTTACATGTACGCCTCTATGACAGTTCGGACGTAAGGACTTATATATGGATGCGATGGTTGGGGCCTGACGCTTTGGCTGCTGTCAGACCCACGGGGGTTTAACTATTGGATTTCTTTTGCTCCGGTATTCAGTTTTATGTACTGTTGAGTCCTTATGTTTGCTTTAAGTCCTTTTTTAAATCTTAATTTATATGTTCAAGGAGATAATTCATGGATAAGTTAGAGGTATTTCATGCAAACCAAACATCTATGTGTCTTATTCCACATTAGAACTAAAGGCGATGGTACTGTGAAACTTGTTTAAGCCCTGCAGTAAAATAGTTTTCCTGACCGTTCCAAGGCGGTGCTTCTCTTGTGGATCATTTTTGTTATTTATGCTTCGTGCTTGTCATGCTTTCTTGTCCGTTCATTGCAGCCTCGTGGGCACCTGCTTGGAAATGGTTAACCTCTTGGTTTTCTTGTATGTGAAGCTTTTTGTGTTTTGTCAATTTCTCATGTGGTGCCCTTGGTCAGGCGTATATTGATTTATGATCTTTGCCTTCTTACGTTCTTTCATCTCGCTACCCAGTGTGTACAAAGTATACCTGACGTAGACTGGTTCTCTCCCTTTAATAGCTTGTCAGCATATTAAGACAGGTAACTACTAAACGCCATTGCGTCTATTTATAGCATATACACTGACGTAGTAATGGAAAAATACGTAGTATTGGAAAATACCTGGGACGTCTTGAGTCCATCTGCGGTATTGAATAAAAAGTGCATTTGCGATTTTTAAACAACTGCTCCCAGCTAGCATCCCATCACGAGCCACTATCGACCCGCCGACGAACCGTCACCTGCGGATGGCGGTTCGTTGGCGGGCCGAAAGTGGCCCAATTGTACGTGCGGATTGGATTTTTTTATAAAGTTTATTTTGTTCTATTATCAGGAATATGGCAACTGAAAAATTACAAGTTCTATAGGTTCCTATAGAAATAAGCATCCCCAACCCAACACTGGATGCGTGGATCCAGAGGGGGTTAGGTGGTCCGCACCCTACCCCCCCCCATCCCCCTAAAAAATCACATGTTCTATGGGTTTCTATAGAAATAAGCATTCCCCGCCACCCGAAAATAAACAATAATACAGTTACCCCGCATCTAGTCAGACGCAACGCGGCCCGGTACAACTATTTTCTGGAATTTCAAATGTTCACAGGGGAAACACTTATGAGACTTTCTGTTTGCACCTACAAAACTCAATCCGTGACGGGGAAGTGGGCAATTACTTATTTCTAACCGATGTGCGGATCCAGAGGGGGATAGGTGGTCCGGACACCCCCCCCCCAAAAAAAAAAAATAATAAATAAATAAAAATAAATAATAACCACAAGTTTTTTAAGTTTCGTTGGAAATAAGCATTTGCCTCCCCACCCCCATCCCCGAAAAAAAAACACATGTTACCGACTGCGCCGGCCGGTAAACCTTCTGAGACTTTCAGAAAACTCAATCCGTGACAGGGAAGTGGGCAATTACTTATTTCTTACCCATGCGCGAATCCAGAGAGGGATAGGTGGTCCGGACCCCCCCCCCCCCCCCGAAAAATCACAAGTTATATAGGTTTCTATAGAAATAAGGATTTGTACCCCCCCCCAACCCCCCCCCCCCCAAAAAAAAAAAATAATAATAAAAAGTTGCACCCCCCCCCCCCCCCCCCCCCCCCCCGATAAATGTTTCGACCCTTTTGAACCGTAAAAAAATATAATATAGTTGCAAAAAACCAACAATAAACACCCTTATCAGAGTTTTTTATTTGAGTCTGGACGCCCCCGGCCCCTGTTTCTATCTGCGAGGAGAGGGTGGAGGGGGGGGGGGGGGGGGGTACTATAATATTTTCATTCATACCTAGGCTCGCACCATTTTGGGGTTCAAAATATTGAATTTCAATACCTTTGAGGGTTTTCAGAAAAATGAAAAATTTTTGGGGTATGAAGATTTTGTGGATATCTTTTGGGGTCATCACAAAATACCAAAAAGTTAACCCCAAAAATGGTCCGGGCCTACGTATGTTTGAAAATATCAGAGTACCCCCCCCCCCCTTTCTCACCCAGGTGCGAGTATGCTTGGAATTCGTGAACAATATCAGCGGACGTCATATTTTGTGTTTGGGGTCACTACACAGATAGCAAAGATACGTTGGGCCCACGTTGGTAGTCGGTGGAAATGTGGGCGTCGCCGCATACCAACCTTGTACCAACATCGAACCGACGCAACAATGTCGACCATTCTCTCATTATTAAACACCACTATATTATTACAAAATCCTCTGTGCCTGTATTCTGAATAATGTGTTTGGTGTTAAAAGAAGTTTATGTTTCCGGAGCACATGACATTGGGCCAGCATTGCGAAGGAGATTTGTTTGATTTGATTCTTACGTCCCATCAACAATCTTTCAGTTATGTAGCGACGGGTCTTCCTGGGTTGAACCGGTACTAAGCTATGATTAATGTGTCTTGCTCAAGGACTTAACGCAGTGACGCCTGCGAGGCTCGAACCCGCGGCCCCTCTGTCTCATGTTCATTAAATAAGCCAGGTTACGAGGAAAACTATCCATGCGCGGATCCAGAGGGGGCCGGGGCTCCGGGCCCAGCAAAATCACAAAGCTATAGGATTTATTTAGCAATACTCGTCTGGATCCACTTGAAAATCTCAAAGGCAAGCCAGAATTCAATGTTGGGCCATTAATTCGGCCGCTAGCGAAACGTCATTGAAATTGGCCGATGATGATACACCTTGAAAGGTATTTGGATTCTCACCATAAAAAAGTTGTTAAAGATAAATTGGACTCCCTCTTACAACACTTTCTGGGTCCGTGCATGCCTGTGTCGGGGATTTCCGATCGGATGGGGGTTACTCTGATATTTCGTAGCCTATGTGGACTGGGACCTTTTTTAAGGAGGGGGTCTAACTTTTAATTTCAATAATTTTAGGGGGTTCAGATTGAATAAATATTTTATGGGATCTATGATAAAATTGTGGATATTTTAGGGGAGGGGGCGGGATGGTCATCATTCACAGTTAGGGAGCGTGGCGAAAAAGGAACGCATGTGCGCGACCCCCGTAATATAACTTTAAAGCATGTATAATATCATGCGCGGATCCAGGAATTTTTGACAGGGGGGGGGGGGGTCCAGATTGAGACGTTTTTTAGTCCTCAGCTTATTTTACAGAGGGGGGGGGGCAATGGTTTTATTGCAGAGAAAACTATACTTTCCCAAGGATCCAGAGGGGGTCCAACATTTTCAGGGGAGGTCCATCCAAGGGGGGATCCAAATGCTAATTGCTATCACAATAACTTGTGATTTTTAGGAAGGGGGGGGGGGCTCCGGGGATCCATAGGTTTTAGTTACGCGGTGTGCATTCTTCTAAGATCATTTTAAAGCTGTTTAAAAAAGAAAAACGGGGGTCACTTAAAACCTGGAAACACATCCTACCAGTAACAAAATCCACTTTAAGGCCAATTTCCTCGGGTGTGGTACTTTCAGGGGTGGCACTCTCTTTAAACAATTGTGTTTTGCGTTGTGTTTTGCGTGTCTTTGTTGGTGTTTTTGAGAAGTTAATTCTTACCCCGGCATCCAATTTAGGTTACCTTGCACCCCCCCCAGGACAATTTTTCATGGGTGCCAAATTGTTCATTGGGACCCCCTAGATGGGAAACGAAGGTGTCCTCAAAAAAATTTTGGTTTGGGCTATGTGAAATTGCATGGTTTCTATGCCAACCCATAGCGAATTTGAGAAGGGGGGTCTGCCTATAAAATTACTCATATCTCAGCTGTTACTTATCCTAGACTACTAAACTTAATACCAAATTAAAGCTTAGACATATGCCTAATATCACCTTGTTGCATATGGAAATTATCTAATTTGCATATTCATAAATATTTATGAAAACATTAAAAATGTGTTTCACGAATGGGGGTATACGTACAAGATCAATAATATCTCAGCTGCTTTTAGTCGTAGAGTACTAAAACTTGTACTTAAATAAAGCTAAGACATAGGCCTTTCATTCCATGGTCAAATATGCGACGTACCTTATTTGCATAATTTGCATATTCATGAATATTAATAAAAACGTTAAAAAATAAGGGAAAATCATTACAAATATAAATAGGCTGATTTCATCCCAATATTGTCATTGTTGCATGTTTTAATATAATCAATGTTACAATTTGACAGGTCCAATCATCCAGTGGTCCTATATGAATATTATCTCATTTGAATATTCATGAAAATGCCTGAAAACTTTAAAAAATGAGGGAAAATCATGTAAAAACTATAAGCCTAGGGGAGGGGTTAAGGTACGATCTATCCTGCACTCCTAGGGCCTTTTAAATTCATGCCAAATTGTTCAGTGGGACAATCAGAATGTGAAGTGAAGTTCTCCTCACAAGAAATTAGGTATGGGCTACGTAAAAATGCATGGTTTCCATGGCAACCGTTTATATGATTCTCGAGATTGGGGGGTAGGCCTACAAATTCAATCATATCTAGGGTTCTACTTATCCTAGAGCACTAAAATTGGTGTCAAATTAAAGCTTAGACACATGTCTTTCTTCTTGTGGTCAGATTTGTAAATCATCTAATTTGCATATTTATGAATATTAATGAAAACCTACAAAAATGAAGTAAAATCATAAAAAAAAAAAACATAAATGAACATATTTTAGCACAAAAACATCACCAAACCACCATTGTTGCCAGTTTTTATATCCTCAGTGATTCAATTTGCTAAGTTCTTTCATCCAGTGGTCCTATATGAAATTTATCTCATGGTCCTATATGAAAATTATCTCATTTGCATATTCATGAATATTAATGTAATCTTAAAATGATGGAAAAAAGCATGGGTTAACTATAGTATGAAACAGGGGTAATCAGACCTAAATTGAACACATCAGACATTTTATTATGGGCATAAATTTGTCCAATAGGACCACTTAAATGTAAAAAAATATTGTCCTCAAAAATAAATGTTATTTGGGTTTTTGAAATTTCATGGTTTCCATGGCAACCCATTATGCCAACTGTAAAGTTTGGGGGTATACATACAAAAAATACTCATATCTTAACAACATCTCATCCTAGATTACTAAACATGGTACCAAACTAATCCCTGGACATAGTAGCTTTATTTGGTAGTTAGATATGCAAATTATCTAATATCCATATTCATGAATATTAATGAAAACTTTAGATATGAGAGATAAAATCTCAGAAAAATTAGGGGGTGTATTTATAAAATTACCAATATCTCAGCAGCTATGCGTCCGAGTGTATCAAACTTGGTGCCAAATCAATGCTTAGACATAGTACTTTTACCTTAAGTTCAGCTTTGAAAAATAGTTATCATAAATAATTATGAATTTTAATTAAAACAGAAGAAACAAATGAAAAATCGCGGAAAAATCAAGGGGGTGCACTTACAAATCTAATAATATCTCAATTGCTAAGTGCCCTAGAGTACATAAATTGGTTTTAAACTAATGCTAAGACAATAGTTTGTTTTTAACAAATCATCAAATTTTAAAACGGTCATATTATAATATTCATGAATATTGATGAAACCATGAGCATTTTGAGAATAATATTTGAAAATGAAGGGGATATACCTACAAAATTACTCATATCTCAGCAGCTTATGGCCCTTACGTAGCAAACAAGGTGCCAACTTATTGCTATGATACAGCCCTTTATCTCAATGGTTATATTTGCCAGTTGTCGCATTTACATATTCATGAAAATTAATATAAACATTAGAATAAAGAGAAAAATCGCCGAAAATGAATGGGGTATACCTACAAAATAATCAATATCTTAGCTGCTAATTGGCCTAGAGTAGCAAACAATATACTTAATTTAAGTCTATGCATAGCAGATTTACCTAGTGGGAAGATATAAGAATTAACTAATTTGTTTAATATTGATATTAATAAAAAAAACTTTAAAAATACAAGTAAAAAATGTATACAAATTGATAGCAGTGTAGTTACAAAATTTCTCATATCTCAGCTGTTATAAATTTTATACTTTTTTTCCTTTACTCAATTTTACTTAGGATTTTGCTGTTTGATATGGTACCAAGCTTGTTACTATTGGGCAATTGGAAGCCAATATATGAATCACTTTGTAGCTATACCCCCTTAATTTTCCTGTATTTTCTCTTAATCTCTCATGTTTTCATCAATATTCATGAGAATTTTAATTTGATGTGTTATGAATTGGATCATTTTGGTAAACATGTTGTGTCTATGCATTTACTTAAAATCAGGTTTGGCACTATTGGGCACTTAACTACTGAGATATGAGTAATTTTGGAAGTGCACCCCCTTGATTTTTGCGGCAATTTTTCTTTCATTTCTTCTGTTTACATTAAAAATCATGAATATTCATGATAAATATTTTTCATATTATACCTTATGGTAAAAGTACGATGTCTAAGCATTAAATTGGCACTAGGTTTGATACACTGGAACACATGGTAGGTGAAATATTTGTCATTTTATATGTACATCCCTTAATTTTTCTAAGATTTTTTCTTTAATTACAAAACTTTTCATTAATATTCATGAATATGCAAATGAGATAAATTTCATATAGGACCTCTGGATGAAAGAACTTATCAAATTGAATCACTGAGGATATAAAAACTGGCAACAATGGTGGTTTGATGATGTTTTTGTGCTGAAATATGTTCATTTATGTTTTTTTTTTATGATTTTACTTCATTTTTGTAGGTTATCATTAATATTCATAAATATGCAAATTAGATGATTTACAAATCTGACCACAAGAAGAAAGACATGTGTCTAAGCTTTAATTTGACACCAATTTTAGTGCTCTAGGATAAGTAGAACCCTAGATATGATTGAATTTGTAGGCCTACCCCCCAATCTCGAGAATCATATAAACGGTTGCCATGGAAACCATGCATTTTTACGTAGCCCATACCTAATTTCTTGTGAGGAGAACTTCATTTCACATTCGATTGTCCCACTGAACAATTTGGCATGAATTTAAAAGGCCCTAGGAGTGCAGGATAGATCGTACCTTAACCCCTCCCCTAGGCTTATAGTTTTTACATGATTTTCCCTCATTTTTTTTAAGTTTTCAGGCATTTTCATGAATATTCAAATGAGATAATATTCATATAGGACCACTGGATGATTGGACCTGTCAAATTGTAACATTGATTATATTAAAACATGCAACAATGACAATATTGGGATGAAATCAGCCTATTTATATTTGTAATGATTTTCCCTTATTTTTTAACGTTTTTATTAATATTCATGAATATGCAAATTATGCAAATAAGGTACGTCGCATATTTGACCATGGAATGAAAGGCCTATGTCTTAGCTTTATTTAAGTACAAGTTTTAGTACTCTACGACTAAAAGCAGCTGAGATATTATTGATCTTGTACGTATACCCCCATTCGTGAAACACATTTTTAATGTTTTCATAAATATTTATGAATATGCAAATTAGATAATTTCCATATGCAACAAGGTGATATTAGGCATATGTCTAAGCTTTAATTTGGTATTAAGTTTAGTAGTCTAGGATAAGTAACAGCTGAGATATGAGTAATTTTATAGGCAGACCCCCCTTCTCAAATTCGCTATGGGTTGGCATAGAAACCATGCAATTTCACATAGCCCAAACCAAAATTTTTTTGAGGACACCTTCGTTTCCCATCCAGGGGGTCCCAATGAACAATTTGGCACCCATGAAAAATTGTCCTGGGGGGGGTGCAAGGTAACCTAAATTGGATGCCGGGGTATCTCTTTTGTGGTCCAGAGAGAGGAGAGGAGCGCATCATTCTTTTAGTATTAGCACGCATCACTATCCTTGCATTTCGTTGGCACCCCTCATAAAAAAGTCTACATCTTTGATCGAGGTTCTGTAATTTCGAGTAACAGTTTCTACACATAAGGCCTAAATGAAATATATGTGTGGTTCCTGTTTCATGCCAAGAAAATTCAGGGTAGATAGGTAGGGAAATTATTAAATTTTGTTATAACATTTAACAAAGAAAATAGTGACAGAAATTGAAAAAGTGCCCATTTTTTCTCCAAAGACCATTTTATTGTTTAGGGTATATAGGGTTAAAAAAAATTAGGGTAGGTAGGCAACAGGAACCACACATATATTTCATTTAAGCCTAACGCCACTCTCTACATTAATGCCCCCATATTTCGCGAGCAATGCTTTGGCGTTGATGTCTGATCTTTTTGTGGATTCGATCCTTCGGACCTCTTGTGCGCTCTTTCCACAGACCATGCAGACACGCTCTGCAGGGTGCAGATTTTTGTTTTACGGGAGTTCTATACATTTCTATCCCATGCTGTAGCCACGATGATCCACGGATGTATTAGTTTGTCTTCCTGGTGTCTCTTGATGGTTGTGTGTCTCTTCCTTGCAGTGCCATGGGGTTGTCTGCTGTTTGTGATTGTGGTATTTCCTGATCAAACTCACATACTATTTTTAGGTAGTGAATACCCTTTAAACCTTCTTTACATGAACCACAAGACTGGTGACCTTGAAACATGGTTTGCATCATTGGATAGTAAGTGAGTATGAGCTGGCCCACCCAGTCCACTTTCTGTGCCTTTTATATAGTAAAAAATTTAATTGAATTTGGTTCACACTGGATTCATATAATACCTGGCCTATTTATGAACTTTTTCAACACCAACGCTCTTTCTGGAGCATGCGCAGGTTCTCTACTTGAAAAAATACCATATGCGGTAGAAAAAAAAATCAGGTGTGTGGGATTCGATCTCTAGACCCTTACCTCGTTAAGCTAAAGCGCTATCACTTGCGCTATTTGGACAGGTATAGTCCCTTGATTACATCAAAATCTAAGTACATTGAAAAAATTATTAAAATCGAAATTACCAATAACAGCAATATTTGAAAGGCTTCGTATCGAAAAGAAAGTGCGGCAAATCTTCTCAGTTTCCAGTACATGTTCATTTCTCATTTTGATGTGCGAAATTGACCCAGGATATAAACAGATGCTCTTTCTGGAGCATGCGCAGTCGGATGAGTGGGATTCTCTACTGGTAAAAAATTACTAGTTACCAAACGTAATATGCGTAGCGGAAGTGGAGCTTTATCAACGTGGGGAACCAATCTATACCTGACGATTATGCTTGTGAGGGCTTCAGGCAGTATATAGATAAAGGGAAAGAACAAAAAGTTTATTGGTTTGGGGAATGCTGTAACAAAAGCAACATTGTCCCACAGAATAGCTGCTATGAGTTTTGATTAAAGTAAGAGTAAGTCAATAATTTTAAGCAAGGATAGCTGTATTCGGTGAAAACATGTTATACTTCTAGATATGTATACAGCTATGGTATATTCGAACGCTACAGTAGGTGTATTCTTAGGCTACGCAGTAGCTGTATTCGTAGGCTTCCTTCGAATACAGCTATTGAGCAGCTCTATTCAAAGGTAGCCTTGTTGAACTGTAAATTTATCATTTCGTATGGTCAACGATAATAGATTTTGGGTGCTTTCTGACGTGTGAATAACTTCTGTGAAGAACTTGTGTTACTTTTTTCTCAGATACGAAGAAATCCTCATACATGTGAAAAATGATACAAAATCCTCATACATGTGAAGAATGTATTGATACTTTCTGGCATGGAAAGAATTGCTTAGTATTCATCACATCTGTGACCTGGTTTTTATTGTGCCTCCTGCAAAGGGATCATGCGTCGTCGTCGTCCGCGGCGCCACACTTTTTATTTCCGATCGAAAACTCTTGAAGGGATGCATCAATTTCATTTAAACTTTACAAAAGAGTCAAGCATTATAAAATACAGGTCAAGTTTGATAAGGGGGGGGGGTAATCCACAAAATTTTTACTGAGTTATGGCCCTTTTTGACTTAGATTTTAGCTAAATTGTCAATTTGTGGTTTCCGGTCAATAACTTTTGAAGGGATGCATCCATTTCTTTCAAATTTTAAGGAAGGGTAAAGCATAAAAAAGATACAGGTCAAGCTTGAAATTAGAGGTCATTTGCAAATTCTTGACTGAGCTATGGCCCTTTTTTGACTTAGGTTAAACCTAATGCAAAATCTATGTTGGCCTTTTTTGTGGTATAAACTTCACATTTCTCCAAACCTATAATATCTGACAACTGCCCGCTATGGACCATGATTATCAAGTGCCTGTAGATAAGCATGACAGTGATAAAAAATTACCCCACCCCCTGACCCTTTAGGTGGGGTCAAAGGTCGAATATTAAAATTTCGCTATAACTCAGTAAGTTGTCAATATTTTTACGGAAATTTCGCATTCATACAGAGGTACTAAAATACGAAACATATCAAACATGATTTTCGATCGAAGGCCTGTGTCTGTACCCCCGAGACTTAGGGAGTGGGGTCAAAAGGTCAAAATTCAACTTTTTCAGAACACTGTCATGTTGCATATCAAATTAATGAGAATCACGAATGCAGCAACGTGGTAGCAAATATTTTGCCCGCAGACCCGCCCCCACCTACACCGGTACCCCGACCCTGTGGATGGGATCAGTAGGTAAAAAATCATTTTTTTCAGTACATGGTCATGTTACTTATCAAATTGAAGAGAAATATTTTGGTCGCCCACTACCCCGCCCCCCCCCCCCACCCTAGGGATGGGGTCAGTAGGTCAAAACATTTTTTTTAAGAACATGGACATGTTGAGTATCAAATTAAAGAAAATCACGAATGCAGCTACATGGTAGCAAATATTTTGCGCGTAGACCCCCATACTCCTGACTCTGAGAATGGGGTCAGTAGGTAAAAATTCACCTTTATCAGAGCATGGTCATGGTGTATATCAAATTAAAGAGAATCACGAATGCAGCAACATAGTACTAAATATTTTGCTCGCAGACAGCCCGACCCAGGGGATGGGGCCAATAGGTCAAAATTTACCTTTTTCAGAACATGGTCACATTGAATATCAATTTAAAGGGAATCAGAAAATGCAGCAGCAAGGCAGTAAATATTTGCCCGGAGATGCCTACCCCCTCGCCCCGACTCTGGGTATGGGGTCAGTAGGTCAAAATTCAACTTTTTCAGAACATGGTCATGTTGCCTATCAAAATTAAAGAGAATCCCGAATGCAGCAACGTGGTAGTAAATATTTTGCCCGCCCCCACCTACACCCCCGACCCTGTGGATGGGATCAGTAGGTAAAAAATCATTTGTTTTCAGTACATGGTCATGGTACTTATCAAATTAAAGAGAATAACAAATGCTGCAATATTTTGCCCACAGACACCCTGCCCGCAGACGACCCTGGGGATTGAGTCACATGGTCAAAGTTCAACTTTTTCAGAACATGGTCATGTTACATATCAAAAAGATAGAATCACAAATGCAGCATCATGGTAGCAAATATTTTGCCGCAGTCATCCCCAACCCTAGGGATGGGGTCAATAGGTTAAAGTTCAACTTTTCAGAATATGGTCACGGTGCATATCAAATTAAAGAGAATCACCAATGCAGCAACATGGTAGCAGATATTTTGCCCGCATACCCCCTCCCTCAGAACCCTAGGGATGGGACAATAGGTCAAAATTCAACTTTTTCAGAACATGGTCATGTTGCATATTAAATTAAATGGAATCACGAAATGCAGCAACATGGTAGCAACTATTTTGCCTGGCCCCATGCCCCTGACCTGGCCAATAGGTCAAAAGTCAACTTTTTCAGAACATTGTCATGTTGCATATCAAATTAAAGGGAATCATGAATGCAGTAACATTGCAACACATATTTTGCTCGCAGACACGCCCCCACTCAAGGTGAACTTAGGGGTTGGAGAAATGGGATTTATGTTTTGTGATTTATAAGTTTTCTAAGGTTACCCTTTGCACGGGATATAAATTTGACATATTTGCCTTGTTTGACTTCTGTTTGGCAAGGCAACACATTCTGATCTCGGAATTCTAGAGTGAATAATTGGTACTAATTTTTCCTCCTGAAAAATTGGTACCAATTCATCTTACATGTGTAGAATTGGTACTAATTCCTCTTACATCAAAACCAAAAAATTGGTACCAGTTCCTCACGCATGAGAAGAATTGGCACCAATTCCTCACTAAGAGAAGAATTGGTACCAATAATTCACACATGTGAAGAATCTCATTTTGATATATAGTTGCCTGCGACTTCTAACTATGGAATGCGTGCCAATGTAGAATGCAGCAGCTTTGTGTGATACTTTATCGATGTGAGGAATTTGCATGATTGCCACTTGAATTTTGACTACATGCATATTTCTCTCACACATGAAAAATATTGGTATGAAATCGGTGACGTATTGGTACCAATTATTCACGCGATGTGAGAATTGGTACCAATTCATCGGCCTGAAATTTACGAAGTGTAAAAAATTACGGTTGAAAATAGCCCTACAACAACGCACCTTGTGCTCGTCAGGGTGGATTCTAGTCATAATTATAAAAACACTCACTGGCACACCACGTTGAAACTTTCCACAACCAACCCAATTCAAACAACCACGCCACGTGGCACGTAGAGGTAAAACAGTTATCTAAAATCTGTGATATACACAATTAATATATATATTATACTGTACAGTAGTCACCTTCTCTATATTATGAGATATATACTACTATAAAAACACTTTGAAATGATTAAATACTTACCTTTTGCCACAGAAAAAATCCTTTTTCGACCATAGTCAAACCTCCTATCTTCAACAGCCTCAAAGTACTAAAGGTATGGCGTAGACAGCTAAATCTCTTCTCGCAAAGAGCTTTATTGTTTAGTAGCGATATCTCTTCGCATTGCGTAAACATTTTCTTGAAAGAGTGTTAATTATGTAACAATAAACGAAAATATCAAGACAATGCGACATAAAAATAGCACATTGCAATAACTTAATGCATCGTGTCGTGTTTTTTATTCGCTTTTTCAAGTAAAACATATCGAAAAGGTTGATATTAACGCGAGAAAAAATAAAATATTTAGTGCGAAAAACAGTCTTTTTCTGACGGATTTAAGTAGCAAGTGGTGGCGTATATACGCTTCCGTAATATATATCTCATAATAACGAGATAACTAACTCGTAATAACGAGATGATTATCTCGTTATAACGAGATAAGTAACTCGTAATAACGTGATAATTATCTCGTTATAACGAGATAACTAACTCGTAATAACGAGATAACTAACTCGTAATAACGAGATAACTAACTCGAAATAACGAGATAACTAACTCGTAATAACGAGATAACTAACTCGTTAGATAACTAACTCGTTATTACGAGATAACTAGCTCGTTATTACGAGATAACTCCTTTTGCACCAGGTTTCCTGTATGTCTGCGACAGTGTCAGAGACGAGGCCCTCCCAGGGGGGGGAGTACCTGTTCCCTTGTTCCCCTGAAATAAATTGGCTTGTTCCCCTGTTCCCCGAAAATCGAAAATTTGTTTTCTTCTGTTCCCTGTTCCCCAATACTGTCTTTGTTCCCCTGTTCCCCTCAAAATTTGGCCTTTGTTCCCCTGAAATAAATACCCTTTTCCCCTGTTCCTCAAAATCCCTTGGAGGGCCTCAAAAGTATCCTTCATATGTATTAAATCCCACCCGAGGACCAGAATAATTCGTCAGAAACGAGGCTCTATCGAGTTTCTGACCAAATTATTCGGGTCCGAGGGTGAGATTTCCTTGTTACAATAAGTACATCATGGTGGATACAAATGACTGTTGCATTTTTGTCAACCCCCCGGGGGCGGGGCATTATTTAGCAGGAATTTTACCACAAATTTGATCCCGCAGTGCACGCCTTTTAGTAGGGCTTTAAAAATTGATACAAATGACTTGTGCATGATATTTGGGAGGCTTGTATAGGGGGTTTAGGGATACAGGATATTTGCCATTTCACTTCCAGGGATAAAGGATACTATCCATTTTACTTCCAGGGATATGGGATACTTGGTTCAATATTTTCGTTACTTCCAGGGATATTGAAAATTTAGGAAAATTAATCATGGGGATATTTGCCGATTTATAAGGGATATTTGCCTGTTTACTTCAAGGGATATGGGATATTTGGTACCCCCCTTTACAAGCCTCATTTGGGGAAAACTGTGTAAATAATTTGCGTCACATTATAATTGCATTTAAGTGACGTCAGAAATGTTATAACGTCATTCAACAATGTGAGAATGACGTATTTATACATAATATTTAGGTGCAGCTTAAAATTGTTATAGGGAGCGCATGTGGCTCTGTGATAGAGTGCATGACTCGAGACCGAGGGGTCGCGGGTTCGAACCTCATAGGCGTCACTGCGTTAAGGTCCTTGAGTAGACACATACATCCTAGCTTAGTACTGGTTCAACCCAGGAAGACCCGTCCCTGTTTAACTGAAAGATAGTTGATGGGACGTAAATAATCAAATCAAACAGTTTTGCCTATAGAACATCTTGTCTTGAGCGAAAAGTGGGTTATAATCCCCTCTGCCAATCGGGTTAAGACCAGTTTAGATTTCTAGGGACCTTCTCGTATTCATTGCACTGATCTGCGACTGTCTCGAACATTGTCGCAGACTTCCAGGATCCATGGTGCCAAAAAAGCATTAACTCGTAATTACGAGTTAGTTATCTCGTTATTACGAGTTAGTTATCTCGTTATTACGAGATAATTATCTCGTTATTACTGGTTAGTTATCTCGTTATTACGAGATAATTATCTCATTATTACGAGTTAGTTATCTCGTTATTACGAGTTAGTTATCGCGTTATTACCAGAAAAATATCCTGTTATTACGAGATAGCAGGGTGCCCACTCATAGTCTGAAATGAAATTCCCTGACTTTTCACTCACTTTTCCCTGACTAAAATTCATTTTCCCTGACCATTTTACCGCGCTTTCGCGCATGCCTCATCCACTTCCAGCCGTCTCATACGTACGGAAGCGTATATGCGCCACCACTTGCTACTTAAATCCGTCAGAAAAAGGCTGTTTTCTGGCGAAAATGTCAGAAATAAGTGGATTTGATGCGATATCATTTAGAATATTCAAATATATTGCGTTTAGATAGTAATTTTTATTTCAATGGTCGATCTTTTGTCGACAAACGGATTAAAGAAACAGCATGCAGGTCTTATTTTCTTGTCTGGCAATTTATTATCTCAATTGACCAAAAAAGTATGTTGCTCCTCGCAAAAAAGATACTGCTTTAAAGGAGTTGTAGCAATATTTTTGCATCTAGCTTAAAACTATTGCTTTTCGTTAGAACGTTTTGCACCTTGAAAGTAATACTTCCTGCAATAAGAAGAAATAAGAAGCGAGCTGTATAAATGTTTAGCTAAGCCAGTTGAATATGTTGTTTTGATAAAATTATATTTGGCTCTACGGGATTTTTTAAAACTTTTAACGAAATTAATGCTATTTATCAAAGAATTATACATAATTATGACGCGATCACAAAATATTTTACTTTTGATAACATAATTATCGCGTGTTGTTTTTAAATAAATTTTGTGCCAAATAAATAATAAGAAGTGCTAAAAATCTTAAAGTCTTGCTTCTAGTTATATCAGTTTTGCCAATAAATATATTGACATTATAATGAAGAAAACGCAGGTGATAGTTGTTTTCACATTTTCTCTCTTAAATATTGTGAAATAAGACGAAAGAAGATGATTGTTTTAAACGCTATGTTGATGCGATCAAGCAGTTGTAAAAATTATTTCTCTGATTTAGATCTGATCAAGCAATTGTTGAAATTATTTCTTTTAAATAAAAAAAGTACATGAAAGTAAGTAAAGGTGCAAAGATCAGGAATCGATACAATCAAGTACCACACCTGACCCCCCCCCCCCCTTAATTTAGATGTGGATCAAGACACATAGATATTTGGTTTGCATGAAAGGCCCCTAACTTATCAATGCATCATCTACCAGAACATATAATTCAAGATATAACAAGGAGATAAAGCAAAGATAAGGACTCAACAGTAAATAAAGCTGTATACAGGAGCAAAAGAAATCTAACAGGTAAACCCCGGTGGGCCTGACAAAAACAGTCAAAGCATCAGGCCCCTACCATCTCATCAATAGATAAGTCTTTAAGTCGGAACCGTCATAGAGTCTGAAGTCCCACCCACCGGCGTGCAATTAAAGAGGAAAGCAAAGTTGCCAACCGTGATTGGGTTGACCACCAAGAATGCAGTCTGTTGCAATTAGTTCAAAGACCTTGCAGAGTTGTTTCTTCAATTCTCATAAATTCCTTTCTGCATACATCAGTGTTAGCATAAACAGCGGACCAGGTCTGGGCAACAAAGGAACAGTGTCGAGTCTTATAGGTCTGCCTTGTTTGCGATCAGTCTGAGATTTAGGGAAAGTTATATGTGCGCTATGTGATGTGTCCTAACACTCCTGGACCTTCATCTATAATACTTTCGATACATAATAAGATGGGAATTATACTGCACTGTAATGAACCCGCTAACGTCTTCAGAAAGTAACTGACTATGATCAGTAAACGGCAAATCACACACTACAGCCCTGAACACTAACAATCACATGCACTTAAGAAGAAGGGTAAGTAAAGCCAAACAAGAGGATTGCAATACTAGAAAGGGCACTTAATACTACACAACAAACATGGACCACCATCAAGAATCCCGCAAACAATGGCAGTCCCAATGAACAATGAGTTAACAACAACAGAACCAACGCCTTAGAACAGGCAGCAGCCTATGCCGCAGATTTGTCTGCTATGGATGCATTCTTAGTATCACAATCATCAATTCTGTTAAGTTAGGCGAAGACAACATTTAAAAACTGTGACGATTCACTGAAACTTGTTAGATATTTTAGCCATATGGACCTGAAACTGAGGACTAAGAGAGAACAAAATAAAAAAACAAAAAGTAAAGAATATTGGGTATTGTTTGCTTTTTTACCGTCAACTAGATTTACTTGTGAAATATGAGAGTCAACCATGTGAAATATGAGAGTCAACCCCTGGTCGAAATATTGTTGTCTGAGAAACACATGACTGGATAAATACTACAAATGCATGCTATCTGTGAGATCACTTTGCTAATTAGAAATGTAATACTAGTTAACATTGGTTGTGTAAGTGATATAATTTTTAATGTTCGAATTTATCCTTCTTTTGCAAACAGTACATACACTAGCCAGTTCTCTATGTTTCTGTAGCACTCTTACGTGTAATCATCAGTTACCATCATTATAGCATATTAGTAAGTGTGCTTCACACAAGGTAAGGAAGAAAGCAAAAATCAGGAATCGATGCAATCAAATGCCAAATGTTAATGATACCGATAGCCTTGTTTAAGAAGTTTTTGAGTTAACGGCCAACAGAGAGTGCTGAAATCAGCAACACAGCAAACTGGACAAGCTGAGAAACACGAAAACAAGTAAGTGAGTATGATCAGGAAATACCACAATCATAAACTGCAGAAAAACCCATGGCACCACTAGGAAAAGCCACACAACAATCACGAGACACCAGGAAGACAAACTAAGCAAAGCAACCAGCTCTCTCTTCCCCATCAAGATGATTGCAAAACTAGAAGGGGCATAAAGTAACATACAACAAAACATAGAACAATTACAGACTCCCACAATGAGAGTAACAGTAAACAACAAGTCAACAACAGAACCACCGCCTTAGAACGGACAGCAGCCTAAGCCACTGAAGGGGAACTTATATGCATTTTACTGGTACCAAATCTTCGCCCTAGCTTCTGCTGTTGTTAAAGTACAAGAAATGTTCAGCTCGCATGGAACTATTGCAATGTATCATCATGAAGAAACACTCTAATCAAATTAACACACTACAAACCCCGCTGTCAAAGACTTTTGACTGTTACCTGTAAATGGCTTACACATGGAACATACATGTTATGATTCCAATTCAATCATTCTGTCCTGTTCACTGAGGTGTATCAGAACTACATACTGTATACATGCAATTATAAATTGATAATAAGCTACATGTTTATACAAAATAACGCTTAATAAGCTTTTGTATTATTTGTTTTGAGCATTTTGACAGCCTTCACACCACCGCATTCCATACCCTGACCAATCATCCCAGTTTGTAGGTTGTGTGTAATGTGAAACTACAACCATATGCAAAAGAATAAGTTTGCTCACGGATGAAAGCACTTCAAATATTTTTTTTATTTCTTATATAATAACAAAAGCAGAGTTTTCAGCCCATATTTCTAAATCGGCACTTGTCCAAAGAGAAAAGCATTTTTGCCGATAATTCGGGCTGTACCTACTTATCTTTCGATGGAAAAAATATCCCTTTCTTAGAAACTGTCTATGGCCATTTCTATGGGCAATTCTTCATTAAGACTGTCAGAGATCCATGTTAACTTCTTATCTTACCGCTATCAAAAACAATGTAATAAAGCACTGCGAAAAAGTTAATGGCTAGTCTGATAAGAATCTATTTTGGTCTAGTAAACATTCCGGTGAAGTATTAGATAAACTTAAAACTAGGGATTTCAATGCAGTCAGTTTGTCTACATATGCTTTGTCCACTCTTTAAACTACTTAACCTCATATTTTAGTTAATGATAAACTAACTGTTCTGCTTGAACGAAATTTCCAAAGAGAAGGCTCTCCTTACCTTGCATGAAATGACAGAAACACGTGTTTCACTGCAGAACAGCCAAATTATATCATGCACGGTCTTGTAAAAATGATTGTTTGGCTGGAATGCATATACGATTGGGGTCACTTAATTTGATAGACATGTTGTTGGGATTCCATTGCGCTCCCCAGATTGCAGATTCATTCTAATTTTGATATGAGATGGACTTTATGATGTCTCTTTCTGATGATCAACAGGCTTATATTATTCAGGGGTTTAACACTACATCCAGATATTTGGATGATATTTTAAGCATACATAATACACTTTTGACGATATATTAATTCAGATGTACTCTTCAGAGCTCCAACTTAATAAAGCTAATACCTCTGATACCAAAGCTGTGTTTTTGGACTTGCATTTTTCCGTTTCTAATGATATTGTTTCTACCAAAATTTACGATAAATATGGCGGTTTTGATAATGAAATTGTTAGTTTCCCATTTTTAGATTGTGATGTTACTCACCCTACATCATATGGGTTTTATATTTGTCAACTTATCCAATGTGCTAGAGCATCTAGTCATGATGCAGATTTCAACTCTCATAAAAATATTTAACTAATAAACTTCTTAAACAAGCCTATCTGTATCATAAACTTCGCAAATGTTTTTCTTAGTTGTATTGCCGATGCTTTGACTTGAAATCTAAACTCAATGGCAGACTTAAATCTCTGTTGCGCCAGGGTCTTTCAGAACCAGATTTTTGTAGCAACTTAGTGATACATTATAGAAAACCATTGTCATTAAGAAAATATTATCACAGTTTATCAAAATAATTTTTCAGAGATTATAAAGATTGGCGATAACATTTATGCATTTCAACAAACTGCATATGTTTGGTATTTAACCCAACAACGATTGACAACTTTGCTTTCCTCTTTGATTGGAAGTCAGCTGCTCGGACCGCAGATTCTATTATGGTTCTGACTTAAAGCCCTGTCCATATATCAAATGGTTGGTGCCTGATGCTTTGTCTGTTTTCCGGCCCATCAGCTTTTAAGTGTTGGAATGCTTTTGCTCAGGTATTCAGTTGTAAGTCCTGATCTTAGATTTATTTCTATTCTATATCTTGATTTATATATACTAGGATATGATTAAGGATAAATTATGGATATTTCATGCAAACCAAACATCCATGTCTTGATCTATATCAGAATTAAAGGCTAGGCTGGTACCGTGAAACTAGTTTAGGCCTTTAAGTAGTTTTCTTATTTACCGTTCCAAGACGGTGCTTCTTTTGTGGATCTTATTTGTGTGTTTTTGTCTTTGTCATACTGCCATGCCTCTTTTCTGCAGCCCCTGTGGTCATCTGTTGGCAAAGGGTTGACTACTTGGTTTACTTGTATGTAATGTTTTCTTGCTCTGTCACTTTCCCATATGAGGTCCTAGAGTCCTTCTAATCTTACAAGTCTTTGTATCTATTAGCTCTCTTACGTCCTATTCTGTGAATTATTGAAAAATACAATTATCCAGTCGACAACATTCTCTGTACTATCCTGTATGCAGCCAATAACACAGAGGTCCTGAAAAAAAAATCAAGCTCTCTCATGTCCGTTGAACAAATCCAACAGTTTAGTGCAGAAAAGGTTATACAGTAAAGGTGAAGGTAGATTCGTGATATAGTGTAGGCCCCTGTGTCGAAATTTGGGCTCCCGTGTGCATTTTTTGGTAAAAGTGATTCTTATCGATTTTCATCTAGAGAAATATATGCAGTGTAAGGAAAAAGATGTTTACAATTTTTTCTTGCAGTATTAACGTCACAGTGACGTCACAAAAGGGGGTACCGTCTTTTCACTTGCATCAAAGAGCTTATATGTGTTGGGATTTTTTACACAACTAAAATAATTTTAATTTATGTTTGTTGCATTGAAATGGTTAAAAACGTCTATAGAAACACTAAAACAAAAATTTGATTCAATATGGACTTCAATTTTACGTAAAATTGACGTCGATTTGACGTCAATGTGCTGGAAAAACACATTGCGTACGAAAAAGTAATTCTGGAAATTCATGTGTGTCTTGCGACTGCAATCAGATCTTAGCATGACTGTATGTTCTTGGCTAAGCTTTTTAAAATAAGTTAAGCTCTCTGATGGTTGGGGCCTTTTGCTGATACAGCGTGTTAACTACGTTACCCTACATTTTGAAACAAAATAAATGTAATCACGGTTGTTAAGGTAATACTTTAATTATTTAAATTGGACAAAGATTCATGTATCATACAAGAACATTTCATTCCTTACATATATTTTAGTTTATAAAAGCTATATGGGCCCATTGAAATGTTATTTATTTTACATTTTAAGCGACTTCCTTTAAAATCACTGAAATTCTGTTAAATAATTTTCTTTGTTAAGCTTCCTAGTTAACTTTCAGATTATGAATACACCTTCAAAAAGCCATTTAATGGTCCATTATAAAGCTGCAAACTGTTTGTTTGTATCACAAATACTTTAAGCGTTGTAAACTGTTTGTATCACAAATACTTTAAGCGTTGTAAACTGTTAAATATGATGACACTAAACAAAAGTTCATTCTTTAATTCAGCATGAAATTCAATTGGAAAACCTTTAAACACCAACTATGAGCATTCTGTTGATAAGCAAGAGTAAAAAGCCATGCTTAACTTCGTACCTGGAGTAAAATTTTAGTTTTTTTTGTATGGCATCATGTAACGTATATTACACCTTTCAAGACTGCATATACATTGCTTTATTCGGTATATTATACGTCATAGGATATCTTATTTCATCTCAAAACTGATTGTGCTTGTTGAATAGATATCATGATACCAGTCTGTCAGAAAAAGGGATTTATCAGTTTGTATTTAAGTTCCTACTAATTATCCATGCATTTTACATTTGCAAAAAATAGTATATATTTGAACTTTTTACATCTACAAAGAAATGATTTGCCCAAAATTATAGATTTTAAATTTCATAAACAAAGGAAATAATAACATTCAAGTAACAGCACTTAGAAGAATACATTTCAATTTTCTGTCAAATTTGTTAAAATAACATAATAGTACTGAACAAAATATATTATATTGCCATATGTTTATCCAAAATGTTAACATAGACGATATATAATTGAGCCCGAAAAGCTAATATATTATGTTAAGCTTAGATTTTGTGATATGCTTCTGAAGAATTCTAAGTTTAATTGAGCTACTTCTATTCAGTTAGTTAAAGTGTCTGTAATCAGTTATTGTTTAAAGTGACTGTCTCGAAATCAATTTGTATCCTGACTTTTAGCTGTGTATGCATATGGTAACGCAATACAGAAGATTTGACATTAGTTTTAGCTTATATATAGCATAGCTTTCGTTGTGCAATCAACAAAATTGTCCATCACATTAAGTAAGTACCTTGGATCACTTGCTCAACCAATAATATCTAAAGAACTGCTTTATCGATGAGAAACATTTCCCTGGAAATAGAGAAAGTTGGTTATAGTGGTTAGTTTTTCTTTAAGGCCACATTAGATATTGTCATATACAAGGAAGTAGATCAGCTGTTACTACGATACCAATTTAAATAAAGGCTTTTCAGCTAAAATTATATCAGGCCAAATTTTAACAGGTGACATTCAAGTAATTGTAAATTAGATTTTACAATAATTTTTAGAATGCTGGATAGAAATGTGAAATAATAATAAAAATGAAGTGAAGAGATTAGATCTGATTGAGTTTTTCAATACATGTTTATATACCTGATGTTAATTTCCACTAAACAGAACGTTGACAAGATAGTACAGGAACCTCGCAAACATGATAAATGTAATCATTAATAACAATGTTTTACATGTATATGTTTTCTTAAGATTAGAATGAGTTGTTAACATGCCAGGACATAGATTCAAAAGGAGCATGCACAATGCTAACAGTTCAGCATTAAGATGGCACTCTTCTCAGTATCTACATTGTTACCAATGATAGTCGCACATGCAAAGTTTAAAAATGTGCATGAACGTACGCATATCTAATTTGCCATGTTTACTTTTATTCAGTTATCTCTAAAGAAATCATTTCATTTAAATGTACAGGATACCATTATAAATCTTAGTTGTTGATTTAGCAGTGCCTCATTGTCAACTGTGTAATATATGTGTATGGTATAGTTTACGAAATGTTGAATGCAATATTTCAGATATGTTCTTTGACAGTAGCAGCAAGTATATAGATGAAAAAACATTTAAGCATCTTTACTGTAAATCATAAATAAATTATGGACTAGCAAATGCCTTGTTTAATCACTCATGATGATGCAGAGGGGCTAGCATTCTAAAAGTTGGTCCTCAACCTTCATACTTCTTTGTGTATACGAGCAGCGAAGGCTCTGGCAAGTCTAACTACACATATGCAAAGGCTCACCTGAGCCTTCACTGCTCAACACTGCGACAAGTACCAAAATCAAATAGGCTTATTCCTTTGATCTGTTCTTTCATTACTAGTAAATCTATTTTGTTTGATTTGAACTATGCAAAGAATTATTAGGCTGCAATTTAGTAGTAACGATATTGTTCACATTTGACTTGCTGAATATCAATTGATATTATCTGTAACAAATTTCCAGTGCAAGACTAATGGGTCTAATTGGTAGAATAATGCAAAAAATAATTTATAAAAAGCAATAATTTGTTGTGAGTCAGCTATTTTAGCAATGACTACAGTATACAATGTAATACGAACAATGCCTGTGGACTTTTCTAAGTGATAGACATATATATTTCAAATGTATGACTAAAATGAACCATTAGAACAAATATTGTTCTGTTTGAATCCTTCACAATAGTTTAGAACCAGGCAGAACAGATGATAAGACCTTAAAAATATCTTGTTATGCATTTTACCATCTAAAATGGTATTCTTTTATCGCCAAACTGGACATTATTTTGATATAAAGCAGTTATAATCATAGGGATAGATTTGGCGTGTGTCATACCTTTGGATAAAAATCGTTAAGTTTTTAAATCACTTCAGTTTATTTATTTTTTCAAAAGACAAGGATAAAGGATTGTTTTAAATTCTCAATATATGGTTGAATTGACCTACAATTACAGATTCTGAAAGGTTTTTATTCCTGAATGGTATCAGCATAGTAGTTGTAATTAATAGCTGGCTTAAATCTTACTTAGATATAGCTAGTCCATGCTTAATATTATTGTGTAATCTATAATATAATAAACATAATACAATATATTTCATTCAGCATTAAACATATAGCAGTGTTTATAAACTACACGATAAGTTAACATATTAATGTAGTGAAACAACACAATAATTTTCCTGAGGAGCATCTAGCGTTTCTTCTGATATGTTTGATAACTTAATATGTGTCTTTTATATATCATTTCACGAATAAAAGAGGCAAATATATCAGTGTCAGTGAGATAAAAGATATTATTCGATAAGAATTTAAGAAAATAAAATGCAGTTTACATATTTAATACAACGCAAAGACTTAAAAAATCGTTGTATGTGAATAAAGTTCAAATTTTATTCTTTTATTCATCCATTGGTTGTTGGTATTTTCCATTAATAGCAATTAATGTCAGTTAATTGGCAATAAATAGCACACTAGCTGTGTAAACTTAAAAAAGTGTTCCTTTGTAATTTAAAAATGTATTTAAAAGCAAGTAATGTTTATCACAGTAATAACAGATCCTTCGTCTTTGATAACATCATATTGCTAGCCTTTTGCTTACAATGAAAGGTTATACTGGCATGTAAGAATAAGGAGTAATTAGATAAGGTTTCAAATTATTTTACAGTAACGTAGAAAATTTTGCTATTGCGTGGTATCGCCCCAACCGCTGAAGAGTTAACATACATTATTGTGTGGCTTGTGGAATGTGGTTTAAATTAAATATTGTGTATAAAACTCCCCTAAGAGGTATTTTGGTAGTCCAATGGCTAGTGACAGTAATACATTAAATAGTTATACATTTAAAGTAACATATATAACTGTAACATCATAGTGGTGTATTGTTTAAATGCATACCGGCTGGTTCTTTCATTTAAAAATGTTTTTAGGCAAACAGAATGTCGATAAATAATAATTAGGTATAAATTGGTATTTGCAAAATAGGATTTGAAACTATAACATGGTAACGTAGCTAACATGCCTATCTAAATATAGGTCGGAGAGCTAACGTATGTTGTTTTTCAACTTAAATATTGTAGTTTTAGAAAATTATAGTGAACAACATTTTCCCTGCTATGTGGAGAGGAGGGTCTAGCTATTTGAGCGTTCACTATCACAGATTTTTTGTTGTTGTACTGACGTCACTTTTCCATGTACAGACATCATTTTTAAGTAAATGTAACCTCTTTAAAATCCAGAGACAGTGTCTATGCTCCGAAATTAACATGTCGCCAGAACAATTACCACAACTGATCAAACAGTTCATGTTTAATGCCTGCTGGAATTCATAACACTACGCTTTCAAGCCTTAAATAAGCTAAAAATGGGTACGTCACTTTGTGACGTCACTGTGACGTTAAAACGCAAAAGAAAAATTGTAAACATCTTTTTTCTTAAACAAGATACATTCTTCTACATGAAAATGTATGTTTGACACTTTTACCAAAAAATGCACACGGAATTACACAGCGGCCTACACTAATAGTTTTATGAGTCTCCTAAGTTAGGGTTAGGAAGTGAATTTTATCGTTAAGAATTATAGTTTGTTAGTTTGTTTTGTTGCTTTACGCCCCATTTCAACAGCTAAGGTCATGGCAAGACGTTCAGTAAACCTTACCACACTTTTTCCTGGGCAGGATTGAACAAGCGGTTAGCCAGTACTTCGTGTATATACTTTCGCTTGTAACTGGCAACAACCCTTCTTGAATGATTGGGCCAAACGGACAAGAAGGACACTAAAAACTATTTCATGATCAATTTCTACGAAAGTATTGGAACGGACAGTATCAAACTTGTGACCCCTTGATCTGCAGTCAGACTCGCATCTGTAGCCAGACACGCTACCAACTGCACTACGCAACCATGTGGTATGGATTATAGTTAGAAATGGTAGGTTAAAGTTGGAGGAAAGGCATGGTTTTAGGTTTAAGATCATCTATCATACCCCTACTTATCGCACTCTATCAACAACTTTCCAATACAATCATCCAATCTGTCTACCACAAATAGTCAGTTAAGTATAGTTTAGTTTATGATTCACTCAAAATAAATCCTGTCATGCCTTTCGTCTTGTCACTATGATACCTATCACTTCCACCTGGCTTTCTAGAATTACAAGACCTAACCTTCTCTCGCCACCCTCTCCATTCCTACCCTCTTAGAGGATGTATAACAAGTAGCATTGAGACTACAAGCATATATGACATTCGGGTACATTATAAACAAACAGTGGTGCCCTGACCAGGATAAAGTGTAACAGAGTCTGGTGAGTGATATCACAGAACAGTGTTCTACATGAACAAGTGAGACCAAGAAAGGAAGTTTATGTCTGGACTACTCAGCTAGCTAAAGTATAATATCTTCATCCATCTTACAGAACAATAGCTTTGTGGCCAAATGCTTCTTTGAACAAAATGTTAATTCTAACCAATAGGTATGATAGGGGGAAAATATTTGAACTAGATTTTTAATGAAGCCTTTGACCAACTATGAAATCATATATATAAGATTCTTCTCCTGTATGAATTGACCTGTCACAAGGTTTGTCTTCTGTATGAGTATATATTCTTAATAATCTTACATACAAGGTGTAGAATTGGTGCTAGATGTAGCTTTAACGGTAAGACTAGATGAGTTAAGTAGAGGTCTCACCATATTGTATCAATTTGGACAATACTATTGTGTAAGCACTTCATTAAACAAGAATCGTTGAATTTTACAATCAAAGTATGGTGTTATTTATTTGCCAATCCATAACAGGGAAAAATGCTGAACACATCAACATCTACCACTAAAATAAGCATGGTTATTCAAAACTAAGTCAGTATTCAATTATGTTTTATACTGAAACATAATTGTTGCTTATTTTATTTTGACGAATTAGGACAATATGTTTACAAGTAAGAAAATATGTTACCGTTCCTTTATTTTCATGCAATTTGGTCAACATATTCTAAACATATATGGGCATTTTTTATGTTGAAATGGTATCTTGACAAAGATCACAACGTATTAAAATTGTAATTTCAATTTTGACCAAATACAAAATATACACTTTGCAAATTTTCTAATTGGTCACCTTACATTTTTACGCTAGTTTTGAAAGTAAGATTATGTTATACAAAATTCATGCTTCTATAGACCAACCAAGACTCTGCAGGTCATTTCATTTAAAAATGACTGGTACTTCTTGCACAGATGATGCTGGAGTAAAGGTACCCTCATTTCAAAATGTCACATTTTTTCTACAATATGAAATATTCTACAGAGACGCCATCCATTTGTATTTTTGTTTGTTTGAAGATGTGTCTGACTGCCGTGATCAGAAACAAACATGCTTCAAATGATTTGCTCCAATCCTCGTTTCTGTTATGTAAAAGCATGAAGACAAACACTACCAGCAGCTAGATCATAGGAAGCAAGCTTTATGCATATAATTTTGATAGGAAGTTGGCACTGTTCTGCATGCCTTATTATCTGCGACACAGCATTGAAATTTTCAGCAATATTCATTACTACTAGATGTCAATGTTCTGCTTTAGAAATTGAAAAAAATAATGCAAAGTACAGTCAAATTGACTTTTTAGTTTTACATTCAAGCCGACAGTGCGCAGCAGCAGTGAAATGTTTGTCACCATAAAATGCATGAATCAAAGTTAAAAAGACGAAAATGTTCTGTTCTGTTCTGTTTGAACTATCTTGTTAAGATAAAATAAAATGCGTACAACAATTTGAGCACGAGTAACAAATGAATTTCAAAATACTATAAAAATATGATATTTCATAAAATGCGTAAGACATCTACTTTTGTCACAATTTCAAGTCTTTGTTGTTATTTTAAAGTCGGCTAAACCCGTTTGTTACCAACTGAAATTAAATTTGATATAAAACTTCACTCAAACCATTTTTCTTCAAAAAAGCATACTTTTGCATTTTTAACAAAAAAACGTGGATTGAGAGACAACTTTTCTGGAAGACCGCTAAACTTTTGCCCATTAAACCGCACATATCTAAGCAAAAAAAATCCAATGTTATTAGCGCTTGGTCAGAAATAATGAACTTAAAAAGTGACCAATTAGAAATTTTGTTAAGTGTACAGTTGAAATTTGGGGTACCATGACATAAAAATAAATTTTGTCCACTATCCTGATACATAACTAGAAATGTGTCCATGGGACACGGATGCCCCCGCTATTGCCAAATTCCCATAAATAGGGCATTGTCATTAACAAAGGGCCATGACTCTAATGATAATCGGTGGATTTTATCTGTAATGGAACTTTACCTGTATTTTATGATTCTATACCTGTGTATGAAATATGAATCCAATACACCAATGTATTCAAAAGATATCGCCCAGAAACCGTTTTCATACGCAGATCAAGGGCCATAACTCTGATAATAATCGGGGATTTTATCCTTTATCGAACCTGACGTGTATTTTATAGTTATATACCTGTATGTGAAATATGAATCCAATTCACCAATGTATTCAAAAGATATCGCCAGGAAAACATTTTTCATACCGAGATCAAGGGCCATAACTCTGATAATAATCAGTTGATTTTATCCGTCATCGAACTTGACCTGTATTTTATGATTATATACTGTGTATGAAATATGAATCCAATACATTACTGTTTTCAAAAGATATTGCCCAGAAACCATTTTGCATATGGAGATCAAGGGCCATAACTCTGATAATAATTGGTGGATTTTATCCGTAATCGAACGTGACCTATATTTTATGATTATATACCTGTGTATGAAACATGAATCCAATGCACCAATGTATTCAAAAGATATCGCCCGGAAACCCTTTTTCGAACGTACAGGACGTACTGACAAGGGTGATGCTATATGCCCCGCCCCCCCCATTACAAATGGCGGGGGCATAACAAAGCCATTTATAGTATCAACGAATTTATTGATGATATCGTTATTTCATAAAACATTTTGCGTCCGTTACACGATATGCCAATAACTGTAGAAATATTAATAACAGGGTATACTAAGGTGTGGTAGTGATATCATACATGACGGCTTTAATTAAAATGGAATTGCATAAAAATAGTAAGTGAGCATGATCAGGAAATACCACAATCACAAACTGCAGACAATCCCGTGGCACCGCGAGGAAGAGCCGCTCAACCATCACGAGACACCAGGAAGACAAATTAAGCAAAGCAATCAGCTCTCTCTTCCCCATCAAGATGATTGCAATACTAGAATGGACACAAAGTAACATACAACAAAACATAGAACAATTACAGACTCCCACAATGGGAATAACAATAAACAAAAAGTCAACAACAACAGAACCACCGCCTTAGAACGGACAGCAGCCTAAGCCACCGGGGGGCTTAAATGCATTTTACTGGCACCAAATCTTCGCCCTAGATTCTGCTGTTGTTGAAGTACAGGAAATGTTCAGCTCGCATGGAGGCCATCTAACTAATGCAATGTATCATCATGGAAAAACACTCTAATCAAATTACTACACCATGATGAAACAAAGAAAAGGGCTCATGACTCACAGATAGTCACAGCTAAAGAAAACCTCAAGTTGAGCCACGGTGGGTCCAGCTCAAAACTCAAATGCACCATAAATATAATAGTCATACCCACAGCGATATCAGCGTAATATTATCAAATTTCAAGCGTGGGCAGTCACCCATGTTATTTTCCCATACATTGTCATAGCCCCTTTGTGCTTTACATGTTCATTTGTTATATAATTAATTTAATGTGTATGCTATAATTCACATGTATTGCACTTAGATATGAGCGCGGATCTAAGAAAAGGGACCTAAGGCATCCCAGCAATTATTACATGATAGACATTTGAAAAACACCTAAAATAACAAATTTCACATGCTTTTATATTACCTCGAAAATGTTCCTATCGCTTGATGTAATCAAAGTAGCAAATAATTCTGATTAAATTTAAAGTTTTGTATGCTGCCTGTTGCCATGGTAACAACTAGGCCATAATACCTACAAGGATTCATAATGAAGAGTGGGCCATTTGAATTGCCTATAAAACAACTTAGAAAGTATAAATTCATACATTTTCATTTACATTTACTTTATAACATAGATAACGCTTGTGAGTACATTATATTTGTTAGATATTTTTACTTAGTCAAAAATAACCAACAAGCAACTGGAGACCAGCACCCTTGCGTCATATTAAGTTTAACGTCCTTCTTGACGTCACGTTGTAAACCGTATTACATATGTTGCTTCAAACCTCCATATATTCGTCAATATTGAAGATAACTGCTTACAATTTTTAGGAAATGCTCTTAAGAGATAGTACTTTGCAGAGACACCATGAGCTGGATTTTGATGAACACAACCATAAAGTACCTTTTGTCATATCCTGGCCCATATATCTGTACATAAATAAATCTGAATGTTAGCTCAGAAGTATTTATTCAAGGACTACCATCATCGTTTCCAGCGTAAGATGTCTTGTGAAAACCAATTGGTTATGTTCTCGCTCAATGTACTCAGCAGACTGTATGGGGCTGTGAACTATGACCACAAACAAACAGACTGTATCATCATGTTTTTCGGATCGCAGATGTGCCATAACGAAGGCACTTGTTACACGCATAATTTATCATATATTAGGTTTTATAACAGTTAAATTAGGGTGGATTTAAATCATGTCCAGCCATGTTTGCATATGATAGCGTTCCATTTCAGCAGTTTTATACAGATACGCATAGGCTCTTTTCTATTGGCCAGCTTGGCTTATTATCAGATAGAAATTTTGGGACAGGAATTCGCTATGCGAGGCAGAATGCTTAACCCAGCCAACGCCCAAACGCCACCCACTTTTCAGTCGTTTATTGATTATTCATTACTATAATGGACTGACCTTTCCAAACATTTCATCAAATAGATTGGAATGTACGACGGTTCATCAAGTATTGAGTAAACTTGGATTTTTCAGTCAAACTAGACCTTTGTCACAAGTGCTAGATGAATGCGCACATGAAAATAATTAATGGACGGGGCAATTTTAATTCATGAGATTCTTTCAAATCATTTATTAAATAATTGTGCTTACAAAAATTGGTATAGCCTTGAAAAAGGTTTATATTCTGTGGACGGCAGCATATCAAAATTGATCACTTGGTGTTGGATTGCCACCCACCTCCCAATGTAGGTAAGCCATAGTTTTTTTTTATACCTTTTGCACAGGAGTGGGTTTTGCTGGACGGCAAGTACATTGCACGGGTAATCATACATTGGAATTAATTTATGTCAAGTTCTCATTTGTTTATATTTGATCAGATCAATGATTTCATGGTTAAAACAATCTTTAGTTAGTATAGGGGAGACTATGATATTATGATAAATTAACAGCCACACCATTAGAATATAGCTTGTCATTTATTCAAATCATGAGGCTACACCAATAGAATATAGTTCTTAAGTCATTTTTTCAGTTTTTCAAATCATGAGGCAAATTCGTTTCATGACATATAGCTAAAGGTAAGATCACTTACATGTTCAAATGAGAGATCACTTTCCTATTGTTTGTATCTAGTGGAATCATCTGCCAAACTTGGTAAGATCAGTCGCCTTTCATCATTAAGAATTAATCTAGGGGCGTGATATTTCGCCTTCTGCATTAATATTCCGTAAAGGGTTGGTGTCATCCTACCCTAAGCAACAGATATGATCACTTCCATGTTCCATGGTGAGATTACCTTTCTATTGGCTGTATTTGGTAAGGTTACCTTCCAATTGGGTGAGCCCATTTACCTTATGCCTTGAATTAATCAGGTAATTATCATGCTCTATTCCATAGACAATCTTTAGTTGTTACATCGGGGATCTCCTCAAGCTTTAGTTTCAATAGTGTTTGGGGGAGCGAGAGGAGACCAGGCCACACAAATGGAATATTAATAAACTGTTATTGTGCATATATTTGTCGCTTGTGTTACTGATTATTACATTAGCATTAACCTTTATTGTTATCTTTTGATTTTTGTACATCTAACTAAATCAGAGTGCAGTCAAAACAAGAATGGTTCAATCATTTTAGCCTTTGTTAAGTGATATGCTACGATTTTGTTTCTCCTTTTCCATGCTTGGGAATTAAGGCATTTTCATTAGGGTATACCCTCTTGGGTCACCTATTCTTAGGAAGTATACTAAACCATTCAATGTGTTCAAGAGACGAGGAATGTTTCTCAATGTTTTCCAATTGCAATGCCAAATGGCGTGTCTGTTGCACACATTTATATACAAAACCTACCATTACCTCATCTGTATATGGTAGACAGTTCTCCATAATCAATAATTATGTTTTGAACTTAGCATCATCTGATCTGGTTTATTTTATACTAATTGTGGCATGCAATATGTTGGGCAGTCTGGTCGATCCTTAAAGGCTAGATTTCATGAGTACTTTATTAAGATGAAAATGCCTTAAACTTGACACTTTTATGTATTGCCATTTATACCAAACAGGCCATTCACCTAGCAAAGTTGAAAACTGAAAACATCATTTATGATCCAAATTCTTCATCTAAATTAAATATAAAAACTCGAAACTGAGTTAAATTGGATAAAATGATGGCAATTACATTTTCCATTTGGTTTTAATCATAAGATACATCTATGCCAAAAATATAATATTTCAAAAATGTCCGATTTTGATGGTCTTTCTCTTTTGAATGTAAGGAGCGTTAAGTTAGATCTCATGGTTAACGAAGAAAAAAAACAGCAATGTTTAGTGTAAATTATGTGCATAAGAAAGCATTAATACTTCTCTAAAATATCTTTCAGTTGTTTTGGATAAGGGCGGTCACCATAATTTACATTAATTTCTTATTTATTTACCTTGCTCAGTTTTATGCAAATTAGAGTTAGAGGCTAATAAATTTACAATATAGCTAACAAATCATAAAACGAAGCCCTTTTGACAAGGTGTTATGTTATGTTCAGCATTTGCTTTGTCCTTATATCGATTCTGAGGTCATCAATAAATGCCATTTTATTATAATTCCATTCATTAACAAAAGTTTGAAGTTTTTCGATTTACATAGTATCTTTAAAATAATTGAATCCTTGATTTCCTTTGTTCCAAATTTCTTCAATCATACAGAAATTCCTTAACATTAGCCATAAATAAAATAAATCTATTAGATATACTATGTATAATTTTAATAAAATCATTACCAATACCTATGTGAAAATTGATTCCAATACTATCAAAAAGCATGTAATAAAACCGCGAAAAAAAAGTATGAAAAATCTGGTAACAATCTATTTTGTTCTATTAAACATTCTGGTTAAGTAAAAGATAAATTTAAAGCACTGCGACCAGATTGTCTGCATATGATTTTTTCCACTCTTTACATTACTTACACCATATATACAATGCAACCTTTTGGTGGGACATAGGCAAATACATATGTCTATACCCAGATCAAACGACGCATACAGGAGCATCAGCTCAGGGTATTATGACCATTTAAAGGTGGTACTTCTTTCGTGGATCATTTGTATTTTTGTGTCTTATGTTTCTCATGCCTTCGCGTCTATTCATTGCTGCATTGTGTTCACCTGCTGGGAAAGGACTGACCTCTTGGCTCTTCTTGGTGATGTTTATTGTATTTTTGTTACTTTCCAATCTGGTATCCTGAGACAGGGGTGGTGCTTGATTGTATCGTTTTCTGATCAATGCTGTCCTTTTTACTTTTAAACTATTTGCTTTTAAAATACTATATCAGAAATTGAACAAAGATGAAAATACCATCCAACAACCATTGCAACGGAAATGGACTGGTCCAATCGATAGGGATGGGAAAATACATTCTGTATAAATGAGTTGACTCAAAATTTGATTTAAGATAAACTTATTGGTCTTAGTCAAAGATCTTTCCATATCACAAGTGACAAAATCTAAAGAAAACATCACACACAAAAGAGGTTAGCCCCTCCTTAGGCATGAAACACAAATAGCAAAAAAGGATCAACAAAAGAAGCACCTTCTTAGAATGGTCAGTAAAAGTTACTGGAGTGCCCAAACATGTTTGAAGGCGCCAACTGCACCCTTATTTTTGATATGGATCAAGACAAATAATGTTTGGTTTGCCTGAAAGATCCCTAACTGATCGATGTATCGTCTCTTAGTAAATATAAATCAAGATTAAAAAATAGATGAAACAAAGATAATAACTCAACAGTATATTCATCTGAATACTGAAGTAAAATAATTCCAATCGTTATATGCAGGTGGGCCCAACCACAGACACAGCATCAGGCCCTAACTCTCTCATCTTTAAATAAGTTATATCTTAATTTATCTGTTTTAGGAGATGATGCATTGATAAGTAAGGGGTCTTTCATGCAAACCAAACATCTATGTGTCTTGATCCATATTTGAATTAAGGTGAGGTTGGCGCCGTTAAACCGGTTTAAGCCCTCCAGTAAAATATTTTACTGACCGTTCCAAGGCGGTACTTCTTTTGTGGATCTTTTATTTTTTTTATTCTGTCTTGTGTTTGCTATGTCTTTGTGTGCGTCTGTTTATATGTGTTTTTGGTCACCTGCTGGGAAAGGGCTGACCTCTTGGCTCTCATTTGTGGTGTCTAACTGTGAGTTTGTCACTTTCCCATTGGTATCCTGGGTCATATATGGCACTTGATTGTATTGATTCCTGATCTTTGCACCCTTACTTACTTTAAATCAAAACCATCATAGAATCTTAGGTCAACCCGCCAGCGTTAAAATTAAAGAGGAAAGCAAAGTTGCTAACGGTGATTGGGTTTGCCACCAAGCATGCAGTCGGGCGCAATGCATTTATTTTATAACAAATCTTATAATGAGAAATCATTTTAACAAACTGCATCAAACAATTATATTGGAGTCATCAGTTTCCATTCATTAATACACTAAGTCGCCGTAAAACTCTGGTTCTGAAAAGAGATTTAAGTCCAATATTGAATTTGTATACCAAATCATAGCATCAGCGGTAAAATTTTGAAAAAGTTTTGCGAAGTTTATGAGACATATTACCTTGATGAAGAAGTTTCTGAGTTAACAGTAAACTGCGAGTGTTGAAAGCAGTAACAAAGCTAGCTCTAGCAAATCGGATGAGTTGAGAAATATAACCTCCATAGGATGTCGAGCTTGGAACATCACCATCTAAAATGGGAAATTGACAATTTCAAAATCATAATCGTCCCGCTTATCATAAATTTGGGTCAACTGTAAGTAAAAAACGAGGCTTCAGTATTAGTGGTATTGGCTTTATGAAACTGTAATTCTGCAGGGTATATTTGACTTTCCATGTCGCATTAAATTAAATTATGAGGTGAAGTAGTGTATATGTAAACAAACTGGTCACATTGGAAAATCTAGCTTAAAGTTTTTCTAATATTTCAAAGACTTTAAAGATTTATCTATAGACGGGATGGTTGGGACCTGATGCTACGTCTGTTGTCAATCCAACTGAGGTTGAACTGTTGGTTTATTTTGCTCTTGTATTCAGTTTTATGTACTGTTGAGTCCTTTTTGTTTTATTTCCTTTTTATACCTTGAGTTATATGTTCTAGGAGATAGTTCTTGGATAAGATAGGGATAGTTCATACAAACCAAACAGCTATGTGTCTTGAATCACCAAAACAAAGGGGAAGGCTGACACCGTGAAATTAGTTTAAGCTCTCCAGTAATTTTCTTTCCGATCGTTCCAAGGTAGTGATTCTTGTGTTTGTCATTGCCTTCTGTGATATATTTTAATTGCAGCCTTGTGGTCACCTGTTGGGAAAGTGTTAACATCTTCGCTCTCTTATATGGGATGGTTCTTGCGCTTTTGTCTTTTTCCCATATGGTGTCCTGTGATAAGTGAGGTACTTGATCGTATACATTCCTGATCTTTGCCCTCTCTCTTACTTTGGTGTAAATGGGGATTTTATAGTCTGGTATAGAAACGTCCTACCCCCCAAAAACAAAATATCAAAAGCATGCAATTCTATGCAAAATGTTTTTGCATTTTTGTAAAGCAGTGGTAGTGTACATTACAATTAATGGACAGTATTGTACTCCATGTGGTGGGATGGGATTAGGTGACTCAATATAAAAACGGACTGGAATGCGCGACTCACATAAATTCAAAGACAGCAAAAGTGATTTGAGAAATAAATGTTTGGACCACCAATTTTCCAATGTCTTTACAAAGAATCTCATAAAGTTGCATGAAAGTCTAAACAATAATTTAAAGTGATGCAGCCGTGGACGGGCTAATGGGGTAGAAGGAGCTAAAATATCAAGCAATTTTTCGTCAGAGGATCAATTACTTGAAAAAGTGCTTTGAGAGGCATGTATATCCCTAGCTAGTGTCCTTTCTGTCCCAGTCCAAACTCCCCCATGCCCCCCCCCCCCCAATCTAAAGACGTCCTTGATTTTGAACTCTTGCAAGTAACCATGTATCTAAAGTAGTCAAGTGGAAGTCAGTCATGCATAATACCAAATATGAATATTGTCAATGTTGGTAAAATATCTACACAAAGCAGTAAAATAAACTAGCACTTTTGAAATATGTCCAAGATTTTACCTCTAGCCCTACCCTGGGTCATAAATTACGAGGACTGATATAGCGGAGAGAAAGTCAGCCTGAAAAATGTAGGTTGTTAAATTCAAATGACTACATACAAAAGATCTTTAAGATGTCATTGACATTAAATTTGACATCAAACCCACCCCATGACAAGAACCAAAGAGTTTGAAGCTGCCCAGTCGAAGCCTGTCATAAAAGATATCAAATGCCCATAAATGTTTATTGGGGGTTAGATGAAAAATAAAAAAAAACTTTCTCAAAGGTGTCCTTGATTGTGACCTCCCCCTACCCTGGTTTAGCCCCAGGGGGTGGGCATGAATGCTTTCTAATCAATGGTTGGTAAAATATATGCATAAGTCAGAAAAAATAAAATAGCACTTTAAAGGTGACATTAATGTTGACCTCCAGCCCCACTCTGTTTAATGAACCCTAACGTGTGAGGTCACACAGAGATAGCCAGTCTTCATTAGTATCTATTGTTCAACACAAATGATTTTATAAAAGAAAACAATCTAGATTGTGTCCTCTAACCCCACCCTGGGGCATCAACCCAAGGCTCTGAATCCGTCAAGTCAAAGTCAACTATAAATGGTACCAATTGTCCACTGCATGAATGCTTTCTAACAAATGGTAGGTTAGATATCTGTGTAAGTCAGAAAAGAAACAAATCAGCTTTTAATGATGTCCTAGATTTTTACCTCCAGTCTTACCAAGGGGCAGGGACCGTTATATCTGGAAGCACGAAGAAAATGCCAATGATACAGGGTTACTATTGTCCAAATATGAATGATTTCTGATATGGGTTTACAGAGATATGTACCACTCGAGAAACTCTTACTAAAAACTTTGTCATACTTTTAAAACATGTGCTATATTTTGACCTCCAGTCTCACAGAGGGGCAAGGACCCTGTGGTCTGACGTCATGATGTAAATGTCAACCCGCCAGGTTAACTACGTTTCAAATATCAGTGCTTTCTGATCAATGGTTACTGAGATACACATCACTGGAGAAAATTTAATCAAAAACGTTGTCATTGTTAAGAACGAATGAACAAATTACCAACAGACAAACGGATTAACGGAAAGATTAAAATTATAAACCACTCGGCATAAATGTGGGAGTATAAATAGGTAAAAACTATATACGCTGTAAAATTAGTGAACTTTACATCCAATGGTATGGCATCTGAACTTTCTCTGCTACTGGTGTAGACTTTTCACTGTTTGTTATCTATGTTCTGTTTAAATGTTCTGATCCATAGGTAACTACAACAATGACAGGTTGTAATGTTCAACATGAATCCGCCCATGCATTGCTTTATTATTGAATTATGTTTAGAATATTGCTTGTACAACTATTTGAAATATTGTATCATGGGAAACTTATCCATTTCCACAAAGGACATCGGACAGCCTCCTATTCAATCTGCCCAAATTTTGACAACCTGTGGCTAGGATAATGCATATTTGACAGCAAAATAAAAATATTTTGAAAATATTGCATGATTATGCTAGGAAATTAGGGTTTAGGGGGTGGGGGTATTTTTTGTGACAAAATTTTATTTCACAGATAGTCAAAAATTCGCCGGGTATTCACCTGAATACATGAAAATATAATGTTTGGGGAATAAAACTTGAGACGAAAGTGATGCGTTTGCATAAAATTCTGGTTGAGAAGATTTCATCCTTCTTCTAAATTAGTATGCTGTCCATAACTTTTGACAATTACCTGTTGTGTATTTGACATGTTCACTGAGGTGTATCATACCTGCATACTGTATATATATATATATATATATATATATATATATATATATATATATATATATATATATATATATATATATATATATATATATATATATCAGAGTCTAGATAAACGCAATTTTGAGCTTATTTTTTCCAAATATTTTCTGAATCATCATATTTAACCTATAATTTGGTGCTTAAAAGAACCGTCTCATTGCGACGGTTCTTTTGAGTACCCACAACATATGTTTTGGTTGAGATTTAAGACAATTAATTACTTGGTACGCAATCATAACTAAAGCCCTGGATACATGCCATTGTAAATTGATATTTACCTACAGGTTTGTGCAAAATAAGATCCTAATACGTTTTTATAATAAATTGTTTTTGACCATTTTGACATCGTCCCCCCCCCCCGTGACCAATCATGCCATTTTTATATGATGTGTGAAATGTAAAACTTTAACACTATGCAAAAGGATTAGTTTGGTCACGAGGGGGGGGGGAAAGCACTTCAGTAAAACTTTTTCTATTTTCTATATGTTGAATAGCAAAAACAGGGTTTTCAACCCATATTTTTAAATAGGTACTTGTCCAATGAGAAAAACACTTTTGCGGATAATTCGAGAGTTGGACCTACTATCATTTTGATGGAAAAACTATCGTTTTCTTTGAACTTTTTTTCTGGCGATTTTTATGGGCAATCCTTCATTAAGACTGTCCGAGGTCCTTTCATTGTTCCTTCAGTGGTAAATTATCAAGATGGACAACAGATCAGTATGTATTTGTCATTCATCCTTGATAAGTTAATCCTTATAGCGCCTGCAATAATGCATCTTAAGATGGTGCCTGCTGCATTTATCAGAGATATGCAGCAGACACCATTTAAGATGCATCATTGCATGTAGATTCTACATGTACATGTACTAATAATACTGACTTATGCAAGTTGTAGACGCAGCCTGATCATTTCAGCAATTACAAAGAGCAGATGCTATTTGTTGTAATCCGCGTTAACAGGTTAATTTATTTTTTGACCCAAAACACACAAACCTTTGAATCTTAAATCTTGGCAATTCATTACCTGAAATTATTTGAAATTAGGACAACTCTACTCATGAGAATTTGTACTTAGCGTGTATCTGTGAGAAGCGAAGGGTTGGCTGAATCAGCCCAAAAAGTGCAGGCTAGCCACAGCAAGTATATCATCTTATTTTTTCAGCAGGGGGCGATGTAAAAAGGGTGTAACTTCACATCCAATGTGGTGGCAGCTGAACTGCCACTGCGAAAGTAGTAGCAAAATTGTTGCGGAGAAGTAAATGATCGTACAGACTAATATTTTGTCAGGGGATGGGGATGGCAAGATTCCTCAAAGCCATATCAGTGGCTCATCTATGGAAGTTTGTATGGGATTTCACTAAGGGTATAATTATATAGGGGTCAAACATGATTTTCTATGCATTAACCTCTGGTTGGCCCCAAAAGTGGCGCTGAAACCTGAGAGTGTAAAGCAAGGGTTTTCAGAACCCCAAGGGGCCTATAAGATGTTTATGTAGCAGTAAAGCATGTTTATACTCACTTACTATTTTTCATCACTTTTATCTGATGATTACATTAAGAAATGTATAAATGCTTGAAAATGTTATGGTTTTCTGAAGCCAGCAACAAAGACTGCCAAGAGGTTGCGTTCTATGGCATCCAATCTGGGTCTTAACAAATAACTTATGTCCCCAGTTCGGAACCCAGTTTAGAGGATTATACAATAAAGCCATTAAGTATTGAGTAATTCAACTCAAAATTATGAGAAAAGGAACAATATAAAACATATGTAGTGAAAAACTGGATTAACTCTGCAGTTAAACTGTCTTAGCCATACTGTGACCATCTTAGCCAGACCATGACTATATCAAAGTCCAATCTTTGACATTGTCTTAAAGAGACAGTGATATCAAAACTCTGATCGCTGTCCAAAGCATCACAATGCTGTGAAAAATGCAGTTGGCGTTGTTGTTGTTTTCATCAGAAACAATATACAACTAAGAAATTCGAAGTGGAAATACATCTTGCACTATTTAAACAACTAAAGCATATATTTGACATTTATAGCAGATAAAATGTTAAATTAAATTAAATTTAACTGTCTCCTTCTGTTATCCGTCGAAATTGTTTCATGATGACCTAATGGTGATTTTTTTAAATATTTGTGAAGGAGATGGGCACCAGTGGTGCAGTCGGTCCTTGTCAGTCACTGATGCTCGTACTGTGGACTCCTTATTCATCTTTATAAGGTGATTTTCATATTTGGAACAACTATTGCCTAGGGATGTAGATTGCATATGTTATTTAGGTGTAGTACTTGATTGTATCGATTGCTGATCTTTGCCCCCTTTCTTACCCATGTTTTTTTGGTCACTTATATGACCTCGGGGGCCAAATGAAAAGGTCATATAAAGTTAAATCTTCATTTTTTAGATTTAGAGTATTTTAAATATCAAAATATTTGGCACAATGAATGCTATTCAGATTACCAATATGACCTTGCAGTCAATGGTCAATGTCAGATATGCTTAGAATCTGTCTAAAACTCGTTAGTTGATCTCATTTTCCTTTTAGACTCATTGATGTTTATATCTCTCACAATAATTGCGTATGGGGTAAAGATGACAATAGGCTATGTATCACATGTATGACCTTGGATGGTCACATAATAAAAAATATCTTATGGTGGATAACGTTATTCTTAAATCCCAGACAGCCCATCCTCCGAAAAGTGTAGATGGAAAGGCACACTTTACCAACTGGTCCTATGGATTTTTTCATAGGTCCAAACAGTTTGTGTTGATAAATTGTTCGCAAAATACTAGGTATATGCTTTAAAAGAACATATATGCTAGAATATAAGCTTAGAGATGGCAATTTCCTGAATGGCGGGGAAAAGATAAATACCCTTCCTTGAACCATGTTGCGCAGTAATCAGTGCCTTTCTACTTTGGGGAAGAGAGAGTTGGCTGCTTTACTTAAATTGTCATCTTGACGTCACATTACCCTGGTTTGATATACAGTGTGTGATTGTGGCATTTACAAGTCTTACTCAATGTTTGCCTCTATAAATTAGAGTTTATGATTGTGGCATTTCCAAATCTTACTCAATGTTTGCCTCTATAAATTAGAGTTTATAACTTAAGCGTAGTTCAGAAACGGTCGTAGAATCTATTTTCAGAACTTTCTGTCATAGGACTTATTTTTAATGACTCATGACATTGACAGGAACCCCAAAGACAGTTTTTCTTAAGCCAAGGCTATATGATGCTTGTTAACTGTGTTCTTATTTCATATATCAATAAAGTACCAGAAGCATTTGTGACGTGTGAGCAAAACCATAAATTGAAGACAACCTATGTTTTTGCACAAAAAGACTTGTCACATATGCTTAGTATAGGCATTTACATAGTCTTATCAGGAGAGCCTTTGTTGCATGTAGAAAGAAAGCTAAGAATTTCAGCTAAGATAATCGCGTAACACCAAAGACTCCTGTCAGATCGTGAATGCACTGGTTGTCTGAGTCTTAACTGAATGCTTAGTGTAATGCATTAAAATCTGAACGCATACATGGCTAGAATAAAAATGGCAGTCTATTCAATGAACATTCTGAGCTCTTGGGCCCATTCAATTGAATCAACATCTATGATGTACATGGAGGGTCATTTGCATCACATGATTATAACTTCATAGAAACCATGTCTACACAATATACATCTTAGATTATTTATTTTATTTGAGCTTAAACAATGGTCAAACTATTTTTTCTCAGACCAATAATTGTTTACCGAAACCCTTCTATTTCGAAAGTTCAATAAAAAGCAACACAATATATGTTTCAAAATCTAAATCTAGTGTGCCACAACCATAGGAAATAGCTGGATCAGGGCTATACAAGCTATACTATGTTATGTACTGGTTATGAAATATTTACAATGGAGTTGAGAATGTATATTATATAACCTATACAAAATATAACCTATACCTTTATCATAGAACCGCAAAATAGATATATACGCTACATAGATGACATACAATCCTGCTGGATTTATAAGGTACTGGCTTGTTCACTAAAACTGTGCAAGCAATGCCTTTAAAAGCAATTCATTATCCTCTGATGACTGAGGAAGTAGAACCATCTCTGATACTTCAGAATCTGCTTTTCGCCCTTATATTGATAATCACAGTTATTGTATGGGACAGCACATCAATACTGATCATTACGCATATAATTGACTCATACCATTCACCCACTGTACACGATTGTACTGTGAATGTAGTCACTAGAGCAAAGTACAATGAATTAATGATGTGTAACATCTTGTGTTCCAGACTGAACGCCACTGCTGTTCTTGGCACTGATTCTGCGGCAGTTCCAGTAACGACAGAATATGTCTAAGTGATTTTGTATAACATTTGAGAGACCAAGCCATGGTGGCCGTAGCTAGCACTATAAAATGGTATCTCATCTACCAGATCTGTCTTCTAAAATGCGCATTACACAGCTCCACAATGCTTCTTTTAGCTGATTTGCAGAAGAACGACATAAAGAAAAGATTATTGATCCTGCAACTTTATCATAATGTTGATATCTTAGTAGAATTCGAATGTCTTTCACAAGCGAGTTTTCTGTGCCAGCCTCTCTTCTTATCATCCTTGGAATTCTCCTGATTTGCTTTGTGTGCTTGTAATCGTAATACAGTCCTGCCACATACTTGGGATTATTTTGGTGTTAAAAGTCTTAGCCCCAGAGTATATCCTTGGAGAACCTATCTTTAGCACCAGGAATGGGAAACTCTTATGGTAGGAGATTGTAATAACTATCCATATGTACCAAGAAATCGGAACCACGCCTACTTTGCTTGTGAATACTACAAAGTCGTTTACCATCAGGATCAATTGTCTTCAAAATACGTCTTGCTGTTTTCTGTTGTACTCTCACACCACATATTGTATCTATAAAGTTCTACAACCTTGACAAACGTAAACAAAACTGTGCAATTTCATTATTTTTGATACAGCAGCTGTGATGGAATTTTGACTTTGTCAAAAACACGAATTGTGTCTTGTTGATATTCGTTGTTGTAATGTCCTGACACCGATTGATATACAGGATGTCTGTATTGATGTAGCCTTGTTTAAAGTAGACCAAACAAAATCTGTTATACTTGTATTTTACCAGGCTCTGGAAACACTGCATCCACACTACCAATAGTAAGCACAAAGTCAATCGCCTACAAAATACAACAACAAGTTAGTAGTATCAAATAAGTCTTTGTTTTACTAATTTAAGAGTTATTTTTTTTTATTTATTATTTTATTTCAGAAACATCACATAACATGTGCAAGCACAAGTTGTATTAGCATACACAAGTATAAGCAAAATGTGAATATTAAGGTATCACAACATGGGTAAAACATGAGAAAATGTATTCATAGTATCGATGCCTCCCATCAGTCCGAGACCCTTGCACTGACAGACACTTAAATACACAGTGGATCATCGTTTAGTGGGAATCCTGTCCAACTTTGAAAATGGTAAAGATCCTGTCAGCGTGAGTGTAGCTGAACCGTTTGATGTATTTCAACCATACGTGCATAGATATTTACTTAGGCCAATCGAAAGGAATTATTATATTTTCATGACATTGACCTAATATTCGAAGTCACTAGGGTCATATACAAACGTAGCTATATGAATAAGCCTTTAAGGCACTCGCTCTTCTGAACCAATAAATAGATTCAGACCATACTGGTAAAGATATACCATTGGGAGGGCATAATGGCTGATTAAATTTTTGTGACTTTGACCTAGTTACAAGGTCGCCAGATTAATTTAAATCTATAGAATAGCCTTTTCTGTTCTGTCTTCTGGACCAATAAAAATATTAAGACTGAACCGGCACATTGTCTGTCCTGTCTTCTGAACCAATAAAAATATGTTGACTGACTCTTTCCCTGCCAAATTTCTGGGGAAACGTACTTCTCAGTGCCAAAAATATTTTGAGTAATGTCACAACAGAGGGTCAAGCTGTTTAAATAGTATAAAATCATTATTTGGTTGAATATCATGGTGAAACTTTGACTAAATATTGCACATATACTGTTTAGCATGATAGCATAATTTTCAATGGGCAGACGGATCAGGTGACCTTGACCTTGAATGACACTGATCTTATATGACCTACTTTTAATTAATTTGCCATATTTTGATCAACATATTGTAGAAAATTCCCCAAAACACTTTTTTGTAAGTAGTTGTTTTCCTTATGCAATTTATATCCTCCAAATAGTATAGTCCATATCACTTATATCACTGGAATGATTATATTCCATTATCATACCTCATCTAGGGTGAAGCTGGCAGCAGCCATTCAGCCACAATTTTCAGTAAAATTGATTTAGCTCGCTTTAAAATTGAGAAAATAACCTTTTTTACGATTTTTTTTTTGCCATTTCCTGGTATGTTTGCCAAAAACAGATCTTATGTTTAGGTTATCTCCCCTGTTTGCAATGGTATGTCACAAAATATGGTTATACACATCACTGAAACAAACCACATGTCCAAGTCGCATTAATGCGACATTGGCACTCTGCCGTTGGTCGCATATCGGCGACATTGGCAGCGAAAGAGCTGAACTGGCACAGATATAATATTGGAAGGACTTATATATAAAAATTTAATTTAATGATAACAGGGTTTCACAAAATAATTGCCATGGTGGTCATTTTGAAAAACAATCGATTTTCATATTTTATTCCCAACTTCCAGTTGTATAATGCTGGCATTTTTGTTAGTTGCATTTAGATATTATAGGGGTTCAAAGATGTAACATCAAAAATGCGATCACCATGGTGGTCATCTGTATAATGTTTCATATTGACACATCAAGCTGATATTTTTGGGCATCAGGTCATCTGGTAGTTTTTGTTCGGCCAAATGACAATATCCAATATGGCCACTATACTAGAATTAAATTTAAAACTTTTTGTCATAAATGCGGTTCTTTTAAGAACCAATAGCATATGGGGAAAATAAGATACACTTAAAATTAGGCACTGTCGTACCGAAAATGGCTACCTTCAAATTGAGATACTTGATAAGCCGATGAGTTTGAGTAGCTAAATTCGAAAAAGTGCAACTATTAAACCTATTGCATAAAATATTTATATAACGTATGTAAGCTATACTTTACACTAGAAAAGCGTACCGTCCTTCGAATCGTTAAGTGGATACCCCCTGTGCAGGGAAAGACACCCATTGTGCAGGTTAAAGAACACTGCGTTAATTTAGATATGGTTTCGTGTACGCCTTTATGACAGTTCGAACTTAAGGACTTATATATGGATGAGATGGTTGGGGCCTGACGCTTTGGCTTTTGTCAGACCCAGGGGAGTTTTACTATTGGATTTCTTTTGCTCCGGTATTCAGTTGTATGTACTGTTGAGTCCTTATGTTTGCTTTAACTCCAATTTTTAATCTTAATTTATATGATTTAGAAGAAAATTCATGGATAAGTTAGAGGTATTTCATGCAAACCAAACATCTATGTGTCTTGTTCCACATTAGAACTAAGGGGGATGGTACTGTGAAACTTGTTTAAGCCCTGCAGTAAAAATAGTTTTCCTGACCGTTCCAAGGCGGTGCTTTTTTTTGTGAATCATTTTTGTTATTTATGCATCGTGCTTGTCATGCTTTCTTGTCTGTTCATTGCAGCCTCGTGGGCAGCTGCTTGGAAATGGCTAACCTCTTGGTTTGCTTGTATGTGAATTTTTTGTGTTTTGTCAATTTTTCATGTGGTTCCCTTGGTCAAGCGTATATTGATTTATGATCTTTGCCTTCTTACGTTCTTTCATCTCGCTACCCACTGTGTGCAAAGTATACCTGACGATAATACTTGTGAGGGCTTAAGGCAGTATATAGATAAAGAGAAAGAACAAAAAGTTTATAGGTTTGGGGAATGCTGTAACCAAAGCAACATTGTCCCATTGAATAGCTGCTATGAGTTTTGATTAAAGTAAGAGTAAGTCAATAATTTTAAGCAAGGATAGCTGTATTCGATTTAAATATGTTATGCTTCTAGATATGTATACAGCTATGGTATATTCGAACGCTTCAGTAGGTGTATTCTTAGGCTACGCAGTAGCTGTATTCGTAGGCTTCCTTCGAATACAGCTACGAAGTAGCTCTATTCAAAGATAGCCTTGTTGAACTTTAAATTTATCATTTCGTATGGTCAACGATAATACATTTTGGGTGCTTTCTGACGTGTGAATATAAAATGGTTTGTATGTGTCACACCTAAGAAGAACTTGTGTTATTTTTTTCTCAGATACGAAAAATCGGCAGCAAATCCTCATACAAGTGAAAAATGGTACAAAATTCTCATACATGTGAAGAATTTATTGGTACTTTCTGGCATGGAAAGAATTGCTAAGTATTCGTCACATCTGTGACCTGGATTTTATTGTGCCTCCTGCAAAGCAAAACCGACACATAGGGAACCTGGGGATGGGGTCAATAGGTCAAAATTCAACTTTTTCAGCAGCAGCATGGTAGCAAATATTTTGCCCACAGACCCCTACCCAACTACCCCACCCCCAACCCTGGGGATTGGAGTCACTTGGTCAAAGGTCAACTTTTTCAGAACATGGTCACGTTATATATCAAATTAAAGATAATCACAAATGCAGCAACATGGTAGCAAATATTTTGCCCGCAGTCATCCCCGACGCTAAGGATGGGGTCAATAGGTTAAGGTTCAACTTTTTCAGAATATGGTCACGGTGCATATCAAATTAAAGAGAATCACGAATACAGCAACATGGTAGAAAATATTTTGCCCGCATACCCCCTCCCCCAGAACCCTAGGGATGGGACAATAGGTCAAAATTCAACTTTTTCAGAACATGGTCATGTTGCATACCAAATTAAATGGAATCACGAAATGAAGCAACATGGTAGCAAATATTTTGTCTGCAGATCCCCCCCCCCACACACACACATACACTCGCCCCTGACCGGGCTAATAGGTCAAAATTCAGCTTTTTCAGAACATGGTCATGTTGCATATCTAATTAAATGGAATCACGAAATGCAGCAACATGGTAGCAACTATTTTGCCTGCAGACCCCCATGTCCCTGACCCGGCCAATAGGTCAAAAGTCAACTTTTTCAGAACATTGTCATGTTGCATATCAAATTAAAGGGAATCATGAATGCAGCAACATGGAAACAAATATTTTGCTCGCAGACACGCCCCCACCCAAGGTGAACTTAGGGGGCTGGAGAAATGGGATTTATGTTTTGTGATTTATGAGTTTTCTAAAATTACCCTTTGCCCGGGATATAAATTTGACATATTTGCCTTGTTTGACTTCTGTTTGGCAAGACAACACATCCTTATCTCGGAATTCTTGTGTGATAATTGGTACTTATTCCTCTTTCATGTGTGAAAAATTGGTACCAATTCATCTTACATGTGTAGAATTGGTACTAATTCCTCTTACATGTAAAAAAATGGTACCAGCACCTCACGCATGAGAAGAATTGGCACCAATTCCGCACTAAGAGAAGAATTGGTACCAATAATTCACACATGTGAAGAATCTCATTTTGATATATAGTTGCCTGTGACTTCTAACTATGGAATGCATGCCAATGTAGAATGCAGCAGCTTTGTGGGGTACTTTATCGATGTGAGGAATTTGCATGATTGCAACATGAAATTTGACTACGTGCATATTTCTCTCACATATGAAAAATATTGGTATGAAATCGGTGACGTATTGGTACCATTTAATCACGCAATGTGAGAATTGGTACCAATTCTTCGCCTGAAATTTACGAAGTGTAAAAATTACGGTTGAAAATAGCCCTACAACAACACTCCCTGTGCTAGTCAAGGTGAATTCTAGTGATAATTATAAAGACACTCACTTGCACACACCGTTCACGGCGTTGAAACTTTCCACAACCAACCCAATTCAAACAACCACGCCACGTGGCACGTAGAGGCAAAACAGTTATCTAAAATCTGTGATTTACACAGTTAATATATATATTATACTGTACAGTAATCACCTTCTCTATATAATGAGATATATACTACTATAAAAACACTTTGAAATAATTAAAAACTTACCTTTTGTCACAGAAAAAACTCCTTTTTTCGACCATCGTCAGACCTCGTGTCTTCAACAGCCTCCGAGTACTAAAGGTATGGCGTAGACAGCTAAAACTCTTCTCACAAAGAGCTTTAATGAATTGTTTATTAGCGATTTCTTTTCGAATTGCGTAAACATTTTCTCGAAAGAGTAATAATTATGTAACAATACACGAAAATATCAAGACAATGCGACATAATAATAGCAAATTGCAATAACTTAATGCATCGTGTCGTGTTTTTTATTTGCTTTTTCAAGTAAAACATATCGAAAAGGTTGATATTAACGCGAGAAAAAATAAAATATTTAGCGCGAAAAACAGTCTTTTTCTGACGGATTTAAGAAGCAAGTGGTGGCGTATATACGCTTCCGTACATACGCCCGCATTTTATAAATACTGACATAAATGAAACTAAATCCTTCAAATGTATGAGTTTTATACGGAAGCGTATATGCGCCACCACTTGCTACTTAAATCCGTCAGAAAAAGACTGTTTTCTGGCGAAAATGTCAGAAATAAGTGGATTTGATGCGATAATATTTAGAATATTCAAATATATTGCGTTTAGATAGTAATTTTTATTTCAATGGTCGATCTTTTGTCGACAAACGGATTAAAGAAACAGCATGCAGGTCTTAATTTCTTGTCTGGCAATTTATTATCTCAATTGACCAAAAAAGTATGTTGCTCCTCGCAAAAAAGATACTGCTTTAAAGGAGTTGTAGCAATATTTTTGCATCTAGCTTAAAACTATTGCTTTTCGTTAGAACGTTTTGCACCTTGAAAGTAATACTTCCTGCAATAAGAAGAAATAAAAAGCGAGCTGTATAAATGTTTAGCTAAGCCAGTTGAATATGTTGTTTTGATAAAATTATATTTGGCTCTACGGGATTTTTTAAAACTTTTAACGAAATGAATGCTATTTATCAAAGAACTATACATAATTATGACGCGATCACAAAATATTTTACTTTTGATAACATAATTATCGCGTGTTGTTTTTAAATAAATTTTGTGCCAAATAAATAATAAGAAGTGCTAATAATTTTAAAGTCTTGCTTCTAGTTATATCAGTTTTGCCAATAAATATATTGACATTATAACGAAGAAAACGCAGGTGATAGTTGTTTTCACATTTTCTCTCTTAAATATTGTGAAATAAGACGAAAGAAGATGATTGTTTTAAACGCCATGTTGATGCGATCAAGCAGTTGTAAAAATTATTTCTCTGATTTAGATCTGATCAAGCAATTGTTGAAATTATTTATTTTAAATAAAAAAAAGTACATGAAAGTAAGTAAAGGTGCAAAGATCAGGAATCGATACAATCAAGTACCACACCTGACCCCCCCCCCCTTAATTTAGATGTGGATCAAGACACATAGATATTTGGTTTGCATGAAAGGCCCCTAACTTATCAATGCATCATCTACCAGAACATATAATTCAAGATATAACAAGGAGATAAAGCAAAGATAAGGACTCAACAGTAAATAAAGCTGTATACAGGAGCAAAAGAAATCTAACAGGTAAACCCCGGTGGGCCTGACAAAAACAGTCAAAGCATCAGGCCCCTACCATCTCATCAATAGATAAGTCTATAAGTCGGAACCGTCATAGAGTCTGAAGTCCCACCCACCGGCGTGCAATTAAAGAGGAAAGCAAAGTTGCCAACCGTGATTGGGTTGACCACCAAGAATGCAGTCTGTTGCAATTAGTTCAAAGACCTTGCAGAGTTGTTTCTTCAATTCTCATAAATTCCTTTCTGCATACACCAGTGTTAGCATAAACAGCGGACCAGGTCTGGGTAACAAAGGAACAGTGTCGAGTCTTATAGGTCTGCCTTGTTTGCGATCAGTCTGAGATTTAGGGAAAGTTATATGTGCGCTATGTGATATGTCCTAACACTCCTGGGTCTTCATCTATAATACTTTCGATACATAATAAGATGGGAATTATACTGCACTGTAATGAACCCGCTAACGTCTCCAGAAAGTAACTGACTATGATCAGTAAACGGCAAATCACACACTACAGCCCTGAACACTAACAATCACATGCACTTAAGAAGAAGGGTAAGTAAAGCCAAACAAGAGGATTGCAATACTAGAAAGGGCACTTAATACTACACAACAAACATGGACCACCATCAAGAATCCCGCAAACAATGGCAGTCCCAATGAACAATGAGTTAACAACAACAGAACCAACGCCTTAGAACAGGCAGCAGCCTATGCCTCAGATTTGTCTGCTATGGATGCATTCTTAGTACCACAATCATCAATTCTGTTAAGTTAGGCGAAGACAACATTTAAAAACTGTGACGATTCACTGAAACTTGTTAGATATTTTAGCCATATGGACCTGAAACTGAGGACTAAGAGAAAAAAATATTCTGAACGTACAAAACGTAAAGAATATGGGGTATTGTTTGCTTTATTACCGTCAACTAGATTTACTTGTGAAATATGAGAGTCAACCATGTGAAATATGAGAGTCAACCCCTGGTCGAAATATTGTTGTCTGAGAAACACATGACTGGATAAATACTACAAATGCATGCTATCTGTGAGATCACTTTGCTAATTAGAAATGTAATACTAGTTAACATTGGTTGTGTAAGTGATATAATTTTTAATGTTCGAATTTATCCTTCTTTTGCAAACAGTACATACACTAGCCAGTTCTCTATGTTTCTGTAGCACTCTTACGTGTAATCATCAGTTACCATCATTATAGCATATTAGTAAGTGTGCTTCACACAAGGTAAGGAAGAAAGCAAAAATCAGGAATCGATGCAATCAAATGCCAAATGTTAATGATACCGATAGCCTTGTTTAAGAAGTTTTTGAGTTAACGGCCAACAGAGAGTGCTGAAATCAGCAACACAGCAAACTGGACAAGCTGAGAAACACGAAAAAAAAAGTAAGTGAGTATGATCAGGAAATACCACAATCATAAACTGCAGACAAACCCATGGCACCACTAGGAAAAGCCACACAACAATCACGAGACACCAGGAAGACAAACTAAGCAAAGCAACCAGCTCTCTCTTCCCCATCAAGATGATTGCAAAACTAGAAGGCGCATAAAGTAACATACAACAAAACATAGAACAATTACAGACTCCCACAATGGGAGTAACAGTAAACAACAAGTCAACAACAGAACCACCGCCTTAGAACGGACAGCAGCCTAAGCCACTGGAGGGGAACTTATATGCATTTTACTGGTACCAAATCTTCGCCCTAGCTTCTGCTGTTGTTAAAGTACAAGAAATGTTCAGCTCGCATGGAACTATTGCAATGTATCATCATGAAGAAACACTCTAATCAAATTAACACACTACAAACCCCGCTGTCAAAGACTTTTGACTGTTACCTGTAAATGGCTTACACATGGATTATACATGTTATGATTCCAATTCAATCATTGTGTCCTGTTCACTGAGGTGTATCAGAACTACATACTGTATACATGCAATTATAAATTGATAATAAGCTACATGTTTATACAAAATAACGCTTAATAAGCTTTTGTATTATTTGTTTTGAGCATTTTGACAGCCTTCACACCACCGCATTCCATACCCTGACCAATCATCCCAGTTTGTAGGTTGTGTGTAATGTGAAACTACAACCATATGCAAAAGAATAAGTTTGCTCACGGATGAAAGCACTTCAAATATTTTTTTTTATTTCTTATATAATAACAAAAGCAGAGTTTTCGGCCCATATTTCTAAATCGGCACTTGTCCAATGAGAAAAGCATTTTTGCCGATAATTCGGGCTGTACCTACTTATCTTTCGATGGAAAAAATATCCCTTTCCTAGAAACTGTCTATGGCCATTTCTATGGGCAATTCTTCATTAAGACTGTCAGAGATCCATGTTAACTTCTTATCTTACCGCTATCAAAAACAATGTAATAAAGCACTGCGAAAAAGTTAATGGCTAGTCTGATAAGAATCTATTTTGGTCTAGTAAACATTCCGGTGAAGTATTAGATAAACTTAAAACTAGGGATTTCAATGCAGTCAGTTTGTCTACATATGCTTTTTCCACTCTTTAAACTACTTAACCTCATATTTTAATTAATGATAAACTAACTGTTCTGCTTGAACGAAATTTCCAAAGAGAAGGCTCTCCTTACCTTGCATGAAATGACAGAAACACGTGTTTCACTGCAGAACAGCCAAATTATATCATGCACGGTCTTGTAAAAATGATTGTTTGGTTGGAATGCATATACGATTGGGGTCACTTAATTTGATAGACATGTTGTTGGGATTCCATTGCGCTCCCCAGATTGCAGATTCATTCTAATTTTGATATGAGATGGACTTTATGATGTCTCTTTCTGATGATCAACAGGCTTATATTATTCAGGGGTTTAACACTACATCCAGATATTTGGATGATATTTTAAGCATACATAATACACTTTTGACGATATATTAATTCAGATGTACTCTTCAGAGCTCCAACTTAATAAAGCTAATACCTCTGATACCAAAGCTGTGTTTTTGGACTAGCATTTTTCCGTTTCTAATGATATTGTTTCTACCAAAATTTACGATAAATATGGCGGTTTTGATTATGAAATTGTTAGTTTCCCATTTTTAGATTGTGATGTTACTCACCCTACATCATATGGGTTTTATATTTGTCAACTTATCCAATGTGCTAGAGCATCTAGTCATGTTGCAGATTTCAACTCTCATAAAAATATTTAACTAATAAACTTCTTAAACAAGCCTATCTGTATCATAAACTTCGCAAATGTTTTTCTTAGTTGTATTGCCGATGCTTTGACTTGAAATCTAAACTCAATGGCAGACTTAAATCTCTGTTGCGCCAGGGTCTTTCAGAACCAGATTTTTGTAGCAACTTAGTGATACATTATAGAAAACCATTGTCATTAAGAAAATATTATCACAGTTTATCAAAATAATTTTTCAGAGATTATAAAGATTGGCTATAACATTTATGCATTTCAACAAACTGCATATGTTTGGTATTTAACCCAACAACGATTGACAACTTTGCTTTCCTCTTTGATTGGAAGTCAGCTGCTCGGACCTCAGATTCTATTATGGTTCTGACTTAAAGCCCTGTCCATATATCAAATGGTTGGTGCCTGATGCTTTGTCTGTTTTCCGGCCCATCGGCTTTTAAGTGTTGGATTGCTTTTGCTCAGGTATTCAGTTGTAAGTCCTGATCTTAGATTTATTTCTATTCTATATCTTGATTTATATATACTAGGATATGATTAAGGATAAATTATGGATATTTCATGCAAACCAAACATCCATGTCTTGATCTATATCAGAATTAAAGGCTAGGCTGGTACCGTGAAACTAGTTTAGGCCTATAAGTAGTTTTCTTATTTACCGTTCCAAGACGGTGCTTCTTTTGTGGATCTTATTTGTGTGTTTTTGTCTTTGTCATACTGCCATGCCTCTTTTCTGCAGCCCCTGTGGTCATCTGTTGGCAAAGGGTTGACTACTTGGTTTACTTGTATGTAACGTTTTCTTGCTCTGTCACTTTCCCATATGAGGTCCTAGAGTCTTTGTATCTATTAACTCTCTTACGTCCTATTCTGTGAATTATTGAAAAATACAATTATCCAGTCGACAACATTCTCTGTACTATCCTGTATGCAGCCAATAACACAGAGGTCCTGAAAAAAAATCAAGCTCTCTCATGTCCGTTGAACAAATCCAACAGTTTAGTGCAGAAAAGGTTATACAGTAAAGGTGAAGGTAGATTCGTGATAGTTTTATGAGTCTCCTAAGTTAGGGTAAGGAAGTGGATTTTATCGTTAAGAATTATAGTTTGTTAGTTTGTTTTGTTGCTTTACGCCCCATTTCAACAGCTAAGGTCATGGCAAGACGTTCAGTAAACCTTACCACACTTTTTCCTGGGCAGGATTGAACAAGCGGTTAGCCAGTACTTCGTGCATATACTTTCGCTTGTAACTGGCAACAACCCTTCTTGAATGATTGGGCCAAACGGACAAGAAGGACACTAGAAACTATTTCATGATCAATTTCTACGAAAGTATTGGAACGGACAGTATCAAACTTGTGACCCCTTGATCTGCAGTCAGACTCGCATCTGTAACCAGACACGCTACCAACTGCACTACGCAACCATGTAGTATGGATTATAGTTAGAAATGGTAGGTTAAAGTTGGTGGAAAGGCATGGTTTTAGGTTTAAGATCATCTATCATACCCCTACTTATCGCACTCTATCAACAACTTTCCATTACAATCATCCAATCTGTCTACCACAAATAGTCAGTTAAGTATAGTTTAGTTTATGATTCACTCAAAATAAATCCTGTCATGCCTTTCGTCTTGTCACTATGATACCTATCACTTCCACCTGGCTTTCTAGAATTACAAGACCTAACCTTCTCTCGCCACCCTCTCCATTCCTACCCTCTTAGAGGATGTATAACAAGTAGCATTGAGACTACAAGCATATATGACATTCGGGTACATTATAAACAAACAGTGGTGCCCTGACCAGGATAAAGTGTAACAGAGTCTGGTGAGTGATATCACAGAACCGTGTTCTACATGAACAAGTGAGACCAAGAAACGAAGTTGTATGTCTGGACTACGCAGCTAGCTAAAGTATAATATCTTCATCCATCTTACAGAACAATAGCTTTGTGGCCAAATGCTTCTTTGAACAAAATGTTAATTCTAACCAATAGGTATGATAGGGGGAAAATATTTGAACTGGATTTTTAATGAAGCCTTTGACCAACTATGAAATCATATATATAAGATTCTTCTCCTGTATGAATTGACATGCCACAAGGTTTGTCTTCTGTATGAGTATATATTCTTAATAATCTTACATACAAGGTGTAGAATTGGTGCTAGATGTAGCTTTAACGGTAGAAACTAGATGAGTTAAGTAGAGGTCTCACCATATTGTATCAATTTGGACAATACTATTGTGTAAGCACTTCATTAAACAAGAATCGTTGAATTTTACAATCAAAGTATGGTGTTATTTATTTGCCAATCCATAACAGGGAAAAATGCTGAACACATCAACATCTACCACTAAAATAAGCATGGTTATTCAAAACTAAGTCAGTATTCAATTATGTTTTATACTGAAACATAATTGTTGCTTATTTTTATTTTGACGAATTAGGACAATATGTTTACAAGTAAGAAAATATGTTACCTTTCCTTTATTTTCATGCAATTTGGTCAACATATTCTAAACATATATGGGCATTTTTTATGTTGAAATGGTATCTTGACAAAGATCACAACGTATTAAAATTGTAATTTCAATTTTGACCAAATACAAAATATACACTTTGCAAATTTTCTAATTGGTCACCTTACATTTTTACGCTAGTTTTGAAAGTAAGATTATGTTATACAAAATTCATGCTTCTATAGACCAACCAAGACTCTGCAGGTCATTTCATTTAAAAATGACTGGTACTTCTTGCACAGATGATGCTGGAGTAAAGGTACCCTCATTTCAAAATGTCACATTTTTTCTACAATATGAAATATTCTACAGAGACGCCATCCATTTGTATTTTTGTTTGTTTGAAGATGTGTCTGACTGCCGTGATCAGAAACAAACATGCTTCAAATGATTTGCTCCAATCCTCGTTTCTGTTATGTAAAAGCATGAAGACAAACACTACCAGCAGCTAGATCATAGGAATCAAGCTTTATGCATATAATTTTGATAGGAAGTTGGCACTGTTCTGCATGCCTTATTATCTGCGACACAGCATTGAAATTTTCAGCGAGTTTTCATTACTACTAGATGTCACTGTTCTGCTTTAGAAATTGAAAAAAATAATGCAAAGTACAGTTAAATTGACTTTTTAGTTTTACATTCAAGCCGACAGTGCGCAGCAGCAGTGAAATGTTTGTCACCATAAAATGCATGAATCAAAGTTAAAAAGACGAAAATGTTCTGTTCTGTTCTGTTTGAACTATCTTGTTAAGATAAAATAAAATGCGTACAACAATTTGAGCACGAGCAACAAATGAATTTCAAAATACTATAAAAATATGATATTTCATAAAATGCGTAAGACATCTACTTTTGTCACAATTTCAAGTCTTTTTTTGTTGTTATTATAAAGTCGGCTAAACCCGTTTGTTACCAACTGAAATTAAATTTGATATAAAACTTCACTCAAACCATTTTTCTTCAAAAAAGCATACTTTTGCATTTTTAACAAAAACAAACGTGGATTGAGAGACAACTTTTCTGGAAGACCGCTAAACTTTTGCCCATTAAACCGCACATATCTAAGCAAAATAAAAAAAACATCCAATGTTATTAGCGCTTGGTCAGAAATAATGAACTTAACAAGTGACCAATTAGAAATTTTGTTAAGTGAACAGTTGAAATTTGGGGTTCCATGACATAAAAATAAATTTTGTCCACTATCCTGATACATAACTAGGAATGTGTCCATGGGACACGGATGCCCCCGCTATTGCCAAATTCCCATAAATAGGGCATTGTCATTAACAAAGGGCCATGACTCTAATAATAATCGGTGGATTTTATCCCTAATGGAACTTTACCTGTATTTCATGATTCTATACCTGTGTATGAAATATGAATCCAATACACCAATGTATTCAAAAGATATCGCCCAGAAACCGTTTTCATACGCAGATCAAGGGCCATAACTCTGATAATAATCGGGGATTTTATCCTTTATCGAACCTGACGTGTATTTTATTGTTATATACCTGTATGTGAAATATGAATCCAATTCACCAATGTATTCAAAAGATATCGCCAGGAAAACATTTTTCATACCGAGATCAAGGGCCATAACTCTGATAATAATCAGTTGATTTTATCCGTCATCGAACTTGACCTGTATTTTATGATTATATACTGTGTATGATATATGAATCCAATACATTACTGTTTTCAAAAGATATTGCCCAGAAACCATTTTGCACATGGAGATCAAGGGCCATAACTCTGATAATAATTGGTGGATTTTATCCGTAATCGAACGTGACCTATATTTTATGATTATATACCTGTGTATGAAACATGAATCCAATGCACCAATGTATTCAAAAGATATCGCCCGGAAACCCTTTTTCGTACGTACAGGACGTACTGACAAGGGTGATGCTATATGCCCCGCCCCCCCATTACAAATGGCGGGGGCATAACAAAGCCATTTATAGTATCAACGAATTTATTGATGATATCGTTATTTCATAAAACATTTTGCGTCCGTTACACGATATGCCAATAACTGTAGAAATATTAATAACAGGGTATACTAAGGTGTGGTAGTGATATCATACATGACGGCTTTAATTAAAATGGAATTGCAAAAAAATAGTAAGTGAGCATGATCAGAAAAAACCACAATCACAAACTGCAGACAATCCCGTGGCACCGCGAGGAAGAGCCGATCAACCATCACGAGACACCAGGAAGACAAATTAAGCAAAGCAATCAGCTCTCTCTTCCCCATCAAGATGATTGCAATACTAGAATGGACACAAAGTAACATACAACAAAACATAGAACAATTACAGACTCCCACAATGGGAATAACAATAAACAAAAAGTCAACAACAACAGAACCACCGCCTTAGAACGGACAGCAGCCTAAGCCACCGGGGGGCTTAAATGCATTTTACTGGCACCAAATCTTCGCCCTAGATTCTGCTGTTGTTGAAGTACAGGAAATGTTCAGCTCGCATGGAGGCCATCTAACTAATGCAATGTATCATCATGGAAAAACACTCTAATCAAATTACTACACCATGATGAAACAAAGAAAAGGGCTCATGACTCACAGATAGTCACAGCTAAAGAAAACCTCAAGTTGAGCCACGGTGGGTCCAGCTCAAAACTCAAATGCACCATAAATATAATAGTCATACCCACAGCGATATCAGCGTAATATTATCAAATTTCAAGCGTGAGCAGTCACCCATGTTATTTTCCCATACATTGTCATAGCCCCTTTGTGCTTTACATGTTCATTTGTTATATAATTAATTTAATGTGTATGCTATAATTCACATGTATTGCACTTAGATATGAGCGCGGATCTAAGAAAAGGGACCTAAGGCATCCCAGCAATTATTACATGATAGACATTTGAAAAACACCTAAAATAACAAATTTCACATGCTTTTATATTACCTCAAAAATGTTCCTATCGCTTGATGTAATCAAAGTAGCAAATAATTCTGATTAAATTTAAAGTTTTGTATGCTGCTTGTTGCCATGGTAACAACTAGGCCATAATACCTACAAGGATTCATAATGAAGAGTGGGCCATTTTAATTGCCTATAAAACAACTTAGAAAGTATAAATTCATACATTTTCATTTACATTTACTTTATAACATAGATAACGCTTGTGAGTACATTATATTTGTTAGATAGTTTTACTTAGTCAAAAATAACCAACAAGCAACTGGAGACCAGCACCCTTGCGTCATATTAAGTTTAACGTCCTTCTTGACGTCACGTTGTAAACCGTATTACATATGTTGCTTCAAACCTCCATATATTCGTCAATATTGAAGATAACTGCTTACAATTTTTAGGAAATGCTCTTAAGAGATAGTACTTTGCAGAGACACCATGAGCTAGATTTTGATGAACACAACCATAAAGTACCTTTTGTCATATCCTGGCCCATATATCTGTACATAAATAAATCTGAATGTTAGCTCAGAAGTATTTATTCAAGGACTACCATCATCGTTTCCAGCGTAAGAGGTCTTACGAAAACCAATTGGTTAAGTTCGTGCTCAATGTACTCAGCAGACTGTATGGGGCTGTGAACTATGACCACAAACAAACAGACTGTATCATCATGTTTTTCGGATCGCAGACGTGCCATAACGAAGGCACTTGTTACACGCATAATTTATCATATATTAGGTTTTATAACAGTTAAATTAGGGTGGATTTAAATCATGTCCAGCCAACTTTGCATATGATAGCGTTCCATTTCAGCAGGTTTATACAGATACGCATAGGCTCTTTTCTATTGGCCAGCTTGGCTAATTATCAGATAGAAATTTTGGGACAGGAATTCGCTATGCGAGGCAGAATGCTTAATCCAGCAAACGCCCAAACGCCACCCACTTTTCAGTCGTTTATTGATTATTCATTACTATAATGGACTGACCTTTCCAAACATTTCATCAAATAGATTGGAATGTACGACGGTTCATCCAGTATTGAGTAAACTTGGATTTTTCAGTCAAACTAGACCTTTGTCACAAGTGCTAGATGAGTGCGCACATGAAAATAATTAATGGACGGGGCAATTTTAATTCATGAGATTCTTTCAAATCATTTATTAAATAATTGTGCTTACAAAAATTGGTATAGCCTTGAAAAAGGTTTATATTCTGTGGACGGCAGCATATCAAAATTGATCACTTGGTGTTGGATTGCCACCCACCTCCCAATGTAGGTAAGCCACAGTTTTTTTTATACCTTTTGCACTGGAGTGGGTTTTGCTGGACGGCAAGTACATTGCACGGGTAATCATACATTGGAATTAATTTATGTCAAGTTCTCATTTGTTTATATTTGATCAGATCAATGATTTCATGGTTAAAACAATCTTTAGTTAGTATAGGGGAGACTATGATATTATGATAAATTAACAGCCACACCATTAGAATATAGCTTGTCATTTATTCAAATCATGAGGCTACACCAATAGAATATAGTTCTTAAGTCCTTTTTCAGTTTTTCAAATCATGAGGCAAATTCGTTTCATGACATATAGCTAAAGGTAAGATGACTTACATGTTCAAATGAGAGATCACTTTCCTATTGTTTGTATCTAGTGGAATCATCTGCCAAACTTGGTAAGATCAGTCGCCTTTCATCATTAAGAATTAATCTAGGGGCGTGATATTTCGCCTTCTGCATTAATATTCCGTAAAGGGTTGGTGTCATCCTACCCTAAGCAACAGATATGATCACTTCCATGTTCCATGGTGAGATTACCTTTCTATTGGTTGTATTTGGTAAGGTTACCTTCCAATTGGGTGAGCCCATTTACCTTATGCCTTGAATTAATCAGGTAATTATCATGCTCTATTCCATAGACAATCTTTAGTTGTTACTTCGGGGATCTCCTCAAGCTTTATTTTCAATAGTGTTTGGGGGAGTGAGAGGAGACCAGGCCACACAAATGGAATATTAATAAACTGTTATTGTGCATATATTTGTCGCTTGTGTTACTGATTATTACATTAGCATTAACCTTTATTGTTATCTTTTGATTTTTGTACATCTAACTTAATCAGAGTGCAGTCAAAACAAGAATGGTTCAATCATTTTAGCCTTTGTTAAGTGATATGCTACGATTTTGTTTCTCCTTTTCCATGCTTGGGAATTAAGGCATTTTCATTAGGGTATACCCTCTTGGGTCACCTATTCTTAGGAAGTATACTAAACCATTCAATGTGTTCAAGAGACGAGGAATGTTTCTCAATGTTTTCCAATTGCAATGCCAAATGGCGTGTCTGTTGCACACATTTATATACAAAACCCTCCATTACCTCATCTGTATATGGTAGACAGTTCTCCATAATCAATAATTATGTTTTGAACTTAGCATCATCTGATCTGGTTTATTTTATACTAATTGTGGCATGCAATATGTTGGGCAGTCTGGTCGATCCTTAAAGGCTAGATTTCATGAGTACTTTATTAAGATGAAAATGCCTTAAACTTAACACTTTTATGTATTGCCATTTATACCAAACAGGCCATTCACCTAGCAAAGTTGAAAACTGAAAACATCATTTATGATCCAAATTCTTCATCTAAATTAAATATAAAAACTCGAAACTGAGTTAAATTGGATAAAATGATGGCAATTACATTTTCCATTTGGTTTTAATCATAAGATACATCTATGCCAAAAATATAATATTTCAAAAATGTCCGATTTTGATGTTCTTTCTCTTTTGAATGTAAGAAGCGTTAAGTTAGATCTCATGGTTAACGAAGAAAAAAACAGCAATGTTTAGTGTAAATTATGTGCATAAGAAAGCATTAATACTTCTCTAAAATATCTTTCAGTTGTTTTGGATAAGGGCGGTCACCATAATTTACATTAATTTCTTAGTTATTTACCTTGCTCAGTTTTATGCAATTTAGAGTTAGAGGCTAATAAATTTACAATATAGCTAACAAATCATAAAACGAAGCCCTTTTGACAAGGTGTTATGTTATGTTCAGCATTTGCTTTGTCCTTATATCGATTCTGAGGTCATCAATAAATGCCATTTTATTATAATTCCATTCATTAACAAAAGTTTGAAGTTTTTCAATTTACATAGTATCTTTAAAATAATTGAATCCTTGATTTCCTTTGTTCCAAATTTCTTTAATCATACAGAAATTCCTTAACATTAGCCATAAATAAAATAAATCTATTAGATATACTATGTATAATTTTAATAAAATCATTACCAATAACTATGTGAAAATTGATTCCAATACTATCAAAAAGCATGTAATAAAACCGCGAAAAAAAGTATGAAAGATCTGGTAACAATCTATTTTGTTCTATTAAACATTCTGGTTAAGTAAAAGATAAATTTAAAGCACTGCGACCAGATTGTCTGCATATGATTTTTTCCACTCTTTACATTACTTACACCATATATACAATGCAACCTTTTGGTGGGACATAGGCAAATACCTATGTCTATACCCAGATCAAACGACGCATACAGGAGCATCAGCTCAGGGTATTATGACCATTCAAAGGTGGTACTACTTTCGTGGATCATTTGTATTTTTGTGTCTTATGTTTCTCATGCTTTCGCGTCTATTCATTGCTGCATTGTGTTCACCTGCTGGGAAAGGACTGACCTCTTGGCTCTTCTTGGTGATGTTTATTGTATTTTTGTTACTTTCCAATCTGGTATCCTGAGACAGGTGTGGTGCTTGATTGTATCGTTTTCTGATCAATGCTGTCCTTTTTACTTTTAAACTATTTGCTTACAAAATACTATATCAGAAATTGAACAAAGATGAAAATACCATCCAACAACCATTGCAACGGAAATGGACTGGTCCAATCGATAGGGTTGGGAAAATACATTCTGTATAAATGAGTTGACTCAAAATTTGATTTAAGATATACTTATTGGTCTTAGTCAAAGATCTTTCCATATGACAAGTGACAAAAACTAAAGAAAACATCACACACAAAAGAGGTTAGCCCCTCCTTAGGCATGAAACACAAATAGCAAAAAAGGATCAGCAAAAGAAGCACCTTCTTAGAATGGTCAGTAAAAGTTACTGGAACCCCAAACATGTTTGAAGGCGCCAACTGCACCCTTATTTTTGATATGGATCAAGACAAATAATGTTTGGTTTGCGTGAAAGATCCCTAACTGATCGATGTATCGTCTCTTAGTAAATATAAATCAAGATTAAAAAATAGATGAAACAAAGATAATAACTCAACAGTATATTGATCTGAATACTGAAGTAAAATAATTCAAATCGTTATATGCAGGTGGGCCCAACCACAGACACAGCATCAGGCCCTAACTCTCTCATCTTTAAATAAGTTATATCTTAATTTATCTGTTTTAGGAGATGATGCATTGATAAGTAAGGGGTCTTTCATGCAAACCAAACATCTATGTGTCTTGATCCATATTTGAATTAAGGTGAGGTTGGCGCCGTTAAACCGGTTTAAGCCCTCCAGTAAAATATTTTACTGACCGTTCCAAGGCGGTACTTCTTTTGTGAATCTTTTATTTTTTTTATTCTGTCTTGTGTTTGCTATGTCTTTGTGTGCGTCTGTTTATATGTGTTTTTGGTCACCTGCTGGGAAAGGGCTGACCTCTTGGCTCTCATTTGTGGTGTCTAACTGTGAGTTTGTCACTTTCCCATTGGTATCCTGGGTCATATATGGTACTTGATTGTATTGATTCCTGATCTTTGCACCCTTACTTACTTTAAATCAAAACCATCATAGAAACTTAGGTCAACCCGCCAGCGTTAAAATTAAAGAGGAAAGCAAAGTTGCTAACGGTGATTGGGTTTGCCACCAAGCATGCAGTCGGGCGCAATGCATTTATTTTATAACAAATCTTATAATGAGAAATCATTTTAACAAACTGCATCAAACAATTATTGGAGTCATCAGTTTCCATTCATTAATGGTAGAGCAAAAATGTGGCAAAAAGTCGCTTAGTTAAGGCCGAACCCCTCCCCACCTGTAAAATGGAAAATGATTGTATGAATGATACAGCAAGATGTTGTAGTTTGTTGGATCGCCGGAATTACTTTTTCAAAGAGGGGCAGTAGTGTTAAAAATTGGTGAAAACTTCATTTTTAGAAACGAAATTGCGAATTTCAGAAATCCATTGTAGCAGCAGATACTTGAAACCAGGAAAGAAATACTGAAAAATGATTACTGAGTCTTATATAACCACACCCTGAGTTTATCATGAAGTAAAAGTCAGAAATAGAATGACTATATTTTTGGGTTAAAATCAGTGTTTTTATAAAAAAGAAATCCATTTTTTTGTAATCTGACTGATAAAGTTTTTAAAATTTATAGTGATTATTTATCTTGTTTTAAATTTGATGCTGTACTATTGAACTTAATACATGTTGTCGTATATACATATAAAGACCTGCCAAAATATTTTTGTTTTTTTGCAACAAAACCCGCAATTTTCATATCCAGGTTTATTTTGGGAAATGCAAGTATTGCTATTACTTGTATATCTAGGCATTGCCATATGAAGAAACTGACGTGCATATAATGAACATTTCAAATGAAAACATCATTTATCATGGACTGTGATATCATATCAAGTATTGACACACAATAGGATGAGGGCCAAGTGATCCTGAATCGCTCACCTGAGTTTTTTTAAACTTCTTATATATAGGTATCTATTGGAAATTGGTCATGCTCCTGGTGATCCACCTGGTGGTGCCATTTTTGACCACAAGGTCACAGTTTGAACAAATTTAAATATGGTCCACTGGGTGATGCTACATACCACATATCTAGACCCAGTGGTTTCAGACAGGAGGGTTTTCTTTATGATTTCATTATGTTGGTCAATGTAAATTCTGACACCCAGGATGAGGCCATTTTGACAGCAATTTGAACAAATTCGGTAGAGTACCACTGCTGTTACATACAAATTAATACCAAATATCAAAACTTTAGGCCTGACAAGAATTTTTTAATGTTTTCTATATATAATAAAACATATCAAAGGGGCAAAAATCTGGCAAATTATAAATAGCTTAGTTTAGGCGGAACCCCTTTCCACCAGCAAAATAGGATTGTGATATATCAATGGGAAGCTTATTAACTGTTTATTATGAAACCAGCAAAAATAGTTTTCAGAGCAGGGCCAGTGTCTCTTTATTGGGCTTTGAAGAGGGACACCCTCTTTCAAGGAAATGCAATATCGAAAATAAGCAAAACTTTTCTTTGTGAAAAATGCAAATAAATACAAATAATTTCAATTTTTTTAAAACAATAGTGTCGTATATTTAGCCAAATAAGCTATGCATTAAACATCCAGGCCTGTGTTAATGTATATGACTGTAACATATGCAGAATGTAAGTACCTGATGTATCATTCTAACATCATTATTTATTACAATTCCTTTTAATTTATGTTCGCCCTTTACACGGAGTGCCAGTGCATATGATTTGAAAGCATTCCAAATCAAGTGTGGTCTTATATCCATCAATGACTAAAACAATAGTATATTTTGCCTTTTGTTGAAATTAGTGCACTGTCCATTGTCTTCCTAAATCTGCTTCTCGTATAAGTAACTTTGGTAGTGCTACAACAAGTACTTGTCATTTGACTCTATGCCTCAATGTTTAAATTTGGCACAGATTCCCACATCGGAGTCAAAGGTCAAGGTCAAATTTACTTAAAGTCTGTAATAGGACTCTACTTTTATTTCTGATAGAGGGTGGTCATATATGGCACACTGATTGTCTATGGTGTGTGGATTTTAATATAGGTTTCTGATCACTGCAATGGCATTTGAGTCAAAGGTCAATGTCAAATATACTTACCATCAGTTTATGGCTTGTTACTGGAACTCTTCTTTCATTTTTTGACCGAGGGTATTTATTCTTAGCACAATTATTGCTGATTGTGTGTAAATTACAAAGAAAGTTACAGATCACCGCTATGACCTGGGGTTAAAGGTTAATTAGAATCTGTCTTACACGTGTATGTTTTCGACAAAGGTGCTTCATATTTTGTATTGTATAATAATTGCCAATATGACATTTGGGTCAAAGGGAAAGGTCACAATAATTTAGTTCTGGTTGTATCGCTTGTTAAGCAAATATATCTTACACGTTTTGTTGTAGACGATTTATATTTTACACACTGATTGCCTAATGTATGAATAGATCAATAATGGTTTATGACTGTTGAGATGAATATCAATTGAAAGTTCAAGGTCAAACTATTTAAAAACCTAAATATCTAAACCCTCAAAGTGGTAATACTTTCTAATGTGTTTATGACTCTCCCTATGTGCTATATCGGGCAGACCAGAGGCTTGTCATAATGAGGGGATTATGAACTCCATGTATGTGCTTATAAAGTGATCCCTTAATAAAGGGTTTAGGTATTTTCTGATAAAATATTTATATTTATTTTGGTGAACCTAAACAGGAGGTAAGTCCCCTCTTGGTGCTCCCTTAGTCCAGTGAGATATTGAAATTCACTTAGACACTTAGACGTGTAATAATCTATCCATTTTCAGTTTATCTACTGTTGACCCTCAAAAAGAAAAATAAAGGCATTTAAACGACACGTATACCTATATGGCTTGTAACGCATACAAATTTAAAAGATATAAGTGTTCCATATTTGTGTCACTGGCTGTCTGTGGCTTTTAGATGAGAAAAACTGATTCAGATTGTTGATACGACCTTGGAGACACAGATCAATGTAAATAAATTCATACTGTGTGGTACTTAACGTAATTGCTGATACAGGAATTGGAATGCGCCCCTCCCCATTAATTGACGCTACTCTACTTGTGTTTTGTCATTGAGTGTGCTTCTTTCTTTGCATCTAAGGAAATCTCCTCCTAAACTACTAGATGGATCTTAATCAAACTTGGCAGGAACTATTCTTATATGGACCTCCTTAATAGTTTTTCAAATGACTTCAGTCCGTTGCATATCTAGGTCAGATGGGTTTAAAATACATTGTCAAAATGAAATACCACAGCAACTAGAATCTTGATATTTGGTATGTAACAAAATCCAGTAGACCTCTACCAAGTTTGCTCAAATTATGGCCCTATGGGTAAAATGGCACAATCCTAAGGGTCAAATGTAGTACATAGGCTTACATAAGGGAAATATAGAAAATAAAATACTGTCTGAAACCACAAGGCCTATAGCCTTGATATTTGGTATGTTGCAAAACCTAGTGGGCCTCTATCAACTTTGCTCAAATTATGACACTATGGCTAAATATGGCACAATCCTAGGGGTTGTATGTTTTGCAAAAGCTTATATTAGGAAAATATAGAAAAATCTTCTTGTCTCAAACCACAAGGTCTAGAGCCTTGGTATTTGGTATGTAGCACCACCTAGTAGGCCTCTACCAATTTTATTCAAGCTAGGGTACTGGGACTAAAAATGGCCCCGCCCTGCGCGTTCATATGTATATGTTTAATATAGGCTTCTGTTGGGAAAATTTAAAGATATCTTCTTGTCTGAACCCACAAGGCATAGACTCCCGGGCATATAGAGCCTTGATATTTGTTATGTAGCATCACCTAGTAGACTATACCAAGTATGTTCAAATTATGCCCCTTTTGCCAAAAATGCCCCAACCTCGGCGTCACATGTTTTACATAGGCTTGTATATGGAACACATGGACATATTCTTGTCTGAAACCACAAGGCCACAGCCTAAACTTGGTATGTTTTATCACGTAGTAGACTTCTACTAAGTGTGTCCAAACTATGGCCCTGGGCCAAAATGGGGCCGCCCAAGAGGTCAGATGTTTTATGTTTATATATAACACATTAAAGATATTCCTGTCAGATAACAAAAGGCATACAGTTTTAATATTCCCTAATGGTACTCTACCAATTTGTGGTATTGTGGTCAAAATGGCCCCATCCTGGAGGTCACAGAGGTCATGTGGCTTTTATTGTTCTTTGACTCTTCCTCTAGGTGCCATGGGTTGGCCTGCAGAGTGTGATTGTGGCATTTCCTGGCCAAACTCACTTTTTTTTACATCGACTTGCATTGTGAAATTATAAAACAATGTTCTTGTCTAATATCACTAGACCTAGGGCCTTGATATTTAGTATGTAGGATCACCCAGTAGACCACATTTAAATGTGCTCAAATTTGTGGCTCTGTGGCCAAAGATGACCTACCTGGTGGATCAAACGGAGCGTGACCAGTTTCCAATAAATACCTATAGCTACCTACAGATAAGACGTTTTAAACAAAACTCAGGTGAGCGATCCAGGGTCATTTGGCCCTCATGTTATCGTATGTCAATACTTGATCTGATATCACAGTACTTAATAAACGATGTTTCCATTTAAAATGTTTACTATATACACGTTATTTTCTTAATATGACAAAGCCCAAATATATTAGTAATAGCAATAAATGCATTTCACAAATTTATACCTGAAGATTTAAATGACGAATTTTGAGGTAAAGCACGAAAATATTAGGGCGGGTTTTATAAGTATACGCGACAAGATATATGTAAGTTGAATAATGCAGCATCAAATTTGAAATTATGTAAATAATAACTATAAATTAAAAAATCTTTACCAGTCAGATTACAAAAAATGGATTTATTTTTATAAAAAGCGCTGATTTTCACCCAAAAATAAAGACATTTCATTTCTGACTTTGACGTCATAATAAAACCAGGGTATGATTATATAAGTATCAATAATCATTTTTCAGTGTTTCTTTGCTGGTGCCATGTATCTGCTGCTGCAAATGGATTTCAGAAATTCGCAACTTCGTTTCTAAAATTGAAGTTTTCACCAATTTTTAACGCCACTGCCCCTCTTTGAAAAAGTAATTCCGGCGATCAAACAAACTTCAACATCTTGTCGTAATATTCATGCAGTCGTTTTCCATTTTACAGGCGGGGAGGGGTTATCAGTCAATTTTCGCTCATTTTTGCTCTACCATAATACACTAAGTCGCCGTAAAACTCTGGTTCTGAAAAGAGATTTAAGTCCAATATTGAATTTGTATACCAAATCATAGCATCAGCGGTAAAATTTTGAAAAAGTTTTGCGAAGTTTATGAGACATATTACCTTGATGAAGAAGTTTCTGAGTTAACAGTAAACTGCGAGTGTTGAAAGCAGTAACAAAGCTAGCTCTAGCAAATCGGATGAGTTGAGAAATATAACCTCCATAGGATGTCGAGCTAGGAACATCACCATCTAAAATGGGAAACTGACAATTTCAAAATCATAATCGTCCCGCTTATCATAAATTTGGGTCAACTGTAAGTAAAAAACGAGGCTTCAGTATTAGTGGTATTGGCTTTATGAAACTAAAATTCTGCAGGGTATATTTGACTTTCCATGTCGCATTAAATTAAATTATGAGGTGAAGTAGTGTATATGTAAACAAACTGGTCACATTGGAAAATCTAGCTTAAAGTTTATCTAATATTTCAAAGACTTTAAAGATTTATCTATAGACGGGATGGTTGGGACCTGATGCTACGTCTGTTGTCAATCCAACTGAGGTTGAACTGTTGGTTTATTTTGCTCTTGTATTCAGTTTTATGTACTGTTGAGTCCTTTTTGTTTTATTTCCTTTTTATACCTTGAGTTATATGTTCTAGGAGATAGTTCTTGGATAAGATAGGGATAGTTCATACAAACCAAACAGCTAAGTGTCTTGAATCACCATACCAAAGGGGAAGGCTGACACCGTGAAATTAGTTTAAGCTCTCCAGTAATTTTCTTTCCGATCGTTCCAAGGTGGTGATTCTTGTGTTTGTCATTGCCTTCTGTGATATATTTTAATTGCAGCCTTGTGGTCACCTGTTGGGAAAGTGTTAACATCTTCGCTCTCTTATATGGGATGGTTCTTGCGCTTTTGTCTTTTTCCCATATGGTGTCCTGTGATAAGTGAGGTACTTGATCGTATACATTCCTGATCTTTGCCTTCTCTCTTACTTTGGTGTAAATGGGGATTTTATAGTCTGGTATAGAAACGTCCTACCCCCCAAAAACAAAATATCAAAAGCATGCAATTCTATGCAAAATGTTTTTGCATTTTTGTAAAGCAGTGGTAGTGTACATTACAATTAATGGACAGTATTGTACTCCATGTGGTGGGATGGGATTAGGTGACTCAATATAAAAACGGACTGGAATGCGCGACTCACATAAATTCAAAGACAGCAAAAGTGATTTGAGAAATAAATGTTTGGACCACCAATTTTCCAATGTCTTTACAAAGAATCTCATAAAGTTGCATGAAAGTCTAAACAATAATTTAAAGTGATGCAGCCATGGACGGGCTAATGGGGTAGAAGGAGCTAAAATATCAAGCAATTTTTCGTCAGAGGATCAATTACTTGAAAAAGTGTTTTGAGAGGCATGTATATCCCTAGCTAGTGTCCTTTCTGTCCCAGTCCAAACTCTCCCATGCCACCCCCAAATCTAAAGACGTCCTAGATTTTGAACTCTTGCAAGTAACCATGTATCTAAAGTAGTCAAGTGGAAGTCAGTCATGCATGATACCAAATATGAATATTGTCAATGTTGGTAAAATATCTACACAAAGCAGTAAAATAAACTAGCACTTTTGAAATATGTCCAAGATTTGACCTCTAGCCCTACCCTGGGTCATAAATTACGAGGACTGATATAGCGGAGAGAAAGTTAGCCTGAAAAACGTAGGTTGTTAAATTCAAATGACTACATACAAAAGATCTTTAAGATGTCATTGACATTAAATTTGACCTCAAACCCACCCCAGGACAAGAACCAAAGAGTTTGAAGCTGCCCAGTCGAAGCCTGTCATAAAAGATATCAAATGCCCATAAATGTTTATTGGGGGTTAGATGAAAAATAAAAAAAAACTTTCTCAAAGGTGTCCTTGATTGTGACCTCCCCCTACCCTGGTTTAGCCCCAGGGGGTGGGCATGAATGCTTTCTAATCAATGGTTAGTAAAATATATGCATAAGTCAGAAAAAATAAAATAGCACTTTAAAGGTGACATTAATGTTGACCTCCAGCCCCACTCTGTTTAATGAACCCTAACGTGTGAGGTCACACAGAGATAGCCAGTCTTCATTAGTATCTATTGTTCAACACAAATTATTTTATAAAAGGAAACAATCTAGATTGTGTCCTCTAACCCCACCCTGGGGCATAAACCCAAGGCTCTGAATCCATCAAGTCAAAGTCAACTATAAATGGTACCAATTGTCCACTGCATGAATGCTTTCTCACAAATGGTAGGTTAGATATCTGTGTAAGTCAGAAAAGAAACAAATCAGCTTTTAATGATGTCCTAGATTTTTACCTCCAGTCTCACCAAGGGGCAGGGACCGTTATATCTGGAAGCACAAAGAAAATGCCAATGATACAGGGTTACTATTGTCCAAATATGAATGATTTCTGATATGGGTTTACAGAGATATGTACCACTCGAGAAACTCTTACTAAAAACTTTGTCATACTTTTAAAAGATGTGCTATATTTTGACCTCCAGTCTCACAGAGGGGCAAGGACCCTGTGGTCTGACGTCATGATGTAAATGTCAACCCGCCAGGTTAACTTCGTTTCAAATATCAGTGCTTTCTGATCAATGGTTACTGAGATACACATCACTGGAGAAAATTTTATCAAAAACGTTGTCATTGTTAAGAACGAATGAACAAATTACCAACAGACAAACGGATTAACGGAAAGATTAAAATTATAAACCACTCGGCATAAATGTGGGAGTATAAATAGGTAAAAACTATATACGCTGTAAAATTAGTGAACTTTACATCCAATGGTGTGGCATCTGAACTTTCTCTGCTACTGGTGTAGACTTTTCACTGTTTGTTATCTATGTTCTGTTTAAATGTTCTGATCCATAGGTAACTACAACAATGACAGGTTGTAATGTTCAACATGAATCCGTCCATGCATTGCTTTATTATTGAATTATGTTTAGAATATTGCTTGTACAACTATTTGAAATATTGTATCATGGGAAACTTATCCATTTCCACAAAGGACATTGGACAGTCTCCTATTCAATCTGCCCAAATTTTGACAACCTGTGGCTAGGATAATGCATATTTGATAGCAAAATAAAAATATTTTGAAAATATTGCATGATTATGCCAGGAAATTAGGGTTTAGGGGGTGGGGGTATTTTTTGTGACAAAATTTTATTTCACAGATAGTCAAAAATTCGCCGGGTATTCACCTAAATACATGAAAATATAATGTTTGGGGAATAAAACTTGAGACGAAAGTGATGCGTTTGCATAAAATTCAGGTTGAGAAGATTTCATCCTTCTTCTAAATTAGTATGCTGTCCATAACTTTTGACAATTACCTGTTGTGTATCTGACATGTTCACTGAGGTGTATCATACCTGGATACTGTATATATATATATATATATATATATATATATATATATATATATATATATATATATATATATATATATATATATATATATCAGAGTCTAGATAAACGCAATTTTGAGCTTATTTTTCTCCAAATATTTTCTTAATCATCATATTTAACCTATAATTTGGTGCTTAAAAGAACCGTCTCATTGCGACGGTTCTTTTGAGTACCCACAACATATATTTTGGTTGAGATTTAAGACAATTAATCACTTGGTACGCAATCATAACTAAAGCCCTGGATACATGCCATTGTAAATTGATATTTACCTACAGGCTTGTGCAAAATAAGATCCTAATACGTTTTTATAATAAATTGTTTTTGACCATTTTGACATCGTCCCCCCTCCCCCCCCCCCGTGACCAATCATGCCATTTTCATATGATGTGTGAAATGTAAAACTTAAACACTATGCAAAAGGATTAGTTTGGTCACGAGGGGGGGGGGAAGCACTTCAGTAAAACTTTTTCTATTTTCTATATGTTGAATAGCAAAAACAGGGTTTCAACCCATATTTTTAAATAGGTACTTGTCCAATGAGAAAAACACTTTTGCGGATAATTCGAGAGTTGGACCTACTATCATTTTGATGGAAAAACTATCGTTTTCTTTGAACTTTTTTTCTGGCGATTTTTATGGGCAATCCTTCATTAAGACTGTCCGAGGTCCTTTCATTGTTCCTTCAGTGGTAAATTATCAAGATGGACAACAGATCAGTATGTATTTGTCATTCATCCTTGATAAGTTAATCCTTATAGCGCCTGCAATAATGCATCTTAAGATGGTGCCTGCTGCATTTATCAGAGATATGCAGCAGACACCATTTAAGATGCATCATTGCATGTAGATTCTACATGTACATGTACTAATAATACTGACTTATGCAAGTTGTAGACGCAGCCTGATCATTTCAGCAATTACAAAGAGCAGATGCTATTTGTTGTAATCCGCGTTAACAGGTTAATTTATTTTTTGACCCAAAACACACAAACCTTTGAATCTTAAATCTTGGCAATTCATTACCTGAAATTATTTGAAATTAGGACAACTCTACTCATGAGAATTTGTACTTAGCGTGTATCTGTGAGAAGCGAAGGGTTGGCTGAATCAGCCCAAAAAGTGCAGGCTAGCCACAGCAAGTATATCATCTTATTTTTTCAGCAGGGGGCGATGTAAAAAGGGTGTAACTTTACATCCAATGTGGTGGCAGCTGAACTGCCACTGCGAAAAGAGTAGCAAAATTGTTGCGGAGAAGTAAATGATCGTACAAACTAATATTTTGTCAGGGGGTGGGGATGGCAAGATTCCTCAAAGCCATATCAGTGGCTCATCTATGGAAGTTTGTATGGGATTTCACTAAAGGTATAATTATATAGGGGTCAAACATGATTTTCTATGCATTAACCTCTGGTTGGCCCCAAAAGTGGCGCTGAAACCTGAGAGTGTAAAGCAAGGGTTTTCAGAACCCCCAGGGGCCTATAAGATGTTTATGTAGCAGTAAAGCATGTTTATACTCACTTACTATTTTTCATCACTTTTATCTGATGATTACATTAAGAAATGTAAAAATGCTTGAAAATGTTATGGTTTTCTGAAGCCAGCAACAAAGACTGCCAAGAGGTTGCGTTCTATGGCATCCAATCTGGGTCTTAACAAATAACTTATGTCCCCAGTTCGGAACCCAGTTTAGAGGATTATACAATAAAGCCATTAAGTATTGAGTAATTCAACTCAAAATTATGAGAAAAGGAACAATATAAAACATATGTAGTGAAAAACTGGATTAACTCTGCAGTGAAACTGTCTTAGCCATACTGTGACCATCTTAGCCAGACCATGACTATATCAAAGTCCAATCTTTGACATTGTCTTAAAGAGACAGTGATATCAAAACTCTGATCGCTGTCCAAAGCATCACAATGCTGTGAAAAATGCAGTTGGCGTTGTTGTTGTTTTCATCAGAAACAATATACAACTAAGAAATTCGAAGTGGGAAATACATCTTGCACTATTTAAACAACTAAAGCATATATTTGACATTTATAGCAGATAAAATGTTAAATTAAATTGAATTTAACTGTCTCCTTCTGTTATCCGTCGAAATTGTTTCATGATGACCTAATGATGATTTTTTTTAAATATTTGTGAAGGAGATGGGCACCAGTGGTGCAGTCGGTCCTTGTCAGTCACTGATGCTCGTACTGTGGACTCCTTATTCATCTTTATAAGGTGATTTTCATATTTGGAACATATATTGCCTAGGGATGTAGATTGCAATATGTTATTTAGGTGTAGTACTTGATTGTATCGATTGCTGATCTTTGCCCCCTTTCTTACCCATGTTTTTTTGGTCACTTATATGACCTCGGGGGCCAAATGAAAAGGTCATATAAAGTTAAATCTTCATTTTTTAGATTTAGGGTATTTTAAATATCAAAATATTTGGCACAATGAATGCTATTCAGATTACCAATATGACCTTGCGGTCAATGGTCAATGTCAGATATGCTTAGAATCTGTCTAAAACTCGTTAGTTGATCTCATTTTCCTTTTAGACTCATTGATGTTTATATCTCTCACAATAATTGCGTATGGGGTGAAGATGACAATAGGCTATGTATCACATGTATGACCTTGGATGGTCACATAATAAAAATTATCTTATGGTGGATAACGTTATTCTTAAATCCCAGACAGCCCATCCTCCGAAAAGTGTAGATGGAAAAGCACACTTTACCAACTGGTCCTATGGATTTTCTCATAGGTCCAAACAGTTTGTGTTGATAAATTGTTCGCAAAATACTAGGTATATGCTTTAAAAGAACATATATGCTAGAATATAAGCTTAGAGATGGCAATTTCCTGAATGGCGGGGAAAAGATAAATACCCTTCCTTGAATCATGTTGCGCAGTATTCAGTGCCTTTCTACTTTGGGGAAGAGAGAGTTGGCTGCTTTACTTAAATTGTCATCTTGACGTCACATTACCCTGGTTTGATATACAGTGTGTGATTGTGGCATTTCCAAGTCTTACTCAGTGTTTGCCTCTATAAATTAGAGTTTATGATTGTGGCATTTCCAAATCTTACTCAATGTTTGCCTCTATAAATTAGAGTTTATAACTTAAGCGTAGTTCAGAAACGGTCGTAGAATCTATTTTCAGAACGTTCTGTCATAGGACTTATTTTTAATGACTCATGACATTGACAGGAACCCCAAAGACAGCTTTTCTTAAGCCAAGGCTATATGATGCTTGTTAACTGTGTTCTTATTTCATATATCAATAAAGTATCAGAAGCATTTTTGACGTGTGAGCAAAACCATAAATTGAAGACAACCTATGTTTTTGCACAAAAAGACTTGTCACATATGCTTAGTATAGGCATTTACATAGTCTAATCAGGAGAGCCTTTGTTGCCTGTAGAAAGAAAGCTAAGAATTTCAGCTAAGATAATCGCGTAACACCAAAGACTCCTGTCAGATCGTGAATGCACTGGTTGTCTGAGTCTTAACTGAATGCTTAGTGTAATGCATTAAAATCTGAACGCATACATGGCTAGAATAAAAATGACAGTCTATTCAATGAACATTCTGAGCTCTTGGGCCCATTCAATTGAATCAGCATCTATGATGTACATGGAGGGTCATTTGCATCACATGATTATAACTTCATAGAAACCATGTCTACACAATTACATGTTCGATTTTAAGGAAACTGAGTAACAATATACATCTTAGATTATTTATTTTATTTGAGCTTAAACAATGGTCAAACTATTTTTTCTCAGACCAATAATTGTTTACCGAAACCCTTCTATTTCGAAAGTTCAATAAAAAGCAACACAATATATGTTTCAAAATCTAAATCTAGTGTGCCACAACCATAGGAAATAGCTGGATCAGGGCTATACAAGCTATACTATGTTATGTACTGGTTATGAAATATTTACAATGGAGTTGAGAATGTATATTATATAACCTATACAAAATATAACCTATACCTTTATCATAGAACCGCAAAATAGATATATACGCTACATAGATGACATACAATCCTGCTGGATTTATAAGGTACTGGCTTGTTCACTAAAACTGTGCAAGCAATGCCTTAAAAAGCAATTCATTATCCTCTGACGACTGAAGAAGTAGAACCATCTCTGATACTTCTGCTTTTCGCCCTTATATTGATAATCACAGTTATTGTATGGGACAGCACATCAATACTGATCATCACGCATATAATTGACTCATACCATTCACCCACTGTACACGATTGTACTGTGAATGTAGTCACTAGAGCAAAGTACAATGAATTAATGATATGTAACATCTTGTGTTCCAGACTGAACGCCACTGCTGTTCTTGGCACTGATTTTGTGGCAGTTCCAGTAACGACAGAATATGTCTAAGTGATTTTGTATAACATTTGAGAGACCAAGCCATGATGGCCGTAGCTAGCACTATAAAATGGTATCTCATCTACCAGATCTGTCTTCTAAAATGCGCATTACACAGCTCCACAATGCTTCTTTTAGCTGATTTGCAGAAGAACGACATAAAGAAAAGATTATTGATCCTGCAACTTTATCATCATGTTGATATCTTAGTAGAATTCGAATGTCTTTCACAAGCGAGTTTTCTGTGCCAGCCTCTCTTCTTATCATCCTTGGAATTCTCCTGATTTGCTTTGTGTGCTTGTAATCGTAATACAGTCCTGCCACATACTTGGGATTATTTTGGTGTTAAAAGTCTTAGCCCCAGAGTATATCCTTGGAGAACCTATCTTTAGCACCAGGAATGGGAAACTCTTATGGTAGGAGATTGTAATAACTATCCATATGTACCAAGAAATCGGAACCACGCCTACTTTGCTTGTGAATACTACAAAGTCGTTTACCATCAGGATCAATTGTCTTCAAAATACGTCTTGCTGTTTTCTGTTGTACTCTCACACCACATATTGTATCCATAAAGTTCTACAACCTTGACAAACGTAAACAAAACTGTGCAATTTCATTATTTTTGATACAGCAGCTGTGATGGAATTTTGACATTGTCAGCAACACGAATTGTGTCTTGTTGATATTCGTTGTTGTAATGTCCTGACACCGATTGATATACAGGATGTCTGTATTGATGTAGCCTTGTTTAAAGTAGACCAAACAAAATCTGTTATACTTGTATTTTACCAGGCTCTGGAAACACTGCATCCACACTACCAATAGTAAGCACAAAGTCAATCGCCTACAAAATACAACAACAAGTTAGTAGTATCAAATAAGTCTTTGTTTTACTAATTTAAGAGTTATTTTTTTTATTTATTATTTTATTTCAGAAACATCACATAACATGTGCAAGCACAAGTCGTATTAGCATACACAAGTATAAGCAAAATGTGAATATTAAGGTATCACAACATGGGTAAAACATGAGAAAATGTATTCATAGTATCGATGCCTCCCATCAGTCCGAGACCCTTGCACTGACAGACACTTAAATACACAGTGGATCATCGTTTAGTGGGAATCCTGTCCAACTTTGAAAATGGTAAAGATCCTGTCAGCGTGAGTGTAGCTGAACCGTTTGATGTATTTCAACCAAACGTGCATAGATATTTACTTAGGCCAATCGAAAGGAATTATTATATTTTCATGACATTGACCTAATATTCGAAGTCACCAGGGTCATATACAAACGTAGCTATATGAATAAGCCTTTAAGGCACTCGCTCTTCTGAACCAATAAATAGATTCAGACCATACTGGTAAAGATATACCATTGGGAGGGCATAATGGCTGATTAAATCTTGGTGACTTTGACCTAGTTACAAGGTCGCCAGATTCATTTAAATCTATAGAATAGCCTTTTCTGTTCTGTCTTCTGGACCAATAAAACTATTAAGACTGAACCGGCACATTGTCTGTCCTGTCTTCTGAACCAATAAAAATATGTTGACTGAACTGGCACAGATATAATATTGGAAGGACTTATATATAAAAATATAATTTAATGATAACAGGGTTTCACAAAATAATTGCCATGGTGGTCATTTTGAAAAACAATCGATTTTCATATTTTATTCCCAACTTCCAGTTGTATAATGCTGGCATTTTTGTTAGTTGCATCTAGATATTATAGGGGTTCAAAGATGTAACATCAAAAATGCGATCACCATGGTGGTCATCTGTATAATGTTTCATATTGACACATCAAGCTGATATTTTTGGGCATCAGGTCATCTGGTAGTTTTTGTTCGGCCAAATGACAATATCCAATATGGCCACAATACTAGAATTAGATTTAAAACTTTTTGTCATTAATGCGGTTCTTTTAAGAACCAATAGCATATGGGGAAAATAAGATACACTTTAAATTAGGCACCGTCGTACCGAAAATGGCTACCTTCAAATTGAGATACTTGATAAGCCGATGAGTTTGAGTAGCTAAATTCGAAAAAGTGCAACTATTAAACCTATTGCATAATATATTTATATAACGTATGTAAGCTATACTTTACACTAGAAAAGCGTACCGTCCTTCGAATCGTTAAGTGGATACCCCCTGTGCAGGGAAAGACACCCATTGTGCAGGTTAAAGAACACTGCGTTAATTTAGATATGGTTTCGTGTACGCCTTTATGACAGTTCGGACTTAAGGACTTATATATGGATGAGATGGTTGGGGCCTGACGCTTTGGCTTTTGTCAGACCCAGGGGGGTTTTACTATTGGATTTCTTTTGCTCCGGTATTCAGTTGTATGTACTGTTGAGTCCTTATGCTTGCTTTAACTCGAATTTTTAATCTTAATTTATATGATTTAGAAGAAAATTCATGGATAAGTTAGAGGTATTTCATGCAAACCAAACATCTATGTGTCTTGTTCCACATTAGAACTAAGGGGGATGGTACTGTGAAACTTGTTTAAGCCCTGCAGTAAAAATAGTTTTCCTGACCGTTCCAAGGCGGTGCTTTTTTGTGAATTTTGTTATTTATGCATCGTGCTTGTCATGCTTTCTTGTCTGTTCATTGCAGCCTCGTGGGCAGCTGCTTGGAAATGGCTAACCTCTTGGTTTTCTTGTATGTGAATTTTTTGTGTTTTGTCAATTTTTCATGTGGTTCCCTTGGTCAAGCGTATATTGATTTATGATATTTGCCTTCTTACGTTCTTTCATCTCGCTACCCACTGTGTGCAAAGTATACCTGACGATAATACTTGTGAGGGCTTAAGGCAGTATATAGATAAAGAGAAAGAACAAAAAGTTTATAGGTTTGGGGAATGCTGTAACCAAAGCAACATTGTCCCATTGAATAGCTGCTATGAGTTTTGATTAAAGTAAGAGTAAGTCAATAATTTTAAGCAAGGATAGCTGTATTCGATTTAAATATGTTATGCTTCTAGATATGTATACAGCTATGGTATATTCGAACGCTACAGTAGGTGTATTCTTAAGCTACGCAGTAGCTGTATTCGTAGGCTTCCTTCGAATACAGCTACGAAGTAGCTCTATTCAAAGATAGCCTTGTTGAACTTTAAATTTATCATTTCGTATGGTCAACGATAATACATTTTGGGTGCTTTCTGACGTGTGAATATAAAATGGTTTGTATGTGTCACACCTAAGAAGAACTTGTGTTAATTTTTTTCTCAGATACGAAAAATCGGCAGCAAATCCTCATACAAGTGAAATATGGTACAAAATTCTCATACATGTGAAGAATTTATTGGTACTTTCTGGCATGGAAAGAATTGCTAAGTATTCGTCACATCTGTGACCTGGATTTTATTGTGCCTCCTGCAAAGCAAAACCGACACATAGGGAACCTGGGGATGGGGTCAATAGGTCAAAATTCAACTTTTTCAGCAGCAGCATGGTAGCAAATATTTTGCCCACAGACCCCTTCCCAACTACCCCACCCTCAACCCTGGGGATTGGAGTCACTTGGTCAAAGGTCAACTTTTTCAGAACATGGTCACGTTATATATCAAATTAAAGATAATCACAAATGCAGCAACATGGTAGCAAATATTTTGCCCGCAGTCATCCCCGACGCTAAGGATGGGGTCAATAGGTTAAGGTTCAACTTTTTCAGAATATGGTCACGGTGCATATCAAATTAAAGAGAATCACGAATACAGCAACATGGTAGAAAATATTTTGCCCGCATACCCCCTCCCCCAGAACCCTAGGGATGGGACAATAGGTCAAAATTCAACTTTTTCAGAACATGGTCATGTTGCATACCAAATTAAATGGAATCACGAAATGAAGCAACATGGTAGCAAATATTTTGTCCGCAGATCCCCCCCCCCCCCCCCCACACACACATACACTCGCCCCTGACCGGGCTAATAGGTCAAAATTCAGCTTTTTCAGAACATGGTCATGTTGCATATCTAATTAAATGGAATCACGAAATGCAGCAACATGGTAGCAACTATTTTGCCTGCAGACCCCCATGTCCCTGACCCGGCCAATAGGTCAAAAGTCAACTTTTTCAGAACATTGTCATGTTGCATATCAAATTAAAGGGAATCATGAATGCAGCAACATGGAAACAAATATTTTGCTCGCAGACACGCCCCCACCCAAGGTGAACTTAGGGGGCTGGAGAAATGGGATTTATGTTTTGTGATTTATGAGTTTTCTAAAATTACCCTTTGCCCGGGATATAAATTTGACATATTTGCCTTGTTTGACTTCTGTTTGGCAAGACAACACATCCTTATCTCGGAATTCTTGTGTGAATAATTGGTACTTATTCCTCTTTCATGTGTGAAAAATTGGTACCAATTCATCTTACATGTGTAGAATTGGTACTAATTCCTCTTACATGTAAAAAATTGGTACCAGCACCTCACGCATGAAAAGAATTGGCACCAATTCCGCACTAAGAGAAGAATTGGTACCAATAATTCACACATGTGAAGAATCTCATTTTGATATATAGTTGCCTGTGACTTCTAACTATGGAATGCGTGCCAATGTAGAATGCAGCAGCTTTGTGGGGTACTTTATCGATGTGAGGAATTTGCATGATTGCAACATGAAATTTGACTACGTGCATATTTCTCTCACATATGAAAAATATTGGTATGAAATCGGTGACGTATTGGTACCATTTAATCACGCAATGTGAGAATTGGTACCAATTCTTCGCCTGAAATTTACGAAGTGTAAAAATTACGGTTGAAAATAGCCCTACAACAACACTCCTTGTGCTAGTCAAGGTGAATTCTAGTGATAATTTTAAAGACACTCACTTGCACACACCGTTCACGGCGTTGAAACTTTCCACAACCTACCCAATTCAAACAACCACGCCACGTGGCACGTAGAGGCAAAACAGTCATCTAAAATCTGTGATTTACACAGTTAATATATATATTATACTGTACAGTAATCACCTTCTCTATATAATGAGATATATACTACTATAAAAACACTTTGAAATAATTAAAAACTTACCTTTTGTCACAGAAAAAACTCCTTTTTTCGACCATCGTCAGACCTCGTGTCTTCAACAGCCTCCGAGTACTAAAGGTATGGCGTAGACAGCTAAAACTCTTCTCACAAAGAGCTTTAATGAATTGTTTATTAGCGATTTCTTTTCGAATTGCGTAAACATTTTCTCGAAAGAGTAATAATTATGTAACAATACACGAAAATATCAAGACAATGCGACATAATAATAGCAAATTGCAATAACTTAATGCATCGTGTCGTGTTTTTTATTTGCTTTTTCAAGTAAAACATATCGAAAAGGTTGATATTAACGCGAGAAAAAATAAAATATTTAGCGCGAAAAACAGTCTTTTTCTGACGGATTTAAGTAGCAAGTGGTGGCGTATATACGCTTCCGTAGTTTTACATCAGAAATATACGGAAGCGTATATACGCCACCACTTGCTACTTAAATCTGTCAGAAAAAGACTGGTTTTCGCACTAAATATTTTATTTTTTCTCGCGTTAATATCAACCTTTTCCATATGTTTTACTTGAAAAAGCGAATAAAAAACACGACAAGATGCATTAAGTTATTGCAATGTGCTATTATTATGTCGCATTGTCTTGATATTTTCGTTTATTGTTACATAATTAATACTCTTTCAAGAAAATGTTTACGCAATTCGAAGAGATATCGCTACTAAACAATTCATTAAAGCTCTTTGCGAGAAGAGTTTTAGCTGTCTACGCCATACCTTTAGTACTCTGAGGCTGTTGAAGATAAGAGGTTTGACGATGGTCGAAAAAAGGATTTTTTTCTAGGGCAAAAGGTAAGTATCCAATCATTTCAAAGTGTTTTTATAGTAGTATATATCTCATAATATAGAAAAGGTGACTTCTGTACAGCATAATATATATATATTAACTGTGTAAATCACAGATTTTGGATAACTGTTTTGCCTCGGCGTGCCACGTGGCGTGGTTGTTTGAATTGGGTTGGTTATGGAAAGTTTCAACGTGGTGTGCCATTGAGTGTTTTTATAATTATGACTAGAATCCACCCTGACTAGCACAAGGTGCGTTGTTGTAGGACTATTTTCAACCGTAATTTTTTACACTTCGTAAATTTCAGGCCGATGAATTGGTACCAATTCTCACATCGCGTGAATAATTGATACCAATACGTCACCGATTTCATACCAATATTTTTCATGTGTGAGAGAAATATGCACGTAGTCAAAATTCATGTGGCAATCATGCAAATTCCTCACATCGATAAAGTACCCCACAAAGCTGCTGCATTCTATATTGGCACGAATTCCATAATAAGAAGTCGCAGGCAACTATATATCAAAATGAGATTCTTCACATGTGTGAATTATTGGTACCATTTCTTCTCTAAGTGAGGAATTGGTGCCAATTCTTCTCATGCGTGAGGAACTGGTACCAATTTTTTGGTTTTGATGTAAGAGGAATTAGTACCAATTCTACACATGTAAGATGAATTGGTACCAATTTTTCACACATGAAAGAGGAAAAAATAGTACCAATTATTCACACTAAAATTCCGAGATTAGAATGTGTTGCCTTGCCAAACAGAAGTTAAACAAGGCAAAAATGTCAAATTTATATCCCGGGCAAAGGGTAACCTTAGAAAATTTATAAATCACAAAACATAAATCCCATTCCTCCAACCCCTAAGTTCACCTTGAGTGGGGCGTGTCTGCGAGCAAAATATGTGTTACAATGTTGCTGCAATTATGATTCCCTTTAATTTGATATGCAACATGACAATGTTCTGAAAAAGTTGACTTTTGACCTATTGGCCGGGTCAGGGGCATGGGGCCAGGCAAAATAGTTGCTACCATGTTGCTGCATTTCGTGATTCCATTTAATTTGATATGCAACATGACCATGCTCTGAAAAGGCTGAATTTTGACCTATTGACCCGGTTAGGGGGGTGTGTATGTGTGTGTGTGGGAGGAGCTGCGGACAAAATATTTGCTACCATGTTGCTGCATTTCGTGATTCCATTTAATTTGATATGCAACATGACCATGTTCTGAAAAAGTTGAATTTCGACCTATTGTCCCATCCCTAGGGTTCTGGGGGAGGGGGTATGCGGGCAAAATATTTGCTACCATGTTGCTGCATTCGTGATTCTCTTTAATTTGATATGCACCGTTACCATATTCTGAAAAGTTGAACCTTAACCTATTGACCCCATCCCCAGGGTCGGGGATGACTGCGGGCAAAATATTTGCTACCATGTTGCTGCATTTGTGATTCTATCTTTAATTTGATATGTAACATGACCATAATCTGAAAACAACGAACTTTGACCAAGTGACTCAATCCCCAGGGTCGGGGTGGGGTAGTTGGGTAGGGATCTGCAGGCAAATATTTGCTACCATGCTGCTGCATTTAGTGATTCCCTTTAAATTGATATGCAACATGACCATGTTCTAAAAAGTTGAATTTTGACCTATTGACCCCATCCATAGGGCCCAGGATGTCTGCGGGCAAAATATTGCAGCATTTGTGATTCTCTTTAATTTGATAAGTAACATGACCATGTACTGAAAAAAATGATTTTTTACCTACTGATCCCATCCACAGGCTCGGGGGTATAGGGGGGGGGGGTCTGCGGGCAAAATATTTGCTACCACGTTGCTGCACTCGTGATTCTCTTAAATTTGGATATGCAACATGACCATGTTCTGAAAAAGTTGAATTTTGACCTACTGACCCCATACCCAGGGTCGGGGCGAGGGGGTAGGCATCTGCGGGCAAATATTTGCTGCCTTGCTGCTGCATATTCTGATTCCCTTTAAATTGATATTCAATGTGACCATATTCTGAAAAAGGTAAATTTTGACCTATTGGCCCCATCCCCAGGGTCGGGCTTTCTGCGAGCAAAATATTTGGTACCATGTTGCTGCATTCGTGATTCTCTTTAATTTGATATACAACATGACCATGTTCTGATAAAGGTAAATTTTGACCTACTGACCCCATTCTCAGGGTCAGGGGTATGGGGGTCTGCGCGCAAAATATTTGCTACCATGTAGCTGCATTCGTGATTTTCTTTAATTTGATATGCAACATGTCCATGTTCTTAAAAAAAGTTTTGACCTACTGACCCCATCCCTAGGGTGGGGGGGGGGGGGGTAGTGGGTCTGCGAGCAAAATATTTGCTACCATGTTGGTGCATTCTTGATTCTCTTTAATTTGATATGGGAACATGACCATGTTCTGAACAAGTGAATTTTGACCTATTGACCCCATCCACAGGGTCGGGGTGTAGGGGGGGGGGGGGGTCTGCGGGCAAAATATTTGCTACCAAGTTGCTGCATTTGTGATTTTCATTAATTTGATATGCATCATGACCGTGTTCTGAAAAAGTTGAATTTTGACCTTTTGACCCCGACCCCTAAGTCTCGGGGGTATGGACACAGGCCTTTGATCGAAAATCACGTTTGATATGTTTCGTATTTTTTGGACCTCTGTATGAAAGTGAAATTTCCGTAAAATTATTGACAACTTTCTGAGTTATAGCGAAATTTAAATATTCGACCTTTGACCCTACCTAAAGGGTCAGGGGGATTGGGTATTTTTTTTCAGCGGGAGCTGTCTATAATCAACTTTACTCTAAATTATCCACCAATCAGAAACAATCTTACATCTGCAAGTCTGCTATCTATGCTCATTGAAACGGACTATCTAAATTATCCACCAATCAGAAACAATCTTACATCTGCAGGTCTGCTATCTATGATCATTGAAACGGACTATAATTTGGTTGGGTATGAAAGCCATGACCGTGCCGCGCTGCCGCGCCGAAATCTGCCGCGCCAGAAATATATTTTTCCTTTCCCGAAGCACAAAGAGGTGTAATTCCATATTTTTTTCGCTCTGTCATCTAAAAATATTATTATTAACAATTGCCAATACAAAAAAAATTATTTTTTACCGAAATAATGATTTTAATGGCGATTTGACATGTGTCAGGGGTATGAAAGCCCTGCCGCGCCGTGCCGTGCCACTTGCGTTAGTGGCAGTTTACCATATTTTTTTAACAGTCGATTACTGGAACATTTGTCCTGGGTGCATTTTTCTAGAATCCATGGCACGGATGATTCTTAGTGGGTGTTTTAGGCATGCAATGGAATATATTAATAATAATAACGCATACACTCAATAGGCTCTTATTCATTCGTTGTTACAGCTGGACAATTAACTGGTCAGTTAAACTTGTTCACGGTCCACTTGCATCATAATATAATCAAGTGAACATCATTAAATGAATAATATTCTTGACTTTGATCAATAATAGAACCAAACAAGCTCATTAAAGATGTACAATCTAATCTGTTCAATTAGTGCTGAAAGAATTTTGTACAAGAAGTTTATTAACTTAATTTGTGTTACTCAGAATCCAGAATTGGCTTATTTATTTATTTATTTATTTATTTATTTATTTATTTATTTATTTATTCATTTATTTATTTATTTTTTTAAGCATAGCTAATGCGCGGATGCGTCGGCTGGTCTGCGCCTTTGTTTTTCGCAAACACCCACAACATTAGCAACGATTTTACGTCATATGTTTCACAGTGTCGGCCAAGACGAGTCTGCGCATATGCACAGTCTCGCCATAGCCTCTTCTGCTGGTTTATACAAGATGATAAACTTTATACATTAACCACGTCGCTCATCTACTGAAACTAGCTAGAATATGGTTATATTACAAGATAGATAACGTTCGTTTATCATAAATTTGTTCACAGTGAAGGCTCAGACGAGTTTGCGCATGCGCACAGTCTCGGCAGGGCATTCACTGCTTGTTTACTGAATGCGAGAGCATTTAATCAATGAAAATGACGCCTTTCCCGAAAGTTAGAACAAACCTGAAACTTCGAAAACAAATTTATTTTCTGATTTGAGGGTGCGTCATCCATAGTGCAGTGGGGTTCCCACAGCCTATAGCATGCTTTGGGAAATATTACTGTGTTTATAGTCCATTCATGTATGATGTCATTCATATCAGCAAACAAGACGATTACCTGCACAAATACAGGATTTTTTTATTATTTAACTGAACTCTATTTTTTCTGAGTCCTATCTTGTGATTTGATTGAAACCATGTTATATGGTATATAAACAATATACTGTAAAGGCTCTAGCGAGACTGCGCATATGTGCAAGCTCGTCTTAGTCTTAACTGTGAACTGACTAATGATGTACATGTACATTTATGACCATTGTACAGAACTGAGTGTTATTCGAACTCCTGTAGGCTATATAGCTCGCAAGGAATACAATCTACATCTTTCGGAGAAAGCGTGCTTAATTTTCTAACTTGTATATCCACTACCTTCAGTAAACAAGCAGTAAAGGCTCTGGCGAGACTGTGTGTATGCGCATGGGTGGATCCAGAGGGGGACATGGTGTCTGGACCCCCTGAAAAATCACAAAACTAAAGGGTTTTCTAGCAATACTGGTATGGATCTCCTGAAAAAATCACAAGGTTACCAAGCCAGCATTAAAGCTGCATAGTAACCTTTGATCTTTTAATTTTAGAACTAATGTTTCTTTTTTTCAAGAACACAGTAAAAAACGAAAAATCAGGTATACATTTTACCAATTTCGTAAATCTTAACAAATTATCAGTATCGAAACAACAGCATGTATGTTAAAATTAACTGTCTATAATTATTTGAGGGACGCAAATAATTACCAACACGAGAAAAACAGACCTGTTTTATAAGATAATTCACTTTTCCGCGCAGTTTTCTGCTCTAATGAACATATTTGTTGTGAAAACATAATTTAATTCAACTTTTACAAATGATTTAAAAAGAAAATAAAAAATTCGAAAAATGTTCATAGTTGCAGACTTAGTCTCTTTAAATGTTGGGCCATCATTGGTACGACAGTCTCTCCCTTCATCAACTAAGAAAAAAACAACAAAAAAAAACGTTGTCAAAGTCGGACCCCCTCTGGCAAAACGTTCTGGATCCGCGCAAAATGTGCAAACTCGTCTGAGCCTTCACTGAGATCTGACTTATGATGTACATGCATGATCATTGAACAGAACTGAGTTTTATTCGAACTCCTGTAGGCTATATAGCTCGCGAGGATACAATCTACATCTTTCGAGGAAGGTGTGCTTAATTTTCTAACTCTTCAATAAACAAGCAGTAAGGGCTCTGGCGAGACTGTGCATATTCGTATGGGTGGATCCAGAGAGGGGGACAGGGGGTTCGGACCCCCCTGAAAAATCACAACACTATAGGGTTTCCTAGCAATACTGGTCCAGATCCCCTGAACAATCACAAGGTTACCAAGCCAGCATTCAATGTTGGGCCATCAACGGTACGACAGTGAAACTCCATTTTAATGGCGTTTGCTGGCGGGCCGATATTGGTCCGCTTATGGTGGTATTTGGATCGCCTCTCCCCTCGTCAACTAAGAAAAAATACGTTGTCAAAGTCGGACCTGGTAAAACTTTCTGGATCCGTGTAAGATGCGAGAACTCGTCTGAGCCTTCACTGTGAACATTTATGATGTACGAACGTTATCTATCTTGTAATATAACAATATTCTATCTAGTTTCATTAGATGAGCGACGTAGTTAGTATTTTATCATCTTGTATAAACCAGCAGTAGATGTTATGACAAGACTGTGCATATATGTAGATTTGATAGGATTCTGAGCAACACAAAATAATGTCGCCTTATTGAAGTTCACAAACTTCTTTCTAGAAAATGATTAAAGAAGGGGAGCGCAGTGGCTCAGTGGTAGAGTGCTTGACTCGAGACCGAAAGGCCGCGGGTTCGAACCTCATCGGCGTCACATTTCAAGAAAATCGCAGCAGTTTTCTTCGGGTCCTGTTTAAAAGAATTCCATTCTGTCTGGAATTGCTTGTTTATATAACAAAACGCAAAACTTGTTCAACTTAATCACATTTTGTTTGAAAGATGTTGTGGCTATTTGTTTTGTAGTATCCGGCTCAGCCCAGGTTGCCCATTTCACCCGGTTGTGTCTAAAAGCTGTAACCGAACCAAATTCGGCCGAACCTATCGAACTTACCGAATGTTCACTTTTTTAACCTATTGATTATAGGTATGTGATTTTCTTTATGTCCTTTAAGTTTTTGGCCAATATCTCTGTATTCTTAAAAAACCCTTCCAGTGCCTCACTAAGAATAAAGATATCGTCGAGTTGTCTCATAGAGTGTCACCGAATTGTCTCAAAATCTGTCGACGAGTTGTCTCAAAAAACGTGTCGCCATCGGCGACTTTCCGGTATATTTCGGTATGTTCTGCCACCAAGTTTCTTTGTAGTAGATAAATACAACGATCTATGCCAGATTAATATCATTATTAATGAGACTAAAACTGTATTATTTTCAAGTGTATACAATTTACTTATTTAGACGATGATCTCAAGTAATGTTGTATTTGTTAAACATATCAGGTGCTTTCATAGTTAGTGACTTCCAGTTACCATTTGTATTAAAAGTTTTTCCCACTTCACATTCTACTTTTAATCCCTATATTTTATATTAAACATGAACTATACAAAATATACCATAACTCCAAACATTCTTAGTTATGAACTACTTATAATACTGCAATAGTGTAACAGGGGCTTTGAAACCTACGCAGCCAGATCAATGCTTAAACTTGCACTTCTCTTTTACAATGCAACTCCTCCACCAACTGACTTTCCAGACTAATTACAAATTTTCACCATGTCCCTACAACAGGCTTACAATACACTATATCCCTTTGATCTGCAAAACACATCGTTCACATACTTTGAGTCAAACTTTCACGTTGGCAACCTTCAATTTTCATCTCATCCAATCAATCAACATCTAACACGAATCTATTGTGAATAAAATATCTTACAATTACAACAGGACTTTAAATGTATGTTCTCCTTTGAATGCCGCTGAATATCTTTTTTAAAGATATTTCTTGTTATCACTGTCATGCTTATCTACAGGCACTTGGTAATCATGGCCAATAGCGGGAAGTTGTCATATATTATAGGTTTGGAGAAATGTGAAGTTTATACCACAAAAAAAAGCCAATATAGCTTTTGCATTAGCTTTAACCTAAGTCAAAAAAGGGCCATAACGTCAATCGAAAATTCGCAAATGACCTCTAATTTCATAGCTTGACCTGTATTTTTTTATGCTTTACCCTTCCTTAAAATTTGAAAGAAATGGATGCATCCCTTCAAAAGTTATTGACCGAAAACCACAAATTGACAATTTAGCCAAAATCTAAGTCAAAAAAGGGCCATAACTCCGAAAACATTTTGCGGATTACCCCCTTATCAAAATTGACCTGTATTTTATGTTGCCTGACTATTTTGTAAAGTTTAAATGAAATTGATGCATCCCTTCAAGAGTTTTCGATCGAAAATAAAAAGTGTGGCGCCGCGGACGACTACGACGCCGCCACGGGAGTCATGATCCCTTTGCAGGAGGCACAATAAAAACCAGGTCACAGATGTGACGAATACTTAGCAATTCTTTCCATGCCAGAAAGTATCAATAAATATTTCACATGTATGAGGATTTTGTACCATTTTTCACATGTATCTGAGTTAACAAGTTATTTTACAGAAGTTATTCACACGTCAGAAAGCACCCAAAATCTATTATCGTTGACCATACGAAATGATAAATTTACAGTTCAACAAGGCTATCTTTGAATAGAGCTACTCTATAGCTGTATTCGAAGGAATCCTACGAATACAGCTACTGCGTAGCCTAAGAATACACCTACTGAAGCGTTCGAATATACCATAGCTGTATACATATCTAGAAGCATAACATGTTTTCACCGAATACAGCTATCCTTGCTAAAAATTATTGACTTACTCTTACTTTAATCAAAACTCATAGCAGCTATTCTGTGAGACAATGTTGCTTTGGTTACAGCATTCCCCAAACCAATAAACTTTTTGTTGTTTCCCTTTATCTATATACTGCCTGAAGCCCTCACAAGTATTATCGTCAGGTATACTTTGTACACACTGGGTAGCGAGATGAAAGAACGTAAGAAGGCAAAGATCATAAATCAATATACGCCTGACTAAGGGCACCACATGAGAAATTGACAAAACACCAAAAGCTTCACATACAAGCAAACCAAGAGGTAAGCCATTTCCAAGCAGGTGCCCACGAGGTTGCAATAAACAGACAAGAAAGCATGACAAGCACGAAGCATAAATAACAAAATTGATCCACAAGAGAAGCACCGCCTTGGAACGGTCAGGAAAACTATTTTACAGCAAGGCTTAAACAAGTTTCACAGTACCATCGCCCTTAGTTCTAATGTGGAATAAGACACATATATGTTTGGTTTGCATGAAATACCTCTAACTTATCCATGAATTATCTCCTAAAACATATAAATTTAGATTTAAAAAAAGGAGTTAAAGCAAACATAAGGACTCAAGAGTACATAAAACGGAATACTGGAGCAAAAGAAATCCAATAGTTCAACCCCCGTGGGTCTGACAACAGCCAAAGCGTCAGGCCCCAACCATCGCATCCATATATATGTCCTTACGTCCGAACTGTCATAGAGGCGTACACATAACCATATCTAAATTAACGCAGGGTTCTTTAACCTGCACAAGGGGTGTCTTTCCCTGCACAGGGGGTATCCACTTAACGATTCGAAGGACGGTACGCTTTTCTAGTGTAAAGTATAGTCACATACGTTATATAAATATATTGAGCAATAGGTTTAATAGTTGCAATTCTTCTTCGAATTTAGCTACTCAAACGCATCAGCTTATCAAGTATCTCAATTCGAAGGTAGCCATTTTCGGTACGACGGTGCCTATTCTAAAGTATATCTTATTTCCCCATATGCTATTGGTACTTAAAAGAACCGCATTAATGACAAAAAAGTTTTAAATCTGATTCTAGTATAGTGGCCATATTGGATATTGTCATTTGGCCGAATACAAACTACCAGATGACCCTATGCCCAAAAATATCAGCTTGATGTGTCAATATGATATATGATTACACAGATGACCACCATGATGATAGCATTTTGATGTTACATCTTTGAGCCCCTATAATATCTAGATGCAACTAACAAAATGCCAGCATTATACAACTGGAAGTTAGGGAATAAAATATGAAAATCGATTGTATTTCAAAATGACCACCATGGCAGTTATTTTGTGAAACCCTGTTATCATTAAATTATATATAAGTCCTTCTAATATTATATCTGTGCCAGTTCAGTCAAAATGTTCTTATTTTGTTCAGGAGACATGACAGACAATGTGCCGGATCAGTCTTAATATTTTTATTAGTTCAGAAGACAGAACAGACAAGGCTATTCTATAGATTTAAATGAGTCTGGCGACCTTGTAAACTAGATCAAAGTCACCAAAATGTAATCAGCCATTATGCCCTCCAAATGGTATATCTTTACCAGTATTGTCTGAAATTATTCATTGGTTCAGAAGAGAGAGCGCCTTAAAAGCTTATTCATATAGCTACGTTTGTATATGACCCTGGTGACCTCGAGTATTAGGTCAATGTCATGAAAATATAATAATTCCTTTCGATTGGCCTTAGTAAATATCTATGCATGTTTGGTTGAAATACATCAGACGGTTCAGCTATACTCACGCTGACAGGATCTTTACTCTTTTCAAAGTTGGACAGGATTCCCACTAAACGATGATCTACTGTGTATTTAAGTGTCTGTCAGTGCAAGGGTCTTGGACTGATAGGAGGAATCGATACTATGAATACATTTTCTCATGTTTTACCCATGTTGTGTTACCTTAATATTCACTTTTTGCTTATACTTGTGCATGCTAATACGACTTGTGCTTGCACAATTTATATGATGTTTCTGAAATAAAATAATAAATAAATAATATAACTCTTAAATTGGTAAAACAAAGACTTATTTCATACTACTAAATTGTTGTTATATTTTGTAGGCGATTGACTTTGTGCTTACTATTGGTAGTGTGGATGCAGTGTTCCCAGAGCCTGGTAAAATACAAGTTTAACAGATTTTGTTTGGTACTATTTTGAACAAGGCTACATCAATACAGACATCCTGTATATAAATCGGTGTCAGGACATTACAACAACGAATATCAACAAGACACAATTCGTGTTGCTGACAATGTCAAAGTTCCATCAGAGCTGCTGTATCAAAAGTAATGAAATTATTGTTTACGTTTGTCAAGGTTGTAGATCTTTATGGATACAATATGAGGTGTGAGTGTACAACAGAAAACAGCAATGCTTATTTTGAAGACAATGGATCCTGATGGTGAATGACTTTGTAGTATTCACAAACAAAGTAAGCGTGGATCCGATTTGTTGGTACATATGGATAGTTATTACAATCTCCTACCATAAGAGTTTCCCATTCCTGGTGCTAAAGATGGGTTCTCCAATGATATACTGTGGGGCTAAGACTTTTAACACTAAGATATCAACATGATGATAAAGTTGCAGGATCAAGAAGCTTTTCTTTATGCAAATCAGCTAAAAGAAGCATTGTGGAGCTGTGTAATGCGCATTTTAGAAGACAGATCTGGTAGATGAGATAACATTTTATAGTGCTAGCTACGACCATCACGGATTGGTCTCTCAAATGTTATAAAACATCACTTAGACATATTCTGTAGTTACTGGAACTGCCACATAATCAGGGCCAATAACAACAGTGACGTGCAGTCTGGAACACAAGATGTTACATATCATTAATTCATTGTACTTTGCTCTAGTGACTACTTCTCAGTACAATCGTGTACAATGGGTGAATGGTATGAGTCAATTATATGCGTGATGATCAATATTGATGTGCTGTCCCTTACAATAACTGTGATGATCAATATAAGGGCGAAAAGCAGAAGTATCAGAGATGGTTCTACTTCCTCAGTCGTCAGAGCATAATGAATTGCTTTTAAAGGCATTGCTTGCACAGTTTTAGGAAACAACCCAGTACCTTATAAATTAAGCAAGATTGTATGTCATCTATGTGGTTTATTTAACTATTTTGCGTTTCTATGATAAAGGTATAGGTTATATTTTGTATATGTAATATAATATACATTATCAGCTCCATTGTAAATATTTTATAACCCGAACATAACATAGTATAACCTGTATAGCCCTGACCCAGCTGTTTCCTATGTTTGTGGCACACTAGATTTAGATTTTGAAACATATATTGTGTTGCTATTTGTTGAACTTTCGGAATAGAAGGGTTTCGGTAAACAATTATTGGTGTGAAAAAAATAGTTTGACCATTTTTTAAGCTCAAATAGAATAAATAATCTAAGATGTATAATACTCAGTTTGCTTAAAATCGAACATGTAATTGTGTAAACATGGTTTCTATGATGTTATAATCATGTGATGAAAATTACCCTCCATGTACATCCTAGATCTGATTCAATTGAATGGGCCCAAGAGTTCAGAATGTTCATTGAATACACTGTCATTTCTATTCTAGCCATGTATGCGTTCAGATTTTAATGCATTACACTAAGCATTCAGTTAAGACTCAAACAACCAGTACATACACTATCTGACAGGAGTCTTTGGTGATACGCGATTCTCATAGCTGAAATTCTTAGCTTTCTTTCTACAAAGGCAACAAAGGCTCTCCTGATTAGACTGTAAATACCTATACTAAGCATATCGGACAATTCTCTTTGTGCAAAAAAATAGCGTTTCTTCAATTTATGGTTTTGCTCACACGTCAAAAATGCTTCTGATACTTAATTCATATATGAGTAAGAACCCAGTTAACAAACATCATATAGCCTTTGCTTAAGAAAAGCTGTTTTTGGGGTTCCTGTCAATGCCATGAGTCTTTAAAAATAAGTCCTATGACAGAAAGTTCTGAAAAAAGATATTGCGACCGTTTCTGAACTACGCTTAAGTTATAAACTCTAACTTGTAGAGGCAAACATTGAGTAAGACTTGGAAATGCCACAATCACACACTGTATACCAAACAAGGGTAACGTGACGTCAAGATGACAATTTAAGTAAAGCAGCCAACTCTCTCTTCCCCAAAATAGAAAGGCACTGAATACTGCACAACATGGTTCAAGGAATGGTGTTTATCTTTTCCCCGCCATTCAGGAAATTGTCATCTGTAAGCTTATCTTCTAGCATATATGTTCTTTTAAAGCATATGCCTAGTATTTTGCGAACAATTTATCAACACAAACTGTTTGGACCCATGAGAAAATCCATAGGACCAGTTGGTAAAGTGTGCCTTTCCATCTGCACTTTTCGGAGGCTGGGCTGTCTGGGATTTAAGAATAACGTTATACACCATAAGATAATTTTATTATGTGACCATCTAAGGTCATACATGTGATAGATAGCCTATTGTCATTTTCACCCCATACGCAATTATTGTGAGAGATATGAACATCAATGAGTCTAAAAGGAAAATGAGATCACCTTACGAGTTTTAGACAGATTTTAAGCATACCTGACAATGACCATTGACCGCAAGGTCATATTGGTAATCTGAATAGCGTTCATTGTGCCAAATATTTTAATCTAAAAATGAAGATTTAACTTTATGTGACCTTGTCATTTGGCCCCGAGGTCATATAAGTGACCTAAAGAACATAAGTAAGAAAGGGGGCAAAGATCAGCAATCGATACAATCAAGTACTACACCTAAATAACATATTGCCATCTACATCCCTAGGCAATAGTTGTTCCAAATATCAACATCACCTTATAAAAATGAATAAGGAGTCCACAGTACGAGCATCAGTGACTGACAATGAGCAACTGCACCACTGGTGCCCAACTCTTTCACAAATATTTGAAAAAATTCACCAACAGGTCATCATGAAACAATGTGGACGGATAACAGAAAGAGACAGTTAAATTTAATTTAACATTTTATCTGCTATAAATGTCAAATATATGCTTTAATTGTTTAAATAGTGCAAGATGTATTTCCCACTTCGAATTTCTTAGTTGTATATTGTTTCTGATGAAAAGAAAACAACAACGCCAACTGCATTTTTCACAGCATTGTGATGGTTTGGACAGCGATCAGAGTTTTGATATCACTGTTTCTTTAAAACAATGTCAAAGATTGGACTTTGATATAGTCATGGTCTGGCTAAGATAGTCACAGTATGGCTAAGACAGTTTAACTGCAGAGTTAATCCAGTTTTTCACTACATATGTTTTATATTGTTCCTTTTCTCATAATTTTGAGTTGAATTACTCAATACTTAATGGCTTTATTGAATAATCCGCTGAACTGGGTCCCGAACTGGGGACATAAGTTATTTGTTAAGACCCAGATTGGATGCCGTAGAACGCAACCTCTCGGCAGTCTTTGTTGCTGGCTTCAGAATACCATAAATTTTCAAGCATTTTTACATAACTTAATGCAATAATCAGATAACAGTGATGAAAAATAGTAAGTGAGTATAAACGTGCTTTACTGCTACATAAACATCTTATAGGCCCCTCACACTGGTCAATGTAAACGCACCGGTGGTTGCTACAACGAGCTGGTGGTTGCATTTTTCAGCACAGGTGGTGGCGTAAAAGGTTAAAAAATCTATACCTGTTGACTTTATTATTTATTTATAAACTTGCATTTATTTTATTTGTGATGACACCTGGCGCACAGACCATCGGCAACATTGCAGTTTATGGCTCTGTCAAGCAATTGGTGAATTAATTCAAGATTTGGCAATAACATCCAAAAAACGATTACCACTTTGTATCTTTTCTTCTTGGTAAACTAGCTAACGTTTTATTGATGAATTTTATTACAACGCACCGGGAGCATTTTTGACGCATTGATACAACGCACTGATGGTTGCCTAGATGTGCCATGGTTGCTGGTGCAGACACGCCACAGTATTCACTGTTTTTATAAACGGTACATAAATCGTTTTTTTAAGCCAGCACATGATATTTCAGTACCAGGACGAAGACTCAGTTGAGCCTGTGCAAATGTACAGACTTGCCAGAGCCTTCTCTGCATAGAAAAATAGTGAGTAGTAATCGTTTGTTGATGTTATTTCATGGGACTATGATAACATAGCTGCAGCTGTGCTTAGACATGCAGAATTTCCTGAAGTTAGGCAGTCAGAATAGAAAAAAAGCACTGTGTCGGTCAAACCATGAATTAAAACAAGCCATAAATTGCAATGTTTCTGGCGGTTTGTGCGCATTTGGTCATCAAAAGTAAAATAAATGCAAGCTTATAAAGAAATCATACAGTCAATAGGCATAGATTTTGTGGTTTTTGTACACTGATGAAGGCTCAAGCGTGACTCTGCAAATGTGTAGCCTCAACAGAGACGCTCCAGAGCTAGCCCTGTTCGCACTTTGGGAGTGTTCACGCCTATTTTAGATTGGCACAAAACTTTTAATTAAATGAGATTGTTTGTACGTTATGATACATTACAATAGTTAAGAAGCCTCCATGCGAGCTTAATTTTTTTCTGCTTCAACAACAGCAGAATCTAGGGCAAAGATTGGTACCAGTAAAATGCAATTTTAGCACCCCAGAGATATAGGCTGCTGTCTGTTCTAAGGAGGTGATTCTGTTGCTGTTGATTCGTTGTAGATTGTTACTCCCATTGCAGGATTCTGTAATTGTTCTATATTTTGTTACTTTATGTCCATTCTTGTTTTGCGATCATCTTGATGGGGAAGAGAGAAGGCTGTCTGCTTGCTTAGTTTGTCTTGCTTGTGTCTCGTGATTGTGGTGTGGCTATTCCTCTCAGTGCCATGGGTTTGTCTGCAGTTTGTGATTGTGATACTCACTTACTATTTTGGGGTGTCATTCATGCGAACAGGGATGGCTTTGGCAATCTACACTTTTGCTTGGTCTAGTCTGAGCCTTCGTCACAGTTCAAAATTCTCATGTGGTGACTCAAATGGCGATTGAATGCAATTTTGTGCGATCAGCGAAGGATCTGGCAAGTCTGCACATTTGCACAGGCTTACCTTATCCTTTGTAACTGTACAAAATCTCTTTTGCTGCCTTAAATGGCGATTTGTGTGCTATTCACGCCAGCAGCGAATACTCTGGTGAGTCTGCACATTTGCGCAGGCAGTCACTGGACAATGCAATACATATCAAGATCTCTTGTGCAGTCAGAAAAGGCTCTGAACGTTTGCACAGGCTCGCCTGAGCCTTCTTCACAGTATCGAAATATCATGTGCTGATTGAAATGGCGATTTTTGTTACGTTTATGTGAGCAGCGAATGATGTGGTGAGTCTGCACCAGCAACCACATGACTTCTGTGCAACCATCAGTGCGTTGTATCAATGCGTCAAAAATGCTCCCAGTGCGTTGTAATAAAATTCCTCAATAAAACGTTAGCTAGTTTACCAAGGAGAAAATACAAAGTAGTAATCGTTTTTTGGATGTTACTTCATGGGAATATGACAACAGCTGCGCTTAGACATGCATATTCCCCTCAATAAAGGCAGTTACACTAGAAAAAAGCACCTGTCACGGCAAAACTCCAGAACTTTGTTGGATTTGCAGTCCAAACCATGAATTAAATCACCAATTGCTTGGCAGAGACATAAACTGCAATGTTACCGGTGGTCTGTGCGCCAGGTGTCATCACAAATAAAATAAATGCAAGTTTATTAATAAATCATAAAGTCAACAGGTATAGATTTTTTTACCTTTTACGCCACCACCTGTGCTGAAAAATGCAACCACCAGCTCGTTGTAGCAACCACCGGTGCGTTTACATTGACCAGTGTGCCCCTGGTGGTTCTGAAAACCCTTGCTTTACACTCTCAGGTTTCAGTGCCACTTTTGGGGCCCACCAGATGTTAATGCGTAGAAAATCATGTTTGACACCTATATAATTATACCTCACGTGAAATCCAATACAAACTTCCATAGATGAGCCACTGATATTGCTTCGAGGAATATTGCCATCCCCACCCCCTGACAAAATATTAGTCTGTACTTTCATTTACTTCTCCGCAACAAGTTTGCTACTACTGTAGCAGTGGCAGTTCAGCTGCCACCACATTGGCTGTAAAGTTACACCCTTTTTTATATTGTCCCCTGCTGAAAAAATAAAATGATGTATTTGCTGTGGCTAGCCTACACTTTTTGGGCTGATTCAGCCAACCCTTTGCTTCTCACATATATACGATAAGTACAAATTCTCATAAGTAGAGTTGTCCTGATTTCAAATAATTTCAGGTGATTAATTACCAGGATTTAAGATTCAAAGGTTTGAGTGTTTTGTGTCAAAAAATAAATTAACCTGTTGACGCGGATTACAACAAATGTCATTTGCTCTTTTATTATTGCTGAAATGATCAGGCTGCGTCTACAACTTGCATAAGTCAGTATTGTTAGTACATGTACATGTAATCTACATGCAATGATGCATCTAAAATGGTGTCTGCTGCATATCTCTGATATATGCAGCAGACACCATTTTCAGATGCATTATCGCAGGCGCTATAAGGATTAACTTAGCAAGGATGAGTGACAAATACATACTGATATGTTGTCCATCTTGATAATTATCCATAATTGACGGAACAATGAAATTGGTGGAAATGGATAAGTTTCCCATAATACAATATTTCAAATAGTTGTACAAACAAAATTCTAAACATAATTCAATAATAAAGCAAAGCATGGGCGGATTCATGCTAAACATTACTACCTATCATTGTTGTAGTTACCTATGGACCAGAACAATCAAACAGAACATAGTTTACAAACAGTGAAAAGTCTACACCAGTAGCAGAGAAAGTTCAGATGCCACACCATCGGATGTAAAGTTCACTAATTTAACAGCGTATATAGTTATTTCCTATATATACTCCGACATTTATGCCGAGGGGTATATAGTTTTCATCTTTCCTTTAATCCGTTTGTCCGTTGGTAAGTTTGTTCATTCATTCTTAACAATGACAACGTTTTTGATTATTTTTTCCAGTGATGTGTATCTCAGTAACCATTGATCAAAAAACACTGATATTTGAAACATAGTTACCCTTGAGGGTTGGCATTTACATCATGACTTCAGACCCCAGGCTCCTTGCCCCTCTGTGGGACTGGAGGTCAAAATATAGGACATCTTTAAAAAGTATGACAAAGTTTTAGTAAGAGTTTCTCGAGTGGTACATATCTCTGTAAACCCATATCAGAAATCATTCATATTTGGACAATAGTAACCCTGTATGATTGGCATTTACTTCATGCTTCCAGATATAAGGATCCCTGTCCCTGGGTGAGACTGGAGGTAAAAATCTAGGACACCGTTAAAACGTGATTTGTTTCTTTTCTGACTTACACAGATAACTACCTACCATTTGTTAGAAAGCATTCGTGCCGTGGACAATTGATATCATTTATAGTTCACTTTGACTTGACGGATTCAGAGCCTTGGGTTGATGCCCCAGGGTGGTGTTAGAGGACACAATCTAGATCATCTTAAATTTTTTCTTTATAGAATCATTTGTTTTGAACAATAGATACTAATGAAGACTGACTTTGTGGGACCTCACACGTTAGGGTTCATGACACATAGTAGGGCTGGAGGTCAACATTAATCTAACCTTTAAAGTGCTATTTTATTTTTTCTGACATGCATATATTTTACCAACCATTGATTAGAAAGCATTAATGCCCACCCCCTGGGGCTAAACCAGCTAAGGGGGGTCACAATCTAGGACACCTTTGAGAAAGCTTATTTTATTTTTCATCTTACCCCCAATAAACATTTATGGGCATTTATGGGCATTTGATATCTTTTATGACAGGCTTCGACTGGGCAGCTTCAAACTCTTTGGTAGGTTTGAGGTCAAATTTAATGTCAATGACATCTTAAAGATTTTTTGTATGAAGTCATTTGAATTTAACAAACTACCTTTTACAGGCTGACTTTCTCTCCGCTATATCAGTCCTCGTAATTTATGACCCAGGGTTGGGCTAGAGGTCAAACCTTACCGTCATACATTCCAATGCTTGTTTATTTTACTGACTTGTGTAGATATTTTACGAACATTGACAATATTCATATTTGGTATCATGCATGGCTTGCTTCCACTTGACTACTTTAGATACATGGTTACTTGCAAAAGTTCAAAATCTAGGACATATTTAGATTTGGGGGCATGGGAGAGTTTGGACTGGGACAGAAAGGACATCAGCTATTGATATACATGACTCTCAAGACACTTTTTCAAGTATATGATCCTCTGACGAAAAGTTGCTTGATATTTTGGCTTTTTGTTAATTGTTTAGACTTTCGTGCAACTTAATGAGATTCTTTGTGAAGACAATGGAAAATTGGTGGTCCAAACATTTATTTCTCAAATCACTTCTGCTGTCTTTGAATTTATGTGAGTCGCGCATTCCAGTCCGTTTTTATATTGAGCCACATAATCCCATCCCACCACATGGAGTATAATACTGTTCATTAATTGTAATGTACAATGCCACTGCTTTACAAAAATGCAAACACATTTTGCATAGAATTGCATGCTTTTGATATTTTGTTTTTGGGGGTAGGGCGTTTCTATACCAGACTAAAATTCCCCATTTATACCAAAGTAAGAGAGAAAACTAAGATCAGGAATTTATACAATCAAGTACCACACTTAACACAGGACATCATATGGGAAAAAGACAAAAGCACAAGAACCATCCCATATAAGAGAGCGAATATGTTAACACTTTCCCAACAGGTGACCACAAGGCTGCAATTAAAATATATCACAGAAGGCAATGACAAACACAAGAATCACCACCTTGGAACGGTCAGTAAGAAAATTACTGGAGAGCTTAAACTAATTTCACGTTGTCAGCCTTCCCATTTGTTTTGGTGATTCGAGACACATAGCTGTTTGGTTTGCATGAGTTATCCCTAACTTATCCATGAACTATCTCCTAGAACATATAACTCAAGGTATTAAAAAGGAAATAAAACAAAAAGGATTCAACAGTTCTTAAAACTGAATACAAGAGCAAAATAAACCAATAGTTCAACCTCTGTTGGGTTGACAACAGACGTAGCATCAGGTCTCAACCATCCCATCTATAGATAAATCTTTAAAGTCTTTGAAATATTAGATAAACTTTAAGGTAGGGATTCCAATGTGACCAGTTTGTTTACATATACACTACTTTACCTCATTATTTAATTTAAGGCGATATGGAAAGTCAAATATACCCTGCAGAACTTCAGTTACATAAAGCCAATACCACTAATATTGAAGCCTCGTTTTTTTACTTACATTTGACCAAAATTTAGGATAAGCGTGACGATTATGATTTTGAAATTGTCAGATTCCCATTTAAGATGGTGATGTTCCTAGCTCTACATCCTATGGTGGTTATATTTCTCATCTCATCCGATTTGCTAGAGCTATCTATGTTACTGCTTTCAACACTCGCAATTTACTGTTAACTCAGAAACTTCTTAATCAAGGTAATATGTCTCATAAACTTCCCAAATTTTTTTCAAAATGTTACCGCTGATGCTATGATTTGGTATTCAGATTCAATATTGGACTTAAATCTCTCTTCAGAACCAGAGTTTTACGGTGACTAAGTGTATAAATGAATGGAAATTGTTGGCTCCAATAATTTTTTGATGCAGTTTATTAAAATAATTGCTCATTATAAGATTTGTTAAAAAAATAATACATTGCGTCCTACTGCATGCTTGGTTGTAACCAAATAACCGTTAGCAACTTTGCTTTCCTCTTTAATTTTAACGCTGGCGGGTTAACCTAAGATTCTATGATGGTTTTGATTTAAAGACTTATTTAAAGATGAGAGAGTAAGGGCCTGATGCTTTGTCTGTGGTTGAGCACACCTGCATTTAACGATTGGAATATTTTACTTCAGTATTCAGATGAATTTACTGTTGAGTTCTTATCTTTGTTTCATCTCTTTTTTTAATCTTGATTTATATTTACTAGGAGACGATACATCGATCAGTCAGGGATCTTTCACGCAAACCAAACATCATTTGTCTTGATCCACATCAAAAATAAGGGTGCAGTTGGCGCCGTCAAACATGTGTGGGCACTCCAGTAACTTTTTACTGACCATTTTAAGGAGGTGCTTCTTTTGTTGATCCTTTTTCGCTATTTGTGTTTCATGCCTGAGGAGGGGCTGACCCCTTTTGTGTGTGATGTTTTTTTTAGTTTTTGTCACTTCTCATATGGAAATATCTTTCAATTGGACCAATAAGTTTATCTTAAATCAAATTTCGAGTCAAGCCATTTATACAGAATGTATTTTCCCATCCTTATCAATGGGACCAGTCGATTTCCGTTGCAATGGTTGTTGGATGGTATTTTCATCTTTATTCAATTTCTAATATAATATTCTGTAAGCAAATAGTTTAAAAGTAAGAAAGACGGCAAAGATCAGGAAACGATACAATCAAGTACCACACCTGACCCAGGATACCACATTGGAAAGTAACAAACAAACAATAAACATCACCAACACGAGCCAAGAGGTCAGTCCTTTCCCAGCAGGTGAACACAATGCAGCAATGAATAGACGCGAACGCATGAGAAACATAAGACACAAAAACACAAATGATCCACGAAAGAAGTACCGTCTTGGAATGGTCATAAAACCCTGATCTGATGTTTCTTTATGCGTCGTTTAATCTGGGTATAGACTGTTTGCCTATTTCCCACCAAAAGGTGGCATTGTATATATGGTGTAAGTAATGTAAAGAGTTGAAAAATCATATGCAGACAAGTTGGTCGCAGTGCTTTAAATTTATCTTTTACTTAACGTGAATTTTTAATAGACAAATATAGATTGTTACCAGATCTTTCATATTTTTTTCGTGGTACCTTATTTCATGCTTTTTGATAGTATTGGAATCAATATTCACATAGGTATTGGTAATGATTTTATTAAAATTATACATAGTATATCTAATAAATTTATTTTATTTAGGGCTAATGTTTAGGAATATCTGCATAAATAAAGTAATTTGGAACAAAGAAAATCACGGATCCATTTATTTTAAAGATACTATGTAAATCGAAAAACTTCATACTTTTGTTAATGAGTAGAATTTTAATAAAATGGCATTTGTTGATGACCTCAGAATCGATATTAGGACAAAGAAAATGCTGAACATAACATAACACCTTGTAAAAAGGGCTTCCTTTTATGATATGTTAGCTATATAGTAAATTTATTAGCCTCTAACTCTAAATTACGCAAAACTGAGCAAGGTAAATAACTAAGAAATGAATCTAAACTATGGTTACCGTCCTTATCCAAAACAACTGAAAGATATTTTAGAGAAGTATTAAAGCTTTCTTCTGCACATAATGCACACTAAACGTTGTTGTTGTTGTTTTTTTCTACGTTAACCATGAGATCTAACTTAACGCTTCTTACATTGAAAAGAGAAAGAACATCAAAATCGGACATTTTAGAAATATGATATTTTTGGCATAATTGTATCTTATAATTTTATCCATTTTAATTCAGTTTCGAGTTTTTATATCTTAATTTAGATGGAGAATTTGGATCATAAATGATGTTTTCAGTTTTCAACTTTGCTAGGTGAATGGCCTGTTTGGTATAAATGGCAATACAGAAAAGTGTCAATTTTTAGGCCTTTTCATCTTAATAAATTACTCATGAAATCTAGTCTCTAAGGATCGACCAGACTGCCAAACATATTGCATGCCACAATTAGTATAGAATAAGCCAGATCAGATGATGTTAAGTTCAAATCATAATTATTGATTATGGAGAAGTGTCTACTATATACAGATGAGGTAATGGTACGTTTTGTACATAAATGTGTGCAACAGATACACCATTTGGCATTGCAATTAGAAAACATTGAGAAACATTCCTCGTCTCTTGAACACATGGTATGGTTAAGTATACTTCCTAAGAATAGGTGACCCAAGAGGGGGTGCCCTATGGAAATGCCTTAATTCCCAAGCATGGTAAAGGAGAAACAGAATCGTAGAATATCACTTAACAAATGCTACAAATGATTGAAACATTCTTGTTTTGACTGCACTCTGATTTAGTTAGATGTACAAAAATCAAAGATAACCAATAAAGGTTAATGCTAATTTAATAATCAGTAACACAAGCGACAAATATATGCATAATAATAGTTTATTAATATTCCATTTGTGTTACCTGGTCTCCTCTCACTCCCACAAAGACCCTTGCAAATTCGATTGAAACTAAAGCTTGAGGAGATCCCAGAAGAAACAACTAAAGATTGTCTATGGAATAGGGCATGACAATTACCTGATTAATCCAAGGCATAAGGTGAATGAGCTCACCCAATTGGCAGGTGACCCCACCAGATACAGCCAATAGGAAGGTAATCTCACCATGGAACATGTAAGTGATAATATCTGTTGCCTAGGGTAGGATGACCCCCGACCCTTTATGGAATATTAATGCAGAAAGCGAATTATCGCGCCCCTGGATTAATTCTTAATGATGAAAGGCGACTGACCTCACTAAGTTTGGCAGATGATTCCACTAGATACAGACAATAGGAAAGTGATCTCTGCTTTGAACAGGTAAGTGATCTTACCTTTAGCTATATGTCATGAAATGAATTTGCCTCATGATTTGCATAAATGATAAAGGACTTAAGAACTATATTCTATTGATGTAGCCTCATGATTTGAATAAATGACAAGCTATATTCTAATTGTGTAGCTTTTAATTTGTCATAATATCATAGTCTCCTCTATACTAACTAAAGATTGTTTTAACCATTACAGAGACATGGAGGGTACACAATGAAATAATCGATCTGATCAAATGTAAACAAATGAGAACTTTACATAAAAATAATACCAATATATGATCACCCCATGCAATGTATTTGCCGTCCAGCAAAACCCAGTCCTGTGCACGAGGTATAAAAGCTGTGGATTACCTACATTGGGAGGTGGGTGGCAATCCAACACTCAGTGATCAATTTTGATATCCACATAATATAAACCTTTTTCAAGGCTATACCAATTTTTGTAAGCACAATTAAATGATTTGAAAAATCTCATGAATTAAAATTGCCCCGCCCATTAATCTAGCACTTGTGACAAAGGTCTAGTTTGACTGAAAATCTTAGTTTACTCAATACTGGATGAACCTTACCGTCATACATTCCAATCTATTTGATGAAATGTTTGGAAAGGTCAGTCTACTATAGTAATGAATAATCAATAAACGACTGAAAAGTGGTGGCGTTGGGGCGTTGGCTGGGTTAAGCATTCTGCCTTGCCTTGTGCGGTTTAATGGGCAAAAGTTAAGCGGTCTTTCAGAAAAGTTGTCTCTTGATCCACGTTTTTTTTTTTTGGTTAAAAATGCAAAAATATGCTTTTAGAAGCAAAAATGGTTTTGAGTGAAGCTTTATATCAAATTTAATTTCAGTTGGTAACAAACTGGTTTAGCCGACTTCAAAGTACAACAAAGACTTGAAATTGTGTCAAAAGTAGATGTCTTACGCATTTTTTAAAATATCATATTTTTATAGTCTTTTGAAATTCATTTGTAGCTCATGCTAAAATTGTTGTACGCATTTTATTTTATCTTTACAAAACAGTCCAAACAGTATAGAACTTTGCCATCTTTCTAGCTTTGATTCGAGCATTTTATGGTGACAAACATTCCACAGCTGCTGCGCACTTTTGGTTTGAATGTAAAACTTAAAAGTCAATTTGACTGTACTTTGCATTATTTTTTTCAAATTCTAAAGTAGAACAGTGACATCTAGTAGTGACGAGTACTCGCTGAAAATTTCAATGCCGTGTTGCAGATAATTAGGCGTGCAGAACAGTGCCAACTTCCTATCAAAATTGTATGCTTAAAGCTTGATTCCTATGATCTAGCTGCTGGTAGTGTTTGTCTTCATGCTATTACGTAACAGAAACGAGGATTGGAGCAAATCATTTAAAGCATTTTTGTTTCTGATCACGGCAGTCAGACACATCTTCAAACAAACAAAAATACAAATGAATGGCGTCTCTGTGGAATATTGCATATTGTAGAAAAAATGTGACATTTTGAAATGGGGGTACCTTTGCTCTAGCATCATCTGTGCAAGAAGTACTAGTCATTTTTAAATGAAATGACCTGCAGAGTTTTGGTTGGTCTATAGAAGCATGTATTTTGTATAAACCAATCTTCTGTGAGTTTGTCGCTTTCCCATTGGTATCCTGGGTCAGGTGTGGTACTTGATTGTATCGATTCCTGATCTTTGCACCATTACTTACTTTTACTTTCAAAGCTAGTGTACAAATGTAAGGTGACCAATTAGAAATTTTGCAAAGTGTATATTTTGTATTTGGTCAAAATTGGAATTACAATTTTAATACGTTGCAATCTTTGTCAAGATACCATTTCAACATATAAACTGCCCATATATGTTTAAAATATGTTGGCCAAATTGCATGAAAATAAAGGAACAGTAACATTTTTTCTTACTTGTAAACATATTGTCCTAATTCGTAAAAATAAAAATAAACAACCATTATGTTTCATTATAAAACATACTTGAATACTGACTTAGTTTGAATAACCATGCTTATTTTAGTGGCAGAGGTTGATGTGTTCAGTATTTTCCCTGTTATGGATTCGCAAATAAATAACACCATTCTTGGATGGTAAAATTCAACGAGTTTTGTTTGATGAAGTGCTTACACAATAGATTTGCCCAAATTGATACAATATGATAAGAACTCTACTTAACTCATTTAGTTTCTACCGTTAAAGCTACATCTAGCACCAATTTTACACTTTATATGTAAAATTATTAAATTCTTACAGAAGACAAAACTTGGGACAGGTCAATTCATACAGAAGAAGAATCTTACATCTATGATTTCATTATTGGTCAAAGGCTTCATTAAAAATCCAGTTCAAAAAGTTACTCCCTATCATACCTATTGGTTAAAATTAACATTTGTTCAAAGAAGCATTTGGCCACAAAGCTATTGTTCTGTAAAATGGATGAAGATATTCATCAAAGAGTAACATTTATACTTTAGCTAGCTGCGTAGTCCAGACATACAACTTCGTTCCTTGGTCTCACTTGTCCATGTAGAACACTGTTCTGTGATATCACTCACCAGACTCTGTTACTATTTATCCTTGTCATGGCACCACTGTGTGGTTATAATGTACCCGAATGCCACATATGCTTGTAGTCTCAACGTTACTTTTTATGCATCCTCTAAGAGGGTAGGAATTGAGAGGGTGGCGAGGTAAGGTTAGGTCATGTAAATCTAGAAAGCCAGGTGGAAGTGATAGGTATCAAAGTGACAAGACGAAAGACATGACAAGATTTATTTTTAGCGGACCATAAACTAAACTATAATTAACAGACTATTTTTGGTAGACAGATTGGATGATTGTATTGGATAACTGTTAATAGAGTGCGATAAGTAGGGGTATGACAGATGATCTTAAACCTAAAACCATGCCTTCCCACCAACTTTTACCTACCATTTCTAACTATAATCCATACTACATGGTTGCGTAGTGCAGTTGGTAACGTGTCTGGCTACAGTTGTGAGTCTGACTGCAGATCAAGGGGTCACAAAATTGATACTGCCCGTTCCAATACTTTCGTAGAAATTGATCATGAAATAGTTTCTAGTGTCATTCTTCTCCGTTTGGCCAAAATCATTCAAGAAGGGTCGTTGCCAGTTACAAGCGAAAGTATATGCATGAAGTACTGGCTTGGAAAAAGTGTGGTAATGTTTACTGAACGTCCTGCCATGACCATAGCTGGTGAATTGGGGCGCAAAACAACAAAAGAAACCAAAAACTATAATCCTTAACGATAAAAAAAACACTTCCTTACCCTAACTTAGGAGACTCATAAAACTATCACGAATCTACGTTCACCTTTGCTGTATAACCTTTCCTGCACTAAACTGTTGGATATGTTAAGGGGACATGAGAAAGCTGAATTTTTTATCAGGACCTCTGTGTTATTAGCTGCGTAAGGACTGTGGGTGACAGGATAATACAGAGATGTTGTCGACTGGATAATTTTATTTTTCAATAATTCACAGAATAGGACGTAAGAGAGTTAATAGATACAAAGACTTGTAGTATTAGAAGGACTCTAGGACCTCATATGGGAAAGTGACAGAACAAGAAAACATTACACACAAGAAAACCAAGTAGTCAACCCATAGCCAACAGATGACCACAGGGGCTGCAGAAAAAAGAGGCATGGCAGTATGACAAAGACAAAAACACACAAATAAGATCCACAAAAGAAGCACCGCCTTGGAATGGTAAATAAGAAAACTACTTGAAGGCTTAAACTAGTTTCACGATACCAGCCTCGCCTTTAATTCTGACATAGATCAAGACATGTATGTTTGGTTTGCATGAAAGATCCATAATTTAACCTTAATCATCTCCTAGTACATATAAATCAAGATATAGCATGGAAATAAATCTAAGATCAGGACTTACAACTGAATACCTGAGCAAAAGTAATCCAACACTTAAAAGCCAATGGGCCGGAAAACAGACGAAGCATCAGGCACCAATCATTTGATATATGGAAACGGCTTTAAGTCAGAACCATAATAGAATATGAGGTCCGAGCAGCCGGCGTCCAATCAAAGAGGAAAGCAAAGTTGCAAATCGTTATTGGTTTAATTACCAAGCAACGCAGTTTGTTGAAATACATAAATATTATAGCCAATCTTTTTATAATGAGAATTTATTTTGATAAACTGTGATAAAAAAAATTCTTAATGCCAATGGTTTTCTTTAATTTATCACTAAGTCGCCACAAAACTCTGGTTCGGAAAGACCCTGGCGCAAGAGAGATTTAAGTCTGCCATTGAGTTTAGATATCAAGTCAAAGCATCGGCAATACAACTAAGAAAAACATTTGCGAAGTTAATGATACAGATAGGCTTGTTTAAGAAGTTTATAAACTTAAATATTTTTACGAGTGTTGAAGTCTGCAACATGACTAGATGCTCTAGCAGATCAGATAAGTTGTCAAATATAAACTCCATATGATGTAGAGTGTGTAACATCACCATCTAAAATGGGAAACTAACGATTTCATAATCAAAACCGCCATATTTATCGTAAAATTTGGTAGAAACAATATCATTAGAAACGGAAAAATGCAAGTCCAAAAACAGAGCTTTGGTATCAGAGGTATTAGTTATTAAGTTGGAGCTCTGAAGAGTACATCTGAATTAATATATCGTCAAAAAGTGCATTATGTATGCTTAAAATATCATCCAAATATCTGGATGCAGTGTTAAACCCCTGAATAATGTAAGCCTATTTATCATCAGAAAGAGACATCATAAAGTCCCTCTCAAAACAAAATTAGAATGAATCTGCAATCTGGGGAGCAAAATGGAATCCCAACGACTTGTCTATCCAATTAAGTGACCCCAATCGTAAAAAAAAATGCATTCCAACCAAACAATTATTTTAACAAGACCGTGCATGATATATTTTCGGCTGTTCTGAAGTGAAACACGTGTTTCTGTCATTTCATGCAAGGTAAGGAGAGCCTTCTCTTTGGAAATTTCGTTCAATCAGAACATTTAGTTTATCATTAATTAAAATATGAGGTTAAGTAGTTTAAAGAGTGGAAAAAGCATATGTAGACAAACTGACCGCATTGAAATCCCTAGTTTTAAGTTTATCTAATACTTCACCTGAATGTTTACTAGACAAAATAGATTCTTATCAGACTAGTCATTAACTTTTTCGCAGTGCTTTATTACATGGTTTTTGATAGCGGTAAGACAAGAAGTTAACAAGGATCTCTGACAGTCTTAAAGAAGAATTGCCCATAAAAAATGGCCATAGACAGTTTCTCAGAAAAGGATATTTTTTTTCCATCGAAAGATTAGTAGGTACAGCCCGAATTATCGGCAAAAATACTTTTCTCATTGGACAAGTACCGATTTAGAAGTATGGGCTGAAAACTCTGCTTTTGTTATTATATAGTAAATAGAAAAAAAACTATTTGAAGTGCTTTCCCCCGTGAGCAAACTTATCCGTTTGCATACAGTTGTATTTTCACATTACACACAACTTACAAACTGGAATGACTGGTCAGGGTATGGGGTGCGGTGGGGTGGAGTGAAGGCTGTCAAAATCCGTAAAAACAAATTATTACAAAGGTTTATTAAGCGTTATTTTGTATAAACATGTAGCTTATCATCAACCTACAATTGCATGTATACAGTATGTAGTTCTAATACACCTTAGTGAACAGGACAGACTGATTAAGCTGGAATCATAACATGTATAATCACAGGAGCTTGAAGTTCGATCCTTAAATTACCCCTATAGCCTAAAAACCAAAAGCTCACAATGTCATTGTGTCATTATTACTTTTGGTTTTGAAGCTATATAGGTGATATAAGGACCGAACTTCAAGCTCCTGTGGTATAATCTATGTGTTAGCCATTTACAGGTAATAGTGAAAAGTCCTTGACAGCGGGGTTCGTAGTGTGTTAATTTGATTAGAGTGTTTCTCCATGATGATACATTGCAATAGTAAGAAGGCGTCCATGCGTACCAGGGTTTGATTGTTGGATTTTCTTGCTCCAGTATTCAGTTGTATATGCTGTTGAGTCCTTATCTTGGTTTCATCTATTTTTTTTATATCTCAATTTGTATTATCTAGTGGATGATGCATCGATGAGTTGGGGATCTCTCATGCAAATCAAACATATATTTGTCTTGATTCACTTCAGAAATAATGGTGAAGTTGGCACCCTATAACACATTTAGGCCCACTGGTATTTTTTTACTGGCTGTTCTTCTGTGGATCTTTTTGTTTTTTGAATTTAATATCAGTTATGCTGTCTTGTCTGTTCCTTGCGATCACCTGCTGGGAAAGGGCTTACCTCTGGCTCTCTTTACGGGATATTTTCTTTCGTTGTTGTCACTTTCCTGTGTGGTTTCATGGGTCATATGTGGCATTTAATTGCATCGATTCCTGATTTTTGCTTTCTTCCTTACCTTGTGTGAAGTACAGCTTACTTATATGCTATAATGATGGTAACTGATGATTACACGTAAGAGTGCTACAGGAACATGGAGGCCTGGCTAGTGTATGTACTGTTCGCAAAAAGTAGGATAAATTCGAACATTAAAAATTATATCACTTACACAACCAATGTTAACTAGTATTACATTTTCTAATTAGCAAGTGATCTCATGCATATGTAGGATTTATCCTGTCATGTGTTTCTCAGACAACAATATTTAGACCAGGCGTTGACTCTCATATTTCACAAGGTTGACTCTCATATTTCACAAGTATATCTTGTTGACGGTAATAAAGCAAACAATATCCCCTATTCTTTACTTTTTGTAAGTTCAGAATATTTTTTTCTCTCTTAGTCCTCAGTTTCAGATCCATATGGCTTAAATATCTAACAAGTTTCAGTGAATCGTCACAATTTTTAAATGGTTTCTTCGCCTAACTTAACAGAATTGACGATTATGGTACTAAGAATGCACCCATAGCAGACAAATCTGTGGCATCGGCTGCTGTCCGTTCTAAGGCGTTGGTTCTGTTGTTGTTAACTCATTGTTCATTGGGACTGCCATTGTTTGCGGGGTTCTTGATGGTGGTCCATTTTTGTTGTGTAGTATTAAGTGTCCTTTCTAGTATTGCAGTCCTCTTGTTTGGCTTTACTTTTCCCTTCTTCTTAAGTGCATGTGATTGTTAGTGTTAAGGGCTGTAGTGTATGATTTGTCATTACTGATCATAGTCATTTACTTTCTGAAGAAGTTAGCGTATTCATTACAGTGCAGTATAATTCCCATCTTATTATATTTCGAAAGTATTGTAGATGAAGGCCCAGGAGTGTTAGGACATTTCATATAGTGCACGTATAACTTTCCCTAAATCTCAGACTGATCGCAACAAGGCAGACCTATTAGACTCGACACTGTTCCTTTGTTGCCTAGACCTGGTCCGCTGTTTATGCTAACACTGATATTTGCAGAAAGGAATTTATGAGAATTGAAGAAACAACTCTGCAAGGTCTTTGAACTAATGGCAACGGACTGCATGCTTTGTGGTCAATCCAATCACGTTTGACAACTTTGTTTTCCTCTTTAATTGCACGCTGGTGGGGTTTGGACTTCAGACTCTATGACGGTTCCGACTTAAAGACTTATCTATTGATGAGATGGTAGGGGCCTGATGCTGTGGCTGTTTTTGTGGGACCCACCGGGGATTACCTGTTGGATTTCTTTTGCTTCAGTTTACAGTTTTATTTACTGTTGAGTCCTTATCTTTGCTTTATCTCCTTGTTATATCTTGATTTATATGTTCTGGGAGATGATGAATTGATAAGTTAGGGGCCTTTCATGCAAACCAAACATCTATGTGTCTTGATCCACATCTAAATTAAGGGGAGGGGGGGGTGGCGCCGTGGGGCCGGTTTGAGCCCTTCAGTAAAATATTTTACTGACCGTTCCAAGGCCGTACTTCTTTTGTGGATCTTTTATGTTTTGTCTGTCTTGTGTTTGCTATGCCTTTGTGCGCGTCTGTTTGTATGTGCCTTGTAGTCACCTGCTGGGAAAGTGCTGACCTCTTGGCTTGCGTTTCAGGTGTCTAACTGTGAGTTTGTCACTTTTATATTGGTATCCTTGGTCAGGTATGGTACTTGATTGTATCGATTCCTGATCTTTGCACCCTTACTTACTTTCATGTACTTTTATTATTTAAAAGAAATAATTTCAACATTTGCTTGATCAGATCTAAATCAGAGAAATAATTTCTACAACTGCTGGATCGCATCAACATTGCGTTTAAAACAATCGTCTTATTTCACAATATTTAAGAGAGAAAATGTGAAAACAACTATCACCTGCGTTTTCTTCGCTATAATGTCAATATATTTATTGGCAAAAATGATATAACTAGAAGCAAGACTTTAAAATCATTAGCACTGCTAATTATTTTTTTGGCACGAAACTTATTTAAAAACAACACGCGATAATTATGTTATCAAAAGTAAAATATTTTGTGATCGCGTCATAATTATGTATAGTTCTTTGATAAATAGCATTAATTTCGTTAAAAGTTTTAAAAAATCTCAAAGTGCCAAATATAATTCTATCAAAACAACATACTCAACAGGCTCAGCTAAACATTTATATAGCTTGCTTCTTATTTCTTCTTATTGCAGGAAGTAATACTGCCAAGGTGCAAAAAGTTCTAACGAAAAGCAATAGTTTTAAGCAAGATGCAAAAATATTGCTACAACTCCTTTATAGCAATATCTTTTTTGCGAGGAGCTACATACTTTTTTTGTCAATTGAGATAATAATTTGCCAGACAAGAAAATAAGACGTGCATGCTGTTTCTTTAATCCGTTTGTCGACAAAAGATTGACCAGTGAAATAAAAATTACTATCTAAACGCAATATATTTGAATATTCTAAATATTATCGCATCAAATCCACTTAATTCTGACATTTTCGCCAGAAAACAGTCTTTTTCTGACGGATTTAAGTAGCAAGTGGTGGCGCATATACGCTTCCGTAGAAATATGTGTGTTAAATAAAAAAAAAGACACACAAAAGGAAGCAAGCGTGTAAGAAAAGAACATTACATAACTTTGTGTTGTGTAAGATGTTTTGTTATACAACTTACTTGAGCTGTTTGGGGAATTTCGCCAGGTGTAAATGGGAGCAAACGACCCCCAGGACATGGTCAATTTGGACCCCAGGGACATGGTTGGCAAGATTTATGTAGGGGATCACTAAACATTGCTATATGTGCTTAATATATAAGCTGTGGGCCTCATGATTTAGAGGGTTTTTTTAAATTTATAGTCAACATAAGATAATGGCCCCCAGGGTGTGGCCAGTTTGGACCCCAGGGGTTTGATTGGCAGGAGACCACTAGATATTGCTACAAATCAAATCAACAAGCTGTGGGGGTTATGGCTCCAGCCACTTTAGAGAAGCTTTTTAAAGTTTTTTTTCCATTTTAAGTCTATGGGAAATTTATGTTACCCCTGGCAGCCTTTCCCCTAGCTACCATATGTGCTTTACATTAAATTTGATCAGAACTGATATATACTCCTTTGAAAATGGAAGCAGACAACGACAACAGACCGTCAATATACTCATTATTATACCTAATTTGAGCCTTTAACTCAGATGAGTTAAAACAATGTGACCAAAAATTAGGGTTTTAGATTATAATAACTGTTCCTAACCAAAAGATATATATTTATATATTTATTAGAACAACTGGATTGCATATTATATTCACACTAACACTATAAAAGTCATCATCTCATATTTGTTTGTTTAATTTTTGAGGGGTTAACTAAGCATGATTTTAAAATTCCCTGACTTTTCCCTGACTTTTGAAGATTTTCTAATTTCCCCGACCATTTTACAGTATTCCCTGACTTTTCCCTGACCTTGAGGAAAAACCAAATTTCCCTGACTTTTCCCTGACGGGTGGGCACCCTGGATAGTTCTCACTTTATAAGTTAAGACTAGTTTTGACACTATGGACCCCCCCCCCCCCCGCCCCGAGTTCAATCGACTGGTCTGCGACTGTTTCTGACACTGTTGCAGACTCCCAGGAATCTCCAGTGCCAAACAAGCTCAAACCTATATGACTGCTCCCGTGTTAAATGCACCGGTTTCCGACTCTCTGTGTCATCTTCTCTCAGACTTCCAGGAATCCCTTGTGCCAATCGGGCTAAGACCAGTTTGAGTTCTCTATTTAAAGCCTCTAGGGAATTACTACAGTTCACGCACTGGTATGCGACTGTCTTTGACACCGTCATAGACTTCCAGGATCTCCAATGCCAAACACTGAAGAACAATTTTGCCCCGAGTCACAAGCACTTGAATTCGACTGCCCCCGATGCCATTGCATACTTCAAGGAATCACTGGTGCTAAACAAGTTTAGACCAGTGTCGACCTCTACTGACCCCTCAGCTCAATGCACCAGTCTACGATTGCCTCTGGCGCCCTGGCAGACTTCCAGGAATCTTTGGTGCCAAACATGTTATCTCGTAATAACGAGTTAGTCATCTCGTTATAACGAGTTAATTATTTCGTTATTACGAGTTAGTTTTCTCGTTATTACGAGTTAATTATCTAGTTATTACGAGTTAGTTTTCTCGTTATTACGAGATAAATATCTCGTTATTACGAGATATATATTTTTCTTGTTATTACGACTTAACTTTCTCGTTATAACGAGTTAATCATCTCGTTATTACAAGTTAGTTATCTCGTTATTACGAGTTAGTTATCTCGTTATAACGAGATAAAAAAAAATCTTTTTTATAGTTGACCTTCTAGGCTTTCGTACAAAACTAAGTCAACTTTAGAAAAAGAAAGACTTAAAACAAACTTCACACTGACAAATTTCATGTGTTTTTTGAAAATTATTTTCCTAGCTGTTAATGCATCAAACTTGATAAAAAGGATGCCATTGGAAAGAAATTGAAAAAACGCAATAACACATTTTATTCGTTAGCCAAGGTCTCTTACTTCCTGAAAAAAAAATGATACAGTAGAACTGCAAAATACTGAAAAAAAACTAATTTTTCGATAACGACAACGGGAACGTCGCACAGCCATGACGTAAAAGAACTGTTATGTTTTCTCAAACATGTGCACATTTACTACATGAATTTAGCAAATATTAAATATGTCTACATTGTTATGCTATTTCCACCAGCTTTCAGCTAGTATAGTGTTTATTGTCGCCTGCCTTTCAGAGAAAGTGATGAGCATAGTATTAGTGGTGTGTTGTTTGTGGTGCGTGGTTCTGCTCGGGTGCCATGTGTGTGCAGCTCCTCCTACAGTTTAAGCGTACCGATATTGCCATTACTTATAGAGCATGCAGATGCGCAAGTGGTTTATATACAAGCCTCAGTCACATCGATTTCAGTCACTTTTTTAGTCGTGACCATCGACTTTCCTGGCTTGAATGCTACCATTGTCTCACGATAAATTGATTGTTGGTATGTGCATGGGATTTTAATATGATTCTCAAATTTATTTGTGTCACTTTTTTATGTTTGAACTTGCATACTATAAGTATGTGATTAGTTTTTATAAAAATGATTCACCTATACGGTTTATACTGAGTGTTTGAAATTTTGCATCTACAGTCACGAGACATAAGTATTTGCCTACTTAAGACGTCGCCTTTTAAATTAGTGTAATACAAGATTGACTTTTTTTGCTGAAATTATTGTCGCAAAACAATCATGAAAAAAGTACCAAATGAAAGCAAATTGATTTACGCAATAAACATATTTTCAAGCTTCATGGTGTCTATTGTTTTCGCATGGTAGTCATTTAAACACAAAGACAAATTAAAATTTCATTTTTTTTTCGTGACATCAACGTCAGCGTCAATGGGAATCGTTATATTATGAAAATTTACGTCCACTTTAAACGCTTTCTCCTTGAGAACGATTTACGTAAGTTAAGGTAAGTTGTATATGATATATAGTCAATAACATAAAGTTTGTATCATTAATTTTTATTTTATTTTTTGTAAACATATATTTTTATCAGTATTCTACTTATATCTTTCAATAACAAATTGACGACATCGGTATGATACTATGAAGATTGTACAGCTAACTAAAGTAAGCTGCAGCCAGTTCCCACACTCGAAGCTTAAAGGCATAAACCGGGGTTCCATTTTGGAATGCCACTATACACATAAATACAGGAACACCTTCGCGTGGTAAGCCTTAAAGCACCGTCGAACCTGTGAAATGCTGTAGACTGACAGACATTGTTCTTACTCTCAAATATTTTTATTTTTTTTTTTAAATAAAAGACTTCTTTTATACTATACGCTTCACCTAATATCGTTTACTAAAATTGTTACACTACATTATAGAATCATCTTTTTTTATTTTTCTTTCATTTGGTTTGGTTTTACAAAGCATTACTTTTATTGTTGTCATTATTATTTTTGTCATTATCACATAGCATAGCGTGCAATAGATAGTAACACTCACTAGATACAATCACAAGGGTGACCCTTGATTAGTTCTTAAGTACTTATGTTCTATTCAGACATACAGGAAGTAAACATATGATGTCATACAGTGGATTGTACTCTTGTCAAAAAACATCTAACAACATAGCAGACAAATGCATTCCGCTCGAATGAGATATAACTCAAAGATATATAGGGAGGACCTGGTGCGCCTTCTTATGTAAGTTCTGTTCTATTCTATTCTAATCAACAGGAAGCAAAAAATGTATGACGTCATATATGGCGTATACTGTCTTCTGCAACTTCCTTCAAAAACAAACAACCAGCAGACAGATGTTTTCATTTGAAACAGACATTTTCAAAGCTAATTATTACCCTAATGGGGGATTAATACCTGGAAAAACACTCTTATAATGGAAAGAAGTGACAGACACCAGTGCGCAAAGCAAGAAGCATGGATAACACTAATTAGCAGGTAAAATTAGCAATGAAACCGTTTCCCTCTGCGCACTACTCTGCAATGATCTTATTTACCCAGCTGTGTTTTAAATGCATGATCATACATTACAATACCTACCTACAATAAGGTTGTTTGATGTATCAAATTATCATGAGATAATGTAGTTACAGCTTTCCATGTCTTTTCAAATATTCCGTTTAAGCCAAAAATTTCATGCTGAAATATCTCTATATGCATGGCTATAACAATAGACTTTGCTATGACCCAAGGGTTTTGGCCGGCCGTAAAAACGTTTAAGGGTCCATGTTTTGGTTGTGATTGTGGTATAAAATGCTGTCAATCGCTGCTGAAATGTATCGGTCCCAAGTCCAAGATAGCAGAGTGCTTATTCAATGATAGCAAGCATACTGGTAATAAATGAGCTCAACCAGGTTAATAAGGAAAATCTTGCAGAGGCTATTTGCAATTCTTCACAATTTTTTGATTCATAAATACATGGACTGCCGTATACGAATTATCAAGTATACTGTAATTAAGATCAACCATGGTTGATGTGCACTAATTAGATAGTTTATTATCATGTTTAACACTAATGAATAGTAGGTTTGTTTTGGCACTGTGTGTTTTAAACAGGAAATGAAAGATTGGGTTGAAAAGGACCCCAGTTGATGTCATTGACATGTTCAGCCTTACTCTGTGGCAGGAGGCAGGATTGTAGTATATATACAATATCAGTGATTTTTTACCTGCGCATCTTGCATCTTTTACTCATAATTTTTGCTCTGGATGCAAAGTTTTTATTTCAGGGAGTCCCAGGATGCAATGGTAAGGCAGACTTGTCATAGAAAATAGTGTTCTGGACTCATAGGTTTGCAATGGGACTCATTGATATGGCAAACAGCGAGTCCATGGACCCATAAGCCCAAAATTGTAAATGAATCACTGCAATACTACCACAGTCCTCATGATATCTACCATTAGTCATGTGATATCTACCGCTAATGTCGCAAAGCTCCATTTGCGTAAGTTAAGGTAAGTTGTATATGATATATAGTCAATAACATAAAGTTTGTATCATTAATTTTTATTTTATTTTTTGTAAACATATATTTTTATCGGTATTCTACTTATATCTTCCAATGACAAACAGACGACATCGGCATGATACTATGAAAATAGTACAGCTAACTAAAGTAAGCTGCAGCCGGTTCCCGCACTCGGAGCTTAAAGACATAAACCGGGGTTCCATTTTGGAATGCCACCAGATAAATAATGATAATGGCATGTACAGCCTCGGTGGCTGTGTAGGTAGAAAGGCAACTGTAATAATATGCACCTGAGCTATGTAAAAAGTTACGGGTTCAAATCCCATTGTTTAGCATTTTCTAGGCTTATTAATATGTTCTATTTTTTCATTTGTTTCCATTGTGTATTTTCTTATTCTAGATTTTTCTTTTTTGTGTTTTTTTCTTTCTATTTTTTAATATTTTTTTTTCAATTTCTATATTTAAAAATCTTTTTTTTTACGAATAGTATTTTATTTCAATATACAATATGATATAAAAAGTTCATAAAATAATGCCAGCAAAGTGAGATTTTGATTTTTATCGCAATACTGAGCATCAAAGGATCATTGGAGCCTGCAGAAATATGCAAACTCACCAGAGCGTTTGCCGCTCGCATAACAACCTACTGTGTGGATGTAGATGAAGACTTATTTTAGCTTTAATTATTGCATAAAACCAGTGTCGCACGCTATAAAAAGCCATGTTTTAACCGGCAAAAACCCATGTATTAATCAGGCAATTCACGTTCTGTTGATGCACGGCTAGGATGACGTAAGTCTTTGCTCTGGAACAGGCTTTTTCAAAACCTACGAGTCCTTCATGCTTTTGCGTGCCATTACAGTAATACAAAAAAGATCTTTTCGAAGCGTTTTTCCAAAGTTTTCAAGTGACAAAATGACTTTATGCAATAATAACGATCAAACATGGTTTTCTGATACGCTAACATCTGCTAGACCCCTCGTGGTCGTTTTAAATCCTCGCCTTTCACTGGTTTTCCTGTAAAGCCTAAAATATCGACATACGCCTTTTTGTTCAAAGGCGGATCCACGACTCCAGGAGATGGAATTCAGATAAATTTGGGAGGGGTCGATTTGCAGATGAGCTCTTATTTTCTTAAAGATTCCCTATAAAATGAAACAATCTGTTCCGACCCCCCCCCCCCCCTCTGAACCCCTTCTGGATCTGCTTCTCTTGTTACAGCGCTAGGTAATTCAAACGGCCCACTGAAGGAGTAAGAAAAAGATTTAAAAAAATAAAATAAAAACTCAGGGATTCGAACCCCTCAGAAAAAATACAGGTTGGAATATGTAAATATCGCTACTTAACCACTGGTCCACTGGTCTGTAACACCCAATGATAGCTTTAATGCATTAGTAAGGATATAACTACCAATATCCTCGTTTGTTTACCTGTCTAAATGCGGGATTACCATTTATTGACAATATACCTCTCCGATTACAGTTATAATTAGTGACGTCACTGTACGCTTATTATGTTACGTCCATACTTGATTGTATCGATTCCTGATCTTTGCACCCTTACTTACTTTGAAAATGTTAAATTACATAAGCACAAAAAGTTTTAACCAAATATACCGCAGGATTCAAGAGTTATGAGCATTTTCTCAACTGACTGCAACTTTTTAACTAACTGATACTCAGCAAAGCCTCGTCCATCATAAAAGGTTGTTATGCCTGCCAGAATTAGACAAATTGAATGTTGACATGTATAAAAAAAAATAGTAAGTGAGTATGATCAGGAGATATCAACATCACAAACTGCAGACAAACCCATGGTACCTCGAGGAAGAGCCACACAACACCAGAAAGACAAACTAAGCAAAGCAACCTGCTCTCTCTTCCCTATCAAGATGATTGCAAAACTAGAGTGGACATAAAGTAACATACAACAAAACATAGAACAATTACAGAATCCCACTATGGGAGTAACAATCAACAATGAATCAACAACAACAGAATAGAACCATATAAGGCCTTTTTGCGGACGGTTGGCTTGTCTATCTGGTAGCAATTTTAATATACACGAATTTTACTCCCGTAATAATACTCTTCCCCACTGTAGATTACAATATTCTATACTCCTCCCCTATTTTAATGATATGCGTTGCATGGTTTCAGTTTCTACAATTGATTTAGAGGCTGACTGGAAATCAGGGTAGATCCAGATTAATTGGCTTCTAAAAAGCAGGTTGTTCTGGATCTACATTGTTTTCACAGGCTATATCCAGGCTCAGCAGGATAAGGGATAACTAGGATTTTAACGTATTAACGGAAAACCTAACGAGAGAATAAATAGTTCGCCTTTTTATGGCTTTTTAGTTTTTATCCTACCAAAAATACAGTACTTTAAGGTACCAGAGCAATGAATTATATTTTAAGTTATGATATCTGCAATGTGGTAAAATTTTAAAAAGGTATTTAAATCATAACCTTGCGAGCACGTTATTGACCCTTGAAAAACAACGACCTACTTATCCGGGCTAATTTCATGTGTGTATCAAAGTGCTGCGTACCGTATTTAATTTAGTTTATTGGGTAAACCCATCAGGAACGAAGTACTGTTACATAGGGAAAGGACTTGAAAGTTGGTTAAAACAACACTTGAAATACTAAATATTGGCTTCGAGCCCATACTCAGAAATTCAAAAAATATGTATACAGTATTTTCCTGCGCCCATCATTCTCTTTTGATCTCTAAGTTATTCTATAAATAGCATCTTGTGCTGCGTCCCTGCTGATAAGACTAGCTGGCTGCAAACAGTTTAGACCCGGATCAAGCCCAAAATGTTGAAACAGAATCTAACTATTCTAAACTCTTTAGGGTATTGAATTCATGGAAGACTTTTTAAAGGCGTTTAAATTGAAATATGCAGACGACAAAAAAAAACACACAAAAAAAACACATGCAAATGGTTGAAATACATCTCGGATGGGTCCGAGTATACATGTTCGTTTTTCAAATGCGACCTGGTTTGGGTCATTTCAGCCTTCTCAGCTACAGAGCTATACTACTGGAATGTTGCCTGAAACAAGTTTAACTGTATGAGTAAATGCCTTTATAAGCTATTAATAAATGTACTGTTTTGATTGCGCAGGCTAATCTGTTCCTTTATTGTTTGCATGGAGCAAGTAAATCAACGTCTCTCCAGATTTTAATTCGGATAGTATTAGCCACTAACATAACAAGGTGAATTTTATTCATATCTTTGAAAAAAATACCGCAAACATTTTCTGTGGTGCTTAAACTGGTTGAGCAGTCTTGCTTGAGTCTTCATTTTGTGATAGAGAGCCTTCGCTGGGCAACAGTTAAAATAGTTTGCCTAATGCACAGAATTTTGATGCTTATCACATCAGCAAGTAATGAAGGGATATGCGAGTCTTTGCATATGCGCAGACTCAACTGAACCCCCGTTGTTCGAGTATACATAAACAAAATAATAGAATTCAAGCCCGCTGTATACGTCAGCCTGTCGCAGTGCATTTGTTGGAACTCGGACTGATCTTCGCTTATGCGATAAATGCCAAACTCCGAGTCTCATGCTAGCCCTTCTCAACGCAAACACTATGCTCTGGACATTCCATGTCTGCCTGTGACCGAGGTGACTTTAGACGCCTATAATGTGTATTCTCTACGGAGTTTGATAACTTACTGCATGTGCGCCAGTATGATCATTGCGCAAATATGCAAGCTCACATGTTCCTTCGCTGATCCGCTGTGCGTAAAGTATACTCGCACATAGGAGCATGCGCGCGAGAAAAACATGTGCGTAATGATTGTGCAAAATATTAATGCACTAGTCACTTGAAACCACTGCTCCCCAGCCCCGGTGATCAGCGGGTACTTTCACTTGTTGGCTGCAGTTCCGTACTACATGTATAATCCCCAAACCGCGGGGACAGCCAACTGGTAAAACCATGACTCTTCTCCCTTTTAACATTGCACACGTGCTGCCATGTTTGCTAAGTACATCAATCAACGCGGTCCAGTTGCCCTGCTATATCCTATCCTGCTCAAGGGCTGGGGACCGTGGTTACCGAATGACTGATGCATAAGAAAACGGCCTAGCTGTGTAACGCACCCGATTGATTTATGGCTCATGTATCTTTTTCATTTGTTGTTGTCGGATTTTACTAAGCAAGCGGCGCTAACGGTAATTTTGAACTAATTAGGGTATTTTACACGCAAAGACATATGAAAAGTGTTTCATATCAGACAGTCTTGGTCAGTCTTTGCAGTCTGCCGCGGCGGACGTGATATTGAAATCTATGTTTCCATAATACGAGTTCTGGACAAATATTCCCTTGTGCACATTGGCCTCCGTCTCGGCGACATTGGCGAGCAAGCTGGCCCCGACCCTTATCATAGAAATAAACTTTAACAATATTGTAGTTAGATATCGTTCAAAGTGTCCATATTTGATATACCTGTGTGACCTGTAAATGCCACCGGCTATTTTCTGACCGATGAATTAAAAACACACACAATAATTATAATAATAATAATAATAATAACGATAATAATATTTACCACAATTCAATTTTGAATGTTTAAATTCTACAAAACATTAGTGGCACAGGCTACTTTACAGACATGGGAGTGAATAGAATCTCAATGATTCAGAATCCATTCCTGATTTTCGCCTATTTCTTTGGATACCTGGGTGGCAGGTGGGACATGACATGTTTTTGCCAAGATGCCAAAAAATCCAACATCTTTGACACTTTTGCAAAACATCACGGGGGTCTTTTGCTGTTTAAAACGAAAGGAAATTCTGAATAGAAAAAAAACCGAGACAAGAAAAACTATTACATAAATGTATTACGCTATACTAGGCGATAGTTCAAACTATTTTACAGAGTTTATGAGAGGGCAGTAGATGTTAACTTGTTATTTTCTTGTTATTTTTCTTTCTTTCTTATTCACTGGAGAAGGACTTGTGATGGCTTCTATCGCATTTAGGTAGGCTATATGTAGAATATTTTGCTGTTGATTTAAAAATAAATTGATCCATGAGGATGCTGCAAAGACGCACAGGCAGTATGTAATTTGCATGTTGGTGCTAAAAAACTGACTCAATGAGGCGGTTCTTTGTATTGACCATATCTCCGTTAATACTGGTTCCCGATTCGCAGTAAGTAATGGGGAAAACAAAAACCAGAGCCCCCTTCCCCTAATACCTTGAAATGGCAGAGGAGAGTTCTGGTCACCTGTATTGACTTTACTGACTGCCTGTAGGCCGGTAACCAGCAATTAATGTGAAGTAAATGTTTACAGCTTAATTAATTAATGTTTTGGAAATTATAATTTGATTAAACACTCCTACCTATATCTGAAGGTCTGTGTGTTATTTTGGTGATGCGCAGACTGATCTTAAGTCATTAGGTACACCTCTAAGGAAGGCAGGTAGGTGTACTAAAAATGTTTATCAGAGCTGTACCCCCTTCCCTTGACGAAAAATCCTGGATAACTGCATGATTGATCAATCTCGCTAATGCCATGTTTGTTGTTTGCACATCTGGAGCAGTGTTCGCACATCTCACACCGTGTAAACGTATAGGTGATACATGTCCTTACAGCTTAGCCTGTAGAAGCCTGCATATGGGTATGCATTTTGTCTTTTAACTTGGCCTCCATAGCAAGGCAAGTACTGTTTCTGGCATCAATAGAACGCTGCAAACTGTTTATATATGCTTTTTGATGTAGCAATGCTAATAATGATAGTTACTACCTGAAAATAACTAGAGGTATTGTGCCAAGTCACTTCCTTTGGTTTAAACACACTTTATTCAATAGACATAAGAGATATACCGTTCGCATACAATGTAAACATGCAAAGGAATAGAACGAAAGCATAAATACTTACAGAGTTCTTTTCCTGATGAAAGTGGCAGCGTTTACATATGTGTATATAAGGCGATATTATATCTTGATATGCCAAGTCAAAATTTACAATGTTATACTGAACAAAAATACAAACTTTACACAAAAATAAAAAAAATAACCAATTTAACGTAAATTCATTACTTAACAAGTATGCGTATATAAAAACCACGCGTCTTAAAAGACAGCCATGCAAAAAAGTTTCAAACTTGATCAGGCGTTCACGAATAATGTTGAATTAAACGTCAAACTGCATTTTTTTAAGTCTGGAAGATTATCATTACTATATTTTGAATATGTAAACACAATATTTGGGAGTCTTTCGAGTCAGAACATCGATTATCAACAAATAAAGTCCGCGAAGTATACTGTACTAATGCTACGTGTACGTCAAAATGAGCGCAAGAAGGCTTTTAGCAGGTAGCCGCCATACCAAGAGTAATATGCGCGGCAAAGATGTTTGGTTGCTCTCTCGTTATTGCTCATAGCCTCGTGAGACGGTTTGAGCAGACAGGAATATCTATCGATGCACAGGATCGACGCGAAGTAAGAAAACAACGCCAAGACAAGACAATTGAGCCAGTGCATGAGATTTCAATCAATTTGACATTTTTACAAGTGTAGACTCGGACGAGCCTCTGCTGCCCCCTTTTAAGCTTAGAAACTCCAAACAGTGTTCAGTCAGTAGCTTAACAATCATAGAATACTCATGCGACTAGCAAAGGCTCTGATCAGACTGCGCGTATGCGCAGGCTGATCTGAGGCTTTGCTGATCGCACATACCACATTGTTGGAGGCTCAATTTTGTTTTGTCGAATGCTGTAGGAATCGGAGGATGTGCAGACAACCTAGTTTGACAGTGTGTTCCTTCTATCGTCACATGATATGACAACATTTAAACTACATAGTTTAATGATTATTTAGAGGCGTTGTGTTGCTAAAATATACCTGTGGACATGGTGAAAATGTTTTGGTTTGTAGAATCTTTGTAGATAAGGCTAAATATTTTTGCAGATCTATACCTATCTTAAAAGTAATAGGTTTAATGAGGCTCTGACGTAAAACTTTTAAAAATCGGTGGGTTGGTGCCGGATGCTTGGCTGTAGCTGGGCCAATCGTGGCTTAACTTGAAGTTTTCTTTAGCTGTGATTATCTGTGAGCCCTTTTCTCTGTTTCATCATAGTGCGTTAATTTGATTATACTGTTTCTCTGCAATAGTCAGGAATCATCCATGCTTCAACAACAGCAGCATCTAGGGAGGGGATTTGGTGCCAGTAAAGTGCATTTAAGCCCCCCCCCCCCCCCAGTGGCTTTGGCTGCTGTCCGTTCTAAGGCGTTGGTTATGGGTTTTTTTTATCCGTTGTTGATTTTTACTCCCCTATTGTGGGATTCTATAATTGTCCAAATTTTGTTGTGCGTTACTTTGTGTCCATTCTAGTTTTGCAATTATCTCGATTGGGGAAGAGAGAGCTGGTTGCTTTGCTTTGTTTGTCTTCCTGGTGTCTCGTGATTGTTGTGTGGGTCTTCCTCACGATGCCACGGGTTTTGTCTGCAGTTTGTGATTGTGGTATTTCCTGATCATACTCACTTACTTTTTTATTAAATCGTACAACTTATACCTCTCCAGATTTAGCTATTCCATTTTCTTTACAGCAAGTTCATATTACAAGCATATTTATCTTTATTTTTTCCTCCAACTTCATGAAAGTACAGATCATTGGCGTTCACCTAATTTACGTGTTTGCCTAAACACTCGAATCTTTTTGAGCCTAAACACTTTAAAAATCATGCCATCTATAATCAATAATTACAAAAAAAATATAAATAAAGCTTAAATAAGAACTCTACATCTATTTCATAAATAAATATCTATAATAATAACAACCCACCAGGGCTCCATATAGGTTATGCTAGGTGGTATTCTACTTTTGCGACAAAATACTAACAAAGAAACACACCACATGGTTATCTACATATGAAACACTCCGCCCTAGAAAAACGCGCCACAGCTTTTGTGAACAAAATTATACCATTCTTTTTAACCGAATCGGCGGTTTTACAAAAGGTATGAAACTAACAACATCGTTGTTTGGGGACTTGCACACTTAAGTACAGCCGTCCGCGTCAGTACTCTTAGTGCGTTGATTGCACCACATGCTGTGCCTGTTTGTACGTTCGCTGCAGTATTATTAATCTGCTAGCTGCCCCAACATTAAAGTGATAATTCCGACGTTTTGTCATATGCATTTGTTATAGAGCTAACAGTTTACTGGGAACCATATAACCATTTATTTTGTTGAAACTGCTCTAATTAGCCCATAATTTAACTACATTCACATGCCACAGGGGATCGCCATTAATCACTTGAATGCTCAGGCAACACTACAGAAGGTGCTGTTACCAGGACAGACAGTTTAATTACAGCCAGTGTATAATGTTTGGTCTGATCTATTTCTAAACTGTTTGGAAAGATTATCAAAGAGTGTCAAATAGTTTGGATCCAGATCAGGCCCGACAACATGTCAGACATCTTATCATTTTTTTTTTAAAGCTTATCAGCAGACGACACAAACAGGTTTAATGTTAAATGGTATGAGCATCAAGCACCGCATCTGTGTTTGATTATAGTCTGATCAGTGTTTTCACAGCAAATTAATGGGTAGCTAAGTATCCAAGCTTCGAGGAATCTGGCTAGAATTGGCAGATGCGTGAACAAACAGCTGAAACTCAGATCAGCCTGGATATAGACACTGTATGATCAGAGTCTTTGCTGTCTGTATGGATCAATGCGCAGACTGATCTGAGTCTGGTAGGCTTACAAGCCATTTTGTCGGTTTGGACCTAATAAACTGGACTTGGTTTGATTTTTCAAGAATTTGCTCAGATTTATGGAAATGATAATAATTATGATAAAAAATATGACATTAAATAATGCAAATACATGTACTCTTTGCGAATACAGGATTATTATGAATGTTTTAATTGTCTGCCTTTTTCTTTAAGAAATCATTTTTCAAAAAAAACTCTTTTCGGGAATGCGATCAGAGCACCAAACAGTTTGGATCCTGATCAGGTCCCTTATTTTGTTAAGCCTGGTCTGGGTTCAAAATGTTTGCAAAGCAGAAGTTATAATGAACAGAGCTAAATGTTACAATTTCAATTAATGTTATTAGCTATTACTTACTTAGGGGCTCTGAACCAGACTGCTTATTTCTGTAGTGCAAAAATGTAACGTAGGCCCTGTCTAAAACAATTCCCAATCTTATCACTTAAGCCATTATTACTCAATGAAATAATTGAATGAAAGCACAGCCTAATTATAACCTCTCTGCACTGAGATGTGCCAAGATTAACTCACAGCTGAGGTGACCAGATGCTTGAATTCATGCTGTTTGGCGACCATGAGGTAAAACATGTCAGCAGCCAGTTATTGGTTTTATGGGCAATAAACAGGCTTTTAATCACCTTAGCTGATGAAGAAGCAGAGTGGTAAATAAATTAGTAATTAATGAGGAATTTATTTTTGATCAAGATAAATATTAATAGGGCCTGAATATTCCCTTTAATGCAAATTGTACTCCAATTCCCAGGACTCTTGTAAACAACTGATGATGTTTAAGAATTTGTGTACCTCAGTCCACAGCCATTTATTACGAGGGGCGTTCAATATGTAATGAAAACAGCCCAGTATATACCAAAGTTTTATATTTACACACTTCGTAATAACTTTAATTTAAAGGTCTGTTTCTTGGCTAAATACATGTAAAATTGCAGTTGTCCAGCTCATTATCTAATTTACACAAGCCACTTTCAAGATAGGGTGCTGAAGTACACTGCGATATGAAATAAAACAATATTTTCAAAAGCAGATAACTACATGAACGAGGGATGTTTTCAGTCTGCTTCTTCGTGTGGTAAATATCCATATATTAGAGATTTATACCTGCAAAAAATGTTGATGTTGCTTCATAATCTATGAAATACTGAGGCTGTCATTTTGGTTAAAATCCTCCTTGATGCTACATTTTCTGGCATTCCATTGACAGAGTCGCTTTTGCGTGAACGAATACATAGCGAAAATTCATATGAAAATCATTTGTAACATTTTTTCTGGTCGCTTCGATGTTTATTTGCAAGTAATAAAGCCGATTTTGAATTTTCCATATTTAATCTCACTCATAAAGTACCCACAAGTACGTCATTTGAAATAAGAAAATCGCTTAAAAGAATGCCATCATTGGCTAACACTGAAATGGATCAGACAAAATACCGCGTTTCATCAATGTTTGCATCCGGATGCATTATTTGGACATTTTTACACGTATTTACATGTACATAATCTGGCTGGCTAATTTCAGACAATAAAATTATTGGAAACGAAAATGGTATACCAATCAGATGAGATACCCCTAGATATTGGTTTCAGTTTAGCTGGTCTGCTGCCTATGCACTGTGTTTACTGAAACTTCGATACAATCAAAATTATCCTTTCCTGGTACAAAGCCACATTTCTCGATTTTCAAGAACCGCGGGTATTTTAGTGTTATGTCCATTGCTTTAATCGACGTCAACGTAAGAGGGGGTAACGTATTAAGACCGTTTGCACGAGACATTGGTACCGGTCAAAGTTTGTATCGTTATAGCAGATAAAGGGAAAATGAGTCAGAAAACTATGGATATGCGATTCATGCATGTTAAATGTTTATAGAAAATACAGCATGCCTTTCTACCTTTGCTAAAATGAGTCTTTACAATTCGGAGGAAAATATATGCAGTGTATATTAGTGTGCTTTTTAAAAAGCCTGTAACATATTGAATTTGGAGAGATAAAATAATGTTTCATGCACCATTAGAACGGCGACGCTTTGATCTTTCGCTTGGCATATGGCATTAAACCCTTACGCGTTTTTGGATGGAGTTATGTATGGGTTTTCATTACATATTGAACCCCCTCGTAAGTGTTCTGGACTTCGGTTTGTGGCAGGTTTTATCCCATCAAATGTCAAAATATACTTAGCGAAATAATTAAAGGGTAGCCCAATGGACTTTTCCATATATGGTTTATTTGGTGAGACCTATGGAGGAAATCAAGCAAGATATTGAAAACGGGTTTCCATCTCTTTGAAAGAGGTCAAAAATGAAGCATTTCCCATTAAAAATTTTGCATTTAAAATTTTCACTTTTATTGTTTTCCAAAATCACCATTTTTGCCAAATTTTCAAAATATCATCTTGTATCATTTTTATTGATGTCTGACCTCTGCACTATCAATAGACACACCGACCTTTTTCATTTGTGACAATGTTATACGCATACACTGAAGGTGCCCTTAATCAAGCTTCGCTCACCTATAGGAAGCTGAAAAGGCAAATATCGCCTTTTGGAGGGTTTTCCCAGATTTTTATGAATACTTTCATTTGTCAACCTTCAAATTGAATCAATTGTTTGGCGTTGACGTCCCATAAAATTGCGCATTCAATAAATGAAGAAAATCCTAAAGTCTGAAAGATATGCATTTCGCAGTAAAAATCCATTTTCAGAAATTCACGAATATCTCCCAATCTTCTGAATGGATTTTGTTGCTGCCATTGGCTGTGCTGAAGCTGTTTGTATTGCATAGTTGCTCATCTGTTCAAGAAATGATTTAAGATGGCCTTTGACGTCAGACTTTATTTTGGATTTTGAAAAGTGTAACGTTCAGAGTTAAACAAAGGGGAAATGAATCTGCTGACCCTTTTATGATTCTGGTGAATATAAGAAATGTTTGCTTGAAATTGTATACATCAATATATTATGTCACGCTTGAACTTAGCAAATTGCCTATTGTAAGGTTGGCTTTAAATGGTTTTACTATATGAAAAGTATAAATGATACTTTATAGTATCCAAACCACAAATAAATCTTGACTTTTTATTGGCGTGGTTAGAACGATTGGCTCCAGCATCTCTGAGGAGTTTTTGGACTGCACCTGGTTGTTTGAGCTTGCTGTTCATGTATTTGATTATGCTGACGGAGAAGGTGGAAAAATAGCATTATATCAGAATTCGACTCATTAAGTCTTGTGAAATGTGAAATTTTGTTCATATTCATAATTTTGATCTACGTTATGTTACGTACTATTTCCATTTATCTCAAATACTTTTTCATTTCTTTGGCCATCGTAGATGTTTAAGTAAACTTTGACAAAATAAGGCATGGAAAAATAGCATGAAATTGAAAATGAGGCAGGGTATGTTGGCTAGGTATTATGGAGACCATAATAACATCGACGACTGATATCAGTCTATGTTGGAACCATCACACAGTCTGACATCCATTCAACTGGCGTGTTATAAAGTGGACACCAAGCGCCGACACCATTAATTTGTTTCAAAATTCAATGTAGGATTAAAATCGATATCTCTCTCATATCAAGACCTATCGGAAACAGATTTTTATGGTGACTTAGTATAAAAAGTTTAAAAGATTATGGGTAGGACTAATATTTCTGGTCAATTTCGAAAATAATACGTCTTAAACGTATTGGATATAATTTAAATGTCATGCGAGTAATTCAGTACGGCGGTAGTTTTGTTATTGTTCTCTGTTGCCTGTGTTTGGTGTCAGAGTTTCTATGATGTTTGACCTTATGTGTGTTCATATTATGTATTTGGAAAAAGCTGCACACTCGGTTGACCATATGTTCTGACCATGTTTTGAATATTTGTAATTTTAGGTATGTCCCATTTTGGTTTTGATGGCTGGATTTGGGTTCGGATTCCTTCAGTAACCTGGTATATTTGGATATCTTGTACTGTTATTATCCATGATTAAAGCACCCCGTACGAAAAATTCGACAATACTACTACAGCTTTTCGCGAGACCTTGGCAATACTCAAGCGGTTTTTTCAGATTTTTGCTTTACATTGACGGTAATTTTATTATCGCCAGAATCCACGAAAAATCCACCTTTTATTATCGTCATAATTTTATCTCCATTATCGAAGAAAAAGTACACCAAACATTATCGCCAAAAATGTTTATAGGTATAAAATCTGACTTTGTATAATTCTATCTTACAAAACTACCACGAGAAAAAATCAGTTTGTGAATGTAAGAGACAATACTTTAAATTTTATCTTTTTTGCAACTGCGTTGTCAAGAAAGATCTTGAAAAATCTACTCGCATGCTACCCAGATTGCAGGATTACGTCGGGTCCGCTAATTGCTGATCACAGTGGGGCTGCCAATGTAGATGCAACTTTGGTTCAACGTCTGCAACATGTTATTCCTTCAACAAGGCTGTCGTCGTCGGCAGGTCAGGCGATCACCGGACTACGTTTTTGGTCGAGTATGGCATTATGTATCCGCCATGACAATTTTATGTACCATTTCGTATGTACCTTTGTAGTTTATTGAATCCTAAACCCACCTTTGGTGATAAGATAAATAAAGTACATTTAATGTCCATTCCTTTTTTATCATGGCAAGCTGCGAGTCAAGCCGTTGAAAAATAACATGTATTTCAATTATCATGTTTGACTAATTTCATAATTGTTTAAGGAATATTTAACGGGCAATATGGCCCGTGTCGCAAAACTTGGGTTTGTTGCATTTGAACTAGAAAGGCGCAGACCACCATGCGCATCAAAAGTCACCAGCAGACGAAATACGTAGGCGAAGAGAAGAGTTACCTATTAGCATGCAGGATATAGTCGGTAACAATATACAGCAAATTAAGACACATTTCCACAGTCTCCAGTCACAAGAGCATTTTTTCTGCTCGCATGCAATACATAAGCCTTGGCCTTTATCACAGTTATAGACTAGGCGCATTTGCGATGTATTTCTTGTGCGAATCCAGAGGGGGGCACAAAAAAGGGTTTCTTAGCAATACTGGTCTGGATCCCCTGAAATATCACACAGCTACCTATCCAGCATTCAATGTTGAGCCATTATCAGCACGCAAGCGAAGCGCCATTTAAATGGCTTTACGCTGGCGGGTTGATGATGGCCCACTTATAGTGGTATTTGGATCATTCCTCCCCTCCTAAAACTAAAAAAAATGTTGTCGAGATTAGACCCTCTCTGACAAAACTTTCTGGATCGGCGCATCTATTTATGCAGTCGACATACAGTCTTGATCTGATGTTTAACAAAAATCATCAAATATCTCAAAGAGTGAAAGAGTTTTGGGGTGCACAATTTATCCTTCATAAATTCATTTAAGGGAGATGACTCAAATGGCCAGCAATGGAGATAAAACATTTTTGCTCGGGACACTTAGGCTTGACCTGATATATATATATATATATATATATATATATATATATATATATATATATATATATATATATATATATATATATATATATATATATATATATATATATATATATATATATATACATGCCAAAATTATCAAAATATCTCAAAGGGTATTAAGTTATTGAGAGCATAAGCTCTCGCCTATAAACTTCATTCAAGGGCAATAAATCAAACGGCCAGCAAGGGAGAGCAAGGGAGAGCAACCATTCTTGCATGGCACGTGACACACCGCCCAGGCCTGATTTATATGCCTACCATTTCAAAAATATCTCCAAGGGTATTAAAGTTATTGAGCGCACAAGCTTTTGTCAACAGACGGATGGACAGAAGGACAGACGAACAGACGGACGCGAGGTTGATCGCTATATCCTCCCAATGTTGTCAGTCGGGGGATATCAATCGAACACAAATTTTATTAGGCTTATCTATGTCATCAGACTGCTGTTTCTGGGTTTATCTATGTTTTGCAAGAAGTTTTCTCAGATTACAAATTATTACACGTCATGTAGTCCAAATTTGAAATGTAGCCAATGGTTGGCTTAGAATTTGAATCTTAAAAAACTTAAACAATCAGGTGGAGATAACAGTTTTAGTTGTTGTGTTTCTGTGATAATAAGAGGAAAATTTCTTCATATATATTGGAACCTTTACTTTTCATTCAGAATGCATCCTATTTTAAGTGCATGCTTTGAAGTATTTCGTGGTTTTTGTCGTCTGTTGACTTTTTTTAATCGACTGATTCCAAAAAATTGTTTCTGGGCCACAGCATTCTGCCTGAGTTGATCTGGGTCAAAACGGTTTGCAAAGATTATCACCAGACTACAAACGTCACAATTGGCAGACGAATGCTACATGTACAGGGTGTCCCAAAAGGTATGAAACGTTTCTTAACTTGAATAAAAGACCAACCTTTAAGTTTTGGCATACCTAAATGTGCTGAAATAGTAAAGAACGTGTTGAAAATTTATTTCAAGGCATTGTTGGCATTATCCTCTGTAAACGTTTTGTTCCCGGTAACGTCAGAGATGATGTCACCAAATAAGCCAAATTCAATGATTTTTTGTACTGAAATAGGCTTACATGTGATATTCTAGGCAAAATGCTTCACTTGTAATGAGATTGTCCAGTATTCATGGCATAAAACAAAACAATAGTGTCATACAAACACATCGATAGGTTTGGTTTTATTACATGCACACAAAACTGCATATGAACAGTTCAAACCAAACACCAGGTATCAGTGGCCTTTATAGAGAAAAGTGGGTGTGGTAACAATAGAGTGCACACCTAATCATATTGTCAATTAATTTAGTTAAAGCAACTTTATAATCGAAACGAATTGGGTCATATGCAAGAACGGTCTCTTCTGTATTTTTACATGACATCAAAACCGCAGCGCCTTGGTTACCAATGGTAACAGACTTCATTTTGCAAAACTTAAATGTCTTAAAAATGCTCATTATGAGCAAGATGGCTATATAATTTGAGTCTTGGTTATAAAACTTAAGGAACACCTAAGACGACAAAAACTATGACAAATACGTGTAGACATAATATACATTTACAAGAGCAAGCATCAAGAAATGAATATCAATACATTGCTGCAGCCAGAACCAATTAATATATAGTGTCAAAAAGCTAGCCATGGAAGTAAAAAAAATGTGCTAACCAGGAAATTAGAGCCCCCTTTTTAAAAGCTAAACCTTGCATTTTCATAAAATGAAAACAAGTCGAAATATGGCATTATGTAATTTCTAAGTAAAGTACGTTAATCACTAAAAACAATTAGCAACTTCTCTTTGTTGAATCAAATGCTATAAGAGTTTCAAAACGTTTCATGAGTTTTGGGACACCCGGTATGTGTAGGCTGATCTTGACTTTGGGAGCGCAGTGGCTCAAGGGTAGAGTGCTTGACTCGAGACCGAAGGGTGGCAGGTTCGAGCCTCACCGGCGGCACTGCGGTGTGTCCTTGAGCAATACACATAAATCCCTGATTAGTACTGGTTCAACACAGGAAGATCCGTCCCGACATGAGTAAATAAATGTTGACTGGGATGTACAGCCCATTGCTCTAAACTTTTAAGTTTGTTAAAACATAATACTCTATCATGAAGGCAAAGAATGTTTTTCAAATATCCTCTTAAATGTTAACAGCTTAATATCTTTTCATAATTACAGTTTCTGTCAAATTAAATTAGAAGACATGAGCAGCTGCGTAAATGAATCAAGAAATATCTTTAAAAAAAGGTATACGACGAAGTGACACAAGACATATTTTATATGAGTAACGTGAGAATGTTTTAAGAAAAAAATGGGGATGTTTATATACTGAACCACACTTCTAACGCAAAATCAAACTGAACCTTAAATATTAAGTTTATTGTTTCATCCATTTTTTTAACGTAATTTTATCAAAAATAATTGGATGACCCTTGCCAGCCACATGGGTGAGTATTTCGGGAAAACTCTGCTTTCGGAGCAATTGGGGTACGAAAAGTCTCAAAAATGGTCATTTCCTGTTATAATAGCCTATATATGGGTACGCTACTCCTGTTGGTATTCTGCTGGTCTTGCTGACCTTGCCAGCCACATGGGTGAATATTTCAGGTTAACACTGGTTTTGGAGCAAGAGGGGAACAGAACGTCTCTAGAAATGGTAATTTCATGTTATAATCACCTATATCGGGGTATCCTAGCGCTGCTCCTGCTGGTATTCTCCAATCTATGTCGAGCTTCTAGAGTTGGTGGCCTAGTGGAGATTGAAGACCACAGACGTGGGTTTGCCGCCCATGGGGCGGTTCTAGTGGGGAAACTCTTGTTTCTTGGGAAATCGAGGTCGAATCTATTGTGCATGGCTAGATGGGTGGGTTGAAGGTTTTTCCTGGCATGGCTAAACATGGAGTTTCAGGAGCTGGTGAAACATGGTCATTTTCTTGTTTAATCGCTTATATATGTAGTGTTCGAAATCGGCTATGATTTCATAATCGATTATTTGTTTTCATAAACCGACTGATCATTGATAATTTAATCGTCTTCAGTGTAAATGGCACATTTCAACGTTGAATAAAAAAACATTATTTTATTATTTATTTACTGTTGTTTGCATTTAGATCAGGACCACAGGAGTGGGTATGCAGTCCATGGGCTGGTTCTAATGGAAAAATTCTGGTTTCGTGGCTAAACCGAGGTTGAATCCATTGTGCATAGGTAGGTGGATGGGTTGTTAGTTTTGTCTGGCATGGCCAAACATCGATTTTCTGTAGCTAGTGAGCAATGGTGAGTTGCTGGGGAAGGATGACCCTTGCCAGCAACATGGATGTGCCTTTCGGTAAGACTCAGAATTTGGAGCAATGGGGATACAAAAAGTCTCGAAAAATTGTCGTTTGGCTGCTGCTTTTGGTGGATTCACATGGCTGAGCATTTTTTGGAAATCTCTGTTTCTTGAGAAATGTGGTATAAAGAGTGTCGTAAATGGTCATTTTCTGATATAATCACCTTTTAGTGGGTACACTGCTCCACACGATTACCTGTCTTACTTTGACCACAGAGCTCTGATCACCCCAGCTGAACTTCTTGGCCCAATTTTGAATCGGACCTCGGATGTAAGTAAGGGGTAGTATTATACAAGAAAAAACTGAGTTCTATTTAAGGGGATTTAGCATATTGAAAATAGTTCGGTAGCACATGAACTCGAAGTCAGCTCAATTATTCTGGTTACCCAAAGAGTTTTATCAACAGCTTAAATAAAGTTTACATTTTTATGCCCCCGGGGCATTTAGTCTTACCCCTGTCCGTCCGTACTTACGTACGTCTGTACGTCTGACCGTACATACGTCACACCCAACGACGTCCGCTCTCTAAGACGATTAGTTTTGATCCGAATTTTATGAAACTTGGTCATATTGTTTTGTACCATAATGTCTTCTTCACGTTCGATAATGGTCTATATCGCACTATGCCTTCAAGAGTTATGGCCCTTTGTTTATGAAAATTCACCATTTTAAACGGTGTCCGCTTTCAAAGTCAAATAGTTTTGATTATAATTTAATGAAACTTGGTCACATTGTTTAGTGTCAAGATGTCTTCTTTAAGTCCGATAATGGTTCATATCAAACCATATCTTCAGGAGTTATGGCCCTTTGTTTACGAAAAATTGCCATTTGAAACGAAAACCGCTCGCTAAATTGAACAGTTTTGATCAGAATTTTATGAAACATGGTCATAATGTCTTATTCAAGTTCGATAATGGTCCATATCGCACCATGCTCACTGGAGTTATTGCCCTTTGTTCATGAGAATTCACCATTTTTGATGGTGTCAGGTCTTGAAGTCCAGTAATTTTGATCACAACTTTATGAAATTAATTCACAATGTTTAGTACCACAATTTATTTCTCAAGTTTTATAATGGTCTATATGGCCTTATGCCATCATTAGTTATTGCCCTTTTTTGATAAAAAAAAAGTCACAAAGTCTATAATGTACCCTCTCTAAATTGAGTAATTTTGAGCAGAACTGTATCAAACTTATTCACAATGTTAAGCACCAAAATGTCTTTCCCAAGTTCTAACATAGTAAACATCGTGATATTCCTTCAGGTGTTACTGTCCCTCGTTCATGACATTTTGCCATTATTTGCAAAGTTTACTCTCTAACCAAAGTAATTTCATATGGAACTTAAGGAAACTTAGACACAATGCTTAACATCAGAATGGCTTGCTCAAGTTTCAGAAAAATCCATATCATATTGTGACTTCCAGAGTGATTGCCCTTTGTTCATAAAAATGTCTTTTTTGCCTTTGTTTGTGAGAATATGCGAATTTTGCAATAGCGGGACCATCCGTGTCCCCTGGACACAATTCTAGTTCCATTATATATCGCTATGACAGCTTTCTTTCTATGACGTTTATCATGTCATATTGTGGCCATTTAGCAGGTTTTTTTTATTGTGTTGGTATGGTTTCAATTATGTGCTTATCATGTGATCAAAGTTGCCCCACGTTATACATCGGAGGTCTGATTTCATAGAATTTGTGGAGGAGTTCGAAATGTGCGCACTCATCAAATTAACCTCCTTCTTGGGGCAATAATTTTTCGAAAAATAAGCTGGCAGATCAAGGCCATATGTAAATTTTACTTTTTCTTTGTAGCAGTATCCTATTCTTTTCCTAGAAAGTAAGAAGAATTCTTTTAACCTTTTGCCTGTGAGTGGTGTCTGTTGATAGCCTTTGCAAGCAGTTTAGATCCAGATCAGGATCCAGACTGTTTGCGACGCTGAAAGTGTTCCTGAAAGAACATTTTGAAAACGTTAATTTTGAAAAAGTCAGCAACAAAAGCATGATACAGTTAAACATGTGTGGGCAGCTAGCTAGTGGGGTTAGGTGTCTAGTTTTTTTATCTGGTCCTTCATCTATCTACTTCTGTACTTTGTGTATGGAAACAGTGAATGCTCTTGGGAGTCTGCAAAGATGTGAAGGTTTCTCTTAGCCTTCCCTGGCTGCCAATATTGTTAATACGAAAAAAAAAACAGCTGGCCCAAATAAGGCTTTTGTATATGCATAGATAGTGCCTTCATTGGCCGATCAACTCCTACCACAGCTTTTGAATGAGAAATTTCATACTTTTCCTATACAATGTAGACACATTGAAAATATGCATGAAGGAGTTTGGTTCAGAAAAAATAATTTTTGACAAATGACTGCTATGGAAACTTAGACAATTTTCCCCTTATATTGCTTTTGTATTTGCATAGTTGTGCCTTCATGAGCCGATCAACTCCTACCACAGCTTTTGATGGAGCAATTTGATACTTTGCCTATACGATGTAGACACATTGAACATATGCATGTAGGAGTTTGGTTCAAAAAATGTTTTTTGACAAAATGACATCTATGAGAACTTGGACTATTTTTCCGATATAAACTTTGATATATACATGTAGAACTTTCAGCTGTGAATAATTTTGTGTATTTGATCTTAACAAATGTTCCAGATTATAAGCTTTAAGATCATTTGTACAGATTCTACTAAATCTTGTTTTCAAAACTTAAGTCTGCTGGTTTGAACTACAGTTAATTGCCGAGTTTCGAATCACTTTTACTTCAAGGCAGATTCCAAATATTTGCTCGGAGGAAATAAGATTTCGGCTTTACTGTTACAAAGCACTATCATTCCCTTAAATAATGAAACTCAGTTTGTTTCACTCGAACTCTGCTTCGAGTCATACAACGATTTTGAAGTGGACCGCCATTGGCCTAGTTTCGGGTCAATTTCCCAGTTTCGAATCACTTCTGCAATTCCTAAAAAAAAATACCTTCAAAAATGAATTGCGTTATATTTTCTATTTGTTAGCTTAATCACTACTCCCAAAGACGAACAAGATACATCATTTTACCGTTTTCATTGCAATAAACGGTCAAGGCCTGCGCCGATCCAGACCCTTCGTTTCCCACTTTGTTGGGATTAGATGGGGATAGGCACGCATCAGCAATACGTTTCAGCGCTTTAAACTTATACGCTCACATATCAGCGCTTACAATCAATTTGTCTACGGAAGACATGAAGTTAGCGGAGAGTATTAAACTTAGACATTTGCATTTGCTTTACCCTAAAAAAAAGAGTACTGCTTCCGAAAATACTGTCTGCATCAGACGCCTGCTGCACATGTTGTTAACATTAATGTTTAATGTAAGTATAGAGAAAACCGTGTGGACCAAGCGCAGATGGCTCCAACTGGATCAGACTGATGTGGATCTAGATGCTTCAAAACATAACAGCTGTCGACGAAAGCAGACATGGGGTCATTATTTCGATGTATTTTAGGTTGTAACAGAATAAGAATATTTTTTTAGGATGTTATTTTTTCAAAGATTTTTTTTCTGGGTATCCCTGATATAGAGCTATGTATGTGCTTATGCTGTTTATTTTTTCATATATCTATTTAATTATTAGAGGGGGGCTTGAGGGGTAACAGTATATGCTGGTAAATATTGAGATTACTGCCTCCATCTACACCTTGGGAAATAACCTATATCGATCTCTGGTCTGCTAGGTTCTTTAACACTCACACACACACGGACGCATGCACATAGTCCAGTGGTGCTTGACTCGTGATTGAGGAGTTGCTAGTTTGAGCCTCACCAGCGTCACTGCATTGTGTCCTCGGGCAATATTAATCCCTCCTTTAAGTTTGGTACAGGAAGACCCGTCCCAACATGAAAATATGTTGACTTGGACGTAAAGATTCAATTAAAACAAACAGAGAGAGAGGGGGGGGGGAGAGAGAGAGAGAGAGAGAGCATTTGGTGCCCTTGAAACTTTTTCACATAGTTTGACTTTCAATGTTGATCAATGTTGTATTAACAGCTGAGCGCGTGTACGTTATTGTTATGTGACGTGAAATAAACTTGTGTTTACACGCTGATTCTAAACTGGACAAAGAGATGACAATGATTACACGGCTATAAAGAACTAAAGGTCCGTTTTTTCTTGGATGTGTCTTAATAAATGTTGGAAAACATGCTGAAACTGAAAGTTTGATAAAAATGCATTTCAAACGAAAGTATTTTTCGAAAATATGCAGTGAACAGTGAAAATGTACCTTCATCAAACATGTCAAATGGGTCATAAGGGGAATTGTAATTATTTTCACCAAGCAGATAACTTATAGATATTTGCTTTCACACACATTCAGAGTGATAATTATACAACAAAACAAAACCAAAATATGTTGTATTTTTAAATATTACCGCTGATGTGGAGTTCGGAATATATGCACCTACTTAGATTAGCTGCTTATTGGGGCAATAACTTTTTTAAATATTACCGCTGATGTGGATTTCGGAATATATGCACCTACTTAGATTAGCTGCTTATTGGGGCAATAACTTTTTTAAATATTACCGCTGATGTGGAGTTCGGAATATGCACCTACTTAGATTAGCTGCTTATTGGGGCAATAACTTTACGAAACATACACTTGTAGATCATGGCCATATGTAAATCTTACTTTTATTTTCTCAGTAGTTGCATCCTATTCTTTTCCGAGAAAGTAAGAATGCTGTTTATAAAAGAATTCTTTTAACATTTTGTCTGTTAGTGGTGACCGCTGATAGCCTTTGCAAGCAGTTTGCACCCAGATCAGGACCGAAACAATGTCGAGACTGATCTGGATCCAGACTGTTTGCCACTCTGATAGTGTTCCTGAAAGGATATTTTGGAAAGGTTAATTTTGAAAAAAAAAGCCAGCAAAAGCACGAAAAAGGAGTTAAACGTGCGTCGGCAGCTAGTTAGTTGGGTGAGGTGTGTGGTTTTTCATCTCACCCTTTATCGGACCAGGCCTCCAGATAAGAGTGCGTACAGGAAAATTATTTTTCTTATCTCAACCAAAACAAATGTTGTGGGTACTCAAAAGAACCGTCTCAATGAGACGGTTCTTTTGAGCACCCAAAACACATGTTTAAATTGATGGGTATGGAAATAAATGCAATTTTAAGTGCACAAACTATCCTAGCCTGGACTTATAGATGTGATAATCTACTTATGTACTTGTGTGTGTGTAAGCAGTGAAAACTCTGGAGAGTCTGCACAGATGTGCAGGTTTCTCTGAGCCTTCCCTGGCTGCTAATATTGTTAGTACCAAAATCGTTGGCCCCTTTATTTCAAGTTGCATTTAATAATGAGATGTCATTTAAAAAGACCTTTTTCGCAAAAGAAAAAAAACTTTATGTTGTTGCATGCAAACAAAAGAGGAGCAGACTAGGGACGTAGCTTACCTAAAATTCAATGTACGCAATTGTGGGGACGTGGTTAATGCGGGCAAAATATCCATAAAGGGGGCATTTGCAAATAGCGTAGACCCAGATGAGACGCCGCAATACGCAGTGTCTCATCGACTCTGCGCTATTTGCCATGTTAAGCATATTTTGGTAACAAATCTTATATGAATCAGGACCTCTTGTTGCTAAAATCCTTAGCAGATAATGTCATCGTATATAACCCCTACCAAAATTGGAATTAGAATCTCTCCACATACATTTTGAATGCGAATCCTCAAGTAACCTTCAGTACTGGGATAGAATAATCTCGCCCACTTATCGCTCAAGACAAGCTGTTCCATAGGCAAAACGCCGTGCGGAATTTCCTTATCCCATCCACGTGACCTGCTTATCCCGTCCACATGACCTGCTTATCCCATCCACGTGACTTCAAATTATAACAATTTAGGCTGTTTTCAGAGAAAGTTACGCCTTAATATTATGTAGAAATAATATGAATTAAATAGGCACTACCTATTTCCGTGCGTCCAAGTTAAACTATCCAGATTTGTATTTGGAAGAAAAAAAATGACTTTTTGGTACTAAACATGGATTGTTTTAATGACATGCCCATAAGTAAAGCCTAGACATTTGCTATTTTTACAAATAAAATAAAGTGCGTTGATCATAATTGGAGTAAATATCTTCTCATTGCATCAAATGGAGAGTATTTTCGTACACACCCTTCGTTCCAGCGAAATGAACGAAATGATGATGCAATATACCAAGGCATATTAGGACCTGAAGTGCTCACCTGATATTGAGTCACATGATCTCTTTAATAATGTTAAACTACGTCATGGTCAACCTAGGCTTATTATTTAAAAATATTTTGTATGGCTCACAAGCCTCACATCCCCAAAACTACATACCAAAACGACCTTATGCTACAGACCAAGCATAATTTGCCCTTTGGTTCAAGAGTAGAAAATTTAATGGGTTTTTACAATATATGGGCAAGGTGCCCATTTTGGTCAAGTAACCTGAAACAAAATGAAATATATTGTTTTATCTAATGCATACTCCATATGAAATTTGAGTTCAATCTGAGAAAAAGATGTTTAGATATGTATGTGACAGTCCAAAGGGAGCTGCCTTGGGTGACAGGTCAGCTTTACATTTGGTTCTTATATAAAAGCTGTTAGGTATAATAGTTTTGGGGAAATATGAAGTGCCATACACAAAGAGCCAATATAATTGGCCATTATTTTAAATTTGCATTAAAATCCTCATACATACAAGAGAGCCCTATGGCCCTGGATCGCTCACCTGAATCCTGGCACATGATGTATTGGTCTGTGGCTAAAGAGATATGATTTAAAGACTTTAGCTCTTATAGCCATATTATTCAACCAAGCTAAACTTTCTGAATAATTTTGGAAGAGGGCATCATTTCTGTAATATTATTTTTAATTTGGACCAGTGGTTCAGGAGAAGATGTTGTTAATAGTCATTTCTCATCGGGAGCTCTGGTTACCCCTTCGTTCAGTGGAGCGGAACCATTTGTGCAATTTTGGTAGAGGACATTTTAGGGACAATTCTGTGAAATTATTTTGAATTTTGACCAGCGGTTCAGGAGATGTCATTTAAAGACATTTCATATCTAGAGCTCTGGATGCCCTTTAGTTCGGTGAAGAGAACCATTTGGGCAGTTTTTATGACCCCAACTTTGAAAAAGTTAAGGTGCATATTGCTTTGGGTTTTTCCATCCGTCCATTACAAGTTTAAGATAGGATTTTAAAATTTCATAGATGCATTCCTCATCAAAAATAACTGACCCATATTTTTTTTATCTGGATTATCTCCCTTTATGGAGTAATGCCAGCAGAACAATTGGTACAATTTTGGTAAGGGCATTATGAGAAACAATCCAAGATGCATACACACACCGAATTTGGGATTCCTAGCTCAAAAAGTGTAGGAGATATGTTACGACACAATTATTCTAGAAACGTGGTAAGAGGTCAAGGTCAACAGTGACCCCAAAATAGTACTCGACACTCTGTCATCCAAAAATGCATCCACACATCAAAATTTTGGATTCCTACCTCAAATAATGTAGGAGATATGCTACAGACACGATTATTCTAGATATTAGGTCACAGGTCAAGGTCACCGTGATCCAGATATGGTGTGTGACACATTGCCCCCCCAAGATGCATCCATTCACCAAATTTTGAATTCCTACCTCAAATAATGTAGATGATATGCTCCGGACACGATTATTCTAGAAATTAGGTCAATGATCAAGGTCACAGTGACCCCAAAATGGTACGAGACACTCAGTTATTTCAAGATGCATCCACACACCGAATTCGGGATGCCTATCTCAAATAATATTGGAGATATTGCTCGGACACGAAAGCGTAACTGACGGACAGAATCAAGCAAACCTAATAAAAGAATAGTCCCCCGAATATGGGACTAATAATTTGAACAAACTTGGGTGATGCTACATACCATATATCAGGCTCTAGGCATTGTGGTTTCAGACAAAGGTTTTTTTGCTTTCATCTCGCAAATATTCTCTTATCCCATCTGATCTAGATATACAACGGACAGGAACCATTGTGAATAATTATTGAAGAGGGCCATAAGAGGATCATTCCTGTAACGGTGCCGTGGGCTGGTTTGCTGTGTGTGATTGTGATATTTCCTGATCATACTCATTTACTTTTTGGCCAAAATCCAATCAGCAGTTTAGGAGCTGCCCTTTGAAGCAATTGTTGACGACGCATGACAGACGACCCACACCCAATAATCGCAATAAGATCTAAAAACTATCCAATGAACATTCCTGTAACGCTTTGTAGTTAAGGGGATGTTGTTTAAAGCGCAAAGTGTTGACTGACAGATGACGGACATGAAAGGGTCACATAAGTTTATATTAAGCCTATGGCTAAGGTGTAATGGAATGCTGTTTTGATTATTAAAGACTACAATTTACTGTTATTGGACTACCATTTACTTGGCATTGTTGGCCTAGAGTTCATGGGATTAAAATTATAGCTCCTTGCGGTACTCTTTTGTAACTATGTCGGAATTGAGTGCAGGGACATTCATGGAGATTGCAAAGGACAACAAGAGCATCGTCAGGCAAGGCATATATGCACAACTACATGTTTGACAGCAAAGGGGCCACCAATATAAAGTCTTGAAAAGAGAAGTCATAGGCTTTTTGGTTCCAGAGAAAACTATTTTTAAGGGTTTTGTTATATTTTAGTCCTGCAGCAATCTTGAATGTGTAATCAGTACCATTAAACTAGCTTTTCTGGCTATATCCTATTGATCTCAATGTGACATCTGAGTAGACTTCGCCCAGTGTTTGAAAATGTTAAAAGACGGATGACATAATCTTTGGTATACTATATGCTCGCCTATAAATCAGTTCACACTAAATGTGATAGTTCACCCACAGAGATGATTAAATATCGTTTCAGTGTCTAGCCTATAACCTCACTTGCCCAATCTGGCCAAATTTGTAATCTAAATTGTTAGACTTAGAGAAACAATAAGAATTGAATTATTCTCAAATACAGCCAGGAGTTGTTGTTTTTCAAAGGAAGATATTTGAGTACATCTTGTATATTGCCATTGCAAACCAGAACCTTTTATGATGACGGTTTGTGCAGAGGGACATCATTTCTTGAAAGCTCATTGAGCACACTGTGAGCAGGAGGGCTAAAAACTACAGCCTTTTACAAATGAAAGGATTTACCATGGCAACAGTGTTAAGATGCCCAGTTAGGGTTGTTTACCAACATCCTCTGATTTCTAACCAATGGTCGACCATACATAGTCTGGACAGTTTGTGGTACTTAGCAAGTTAGTATACAGTTACCTCTCGTTAAATCAAAGTCTCTATGACCAATTTTTTCACATTGTTTTATTTGTAGCTTGAATTAAAACAGTGGATCTGTAAAAGGATATAACAGTGTATAAGCCTATCAAGATTGTTTTCGCTATTATCCTTCTAAGTACATCAAAGTCAGCATAGTTTTGGATAGAAAATAATTGTGAACAAAGTCTGTTAAATATGAATTCATCCTACACTTTACTTTAACTTAAGAGGGTATTTTGAGTTTGAAGGATTCGAGTTAGCGAGAGATTACTGTATTGATCATGTTTAAACATTAAAAACACGAAGTTATAAATTCGATCATGCTATTTATTGAGCTTTGTCTAATACAACCCTGATTACACTGTATCTTACAGTGACTTCTTTGAATGCAACACTTCATTGAATGGTGACTTCTTCAAATGCTACACAAATTCCCCCACACACAATGATAACATCGTGAAAGATTAAGACTTTTGGGGAAAATTAAAAAAGTCACAATTCTATGAAGTGTAACCTTCAAAGAGTTCATCATTTGATAATAAAGTGTTATTTTGCTTCTTGAGCCTCTGGGGCTTGCAGTTGTAGTAGCTCCATCCTTTCTATCTCTGTATAGTGAACATCCCTGAATCATATCTGAAAGTAAATTTTGACAGACTAAGATTATAAGTAAAAAATAGTGTTAACATAAAAAGTAATATTACACAAGATTATTAACTCATTTAAGCCTAGCTCCTTTTAAGGGACATAGAGTAGACAAACTATGCAGCCCCAGATCAGATGTTGTGCAACCTCTGATCAGGGTCTTCACTCCTATCTTAAATAATGTTCTACTTCACTTTGAATTCAAATGAATGATAAATACCCTCAAACAACCCTAAACTTTAAGACAGACTCATTTAAATGATTAGAATTGAAAAATCTATTCAGCTGAAACTTGTTAAATATAGAAAAAATGTAATTTTATGAATGGAATGCTTTTGGCTCCAATATGATCTATACAATAATATTCCCTGCCAAAATATTCTGGTGCTACGGCAACAAGTGTGATATAAATACATGCCTATGCTTTGATAACTATTCATTCTGTGAATCCCCAAAGTAATTGCTTAACTTTTTTCCCTCAGTATATTTAGAGTTCTCACCAGCTCAAGGTGTAGAAACATTCATGTAAGGGTTCTCTCTAGTGTGAATAAACATTCATATAAGAGTTCTCTCCAGTATGAATGAACATTTATCTACATTATTAACCCGAGTTATAACTTGTAAATGCCAGGCAACATTAATACATTTATAACTAGTGTATATAACATAAACCAGGAAAGGCTGAAACAGTACAAACTCCTCTACACGCCTCTAGATTAGAGTACATAATTAAAAATTCCTTCCCTTATTTATCAACCAAAATTTTTTCATGTAGGTACTCAAAGGAACCCTCTCAATCAAACAGTTCTTTTGAGATCCAAAATGAATTTTATGTTTAAACTGATGGCTAAGAATTTTTCATCAAATATTCACTCTCTTAATGCTTGAACTAGATTTCTAAGAATCAGAGCGTAACCATTTGTGCAATTTAAGGAGAAGGCATCATGAGGAACAGTTCTATGAAATTGTTTTGCATTTAAACCAATTGGTCAGGAGAAGATACTGCTTATAGATAGTTCTTATCTAGAGCTCTGGTGGTCCTTTTGTTCAGCAGAGTGGAACCTTTTGTGCAATTTGGTAGAAGGCATCATAGGGAAAAATTCTGTGAAATTATTTTGAATATAGACCAGTGGTTCAGGAGGAGATGTAGTTAAAATATATTTCTTATCTAGAGCTCTGGCAATCCTTTTGTCCATTTGAGCGGAACCATTGAGCGTAACCATTTGTGTTATTTTGGTAGAGGGAATCACGAGGAACAACTCTGTCAATTTATTTGAATTTGGATCAGTGGTTCAGGAGATATCGTTTAAAGACTTCAAATCTAGAGCAACTCATACAATTTTGGTAGAGGGCATAATGGGGAGCATTCCTGTGAAATTATTTTAAATTTGGACAAGTGGTTCAGGAGTAGATGTTATCTAAAGGAAAAGTTTATTGAGAGGACGATTGACGGTCGACACATGCCAGACGAAAACTGATAACAATAAAAAAAAACTAGAGGACCTGAAGGTCCTGAGGCGCTCACCTGACCACTTTAATAATGTTAAAATAGGTCAAGGTCAACTACAGCTTATAATAAAAGATATTTTGTTTTACCGTATATGGGGGTTGTAGCCATTTTGGTCCAGTGACTTAAAACAATCTAATGAATACTCCATCAAACAGCCAAGTGTTTTCTGAGAAACCAATGTTTATGTAGGTACATGTGGCAGTCCAAATGAGTGGCATTGAATAAAAGGTCACAGGTAAGCTTGACATTTGGTACAAAGCCATTGTCTCACAACGTTAAAATTTCTCGAAAGTATGATTTCGGCTTAAACAGTTATAGAAAAATGAACTTTTCAATATTTTTCCCATATAAATGCATTAGGAATCAAATTTGACCTTGCCATATAGTAGGTCAAGCTAGATTCATCATTTGTGCAAACCTAGTAGAGACCACATCCCCAATGCTACATACCAAGGCCATTGGCCTTTTGTTCCAGAGAATAAGATATTTAATGGGTTTTTACCCTATATGGATGTGGAGGCCTTGACCCTTGAAACTTATTTATAGCCATTGTCACATTAGGTTTAACATATGAAGTGAGAATAATGACTTCGGCTTCAACAGTATTCACAAAATCAACATTTCAAAAATTTCACATTTAAATATAATAGGAAGCAAATTTGACCTTGACCTTAAGTAGGTCAAGGTCAACTAAGGATCATCATTTGAACAAACTTGGAAGGCCCTACATCCCCAATGCTACATACCAAGTCCCAATATCACAGGCCTTCTGGTTCTGGAGAAGAAGATTTTTAAATGGTTTGAACCATATATGGGCATGGCGGCATCTGTGTCATGTGACCAAAATATTTTGCATACATTTTGACTAATTTATCGTAAGGAGTCTTCACTTGAAATTTGTTTTAATATATTGATGGGACTCCAATATGAGTGACCTAAGCTGAAAGGTCAAAGGTGAACCTTGACCTTTGGAACTTAGCCATTGTCTCATTAGGTTAAACATATCAAGTGAGAATAATGACTAAGGCTTCCACAGTTTTAAAAAAAAATCAACTTTTCAGAAATTTTCCCATTAGGAAGCAAATTTGACCTTGACGTTAAGTAGGTCAAGGTCAACCTAGGATCATCATTTGAACAAACTTGGTAGGCCCCATAACCCAAATGCTACATACCAAGTCCCAAGGTCATCGGCCTTCTGGTTCTGGAGAAGCAGATTTTTAAAGGGTTTTTTACCATATATGGGCGTGGCGGCCATCTTGGTCATGTGACCAGGACCATTTGAACAAACTTCTTTCCTTCGTCCTAAGAAGTCTCCATATGATATTTGAATTTAATTGGCCTAGTGGTTTCAGAGAAGATGTTTGAAATTGTGGACGGACGAACGCCGGAGTGACTGGTATACAATAAGCTCCCCAATGAGCCTTCGGCTCAGGTGAGCTAACAAGAGGACCCTAGGGCCCTGGATCGCTCATCTGAATCTTCATTCATGAGAAGATAATGTATTGGCCAGTGGCTATAGAGATATCATTCAAAGATTTTTTTTATAATTAGCTCTGGTGCCCATGCTGTGAAGGAGTTTTGGTAGAGGGCATCATGAGGAACATTTCTGTAAAATTAATTTGAATTTGAACCATTGGTTACGGAGATGTCATTTAAAGACATTTCTCATCTAGAACTCTGGTGGCCCTTTGTGCGATGGAGCAGAACCGTGTAGTTTAAGTAGAGGGCATTATGAGTAACAGATCTGTGAAACTATTTCGAATTGGGATCTGTGGTTTAGGAGCCTTGAGGAGATATCATTTAAAGATAATTCTTATCTAGAATTTTTAGCCGCCTTTATTGTTTGGCGGAGCAGAACCATTTATGCAATTTTAGTAGAGGTCATCACAGGGAACAATTCTGTGAAATTATTTTTGATTTGGACCAGTGGTTCAGGAGATGTCATTTAAAGACAATTCTTATCTAGGCCTCTGATGGCCCCTTTGTTCAGAGGAGCAGAACCTTTGTGCAACTTTGGTAGAAGGCATCATGAGAAACAATTCTGTGAAATTATTTAGAATTTGGACCAGTGGTTCAGGAAGAGACGTCATTTAAAATATTTCTTATCTGGATCTCTGGTGGCCCTTTTGTGCATCGGAGAGGAACCATTTGTGCAATTCTGGTAGAGGGTATCATCAGGAATCGAGCAAACCTATGTAGTTCCCAGAACTAATAACAACACAGAATGCAAGATTTATTAAGTCAATGTAATTACCTTTAACAAGGACATCTGAACTTGCGATATAAATTCATTCTTGGTTGATCACCTCACAGCTGTTGTTTCCTTAGTCAGACTTCTTAGCCAGAGTCACCTGAAACAAACATGTATAAGGCTCTAAATTAAGCCTATATATATAGTAGATGCTCTAAAACTCTGAACACTAGTTGTCTGTAAAAAGGCCTTTCTTACTAGACAGTAGACATACAGTGCAGACCCAGATCAGACTGCTTCTGATGTAGCAGTCTGATCAAGGTCTTCCCTGTTTGCTATTCTGACAAGCACTTGATGTATTCCAGCCTTGATAGGTTATTAACCCACATGTAATCTGAGAACAAAAAGAGAAATGTTCTAAATTTTAGAAAATTTACTGTACATATTGTGAATGTTCAAAATATGATGTGCATTAACGGGCTTTTTTGGCCCGCCTATGAGGCTAAAACATAAAATTGGTTTTAACTAATTTGTTCTTATTGGTTTATTAGAACAATAACCAAAGTGTAAAAGTCTCGAATTAATTTGACTTTAACCGTTGCTATGATAACAAATATGGCCACCAAAATAGGCTGAAAACAGGAAATTGACCACTTTGGAGCAAATTTGAGATGTTTGACAGACCAATTAACATAGAGCACTAGCAACTATCAAAAAGATATTTTACACAGGTTTAGATAAACAAATATTTTCAGCGTAAAAATAAAAATATATTCTCACCCATCAGTTTAAACATGTGTTTTGGGTGCTCAAAAGAACCGTCTCATTGAGATGGTTCTTTTGAGTACCCACAACATATGTTTTGGTTGAGAAATAAGAAAATTAAATTTTCGCTACACACTCTTAACTAAAGTCATGTTTTAACAGCTGATGAGAATTATCACCGCAAACAACATATTAAAAGGATATTTTGGTATTTAGCTGTGCTGATATCTATTTTTTTTAAAAAGGTCTCCAAATGCCTTAAATTTGGTCCAAATGGTATTTTTTCTATTTTAAGCCTACTGTGTGGATCATGTTTGTTACCATAGCAACAGTAAAATTTAAATAAATGCCGAAATTTTAGACTTCAGTTAATCTTCCCTGTATTAAGCCGAGCGAAACTGTTTGTGCAATTTCGGTAGAAGGCATCATGAGGAACAAATCAGTGAAATCATTTTGAATTTGGACCATGAGGAGGAGATGTCGTTTAAAGATTTTTCTTATCTGGAGCTCTGGCAGCCCTTTTGTTCAGTGGAGCAAAACATTGGTGCAATTCTAGTTAAGGGCACGATGAGAAACAATTCTGTGAAATTATTTTAAATTTGGACCAGTGGTTCAGGAGGAAATGTCATCAAAAGACATTTCTTTAAATATCTAGTGCTCTGGCAGCCCCTCTGTTGGTGGAGCAGAACCATATGTGCAATTTTATAAGAACATGAGGAACCATTCTGTGAAATAATTCTAAAATTGGACCAGTGGATGAGGAGGAGCTCATGTACATTTCAGCACTCAGCAGATGACAAAACAAAATTTGTTGTGATTGACACTTTAAGGGTTAACTTTTTTGCATATTAATGTTGTCTGCTGATAACCTTACCCAGTAGGCAGAGAGTTTCCTCTGGAAAGGGATTCAGATGTATAGGGGGGAATCAATTTGATGATTTTAACTCAGGCCATCCTTAAAACAATCATCAATGTTTGTTTGCTGTCACACGACTGAGTGTGAGACTCACTCAAAATGCCACGTACCAAAAAAAGTATGTCTGTTTCGCCACATTTCCGAGAAATATTTTTATTATAATTTTAGACATTTTTCTTAAAATTTTAATGTCTTTTAAATAAATCAGTGAAAAATAAATAAAATACCTACCGACCTGGAAAATTTTGAGTAGGCCTAGGTGACCGCAAACATTTTTTTAAAGGATGGCCTCATTTTTCTAAAATAATAAAAAATATCCCAATGAAAATGAAATAATTTGGGCTCAAAAGAGGGTTCAAGTGAACCCCATCTGGATACACCACTGGTTAAATAACTAAACTGATTTAGCCTTTTTTCAAGGCAGACAATATTTGTTCAGCATTCAGAATTTCGGATTGGTCCGTTTCTGGTCGTTGCCATTATACACATGAATATACAAATGTAGTTAAGTTTCTATACATTGATGGACATTACACAAATTTAGATGGAAAATGAACATTTTTGTAAAATTATCACATTATTTAGTAAGCTCCAAAAAATTTATTTTCGTTCTTTTGATGTGCCAAATTTGCATATGAACTTATCAATGTCCTAATTAATTAAATCATCCATCAAAATGGTCAATGACTTGAATCTTGGGGTCTGCAAAAATGGATCGATGGCTGGGCTGGACTTTTAGACACATGACAACCCAAAGTTCTGAACTGTTCTGGCAAAATCGATCATTCTTAGACTAGTGTCTCTTTTCCTGTTACCATGATAGGATGGTCTGTAATCTGTGGCTGTGCATGTCTGATTTGTGACATTTTCCTCATCAATAGAATTTATATAGATCTTGTCTATAATATATAAATATAACATACAGCCAAAGAGTTAATGATATTATGTTGAACTGTATAATGTATTTCAGCAGCTGCATTCTATGGTCTCTCATTATACATGTCAGTAGTACCATGCAATATACATTCAAAGGCATTGTAGGAGCCATAATCATAGTGTGAATAAGACGGCAAAGGAACTCTACTGGCTAAAGAAACCACAAACAGTTACTTTAGGCGCTAGCTAGTGTCTTAAGTTGGAAGTGCTAGCTTCGGCCTTTTAAAAGTTAAATTATTATTGAAAGATGCCAACTTGCAGCTCAAATATTACCGTGATAATTTGATAAAGTATTTTCTCATATAAACCAAATAAAAGCCTTTTAGGAAAGGTTGTTTTCTTGAAGTTCAGCAGAATTCCATTCATCATACCTACATTCATTGCTGGTTCTCGGTTTACAGATGGTCAGAACCAGCATCATAGGTCCAGATAAGGGAATTTTGTTTGTGTAAAATTTTAATCATTGTCTTACCCATTAATTTAAACACGTGTTTTGGGTGCTCAAAAGAACCGTCTCATTGAGACGGTTCTTTTGAGTACCCGCAACATATGTTTTGGATGAGAAATAAAGAAAATAGTTTTCCAATACGCACTCTTATCTGGAGGCCTGCAGCATGTAATGTAGATATGGTGAATGGTCCGTGATTTTTCTCGCCTGTTTTTTTTATTTTTTGACAATCAATTTTTTCTAAAAATGATTAAATCATGATGATAAAGAGCAAGGAGATACAAGTTTAGTACCTCCCAGCAGAAACAATATAGCAGCAAGATGAGTTCTGTGCATCGAAGCCAGACATGTTAAGTTTCTGGAAAAAAATGCGGGACAACACGCGGAAAATCCGTGATTTTTTAAAAAATTCCGTTTTCAATGCTTTTTGCCTTCCCCATGTCTACAGACGTCGTCAATCCCGCCGTGAGAGAAGCTGAAATGATTACTGCAAACCTTGCAATACGCCTGCTGCTTGCCCCGGTCGCTGGCCATAACCCAGTATGTTCTGCATTAAAATTTGACCCCCTTCTATACCTTATTCTGTTTTTTGCTGGGCTAATCCCTGGCGATGATTCGCGTTTCGCCATCTTTGTTGGGTTTATCAAGTTATACAGCCGCTTGGATTATTTGTACCTGTATTATTTGGTTTACATTCAAGCCCTTAATTGATATCGATTTTTCAGTGACTTTGAGATGCTTTACCTGACAGCTATTCGAAACTACCAAGCTTCCTTACGATATCAAAATATTGATCATTGTCGCAAACAGGCAGCACGCATGGCTAGATGAGGTATCGTCAGGTCTCGCGAGAATGCAATATTGATTTTTCTCGGCGACTTCCGCCAAATTATCACAAGAAATGACTTAAAAAAAAACAGAAAGACTATGAGCGGAGTTTTGAAAATCCGTGATTTTTTAAAAAAATCCGTTTTGCGCGGCAGAGTTTTCCGTTAGTGACACGGGAGATCCGTTAATCTTAACATGTCTGATCGAAGCATGATTGAACCAATTTTCAGTGTACTGTGACCACTGACCAAGTTAGTTTTGGCCTTAACTAAAAGATAGAGAAGCAATATCTAACAATAGGTGGTTTGACAATCGCATACTGACCTATTTGATTTGAGCATTGTGGGTACATGTGACGTATAGGTTGACCAAATGTGTCACCAAATTATGTGATTCGCCTGATTGGTTGATTCAAACTTGTCATCAATCTGCCAGGGTTCGCGCTAGTGGTTGCCATTGTCGCAAAATGCAAAGAAATAATAAATTTGGCGCAAAAATTTTAATTTGGTGACAACTATTGGCGAAAAAAAATTGCTGGTGAAAATTTTTGTCTGACGTTGGAACGTCACGTCCAGAATGTCACCTCCCGCTTAAAGTCATTGACTAGTGTCGTCCATGTATAACATCACACAATTCAGTAGTGGATGGAGTCTAACCTGAACATACCTCACACACTTCTGACATCTGTCTCGTGGTCACTGCATGCGTAGGCCTAAACCAAAAACTGCATCATTACGTGTCACTGAAACCCCTTTTTGGCCTTGCCATGTGTGATGTGTTTTCAAAAATGTTTTAGTGTAGAAAAATCTTATCACTTTGTCGCTAAACACTGTACATGATTTGTAAACTAATACAAATCATTGTTAGTGTTTATACCAAAGGATACTTGACGTCTCCACAAACAGATTATTTATGGCCATTCAGTGCTGCTTGCTACTTTTTTACATAGTGTTTTGAGTAATGCATACTGCATATTAACACAAAACCCATTTTTCAGTGGTGATGTGCCATAGCAGATAGGTCGATCCTTTGAGTATCGCACCTGTGCAGACAATGGATTGAGAAGTTTTGGTTTGTTTATTTTGATGCTTTAATTATGTCACAATCAACAATTTTTCAGTTATGTTGGGATGATTTCCTGTCTTCATAGGTTGAACCAGTTCTAAGGCAGCAGGTGAAAAATGTCTTGTCCTTTCAAAGGACACAAAGCAGGTCTGGGGAATCTCGGAAACATGCGATAATAAATTATCGCTCAAATGCGCGATAGCGGACTGCCCATGTAAAGGGAAATCAATCTAAACGTCATCAGGCTAAATAAGTTTGGTGGTCAACTTCCGGTTTATATCGAGCATTCCCGCGACAACCAGCACAGCATGTCTCGCCTTTTGCCAGTTGGTGCCCTAGTTTCAGAAACATTACAACACACAAATAAAAGATTACAAATTAATATTTAACCATCAGAACCTCGGCCACAAATCAATGATAAAATTTATGTAAAAATGGTAAGAAAAAAATTACGGGTTTCTGTCAGAAGAGGGTTCAATTTGGTGATTTTGTTCCAGAAAATTTCGTTTGTTTAACGTTTAGCTTCTCACCCCTTGGTGCGAATGCATCCGAAAAAAGACCAATCGAATCAGCGGAAACGGGCCAAAATGACAAACCAATAATCAAATTTCTATCGCTCAGAACGGTGACGCAGTTGTAGGATAACTACCTCTGTTAACAAGTCTGCCAATCTCAAGCGTGGTCACGCATTTGAGCGATAATTTTGATCGCGTGTTTTCGAGATTCCCCAGACCTGCAAAGGCAGTGAGTCTCGAACTAGCAACTGTATGATCCCCAGTCTAACACTCCATCAACTGAGCCACTGAGATCCACAGGAGAAGGGTTGGGTATTGATATTGAAAGTATTGATCACACTGTATTCTGTACACTGTGACCAATAGCCCACTTTGAGATCAAACCTCATAGAATCTAAAGCTGCAGGCTCCTTTCGCTTCCACGAATTCTGGTTACAACAATTTTGGTTTCATTATCAGCGCCCCTAAACTCAATTTTTGCATTCGCAAACTTTGACGAATCGTAACGAATTGTATTTACTTACGTACCCGTGTATGTATCATTGACTGAACTGTGATCCACGTGTGTCGCGGTCTCGTTCAACTGAAAAAAAATCAATTCTGATCAAGGAGGATAAATCTAGCAACTTGAGGCAATATTTGTAACAGCAATTGAAGAGTCTGAGGACAGCTGTAACCGCAAATGATGGTTTTGTTGGGATTTACCGTTACGGTTAATGTCAAACGGAGCATGCAATGGCGTTAAGCTTGTTGTTCATTGTACTGCGGATTCCAATATGGCCGCGATTGGCTAAATATCGAGCAACCTCACGTGCACGGTGCGTACAACTTGCATTTTGGTTGTTTGGTCCCCTGCTTTTAGCACCTACAGCCTGTACGCCCGGGTACAAAAATAGGTCGAATAACGCCGAGCTATTCCAAAAAGACCTTCTCTCGGGTGCTAAGGCGTTCGCAAGAAACTGAAGCGTTGAAATACCGACTGTGAACAAGCGCCTATTTAATCATTGCTCATGGGGAAATGGGACTGGTTCCCGCTTTTCATTGATAGCCTTACGGACAGCGTCTCGAAAGCAGGATAAAAGCTGTCACAAAGTTTTTGGATCCTAAGCTCAGTGTATAAGCGTGCTTGGGCGCACGTATAAAAACGGCGATATTTAGTGCGTCCGTCATTTTCGCACTGTTGAATGACGTCAAAAACATTTCTGACGTCACTAAAATGCAACTACAATGTGACGCACGTTATTGACACAGTTCGGCGCCACACCGTCTTTGTCAATAGATACTGATACCAACGCTAGTTTCAAACCCCAATAAAAAAACAAAACCGACGCTTGAAATGCAAATCGCCTCCGTTTTTAGGTGCTAAACTATGTTTACACCCATTTCTGCATCTGGAAAATTCGTTGGTGAACTTATTTTTTAGATTGGAACAAACGCAAAAAATCTAAAAAATTATGCGGAACTGACAGAATTCATATAAAACCTTTAAAAGTCACAAAGTGGGCGAGAAAAAGTATCCATCATGATGTATCGTTGTGGGACAAGGAAATCCCACCCTCGGACCTGAATAATTTCGTCAGAAACTCGGCAGAGCCTCGTTTCTGACGAATTATTCTGGTCCTCGGGTATGATTTCCTTGCCCCACAACAATACATATGAAGGATACTCTTAATCCCATATTTTTGGTTCAAATGTGTACGCAAATGCGTTTTGCGTATATGGTAGCTACGCCCATGTAGTGTGCATTTATGCAGTAAATAAAACTTGATTATGTTGCATTCAAACAACAGAGAAGCAAACTAATGCCTTGGTTACATTTGCCACGGTCGTCGTACGATTTATTTGTCTACGATTTTCCGTACGATTTTTTTCGGCATTGTAGGCGGCTATATGCTACAACGTACGAGTTTATATTGCTTATGATCACCTTGCGATGTATTCGGCGAAAAGCTGAGGCAAAACCATACAGAGACCTTGCGGATATCGTGCGACAATTGCAAGGTTATCGTGCAGTCATCGTGTTATCTTCAATACCTCATATAAATCGCACGATGCCCATACAATGATCTTGCGGAAGTCGCAAGGGGTCGGTACGAACCGTGACACTGGAAGAACGGTCGAAACGCCGGAACCTAGGTCATTTCACGCCGAATTTTGGTCTTTTTCCATGGATTCGCCGCCATTTTTGGTGTTTTGACCGACGGTAGGTAGAAACTATCACTTTTTAAAAATATTAGGGTACGTTCATCGAACGTGAAAAAGTAGCCTATCAGGATCTACATGCATTCTTCTAACTGCCAAATCTTCAACTGAAACATATTTTTTGCTGAAATTGTCAAACACTTCAAAAGAAAATTGTTGCCCAGGTTCATACCATGCACTATGACAGCTTTCGTACTAGGAAGGTTCGTTATTTTTTGATATTTTTGAAATTATTGATCAGTAATGAATGAAAATGTATTTGAAACAGACCTTGTATCAGGAACTGGACATTGCTCAGATTTTTTTTACCTAGAAAGCAAAGACAGAGGCACAATTCACGAAAGTTAAGGTAACACCGGATGCAACGGTCATGCATTCTGGTGTTTGTATGTGAGTGGAGCAAAAGACAGCTTCGAATGTGACGTGTGCCGCGGGCCATGTCATTGGAACACAAGTTTAATTTTAAAGGAGATAAACATGCTCATTTAGCTCATGTCACTGGCCAGAATTTAATGTCGATCTTTCTACTATAGTCAGATAATGCACTTGACAGTTATAGTAGCTTAGGCTGTTCTCCTTTCTTAGGCGGTTGATTCATTGTTTCGTTGCTCCCATTATCTATGGGGGTTCTGTATATACATTACTCTTTGGCTTTCTAGTTTTGCACTCATCTTAATGGGGAACAGTGAGCCAGTTGCTTTAATTGTTTTGATGATGTCTTTTGATTGTTAGTGTTCTGTGACTCTTTCTCATGGTTTTGTAGGCTATTCTGCAGTGTGTGAGTGAAGCAGTTACTGATCATGCTCACTTCCTGCTTTTATATTTAGACATGCAGAGTTACCCCGTGACCATGAAAAACGGTAAACGTACCCAAAACATTACATCTCTATCCTAAGGATATATCTATGCAAATTTGGTCAAAATATATCGACTAGGTGTTCAGACAAAATGCAGATGTTTCTTTTTACCGTGGGTGGGGTATTTTAATATTGTTTTTGGTATTAAAAAGTCTTCTCATATATGCATATAAATGTTCCAAGTATTTGGAGTACATATAGTTTCATTTGGAAGTTCACAGTGAGGTATTTTATTCAATAGTGTTTGGTTCCTAAGATTTTAACATGCTTAGAAGTAAGAAAAGCCTGCTTAGTTCATTATTTTGCAGTTTAGGGGGTAGAGATAATTATTTGGTAATATCTCACTAATTAGACGGTGATTTTTTTTAAAATTCTGTCATAATGCATCTTATATAATGATCACTTTCCTAAAAAAAAAATAGAAAAATTTATTTTTTTAAAGTATGTTTAAATATTGAATTATCAGTCAGTAATTGCTGAAAATGAATGCATAAATATCGATGAATGCTGGTTTGAAAGCGTGATACGAAGAAAAATACTTGTATAGCCGCAAAAGAATGGTTTGAGAAAAAGTTCTTAATTATTAATGGCTTCGCATGCTTGTTTGAAATAACGATTTTCAAATATAAAATTGATTTACAGAATACTTTATTTGTCTTAATGAGTTTCCTAAAAGCTGCGTGAAAAGGCCAACATAGGCTTTATAATGAAGAGCTGTAACTTTTGAATTGGACGGTAAATTTCCTATATTTTGCGTTATTTTTCTTATAATATGATGTACTACAGAATATCAAAAAATGAAAAAAATCTATTTTTTGGAAAAAAATCGCCCAGGTGTGGGCAGTGACCTTAAACAAACCCATGCTTCCTGGAAGAAGATTGGACATAAATCAGAAGAGCGTTAGGCTACTCACTGACTTGTTTAATTCCACTGCTCTAGCTGTTGCCTGGAATACACGTTCAGTTGATTCAAAATACACAACAGTCATCAGAGGTTGAAAACGGCTTGGATGTAAATCAGTCTGTTCAACTGCTTAGTCCTTACAATGCTGGGTATTTTTAGAGAAGCAGAGTCTCTCAGTGGTAGAGTGTTGAGCTTAAATGGATGGGTTTCTGGTTCGAGCCTCTTTTGGGGCTCTGTATTTTGTCGATTAGCAATACACGTTATACTCTGCTTAATACAGATCCAACCCAGGAAGCGTCTAAAACATACTGAAAAATTGCTGATTGTTACGTAAAGCATAATCACAAACTGATAATCCCCAGAGCTTGGGATGAAAAAACGGTGGTCATGTGATTCAGGCTTCGCTAAAGTGTTGGTGACATTTACTAGGTATAATATGCACCCTTAACAACCTACAGCACATATGCCATTTCTTTCCAAACTGAAAATGGTCATTTTTAACATATTGAGAAATACTTGGACCAAATACTAAAATTACGCAAAAGGCATCATCACATTCGGGTGTGGGGGAGTAGGGGGGTGGGGGGGGGTACTCTGATATTTTCATTCATTCCGACCATTTTTTGGGGTGTAAAATTTTGAATTTCAACATCTTTTTGGGTATGAGTATTTTTGGGGAATGAAGATTTTGTGGATATTTTTTTGTGGTACATTACAAAATTCTATGTATTTTAGGGTCTTTTCTTAAGGTCAAGGTACAGAGTGGGGAATATTGTTGGGGTTGCTGAAATTCCAAATATATTTTTTGATGCTTGATAATCCTGATATTTTTTTTTGGGGGGGGGGGGGGCGGTAGATGCTGGGTCCCAGCCTATATATGAAGAAAAAATGAGCGTACCGCCCAACCCATCCACCCCCCTGGGGTCGCGTGGTTCATTAATATTTTCAATATATATACAGACCGTCAATGAAAACATTTAAAGTAAATATTGTCCTTGAATATTGGCTTCTTTGGTGCCTCACTAAAACAAAAGTAAAATCATAGAAAAAAAACAACAACCACAAACCCCAGGGAACACACTTGACAATCTCAACAATCCCTCACATGTGTCCAGAAAATGGTATCAAAATATCACCCGAAGTCGCATCATGTGACGTAGGTTGTCGTCCTTGTGTATGCCGTATACAAATATGGAAAAATAGCATTGACAAAAGTAAAACCCTATGTGCTGTTTCACCTTTACACCCAATCTAAACCGAATTGTATCGTTCTGTTTTCGGCAGACCTTTCACATATGACCCGAGTCCGTGGAAGAAACCTAAGAAAATGCCTGTACAATTTGGGATAATTTCCCTCTCAGATAGCAGAAATACCTTGCAACACAAATTGTTCCATGTCACAGCCTTTAGTTTGTGGTCTTTATAGTCACCCTGGGTCTTGCCCCACAAAAGTCTGTAGTATGATGCTTGTAAAATAATCGCACAATTGTCTAGCTGGATTTCATGATAACTAAGTTATAAACAACCAAGGTAGCTGTGTATGTGCAGGTTTAATTGTCGTATTTGCTGAAATTCGGTCACCAAAACCAAAAAAATAAAATCCAATCCCTGCACGTTTTTGGTTCTGTGTTCGGTTTTGGCTCTGTTTGGGTTTTAGTGTATATGTGAAAGCACTCATAGGAGTTAAGACATTTTAATGTTTTGGTTTGGTTTCCGTCCGATTCAGGTTTATATGTGAAATGTCCCTTACTCTAAATCAAACTTGTTCAGACATAGACATGCCCAAGTCAAAAACCCAGCTTTGTCAATTCAAATAAAGTAGGCAATAGAAAAAATTGGGACACCGAGGTAGCTCATATGGGTTTAGCGCTTGACCATTGTTCCGGGAGCTGTAAGTTCGAGCAGCAAAATCGATATGACTGACTCCCTATGTGGCTGTCTTATTGTATGTCTTTATGTCTGTTGGTCTGTCGGTCTGTCGGTATGTCTGTCTGTCTGTCTTTCTGTATGTCTGTCTTTGTGTCTGTTGCAAACTATGGTTGCTATCGTGGTTGAATGATGGAAACACAATTTTATGTATGTTTAGCTTGAGCTAACTTTTTGTAAAAACTTATACTTGTACAAGTTGTAGACCATGAGCCTTCTAATCATTGTATATTTTGAAATAAGAAAACAGCGGGTACCAATCGAGTTATGGTCACAGTACACTGAACGTGCTAAGTCTAAAGCTTGGTTCGCTATTTTATTTTTTTTCATATATTTAATTATACTTTGAAACTTTAATAACAGTTTCAAAGGCATCTCTTCCTGGGTACTCTAATACTTCCTGAAAAAAATGTTTCATTCTGGTCTATGTCTATATCTAAGGGAGTTATTCCACAGTCTTCCCATTCGGATTCCCATTATGCTTTTGTATTGTCGGTTCTCTCTTTTTTGGTGCGTTTGATAAAGGGGTAACAGGTATTTTTACTGGCGTTCTATACCCGGGTGTTGATGGTCTATGCTTGTTTGGCGAAACAGATATGGACTTAGGTGTTGGTGTTATCAATCTACATAGTCTTAAGTATTGAGCTTTCTTCCAAAGTCTTGCTGTGTACAGAGCCAAGTGTGTTTTATTTTCTTTGACATTTTGGAAGTCTGAAAATACTAAGTCCACAAAGTCATTTTATAACCCTTTATACCATTATATAGAATGGAGCTAAGCTGATCGTTTAAAATCTGACGTTGTCCAATTTAGATACATGTACATCATATCAAGAGCTACATGTAGTGTACAATCTGGTATACAATTTGTTATACCTTCTTACTCCATCAGCATTTAAATAATTTGTCATTGGTTTTTAGAATAAGGCTGAGTCCAATGACGAATGAGTGGTGCCAAAAAGATGCTAAGTCAACTATAATACATAAAATATCCATTAATTGATGTTGGTGTCTTTCGTTTGCATTTAATTTTATCTTATAAAATGTATTCAAAAATATATATAAATGGTTAACAACATATGAACGGTGACATGATATTTCCAACAATGTGGTATGTGCGACCAGCAAAGCCTTAGATCAGCCTGCGCATACGCCAGTCTGATCGGAGCCCATGCTAGTCGCTTGCATATTTTATGAGTCTTGATTAGTTAGAAAGCTTCCATGTAAGCTGAACATTTCTTGTACTTTAACAACAACAGAATCTAGGGCGAAGATTTGGTACCAGTAAAATGCATTTAAGCCCCCCCCCCCCCCCCCCCCCGCCCCAGTGGCTTAGGCTGCTGTCCATTCTAAGGCGATGGTTCTGTTGTTGTCGACATTTTTTTTATTGTTATTCCCATTGTTGGAGTCTGTAATTGTTCTATGTTTTGTTGTACGTTACATTATGACCATTCTAGTTTTGCAATATTCTTGATGGGGAAGAGAGAGCTGGTTGCTTTGCTTAGTTTGTCTTCATTGTGTCTTGTGATGGTTGCGTGGCTCTTCCTCGCGGTGCCATGGGTTTGTCTGCGGTTTTTATTGTGGTATTTCCTGATCATACTCACTTACTACTTTTGAGCTACTGACTGAACATCATCTGGAGTTTCTAGCTAATAAGGAGGCTGCACAGGCTTGTTTGGGTCTACACTTGTCAAAATGCCACATTTTTGAAAATCACATGTCACGGCTCAATTATATGAGCCTCGAAGAGAGTTAACTAAGCATAGTTGAATTTGGACATCAAAGGCGCAGACCAGACCTAGTATCTGCAAAGTCTGATTATCACATTTGTTTTTTTTTTCTTTCTCTAGAAATTATAAAAAAGCAAAACCGGCTTTGAACGCACAAAATTTCGGTCCTCTACCAAGTCCTAGTAGCTGTGCAGGCTGAATTGATTTATCCAACCCCATGGAAGCCCCATGGGATCGTTACATGTTTGTGCTTCAACAATAGCAGTATATTGGGCGAAGATTTGGTACCAGTAAAATACATTAAAGCCACCCCTACCAGTGACTTAGGATGCTGTCCATTCTGAGGCGGTGGTTCTGTTGTTGTTGATTCGTTGTTGATTGTTACTCCCATTGTGGAATTCTGTAATTGTTCAATGTTTAGCTGTGTGCACTTCTAGTTTCCAATCATTTTGATCGGGAAGAGGGAGCTGATTGCTTTTCGTCTTTTTTTCTTCCTGGTGTCTTGTGGATGCTGTGTGGCTTTCCCTCATAGTACCAGGGGTTTGCCTGCAGTTCGTTACTGTGGTATTTCCTGATCATACTCACTATTTCTCATGATGAGGCTCATATGGTGTTAACTTATTATCAAGAAAATTGGGTTAAATTCGTTCAGCACAAGAATCTGGTTAAACCCAATTAGTCTTGGAGTTAGCCCCATTCTTACATTCAGCCATTACGCAATATTCCAGCTTTTTACAAACGTGTGATACCCTCTTATATACGTAATGTAACAGCAGAAAGATTGAACAGTTCTCTGCAATGTTTGCAGCACCCAAGCATACTTATTTATCAACTTTAAGATTTAACTTGTGTTCCAATGGCATGGACCACGGCACACGTCACATTCAAAGCTGTCTTTTGCTCCACTCACCTACAAACGCAAGCATGAATGACCGTTGTATCCGGTGTTACCTTAAATTTCGTGGACTGTGACTCTGTCTTTGCTTTCTAGGTAAATACAATCTTAGCAATGACCTGTTCATAATACAAGTTCAGTTTCAAATATCTTTCAATTTTCTTTCATCACTGATCAATAATTTCCAAAATATCAAAAAAGTACGAACCTTCCTAGTACGAAGCTCTCATAGTGCATGGTACGAACCTGAACAACAATTTTCTTTTGGAGTGTTTGACAATTTAGCAAAGTTAATGTTTCAGTTGAAGATTTGGCAGTTAGAAGAATGCATGTAGATCCGGATGGTAGCTAAACAATGACACTGATTGTTATTACAGTATTTAGCAAAACAATGATAAGATTTTCTCTACTAAAACATTTTGATTCAATAATTTGGCTTCAGTGACACGTGATGACGCAGATTGATAACAAGTATGGACCAACCAATCGGGCGAATCACATGCTTTGATGAACAAATCGAAATTGATAAACAAATAATGTCACGTGTACCCACAATGCTCAAATCAGACGGGTTAGAATTTGAAAGATGCTTCCCAGCGGAGACAATTATGCAGAATCAGAGTAATCCTCCTATAAGTGGAAGCTACTCTGTCAAATTGCATTGAAATAGAAAAAAATCAATCTTGGACCTAAGGCCAAATAAAAAAATAAGTGTGTTTCGGGTAACGGGTCTGAAAATTTTAGGTATGGTAGGCACTTTGAAAAAGTTGAAGGGGCATATTGCTTTGGGCTTGTCCGTCCGTGCTTCCGTGCCTCCGACCGTCCATCCGTTACAAGTTTTAGATAGGGTTCTGAAATTTCATAGATGGACTCAGCATAAAAAAAAACTGACCCGTATTTTTTTTAATCTGGATTATCTCCGTTTGTGGAGTTATGTCTTTTTAAAGAGTCATGATGAAATTTTGTAATCAGGATATTTAAAAAAATATAACAGCTAGGAGCTTCAAATTTGGTCAGCTTATAGAGGATAATGAGTAGATTGAAAATAAAAAAGAAATTCATTATATTTTATTGAGTTATTGCCCTTTGCAAATTTGGACATAGAAAACTTGATATCTCAAAAACCGTTACAGCTAGGAGCTTCAAACTTGGTCAGCTTATAGAGAATAATGAGTAGACTACTTGGTGGAAATTAAAAAATCATTTTATTTTCTTTTTAGTTGTTGCCCTTTGCAAGCTTTTGTGTAGAAAACTTGATATCGCAAAAGAGCCCCAAAGTTGGACAGCTGGTAGAGGGTAATGAGTAGATTACCTGGTAAAAATTAACAATAAATATCTTGAAAAAAGATATTCGGCGGCTCTCAAATACTGACGATAAACGCAACAAAATTCGCTGGTTTAAACGAAATTCCCATCTACCCCTTTGCATGCTGGAATCTAAAATCAGCGAAGTTGTGGTCCTGTTTCTGTCTCTCTTTTGCTTGGTTTTGTGCATATCTAACTCTTTTCGCTGAGCGATATGCATCTGAATCTTTTTTTTTTAATTTTAGGCATTCACCAGCAAGGGTTTGGGAATAATGTTTTAAGTCCTTAGTTTTTAGGAAAATGGGGGGTGTTGACAAAAAATTAATGTAAAATTAAACGTTCACTGAAACAAACCGAACACCAGAAAAGAACATAGCCAGGATCGAGGAATAAATACATGTAGGATTCAAAACTGATCGACACCCAGCAAGCACGTACAATCGGGCCATTATCGGCCCGCCACTGAAACGCCATCCGAATGACATTTTAATGGCAGGCCGATAGTGGCCCGAGTTTGGATGCTGGCCGACCCATGCGCGGATCCAGGAATTTTTGACAGGGTGGTCCAGGCTCGACTGCCAGAAAACAGCTCTGACGACGGGTTTTGTCTTTTTTTGTCCTCAACTTTTACAGTGGCTTATCAATGGTTTATTTCAAAGAAAACTGTAATTTTACAATGTTTCAGGACTGGGGGGTCCAACCTATTACAGGGGGGGGGGGCGGTGGCTGGGGTCCAAATGCTAATTCTAGAAACCCATAGAACTTTTGATTTTCAAGGAGGGGATGCGGACCCTCTATCCCCCTCTGGATCCGAACATGTGACCATTTAAGAGGGTCTGGACGGGGGGGGGGGTCTGGTATTCACTATTCATTAAAAAATTAGCCCATTATTTATCTCATTAAAATTTTGGGTTATTCATCAAAATAAGACCAATTATTCATTAAAAGCAAGAAAGGTGACAAAGAAATCTGAATATTCACTATTCATTAGTTTTTTTTCTTCAATTCATTAAAATATAGGAATATTCATTATTTTTTAGGCCCCCATTATTCACTATTCATTAATTTTTTGGCTCATTATTCACTATTCATTATATAAAAAGGCCATTATTCACTAATCATTATACCCCATCCAGACCCTCATTTAACTACTCGTAATTTATAGAAGAGACTTTACCGATAGTTACACTGTTCTTGTAAGAAAATGCATATGCCGGCTAGGGCAAGCTCAATCGCCTGAACCCAAAGGTTACGTGCAAATTCGCGATTAATTTGACGCCATTGTAATGGAACAAATTAAATTCACTTGTTAAGTTTTTTTAAGAAATCAATGGTTTATATTCACCATTTCAGGACAATGACACATACCCCTGGAATTGGGAATTTTAGAGCGAAAACGCCTACAATTGAGAATTTTTAGTGTTGTTAGCTATATTGTCAAATTATAAAACACATCATATTTAATCTGAATTTAGCTGTACTGTTTACTTGCATCATGTATTATATGAGACTGCGCAATGTTTTTATTACCAGGGCTACCACTCATATTTTGAGGGTACATACGGCAAAATGAAGAGGGCACAATTTTTAGAGGGTACATGGGCCCACGAAAATTCCGACTGCTAAGCATTTTGAAAGCGCAGAGTAGGCTTAGATTTCCTATTAACTGCTTAAAGTGATTCTGCAAACCCACCCTAAACAAATTTGAGCCGGGCTCCCGTTTACATCATTTGCATGAAAATGACTAAGTCAACTCATTGAAAAAACATTTGGCAGGGGTTCCCTTATACATTATGACTTTCCGTTCACCCCAGCCCTTTCCCCAGCCAACATAAAATGCGAATAAATTAGAAAAACTGAAGAAGTGGGATGGGGCACTTGGTACTACAGAAGCTTACACCAAAGTACCAGCTCCTTCAGATGTGATAGACAAGAGACAGTTAAGATAGTCAAAATAACATCTAGCTTTTATCATTTCCGTCTCCATTCTTACACACAGATGTACGAAATTAAGCTACCTAATTGTATCAGCTAGGTGGTATTTATCTTTTTATGCATCCGGAGAACAGGTTTTAATTGATTGTTGTACTTACAGGGGAAATTACCTGTTGAAGCAAAGAAGTAAACCACGGCTGATATGCCGATCGTTAGAGGGGACAACACCCTTGGGCCCTTATAATGCAACGAGAGGATTTACATCGTAGTAGCACAACTGATATGCAGATAGTCGGTTGAAAATGTCCAAACAGGAACCCAAATAAACAAGCAATTTTAGATACAATTTACTCGACAAAACGATGATTTTTTCTTTGATATTTTCCGACTTGAAATTGGGATTTTTTCATCCGAACATAGAAGAAAAGAAACATTTTGGCATTGGGAATATAACCGTATAACAGCCAAAAAAGACTATTGTCGAAATATATGAAACAGACTATAATCATGTCCAGATATGGGAATTGGAAAAGTTACAAATATTTTATTTAAATAGCGTGATATTACTGTAAAGTCCTTTCGGATTTAGTGGATTATTTTATGATGCACTTCTTTACTGTGTGCAAGGCATGTAAACAATGATAGTGACAACAATTTACAAATACTGTACATCGGGGGTTGACCTATATTCGAGATTAGGTTGTTAATACATTTGCATTTTTAGACCCAGTGCACAGACTGGTTCTCTGCCATTTACATGTATGTATTCGAGTTTAGTTTCATGTTTAGTAAGATTGTATGGAAAGTCTGAGTATCAACCAATGAGAGCATCTTTTTCCAGTTGGTGTGATGAATATTACAAATTAAAAATGCTTTTGATTGGTGAATAATTTAGATCTAAAGCGATATTAGAACGGCGGCTAAAGCCGCCGTAAAAAAAGATTCTCTTTATTAAGTTATTGCCTTTGTATTTTTGAATTAATGCCCTTTGCAAATTTGGACATCGAAAACTTCCAATAAAGATATCTCAAAAACTATTACAGCTAGTAGCCTCAGATCTGGTCAGGATGATGGTGAATAGATTACCTGGTGATCAGGATGGTGGATAAGCTAATGGTTGGGGGCATAGTGTTTCATAAACACAATTTCTAGTTTTCAATTCTTTTTTTTCTGGAAAAAATATAATTTTATGCATTTTGAAAGGCATTTCGCCTTTGCAACAGACTGCATGCTTGGTAGTCAACCCAATCACAGTTGGCAACTTTGCTTTCCTCTTTAATTACACGCCGGTGGGTCGGACTTCAGACTCTATGATGGTTCCGACATAAAGACTTATCTATTGATGAGATGGTAGGGGCCTGATGCTTTGGCTGTTTGTCGGGCCCACCGGGGTTTACCTGTTGGATTTCTTTTGCTCCGGTATTCAGTTTAATTTACTGCTGAGTCCTTATCCTTGCTTTATCTCCTTGTTATATCTTGATTTATATGTTTTAGGAGATGATGCATTGATAAGTTAGGGGTCTTTCATGCAAACCAAATATCTATGTGTCTTGATCCACATCTGAATTAAGGGTGAGGTTGGCGCCGTTAAACCGGTTTAAGCCCTCCAGTAAAATATTTTACTGACCGTTCCAAGGCGGTACTTCTTTTGTGGATCTTTTGTGTTTTTGTTCTGTCTTGTGTTTGCTGTGTTTTGTGCGTGTCTGTTTGTATGTGCTTCGTGGTCACCTGCTGGGAAAGGGCTGACCTCTTGGCTCTCGGTTGTGGTGTCTTCTGTGAGTTTGTCACTTTCCCATTGGTATCCTGGGTCAGGTGTGGTACTTGATTGTATCGATTCCTGATCTTTGCAACCTTACTTACTTTCAAAATGCATACAATTATATTTTTCCAGGAAAGACATTTTGCCGTTCAAAATGCATAAAATTATATTTTTTCCAGAAAACCTGAAAAAATCTCATTTTCTCCAGTAATTTTAGGCATTAACACAGGTATTTTTATATGGTCTAGCTGTATGCAAAAAATATCAGCAGATGGCAAAGTCATTGCCAGCAAAGAAAGAGATAAATATTATGTTTGCACTCACAGGAGAGCCATTGATTGTGAAAATTGAAAAGTGATCATAATGTTCATTTTTGTGGTCTGGTTTGAAGGTAAAAGCCAAACCCTCTTGTTAAGTGAAATGTATCTTTGTGGGAAACATATATAATTACCATAGAAAGGTACGTATTGCCTAACCCCGTTGCTGAAATTCATATTTTCGAAAAAAAACTTACCTCATCGTCATAAAGAATGAAACAGGTCTTAAGTTCAAGACAAATGACTCTACTTTATTTCTTATTGGGTCGTATGCTCAAAAAGTGGTAGCATCATATTAAAAAATGGGGAGATAACTCAATGTTTGCAAACAAACGGAAACGTGAAGTACGTTTTTTATAGACTAAAATCATTCTTTTTTATTAAATTATTTTAATTTTGCTGTTATTTATTTTGTATGAATTTTATTGATTTTTATAAATTTTAACATTATATTTTTGAGGGATAACTCTTACTACCCTATAAATTTGAATATTTGCCTCTATATCGTTCCTTATAATACTGTTATAATTAATCAAAAGCCCGTAATACTTAATAAATTACAAAACAATAGTCTTTTTGCTTTTAAAAACATAATTTGCTGCATCCTGACGGCTCAGAATTTGCTTCTAAAGTTGTCACCTCGTGTGAAAAAAAAACAGCGTTTTAATGCATTTTTCCAATACACTTGATACGAGCGTAGAAGATTTGCTGATTTTCATATAAAGATTACTTTGGGAGAAACTTACATTAACGTCCTAAATGATGATACGTGCCTCAATTTAAAAATTTTTTTCTGTACTAGCAACTTGTGAGGATTGTACGTTAAAATCGAGTATCGACACTCATAAAATTGAGAGGTACTAGCAATAATGAGGGTCTTGATGGGGTATAATGATTAGTGAATAAAGGCCCTTTTTATAATGAATAGTGAATAATGAGCCAAAAAATAATGAATAGTGAATAATGAGGGCCTAAAAATTAACGAATAATCCTATTTATTTAATGAATTGAAGAAAAAATAATGAATAGTGAATAATCAGATTTCTTTGCCATCTTTCTTACTTTAAATGAATAATTGGTCTTATTTTTAATGAATAACCCAAATTTCAATGAGAATTTTTTTTAATGAATAGTGATTACCAGACCCCCCATCCAGACCCTCAATAATGTAAAACCAGCATCGATTAGCGCCGTTAAGTACCTCCTTGAAATATTGATTCTCTGCTTTTTTATATATTTTACTCACACAAAAGTATATATGTTTGAAAGATCTAGTCTATTTCTATCTTGAATAGATAAAATAGAATTTCAGGCACAGCAATGTGACGCAATCATTAGATATAAATATTATCTAATTTGCAAATTCAAGAATATTAATGAAAATATAAGAAATGAGAAAAATTGAAGAATAAATTAAGGGGTGTCACCTACAAAATTACCCATATGTCGTTGCTGATCATTCTAGACTACGAAACTTGGTAACAAATTAAAGTTGATACATTGGCAAAATGACCAACTGAATAGATATACGAATTATCTCATTTGCATATTCATGAATATTAATGAGAACATACGAAATTAGAGAAAATTGGTCGAAAAATTTAGAGGGTATACCTACAAAATTACATCTACATCAGCTGCTAACTATCTTATACTACAAGACTTGGTACCAAATAAAATTTGAGACATAACCAATTGACCAAAAGGATAAAAATATACTAATTTGAATATTCATGAATGTTGATGAAAACGTATGAATTAAGAGAAAATTGTTAGAAAAATTAAGGTGGTATACCTACAAAATTACCTGTATGTCTAATACTAACTATCGTATACTACAAAACGTGGTACCAAGTAAAAATGTAGACAATGCATTTGGACCTAAATGATTAAGAAATAAGAGAAGATTGGTAGAAAAATTAAGGTCGTATATCTACAAAATTACCTATACGCCAGCTGCTAACTATTCTAGGCTACGAAAATTGGTACCTAATTAAAGTTAAGGCATGGCCATTTGACCAAAATGATAACATATACGAATAATCTAATTTGAATATTCATGAATATTAAAAGCAAATAAGAAATAAGAGAAAATTGGTAGAAAAATTAAGGGGGTATACCTACAAAATGTCCTATGCGTCTGCTGCTTACTAGCCTAGACTACAAAACTTGGTACTAAATTAAAGTTGAGACATTGCCATTTGACCAAATTGATTAAAGATGCGAATTATCTAATTTAAATATTCATGAATATAATGTAAGCATAAGACATAAGACAAAATTGGTAGAAAAATTAAAGTGGTTTACCTTCAAAATTACCTATATATCTACTGCTAACTATCGTAGACTACATAACTTGGTACCAAATTCAAGTTAAGGCATTACATTTTGACCAAAATGTTTAAATGTACGAATAATCTAATTTGAATATTCAGGAATATTTATAGAAAATAAAAAGTAAGAAATAAGAGAAATTGGTAGAAAAATGAAGGTGGTACCTACAAAATGTCCTATACGTTTGCTGTAAACTTGCCTAGATAACAGGACTTGGTACCAAATAAAAGTTGAGACTTTTCCATTTAACCAAAATTATTAAATATGCGAATTATCTAATTTAAATATTCATGAATATTAATGTAAACATAAGAAATAAGACAAAATTGGTAGATAAATGATTGGGTATACCTTTAAAACTACTACCTGTACTACAGCTGCGAACTATCATAGACTTTAAAATTTGGTACCCAATAAAAGTTGAGACTAAGCCATTTGACTTAAACGATTAAATATGCGAATTATCTAATTTAATATTCATGAATATTAATGTAAACATAAGGAATAAGACAAAATTGGTCGAAAAATTAAGGAGGTATACATGCAAAATTACCATGCAGCTAGCTGCTAACTATCATATCTTACAAAACTTGGTACCAAATAAAAATTGAGTCATAGATATTTGATCAAAATGATAAAACACAAGAATTTTCTAATTTAAACATTCATGAATATGAATGAAAACATAAGAAATAAGAGAAACTGGTAGAAAAATTAAGGGGGTATATCTACAAAATTACCTATATGTCTACTGCCTACCATCGTAGACTGTAAAACTTTGTACCAAATTCAAGTTGAGACATTGCATTTTGACCAAAATGATTAAATATAGGAATTATATAAATTGAATATTCATAGATATTAATGAAAACTTAAGAAACAAGAGGAAATTGGTAGAAAAATAAAGGTGGTATACGTTCAAAATAACCACTTAGTCAGCTGCTAACTATGATTTAATTCAAAACTAGGTACTAAAATGATTTAATATACAAAAAAATCTATCTTGAATATCCATAAAAATCTATGTCAACATAAATAATTAGACAACATTGGTAGAATAATTAAGATGGTGTCCTTACAAAATTACCTCTACGGCTGCTTACTATCCTAGACTACAAAACTTGGCACCAAATAAAGGTTGAGATACAGCTTTGCGACCCTATGATTATATGCATTCGAAATATCTAATTTTCATATTCACAAATATTAAAGAACACATAAGAACAAGTCAACAATAGTAGAAAACTAAAGTGGTTTGACCTACAAAATAACCTATATTTCAGCTGCTAATATCATGGACTACCAAACATGGTACCAAATAAAAGTTGAGATATAGCTCGTTGACCCAATGATGAATATACAAATGATCTTAAAACTAGTTCACAATACTGCCATTAATGAAACATTTATTATAATAGCTGGATACTAGATAAGCCAAAAGGAAGTGAGTATAAATAGGAAATAACACAATCACTACTGCAGATCAACCAACGGCATCGTGAGGAAGAGCAACAGAATACTTACAGTCACAAGACATCAGGAAGACAAAGCAAAGCAACTATCATTCTCTTCCTCGTCAAGGTGTTAACAAAAATAGAAAGAGCACAAAGAGATGCATAACACAGAACCACCACAAATATTCCGAGATACATTAAACAATGAATCAACACCAATGTAAGATTCTGTATGGTTTTTGCGGCCATCTTGAAAACATGCAAATAAACTCAATAAGACGCCATTTCTCAGCTTACATACATTGGTTTTCGGATTAAGCACGCCAAATTACCTTAAAGAAATGTGTCAGACCATCTGTCTTCAGAAAAAAGTCTGTACTTGATACTTTAAAATTCGTACTTCGTGATTCTGTTTGGTGCGTGTATAAAGTTATCTCCCCTTTTTCATTATGACGCTGCCTTTTATGAGCGTGCGACCCAATCAGAAATTAAGTATAGACATTTTTCTTCAATTGAAGACTAGTTTCATCCTTTTGGACGATGAGGTAAATTTTCACATTAAAAAAGCATTTAGAAACTGCGCCTAATAGTATATCAATTGTATTGGTGAGATGCATGAAAACAGAGTATTTTTCACACGGGGATAGCAACTTTGCAAGCGATTTCCGAGATGTCAAGCATGTCAGAATAAATCATGTTTTTGAAAAGCATATTTATAATTTTCTTCGAATTACTCAAGTTTTACGTTTTTGTACTAAAAGTAACGGTATTATTAGAAACGATATCGAGGAAAACGTTCTATTGTATAGGGTAGTAAGAGTTATCCCTCATTAGTTATATCTGCAAATGAAGAAAATGAGCCAAATTTGATTTAAACAATAAATAAAAGTTAAATTGATTATTGAAAATAAAATAATTTACGAAAAAAGTATGATTTTAAACTGCAAATAATTGTTTCGAAATTTGTACTTCACTTTTCCCTTTTCTGCAAGGATATAGTTATCTCCCTTTTTTTAAATATGACGCTACCAATTTTCGACCGTACGATCCAATCAAAATTAAAGTACAGGCATTTTGTTTTGATTTGAGACCGGTTTCATCCTTTATGACGATGAGGTAAGTTTTCTCAAAAAATAAGCCTTGCTTGTAGTAACTTGTGTCGTCTGCTGATAACCTTTGCTGACAGTTTAGATCCAGATCAGGACCGACATTCAGTCGGTTCTGATCTGGATCCAAACTGTTTGACACTCCGTTAGTGTTGCTGAAAGACTTTTTTGAAAAAGTTAATTTTGAAAAAAAGTTAGCAGACGACAACAAAAAGCATGAAACATTACCCACATTCAAAGAGATGAAATTGCTTTTTTCTGACAAGGAATATAAGCCCTAATGTCCCTTATTTTGGTCAGCCTTTGTGCCTTCAAAAGAACTGCAGCAGACGACATTTCTGCGTTTTCAGGAATATCAGATTTTTTTATAGGTTCACGATTTCATTGAATAATTCAATGCAATCTGACAGAGTAGCTTCCCCTTATTAGACTGGGTGACAAAATATTATGGTATTTAGCCCGGGTGAATGTTCTCAGAATAAAGCTTGCTAACATTGTCATTTATAAACCAGCAAAAGTCAAATTCTTGAAAATCAGAATGTAGCCCACAGGACTACTTCAATCTATGAGATGCACAGACTGATCTGCATTTATACGCCCCCTATCAAGTTTGTTGGTGAATATTGTTTTTTGCATGTCTGTATGTCTGTGCATCCACCAGTCACTCCTGCCTTGTCAGAACTCATACATTCTTAGAACAACACATGCGCAGATCCAGAAACAAAAATCAGAGGGGTCCAACTTTTTTTTACTTAATGAGTGGATCCAAATACAACTAAAATCGGGCCATCATCGGCCCGCCAGCGAAACGCCATTTAAATGGCGTTTCGATGGCCCAACATTGAATGCTGGCTTGGTAGCTTTGTTGTTTTATAGGGGATTCGGACAAGTATTGCTAAAAAAACCTACATTTTTGTGATTTTTCAGAGGGGGTCCGGACCCCCTGTCCCTCCTCTGGATCCGCACATGCAACACCCTGGTCAGCAGCTTTATATTCCTTTTCATTCTTGATACCTGTAAACAGGTACTTTGGCAAAAATGAAATGCCGCATAATGCAGCATTCCATCAGGTCTGCACTGTATGCAAAGATAATAAATTTTCCTTTTTAAAGGAGGGCTTGCCTAGTTGAAAAACAGCATATGCACCTTGTATGTTGGGAACACCTCCGAATTTGGTTATTGTTTACAATGCACTTATACCACGTCATAGACAAACATTAACAATAGTTATTGAGTCGGTGGGTAAGATACTCTTCTGGCAAAAGAAAACAAAAACAGTTGTCGAAAGCTGCACCTAGCCCTATACACTGAAGGACTTTAAAAACGCAAAAAAATGAAATAAAATTTACTTATTTTTAATGTATCAATTTTTTGAATTTTTGGCAACAGTGAACATCAACATGTCCGCAAAACATGTTTTTAATTTCATGCCAAAATAATAAATAATGTTAGGACAACAGTCGATCTGATAGCAATACATTGTACCCTTAGATTCTAAAGTTGCAAATTGTAATTTGTCCAGGAATCAGACGTGATTTAAAGTAATTGTATCAAAATATTTTTTATTAAAAACCTGGATACAAATTACCCTCGAAGCCCTATTATTTGTCTGGAACTGACGATAGCCAGCCAGAACGGATATCGTCGATGCAAATATCGTTGATACACTTGACGTAAGTTGCTGTCTTAACGTCAGGTCATCATTTTTGGTTAGCCAGACCTGTGTCGATATTTAACTGTCTCTGTAGCCTGATAACGACCTCTGAGGCGCTGTAGTTGATCGCCTTTCCCAAAGGCCTAGAACTTTTCAAATAGTCATTTCATTTTTTCCATATATTCATATCCCTAATTTGTTGCTAGTTCATAGGCTGGTGCTAAGTTCTGATAATCTTACAACTCCACTGAAGACAATTACATTTATAGACTAGCCATGAACATAACCATTTGGAAAAGAAAGAGATATTATTACAATATTTTACGTGTATTAGGGACCACTTTTATTTTCAGACTGGTAGCTATTCTATATAGTTGACTGATGGCAATTATAACGGCCCACCTGAATCCAAGTTTAGTTCCTACTATAGTACCTAAGTTCAATTTGAACATCGATAGTTGCTACTATAGAGACGTCAGGAAAGGGCTGACCTCTTGGCTCCCGTTTGTTGTGTCTAACTGTGAATTTGTCACTTTCCCATTGTTATCCTGGGTCAAGTGTGGTACTTGATTGTATCGATTCCTGATCTTTGCACCCGTACTTACTATGAGTCTAATGTTTGTCTATAGCTGGGCCCACTGTGGCTCGACTCGAGGTTTACTAAATAGCTCTGATTTTAAGTTGTGAGTCATTTTCTTTTTCATAATAGTGTCTTAATTTGATTAGATTTTTTCTCTAAGATGATACATTGCAATATTAAGGAAGCCTCCATACGAGCTTATTATTTTTTGTGTTTCAAAAACAGCAGAATCTAGGGCGAATATTTCGTATCAGTAAGATGTATTTAAGCCCCCCCCCCAGCCGCTCCTCAGTGGCGTATGTTGTTGTCCATTCTAAGAGTGTGGTTCTATTGTTGATTTGTTGTTGATTGTAACTCCCAGTGTGGGAATCTGTTATAGTTCTATGTTTTGTTGTGCGTTACTTTTTGTTCATTCTAGTTTTGCAATTATCTTGATGGGAAGAGAGAGGTGGTTGCTTTGCTTAGTTTGTCTTCCAGATGTCTCTTGAGTGTTGTGTGGCTCTTCTTCGCGGTACCATGGGTTGTCTGCATTTTGTGATTTTGGTATTTCCTAATCATACCCACTTTTTCAGCTTGCATTTGTAATATGTCATTTTGTCTGCATCTCATTTGGGTGGCAACAGAAACTTTATGGTTTGTTTGGTACCAAAATTAGTTATAAAAAATATCCCAGGAGAAAAGATGTCAGTTCAAAATGTTAAAAACGCAGATTGTGATTTATTGTATGATTATGAAGGATCAGAAATAGGATGAGTCTACTTAGTAACATGTGAAAGGTGAACCTGGTCGTAAATTATTGTTTGTGCATGCACCATATGGTAGCACAATGGATAAGCGTTTAGCAGTAAACTTTGAATTCCACTTCACTAGCTACATCATTAAATCTTCCAATTTATGATCTCTCTCACTTCTTTTGGCATTTTGCTTACCAGCTAAAATGACTGATTTGACAATTACAAATGGTTTTAGCGGCAACAATACAAAGTTACAGGATTTACGAGTGTGTTCTAATGACTCTGCAGCGTGAACATTAGTGATGCATGCAATTTTGACTTTGCCCAAGACTGACACTATCTAAACTGGGCTAGTTGCTTTCTACTCTTTATCGAACTCAGGCAAGATAACAGTTCCCTTTTCAACATTGTCCTACAGGCCTGCTCTTCATTTGTGATCATCTCTTTGAAAGAGCAGACACTCATCTGAAGCCATATATTCCTTCTAGTGTCATCTATCTGGCGCAGAGAAGATAACAAATATCATGTATCACGAAGTGCATTCAAGTCATTTAAGGCATTTTGAGGATGTGTCGCATCTTGAGGATGTGCTTCCACGGTTGTCAAGTCAGAAATCACATAACTTTGCATAGTTGTAGCCATAGTGCTAATATCAGCATTTGAAAACCATGAAGATTCCCCCATATTTCTTCTGGAATCTGTGTTGATATCGACACAGATATTTGGCAGATGCTTGTTCATCTCATTCATATTGTCATTTATTTCACCATAAACACATGCTAATGCTTCGTGTAATACTTGCACACTACTGGATGTCACTGTGTCATTCATAACATCATCATTTCCCTTAGTCAGCAAGGCATTGTTGGCATGAGAGGCAAACAAATTATCTTCAGTTTCATCAAATAACGTTGACAAATATTCTCCAACAGGTAAATCGGGGAGTGTTTGACTTATATAATGTGAGGGTACAAGTGTTGTTCCAGATAAGACACTCTGAAAGTCAGTTAAGCCATCTGTACCAAGTGTGTCATTCACTGTATCCGGTAAGAAGACCGTCAACGTATCTATCAATTGAGCACCTTCTATTTCTGGCGAATTAAGGTTTGTTGCCTACTCCTGTTTCTTTTCTGATTTCTGTGAATCACATTTTTGAAGAGGTGTATTTTTGTAGAATGTTAGTGGCGTGTCTCTTATATGTCGGAAAACGACTAAACTTCCTTTTGGTTCCTTTCCAAATTTCACATCTCCAAGACTCTTGACCATGTATTTCTGCTGTATTTCACAAATACAAGCGACGTTGATTTGTGTTTAGACTTGTACTCTTTCCACAAATCCTTCCGCAGCTGATATACTGTGAGAGATTTATCATCTGAATTTCTTACACCAAACTTATGTCACTGGCCGTCACTTGACGTTGCTCTTATCTCAAGTCCCTTTTCTTCACATTTATTTATAACATGTTCTAGCATTTTTCCGAACACTTCATTAGACAAACTAGATCCTTTTAGTGCATATGCTATAGGATGCGCATTATTGATTTCCATGTGAAAGGTCCTATCTAAATCATTTGCCATAAATACAAGTATCTCTGTTGCAGATGTGTGGCATATCATATATACTTCGTCAAGCCATTTCTGCATAGCTCGTAGAATGTTCATAAGATTCTCATTGCTAACATACATGCAGAATAATTACCATCCACCACTCTCTCAATGATAATGTTAATGTGCGGTTCTCCTTCTTAAAACACTTCATCTGGTAGAGTGCAAGAAACGGAACATGATGGAAACTCCATAACCAGATTAACATTGCTTTTTAGAAAGTTGTCTATCATTTCTCTTTAAACAGGAATATCACTCGCGAATCTTGTTGGCCTTTTTGGCTTGTCTGGTAAGTAGAGTTGGGTTAGATGAGCCCAAATAGCATCCCATAGCTCTGAGCTAAATTCCACTCTGAATACTGAAGCTGATTCTTCAGACCAACAGCTAAATAACAACTGATTACATGAATACGAGTACATTTCACATAACAATTGTGGGACATAGTACTTGGGAATTCCATAATAGTCCGGTGTTGTAAATTTGCTTGGAATTTGCACTTATTTTCATACATAAAAACAGGCTCAGTTGAACTACTTGTCCTAAAACTTCCATCAGGACTCACAACTAAAAAAGAAGTCTTATCATTGGTTGGTACCCGGATACAACCCTCTTCACAATATTCCACTGAAGGATGCATGACAGGAATCTCTCTAGCAATCACCATTGTGGCGGTACCATAAATGTCATGTTCACTGCCATATTTCATGTTACTGTGCTGCGCTTCTGTAAAATGTGATGTATCTTTTCCTAAAATCACCTTATAAAAGTGTGCCTGTTGTTGTTTCAACTGGCCAAGTCCAACTGCTGAATTACAAGTACTTCCAGTAACCATGGCTTATTTACGAATCTCAAACCACTTATCAGATTTTTGCTTCACATACCTTGTGTCATCATATAGCAAATTTGTCTTCAACTGATGATAGTTGCTCTGTTATGTCAAATCAACAATACCAGAAAATGAATACAAGTGTTCACATTCATTCGATAATGCACAATTGTAACAAACCTCATTTGTTAATCTCAGTCCTGAGCTTATGGCTTGAGTGACATCATATTTGGCAACTTTTAGACTACTTATCACTGGTGCGAATTTACTCTTCTTCAAGTTACTTCCGCTGCTTCCACTCAGTGTAAGAAACTTATCACGTCCACTATTTATGCCAATAAGTACATGCCTCAGGTCTTTAATGTGTTCTGCAATCATTTTCAATAAAGTTTTCAGCTGTTCATACAGTGTGCCTTTTGTACTAGCTAATAATGTATTTGTAAATGTAGTGTCTAAAGTCTGGCATATGTCAAACAATGTTGCAACTTTGTTCTTTTCAAATTCCTGCTTTTCCATGCGCTCTTTTAAAGTGGGATCTTTTTAGAACGCCTAGTAATCGATGTCTCCCATTTTATCACCTTTTCCTCGAGCAATATTTTTACCGTCTACACTTATTTTGATAGTTCTAGATTGCAGTCTTTCAGCCAGTTTATTTATCGACTCTTCAAAAGTTTCTGGATATAATGGGGTAAGCTTATTCTTACTGAGAGTTTGCAATGATGGGACAGCAAAGTTAATCATTGAAACACCAGTTAAACACTCTCCTCTTTCTTGGGTACCATCAACGATCTGGCCAAGGTCACGTGGTTCAGCCATAAACTGCAAAAATTTCCTTTAAAAAGGCGATATCCTACCTCCCAAAACTACCTTGTTTCAGACTGCATGATCGCTTTTGGGAACTGTTGAAAGAAGAATACCACTCAATAACGTCTAGAAAGAGACGAAAAATATAGTCCGGCAGTATTTGGGCAAATTTTAGGAGGACCTGGAACTTGATTTTAAACTTTTTTTCTTTGTTGATTCTGGTAGTGCATATATTGTCCTTGAAAAATCCGAGTGATGCCACTCTGGCATCATTGAGCATTTCGATATATCCAAGATGGCGTCCAAGATGGAAGCCAATTATAAGTGAAAATATTGTGTGATTCAGAAAATATGTCCCAAACCCATTTTCTTTCTTAAATTGTATGCTATGAAGTTGGAATCGAATTGTAGACACTAAGCTTGTAATCAATTAAAAATTAGGAAAAGAATGCGGACAAGATGGCCGCCAAGATGGCAGTTTATAACATAAAATATAAGAAAATCTTCCCTGAGACTAGTAAGCTTCAAGAATTTGCATGAGAAATTTTATTTTACTGATTTTTGAACTACAAACATTATCCTTGTAACATCCGAGTGCTGCTGATGCTATTAATACAACATTCAGAATATGATATATTCAAGATGGCGTCCAGGATGGTAAAGTGCGACCAACTAACAGAGACTGGGCGTGTCAATCAGAGCGCTGTCATACACTGTCAAATAAGACTAGTCTACAGTAAATCGATGTAATAGCCTATGTACGCTTTACTCGTGCAACCAACTGAAGCGCAGGCGACAAGGGTGACCAACTTTATACGTTAGCATGCCTAGTAAATGCTTAATCTTAAGTATGCTGCTGGGGACCTGCTGCATTTCATTTTCCGGGCTGGATATGTTGTGAAAGTTTTGGGGGAGGGGAGGTTTGCACTTTCTTCAAATTCTGTCTGTATGACAAAACTGTTTTGATTTTAAGCTGGTACAATAATAATAAATCGCCAAATAGAATTCAGTGGGACAAGGGTTAAGTATCTGAATCATAAGAAAAGGGCATACAAACATGAGATTTGGTCTTATCGCATTACTGAAAAGGCCTCTAATAATCGCTCATTCTGGCGTGTCCAGAGAGACTAGATGTCTTACAGTTGTTTTGGAGTCTTCTTCAACTTGCATACTTTGTTTATAGGAGAAGCGAAAGCCCGGACAAGGTCATGCGTACATGCAGGCTCGTCGGAGCCTTCGCCACATGCCAATGTAATAAGAACCATCATCTCGTGTGCTGACCAATTTATAGTATTAATTATTCGTTGCAGGCCATTATTTATTTTCTTATTCAGTATTAAAATTTGAATGGTTAAAATTTCGAAACATTGACAGAGCGCATATATCTAGACTAGTCAGTCTCCTTGTTATCCACATTAATTGGAGATGCCTTTTTCTCACAATGGGCTCAAAACTACTACAGGTATATACAGGTATACAGCTGTAAAGCGTTTCACAAGTGAATAAATACACTCTGTCTTACCAGTTTTTATATGGAAATGTCCATGGGTTAGTCTTTGCTAAGAACCGCCCAGTCTCTCTTAACTGGTCGGACTATACCCGACAAGTTTTACAACCATTTGGGAGCGGCATCATACCTGTAGGCATGTCTGATGAATTTGTAATAGACCAGATACCTTGTTTGATAGAGCAGCACTTTACAAACATGCGTAGATGTATTCATGAACCCAGCATGCATGTTTGATAATAGTTGCATTGTACAAGAAGGCATATCTGAGAGTGGCACCAGATCAGCAGACATGTCTGATCTAATTGTACCTCTGTACAGGTAGCACCAGACTTGTAACCGCCCTTCTTCCATCTGCACTCGACTAACAAAATGTTGATTGCAGTGGCCTATAGTGAGGTACCACGCCAACAAGCATGGTCTACTGTGAGGAATCACACTAACAGGCATGGTTGATGATGAGGCACCACACCAGAAGGCATGACCTATAGTGAGGCACCACACCAGAAGGAATGGCCTGTAGTGAGGCACCACACCAGAAGGTATGGCCGCCTACAATGAGGCACCACACCAGCTCAGCAGGGCTAATATTGAGGCACCACATCAGAAGGTATGGTCTATAGTGAGATATCACACCAGCAGGCATGGCTGATAGTGAGACACCATACCAACATGTATGGCAGATAGAGAAGCTCAACACCAGCTTACATGCAAGATTGAGTGGCAAAGACCCAGCAAGCATCCATCTTGCAGCAGCACTCAACCAGAAGGCATATTTGAATAGCAGCGGTGTTTGTGGCAGTAAATACACTTGGCCAGCAGGCATATATATGTTGCAGCTGTAACAGCGTAGCAACTCTCTGGAGTGGCACTCGACCAGACAATAATCGTGCCTAATACAGTTTCACACTGTTAGTTGGCATGTCTGATGGACGGGAATCAGTCTAGTAAGTTTTCTCTTTGATTTGCAATGGACCTGGGTGTATGTCTGATTGAATGGTACCAAGGCATATCTGTTGAAGCTTTACCAAACAGCAGCCATGTATTGCCACCAGGTCATCACATCAGACATCCTTACCATCACACGTGCTTAATTATGTGATAATAAACCAGCACACTTGCCTGTTATTGAGACACAGGGACAGCAGTCATCCGTGTAGGTTACATCCCACCAGCAATAATGTTTGTTGTAATTGCACCTCACTAACAGGAATGCTGGGCACTGTTGCACCGGATCAGCAGGCATGACTGTTCAAGTTGCAACCAGCCAGTGTGCATGTATGTTCTACTTGCACTAGACCATCAGCCCAGTCATCATTGCCACAAGGTCAGCAGACATATTTAACATTACGCATGTTTGATTATGTGGCACAGGACCAACACACATGTCTGAAACTAAGCGGATTTTTCTGTAACAGCTTCACGCGACTAGCTGGCCTGCTGCAGTGCACAGGTCTCTTTAAACTCTGCTATTAAACAGCAGGTATGTTGGTTACAATTGCAGTCTACTGGCATGTATCTCACCAGCACATATATTTGAATCAGTTGCAACTGACTTGCAAGCACATCTGTAGTTGTGGCTGAACCAGCAGGTATATCTGTAACACTTGTCTCAGACCTGCAGTTATGTCCCTATGCTCATACCCAGCCGCAACTGTTTCAGTTGTATCGTCTGTTCAGTATACCCTGGCATTTATCTCTTCTTTTTTTTTGGACAAAGTGTTTTCCCAAAGTAGGAACTATGATATTATGATATTATCAGACCTAGCCAAAGGTGGTCTGGAAAGTGGTGTATGGATTGATGAATACAATTACCAAAACAAAGACAAAAATAGCATTACGAAAAGTATGAGTCTGGTTTTTTTCCGTGCAATGTATTATAGCAAAAAACATGTGATTCCCCACTCTGTTATTGCTGCCATCTTGGACGTCTTCTTGAGTATTTCAAAACGCAGGAAGCAACAACAATATGCTAGTCAAATTCTCCAAATACAACCACTGTTAAAAATTATCAGAAAAACACTTATTAACTGCGATCAGGTAAATTTTGCTTTTAAATGGCCGCCATCTTGGACACAATCTTAAACATTTGAACCTTCTGAACCAAAACAATTTTCCATTTTAATTGTTTGAATCATTATTAGACCTCTAAACAGCCATGAAAAGTCAAAATTAAATGCTTTTTATCGTGTTTATTTGTCAGATAGGCCTTTAGAGCGTTACTAGCAGCCATCTTGGACGCAATATTGGACGCCATCTTTAATATTTCAACTCTGGGAATCAAACCAATTTTCCATTTTAATCCTTTGCATCATTTAATAACCTCTAACATCCACAAAAAAATCAAAATTAAGATGATTTTTATTGCGTATGTTGGTCAAATAGATCTTCTGAGCCTAATTGACGGCCATTTTGGACGTCATCTTTAATATTTCAACCTTCTGAATCAAAACAATGTTCCAATTTAATTGTTTGTATCATTGAGCTTCTAAACATCCATAAAAAGTCAAAATTAAAATGCTCTTTACTGAGTATGTTGGTTATTTACGTCTTAGGAGCCTAACTGACGGCCATCTTGGACGCCATCTTTAATATTTCAAAACGCTCAATGATGCCAGAGTGGCATAAGTTGGATTCATCAACTACAATGTCTGAACAATAAGTCAGCAAAGAAAAAAACTTTAAAATCAAGTTCCAGGTTATTCTGGTTTTCTACCGGACTAATATGTTCTCATTTGGAAATCAGCTATACGATATCATCCTGCACCATTTCATGTATGTACTTAGGCCCCCATACTCATACTTTCTGTAACAGCTGCCATGATTGTAATCAATTCATGTAAATTCTCCTCACGGCTTGTTATGTCATCTACTGGTAATGGTGTACCTTTATCCATTTGATTTAATAAATTTGTTTGTTTGTTTGTTTGGTTCTTAACGACGCATCAACTCTTGTTGGGTCATTAGCGTCAGACGGTATTAAACTAAACAGGATGAAGATGAAAAAAGTAAAAATTTATAAGATAAAATAAAAGGAAAGATGATGATGAGTTTGTATAATGATAATTAGTTGCAATACGATTGTTGACAGGAGAGACCATGTACAATATCTGACAGTTTCAAAGAGCTATTCAGATAAATGTACATGTTCTTTAACTGAACAGAATACAACATTAAAAAATCTGTATTATGGTCTGATACAAATGTAAAACAAAACATGATTTTAAAAAAAACAATTAGATTTTGTTAAAAAGATTTATTTGTCTTAAAATGTCATAATACTATCAATATGTATATCTTGAAATAATTCTTTCATGTTATCAACATGAAAGCAATTATTTCTTACTTGTGCAAAATCGCCACACTCCAAAAAGGAAGTGACGTAAAGTGAATGGTGTGTCGCAACCAACACATTGTCGCTGCTCTTCACCTTGTAGTAAGTATGAATGAGTGACTTTTGTATGACCTAAGCGGAGTCGAGCTAAAACTACTACTTCTCTTCTAATGTTTCGAACAACTGATTGATATTCACCAATAGTTGGTTTGATGTCAAGAAGTTTATTACCAATGCTGTTATTCCATAAAGTCCATTCTTCCAAGATATATTTATTGATAGATGGCTTAAAATTGGAAAATGGAATTTTAAAAAAAGTTGGTTCTAATGAAAGCGATGTTTTTGCTTGCTTATCTACCATCTCATTCCCTTGGATACCTATATGACTAGGAATCCAACAGAGAGCAATTTCTTTATAAGCTAAAAGCTCATGACATTTTTCTAAACGTTTCTGAATCTGTGGATTCTTTCTGGTATGGTTCATTGCTTTCAATACAGAAAGCGAGTCAGAAAATATAATAAATTTATTGTTAGCATCACAAATGCTAATGAAATCTAAAGCTAGATCAATTGCTTTGGCTTCAGCATTGAAAATTTATGAATCGTCAGGTATACGTAGCATATTACTATGGTTGTCTGATATAACAGCACAACCAACCTTTGAGTCTTCCTTTGACCCATCAGTATAAATTTGTTTGTAATTCTTATAACGACTTTGCATTTTTCTGAACTCATCTATTAATATGTGCGGATTTGATTCCGATTTTTCCCAGAATGTAAATCAAAAAGTATTTCAGGTGGTTTCATACTCCAAGCTGGAATATTTGGTGTAAAATGTTTTTTCAATATTTTGTGGTTTGATATTGGCAGATTCTAAGAGTGGTGAAACTCTGATGCCAAATGATTTAATAGCTTAAGGTTTTTGTTCATATAAATTAACATAATTTGGTGGGAATGAAACTTCATGAGCATGATTTGACGGATTAGCAGCAAGTCTTATAGCATATTGCAAAGAGAGTTTCTCTCTTCGTGAGTATAGTGATGGTTCCTCTGCTTCCACATAGAGACTAGCAACAGGAGAAGTTCTAAAAGCTCCTAAAGCTAATCTAAGTCCTTGGCTATGTATAGGATCAAGCATTTGAAGATATGATTTTCGTGCAGAGCCATATATAATACAGTCATAGTCTAATTTTGACCAGACTAGAGGCCGATACAGCTTGAGAAGTGTAGTTCGGACTGAACCGCAAGACGTTTGGGAAAGGACTTTTAAAAGATTCAATGCTTTTAAACATTTAGCTTTGAGATATCTAATATGGGGTATAAAACTGAGTTTTCTATCAAATAAAATGCCAAGGAATTTAGATTCCTCAACAACTGGAATAGGTGATCCATATAAATGTAAAACCGGATCATCATGTTGCTTTCACAACTGACAGAAATGTACACACTGTGTTTTTGATTTGGAAAACTTAAAGCCATTGCTTGTTACCCAATTTTCAATCTTATTCAAATTTTGTTGTAGTTGACGTTCAATTGTCGCCATGCGTTTTGAGCGATAACAGATACAGAAGTCGTCAACGTATAATGAGCAATCAGTAAGATTACCTAAACATTTCACAATATCATTAATTTTGATACTAAAAAGTGTCCTAGACAAAACACCCCCTTGAGGTACACCCTGCTCCTGGTCATAATAGTCAGACAGAGAGGAGCAAACTCGGACTTGCATGGTGCGGTCTGCAAGGAAGTTTTCAATGAATGTAGGAAGTCTACCTCTTAATCCAAGTTTGTGGATATCTTTTAAAATGCCGTATCTCCATGTGGTATCATAAGCTTTTTCCAAATCGAAAAACACAGCGACTACATGTTCCTTTTTTATAAAGGCATCACGTATGAAAGTTTCAACTCTAACTAAATTATCAGTTGTACTGCGGTCAGATCTAAAACCAGACTGGAACCGCGATATATGATTATTAGATTCTAAAAACCAAGTAAGTCTTTTATTAATCATTCTTTCAAGTGTTTTACATAGACAACTTGTTAAAGCTATAGGTCTATAATTATTAGGTTCCGCAAGATCTTCCCCAGGTTTGGGAATTGGGATTATGGTTGCATATATCCAATCTTCTGGAAATTTACCAGTAGTCCAATTGTAATTAAATATATTTAAAAGGGTTTCAAGAGAAGTATCTGGGAGATGTTTAAGCATTTGATAGTGGATCTCATGGGGACCCGTGGCTGAGTCATGTGATAGTTGAATAGCTTCAACTAATTCATCTAAATTAAAATCTTTGTTATAAATTTCATTATTTTGTGATTTAAAATTCAATTTAACTTTCTCTTGTTCGGTTTTAATCTTTCTGACGGATTCAGAGTAATTGATGGATGATTAATTGTGACAAAAAGGTTCTCCTAAAGTGTCAGCAATGTCTGTTTTTGAAGTTGCTTTGCTGTCAGTACCCACTATGTTTAAATGTGTGTAACAGGGGGATTTGTTTTTTCCAGAGATTTTTCTTATTTACTAAAGTTTCTATACTTTGATCTTCTCGATTAATATCAACAGTCCTTTTTGGTAAGGAATCACTGAATGTTTTGTTCGGAATTTACAGAGAGTGTTAAGTTTTTTTCTTCTTAGATCTGTCATTGCAATAGATCCCAACTCTGTTTTCCCTTGAGATAACAGTGTCCCCATCTGATGGAATAACACCCACATGTGCCTTGGTTCTGTATATAATGGAACCAGTAACCTCATTCAGTCCCAACTCGCGATATTTCAGGCAGTCAGTCTGATGAGATGATATCAAATTGACGATAATAGCCTGAAAAGTGTCACTTCCACATTTGCTGTATTAACACAGTTATTTTTAAGGTTCTTGGTTAGAAACTGGAATTGGCCCTCGTAAATGGATAGCTTTTTATCATCCCAGTTTGGAAGATGTCCCTGGAACAGAAAAAGGGAGATTTGACTAGTTATAAGTTTAATAGCATATCATTCTTTTAATAATGTCATTTGCCTGGAAAAAGTTGGACCACCCCCCTTGGAAAAAGTTGGATACCCTCTGGATCCTTGGAAAAGTATAGTTTTCTCTGTGATAAAACCATTAATCCCCCTCTGTAAACTGTAAAAATTGATAAGTTGAGCGACAAAAAAAACGTTCAGGCTGTTTTCTGGCCATAGGGCCTGGATCCCCCTGACAAAAATTCCTAGATCTGGGCATGAATGTCAATGCAAATTACTGAAATTTTATGCTGCAAAACAATGTTCAAATCATAAAAAAATTGGTTTAAACAATATTTTATTTGATAGATCACAAGACATGTTATGAATGTAAATAGTAGAAGCAGGATCTGACATTCAGCTGTGGGGCTTATTGTGGTAATTTCCCAAAAGAAGATTTGGAAAAACAGTTTATATTATTGCTCAAAACGTAACCCTTGTGTACACTTCAAAGCCACCACATCTAATTTTGGAACTCCCAAACACAAGTCAAGGCGTGCTACAAATGGTTTTATGATGGCAAATTCAGGATGGTTTGCTATTGCTAGAATCTAGAAGCAGTATATAAGATGGGCCGAAACGCAAGAAAACCCACCTTTGCTGTTTCGGACAAAGTGAGACTCAAACCAGTCTATTCAGCTACAGAGACCAGCTAGAGGATTAAAATTTCACCTGTAGCAAGTTAAGATATGATTCTTTAAAAACACGATAACAAAGGCACTAATCAGTTTTCTTATGTCAAGGCCCACATAGTTTAATATTAAAGAAATATTTAATTGTTTATATTTTTACACATGGCAGGTCACGTTTTTTTTCTATTTTGTGACTAATATTGAGCATATATATGAATAAATAATCATATATTGATGTCAATAATTTCACTCTTAATGCTTTTTCTCTCGATATGTGTCATAAATCAGAAAAAAAGGTGTCAGGCCTCTATGGTTTATTAAAGGAATCTTTATGTGAAACCAAACATGCATTATATATTTCAATAATGTTTTTGTAACTTGGACATTCTTCAATAATGACAGATAATTTCCACGCTAAATTTGCCTTTAAAAACAAGTCCCAATACGTTTTTTCAAAGACGAAGCGGAAATGAAGAGCTGTCGTCGATGTAATCCTTTGAAATCTCTCATCTGTCGTCGACTACATCTGTTGAAGAATATAATATGTCGGCTAAGACATCAATTTTTCAGACATCTGGTCTCTTCATGGGCGTGTAGTTCGGTTATTAAACGGAACTTTGCGGCCATACTTTACATAAATGCTGTTGAATAATTGTAGTGTTAGTGTGACCAAGTGATTATAATATATTTTGTTTCCTAGACGTTTGTCTGGAGCAGAACGCTGTTTTATGCAATTTACTTAAAACTCAGGTGTTGAAGCGCTGATAAAAAGCTTACTTGTGCGTGAAATAAGCTAAGACTGCTGCTGCAGTATCTTCAAACAGTTAGTACCTTCTCCATTACCAGTAGGGGCCCACAGATTCGTATGTTGAATTTAGCGAGCAGAAAATCTTCACCTACTCTCTCGGCATCTGTCATCGAAACGGTAATCTGTCGTCAAAACAGTCGGTTGTACGGTGTGGTTCAGATGTGACTGTTCTAAAGACATAAAAGGCATTCGACATAGGTTTTGACAGAACTTTGACAAACGAAACAAAATAAATCGCATGATTATCATCACAAAATGGAATGATAAATCATTGAAAACAATTCACGTTATTTTGACGTGATCAGCCAAAGCAACAGCCACAAAACGAAACAACAACTGCTGCTACTGTTGCTGCTAACGCTACAGTTGCTGCTAATGCTACTGTTGCTTCTACTGATGCTGCTGCTGCTACTTCTACTACTGCTACTGCTGCTTCTACTTCTGCTATTACTACTACAACTACTGCTGCTACTACAACAACAACAACTACTACTACTACTACTACTACTACTACTACTACTACTACTACTACTACTACTTCTACTACTACTACTACTACTACTACTACTACTGCTGCTGCAACTGCTACCGCTACTATTACCAATACTTAATACTACCACTACTAATACCGCTTCTGCTGCTGCCGCTGCCATTGCTAACGCTACTACTACCAACACTACTACTACTACTTCTACTACTACTACTACTACTACTACTACTACTACTCATGCTGCTGCTGCTGCAACTGCTACCGCTACTATTACCAATGCTACTACTACTACTAATGCTGCTGCTGCTGCAACTGCTACCGCTACTACTACTACTACTACTACTACTACTACTACTACTACTACTACTTCTGCTGCCACTGCTAACGCTACTACTACCAACACTACAACTACAGTACTACTACTACTACTACTACTACTACTACTACTACTACTACTGCTGCAGCTGCTGCTACTGCAACTGCTTCTTCTATTACTACTACAACAACTGGTGCTACTACTACAGCTACCACTACTAGTTTTGTTTGTTTGTTTGAATTGATTTTTACGTCCCATCAACAAGCTTTCAGTTATAAAGGGACGGGTCTTCCTGGGTTGAACCAGTAATGTTCTTGCTCAAGGACACAACGCAGTGACGCCGGTGAGGCTCGAACCCGCGGCCTCTCGGTCTCGAGTCAAGTACTCTATCATTGAGCCACTGTTGTTGTAGTAGTAGTAGTAGTAGTAGTAGTAGTAGTAGTAGTAGTAGTAGTAGTAGTATTTTGATTGCGTTAAACGTCCCACCAACAGCTTAGTTCATATTGGGACGGGACCAAGGCCTAAAGTTTCACCCGACAGGATGGTGAAGCTGGAGATCGAACCCGCAACCCCTGGTTTACAAGGCGAGTGGTTTATCCACTACACCATGGCGGTTCCTAGTAGTAGTACATGTAGTTGTTGTTACCGCTGCAGCTGTAAACTATACTATTGCCATCAAGTTAAGCATATTCCGTTTGATAACACCGCTTAGGTTTTAGAAACTGTAAGAACGGAAACTTTTGAGAGATACCACAAATTTATTGTGGTAGAAAACAAAAGCAGAATACCAGCGATTTTATAAGGAAAAGCCGTGGAATCTCTGACTAGTTTATAGGCTGCAAACACCTTACAAAAAATATCCATAAATTTTACAAATTCAATGAAAACAGAATGGAGGCCAAGAGTCTGCAAAACTTTTACGATAAGGCTGCGATAGTGGTAATTTCTTCAAAACTTTCCCTTTTGAGCATACACTTTCAGGATCTGGTGCAAAAAGCCACAAAATGGCTCATTACAATCCTCTACGTCCGGTTTATGTTGTGTATACCCTGCACACTGTCGAATAACAACTTGGCGTCTTTTCATTGTTAAATTCACTGGGTACATGCGTTCAAGCCATGAAATCCTGTCCCACTCATATAGTAGAGTCTAATGAAATTCACAATGGTTTTGATACGGCTAGTTCCCAGTTTTAAACACGTCAGCCGACCTTGTCCCACAGGTGTAAGATAGGGTTCAAGTCCGGCAATAAGCTCGGCCATGGAAGACCAGCGATGTTCTGTTGATTTTTGTATTCCTCAATGATGCTAGTACAGTGAGGCCTTGCAATGTCATCTCGGAGCACCATGTTCTGGCCATCTAGCGAGTCCAGGGGTGACCTAACACACGATTCCAGGATTTCGTCCTGGTACTTTTGAGCGTTCAAAGTCCCAGTAACCACCTTTAATAGGCCAGTACATTTAGCCGAAAATGACCCTTAACCCACAACTAATTCCTTGAGAAATGTTATCAACAGTTTTAGTATCAGGAAGGTGTCCTGTTTTATAGAAAAAAAGTCCTCAAAAAAATTCGGAGGGGAAATGGTATTTTTTGGGGGTGGAAAAATACGAAAAGTGAAGAAAAATCACTGAAAACAAGCAATTAATATCATGTTACTGGTACCATAGGATCTAATTTGACCTACCTTGCTACCCCAGGACATGTTTCCATGGGTGTTGAATTGCTCATTGGAACCCCAGTCATGTCCCAAAAACTTGTACCCCCCAAAAAAACTTATTTTAGCTATGTCTAAATGCATGGTTTCCATAGCAACCCATAATGCTTTCTCCTAAATGGGGGTATACCTACAAAAACAATTATATCTCAGCTGCTTCTCAGTCCAGACTACTAACCTTGGTACCAAATTGAAGCCTAGGCATAGACCTTTCATTACGTTGTCAGATATGCAAATTGTCTAATTTGAATATTCATGAATATTAATGAGAACTTGAAAATATGGGAAAATTGGAAAAAAATACCTGTAGGTTAGCTGATTTCTGCCAAAAACATCATCGATGTACATTGTTTGTTGCTATATCATAAGTGATAGAATTTGACAAGGTCTTTCATCTGGTGGTTCTAGATGTAAACTATCCCATATGCATATTCATGAATATTTATGAAAACTTGAAAAATGGACTGTCCAGTATGCAATTTTCTCATTTGAGTATTCATGAATATTTACAAAAACCTGAGAAATAGAGAAAACTCAGGAAAAATGGGGTATACAACTCAGCTATTTATTGCGCTAGTATACAAAACTGGTACCAAATTAATGCTGAGACAAAGCTCTTCTACTCTCGTTAAATATGTAAATTACCTAATTGTCATATCCATCAATATTAATGAAAATTGTAGAAGTACAGAAAATTTGTAAAAGAAAAAAACAAAAAAAAGGCGTGATAAACAGTGATTCATTTACAATTTTGGGCTTATGGGTCCTCCTGGGCCGCGCTGTTTCCAATATCAATGAGTCCCAACTGCAAACTTATGAGTCCAAAACACTATATTTGAGGACAAATCTGCAATACTATTGCATCCCGGGACTCGCTGAAATAAAAACGTATGCGCAAAATATGCAGGATACGCAGATAACAAAATCACTGGATAAACTCATATCTCAGAATTCTTTTACCCGCTTGTTCAACATTCTAATGACTTAATTTATATATCAATGAAATATTGAAAACAATAGACAAATCTCAGAAAAAATAAGTGGGTATGCTTTCAAAATTACTCATATCGCAGCTGCTAGATGCCCTATATAACCAAACTCGGCTCTTAATTGGTGCTTAGACATAGTCCTGATACCATGTGGTTCAATATGCATATGATCTAATTTTATTAAAGAAATGAATTTGATTTTTGGAAGGTTCATAGAATCATGAATACTTCCGGTCTCTTGCAAAGTAAGTGAAGCCCTTTGGGCTTCACGTTAACTTTGCAAGAGACAAGAAGTAGTCATGGTTCCATGAACCTTCCAAAATTGAATTTATTACTTATACAAGTTTACATTTTATATTATAAGTCAAGTATCAATTTTCAATTTCACCTAACTTGGCTGGTTTTCAAAATATTTTGAATTAAATCAGACATACGGGAGGGTTTGGAATAGCCAAAACACCAAATATGCGCGCTTAACGTCATGGTGATACGTGTTCATTGTCAGGCAAACCTAAGTAAACAAGCAACTTAATTGGATGGCGTTGACGTTGGCCCGCTCAAATGGCGCGTATGTGGGTGTGGCTTAAATGGATTTGTTCATGAAGGTATGAACAACATCTAAAATGTAAAGGTTCATTTAAAGACTCGCATTAGAAATGTAAATATGTTCATATGAATTAATGAAATATTGGAAATGACAGAAAAATCGCAGAAAAAAATAGGAGAGTATACATACAAAATTACTTAGGCCAAAAAAAATGTGAGTTTACTATTGCATGGAAAATTAAAATACGGTAGGTAGGTCTGATTTGTTTTCTAAAAAATATATATATGGGATTATGGGGAAAATATGGCTAAAAAGGGGGAATTCCCATATAATATTGAAGAAGAGGGCAATCATGGGTGGTTCTGGAACGCTCACCTGAATCGTAGCCCTGGGGGCACTTTGTTAAGCATAGTTGAATGATTTTGAGCAATATAAGGAACATAGATCAATCTGTGACATTTTTTGTAATTACTTTGAATCTGGATCAATAGATCAGACGCTGTGTAAAGAGTTCTATTTTTAGCTCTGGTGATTATAATGTTCAGAAGAGCAGAACTGGTTGGGTAGCTTTAGTAGAAGGCCTTACAAAGAATGAGATTACAAATTGTATGAAATGAGTTCCAATTTGGACCAGTACAATGTAGTTTATTTGTCGTTTAAAATATTTCTTATCTAGAGCTCTGGCAGCCATCTTGGCTGGCAGAGCGTCTTTTTTATTTTGTGGTAACATTGCTATCAAATTTTTCTTTTTTTTTCTCATATCTAATATTTTTATTAATAATGTTGATTTTGCAATTCAAATATTTCCAATAAAGAACATATGATTTAGGCTCTATGTCTTAGCCATATGTTAATACCACGTTTGCTGCTCTGTTGCAATTAGCAGCTGAGATATTAGTAATTTTGTAGGTATACCCCCTTAATTTTTCTGTGATTTTTCTGTGATTTCTTATGTTCTCTTTATTAATCTAGAATATCAAATTTAGATTACTCTTACGCTGAACCAATGAATAAGCATCAATTCAGAACCAAGTTTGGTAACTCAGGGCAACTAGAAGTTGTGATAAGAGTAATTCTATAGTGATACCCCCTTAATTTTTCTGTGGTTTTTCTATAATACCTTATGTTTTTATCAATAGTCATAGATATTTAAGGCAAATAATTTGCATGTTGAACCACTGGATAAAAGGATTGTATCTTGGTATTAGTTTGGTACCATGTTTGATAACCTAGGGAAATTGGTAGCTGAGATATAATCCATTTTGTAGGTATATCCCGTAGTTTTTCTTAGAATTTTCTCTTATTTCTAATGTTTTCATTGACATTGATGGATATGAAAATAAGGTAATTTGCATATTAAACCACAGTGTAAAGGGACAATGTCTTAGCATCAATTTGTACCAATTTTCGACCTGTAGTTTAGTTAGCAGTTGAGATACAGGATATTTTGTAGGTATAACCCCTTAATTTCCTGCAATTTTCTCTAATTTCTCATAATCTCATAAATAATCATGTATATACAAATTCGATTACTTGCATATCGAACAGTCAGGAACATGTTAGATAACTAAGAAATAATTTGGTACCAAATTTAGTATTTTAGGATGAATTGCAGCTGAGATATCCATATTTTTGTTGGCACACCCCCATTATTTAGGATCGTGGGTTGCCATGGAAACAAATAGGCTCTCTGCTGACCACTCAGTTTACACACTTATAATCCGAAAACCATCCACACCTGATTTATTCAGCATTTGCTTATAAAAAATGTGAAATTTATAAGCATATTTTGTCAAAAATCATTATTTCCATTTTTCAGGTACCCCACCCACTAATGATAAAATCTTAAATCTTAATTTTCTCGAATTTGGCACAGATATTTTTTGAGGACTTTTTTTATGGATATTTACACTACACAACCCAGTACTTTGGTGCTAAAATAATTTCTCAAGGAATTATCTTGACCTTAAAAGTTAAAGTTCCTGGCCTATAACTGTATCAGGTGGTCGTCAGATAATGCACCACGTACCATAATGCTTCAGTAACAATTCCTTGCACTCAAGAATCAATTGAGACCGTTTCCTTTTTTCTAATAATGCCAACCTCTCTATGTTATTTCAATTGTCTTCTAACAACACTCTGAGACACGTTTAATACCCTTGCAATGTCATCTTGCTTCATACCAGCGTTACTAATGGCAACTTTACACATTCTATCCTCTATCTTCTTTGAAGATTTATACAACATACGCGTTTTAAGGCTATTTCATGACTCAACAGCAAAAGAAATTCATTCCTTGGCAGTACTGTGTTGTAAGCTTCCCATTCATGGACAGTAGTGAATTAAACTAATCGAACTTATCCAAATTCGGTAGCCAAAATACAAGTATACATGTCGAATAAAATCCAAAACTCAAATTAATTTTTATTACTTCGAAATTCGGGATCGTATAAAAATATGCTTAACTTTATGGCAATAGTATATGAAACTGATAAAACCGTTTTCAAAAAAAAAGTGAGTGCTGGTGCAGATCCTGGGGAGACATGGGATAGTATGACGCCACCTGCTGAATATATGTATATCTGACATACTATTGCAGTTTTGGCATTCCTTATCGAAACAAAACTGCCAAAACGTGTGAAAATGGTATCGCATGCAGGTGTAAAGTACGGTGTGCTTATGATTGACAACTTTATTACACTCAAGATAAGTCTATGAACTCTTTACATCCTGTGTAATTTTTCATGCTTTTTTGTCGTCTGTTGATTTTTTCGGCTTCTACTGGACTCGCACAGGTAAGGATCGATTAACGACAAAGACAGCGGTACCCGACTAACTGTAGACCAATGGTTAAATTCCCATGCTCGCTTTCTTGAAACAAAGGTTCTCATTTTAAACGCATCCCCATGTACATCGATAAAGGCATATGCATCGCATATTAGTCCAGCGGAATTTGGGCGAATTTTAGGGGGACCTGGAACTTGATTTTAAACTTTTTTTTCTTTGTTGATTCTGGTAGTGCATATGTTGTCCTTGAAAATTCCGAGTGATGCCACTCTGGCATCATTGAGCATTTCGATATATCCAAGATGGCGTCCAAGATGGAGGCCAATTATATGTGAAAAAATTATGTGATATTGAAAAATGTCTCAAAAACCATTTTTTCCCTTAAATTGGTAGCTATAAAGTTGGAATATAGTTGAAGCCACTTAGCTTCTAACAAAAATATAAAAATAAAATAAGAATGCAGACAAAATGGCCGCCAAAATGGCAGATTATTATAAAAAATGTAACAAAATTTTCCCTGAGACTGGCAAACTCCAGGGATTTGCATGCAAAATGCTGACTGAACTGTTTCTTGAGGTACAGACATCATCCTTGTAACATCCCAGTGATGCAGCTGATGCATCAGAATTTGATATATTCAAGATGGCGTCCAGGCTGGTAGCTGATAAGTTTTACAAGCCCGTTTGAGCCGCACCTTACCTGTAGGCATGTTTAGTGGTTTTGTAACATACCAGATTTCTTGCCTGATGGAGAAACACTTTACAAACACGTGTATCTGAATAAATGAACCCAGCATGCATGTCTGATAGAGTTGCACTGTACAAACAGGTATATCTGAGAGTGGCACTGGATTAGCAGAAATGTCTGATGTAATGGCACCTCTGTAAGAGTAGCACCAGACTTGTAGCCATCCCTCTTCCCTCTGCTCTCAACTAGTCAAAATGTCGGTTGAAGTGCAAAATGGACCAGCAGGCATGGCCTATAGTGAGATATAACGCCAACAGGCATGGCCTATAGTGAGGCACCACACCAGAAGACATGACCATCAGTGAGGCACTACACCAGAACGCATGACCTATAATGAAGCACCACACCAGCAGGCACGGCTGATAGTTAGACACCATACCAGCAGGCACGGCTGATAGTGAGACACCATACCAGCAGGTATAGCAGATAGAGAAGCACACCGCCAGCAGACATGCAATGTTGAGTGGCAAAAGGTCAACAGGCATGCTGATTGAGTGCCACAGTCCAGCAAGCATCCATCTTGCAGCAGCACTCAACCAGTAGGCATGTTTGAACAGCTGCGATGTTGGTGACAGTAACACTAGGCCATCAGGCATATATGTTGCAGCTGCAGTTACATAACATCTCTCTACACGGCATATATGCTGTATTTACAATGTAGCAGTCTTCACATTGTTAGTTGGCATGTCTGATGGAGGGGTATCGGTCAAGTAGCTTTTCTCTTTGATTTCCAATGGACCAGCATGCATGTTTGGTTGAATAGTACCAAGTCCACAGGCATATCTGTTGAAATTTCACTGAACAGCGGCCACGTAATGCCACCAGCTCATCATATCCGACATCCTTAACTTCACACGTGTTTAATAATGTGGTACTAAACCAGCACACATGCCATTTAACGAGGCTCTGGGCCAGCAGTCATGCGTGTTAGTTACATCGCACCAGCATTAGGTTACAATTGCACCCAACTAACAGTAAGGCTGGGTACTGTTACTGTTTCTTTGGTGCAGTCTTTGCTTCCAAGGGATACCATTTAAGAACACATTGTACTTTGATCAAACACTCTGTCACAAAGTTTTCAGTGATATCGTCCGTTCAGTTAACCCTGGCATTTATCACTTCATTTTTTGAAGGAATGTTTTCCCAAAGTAGGGTTTTTTATGAGAATAATATGATATTATGGTATAATCAGATCAAGCCAAAGATGGTCTGGTAAGTGCATGGTGCATGGATTAATGAATACGATTCCCAGAACAAAGACAAAAACATTACCATTACAAAAAATAAGACTCTGTTAATTTTTCCGTGCAGTGTATCATAGCAAAACCCATGTGATTCCCAACCCTGTTATTGCTGCCATCTTGAACGTCATCTTAAATATTTTACAACGCTGAAAAACAACAATAACATGCCAGTCAAATTCTCAAAATACAACTGAAAACTATCAGAAATAGTTACTAACTGCGAATTTGATTTCAGGCTGAATTTTGCTTTAAATGGCGGCCATCTTGGACACCATCTTCACTATCTTGTGAATCAAACCTGTGAATGCTTCATTTAAATCGTTTGTATTATAGGCCTTCAAACATCGATAAAAATGCAAAATTAAAATGCTTCATATCAAATTTTTTAGTGAGTTAGGTCTTAGGAACCTAACTGACGGCCATCTTGGACGCCATCTTAAATTTTCAACCTTCTGAATCATGTTCTAATGTAATCGTTTGTATCATTTAGCCTCTAAACATCCATAAAAAGGTCAAAATTAAAGTGTGTTTTTATTGAGCATGTTGGTCATATAGGTCTTAGAAGCCAAACTGACGGCCATCTTGGACACCATCTTTAATAGTTCAACCTTCTGAATCAGAATAATGTTCCATTTTAATTGGTTGTAACATTTAGCCTCTGAAACATCCATAAAAAGTCCAAATTAAATTGCTTTTGATCGAGTATGTTGGTCAAATAGGTCTTAGAAGCCTAACTGACGGCCATCTTGGACGCCATCTTGAATATTTCAAAACGCTCAATGATGCCAGAGTGGCATCAGTTGGATTCATCAAGTACAATGCCTGAACAACAAGAATCAACCAAGAAAAAAACTTTAAAATCAAGTTCCAAGTCATTCTGGTTTTCTACCGGACTATATGTATCCAGAGATCTAAATTCCTCTATTTCCATACTTTGTGTATGCAAGAAGCGAAGGTTCTGGCGAGTCTGCACATTTTTGCCGATGGGATAAGTACCAAAATCGTATGTGCCTTGCTCATATTGATTATTCATAATTATCAGCGAAAGTGTAGTAAAAGTGGTTTTAGGCTGCACCATTGCACAGTTATGTTTTCGAAAGGGGAAGCAATAAAAGCTTACACAAGTAGGTTAAACGCATTGCATTTATTTCCCTTTACTCATTTTAAAGTGTGCAACGTATTTTTGTATAGCGGTCAACTATAACAAAGATTTATTAATAATATTATATTTATGCGTTTATTTTTTTTTTAGCTTATAAACATCGATGTAAATGTTTTTTACTGAATAGTAGATATAGTGCAGTCCAGAACATGATTTAATGAAACTTCCTGCTCTTATCAATTGGACGAATCCATATCGAATTTAAGGGTTGTTGGATAGTAATTTACAATTCCATTCAAATTTTAAAAATACATTCTGTAAGCGACAGTGAAGAAACCTGCTTGGACACCCCGTTCTGTGGCATCTGATCTGGTACAGCAAAAGTCATTCTAAGGGAAACAACTCAAACATAAAATAACATATTCCCCTTTTGCAATTACTTCCCTTATACTAAATTTAAAAGCGTGCCAAATGCAAACCAAGGGACTATTTGATTACTTCAGCAATTAATTTTCTAATATTTTATCAGCTGGAATATTAAGCGTTAAATATGCAGCACTTTAATAGAGAGTTAAATTTCATTATGTCATTAAAATGATATTTGAAACAGTAAATTCATTGAAATATTGTCTGAATGCTCTACTGTCAAAAATAAAATTGGTGTTGTATTACAACAAATGCCACAAAAATTTAACTGTTAACACCTTAAACCGAATTTTTAACATTTGTTACCATTTCAGCTGGTTCATGTGAAACGATACTTGTCTAAGTATACTCTAGCAGGAAAAGGGTATGTGCTTAATTTCTAAAAAGGAATTATCAGTGGTTGATATTATCTTGTCAAATCCATCATAAATATTAAACAAAAGATTTGCTGATGGAAGCAAACCATGCGTGGATCCAGAGGTGGGGGGGGGGGGGGCAGGGGTCAAGACCCCCACCCCCTGAAAAAAATACAAAAATACTATAACAGAGCCATCAGAGTAAGATTAGCTACAAGTATATTATATGACACATTGACGAAAATTGTTTTAAGGACTGGAGTCAGTCTAATGATGGCCGGCTTGGTTTTCCAGGGGATCCGGACAAGTATTACCAAGAAGCCCTATATTTAAGGATCAAAATACCACTAAAGGCGGGCCATTATCCGCCCGCCAGCAATACGCCATAACGCGGGCCGATGATGGCCTAGACTGGCTCCAGTCCTTAAAACAATTTTTCCCCTTTAGTGGTATTTTGATTCTCTCTCCCCTCATCAACTAAAAACAAAAGTTGTTAAAGTTGGACCCGGCCTCTGACAAAACTTTCTGGATCTGCGCATGCAAACAAATAGTCTCTGATCAGACTGCTCTAGGAACAGTCTGGGACTTTTTTGTTCCCTGGCAGATCAGACAGTCTAAGTAATTTGGTTCTGACACTCAAAGAAATAAATCGCTGACTGTCAGCTAAAATATTTGGGCCTCGATGCAAGAAAACCTGAGTTAGTTGCATGGGAACAGCAAAGGCACAGACCAGCCTATTCATCATCGCCGTTTGTATTCGCTCTCTGGTTAGCATGGTAGATAGTATTGCCACGTGCCAAATTTCAATATTCTAGCTAGTCTCTATAGCTGAGCTGTCTGGTTTGAGCCTTACTTAGTCAAAACCCCCAGAGGTTTTCTCGCGACAGGCCTATTTTTTTTATAAATATCTGTGGTATTGTTGGTCTTATCTTTTATCTACTTTTTGCGTTTGGGAGCATTGACAGCTCTGTGTAGACTGCATGTGTATACAGGCTCATCTGAGTCATGGTCCATGTCATAAGTACAGTTAAACCTTAAAGCCTTAAGCGGCCACTCAAAAATAGACGAAACATAGATCTAAATGATAAATGGTAGCTTAATGAAGGACGAAAGTGTTTCAGAATGCTCCCTTTGGAGCATTCTGCAATGCTTTTGACCTGCATAAGGCGACAATCGGTCTTGAAAACCAATTTTGGTCTTCTTTTTGAGTGGCTGCTTAAGACATGGTTTACTGTACATATTTCATAGGGATGTGTGCTGGGTAAAATATTTTTTAAAGTTTTCACTGTAAATGACCAATCCTCAACAGAGATAAACGTTACATGTCAAAATTTGATACCCATGGAGCCCACATAGCAATCATTGAAATACCAATATTCAGCTAAGATCATCTTCTGCTGGTTGTTTTATCCCGCCTAAGCCTAGGACAGAATGCTTCAAACAAAGTCTGAGGTACTCTGGATGTCTGATATGGAACAGTCTGCCAGAGGAAGTAAAGAATGCCCAAACAATTAGCACCTTTCATAATAGATGTTTAAGATGGCTAGTAAATTAAAACACGAATCAATAATTACTGCACATGTACATTTTATTTCTCAACTTCTCTGTTTTGTTCATAAAGTTCTTATAAAATGTGCACCCCAATTCTTATTTTGTTTCTTGACACATTTGTAGTATATAGCTATTGCCTGATAAATGCACACTCTACAGTATCTTTTTGTATCTGCTGATGTGAGAAATCAGAATTCGTTATATGTATAATAATTCTTTGCCTACTGGAAAATCGTAAGGTTTTTTTTTTTGTTTTTTTTTATATAAAAGGATGCTTTCTGGGGTGCTTGTCATCAGGTTGTCAAACAGTTTGGATCCAAATTAGGCCCCGTGTTGTGTGGGGTCTGATCTGGGTCCAAATTGTTTACAAAGATTATCAGCAGACATCACTAGTATGTAAAGGGTTTAAGTGTTTGCTTGAAGTCTGCTTAATTGAACCTTACTACAGTAGTACAATATTTCTTCAGATCTCATATTCCATTTAACAATGAAAACTTTTGTACTGCAGGATTTTGATGCTCAGACTTCAAATGGGCACATATATGATTTTCAGATATCAAAATACCATACTTAATCTTATAAGCACACACTGAATGCTTGAAGGTTTGTTTGCACTATATAAATATCTGATTTCCAGTTGGTCAGGTGGTGCAATGCCATTAAAAGCATGGATGAAAAACTGCTGATCTTGATAGGCTGGCGTCTTCAGATGCTAACTGGTCTGGATATTCCATGTTTTTAGGAGGATATGGATTTTAAAACTGATAAGTGAAGAGAGTACTTATAAGGTTAAATATGGTAACTGTAATTTATTGTCTTTTTGTTTATATACATGTATATTTATGTAAAAATGTAAAATAGCGAGGGCCTCATGGAAGATTAGCAACATGTACTTATGTAAATATATATATGTGCTAAATGTTGTAACCCTCGATAAATAAAGTCTTTACTTACTTACTTACTTACTATGAAGACAATGACCGGACTGTACACAGCCAATTAATTTTGCATTACTTAAAGGTAGACAAATTCACTCTTTGCCTGCTATAGTGTCGCACTATCTGGATCCAAACTATTTGACACTCAAGACCATTATAGATAATTGTATTCCTTAAACATTTTTTGGGGGGAAAAAGTTGACTAGACATGAGTGAAACCATTTTTTGCATGCAGTGTAATTGTGCTTGCTTTTTTGTCATTGGCGTATTTTTTCAAAACTAACATTTTTAAGGTTTTTCAGGAGTTCCATCAGTCACTGTCAAAAAATTGGATCCAGATTAGTATGGACAAAACATGCCCAGGGGCTAAAGGTCTAATAATTTGAGCCGTGACATGTGATTTCCAACAATGTGGCATTTAGACATGAATAGACTCAGACAAACCTGTGCAGCCTCCTTTTAAGCTTAGAAACTCTAAATGCTGGACGGCCAGAAGCTTAACAGTCATATAATATTCAAGCGACAAGCAAAGCCTCTGATCAGACTGTGCGTATGCGCAGGCTGATCTGAGGCTTTGCTGGTCCCACATACCATTTTGTTGGAAATCTCATGTCACGGCTCAAATTTTGTCTCCAGGGCCTTTATCTACTTAAATTTCATTATCCTGTGTTTGTTTGTTTGTTTTGATTCTCTACATCCCAGTCAACATTTTTTCAGTCATGTCGGGACGGGTCTTCCTGGGTTGATCCAGTACTAAGCAGAGGCCGTCTTTCTCAAGGACACAATGCGGTTCCTCCGATGAGGCTCGAATCCGCAACCCCTTGATCTCGAGTCAAGCACCCCAGCCAGCATAGTTATATCGGGCCGCTGACGGCATTTGGACGGCACGTCGGCAAAGCCCCCCGCTAGTAGGCCGCCTAGATACAGGGGCATGTTGGCCTGGGTACCCTACAACTGAGCCACATCACTGGCTCCTTGTATTATCCTATGAATGACAGCAGCAAAGTATCTGGCAATGCTGTGCGGGCTGGAGGCCAGGCTGACGCGAGTCTTCCCTGGGCACAAGCCCATTTTTTTTGTTTTTCTCATGTCATGGCTCACATTGTTTGCTAGCTGCACTATACAGCATAGCAAAGAATATCCTGTCAGCCATTTAGAAATCAATGTGTTTGTCTCGCTTCCTGGTTTGTAATTGCCTTGTAATTGATTTGCAATTGTCTTCTTGGAAGCTTTTCTTCAATCTGCATGCTTTACGATCCAGTCAACATTGTTAAGGTCGTATTAGGTTTGAATCAGGCCAGTAGGATCGGAGTAAGCTAGTTGTATAGTACAGTAAAACCTGTGTAAAACGGCCACTCTCTAAAAAGACACAAAAATGTTTCTTCACGACCAATATATCGCTTGATGCAGGACGAAAGTATTGCAGAATGCTCCAAGAGGAGCATTCTGCAATACTTTTGACCTTCATTAAGCTACCAAATAATTTTGTTATTAAGATCTTTGCTTTGTCTATTTTTGAACGGCCGTTTTACACAGGTTTTACTGTATATATGAAGATAAAATCAAAACTAGAAATCTAGCCCAACTAGACAACTGTGCATGCACATTCAATGAAGTAATTAATGCATATGCAATATTAGTTGCTTTTCTTACTGCAGCGAGAACAGTCAGCCATTCTCAATCAGGAAAATATTTCGGTTGAAAAAGTGATTTTTAAATCACTTATTAAAGGCTTAAAATAACAAAATATCAATAGAAACCAGTCAGTTTATGCTTATTTTATATCTAAAATTGGGTTTTAACTTCATTCAAACATAAATTTCAGCAAAAACAACCGACATTACATAAATCATATGCCAGTTCTCAATCAGGAAATCCTGATCAATCCTGAACTTTCTCATCCCTGTAGCTAGGCCAGCATTTTGTGGATTCTCAAGGAACAGTCTCAAAGGCTATTTTCAGGACAAGATAGACAAATATTTTGAGCGTAAAATTGGGAATGTTTCCACCCACTTTAACATTTGTTTTGGTTGCTCAAAAGAACCGTCTCATTGAGACGGTTCTTTTGAGTACCCACAACATATGTTTTGATTGAGAAATAAGAAAACTATATAAGTTTTAATCACTCATTGAGACAGTTCTTTTGACTACCCGCAACATATGTTTTGGTTGAGAAATAAGAAAACTATATAAGTTTTAATCACTCATTGAGACAGTTCTTTTGAGTACCCGCAACATATGTTTTGTTTGAGAAATAAGAAAACTATATAAGTTTTAATCACTCATTGAGACAGTTCTTTTGACTACCCGCAACATATGTTTTGGTTGAGAAATAAGAAAATGATATAAGTTTTAATCACTCATTGAGACAGTTCTTTTGACTACCCGCAACATATGTTTTGGTTGAGAAATAAGAAAACTATATAATTTTTAATCACTCATTGAGACAGTTCTTTTGACTACCCGCAACATATGTTTTGGTTGAGAAATAAGAAAATGATATAAGTTTTAATCACTCATTGAGACAGTTCTTTTGACTACCCGCAACATATGTTTTGGTTGAGAAATAAGAAAATGATATAAGTTTTAATCACTCATTGAGACAGTTCTTTTGACTACCCGCAACATATGTTTTGGTTGAGAAATAAGAAAATGATATAAGTTTTAATCACTCATTGAGACAGTTCTTTTGACTACCCGCAACATATGTTTTGGTTGAGAAATAAGAAAACTATATAATTTTTAATCACTCATTAAGACAGTTCTTTTGACTACCCGCAACATATGTTTTGGTTGAGAAATAAGAAAATGATATAAGTTTTAATCACTCATTGAGACAGTTCTTTTGACTACCGGCAACATATGTTTTGGTTGAGAAATAAGAAAATGATATAAGTTTTAATCACTCATTGAGACAGTTCTTTTGACTACCCGCAACATATGTTTTGGTTGAGAAATAAGAAAATGATATAAGTTTTAATCACTCATTGAGACAGTTCTTTTGACTACCCGCAACATATGTTTTGGTTGAGAAATAAGAAAATGATATAAGTTTTAATCACTCATTGAGACAGTTCTTTTGACTACCCGCAACATATGTTTTGGTTGAGAAATAAGAAAATGATATAAGTTTTAATCACTCATTGAGACAGTTCTTTTGACTACCCGCAACATATGTTTTGGTTGAGAAATAAGAAAATGATATAAGTTTTAATCACTCATTGAGACAGTTCTTTTGAGTACCCGCAACATATGTTTTGGTTGAGAAATAAGAAAATGATATAAGTTTTAATCACTCATTGAGACAGTTCTTTTGACTACCCGCAACATATGTTTTGGTTGAGAAATAAGAAAATGATATAAATTTTAATCACTCATTGAGACAGTTCTTTTGATTACCCGCAACATATGTTTTGGTTGAGAAATAAGAAAATGATATAAGTTTTAATCACTCATTGAGACAGTTCTTTTGACTACCCGCAACATATGTTTTGGTTGAGAAATAAGAAAATGATATAAGTTTTAATCACTCATTGAGACAGTTCTTTTGACTACCCGCAACATATGTTTTGGTTGAGAAATAAGAAAATGATATAAATTTGAATCACTCATTGAGACAGTTCTTTTGATTACCCGCAACATATGTTTTGGTTGAGAAATAAGAAAATGATATAAGTTTTAATCACTCATTGAGACAGTTCTTTTGACTACCCGCAACATATGTTTTGGTTGAGAAATAAGAAAATGATATAAGTTTTAATCACGCCAGGCTATTGGTTTTGTTTTCAAGATTATAGACAGCAGAAGCCCAATCAATTCCCTTTTCTCCAGTCGACCATTTTATTGTTTTTTGTCTTTCTATTTGAACCAACACCAGATACTGGTACTTGTCACAAAGGAGATCAGTGAAGATGCAGACAAGACTGCACATTGCGCCGTCTTGCAAGAGCCGTCTCTGTTCCCAGGTAGCTTACACGGAGTATTGAAATAGATGCATGCTCAGACTACTTGAGAGCTAGGTAACCCTATGCACCTCTTAAGAATGATTTAATACAATTGGGATATAAGTACCAATATTTCATGGGTGGGCCCATAATATTGATCTCAATTTCTCAGAATTATATAATTGAACAACTTAGAACGAAGGCACTTCCGACATATATGCGCCAGCACGACTGATACTAAATGTATGAGAATACACTTGGGTGAAAGACTTAAAGATTGATCTAGTAAAGTGCTTACAAATTATTATATGCCTTAATTTTCATTTAATCTGTTGTCTGTCTACTAGGACCCCCTAATAATTGGGTTGGATGACTCAACCTGAATGACTTCCCCTGGTCGGATATTACCTATTATTCGCTATAGACAATTTCACTGAAATCCACTGATATTTTACTGAAAATTTCACTAAAATTGAGACTGATTTTTCGCTCACATTCAATGAAATTTCAGTGAACTTCACTGCAATTTAAGTGAATTGTCCCTAAAATTTCAGTGGAATTCAATGAATATTGCAGTGAAATTCACTGAAATTGTCTCTAGCGAATTAATTAGGTAATATCTGACCATTTTACTGAAAGTGGGCGAAAAATCTGACTGAATTTCAGTGAAATTTTCAGTGAAATATCAGTGAAATTTTAGTGACCATTTTCAGTAGGTTTTGTAAAAGTTTAGTGCACTATTAGGTTTAATAAAAATTGATTCTTTAACTCTCTGCATGCAGGGTAACTTTTTATGATTTTTGTCATATGCAGATATTTTCAACATTACTTTTTTTCAAAATATTCTTTCAGGAATAACATCAGTGTCAAACAGCTTCGATCCAGATCAGGCCCAACGTTATGTCAGGCCTGATTTGGGCCCAAACTATTTGTAAAGGTTATCAGCAAACGATCAAATACCCCGCTAGCAGGCAAAGAGTTAAGGAAAAGTTAGTATGCACCTTGTTTTAAAATACATGTAATGCACCTCATTGGATATCAAGACACTGAATACAGTAAAAATGTTTTAAATTTTATTTGATTTAACAATTATATAAGCATGAACTCACAAAACAAAATGTTCAGACAATACATGAACAATGAAATACAATTAGAGAACTTTTTAACAAACAATTACATTATTAATTAAATATACAATCTCTTCCATTTATATATTAGTCCAGATACGCCCCTTTTAATGATAGCGGCGACATTTGTCGTCAGCTGATAACCTTTGCAAACAGCTTGGACGCAGATCAGTACTGACAGAACGTCGTTCCTGATCTGGATCCAAACCTTTGACACTATGATAGGAAGATCCTGAAAGAATTTTTAAAAAAAGTTAATTTTGTAAAACGTCAGCAGACAACAATAAAAGCATGAAAAATTGCCTGTTACAATTTGAGTTTAAAGTCTTTTGAAAGTTTATTTTGATCAAAAATAAATTCCTCAGTAATTACTAATTTGTTTTCACTGCTCTGATTCTTCATTAGCTAGGGTGATTAAAGCCCTGTTTATTGCTCTGAAAACCAATAACTGTATGAAGACATCTTTTTCCTCTGGTACATTTAACAGCATGGGATCAAGCGTCTGTTTACCTCAGATGTGACTAAATGGAATCAGCTCCCAGAAGAGGGACCTATAATTGGCTTTGATTCCATTCAATTATTTCATTGAGTAATGATGGCTTCAAGTGATAAGAATGAGAATTGGTTTAAACAAAGCCCATGTTACATTTTTGCGCTGCATAATTAAGCAGTCTGGTTAAGAGCCCCTAAGTAAGTAATAGTTTATAGCATTAATTGAAATTGTAACGTTTAGCTCTGTTTATGATGTATTCTGGTTTGCAAACATTTTGGACCCAGACCAGGTCCGACAAAATAAGGGACCTGATCAGGATCCAAACTGTTTGGTGCTCTGATCGCATTCCCGAAAAGTTTTTTGAAAACTTGATTTCTTAAAGAAATAGGCAGTCAATTAAAACATTCAAAATAATCCTGTATTCGCAAAGAGCATTATTTAATGTCATAATTTTTATCATTCCTATTATAATTTCCATAAATCTGAGCAAATTCTTGAAAATTCAAACCAACAAAATAGCTTGCAAGCCAAACAGACTCAGATCAGCCTGCGCATTGGTCCATGCAGACAGAAAATACTCTGACCAAACAATGTCAATATTCAGGCTGATCGGAGTCTCGGCTGTTTGTTCATGCGCCCATTATCACACAGGTGAGCCTCATGTCTAGATCTCGGAGGGTGTTGGCTACCGGAGGTAAACAAAGGATTTTGGGGTTTGACATGGTCTGTTTAGAGACGATTTTATTTCATTAAGATTCGTTTTGAGAGATAAGAAAAACATATAGGTCGATAGTATACAGAATGATGATAATTATGAAAACATTTTATGTTTTGGAACTTAATCTGTTCGAGTTTAAATCGCATTTGAATTCTGAAATGCAGTAATTTGGACGAATATTTCGAATTCATCAGTTAATATTCATATCTATATTTTTATTTTTACTTGATTCACAGCCACCGCTGGAATGTATAACCTCTCTTTGGAATGAATCAATCAAATACAATTCAAAACTACTTGTAAAACACTTATTTATTTGCAATTTTATGTCGGTGGTATCATGGTTATAGGTAGCTTTCCGTTCGGAGGTATGTTGGGTAGCTGTCGGAGGGAAGGAATGTGCATGTTAACATTGATTTCGGAGAAGGGCAAATTGATTATGCTCATTGAACAAGCTCTCGCATACGAAAACAAAAGTGTAACACTCAAACACTTTCAAAAACAAGTGGTTCGATTGGCGGGGAACAAATAAAAGGAGAAACAAGCTTAAATAAACCAATTTGTTAGAGTTTTTGTTCAACATTGAATGGGTGTTTTTGTGCATTAGTTTGTTTTGGCCTACCATATCTATTTAGCCCTTTGCATCACATTAAAGAAACGATCTGGCAGTAACATAACATGCCAAAGCATTATACTATGAAATGGACACATACCTTTTTGTGAAGGTGACGGATCAAGTAGCAATGCAATAAGTATACCATATGTTTAGACAAGCACCTGTACTGTCTAATCAGTCTTCACTAGATGCATAAATTTAACTAGGTGTTTTCGCATTTACACAGCATAATTTAACCCGCTTTAAAGAACGCCCTTTGTGTTAAAACAAGTGTAAATGACCAGGAAATGCCACAATCCCAGACAGACACATGTCTCCAAGAGACAGGGACACTGGAAAACAGACAAATAAAGAATACGCTCAAAAGTCAGAATACAATAAGCAAAGCATTCAGCTCAGTCAGAGTATTGCCAATGAAAGAAATGACACAATATACGCGTTTAACACGAAGTGCTAAACACGAACCTCCAGCAAATACAATAAAAATAGTAAGTGAGTATGATCAGGAAATAACGCAATTACAAACTTCAGACAAACCCATGGCACCGCGAGGAAGGGCCGCACAACAATCACGAGACACTAGGATGACAAATTAAGCAAAGGAACCAGCTCTCTCTTAGCCATCTACTCACTCTCTACGCTCTCTCTCTCTCTCTCTCTCTCTCTCTCTCTCTCTCTCTCTCTCTACTCTCAATTCTCTTTGTCTCTCTCTACTCTCTATTCTCTTTCTCTCTACTCTGTCTCTCTCTGTCTCTACGTATCTCTCTACGTATCTCTCTACTCTCTCTCTCTCTCTCTCTCTCTCTCTCTCTACGACTGTCTCTACTTTGTCTCTCTCTCTCTACTCTGTCTGTCACCCTCTACTCTCTCTCTCTCTCTCTCTACTCTGTCTCTCTCTCTACTCTCTCTCTCTCTATACTTTATTCTCTACTCGCACTCCTTCTCCACTCTCTCTTTCTCCACTCGCATTCCTTCTCTACTCGCACTCCTTCTCTATTAGCACTCCTCTCTACTCGCACTCCTTCTCTACTCTCTCTCTTTCCCTACTCGCACTTTGTCTCTACTCTCTCTTTCTCTACTCGCACTCCTTCTCTACTCCCTCTTTCTCTACTCGCATTCAATCTTTACTTGCACTCCTTCTCTACTCGCAGTCCTTCTCTACTCTCTCTTCCTCTACTCGCACTCCTTCTCTACTCTCTCTTTCTCTACTTGCACTCCTTCTTTACCCTCTCTCTCCCCCACTCTCTCGACTCTATATTTCTCTACTCGCACTCTTTCTCTACTCTCTCTTTCTCTACTTGCACTCCTTCCCTACTCTCTCTCTATACTTACTCTTTCTCTACTCGATCACCGTCTCTACTCACTTTCTCTACTCGCACTCCTCTCTAATCTCACTCTCTCTCTACTCTCTCTTTTCTCTACTCTCACTCTCTCTACTCTCTCTTTTCTCTACTTGCACTCCTTCTCTACTCTCTCTTTCTCTACTTTTACTCCTTCTTTATTCTCTCTCTCTCTCTCTCTCCCACTCTCTCGACTCTATCTTTCTCTACTCGCACTCTTTCTCTACTCTTTCTTTCTCTACTCGCACTCCTTCTCTACTCTCTCTTTCTCTACCCGCATTCCTTCTCTACTTTCTCTCTCTCCCTCTCTCTCTCGACTCTATCTTTCTCGATTTGCACTATTTCCCTACTCTTTCTTTCTCTACTCGCACTCCTTCTCTACTCTCTCTTTCTCTACTCGCACTCATTCTCTACTCTCTCTTTCTCTACTCGCACGCCTTCTCTACTCTCTCTCTCTCTCTCTCTCTCTCTCTCTCTCTCTCTCTCTCTCTCTATATATATATATATATATATATATATATATATATATATATATATATATATATATATATATATATATATATATATATATATATATATATATATTCGCACTCCTTCTCTACTCTCTCTCTCTTTCTACTCACTCTTTCTCTACTCTTACTTTTCCTCTACTCGCACTCCACTCAACTCTCTCTCTCTCTCTACTCTCTCTCTATTTCTCTACTTGCTTTCCTTCTCTACTCTCTCTTTCTCTACTAGCACTCCTTCTCTACTCGCACTCATTCTCTACTCGCACTCATTCTCTACTCGCACTCCTTATCTACTCACACTCCTTCTCTACTCGCACCCCTCTTCTCGCACTCCTTCTCTACTCGCACTCCTTCTCTATTCACACTCGATCCCTCTACTCCCACTCCCACTACTCGCACCCACCCCTCTACTCGCACCCACCCCTCTACTCGCACTCCCTCAACTATCTCTTCCTCTTCTCGCTCTTTCTCTACTCGCTCTTCCTCTACTCTCTCTTTCTCTACTCGGACTCCCTCTACTCGCTTTTTTTCTACTATCTCTTCCTCTACTCTCTCTTTCTCTACTATCTCTTCCTCTACTCTCTTTTTCTCTACTCTCTTTCTCTACTCTCTCTCTTTTTCTCTCTTTCTCTGTCACTCTCTCTTTCTCTCCCAGTCTATGTCGCTGTCTGCCTGTCTCTGTCTGTCTCTGTCTCTCTCTCCCTCCCTCCGTCTATCCCTCTCTCTCTCTTTCTCTGTCTCTCTCTCTGTCTCCCTCTCTCTCTCTCCCTCTCTCTATTCAATGTATTTGTTAATTAACTTAAGATATCAATATAATGAAATGAGTGTTCGACTCCCATGTTCAGTCCTCCTCTGTCAAATTCCAATGACGATATCTGATGGTAAAGAACTGTAATAACGTGCTAGCAGGGAACATTTTATCATGGAATTGAGAGAGGAGTTCTCTGTATGCCTTAACAATGAGGCCCTCTCACGAGTTAGGGTGTATTTGAACAGGCCATTTTATTCTAGGGAAAGGGAAAATGCCAAATTGAGGGGAAAAATTGTCAGAGACACAGGGAAATAAATAAAACATGAAACATGGAGACAAGTCAATATTTAAGAAGAACAAGGGAACAGGTACCTCCTGGGAGGGCCTCTATTATAGAATATAGAACAAACATCACAACTAGTCTGGTTCCCTCTCCTAGATCTACCCATCTAATATGCTGCGAGCTATTAAAGGGAGAGAAGCAGTCTACATCACAACTATAAAACTAATAAACTTGATCTGTTTAAAAATTATTGTACCCAAATTCTAAACGAGTAACAGCTAGTTTACAATCCGATTGTCCATCTCTTTCTGAAAAGGACGTCACCCAGGAACATTTATTGAACTAAAGAAAATTTAAAGTCGTACTGCAAATAGTTGCAGAAAGATCTAATTAAACATTCGATTTTACAGACATGGGAAGCTATCTGCTTTTATAAGTACAAATATATAACATGTTACAAATACATGTTGTTTTATGCATATGGAAATCGCTAGAAACAGTGTTTTTGATTTCCATTTGTCGCCAGTCGGGCGACAAATGGCAATCGAAAAATCGGGCGACAAATGGCAATCGAAAACCCTGTTTCCAACGACTTTTGATCTACGTTCGTCGATAGTATTAACGTTTTCGATTGCCGCTTATCCGGTGTACATCTTTTAAAAATATCTTAAAGATATACAACTCAAATGAGTCGCGACATGTGATTTCCAACAAAGGAATAGACTCTGACGAGCCTGTGTAGCCTTCTTTAAAGCTTAGAAACTCCAAAATATGTTCGTTCAGTAGCTTAATATTCATATAATATTCAAGCGACAAGCAAAGGCTCTGATCAGACTGTGCGTATGCGCAGACTGGTCTGAGCCTTTGCTGGTCGCACATACCACAATGTTGGAAATCTCATGTCGCGGCTCAAATAATATTGTTTTAAAAGATGTCATTGTGGGGCTTGGGCTGCTGTTACCGGAATATGAGGAACTGGGCCCGGAATTACACTGCCTCCTTAAAGATAATCTTTTCAGGATGACAAAAAATAACGTTTTAAACTGATTAAAATCAAAAAAGTTTCATTTTTCAGTAGATCACAATGATATCTTTGACCACAAGTATTGCATCTATCCAGGCAATTTATTTAGCATGTTGAAATATCAATACTTAAGTCTTCCTTAACTTTAAGGAGGCATTGTAATTCCGGGCCCTGTACTACTATGTAAAGTTTAAAAACGTTAAAAGATAAATAACAGAACGAATTACCACCGAAACTGCATCATCTTTTTTTTCGGGCATTTGTTATATGGATTATTTTGTCCACCTATACAAATAGGCAGTGAAAATCCAGATAAGCTTACATGTATACTAATACTTTTAAGAATGAACTGACAACAGACCAAAAAGGTAAACTGCTTTTAAATACGCGTGGTATTTTATTTTACTGTCGCAATGGCGCAATGAGTAGAGCTATAAAACGTATGCAAACTGTACAGGGTTCATTATCATGGTTTTTATTTTGTTTGATTTTATTCTTAACATCCCAGTCAACAAATTTCCAGTTATGTCGGCGCATTCAACTAAGATTAAGATGCGCGGATCCAGAAGGGGGTGGCAAAGGGTCCTGACCCCCCTCCCTGGAAAATCGGAAACCTTTGGGGCTCTTTAGCAATAGTGGTCCAGATCCCCAGGAAAATCAGAAGCTACCAAGCCAGCATTCAGTATTGGGATAATTATCGCCCCGCTAGCGTTTTGCTGTTGGGCTGATGATGGTCCGCTTTTAGTGGTTTTAGTGATTCCTCACTCCATTCATCTAAAAAAATATTTGGACTTCGTCTGACAAAATTGCTGGATCCGCACATGATTAAGCGATAATAACAACATCGCATGAAATGTTTTGTTGTATAATTATGCGCATTTTTCTCACTAATGTTTTACAAAACCAAAGCAGCGTATCAGTGCAAAGCTTCTAGATGGCGGTACAAGACATGTACATACCCTATCGCAGCCAGCACACAATGTCGAGCAACCATTGGCCCGCCAAAGAAATGTCATTCAAATGTTTAATTGTTGCATAGCAAAAAGGAAGAAAGGAAGGCGGGGGAGGGTGTGTGTGTGTGTGTGGGGGGGGGGGGGTGCAACCGGCTAGAGAGCCCCGTTAAAACCCATTCAATTTTGTGGTGTGTTTTTTGCATGTGTTGTTGTTTTTGTACGGTTTGGGGGGGGGGGGGGGGGTAAACTGTTGATACAGTTTGTTTCATTGAATAGAATCCTAAAGGGCGGTGCAACAGAAGGGTATTTCGGTGGACTAGGTGAGTTGCATGTTTCAATGGATTTGATCAGGGTATTTCAGTGAACTGAGTGGTCTGAGTGCTTCTCTGGGCTAGGCGGTTTGGGTGTATCAGTTGCCTAGGGAGTTTGGGAGTTTCAATGGGTTAACTGGTTTGTGTATTTCAGTGTACTGTGTGCGTTTGGGTGTTCTGTGGCGATTCAGTAGACTGGTGGTTATGGGTGTTTCAATTGTCTGGGTGGCATACATGTATATATTTTTGGATCAAAGGTTTACTAATCATGTACACGTGGCATCTTAACCAACAGTTTCCTCGCATTTTGACACTCCATTTACACTACAAAATGCGCCTCAATGTGAACCTGCATTTTGTAAACCTGTTCATGTTGTGAATACACTGCGTTGCCAGGTAAGATAATGAGTATAGATATGGCACATGTTCTTGCCTTCTTTCAGGGACCATACCGTCGCCCCCACCCACTCAGCCATCATATCCCCTTCCTATATCAAGCAAAAATGTGCCAGTGCAGAATTTAAATAAATATGTTTTCCCAGACTCACTAGACAAAAACATGCATAATGACACCGACTGAAGATGAGCGCTTTTCACAACACATCACAACTGTAAAACCTCTCAAATTCCTTTCTGTATCCCCCCCCCCCCCCCCGGTTGTATTCCATTTGTAGCATTGCATATTTTTTTGCATCATGGCATGCTTAAAATATATCAGATTCAGGCACTTATTGTGCCGCAGTTTGTATCAATCTCCGAAATCAAAACCACTGTCACTCCGATAGCAAGCATGTCTGCTGTCAAGTTTCCTCTTAACATTTTGTTAACCATCAAAACGATATCAACGTAAGCAAATTTCAAATATTGATGTTTTAATAGCATTTTGAGACACGACTCTTATAAATCATGCAGGAGAATGATATAGAATTGTGGCGACACAAGCAAATTGTGTCAAAGGTTGATGTAAATCCAGCTATGATGAAACGAATAGCATTTTTTCATTGAAAATTTCACAATCGTCGTTTGAAAAGTCGCCCAGGGTCCTACGGACATGGGTCAAAAGCATTTAACACATTCCGAGTCCTTATCATTCAATATAGAAGCAACCTGTTTGCTGCTTTTGTCTCCAAGAAACTTTCTGTAGGAAATAAAAATGGATAAATACAGACCCTGTCCATCCATAATCGCAATGTTTACCTCCGGTAGCCAACACCCTCTGAGATCTAGACATGCGGTTTACCTGGGTGATTATGTTACTGTTCTGTTCTGTGAAAACACTGATCAGACTACAATTAAATGCAGATGCGATGCTGGATGCTCATACCATTTAACTTTAAACCTGTTTGTGTCGTCTGCTGATAAGCTTTACAAAATTTTTTGATCAAGAGATTGGTCTGACATTTTACCGGGCCTGATCTGGATCCACATTGTTTGATACTCTTTGATTAGCCTTCCAAACAGTTTAGAAATAGATCAGACCAACGCTATACACTGACTGTAATTAACCTATTTGACCTGGTAACTGCCAATTCTGTAGTGATGCCGGAGGAATACTTCTTGGAGTATTCAAGCGATTAATGGCGATCCCCTGTGGCATGTGAGTGCAATTAAATTATGGGCTAATTGGAGCAGTTTTAACAAAATTAATGGTCATATGGTTCCCAGTATACTGTTAGCTCTATAATAAATGCATATGAAAAAAAGTCTGAATTATCCCTTTAAACTTGCAGAATGTTGTGCTTGTTCAATATGTAGAGTATTAGGGCCTATAGTTAATCAAACTTTATTGAAGATGCAAAAATGTGGGAATTCAGACTTTTCTCAATGTTTACAGACAATTTTGGCTACAGTCAAATCTGTGTAAAACGGCCACTCAAAAATAGACAAAACAAAGATCTTATGACCAATGGTACCTTAATGAAGGTTGAAAGCTCCCCTTGGAACATTCTGCAATACTTTTGCCCTGCACTAAGTGATAATTGGTCTTGAAAACCAATTTTCGGTCTTTTTGAGAGTGACCATTTTACACAGGTTTTGGCTCTTTTAATTTACCCTTGTCCTTATTGCAGAGACACTCGATTCAACAATTATCTTTTTAAAAACACTTCTTGATACAAAAATATCAATTTTATCAAAGTGTTTAGCTATGCTCTTTACTTGCTAGTGTTATCTGGTGGTATCCGTTGCAAACAGTTTGGATCCAGATCAGGCTCAGACAAAATGCCGGACCTGATCTGGATCCAAACTGTTAAAAAGGAATTTCTAAAGGAATTAAATTGAAAAGGCTAGTTTTGAAAACAAATCAGCAAAACGACAATTGTGAAAATTTCCCCAGCATGCAAAGCATTAACCCTTAAAGCGCCAATCCAGCAAAAGTCGTCTGCTGAAATGTTTAAGAAGCCTCTATGACAAACAGTGTGGACCCAGATCAGACTGCTCCTATAGGAGCAGTCTGTTCTGGGTCCACGCTGTTTGCTTCTATACTTAATTCGTCAGTAATGTTAGGCAATTATTTGCAGCAGACGACTTCAGCAGACGACATTTTGAGATGCATTTTTTCTTGGCTTTAAGGGCTAAAACCTCCTCAAGTAGGACAATGACATTTTCAGTTTATAATCAACCCTTGCAAAGAAGAAGGTCAGTTTGATATTCTTGAAAAGGATGTCAATGTCCTGGTAATGAGGGCAGATATGTTAAACTGTCCCCAATAATAGCTACTATCTTATCACCACCATAACGAAATCCATTTAAAACATCCCTGTGGCAAAATCAGACTGCTCCTGGGTCCTCACTGTTTGTCTGTATGCTGAAATTAGTAATTGATGCATTTAAATTACATGCAGCAGACGACTTCAGCAGACAACATTTTCATATGCATTTTTTCGCAGCAGACCAAGGGTTAATACTTTCAGTTCCCTTCGATCATGACTACAATTGCCTACCTTGTCTTTCTGTTAGGTTTTACGTCCCAGTCAACAGCTATGGTCATGTCGAGACAGTCAGTTCACCTAACCATACTTTTTCTTGAGCGGTTAACCTGTACTTTGAGCACATCCTTTCCTTTGTAACAAAAACCCTTCTTGAATAAGAGGAAGGAGGAGAATGACCGTAGAAATAATTTCAAGTATGGGACCAGGCCGGGAAGTCTGGATCTGCCGTCGGACTCGCTACCAACTGCGCTTATAATGGGGCATTTGGTCTGCTGTTGTTTTTTGGAACAGTGTGATCTAATTTAATATCAGACTGTTCCCAATGGAGTAGTCTGATCTGGGTCCATACTGTTTGCATGCAAGTTAAAATAAGAGAGAGCAACCATTCTGGTGTGCCATACACCATCTTGACCTGATATTATGCCTACCATATATTATCAAATCTCAAAAGAGTATAAAATTATGGAGGGAACAAAGTTAATTCAAGGAAGATAACTCAACCAGGAAGGGAGGGCGACCATTTTTGCATGCGACACACTGTTTTCACTGGATATATAAGCCTACCAATTATAATCAACATATCTCAAAGGGTATACAAATTATTAAGCGAACAAGCTTTCATCTAAAGACACAGACGCTCGCCAGGCTGATCACTGTAAAAAAGTAGCTGTTGTTTCTAAGTAAAACATCAGACGTCAATTTCAGCTGCAGTTTCAGTGGGTGTGCAATATGAATGGTCGATGTTTTTGCCCTTGCAAATATGATGAACATAAAACAATATCAATTAATACAGATAGTGCAGTTCCTTTATAACGCTATGTTTGGGGTCCATATGAATGGACAGCGTTATAAGGGAATCATGTTATAAAGGGACAATTTTACAAAGGAATTATAAGAAAATGACCATGTCATTTTCCTATAATTCCTTCGTAAAATGTCATGGAAAAAATAATTTGGGAGCCACAACATGATCATGTTATATCCAAATCTGTGTTATAGCAATGTGTGTTGTTAAGGGACTGTACTGTATATAACATAATTGTGTGAATTACTGTCCAAAATATGTCATAAGAAGTACCACTTTCAATGGCTGCCTGACTTTCTAGTTGTTCTCCTAGGATATGCAAAAAGGTTGAGAAAATAAACCCTTTGCCTCACAACAAGTCTCATGACTGCTGATAACCTTTGCAAACAATTTTGGACTCAGATCAGACCCGACAAAACGTCTGGCCTGATATGGATCCAAACTGTTTGATGTTCTGATGGTATTGATCATTCCTATTTTGATTAAAGCCGATTTTGAAAAAAATCAGCAAACAACAACAAAGCATGAAAATTCCCCAGCCCAGGCAAAGAATTAAAGGCAGCAGAATGGGTAAATAATCCATTTTTTTTCGAATGACAGCTTGTGTCGCAAAATCGCTCATTATACTAACAAAAACCAATGGAATGGAAACGGAAATGTGCCATTATGCAAATTCAAAGGTTACTATATTCACTGCCATTTGAAAAATACTGAACTTACATGTATAACTGTATAGAACTGGCCCCGAGGTTATAATTGTTTTCATGCTCAACTCATAGAACATGAAATTACAATTTTGTACTTACTATATGAAATATTACATACTGAAAAATATAGCAAGAAGTGAGCGAAGCTCACATACCCCCGGCGGTAGCCATCAGAGGTTGTAACACTTTCAGAGAAAAGACAAAATTGTCAAAGACTTCATAATCCTAAATCAAGTAGTTTCTGAGAAAACTTTGATGAAAAATGTCCATATGTGTTATATAAGAGTGACAGAAGGAAAAATTGAAAATTTGAAAAAAGAAGGCAAAATGAGGATTAGCACCTTAGTTTTCATTTACACAATACACTTCTCCTACACAAATAATTTCATAATCCTAAATCAAGTAGTTGCTGAGAAAACTCTGACAAAAACGTCCATATGTGTTATATAAGAGTGACAGAAGGAAAAATTGAAAAAGAAGCCAAAATGAGCTTAAGCATCTTTATTTTCATTTACACAATACACTTAGCCTACTTGAAGGTGTACACTAAATTTGAAAACGCTGGCTCCAATAGGAGCCGAGAGATCTCCGACAGAAATTTTCATTGGAGAGAAAGAAAAATGAATAAATAAAGGGACTGATAAGCAATATGTGGCTGTTCTTTTGTTACACAATACAACTAATCACTATCAAGCTTTGTACCAAATATCAGAATCCTAACTCAAGTAGTTGCTGAGAAATCTTTGACAGAAAAAATGTCTATATGTATTATATAAGAGTGAAAGAAGGAAAAAATGAAAATTTGAAAAAAGAAGGCAAAATGAGGATTAGCATCTTAATTTCCATTTACACAGTACACTTTGCCATCTTGAAGATGTAAACAAAATTTGAAAACACTGGCTCCAATAGGAGCTGAGAAATCTGTGACAGAAATTTCCATTGGAGAGAAAGAAAAATGAACAAATAAAGGGACTGATAAGCAATATGTGGCTGTTCTTTTGTTACACAATACAACTCATCACTATCAAGCTTTGTACCAAATTTCAGAATCCTAACCCAAGTAGTTGCTGAGAAATCTTTGACGAAAATTTTTTTCCATTGGAGAGAAAGAAAAATGAACAAATAAAGGGACTGATAAGCAATATGTGGCTGTTCTTTTGTTACACAATACAACTCATCACTATCAAGCCTTGTACCAAATTTCAGAATCCTAACCCAAGTAGTTGCTGAGAAATCTTTGACGAAAAAAAAAGTTTACAGACAAACAGACAAACAGACAAACAAACAAACATAATTACAGAAAAGGCAAAAACTATATACCCCCTATATACTTCGTACCGGGGGTATAATAAAGATTGTTCTTGCTTTTAAACACCCAGGTGTTGTATTAATCCTGCAAATAAATTCTAATACGCCAACAATTACTGGCACTTTATCATTTATGAGCAGGAAAAATTTCATGCTTAGTTGAGTTGAGCATGAAATAAGTTTTATAACCTCAAGGTCTAGTATCAATTTTGGGAGTTCAATTATGGCGTTTTTGAGCTAAATGATATACTCTGTTTATGTGTCACATAAATAACACAATTTCCAATCATGATATAAACCAATGTCAACCTCAACAAATGAAAATTTTGAAACAATATGGCATTCAAATAGTTAAAATAGTAAAGTCAATTATATATTAAGGAACCAGTAATTTGATGGCCAAGGGGAGCCATATCCCAGTGCTGTCATATTGATATCATATCACAGCCTTTGTTGTGGAAGGTTAAATGGACACTTTATCCGCTGCTTAGATTGGTTCAACCAAGGAAAGCCTGTCCCCCAACATGACTGAAAAATTGTTTTTGTTTGTTTGATTTGATTCCTTACGTCCCATCAACAATCTTTCAGTTATATAGGGATGGGTCTTCCTGGGTTGAACCAGTACTAATTAGCTAGGATAAATGTGTCTTGCTCAAGAACCACAACGCAGTGACGCCGGTGAGGCTCGAACAGGCGGCCCTTCGGTCTCGAGTCAAGCACTCTTCCTCTGAACCACTGCGCTCCCATGAAAAATTGTTGACTGGGACGTAAACAATCAAACCAAACAATTTGTACAACCTCGAGAAATATACAACATATCCCTCATGAGCCCCGTTTTCTGAATTTCTACTAAATCAAGCTCAAAATCTTGCTAAACTGAACCTCAAATTATTGGGTGTCTGAATCCACTAAACACAAACAACAACCTTTTCTGAATTTGTCTGAAATTTGACTAAAACATGTCTGAAACCAGCTGAACATTTTGAACATACAGGTATCCAGAATATGAAATTCAACTGAACCTTTCTGTATGCCGAACTGCTAACAATTTATAAGAATCTTTCTATATTATTGCTGAACTATTTAGAATTCCATAAACACTATTATAGATACAGTAAAATCTGTGTAAACTCTCAAAAAGACTGAATATTGGTTTTCAAGACGAATTATGATGCAGGTCAAAAGTATTGCAGAATGCTCCAAGGGGACCATTCTGCAATACTTTCGACCGTCATTAAGCTATTATCCATTTGTCATTTAGATCTTTGTTTTGTCTATTCTTGAGTGGCCGTTTTACACAGGTTTTACTGTATGGTCTAAATTTTAGCTGAATCTTGTCTTCTGAACTTGGAGTCCCATTAAAGCAATTTTAGATTCAGAAATGAGGTCAATGAAGTAAGCCCAGAATTCAGTTAAAGTTCAGACCTCTGTTCAGCCATATAATTAGGGGATAACTATTCAAAATTTTCATTTGTAGAGGTATATTGTCAGATATACGGTTGGAAATTTAGTTTATGGCGATACGCAACCGGAGCTGTAAAACATGATTTCCGACCATATATCTGATGATATACCTCCCCAAATGAAAATTTTGAATATGGTTGCAGTCTTCTACAGTTTTGTCTCAAATTAGAACGTTGCAAGCCGCATAAAGCTGCACGTCCCCAAACGAAATGTGATATAATTAATGACGTCAAACTATTTCTGACAGTATATCGCAGGATATACTGTCGCAAAATTTTGACGTTATCCAATCATATGTCAGTACAGTAGATTAATTCATAAGGAAAACAGCTCTGGTCCTATGAACATAAATTTAACAAGGAAGTTGATTGTATTTGTTCAGTTTGAGCGGATTAATTTAATCAATCTATTATTAGGAGAATTCAAAGTCTGTCGTCATGCCATATAATAAAGCCTACAGGAATATTGATATTTAGCTGCTTTTAGACAAGAAAGATGCAAAGTCATTTGTAATAAAAAATTTTTGCCTGCTAGTTTCGTCTGTTGGTAACTTTAATTTGCAAACTGTTAGTTTGGACCTAGGTAAGGCCTACCAAAGCATCCCTAATCTTCTGATCTGAATCCAAACTGTTCAACATTCTGATGGTATTCCTGAAAATCATTTGAAAAGGTTGATTTTGAGAAAAAACAGCAGACACCAAAAACCATACAAAATTACCACATGTATGCAAAAAATTAAGGCAAAACTAATTCTTACTCTTTCCTTGTTTGTCCACCAACAGCTAAGGTTATATGGGGACGGGGCCATAGCTTAAAGTCTCATCAGACAGATTGAAGAAGCCGGGGATCGGACCCACAACCCCTGGTTAAGAAGGTGAGTGGTTTACCACAGAGGCTCCAAACTCCTTACTAAAGTCGCTCACCTGAGAATAACTGTTTGTAAACTTTGTATAGGAAAGCATAGCTCCCCCCCATTTAACTCCAGCTATAATTTTTGACGGAACGATCAGCAGTTACATTAAGACTTTACATGGAAAAGTTTCCATTAATTTTGATGACAAAATTAACAGGATGTAGAACCTCAACTTTTCTTTATAAGTCCATAGTAAAACATGTGAAATCCGGGGCAGGGCCAGAATTTGAACAAACTTGGTAAAGGTTCACTAGATGATGCAACATACATACTATTAAGGCTCTTAAAGGCCTAGTGGCTTCAGACACGATTTTTTATGTTTTCCCTATATAAGCCTATATGTAAAACATATGAAAGGACGAGGCCACTTTTGGCCCCAGGGGCATAATTTGATAAAACTTATTCGATAATAGGGAATTAAACACTAAAATCTTCTAAGAACATCTACCCAGCATGATAGGATCAAGGGAGAAAACCCTTAATACTTTTATCCACTAACCAAGAAAGATAATCACAACTGCAAGTGTTGTCTCCCTTACAACATCAGATTTTTAAAGCTTTCGCTATATTAACATAGGAAAAATTGGCCACGCCCTCTGGCGGCCATTTTTTTTATCAAATCAAAATAATTTGAACAACTTTGGTAGAGGGTCCAAGTACCATCTGTTCCAATCTGCTCACTAGTTCATTCGTTATGTTGCACTAAAGAAAGCATCACATCAACGCTGATGGGATCCACACCAAAAACAATAATTCCCCCTCTTTGGTGGGGGTGACATAAAAATAGCCATCAAAGGAGATGGCAAATAATGGGGAAAATAAATTAGTGTAAAATTATTTTGAATTTGAATCAGTGATCCACAAACAGCTGTTGTGTAACCCTTTGTATACTAATTAATTCTTCCTTCTGGTTTGATACAATATAAACTTGGGGTAGTCCATTGTACATATCTAGGGTTGTCAGGTTATAATTAAAAAAATGTTCTTTTGCCTGAAAATATTTTTTTCCTTTACAACCAGTGTAGACCCTGATGAAATGCAGCATTGTGCTGCATTTCATCTGGGTCTTCACTGTTTGCAAAAGTACTTGTTGTGGGGTTTCCCCGATGCACACTGCACCGAACAAAGACCACTCACAAAAGCTCACCTTTGAGTTTTTCATGTTCTGGTGAGGTAAAAAGTAGGATTTGTGCACACGTTTAAATGCCCCTGGTGCGTGAATTAGAATAACTACATACTAAGTCTATATCTATCTTATTCAATCATCTCATCCATTTTCTGGTGCTATGAGATTACATCAATAGAGCAATCAAACAGAACAGAATATCCCCCAATAAGCCATAAGCAGAGCCAAGATAGTCTAGGAATCCAATCTGGTAAATAAATGATACACCAAATCCCATAGGACAGTTCAGGTTGCCCAACTAAAAAACATTCAATTGCCAATAATTGTTAGCTGTACTGGAAAAAATAATCTGATGCGAGTGAAAAAAGGCTTTTCTCACATTTAATTTTTGTTATTATTAATTTCGTACCAAAGTGGGTCCGTTGTCTATCCGAGTGTCAGTGGGCCAGTCCGTCACGTTTCCTTTAAATGTGTCTCCTTCTAAACCGTTAAACTTAGCAACTTCAAACTTTGTAGCTGCATAGGTCACATGATGTAGAGGGTACTGGGCAATATTTTGTGGGGCCTTGACCCCAAGGTCAAATAATGTATTTACTTATAAATGCATCTCCTCCCAAACCGTTGGAGGTTAACATTTGCAGCTACATAGGTCACATGATGTAGAGGGTACTGGACTGCATTCCGTGTGACCTTAACCCAATGTCAATGTCTAATATTGTATTTTCTTGTAAATACATCTCCTAAACAGTTAGACATAACAACTTCTAACTTTGCATCTACATTGGTCAGATGATGTAGAGGGTACTGGGCTGCAATTCGTGTGACCCCAAGGTCAAGGTCAAATAATGACTTTTCTTGTAAATACTTCTTCTCCCAATCCGTTGGAGGTTAACAACTTCAAAATTTGCAGCTTCATAGGTCACATGATGTAAAGGGTACTGACTGTATTTTGTGTGAGCTTAACCCCAAGGTTAAGGTCAAAGGTCAAATATTGTATTTTCTTGTAAATGCATCTCCTCCTAAACTGTTGGAGGTTAACAACTTCAAACTTTGTAGCTACATAGGTCACATGATGTAGGGGTACTGGACTGCATTTCGTGTGACCTTAACCCAAAGTCAAGGTCAAAGATTGTCTTTCTTGTTAATGCATCTCCTCCTAAACCATTAGACGTAGCAACTTCAAACTTTGCATCTGCATTGGTAACATGATTTAGAGGGTACTGGGCTACATTTCATGTGACCTTGACTCCAATGTCAAGGTTGAAGGTCAGATAATTTATTTTCTTGTAAATGCATCTCCTCCCAAACCGTTGGACATAGCAACTTCAAACTCTGCATGTGACATGGTGTAGAGGGTACTGGGCAACATCTGGTGTGACCTAGATCCCAAGGTCAATACTGTATTTTCTTGTAAATGCATCTCCAAAACCATCAGACATAGCAATTTTAATTCAAATGTTTTCAGGTGCATAGGTCACATGATATAGAGGGGACTGGGCAATATTTCGTGTGACCTTGATGCCAAGGTCAAAGGTCAGATAATGTATTTGCTGGTAATTGCATCTCCTCCTAAACTGTTGGACATACCCACTTCAAACTTTGCAGGTGCGGGTCACATGATGTAGAGGGTACTGGGTAAGGTCAAAGATAAAACAAGCGGGTATATGCGATGTGTTCTGTTTTGATTCTTTAAATCCCAGTCAACAATTTTTCAGTCATATCGGGATGAGAAGTTGAAATTTCATCCTCAGCTGAGTTGAACATTAAAAAATTGATAACTTCCAGGCTTGTTTGATTCAGATGTTCCAGATACATGTATATAGCCTAATATCCTGGCAATATTTGTTTGTCCTGGAAATGTCTGCTTATTACATCTGCTGCATACAAGTACACTTTGACCATCATCATGAAGCAAACACTATGAACCCTTATCATATCTGAACTGGGTCCATATTATTTGTTAGATCTCCAAAGTACATCATGCAGATATGGTTGTGAATGGCGGTTAAAATTTTAACCATCCTCTGCTGCAAATGTATTGTGGGATTTAAAGTTTAAAATCATACGCTGTATTTCATTTTCAATGTGTGATGTGATACAGCAGAACAAGCGTAAAGAATGGATATATCTTTGCATGCTGGGTAAATTTGTATGTTTTTTTTTGTGGTTAAATTCTTATTTTTACTTCAAAAGTAACATTATCAAAATTTAAAAGAAATCTTCCTGTCAAAGAGTTTGGACTCAGATCAGGCCTGACGTATTGTCAGGCCTGTTCTGTTTCCAAACTGTTTGTAAAGGTTATCAGTAGATAAGTCCAATCTGCATTGCATCGGTCAATTCCATGCCGGACTTTCCCGATTGAAGATAAGGCCAGAATTTTTATATTAGTTGATTTACAATTAACCCTCCTACTGTAATTTTCCGGAAAGTAGAAAAAAATTATTTTTTTTTTATCATTTTATCTGCCGACTCTAAATAATTATTGTTTCGCTGAAAAAAATAATATATTTTTGAGGTTCTGTCTGTGTATTTTTGAGAGTGACACTGTTAAAATTGATTGTCCTGTCCAGATTTTAGCAAAATGATAAAATATTTAAAGATTTAATACAGACTGTAGGTTTACCTATTACTAGTTTTACTGTTTCTGGAGATATTAAAAAAAAAGCTCTGAAAATATTAAAAAAAAAAAATGAAAAAAGCTCTGAAATGACCAGTTAACTGGTCATTTTCAGAGCTTTTTTATTTATTTTTTTTCGTCCCACGGACCCTAAATCTGAAAAAAAATTCCTGCAAATCAACTAATAAAAAATTCTGGCCTAAGTCGTCACTAGCAGACATAGAGATATAGATTCTCCGAGTCTAAATTGAAATAGATTGATCTGAATGTTTCCTGAGAATGGCGACTATTAGAGGATTCTAGCTTACAAGAACAGACAATAGGAGAAAAATATTAGATTAGTTGTCTATACCATGTGCCCTGCTGCATGCCTGATATCAATTCTAGTAAACAGAATATGGTGTCAGAAAACCATAATTTCGTTACCAAAACGGGGAATCATTTTTAGCCCTCTTTTCCTCAAACTAAAACCAGGAGTGTTCTCAAAGCAGACACACGTTTACTAGAGAAAAGCTTATTTTCAATTGTTAAAGTGCCATAACTTAAATAGTGGGTGAACCAGAATAACAGTTCTTGTTAGTTTTTGTTTGATTTGATTCTTTACATCCCAGTCAACATTTTTTCAGTCATTTCGGGACGGGTCTTCCTGGGTTGAGCCAGAACTAAGCAGAAGATAAAGTGTCTTGCTCAAGGACACAAGGCACTGCCTGCAGTGAGGCTCTATCCGGCATCCCCTCAATCTCGAGTCAATCACTCTTGTAACCACTAAGCCACCGCCGCGCTCCTCAGTTCTTGTTAGTGACAGCTTTAAAGCTACTACTGACGCCAAACCTGTCATGCTCAGTGGTAGAGTGCTTGTCTTGCGATCGAGGGGTTGTGATTTCGAGCCTCACCAGCATCACTGTGCTGTGTCCTTGAGCAAGACACCTTGATCCTTGCTCAGTACTGGTTCAACCAAGCAAGACCCGTCCGGACATAATTGAAAAATTGTTGACTGGAATGCAAAGAATCAAATCAAACAAACAAGCATGTGTTACTGTAAATTCAGGAATTTTCGCAAGGGTTTTATTTTCGCGAAACTTCGCACCTGTGAATATAAATTATAAAACCCTTGCGAAATCACTCGATCTGCAGTTTACTGATGAAAGTAATTCAGGCGTGTGTCTAGAATTTTTAACATTGCAAACATGTCTTTTAACATTATTCGCAAAAATTTCGGAAAATACAGTATATTTTCTTTTCCACACGAATACAGGTATAGCGTCAGTGAGTGTTAGGTTTCCTTTATGAAATAATTAATTTTATAAACCTATCAAAATCCTACATGAAGGCTGTATGAAAACTGAAGTAGAACCTTACACTCCAGGTCATTCATTCCCTATAAAATTTCATATGAAATGACCATGAGTGTGACATCCTCTATTTATTTCTCAGTTTTCCCAAAACCCCTGGGACTTCGGGTTCTCACTTCTTGTGGTCTGCTGGTCTGAGCACCGTCTAGACTTCTTTGTCATCATTTTCAAGGATCTTAATAAAGAGCAATACATTCAGATATTAAATTAACATCGTCTAGATAGGCAAAATATTTCAGCGTAAAATTGTGAATATTTTCTTATCCATCAGCTGTAACATTTGTTTTGGGTGCTCATAAGAACCATCTCATTGAGAAGGTCCTTTTGAGTACCCACAACATATGTTTTCGTTGAGAAATAAGGAAAATAATTTTTAATTATTACACTCTCTTATCTAGAGCCCTGATTAATTGTCAATGTTAACAGTCTCTTTATTGTTAAAACATATATTAAGGGTACTCATTTGAATGGCCTCAATGAGGCCATTCAAATGAGTACCCTCAATATATCTATTTTTTATGAAAAATGACCAAGTTATCTCAGAAGTTGGAATTAGCACTCAATTCTATGCTTTATACAATAGCTCAGCAGGAGAGAGGAGTGCACAGGGCATAATCCCGGCTTTGTGACTTGCCCACTCAGCTAGTCTCGGTAATTATGCAGATTCTCAGAGAATAAAGAAATGTAATGCAAAATTAATCCCTGTGGAAGAACATCCAGTTTCAAATAACCTCATATCAATATTTTACAGCCATAGAAAAGGTCCCTTAGATGATATAAACCAAGAAAGGAACGTCATACTTCGTGTGCATGTGCATTCTAACAGTCAATTCAAAATATTTGGCTGTATATTCAGGGGTGAATCCAGGATTTCTGGAAAGGGGGTTCATAATTTTTATATATAAAGGTGAGGGGAAGGGGGTCGCTTTGCTGATTTTATCTAATTTTTATTAAATTATTAAATATCCCATGAAAATGACATAATTTGGTCTCACCGAGGTGGGGGGGAGGGGGGGGGGTTCACTTTGCTGATTTTATCTAATTTTTATAAAATATCCCATGAAAATGACATAATTTGGTCTTACTGAGACAAAATTATTTCATTTTCATAGGAAATTTAAAAACGAACCCCCTCTGGATCCACCACTGATATTACAAGGAATTACTTGATAATCCATAAATTATACAAACATACTGAGAAACAAAGAGATTAATGCTATAATTGTTCATATGTGTGGGGACTGATCTGGACCCTTAAAAATTGTCTGTAAGTGTCACAAAAGCCCTTTTATCAAGAATATTTTTTAATAATTTCCTCTACTGAATGTGCAGGAAATAAGTAGCTCGAAATTACACTTTTCTGGGAAATGGGAACAAAACATATTGAATTTTCATGATTTATGATTAAGGGTGCATGTCATGATGGGGTGGAGTGCTGAGTGGTGAAAATATCTATCCAATATGTATAGGTTATAGATCATATATTACACTTATAGTGGAGTTAAGTAAGCTATGACCTTCTTATAGTTTTCTCCAAAAAGTCGGGGCCTGATCTGGATCAAATCTGTGTGACACTCAGATGTTATTTTCGAAATAGTTGATTTTCAAAAAAATCAACAAACAAATAAGCATGAAATTTCCAGGGGGCACAATTAATACATTTACTTGCAGGATTCGAGTTCCCAGCATGTATTTACACGCAGAGTCGAGGCAGCTTGGATCTACACTGTTAACATTTTCAAAACACAATGAGTTATCAACGATTCAGCATGGCAATTTTTTAAATGTTTAGGGCACATTTGCTACATGCCCCCATTACAAAACTATTGTATACTGACTTATATCGGGTCCCAAGAGATTTACCAAATGCCAGGAGCCACTTGTCTGACACTGAACTTCTCTTTCAATTTCTCTTCAAAGCTATTTATGCCTATATTCGATTCCATATGAGCCAATGCCTGGCAAAACCAACACAATGCTTCATGTGCCCAGCAAAGACTCCGATCAGCCTGAGCAGATGCCCAGGCTGATCATAGTCTTAGCTGCTCGCATGAAGCAACTACAAGCCATTCGATTCTCATTGTATGAAGGTGAAAACTCTGATCAGACTGGATTTTTGTCCAGCCTGTTCCAAGTCTTCATCGGGTGAACATTTCTTTTTATTGGTTATGTTGTACAATGTCTGATATATGAGCCGCAACATGAGATTTCCAACAATGTGGCATTTTGACATGAATAGACTCGGACGAGCCTGTGCAGCCTCATTTTAAGCTTAGAAACTCCAAATGATGTTCTGTCAGAAGCAATTAACACTCATAGAATATTCAAGCCACTAGCAAAGGCTCTGATCAGACTGCGTGTATGCGCAGGCTGATCTGAGCCTTTGCTGGTCGCACATACCACATTGTTGGAAACCTCATGCCGCGGCTCAATTATAATGTGCTAATGGAATCTCAAACAGAATAGATGCTCAGCCTCTAAGACTCCTGAGGGGAAAGATTAATCTGAAACTATATTTTTTTTCTGTATATGCCCCTAGAGTTTTCTATAAATGTGCCCTTCATATGAAAACCTGTTAACCAATCCCAATAATATTTTTGTCCCGTAAATGTTGTCTGCCGAATATGTTAGCTGCATATATTCAAATGCACTTCAGACTATTTAAAATTTATCACGGAAGCAAAGACTATGAACCCTGATCAGACTGCTCCTAAAACACAGTCAGATCAGGGTTCATAGTTTTGAAATCTAGGCCACAAAAGTATAAGAGCAGAAAAGAGAGGACAACAATTGTCTTGAATAGCGGGATAAGGGTTCACAGCAATTTAGGCACAATAGCTTGTGTGCCCAGTCCGATAAGTGTCATTCCTAATTTCAAGAGCACAGCATCTGCATGGGTGAAAGTTCTAAATTTTAAAAATCCTGAACTTCAGAAATTCAAAATCTCAAAGCTTGCATTATGCTTACAAAATATCAACAATTTTCAGTTTAACTGGTCAGTTGTCTTTAGAGAAACTGAAAATAAATGAGAGATGCTATAATAACCTGTTAAATTCAGCATTTTGAGGCTGACTTTCCATAGAAAGTCAGCCTCAAAATCCTGAATTCAGGAATACTCTGAAAACTTTCACCCATGCATCTGTCTGATTTTCTGCTAAAAGTAAGGGCATTTTTCTCTGGCAGTTATTCTCATTAAGGAAGCAGATACAAGTATCTTTCATGTTTAATGAAGCAGAAATAAAAAATCTCAATGCTAACCTTTAACAAATGAAAAGAAGAATCCTGATTCTAATTAACGGCCAGACATGCAGTGGAGATGTTGCTGTATTTAAAGCAACTGCGAGGCTTGCAGAACATGAAATTGAATCTAACAAGAATTTTAGCTTTTGAAACTATAAAAGTTTGTGTTGGTGAGGCCCTGAAAGGGCTTTTAGGGATACAGGGATATTTGCCAAAATATTAAAGGGATACGGGATATTTTTGAAAATATTTAAAGGAATATGGGATACTTGGATCAATTTTAGGGATATGGGGATACAATGCTTTCTGAATTTTGGGGATATTTGCCATATTTATTTTAGGGATATGGGATAATTTTCAAAATAATTAAAAGGATATGGGATATTGGGACCCCCTTCCAGGGCCTCTTAAGTACATGTATGCATAATGTTATCATTTAAACATGCACAGGCAGCTATCTAGTAGGGCTAATATTTGTCTGAGACTTCATATGCTTCCAAACTTGTTGTATGTGTGCAGCAAAGGCTCTGGTGAGACTGCCCGAATGTCTGAGCCTTCCCTGCTTGCCTATATGATTTTGTTTGAGTTGATGCCTGTGGACCCAGTCATCAATTTTTCAGTCACATTGGGGCTTTTCCTCCATTTAACCAGTACTAAGCAGAGGATAGTGTCTAACTCAGTGACCCTCAATCTCAACTCAAGCACTCTACCTGATTGCCCTCCTTCCTCTATTTGATAAGTGCCATGCAAAGTCTGATGTGCTGGCCCTAATTAGCCAGTATATCAGATTTCGGCACTATCACATACTGGTTGGCAAGCAGCTATGGCTGAAATAAAGCTGCGCAAATGTGCAGCATCACCAGGGTTTTAGCTGCTTGCATACACAGAGTATGTAAGTTCATACGCTCAAACCAAGTAATAACCCTCTAGCTCCACTGGCTTGTTTAGGGTATGACTATACAGATACCATAAGTTCCATAACTCGCACATGACATATTATAAGAATCTATCATGAGTGTAATGGTGGGATAGAAGAATCTGTAAGGCGGATCACCATTTGGCATCACGAGGCTTGCCGAGTGATGACAAACAGTGATCCCGAGGGACGTATTTTTCTATCCCACCCTCACACAAATAATGGATTTTTTTTGCTAACCATTAAATACCGCATTTTATGTTTAAAAAAGGCTCCCAGAAGTTCCTGAATACGCTGAATGCGACATAAAATGATGACGTCACTTTAACATAACAATGACGTCACTTGACGACCATGCACGTGAGTTCCAATACAACCGATGTACAGCCCTCTCATGACAGCCTGGGTAAGATAACATGGGTAAGATAAGAATTTCTGACCCAGGATAAAATATCAGATATCCTTATCCCGTGTGCAAGAAACATGTATTCCATCATACTATGGATTCCCAGGCTGCAAGGAAAATAGTGCAAATCCCTGATCAGATGGCTTCCATAATAACCAGATTATCTATAATGTTTTCAATTGAGATGGAAATTCATTTTTCAAATGTTCATGAGGTTCAATTCAAAGTGAGTGACAGCTGCACCCATGGCCATCCTTTAATGAACCTCTGAAAAATGAATTTCATTTCTTATAGATACATTTTTACCTAATATTGAATACATAGAGGATCTAACATTAGTGTTAATGTTTTATTGAATTTACTAAACGAGTCGAGGAAAAGAGATAAAATGCGAGGCTTGCCGAGCATTTTATCTCATTTTTGCAACAAGTTTAATAAATTCAATAATACAGGAGCTCGAATGTTAGATTCTATTGATCATATGTAATTAAATTTTTAAATCATTTTTGGCGTGAAAATTTGAGGCTTGTTTTACATGCACAAACCAGGTGTGGCTTGCTGTCAACCACTCGGCTACATTGTCACTATAAGCAAAAAAATTTGCTGTTTGTTTGTTTGTTTGTTTGGTGCTTAACGACGCATCAACCCTTGTGGGTCATTAGCGTCAGACGGTATTAACCAAACATGATGAGGATGGAAAAAGTTAAAAATTTATAAGATAAAATAAAAGGAATGGTGATGATGAGTTTGTTTTATGAAAATAAGTCGCAATACGATTGTTGACAGGAGAGACCACGTACAATATCTGACAGTTTCAAAGAGCTATTCAGATAACTGTACATGTTCTTTAACTGAACAGAATACAACATAATATAATCTGTATTATGGTCTGATACAAATGTAAAACAAAACATGATTTTAAAAACAGCAATTAGATTTTGTTAAAAAGATTTATTTGTCTTAAAAATGTCATAATACCATCAATATGTATATCTTGAAATAATTCTTTCATGTTATTAACATGGAAGCAATTATTTCTTACTTGTGCAAAATCGCCACATTCCAAAAGGAAGTGAGGTACAGTGAAAGGCTGTTTGAACAAGTGAGATAAGTCAGCTGTCAGCTATATTTCTGTAGTTCATGATGGTTTGAATGGTTGCGAAAACCTAAAGGTTTCTTTATAGGCTCGGGAGTTCTGTATTTGCACAGGTTTAGATAAACAATATTTTTAAATTAAAATTGTAAATATTTTCTTACCCATCAATTTTAACATGTTTGGTTCTCAAAAGAACCGTCTCATTGAGAGGGTTCTTTTGAGTACCCACTGTAACCCACAACATATATTTTGGTTGAGAAATAAGAAAATTAAATTTTTGTTACGCACTCGTAACTAAAGTCCTGTATTTGTCTTTGATTTGTTGTATTACTTTGCGTCCATTTTAGTTTTGCATTGATCATCTTGAAGAGGAAGAGAAAGCTGGTTACTCTGCTATTATTGTCTTTCAGATGTATTATTACTATAAATGTTCTGTGGCTCTTCCTCACGGTGCCGTGGGTTGGTCTGCAATGTGTGAGTGTGGTATTTCCAACTGTACCTTGTTTTAGTATAAAAAGGTTATCTGCTAATTTAACTAATGAAGCTTTAAATGACTGGATTATGGTAATAATACTGGCATATGTACCATATTTATGCCAATATACACACGGTGACAACATCATAAACTTTGCATGATGGATAATGTTTCATGCCTGACTTTTTTCAAAATTATTTTTATTTTCATAAAATTATTTCAGGAGAACTATCAGAGTGTCAAACAGTTTGGATCAAGATCAGGACCAACAGACTGTCTCTGTCCTGGTCTGGGTCCAAACTGTTTGCAAATATTATCAGCAGACACTCTTCTCTGGAGGCCTGAGTTCCCATTTTGGATATGCTCCATAAGCATAAATTCATGGGAGATCTGTTCATTAAGCTAATGAGGCAGCCTTTAAATATAAAGTGGACCACAATAAGTCATTAGTGTTAGTAATAAGCACACCACCTTTAAGATGCTGTATGGTGATGTTTGCAAGTATTCCTATCCTCAAGACATACTTCATTTATCCTAAATATTCAGACTGATATGCCTATGCAAATGCAAGCCCAGATCAGAGTCTAATCATGGCTTACACCATTCCATTACTACCTATTACACACTTTGTTTTAATATATTGATGGGACTCCAATATGTGACCTTGGCTGATAGGTCAGATGTTAACCTTGACCTTTGAAACTTATGTATAGCCTTTGTCTCATTGGGTTTAACATATCAAGTGATATTTAGGACTTAGGCTTCAACAGTATTAAAAAAAATCAACTTTTCAAAAATGTTCCAATTGAAATGCATTAGGAAGCAAATTTGACCTTGCTGTTAAGTAGGTCAAGGTCAACCTAGGATCATCATTTGAACAAACTTGGTAGGCCCCTCATCCCAAATGCTACATAACAAGTCCCAAGGTCATCAGTCTTCTGGTTATGGAGAAAATTTTTAAAAGGTTTTTACCATATATGGGCGTGTAGGCCATCTTGGTGATGTGACCAGAACAATTAGCATAAATTTTGGCTAACTTGTCGTAAGAAGTCATCATATGAATATTCAGTTTGATCGGCCTAATGGTTTCTGAGAAAACTATGTTTTAATTTATTGATGGGACTCCAATATGAGCAACCTTGGCTGAATATGAGCAACCTTGTCTGAAAGGTCAACCTTGGCCTTTGGAACTTATTTATAGACATTAGATTTAACATATCGGTGAGATTAATGACTTTGGCTTCAATAGTTTTCAAAAAATCAACTTTTCAAAAAAATTCCCCTTTAAATGCATTAGGAAGCAAATTTGACCTTGACATTAAGTAGGTCAAGGTCAACCTAGGATCATTATTTGAACAAACTTGGTAGACCCCGCATACCCAATGCTACATACCAATTTAAGCGCCAAGGTCATTGGCCTTCTCGTTCTGGAGAAGATTTTTAAAGGGGTTTAACCATATTTGGGCATAGTGGCCATCTTGGTCATGTGAACAGTACCATTTGAACAAACTTGTGTTCCCGCACCTTAAGGAGTATCTATATGAAATTTAAGCTTAATTGGCCCAGTGGTTTCAGAGAAGATGTTTGAAAATGTTGACAGACGGACACCAGAGTCACTGGTATACTATAAGCTCACCAATGAGCCTTGGGCACAAAGTTTTATAACCTTGTGGTCAGGCTTTTAACTCACAATCTCTTGTTGCAGTTCTTAGCTCAGACTAGCGTGGATGAGAAAAGGCTTTATTGGTATAAGTATGGTAACTTTAATGAAGGCAGAACAGAACACCTGTGGAGCACATTACTTTTAAAACACTGATCAAATTAAGTAAAACCTGTGTAAAAAGTTCACTCTCAAAATGACTGAAAATTAGTTTTCAAGGCCAATTATTGCTTAATGCAGATCAAAAGTATTGCAGAATGCTCCAAGGGGAGCATTCTGCAATACTTTTGACCTGCATTAAGCTACCATATATCATTAAGATCTTTGTTTTGTCTATTTTTGAGTGGCATTTTTACACAGGTTTTACTGTAAGTAAAAATTAAATCAAAAGTAGAAAAGTGATCCAAAACTGCCTTTTAGCTTGAATATAGCGAACGTTTTTAACAATAACTAATTTAATCAAGCTTGAAAGTACAGTTAAGTGAAATACACTGCTTTAGATAATACATACAAAATACAGTTTTGCAAGAATTACAAATCACACACTTTTGTTCTTTAAGGACTAGCACTTATTTTAAGACATGTATCACTCAGAAAGGCCAACTAACAACTTCATAACGGATAGACTGGCTCCAGTCCTTAAAGCAATTTTCATCAATGTGTCATATCATATACTTGTAGCCAGTCTAACTCTGATGGCTCTGTTTTAACTTAAAAAGAGCCATCAGAGTTAGACTGGCTACAAGTATATATGACACATCAATGAAAAATTCTTTTAAGGACTGGAGCCAGTCTACATAACGGACCACTGGCCTTTCTGTGTGCAATAGGGATAATTATAATATATGGGCCTCAATGCGAGAAAACCAGTTTTCAGGGTTTGCAAAGAACATTTAAGGCACAGACTAGCCTGCATGTCCATATAGTCTGATCAGCACTTTTGTTATTCGCTCCCTGGAAAGAATCACATCTAAATTTGCTACAGGTGGAATTACAATTTTTTAGCTGGTCTCTGTAGCTGAGCAGGCTGGTTTGGGTATGACCTGGTCGGAAACCCTGAAGACGGGTTTTCTTGGGAAAAGGCTAATATACATACAATGTAATGTATGTTTGACTAGTATTTTAATCTGCTGCCTCGAGCTCATGGGTACACCACACATCAGCAGACGACCGACCTGTCCACATTTCAGAGGATGATTTTTTAGCTTAAAGAAAAATCCTCAAATAAGACAAATATTTGGTTGTGGACAAATTCTAAAGTTTCCAACTCTTTCTTTTTTTTGTTCTCAAATAAAATTTTAGTTAGCAGAGATGGAATTCACAAAATGCTTATAATAAGAACAGCAAACAAGGAAGCAGTCTAATCTGGGTTTTGTTTCTCTACACTTTTTTGGCAGGTAACTAATGTTCGAAATTTTATAACACCTACTGTGTGTTCGCTGTTTTTTTCTCAAGTACATATTGTTTGATTTAGTTTGGTGAATTCGGTGGACTCACCATCAGATAGATATATTCCTAGTGTCCTCTGCTGACAACTTCTGCAAACAGTTTAGACCCATAGATCAGGCCTGACATTACGTCAGGCCTGATCTGGATCCAAACGGTTTGACACTCTAATGGTATTCTTGAAAGAATTTTTCGCAAAAAAATGATTTGAAAAAAAATCAGCAGACAACAAAAAGCATGAAAAATAGAGTTAACATGGAGCATAATATGGGCCAGCACATGAGATAAGGAGATTTCGGTACTTATCGCATATATACACTAAAGCCTCCCATGCTGATGTAACCAGTGTTGCTATAGGCCTCAATTTTTATCTAAGTCTTTATCTACATCCCTCCTTTGATATGTTTCTTTTGATTCTTTACGTCCTATCAACAATCTTTCAGTTATATAGGGATGGGTCTTCCTGGGTTGAACCAGTACTAAGCTAGGATAAATGTGTCTTGCTCAAGGACACATCACAGCGACGCCGGTGAGGCTCGAACCCCCAGCCCCTCTGTCTCGAGTCAAGCACTCTACCACTGAGCCACTGCGCTCCCTTACCCTCCCCCTAGCAGCGAAGCCTCTGGCGAGTCGCGGCATTTGCACAGACTGGCCTGGGAAAATGCGGTAAATACCAAAATATCATGTACTGACTCATATAGAGACTCAGCAATGTAATTGCCAAGTTAAAACTGTTAGTTGTACGTCCAAACTGTTAGTTTAAGGCTAGTATATTTCAGTTAAAATTTGGCACTCATCGTACATCTGAGTACTTTCAGTGCTTTGATTCTGTTCTGGAATTTTTACTTTTTTTCACACACATTTGTCGCTAGCTGTTGTGCTCAGAAATATGCCTGACTTTCTTTAGCACTTGTAAGTTCTTCATATAAATATATTAAAGGATGAAAATATGAGTGCATTACTCTCAATGTATTCCTCTGGCAGTAAACTCTTTCCTTGCTAGCGGTGACTATTGTCGTCTGCGGTTAACCTTTGCAAACAGTTTGGACCCTGATCAGGACCGACAGAATGTTGGTCCTGACCTGGATCCAAACTGTTTGACACTAACAGTGTTCCTGATAGAATGTTTTGACAAATTTAATTTTGAAAAAAGTCAGCAGACAACAACAAAAGCTTGAAAAATTACCCAGGATACAAAGAGTACAAAAATTTGGCACTCATCCTGTCAGTACTTTCAGCACTTTGATTCTGTTCTCGAGCTTTTAAAGTTTTATCATACATTTGGCTCTGATGTGCCGAGACATTTGTCTGACTTTCCTTAGCACTTCTTCATATACAATGCAGTCCCTTTATAATGCTATATTTGGGGTCCATAGGAACAGACCATGTTATAAGCCAATTGTGTTATCAGGTTATAAAGATGATATAGGGACAATTTTATAAAGGAATTATAGGAAAATGACCATGGAGTGGTCATTTTCCTATAATTCCTTTGTAAATTTCCAGGGATATTTCTGGGATGGGCCCGAACCATTTTATGAAAAAAATATGAGTGATGAGTTGGCTGGGCCCACATAAGCTATTCAAATCTGGTGTTCATTTTGCTGTAAGGTTGATAGTTAGGTTTCTTGGGCTCATAATTTTTTTCCAAATGGCCAATCAAAATTTCAAATGGCCCATCAAAATCTTGATGTTTGCATGCAAATGAATGGGACTTGGGTCATTGACCCATTTTCATGGCCCATTCATATTCTGGACCAGAAATATCCCTGAAATTCCATGGTAAAAAACATTTCAGAGCCACAATATGACCGTATTATATCCAAATATGTGTTATAAACCAGCCTGCTATAATGGGACTGCACTGTAAATATAAGGTTGAAAATATGAGAGTGCATTCCTGACATTGATTATTCCTCTGGCAGTTAATGACTGTATTCCTCTGGCAGCTGTTGACCATAAATGGTGGACAAAAGGTGGTGATTGATTCTTTGGTGGTAACTGATTATGTGGAGACATCGGTGGAGACATCTGTGGCGACACAATACCTGAAATATAAAATAATTTCAGTCAGAGTAACAAAAAACATATAGGAGATATACTGTATTCAAAATTTTCATTTGGGCTTAGGGATATCATCTGCTCGTTGCATATACGGTCAAAAATTTAGTTTTACGGGGAAGCATTAGCATAACCGTAAAACATGTGACCCAAGGACTTTTGACCCAATAATTGGGAATTAAACATTAAAATCTTCTACAAAAATGTTCCTTTTATTTTTTATCTTTCACTTCTAAAATCTACTCAGAATCAAGGGAGTGAACTCTATATTTACTTTTTACACTAAAAAAGATACCCACTACTGTCTCCCTTACATCATTTTTTATTAACATAGGAATAACTAACTGGCCACGCCACCTAGGGGCTATGCTTTTCAACGGATCAATATAATTTAAACAATCTTGGTAGAGGGTCACCCAAAGATCATTTGTGTCAAATTATTTTGAAATCTGCCCGGTAATTTTTGACAAGATTTTTTAAGGTTTTTTCATTTTGGTTGCCATGGCAATCAGAATTCTGCATGGAATGGAAATCTTTGAACAACTTAAAAAGGGGACCACCCAAGGATCATTCATGTGAAGTTTGGTGAAATTCCACCAAGTGGTTTAGGAGATGTTATTCAAAGTCAATTGTTAACGGACGACGGAATCCTATTATCACAATAGCTCACCTTGAGCCTATGAACCATTTTGCAATTTTGGTAGAGGGCATTATGAGAAACATTTCTGTGAAATTGTTTTGAATTTGGACCAGTGGTTCAGATGTTGGGTATTTCTTATCTAGAGCTCTGGCAGCTCCTTTGTTCGGTGGAGTGACACCAATTGTGCAATTTTGCTAGAGGGCATTATGAGGAACATTTCTGCGAGTTATATTGAATCTGGACTAGTGGTTCAGGAAGAAATGTCATTTACAAATATTTCTTATCTAGACCTCTAAAGGCTGTTTTATTCGGCTGAGCAGAACCACTTGTGCAATTTTGGTAGAAGGCATCATGAGAAACATTTCTTTTAAATTATTTTGAATTTGGACCAGTGGTTTGGGAGATTTTGTTTAAAGATCTTTCTTATTTAGAGCTCTGGCGGCCTGGCCCCTTTGTTCAGCAGAGTGGAACCAGTAGAGGGCATCATGAGAAACATTTCTGTGCAATTATTTTGAATTTGGACCAGTGGTTCAAGAGAAAATGTTGTTTAAAGCTATTTCTTATCAAGAGCTCTGGTGGCCTTTTGTTTGGCGGAGCCGAACCAAATGTGCTATTTTGGTAGAGGAACATTTCTGTGAAATTATTTTGAATTTGGATCAGTGGTTCAGAGTTAGATGTTTGAAAATGTTGAGGGATGGAGAGAAATTATATATATGGTGTACTATAATTCTTGCACACCGGAAAAGGATATCTGAGATTTTACCCTGGGATAGAAAATCTTATCTTACCTAATGCTATCTTACCCAGGCTGTCACATGAGGGCTACATACATTGGTTGTATTGGAACTCATGCATATGGTCGTCAAGTGACGTCATTGTGATGTTAAAGTGACGTCATCATGTAAAATTGTATCTTAGCGTATTTAGGGACTTCTGAAAGCTTATTTTAAATTAAAACAAGGCAAATTCGATGAATTTATATTCCCTGATGAAGGGTTATTTGAGAGAAACATGTAAATCACAAAACATAAATCCCATTTATCTAACCCTTGTAGTTCACCTACAGTATCATTCAGATCATAACAAATGCCTGTCAAGTATGTTTTAGTGCTTAGTTCAATAAAAAATATACTTACATCTGCACAATTTCAATATCTGACCTTTAAACCCAACCTCAGGTCAAGATTGTGTGTAAATTCAAATTTCAAAGTGTTACCTTGCATGTAGGTCTACACTTCTTCCACTTTACTTTGATATGCAACATGACCACTTTTAGAAAAGGACAAAAAAGACCTTTTGCCCCACCCCAGGGGTCGTTGGTGTGTGTAATGACAGCATACTTGCTTTCATGGTACTCTGTGCTCCATTCCCTTTAATTTGATATGCAACATGACTACTTTCATTAAAAGATATAGTTTGACCTTTTGACCCCACCCCCTGGGTCAAGGGTGTGTCTGTGGGCAAAATATTTGCTACCATGTTGCTGCCAGCGTCGTCAGCTTTAATTTGATACGCAACATGACTACTTTCAGAAAAAGATATAGTTTGACCTTTTGACTCCACCCCCTGGGTTCAGGGTGTGTCTGTGGGCAAAATATTTGCTACAATGTTGCTGCCAGCGTCATCGGCTTTAATTTGATATGCAACATGACCATATTCTGAAAAAGTTTAATTTTGGCCTCGGCCCCACCCCCTAAGTCCACCAAAGGGGCTCGGACCCAGGCCTTCAAACCAAAATCCCGCTTGATATGTATAATATCTATTGTTGCTCTGCCTGCATGCAAAATTTCAGCAAAAAATATTAATAATTGCCTTAGTAAAGTTATTGCGAAATTTTAATATTTAACCTTTGACCCCTTAAGGGGGGTCAAAGGGGTTCGGGGTAAAACTTTGACACTGCCATTCTTATCTACAGGCACTTTGCAATAATGGTCTATAGTGAGAAGTTGTTAAATATAATAGCTTTGATGAAATGTGAAGATCATCACACAAAAAAGCTAATATAGGTTTTGCCTTATAATTGCCTATACTTAAACAAGGGCAATAACTCAAGTGTTAAGGAATGGATTTTGTCCAAACTTATAGGATATCGAGAGTCCATGGTACTAATCATTTGTACCAAGAATGAACTAAATCTGACCAATAGGTACTGAGATATGGTTTCGGACAGACAAAAAGTGTGGACGGACGGACGCACGGAATGGACAGACGCACAGACAACGCAAAAACTATATCCGACTTGATCGAGGGATAAAAAACAGTGGTGAGCAAGAAAAAGAATCCATTATTCGTGTGAGGATAGCATAGAAAAGTCCGTCCCTCAGGATCATCGTTTGTCGTCACTGGGCAAGCCTCGTGATGCCAAAAGGTGATCCTCGGGACAGATTTTTCTATCCTACCCTCACACTCATGATAGATTCTAAAAATATTAGCTTGTCCATGTTCAGCCATTGGCTCAGGTGAGCTAATATACTCAGAAGAAAAAGTTTAGTCAGTATTTATGTTTTCTCATAAAATAAACAATACTGGATATATTATTGTCAAAGTGTATACATGAGTTGTATTATAGTAACTTTGCATGTACCTGTTTATTGTGTGATAAATAATGCCTCTATTAGACTGTATCAACCAAATTTCAAAATGCACGACGTGCACGTGCTGCCGTAAACCGGCAGGGTTATTTTCACATATGCTTTTTGTTATTGAAAGAGAGTTGTTCAATTGCAATTATCCGGAGAAAATTCAGCGTTAGCAAGCTTAAGTCGCCGTCCAGGCTATCGACAAATTACAGAAATACAGCGTTTGGACGTTTTGAAGCAGGTGCACGTGCTGCTGGCGTGCCACGTATTTTTAGATGCATAGAACGATTAATTTATCGTCTGCAAACATGTTTTCGACAGTCTGGCATTAAAAATGACAAGCCACCGCCAGTGAGACCACGGATAACGACGCCACTTGAAGTTATGGTCATAGTGACGTCAACATGACGTAATCACTTCGTGGCCGCTCAGAAACTTCTTAAACATCTTAGACATGCAACAGGTATGAGAATTTCTGTCTATACTGTCAGAAATCGTCTGAGGGGTGCATCACTGATTTTTGAGTTTTGAAATTTGAATTTTGATGTGTGATTTTGATGGGGAAAACGGGTTAATTTTCAGAATGTTTTGTTGAAAATGTTCACATTGATAGGAAATTAAATGAATTTCATGTTGAGTAAGGTTTTTGTCAATATTAAGACTGTCTAACAAAATTATTGCTCACAGTGTCTGTACTGACTAAACTTTTTCTTCTGAGTATATTTTGATTACCTGGACCTATGTTACTTACTTTTAATTTGTTTACAATGGTGTTTCTTTTTTCAAAGGCAACCCATTAGGCCGCACTGGTCCATTCCCAGTCTTCACGTTGCCCATTGCAGACACATGTCCATTTGGCAGTGCTCCATTACCATTGGAAATAGGAGTTCTATTATCACAATTTTCAATTTTACTTAGTTTGTTCAGATGTGAAACAGAATTAATTCCCTTTGACTTATGAAGATTAGGATTAGTCACAATTCCATTTCTTTTTCTACGCATTTCTGGAGATTTGGACATTTCCAAAGCACTCTGACCCATGATTGTTTTTGATGGTTGATCTGGTGTCTTTCTACGATTTTCTATCATAGCTAAGCTACTTTTTAAGTTGTTTGCATGAAATGGATTCATTTGCCAAACAGCCTCTTCATTAATATCAGCATTTGGATTCATGGTAATATTAACAGTTGCCGAAGTTTTGTCTGGTTTAAAATTAGCTAATTTTGTTGGAGACGGATTGCATAGTTTTAAATTTCGAGCACTTGCTGGTGAAAATCTTGAACTGTTTGTTCCAGGAAATGTATCCCCTGTGACTTCAAGGGGGGACCCTAATGGAGATTGCACTGGACTTACTGGTTCACTTACAGGGGAGAGAATTCTACTGACTGGTCTAGCACGATTACGGGTCATTGAACACTGTTGCAACTGTTGAGTAAAAGTTAGGCACTCACTCTCTGTGGGCCTGGGCTGAGTTCCACTACTGAAAGCACTACTTAATGAACTCTGATTGGTAGAGTTTGTAAGGTTACTAGAAGATTTGGAAGAATTGTTAGACAATACTGATTTTCTACGATCAAATGTAGAGTCTGGTGATTCGGATGGTGAACTGTGTAAGTGAGTTCCATTGAGAACAGCTGGAGCAGCTGAGGATATTGACGCAACACAGCTAATGGTGGCATTGGCAGATACCGGGGTGTTTGTATGAATATGAGATGACGGTTTGGTGTCATTACTAGCTGATGATGATGTAGATGACGAGGTTCTGCTTTTAGAACCACTGGGTACTACAGCACCATTTTGTTCTAACAACTTACACACATTTACATGACCACTTTTCATCGCAACTTTCATTGGTGTTCTCCCAAACTGGTCAGCATGGTTTGGATTTGCACCAAAATGAAGTAAAACTCTCACAACGTTTTCATGCCCTTCTTGAGAAGCTATACACAGAGCCGTAGCCCCTTGATTGCACATATGATTCACTTTAGCTCCCTTCTCTATCAAATATTGCACAACACGTTCATGTCCCTGCCATGACGCTGACTGAAGGGCAGTTCTCCGATCGTTATCTACAGCGTCAACAACTGCTTTATACTTAACTAGCACTTCTATCACTTTATAATGACCTTGCCATGCAGCCACATGCAATGCAGAGCGGCCTTCTAAATCAGCACTTTCAACATCCGCATTTTGTTCCAACAACATCTGAATCATCTCAAACTTATTCTCCAATGCTAACACATAAATGGTAGATCTACCATCAGCATCTTTATAACTAACACAAGCTCCAACACTTATCATATATTGCACAACCTCCTTATGACCTTCAATTGCTGCAATCCTTAAAGCAGTTTTGCCGTCATGTGACCGATGATCCACAGCAGATCCATGCTCCACCAAGAGTTGTACGACAGGTAGGTGGCCCTCTTGAGCAGCTAGATTTAGAGCAATTCTTCCATCGTTATCAATCTCATTGACTTTAGCAAGATGTTCTATCAGGATCTCTGTAACCTGAAAACAGAGTAAGAATATTCTTTAAGCCTTTGTATACTAATGGATGCTTCCTTCTGGTTTGATACAATAAACTTGGGATAGTCTATTGTGCACATTGTATTCTTTTGTCTGAAGATTTGTTTTACCTTTACAAACAGTGTAGACCCTGATGAAATGTAACTTAAAATACTTGTTTGGAGGTGTCCCGACTGCAAAGGGTTATATAACATAAATAAGGAAGATTTTTTGACAAAATCTTTTTTTTTTTTTCATTTAGTCTGTTCTCAAATAAAATGTTGGTTATCAGGCTGGAATTCACAAAATGTCAGAATAGAAAACAGGGAAGACCCTGATCAGACTGCTTCTTCGGAAGCAGTGTGATCTGAGTCTGCACCATGTTTGCCTAAACCTGTTTGTTAGGCAACTAGTGTTCGAAATTTTAGACATCTACTGTCCCATGTTTGTATGTGAAATTTGTTTCAGTCTAGGATCAGCCAAATGGAGTGCTTTAATAGAACCCAGATGATGGGTGACCAGAAGTTGGAATAGGGGCAAAAGAAAGGGAGGGGGAGATTGGAGACCACAGTGTCGTGTGTTCAACCCTTAATGCGCCAATTGCAACAAAAGTCGTCTGCTTTCTCGTCTGCTGAAATGTTTAAGAAGCCTCTATGGCAAACAGTGTGGACCCAGATCAGACTGCTCCTATAGGAGCAGTATGTCCTCGGCCCATGCTGTTTGCTTCTATACTTAATTCGTCAGTAATGCTAGGCAATTATATGCAGCAGTCGACATTTTCAGAAGCATTTTTTTCTTGGCGCTTTAAGGGGTAATTCCTGCATGGGCCATATTTAAAATGCTTCATGACACTAGCTTACATACATAATGTCTGAGGGTGAGGAATTGGGTATGTATTCGGAAAATGAGGATTTGGGGTTTAATAGAGGATCTTACATGAGTGCTCATGTTTTATTGAATTTATTAAACGAGTTGGGGAAAAGAGATAAAATGCGAGGCTTGCCGAGCATTTTATCTCTTTTTCGCAACTCGTTTAATAAATTCAATAATACAAGAGCACGAATGTAACAATTTATTTATCATATGATATTAAGATATCTTTGAAGTTTCATTGCTGACAGTTACAAACGTTATAATATTGTCATTATGTATGCAACGTTGTTATGGACGTCATAACGTTTCCCGTAAATCGATAAACCACTAGTGGTATACAGACTTTATTGCATGGCAGTTTTTCACTCCCAGACGCGAGGTCATATGATAAAATGCCTTATCATAGTCAAGCTTAGAGTTCAAGAACAGTTTTAAGAACTTCATGAATGGTTGACTTGAAATTTGTCCAATTTTAACATTCATAAAATTCTAGCTAAACTCAAATCTTGAACCCTTTAGATCTCTAGCAGTTTATATGCAGCTCTTGAAACTTGAACGATGAAAGAAATTTTCTTGAACTGGTCTTTAAACTTTCACAGAGGTCAATCAGGCCTGACATCTGTTGGACCTGATCTGAGTCCAATCACGGATATTGGATAAGTAATAAAAGGATCTGTGGTTCCAATCTGTTTGCAAATTATCAGGATCAGCAGAAGACAATGAAGAAGCCAAATTAATAAAGTGTTGACAAAGGCAAATCAATTTATACTCTCACTTGATGTTGACTTATTTTAATTCAGACTTTAAGTACAAAAATGCGGGAGCACAGTGGCTCAGTCAGGTAGAGTTATTATGACTCAAGACCTAGGGGATGCAGGTTCAAGCCTCACCAGCGTCACTGTGTTGTGTCCTTGAGCAAGACATTTATTCTTGCTTAGTACTGGTTCAACCCAGGAAGATCCATCCCAACATAACTGAAAAATTGTTGAAAAGGGACATAAAAAAATCAAGTCAAACAAAGTACAAAAATGCAACAGAGTTAATTGTTAACTATAGGTGTGCATTCAATCTAAACAATTATCTAATCTGAACTAATTTAAGGTAATCTAGATCTACAGCGGCAAGTGTGAACTCACCAAATACCAATTGAATCAATGTCACGATTAAGTTAAACATATGTTTAGCATGCAAACAGTGTTTCAAGAAAATCAGCAAGTCAGCAATAATAATAACATCCATACCCAGAAAAATGGAGACTTTTGGTACAAAAATAGCAGCTATTTTCATTCTTGTATTCAAATTTGGGCATTTCAGTGTTCATTTACAAAATGCATAGAATGAAATGTCAGTTACAAAAGTAATGATTATAATAGTTTATAGAACTGAGAAAAGCCAGAACTATGAAGATTACGAACAGCTGAGAGTGCCCTAATTTCTGACATTTTTCTCAGACACCTTAATATGTGCAAATGTTGACATGCTGTGAAAACTTATGCAGAGGATTGCAACAAAATATGCACACCTGTTCTCCAGAAAAGACTTTTTCTCTTAATCTTTAAAGTTTATCTATATATAATTTCCTTATGTCTCCATGCAAAGTATATGTTGGGACCCTCATGAGAATTGCCTCATTGAGGCAATTCTCATGAGTGCCCACAACATTTACTTTCACAGATAACTATAAAAGCATTTATATTGATCATAGTGGGCTTTTCCGATGTCAAGATCCATTTACGCCTCATTAACACCACACTTAAAAATAGTGCAGTTGTAGGTCATTAGCTATTATTACAAATATCATATTACACCAGGGGCTGAATAAAGTTTGTCTGAATTTATCATATTTACAAAAATATGAACTTGTCTACATTATGTATGTACCTTAGGCTAGACAAAAGTTTCCTTCTATGCGCAAGCTTATAATCAAATTCTGAATAACTAAATCCAAATCTCCCAGCTGAGCTGAACTTCTATCAATTATTTGCAAAAGAAAGCAATCATACAGTCCCTGATCAGACTGATTGGGAGCAGGCTGATATGTTTTTATTTGCCTTTTTTGAACAGAGAAATATTTGGTTCTGCATGCACTAAATATATAAAAGCCTTGTTGATGATTGGTTGGTATTTTAAATTTAAAAATGCTTATTATATGGCGCGCTGCGTGGCTGATTATTATAGTACGTGCCAGTGGTAGTCTGTGCTTGACTCAAGATCGAGGGGATGCAGTTTAGAGCATCACAGACAGCACTGCCTTGTATCCTTGAGCAATTAAGGCACATTAATCCTTGCTTAATTACCCCTGCGAAATTATGTTCTAGAAATTGCAGTTCTTAAGAACTGTTCTAGAACATTTACAGTGATTCATTTACAATTTTTGGGACTTGCTGTTTTCCATATCAATGAGTCTAACTGCAAACTTATGAGTCCAGAACACTATTTTAATGTCACAAGTCTGCAATACTATTGCATCCTGGGACTCGCTGAAATAAAAACTTTGCATCCCAGAGACAAAATTATGCGCAAAAGATGCAGGATGCGCAGGTAACAAAATCACTGCATTAAGAACAGTTCTAGAACTTCTGACAGAAAATATATGGACAAAGACCATTTGAACAAACTTTCGTTCTTGCATCCTAAGGAGTCTCCATATGAAATTTGAGTTCAATTGAACTACTTAGTGGTTTCTGAGAAAAATATGTTATGGACTCCAATATGAGAGGCCTTGGCTGAAAGGTCAAAGTTCATCCTTGACCTTTGGAACTTTTCTATAGCCATTGCCTCATTATATTAAACATATTATGTGAGAATAATGACTTTGGCTTCAATAGTTTTCAAAAATTAAACTTTTCAAAATTATTCCCAGATAAATGCATTAGGATGCAAATTTGACCTTGACTTTAAGTAGGTCAACGTCAACCTAGGATCATTTTTTGAACAAACTTGGTAGGCCCCACATCCCCAATGTTACATACCAAGTCCCAAGGTCATTGGCATTCTTGTTCTCACTCAGAGGGTTTTTACCATATATGGACGTGGCAGCCATCTTGGTCATGTGCCCAGGACCATTTGAACCCATCCTAAGGGGTTTCCATATGAAATTTGAGTTCAATTGGCCCAGTGGTTGTTTGAAAAGGTTTTTACCATATACCGACGTGGCAGCCATCTTGGTCATGTGCCCAGGACCATTTGAACCCATCCAGGAGTAGTAAGGGCTCTCCATGTGAAATTTGAGTTCAATTGGCCGAGCGGTTTTCAGAGGAGATGTTTGAAAATGTTGACTGACGATGGACGGACGACAGACGCCGGAGTAATAAGTATACTATTAGCTCACCCATGAGCCTTCGGCTCAGTTGAGCTAAACGTTATTGACTGGGATATGAAATATCAACACAAAACCAATGTTCATCTAAAAATGAACATTCAATGTTCATTTGTTTTGTGTTGAGATCTCATTTATCCCAGTCAACAATTTTTAGCTCAACTGAGCTGAAGGCCCAGGTTTTGTGTCCAAGTCAACTACTTAAAGTAAGGAACACAGGGAACCTCCACATCTTCTGGCCAATAAAAACAGTAAATCAATGCCATCAGGAGTTAAAGTTGTCTAGAGACACTGCTCCAAATATACTTTTATTGCTTTTGACATCTAGTGGAAAACAGTTGGAAACAGAAGCTTATCAGCTAGAAACAGGTGATCAAAGATTATAACTTTTACCAGTAAATTGTATCTTCCCACATTTATTTAGCTATATTATGACTTATGTTCCTTCTGGTAAGTGCACAAAAAAATCATGCTCTGAGTACTTAGCAGGGGACAAAAATTCCACTCGTCCACTCATAATTATGAGTGAAATCTAGAAAGGATGAGCATTTCTTCCCAAAGCACTCGTCCTGTAGGACGAGTGCTTTGGAAAGAATTACTCAAGGAAGTCATATTAAATATTACTCCCTAAATGTTCTGTATTGCATACACTTTTAAAGGACAAGTGCCTGTGTTCGCAGGACAACTGAAAATTGTAAGTCACTGGTCCTGCAGGACAAGTGCAATACAGAAATATTCTTGTCCCCTGCTTAGCTATTACACTATATGGACTTCTGATTCCAAGTCTATCCAGCTGTGGAATTTCACTTTTAAAGTGAAAATGTGTGTGGAATTCCCGGTGGGATCCCACTGGAATCCCGTATGAGTGGAATCCCTTGTGGGATCCCACTGGAATAAAACTGGGATCCGCCTTATTTCCAACCCAGATCCCACTGTATTCTGACTGGATCCGAATCAGAATTACCAGACTCCTAGTCCAAATATAGTGGTATCCCAGTCAGAATTAACTGGGATCCCAAACATATATCCTGGTCAGGAGGATCCCACTGTATTCCAAAAGGGATTCCAATTCTAATATAGTGGGATCCAAACTTTTATCCCAGTGGGATCCCACTGCATGGTAAACTTAATTGCCAGTTCCTGCATGATCCCCGCTGGAATTCAGTATCCCGGTGGATACTTGGGATACTCAAAAAAATGTATAATCTGAAGTTATGGTTCTACTCTGAATGTCTCATTAAATGCTTAACATACGGTACTTGTGTAAAGTTTCATGAAACTATCTGAAACTTGATCAGGAGTTACAGAGTGGTCACCACCTAGACTGGCTCCATTCCTTAAAACAATTTTTCATTTTCATTATTAGGACTGGAGCCAGTCTAGTCACCAGCATAATGCAAAATGGACTCCCTTTGGTTACATGGTGGACATGAAACTCATAGGTAATGCCAAAAAAATGTTTTTTACTGCATAATAACTTGATCTCCTTGAACAGGCAAGCTGATAACCTTGTGCTTTATGGCGGCCTCGACGCTACAAAACCTGTCTTTGGGGTTTCTGAAAAAGCGAGACTCAAACCAGTCTCCTTAGCTACACAGACTATAGCTTCAAACTTAAAATTTTGCTCGGTGCAAGTTTAGATATGATACTTTCCAATAAGTGAATAACAAAGGGCTGATCAGTCTGCGGGGATTTGCAGACTGGTCTGCACCTTTGTTGTTCACAAACCCCCGAAGACAGGTTTCTGGTGGTGAGGCCCATATGTCTGTCTTAAATAAGAGACCAGGCTGATGAGTGTTGATGTTTCACATCCCAGTCCACTACTTAAGTAAGGAACACAGGCTGATGAGTGTTGATGTTTCACATCCCAGTCCACTACTTAAGTAAGTCTAGGCCATTGCTAGCCCATAGGATTATCAAATAATAAAAAAAAATCAAGACTCAGCATTGTCCAATTTTGACATGATCATAACAATTTATGCAGGTCACTCTGGCAATTTGAACAGTGATCTTAATTGGATTAACAGGATTAGCAATGATTAAGAAGGCTATAAAAGCTCTTTTCAAGTACTGCCTATCCATTTAAAGGATTAAGAAACAATTGAAGTGGATCATAAGACTGGAAGTTGTTATACTAAAATAGTTGATCTCAAAAACACCATACATAATATGCACCCTGTCACAATGGTCACATCCCAATTTTTACAAATCAGGAAGAAATTTACTAAACTTATTTTCAACGGCAAGCGCTCATGATCAGACTATCTAAGTTTTGTTCAAATTCACAATTTTAGAAAATCATGTGACTTGTTGCAAAATTAGATGTGTTTTTTTGGCAATTCTTGTATAATCTAATGATATTTCATTAGGTATTGAACGCTTAAACCAACGGATCGAGCCTTGGAAATAATGGGCTCTGAGTGTGTGATAATTAAAGCACTACCTAGTGACTTATTAAGATAATAACTAAAGCAGTATGGTATTTTTATGATGACCTTTTTTAATGACAGGGATAAAAGACTGATCAATTGATACTAATTGCCAGCCCATAGGATTATCAAATAATAAAAAAATTCAAGACTCAGCATTGTTAAATTATAATGGTAAGATCAATAATAGTAATCCACAAAGTCATGCTTGACAAGCATTTTTTAGGCCCCGAGGTTATAAAACTTTTTTCATGTTCAACTCAGCTGAGCATAAAATTTATCCTGCTCATAAATGTTAAAATTCCAACAATTGTTGGCATTTTAACATTTAACAACATCTGAGAGACTTCAAGCAAGAAGCTTATTTATTTGTAGGTATTTTAGTTTTTATGAGCAGTTGAAATTTTGTGCTCTGTTGAGTTGAGCATGAAATAAGTTTTATAACCTCGAGGCTAGATTTAGCCCATCTAACACCTTACCTACTGTCTGGTGAATGGTAGAATTCTGTTTATTTATTTATTTTTCTTTGGTACTAAATTCCTGAGTTGAGTGTATGAGCAGAAACAAACAAGATGGAGTTTTCAGAAGAAAACAAACATCCCTCATGACCAGGCCTCAGGTAGCCGGCAAATTAGGTCAAGGTCACCAAAATTTAATCATTTAGTAAGAACTTCCTGCAAAATCTGGTCATTGGTTTAGAAGATGGAGTGCAGAAAATAAGGCTTTTTTATAAGCATTATATGACCCTGGTGAGTGGTGACCTTGAAAATTAGGTCAAGGTCACTATAACATCTATTATTTTTTTAAGGTCCTCTTAATGATGGATCTGTGCTAGTTTGGTCAAAATCTGGCCATATTGGTTAATAAGATAGAGTGCAGACAAGGCTTTTTAATAGCTATATGACCCTGGTGACCTTGAAAATAGGTCAAGTTCACCAAAATCTAAACACTTATTAAGCTCCTACAAATAATGTATCTGTGACATCTGGCCATTGGTTCAGAAGATAGAGAACTTTTTCATACTTATTATGTCAATATGACCCTGATGACTTGAAAATTAGGTCAAAGTCAACAAAATCTAATCATTCCTTTCGACTGTCCCAAATAAGAAGCTAGCTGTGCAAGTTTGGTCTTTTAACTGGTTCACAAGTAAGTCCTGCACTCAAAAGCTACACTGAAGCTAACGCCGAAGCCTACAGGTTACACACCAAAAAACAATATGTCCCCCACCTTTGGTGGGGCCGGGACATAACTGAGGTAAATGTCTGTATGATCTGAGTTTTTGTTTTGTGCTAATTCATGGTTAGAATGGCCATCTGTACAAATGTTATTTACTCAAAATTAGGCCATGGCATACATTAATACTGGCAGAGTAGGGAGGGCCCATCCAAAATGAGTATAACGTGTCAAGTCTACCTTACCGCAGGCGCAGTGCAGGCAGAAAATGGTCCCATTTTACAAAGGGTCCATTTTCAATAACTAATCATAGTTAGGTTTTAATAATTGATGTAGTATTCCATCAAAACCAACCAAAGACATCAATGAAAGTGCCCCAAGAGACACATGAAGCCAACTACCCTGCTTAACCTTAAAAGCTTTAATAGATGATGATTAACTGGTCTCGACAGGGAATCCATTAAATGGGTACTTGACAAACAATGTAGACAGAATTAGAGTCTGCACTGTTTGTTAAGGTAAGCTAAAGGACCTGAAGGTCCTGAAATGCTCACCTGAGTCTGATATGGAGTCACAAGATCTCCTTAATAATGTTTAACTAGGTCAAGGTCAAATAATGTATTTTATTGTGAATGCATCTCCTCCTAAACCTTTTGACGTAGCAACTTCAAACTTTGCAGGTGCATAGGTCACATGATGTAGAGGGTACTGGGCAACATTTCCTGTGACCTTGACACCAAGGTCAAGCAAGGTCAAGGTCAAATAATGTATCTTTTCCTTAACCGTGGGATGTAGCAATTTCAAACTTTGCTAGAGGGTACTGGGGACACATTTTGTGTGACCTTGACCATCTAGACCTTGGGGTCAAGGTCAAAGGTCAACTAATGTAGTTTCTTGTAAATGCGTCTCCTTAACCATTGGCCATAGCAACTTTAAACTTTGCAGGTCATAATTGACATGATGTATTGGGCAATGCTTCACCTGACCTTGAACTTGGGTCAAGGTCAAATAAAATATTTCTTGTAAATGCATTTCCTCCTTAACCGTTGGACATAGCAACTTCAAGCTTTGCCGGTAAATAGGTCATATGATGTAGAGGATACTGGGCAACGTTTCGTGCGTGTCCTTGGCCTAAGGTCAAGATCAAAGGTTAAATAATGTACTTTCTTGTCAATGCATCTCCTCCTAAACTGTTGGACGTAGCATCTTCAAACTTTGCAGATGCTTTGGCTAGATAAAAAGCGGGTATTTGCAATGTGTAACCGTCTTCTAAAGTCTAGTTCTTCTTCAGCTGATGTTCATTTATTTATTGTGTCACCTGCATGAGCATGACAGACACTTAGAGATTACTTTTTGGGGGTTTAACCCAAAGTCAACAGTATTATAGAAAGGTGGCATTTCATGGAATAATATTTCCAAATGATCTACCAGGGCTTGGGAAATGTGCCAATCTGCTCATTGACAATCCTGACAATGGCCATTAAATATCTACTAGAGACATTTATTGAACCCTATATGGGACATTTTTGGGGGAGGTGTTCTACAATTGTTCGGGAAAAGTTCAGTTTTTAGAACAGTTGTAGAACAAACCACTAGAATATTTCTGAAATTGTTCTGAAACTACTCTATAATGTTCTAGAAGAACTCAGGGGCATTTATAGGACCTTCTATGGGAAATTTTTGAAGAGTGTTCTACAGTTGTTTCAGAAAAATTCTCAAGGTTTGTTCTGGATCAGTTCTATAACAAAGGAAGGCTACTAAAACAAACTATTCTGGAATTATTCTGGAACCATTCTAAAAATGTTCTAGAATAATTCAAAGACATTTATAGAACATTAAATGGGACATTTTTGAGGGGTGTTCTGAAATTGTTCCAGAAATTCTAAAGGTTTGTTCTAGATCAGTTCTAGAACAAACCATTAGAACATTTCTGGAATTGTTCTGGAATCGTTCTTAAATGTTCTAGAATATTTCAGAGACTGATTTGTTCTAGAACTGTTCTGGGAAAAAACCTTAAGAATTTTTCTGGAACTTTTCTAGAACAAATTATTTGACCTTGCAAAAAACAAAACAAAAAATTGTCCCATTTAAAGTTCTACATCTGTCCCATAAATATTCTGGAACATATCTAGAACAGTTTCAGAGCAGTTCTAGAACATCTTTTCCAGAATAGTTCTAGACCATTTCGCAGGGGAAAGTCCCAAGGACATTTATTATTTGTTACATATTATATCCTTTTTATGCCTAGATCGCAGACGTCAAAATAAGATGATCGCTATTTTCTGAGAATTGGCTCAAGTTGCTCAATAAATTTGCTTGATAGAATGAAAGCCGATTCCTCCAAGTACTGTTGCATGTTCTGATAGCTTTAATGAGATTACTATTGATTCTTGGAACTAACTTCTTTTGCATAAAGAAAGAATTAAGGCTAGGCTTGAAAGAGAGAAGTGGTCAGCTTGTGACATCCCCTTGCTGTAGTGTAGGAAAATATATATTTATCCCCACGCTTTTTTAAAAAATAGCCATCAGAGGAGATGGCAAATCCCCCGACCAAAAAGTAATTGATATGCAGTTACAAGCAGCCAACCTAGTATATATATTTGATGTGATAATACTGAGTGTCACTGCGAACAAAAGTGGAAGGCTGACTAATTCTACGAGTAACACCATGCACACTAAATGACCATTTAGCCATGATGCACTCACACTGATAAAGATACTGTAATTGAATAAATGTTTCAAAAACATATTTATATCTCCATGAACCGCTGAAAAGAAATGGTTTTAAAATTCATATTGTCCACATAAAACAAGATATAATGTATATTTCATGATGCCTATCTACTGAAAACAATTACAGTATAACTAAAGCATGTATACACTATTTTATATGAAACATAATACAAGAGTAGCAAATGGGAAATGAATATAACGTTATGGTGAAATGGAAAAACAAATATAGGTTTATGATGAGTGAATCATGTTTCTAGCACCGCGGCGGAGACGCAGGTCATTTTCAAACCATCCACAACTTGGCCAGCATATTATTTGCTGATTCATATGAAATGTTTCATTTTGAAACACCTGGAATGTTTGGTGTTCAGAGCAGAAGGTGTGAACAAGTGTGTATGACCAACATATAATAATGTTGTATTGTGGATGCTTTGAAGGTGCCAGTAAAAATTAACGAGAATAATGAAATGATAAAGAGAATACCTAAAACTGAAAGCAAGGAATAATTTCTAAGTAACTACATACATAATAGCTAAGTAGAATAGTTAAGTTGTCATCGGTATATGTAATACATCTTGAGTCACTCTGTATCTATATCAAATTTTATCAAACCAGAATATCTCAAAGCTATATGACTGGGACAACCATAATTGCATGTAACACACCTTCCTGACCAGACATAACCAATTTTATTTAAATTGTAATTTAAAAGCAATCATGCCTGCAGGTGATACACCAAGGGAGAAAATTCAAAAGGACAGTTAGGGGAGCAACCATTATTGCACAAGATACACTGTCTTCACCTGATATTTATGTATACCAAATATCATTAAAATATCTCTAAGTGTATAAGAGATATTGAGTGCACAAGCTTTCCCTATAAAGTTCATTCAAGAGAAGTAACTCTAAAGGATAACAAGCGGGTGCTGTCTTGACCTGATATATATGTATACTAAATATCATCAAAATATCTCAAATGATATGAGTCATTGAGCACAAAAGTTCATTCAAGGGAGATAACTCAAAGGGCTGTAAGGGAGAACAACCATTCTTGCATGTGACACACCGTTTTCACCTTATATATATGTCTACCAAAGATCATAAAAATATCTCAAAGGGTATTAAAGTTATTGAGTGCACAAGCTTCCTCCTATAAAGTTCATTCAAGGGAGATAACTTATAAGTCCAGCAAGGGAGAACAACAATTCTTGAATGCAAGACACCCCCTTGACCTATTATACATATATACCATATATTATCAAAATATCTCAAAGGATATTAAAGTTATTGAGCGCACAAGCTTCCCCCTATAAATTTCATTCAAGGGAGATAACTCAAAAAACATTAAAGGAGAGCAACCATTCTTGCACGCAACACACCGTCTTCACCTGATATACATGCATGTCAAATATTATCAAAATATCTCAAAGGGTATTAAAGTTATAAAGTGCACATGCTTCCCCCTATAAAATTTAAATTTCACTCAAGGGAGATAGCTCAAAAGTCCATTAAAGGAGAGTAACCATTCTTGCACGCGACACACCGTCTTGACCCGATATACATGCCTACCAAATATTATCAAAATATCTCAAAGGGTATGAAAGTTATTGAGCGCACAAGCTTCCCCTTATAAAGTTCATTCAAGAGAGATAACTCAAAACGCAAGCAAGGGAGAGCAACCATTCTTGCACGCGACACACCGTCTTGACCCGATATACATGCCTACCAAATATTATCAAAATATCTCAAAGGGTATAAAAGTTATTGAGCGCACAAGCTTCCCCTTATAAAGTTCATTCAAGAGAGATAACTCAAAAGGCCAGCAAGGGAGAGCAACCATTCTTGCACGCGACACACCGTCTTGACCCGATATACATGCCTACCAAATATTATCAAAATATCTCAAAGGGTATAAAAGTTATTGAGCGCACAAGCTTTTGTCTACGGACGGACAGACGGACGGACAGACGGACAGACGGACAGACGGACAGACGGACGGACGCCAGGCTGATCGCTATATCCCCCGATCCTTTTCGGGTCGGGGGATAAAAAGCGAAGAGGATATTGTTATAGCCTTCCTCCGTCCGTCTGTCTGTTATGCTATCTCCTCCTAAACCATTTGACGAAATTCAACCAAATTTGATGTGTGAGCTACTCACATGAATGGGGCATGCAATGTCAAATTTTTTTTGGTGTGTGATTAATGGGGCAAGCAACATCAATTTTTTTTGGCCCCGCCCCCTGGGCCCTGGAGAGGAGTCAAAAGGTCAAATATCATTTAATTTCAATTACAAAGTCAATTTCAAAGATTTTTATGCCAAACTTTGTGCGTGTTTTACCACGAAAACATATGCCAACTGCCTTTCTTTGATAATCATATTCCAATATGCATTTTGCGCAAGAAATGTGGCATCTGCAATTCCAATCATAATTTTAGAAGGAAGGTTTTGACATTTACAGATAATGATGTTCTCAGCCAGAATCCATTAGGAATATTGTCACAAGGAAAATTTGGCCATTGTCAACCAATTACGCCACTCAAACCAAATCTCCTGTCGTATTTCTATAAAGCCGCAGTAGACTCTGGCTATAGACCTAGCTTATTAAGCCTTAATTCTTTCTAGAGTGAAAACAATTTTTAACTTCCTTGATACTGTTTGAAACATTAAAATTTGGATTCTTCACTACATCTTAAGCACTTTTAACTCTGCCCACACCCAAAACATTTGCATGTTTTAATACTATAGCTCATTGTGCTCAAAGGTGAGCTTTGTGATTGGTCTTCAATCATGCCATGGTGCAATGTCTATAAATGTTTTTTCTCTTCCGGAAGTTCCAGAAGCACTGCCATTATGGTCCTGGTCCAAATTCAAAATAGTTTCACAAAACTGTTCCCCATAATACGCCTTCTCAGGCTAAAATGAAAACGCAAAAATGGTTTCTATCCACTCAACAATAATACATCTCTTTAACCAAGAATCAGGTGAGCAAGCTAGGTTCTCATAGCACTCTTGCTGTGATGAAATAGGATTTGATTTAAAGCCAAAATGCACTCTCGTACAATGCTTGAAACTTTCCTTGACATGTGTCTTGGGTAACTAAAATATTTACTGCAAAAAGCATGAGCCAGTGCATGAGATTTGCAACAATGTGGTATGTGCGAACAGCAAAGTCTCAGATCAGCCTGCGCAAACGCGCAGTCTGATCAGAGCCTTTGCTAGTCCCTTGAGTATTCTATGATTGTTAAGCTACGGACTAAACACCATTTGGAGTGTCTAAGCTTAAAAGGAGGCTGCAGAGGCTCATCTGAGTCTACACATGTCAAAATGCCACATTGTTGGAAATCTCATGCACTGGCTCATTTAATGCGAATAATTTCTGTGCACTAGCATAAAAATCAGACAAAATGGTTTCATGGTGTCTGTTTCTAATTGTGTGAATATTCTAGCCATATGTCCTTGAAACAAAGCCAAAAACAAATGAAGCATAATTTTGCAACTAATGCAATATTAAACATTACTGTAAAACCTATGTAAAACAGCCACTCTCAAAACGACCACAAATTGGTTAATTTTCAAGACCAATTATTGCTTTATGCAGGTCAAAAGTATTGCAGAATGCTTCAAGGGCTACCATTTGTCATCAAGATCTTTATTTTGTCTATTTTTGAGCGGTTGTTTTACACAGGTTTTACTGTACCATATTAACTTAAAAAATTGGTCATGTATTCAATTATAATTAAGATTGAGAGGATATGTAATGATCTGAAATCTATTAGACAAGCAGTTTATAATTTTTGTATGGGTGTGGAAGGGGGAGGGGATGTCATCACAGATTACCTACACTTTTGACATTGACCCTATCTTTAAGAAAAACCTTTGTTTAAATTGATATGGGTAAGAAAATAATTACAGTTTTACGCTCATAAAATTTCCTTATCTGGGCCTATGATCATTGTGCCAAATATGACCTTCCCCATCAAAAAAGTAAGAGGAGTTTATGTCACCTGCATGCAGCAGAGACAGAAGTCCTTCAAAAAGTGTGGACATTAGGAGGCAATGTGCCAATGACAATACGACAAATTAGTACATGTACATTTACTTGGAAAAGTTATTAAAGATTATTCTCAAAACATTTGGAGGTACAGATGGAAAGTCTGGGAACCTCTGAATGATGATTAGTGTCTTAATTCTGTCAGTCAGTCCACTAGATAAGAGAGGGTAATTATTTATTTTCTTATTTCTCAACTAAAACATGTCTTGTTGGTAGTCAAAAGAGCCCTCATATTTTGAGCACCAAACACAAATATTTAGACTGAATTAGGATATAAAAAAGTTACAATTTTAAGCTAAAATATTTGCTTATCTGGACCATTATGCTGTCTTCAGACTCTGGAAATTAAATTATTGATAACCACTTGAACATCTGGCACTTGCTCCTGATTCTGTCTTGGGGAGTTAGTGCCAACACTGAGAAGAGAAATGGTATTAAAGTGGTTGCAATAATGAGACAAAAAAGCAAGGGAGAACTAGAGCAGAAGTCGATGGTACACCATCGCAAATACCCGCTTTTTGACCTATAACCTTTACCTTGGGGTAAAGGTCAGACAAAATGTTGCTCAGTACCCAAGGGTAACAACCTACGTCATAGTATTGATGTTGTAAACACGTAGTACGGCGCCATCTTTGATTTACAAGGTCAGTTTTCCCCTTCGTAAAATTAAACAAATGAGTGTCTGTACAAACAAAATAGTGCAGGCGGTGCCTAACATCACACTTGAACAGAATATATAACGGTCACGCCCCGATATGCCGCTGCCTTTGTAATCATTCACCCACAAGAATCGAAGCGGGAGACAAGAGGATAATTTTAGCAGTCACCCACTTCGATTTTTGTGGGTGAATGTTTACAAAGGCAACGGCATTTCTGGACGTGACCATTGTATATTCTGTTCAAGTGTGATGTTAGGCACCGCCTGCACTGCTTAGTTTTGACAGACACTAATTTGTACGACATTTACGAAGGGAAATACTAACCTTGCAAATCAAAGATGGCGTCATACTACGTGTTTACAACACCCACGCTATGACGTAGGTTGTTACCCCTGGTACCTTCAACATAATATGACCTATGCACCTGTAAAGTTTGAAGTTGCTATGTCCAACGGTTAAGGAGAAGAAGCATTTACAAAAAATACACTATATGACCTTGACCTATGGGCCAAGGTCACACCAAATGTTGTCTAGTGCCCTCCAAATCATATGACCTTTGCACCTGCAAAGTTTGAAGTTGCTACGTCCAACAGTTTAGGAGAAGATGCATTTACAAGAAAGTACATTATTTGACCTTGACCTTCAGGTCAAGGTCACACTAAATGTTGCCCAGTGCCCTCTACATCACATGACCTATGCACCTACAGAGTTTGAAGTTACTACGTCAAAAGCTTTAGGAGGAGAAGCATTTACAAGACAATTCAATATTTGACCTTGACCTTGGGGTCACACAAAATGTAGCCCAGTACCCTCTACATCATGTGACATATCCAGCTACAAAGTTTGAAGTTGCTAGGTCTAACCGTTTAGGAGATACATTTACAAGAAAATACATTATTTGATCTTTGACCTTGACCTTGGGGGTCAAAGTCACACAAAATGTTGCCCAGTACCCTCTACATTATGTGACCTTTTCAGCTACAAAGTTTGAAGTTGCTACGTCAAAAGGTTTAGGAGAAGCATTTACAAGAAAATGCAATATTTGACCTTTGACCTTGACATTGGGGTCAAGGTCACACAAAATGCTGCCCAGTACCCTCTACATCATGTGACCTATTCAACTACAAAGTTTGAAGTTGCTACCTCTAACGGTTTAGGAGAAGATACATTTACAAGAAATGTGACGGACGGAGTCGGACGGACGGACGATGGATTGACTTTGACACGAAATTAATATACCCTTTTTTTCTATAGAAAATAGCGGGTATAACAAAACATTTTAACAATGCTGAAATGCTTGGTGTTGCCCGGAAGAGTCTCCCAACCAAGTTTCGGTTAATCTATTACTAAAATGTTCCAGGAGATAATTGCCGCAACACGTGATTTCCAACAATGTGGTATTTTGACAAGTGTAGATTCAGACGAGCCTGTACAGCCTCCTTTTAAGCTTAGACATTCCAAATGATGTTCAGTCAGTAGCTTAACACCCATAGAATATTCAAGTGACAAGCAAAGGCTCTGATCAGACTGCGCATATGCGCAGGCTGATCTGACACTTTGCAGGTCGCACATACCATATTGTTGGAAATCTGAGTGTCGCAGCTCAATTATGTTGTTTAAAGAATTTAAAGATTGCAGTGGCCATGGAAGATATATTGTTACTGAATCAAACCATTTTATAAATTTTGACCCACCATCTAATTTATTAAAACTGGATGCCTCACATTCATACTTCAGCATGGTCTTTTTGACAGCATGGCACATCATTTTGGCTATGGAGAAAACATTGTCATACTTTTGTAAAACATTGTCATTTCGTATCATAGACTGCTCCTGTTTGATAATGAAACAATGAATGACAAGTCACGATCTCAGGGTATGATTGTGGGCAGTTTAAAACACAATTATAAATAGTCTAAAGTCAACTGACCATTCAAACACGAAACTATTAATACTACAAGCTTTTTAAAAGATTAGATTTTTAAAAGTTCAGGATTCTGGAAATATTGAAGCTTTCTCAGCAAAACAAGTACGGTATAATTAAGCATTGAGAATTTCTACTGAGTACAACACCAATAATTTATATTGACAAATAAGAAAAGTTATGATCATATTCATATATTGGTCTTGCAGCTATAATGATTCAGCAGCAATGGCAAAATGTTTGCCAAGTTTCCCTATAAGGAACTTTTGATTGATTATGCAACAAATCCATTTATAAGATGATTTGTTGAGCTCTTGGAAACATTCTAACCTTGAAGTGATGCAAATTCTCTAGAAAGCTCTTCAATAATAGATTCTTAGTTGAAGCAACGCAGCAAAAAGGACTTTACACCCATACCATGATGATCTGATCTCAGTCAGGTGAGCAAAAATCAGTGCCACATCAGCATTATGGCTCTGGATGAAACTTAGACAAAGGGCAATAACTCATGTACAGGTAAATGACAATTCCGAGAAACTCTTCCAAGGTTACGCATTTATTGCAAAAATATCTGAATAGGGACCCATTTCCAGTGATTTAACTTGGAAAATTTTAATGCCTACTAATTGGAGGTGTTCTAGAACTGTTCTAGAACATTTAGAACTGTTCTAGAACTGTTCCAAACAAGTAAATATGTTCGTTCTAGAACTCTTGTTCTACAACTGTTCTAGAACATTGTTATAGAACAAATCAAACACATTCTAGAACTGATTTCCATTCTATAAGTGTTCTTGAAATATTCTAGAACATTTTTAGAACAAATCAAGAACCAGTAAGTTCTACAAATGTTCTAATAATACTCTAGAACATTTTTAGAACTTTTCAAGAACAAAACAAGCTGACAGAAACTTCTAAAAAATGATTCAAATTAAGTTCTAGAACATTTGTCTTACTTTTTAGAACTAGTTAATTTTACAAATATACTAATAAATTCTAGAACATTTTTGGAACTTCTCAAGAGCAGAAAGCATCAGGTAGCTCAGTGGTTTGGCACTTGCCTCTGGTGCTAGAGGTCCCAGGTTCAATCCCTGCTTGTGGTGAGGAAACTTTCTGTGTCCGAACACGCTTTCTCTGGTGTCATTTGCAGGGATGACACTAAATAAGTGTATTGTCCTTTGGATTGGGACGTTAACTGAATGTCCCCTTTGCAGGGAATGTCGCCCCTTGTGCAGGTTAAAGAACCCTACGGTAATTTAGATATGGTTAATTACTTGTAGGCTTTCATCCTGCAACCTGGAGTGCACAAAGTACACTTGCCGATAATACTCGCAAGCGAGGTTCTGGCAGTATATAGAGAAAGAAAGAAAAAAAAGGCAAAATAAGTAAAAGAAAATTCAAATTAAGTTCTAGAACTTATTTAGTACTTTTATAGAACCAGCAAGTTCTAGAAATGTTCTTAAAAGTTCTAGAACATTTTTAGAACATTTAAAAAGAAAACATGTCATTACCAGATGGATGATGGGAAAAACATGGCTGCCAGAATTGGAGGGAAAATGTGGAGGCTCTTCAAAAACATTTGTTTGGGAATTTCTAGATGGCAAACATGATAGTAGTATTGCCTGAGACAGTGAGTAGACCTGAGAAACAGTTTCTCTAAGGTTTTAAATGTTGATTAATGGTGGGGTTGCTCTTTGTAAGTTTTTTTTAGCAAAGGCAAGACAATGTTTTGAAATGGGTGGGGTAATACAGGGTGGCATGTTACCACAATTAGAAGATGATCATGGCTTAATTACTATAAACAGAGGTTGAGCAGTTAACATCCAATAAGTTTTCCAAAAACTACAATGTTACAGTTTTGCAATGAATGTTATTTATTTTTCAATTCACTGATAATTCGGGAGAAATATTTTACTGAAATTTACTGAACCAGCAAGTTCTACAAAAGTTAAAAAATGTTCTAGAACATTTTAGATCAGTTCTACACAAACATGTCATTATCATTGATTTAATCAGATTGATGTTGGGAAAAACATGGCTGCCAGAATTGGATGGATTGTGAAGGCTCCCAAAAAAGCACTTGTGGCAGTTTCTAGATAGCAAATTTGACAGTATTATAGTCTGGGACAGTGAGTAGGCTTGAGACATAATTTCTTAAGTATTAATGTTAATTGTTGCTGTAGTTGCTGTTTTTCCAAGGTCAAATGCATGACAATGTTTTGAAATGGGTGGGGTAACAGGGTGGCAATAACTAACAACATTTAGGCCCACTTAGGGCCCCTATAATAATTCTCCTCCAATTGTGTTTATTTATCTATTGTGTCACCTGCATTTTAGGATTACTTATTGGGGTTTTAAACCAATGTCAACAGTTTTCCAGATATATAAAGGTAGCATTCAATGGAATCTTATTTCCAAACCCTATATGGGACATTTTTTTGTGGGGGGGGGGGGGTTCTACAACTGTTTTAGAAAAGTTCAGTTGTATCAGAACATTTGCAGAACAAACCATTCCTGAAATTGTTCTTAAACTATTCTAAAATGCTCTAAAATAATTCAGGGGCATTAATAGAATGTTTTTATGACATGATTTTTGAAGAGTTGTTCTACAGTTTTTCCAGAAGATTTCTAAAGGTTTGTTCTGGATCAGTTCTAGGAGAAGCCAAGGTTTATTCTAGAACAGTTCTAGAAGAAACCATGGGAACATTTCTGGAATTGTTCTGGAACCATTCTAAAAATGTTCTAGAATGATTCAGACATTTATAGAACGTCAAATGAGACATTTTTAGGGGGGGTTCTACAATTGTTCCAGAAAAATTCTTCAGGTTTGTTCTAGATCAGTTCTAGAACAATCCAAGGTTTATTCTAGAACAGTTCTAAAACTAATCATTAGAACATTTCTGGAAAAGTTCTGAAACCATTCTACAGATGTTCTAGAACTATTCAGAGACATTTATAGAACGTTAAATGGGACATTTTTTAGGGGTGTTCTGCAATTGTTCCAGAAAAATTCTATAGGTTTGTTCTAGATCAGTTCTAGAACAAACCAAGGTTAATTCTAGAACAGTTCTAGAACAAACCATTAGAACATTTCTGGAATAGTTCTGGAACCATTCTACAGATGTTCTAGAACTATTCCGAGACATTTATAGAATGTTAAATGGGACATTTTATGAGGGGTGTTCTACAATTGTTCCATAAATGTTCTAAAGATTTGTTCTGGAACCGTTCTGGAACAAACTTGATTTGTTCTAAAACTTTTCTAGGAAAAACTTTTAGAATTTTCTGGAACTTTTCTAGAACAAATCTTTTGACCTTGGCTAGAACATTTGTAGAACAAAAATTGTCCCATTTAACATTCTACATCTGTCCCATAAACATTCTAGAACATATCTAGAACAGTTCTAGAACATAGTTCTAGAAGATTCTAGAACATAGTTCTAGAAGATTCTAGAACATTTCTATCTAGACCATTTCGCAGGGGTATACAGGTGTCATTCCCAATCCAAAAATGGCCTTTATTTTCCCAATTTCATGTATTTTAGATAATTTAGTACTTAATTTCCCAATTGTTATGATATATTTTCCCAAATGAGAATGAATAGGTAGCTTCCCAAAATTCCAAATGAAATCACTGCCAGGCTTTCAAGTGCCCATCAACAGAAAAGTAGGGAAAAAGTAGGGATAAAGATTTGGAAAAAGTAGTGAAAAAGTAGGGATTATCGGTGTAAAAAAAGTAGGGATAGTAGGGCTTTTCCAAAGATAATACTCATTACAATGAGTTGTTTGGAAATAAGTTATTTCAGATTAAATGAGCAGGATAATACCTATGACAATAGTACTTGCCAAACAGAAGGACTTTTAGGTTAAACATTAAAATCGCAGGTGTTAAGCGGCCCACTCCCTAAATGAACATAGGAGTTAATTTATAAAATTCCAAGCGAGCGAAGCGAGCGAGGAAAAAATCTGGATTTTTACGCTAGATTACATTTTAGAGTGAAAAAGTAGGGATAGTAGGGCTTTATCATGAAAAAGTAGGGAAAAGTAGGAGCAGATCAAAAAAGTAGGGAAAAGTAGAAAAAATAGGAAAAGTAGGGCCCACTTGAAAGCCTGCACTGCATTTCAGACTGCTCTGTCTGATCACGATCAGGCCTAGGGCCCATTATAAGTTTTTGCTTCCATGATAAAATCTAGTCTAAAGTGCTATTGAATATGCAACAGACATAAAAAGCATCAGACATTTTCAGGAAAAAATATATTGGAAGAGAAGGGTTAAGGTTTGACTAACTATGGCTCAATGATGTTTGACTAACTGTGGCTCAATGATGGGTTACAAACTGTTCGAAAGTCCAACAGATGCAAAACAATATCCTTGACCTGTATCCCCGAGCGGTAACAAAATTCTGACATAAATCAAGGGCCATAACTCTGTTACAAGTTGGCAAAAAATGACAGGTTAACAATCCAAACCTATTCTACTGTCAATATGAATGTGTTATATAAAATTAACCAGCTGCATGATCATGATCCACAGTGTTTTTCTTGAGTATGTCTACAATCAAACAGACTGGACAACAGAACTGGATGGAGCAGTCATTACCACATGCTTAGAATGATAACGTAAAATTGTAAATATTTTCTTACGCATTAGTTTAAAAATATGTTTTGGGTGCTCAAAAGAACCGTCTCATCGAGACGATTCTTTTGAGCACCCACAACATATGTTTTAGTTGAGAAAATAAGAAAAATATTTTTCTTTGTTACGCACTCTTAACTAAATGCTCGCATAACTTTAGTCAGCAGGAAAAGAGTCAATATCTGGATGATTATTTTTTATTGATTCAAGACCTCCTTCTTCCAAATATGCAGATATAGTTACCAAAGAAGAAGAATGATGGGATAATCAGCAAAATCAGTTACCGTATTCACCATAAACCCAGGGTTTTACACCAGGTTGAATATTTGGGGGTCCTTGGGACTTAACTTTGATTATGACAGGGGTCCCATCATTGAAAATGAGGGTCCCATCTGTTTATATATGGACCTTCCGTGAAGGGATTCAAACATGCCTTAGTTGTAAAACAGGAGTCGCGAAACATCAAGTCATTTTCGTATCTCAACCTGTATGGACCTCAACCAGCTACTCAGCTAGATTGGAATTTTCGATCTTTTTTCGGGGCTGGTTTTGGAGATCATTGGGACTTATCTGACTCGGAACAGCCCGTAGAGGATGGCTCTTGGTCCGTTTCTGCATTTATTTTGCCAAATAAGTTTCTCAGATTGCTCTGTTTTGACATTTTAGCAGCCGTTTATTTCTAGTCATTTACACGCTTGATCGCAATAGAACCCAGTAGGTGACAAGCATCTATGTTGATCGATAATTCAGAGCGGGAGCGGGAGCGAGACATGATGAGATTTCAAAGCCCCATAGCAACACAAATTTGATTCGATATTATTGGTTAAACAAGAGAACCTGTCCTATCTATTTATAGATAACCTGTAAATATGGGAATCGTTACGAAATAACTTTGGAATTTGGGATTTTAATGAAAGGCACAACAAACATGTCTGCGTCCCAGCGGACGCAGGTAAGGTGAATTGACGGGTCCTACCTAATGATTTATGCGTATAGGACGCAGGATAGTGCGTCCTGTAAAATCCTTTAAACCACAGAGGGGCCTGCCAAGAAAAGTAATATAGCTGCATGGGAAACATGGTAGAAGAAATCCTTGTCTCCCACCTCTTAACCCTCTGCATTATTATGGATTCTTCCTCCGGTTTGATACTTGGGATAGTCTATTGTACATATCTAGGGGTGTCAGGTTATAATTTAAAAAAAAATATGGTATTCTATCTTTTGTCTGAAGATCTTTTTACCTTTACAAACAGGGGGATCCTGCCAATTAGTTTTTTTAGTCATCAACATATTTCACAGAGGGCTGCACGGACCTCCCTCGAGAAACAATTGGATCCTAGGGGTCCAATAACATTGCTTCAAAAGGGAGTCCGTACCAGATTTTCTAAGGAAACCCATAGCTATTGTGATTTTCCAAGAGGGGGGGGGGGGGGGGGGGGGGGGGGGGGGGGTCAGTGACTTGCCAAGATGGCACACAGTGTGTTTTAGGGGACAAAAACTCCACTTGTCCACTTGTAATTACGAGTGAAATCTAGAAAGGACAAGTAATTCTTCCCAAAGCACTCGTCCTATAGGACGAGTGCTTTGGGAATAATTACTCAAAGGTGAGGATGAGGGTGAGACTAGCTTTTCTTCAAGTATTGACTGTGAAATGAAACTGACTGGGTAAATATGATTTTAGCAGTATTTATAAGGAACTTTTTAAGTCATATTACATATTATATTGCTCCCTTATGTTCTTTATTGCATATGCTTTTAAAGGACAAGTGCAATTGTGTTTTGCAGGACAAGTGAAAATTGTAAGTCGCTCATCCTGCAGGACATTAGTGCAATATTGAAACATTCTAACAGTGTGTTTATTAGGTTGAGTACTGTACCTGACTGATGATAGATAGAGGAGTCTTCATGTCTGGAGCTTATTTGATTAAAATTTTAATATTAATAAATTCAACACGTACAGGTCACACGGTGAAACTCAAGTGGTCAAAAAGCAGATAAATAACTCCCTTGATCTAGCTCCTACTGTGGTAGATTCATAGGCCCAGATAAGGAAATTTTATGAGCGTAAAACTGTAATTATTTTCTTACCCATCAATTTAAACATGTGTTTTGGGTGCTCAAAAGAACCGTCTCATTGAGACGGTTCTTTTGAGTACCCACAACATATGTTTACGGTGAGAAATCAAGAAAATAGATTTCCAAAACGCACTCATATCTGGAGGCCTGAGATTTATTGGGCCAAATAAAAAAAATAAGTGTGTTCCGGTTAATGGATCTGAAAATTTTAGGTAGGGTAGGCACACATTTTCTTATTTTTTTCTTCAGCAAAAAAATATGAGTTTATGCATTTTGAAAGAAATTTTCGCTTTCAAAATGAATACAAATATATTTTTCTCAGGGTACTGGGCAACATTTCCTGTGACCTTGCGGTCAAAGGTCAAATAATGTATTTTCTTGTAAATGTTTGTCCTCCTAAACCCTTAGACATAGCAACTCAAACCTTGTGGCTGCATAGGTAACATGATGTAGAGAGTACTGGGCTACATTTAGTGTGACCCAAGGTCAACAGTCATATAATGAATTTTCTTGTAAATGCATCTCCTCCCAAACCATTGGGTGTACGAAGCAACTTCAAACTATGCATGTCACGATGATGTGCATAGGTCACATGATGTAGAGGGTACAGTGCTACATTTTGTGTGACCTTCACCCCATTGTCAAGGTCATATAATGTATTTTCTTGTAGATGCATCTCTTCCCAACACGTTTGACAGCAACTTCAAACTTTACATGAGCATACGTCATATGATGTAGAGGGTACTGGGCAATATCTTGTGTGACCTTGACAAGGTCAAGGTCAAATACTGTGTTTTTTGTAAATGCATCTCCTTAACAGTAGCAAAATCAAACTTTGCAAATGCATATATGTCACATGATGTAGAGGGTGCTGGGCAACATCTTGTGAGACCTTGATCCAATACTGTATTTTCTTGTAAATACATCTGCTCCTTAACCGTTGAGGGCAGCAACTTCAATAATAATAAAATACAAGAAAATACATTATTTGACCTTTGAATCAAGGTCACATGAAATATTGCCCAATACCCTCTACATCATGAGACCTATGCACCTGCAACGTTACGGTTAAGGAGCAGATGTATTTACAAGAAAATACAGTATTGGATCAAGGTCTCACAAGATGTTGCCCAGCACCCTCTACATCATGTGACATATATGCATTTGCAAAGTTTGATATTGCTACTGTTAAGGAGATGCATTTACAAAAAACACAGTATTTGACCGTGACCTTGTCAAGGTCACACAAGATATTGCCCAGTACCCTCTACATCATATGACGTATGCTCATGTAAAGTTTGAAGTTGCTGTCAAACGTGTTGGGAGGAGATGCATCTACAAGAAAATACATTATATGACTTTGACAATGGGGTGAAGGTCACACAAAATTTAGCTCTGTACCCTCTACATCATGTGACCTATGCACATCATCGTGACATGCATAGTTTGAAGTTGCTTCGTACACCCAATGGTTTGGGAGGAGATGCATTTACAAGAAAATTCATTATATGACTGTTGACTTTGGGTCACACTAAATGTAGCCCAGTACTCTCTACATCATGTTACCTATGCAGCCGCAAGGTTTGAGTTGCTATGTCTAAGGGTTTAGGAGGAGAAACATTTACAAGAAAAGTTTACCACATGACCAGCTTGATTTTAACCCTTAATGCGCCAATCGCAACAAAAGTCCTCTGCTTTTCTCATCTGCTGAAATGTTTAAGAAGCCTCTATGGCAAACAGTGTGGACCCAGATTCTGGGTCCCGCTGTTTGCTTCTATACTTAATTCGTCAGTAATGCTAGGCAATTATTTGCAGCAGACGACTTCAGCAGACAACATTTTCAGATGCATTTTTTTTCTTGGCCCTTTAAGTGTTAAAAGTGTTTGCTTCCATGATAAAATCTGGTCTGAATTAGTGCACTTGAATATAGGCAGAAGTAAAAGGCAGACCACATTTTCAGGACAAAAAATATTGGTGGGATAAAGGTTAATCCAAGAGTATGGGTGGAGAATCCATGTGTCCACATGCCCTGGTTGTTGAAGTGCATTTGCCCTATAGGGTTAACATCAGGTCAGGCATAATGAATGACCTTTGGAACACTCATGGAAATCATTTATTAATTATTCTTGATCATGATATATGATAAACATCTGTGGTCTGCAGATCCTATTATAACAAATATTGAATTGAAAATAGGGTTTGCAGAACAATTTTTACTTGACTGCTGCCTTGTTTGTGAAGAAAATCAAAAGGATCAACACAGAAACAAGGCCCATGCAAAAATATATAACCCACACACACAGATTTAGATAAACAAAAAAATTCAGCGTAAAATTGTTAATATTTTCTTATCCATCAATTTTAACATATATTTTGGGTACTCAAAAGAACCGTCTCATTGAGACGGTTCTTTTGAGTACCCACAACATATGTTTTGGTTGAGAAATAAGAAAATTAATTTTTTGGTACGCACTCTTAACTAAAATCCTGCACCCACCCTACCAAAATTAGGACATAATGTTGTTTATCTCTTTCTTTGCTAGCAGCGATGTTTGTTATCTACTTAAAGCCTTCACAGTTTGGACCCAGATCAGGGCCGACAGAGCATGGATCCTAATCTGGACCCAAACTGTTTGACACACTGATAGTGCTCATGAAGAATTTTATGAAAAAAAAAGTAAAATTTTGAAAAACATCAGCAGATGACAGAAAAAGTGTGAAAAATTACCCAGCATCCAAAGTTAAAAATTTTACAGGTGACTCTGAATGTTTGTTGTTTGCCAGTCAAGTATTTATCATGCGCACATATGGAGAGCACAGCGCAGGTCATGGCGTCCTCATAATCTCCGATAATTACCATATTTTTTCTTGATACATATTGATCTTATACTCGATTCACCGGCAGAAAATAATTTGAGAATAAGATCTAGAGCCAGGATATTGATTCGCAGATAAAAAACGAATAATCTAACAGCTCCAGGGTATTGGTCTCTTCAGGCCTCTAGACAAGGGAGCCGCATTAAAAAAAAAACAGTTTTCTCATTTCTCAACCAAAACATATGTTGTGGGTACTCAAAAGAACCGTCTCGATGAGACGGTTCTTTTGAGCACCCATAACGTATGTTAAAACTGATGGATAAGAAAATATTAACATTTTTACCTGAAATTTTTCTGTTTATCTTGACCTATGGACTCTTGTGACTCATATGAAAGATACAATACTCAATTCAATTCTTACAGATAGCAAGTCAATGTCCAAATAAACTTATCTCTTAGCATGCCTGGGTAATTTTACACGTTTTTTTGTCATCGTCTGATTTTTATATCGAAATTAACTTTCCAAATGATTCTTTCAGGAATACCATCAGTGTCAAATAGTTTAGATCCCGCTTCTGCCCGACTTTTTGTCAGCCTGATCTGGGTCCGAACCGTTTGCAAAGGTTTTCAGCAGACGACACTAGCAGGGGAAGAAATTAAGGACCTAGTTATTTGGTTAAGGTTACCTTTATCATCTTTTAGAGAGGTTCGGATATGATTCTTGTGTTCAGCTGAATTTGAACTGCACTGTTAGGATTTTGCAAGGCCAAAATGAGCCCCTAAATTTTCCAATTTAATATATAGTTTAATTCTCCGAAAAATATAGATGTAAAGTACTTAGTTACTGTTCCAAGTTTTTTTGTTAAATTTAAAAAGCATCCAAGGGTGATAATGACCACACTGAAAAATTGTTGGAACAATTTTAGTTAAGTGGTACCAAAATAAAAGTTTTCTCATTTCTCATCCAAAACATATGTTGTGGGTACTCAAAAGAACCGTCTCAATGAGCATTCTTTTGAGCACCCACCACATATGTTTAAACTGATGGGTAAGAAAATATACGCTTGTAGTAAATATTTGAATTTTACTCACCTCAGTGTGGCCTTCATAAGCAGCCATATGCAATGGTGTCATGCCAGCATTATCTCGGTGCATTTCATCCAGACCTCGATCAAGAAGCTGCTGCACAATGCCAACACTTCCTTGTGCAGCCGCAATACTCAGGACGGTCCTCCCTTCCGAGTCAATCGTATCAACGGCAGCTCCCCAAAACAGGAGTTGAGACACCACTTTTCCGTGACCCATGGATGCCGAAGCAAGCAAGGCTGTCCGACTGTTCTTATCAGCATGATCAACATCAGCATCCCATTCCAGTAACATTTCGCAGACATCTGAATGACCTTCGTAGGCTGCTACCAATAACGGTGTCATGCCATCCTTGTCTTGGTGGTTCACTGCTGCACCACGCTCAAGAAGCAAACTGACCACCTTCTCATGGCCTTCACTAGCAGGAATACACAGGGCCGCTACAGAGAGAGCCGTTCTTCCATCACAGTCTTCGTGATCTATGCTTGCATTATAATCCAGTAGATGTTCAACTATTTCAGTGTGTCCCATGTAAGCAGCCGCTATCAGAGCAGTTCTGCCTTCATTGTCTGCTATATTTACATCTGCATCACTTTCCAGCAGCTTCATAACAATATCTTCATGACCACCCCATGCTGCTGCTCTCAATGCTGTTCTCCTGTCGGTGTCGGCAATATTCACAGAAGCACTAGCTGCCAGTAGAACTGACACCACAGACGTATGTCCACCCCATGCTGATGAGCGTAATGCTGTCCATCCTTCCTCATCAGCATGATCAACATTTGCACCAGTATTTAATAGGGTAGAAACAACTTCAGCATGTCCCTGCCTAGCAGCAAGATTGAGTGGTGTCTGACTGGACTTATCAACAGCTTCAATATTGGTACCCTTACCTAACAGTAGATCCACAATTTGTAAATTACCTTGGTATGCCGCAGTATGAAGCAATGTTCGTCCATTAGTATCCACATGATCGATTTGAGAATCTATTTCATTCACAAGTTTAGTTTGTTCAACGCTTGGGGATTCCAGTGTTAAACTTTCCTTCATACTAGCACTATCCATATCCTGATCACTTGGCATTTCAGCGCCTGCATCTAGAAGTAGTTTCAGCACTTTAGGATCCTTAGGAATACCAGCTGTTAAACACCGGTCTAAATCAGCGCCTGACAGAATCAAGCACTGAACAAGGTGGTGGTACTGGATCGGAGGCTGGAAATTGCTCCTCACTAAATGAAGGGAGAAATCTTGAACATCAGCAAGTGTTAGCTCTGAAGCGTGTAATGATGCATACACAGACAACATACTATGACCTTCTGATGCATTACACAGATATTTCTGAGTGCAGTGTTTAACATCTAATAACCACTCGGCAAAACTGTGATGAAATAATATTTTTGTACCATCTGGACTGGTAATTAAAATTTTAGATAATAATTTCATTCTTTTCTCAAATTCTTCCTCAGTGAGCGAGGTGTTTTTGATCTGTGCTGAAGAAAGTAGTTCTTGGCTGCTCAATGGCCGCCTAGATGCAAGTATAGCATTTAAAATGGGTTGAATCTTGGAAAACTGTTTTCTTACAAATAACCTTTGGCACAGCCACAAATATAATCCATTTAGTGTGCCAGGAATTTCCCGGATTTCTCTTAACATAATAAAATTTTCAGCAACACCATTTAGCACTTTTTCTAAATAAAGAAAGCAGCCATTACTTTTAATATGCAACTGGTTCAACATTTCAGCAGTTTCTCGGCTTAAGTGTTGTCTTAATTCTTCTTCTTGATCCAATCGGCACAGAATATACTGCTGCACATCACGCACTACATGAGACTTTCTTAAATCATCTAAACTGACCTTTCGAAACCCTGTGAACATACGAGTTATTGACTTGCTCTGTTTCCTAGACGAACACGCCAAAAGTAACCATTTTGGAAATAAGTGATGATGATTGGCTAACAGTTCAGCAATTGTTTTACTGCCTTCCTCTTTGTCATAGCTAGTTAAATGTAAGTAGGATTCGTCTATCGAGTCAATCAAAATGAAAAGAGGTTTTTCCGGTGGCTCAAGTTCCAATAGTGGCTCAAAAAATACCTTTTTAAAAACCTCATCTGGGTTCATTTCACATTCATGGGAATGAAGCAGTTTGTACACCTTGGGGTCCTTCACTTTTTCCATATATCCTGGAACCATTTCAGAACACATTATTTGCTTTACCAAGTTACGTATGAAATAAGTCATTGATAGCGTTTGTAAATCATGAGCTTGACAGAAGTGGTATGCAAGCATTCGTTTGTTAAGGGACATTTGTTTCCCCTCAACCGTTGGCCACACAAGCTCACAGCACAGAGCTGTCTTACCGCATCCTGGACCACCCATGATCAGTGCACCGCAAGTTTTAGAGGTGGGTCTATTCTCTAGACAATGGTTCACTTTACTGAATGCCCACTCGCGGCAGTAGAACCGCTTGCCTCTCAACAGACAATGAGTCATTTTGATGAACTGAAGGGCTGTCTCTACATTTCAAGTAAATATAGGTACATCATAGTATCATAGTAGTTGGTTCTAAACAACAATCAAGCCATCAACTTCTGTCTTCCATGCATGTTCACAAGTCCTGAAAAATACGAAAAAAGAGTTAGGACTTTAGTTAAGAGTGTCTAACGAAAAATAATTTTCTTATTTCTCAACCAAAACACATGTTGTGGGTACTCAAAAGAACCGTCTCAACGAGACGGTTCTTTTGAGCACCCAAAACATATGTTAAAACTGATGGGTAAGAAAATATCAACAATTTTAGGCTTTAAAAAATTGTTTATCTAAACCTGTGAAGAATTCAATTAATTTTTTTCCTTTGGACATGTTGGAGGTAGGGGTTACAGGTTATTTTCAAACTGAATTGTATTTCTACTACTGTATGAATATTGTTTTTTTTGCATTAATTAGCAAACACTGCATATGCTAATGAGATACCACATTTTGACTAAATTTGAGGCATCTCAATAGATAGATCTGCATTATAGAAATTTCCAGCCTTATACACCCGCTCTTCTACTTCAATTTAATTTATACAATTTCCACATGCCATCATGCTAATAATCATTTTTAAACTTCTAGTTTGACTTTCCATATTCATTGATGTATTGTAACAACTGAGACCCATCTTCAATGTCCATTTCTTCACATCACAAGGAGTGATTGATTGGGAGCGCAGTGGCTCAGTGGTAGAGTGCTTGACTTGAGACCGAAGGGCCACAGGTTCGAGCCTCACCGGCGTCACTGCGTTGTGGTCCTTGAGCAAGACACATTTATCCTAGCTTAGTACTGGTTCAACCCAGGAAGACTCGTCCCTATATAATTGAAAGATTGTTGATGGGACGTTAAGAATCAAATCAAACAAACAAAACAAGGAGTGATTGGTCAAGAAAAAGAACTTTTCCATCTTCTATCATCTTTAAATCTCTTACCAAAAAGGTCTAGACTGCCATAAACAAAAGCATATATGACATTGGCCTTATTTTCATTAGCATTGGTTTAAGCAGGGGTCTTTCATGCAAACCAAACGTCTGTGTGTCTTGATCCACATCTGAACTAAGGGTGAGGTTGGCGCACCTTGAAACCGGTTTAAGCCCTCCAATAATCTATTTTTACTGAGGGGGGTGCTTCTTTAGTGGATCATTATACCCGCTTTTTTCTTTAGAAAAAAGGGTATATTAATTTCGTACCAAAGTCAGTCCGTCGTCCGTCTGTCAGTCTGTCTGTCAGAATGTCCATCCCTTCGTCACGTTTCTTGTAAATGTATCTCCTCCTAAACCGTTAGACATAGCAACTTTAAACTTTGTACCTAGATAGGTCACATGATGTAGATAGGGGTGGTAACAGTGACACAGTCCAAGATTCTCAATCAGGAAAATCTTTCAGCTCAATCCTGAACTTGGCCAAAAATGTTCAGAAATCACCAAAAAATGTTTAAAAGAACAAAACATCCATAGAAAGCAATCAGTTTATGCTATCTTATAGTAAATATCTGATTAAAAGATCATGATAGGTTCTGATAACAAATTACAGCAAAAATTTTTTTATCTTATATGCAAAATGCATGAGTGCTCAATCAGGAAATCCTGATTAATCCTGAACTTTATCCCCCCTGTGTAGAGGGTACTGGGCAACCTTTGTGCGACCTTGACCCCTAGGTCAAGGTAAAAGGTCAAATACATGAAATGTATTTTCTTGTAAATGCATCTCCACCTAAACCGTTAGATGTAGCAACTTCAAACTTTGTACCTAGATAGGTCACATGATGTAGAGGGTACTGGGCATCATTTTGTGTGACCTTGATCCCTAGGTCAAGACCAAAGGTCAAATAATGTATTTTCTTGTAAATGCATCTCCTCCTGACCTGTTCGATGTAGAAAGCTCAGACCTTCCACTGTGAATAGGCCACATGATGTAGAGAGTACTTAGCAACATTTAGTGTGACCTTGACAACAAAGTTCAAGGTCAAAGGTCGAAAAATGTATTTTCTTGTAAATGCATCTCCTCATTAACCGCTGGACGTAGCAACCTCAAACCTTGCAGGTGAATAGGCCACATGATGTAGAGGATACTGAGCAACATTTTTGTGGCCTTGACCCCAAGGTCAAGGTCAAGGTCAAATAATGTACTTTCTAGTAAATGCATCTTCTCCCAATCTGTTGGACGTACGTAGCAATTGCAAATTTTGCAGGTGCAAAGGTCATACGATTTGGAGGGTACTGGACAACATTTTGTGTGACCTATAGGTCAAGGTCATAAGGTCATATAGTGTATTTTTTTGTAAATGCTACTTCTCCTTAACCATTGGACATAGCAACTTCAAACTTTACAGGTGCATAGGTCATGTCATTTTATGTAGAAGGTACTGAGCTACATTTTGTGTGATTTTGTGTGACTTTGACCCCAAGGTAAAGGTTATAGGTCAAAAAGCGTGTAGTTGCGATGGTGTACCATCGACTTTTGCTCTAGTTTATGTTATTTCTATCTTGTTTTTGTTATGCTTTCGTTCGTGTCTGTTTATTGATGCCTTGTGGTCACCTGCTGGGAAAGGGCTGACCTCTTGGTTGTCATTTGGTTCTTGTTTGTGATGTCTTACAGTGAAGTTGTCACTTTCCCATTGGTATCCTGGGTCAGGAAGGTGTGGTGCTTGATTGTATAGGTCCCTGATCCTTGCTCTCTTTCTTACTTTTATTAAGCAACGTATCTCGGACCCAGTACACACGGACTGGTAACTGACACACAGGTAAATGTTATGTGCGGATCCAGAGGGGGGGATAGGGGGTCAGGACCCCCCCTTGAAAATCACAAGTTATATTAGACCAAACCTAATGCATCAGGTCATCCACGGTACCGAGGGGTAATAGTTAGACTATACTACAAACTGGCATGAAATAACTGTTTTATTACCCTTAAAAGTGTTTCTTGAATGGAGTTGCTGTAGACGATGTGGTTTTGTTGCAAAACAGAAAATTTCACCAAAGCTGCTCAATTTTGGTCTCAAAATGTTCCGCTCATTCTAACTAAGAAAACCAGTACCCACACTGTATGCTTCTGACCATAAACAACAAAATTATTGGAGTTTAAAGTTGCCAAAGCATGGCTCATTTGCACCTTTGTTGCACAACTTCTCCTTTCATAAACGAACCAAGTCCCGAGGTCATCGGCCTTCTGGTTCTGGAGAAGAAGATTTTTAAAGGGTTTTTACCATATATGGGCGTGGCGGGCATCTTGGTCAATTGCCCAGGACCATTTGAACAAACTTTCGTTCCTGCATCCTAAGGAAACTCTATATGAAATTTGAATTTAATTGGCCCAGTGGTTTCAGAGTAGAAGATGTTTGAAATTGTGGACCGACGATGGACCGTCGCCGGAGTGACTGGCATATACTTTTAGCTCACCCATGAGCCTTCGGCTCAGGTGAGCTAAAAATAGACAATTACTCCGTATATAGACGGTTGGGAGATAAATGCAATTATGCCTGCACAACGTGATATTAGTGTGTGTGAATTATGAAATATATTGCAAACAGTCAGGGTTTGATATATCCACACTGTGTTTAATTATTCTAGGATTTAAAAACCGGCATTAATTTAACCAGGGGGGATTTTTAATGAAATTAAAGCCCCAGTAACACTGTCACGATTTTTGCCACGACGGAGCTACGACTCACCCCGATTTATCAAGTCGTGATGCATCGGCATGAGTCGTAGTAGCACCGTAGAGACATTGGCGCGAGTCCTAGTAGTACCGTGGTGATTCGTGAAGAATCCTGGTGATTCGGGAACCTCCACGACAAGGCTACGACGAGTTTAAACCGTTTAAACTCGTCGGGGTGAATCGTGTTGGATTGTTGGCGTGGCCTAAGTCGTAGCTCTACCGTAGCGGGATCGGGATCATTCCTAGTGGTATCGTGGTAGTATTTGTGGTCATTCGTGGGCGTTCGTAGCGAATCGGGCTATCACTAACACAATATTCTGGAATAAAAACAGAGGTATTATTGCTGAAAATCATTTTCAAGAGTGAATTTTAGTGAAGCGCATCATGGATTATGTCATGTCATATTTTTGCAAACTGTCCCCGGGGGGAGGGGGGATGGTACTCTGATATTTTCATACATAGGTAGGCGCAGGTAATTTTTGGGGGTTCAAAATTTTGAAGTTCAGTTTTTTTCGGGTTTTCAGAAATAATTAATATTTTTGGGTATGAAGATTTTGTGGATATTTTTGGGGGGTCATCATTTTTGGGTCTTTTTTAAGGTCAATGTACAGATTGGGGGTATTTTGGGGGGTTGCTAAAATTTCAAATATTTTTGGGGGTTCTTGAAATTCCTATTTTTTTTTTATATTTTTTGGGGGGGGGGATGAACGGTAGATGCTGGGCCCGAGCCAAAGTATGAAGAAAAAATGAGAGTACCCCCCCCCCCCCCCCCCCCCCGGACTGTCGCATGGCAACCACTAAATCGTGCAGATTCGTGGGAGGTCGTGACGCTACCGTAGCGCTACCGGCTTGAATCGTACTAGCACCGTATCGAATCGTGGAGGCATCGTGAGCATTCGTGAGCATTCATAGCTCCACCGTGGTGAATCGTAGCGCTGCCGTCATGAGTCGTAGTAGGTCCGTAGATGAATCGTGCGGACACCGTAGGAGCACCGTGAGACATCTATTGATACTGGAATTTCGTTTTTTCCATCCCGACGCATCCCGATGCAACCCGATTTTACCATCTGTCTCAAATCGGGATGAGTCGTGGTGAAACGGGGCTTGAATCGTGACAGTGTAACTGGGGCTTAAGCGAGCATTTTACTTACATTTAAATAATGTAGTATTTTCTCTTCTTTGTCTATAAAATTATTGACTCCCCTCCTTCTTAAAATTAGGGGGGATCTTTCAAAAATTGAAGAATCCCTCTGCCTAAAATAAACGCTGTCCAAACCTCCACTAAAATATGATCCCCTGTGGGGAAGCAGGGGGAATTTTACCAGGGACTTGACTGTTGACATAAAAAGTGTCCCCAGAGTGCATAATTATGGCCTATACCAGTAGGTAAGTAAATAGTAAAGACTTTATTATTTTAGGGTTACATCAACATTTAGCACATACATAAATACATAGATGTAATAACTTTATAATCTACCACGAGGAGGGCTTTGCAGTGTGAATTATGTCAACATGGGCCCTGGTTGCAAATGACTGGTGCATTATTTGCCAGGGCCTTTTCTGCCCATCTCTAGGGGCCGAATTTCGGCCCATTCCCAATCAAAAATAGTCACCTTTTTTCCCCAATATCATGTCTGATTTTCCCAATTTAGATTCCCTATCAAAAATAGTCACCTTTTTTCCCCAATATCATGTCTGATTTTCCCAATTTAGAAAAAAAAAAAAAAAAATTTTTTTTTTACTTTTTTTAAGTCCACTACTACTTATGAGAAGCACTGACCCATATCAGAATGATACTTAAACACTTGTGCTTAAGTGGTATGCTTGGCATAATACAATCTAAAATAATTTGATTTTGAGGATAATATTTTGCTACCCTTGTAATGTATTATGTCGTTAATTTCTCCCAATTTTGATGTTAAGTCGATCATTTTTTCCCAATTTTGGCCAGGGGCCTTTTCCTAAAATTGCTGGAAAAGGCCCTGTTTGCATCGTTTACTGTAGTACGTATGTAGGAAAATTTCTAACATGTGATCAACCCTTATAATGTTAACACTAAATGCGCCAATCGCAATAAAAGTCCTCTGCTTTACTCGTCTGCTGAATCGTTTAAGAAGCCTCTATGGCAAACATTGTGGACCCAGATCAGACTGCTCCTGTAGGAGCAGGCTGTTCTAGGTTTCTATACTAAATTCGTCAGTAATGTTAGGCAATTATTTGCAGCAGACGATTTCAGCAGACGACATTTTCAGATGCATTTTTTTCTTGGCGCTTTAAGGGTCAATTCTGTAGATGAGCAATCTGGATGGAATATACAACTTTAGGCTATACAGGGTTTGCGCTAGTATTTATTTTTCTTTCGCCACCATTTTCGCCAATCAGATTTTTTTTGTGCCATTTTCTCGAACTTAGAGCCAGATTTTGGCCATTTGTCGCCCAAAAAGAGCCAGGTTTGGGGGCATTTTTTCGCAAAAAATGTCTTCTGTCTTTAACCCCCTTAATTCTGGTGGATTATTGTACACACATTGATAAAACAACTAAGGAATAGTCCATTTTGTATTTAAAGCGGTTGACAGTCTTTAAATTTATGTATATTTGTACCTGGAGATTGTTGATTTTTCTTAACAAACAGAGCAAACACTGATGAAATGCTGTTTGGGTATTCACTGCTTGCCAAAGTACCTGTTTGCAAGTATTCAGAATAAATAGGATTAACCAACATTGTACGTTTAAGGTGTCAAGCAACTAATACACAGGGATGATAATGATCAGACTTTCGATGTAATTGTCAATCTTTCCATAGAGTTTATATGGAAAAAACTCCATGATCTGAGACTGTGCTGTCCGCAAGAATCACCGGATAAATGTAGAGCGTCAGGTCTGCGTAAATTATAATATGGCCACGAATTTTGGCTAAGCTGACTATGTAAAATATCCAGAATTTACTCTTTGCATGCGGAGTAACTTTATATGATATTCGAGTCGTTGTGAACTTTTTAACCTGCAATTAAAGTTACTCAAAAACAACAACAAAAAAAATATATAAAATAATGTGCCAAATAGCTCGGATCCACCTCAGGATCGACTTGTTTGTCGGGCCTGATCTGGATCCACGCTGTTTGCGATATTCGAGTCGTTGTGAACTTTTTAACCTGCAATTAAAGTTGCTCGAAAACAAAAAAAAAATATATAAAATAATGTGCCAAATAGCTCGGATCCACGTCAGGATCGTCTTGTTTGTCGGGCCTGATCTGGATCCACGCTGTTTGCGAGGGTCATCAGCAGATAAAACAAACAATGCAAAGAATAACAAACTGCTTTGTCGCATATGCATGCGATCACACGAGTGTAATACTAAAGAATGCATGTAAACACACATTTGTAAATATATTGTTGGGATCTTTAGATGTGCTTAGTTATTATCCAAAACCTGACGTGTATGCAAAAAGACAAAATATAAGTGTACACGTCTGGTGGAAAATTAATTTGAGAATATAATTTGAAGATCATGCCTTAGAATTTATGCATTTCTCAGATGCCATGTCGCCCATGTGAGGGCGAGAAACATGTATTTGTTTATGCCTAAATAAAGCATACTTGACTTGACTTGACTTGATTCAGGTTCGAACACCTGAACGTGAGACAGGTTATTTTTTAACACATCATTAAACTATAAATAATTTCTGATATATGTATGACGCCAATTTTAAAATAATATGATTTTTTTCTCCCGATTTTTTTGGTATTTGATTTTAGTGATTTAAAGTTTGCAATCAATGTTATTCTCGCTTGAATATAAAATTATAAAAGATCATATAATACTTTGATTAAAATGTTTAAATTGGGAAATTATATGTTAAATAGAACGAATAACTGCCTTGCCAAAGTAGTTTGCTAAATATTGTAATAAGGGAGCTAATTCAAAAATATTAGGGGAGAGCACAATTGCATAATTTTTACCTCGGAATACAGGCCCGAATTTTTCTGACAAAACAAATTTAAATCAAGTGAGCCATAACATCATCTACCTTTTAAATAAAAAGGTTTCTGTTTAGAAATGATAGGTTCAGATATCTGAAACTGTCGAGAAAAGCACTTTGAACAGCGTGTGCAGCTGCTGTCTTGAAAAGAGAAGCAATGCTACTGTCGGCTTTTGCAAGATGCGCAGATCCTTTCGCATGCCTGGTAATGTCTAGTGAGTGATGCCGTCAGATGAAAGAATGGCACAGTGAACACCATGCAAATCTTTCTCCTTTCTCACAAAGCTTGATGGAAAGCTCGAAGCAATATATCTATCTTCTTACGAGTGGAAAGTGAGCTTGCAAGTGACACTTGATTTTTTCTTCTTCGCGGACGTCGATGTAGCGGTCTTTTCAACATGTTTAAAGTTACGAATTCAGAAAGCTATGTAATGACTATTATTATTGACCACAAAAAGCAAAGATGTCACGATGATGGTGCAGTTTATTTCATGCACAGCATGGCACCATGTATATTATAGTCTGAACCGGTAGCAGCTGTTAAAAGTGTGTGCCGATCGCCGTAGGTTATAAACATTTATACTGGGTCCGAGGTTATCAGCGCTCGTCCAGGTTTGACTCGATCAGCTACTGAATTGTGTGGTCGATAATTGGGGTGTTAATTGACAATTAAGATACACATTGATGACCATTAAGCGGCACGAGGCAATGACTTGCAGCCGGAGGTGACAATTCCGACGCCAGACAAAAAATATACTTGCGATTTTTCTTTCGCCAATAGTTGTCGCCAAATTAATATTTTTTGCGCCAAATTTATTATTTCTTCGCATTTTGCGACAATGGCGATCGGTAGCGCGAACCCTGCTATATAAAAATGTCTGTGCAGGACCAAATGTAACAGCCTGTGCATGAGACTTCCAACAATGTGGCATTTGACAAGTGTAGACTCAGATGAGCCTCTGCAGCCCCCTTTTAAGCTTAGAAACTCCATATGGTGTTCAGTCAGTAGCTTAACAATCATAGAATACTCAAGTGACTAGCAAAGGCTCTGATCAGACTGCGCGTTTGCGCAGGCTGATCTGAGGCTTTGCTGGTCGCACATACCACATTGTTGGAAATCTCATGCACTGGCTCATATTTATTATACAATTAATGTATACAAAAGTATATTGCTGTAGCCTGCAGGCTTTCCACATCACTTATGATCTAGTTTGGCAAGACACCTCAATACTGAACAGTGCATGAACAGCCTGCGGACTCAGGATTAATTTGCTCAGAAGTTAAGTCTTACACCTGTAGGTATTTACTGCAAAATTTAGGCCTTACCAAATCTCTGACCACAGTGACTAGACTGCAACCATTCAGTATGCTGGTCTAAGTAACTTTGTTTGTTTGATTTGATTCTTTACGTCCCATCAACAATCTTTCAGTTAAACAGGGACAGGTCTTCCTGGGTTAAAACCAGTACTAAGCTAGGATAAATGTGTCTTGCTCAAGGACCACAACGCAGTGACGCCGGTGAGGCTCGAACCCACTGCCTCTCGGCCTCGAGTCAAGCACTCTACAACTGAGCCACTGCGCTCACCACTACAGGCGTCCAGTTAAAAGTGTAATGGAAATATATTTTTCTTATTTCTCAACCAAAAACATATGTTGTGGGTACTCAAAAGAACAGTCTGATTATGAGACGGTTCTTTCTGAACACCAAAACACATGTATAAATTGATGGGTAAAAACATTTTCAATTTTACACTAAAAAATTTCCTTATCTGGACAAATGGTTACTTTACACACAGGGCCAGTTAAGCAAAAATAATTCTAGTAAAATTGCAAATATTTTCTTATCCATCAGTTTAAACATGTGTTTTGGGTGCTCAAAAGACCGTCTCATCGAGACGGTTCTTTTGAGTACCCACAACATATGTTAAGGTTGAGGAATAAGAAAATTAATTTTCAGTTATGCACTCTTATCTGGAGGCCTGTTACAGCTAACCACCAGAAAAGATGGGCTAATGACTTTTTTCTTCCTCTCAACCAAAACTTATGTAATGTGGTTACTCAAAAGAACTGTCTCAATGAGATGGTTCTTTAGAGCACCCAAATCAGGTGTTAAGACTGGCAGATAAGAACACATGTTAAAAACTTTACAGGCAACAGTTTTACTTATCTGGAATAATGCATGATACAACAAAAAAATTTTAACGTAAAATTGTAAATATTTCCTTACCCATCAGTTTTTACATATGTTTTGGGTGCCCAAAAGAACCGTCTCATTGAGACGGTTCTTTTGAGTACCCACAACATATGTTTTGGTTTAGAAAAAGAAAATAGAATTTTTGGTACACACTCTTAACTAAAGGCCTGATGAAAACACTGTTGATTTTTCTATGCCCCACTTCAGATAGATTATTAATCATTCAATGAAGAAATGTGAACTTAAATGGGTCATACTATCTGTCAGATTTTAATCTAAATCAACCTACATAACTGTAAGCTCCCATTTGAGAACAATATTTTGACTGGGTCTAAAATTACACAACCTTTGTTTAAACAGGTGTCTAAACATATATATGATTTAAGACAGAAACAAGACCAGACTTCAAAAAAATATATAACAAGACTGCAAAAGCTTAATTATTTCAAACACCAGGCTGCCCAATCATTTAATATCATTCCCAAGATTCTAATAATCCTGGGATCCTGGGCTCGCAAAAAAGTAAATTATGTATTATTTACATTATGCAACTTCCACATTGATGAAAATTGTTCCACTTCGGTAAGAGGTGTTTGCAAAAATTAAATGATTGCAAATCATACTGTTACCCACTTTATACCACCCTTACCAACTTTAGCACGAAATATATCGTGATGTGCAATGTCTACACTGATGTAGGTGGCATAAAATAGTTATACCATGTTTGTTCACCTGTACGTAAGATAATCCACTCGCTAAAGCTCGTGGATTATCTCCACGTACAGGCGGACAACCCATGGTATAACTATTACGTATGCATTTATCTGCATGACAGCAGGGAAATTTTAGAATTTTGTGCAAAAATCATTTGTAACTTACAGCAGGGTTTTTCTACACAACCTAGAGAGACCCTGATGGTGATCGAGTAGCTGGTATAATGAGCAGATATTAGTCTCACCCCCCCCCCCCTGCAGTGCCAGGTTAGTGATATTACACATATATTCTCATAACTAGCTGGCTCCGCTATAATTAAGAACATCTAGATCCAAATACTGCAAATCCAGATGTGCTGCACCCCCTGCGTTCAGGGTCTAGATGTGTAAGTCAGTGACCTATTCATGTATTAGAGTAAAAAAAGTCCTTTTTAGCACTTTTACATAAATCTCAACACTTGTCATGCTGACCCCAGATTTACCCTTTTTTTGAAAACACTGCAGATCCAGATCAGCTAGCTTCAGACGAAGCCATCCCGGGAAGCCATCTGAACATGATCCGCACTTACCATAGTCTAGAAAAGGTTATAGAAACGATTTAAAAATACGTGTAGTATGGTCTTTAAATTCCCCTCCACAGCTCTTTCTTTCTTTTTCTTTCTCTTAATACTGGCACGATCAAATTTTGATCATTACGCCAGGGAGTGCAATTTTGGAATTTTGAAGAAAAAACAAAAACAAAACAAAAAAACAAAAACAAAACAAAAAACAAAAAAAATCTTTCGGCTGTGTTTTTAACTAAATGAGGAGTGCCCTAAACTCCTCAGCAGTCTGGGAATTGACCGCCGAAGGAGAAAGACTATTCCACTGTGGTATAGTCCGGGGGAAAAAAGAGTTCTTCAGGGCATCACTGTATGTCTGGTATCTACAATATTGGGCACTGTGTGATGACCTGGTAGATTTCAAACTGCGAGCAGGGGTCAGGTACTTGTCTTTTTCTATAGACACAGCACCAGAATGTATCTTATGAAAGAGAAGCAGGGAGGACTGATCCCTACGGGCCTCAAGAGATGGCCACTCAAGCTCATCAAGCATCTCGCCGACACTACTTGTGTTACGCCATCTCCTGCAGGTCCAACGGGCTGCTGTCCTCTGAACTTTCTCTACCTGATTAATCTGAAGTTTTGAGTAAGGGCTCCAAATGGGTGCTGCATACTCTAGTTTAGGCCGAACCAAAGTTTTGTATGCAACTTCCTTAGTACTCCGAGGTGCAAAAGCCAAATTCCTGCGAAGGAAACCAAGTGTCTTAGTTGCTTTGGAAGAAATTTCTGAAATGTGTTGACCCCAATCCATATTATCAGAGATGGTTATGCCAAGGTATTTTGCTGACTGAACGTTTTCCAAAGTTTGGTTGTGAAGGGAGTAATCAAAGAGAATCTGTTTGTGATGCTGATGCCGAGTCACTCTCATAGAGTGACATTTGGCTACATTGAACTTCATTTGCCAATCGGCTTCCCATTGTCCTAAGCTAGTGAGGTCTTCCTGCAGTATAAAACAATCTTGAATCGAATGAATGTTTTTATACAGGACACAGTCGTCCGCGAACAGGCGAACAGAAGACCTGATGTTATCCAGCAGGTCGTTTATAAAAATAAGGAACAGGATCGGCCCTAAAACTGATCCTTGGGGTACACCGGATAACACTGGGACTGGATCTGAGGCTTGATCATCTAATACTACTTTTTGAGCGGTCCATAGAAAGACCAAAACGCACCAAAACACCAAAACGCACAGGTATTTACCAAAACGCACTATGATTATTGGATTTTTCTATATAGGGTATGAAACAGTATAGTGTTTAATGATAATAGGGATTAAGATTGAGGGGGGGGGGGGGGGGGGTATTGAAATATCAAACAAAAATATCGCAGTTTGATTTTAATTATGGGACTGAGTAAAGTCACCTGCCGCTATCATTTAAAGTTAAAAAATAATGTGCCTGTCAATAAGTGTAATGATAACTTTGAAATAGATTGGTCATTATTGTTCAAACGACCGCTAATACGTGTCCGTGCGTTTTTCGATTAATGTCTTTGTTGCTATGCCAGTTCAATGTTGCACTGCGTTAACCAGAACGCACTTCGCCCTAAACATTTACCAAAACGCATTACAAAAATGATTTAAGTGCATCATGTGTGCATTATCCAAAGCCCAAAATGATTACCCCAGTATCAATGTTCAACATAAAAAGGGTCACGTTCCTAAACTCATACACATGTTCATAAAAATCCAATAATCGTAGTGCGTTTTGGTAAATACCTGTGCGTTTTGGTGTTTTGGTGCGTTTTGGTCTTTCTACGGACCCCTTTTTGAGTGCGCCCAGAGAGCCACGAGTTGATCCACTTGTGGGTGGACCCTCTTATCCCATAATAGTCCAATTTGTGTAATAGCCTCCTGTGTGGTACCTTATCAAAGGCCTTTGCGAAATCCATTATGATCAAATCTGTCTGCTTGTGTCCACGATTCACAGCGCCATTCAGGTTGCTGATGATATCGTGCACAAACTGGACCAACTGGGTCTCGCAGGACCTCTGACTTCGGAAACCATGCTGACAGTCAGCAAGTATGCTATCTAAGGCTAAGTGCTTGTTGATGTTACTGACTAATATATGCTCTAGGGTTTTGCAGCAGATGCATGTGAGCGACACCGGTCTGTAATTAGCAGCGTCATATTTTTCACCTTTTTTAAAGACGTACTACATATATCCCCCCCCCCCCCCCCACCACCACCACCACCACCACCACCACTCGCACACACACCGTCATACGCGCACACCCCTTGAAACCTGTACGTCGCATAGCGTGATAGCTTGCGTAAACATTGATAGATTTGATTTTTATATGGGTAAATAAATGCTTCACTTACCTTAATCGGTAAGGTTCCAACCTCATCAACTATTTTCAATACACATTCCTGCTCGTGCTGAATATTTTTACACGCTGAGACAAATTGACAATAGACAGCAAGAAATGGGCGCGGTGGCATGGCGATTGCGAAGTTGTGATTGGCCAAACGTATATATCGATCGAATGATTGACAATCAGTATGTGTACTGTCCCGTTTCATTACACACCGACACTGAAGCGATAAAGCAAAACGTGGACTAGATTATCTAGTATCGTCTGTCACAAATCACGCATAAGAACTCAGCGCATTATAGCCTAGTTGAATATTCGACCAAACCTCAAGCAAGTTCCTTCAGAAAAGGTTTTTAGATTTTCTTTAGGCTAACTATGTCCTGAATAGATTAACAGAAAAAGTCCTCAAAAAGCGCAGCCGAAAAAAATGCATTTTTTTTTTTTTTTGGGGGGGGGGGGGGGGGGGGGGGCTAAAAAGGGACATTTCGTGATAAAATGATAGTTTTGTGTTTGATATGATTCTCTAGCAATATGTTTTCACTTTAATATTTTGAACTTAATTTCATGAAATATTTTAAATCGCTATAGATCTATGCATTTTTATTGTGTGTGTGGGGGGGGGGGGGGGGCAAAACTTGCAAAAAACTAAAAAAAAATGTCAAAAAATTGATTATTCCGTTTTAATTCTACATCTACTTCTTTGCATTAACATCAATTCTCTGTAATTACTGAACCTGTTATAATAGAGGTTGTTCACGCTTGGTCTCAGAATTTATTAAATTTGCTGACAATGAATCTTTCTTGGGAAAACCAAAAAAATAATGCTAGTTCACTCATTTGTCTTTCCATTGCCATGGCAATGGCTTCCAAATATTTTGGCCAAAAATCAGCCAGCATTACCAAAAAATCTCGTAATTTCACTGCAGAACTGCCATTTATATTGCCTTTCTTTCACATTTTTTTCATTTTGTCTTGCAATTCAAACTTTAACTTATCTAAATCATACCTCATATCACCCAGACTGAATAGTTTTTGTTGACTAAATTAACACTGAAGGTGGGTTTGGCAACACAACCCCGAATTATGTCGGTTTTTTTTTTGCTTTTTTTTGACAGCTTTTACCATTAAGCCTAGGACAGCTGGACAAATTATACGACTAACATCAAAATCAATATAACCACATCTTTCAAAAATTAGAATAATATTTTTGGGAAGTTACCATCTTCTGTGTGATACCATGGAAACAAGAGGTACACCATTCCAAAATGCATTTTTTGAATTTAGCAAATATTTATGAAAAATGAAATTCACACAACTGCCAGACTGTAAGACTGAACAAAAGAAAGTTTAATGCTAAAATATCTCTGCTAATAACTAAAAAAAAATATTATCATAGGCCCAAATGGGGGTTTGATTTTGGTCATTTTACGGACGCAAGGGGGGGGGGGGGGCACAAATTAAGAAATTATTTGAAAAAAGTCAAAGCTCTCTTACAAATTAAAATTAACTTTATCAAAGTTGTTTTGAAAAGTCATATCTACATTATAGAATTTCAATTAATGTATAAAAGCAGTACGAAATCTCATGAAGGGCTCCCTAAGGGGCTCAAAATGGACTGAAAAGGGCAAAATTTCTATGAAATCTAAAGAAATCAATGAAAGAAGACCAGCTTTGTTCTGTAATAAGTGCATAACTGTAACATAGAATCAATAAAAGTGTAATGCAACCATTCTCTGCCAATATCTATAAAATTATTATCAGAGGCCTCAATGGGGGGTTGACTTTGGTCATTTAAGGGGCGCAAGGGGTGCAGGGAGGAGGGGCAAAAATTAAGAAATTATTTGAAAAAGGTCAAAGCTCTCTTATAAATAAAAATTAAGTGTATCAAAGTAAGTAAGGGTGCAAAGATCAGGAATCGATACAATCAAGTACCACACCTGACCCAGGATACCAGTTGGAAAGTGACAAACCCACAGCAGACACCACAAACGAGAGCCAAGAGGTCAGCCCTTTCCCAGCAGGTGACCACAAAGTTGTTTTGAAAGGTTGTATCTCCATTATACAATTGTAGTTAAAAATAAAAGCAATTGGTGATCTCATGAAGAGCCCTTTAAGCAGCTCAAAAGGGAATAAAACGGTCGAAATTTCAATGAAATCTAAGCAAATCAATGAAATTAGACCAGCTTTGTACTATAATAAATGCAAACCTGTAACTGTAACGCTGAACCAATTAAAGAGTAATGCTATCATTTTTCTGCAAATATATATAAACCAATTATCAGAGACCCGAATGGGGTTTTGATTTCGGTAAATTTAGGGGTGCAAGGGGGTGGGGGGGGGGGCAAATTTTTTTGAAAAAGTCAGAGCTCTCTTACAATGTAAAATTAATTTTATCAAAGTTGTTTTGGAAAGTCATATCTGCATTATACAATTGTAGTAAAATAATAAAAAAAAAGTTGGTAATCTCCTGAGGGGCTCCCTTAGGGGCTCAAAACGGATTAAAAAGGGTGAAATTTCTATGAAATCTAAGGAAATGAATGAAATTTTGAACAGCTTTGTACTATAATAAGTGCAAACCTGTAGCTGTAACGCTGAACCAATTAAAGAGTAATGCTATCATTTTTCTGCAAATATATATAAACCAATAATCAGAGGCCCGAATGGGGGTTTGATTTCGGTTATTTTATGGGTGCAAGGGGGGGGGGAATTATTTGAAAAGTCAGAGCTCTCTTACAATGTGAAATTTATTTTATCAAAGTTGTTTTGAAAAGTCATATCTGCATTATACAATTGTAGTAAAATAATATAAAAAAAAGTTGGTAATCTCATGAGGGCTCCCTTAGGGGCTCAAAATGGATTAAAAAGGGTGAAATTTCTATGAAATCAAAGGAAATGAATGAAATTTTGAACAGCTTTGAACTATAATATGTGCAAACCTGTAGCTGTAACGCTGAACCAATTAAAGAGTAATGCTATCATTTTTCTGCAAATATATATTAACCAATTATCAGAGGCCTGAATGGGAGTTTGATTTCGGTTATTTTATGGGTGCAAGGGGGGGGGGGGTCAAAAATTTTGAAAAAAAGTCAAAGCTCTCTTACAATGTAAAATTAATTTTATCAAAGTTGTTTTGAAAAATATATCTACATTATACAATTGTAGTAAAATGATAAAAAAAAAGTTGGTAATCTCATGAGGGGCTCAAAACCGATTAAAAAGGGCAAAATTTCTATGAAATCTAAGGAAATGAATGAAATTTGACCAGCTTTGGTTTGGTTTAAACAATATTTTATTCAGATAATTTGCATGTAGACAAATATATACAATGTTAACATATTCAGGATCTGACAGTAAGCTTTAAGCTTGTATGTTAGTCATTTCCTGACACAAAATGTATATACAACATATGTGAATAGTATAGAAACATTACAGAGAATGATCAACTAGCGCTACAGGTAGAATATGTAAAGAAAACAAATGAGAAAGATATATATTTAAGGAAAACAAGAGAGAGAGAGAGAGAGAGAGAGAGAGAGAGAGAGAGAGAGAGAAAGAGAGAGAGAGAGAGAGAAAGAGAGAGAGGGCGATGAGAGGGCGATGAGAGGGAGATGGAGAGTTATTAAACTGTGTATTTATTTGCACAACATTAGTTGGAAATCGTTAGAGTGGGTGCAAGAGAGTCTTTTTAATATTTGAAATGGGAAAGATAGAGTTATGAAAGTTGAAAGGAAGAAGAAAAAAAGTATGTTGACCGCATTCCTTCAGTGCACTTTGGAAGATAGACAAGGTTTAACGAGACTAAACATCATAGCTCAGGCCTGGACAAGTATAGTACACTGGTTTACAAGTATAAAGTCTAGTGGGCCTATTGTTCAAATCTTTTTGACTTAATTATAAAATCTTGGACTTTAAGAAATAGTGATACATTTTCATCATTTGTAAACTCTGGTTTGCCGCAAAGGAGCTCATGCATAGTGTGGTTTCTAAGGACATCACTCAGATACCTTTCAAGTACTGCTGTTAATTGAGGACAAATATAGAAGAAATCGTATGCGCTCTCAAAACCACCACATGAGCAAGACGGGCTAGGTATTATATGTTTACAATAGAGATCGCATTTAGTGAGCTACATTGCATACGTAATCTTGCATGGAGAATTTACCCTTTTCTTGAACCAGCTGTGTAATATTTAGGGGGTGCATGATTCCTTGTTTCTCTATTGAGTTGGTATTTAAAAGACGCTACAGAGCTGGCATCTTTTATTTCTTGTGCTAAGTTATTCCATTCTCTTATTGTTGAGGGATAAAACGAGTTATAAAACAATTTTATATTAGTATGAATGGTGAGAATATCGTTTGAATTCCTAAGTCTATAAGGATTACCATCCCGAACAAGAGGGGGTACAAATTCCTGCAAGTAATTCGGTGTAAGGTTATTTATGATTTTATAAAATATCACGAGCTTATGTTTGGTGCGACGTTCTTGCAATGAATATATTCAGGATCTGACATAACGGTGTAACTCTTGTTTCCATGGTAACACATAGAAGGTGGTAACTACTCAAAAATTATTCTATTTTTAGGAGATGGGGTCATTCAAACCCCCATTTAGGCCTCTGTTAATACTTTTGTAGATATTGGCAGAGCAATGGTATTATTAAACTTTCTTCTGTTAATTCTTACAGTCTGGCAGTTATGCGAATTTCACACTTCATAAATATTTGTTAAATTCAAAACATGCATTTTGGAACGGTGTAAGTCTTGTTTCCATGGTAACACATAGAAGGTGGTAACTTCCCAAAAATTATTCTATTGTTAGGAGATGGGGTAAAATGGATTTTCATGTAAGTCATAATAATAATGTGTCCAGCTGTCCACAGCTTAATGATATAAGCTGTCAAAAAGTGTGAAAAACGACAAATTTCGAGGTTGTGTTGCCCCACCCACCTTTCATAAAGAACTTTGATCTGATAAAGACCAGAAATTCTTTCAACATTATTTTTCTGGTATTTACCAAGAGCAATCTTCCAATAAGTAAATGGCTTCTTAATAGCTAACACAGCCCAAAGTTCACCAAATTTCGTTGATTTTCTGACAAATTTTAGCCAAAATTATTGACCCCGTTACCATGGCAATGGATATGAAAATGGAGGAATGATACATGATTTACGTGTTTTGCATGAAAACAAACAATCATAGAAAGTTTCATCAAAATCTTAGACTATGCGTGAACAACTATAGGTTCGATGGTTACAGAAATTTGGTGTTAAACTGTCAAACTTGACATTACTTTAATGGTGCATAAGGAAGAAACTAAAGAGAAAAAAGTAAATTGAGAAGTATAGAAGCAATCAGATAAGGAGAATGCAATTAAGTCAAAAGGAAGAAGTACTAGAAAGTTGTACCCAGTGTGACCAATCCACCTTCCCTGGGGGTACCTGGGCACCAGGCCTGACGGCACATCATAGCACTCCTCATTTAGGTTTACTTCATGGCCAGACGGAAATCTCTATTTAGAAGGTAAGGCTCCCCAACTCTCATTTGAATTATACCGAAGAGGGAGCCTCAGCAGCAGCTGCTGGCAATCTGCTCCATACAGAGATGGTTCTGAGAAAGAAACTGAATTTGAAACAGTCGGTAGATGTCATTGTCTAAGCAAGGAAGCATTTTTCAAATACTGACCTGTCAGATTTGAGCATTGTGGGTACAAGTGACATATTTGTTTACCGAATACGTCACCAAATCATGTGACCTATACGATTAGTCGATTCAAACTTGTTATCTATCTGCGTCATAACGTGTCAGTGAAACCACTTTTTGACCCAAAAATGTTTTAGTGTAGAAAATCTTATCATTGTTTCACTAAGTATTGTAATACCAATCATTGTTATTGGTTAACTACCAAAGGTTACTTGATGTCTCCATAAACGAATTATTTATAGCCATTCAGTGGTTGTTACTTTTCTAACGTAGTGTTTCAGGCAATACACACCGCATATTGACACAAATCCGACTTTTCAGTCGTGATGTGCCTTAGCAGACAGTTCGATTCTTTAGTATCGCACCTGCACAAGACAAAGGGTAGATGTGGGGTACTGTTGGAACTTGAAGGAGTGTGCTGCTCTTGTCTACTTGTTGACTGGTATCAAGTATCTGGAGTGTGGTATGACTATTAGCCTCAGATCAGAGTTCTCACTAGGATTTTGAAAACAGGATTCATAGAATCCATCCCTGTAAAAAGTTGGAGTCAAAATTGAAAAATTGGAGTTTGACCTTAAAAAGTTGGAGTTTTTAGTTTCAGCCGAAATATGAAGTTTTATTTACAGATGTAATGTCTTTTATCCTGCAAAATGGCAATTTCAAAATCCTTGTGAGGACTAGCTGTGAAATTTTTCATATTTCAAAATTTCATGTATCATGAAACACATATTTTTATGTTTGGCCTTAAAATTGAAAAGCTTATACTATTCAAGTGCGGATCCAGAGGGGGGGGAGGGACAGGGGGTCCGGACCCTCCCCCCGGAAAATCACAAGTTAAATGGGTTTCTATAGGGAATAAGCAATTGGACCCCCCCCCCCCCCTGGAAAAAGTTGGACGCCCCCTGGAAAATGTTGGACCCCCTCTGGAACCTTGAAAAATGATAGCTGTTTTATTCATTTACAAGCAGACAGACAGACGAACGGACAGACGGATGATGTATTATACTAGATCTTAGACGAGTCCAATCATTTAATTATTTGCATGCAAGTGCTTTTTGCGCACCTACTCTACGGCGATTGTTCCAAAATTAAGATGATTATTTTGATTTCCTACCTACGTGCGAGACGATTTCAATGGTTTAAAATGAACGGATTTTCTTGCTGAATGTCATTTGTTTAAGAATAGTTTATTCGGGGGAAAAAACACCGATAATTGATTGCATCACTCATTTGTTGCTAATGACGCTTCACTCGGAAGGTTGCCTTATCGGACGTTATCCTATTTGGTTTACCGATGTCTTCAGCAAATCTTATTTTTATTTTATCAACCATCTGTGGAACTCGAGCTGTGGAAGCGATTTCATGTGTTCAAAAAAGTAAGAAACATTTCAAGATTTGATTGAGACAGACAGTCACGAATGCGCGACTATCATTTGTCTTTACACGCACTCGGAAAAGTTAAAACCAATCGACCACGTGATTCTCAAATTTGCATATGCGTAATTATTGTCCTGTCAATAAAGACGCAGTCGCTGTGCGACGTTCTGATTGGCCGAGAGCTAAATGAGATCACGCCTACTGCTAACCAACGACTGGACCCCCGGGCATCGGATTAGCGGCGATCTTCTGATCTTTTGTGGCGGAAGCCAAATTTGGACTACCGCTGTCGTCTTCAGGTGTTTTTAAAGAAAGAGTTTGAGACGCGTCAGCAGAAAAAAAAAATGGCGTAAATTAGAATCCCCAGCAGGAAAAGTACGCGTACAAAACCAAAAGTTGGCGTAAAAATACGCCTGATTCGGCGTTTCCGAGAACTCTGCTCAGATTGTGCACGATTTTGTAGAAGACAGTAAGTTGCAGCTTTGTTCTTCTGGATTTGTGTGTCTCCCATCCAAGGTAGTCCAACATATACATCTACTGCTCGCATTTCTGTATCTTTAACAAACCGGGCTGCCCTACACTGCACCATCTCCACTTGGTATTTCTGGTCTCTTTGATGAGGGTTCCAGACCGTGCAGCAGTAGTCGATGTACGATCTGACCATGGACATGTAAGCTTGAGCCTTGGTTTCTTCGCTGGCCTTTCGTAGATTACGTCATAGAAATCTGAGCATGCTGTTTGCCTTGTTTGTAACTCTGCGTACATGCTGATTCCAAGATAGATTATGTTGCAGGTCTATACCAAGGTACTTGGATGTAGCTTCCTCTGCTAAGACTGTGCCTTTGAGTCTGTAGCTGAATGTCATGGGTGATTTAGCTCAGGGAACACGTAACACATTACATATCTTAGGGTGAAAGTCCATTCCCAACTTCCGTTCCCATGCTGCAAGTGTGTCAAGGTCCTCTTGGAGAATAAGTTGGTCTTGGTTAATATAAAGCAATATAAGCTCGCGTAGAATATTTCCTAAAATGTATTATCATTTTCATTATAAAGATTGCAAGATGTAAACTGAGCAAACCAACATCTAGTACCATTTAAGGGTTGAAAGAGGGGGCACAGTCCCGAACGTTTGTACATAGTGAAAAAGAGATTTTTAAGCTTAAGCATGTATTTATCAAACTTGTTTCTCTTTTTCTTTAAATAGCTCAACAGTCTTGAGATGCGAATATAATGCTTAAATATGATACATACAAATTATTTTGATGATTCGTTATGTAATGATTCTTTTTATTTGTTTACTTGTTGTTTTAATTGGGTGGAGGTGGAAATCATGTAACACTAGAAAAAACAAATTAAACTGTGGGCTAGATAGTCAATTCTATACATCCCACTCACCCTAGTGATCCGACAGACACACACTATATTTAAGGGCAATCGTTTCTGCGTAGAATGATTGATGTTTACATGCTGTAACTGTTGGTTTGAGCAACCCATAGCCTGTTACATACGTTACCCAATTGAAAGTGTAAAACACTCCTGACAGTTTGGAGTACATGTATAACTCAAAGCAGTTATATTAGACTTTATCTTATTAAAAGTATGTATATATTCTGTGCGTTTAGCATGTTGGCTACAAATGCAGCCCTTTAGAAAATCAGTTTACCCTCCATTTGCGTGGTGTACGTTACATAATTAACATTTCCTCTAAATGTTCAATGTTGGTTTACGTCATTTGCTTTTGATTATATATTTTGTAGCATTTGAAATATTTGTCAAATGAAGTGATAAGATAAATAATTTGTTATGTTTTGTTTTTAAATATAGTTTTGGGTACTGTCATTATCAGTGGTCTGTAATAAGCTAATTAACACCCCTTATCCCAATAATAGATGGTACAATTTATAAGGCAAACCATTATAACCTACTAGATGTTTTGCATTTATGCTGGGTTTTCTCTAAGTATGATCAGGTTCTGCAAATTGCAACACTTTCACCCATTGTTATGGGGTAGAGGACTCAATACTCAATATAATAAATGTAACTTATGTTACATAGCATAAATCAAGAATCAGGACATATAAAATTCCTGATCCAATATGACTTTGCTCAACACATCTAGGGAGATCTGAAATCATAGTCTATCCTTAGAATAGTCATTTCTGTGTTGAATAAAATATTTTTTTCTGCTGGAGTTATGTAGTAATGACTGTTACAACTCATTGCCTGTAGTCAATATTACATCTCTATATAGATGGGGCTACAATTAATTTCTTTACCCTGAAATGACCAGTGAATTTTTGCCAAGATCCTATCAAAATTTAAAACAAAAGTCATAGTATTCTTACCTTATTATTAATGGTTTTATATTTCATGTCTGTTACATGTATGTAACAGATTGCCTTTTAATTGATTTCTAAAAAGAAAGAGTTTTCTTGCCATTTAGATATTACCACCCCTATCCATCCTAAAGAAATGTGCATTCTTATCCTACCTTAAATAGCTATTGTTGGTTGTTACGCCCAGGTATGCTTTGCAAGCCTAGGAGCAACAAGAAAGTAATATAAATCAAAAGATCTGAGCTTCAATGAGCCCAAATGAGCTATAAATGATTTTTCCCAATTAAGACAGAGCTATCTGCTCCAAACAATGATTGAGTCACCTACTTGGTGTTTAATAATAAAACCATTCAATGTGGTCAACAACAGATTATGAGATGAGCCAAAGTTGACAATAACTATAATCAAAGCAGTCCAAGTAGTAAAATGTAAACCCTTGATCAATTATATATATAGCGAGCCACAGTGAGCACAAAAGTACTATCAGAGTAATATTTGAGCAGCTCAAATTGACCTATTCAAAATAACCTTAACAACCTTGTTATTTGAGCCCAAACACTACAAAAGTACAACACTATGAAAAATACTGCAAGAGCAGTCAAAATCCTATAGAGGAAAATAAGTATAAATACGCTGTCAAAGCAGCTAGCCGTTGGAATAACCAAAGCTAAATAAGTATTATACTGTGTTGTACAACAATTACCGGAGTGACAACACTGCCGGAGCAATCACAAGGTTATATATATATATATAACAGGCTGTCACAGTGTGAGCAGCCACAAAGTTGTCTTGTAAACAAATGAGCTAGAGTGAGCCAGGTCTCCCAATTGCCTTATACAGGATTCATGAGAGGCCTAGACACTAAATATATTTGCTCTTGTCTGTCAAATAGCCTTCTAAGACAATGAGCTGAAATGAGCTAGATCTCTAAGGCTCAGCCACTATATACTATGGTAAATACACTGCAAAGCTCGGTAGACATGTTTCAGTCAACTCCTCACTCTGTAGGTAAATTACCAGTATATTATATTTTCTTATCTGTCCAATCTGTTTAGCCTCCCAATTGATCTTATTAAGACCTTTTGGTTTAGCAGTCATAAGCCAACTGACCAAATGCACTCCTATCAATGCTTTATATATGGGCAAGTTCATTTCAAGGGTTATTCCATTAAACAAATATCTGATTGGCTGATAATTAACTCTCCTGTCTGCTGATTGGATAAAAATGGTAATCATTGATTGGTCAACACCTGGCTTCTGATTGGATGTAAAGGGTAATCACTGATTGGACTAACAAGAGGTAATTTCAATCCTATTTTATGATCTAAGCTTGAACATCAATATATATATAAATACACCAAATAATTAGTGTGTCTAGATATGACAGAGAGCAAAACAAATGCTAGGGGAGAAAATATATATATGTATAATGGTCGTACATAACACCTCCCCCCTTAAAGAAAAAGAAATATTTTACAAAAAGAATTCTTTTACAAATGTACTGTAGTACAGTGCTGTACTATGTTATTCTTGAAAGAGCGTCAGCCACAACATTCTCTCTGCCTTTGATGTGTCTGACATCAAGGTTATACTCCTGTAATAGGAGAGTCCACCGTAACAATCTCTGATTTTTGTTCTTCATTTTCCTTAAAAATGTGAGCGGATTGTGATCAGTATAAACTGTCACAAGAGAAGATGAAGAAGAGATGTACACTTCAAAATGTTGAATGGACAGAATCAAAGCGAGACACTCTTTTTCTATAGTGGAGTAGTTTTTCTGACATTTGCTGAATTTCTTAGAGAAATAACAAACAGGGTGGTCTACCCCACTTTCATCTTCTTGTAAGAGAACGCCTCCTGCTCCTACATCACCAGCATCAACAGCTAGTTTAAAAGGTTTCTGAAAGTCTGGAGCAGCGAGCACTGGTTCACTCTTTAGAATGGCCTTTAATTTATCAAAAGCCTCTTGACAACTTTGTGTCCAGACAAATTTGATATTCTATTTCAAAAGGTTTGTAAGAGGAGCAGATATAGTAGAAAAGTTACTGCAGAATTTTCTGTAGTAACCTGCAATGCCTAAGAATCGCATGAGCTCCTTTTTACTTGTAGGTATAGGAAAATCAGATATGGTTTGAACCTTAGCTGATACAGGTTTAACTTGTCCTTGTCCAACTACATGGCCAAGAAATGTCAATGTGCCATGACAAAATTCACTTTTGACTAAGTTTATTGTTAACCTGTACTCTGTGAGTCTGTCAAAGAACTCTTTTATGGTTCCAATGTGATTTTCCCAAAAGTCACTGTAGATGATCACATCATCTATGTAAGCCCCAATCCCATCCATTCCAGCAATCAAACTGTTAATCAACCTCTGGAATGTGGCTGGAGAATTTTTCATACCAAAGGGTATAACCTTGTATCTGAATAGCCCATCTGGTGTCACAAAGGCTGATACTTCTTTGGCATTATCTGTCAAGGGAATTTGCCAGAATCCCTTTAATAAATCAAACTTTGTGACGTATTTGGCTTTTCCAATCTTGTCAATACAGTCATCTATTCTTGGAATGGGAAAAGAGTCTGTTTTTGTTACACCATTTACTTTTCTGTAATCAGTGCACAATCCATATGTACCATCAGGTTTGGGTACAAGAATACATGGTGATGACCAGTCACTGTTGCTGGGCTCAATGAAGTCATTCTCCAGCAAATATTGAATTTCTTCCTTTAAACACTCTTTCTTGACTGGACTCATTCTATAAGGATGTTGTTTTATTGGCATTGAGTCACCAATGTCAACATCATGAAATATTTTGTCTGTCTTAGAAGGGACATCAGGAAACAAGTGTTTGTAATCAACTATGAGCTGTGCCAATTGGTCACGCTCTTCAGGTTTTAAATGACCCAACTTTGAATCCAAGTTATTCAAGATATCTGAATTATTCAACCTTGGCGAGCTCAGCATTTCGCTATTTATTCGAACGTCAGGGTCATTTAGATTCTCTATGGAATCTTCAGAAATGAGTTGCTCATTTTCAGCATCTCGGAATGAAACAGGTGTTACCAAACCCACAGACCATTCCAGAGAGCTATCTCTATTAACATATTTCTTCAGCATGTTAATATGGCACAACTGCTTGCTTTTCCGCCTCTCTGGAGTGTGTACAATATAATTCACATCACTTATCTTTCTAGCCACAGTGTAGGGACCAAAATATCTGGCCTGTAAAGGCCTGCCAGGAACAGGCAGAAGAGCTAGAACCTGCTCTCCTTCTTTAAAATTTCTATCAACAGTATTTTTGTCATATCTAGCCTTCATCTTTGCCTGGGAAGAGCGGAGGTTCTTTTGAGCTAGCTCACACGCAGTTGAAAGTTTGAGCTTGAAGTCAGATACATATCTGAGAAGATTGGTTGGAACTTGTTCATCAGAGAGAAGCTTTTCTTTCATGAGTTTGAGAGGACCTCTAACTGAATGTCCAAAAACAAGCTCGAAAGGACTGAATCCAAGAGATTCTTGCACTGATTCTCTAGAAGCGAAGAGCAATAGATGGATTCCCTCATCCCAGTGTTTTTCTGTTTGAAAACAGTATGTCCTTATCATATTTTTGAGCGTCTGGTGAAACCTCTCTAAAGCACCTTGGCTTTCAGGGTGGTACGCAGACGATTTGTACTGCTCAATGTTTAGCTCACTCATAACTTGTTGAAAGAGGCCAGACATGAAGTTTGAGCCTTGGTCAGACTGAATGGATTTTGGTAATCCAACTAAAGTAAAGAACTTTATTAGAGCTCTTACAATGGTCTTTGCCTTAATGTTCCTTAAAGGAATTGCCTCTGGAAACCTAGTAGAGGCACACATTATAGTGAGCAGAAACTCATTTCCAGACTTAGTTTTTGGTAATGGGCCTACACAATCGATTATGACCCTACTAAAAGGTTCTTCAAAGGCTGGTATTGGGTGCAAAGGAGCACGGGGAATCTTCTGATTTGGTTTCCCTACCATTTGACAGGTATGACATGACCTGCAAAAGTTTGAAACATCTGTTTTTATGAGGGGCCAAAAGAAATGATTCAATATCTTGTTGTAAGTTTTGCTTACCCCAAGATGACCAGCTAGAGGAGTCTCATGAGCCATAGACAGAACTCCATTGCGATATGATCTTGGCAATACAACTTGGTGTTTAACAGCCCACTCTGCATCTGAAGGAACATCTGGTGGTCTCCATTTGCGCATGAGAACACCATTCTTTTTGTGATAGCAACAGGGGACAGAAGATACCTCATCTTCTGACACCGTGTTTTGGAGCAAAGATGAGAGAGTAGAGTCCTTTTGCTGCTCCAAGATCAAAGTCTTTGTTGAAAGATCTTGTTTATTTGAAACATGAACGTTTGGCTCAATTAAATCCTTATCTTGAGTCAAAAGAGCATTTTGATCAATGTCCTGTTCTTCAGGAAGACAAACTCTTGATGTTTGTTGATCACTCTCTTTATACATACTTGATAAGAAAGTGTCATTAAGATCATAAATGTAGTCAGAGTTAGTAGGTTTTCCTACCTGAGCATTTTCTAAGGTGGCCTTTTGAGCCATTGCTCTTGTAACTGCACAGGAAGGGTACAGCTCAGGTATTTCTTCTTCAATTGGGTCAATTGTAGTAGTAACCTCAGGCTTTTCTGTCATAACTGGATTTACTACTACTTTATCACCAGCCAAGTCATTACCTAATATTAAGTGCACGCCTTCTATTGGTAATGAAGGTCGAGCACCCACAGTTACAGTACCAGTGACTAGATTTGACTTAAGGTTAACCTGGTGGAGAGGGACAGTGACCAAACCACATTCTACACCTTGGATCAGAACACTCTTACCAGAATGCGACTTCTCTGACAAAGGAATGGCCTCAGCCAATATCAAAGATTGAGAAGCGCCAGTGTCCCTTAGGATCCTAATTGGCTTTGTAATAGATTTGTCATGTAAGAGCGAGACAGTCCCCTCAGAGAGGAAAGGCTCATAAACCTCTTGTATAAAGTCAGATTTACATTTGTCTTTTGAGACTTCACTCTTATGTATGAAAGACTTTGGTTCACTCTTCAAATTTGTGAGAGCATTCGGGAAGGCCTCCTTGCCTTTTGTCTTTTGGTCTCTTTGTCTTGTAATACACTCAGAAATGACATGACCCTTTTTTCTACAATAGAAACAAGTTGGACGGTGATCTTGACTTGAGTTCCATTGAGACTTCTGAAATGTGGATCTTGTATCAGAAGGTTTTGAATCAGTAGTCTTATTGGAAGATGAGCTACCTTCAAACTTATTCTTGTTTGAGTGAAAGGATCTGTGAAATGTTTGTTGAGGAGAACCTTTCTGGAGCAAGTGTTTATGGGAGAGAAAATATTCATCAGCCATCTCTGCTGCTTTGCTCAGTGTATTAGCTTTCTGCTCAGTAACATAGTTTTTGATGGCAGGATGTACACAATTTTTAAACTCCTCCAGCAAAACCATCTGCCTTAATCTTTCATAATCTTTCCTTATCACTTCACTAGCACACCACCTATCCAATAATCTTTCTTTCTCTCTACCAAATTCTACATGTGTTTTGTCACTTTCCTTCTTGTAATTTCTGAACTTTTGCCTGTAAGCCTCAGGAATAAGTTGGTAAGCCTTAAGTATACTTTCCTTAACAAACTGATAATCAGATGTCTGCTCTGGAGACAGAGCAGTGTATGTCTCACTTGCTTTACCTTTGAGAGCACTTTGAAGAAGTATAGTATACTTGTCCAAAGGCCAGTTCAAATCTTTCGCTACTTTCTCAAAGAGAAGAAAGTACTTGTCAACATCTTTCTCTATGAAAGGTGGGACAAACTTCACATATTTGGAAGCATCAAAATGTTCCATCTTTGATTTCTCAAGCTTTAATTTCATCACCCTGTCCTTTTCTTTTTCTGCTGCCATTATTTCCAGCTCCTTAAGTTTGAGCTCTTTTTCATATTTATGTTTTTTCTCTTTCATACTCAAGTTTTTCTCTCTCTTGCTCTTGTCTTTTCCTCTCTTGCTCTTTCTCAAACTCTAGTTTTTCTCTCTCATATTCTAATTCTCTTAATCTCATTTCTTTCTCATGTTGTAGCTCCATTTCTCTTATCCTAAGTGCTTCTGACTTTTCGTCTTTGGAGAAATACTCCAGAGCATTGTCATTCAAAATATCATTCTCCACCATATGCCTGATCAATACATCCCTGATCTGAGCCTTCCGCTTTGACTTATCGACCACTAGGTCATAATGGCTCATCAAAGAGATCAGGTGTTCCCTTTTCAATTTTATCAACTTATCAATAGTTGGCTCACTAACAAAGTCTTCAACTTGTGGATCCATTTTCAATAAAATGTCCCACTAAGCAAAAGTATGAGGGTTTACTACTTGGAAAACTAAAAATGCACTTATCGTTATCAATGGGAATGTATCCCGGACGAGCCCCCAATTGTTACGCCCAGGTATGCTTTGCAAGCCTAGGAGCAACAAGAAAGTAATATAAATCAAAAAATCTGAGCTTCAATGAGCCCAAATGAGCTATAAATGATTTTTCCCAATTAAGACAGAGCTATCTGCTCCAAACAATGATTGAGTCACCTACTTGGTGTTTAATAATAAAACCATTCAATGTGGTCAAAAACAGATTATGAGATGAGCCAAAGTTGACAATAACTATAATCAAAGCAGTCCAAGTAGTAAAATGTAAACCCTTGATCAATTATATATATAGCGAGCCACAGTGAGCACAAAAGTACTATCAGAGTAATATTTGAGCAGCTCAAATTGACCTGTTCAAAATAACCTTAACAACCTTGTTATTTGAGCCCAAACACTACAAAAGTACAACACTATGAAAAATACTGCAAGAGCAGTCAAAATCCTATAGAGGAAAATAAGTATAAATACGCTGTCAAAGCAGCTAGCCGTTGGAATAACCAAAGCTAAATAAGTATTATACTGTGTTGTACAACAATTACCGGAGTGACAACACTGCCGGAGCAATCAGAAGGTTATATATATATATATAACAGGCTGTCACAGTGTGAGCAGCCACAAAGTTGTCTTGTAAACAAATGAGCTAGAGTGAGCCAGGTCTCCTAATTGCCTTATACAGGATTCATGAGAGGCTTAGCCACTAAATATATTTGCTCTTGTCTGTCAAATAGCCTTCTAAGACAATGAGCTGAAATGAGCTAGATCTCTAAGGCTCAGCCACTATATACTATGGTAAATACACTACAAAGCTTGGTAGACATGTTTCAGTCAACTCCTCACTCTGTAGGTAAATTACCAGTATATTATTTCTTCTTATCTGTCCAATCTGTTTAGCCTCCCAATTGATCTTATTAAGACCTTTTGGTTTAGCAGTCATAAGCCAACTGACCAAATGCACTCCTATCAATGCTTTATATATGGGCAAGTTCATTTCAAGGGTTATTCCATTAAACAAATATCTGATTGGCTGATAATTAACTCTCCTGTCTGCTGATTGGATAAAAATGGTAATCATTGATTGGTCAACACCTGGCTTCTGATTGGATGAAAAGGGTAATCACTGATTGGACTAACAAGAGGTAATTTCAATCCTATTTTATGATCTAAGCTTGAACATCAATATATATATAAATACACCAAATAATTAGTGTGTCTAGATATGACAGAGAGCAAAACAAATGCTAGGGGAGAAAATATATATATGTATAATGGTCGTACATAACATGGTGCAGTAAAAAGAGCCACATGTTTATCTGCTGGTCTAAGCCTGTGACTGATTGTACACATAATTGCACTATTCAACTTAGTATGTCATTAGGACGTTTGTGGTATAGCTAAAAGCATTTAGACAATGCCAATATTATAAGGATGCCTATGATCTAAAAGTTTGATGCCTTACCTACAACTGGAATTTTTAGAACCTGAATTTGGTGTTTTATGCAGCAACTAACACTGCCCCTGGATACTGCTTCTGACTTATATTGGTAAGTCAAAAAGAACTATCCTCTTGTGATTTTTAAGCAAATGTCTTGACTAACAGAATTACTTGCCTTTTAGTAAAAGCAATGTTTGTGGTTTTATCTTTAATAAGTTGTACGCAATGAGTTTAAAGTTTCCTTTCCCCATGAATTGAAAAACCAAGCACAATTTGTGACACATGGATGTTGCAAAATGATGTTTAATCAACTAGATTTAATGCATTTTATGCAAGATTTGGTTTGTAAAAAACTCATAACATTTTCAAACATTGCTGGAATCAGATGATCCAACATCATAGACGTAACGTTGGTAACATGAACTAATATATCTGGACAGCATCCAAAAATATTATAACGCTGGCTTGAATCATTCATGTGTACCCATTTCCGTTGATGTATTCTATATTTTTATCAATGGTGAGACTATAAAATACAATTTGCATTTTAGAAACAGCAAATGTTATGTTTCTATCTCTACTAACTTGCCTGTACTGAGCCTTTAAACAACTTTACCCCCCCCCCCCCATTAATCTAACATACCGCACATGAAAGTTGTTGTTTATCATGGCCCTGGCTTGCCTCTAAGTGAAGCATTGTGCTTTATGATGCAACTACACAGGGGTTGGCTCGTTTATAAAATTATTCAAATTTGAAAACACCATGTTAATGTTTTATGTGTTTATGCTAGCTACTTAAAATGGTTCTGTGGATGTTTGGCACCCCTTGGTAAATAAAGCAATACTTTCTTTCAAACTTACTAACTTCAGCAGAAAGATGGCAATTAATTGCGATTGGTTAGATTTAATGTATTTTATTTAATGTGACCAGGTGTATGAAGATCAGAACATTTCTCTCATTTGTTAGGACAAAACGACGCAGTCATAATATTCGATGTAACGATGCTGATATGATATACAAAAAATATGGACACACACCTGACCTAAGAATGTAAATATAAGAATTAAATGGTATATTTAGTACACATGTTGTTTTCATAAATAATCTACATTTACTTTTGATGAAGTCAAGACATTTTGAGGCACATTCTTGAATTCAGGGTCACTTTTTGTCTTTATATCTATTTATCATATGCCGTCGCGTCTGGGAGTGAAATAACACCATGCAATAAAATCGATAAACCACTAGTGGTTTATAGAATTACGGGAAACGTTATGACGTCCATAACAACGTTGCGTACATGATGACAAAATCATAACGTTTTTACACCAGAAATGAGATTTCAAAGTATTTGTCATATGATAAATAGAATCTAACATTCGTGCTCTTGTATTATTGAATTTATTAAACTCGTTGCGAAAAAGAGATAAAATGCTCGGCAAGCCTCGCATTTTTATCTCTTTTCCTCAACTCGTTTAATAAATTCAATAAAACATGAGCACTCATGTAAGATCCTCTATATCAACAAACACTGGAATTGCGGAAAGTTATCTCATTTAACTACACATCTGTAGTCAGAAATTCACAAGTGCCCCATCAGGTTGTAACAAATCTACGCAGCGTAAATAGAGGATCTTACATGAGTGCTCATGTTTTATTGATTTTATTAAACGAGTTGGGAAAAAGAGATAAAATGCGAGGCTTGCCGAGCATTTTATCTCTTTTTCGCAACGAGTTTAATAAAATCAATAATACAAGAGCACGAATGTTAGATTCTATTTATCATATGACAAATACTTTGAAATCTCATTTCTGGCATAAAACGTTATAATGTTGTCATTATGTACGCAACGTTGTTATGGACGTCATAACGTTTCCCGTAAATCGATAAACCACTAGTGGTTTACAGATTTTATTGCATGGCGTTATTTCACTCCCAGACGCGACGTCATATGATAAAGTCAAGTAACTTTATGGTGTTATTAAAATTTAGAGTTAGCATTTTTCATATCTTTGTTCTTTTCGACTGCTGAAAGCAGAATACCACTTCAGCGTTATATATCATAAGCAGGCTCAGTCAAACAGTATGCTTTTTTATAGCTTGTATGTGTGCTCTGTTTTCAAAGGGTCACATGGCTCAGATTATGTTGTAATCAATTTTCCAATGAGATCTCCATCATTCAGTATTTCAATGTTGCTGCAGCAACTCTAAATATCCTCCAAGAATATACACGTACAATATGTTCTTAAAAGGATATCCTTCGGAAGCAAAGACTGCACAAAAGAACTGAAACTAGAGTGTGCATATTTCCTGGGCCAGACTAGCTAGTTTCTGCCATTTAGGCTTCATCAGTGACCCTCTAATAGTTTCAAAGTTCCACAATGAAACCCATGATCCCAAAGGACAAGAAAATAAACTCTACACGATAGTGAAGGGCAGGGAGACGTTCTACCGCCGCCACACAGTCCCAGACACCAGCTGTAGTGAAGTCAAATATGTTCTTAAAAGGGTATCCTTCGGAAGCAAAGACTGCACTAAAGAACTGAAACTAGAGTGTGCATATTTCCTGGGCCAGACTAGCTAGTTTCTGCCATTTAGGCTTCATCAGTGACCCTCTAATAGTTTCAAAGTTCCATTATACCTTGTTTGTGACTTGCCTGTTGGATTTCTTTTGCTCCTGTATTCAGTTTTATGTACTGTTGAGCCCTAATATTTGCTTTATCTCCTTTTTATATCTTGATATATATGTTCTAGGAGATGATGCATGGATAAGTTATGGGTCTTTCATGCAAACCAAACATCTATGTGTCTTAATCCACATCTGAACTAAGGGTGAGGTTGGCGCCATGAAACCAGATTAAGCCCTTCCAGTAAAATATTTTTACTGACTGTTCCAAGGCGGTACTTCTTTTGTGGATCATTTGTGTTATTTATGTCTTGTGTTTGTCATGCTTTCGCGTCTGTTCATTGCTGCCTTGTGGTCACCTGCTGGGAAAGGCTGACCTCTTGACTCTTGTTTGTGATGTTTAATTGTGTTCTTTGTCACTTTCCCATGTGGTATCCTGGGTCAGGTGTGGTACTTGATTGTATCCATTCCTGATCTTTGCTGCCCTTCTTACTTTGAACACTTTTCATGTCGCAGCTGCACTTCACTGCATGCAGATTAATAAATATTTCTAGTGCTGCATGTTCATTTAATTTTGATTGGTATATGGCCAACCTCCTTCTGTTGCATCTAAGTAATTACCAATTCAAGTCTACACATGTATGAACAATCTGGAAAATGGATCCATCAGAAATATAGAGAACCTACAATATTAGAAAACAGCAGACTCTGTTTTATTGAGTCTGTTCATGAGAACTAATGGAACGTGCAACCATTCTCATGTCCCCTAGCACCAGCTAAATAAACATTCAAATAAACGACATTTTGAGTGTATCGCCATGGTTCAGGTTGGTCAAAATCTAATTTTTCTCCAAGTGATTAATCAGCATGTGTTGACAAATTATATGTTCTAACAGTGTACACGAGTCTGATGTCAGGGACACAGGTCTATAATTTTCAGCTAGATGCACATCCTCCTTCTTAAATACTGGCGAGATGTTTGCGGTAAAACAATCCTCCAGTAGGTCACCACGATCAATTGACTTTTGAGAGATGGCTGAGAGTCCTGGAGCTAACTGTGAGGCACAATGTTTAGAATAACATTTGATATACATGTATTATCAAGTCCAATTGATTTTGACACATTTATCTTTTTCAACAATTTTTGAAACCCTGGAGCTGTAATGACTAATGAAGGCATATCAAACTGTGAGCTTAACATTTTTGTGCTTCAACAACAGCGGAATCTAGGGCAAAGATTTGGTACCAGTAAAATGCATTTAAGCCCCACAGTAGCTTAGACTACTGTCTGTTCTAAGACAGTGTTTCTGTTGTTGTTGATTCGTTAATGATTCTTACTCCCATTGTGGGATTCTGTAATTGTTCTATGTTTTATTGTGCGTTACGTTGTGTCCCTTCTAGTTTTTGCAATCATCTTGAGAGAGAGAGAGAGAGAGAGAGAGAGAGAGAGAGAGAGAGAGAGAGAGAGAGAGAGAGAGAGAGAGAGAATTAAGCAAAATTGTCTCAAATGAGTTTTAAAATTAGTAATGCATATTTGGAGTTGCTTGCTATGAGCTAGGTGTCATCAGTGAAACTTGGTTTCTCAGAAGGTTAACGGTGGCACCTCATTGTCTTGATATTGTTCAATGAAGGTTGGATTGTACAATTTGAAAATATTATTAATCGTAATCGATGTCTGGCAGGTTTCAGATTGTTGTAATTTCTGTCCTGTCCATGTTTTACAAGTTGCCTCCCAGCGCGGTATACTCTGGGCTCGGGAACGGTCTTCGAACGTTCTAGTCCATAAAATCAAACTCGGAATAGCCAAACGCTGATGACTTAACGCCTTCCTGATAATATGCAAGTTTCATAAAGATCAGTTTAAACATCAAAGTTCATTCATGGGATTTTTAACCCCAAACCTGGGTTAAAAAAGAGGCTTGTATAGGGGTTTTAGGGATACAGGATATTTGCCATTTTACTTCCAGGGATATAGGATACTATCCATTTTTCTTCCAGGGATATGGGATACTGTGCTAAATATTTTCGTTACTTTCAAGGATATTAAATATTTAGGAGGGATATTTGCCAATTTTTAAGGGATACTTGCATGTTTACTTCAAGGGATATGGGATATTTGGTACCCCCCTATACAAGCCTCAAAAACTTGAATTAGGACGCGCGCAGGCATAACTCTAAGCACGAGGTGCAACGTAGGTGTCAGTTTAGATCTATAACAATCGACGAACGCATTAGGTTGACGTTACAGTGGAAAGCGTTGCGGCCGTGACTGATCATTTCGCCGATGCTTTCGTTCGCGAAAACGTTGCACGCGTATATATGACGTTGTGGCGACGTAATGACGTTCGAAATTTGACGCTGACGCCATTTTGTCTTGAGAAATCAAGTATCAGAAAGGAGATATTTAATGTTTAAGTGACGTTTTCAGCGCGGTTTATCCTGAAATCAGTTAAAATATGCAAGAATAACGATCACACATGTGTGTTTCATTGCATTAACATTTGCCGGGTCCCTCGGACGATGTTTGAGCACTCGGCCTAACGGCCTCGTGTTCAAACAGCTTCCTCGGGACGCGGCAAATGTTAATGCATGAAAGAACATGTGTGATCCCTATATTCAAATGGCGTTTCGCTGGTGGGCCGATAGTGGCCCGAGATCGTATGCTGACTGGGTTTGAAAGTTTGTCAGTCCGATAGACATACAGACAGACAGACAGATAAACGGACAATGGATAGCTGCTGTGAATCACACGAACTTATCACACGTCTTTAATTCGTTGTGAAAATACAAACCACAAATCCATGAATGCGCAGTTTAATAGGTGAGGATAATGTGGTGAGGTGACACTCATCGTGAATTTTTTATTATCCATAAAAAGAAGAATGGCTCCAGTCCTTAAAACAATTTTTCATCAATGTGTCATATCATATATTTGTAGCCAGTCTAACTCTGATGGCTCTTAACTTTTTCATCAATGTCTCGTATCATATACTTGTAGCCAGTCTTACTCTGATGGCTCTGTATAGAGCCATCAGAGTTAGACTGGCTACAAGTATATGATATGACACATTGGTGAAAAAATGTTTTAAGGACTGGAGCCAGTCTACATAAAAGGTGAAACGTCCGAAGATAGCGGCATCTTTCAGTATCAACATGCAAAGCAACAGCATGGTCTCGAGATAATAGAACTTTTTTCATGCTCAGATGAAATGAGCATGAAAAAACCTGCTCATAAACGTTCAACTGCCAACAGCTGTTTTTGACAGTTTAACATTAATATCACTCATTTTATGTTCACCATTTTACCTTTTATGAGCATTTGAAATGTCAGGCTCGGTTGAGTTGAGCATGAAAAAGTTTTATAACCTCGGGGCCTCACCCACTTATTTCACGAATTACCTTAGCGATACAGCTTGTGTTCTCTGTGTTCTGTTAAATAAATGCCATTTTCACGAGAAACGACATTACTTGTATATTTATTATTATTATCCTTCATCCTTTGTCCCACTGAAACCAGAAAAATCATCTTTAAAAACGAGTGTAGAACCAGAACACTTCGAACCTATATTGGTTAGGATCGCACTGTTTTTAATGGACATTTTGCCTGTGAACCCACAAAATAAATGAGCTCCTGTCTTTGTACTTGGGTGGAAATTAGGAATTATTCATATATCCAGGCCTTTAGTTAAGAGTGCGTAACAAAAAATTTCTCAACCAAAACATATGTTGTGGGTACTCAAAAGAACCGTCTCTTTGAGACGGTTCTTTTTGAGCACCCAAAACATATGTTAAAACTGATGCATACAATTTTACGCTCAAAAATGTTTCTCATATTATTGGTAAAGTAAGCAGGAAATGGATTAATATTGTTCCGGTTGTGTCACAGTAAAACGACGCCATTTTTTATGTACTTCAATAAGTATTTTTTAAATAAAACATTATCTGGATCCAGAGACGAATAGGAATCTTATAACTAAAGCTATTTTTTTTTTTAAAAAAACCCCGACAATTCCAATGTCGGGGAGTGCGACGTCGCAGATAGTACAGTTTTTGGACCTTTTGGTTGTGAAAAAATATTGCGGTTCTCTGGTATTTAGCCCAAAAGGGAGTGTTAAGAATTTCAGTAATCCATTGTTTGTATCAAAATATTACACCTATATTAATATTACCTTGAAATCAGAATAAAACAAACAATATATATTCAGTTCTTACGTAATCAAAAATGATTTTGACAAAATAAGCTGAAAATGTTCAATTGAACGCTAATCATTAAAGTCAACTGATTAACCCTGAATAAAGTAGTAGTATCTTATTCGGGTACTTATCGTATACAGTACGGACAGCGAAGGATTAGGCGAGTTTGTGCAACCACACAGTCTCATCAGAGTCTTCGCTGCTCGTATACGCAAAGTAGGGACAGGCCACATGCACGATGTCTGCAGAGATACAAATGAATAAGCGAACTTTTTGAGCGTGAAATTAATCTGTTTTTGGTACTTAACTGAGACGGTCCTTTTGAGTTCCCACTAGAAATAAGAAAATGTTTTTTTCATTGCCGTGCCCTTATCTGAATGCCTTGATGAATTTATATGCATATATGTGATAAGTACCAAAATCATTAGCTGGCCCAAAAGCCCATTTATTATCTGGATATCCCACTTTGCAAGTTCCTCATTGATTTTTCGTCATTTCATGATAATCAGAAATCCGATCTCAAAGCTCCACCGATTGGGCTCATTCAAACAACTTGTCATATGTTGAACCAATCACCTGCGCAGTTTGTGATGGGAAGGGAGCTCAAGAGGTTTTGGTACCTATCGCATTATGCGTTTTAGCCCCCCCCCCCCTTAAGCATACATATGCAGCAATTTATGGGGACTTAGTTTGAGCCTGCCTCTTCTTCAGGACTCTGTGAATGCTGGAAGCGAGTGCTCTCGCGCTGGGACTGCGCAAATGCACAGACTCGTCTGAGCCACAGCTGCTAGCCTTTTTGGTCATATGCCCATAAATGAGGAGGGTGAACTTGTGAACCAATATATATTTGGCAGACTAATTGAGGAGGGAAACAACTACAAAATCATTAAAATGCAGAACTATTAAGGGTTATCTCGCTTAGAATTTTCTACTGCGATACGTGCTCTAGATGAGTTTCGCAATGCCGCTTTTGTGCCTAAAGTCCTCAGCTAAAGTCCCTGCTCATATACACTTCTGTATTTGGAGTGCAGGGCCCAAAATTACAACGCCTCCTTAAAGTTAAGTGCTGTACTACCTCAGTAAAGTATTGGTTGTATTTCAACGTGATATTTTAAATGTTTAAATCCAGGCTTTGCTAAAGATGTCATTCAGAATACCTAAAAATGTTTGATTATAAGAAGGTTGAAATGTTATTTTTCGTATCCTAAAAATCTCGTATCCTAAAAATCAATACATATAACTCACACCCAGTCAATACAGAACCCGTTTCAATACGATTTCGCGTCGAGGTGCCCACACGAATTAGTATTGGGGGACCTCACGAAGAGTCTTGGTGACGTTGTGATGTATGTTGGTGGCCATGTAAAAGATCTGGGGGTTTTTTGCGCGAGGATCGATATTCTGCATAGACAAGAGTAAAAAATGGTAAAATTTCACAAAAGAAGGCCAGGTATTTGATTTTAAGATGGTTAAAGGCAAAATATCACATAATGAAACCATTTACGATAGCTCGATGTCTCATCAAACATTTACGATGATTTAAGGATAAAAGGGACCAAATTTTAAAGCCAAACTGTAAATGACAATATTTCATCTTATACACAACACATAGAAATCCAATTATGGAGCGTTGAATGAAAAATACTAATTATTTTAACTCTTTTCTGAAGACAGATGTATAGGATACAGCCAGATTGAATTACGGTGCCTTTACGGACTTATACTTGAGTGTATTGGATGTTTTACGACGCTGTTGTGAATTTCGGTTTCATTGATAATATGTACATGCAATAGAAAGGGCGTCAGAAGTGCGTATCTACCCTTTTGCCATATTTGTGATCATAGTAAAATTTGCTGATCAAACATGAGCAGCTGTGAATAGTAACAAGAACAAATAATTACACATTAAGTACCATTCGGGCTTATTTTCAGGAAAAAACTGAATAGCTACATTAACACGCAATCAGTAATTAGCATACATAGCTCTAGCATGGTACTCTCAGAGATAGTACTCCCATTTTTTTCTTGATACGTAGAGTTTGACTCACCATTTACTGTTTACCAAAACATAAAAAGAAAAGAAGATCAGGAATATCAGGCACACCCACAAAAAAAAACATTTGAAGTTTTAGCAACCAAAAAAAAATCTCATCCTTACCTTGACCTTAAGAGAAAGCCCTAAAATTTATAGATATGACCCCCACCCTTAGACTGTAATACTGTTATGGTTTGGCTCCCAAAGCCTGAAAGGTGACATGATGTCTCCTTAGACTCATTATTTAGGGTAATGCACACATTTTAACAAAACACCCATTTTTTCTAAGCAGACTGGTCGATCTAGGATAATATATCACACATGCACACAGCATGCAATTTAAACATATCATGATTCTTTGTTGGAGAAAGGTTATTGTGCCCAAACAGATTATAGTATACCTGCAGCTGTAAGTATGAACCTAAAAATGTAAACCTGTGCGTTGCTTTGTGTTTACTGTCCAGCCAACAGCTAAGATCATATGTAAATGATGCTAAGGCAAAAAGTCTCGCCCAACAGACTGAAGGAGCAGGAAATCAACCTCAGAACCTCTGGGTAAAAGGCAAGTAGTTTATCAATTAACCACACAGCTCCTAAGCATGTGCCTAAGAATATCATTGTAACTTAGAGCGTCCTAATTGAATATGGTCCGCTATTATTATTTGCTTTTTGAAAATCATTTTTAATGTAAGAATAAATGCAAACAGTGTGTACCCAGATCAGGTTGCTAAAGGAGTCTGATCTGGGATTACATGGTTTGACCAAATGGCTTCTAAATCATTTCAGGAGATAACATAGCTGACAAATGTTGTGATTGTCGCTTTCAGAGATATACATTCCAACTCAGCGCCTCTTATAATAAGTAGGAAATTTCCTTGGTATCTTTTGCGTCTTGTTTCTGCAATATCAGAAAAAAGCCATACAGTATATCGCCATGTATCTAAGATGCGATATACAAAAAACCAAGACTCGTTTTACATGATTCGTAACACAATCAAGACAAATAGTGCCAAACATAGAGGTGCTATTTGCATTGAACTGTTTATATAGATGCTCAGTTACTTGGAGAGTGATTGGAAAGTAGATTGTGAGTATGATCAGGAAATACCACAATCACAATACGCCGACAACCCCGTGGCACCGCGAGGAAGAGCTGCTCAACCATCACAAGAAACAAGAAAGACAAATTAAGCAAAGCAACCAGCTCTCTCTTCCCCATCAAGATGATTGCAATACTAGAATGGACATAAAGTAACGTACAACAAAACATGGAACAATTACAGACTCCCACAATGGGAGTAACAAACAACAACAGAACCACCGCCTTAGAACGGACAGCAGCCTAAGCCACCGGGGAGCTTAAATGCATTTTACTGGTACCAAATCTTCGCCCTAGATTCTGCTGTTGTTGAAGTACAAGAAATGTTCAGCTGGCATGGAGGCCATCTAACGAATGCAATGTATCATCATGGAGAAACACTCTAATAAAATTAACACACCATGATGAAACAAAGAAAAGGGCTCATGATACACAGATAGTCAGAGCTAAAGAAAACCTCAAGTTGAGCCATGGTGGGTCCAGCTACAGATAAGCATCAAGGACCAACCCACCGATAAAAACTTTACATCAGAGCCGTCATAGAGCCTGAGGCCTGACCCACCGGCGTGCAATTAAAGAGGAAACCATAGCTATAAACTGTGATTGGGTTTAGAAATAGGCATGCAGACTGTCGCATGATATCCAAGTTATATCCAACCCTTATATAACGTTTACTATCTTTTTGAATTGATCACTAAAATTAGGTTTTCCAACAATTCGTTTGAATTTATAAACTAAATCAACATAAAATATAGGTTCTGATATGCCTTGTTGCAGAAGAGTTTTTAACCAAATGTTGTATTTAACAATTGACTCTGAGTGTCTGTGGTAGAATTTAGAAAATACTTTTCGAATTTTATGATATCTATAACCTTGTTTTAATAACTTAGCAGTTAAAAATAAGTTTCTGTTGTTGAAGTCATCAACATTAGAACACACTCTAGCAAAACCAATAAGCTGAGAAATATATACACCACAGGAAGGAGAGCGAGGAACATCTCCATCAAGAAAGGGGAAATTTACTGTTTCAAAATTAAAATAATCCCATTATCATAAATTTTAGAAGAAACTATGCTATTTGTTATTGACAAGTTCAAGTCCAAAAAAAAAAAACGGGGCTTCAGTATCAGAAGAATTCGCCTTATTTAACTGAAGTTCAGTGGGATATATCTGACCTGCCATTTGTTCAAAATAAGGATTATCGATATTAAATAAGTCATCTAAATATCTGGAGGTTGAGTTAAAAGCTTCAATAATATCAGTTTGATTATTGTCAGACAGAGACAAAATAAAGTCACTCTCATAATAAAACAAAATCAAATCTGCAACAAGAGGAGCACAGTTAGTACCCATTGGAATACCTACAATTTGTCTATATACTTTCGAGATAAATCTTATAAATATATTGTCAAAAGATAATGGAGCGCATCACACATTATCTGACATGTGTGGTTAAGATCACATAAAAACACAATGTAAATTATAGTTCTGTATTGTTATAATACCACAATATAAATTATCGTTGTTTATTTCTATTTATTCTTAAAACTTTTATGTTAATGTTACCCTAATAATTTTCCTGGTCTGCTAATGGTAATTTCCTGAAAGAATTAGTCCTGAATACTCCTGCAAATAGTAGTTTTAGTTCATATCTGTTTTTCTTTACTTGTTTCTTGCTGTTTTACTTTGTTACTAACAACCCACTTCCTTGACAACGACGTCAACGTCACTTAAACGTTTAAGCGACGTTACGTCGTTTATCTGTAAACTAAAACTAGATATTTGCATAAGACTGTTCAGGACGTCAAAGTTTCACTTATCAAATTAAGTTATTGTGGGTTTTCACAACACTCCCACCACAACGAAATGTCTTGTATTAACTGTTAGTATCAATTTCTTACATATTTTTAAGTCCTGGCCAGTCATATCATCATTTAACTGCTGCTGAATCTGGTGACGTGCCTTTACAGCTGCTAGTCTTCTAGGTTGACTTCTTTCACCTGCATCAGTAACTGCTGAGTCTTTCCGCTTCTGTTTATCTTCCACCTCTTCTTTCTCTGATTATTCAATAGGGTATAATAGGTTCAGTGGACGACCTATTATTTTCTTTGATGGTAGAAGTACCTTTGCTGAGCGAATGTGCTGATCTCTACTACTTATCAGTTCTGTAATTCTTCCAATTCTCCAACATCCCCTCGGTAGATTATCCTTAATTAGAACTATATGTCCTACTTTGGCCGCAGTAGGTGTTTGTACCCTTGGCGATTTCAGTTTGGTTTGAGTTATCTCTCGTAGACTTAAAAGGTATTCATTTCTCCAGACCTGCCAGAATTTGTCTAGATGTTTCAATCCTTTCTTCCAGCCAGCAATAAGAGTCTTTGCTGAGTTCACTTTAGGGTTGAAGTTAATGTCATAATCATCCTCTGGAGCGAAATTTGGAAGTCCTATGTTTGGGTTTAGCGACAAGAAATGTGCCGGTGTGAGAGGATTACCAGAGTTTATGTCGTCTCCAACATATACAAGTGGTCGTGAGTTGATGATGGCTTCAGTCTCCTTCAAAACTGTTAGAAGTTGATTGTCGGTTAAACACAACTTGCCAATTGCCTTATGTAAAGACCGTTTAACTAGACCTATCAGCCGTTCGTAAAATCCTCCCATCCAAGGTGCTAATTCAACAATAAAGTTCCACCTGATATTTTCATTCACAGAATAAGAGATGACGTCTGTCTCTTTAAGCACCTGGTCCCACAGTTTGTCAATTGTATCGTGTGCAAGCTTGAATTGTGAAGCGTTATCAGAAGTTATTTCACGTGGACTTCCGTGTCTTGCCACAAATCTGCGTAGTCCAAGTAGAAACATTTCTGTTGACATGTCCATTATGAGTTCTAAATGAATAGCTCTTGTGACTAAACAGGTAAAAAGACAGACCCAAACTTTCTTTGATCCTGAGCTTTCTTTAACATACAATGGTCCAAAGTAGTCTATTCCACAGTGAGCAAAGGGCACTGATGCACTAACACGTTGTTTAGGTAAGGGGGGCATTATTGGCATTCTGTAAGGCCCACATTCCCAGCGTTTACAGACTGTACAGCATCGCAGTACCCTCTGAACAACTGATCTTCCTGATGGTATCCAATACTTGTTGCGAATCTGGGCTAATGTTTGCGCCACACCAGAATGCAACATTCTTTTGTGAATGTTGTCTATCAGTAATTCCGTGAATCTGTCTGCTTTAGGCAAAAGTAAAGGTTGCTTGGCAGTGTCGTCCAGGTCAGAGTTTCCTAACCTTCCATGGCATCTCAGTAGACCATCTTCATCAATGTACACCCCAAGTTGGGCCTTAAGATTGTTTGGTTTACTTTCCTTTATAAATTCAAGAAGACTACTGTAGTGTAAGCTTTGTATGTGAGCTATCCAGAGTTTTTCAGCATAGTCCATTTCAGAAGTCTGTATAGGTCCTGTATTTATTAGATTCCTTTTTAGTTTTTTTATGAATCTACCTACCCATGATGTCACCCTCAGTAGCTTATTCAGTGAAGAAAACCTTCTGCTGTCAATTTCAAATGGACTAATTGCTTTTGTTTTCAGTTTTGATGTCTCCTGTGTAATCTCAACTGCATCAAGCTTTGCTTCATATAAAACCTCTGAATTCTTTTTGGTTTGATTGGAAATGTCTTGTTTCCATATTGTCCAAACATGATCAGGTTTTAGCATCCACTCTGGGCCATGCCACCAGAGACTGTTACCTAAAAGCTCATTTATGTATAGTCCCCTACTAGCTAGATCTGCAGGATTCTCCTTTGAAGGAACATAGTGAAAGGTGATGTCCTTATGCTTTCGTATCTCTGCTTCTCTATTTTCTATAAATCGAGAAGAGTGTCTTTCACTGCCTATCCAACTGAGCACACATTCGGAATCTATCCAGAGATGTTTTTCAGTTAGCTGAACTGGTAGTTGATTTGCAACAAACTGAATGGCTCTTGTACCAATGAGAGCTGCAAGCAATTCAAGCCGTGGAATACTGACTGTTTTGTTTGGAGCTAATCGCAGTTTTGAAAAAACAAGATCAACCTTGCATGTTTTTCCAATTCTCTGATGCAGGTATACTACCCCTGCGTACGCATGTTTGGATGCATCACAGAAGCCAACGAGCTGATACGTAGACTTGTCCTGATTTTTCTGTGTGATTCCTATATACCTTGGAAATCTGCACCTGGGTAAATTCTTCAGATCTTCTTTTATTTTATTCCATTTTTCCTTGTCCTTGGAGGATAATTTGTCATCCCAAGAAAGTTTCTTATTCCAAAGCTCCTGTAGAAATAACTTTCCTTGTAGTGTTACAGGACAAAATCAACCTAGTGGGTCATACACTGATGCTATCTGTTTTAGCACTTGTCGCTTGGATACATCTGATGCAGGTTCTAAAGATATCTGATTCAGGGAAAGTATATCTTCTTTGACAATCCATGATAATCCTAACACCTTGACCTTCTCCCCATTCGATCTGTCACACGCTGATATTTCCTTTTGTACACTTGTGTCATTTGATGTCAAGTCACGGAGGTTCATTGATGCGTGTGCAAATATTTCTGCCTGTTCTGTTGATTCAGTACCCTTGATCACATTGTCAACGTAAATATTTCTTCGAATTTTATCAGCTATAGGTGAGTTGTGCATTTTTAAATGAAAGTCAAGGGTTGCACTCAACAAGAATGGGCTAGATATAATGCCAAACGGGACTCTACAGAATCTAAACACTTGAATATTGTTGTCTACATTCAGATTGTTTATGTTTTTTAACCAAAAGAATCTTGTGACATCTTTTTGGTTTTCATTTAGTCCAATTTGTAAAAAAGCTTTTTCAATGTCTGCTACAATTGCAACCTTGTTCAAACGAAACCGTTAAAGAATTCCTGTCAAATCCTGCAGCAACACGGGTCCACGGTATAAACAGTCATTTAAGCTTTTGTTGTCCTGCTTTGTCTTGGCAGATGCATCATACACCACTCTTACCTTGGTTGTTGTTTTAGAGGGATTAACTACTGCATGGTGGGGTATGTAGTGTTTTATGCTATCACTATACCCTGGTTTCACCTTTTCTATAACTCCAAGTCTGAGTTGGTCCCGTATTACATTGTCATACTGTGTTGCCAATTCCCTGTTGTTTTTCATTTTTGTGATAAGTGACTTCAATCTACCAAACGCTAGTTCTCTATTTTCTGGTAAGGGAGGGTGTTCATATTTCCAAGGCCAGCTGGCATGATATCTCCCATCTTTATACTGTAATGAATCATGGAAAGATTGGTGTACCTCAACGTCAAGTGGATCTATTGGAGAGTCATCTATTCCAATTGTCTCCAATTTCCAAAAGTCTTCAAGACTTGCCTTTGTAGGTAGCGATCTGTCAGCATTGGTATACAGGTTTGTCTCACTTTTCATATCAGTACCATAGGTTAAGATTAGCATGTTTGTTTCTTCTTGTTTGTCATCAGTATACTGGGAAGTTCGTCCAGAGAGAAGCCAACCAAGTTTTGAAGCCAACAGGTAGAGTCCTGGTTGCACTTCCACTTTCTGAGGTAAGATGAAGTCTAGATAGTAGTCACTGCCGATGAGCAGCTCAATTGTAGAACTCAGCAATAAGAGTCTTTGCTGAGTTCACTTTAGGGTTGATGTTAATGTCATAATCCTCCTCTGGAGCGAAATTTGGAAGTCCTATGTTTGGGTTTAGCGACAAGAAATGTGCTGGTGTGAGAGGAGTACCAGAGTTTATGTCGTCTCCAACATATACACGTGGTCGTGAGTTGATGATGGCTTCAGTCTCCTTCAAAACTGTTAGAAGTTGATTGTCGGTCAAACACAACTTGCCAATTGCCTTACGTAAAGACCGTTTAACTAGATCTATCAGCCGTTCGTAAAATCCTCCCATCCAAGGTGCTAATTCAACAATAAAGTTCCACCTGATATTTTATTGTTGAATTAGCACCTTGGATGGGAGGATTTTACAAACGGCTGATAGGTCTAGTTAAACGGTCTTTACGTAAGGCAATTGGCAAGTTGTGTTTGACCGACAATCAACTTCTAACAGTTTTGAAGCCAACAGGTAGAGTCCTGGTTGCACTTCCACTTTCTGAGGTAAGATGAAGTCTAGATAGTAGTCATTGCCGATGAGCAGCTCAATTGTAGAACTTTCTCTTTCACATGGTAATGTATCAGCCAGTTCATAGTGCTGTACTAAATGTTCACGGTCTTGTGCAGAGTTTATATTGATAGGATCCCTTTGTATATTTCCTGTAATACTTGGCACTACATTTGCTGTTATAGTACAATTACTTCCATCTTTTAGTGTGATATCTACTTTTGTTGTTGGTGTGCGATATCTCTGAGGTTTTTTGGAACCAAATGTCACGAGTGAAAGCTCTGTTAATTCTCCCATTTTCAAATTAAGTGCTTTAGCTAGTGATTCTGTGATATAGCTTCTATGACTTCCTTATCCAAAAGTATTCGAACAGTCAGTGTCACACTAGTCAATGGATTTTTAATGTCAGTCTTTGCTGTCTGCATCAACACTGTTTCTCCAGAGGATATCAAAACACTTTCAGTTGAATCTTCATCTTCTTGCACTGTGTTACTGGGGGTGAACATTCTATCCTTGTTACTGGATGTGACCATTTAATCTTTAGTTGTGCTCATCACTTCTTGTACAGATAATTCTTCAACAAGATTAGCACTCTCTTTTCTTAAATTTCCAAATTTCTGTGGACATAGGCTCCTATGGTGATTGTTAACTCGGCCACAATAAAAACAATTCTTAGTTAAAGTACATTCATTTGTTTTGTGTCCATGTTTCAAGCAAATAAAACAACTTCCTCTAATCCTTTGTTTTCTATCTTCAATTGTTTGATACCTGGTACATTCGTCGTTCCAATGGTTTCCATTACAAAATCTGCATGACCTGAAAGCTTTGCTTTTTTCAAATGAACGATACTGCGCTTTTGGTCCAGCCATCAAAGCCTCTGTTGACATTCGTAGTGGATGTGATGCCTGATGTCTATTGGGTGAAATTCCAGTATTACCATGTTGTTCTGCCTTCTCTCTTGCAGATACATAATCATTGAGTAGATCTCTTAATTTACCAACAGTCCATTTATTCTTTGCCCCTTTTTGTATCTCAAGCTGCACCAAAACGTCTTTTGGAACTTTGGATGTGATTATAGAGATGAATACTTCCTGGTTAACGTCTTGATGTAGAGCTTCTAAACTGCGCAAATGTTTTTCAACCTGGTCGTACAGTAGCCGAAGTCCCTTTGAACTGTTAATACCTGGTGTGATATTTATCAGCTCCGTGTAGTGGCAGTTAACAACACTTTGAACATCTCCAAATCGTTCTTTTAGTAGCGTAACGGCAACACCGTAGTTTTCATTAGATAGCATTATTCCTGATACTGCACTCTTTGCCTCACCCATTAATTTACTGTTCAAATAGTTTAATTTTTCAATGTCGGTTAAATTTTGATTGTTATCTACTGTGGCTTCAAACGTATCCCAAAACTCTTTCCATCTCATTTTGTCCCCACTAAATGTTGGAATTTCAAGTTGTGGAAGTTTAATAGCGCTAGAATGAAAATTTGAATGTTGAGCTAAACTTAGCTGTTGAATTTGATTTTGTATGTGGTTTATTCCATCACCAGGTAAACTAAGTAGAGAAGAGGTTTGTGGAGGTGCAAGCATATCATACAGAGTCTGTCGAAAACATTCTAAGTCTCCACAACAATCAAGGGCCGTTTCAATAACAGAGCTGTCCGAAAGTATTAACTGTTCATGATCATCCATACCTTCAAGAGACATTCTTTCATTAACACTATCAAGTTTCCCTATAAACTCATTTATTCTTTTGATACAAGTATTTACCTTATAAGAAAATGCTCTAATATCTACTTCCCTTAAGTCTTGGTCCATCAGGTCTCTCCCCTTTGCCGCTTCCTTCTCGAGAAGATTTCTGTACAAAGTCCTTTTCCTCTTAATGTACGGTAAAACTGACATCTTGTACTGCTATCACTAGGCCCCTCTAGGTTTATAAAGTTTCGGCGCCAATTATGTGGTTAAGATCACATAAAAACACAATGTAAATTATAGTTCTGTATTGTTATAATGCCACAATATAAATTATCGTTGTTTATTTCTATTTATTCTTAAAACTTTTATGTAAATGTTACCCTAATAATTTTCCTGGTCTGCTAATGGTAATTTCCTGAAAGAATTAGTCCTGAATACTCCTGCAAATAGTAGTTTTAGTTCATCTCTGTTTTTCTTTACTTGTTTCTTGCTGTTTTACTTTGTTCCTAACAACCCACTTCCTTGACAACGACGTCAACGTCACTTAAACGTTTAAGCGACGTTACGTCGTTTATCTGTGAACTAAAACTAGATATTTGCATAAGACTGTTCAGGACGTCAAAGTTTCACTTATCAAATTAAGTTATTGTGGGTTTTCACAACAACATGACCACAATTTATATCGTTTAGGTTGTTACGAAGTAAAAAAGGCAGTTTTATCATTACAAGCCAAATAAAGCGAGCCCTCTCTGTTAAATGTTTGTTCAATTAATTCTGTTAGTTTTTCTTTAATTAGATTATGAGGCAATGTAGTATAGAGAGTAGAGAAATCATATGTAGACAAACCAGATGCTAGAAAACCTCTACGTAGACTTCAATTTATTAAGAATTTCATCTGAATTTAAATAGACCAAAATAAACCTAACAAAAAATATCAATTTTCAAAATGTAAGGCAATTCAAACAAATTATTCTAGTTGAATCTACAGATAGTCGTGTTCTGACAAAACAACAACAACAACAAAAAAAGTTGCAATTTCATATCAACCAGGCTTTCTATCAGCTGTCACAAAACAAATTAAACTTAACCAGCGAAAACTATCGAACACCTTACCTCATGGCTTTTTTTTGTATTTCCCAGACCACGAGTCCACTGGTTTTATTGAAGACACGACTGCGATTTCAACATGGAACCAATACACAACCATAGCATTTCGTTAGGGCACCATGACAAGCTACCTTATGGAGGCATTGTAAGTTTTGGCCCAGGTTGTTGGGGCGTATACCTAAATGTAAGCTTTACAAAGGTCTTATAGGCTGTGTATGTTGCTGCTTGTGTTCTTTTTATGAAAGGCCAACCTGTGCTTGCCTTATTGGTGGCAATATCCATGTGCTACTACCATATCAAATCGCTATTGATGGTTACATCTCATTGGCGTAGCGACCATTACGCAGTATACGCACGTGCGTAATAAAAATAGTATCACGTTTTCAATGAAAATGTCTAGGGCATGTTCTGGCACGTTGTCTTCTGAAAATGATGATTTCAAATTCTTTAAAACTGCAAAAAAAAAAACATAAAATGTACATGCATCACGTGCACCATAGTTCCAGGGCTCGTGGAACTGTTTTATCTCTCCAAACCAGTTTGTCGTTGACCAGAAACACGAACGTAACAGTAGCCAAATCTCAGAAAACTATGGGACAAAAGAACACTAAAGAAAATAATTATTCAGTTTTTATTTGTTTGTTTACGAGGGCTGTTCAAATATGAATGCAAGTAGCTTCATAACTTTCTTCACATATATGCTACTACAAAATGTCATAATTTTCTGGAAAGAACTATTTGTCGCCTTTAAAATGGCACCAAACGTAAAGAAAAACTCACTATATTTCTCGAGTTACAGACGCTTATATAAAGGCCATTCCAGTATACTGACGTTTTTCTGAAGCAAATTGTCATGCACGTTTTGGTACATGTGCGGATATAGTGTCATATCTTTTTAAGTTTGAGACAAAATGGCACCAAATTTTAGATGCAAGTTTAAGGTACATTGACAAAGTTGCTTGCAGGTAAAAGTTTATATAATCCTGTTTCAATCTGGAGTAAACAGGCACGTTAGTGACGTCATTAATTTTATGATAAACGTCATTTTGAGTTATCTACTGGTGATGCAATAATGAACATCGCTGTGTCTTTTTCTTTGCGTTTTGCTTAAAACATGCTTAATATGTCATAAAGAAGTTTTCAAAACGCTCCGCCCTCTATTTACAGAGTTATCACACTTTATATCATTTTTCAAGCATTTTCTGCTTCTTAATGACGTGCTGACATTAATTAAAATATGTTCAATCTGTCCAGTCTTCAAGACCAGGTGAGTAGTTTTATTGTAAATAATGCCTAGTTTGGTAAGACTAAAAGGTAACGTTCAAATTTAGATTAAAACCGTAATGTTATGGCATAAAAATTAAGTATAAGTTCTATAACCCCTTCACTTAAGGCAGTTTTGACTTAATAAAAATGTTTTGCAGCGTTTAAAAATCACCCACTATCCTTCAATGATTTATAGCAACAACTCAGTATGAGCGATCAACATATTGTCTTTGAGATAAAACTAGTTTAACTGTTGCTTCGTGCATTTTGTAAGAGAAAAGTTTGACTGAAAACTGAAAGGTGTTGTTTTGTTTACCATTTATTTGCAAAAATGAGGAGACTTAGTGAAAACGATTCGTAGTAATTTAACAAAAACGCGTCAGATTTTCACAATTTTCACAGAATCATTATATAAGTATATGGGAATACTTCCTTAAAAATTTCAAGAAATTTCACCGATTTATCGAAGAATTATACGCTCGTCTATATCACTGGTATGTTCGAAGTATTGAGTTTGTTAGTATACTAAAGTAACCCTCACTCAAAGGGCGATAACATGATAAGTATACTGTATTTTGCTTTAGGTCTGGTGCCAGTTTAAAGGTGGCATATAATCCTTTATGGAAACGTATACCATTTTGTCGAAGCATATATGTGACGAAAGTTATGAAGCTACTTGCATTCATATTTGAACATCCCTCGTAGATACATTTCATCTGTTGAAAAAGATGCTTCCTTTAGTTTGCTAGCTCTAATTCCCTTGTTGTGGCACTGTGTCAATTAGCCTGGGGGTCAAAGTCATTTTTCGCAAAAAGTGTCTACAGAGTATTCCCTTTTTTGACGCAAAAACATGAATAAGCTGTAAGTTTTCAAAACTTGAAATGCAATTCCTTTGAAAGTTACATGAAATTAACGTCATAGACTTAAACGTCACGTTTGGAAGATGAGAATGCCTTCAGTAACGAGTGTGTCCCCCGTCAGCCGCAAATTAGGACTTGCATTGGTTTCGCATAATTCTGGTGATTTTGGTACCTTGGGGTCAGAATCGATTCCTCATGTAACGCCGCATTGAGAGCCTGGATGTTTCTGAGTGCCGGTATTATGCGTCGAACCCTCTGTCCAAAAATGTCCTTTACATGTTCAATTGTAGACATCTCTGATGAGCCCAATGTCAATGCGCACAACATTGTTCTGATGAATGAAATTTTGCTGATTCAGGCGAGATGTGTCCTGGCGTTGTCATCCTAGGTCTGGTACGTGCACTGGTTCTGGCACAGGAAATGCAGGACAACAGGCCTCAACACCTCATCAAGTTTCCCACTATAACCACCAGATCTGTCGCCCTCGGTTTTTAACATCTCTCGAGGGACATGGCGAACGTTATTGCACGAAAACAAATGTTTGATCCGAATATTGAAATTTTGCGAAAAATGGAGTGAAGACAAGTCATCTTTGACATTGATTTTTTAAGCCGCTATATGTGCTACAAACCCAATTAAAGCATCAATCGAAAGAAAACTAGACACATTATATACTACTGTGCAATTCAAATGTCTTAAAATGTTTTAGATGTTTTGTTATAGCCCCTCAAACACAATTTCCTTAACTTTTTTTGTTGAGCATATATTTTCCAAAATATTGAAATTTCGATACTGGTAACTTTTCGTTGACGCTGAGTATATGTTTAATCTACAATATCATCCCGGTGGCTTAGGCTGCTGTCCGTTCTAAGGCGGTGGTTCTGTTGTTGTTGACTTTTTGTTTATTGTTACTCCCATTGTGGGAGTCTGTAATTGTTCTATGTTTTGTTGTACGTTACTTTATGTCCATGCTAGTATTGCAATCATCTTGATGGGGAAGAGAGAGCTGATTGCTTTGCTTAATTTGTCTTCCTGGTGTCTTGTGATGGTTGAGCGGCTCTTCCTCGGGGTGCCACGGGGTTGTCTGCAGTTTGTGATTGTGGTATTTCCTGATCATACTCACTTACTATTTTTTATTTGACTCACTTGGTCACAATTGGTCGCGTATGCTCAAAATCTGTTTCTTTTCCAGCTTTTCTGGATAACGCAGTCCACAGAATTTTCTACTTTCTAAAGCAGTATCGCATCTAGCAGCAAAGGTTCGCAAAATCTTATCACTGGCCACTGAAACTGCAATGCCTAAGCTTTCTGATCATGGTATTTGCATCATTCAACTGTCTTATATTCCTGCACAAAAGCATTTTTATAATTTTTCGATTGACCCAGGCACTGTTTTGACAGATGTCCTCCATAACTATTTACTGTGGTACTGCACTGTTCTGATTGGTTGAAATAAATTCCACCAATCAGAAAATAGATTGACATTATCAAAACTACTGTACACAATAATGCTTAAAGAACAAGAAAAGGGTATTTATGATTTTGACTGGATCCGTTGTATTATTGACATACTTCTTTCTGTTGGCGACCTGATCTTTTTAAAACTGATTCAGTCAATAACCCCAAATCTGTTAGAGTGGACATTTCACTCACATTATCAGATTTGTATATTCTCTAATTGAATGCGAATGCTAACGTTTCCCCAAAAGGAAAACTATATCTATTATTTAAAGTAAATCTCAAATTTGAAAAATATTTGATTAATGTCGCAAAATTTTATTATTCCATAATTATCAAATAGAGGACTGGCAACCATCGGATCCCAGTTGTGACTGGACGAAGGGACGATACACCACTAAACGAGCGAAAATGTTTTTTGCACAACAGACGACATTCGTGATGAGTTTCATTATTTGTTTACATGTGCCTTTGTAAGAGTGACTGAAAATTCTATTTGTGTATTTTAAAACCATACTTTTATGCAGTGACGTATATTAGATAGGTCACTGTTTTATCTTAAGCCAAATATACGCAAGTATAGAGAGCCTTTTACCTCAACCAATGAAACAACGCTCATTAAACTATCAATTTGTTGCAATTATTATGGAAAACGTTTTTTTTTGTAGATTGTAAATCAAATTGGTCGAAACAAATTATGTTCCAACTTATATGAAGATAAAACATAATGCCTCCACTGACTCTATTTAAATGGTAACATTAGCAGCAACTTCTTGTCTTGAGAAATTGAGTCCTAAAAAACAGACTTTGAAACAACGCTGTTTCCATGCATATCTTATAAGTACTGGGCACTGCATCAACGTCGATCAGGAGAATTTCAACCCTTCTTGACCGCCAAGGCGTACTCTTGGGAGTTCGTCCTCAGATTCTGTTTCCTGTGGGCTTTTCTTTTCTTTTTTTTTGTCCATAGTTAAATATTTGTTTCTACTCTCATTTTTGTTTGGTTAATTAAAAACAGAAAACATTGACAGATAAAGCACAACAACCCATACTTAAACGACGCATAATGTGAAAACATGTGGGAAGACAGATGCATTGATCAGCATGCACGCGTGTGCAGGCACACCGAGGAAGTCACTTACCCATACAAATATTTTATTATTCAACCTCTCCGCGTGCATAGCTTAAGTGAGGAGTTGGGTATATAAGACAGAATAGCCTTCACTTTCATCACTTAGCGCGCTCCATATGCCTGAGGCGGGGGGGGGGGGGGCGCACTGCGCGGACAATATAACCGAAAATAGTAGTAGTTTCATCACTTTCTTCATTGCACTCAAGCTGTAAACATCTACAGGAGCTTATCTCTAATTTGATTGGCTTCAAGCTAATACCGGGATTATAGTTGACAGGTCTTATCAGCTCAGTAACCATGCTGTTTATCAGCCTAAGCAAGCCATTGGTCCAATTTGATAAGACAGTAGTTAAGCTCCACCTACTTATTGTCTCATATTGAAGCCACTCCACTACCAGGGGGTACAGGATTCCTGCCTTTAACTATAGACATGAGTGGCATATATCTAATTTCAATCAAACGTTGATGACGTATTAGACATTGTGTACACATGAATAATAATTTTTCTGACCAGAATTGTCTGACCAGGTATAATTCGAACGCTTTGAGGGTAGCATCTGGACCCGACGGTCAAAATATACAAGGTCATACAGGTGTGTTGATAAACGATAAGTACATGTATGTTTTTGTGAACGCCAATACTTGTACGTTTAAGAAAATAAATAAAGATAACTCTTACTTTAATAAAAACACTCGGTTATCTTTCCACATGGGTCCAAACATAGGCATGGACTGTCCTATTTAAGTACCGATTTAAAATAAGCGTAAGTTTACACCAAATTTGGTGGCAGCTGACTTGCTACTTAACTTGGTGTGATATTTCCACTTCCTTAAAGCTATGTTCTGTTCGATTGCATTGATCCGGAGAATAACTTAAACAATAACAGGTAGAAATGTTTAACATTCGTCATTGAAAAAAAATCGACCCAAGTTGTTTTAGTAGGAAAATAAGTGTATATTTACATCCCTTTTGGTGGAAATTTATACATATTTCATGCCTCTGGTAAGGAGTGTTTTTTTTTTCTTATTTCTCAACCAAACATATGTTGTGGGTACTCCAAAGAACCGTCTCAATGAGACGGTTTTTTGAGCACCCAAAACATATGTTAGAACTGAAGGGTAGAAAAATATCGACCATTTTACGCTGAAAGTTTTTTATATTGACCCATGGCCCATGTATAAATTAAAAAAAAAAAAAAAAAAAAAAAAAAAAAAAAAACTTGGGAGCGCAGTGGCTCAGTGGTAGAGTGCTTGACTCGAAACCGAAGGGCCGCGGGTTCGAGCCTCACCGGCGTCACTGCGTTGTGGTCCTTGAGCAAGACACATTTATCCTAGCTTAGTACTGGTTCAACCCAGGAAGACCCGTCCCTGTATAACTGAAAGATTGTTGATGGGACGTAAAGAATCAAATCAAACAAACAAACAAAACAAAAAAAAACTAGATAATTCAATATCCGAAAGGTTTGAATTACCCGCTTATTCGGACTTTATTTTAGGGTAAACTGGATATAAAGAACGTGGCGTAATTTTACAATTTCCTGTAGAAACATTTATGTTTTGTTTTGAGTGCTCAAAAGAAACATCTAAGAGCCCAGACGGCAGTTTTACAATAAAGTGCACACAAGTGTAACAGATATGGCAAAAATTCAAAGTGGCTATTGTTGAATATCATTACTATTTTTAGAAACTACTGTACCTGACACATTAAATCCTAAAAGATCTCCCACTATTACCTCTCCTTTTTGAAAAGAATGGCTAAAATCATTGGATACATGTTAATAATTCATAATTAAATAGAAACTATGTTATATTTCAGAATATGCGCCAAAATACTCCTCCATAGAGAAAACATGTGTTTATTGTATAGCTGATGTACCAATAATATAGATTTTCAAATAAGATTTTCTGGTATATTTAGAAAGAATGGTAAAATTTCAGTTTTTGCTTCAATATTCAAAATGCTTTAACTATTCACATACTTTGCCATTGCTTTAAAATTGAGTAATGTACATCGAGGTAGTTATTTTTATCATATATTGAAACTATAGAAACACTATAAGACCTGACCCTCATTTCTTGTAGGCACGTTGCATTAAATAATTGTATTGGCGCTTTAAAATTTGCACCATTTTCGTTGCGGACACAACAATACAGTTGAATCAATTATATGTATTAATCAAATTATAATTTAGCAATGAAATGTGTTGTTGTACATATCTTTCTTAACACTGAATTGAATACTGAGCTGAATTTCAATAGAAATGTGATTTAAAGTACGCATATAATAAAAAAGTTGCTGAAATTTGTCAAACTAGCATAAACAGCTGGTAATGAAATTAGGTTTTACAAATAAACGATGAAACATTTAGTTAAATGAAAAAAACTCAGTTTATAACTTATATCAGATAAAGGATGAGCGATGAAGTAAATTTTGTTGGTCGGATCTGGAAAACTATTCTGTTTTATGCTTAATGTCATTTGCATTCCGTTGGGTACACTACAGTAAGATTCATATTTTAAAATAGGTTAGAATTGTTTTGCTAGTTTACAAAGACCAAAGACATCATCCCCAAATGCTTTTAAAAAGTTGATACCAAAAGTGTTGATCAATGGTGGCAATGCCACACTAAATGGCAAAGCACTTGGACTATAAAGAAGACCTAACTGAGTATGTTAGTTTTAGTTTTTATTTCCCATACATATTGCCTTTCTAAAGTCTTGCGTTGAAGTAAAGAGCTAATTCCGTTCATGTTTGTCATAAAGTTGTCCTCTTTCTATAAAATTAATCTGTTGATAGTTTGCATTTTTGAAGAGTAAAGCATTGACAATTTTATGGAAACCTTTGTCTACCAAGGGCTGTAATACAAATCAAAAAATAGCAAAAAAATCTCTATCAAGGAATTGGAATTAAATTGCTAGTTAATGGATGATTATGATTAACTGGCACAGTAGAGACAACACACTACTCACCCAAACCCTTTGTAGCTCAATGATAATTGGCTTCTTGACATTTTTAGAACATAGAATTGTTATATCTACTTCTTAATTCTTTTTTAAATAAGATAACTTTTCACTACTTGCAATGAGACCAATGGTCTGTGTGAGGGATTTAATTGTGCTTTAATTTGCCAAATGCTACTCTTCATTCCACCTTTCTTTTGTGTCCTACACAATTGTTTACTGAAAAGGTTTGATTTTGAGCACTTATCCGCATCACATAATGTGGTCATGTTGCATACCAGATTGAATCAACTGGGGCACAGAAACCCCTTAAATGCTCCATTATTTCGTTCAATGGAGTCAATTTTAAAGGTCATCTTTTACAGAAAGAGGTCAAAATGTTCAAATTGAAAGAATAGATAAGTAGATTAACATGTAAGCAAATAAGAGACACTTACACTACGGTAGACTCCTGAGGTGGGGACAGGGAATGTTTTTTTTCAGGAAGAAATCATGATGTTATCAAATTCAAGGAAGGGAGTTTATCCAATTTGCAAGCAATACTAAGCCCTTAGATACACTGACTCATTAGAACCTTGGTTTTACCATGCTTATCTCAGCTCTAGAATACGATTGTCAACGAGATAATGTTCTTCAACTATTGCAAAATTTGTAGCGTCCGCAACGGCTTTTGTATCACTAATAACCTACCAATGAATAACAAAACATAAAATGCGTATTAACGTTTCTTTGTTTTGCTATGATAAGTTTAATGCATAACAAGCAACACAAATATAGCTTAAATGTAACATCACCTCATCTCCGACACATATTTCACCAGTGCACTAAGTTATATCTCTATAAAAGGTATTTAAAGCTCTATACTAAGATACTTGGATAAATAATCATCCTACAAGAAATCAGTTTGAATAAAGAACTGTTAAATACAAGCTTATACCTAACTTAACCACTAATAATAGATTTTCATTAGTCTAAAAGGAGTATCGTTATGGACACTACAGAATGTTGTGGACACTACATCGGACATCTTCTGCTCCTGTTTTCTAAGTCTAAAGCGGAAGTGTCCAATATTTTTGCCAGTTATAAAGGACAATGCTCAGTCCCCACAGGAAAAGTGAAAACATCATCACCTGAGAAATAGTAGAATCAGACAAGAATTTGTATGCGTTGTGGACACTACACAAAATTTCGTAGAAATAACAGCCTTCAATATATACTGTTTAAGAAGCAGCAACAAATATAATACTTGTCTAAACTGTTGTTATTTTTCTTCAATATCACATGCAGGTGCATACCAATGTATAATAAGTAATATTTAATGCTATTTTTGTACATCTAGAAGGTAATCTATAAAAGCTATAGGACAAAAAGTAAAACCTATAACGGAGAATGCCATTCATACAATATTGCGTAAGACTCTTATTTACTATCCGAATTGCAAGGGGTAAAGACATCTAAAAGATACTGAAACAGGACATCTTATGATATTTAAAATTTGAAAAAATATGCTTATAAATATTTGAAATAACCCTGTGAAATTTGGTGTTTTTTCCAATGTTACATCATAACGTTAAAAATTGGTTATTTTTGGCATCATTTTGGCATCTTGTGACAATTGAACATATATAAACATGCCATATACCATTTCGAAGGGTCAAGTAATGACTTGTGGGTGAAACTAAAGTATTTTGGCTGTAAATTATGCACAGATAACATTGAACAACCATTATAACAAAGACAGCTTTCTAATGTGCACTTTATTGTGAAACTGCCGAGAACTGTAAAACTCAGATCACAAGGACTTCGAATTAACGAGATTCCACATCATACACAATGTAGTGCATATCTTTAACCGTACCTTCTAACGCATTATAGACCACACAGTAAAAATGAATGTTACTTTACACCTTACGGTGGCAGCTGAATACGGTGGCAGTTCAGCTGCCACCATTTTATGTTAACTGCGGCACTTTTCTCACTAAAACAATTTTGTAACTTTACCTTTTGTATCATAGTCAGGGCCCTTAGGGACAAAAAATAGGTCCCGTGGGAATTGTGTGCCGATTTATGGTGACCTATATCAAAACCTTCAGTGGAGTCTTGCCTTTAATTTAAAGGTGGTCACCCATCTCAAATCCGCGTCTGAGGCTAGTAATGACGTCATAAATATGGCGACCATAATAAGAAACTGCCTGTTAATAAAAGCTATAGTTTGTGTTGGTATGGTCATATTTATCCAACACGAACTCTTTTTTTAACATAATATCAATTGTTTAGTCATATGAAGGTTACATCAATGGTTTACCTGACTTTGACAATGAATTATTTATCGATAACTATATTTTGCATGCAAAATACCGTAGATTTCCTATAAATACCCAACTTATCCGGCCACCTTTAGACTGATGGCTGAGAATGTTATTGCTCCCCCTGGGGAATTCTGAAAGCTTATCCTATCTATAAGAGGATTCCAAGCTGCGTATTTTAATAGATGTTTGCACTATGTTCGCAGGGACGTTAGTCTCTGACAGCCTGTTACATATGTTACCATATTAAATTTAGAAAAAAAAAGAAAATTAAAAGTTTGAGCTACAGAAAGATTGCTAATTATTTAAATTACTCATATGGTCTGCATATTGTCAACATTAGCTACATATAAATTCTTTTGGAGCAAATTACAGCTTCCTGTGGTTTTATGTACGTTACTTTAATTAGATTACCCTTTAAACATGGAACTTGTGACCAGTATCATTTACTTTTTAGCTGATATGTGCATTTTCCAAAATGTTTTGATTATTTTGTACTAACAAACTCATTTTGGTTAGAGAAAATCCAAAGTTTGCTTTTATACTTTCATTATAGTGTCTTATACGTGCAATTAAACAACCCAAAGGCTATACCCAATTTTAAGGAGCCGAATTTGGTAGGCATCATTTAAGTAAAAATATATGAAAACATTTGCTGCTGTTGGATATCTTGCATATTTGGGATTGTCTTGCTCAAATTATTAAAATTATAGAATTTGCAGGTTTAACAACAAGATTGAAGCACTTGTTAAAGGTTGTAACATATGTTACATGACATAATTAATGAGAAAGGACATTGACTTGATGTAAGAGATGATATTTCAGGATAAAATGAATATATTTTGCATGTTTTCCTAGCTTAAGTCTCCAGCCTCTGGTGCCTAAGTCGTAGGTATTGATAATTATTAAGCCCCTGTACCTTTGTTACAGATGTTATGAATATTTGTTTTCAATATTTCCTAATATGAATAATTCTAAAATAAAGATACATCCTAGAGGAACATAGAAAATAATCAGTTCACATTTAAACAGTACAATTTAGCAAATGTCCCTTTCTAATGTAAATATTCTAAACCACTCCTTGTCCAAGTCATATACAATATCGATTATTATTTCTGCTTTACTGGTAAAATATTTGTCCTCCCTATCTCATAAAAAACCAGAATAATCATCAAACAAGATTTTGACTGCAAGCTGAGTATTGACCTGCTCCATCCCAAACTCTTTTAGATATACTCTATCGTATGTACCAATTCAAGGTGCATCGAATAGGAGATGTTTGCACACTGTAGGCATGGGTGTTAGCCTGTAGCAGCTTGTTACATATGTTACTTATCAATTTGAGAATAAGAAAGTTGAAAGTTTGAGCTACAGAAAAATACTTTAAAACTAGCTTATCAATGAACATTCTAATAGTCTGCAAATTACTGGATGACTTTACTATATATGACAGTTGTTTATGGCTACATGTTGTATTATGTGCGTTACATGAACTTCATTATAATTTAAAAGTGGTAATTTTGGCTATCGTCATTTAGTTTAACGACTGCTCTGAGTCGGTTTCAAACCGCTTTAGATTATCATTATAATTTTACTCTTAATTCAATATTTCGGCCAAAGGCCATTATCAAGAAAACATGCACTTCAATGTCAACTACAAGATGGTGGAACAGAGACTTTGTAGTTGACATTGAAGTGCATGTTTTTTCTTGATAAAGGCCTTTGGCCAAAATATTGAATTAAGAGTAAAATTATCATATGTGTTTAACATTGTTCCCTATGGAATATAAATGAATATCGTTTTAGATTAGGTTTAACAAACCTATATTCAATTGACGAATACAAAAACCAAAGTTTGCTTTTCTATCTTGAATATTTTGTCTAATATGAGCTAATGCACAACCCTACTCCCAGTTTTGCAAAGGAGCAAATTTTGTTTTCGCCGCTTAAATAAAACACAAATAAAACAATTGCAGAGTGTTGATATTTTACATTGTCTTAAACAGTCTTGCTCATATATCATCAAGTTTCTAAGATCAGAACACTTATTAAAGATGTCAATGTGGCATTGGTGATGTCACAATCAGAGCTCGGATCGAATTCCATGCACTTTCAGGTGCTGATATTAACTAGTTCAATGTCAGGAAAGAGCAAGAAATCATAGCTATGCTAGAGACTCTATCCACGAAGCATTCTTTCACATCGGCTCAGTGCCCTTAGAAAGCACTGAGGCGGATGCGCTAGAGTAATATGTTTGTAAATTGTCCTGACTTCTTAGCTCTCGTCTGTGATGTCTAACTGTGAGTTTGTTACTTTCCCATTGGTATCCTGGGTCAGGTGTGGTACTTGATTGTATCGATTCCTGATCTTTGCCGTCTTTCTTACTTTAAATTAGCAAGTCACCGATATTGTTCGACTCACTGCGTTGACGTGGTTGATATTTGGGAGAAAAAAAGCTGATTGCAAAACTACCACTTCCAAGAGCTGTGTTTCTTTAAGGTGTCAAACGTGCGCAGTACCAGTGCATCATTTGGAAAACCTCATCTGTTATTAATCCTGACAAATCAATGCCTGACAATTATGGTTAGAAGCGGGACTGTGATAAATATTGTCCCGCCCGTTATGATGACATTTTCCATGTGCGGATCCAGAGGGGGATAGGGGGTCCGGACCCCCCCCCCCCCCCCCCCAGGAAAATAACAAGTACGTACATGGGTTTCTAAAGAAATTAGCATTTGGACCCCCCCCCCCTGGAAAAAGTTTGACACCCCCCCCCCTGGAAAATAATGGACCCCTCTGGATCCTTGGTAAAGTATAAGCATAGTTTTCTCAGCAATAAAACCATTGGACCCCCTCTGTAAACTGTAAAATAAGCTGAGGACTAAATAAGACTGACAAAAATCCCTGGATCCGCGCATGTTGCCTCCTGCCCCCGAAACCCCTCTGCAGCTGATAAAATGTAGTTGCAGCATGTCTGTATGCAAAACATCTCGGTGTAAGTACAAAGTAAACCATTTATATTGTACTGATTTATGTTGCCGTGGAGCAGAAGAGGACTCATGCAAAATATTGTCAGTGGTCAATATGCTTATGCCTTTTGAACAACTATTTTCATGTGGATTCAGATATTTCTTTAGCCGTATCAGCAAGAATGCCTTATTGTCCGATTTTGACCTTTGAATACGATTCTACCTATAAGCATGCGATGTAACAGTTTTTTATTGGCCGTGCTATCGAAGTACAATGGGTAACTTGTAGAGGGTTTATCCTTATTTCCATATCATGAACTTACTACTAAGTAGACTCTTCTAACGTTTGATCCTTCAGGGGTCAAAATCGGACTATAATGAGTTTGGTTGATATTGTTTGCAAATGATTATTACTACTATCTTTTCTTTGAGTGTAGGATAAGCAGCTACAGATAAGCCAAAAGCGTTTGAGCGTGACTCTATTTACAATATTGATATGTTGTACTAGAAAAAAGGTTTTCGGGCATTTATTATTACATTTACTATAAAGGCTATGACATACACATATGTTCCACCCGGAGTGGCTCATTTTACGTATTCTGCATCGATCGTTTGAAACAGAAAGACCCAAAGGTCATTGGTCAGAGGTCGTGGTGCATCTATATATATATAAAAGCATAAGAGATTATATTTACACCGTTCATTATCGTGTTTTTCATTCACTCCACTGTCTTTTTATTCGTAAATCGTGACGACATTTACGTCCCAACCTCGAACTGACTTCACACTATCTGAATATATTTTATATGTTACGATTTCAAAAAGTTTGTATTCAGTCATGATAAGGCTGCCAGTTTATTAAAAGAATATTTCCTTGCGTTGGAAATGGACAAAACGCATATATATGTGATATTTACATATTAGGCGTCATTTCAATGACGTCATCTTTTTGTTCTGATGCGAAAACACTATGGGCGACATGTTATTCTTAATTATTAACCTCCTAAGATTAAATTTGGTGCATTTCGACTGAAATTGGCAAACAAAATGCAAGAAAGTCCTGATCGCCATAGACTACAATGGACATACCGTTTAAATTGCACTGATACAATATACGTTATTTTGATGACGTCATAATGACGTCCAGACGTGAAACACAGATGGGTGACCAGGTGATTTTCATTAGTTATCCCCTAAAGTTTGATTTGGTATAGGTCACCATAAATCGGCATCAAAGTCGCACGGGAGTCCCGATCGCCCCTGACTAACATAATTTAGTCAGTATGTATGCTACTTCACGCATATTATACCCAGTGGTCCAAACAGTCATATATATATGTCTGATCAGGGTGTCACGCTTTTGCGTCCCCAGCATGCATTAAAATGGCGTTGTGTTGGCGGGCCGACAGTGGCCCGAGATTGCATTGCAAATTCCGATTTCGACACGTACAAACTGCAAGTCGGATTTTCGCGCAAGACGTTCGAAATACCGGCGTCACCCAGTGCGCAATAGAATAGATTGATTTTTGATTCACTAAAGCTAAAGAATTGGCGATGTATGGTCAAAAATTGTGTGATATATAGGTATAATATTTCAGAACAAAATGATTAACTTAGATAAAGCATTTACTGGAGAGATAAACAATCCCGCTTTTGTGTTTGCAAAAACACGCGATATTGACGCATTTGATTTTGACTTTGTAACACAGTGTTAAGCGCAATGTACTTTGAATTTTTGATGTTTTATAACACCGCTAAGTAGTTATAAAAGTATATCATGGATATAGGTACAATTGAATTCTGTTTGATAGAATTATTTGCGTATGATTTCACTGATTGAATATACATTATCTGTTAGTTTATTCAACGGACGGACATTCAATTTAGCACAAAAGAGTGCAGTTGATACACTTTATTAACCATTTAAGACTGCTAACCCCGAAAAAGGGTACTTTCGCAAACAGTGAAGACACAGATGAAATGCCACAGCACGCGGCATTTCATCAGCGTCTGCACTGTTTGCTAAGACAAAATTGATCTTTAGAGAAAAAATACAATATTTTGGAAGCTATAACCAGTGACCAAGGAACTTTGTTATTTTTAACTTTATGAAAAATTCTTTTGACGAATCATAAGGAGCCGCCTCATGACATTGATGACAGAGTGGCATGTGCTTCCATTGGACACTCCGGCAAGCCCGGTCATCCACCTAGTCTGATCAGAGTATTCGGCGTGCACTCAATAAGATGGTAACGGCTCATGTCTATTTCATGCGGACAAGGAAGGCTCTGATCAGACTTTACGAGTGCTCAAGCTGATGTGAGTTTTCGCTGGGCGCGCTTGCCACTTGTTTGCGACTCTTTCTATTTTTATTTTCTCATTTCTCTGTGAATTAAGTGTAAGGTAAGACTAGATAAGGTAAGACTGGTTATTACAGGAATACAATTTTGAGTAAATCTTGTAAAATTTTTAAACTCACTAAATGAATGGAGTTTCATACGCCGAATCACCAAACCCTATCCAGGCTTAGGGGTTCACTATATTTTTTAAAATTATTGTGTAGCTTCGGCCAGTTTGTGAGCGATTCGTTGGCTGTAAAATGCTGATGGAATCAACAAAAACTAGTTCACTTTGAATTTTGTCGTCTGCTCATAACATTTGAAATCAGTTGGCACACAGATCAGGCCCGGCAGAACGTTGGGCCTGATCTGGGTCCAAACTGTTCGATACTCTGGTGTTATTACTGAAAGAATTTTATAATTTAAAAAATGTAATCTCAGACAGCAAAATTCATGGAAAATTACACAGCATGTAAACAGGGTAATTATGGTGAATGTGTTTTTTTTTTCTTTTGCAGTGTTGGCTTAGTCTGTAAATCGGTTAAACGTCGAAATGGCAACGAAAAAGCTCGAGACCAATGGACAAACAGAGGAACTCGCATGTGGCTTATGTAACAAAGGATATCGTGACCCAAGACACCTCTCCTGTTTGCATTCGTTCTGTTTTGATTGCTTAAAACAGCATGTGAACAAGAACAACTGGAAGAAAACATTGTTGTGTCCACTGTGTCAGAAAGAAATGAACATCCCAAAGCCAGGAATAGACGCTATTGAGAAGGACTATTATATACGAGCCCGGCAAGAAGTTGATAATTTAAAAATGACGTCTCTTTGTGAGAACTGTACGGATGGATCGCCAGCTCGCTGCCGGTGCTTAGAATGTTTGATAAACTTGTGTAAACTTTGCCAGTCAAGTCATGTGAATTCAGATACTGATAAAGTACATCGTTTTCTCGAATTCGTGGAACCAGCGAGTGATACCAAGTCTGCAAAGTTTAGCCTTCCCACTAAAATGACATATACCAGGTTCTGTAGAGTACATGTTTCTGAAGAGATGACTATATATTGTTGCAAATGTGATATTGTTGTGTGTAAGATTTGCAAGGAAGCTAAACACAGAACACATACTGTTCAGGACGCTAAAGACGTTGCAAAGATAACTAAAGACTTCATTAGTCCACTTTTAGGTAGCATTAAAGAATACTTACCCGAGTTCCAAGACTATTTAAAAAAGATAAAAACAAGTCAGAGAGAGCTTGACTCAGACCTGGACAATGCTGTGAAAGACATAAAAAGCAGATCAAAATTTCTGCAAATGGAAATCGAAAAAATAAGCCAGAAACTAATAGCGGAAGTAAAGGAAAGACATAAATCTGAAAATGATATGGTGGACGTAGAGGTGAAAAAAGTGATACAGTCATATCAGTCGATGGCCACACTTGCTTCCTCAGCTGAAAGAATTTTGAAAATTGGAAGTGATATCAATGTTATAGAGTCATCTAAACGAATACAGAAGAGATTTCTGCAGGTAGAGGATGAATTACCGTCAGTGTCACGTACAAAGATTGAAACAGTTGGATTTGTTCCTGGTGGCCTTATGGCACAGAATCTACAGTCCATGTTTGGCCAATGTTCTAAAGGTGAGATAGAATTACCGACCTTGCCTGTTCCTTGGGGATTGAGAGCAGCGAAGGAGATACAAATGAGATCACTGTCCAGTTTCAAAATCAAAGAAATCCCAGACACTGTTCAGGCCATTGCGCCTATAAACGATAACGAAGCTTGGATCTGTTGTGGATGGGGAACTAAAGAGGTTCATTTATATACCGCGCAGGGAGAGAAAAAGAAAACAGTAGAACTGGATATGCAGGTGGACCATCTTTGCGCGACACCGTCTGGGGAAATTCTAGTTTCTAGTTATGAAGATAAGTATATTAAGAAGATTGATAAGAATTTCAACGTGTGTGATTTTGCTATTCCACATCTCTATCCTGGTGGTATGGTGATGAATAAGAGGAAGGAACTCTTTGTTTGTGCTGTAGACAGTTACACGACAAGAAGAGCTGCACACTCTCAAAGAATGATCATGAAAATGTCAGAATATGGCATGAATCTCGACCAAATTGATGAATATGATGACAATGCTTTGTTCGGTGCCCCGTATAGAGTTGCTGAATCCCCTGCGCGAGAACTGTGCGTGACTGATCGCGAGGAAGGTAAATTAAGAGTTACTGTTGTTGATCAACAAGGAGCTATTAGATACAAGTACGCTGGACCCAGTGAAGTTAAAATGAAACAAGCATTCAATCCCCTCGGACTATGTTCTGACCGTTATGCAAACTTACTCATATCAGATTGGGGAAACCACTGTGTACATCTTTTGAATAGCGAAGGAGAATTTCAAGGTTTCATGCTTTCGAAAAAAGATGGATTATACAAACCGAATGCCCTCGCCTTAGATAAAGCTGGTCATTTATGGGTAGGGGATGGAAACTCAACGATTCGTGTGTACAAGTATTCAAAGAGAAATAACGATTAAGTCAACTTATTAAGGCTTTCGTGACGGACGAATCCAGTAGACACACAGCGATAAAACAACGGCATTACAACATCGATTGATTCGATTTTGTTTCGACGATATGTGTTTGCTTGGAACACAATAGCTGAATTTGTGATTTTGTTATTTCCTGCAAAACCTCGATTGTCTGACAGCCATGCAAGAAGCCCAAGAAAACATGTACGAGTAATATTAAATACAAGAAATCGTTCACAAGTAATTGCAGAATGGTACAGTAACTTTTTTCTGCCAACGTATACTGGGCATAAAATGTAACGTGTGAATGATTTTGACAATTAATGAAAAGCTAGGCACCACCATATCGCATATCTTCTGTAATCCAGGCGTGACCCATTCTTCATTTAATAATGGTATTACAAGCATACCATTCAAGTAAAATGGTTTGCTTTAATTAAGACACCAACATTTAAGAGTTTTTTACCTGCGTCGCTTTAGCGAAAGCAGGTCTAGTAGTGGGTCCACTCCGTCCGTCCGTCCGTCCGTTCGTCTGTTCATCTGTCCGTCCGTCTGTCCGCAACACTTTTGGGGTGCATAGTTTGTGTAATCTGTAACTCCAACAGTTTTAATTCCTTTATATTCAAACTTTGCCTAATGATTGCTCATACATTGAAGATGTGCACCTCCTATTTTGTGCACATTTGATAAATATTTTCTCAATTTTTACGGGTGTTGAACTTAGACATTTTTTCCATCCGAAATGCATAGAGGGTGTCAGGTTTGTGTAATCTGTAACTCAAACAGTTTTCATTCCTTTATCAAACTTTGCATAATGATTGTTCACACATAAAAGATGTGCACCTCCTATTTTGTGCACATTTGATAAATATTTTTACAGTTTTTTAGGGTGTTGAACTTAGACATTTTTCCATCCGAAATGCGTGGGGTGTGCCTAGTTTGTGTAATCTGTAACTCCAACAGTTTTCATTCCTTTATATTCAATCTTTGCATAATGATTGTTCACTTATTGAAGATGTGCACCTCCTATTTTGTGCACATTTGATAAATATTTTCACATTTTTTACGGGTGTTGAACTTAGACATTTTTTTCCATCCGAAATGTGTAGGGGGTGTCTGGTTTGTGTAATCTGTAACTCCAACAGTTTTCATTCCTTTATATTCAATCTTTGCATAATGATTGTTCATACATTAAAGATGTGCACCTCCTATTTTGTGTACATTTCATGATTTTTTTTTCCATTTTTTGGGGTCTTGAACTTTGACATTTTTTCTGTAAAATGCTAAGAGGGTGTCTGGTTTGTGTAATATGTAACTCCAAAAGTTTTCATTCCTTAATATTCAAACTTTGAATAGTGATTATTCATACATTGAACATGTGCACCTCTATTTTGTGCACATTTGATAAAAAAAATTCACATTTTTTAGGTCTGTTGAACTTAAATATTTTATCCATCCGAAATGCTAATGGGGTGTCTGATTTGTATAATCTGTGACTCCAGCAGTTTTCATTCCTTCATATTCAAACTTAATATGTTATGATTGCTCACACATTGAACATGTGTGCACCCTGTATTTTGAGCATGTTTGATAATATTTTTGGGATTGTTAAACTTAGACATTATTACGTCTACACCACTATTGGATTATTTGTGTGTAATCTGTAATTCAAACAGATTTCATTCCTTTATATTCAAATTTTGCATAATGATTGTTAACACGTTGAAGATGTGCACTGGCGACGCAGGTCCAGAGCAGAGTTTGGTCTTGTTTTCAAAAACAATAAGCAAATTCGATCTGAAATTGTAAATGTTCTCATTAATTACGCACTGAGTACTTTTAAGGTTATTAGCACTTATAGTCCGGTCAATATCCTTGAATTTTAGTACAGTAAAACCTGTGTAGAACGGCCACTCTCAAAAAGACCGAAAATTGGTTTTCAAGACCAATTATCGCTTAATGCAGGTCAAAGTATTGCAGAATGCTCCAGGGGGAGCATTATGCAATACTTTAGACCTTCATTAAGCTACCATATGTCATTAAGATCTTTGTTCTGTATATTTTAGTGACCGTTTTGCACAGGTTTTACTGTATAGTAAGAGACCCAGGGTTATGAGGGGGGGGGACATTTAGGTTTGCACTCATTTGCACAAATTTTATCTTTTAATACATAGCTTAAGCAGTATGAATCCGGATATCACACTTAATTTAAGTCTTGCAAACGTACATGTAACATCGTGTTAACTATTGCGTTACCCCTATTTTCTTAAAACATAAAATATGTAATTAAGTCTAGTTAGGTAGTAGTTGGGACGTTTAAATGAACAAACAGTTATGTAATCTGTAGGAACATGTTATTTTCTATACATATTGATGTTGTGTGAGTCCATTATATTGTCATTTACGTTACGTTTTCAAATATACCCTATAAAATCAATGCTATTTTGTTAAAGTAAGAAAAAGGGCAAAGATCCGGAATCGATACAATCAAGCACCACACCTGACCCAGGATACCAATGGGAAAGTGGCAACTTCACAATTAGACGTCACAAACGAGAGCCAAGAGGCCAACCCTTTCCAAGCAGGTGACCACAAGGCATCGGGCATCAATAAACAAAGCGCACGAACGCACAACAAAAAACAAGACAGAAATAACATAACTGATCCACAAAAGAAGCACCGCCTTGGAACGGTTAATAAAACTATTCTACAGGCACTTTAAAGGCATATATTCCTGTCCAATCGATGTAATGAGTGGAATAACTAATAAGGGACAGGTTCAGTATCTCAATGGATTAAAGGGGCCCCAAGAATGGACTTACCTGTTTGGACAAAATTTCTCATACTTAGATAAATATCAATATTTTATCAGAAAATACCTAAATCCTTCATTAGACCACTTTATTGCCCCATATAGATTAGCCTTTGATCTCCATGGAAAAGCCCCCAGGCAGTAGTACCAGTATTTTAACCTCAGAATTTACCGCTTTAAATAGTTTCAGTTTACAAATTTTTCAACATTTACTTTAATTAATATTAAAATGCATTTACTCGTCATTTCAATATAATCGAAAATTGGATCCCTCAGAAATAGAGTGAACCTACAATATTCGAAAACAGCAGACTCGGTTTTATTGAGTGTTTTCATGAGAACTAATGGAAAATGCGGCGATTCACACACCCACTAACACCAGCTAAAAGCAGTATTCTGCTTTCCGTCAGAACCCAATACTCCGAAGGACCAGAATATGAAAAAATATCAACACTGCAAACAGATACGCTCTTACATAGATATGTTGTCAGTTAAAAGTTGTTCAATACGATGAATATACTGCTGCATAAGGTTAAGAACTATTCTTTTTTGAACTTAAGCACGCAATTCTTCTTTTATCTTTTGAACACCTGATGATCGCTGTATTGAGATCACCCAAGTTAAAGCCTATACTAAACAGCATTTATGGTGTAAAATATCATTTTGTTGTTCCATTTCAGTAGGTCGCGTATATAACAAAGTTAAAGACAACAAAATACAGCTTAATTTCTTAAAATGTTCATCATAGGTTTGTTGGTTCCATTTTTAAAAAAATGATGTTTTTGATAGGCATCAAGTTACATTTTCTTCCAAAAGAAAATGTATCAGTTCTGATTAAGAAACAACATATGTACACGTATAGTAGAGTTTACATTTTCTGATAAGAAATTGTACTATTTTATAGCTTTAAAACAACAACAGTAAAAGTTTTGTTACATGTCATAAAACTCATAAACTAAGGGAAAGATATCTCAACTAGGATACACTTCCTTGTTCTCTCAAATTTGCTAAAGCAACATATATAACTATAGAAACATAAGTATGATTGTATATTTGTCTTAACTGTTTTCAGTATACAACTGAGCCTGAAAAACTGATATATACTTATATTTTTGTATTTTTTTCTTTTAATAGAAAGAAATCTAATAAGTTATTCTAAAGTTACCAAAGATTTATGTCGACCCAGTTCACACTTGTTCACATTATACAAAAATAGTAACATACTTTTAGTTATTTGCTCTTATCAAATCTGGATCATTTAAGATAAAATATAAATGAATTACTGAAATGCTGTGTGGAAGGTGGAAACTTAGAAAGAAAACATTTGCTGGCAATCCAGATAGAATCAAGCGTTTATTAACTGGTGAAGAAGAAACATTGTATATGTTACATTACATATAATAAAATGTGTGTGTCTGTGAGCAGTTATTGTTTAAAGAAAGCTTGTCTCCTATGCAAATTATTCACCCAAATCTATTTGTGTACATTAAAACTCAGATGGTGACTCCTTACTTTTTCTAGCTATTAAATTTGATTTCAGTTTATTTCTAATATGGCTTTCAATGAAGCAGACTGTATCAACTTAGTAGTACTATTCATTTGCTAAAGCAATGTAAACTTTATAAGTGAATGGTTTATTTAAAATTAAACATTCTTGTAAACATGGGAAAATTATTTGTAATTTGATGGTTACAAATAATATGCTCATATCCAAGGAAACTTTTTAATTGTTATACATATGTGTATGATAATAGTTTTACTTTAAAACTTCAACAGGTAGAACACGTTCAGACTAAATTTGACCAGATGACATTCAAGTTAATGTGACATAGATTTTAAAGGCTCTTTTGGAATATTGGAGGGGTGACAAAATGTTAAGAGTAAAATGAGCCAGTGCACAAGATTTCCAGCAAAGTGGCATTTTGACATGTGTAGACTCGGAAGAGCCTCTGCAACCTCCTTTTAAGCTTAGAAACTCCAAATGGTGTTCAGTCAGTAGCTTAACACTCATAGAATATTCAAGCGACTAGCAAAGCCTCTGATCAGACTGCGCGTATGCGCAGGCTGATCTGAGGCTTTGCTGGTCGCACATACCATATTGTTGGAAATCTCATGCACTGGCTCAAATTTGATCGTGCTTAGTTTTAGCAATTAGTACTGATATATTGGGTGTTCATTTCCACCATCGCAGAAGGTGTGTCTTTGACCCTCAGTTTGAACTAACTATTGCAGGAACCCTATACGATTGATTTCTTAATATGATACTGTTAAACGTATATTAAAAGTTACATAAGTTGGGTAAAGACAAAATAAGCATACGTTAAAATACCAACTGGTCAAGCAAAAATTATTATTAATATGGAAGCACAATATCTAGTATTATTATTGTCAACAACGATAGATTTATATGTAATGTTAAGAAAGTATGCATAAACTTAATGATATGTATGCTTGTCTAAGGTGGCATGCCATTCTCTTATTACAATCATCTCCAAAAAATATAAAGAAGAAGGTAAAGATCAGGAATCGATACAATCAAGTACCACACCTGACCAAGGACACCATATGGGAAAGTGACAAAAACACAGTAAACCATAACAAACAAGAGAGCCAAGAGGTCCATCGCTGCAAAATCTCCTAGTATAAACTTATTTAGATATAAAATGGAGATAAAACAGAGGTGAGGACCCAACTGTACAGTGAGCCACACTAGTTACGCACCACTTATTAAATGTAAATTACTCGGAAAAGAAATATGATATTTTTTATACTGTGACTACCAGCATAAAGCGCATTTATCTTTGCATTAGCCAAAGAAATTTCATTGTGATCAGATCAGAATTGATATAGAAAATGGATCTTGAAGGGCTCTACCCTCAAAACACCATTTCACATGGCATTATTTCGAATGAAACTCAGATCACAGTGCACTTCTTTCAGGATCGAATTTTCGCTATACCAGAAATAAGAGCCGATTTATTCTTAGCAATATCTAAAATTTGATTGTTTTTGTTAACTTCATCACTTTTAAACGTTTACACTATTCTGGTTTCAAGCTGGCAAAGGTTTGAAAAAAGTTGGTATTAGTTAAAATTTCGTATGATTCTGAGTAAACTAGTTATCAAAACCCTTCTTTTATTATTTCGTTTTGAATAACCATGGGTCGGCCGTTTATTTTCGTAAAATAAATAATGGATATCTTTGCGTCATGGTGTTGACGTTATTGGTGACGTCACTACTACCAAGGCTATAAGACGTGCCACTGATAAGATATTTTAGTGTTTTGATACTTCTATGACAACAAGTGACTCATAACAAAACAATTTGCGTAGGAAAACCTGATTGGTTGTTGTAACTGACGTTAAAATGACGCCAAAACGAGCATTTCTTCAAAAAGTAACGGTGCTACTAAATTTAATGACCGAAAAAGGGGTTTTACTTGAATAAAAGTTATTTTTGGTGTTATTCTGTCACAATAATCACCATGGATAATGCTTAGCGCAAAACGCAAATAGAAAATATAGACGTTCGTGCTACACGTGATTTCTTTGTCAAAAACGCCTTGAACATAGCAGAATGATTCGTATGAGTGATTCCGATATTTGTTCGATGTCATCAAAAAGATAAAATGTCAACAAGTAAATTATCATAGAGTATGTTCGATTCCAGCATTTTTGTCAAAAAATGTGGGCCCTGAAAAAGTGGTGCGTAACTAAAGTGGCTCACTGTTCATACAAGAAAAAGAAATCCAGCAGTTAAACCCTGGTGGGCCTGACCACGCATTAGGCCCCATATTCATTTTGCCTTGTTAAGGACATCATAGCGGTATAGTATTTTCTCTTTTGTTAATTATGTTATATGTAAGTAATATATAGCTTGCTGATTGTTGAATATCTTATCTAAAAAACATTTTGAATGTAGCAAAAGTATGAACTTTATTTCCATTAGATGAAAAATATATAACTTGAACTGAAACAAACTGTGGAATGCAATATGTTGGACAAACTGGCCGATCCCTCAAGACTAGGTTTCGAGAGCACTTTCGTAAAATGAAAAAAACCTAAAAAATTTGACACATTTCTTTATCGCCATTTCAAAAATAATGGTCATTCACCTAGTAAAATTGTAATTCAGCCTGTTGAAAAAATTATATATGATCCTAATTCATCAACTAGATTAAAAAATATTAAGAGACATGAAACCGAACTTAAATGGATTAAATTTTTGCAATCACCTTTTCCTTTAGGCTTTAATGATAATATATACCATGAAGGCAACATTTCTAAAATGCCAGATTTTGATGTTTTTTTCTGTTTTGGAATGTAAAAAACGTAAAAGTAGATCTCATGGTAAACGTAAAAATGGCAACATTAAGCGCAAAATTTGTACTGAAAAACGCTTAAATACTTCTCTAAAGGATCTTTCTTTGGCTTTAACTAATCATGGTCGACATGGCTTATTTTCATTTTTAAGTTCCTTGCCTATCTCAGTTTTACGCAATTTAGAGTTAGAGGCTAATAAACTTTATGATAGAGCAAACAAATTATATAAAGCAGCACTCCTTACAAGGTGTTATGTTCAACATTTCCTTAGTCCTTATATCGATTCTGAGGTCAACCATAAACGACATTTTATCAAAATTCCATTCATTAACAAAGGTATTGAGTTTATTGATTTACATAGTATCTTCAAGGATAATTCAGTGATTTCATCTATTCCAAATTACTTTAATAATTCTGAAACTCCTATCATTTGTTATAAATATAACAAACCAATAAGGTCTACGATATTTAACTTTAATAAAATTGTAAATGATATAGATATAGATTCCAATACTCCTGCCTCCTGAGATTGTAAAAATTCAAATTATTTATATCCCTCTGCAGGGCATGTTATTACAGGTAATCTAAATGTCATTCCTGACGCAAGAGTTCGCAATATCATTTCTAAAGGTCCTAAATATAGATTTCCCTCTAATATTGATTTCTCTAAATGTCGTAGAGAGATCGCTGCTTCTTTAAATGACTTCAGTAATCGATGGTGCAAACGGGAAAATGTTGAACCTGATGCTTTGAAGGAATGGAAGATTAACATTTTTAAAATTATTGATACTGGTATTTCATTTTACTCTCGTAATACACATCTTTTGCCCCCTAAACCTAAATCTTCTTTTCGTCATCTTAAACGAGGTATCCAGGATTTTCATATGAACTATGTTTTGGTTCCAGCAGATAAAGCTGCTAACAATGTTGTTGTTGTATGACGATTGTATTATATTAATACTCTTAAGCGTGAGCTTGTTGACACTCATGCCTATAGACTGCAGCCTTCTTTAAGTGAAAGGGTGATTGTTGATGGGCATGGTTGTCATACAGCCCTACATTTTGGTGTCAAAGCTAAAGAAAATCAAGACAAAGTTCCTACGTTGTACTGGTTACCTAAACTCCATAAGAAACCTTATAAAGCAAGATTTATTGCAAATTCTAGTTCTTGTACGACAACAGAACTTTCTAAATTGTTAACCTCGTGTCTTACAGCTGTTAAAAAACATGTTATCAAATATTGTGAAAAAGTATATGAGAGATCCGGTAAAAACCTATTTTGGTCGATTAAAAATTCAGGTGAAATTTTAGATAAACTTAAAGCTAGAGATTTCAATGCGACCAGTTTGTCTACTTATGATTTTTCTACTCTTTACACTACTTTACCTCATAATTTAATTAAAGATAAACTTATTGATCTTATTGAAAGAACCTTCCAGAGAGAAGGCTCTCCTTACCTTGCATGTAGTGACAGAAATGCATTTTTTACATCAGAAAAACCTAAAAAATATCATGCATGGTCGTGTCAAAATGTATGTGATGCGCTGACCTTTTTGTTGGACAACATTTTTATTCGATTTGGCACCAAGCTCTATAGACAAGTAGTTGGGATTCCTATGGGCACTAATTGTGCTCCCCTGGTTGCAGATTTATTCCTGTTTTGTTATGAAAGGGACTTTATGATGTCTCTTTCTGATGATAAGCAGGCTGATGTTATTGATGCGTTTAACACTACTTCCAGATATTTGGACGATATTTTAAATATTAATAATGTTTATTTTGAAAATATGGTTAGTCAAATATACCCTTCAGAGCTCCAACTTAATAAAGCCAATGCCTCTTATACCGAAGCCGCATTTTTAGACTTGCATTTGTCAATTTCTAATGATATTGTTTCTACCAAAATTTACGATAAACGTGACGACTTTGATTTTGAAATTGTCAATTTCCCATTTTTAGATGGTGATGTTCCTCGTTCTACATCCTATGGAGTCTATATCTCTCAACTCATTCGTTTTGCTAGAGCATCTAGCTATGTTACTGACTTCAACACTCGCAATAAATTGTTAACTCAGAAACTTCTTAAACAGGGCTATCGGTATCATTAACTTCGCAAAACATTTTCAAAATTTTATAGACGATACTTTGATTTGATTTCTAAATTCCAAGTTGGACTTAAATCTCTCTTGCGCCAGGGACTTTCGGAACCTGATTTCTATGGTGACTTGGTGTATAAGTTGAAGAAGATTGTTGGCTCTAATAATTTTTCAGCGCAGTTCATTAAAATAATTTCCCATTATAAAAAGATTGGCTATAACATTAATGTATTGTAACAGACTGCATGCTTGGTAGTCAACCCAATCACGGTTGGCAACTTTGCTTTCCTCTTTAATTGCACGCCGGTGGGTCGGACTTCAGACTCTATGAAGGTTCCGACTTAAAGACTTATCTATTGATGAGATGGTAGGGGCCTGATGCTTTGGCTGTTTGTCGGGCCCACCGGGTTTACCTGTTGGATTTCTTTTGCTCCGGTATTCAGTTTAATTTACTGTTGAGTCCTTATCCTTGCTTTATCTCCTTGTTATATCTTGATTTATATGTTTTAGGAGATGATGCGTTGATACGTTAGGGGTCTTTCATGCAAACCAAATATCTATGTGTCTTGATCCACATCTGAATTAAGGGTGAGGTTGGCGCCGTTAAACCGGTTTAAGCCCTCCAGTAAAATATTTTACTGACCGTTCCAAGGCGGTACTTCTTTTGTGGATCTTTTATGTTTTTGTTCTGTCTTGTATTTGCTATGTTTTGTGCGCGTCTGTTTATATGTGCTTCGTGGTCACCTGCTGGGAAAGGGCTGACCTCTTGGCTCTCGTTTGTGGTGTCTTCTGTGAGTTTGTCACTTTCCCATTGGTATCCTGGGTCAGGTGTGGTACTTGATTGTATCGATTCCTGATCTTTGCAACCTTACTTACTTTTATTCAACTATTTCATTCAAAATTATACATGCTTAAATAAACGTTTGATTTATTACTTACGTTACTAGTTATAATCCATATAATTTGATTTGAAACATGCAACAGATTAATAGAATTTTCTATATCAATAATAATGCGCTTTTTTGACGTGCTTGATATCAAACTGAGGGTAATTTAAACACTTACTTGATAGAAATGATGCTAACCAAAAATACCCATTCATGTTACAGGAGCTTATGACTACTATTTAAGGCCATGATAGGCGCTAAACAGGCTTCCATTGGATGCTTAGGCTCAAAACTAGTAAGTGAGTATGATCAGGAAATACCACAATCACAAACCGCAGACAACCCCATGGTGCCGCGAGGAATAGCCGTTTGACCATCACGAGACACCAGGAAGACAAATTAAGCAAAGCAACCAGCTCTCTCTTCCCCATCAAGATGATTGCAATACTAGAATGGACATAAAGTAACGTACAACAAAACAAGAACAACCACAGACTCCCACAATGGGAGTAACAATAAACAAAAAGTCAACAACAACAGAACCACCGCCTTAGAACGGACAGCAGCCCAAGCCACCGGGGCTTAAATGCATTTAAATGGTACCAAATCTTCGCCCTAGATTCTGCTGTTGTTGAAGTACGAGAAATCTTCAGCTCGCATGGAGGCCATCTAACTAATGCAATGTATCATCATGGAGAAACACTCTAATCAAATTAACATACCATGATGAAACAAAGAAAAGGGCTCATGACTCACAGATAGTCAGAGCTAAAGAAAACCTCAAGTTGAGCCACGGTGGGTCCAGCCACAGATAAGCATCAGGCACCAACCCACCGATTAAAGCTTTACGTAAGAGCCGTCATAGAGTCTGAGGCCTGACCCATCGTCGTGCAATTAAAGAGGAAACCGTAGCTATATACCGTGATTGTGTTTAAAACTAGGCATGCAGACTGTGGCATGATATCCAAGTTATATCCAACCCTTATATAACGTTTTACTATCTTTTTGAATTGATCACTAAATTTAGGTTTACCAACAATTCGTTTGAATTTATGAACTAAATCACCATAAAATATAGGTTCTGCTATGCCTTGTTGCAGAGACTTTTTAACCCAACGTTGTATTTAACAATTAACTCTGAGTGTCTGTGGTAGATTTTAGAATATGCTTTTCGAATTTTATGATATCTATAACCTTGTTTTAATAACTTAGCAGTTAAAAATAAGTTTCTGTTGTTGAAGTCATCAACATTAGAACACACTCTAGCAAAACGAATAAGCTGAGAAATATATACACCATAGGAAGGAGAGCTAGGAACATCTCCATCAAGAAAGGGGAAACGTACTATTTCAAAATTACAATCATCCCATTTATCATAAATTTTAGAAGAAACTATGCCATTTGTTATTGACAATTTCAAGTCCAAAAACAGAGCTTTAGTATCAGAAGAATTCGCCTTATCTAACTGAAGTGCAGAGGGATATATCTGAGCTACCATTTGTTCAAAATAAGGATTATCAATATTAAGTAAGTCATCCAAATATCTGGAAGTTGAGTTAAAAGCTTCAATGATATCAGCTTGATTATTGTCAGACAGAGACAACATAAAGTCTCTCTCATAACAAAACAAAAACAAATCTGCAACAAGAGGAGCACAATTAGTACCCATTGGAATACCTACAATTTGTCTATATAATTTCGAGCCAAATCTTATAAATATATTGTCCAAAAAATAATGGAGCGTATTACACATTTTTTGACATGACCACAATTTATATCGTTTAGGATGTTCAGAAGTAAAAAAAATTGATTTGCATTAATGGGTTTGTTTTACTGCTAGTTGTAATTTCAATAATCATTTTTAACGATAATATTTTTTGCAGAAAATATGATATTATCAGATTGTATTAAACCTGGCAACGACAAAAAGAAGCATTCGACTCTTTTTTAGATGGCTACACAAATTTTGATTGTATGCGTGCTCCCAGAGGCACAGCACAGCGTGGATCAGGGGAGTGACTGTTTTTGTGAAAGATTTTTATTTTAGTAAATAATAATATAATTCGTTGCATTTTCACAGATATATCAGAATGTGTCGTTCTCTTAATAGATAGTATTCAATGGTGGGCTACATGATATTGTTCTAATATTTACAGATGTTGCGCCTGAAAATTCTCCAATTTACTCCCCAGAAAATGATGATGGAATTGTAATTTTGAATGAAAATATTATTCATCATTAAATCTGTCTATTCAGAAGCAGAAATATGTCTTGCAGGAGATCTTTTAAAAGTTTAGTTGATTATATTATTGCTTCAACTAGTTTATTTGATAAATGTACTTACTTTTGAAAAGGTACGCAATATTTTACTGACCACTTTCCGATTTTATGTACACTACAATTACATGCACCTAACATGGGCCACAATAATAGGAGTTTGTTCATTCTATGCAGGACATGTAGAGCAAATTTACTGCTAAATGAGCCAGTGCATGAGAGTTCCAACAATGTGCTATGTGCGACCAGCAAAGCCTCAGACCAGCCTGCGCATACGCGCAGTCTGATCAGAGCCTTTGCTCGTCGCTTTACTATTCTATGAGTGTTAAGCCTCTGACTGAACAACATTTGGAGTTTCTAAGCTTAAAAGGAGGCTGCACAGGCTCGCCTGAGTCTACACATGTCAAAATACCACATTGATGGAAATCACATGCGGCGGCTCAAATTTTAATACACACCTTGCATACAGGTAGTGACCAATATGCTGCAAATCAGAATGTCTCTTCAAACAATGTCTCTTCAAACAATGTTAGCTTATAGTATATGGACACATACGTCGTCCGAAAAACCGCCAGTCCGTCGTCCATTAACATTTTCAAACATTTTCTCTGAAGCCATGAGGTCAAATCTTTCCATATTGCACAAATAGCATCTACGGGTAGTGGAAACAAAAACTTTTTTGTTTCCGACTGATAAGAATTCTGTTTGCAAGGCAACTTATAGTTTCCATGGACTTTAATAGGGAAATCAGTAACTTGGCTATTTCTGCCAAGTCATAAGGATATATGAAAAATGTTTATACAGAAATCTTATTGAGTAGTTCTCCACGATTCATGCGACTCTCGTCCGTTTCGCTAATTTTGAAAAAAAAAAATAAAATATATATACGTTGTCAGAAATTATAAGGAGGATGAAGCTGAAATAAGGCATACATGCTTAGGACATTACCCTGTACAAAAGTTATGTTTTTTATTGTCTAACTGCTTTGCCCACATAAAAGTTTACATAGACTTATAATGGTATAAGTAGAAATGGGCAATGTCTGGTGGCTCAATTATCTCTTTACATAAATGCTTATAGAGTAGTTCTCCATGTTTCATATGACTTTTGTACGAATCGCTTGATTTGATTGGTAGCTAGAGTGACATACAGGGTAATGTTTTGACAAAATAGTCATTTCTCAGAAACCATATGTTTGACCAGCTATTTTAGTTGTTATTTATTTATATTTATAAATATTTATAGATTTATAATGAGAACAGCTGAAATTAGCATTTGCTGCTGTTTCATTGGAGATAATTGATTTTATTTTTACAGAAGTATTCATTGAATAGTTCATCATATTTCATACGACTTTTGCCTAAATCACTGAATTCACTTGGTTGCTGGGTCAACAGAGTCTTCTTCCTAAAACCCATAAGTAGGTAAAAAGTGAAAATTTGCATAATTTTATGGCATTAGCTAGTGGTTAAGTTGTGCTATTTATATTGTCATGCTACTGCAGATGTTTTGACAAAATATTCACAACAGTGCTTCTTTTCATTGTTTTGGTTATACCTGGCCAATTGTCATGCGTATATTGGCTTGAGAGTCAGGTGAGAGTTTGAAGGACCATTGGTCCTCTGGTTTATTGTTGCGGTTGAGCAGAAGTTGAATAACAGAACAAGAATCCAAGCTGGAGATTAAAGATTGAATTAACATTGACACACCAATATAGAGTGAAGCCTTGAATTAAATCCTCAACTCAATATTAATTCAATATTGATTGTTAAAGTTGATGAGTCTACTAGCAGGTTGAATACCAAAGTATGAAGCCTAATTTAAGAAGAAGGCTTGATTTAATATAGAAAAACCTAGAAAGAATCAAGTCTTGATTTCATTCCTTACATCAAGGTTGATTCAATATTGACTTGCAAAGTTGAAGGAAAGTTGAAAAACAAATCATGATTCAAGGGTTTAGAATAAAGTTGAATTCAACATACACATTCTTTGATAGAGTCTTCTTCCATTTTCTGGTGTAAACTCAAGGTAAAATCAATATTGATCCTCAATCTGGAATCAATATAAATTCAACATAAAATGCCTGCTGCACTAGTTATGAAGTTGTTTGTCTAAAATGCTCAGTTACAGAAATAGTAAGGCCAGAATGTTTTTATTAGTTGATTTACGGGAAAAAAATTCAGATTCAGGGTCGGGGACGAAAAAAAGCTCTGAAAAGTTGACTAGTTGACTGGTCATTTTCAGAGCATTTTTTTAAAATCTCCATAGATCTTTATAGGTCATTCACGTTTAACAGTGTCACTCTCAAAACTACACAGGCAGAACCTCAAAAATATATCATTTTTTTCGACGAAATAAATAATATTTAGAGTCAACTGATAAAATAAAAAAATAATTTTAGAAATTATTTGCGGAAAAGGGATCGTAAATTAACTAATAAAAAAAAATCTGGCCTAATTGACATATAAACTTAACATATTTTGCAACTAATGAACCTGTAAACCGAAAACACAAAGTACATATGTCCCAAAACTTACTTGTGAATTACGTTACCAAACCTGCTGCTTCAGTACCAAACCAAAAAAGATCAAACTAGACGAACCAATAGGGTGGTGTAAACATGTTTCATTGGTGTATCAAATAAAACAAAAATACTTGCTTGTCTATCTTCATCATTTCTTATAATATGCATGCAACCTGGACAACACAGAATTCAAGACAAAATGTGAATTACGTTACCTGTATGTTTATATATACAGAAAAAAAACTATAACTATATACTGCCATTGTGTTAAACTTGGTCTTTAAACCAAACATTCCATAAAAATTCACGTCTACATCGTTTGGCAAATCAGCCTCTGTTTCTAAAAAATGTGAATTACGTTATTATAATTTAACTTAGCGCAGAAGAACATTCTAAGAGCATATCACATCTGATTATATAATTGTTTTCTAACCGGAGCACATCAGTTCAAGAAAATTAGTACTCAAGTACACCATATGAAAGTTGTCATGTCTTGATAATATTGAATTCAAAGATATCCCCAAGGTATATCATCTCACCCTATAATGTAATAGAAAAAAACACTCAAATTTCCAACTCCTAACTTTCATCAAAACTCATTATATTTTCTATGTGAATTACGTTATCTGGAACGTTTTGGCATTTTACGACAGGGATATATGTTTGTGTATATTTAATGTTTTTCGTCTAGACTATAACAGAATATTTGTTTGATTAAGTTAGCTGATTCGTGCTTTATTGAATGTGTAATAAGAGAACTAAACATGTTTTAGCTCTGACTATATGTGAGTCTTGAGCCCTTTTCTTATTTCATCATAGTGTGTTAATTTGATTAGAGATGTGATGATACATTGCAATAGTAAGGAACCCTCCTTGCGAGCTAAGCAAGTTTTGTTGTTTCTGTGTTTGGTCCTTGTTTTGTTATTCAGTACTTTGTGTCCATTAAGTTTTACATTTATCTTGATGGGGAAGAGAGAGAGTTGGTTGCTTTACTTTAATTGTCTCCCTGGTGTCTTGTGACTGTAAGTGTTTTGTGGCTCTTCCTCATGCTGCTGTTGGTCAGTCTGCAGTGTGTGTTTGTGATATTTCATGATCATGCTCACTTACTTTTTTCATAAATATGGAATTTCAACCCATTTTCCTATTCTTGTAGTTTGAAGCGTTCTGTATACAAAATAAATAAAACCAAATTTGCTCACCTCTGATATGCAAAGTGTTAAACAAGATGTTTGGGCTTGATATTTGGTATGGAAATATATAGAGTATCTTAATGAGTCTCATGTTTTATTGAATTTATTAAACGATTTGGGGCAAAGTGATTTTGCCATAAACATGCAACATTGAACATTATGGGCATTTTTTCGTTACGTTACATGTACCGGAAAACCTGCACTTGTGGTTTGTTGATTTTAATGCATGGTTATTTCACTCCCAGACGCGACGTCACATGATTAATGTTTCTATAGAAGAAAGAAGACAATAGTGCCTTAAATGTGAATTACGTTACTGACCATTTATAACAATTTTCTTTACACAAAAAATACATATCATAGTTACGTACCAGTACCCAAAAAGGTATTCAGATTTAACATTCAATGTCATTTTCTCCAAAAATGATAGTTTCTCTGTTAGACTCTTCAAACTTTGATAGCAACACTTAAAACATTCAATGCTATTGTAAAATTACAGACTCCCTTAGTCACAGAAAGAAATTGCAATTGAATCAAAGTTATTGTGCTTTCCAGACGGAACACTTCAGAACTGATTTCTAGGGTTTATATCAAAAATAGTAAGTGAGTATGATCAGGAAATACCACAATCACAAACCGCAGACAAACCCATGGCAATTCGAGGAAGAGCCACACAACAATCACAAAACACCAGGAAGACAAACTAAGCAAAGAAAAATAGTAAGTGAGTATGACCAGGAATGATAAAGTAACATACAACATTACATAGAACAATTACAGACTCCCACAATGGGAGTAGCAATAAACAGCAGCTCAACAACAACAGAACCACCGCCTTAAACGCATTTCACTGGTAACAAATCTTCGCCCTAGATTCTGCTGTTGTTGAAGTACAAGAAATGTTCAGCTCGCATGGAAGCCTTCTAACTATTGTCTGTTTTGGCTATTCTGCGGAGTGAGAGGTGATAACCTAGGATGAAGATTATGCTACAGGAAACAACAAGTTGCGCTGGAAGGCACCTTAACCTCACAGACCAGTGGTGGTGTATCTGAAGTTCTTCAGGGCACTGCTTCTTACCTTCATCAACGACATGTCTGTGTGTACTTCGCCAGACACCAGATTATTCGCTGATGACTCATTATTGAGGGTCAGGATGAGGTATAATAATTAGTGAATAATGACCCTTTTTATAATGAATCGTGAATAATGAGGCAAAAAAATATAATGAATAGTGAATAATGAAGGCATGAAAATTAATGAATAATCCTAATTTTTTAATGAATTGAAAAAATTAACAAATAGTGAATAATCAGATTTCTTTGCTACCTTTCTTACTTTTAATGAATAATTGGTCTTATTTTAATGAATAAACCATAATTTTAATGAGATGAATAATGGGCTAAATTTTTAATAAATAGTGAATTCCAGACCCCCCCCCATCCAGACCCTCATTACTATACAGGCATATTAGAAGAAACAGTGATGCTGAGGCACTGCAGCGTGACCGAGATGTACTTGAAGAATGGGAAACCAGATGGCAGGTGAAATTCCATCCCGGAAAATGCCAACTTGTCAACAGGTTGAACAGGTGCAGAGAAGAGGCGCTAGTTCAATAAGAACACCTACTGGGAGAAGACACTAGGCCGTGTGACTAGGATGGTCCTTGTACTGGCTGTTAGAAGAAAGAAGATGTCGACATAGGCTGATAATGATTCTCAAGTTTCATCATGTGTTGACATATGTTATACCAGGTCATATACTGAGCTCAAATGGCAGGAGACCGGTTGTACCAACCATCTACAACACTTAAACTGAATATTCAGGTCATATTAATGTTTATATCGATTAAAAGTAAATTCTTCAGTCATTACAAATATCAGCCCTGGCATCTGCCAATTCTAGTCGGAGTCCAGGCAAAGAAAGCTTGGGAATTTGGCCACCGATTATGTTACTGCGAAGACATTGATCAAACTAATCAGACTCAGATGCCTAGATTGATTTAAAAAGTAAGTCAGTATGATCAGGAAATACCACAATCACATACTGCAGACCAACCCACGGCACCGTGAGGAAGAGCCACAGAACATTTATAGTAACAATACATCTGTAAGACAATAATAGCAAAGCAACCAGCTTTCTCTTCCTCTTCAAGATGATTGCAAAACCAGAATGGACACAAAGTAATGCTTAACAAAACAAAACAAAGACAAAAACACAAATCCCACAAACAATGGGAAGTACATTAAACAATAGATCAACAACAACAAATTCTTTGCTGGACATGCTGGATGCATATACTATGCCTAACTCTAAACCTGCTTGTGTCGTCTGCTGATAACCTTTACAAACAGTTTGGATTCAGATTATACCTGACATATTGTCAGGCCTGATCTGGATCCAAACTGTTTGACACGCTGCTGATAACCTATGTAAACAGTTTGGATGTAGGTCAGGCCCATATATTCACTGACTATAATTAACCCCTTTGACTGGGTGGCTGCACCTATAGCAATGCTGCATGTGGAATTTTTCTTGGTGTATTTTGGCGATTAAATGCGACCCCGTGTGGTATGTGAGTGTAATCAAATTATGGACTAATTGGAGTAGGTTTAACAAAATTAATCGTCAAATGGCTCTCAGCATAAACCTGGATTATATTGATTAAAATAGAGATGAATATTTTCTTTAATGTCTACCAGTTTTCTTTCATCATAGAAGATTTCATGGTAATTTTGGACAGTTTCTCAGCAACAGCATTCTTTTCCAACCATGATCAGCCAGCCACCATGTGCATATTACAAGAAACTTTATTTAACGTCATAGTTTTTATGTGAATATAATACTTTTAACAAGCTTGAAAGGAATGTTTATCTCATCACACCAGGGCCCAAAGAGGTCAACTTTACAGTCATTGATGCCTCCTGACCAGGGACGGATCCAGGATTTCTGGACAGGGGGTTCATATCATAATAATGGGGAAAAACTTTTTAAAACAAATCTTCTGTCCACAGCTAATATTTTTAATATGTAGCAAAGTTTAGTGTTTAGTGTTTTCTATACGTTAACCCAAACACGCACCTGGGGTCCAAATTGATCACTCGCTGGGAACCTTTGCTATTTTAAACAAAATAAAATGAAAAAAATCTCTGAAACCAGAAGGCCAAATGCTCAGGGGAGTGGTATATAGGTTAATTGAGTCTCTTGCTTCTATGGGACACAGTTCTATATGGAAACGGATTTGTGCTATTAGTGTCTGTAATACATTGACTGTCGGTGTCCACCTATCAAGCACCCCCAGCATCAGTGGTCCTGGATCCGCCACTGTTATGTATAACCGCCTCGATAGCTCAGTTGGAAGAGCGTCCACTTTCGGAGCTGGAGGTCGTGGGCTCGAATCCCGCGGCCGCACCATACCAAAGGTGTAAAAAAATGGTACTAGCAGCTCCCTTGCTGACGCTCCCATAAAAGGGGTTGTGCTAGGAAGATAAAGTAAGGCAGGTAAGTATCTGTTAAAGATATAATTGTTATGTCGCAGAATAGCTCGTGAGCTAATGTTGTCTGTTACATTATAAGCGACGTTAAATAAGACTTCTTTATCTTTATCTTTATAAATGTGTGTGTGTGTGTTGGTCGCTTTGCTAATATTATCTTATTTTACTTATATATCCCATGAAAATGATATTACGAGGGTTAGTCAAAAAAAAATGAGCCCTACCTCATTATATCTAAGCCTCACATTGTAGAAAAGAAATGTGACTATCTTTTATAAGTATGACATGTCATAGACGTTTTAACCCAAAATAATTACCCCTTTGAATCTTCTGTTTTGGTTGCTAGGCAACTAAAGATAGTCAGTCAGACCGATGCGTTCACGATCTCCGCCACCAGGAAAATACAGTGTGTCTTAAAAAAGCTTGTGGGCTTGATAGTTTTTTAGAAAGACATATTTGACATTTATTTGAATAACATTTGTCATATTGTCTTTTCATTTTACTTTGTTCGTAAATGTTTCGGTGAACACTGATTGCATGCGTTGCCTAGCAACAAAATAAGTCAAAATTTCACTAATTTTCAAATACATGATTATTGTGTTGCCATGGAAACAGAATCCCTTATTCCAAACAAGGAATTTAATATTTCTGGGGGTCTGCTTGTGTATGCAGTACTGCAAAAGCATTATTAGGCTATTATTTTATGTTTTCTATTAAAATTGTGTTAATATGAATGTGGGTGGGGTAAATTATAGGACTAGAGGCACGTAAAAATTTGCTAAATTCTGAAACCAAACTACCACAGCAACGAAATTTTGGGGTCAGCTGTTTTCTTTTCTGTGGCACTGAGTAGTTACATGCAATAGGTATCAAACGATACTGAATGCAGCATTACATTGGCATTATCGATTCCATGGCAACGCTTAGATATCGATGTATTACAGCGTGAACGCACCCGTTCGACAGGTCATGTTCGGTTGCCTAGCAACCAGTATTTAAAGCCAACCAATAGATATAGATTAGGTTATTGAATAGATGACATATAACTGCGATGAAATATTATTTAAATATGTGTCCATTTGACTTGAATTAAATGTCATAAGGTAGGGCTCAGTTATTTTTGACTAACCCTCGTATATGGCCTCACTGAGACCAAATTCAGTATTTCATTTTCATAGGATATTTAAAAGGGGGGGGGGGAGGGGGTTGCTGCGAACCCCCTCTGGATCCGTTACTGCTGACCTTGGAAGAAGAAGAAGAACAAGGAGGGGAAAAAACCTAGAGAGAATGGTAAGGAAACCATGGGGGTATAAAATTGAACAATACAAAGATAAAATTAAAAGATATCACTTATTTAAAGATTAGAATAATGGAATTATTTTAATGAAAGGGAAACAATTTTGATGAGAGTGAATAATAGGCAAACTCTTAATGATCAGATAATACTAGACACCCCATACACCCGACCCCTACACCCCATTAATGACCAGCCAGTAATAAAGAAAATTCATAAAACTCAACGGCTGGATTCTGTGGTCGAAAGAAGGGGAAGAAACTCTAATAGCATCTGGTTTTCTAAACTGGTTCCAAGTTGTTCAAATTAACAACTGGTCATGTATAACGTCTCCGCCAGCATATCCCGACGTTAACGGTGACGTTGACGTCACGAAAACCATGCCAACACAATAACAAGTTTGAATGCAGCGTTGCAAACTCGATAAACGTCATAGAATGGAAATGATTAAGCGATATTTAATACAAAAAACCCATAAGCTTTTTTTCTCTAGCCTCTATGTAACTTTTAAAATGGTTCCGAGTTGTCGGCTAGCTCCGTGACATTCCGTGATACGGGCAGATTTCTGCCCGTTTGATTTATTGATGACCTGTCCCGGGTCCGTGGAAACACCCCAAACCACCCCAAAACACCCCAAACCACCCCAAACCACCTCCAAACCACCCCAAACCACATCTAAACCATCCCAAACCACTTTCTTAACACCAAAAATATGTTTTTGTGATAGTATCAATAATATAAGAAGAAATTTAAAAGCATTTTTATTACGTTGACCTGCCATGTTAACCCCAAACCATCACCAAACCACCCCAAACCACCTCTAAACCACCCCAAACCAGTTTCTTAACGCCCAGAATATGTTTTTGTGATAGTATCAATAAATGAAGAAGAAATTTGAAAGCATGTATATTACGTTGACCTGCCATGTTAGCCCCAAACCACCACCAAACCACCACAAACCACATCTAAACCACCCAAACCACGTCCTTAACATCCAGAATTTGCATCTGTGATATTATCAATAATTTCAGAACAAATGTAAAAGCGTTTTTATTACGTCGACCTGCCATGTTAGCCCATGGATGAGCTGGAAGAATAGATTTTTCAGGAAGAAGAGTGTCGAACATGATCGACCATATTGATTTTTTTTATTTTCTATTTTCTTTTAATCTCATCCGTGGTTTCCAGCCAGCACCAAACGTGGAGGTATGACTAGGTCTTGTTGTAAAAAATGCAGGAAATGACTTGAACTACTACAAAATTTCCTAAACATTCTTTACAACCATTCACTGGCCTTTTTTTTTTTTTTTTTTTTTCAAGAATCCAGACAGTCAGTATTACCAATGATTTTTAACTTTTGTATTCGATGCTCAACAGACATTAAATTGCATGCTTTCATTGTGTTCTTTTACATTTGTTTTAGGTACTCAAAAGAAGCGTCTCATTGATACCGTTCTTTTAAATACCCAAACATATGTTTTGGTTGTGATTATGGTATTTTGCACATTAGTTCTGGGTTCATGAATATTTTTACATTTGTTTAAGGTGCTCAAAAGAAGCGTATTTTTGTCAATACGAGTATTCTGAGTAACAAAAACAAATATTTTGATTGAGAAAAAAGACAAAAGAAATAAGTTCACCCAAAAATTTCAATGATCTTTAATGATAATGATTTATAACATTTGTTACCAGTTCTCAAAAGAACCGCGCCGTTGAAACGGTTCTTCTGAGTACCGAAAACATATGTTTTCATTGAAACATTAGACAGTTCACATTATATTTACAGAAAATATCACGTCTTATTTTATGATATTTTGGTAGTTAACATTTGTTTTGGATGCTCAAAAGAATCGTCTCATTGATACGGTTCTTTTGAGAACCCACAACGTATGCTTTATTTTGAACCAAATAGACATGATTATTAACATTTGTGTTGGGTGCTCAAAAGAACCGTCTCATTGATACGAATCTTTTAAATGCCCATAACATATGTTTTCAACATGGAATTTCACCTATGACACTTCACATTATTCCTTCTCATTTTTCGCGTACTGGCCGGCATGAAGCCACAAGACATTTTATATTTCATATTGCACCAATGGAATTTCACATATGACACTTCACATTATTCCTTCTCATTTTTCGCGTACAGGCCGGCATGAAGCCACAAGACCTTTTATATTTCAAATTGCCGCTATTTCACCAATGGAATTTCACATATTAGACACTTCACTTCACATTAAGATTGAATCACGCAAACAGTTTTGACCCAGATCAGGCCCGATAAACCGTCGGGTCTGATCTGGGTCCGACCTGTTAGTCACTCTGGTGGTAATATTTATCCTTATCAGACTCAGTAATTTTTTGCCTACTAGTGTCGCCTGTTGATGACATTCGCCAACAGATTGGACCCAGATCAGACTTGATACAACGCTGGGTCTGATCTGATTCCAAACTGTTTGACACTCTGATTGTAATATACGTCATTAATGGACACAGTAACTTTTGCCTACTAGTGTCGCCTGTTGATAACCTTGGCCAACAGTTTAGACCCAGATCAGGTTCGATACAACGTCGGGCCTGATCTGGATCCAAGCTCTTTTATTATTTTGTTGAGAAAAAAATGTTTACCACCTTTTTTTAGTTCTGACATTTAATGGTCGTTTCTTAGCTTGAGGCTTTTTAGCTGTCCCTTGAGCTCTATTTGGTACAGAAAATATTATGCTGTTCTAGACCTATGAGTCTATATCGATCGCACTATACAGCCATGTGCGGATCGAAAGGGGGGGGGGGGGGGGCACGGGATCCGGACCCCCCTGAATAATCACAAAAACATAGGGTTTCCTAGCAATATTGGTCAGGATCACTTAAATAACGCAATCGTACCAAGCCAGCATTCAATGGTGGGCCATTATCGGCACGCCAGCAAAACGCCATTGAAATGGCGTTTCGCTAGCGGGCCGATGATGGCCAACTTATTGTGGCATTTCGATCTTCTCTCCATCCCTCTGACAAACTTTTCTGGATCAGCGCACGGGACAAATTGAAATTATTTTTACTGAAATATAAAATTGTTGATTTTTTTTATTAATTTGTTATTTTAAATGCAGCATTTTATATTATTTTTTCGGCTTCTGGTCGACGATAATCCTTTAAAAAGTTACCGATAATATCGTTAATACAGGTGTCATTTTCTTAATCATGTTTTCATAACGACAGCAGTTCACACCCTGGGGTAGGCGAAACATTGATAGTTTCAGTTATCAATTAATAATCAAGCTTTGGTAATCTTATCAAAAAATTCTAGAGGTAACTGAAAAAAATTAGCCGACTTCGGCAAAAAGGTCCGGCTCAAACATTTTTTGCCCAAAATTAAGATTAGTACTAACAATCTTATTTTATTTATTTATTTATTTATTTATTTATTTATTTATTTATTTATTTATTTATTTATTTATTTATTTATTTATTTATTCGTTAGCAAAGGCTCTGGCGAGACTGTGCTTATGCACAGACTTATCAGAGCCTTCGCTGCTATCTGATAAGATTATAGTTCTAACAATCTTATTTATTTATTTATTTATTTATTTATTTATTTATTTATTTATTTATTTATTTATTTATTTATTTATTTGAAAAGCAAAGACTCTGGCGAGACTGTGCTTATGCACAGACTTATCAGAGCCTTCGCTGCTATCTGATACGATTATAGTACTAACAATCTTATTTATTTATTTATTTATTTATTTATTTATTTATTTATTTATTTATTTATTTATTTCCGATGATTTTCCGAAAAAAAGTTTGGTTTAAAATTAGATTTAAGTAAATTAAGAAAATTTGAAGTCTTCACAACATACATTTCTTGGTTTAACAAAATCAACGATAATTTCCGAAAATAATAGGTCATATCTCCGTCCTTGTAATACCTGATAGACTGTTAGGATCCGTGCAATGGGGACACCATCAGTACCTGACTGTCGGACCTAAGCCCCGTCATGTCATACCTACTTGCCGAGACACTATAGCAAATGCGGTTCTTTTCTAAATTAACTATTGCATCTATCATTTGTCAAATAGAACTTTTTGTTGCATTTTTTTCTGCTCCCCCACTCCAAATTAGATAAATTCCAAAAGTTAACCAGACAATATCGAAAAGTGTCGCATTTGAGAATGTCTTCCCCGTGGATCCAGCATTCCTCCAGCCTAAGCAGAATATATAGCGGACAGAGACGTGTGGATTGCCTGCATAATATAATAATATTGATAATATTTACCTGTCGCAGCCTGGTGAGTGCATACAAATAATTGTACGGCGAATTTCCAATTTCTATGGCAGAACAATCATTGCAAGTGTATGGCGCATCATACTCATTAAAAAACTTAAATTCAGAAGCGGTAAGACCCTCGCAGCCAGTGTGATGCCATCGCCTGCAAGCATCACAACATATAGACTCGGACTTGCAATTCCGCCGACAAGAACCGCAAGGCCAAAAAGCGGATCTTTGAGTTGACACGATTTTGCGTTTTTTGAGAGGCATAATTCCAGCATAAATAATACCTGAAATGAATTGCTCGATCGATTTTCGGTTATATTGACGGTGTGCCGTGGTCCTTCGCTCATTTACATATAAAGCACTCACGACACACCCAGTTTATGCACCCACTTAGGCTTTAATAAGGGAGTTATGACTGTGTCCCGTCAATGTCCCACGCCTATTCGTATTGAGTAAAAGTGTGGGGCATTTGTAATTTGAATTTTGAAAATGGTCTAAAGTAAGTACCAATCTTGTAGGAGTCGACGTGACAATTCCGTCTGCACAATGTCACCCCTACTGTTGAAAGTGTAAGTTATTCCGCCTGGAAGGGCTAGGAGGTGTATTATTGTTTGTTTATATTTGCCGCTCTTATATAGTGAGCTATACGTTGATGTTTTTGAGGTAACATCACCCAGGGCATCACTCCGCTTCTCCGTCCAGTCCTTGTATACATAAGCTCGCGGGCGGTGTTACTAAGACGCGGACATCGGTCTACGAAGTTAGCTTCCCCTAGGGTTAGCTTAGGGAAAGAAAGTTTTGCCTCCTTAATTATGTTTCTCTGTTTTAGTTGCAATTTTGTGGAGCGGGTGGCGAGGAGTCGGTGTTCTTGTGATTAATGATCCCCTCAGAGATCTCACATATTGCTCATTAAGATTTTGAACTCCATTCTACAAAAGTGGCCAGTCATCATGCGATGGCCTATTTATTCAGGGATTTTAAGCGGAGGTAAGGGGCTTATTCCTAAGGGGAAGGGCGCCGCTCAGGTATGGTAAGACTCAGAACATGTGTGTGTGTTCTGAGTTCTCCCAGTATCCTATCTTGAAATTTTGCTTGAGGCTTCCAAAAAATAATATACCTTCCGGGTTTCTCGTGTGAAACCGTTAGTGTATATTAACCTTAAATTTGCGGGGCATGCAAAATCTGAATTTGGGCCTGAATTCCAGTTTGGAGTTCAAGTTCCCGTTTTGCGAGTTCGCAATAGTCCCTTAGTGGAGCATCCGCGATGTCACGGGCTCTTTGTGCTTTTTTTTGCTGTTCTTTAGCCCAGCGAAGTATGGCATGGTCAGAGCGACCATATACTTCCCTTTGCCTCTTGATCTCATCATGGGTGAGGCCATCTTTAAGGAGGGTCTCGAGGGGGACCACTGCATCTTCATCGATGCTATCCTCTAACAATTTGTTAAAAATGTTGGGGTCGAAAAAGGGGTTAGGGGTTGAGGTGTTGGAGGGATTTGATGAATGCGGTGATAGGTCACCGGCTTCAATTAGAGATGCCTCTAAGGACTCCAAAGATCTTGGTGATCTTGGAGTTTTGGGTGTCCTTGATCCTGATGAGTTATTAATTTTTAGTGGGGATAAGTTCCCTAGGGATGAACTTTCTGATGATCCATTGGGATCATCTGCTCCCCCCGCGAGACTCCCAGGGCTTTTTGGCGTATAAAGCTTAGATTTGTTTTGAGACTCCTGGGGCAGGCTGATCGGAGTCGTTTGTTTTGGTGTTTTAGTTTTTGTTTTTGGGGGTTGATTTGTTTCATTGAGTTCCCGGGTTGCTCCCCCCCTCCATTTATCAATATGTCCCCACTGGGTGCAGGTGTGGGGGGCACCGACTGATCGGTTGCCATGGTAGCTGTGGTCTTTTTTGGGCCTTGCACCACAGCTACATTCTTTTCTTTGTTTGTTGAGATCAGTTTTTCCCCATGCTTACGCTCCTCGCTCGTATGAGCCAGGCCCTCGCTTTTCGCGCTTTTAGGCTTTTTAGTTTCCTTACTGGCAGGTTTTTTTTTCTCCCCTGCCCGCGGGTTTAGGCAGCCCACTGGTGGCATGCCTGGGCTTTTGTGGTGACGCGGTCTTCCTTCGCGATGAGCCCTTCTGCGCGCTTGTGTTTTTGTTCTGGTTGTCTGCAGCAGTCTGGGGGGTGACTGTACGCGGTCACCTGTTCCTTGTGCTCTTTGCATGCTGGCAGGGGACAATGTTTGTCTTCTTGTCTTGGTTTTGGGCAACCTGCTCTCTTTAATGATGACGCCAGAGGCCCCCACCAGTGGTGGGGGTGATCTCTTGACGGCCTGAGCATAGTCTAAACTGTGTCTACTGGATGCCATGTTTTATTAGAAATTTCACAATTTTCAATTTACCTGTTTATCTGGAGTTGATCTTTATTCTTCACTGGACACACCTGTGTCGACGCGTGATTTGAACCGTTTGCTTGTTGAGTGCGAAACTGCGAAACTGAAAAACGATCCTACAGCTACAATAAGCTAGTAGGATGCGCGGAGATGCTGAACAGTGTAGATTTAGATTTTCAAAAAGTTGATAACTAATGTGCACGAACCGTTTAAAGCGTTAAACCGAAAATAACCGTGTATAGCACAGAATCTTTTCCTTGTTCAGAACACGTCCGTACAAGTCGAATTCAAAACAGAGAGTGAATTGCTCGAAAAAGTTACAGTTTATATATGAAAAAGTGAGCAAACAAAAATCAAACCGTGAAATTACTTACTTATTCTAATTGCTTGTTTGTTCAATTGTGCAACCAGCCGAAAGTAAACAAGTACTAATTAGCTACCGAAATCCTGAGGATTAAAGGTGCATCACATGTTTGATCTTTAATTTAATCTGCGACAGTTATTTTATTCTTTAAACTGATTAGGATAATTGATTGCTTGCAAACAAGCAGTCGACATTAAATACGGACTAATTAGCTCCCGGCGAATAACGATTAAAGGCGCATCACATGTTTGAACTTCACAATGAACGGTGTGAAGCGAAAAAAGGGGATTTACTGTTTGTGTGTGAGTTGGTCCAGAGAGAGAGAGAGGAGAGAGAGAGAGAGAGAGAGAGAGAGAGGGAGAGAGAGAGAGAAAGAGAGAGAGAGAGAGAGAGAAAGAGAAGGAAACAGAAAGGGGGAGGGTGTGTGTGAGTGGGCTTGTTTGCATCCAGGGAGACTGGTCTGAGGTGGTTTGGGGTGGTTTGGGGGTGGTTTGGGGCTAACATGGTAGGTCTACGTAATATATTTACAAATGCTTTTAAATTCATTCTTCAAGTCTTCATACTATCACAAAAACATATTCTGGGTGTTAAGAAAGTGGTTTGGTGTGGTTAAGATGTGGTCTGAGGTGGTTTGGAGGTGGTTTGGTGGTGGTTTGGGGTTAACATGGCAGGTCTACGTAATATACGTAATACGTGCAAAGCAAAGCGGGGCCGAAGGCCCCGCGTGCGAAGCACGCCTATAGATAACACATACGTACAAGTTAACAATGAATGTACTATGCTAACGATGTTCAAAAAGTTGTCCAAGATGGCGCCTCCCAGTCTCACTCGCGGACCCTGCCTCGATGCCGATTTTTGTCTTTCCCAAACTAGAGCCGGAACACAGCGTCCTGCACAAACATTTTCTCAAAGCTTCGAGGGTGGTTTGTTATTCATTCATTTCTTATTTAAATTCTTAAAAATATTTTTATTAGATCAAAACATGCAATTAGAAGATAAATGGACGAAAGCTGAATATTTCATTTGCATCGTGTATCAAAAAAGCAAAATAAACTTACACCGGAAGCCTCCGCCATTACTGTAATACATTTCTCAGCTTCGCGAGTGTTTAGAGATGGCTTTGAAATACTTTAATCCGTTTCCAAATTTCTCCAAATTATTTCTGTAGCCCAATAATCGTTATCCAACATTGAACTAAAAGAAAACAAACGGTTTTCAACGTTCCGAAAAGAAAACAGTTTGAGTGACGTCATAACACACGTCACTACCGTCCGTACAAAGTAAGTACTCCCCAGCAGTGTGTATTTCCCACCGTGGCTCGGCGCACCCTTCAAGTCACACGAAAGGAAGGATAGCTTCACAGTACGCCCACAGATATCCAAATACAAAGACCACAAACAGGAATAAAAAACACAATGTAAAATAATCAGCCTTTATTCCTTTGGGAGAATAGTGATTGACTAGAAAGGATGCATACAATTTTATCAAAAAAGCAGGACGTAACACAAAAGGGGTCAACAACAAACGGTCACTGGACATTTCGGCCCATAGCAATTTCGGCCCATGTCAATTTCGGCCCATAACCAAGTCGGCCTGTACAATTTCGGCCCACATGTATGATAAGGTATAATTAGTATGTTTGTCTATAATTGGCATGATAATGTTGGCTTACCTTTCATTATCCACAGAAACGGAATATTTAATAAGAGAATGGTCCGTTTTAATTCCCTTCTGCCCCAGTCAACAGGTGACTTAAAGAATTTTACTGACCAACATTTTGCTCCAACTGGTCTTTAAACATACCCATGATTACTTTTGTTTGGTTTTGATTTGATTCTTAACACCCCAGTCAACAATTTTTCAGTTATTCCAGGACGGGTCTACCTGGGTAGAACCAGTACTAAGCAAGGTTTAATGTGTCTTGGTCAAGGACACATCACAGTGATGACGATGAGGCACGAACCTCAGTCCCTTTGTCTCTGGTCAAGCACTCTAGCTACCACTGAGCCACTACGCTCCCTATAAACATGGATAACAGAACCCAGTTAAACAAATACATGCACACATAAAAGCAAAATGCAATTTAAGTACAGAAACCAGTTCCCATTTCTAGGTATGATGCTTGTACTGCTAGAAATGCACGAAGTGCCATGCCCCAAAGAACAACAAAAAACAACAGGGCCAAATACAAAACAAGGCACACAAAGAGTTTTCATCCAAAATAGTAAATGAGTATGATCAGGAAATACCACAATCACAAACTGCAGACAACACAGTGGCACCGTGAGGAAGAGCCGCTCAACCATCACGAGACACCAGGAAGACAAATTAAGCAAAGCAATCAGCTCTCTCTTCCCCATCAACATTGTATTAACATTAAAAGAAAACAACTCCGAAAGTATGTGGTAAAATTTAGAAAATGCCTTTCCAAGTTAAGGATACCAAGCCGAGTTTTAGTGACTTACCAGTCCAGGAGCGTAGCCAGAGGCTTCATCATGTTGAAGCTCATCAAAAATATTTGGAGAAGTAACAGATATCTGACCTTGTTACTTGACTTTTTAGATAGCTATCGATAAAGGCGCTGATCAGACTGCGCGGATGCGCAGGCTAGTCTGCGCCTTTGTTGTTCGCAATCAAGAAAAGTCAGGGTTTCTAGTGTCTTTGTCCATATGATGTTGAAGCCCAGGCTTCCTGGCCTCCGCCTGGCTACGCGCCTGCCAGTCAGAAAAAAAACCCATTTATTTATATTGATGATTCAAGTCATTGAAATTAGAACCGAGTCGTGCAAAACTGCTTTGCTGCAAAACATATACACCTAAGAATTGTGAGTCACTCATCAGACACCTGTCCAGACACCGTCAGCGGGCTGCAGTAGTGTTGATATTTTTTCATATTCTGGTCCTTCATGTATATTGGGTTCTGGAGGAGACCAGACTACTGCTTAAGCCGGTGCTAGGGGGCGTGAGAATTGTTGCATTTTCCATTAGTTCTCATGAACAGACTCAATAAAACAGAGTCTGTTGTTTTCTTATATTGTAAGTTCTCTCTATTTCTGATGGATCCGTTTTCCAGATTATTTCTGTACGTTCTCTATTGATAAATCTGAGTTTAAGCATGTGTAGAGTAAATATTCCAAATAGTAATTTCCTGTACACAGTAAGCTTATAAACCAGGCCACTATTGCTCATATCAACAAAAAATATTTCAGTGGTGTTTTACTGGTTGACGTAAGTGACATTTGGTCACCCACTAACAGAAGCTATCAAATTGAACTTGATACTATGAAGGTAGAGAGAGCTGATTGCTTAACTTTTATTGTATTCTGTAGATGCCATGTTTCTGTTGTCGTTCCTTGTCTCTTCCTCACGGTGCCTCTTCAGTGATTGTTGCATTTCCTGGTTAAACTCACTTACTGATTCTTACATGAAAAGACAAAATAGTGAGTATGATCAGGAACTACCACAATCACAAACTGAAGACACGCCCATTGCAAATTCAAATACGTGTGAGACTATGAGGTATATGATCTTTTTACAGGACACATTTGTTTGAAAATACAAAGTACTCAGGGCTTAATATTTAAAAAAAATGTGTGTTCCAGGCTTCCTGACCATGCCTAATTTTTTGTCCTAGACCCTAAATTTTTAAGCACTTTTAAAGGATTTCCCAGTTCAGTCATATTGTTTCCCCTTTTTCCCATGTAAAAACATTTAACAGTATTAAAGTATTTTTTTACCTTCCATCCCTATTTTGAAAATTCATGTAACCTAAACACACGTATTTGTGAGTTTTGTTTTGCCTAACGTTAAAGCAGGCCACTACCGAATCGTCTGCTGACACCATTTCAATGGTGTTTCTCTGGTGGGTCGATTATGACATCTGGTCAATCAGCCTGCCACTGTCATAAGCTATATTGTCTTCTGTATGTCATGTTACTCAATACTGTTGTTGTTCTTTGTCACATCCTCACGGTGCCATATGGGTTTGCTTTTATATAATGTGAAAGTGATGCATTTCCTGGTTATACTCACTTTTTCTTGCATTATGGGACAGGATAAGTGTTTGAGAAAAGGCAAACAGAAGACCACACATATCTAGTAAATCATTTATTGAAATAAGGAAGAACAAGCACCATATCTGCTGGTTCAATCCAATTTCGACCATTATGCCAGGTAGTGCTTACTTAGTAAGTTGGACAAAACTCTTGAGGCTGTGTTTCTGACTAAATGACAAGACCCTCAACTCTTCTGTAGTCTTGGTATTGATTACTGAAAGAAAAAGACTGTTCCGACTTGGAATATAGTACAGGGTAAAACACAATCTTCATGACACCTTTTTATGTCTGGTATCTACAATGTTGGGCACTGTGTGATGACATGTTGAGTGTGACTTTCGAAATGTGAGCAGGGTCAAGTTCTCTTTTTTTTCAACAGACACAGTACAGCAATAAATCTTGTGTCAGTCTCAGAAATAGAAGCAAAAGGAGTCCATCTCTAAGGGCCACAAGAGATGGACCATGGTGTCACTCAATCTCATCAAGCATGCCGCTGATACTAGCCCGTGTCTGGGTAGACTACAAAAACAAAGTAAGAAAGAGGGCACAGATCAGGAATCGATACAATCAAGCACCACACCTGACCCAGGATACCAATGGGAAAGTGACAACTTCACAATTAGACATCACAAACGAGAGCCAAAAGGTCATCCCATTTCCAAGCAGGTGACCACAAGGCATCAACAAACAGACGTGCATGAAAGCATAACAAAAGAAGACAGAAATAACATAAATGATTCACAAAAGAAGCACCTCCTTGGAAAGGTCAGTAAACATATTTTACTGGAGGGCTTAAGCCGGTTTAACGGTGCACCAACCTCACCCTTAGTTCAGATGTGGATCAAGACACATAGATGTTTGGTTTGCATGAAAGAAACTTATCAATGCATCATCTCCTAGAACATATAAATCAAGATATAAAAAGGAGATAAAGCAAAGATAAGGACTCAACAGTAAAAACAACTGAATACCGCAGCAAAAGAAACCCAATAGGTAAACCCCGGTGGGCCAGACAACAGCCAAAGCATCAGGCCCCTACCATCTCATCAATAGATATCTTTCAGTCGGAACCGTCATAGAGTCTGAAGGCCGACCCACCCGTACGCAATTAAAGAGGAAAGCAAAGTTGCCAACCTAGATTGGGTTGACCACCAAGCATGCAGTCCTACTTGTGTTTCACCATCTCCTGCGGGTCCAGTCCAAACATCTCAATGGGGAAGAGAGAACTGGCTGCTTTGCTTCTTTTTTTGTCTTCCTGGTGTCTCGTGATTGTTGTGTGGCTCTTCCTCATGATGCCACGGGTTTGTCTGCAGTTTGTTAGTGTGGTATTTCCTGATCATACTCACTATTTTTTAATAAATTAAGTACCACACCAGATCGGCGGGTGCCCACTGAATTACGTGCATAATCAGGTAACTGGACATCTCTGCCCCTAACAAACTAGGCCCCTGACCAACTCGGCTCCTAACAAACTTGGCCCAAAATATCTACATATAATCATGCATATATAAACGATGAACATATATGAGTTAGTATATTTCAGATCTTGTAATTACTGTATGATTTTATTTAGTGCCCTGACTCAAACTAGCTCATTCAGCTTTAAGACTCACAATCACCCAATATGCGACCAGCGAAGGTCGCAACTGCGCATCTAGAGCCTTCACCATTTGCAAATATTTACTGCCAGTCACAACTATTGTCACCTACTTACCTCATTTATCACTTTTTTTACGGAAATAAGCCCTTATAAGGCACCACATAATGGGGCATCTGGAATGGAGTGCACTATTTGCCTCTGACAACCCATAAAGTCATCACCAAAACTAATTGTTTCATACCCATTACGCACGCAAAATGAGAAAATGAGATTAAGCACATGCAATGAAACAATCCAGCCTCCTGAAAAAATGGCACAATGTTTCTACTGGGGGCCGAGTTTGCTAGGGGTCGAGTTTGTCAGGGGCCGAGATGTCCCGGAATCCATAATCATGATTGTGAATGGATCTGTTTGACTGCTTTGCACGGTTTAGGTAGCGCCTAAGTTCATATTACAAATGCTTTTAAATTCATTCTTCAAGTCTTCATACTATCACAAAAACATATTATGGGTGTTAAGAAAGTGGTTTGGTGTGGTTTAGATGTGGTTTGGGGTGGTTTGGTGGTGGTTTGGGGTGTTTTGGGGTGGTTTGGGGTGTTTCCACGGACCGACCTGTCCCTCATTGTCGCACCGGAAGCTCGTTAGCACGAACAAACTAGATGAGGTATCGTCAGGTCTCGCGAGAATGCCTGTCCCTACAAGTATTAGCTTTTCAAAAAAGCTGGCGGTCGTTTAGCCCAATCACTGTATGTATTATTGCACAATGCCAGTGCCGGACTGGGGGGAGGCTGGGGGCACGTGCCCCTACCCCCTACGAAGAGGCCGCGGTGAGTGTCCTAATAATTTTTTCGCGCATTTATATGTACGGTAATGGTTTGGTGGTGTTTGGGGTGTTTTGGGGTGGTTTGGGGTATTTCAAGGCCGTAGGTTTCCAAAAAAGAAATTTAGCGCATTATATGTACGGTGATGGTTTGGTGGTGTTTTGGGTGTTTTGGGGTGGTTTGGGGTGTTTTGGGTAGGTTTGGGTATTTCGAGGCCGTAGGTTTCCAAAAAAGAAATTTAGCGCATTGTATGTACGGTGATGCTTTGGTGGGGTTGGTTTTGGGTGGTTATGGGTGTTTCGATGGACCGCACGACGGCTATGCTAACAGATCAAATTCGAAAACGAGTTTGCCTACAGATTCACGGACAGTTCTGCCTCGCGCTGTAGGTTAACCCACGATATTTGGTACCCCGCTCGTTGTTCGGCAGCGCATAAAAACTAGCCTGAGCACGGCATAAAGGTTCGGTCAAAACCTGAATTTGATGTATTTTTAGCACAAAGTTTATATATACGGCCGGCCACGGCCGACCGTAATAACAAAGTTTATATATACGGCCGGCCACGGCCGACCGTAACAATAGCCAATGTAGGGGAGGTAACCAGTCTACTGGTTTTCTTACTTTCTACTTTTGGTTTTAAAAGGTAAAAGTTCTCTATTAATAAGACTGTTTGATTAAGTTCTACTACGGCATTTACTTGTATGCATTTTTGGACTCTGGAATTCAATGAAACTATTTCCTGACAGGTGTTTAATGGCATAAAATTGACAAAGATGTTAGATCATTTCGCCCCATGACCATTCGACCTAGGTCAAATTAAACAAGAAATATCTTTACAAAAGATAGTCGGCTGCATTTCGATTGTGGAATTTGTTTTTATATGTACTTCTGTTTGTTACACTTGTACTGAGGGAACTGTGTCTTTCTTTATTTCTTCCTATATTCTCTTGATCATAATATGATCATTATCAGAGGGCCAGGTCTGAAAGCCCCTGCGGAGCCGAGCTGCCGACCTGCATAGTTTATTTTTTCAAATTCATCCTCGATGGAGATTTTTCAAAAATAAATTTTATCTAAAATCATCACATAGACTGAAAGCAATAAGTCGAACATTTATAGTAATAGTTAATAGTTATAATTTGGATTGAATTGCCATTTCATTAAGGTAAATCAAAATGTCTATAAATAGAACTGAATGTGGCCTTTAGGAAATTGACCATTTGCGTGATATTTACAAATTTTTAGTAAGATTCCTTTAAACTTGTTCTTCACTTAACTTTTATTTTCAGAATAATTGCCAAACTCACTTGAAGATCGACCTCAAATTTTCTATAAAAATCAACTGAAACTTTGATTCACTCAGCTGTGACTTTCTTCTTTCTTTCGTATGTATTTTCCTTCTATACAGAAGCACCTCTTGCATTAACAGGAGTTTAAAATACAGATATGTTTAAAAAGTCTTGTAAAAACTTCTTTTAAAACTGAACTTCAGACTAGATAAAAATCTATGTACATTGGGTCAGCCTTTGTGGGCAGCCATTTTCACCGACAGTTCTATATTTTCCAGTTGTAGTTTTCTTACGTGAATTTTGTGAAAACAGTTTCTTGATAATCATTCTATTTCATCTTCTGTTCCTTGAAGAGCAGGCAACGCCTTAACCAATGTTTCAGAACACACCAGGACTTTAAGGATAACTGACCAGTCTTTTGCGTAACTATACCAGGTTTCTAAGTTTGTTTTTCTGACAACAATGTCTTTTAATAACAGTATTACTGTACTGTGTATTTTCTGATTAAGAAGTAGGCTGGGCGTAGAGCCAACACATGCAGCAGGTCCTCATTTTCCAATCGACAACGGTGGCACACCGGATCTACTGTTCCACCACTGAATGAACCCCCTGCGAGCAATAAAATGGCAATAAAATCAAAATTATTATTATTTACTATTGTTATTATTTACTTCTAGGAACAAGGTACAGAATCTCCTCATCGTGAGGATCTATTTTTATACAGACAAACAGGGGTGCGTTTACTAACCGGAATGGACCCATACACATAGGAACGGACCGGAATGGGCAGGAATGGACCTCCATAACTGGAACGGACCTCAAAATTCACCCTAAAGTACATGTTTTAAGTGTGACTTGACAAGCAAATTTTGATGGAGTAATGTAAAATATCAAATATCTTCGGTCTGCAGACAGTTTCAATGCAAAAATGTTTTCTAAAATATTTTCTGTCTTTCCCTGATATTTTAGTACCTTACTACTTAAGGCTTACTTACACCAGTCACCTAAAAATTATGAATATATGCAATAAAGATCACTGCATTCCTTTTTCATAGTATGTGCACATTTCTATGGTAGAAAAATCATTTTGGATACAGTGATTGTTAAAGCACTCAAATAAGAAAATGCTGTACCAGCAAACATGCATATATCAAGTCCGTCGTCGTCGGTCCGGCAGGACGGCGAGCGCCGTACTACTTCTTTGGACGAGTATGCTTTCCGCCGTGTCCTTTTTTTCTCGTTTTGGCTCATTTTTCTTTGTGCTTACCTCTGATTTTCAATCTATTGATGCAATCATCAATAGCGCTCGTTGCGCCTGTCATACATAGACCGACCTAGCCAAGGTGTGAAAACATTGAAAAACAATGCAATTATTATAATGACAGTTATCATACTTATGGGCCGCTTCGAGAGAAAACCTGACGTAGTTGCATTCGAAGATAAAAGGTGCAGACCAACCTACACATCCACGCAGTCTGATCAGTGCCTTTGTTGTTCGCCCTCTTGAAAATATAATTGATAAACTTGCTACACGCAAAATTTCAGCCTTCTAGCTACATGTACTCTCTGTAACTGAGCAGGTTGGTTTGAGTCTTACATGGTCGTAAACCCCGAAGACAGGTCTTCTCGCATTGAGGCCAAGACAATTTCTATGCGCCAGTTTCATTTCCCTCAAATTGACATTTTTCTTCTTATAAATAACATGTCGAGCGACTAAGTACATGTATGTTTAAACGTGACGAGCATCGTGGGCATGTGTTGTTACAATTCATTCCGTTACGCATATACAAGTTCTGCCTGTTCCAATTTAGCCCAATACTTTTCGGTTCCCCCAACGTTCATTCGACTTTAAGAAGCATGAACAGAGAAGGGTTTAGCCGTCGTAGTTCGACAGTAGGCACTGGCTTCATTACGATATTCAAAGCCAAAGATCTCACGTTATGCCTATCGACAAGGGAACTCATCAAGGAAAGTTGTGCAGCTGGAATCTAGATGAAGCCTTCTGCATCTTTAAAGTAACGGGTGTACTAATTGAAAAGACGCTTATGTATATCTTTTCGGCAATACAACTCTTTGAAGTACAACCATGCGCGGATCCAGAAAGTTATGTCGGTGGAGGTCCAACTTTGGCTTTTTTTTTAGTTGATGAGGGGAGGGAGGATAAAAATACCACTATAGGCGGGCCATCATCAGCCCTCCAGCGTTTCGCTGGCGGGCCGATAATGGCCCAACATTGAATGCTAGCTTGGTAGCTTGTGATTTTTCAGGAGATCTGGACCAGTATTGCTTAGAAACCCTATTTTTTGTGATTTTTAAAGGGGTGGTCCGGACACTCTGTCCTCCCTCTGGATCCACCCATGACAACCAAGGATCAGTGCTAAAAGTACTTTGCCAAAACCTGCGGGACCATAGTTGACATAATGTCTAAGGAATATGCTAAAGAAAAAAGTAAACAAAAATCGTGACTATCTGAAAACGATTTTGTTTAGCATTCGGTTTTCTCACGCGTCAAGAAATATCTTTTCTGGCAAAAAATCATGACTGAAATCTGGTCCCAAACGCATAATACCCCATTAAAAACGCACATAGAAGCGCTAAAAATTCAAAATTTTCTCGGGGGAGACCCCTAACCACCCTAACGAGAGAGGGGGCGGGGGTCCCCTCTCGTGCTCTCCCCCTCTTGTGCCGTCGGCACTTGATGATTTCCTCCGCCTGACCACTTTTTGATACACGGCGACGGCCCTGATATATATTGGTCCCATATGAGCTATTTATGTTGGGCTACCCAGATGGGTCTCACACAACAGCTCCTATATCTTGGCATATGCTTGACTATTTGTAAAGACCAAGGACAAGCATGTTAGGATTGGTATGGGGATTATAATATACACAGCTGCAATTTGATTAGATTTATTTTTGGGCGCTTATTTCTATAGAATGTGCATCTTCAATATGAACTGACACCATTTAAATGGGTACACGTCAATTATGTGAGAAACCACTGATGGTGAAATATTGTTAGCAACTGAAATTTCAAAATAAATTATGTTAAAATAATAAATTTAGTTGCATAAAACAGATTAATTATACCCGCTTTTTCGTTAGAAAAATAGGGTATATTAATTTCGTACCAAAGTCGGTCCGTCGTCCGTCTGTCCGTCCGTGCGTCCGTCCGTCACGTTTCTTGTAATTGTATCTCCTCCTAAACCGTTGGACCTAGCAACTTCAAACTTTGTAGATGCATAGATCACATGATGTAGAGGGTACTGGGTGACATTTCGTGTGACCTTGACCCCAAGGTCAAGGTCAAAGGTCAAATAATGTATTTTCTTGTAAACGCATCTCCTCATAAAGTTTTGGAAGTAGCAACTTCAAATTTTGCCTGTGCATAGGTCACATAATGTCGAGGGTACTGGGTGACATTTTTTGTGACCTTGACCCCAAGGTCAAGGTCAAAGGTCAATTAATGTATTTTCTTGTAAACGCATCTCCTCATAAACTTTTGGAAGCAGCAACTTCAAATTTTGCCTGTGCATAGGTCACATAATGTCGAGGGTACTGGGTGACATTTTTTGTGACCTTGACCCCAAGGTCAAGGTCAAAGGTCAATTAATGTATTTTCTTGTAAACGCATCTCCTCATAAACTTTTGGAAGTAGCAACTACAAATTTTGCCTGTGCATAGGTCACATGATGTAGAGGGTACTAGGCAACAATTCATGTGACCTTGACCTTGGGGTCAAGGTCAAATAATGTATTTTTTGTAAATGCATCTTCTCCTGAATCATTGGACATAGCAACTTCAAAGTTTGCAGGTGCTTTTTTCACATGATGTGGATGCTACTGGGCAACATTTTGAGTGACCTTGACCCCAAGGTCAAGGTTATATAATGTACTTTCTTGTAAATCCATCTTCTCCTAAACTGTTGGATGTAACAACTTCAAATTTTGCAGGTGCATAGGTCATATGATTTGAAGGGCACTGGGCAACATTTTGTGTGACCTTAACCACAAGGTCAAGGTCATAAAATGTATTTTCTTGTAAATGCAGCACCTCCTTAACCATTGGACATAGCAACTTTAAACTTCATAGGTGCATACGTCACATATGTAGAATTTTGTGTGACCTTGACCCCAAGGTAAAGGTTATAGGTAAAAAAGCGGGTATTTGCGATGGTGTACCATCGACTGCAGCTCTAGTTTATTTATTATTTTGATACCCATTCTGGTTATGGAGGCCCATTCCTGTGCGTACTGGTCCATTCTGGTGCATTCCTGTTATTATATGCACCGGACAAACAGTTTGAATGACCCCTGTACTGTTACAGCAAGTTTCTAAAATTATTCCAGTTGGGTCTAGCGTTCATTAAGCAAACATACTTTGATATTAGTCAAGCAATATAGGAAGTAAGTTTAACTTTTAGACAAGTATAAATTTTCAATAGACAGTTTATTGCTCTGACTGCATGCACTTCTACAAGATTCCAAAGAGCTCTGCTACTTGTTATGATATGTCATTTAGCCATGACCTGAGTAAATAACCAGGAAATCTCTATCAGCTGATCAAGTGGCCTTGATTTTTCGGACCTCTACCTTATTCCCTAAAGTATGTTGTTCCACTTATCGATTTTAGTATATGTGATGATTTTAAATAAAAATTATTTATGAAAAATCTCCACCAAGGATGAATTTGAAAAAATAAACTATGCAGGTCGGCACTCGACAGCTCGGCTGGGCAGGGGCTTTCAGACCCGACCTTATCAGAGGTGAGTGTAAAATTTAGAAATTTTGGGGTAAAAAGCCACAAAAAAAACTTCTGGCTGAGTCATGAAAGATTTTTAACTTCTAAAAATATATAATTATGAAGACGATTTGGCTTAATTCGTTCTTTGGGTATGTCAATATTTAGTATAACTTCCTGTTTACATCTATTTTTAGTCCAGTTTATTTATTGGCTAGATTTTCCTTTGTTAAAGGCTTTTCTTCACATTTTGAAAAGTTTTCGACAGAGACAGACATATAAAGTTGAAGTCCACGTCTTTTATAAAGTTTGATAAACTTTGTCGTTATTTATTCTCGTTTGTTTGGTGAGAAATACGTAATAGTTAAACCATGGGTTGTCCGCCTGTATGTGGAGATAATCCACGAGCTTTAGCGAGTGGATTATCTTACGTACAGGTGGACAAACATGGTATAATTATTTTATACCACCATCATCAGTGTAGACCATGCACATCACGAGATATTTCATGCTTAATTTGGTAAATGAGGTATAACCCTTGATCTCCACTGTGGTTGCTATTTATAAACTATTTATATACAAACTGGTTGGTTTTGGGTAAAAAGCAACAAAAAAACTTCTGGCTTATTTATTTATATGAATGTCCTGGACTCCTCTGTGGTCTCTGCTGTGACCATAGTTGGAGCCAAATATTTATTGGAGAATGGTCCTTGGGGAAAAACATGCTTCACGGCATCACTATTAGGGCTGCGATGATTCACTGATATATAGATGAAACAGTTAACTGGATATGAAATCCAGCAATACCGTATCTATACACACGCCCAAAATGTATAGATATTTTTACGGTAATTGTCGAGAAATTACGAAGGGGAAACAAAGTTTTTTCTGTTTCAAAAACCTTGTTAAGTTTTATTTTTCCGTCCTGGGTGAAAACAACCTGTTAAAATTCCTTGGTGATGAGGTATGGCCCACCATAAATGTGATTATTCATGCCTGTAACAGTGCAATACCGATGGAAGATCATGCGTTATCCAAGGGCTGTACCCCAGCCGCCATAATAGGACAATAAATTTGCTCTAAAGTTTTTAGTCATATTTGCTCTCTGGCAGCATAAACTACACTGTAATATACCTTGCCTTTTATAAATAATGTGAGTTCTGATGATTAACAGCGTTAAAATCTAACTTAACCACGTTGCAAAAACACTTCTTTTCTCTGAGAAATTAATTCGAACATGTAAAGTGCCCGGGACAGTTGCTAAAAATAGCTAATTCAAGGAACGTAATCACATTATAAGATTAATTAAGTCCCTTGTTGCAGTATTTTGGAAATCATGGCCATTGTTGTCTTATTCTAATGACATCATTCTCGACTACAGTATCTATAGCATATATTTTGTATTTGGTTAAATCAATTTATAAATTACCCAGTATCATCATCATCCATCATCATAATCGGATCCTTGATTAACATGCAGGTGCATCATCCACATCAGTGGGCCCCTTTCCAGGTAACTGGCTAGCTACACGCATACCCAGTATGTTGTTGATTATAGTCTAGCGACTTAAACTTTCTTAAATATGGACATAAAAATTGATATGCATATTAGTAGTTTTATTATTTTAAAATTGCCTATATACCTATGTATGTATTTTTCTATTAATCTTAGATCTTATGTAAAGGTGAAAAGTATCGAGATTCATATCGTATTAAGAAACCTGTATGAAGAAGCAGTCTGACTCTGATCAGGGTCTTCCCTGTTTGCTATTCTGACAAGCATTTCTTGAATTCCAGCTCTGAAAACCAACATTTTATTTGAGAGCAGGAAAAGAAAAGTGTTAGAAATTTTAGTACATTTACCGTACAAAGGATTTTAACCCTTAAAGCGCCAAGAAAAAAATGCATCTGAAAATGTTGTCTGCTGAAGTCGTCAGCTGCAAATAATTGCCTAACATTACTGACAAATTAAGTATGGAAGCAAACAGCGTGGACCCAGAACAGACTGCTCCTATAGCAGTCTGATCTGGGTTCACACTGTTTGCCATAGAGGCTTCTTAAACATTTCAGCAGACGAGAAAAGCAGACGACTTTTGTTGCGATTGGCACATTAAGGGTTAATTACATGTTTATTTTCAGGATCTTTTAGAATGGCGTCTGAATCTCAACAAGAAAGTGCTGGCAGTGGCCTACCTGGTAAGACCCTTGGTCTTGATATGCAAAATGTTTAAACATAAAATGGGCCGCGACGCGACAAAACCTGTCTTCCGAGTTTCCGACAAAGCGAGATTCAAACCACCCTGCTCAGTTACAGAGACTAGCTAGAAAATTGAAATTTCGCTTGTAGCCAGTTTAGATATTATACTTTCCAAAAAGCGAATAACAAAGGCGCTGATCAGACTGTGCGGATGCGCAGGCTGGTCTGCGCCTGTGTTGTTCGCAAACCCCCTAAGACAGGTTTTCTCGCGTCGAGGCCCAAATAATGATTGTTTTCTTGCCTACTAGTATTAACATATGAGCTGCGACATGTGATTTTCATCAATGTGGGATTTTGACAAATGTTGATTCAGACGAGCCTGTGCAGCTTCCTTTTAAGCTTAGAAACTCCAAATTATGTTAATTCAGTAGCTTAACACTAACAGAATATTCAAGCGACTAGCAAATGCTCTGATCAGACTGCGCGTATGCGCCGTCTGATCTGAGGCATTGCTGGATGCACATACCGCATTGTTGGAAATCTCATGTCGCGGCTCAATTATGATTTGGGTGCATACAAGAACTTTCTCCGCCGCTCAATATCCTTAAGAATGAATCAATAGAATAGGAAAAAATTATGCATAATGCATCAGTTGATATTGATAAGCTCAAGGTTTGGATTAAATTATTTTGTCAAGGCTGCCTGACAGCTAAATATAGTTTTGGGTTTCTTGACATCAGAGTAAGCTACATTTAGTAAGCACGATCAAGCATGAGCTTTTGTATAAAGCTGTTGCAGGTAGTTTCAGCCAATGACAGATTAGGACTTTACTGGCAGCATTATAACAATAAAAATTGTCATTTTATAGCCCTGCTTTGAAAAAGTGGGGCTATACTGGTTTTGGTAGTCAGTCATTCCGCCCGCCATTCTGTTATTCCGTCCGTCATAATTTCGTTTACATTCAATATCTTGAGAGCAAATCGATTAGGATTTTACAAAATTTTATATATGCATTGATACTGACAAGATCTAGGTTGTGATTGTTGCACATCATTTTTCGCTTATTTGTAATGTTATGACCCTTGACTCGGTGTCACAATTTCATTTCCCCTCAATATCTTGAGAAAGAATGATAGAATTTGACAAAATTTTGTATGTGCATTCATATTGACACAATCTAGGTTGGGATTGTTGCCTGTGATTTTTCTCAAATTTGTAACAGATTTATAGCCCTTGATTTATATCAGATTTTTGTTTCTGTTCAATATCTTGAGAACAAATGGATAGAATTTTACCAAATTTTGTATATGCATTTTTATATTGACAAGATCTATGTTGAGATTGTTACCTGTCATTTTTCGCAAATATGTAACATAGTTATGGCCTTAATTGATGTCAGAAATTCATTTCCGCTCAACAACTTTAGAACAAATGGACAGGATTTCATCAAATTTTGTATATGCATTGATATTGACAATTGTTACCTTTCATTTTTCGCAAATTTGTAACAGAGCTATGGCCCTTGATTGATGTCTGAATTTCATTTCTGCTCAATATCTAGAAAGAATGGACAGAATTTAACCAAATTAACCAAATTCTGTACATGCATTGATATTGATAAGATCAAGGTTGGGATTGCTACCTATAATTTTCTGCAAATTTGCAGCAGAGTTATGGCCCTTGATTGAGGTTGATTGGGATATATATACATACTTGGCTGAGGTGGGGCTATAGTCAGATTCTCTGACAATTCTAGTTTCAGACTGGTTTTGTAGGTTGGGGACTCTGAAAACACTGTGATATTTATCTATTAATTTAGGCATGTCTGATGGTGGCCCAATGCGTAAAATCAATGATGGAGACCCAAAATCAGCATCTGGAGGACCAGTGTATAAAGTAACAGACCTTGACTTTGTGAAGCGGTTCCTCATCATTGGCTGGCCGGACATAACTGCTGATAGTTCCGGTCCCAATTGCAATGAAGTTGCTGAGAAAATGGAAAGGTATTACTTGACTTTTTGGTTACTGTAAAGGCAGCACCTCATGAACTCGAAATTAGGACTGGTCAAACTTAGGCATAGGTAAAAGCAGAAAATGAGGCGTGGTTTTATTCAAAAGTAACTGTATAATCTTGCGCCATTCAACCTCAGAATAGACGCAAAACACATTATTTAGCCCTTAAAAGGCCAGCAAAATAACTGCATCTGAAAATGTCTATTTAACATAAGCATAGAGGCAAACATTGTGGACCCAGATCAGACTGCTCCAACAGGAGCAGTCTGATCTGGGTCGACACTGTTTGTCTATGAGGCTTAAAATATTTTAGTGGGCGACAAAAAAAACCCATACATTTTGTGATTATGCACGTTAAGGGTTAGTAATGTGAGTTCAGTGTGTATACGGTTAGGATTTTCATGAAAAGCACGGACGTTTGAGCGGCCCAAACAACTTACTTATTCTTCACCAAATTATAAATAGAACCTGATTTCCCTTGTTTAGCTGTTGGAATAGCCGAACCACGCCCAGATATGAATATTTAAGTTGCCGCCTTTACAGTAAGCGAAAAGTCTATTAGTACTGTTTTATATGTACTGAAGTTAATGAATAGTCAGTTTTTAGTAAATCTTCCTAACATGTCAGGACTTTAGTTAAGAATGCATACCAAAATATTCATTTTCTTATTTCTCAACTAAAACATATGTTGTGGGTACTCAAAAAGAACCCTCTCAATGAGACCCAAAACATATGTTAAAACTGATGAGTAAGAAAATATTTACAATTTTAAGCTCAATTTTTTTTGTTAATCTAAACTCATGACATGTTGAAAATCTAAATGACAGTAGTCACCCTAACTAGGCCAAATCAGGCCTTGAAATATCTCAAAATAGGCACTTGCCCTGCATCACAAAAATTATTGACATATATGGATAAAATATTAATTTACATTGGAAATCATCCAACATACCACTTGCCCTGCAGCCTGAGGCTCTCGTAAATACGAGCGGACGAGTGGATTTTTCGAGCCCTGCAAATGGTGCACATGTTCATGCAAGCACATATTGGGTACTTAGCCCTTCTCATGCTATATACAGTCAAACCTTGATTATTCGAAGTGCCAGGGACCGCAGGAATCCTTTCGAATAATCGGTAGTTTGAATGATCAAAATCAGGAGTTTTCGGATATTTTCGGAAAAGCTTGGATGCTTTCATAGAACGTCGTTTGCAACTTCAACTTGTGTTTTCTGTGAAATAACCAAACATCTGTCAAAGCATTAAAGAAAATGGAGCTCATTGGAGGTTGTGGCCTCATCGTCTCTTATGCTTTGCAGGTCTAAGACCGCAGAAAAGAAAATCAGAGCTTTTAATACATCTTTATATTGATATCCACTATATACATGTACCAACATCGATTACAACAATGAAAATGAAGGTTAAATGTAAATTGACGAACCATATTTACTGACGAAGCATTGTCTCCTTTTTTGTCGCCCTACTGTCATAAGGTCTCCACCCAGCTAGCACACAACATAGTGCCATCAACGGCTCGCCAGGGATAAGCCAATGAGATGGCATATCACTGGCGGGCCGTTGGTGGCCCGACGTTGTTTGCTTTTTGGGCTGGTAACTTTTCTTTTATTTCAGCGAAAACATACGATTTGTGTGTTAAAAAGAACCGTGTCCGTGATGTTCGTCTATTATCGAAATTGTTATTTTTGTTGTAACCTGTGGTTGTACAAAAGTCGATGCGCTTGGTGTGTTTGCTTAATTAATGTAAACAGTGTTCAAGAATACATCAAAGGATGAGAGACGATCAAATTAAAAATAATCTTAGCTCATGTATGCTTTTGTTTGTTTGATTTGATTCTTTACGTCCACTCAACAATCTTTCAGTTATGCGGGACGGTCTTCCTGGGTTGAACCAGTACTAAGCTAGGATAAATGTGTCTTGCTCAAGGACCACAACGCAGTGACGCCGGTGAGGCTCGAACCCGCGGCCCTTCGGTCTCGAGTCAAGCACTCTACCACTGAGCCACTGCGCTCCCTGAGCTCATGTATGCCCCTAATTAGACATTTAAAAAACACCAAACAAAACCATCATTGCTATTTAATTAATGATGACCTTAATTAAAGACACCATTAACTCACTTAATGGTTCATCACATAATAGTGTGAACGTTAATCTGGTGTCAATTACCTGTAGCAACTTTGTTTGCTAAATCACTCACGTGTGTAAATCAAACTCGACCAAACAAAGAAATCATGATCACCATGCGTGACATTTTGGACTTCGAATCTTGAAGGGTAATTTAATAGGAATTTCTTTAATCGGGACCGACGAATCACTTCGAAAAATTGAATTTTTCGGATAATCGAAATTCGAATAATCGGTAGTTTTATTGCAATAGATAATAGAGAAAAAAGTTGGGATTGTCCGTCGTCTTCCAATAACCCAGTAGTTTCGGATAATTGACGTTCGGATAACCGAGATTTGACTGTATATATATATGGGCCTCAATGCAACAAAACCTGTCTTCGGGGGTTTCCGACAGAGAGATTAAAACCAGTCTCCTCAGCTACAGAGACTAGCTAGAAAATTGAAATTTCACCTGTAGCACATTTAAATATGCTACTTCACAAAAAGGGAATAACAAAGGCACTGCATGGACGCAAGTCATACAAAAATTAAAAAATACAGTGTAGTGTGCAATGAATGAGGAAAAATATTGCAATATCAAAAAATTATTAAATTGAAAATTATACGAAACTTTTTAACAGGAATACCTGTAAGTTATGTGCTTGTTGGAGGGGACTTTTTCAGAGCCGACCATATTCAACATCAAGGGATGATTGAACATCATGCTAGCATAGATCAATCGCAAATACAGCATGAACGTTTGCAACTATTGTTTATTCATCTAAATCAAATCCTTCAAATTGCTATCTTACGAGGAATCAATCTTACAAGGAAATAAAGAGAGAATGTAAGCATTTTCTTCATCGCTCTCATAGGTTTAGATACACAAAAATTTTCAGCCTAAAATAGTAAATGTTTTCTTACCTTTAATTTTTAGCGTATGTTTTGGGTGCTCAAAAGAACCTTCTCATCGAGACGGTTCTTTTGAGTACCCACAACATATGTTTCGGTTGAGAAATAAGAAAATCATTTTTCTGGTACGCACTCTTAACTAAAGGCCTGGCTCTCAATGGGGTCCGCCATTTCTGTTTTAGAACAAGATTTTTGGATGGACTGATGCAATTAACTCGTTATTTATGCATGATAATTTTAGAAAAAACTTTAAATAGCTTATTTCGTCAGGGAAATCCTCCTCTTAGACAATGATATTAAAGCTTTGCACATCACAGCACATTTTGTTTATCATAGTTACTATTGTAATAGCTACTAGGATTTAGTTTTGGTTTATCTAAAGACACTCCAACCATTTAAACTTGAAATTGTTAATATTTTATGGGCAAACTGCAAGTTTTAATATTTGAATATAATTAAAGTTCAGGAAAGTTTGTGAAATTTTGAACTTTCATCCATGTGGTTTAAATGTTATCCTGCCAATTTCTTTTGTTCTGAAAATGTTATTTTTGCTTATTATGTCTCTTCCATTTACATGATACAGGGTTCAAGCTGGGTCCTGCCAGTAGGGAGAAGTGACTTCTCCCTCCAGGAAAATTAGAGAGAAGTGACAGTCAGATAGGGAGAAGTTATAGTGCAAAGTTTCGCAAAGTTATAGCATTTTCTGTCAGTTTAGAAGCAAATAAGCCATAACACAATATACATTGTACTATTGCCATTAAATGGAAGGAGAAACATGATGCAGTGGTAGTAGATTGTCTGGTGACAGAATGAAAATGAGTCTCCCTAAAATCTTTTTGTTTAGGGAGACTCCCACTTCTTCCTGGGTCCAATTTAGGGCGAAATTTTGGCCCATAGGGCGACTATTTCCCCCTATTTGCCCCCTAGCTTTTTCCCTGATATTCCCTGATATATTTGAATATACTCCAGACTACTTTTACCAAGCCAACAAACTATGAACCCTGATCAGGCTGCTCCTAAAAAGAAAACAGATTATACAGATACAGTGATATTGCTAGTAATCAGAAAACATTTTTTAAAATACCATTCCCCCCATGTGCCAGCAAAAGCTTTTGCCTGTATATGTAATACCATATTTTACACATTGTATGGAAGTGGCTTGCTGGCACAAGGGGGGTGGGGGGAAGATGTTCAGCAGCCGCAAAACCCAGGGCCTAAGCCCATAAAATGCCTTTTCTACCGAATAAGAAATGAATGATAGTATTGAAGTTCTCTAGAACCTACCTACTAAATTGCTTTGTATTCTGTGCTAGTTTAATATAAAGTACACAAAGATTAAAAGTAGAATTAGCAAGGTCTAATCATTTTTTTCATAAGAAAAAGCTCACTGTTATTTAATGACACATTCTTTTGCAAACGTCCTGTAATTATCTATTTGCATGCTAGGAAATAGTTCATGTTTTTATTTTCGTCTGCTGACTTTCTTCAAAATTAAGGTTTTACAAATAAAGCCCCTGTGACCACCATGGGATTGTCAAACAGTTTGGAACCAGATCAAGACTGACATTCTGTTGGTGTTCATCTGGGTTAAAACTGTTTGCAAAATTATTGGCAGACGACAGCATTCTACGCTGGCATGCAAAGAGTTATAACAGTATAATATATTTTCTCATATAGGGATATACATATATACCATAAATATGCAGACACTTTAAATACATTTCGACATGCTTTGCCCGTTAAACAAAGCAAAAGTAATATTCAAAGGATCTAGTCAGAATCAGTTTTACTTTACAATGCTAAATGGGACACTTTCATTCCTTCAAAAGTATTTATTTCTTTGTTGAGCTTACAGTTTTGTAATATTTACGGTACATGTAGTCAAAAATGTACAGGTAACTTCTAAATTATCTCCCCAAAATCATTTTATTACAAACATATTTTGTTTTTAAAACAATTTCATCAATTATCGTGATTCGTTAATACTTTGCATATGATATGTTCAATAGATATCACCATGCCTACAAAATAAATCAAGAAAAAGTGCAGAAATCACTTTTGAACTCGCTTTTCATTGTTATGAAATTTCAGACCCCCTCCCCTTTTTACCCACCATATCTTTCGAGTGCGTAGGAATTTGAAAATATTTTGCTAGCTGGCTCTTGCCATTAGATTCACCTATTGCACTGATATCATAGCTACATGAATCACACCAGAAGCTAAAAAGCAGCGTTATGGGAATCAGAAAAATAGGCGTATAAGGCCCAAACTGTCAATGATCCTCTTACAATTGTAAGGGTCCATTTGAAATTTTGATGGGCCCTTTAGCAAATTTGATGGGCCTAAGAATCCTTTATATGCATCTCAGAGCAAAACTAATGGTATATTTGAGCTTATACATGGGGCCCAGCCAAAAAACCTGTACTTTGTGCGCGTACTTTCGCTTGTAACTGACAACAACCCTTCTTGAATAATTCAGGGAAGGGAGGATAATGACTGTAGAAATAATTTCATGATCAATCTCCACGAAAGTATGGGACCAGGCCGGGATCGAACTGGGGACCCCTGGACATGCAGTCAGACACGTGTATGCAGTCAGACATAGTACCGACTGTGCTACGCGGCCCGGTACCCTTGTAAAATTTGGTGTCACACAACTAAATACTACCAAGCAAGAACCAATTTAACCCTTTGTATACTTGTGGATTCTTCCTTCTGGTTTGATACAATAAACTTGGGAAAGTTCATTGTACATATCTAGGGGTGTGAAGTTATAATTTTCAAAATATATTGTATTATTTTGTCTGAAGATATTTTTTCTCTTTACAAACAGTTTAAACACTGATGAAATGCCACATTATGCGGCATTTCATCTGGGTCTTCACTGTTTGTAAAAGTACCCATTTAGGGGGTTGACCGTTTCCGGAAAACAAAGGGTTAATAGTTTACCCAAAAGAAATGTCTCCCGATAAGCTATCAAAATTCAATAGGCGGTCTAATAAGTTATTCAGGGATATAACAATCTACGCCACAGTGCAGATACCGGAACCATTCAATGGCAGCCATCTTTAATTTGCAAGGTAAGTATTTCCGTTCATAGCACCTCCAGGCCCAGGGAAAGGTCAAAAGCTAACAGCATGGGGAGTTGTGATGGCATGTGATTGACTGCACAATTTTAGTTTAATATGTATATGTTTAATATCAACAAGTTCCACATGGCATTCTAAGGCTTCTGGACAAGAGTGTGTAATTAAAAAATATTTTTCTTATTTCTCAGCCAAAACATATGTTGTGGGTACTCAAAAGAACCGTCTCGATGAGACGGTTCTTTTGACACGGGTGGTAAACCTAGGAACTACCACGAAATTGTGCTAACGTAATTTTGTTCCCAAGCCACATCCGGGATATGTCGTGGTAGTTTCCAGGCCGAAAATTGGATAAACAAAGGATCATTTTCGTTTTATTTTTACTATTTAGAACGACTTGTAGTAACATCGGGCAATGTGGTTCCGTGTAAATGTGTCTCATTGTCCCATCTAGCCCAAAATTTTGTATGAAAAGTTACTTTATTTCTTTAGATGTGTGTTTCCCCACTGACCATCGGACCACTTTTCTCCAAAGTACAGTGCCAGTTCGAAGGATTTTAGCCCATATCTGTCAAATTAAGGACATATGCTACTAAATACTTCCCATATTGAAATATTTTTAATACTTTGCATACAGTTTGTTTTATGCATGGGCTATCCATTTATGAAATAAAAAGGATATGTCACCGTGCTTATTTTTTCAGAATCTCATATTGAAGTTAACAGCATTTGACCAATTTTCTAGAAATATAAAATAATAACACTAGTCCTAATTATCGAGCTAAAACGGTTGTAATCTTCAGCCAGCTTCTTTCTTTTAACTTAAATTACTGCCCATGACCTCAAACTTTTAAGAAAATGTGCATGTTTACTTGTTATCCCATGCTGTGACAAGATACTGCATGATATATTTTGGCAATTCGTCGAAAAATGAAATTTGTTTTTAGAATAAAATCATGTATTAAAAAATCTGATATTGAAAATCTTGAAAATTTATTTTTAATTCATGGACTATTATAATACCTTTCAGAAAAAAGAATAAAAATCTGGGGTCACCGTACTAATTCTCTTTCTAGAGGGCCAAATTTAACCCCACCCCCATAGGTTTCATGCGTAATTCAATATAAAAAGTTCGGGGATGACCATTTCGGTCGTTTTGATGATGCCATTTTACTAGTATATGAAGTAATTAAGCATTAAAATGTTAAAAAAGAGAGAAAAACACACTGAAAATATGTGCACATCCGGGAATCGATCCTGGTCCTCTGGCTTTGTAGCCAGACACGCTAACCACTAGGCCACGAGGTCAGGTCGTGCGCCGCTCGAAATAACCATACAAATAGTATAGACTCGGCCACTATCGTATTCGTAACCAGGGTTATTGTGTACGTCTTTTGATTTCCACTGAGCTACATTTATCTGTCTTTAGTGCTGAGACGATCAGTTCTGAAAAGATGTCAATAGATATTTCAAACACACTTTAATTAGTTATTTTGTTAAGAAAATGTCGGAACACCGATATGACATAAGAATATCGGAAGCTGTGTTGATCCGAATCTGTTAAGGGTCGAAAGACAGGACCCAGACAACTTTTCCCGTTTGCAGACGCGGGAAAGATGCGCATTGGAAATAGCCGCATATGTCTTTAAATGGAATTTGATATAATTTGACGATGAAAATGATAAAAAGACCCTCAATAAACGTTCCTAAACCGAAAAACATATCTGAGCATTTACTCAGAAAGGATTCGTGTCCCGTTCGTCCTGTGTGGTAGTTTCCAGCGCATCGTGGTAGTTAAAATGCCATTGTGGTAGTTGCCAAGACTTTGTAGGATTTTAGTAGTAGTTCCCATCAGCAGATGTTCACTAATCAGGGGCTTCTTTATTTTTTAGCTCACCTGTCACGTAGTGACAAGGTGAGCTTTTGTGATCGGTCTTCCTCCATCGTCCATAGTCGTCGTCAGTTAACAATTGACTCAAATGACATCTCCTCCGAAACTTGAATTTTGACCAAACTTGGCAGAAATGATCCTCTTTAATAACTGCACATGTTTAAATGGTTTAGGCCCGTTGCATATCCAGGTCATAGAGGTAAAAAATAGATTTTCGAGATGAAAACTTTAAAAATCTTTTTGTCTGAAACCACAAGGCCTAAAGATTTGATATATGGCATGTAGCATCACCTAGTGGACTTCAAACCAAAATTTTTAAAATTGTGCCTCTTGGGTAAGATATGGGTCCGTCCAGGGGTCACATGTTTCACATAGGCTTGAAAAAGGGAAAGCGTGAAAAAATCATCTTGTTTGAAACCACAAGGTATGAAGCATCATCTAGTGGACCTTTACAAAGTTTGTTCAAATTATGATCCTGGGGCCAAAAAATGCCCCGCCCTAGGTTTATATAGGGAAACATAGACACATCTTCTCATCTGAAACCACAAGGCTTAGAGCCTTGATATTTGGTATGTACCATCCCCTAGTGGACCTCTACCAAAATTGTTCAAATTATGCCCCTGTGTAGATGCCCGTTTAAAACAGAAAAAGTAATTTACCCTTTGCGGTTAAATCTCCATGGCATATGCCTTAGCAATAGATAAGCTCTTCTTCGAATGAAAATGAACCTATTAATATCTTCAACAAGTGTATTGCATCACCGCTTCCAGTCATAACCTAGTTGAGGTATGACAACCATTTGAGCCCTCCAGTAAAATATTTTTGCTGACCGTTCCAAGGCGGTGCTTCTTTTGTGGATCATTTATGTTATTTTATGTCTTGTTTAGCTATGCTTTCATGAACGTCTGTTTGTCGATGCCTTGTTGTTACCTGCTGGGAAAGGGCTGACCTCTTGGCTCTCGTTTGTGATGTCTAAATTGTGACTTTGTCACTTTTCCATTGGTATCCTGGGTCAGATGTGGTGCTTGATTGTATTGATTCCTGATCTTTGCCCTCTTTCTTACTTTGTGGTAAAATGGCTAATTTTGGGTAATTTCATAAAACTGCGTCTGTGCAGAAATGTACTGGTTACACGTTGAACATGAACAAACCTGCACAAAACAGACACCTTTATCAAAATTTCACTGTTTAGATTTTTTTTTATTTTATAGTTCTGGAGTTGTACTGTTTCAAAAGATTTGGTCCCCAATCAGGGTTAACTTGATATTTGTCCCAGATCAATTGGGGTCATATGGTGTAATAAATACTATATAATTATTCATTTATGTGACAAAGTATCAAAAAATTAAATGACTTAAAGTCAGAAACGAAGTTGATTGTAAAACATAATACAGATAATAAACTTGATTATTATGAAGTTGAGATTATGGCCCAATGTCTATATTCTTTTTGTATGTCTATGTTTAGGACTAGTAATTCAGTTGCAAATACCCTAGTTTTCATGTGTCTTTAACGGTATATAGTACAATGTCAAATGACCCACATCGAGGAATATTATGTCAAATTACATTCCATTTGGGGTTCTTATTGTTTGAAAATCATATCATATCAAAAATACTGAACGGTTAAGGTTAAAGTTTGAATAATTTTGTCCTTTTGACAGCAAGTATTCTCACTTCATTAACTTTTTGCACAGGTGTCTGAAAATACACAAAAATAGACATTTTACCTCCCGCAATCGGGGTACAAATGTCTAAACATGGAAACAAATGTGATAGGTAAATTCTATTCTACTTTACTGTGGAATATATAAGTGATGAGAAGCAAACATTACAATCAGACGATGCCAAAACAGGAAAATATGAAATTATGAAAACGGTTGTAAACATGTATTTAAACGAGCAAACAATTTGACAGACCACATTTTGGAAAGGGGCTGCTCGCTACAACTGTACAAGCCATTAATTGTATGGGTATTATTTCTTTCAGTGAAACGCATATCAATTATAAAATTGAGTCACGACTGATCCCAATGCACCTATTAATGTCCCCCCCAGAGGGAGGCAGGGGGATACCCATGGGGAATAAGACACTGTTGAAAACTTAGTTGGATTCCCTACCCATAAGCAAATATTTGGTGTCCAAAATTCTTCTGGGGCCACCATATTTGTTATAAAATCTCATTTAGAACTTACAGAAAAAGTATCAAATGTCCCAACCGCGTGTTTAGGTGTTCTATCTTATTCCTTTCGGTTGTGATTTTGGGCTGTCTAATCCCCATGGTATCCCCCTTTCTGGGTGGGGGTATGATAGGTGCACTAGTATTGGGGATTCTTAAAAGAGCCGAAATCTGTTGATGGGAACTACTTCATGGTCTTGGCAACTACCACGATAGCATTTTAACTACCACGATGTGCTGGAAACTACCACACAGGACGATCGGGGCATGAATCGTTTACGAGTTAATGTTCAGATATTTTTTTCTGTGTAGGAACGTTTATTGAGGGTCTTTTTATCATTTTCATCGTCAAATGATATCAAATTCCATTTAATTTGACAGATATGGGCTAAAATCCTTCGAACTGGCACTGTGCTTTGGAGAAAGTTGGTCCGATGGCCAGTGGGGAAACACACATCTAAAGAAATAAAGTAGCTTTTCAAACAATTTTTTGGCTAGATGGGACACTGAGACATATTTACACGGAACCACATTGCCCGATTTCACCTCAAGTCGTTCTAAATAGTAAAAATAAAACGAAAATGAACCTTTGTTTATCCAATTTTCGGCCTGGAAACTACCACGACGTATCCCGGATGTGGCATGGGAACAAAATTACGTTAACACAATTTCGTGGTAGTTCCTAGGTTTACCACCCGTGTTTGAGCACCCCAAACAAATGTTAAAAATGATGAGTAAGAATATATTCACAATTTTACGCTCAACTGTTTTGTATGACTTGACCTATGCTTTCTTTTCAGACTTATTCAACCTAACAAACGAGAGAAAGGAACAAACAAACAAGGAACTAACAAAGGAGAGAAGGTAGTGGATGTGATAAAGGAAATCAGCACAGAGTATAGGAACATTAGATATGATGCTGTTGTTTTCTGCTTGGCATACTGTGCAAGAAGTGATGATAAACCTACCAAAAGAAAGGCATACAGTTTCCTTAATGATGTGTGCCGCACTCCTTCTCATCTGTTTAAGGTAAAAGTTAATACATCAACTACATCAACTGCCATATTTGACCTATTATCCCTTTTAGGACCAATGGAATTTTCCATAAACTTTAATACTGTTAAGTCAGGATTGTCCATTATATATATTTAGGGGTCACTGGTTATAATTTCAGAAAAATGTATTTTTCTTTCTAAAGATTGATTTTGTCTTGGCAAACACTGCAGACCCTTATGAAATGCCGCATTACGCGGCATTTCATGTGGGTCTTCACTGTTTGCCAAAGTACCTTCTTAGGGATTACGGTCGACAAAGGGTTTAGCATACTTTGCACATAACTATTTCAAGATTTCAGAATGCAGTAGTTCTGTTGTCAGGTTTGAGCCCTGGCGCTCACCCTGATTGGATTGTCGCGATATATACACATTATCACAATAATAACTTGATCTGGCATACTGTATACTGTTCCAGAGACGCGTAGCGTCGAGGGTGATCCAATGGTATGGCCTCATCCATGAGACGTGATACTGTACGCCAGATCAAGTTACTATTATGATAATATGTTTATTATATGCCTTTTTCTGACATTCTATCTGGTTTTAAAACCTGTTTTGGTCTTTAATCCCGAAAAATTGCGGGAACGTTTGCCATAACGTTATGTTTCTTGACGTCACGTTAACATGTTTTCCTTTTCTGGTTCCATGCTTGCAATTAACTTTACGTAATGTCGCGCAAAAGCAGGTAATCGATTTTAGCCTCGTTTTAAAGGATAGTGATATGGATTCAGAAAACCTCTGTTCGTTGATCCGGCTTTCTGTATCAGATGGCCTAAAAGTCGTATCAGTTATAGGTATATAATAAAATGTCATATCACATATTTACGACACTTTTTGCCGTGATAACCCAAAGTCTGCATATGTGATAAGGTCTTTCCCGCCAACTGGTTTTCAGCTTACCATCATGCATGATGATAACCGGAAGTCATGTATTTTGAACTGAGAGAGGTTATCATGCCCGACTCGTAACGTTGGCAAAACGCCATGTATTAAATTATAGAAATGACTTTAGCTTGATTTAGTCAATGCTGTTAAAAATACACAGCGCGAATAAACATTTTCCAATTTGGGTTATAAGTCTGAAGCTTGAGCTACGTTACATAAGTGAACTGTGTTATAAAGGCGCAATATTTAAATTATAGGAAAATGACCATGAATTCCTTTGTAAAATTGCATTTTTGAAATATTTTGGAGCCACAACATGACCGTTGTATATCCAAATCTGTGTTACAAAGAGATGTATTATAAAGGAACAGGGACTAAGCTAGGGGGCGACTAGGGCGAAATAGTCGCCCTAGGGGCCGAAATTTTGCCCTAAATGGGACCCAGGGCTCCCTAAAAAAAAAAAAAAAAAAAAAAAAAAAAATTTTTTTTTTTTTTTTTAGGGAGACTCATTTTCATTCTGTCACCACAAAATGCAAGCTGTGGTGACATTATCAGACAATCTACTACTACTGCATCTTGTTTCTCCTTCCATTAAATGGCAATAGTATGTGTAATGGCTAATTAGCTTCTAAATTGACAGAAAATGCTGTAATTTTGCGCTATAACTTCTCCCTATCTGACTGTCACTTCTCCCTAATTTTCCTGCAGGGAGAAGTCACTTCTCCCTAAAACTCTGGGCCAGCTTGGTCCCTGAGGAACTGAACAATATGTTCAACTGTGACAACGTATTTGACAAAAATGAACATAGTTGTAGGAGCTCAAAAGAACACCTGGCCCCAAGGTCATAAAACTTTTTCCATACTCAACTCAGCTGAGCTAGAAATTTGTCCTGCTCATAAATGTACATTTATTAGCATGATAAATACATACAACATCTGAGAGACTTAAAGCAAGAAAATTCTTTATATGTCGGTATTTTAGTTTTTATGAGCAGTTGAAACTTTGTGCTCAGCTGAGTATGAAAAAAGTTTTATAACCTCGGGGCTACTTAAACAATTTTAGCAACTTACCATAGCATTAGACTTGCAAATTGTGTTTTTCCCATTGGTATCCTGGTTCAGGTGCGGTACTTAATTGTATCGATTCCTGATCTTTACCATTATAGATGGATGACTGAGAATGGGTTTGCTCCCCCCCCCCTAGGGAATTTTGCAGACATATCCTATCTTGTAGAGAATCGAAAGCCAAGTCTTTTAAGAAATGTTTGCACTCTGTGCGTTGGGATGTTAGTCTGTAAGAGACTGTAACGTACGTTATTTTATCAAATTAAGAAAAAGTAAATTGAAAGTTTGGGCTACAATTTAAAGCCATTAGAATATTTATTTTTAAAAATCATTCATAAAGTCTGCATATTGGATATCTTAACTGCAGCTTCCTAAGGTGTCAATCACATAACCCATTAAAATTTGCAAGTATGGCTAACATCATTTACATTCACAATATCTCTGTGTGTTTTGCAAAATATATTTAACCATGTCTGACTAGCTTATGCAATTGGCTAACAGAAAAATTAAAGTTTGTTTCCCTAGCTTTAATAATTTTTCTGGAATAAGCAATTAAACAACCCTACCCCTAACCAGTTTTAAGGTGAAATGTTTGGAATTAAAACTAAAGTAAAAATAGTTAAAAAATATTTGGAGTTGATGAATATGTTTCATTGTTTGTGATTTTTTTGCTTATATGAAAAGACTCATAAATCTGCAAGTTTGTTGCAAAATTCTTAATCTCAGAGGCTGTATTATATGTTACCTGATGTAATAAATGGGCAAGCTCATTGTCTTTACGTAAGATATGCCTAAAAATGTTTTAATCTCCTCCAGGGAATTTTGCAGACATATTCCTTCTTATAGTACAACCCAAGCTTCATTGAATAAGGGATGTTTGCACACTCTATGTTGGGGTGTTAGTCTGAAACAGTATGTTACATGCGTTACTATATCAAATAAAGGAAATGTAGTTTGAAAGTTTGAGCTAAAATAGTGAAAAACTCGCAGCTGCTGGATATCTTACATTGTTTAGGGATTTTAAGCTGGCTGGTATGATAAAGACTTATAGATCTACTAGTTGTCACCAAGTTTTAAAGATCAGAGAGTGTTACATATGTTAGCGTGATAAGCAAAATCATCAAACAGTATTTTGATATCAAGCTGAGTAAGAACCTGCTCCATCCTAATCCCCTTTGGAATTCTGCAGTCATATTACATCTTATGTAACCATTCAAGGTGCATTTAATAAGAAGTGTTTGCACTCTATAAGTCAGGGCGTTAGCCTGTAACAGCTTGTCGAATGAGTATTTTAGTAAACTAAGATTAAAAACACTTGTAAGTAAAAATGCACGAATCGTCTGTAAAATTTAATGATATAGTCACAATTTCAACTTTCAAAGGGAAATTTAATCTATGTAACGCATATAACACCATTGAAGGCTGTATTTTTGTTTAAAATGCTGCTTTTATGTAGCTTAGGCATCCAGCTTGCAATCTACATAAGAAATTTGAATAATAAGATGGTTTAATGTCTTCTTTCTGTAGCTCAAACTTTCATTTTGATTTTTTCCTGAGTTTGTTACAGTAACATATGTAACAGGCTGTCAGAGAATAACGCCCCGGAGCACAGAGTGCAAACATCTCTTAAAAGATGTGGCTTGAAATTTTCTTAAAGATAGCAAATGTCTGCAAAATTCCCTAGGGGGGGGGGGGGAGCAGGACCTTTTTTAGCTCGAAGTCTATTAACCATTCGAGCCAGCGCACCAGATTTTGATAATTATAGCATTGTCAAGCAACAAAAGCTCAGCTGAGCTTGTCCAATTGCACAGACTTGCCAGAACACTTGCTGCTCCCATACACAAAGTATGGATGTAGATGAAGACTCGCACAGAAATGTAGGCCTCTAGTCCCTCTGAATATGTCAGCATTGGCATTTTAACCCTTTACCTCATGAAGATACCTTTTAACACTTTTGCAAACAGAGCAGATACAGATCAGGCAGCTCTTGTAAGAGCTGCCTGATCAGGGTCTACTCTGTTTACTTAAAGAAATATTATATATCCGATCCTACACTAATTGCCCTAGCAAGTAATTTCTTTGTTCTATGTGTAACCAACATGAAAGTTTATTTATATAATTATTCATAGTGGGGGGAGCTTAGTATGAATATTCATGAAGGAAAGGGTTAAAGAGGCTTTTGCGCATATATACAATAAGTACTAAAATCTCATATTCTGGCCTATTTGCTTTCACAAAAATAACACAGTTTTCGTTTTCATTCTGTTTCAAAATTTTGGCCACTTTGGGCCTGTGTCAAGGAACAAATATATGAATTTATGTTGTAAGCTACATTTCCACTGTATAAGCCAATTTACCAATAAAAAATAAATAATGTTATGAAGTATATACTGTTTATTAAAGCCAACCAATAAATATAAAATAACATTATAAAGTGTATACACTTCATAATGTTGTTTATATTTATTGGTTGGCTTACACAACCAATAAATATAAAATAACATTATAAAGTGTATACACTTTATAATGTTGTTTATTTTTATTGGTTGGCTTACACAACCAATAAATATAAAATAACATTATAAAGTGTATACACTTCATAATGTTGTTTATATTTATTGGTTGGCTTACACAGTGGAGATGTAGTGAAGCTCACAGCATAAATTCATATATTTGTTTCTTGACAAAGGCCAAGTGGCTGAAATTTTGAAACAGAGCGAAAATAGTGTTTATATGTATTTGTTTGGATAAATTCCCTTTGGAATTATTATTGGAATAATCAGTATTTGTTTTCAGTTTATAGAATATTATACGCTTCTTACGAGAAGAAGACTACAGGTGAAGGATGAACAAAATGACACCAAGAACCGTAAACCTGTGGAAGAGAAGGATACAAAAGTAGTAATTCAACAGAATGCCATTTTTATGAAAAATGAGGAGAAGAATAAAGGCAGGAAAGGACAAAACAAAAAACCTATCAAACTGAGAAAAATGAACCCTCATGCGGCTTATGGTAAGCCAGAGATTTTCCTAGACCTGATTTGCGGCCGAATATCAGCCCCTTCCCAATACAAAAATAAGTAAAAACTTCCTAAAATGGCGTTTATTATTCCCAATTTCTTAGTTCTACATCAAGGTGAAAATTTCATGAGAATCCTAACAAAAATAGCAAAGCTACCGTTACATGAGAATTTGCATAAAAATGTGAATGAAAACATGAACCCTCATGCGGCTTATGGTATTTTCCTAGACCTGATTTGCGGCCAGATTTTGGCCCCTTCCCAGTTCAAAAATTAGTAAAAACTTCCTAAAATGGCGTTTATTATTCCCAATTTCTTAGTTCTACATCTTCGTGAAAATTTCATAAAAATATTCCTAACAAAAATAGCAAAGCTACCGTTACTTGAAAATTTGCATGAAAATGTGAATGAAAACATGTTGATCATATTTCATTCATTTTTCATGAGATTTTATGAAGGATAATTAAAGCAACAAATGCTAAATACACTTTTAATTTCTTATATGGTTTTTAACCCATTTCAAATGGCAATCCAGCATCAAATTGTCCCAATTTAGATGGTCCAAAAGCTTTCTCCCAAATTTAACAGGCCCCTGGCCCTGACTTCAGAAAGATAAGAAAATCGCTATAAGCATAGAATCCTGATAAGCAAACATCACAGAAATAACCTACAGGAAAACCTGTGTAAAATGGCCACTCTCAAAAAGACAGAAATATGGTTTTCAAGACCAAGTATTGCTTAATGCAGGTCAAAAGTATTGCAGAATGCTCCAAGGGGAGCATTCTTCAATACTTTCAACCTTCATTAAGCTCCCATTTGTTATTACGTTATTTGTTTTGTCTATTTTTGAATGGCCGTTTTACACAGGTTTTACTGTATCACAGAAATACAGGTATAGCCTACTCCAAAATACAGTCAAACCTCGATTATTCGAAGTGCCAGGGACCGCAGGAATCCTTTTGAATAATCGGTAGTTCAAATGATCAAAATCGGGAGTTTTCGGATATTTTTGGAAAAGCTCCAATGCTTTCATAGAATGTCATTATTTTACCAGAGTTTGCAACTTCAACTCGTGTTTTCCGTGAAGTAATCGGAACATCTGTCAAAGCATTAAAGAAAATGAGCTCTTTGGGGGTTGTGGCCTTATCGTCTCTTATGCTTTGTAGGTCTACTAAAAAGGAAAGAAAAGAAAAGAAAATCAGAGACCTTTTAATACACTATATACATGTAACAGCATCGATAACAACATTGAAAATAAGGGTTAAATGCAAATTGACAAACCATAATTACTGACGAAATATTGTCTCCTTTTTATCGCCCTACTGTCATAAGTTCTCCACCCAGCTACCAAACAACGTCGAGCCGTAGAAGGCCCACCAGCGATATGCCATTAAGATGGCATATCGCTTGCGGGCTGTTGGTGGCCCGACGAAGTGTGCTTTTTGGGCTGGTAACTTTTCTTTTATTTCAGGGAAAACATACGATTTGGGTGTTAAAAAGAACCGTCTCGATGAGAGTATCCTTTTAAGCATCCAAACCTAGGTTTTGGTTGTTTTCCCTCAATCGTAAAATTGTGTTTTAGGCATTCAAAAGAAGTGTTTCGATGAGACAGTTCTTTCGAGCACACAAAACACATGTCCGTGAGATTCGTCTATTATCGAAATTGTTATTTTTGTTGTAACCGGTTTCATCGCTTGGTGTGTTTGCTTAATGTAAACAGTGGTCAAGAATAAATCAAAGGATGTGTGACGAACAAATTAAAATCAATTTTAGTCATTAGACATTTAAAAAACTTCAAACAAAACTATCATTGTAGACGAGCTTAATTAAAGACACCATTTACTCACTTAACGGTTCATCAAGTAATAATGTGTGAACGTTAATCCGGTGTCAATTACCTGTTGCAACTTTGTTTGCTAAATCACTCAGGTGTGTAAACCGAACTCGACCAAACAAAGAAATTATGATCACCATGAGTGACATTTTGACTTCGAATCTTGAAGGGTAATTTAATAGCAATTTCTTTAGTCCGGACCGACAAATCACTTCGAAAAATTGAATTTTTTGGATAATCGAAATTCGAATAATCGGTAGTTTTATTGCTATAGATAATAGAGAAAAAAGTCGGGACTCTAGGTTGTCTTTGAATAACCCAGTAGTTTCGGATAATCGACGTTCAGATAACAGAGTTTTGATTGTACGCACATAGTAAACAAAATATCTTAAAGCAAATTGTATTGTTGACGGGCCCCGGGGTCAGCTAATATTTTGACCCCAACAATAATTTGATGTGTGGTCAAGAATGGCATTTAAAATACAGAATCCAATGTAATCTTTGCATTATCATTTTATATGTCGCTGCCAACACTTATAATTCCATAGTTGACCCCCCCCCATCCCCTTATTCAAGAATGGCATTTTAGTTACATAATCCAATTTCAACTTCATAATTTTTAACATTATCAGATCGTAGTTGATACTATATCATGTTCGACAGCTTAAAGGTGGTGGGTGGAGGGAGGGGTCAGTATAGCATAATATATATATTTTGACCACTCTCTCACCTTAAGTTTTGTTCCGAACTTACAGCAATGAAAAGTGCAAATTTCTGGACAGGCATAAAAAGTCTATGAAGTTGGAATTCTTGGTAGGTCAGCTGACTAACTTCTGAGTTACTCACCCTATAGCGAACTTTATTTTTTCATATACTTATAATGGGAAAATATTCTTTAAGTGCATCACAACTTTCTTATATAAAACTTGGACCCAATATTATATACACGCCCTACACAGACTGGTAACTGACATACAGGTAAAATTGAAATGTATATGTTGGAAATTCCTTGTCGAGGATGAGCTTTCAAAACTGATGTATGTTGAAGATTAAAAAATCATATCTCCGTTATTTCTCTGCATAACTGTGATTTTTCTTCAAAAAGCAACGGTTCAATATACTATCTTTAAGACTGTATTGTTATATTTATTGGAAGTTTATTCGTCTTTATGAACATCGGCAAGAAACCAAGGTACCCTTTTAATAGCTATTTTCGGCACTTTTTATCCGAAAATTGTCAGAAATCAACCTAAAAAGATGAGAAAACTTCAATTTATTTACTGTAACTTGTAATATTTCAACTTCCCATACCGGGAGTAACATCTGATAATCTCTCATACGTTCAGAATAAATTTTATTGGCTGTAGTACTGTGAAAAATAGCGCTAAAATAAAGGCTCAACAACATAACTTTGTTTTTCCGTTAGTGACCAGTCCATTTATACTGGGTCCGAGTAAAAAATTATTCAAACTTGACATTGCTGATAAAAAGGACATGATCATATCTCAATCAAGTCATCTGCTTATCTGATTGTCAGCTTCTTTTTTTAATTTTGTTTCCATTTAATTTTGTCTGCATTTAATTGATTGATTCTTCTCTTATATTGAAATTAGTTCAATTTAAAAAATCTGCAAAGATTGCAATGTTTTTGAGGTTTTATAGGATTTAAAAATTTACAGGCAGGTAATAAACTATGCAAAAGTAATTAGAGCTGTCCCTCCTTCTGTCCATCTTAATTCCGTTTCCGCTTAATATCTTGAGGAAAAACTGACAGAATTTTACAAGATTTTATATATGCATTTATGACTATAGTCAGATTTATTGACAATTCTAATTTACCCATGTATATACATTAAATGTAATCATTTCTGTTATATGTATATCATGTCTCTATATGTTCAGACTGTGAGGTGTTAGTAGCTTGAGAGTGTTCTGAGTCGCACCCATTTTACTGAAACAAGTTCCTTATGGCATTTCTACTTTAAACCACATTTTTGTGATAATTGTCAGAAGAAAGCACTTTTTCTAGAACTTGAATTTGCACATCAAAAGTATTTGGCAAATTAAAGATATGAGCTGCGACATGAGATTTCCAACAATGTGGTATCTGCGACCAGCAAAGGCTCAGACCAGCCTGCACATATGCGCAGTCTGATCAGAGCGTTTGCTAGTCGCTTAAATATTCTATGACTGTTTAAGCTACTGACTGAACATGGTTTGAAGTTTCTAAGCTTAAGGGGAGACTGTACAGGCTTGTCTGAGTCTACACATGTCAAAATGCCACATTGTTTGAAATCTTATGTCGTGGCTCATATGAGATATTGTCTATCTGTCCATCCATTATGCTATCTCCTCCTAAACCATTAGACGAAATCCAACCAAATTTGGTGTGTGAGTTACTCACATGAATGGGGCGTGCAACAGCAAAAATTTGTTTGCCCCCTGAGGCCCTGGGGAGGGGTCAAAAGGTCAAATACATGTATTAAATTCTGATTACAAAGTCAATTTCAAAGATTTTTATATCAAACTGTGTGTGTTCTCACAAATGTAAGATATAAAACATATCAAAAGGGATTTTCATTCTGTCGCCTGGGTCATGCCCCAGGGGTGGGACTTTGTAGGGCTGGGGGTGCCCAGGTTTTTGAACATTGTCATGTAGCATATCAAATTGACGTGGATGACGAGCAGAAGAGTATGCAAGTAAAATTATCACCCTAGGGTCAAACTGGTGATCCTGGGGTGAGGTCAATAGGTCAAATATCATTAATTTTCAGGTATAAAGTCAATTTTAAAGATTTTTATACCAAACTTTGTGTGTGTCCTCACAAATAAACCATAGAAAACATATTGAACAGAGTTTCATTCTGTTGCCTGGGTCATGCCCCAGGGGTGGGACTTGGGGGTGCTGGGGGGTCAAAAACTTTAGCTTTGGGATTTGCGATGGCGCCCCATCGACTGGGCATTTTTAGGCCACTGGCTGGATATGGTTTACCTCCCCCCCCAGGGGGAATTTGGTAGACCATATTTTTCTTGGAGCCCGATGTCTTGCGAGGATTTTGCAACATGTTAGCCCTCTGACAATGGCAGCGTTAAGCTGTAACAGCCTGTTACATACGTTACCCTACAAAATATTTGATAATTAAAATTCTTTTTAAGACTTCAGAAAAGTGCAAAAGATAAGGTAAGATTTCCAAATTGGTTATATTTTCTAAATAAGCTATTACTGGGCTACAGATAATGACATTTGAAAACAAATATAGTCACCCCCGATGTAGTGTATGTTACATTTTTTCATTGAACCCCCTTTTAAATGATAAATGCATCTAATATAGTTTGTCTTAAATTTTATTGAAACCAGTTTATGTTCATTAATTTGGTATTACATTAAAGATTTTCTATTTACCTTTTCAAAACTGCAAGCATTATGTTTCTATCTTATATACTTTTTGAGTTATTAGATAATGAACATGGTACCCCCCATATCACACAAAAATGTAAAATGTATTTCTCCAGGCCTCGCGCTGGCTATAGACCCCTCTTCCCCCAGGGGGAATTTCGTACACTATGATTTTTAGATACTACATTATATAAGCCACAAAATGAAATATGTTAGCCCTCTGAGAGTGGCAGCATTAGCTGGTAACATCATGTTACGTACGTTACCTGCAAAATAACATTAAATTTTCCTGATAATGTCTCCTACATGACATATTCACACTTTTTTTAAAGTCTGTCACAAGTTTAAGAACTTCTCATAGCACAGTTACATAATTTTAGCATTTGTTTTATAAATATCTCGAAATTTTGCGGTTGTATATGTTACTTAGTGTTTCGTATGTTATTTCTAAGTATCAGTATGGCAGTTATTGACTATACATGTATTACATCCGTCAGTGAATATAGTAAATCTGTAAGGCTGCTATTCAAATGAATTAAAGTTCCTTATTATGATGTCTTACACTATTTTACAGCCCAGGTTACATACGTTACTCTCTGAATACCATTAAACATTCAAGATATGGTCTCCAACATGACCTGCTTGTACTTATTTGCATGCCAGGCACAGGTCCATATACTTATTTCTACTCTGACTCATTTGCTGAGGAAGTAACTCAATACATAAACTACCATAAACCCTCTTTTCTTTTATAGAGACATCAGATATATAGTTGACATAATAGTCTTGGAAAGTTTGTAACATTCAGTGCACTGTGCGAGTAACAACTTTAAAGATCAAAGAAAACCCATCAGGTAGAAGTTCTAGAGCAAATCTTCATATATTATCCAAGAGTTTTAAAGAAATTTCCTATACAACTTATTACTCCTCTATCAGATTGATCTTGCAAGGATTTTGCAATATGTTAGCACTCTGGTAATGGCACCATTACCCTGTAACAGCCAATTATATATATTACCCATCAACATCTTTGATAATTTTAGTAAATGACATGACTTCTGAAAAGTGCAAACTATAAGGTCAGATTTCCAAATTGGCTATATCATCCAAGTAAGCTATTTTTGCCTCACAGATATGGACCTTTGAAAACAGTTATGCACCCTAGAGTGTTACGTATGTTACTTTTTTCATTATTCCTATATAAATGATTTATGAAACTAATATAGTTTGATATTTTTTTAAATGTGAATGTGCTTACTAACTCATTTTGTATCAAAGACTGTTTATGCACCTTTTGGAAACTGCAAATATTATGTTTCTATCTTTTATAAGGTTTGAGTTGTTGAGTTTTGAACATTGTAACCCCATATCACACAAAATGTGAAATATAATTCTGTGGCTCATTTGTTAGGATACAATCAAGTTTTCTTTCACCCAGACGTACTCGATTTCCTTCCCATATATTTCCACACATTTTGTTCATATCTGGAAAGCCTCACTTGTTTTCATGGGAAAGACTGGAGTGTTTAATCTTTGTATGTACATCTTAAGGACAGAAAAGCAGATTGGAGGTAAGCTCATGTTCATGCCATTTGAAATAGTCAGTATATGTGTATGGCTTTGGTACTTTTTTCAGAAACATGTCATACTGCAGCTTATTCACAATTACATACTTAGCACATGTTATGGCTTCATATCACTGATGAGTGCCTAGAGCAATTCTTTATTTGTTTTCCTACTCTACTTAGAATGTTGATGAACTAGTGGGGGAGGGGTTCTCTATCAGTTTGATAGGAATAACCTTTCCATGGTACTAACACATCGGCACATTGGTAGTGTCACAATCTGTTAAACAGTGTATTAATGTAGATCTCTTTCCCCATATTCTGGCCAATGCTGTTGACATTCAGAAGGTGAACCTTTTGTTGCATACACCATTGTTGAACAAAACACCCAGGTTATCCTCTGCGAGAATGTTTGTAAGACTTTATAAACTGCTGCTTATACATTGTATATATGTATCAGTGACAAAACCAACACGCCCTGCCTTTAGTGCCTGGTTGAATACTGATGCCACCAGATCCATGAAGGTGACAGGAAAAGCTATTATGCCCTGTAGTTACGGCATTAACATCAACATTATGTGCAGCACTACATGGCCAATCTAATGTTGGTTAAATATGTGATTGCAAGCCATGCTGAAGTTTGGACTTGTCAGTATTGGTGGAGATTCTATCAGGAGTTGACAGTGACCATGGTACAGGTCCCAGAAGGAACCGCAGTGTCAACTCAAGGTCAACATTATGTCCAATAGAAAGAAGGCCATGCTTACCAAGGACGCTCCTTTAAGCTCTCATCTGGCTGTTTACGATTTGTAAATTGGGCAATTTCTTCTTGCTTGACCTCGCAAACATCAAAACTTTATTAGCTTGTAGCATTTTTTTTTTTGGGGGGTGGGGTGAAAGACAGATGTTTTTAACTAAAAGTGAGTCAATGAAGTCTGCAACAGCCTTCCTGCCAATGTCATCAGCCTCAATAAGATCCTTAGTTTTGACAGGCTTAGCAGGCACGCCGAAAGACAAAAGTACAGTTCATTGTCTTCAAAACTAGAACTAAAAGGATTGGTGAAGCCTGAAACTGCCTCTAGTACTCATTCTACTTTGCATCTGAGCAGATTGAATATTTCATTTCAGTGCATTGAAGAGTTGTTTCAATATATTGAGCTCTGATGTGATGAGTAATACACCATTCCATCTGTAGTACGAAGCGTGGTTCTAGTTGCTGAAGCCTATAATACCTCTATATTGTTTGCCTGATAGTTACGTCAAAAGCATTTCTCAAGCAAAGAACCAATGGTTGTGACACACTAAACCCATTTTGTTCGAGAAGTTCTTTGCATCTGCGATGTGTATCAAATTTATGAGTGTAATCAGTTACACAGGTACATATTGTGCATGGTTGTTGTGATCGTTTGCAATGGACATTGGGAACAAGGCATACAGATAGAGATGACAAGCAATTCAAAGTTGTTTTTCTTGTAGCCCTAATCAGTGTCAACACCATCTGAATCATATCCATACACCTTGCCCAGAACTGAGCTGTTTCACAGTGACTGTCTTTCAGAACTTCAGATTTGAATGCATGTATCTATACTGTTTATGTGAGCAAGCAGCGAAGGTTGATAGATCACATTATATTATTAGTTTAAGTCACCATAAATTAGTAAGGAACTTCAATTTATTTCAGCCTTATAAATTTTCTAAATTCTCTGACAGAGTTTATACATGTATAGTCAACAACTTCTATACAGATACTCAGAATAACTTATGTATCATTTGGTAACACACATAACAGTTAAGCTCAAGGCATTTATTAAATGAATACTTAAAATAGCTAAACCCTGTTAAAAGAAGTACATAAACCTGTGCAAGCATGCAAATAAGTATAAACAGGGCTTGTTAGAGACATTAACATATATGTTTAATGCTATTTTGAAGGTAACATACATAACATGGACCTGAAAAAAAGGGTAAGCGACCATAATAAAGAACTTTAAATCATTTAAGTAGCAGCCTCATAGATTTACTATATTCTGTGACAGATTAATACACGTATAGTCAATAAATACCATACTGATACTCGGAAATAACGCAGGAAACACTAAGTAACGTATACAACGGTAATTACTCAAGACATTTATAAAATTAATACTAAAAATATGTAACTGTGTTATAAGAAGTTCATAAACCTGTGTCAGCATGCAAATATGTACGAACATGTCATGGTTGAGACATTATCAGGGACGTTTAATGCTATTTTGGGGGGTAACGTATATAACGTGCTGTTACACGTTAACGCTGCCACTCTCAGAGGGCTAACATCTTTTATTTTGTGTCTTATATAATGTTGTTTCAGAAAATCATAGTGTACAAAATTCCCCCTGGGGGGGGAGGGGGGTCTATAGCCAGCTCAAGGCCTATTTAGTTAAATTTTGGAATGGGTCTTTCTCATTCTTGCAGGTAACCAAGGACAACCATTAAAGCTTGGGTAAGTTTGAATTTTGCCCAGCTGTCACTTAGGACTGTGGAATAAGCTGCCCTTGAGCGTCTGGAATAATCACCATAATGGGGGAGATGTTGTTGCCTTAATAGTCTAGCACCTTCATTTTTGATTTGATCTTCTTCATTCTTGTAGGTAACAAGGACAGTGACATGTTTAACTCTTAATGCGCCAATCCCAACAAAAGTTGTCTGCTTTTCTCGTCTGTTGAAATGTTTAAGAAGCCTCTATGGCCTCTATAGGAGCAGTCTGTTCTGGGCCCACGCTGTTTGCTTTTATACTTAATTTGTCAGCAATGCCCTTAAGGCAATTATTTGCAGCAGAGGACTTCAGCAGAAGACATTTTCAGATTATTTTTTTCTTGGCGCTTTAAGGGTTAAAAGCTTTGATGAGTTTAAATTTTGATCTGATCCCACCCCTGACTATGGAGTTAGCTTCCCTTGAGGGTCTGAAAATATAATTTTCCCGGATTAATTCAGATCTTTTTAATGCTTGCAGATAAACAGAACTGACATAATATCTTGTGTTTGAATGATCGATGTTTCAAATTCAGAGTTACCTGCTTATGAGCATTGTGAAATATTGTTCTCCAAACATTATGCTGGCTCTCAGGCGAGCAATCATTGCCCATTGGGCTACTTGTTTTCACTTTTTAAACAGTTCCAGTAGTTGTATATTTTTAATAGAGAGTACTCACCGAATTTGGCTTGTAATTAGAAACATGCAATTTTTTTCACTTTTGCACAGTTCACAGTTAGCTTTAGCCCTTAAAGCGCCAAGAAAAAATATATCTGAAAATGTTGTCTGCTGAAGTCGTCTACTGCAAATAATTGCCTAGCATTACTGACGAGTTAAGTATAGAAGCAAACAGCGTAGACCCAGAACAGACTGCTCCTATAAGAGCAGTCTGATCTGGGTCCACACTGTTTGCCATAGAGGCTTCTTAAACATTTCAGCAGATGAGAAAAGCAGACAACTTTTGCTCTTATGCTTCAGGTTGGGGCAGAAGTTTCAAGACAGCTATTCAAAAGTGGTTTTTGAGCTTTGCAAATGATCCTGAGTATTTAGCCTACCTGCTGACAAAGTATCGGAGAAGATGTGGATGGTCTGTCAAGACTGTGATCAACTTAGCTCATATTAAATCACCAGACACGACAGAGAAGCAAAAAGCTGTTGGGCTGATTCTGAGGTATGATCATTAATCATGCACGGATCCAGAGAGTTTTATCAGAGGGGGTCCAATTTTGATAACGTTTTTTTTTTAGTTGATGAGGGGATAGAGGATCCAAATACCACTATAAATGGGCCATCATTGGCTCGCCAGCGAAACGCCATATAAATGACGTTTCGCTGGCGGGCCGATGATTGCCCAACATTGAATGCTGGCTTTGTGATTTTTCAGGGGATCCCGACCAGCATTGCTAAGAAACCCTATATTTTTGTGATTTTTCAGAGGGGGTCCGGACCCCCTGTCCCCACCCCCCACTCTGGATCCACCCATGTTAATTAATTGTTAGTGTCTGTATTCGATTGATTTAACACACTGTACACTTGCAATTCACTAAATTCTTTACATTATTTTGAAAACTGTATGGATCTAGATTAGTTGGCTTCATTAGAAGCCAGCAGAATAGGATCCACACTTTTTCATTAACATGATAAATCCACATTCAACCCTTTAAGGGCCAATCACGACTGCAGCAGACGACAAATTTTTCGACTTCATTCCTAGTTTTTTACATAAATAAGGTATGATATTTCATGAGAATCGTCTTTGAAAAATCGGCAAAATTTGAAATTGTCGTCTGCTGCAAATTATAGGTGGCGCTTTATGGGTTAATAATGAAATTGCACCATGGAAATCAAAGTTCATATTTAAGAAATAAATTTGATTTTTGGAATGTTCATGGAATGATGAATACTTCTGGCCTCTTGCAAAGTAACACAATTGACTCTTTCCTTGCTTGACAGCTTTTGTCTTCTGCTGATAACCCATGAAGACAGTTTTGGGTCTCATAAACTCAATAGTTAGTACAGGAGCATGAATGTTAGATTCTGATTATCATATGACACAAACATTTCTTTGAAATCACATTTTTGGCATGAAGAGTACGGACTAAATTTTTTTTCTTATCTCTCAACCAAAACATATGTTGTGGGTACTCAATTTTACGTTAAAAAATTGTGTTTATCTAAACCTGTGCACGCAGTGTTGTTAAGGACATCATTACACAATGTTACTAAATATGTAAATTGCAAGTGGCTTAACACTTTTAAAACATGGCAAAATGTCACTTCTAAATGTCATGTGATAAATGAGCCGTGACATGTGATTTCCAACAAGATGGCATTTTGACATGTGTAAACTCAGACGAGCCTGTGCAGCCTCCTTTTAAACTTTGAAACTCTGAATGCTGTTCAGTCAGTAGCTTAACAGTCGTAGAATATTCAAGTGGCAAGCAAAGGCTATGATCAGACTGCGCGTATGCGCAGGCTGGTCTGAGCCTTTGCTGGGCACACAATTACCACAGTGTTGGAAATCTCATGTCGCGGCTCAAATGTATTTAAAGTTATTTAGTTCAATTTCAATAATGATCTTTTTATATATATTTTTTTTATATTTTTAAAGGTATTTCCGTTGTGGTTTGGTGAAAGCGAAAGAACACTACAGGGTGAATATTGATGACAAGACCAGTATAGTTACAAAAGTAGCCAAGCTGCTTGAAATCTACGATGAAGTTCGGAGAAGTACAGATGCAGAATTCACAATCCAAAAATTGAAAAATGCCAAAGAAAATCAAACTCTGACCTTGGAGCATATTTCACCAAAAGTGCTATCTAGTGAACTCACTAAAAAGAAACATACTCGTGTTTGGGCCTACTTAATACCCTGCATGCCAGGAGAAGCATTGATTCGTCATGCAGGTCTACTTACCCACCATGGAGTGTTTAATAATGTGGCAGATGAACAAGAAAATACTTCTAAAGATAGGCTAGAGAGTTTTGAGGCGAGGCTGAAACATTTTATTGCTGGGTCAGCTGTGCCAAGGGAATATCCAAAGACACAAAGACCTGTTCACCCATTCACGCTGCTACTAGCCTTAATCCAATATAAACAAGGCTGTACCACTCATGAACACCCGAGGTTCTGGACTCCAAATAAGGGAATGGAAGCTATTTTGGAAAGAGCTTTTGAAGCTTCAATTCAAGGTGCATGCAGGATATCAGGTATACGGAAGAAGATTTGTGTGGCTATTGATGTCAGTGAATCAATGGCCAAACTAGTACCTGGGCCCAAGACAGAAAGGGATCATTACATGTATCTTGATGCAGCAGCTGCTGTAGGCTATACCTTTGCGAAGATTGGGACCAATGTGGATGTCATTATTTTTAATGACAAAGGTTCACTGAAAATGGAGATCATTGATTCTACCACTTTTGAAGAGTTCAAGGAATGTGTTCATAAACATTGTGCTATTAATGACCCTAACAAGTTTCTAGAGTTTAGCAAAGGGACAGATTGTACAGAGCCATTCAGATGGTCTCAGGAAGCCAAAAGAAGAGATAAAGATGCATTTGTGGTGCTAACGGTAAACGAAAATGTTCCTGGTCGCATTGAACCGGTCGAGGCTCTTGTGAAGTACAGAAATTATTGTGTAAGGGATGATATCCGATGTGTGTTCTGTACAATGGATGCATCATCTCACACCATGACGACCCGCGCTGACCCGCGTATGCTTGATATCTGTGGATTTGATGGCAAAATGGCTTCTCAGATTGAACAGTTCATCTCCATGCCATAAGATAGAGCATGATTAGCACGGATTTAGATAAACAAAGATTTTCTGCGTAAAATAGTAAATAATTTTTTACCCATAATTTTAAGCGTATGTTTTGGGTGCTCATAAGAACCGTCTCATTGTTTACCTGCCCACAATTGACTCACAACAGTTTGTGAAATATTTATGACGTTTGCAGTTTGTACCTGGGTACTTCTAGTCTGTAGCAATCCAATAGCTTTCCAGCACTCAGCTTCTGTACGACCTCTCATAATGTCAACAGCAGAAGATGACCAAAGTGCATAGGTTTAGATAAACAAAACATTTCAGCGTGACAATGTAAATATTTTCTTACCCATCATTTTTTAACATATGTTTTGGGTGCTCAAAAAGAACCGTCTCATCAAGACGGTTCTTTTGAGTACCCACAACATATGTTTTGGTTGAGAAATAAGAAAATTAAATTTTCGTTGCACACTCTTAACTAAAGTCCTGCAAAGTGTCAATAAAATGGCCTTTCAACAGTCAGTACTTAAATTTATTTTCGAAATCGAACCTCGATCGACAAACTGGTTTTTCACAGATGTTAAAATTCATGTGAGACCCTACCTGTATTCAATGTTCATGTGTGTGGCCACCCGAGCGGCCACCCGAGCATAAATTTTAAAGATATCAACAATACAATGTACAAACACAATTTTCAGACTAACTGATATACCATATATCTGCATTTACACTGAACCGAAGTTCTAAGTAGCCACTCTTCAATTTCTTTTTTTCTGACTAAGCCCTAGTGATATTGAAACGAATTTTCGCCCAAGTATGTGCATTGTAATGGACTAAAGCTAAGCAGTGCTTTGGAAGAGTTTTCTATCACTTGACGACTTTTGGGTTCAAAAATTCAAAAATCAATTTTTTTAAGAAAACAAACGCTTTGAGTGCAGTTTTTATCGAAATCAAGTACAGGTGATTGCCAACCTGCCTAGTTGACTTGATAAACACCAAACACTTGACATTTTGCTTATGACAGATTTTTCATGAATTTTTAAAAATTATTAATTTTCCAAATTTTCCGAAATTTTCGGAAATCATCAGCTGCACATACTAAAATCATTGTATGTGTTTTATATTATGTTAATATGTTTGACAAAACACCATGCACCTTGATAAGCCCATTTTCTAATGATATTTTTTACTAATTTGGTATCCACTTCCGACTTTAACATGGAACTTTAAAGGGCATTTAAACGGCATTTGTTAAAGATTTCTTTCAATTTTCAAGCAGAACATTGACGCCAATTCATAATGAAGAACCCCTGAAAATTGAACTGCTGTGTCGCAGATAATAAAGCTACAGAGCAATGCAAAGTGAGTATGCAAACTGCATGGTTAAGCTAAAAATCCTTTGATTAAGTTGTTGACTGTGGCTGTCTTCATGTTAACGTAGAAGAGAAATGAAGTGTTCAATTGTCAAAAAAAAACACCTTTTGATTCTTTTCATCTTATATCATAGCTGTTATAAACATCTTCAAACTAATTAAAATATAAATGGATACCATATCTGATGAATAGTTTATATCACACTAAAAAGTGTGACTTTTTGAAATGAGGGTACCTTTACTCGGACCTTGTCTGTGCAAGATCTACCCGTCATTTTGAAATGATATAATTTGCAGAGTCTCGACAAAGCCTTGGACCTTTTTATAGAATTTAAATTTTGTGAGAGCAATTTTTACTTTCTGAACAGGAGCAAAATTTGTATGGTGGCTACTTATAACTTCGGTTCAGTGTATAAAACATGGTGACAGAGGGGCCAGGGAAAAAACGAGTATCCCTTACTTTTTGGGGACAGTTTATTTGTTTTTTTTTGATATATAAGATCATTTTTATATTTTTTTTTTGCTGATGTAAATTGCTATATGGGCCTCGACGCGAGAAAACCTGTCTTCGGAGGTTTGCGAACAACACAGGCACAGACCAGCCTGCGCATCCGCGCAGTCTGATCAGCGCCTTTGTTATTCGCGTTTTGTTAAGTACAATATCTAAGCTTGCTACAAGCGAAATTTCATTTGTCTAGCTAGTCTCTGTAGCTGAGCAGACTGGTTTGAATCTCACTTTGTCGGAAATCCCGAAGACAGGTTTTCTCGCGACGAGGCCCATATGATGTCTTGTGCGTGAATGAATGGGACAGTCCGTTATTATAGATATTTGCAGGCCTACAGTTCAGCGTGTGTAACAAAAGACAATTTTCTTGTTTCTCAACCAAAATATATGGTGTGGGTTCTCAAAAGAACCGTCTGACATGAGAGGGTTTTTAGTGCACCCAAAATATGTTATAACTGACAGGTAAGAAAATATTGACAATTTTACGCTCAATAATTTTGTTTACCTTGACCTATATATTGGTACTTATGGCATATTTGAGCCATGACATGTGATTTCCAACAATGTGGCATTTTGACAAGTGTAGACTCAGACGAGCCTGAGCAGCCTCCTTTTAAGCTTAAAAACTCCAAATGCTGTTCAGTCAGTAGCTTAACAGTCGTAGAGTATTCAAGTGACTAGTAAAGGCTCTGATCAGACTGTGCGTATGCTGGTCTGAGCTTTTGCTGGTCGCACATGCCACATTGTTTGAAATCCCATGTCACGGCTCATATGCAAACCACTCTTTAGATGCACATGCTGACATATCATATGGGGCTAGAGACAAGGGGGATGGCCTGTTTCCAATAGATATCATTATATAAGAAGCATTAAACAAAACTCAGGTAAATGATCCAGGGTCTATTAGCCCTCTTGTTTAGTATGGAGATAGTATGGCTAAATAGGTTACTTTCTCTCAGTAAAGACTATAGTTTTTATTTTGTTTTTACTATTATGCTAGCAGTAAAGGCTTGGGGGTATAAATTTTGGTCTGAAACTCTGACTGCTTTGGTACTTTGTGTATACATGTGTGGATCCAGAGGGAGGGACAGGGGGTCTGGACTCCCCCAGAAAAATCACAAAAATGTAGGGTTTCTAAGCAATACTGGTCCGGATCCCCTGAAAAAACAAAGCCGTCAAGCCAGCATTCAACCCTGGGCCATCATGGGCCCGCCAGCAAAACACCATTTATAGGGCGTTTCACTGGCGGGCCAATAATGGCCCCTTTCAGTGCTATTTGGATCCTCTTTCCCCTTATCAAAAAAAAAAGGGGAAAAAAATTGTACCTCCTCTGGCAAAACTCTCTGGATCTGCGCATGGTTTACCAGCTGGGAAGGCTTTTGACAAGACTCCACAGAGGCGCAGGCTTGTCAGAGCCAACACTGCTTGCCTTATTATAGATGCAATAATGAATAAAATCTTATGTCATGGCCCATACTATGTACATTTAGCTGTAAGATTTGTTTTAGTTTCTCTCCAGCACAACTAATAAGATGGATACAGGCCTCCAGATAAGAGTGCACATTTGAAAAACATATGAGATGGTTCATTTGAGCAGCCAAAACACATGTTAATTTGATGGATGAGAAAATAATCACAATTTTACGCTAAGACATTTTGCTTATCTGGACCTAGATTGGATCTAGGTTTCTGTGATTGTTTTGAAAGACAAGATTGATTTACATTGTTATTAGAGGCAACTTTAAATTTGTGCCACATTTTTGTCACATAGAGCATCCATCGAAGACTCGGATCAGACTGCACAGATGTATGGAAGGTAAAAAGCGACATTATTCAATGCATACATCTTTGTTTTTGTATGTTGGCAATTTCATTTTATTTTGTAAATTGTGTCATTATATCATGTGAATTGTAGTATGATAACAGCTTCGGATGCATACTGACGAATTACAAATAATACAAAGTAATTTAGAAATAGAGCTTTATAAAATGACACTCCATTCATTCAAAACAGAAAGTTGACGCTTTGAATATTGGCGGTAATTCCCCGCTTCTTTCAATGCTAGATATTTTGACGCCAGAGGGCGCACTTTCATTTATAATTTACAAAGTATCCCTTATTCGGTAGTTGTCGATTAATTTCGTAAATAGGTGATGAATGTTATTTTAACTACAATGGTTTATCTCTAAGGTGGATAAGAGTAAGAAAAACTAATAAACCAAAAAAAAAAATTTTTTTTTCGTCTTTTTTTTTTAAAAACGTTTGTTATAGGACACAAAATGCAATCTCTAATTAAAAAGTCCATGTAGAATCTCATAAATATAAGCGCATTAAAATTTTAACGAAATAAATAGAATGAACATTAAAAAATCATTTAAAATGTGCAAATGTATGCATGTCTTCCGTTTTAAGGGAAACAATTCAGGAATACATGTACAAGCTTGGCTTTTTAAAAAAAGATTAGAGCATTATAGTTGCTGGCAAACAGATTTTGCATTATCTAAAGCTGAGATATAAAGCCCATCTTTTTCCATTTTTATCATGCATTTCAAGTTCAGTAGTTGTATACTAAGTTCTGAACATGTGATCCATTGGAAGCAATAAAGGTTGGGGTAACTTGGAAGTCATATTAGTGCCGATGAGCAGCCCAGAATTTCAAAACTAACCCCATTCATATATGAGCCTGGGCATGAGATTTCCAACAATGTGGTATGTGCGACCAACAAAGTCTCAGATCAGCCTGCGCATACAGGCAGTCTGATCAGAGCCTTTGCTAGTCCCTTGAAGATTCTATGAGTGTTAAGCTACTGAGTGAACATCATTTGGAGGTTTTTAGCTTAAAAGGAGGCTGCACAGGCACGTCTGAGTCTACACTTGTCAAAATGCCACATTATTGGAAATCACATGTCACAGCTCATATATAGATGTCGAAAATATTATATGTATGCTACATATAATTTCACTATGTGCGCAAATTTCACAAAATGTGAAATATTAATATGAAAAATGTGACGTATTGGTACCAATTTTTCACGCGCTGTAAAGAATTGGTACCAATTTTTTTTCAGTGTGAAATTTGCGAAATGTGAAATTTGCGGTTCAACAGGGCTTCAATGCCATTTAAGCGCGCTCAAGGACATCGTCTGCAAGTTAACATATCGTCGCTAATATTTTATGGAGAAATGACCAAACCTTTTCAATTACCTTAAAATAGGCTCCTTTATCACACCGGATAGGCGGCAATCGAAAACGCTCTGAGCAAGTGATGAACCCGGATCACAAATCGCTAGAAACAGTGATTTTGATTGCCATTTGTCTGTTAAAAATAATTTTGTTTCACACCGGATAGGCGGCAATCGAAAACGCTTTTAACAATCGACGAACGCGGATCAAAAATCGCTAGAAACAGTGTAATTTAAATTTCGTCAGTAGCAAATTTAGATCTGATCAGGGGCGTACCTACGTGTATGCAAATATGCATGTGTGTATAACTTGACACAGCCAGTATAGGCTACTCAAAAATGGACAATAACCCGGTCTTAATGATGAATGGTAGTTTAATGAAGCTCGAAAGTATTGCAGAATGCTCCTTTTGGAGCCTTCTGTAATACTTTGACCTGCATTCAAGTGATAATCGGTCTTGAAAACCAAGTTTGGTCTTTTTGAGTGTTTTAACTGTATTTAATTAGATATTTTGGAACAAAAATGCAGCAAATAGTGAGGCCCTGGAAGGGGTTTTAGGGATACAGGGATATGGGCCAAAAGCATAAAGGGATACGGGATATTTTTGTAAATATTTAAAGGGATACAGGATATTTTAATCAATTCTAGGGATATGGGGATACAATGCTTTCTGGATTTGGGAATATATGCCATTTTTCTTTAAGGGATGTGGGATAAGTTTTCAAAATACTTAAAGGGATATGGGATACTGGGATCCCCCACCCCTTCCAAAGCCTCAATAGTGTTTAGTTGCGTGTCTTAGCATGCTTAAGGGCTTCTTTTAGCCCTTTGAATTGCACAAAAACCATTTTCTGCCACATGGCTTCACCCATGGACCCATATAGGGGAGAGCCCCCCTGACCCCCTCAAGAGTGCGTACTCTATAAAATGCCTCAGGAAAGCGACTGATGATATAATAACAAAGGCGCTAACCAGTCTGCACGGATGCACAGGCTGGTCTGGGCCTTTGTTGTTTTCAAACTCCGACGACAGAGTTTCTCGAGTCGAGGCCCAAGTGTTTTATTGCTATCCTTAAATATAGTTGACGCGTTATGACAATTGTCGCAGACAGGAAGCACTCTTGAGGGGGTCAGGGGGGGGGGGGGGGGGGGGCTCTCGGGTAAGAATAATGATTGTTTGGTAAAGGGGTCAAGGCTAAGGCCCCCGAAAAAACACTTCTAGCTCCCGGTGATAGCTTTTATACTTGTGCACTATATAATTTGGAATGCGCCCAAACGCCCGGATCTTTAAAGCTGTATTTATCTATCCCGAATCCTAAACCGGCAGCGGTTCATCTAAGAAGACAGGACGATGGCTTTAAGTCATGTCAGACAGACTGGAAGAGCTGGGGATGGAACTCAGGAGCCCTGGGTACAACGCGCGCGAGTGACTTTTCCACTTTACCACTTTTAGTGACTTTCCCTGGGTAGTAACCAGCATCAGGCTGGAAGGTTTTATGACTTGTGTGTGTATTTTAGGATGGGGAACCCCAAAGGCTTAACCGAAAGTGGTTCTGGAGAACTAGGAATTATTGTTTGTGGCCGTGTTCCTTGGCTGTACCAGTACTGGCCGGATGGGTTTATGCTTTTTGTGGTTCTTGTCCAGGAACTCCTGGAGGCTGCTCAACTGGCAGGGGTTCTGGTTTTAAAGTGTCTCGGAAGACGGGGCAAATGGCTTGAAAGTAAGTAATGGTGCAAAGATCAGGAATCGATACAATCAAGTACCACACCTGACCCAGGATACCAATGGGAAAGTGACAAACTCACAGAAGACACCACAAACGAGAGCCAAGAGGTCAGCCCTTTCCCAGCAGGTGACCACAAAGCACATATAAACAGACGCGCACAAAACATAGCAAACACAAGACAGAACAAAAACCGACAGACTGGGAGAACTAGGAATTGACAATACATTTAAGAGATTTCGATTGTCAATGCACATTTTAACTATTTAATACTTATGAATTTACAAATATTATGATGTGATTCTTTTTTCTGAAAAAGAAGAAAGCACCGCTATTTTACTAAAATTTCTTTTATTTATAATCTGCAAATGTAATCTTATACTTTATAAATACATCAGCTTTCATGACAGCATGAAAAATAAATAAGATGCAGTAGTACTATTAAAGGGAGGCGATTTGAGGAGAAATGGTTCAAAGTAAGAAACAGGGCAAATACATGACCGTATTTAATACAGTATTATGTGTCTTCTGCATCTGCATGTGCGGATCCAGGAATTTTCACCAAGTGGGGGTAGAGGGTCCAGGCCCACCTGACAGTAAAAAGCTCGGACAGCGGTTTTTTGTTATTTTTGCTGTTTTTTAGTCCTCACCGTCAACTTATTTAACAGTTTTACTGAGGGGACCGATCCCAGGGTCCGATGGTTTATTTTTTGGAAAACAATAATTTTCCAAGGTTCCAGAGGGTGTCCAACATTTTACGGGATGAGGGAGGGGTCCAACTTTTTTCCAGGGGGGGGGGGGGGGGGGGGGGGGGCGTCCAAATGCTAATTTCTGCAGAAACCTATCGAAATTGTGATTTTCCCTGGACCCCCTATCCCCTCTCTGTATCCGCGCATGTTCTGCCTTCACTTGTAGCTCGGACCCAGTAATAGATCTACATTTGTTGGTTGTGTGCAAGCTTGGCGGGACGGGACGAAGTTTTCTCTTATATATACGTGTAAGGGGATGGCAGTGGCTCAGTGGTAGAGTGCTTGACTCGAGACCGAGAGGCTGCGGGTTCGAGCCTCACCGGCGTCACTGCGATGTGTCCTTGAGCAAGACACATTGATCCTAGCTTAGTGCTGGTTCAACCCAGGAAGACCTGTCCCTACATAACTGAAAAATTGTTGATGGGACGTAAAGAATCAAATCCCACGTAGGGGGAACTTCTTGGTAAAAAATCATCCTTAACACCGTTTGCAGCGAGTTCTACTTGCATGGGAGAAATTATTTATTCCCAGTAAAATTGGTGCTCCCTCTGGCGTCAAAATACTAAAGCATATTCACTTTCGTATTATGACAACCCAGTTCTGCCTTTTTACAACATACAAATGTAGTTCTGACATTTTACAACCTAATTCTGCCTTATTAAAACCGAGAAATGACATGATCGGAATCTGATTACGAGTGAAACGACTATTAAATGACAATTTGCACGATATAATGACACAATTTACAAATTAGAATGAAATTGCCAACATACAAAAACAAAGATGTATGCATTGAATAATGTCGCTTTTTACCTTCCATACAGATGGGCAGTCTGATCTGAGTCTTTGATGGTGCACATGCCAAATTTGCTTGAACCTGCTCAAATTTATGCTATATGAGATACGCTATGAAATGTATTTTGATAATTAGTGATTCTAATACACATGTTTTTGTAATATAACCCGACATCTGAATGGATAACATCAGAAATTTTCGACAGTATCTCCTACGATATACTGTCGGAAACAGTTTGACGTCATTTATTACGTCACATTTCTTTGGATGACATGCAGCATTATGCGGCTTTCAACGCTCCAATTCGAGATGAAACTGCCCACGTGCATTAGAATTGGGATAACCATATTCAAAATTTTCATTTGTGGAGGTATATGGTCGGATATACATTGGGGAATCACGTTTTACGGCTCCGCTCGTGCATTGCCGTAAAACTAAATTTTCGACCACATATCCGACGATATACCTCCCCAAATGAAAATTTGAATCCAGTTATCCCTTAAATATATTTTACTGCCCAAAACATGCAGATTTGACAAACCTTGTGATAATGTGAAATTTGAGTGCTGCTTATCATGGCCAACTTGGGAAAATACATGCCTTATTGCTAGAACTCCTCGACTATGCATCCATTTTGTTGAGAATTGTGAAATGAGGCAATGTTATTGGCTACCCCAGGCCTCCAAAGAAGAGTGAATAATTAAATGAAAATTATTTTTCTTATGTCTCAACCAAAATATGTTGTGGATACTCAAAAGAACCGTCTCGTTGAGACGGTTCTTTTAAGCATCCAAAACATATTTTCCAATTGATGGGTATGAAAATGATTAATTTACAATATATTGCTCAATTATTTTGCTTAGCTGGATATATACTTTATTTATATGCTTACTTATTAGCTCACCTGAGCCAAAGGCTCATGTGAGGTACATGTATTACAATGTATATGGCAATGATGGTATATATATATATTATGTAGCAATGTCTTGTGGTCCTCTACATAAATCATGCCAATCAAGCCCCTGGGGTCCAAACTATCCACTCGAGATCAAGAGTTTCCATAGGCTTATAATGGGAAAAACTATTAAAAATCTTCTGAAACCATGAGGCTTACTACCCAGTTGAGTGGTATAGGCTCATCGAGCCTTTTGTTATGCTGGTATTATAATATATTTGAATTCATTGGTTAAATGTTTTCAGGATTATTCCTGAATACAGAATTTTGAGGCTGACTTTTCATAGAAAGTCAGCTTCAAAATACTAAGTTATGTATATCAATATACTGTCCTGCCAGCCAAGAGTGACAGTGACATCATGTTTTGTTTACAAAGTAAACAGGGACTTAGAATCAATAGATCACTTGTGTATTAATCCTATCCTGTGGATAGGATTAATACACAAGTGACCTATGGATCCACATTAGCTCATGTGGTGTGTACAAGTTAATGTTTTACTTAACAAGTGTAAACAAAATATTACATCGCTGTCACTCTTGGTTAGCATGACAGTAGCTTCTGATTTATTTTTAGTTTACTATTTAGACTGTAATGTGTAAATATTCTGGAGGTGATCGCAAGTTTTTAGATTTGAACTTAAAAAGTTCAGAATTTTGGAAATTTTTAGCTTTCACTTTGTGACTATTTTTGGTTATCTCTTTGCGTGCTGGTTTATCTTAATTTCATGCTTTTCAAAATCAACCTTCTCAACAAAATCTTACAGGAACGATATAAGAGAGTCAAACTGTATGGGACCAGATCAGGATCAACATTCTGTCGGTCCTGATCTGGGTCCAAACTGTTTGCAAAGATTATCAGCAGATAACAAAAGTTACCGCTAGCATGGAAAGAGTTAAGAAGTATGAAATGAGACATTGTTAATGTTATTGATAAGTTTGATTGAGACTTGCAATCCATTTTATATCATAGTTTAACTATGAATAATGTGATATGATAATCATTGTATAATTTGTATAAAAATGTATAAGACTTGACCAGTAATATAGTAGGACTTATTTGATTGTAAATCAAACCTCCAGATAATTTTATTTCTGATTTCTCAAACCAAACATATGTTGTGGTTACTCAAAATAATCGTCTTAATGATATGAGAACAGCTCTTCTGAGCACCCTCAACACATACATTATTTAATTGATAGTAAGGAAAGAATGACTATACTCTAGTTTTTATGTTTTTCACATTGATTTTCTGCGATAACTTTTTTATAACTAATTTTAGCAAACTGTGTTTGCGATGAAAGTTGTAGAGAAAAAATTTGCGCCAGTTTCTCCAAATGGTTCCATAATCCAATATGCTGCAGTTAACCCTGCGCATAGATGCACTTTTTGAGATTTTTAAAATAAAGCTCAATTAAACTAAGATAAATATGTCAGTCAAAAAGCTACATTGCGCGGCCCAAATTCACTAACTAAAGCGATGGATGGCTTGTTTAAATATATTGGAAATCGCGCCTGGTCTGCTTGTGCGTTAAGCTGCTGGGGTCATATCGAAACCACCCATTTTGGAGCACGTGCATAGGAGAAAAATAGCACGTCATGCATAATTACAGCTTCTGCATCTACAAATGATCACACTGAAATTAGATTCTGTACTTTATGGGTTTGCAAACAGCAGGATTATGCTATGCACATCCGCTGATTAATGGTATATTCATTGCTCGTAAATATTCTTTTGAGATGAACCGTTTCTGTTATGCCTCTACAAAATTTATCTGTCAATAAAAGACTTAGAAATTTTGGCTGAACTCCGTTTATAGCAAATTCTTTATCTATGTACTACACAAAAATCTGTTTGCACCACAAACTTCATAGCTTTTGTAGAAATTGGCGCTAATTTTCCTGTTCAACTTTCGTCGTGATCACATTTTTCTAACATTGAAAATAAAAAAATTATCGTGGAAAATCAATTTGAAAAACATGAAAACTAGAGTTTAATTTACGCTCAAAATTTTTGCTAAACTAGACTTATATGAAAAATGTGATAAGATTAGATTGAAATGTGATATTTTTAAGACTTGACCAACAATGTAGTAGGACATATTTTATGGTAGATTATTGAGTAGCTTGTTTAAGAATTACCATATTTGACATAATAAGGCCAGAATTGTTTTATTAGTTGATTTACAAACCGTCTTACTGTAATTTTCGGAAAGCTGAAAAAAAATTCTAAAATTATTTGTTTATTTTATCTGTCGACACTAAATATTATTTGTTTCGTTGAAAAAATAATATATTTTTGAGGTTCTGTCTGTGTATTTTTGAGAGTGACACTGTTAAAAGGGATTGTCCTATGCAGATATTTAGGAACATGATGAAATATTTAAAGATTTAATACAGACTGTTGGTTTACCTTACTAGTTTTACTGTTTGTTCTGGAGATATTCAAAAAAATCAAAAAAATCTCTGAAAATGACCAGTCAACTGGTCAATTTCAGAGCTTTTTTTCTGTCCCCCCAATCCCTAAATCAGAAAAAAATCCCGTAAATCAACTGATAAAAAAAAATTCTGACCTAAGTACCGCAAAGGTCCCGACATGACTGAAAAATTGTTAACTCGGATGTAAAGCATAAACACAAACAAACACATGCTCTTAAGGCATACAATGAGTTGTTTTTCAGTTGTGAATGCTGTTCCAACCTTCAGATATACAGCCAGTTCAGTTGTATATTTCATCATTAATGCAAGCAGTCTCTTGAAGATGTAAATAGAAATAAATACAAGCTACTTTGTCAACCAAATAATGCAAAACAAGAGCACAAGCTGCACGACAAACAGTGTGGATCCAGATCAGCCAGCTTCTTCAGAAGCTGGCTGATCTGGATCCACACTGTCTGAAAATTAACTTAAAGCATGATACAGGGTTTTTTTGCATTTTAAAGCCATGCAATATATTCTAAATGAATGTGTTATGCTTACTAGTTACCAATATACATGAATGTATATGAGTATATATGAATATTTTTATGAGTATATATGAATATTTTTTTTGGCTTTAATTCTAAAGTGTAAATCTGTATATTTATAGATTATTTTAAAGTACCATACTTGAAAATTGTATGATAAGTCATCCGTGAAAGGTTCTTGAATTTACAAAACCATACCTGTAGGAGCCCTGGCAAGTAAAAAAAGGTTTTGCTGATGCTTTATATTCCACTCAACAATATGTCGGTCATGTTGAGACATATTTTCATCTTCCTGGATTGAAATAGTACTTTGTTTTGATGATGTATGTCCCAGTCAACAATTTTTCAGTCATGTTAGGACATAACTTCCTGTCTCCCTGGGTTTAACCAGTGCTAAGCAGAGGATAAAGTGTCTTGCTCTGGGACACAACAACACAGTACCTCTGGTGAGTCTTGAACTAGCGACCCTTCAATCCTAAGTCTAACATTCAACCACTGAGCCAGTATGCTCCTCCAAGTTGAATCATTTGTCACATGCAAATCACTGGTTATTGATTCATCTTTTTATTCATACGCAGAGATAATGGTTTATGCAATATTTTCCAACGAACCTTTTTTATACTGTTTTATTGTTATAGAATTTATAGATTTACTTTGTAAGATATTGTTATAGCAGGGGTAACAACCTACGCATGGGTGAAAATTTTCAGGATTATTCCTGAATTCAGGATTTTGAGGCTGACTTTCCATGAAAGTCAGCCTCTAAATGCTGAATTAGGCCAATTAAAATAGCTTCTTTGGGGTATTTTCAGTATGTATTAAGAAAATTGATGCTTTAAACTTGAAATTGTTATCATTTTGTATGTTTACAGCATGTTTTAAGTTTTAAATGTTGAAAGTTCAGGATTTTTCGAAGTTTTGAACTTACACTCATGCCAACATCATAGCATGGATGTCTGAACCATTTGGTAATCCGACATCTTTGAATTACAAGGAAGTTTTTTTCTGCTTGTAAAATAATACAAATAAATATCGGCCAAAACTAGATAGTTCTGGCCTGACAACACACCTGAACTGAATTTATATTGAGCGAGCTCCGAAATGCCGCTGCTTTTGTAATCACCTCTCCACAGTTAAACAAGTGGACGATTTTAGCAGAGATTTTGTGTACAATACCAATAAGAATCACTGTGTTGAAACAATTAAAGATGTAACATTATTCTCTCACCAGTGGGAAAATATTCTCTGTCACCACTTAAAGTTCAAGTTTTGTATATTTCTTAAGTAAACACTTTGCTTGAAGTACCGGGCCGCGTATCGCAGTCTGTAACGTGTCTGGCAACAGATGCGTGTCTGACTGCAGATCCAGGGGTCGCGAGTTCGATCCTGGCCCGGTCCCATACTTTCATGGAGATTGATCATGAAATAATTTCTACGGTCATTCTCCTCCCTTCCGCTGATTCATTCAAGAAGTGTTGTTGTCAGTTACAAGCGAAAGTATGTGCACAAATTACTGGTTAACCGCTTGTTCAAGCCTGCCCAGGAAAAAAGTGTGGTTAGGTGAACTGACCTTCCCGCAATGACCATAGCTGTTGACTTGGGACGTAAAGCAACAAAACCAACTAACCAAGCCTTGCTTGAAGTAATTTATTTTATTTACTTTTTCGCACCTAAATGTCGCATATCTAAATGTTTACGAGATTCCTGCTATGCCGTAGGTAACATATAAATTTGTCCTACTGAACCAGGTTTTTTTTTTTAAACAATATGGATCCAGATCAGCTGGCTTCTTAGAAGCCAGCTGATCAGGATCAACAGTTTTCCACTGTGTAACTTGTAAATGCATGCATATAACTAGAATGCTACAAGTTAGCAGGATACAAATTTGGGAGGAATGTAGTTCATAGAAATATTCAGCAGGACAAGATTTAATGCTACTATAATGTTTGTTTTGTTCTCATGAAAAGATTAATTTCGAAATTAGGCCAGAATTAGGCCAGAATTATTTTTTCTGGTTGTCAGGAGTTTTCTGATCAAGTACGAAATATAAATAAAATTTAAAACATTTGGAAAAAAATTGGGTCAATCAAGTAAAAATCATTCTTGATCAGAAATGCATTTCAAAGTGATAATTCGGGAGCGCAGTGGCTCAGTGTTAGAGTGCTTGACTTGAGACCGAGGGGCCGCGGGTTTGAGCCGCTGTCACTACATTGTATCCTTGAGCAAGACACATTAATCCTAGCTTAGGACTGGTTCAACCCAGGAAGACCCGTCCCTACATGACTGAAAGATTGTTGGTGGGACGTAAAGAATAAAATCAAACAAACAAATTGATAATTTTTATCTGAAAAGATTGGACAGTCGAGTAGGGTAAATACAGAACAGCCTCTTTATAATGCTATATTTGGTGTCCATAGGAATGGACCTTGTTATAAGTGAACCATGCTTTAGACATTAAAAGGACAATTTTACAAAGAAATTATAGGAAAATGAACATAAATGCTCAATATCTCCTGCATCCCTGGTCTGATTTGGAAATATTTCGCACAGATATCCCCTCAATGCTCAATGAGACGATGTGCAGCGAAAGTTTAATATAGGATCTTACGTGAGTGCTCATGTTTTATTGAATTTATTAAACGAGTTGAGGAAAAGTGATAAAATGCTCAGCTTGTTTTTTCACAATGAGTTTTAATGAATTCAATAATACAGTAGCACGAATGTTAGATTCTATTTATCATATAGAGGTAACATTATTTTCAAATCACATTTTTGGCGTGAAAACGTTAAGAATTTGTCATTATATATGTAACATTGTTATGGACGTCTTTACATCGCGTTACAAGATCTGTAAACCACTTAGGGGATACCAGTATTCAAAATTTTCATTTGGGGAGGTATATCGTCGGATATACAGTCGGAAATTTAGTGCTAGGGTGACGCGCAAGCCGAGCCGTAAAACGTGATTTCCGAACGTATATCCGACGATATACCTAACCAAATGAAAATTTTTAAGATGGTTATCCCCATTCTAGTGCACTTCTGCAGTTTTAGCTCAAATTGGAGCGTTGCAAGTCGCATAAATTCGAACGTCATCCAACGAAATACGATGTAATTAATGACGTAAGGCATCGCAGGATATACTGTCGCAAGTTTTTGATGTTATCCAATCAGACGTCGCGTTACAAACTCAAGTGCATTAGAATAGTGGTTTATGGATTTTAATGCATGTTGTTATATCACTTTCAGACGCGACGTCATGTGATAATAAGGCTTGTGCATTATTTATAGCATGGTAGATGTTCTAAAATTTTGAAAAATAGATGCCTGCCAAAAAAGGCCTAGACAAAGATGGCAGACTCAGAAATAGACTGCTTTTGAAGAGCAGTGTGATCTTGCTATTCTGACAACTATTTTGTTAACTCCAGCTCGGACAACCAATAATATATTTGAGAACAGAAAGAGAAAAGAGTTTGAAATTTTAGAACATTTACTGTACTTCTGTTTGCGGAAGTCTAAAACTGTAAAATCGGAAATTTTCAGGATAATTTTATTTTCGCTAATAACTTTAAAAGACGTGTTTGGGATGTGATAAATTTGCGACTAGTGCATAATTTACCTATATCAGTAAAGACAGAGTGATTTTGCTTTTTCATGAGGGTTTTATTTTCTCGAAACTTCGCATATATGTGAAGTTTCGGGGAAAATTTCTGAATTTACAGTAAAATGTGCTGAAGATTCTTTTTCATTTAACTCTTCATCAGCCATTATCACCAATTGTTGTCTGCTCTCACATCTGCTTATGTACTTAGGTTGCCTGTATTGCCAACAATGTGGACCCAGATCCGACTGCTCCATTAGAAACACTCTGATCAGGGTTCATAATGTTTGCTATCATGGTTAAAGTGTTCTGTAGTGCATTTCATACATGCAGCAGGCATACAAAGCAGACAGCAACACTAACAGTCATAAGACATCAGGAAGACAATTAAAGAAAAGCAACCAGGTCACCCATCATTTTCAAGATGATTGCAAAACTAGAAAGGACACAAAGTAATGCATAACAAATCAAGGACCAATGGGAACCACCACAAACCAATGGGAGGAACATTAAAAAATGAATCAACAACAACAAAACCACGGCGTTAGAATGGACAGCAGCCTAAGCCACCAGTGAGCATCTTCGCCCTAGATTCTGTTGTTGTTAAAACACAGAAATTGTTCAGCTCGCATGGAGGCTTTCTAACTCATGCAATGTATCATCACAGAGAACCAATCTAATCAAATGAACATGTTATAATGAAACAAAGAAAAGGACTCAGGACACACAGATAGTCGGAGCTTAAGAAAACCTTAAGTTGAGCCACGGTGGGCGCAGCCAATGACAAGCATCAGGCACCAACAGAATGAAGCCTAACTTCAGGACCATCAATGAACCTGAGGCCTGACCCACCATTGTGCAATTAAATATGTTCTTAAAAGAGTATCCTTTGGAAGCAAAGACTGTTCCAAAGAACTGAAACTAGAGTGTGCATATTTCCTGGGCCAGACTAGCTAGTTTCTGCCATGTAAGCTTCATCAGTGACCCTCTAATAGTTTCAAAGTTCCACAAAGAAACCCATGATCCCAAATGACAAGAAAATAAAATCTACACTATAGTGAAGGGCAGGGAGACGTTCTACCACCGCCACACAGTCCAGTCACCAGCTGTAGTGAAGTCAAATATGTTCTTAAAAGGGTATCCTTTGGAAGCAAAGACTGCACCAAAGAACCCTTAATGCGCCAATTGCAACAAAAGTCGTCTGCTTTTCTCGTCTGCTGAAATGTTTAAGAAGCCTCTATGGCAAATAGTGTGGACCCAGATCAGACTGCTTCTATAGGAGCAGTCTGTTCTGGGTCCACGTTGTTTGCTTCTATACTTAATAAGTCAATAATGTTAGGCAATTATTTGCAGCAGACGACTTCAGCAGACGATATTTTCGGTTGCATTTTTTCTTGGGGCTTTAATGGTTGAAGAGGACACCATAGTTATAAACTGTGATTGGGTTTACAACCAGGCAATGCAGACGGTCGTATGATATCCATGTTGTGCCCTCCTTTTTTATAATGAATCATTCTTTAACCCTTTACATTCTGGATACTGCTAAACAGGTACTTTCGCAAACATTTTGCTAAGATAAAAACAATCTTCAGGGACATAAATACATCATAAATTAGAAATTTCGACCTCTGATCTCTTAATACATTAAAATGGCAATTATTTAATAATTGCAGTTTATAGAGAAAACAAGGGTCCATTTTTTCATGACAAGTAGACCTGCACCTGGTGTTATGTATTCTTCTGAATTATCTGACACATGTCAATCGGAACTGCCTTGGCCAATTCCGCGATATTCTGTGGAATCAGACCAGGGATGTACATCAAGGATCTACTTTGATAACGCGGGAGATAATGTGACGATGACGCTATATAACGTGACGCTGACGTCACAGAAACCATGCTAACACAATAACAAGTGTGATTGCAGCAAAACAAACGGCTTAAATGAAGTTATGTTTTTTTCAATAAAATATCGCTATAGCGATATTTTATTGAAAACACATAAATTTCATTTATTCTGCTGATGAAACTTTTCAGATTATCAGAATAATCGATTTAAAATAGAGCTGAACCCACATGCTACAGAACTAATTTTCCATACGCCAGTTCTGGCTAACAAAATGGAGCTTTTTGGTACATAGTACTACGCGTAATGCTCCTTACATACACCCGAGCCATGATTCGATTCTCGAATTGTGGCGGACTTTCCAGAATGGACACATGTTTGACCTTTTGATTCTATAAGATGGTCATTATATGATCGTTTCAGTACTGGCTTTTAGGCTGTGAATTTAAAGCTAACAGCCAAAATTGGACCCTTGTTTTCGCTATTAACTGCAGTTATTACATAATTGCCATTTATAGATACAACAAGAAGAATATGGTTAAAATCATTTTTGTAACATTTATACAACATACAATAACAATCAGTTCAATCAACCCTGTCCTGAGCAAGCACCTGTCTAAGCAGACACCTTCTTAGAAGGCAGTATTCCTGGAATATGATTTTATTGGGCACACTAGCCCACAGTAGGCAATATGTGTATCCACAGGTACTTTGCTCAGAACAGGTTCGACTGCACATAAACATCTTTTTTGGCTATCTTTTTGGGGACTGCTAACGGTTCAGTATGTCTACCCCAAGGTCGGGGCTACCTAGCTCAGGGAAAGCGATGCTCCCTATGGAAACAGACGTCGGGATGTTTCGAGCCCAAACAATGAAGATGGCTGGGGAACACTGACCCCATGCATCGGAACAGACCTTTGGGAGACGCTCCCCCCAAAATCCAACGGCCTGTGGGAAAGCATACAACCACATGCAGGGACTTTTGTTTGGGCCAGCGACGTGCCCAGTGCAGAGAGATGTGATGAAAGCGTCTTCCAGCATGCAGACTGTTGTGGAGGCTGGTGCATGGCTTGGAGAGAGAACTTCAACGACAGGTTGATGGTGGGAACCGATCCCAGGTAGAGTAGGTAGCCGACTTCGGGGTAAATTGAGACGGCCAAAACCAGGAATACTGCCTTCTAAGAAGGTGTCTGCTTAGACAGGTGCTTGCTAAGGGCAGGGTTGATTGCACTGATTGTTATTGTATGTTATATAAATGTTACATAAATAATTTTAACCATATTCTTGTTGTATCTATAAATAGACAATCCTGTAATTATTGTATCAGCTTGCCTGGAAAAAATTCATTAGAATGTAAATGGTAAAATATGCGTGTGCAGATATCTAGTAGAGCAAGAGGCCTACTGTTACTGTAAATTCAGAAATTTTCGTGAGGCTTTTATTTTCGCAAAACATTCGTGAAAATTAAACCCTCGCAAAATGACAAATCACTCTGTCGTTTACTGATGTATTAAAATCATGCCCCAGTCGTGAATTTTTTATGCGGCAAATATGTCTTTTAAGGCTATTCACGAAAATAAAATTCTCATTTTCAGTAGCCTGAGCCGTCATCTGCTTCTCCGTTTTGTGTGTGAGAGAGCTGGGAAGGCTCTGGTGAGATTGGACAGATGTGCAGGCTCACATGAGCCTTTGCTGCTTGTATACTGTGAAACGCTTACATTTGGCGGGTATTTTTATTTGGTGCTATTGGCGATAAATAGAGGATCTTACATGAGTGCTCATGTTTTATTGAATTTATTAAACGAGTTGGGGAAAAGAGATAAAATGCGAGGCTTGCCGAGCATTTTATCTCTTTTTCTCAACGAGTTTAATAAATTCAATAATACAAGAGCACGAATGTTAGATTCTATTTATCATATGACAAATACTTTGAAATCTCATTTCTGGCGTAAAAACGTTATGTACGCAACGTTGTTATGGACGTAATAACGTTTCCCGTCAATCGATAAACCGCTAGTGGTTTACAGATTTTATTGCATGGCGTTATCTCACTCCCAGACGCGACGTCATATGATAAAAGTAAATATGAGGCTGCGGAATAGTTTTGAATTCAGTTCCACAATAAGCAATAAATGGACAGACACCCTTAGTATGTTGGTACATGTATCTCTATCGTCAAAATTCAACTTTTTAACTAGGGTATGTTTCAACAAAGAGGAAAATATGTCTTAAAAGGGGCTACTATTAAAGGAAAAGATATGCTTTCCATAGGGAGCATATTCTTTCCTTTAAAAGTAGTTCCGATAAGAATAGATAATAACTTTTAAAGGACATTAAATTGAGAAACCACCAAAATTAAACTACACCATTATGCCAGTTTTTTAAAACTGCCAAATTTGATGCCACAAATATTAAGTGATTAACAGTATGCAATCAGTACCAAAATTTCATGAACTGGCTTTACAAGTAATACGTATTTCTTAAGGCATTAAAAATAGCCTTAATATATTTTTTGATACATCATGAAATGATGTTTTATAATATAGTTAACTGTGTATTTTATTTTCAACATCGCTCATATGGAATGTTGAATCAAAAAAATAAACTGTGTAACATTTCTAAGTGGTTCATTATTTCCTTTTACACAGATCTGCTTTTTCTAATCTTCGTTCTTATACCCTGACATATAGTCCAGTCCCTCTAATAATTCTAGACAGTTGATTTTTAACACAAATGCTGTTGTTTTGATAGTGATAATACGTTAAGAATTACGAAAATGGTAAAATGTTTGCATGAATTAGAGTATGTTGACTGTGTTCTTTGAAAAATAGAAACATTATTTCTAAAATTAGAAGATCAAAAGTTACAGACTTTGCAACTTTAAGAGTATTGGTAACAATCTACTTTGGTCCATTAAAAATTCAGGCGAGATTCTTAATAAATTAAAATCTAAAAGTTTTCTAGCGTCTAGTTAGTCTACATTTGATTTCTCCAAGTACTCTCTATATTACATTGCCTCATAATCTAATCAAAGAAAAAAACACTGAAATGATTAAGAAAAAAAATTTAACAGAGATGGCTCACTTGGCTTGTAATGTGAAACGCATATTTTTTTCTGACCAATCCTTAAATACAGTAAAACCTGTCTTAAGCGGCCACTCAAAATAGACAAAACAAAGATCTTAATGACAAATGGTAGCTTAATGAAGGTCGAAAGTATTGCAGAATGCTGTAATACTTTTGACCTGCATTAAAGCTGCATAGTCTGTAACTTTTGATCTGTTCATTATAGAAATAATGTTTCTATGTATCAAGAACTCAGTAAAAATACTAAAATTCAGGTATACATTTTACCTTTTTCGTAATAATTAACAAATTATTATTGCCAAAACAACAGCATTTATGTTAAAAATTAACTGTCTAGAATTATTGGAGGGACGCAAATAATTACGAACAAGAGAAAAAACACCCGTTTTTATAAGATAATTCACTTTTCCATGCAGTTTTCAGCTGTAAAAATTAGATTAATTGTGACAACATAACTTTATTCTACTTTTACAAATGATTTAAAAAGAAAATATTTTTTTCCGAAAAATGTTCATAGTTACAGAGTATGCAGCTTTAAGCAATAATCGGTCTTGAAAACCAATTTTGGTCATATTTTTGAGTGGCCGTTTATGACAGGTTTGACTGTATATAATCTGTTGTCATGTCAGAAAGTTTGTGATGCCCGCCATTATCATGTGAACACTATATTTATTAGATTTGGCTCGAAAATGTTTGAGGGTCTGGATAGGGGGGTCTGGTATTCACTATTCATTAAAAAAAAATAGCCCATTACTCATCTCATTTAAATTTTGGGTTATTCATTAAAATAAGACCAATCATTCATTAAAAGTAAGAAAGGTGGCAAAGAAATTTGATTATTTACTATTCATTAATTTTTTCATCAATTCATTTTAAAAGAATAGGATTATTCATTAATTTTTAGGCCCTCATTATTCACTTTTCATTAGTTTTTGGCTCATTATTCACTATTTATTATAAAAAAGGGCCATTATTCACTAATTATTATACCCCATCCAGACCATCATATATAGACATTGTAGGCATTCCAATCGGTACTAATTGTGCTCCTCTTGTTGCAGATTTATTTTTGTTTTGTTATTTGAGACTTCATGTTGTCTCTCTCTGACAATAATCAAGCTGATGGTGTTGAAGTATTTAACTATGTCTCAAGATATCTAGATGTCTTGCTCAATATTGATCATCCTTATTTCGAACAAATGGTAGGACAGATATATCCCACTGAACTTGAGTTGAAATAGGCAAATTCCTTTGATACTGAAGCCCCTTTTTGGACTTGGGTTGTTTATAACGAATTGCTTAGCTTCATCTAAAACTTATTATAAACGAGATGATTTTAATTTTGAAACATCAAATTTCCCATTTCTTGATGGGGATGTGCCTTGCTCACCTTGCTATATGGTGCATACATTTATACCTTTGTGTATGTCTATTAAAATCTGCATGTTTGTCCCTCCCTCCCTCCCTCCCTCTCCCTCTCTCTCTCAGTATAGGTGGTGTAGTCCTAGTAGACCAGGGGTTACAAGTTTGATACTGGGTATTTCAAATCTTTTTGTTGCGAGTCTAAATCAGTCCCGTTGCCGATTAACCTTAGCTGATGGAAGCCCATAATTCTACATCATTTATACGTAATCACTACCCCCTCCTATGAGAAAATTGGAGCTAACTTCTTGTTGATTTTTCAGTGCCTGGTATAAATCCAACTCCGTCACAAAGGGACACGCTGATGTCTGTTGTGGGTTAAAGACCAGCTTTTAGCCTAACTATGTATAACATAATTTTTTACTTGGGTAGATATATAAATGTAAAAAAAAACTGGCCTTTACCCCGTACTAAGGGGATGTGGGACGGGGGTGGGGGTCAATCAAGGCGGCATAACAATCCAACCGTATACCATGACCCCGCTATCGGCTGCAGTATCTCGTTAGTCTGATGGTGTTGTAGGGTGGGGCCAGTGGTTACAAATACACTTCACTCTAAGTCTTACTATGCATGTTTGTTTGTACATGCGTACGCTTGATAACAATGGAAATGACCAGAGTCGTTAAATGAAAATATGACACAATAAAACAAAATGAAAATAAAATAAAATAAAAATACTCTGAAAAAGTGAACGCGTCAGCCACACTTATTATCTGTATCATAACTCGATGCGTCCAATGACAGACAGTACAGATCCTGATTAGACCGCACCTCTAGCAGCTATCTGGTCTAGTTCTAGCCCAAAATGATTGTTTCAGAATACAGGAAATCTTAAAATAGGGAGGGTATAAAATAGGGAATATCAGTTGCATGTGATAAAATATTCATAGTCCTTGGACGTTTATTCATGTGCGGATCCAGAGGAGTGGGGACAGGGGTTCCGCCTCGGAATCACATATTTTACATATGCTTATATAGGGAAAATGTGAAAAACTCTTCTTGTCTGAAACCACAAGTTATAGAGCCTTGATAGGTGGTATGTAGCATCACCTAATAGACCTCTACCATTTTTCTTAGAATTATAGCCCTGGGGTCAAATGTTTTACATAGGCTATAGGGAAAACGTGAAAGAATCTTCTTGTCTAAAACTAGAAGGCCTAGACTATTGATAATTGGTATTTAGCATCACCTAGTGGACCTTTAACAAGTTTATTCAAATTATAGCCGTGGGGCCAAAAATGGCCCCGCACCAGGGTCACATATTTTACATATGCTTATATAGGGAAAATGTGAAAAACTCTTCTTGTCTGAAACCACAAGGCATAGAGCCTTGATAGGTGGTATGTAGCATCACCTAGTAGACCTCTACCATGTTTCTTAGAATTGCCCTGGGGCCAAAAAAACACCCGCTCTGGGGGTCATTTGTTTACATAGTTTTATATAGGGAAAACATGAAAAAATCTTCTTGTCTGAAATCAGAAGGCCTAGACTATTGATATTTGGTATATACAGTTGTGCTAAGACTAAAGGTAACACCAAGTGCACTCCGTGTTCACTACAGATTAACTTCATCTAGACTTCAAAGTTCACTACTAGTGAACGTCATAGTGCACTATTGTGCACTAGGTAGTGGACACCATGTGAACTAGACATATCAATAGTCTTATATGCTTAAACAAGGCGTCTCTTGATATCTAGACATTGATGATTATAAGAGATAAATATTGAAGAAAACGCAGAAAGACAGATACCTTCACAAACAGTGAAGACCCATATGAAATGTCGCATAAGGTAGCTCTTTATCAGGGTCTTCGCTGACGGTTTGCTAAATAAAAAAAATAGGGAAATAAATTCATCACGAGGGTAATTCACAAAAGTTGACCTGTTACCCCTAAAACTCAAAATTGACCGTCCCATACTTATTGTATCAACATCACGGATCAGCAGAATTGACATGGAAATATCGCAATTACTTTTAGATGTCCGCTCAAAAACAAACAAACTTTCAAAAACGTCTCGTATATTTCAAGCCGAAATTGACCGCAAACCAGGGACCAAGCGCGGGTACAGTGCTTGACCCACTTTTAGATCACATAGGAAATGGGGACACCCTAAAACGCTGAATTTTCTGCTGAATTCAGCAACTTGCTGATCAGCTATAATACCCTAAAAACGCTGAACTGCTGAATTGCTGATTTTTTTTATGTAATATGTTTTGAACTTTGTTATGCATAATTATTTGAAAATTTTATGTTTTTGATGTTTATTCATGTATTAAATTAGTACTTTGATGATAAAATAGCGTTTTGTTTTTAATTTTTCTGTAGTTTGTCGGACGATATGAATTATTGTTTCTTTGTAGTTTAAAAGTCTTTTCATTTATCCAAACGAAACTTTGTTGATTGATCATTGAAAACAAATTGATAAATTGATTGGATAACTATGATTATCTGTTTGCTTTCCCTTAAAGTACAGCAAATGATTAATGGCCATTAAAACCCTTGATTACGGGGTCCAATTAAAGTTTTGCATTTTTGAATTAACTGACCAATCCAATGAATTAATTAATTGTATCAATTATAAATATATTCATTTATGAGACGCATTATGAGATTTCCAACCATGCGATATATGCACCCAGCAAATGCTCAGATCAGCATGCGCACATGCATAGTCTGGAAAGAGATTTTGCTGGTCGCTTGAATGTTTTATGACTGTTCAGGTACACGCCGAACAACATTTGGAGTTTCTAAGCTTCAAAAGGGGCTGCACTGGCTCGTAAGAGTCAACACTTGTCAAAATGTCATGATACATTAGTACTTATCGCATATGCGCAAAACCCAATAGGCCCTAGTTTGTGTTGCTCCGGCTTACTTTAAGCTAGAGACCTATATTTTCGTCTCAATTATAATGAACTTTAATACCACCGACTGCTCAGGTGAGCTTGCACATTTGCGCAGGCTCACCTGAGCAATCACTGTTCGAAAATGTGATAGATATCAAATCTTCCGAATACACATGCTTACTCCCTTATCAATTCGGTAGCAATGATTTAATTTAGGTAAATCGCCTCGATTATCTACTCCAATAAACAAACAGATGATTGTGTAGGCCAGGTGTTGATCAAACTGGGATTAAGCTGGGAAGGTGTCAACATGTGATTAAAACACATCTGGTTGCATGACGAGGTGTGTTATTATGACAGTTATAGTCCTGCCACAATAATAAGAAGCGCGAAAATCTTGAATATTATTTTATTACTTTCATTTTTTCAAAAATAAAGCTCAGATCTGGATTTAGAATATCCTGCAGTGTCAGAAAAAAAATTGTTGGAAGAATCTACTACCACTGCCCTGACCCCTAATCCCTTGGCAATGTCGACATTTTTTGGCTTTCTGAAAAGCGGGGGGAATTTAAACGGTGTAACAGCCATGTGACGGCAATAAAAATAGCTTAGTGGCAAACTGTTCCGTTCCAGATTATGCTTAATTTTTTACTTGTACAGCTGTCTAGTTGGTTTCGATATATACATTTTGTCGAGATAAATTGTGTTGGCTAGGCGTCTTTTGGATATCCCCATCCAGGCCCTTGTAGATGTTTTATTCATCATGCTAACAAATGTGAAAATGCCAACAATTGTTGGCATTTTAACATTTATAAACGATAAATTTCATGCTCAGCTGAGTTTTAGGTTTCTATTTCCTTAATTAAGGTAATTGATCCCTTTTTTTCAGGATCATGGAGATTTTAACGTGATGTTTAGGCTCGTGTATAGCTGTGGTTTATGCCACGCGCTGACAATTAACAGGGTGTGAAAACGGTAGTTTGTTACCTAATCGATAGGATTAAATCCTTAGGTGGTCACACCAGGGGTCTGATTGTGTTAGTGTGGAACTAGGGAAAATTACATACCAAAACTTTGGGGGGTGGGAAATAATAACTATCGTTGGTTGGTTGGAATGGTAGTACTGAAAACAGTGTTAAATAGGATCATGTGGTTTCTGATGACTCTGCACTGTCCCCCCATACGACTCTCAATCGATTTATAATGCAATAATGCAAATTAAATAAATTTCCAATGTCATTTTCGAATATTTCTGGCCGCACCACATTTGCAAACTTCTTACAAGTTTCAAAAATAAATAAAAAATGGAGAAGTACACACACGGAGTCCAGCAAAATATAAAATCAAATCTTATTAGTCGATCAGGTATCGCGGCACGCGTCGATAATCAGAAGCCAATTTACTTTCACTGCAGTTAATCTCTTTATCGACACGCGTTCGATAATTGAGAAAATAACATGAATATTCAAAATGACAGCACTGCAGATAGCGTTTGACAAGTTTGTTTCTTTGGTTTAAATGGAAAACCCTTGACAGGAATATGATATATAAATGTGCGCCTTTGTAACAGAGTTCATCAAAGGATGAAATCAAATCTTAAAAAAAAAAAAATTTCAACACATATTTAGTTTAATTTTAACCCAATTTAACTCAGAACTGTTGCGTTAGATAGTTGAGAAAATGGACACGCGTCATCAATTAAGAATCACTCGTTTCGTTCGCACCTACTTTAATGACCCACAGACTTCCTGCATATTTTTTTGAAAATTGTTTATTAATCGATCAGGTATCACGGCATACGTCGATAATCAGTAGGAAGTCTTCAATTAATCTCTTTATCGACATGCGTTCAATAATTGACAAAATGACACGAATATTCAAAATGACAGCACTGTAGATACTGTTTGCAAGTTTGTCAAATGGCAATGTATAAATGTTCCATAAAATGCAGTTTATTTGTTTTAGTCTAAATATTGGCCTTGTTAATACTTTATTTTTATGTAATATTTGATTATTAATAAATATGGTGTTTTACGACCTATGCGATAATATTACTGTCATATAGAGTTCTGTGCAAATGACAAGAATAGAGGCAATGTACTGCTGAAAAATAGCTCAGTTTTGTTTGGGTTCAATACTGGATGCACATTTTTAAACAGCATTTGCTAATAATATATGGGTCAGAACATAAGAATCAAGTACTTATCGCATAGGCGCAAAGGCCTCATATAAACGGCCATGCTAACGTAACCTGCTGAACTAGAGATCTGAATGTCTGGGTCATCATGTACGTCCATACTTTGTGTTTACGAACAACGAATGCTAGATGGCTAGTCTTGACATTTGCGCAGGCTAAACTGAGCATTCGTTGCTCGTCTGAAAATGTAATAATTACAACAGGCTCATTAGTAATAAATTACAAGCAATTAAATCCTGTAAATTTATTGCATAGAATGTAGTGCATAAAACATCCAGCATGAGGAGGGTTAAAGTTTTTAATTTTTAGTAATTTCGCAGATGTTATTTTGAAGAATGTTATAAATGTATCACAATGCATATCGTGCCTTTTTGCAACGTATCTATTATAATAGCATTGTAATTCCTATACCTACCTTTGAGGACTTTCTATTTGACTTAGACGTTGTTTATTAATCGATCGGGTATCGGGATACGTGTCGATAATCAGTAGCACATTTAGAGCCACTTCATCACTTATTCTATTTATCGACACGCGTTCGACAATTGGGGAACTGGACACGAATATACAAAATGTCAGCACTGCAGAAATATGCTATCGTTAGGATTAAGTGACAAGGTTTTGGTACGATTGGCATATGCAAAACCACCATTTAATCGTACATGCTAATGTTTTAAGCGGGGCTAGAAAAACATAATTATGTTGTGGATGCTGAGAAGAACAGTCTCAACGATGCTGTTATTATGAACACCACACATACATGTATTTTTATATATCCTATGAAAATGAAATAATTTGGCCTCAGTGAGACCACATTGTTTCACTTTCATTGGATATTTAATAAAAAATTAGATAAAATCAGCAAAGCGAAACCCCTTTATACATATGAACCCCTTTTCCAGAAATCCTATATCCGCCCCACATGAGATCTAAATACACCATACATTGCATTATTTTTGTTGTCAAGGATTAGCACGGGTCCGGCTCACAACCAAGCTTTTTTATTCAAACAATTAATACCAATAAACACTTTATTAATATTAATTGTTATAATGGCAGGTGTCAAAATCACACACCATGTCATGCAACCTAGTGTTTTTAAAACACCTGTTGACACTTTCCCTGATCGATCTTTCTTATCTCACTAATCTCTGTGTTTATTGGAGTAGATAATCTAAAAACAGCAGGCCTTTAGCACCTTTTGAAGGCATAAACTTTGAACCACACGCCTAGCGACTCTTGCGGTTTGGAATATAGATCCGAGTCCTCTTCTGCTTCTATAATTTGTGTATGCGAGCAGCGAAAGGTTTCGTGAATCTGCGCATCAGGGGAAAGGACACTACATTGTGCAACTAACACCAACGAGAACTTGAGAATTTATGGATCTATGAACGGAGATATCTGCTGAGATCATCTCTTTTTTGGCACTTATCGCATATGCTAGAAGATATTATTTGAATACGCATTTGCAAGTGTATGTGTATTTCGTGAGTCTGCGCATCAGGGGAAAGGACACTACATTGTGCAACTAACACCAACGAGAACTTGAGAATTTATGGATCTATGAACGGAGATATCTGCTGAGATCATCTCTTTTTTTGGCACTTATCGCATATGCTAGACGATATTATTTGAATACGCATTTGCACGTGTATTGCAGCATACATGTACGTCTATCTGGTGGCATGTGGTGGAGTTAGAGCTAGCGGCCTTAAATTTTGTCCAAGCCTCCGACTTCTGCACGGATGAGCCTGCGTATTTGCGCATGCTCGTCTGAGCTGTCGATGTTGGCACTGATTCGTTTGTTTTATTGATTGACATACATTTCAAATAATTTCGGCGACTTCGTGCATGAAGATGGAGGATTTCACGTGTGCAGATAGATAGACAGACAGACAGATACTTTGCATCGGATGGGTGTAAAAAATGAAAACATACACATTTAATCGAAAGAAAATACGTATATTGCTTCGAGAAATGTGTGAGCCAACACATTAGAATTTAGTAATAATCACATTTTCGAGCAACGAATGCTTATTCAAGTCTGCACAAATGTCTAGGCTCGCAAAAGCTTAGCTGCTCGCATACACAAAGTATGGACGTACATGATAATTCAGACCTCTAGCTAGCGTTAGCAGGGGCGTTTATAAGAGGCGTTTGCGCATATACGATTAGTATTAAATTTTTATTTCTGGCCCACATATTACCCGCAAGGCGTCCAACATTCCTCCAATGCTGCAGCAGTTAGCAAGTTTACGATTTTTCGCTACTGGAAGTTTTCAAAGCATTGCTGCCCTGGTGACTTGGTCTGTCAGTGCACCATCAAATGAAATTGATAAAATAGTATCATAAACATAAAATAACAAAAAATGTTTCTAATGATCAAACAATTAAGTTTTAGTTTGAATAAATGAAACTTCTTTTAAAATCCCCCAAAAAGAAAGAACTAATATCGGCCGTCAAACTGCAGAAAAAATAAGAACAAAGCGCTTTTTCATCATCAAAGTACTAATTCAATACAGGAATAAACATCAAAAAACATAAAATCTTCAAATAATTATGCATAACAAAGTTCAAAAAATATTACATAAAAAATCAGCAATTCAGCAGTTCAGCGTTTTAGGGTATTTTAGCTGATCAGCAAGTTGCTGAATTCAGCAGAAAATTCAGCGTTTTAGGGTGACCCTAGGAAATGTACAAAATTGGACTGCAGTGAGTGTTCAATTCTTAATTCAGCTATGAAGACCTCTGCATGTCCGTAAACGAACTTGAAACAGTCAGTCAGATCAGCAGGATTTGCATTACTTACATGTAACCCATACAAATCACGTGCCTGTCATGCCACTCAATTTAAAAGCGATTTGAGCGAGTGCGTAAATGTAAATGTTATTGCAAAATATCCCCCCACCCCAGCGATAATTGGATTATCAAAGCCCTTTTTTGATTTGTTCGAAAAAAATATTTCAATAATATGTTTTGTCGGGCCTGATCTGGGTCAAAGCTGTTTGCAAAAGTTATCAGCAGACGACACTAAGAGATAAAGAGTTAAAAGATTGAGAGTTTATTGCAAGCACACCAATATTGTGTAAGAATAACATAGGTGATACTCTACGCGTTATGTGACGGCTGATCAGGGTACATACTTATTGTAATAAATTTAAGAAAATAAACGAAGTATAATATACAGCTTCAGTATAAAATGAGCCATTGCATGAGATTTCCAACAATGTTGTAGTGCGACCAGCAAAGCCTCAAATCAGCCTGCGCATACGCGCAGTCTGATCAGAGCCTTTGCTAGTCACGTGAGCATTCTATGATTATTAAGCTACTGACTGAACACCATTTGGAGTTTCTAAGCTTAAACGGAGGCTGCAGAGGCTCGTCTGAGTCTACACATGTCAAAATGCCACATTGTTGGAAACCTCATGCACTTGGCTCAAATTGTATTTTGAATGTCTTCTGATTTGCCACTAGTTAGCCTATATAATAGTTCTACAGACAGTGTATAGCCATATCATACATGTATATATAATTAACTAGCAGTTCTTTTGATTTAACAAAATGTGTTCAATTTCTAATATATTTCTGGCCATGGAGGTTGTTTTTATCTTAGCTAAAATGTAGACCCTAATGAAATGCCTTTCCTAGGCTGTTAATGGTGCATAAAACACAAACACTCACTCACTCCTGATGGAATGGCCAAATACATAATCCACAGAGGAAATGTATTGTGCTGACTCTTTGCAAGCTGGTTAATTTTCATTTGATTTTGTTGTCTGCTGATATAGTTTTAAAATGTTAGTTTTCAAAATTCTTTTCATGAATATTATCAGAGTGTCAGTTTAAATCCAGACCAGGCCCGATATTTTGTCGGACATGATCTAGGTCTAAACTGTTTGCAAAGATTAGCAACAGACAACGAACGAAATACATTACTAGCAGGTAAAGGGTTAAAGTCAAGTGACCACAGACAGAAATAAAGGTGTGATAGTTAACCAGTCAAGTGATTATAATCTGATCTGTTATCTTCAATTGCTTGTATAAACAGTGTCATTAATTTATGACACACTTCTGCAAAAATATCAAATTAAAATTAAGACAATGCCAAAGAATTAGAACTTAAATGCACATATTCTTTCACCAGTGTCTTTTTTATAAATGTAAAAATATCCATTGCTATATGAGCCTTAGATTCTCTTAGTGAAAAATGCCACCGCTGCTTGCTTAAAGTAGAGATGTTGATGAAGACCATGCCATTTACATGGCCTTATAAAATGAATCTAAGTTTCAACAAAACATTCTTTTACTGTTTATGAAAAAGATTATCCGCACAGTCTGGTCCACATTCCTTGTTATTCACATCAGTGTCAGACTGTTTGGGTCTACACTGCTGGTCCTTATCAGGATCCGAACGTTTGCCAAGGTTATCAGCAGACGACAAAAGTCACCGCGAGTGACAGTCTGATCAGCGCCTTTGTTATTCACATCAGCGTCAACTGTGAACCGACAAAATGTTGATCCTGATTGGGGTTCAAACTGTTTACTAAAGTTATCAGCAGACGACAAAAGTCGCAGTGAGCAAGGAATAATTTATATAGGTTAAATATGAAAGTACCTGTTTTATGTCCTCATAAAATCCCGAGATTTACGTGTGCGTCGGTCCGATTTTGTTGCATGTGATTGTCTTACGGTGATAACCTTTTCAAACAATTTAGACCCTGGTCAGGTTTGACAAAATGCTGCGTCTGACAGGTGTCTGCAATGTTTGCAGGATTCAGATATTATTATTATTATTATTATTATTATTATTATTATTATTATTATTATTTATTTCAGTCAATAACTTAGCTTGGGCAGTGTCTAAACAAAAAATTATGCTATGTTTTTCTTGCTTCATTTATCATTTTGTCTCAGTTAAAATATAATAAGACAGAAAATGCACTAAATTTTTTTTCGAAAAGAACATGAGAGCAAATCGCTTTGGGCCATAGATCCTTATGTTTGAGCTTTTTCACACAGATGATCAAACTCCCGCTGTGCCAGGTAGAGCTGACCACATCGGAAAACGGAAATTATCCCACCCCTTTGCTGATAAAGCCATCGGACAGTTAGCCTAGGTTCCAGTCTGATCATTTACTCCTTTTTTTATTATTCCGTTACTTGGTCAATATTAATCGAAATCAATAACGGACAACCGATACCTTTGATGTTGTATTTTTTTAGAATATTCACTGTAGTCATTCCACTACGGCAATTTGGGTCTCGTCACCCACTCCGGTGTTATAGTAAAATTACCTTCAAATAAAGGCTGACAAAAATGAGAACTTTCTTATATGATTGCTTCGAGATTGCATCGTCTAGTTAACAACCTCTGTGTTGTTTTGCCAAAACGGAGATATAATCAGATTTTAAATGTGTTTTTTCACAGTTATATTAAAAAAATGTCAATTACGGTTTCGTCATAATAATACGGTCTCGTCATTGATTAATTGTCCACGATGACGAAACCGTAATTAGCTATTTCATGCCTAGACATCAACCGTTAAAGTTTTCATATAATTTTAAAGCTAAAAGATACAATGTGAATTTGATGAACAAAAAATAATCAGAACCCAAGCATTTTGGGGCGTTTATCTGTGATTAACTGAAGAAATTGTACATGATGAGAAAGTTACCTTAACACCGGAATAAGTGACGAGACCCAAATTGCCGTAGTGGTATGACTACAGTGATATTAGCATTAGAAAATATTGTCAAAATATTGATGACTGGACCCAGGCTATCGGATAGTATGCTTTACAAATAGTTTGTACCCATATCAGGCCTAACAGAACATCGGGCGCGATTCGGATCCAATACTGACTCGATTAGAGACCCTAAATTTAGTAACGAAGAAAAAGTCCCATAAGGGTATACATTGTCGTCTGCTGGTACCATTTGCCATTTTTCAAATAGTTTGTACCCAGACCAGACCCTGGTTTCAAGCTGAGCCTCTAGAGTATGCAATTAAATCGCTTCCCAGGTGCCGATTACAACGGGTATTATAACTACAGCCATTTTTTTCTTGAAAAGTCGAAATATCGAAACTAAATATGCATGTAGTCTCACCAGAGCCTTCGCTACTCGTACACAAAATGGTGACATCATAAACCTAAGTATTTTAGAACCGATCATGAACACGGATAAAATAGGTATTTGAATTAGTCTCTCTCTCTCTCTCTCTCTCTCTCTCTCTCTCTCTCTCTCTCTCTCTGTTATAATAAGCAGAGGACTAGGACATGGCGCAGTGCCTTCAAGCGAAAATCAAGTCTAATACATGTACTCTACCAATCGAGTTATAAAAATATATTTATAATGTATTCTGTAAACTTAAAGGTTACAAATTCTTAATGGTTAAACATAAATGCGTGTTTTTTTTATTCACTCCATTCATTAAATGCTAGATAAAAGTTCTACTACCCATCTGGCTCATAGGTAAGACATGGAGTGCACATGGAGTGAACAAATTTAAACTACGTAGTTCACTCTAGTGAACTAGCTAGTGAACTAGTAGTGGACACCAAGCTTAAACCTTGTGCACTCCTTGTGCACAAGGGTGTTACCTTTAGTCTTAGCACAACTGTAGCATCATCTAGTAGACTTCTTCCAAGTTTGTTCAAATTATAGCCCTTGGGCCAAAAATGGCCCCGCCCCTTGAGTCACATGTTCTACATTGGCTTATATAGAGAAAATGTGAAAAAATCTTCTTGTCTGAAACCACAAGGCCTAGAGCCTTGATATTTAGTATGTAGCATCACCTAGTAGACCTCTACCAAGTTTGTTCAAGTTATATCCCTTGGGCCAAAAATATCCCCGCCCCAGGGGTCAAATGATTTTACATAGGCTTTTATAGGGAAAACGTGAAAAAAAGCTTCATGTCTGATACCACATGGCCTAGAACCTTGATATTTGGTATGTAGCATCACCTAGAGGACCTCTACCAAGTTTGTTCAAATTATACCCCTGGGGTTAAAAATGGCCCCACCCTGTGGGTCACATGTTTCACTTAGGCTTATATAGGGAAAACATGAAAAAACCTTCTTGTCTGAAACCACAAGGCCTAGAGCCGTGATATTTGGTGTGTAGCATCACCTAGTAGACCTCTACCATGTTTGTTCAAATTATAGCTCTAGGGCCAAAAAATGGCCCTGATCCGCGGGTCAATTGTTTTACACAGGCTTATTAAGGGAAATGTGAAAATCTTCTTGTCTAAAACCACAGGGCCAAGAGCCTTGATATTTGGTATTTAGCATCACCTAGTGGACCTCTACCAAGTTTGTTCAAATTATGGACCCGGGGCCCGCCCAGGGGGTCACATGTTTTACACAAGCTTATATAGGGAAAATGTGAAAAAATCTTCTGGTCTGAAACCACAGGGCCAAGAGCCTTGATATTTGGTATTTAGCATCGCCAAGTGGACCTCTACCAAGTTTGTTCAAATAATGACCCTGCGGTGAAAAATGGTCCCACCTGGGGTCACATGTTCTAGATAGGATTATAAAGGGAAGACAAGAAAAATCTTCTTCTGAAACCACAAAGCCTAGAGCCTTGATATTTGTTATGTAACATCACCTAGTTGACCTCTTCCAAGTATGTTAAAATTTTGACCCTAGGGCAAAAAATTGGCCCGCCGGGGGGTCACATGTTTCGCTGAGGCCCATCTAGGGAAAACATGAAAAAAAAACCCTTCTTGTCTGAAACCACAAGGGCTAGAGCCTTAATATTTGGTATGTAGTGGGGGGGGGTAGGGTCTTGTTATGCGCTCAATGACTACTACAGAAGAGACCAGCTTGATTGCCCTCCACCAAAAGGTTTAAATCATTACCTTCCATTGACCAAGACTTGTGCACATATATAAGTACAGGTGAACGATTCAGGGCCACCATGGCCCTCTTGTTTGTTTATTTGTTTATTTCATTTTTATATGAAAATTTGGCATATCCCTAAAATTTATCTAAATATCCCATATCCCTATAAGTATTTACAAAAATATCCCTAATACCTTTAAGTTTTTGGCCAATATCCCTATATCCCTAAAACCCTTTCAGAGCCTCAAAAATATAGATTGAATTTTCGCTTGACGCAGGTACGATAGTACTTTCAAATAAGCGGATAAAAACGTTGCTGATCCACTTCAAGCGAACTTAAAATATTCTAGCTCCATGTAGTCTCTATAGCTGAGCAGGACTGGCGCAAACCACGAAGACATATTTTCTAGCGTTTAGGCCTATTTGTCTTTACAAATGCATAGTACTTTCTAATAAGACTTGTCTTCAGGGTTAGCGACAAAGCAATACACAAACTAGCCTGCTCAGCTACAGAGGCTAGCTAGAAAATTGAAATTTGGTTATGGCAAACTAAGATATGACACTTTCTTATAAGCGAATAAATTATAAAGGCCTGCATTAGACTACGTGGATGCGCAGGCTGGTCCGTGCCTTTGTTGTTCGCAAAACACGAATACAGGTGTGTTTTTTGTTTTCGTTTAAGGCCCATTTGTAAGTAGTCTTTACAAAACATTAATTGGATCAAAGCTGATGATTATCATTTCAAAATAATTAAAAGTTGTCCAAACGCATTGAATCCGTCCGGGTGAGTCTAGAGCTAGCAAATATTTTATCCCCAGTCTTACGCTCTACCATCTGAGCCACTGAGCTCCCTTGTTCGAATATGTGTACATACAAAAATAGTAAATGAGTATGATCAGGAAATACCACAATCACAAATTACAAACAAACCTGTGGCACCGCGAGGAAGAGCCACACAACAGTCACGAGACACCAGGAAGACAAACTAATCAAAGCAACCAGCTCTCTTTTCCCCATAAAGGTGATTGTAAAACTAGAAAGACACAAGGTAACGCACAAAACCACAGAACAATACAGAATCCCACAATGGGAGAAACCATTAGCAACGAATCAACAACAACAGAACCATCGCCTTCGAACGGACAGTAGCCTTAGCCTCTTGGGGCTTCAATGCATTTTACTGGTACCAAATCTTCGCCTAGATTCTGCTGTTGTTGAAGCAAAAGAGTGTTTAGCTCGCATGGTGGCTTCCTAACTATTGCAATGTATCATCATAGAGAAACAATCTAATCAAATTAACACACTATGATGAAACAAGAAAAGGGCTCATGACTCAAAGGTAGCCAGAGCTAAATAAAGCCTAAAGTTGAGCCATGGTATGCCCAGCTACAGAGAAGGATCAGGCGCGAACCCACACGCCCATTTGCTCCTCAAATCAATGACATAAAATTACTAAAAAAGATTGTTTCTCTGTGATGATGCATTTTCATTAGTTAGGAAGTCTCAATGTGGGCTAAACGTTTTTTTTTTGTATTTCAACAACAACAACAACAGAATCTATTGCGAAGATTTGGCGCCAGTAAAATGCATTTAAGCCCCGACCCGTAGCTTAGGCTGCTGTCCGTTCTAAGGTGGTGGTTCTGCTATTGTTGATTTATTGTTTTATGTATCTCCAATTGTTTGTTGGGGTTCTGTGTTTGTCTTTCTTTGGTATGCATTACATTATGCACATTCTAGTTTCGCAATCATCTTGACGAAGAAGAGAGAGCTGGTTGCTTTGCTTTTATTGTCTTTGGAATGTCTACTTACGGTAAATGTTTTGAGGCTCTTCCTCACAGTGCCGTGGATTGGTCTGCAGAGTGTGATTGTGGCATTTCCCGATCATACTCACTTAATATCAAATTATGTGCGATACATGAGATATTTGTTTGTTAAAGTAACATTATTTTGGAAAGTCACCATAGCAACCATATAGCAACCATATTGTTATTTACACCAAAATGTAAGTTTTTATTCCGGACAATTAATTTATGTCAATTAGACCTACCTTTTACCACATAGTATGTTTCAAATGTTCAATTAGAAGCCAAATAGTGATACATTTCACCCAGTGGGTGGGGAACTTTGACCCTTTTTATCATATCATTTTGGGCAGTAAACCATGATTTTATTTACTAATTAGTATTTCTAGATCATGATTAAGTGCAGTGAGGCTTAATTGTGACATATAATTACTTCTAAGACCCGAACTAATGATCATAAACATTTTGTACATTTTAAAAATCACAGTTTTACTTCGACGGTAGTCCACTTCAAATAACATATATTTTAAAATAAAAAAAAATGCAAAATAACATTTGCATGTTTATGCTAGCACGTGTTGCCATGGGAACGGGCCAGTTACATGGTAAAGTACTTAGCAATGTTATTTATTGCTATGGTAAAGGAAGTCAACAATTGAAAAAAAATGCATTTTCATTCATCTCTGGGCATTAGTAAAAAGGCAAAATTGCAAGAAAATCTATCAATAACCCCACTTTGAAAAAGTGGGGCTTTACTTGATTTGGATTGTCTATCAAACCGTCTGCCAGCCAATCCGTCATTGCGTTATAATTTTGTTTGAGAACAAATTGATAGAAGTCTACCAAATTTTTTATATGCATTGATATTGACAAGATCTAGGTTGCAAACCATTTTTCGCACATTTGTAATAGCCTATGACTTATGTAAGAATTTCGTTCAGAATTTCGTTTTGTACATTGATATTGACAAGCTCTAGGTTGGGATTGTTACCTGTCATTTTTTCGCAAATATGTAATGGATATTGCCTTTAATTGATGTTACATTTTCGTTTCCGCTCAATATTTTTAGAAAGAATGGACAAATTTTGACCAGATTTTGTATATGCATTGATATTGACAAGATCTAAGTTGGGATTGTCACCTGTCATTTTTTCACAAATTTGTAACAGAGGTATGGCCCTTAATTGATGCCAGAATTCAGTTTCCGTTGAATATTTTTAGAACGAATGGACTGACTTTCATCTAATTTTGTATATGCATTGGTATTGATAAGATTTAGGTTGGGTTTGTCGCAAATTTGTATCAGAGTTATGACCCTTGCTTGATGTTAATTTGGATTTTAATGCACACATGGCCTTTACAGCATGAAAAGCACTGATGCGGGGCTATGGTCAGATTCTCTGACAAATCTAGATTGTTCTTTTTCCAGCTGATTTTGATGCTCTCATATAGTGACCGTCTTAACACTTTTCGCGCCAGTCACGCGCACGACATTTGTCATCTGCTCTCTCTCTTCCGCCTATATTTTAGGTAGCCGATATTGCAAATAATGTGGATCAAGATGGCTTGGTCCATGATAAACCTATTCTGATTGGCGCTTGAATATATGCAGCAATCGTAAATCCGAGGACATTTTAGGACAAATATAGTACGAGGAACGATCCAAAAGTTCTGATTTTTACCTTGTAGTTTTGTCCAAAGACATTTTTGCGAGGCATAATATGCACCATTCAAAATAACTAGCTTTTGCCTTTATCATGATGCTAATATTTTTTTCGCTGTACTGTTTCGTTGAATAATTACAGCACATTATATATGGCCCACTTCATGCCACTGTCCTCACACTGGTAAATGTATACGTCGATTTGCTGATATTTACGTGTATTGCCGGTACTTCATAGACCGGAAGTGGTAGATATTGGTGTTAATACTGTATAGAAAAGCATGCCATATGCCTAAAGGACTATAGACTTCAATCGTGTTTAAGTATTCAGTATGTGCACGGCAATTTATGTACGCATTTAGGAATAGATTCGAGTACTGATCATCCAGATTGGTACTCGAATCTATTCCTAATTGGTTACATAAATCGCCATGTGCATGCCATATACTTAAAAATGATCTAATTATATAGTCCTTTAGGGATATGGCATGTTTTTATATATAGTATTAGCACCAATATCTACCACTTCCGGTCTATGAAGTACCGGCGATACGCGTAAATACCAGCAAATCGACGTATACATTTGCCAGTGTGGTCCTGTTTTCATGTCATTGAATTATAATAATATTTGAATCTGAATCTTTCAAGCCCGGCATCTTTAAAACCACAAAATTAATTTGCATTGTTTTTTTTTTTACTTTTTGTTACTACCCAGGGGAGGGGTGGCCGGGAGGGGGGGTACTCTGATATTTTCACACATACGTAGGCTCGGCCCATTTTTTTGGGTTCAAAATCCTGAATTTTAATATTTTTGGGGGTTTTCAGAAAAATAAATATTTTTTGGGGTATGAAGATTTTATGGATATTTTTTTGGGGTCATCACAAAATTGGGCTAGTTTGAGGGTCATTTCTATGCAATTTAAGGTCTTTTTTAAGGTCAAGGTACAGAATTGGGATTTTTTTTTGGTTGCTAAAATTTCAAATATTTTTTTGGGGTGCTTGAAATTCCTGATTTTTTTTTGGGGGGGGGGGGGTGAACATTAGATGCTGGGTCCGAGCCTGCGTATGCCGAAAAAATTAGAGTACCCCCCCTTGGGGTCAAAATTGTTAACTGTTTCTCACAGCTAACTTTTTTCAAAGCAAAATATTGCATGCACTGATCCAGAGGGGGGGGGGGGCAAGGGGCCCGGACCCCCCTGGAAAAACACATGTTATATGGGGTTTAATAGGGAAAAAGCGATTGGACCCTCCCCCCCCCCTAGAAAAAGTTGGACCCCCCCCCTGGAAAAAATGTTGGAGCCCCTCTGGAACCTCGGAAAATTATAATCTTCTTTGAAATAAACGTTGGCATTCTGTAAAATAAGTGGAGTACTACTGAAAAAGAACTAAAAAAAACGTTGTCAGGGATTTTTATGACAGATGGACCTGGACCTCCCCCCCCCCCCCCTGACGAAAATTCCTGGATCCGCGCATGTCTTGATACAAATCTTGAGCTATTGTTGTTTCATCTATGCTGGAATGCCATATAATAATTATTACTTGGGACTTTTCTGGAAAAGCTTAGCGCTTATGACAGGCTGCATATTGTACCAATTAAAGATGTTGAGTGTCAAACTTGGAGGTGTGATGTGTCAGAATTTAGATTCAAAATAGTCATTTATCTATCTGGAATTTGATAATATCTCAAGGTATATGGAATTTAAAGACCGTTTTAATGTGTTAAAGCTCCTAAGATATTAGAGACACTCATTTCTTTCACGTCTAAATGATCGCAAACCGATGGCCGTTCACCCCACCCACACCCGATTTTTTTCGATATTTTGTGAAAAATCGGTGCTATTATAATCAAAATAATCGTGGCGGGACAAAAGACAATGTTTTCCCTTCGAAATAAGCACAGACTGATGCAGAAATCGGTAAATTTGAATAAACACGGCCCAATTTTCATCATTTTCCCCTTACCCGTAATGTTAAAATTCACCGTTCACATCACCGCGGTACATTTGTTTACCTGTGTCGCTAAGGCTGTGACGTCACGGCGGTCCCGAGAATAATGTCCATCCTAATGTTAGATATGGCGACAGATTGTGTCGATTCAATATTTTAAAGAACAATGCACAATTCTTATGACGTCATTGAAATTGACAACTACGTCATTTCAAATACATTGCAGAATTTTCATTACTGTGAACAATCTATTTTTATCTATTAATTTGGACAAAAACATGCCGAACCTATTATCGGCAAAACATTTAAGAATAATATTATTTTGCTTACAAAATATTATAGTCTTAATTAGACAATTGTAAAAAAAAATACAAAAAAAAATGATCGGCTTTGAATTAGAATTTAACAAGAAAAACTATAACATGAAATATCATGTTATACTGGGGCGTTTTAAGTGGCTCATTAACGTTTCACCCAGTTTAGAGGGCATTAGATATCCACGTAGTGTATATGTATTGTCTTTTGTTTGTTTTTTCTTGTTGTTGTTGTTGTTTTTGTATTCACTTGAGAAGCAATTTGGATGGTTTCTAACACATATAAGTAGGCTACATATTTAGATTTTTTTCTTGATTTAAAAATAGATTGATCCTTGAAGTTACTGCAAAAGCACTCAGACAACATATAATTTGCGTACAGAGGGGTTGAGGGTTGGTGCTCAAAAGAACGGTCTCAATGATGCGTTACTACTATTTTCGGTTAAAATGACGGCGTTTTGCCAGGCATATACATGACTGGGGGTGCTTGATAGATGGATACCGACAGTCAATATATTACAACACTAATAGCACACTATAAGCAAGTGACTAAATTAGTCTTAATCGCTCCCCTTGTTTAAGAAAAGATTTGTCTTTTTCTTCTGTTTAAAAAAGCAAATGTCCCGAGATAGTGATCATTCGTTTAGAAAACACTAAACTTTGCTACATATTAAAAGTATTAGCTGTGGACAGAAGATTTAAAAAAAATCTCCATTATGCCATATGGAAGCTCGGATCCAGTATCCGAGATGGAAGTGATCATCAGTATTTGGTAAATTTGAACCCAAGAGGCAGTGCTTGCAGTATTTATGTATGGGACTACAAGCTGTGGGTATCATGGTTTCAGAGGAGAAGATTTTTAAGTGTCTCCCCATTAATGGAAGCTAATGACTCCTGTGGCATGGCTAGTTTAGACTTAGACACCAGTAGCATGGATGTAGGAATGACTGTGTTTTCCCGTTATAGATCTATGGGAGGTGTATATGCCAGAGATCGAATCCAATTAACCCAAAAACCACATTGGACCTTTCCCCTTCATTACCAGTAACCTGACGATGCGTCATATTTAATTTGACTAAAAATGGTCTTTTGAAAACATGAACGGAAGATGAGATAACGAAAGTTTGACCATTGGTATTCTTATTCCTCCCACTAATATTCGGCTTGGGTTAGCTAACAATATCGTTACTCGACTGCGCCCGCATTTAGAGTTTTGCCCAGTTGATAGAAGGAGGCGAAGGTAGTGAGATCATTCCTAAATGCTCCCATCTACCAATTGTTTGATTGTTAGATCTACAAAATGGCGTAGAGTGAGGTTTTGCCAGTAACGACAACTGCACTTCTTTGAATAAGAAGGAATGAGAATGACTGTAGAAAATATTTCATGACCAATTTCAACTTTGGAATGGTGCTGGACTGGAAGAGCGAACCCCATGACAGCCTGGTTGCCAGTCAGCCTCACACACACACACGCACGCACGACTAGTATCCGAGACCCACATCGCTGATACGATAGTGTCAAAATCTTGTGTCAAATTAATTTTGTTTAAAAAAGTGGCTTATCGCGTCAAAATCTTGTGTCAAATTAATTTTGTTTAATAAAGTGGCTTATCGCACTCAAAATGTTGTACAGGAAAGGCTTTCGATCACATGTGAAACTTTGATGACCCAAATTAGAATGCCGCGGGGCTGATCTGATTCCAAATTGTTTGAAAGGGTAATCAGCAGATGACAATTTCATGTAAAGGTTTAACGCAAAGTTAAAATACATCAGTTCAACTTCAACTCGTCATAACCTCTAAAGTGTCAAACAGTTTGGGCCCCTATCAGGTCCGGACAGAATGTGGGGCCTGATCTGGGTCAAAACTGTTTGCAAATGTTATCGGCAGATGACATGTCAGATATTTTAATGCAAAAGGTAAAATACAATGGATTTGATCCAGAGTTGTCAGAACCTAAAGAGTTACCTAAAGAGTTCTGACGTGAAAAACAATTTGGATCCTGGTCGGGCCACAATGGTTGTTGTATACATATAGGGATACCCAGGTAGGTTCGAAATTGACAACTTTTTCTCATATCTAACTTTTGTCACAGCATCCAGTCCATCCAAACATTGCATGCGCAGATCCAGAGGGGGGGGGAGGGGCAAATGTTGGAGCCCCTCTGAAACCTTGAAAAAATATAATTTTCTTTGAAATAAACCATTTGCATTCTGTAAAATAAGTTCGGGACTAAAGAAACGTTGTCAGAGATTTTCTATGTCAGATGGACCTGGACACCCAGTAAATGCAATCTTAAGGACATATAATTAACAGAATAAGCTGTGCTCGATTTAAAATGAACTCATATATGAATTACAATAAAAGAGATAGAAACTATCCCAATATTCTCATTTTCCGATGCATATCAATAGTAGGAGAATACTGCTAAAAATTAGCTTACATGGGTAAATGGAAAAAAAAAATAACGAAGCCTTGTGGATTCGAACCTGCGACCATTTAAATGCAAAAGCATAGCTGTGCGACAGTTACCACGATTGCGCCATGGTATGGTCATCTGTATGTCACTGTATTCGTAAAGGTATAATAATTTGTTATCGCTTATTCAGCATCTTTCTATTTATAGATCTATCCACGGTTACTAAATTTACCCAATATAGGCCTAACGCATATTCTATCAATCTGTCCGGTCACTGCATCACTATTTTTCACAAGTTATTTTTGTTATTTGATTACAATTTAGCTTCGAAACTTTAGTATACGGGAAATATATATATGACGAATTGACAGTGTCCGATATTAGTCACGTAAATCTCTCGCTTCGATTTAGCTGGTTTCCAGCATGCCTTGTATCTATATGGTAATAGGTACCAGCTAGGTCCAAGTTTTCTGAGTTGAGAAGAATTTTTTAACCACGCCCACCTTTGATTGACAGAATTTTAGAAATATATGGGGACTATATGTACTAATTTGAGCATTGCGTAGTCTGTGAATACTGTCTTTGAATTCGCATTTATATCTTTGTATTTATCAATAAGTTCGCCCCAGAAAATTGTTATTGGTTTCAGATGAATGCTTTGTGCTCAATTTAATCCCTTATAGCATCATTTTACGATATAGTGCAACTTTGGACAATTGATTGGGTTTTATGTTTAGATATACACATGCAAATGTGTGTACCATTGAAAATTGACTTAATTTGTGGACTCGTTTTAATTTTTCTAATGTGGCTTAGGTTGCATTACACAGTTTTTCGCTCATTTTAGGCTGTACCTGACCGTCCAACAATGAAGTACCATTTTTTTTTCAATGCAGTGGTATATGGATAGTCAGTAACAAGTTGGAAGCACTCCAGACATGCATCACAATCGCTGATGAAAATAAAAGCTATTTATAAGGACACAATTTGTTGTTTCATGCATGTATACAACGCCACAACCCCTATGAAATGGCCTATTTAAGCTCACCTTTTCACAAGTTTATCAATCCCCCAAAACAGAAAAAAATCATGAAATAAGACAATTTGCCTGCAGACACACTTCAGGGAAATAAGTTAATCAGCAATTCATCATCAAACATCCGTTTTGATTTTCCAGCACTCCTCTGCTACCTACCTTAACAAGGCGAAAACAAACAACCAGTCAAAATTTAAGCGTCACTTCAAGGTCAAGTGACACTGACAAAATGCATTTTTCTCACTGCCGGCTAAGACTACCAGATGCAAGCCAACATTTCTTCGTTAAATTAAGAACAAACATTTTACAGACTGACATACAGCCCTACCCCTTTATATTTAAAATTTTCCCCAGGGCCATTCCTGCGAAACTATGGACTGCAACCTTACTATCAGTCTCCGGCGATACCGACTATTCACAATTGCTTCAGACAAAAGTCAGTTCATCTAAGTTTGGCTAAAATATTTTTTCAGCGGGAGCTGTCTATAATCGACTTTACTCTAAATTATCCACCAATCAGAAGCAATCTTACATCTGCAAGTCTGCTGTCTATGCTCATTGAAACGGACTATCTAAATTATCCACCAATCCGAAACAATATTACATCTGCAAGTCTGCTATCTATGATCATTGAAATGGACTATAAAAAGTTGGGTATGAAAGCCAGGACCGTGCCGCGCTGCCGCGCCGAAATCTGCCGCGCCAGAAATATATTTTTCCTTTCCCGAAGCACTTAGAGGTGTAATTCCGTATTTGTTTTCGCTCTGTCATCTGCAAATAGTATTATTAAAATTGCCAATACAAACATACATTATTTTTTACCGAAATAATGATTTTAATGGCGATTTGACATGTGTCAGGGGTAGGAAAGCTTTGCCGTGCCGTGCCGTGCCTTGCCACTTGCGTTAGTGGCAGTTTACCATATTTTTAACAGTCGATTACTGGAACATTTGTCCTGGCTGCATTTTTACTAGAATCCATGGCACGGATGATTCTTAGTGGGTGTTTTAGGCATGCAATGGAATATATTAATAATAATAACGCATACACTCAATTGGCCCTTTTTCATGCGTTGTTACAGCTGGACAATTAACTGGTCAGTTAAACTTGTTCACGGTCCGCTTGCATCATAATATAATCAAGGGACCATCATTAAATGAATAATATTCTTGACTTTGATCAATAATAGAACCGAACAAGCTCATTAAAGAATCTAATCTGATCAATTAGTGCCGAAAGAATTTGGAACAAGAAGTTTGTGAACTTCAATGAGCTCAACATTAATTTGTGTTACTCAGAATCTAGTATGTATTTATTTATTTATTTAAGCATAGCTAATGCGCCGATGCGTCGGCTGGTCTGCACCTTTGTTTTTTTTGCAAACACCCACAACATTAGCAACGGTTTTTCGTCTTATGTTTCACAGTGTCGACTAAGACATATGCACAGTCTCGCCATAGCCTCTACTGCTGGTTTATACAAGATGATAAACTTTATACATTAACCACGTCGCTCATCTAATGAAACTAGCTAGAATGTGGTTATATTACAAGATAAATAACGTTCGTTTATCATAAATTTGTTCACAGTGAAGGCTCAGACGAGTTTGCGCATACGCACAGTCTCGCCAGGGCCTTTGCTGCTTGTTTACTGAATGCAAGAGCATTTAATCAATGGAAATGACGCCTTTCCCGAAATTTAGAACAAAACTAAAACTTTGAAAACAAAGGATCATTGACACTTGCTATGGGTAAATGCCTATGGTTTTCAGTAAAAATAAAAGTTGGTCAATCGTCCCTTTCTTCACCTTGAAGCTACCCTGACCTGAGTACTTTATGGCTGTGAAATCCGTTTTCGATATTAAATGCTTCAAAGATGTAAAATTTTGGGTAGAACAATCAGTTTTACATTAAGATATATAGAAATCCAAAAACATTTTTTAAAATATCTTCCCCTCCCCCCCCCCCCCCCCCCCGTGTGCCAGCAAAAGCTTTTGCATGTATATGTGTTACCATATTTTACACATTGTATGGAAGTGGCATGCTGGCACAAGGGGGGGGAAAGATGTTCAGCAGCCCAAAAACCCAGGGCCTGAGCCCATAAAATGCCTTTTCTACCAAGTAAGAAATTAATGATAGTAATGAAGTTCTCTAGAACCAACCTCCTTTGCTTTGTATTATGCGCTAGTTTAATATAAAGTACTTAAAGATTAAAAGTAGAATTAGCAAGGTTTTATGCATTTTTTCATAAGAAAAAATCTCACTGTTATTAATTGACACATTATTTTGCAAACGTCCTGTACTTATCTATTTGTATGCTAGGGAATAGTTCATGTTTTTATTTTCGTCCGCTGACTTTCTTCAAAATTAAATTTTTAAAAATAAACCACCCAAGACCACCATCAGAGTGTCAAACAGTTTGGATCCAGATCAAGACCGACATTCTGTTGGTCTTCATCTGGGTTCAAACTGTTTGCAAAAGGCTATTGGCAGACGACAAAATTATCCACTGGCATGCAAAGAGTTATAACAGGTAAATACTTTAGTGTTCAATATATTGTCTCATATAGGGATATACATGCAAATGTATACCATAAATATTCGGACACTTTAAATACATTCAACATGCTATGACCTTTAAACAAAGCAAAAGTAATATTCAAAGGATCTAGTTTGGATCAGTTTTACTTTCCAATGCTAAATGGGACACTTTCATTCCTTCAAAATATTTATTTCTTTTGTTGAGCTTTCAGTTTTGCATTATTTACGGTACATGTAGTCAAAAATGTACAGGTAACTTCTAAATTATCTCCCCAAAAACATTTTATTACAAAACCTATTTTGTTTTTAAAACAATTTCATCAATTATCGTGATTCGTTAATACTCTGCATATGGTATGTTTAGTAGATATCATCATGCCTACCAAATAAATCAAGAAAACGTGCAGAAATCACTTTTTAGAGCACTTTTTTATTTTCATGAAATTTCAGACCCCCTCCCCTTTCTTCCCGCCATAACTCTCGAATGCGTAGAAATTTTGAAAATATTTTGCTAGCTGGCTCTTGCCATTAGATGCACCTATTGCACTGATACTACATGCACCACACTAGAAGCTCAAAAGCAGCGTTCTGGGAATCAGAAAAATAGGCGTATAAGGCCCAAACCGTCAATGATCCTTTATTTTCTGATTTGAGGGTGCGTCATCCATAGTGCAGTGGGATTCCCACAGCCTATAACATGCTTTGGGAAATATTACTGTTTTTATAGTCCATCCATGTATGATGTCATTGATGCCAGCAAACAAGACGATTACCTGCACTATAGTGATTCCAGGGTTTAAGTGACCCCCGTTTTTCTTTTATTTAACAGCTTTAACCCTTACTAATACGGTCGACGTTTAGCATGTGAATGCAAATGCACACCGCGTAACTAAAATTTATTTTTGTGCACAGCCCTTATTTTAAACTAAGGCCCAAATACCCTGTACAACAGAATAACTTAGTCTTTTTCCATTAGATATATACCCATTTTCGCCTCTATATGAGCTTAATGCACGGAGTTTTACACCACTGATCGGTATAAGACATAGTGTATTTATATATCGATAAGGTACACTTGCATCTTGTCCTACCAAGGGTTGCGATTGTCTAATCTAACCCTTGGCCTCACAGCTTTGATTTTCTCCGATTGAATACGCCATAAGCCGAAAATAGTAACAATTAATATGATCAATCACAAAGCGGTGCAAAAAATCGATAAATTCCAGGCCTCCAGATAAGATGGCGCGATTAAATTACATTCAGTTTTCTTATTTAACAACTTAAATGTACGTTTAATGTGTATAAAAGAACTGTAATATTAAGATGGTTATTTTGAGCACCCATAACATAATTTTGAACTTAATTATAGAAGAAAAATAAATAATTTTACGACCAAAATCTTTGCTTATCTGGACTTATGGAGACTTAGCAGGCGGTGTACATTAGATGCCGATATACTGCTACATTTAATCTGATTGGCAGGAAGGGATTATCGAAAAAATCCTTCCTGGCGTTTCCATTGGTCGATTAGTCTGCGCTAATAATAAATTTTGAGGGTCGTGAGGCGAAGGGTTTGTCGAAAGGTAGATACGACGAAACCTTCGCTGGTGAAGATGGTACACTTGGGGACTAATTCAAAGTGGAGGAACAGAAACACTCAAAAATTTCATCTTATCCCAGCCTATATAAAAAATCATATATAATTGAGAAAAATATATCTAATTATGCGGTCTATATCTAAATTCATTTCTGTAATTTGATTTTCAATTGAAATCACCAATAAGGAATAATCGGCAAAAAACGGGGGTCACGTTTAACCTGGAATCATATTAATACAGGATTTTTTTTATCATTTAACTGAACTCTATTTTTCTGAGTCCTATGTGCGCTTCATGTCTTGTGATGTGATAGAAACCATGTTATATTGTATACAAACAATATACTGTAAAGGCTCTAGCGAGACTGCGCATATGTGGAAGCTCGTCTGAGTCTTAACTGTGAACTGACTAATGATGTACATGTACATGTATGACCATTGAACAGAACTGAGTTTTATTCGAAATCCTGTAGGCTATAGAGCTCGCAAGGAATACAATCTACATCTTTCGGAGAAGGCGTGCTTAATTTTTTAACTTGCATATCCACTACCTTCAGTAAACAAGCAGTAAAGGCTCTGGCGAGACTGTGCGTATGCGCATGGGCGGATTCAGAGGGGGGACATGGGGTCTGGACCAAGACTGTGCGTATGCGCATGGGCGGATTCAGAGGGGGACATGGGGTCTGGACCCCCCCCCCCCTGAAAAATCACAACACTATAGGGTTTTCTAGCAATAGTGGTATGGGTCTCCTGAAAAAATCACAAGGTTACCAAGCCAGCATTAAATGTTGGGCCATCATTGGTACGACAGTCTCTCCTTTCATCAACTAAGAAAAAACAACAAAAAAACGTTGTCAAAGTCGGACCCCCTCTGGCAAAACTTTCTGGATCCGCGCAAAATGTGCAAACTCGTCTGAGCCTTCACTGAGATCTGACTTATGATGTACATGCATAATCATTGAACAGAACTGAGTTTTATTCGAACTTCTGTAGGCTATATAGCTCGCGAGGATACAATCTACATCTTTCGAGGAAGGTGTGCTTAATTTTCTAACTCTTCAATAAACAAGCAGTAAAGGCTCTGGCGAGACTGTGCATATTCGCATGGGTGGATCCAGAGGGGGGACAGAGGGTTCGGACCCCCCTCCTAAAAAATCACAACACTATAGGGTTACAGCCATACTGGCCCGGATCCCCTGAAAAATCACAAGGTTACAAAGCCAGCATTCAATGTTGGGCCATCAACGGTACGACAGTGAAACTCCATTTTAATGGCGTTTGCTGGCGGGCCGATGTTGGTCCGCTTATGGTGGTATTTGGATCGTCTCTCCCCTCGTCAACTAAGAAAAAAACGTTGTCAAAGTCGGATCCCCTCTGGCAAAACTTTCTGGATTCGTGTAAGATGCGAAAACTCGTCTGAGGAGCTTTCACTGTGGACAAATTTATGATGTACGAACGTTATCTATCTTGTAATATAACAATATTCTAGCTAGTTTCATTAGATGAGCGACGTATTTAGTATTTTATCATCTTGTATAAATCAGCAGTAGATGCTATGACGAGACTGTGCATATAGGTTTGATAGGATTCTGAGTAACACAAAGTAATGTCGCCTTATTGAAGTTCACAGACTTCTTTCTAGAAAATGATTAAGGAAGGGGAGCGCAGTGGCTTAGTGGTAGAGTGCTTGACTCGAGACCGAAGGGCCGCGGGTTCGAACCTCACCGGCGTCACATTTCAAGAAAATCGCAGCAGTTATCTTTGGGTCCTGTTTAAAAAAATTCCACTCTGTCTTGAACTGCCTGTTCAACATAATCACCTTTTGTTTGAAAGATGTTGGGGCTATTTGTTTTGTAGTATCTGGCTCAGCCCTGGTTGCCCATTTCACCCGGTTGTGTCTAAAAGCTGTAACCGAACCGAATTCGGCCGAACCTACCAAACTTACCGAATGTTCACTTTTTTAACCTATTGATTATAGGAATGTGATTTTCTTTATATCCCTTTAAGGCTTTGGCCAATATATATCTGTATCCTTAAAAACCCTTCCAGTGCCTCACTAAGAATAAAGGTGTCGTCGCGTTGTCTCATAAAGTGTCGCCGAATTGTCTCAAAATCTGTCGACGAGTTGTCTCAAAAAAACGTGTCGCCGTCGGCGATTTTCCGGTATATTTTGGTATGTTCTGCCACCAAGTTTATTTGAAGTAACTATAAATAGCCTACGCATGTAGATAAATACAACGATCTATGCCAGATTAATATCATTATTAATGGGACTAAAACTGAATTATTTTCAAGTGTATACAATTTACTTATTTAGACAATGATCTCAAGTAATGTATTTTTTAAACATATCAGGTGCTTTCATAGTTAGTGACTTCCAGTTACCATTTGTATTAAAAGTTTTTCCCACTTCACATTCTACTTTTAATCCCTATATTTAATATTAAACATGAAATACACAAAATATACCATAACTCCAAACATTCTTAGTTATGAACTACTTATAATACTGCAATAGTGTAACAGGGGCTTTGAAACCTACGCAGCCAGATCAATGCTTAAACTTGCACTTCTCTTTTACAATGCAACTCCTCCACCTACTGACTTTCCAGACTAATTACAAATTTTCACCATGTCCCTACAACAGGCTTACAATACACTGTATCTCTTTGATCTGCAAAAGACATCGTTCACATACTTTGAGTCAAACTTTCACGTTGGCAACCTTCAATTTTCATCTCATCCAATCAATCAACATCTAACACCAATCTATTGTGCATAAAATATCTTACAATTACAACAGGACTTTAAATGTATGTTCTCATTTGAATGCCGCTGAATATCTTTTTTAAAGATATTTCTTGTTACCTTTAATACAGCTGTTGTTATGGCAGGATGTGCTTGTCAAAACTTCTAGTGGTCCCAAATTGGATTATAGCTGACAGTTGCATAACCATACGTACAGTCAAGGGCATAAAACCCCCAGATCATATAGAAAGTTCGCCATATGTACAAGACATATTTGCCTATCGACGAAAATTGAGCAGCCATAAAAACGAATTGCTGAGACTGCTCTTGTCTAAATTGTGAGGTCTCTTATATGCACAGTCTGCTTGATAGGTCAGTGTATTGAAGGTATGGCAATTTCGGGGAAGATTTCCGGTCGCTTCTTCAAGTCAGAAGAACTTGTCAAGCTTGTCAGAGCGGTGTATAGACAAAGAATATATTATTATTTGGAATAATTTTCAGGCATGTTGCATTGCTGGTTAGGGAGATATCACGCCAGGATCAGAACTTTCGGATCATCCCTCTTATTGGCGGGATAATGGTTAATTTTCTTAGTGTTCAACATTATCGCCAAGTAGGGCCCTTTAAAAAGACATTGAATGTTATTTCTGCCGGGCTTGAATCAATTACCGTGTTTTCATGTGTTAGCCATGATTAATTGGTCGATAGACATCTGCAGGTAGACACCAAACATATTTCACCAAATGTGTAAACCATCATTCTGTCATAAGAATGGTCCTGGAGCTTGATCGAATAAATTAATGACTTTATTAATTTTATTCACATAAATTTATAAAAAATAATGTACTGTTGAGAAAGAATTTCTCGCATAATACAATAAGAATATTGTCGATACTTTTTTACTGTAGTAAATTGTGATTTATCCTGTAAATAAATGTTAAAAGGCCAACAATTGTTGGCATTTTAAAATTTATAAGCATGATAAATTTTAACTCTTGAGTTCTTATATAAGCAGAGTAAAAACTACATCACCACAGTTTAAGAACTTGACATCCGAATATGAAGAATATAGAACGTTTTGTTAGAATGATTTTCAAATTTTGGAAAGTACTGTTTGTGGTTCTGTGTATCATGGCTGTTCTCACAATTAGTTTCGACGCCGTTTTAATAATTAATTTGTCAAACACATGGAAGTTGTTCAAGGCTAAGCATCAAAGTTATGATACAGCACCATTACAACAATGTCAGAGGAACAAGTACTTGGGTAAGTGTTATCAAACTTTACTAGCTTTGTTATACATGTAAAAGTAAAATATTATTATCGCACTAGAAAAATATTTGCTTGGTCACAAAACAAAAAAAAACAGGCAATGTCATAGTCACAGACAAACAATTGGCATCTAGTGACGCGATCGGCCCCTCCCTTATATTCAAAATCTTTTTTAAACTTAGTTTATCATATGCCGTCGCGTCTGAGAATGATATAACACTTTACATGTACAACTCTATTCTACAGATTCTGAGGGTCGATTGCGGTGTCCACTAGTGGCTGTAATACCCACTGAGAATAGGCGTCTTACATGCGTAGATCCAGAAAGTTTTTGTCAGACGGGGTCCAGCAGTGACAACGGTTTTTTTTCAATATTTTTTCTTAGATTATGAGGGGAAGGAGGATCCTAATCCAACGCCACTACAAGCAGACCATCATCGGCCAGCCAGCGCAACGCCATTTAAATGGCGTTTCGCTGGCGTGCCGATTATGGTCCAACATTCAATGCTGGCTTGGTAGCTATGTGATTTATCAGGGGATCTGGACCAGTATTGCTAAGAACCCCTATATTTTGCGATTTTTCTGGGGGGGGGGGGGATCATCCCTCTGCTTTATTATATGTTTCTTGAGTTTTTCTGTGTCAGCCTTGGATGACATTCCAAGCAAATAATAGTTTCTCCCATGCAAGTTAGGCTGTAGCCCAGACCAGCGTATCTCGTAAAAAAGTCATCGATGCTTACCCCGAAAGTAGCAAAGCTGATTTTTTGCACAAAGAATATTTGAACATTCGGCAATACAAAACCACTGTATAGCAACTCGTTGCGAATTGCGAATTGCTGTATATGCGACATTTGTATGGGAAGCCATTTTCCTTTAAAAGTCGTAATAAAGATTTAAACGCGTTGTTAAACATGTTATCATAGCAAATGGGATTGTAAATGGTATCTATTCTGCCCCATATATACTACTGTATGCTATGAGGAGGGGGAAACATGTTTTGATTTGCCTTATGCTTAAAATCTAGCTTGAAAACACAGACTGTCTATGCTATTCAAAAGTTGTTTTTGTTCGTTTCGATTTGTTAAGTAATCTTCATGAGCAAAAGGAATCTGACAATTATATTGTCATTAGCGGAGAGGCAAACATGCTTGCAGCACTAAAAAACAAAAATTAAAATAATATACTCATTAGTTAATACATGTGGCAAAAATAAACATAGGCACCCCATCAACAAAAACAAAGAAAAAAAAACAGAGGAGTCCAACAGCGTGACAATCATCCCACACAAGGCTACAAGAGGATAAGAAACTATATCAAAATGACTTGTTTAATAAACATGGTTAAGAAACAATATAACTAACAATTTCTAACGAGGTGATTATGCTGCTAGTAAGCACTGAACAGACGTTAACAACTCACATGGCACGAATAAAGAAACTTACACCACAAATCACTGAAAAGAATGTGTGTGTTTTCAGGTTATAAACACAGCTAACTATACTCGTATAAAATGATTGGAGTCTATTTTTACATAAAAAAAAGAAATTCTTTCCAATCCTTCATGGGTCATCACCGGGCGGTGGCGGAAGATTTCATGAACAGAAAACAGAAATTAAAGGTATAATAAGTAAACGTAACTTTTGGACTACTGATGTCGTTAGCTGCAACAATGAAAGTAAGAAAGGCGGCAAAGATCAGGAATTGATACAATCGAGTACTACACCTGACCCAGGATACCACATGGGAAATTGACAAAAACACAATTAAACATCACAAACAAGAGCCATGAGGCCAGCCCTTTCGCCGAAGTTGACCACAAGGCAGCAATGAACAGACGCGAAAGCATGACAAACACAATACATAAATAACACAAATGATCCACAAAAGAAGTCCCCCCTTCGAACGGTCAGTAAAATATTTTACTGGAGGGCTTAAACCAGTTTCATTGCGCCAGTTTCAGCTGCATTATATATCCCCACCATAGTTTTTACTTGTGTTTTTATCTACTTTTTGTCTTTGCCTTATTCTTTTCCTATTTTCTTTCTTTTTTCCTATTTTCTTTCTTTTTCGTTTTCTTTTATCCTACATTTTCTTTCATTTTCAGTTGTTTTGTCCTTTTTGACTATTCTATTCATTTTTAGCTTTGTATTTGATTTTAATGGACTTGTTTCTATGTTTTGACATCTTTAACCAGTTTTGCTACCTTGCAAAATGTTTTGTTAATACGTGTAAAACATACAAGTATGCCAAATTAAAGACCTCAAGCTTACAAAACTGCATAATTCATAAAAGAAAATTTAATTAAATCTCTCATGAGTCCAAATTCCAAAAATTCGAGTGTTGGAGAGCCAGGTATGGCTTTTTAGATGTGAACAAGTAATATATGTTCTTCAAACTATACTACAGACATTCAGTTATGCATACTTTTTAAGTAAAAGGTGTGATAAAAGTGAATATTGTGCATCCAAATGCTGCTGTGGAAGTTCTGAAACTTACTTAACTGTTTATCCCTTGTTCTGATTTTTTAAAATATAAAATGATAATGTTTTTAATACACTTTGGTATTGGAAAAACTTTCAATAAATCCATATATGGATACACATCAGTATGTCGTTCAGGTAATGTCATAACAGTATGGAAAGTCTAGTTGCCATAGTGATTGTTTTTTTATACCAGGTACGGCAAATTAGTCCATTTTGTCTTGTTGCTGGGCAACCGTCTATAATTACGAGTTAAAGTTTCTGACCAGTTTTTAGGAAGCGGATTATAATGTTGTATCTAGCAATCATCACTGTTAATGTTTTAAGTCCTTTCTTTCAGATTTATAATATAGAATGTGTTGAAAATAAGCATTCATTATTTTTGCCTTTAGATTCGCTTTAGGGACTTTAATGTGTCACTTGACTGAAATGAAGCATAATACCATACACTTTTTACATTTAACACAATTGACATAAAAAATACATAATTAACCACAGTTAATGCTGATTTCAAGGGAATGGAAATAACAAAATTCATAAATAAATTGACCACAAACCTCTATATTTATAGAAAATGTGTATTGTACATAATAACATTGGGTCAGTTGAACAATATATTGTGATTGTTAAATATTTATAATACACTTAATACATTGACATTCTACATTTTAACATTTAATATATCCTTAACAATAAACTAAAGACTACATGTATATATAAAATTCAATTGATGTATAGTGTGACAGGACAGACAGAAGACCAACAGGTAAGCCACAAACACTGCCCTCCACGTATGTTGATTTTTGAAATCGGTCAGCCGATTATAAACGTCAAAAGATTCTCACGCTTTTCGCCCAATAACTATGTAATGAAACACAATGGTGCCATCCTATATCAACTTTATTTACATGTAGGCTAGTATCGCATACTTAGAAAAAAGTAAGTAACCGTAAAGGATGTACTTAACATGCGATGTGTTTTTGAATATCTACCCTTCTGGTTCACCAAAACGATGCATTGAATAAAGCGAATCTATTTTACAGCTTATGTGCTCATATTCAAGGCCATCTAAAAGTGTCCGTTCTTACGTGACAATACATTTCGTGTTGAGAAATAGGTACATGGACGTCCCACTACATACGCAAGCGTTTTAAACCTGACCTGTATGTAGGATAAGGAATAATCTTCAAAAATACGTTTTCATACCTCATTGCGACGGCAGCCATATTGGATATTAAATCTCACCCAAACATGCAGCAATGTAATTTTTGGACAGTTATGATGTTTTTGTATGAAAATAATCGAATTGAGTCGTGGCAGATACATATGGGAGAAAACGAAACATTACGTTTTATCTAGTTACATATGGTGCACAACATTGCATGCGTAATGCTAACGCAACAGTTCTTTGAAATTGAAACTAATACTCAAAACTTTGAAATCAAACACATTGTCATTCCTAAAAGGTCGTTTGATTTCAATTTGATAACGCGTTGCTGAGATAAAAGCGTTTGTATTAAACGCATGCATACATATGACGCACATGGGCCACCATACTATATTAGCTCTAGTTGCGTTATGCAATTCCGAGAAGTTTGCTATACAGTGGTTTCGTATGCACCATATATACCTCTTCAAAATTATACTATAACAAACCTTGCTACTTTCCGGGTAACCATTTTTGATTTTTTTTCACCCTGGGCCCCAGCCTAAGTAGCACTCACTACAAACGGTGTTGTGGATGATATTTCCTACCAAGAAATTCTTCTCCATATGGATGATCTAAGAAATTGTTGACACTTCCCGCCTCACATTCTGACAAGCTTGGACACATCTCAATATATGAGCCGCAACAACATGGGCGGATCCAGAGGGGGGACAGGGGGTCTGGACCCTCCTGAAAATCACAAAAATATAGGGTTTCCTAGCAATATTGATCTGGATCCCCTAAAACCACAATGTTACCAAGCCAGCATTCAATGGTGGGCCATTATCGGCACGCCAGCGAACGTTATTTCAATGGCTTTTCGCTTGCGGGCCACTGATGACCAACTTTAGTGGCATTTCGATCCTCTCTCCATCCCATCATAAAAAAAAAAAAAAAAAAAAAATTGTCGTCAGTGTTGGCCCCCGCTGACAAAACTATTTGGATCCGCCCATGAACAATGTGGCATTTTGACTTGAATAGACTCATATGAGCCTGTGTAGCCTTATTTTAAGGCTTAGGCAGTGTAAGTGATGTTCGATCAGTAGCTTACATGTAACAGACATAGACTATTCAAGCAACTAGCAAAGGCTCTAACCAGACTGCGCAGGCTGGTCTGAGCCTTGCTGATCGCACATACCACATTGTTGGAATTATCATGTCACAGCTCAATTTTATGCATTTACTGACCCAGGGGTAGTTCGAAATGATACCAAATATTTATATGTTGACTATCTTTAAATTACCTCCCTTTAATTTTCAAGCTGACATATATATCTATTTTTTCATGTTGTAATGAGAGCTGATACATTTATTAAGGGTTTTTTTTTCAACAAATAAATTTACTGTTTATCTATATGAAAAAAAAAGAAAATTTAACGTAATGAGAAAAAAGGCGTCACCTAAAAAAACTCATATATTTGAAAATCATATTTATTTAACCCATATGATATGCCCAAAATCGGTTAAATGGTCCATACAAGACAAATTGGACCCTGTCCAACCCCACTCCCCTCTGTAAAATAAGTTAGATATAATAAATAAAAGAAACAACAACATCAAATTAACAGAATTGTGTCATTTGGGCCTTGAAACGAAAATTCTCTTAAAGATATATGGTGAGTCTTTGTTGCTCGTAAATGCGACAAGTACAGAGTGAGGGCGTTAAATGGGGTTTACTGATTAGCGAATAATGACCCTAAAATCAATTAGCGAATTTCGGCACTAAAAATTAACGGTTAGCGAATTTTTTAAGGGATAGCGAATTGACGGTTGCTAATGATTAGCGAATTTTGGCCTAAAACGGGTAATGATTAGCGATTTTTTGGTAGCGGAATGGGGCGTTTCAATGGTTAGCGAATTCAATGAAAAGCTAGTTATTCCACGTCGTTTTACAGTAACCTGTTTTAATGATCTATCATCAGCTGTCCGATGGCCCATTCATATGAAGTATGTTAATACTAGGTTTTTTTTACGTTTTTTTCCAGCAGAGCATCACATTTATCCATTGTTTAGGTCTTAAATGGTATTTAGTTGTCCGATTGCCCTTTAATATGAAGTATGTCAATACTTGTTTTTTACATTTTATTCCAGCAGAGCATCACATTTATCCATTGTTTAGGTCTAAAATGTTATTTATTGATCGAGGCAATGATCAGGAGTCGATACAATCAAGTACCACACGACTTAGGCTCACCATGACATTTTAACACCTATCATTTATACATGTATTTGTTATACAATACCTTTATATTCATACCAGTCCCGAATATTTGTCTAAGTTAGATGATGTGCGAAGCGTGTAATTAAACCATGACTGCAAGGTCATGATCACCAACAGTGATCAAAAGTTTGAGCCATCAATTCTATGTCCGAACCCTATCCCCTTTACCCCTGGAATGATTTCACAAAATGTTGGTGAAATGTTCAGTTCAGTGAGAGGATATGCAAATTCATGACAACACTGGGTAAAGCTCTTTGCCACAATTTAAGGTCACGAGTTTGAACACTTGAATTTCTGCCCTTATGCAAGAAGGATTTGTATTATAATTTTTGTTGTTTATTCACCCCATTGAGACTGTATGCGAACAGAATGTTTCAACCATGCCAACTCAAGGTCAAGGTCACAGATGAAAGTCAATTATTTGATTATTTTGATTTCATGTTTGCATTATATATCTTTACCACTTAAGGAGTTGCATTATGATTCTTTTAAATTGGCTTAAATGGTTTCGTCAGTGAGAAGATGTACAGAATACACACCCCGTTGTGCGGGCTCAAGGTCAAAGTCATAACCTCGTGCCAAGCCTTAAAGGATATTCAATTAACTCTGGAACCATACTGACCTAAGTTAAAGAACATGCACAGAACACATGTCCATTGCGTTGATGGTACCAGTCATGGTTATACTGACTTTTTGTCTCATCAAACAAAGAGATGGATGGATGCCTGGGTATTTCATATCCTTTTTGAACAGTATTTTAGTCTTATCAGTTACCTCTCATATCAACTGCATTGTTGCGCATTGCCTGATAAACGTTGTCTATCTCACGGCATGTTGCCTTTATCAGGTCATGATGACGTTGCACTTTTGGAATGACGTCGCTGATAACGCTGAATCAACATACAAATCGAAAATTACGTCATAATCGCTAGTTTGAAGAGTGAAACAATGGGTAAACTGATAAATAGAATACCAGGTTCGCGTCTTTTGATATCAAGTTTACCAGGCTCGGCTTTGAGAACGCTTGTTGAATCGCTCTGCAAGCCTCGCGATGTCAACAAGCGTTCTCAAAGCCTTGCCTGGTAAACTTGATATCAAAAGACACTCACCTAGTATTCTCTATATGATATGACAATAAATTGATGGTTAAAAGGCTGGGTGCAATGATGTGCTATATAGGTCAAGCAGTAATCAACCCCTGACACTGTTACCCACAGTTGGGAGCACTAATCCCTTGGCCATTTCTACAGCCAGAGGTCTCACCACTCTGCCATCCTGCGGTTGGGGATAGAGCTGCACTTCAAACTGCTGTCTTGATTTTTGTCTGAATGTATTTGTTTTTAGCACACTGGTTGCTTATGGTGTTTAGGTGACAACGAAGGTTTTCAAATTACTGATACAATTTGGGGGTCCAAGGTCAAGTATACTTTAAACTTGTCTTACAACTCATTTCTTTAATTTTTGGATGACAGATGTTCATAGTTAACAAAATAATTGCTTATGGTGTGTAACTGAAAAAAAGGTTTCATTTGCCCATATGATCTTTATTGTCAAAGGTCAGGATGAGATATACTTAGCGAGTAAAACAGGCAGGATTAAAGTTGCGGGTGTAATTATCATAGTTTAAGATCTAGATCACTAAGATCAGCCGAATCAGTCAAGTATACGTTAACTTTGTCAGTAGATGCTGCTGATATTACTGGATTAATGTCAGGCAAGGTAAACTATTATGTTGAAAAGCTTTCAGTTTCGCAGATAGCTTTCAGGAGACTTGGTCATGTCCCACTAGAAGTCAGGACTAAGAATGCTCTCGAACATTAAAATATGCCTGCTTTATCAGCCAGGAGCAACCTTTGAAATCTTACAGGGTTAAGATGGAAGATGTCCAAAAAGCTACATCCAACTAAAATTTCTCTTCTTCAGGATGTCAAAAGATTTCAGTATCAGAGCATCATATGGAAATATACAAATAAGCCAATTCCCACTATACAGTTGCTTGACAATCATGCTAGAGATGATAAGTTGACATTTATGTTCCTATAATGATAACATTGCTTCTAGTTTCCAAGACACTCCGTAAGTTAGTAATAAATGGTTGCAGAAAATCTGCTTGCGTCTCTTCTCACCACAATTAACTAGTACTGCACAAGCATTTCTTCGAAGATCATTGCTGTGTTTTACAATGGTGAATTTCGAGTAATATGGTATGCCATTACTTTGGTGGTACAATGTCGCCTCAGGGAAAGGCAAAACCCTCTCAGGGATGGTGTGGGTTACCTGTTCCCTTGCTCCACTGAAATAAATCGGCTTTTCCCCCAAATCGAAAATTTGTTCTCTAATGTTCCCGAATATTGTTTTTGTTCTCCTCACAATTTGGCTTTTTTCTTCTATTCCCCTGAAATGAATGCCCTTTTCCCATGTTTACCAAAAACCCTGGGTGGGCTCGTTATCTATCTGACTTATAGACTGGGTCCATAAGCCCAGCAATCAACACTTCATAAAGCATGGCTCTAAAGCAATCAAATAGAGCAAACACTCATGGATTCAGGGTCCATTTAAATAAAATAGGAACCCCAAAATGACTTGGCAAGGTAGCGCAATCGATAGAGAGTTTCATTGCTGATACAGGAGTCGTGGGTTCAAACCGGGCCAATACTTTCGCTGATATTGATCATGGAATATTTTCTATCGTCATTCTCCTCCTTCCACTGATTCAAGAAGGGATGTTGTCAGTTACAAGCGAAACCGTGTGAATAAAGTACTGCCTAGTCTAAGCTTGCTTAGGGTTTACTGTCTCGACGTGACCATGACAGTTGACTTGGACTTTAAATAAAAAACAAAAGAACCCCGAAATGGGCTCCATGGATCTGTCATATTTATGTACAATGTAGTATGGTCCCAAATCTATCAAAATACAGTGGCTGCTGTGATGTAGTGAATAAATCACTCACCTTGTAAACCAAGAGTCGCGGGTTCGATCCCCGGCTTCACCAGTCTGTCAGATGAGACTTCGAGCTGTGGCCCCGTCTCCATATGCCCTTAACTGTTGGCGGGACGTTAAACTCAATCAAATATACAAAAAAAATACCCATAAAAACACTAAATTTTAGCATAATGTCCTACGGGATAACAAGTATGGAAAAGCGTTCTGGGTCAATCTTATTGAATCGTAAGCCCCAAAACAGGTTCCAGAGATCAGAACAAAGAAATAAGTAAGTGTCGTATCAAATGACACCAAATCAATCAAAGAAAGACAAAAACGCAATTCCAGCAAGAAATTCCCACATAGCTAATGCTTTGAATCTGATTACTTATATATGTGCATAAGTAGCACTTTGGCGGCCATTTTGATGACGTCATCATTCGGTCCAGACGCAGAACTCAGATGGGTGAACTGGTTTAAATTGATACATATGTCCCAAAGTTTATTTTGATATAGGTCACCGAGAATCGTCAAAATATTTACACGAGATTCCCATTTGATAAAGTCTAAACCCTGAAGCCTTTTATTTATTTGTTAATTAGTGGCTTAGTTCGCCGTTAGTGCTTAAAATAATATTAAGTCAAACTTCCGTTCCAACACGTACATGATCGTATATATATATATATGTGGCAGTAACGTACTTTTAATAATTTAGCAATGCCTTTAACCCTTTGTATACGAGAAACCCCTAAATGGATACTTTTACAAACAGTGAATACCCATATGAAAAGCCACATTATGCGGTATTTCATCAAGGTCTATACTGTTTGTAAATGTAAAAAATATCTTCAGAAAAAAAATAAAACACTTTTAAAAATTATAACCTGACACCCCTAGGTATGTACAGTGGCATATCCTAAGTTTATTGTATCAAACCAGAAGGAAATATTCATTTGTATACACAGTAAACAGTTGGCGGTAAGAAGTGGACAGCTAATTATCATTAATGAGTCATTATTTAGTGACCATTGAGCAAAGATGTGTTTCAAAGCGCAACCAAAAAATGCATCTGAAAATGTTATCTGCTGCATATGCTTGCTAACATTATTGACTAATATAAGCATACAGGCAAATCGCGTGGATCCACATCACTCCTACATCAGGAACATTCTGATCTACATATACACAGTTTGTCAATGAGGCTTCTAAAACATTCCCATTGACGACAAATGCAGATGTTTTTGCTGCGATTGACGCTTTAATGCTTTAATGCTTATATTTTGACTTATTTTTGTCTAATATACACTTTGTTGCATAGTAACATTTAGTATATAGTAAAGCCACAATTCCTGACAAAGAATTGATTGTTATATATGCATATCATTTGCATGAAGTAGTCTTGAAAATTAGTTTTTATCGCCCAAATGGCATGTCTTCTAAGATATTTTACTGATTTGGTCAAATTTTTACTGATTACTGATTTTGTGGTCTTTTTTTACTGATAAGCTATTTTGGGGCTTTTTTTTACTGATTAGCGATTTTGGTCCTAAATTTTACTGATTAGCGATTTTGGTCCTAAATTTTACTGATTGCTGATTTTTAGGCCTAGATTTTACTGATTAGCGATTTTAGAGGTACCCCAAATATACCCTCCAAAATCTCATGTGCTGGCTCATAAGGCTCCAGAAACAGGTCCATTCTCAGTAGTTCAAGGCATGCGCGTGTCACGGGGCTAGGTATATAACACACTACTGCCTTGCGGTAGAAGCTGGTTTTTACAGCGATGCGGTAGAGTGTTTGCCTGTAGATCCAGCGACCTGGATTCGATTGCCGGCTGGGACAGGTAAAATATTTTCGCTCTACAACAATGGCGCCCACCGCAAATAACCCACCCTAGGCCTCTGCAGTAATTCCCCCAGTCTCATTAAAAATGGTTCTCTATGGCCTGGAACTTCAGGGACGAAGTTCAATTTGGTTGGGGAGAATGTCACGGGGCTAGGTATATTACACACTACTGCCTTGCGGTAGAAGCCGGCTTTTACAGCGACGTGGTAGAGTGTTTGCCTGTAGATCCAGCGACCTGGATTCGATTGCCAGTTGGGACAGGTAAAATATTTTCGCTCTACGACAATCTACGATAATTGTCGTAGAGCGAAAATATTTTACCTGCCCATATCATTATCATCGATTATTGCAAACTGTCTACCATTTACAGATGATGTAATGGTAGTTTTAGTATATAAATGTGTGCAACAGACACACCTGTTGGCATTGCACTTAGAAGCATTAGGATACATTCCGCGTCTTTTGAACGCATTAAACGGTAAGTATACTTCCTGATAATAGGTGACCCGAGAGGAGATAACTTAATTAAATGGTAAGGAAGCATATTCTGATAATTGTTATCAGAACTAGGAATACGAACAAAGGATGCCGAATGTAACCTAAAATTTTGCTAATTTAGTTCTCATCATCAAAGTTGTGTGGGTAAGTACCATCTCAAGGCAAGCAATCAACACACCGGTTATTAAGATGATAAGCCATTATTGATATGCGTCCTTAAACGCAAAGGAAGGCATAACAAATGCAATCAATAATCCAAATGGCTAATTCAAGTCCACACATATAAAGCAAGCAGAAGTAATACGAGGGCTGTTCAAATACGAATGCAAGTAGCTTCATAACTTTCGTCACATATATGCTATGACAAAATGGTATACGTTTCTATAAATGATTATATGTCTCCTTTAAACTGGCACCAGACCTAAAGAAAAATATAGTATACTTATCGAGTTATAGCCCTTTGAATGGGGTTCACTTTAGTATACTAACAAACTCAATTCTTCGAACATACCAGTGATATAGACGAGCGTATAATTCTTCGATAAATAGTTGAAATTTCCTGATTTTTTTAGGCAGTATCCCCATATACGTATATAAAGATTCTGTGAAAGTTGCGAAAATCCGACATATTTTTATTAAATTACATCGAATCGCTTTTACTAAAATCCTTATAGGCCACTGGCAGGATATGGTTTACCTCCCCCCACGCCCCAGGGGGAATTTTGTAGACCATACTTTTCTTAAAGCCCAATGTCTTGCGAGGATTTTGCAACATGTTAGCCCTCTGACAATGGCAGCGTTAAGCTGTAACAGCCTGTTACGTACGTTACCCTACAAAATATTTGATAATTAAAATTCTTTTTAAGACTTCAGAAAAGTACAAAAGATAAGGTAAGATTTCCAAATTGGTTATATGTTCTAAATAAGCTATTACTGGGGCACAGATATTGACATTTGAAAACAAATATAGTCATCCCCGATGTAGTGTATGTTACATTTTTTCATTGAACCCCCTTTTAAATAATAAATGAATCTAATATAGTTTGTTTTAAATTTTATTGAAAACCAGTTTTTGTTCATTAATTTGGTAGTATGTTAAATAATTTTTATTTACCTTTTCATAACTGCAAGCATTACGTTTCTATCTTATATACTATTTGAGTTATTAGATGTTGAACAGGGTAGCCCCATATCACACAAAACTGTAAAATGCAATTATTTAGGCCTCGTGCTGGCTATAGACCCCACCTCCCCCAGGAGGAATTTTGTACACTATGATTTCCAGATACTACATTATATACTGTGTATCGACGAACAAGTGCCAGTGAACTCATTTAGGTAAACAAACTTGCAGCATCTGCTAGTTCTTATCAGTAAGGCAGATTTACCTTGAGTTTCCATAGAAAATGTGTTGTGTTGTTTCATTAGTACCGTTAGATTATTTCTAATTATGGTGTTTTACTGTTGTGTCTATGGTAGCAAAGGTTCTAGGTTTGATGAGAGTGTGTCTATGCATGGGTTCCCAACAGATGAAAAGCGAAATTGTTAAGTGTCACCAATAATAGGCTTTACTTTCTCACCAAATATTGCTCAAAATATTGTACTTGCTTCATATTCAACAATGTTTTTCACTTTTCATCTTACGTTTAGTTAAAGAATTTTTAATCTTATCAGCAATGTTAGCATTTTAACATTGCTAGCAGTGACTTTTGTCGTCTGCTATAAATTCTTTGCAAAGAGTTTGGACCCAGATCAGGACCAAACGAACATCTGTCCTGATCTGGATACAATCTGTTTGTACCTTTTTTATCATTTCATATACGGAGTAAGGAGACAGCCAGTAACCCCCAAAAATGACCTCAAGGTGACAGAAAGCACAATAGTCTGCTCCAAACACTTTTCTCCAGATAGATCTAATTACATAAACTTTTTTCAAAGAAAAGGGCACTTAAAGACGATGTTATAATACCTATGTGCATGTACTGTAATCATTGATGCAATGTGCTCTGAATATGCTCTAAAAATTGAGCAAATATTTTATTTTTATTCAATGGTTATTTAGCAAAACACGCTAACATGCCTGTGCTATTTAGACACTGTCGGCCGCCATTTTTGCATAGTAAAATTCGAGTTTGCAGTGGTATACATTATTTTTCTTACTTCTGTCGAAAAAAGATTGTGGGTACTCGTTTAAACCGCCGTAATGATGCAGTTGTCACAATTATACACAACTTATTTTGTAAAATATCACAATTTGTCATTTTACACTTTAAAGTTGCAGTACATTGCATAGGCGTGTTATCGTTATGATTATATTATATGCATATAAATTATACAAAATATGTAGTAAATGCTAGTAAACGGACTTACACAACCTTACATGAACATCTTCCGCCAAGAACTGTCCCATCATCAGCGCTCAGGTCTACAGTCAAATTTTGGGGTTTCTCGCTTGCTTGTAAGGCTGCGTTTTGCAGTGAAGATTGTGATTTAATGAGTTACAAACACGTATTCAAAATAAAATTCAAAGCATTTGTCTTTTTCTCTGTCTTTTCCATATGATATCACATAGTTAGTTATTTGTAAAATTGAAAAATTTGGCAGATTATCTTATCTAGTCTTTTTGTCCATCTAGTGTACTTTGAATGCATTGTTAAGCAAATTACACTCATATTTTAATGCTACATGTATGTAATTACTTTAAAGTACATGGCACACAGCTGCTTGTTAAATAAATGAAAGCTAACTGTAAAATATTATCTCAGATTATCAGAAGATAAGACGCATGTAATGTCTAGAGTTTATTTATCAAGTAGGGCAATGGAAATACTACAGTTAGTCTGAGCGTGTGTATTTCTACTGCTGATTGTTTACCTAAATGAACCTGGCTTGCTCTCTGTCGATACACAGTATAAGCCACAACATGAAATATGTTAGCCCTCTAGGAGTGGCAGCGTTAGCGGGTAACATCATGTTACATATGTTACCAGCAAAATAACATTAAATTTTCCTGATAATGTCTCCAACCTGACATATTCACACTTTTTTGAAGTCTGACACAGGTTTAAGAACTTCTTATAGCACAGTTACATACTTTTAGCATTTATTTTATAAATGTCTTGAGCTTTTGTCGTTGTAAATGTTACTTAGTGTTTCATATGTTATTTTGAAACATCAATACGGCAGTTATTGACTATACATGTATTACATCCGTCAGTGAATATAGCAAATCTATAAAGCTTTCAGTCAAATGGATTTAAGTTCCTTATTATGGTGTCTTACACTATTTTACAGCCCAGGTTACATACTTTACTCTCTGAATACCATTAAAAGTTCAAGATATGGTCTCCAACCGCGACCTGCTTGTACTTATTTGCATGCTGGCACAGGTCCATGCTCTTCTTTTTACTCTGGTTCATTTGCTGAGGAAGTAACTCAAAACATAAACTACCATACACCCTCTTTTCTTTTATAGAGACATCAAATATAGTTAACATAATACTCATGGAAAGATTGTAACATACAGTGCTAAGTGCGAGCAACAACTTAAAAGATCAAAGAAAACCCATCAGGTAGAAGTTATAGAGCTGTTTCTTGCCAACCTAACAACTCTTCATATATTATCCAAGTGTTTAAAGAATTTTCCAATACAGCTTATTATTAGGAGCCACCGTGGTGTAGTGGAAAAACTGCTTGCCTTGTAAACCAGAGGTTGCAGGTTCGATTCCCGGCTTGACCAGTCTGTCGGATGAGACTTTAAGCCGTGGCCTCGTCTCCATATGACCTTAGCTGTTGGTGGGACGTTAAACACAAACACAACAACAACAACAAAGCTTATTGAATCGCTATCAGATTCATCTTGCAAGGATTTTGCAATATGCTATCACTCTGGTAATGGCACCATTACCTTGTAACAGCCAATTACATATATAACCCATCAACATCTTTGATAATTTAAGTAAATGACATGACTTCTGAAAAGTGCAAACCATAAGGTAAGATTTCCAAATTGGCTATATCATCCAAGTAAGCTATTTTTTCATTACAGATATGGACCTTTGAAAACAAATATGCACCCCAAAGTGTTACGTATGTAACAGACTTTTTTTATTATTCCTATATAAATGATTTATGAAACTAATATAGTTTGTTATTTTTTAATGTGAATGTGCTTACTAATTCATTTTGTATTAAAGAATGCAAATATTATGTTTCTATCTTTTATAAGGTTTGAGTTGTTGAGTTTTGAACATGGTAACCCCATATCGCACAAAATATGAAATATAATTCTGCGGTTCTTTTGTTAGGGTACAATCAAGTTTTCTTTCACCCAGAGGTACTCGATTTCCTTCCCATTTATTTTCCACACATTTTGTTCATATCTGTAAAGTCTGACTAGTTTTCATGGGAAAGACTTGATAGTTCAATATTTGTATGTACATCTTAAAGACAGTAAAGCAGTGTGGAGGTAAGCTCATGTTCATGTCATTTGAAATAGTCAGTATATGTGTATGGCTTTGGAACTTTTTTTCAGAAACGTGTCATACTGCAGCTTATTCACATTTACATTAATAACACATGTTAGGGCCTCATGTCACTGATGAGTGCCTAGAGCAATATTCTTGATTTGTTTTCCTACCCTGCTTAGAATGTTGATGAACTAGTGGGGGAGGGGTTCTCTATCAGTTTGATAGGAACAACCTTTCTGTGGTACTAACACATTGGTAGTGTCACAATCTGTTAAACAGTGTATTACTATAGATCTCTTCCCCCATATTCTGGCCAATGTTGTTGACATTCGGAAGGTGCGCCTTTTGTTGCATATACCATTGTTGAATAAAACACCCAGGTTATCCTCTGCGAGAACGTTTGTAAGACTATAGACTGCTGCTTATACATCGTATGTAAGTATAAGTGACTAAACCAACATACCCTGCCTTAAGTGCCTGGTTGAATACTGGTGCCATCAGATCCTTGAAGATGACAGGAAAAGCTATTATGCTCTGTAACTACGGCATTACCATCAAAATTATGTCAAGCACTACATGGCCAATATAATGCTGGTTCAATGCGGAAGTTTGGACTTGTCAGTTTAGGTGGAAGTTGACAGTGACCATTGTTACAGGTCCCAGAAGGAACGGCAGTGCCACTTAAGGTCAACATAATGTCCAATATAAAGGTCATGCTGACCAAAGACGCTCCTTTAAGCTCTCATCTGGCTGTTTACGTTTTGTAAATTGAACACTTCCTACTAGCTTGACCTCGCAAGCCTCAAAACTTTACTAGCTTGTAGCATTTTATGGGGTTGTGAAAGACAGATTTTTTAGCTAAAAGTGAGTCAATGAAATCTGCAACAGCCTTCCTGTCAATGTCATTAGCCCCAATAAGATCCTTAGCTATACCAGGCTTAGCAGAAACACCAAAAGACAAAAGTACAGTTCATTGTCTTCAAAACTATAACTAAAAGGATTGGTGAAGCCTGATACTCGTTCTATTTTGCATCTGAGCAGATTGAATATTTCATTTCAGTGCATTGAAGAGTTGTTTCAATATATTGAGCTCTGATGTGATGAGTAATACACCATTCCATCTGTAGTACGAAGCGTAGTTCTAGTTGCTGAAGCCTACAATACATTTTTATTGATTGCCTGATAGTTATGTCAAAAGCATTTCTAAAGTAAAGAACCGATGGTTGTGACACACTAAACCCATTTTGTTTAAGAAGTTCTTTGCATCTGCGATGTGTATCAGACACATTTATGAGTGTAATCAGTTGCACAGGTACATATTGTGCGTAGTTGTTGTGATCGTTTGCAATGAACATTGGGAACAAGGCATACAGATCGAGCTGGCATGCAATTCAAAGTTGTTTTCCTTGTAGGCCTAATCAGTGTCAACACCATCTGAATTATATCCATATACCTTGCCCAGAACTGAGCTGTTTCACAGTGACTGTCTTTCAGATCTTCCGCTTTGAATGCATGGTATATACTGTTTATGTGAGCAAACAGCGAAGGTTGATAGATCACATTATAATATTAGTTTATGTCACCATAAATTAATAAGGAACTTCAATTATTTCAGCCTTATAGATTTTCTAAATTCTCTGACAGACTTTAAAAATGTATAGTCAACAACTGCTATACAGATACATGTACTCAGAATAACTTATGAATCATTTAGTAACATACGTAACAGTGAAAACTCAAAGCATTTATTAAATTAATACTTAAAATAGGTAAACTTTGTTAAAAGAAGTACATAAATCTGTGCCAGCATGGACATACGTATAAACAGGGCTTGTTATAGACATTAACTTGAATGTTTAATGCTATTTTGAAGGTAACACACATAACATGGGCCTGATAAATAGTGTAAGTGACCATAATATAGTATGTTAGATTATTTGAGTAGCAGCATTATAGATTTACTATATTCTGTGACAGATGTAATACACGTACAGTAATAATAATACCATGCTGATACTCGGAAATAACGCAGGAAACACTAAGTAACGTATACAACGGTAATATCTCAAGACATTTATAAATTTAATACTAAAAATATGTAACTGTGTTATAAGAAGTTCATAAACCTGTGTCAGCATACAAACATGTACAAACATGTCATGGTTGAGACATTATCAGGGACGTTTAATGCTATTTGGGGGTAACGTATATAACGTGGTGTTACAGGTTAACGCTGCCACTCTCAGAGGACTAACATCTTTTATTTTGTGTCTTATATAATGTAGTTTCAGAAAATCATAGTGTACAAAATTCCCTGGGGGGGGGGGGGGGCGGGGGGTCTATAGCCAGCTCAAGGCCTATTATATTTGCAAACATATGGTAAAAAACACCACCTCTCAGTTTTCATTCAAACTTTTCTCTAACAAAATGCAAGAAGCAACATTTAAACTAGTTTTAACTCAAATACAATATGTTGATCGCTCATAATGAGTTGCTGCTACAAATCATTGAAGGATAGTGGGTAATTTTAAAACGCTGAAAAGCATTTTTATTAAGTCAAAACTGCCTTAAGTGAAGGGGTTATAGAACTTATACTTAATTTTGTTGCCATAACATTGCTGTTTTAATCTAAATTTGAACGTTGACTTTAAGTTTTACCAAAATTAGGCATTATTCACAATAAAATTACGCACCTGGTCTTGAGGACTTAACTGATTGAACATATTTTAATTCATGTAAACACGTCATTAAGAAGCAGAAAAATGCTTTAAAAATGATATAAAATGTGATAACCTTTAAATAGAGGACAGAGCGGTTTGAAAACTTCCTTATGACATATTAAGCATGTCTTAAGCAAAACGCAAAGAAAAAGACACAGCATGTTCATTATTGCATCACCAGTAGATAACTCAAAATGACGTGTATCTTAAAATTAATGATGTCACAAACGTGCTTATTTACCAGAGATTGAAACAGGATTATACAAACTTTTTTCTGCAAGCAACTTTGTCAATGTACCTTAAATTTGCATCTAAAATTTGGTGCCATTTTGTCTCAAACTTACAAAGATATGACACTATATCCGCACTTGTACCAAAATGTGTAGGCAATTTGCTTCAGAAAAACTTCAGTATACAGGAATGATCTTTATATAAGCGTCTGTAACTATAGTGAGTGTTTCTTTATGTGTGGTGCCATTTTAAAGGCGACAATTAGGTCTTTCCAGAAAGGTATGACATTTTGTTATAGCATATATGTGAAGAAAGTTATGAAGCTACTTGCATTCATATTTGAACAGCCCTCGTACAACTGGGTATGAAAATATGTCATCTAGTGATCTTCAATGCGATATAAGACATAGAGGATATCCAGGGAAAGGAATAATGGAAGGAGATTGTACACACAATCCTTAGGATTGGAATAATAAGAGCATTACATGAAAGTGCAGGAAGACTTTTTAAGGCCGCCACACAGCACAGACAAAATAACTCTGATAATCAAGGTAAGAAAAAGGGCAAAGATCAAGAATCAATACAAACAAGCACCACACCTAATCCAGGATACCATTGGGAAAGTGAGAACATCACAATTAGACATCACAAACGAGAGCCAAGACGTCAGCCCTTTCCCAGCAGGTGACCACAAGGCATCAATAAACATATGCGCACGAAAGAATAACAAAAATAAGACAGAAATTACATAAAAAATCCGCAAAAGCAGCACCGCCATGGAACGCTCGGTAAAAATACTTTACTGGAGGGCTTAAACCGGTTTCGTGGCGCGCCAACCTCACCCTAAGTTCAGGATTGTCAGCTTTCTTTTTATTTTATACATCATGGGTTTGGCATTTTCTGATAAGCAAAACAATCCTTTTCTGCGCATAGGCATTTACCAAAGGCGATGAATGAATCTTAAAACACGTAAAGGAACATAATTCGGACACCAAGAGACACATTTATGAAGTTTCAATCATTTGCTGGATGTCTAGTCTTATTAAATTCTTTTTTCAATACTTTGTCAAGAACATTAAAGTTTGTTGTGTAGCAGTTTCAATTTTACGTAGCTGTAACTCCTCTTTAATGTTTTTCGACAGAATGTGTTTATATTTAGCAAAACGTATTTCTTATGGTGTTTAAATTACGGCAAATGCTGCAGATTATTGCTAACCTTGGGAATAAATGTCACTTTCAAAGGTACTTAGACTGTTTAACGGCTCGTAATTCAAGCTCATTTTGTATGTTCTAACGCAGGTACTTCCATTTTTGTAAACAATTACCTATATGAAATTTGAAGGCGAAGATTTGGTACCAGTAAAATGCATTTAAGCCCCCGGTGGCTTAGGCTGCTGTCCGTTCTAAGGCGGTGGTTCTGTAATTGTTGACTTTTTGTTTATTGTTACTCCCATTGTGGGAGTCTGTAATTGTTCTATGTTTTGTTGTACGCTACTTTATGTCCATTCTAGTATTGCAATCATCTTGATGGGGAAGAGAGAGCTGATTGCTTTGCTTAATTTGTCTTCCTGGTGTCTCGTGATGGTTGAGGGGCTCTTCCTCGCGGTGCCACGGGGTTGTCTGCAGTTTGTGATTGTGGTATTTCCTGATCATACTCATTTACTATTTTTGAGTCAAAGACCATGGCCAAATATATATGAATTCAGACTGTTTGACTTCAAATAGCAACTCCGCTTACTTTTTTGAAGGAAAATATTCATATTTGAAGCAATGTTTGTGTAAAGGACAACGGTTTTGAATGTGACCTTGGATACAAGGTTCAAGGTCAAAAGATAATGTCATAATATGCGGTATTTGATGTCAGCCTGGATATCTGCGATGGACCCCAAAAATTGCCAACCTTCTAGTGTATAATTTATTGCTGTACTCTCAGAACAGAATAGAGAAACTGTCAGATGTACCAGATCCCAAACTGGTGAGTGAAATGTTTTCTTCTGAATGCAATGAATTATGACCAGGAAATGCCACAAATACCAAGCGTAATTCAACCCATGACACTGTGAGGCAGAGACACAGGGCACTAGATTTCTACTCATGTACTATAAGAACAGAATCGAGAAACTGTCAGATGTACCACATCACAGACTGGTGAGTAAAATGTATCATACTTCTGAAAGCAATGAATTATGACCAGGAAATTCTACAATCACAGAGCGTAATACAACGCATGTTCTGTGAAGAAGAGACACAAAACACCAGATTTCTACTCATGTACTATTAGAACATAACCGAGTAACTGTCAGATGTACCACATCACAGACTGGTGAGTAAAATGTTTTCTTCTGGAAGACATGGATAATGACCGTGGAATGCTATAATCACAGAGCGTAATGCAACCTTTGGTACTGTGAGGAAGAAATACAGAACACCAGATTTCTACTCAAGTACTATTACAATAGAATAAAAAAACTGTCAGATGTACCACATCACACAGTGATGAGTGAAATGTTTTCTTCTGAAAACAATGAATTATGACCAGGAAATGCCACAATCACATAGCGTTATCAGGCCCATGACATTGTGAGCACAGCCATACAACAGCAAAAACAAAATTGAAATAAAGCCACCAGCCCTGTTTGTCTTAGCAAGATGATTTCAAACTTGAAAGACACTATGAAATACACCACAAAACAAGAACCCGACAAGAAACGCCCTCACTTATATGGACCAGGACATGAGAAAACCTGTCTTCTTACTTTCTTACTTTGACATAATTAAATCAGTGGCTAAGGCTGATCAATTAAAGCTGCATAGTCTGTAACTTTTGATATTCTAATTTTGGAAATAAAGTTTCTATTTTTCAAGAATACAGTAAAAATACTCAAATTCAGGTAATCATTTTACCATTTTCATAAATTTTAACAAATTATATCTATCAAAACAACAGCATTTATGTTAAAAAATAACTGTCTAGAATTATAAAGGGGCGTAAATAAATCCTAACAAGAGAAAAATTACCTGTTTTATTAGATAACACATTGTTCCATGCAGCTTTCAGCTGTACTGAACATATTAATTGTGAAAACATCACTTAATTCTATTTTTACAAATGATTTAAAAAGATTTTTTTTCGAAAAATGTTCATAGTTACAGATATAGTCTCTTTAAGGCAGTTGTGGGTTTATATATATATACTACTACCGACGCAGCAAAAAATCCAATCATGCTCGATCTGTGTAATTAATGCTCTTGTAGGCATAGGACACATTGCAATTTTACTGTGAAAGCACCTTTATCGATTGGCAAAGCTGATCACTTGCCAACCCCACCACTTTCATCAAATCTCTGGCAAAAAATGATATGTTTTTGACATAAAATGAAACAGATGTGAACAGAATAGGCAAACAGAAAACCCTCTTCACCAATCTATCATTTTTTTTGCAGCTGGTGATATAAACATTACGGGTCATGTGACAGTTGCCGAGGTGAAGAATGATACAGTTCTTTCTCGAGTGCAAAAAGGCGGCTCGTACACACCGAGAGACTGTCAACCAGTGGACAGAGTTGCTATCATAATACCCTACCGTGACAGAAAGGAACATCTGGCTATATTTATAAATTACATACATGCTTTTCTTCAGAGACAGCAGCTGCAATATGGGATATTTGTAGCAGAACTCGTAAGTCAATTTTATTAATTTATTGTGATGAGTTTCATTTTTCGAAGGTAACGCCGTTAGTTAAGTTCAAAGTAAGTCACATGACGCTAATAAACCACCAAAATTAAACCACGCCAATTTGCCAATCTTTCTGTTTTGATAACCTTATTATTGAATGTTTTATGTATCATAGGTTAGTTTGCAAGGTTAACCCACACCTTTAGTATTTACCTAGCAGTTTTACTAATTATCTGAATTGGAACATAGAGATGAGTATGTTGATTAGAAAAAATAATTTATCCTGAGATCTATCTATACTGAATGACTTTAAAAACGCACCACCTGCTTAAATGCTAATTTATGTCGAAATTTGAACATTTTCACTATGTGAATAATAAGATTGACAAGTTCCATCATTTAGCTTGCAGTTAATAAGAGAATCGAAACGTTGCTTTGACGTCGGGATAATTCTGAGACAACTCAAATTCAAAAAGTCACAGAGTACCAATACCACTTTTCAATATGAACGAAAACAGTTTTCAAACCGATGTTTGTTCTTGAAAGTAAAAGGAAAGACAAAATTAAATCATGGACTTTAAGCCTCTGGCGACGTTCATTACGTCTACATGACGTCATTGATTTTTGACGCAATTGGCCGTTTATATACTAAGGTTCAAGATTAATCAAAATATTCTTATTGCCAACAGATACTCTTCAATCAGTTGCATAAAAGACAAAAGTATCGCGACATGTGCGACCGTCACCAGTTGAAAATTTAAGACTGACAATAGCAATGAAACGCTGCGAGTGGGAGTGTAATAAAACGATTATTTCTGAAAACTTTTGTGTTTTCCAATTTGTTAAGACATCTGGCTACCACCTAAAAGGGTTTGTTTTCAAGCTGAATCAAATTCACATTTGTCAGACGACAATTGTTGACAAACACTTATGTCGATATTACGTCAGATTGAATAGCATGGGCAAATCTAAATAATGGCAAATCATGGTCCATTTTGCAAGAGGATAAAAACTGATAAAGAAAACATCCTCAAATTAATCATGTGGAAGAGACAGTGAATGTAAAATGGTGCATTTCTAAAGTTCCTCAGTATAGTTAAAACGTCTAACTTAATTTTCGCACAAACCAGAGTATAATTTATAAATTAATGAACTATCACATTAGTCCTTTTTACATATCGTATGTAAGCAAACGCCCCCCCCCCCTCCTCAAAAAAAAAAAAAAAAAAAAAAAACGCTCATGCCGACGTACATGTACATAGCAGGTGTATTGGTATTAAACAAAATGCATAGATTCAGATAAGGAGACTATTTTTTCTTAACGATCAATTTAAACATGTTGTTTGGTTGCTCAAAAGATCCGTCTCATTGAGACGGTTCTTTTGAGTACCCACAACTTATGTTTCGGATGAGAAATAAAGAAAACAGTTTTTTAAGTGTGATTTAGGGGATAACTGTATTCAAATTTTCATTTGGGGAGGTATATCGTAAGCTGAGCCGTAAAACGTGATTTCCGAACGTATATCCGACGATATACCTCCCCAAATGAAAATTTTGAATATGGTTATCCCCATTCTAATGCACTATTAACATTTTCTCTTCAAAAATACAGTAAAAATGTACTTGTTGCGCCTACTGCCAGCGGCTGCCAGCTGAATAAAACCGCTTGCCAGCTGCATATATTCACTTGTCAACCATTGAAAAGCGACGTTACGTAATGACGTCGGGTTTGCGACAGTATATCGCAGGATAAACTGTCGCAAATTTATGACGTTATCCAATCAGACGTCGCGTTGCATTTGCAAGTGCATTAGAATAGTCTTTACTCAACTCATAAAGACACTATGGGGGCTTAAGTTCCCCGTTGGATGCAGAGCGAATGTCATAGTTGGTTTTGTTGCATGCTGTCTCATTTGTATGCAATGAACTTTGATACTTACACCATGAAGTTCTAATTACTTTTGTGCCATCTTTAGGTACCGTTTTTTTTATATTTTAGCCCTCGTGAGATATTTTGGTACTTTTTACATTGAAAAACGATGCTGGCCAGACTCTTTGCTGCTCGCGTTCACAACCTATGGATGTTAATGGAAGAATTCTGCCGGTTTTGTCAATAGTTAAATTATATTTTAGGCTCCTCCAACAACATTTAACAAAGGCGTACTGATTAATATTGGCTTTCTAGCAGCACAGAGTACTTGTTTATATAATTGTTACGTCATACATGACGTCGACCTGCTACCACTCGACGATAGAAACACCTACTACTGTTCTGACCAATTCCGTCATCTGAGTGTGGCAAACACCAAGTTATATAACAGGTATATGGAAACTAATTATTACCCCATCCACTTTGTTTGTAAAAAGGCTTCATATATCAAAACCAGTAAGACCGTATATGGACACATTTTTTATCCAACCTTCTTTTTGTAACATCACTAATCACTTAGTGTCCAACTTTTGCCAAATAATACTAGAGTATTGCAGAGATTAATTTCTAGTGAAGCATCAAGCCTAAGTCAACTGCCTACAATATTCCGAGAAGAAGAAAAAAAACTTTAAGTAATTTTGAAGTTATATGCATTTTATATTCAGATAAATTATTGATGTAACGCTTGACGACACGCTGAAAACAGGCCTATAATCAAAATAATTCCCCTTTTTCTATTTTCAGAACTAATGATTTTAGAAATGCTTCTCTTGTTGTATTTAACTGCTAGACAATAAATGTTTGTTTACACAAACTAAGGTGTAAATGTACTTTAAGCACTTGTGATGTAACTGGACAATAAATTATGGAGTCTTCAAAACACCTTCGCGCCATATGTTTTATCTTACAAAATATTTCACTTGTTCCTGTTTTGGTAACTACTGTATTTAGGAATCATTCTCTTCGTATATGTAATAGTTAGACAATACATATTTATTACCACAAAACTAAAGGAGGAACTTAAGCATGTGTGATATATCTGGAAACGAATCATGGAGTCTTCATTACATCTTTGCTGTAATTGTGTATTTGAATAGAATTTTAACTACAAAATTACAAAACTATACTATGATTAGCTCAGTTTCAGCATTCTTTTTTTTAGAAGGGTTTCAAAGATATAATGGAGTTATTATCATCAATAAATTATATAAAATGCGTTAGAGATGTAACAAGACACCATTTAATTGCGTCTTTGTTACTCTCAATATATTTGACTTTATATAAAGTAACAGTAAACATACAGACATGAAAAGACCATCAATGGATTGACTGACGGCATAAACTCAGAGTTCAGCATCACACCATCATGTGTGAAGTATCTCTCTCTTGAATATTCTCCTTTATAAACCTGGCTGTAACAGAGACACAAGAAGATATTGCCCCAGTTACATAATTAGGGCCCTGCCAACGAATGTTGGCGGAGCTCTATCGAATGTTGGCGGAGCTCTATTGTTTTTGGCTTGCCCGTGTGTCTGTCTGTCTGTCTTTCTGTCCGTCTGTCGTGGTCACTCTAACTCAGTCATTTTTAATCGGATTTCTTCCTAATTTCAAATATGGATTGCTTTTATCAACCTCTAGTTCAAGGTCGAATATGGGGTTTGTTCAACAACCGATAACCAAGATGGCCGACAAAATGGCCGCCACCTATCAATATCTGCTGTCGTGGTCACTCTAACTCAGTCATCTTTTATCGGATTTTTTTTCAAATTTCATATATGGATTGCTTTCATCAAACTCTCATTCAAGTTCCAATATGGTTTTTGTCTGACGAACGATAACTAAGATGGCTGACAAATTGGCCGCTACCTATCAGTGTCCGCTGCCTTGGTCACTTTAACTTAAAAAAATTATCAGATTTTTTTCCAGATTTCATGTATAGATGGCTTCCTTCAAACTCTTGTTCAAGTTCTTATACCATTTTAGCCCGACGAACTATAATTAAGATGGCTGACAAAACGGCCGCCTCTTATCAATTTGCTTTTGTGGACAATCTACCATAATCATTTATTACCCTAATACCTCAAAATTTCACATATGGATTACTTTTATCAAACCCTCGCTTTGTCTAATAACCAAGATGGCCGCCAAAATGGCCACCACCTATCATTTTACACTTGCGGACACTGTAACCTAGTCATTTATCACCCAATTTCTTCCAAACTTCATATATGGACTTCTTTCACCAAACTATTGTTCATGTGTGTATATGGGTATTGTCTGATGAAGAGTATCAATATTTGCACCATGGGGATATCCCATTTTGCTACAGGGCATTATGCGGGCCCTTTGTCGGAGTCCGACTGTTCTAGTTTAATATTAGTCTCATATTAATAAGCATTTTCCGCTAAATGACATTTTCCGTGCATGAACAACATGTTCAGAGATGCAACACTTTGTATGTCGGTTCCTTTGCATCTTTTAGTTTCATTGAAATAAACAGCCAGACAGCTTTTCTCTGGCCAAGACGTAACTTCATGTTAAAATAACACTGGGGTATTTTCATCTCCCTCCAACTTCCAACAACACAGCCACTTATGATGCGTACAATGTATTTCAGTTGCTTATACCCACGTGACAAAAAGCGCGGCAGTTTTTCGATGAGAAAGTTCTTAGGTACATTTAATTATCGATTTTCTCAAAAGTTGGTGACGAAACATACTGGTCACCATAAATTCCCAAACATTTAAGGTCGATTTTTTTATTTGTGTTCAATGTTTTAAGCATACTGATTGGTCCCGGCATTGTTTTCGACTCGTTAATATTCGTATTCTAGCTGGTGGCACTCTTCTTACTGTAAATATAATTGAATTTAAGTACATTAAGTAACATCACCAAACAATTTTTTGAAAGTGATTTTGTTTACAAAATTAGGAAATAATTGATATTTGTTACGTTTCGATCTGAAAGAGTGGGCTTTTCGAAAGACACTAAATGCTTGTTGTATTTCCGAAGTCTTCAAATTTAGTTTGCATGGACGTGAATTTAAACCCGCTTTTTAAAATGTCACCTGAAATGTCCTAAATCTCCATTTATTTTGTTTTTTCCCTATGTCATCCTCACACAAAACACAAGCTTTTGAGAATATACTATTGTTTTGCTTCATAACAATTTTTTATTACATGTCACACTAAAGAAAATATATTTTAGCATTTGGAGAATTGTTGGTGATGTAACCAAAAGTGACTGGACAAAACGTGTCCATATACCATTATTAATTATACCAAGACGCATTCGGTGACACAGATCAAAGGTCCCCCATTGACATGACCTAACGGGTCATAAAAGACTTTCCTGCTCATACTCACTTGCTTATTTACATTTCAAAACCTGTCCCCATCCCTTAATCATGGTTTCAAAACCTGGCCCCATCCCTTAATCATGTTTTGTATTGTTCTTTATGATACACAAATATGTGCATCTATTGTGCATGTATCATTGGTAGTTTACCCATATACTCACACAGTAGGCTTTTTCAAGCACATGCTGATCAGTTTTTACTTGTTCGTGTACGAGACCTGTTTCATGTCTATTTGAACAGATGTGAATATCGCTGTTTGCGATTGGATATAATTAAAACTAACACAAATTACTTTCTCATAAATAAGGGGAGTGTCCCTGATATTGTCAAATAGACAAAATGGCAATTTAAAACATACCCATTACAAAGCGCCCCGAAATACACGCTTGCCAACTTTAAATGATTTTAAGAGCTAAAACGGGTGTATCTTTCATGAAAATGCGTATTCACATCTGAATTAAGGTTGAGGTTGTCTCCCTTAATTAAAATATTTTACTGACCGTTTCAAGGCGGTACTTCTTTTGTGGATCTTTTAGGTTTTTTTCTGTCTTGTGTTTGCTATGTCTTTGTGCGCGTCTGTTTTTATGTGCCTTGTCGTCACCTGCTGGGGAAGGATTGACCTCTTGGCTCTTTGGTGTCTACCTGTGAGTTTGTCACTTCCCCATTGGTATCCTGAGCCAGATGTGGTATTTGATTGTATTGATTCCTGATCTTTGCACCCTTACTTACTTCAAGTGTACTGCTTTATTTTAAGTTTAGAAGAGCATTCATTCATTTATACAAATGAAAAAATAAAGCTTCCGAGTGCCTGTTTGTGATTGGCAACTTGGCTTTATAACTTCTACCCTGCTAGCGCCACATTTGAATTAAGGGTGAGGTTGTCTCCCTTCATTAAAATATTTTACTGACCGTTCCAAGGCGGTACTTCTTTTGTAGATCTTTAAGGTTTTTTCTGTCTTACGTTTGCTGTGCCTTTGTGCGCGTCTGTTTTTATGTGCCTTGTCGTCACCTGTTGGGAAAGGGCTGCCCTTTTTGCTCTGGTTTGTGGTGTCTAACTGTGACTTTGTCACTTTCCTGGGTCGGGTATGGTACGTGATTGTATCGATTCCTGATCTTTGCACCCTTACTTACTTCTACTTTTCGGCCAGGAGCGAATTCTAGCTATAACCACCACCTGCAGGGACAGTTAGCTGATATACCCACTGAACTTTAACCTGCAGTCTGTTGTTTTACATTGCACTGCAATGTTTGGCTAGATTTATAAATCCCTGGCATTTCAGTGCAAAAGTTTAAATGCGGCAAAATTGCCCAGCTATCCCCCACCCTGCTCAGTGGCTTGGGCTGTGGTTACTAATGACTGATGTATTGCGCTAATCAGATTAACAAAATAATGGAGCACGAAATATTGGACGTTTTGACAAAATCTTAGTCCTTTGGACTTTTTGTAGGAGGGGATGGGGGCCAGTCATAAAAGGATTAAATCCAATGTCACATGCGCGGATCCATGAATTCTTGTCAGTGGGGTCCAGGGCCGACTGCCAGAAAACAGCCCTGACAACGCTTTTTTAGTCATAAACTTATTCTATAGTTTTTAGACAGGTCCAATTGCTTATCAATGGTTTTATTTCAGAGAAAACTATTTTTTTCCAAGGTTTCAGAGGGGATCCATCGTTTTCCAGGGGTGGTTCCACCATTCTCTAGACGGGGGGGGGGGGGGGGGCAACTTTTCCAGGGGTGGGAGTCCAAATGCTAATTTCAATAGAAACCCATACAACTTGTGAATTTCCAAGGGGGTCCCTATCCCCCATCTTGATACGCACGTGAATGAACTTTTCTGTATAACAACTGCGTTTAAGCTTGATGAAAAATGCCAAATAGATATTTACCTCGAAAAATTCATAATCGATATATAGTCCATTCTCAATACCTCAAATTCCATAGGACAGGGCAAAACAAACTTACCGAGTTATCAGTAGTTCGAGGTTTTGTTTGTTTGATTTGATTCTTTACGTCCCATCAACAATCTTTCAGTTAAACAGGGACTGGTCTTCCTGGGTTGAACCAGTACTAAGCTAGGATAAATGTCTTGCTCAAGGACCACAACGCAGTGACATCGGTGAGGGAAGTTCAAGGTAAACAAATGGCATTATTACTTTCAAAGTTCACTTTTTCTATCAATAGATCCTTTTTGGAAGCTATTACGAAGGGAAATGTAATCAATTAGTAAAATACATGTACAAAAGAACCAAAACCTTACCTGATTGAGAGATTAAAATCCGCCAATGATTTATTATCCACGTAATTAATTTGTCGCATGATGAGGTGTTTTTTCAATCAACAATTTTTTTATTTTTTTTATTTTTTATTTTGCCATTGCACTGACATACTGTAATTTTCGTGTGCCTTACATCAACAGAGTGTTGATGCGCGTACGGCGCATTGTTTGATCTGTCGAATGAGTTGCTGGCTCTGAGTAACTTTAAAAATAACCTTTTATATTTTTCTCTCGAAATTCTGGTCAAAATGAGCAAACACATTGGTCTGATAGGTAATGCCATCTGCTGTATTAGGCCATTTTTAATGGAGAGGATAGGGGGCATAGGACCTCACCTCTGTATAAAGGGCCACCAAACGCAGTTGATAACGTATCTGATTACAGATGCGTGTCTGACTGCAGATCCTAGGGTCAGGATTTTGATCCTAGCCCAGTCTTAGTACTTTCGTGGAGATTTATCACGAAATCATTTGTGCTAGCATCTCTCTCCTGTTGATTCATTCAAGACAGGTTCTTCTCAGTAACAAGCGAAAGTTTGTACACGAAGTACGGTTAACTGCTTGTTCTAGCCTGCCAAGGGAAAAAGTGTGGTTAGGTGAACTGACCGTCTGACAGTCACATGACCATAACTCTTGACTGGGACGCTATACAACAGAACAAACATCACCCTTGTCCGTCAAATTGTACGTACGTACGTACGAAATTTAAAATGGTCTCCATGTGACACGTAAAATCGGGCCACCATCGGACAACCAGCCAAATGCCATTCAGATCATTGAGACACTAGTGGGTCCCTAGCGAAACCCTGATGGGCCCATAGTGGCCTAATTTTAGGTGCTGGCTGGGCTTATGTACCAGTCAACAACTTTTCAGTCATGTCGGGACTGGATTAAATTGGTTCTGGGTAGAATTGGTTCTAGTTTGAAATGGTTCAAGGACACAACACAGTGCATCTGCCGGCGCTGAGTCTCGAACTAGGGAGCTTAAGGCTCTACTAGCCTTACAGCACCTAAAAATGTATAGCGGCGACAAATTGTTTGTCACCTGCTGATATCATTTGCAAACATATGGGACCCAGGATTAGGACAAACAGAACGTCGACCCTGATCAAGATCCAACCTGTTTGACACTCAGAAAAACTGTAAGGAGTAGCGGACGAATGGACGAACACATTTTAATTAACGTCGGGAGAAAAAGATGGAAGAAAGAATCACATGATCTGCAATGCCACTATCACAAATCTTCGACACTCAAAAAGAGACCGACATGTCAAATACTAAAATAACAACAGTTTTTTTTCTGTGTCCCACAATTATACAATCGTCCATTTTGTTACCTGCGAGCATATAAACAAAATTTGAACCAGCTCATGAGCTTTGTTTACTTATCTAATTGGCAATCAAAGAAGGCTGAGATGAGCCTGCGCACATCATGTATAATTTCCGCCGAGCCTTACCCCCAGACACACAGTACAAATAGGGCCATCAATGAGTGTTAAGTTAAAAACGATTTTCTTCTGAAAATTCGAGATGACTTGTACGGAGGTCTTTTTGTGATCAAATATTGGGACACAACTCCACTTTACTTGGGGATATTTTTTCTTACCGTCAGTGTTCACATGTTTTGGGTGCACAAAAGGATCATCTCATTAATACGGTTCTTCTGAATACCAACAACATGTTTCTGTTGTGAAATGAAAATAATAATTACGGCCTCAAGATTATCAAGGGATCAGGTCAGTTTGGGCGGGAATGGCGGTCCGCGGACAGCTCTCTGTGTTGCCACCACTCCTCGCTAGAAAGCCTGTCATAGGAGTTTGTGACCAAACATGCTCAAACCAGCCTGGCCTCGAGGTTATAAAACTTGAGTCCATTCTCCGACTTAAAATAAAGCGCACTGATTGGATGCTTGCGGACACGTGTCCGCAAGCAGCCAATCATTGCGCTTTATTTGAGTCCGAGTATAAACTCAAGTTTTTTAACCTCGAGGCCTGATCAACTACGAGAGGTAGCTATATAATGAAATTTCGCATATGGCAAATTTAGCTTCTGACAAATCTAAAGAGCGATTATTTAATGCGTGGATCAGACATCGGATGCGCAGTCTGGTCTGCGCTCTTGATGTTGCGTGCAACAAAATTAGGTCTTTTGCGACCTCAAAATCGAAAGCTCCTGTGGTTAGACATCTCTCAGCCTTCAGTGGCGGGACGATTGTGGCCTGCTTTTAGATATTTACTGTGCCCATACCTGGGCTCTATACAGGAGCACTCCATCTGCGAAAATGTGCATTCTGTTCGCAGGTTGCCGACTTAATTGGTGCAAACACGCACGGAGACGGTACAACTGGATTGCTGTCTTAGATGCTCGGAGATCTTAGAATTTCCCCTTCTTTGCAAATCATAAACTGGTCGCATTAACTGCAATTCCTTTGTTTTTCGCTAATTGGAAAGAATCTAACAAAACTTGGTACTAGAAAATTTCAATTTTCTAAGTAGCCTCTGTAGCTGAGCAGACTGGGTTGGGTATGACCTTTCCGGAAACCCCGAATTCTCAGATCCGTAAAGACGCAAGAAAACCTGTCAAGTAAGAATCAAACAAGCCTTTTCAGCCGCAGTGACGAGCTAAATCTTGAAATTTTCAATGTTGAAGCTGTACAAAACTATTGTAATTTCCAGAGATCATTTATCAAAGACGAGGATCGGACTGATACAGATGAAGAAGGAGTTGCGCTCATAAAGTACCCCTAATTGTCAATACAGACAGACAGACGAAGAGACAAAACCATTTAATAGTCTCCTTCGACAGACATCGGGGAAAATAATAAAAGAAATCTCCTTACTGTGAACTTATTTACAATATATTATTCCATATAAAATAGCCATACATGTCGCATTGGAAAAGCAAGCTTAATGCATTCATTAACTCCACATATGCTAGTGACGCCAGCTGATAACCTATCCCAGTTGGACCCAGACCAGGCCGGACAAAATCTGGATCCAAACTGTTTGACACTTTGATGGTATTCTTGAAAACAGCAGACGACACTGTCCGTTATTTATTCATTGCATTTTGTCACGTAAGTATATACGTCATTTTAAGGTGAACTTTGATAGCAATAATGCCATTAGGCTTTGAAGTTTGAAGCCGACAAAGACTATTACAACTACAGACATCAAAGGGCATGTCAAACTTATTTCTCATGTTGTGGGCACTCCTAAGAAACGCCTCTCCAAGTTCTGTCAAAAACAATTTGGTAGATACGACTTTTGGATCTACAGTATATACGATTTTTGGTCAAAAAGTGCGATTTACATGAAAAAATTCCTTCAGAAATAAATCTTGAAACATAAAGAGTAATTTCATGTCCACCGTTTGTCATCACACTGTCAAGCCTCGTGATGTCAAACGGCGATCCTCGGGACGAATTTTCTATCCTACCCTCACACTCATGATAGATACTTATATTATCAGCTTACCAAGACCATATAGATACACTTACGTCGGAGGTGTGCTGGCTGTGAAAGAGGCTACCTTTATGAATATGAATGGATTCAGCAACCTGTATTTTGGTAGGGGATCAGAGAACGATGATTATAAATAAACACAGTGGTGAGCAAGAAAAAGAATCCATTATTCGTGTGAGGGTAGTATAGAAAATCCGTCCCTTGGGACCACCGTTTGTCATCACTCGGCAAGCCTCGTGATGTCAAACGGCGATCCTCGGGACGAATTTTCTATCCTACCCTCACACTCATGATAGATACTTATATATTATCAGCTTACCACATCCATATAGATACACTTACGTCGGAGGTGCGCTGGCTGTGAAAGAGGCTACCTTCATGAATATGAATGGATTCAGCAACCTGTATTTTGGTAGGGGATCAGAGAACGATGATTATAAATAAACACAGTGGTGAGCAAGAAAAAGAATCCATTATTCGTGTGAGGGTAGTATAGAAAATCCGTCCCTCGGGACCACCGTTTGTCATCACTCGGCAAGCCTCGTGATGTCAAACGGCGATCCTCGTGACGAATTTTCTATCCTACCCTTACACTCATGATAGATACTTATATTATCAGCTTACCACATCCATATAGATACACTTACGTCGGAGGTGCACTGGCTGTGAAAGAGGCTACCTTCATGAATATGAATGGATTCAGCAACCTGTATTTTGGTAGGGGATCAGAGAACGATGATTTTAAATAAACACAGTGGTGAGCAAGAAAAAGAATCCATTATTCGTGTGAGGGTAGTATAGAAAATCCGTCCCTCAGGACCACCGTTTGTCAAACGGCGATCCTCGGGACGAATTTTCTATCCTACCCTCACACTCATGATAGATACTTATATTATCAGCTTACCACATCCATATAGATACACTTACGTCGGAGGTGCGCTGGCTGTGAAAGAGGCTACCTTTATGAATATGAATGGATTCAGCAACCTGTATTTTGGCTGGGGATCAGAGGACGTTGATTCTGGAATCAGGTAAAAACAAAAATAATTGAGCCGCGACATGTGATTTCCAACAATGTGACATTTTGACAATTGTAGACTCAGACGAGCTTAAGCAGCTTCGTTTTAAACTTAGAAACTCCTAATGCTGTTCAGTCAGTAGCTTAAGAGTCATTATCTGAGAGCGTCAAAATCAGTTGGAAATAGAAAAAAAATGTGTTAACCCATAAAGCGCCACCTAGAATTTGCAGCAGACAATTTTAAATTTTGCTAACCATCTGGTTGCTATGGTAACTATCCAAAGTAATGTTACCTTAACAATGACCATATAACTCCGTTATCATGCATAACTTGATATAAATACCTTTTTCATTAATATTATGTCATTGATTTGAGGAGCAAATGGATGTGTAACATATTGTTCTCTCTCATTCTTAGTTAAACCTCATTAAAAGCATGGTTTCCATGGCATTTGGGTCATTTTATTCCTATGGAAGCTAAAAAGAATTCAATATTCAACTAGAAAATAACCAAACAAATGATATAGTTATTACATAACATAACTTTAAGATGGCATATATAAACTACATTATTGCAAACCTACTATCGTAAACATAAGAAGGGTAGAAACAGGAATTCTATCCAGTCCTGACCTTAGATTTAGGTACTTGTTACCCCACCCCTTTATACAACATATGAAAACCCTTGTTTATGTATATAGTTTTCTTGAAATAAATCATATTTTATATATTATAGAAATTGAACTGTTACAAAGATAATTGTATATGGTCAATTAAAATTTGGTGTTGAAAACAAAAACGTTGTTGCTATGGTAACTGGTGGAAAACTATGCCTGGTCGTGCCTTAGCAACCACAAAAAACTTCGAAAATGGTCATTTTTTTTATTCTCAATATTTCCACAATCAATTTTTGTGGCTTGGAATGGAATGTTAACCCATCGCACCCCCTAAACATTGTGTCACTTTCAATTAAGAGCTTGCAAATATAGGTTTGACATTGAAAATGAGCTTCTCTACATCTTCCAGGCTCTAATTTACTCCACCAATCGATTTAAAAAGGTACAAATAAATTGAAATTTTGACCAAAAAGGCAGATTTGAAAAAATGACAACATACGATATTTCAGAGAGAAGGCTCTCCTTACCTTGCATGTAATGACCGAAATGCATTTTTTACGTCAGAAAAACCTAAAAAATATCATGCATGGTCGTGTCAAAATGTATGTGATGCGCTGACCTTTTTGTTGGACAACATTTTTATTCGATTTGGCACCAATCTGTATAGACAAGTAGTTGGGATTCCTATGGGCACTAAGTGTGCTCCCCTGGTTGCAGATTTATTCCTGTTTTGTTATGAGAGGGACTTTATGATGTCTCTTTCTGATGATAAGCAGGCTGATGTCATTGATGCGTTTAACACTACATCCAGATATTTGGACCATATTTTGAATATTAATAATGTTTATTTTGACAATATGGTTAGTCAAATATACCCTCAGAGCTCCAACTAAATAAAGCTTATACCTCTGATACCGAAGCCGCATTTTTAGACTTGCATTTGTCAATTTCTAATGCTATTGTTTCTACCAAAATTTATGATAAACGTGACGACTTTGATTTTGAAATTGTCAATTTCCCATTTTTAGATGGTGATGTTCTTCGTTCTACATCCTATGGAGTCTATATTTCTCAACTCATTCGTTTTGCTAGAGCATCTAGCATTGTTGCTGACTTCAACACTCGCAATAAATTGTTAACTCAGAAACTTCTTAAACAAGGCTATCGGTATCATAAACTTCACAAAACATTTTCAAAATTTTATAGACGATACTATGATTTAATTTCTAAATTCCAAGTTGGACTTAAATCTCTTTTGCGCCAAGGACTTTCGGAACCTGATTTCTATGGTGACTTGGTGTATAAGTTGAAGAAGATTGTTGGCTCTAATAATTTTTTTTAAAGCGCAGTTCATTAAAATAATTTCCCATTATAATAAGATTGGCTATAACATTAATGAATTGCAACAGACTGCATGCTTGGTGGTCTACCAAATCACGGTTGGCAACTTTGCTTTCCTCTTTAATTGCACGCCGGTGGGTCGGACTTCAAACTCTATGATGGTTCCGACTAAAAGACTTATCTATTGATGAGATGGTAGGGACCTGATGCTTTGGCTGTTTGTCCGGCCCTCCGGGGTTTACCTGTTGGATTTCTTTTGCTCCGGTATTCAGTTTTATTTACTGTTGAGTCCTTATCTTTGCTTTATCTCCTTGTTATATCTTGGTTTATATGTTTTAGGAGATGATGCATTGATAAGTTAGGGGTCTTTCATGCAAACCAAATATCTAGGTGTCTTGATCCACATCTGAATTAAGGGTGAGTTTGGCGCGACGTTAAACCGATTTAAGCCCTCCAGTAAAATATTTTACTGACCGTTCCAAGGCGGTACTTCTTTTGTGGATCTTTTATGTTTTTGTTCTGTCTTATGTTTGCTATGTCTTTGTGCGCGTCTGTTTATATGTGCCTTGTGGTCACCTGCTGGGAAAGGGCTGACCTCTTGGCTCTCGTTTGTGGTGTCTAACTGTGAGTTGGTAACTTTCCCATTGGTATCCTGGGCCCGGTGTGGTACTTGATTGTATCAACTCCTGATCTTTGCACCCTTACTTACTTTAAAAAATGTTTGTCAGAAGACTGGAACAGTATTTTAATTTTTGTGTCAGCAAAAGAATGGTTGCTATGGTTAATGATGAGATACTTTACACCTTTAATAGCAAATGCCAAAAATCTTCAAAACGTCATGCTAGTTTCTTTATTCTTAAGGTTTCTATAATGATATTAGTATTTTGATTTTAGATGTTACAAAAAACAAGAGGTCAAAGGGAAAGCATCATATAGCCCACCAAACAGTTTTGATACTGGATCTGACAGCACTTTCAATAAAAACCAACATGAAATTGAGATTAAATGATATTTTTTTCATGCTTTCACAATATAAGCCTATGTAAAATATGTGAACCCCAGGATAGGGCCATACTTACCCAATAAGCATCATTTGAACAAACTTAGTAGACGTCCTCTAGTTGATGCTTCATACAAAATATCAAGGCTCTATGCCTTGTGGTTTCAGACTGACTAGAAGATTGTTTGAATGATTTCCCTTGATAAGCCTATGTAAAACGTGTGACAGCTGTTCGTCCGTCGTCATAATTTTTTTCCCGCTCTATAACTTGAGAACAACTCTATAGAATTAAACCAAATTTTGTATGTGCATTGATATTGACATGATCTAAGTTGTGATATTTCCTGTCCTATTTTGCAGATTTGTTCAAGAATTTGATTTCACCGAATTTTACATATGCATTTATATTGACAATATCTAGCTTGGGATTGTTTCACGTCATTTTTCCCAAATTTGTACCAGAGTTATGGCCCTTGATTTAAGCCAAAAGTTTGTTTCCGCTCAATATCTTGAGAACAAATGGACAGAATTTCACCAAATTTTAAATATGCATTGATATTGACAACATCTATCTTGGGATCAGTACACGTCATTTTCTGCAAATTTTTACCAGAGTTATGGCACTTGATTTACGCCAAAATTTTGTTCTGCTCAATATCTTGAGAACAAATTGACAGAATTTCATCAAATTTTAAATATGCATTCATATTGACAAAATCTAGTTTATTACAGAGTTATGTCCCTTTATTGATGTCAGAATTTGTTCCTGCTCAATATCTTTAGATTTTCCTGCTTAGTATCTTTAGAACTTGGCCTTTTTATTGCATGACAATAACCATAGGGTTATGTTAACTCATACATGTGCCCTACATAGAAACCCCTTTGTGCCAGTTTTCAAATGCTCGTTCTGTAGCCAATGAGAGAATAAAACGCTTTAAAAGATACATGTTTGGGACAAAAATGTAGTACAATTTCGTGTTAATACTTGAAACGTTGCAGGGCTAGCATTTCCGAATTCTACAGATGACACTGCAAGTTAATTGCTACTTGTCACAATTAAGTATTATTGCAGACAACTACGATCTAGCAATTTTTCGTCCTGAATAAATTCTGAGTGAGTTTACAAGAATGAAAATTCTACTAAATAAGTATACATACAAACCAAAATAAGCATACAAACTATAACGTTTCATGAGGATATCCCAAACTGTTACCAAGTTATGGGGCATACAAGAACTTTTGGAGAAAAGAAAGAAAATCAAAAGGGGCATAACTTGAAATATAATAAAAGGGGGAACAATGATGCTTGCGCACCACAAATCATCTTAACCTGATACATAATCCTATTGAATTTCATGACGATATCCAAAAATGTTACTGAGTTATGGGGAATACAAGAATGAAAATTGCACAAAATAAGCAAAAAAAACAACCCCAAAACAATAAAAGGGTCATAACTCTGAAAAGAAAAATGAAAAGTAACCATAACTGTACCGGCATATCGGATTAACCCGATACACATTGCTATAAAGTTTCATGAAAATATATATTTAATGGTTACTGAGGTATGCTGCATACTATTTAAATAATCAAAGGGGCATTACTCAGAAACTAAGATAGGAGGAACAACCATTCTTGTTCGTGACACATTGTCCTGCTCTAAAACTCATTCGGATAAAGTCGCATGATTGTATCCAAAATGGCTACTGATTTATGGGGTGTATAATTTTTTTTGGAAATGAAATAATTAAAGGGGCAAACCTTGGAAACTAGAAAATGGAGAACCATTATGTTTGCATGCTACACATTGTCTTTAGGTAATACATATTCCTATAAAACTGCATGTAGATATCATAAACAGTGAGTGAGTGATGGGGTGTACACCAATGTACATTACACAAAATAAGCCTAAAACATAATCAAAGGGCCATAACTAAGAAATGAATGAAAAGAAAAGAATGTACGTGACACATTGTTTTGACCTGATATACATTCATATAAAGTTTCATGAAGATATCTCAAATGTTAACCAAGTGATGGGGCGTACACAAATTTTTTTGGGAAATTTGGAAAATGAATAAAAATGGCATAACCTGGAAACTTGAAAAGGAAGAACAATCATTCTTGCACATGACACATTGTATTTATCTAAGGCAAATTTCTAAAAAACTTCATGAAGATATCACAAGTGGTTATCGAATTATGGGATGTGCAAGAATGAAAACGACACAAATAAGCATAAAACAAGAAAATGCCATACCTCTGAAATGAAAAAAAATGTAAAATAACCATAAGTGTATGCAACACTTTGTCTTGACCCCTATACACATGCTATAATTTCATAAAGATCTATAAATGACTATAACATAGTTATGGTGAGTACAAGTTTTTTTAAAATATTCAAAGGGAACTCGGCAATTAGGGGGGAGCAATCATTTATGTGTGTGACACATTGTCTTGACCTACGTAATATACATTTCTATAAAATATCATCACAATTGTTTTCTGACAGACGTACAGGGCCATGCCATATAGTGTCCTTTTTTTCAAAACAGGCATATAACAAATGGCTATTTGTCTTAAAACCTCGCGTTTCAAACACGTTGTGTGATAAAATGAAGTTCTTATTGATATCAATAATTTGCCAAGAAAAAAACCCTAAATCTCCTTACATCATGGTTGCTATGGTAACTATTCAAAATATTGTTAACTTTAAGATGACCACGTATCTCGGGTTACACGCATAATTTGATCTGAAAGCCTTTCATTGGGATGCTTGACAGTTTGTTTTCGTTCCTTCTTGGTTACAAATTAATAAAATGTTTCTCTCCTACTTGGCTACAAATCAATTAAAGCAAGATCTGGTCTTCTCACATCCATCTCATAGAAACATCATTTGTTATCATTTTTCCCAATCTGTCATTTTGGGCCAAGTTTCCATGTATTTACACCTTATAAATCGATGGATGCAGTAAATTGATGCCCGGAAGATGCAGAAAAACTTTTAAATGTCAAACCTGAATTTGCAACATCTTAATTCAAGGTTAAAGAATGCTTAGGTGGTGGGTTGGGTAACCATTCTATCCCAAACACAAAAAGATTATTGTCACCTTGCAAATAATAATGATAATAAAAACATGCATTGTTTTTCGAAGGTTTTGTGGTTGCTAAGGCATGATCATGCATAGTTTTCCATCAGTAACCATAACAACAAGGATGTTTTGATATCAGTCCAAATTATAAACTACGAAAAAAATATCTTTGTAACAGTACATTGTCTATAATATATAAAGAATATTTTATTTGAAGAAATTCATATACATATACAAGGGTTTTTATATGTTGCATAAGTGGGTGGGGGTAACAAGTAACTAAATTTCAGGTCAAGACTGTATAGAATTTATATTTCTACCTTTCCAATGTTTACGATAGTAAGTCTGCAATAATGTATTTTATCTATGACATCTTAAAGATATGTTAAGTAATATTTAGACCATTTGTTTTGCAATTCTCCCGTTAAATATAGACACATTTAAGCTTCCATATGAATAAAATGACCCAATTACCAAAGCAACCATGCTTTTATCAAGGTTTAACTAAGAATGAGAGAGAACAAAATGTCACACATCCATTTGCTCCTCAAATCAATGACATAACATTAATGAAAAAGGTTTTTATATCAAGTTTGCATGATACCGGAGATATTTAGTCGTTGGTATGGTAACATTATTTTAGATAGTTACCATCACCAGATTGTTAGTTACACCAAAATTTAAGATTTTTTCTGGGCAATCTATTCATATAAATTAGAACTTCCTGTTCTCATTCGTGGTGTCTAACTTTCTGCTCACGTTTGTGGTGTCTTACTGAGTTTGTCACTTTCCCATTGGTATTCTGGGTCAGGTGTGGTACTTGATTGTATCGATATCTGATCTTTGCACCCTTACTTACTTTCTTGTTGTCATAAAGTGTGTTTGGAATGTCCAATGTTAAGAAAATAGCATTTAATTTTACATTAAACAATAGTGGGTGGGGTACTTTGATCCATAATGTTATACCATTATGAGCATTTAATCACAATTTAAAGTATTATTTAGAATTGCTACATCATGGTTGTGTGCAAAGGCATCTTTTGTGACAGATAATCACTACTTAGATAAATTACAAAAGATAACAATCATCTAGTTCATCTGAAAACATCATAATTTTTCTTCAACGGTAATAAACTTTAAATAAAATTTATTTCAAAATAAAAAATATACCGGTCCCAATTTTTCAATATGGTGAAATATGGGTATCAGTCAGCTTATTGAGATAGAACCAAAATATTGATAGAGAAATTTTTAGAAAAATGATAATGCCCCCTTACTTTCTAAGGTTACTTTGAAATTGCCAACTTTTTAGTGCAATGAAAAATCCATAATAGCATATAAAATCCACCATAGCATGCTCTACCATAAAAACGGAAAAGAAACAAAGCCTGTACAAGGGTTAAGTACTTAGTCGTGTTTATTGTATGAAAGCACAAATATCTGCCACACAGCCTCTTGGGGAGGCTAGTCCAGAATATTTAAATTTTTAACTCAAAATATAGCTAAAAAATACTAAAAGTTGAAAATCATGGTTGTCATGGAACTGGTAGTGAAAAATCATTTAATCTCAATATCCTGTTGGGTTTTATTGAAAGTGCTGTCAGATCCATTATCAAAACTGGTTGGTGGGCTAGTTGATGCTTTTCCCTGACATTATGAACAGACATTCTCAGGTGAGCAACACAAATCATTATAGAAACCTTAAGAATAAAAAAACTAGCATGACTTTTTGAAGATTTTTGGCATTTGCTATTAAAGGTGTAAATTATCAATATTAACCATAGCAACCATTCTTTGGGTGACACAAAAATTAAAATACTGTTCCAGTCTTCTCACAAACATCTTTTAGAAACATCCTCTTTTGTCATTTTTCCGAATCTGCCTTTTTGGGCAAAATTTCAATTTATTTGTACCTTTTAAATCGATGGGTGGAGTAAATTAGAGCCCGGAAGATGTAGAAAAGCTGATTTTCAATGTCAAACCTATATTTGCAAGCTCTTAATTCAAAGTGACACAATGTTTAGGGGGTGGGATGGGTTAACATTCTATCCAAAGCAAAAAAAAAATAATTGTGGAAACATTGAGAATAAAAAAAAATGATAATTTTGAAGTTTTTTGTGGTTGCTAAGGCATGATCAGGCATAGCTTATCACCAGTTACCATAGCAACAATGATGTTTTTGTTATCAACACCAAATTTAATTGACCATATACAATTATCTTTGTAATAGTTCAATTTCTATAATATATAAAATATGTTTTATTTCAAGAAAACTATATACATAAACAAGGGTTTTCATATGTTGTATAAGTGGGATGGGTAACAAGTACCTAAATCTAAGGTCAGGACTGGATAGAATTCCCGTTTCTACCCTTTTTATGTTTACGATAGTAAGTTTGCAATAATGTAGTTTATATATGACATCTTAAAGTTATGTTATGTAATAAATATATCATTTGTTTGGTTATTTTCTAGTTGAATATTGAATTCTTTTTAGCTTCCATAGGAATAAAATGACCCAAATGCCATGGAAACCATGCTTTTAATGAGGTTTAACTAAGAATGAGAGAGAACAATATGTTACACATCCATTTGCTCCTCAAATCAATGACATAACATTAATGAAAAAGGTATTTATATCAAGTTATGCATGATAACGGAGTTATATGGTCATTGTTAAGGTAACATTACTTTGGAAAGTTACCATAGCAACCAGATGGTTAGATACACCAAAATTTAAAAAACAATCCTTGGAAATTTATTTTATCAATTAAAACTTCCTGTTGTCATAAAATTTGTTTGAAATGTCCAGTTTTAAGCAAAATAGCATTTAATTTTACATTTAACATTAGTGGGTGGGGTACTTTGATCCCTAATATTATATCATTATAAGCATTAAACCACAATTTAAAGTATTATTTAGAATTTCTACACGATGGTTGTGTGAAACGGTACTTTTTTGTGACAGATAATCACTACTTAGATAAAATACAAAAGATAGTAATCATTTTGTTCATCTAAAAACATAATATTTTTGCTTCGACAGTAATAAACTTCAAATGAAATTTATTTCAAAATAAAAAATAACCCGATCCCAATTTTCAATATGGTGAAATATAGGTATCAGTTAACTAATTTAGAGAAAAACAAAAAAATCTGACGTAGAAATTTTTAGAAAAATGATATTGAAAATTGCCAATTTTTAGTGCATTGAAAAATGCATAATAGCATGTAAAAATCCATCATAGCACGTGTTACCATGGAAACGGAAAAGTAACAAAATCAGTACAAGGGTAAAGTAATTAGTCATGTTTATTGTTTGAAAGCACAAACACAAACATTTGCCACATTGCCTCTTGGGTAGGGCAGTCCAAAATATTGTAATTTTTAGCTCAAAATATTGCTGAAAAATGCTAAAAATAGAAAATCGTGGTTCCCATGGATACGGAAGTGAAATATTGAGAAAAATATGCATTTTTGTTCATCTCTTGACAGAAGTTAAAAATGGGCAAAATTTCAAGAAAATCTATTTTTTCTATTTCCAAGCCATAATTGAGGCTGTCTGATGCTCTCAGATAATGACTCTTAACACTCATAAAATATTCAAGCGACTAGCAAAGGCTCTGATCAGACTGCGCGCATGCACAGGCTGATCTGAGGCTTTGCTGTTCGCACATACACATTGTTGATAATCTTATTTCGCGGCTCATACGAGGGACATTTGGAAGGTTCGTAGCATGTGATTTTTTTATCTCAGTAACCGATTTACAAATCCTATCATGTTAGGTATTATTTTAAAGAGCTATCTTTCCTCTATGATATAGCAAACATTTCACGAACTTCAAGATGTTATATTAAATATAAACAAGAAAAATATTATTGTGAATACATGTACTGTTTTGTATACTGGAAAACTCAAAATTTCAATGGAAAATATAACTTTTTACCTTTTGAAAAGTGCACAGAATATTAACAATAGTTGATAAAATGAGATAGTTTTGTACAATTTGGTAGGACACACTCTAGCACAGTGATTATACAATTGATGACCGAGTTGGGTGATTCTTATAACTAAATACCGGAACAGTAATACCAAAACCGTTAAAAAGCAAAGCAATTGCATGTCACAGTGCACATATTTTAAGAATATATGACTGACCGTAGACTAATAATGCCATATGGTGTTTTGTTTTGCAGTACTTTTTTTCGCTAGTTTTGCAATCATCTTGTTGGGGAAGATAGAGTTTCTTTTCTTTTATTATCTTCCTGATATCGTGTGACTGTTAGCATACCGTGCCTCTTCTTAACGGTGCAATGAGTTGGTCTGCAGTGTGTGATCATGGTATTTCCTAATCATGCTCACTTACTTATTTTACTGTTTGTAACTCAATAAAAAAAAACAAAGTATCTCCAACAACCATGAAAACCCAAACAAATTAATGCTTTTTCTCGTTTTGTGTTAATTTCTCACGCTACTCATATCAAACGTGTCTTCTTTCACTTTTAAGGTAGTTCTTGCACATTATCTTTTTAATTCGTCTTTAAACAGGGCTAACCTGAGTGGATTCAAGCTGGAACGCCCACACAAAACAATTGGAAGGTACCAAGCGCTTCCACATGGGAAGGATAAACTAAACCCTAAAAATCCACTGAGGTAACACATACTCCCCCCCTTTTTTTTGGTGTATTATACTAATTGCATAGAGAATCTTACATGAGTGATCATGTATTATTGAATTTATTTATCAAGTTGAGGAAAAGCGATACAATGAGAGGCTTGAAAAACATTTTATCGCTTTTTGGCAATGAAATTTATAAATTCAATAAAATTTAGGAGTACGAAATGTTAGATTATATTTATCATATGTCGTCGCATCTGGGAGTGATATAACGCCATGCATTAAAATCGATAAACCACCAGTAGTTTACAGATTTAGTAACGTTACTTAATGAGGTCAATCATAACGTTGCTTAAAAGATGGCATACGTCAAAAATGTAATTTCAAACTTAAGTAATCTTAATGTCATATGATAAATTGAATCTAACATTCGTGCTCTTGTATTATTGAACTTATTAAACTAGTTACGAAAAAGGGAAGCCTCGCATTTTAGCGCTTTTCCTCCATTCGTCTAATAAATTCAACAAAACATGAGCAATCAATCTCTATTTATCATATGATACCTAAATAACTTTGAAATTACGTAAGCCATATATACGCGGCGTTGTAATGGATGTCATTACATAACGCTACTAGATATGTAAACCAATAGTGGTTTATGGATTTAAACGCATGATATTTTATCACTCCTCCCAAATGCGACGTTATACAAATGTATGTTAAGATCAGTCTATCAGGACTGAACAAGCTGTTCAATGCTGCCTCACACCTTTGGGACATAAGACATGAAACAACGATAAGTCAATTTCTACTATTTATTCCCCTTTTCGAACAAAATACAAATATGCAAGGTAATATAACACAACACACTCTGGTTTCGCCTAGTTTGGTAGAAGGTTATTGTGGATAGACTTATCGAACTGATCGTAGTAAATTTTATTTGTGTCCGTTTGATGTCTTCGGGTGTGGTTCGCTGTCAATCACAACACCAGTGTCACTTGCTGGCGAATGAATTCGATGTTCGAAGCGTGTTGCACAGGCAATGAGCTCTGGCAGCTGTCAATCATATATATGTCTTTCATGAAGTTATACCGGTTGTAAAAATTTACAGATTCATTAAAAACTTACTTTGGAAATGTAAATATTTCCTGGTAATAGCCATTTACTTTATAAATGATACAAGAGATATTGTAATTCTGTAGATTGTATTTGTATTGTAGAAAATTCACAATTTTGACAGGAATGGCGGCCCATGGTTTGGATCTTTACAGCATTTTTCAGCATTACCTTCAAGGTCAGTTTTCCATACTAATAACTTGAAGATGGCTGCCAAAGTTGTCATTTTGGATATTGGAACTACACATTTTTAACGGATATAAACCTCCATGTTGCCCTCATGCCACCTACAGGGTATTGACTAAAACTAGCATATGGTTTTGGAGATGTAGTTTGAAGAATTTGATGTTGGTTGCAATGGTGGTTTTCTTAGATATCAGTGTAGAACCTTCTTAGCGATTCTGATTCTCCATATTGGCCTAATGCCCCAATAAAGTTTTGGTATGATCCTGCTTCTGGTCGGGGGAGATGTAGTTTAAAGAAATTCAAGAAAGTGGCTATCTTGGATATCATAACAGATCTATTTCACACTGGTAAATGTATACGTCGATTTGGTGGTATTTACGCGTATTGCCGGTACTTTATAGATCGGAAGTGGTAGATATTGGTGTTAATACTATATAGAAAAACATGCCATATGCCTAAAGGACTATAGAATTAGATCATTCTTAAGTATTTGGCATTCACATGGCGATTTATGTAATGCTACGTTTACACTATGTCCCCGACCACCACGGCAGTCACGATTTCGACCACCGTGGACGAAACTGGGTGACCGTAACACAACGTAGGGGAACGGGGTCGACAAACGTAGCTCGCCGTGGTTGCCGTGATCGCCGGGACAGATTTTAAACAGTCAAAAAATTTGCCACGGCAGCCACGGCGGGATTGACCTACTTAAATGTGCCGTAGTAGAACGGGGAGAACGCAACAAAACGTAACGGAACGTAACAGACCTTAACACAACATTGGAGTATGTCCGTAGCTGGACGGCTTGTTAAGAGACGGCAACCCAAGGTCTGCCAAGGTCTGTCAATGTCTATCAAGTTCTGTTGCGGTCTGCCACGTTGTTCTATCTCGACACCACAGCTCGAACCTGAACATGGAGTCTGAGAATCTTAGGTAGATGCACCTGAGGAGGAAAGTAGTGGCAAGGGTACAAATGTAGAAATAATTATTACTGAATGGTCTTGGGTAGTTTCATTGTATTATAGAGGTGTCAAAGGTTATAATTTCGCGTAGCAGAATATTGCAATTTCTTTCTCTGAAGATCAGGCAGTGTAGTCATTGATAAAATGCTGCATTGTTCGCCTTTCATTAGAATCTTCTGTGTTTTTAAAAATACTCATAAATGAGTCACTAGTGTACAAAGGGTTAATGCTGATACCAATGGCTGGTGTTTTTGTTTCAAGACTCTCATTGTACAGTTTCGAAGAGCTTTGGAGGCCTGAAATGCGTTAACATCTTCGATGCGAAGCTCTCTTGCTATAAAAAGTGAGAACTATCCCAATTGTTGCATTCGTCTTCCGAAAACCATGCCCGCACTTTGCATCCGTCTTTAACCTTCCTGCTATACGATCATTCGTTTATACAGCTGCTGGTGGCCTCCTTGCTGCATCAAAGGCTAGATGTACGCTCCTAGCAATTATATAAATACGAAGTCGGCTTCTTTATTGCTATTACATGTAATGATGTTTTTGATTAAGGTTGCATAATATAACGATTGCAGCAGCTTTGTGGACCTCCTCTTTATACCGTGGGCATATTCGGGCTCAAACACCATTCATCGCCCACGTTTTATCTTAGAAAACCTTGACAGAACTTGATAGACGTAGCAGAACTTGATCGCAACGTAACAAAAGGTGAGAGGTCCCAACAGAACGTGGCAGGCCGGGATGAAACGTAGAACCATCCGTGACAGACCGTAGGGCGCTGGCGAGCCGCTGTCACGGCAGACCTTGACAGACCGTGAGAAAACGAAGCGAGACTTAACAGAACTTGAACACAAAGACAAAAATGACTAAAACACCACGGCAAGCTACGTTACTGGCTACCGTGACCGCCGTGGCTGCCGGGAACATAGTGTAAACCTAGCATAAGCATTTAGGAATAGATTAGAGTACTCGAATCTATTCCTAAATGCTTACATAAATCGCCATGCACATACTGAATACTTAAAAATGATCTAATTCTATAGTCCTTTAGGCATATGGCATGTTTTTCCCGGTCTATGAAGTACCGGCAATACGCGTAAATTCACCAAATCGACGTATACATTTACCAGTGTGTATTTTAGCAACTCGGAATGTCCATGATACTCTGATACTTATCACAGTAGTTCGGTTCCATGCAACTTATTGTTCGAAAGAAGATGTCGTCTGACTCGGACCAACTTGAAGATAGCTGCCATGGCTGATATCTTGCCTCTCATTAAGACTTAGCTAATATTCAGTACGAGATATGAAAAAGGACGAGATGCCGTTTGATTAATCTGAAGATGGCTGCCATGCCAGACATCTTGAATATTTGAAAACAAAGATTATGGCAAATTTGGATCATCATGTTGTCCAGATGCCTCCCAAATCGTTTTGTTGGCTCAATTTGATATATGGTTTGGGAGGAGATGTCGTATGAAGACTTAAAAATCGCTGCCTTGGTGGTCATCTTTAAAATGAGAAAGAATGGAAAAATGAATTTTAGCACATCTGAATCTCCATTTTCCCCTTATGTCTCCAACTAAGGTTAGGTTCAATCCAACATAGGACAATATAAGTTGTGGTCATGTCAGAAAATGTGTGATGCTCTCCATTTTCTTTCGGACAATATATTTATAAAAGAACTTCTAGCGATAAGGCGTATATTTTCCCTAGTTGATATGATAAATAACATCAAATTTTCAAATTGCCCTAATGTTTTTTAAATCGGTGTAGTTTGGCAGTAAAATATGCATAGAAGGCAACAAAATACGTTTCAAAGCGATTCATTATTTACAATACCGTGAAAACGTGCACTTTCTACTACCACTCCTCATTTTACGTCTTTACACTGGGTGCCGTTTAGGCCAAACTTTGAGTAAATGCATTGCTAGTTTTAAAAAAGTAAAAGTGCTAAAATGTTAAGGATATGAGTTCTCTTCATTTCCCAAACCTTACTGTATTCCTTCTGCGCATGCGTACGAAATACATCTAAAATTGTGGCGTTTGTCATAGAAAAATTGAAACTGGTGTCTTTCAGTTTGTTTTTAGATGCTTTGCCCCCCCAGACCGAAAATGCCCTTTACATATGTTGTAAATGTTTATAGCGAAATGTTGTTGTCCAAAGGACATCTTCGGTCTAGGGGGGGGCAAAGCATCTAAAAATAAACTGAAAGACACCAATTTCATATTTCCAATGACAAACGCCACAATTTCGGTTGTATTTCGTACACATGCGCAGAAGGAATACGGTAAGGTTTGGGAAATGAAGAGCACTCCTATCCTTAACATTTTAGCACTTTTACTTTTTTAAAACTAGAATTGCATTTACTCAAAATTTGGCCTAAACGGCACCCAGTATAAAGACTTAAAAAGAGGGGTGGGAGTAGAAAGTGCACGTTTTCACGGCATTGTAAATAGTGAATCGCTTTGAAACATATTTTGCTGCCTACTATGCATATTTTACTGCTAAACTACACCAATTTCAAAAACATTAGGGCAATTTGAAAATTTTGTGTTTGTAATCATGTCAACTAGGGAAAATATACGCCTTATCGCTAGATGTTCTTTTACTCGTAACTATATATACTGAACGAAACTTCTAAACCGCCAGTTAACAAAGCACATTTTTTTCAATATAACTCATTTATTATTAAACTGGTTGAAATGATATTTGCCACAGTATATTTGGACTCATGTATGCGTCGATTAAACATAACGCAGTTTGATTCAATAAGGATGTTCATTTATGCGCAACGATAGAGTACTTATACCTGTTTTGCACGTCGCACACAAATCCTAAATGTTTATCGCCATGTGTATACTCGTATTTTCATCGACAACTATCGGACAACTTTATTTTATCACAAAAATGCCAACGTTTGGGTTGTATGAGTATAAACTAGAGGGGTCGGGCTGTGGGTTCAATCGAAAATGGGGCCTCGCTGAGACTGATTCATAATTTATCATAAAGTTTGACATGTTTTGATAGAGCCGAAAGTTTACACCACAACATGTCGGTCATTTTTCATTTTTGCACTCGTATGACGAGAAAAATCGACAAAAACTGAGTTTTACGTATGTAATAAAATGTCCTGTATAGTTCACCATATTTTGGTGCGGTGATGCACAAATGCTGCATTGGAACGTCGGAAGTGTCGAGATTTATGTGCAGTAAACGGTTAATGGGTGACGAATGTTTCAATAATTTTGAAGACAAAAACATTTCATCATCATAAACACATTTCTGTGTTCTTTTAGGCCATATGGGCCTCCATAGGAGCACTGAATTGCATGAAAATTATTACTTTATTACAAAATAAACACGATAGTGTTCAATAATGTCCATTTACAACACCAGAAAGCGTCAGTAATATTGTGGACAAAAACTTGTCATCTCCATAAAGCATTCTTGTGTTGTTTTATGTCATATGGGCTTCCATACGAACATTGTGGATTTCCTGAAAATTGCTTGTTAATAAAGGCGAAATCCAAAAATGTTCAATAATGTCCATTTATAACACCATAAAGTTGGTGTTTTTCACTTTAGGTCCCTTGAATACTCGGTTTTAAGCGATGAGTTCAAATTCTAGCGTTTGTGTGAAAATAAAATGCGATGGTGCCTTTATACAGTCTATCAATTGAGCATGTTATTTTCAATTTATGAAAATGAAATTTTGACAGGTTCTGTTTAATTGATTTTTCCATATTGAGCGTAAATTTTAGCTATGTATGTATCATATATGTTAAGATATATGAGAAAATGTCGAGTGGCGGTTTGGACGTTTCGCTCAGTAAAGACAAGTTGTAGATATTCCAATGGGTACTAATTGTGCTCTTTTTGGTTTGTTATGAGAGGTTTGTTTTTGGTTTGTTATGTGAGAGACTTCATGTTGTCTCTGCTGGACAATAGTCAAACTGATATTATTGAAGCTCTTCACTCCACCTCCAGATATTTAGATGACTTACTTAATATTGATAATCCTTATTTTGAAAAAATGGTAGGTCAGAAATATACCCCCGAACTTAAGTTTAATAAAGCAAATAATAGCACATCTGAATATCCATTCTCCTTATGCCTCCAACTAAGGTTAGGTTCAATCCAACATAGGATTCAGTGGGGAGCGATGTTTTTTTATAGAATTTCAAGATGGTTGCCAGCTTGGATAAGGAAATGGATCAATCTTAGTAAATCAGAATATACTTGCTGCTCCAATTAACTTACTTCCAGGCCCCAAGGTTATAAAACTTTTTATGCTCAACTCAACTGAGCACAAAATTTTAACTGCACATAAAACTAAAATACTGACAAGTTAAGAACGTTCTTGCTTTAAGTCTCTAAGATGTTGTATTAATCATGCAAATACATTTTAAAATGTCAACAATTGTTGGCATTTAACATATATGAGCAGGATAAATTTCGAGCTCAGCTGAGTTGGGCATAAAAAAGTTTTAACACCTAGGGGCCTGGTTTTGGTTTATTCCAACACATGGTTTGGGAGGTGATATTGTTTGAAGAATTCCAAGATGGATGCAAATGTGGCCATCTTAGATACTTGAATGAAATTATTTAGCGATTCTGAATCACATTCTTGCCCAGATGTCTCTCACCAAATTTTGGTTCAATCCTACATATGGTTCGGAAGAATATGTCGTTTAAAGAATATTTATTTCAAAATGACTGTCCAATGTCGTTTAAAGAATAATTATATCAAAATGGCTGTCCCATCTAGGATATCGGAATGCAACAAGTTTAGCAAATTTGAATCATCTTGTGGTCCAGATGCCTCATAACAAAGTTAGATTTCAAAAATAGTAAGTGAATCACTATCATTGTTTTGTGCATAAAAAGTTGCCACAAAGAAGTTGTAATTGTGTATCCATGCACAAAGATTAAAACAAATAGCTCAAAATATTATCATGTCATCGAGGCAATAAGTTTAAAAATAGTAAGTGAGTATGATCAGGAAATACCAACACTCACAAATTGCAGACAAATCCCATGGCACCGCGGGGAACAGCCACACAGCAATCACAAGACACCAGGAAGATAAACTAAGCAAAGCAACAAGCTCTCTCTTCCCCATCAAGATGATTCCAAAACTAGAATGGACATAAAGTAACGTACAACAAAACATAGAACAATTACAGACTCCCACAATGGGAGTAACAATAAACAACAAGTCAACAACGACAGAATCACCGCCTTAGAACGGACAGCAGCCTAAGCCGCGGGGGGGGGGGGGGGGGGGCTTAAATGCACTTTACTGGTACCAAATCTTCGCCCTAGATTCTGCTGTTGTTGAGGTACAAGAAATGTTCAGCTCGCGCGCATGGAAGCCTTCTAACTATTGCAATGTATCATCATGGAGAAACACATTAATCAAATTAACGCACTATGATGAAACAAAGAAAAGGACTCACGATGGTTCGAGAGTAGATGTTATTTCAAGATACCTACCAAGGCGGTCATCTTGGATATCGAAACAGAACAATTTAACAATTCTGAATCTCTGTGTTACCATGGTGCCTCACATACAGTTTTATCCTAATTTGACTTATGGTTCAGGAGATGATGAAAATGCGAAAAGCGAACGACTGATGGTTGGTAGACAGCGGACAATACTATAAGGTGACCTGAAGCTCTATTTTAACTTTTCTCCAGCTTTTTTATGTTTAATAAATTCGATGATACATGAGCACTCACGTATCATTCTTTATAAAATCGGTACTGTTTATGCTAACATTTTTTAACAGATATAAGCTTATGAAGGGAGCTGAAGATCGGTGGCGAATAGAGGGGCTAAATAGCTTGAACTACCAGCTACTTTCTTATAAGCAAGAAGCTTTGTACACTCACGTTTATGTATCTGTGAACAAATCTGAAGTATCTAAGGTAAGCAGTTTTCCAATGCTGAATTAGACACTACCTGTTTTACAGGAGGATACTATAAGTTTAATCCATCCATCCAAATCTGAAAATGAGCCGTGACATGAGATTTCCAACAATGTGGTATGTGCAACCAGCAAAGGCTCAGACCAGCCTGCGCATACGCGCAGACTGATCAGAGCCTTTGCTAGTCGCTTGAATATTCTATGAAAGTTAAGCTACTGACCGAACATCATTTGGAGTTTCTAAGCTTAAAAGGAGGCTGCAGAGGCTCATCGGAGTCTACACTTGTCAAAATGCCACATTGTTGGAAACTACATGTCATGGCTCAAATGTCCGTGACATTTGATATTGGATAGTCAGCCATTTGGAGAGAATGCAAGTTCTTTATTTTCCGTTTAGTCAAAAATGTGACTGCTGTTGCAGAGGAAGTAGTTACAAGTCTGTCATTTGATTCTGGGAGCTTGTAATAGTAATAAATAGAGAATCTTACATGAGTGCTCATGTTTTATTGAATTTATTAAACAAGTTGGGGAAAAGAGATAAAATGCGACGCTTGCCGAGCATTTTATCTCTTTTTCGCAACAAGTTTAACAAATTCAATAAAACAAGAGCACGAATGTTAGATTCTATTTAACATATGGCATAAGGATTACTTTGAAATCTCATTTCTGTCGTATAAACGTTATACTTTTGTCATTATGTACGCAATGTTATAATGGACGTCATAACGATTCCCGTAAATCTGTAAACCACTAGTCGTTTTATTGCATGGTGTTATTTCACTGTCAGACGCGACGTCATATGATAATAACTTTGAACATGTTATGACCGCGAGCCACGTGGATATAAAAATTTTCTCAAGCTCTACTCAATTGAGAATGAAATTTCAACTGCTCATAAAAACTAAAATGATAAAGAATAAATACTTTTTTTTACTTTCAAATTCCCACATGTTGTAGTTGTAGTGCTAATTAATGTTCAGTTGCAAACAATTTTTGACATTTAAGCATTCATGAGCATGGTAAGTTACATGCTCAGCTGAGTTGAGCATGAACCAATTTTATAACCCCGGGGCCTGATTCCATGAACTTCACATGTGGAAAGAGGGCTTTATGGAAACTATGCGTGCTTTTCTATTACTTCAGTTCAGACATTAGGTCAAAATAAACAAAGGTTTTAGCGTTAATTTGTCAATATTTTTTTTTTACACAGTTTTATAAGTTTTGGTTGAGAAATAAGAAAATTAATTTTCAATTAAACACTATCAGTACAGGCACGTTAAAAAATTATCGGTGGTAGAGCAAAGAAAATAGTCAAATGTACTCTTGTTCGCCTGCATCTTAAAGCCTTAAATAAATTTAAAAAGTTAAGTTCATGAAACTGAATATAAATAGGAGGGGCTTATGGAACTTATGCAAGTAATTTTCTCTTTAGATTTGTGTTTGTTATTGCAGCGAAAACAGAAACGTATAGTGTGCACTTTTTTTGAAAATATCTGGATCTTGCAATTAGTCAAAGGGTATATAAGCTAGAGTTATGAGACGTTATATGTTGATAGAGGGGCTTTTAGAAATTCCGTACAATTCTTTATCTCTTTGTTAGACAAAATGTGTGTTGTATGGCACTGGAAACAGTTAAGATAATATACGGAATGCAAATATCTCAATCCTGCATAAATAAAAGTATTTAATTTACAATCTTGAAAAATGGTATGTGTATGAGTCATTCTACAAAAGTTGAGGAATTCCTGTCCCTGACCTTAATATCTGTATAGTTAATATGTCATTCCTGTTACCCATCTTTCTTCAAAAATAAAATGCGTAAATAAAAAAAAAACACTGACAAAATATGATGTTGGTCAATATTAATGAGTAAATATTTTCCAGATTTTGCTTTCAGAAAACACAGTTATCTTGAGTTCACATATTTGATATCCCATTCCTGTTACTGTCATCTCTGTTATCACAAAACATAACAGAGATGACACATTTTTAAAAATATTATTAAATATGTGAAATACGAAAGGTGGTTTTGCATGTAGAAGAGGACGGGGAGGATTGAAATTTGGAGACAAAAAGTGGCCAGAAACAGCAGAATAATAGAAGTGTAAATACAGATATTGCAAAATAAAAGTCTTGATAAAGATGTTTAATCATGTGGTATTTCCTATTGCATGCTTCATTGTAGGCTAGTGATTGCATTATTTCCTAGGAATGAAAAGAAAAGTAATTTAGACCAGATAATTCACATTTCTTACTACTTGATTATTGCCTTTAAACAACTTTATTCAGTGCAGCAAACTACCTGTGTAACTTTAAGTATTTCACGCGTTTGAAATACCTGTAATATATTACGTAACTATATATGTCACTAACTTTCAAACGTATCACTATATAGTTCTACACCATGGGCTGCGAAAAGGCCTGTGTAGAGGGAATTTTGTACCTTATGAATTTCTAAACCATGTTATATATAACAAAAACTAATGTACGTTTAAATCTTCAGAAAATGGGACATTACCATGCAACAGCCAAATCTACTACGTTACCATTAAATAATAGGAACTCATATAGTAGTGTTATTACCATTTTTTCGTATTCTTATATATTATCATTATATTTTATTTGAATTGTTTCATCATGGTGTGTTAATTTGATTAGAGTGTTTCCCCATTATAATACATTGCATTAGTTAGATGGCCTCCATGCGAGCTGAACATTTCTTGTACTTCAACAACAGCAGAATCTAGGGCGAAGATTTGGTACCAGTAAAATGCATTTAAGCCCCCCGGTAGCTTAGGCTGCTGTTCGTTCTAAGGCGGTGGTTCTGTTGTTGTTGACTTTTTGTTTATTGTTACTCCAATTGTGGGAGTCTGTAATTGTTCCCGGTTTTGTTATACATTACTTTATGTCCATTCTAGTATTGCAATCATCTTGATGGGGAAGAGAGAGCTGGTTGCTTTACTTAATTTGTCTTCCTGGTGTCTCGTGATGGTTGAGCGGCTCTTCCTCGCGGTGCCAGAGGGTTGTCTGCAGTTTGTGATTGTGGTATTTCCTGATCATACTCACTTACTATTTTTATTAGCAAAATGACAAAAATAATACAGGTACCTAGTATTTCTGCTATATACGTTACTTTTAGGACAGATACTATTTCAGCGCAATGTTAGGACTATATGAATTCAAATAGCTACTGGGTGAAAATGGCTACCATCTTAGTCCTTATAAATTACAGCAATTGCGAATAGTATCCTTTTAAACATAACATTTAACTGAGATTCACGTTCATTAAAAGCATGGATACTTTAAAGGATAACACTTAAGTTAACGCGCACTTGAAAATACCATTAAAGTTTAAGGAATTGTGTAAACTGCATTCTTTAAACCTATTCTTCATAATCAAATTTTGTTTCTTGAATAATATCTTTTATCTCTGTACTGCGAACGTATATTTTCTTCTTTTTATGCTAAAAATGACATCTACAAGGTACTTCACGTCACAGTTGACAGCTAAATACAGATGAAACGTAAGAAAAAGAACGGAGTAAATCATAATTAAATAACAATCAAACAAATTCCTTGGGTACGATGAAATTATTTGTGATCACTCCTATGTAAGGTCCATCAGTATGAATGATATCTCCCACATTGTTACAGGAATATTATAGTATTAAGGTAGTAGCGGACTCACCGGCATATGTCCAAAAGTGTTTTATCTTTTAATATATTATAATATAGACTAATACTTATAATCTAAGACAAAAAAAACAATACCTCACCGTTCTTTTTAAAAAGTTATTTGATGTCAAAAACTGCAAAATCGCAGGTTTTTGAAAAAAACAAACACAGATTTTGTTAACAAATTAACAAGAAACGCAATACAGTTTTATTCAGAACAAATACTACTCACACCAGAGATATAAATAAAAACAAAAATTAGTGAAATAACATGTATTTACACAATTTATTAAGCAAAATCCTAATTAAGTCAAACGAATAAATGCCAAAAAACACACTAATATACAAAATAAATATATCAGAGAATGTAACTGGAACAACAAAAAACATATTTTTACAAAGATATTTTCTTGAAGAATATAATGATTGAATAAATAATATGTGTCACCGTGCTCGTTTTTTTGTTTTGGTGACTTTTCTGAAAAATCCTGAAAAAAAAGAAGACCATAATTAGTGTTTCAACCAATTTTTTGTTTGTCTACGCCCTATATATCACTGGGCGGAGACATAGCTATTATTGATTATGCACTGAAGAATGGGCGTAGAAAATGACAAAATAGATTTTGACCTAGCATATGTGACCCAGGACATTACATTATGATTCTCATTGTTATATACCTTATGAGTGTTTACTATAGAAACTTGACGTGTTTCAATCGCTGACAGTTGTACTTTTTATCTATATTTAACGTGTCGCAATGCGACAAATCACTGTCCAAGGGCTTCATCCCCATTAACACATGGCAGCAGAGGGCTGCAACGCCATTAAAGCCCACTATAGGACATCGTCTGCAAGTTAAGATATATCGTCGCTAATGTTTTATGGAGAAATGACCAAACTGTTTCAATTAGCATAAAATACGCTCCTTTATCTTATCGGACAGGCGGCAATCGAAAACGCTCTGAACAATCGATGACCGCGGATCACAGATCGCTGGAAACAGTTCTTTCGATTGCCATTTGTCGCCAGTCGGGCGACAAACGGCAGTCGAAATCTCTGTTTCTAGCAATCTCCACGTTCGTCGATAGCATTAACGTTGTCGATTGCCTCCTATCTGAAGTGTTTATTTAATATAGGCCTACTGAATACGTAGCCAAAACAATCCGAAACAAGGGCTACTAGGAATAATTTACAGTCGGGCGACAAACGGCAATCAAAAACTCTGTTTCTAACGATCTTAGATCTACATTCGTCGATAGTTTTATCGTGTTCGATTGCCCCTTATGTGAAGTGTTTATTGAATATAGGCCTACTGTATACATAGCCAAAACAATCCGAAACAAGGGCTACTAGGAATAACTTACATTTTTCATGTTCCTGTTATAAAAAAAATATGTTTCCATACCGGATATGCGGCAATCGAAAACTCTTGGCGAACAATCGATGAACGCGAGTCAGATATCGCTACAACCAGTGTTTTCGATTGCCAATTTTCGCCAGTCGGGCGACTAATGGCAAACAAAAACTCTGTTTTTTTACTATTTTTGGTCTACGTTCGTCGATAATATTGACGTTTTCGATTGCCGCCTATCTGGTGTGAATTCGTTGTACGTTTCATGATGCTACGGTGGACATTTTTTGCATACAATTGAATAAAATAATTTGGGACTGCTTGTGTTTGAAAGGAAGGTATATAACAATGACGATATAATATTCTTTTCCATATATTAACGTTCGCCAAGCCCGAGTGTGATAATGTGTTGCAGCCCTCACCGCTTCGCGGCTCGGGCTGCAACACATGATCACACTCGGGCTTGGCAAACATTAATATACGTAAAAGAATGTTTTATCCTCTTATTAAAGCATTGCTATAACATGTCTTGATACTTTGATGCTTTCTTACACGTAGGAATTATGTAGAAAAAGCTAAACATTATAGCTTTATTCCTGATGCATAGATCTAAATGTCATTTAAAGAATAAACTTACAAATATGCAATATAGGATAAAAATTCTTTTCCGTGTATTAATGTTTGGCAAGCCTGAATGTGATGTGTTCCAACCAGAACCACACAGCGGTGAGGCCTGCAACACATTATCGCACAAGAGCTTGACAAACGTTAATATACAGAAAGGAATGTTATATTGACATTGTTATATATTATAGGACTTTTGGGGTACTGTAAAGGTGGCAACTTTAATATTCCTATCTGGGCGTGGTTCGGTTATTTCAACTGCTCAAGAATGGAAATCAGGTTCTATCTAAGCGTTTAAAAGTTGCTTGAGCCGCGCAGGTCTGCGTGCATTTCATGAAAGCCCTGTCCGTTAATGCACTGATTCCACATTTATTAACCCTTAAAGCGTATATTACAACACAATCGTATGTTTTTATCGTCTATTGAAATATTTTGAAGCCTCTTAAACAAACACTGTAGATCTAGAGCAGACTGCTCATCTAGAAGCAGTCTGATCTGGGTCCACACTGTTTGCCTCTATACTTTTGTTAAACAATAAACAAGCACTTTCGAATGTAGTTATAACGCCTCATTTTCAGATTTTACCTATGTCTAAAGTTGACGAATAACGCAGTCATGAGGTGCCGCCTTTACAGTATCCAAACAGTTGTGAATATTTTCCTTTCAAGCAAAAGCATTTCAAAAAAATGTCCACTGTAACATCGTGAAGCATACAACAAAACCACGCCTTATAGGCGCAATCGAAAACATCGATACTATCGACGATTATAGACCAAAAATAGTTAGCATCATAGTTTTTTACCACCACCCGTGCCTCATCGAACAGGCGACACTTTGCAATCAAAACACTGTTTCTAGCGAGTTTTGATCCGCGTTCGTCAATGGTTAGGAGTGTTTTCGATTGCTCACTATCCGATGTGGAAACAATTTTTTTTCAACAGAAACATGACTGAAAAATGTAGATAACTCGTAGCTCTTGTTTCAGATCGTTTTGGTTACGTATTCATTGTATCAATACACATACCGGATAGGTGGCAATCGAACAGGTTGATACTATCGACGAACGTAGATCAAATACCGCCAGAAACATACTTTTTGGATTGCAGTTTGTTTGCTTGATTGGCGACAAATGGTAAATCTAGCGATTTGCGATCCACGTTCATCGATTGTTCAGAGCCTTCTCGATTGCCGCCTATCCGATGTGATAAAGTAGCGTATCTTATGATAATTGAATAGTTTGGTCAGTTCTCAATAAAGCATTAGCGACGGTATCTTAACTCGCAGAGGATATCCGTGAGCAGGTTGAAACGACAATTAAGCCCTCTGCAGTCCTGTTTTATCGGAAATAAAGCCCGCGGTCAGTGATTGGTTAACGATCAACCAAAATATGACACATTAGATTAAATAAAACGTACAATTGTCAGCGATTGAAACACCTCAAGTTTCTATAGTAAACACTTATTATAAGGTATATAACAATAAGAGGATGATACATTCTTCTGTCTATTAACGTTTGCCAAGCCCAAATGAGATAATGTATTGTAGCCTTAACCATGAAGCTGTAAGGGCTGCTCCAAGTGCGGATCCAGAGGGGGAGGAGCAGGGGGTCCGGACCCCCTCTGGAAAATCACAAATTATATGGGTTTCTTTAGGGAATAAGCAATTGGACACCCCCTGGAATAAGTTGGACCCCCTGGAAAAAGTTGGACCCCATCTGGAGCCCTGAAAACGATAGATTTCTTTAAAATTGACCATTAGCGGCAGCATGCTGTAATAGCAACCGAGACATGTATATAGTGTGTATATTTATACGGTCCGCAACTTTTAACCATCAAAATACTGAATGACTTCATACTTTGGGTGATGTTTTTAAAAGCTAATACTTGCATTCCTTCTTTTTGTGAAAGCAAAATACTTATCTTCAACTTATACCGCTAAATTACCTAGTTCCACAATCCTGCCGCCTTCATTCCATTGTATGTGCTGTTCTAAATCTTCGATGATATCATTGCTGTTCTCGTCAGTCATGTTATCCGGCGACTTTGGCTTCCGTTTAGCGAACTAGCCTTTTTTGGATATGTTTTGCCTTGAAGTTAGCAATTCTGCCATTTTGTTGTTTACTTGCCAACGCATCAAAGAGTTGTCAGGGGAGAATAATATCTACGTTTTACAAATAAGTATTATCTTTTAAAAACAAGATTCAGGAACGATAACTCTTACACTCTTTCTTTTAAGTAAAGGTAAGGTTATCTTTTGACATGAGTCCCCTACCACCTTAATAAACCGTTCACTTTTAAAGTAAGTAAGGGTGCAAAGATCAGAATTCGATACAATCAAGTTCCAAACCTGACCCAGGATACCAATGGGAAAGTGACACACTCACAGCCAGACACCACAAACGAGAGCCAAGAGGTCAGCCTCTTCCCAGCAGGTGACCACAAGGCACATATAAACAGACGCGCACAAAGGCATAGCAAACACAAGACAGAAAAAACATAAAAGATCCACAAAAGAAGTACCGCCTTGGAACAGTCAGTAAACTATTTTACCGGAGGGCTTAAACCGGTTTAACGGTGCACCAACCTCACCCTTAGTTCAGATGTGGATCAAGACACATAGATGTTTGGTTTGCATGAAAGACCCCTAACTTGCCAATGCATCATCTCCTAGAACATATAAATCAAGATAAAAAAAAAGAGATAAAGCAAAGATAAGGACTCAACAGTAAATAAAACTGAATACAAAGTTTACTTTGCTTTAGCAAATTAGAAGTTGTACTGAGTTGATAGGATCATCAGTTTCAATTAAATATTGTAGGCAATGTTAGAAATATACCTTAATCAAATGTTAAAGCTAGAGTGAAGTAAAGTATCACCTTCTGACTATGATATACAAAACTAGATGTTAGAAAGCAATTTGCATTAGAGCCACTCTCTTTTAACAATAACATATCACAGACAAAATGTTGCCTTGTATTTTATGTAACATACGAGTATACAACGTTTTTCTGCATACATCTTTAAACGCTTGATGCTATCGGGACTCCCAGCAAATATATCTCGCTACGAGTGAGTATGACAAGGAAATGCCACAATCACAGGCTGCAGAGCCGTTACATGGCACTATGAGGAATAGACACAGAACAGCGACAACCACTACATAATTAAAGTGAAGAAACCAGCCCTCTCGATTGTTAAATAAGAAAGTTCACCAGGAACCAAATTACAAAACAAGAGCCCAATACAAAAAATTGCAATCAATGGGAGCAACAACAATTAAAGTTTCTACCATCCACACAACATTTCAGTGGTCCATAGATGTTTTAACTTTAATGACCCAGATTCGGTAACTTATGTTATTTAGTATTTATGCATAACATGAACACGTGTGAACGCGGTCGTCATAAATCTTTGGTGGCTTTTATATAGCTGATTAGATTTTTTTCAATTAAAGGAAAACAATAATGCAAACTCTAAATATGTATCCTCGCGGTGCCATGGATTTGTCTGCAGTTTGTGATTGTGTTATTTCCTGATCACACTCACTTTCTATTTTGGCAGGTCAAGCTAAATTGTATTTTAGAAATAGTAAAGACAAAATATATAATCTTGATATATTTATGCAGTTATATATGTTACTTTAGCAAGCTTGATTGAAAAAGGGAACGTAGTCTAGTTAAGACGTTCCATCAGACCTTTCATATTCCAAGTTTAGTTTAAACATATTTTATTTCTATTCATGACATACATACATAAATATTAACACATTACAAAAAGGATTAGAACGGAAGCTAACTGCTTATCTAGTTCTTCTCCTAACCAAGTTTATAAATTTTATATAACAAAAAGTGAGGAGTATAATCAGGAGATACCAAAATAACACACTGCAGACCAACCCAAGGCACCGAGAGGAAGAGCCACAAAATATTTACAGTAACAAGACATCTGTAAGGCAATTAAAGCTTAGCAACCTGCTTTCTCTTCCTCCTCAAGATAATTGCAAAACTAGAATGGAAACAAAGTAATACGTAACAAAACCAAGACAAACACATAACCTCATCAACAATGTGAAGTTCATTTAACAATATTTATATTTTCAAAGCAAGCCTATAATGAATCTTCATAATTTTGCAACCGTTCATAGCCTCATGAACGACACAAAAATTGATTGACAGCTGCCAAGCTCACTTGCTCGGGCAATTCGCTTCGAACATAGAATTCATTTGCCAGATTTGACACTGGTGTTGTGATTGGTACGAGCTAGACCTGAGTTGCACGTGCAAACAAGCTTCGTGTTTGCTCCATTGGCTGTCCGTGTTCACACTGGCTGTTCCGCTTTTCCGTTTTGCACTTGAATAAAACCGTTAATACGATTGAATATTAAATACAAAATTGTTTTATCTCCTAAATTATAAATGGTTTCTATAAATTAGTTATTTATAATAAAATGTAAATGTAAGCAATAAATTCATTTTATGGAATGTTCATGGAATCATGAATACTTCGAGTCTCTTGCAAATTTAACGTGAAGCTCTTTGGGCTTCACTTACTTTGTAAGAGACCCGAGGCTTCACTTACTTTGCAAGAGACCCGAAGTTTTCATGATTCCATGAACCTTCCAAAAATCGAATTCATTTCTTAAATAAATGAACAACCAAATAACCACCAGCATAGAACGGACAGCAGCCTAAGCTTTAACGCATTTTACTGACGCCAAAAGTTCGCCCTAGGTTCTGCTGCTGTTAAAACACAAAATTGTTTATCTCGATGAAAACAGCTGGAAAAGCGAGCAATGTTTTGCTGTTGTTTTGTTTAGCTAAGACCTGTACCATTTCGCAAAATGAAAATGTACACCCATATACATGTAGTCTCCTAATCAGTACTGATTACCTTTTTTGAAAAAAAAAAATGATAACTCGATGCCTACCAAACAGAGCTATATTTTTAAATGCAATAAACTACCCAATGATGTATGTTTTAAGGAATTAAGCAATATTTGTTTGTCTTTAACTTCGGTATATACGTGACCTATTGAAAAGCGGACAAAAAATTATATTTTACACTGAAATGTTGTAAAGTATTACTCTTGAGTGTGGTGATATCAAAACAACGATCATTACGTGTTTAAAAGCTAACAGAAGTTATTGCATGCTAAATTTAACAAAAATAAAAGGCTCTCCCCTTAAATGTTTTATCCATGATCATCGAGTATAACAGCTTATAACTGACAAAGTGATCAATTTTAGAACGTACTTGTTTGCAGTTTTGAAATGATCAGTAAATTAATTTTTAAAACATGTACTAAAATACATGTTGAAAATTGTATCAAATAAAACTATCTAATAGAATATTATTGCTTTTATTTGGTATTGTTAAAAATGTTACGTAAATGACATTATAATGTACTCAAATATTTTTTACAAACATCAATATATGTAGATAATAACATTTGAACCTAAACAGATCTAATTACATATTTTTAGTTTTAAGAAAATTAGGGTAGCGCAACTAACACGCTGTTACACATATGTTCGCAAGACTTAAATGGAGTGTAAGATCAGGTTTGATACCAGCTTAACTATGTACTAAACTATAAAACAAGTGACCATTCTGCTAAACAGAGTTAATACCTAAATGCCTGTTTGGTAATTTTTGAACCCTGGGTCCTCTATTATTGTGTTTGACCGTTTATAATTCTTCCAAATAGCCTAATTTGAATATGCTGTGTTTTCGTCAGAGCAGTTTAAGTGTATATGATAACCTGCCATTCATGTAACTGAAGAAAAATAGTGTTGGCGTTCCTGTTATCCAGTGTCATTCTTGTTACCAGTCAGCTTTTGCTCAGTATATAAACTAATACAATATTATGTTGTATTTATTTACCAAATTGAAAGCTGGTGGCTAGAGCTACCTATTGCAGAAAATGAAGATTCTCATCCTGTAATTTCTCAAAATAAACTTCATGATATTTGTCTTAAAACATGATGGTTCAGTAGAATAACAAGTTATTGATTATATTATTTAGAACAAATTTATTTTCCTCCTAACTAGTTTGTAAATTTTGAGGTCCATAAAGGAGCTTTTTAGTAAATGTATGAAAAGGGAAAATACTTATGGCAATTATTTTATTTACACGTAAATCAGAATTCTTGTGTGGTAACAGGGATGATATTTTAAAACAAGACAACCATCAAAATAAGTTGACTACATGTTTATTTATGCAAAGTCTCTTGTCTAAATGAAATGTTTATCGTTGTTAATTATTCTGAGTTGAGATTTCAATAAAAGCAAATCAAATTTAGTTGTGTAAATGTTTGCAAAAAATAGCCCCAAATCCTTCATTTTTTGTAGATTGACTCGTTAACAAGGTAACATGAAAACTATTTTAAGATCTGACAAAACGTGTAATTGCTTTGGCAATGGAACCAGTAAAAATACTGTACCAAATGCAAATATACAGATCAAGTAATATCTCAAAAAGAATACCAGAGACACAAAGGGCAGAAGATCGCTGATTTGTGTTATATAATATGATTCTCCATGCTTCATTTTAGACTGATGTAAACTCATCATAAACGATGTGAGAATCTACGAGAGTGATTTACTTACCATCAGAAACAGAGGAAGTATTAACACCAAGGTATTAACCTTTCCTACCCTAAACTTCTGAGGTGAACTCTTCCACTTAAGATTGTAGAATAGTCCATTGTGTTAAAATGGGGTGTAAGACAGATCCTAAAATTTGCCATTTTCAGAGGGAAAACTGAAACTGCAAATATGGACGCTCTTCATAACAGCATCTCTATTTTGTCTTTGTTTATGAATATAGATATCACCAACTTCATCTACTTGTTTGCTGATTGTTTTAATTTCTAATAGAAAAATGATTTTTGGAATTAAAATTTACCATTTTTTTTTATCAATTGTTTGAAAACCTTAAAGATGGGTTTTCTCAGGTTGATGCCCATAATAAAATTAAAATTTATTGTGCTTAACTTAACCTTTGTTTATTTCAGATTATTGATGCTTACTTTTATTTACTTCAAGAGCGAAGTAATGGTACAGTGTTAACTGTGACGTCCATGTTCAAATTCTTAAAGAACCCTGTTTTTCCCAAGGGTTCTAACTCTTCAAGCGTAGAATTCATATTTATACCACTGAGAATATCCGGACATTGGTGCCTTATTGTAAGTTGATGAATAAGAAATATATTTGTTTTCTATATCAACTATCAATTGCTCATTTTGATGGAGTATTTTACGTACCCCCATTGCAACCCAGTTTATGGGAACAGTGCCCTAACCACCAAATCATATATCTAACAACCTTAACAATTTTAAAGTGCCTCTTCAAAAGTAACATAACAACATTGTTTTTTTCAAGTATCTTAACAATGCTTTCGAGCATTCAACATGCTTTGGCAAAATTAAATACTTATAATTTGATGTTATGAATAATATAAACTAATTTGCACAAAATGAACACCGTATACATGAACAACCTTGTCTTATGCTATTCTGATTACTCTGACAGACTGCATTATTTGCAGTGCATGCATATGAAAAACTATAAAAAGGAAAATACTGCATCTAATGACAGAGTTAGTGTAGGGGCCAAACTGAGATATATGGGCTATTTTGCGAGTTTGTTGCACCCCCAGGTAGAAAAAGTTGGCTACTATTTTCAGTCAGGGACATGTCTGAGAGCCTTAGAAAGCCTTGTTTTACTAAGTTTTCTGTGGTTAATTTTCTATAAATGGCCTGTAATCAACGTTACCCCCACAAACATCGAAAATAGCAGTACACAAACTACCAGTCTAATAATATATTTTACAGTAGTATCAATGAATGTATTTGAGGTTTAAATATTTGATCTAGTCATAAACATTAATTGCAGACATCTGTGAGATGTTTTACCGTTCATCAGCGTTACATATGTTACATTTTATACGAAATTGCGGAAAATGACCTTATAGATTGCATATAATAATGAACCATGTTCCCAAGCCACAGGATGAGAAACTTGGTTACTATTTTCAGTCTGGGACATGTCTTTGGGCTATAGAAACTCATATTTTAGTAAGTTTTTGTACGGTTAGTTTTCTGTAAGTGAACTGTAATCAATGCTACCCTAGTTTTGAAAATAGCAGTATACAAAATACAAGACTGGTAGGATAGTTTACAATAGTATTAATGGAATTATTTGAGTTTTTCATGTTTTAGCTAGACATAAACATCAATTGCAGACATCTATAATACGCATTTCTGCTCGTCAGAGTCACTTACGTTACATTGTTTTACAAAGTTGCAGATAATATCTGTATAGATTGCATATTATAATAAACAAAGTTCCCAACCTTAAATATGCGATAAAGATCCCTATCTAATGATGAAATTCCATTATTCCAGATATAAATCTATTATAATTTGTAATTGAAGATAATTTGTAGTAAAATAAATTTTAAAATATACTTATAAGCATTATCATTTCTGCTGGCATACATATTCTCTATTTCAACCATATACATTGCATTGGAATTGACAGTGTCTTCTTTCATCTCTGTCTTAATGAATGAAATAACAGCATTAAAAACAAGTTTTACTACCATGGGCATTTAATTTCTGTCAATATATAAATAAAGTAACGTAAGTAACAACGATGGTGTTTTGCTTAAATAGATATGCTAAATTTGTGGAGAGTAGACTCATATTTTTACCTAAGCCTGATGGCACGCAGAGTCTACTCTCCACATATTTTAATAACGTCATTAATAGACAAATTATTTAAAATAAACATTAATCTAAGAGAGTTTTGTAATTTTGTTTGATCCTGTTACTTTGATACATGTATGGTAATTTGCAGATTTTATCAATAGTTCATAGCAATAAACATGATATTTGTTTAATGATTCAAATATTGGACCTAATATACCGTACTTCAATAAATAAAGTTAAATAGAAATGCAATATTCCCTGCATCCAGTGGAATGGCACGAGGATAGTGTGGGTGTCTTCCAGAGCAGGGGCTTTCTGTCGACTTTACACAGAGCTTAAAACTAATAAAGTTCCAGCCGAGCCTTCTTTGAATGGGTTACAAATTGGTCAAAATTTAATGATTCACTGTTTTACAAGATATTAACCTTTTACAATGTATGCATATATTTGTCAAGCCCATAACAGATGAAACAGCACACTGTCATTATTTTAGCTTAAATATGTTTTCCTGCGAAAACTTGCTCCTTTTTGCCAGTAGAAGTATTTTATCATGCCTGAAAAAACTATGTTTGCTATAAAGTGACAATGACCATTAAATGTCACAATCACAGACTGTAGATCAAACAAGGGTACTGTGAGGAAGAAACACAGAACACTTTAGGTCTTGGCTGCATTTTATTATAATCTTAAATTCCTCTATCGTTTTTACTAATACAAATATGATATCAAAGTACTTAGCACGGTTTATACCAAAATGTACCTGATGCTTTGTAGATCTAGCATTTATCTATTTTCTTTTATGCTTAATACATTGATTTTCACTCATGACAATTACATTTTGAAAAAAAAAATAAATGTATCCCTAGGCCTATCACAATTGCAATCGTCTATTCTCTTGTTGAACACGATTTTATTATATCATATTGTAAAATGCGTATTATCTTATTATATTATACAGCAATTTCGAAATAAATTATTTTGTTTGTTAACCAAGCAAGTGTGAGATAAAGCAGCCTGAGCGATACGCATAGACTTAAAATCATAATACGTTGTAACTTTAATTACAAAGCTATTTTAATGTTACCATTAATTGCACATGTTCTGTCTGTTAGTGACGCTTTATTTTAAAGTCCATTTTGAGGAGTTTTTCTAAAGCTTTAATCATAAACATGACTTAATGTAATTAAGCAACATGGTTTGAATTTCTTAAACTCACATATTAAATTGTCGAATGAGCGTCTGTTGAAAAAGTAGTGCCACCACTCAAGGGCAGCTGTTAGCTTTCTTACATTATTCACAAGGAAGTTCTTTTTTCTTTCTTTTTGCACCTTAAGGTCTTGTTGAGCTATTTGTAACACTGATACATGTTAACACACGAGGAGGAAGAGAATTATGATCAGTTTGTTGGTTTGATTTGATTTGATTTCTAAATTCCAAGTTGGACTTAAATCTCTCTTGCGCCAAGGACTTTCAGAACCTGATTTCTATGGTGACTTGGTGTATAAGTTGAAGAAGATTGTTGGCTCTAATAATTTTTCAGCGCAGTTCATTAAAATAATTTCCCATTATAAAAAGATTGGCTATAACATTAATGTATTGCAACAGACTGCATGCTTGGTAGTCAACCCAATCACAGTTGGCAACTTTGCTTTCCTCTTTTATTGCACGCCGGTGGGTCGGACTTCAGACTCTATGATGGTTCCGACTTAAAGACTTATCTATTGATGAGATGGTAGGGGCCTGATGCTTTGGCTGTTTGTCGGGCCCACCGGGGTTTACCTGTTGGATTTCTTTTGCTCCGGTATTCAGTTTAATTTACTGTTGAGTCCTTATCCTTGCTTTATCTCCTTGTTATATCTTGATTTATATGTTTTAGGAGATGATGCATTGATGAGTTAGGGGTCTTTCATGCAAACCAAATATCTATGTGTCTTGATCCACATCTGAATTAAGGGTGAGGTTGGCGCCGTTAAACCGGTTTAAGCCCTCCAGTAAAAGTATTTTTACTGACCATTCCAAGGCGGTGTTTCTTTTGTGGATCATTTTTTGTTAGTTATGTTTCATGCTAGTGAGTGTTGTGCTGTGATGTATGTTCCTTTTAGCCTTGTGGTCACCTGCTGGGAAAGAGCTGACCTCTTGGCTGCCGTGTTTGTTGTGTTTTGTCACTTTCCCAAATGAGTCCTGGTCCACATCAGAATTAAGGGTGAGGTTGGCGCCTTAAAACTGGTTTAAGCCCTCCAGTAAAATATTTTACTGACCGTTCCAAGGCGGTACTTTTTTTGTGGATCTTTTATGTTTTTGTTCTGTCTTGTGTTTGCTATGTTTTGTGCGCGTCTGTTTCTATGTGCTTCGTGGTCACCTGCTGGGAAAGGGCTGACCTCTTGGCTCTTGTTTGTGGTGTATTCTGTGAGTTTGTCACTTTCCCATTGGTATCCTGGGTCAGGTGTGGTACTTGATTGTATCGTTTCCTGATCTTTGCAACCTTACTTACTTTCAAAGATTTACTGAATTAGCCTTATTGTATGCAAAACCATCAAAAAGTGTGAGCAATACTGCAAACAACAGCTCATAAACATAATTTTAGTCATAAACTGACTCATTCTTGCACCCATATCCATGTATATATTTGCTTATACTAACATGATTCTAACATTGTTTAATGGCTGTTTCTGGTTAAAAGAAAGTTTTTCAGTTTTATTTAAAGTGTAATGCCATTAAAAGATTACAATTTATAAGCATGTTACAAGTTACAAGTGCAAGCTTATAATGTATATTGCACTGGTTTATACATGTAGTAGATAACTTTAATGTAAAGTCCAACCTTATATACAACAAATCCCTGTTTCAGCAAACTAATATGGTTAAAACACAGATGCATGTTTTATATGTAAGGACAGGCGAGTTTCCCACCTTAGGGATATTTTCTACATCAAGCAAATCAGACATTAAACCAATTGATTATGTTCATAATTATTTTATTAGATAAACATTTCGTGGTGTCATTTCTCCAAAATAAGATATGACCTCAGATAAACTGATGATAGACTGGGTGTACACTCAAGCTATTAGCTGCTGCAATATGGTGAATAACAGATTCTTGCAAAGCATGTTTATATATCAATGAATAACCTTCTTTTAAAAAAGCCTTAGTCGCCAAAAGGCCAACCAAGACACGCTTACCTAATAGGATATTTTTCAATAGTATCAATGAACTAATTTTAGCTTTACTTGTTTGAGCTATGCATAAACATCAATTGCAGGCATCTGCGAGATATGTTTCTGCTCGTCAGCATTACTTATGTTGCGTTGTATACTTAATTGCAAATAATGACTTTATAGATTGCATTTTAGATCAAAACATGTTCCTCAACCTTAAATTTATAATGTAGATATCTATTCTAATGGCAAATTTCCATTTTTACATATTTGAAGCTGTTAATTACTTGTAACTGTAGTGAAAATAATGTATAAATATGCTTATTAGCATGTAATTTGTACTGGCTTACACATTTTTATCCTCATTTATTAGGTAACGTATGTACAGACCTATTATGAAACTTTGACAAAAGGAAACGTAGTAAAACAGACCAAAGGAAATGTAGTAAAACATTCAGTCCAATATTTGCATTATGAAGTAAATAGTCTACATATTGACATGTACCGTTGATTAAAAACCTGTAAACTGTCATATCAAAGTAAATAAAATCAATCAAAATTACAAAACTCTCTTAAATAAGTGTTTATTTAGAATAATTTGTCCATAATTGAAAATATTTAAATAATATGTGGAGAGAAGACTCAATTATATTCTGAGCCTGGCTTGTTGTCAGGCCCAGGAAAAGTTTGAGTTTACTTTCCAAACTTTTTAAATTAGTATTTTTATCCATTTATGCATGGGACACTGTTGTTACCTACGTAACCTTATATATATTAACAGCAACAAACTATCCTTCGTAGTTGAATTTGTTTATAGTTCTCATTTCGTTTAATTGTGAAAGTGGTGAAGAAGACATTGTACATTCCAATGCAATGTCAATTGTCAGATAGAAAATCTCTACGCCAATATTAGAAGTGTCATTCTCATAATCATACTTAAATATTTATCAACCTCTATTGCCAGGTACAAGTTGTAAAAGCCTAAAATATGTGAAAATGGAAATTCATCATTAGAATAGAGGTCTTTAATGCACATTTAAGGTTGGGGGAAATGGTCTATTCTAATATGCAATCTATAAAGTCATCATCTGCAATTTTGAAAAAATGTAACATTAGTAACTCTGACAAGCAGAATTACATCTCACACATGTATGCAATTGATGTTTATGACTAGCTTAACCATGTAAAGCTCAAATAGTTTCATTTATACTTTTGAAAAATATCATATTAGTCTTGTATTTTGTGTACTGCTATTTTCAATGTTAGTAGGGTAACATTAATTACAGGCCATTTACAGAAAAAATGACCTATGAAAACATAGTAAAACATTAGTTACGAATATCCAAAGACATGTCCCAGACTGAAAATAGTAACCAAGTATCTCTTCCTGTGGCTTGGGAACATGGTTAATTCTTATAAGCAATCTATAGAGTCATTATCTGCAATTTTGATTAAAAAGTAACATACGTAACGTTGACGAGCTGCAATACATCTCATAGATGTCTGCAATTGATGTTTATGACTATGTTAAACATTTTAATCTCAAATAAATTCATTGATACTATTATAAAATATATTATTAGTCTTGTATTTTCTGTACTCAGACTGCTATTTTCAATGTCTGTGGGGTAACGGTGATTACAGACCATTTACAGAAAAATTGACCAAAGAAAACTTATTACAACATGGGTTTCTAAGGCCCCAGACATGTCCCGACTGAAAATAGTAACCAACTTTGCCTTCCTGGGAGGTGCAACAAAACTAGTATAGTGGCCAAACTGAGATATATGGACTATTTGTGAGTTATCTCGTCGCTAAGGAAGAGAGAACTGCTTGCTTTATGTAATATATGTTCTTGCTGTCTAGTGGTTTTCTGTGTGCTGTTTCTGTTTCTCATGGTACCATAAACTGTTCTGCACTGTGGGATTTTTGCATTTCTGTGTCATATTCACTTACTTAATTATATACACTTGTGCTACAACATTAAACACGCGTTTTGAAAACTTGGCGCAGCGATTAACAATGCTACTTCAAACCGAAAAAAGGCAAAATTGTTTCCAGACTATCTCTAGTGGATTTCTTGCTATTGGCCAATCAACTTAAAATGAGTATCTCGAATTCACAGTGACGTAGTTTGAGCAAAAATGCTAACTGTTAGGCTTGCTATGAGATATTCGAGTATATTTTTGTGAGAATGATGCATTGATAAGTTAGGGGTCTTTCATGCAAACCAAATATCTATGCGTTTTGATCCACATCTGAATTAAGGGTGAGGTTGGCGCCGATAAACCGGTTGAACCCCTACAGTAAAATATTTTACTGACCGTTCCAAGGCGGTACTTCTCTTGTGGATCTTTTATGTTTTTTCTGTCTTGCGTTTGCTATGCCTTTGTGCGCGTCTGTTTATATATGCTTTGTGGTCACCTGCTGGGAATGGGCTGACCTCTTGGCTCTCGTTTGTGGTGTCTTACTGTGAGTTTGTCACTTTCCCATTGGTATCCTGGGTCAGGTGTGGTACTTGATTGTATCGATTCCTGATTTTTGCAGCCTTACTTACTTTTATGTTAAACTAACTAAATAGTTGCGCTTTACATTGCTTTTGCTTAGACAATAACCACACACCAGGAAACTATACGTTGTTTGGATCCTGATGGTTCGACAGAGAGTACACAGAAAAAAGAAGACATTGATTTTATCAGGTAAATATAGAATCGTTAAGGAGTGCTAATGTATTATTTAATTTATTAATCAACTGGAGATGGGAGTGCAGTGGCTCGTGGTAGAGTGCTTGACTCGAGAGCAAGGGGCCGTGGGTTTGAGAGCCTCACCAGCGTCACTGCACTGTGGTCCTTGAGCAAGACACCTTTATCCTAGCTTAGTACTGGCTCAACCCAGGAAGACCCGTCCCTGTTTAACTGAAAGATTGTTGATGGGACGTAAAGAATCAAATCAAACAAACAAATAATTGACTGGAGGAAAAGAGATGAAATGCAAGGCTTGTGGAATACTTTATTGCTTTTTCACAACTAGGTTAATAAATTCAATTATACAAGAGCACGAATGTTAGATTCTTGTTATAATGTGTCATTATAACTACTTTGAAATATCATTTTGGCGTAAAATGCTAATGTTTTCAACATTGTTATTTCATCGCTACAGAACAGTGCTTAATACAACTACTACTGGAGTATAGCCCTTCAAATGGAACACTGTTTTTTTTGGCAATAACATTAAATCTAAATGGAAAATTTTAAATTTAATTCGAAAAATATATTTTAACCAAAAAACCCTAACCAAATTATTTTTTGAAGTTTGTATACGTTTTCATAAATGCTGGGATAGGATGGAATTTTAACATTCTTAATGTTTTATGCTAAATAACATTCCAAACCTGCCAAACCTCTTGACGCTGGCAGCTATAAACTGTTTTCTGTAGAATTTAGAAAATGCTTTAAGAAGTATTGATACTGGTAGCTTTGATTTAGTAACGTACATGTAGCAGTCATAAAATGGTTACTATTGTTGAAGAAACATATATTTGAACATACCCTTGCAAAACAAATAATTTGCAAAATGTATTCACCATAAGAAGCGGAGCGAGTAGCATCTCCATCCTAAATGGGAAATTAACTATTTCAAAATTTAAATCATCTCCTTTTGCCGTAAACTTTAATTAGATAAGAGTGTTTTCCATGATGATACATTGCATTAGTTAGATGGCCTCCATGCGAGCTGAACATTTCTTGTACTTCAACAACAGCAGAATCTAGGGCGAGGATTTGGTACCAGTAAAATGCATTTAAGCCCCCCGGTGGCTTAGGCTGCGGTCCGTTCTAAGGCGGTGGTTCTGTTGTTGTTGACTTTTTGTTTATTGTTACTCCCATTGTGGGAGTCTGTAATTGATCTATGTTTTGTTGTACGTTACTTTATGTCCATTCTAGTATTGCAATCATCTTGATGGGGAAGAGAGAGCTGATTGCTTTGCTTAATTTGTCTTCCTGGTGCCTGGTGATGGTTGAGCGGCTCTTCTTGCGGTGCCACGGGGTTGTCTGTACTTTGTGATTCTGGTATTTCCTTATCATACTCACTTACTAATTTAGATGAAACTATGCCACTAGATATGGACAAGGGGGACTTCAGTTAAAGAATTTGCGGAATTTAACTGTAGATATATCTAACTTACCATTTGTTAGTATCAAAGATAATCAATATTCAGTCTTCAGGGTTTCCATTAAAGTAGAACCAGAGCCAGTCTTCCCAGCCACAGAATTCAGCTAGAATATTGACACTTTCCATGAAGAAAACTAAACTACGAGGGTTGTCCCAAAAAGTCGTAGACTTTTCAAATAGCGAGAAAAGTTGACGCGTGAGCTTGTTTATATTTTGTAAAAATATTGAACTATCTATTTGTAACATTTTGAGTGTATTGATGACAACCGAAATCAAAAGGAATAATTTTTATGGTCATTCTATCATGGTAAGGTACGCATCAATGGCGCACGCAAAAAGAGAAAGAAATAAAATAGTATATTTCATTTTTGATAAGTGGTTGTATTGAAAATGATACCCGTTAGACATTCATATCTGAGGAAACATTATTAAATCGCGCGTATTGTCACAAAGTATCAAAACGATTGCATAATTAATGAACTGACGGCATACGATCAAAACAAGTAGGTGTGAGCTCGAGCAGTGAAAGAATGGCGACGTCTTACGTAAGGGCGGAGCAGCAGGCAGTAATACAGTTTTGTTTAGACTCCGGAATGACACCACTCGATACTTTAAACTAAGTTAAACAAGACGAATACAACCTGAATGTATCACAGGCTTTAGTATACTACTTATTTTTGAGATTTCGCGAGGGGAAAGCTGCAGACGAGCGAATGGGAAGACCGCCACTTAGAAATACTGGCGAAGGTACGAGAGTCGAATCAGTCGTCAGCAAAGACGGAAGACGAAAACTGCGCTACCTAGCTGAAAGGACAGGTTAATGGGACCCTATGATGCATATGTGTTAAAGTCAGACTTGAAAATTGCACAGACATCTGCAAGATGCATACCACATTTATTCACTGGAAGATGATTGCGCACACCACCATGCTAATAATAATTGTAAACTTTCTGACGTCCTTAGTAATTCAAATGGCGTGCGCCGGTGGGCCAGACCTATAGCTGGTAAAATGAATGCACGAACTTAATTATCAAATATTTTTCTTTCAAATTTTGCATGATAATGCAGAAGTTATGGAAGAGTTCACAAGTAAAATTGAATTGCAATACACTGTATAGTTCTCTTGTAACATAAAAAGTCTACGACTTTCTGGGACAACCCTCGTATTATACTTTGTAATGAGCGAATTACAAAGTCGCTAATCTGCTTGTGCAGGCTGGTGCGTCAATTTTATTTTGCGTGTATTAAAGTCTGATTTTCATTCGCCAAGGCCTTTAATTCAAATATTGGCACACACTTTATATACCTGAGATTATATTGTACTTGACAAATCAGCTTGTTCAAATTGTTGACTTAAGCATTTCCTTCATGAATATTCATGCTAAGATCCATCAATTATGAATAATCATATAAATACAATTTTACGTTTGGACATAGATAGAACAAAGAAATTGCTTATCAGATCCATTTGTGTATTATCATAATTATCTAATCCTTTTTCCATAAGTAAACAGAGTAGACACTGTTCAGACAGTTCTATAAGAGCTGCCTTATCTAGGTCTGCTATGTTTGCAAAAGAGGTAAAACGCGTCTCTATGAGGTAAAAGGTTAAATCAACTACAGATTATCAGAAACCAAATGCTTCAAATGGAATAAAAACGAGAATATAGATTAGTTTAATTTATTGAATATCTAACATGTTTTGAAAAGATCCGAGAAGAAAACACCTTTATAGCTAATTTCATACCGAGTTTTCCCAATACATTCCGATTTGCTCCGAGCCCTCACGAATAGAAAAATATCTAGCCAACCAAACAAAACCTCCCAACAACGTGACGTATATTTAAATAAGCATTGCAGATAGTGAAAATGTGCGAATGTATGTAGTTTTCGGTCATATTAGGATTTTCTATCGCTAGATTGACTTGAAAGCTCGATGCCACATTACCAATGATGTTTTAACGAGATTTTGAGTCATTCTTCAAATAGTGAAATGTTTACATAAACACTGACTCAGTCAGTGACACCGGTACTATGACGTACTCAATACTGACGTCAGTGGGGTAAACAACAACGGATGCTGTTTGAAAAACATAAAATTGGTTTTCCAGGTAACAATAAACATACAAAGCGGCGCTTAGTGGGCCCTTACAGCTAATGCTCACTTCGTATGCAATATGAACAAGCCTGTTTGCTCACAAAACAGAATTTCTTCAGGTGTTTTGATGCAGGCCAGGAGCACATGGCTACACGGTCTCGTGGTAATGGAACAAATTTCGGTTGGCTAAAAAGTCATGTGATATAAGTACATGTGACTTGAGTCCCGATGGAAATCCTGAAAAGTACGGAAGGCCTATGAAATCAGCTATTGAACTTCAACTTTGATGCGTAAAACATTAAGCGAGACGAACCGTTTCTAATGATCAGACTTCAAACTTCTCTAGCATAGCAATATAGTTGGTTTGATTACTTTTCAGACGCATTTATCATGAACAGTTCGGTATCGACCTTCAAGTGAGAGAAAATGATGATGAGGTAAGGTACAATGTATATCGGCCAATATGGGCCTACACACACACACACACACACACACACACACACACACACACACACACACACACACACACACACACACACACACACACACTTCTTCTACTCCAAGAATAAATTGATGTATTCATTTGCAACGTCTCTATAAACGGTAATCAAAAATTCAATTTTAAAAAGTTTTGGAACAACTGTATTTTGTTTATAACATTGTATATCTGAGCTGCGACATGAGATTTCCAACAACTTGAAGGCGGTATGTTCGACCAGCAAGGGCGCAGACCAGCCTGCACATACGCACAGTCTGATCAGAGCCTTTGCTAGCCGCTTGATCTTTATATGACTGTTAAGCTAACAGTCCTTCATTTGAAGTTTCTAAGCTTAGAAGGAGGCTGCACAGGTTTGTCTGAGTATATTCATGTCAACATACCACAATGTTTGAAATCTCACGTCGTGCTTCAATATTAAAATCGGGAAACTATTCATAAAATATTATTTCTTAAGTTTCTGTATTATGTATCATTATCTATGAAATCTTCGATATTTTTATAAACTGGAATTAAATGGACACATGGAAATGACCAAAGTCTATGCAAATGTCAAATTTGTGAAAACCCTAGGACATGTTACAAGATCACGGAAGGCATGGTTGACCTACCAACTTCACTATACCTTACTCAAGCTTACTCGTACAAGATCAAGCCATACGTAGAAAATCTCATCAAGAACTGATGCTTATAGAGTATAGTTTTTTCCCTCCCACCATCCTTATTTGGAATTCTTTGTCAGCTGAGGCTCTTGACTTGGTATCTTTCAGGCGGGAGCTTTCCACAGTAACATTCTAAGGTTGTGAGTAAACCCTAATGATGGCTGGAGCTATGCCTAAAGGGCTTCCATACCCAGGGGCCGCTTCGGTAGCCGGTTTGGTTCAACTTGAAGATGTCAAAGCAGACTGGAAACTTTCTCTAGACAGACAGACACAGACAGACACAGACAGACACAGACAGACAGGCAGAAAGACAGACAGACAGACAGACAGATAGATAGATAGATAGATAGATAGATAGATAGATAGATAGATAGATAGATAGGCAGGCAGGCAGGCAGGCAGCCAGCCAGCCAGACAGACAGACAGACAGACAGACAGACAGACAGATAGATAGATAGATAAATAGATAGATAGATAGATAGATGGATAGATAGATAGATAGATAGATAGATAGATAGATAGATAGGGAAAAACAAAAATAGTTCTGATGTAAATCACCCTTTGCTGTTTTTCATCTATTGACCTGTTGCATAGAGCTCCTTTAAATTGAAAAACCTGGTTTAAAAACTGATGAGAGTGCAACTTTCAGAAGAGACATTTGAACCAGAAGCAAAAACGCATGAAAATGAATGCAAACATACAATTAACCATTTATGCCAAGCGTCCCTTGATCAAATTGTTCATACTTATACATTTTAACATTGTTTAGACACTGGTTTGGGAAACGATTTATTTCACGACCATTTGGAGTGCACTATAATCATTGTGTGAGTCCATCCCTCCGTAACAAAATGGTATATTTTATTCAAATTTCGAATATGTATGCGTGTCAACATTATCTAACCACTAGCATGCGTAATAGCCTTTTTCGATGAACGAGGCTTTGCAGAGAGTGAGTCCATCTGTACGCCCAGCCGTCCATTAGCATTTAGTGAACATGGTCATAAAAGTAAGAAAGACGGCAAAGATCAGGAATCGATACATTAAGTACCACACCTGACCCAAAATACCTTATGGGAAAGTAACAAAAACACAATAAATCATCACTAACAAGAGGCAAGAGGTCAGTCCTTTCCCAGCAGGTGACCTCAAGGCAGCAATGAAGAGGCGAAAAAAGCATGACAAACATAAGACATAAATAACACAAATGTTACACAAAAGAAGTACCGCCTTTGAACGGTCAGTAAAATATTATGTTGGTGCGCGTAAACCAGTTTTACAGCGCCAACCTCGTCCTTAATTCTGACGACGACCAGGACACGTTTGGGAAAGTGACAAAACACAAGAAAACACAACACACACATAACTCTTGAACAACAGTGTATATTCTAAACAAATATTGCATACGTGTGCATGTCAATATTGTCTAACCACTGACATGCATAAAAGGCTTTTTCAATAGATGAGGGTTTACTGAGCATCAGTTTGGTCCGTTATGGTCCATTAGTGATAATGCTCATAATTATTGAACCACACGGTATGTGTTGATCAAACTTTGCATACTTATACATTTAAAGATTGTCTGGGCATGGACTTACAATGCCTTTTTAAAGTTAAGGAAGACTTAAGTTAAGTAGTGATTTTTCATTATGCGAAAAAATACGCTTCAAACTGATTTAAATAAAAAAAAGTTTCATTTTTTTCGGTAGATCACAATGGTATATTAATCACAAGTACAGCATTGATCCAGGCAATTTATTCAGCATTTAATATAGCATGTTGAAATATCAATACATAACTTAAGTCTCCCTTAACTTTAAGGAGGCATTGTAATTCGGGGCCCTGGTATGCTGGTGCATACTTTATGAAAAACTTAATAACTTCTCAACAAATAGGCACATAAATTGACTTATAACCTTGTCTTACTGCCCCCAGGATTCAACGCCTGACATAATCAAAATAAAGCCCCTATGGCCCAACACTAGGTGCCAGTGGAGTATTTTCGATTTCCCATCAACACTTTTTCAAAAGTTAAAATAAGTTTTACCCTCCACAATTTGTATGGAAACCGAAAGTTACCTGCATGAAACCAGCCCTATCACTCACTTTTAGTCTGTAGATAAATATCAAACAATATTTAACAACGTGACATATTTATCAAAAGGAGACACTTAAATAACCAACTACCGACGTTGCAAACTCTCTTGGCAAACTGGTCAATTTTGGTGCACATAGAAAACAGCTGACAACTCCAGCCAACGCAATTTCCTTCACCTCAAGCAGGGCTGTATGATATTACCTTAGTTTCACATATCATCCTAACTTGTAGAAATACCCATCCTTCCAGTTTCTTAAGATGAACTTTGCTCATATATCAGGTGCTATAAGAACTTAAAAATCACGTGGTCCGGTCCATTTTGTCTTTCAGAGCTCTAAGTTTCCAGAAAACAAGTTTGACAGTGGTCTTCTAACCATGATGTTTGCCAATGCTTTACTAGAAAGAAAGTCACTTTCATTAAAACAGGTATTCTCATATTATTTGATGTAATTAGCGCCCCTACTCATTTTAGCTAGTATGTGCACAAATTACTGGTTAACCGCTCGTTCAAGCCTGCCCAGGAAAAAGTGTGTGTTTAGGTGAACTGACCGTCCCGCAATGACCATAGCTGTTGACTTGGGACGTAAAGCAAACAAACAAACAAACAAACATTTTAGCTCTTTAGCTCATCTTTTGCAATTGGTCTTTGTCTGATGTGATTATGTAAAAGAACTTTCTTTAATCCATATAAGTAAGTAAGGGTGCAAAGATCAGGAATCGATACAATCAAGTACCACACCTGACCCAGGATACCAATGGGAAAGTGACAAACTCACAGTTAGACACCACAAACGAGAGCCAAAAGGTCAGCCCTTTCCCATCAGGTGACCACAAAGCACATATAAACAGACGCGCATAAAGCCATAGCAAACACAAGACAGAACAAAAACATAAAAGATCCACAAAAGAAGTACCACCTTGGAACGGTCAGTGAAATATATTACTGGAGGGCTTAAACCGGTTTAAGCCTAGCGTCCTTTTTGTGGAACATAAGCAAGCATAATGCGGCGTCTTACCAGGGTCTCCAATGTTTGCTTACAAAATGTTCTATTAAAATTTGAATAAAAATGAAAAATCCAACCCAACAACTCCTAAAACGGAATTGGACATGTACAATTGATAGAAGTGTGAAATCTCATTTGGTTAAAATAGGTTAAGCGACATCTCCTGGACCTATACTTCAAATTAAAAAATTTCTTACGTTTATAACCATTATGTCCTCTACTAAAGAATTGCACAAATGGTCCCACTTTATCGAACGAAATGGCATGCAGAGTTAAAAATGTAAATATCTTTAAATGACATATCCAGAGCCACTGGCCTAAATTACACGACCTGCAGGTGTGCATTATAATCACTGTGTGAGTTCGTCTGTCTGTCTGTCTGTTCATACGTTCGTTAGCAGTTAGTGAAAATGTTTAAACAGTGAACCATGTGGTATTTTTGAGCTTGTATCATGGTCTAGATTTTCCTGTGATCTTGTGATTCAATATATCAATAAACAATGACCCAGATTTCTAAGTGGAGTAGGCGGAGCTTAAATATCCATTCAGTTGTACTGAGTATAAATCTAATGCTCTCACTGGATGAGGCTTTTGCTAGCGCATGCGGTCAGATATCATTTGTGGCCATGATTCATCGTGTTACCAGAGGTTTTCAAGTGAACAATGTTAACCCTTTAAATATCTAAAATGACATTTGCTCAATTCTCCTGATGCTGTATATTTGGCAACATAATTGACTAACACTGCAATTGTAGAGACAAACATTGTTGATCCAGACCAACAGCAGTCTATTCTTTGTCTTTACTGTTTGACTCAGAGGCTTTTCAAACATTTCAGCAGACGATAAAATGATATTTTGGAGAGCATTTTAAGTATTAACTTATCAGGAGGACAGGAGGTTGGCTGAAACAATTAAACCTGTCAGGCTTGGTTAATATCACTAATAAGGTGGATTCATGAAATGAGAGGAAATTTAAATACTTAAATCTGGTTGGACAATGATACAAAACATTTAGAAAATGCTTTTACTCGTAATTTTTTTTAAACTGACTCGGGGCTACGCCCCCTCACCAGTTTATAAAAAAAATACTTGTACAAGAGTTTTCTAAATATAACATGTTTTATATACGTATGCATGTCAACATAGTCTAACCACTGGCATGTGTAACAGTCATTTTCGGTAGACAAGGCTTTGCTGAGCATCAGTGCTGCTGGTTGTGGTCAAGAAGTAAAATTGCCGATACCTCTTGAACCATTGGATCAAAACTTGCATACTTATTTATGTTAACATTGTCCAGCATGTGAGCTGCACAGTGGCTCAGTGGGAGAGTGCTTGACTAGAGACTGAGAGGTTAGTTGTTGGAGCCTCATCAGAGGCACTGTGATGTGTCCTTGAGCAAAACACTTTATTCTCCTCTTAGTACTGGTTCAACAAAGTAAGACCCATCCTGACATGACTGGAAACTGTCGACTGGGTAGAACAGAATACAATAAAACATAATCCAGCGACTGCTATGCAAAGCAAAATGGTGACGATGCTTTGAGTATAATTTCTGCCAGTTGAGGTATTTTAGTTAAATGCTCATCATTCTTAAACAGCATGGTATATTTTGATAGCTTTGCATACATATAATGTTAACATTGTTTAGACACTGGTATACAAAAACGGTAACGAGGCTTTGCCAAGCATCAGTCTGGCTGGTCGTAGTTAGTTAGTAAAAATGCTGATAACTCTTTAGCCACATGATACATTTTGATCAAATTGTGCTTACTCATATAAATACGCTTCAACATTGTCTGGCCACTGGTATGCCAAACGGACATGAAGCTTTGCCGATAGATTCGCCTGCCGCCCCCGCCTCCCCCAAATTAATTCTAAAACAGCCATAACTGCTACAGATTGTTTAACTATATACTCGCCAAACCTCTCAACCATGCCTGTATAGCATGTATTAATTTAAAGTCTAAACAGGATTGCACAACCCAAAGGTGTATACTAAATGTTTAGACATCAGAAGTGCCACATAAATTTACTTTAAGTCTGACAGTGACTGTGCTGTATAATACTACATTTGAGAATATTTACCAGTGAGATGATCACTTATACACATAGGAGGATATGTACATGCAATTGATGCCTTGGATAGTGGATGAACTCATATTTCCATATAAAAACAATTGAGTTGTTGTTGTTTTACTAAAAGACAGAACTTGTAATCGACCTCACATTTGATGGATAACTCAGAACGCATTCAGCCTTAGAAACCATGAAGACTATGCAAATGTATCAACGAAATTGCATCATAGGAATAAAAACACATATTGGAAAAGATAAGATTCTGTAATGTCTATTTTCCCTTCTCAACAGTCATGCTTCACAGTGTCGCAACAAGAAAGAAAACTCATATAGATCTCAGGCAAAATATATAACCTCAACTGCAATTGATCACCAATGATGTTCGCCCTTTCTTCAGTCTCGGTGCACTAAGAGCGTTACAAAATGATTTTAACTTTAACATTTTTGCTTCATTCTCTACGGATCGTGCACACCATGGTAAGTTGATTCTAAATTATTTCACACAACAAATAAGTGAAAATGGCCATGAACACCACAGTCATACACTGCAAACCAGTCCAATTCCGACCAATGCAGTCACATGACATCAAACGGCAGTTAAAGTAAAGCAACCAACGCTCTTAGCGTATCAGGCGACTAGGAACGTTACACTGATAGTTATCTCTATCAATATAACACAAACGATTCTGATACATTTAACAAAATGGAAATCAGAGCTAAAAGTCAAAAAGAAAGATTTTTTCTAACCTTTGCTCAAACCACTTGTTTAAATTCCAAATATTTTCACACAAATGTTTCTCATACTGTCCTCTGCTGCACATACAGTTCCAGTCTACTGAACAAAATGACCATCAGAGCTAAGGTTACAGAAAAACGACGTCTCTTAAATCACGGACCCTATTTCAAAATATCAATTCCACTAAAAAACCCTGCCCAGTATGCAACTAAAATGGCGTTTCACTGGCGGGCCGTTGATTGCAAAGCATTGAATCTGTCTTGATAGCTTGGTAATTTTCCAGGGGTTCGGAAGAGTATTCCCATATAGCTTTGTATTTTCCAGGGCTGGGGTCTGAGACCCACCCCTAGTTCTCCCCTATTGATCCGCGCATGGACGTGGCCCATTAGATAACACTATGTTTTATGTACATTTCAGGTGGATATAGATGTCGCCAAGTCAGAAATTGAAGCGACTCTCAGACGACAATAGAATACCAGCTTGTATGTAAGAACAAACTTTGGAATTGTGATTGTCTGGAAAAGTACTGAATATCCAATGACAAGACATTATAACTGGTGGTATCTACCACAATTAACGCTTTGTCTGCCAGCAGCGAATTTTGTCGTCTACTTATAATCTTTCTGAACAGGTTCAACATGGATCAACCTGACTAAACGTCGGCCTGATTCGGATCCAAACAATTTGAAACTCTATAAGTTTATTTGAAAAAAAAAGTCAGCAGACGATAAAAAAATCATGAACAATTACCTAGCATGCAAAGAGTTTATGAACTTTACTTTAATAGATAACATGAGCATGTTGATATTTTACAATTAAAACTATAGTCTGATTTAGTTGTTCACTTTTCAAAATGTTTATACAAGGTAGGTATTTAAATTATATACTATTGCCATAAAGTTAAGCATATATCATTTGATAACACCACTTAGGTTTTAGAAACGGTAAGAACGGAAACTTTTGAGAGATAACAAAAAATTATTGTGGTAGACAATAAAAGTAGAATACCAGCAATTTGATAAAGAAAGCCATGGAATCTCTGACTTGTTTATAGGCTGCAAACACCTTACAAAAATTAACCATAAATTTTACAAAATTCAATGAAAACAGCATGGAGGCCAAGAATCAGCAAACTTTTACTATAAGGCCACAAACGTTGTAATTTTTTCAAAACTTACTTTTTGGAGCATACTCTTTAAGGATCTGGTGCGAAAAGTCACGAAATGGCTCCCAATAATCCACTACTTCCGGTTTATGTTGTGTACAGCATTCACACTGTCGAATAACAACTTGGCACATTTTCATCATTAAAATCACTGGGTGCATGCGTTCAAGACATGAAATCCTGTCCCACTCATGCAGTAGAGTTTAGCAAAATTCACAATCATTTTGATACGGCTGGTTTTCGTGTCAAACACGTCATCTGAGCTTGTCCCACACGTGTTAGATAGGGTTCAAGTCCAACAACAAGCTTTTTTTTTTTTTTTTTTTTTTTTTTTCATCTTTACACTTTATTCTCCCCGTCATCTGACATACAGAGGGTCGGGGAGGGCCATCCCTCTGCATGCCTTACAAACTACAGTAAAGGTATTTTATTGGTTGAATGTATCTCTAGCTCACCCCTTTCATGCACCTTTCATGCAATTTCAAAATCAAAAGCTGTTTTGAAACAGTTTAAACAGCCGTGAAGGCACCATTCAGTAGTCTGGTTTTATTTGTCTAAAGGATTCTTATAGCTTGACCAGTTTATTTGTTGGTGAGTTTTTGTGGCTTTTAAAACACATAAAATAACCATATTCAAAGTACACAAACATGTTAGGTAAAATATGCTGATTGGTGCCCTCCCGGCTGTGATATACATGTAATATGTGTTAAAGGACAAGAAAGGTTAAGGAAACAGTATATAAGCATACAATCAAAGCATTACTGCACCTACCCTCTATATTCAGACAGTTGGGTTGAGTTGAACAGCACACACTTTGCTAAGACTTAAATAAGGGACAGTAATATATACTCAAGGTCTGTATGGCGTTTAATTTTGTTGCCACCTGACAATCACCCTGCTCCCTATCTTAAGGGGTCCATTTGAGGCAGAAATCCAATGTGTCTGAATATTTAGGGCGTGTGTCTGAATATTTTGGGAAAATACCATTAGCGCCTAGCACAGGATGACAGGAGTGTCAAATGAAAAAGATACATATTTTAAAAAAAAAAAATGACAAAAAAATTTGAATCTCTGACAACCTTTTCCTCTCACAGCATGGCAGCGCGAATGAGCTTAAGTTTATGCAATAAATTTTGTTATTAAAGTGGGGGTTTGCTTTTGTCAAGGGTTATAAATGTTTTAGCTCAATGTATTGTATCTATCAGATCTTTGTACTTGGTCCATTTTTTTTTCAAATTTATCTAAAGAGCCTTTTCTGGTAGCTGTATGTTGCATTAGCTTATAAAAGTATTTTAACTTATTTTGCAGTGCTACTATGGATAGGGGGTGGTTGGTGCGTTTTGCAGCATATATGTAATACTTTATAATAACAAAAATATGTAATTCTGCTGATGAGTATGTTTTCCCTCTGTTAAATATCAATAATTCTTCAACAAATGTCAGATTAATATTGTTATTGTTGAGCCATCTTTTGAAGTCTCCAATTAGATTTTGAGATTCCTGGCATTGCCAGAGCATGTGATTTATGTTTCTTCCTCTTGACAAAAACTACACCTGGGGCTTGGTACATACTTCATGTTATACAGGTACTTTTTAGTTGGCAAAATTCGGTGATTTATTCTTGTTTGAAACCATTGCATTTTTGTACCTAATGATAGGTTAAAAGGAAAAGAATAGATTTCTTTCCAAGTTTTTTCTTCAATATTGTAAACATGATTCCATTTATACTGGGATGTAGGTTTTACTAAATTTTGATTTAGAATTGTATAAAAATCTTTTCCATCCTTCTTTGATTTTATTAAAAGGTGTATACTTGCAGGCAGCAATGGTGTATGCAGTTTTTAGAGAAACTTATTATATTGTATGTTCTTGCATATGCCATTATTGCCTGCTTTAATCCTAAAAATTGAACAAAATTAGTTTTTATATTATAAGTATGTTCAAATTCATCCTGTGAAAGAAATTCTCCATTTTCATGTATCAGATCATTTATGCTCTTTATTCCCTGCTGATCCCATTTTTTTTATATATATTGGTTGGTTGCCAATCATAATCTTATTGTTATAGAAGATTGGACTTGAAAGAACAAAATGTTCAGTGTCTTCACCAGTAAGTTGGAGAATATCTGAGTATGCATGTAGTACATCAATCCAAAATTTATTTTTTATCTTATTTTGAATAGCATTAGTATAACATCTTCCAAATACTAATAATCCATTGAAGTTTATTGTATTGTTCATGACAGATTGCCAAGGGCTGTTCGATAAAATGACTCTTCTTAACCAAGTTAATTTCATACTATCTATAAATGCTTTCAGGTTTATCATTCTAAGACCACCTTCACAATACTGTTTTATAACAACATTTTGTTTAATTTTTGCTGGGCCATTCCACAAGAAGTCAAAAAATATATTATTTAATTCCTTAATTGTTTGTTCGGTTGTATTTGGTATTGAAATAAATAGATGATTTAATATAGGGAGGAGAAGTGTTTTTATAACTGTTATCTTACCTAAAGGTGTAAGATATCGTCTGTTCCAGAGTTTAATCAAAGATCTGATTTTTTGAATTTTTTCTTTAAAGTTAATCTGTTGCATTTGTTCTCCAACAACAAGCTTGACCATGATAGACTAGCGATGTTCTGTTGATTTTGTATTCCTCGCTGATGCGAGTACAGTGAGGTTTTGCAATGTCAGCTCGGAGCACCATGTTTTGGCCTTCTAGCAAGTCCAAGGGTGACCTAACACCAGATTCCAGGATTTCGTCTGGTTTTTTGAGCGTTCAAAGTCCCAGTAACCACCTTTAACTGTATCAGGTGGTTGTCAGATAATGCACCACGTACCATAATGCCTCAGTAACAATTCCTTGCACTCAATAGTCAATGTAGACTTTTTCCTTTTTGTAATACTGCCACTCTATGTTTTTTCAAAGGTCTGCTTACAACACTCTGAGACACGTTTAATACCCTTGCAGTGTCATCTTGTTTCATGCTAGCGTTCCCAATGGCAATTTTTCACAATCTGTCCTCTTTCTTCTTTGTAGATTTACTCAACATACGCGTTTTAAGGCTGTTTCATGACTCAGCAGCAAAAGAAATTCATTTTTGCATATCAACTCCTGGACAGTACTGTTTCCTAAGCTTCCCGTTCATGGACAGTAGTGAATGAAACTAACAAACTTATCCAAATTTGGTAGCCAAAATACAAGTGTAAATGTCGAATAAAACCCAAAACTCATATTATTTTTCATTATTTCGAAATTGGGGATCGTATAAAATATGCTTAACTTTATGGCAATAGTATATGACTAATATGCATATGTATATTCATTGTAAAATGAATAAACTTAACCCTAAACATTTGCATATTTAAATGACCTATCTTCCCTTTTCTTTTCCGGAGACGTCCGTAAAAAGCTTAAGATCGTAATGCATTAAGGGACCGCTCATAATTTAAGTGTCAGGGGGGTGGACGGTTGAGATTTCGATCCATCATCCAAATTTTGGATGCCCCTTCCCTCCTAACAAAATTTAAATACAGTGACCCCCTCCCCACCTGGAAGCCACACGAAATATAACATGACGCCCCGTTTTACATCATATTGCCAAAATGCAATATTTTGTTTTCATAGTCTCGTGTGTCATTCTATGGTACTTTTATTCATTTATTTGTCTGCATGCGTATCTGAGCTTCAATTCTCAGTCTTGACAAGCTTTGACCACCATGACATTATAGGAATCTTTTATATACTCCTCAAAATAATTAAAGGACCAAGATTTTAGAATGCCAGTATAATTAGCTCAAACATTTAAATTCTGTAAAACTTGGCCCAAAGCTTTCTATTCTTTATGCCCATAAGTCAAGAATCATTATTACTGAATTCCATGCCTAATTGTGTCATGACTGTGTCTCAAATGAACATACCCTCAAAAACACACTTTCAAAAAGCAGTGGGTGGGGTAATAAAATTCTTCTGTGGTCATTCGAGTGGAATGAAAGTGACATCAAATTAAACTTTATTTGAAACAGTACAGCTTACAAGCAAAAAAATTCTTCAAACAGTTTCAATATACTGGGAAGCAAGCATTTTCATATCTGACAATGGAGTTTAGACATTGTTTTGTTTTATGAAAACAATGTGTGTACCTGACCATCAAGGATCAGATTTTCAATCGTCATTCTATGCCTTTGAGTGTAATAAAGATGTCCCGACGAATTGTTTAAAGCTTGTCACAGACAAACGCAAAAACCAGTTGTCTGAACCCATAGTCTGGCTATTACGCCGCGGCCAAAAGGGGCAATTTTCTCTCACAGGAAGATGTGGGTGGTTTCGACTGGATTAAAACACCATACAATCATGTGAAAACACAGATTTCAGCATCTGAAAGCATTTTTCATTCATTTCATGCAGTTCTGTGGTCCATGGATCATACACACAAAAAGACATTCCAATGCATTTAGACCAAGTTTTAAAATGACAAAAAATCCTTGTTAGTAACATTTTCTACCATTTTCTTTTTGCCGTTTCACTTTGCAATGGGGCGTCAAAGATGTCCGAAAAATTTAGGCTAGATGGTAAAATTGTTTTTCAAAATACGTCCTACACAAAATGCATCAATGTTATAATTGATAGCATTGGTCCTTAAATTATTTTGAGGAGTATATGTGAGATTTGTATTGTTTCTTTACATTCCAGTCAACAATTTTTCAGTTATCTCGACATGGGCCATACCAAGTTGAACCATTACTAAGCTACAGATACAGTAAAACCTGTCTTAAGTGGCCACTCAAAAATAGTCTTTGTGGCCAATGATTGCTTAATGAAGGTCAAACGTATTGCAGAAAGCTCCCTTTGGAGCATTCTGCAATACTTTTGGCCTGCATTCAGCGATAATTGGTCTTGAAAACCGATTTTGGCCTTCTTTTTGGATGGCCGCTTCAGACAGGTTTAACTACAAATAGGCTTCCAAATGCTTTTCCACAAAAAGTACAGAAAGAGTAGGGACAAAAGTTACGAAGAAAAAATCATGAGCGAAAAAGTAGTGGTTTTTGGTGTAAAACAGTAGAGATAGAAAGGTTTTTTTCAAATACGAGAAATTAATTAGGCTGTCAAGAGCCCTTACACAAAAGAGTACAGACACACATTTTGTAAAAGAAGTGATAAATCAGGGATTATCTGTGTAAAACGTAGCGATTGGAGGGATTTTCCAAGTACAAATCATTACAATAAGTTGTTTAAAAACATTAAATAGGAAATTTGATACTCAATATTTAAGAAGGATGATAGCTGTGATAATACTACTAGCAAATCAGAGAGACTTTTGGATTAAAATAAAGTTTTTTTTAGCTGTCGCCCCATTTGAAAAAAGTTGTTTTCCAAGGTTCGCGCAAGCAAAACGAGCAGGGAAAATTTTCTGTATTAATTTTTTGTCGCCTAAGTAGACTAGCTACTAGTCTGATAATAAAAATGTTGTCAATACAAATAAAAAAATGTAATCTTTTTCCCCCTCCGAATTGGTATGCACATGGCTAGTCTATAATTTTCTTCAGTGATGTTGTATGATTATTATCATTTTGCTATTATAGAACTAAGCAACAGCCTTAGACTAGCTACAAAGTAGGAATATTATGTATGTTTGAAAATAAAAATGAAACACTATTTGAATAGTTCTAGGCCTTTAGAAAGGCTATTATAGTAGGACATATTCAAAAAAGTAGGGACAATAAGGAACACAAGAAAAAGTGGGGAAAGTAGGGCCTATCTGAAAGCCTGATTAATCAATTTTCTATCAAAATCAGCATGATAAAAGTTGTAACAATAAAACCACTCGAACAGAATAACTTTTGCATTGCAAAAAACACACACAGAAATTCAGTGGACTACCTAAAATATATGACTTTAATTATATAAAAACAGGATTTTTTAATGACTTCATTGGAACAATCAAACATGACCCCCTGATGGTAAGCCAAAGTTAATGGTGACCCCCCTACTAGCCACAAGGAAATTCACATGACCCCCATACTTTTACGCCGCCCCCACCTGACACTTAAATAATTAGCGGTCCCTAACACCAACGGCAATCTATATTTTCAGATTCATTAATATTTCAGAGTAATTTGGTCCTAAAATCCTATATATTTACACGACCACCCGGATGGTTGAGCAGTTTATGTCACACGAAAAAGGCAACAGAAGATATATATGGTCTTACATTTATTGACCAAAAAATAAAACAAAACTGCACTATTAAAAACCAGACAGATCACATCAGACAACGCCTATATGCCCACCCTACCTCAAATCACAACCACTATGCCTTCATCAGCACTCACACGCAAGTACGCGCACAAACACACATACATGCCGTACACAAACAAGCAAATATACTTACACTGAAGAGTAACTCGTATGTATACATAGACATGCATATAAATACACACACTACTGCAGTATTGCACCTCAAATGGAACACAGATTTTCGTTTTTTTTAAATACACGAAGGTATGTTAACCCTGAAAAATTGCATGCGTATAGATATAGCAAAGCCTTAACTAGTTTAAGTTGTGGCGCTCTGATATCTTGTAAAAATAAATAACTTAGCTTTTGTTGGAATGAAAATACCCGTTTGGTACCAATTTTTGTACTATCCATGCAATACAACTGGGATATATATCGTAGTATTTGCTCAGCTATAAAATGCACATTAGAGACTACAGCAGACGATTATTATTTTGTAGCATCAAATGGTGTGGTTTAAGGTGCAGTCCAAGCTGCTTATATAGTTTGACGAATAATTGGTTATTTACCTATCTGTCTGTTTTGTTCATGTGTCTGTATGTGCGAGCGTACAACTAGAAATACACGGTCCTGAAAATACGAATTAGATCAGAGATGTATGGGAACTTACGTGTTCTATATTTCATTATATATTTAACATTAACTGCTTCTTTATATGATGAAAAATATGCCTGTTTTATATGGGAGTGGTGAGGTCAATAAGCAGACCCATTCATGGAATAGGTAGGCAAATGGGCGCTTCAAACTAAAGAGGCATTTTGGGAAAGCCACATCTATAAATGTAGCATTTCGCTTGGGTCATCGTCTTTGTGACATATAGGATAACTGAAATATTGTTGACTATGCTGATAATCAGCAACGCAAGCCAATACGCAGCTACAATTAGATATATTCTTAAAAGGGTATCCTTTGGAAGCAAAGACTGCACCAAAGAACTGAAACAAGAGTGTGCATATTTCCTGGGCCAGACTAGCTAGTCTCTGCCATTTAGGCTTCATCAGTGACCCTCTAATAGTTTCAAAGTTCCACAATGAAACCCAGGATCCCAAAGGACAAGAAAATAAAATCTACACTATAGTGAAGGGCAGGGAGACGTTCTATCGCCGCCACACAGTCCCAGTCACCAGCTGTAGTGAAATTAAATATGTTCTTAAAAGGGTATCCTTTGGAAGCAAAGACTGCACCAAAGAACTGAAACTAGAGTGTGCATATTTCCTGGGCCAGACTAGCTAGTTTCTGCCATTTAGGCTTCATCAGTGACCCTCTAATAGTTTCAAAGTTCCACAATGAAACCCATGATCCTAAAGGACAAGAAAATAAAATCTACACTATAGTGAAGGGCAGGGAGACGTTCTACCGCCACCACACAGTCCCAGTCACCAGCTGAAGTGAAGTTAAATATATTCTTAAAAGGGTATCCTTTGGAAGCAAAGACTGCACCAAAGAACTGAAACTAGAGTGTGCGTATTTCCTGGGCCAGACTAACTAGTTTCTGCCATTTAGGCTTCATCAGTGACCCTCTAATAGTTTCAAAGTTCCACAATGAAACCCATGATCCCAAAGGACAAGAAAATAAAATCTACATTATAGTGAAGGGCAGTGAGACGTTCTACCGCCGCCACACAGTCCCAGTCACCAGCTCACTGATGCATTATTGTAACTTGTCTTATATTAGTATATACATGGCTTTATGTTCAACTGATAGTTATTGATCCATATAGCCCAAAGTACAAGAAGAGAATGTTATTTGGCATAAATTTTTTCATCCTATCACAGCATTTATGAAAACGTATACAAACTTCAAAAAAATATTTTTGGTTAGGGTTTTTTGGTTTAAATATATTTTTCGAATTAAATTAAAAATTCCCATTTAAGATTTAATGTTATTGCCAAAAACACAGTGTTCCATTTGAAGGGATATACTACAGTAGTATAGATGCAAACATACACATTACACGCATGCATTCATAAACATCCACATGTATTAACACACATACATATGCTTAAACATATACATACACGCTCACGCATGAACATACACACTTTCACACAGAAACCAACACATAAGTACAGGTATCGGAGCACACTTGAATACTCACACGTATGTATATACATGCACATGCATACGCTCCCACGCAAACATACATGGAGCCGATCTGGATCCAAAATGTTTTAGAATCTGATGCTATTCCGATTTTAAAGCATTATGTTTGAAAATAACCAGCAGATGATAAACAGCATTTAAAATTACCACAACTTGCAAATAAATTAGCTCTAGTTTCAAGTTTAATCCCACCTTATAGAATCACTCGCCGTTCAAGTCATTTTAGTTGAAATGTGTTCATATATCACAACTTAATCCCCAAATGAGCCGTGACATGTGATTTCCAACAATGTGGCAATTTTACAGGTGTAGACTCTGACAAGCCTGTGCAGCCTCCTTTTAAGCTTAGAAACTCCAAATTATTTTCGGTCAGTAGCTTAAGAGTCATAGAATATTCAAGCGACTAGCAAAGGCTCTGATCAGACTGCGCATATGCGCAGTCTGGTCTGAGCCTTTGCTGGTCGCACATACCACATTGTTGGAAATATCGTGTCGCGGCTCAAATATGATCTGCATACCCATTTTGTGAAGTGTCACTGTATTCAAGGAAGTCTTCCTGTGACCAAATCACTGCATTAAAGCTGCATAGTCTGTAACTTTTGATCTTTTAATTTTTGAACTAATGTTTCTATTTTTCAAGAACACAGTAAATAAACTAAAATTCAGGTATACATTTTACCAATTTCGTAAATCTAAACAAATTATCAGTATCAAAGCAACAGCATTTATGTTAAAATTAACTGTCTATAGTTATTAGAGGGACGCAAATAATTACCAACATGAGAAGAAAAGACACACCTGTTTTATAAGATAATTCACTTTTCCGTGCAGTTTTCAGCTATAGTGATCAGATTTATTGTGAAAACATGACTTAATTCTACTTTTACAAATGTTTTAAAAAGAAAATAACAAATTTCGAAAAATGTTCATAGTTGCAGACTTAGTCTCTTTAAGCCTTTGTTTAATTCACCAAAATAACTTTTATATTGCTGCATATAAAATAACGACTGAGAAGAGGGCTTTCATGATGTACCCGTTTTTCTATATTTAAAATTCAATAGACTTGTCGATTTGCTTCAAAATTTTGAATATGAATATAATTATAAAAAAGAGTAGCTAGTTTTAAAGTTTAGTTTCTAAATGGAGCTCAACTGTTTACTTCAGTCTCTTGTAAAAATAAATAACTTTTGAAATTTTCACTGCATATTAACCCTTTTTTTACTTCAAAAAATATGTGGTTAAGTTTAAGTGTACAGGTAAAATTTGTACCGGTAAATGATGCTTCATATACCAACTAATAAGTCCAAACATAATTGCCTGATTATTCTGCATTGCTTCGGATGGTGTCATGGTTTTTGAGCCTGAGAAATTCACACACTGCTTAATTCTTTGTTTACAATGGATTCTTCCCTCCGGTTTGATACAATCAACTTGGGATGATCCATTATATATATCTAGGGGTGTCCTCTTATTGATTTCAAAACAATATTGTATTTTTGTCTGAAGATCTTTTTTTACCTCAACAAAAATGTAGACTCTCATGAAATGACGAATACTGCAGCCTTTCATCTGGGTCTTCATTGTTTGTAAAAAATGTCAGCTCGTGAGGCTTCCTAAATTATTACTTGGGACCAGCGGTCAGAGTCCAATTATAATGGCTTGTCAGGTCCTCGCTAGTCTGGCTGTCTCTCGACATTATAGTAAGAGGAGACAATTGAAATGGGTCTGTCCGCCCATCTGTCAGAACGTCTGTCCACCAGAACGTCCACCACAGTGCCCTTAATGAGCCCAACTCCTCTTTCAGTTTATTCCTTTTTTAACTTTGCATATGTTTTGCGCATGAGCTGGTGTGCATGTGGTTTGGACATTCTTCATTTTTTTCACCTCATGGACATATCAATTTTTGGGATCTTAGATGCAGTGAAGGGGTCCTTTCTCTGATTTTATGTAATTTCAGGTACATTCCTGTCCTTTTATTCATTTTACCTCGTCAATTAAAAAGTGCGGTATTCATGTACATATACCACGCCACTTAAAAAGTGCTGGGTATCACGGTATACCCTCCGTTCAAAAATTTGCGTTGAGTGGCCGTCCGTCTGTCTGTCCGTCCGTTACCATTTTGATTCCGCTCTCTATCTTTAGAATTTTTCAACAGATTTTTTTTCATTTGATATTGGGGAGGATTGGTTTGGGATTGTAGATGAGTAAGTTTTGTCATATTAGCTAAAAGATATTGCCCTAAATTTATGTTGAATTTCGTTTCCGTCATCATCTAGGGCATTTTTGGCCCACCTCTTCAAACTTTGCATTTTAGCTGATATTGGAGAGTAGTGGTTTGGGATTGTAGACAGGTAAATTTCGTCAAATAAGCTAAGAAATATTGCCCTTGATGTATGTAGAAAATTTGTTTCCATGCTCTATCTTGGGTATTTAATGCGATTCTCTTCAAACTTTGTTTTTGAATTGATATTGGGCAGGAGTGGTTCGGGATTGTATATGGGTGAATATCGTCAAATGAGCACAGAGTTATTGCCATTGATTAATGTTGAAAATTGGTTTTGGTACTCTATCTTGGTCATTTTTATGGCTAATTCTCTTCAAACTAAGTATATCGGTTGATATTTGGGATGAGTGGTTTGGGATCATACACTGACCCAAAATGAAAACTTTACACAGTATTCAAAAGTATATATTTTGATGATAAAATAAGTTTTGGGGTAAATTTTTTCGGTCATCGAATCTTCAATGCCTGATCGATGTATCTGAAAAGAAATATTTATTGAAAATCATAAATTGCATAATTTTTATGAATAATTAGTTCACATGGGTCAAAATGAAAATTTCTAAAAACAATTAAAACAGCCACACAGATTTTGGAAACAAGAACTTACTGACTGCGTGCTTTATAAGTGACGTAAATAAGATCATCAGTAACCAGTGTGATCTCCATTTTTACGAATGCTAAGCAGAATACGTCGTCTCATTGAATTTACGCAACGTTGTATGAGCACGTTAGAGTGTCAAACAGTTTGGATCCCGATCAGGCCTGACTTTTTGTTATCGAGTACCAAAGGGGTAGGCTCAGTGCATTAAGCCCTATACAAATCTTTATAGTGATTCTTTTTAAAGTTTGAGAAGTATGTATAGTAAATATTCACATAATTCCGTTTAGTTCATTCAATGTGGTAAGAACCACCATCACTTTTCCACCCAGTCACAATCTAAAGTTGGTTGTATTCTATTGTCGTCTGAGAGTCGATTCAATTTCTGACTTGGCTCCATCTATATCCACCTTAAAAGTAAATAAAGACTTAACATAGTGTTACCAAACGGGCCACGTTCATGCGCGGATCCAGAGGGGAGAACTGGGGATGCAGACCCCATACCCTGGAAAAATACAATGCTATAGGTTTCCATAGGAATGCTCTTCCAGACCCCTGGAAAATTACAAGATTATCAAGCCAGCATTCAATGTTTCGCCATCATTGGCCCGCCAACGAACGCCATTTAAATGGCGTTTTGCCTGCAGGCCAATGAGTGGCCCGCCTTTAGTTGTATACAAGGCTGTTTTTTTGTGTGTGGAATTAATATTTTGAAAAAAAGTTCAATGATCCAAGAGATTTTCTGTAACCTTAGCTCTGGTGGCCATTTTGTTCAGCAGAGTGAAACTGTATGTGCAGCAGAGGACAGTATGAGAAACATTTGTGTGAAATTATTTGGAATTTTAAAAAGTGGTTTAAAGGTGATTGTTTAAACATCTTACTTTTTGACTTTTAGCTCAGGTTTTTTTTTGTTAAGTGTATCAGAATCGTTTCTGTAATAATGATAGAGATTATTATCAGTGTGTCGTTTCTAGTGCACAGTATGTAAACTGAAATAAACATCCTGTACCCATTCCTCCTAGCTCTCGCCTTATGCATTATGAATTACAGCACTCGTGCGTAACCAGTTGTCGGAAATCTTGATGTGAGAGTTGTTGGTACAGCTGTAATTGCGAGGGCCCACCTATTAAAATTTATTTTCCATAGATCTAAGTAACTGTTACAGTTACAACCATGTAATCATGTATACATGTGATTGCCAATTCCACTAAAACCGTGCAATCTGGCATTTAGGCTCGTTTTTGACACAGAACGGCTCTGATTGTGAGCAAGTCGTTTTTTAACAAAGCAAAATGCAAAGGAGGAAACCGTTAAAATCATGGGATAAAACGGAATAAAATAGATAAAATGGCTTTTCTTACCTTGTTCGAACGTGTATTGTCTGTATCGCTAACAATATAAATCGAAACGTGTACATGTACCTAAATACACGCATTTTCCGACTACTGGTTACGTACGAGTGCTGTTATTCATGTTTATAAGGCGTGAGCTAGCGGAGGAACGGTACAGGATGTTTATTTCAGTTTACATACTGTGTAGTGGCTGGGTACGCTAAGAAGGTTGTTGCTTTTCTTCAATTGCCTTTTGATGTAATGTGACTGTTAGTGTCCAGTTTCATTTATGGTGCCTTGGACTGGTCTGCTGTGTGTGATTGTGGTATTCATGATCATATTAACTTCCGTTTTGTGTGAAATAACTTAGAATCAAATGACCCTGGTGTGCACAATCCGTGGTGAATGTAAACCTTAGAAACAAAAGTGTTTTAGTTAAAATCAGTTTGTACTGCTCTTACTGCGCCGAGACTGATGAATGGGGGAGCATCATTGGTGATCAATTGCAGTTGAGGTTATTCATTCTGCCCAAGATCTATATTAGTTTTCTTTCTTGCCGCGACACTGTGACGCATGATTGTTTAGAACGGAAAATAAACATTACAGTATATTATCTTTTCTAATATGTGTTTTTATTCCTATGATGGAATTTCGTTGAGACCTTTGAATTTTTCCATCTTCATCTCATCTCCCAGACACAGGTCAGAAATCCAATACTGGAATGTAACTTTGACCACGGTTTTCATGGTTTCTTTTAGATAAGGCTAATGCATTAAACGATGAAGTTAATTAAAACTTCTGCCTTTTAGAAAAAAACAACAACAACTCAATTATTTAGTTTTTATTATGGTAATACGAGTTCATCGGCTATTCAAGGCATCAATTACATGCACATCTCTGTTGTAAATATCTCCCTATGTGTATAAATGATCATCTCACTGGTAAATATTCAAAAATGTAGTATTTCACAGCACAGCCTATCAGACCTGAGGGAAGTTCTGTGCTTGGGCAGAAATGAATTACTTTGGCTCTTCTAATGTATGAACATTGAGTATATACCTGTTGGTTGTGCAATACTGTTTGACTTTAAACTAATACATGCTATACAAGCATGGTTGAGAGATTTGGCGAGTATATACAAGGGGCATTTGGAAAGTACATAGCATGACATCATAACTCGACAATGCGTTGATAAAATGCTATCAAATAATACATTTTGGAAACTAGAATTCAACAGCTACTTGATGGTTGGATCTTTGTGGAAAAAGGAAATTGTGTACACATGCAGCACATGCTCGAAAGAAGTAGGTGTTAATACACAGGCTGAATTTTTGAGGAAAATGTTTGAAAAAAAACGAGGGGAAATTGGGGACTTTTTTACGTTCATGATTTGACAATTTAACGATTTAATGCCAACTGATTTTTAAAAAAAATATATTTTGTGATAACTGCTCGCCCTACTTACTTCGTTACATCTGGAAAATATTAACTAATAGAGGAATTGTAAACTTTCAAAGATGGGACTTTTGGCGACTTTCATTTATACTTTTACCATAAAAAGGCCACTTCAGGAGCACGATATATGCCTATAGAATGTAAGTTTTGCTTTGTTTGTAGAATAATGTATGTAAAACATTTCGTTGCGCAAAAATGTTGATTTTTTTTCCAAGACAAATATTCCCGATGCCACTAAAACTACTTTTCAAGAAGTGGGTGGGGTAACTCAACCCCTCATAGTTTATCGAATCAAAGGCATAAATTTTTCTCATGGTGTTGTATTAACCATCACAAAATTTATTGATTTCTACTTTCAAGGTATTCATACTCTATTGTTTTCCTCTGTTTTCAATAAAAATAAGCCAGAACACCAACTCATAGCTAAACCCATTCTACCCCATGGAATATTTTAAGAGTTTACTGTCCTTTATTCTGTTTTACAACCTTTCGTTTGGTTTAATACAAAGAGCACAAAGTGTGCTTGACAAAAATACCAGTGCAGAGCATGTTTAAACTACTGCCGGTTATATATTTTCAAAATATGTGCATTGTGATATGTGTTTTTAGTTGTAAAAATGAACGCATTGCCTTGTTTTCTAAGCACTTTGGTATTGTTGTCTCTGGATTTAGTTATTAGAACAAACAAACTAAATCATTACTTGTAAAATAACTTAACTAGATGGTGGCCTAAAAATAGTGCAAAATTTATCAAATTTCATGAAATATTGTTAATGTTCTGCACACTTTTCCAAAGGTTAAAAATAACTTATTCCATGGAAATTTTGCTTGTTCCAGTAGTACATATGTCCACAATAATACTTTTTGTGTCTGCATTACAACATCCTCGAGATATTTGTGTCCTTACATAGAGGAAATATAGCTGTTAAAAATGATACCAAACATGAATGGGTTTGTTAATCGGTTACTGAGATAAAGACCATGCTACATACTTTCCAACTGGCCTGACGTTGTTAAACACTCTGTTTTAGTTAGTGCTGTTCCAGAATTAATTTTGGGGGAGGCGGGGCCGCTGTCGAACTTGTACGTTTGCAAACCTGTGGCCGGACCATGTTAAAATATATAAGTAAGCAAAATTTGATCAAAATATACCGTGTGGTTCAAGAGTTATGAGTGTTTTCACTAACTAACCACGACCAGTCAGACTGAGGTTAGAGTAGCTTCGTAACCATTCTAGACAAAGTTAACATTATATGTAAGCAAACTTTGATCAAAATATACCAGACTGTTTAAGAGTTATGAGCATTTTACTAAACTGCTTAGACCGGTCGAAATAATGCTCGTCGATGCCTCGTCACCAGTCTGTTTTGCATACCAGTGGCTGGATTCTGTTTGGTTGTAGTTTCTCGTCCCAGTCAACATTTTGTCAGTCATGTCAGGACGGGCCTTACTTGGGTTACCAGGACTTAGCAGAGTAAAAAGTGTCTTGCTCAAGGACACATCACAGTGCCTCTGCAGGGGGGGGGGGGCTCCAACCTGCAACCACTCAGTCTCTAGTCAAGCACTCTACCACTAAGCCACCGCGCTGCTCACAGGCTAGACAATGTTAAAAAAATTAGTATGCAAACTTTGATCAAAATTGGCCACTGAAATAGGCTTTTACGCATGCCAGTGGTTAGACTATGTTGACATGCATACGTTTAAAAAATAAGATCAAAATATACGTATTGACTCAACATAAACATTTTCACTACTGTAGAATTGCACCTCAATTGGAACACAGTTTTTCGTTTTTAAACTTTTACATGAAGGTTTCTTCACTCTTAAAATTTGCATGCGCATAGCTATAGCAAAACCTAACTAGATTTAAATTTTGGCAGAGGATGATATCAATCTTACTGCTCTGATATCTTAAATAAATAACTTAGTTTTTGTTGGAATGAAAATACCCGTTTAGAACCCATTTTTGTAATGTCAATGCAATAAACCTGGGATAGATATCGTAGTATTTGCTCAGCTATAAAATGTAAATTAGAGATTACAGCAGACGATTATTTTGTAACATCAAATGGTGCAGTTAACGATGCAATCCAAGCTACTTATATAGTTCTACGGATATTGGGTTATTTACGCGTTTCATGCATACCAAGTACCATCATTTTGCCTGCTTCTGGTCTCGCCTATATGTATGTTTTGTTCATGTGTCTGCATGTGCGGATCCAGAAGGTTTTGTCAGTTGGGGTCCAACTCTGATTTTTTTCTTTTGTTTTTTGATGAGGGGAGAGTTGATGGGGGGGGGAGAGGGCGGATCCAAATACCGCTATAAGCAGGCCATCTTCAGCCCGCCAGCAAAACGCTACTGAAATGGCGTTTCGCTGTTGGGCCGATGTTGGCCCAACATCTAATGCTGCCTTGGTTTTTCAGGGGATCCGGACGAGTATTACTAAGAAACCCTATATTTTCGTGGTTTTTCGGGGGGTGGGGAGGTCCGGACCCCCTGTCACCCGTCTGAATCCGCACATGGTTTGTATGTGCGAGCGTACAACTAGAAATACACAGTCCTGAAAATACGAATAAGATACCAGAAATACAGGCACTTACATGTACTACATTTCATTTTATATTTAACTTTTACTGCTTCTTTATATGATGGAAAATATGCCTGTTTTCATACATGGGAGTGGTGGGATCAATAAGTAGACTCATTCATGGAATGGCTAGGCAAATGGGCGCTTCCAACTAAGAGGGCATCTCGGGCAGTAGACATCCATAGTTGTAGCCTCTCGTTTGGATCACCGTCTTTGTGACATGGTTAGATAACTGAAATATTGTTGATTATGCTGTTAAACAGCAACGCAAGACAATATACAGCTACATTTAAAACCCATTGATGGATTGTTGTAAATGGTCTTATATTAGTATATACATGGCTTTATGTTCCACTTATAGCCATTGATCCATATCGCTCAAGGTGCAAGAAGGGAATGTTTTTTGGCATAAAACATTAAGAATGTAAAAATTCCATCCTATCACAGCATTTATGAAAACGTATACAAACTTCAAAAAAATATTTTGGTTAGGGTTTTTTGGTTAAAATATATTTTTTGAATTAAGTTTAAAATTCCCCTTGAAGATTTTATGTTATTGCCAAAAACAGTGTTCCATTTCAGGTGCAATACCCCCAGTTACTACTAAAGAACAGACAGACAGACTGACACAGTGATTATAATGAACACCTGCAGGTAGTGTTCTTTAGGCCAGTGGTTCTAGATATGTCATTTAAAGATGAGTCTACTTTTAACTCTGGAGGTCATTTTGTTTGACATATTCGTTAGTAGAGGCGATAATGGTTAAATACGTAAGAAAAAAAGATTTTGGACTACTGTAGTGGTCCAAGAAATGTCGGCTTAAGAATTTTTTTACATAATCTCGTCAGACGAAGACCAATTGCAAAAGGTGAGCTAAAGAGCTAAAAGAGTGGGGTTGCTGAATAATCTAATCATATGAGATTACCTGTTTAAATGAAAGTGACTTCTCTTCTAGTAAAGCATTGGCAAACATCATGCTAAGAAGACCACTGTCAAACTTGTTTTCTGGAAACTTAGAGCTCTGAAAGACAAAATTGATCGGATTACAAAATTTATGTATTTATAGCACATGTGCAAAAGTTAACACACATGTAGATGCATTATCACAAAACCTCGCTTACAAAGAGAGCAAAAATAAATGATGAATCAACTGACCGTAATCTGCACGACTCTTTGTGAACGTAGATCTGAGAAACAACCTTTTTTAAAGTTAAAAACAGTTTGTACTGCTCTGACTGCACCTCGACTAAAGAAAGGGCGAGCATCATTTGTGATAAATTGCAAATGCGGTTATACATTTCGCCGAGATTGGTATCAGTTTTCGTTCTTGCTGTGACTCATTGAGAAAGAGAAACAGGGGATAGTTTTAAATTGGGAGTAGACGAATTTAAAGATATTCTAGTATAGGGGTCCAAAATATCATTATTGAGAGTAAAACCATGAAATATGAGCAAATTTAAGCTAAAGAGACTGGAAAGATGGGTGTATCTACAAGTTGGAATGATATGTGAAACTAAGGTAATATCATATAGCCCTGCTTGAGGTGAAGGAAATTGCGCTGGCTGCTGTTGTCAGCTGTTTTCTATGAGCACCAAAAAATGCCCTGTTTGCCAAGAGATTTTGCAACGAAGGTAATTGGTTATTGAAGTGTCCCCTTTTGATTTAAAATATCGTGTAATATTGATCTACTGATAGGGCTGGTTTTATGTAGGTAAATTTTGGCTTCCTTAAAGCTGCATACTCTGTAACTTTTGATCTTTTAATTTTAGAGCTAATGTTTCTATTTTTCAAGAACACAGTAAAATAACTAAAATTCAGGTAAACATTTTACCAATTTCGTAAATCTTAACAAATTATAGTATAAAAAAAAACAGCATTTATGTTAAAACTAGCTGTCTATAATTATTGGAGGGACGCAAATAATTACCAACAAGAGAAAAACACACCTGTTTTATAAGATAATTCACTTTTCCGTGCAGTTTTCAGCTACAGTGAACAGATTTATTGTGAAAACATAACTTAATTCTACTTTTACAAATGATTTAAAAAGAAAATAAAAAAATTCAAAAAATATCAAAAGTTACAGAGTATGCAGCTTTAAAACTTGTGGTGGGCTGAGCGTACTTTCACCTTTGAAAACTGTTGATGGGATATAAAAAATACTTCACTGGCACTTAGTGCTGGGTCATAGAGGCTTTAATTTTGTTATATAAGGCTTTGAATCCTGTGGGCAGTAAGCAAGGTAGAAAGTGAATTGATGTGCCTATTTGTTGAGAAGTTATATCAAACATACTACACTTGCACCTAGTGCAGGGCCATAGGGGCTTTAATTTTGTTATGTCAGGCTTTGAATCCTGTGGGCAGTAAGACAAGGTAGAAAGTGAGGTGATGTGCCTATTTGTTGAGAAGTTATTTAGTTTTTTTAAAAAAAAAGTATGCGCCAGCATACCAGACACAGTTAAAATGTATAAGTATGAAAAGTTTGCATCAATATATACCATGTGGTTCAAGAGTCATGAGTATTATCACTAACAGACCATGACCGGCTTAACTGATGCTCAGCAAAGCCTCATCCATTGAAAAAGGCTGTTCTACATGCCAGTGGTTAGACAATGTTAGCATGCACACGTATGCAACATTTGATTAAAATATACCATGTGGTTAAATCGTTATGAGCATTTTAACTAAATGCTAATGGACGGATGGGCGTACGGATGGACACTCTCAGCAAGGTCTCGTCCATCAAATAAAAAATTCCATGTTGTTCAAGAGTCATTGGCATTAATTTACACTATCTGCTAATGGACTGACGGAGGGACGGACTAACACAGTGGTTAAAGTGCACTCCAACTCTAAAGGGCTATGCAATAAATCGATTCTTGAACCAGTGTCTAAACAATGTTAAAATGCATAAGCATGATAAAAGGGCGCTAGGCTTAAATGGGTAAATTGTATGTTTGCCATCATTTCATGCGCTTTTGCTACTGGTTCAAATGTCACTTCTCAGGAGTGCACACTCATCAGTTTTTAAACCAGGTTTTTTCAACTTGAAGGAGCTGCATGTAACAGGTCAATATATGAAAAACAGCAAAGGATGATTTAGATCTAAATAAGCTACATTTTGTTTTCCCCAGCGTATTTGGGTCAGTTCCCTTCTACTGGCATTTTCAAAAGACAATGACATATGGCTTGATATTACCGTCTGGGCTCTCTACCTACCTATTTATCTATCTATCTATCTATCTATCTATCTATCTATCTATCTATCTATCTATCTATCTATCTATCTATCTATCTATCTATCTAATCGTTGAGTAACCGCTTTCACACATTTAACCATTAGTTTATTTTTGTTGGGAAAAAAATAAAAAAAAATGAAAAAATAGGAAAGCAAGGAAAAATAGTTATTGTAAATAAGAAAGTTTCCAGGCTGCTCTCACCGATCTGTTGAACCAATCTGGCTACTGGAGCGGCCCCTTTATATGATAGCCCAACCAGCATAGCTCAGACCATCATTAGGGTTTACTCACAGGCTGACCCTATTGTGCTTTGAATGTTCCCGCATGAAAGATACCAAGCCTGGCGCTTCAGCTATAAAAGCTTGCAAGGAGATCCAATGAAAAAAGTCAATAAGCAATGCTTATTAGATACCCCCCGCACAGTAAGAGTCATTGAAAAAACTTGGCAAGTTATAGTTCATACCAGCAGACCTTAGATTTGAAAAGAAGATTTCAGTAGAATCTGTGCAAACAATAATCATAAACTCCTTCATGCATATGTTCAATGTGTCTATATTGTATAGGTAAAGTATCAAATTGCTCCATTAAAAGCTGTGGTAGGAGTTTATCGGCCAATGAAAGCACCATCTATGCATATACAAAAGCCTTATTAGGGAAAAATAGTCTAAGACCCACAGCTGTCATTTTGTCAAAAATTATTTTTTCTAAACCAAACTCCTTCATGCATATGTTCAATGTGTCCACATTGTATAGGCAAAGTATCAAATTGTTCCATCAAAAACTGTAGTAGGAGTTGATCGGCCCATGAAGGCACTATGCATATACAAAAGCCTTATTGGGGAAAAATTGTCGAAGTTCGTACTGCTGTTATTTTGTCAAAAATTATTTTTTCAGAACCAAACTCCTTCATGCATATGTTCAATGTGTCTACATTGTATAAGAAAAGTACCAAATTGTTCCATCAAAAGCTGTGGTAGGAGTTGATCGGCCCGTGTATGGCCTATAATAGCATAAGCATAAAACCCTATATAAAAAGTCATTTAGAACTACAAAGGGAAATAACTCTAATAGAATTGGCCCCTAGCCCTTACTTTTTTGTCTTAAGTTTTTATCTTGCATATATGAACATGTTTGCAAGGTTTGATGAAAATCCAGCTATGAATCTTCAAGATATTAAGGAAGCAAAACGTTACAGACGGACGGACGGACACACGGACGGACGCACGCACGGACGGACAACGTGAAAACAGTATACCCCCTACAAACAAAGTTTGCGGGGGGTATAAATACGGATTGTGCAAGGGAAGAAATTGTACTTATAGGCATCTGTTCTTGATGATATTTGTCTAAGTTTCTTCGTATGACTTGATCTGGTGCGAGTAGAAGCTTGAGTAGCGTATGGTGGACTTGGTATGTCAACCATGCCGTTCATGATTGTGTGATATATGTTCTAGGACTTTCACAAATTTGACATATTGCATAGACTTTGGTTATTTCCATGTGTCCATTTTTATTCCAGTTTATAAAAATATCGAAGATTTCATAGATAATGATACATAATACGGAAGCTTAAGGAATAATATTTTATGAATCGTTACCTCGTTTCAATATTGAGCCACGACGTGAGCTTTCCAACAATGTGGTATTTTGACATGAATAGACTCAGATGAGCATGTGCAGCCTCCTTCTAAGCTTAGAAACTCCAAATAATGTTCCGTCAGTAGCATAACAGTCATATAAAGTTCAAGCAACTAGCAAAGGCTCTGATCAGACTGCGCGTATGTGCAGGCTGGTCTGAGCCTTCGCTAGTCAGACATACCGCATTGTTGGAAATCTCATGTCATGGCTCAATTATAAAAAATATTAACAAAATGCAGTTGTTTAAAAAAATTAAGTAGATTTTTATTACCGTTTATTGAGAGTTACCAATAATAATTCAATTTCTTCTTGGTGTAGAAGAAACGTGTGTGAGTATGTGCCCATGTAGACACATATAGTCCTATATTCATTGCATCTTACCTCATCATCATTTTCTCTCACTTGAAGGTCGATGCCGAACTGTTCATGATAAATGCGTCTGAAAATTAATCAAAAACAATATTGCTCTTATACCAAAGAAGTTTGAAGTATGGTCATTAGTAACGGTTCGTCTCGCTTACTGTTTTACACATCAAAGTTGAAGTTTTCGATTTTCTTTTTAATAAGGTAATTTCTTCTCGGATGTTTTCAACATAAACAAAACCAATCAATATTCTCTCTTTTTCCCATTTTAAATATTCATCCATTTGGTCTCTGATAATCTGTAGTTGATTTAATTTTTTTACCTCATAGAGACGCATTTATCACATTTTCAAACAGAGCAGACCCACATAAGGCAGCACTTACAGAGCTGTCTTATCAGGTTCTACTCTGTTTATTGATAGAAATATGATTATATATGATTCTAAACAAGTGGATCTGACATGCAATTTCTTTGTTCATTGTCCAAACGTAAAATTTCATTTATATGACTATTCATAATGGGTGGGGCTTAGCATGAATATTCATGAAGGAAATGCTAAAGTTTACGAGTTGAACAAGCTGATTTGTCAAGTACATTATAATCTCAAATATATAAATTGTGTGCTCATATTTGAATTATAGGCCTTGACGGATGCAAACCAGACTAAAATGCATGCAAATTAAAATTGACACACCAGACTGCGCATGCTAATCAGTGACTTTGTAATTTGCTTTTTATAAAGTAAAATAGTTTAGTTTTCTTCATGGAAAGTTTCAATATTCTTGCTGAATTATGTAGCTGGGAAGGCTGGCCCAAGTCCTACTGTAATGGAAACCCTGAAGACTGAATATTGATTATCTTTGATTTCAAAAAATATCTTCCGTTAAAGCTGCATACTCTGTAACTATGAACATTTTTCGAAAAAAAATATTTTCTTTTTAAATCATTTGCAAAAGTAGAATAAAGTTATGTTGTCACAATAAATCTAATTTCTACAGTTGAAAACTGCATGAAAAAGTGAATTATCTTATAAAAACTGGCGTATTTTCTCTTGTTTGTAATTATTTGCGTCCCTCCAATAATTCTAGACAGTTAATTTTTAACATAAATGCTGTTGTTTTGGCACTAATAATTTGTTAATTATTACGAAAAAGGTAAAATGTATACCTGAATTTTAGTATTTTTACTGTGTTCTTGAAAAATAGAAACATTATTTTTAAAATGAAAATATAAAAAATTACAGATTATGCAGCTTTAAATTCAGCAAATTATTTAAGTACTGAAGTTCCCTTTTTGGATTTGTACTTGTCTATAACCAATGACATAGTTTCATCTAAAATTTACGACAAAGGAGATGATTTGAATTTTGAAATTTCCCATTTAGGGTGGAGATGTTCCTCGCTCCGCTTCTTATGGTGCATATATTCCTCAAATTTTTTGTGTTGCAAGGGTCTGTTCAAATATATGTTTCTCAACAATAGTAACCATTTTCTGACTGCTACATGTACGTTACTAAATCAAGGCTACCAGTATCAAAACTCCTTTAAGCATTTTCTATATTCTAATGAAAACAATCAGAGTGATCGTTGAATACAACGTTGACTTGAAATCTCTTGTGCAACAATGCATATCAGAGTCAGTATTCTATGGCAATTTTGCTAATATAAACTTCAAAAGAATCGTTGGAAAAGCTTCTGTAGACTTTTGAAAGCTCTGCTTTTGTTGTCTTACGTATGTCTTGTTACTGTAAATGTTCTGTGCCTCACAGTGCCGTGGGTTGGTCTGCAGTGTGTGATTGTTCTATTTCCTGATCATACTCACTTACTTTTTGATCAGTTCAAAAATATCACCCAGGCGTTATAAAATAGTGGGTTATAGCATAGATGTTTTGCGATAGTATGCATGCCTGGTTATAGGCCCAATCATGGTTTATAGCTGCAAAACGTCAAGAGGCCTGGCAGCTGTGCACGAATATGACTCCCTATATTATTCCGTGATTTTGATTATGAAGCCCTTATAGTAGCTAAGCAATCTATGAGAAACATACCAATATAGGAACATATTCGGAATATGGTGAGTAAAGTACCCTTTTTGTTCAGTATCGCCAAGGTATAATGTACTATGCAAATCTGTTCTCATCATGTTACGTACATAACATCATGTATTAAAATCAATAACCCACTAGTAGTTAATATTATGTAACGTTCTGTAGTGATGCAATAACAATGTTGCAAACTTTAAGCCCTCCAGTACAATAGTTTACTGACCGTTCCAAGGCGGTACTTCTTTTCTTGATCTTTTATGTTTTGATTCTGACTTGTGTTTGCTATGTCTTTGTGCGCGTCTGTTTATATGTGCTTTGTGGTCACCTGCTGGGAAAGGGCTGACCGCTTGGCTCTCGTTTGTGTAGTCTTACTGTGAGTTTGTCACTTTCCCATTTGTATCCTGGGTCAGGTGTGGTACTTGATTGTATCGATTCTTGATCTTTGCACCCTTACTTACTTTTAGCATTTTACGCCAAAAATGAGATTTCAAAGTAGTTATAATTATACAATGATAACAAGAATCTGACATTCGTGCCCTTGTTTACTTGAATTTGTTAACCTTGTTGTGAAAAAGCAATAACGTATTCCTCAAGCCTCACATTTCACCTTTTTTCCTTCAATCGAATGATAAATTAAATAATACATCAGCAATCCTGTACGATTCTCTATTTACCTGATAAAATCAAGGTCTTCTTTTTTCTGTTTACTCTCTGTTGAACCATCAGGATCGAAACAATGTACATTTTGCTGCTTTGTGTTTATTCCCTAAGCAAAAGCAACGTAAACCGCAATTATTTAGGTGGTGATTAAACATAAAGTCATTTTCTCACCAAATATACCCGAATTTTTCATAGCAAGCCTTACAGTTAACATTTTTGCTAAAATTACGTCACTGTGGCTTCGAGGTACTCATTTCAAGTTGATTTGCCAATAACATGAAATCAACTCATGCAATGTCGTGACATGCACATATCTTCACTAGGAATAATTTTCACACCGTTTCTGGGGTAGCTGCATCATAGAGATAGACTGGAAACTATTTACCCTTTTGTTTGGTTCAGAGTGACATTGTTTATCAATGCGCCAAGTTGTCAAAACGTGTATTTAATGTTGTAGCACAAGTGTATATAAATAAGTAAGGGAAGATTACAAAAAAAATGCAAAAATCACACAGTGCAGACCAGTTTATGCTACTATGCGAAAGAGAAACTTGAACACAGAAAACCACAAGACAGCAAAAACAAACCTTAAGGGGATATATCTTTCAAAAGCTCTTACTTGCATGAAAATTTTCCTGTATAAACAAGAATTGCTTTTTTGTCAAGGAGACGGATACTTTTGGCCACATTGCTGTATGAACAACTTATACATCCCACATAGATCACTTTACGCCCCAACACACAGCTTTTGAGCAATCCGCAGCATGCTTATCAGTCTTTTAGAGTTACTTCCTGGTTTGATACCGTTAACATTGCTGTGATACGCTGGATGAACTTAAGAGAAAACCATTTGCATTAACATGACCTACAATTATTCGACTACAATATTTAGAAGTATTTTCGCCCAAAATGTACAAATATCTGGTAGAAAAATATAAATTTTCAATTTTTGCTTATGAATTTTTCAAGGTCAAATTGAAAAATTGTAAATAATACCAGAAATACATAATATTTTGGTCGAAAAACTTCTAAATATTATAGTCGAATAATTGTAGGTCAAGTTCATGCAAATGGTTTTCTCTAAAGTTCATCCAGCGTGTCACAGCATTGTTAACGGTATCAAACCAGGAAGTAACTCTAAAAAGACTGATGAGCATGCTGCCGATTGCTCAAAAGCTGTATGTTGGGGCGTAAAATGATCTATGTGAGATGTATAAGTTGTCTTGGCTCTTGTTAGTAATGTTTATTGTATGTTTGTTACTTTCTCATGTGGTATCATGGGTCAAGTGTGGTACTTGATTGTATCGTTACCTGATCTTTGCCGCCCTTTTTACTTTTACTAAGTTTAATAGTGTCACTGCTGATAATGTCAACCAGTTATCTTTTATCTATATGCATTTCTGTCTGCTGTGTTTGTAACTTCTCTGTCATAAGATGCATTATTTTCCGTTTTTACAGTTTTTCATATGCATGTTTAGTAAAACCTGTCTTAAGCGGCCACTTAAAAATAGACAAATGTAAGGCCTTAATGGACGATGGTAGCTTAATAAAGGTCGAAAGTATTGAAGAAGGCTCCCCTTGGAACATTCTGCAATACTTTTTACCTGCATTAAGCGATAATCAGTATGAAAAAACAATTTTTGCTGTTAAATTTGAGTGACCGCTTGAGACAGGTTTTACTGTACTGCGAATGATGTAGCCTGTCAGAGTAATCAGAGTAGCATACGACAAGGCTGATCATGCATACGATAATTAGTTTATATTATTGAAAACAACAAATTTTAATTATTTAATTTTGACAAAGCATGTGGAATGTTCAAAAGCATTGAAAAGATACATGAAAAAACAATGCTTTTATGTTACATTTGTAGAGGAACTTTAAAATTTTAGATATAAAAATGACAACTTGAAGGTTGTTTGATATATGATTTGGTCGTATTGGCACTGTTCCCATGGACTGGGTTGCCATGGGGGTACGCTATTTTGTCACATACTCCATCAAGATGAGCAATTGATAGTTGATATACAAAACAAATATATTCCTTGTTGATCAACTTACAATAAGGCACCAATGTCCAGATATCCTAAGTGGTATAAACACGAATTCTACGCTTGAAGAGTTAGAACCCTTGGGAAACACAGGGTTCTTTAAGAATTTGAACATGGACGTCACAGTTAACACTGTACCATTACTTCGTTCTTGAAGTAAATAAAAGTAAGCATCAATAATCTGAAATAAACATAGGTAGAAACAATAAGTTTTAATTTGATTATGGAAATCAACCTGAAAACCCCCATCTTTGAGGGTTTCAAACAAATGATAAATTTATTTTGTGGTAAATTTTAAACCCAAAAATCATTTTTCTATTAGAAATTTAAACAATCAGCAAACATCAAATTAGATATTAGTATATCAAGCTGGTGACCTCTGGGCCCTGTCGTGAGAAAACCTGTTTTTGGGGTTTCGACAATGCGAGACTCAAACCAGCCTGCTCAGCTACAGAGACTAGCTAGAAAAACGAAATTGCGCTTGTAGCAAGCTTAGATATGGTTCTTTACAAAACTCGAATAACAAAGGCGCTGATCAGACTGCGCGGATGCGCAGGCTGGTCTGCGCCTGTGTTGTTCGCAAACTCCCGAAGACAGGTTTTCTCGCGACGAGGCCCATCTTTATTCATAAAAGACGAAAGTGTGGTGCTGTTATGAAGAGAGACCATATTTGCAGTTTTCATTTTCCAATTTCCTCTGAAAAAGGCAAATTTTAGGATCTGTCTTACACCCCATTTTAAGACAATGGACTATTCTACAATCTTAAGTGGAAGAGTTTACCTAGCTCAGAAGTTAAGGGTAGAAAAGGTTAATACCTTGGTGTTAATAACTCCTCTGTTTCTGATGGTAAGTAAATCACTCTCGTAGATTCTCACATCGTTTATGATAAGTTTTATATCAGTCTAAAATGAAGCATGGAGAATCATATTATATAAGTGGCCAATCACGTGGTCAGCATGATTGGGTTCACGGATTTCCTGAACCAGTCAAATTTTTCATATTTTTCGTAACACTAAGTCAATTTTCATGCGTTAAAGTGCAAAAAAACTCATATTTTTCCCCAAAAGACTATTTCAAACTTTCTCCTCGGTTTGCTGTAGTGACCCTGATTACCTCGACCAGTTGAAGAAAGAACGGAAAATTCTCCGCGATAGGGTACACACTTCAGTTGGTCGAAGTAATCTGGACAACTACAGCGAAACCGGCAGAAACTTTTACACAGTTTTGTGCAGAAAAATATGAGGTTTTTTTGCACTTTACCGCATGAAATTCGACTCAGTATAACAAAAGTTATGAACGATTTTCCTTACCTGTGATGTCGATTACTGGTTCGTAAAGTCCGTGAATCAAATCAAGCAGACCACTATATTTGCCACCTTGAATGAGCGATCTTCTGCCGTTTGTGTATCTGGTATCCTTTTTGACATATTACTTGATCTGTATTTTTGCATTTGGTACAGTACTTTTACTGGTTCCGTTGCCAAAGCAATTACACAGTTTGTCAGATCTTAAAATAGTTTTTATTCTACCTTGTATACGAGCCATTCTACAAAAATAAAGGAATTTGAGATTTTTTTGTAAATTTGATTTGTTTCTTTTTTATTAAAATCTCAACTCAGAACAATTAACAACAATAAATCCTTCATTTACACAAGAGAATTTGCATAATTATACAATAGGTATCTCCAGCCACCAACTTTTAAACTGGTAAATAAATCCAACAGCAGAATATTGGATTAGTTTATATATTGAGCACAAAAATTGACTGGTAACAGGCACAGTGCACTATTTTTAGCAGGATGTTCACTTGTTTTATAATTTAGTACACAATTACGGTAGTATCAAACCTGATCTTGCACTCAATTTAAGTCTTGCAAACATATGTGTAACAGTACATTAGCTGCGTTACCCTCGTTTGCTTAAATTTATATATATGTAATTACATGTAAGTAAAATTAGGTAGTGATTGAAATGTTTAAATGTTATTATCTACATATATTGATGTTTATAGATTTTTTTTGGGTCCATATTAATGCCATTTACGTTACATTTTAAACAAAACCAAATAAATCAATAATATTTTATTAATTATTTTTAGTTGATAAAATATTCAACAGGTATTTTTGTACATTATAACATTATAACATGTATTAAAATTCAATTTACTGACCATTTCAAAACTGCAATCAAGTACGTTCTAAATAAAAACTTTGTCAGTTATAAGCTGTTATATTCGATGACCATGGATAAAACATATGAGGAAAGAACCTTTTAATTAGAAATTTAGCATGCAAGTACTTCTGTTAGCTTTTAAACACGCAATGATCATTGTTTTGTATCACCCCACTAAACAGTAATACTTAACAACATTTCAGTGTAAAATATCATTTTGTTGTTCGCTTTCCAATATTATACACCAAAGTTTAAGACAAACCAATATTGCTTAATCCCTTAAAATAAATATCATTGGGTTGTTTTTTCCATTTAGAAATGAAGCTGTGTTTGATAGGCATCAAGTTATCATTTTTTTTTTCAAAAAAAACATCAGTACTGATAAAGAGAATACATGCATATTGGTGTACAGTTTCATTTTAATGTCTTAGCTAAAAAACAACAACAATACATTGCTCGTTTTTTTCAGCTGTATATATAAAATTTATAAACTTGGAAAATGTAAGGTGTGATGCAACTTGTCAACTAGGATACGTTCCCTTTTCTGTCAAACAAGCTAAGTAACATATATAACTGTAGAAATATTTCAGGATTATATATTTGTCTTAACCATTATCAGAATACAACTTAGCCTGCACTGCCAAAACAGATTCAGAGTTTGCAAATTACTGTTTTCATTTAATTGAAAAAAAAAATCTAATCAGCTTTTTAAAAGCAACTAAAGACTTATGTCCACCAAGTTCACACTTGTTCACATTATACAAAAATAGTAAAACCGTAAGTTAACGAATCAGGGTCATTAAAGTTATATCTATAGATCACTGAAATACTGTGTGATTGGTAGAAACTACAAATGTGGTTGCTTCCATTGGTTGTGATTTTTTTGCATTGGGCTCTTGTTTTGTAATTTGATTCCTCATGACCTTTCTTATTTAACAATCGAGAGAGATGGGTTTTTTTCTCCACATTGGTTGTCTCTGTTCTGTGTTCCTTCCGCACAGTGCCATGTGTTGGCTCTGCAGTCTGTGGTTGTGATTGTGGCATTTCCTTGTCATACTCACTTCTGCAAATCCAGATAGCATCAACCGTTTATAGATATATGTAAAAACGTTGTATATGTTACATCAAATACAAGGCAATATGTCTGTCTGTGGTCTGTTATTGTTAAAATATAGTGGCTCCAATGCTAATTGTTTTCTAGCATCTAGTTTTGTATATCGAATTCAAAAGTTGGCTCTCTACTTTATGCTAGCTTTAGAATTTGATTTAAGTTAGGTGTGGTACTTGATTGTATCTATTTCTGATCTTTGCTGCCTTTCATACTTTAATTGTACATTGTCTACATTGTTTTATTGAAACTGATAATTGTATCTACTTACTAATAGTACAACTGATCATTTCCTAAAGCAAAGTAAACTTTAAGATTGAATGGTTTACTAAAGCTATAACATTCCAGTAAAAATGTGAGGGAAATCATTCGTACCCATTGGCCTTATATGGCAGTGATCACACATAATTTGATCTTATTCAAAGAATGTGTTTGATTGCTATTTATGGTTTACTTCGTTCCTTTTCTTACATTTCATCTGAATTGAGCTGCCAACTGTGGCGTGAAATGCCTTGTAGATTTATGTCATTTTAGCATGAAAAGAAGAAAATACACGTTATCAGCACAACGATAAGAGAAATCATTTTAGAAGCAAAATTTGATTATGAAGAATAAACAGGTATAAAGAATGCAGCTTACACGATTCCTAAAACTTGAATGGCATTTTATGTGCATTTAACTTAAGTGTTCCCCTTTCAAGTAACCATGCTTTTGTTGAAGTTGAATCTCAGTTAAATATCATCTTTTAAATGATAATATTCACATTTTCTGTAATTTATTAGGGGTAATATGGTAGCCGTTTTCACCCCTAGCTGTTCTAACTCATATATTCCTTACATTGCGTTTAAATAGTGCCTCTCCTAAAACGTAACGTGTATAACAGAAATACTAGGTACCTAAACTATTTTTATAATTCTGATAATAAGTTGCATTCAATAAAAAATATAATGATAATATATCAGATTACGAAAAATGATAATAACACTATTATACAAGTTCCTATTAGTTAATGTTACGTAGTAGATTTGGCTGTTGCATGGTAATATCCTAATTTCAAGAGAGCTAACCTACAATAGTTTTTGTCATATATAATATGATTAGGAAAATTATTAAGTACACATTTCCCTCTACACAGGCCTTTTCGCAGCCCACGGTGTAGGAATGTATAGTAATACATTTGAAAGTAAGCAACATGTAAACTAACATCAACATTACAGGTATTTCATATGCGTGATACAGGTAGGTTGCTGCATTGTATTAAGTTCTTTTAAGGCAATAAGCAAGTAGTTACAAATGTAAATAACTTTTCATTTCATTCCTAAGAAATAATGCAGTCAATAGCCTACAATGAAGCATGCAATAGGAAAGCTATGATTTAATACCACATGAATGTAAATCGTTTGCAAGACATTTGTTTTTGCAATATCCGTGTTCACACTTCTGAGACACCTCTCTATCCCAGGATAAAGTCTACTATTATTCTGTTTCTGGCCACTTTCCCCAACCTAAATTTTGGTTCCTCCGGGTCCTCTACTACATGTACAACCACCTTTAGTATTTCACATATTTAATCATATTTTTAAAAAAGTGTCGTCCCTGTTACTTTCTGAGATAGCATGGATAACAGTAACAGCGATGACGAAAGGTATGCAATCTCAAACTTACTTTGCTTTCTGGAAGCAAAAACTTGAAAAAATCTTAAAAATTTAAACAATAATATTGACCCCATCATACTTTTTCAGTGTTTGTACTATTTTTTTTATTTTCAGCATTTTGTTTTTTAGAGAAAGATGGATAACAGGGATGACATATTACCTGTCTGGCTCACTACTTACATACTTAAGTTAATTGTTTCATGTTTACCTCTAAGCAAACTTTTTCTAAAGTAAGTTAATGGGTTTTTTTAACCTGACGCTCCTGACCTCACAAAAGGCCAGTGCAAGGTCTTTTTCATGACTAGTAACTTTGTCTAATCTATAACAGCAGCTGCAGTAACAGGGATGACACAAGCTGCGGGACATACCAAAGCAAACATAACATGGCTTCAAATGAAAACGAAAGGATAGCTATCAAAGACATAAATCATGTCTCTGTTTGATTTGTTTTTGTCAAACTGAAGTTCAACCATCACTATTTTGCTAAGGAACAAGCATATAAGGGTGATAGCTTTTTATTAAAAAGTATACGAACAACTTTATTTAGTATCCCCGTCACTGTCTTAAATTAGCGATAATTGGCCACTTTGATTAAAACATACTTTCAAAATAAAGGTACTTGAATTGGATAAAATATAAACAGGTTTTAAGGTGAGGGACATGAATTCCCCAGCTTTTGTTGAATGACTCATACACAAACCATGTTTCAAGAATGAGAATTAGATACTCTTTAGTTATGCAGGATTGAGCTATTTGCATTCCTAATAGGATCTTAACCATTTCCAGTGCCCTATCAAACACGTTTTGTCCTATCAAAGAGATAAAGAATTGTACAAAATTTCTAAAAGCCCCTCTATCAACATATAGCATCTCATAACTCTAGCTTATTTACCCTTTGACTATTTGCTTGATCCAGATATTTTCCCAAATTTTGCACTCAATACTTTTCTGTTTTCTCTGCAATAACAAGCACAAATCTAAAGAAAAATATACTAGGGTAATTTCCATAAGCCCCTCCTATCCATGTATTCAGTTTTATGAACCTAAGATATTTACTTTTTTAAACAATTATTCAAGGATTCAGACGAACAAGAGTACATTTGACTATTTGCTTTGCTCTAGCACCGATATATATTAACATGTCTGTAATTAGAATGCGTAATTGAAAATTAGTTTTCTTATTTCTCAACCAAAACTGGATAAAGAAAATATTGACAAATTGACGCTCAAAAACTTTGTGTATCTTGACCCTAATGTCAGAGCTGAAGTGATAATTAAAAGCATTCATAATTTCCATATGGCCTTCATTTCACATCTTAAGTTTCATGAAGCCAGGTCCCAAGGTTAAATAAATTGCCAAAATTTTTGCAATTGAACATTTATTAGCATGATAAATACAACATGTGAGAATTTGAAAGCAAACACGTATTTATTCTTTAGCATTTTAGTCTTTATGAGCAGTTGAAATTTCATTCTCAGTTGAGTTGAGCTTGAAAAAAGCTTTGTAACCACGGTCCGGGACATAACATGTTCTTAGTTTTTTCAGGCTTCCGAATCCAAAGGACATACTTGTAACTACATCCCCCGGCTACTTGCTTTGCAACAGCAACCACAATTTTGATGAAACGAAAAATAAAGAACGTACATTATGTCCAAATGGCCGACTATCCAATATCAAATGTCATGGAGCTAACTTTTCAATCATGGCAATTTCCAGATGTGGATAGATGTATTGAACTCATAGTCTTCTCCTGTGAAACAGATAGTGACTAATTCAGCATTGGAAAACTGCTTACCTTAGTTACTTCAGATTGTCGCACTGATACATAAACGTGTGTATACAAGGCTTCTTCTTTATAAGAAAGTAGCTGGTAGTTCAAGCTATTTAGCCCCTCTATTTGCCATCGATATTTAGCTCCCTCTATAAGCCTAAATCTGTAAAAAATAATAGCAGTAACAGTACCGCTTTCAATGGCGTAGCACCCATTACGCAGGTTACGCACGTGCGTATAAAAATAGTTACATCCAAGGAGGTTACTTAATGTGATAACTGTGTTTTTCTTTACTATAAGGAACTGCTTATGAAAGAAAGAATTTGCTCCCTCTGGGACCAAATTGTTTCTCTCTTAAGAGTAATCCCATTTGAAGGGGACGCAATTGAAGAGAATCATTGTTTGATCCAATAGTCTCCATTTGGTGTGTGTATTTTTTTTCAGCGTTCTGGCTACGTCATTGGCTTTTACAGAGAATAATACATGAGTGCTCATGTATCATTGAATTTATTAGACATAAAATAGCTGGGGGGAAGATAAAATAAAGCTTCAAGTCACCTTATGGTATTGTCCGTTGTCTGCCAACCATCTGTCGTTAGCCTTTTGCATTTTCATCATCTCCTGAACCATAAGTCAAATTAGGATAAAACTGAATGTGAAGCACCAGGGTAGCACAGAGATTCAGAATTGCTAAATTGTTCTGTTTCGATACCCAAGATGACCGCCTAGATAGGCATTTTAAAATGACATCTTCTTTCAAACCATATGTGGGATTGAATCAAACTTTGCTGTGAGGCATCAGGGTAGCAAGGCAATTCAGATTTGCTAAAATTGTTTCCAAGATGGGGCAGCCCTTTTGAAATTCTTTGAACGACATATTCTTCCGAACCATATGTAGGATTGAACCAAAATTTGATAAGTGACATCTGGGCAATAATGTGATTTAGAATAGCTAAATAGTTTCATTAAAATATCTAAGATGGTCACTATTGCATCCATCTTGGAATTCTTCAAACAATATCACCTCCCAAACCATGTGATGGATTAAACCAAGCCCAGGCTCCGAGGTTATAACACTTTTTTTATGCTCAACTCAGCTGAGCACGAAATTCATCCTGCTTACAAAAGGTTTAATTGAACAAATTTGAAAATGCCGTTACTCACTTGTTTCTCGTTATATAGGGTAATAATTGATTTCCATGTGATAGTCTAATCTCCAGAAATACGCAGTCATTAGGAAAATAGTTATTAATTTTTATTTTCTGGATTAAAACAGTCTCTGAAGATGAGTAGTCAAATTTTAAGCGTTTGAAAATGCTGTCTGAAACGAAATGTGATAAATCTTTCTCGAACAATTTGTCTAAAAGACATGAAGCTTTTCTCTTGGAACCTTATGTATAATGTACATAGATAATTAAAGTATGTTCTGTTAGAAAATAAAGCATTCCAGTTGGATATTTACTTTTTGAAAGCGACTTGAACATCAAATTTTTGGGTTTACAGTTTCCAAGGCAACATTAAACTGTATATAAAATACATGAATGTAACTTTTGGTGATCAGTTTTAGCGATAATAGATACTTATAATATGTAAGAAATTGAGTAGGCTGTGGGTTTTGAGAATTTGTTTTTTAAACTTCTTCCAAGACACATTTTATATATGAGATACCCATTGTGGCACTTGTACGAGGGGCATTTGGAAAGTTCTTAGCATGTCTTATATCTCAGTAACTAATTTACAAACCCTATCATGTTTGGTATTATTTTAAAGGGCTATCTTTCCTCTTTCTTGTAGCACAAATTTCATGAGGATGTTATGACGCAAACACTTTAAATAGTATTATGAATACATGTACTGTTTGTATACTGGAAAACGCAAAATATCAGCGGAAAATATAACTTTTTACCTTTGGAAAAGTGCGCAAAACATTAAGAATAGTTCATCAAATTAGATAATTTTGTAACATTTGGTAGGCCACAATCTTGTACAATGATTATACAATTGATGACCGAGTTGGATGTTTCTAATAAATAAATACCGGAACAGCAATACCAAAACCGTTTAGAAAGCAAACCAATTCGCCTATTTTTACGTCTAAAAATTTTATGTCACAATGCACATATTTTGAAAATATATTAACGATAGTAGTTTAAAAATTCTGTATGTTGGTATTTTTGTCAAGCACACTTTATGCTCTTTGTATTGAAACCAAAAGAAATTTTGTAAACCAGAACAAAGGGACGATAACTCTTAAAATCTTCCCCTGGGCAGAATGAATTTCGCTATGAGGTGACGTTCTGGTTCATTTCAATTGGAAATAGGGGCAAACAAAAAAGTAAAAACACCTTGAGAGTAGAAATCAATCAATTTTGTGATGGTTAGCGCGATACCATGAAAAGTTCTTATGCCATCAACAAAATATGCGGGGTTGAGTTACCCCATCCACTTCTTGAAAAGTAGGGGTAGTGTTATTAGATATGGTTTTCTTGAAAACAGAACTTAAAAAGCCACACATTTTGCGCGACGAAATGATTGTTATTCATTGTTGGCTATAAAAAAGCAAATCATATACTCAATAGGCTTTTTTCGTGCTCCTGTAGTGACACAATTTATAGTAAAAGTATAAAGAAAAATTTACCATTTCTATATTAGTCAACATTTTCCCAATGTAAAGGTGGTAGTCGTGCAAGCATTGATTACATAATATAAATTTAATAAAAAATAAGTTGGCACCAAATCGTTAATTTGTCAAATCAGGTCCCCAATTTTCCTTCGCTTTTTTCCAAGTATTTTGCTTCAAAATTTCCGCCAGTATATAAACCCCTACTCCTTTTGAGCATGCACTGCACGTACACGCCAAGTCTTTTTTTGGCAAAAATTAAACCATCAAGTAGCCGTTGAATTCTAGTTTCCAAAAATGCATTATTTGATAGCATTTTGTCAACGCATTGTGGAGTTATGATGCCATGCTAAGAACTTTCCAAATGACCCTCGTATGGAAGAACTTATTAAGCTCAGTTTCCAAACAAAAACAGGCACACATATAGGGTGTTTCTCATTTTAATAACAGACTGGGTGTGCCTCTAAACATAAAAGAAAAGTTCACACTTAAATACGTGTTTTCTTAGAAGATACACCCATTTTAGCTCTTAAAATCAGTTAAAATGGGTAGGGGAAGGTATATATTTAGAGCCACCGTGCTATGGTTATGCTTTAGACTGCCATATCGTCTATTTGGCAATACCAGGGACACGTCCGTTATACACGAAAAAGCAAAATTTGTTTGGTTTATTTATATGCAACCACAAAAAATGAAATTCAATTATGTTCAAATAAACATGAAACGTGTCTCGTATTAGCACTATAAAAACAACATCTGAGAGACTTAAAGCAAGAACAATCTACATTTGTGGGTATTTTAGTTTTTTATGAGCAGTTGAAATTCGCGCTCAGTTGAGCTGAGCATGAAAAGTTTTTATAACCTGGGGGCCTGGAGGTAAATATTGGAGCAGCATGTATATTCAGATTTACTAAAATTGATCCGTTTCCATATCTGAGCTGGCCACCATGTTGAAATTCTATAAACAACATCTCTCCCCACTGAATCCGAGATTTTCACCAATGTGGTATGTGCGACCAACAAGGCTCAAGACCAGCTTGCGCATAAACGATGTGTGATCAGAGTCTTTGCTAGTTCCTTGTATATTCTATGACAACTGACCGAACATTTGATGTTTCTAAGCTTAAAAAGAGACTGCACAGGCTCTTCTGAGTCTACACATGTCAAAATACCACATTGTTGGAAATCACATGTCACGGCTCATTAATGTTTTCCATAATTCCTTATTTCATAATTGTGCAAGTGGCTTTGCTCCACTGAACAATACGGCCTTCAGAGCTAAATGAATAAAACATTTTAAGCGACATCGCCTCCTGAACCACTAATCCAAATCAAAATAATTTCTCACAAATGTTCCACCTATGTCATCTACCAAGATTGTACAAATGATTCTGCTCTGCTGAAAAAAAATGGCTACCAAAGCTAAAAACCACTAAACCACTGGCCCAAACTAAAAAAACTAAATACAAATATTTTCATTGATGTCCCATTATCTAACAAAATTGCGCAAACAGTTTTGGTGAAAAATATTGCTGCCAAGGCTAAAAATGTAATTTTGTGTTAAGCATTATTTCCTCTTGTATTAGATCTCAGGCGAGCGATTCAGAGCCTCAGATGCTCTTATTTTTCCACAATATGAGTATGTTCGCGCCTGTTGGTCGCTAAGCTTCGCTATCATCCAGGGTACGTCAGGAAGTGGTTAACGTAACTGATTACCAAGTAAGGCGAAACCAAAGTGAGTATGTGTACTGCCCTGCCAGCCAAGAGTGATAGTGAGGTCATGTTTTGTTTACAAATTTATCAGGGACTTAGAATCGATATATCACTTATGTATTAATCCTATCCACAGTGTTCTATCGTTCGCATTAGCTCAAGTGATGTGTACAAGTTACTGTTTTACTTAACAGTTGTAAACAAAACATGACGTCGCTGCCACCCATGCATGGCCACCAATCAAATCTCCTTCATTGCCTATACTAGTTGGATTAAACTTTCTGTTTCTTAATTTTGACAGCAAATTTAGAAATCGGGAAATGCAATTCAATGGGACACTCGTTGAACTTTTTGACATTGACATCGGTTTTAAAAGGATTTTCTACTTGACATATTAAAATGGTTTGCAGTGAAGAAAAATGGCATTTTTTCAACTTCAACACAGATTCTAGAATCAGTTTATGTGTCAGGGCACCCTATTTAAAGTATGTCAAAGGTACACATCAAAGCCATCAAATAGCATTTTTGTATTTGTTAAAAAATAACGATTTTGCTGAAATTAAAGTCCCTCTCATTAATAGGAAACAGGTCCCTCTTCATAACACAGTATTGATTTTATGCGATGAAGGAGATGGATTGGTGGCCGTGCCTTGGCTGGTAGGACAGTACCACGTGAATTTATTTTGTGTTGGCGTTAAAGCGAATTCAATATGCTTTAAAAATTTATACTTTATTAAAAGCTTCATGCGTGATATGACAGCTATTGAAATAGTTGATTAATATACATGTCAATACTTAGATATCACAACGGTACTATAGGATAAGTCAAATTCTACTGTTTACACAACATTTAATACCAAATATCTTAAAATACATCTTGAAGTTGGATGTCTTTTTTCCCTTTGATGTCATTTTTTTTTTTGACGACCTCAAACAGGAAACAAATAAAACTTTCTACGATCAGTTTAAGTCTATTCACAATTTCTATTTACCAAATAAGGCAAATGGGGAGTATGCTGTTCTATGTTACCTTACATACTGTAATGTGTATTTTGTTCGAATATGGAAATAAATAGTAGACATTGACTTATCATAGTTGCATGTCTTATTTCCCGTTGAGGTATGAGGCAGTAGTGAACAGCTTTTTCAGTCCTAATGTACGATGGCCAAAATGGCTCACTTTTTCATTTCAGTGACAATTCACAATTCTGAATTCCGAATTCTGAATTCCGAATTCTGAATTTTTAATAAACTTGATAGACGCTTTTATTTACTATATCATACACTTGTGTAAAACGCCAGACAGTGAGTACAGCCTACTCTCCAGAGGATTGTTCTTAAGGGCTTATTTAGTAGAATAGGGGGTACTTAGTGAAGAAGAAGTTCTTGTGTGGAGCTCGGGGTACTCCCTTTTTGCACATATAATAAAGTATATTCATAGAGTACCTCCTGCACAAACGCATAAATAGCCCTACTAAAGTAGGCACCTTTCTTCTAGCGGGTACTCCCTACCCTACAGAGTACCATATGGGGAATATGTGTTACCTGTAAAGTGGGGGTTCTCTGTAGATACGCAATGGGGGTTGAGGTATTCCGTAAAGTAGAGATTCTTCCTAGAGTAGGAGGCACGCATGGGTGTTTATTGGCTACTATAGTGTTTCCAGGACATAAGTGACCCCCGTTTTTTGCTAGTTATTCTTTAATGGTGATTTTAATTGAAAAAATAACTAGAGAAATCAATTTAGATACACACCGCATAATTTAATTTATCTTTTCCACATAAATATGAGTTTTTGTATAGGCTGAGATAAGATGGAATTTTGGTGTGTTTTTGCTGCTCTTCTTTGAATTAGTCCCCAAGTGAACCTAGCGATATAAATAAAACATGGCTTATGCAGGTCAGTGGAGGTAATTCGCCAGTCTCACAGATATGAGTGCGCAACAGAGAATTATTTTTCCTATTTCTCAACCAAAAAATATGTTGTGTGTACTCAAAACAACCGTCTCGATGATATGGTTCTTTTGAGCACCAAAAACACGTCCAAAACACGTGTTTTAACTGATAAAAACAATCGCAACTTCACGCTAAAATTGCTTAGCTGGCACAATCTTCGTGCATTAAGCTATGATTCACTGCTTATACTGACTCATAAACTTCACTGTACATCTAAAGGTGATGCATTAAAATGGCCTGTGGTAAAAAAAACGATTCAAGTAACAGTATTGTCTGAACCTTAAATAATGGCTGAATTTTCTTTCAAGATCATTGTTTCCTAAAAATATGTCTTTCAGGAATACAAGTAGGTTATCAAACAGTATGGATCCAGATAATGCCCAACATTTTTACCTAAACTTGCCTTTGGCTGTTGACAAAGTTTATCAGCGAAATAGCTTTAGCAGGCAAATAGTTGATGCTTTTTAAGTTTAATGTATATCCCTAATTCGCTATTTCTCGTCAACTCTCTAAACTTGAATTGTCGTCATAAACTCTTTAATTACTAGTGTCGTCTGCTGATTACCTTCGCAAACAATTTTGACCCAGATCAAGCCCGACAAAACGTCGGGCATGATCTGGATCCAAACTTCTTAGCACTCTACTGATATTCCCGAAAGATCATTTTAGAAAAAGCAACGACAAGAAACAAACTGATTTTGACAAAAAATATCAGCAGACGACAAAAACATGACTAATTACCTTGTAGGCAAAAAGAGTCAATGAATTGAAATGGAAGGTGCTACATGTACATGTACATGCATGTTTCATGCTTAAGCCTTATATGTGCCTGTTTTCAACAGGGCACGGTCTAGGACTCCTATAGACTTTTACAATTGCGTGTGTGCGTGCGTGTGTGAGTCAAAATGATGACGAGTGAGGTTTGCGGAATTGATTTTCGTTGAATCATCGGATATAGATAGTCTTGTAGGCTAGTACATATCATCATAGCAATGCAAATATACCACGTGTATCTATTGGGGTACACATAGGTATATTCACAGGGAAAAACAACTAAGTTATTCTTTTGTACAGGGGACTGGGGCTTCAGTTACAAATAAGGGCGTCTCCCAAAAATACGTTTTAGTTACGCGGTGTGCATTTAAATCCACATGCTGAGTGCCGTTCTTCTAAGTTCAATTTAAAACTGTTTAAGAAAAAAAAAACGGGGGTCACCTATAACCTGGAAACACATTAGTACACCCTAGTCTAGAATGGTAATCTGTGCAGTAAGGGTTATTATGTACACAAGAGTTACACTGTGAGATAGGGCCTATATTCCATTAGAGGTAACTTTTGAATGTCAATAATAATTCACAATTCTGAATTCTGAATTCCGAATTCCGAATTCTGAATTCTGAATTCTGAATTTTGAATAAACTTGAAAGCCGCTTTCATTTACTATATCATACACTTTTGTAAAGTGCCAGACAGACTGAGTTCAAAATGGATGTGCAGATTGGATATTTTTAGTTGATAACTAGTATTTGTGTAATTTGAAGTATTATTAGACAGCATTTGAAATACTGATATTAACGCAGCCCGGTAGTGCCATTTCTTATTTCTAACTTCTAACTTCTATGTTAAAAATAATAAGTGGCCCAACCAGGCTTATGCAAGAAGCCTGGTAGGGCTATTACTTACTTCTTACTTCTACCTTCTTAATTCTAACTTCGATGTTTGTATGTTGGCACATAAGCGTCCATGCATGCGTGAGTATATGCGTGAAGACGCCCATGTCTGTCTGTCTGTCTGTCTGTATGTATGTAAGTATTTATATACATATTATATGTGTGTATGTCCAAATGAGGGTTTGATTGGAACACTCTGCGCATGTTGTGAAACAATTCTGACTATATTGGCACCGGAATCTGCGAAATCTGTGAGTGTCCAGAAAGTGTTGCAGACTGATGCAATGGTTTTGGGCGGGTCCTTTGAGGTTAAAACAGGACTAAACTTGATTCACACCTAAATCCTGGAAGCCTGTGAGTCTCAAGAAAGTGTCGCAGACCAATGCATTTGCTTGGAGAGTGACGAAGGAGTTCAAAACAGAGTTTAGATCGATTGGCACCGGAATCCTTAAAGTCTGAGAGTGTCCAGAAATTGTCACAGAACAGTGAAATGGATTTGGGAAGGTCTGTGTGTGTGTGTGTGTGTGTGTGTGTGTGTGTGTGTGTGTGTGTGTGTGTGTGTGTGTGTGTGTGTGCGTGCGTGTGTGTGTGTGTATGACAGTCTGTGAATTTCCTTATTTCTAACTTATAACTTCTTACTTCTTACTGCTTACCTCTAATTTCTACCTTCTAACTTCTAACTTCAATGTTTGTATGGGGGCACGTATGTGTCCAAGCATGCAAGCGTATACATGTCTGTCTGTCTGTCTGTCAGCTTACCATGTTGTTCGAGGAGCTTGCAAGAAATGTAAGTGCAGGCAAACAATGAGATGTTATGAGAGCACTGTAGTCATTCCACTACGGCAATTTGGGTCTCGTCACCCACTCCGGTGTTATAGTAAAATTATCTTCAAATAGAGGCTGACAAAAATGAGAACTTTGGAATATGTTTACTTTGAGATTTCATCGTCTAGTGAACAACCTCTGTGCTGTTTTGCCAAAACGGAGATAAAATCAGATTTTAAATGTGTTTTTTTACAGTTATATTAAAATAACAATTACAGTTTAGTCATAATTATACGGTTTCGTCATTGATTAATTGTCCACGATGACGAAACCGTAATTAGTTATTTCATGCCTAGACATCAAACGGTAAAGTTTTCATATAATTTTAAAGCTGAAAGATACAATGTGAATTTGATGAACAAAAATCAGTCGGAACCCAAGCATTTTGGGGCGTTTATCTGTGATTAAATGAAGAAATTGAACATGATGAGAAAGTTACCTTAACACTGGAATAAGTGACAAGACCCAATTTGCCGTAGTGGTATGAGAGACTTCATGTTGTCTCTGTCAGGCAATTATCAAACTGATATTATGGAAGCTTTTATCTCCACCTCCAGATATTTAGATTTACTTAATATTGATAATCTTTTTTTTGAACAAATGGTTCCCACAGAACTTCACCTAAATAAGGCGAATTATTCTGATACATACATACATACATACATACATACATACATACATACATACATACATACATACATACATACATACATACATACATACATACATACTGTCAATCAAAAAGATGCACAGACAGACAGACATGTGTGTCTGCACGCATGTACGCACGCATGCATGGACACATACGTGCCAACATACAAACATCGAAGTTTGAAGTAAGAAGTTAGAAGTAAGAAGTTAGAATAAGAAGTTAGAAGTTAGAAATAAGAAAATTCACAGACTGTCACACACACACACACACACACACACACACACACACACACACACACACACACACACACACACACACACTGTCAATCAGGAAGATGGACAGACAGACATGTGTGTCTGCACGCATGAACACACGCATGCATGGACACACACTTGCCAACATACACACATTGAAGTTAGAAGTAAGAACTTAGAAGTTAGAAGTAAGAAGTTAGAAGTTAGAAATAAGGAAATTAATAGACTGCCATATATACATACATGTACACACACACACACACACACACACACACATACACACACACATACACACACACGCATACACACACATGCACACAAAGACAACGACCGTACCAACATATAAACATCGAAGTTAGAAGTTAGATTTAAGAAGTTAGAAGTCAGAAGTAAGAAATGGCCCTACCAGGCTTCTTGCATAAGCCTGGTAGGGCCACTTATTACTTTTAACATAGATGTTAGAAGTTAGGAGAAAGAAATAAGAAATGGCACTACCAGGCTTTCGTCAATATCAGTATTTCAAATGCATAAGCATAAGCCTGCATAAGCCTGGTAGGGCCACTTATTACTTTGTACATAGATGTTAGAAGTTAGGAGTAAGAAATAAGAAATGGCACTACCAGGCTTTCGTCAATATCAGTATTTCAAATGCTGTCTAATAAAATTTCTGATCACACAAATACTAGTTACAAACTAAAAATATCAAATCTGCACAGCGATTGTCAACTCAGTCTGTCTGTCGCTTTACACAAGTGTATGATATAGTAAATGGAAAGCGTCTATCAAGTTTAGTCAAAATTCAGAATTCAGAATTCTGAATTCAGAATTTGGAATTCAGAATTCAGAATTCGCAATTCAGAATTCAGAATTCTGAATTGTGGATTATCATTGACATTCAAAAGTTACCTCAAATGGTATATAAGCCCTATCTTACCGTGTAACTCTTATGTACATAATAACCCTTACTGCCCAGATTACATTCTAGACTAGGGTTTACTAGTAACCAATAAACACCCATGCGTACCTCCTACTTTAGGAAGAACCTCTACTCTACAGAGTTTCTCAAAACCCATGGCGTAACTACAGAGAACTCCCACTCTACAGGTAACACATATTCCCCATATTGGACTCTGTAGGGTAGTGGGTACCCGCTAGAAGAAAGGTGCCTACTTCGGTAGGGCTATTAAAGTGCTTGCGCAGAAGGTAATCTATGGATTATGCGTTATTCTATGTGCAAAAGCGAGTACCCCGAACTCCACACAAGAACTTCTACTTCACAAAGTACCCCCTATTCTACTGAATAAACCCTTAAGAACAATCCTCTAGAGAGCAGGCTGTACTCACTCTGTCAGGCGTTTTACATAAGTGTATGATATAGTAAATAAAAGCGTCTATCAAGTTTATTCAAAATTCAGAATTTGGAATTCAGAATTCAGAATTCGGAATTCATAATTAAGAATTTGGAGTTCAGAATTTAGAATTTGGAATAAATAATTCAGAATTCAGAATTGTAAATTATTATTGACATTCAAAAATTACCTCCAATGGTATTTAGGCCCTATCTTACAGTGTAACTCTTATGTACATAATAACCCTTACTGAACAGATTACCATTCTAGACTAGGGTTTACTAGTAACCAATAAACACCCATGCGTGCCTCCTACTTTAGGAAGAATCACTACTCTACAGAGTTTCTAAACCCCCATGGCATATTTATAGAGAACTCCCACTCTACAGGTAAAACATATTCCCCATATTGTACTCTGTAGGGTAGGGAGTACCCGCTAGAAGAAAGGTGCCTACTTCAGTAGGGCTATTAAAGCGCTTGCCCAGGAGGTAATCTATGGATTATGCGTTATTCTATGTGCCAAAGCGAGTACCCCGAACTCCACATAGGAACTTATGCTTCACAAAGTACCCCTCATTCTACTGAATAAACCCTTAAGTACAATACTCTGGAGGGTAGGGTGTACTCACTCTGTCTGGCGTTTTACACAAGTGTAAGATATAGTAAATAAAGCGTCTATCAAGTTTAGTCAAAATTCAGAATTCAGAATTCAGAATTTGGAACTCAGAATTCAGAATTCGGAATTCAGAATTCAGAATTTTGAACAGTCACTGAAATGAAAAAGTGAGCCATTTGGGCAATCGTACTAATGGATTCAACCTTAACATATAACGTCGCGTCTGGGAGTGAATGAAACATGATGCGTTTAAATCCGTTTAAATATCTTTAAAATCACTTTGAAATCACTTTTTTCACTTTACTTTTTGGAGTAAAAACTTAAGATCTTGCCATCTTTATTTAACGCAACGTTATACTAGACGTCATTACGTAACGTTACTAAATCTGTAAACCAACTGGTAGTTTATCGATTTTGATGCATGGCTTTATACGACTCCCGGATGCGACGTCATATGATAAATAAAATCTAACATTTCGAACTCCTGAGTTATTTTGAATTTATTAATTTCGTTGCCAACAAGCGATTAAATGCTTTGCAAGCCTCTCATTTTATCGATTTTCCTCAATCTGATTAATAAATTCAATAATACACGGACACTGACGTAAGATCCTCTATGTAATTATCATAATACACCAACAAAGGGGGTATGATGTTCGTTAGCCGTGTTACCTCTTTGGATTTGTAGGGTTTAGTTTATCCTCCCCATGTGGAAGTGCTTGGTACCTTCCTATAGTTTTGTGCGGGCGTCCAATCTTGAATCCACTCAGTTTAGCCCTGTTAAAAGACGAATTAAAAAGAGAATACACAAGAACTATCTGAACCATTAATGCGCAAATCGCAATAAAAGTTGTCCGCTTTTCTCGTCTGCTGAAATGTGTAGAAAGCCTCTATGGCAAACAGTGTGAACCCAGATCAGACTGCTCCTATAGGAGCAGTCTGTTATAGGACCACGCTGTTTGCTTCTATACTTAATTCGTCAATAATGTTAGGCAATTATTTGCAGCAGACAACATCAGCAGACGACATTTCCAGATGCATTTTTGCTAAGCGCTTTAAGGGTTTTAAAGATGTACGACGAAGTGAAAGAAGACACGTTCAATGTGAGTAGCGTGAGAGATAGATTTAAACAAAATGAGAAAGAAAAACACATTAATTTGTTTGGGTCTTCAGGATTGCTGGAGATACTTTGTTTTATACCACTCTTACCTACTTTAGCACGATATACCTAATGATGTGCAAGGTCTACATTGATGTAGGTGGTATAAATAGTCATACCATGTTTATCCACCTGTACGATAGATAACCCACTCGCTAAAGCTCGTGGATTATCTCCACGTACAGGCGGACAAGCCAGGGTAAACTATTACTTGTTTTAGTGAGTTACAAACAGTAATATAAGTAAGTGAGCATGGTCAGGAAATACCACAATCACACACTGCAGACCAACTCATTGCACCGTAAGGAAGAGACACAGAACAATAACAGTCACAAGATACAGGAAGACAATTTAAGTACAGAAACTCTCTCTTCCCCACCAAGATGATTGCAAAACTAGCAAAAGACACAAAGAACTGCATAACCAATCAATGGCCAAACACAGAGCCTAAACAAGCCATTGGACCATTCAAAAAATGAAACAACGATAACTGAACCACCGCCTTAGAACCGACGACTGCCTAGGTATCAAATTTTTGCCCTGGGGTATGTTGCTACTAAAACACAAAAATTGTTTTGCTCGCATGATGGCTTCGTAACTTATGCAATGTTTCATCACAGAGAAACAATCTATTCAAAAAACGCACTCTGATAAAACAAATAAAAGGGCTGACGACCCACAAATAGTCAGAGCTAAAGAAAGTCTCAAGTTAAGCCACAGTGGGCCCCAACCCACGGATGAAACCTTTACGTCAGGACCGTCATTGTGTCTGTGGCTTGACCCACCGTCGTGTAATAAAAGCGGGAACCATAGCTATAAATCATGATTGGCATGCAGACGGTCGCCTGGTGGTATCCATGTTATATCCAACTTTTTTAGAACATCTTTTGAATCGATCACTAAAATAAGGCAGTACTTTTTGTGAATCATTTGTGTTATTTATGTCTTGTGTTTGTCATGCTTTCGCGTCTGTTCATTGCCGCCTTGTTGTCACCTGCTGGAAAAGGACTGACCTCATTGGCTCTCGTTTGTGATGTTTAATTGTGTTTTTTTCACTTTCCCATGTGGTATCCTGATCTTTGTCACCTTTCTTACTTTCCAACAATTCTTTTGATTTAAAAAACTTAATTACCATAAAATACCTGCTCCTATATGCCCTGTTGCAGAAGAGTTTTTAAAACTAATATTGTATTTAAAAATCACTCTGAGAGTCTGTGGTAGAATTGTTGATGTGACGTTTGACTTATGTGAGCTAAGACAGACGGTCAGTGGTTTTGTAAATGCCCATCAAATAGGCCAAGGTAAACCCTTGTCAGCATTTATTTAAAGTTTGTAGAATTTGAGATAAGCCAAGGTTAACTTCGTTATTAATTATACATGTTTGACGAGAAATCCCATGATTTATCAAACAAATAAAAGCGGTATTTTTGTTTTTGTCTAGAACGATTTATTTCCTCTAGGGAAATAAATCTCTTTAGCCGGAACTTTTCCTAGCCACAAGTGACCCAAGGCATCGATGAGCTGAAACACACGTCATATTGATATTCGTTTTCTTATTTACAATTTAACAAACATAACACTTCTCGTACTTTTGACGTCACAACATTAACAAATGACAGCATTTACAATTGCGATGACGTTGTATAACGTTTCTGTCTTCCAACATTAAAACTGGAGAATTGAGTTACAAAAACGAAATATTCTAGAAAAACACAACAAATTTAGTACCAAAATGATTGTTAAGATCTAACTAAGAAACTGACTACCCACACTTAATGTTTTGTTCACTAATTAAAAAGTTACAGACGTTTGAAATTCTGAGGTGGACTCGATGAAAAAGATTTCCAAAACTGCGGACTTCCATTTTAAGCAGGGTTCAGCGGATATATTACTACTCGGGTTAGAATTTGACATGACATTGTCATGATCCTGTTAGTTTTGCCACATTGCATACCATAGTATTTTCTTGATTTGAGCAAGCAGTTTAAGCAGAATACATATTATATACAGTTTATTAAATCATTCTATTTTACATATTGGATTTATAAACCTCAGGAGGGGAATAATCATATAAAGAAACTCGTGTTTGCGCACTCGTTTCTTTATCGGATTTTTCACCTCCCCTCGATTTATAAATAGAGCGATTAATAAACTCTATATATAAACTTTGTAGAGCGTGTGTCCCCAAAGCTGCATGTCAAGTTTCAATTTTACAGGAATTTGATTCTGGAGAAGAAGGCTTGTATTTGTTATGCCTTTGTGCGTGTCTGTTTATTTGTGCCTTGTGGTCACCTGCTGGGAAAGGGCTGACCTCTTGGCTCTCGTTTATAATGTCTAACTGTAAGTTTGTCACTTTTCCATTGGTATCCTGGGTCAGATGTGGTACTTGATTGTATCGATTCCTGATCTTTGCACCCTTACTTACTCTGAAGTTGTTTTGCCTTATGTGGATATGGTTGATAGCTTGATCATGTGATCTGTACCATGAATACAAGCCTTCATATTTTCTTCTTATTGTGGATGCAAAAAAAATCAATGTACAAACGCGTGAAGAAAGAATTTTCCGAAAGATAATTTCTATACAAGAGTAAAATCTTAGATTGAGTATGAGTAACATGAGATTTCCAACAATGTGGTATGTGCGAGCAGCAAAGCCTTAGTTCAGTATGCGCATACGTGCAGTCTGATCAGAACCTTTGCTAGTCGCTTAAATATTCTATGAGTGCTAAGCTACAGACTGAACTGCGTTTGGACTTTCTAAGATTAAAAGGAGGCTGTTCAAGCTCGTCTGAGCCTACACTTGTCAAAATGCCACATTTTGGAAATCACATGTCGCGGCTCTTATTATTCTTGTTACTACGATACATAATTTACCTGATTCCAGAATCATCGTCCTCTGATCCCCAGCCAAAATACAGGTTGCTGAATCCATTCATATTCATGAAGGTAGCTTCTTTCACAGCTAGCGCACCTCCGACGTAAGTGTAACTGTATGGAGCTGGTAAACTGATATATAGGGTAAAATCAGGTAAATTCGGACATCAGGTAAATTCGGACACACATTTGTAAACAGTGTAGATCGAGATGAGACGGTTCCTTATGAGCCGCCTCATCAGGATTTTCACTGTTTGCTTTGTTAATTTATTTTTTATTCAAATATTTGAAGTGTGAAGCAAATAAGGTCGCTGTCCGAATTTAGCTGTCTGTCCGAATATACCCGACTTTACCCTAATTTTATTTCAAGTTACAAATGAGTTGCAACATGAGAAATTATTTTTAAAAAAAACGGTTGCACGAGAAGAGTCAGCTCAGCCTAGGTATTAATAGACTTTTCGCTTAATATAAAGGCGGCTATTTCATCTGCTAAGGAGGGGAAATCAGGTTTTATTTATAATTTGGTAGTTATTGTGGATTTAAAGATAGATGAGAATTGTTGTAAACAAACATTGTCGAGTTTACCTTGATTTTGGGCGTGCAGGTAGTCTCGGTTTACAGTTATATTGAACCTACCACAGATTATTGAATATGCGCGTGGTAGTGAATAGTCATGCTTTACCTGTTCATGAGAAAAAAAAAGGAATTGCCTCATTACTATGCATCTTTGAAAGTACAATAATAAGCTTTTTGGGTCGCAAACATGCGTGCATTTTATGAAAATCCTGACCGTATACACACTGAACTCATATTTTTAACTCTTAAAGCGCATAATCACAAAATGTCTTAAAGCGCATAATCACAAAATGTATGTTTTTTGAAAATATTTTTTTTTAAATATTTGAAGACTCATAGCCAAACAGTGTGGACCCAGATTAGACTGCTAGGAGCAGTCTAGTCTGGGCCCACAATGTTTGCCTCTTTGCTTATGTTAAATAGACATATTCAGTTGCAGTTATTTGGCTGACGTTGTAAAGACTAAATAATGTGTTTTGCATCAAAACTGAGATAATGGCGCAAAATGATACAGTTACTTTTGAATAAAACCACGCCTTATTTTCAGCTTTCACCTATGTCTAAGGTTGACCAGTCCTAATAACGCATGCATGAGGCGCCGCCTTTACAGTAAGCGAAAAGCCAAAGAATATGAGCAACATGTAAGTCTAATCGATGTCAGCATGAAGAAGTTTGGGTCCTTAGTTGCATAGCAAAAACTCTGTACGGACTAGGCGGATGCCCAGGCTGATCTGAGTATACTATGCAACATGAATTTAGCAATTGTTTTGGATGGGTCAGTCCATCAACATCCGATCTCAAGTTTCATTTTATGGCATGCAGATACAAGCGCTGATCATCCGACAGGGATTTCCATGTAATTCTCAAACATAGTGGCCGTGCTAACTTTATGTGAGATTTTAAGCCTAGTGGCTAAAGTAGATATTTCTGGTCATAGGGGGACGCTAAAACCATTTCCAAGTAAATGTTTGGTCACTGAAAACAAGAAAAGCAAAACAAAATGCTGAAATATGCTGAACTTTCTTCGAGAAATAAAGCACCAAAAATAGTTAATGATTATGATCAGGAAATACCACAATCACAAACTGCAGACAAACCCGTGGCATCGTGAGGAAGAGTCTCACAACAATCACGAGACACCAGGAAGACAAAAAAAGTAAAGTAACCACCTCTCTACTCCCAATCAAGATGATTGCAAAGCTAGAATGGACATAAAGTAACGCACAACAAAACATAGAACAATAACAGGACATAAAGTAACGCACAACAAAACATAGAACAATTATATAATCCCACAATGGGAGTAACAATCAACATCGAATCAACAACATATCCACTACCTTAGAACGGACAGCAGCCAAAGCAATCGGGGGGGGGGGGGGGGGGGCATGCAATTTACTGGTACAAAATCTTCGCCCTAGATTCTGCCGTTGCTGAAGCAGTATGCACAAGGACCTCGGTCAGTCTTAATGAAGGATTGCCCATAAAAACGGCCAGAGAAAAGTTTCAAAGAAAATGATATTTTTTCTATGAAAAAGAGAGTAGGTTCCATTCTCGACTTATCCACAAAAGCCGTTTCCTCATTGGACAAGTACCAATTGAAAAATATGGGTTGAAAACTCCGTTTTTGCTATTCAACATATAGTAAATGGAAAAAAGTTTTACTGAGGTGCCTCCTCCCCCCCCCCCCCCCGTGACCAAACTATTCCTTTTGCATGCAGTTGTAGTTTTACATTTCACAAATCATATAAAAACGGCATGTTTGGTCACGGGGGGGGGGGAACGCTGTCAAAATGCTCAAAAACACTTTATTATAAAAACGTATTAGAAACTTATTTTGTAAAAACCTGTAGGTAAATATCAATTTGCAATGGCATATATCAGGGCTTTAGTTATGAGTGCTTACAAATAAATTTATTGTCTCATTTCTCAACCAAAACTTTATGTTGTGGGTACTCAAAAGAACCGTTGCAATGAGACGGTTCTTGTAAGCACCAAAATTATAGGTTTAATCCGATATTGAAGAAAATATTACGATTTTACGCTAAAAAAACTGTGTTTATCTAGACTATGATTTATACAGTATACAGATATGATACACCTCAGTGCACATTAGTCGAACTGGTTGAACTTAAACATTACAGGTAATAGTCAAAGTAATTGACAGCACACTTCTTTAGACGAAACAATGAAATCTTCTCAATCCGAATTTTATGCAAACGCATCACTTTCGTCTCATGTTTTATGCCGCAAACATCATATTAACATGTATTTAGGTGAATACTCGACGAAACTTTGACTTTTTGTGAAATAAAATTTGGTCACAAAAAATACCCCCACCCCCTAAACCCTAAAGTCCTGGCATAATTATGCAATATTTTTTCAAAATATCTTTATTTTGATAGATGCACTAAATGCAAGGGTTCGATTTAAGCACAAAACTATAGTTGTCAATTAAGCATTATGCTAGCCACAGGCTGTCAAAATTTGGGCAGATTGAATAGGAAACTGTCCGAGGTCCTTTGACGTTTTATCAATACCTTTTGGTTATCGCATTTAAATGGTGTTTCTAATCGGTATTTCTTAAGCCACATTTACAAGTTAAACGGTTTGACGCCTTCGAACATGTTAAGACATATATCACCACTACAGAGCATGAGCCGAAAATTAAAGTTTAACGTCACCGTTATCTCAAAAACGCGTAGTACCATTTTTCAGTAACTTAAGGTTTAAATTAATCATGAGATGGGCTACATTGTAAGCCTATGATATCTTCGTAATCTAATTTTCTGTTATGCTGGAGCACCAATGAACATTTGAGTTTAATAAAGTGATGACTACGTTTTGACGTCATTACTGACCACCGATTTTTCAGAATAAGAGCTCTATCTCATCTGTCACACAATCAAGAGCTGTTATAAGCGAAGGTTGCATGAGAAAGATGAAAGCTCAACAAACATGTTTGTATTTTTGCATTACTTATAACGGATGTGAATTTTGCTTACTGATCCCTTTTGCAAATGTCGTTCTCCAAAAATGTGTATTTAAATGATGGCGTCTGTTAATTCCTGTTTTCATTTGCCTAAAATCCTGTTCTGGTCATGGCACAAAACAAATAGAAGTACTTAAAAAGCAAAAGTTATATTTATATCACTTTGCGATAGCTACCCGAAAAGTCAAAAGGTTTCAACATTTTAAAAAGTGGTTATTGTCATTTGAAAAAGGTCCACGTGTTTTGAGACACCCTGTATAGAACAGAAACAGAAGAAAACTTTATTTAAGAATATAGTTCCCAGGTCACTCGCAGTTGGCATAAGAGAACAGACATTTGATAAAACAGTAAATACAATATTGTTGGTGACGCCAAAACAATATAATAACACGCTCGGATCTTAAGGCTGGATTTATGTCCTACCGACTCGCTCCTAGCATACTAACATAACATGCAGTGCACCAAAGGCGAGTTGGTATCGCTGTGGCAGAGGAGTGTACAAAATAGAGCTGCCTATAAGCTCAACTCAAAATCCCAGTGTGTTAGTAACGATCAATGCGGCATAAAAAGATCGTAGTTGTGACAAGAGTAGATATACTTTTTGTCGGAGGAATCATTAAGTACACATTAGGAACTAATAAAACTTTTCACCACAATACAGTGGAATTTTGGATGTACCTTTATTCATGTAAATATACTCAGAAAAACAATTGAAGGATATTAAAATTATTTTGACTATATAACATTTGAGAAAATAATTTCCAAACAAAGTATCTTCGTATCTGATAGAACTACCAATATGCAATTCAGTAGCATGCAATATAAAATTTACGGGTCATTGGTTACAATACAGTACCACACCAAATGTACCAACCCTCTTTACCCAAAGTTCACATGCAAAAATTTTAGCGTTTATATTTTTTGCTGCAACCTTTACCTGGTCATTGCTTATGTTCTAATTCCGACCACAGACAAGTTTTACATCCATTTGTCAGTAATTGCACATAATAACGTGACAACTTCTTCAACAAAAATGCACTGATATGGCATACCATAGCCAATATGGCCTCTAATTGGAAGTAAAACACTGACAACAACTACAAAAGTAGGTGTCATTCTTTTGACTGAAAGCCAGAAATGATTTTGGAGCCAGTAATTATGGAACACAAACGAACACATGGGTTCCAATCATTTTTGAATGTTTGTGATTTTTCAGTATAGAGGGTTGCACCATTTGGACCTTTACTGTACTTTAATTATTGAATTGTGGCTTAAATTAAACATTCAGTTTGATTGCAGATATCTGGAACTATGAAATGCATGCATAATTGGTTAAGTTTTTTTTGTATTGAATGTTAGAGATGGTACTGAATCTAAATATCCTTCAATTGTTTTTCTGAGTATATGAAAGAAGACATAAAGTTGCTTAAATAAAACCAGAGGACCTGAAGGTCCTGAATCGCTGTCCTGATATTAGGTCACAATGCCTTAATAATGTTAAACTAAGTTACGGTCAACCTAGGCTTATTATGTAAACATAGCTTGTTTTACCATATATGGTCGTTGCTGTCATTTTAGTCAAGCGACCTAAAAGAAAGGAATTATATCTAAAGAATACACCATATGAAATTTGAGTTCAGCCCAGTGTTTTCTGAAAAAAAAATATGTTAAGAAACATTGTACGTATGTGGCGGTCCAAAATGAGCGGCATAGGATGAAAGGTCAAAAATCAGTTTGACCATTGGTGCTTATATTAAGCCCATTGTCTCATTAGGTTAAATGTTTCTCACAAGAATTATGACTTTGACAGTTAGGCAAAAACGAACAGTTCAAGAATTTTTTCATATGAAAGCATCAGGAATCAAATTTGTCCTTGTTATAAAGTAGGTCAATGTCAACCTAGGATTGTCATTTATGCAATCCAATACTACATTCCAAGTCCCAAGACCATCAGTCTTTTAGTTCTGGGGAGAAGTTTTAAACGTTTTTACCATGTATGTGTGTGGCGGCCATCTTAGTCATGAGATCAGACAATGTTTGCTAACTTATAGTGAGAAGTCTTATGTGAAACAGGAGTTCTATTGGCCTTGTGGTTTTTGAGAAAACTATAATTTGATACATTGTTGGGGCTCCAATATGAGCGAACATGGATGAAAGTTCAACCTTGACCTTTGGAACTTATTTATAGCCATTGTCTCATGAGGTTAAACATATCAAGTGAAAATAATGACTGGCTGTAACAGTTTTAAAAACATCAACTTTTCATAAATGTTCCCATTTAAAAGCATTTGGAAGCAAAATTGACCTTAACGTTAAGTTGGTCAAGGTCAACATAGGAACATCATTTGAACAAACTTGGTAGGCTCCACATCTCAAAATGCTACATACCATGTCCCAAGTAAATCTGCCTTCTGGTTCTGGAGCAGAAGAGTTTTAAGGGGGTTTATCCTATATGGACGGAGCGGCCATCTTGGTCATATGACCAAAACAATTTGTATAAATATTGGCTAATTTATATAAAGGACTCTTCACATGAAATTTGAGTTCAATTTACCTTATAGTTTCTGAGAAAATTATGTTTATTGGCCTAATGGTTTCTGAGAAAACTATGTTTTAATATATTGATGGGACTACACTATGAACAACCCTGGCTGAAAGGTCAACCTTGTCCTTTGGAACTTGTTTGAGGCCTTTAACTAATCAGGTAAACATATCAATTGAGAATAATGACTTTGGCCTCAATAGTTTTCGAAAAATCAACTTTTCATTTTTCCCATTTAAATGAATCAGTAAGCAAATTCGACCTAGATGTTAAGTAGGTCAAGGTCAACACAGGAACATCATTTGAACAAACTTGGTAGGTCCAACCTCCCCAATGTGACATACCAAGTCCAAAGGTAATCGGTTTTCTGGTTCTAGAGAAGAACAATTTTAAAGGGTTTTTACTTTACATGGACGTGGCGGCCATCTTGGCTATGTGACCATTGGTGTACTATTAGTTACCCATAAGCCCTCGACTCATATGAGCTAATAATTATTTACTGTTTTGAACTTTTCTTTACTTGTTTAACTGTTGAGGTTCAGAAAATCAACTTCACATTTTTAAGAACAAGTAGAAAACATTTGCTTGAGAAAGCCTACTGTGTGAGTATATGGGTAAACTATTTGCTTGGGAATGCCTATTGTGTGAGTATATGGGTACACTATTTGCTTGAGAATGCCTACTGTGTGAGTATATGGGTAAACTATTTGCTTGAGAATGATACTGTGTGAGTATATGGGTAAACTATTTGCTTGATAATGCCCATTGTGTGAGTATATGGGTAAACTATTTGCTTGAGAATGCCCACTGTGTGAGTATATAGGTAAACTATTTCAATGATAATACCCATTGTGTGAGTATATGGGTAAACTATTTGATTGATAATGCCCATTGTGTGAGTATATGGGTAAACTATTTGATTGATAATGCCCATTGTGTGAGAATATGGGTAAACTATTTGATTAATAATGCCCATTGTGTGAGTATATGGGTAAACTATTTGCTTGAAAAACCTACTTAGTGAGTATATTGATAAACTATTTGCTTGAGAAAGCCTACTGTGTGAGTTATAGGTCTGACTAGTTTTTGATATATGAAGCCTTTTTACAAACTCAATGGGATGGGGGAATAATTAGTTTCCATATACCTGTTATTGTACTTGGTGTTTGCCACACTCAGATGTCGGAATTGGTTAGAACAGTAGTAGGCGTTTCTGTCGTCAAGTGGTAGCAGGTCGACGTCATGTATGACGTAACACTTGTATAAACCAGTACTCTGTGCTGCTAGAAAGCCAATATTTACCAGTACGCCTTTATTAAATACTGTTGGGGGAGCCTAAAATACAATTTAACCAGTAACAAAACCAACACAATTCTTCCATTAACATCCATACTTTGTGAACGCGAGCAGCAAAGACCCTGACCAGCATTGTTATTCAATGTAAAAAGTACCAAATTATCTCGCGCTGGCCTAAATACAGTAAACTGTATCTAAAATGGCACAGAGATAATTTTAACCTATGATGTAAAGTATCTTATCATATGACGTCGCGTCTGGGAGTGAAATAAGGCTATGCAATAAAATCGATAAACCACTAGTGGTTTACAGATTTACGGGAAACATTATGGCGTCCATACGTTGCGTGTATAATGACTGAATAATCTCCTTTCTACGACAGAAATGAGATTTCAAAGTAATCTTTATGTCATATTATAAATAGAATCTAACATTCGTGCTCTTGTATTATTGCATTTACTAAACTCGTTGCGAAAAAGAGTTAAATGCTCGCCAATCCTCGCATTTTATCTCTTTTGCTCAACACGTTTAATACATTCAATAAAACATGAGCACTCATGTAAGATCCTCTAAATCTGCAACAAGAGGAGCACTCATGTAAGATCCTCTTTTAAAGTGCATTGTATACAAATGAGACAGCACGCAACAAAACCAACTACATATTCGTTCTGCATCCAGTTGGGAGATTAAGCCGCCATGGTGTCTTTATGCGATTAGTAAAGACTGAGCACACTTAATGCACGCCGGCACTGATCTGAGTCTTTTCTATATGAACATACACTCAGACTATTTTGTTTACCTATATACCTGCTACTATTTCACAGTTATAGATGTACCACGACCTCTGACCAATGACCTTTTGGTGTTTCTTTTTCAAACGATTGATGCAGAATGCGTAAAATGAGCCAGTCTGGATGGAATATATGTGTATGTCAAACCTTTTATAATAAATGTAAATAAATGCCTGAAATCCCTTTTTCTAGAACAACACATCGATATTGTAAATAGAGTCACGCTTCAAAGCTTTTGGTAGATCAGTAAATTGCAGTGACGAAAGGTAAATCCCAAAACCGTTATAACTTTCGATAACTGTATGAGATCTAATGATATTGCTCGTGGAAATTAACCCCTTACTGACGAATAAATTTATCGGTCGAAATAGTTTCCGACGAAGCAATTTTCCGTGTATTTCCGATTGTGCAGATAGATGAACATAGTACAAATACAGTATATGCAATCAATCTGGTGCTGTACTGCAGAGTAGGTAAGTGGTTGTAGCGCAGTGATACGAACTCGGAGGAGTCTCACTTGCGGTGCTTGTTTTTTTTTTGGTTTTTTTGAAGAATAAAGTATTGAAATATTTTCCCCCAGTTTCCCTTGCAAAGTGAAATTATCGTTCTACCCAAATAATTATTTGAGTTTCACTGAAATCTACATTACTGTTATAGCGTTGCGACATGTCAGACAGTAAACTGCAGTCTTTAGGCTCTGTAGGGTCGAAAGCAAAGCACTTTTTGCAGGAATCAAAGGAGGAAACGTCAACAGCCTCTTACATACGACGCAATGTAGAAGCGACGGGGGTTAGCCGCACTACGGTGTTCAAGATTCGGAAGGAGCAGATGGACATGGGCGTTCTGAGGTCACCAAACGTTCAGGCAGGGGACCTGACTTTGAGTCTGCAGTTTGTGATTGTGGTATTTCCTGATCATACTCACTTACTATTTTTGATGAGACTGTTAATAAGGAACAAGATACAGGAGTTCTACACCATTCGCCGACAGTTACCGACTCTCAAAAGTCTACATGAAGTTCTGAAAACCGATGTTGACTTTCCTGGAAGCTTGAACTTGCTAAGGAAAGAAAGACTGAATATCGGATACCGGTGGAAGAGAATGAAAGACGACAGGAAGGTGTTAGTAGAGAAGCCAGCGATCATTTGTCAGAGACTCACATTTTACAACAGATAGCAGGATTTAGAACAGAATGGTTTCCGGTTAGTGTATATCAATGAAACTTGGATTGATACAGCATACACAGCAAAACGGTGCTGTCAGAGCAAGGACACAGACGGTGTGTTATCACCTTGCAACAGAAGACAGCACCTGATTGTCGTCCATGCAGGTTCCGAGGACGGATTTATACCAGGAGCAAGACTTATCTACAAGGCTGCGTTGTCTACTGGTGATTACCACAATGAAATGAACGCAAAGAACTTTACAAAGTGGTTGGAGGAAATGCTGTTGCCAAATCTGGATGGACCGAGCGCGATTGTCATGGACAACGCTAGCTATCATTCCATGCAGTCCGACAAGTGTCTGACATCAAACACACGTACAGCAGGCATACAGGTACTTACAAAGAAAAAATCCTGTTTCAAACTTATACTTGTGCATATGTATCGATTTAACATTTTCGTCTTTAAGTTTGCTATGATTTAAATACATTTGATTTCTCTTTTCAGGAGTGGTTGCGAAATCGGGGAATCCCATTTAGGGAAAACCTGCTGAAGCCTCAACTGTGGGAACTGGCCAGAGCCCACAAACCGCCGCCTTCCCATGTGATTGACCAATTAATTCGCCAGAACGGCCATGAGGTCCTCAGACTGCCACCGTACCATCCAGAGTTCAACGCGATTGAACTGATCTGAAGTCAGCTGAAACACATTGTTCGACAGAGGAATGTTACTTTCAGGTTAGTAAACCACACGCACACACGCACATACGCACGCGCACGCGCGAGCGCACTAACGCACGAACACGCGCATACGTGGGCACAGAGAGAGAGAGAGAGAGAGAGAGAGAGAGATGGGAGGGAGGGGGAGAGAGAGAGGGAGATCTGTTTAAAGCTGTTTATTGATTATTACTTTTTATCTTTATTAATTTTTCTGACAAGAAGTTTTGTATTTTTAGGATGGACGACGTTCTGAAGATCACCATCGAAGCCTTCGATGTCATTGGCGCTGACAGGTGGCGAGACGCCTGCAAGCACGTTGACAAGGTCATAGAGCAGACTAAGGCGAACGATCACTTCATCGACGAACATGGAGACTCCTTCATTATCAACTTGGAAGACGATAGTAGCACAGACGAGTCCTGTGATGATTACGACAGCTCTACGGAAACGGCCAGTGAAGGAGAATGAAATGACGTTTTTATGCTGTTCTGTAAATTGTTTTCTGTGTATTACCGAATGAAATAAAACTTATGAAAAAATAAACTATGGAAATAAAAAAGAAACATCATTGCAAAACATACAGCAAAACAAAGTAAATTACATGAAAAAAAAAACAGATTAAAAAAAAGGGAAAAACGTAGCCATTTCAGGAGTCGAACTCCAGATTTCAAAAAACTACACATTATCTCTCGGCTTTTCTCTGCTTACTTGCTGTAATGCTCTCAAATTCCAATAAATACTTTGTTTTGTCAATTCAATTCCCTCTTCGCAAATATGGAAATGTACGAAGCTATTAATAAACTACGCATCTACCGTATAATCTATGCAAATTTTATTCATGAGTACGGGGTTAATTTTTCCCAGCTATAACTTAATTTTAGTACAAGAACATATATATTATGACCTCACTATTGGAATCTCCTTGTTTAATTATAGATACATTTAAGTCGGCATTATCGTTTAGTAGGGGCTTTTGCTCATTGACGATATGTACAAAAGGCTAATGTGATATATGTAGCCTATTTATTTATAAACTATACTCTGGTTGCTGTGAAAATTAACTTGGACGTTTAAACCAGAAAGATCTCAGGATAAATTATATTTTTAATCAACATACTAATATCTATGTTTTGAATCAGATAATAAGAAAAACTGCTTGGTAAACATTGCTGGTGTGGGTCAGCTTGCCAACAAACTTATAATAATTAAAACATATTAAAACGATAGGCAAATTGGCGTTGTTTTTGGACGGTTTATTAGCGTCATGTGACTAACTTTAAATTGAACTAACGGCGTTACCTTAAAATAATGAAATCCATCACTCTAAATAAAATTGACTTACGAGTTCTGCTACAAATATCCCATATTGCAACTGCTGTCTCTGTAGAAAAGAATGTATGTAGTTTATAAATATAGGCAGGTGTTCCTTTCTGTCACGGTAGGGTATTATGATAGCAACTCTGTCCACGGGTTGACAGTCTCTTGGTTTGTACGAGCCACCTTTTTGCACACGAGAAAGAACTGTATCATTCTTCACCTCGGCAACTGTTACATGACCCGTAATGTTTATATCACCAGCTGCAAACAAACAAACAAACAGTGACATGTGATTTCTAACAATGTGGCATTTTAACAAGTGTAGACTCAGACGAGCCTGTGCAGCCTCCTTTTAAGCTTAGACACTCAGAATAAAGTTCGGCCAGTCGCTTAATATTTATAGAATAATCAAGCAACATGATCAGACTGCACGTATGCACAGGCTGGTCTGAGCCTTTGCTGGTCGCACATACAACATTGTTGAAAATCTCATGTCGCGACTCATTAATGTAGATTTGTGAATTAAGTTTTCTGTTTGCCTATTCTGTTCACATCTGATTCGTTTGATGTCAAAGTGACAAGTGATTTCCAACAATGTGGCATTTGACAAGTGTAGACTAAGACGAGCCTGTGCAGCCTCCTTTTAAGCTTAGGCACTCAGAATAAAGTTCGGCCAGTCGCTTAATATTTATATTTATATTTATAGAATATTCAAGCGAATGACAAAAGCTCTGATCAGACTGCACGTATGCACAGGCTGGTCTGAGCCTTTGCTGATCGCACATACAACATTGTTGGAAATCTCATGTTGCGACTCATTAATGTAGATTGATGAAGTGAGTTTTCTGTTTGTCTATTCTGTTCACATCTGATTCGTTTGATGTCAAAGTGACAAGTGATTTCCAACAATGTGGCATTTTGACAAGTGTAGAATCTGACAAGCTTCTACAGCCCATTTTAAGCTTAGAAACTCCAAACGATGTTCAGTCAGTAGCTTAATATTCATAGAATAGTCAAGCGACAAGTAAATGCCCTGATCAGAATACGCGTATGCGCAGGCTAGCCTGGTCTGAGCCTTTTCTGGTCGCATATACCACAGTGTTGGAAATGCCATTATTATCATTTTTGCCATAGATTTGATGAAACAAATGGGGGAGACAAGTGATCAACTTTGCCAATTGTTAAAGGTGCATTCTTAGTAAAATTGACGTGTGTCCGTAACTACCAGAGAACCGTTGACACAGACCGAGCATCATTTGAATTTATGGTTTGTTGCATCGGTAGTAGTATAGATAAACCCACAACTGCTTTATTTGATCAGCCTCGGTCACTGATTTAAATAGGTCAACGTCCTCTCCTCCATGGAATGCCAACCAATGACAGGTGGCGAGCAGCACGAGATGCCCGTGGTTTGTCTGAAAAATGAAGGAAAGGCGAGAGGACGCTTAATCAATTTGACATTGACAGGTATTCAGGTAACTTAAGATACAACTAGAATGTCTGAACAAAAGGAGAATATTACATTTATCAATCATGTTGAGGAAATCTCTTTCATAGAAAGATTGAAGAGATATCAGAGTTCCAAAACCAAGACATCAATGGGAAGAAATCTGGTAGTTTTCAACAAGAATATTTTGTTTGTGAAACTGTGTGCCCCAACCATATGATTTTGCATGATAATGATAGAAGTCATGTTTTGAGAAATAGCTCCTGATAACCAGTTGAAGTCAATAAACATACTGTTGTAGCAGACAATTCAAAATGAGCCGTGCCATGGGATTTCCAACAATATGGTATTAGCGACCAGCAAAGCCTAAGACCAGCCTGCGCATATGCGCAGTCTGATCAGAGCCTTTGCTAGCCGCTTGAATATTCTATGAGTGTTAAGCTTCTGACTGAACATTATTTGGAGTTTCTAAGCTTAACAGGAGGCTGCGCAGGCTCGTCTTGATCTACACTTGTCAACATGCCACATTGTTGGAAATCACATGCCACGACTCAAATGATTCTGAGCTCTCTTCTGAGCAAGAATGTGCACATGCATGGCTTTTGATAGTTGATGGTCGTGACACAAAATACATAAACTAGAGTGAGTGGTTGGCAAGTGGAGGCGGAGATATGACGTCAGACAGGGACTTACTGATAGACATGAAACAGGATAACTGTCAAAAGTACGATGGGGTTATGAAACGATCGGTATCATACAATACAAAAAAGGATGCTTATCTAGAAAAATGAGAAAACATCTAAAGAACTCTGTCCACAATATAAGCTATATCATTGTTTACAATTAACATGAAGAAAATAAAAATGAAATCATTTAGAATGGCGCGAAAATAATTGTTGACTGAGGCATAGTGGTGTAAAAAGCTCCAGTCTACTAGGAAATATAGACATTTTTCTGTTCAATACTAGGATAATTACATCTGTGGTGTTGAATCTACATCAACCGTATCATTAAGATGATACTCTATGGAGCCCTTTACTTTATTTCATCATAGTATCTGACCTTGATTTGATGATTTCTATGTATTTATGCATTGCATAATTTAGAATTTTTCTATACGAGCATGCACAATTTCTGTGTTTTAACAAATAATAGAATCTAGCTAAAGCGAAGATTTTGCCAGTAAAATATATTTATCACATGACGGCGCGTCTGGGAGTGATATAAGGCATACTATAAATCGATAAACCGCTTGTGGTTTACAGATTTTTAAGGTTACGTAATGACGTCCGTTTTAAAATTGCGCAAAAGATGGCAAAATATTGACGTTTTCACGCCAAAAATGCGATTTGTAATTAATCTTGATGTCATGTGATAAATAGAATCTAACATTCGTGCTCCATTTTATTGATTTATTTACTCGGCAAGCCTCGCATTTTATCATTTTCCCCAACTTGTTTAATAAATTCAATAAAACGTGAGCACTCATGTAAGATCCTTTATTTTAGCAACCGCCTCTCCCCAGTGATCTCAGCTGCTGTCAGTTCTATTTCTATTTCTGTCTATTGGGCACGGCGTGACAAAACCTGTCTTCTGAGTTCCCCACAAAGCGACACTCAAACTAGTCTCCTCAGCTACAGAGAAATTTCGCTTGTAGCAAGTTTAGATATGACTTTTTTCCAAGAAATGATTAACAAAGGCGCTGATCAGTCTGCGCGGATGCGCAGGCTGGTCTGTGCTTTTGTTGTTCGCATACCCCAAAGACAGGTTTTCTCGCGTCGAGGCCCTATTAATTGTTTGTTCTTGCTCCATTTCGGTGTGGGGTGTTTCTTGTTGAGTCCTTGTTTTGTGGTGTATTTCATAGTGCCTTTCTTTGAACTTCATTTCAAAACAAATCCTTAAACAAGTGTATATAAATACGAGTACTTAGTATTCTGACTCAAAATTTTATCTCACGCTGCATGGGTTGATATTAACATTCTTATATTTTGTTTCTTTATCTATTTATAACTTTATTTGTTTATTTTTCTTATTTATCTGTATTATTTATTTATTTTCTTTATTTATTTTATTGTTTCTGTATTTTTACGGGTTTTTTTTATTTATTTATTTATTATCTCTAATCTATACTACTATCATCCTCTTTTATTCATAGCTTGAAATCATATTCAGATTGTATATATTTAGCCATGTTTATAAGCTATTCTGTTTATAATGTAGTGGAAGGGTCGTAACTTATGTTGTGAGGACTTGTGACCCAACCCCATTGCTGTATCATATTTGGCAATAAAATGTGTTTAACTAGTGTCTTTCTAGTTTTGGAATCACCTTTCTCAGGAAAACAGGGGTGATGGCATTATTTCAATTCTGTTTTTGCTGTTGTGTGGTTGTACCTGTGTTCTGGGTCTCTTCCTCGCAGTACCATGGATTGGATAGCGCTCTGTGATTGTAGCATTTCCTGGTCATAATTCATTGCTTTTAGAAGAAATATTTTACTCACCAGTGTGTGATGTGGTACATCTGACAATTTCTCGATTCTGTTCTAATAGTACACGAGAAGAAATCTGGTGCTCTATGTCTCTGCCTCACAGTATCATGGGTTGGATTACGTTATGTTATTGTGCGATTTCCTGGTCATAATTCATTGCTTTCAGAAGAAAACATTTCACTCAACAATGTGTTTGTTTGTTTGTTTGATTTGATTCTTTACGTCCCATCAACAATCTTTCGGTTATATTGGGGTGGGTCTTCCTGGGTTGAACCAGTACTAAGCTCTTTCGTGTCGTCTTTGCATTCATAGGATAACCTTTTTAAGAACATATTTAACTCAAAGGTAATATCATTGATCTGAAAAGCCTGTTGTCATCTACATCCCATAGCCAACCATTGTGCCAAATTTGAACATCCTTGTTCATAAAATGAAGTAAAACAGCTCTGCATTTTCCAGGTAAATAGTAATTGTAAAATATTTTATACCACAAAACCCTTAATTTTCCAACATAATAAAACGATCAAAAACTTATTTTCAATCAAATTTTAGATTAAATGCGTCAGTAGATTCCATTTTGGGTTTTAATCAACACATAAAAACTATAAACAAGACCAAACTCTGCTCTGGACCTTCGTCGCCGGTGCACATCGGCGTGTGAACAGTCGATATGCAAAGTCAAATACACAGGAATGAAATCAAATTACATCCAAAATACACAATATAATCTACAGTAGGTTGCTTTACAATTTCTAAGTTAAACACTCAAAAATATATTATCAACTGTACATAAATATAGGGTGTACACGTTCAATGTGTGAACAATCATAATACAAAGTTTAAGTATAAAGGAAAGAAAACTGCTTGAGTTACAGATTACACAAACAAGACACCCCCCTAAGCATTTCGGATAGAAAACAAATGTCTAAGTTCAACAGCCCTAAAACTAAGAAAAATGTTTATCAAATTTGCACAAAAAAGGGAGGCACATGTTCAATGTATGAACAAATATTATGCAAAGTTTCAATATAAAAGAATGAAAACTATTGGAGTTACAGATAATACACACCGGAAAAAAATGAAAAAATGTCTAAGTTCAAGACCCCCCCCCCCCCCCCCAAAAAAAAAAAGCAAAAAAATATTCATGGAATGTGCATAGAATAAGAGGTGCACATCTTCAATGTGTGAACAACCATTATGCAGAGTTTGAATATAAAATAATGAATACTGTTGGAGTTACAGATTGCACAAACTAGGCACCCCCTAAGCATCTCGGAAGGAAAATATGTCTAAGTTCAACATCCGTCAAAAACGGAAATTATGTATTAAATGCGCACAAAATGGGAGGTGCACATCTACAATGTGTGAACAATCATTATGCAAATTTTGAATATAAAGAATGAATACTTTTAGAGTTACAGATTACACAACCTAGGCACCGATGAAAAAAATGTCTAAGTTCAACACCCGTCAAAAAAGTGAAAAAATAATATGAAATGTGCACAAAAAAGGAGGAGCACATCTTCAATCATCGTGCAAAGTTTGAATATAAAGGAATGAATACCGTCAAAAAAGCAAATCTGCTGTATCGCTGACCTTCCAATCAAAATGAAAGCCACCCCTCGATGACCAACAAAGTTCATGACACACAAATGATGTTGCTCGTGTTTCTTGATTTAAAGAATTAGGGGATATTTCACTTATAAAACTTTTGTCAAATGAAACAGTTGACCCCTATCTCAAATGGTATTTTCAATGCTTTAAATCAATTTAAAGTGTACAGGTGTTTCATGTGTTACTCACAAATGCACACCCTTTAATATGCAATCAAAATTGCTTTGTATTCTTTTCTGAGACATACATTAACGCTGCTATCCTAGTGTAGCGTTTTTAAAGCCCGTCAGTATATTTTCGTGTGCGATAAGTATAATAAACACATGCACAGGGTATTTTACTTTTGTCACAAGGTTTAAATGCGCGGATCCAGAAAATTTTGCCAGAGGTGGTCCAACTCTGACAACGTTTTTCTTTCTTTTTTTTTTTTTTTTTTTTGAGGGCAGAGAGGATCCAAATATCACTAAAAGAGGGCCGTCATCGGCCCGCCAGCGAAACGCCATTTAAATGGCGTTCGCTGGTGGGCCGATTATGGTCCAACATTGACTGCTGGCTTGGTGGCTTTTTGATGTTTTCAGGGGATCTGGACCAGTATTGCTAAGAAACCCTATATATTTGCGATTTTCCAGGGGGGATCCGGACCCCCCTATCCCCTCCCTCTGGATCCGCTCATGAAAGAAGTTTATAACACTTACCAAAGTACTTGTTCCTCTGACATTGCTGTAATGGTGATGTATCATAACTTTGAAAAATATGCTTAGCCTTGAACGAAATCCATGTGTTTGACAAATTAATTATAAACTCGGCTTCGAAACTTATTGTGAGAACAGCCATGATACACAGAACCACGAACATCATCTTCCTGAATTTGAGAATCATTTTAACACAACATTTCATATTGTTCATATTGGGATGTCAAGTTCTTAAACTGTGGTGATGTAGTTTTTACTCTGCTTATATAAGAACTCACGATCATGAATGAAATTTATCATGCTCATAAAAGTTAAAATGCATTTTAATATTTTTTTACGGATAAATCACAATTTACTACAGTAAAAAAGCATCGACAATATTTTATTAATATTTTGCGAGACACTATTTTTGTACAAAGAAAATGAAAAATTACAATATTTTTTTAAACATTTATATTGTATTTATAAACATCCATTTGTTCAATTACACGAAAATATTAAAATGATCCTAACCTTTATGCATTAATAAATTATTACAGTGTTCTCACCGAATTTTATATATTTTTTTCGTTTAGGATCGTGTACAATCGGCTTGTTCCGAGCAGTTACGGAAATAAACGTATTCGTGCTATTGCTATAAAATCTGCTGAAAACTTCTGACTTTCCGGTGTAGTTGTGTGGCTTGTCAACATAGTTCCAGATGCCTAAGTTATGGGTTCGAATCCCAGCTAACCCCTCTTTTTTCTTTGTTTTCATGCCAAATGTTATGACTGGAAACATCTTGATGTTGTGAGTTATAATTTAGTTCGCGCCCATGTTTAACGAAAAGAACAGCCGTGCTCTTGGTTCCAATTTATAGCAGGTCAGAGTTTTTTTTCTAAAGAACAGAAATGAAGTTCAATTATCTTCAACAATAGTAAGTGAGAATGGTCAGGAAATACCACAATCACAAACTGCAGACAAACCCGTGGTACCGCAAGGAAGAGCCACACAATCACAAGAAGACACTAGGAAGACAAACAAAGCAAAGCAACTAGCTCTCTCTTCCCCATCAAGATGATTCGAAAAATGAAATGGACAAAAAGTTACGCAGAACAAAACATAGAACAAAACTACAAAGGTGACAGGAGTTAGTTGGAATACAATGTTACGGATCTGACAACAAAAGAAATAGACAGACCTCAAGGTTATAAAACTTGAGTTCATTCTCAATCTCAAAATAAAGCGCAATGATTGGCTGCTTGCCAATCATTGTGCGTTATTTTGATATTAAGACTGTACTCAAATTTTATAACCTCGGGACTAGGTTGCTGTTGTCGCCGAAGATATCAAATGAAATAAATGGAGGAAAATATTGCATATAAGGAGGAAAATTAATAATAAAGTTTCCTTTTAAAAGGATAGTTTGCCCAGTTTTCCTTATGCATTACTCCCCTATAATCCATAGAAAACCACCTTAGGTGCAGGATTTAAGTTTTTATACGTTTTAGCCTCAGACGGGTCAAAACTGGGATGAGTACATGATGTAACACATAAAATGTAAAGATAGGTGAAGTATCAGTTTTCTGTCCAGCGTCAATAGCACATTAAGTAGCCATTCGATTTAAAATAACCATTACCATCTGAGAAACTGTTCACAAGCTACTTATTAGACTCATCCGTTCTTTGAATCGTCTGAGGTCAAAATTTACCTTTACATACACTAATTACGCAATGTGTTATTGTGTGATTTGAGAAATTATATCCCCTACGCATGGTCCTCAGGCCATGCTCACTGGAAGCTCTGTAACTCCCATTGACCAAAAGACACATTCGATGTGAACTGGTACACAGAGGTAGTGTTTGCCTAGGTGGATGATTTATATTTTACTATTACTCTATCTACTGGTCCGATACCAGTCTAGGAATCCTTATCACAAGCTACAAAAGTCTGTAAAATCTATCACAATGAAACGTCACGGCTCAGATCAGAGTACGTATCTGTGTAGTATATTGGTTGTCATCCAATATTAGATAAAGAGAGTACAGTGGTTCATTGTAAGAATGATCAACTTGAGATCATGGCTTTGGCTGTTTGTCGAGCCCATCAGGGTTTACCAGTTGGATTTCTTTTACTCTGGTATTCAGTTTTATTTACTGTTAAGTCCTTATCTTTGCTTCATCTCATGTTTATATCTTGATTTATAGGTTCTAGGACATGGTGCATTGATAAGGTAGGGGTATTTCATGCAAACCAAACATATATGTGTCTTGATCCTCATCTCACTGAGGGTGAGGTTTGCACCGTGAAATTGGTTCAAGTCCTCCAATAAAATATTTTACTGACCGTCCCAAGGCGGTACTTATTTTGCGGATCTTTTATGTTTCTTCTATTTTGCGTTTGCTATGCCTTTGTGGGCGTCTGTTTATTTGTGCCTTGTGGTCACCTGCTGGTAAAGGGCTGACCACTTCTCTCTCGTTTGTGGTGTCTAACTGTGAGTTTGTCATTTTACCATTGGTATCCTGGGTCAGGTGTGGTGCTTGATTGTATCGATTCCTGATCTTTGCATTGGAGGTTCAATCATGACCAGAGATACTCCAACTGTGTTGTGTGCTTTATTAAAGACACTTTATCCTCTGCTTGGTACTGATTCAACTCATAAGACAGTCCAATATGATTGAAAAAAATTGACTAGTAAGAAAATAGATTAAAACATTTATATGAATCAGCACAAATGATGACAAGCTGGACTGCACAAACTGGGCCATGAATGTACATCCTAAGAGGTGCTTGAGTTCCGAAATACGAAAATGCAAAATAATTTCAAAGAAATTGAAATAATTTCACAGAATTTTTCCTAAGATTGCTCTCTACAAAAGTAAGGAAGAAGGCATATATCAGAAATCGATAAAATCAAGTACCACGCCTGACCCAGGCCACAAATGGGAAAGTGAAAGAACACAAGAAAATATCACACATAGGAAAGGCAAGAGATCATCCCTTTTTCCATCAAGTGACAACAAAACTGCAGGACACAAACTCTACAATATGTCAAAGACAAATTCAAAGATGAAGATCCATAAAAGAAGTACCGCCTTGGAACGGTCAGTAAGAACATTTCTGGAGGGTTTAAACTAGTTTCAAAGTTTGTAAGGGTGCAAAGATCAGGAATCGATACAATCAATTACCACACCTGACCCAGGATACCAATGGAAAAGTTATAAACTCGCAATTAGACACCACAAACGAGAGCGAAGAGGTCAGCCCTTTCCCAGCAAGTGACCACAAAGCGCATATAAACATATGCGCACAAAGGCATAGCAAACGCAAGACAGAAAAAACATAAAAGATCCACAAAAGAAGTACCGCCTTGGAACAGTCAGTAAAATATTTTACTGGAGGGCTTAAACCCGTTTGACGGCGCCAACCTCACCCTATAATTCTGATGTTGATCAAGACACATAGATATTTGGTTTGCATGAAATACCCCTAACTTATCAATGCATCATCTCCTAACAAATATAAATCAAGATATAAACATGCGATAAAGCAATAATAAGGACTCAACAGTAAATAAAACTGAATACTGGAGCAAAAGAAAGCCAACAGGTAAACCCTGGTGGGCCCGACAAACAGCCAAAGCATCACGCCCCAACCATCTTATCAATAGATAAGTCTTAAGTCTGAACTGTCATAGAGTCTCAAGTCCGACCCACGGGCGTGCAATTAAAAAGGAAAGCAAAATTTCACACTCTTTTCCCCTTGATTGAACAAAATGGCCGGCAAAGCTAAAAATAGAAATCTCCTCCTGAACCACTGTTCCAAATTCATTGTAATTTCTAACAGAAATCCTCTATCAAAATTGGACAAATGGGACTGGGGCCAGTGCTCCTATCCTAAAACATTGACATATCAGAAAAAAATCTTCATAATCTATTGAAGTTCTCATTAATATGGCACTTCATGACAGACTCAGAAGGTGCAGTAATTTTGTTAGAGTACAGTAAATCTTGTATTGGTTTGTACACAAAAATAATCATTTTTTCTCTTCATAAAAAGAAATACACATTTGTTGAAGAAAAACAACACTGTACGAACTATAAAATGAAATTACAAAGATCACTAAAACCGGTGCTAAAACATGTGAAATTTGCCAAAGAGGGGGAAATTTCTGTGAATCCTTTTAGCCCCATTACAGATTGTGTGTCTAAGTATTTGCAATTCAACTAACATTCTTAAAATGATGAAATAATAAAAACAAGAATGATCTTTAAACTAGATATTCGGCTGCATTTCAATTGTGGAATTTGTTTTTAAGCCCATATGTATTGCCCTTTGTAAGATCCAGGGGGGATCTAGGATTTCATGATAGTGGGTTCAACCTTCCAAGGGGGCTTCGATTTGTTAATTTTACCTGCATATTTATTATTCTTTCCTGTTTTTTCTGAAAATTCTCAATGAAAATGAAATATCTTTGTAAGAACAAACACAAAGTTTGGTATAAAAATCTTTGAAATTGACTTTGTAATTGAAATTAAATTATATTTGACCTTTTGACCCCTCCCAGGGCCCAAGGGGATGGGACAAAACAAAAATTTGCTGTTGCGCACCCCAATCATGTGACTAACTCACACACAAAATATTGGTTGAATGTTGTCCAACGGTTTAGGGGGAGATAGCATAACGGACAGACGGACGAACAGACAGATGGACGGACGGACAGACGGACAGGGGCGATTACAATATCCTTTCGCTTTTTTAAAAAAGCGTGGGGATAATAATTGTCATTTTTTGCGTTTTTAAAGTCCTTCAGTGTATATAGTATACATACACATGATAAACAAAATAATAGAATTCAAGCCCGCTGTTTATGTCAGCCTGTCGCAGTGTGCAAATATGCAAGTTCATGTGATCATTCGCTGTTCAACTGTGCGTAATGTATAATCACATAAAGGACTCTGCGCGCGAGAAAAACATATGCGTAATGAATATGCACTAGTCACTTGTAACCATTGCTCCCCAACCCCAGGGATCAGCAGGGACTTTCACTTTTTGTCTGAAGTTCCGTGCTATAGTCCCCAAACCACGGGGACAGCCAACTGGTAAAACCATGACACTTCTCCCCTACAATTTGTTGTTTTACATTGCACACGTGCTGCTATGTTTGCTAAGCATATCAATCAACAGGGCACATTTGCTCTGCTATACCCCATCCTGCTCAAGAGCTGGGGCCGTGGTTACTAATGACTGGTGCATGAGAAAACGGACTAAGTGTGTATCGCAGCACCCGATTGATTTATGGTTCATGTGTCTTTTTCTTTTGTTGTAGTTGGATTTTACTAAGCTGATGGTAATTGTAAACTATTTGGCGTATTTTACACGCAAAGACATATGAAACGTGTTTCATAAATATCAGACCGTCTTGGTCAGTCTTTGCAGTTTGCGGCGGCGGACTTGACCAGTAAAATGCATTTAAGCCCCCGTGTGGCTTAGGATGCTTTCTGTTCTAAGGCGGTGGTTCTGTTGTTGTTGACTTTTTGTTTATTGTTACTCCCATTGTGGGTGTCTGTAATTGTTCTATATTTTGTTGTACGTTACTTTATGTTCATTCTAGTATTGCAATCATCTTGATCAGGAAGAGAGAGCTGGTTGCTTTTCTTAATTTGTCTTCATGATGTCTCGTGATTGTTGAGTGGGTCTTACTCTCGGTGCCATGGGGTTGTCTGATTGTGTATATCCTGATCATACTCACTTACTAGTTTTGATATTGAAATCTGTCTTTCCATAATAGGCACTAGAGCAGTCACAATATGTCTTCCATTGTAATAAGTCTATATACAATATTATACTGAACAAAAATACAATCTTTACACATTTTTTTTTAAATGACCAATTTAACGTAAATTTATTACTTTACAAGTATGCGTATAAAGACCACGCGTCTGACAAGACAACCAAGCAAAAAAACTTCAAACTTGATCAGGCGTTCATGAATAATATTGAAAAAACGTCAAACTGCATTTTAAGTCTGGAAGATTATCATTACGATATTTTGAATATGTAAACACACTGTTTGGGAGTCTTTCGAGTCAGAACATCGAATATCAACAAATAACGTCCGCGAAGTTTACTGTACTAATGCCACTAATGCTACGCGTACGTCAAAATGAGCGCAAGAAGGCTTTTGGCAGGTCGTCGCCCTACAAAGAGTAATGTGCGCGGCAAAGATGTTTGGTTGCCTTTGCCTTATTGCTCATAGCCTCGTGAGACGATTTGAGAAGACAGGAATATCTATCGATGCACAGGATCGACGCGAGGTAAGAAAACAACGCCAAGACAAGACACTCACGCATTGACGTAAGCGGTTCTAACCGATCTACTGATAATTAAACAGCCATTAATTTGATATGACTTGTCTTTACATAGGATAGGTATTGGCAGAGATGCTACTGATAAAAGTAACTGTGAAGTTTTTTTTTGTTTTGTTCAGTATATATTATAAACATGAAAATAAAGTAACTACAAACAACAAATAGAGAAAAAAAGCATCTTGGAAATAATACCAAAATACTAAATAAAAAAAGACAAGTAGCCCAATGGGCAACGATCGCTCACCATGGAGCCAGCATAATGTTTGGAGACACCATAATTTACGATGCTCAAATGCAGGTAACTCTGAACTTGAAACAGTGAAAAGAAATTAATTCAAAAACTTAAGATATTATGCCAGCTCTAGTTATCTGCAAGTCTTAAAAAGATCTGAATAAAAATTGCAGAGAAAACCTGGTGAATGTATAGTTTTTAGATGCTCAAGGTCAGCTAACCCCGTAGTCAGTGATGAGATCTGACCAAAATTCACTCATCCATACTTTTATGTATTTCCTGGTAACCTAGAATGATGAAGAAAATCAAATGAAAAATGAAGGTGCTAGAGTGATCACAACATTAGACAGCTATATTTTAGACGCTCAAGGGCAGCTAAGTCTGTAGCTGGCGATTGGTTGTGGCCGAAAATCAAACTCATTCAAACTTTTAAGGGTGTCCTTGTTACCTGCAAGCGTGAGGAAGATCCATTAAAAATAAAGGTGATAGAGTGGTCACAACAGATCTCCAAATGTAAGTCTATGCTGATTTTTTATGATGCTCAAGGGAAGCTAACTCCACAGTCTGAAGTTGGTTCTACTTTAAATTCAAATTCACCCAAGCTTTTTTGGTTGTCCTTGATACCTGCAATAATGAAGATGATACATTTAATCAAAATTGAAGGCGCTAGAGTGGTCGCAACAATCCTACATTATCCATCAATTTTAAAGATGTTCAAGGGCAGCTAACTCCTTAATAGGTAATAGGACCTTGACCAAATTCAAACTCATCCAAGCTGTTATAGTTGTCCTTCTTAGCTGCAAGAATGAATATGATTTATTTAAATTTGAAAGCACTAGAATGGTCACAACATTTCTCCCATTATAAGTCTACGGGGATATTTTTTCGACGCTCAAGGGCAGCTAACCCCAAAGTCAAAAGTCTGATTGGGCCTAATTTCAAACCCATCCAAGCTTTTATAGTTGACCTTTTACCTGCAAGAATGAAGAAGATCCAATCAAATATGAAAGCGCTAGAGTCCTCACAACAATATCCATCATCTTAAGATGCTCAAGGGCAGCAAACCCGATAATAGGTGATGGGACCTTGACGAAATTCAAACTCATTCAAGCTTTTATCGGTGTCCTTATTATCTGCAAGAATGAAGAAGATCAATTCATAATTGAAAGCACTAGAGTGGTCACAACAGATCTCCCATTATAAGTCTTTGGGGATTTTTCCAGCCGCTCAAGGCAGCTAACTCGACAATCCAAGGTCTGATCTGGCCGAATTTCGAACCCATCCAAGATTTTATAGTTGTCCTTGTTACCTGCAAGAATGAAGAAGATCCAATTAAAAATGAAGGATTTAGAGTGGCCACAACACTATTGATTGATTTTTCAGATGCTCAAGGGCAGCTAACTCCAAAGTCAGTGATGAAATCTTGCCAAAATTCAAACTCATTCAAGCTTTTATGGTAGGGCTTGTTACCTGCAAGAATGAAGAAGATCCATCTAAAAATGACTGCACTAGAGTGGTCACAATATTTCTCCCAATATAAGTCTATGGGGATTTTTCCAGACGCTCAAGGGCAGCTAACTCATAGGTCCCTGCTTGGATCTTGCCGAATTTCGAACCCATTCGAGATGTTATGGTTGTTCTTGTTACCTGCAAGAATAAAGAAGATCCAATCAAAAATTAAGGAGCTAGAGTGGTCACAAGGTTTTCCCCTATATAACCCTATTGGAGCTATCTGTTGCCATGCAAAGCAGAGTTCTGATCCGATCTGGCCCAAAGCATTATGCAGCCAAAGCCCTTGCCCAATAATGTTCCAGATGAAATTTGATTACGATGGGCCAGCTGGTCTCAGATATATTCAAGTTTGAAAGTGTGGACGCATGGACAGACGGATGGATGGACGGACGCCGGCTCGAGTCCCATACTATAAGCTCACACTGAGCCCTCGGCTCTTGTGAGCTAAAAAAATACAATGAAAATGATTCAGATTGTAGTGTTTTACGAATGCTTTAGGAATGGGAGAGGGTACAGACAACCTAGTTTGACAGTGTGTTTCCTTCTATCATCACATGATATGACAACATTTAAACTACATAGTTTAATGATAATTTAGAAGCGTTGTGTTGCTAAAATATACCTGTGGACATGGTGAAAATGTTTAGGTTTGTAGAATCTTTGTAGATAAGGCTAAAATATTTTTTGCAGATCTATACCTATCTCCAACGTAATAGGCTTAATGATGGCTCTGACGTAAAGCTTTAATCGGTGGGTTGGTGCCTGATGTTTGGCTGTAGCTAGGCCCACCGTGGCTCAACTTGAGGTTTTCTTTAGCTGTGACTATCTGTGAGTCGTGAGCCATTTTCTCGTTCATCATAGTGCAATAATTTGATTATATTGTTTCTCTATGATGATATATTACAATAGTTAGGAATCCTGCATGCGAGCTTTACATGTTTTGTGCTTCAACAAATGCAGAATCTAGGGCGGGGATTTGATGACAGTAAAATGCTTTTAAGCACCCAGTGGCTTTGGCTGCTGTCCCTTCTAAGGCGGTGGTTATGTTGTTGTTCATTCGTTGTTGATTAAAACTCCCATTGTTGGATTCTGTAATTGTTCTATGTTTTGTTGTGAGTTACTTTGTGTCCTATCTAGAGCTGGTTGCTTTGTTTTGTTTGTCTTCCTGGTGTCTCGTGTTTGTTGTGTTGCTCTTCCTCACGATGCCACGGGATTGTCTGCAGTATGTGATTGTGGTATTTCCTGATCATACTCACTTTCGTTTTTTATTAAATCGTGCAACTTATACCTCTCCAGATTTAGCTATTCCATTTTTGTTTTAGCAAGTTCATATTACAAGCATATGTATCTCTTTTTTTTCCTCCAACTTCATGAAAGAACAGATCATTGGCGTTCACCTAATTTACGTGTTTTGTCTAAACACTCGAATCTTTCTGAGCCTCGACACTTAAACCATGTCATCTCTGTATAATCAATAATTACAAAAAGAGCTATAAATAAAACTTAAATAAGAACTCTACATCTATTTTATAAATAAATATTTATAAAAGTAACAACCTACCAGGGCCCCATATAGGTTATGCTAGGAGGTATTCGACTTTTGCGACAAAATGTCATAACTTGATGTTATATTTATGATGTGATTTTAATTAAGGATATTTAAGACTGTCTATAGAAAGTCTTTATATTAAATACTAACAAAGAAACACACCACATGGTTATCTACATCTGAAACACTCAGCCCAAGAAAAAACGCGCCACAACTTTGTGAACAAAATTATACTATTCTTATTAACCGAATCACCGGTTTTACAAAAGGTATCAAGCTAAAAACATCGTTTTTTGGGCACTTGCACACTTAAGTACAGCTGTCCGCATCAGTACTCCCGGTGCTTTGATTCATGACTGTGACCTGCAATGAATAGATTTGTCTAAAAATAGAAGTTAACTTTCAATTTCGCTGCAAATTTTCTGAGAAGAAAGTCTGTATAGGTAAACATTATTAAACTGGCACTCATGCATATGCGGTATATCCTGATTTTTGCACCTTTACTTACATAAACTCGTGTAAATCCGTTATATAGTGCGTCCAGGTAACGGAAGTTGGGCGTGTCAGACAGGGCTTTGCCATTCACTGTCAATTTGTCAACAGTAAATTGGGTAAAACAGCATAGGTACGCTTTAATCGTGCAAAACAACTGAACCGCAGACGACAAAGGTGGCCTTCTTTATATACGGTTAGTATGCCTGGTAAACATTCGCAAGCAAATCTAAACAGAAATCCTAAGTCTTACTTGTTTGCAGACACATTGGTATTTTTTTTATATCTACTATTGCTCACTGGTCAGGGCCTACTAGAATGTATGTGGATTTTAGTTAAGATCGACAAGACAGACTGGTCCATGTTAGAATGGCTGTTGTTGCTATTGCTTATTTCATACCGAGCTTTCCCGGCACGTTCCGATTAGCTACGAGCTCTCCTGAATGGAAAAATATTTTGCCAATCAAAAAAACTTCCCAACAACGTGACGTATTTTTAAATAAGATTTGCAGATACCCAATGTCGACAAGTAAAAACGAGCGATTTTTTTTAGTTTTCGGTTAAATTAGAAACTTCTATCTCTAGATTGACTTGATGGCTCGATGTCACATTACCAATGATGTTTTTGACGAGATTTTGAGTCATTCTTCAAATGGTGGAAGTTTTACATAAACACCAACTCAGTCAGTAGCACCGGTGCTGTGCGTTCTAAATAATGACGTCAGCCTGTAGACAATCACAGGTGCTGTTTGAAAAAAATGGTTTTCGAAGTAACAATTAAAATACAAAGCGGCTCTAAGTGGCCCCATGCAACTAATCATCACTTCGTATGTAATATGTACAAGCCGTTTGCTTATTAAACAGAATTTCTTCTGTTGTTTTGAAGCTGACCTGGAGCACATGGCTGCTCGGTCTAGATCTTGTGGTACGAGGGCTGTTCAAATATGAATGAAAGTAGCTTCATAGTTTTCTTCACATATATGCTACGACAAAATGTTATACCTTTCTGAAAAGAACTATTTGTCGCCTGTAAAATGGGACCAAACGTAAAGAAGCACTCACTTTATTACTCGAGTTAAAGGCCATTCCTGTATACTGAAGTGTTTCTGAAGCAAATTACAATGCACGTTTTGGTACATGTGTGGATATAGTGTCATATCTTTGTAAGTTTTTGTCAAAATGGCACCAAATTTGAGATGCAAGTTTAAGTAACAATCCTAAAGTTGCTTGCAGGAAAAAGTTTTTAAATTGTATAATGCTATTTCAATCTCGAGTAAACAGGCACGTTTGTGACGTCATTAATTTTATGATAAACGTCATTTTGAGTTAGCTACTGGTGATGTAATAATGAACATTGCTGTGTCGTTTTCTTTGCGTTTTGCTGAAAACATGCTAAATATGTCATAAGGGAGTTTCAAAACGCACCGTCCTCTATTTACAGAGTAATCACATTTTATATCATTTTTAAAGCATTTTTCTGCTTCTTAATGAGGTGTTTTATTAATTAAAATATGTTCAATCTGTCTAGTCCTCAAGACCAGGTGAGTAATTTTATTGTAAATAATGCATATAGTGGTCAAACTTAACGTTTACTTTCAAATTTAAAATAAAGCTGCAATGTTATGACAAAAAAATGAGTGTAAATTCTATAAACCCTTCACTTAAGACATTTTTGACTTAATAAAAAATACTTTTCTGTGTTTATAAATTACCCACTATCCATCAATAATTTGTAACAACAACTCAGTATGAGCGATCAACATATTGTCTTTGATTTAAAACTAGTTTGAATGTTGCTTCGTGCATTTTGTCAGAGATAAGTTTAACTGAAGACTGAAAAATGATGTTTTGTTTACCATTTATTTGAAAACATAAGGAGGCTTTAGTGAAAACGATTCGTTGTAATATAACAAAAGCATGTCGGATTATCGCAACTTTTACAGAATCATTATATTAGAATATGAGGATACTTCCTTAAAAATTTTAAGAAATTTCACCTGTTTTTCGAAGATTTATACGCTCGTCTATATTACTGGTATATGTTCGAATCATTGAGTTTGTTATTGTACTAATGTGACCCTCATTCGAAGGGCTTTAGCTCGATAAGTAAACTGTATTTTTCTTTAGATCTGGTGCTAGTTTAAAGGTGACATATAGTCCTTGATAGAAACGTTTACCATTTTGTCGTAGCATATATGTGAAGAAAGTTATGAAGCTACTTGCATTCATATTTGAACAGTCCTTGTAACGGAACAAATTTCGATTGGCTAAGGTAGTCATTTGATATAAGTACACGTAATGAAGTTACGACTGCATGTTGCATGCTTTACCTGTGATTTCCATTGGTATTCCCGTAAACATGGTAATGTCACAAGAAACCATCTAAAACGCAAAGTTTCATTAACTTGTAGGATTATCGAAATGTTTTACATTAGATATCCGGATATAAACGGCGTACATGTAATATATGTTTAGTGATTACACATTATTGAACTAACCCAACAAACAGGCTGACATGAATGACGCCTTCAAAAATCTGTAGTTACCTGTAGAGTCAACCCGTGGTAGCGTGTTCGACTTGAGATAGAGGTGTCGTTGGTTTGGGTCTCTCTGGAGGCACCATGTTGTTTCCTTGTGGAAAACGCGTTATACTCTATTTAGTATTGGTTCAACTCAGGAAACGCCCAGACATGACTGAACATTTCTTGACTGGCATGTAAAGTATTAAATCGAATAATTGAGATCAACAGTTGCTCTGTGCTAGTGTGTTGGACATGTGTTTAAAGGATTGCTATTTTGAGACAGCTCAATTGAAGCACCTTGTAATGTCCTATTCTCTGCTAAGTACTGGTTCAACCGAGGTGGACAGGGAAACGTCGCGACATGACTGAAAAAATGTTGACAACGACGCAAAATAGCAATACAAGCAAACAAAATTAACTCAAAATAATAAAATGAAACCCTCATCTCTAAACTTTGCTGCAGTTGTGTGCTGATACTGGTACACAGGTTTATCTTTAGCATGTTTCTTGAAAAAAATGTGTTAGATATGTTGTCGATGAAAATATTCTTCCAAATTCTGTTTGTTTGGCAAGAAAATGATTTGGGTTTAAGCTTAGACTTCGAAAAAATAAGCACATTTAAACATCACTGAACAAACTCTCTTGTAAGAAAAGCTGGCTAGTTGTATGTATTGCTTTTTCCGCCACAGTCATTTGTTTGTAACATACTCTGACGTCACAAAACATCGATCACGAGCGTGCGTGAAAACACTCAGAAAATTCATTATTGGTCCAACATTTTGATAATCAACAAAATTGATCAAATTTGATGTTTTTTCGTCGTCACAAGCATTTTAACAGTAATTAAGACTAATCGGCATCAAAACAATTGATAATGGAAATTCTCTGATGATTTTTTAGGAAGGGGTGGGGTATAAAACACAGATGTAGTGAACATTTGATGCCCGACATCAGCCATAGTTTTTGTTTTTCTCTATTGTGTAATTGTTGTCATAAACAAACACAACAAATTAAAACAAAAACGGTCTCAAAATGATGTAAGGTTTAGGAGATTTGAAAGTTATTTTTGTTATTTGTTTAATTCAAAGGGAGGTAATTTTAGATAATTTTGTAAATGAAAGATTTGGAACTGCATTTTCGTTCGTTCAATAAGCAAACTTGGGATTTTTAGATGTTTTTTCATCGTAGGACGCTTCTGGTTGCCATTTAACGTAAAATGTGTCACGTTTTGATGATTTACTTCCTGATGATAATGGAAAAAGCTGTGTACACATTAGATTTAACAACCCTTCAAGATCAGTTGATAAAATCAATTCATTACCTTTGTTGTGTGTCGGACGTTTGATAAACATTTTGGTTTTATTTTTGTTGCAACATCTTAGCCCGATCGAAAGATACAGTACCATGAAAATCGGACGTTTCTTTTTTTTGTTTGAGTATATATATACACAACATAAATATAGATACGTTAAGCATCATCCGAGAAGCCTTTTTCGTTTACAAAAGGTATTGGTTTCAATTTGTACTTTTTCAAATCACCTAACCATCACTGTCCCGATCAGCTCTGCAGACAGAGCTGCTGAGATTATGGATTCGAGTCTCGCAATATGACATTATATATTTTTAAATTTTCTTTCGATTTTCTTTACATTTAATTTATTTTTGATAAATTATCTATGCTTATGACTTTGTCTTTAAATGAAACCAAAACGCTGATACATACATATACACCATTTTCAGCAGGGACATGAGATACGAGTAGACTGATCAAAGTCTGCTAGTCGCTTGAATATTCTATGGTTGTTAAGCTACTACCGAACAGCATTTGGTGTTTCTTAGCTTTAAAGCAGGCTGCGCAGGCTCGTCTGAGCAATGCCATACTGTTGGAAATCGCATGTTAAGGCATATATATGGGCTTGTGCTCGAGATTTCGATACTTATCGCGCATACACAGTACAGACGTAGATGAAGGCCCAGACATCTCTAGCTTGTCAATATGGGCGTTTGTTATTGACCATTGTGTATATGTGATAAGTACCGACTATTTCAGACGACGGTAGCAGCACAGAAACACCTAGTATGGACAGTACCACAGATACAGCGAGTGGTATTGCCATTGTAGTGAAAGACAAAAAAATCATGGTATGCAAAGTACGAGGGATGTTCGAAATGAATTGCTTAGTGTCCTATATCTCGATATCCACGTGGGGTACGATAAAAACCATACATACCTATCTAGGTTTACTCAGGGTCTACACAACGGTGAATAAATGTAAATGTTAGACTATGTGTAAGACATAAAATTTGCCATATTAATACACGCAGTCATTGGCCACTGTAGTGAAGCGTCGACCAGAAAGATGAAATACGGGCTTACTACAAACCTCGCTCAAAACCTCGTTGTTCTTTGGGGCAGCTGATAACTGAACTTTCTACTCCTTAGGGGCCTTCTTCTGTGTCTTATGACACAGTTAGGTGCTGGAAAAATACATTTTTAATCTGGTGTAGAGTCCATAAAATGCACCAACACCAGGTAGGCCAAAATTTGCATCTCGTAAAGAAATCGTTTCAAAAATAAAGAAAATCATTGAAGGAGTTGCCAGATTTACAGTTCGTGATATTGCTGTAAAAGTAAGCATAACACTATCAACGGTTCACCTTATCTTGAAGAAGCATTTGAAAGTCCGAAAAAGTTTTGCTAGATTGGTGCCACATCTGTTTACTGATGAGCAAAACAGACAACGGGTTAAAGTGGCAAAAAAACTGCTTCAAATCTTTCCAACTTATGACAAAAAGCAGTTTGCCAATGTCGTCACAGGTGATGAAACTTGGGTCCATTATTTTGAGCCCGTCAGATAGGTAAGCAATAAAATCTAGGCGACTTAACACAGCAAACGCCCAATAATTGGCAAGCGGTCTTTGAGTACAAAGAAGGTTTTGTACTTTCGGAACCTGGATGCTATGCTGACTTGATGTATAAATTGAAGAAGATTGTTGGCTCTAATAATTTTCCAGCGCAGTTCATTAAAATAATTTCCCATTATAAAAAGATTGGCTATAACATTAATACATTGCAACAGTGTGCATGCTTTGTGGTAAACCCAATCACGGTTGGCAACTCTGTTTTCCTCTTTAATAGCACGCCGGTTGGTCGGACTTCAGACTCTATGACGGTTCCAACTTAAAGACTTATCTATTGAGGAGATGGTAGGGGCCTGATGCTTTGGTTGTTTGTCGGGCCCAACGGGGTTTACCTGTTGAATTTCTTTTGCTCCGGTAGTTCAGTTTTATTTACTGTTGAGTCCTTATCTTTGCTTTATCTACTTTTTATATCTTGATTTATATATGTTCTAGGAGATGATGCATTGATAAGTTAGGGGTCTTTCATGCAAACCAAACATCTATGTGTCTTGATCTACATCTGAACTAAGGGTGAGGTTGGTACACCGTTAAACCGGTTTAAGCCCTCCAGTAAAAGACTTTACTGACCGTTCCAAGGCGGTACTTCTTTTGTGGATCTTTTATCATTTTTTTCTGTCTTGTGTTTGCTATGCGTTTGTATGCGTCTGTTTATATGAGCCTTGTGGTCTCCTGCTGGGAAAGGGCTGACCTCTTCTCTCTCGTTTGTGGTGTCTAGCTGTGATTTTGTTACTTTACCATTGGTATCCTGGGCCAGGTGTGGTACTTGATTGTATCGATTCCTGATCTTTGCACCCTTACTTACTTTGTATACAATTTTCTCATCTGGTGAAGAAGTCGCAATAAAATTGCTGGTGGAAAAGGGCAAAAGCATCACCATAATGTACTACAAGGGCGTAGGTCTGAAAAAACTGAAAAAAATATTATCAGAAACGACGCCTTGTCACTGGTTTTAAACATATCCGTCTTCTACACGACAATGTCCTTGCTCAGACCGCCGCAATAGTTATGGCGTTTTTTGAAGTAAGAAAAAGTAAATGTTTTGCCTCACATCCTGTATTCCCTATACCTTGCCGAATGTGATTTCTTTATGTTTCGGAAATTGGAATAATTCCTTGCTGGGCAGAAATACCAGTCCTGACAGCCACTTGGATCTGCCATTCATCAGTACCTTATTACTATGTCCAAATCAGTGTACCGCGACGCATTCAGGAAGTGGATACATCGGCTGAAGCTTTGCATTTCTAGTCACGTGGAGTACTTCGATGGCATGAATTGAGCACTTTTCGGCTAACTTGAAATTCGAAGTCTCCAGATATAAATAAGCAATTCATTTCAAACATCCCTCGTATATATAACAAGCCATCAAAATTAATATAACATGCACAAGGTCTTACTATGACATAAACAATATTATAATTTAAAAAAGTGTTTATTTAGAATGGTGTTTAAATAACCTCATTCAGTTGGAATCGAATACTCGCAATCCGGATTATGAGCTTACCGTCTTACCACTACGCCACTGGCTCAGCATCGACAGATGTACATGCTGAAAGATACTTGTTCCATGCTTAATCAATTAAAAAAGCAAATTCGTTCCGAACGTAACCGAATGATGTCGAAGATTAATGAGTGCCACCTTGTTTACCTATATCCTAGATATGTTGTCACCCGGAATAAACTGTATTCAGATACTCACATACTATAAAGGTCATCAGCCTAATAAAAGCTTAATAAAATCACAGTGTCGTCTCGACCTATTTGTTTTCCATGCAACCAGTAATACAAGTCGTTGAACTCGTTATTTGACAAAGGAAAAAGTGCCGTTACATGCGAAAACCTGTCTGTTAGGATTTAAGACCCGGTTACACAACCTCTGCTACATTGTGAAAAGTGGATCCAGAGAGGGGACAGGGGATAAGGACCCCACCCCTTGAAAAATCACACAGCTATATTTGGATCCTCTTCACCCTCATCAACTAGAAAACGTTGTCAAAGTTGGATTCTGGATCCGCGCATAGGATCTATCAAACTTAGCAGCCAACAACAGTGTTGGATGCACATGCTGGTCTTTTCACTGCTATTTGAACACCACGCTATCTTGTGAAGTTGGCCCTTAACAGCAGGGTCCCTTTTTAAATAGATCTGACAGTCTATTTCCGTGTTGAAGGTCGTTTGGAAGTATTTTTCATTTTATTCAAATTTTAAGAGACTGCAGGTTTCTGTTCAAAAACGACGCTATTAGTCCTTATTATTGTGCCATGTACTATTAGACGTTTCGCTTACTGTAAAGGCGGCACCTCATGAATGCGTTATTGAGACTGGTCAATCTTAGACAAATAGGCTACTGGCTGGATATGGTTTACCCCTCCCCTCCGCAGGGGGAAATTCGTAGACCATATTTTTCTTGAAACCCAATGTCTTGCAAGGATTTTGCAACTTGTTAGTCCTCTGGCAATGGCAGCGTTAAGCTGTAACAGCCTGTTATTTATGTTACCCTACAACCTGTTTGATAATTAACATTCTTTTTAAGACTTCAGAAAACTGCTAAAGATAAGGTAAGAATTTCAAATTGTATATATCTTCTAATAAAGCTATTACTGGGCCGCAGATATAGACCGTTGAAAACAAATACAGTCACCCACGATGTAGTGTATGTTACATTTTTTCATCGAACTCCTTTTAAATGATAAATTAATCTAATATAGTTATGTTCATTTTATTTAAACCAGTAAATGCATATTAATTTGGTATTATATTAAAGAATTTCTTATTTACCTTTTCAAAACTGCAAGCATTATGTTTCTATCATACATCTTTTTGAGTTATTAAATGTTGAACATGGTTGCCCCATATCACAGAAAAATGTCAAATGAAATTCTCTTAAGCCTTGCGCTGGCTATAGACCCCCTTCCCCCAGGGGGAATTTTGTACACTATTATTTCCTGATACTACATATATAAGCCACAAAATGAAATATGTTAGTCTTCTTAGAGTGGCAGCGTTAGCAAGTAACATCACGTTACCCTCGCTACCCGCAAAATAACATTAAATTTTCCTGATGATTTCTCCAACATGACATATTTACGCTTTTTGGAAGTCTGGCACAGGTTTAAGACCTCTTATAACACAGTTTCATATTTTAGCATTCATTTTATAAATGTTTTGAGTGTTTGTCATTGTATGTGTTACTTCGTGTTTCATATGTTATTTCCAAGTATCAGTATGACAGTTATTGACTGTACATTATTACATCCATCAGTAAATATAGCTAATCTATAAGGCTGCTATTCAAATAAAGTTAAGTTCCTCGTTATGGTGTCTTACACTATTTTACAGCCCAGGCTTCATACGTTACCCTCTGAATACCATTAAACGTTCAAGATAAGGTCTCCAACATGGCCTGCTTGTACTTATTTGCAAGCTGGCACAGGTCTATGTACTTCTTTTTACTCTTGCTCATTTGCTGAGGAAGTAACTTAAAACATGAACTGCCATAAACCCTCTTTTCTTTTATAGAGACATCAAATATAGTTAACATAATACCCATGAAAAAGTTGTAACACGCAGTGCAATATGTATGCAACAACTTAAAATATCAAAGAAAACCCATTAGGTAGAAGTTATAGAGCTGTTTCTTGCCAAGCTAGCAACTCTTCATATATTATCCAAGGGTTAAAGATTTTTCCAATACAGCTTATTGATCCTCTTTTAGATTCATCTTGCAAGGATTTTGCATAATGCTAGCACTCTGGTAATGACAGCATTACCTTGTAACAGCCAATTACATATATCACCCATTCACATCTTTCATATTTTAAGTAAATGAATGTCTTCTGAAAGTGCAAACCATAAGGTAAGATTTCCAAATTGGCTTTATCATCTGAGTAAGCTATTTTGCATCACAGATATGGACCTTTGAAAACAAATATGCACCTACAAGTGTTACATATGTTACATTACTTTCATTATTCCTATATAAATGATTTATGAATCTAATATAGATTGATTTTTTAAATGTGAATGGGCTTACTAATTCATTTTGTATTGTTTATGTACCTTTTGGAAACTGCAAATATTATGTTTCTATCTTTTATAAGGTTTGAGTTATTGAGTTTTGAACATGGTAACCCCGTATCACACAAAATGTGAAACATAATTCTGTGGCTCTTTTGTTAGGGTACATTCAAGTTTTCCTTCTTTCTGAGGTACTAGATTGCTGTCCCATTTATTTTCCACACATTTTGTCCATATCTGGAAAGCCTTACTTGTTTCATGGGAAAGACTTGATTGTTCAATCTTTGTATGTACATTTCAAGGACAGAAAAGCAGGGTGGAAGTAAGCTCATGTTCACGCCGTTTGAAATAGTCAGTAAATGTGTATGGCTTTGGTACTTTTTCAGAAACATGTTGTACTGCAGCTTATTCACATTTATATGAATAGCACATGTTAGGGCTTAATGTCACTGATGAGTGCCTAGAGCAATCCTTTATTTGTTTTCCTACCCTGCTTAGAATGTAGATGAACTAGTGGGGATGGGTTCTATATCAGTTTGATAGGAACAACTTTTCCGTGGTACTAACATATTGGCACATTGGTAGTGTCACAATCTAAACAGTGTGTGACTGTAGATCTCTTCTCTATTATTTTGGCCAATGTTGTTGACATTCAGAAAGAGCACCTTTTGTTGCTTACACAAGTGTTATCCTCTACGTGAATGTATGTAAAACTTTATAGACTGCTGCTTATAAATTGTATATATGTATCAGTGACAAAACCAGCATGCCCTGCCTTTAGTGCCTGGTTGAATAATGGTTCTTTCTGATCCTTCAAGGTGACAGGGAAAGCTATTATGCTCTGTAGTATGGCATTGCCATCAAAGTTATGTGCAGCACTACATAGCCAATCTAATGTTGGTTCAATGTGCTATTGCAGGCCATGCAGAAGTTTGGGCTTGTCAGTTTTGGTGGGAATTCTATCAGGTTTGACAATGACCATGGTACAGGTTCCGGAAAGAAGGGCAGTGTCAACCCAAGGTTAACATTATGTTCAATAAAAAGGGGGCTATGCTGACCTAAAACGTTCCTTAAAGCTCTCATTTGGCTGATTACGTTTTGTAAATTAGACACTTTCTTCTTTACCTCGCGAGCCTCAAAAGTTTTTCAGCTTGTAGCATTTTATGGGGTTGTGAAAGACAGATTTTCAGCTAAAAGTGAGTCAATGAAGTCTGCAACAGCCTTCATGCCAATGTCATCAGCCTCAATAAGATCCTTAGCTATGCCAGGCTTAGCAGGAACACCCAAAGACAAAAAGTACAGTTCATTGTATTCAAAACTAGGACTAAAAGGATTGGTGAAGCCAGAAACTGCCTCTAGTACTTGTTCTACTTTGCATCTGAGCAGATTGGATATTTCATTTCAGTGCATTGAAGAGTTGTTGCAACATATTTAGCTTATGTGATGAGTAATACACCATTCCATTTGTAGTACGAAGCGTAGTTCTAGCTGCTAAAGCCTATAATACCTCCTTTGACTTGGCATAGGGTTTATTGATTGCCTGATAGTTATGTCAAAAGCATATCTCAAGCAAAGAACCAATGATTGTGACACAGTATCTCCATTTTGTTCCAGAAGATATTTGCATCTGCGATGTGTATCAGACAAAGAGCTACGTGCATTAAAGGGCTTTTTGCCCCCCCCCCCCCCTATAAGGCTTAAACATAAAAATTGCTTTTCTACAAATTGTTCTTGTTAGTTTATTAGAACAGTAAACAAAGTGTAATAGTCTTAAATTACTTTAACTTATACCGTTGCTATGGTAACAAAAATTGCCGCCAAAATAGGCTGAAAATATGAAAAATATGAAGTTGACCATTTTTGAGCAAAATTGAGAAAATTGACAGAGAAATTAACATTAAGCACATACAAATACCAAAAAAAAAATATATTTTAACAGAAGATGAGAATTACCACGGCACTAAACATATTAAAAGGATTTTTTGGTATTTAGCTGTGCTGCTATCTAATTCTGTAAACAATCGGTCTCTAAAAGCCTTAGATTATGTCCAAAATGGCAATTTCCCTGTTTTAAGCCATGTTGTCAGCCATTTTTGTAACCATAGCAACAGTAAAATTTAAATAAATGCCGAAATTCTACACTTCCGTTATTCTTCTAATTAACCAATTAAAAGAAATTGGTGAAAAGCAAATTTCAGTTTTTGGCTCTAGAGGGGTCCAAATTAGCCCCTTAATGCACGCACCCCTTTATGAGTGCAATCAGTTACACAGGTACATATAATATTGTGCGTAGTTGGTGTGATCGTGTGCAATGAACATTGGGAACAATGCATACAGATAGAACTGACATGCAATTCAAAGTTGTTTTCCTTGTAGCCCTAATCAGTGTCAACACCATCTGAACTATATCCATATACCTTGCCCAGAACTGAGCTGTTTCACAGTGACTGTTTTTCAGAACTTCCGATTTGAATGTATGGTACATTTGTATCTACTGTTTATTTGAGCAAACAGCGAAGGTTGATTTCACACTATAATAATAATTTCAAATCACCATAAATGAATAAGGAACTTCAATTTATTTCAGCCTTATAAATTTTCTAAATTCACTGACAGACTTAATACATGTATAATCAACATCTGCTATACAGATACTCAAAAAAACTTATGTATCATTAGGTAACACATATCATAGTTAAAGCTCAAGGCTTTTATTAAACGAATACTTAAAATAGGTAGCCTTGTTAAAAGAAATACATAAACCTGTGCAAGCATGCAAATAAGCATACATTAATCGAAAGTTCTAACCGATCACTTTCATTTTTTCAAAGCAGGCTATAATCAAGGTTTATAAATGAAATTCGCCCCAAACGGTTAGATATGTTAAGAGAACATGTTATTTCAGGAATAAACATGAAAAAATCGATATAAGATTGCCCTTGTAATATGTGCTAACTATTTTGCTTGTCAAAAATGTGTAGTTTTATCATATGACGTCGCGTATGGGCCTGAAATAACGCTTTGCAATAAAATCGATAAACCACTAGTGGTATATAGATTTACGGGAAACGTTATGACGTCCATAACAACGTTGCGTACATTATGACAAAATTATAACGTTTTACGCCAGAAATGAGATTTCAAAGTATTTGTCATACGATAAATAGAATCTAACATTCGTGCCCTTGTATTATTGAATTTATTTAACTCGTTGCGAAAAAGAGATATAATTCTGGACAAGCCTCACATTTTATCTCTTTTCCCCAACTCGTTTAATAAATTCAATAAAACATGAGCACTCATATGAGATCCTCTTTTTCTAGAATACAGATTTTAAAACTGAACGGTTAGAGCTTTCGATTAGTGTAAACAGGGTTTGTTAGAGACATTAATTTGAATGTTTAATGCAATTATGAGGGTAACATACGTAACATGGGCCTGAAAATAGTGTAAGCAACCATAATAAGGAACTTTAATTCATTTAAGTAGCAGTCTTACAGATTAGCTTTATTCTGTGACAGATGAAATACACGTATAGCAAACACCTACCATACTGATACTCGGAAATAATGCAGGAAACACTTAGTAACGTATACAACCGTAATAACTCAAGACATTTATAAAATTAATGCTAAAGTATGTAACTGTCTTATAAGAAGTTCATAAACCTGTATCAGCATGCAAATATGTACGAACATGTCATGGTTGAGACATTATCAGGGGCGTGTAATGCTATTTCGGGGGTAACATACATAACGTGATGTTACACGTTAATGCTGCCACTCTCAGAGGGCTAATATCTTTTAGTTTGTGTCCTATAAAGTGTACTTTCAGACAATCATAGTGTACAAAATTCCCCCTGGGTGGGGGAGGGGGGTCTATAGCCAGCTCAAGGCCTAATAGGTAAAAGCTGAAAATGAGGCGTGGTTTTATTCAAAAGTAACTGCTTGCGCCATTGCCTCAGTATAGACGCAAAACACATTTTTAGTCGATTTCAATCTGAAAGTTTGCTGCTACGAAAGCAGCAAACAAAAATAAAAACAAAAGAATGTCAATAATTTCAATAATAAATGGCGCATACGTGGGCTCGAACTAAAAACGTAGAATTTTAAAAAAAAAGATATATGCTATATTCACGAGTTCTATCCACTGGGCCACTCAGGCAACCGATAGCCAATTGAACTATACAGCGGTGTATAAAGTATCACGTGCATTTCCGTATTATTGTATACGATGAATGCCGAAGAGTATAATTAGATGCTCAATCGGCTGTGAAATTATGCTAATAATAAATGCCAGGATCAGTATAACATTTTTGTGTAATATAGGCCCACTTCGAATCGAACTATAGTCCCGACAAAAGTTCTGACATAAAACATGCGTGCGCACGTTTGCACCCGAACGGCCACAGTTGAAACTTTAGTTGGTTGGCATGTTAACAAAGTAAATTTTAGGCCGGTATGCCACCTTTCAATTCTTCCTCGTATACATAAATGATGTGTATACTGCACAGCCTACTCTAATTAACAATTACGAATAAGTGGAACCGCAAATAGAGCACAGCAAGGATTTATTTTGTAAAAAATCATTTTGAGGCTACCGACAGATCTGGAACAGGGAACCAGACTTTCTACTAGAGTAACGGTGCCAAAGACTGCTACACTGACCTCGTAGGTAAACCTAGTTTCATACTTGGGGCAGTGAAGCAGTCTATCGGTGCTCCAACTCATCGTTGGTCTCAAGTAGGTTCGTGACGTTACTACAGTAGCGACCATCGATGTTCGAATCAACCTATAGTTACTATGGCAGGAACTATAGTTCGATACGAAGTGGGCCATCAACATCCATGTGTTCAGTCATGTACCAGTACCATTCTTATGACAGAATGATGATTTTACATAGTTGGTGAAATATGTTTGGTGTCTACCTGCAAAAAGCCTTCTATATATAGATGAAATCTATATACCATTGAAATTTACCTGTATACCAATCTTCATTATTTCAATGAAAGTCACGCCGTAATGCTTTTCAACAAGGTTTTTTTCTTATATAATTTCTATCGAAAAATTAATCAACATGGTTATTAATTCAGGCCTGTCAGCAGAAATAACATTCAATGTCTTTTAAAGGGCCCTATTTCACGATAATGCACAACCCTACGAAAATTAAATATCTTTGTCCTAAAATGACGTCTGCTTTTACGTCTGCTGTATATATTCAAGCGCAATTCAGAAAAGTTTTATCATGGAACAAAACGCTGTGAACGATAATCATTGGTAGCAGTCTTATCTGGATCCACATTATTTGCAAAATGGGCTACCAAAAATATAGGCGGAAGAGAGAGAGAGCAGACGACAAATGTCGTGCGCGTGACTGGCGCGAAAGTGTTAAGAGTCACTAAACCTAGAATTGTCAGAGAAGCCCCGCCTCAGCGCTTTTCATGCTGTAAAGGCCAAGTGTGCATACAAACCCAAATCAACTTCAAGCAAGGGTCATAACTCGGCTACAAATTTGCGAGAAACCCAACCTAGATCTTATCAATAGCAATGCATATACAAAAGGTAAAAATCAGAACTTTTGGATCATTCCTCGAATCTTTGTCCTAAAATGTCCTCGGCTTTTACGACTGCTGCATATATTCAAACGCCATTCAGAATAGTTTTATCATTGAACAAAACACTGTGAACGATAATCCTTGGTAGAAGTCTTATCTGGATCCACATTATTTGCAATATGGGCTACCTGAAATATAGATGGAATAAAGAGAGTGGACGACAAATGTCGCGCGCGTGACTGGCGTGAAAAGTGTTAAGAGTCACCATAAGAGAGCATTCGGGAAGGTCCGCCACAATTCGAGAATCGAATCATGGCTCGGGTGTATATAAGGAGCATTACGCGTAGTACTATGTACCAAAAAGCTCCATTTTGTGAGCCGGAACTGGCGTATGGAAAATAATATCTGTAGCATGTGGGTTCAGCTCTATCAAAATCGATTATTCTGATTATCTGAAAAGTTTAATCATCAGAATAAATGAAGTTTTAAGGTCTTTTTTCAATAAAATATCGCTATTGCGATATTTTATTGAAAAAACATAAACTTCATTGAAGCCGTTTGTTATTGTGTTAACATGGTTTCTTTGACGTCAGCGTCACGTTATATAACGTCAGCGTCACGATATCACCCGCGTTATCAAAGTAGACCCTCGATATACATTCGTGGTCGGATTTCACGGAATTTCGCGGAATTGGCCGAGGCAGTTCCGATTGTATTAGAGAGCATCAAAATCAGCTTGAAATAGAAAAAAAACTAGAATTTTCAGAGAATCTGACTTTAGCCCCGCCTAAGCGCTTTCCATACTGCAAAGGCCAAGTGTGCATACACATCCAAATCAACTTCAATCAAGGGATATAACTCTGCTGCAAATTTGCGAAATTACAGGAAGCATTCCCAACCTTGATCTTGTCAATATCAATGCATATACAAAAAAAGATGAAGGTTTGTCCATTTGTTCTAAAGATATTGAACGTAAACGAAATTCTGACATCAATCAAGGGCCATAACTCTAATACAAATTGATAACAATCCCAACCTAGATCTTGTCAATATCAATGCATGAACAAAATTTAGCTACATTCTGTCCATTCTTTCTAAAGATATTGGGCGGAAACGAAAATCTCACATCAATTAAAGGCCATAGCTGCATTAAACTTTGTGAAAAATGACAAGTATCAATTCTAACCTTAGGCTATCAATGCATATAGAAAATGTGATGGAATTCTGTCCATTTGTTCTAAAGATATTGAGTGGAAACGAAATTCTGACATTGATCAAAAGCCATAACTCTTTTCACATTTGCGAACAATGAAAGATAACAATCCCAACCTAGGTCTTGTCAATTATCAATGAACATGCAGAATGGGTACGTGCATTAAGGGGCTATTTTGGCCCCCTCTGGAGCCAAAAACTGAAAGTTGCTTTTCACCAATTACATCTTGTTGGTTTATTAGAAGATTAGCCCAAGTGTAAAATTCCGGCATTTATTTTACTTTTACCTGTTGCTATGGTAACCAAAATGGCCGACAATATATGCTTAAAATAGAGAAATTGCCATTTTAGGCCGAAACTGAGGCTTTTCGAGACCATTTTTTTAAGAATTAGATATCAGCACAAGCAAATACCAAAAAAACCTTTTAATATACTGAACGAAACTTCGAAACTGCCAATTAACAAAACACATTTTTTTCAATATAACTCATTTATTAGTAAACTGTTTGAAATTATATTTGACACAGTATATTTGGGCACATGTATGCGTCCATTGAACATAACACAGTTTGATTCAATAAGGGCGTTACCTTTGCGTAACGATAGAGTACTTATACTTGTTTTGCACGTGACACACAAATGTTAAATGTTTTTCGTCATGTGTGTACTCGTATTTTCATCGACAACTATCAGTCAACTTTATTTTATCACAAAAAGGCCAACATTTGGGTTGTATGAGTATAAAGTAGAGGGGTCGCGCTTTTGGTTCAATCAAAAACGGGGCCTCGCTGAGACTGATTCATAATTTATCATAAAGTTTGTCATGTTTTGATAGAGCCGAAAGTTTACACCACAATCATTTTTGCACTCGTATGACGAGAAAAATCGACAAAAACTGAGTTTTACGTAGATCATAAAATGTCCTGTATGTACAAATGCCACATTGGAACGTCGGAAGTGTCGATATTGATGTGCAGTAAACGGTTAATGGATGAAGGATGTTTCAATAATTTTGAAGACAAAACATTTCATTACCATAAACACATTTCTGTGCTCTTTTAGGCAATATGGGTCTCCATAGGAGCTCTGAATTGCTTGAAAATTGCTACTTTATTACAAAATAAACACGATAATGTTCAATAATGTCCATTTACAGCACCAGAAATCTTCAGTAATATTGTGGACAAAAACATGTCATCTCCATAAAGCATTCTTGTGTTGTTTTATGTCATATGGGTTTAATAGGAACATTGTGGAATACATGAAAATTGAAACCCAAAACTGTTCAATAATGTCCATTTACGAGGGCGGGATCAAAAGTAATGCAACCAATGATGTTATATGACAACTAAAGGTGGGATTGCATTTTTGCTTATTTCAAATTGTCAAAATACCATCCCTTCACAGATACACAAATTTTCAAACTTTTAATCCAATCCTTGAAGACTTTCTCATAGTCTTTTTGGGGTATACCTCTAAGGAGGTTTAATATTGAGACACCTAATATTTCTGCCAGCAAGATTTTTCTTGAGACGAGGGAAGAGAAAAAAATCACAGGGGACTAGATCAGGGGAATGGGGCTAATAATCTAGAATATAGACCTCCTGTTCTTTCCAAAAACTACGCCACACGTCCGGCCTTGTGTCTTGAGCCATTGTCATGTTACAAATAAATAACACAGATGCCTATCTTCGTTCAACATTTCTGGTAGAATTTCAACTTTGTTCCTGTAAAACCTTGTATTCATTGACTTGCCTTTGGGTATAGGGACTTGTATTGCTAGTCCGTTAGGAGTGAAAAATATGGCATACATAACCTTTTTATACTGGTAATCCTTTAGGCAATACAAGGCCTTCTTTCATTTTGGTAAGCCATACTCGATTACTTATTTTTCGATGCGGTTCGAAATAGTGCATCCAAGACTCATCATATGTTACTACATTCATAAATAATTTCTGATCATATCTTGGAAATCGTTTTAACAGTTTGTGCGCCGTCCTAACATGCGTGCATTTTTGCTCCTCATTGAGCAAATGTGGAGCCCACCAAGTGCTTCATTTTCAAAATATTTCGCCAAAAGCGCAGTGCAAATGCTTTTGAAATGCCAATCATGTAAGCAATCTGCTGAGAAGTATATCTTTGCGTCTGAGTTTACTATATTGTTTTTTATAACAATCTTTGGACTACTTCCAGATTTAGATCTACAATATTTTGGAGCACTTGTAACAGACCCTACGCCTGCACTGAAATCCCTAACCTGTCTGCAAACTGTGGAAAATGACATTGAATTACTAACATAAACCGTACATATGTCCGTTGAACCTCTGCTTAGTAATGCGCGAGTCTTCAGTGGCGGATTTAGGGGGGGTGCTTTGGGTGCTTCAGCACCCCCAGCTGAGTCCATGGTAAAAATATCTTAACCTACCTTTTTCTTCTCAATGTACAGTAGGTACCTTTTTGTGTGTTCTGTAAGCCCGGTTTTAAAGATTTAACCGGCTATTAATTGTCACACCTAATCATAAAATTAAGTTTTCCCAATCAGTGGAGAGCAAATCAGCTGACCGACTGCGTAACCAGGCAACCTGAGTTACCTCTTAATTTTGATAGCATTATCTTCAAGTCAGTGCGAAGGGACCGCGGCGCACCGACATTCTAACCGAAAATAGAAACAGTGACCAATTCTAAACAACTTTTACATTTTGTATAAATTTGAAAACAATTCTTGATAACTGGCGAAATGCTTTACTCAAATTATGCGTTCATTATTGAAAATGATATTTCTGCAAACTGCTGAAAGGGCGGTTATGTATTTGGAGTAGGACAATTTTTCATGTGTAATGTACACTTGCACGCGTCATGGCCATTGACACGACCCACGCGACCTGATAGAATACCCGTGGTCTGTTTTGAAATTGTCGGTCTCTTTGATCATGAATCACCACTGGTGGTAACACCACTGAAAACAGTAGCAAACAGTCTGGACTCAGATCAGGCCCGAAAATTTGATAAGGTTTCAAACTGCTTGAAATTATGACGTATACATGAACTCGGACCCGGTCCGAGACATGAAAGACATTTTTAAAAGAAGTTAATATAAAAGTCTTTAGCATGCAGTTGATGCACAAGCATGTTGACATAAATACTGGGGTTGCGACCAGGTATGGGACAATCCAGTTTGCTCAGCTACAGAGACTAGCTGTGGTATAGACAATCTGCCTGAGGTAGGGTTATCTGTTAAAATTTCAACAGACAAATACGCTGGTTTTGAAAGCATCACAGTCTGATCTGTGCCTTTAAATTGTTCAAAGGATTTAGTTTAAAATCGGACGGTAGAAATATTTAGCGTTTTCCCTAACCACATTTTTCGTTATAAAAATTGCCACAGACATTTGTATTACTGCTCCAAGACCTGTTTGCAGTCTTTCTGGGGTCTTCATGGTATCAGCAATGCAAGTCTGTGCATATCGTGTGTGCGTGACACTGCAGCAAAATCAGGTTTCCTTGCCACAATCGCCCATAAAGTGAAATTTTCAAAGGATAAGTTTTAAAATCGGAGGATATAATTAGTCATAGGCACTTTTTGACGCTTTTTCTCCAACAACATTTTTCTTTTTAAAAATCGCCGCACATATTTGCCAGGGTGCTCTTTCCATGACCTGTTCGCAGTCTTGCTGGAGTGTTCAATTTTTTGCTGACAAACAGGGATGCGCACTCCGAGACGGGTCATCAAAGTTTCAGCCTTCTCTGGGCAACATTGCGTGCGATAAGACACTTTAAAAATGGATAGCACATAAGATTTTGACACTATCGTACCAGCGATGCCAGTCTTGCATATTGGGCGTACGTGTGTGTGTCAACTTTGTGGGATGTGGGTCTGACTAGCGATCAGGCTGTCACGAGTTGGCTCTTCCCGTCCAGCACCATTCTAATGTTAAAATTGGTCATGAACTATTTTCTACAGTCATTCCCATTCCTTCTTATTGGAAGGAGGACAGTAAGTTGTCAGTCACTGGCAAAACCCCACTCCAGGCCCTTTTGTATCTATTAGATGGGGGCAGTTAGGTATTATTTCACTACCTTCCCCTCCAATTATTTGGGAAATAATCTAAATGCGGACCCAGTTGAGGCTTGTGGATACCTACATAAATCCTGCCATCCATGCTCCTGGTATCTATACTAGCCATGGAGTCATTAGCTAAAAAAAATCTTCCCTAAAACCATGAGACCCACAGCTTGTAGTCCCATCAATTCTGCCAATCATGCATCTTGGGTCAAAATTTACCAAATGAGCTGCAGCATGAGATTTCTAACAATTTGACATTTTGACAAGTGTAGACTCGGACGAGCCTCTGCAGCCTCCTTTAAAGTTTAGAAACTCCAAAGGGTGTTCATCAGTAGCTTAACAGATATAAAATACTCAAGCGACAAGCAAAGGCTCTGATCAGACTGTGCGTTTGCGCAGGCTGATTTGAGGCTTTGCTGGTCGCACATACAACATTCTTGGAAATCTCATGCACTGGCTCAAATACTGATGATCATTAGGCTTTAATAGCGTCCATAATCATAATGGGGAAAACTCTTTTTTAATCTTCTATCCACAGCTTATACTTTTAATATGTAGCAAAGTTTAGTGTTTAGTGTTTTCTATACGTTAACCCAACCACGCACCTGGGTTCAAATTGATCATGCGCTGGGGACATTTGCTTTTTTTTAACAAAATAAATTGAAAAGAATATCTCTGAAACCAGAAAGCCAAATGCTAAGGGGAGTGGTATATAGGCTAATAGAGTTTCTTGCTTCTATGGGTCACAGTTCTATATGGAAACTGATTTGTGTCTGTAATATATTGACTGTTGGTGTCCACCTATCAAGCACCCCCAGCATAAGTGGTCCTGGATCCGCCACTGAGTCTTAATGTCAGACCCGATTTCGATCTCATTTTCAACGCTTCTCCCAATCATTTTGCTTAACCGCCTATGAGTAGGGTTTTTGCAAAAGTAAATTTCACGACAAATATTGTGTTTATATGTGCAGTTGATACATCGATTGAAAGGTTAGAGAATGGAGAACACATACAGGGCGTGAGTTTTATCTTCCCGCCAACAGTTGCGGTGAAAATTAGCCAGTGGTATTACTTTTGATCCCATCCTCGTATAATACCATGAAGTTGGTGTTTTTCTACTTAAGTTCCTGGAATACTCGGTTTTAAACGATGATTTCAAATAGCGTTTGTATGAAATTGAAAAGCGATGGTGCCTTTATACAGTCTATTAACTGAGCATGTTATTTTTAATTTATTAAAATGAAATTTTGACAGGTTCTGTTTCATCAATTTTCCATATTGAGTGTAAATTTTAGCCATGTATGTATTATACATTTTATGATATATGAGACACTGTCGCGTGGCGGTTTGGAAGTTTCGCTTAGTATATATTGTGTGCCATGATAATTCTAATAATCTGCTAAAATATGTTTTTGGTATTTGCTTGTGCTCTATATTAATTTCTCTGTTATATGTCTCAAATTTGCTCCAAAATGGCCATTTTCCTATTTTCAGCCTATTTTGGCGGCCATTTTTTGTAACCATAGCAACCTTAAAAGTCGAATCAATGCCAAACTTTTACACTTTAGCTATTGATCTTATAAACTTATACAAAGAAACTAGTGAAGAGCAACTTTTATTATTTGACCTCACAGAGGGGCCAAAATAGCCCCTTAATGCACGTACCCTTTGGTCAAATTCTATCAGTTCAGTCTCAAGATATTGAGCGGAAACGAAATTCTGAACGAAATTCTTATATAAGTCAAGGGCCATAACTCTAATAATGTGCTGCAAGACCAACCTAGATCTTGTCAATTTCAATGCATTTATAAAATTTAGTATATTCTATCAATCTGCTCTCAAGATATTGAGCAGAAAAAAATATGACGGAATGGCGGACGGACGGAATGATGGTCAACCCAAATCCAGTATAGCTCCACCTTTTGAAAGTGGGGCAAAAAATAGATTTTCTTAAAATTTTGGTCATTTTTACTACTTTCCAGGAATGAGCGAAAATGCATTTATATTTTCAATTTTTCTTTTCCGTTTCCATAGCAACCATGATTTGCTATTTTTAGCGTTTTTCAGTCATGTTATGAGTTTGCTATATTGGAAACTGCCATATTGAAGAGGCAGCGTGGCAAATGTTTTAGTTTGTACTTTCCAACAATACACATGGCTATGTAATTTACTCTGGTACTGATTTTGTATCTTGTCCGTTCCCATGGCAGCACGTTCTATCACAGATATTTATATGTGTTTTTTTTGCATTTTTTGATCTGTAAAACAAATGTTATTTAAAGTTGACTACCGTCAAAGTAAAAATGAACAAAATGATTATGATGATTAGTTGTTGGTCTTAGAAGTAATTATATGTCACAACTAAGCATTGCTGAAACCGCCCCGTGTGAAATTTAATACTTACCGTAGTAGTAATGGATGGCACTATGGGGTCTTTTTTTTAATCCTGAAAAGAAATGACCCCATAGATACTTATCCTGGTAAGCTAAAGTGACTAGCTGTGAATAACTTAGTTTATTTTAGAACTATTCTGGCTGGGTCTATGATTTTGATAGTTTCCTTGTCCTGGGCTATTGAGAATAACTTAGTTTATTTGAGGGTTAGTCCGACTGGTCAATCAGTGTGATAGTTCTTGGTCCTGTTGAAAATAACTTAATTTATTTAGGGGCTACTCTGGCTGGTCTATGATTGTGATAGTTTCCCTGGTCATATTCGCTGGTTGATGTATGATTGTTGTATACTTAAGGAATAGAGAAACGCAACAATCTTTCAGTTCATTGTTAACATAAAATTAAATGCATGTCGGTTGTGTAGAGGACGTTATGTCATAAAAGCAGCATGTATCCGTCACATTACTAGGTTAAGCCACTACGTCGATTAGGTATGCCAGCTACCATGCGCGGAATCATCTTGACCCCCAGTAGAAAACTGTGAAACATGGTCAATAAAAGTACATTTTCTAACTAAAACTGGTTTGTCGTTTAGAACACCTTTGGAATAAATTTGGGGATCCAGAAATTATCAGCTTGCAACCTTACGTTATGATTTCAAACGCTTAAAGTCATTAACGTCAATGCAAACTATTGCGTTAAATTATATTCCTCTTCAGTTTTAGTCAATTAAAGCACATTTACTGCAAGAATTATGACTTTAGAATGTTAGACGTCAATAAAATGTGTACTATGATGTCAACATTCATTATTCTGCTCTTTAAAGGCACGATACTGTTTACACATTTTCTGATGAGAGAATGGCCAATTTACAAAGTTTTTGACTGTTAGCAAGCTTAATGCTTACTTCCCGCATGTAACATGTTGTTTTTATTTGCAAATTTGTGCTGTATATAGTTTGACTAACGTCAATGTAACGTCCCGTTGACAAAATTATATGGGTTCTGAGAGGTACCTTTTGCGTGCAAAGCATGTCCTGTTATCTCTAGGTTCAATAAATTCTGTAATACACTAACGACCTCAACTTGACGGTTTTAAGTGACATTATTTTTTTTCTTTGTCATTGTGTATCCTTGCTACAATATTACAGCATGATACGATGCTTTCTTTGTTTGCAAACTGTGGAATCGAGGCCATGTAACAAATCATGATGAAGATAAGGTTAAATAATCTTCATTCTGACGTCCACGTCAAATTTTTACGTTTAAGTGTTTTCACCTTTATGGCGTTAATTTTATCGTTAAAGTGATAGTCGGTAAGCACATTCTAAAAAAAGTGTTCTGATCCTGGCGTGATATCTCTGTAACCAGCAATGCAGTATGCCAGAAAATTGTACCAAATTATAATACATTCTTTGACTATGCACCGCTCTGAAAAGTTCTATGTAACTTGAAGGAGCGACTGGAAATATACGCCGAAACAGTCATACACTCAATGAACTGACCCATCAAGCAGACTGTGCATATTAGAGACCTCACAATTTAGACAAGAGCAGTCTAAGCAATTCGTTTTTATGGCTGCTCAATGTTCATCCGTAAACCAATTTGTCCAGTACATATGGCGAACTTTCTATACGATCTTGGTTTCCTTGGCCCTTGAGTGTATGGCTCTGCAACTGTCAGCTATAATCAAATTTGGGTTCACTTGAAGTTTTGACCAGCCAATCCTGCCGTAACAACAACGGTATTAAAGGTAAAAATCTTTAGCCAAACCGTAGATGAACTGACTTTTTACTGAAGCAATTATGAATAGTCGGTATCGCCAGAGACTGATAGTAAGCCACATAAAAAAGTAAAACGAGTCCATAAATTAGGTAAATACTTGGAGGTAGACAAAATTGCGTGTGTATATCTACAAATAAAACCCAACCAATTGTCCAAAGGTGCACTATATCGTATGGGATTCAATTATTATTCTGAAATATTTTGCCAATATTAGGTTCGGCATGTTTTAGTCCAAATTGATATACAAAAACAGAGTATTCTCGGAAATGAAAATTCTGCAATGTATTCAAAATAACGTATTCGTCAATTTCAATGTCGTCATCAGAGTTGCGCTTTAAATATTGACTCGACTAAACCTGTCACCATTCTAACACTTGGTATAAGTAACAAAAAGTAAAAATACAATGCATTTTTATTTTGTGGTTTTAAAGATGTCCGGCTTGAAAGATTCAGATTCAATTAATATTATAATTCTATAACAGGAAAACAGGCCAGTGGTATGGAGTGGGCCATATATAATGTGTTGTAATTATTCAACTGAACAATACATCGAGATAACATTAGCATCATTATAAAAGTAAAAGCTAGCTTTTTTGAATGATGCAAATTATGCCTCATAAAAAAGTCTCTGGACAAAGTTACAAGGTAAAAATAGAACTTTTGGATCATCCCTCGTAGTTGGTCTTTGATTGTGATAGTTTCCTGGTCCCGCTTTGGTGATATATAAAATAACATTGAAAATGACTTACTAATAGTCATTTTGGGTGTGATATATAGTGTTAGGGATGCAATAGTCAAGACTACTAAGTTGTATGCGTCTTAAGAGTCTCATGGTCACTCAAGACCTCAATTCTGTAGCATTAACTAGTGTATAGCTAGCCGTCTCAAGGTTACTACTACTTATTGTTAATGAAAGAACAACACACTCTAGTGAACATGTCTATAACTTTATTGCCCCCCCTAACTATAACTGAATACAATGGCAGAGGATCTATTCATCACTTACAATAGAACTCCTTAACATATTTACAACACGTTATACATAGGATACTTCCTTGAAATTTGATGTGAATAATGACAGCATTTACAAGTCTCTGTATTCTGTGTTTGAACAAAAAGTCAGGAAAAGTCAAGCGTCTCATTCCATTATGGGATAGGATGACTCTGGCATATTTATAGCTGAACCAAATCTCGATATCTCTGTCATTCTGGTATAAATCTTCTCCAGTTTCATATAGTTCTTGATAAATGGCTGTGTTTAGATATGTTCCTTGTTTGAGCTGGAGAATGATGTAGATACACCACATTCCAGAAACTTTTCTCCATGGACTCTGTAAACATTCTGTGATGTGGATCCAGTTTGCAGAATTTCTTTCAAGAAATGGTAGAACATATTTGTCTTCTGGTGGTCTTCCATATGCATAGAAGTAGATAGCTTGGTCTCTTCTGAAGTAGATAACGACTGATTGTTCTCTTGGATATGTGGATATATCTGTATTCACAATGTAAGCCTGCATAGCCAGTGGTTTCGTCTCTGGTAGTACATTCTTGGCACTTACTTCTCTTTTAACAGGTATATTGTTTATGAATTTGATAAGTTCAACAGTGTTGGTTTTTACTCTGATTCTAGGCTCTTCTCGTTTTCTTCAGTTTTCTTTTCTTCATAGAATTCTATGAGTTTCTTAGCCTAGTACCGCATACACTGTTCTGTTAAGTCTCTTTGATTTTGCTTGATGTACTGCCAGTTTTTATAGTTTTCTTGATGTTCTTCTGACGTAAGGAGATTTATCCCTGCTGTTAAGTCAAAAGGGTGTCGCCATTTGTAGCCATACAGATAGTTCCAGATATTTTTCCATGGCATTGTAGATGTTCAGGCCTTCTAAGGCGGGATTATGACATCTGTAATCTTCAATCCATTCTCTTGAAGAATTCCATAGGCAGATATCGTGGTATTTCTGACTTGGGTGGTTCATTTTGCATCCATGACATTCATGCTTCACACAGTTTCCAACTGCCAGTCAAGACGAGTCAAAATGGCTTGTTTTAGAAGAGTCTTCATAAGACAATCGATATTATCATTTTCTTCTCCTTCTTTCTGTAAGGTACTCTTCTCATGGCTCTGATGGCTGGAATGTTTTGTTGTACACGTCTGTTTAGTACATCAAGTCCTGTTCAATGAAGTATCCTGCATTCATCTTTAGAAATCTGTGGTGACTTCGCTTAGTCCGATAATTTCTATTAGGTTGTCAAACTCTACATACGTTGATGGTCTTGTCAACTGTTGTTGCTAACGGAATCTCCAGTCCTAGGTTCCCAGTTTTTATAGGGTAGTAGTAATGGATAGCACTATGGGGTCCTTTTTTAAGCCTGAAAAGAACTTAGTTGTTATTTTCAAGCTAAAATATGTCCCATAGATGCCTATCCTGATAACCTTAAGTGAGTAGCTGTGAATAACTTTAGGGTTATTCTGATTTGATCTATGATTGTGATAGCTTCCTGGTCCTGGACTGTTCAGAATAACTTATTTGAGAGATATTTTGGCTGGTCTATGATTGTGATAGTTTCCTGGGCTATTGAGAATAACTATTTGAGGATTATTCTGGCTGGTGTATGATTGTGATAGTTTCTTGGATGGATGAGAAAAAATTTAGTTTATTTGAGAGTTATTATAGTTAGTCTATGACTGTATTAGTTCTTAGTCCTGGATTGCTGAGAATAACATAGTTTATTTGAGAGTTATTATAGCTGGCCTATACATATGATAAATTCTTCAGGTCCTGTTGTGGTTATATCTAAAATAACTTACTCAACTTCAGCTTTGAAAATAACTCATCTTAGGGGATATAACTTGTTTGTTTGTTTGATTGATTCTTTACGTCCCATCAACAATCTTTCATTTATGTAGGGACGGGTCTTCCTGTGTTAAACCAGTACTATGCTAAAATTAATGTCTCTTGCTCAAGGACACAATGCAGTGACGCTGGTGAGGCTCGAATCCGCGGCCTCTCAGTCTCAAGTCAAGTGCTCTACCACTGAGACACTGCGCTCCCTTGGGTATAGTTTGTGGTGATATGTGCGATGAATGTTATAGTCAAGGCTACTAAGTTCCATGTGTCTTAGAGTCTCTTGGTCAATCAAGATCTCAACTCCTAGAAGCATCACTCTGTAGCATTAACTAGTATATAGCTAGCCATCTCAAGCTTATTACCATTCATTTTTTAAGGAAAGAACAACAAAGACTGGTAAACATTTCTATAACTTTGTTGCCACGCTAACTATTAAAACTGAATACAATGGCAGAGGATTAGATCTGTCCCTATGTTCACTGTTTACAATAGAACTCCTAGAATTACTATGCACCTAAATCCTTTAATGAATATGGACTAGTGAGTCACTGTCTTGCACATCACTAGGGATCACTTTATCTGAGTTCTCTGTCACCTTTTCTGTGCAGGATCTAGGTGTGTGAGATTATGATTTATAAATGATTTTTGTTTTGTTTGTTTGATTTGATTCTTTACGTCCCAATCTTTCAGGTACGTCGAGACGTGTCTTCCAGAATTGTACGAGGACTAAGCTAGGATTAATGTGTCTTGCTCAAGAAAACAGCGGAGTGACGCTGGTGAGGCTGGAATCGGTGGTCCTTTGGTCTCGAGTCAAGCACTCTAGCACTGCGCTCCCTATTTATAAATGAAACTATAAGGCTTCTACCTGTCTCCCACGGATTGCTATCTTCATTTCACGAGTTTCCAAGCGTCTTCTCATAGGACTAATATCAAAACCAAAAATGTATATTTCATGAGCCTTTCGTTTTCTTGAAGGTCTCTTTATGGATGAAGTGATAAATAACACTCACTTCAGGATATGCTTGTCATTTTATTTCCTGTCCAGGTAAGTGTATTCCATACTCCTGTATGCATTGGGTATATAACTTTCTTCTTCGACAGTAGAAAATTGCTCTTCTGATTCAGAACCCTCACGTTATCTTGAAGGCTTTTCTGTAGATAATGAAGGCTCAGTCTGTTGCTTCTCTGTAGATGCTGATAAGTCTGTTGAGATGTAAAATTGTCTTCTCTCTTAGGACAATGTGGAACCCAATGATCTACATGCCAACATATATAACATTGTTCGTATGTGGGCTTCTTATCGGTAGACATATGTTGCTCTCTTAGTTTCTTAGCCTACAGACAATCTCCAATCCAATGTCCAGTATCATGACAATGGTGGTATTCACCATAAGGTAACTTCAACTTGTCTTGTTGCCTCAAAGTATCTTCTAATTGCTGCATCTTCAGATAGTTATTTTATCAACGATACACAATGGTTTTTGACTTTGATTTGATTTGATTTTTTACATCCCATCAACAATCTTTCAGTTATATAGAGAAGCCTATTCCTGGGTTGAACCAGTACCTAGCTAGGATAAATGCGTCTTGCTCAAGGACCACAACGCGGTGACGCCAGTGAGGCTTGAACTCGCGGCCCTTCGGTCTCAAGTCAAGCTGTCTACCACTGAGCCACTGCGCTCCCTTATACACAATGGTAGTAGATGCTCTTCTTATCATACACTTTAGTCATCCTTGGATCTCTACTATTTGCCATATTTACTCTTCGGAAGTCAGAAGTGAAATAATTCTCTATCACTGATGACCCACCATTTGTAGTCCAGTAAAAGTTCTGTCTCGTTTGTGGTTGTAGAGAAAATCGATTACAATAGGATTGTCAACGACACATCTTTTCCATTCTCAAATGTAAACAGTATCTCTTTTTCCATCAAGTAAACTGTATTGATCTTTTGAAATCTTCAAAAGTTTCAGGACTGTTGAGGTTCTGTTTAATCTCTTCCAAAGTGATCTCATCATGAGATAATATGTAAATGCAGAACAATAATATTCGATTAGGTCTGAACTTCAACCGTTTGGAAAGTGGAATTTCAAAATATTTCTTCTCTCTTGCTTTTTTCATGTTTAACTCAGGCATGGTCTCTTTATATCATGATCAAGCTATCTATGGTTGAAATGAGATCTTCATAATCCATACCCTCCTCTTCCAATGGTTGTTGGATATCTTTATAACTGATTCAGTGTGAGACATCACACTTTCACTGTTTCCCACATAAGTTAACCAATCCATATATACGATAGGAGTGTCATTAATGATTCCGACTATCTGTCAAGCATTACCTTTAGATCAAAACCTGAATGTTTCATAATTGTCTCAAATCGGTTTAGACAAGTTTTGATTCTTGCTCTCGTTTTAAAAACTCTGCATTGGATAGTTCTAATGATAAGATGTAGTCTAAAGTTATTAAGTAGACATCAAAATGTAAGACATGATCTAATCTCACAGGTAGACTTTTGGTAATTGTATACATGACTAGTGAAGTAAAATGTCTAAATCGGGTGTAGGAAACGACCCAGTCACTTCGAAATAACTACCCAACAAACTCATATGTGCCTAGTGAAATCAGCCTGGAAACCATTGCAGTCTGATCGAGGAACGCAGTGTTTCAGTTAGTAGAGCGTTAGACTGGGGAGAGAAGGGTTTGAGACTCCCCTGAGTCACTGATTTGTGTCCTTGAGCATGACACTTTAACCGCTTATTAGTACTGGTTCAACCCAGGAAGACAGTAAATCTTTCAGATGATTGAAAAAAATATTGTTAACTGTGATGTAAAGATTCAGCACAAACAAAATGAAACCAGTTTGGTCATTTTTTTTGCTGTTTGAAGACAAAAAGCTAGCAGTTTAATTGAATAAATCTTATGAAATGATTTGGTCCTTTATAAATACAAATGCTGTTGCTATATAAATCCAATTATGCCAGATAAATTCGTACATCCTAATTGAAAATGGGGTTAATAGTTAAAATTTCCAGAATATTTTGGTTGCTGCATGTGTTTTTATGACACTAAATGGTGTTGACCCTGATGAGATTGTGCCTAGTGTGGTAGCTCATCTTGGTCTGCACTGTTTGCGAAGGTTTCATTTTTGGAGTGGTATGTATAATATTTTTGTTAAAAGCCTTTAAAGATTTTACTTTTTTAAACTTATTATACCATATTGCTAACGTTGGTAAATGGTGAAGACCTAGATTTCATCCGGTTCTTTACTGTTTGCTGAGACAAAAACGATCTTCAGGGAAATAAATGCAATTTTATTTGGGAAATATAACGTGCGATCCCTCGATATATACAATGGACCTTCTCAAGTTTAAAGTTTAAACCAGAAGGAATAATCCATTAGTGCATAAAGGGTTAAACAAATGTAGATATAGATCTAAACAGAAGCTTACTCGATTCTAACTGTATTGGCAAGATGCCATTTTTCCTTTCGGTAATGCAGACATATCCTGGTCCCGAGGTTAAAAACCTTTTTTGCATGATCAACTTAACTGAGCACGAAACTTCAACTGCTCATAAAAACTAAAATACCAACAAATAAAGAAATTTCTTGCTTTAAGTCTCTCAGATGTTGTATTCATCATGCTGATAAATATTTAAATGCCAACAATTTTTGGCATTTTAACATTTATGAGCAGGATCAATTTTGTGCTCGGCTAAGTTGAGCATGAAAAAAGTTTTAAAATCTTGGGGCCAGCTTTTCTAAAGCTGTATCAAAGTAAAATATATTCCCACTTGTGTGCTGCGATGCTATATAGGTCTTTTAACAAACGATGTCGAATCAGATGTGTTTTACCCAATGACATATCAGAAATTGTGGGACAAAACTTTAACTACATCAGTTCATTAGTACTTGATTACGTGACAGTACTCCTTTTCTGTAGCACGCTAACGGCGCACGCAAATGATGAGCCGTACCCTAAGAAATGTGTAGAAAGACACTGTCGAACTACAAGAAACCCATGGTTTTACTATATGTGCGGTGCAAATCTGGAGTGTTTTCGCACTGAGAAGTTTCCGTCATGTGCTGGACTAAATAGTGGTGTCGACAGTGTGAACTTCTACAACGTTAATTTGATTTTAGGGAATGGAATAACATCCCAATTTATTTCAGGGGAACAAGGGAACAGATGTCCGCCCCCACCCCTCTGGGAGGGCCTTAAATCTCAAACTACTGGATAAACCTGCCCAGTCCAGTAAAACTTTGTAGCGCCAAAACAGGAAACATCAAAGACACTGATCACCTGCGAGGAAAAAAATGGACTTATGTAATTATCACCCAGGGTTACCCGTTGTGGTGAAATCAACCCACCAATCAGCCTGCCTGCCTGCCTGCCTGCCAGCCCGCCTACCTCCGTTCGTTAGTTCGTCTGCTGTCTGTCTGTCTGTCTGTCTGTCTGTCTGTCTGTCCGTCTGTCTATCTATCTATCTATCTGAACCCCCCGAAAACAACAGTCGGTCATCCATCCATTCACCCACCCATCCACTCACCCATCCACCCACCCAACAGCCCATCCAGCTTTAAACCAATCTATTGATCTATTTTCAGATCTCAAAATGATTTCATTTTACAAAATAAATAATTGCAGTGCCCCTTATTCATAGTTGTTTACTAGGGTAGGTTGCGCAGTACATACATCCTTTTCGTGTTCGAAGAGGAATTGAAAATGGGAATTTAGGGATATTCATGTGTATACTTGCCAACCAACTAAAGCTGCAATTGTATCAGTTTGGATGTAAACTTGCGCGCGCATCTATTACGTGAGAACTTTAGTAGAAACAATAGTTCGATTCGAAGTGGGCCAAGTTCATTCACCTGGGGCGGACTTGATTTAGAAATTTTAGAGTACTCGGAGTACACCAGAACAGCCATCTAAAACAAGCAACACTGGGCACTTTGGAGTACTCCGGAGTAAATCAAGTGATAACTGTTTCAATTGTGAAAGAATAACACAATCTGATTGCCAAGAAGAAAAAACAAAGGACAAAATACATGTGCTTTAAATCCCTTTTAATAATAACCACATTTTTTCGATATGAATAATTATCAGAACACTACGGTCATTCTCCTCCCTTCCGCTGATTTCATTCAAGAAGGGTTGTTGTCAGTTACAAGCGAAAGTATGTGCACAAATTACTGGTTAACCGCTTGTTCAAGCCTGCCCAGGAAAAAGTGTGGTAAAGTGAACTGACCGTCCCGCAATGACCATAGCTGTTGCCTTGGGACGTAAAGCAACAAAAACAAAAAAAAACCTATCAGGAAAGACAGAAAAAATATCTCAGTACAGTGTAAGCAGTGCTCTGCCATCTTATTTTGGGACACGTCACGTGACTGTTCTGTCTACTACTTCGGGAGATAGAGTACTCCGGCGTACGCCAGCACAGGTGTTCCAGCGCACTTGATTTCTGTTCTGCCTGTTCGGAGTGGAAGGAGTCAAGAGAACAGCTAAATCAAGTCTGCCCCTGGTGTTGTGATTAACAGCGAGCCACACCTGAGTCTCATGTGCAAAAATAGTTTTTTTGTTTGCTCCATTGGCTATCTGTTCACACTAGCTGTTCCGCCCTTCCGTTTCACACTCCAACTAAGCCGTTTAATACGATTACATATTAACTACAATTTTTTTTTTCTAAATTTAAAATACTTTCTATATATTAGATTTTTTATAGTACAATGTAAATACAGGCAATAAATTCCATTTTGGCCTGTTTCATGGGATGGAATCATGAATACTTCAGGTCTCTTGCAGTTCACCTACTTTGCAAGAGTCCCAAAATACTCATATTTCCATGAACTTGCCAAAAATTGAATTTATTTCTTACAGGAATATCCATATTAGTCGTATAAATAGAGGATCTTATATGAGTGCTCATGTTTTATTGAATTTATTAAACGAGTTGGGAAAAAGAGATAAAATGCGAGGCTTGCCGAGCATTTTATCTCTTTTTCGCAACGAGTTTAATAAATTCAATAATACAAGAGCACGAATGTTAGATTCTATTTATCATATGACAAATACTTTGAAATCTCATTTCTGGCGTAAAAACGTTATAATTTTGTCATTATGAACGCAACGTTGTTATGGACGTCATAACGTTTCCCGTAAATCCATAAACCACTAGTGGTTTACAGATTTTATTGCATGGCGTTATTTCACTCCCAGACGTGACGTCATATGATAATTGAAATAGCTATCTTGTATAACACTAAGAAAAGTGAACAACTAAATCAGACGATAGTTTTAATTGTAAAATATCAACGTGTTTATGTTATCTAAGTTAAGTTCATAAACTCTTTGCATGCTGGGTAATTGTTCATGTTCTTTTTCAAAAACATTTTTTTTCATACAAAAATCTTTCAGAAATGCTATCAGAGTGTCAAATTATTTGGATCCGAATCATGCCCAACGTTAAGTAGGGCTAATCTGGGTCGACACTGTTTGCAAAGATTATCAGCTGACGACAAAATTCGCCGCTGACGGGCAAAGCGTTAATTGTTGTATATAGTCTTCCCTTGACTTGCCTTTGACCCACCATGCTCATCTAAGGAGATGATCTCATTACACAAAAACCAATTTACCAACTACTGTTTCTGTTTTGAGCCGGAAAAGGTGACCGATTATCTAAACTTTTTATTTCTTACCATTACTAATACACATGCAAATACTTCATATAACAATATGTTCAAAAGCATTGCCAATTTCCAAAGTAAAAAATCATGTTTTTTTAAAAAAGAAGTGGTCGCTCTTCGACTGAATGACGAATTACACCACACTATTTAGATACGTCCCATAAAGCGACACCTACACAACATTGGCACCAAGTGGCTCTCACTGAACAAGGGGAAGCAAAATTGTCTAATTCTTTCCATTCAAACGACAGAAAATAATTTGACATTGGATATTAAGTACTTTTCCACACAACCACAATTCTAAAGTTGATTTTTTCAACCAAAGTTGTTTTCTATTGTCGTCTGAGAGTCGATTCAATTGCTGACTTGGCTCCATCTATATCCACCTTTAATGTACATAAAAACATAGTGTTATCAAATGGGCCGCGTCTATGCGTGGATCCAGAGGAGAATCTGGGACACAGAAAATAAAAAATTATAGGTTTCCTTAGAAATACTGGAAAATTAATTAAAACATTTTTAATAAAAAAAAAACAACGATTAACAATGCAAAGTATTGTCATCCTCTTGAAGGATAGCAAGTATAATTGACTAAGTTTGCAACCTGAATGAAAGCTTTGGCTAAGTGGTGAAGTATGAGACAGCCCTTTCTGTGAAGATTACCTTATGCATTGTCGTCTTGTTTTGTTTGTTTAATTTAACTCTTTACATCCCATCAACAATCTTTCAGTTAAACAGGGACGGGTTTTCCTGGGTTAAACCAGTACTAAGCTAGGATACATGTAAATGTGCCTTGCTCATGGACCACAGCGCAGTGACGCCAGTGAGGCTCGAACCTGCGGCCCCTCAGTCTCGAGTCAAGCACTCTACCACTGAGCCACTGCGCTCCCTTTGTATTGCCTTCTGGTGAACAATACTAAAATGATCCACCCACCTCATCGCCATCTCCGCACGCGGAGATGGCGATGGGGTGGGTGTGTCATTCAATAGATCATCAATTTAGTTTGAAACACCTTTAAATGGCTTTCGTACTTGCAGTCAGTAGAATAACTGCTGAAAGATTGCAAGCTTTTGGAACAAGATTATACTTGTTATTAATAATGTTTAATTCCTATACAGCTTCAACATAAAAACTCTGTCTTTGGCGTTTGTGGTCAGATAAGGTTCGAATCAGCATGCTAAGCTACACAGACTAGCTAGACTATTTAAATTTTAACCTGTAGCACGTTTAGTTACTGTTTTTCTTCTTTTTTTAGAAATAAATTAACAAAGACGCTGACCAGACTGTGCAGACACACCTTAGCTATAGCTTATGAAGGCAAATTTGTTATTTTGGATACCCTGACAATGTGTAATGTAAGAGAAAACACAAAATAGGAATCCAACTTATTCAACAAGTTTGTCAAATATGTTGTAATATTGTTAACCTGCTACGAATGTACTCTATTGCAAAGTTTCAATATTTGAGCTTCCAACTCGACCAAAGGCAGAAATGTGCTTGCATATTGTTTCATTCCATCCCCTTTGATAGGAAACATGATCACTTTTAGAAAGAGTATATTTTTTGAACCCTTGCAACCTCGATATGTGTATTCTACAAAATTGCTAGCATGGTGTTTTACTCTTTATTTCAGGAAAACGATGATTTTGTGAGTGAATGAGATGAGTCAGTGAGAGTTAAAGGGCAAACATCCTATTGCACGTTGGTGGTCAACCCAATCACGGTTAGCAACTTTGCTTTCCTCTTTAATTGCATGGCGGTGGGTCGGACTTCAGACTCTATGATGGTTCCGACTTAAAGACTTATCTATTGATGAGATGGTGGGGGCCTGATGCTTAAACTGTTTGTTGGACCTACCGGGGTTTACCTGTTGGATTTTTTTTGCTCTGGTATTCAGTTTTATTTACTGTTGAGTCCTTATCTTTGCTTTATCTCCTTGTTATATCTTGATTTATATGTTTTAGGAGATGATTCATTGATAAGTTAGGGGTCTTTTATGCAAACCAAATATCTATGTGTCTTAATCCACATCTGCATTAAGGGTGAGGTTGGCACCGTTAAACACGTTTAAGCCCTCCAGTAAAATTTTTACTGACCATTCCAAGGCAGTAATTCTTTTGTGGATCTTTTATGTTTTTTTTTCTGTCTTGTGTTTGCTATGTCTTTGTGCGCGTCTGTTTATATGTGCTTTGTGGTCACCTGCTGGGAAAGGGCTGACCTCTTGGCTGTAGTTTGTGGTGTCAATCTCTGAATTTATCATTTTTCCTTTGGTATCCTGGGTCAGGTGTGGTACTTGAATGTATCGATTCCTGATCTTTGCACCCTTACTTACTTTGTTACCCTCGTTAGTCCCTTTAATTCGATATGCACCATAGCGACAAACAAGCAATCCAAAATAGTAAGTATAATAAGAAATTACCACAATCACACGCTACAGACCAACCAATTGCATCGTGAGGAAGAGACACAGAACACAAACAGTCACAAGGCACCAGGAAGACAATTAAAGTACAGCAACCAACTCTCCCTTCCCCATCAACATGATTCCTAAACTAGAACGGACACAAAATACTGTATAACAAAACAAGGACCAAACACAGAACCCCCACAAACAATGGGAGCAACAACAAACAATGAATAAACAACAACAGAACCGCCTCCTTAGACTGGAAGCAGCCTAAGCCACTGTGGGCTTAAATACATTTTATTGGTACCAACTCATCGCCCTAGATTCTGTTATTTTACAAACACAAAATTGATTAGATCGCATTGAGGCTTCCTTACTTATGCAATGTATCATTACAGAGTAAAGGTTACAGTTGGTTTCCTATTTCAGCTCTGGTAGGTGGTCATTCTGTTATTGTGGAATTGAATTCCTTGATTAACCCCGTTTTTTGACAATAAATTCTTAGCTATCGATGTAAATTTTGTTTTTGTTAGCAAAATAGATAAAGATTTGAAAACTGTAATTGATTTTTCCGTTTTTTTGTGCTTTAAAAAAGTGTCAAAGGATGGAAATTTTACACGTTTTTTATCATTGCTTTTTACTATTCCCAACATATTCATAAATAGGGCGCGTCTTTGTGACAAATGTAAGACTGGAACCTAAAATGTATATACTAAGCTATAAATATGTTCTGTTTCTAGTTTCCCCACCAACACTATGTGAACACAACAAAATATTTTGTTGTTTATGTCTTGAATTTGGATTTAATAGCATGTCAAGATTATTTCACTCATCACTAAATCTGAGCGGAGGCCATCGTTAGATTATGCACAAACAAAAGATTACCAAGAAAAACATTTAACTACCCACAAGCATAACATGGCTTGTATCAAATTTGCACCAAACGAGGCTTAAACCTACAAGCGAGCCTCGAACCTACAGCGAATTTACTGCGAAATATCTGTCAAAATGAAGTATAACTCATGTTGTCTTCAGTCATTTGGGAGGGGGTTATGAGAAAGCCTGCGAAAAAATTAGAAAAATGAATAAAAGGGCAGGATTGCATCAGGGATTAAATAAAATTGGAGGAGATGTGATCACGAAGTACCCATTCATTGTATCTGAGATCCCCAAAACTAATAAGTGCCTAAAGTGGAAAAATGACGAAACAAATGAAGATATGGTTCAAACCACATGCACATCTTCAGGCTATGAATGAAACATAATTATGCAAAGCTTTCAAGAGATCAGAATAAACTGTAAGAGGAGCTGAGCTCACAAAGTACCCACTCATTGCGTCTACGGATGGACAGACTTTCTGACAGACTGACAGATGGATATTATAACAGATCAACGGACAAACCCATTTTAATAGTCTCGTTTGACTAATTTCGGGAGACAACAAGGCTAGCTAGGACCTAGCAAGGCCATTACAATTAGACTCGGGCCGAGAAAAGAAGCCTCAGCTTCAGCAGAATTTAAGTTCTGGATGTTTCTTTTTTAGCTTAGGTGGTGATTTTGTTTGATGGAGTGGAACCATTTGTTCAACTCTTTAATAGAGTGCATTATGGGGTAATTTGGAAAGACATTATTTTGATTTTTGGACTAGTTGTCCACGAGATGTGGCTTAAAAAAAGTCGTTTACATAAATACGTAGGACGAAGACATATCGAGTAGGGTCATTTTGAGTGCGTCCAATCATTTGAGTTTTACCTGTTTAACTGAAAGTAATTTCCCTTCAAGTAAAGCATTGGCAAACATCATGCTAAGAAGACCGCTGTCATACTTGTCTGGAAACTTAGCGCCCTGAAAGATAAAATGGACCGTCACACGATTTTCTTTAGTACTTATACGCATTAAGCCTCCCACACTGGTGGCTGAGGCTGCTGTCCTTTCTAAAACGATGGTTCTGTTGTTGTTGGTCTTTCGTTTAATGTACTTCCCATTTTTTGTGGGAGTTCTGTGTCTGTCTTTGTATTGTTATGCATTACTTTGTTTCCATTATAGTTTGGCAATCATCTCGAAGAGGAAGAGAAAGCTGGTTGCTTTGATATTATTATCTGACAGGTGTAATGTTACTGTCAATGTTCTATGACTCTTCCACACACTGTGCCGTGGGTAGGTCTGCAGTGTTCCTTATCATAATCACTTATTTTTTATAATACGCGTATGTGCACAGAATGCTCTAATAAACGCCAATGCTGACGTATCAAGCAACTCTAGTGTTCTATAGTTTGGTTTTAGTCTTCGTTCATAGCAATTCTTTGTGTAAACGAACAGCAACGGCTCTGGCAAGTCCACACATATGCACAGACTCTCCTGGGTGATACGGTAAGTGCCAAAAACCAAGGTCACGTTTATGCAGAGTTAACATAGACATAATAGAAACCCTAGAAACATAGGACAAATAATAAACAATGAGTCAACAACAACAACAACAACAACAACAACAACAGAAACACCGCCTTAGGAGGGACAGCAGCTATCTAAAGAACATATTATCTAACTTTCTTTATATGTGTGAATGCAAATAATATAATGTTACCATTTAAATGTGGTTCTAATGTTTCTTTTAAAAGTGCACATTCATTATTTTTAACCAAGGTTTTCCAATCGGAGGAACTGCAGGCGACAGAGCATTACAGGGAAAGCAGCAGCCACTGAGTTTAAGGATGATTTAATATCAGAGCTATAGTTCGTTTGCCCAGCATATTTTGTTATGGCTTGATATTACCGATTAGGCTTGGCGTCTCCAGTAGCATGTCTTAATAATGGTCCCTTATATTTCATTGTATGAAAAGATAGAATATTTCATAGAAAAAGATACATGATATGGAAGTTTTAGAAATAATGTTTAAAGAATATTTTTACAGTTTCAATATACAATGGTATAACCAAATGCAGCTGTTTGAAATAAATTCTTAAAATGAATTTTCTATTTGCGTTAATTGAGTTAATTGAATTGTTGCCAATGAAGACTTGAATTTTTTCTTGATGTAGGAGTAATTTGTTTTTGATAATGCGGGGCACATTCAACTTGGACGTCCATAGATCATACCTCATTATCATTTTCTCTCTCTTGAAGATCGATTCTGAACTGGTTATGATAAATGCGTCTGAAAATTAATCAAAGTAACATTATATTTAAGACTTTGAGATTTGGTTCACTGAGTCTGGTCATTTCGGTTATTTGTTAAGCATCAAAGTTGAAGTTCCCCTAGCATCTTTTTTTTCAGTGAAGATATGTAGTACTCTGATTTTTCTTAACAGATATTAAATATCTGGAAAATAAACTAATCTACACTCTCACTTTTTTTTCTCATCTTCGACACAATATTCCTTTGTTTGGTCTGTGATTAAAAATCGTAAGTTAAACAAACTGATATTGTCAAGTATAGTCTCATGATAATATATCATGTATGCACCCATATTTGAGTAATGGGCCTCGACGAATTAAAACCTGGCCTTAATGGATGCAAATTAAAATTAATAGACCAGCCTGCGCATGCATAGGCTGATCAGCGATTTTGTTATTAGTATAATAGGAAAGTTGTCTTTATCATATGATGGTACTGTTATTTAGTGGATAACGTCATGTTATAAATAATGGTATGACCACTCTTTACATTACCCTTTCAGAGGAAGAAAACGTCATAACGACGTCCGTTACATCAATGCAAATTTCTTTGAAATAAACAAACTTAGAAGACGATAAAATTGCCATTTAAAAGTTCATATGATAAACATAATTTTACATTCGTGATCATAATGATGTAAGCAATCTATGAGAAACATGCCAACATAGGTAATTATTCAGTTAGTTTCTACCCTTTATGTTCTGTATCGCCTAAGCAAATAGTAGTATTCACGATTGACGTCCATAACAACTTTGCGTACCAAACTAAACATTTTTACGTCAAAAATATGATTCAAATGATTGTAATGTTACATAAAAACAGCATTCAAGCATTCGTGCGCCTGTGTTACCGAATTCATTAAACCCGTTGTGAAAAGTAATAACATGTTCTCCAAGCCCTCCCTCCCCCTCCATTTTATCTTATTTCCTCAATATGTTTTAATACTTTAAATAATAAATTAGCACTCATGTACGATCCTCTATTTACCTGATATAATCAAGGTATTCTTCTTTCTGTGAACTCCCTGTCATTCCATCAGGACCAAAACAACTTGCAGTCTGTTGTTTAGTGTGTATTACCTGAAACATAATCTATGTCAATCCATTCATCTATTTTATTCTGGTAGATTATCCCATACATAGAGGATCTTACATGAGTGCTTATGTTTATTGAATATATTAAACGAGTTGAAGAAAAGAGATAAAATGCGAGGCTTGCCGAGCATTTTATCTCTTTTTCGCAACGAGTTTAATAAATTTAAATAATACAAAAACACGAATGTTAGATTCTATTTATCATATGACATTAAGATTACTTTGAAATCTCATTTCTGGCGTAAAAAAGTTAAAATTGCGTCATTATTTTTGCAACGTTGTTACGGACGACATAACGTTTCCCGTAAATCTATAAACCACTAGTGGTTTATCCATTTTATTGCATGGCATAATTTCACTCCCAGACTCGACGTCATATAATAAATATGGATATCATAAGTATGGAATTGTCAATTTTGTAATGTTAGGGGCTGTCAGCTATAAATTTTATAAAATTATATATTCTGTCCCTGTTGATTTTTATCTAAACTGACAGTGTAGACTGTAAACAAATACATCATTTTGGGACAATTCATCTAGGTCCTCGCTGTTTGCAAAAGTATCAGTTAACCAGTATCCATAATGAAAAGGATTTACTTATTTACACTGGAAAATAAAATGTTAATTTTTGCATATTATTTAAATTATATAAAAAAAAACATAAAGGTATTTAATTTTGAAAAACCATGTTCCATAGAAATGTTAAAATATATAGAAAAATAAATGATAGTATCATACTTTTATAGAGTAACTAAACATCTCAAGATATACTGAACAAAAGTGAAAACTCTACATCTGAGTTGTTTGCCACCTATATACAAAATTATGCAAACTAAGAATGCAATCGAAAGTGTATCTTAATGTTCAAATGCTAGGTAATGCATAACAGTAAAAGATTTATGGATGTTGTCACGAGGAAACACATGAAAGCCATTTAAATGTGACAGGGATCCATTTTTTCACTTTGCCAATTTGAACGGAAATCTAACACAATTTAGGGCTTCAGAAATCAACTACCTACAAGATCCGACTGCACTAGATGCTGGTCTAGACATAGAAAACCCAGAAATGTGAATGACTCATCTCAAGTGTGTTTTGATCGTTTAGAAACGCAATCTTAAAAAAGCGGATTTTCCATCAAATTGCCAAGTTTAAAATTTAACACCGAAATTTCAATAGGAAAATCAATGTGTTGTTGCATCTTAGTATGAGGACATTACTAGTCGAGAAATGGTAGAAACAGTGTTCTGAGAGGTCTCCCTGATTTGGCAAAAGAAAAGTATCGAAAATCGTGATAAATCGAAAATAACCAAACATTTAATATTCCTTATCTGTTTTTGTCAAAGGGAGATAATTTTCAATACTTTACAAATTTGCTAAATTTGAAATTGATTTCTGAGCTTGTTTCAAGTGATTAAGCAGTTTCCTTGTGTTTTTATGCAACACAATTAAGACCAATTTTGATAAGCATAACAATTTTAATTTGCGCATGCGCAATCGCAAATTTCAGTAAATAAAGCTTTAAACACTTAAAGGAGCATTACTCGTACATCAAACGAGACAAATTGGTGGAGTTTCAACGAATCGTTTGCTGGATATCTGGGCAACATTATTAAGCTTTAGTAAATACTTTTTGTCCAATACTTTCTCTTAAAATATAGATAATTGTAGTGTAGCGTTTTCACTTTTGTTCGGTATATAAAAAATGTCAAGTGGGTTTGATATATGCGTTGTGGTTAGGATACGTTTTTCATGGACTGGATTGCAATGGGGGCACGCTTGTTTGTCACATACTCCATCAACATGGATAATTGATGTAAAATATATATTTTCAATTCATTAACTTGCAATTAAGTTCAAGTGTCCAGATATTCTCTGAGGTATGGGACTGAATGCTACGCCTGTAGAGTTAGATGTCAGATGTGGTACTTGACTGTATCGACTCCTGATCTTTGCCTTCTTCGCACCCTTTAGAACCGTTGAAAAACTCAGGGGTTTTTAAGAATTTGAACATGTGTGTCAGAATTATGAATATGCCGTTCATCTACAATAATACAAAATACACTAATCCTCTGTAAAATCTTCATGTATTGGTTACAAGTGGGGGACCCTGTTTTGTTATATACTCCATCAACTTAGGAAATTGATAGAGATAAAAGTAATACTCTGTTCCAGATTCAACTTACAATAAAGTATTAATGTCCAGCTATTCTATGTGGTACGAGGGTAAGTAAAAAATAACTGAGCCCTACCTCATAGCATTTGAATTAAGTAAAATGGACATATAATTAGATGATATTTCATTGTAGTTATATGTCATCTATTTAATCACCTAATTTATTTCTGTTGTTATGCTTTTTGTAACGGTTGCTAGGCAACAGAATAAGACCTGTCGAAGGGGTGCGTTCACGCTGTGAAACATCTAATTCTAAGCGTTGCTATGGAAACAGTAATGTTAAAACAATGGTTTATTCACTGGCGTCTGATATTTTTAACATGTACCTATTCATTGTCACAGTACAGAAACCAACTGACCCCAAATTATAGATGCTGTGGTAGTTTGATTTCGGAATTTATCAAATTTTAACATGCCTGACGTCCTATAATTTACCCAACCCACATTCATATTAACACAATTTTAATAGAAAACTTAAAATATTAGCCTAAAATGCTTTAATGGTACTGCATACACAAACCTACTCTCAGACATATTAAGTTCCTTGATTTGAATGCACAATTTTGTTTCCATGGCAACACAATTCTTGTGTATTTGAAAATTTGTTGAATTTTGGCGTTTTTGTTGCTAGGCAACGCATACAATCAATGTTAACCTAAACATTAACGAACTAGGTGTAATGAAAAGACAATATGATATTTGTAATTCAAATAAATGTCAAATATGTCTTACACAAAAACTATCAAGCTCGCAAGCTTTTTAAAAGATATACTGTATATTCCTGTTGACTGTGTTTGTGAACGCATCGATCTGACTGACGATCTTCAGTTGCCTAGCAACCATAATGGAAGCTTCACTAATATAATTCTTCAGGGTCAAAACATCGATGGCATATGATACTTATAGAAAATAATCACATTTGTTGTCTTCAATGCCAAACTAAAATGTTATGAGGTAGGGCTCATTCATTTTTAACTAACCCTCGTATAAACATGTGTTTAAATCGCTTGGCTCTCGTTTGAGGTGTCTAACTGTGAGTTTGTCACTTTCCCATTGGTATCCTGGGTCAGGTGTGGTACTTGATTGTATCGATTCCTGATCTTTTCACCCTTACTTATTCTAAGTAATATCCACATTATTATTATATTGATTACAATTTGGGTACCCGGTTTTGTCACATCCTCCTACAGCATATATAGGAAATTGATAGAGAGAAAGAAAAAAGTATATTCCAAATTCATCAACTTACAATAAGGCACCAATGTCCAGATATTCTCAGTGGTATAAACATGAATTCTACGCTTGAAGAGTTAGAGCTTTTGGGAAACTCAGGGTTCTTTAAGAATTTGAACATGGACGTCACAGAAAACATTGTACCATTACTTCGTTTTTGAAGTAAATAAAAGTAAGCATCTATTATCTGAAATAGACATTGGCAAAGATAAACACAATTTAGACATCAGCCCAAGAAAACTTGTCTTTGAGGTTTTCGAACATGTTAGGTTTAAACCAGCGTGCTCAGCCACAGATTCTAGCTATGTTTGATTTGATTTGATTCTATACGTCCCATCAACAATCTTTCAGCAATGCCGAGACCGTCTTCTCAGTTGAACCAGTACTAAGCTAGGATTAATGTGTCTTGCTCAAGGACACAATGCAGTGCCGCCGGTGGGGCTCAAACCCGCGGCCCCTTGGTCTCGAGTCAAAGGTAAATGACCTGCAATAAGCAATAACAGGTCTTGAAAACCAATTTTTGGCCTTTGTGAGAGTGGCCGTTTTAGACAGATTTTACTGTAATTGGTTCTCGCAAAGTTCAGTACGCATACATTTGCTTTATTTAGAATAAACGTGATAATTGTCATTGGATTTCAAAATTTTCTGACGCTACTAGAATATGGCTGAGTTAAGGTTATTGGGCTGAAGTTCTGTATAGCCCCCAAATTCTGAATCCAAAACCAGTCCAGTTAACTTACACGCATGTGATACCCTAAACCGGTCGACGCAGAAATGCCCTAACTGAAATCTAAGCTTGCCAGGGACTGACAATATATGTTATATAGTTGAGCCCAGATTGGTCATACGGCAATGCTTTACATTATAGGTCATGTTTTTCTGACTGTAAAAATATTTTGTTCCAATATATTGATGGATACAAAAGAAAAGCTAGTAAAACAATAGTAATGACCATAAAAATCACAATCACAGATGAACCCATGGTTTTGCAAGAACTAGACACAAGACACAGACACCCACACACACGGAACTACCTTGGCCAATTCCGTAGAATCACATCTTGGATGTACATTGAGGTTCTACTCTATAACGTGACAATGACGCCACAGACACCATGCCAACACAAAAACAAGTTTGATTGCAGCGACACGAACGGTAACAACATTGCACAAGGTGCTATCAATGATGTTTATGTTTTATCAATAAACTATCGCTACATTGATATTTTATTGTAAAAAAACACAAACTTCATTTATTCTGTTGATTGGGTAATCTCAACAGACCTAAATATCCCATCGCCAGTTCCTGCTAACAAAACTCAGCTTTTTTCATACATAATACTATTCTTACATGTAACATACATCCAAGGCTTGATTTTCGAATTGTGCAGAGATTTTCTGATTAACCCACACAACAGCTGGTATACAATAAAAGTAAAGCAACCAGCTCTTTGTCTTTCCCTCAGCCAGATAAAGGCAAAATAGAAAAGACACAACGAATCAAATTACAAAACCAGGACCCAACACCAAACATGCACAAAGGGATCAAGAACAATTAGTGTTGTCATCAACCAAATTGCACAAACATCTCCTTTGCAAGGTTAGAACTTTTTTGTGACATCGCCTTAACGATCAGTCCTATCTCAAATCTTTGCGATGCTGTCTACATCAAAACGTGCAATTTGGTTTGATTTACTAACAAAACTGGTCATCATACACTAACATTCTGTTATTTGTGTGTGTTTTATCAAACACAAATTAAATATATAATGCAGATATTCTTCCAGGGTATTGAGGGCTCCAGAAGAACAAAAGCAAGGGGACAAATAGCTTATTAGATACTATAAGGAATGTGAAGATAGGACTTCAAGCGTTTAATAAGGGGAAAATAATAAGAAAATGTCATAATAGCAAGCACGTTTATACTTAAGAAAGAATTTAACCAATATATTCTTAATGTTTATCCCACTTGAAATGGAATTCTCTTTATACATTTTTTTAAAACCCCTAAATCAAATCTTGATAGGATCATGTCTATTCATATCAATAAAAGATAAACTTCGAACAGTATTATCTTTTAAACCAGTGTTGAAAATATTGTCCCGTTTTGGATGTTGTAATCAGGAAAGCACAAAATACACATCTATGGAAAAAATCAAATTTATTTTTTGGTAAACTTTAAATCCAAATATCATTTTTCTATTAGATATTGAAACAATCAGCATACAAAAATAGATATAATTAGTTTATCAAGCTGGTAACATCTTTATTCATAAACAACGACGAATGTGTGGTGCTGTTTATAATGAAGAGAGTCCATAATGCAGTTTCAATTTTCCAATTTCATCTGAAAATGGCTAATTTTAGGATTTGTCTCACATCCCGTTTTAACACGATGGACTATTCTTTAATCTTAAGTGGAAGAGTTTATCTCAAAAGTTTAGGGTAGAAAAGTTTAATACCTTAGTGTTTATTCTTCCATTATTTCTGATGGTAAGTAAATCACTCTCATAGATCTTTACACCGTTTATGATGAGTTTTACATCAGTCTGAAATGAAGCATAGAGAATCACATAATATAAAAGGAAACACAAATGAGCGATCTTCTGCCATTTGTGCCTCCTTTTTGAGATATTGCTTGATCTGCATGTCTGCATTTGGTACAGTACCATTGCTGTTTTCGCTGCAAAAGTAACCATTGTTTTGTCGAATCTAAAAAGTAAAAGGATGTGCATAATTTTCATACTATCTTACATATACATAGCATATTTCATTATGTTACTTATAGGCAAGAGTGGGGTATAAAAGCAGAAATAGGTTTCTGTTTTCACACTTTCTAGATTGCAGTCAAGCTGTGAACATCTCCAAAAGCTCTTTATGCTAATCTCTAATTTTATTGGCTTATCTTTGAAACTGTGAAAATGATTGACACCTCTTATCAGCTCAGTGGCCATATGGTCTTGTCATATGGGATAGCTACTAAGACAAAAAATAATAAAATCATTTAGTAACATAATATAAATAAAACATATTATTATTCTTTTGCTACTAAATTATTTATAACATTCTTGTTGGTGAAATTTTAAATCACAAAAAGTTTTTTGGTTTAATTTTATTTTTCAATGAAACATGTAACAGACACAACATATATTTACATATTTATTCATGTTCTTAAACATTATCTACTTATGGGAGCTATATCTATATACATATTTCTTTGATTGTTTTAATTTCCTTACGAAAGAAGGGGGAGGGAAGGTGTGGGGTGCTAAGCTGAGGTAGAGTTGGTACCTATCGTATGTGACAAAATTACCAGAGCTGGCCCAATTTATATATTTTCTTTTGTATATTGTTATTAATATTGGCTGCCATATATCCTAAAAGAAGAAAACTTATGTTAAGCAAGTAGTTACCTTGCATTTCAGCAATGCATATATATTCTTCATTTCGTACATATATAATGCTAACATAGTAGGGAGCACAGTGGCTCAATGGTAGAGTGCTTGACCCGAGATAGAGAGGCCCCGGGTTCGAGCCTCAACGGCGTCATTGTGTTGTGGTCCTTGAGCAAGACACATTAATCCTAGCTTAGTACTGGTTCAACACAGGAAGACCCGCCCCTGCTTAACTGAAAGATTGTTGATGGGATGTAAAGAATCAAATCAAACAAGCAAATGCTAAAACAGTGCCCATAGAAGTGGTCTGTTAAAATAATTTGGCCAGAGCCGTCGTGGCGACCTCTTTTAAGCCCTTCTGTTAAGTACAGTATTGTCTTGTGCGAGATTCGATAAACTGTGAAAACGCTCCATTTAATATGCATGTGTACAATGCTTTCATGTTATTGTTTATCCAACCGTAAAAAGGTTTCAAGATTATAGATTATACATGTCTATAGCTACCTAGAATCAAAGTGTGAATATGTTTTAGTCTGAATTATGGGGTGGGGGTCGAGCGTAAAATTTTGTGTTTTGCAGTGTTGATTCATTGAAGACTGGATTATATGTTGTTGAGCGGTTTAAAGTGAGAAGATATTTGTGAGTATTCTACTGATATCAAATAAACATACCCTATGAAATAGGGAGAGCTATCATAAGTCAGGCCAGCTCACAAAAAGGTTGTTTATTATGACAAAATGGACACATTTTCAAAATAAAAAAAAATCTCACTGCATATTTATTTTAAAGCAAATTATACTAAGCCCAATGTTTACTGTCGTCGCCCTTGGCCCTGTCGCCTGTTAAACTAACGGTACCGGGAGCCAACTCACGACGGTAAACATTGAAGGCATTTTAGACGAGACACATACTGACAAATAATAATAATAATATAATATATGAGATATATAAAAAAAATATATACCATTACATAGATGTTCCATGTACATGTGCTCAAAAAGTGAAGGCTCAGATAAGCCAGCACAAATGAGTTGAGTCCCACTTCATTTCATTTTATCACTGTTTGGTGTCCAAACGTTCAAAATTACTCTGTAGTTTCTCAAAGATAATTGGCATTTAGTTTACTTGCAGATAAATGACATGGTCCAAAGATCACAAAAGAGCTGACTGTCAATGTTTGTTAATACAGCAATTTATTTTCAACTGCATGGAATACAGTAATCTTCTTCTCCATTTATGTGTGTTTTCTTGATTTAGGTTTATATCTGCTAAATTTAGTTTTCAAATTAAAAAAAAATAGCTATGGATAAAACTTACATAAGTAAGAAAGGGTGCAAAGACCAGGAATCGATACAATCAAGTACCTCGCCTGACCCAGGATACCAAAGTTTTATTTAGAAAACGGTGAAGGTCCAGACCATCTGTGCTGATCAGAACTCAAACGGCGTTCAATTCTGATGCTTATACATTGTAACTTAAATGCTGCAAATTATTTTCATTAAAGTCGGGAGGGAAGTAGTGCATGATAAAAATTGATAACTGTTTTGACTGATCAAAAATAACAAAAAATAGTTATTGTATGAATATGCAAAAAAAATATTCAAATATTTTATTGATGACATTCACATTGATTAATTAAGCTATATTCATCATTCATTTTATTGTGTGTTTGTTTGTTTTATTTTTCTTAGTTTTAGAAAAATACAGTTAATTATTATAAAAAACTGACATTTTGTGACAAGGTAACAGAACAGTAGTAGCCTGAGGCATACATGTTATCGGCCAGACCAGATTGGGAAATTGGTCTGATCTGGTCAGTAGCTAAGCTCCACCTTCTGACCATCTAATACAGGTTATAAATTTTCTATCAGGGGATACAGGATTCCTGCCTTTAAAAATAGTAAGTGAGTATGACCAGGAAATACCACAATCACAAACTGCAGACAACCCCGTGGCACCGCGAGGAAGAGCCGCTCAACCATCACGAGACACCAGGAAGACAAATTAAGCAAATCCGTTTTAGTTATGCTGGATGGAGATGTTTGCAATTTGTGTATTATCTTAACTGTTTTCCTTGCCCTAGTACACACATTTTGTCTAATAAAAGATAAGGCAAATTGTACAAAATATTCAAAAGCCATCCTAACAAAATATGAAGTCTAGTAAACATAGCTTATATATTTTTCAAGTTATAACAGGATCCAGATATTTCCAAAATTGTTCACAATATTTTTACTGTTTCCGCTGCAATTGTAAGCACAACTCTAAAAGATAAGTCCCTCTATCTACATATATAGTTCCTGGGACATAAATAATATACTGTTTGATTTATTACAGGCTTAAAATTCTGACAAAAAGGCGGACTGGTTTCTTTGGCATAGCCACGTGATCTTTTTTAACCAGGCCTCTAGTTAAAAGTGTGCAAATAACTATCATTTTTTCTTTTGTTGTGGACACTGAAAACCTGTCTTAATTAGACAGTTCTTTTGTGCACTGGAAACATATGTTAAAACTGGTGGGAAAGGGATATTAGCATTTTTACTCTCTAAAGCATTGTTGTTCTTGACCAGTGTGAACCAAAGGAAATAAAACAAGAAAAATATCCCCCGACGAAGGGTTATTTGAGAGAAACATGTAAATCACAAAACATAAACCCCCTTTTATCAAAGCCCAAAGTTCACCTTCGGTATCAATTTGGTCATAACAAACGCCGGTCAAGTATTTTTTAGTGCTCAGCTTGATAAAAAATAGTATACTTACATCTACACAATTTTAATATCTGACCTTTCAACCTAACCCCAGAGGTCAAGGGTGAGGTAAATTAAAAGTGTTTATTTACATGTAGGTCTACATTTCTTCCACTTTAATTTGATATGTAACATGACCAATTTTAGAAAAGAAAAAATTATGACCCTTTTGACCCCACCCCAGGAGTTGTTGGTGTGTGTAATGACAGTATATTTGCTTTCATTATGCTACATGCTCAATTCCCTTTAATTTGATGTGCAGCATGACTACTTTCACAAAAATATAAGGTTTGACCTTTTGACCCCACCCCTGGGTCAATGGTGTGCCTGTGAGAAAAAATGTTTGCTATCATTTTGCTGCAAACGTCGCCAGCTTTAATTTGATATACAACATGACCATATTCTGAAAAAAGTATAATTTTGCGCTCAGCCCCAACCCCTTAGTCCACCACAGGTTTCTGAACCATACCTTTAAACTGAAATCCCGTTTGATATGTTTCATATATACTATTGCCATAAAGTTAAGCATATTTTTATACGATCCAGATTTTCGAAGTAATGAAAAATAATTTGAGTTTTTGGTTTTATTTTGGCATGTACACTTGTATTTTGGCTACCGAATTTGGATAAGTTTGATTAGTTTCATTCACTACTGTCCATGAATGGGAAGCTTAATGCACAGTACTGTCCAGGAGTTGATATGCAAGAATGAATTTCTTTTGCTGTTGAGTCATGAAATAGCCTAAAAACGCGTATGTTGGATAAATCTACAAAGAAGAAAGAGGCCAGAATGTGTAAAATTGCCATTAGGAACACTGGTATGAAACAAGATGACATTGCAAGGGTATTAAACGTGTCTCAGAGTGTTGTAATCAGACTTTTGAAAGAACATAGAGAGAGTGGCAGTATTACAAGAAGGAAACGTTCTACATTGATTCTTGAGTGCAAGGAATTGTTACTGAAGCATTATGGTACGAGGTGCATTATTTGACGACCACCTGATACAGTTAAAGATGGTTACTTGGACTCTGAACGCTCAAAGGTACCAGGACGAAATCCTGAAATCTGGTGTTAAGTCACTCTTGGACTCGCTAGATGGCCAGAACATGGTGCTCCGAGATGACATTGCAAGACCTCACTATACTCACATCATCCAGGAATACAAAGCTCAACAGAACATCGCTAGTCTTTCATGGCGGGGCTTGTTGCTCGACTTGAACCCTATAGAACAAGTGTGGGACAAGCTCGGCTGACGTGTTTTAAACCTGGAACCAGCCGTATCAAAACCATTATGAATTTGCTACACTCTACTGCATGAGTGGGACAGGATTTCATGTCTTGAACGCATGTATCCAGTGAATTTAATGATGAAAATGTGCCAAGTTGTTATTCAACAGTGTGAAGGCTATACACAACACAAACCGGAAGTAGTGGATTATTATGAGCCATTTCGTGACGTTTTGCACCAGATCCTGAAAGTGTATGCTCCAAAGAGAAAGTTTTGAAGAAATTACAACTATCGCGGCCTTATTGTAAAAGTTTTGCTGACCCTTGGCCTCCATGCTGTTTTCATTGAATTTTGTAAAATTTATGGGTACTTTATGTAAGGTGTTTGCAGCCTATAAACAAGTCAGAGATTCCACGGCTTTTCTTTATCACATCGCTGGTAAACTGTTTTGTTGCCTACCACAATAAATTTTTGGTATCTCTCAAAAATTTCCGTTCTTACCGTTTCTAAAACCTTTGGTGTTATCAAATGGAATATGCTTAACTTAATGGCAATAGTATATATTGCTCCTCTGCCTGCATGCTAATCTTAGGAAAATATTGACAATTGCCTTAGTTATTGAAAATTTAAATATTTGACCTTTCACCCTTTAAGTGGGGCCAAAGGGAGTGGGGTTAAACTTTGACACTCCATGCTTATCTACATGCACTGGGCGAGTATAGTCTATAGTGAGAATTTGTAAAATAACAGGTTTTATGAAATGTGAAGATTATCACACAAAAAAACTAACATAGGTTTTGCATTAAAATTGCCTATACTAAAACAAGGGCAATAACTCAAGTGTTAAGAGATCGATTTTGATTAAACTTATAGGATATTGAAGGCTGATGGTACTAAATATTTGAACCAAGAATAAATCAAATCTGACCAATTGGTACTGAGATATGTTTCCGGATGGACAAAAAGTGAGGACAGACGGAAGGAATGGACATACAGACGATTCCAAAACTATATCCCTCTGACTTTGTCAGGGATAATAAACGTGGATAGTTTTCATACTGCCCTCTTTCCACATATCAAAATGACGCCAGGTTTTTGGAGGTAATTAAACGTCTTTCATGTTCAACTCAACTCAGCATTAAATTCATCATGCTCATAAATGTAACAATTCCAACAATTTGTGATAATTTATTAGCTTGATTAATATAAACATCTGGAGTTTGAAAGCAAGAAATGTTTCTTTATTTTGCAGGATTTTTGTTTTTATAAGCAGTTCGAATTCATGCTCAGTTAAGTTGAGTATGAAAAAAGATTTATCGGGCCCACCGGGGTTTACCTGTTGGATTTCTTTTGCTCTGGTATTCAGTTTAATTTACTGTTGAGTCCTTATCCTTGCTTTATCTCCTTGTTATATCTTGATTTATATGTTTTAGGAGATGATGCATTGATAAGTTAGGGGTCTTTCATGCAAACCAAATATCTATGTGTCTTGATCCACATCTGAATTAAGGGTGAGGTTGGCGCCGTTAAACCGGTTTAAGCCCTCCAGTAAAATATTTTACTGACCGTTCCAAGGCGTTACTTCTTTTGTGGATCTTTTATGTGTTTGTTCTGTCTTGTGTTTGCTATGTTTTGTGCGCGTCTGTTTATATGTGCTTTGTGGTCACCTGCTGGGAAAGGGCTGACCTCTTGGCTCTCGTTTGTGGTGTCTTCTGTGAGTTTGTCACTTTCCCATTGGTATCCTGGGTCAGGTGTGGTACTTGATTGTATCGATTCCTGATCTTTGCACCATTACTTACTTTTATAACCTTGGGGCCTGCTCATAACATTTTGGTGTTTTTTCAGGCGCCTCATTACGAAGGACAGACTTTGTAGCTACTGCCTTTGCTATAACAAGCACGCATTTGACTAAACGGAAAGATAAGAATATGCATTATCTCCAATTGCCCACTACCCAGTATCATATCTTATGCAGCTACTTTTTGAGTTATGACATGATCTAGATTTGGATGGACGGACAGACAGACAGAGGGTAAACCTATAGTATCATTAATCTATTGGGTCACTGTAAAGGCGACACCTCATGTATACATAATTAGAACTGGTCTACCCTAGATATAGGTAAAAGCTGAAAATGAGCTTAATAATAGCTTCCTGTGAAATAGACAGTATCGAATTCAGCCATGACAAATAGCTTACCTTGGAGACTTCAGATTTGTTCACAGATACATAAACGTGAGTATACAAAGATTCTTTGTTATACGAACGTAGCTGGTAGTTTAAGCTATTTAGCCCCTCCATTCGCCACCGACCTTTAGCTCCCTTTATAAGTCTATGTCTGTAAAAAGGTAAAAAGGTAAACAGAAACAGAAACGTTTTTATCAAGCTCAATGTCAACTTATGATATGACCTGTTGTCCATCGTTCATCCTAAGCTTTTCACATTTTCAACATCTCTTCCAGAGCAATAAATCAAATCGATTTGAAATATTATGTGAGTTATAAGGACAACATGAAGATTAAGAATTGCTATAATAGGTTTTGTTCCAATATCCAAGATTGCCATCATGAACTCCTTCAAATTATACAGTAAAACCCGTGTAAAACGGCCACTCTCAGAAAGACCAAAATTGGTTTTCAAGACCAATTATCGCTTTATGCAGGTCAAAGGTATTGCACAATGCTCCAAGCTGAGCATTCTGCAATACCTTCGCCTTTCATTAAGGTACCAATTGTTATTAAGATCTTTGTATTGTCTATTTTTGAGAGGCCGTTTTATACATGTTTAACTGTATCTCATTTGAGAAATGCATACATGAAACTTGAACACAGTCCAATGACAAATGCACAAAAGTGCTAACAAAGGACTCGATGATCATCGTGGTCAGCATTCATCTTACAAAACCCATATTTAAACCTTAGAGACAGAGAATGATAAAGTAATGAATATTTGTAGTTTGAAAGGAATTTGATGACACGTGCACACGTGGTAACGAACACGCGGTGGCCGTTTTGGTGGCCATCTGAATTAGCGTTCATCAGAAATAACTCCTATTCAAACTTGTGTAAGAGATCGATAAATTTCATCTTAATATGGAATTTGGAAGCGTTCGGGCGATAAATGACTTATATTTTATGTCCATGAAAGAGGGCAGATACACATATCGACTAACTGAACACTATTGAGCTCTGCCAACATTAAATTATTGGTTGGACCCTAAAGTTTAAATTTATTTGTCATGGTTCGAGATTTGCAGGTGAAGAATGGTCAGTCTTTAAATGTCAAAGAGCAACATGTACGCATAAGTATCAGCCTAAAAATAGACGGAAATAATTAAGTATCTGAATTTGGAGAAGGACGCGCGTTTAGGTCAAACTGACGTTGTTTTAATTTTTCTTTTTTTATTATATGTAGTAACATGTTAAAAGTCCACGTAATAATCTGGACATTCTTAACAGTTTAATCTTTTTGGTCGTTACTGCATGCAAAAAATGTTACAAGAAAACGTTGTAACAATTTGCCTAGTAGGATGTTCATTGCTCACCTAAAACGTAAGATGTAACACTTTTAGAATGTAGATCATTGTTACGTTTTACGTTGTAGCATAGCATCTAGAAATGAAGTTATCAAAACCAATACACTAAATTGTAAACACAAATTTGTGTAAAATTGTCTGTTATAAAAACTTGACCTAGTGTTCGCAAGTTAAGGTCCTAAATCTTCAAGCTAGTTTTTTCTCCCACTATAAGAATGTTAAATTTCACTTTTGCTCCATCTCTAACCTATGATCTCATCCAGAGTTTGTCAGTAGGTGATTATTTTTTTTAACAAAAAAGGCGAAATCAAAGCGTGTCGTTTTATGTGACCATGTATGTCTATATTGTGTTTGAATAAAAAAAAAGGACAATAAACAGTAGACATTTACTTATCACAGTTGCTCTGGCTGTCTGTGAGTCGTTCAGCCATTTTCTTTGCTTCAATCATAGTGTGTTAATTTGATTAGATTCTTTCTCTGTGGACATGCATTGCAATGGTCGGGGGCCCCCATGCGGGTTGGGCAGTTTTAATGTTTTAACATCAACAGAATCTAGGTTGAGGATTTGGTGCCAGAGGAGTGCGTTTGGGCCACCCCCTCATAGTGGCTTAGACCGCTGTCCATGTTGGGACTGTGGTTCTGTTGTTGTTGATTCTAAGTTGATTGTTGCTCCCATTGTGGGGTTTTGTGTTTGTTAGAAGTTTTGTCGTTTAGTGCTTTGTGTCTTTGAGACAACAATGGAGCCCCTCTTACTCAAACCATAATCAGTATAATACACCAAACTATATAATAGCGGTACGCGGGCCTCAATATTGTAAAACCTTTTTTGTGATCATAAGCATGAACCTTAGCCGTCTGATCAATGTTGAAATGCCAACAATTTAACATTTATGAGCAGGATAAACTACAACATCTTATAGTTTGAAAACAAGAAGTATATTTCATTAGCATTTGCGTTTATGGGCAGTGGAAATTTCACGCTTATTTGAGTTGAGCATGAACAACGTTTTATAACCTCTAGGCCTTATTACCTGCTTGGATTTATTGGGCTAAGTTTATCTTTTCCATGCGGAAGTGCTTGGTACCTTCCTATTGTTTTGTGTGGGCGTTCAAGCTTGAATCCACTCAGGTTAGCTCTGTTGAAAGACAAATAAAAACAACATAGGCCTTAACAGAAACTACCGCTAAATTACATTAACCCAAATGCGTTCCCACTCCACATACCGCATATTTCACTGTGGTGCCATAATTTGCAAACGAGACATTTTTTACATGCAATCACGTTCACCAGGTCCCGAGGGAGATGTTTATAACGCTTGATACCTGGCGAGCGATAATGCATTGAAAAACAATGTTTGGTCGGTAATATTGCATATTCACTCAAATTTATGACAAGAAAGACAATATATTTTGGCCATCTGTTAACTGGACGTTTTCATTAATATCCATGCTCCAGCGCTGAGTCATATACAAGAGGATAAAGAGATCAACTGTCGTAAAGTATAGTGGCCTGGGGCCAATTTCATCAACGAGTTTACGACGTGTTTTTGTCTTAAAAATATCGTACGAAGTTCGTACGTTAAAAATCGGGTTTCATCAAATTATTGAACTTTGCGAACTTCTTACTTTTTGTCGTATATTTAAGGCAAATATTTAGGTGTCGCAGCTGACATCTTTGTCTTAAATATTACTAACTTTCTACATAGCTTACAAGGCTGCTGCATTTCACACGGTTCTAGAGGCTGAAGAGCAAAAAAAACCTACAAAGGTTTAAATACTTTGAAAGTACTACAATCAAGGCCACCCTTTACATACCACATGGTTTACCGAATTGAGAAAATAAGACCCCCTTTCCTTGGTGCTTATGAGTTATTTCTTTGTCCATGTAACCTCTCCCACCCCTTCCCCTACCACGCTGTATACTGTTACCAAAAGATTCGCCTATGACCACCATGTCAGTAGCTGAATTTATGCACAACCATCACGTCTAAGGGAAGGGATTCTGTAGTAAAACCAACGAAACATTTTTGTACTTTATCACATGTCACCATTGCTTAAATATACTAATATACGGGTAAGTCATCGTCCATTTGCATGACTGCCAGGGGCGACAATAACCATACGTTCAACATTCGATAAAGTTTGAAAACGTATGTCTTTGTATGAGTATGTATATGTGGGAGATCTTCACAAGAGCTTTCAGTAGAACTTTACATTCTCCATGAAGGGACATACATCCGGGTTAGCACAATCTCGGTTCCGACCGTATTTTAAGTTGCATTCTAGATTTTTACATTTTCGAAAATTTCGACTCTTTATCTCAAGCACCCGGGGTGTGATGTTTAACTCATTTAAGCCTTGCCTCCATTTTGTGGGACGTTTTCAAACAGTGCAGACCCAGATCAGACGCCACATAACCACGGTGGCGTCGGATCAGGTTATGAGCTCGTCCAAAAGATTAAAATGGGAAACTCCATTCGACATGTATGGGCTAACATAAAGTGTGAAAACGAGTAGTTTTCGGGGCGCAGTTTCATGAAACATTACATGTACCATTTTTGTTATGATTACAGTATGATCTATCTCATTTATGTTCAAATGATAACCGTATGTCCCTCTTAGTGATCTGTAATTGAGCATTACAGCAATCAATCATCGGGGTGTGAAGAAAGTGGAGCCTACCGCCCATAATGCCCACGACTTTGAGAGCATACGGAATTTGTCAGCAGTATATAGGACTGGTTCTTGGTGTCATCATTAATTCTATGAATTGTGTTTGTTAGATGGATATTGAGGATATCAGATTTCATAACAATAATGAATTTGAATAATTATTTTTCATCCAGACATGTTAGAAAAAAACCTTCAGTTTCTAGTGCCTCTCAGTATATTTTGTGGTTTTAGGTAATCTTACTGATTTGTGCTGTTTTCTTATGATTTCGGGAAGTGTCAAAGGATTTGGCTCCAGATCAGACCGACATTTGGACACAAGTATATGCACCGACTTAAAGGGGTTGATTTCTTGATTGGGTATGCTGTCACCTGCTTGTCTTCTCGGCGCTGGTCCAGGAACTTTTGTCCGGAAAACTTCAAGTTTGCAAGGTTCTGGGAGGGGGATCCATTATTTTCCAGGTGGTCCACTTGCTAATTTCTATGGAAACCTATATAACTGGTGTGTGGTTTTCAAGGGGATGAAGGTACGGACCCTCTGCCTTCATCCGGATCCGCACATGCTTCTTCTTTAAAACTTTCTTCACATACCTACGTATTTTTCACTCCGTGTTAAACCACTTTACACGGCTATATAAAGTCCGCATGTGACCAATCACATGATAATTGTAGACTGGAGTTAGGCAAAGTTAAAAATAAGGCGTTTTTAGTGAAACGCAACTTTTTGTTCTTACGAACGATTTAAGATGTTTTGATGAAACTGACGTACGAACTTCTCAGAAAACAATGTACGCACAATTTAAGATATATCGTACGAACTTTATTGATAAAATTGGCCCCTGGATCGCGTGTATTTAAGGTACCAAACCCGTACGTCAATAGCACGTGAATTGCCTTGTAAATACATGGATTCGTGCTTGTTTAAACAAAGCAACATGCAATTATAGTTAATGTTAACTGAGCCGTGGCATGGGATTTCCAACAATGTGGTATGTGCGACCAGCAAAGCCTCAGATCCTTTCCAGGGGCGACAACTGAGACACTGAAAGAGAAATTGTGTGCTTACAATCTTGATAATTGTAAAACTATAATCGTACATGTTGGCGGTAACGATGCCGATGATGGTAAAGACCTGGAAACCTTCTGTGATGACTTCATATCGCTCTTAGAAAGCTTAGCTGATAAAGATCGTCGTATAATTGTGTCCGGTCTTCTACCACGAAAAAACATAGACCTAAAACCATCAAATGAGAAACTCAAATCTTTATGTGAAGAAATGAACATCGATTTCACAAACAATTTTGATAGCTTTTTATTTGCATCGGGTGAAATACCAGCAGCCTACTTTGCCAGAGACAAAATTCACTTGAATGTAAATGGAACAAGGAAATTCCTTTCAAATATAGACAAGATATGTAAAGTCAGTCGACCAGATTCTCAAATACAAACACTCCCCTCAAATAGAAAATTTCAATTTGGTGGAGGTAGACCTAGCTCGCATGGTAGGGCTACCTATAACAAATTTGGTGGAGGTAGACCTAGCTCGCATGCTGGCAGAGGTCCTCATACCCTTAACAATTTTTGCCATATTTGCTTCAAAAGGGGACATAGTACGCAAGAATGCTATTATAATGTAAAGGCTGCTGGATCCCCTGGATATATTCCCCTATATGAAATCACAGAGCGTGTAATTCAGTCAGACTCAAACAAAACGCCTATCTCTAATGTTGTGACAAGCAATTATCATGAACTCAATGGTAAGCCTACGCTGTCAAATATGAGTCTTGGGCAATACATGAGTGATGCGTCTATTTGCTCTGACAATACTGGGTGTCCAAGTGATCTCTCTGCCTATCATGACTTTGAATCTGATGTTCAGAATGAAAGTATAATTTCTCAATCCAACAATCCTACCTGTTTGTCCTTATCTCATACAGATTCTTCAGAATTAACATTTACATCTAAAGGCCTGCATTTCTGTAATCTGAATATACAGCACATCCTACCCAAACTGGACGAATTTCGAATCCTAATGGCAAATGATAAATGTGCTGACATACTGGGACTCTGTGAATCATTCTTGGATCCAAACACTATAGATCAACAGGTAGCGATCGAAGGATATGATTTCATATGCAAAGATAGAATGGACACCCAGAATAAAACTGGAGGTGGTCTCATTCTTTATTTTAGAAACTCAATTAAATGTAAAAGAAGACATGAATATGAAATTTCTAAAATTGAAACTATCTGGGCAGAGATAGAACTGCCAAATACAAAACCATTTTTGGTTTGTTCAATTTACTGTCCGCCAAGTGTACACAGTGACTGGATAGACCTTTTTGAGACAGAGCTTTCCATAGCACAGGCGACTGGCTTAGAATTGATACTAATGGGGGACTTCAACATTGATTTGAACGCATGTTCTAATAGCAAATTCCTAAACATGCTACAAATCTTCGATCTTACACAATTTGTCCAAATGCCTACACGTGTTACACAGGCAAGTTCAACTCTGATTGATCATGTTTACTCTTCTCAAACATGTTTACTCTTCTCTTCTGTTTCAAACACTTTAATGAAGTAAATTTTCTCACAGAACTTACCAATGACCTGGAAACATCTGCAAATGACCACGAAACTGTTGACGCCGATTTGGCTCTTTTTTCTTCATTAATTATACAACAGTTAAATAAACATGCTCCTATCAAAAACAAACGTGTTAAAACTAAGCGAATGCCATATTGGTTCACTCCAGACATTAGACAAATGCAAAAGCTACGAGACAATTGTAAACGTAAGAAACAATGGACCGAATATAAAAAGTATCGAAATAAAACAAGGCAATTAATCAGGGCTTCAAAACGCAAACATTTCTCAGAATCTATTAGCAAGTCAAAAGATACAAAACATATCTGGGCGCATTTGCGTACGCTAAATGGTGACTCAAAGGCCTCAAACAATCGCTTACCTGAAGAACTTATCATTGACAATGAATGTATAACTAACTCTGCAGAAATAGATCAGAAATTAAATACATACTTTTCCTCAATAGCGAACATTTTGAATCAAAATGATAACGAAGCACCAAGTTTAAATACCGAAAAAATAAGCCAATATGTTAATAACAAAATACCCAAGGACACATTCTTTACTATACCGTTCATAACTCCTGAACAGGTTACGAATTATATAAATAAGCTCGACTGCTCAAAAGCAACAGGCCTTGATGGCATTGGGCCAAAAATACTTAAAATAGCTGCCTGTGCTATCTCTCCATCTATTGCAAAGTTGATAAATAAAAGTATAGCAACAGGATGTTTTCCTTCTCAACTAAAGCAAGCGAAGGTGTTGTCAATCTTTAAAGGTGGAACGAAATCAGACCCATCGAACTATAGACCAATATCAATCTTGCCTACAATATCAAAGATTTTTGAAAAACATGTTAACAAACATCTTATGGGTTTTCTTAATAAACACAAACTACTACACGAAAGTCAATCTGGTTTCCGCCATAAACATAGCTGCCAATCTGCGTTAATCAAACTAATTGATAGTTGGACGGAGTGCATTGACAGTGGTGATATGCTTGGAGCCCTATTTCTTGACTTTCGGAAAGCTTTTGATTTAGTGGACCATGCTATCTTGATATAAAAACTTTCAATCTACAGATTTAGTCCATCAACCCTACAGTGGTTTAACTCTTATCTGAATAATTGACAGCAAGCGATCGAAAGTGACAAAGGACTAACAGACTTTCGTTGGGTACGTTCTGGTGTCCCACAGGGGTCTATTCTAGGACCTACGCTATTCCTTATCTTTATAAATGATCTGCCTCTCTGCTTTGACCACTGCAAATCAGACCTATACACAGACGATGCAACTGTCCACTATACAGGTAAAAACGTAAGCAATATCGAACACAATCTGCTGTGCGATTTTAAAAATGCTATAGATTGGAGTAAGCCTAACAAAATGAATATTCACTGTGGTAAAACCACGTGTATGTTAGTTGGTACTAGACAACGATTGAATATATCCTGCAAATTAAATGTACAAATTGAAAATATCCGTATACAGAACGTGACTAAACAAAAACTACTTGGTATTTATATTGATGAACATCTGACGTGGTCATCTCACGTTGATCATCTATGTTCGATCCTCGCTTCTAAGATATCACTTCTTAGACAACTATCCAGATATGTTTCAATTGAATATCAAAAGATGTTTTACCAGGGATACATTCTCCCGTTTATCGATTATGGTTCCCTGACATGGGGGTCCGCCACAGGCACACATATTGAACGCCTATCGAAATTACAAAAGCGTGCCGCTCGCATAATCTTGCACGCTGAATTCAATACTCCATCTGACACTATGTTTAGAGAGCTTGGTTGGTTTTCAGTTCCAAACAGAATAAATTTCAATAAAGCTGTATTTACATATAGAGCCTTGACTGACCTAACCCCTGAATACATATTAACTTTACTGAAACCGGTATCACAAGTACATACCCTAAACTTACGATCAACCGACAACGGATGATTGTATGTACCAAAATCACGTACGACAATATACGATGGATCGTTTTCTTGTTCAGCGCCTAGGCTATGGAACTCTCTTCCTCAGACAGTTAGAAATGCTGGCTCCCTAAACGTTTTTAAGAAAAACATCAAAGCTCATTTGCTTCATTGAATTTTACACACACATGAACATTTCTATTTGATTTTAAACATTTATCAATCTGAGTAAGCAGTCAAAATTCAGGGCGGCTAATTCCGACTCTGCAGGACATGAACCATGCTGTGCGTCTACACGTACAGGGGCATGCTGTTTGGACATTGGTTTCCGCCACATGATTCCCTGTTCGGCTGTTCAAGGCATGGGTTCGGGACTGCTATTTTGCACTGAATGTCACAATAAATATGTTATGCCAATATTAAATGGTACATTCTTATGTTTTAAAATGTGTGCACACTTAGGCACGTATTTTAAAGTCACTACAATTTTACACTTTTTATACGCTTGAAGTAATTAACTATTTTTATCTTATATTTACTATTCTATGTGATGATGATGTTGTTTTATTTGAATATATATGTAATTATGTTACTTATAGAGGGCCACAAGGTAGAATAGCTTACTAGCTAATTGTGCTACCCTCTCAAAACAATGTATAAATAAAAATTAATAAATAAAATATTTTGTACTACGCCTCATATTTTACCTGATTCCAACGTCATCGTCCTCTGATCCCCAGCCAAAATACAGGTTGCTGAATCCATTCATATTCATGAAGGTAGCCTCTTTCACAGCTAGCACGCCTCCAACATAATTGTAAGCGTATGGATCTGGTAAGCTGATAAAATATACAATAAAACCGCGAAAATTCCCACTCCAAAATACTTGAATATTCAAAAAACATTGGGACACACACGTTTCAGAGAATATGACCTATTCATCGTCTATTTAAATAACTGTCTATAATAACATGTATTTTGGTGCCCAAAACATATGTTATGATAGAAACACAATCTAATCAAAATGATGTTTGGGGACTATAAATTTTATGTTTACCCCATTATAATTCGAACTCCTGATAATTTGACTTGGGAATTCACGATATTCGACTGTAATTTCAAGAGTACAAATGAGCCACAACTTGAGAAAACCAACAATGTGTTGTGGGTCACAAGACTCAGATCAGCCTAAGGCACCAGCTTACTTCAGCCGTCGCTTCATGTATGAAGAAATCGCAGTTTACTAACCCAAAGAACCTTCTGTTTAGACACTTCATCTTAATTGCTTAGTACGTGTTCAAACAAGGAAAACGTCATATCATGACTGAAATATGTTGACTGTGACGTAGAACAATTACGCAGGGCATTAAAAACAATTAGCCATGTTCAAGCATCTGTTTCTAGGTTGACAACGTACGACATATCATGGATTTCAGAACCTTTTGAACAGCCTACATTTTGTCTTGACAAAGGTGAATGAATATCTAAAATAGAGTTTTTCGATCACGTAACATTAAATGTATCTGTGTATGTTGGTGCCAGCGATCATTTACCATCTGCAGATACGTGGTTGCTGTATATATACTGCATTATATTTGCAAACACTTCGCAATAGCGATTCATATTGAGGAAGCAAACAGTTTAGCACAAATATTGTGCACAAAAAATTCATTAAAAGTGCATTGCACTCAAATAAAGAATAAGTTCCACGTGGCATTTGACATTCAGGCCATTGACGTTTGTGTTGTATATGGTTTCCTGTATAAAAACATTGAATTAAAAAAACATACTAAATCAAAAAAAAATTATTGATTTATTTGGCAACGATATCTGCACCACTACTAAACATGAACATGAGAAGTCACCAGCTTCATAAAATATAACTAGGTGTTAATTTTGAGGGTCATATCTTATATATGTTGATCGTGCGCACTTGTGGGCATTACAACAGCTCCTTTCATGTTCACAGTACCCTCACTTTAATAAAATTACCAGAAAAGTGACACAGTTCTTTCAAAATTGTGGCATATTAAATGATTCCGATCTCTGTGATGTGACATAGGATTTCGTCTGCACTCTAATTTATGAACCGTTAGATGTATTTTAACGTAACTTGTACAGATGCTCATTTGGGATAGTCAAAAGGAATGCTTAAATTTTGCTGACATTGACCTAATTGTCAAGGTCAACAGGGACTTAGGACTGCACAAAAAGTCTTGTCTGTACTTTATCTTCTTAAACAATGGCCAGATTTTGACCAAACTGCCACATATACATCATTGGGAAGACCTAAATGAATGATTAGATTTCGGTAGCCTTGACCTAAAGTCCAAGGTAACCCGAGTCGCATAGCTCTATTTAGTGGGTGAGGGACAACTTATGTTATATAATTTTCATTCCTAAATCCCCTAATATGGATATATTACACAGTGTCTATCCTGTAATACGAGAATACCAATAATTGATTAATTATCCCTCATGCTCCAAAAATGATAACATTATTTTCCATTTTTTGACAGTGAGATTTGGCATTGTTACTTTGGCCAAATTTGTGTCTATCTGCCACAAATACATCTTGTACATTAACAGTAGTGAACACTCAATTGACAATAAAGCAGTCTGGTACACAATAAAGTGCATATCAATTTTAATCCAAAATTGGACAGATGCATTATTTCATCATACTAGGTTTCTCTCTTAAACACGAGATAAAGTTGTTGAATTACTAAAATATATGAAAATAATAAGGGGGTTGCTACGAATAATTGGGCTACTATTGATGGCCACCTTGGGTTGTCGTTTGGTTTGTTTGGAGACTTATCAGTTGTCACACAATCTGCAGCACCTTGCTGCATATATAATCTCAGAAGGATTTGTGCTATGCGTAACTGTGCTTATGCCCATGCATGCATGAAAGGTGAGCGAATCAACTGATGTAGTGTTGATCCGCTCATTGGCGATAATGCTTAAAATTGATCTTCAATTTTCAAATATTGGTATTTGTTCTATGTTGGGTTTAGGATGCAGCCATCTCAATCAAAATTGCAACATGGTTGGAAACTCTGTGATGATAAACAGAACATCTTTTTGGTGATATTGACATTTAAAGATCTAGGAATGTTGTGAATTGGATACATATTGTGTTGATTAAATAAAAATACTAACATTAGCAGTTGTTTTGCAATGTCCGTCATGGCCAAATAAAGTCAACATTAGAATAGTAGTTTCTTTTTATTATTCTTTTATTATCCCCATGCTTTTTTAAAAAGGCGAAGGGGATATTGTAGTTGCTCGGTCTGTCTGTCCATCCGTCTGTCTGTCCATCTGTCTGTCGTTGTTCTATCTCCTCCTAAACCATTGCACGAAATTCAACCACATTTGGTGTGTGAGTTGCTCAAATAAATGAGGCGTGCAACAGCAAAAAAATTTTTGGCCCCGCACCATTTGGCCCTGGGGAGGGGTCAAAAGGTCTAAACTCATTTAATGTCATTAACATAGTCAATTTCAAAGATTTTTATGCCAAACTTTGTGTGTATTCTCACAAATGAAAGATACATAACGTATCAGATGGGATTTTAATTCGCTCGCCTGAGTCCTGCCCCAGGGGTGGGACGTTGGGGTGCCCAGGGGGTCAAAAACATTATCTCCTTCAAACATGGTCATGTGGCATATCAAATCAACGGGAATGACAAGCACAATAGAGTGCAAGTAAAATTTTTAACCTAGGGTCAAACTGTTGACCTTTGGTGAGGTCAAAGGTCAAATATCATTTAATTTCTATTACAAACTTCAATTTCAAAGATTTATATACCAAACGTTGTGTATGTTCACAAAATGAACGATACAAAACATATCAGATAGAATTTTCATTCATTCGCCTGGGTCATACCACAGTAGTGGGACTTGGGGGCGCTTTGGGTGCCCAGGGGGTTAAAAAATTCAAACATGGTCACTTAGCATATCAAATCGACGGGGGTGACAAGCAAAACAGAATGCAAGTAAATTTTTCTCCTAGGGTAAAACTGCTGACCTACGGGTGAGGTCAAAAGGTCAAATATCATTAAATTTTGGTTACCATGTCAATTTCAAAGACTTTAATACCAAACTATGTGTGTTTTCTCATAAAGAAAAGATAGAAATCATATTCAACATTCTTTTCATTATGTTGCTGGGGTCATGCCCGAGGGGTGCTGGGGGTCAAAAACTTTAGCGTGGGGATTTGCGATGGCGTCCCGTCGACTGCGCGTTCTAGTCTTTTTCTCAAAGATAAGCCAGCAAAGTGAGACATTAGCTATTGCATTTCTTCAACATATATCGAATCAAATTTAAGCCAATTTTGTCAGTAAATCATAACTCCTTGCGCATATAGTCTTCAAGAATAACAATTTTTGGCTTCCGTTTATATTCTTTTAAAGACAGTTAAATGTAAGCATATCATCATGAGATGGCTTCTTCAGCCAACACTAAAGTTTGATGTCGCACGTCTGAATGCGACGACGTTACTGCTTCATTTGAATTTGGTCATTGAAACATTTATTTTAAGCCATCAAATAAAATAGTACAACAGATGAACGTCAAATAAACGAGCAAGCTGTATCGCAGACCTGCTAATCAATATGAGAGTGATTTCTCAATGTCTAACAAAGTCCAAGGCACGAATTTGATGCTTCTCGTATTTAAAGAAATAGGGTATCTGTCCCTGATAACATTTAGTCACATGAAACAGATGGCCCCTATCCAAAAAAGTTAACATTCTAATGTGTTAAATTCATTTTAATTGGACATGTTGTTCTCATGTGTTACTAATAAATGAACATTTTTCATATACTATCAAAATGATTGTTTTGCCTTCTTTTTTAAGACATAAACTAAACCTATCCAAGAATTGCGTTTTATAGTCCATTAGTATATTCGTCCAAAATAATCAATGGTTTCTTCCTCCATTATGTCTTCAATTGGACAAACCTTCCACTCAACTGAGGCCACACACGTTAACCAGCGCTAAACAGACACTGAGTCAAGTAATCTCTGAAATCCTTGATACATGAGTTTACAAAAAAGATCACCTTAGCATCATTATTTGACCAAATTTTGCAAGGCGAATATCCCTTATGTTACATGCCAAATCCTTATGTAATTGCCCCTTTACTTTCAGAGACAATTTCTGGATTGCTTTTACCTAACATGACATTAGGCCCACTTTGGTCATGTGACATGGACAATATAGCTTTAAAAAAAAATCTCATCCAAATTATGCTCCAAATATAAATATCAGAAGGATGGCAATGACGGCATTGATAAATCAACATGTGTGATCACAGGTACAGACTTTTAATGATATAGTGAGTTATTTAGTTTGATTTGATTCTTTACGTCCCATCAATAATCTTTCAGTTATATAGGGACGGGTCTTCCTGGGCTGAACCAGTACTAAGCTTGGATTAATATGTCTTGCTCAAGGATACAAAGCAGTGACGCTGGTAAGGCTCGAACCCGCGACCCTTCGGTCTCGAGTCAAGCACTCTGCCACTGAGCGGCTGCGCTCCAATAGTGAGTTGTTATCAAAAGAAAGTTATGTTTAATTTTATTTGATATTTTTTATCAATAATTTTAAGGCACAGTGAATGCGACATCTGTCTTTTGTTTCTTAAAGAAATCAAGCAACATATTTTACAAACATTTTGTGCATCCGTGTATGAAATAGGTACTTGAAATTTGTATGTGTACTTTAAGCGAGATTTGCGCATACAGTACAAGTAGAAAAGTGATCAAAATTTGCATGAGAAAGTGGAAGATATCTATATGCACACTTAATTTGTTTTATCATAAAAAAATAGTATATATTGTTTATAAGTGGGCATATGATCACAGTAAGAAAGATGGCAAAGATCAGGAATCGATACAATCAAGCACCACACCTGACCCAAGATACCAATGGGAAAGTGACATCGTCACAATTAGACATCACAAACGAGAGCCAAGAGGTCAGCCCTTTCCAAGCAGGTGACCAAAAGGCATCAACAAACAGACGTGCATGAAGGCATAATAAAACATAAAGACATAACATAAATGATCCACAAAAGAACCACCGCCTTGGAAGGGTCAGTAAAATATTTTACTGTAGGGCTTAAACCGGTTTAATGGTGCACCAACCTCACCCTTAGTTCAGATGTGGATCAAGACAAATAGATGTTTGGTTTGAATGAAAGATCCCTAACTTATCAATGCATCATCTCCTAGAACATATAAATCAAGCTATAAAAAGGAGATAAAGCAAAGATAAGCACTCAACAGTAAATAAACCTGAATACCAGAGCAAAAGAAAACCAACAGGTAAACCCTGGTGGGCCTGACAACAGCCAAATCATCATGCCCTTATGCTAGGTTTACACTATGTTCCCAGCAGCCACTGCAGTCACGGTAGCCAGAAACGTAGCTTGGCGTGGTGTTTTTAGTCATTTTTGTCTTTGTGTTCAAGTTCTGTTAAGTCTCGCTACGTTTTCTCACGGTCTGTCAAGACAGGAAGGTTAAAGATGGGTGCAAAGTGCGGACATGGATTTAGGAAGAACGAATGCAACAGCTGGGATATTTCTTAACTTTTATTGCAAGAAAGCGTCGCACGGAAGATGTTAACGTATTTCAGGCCTCCAAAACTCTACGAAACTGTTGGATGAGAGTCTTGAAACAATTACACCAGCCATTTGTATCAGCATTAACCCTTTGCACTCTATGAGGGTTTTTTTAAAACACTGAAGATTCTATTGAAATTGCGCACAATGCAGCATTTTATAAATTTCTACACTGACTGATCTTCAGAGAAATAAATGCAATATTTTGCCACGAGAAATTATAGCCAATGACAACTCGATAATACAATGAAACTACCCAAATCTTTATTTAATTAAACCAGAAAATAAAACAAAAGTACAAAGGGTTAATTTCACACACTAGTGCACACACGCACACAAACACATTCGGTAATGATTATTTCTATCCTTGTCACAACTTTCCTCCTCTGATACATCTATCTGAGATTCTTAGACTCCATGTTCAGGTTCGAGCTGTTGGGTCGGGTAAGGAGAACGTGGCAGACCGCAACAGAACTTGATAGACTTTGACAGACCTTGGCAGACCTACGGTTGCCGTCCCGTTACAAGCCGTCCCGCTACGGACTTTCTCCCCATTATATTAAGGTCTGTTACGTTCTGTCACGTTTTGTTGCGTTCTCCCCGTTCTACTACAGCTTATTTAAGTAGGTCAATCTCGCCGTGGCTGCCGTGGCAATTTTTTTGACTGTTTGATAATCTGTCCTGGCGATCACGGCAACCACGGCAAGCTACGTTTGTCGACCCCGTTCCACTACGTTGTGTTACGGTCACCCGTTTCGTCCACGGTGGCCGATATCGTGACTGCCGTGGCCGCCGGGGACATAGTGTAAACGTAGCATTACCATCTCACCTCAGCCTTATTGACTGATTGGGGGACACACACATGGGGATACTCGATCTGTCACTGAATGCTACTAAGCGTAATGAATAAAGGAACATATTGGTTATGGGTAGGGATTTGAATGGTTTCTGAGATATCATGACTCTTACTAACTGGTGGCACTGGGGTCGTAATGAGTAAGAGTTTTCAAATACCTGTTACCGAACTTAGTATTTGCCACACTCAGATGACGGAATTGGTTAGAACAGTAGTAGGTGTTTCTGTCGTCAAGTGGTAGCAGGTCGACGTCATGTATGACGTAACAATTGTATAGACCAGTACTCTGTGCTGCTAGAAAGCCGATATTTACAAGAACGCCCCTGTTAAATGTTGTTGGAGGAGCCTAAAATATAATTTAATTCTTTGCCTGTAGCAGTAACACATGTCGTTTGCTGTTGATCTCTGCAAAAAGTATGGACGTAAATCAGGCCCGGCACAACGTCAGGCCTGATTTGAATACGAACTGTTTGGCACTCTAAAGTTATTCCCAAAAGAATATTTTGAAAAAGGAATGTTGAAAAAAAAAACGTTTACCTCATAGAGACGCCTTTTAACACTTTTGCAAACAGAGCAGACCCAGATCAGGCAGCTCTTGTAAGATCAGCCTGATCAGGGTCTACTCTGTTTGCTTATGAAGATATTGGTAGATGTGATCCTACACCAGTGAACCTGACAAATAATTACTTTGTTCGATGTACAAACGTGAACGTTTATTTATATTACTCTTAGTCGGTGGAGCTTAGCATGAATATTAAAAAAGGATAGGGTTAACCAGTGGATGCCAAAACCACCAATATGATATGTGAACGAAGCAAAGACTCAGATCAGTGTCGGGTTCCTTCAAGTCTGGTCAGTATTTACTTCACTCGTGAAGATTAAAATAATCTACCATGAGTGTGAGATAGAAAAATCCATCACAGTGATCACTGATTGGCATCACGAGAATTGCGGAGTGATGACAAACGTTGATCGCAGGGGACATATTTCTCTATCCTATCCTCATACGAATAATGGATTTTTTTTCTTGCTCACCACTAAATACCTAATTTTATATTGGAAAAAACATGATAAAGACTTCAAGAAAATCCTGAATATGCTGTGATGCGACATGATGACGTCATTTTAACAGTACAATGACGCCACGGATCGACGTGCGGCTATTCATTTTTTATCTTTCCCTAGGGCTGGTACAGGTGTGTGTGAAATAAACAGAATCCATCATTGGTGTCCAGTAGGGACAGAAGAATCCCAACCCGAGGGCCCACCTTTCCAGTGGGAAAGGAGGCTTGCCGAGTATCCCACTGAACGGGGACCCGAGGGTTGGGATTTTTCTGGAACCACTGAATACCAATGATCGATCCATTTCTAATTTATACCAATTCTTAGCGACCGTACGGTATGGTACAGTATAGTATATGTTGGTGACGTCACTGAGGTCGATGTTTACAGTCAATGACGCGCGCTGTACAAATCAACTTGAAACAGTGAATAAACAGAGTATTAAACATGAACAAACTGTTATTTCATCAAATGGATTTACAAGAACTAGCTTATCAGCCACAGTAACTCCAGTAAGTAATTTTGTTGAGGAAAATGTGTTTCTTTTTTTTAGGATACATCGTAAAGGCTCCCCACCCCGGTGCATTCAGTCACCCATTACCCAACACGTCAAATATGTCAATCGCAATGCACTCAGCATGCATGTTCAAAGCATTGAATAAACGATTTACGTTTTACTTTATACCACGTTGAAGGCCGACTTAAATTGCTGAAATTTAAACTTTGACATTTTTCCTGACTGTCAACAATTCAACTTTTGTTTTTGAAGCATACAGCCATGCGCCAAAAAATGTCGCGTTTGGGTTATATCGCATTAGTAATCGGCAGCGTGTGGCTTATCTTGTATTAGTTACACTTATCTCACATGGGTAGCGATGTGGGACAGATATACTCAGAAAAACAATTGAAGGATATTAAAATTCTTTTGACATTATAACATTTTGGAATATAATTTTCAAACAAATTATTTTTGTCATTGATAGAATCATCACTGTGCAATTCACAAAAATGCAAATTGAAATTCACGGGCCATTGGTTACGATACAGTACCACACCAAATGTACCGACCCTCTCTACCCAAAGTTCACACGCAAAAAATTTAGCGCTCTCAATTTTTGCTGAAACCTTTACCAGGTCATTGCTTATGTTCTACTTCCGACAACAGACAAAAGTTAACACCAATTTATCAGTCATTGCCCCTAATAATGGGACCACTTTTTCAACAAAAATACACAGATATGGCCTACCCCGGCAAATTTGACCACAAATTTGCAATAAAACACTTACAACAGCTTCAAAATGAGGGGCCATTCTTTAGAGGGAGAACCAGCGATGATTTTGAAGCCAGTCGTTATGGAATACAAACGATAAAAATGGGTTTCAATCATTTTTGAACGTTTGTGACTTTTCAGTATAGAGGGTTGAACCATTTGGATTTGCACTGTACTTAAACCATTGAAGCGTGACTAAGATAAAGCATCCATTTTGATTGAAGATGTCTGGAACTATGAAATGCATGCATAATTAGTAAAGCTTTTATTGTATTGGATGTTAGAGATGGGACTGAATCTAAATATCCTTCAATTGTTTTTCTGAGTATATTTCCAACAGCGAGCTAACAAAGGGATCACTCTATCTTTTATGCGTTGGTATGAGAGAAAGAAATATCTCACATGGGTAAAGACAACGAGAATATTGATCTGGTGTGCGAGAAATCACGAGTCTTAAACTCCCAGTTGGAAGCAGATCAAAGAATGTGATTGGACTGGGTTGCTGTCCAGAATAATCTGAGCCTCCGCTGGATGTACACATCATTTAGTTTGATTATGTTATGCACTGTCTCATTTGTAAATTAAAATTGTACACAGTGCATTTTATTGAGGATCTTATTTCTTTTTTTAAAATGATTTAATAACCTGGCACAGGTGCATAATTACATGGTCGGTCCGTCGAATCTTAATATTTTCCATACGTTTTGCGGAAATTAAACATAGAGATTCACGTGAAAATTATCGCCATAGCAAACGGTTGCAAGTTATTCACTATGTATGTGTGGTTTGATGTTAAGTTTAGTGGAAAAATGTCTGAAAACATGTAGAGGTAGATTGTTTTAAATGTCCGCGATTTTTTTGATAATGCCAAAAGCAGGAAGATTCAGTTTCATATATCGAGTGTACGGTAACAGTTATTTGTGTCTGTCATAGGTCTGTAAATTGATACAGAAAAAATGTCATTGGCATAGCTTCCATTACACTGTGCGTGATAAAAAATAGTAACATTTAAGGGAGGTTATCTAATGTGGTAAAAGTGATTTTCCATACCATAAGGAGCTGCTCTTAAAGGAAAGAATTCGCTCCCTCTGAGAGCAAATTCCTTCCTTTAAGAGAAGTTCCCATTTTGAAAAGGGGTGAAATTGAAGATAATCACAGCTTGACCAGGTAGTCTCCCTTTGATGTGCGTAACTTTTTCAGCGTTCTGGCTACGCTCTTGATTGGCTTCACCACAGTGTTCTCAGCAACGAGCCTACAAACCTATTGATGTTAATAACAAATGCACGTAATTAATAAATAAAACAAGAAAAAGAAAAAGGAAAAAAAACGAATTAATAAGGTAAATACAAAAAAGAAGGACATACAGGGATTCGAACTTGTGTCCTTTATAAACTCGTCAAAATAAGTTAAGCCCCATGTCACTTTTTCCCATAGCCATAATGTTAAATTCCTAAAGTTAAGCTGTTTATTTCAAAAAATATCGATGGTAGTTGAAAATTCTAATTCCATCCAAGTTAGACAACAATGCCTTGGGTGTAATCACACAAAGTTTGAATTGACAATACCGATTGTCTTTGGGTGTGTGCTATATTTTCCAAGAGTATCCAATTTTTGGCCAATTTTACTATAGGAATGATAAGGAATGAAATGGGACATTTACTGGAATGTGTGGAGCTCTATGGAAAACTTATCAATGAATCTGAAACCAAGTGTATGGTAAGAAGAAACATTGCTGCTACTTCGCTGAAAATGTTATGAAAAAATCTTTATTCAGTAAAATGTTATGATCAATTAGACATGAATGTATTTACATTAAGTCTATGGGAAAATTTTTGGTGGGGCTTAATTTATTTTGACCAGTTTATTTGTTAACTCTACATCATAACCACTCGGCTATTCAGTACGACGGGACGAGTAGTTTTAAGGTAAATATATCTCGCGCTCTTAAGAACATAGCTACTAAATAACTCCCACATTGAAATATCTTCAATACTTTGCATACCGCTTGTTTTATGCATGGACTGTCAATTTATGAAATAAAAAGGATATGGGGGTGAACAGTAGATGCTAAGCTTGAGCCTACGTATAAAGAAAAATGAGAGTACCCGCCTGGGGTTTATTAATTCATGAGCTTAGCAAAATTAAAATTCATTTCTTAAATAAGCAAAAGTGACTTACGAGTTCTACTACAAATATCCCATATTGCAGCTGCTGTCTCTGAAGAAAAGCATGTATGTAATTTATAAATATAGCCAGGTGTTCCTTTCTGTCACGGTAGGGTATTATGATAGCAACTCTGTCCACTGGTTGACAGTCTTTTGGTGTGTACGAGCCGCCTTTTTGCACACGAGAAAGAATTGTATCATTCCTCACCTCGTCAACTGTCACATGATCTGTGATGTTTATACCACCAACTGCAAACAAAATTGAGCCGTGACTATAAGAATCTATCATGCGTGTACAGGTAAGATATAAAAATCCGTCCCGAGGATCGCCGTTTGGCATCACGAGGCTTGCCGAGGGACGGATTTTTCTATCCTACCCTCAAACGAAGCAAAGACTGCACCAAAGAACTGAAACTAGAGTGTGCATATTTCCTGGGCCAGACTAGCTAGTTTCTGCCATTTTGGCTTCATTAGTGACCCTCTAATAGTTTCATAGTTCCACAATGAAACCCATGATCCCAAAGGACGAGAAAATAAAATCTACACTATAGTGAAGGGCAGGGAGACGTTCTACCGCCGCCACACTGTTGTGAAGTCAAATATGTTCTTAAAAGGGTATCCTTTGAAAGCAAAGACTGTACCAAAGAACTGAAACTAGAGTGCATATTTCCTGAGCCAGACTAGCTAGTTTCTGCCATTTAGGCTTCATCAGTGACCCTCTAATAGTTTCAAAGTTCCACAATGAAACCCATGATCCCAAAGGACGAGAAAATAAAATCTACACTATAGTGAAGGACAGGGAGACGTTCTACCGCCACCACACCGTCCCAGTCACCAGCTGTAGTGAAGTCAAATATGTTTAAGTTTGACAACGAAAGATTTCTGTTTGCATATTCCCTTACTATAAGAGGGTAAACGAGTTAAGCGTTTGAGCCATCATGGAGATCTTTATTGTTAAGTTAAACTAAAAATGTTCAAAAGATTCATATGCAAACTGCGTTTCCCGCCAAATCGCGATTTTCTACAATACAAAAACAAAAAAGGGGGACTGGTGTTGTGATTGATAGCGAGTCACACCTGATTCGCACGTTCAAAACACGCCTCTTGTTTGCTCCATTGGCTGTCCGTGTTCAGACTGACTGTTCCGCTTTTCCGTTTTATACTGCAACAAAATCGTTTAAACGAATACATATTACACTGTTTTGTTTCCTAAATTATAACTAATTTCTATATATTGTATATTTATAATAAAATGTAAATACAAGCAATAAATTCAATTTTAGGAGTGTTCATGGAATCATAAATACTTTGGGTCTCTTGCAATGTTAACGTGAAGCCCGTTCGGGCTTCAATTACTCTTCAAGAGACCCGAAGTATTCGCGATTCCATGAACATTCCAAAAATTGAATTCATTTCTTAAATAAAAACACTTACCTAAGACTTTGTTCCTCTGACATCGTTGTAATGGCGCTTTATCATACTTCAAATTCCGCGACGACACATCTGCTTTGACCCAAGTTCCTCTGTTAGCTAAATTGAATATGAAAACGCTTTCGAAACATATTGTGAATACAGCCATGACACACATAACAACACATAGTGTCTTCCGAAACCTCAGAACTATTTTTAAGAGACATTCTATATTCTGCATATTGTGCTTGTGGTAATGCAATTTACAATGCTTAAATGAGAATTCAGTGCATATCACCATTCACTACGGTAAAACGTTAATTGAATCTTAACTGTACATGTTAAAGTACATATGCTTCTAGATACTCCCCATGTTGAAATCTGTTCAATACATGCAGTTTGCTTTATGCATGGGCTATCAATTTAGGAAATAAAAAAGGATATGCCACCGTTATCATTTTTTCATAATTTTAGCAATTTTTTTAACAGATGAAAGAATAATGCTAGTCCTAAATATCAGGCTTAAGATAGTTGTAACTTCAATAATTTGTTTTACTCGATTCATTTGTTATCCCAAGCTATGACCAGTTACTGCATGATACATTTTGGCAATTCCTCGCAAATAGTAATTTGTTAAGGTTTGTTTTAGAATAAATTATATATTTAAAAATCTGACATTGAGAATTTATTTTTATTTCATGGACTATCATTATACCTTTTAGAGTAAAGAAAAAAAACTGGAGTCACCATAATTATTATATATATTAATCTTTCAAAAGGGCCAAATTTAACCCCGCCCTCATAGGTTTCATGCGGAAGTCTATCTAAAAAGGTTTGCGGATGACCATTTCTGTCATCTTGATAATTTACGTTTACTAGTATGAAGTAATTCAGCATTTGAATACTAAAAGAAGAATAAACACACTGGGTGCCCATCTGAGAATCGACCCGGTTCCTCTGGTTCCAAAAAGCCAGATCGTGTTTGACTCGAAATAACCGTATATATAGAAGTTAAATCTTCATTGCATCAAGGACTTTCGTAACTTGAATTCTATGGTGACTTGGTGTAAGAATTGAAGAAGACTGTTGGCTCTAATAATTTTTCAGCGCAGTTCATTAAAATAATTTCCCATTATAATAAGATTGACAATAGCATTAAAGTATTGCAGCAGACTGCATGCTTGGTGGTCAACCCAATCACGGTTGGCATCTTTGCTTTCCTCTTTTATTGCACGCCGGTGGGTCGGACTTCAGACTCTATGATGGTTCCGACTAAAAGACTTATCGATTGATGAGATGGTAGGGATCTGGTGCTTTGGCTGTTGTCAGGCCCACCGGGGTTTACCTGTTGGATTTCTTTTGCTCCGGTATTCAGTTTTATTTACTGTTTAGTCCTTATCTTTAAACGTATTTTCAAGGTAGGTTGTCTTTTCCTTTTCAGTTGTTGTTTTTTTGACAGGTGAATGAAAGATCATGTCACTCATAGGCAGCAAAAATCGAACCAATGACCTCAACTATATATAGAGTCTGAGGCTTGAAATCTACCTTTTTACGTGGAGTTGAATGGGAACGATTAATTGTGCACCGAACCCTTCTGCACATATTCAGGTGCATTTTAGACTAGATTTTATCATGGAAGCAAACACTATGAACCATAATCAGACTGCTCCCAACGGACCATAGACTGAAGGAATCGTTCAAATTTTCAATCTTTTTTGTGTGTTAGAATCGAAAAGGATTCGTGTTGGCATTGATTTGTTCTTTAATATAGCAGTCTGTCGGTAAGTCGTCAGTGGATAAATCACTCACGTTTCGCGCTTGTGATTTATCCACTTTAACGACTGACCTCCAGCCAGTGATATATTAAGCAACAAATCACTGCAAGTTCGACTCTATTGATTGTCTGCTTCTTCTGTACCACTTGTCAGATTTCAGAAAAAGTTTACAAGGAACATCAGGCCATTGGGTAGGTACAGATTTGTCCTCGTAATGACATAGCGAGATCAATATAGTCACCGTGAAAGTCATGTTGAAAACATTTTCGGCTTCTATTCAGATTAAGTTGAACTTAGCTTGGAACACCGGCACATTATAGAGCTTCAGATTTGCTCGAAACAGAATGAAGATTTGTGGTATCGCCACCATCTTCAATTACGTCTCTCTCTCTCTCTCTCTCTCTCTCTCTCTCTCTCTCTCTCTCTCTCTCTCTCTGTACAAAATGTCGATTGTCTACTAATACTTGCATTTTAATCAGATTATTTTTAATATCACGGTGTCTGCCAATTCTTGAAAGTGTAGGTATGGTTCAGCTGTGTTTGGTAATTTAAATAGCGTTTCGCTGGTGGGCCGATGACGGCCCAACATTGAATGTTGTCTGGGTAGTTTTCTGATTGTCCAGGTGCTCTGGACCAGTATTTTTAAAGAAACATATAGCATTTTGATTTTCCAGATGGGGGGGTCGGGACCCCCAGATACCCTCTTTTCTGGATCCGCACATGTCCAGTATAAAAGACCAAGTTTCAAGCCTTGAATGGACCAGGTTCACACGCTGGTCGTTAATGAGAAAATAACATATTATTATGAATTGACTCGTTTTATTATCAGCATTTTACATTCGTCTCTATGGTTAAATCCATTTAATATATTTATTAAAAAAACCAACATGTTGCACACTCATTTAGCAACCACTGAGAGAACAACTTTTCATTGAAAAAACTTTTAAAATAAATGTTTTCAAAGTTAACTGTAAACGAAAGTGATTTCTAGCATTCTTATTTGAGTCGTGTTGCGAGAAAGCCGGATTTTGGTGCATGAAGGCACAAGGTCAACCTGCGAATATGCACTGTCTTGTCAGCGCCTTTGCTATTCACCCTAGCTAAACTTGCTGCACTGATTCTTAACCCATTTTTGCTGAATGGATTTCCCCATCTTTATCAATTAGCCAAGTTCATTTCCAAGTTTAGGGTGGTCGGGTGGTATTTTTTCATTTTTATTCATTTGTAATAGAACACTATGTAAGCAAACATTGGAGACCCTGATCAGACGCCGCATTATGTGGCGTCTGGTCTGGGTCTGCTAAAGTCTGTCCCATAAAAAGGACGCTAGGGTTATTTGGTTGACTGAGCGCAAACCCCATACTGATTTTCTTGCAACAAAAAAATGTGACTACAAAATGTGCTAGTGGGCGGCGTATTGTAAAGTTTCATTGATTAAAAATATCTTTCAAGGAAATGTGGCACATGTTTGTGTATACATGTAAATGTGTTACATCTTTCAACATTGGAAATCGGTGTTGCTGCAAGTGCACTTTGTTGGACAACATTTTTATTCGATTTGGCACCAAGCTCTATAGACAAGTAGTTGGGGTTCCTATGGGCACAAATTGTGCTCCCTTGGTTGCAGATTTATTCCTGTTTTGTTATGAGAGGGACTTTATGATGTCTCTTTCTGATGATAAGCAGGCTGATGTTATTGATGCGTTTAACACTACTTCCAGATATTTGGACGATATTTTAAATATTAATAATGTTTATTTTGACAATATGGTAAGTCATATATACCCTTCAGAGCTCCAACTAAATAAAGCCAATGCCTCTGATACCAAAGCCGCAATTTTAGACTTGCATTTGTCAATTTCTAATGATATTGTTTCTACCAAAATTTATGATAAACGTGACGACTTTGATTTTGAAATTGTCAATTTCCCATTTTTAGATGGTGATGTTCCTAGTTCTACATCCTATGGAGTCTATATCTCTCAACTCATTCGTTTTGCTAGAGCATCTAGCTTTGTTGCTGAATTCAACACTCGCAATAAATTGTTAACTCAGAAACTTCTCAAACAAGGCTATCGGAAACATAAACTTCGAGAAACTTTTTTCGAAATTTTATAGATGATACTTTGATTTGATTTCTAAATTCCAAGTTGGACTTAAATCTCTCTTGCGCCAAGGACTTTCAGAACCTGATTTCTATGGTGACTTGGTGTATAAATTGAAGAAGATCGTTGGTTCTAATAATTTTCAGCGCAGTTAATTAAAATAATTTCCCATTATAGAAAGATTGGCTATAACATGAATGTATTGCAACAGACTGCATGCTTGGTAGTCAACCCAATCACAGTTGGCAACTTTGCTTTCCTCTTAAATTGCACGCCGGTTGGTCGGACTTCAGACTCTATGATGGTTCCTACTTAAAGACTTATCTATTGATGAGATGGTAGGGGCCTGATGTTTTGGCTGTTTGTCGGGCCCACCGGGGTTTACCTGTTGGATTTCTTTTGCTCCGGTATTCAGTTTTATTTACTGTTGAGTCCTTATCTTTGCTTTATCTCCTTGTTATATCTTGATTTATATGTTTAAGGAGGTGATGCATTGATAAGTTAGGGGTCTTTAATGCAAATCAAATATCTATGTGTCTTGATCCACATCTGAATTAAGGGTGAGGTTGGCGCCGTTAAACCGGTTTAAGCCCTCCAGTAAAATATTTTACTGACCGTTCGAAGGCGGTACTTCTTTTGTGGATCTTTTATGTTTTTGTTCTGTCTTGTGTTTGCTATGTCTTTGTGCGCGTCTATTTATATGTACTTTGTGGTCACCTGCTTGGAAAGGGCTGACCTCTTGGCTCTCATTTGTGGTGTCTGCTGTGAGTTTGTCACTTTCCCATTGGTATCCTGGGTCAGGTGTGGTACTTGATTGTATCGATTCCTGATCTTTGCACCCTTACTTACTTTTATAAATGTCACATTATTGTGCAGTGGTTTTCTTGTCTGGATGCTCCCAGAGTGGTCTAGGTGCACACCTTCAATTTTGACTCCAACTGGTGAACAAATATAGTTGTGAACCTGCGGTTACGACCCTATAGTTGTGAACCTGCGTTTACGATCCACCATCAAATATGGCAGCACGGCAGCCATCTTAAAAATTGCTGATTCCTCTTTACTTTTCATTGTTACATCATTTCATCGCATCTCCTTAGAGACCATCGGTCAGATCTTTTTCTAAAAATATTGCATATTAAACTAACGGAAATGAAGAGCAGGTCAACGTTCAACAAGAAAGCCTTTACATTCAACCTTTGGGTGGGAACAGGGACCTAAAAGAACTTTTTTCAGAAAAAAGTCATGTTGTGGAGGAAAAGTACAAAAAGCCCTACCACAGAGCTCTGACCCTAAAAAGGGAACAAGGGTCAAAAAATAAAATTTTCTTAAATATGTTCATGTTGTGAAATATGAAAAATATAATTGACACCAAAACATGCTCTGACAGACACTCCTGATTCTTAGTGTTGGGCCAGGGGCCTGAAGCTTACGTATTTTGTTCTGCGATTGAAAAGTAGATCAATTTGCAAACACAAAATAGGCCCTTACACATGTCACTGACCACTTACAAGGGCCATTTTCATTTTCGTAGAATCGGGCTGTATCTCTACAAATATGGAATTTACGGTACCATAACTACATATATTTTGAAAGGTCTAGCTCCTGTGTATCACTTGATATAAATTTTACATCATAAGCGCTTAGTACGGTCAAGATATATAGCTTTGAATAGGGCGTAAAAAGGACACTAGCCGAAATCCGTGTCATTTTAACCACGCAGCCATTAGGAAATTAGACGCTGTTAAGTTCCATTTGCTATGGTGATTTAAGCATTTTCAAGCCGTTTTTTTCTTTGCACCATCGAAATTAATTATTTAAACGCTAATCGTAGACAAGTGCAGCAAAACTATATGCATGTTGTTTGCTCTTCTATAATATTTTTAAAACACCCATCAATATACCAAAATAACCACAGTCAAGTGCTAGTTATTATATCTGTTAAAATTACGATTGTGAACAAATTTTAAAATTTCTTCTGGTTTTGCATAGCACATAATATACGTAATCATTCATCAGCAATTATATTGTTGTATCGATTTAAGCGTGTAACTGGCAACTTTCGGTACTGGCATACCCCCATGCTATAAAAACGGGTGGGGTAAATCAACCACGTGAAGAAAACAAAATAACAAATGGATCTGCATCATTTTCTTAATGCAGTTAAGAGGCACAAAACAGTTTTAATGTATTTTCTAAATATAGTAACGCTCCATGACGTCATTTATATACAAAAAATATTTTAGCATCCCATAGGCTATTTATTTTGCAGTTCATTTCTAATAAAACAAAAGAATTAACCTTGTTTTGGGATGAAAGTTACCATAACACTTCCATCTACCATATAAACAAGAAAAATTATAATACTACTTTACAGCTTACATATTAAGTAAGCCACATTCAAAAGCCAGTATCCAACTTCCACTTGCGTCAACTTTTTACAATAAAAGCTTATAAGCCTACTGTTCAATTTGCTGAGGTTCCAAACAAATCTGTCATATCCAATAATTGCTGCGCATTTGCTATAATGTTATATAATATTGTAGCACATGGTGTTCTTGATCTGCAGCCATATTTTCAGAAGCTGTGTATTGCTATGGACCCATTTTCATGCAATTGTTTCTAAAGTTCTGTCAGAGACTATATCCATAAATGTCATATTTCTACCATATTTCCAGTGTGCAATATATAGGTATGTCTTTGCCTCTTAGAAGTCATTAAAGTAATGCATTTTGAAATAATTTTAGGTTGCATGTATCGATAAAAGCTCAATCTTTCCAAATATATGCATGATGTACGCATTTACTTTCACCGTTTGCATTAAATCTACCTTTCTACGAACATAAAAAACGTCCCTCGTAGAAGGGACCATGGGTAAAACGTTATCTTTCTAGGAATATAGATCATGTTGCATATCAAATTGGAGGATATGAAGTGTTGATCATCATACAAGCTTCTCTCTCTCTCTGTGTCTTAATCAAATGGTAGATTTACCTCTCTTTTGACAATTTGGTTTCTGATTGTATGACAATGGGACAGGTGTAGCTAGATGTAAACAATAAAGTTTTCTCTGCATGCAACTTGGTGTAGTTGAAGGTGAATGGGTGGTAAGCGTAAACTGAAAAAATTGCCTAAACAAAACTATTTTTATTTTAGAGGATTATCTGGATCAGTGCCCCAAGATTATAAAACTTTTTCATACTCAACTCAACAAAGCATGAAATTTTAACTGCTCATCAAAACTAAACTGCTACAAAGTAACGACTTTTCTGTCTTTTGTCGCAGGGTCATTTTATGCGTATCCTGCACAAAATGTTCTTTCCTTTATTCTTCTGTTTGTTGTATAGGGATGAGAAACTCACATTCCTCGCCACATCAGTTTATATTACGATTATTTTATAGCATTAAGGATAGTATCATATATATTTTAAGGTGTGCTGAGAGGTCAAATAAATGTAGACTGAACCTAAATCGATGTAGTTGTAATTCTTTAGCCCTCGTACCCACTCTAAAAAAACGTGTGTACACAATGGTTCCTGGTCCGATGAATAGTATCATATAGAAACAACCCATGACAAATGGCGCCCAAGGAAAGTCTTGGCAGCACAACGATGGGTACCAGTCTATCGTCTTTGTGATGTATCTTCGTTGTGACGTCACCTGTGAGTATTTGCAGACTTGTACAGATGTAAATACATGACCTTCACGATAATGTAAGGCTATATTCTGTGAATTCTTGGACCTCTAGCGGAATTTTGGTATGTGACAATTATTCATTAAGTCCTCTATTGAATCACGCCATCTTTTCAACCTGACATTGGTGATTTTCTACAACAGTTCAACAACTTTGAATCATGTGTTGCGACTAGCATATTCCCATGTGATTGACCCACATTTAAACTGAAAGTGAAAGTAAAGCAAATAAGTTCAGCTTTTAGTGACATTCGCGGAAATGAATAACTTATCAGTGAAACTTACTTTCTTTCCAACATATTTTTGTGCAATTTCATGGTCTGTGTTGTTGTTGTCGGTGGTGGTGTTTGTTTATTTTTGGTGTTGAAGTGAACCATCCTGATCAAGATTGAGTGACAGTGCCAGTGATTTACTATTCCATCAACAATAATTGTCAGATCATTCCTTTTGAGTTTTGTTTGTGTTCAGCACATACAATTTACATTTACATACATATAACTGCCTTTTGATTAAGCTGGTTTAGCTGGTACCAGCATAGATTGTTCCCCTTGTGTTATTTATACCTTTCTGCAGGGGCTGCCTTGTTTGAGTCAAACCATGTTCAATGACCATGGATACTGAAATTGGCTTTTACGGTTTATGGTTTTAACATCATATTAGCTTTAGTCACTATGTACACTCTGAGCTGGTGCGCAACATATACACTGAGCACAGTGGCTCAGTTGGTATTTTTTATCTATTGCCAATATATTTGTGCGCTCATAGATAAAGGGTTGGACATTACCACCATGAGTGATACATGTATTAATTCAATGGACCCAATGCCTGGGCTGAGAAGCATGTCGGATTTTAAATGAAATATTACAGGAGCTAGTGGCTCATCAATACCTTATATAGGATATTTTGAAGCAGAGGTCTGTTTGCCTATAATTGATCATGAACCTGAATTCGTGTCAATTTTTGTTGTGCCAACGACGAAGTTCTCTAGCCAGGTGCCTGTTATTGTTGGCACTAACATTATTGGTGGGTTGAGTGAGATTGCTCATGGGACAGACTTGTCTTTAGCTTGGAGCACTGCATTTGCAGTTTTTTCCTGTAACAAAAGGGAGTTTGTCAAGTGCACAAGCAAAAAGCTCATAGTGGTAAACCCTAGTGAAAGTAAAACTATTACTGGTATGGTTAGGGACACATCTCATTATGAGAATGATGTCACTGAGAATAGTTTAATATCTGGCCTCGTGTTGTTGCTGTAAAAGCAAATAGTAAGACAGCAAGAGAACTAGATAGGGTCTGCAATATCTCAGCTCGGCCTATTACAATAAAGCCCAGACCTCAAGTGTGTAGCCTACAAGAGGTCAATGTTATTAAAACCATGGACCTGTCCCATCTTGTGACAGTGTATCTGTGGATTCTTCCTCAAAGTCTGGACTTAGGTATTAACTTACCTAGGAAAAAATTTGTCTCAGGGTTAAATGCATAAGGGCAAAGATCTGTTGGGTAGTTGGAAACATATATTTTCAGCTGGTCCTACAGATCTTGGGTTTACTGATCTCATTGAACATGAAATAAAAAAATTTGATGAGACACTATTTAACGAACCCTACAGACGAGTACCGCCTGCATTATTTGAGGAGGTCCATGAACATCTAAGGAAATGTTAGATGTTGGGGCTATCAGGGGGTCTGAAAGTCTTTTTTCGTCTAATGTGGTTCTGGGCCGCAAGAAAGATGGTTCCCTTGGATTCTGTATTGAATTCTGTAAGTTGAATGGCAGAATTGTAAGCGGTGCATATTCCTACCAAGAATAGAAGAGACCATTGATGCACTGTCCGGGTCCAAATTTTTTCCAAATTGGACTGAAGATCTGGCTATTAGCAAGGTGGATCAAAGTAGCAGACAAGCATAAGTCCGCATTATCTGTGGCTCCCCTAGGCTTCTTTGAATGTAATTGAATGGCATTTGGCTTGTGCTCGCTCTTCCAGAGACAGTTTCAATATCTAGGTCATATTGTCAGTGATAGGGGTGTGCAGACTGGTCCCAGTAAAATCACTGTATTGAAAGAGTGGCACGCCTTCCGATTTGAAGGAATTTTGTAGTTTTGAAGGTTTTGCTGGATGTTATAGACGCTTTGTGTTCAATTATACCAGCTGAGTGAAGCCCCTCAATGCTCTGCTTGTAGGCCATCCTACAAGCAAGAAAAAATAAAAAAGAAGGCGACCACTCCGTGGACTTGGTGTCATGAGCAGCAAACTGCATTTGAATGCATTATTGAAAAAGCTGTCATCTCCACCTGTGTTAGCAATTGCAGAGTATACCAAACCCTTTGTACTTAACATAGATGCAAGTGGTGTCACTTTCCCATTGGTATCCTGGGTCAGGTGTGGTACTTGATTGTATCAATTCCTGATCTTTGCACCCTTACTTACTTTGTGCAATGCCTCTGCCTCCTTTAAAAGTAAGTAAGGGTTCAAAGATCGGGAATCAATACAATAAAGTACCACACATGACCCAGAATACCAATGGGAAAGTGACAAACTCACAGTTAGACACCACAAACGAGAGCCAAAATGTCAGCCCTTTCCCAGCAGGTGACCGCAAAGCACAAATAAACAGACACGCACAAAGGCATAGCAAACACAAGACAGAAAAAAAATAAATGATCCACAAAAGAATTACTGCCTTGGAACAGTCGGTAAAAATATTTTACTGGAGGGTAAATATGTCGTGTATGTTGTGCTTAACATAGATGCAAGTGGTGATGGTCTGGATGCTGTTCTGTACCAAGAACAAGATGGTAAAGAACACGTCATAACATACGCCAGGCGAGGTTTACATTCCAATGTATGCAACTATCCTGCACATCAACTTGAGTTTTTGGCCTTAAAGTGGACTAAAGAGAACAAGATGGTAAAGAACACGTCATAACATACGCCAGGCGAGGTTTACATTCCAATGTATGCACATCAACTTGAGTTTTTGGCCTTAAAGTGGACTGTTTGTGCCAAATTAATGATTAACGGTATGGCAGCAAAATCACAGTAAGGACTGATAACAACCCCTTGACATTTCCTTACTGCTGCAAAGCTGGATGCTACAGGTCATCGTTGGCTTGCTGCACTGTCAGGCGACTACTTTTCTTTGGTCTATAGAGCTTGAATGAAAAAACGAGATGCTGAAGTTCTCAGTCGTGTACCTGGACATTAGCCCACTAAGCGTCAGATAGCTCTTGAGCAACCTGCATGTCAAAAAGTCCTAAAAGACTAGGATAATTTGTTTCTTAAAGATATTATTCTTCATCATAAACATTCTCTCAGTGGCACTGAAATCAACCAGCTTCTTTGACCAGAAGTTTACCTTACTATAGCTCTAGTGGGTCTCCATGATGAAGCCATCAGTCAGGGGAGAGATGACACTATGTCGTTGGTAAAGTCTAGATTTTACTGGCCTGATATGGGGGGTGACATTTAGAAATACGTTAGATATTGTCCTAGGTGCATCAGGAGAAAGGGTCAGGGAAAGACAGCAGCCAAACTAGTACTTGTTGACTAATAATATCTTAGGGACCTTGTCTGTATGGATTTTTGTGGATTGAGATGTCCGCTGGTGGCTATGAGCACATATTGGTCATCCCGAATCACTTTACCAGATATGCTCAGGCTATCCAAACCAGGAACCAATCAGCGAAGACCACTGACAGAAGACGACACTGACAGAACCTTATTTGATAGTTTCACTGGTATCACTGAGAGAATGTTTATGATGAAGAATAATATCTTTAAGAAACAAGGGTATCACTGACAGGAGTGATAAATACAGTGTACTGATGTTAAGTATAGAAGTGTGAACATATCATGCAGTGGCCAATGGTCATGGGAAATGTTTGAGGTACCACTGACTGGTGGCATGAACATATCGTGCTGATATTAGGTATAGGAACAGCAACAAAATCAATTAACAAGTCTATCTATCATTGGCAGGAGATATTGAACATATCATGCTTGCATTGGAGGTACCACTGGCTGGAGAGATGAACATGCTGTGTTGATGTTCAATAGTGGGAGTACCATTTGCAGGGGATATTGAAAACAAAATGCAGTGGCCAGCGAAAAGAGTAAAGGTACCACTTGCTGGAGGGATGATCATGTTGTGCTAATGTTAGGTATAGAAGTGTGAGTACCGTTGGCAGGGGATATTGAACATATCATGCAGTTGTCAGGGAAATGAGTGGAGAGATGGACACGTTGTCCTGATCTTAGGTATAAAAGATTAAGCCAGTGAACTGTATTTAAGCCCAACTCCCTCCCTATTGTCTTAGACTGTGGCCATTCTAAAGCAGTGGTTATGTTGCTGTTGATTGCTCCCCATTGTTTATTTATGTGTTTGTCCCTTGATTTGTAATCCAGTTTCAAACTCAAAATAAAGCGCAATGATTGCGCTTTATTTTGAGCTTGAGAATGAATTAAAGTTTTATAACCTTGAGGCCAGTACTTAATGTTATTTCTAGTTTTGCAATTATCTTGCTGAGGAAGAGACCTTGCTTCTTTACTGTCGTTATGTTCTTGCAGTCGTGTGGCTACTGGTGTTATATATCTCTTCCTCGCTGTACTGTGGGTTATTGTGGCATTTCCTGGTGTATTTCAGTAGATGATTAAATGATTGCCTCTCAAGAGAGGGGTCCATGGTTCAAAAACAGATTGACATCCATTTGTTTTATCATTTTCTTTGATATCTTAATGTTTCTCCCAGGCCCAAAGTCATCCATTTTGTGGTAATTATGCAGTTCACGTTCTCTAAAATACTGTAGACTAAAGTGGGTCGTAGTTGGCCATCCAGAGCGTGAAAAAAAAAATCTGTTGGCATTTTTGAGTACATTTTGGCATACATGCTCAAAGTGTATCTAGATGTGTTTTAAGAAGGATAGGGGTGGATGCCAAGTCTGGAAATGCCCCAAAGTCCCAGAATTAGGTCAAAGGTCAACTGAGTGCAAATTCTTGTAAGTACGTCAGATTTTAGCGTTTTTATCAATTAGCTATCCAAAATTATGATTCAAAGTAACGCAAAATCTCTTAAGGATAATACAGCCATGCTATATAAACAAACAACATCATCAAGGCATGATGTGTGTTTGGATCAAAGGTCATTTAAGTGCAAAATCGGTGAAAATTTTAGCAATATTTTATTGATATAGGGGCAAAATTCTAATTTTAAGTTCCCTTCGATCCTAATGGAAGATTTTGTTATTGCTATCCTGCTGGGTGTGTGTCTATCATGTTTGGAAAGCAATGTTTACCAAGTTTACCGCTGTCAAATATTCATAATAGGCATGTATAGTACGTTACTTTATAAAATCAATTAAAATGTATACAACTAAAAATAACCATTTCATTTTAAAGAAATAAATATTTTTGCTTAATGCTTTGTATGAATACGTCATTTTATGCAATTATCTATCCTTTTATACATAGGATGTGTTTTAGTTGTTACTTAAGTTACATTTTACCATCTGAAATTGAGTCATTTTCTCAAGGTATATGTTCCTAGCTACAGCTTTCATGAGGACTTGGTAATGATCTTATGCTTATAGGACTAAAGTATATTTCTTTTCTCATTTCACACATTTGTTGTGTTTTTCCCATCAATGAGTAATTGTAACACACTTTTACAAGGCTACTACCTGCTAATTGCATAAACTAAGAATAGCTAGACCTAGCCTCCTTTCATAAAAAATCAGGCGTGTTGAAACTATGATATAATATGGTAAATACCATATACTGGAAGGAATAAATCCTCACATTGGTCTTCACATCGGCCTGTTAGCAGATGGTAATATACATAACATAAGCATATACACAGGTACATTTCTAATAATGACCATCCAGTGAAACATTTTTAACTTTTTGTGGGGTATATCACGGAAATAGTCCTTACATTAAGGGTACTCTTCCATATAACTTTAAACATTTAATTGTAGGGTTGTCCTTTCATTTGCACATATTAATGAAATTATGTGGATTCAAAAGCAGCATTTCTTTGAAATCAGGCTGCTTGTGTATACGTATTCCTGCATATATAGAAGCAGTATAGATATGATATTAAAGGCAACATCTAATTCTAAGATGCCATTAAATATATATCTATGTCTTTCACAGAGCAATTTTTTATACATTGTATTGTTTCAGTGTCGATAAATTCAATTCTAAGTATCATTTTAAACATATTTTGCTTATTATGTTTTGCTATGATGATAGAGATCAAATGCTATGAGGTAATTGACATGTGTTTCTTTATGTTATTCTTTTTAACTGTAAAATGCCAATGCAAGTTTTGTTCCAAATTAAATTTCCCCAAAACAGATGCCTGGTGACTTCTTAGGAACACAGGCATTCACCATATTGGAGCACCAGATGATTTGATTGTGTTCATAGTTTCCATCAGTTTGGGGTCATTTCTTAGTATTTAGAGTAAATGTGTCCTGAAATGGTTATCTTATATGTACATTTATTAGCATAAACTTTTGGTTTAACATCTCTGATTTGCTTGATGTATATAAGATCCTAAGGTAGTTAACTATCTGTTTACCATGACAATTTGCTAAGACAGGGATTGACTGCATATAGGGTAGGTGACTAACATTAATGTATACATCTACTGTTCGTAGATACAAGTGAAATATATCAGATAGGATAGCACTTGTAACTTGTAACATACTCGAAATGTATAGTTTTAATATAACATTACTCTTGAAATAAAACTGAACTACTTTCCTTTCACCATATACAAGACAGTCCTCAAACAGTGTTAGTCTTCACAAATATCTACAAGGATATAGGTACAAGAGTGAGCAAGTTTATGCTTGAAATGCTTTCTGCAAGCTGTTGTCAGCAATGTTGTTCACATTTTCGATGGTTTTGCCTATATATTTAAGACTATCACAACAAGCCTAATTTAGTAAACCTTTTAAAACCAACAAACAGACCATAACTCACTATTCATATGACATATATAAAACATGTACTAGGGTTACAAAGAGCTCAACAAAAAGAAATACTGCATAAACAAAACTAAAAACAACCTATCTTGTGAATAAGAAAAGCAGAGAAATCACTACTTTTTCAACATTCAGTTTAATCTGTGAGTTTCAGAGACGCAAACCATACTAGTGAATTTTGGGAGTCATGTTTTTTCTTGTTTTATGCTTAAGAATAAAGCAGTTAACTGATCTTTAAAATAAACTATCACTAACTTTCGAATGATTTGTTGTTTATGTTACCATGAAATATGTTCAGATGTTTTACAAGACTGCTACATGGCTCAGGTAACCTTACCTCAACCAACCTTAGTCTAAGATAATTAACAAGCAGAATAGTTTATATCAGAGTTGCTGCAGAATATAATAAGATAATCAACATTACAATATGATATGAAATCTAGTTCAACAAAACATAGAAGATTTTAATGGGGATAGATGATACATTCATTTTATAACGTAATTGTCAACAGTGAAAAGTGAAAACTAAAAAAAATTCAGCATACAAGGAAAATCTTTAATACTAGATCTATGTATCATCCTATATTTGGACATAAACCATGCTGGTTCTGTACGACGATGTTATTTTTGCAATCTTCAAAAACCTATACCTGCTATAGAAGACACTCAGCACTGCCCCTGCCTTAAATCCTGCCTTGCCACTAGATGTATGAAATATTGCTAAGCTATTTTAAGTAAATTATTGATTTTAAGTCAATATTTAAATCATGATGTAGATTGCATGTGTATCGTTATGTACCGTTGGAAGAAATCTGAAAACTGCAATATGAATGTAAAAGAACAAAGCAAATTGCAAAAAGTAATTGAGTAAGACCATGAAATGCCCCATTTACATATTGCAGACCAACCCATAGCACTCTTTTAAATTAAGTCTTATATAGAATAAAATGTGTGTAGTATATGTAAGCGAATTGTGGAGAGCAGACCCAAATTTTATATAAGCAACAATTTACTACCTTTATCTATTTATGTAAGGCATCTTTTGTTACCTACGTTACCTCATTCATATATGTGCAGCAATTTAAGATCCATTATTGTTAAGATAGTTATAATTTGATTTCATTATGAAATATATTTTGCCAATTCCAATGCAATGTAAATGATAGAAAAATGAATCTGTAAGCAGCTATGCGTTACATGCTGGAGCCAGTACAAATTGCATACTAATAAGCATATTTAAATATTTACTTGATTTCTCTTCATTGCAAGTTAAAAGTTATGGACAACTTCAAATATATAAAAATGAACATTTTCAAATAGAAAATAGTTCCATATCATGTATATTTAATGTCATGCATCATGGTTTATTCTAATATATGTAATTTGTAAAGTCATTATCAGCAATTTAGTATAAAATGTAACATACGTATCGCTGACGAGCAGAAATACATATCACATATGTATGCAATTGATTTTTATGTCTAGTTTAGACATTTGATGCTTAAACTGTTTCACTAATACTATTAAAATAAATCAACATTAGCCTTGTACTGTGTGTACTGTTATTTTCAATGCCAGTAGGGTAACGTTGATTACAGGTGATTTATAGAAAATGACCACAGAAAAGTTATTAAACTATGGGTTTCTAAGGCCCCAAGACATGTCCCAAACTGAAAATAGTTTTACTTTCTGAGAGATGCAGCAAACTCTCAAAGTAGCCGATATATCTCAGTTTAGTCCAATTGAGGGAGAATTTCCGTCAGGATTGAACAAAACTTACGATGTTTGTCTTTGTAAAATCCATATAAGAATGCTTCCAAAGGGGTTCTTTTTATGATAAACATTTCAATTTAAGCCTTCTGAAAGACCTCTACTCTTTTTAGAGTTTAAAAAGCATCTTGTTGCTCGACAAGAGAAAAAAAGAAACACAATTTGTAAAAGTGCTCCTATTATTGCACTTGATGACCTTTGACCCCATTTTAAAGTCGACATATGAACATTTAGTTATAAAAAACATTTTCTCAATGTTTTTCAGACTTATAACTATAAGCATACAAAATTTGGCTTGAAATGAAATATGTTTACATATTAAAAGATAAAGTTGTTTTACAGTAGTACATATTTTCTCATTTTTGCACTCAATGACCTTTGACCTGATTTCTGGCCTTCATATGCAAATTCAGACTTGACATCCACCCGTATGGCTTTTTACACATGCTAAATATTATGTTAAAAGAGTTCTAACAAATGTACTCAAAAATGCCAACAAAACCAAAAATATGCATCTTTTTTCGATTCGGATTGCCAAATATCGTGCAATTTAGCACTACTTTATAATAACATTTATTGGATTAACCCATAACGCGCCATCTATGATTTGCAGACGAGAATTTCAAATTTTGCTGTTTTTTTTCAAAAAAATTAAATAAGGCATAATATTTCAGGAGAATGATCTGACAAAACTTAGGAAAGATGTCGCAAAATGTGTCGTCTGGTGCATTTTTAAATGGTGCTTTAAGGGTTAAAGATTGACTAGTTCCTTTGATGGAAATCTTTATTGTTGAGTGCATTAGATACCTCATAAGTTTAATGAGATTTTGTAATAAATTAACTATGTGTCATTAGCCCGTTGACTTTGAAGCAAACGGGTAGAACAGTGCAAATGTCAACTACAAAATTAAATATAATTTACTGAATGGAAACTACTGAGTGGCATTACTATGAAAAGAAGTCTGATATTGGCGCACATTAGAACATCACTAGAAAATTAAATTGACTCCGTACAATATTTTCTCTCTCCCACATATTAACCAGTTTATTGACAATGCCATATTTAGCATACAAACTAAATTTTTGAGCAAGCACAATATGATTTATAACCTATCTATTGGCATGCAGCGAATGCTCAAGTGAGCCTTGGAATCCAGACAGTCTCCCCGTATAAGTTACAGACAAACTTTAAATAGAGAAAATAAACACATCAAAGGATATGGCACTGCAAAAAATGCTTAAAGCGGATTTTGCTGATGTTATGCATTACTATGTCTGACACTGATGACCATAGAAAAACTTGGTGGAATTCTTTCTACTAGTAGTTAAGGGGTTGCGCTGCCAGTCATACTTTGATGCCAAATAATTCAACACAGCAACAGCGAAACTTGTCGCAAATCAGAGAAGTGCAGCATATGACAACATGCAGATTAACCCTTAAAGCACCAAGAAAAAAATGCATCTGAAAATGTCGTCTGCTGAAGTCGTCTGTTGTAAATGACTTATTTTATGGATCATCATCAATTCGCAATATTCGCTTTAACTGTAATTCTTTGTTGATTCGTATATCTATCAGTTTCAGTAATTGTTAATAGCACGAAACCTTTTAACTGATCATTGCAGTTTCAGCCTTTATCATGCTGAGATCAATTTTATCCTAAAATATGTAGATCCGTTACATTCCACCAGGAGAAACACTGTATCCCATTTAACTTGTGAGCCCATGGTATTTACTGGATTTGTCAGATAAAAGCATTGGAAATAAAAGACGGACACATGACATATATATACTATTATACTGGTCTCGACGCGAGAAAACCTGTCTTCAGGGGTTTGCGAACAACTAAGGCGCAGACCAGCCTGTGCAACCGGGCAGACTGATCAGCGCTGTTCAATTTCCTAGCTAGCCCCTGTAGCTGGGGAGACTGGTTTGAGTCTCGCTTTGTCGGAAACCCTAATTAAATAGCTTACCATAACATATCAGCGATATTAATTCTGATAAGTATGTGTAAGCGCGCTTGCTGGTTAGAGCGGTGTGATATGCACTTAGAGTCATATCAACATGTATGAACAGCGAGTATATACATGTAAGACAAACGGAACCATTGCGCTGTCAGATTGGCACAAGTTTTTGTGACAAAGTACAGTGAGTTAACTAAAGCAATAGTCTCTCCCTTAGGTATTCATAAATCAGAAAGCAATAATACATTCATTTCGTGACAATTACAAATCATTACACTTAAATAATTTTGCCAAGGTAGCTGGGCCCAACAATGTAACATTTTTTTCCTATTTACGTTCAGATATTGAGATCAGGGCTATGTTAAAGGGATAATCCGTCCGTAATATACAATGACTATGCGTGTGTATTATAATATACACTCAGTGAGTTCCTAAATCAGCTTACAAGAAATTGACAAAAAATATGGTCTGAAACTATGGTATTTTCTAGCCAATTAAGACATTTTCACAGATGATAATTGCCCTGGATAAATATACAGGGTATATGTTTACGTCATCATCAAATTGTATGAGGTCATCATTTTTTGCTATGGAGATATTGTGTATCACAAACATTGGCTCCATTTCTTCAAAAAGATAGCAGGTGTTGAAAAATTGCTGTAAAAAAGTCAGATTGTATAATTTTTTATTGAAAATTTCAAGAAATATTTGAAATGTACTGGAAAACATTCTGTTAAAGTTCAAATTAGTATAGACACTGAAAATATACTCAGAAAAACAATTGAAGGATATTTGGATTCAGTCCCATCTCTAACATTCAATACAATAGAAACTTTACTAATTATGCATGCATTTCATAGTTCCAGACATCTGCAATCAAAATGAATGCTTTATTGTCGTCACGCTTCAATGGTTTTAGTACAGGACAATTCCAAATGGTTCAACCCTCTATACTGAAAAATCACAAACGTCTAAAAATGATTGAAACCCATTTTTATCGTTTATATTCCATAATGACTGGCTCCAAAATCATCCATGGTTCTCCTTCTAAAAATGGCACCTAATATTGAAGCTGTTGTCAGTGTTTTACTGCAAATTTGTGGTCAAATTTGCTGGGGTATGCCAAATCTGTGTATTTTTATTGAAGAAGTTGTCCCATTATTAGGGGCAATGACTGATAAATTGGTGTTATCTTTTGTCCGTGGTCGAAATTAGAACATAAGCAATGACCTGGTAAAGGTTGCAGCAAAAATTTAGAGCGCTAAATTTTTTGCTTGTGAACTTTGGGTAGAGAGGGTCGGTACATTTGATGCAGTACTATATCGTAACCAATGATCCGTGAATTTTAATTTCCATTTTTAGTGAATTGCATAGTGATAATTCTATCGATGACAAAAATAATTGGTTCGAAAATTATTATCTCAAATGTTATAAAGTCAAAAGAATTTTAATATCCTTCAATTGTTTTTCTGAGTATAAATAATGCAGAGCAGAGAACTGGACGGAAAATAATGCCATGAAAATTATCCGACGGCAGTATACTTTGGCTTAAAAAACAAACTAAATAAACAAATGCAGGAATATGGGACATATATGTTTTGTGAGGTATTATAATAGTGTTCTTTTTGAAAATAACATTTTTGAACAAGTGTTGATGGATATAAGCTATGGTCGGATCCTAAGAAAATCTGCTAATTTTCACTGCCAGTCTGGATATTGGTGCCACAAGCAGCATAACCAGTGATATAATATTTGTGTAATAATTTTTTTCAGTTGAAAGTACCATTTTGGGTTACATTTTCACAGAACATTCAATTTTTTAAGAAGAACTATCCTATGATTGCGTATGAAAGTTTGGGTACCCCCCTCGTAAAGCAAATTTCGCCAATTGGTTAGGTATCGCTGGGAGCTCTCTTTTCCATTTGAAAGACTGAAACATTTAAAGACTAGTTGCTTCAAACACTCATATATTTACCCTATAAAGACTGATACTTGTTGCGAAGTTATCAAGTGGATTCATTTAATAATTTAGATTTTTGTGCCAGGGTACAAATACCCCACCCACCCCTAATATGACGGTGAATTAATAAGAAGATGTGAACACATCTTGTTCACAGCTCACGATTATGACATATTTGCACCATTATCACCGAAAATAAATAGAAACTAAGAAATATCTATAGTCATGTAAAAACGGAAGAAGTTTAGGACCCACATCAAATTTTCAAACTGTTTCAAAAATCAGGGGTGGTCGAAAAGAATAACACCCACGAACTCTAGGTGATATTATTTTTATAATAATTTAGCATTCTTAAGTTGAAAAATAGCAAATAGTCATATGTTCAAAATTTCAGATAATTTGCATTTCTCGTTTTCAAATTATATCAATTTTAAATGTACTTCATTTTTGCAAATGAAACAACGTTGGCCATTTTGGGAACTCACTTATGGCCACTGAGCGTACATGTACAAAGCGGGTAAATATTTGTATATATTCAAAACCTATATTTTAACACGTGAAATATTAAAAATGTAGCATCTTCTCACCTGTCAAATTGGATGACCTGCTTTCTCCATTGACTTATCTTAGCCGACTCATAAGTTGAATAAAACAATGTGTGGGTTTTCATTTTCTTAACTGGGAAACATTTTGGGAATAAAATTGTCGAGCTTAGCTAAAATAATCATTTTTCCATCTGCAGGGCCGTCATATGTGCAAATCTATTGCGCTTCAAAATTGTATTATATAATACATTTTGTCATGATTATGACATTTATTTCATCTTGTGGAGCGAAAAGATGTATATTTCATGAAATATGCATGTTTCATTTCACCCAATGAAATAAATGTCATATTCACTTTCAGAATTTGAATATATATATGCAAATAAATGTGTTGCTAGAAATGCTAATTTAGTAAAAGGCTGACGCCAAATGTATAATGCCCTTCTCTGTAAAGCCAAAAGGTAGGGCCTTGACATATTTATAATGTAAATGCATCCTTACCCACATATTATAAAGTATCAAAAACGTGTTATTACGATCATTGTAAACAGGATATCTAGAATACTTGCTTTATATTGATAATCCTTATTTTGACAAATGGTAGGTCAGATATATCCCACTATATTTCAGTAAATTAAGGCAAATTCCTTTGATAATGAGGCCCCTTTTTTGGACTTGGACTTGTCCATGACAAATAGCATAGTTTCATCTAAAATTTAGATAAACAGTGCGATTTTAGTTTTGAAGTAGTTAGTGTCCCAGTTCTCTGTAGAGTGTTGCTCGCTTTCCTTGCTGTGGTGTGTGTGTGTGTGTGTTTCGCAGTGCGTTCATTTTGCGGGAGTGTGCTCTAATCTTAGTAGTTTCAGCCATTTATTGACTGCTGGTTATCGATATCGTAAGATTCGTAAAGCACTTTCGAAATTCTACCACAGACACCCAGACTTGATTGGTATATACAATATTGGTTTTAAAAATTCTTCTGCAACACCCATGCTTGGGCCGGTGTTTTGTGGTGATTTAGTTCCTAAATTCAAAAAAATTGTTGAAAAGCCTAACTTTAGTGATCAATTCAAACAGATATTTAAACGATATAAGAAAAAGTTTGGATGTAACATGGATACCAGGCGACAGTGTAGACCAAATGCTATGATTTCCTCTTTAATTGCACGACGTTTATTCAGGTCTCAGACTCAATGACGGCCCTGACGTAAAGTTTTAATCCGCGTGACCCAAAGACGAGCATCAGGCACTTTGTTGGTGCCTGATGCTTGTCTTAGGCTGGACCCACCATGGCTCAATTCGAGGTTTTCTTTAGCTCTGACTATCTGCGAGTCGAGAGTTTTTTTTTCTTTTTTCATCATACTATGTGATTTTGATTAGATAGTTTATCTGTGATGGTAAATTGCATAAGTTAGGAAGCCTCCATGCGAGCTAAACATTTTTGATTGTTTTAACATCAACAGAATCTAGGGTGATTTTTTGTTTGTTTGATGCATAACGACGCATCAACCGTTGTGGGTCATTAGCGTCAGACGGTTTCAAATGAACATGATTTGGATGGAAAAAGTAAAAAATTGCAACCAAAAAATTGAATGATGATGATGATGAGTTTGTATAATGATATGAGTTGCAATACGATCGTTGACAGGAAAGATCATGTACATTATCTGACAGTTTCAAAAAGCTATTCAGACGACTGTACATGTTCTTAAATTGAATAGAATATAACAATAGATTATCTTTGTTATGCTGCAATGATACTATATATACTATGCACAATAAGTATTATAAAAGCAATGTCTTATGTTTCGCATCTTTTTTGTGCTAATCTTTGTGCAATGCCGATCAATTTCATTTGCAATGATGAGAACAGGATCTTAGGCAAATGAAACCACAAAATTTCAGACGCCATCCTTTAAATAGGCATTTGGGGAGAGCAAGAATTGCAGAAGGGGTCAGTAAGCAAAAATCCCATCCGTTGTAAGTAATGCTAATATGATAAGCATGCGAATTTTCGTTTTGTGGTCTTTCATCTTCCTCATGCATCATACGCCTATAAAAACTATTGGTTATGTGACAGATGTGATAGAGATTACAGCTGAAAAAATCAGCTGCCATCAATGACGTCAAAACGTAGTCATCATTTGATTAAACGTCTAATGTTAATTGGCATTTCAATTCAACAGAGTATCAGTTTACAAAGATATCATAGGCTTACAACGTAACTCATCTTATGGGTGATTACAACCTTAAGTTACTGATAGATTGTGCGACGCATTTTCGAGATAACGGTGACGTTAGATTTTATTTTTCGGCTCGTGCACTGTAGTAGTGAAGATGTTTCATTCAACCGTATTTGTCTGAATGTGTTGGAAGGCATCAAGCAGTTTTACTTGTTAATGTGGTTCAAGAAAACCCGACTAGAAGCGATAATGTAAAAGCATTAGTAAAAATTTCAATTGGAAATTGTGAAAACTTTGTCATTTATTTCTCTGAGAAAGTTCAGCAAATGGCAGCATTTGCTATGTTTATATTTTTCTGTTTTGTTTTCAGTGACCAAACAATCGTTTGAAAATGGTTTCGGCTTCCCCCAATGATCAGAAATACCAAAGTGACCCGCTAGCATTAAAATTAAACGTCACGTTAGCACGGCCACTCCGTTTGGTAATTCTGTTATTTTTGATGGAAAATCTTGTCAGATGATGGGCGCTTGTATCTTCATGACAGCAAATGAAACTTGAGATCTGATGTGGATGGACTCACCCATACAAAACAATTGCTAAACTTATTGAGCATAGTAATAGCGCATTTTAGGCTGATACAAATATAAAACAAAACACGATTTTAAAAATATCGATTAGATTTTGTTAAAAAAATTTAATCCTTTTAAAAAGTCATAATACTATCAATATGTAATCTTAAAATAACTGTTTCATGTTATCAACATGGAATCAATTATGTCTCACTTGTGAGAAAACGCCACACTCCAAAAGGAAGTGACGTAAATCGATTTTTTGCCGGTGAAATGCATTTGGGCCCCACGGCGGTATGGGCTACTGTCAGTTCTGGGCGGTGATTCTCAAATTAATGACTCATTGTTTATTTTTGCTCCCATTGTTCGTGGAGGGTCTAAGTTTGGCCCTTCTTTTATGCAGTATTTTATGTCTTTTCTATTTTTGAAATCATCTTAACGGAGAAGAGCGAGCTTTTTGCTTTACTTTAAATGTCTTCTATGTCTTGTGACTTAGTGTTCTGTGGCTCTTCTTCGTGGTGACGTGGGTTGGTTTGCATTTAGTGATTATAGTATTTCCTGATCATACTAACTTTTTTAAAGACATACCCTTCTCTATAAAGCTGAAAAATAATGTAGAAATGTTAAAATTTCGGATTGCATAATTTCTCTCCAAAATTGCATATATTTTCTTCAGAAAATATCAAAATAGCCATCTTACGTTCAATGCGCGTTAGGAACCAAATGCACCTAGCCTACAAAAATCTTTATTTCATGTTTAAGTGGATAAATTCATCTCTGTGAAACGCGTTTCTTTCTTTATTCTATCACATATATTAACATGATTATTTGGCTGTGATGATACACCAATTTATTAAAATGGTTGGTTACAGATTCAGTGCTAAAACTGACATAGATATAGTGCTTAAAATTTTAAACATAAGCTTTTATTTGTGTATGTGTAAAAACTTACATATAGTGCTTTAAACTGACTAAGCTTTTATGTGTGTATGTGTAAACACTTTTAAATCTGACAATTTAATAACCAACTACTGTAGTTTCAAAGATGCATAGTAATGAGGCGACTCTATTTTTCTTATGAAAATGTAAAGCGTGATTATTCACTGCCACACGCATATGCAGTAATCTGTGGTAGGTTCAATATACGAACAGTAAACTGAGACTACCTGCCCAAAATAAAGGTAAACTAGCACGTGTTTGTTTACAACGATTCTCATCTACATCTTTGAATCTGCTACTGTCGTGCCAACCAAGAGTGACAGTGACGAAATATTGTGTTTAAAATTGCTAAAGAAAAAATAATTTGTACACTCCACTTGACCTTATGCGAATCGATAGATCACTTGTGTATTAATCCTATCCTACGGAGTGATCTATCGATTATAACTCCTGATAACTTTGCAAACAAAACATGATGCCGCAGTCACTCTTGCCTGGCAGTATAGTACTATAGTCCTTCCACCTCCCCGTGCTGAGTCGGGTTTATATCGCTAAGTTCGGCTAATACTTAATTCACTTTTAACCTGTTATAACTAATTGTAACGAGTTCCAACTCCCTCAATTACCACTAATTATTTTTAATGAGGTATGAAAAAAATGCAGAAATGATATGCTGAATCGTGAGCAAATGAAGGAAAAGGAAGTGCAGAAAAGATTTACTGCAGTGCACAAATGAGAAGCGCCGCGGTGGGGCTTCTGACAAGGTAAAGTTTAAACCAGCCCGTTCAGCTACAGTGCCTAGTACATGTATGAATATTGAAATTTTGCATGGAGCAAGTTTGACGACTATACTTAACAAAGGCGCTGATCAGACTGCGCGGATGCAACAAAAGTAAGTGACGATGATCTGGAAATATCACAATCACAAACTGCAGATCAAGTCACATTGAGGAAGAACTACAGGACATTTACAGTAACAATTCATCCAAAAGACAATAAAAGCAAAGCAACCAGCTCTCTATTCCTCGTTAAGACGATTGCAAAACTAGAAAGGACATAAAGTAATGCATACCAAAACAAAGACCAACACATAACCCCCACAAACAATGGGAGGTACATTAAACATTAAATCAACAACAACAGAAGCACCGCTTTAGACCGGACAGCAGCCTAAGCCACCGGGGGGGGGGGGGGGGGGGGGGGGGCTTAAATGCATTTTTCCTGGCGGCAAATCTTTACCCTAGATTCTGTTGTTGTTAATCAAGTCAGGGTTTGCCCAATATGCGTTAAATTTGATTGGCCAAAGCCATTTGCAGCTTTGGGATTAACTACGAATTCAGTTATAAATGCTGCAAATGTTTCATATTTTGACCAGCCATTTAATTAACCCATTTATGCCGAATGGATTTACCTACCCTTATCTGCAGGACGAGCCCATATCAAGTTTAATGGCTATTGGGTGGTACTTTTCATACTTTTCCAAATTTTGATAGAACATTCTTTTAGATAACAGTAAAGTACCTGATCATACACCGCATTATGCGGTGTCGGATCTGGGTCTGCACTGTTTGTGCGCTTGTTAACACTGCAGGACTCCATGCGCGGATCCAGAAGTTTTGTCAGAGGGGGTTCAACTCTGACAACGTTTTTTTAGGGGAGAGAGGATCCAAAGACCACTATAAGCGGGCCATCATTGGCCCGCCAGCGAAACGCCATTTAAATGGCGTTTCGCTGGCGTGCCGATGATGGCCTAAGATTGAAGCAGGCTTGGTAGCTTTGAGAATTTCAGGGGATCTGGTCGAGTATTGCTAAGATACCCTACACTTTTGTGATTTTTCAGGGGGGATCCGGACCCCATGCCCCCTCCCCCTCTGGATCCGCGCATAGATTCTAAACAGATTAATACGTTAAACGATATGTAATAGTTTCTGAAGACCACGTGTGTGAACTAAAAAGGAAAGGCAATTCCCTGCTCAAGAAACGTGTACACTTCTATGCTGTCCAAAGAATGCCGTAAGGGCTTTTTGGCATGGGCACTTTAACCATTTAACAATCATGGTATAAATACATCTCCGAGAAATTTCTTCAATTGGAATTTAGATTATTATCACAAAATGGTCTCCATAAAACGTATGTATACGCTCTATTATATATACAATTTGTAATTTGTCTTATATATTCTTTACTATTAGCTTCTGTTCTTTAATTTTAATAGATGCTTTAATGATATTCGTACGTAGATAAAGACAGTTATTTCGTCAGTTTCATGTATAAAAGAAGACAAAACTCTGCTCCGGACCTGCGTCGTCGGTGCACATCTTCAATGTGTGAGTTATCATTATGCAAGGTTTGAATTTAACGGAATGAAATCTGTTTGAATTACAGATTGTACATAAAATAAACAATGTAAGTACTCAAAACTGGTGGTGTAGACGTAATAATTTCTAAGTTCAACAATCTCAAAATATTTTCAAATGTGCACAAACTATAGGGTGAACACATGTTCAATGTGTGAGCAATCATGACGTATAAAGTTTTGTATATGAAGTAATGAATTCTGCTGGAGTCACAGATTACACAAACAAGACACCCCCTAAGCATTTTGGATGGTTGTAAAAAAAAGAAGAAAATATTTATCAAATTTGCACAAAATAGGAGGTGCACATGTTCATTATATGAATATTTAAAATGCAAAGTTTGAATGTTAAGGAATGAAAACTATAGATTACACACTTCAGACAACCTCTTAGCATTTTGCAGAAAAATGTCTGAGTTCAAGACCCCTAAAAATGAAAATGAATTCATGAAATGTATCCAAAATAGGAGGAGCACATCTGTAATGTATAGACAATCACTATGCTAAGTTTGAATATAAAGGAATGAAAACTGTTGGAGTTACAGAATACACAAACAAGACGCACCCAACGCATTTCGAATGGAAACAATGTTTAAGTTCACACCCGTAAAAAATGTATTTTTTTTATCAAATGTGCACAAAATTAGAGGTGCACATCTTCAATGTGTGAACAATCATTGTGCAAACTTTAAATATAAAGGAATGAAAACTATTTGAGTTACAGATTACACAAACCTGACACCCCTACGCATTTCGGATGGAAAAAATGGCTAAGTTCAACACCCATAAAAATGTGAAAATATTTATCTAATGTGCACAAAATAAGAGGTGCACATCTCCAATGTGTGAACAATCATTATGCAAAGTTTGAATAAAAAGGAATGAAAGCTATTTGAGTTACAGATTACACAAACCTGACACCCCCTACGCATTTCGGATGGGGAAAATATCTAAGTTCAACACCCTTAAAAATGAGAAAATATTTATCAAATGTGCACAAAATGGAAGATGCATATTATCAATGTATGAACAATCACTAGGCAAAATTTGAATGTAAAGGAATGAAAACTGTTGGAGGTACAGATTACACAAAATAGGCACCCAAAAGTGTTGCGGACAGACAAACTGACAGACGGACGGATGGAGTGGACCCACTACTAAACCTGCTTTTGCTAAAGCGACGCAGGTAACTAGTACTTATTACTAATGCCTTATATGTATATATATACTAACCTCGTTTCTATGCAACGTCATATCAAACTCCTGATGATCTGTATAACAGTGAAACCGGTAGAGGAATAGAAAATTATGTTTAAAAAATTGTGTAATCGGACTTAATCTTGTTTTATATATATATATATATATATATATATATATATATATATATATATATATATATATATATATATATATATATATATATATATATATATATATATATATATATATATATATATATATATATAGACAGCTATAGTATGTAAATGAAAACAAAGGTCATCAGAAGATGGCTCAGTAATGGTACCTAACACCAGTACGTCATTTTACACCGGTTTATTTGCGTTCTCCGCCCCGAAACTATGTAACACTTTCCCTACACCAGTTAAACAAGCAACATCACTGAATACATTCAAAAGAGAGGTGATTTCACTTAAGTGACTCTAATTTTACATGTTAAATACACTAACTTTTTATCGGATTTTAATGAACAAAATAACGTTTTTATATTCCCATCGGAACACATCTGATATTTTGTGCAGACCCGGGGGTGCGGTCAAAAGATTTTTTTTCTGAAAGCAGTCATGTTGCATATCAAATTAAAGGGAATGGAGAATAGAGCACCACACAAGCACATATTCTGTCCTTACACACACCCTCAATTCCAGGGCTGGGGTCAAAAGGTAAAAAAAAATCTGAGAGTAATCATGATGCATATCAAATTAAAGTAAATGGAGCATAGAGCACCATGCAAGCAGATATTCTGTCCAAACACACAACATCGGCCCCTGGGGTGAAGTCAAAACATATTTTTTTCAGAAAGTAGGCATGTTGCTTATCAAATTATAGGGAATAGAGCATAGAGCACCATGCTAGCACATACGAGGGATGTTCGAAAATAATTACTTATTTCTATCTGGAGACCTCAAAGGACCTCGGACAGTCTCCTATTCAATCTGCCCAAATTTTGTCAGCCTGTTGCTAGGATAATGCATATTTGACAGCTATATTTTAGTGCTTAAATAAAACCCTGACATTTAGTGTACCTAGCAAAATAAAAAATATTTTGGAAATATTGCACGATTATGCCAGGACATTAGGGTTTAGGGAGCGGGGGTATGTTTTGTGACAAAATTTTATTTCACAGAAAGTCAAAGTTTCGCCGGGTATTCGACTAAATACATGGAAATATCATGTTTGGGGCATAATACTTGCGACGAAAGTGATGCTTTTACATAAAATTCAGGTTGAGAAGATTTCATAGCTTCTTCTAAATAAGTAAGATGTCCATAGCTTTTGACAATTACCTGTTGTGTTTGAGTTCAGCCAGTTTGACATGTTCACTCAGGGGTATCATACCTTCAGACTGTATAAGTCAGAGTCTAGATAAGCACAATTTTTGAACTTATAATTATAAATATTTTTTTTAAATCATCAGATCTAACCTATAATTTGGTGTTTAAAAGAACCGTCTCATTGGGGCGGTTCTTTTGAGTACCCACAACATATGTTTTGGTTGAGAAATAAGACACTTAATTACTTAGTATGCAATCATAACAAATGCCCTGATACATGCCATTGTAAATTGATATTTACCTACAGGTTTGTACAAAATAAGTTCCGTATACGTTTTTATAATAAATTGTTTTTGAGCATTTTGGCATCGTCCCCCCCCCCCCGTGACCAATCATGCAGTTTGTATATGATGTGTTAAATGTAAAAGTACAACAGTATGTAAAAGGATTAGTTTGGTCACGGGGGGGAAAGCACTTCAGTAAAACTTTTTCTATTTTCTATATGTTGAATAGCAAAATCAGGGTTTTCAACCCATATTTTTAAATAGGTACTTGTCCAATGAGATAAACAATTTTGCGGATAATTCGAGCGTTGAACCTGCTATCTTTTCGATGGAAAAACTATCGTTATCCATGAAACTTTTTTCTGGCCATTTTTATGGGCAATCCTTCATTAAGACTGTCCGAGGTCCTTTCAAGTTAGCCAAAAATTGCTCATTTCAAGCCATCAAATAACTCCCCATGGCTAGAAATGCAAAATTGTAGGCGATGTAACCACTTCCCAAACGTTACGGTACGCTGATTAGGGCACAGTAATAAGGTACTGATGAATAGCAGATCCAAGTGCCTGTCAGGACTGGTATTTCCGCCCAGCAAGGAATTATTTCAATTTTGGAAACATAAAGAAATCACATAGGGCAAGATCTAGAGAATGCGGGAGGTGAGGCAAAAAAGTTATTTTTTCTTTCTTCAAAAACGCCATAACTATTTGGGAGGTATGAGCAGGGACATTGCCATGTTTAAAACCAGTGACAGGGCGTCGTTTCTGATAATATTTTGTTAGCTTCTCCAGTACTATGTCTTTGTAGTACTTTCCGGTGATGTTTTTTTTCCCTTTTCCGCAGGCACTTTTATTGCGACTCCTTCAACAGAGAAGAAAATCACATAACAAACCTACCTTGCACTTAAAAACCGTTTGGCAACTATTGGGCGTTTGCTGTGTTTAGTGGCCCAGATCTTATCGCTACCTTTCTGAGGTACACAAAACAATAGACACAAGTTTCATCACCTGTGACGACATTGGCAAACTGCTATTTGTCACAAGTTTGAAACATTTGAAGCAGCTTTTTGGCCACTTAAGCCCGTTGTCTGTTTTGCTCATCAGTCAACAGATGTGGCACCCATCTTGCAAAAATCTCTCAGACTTTCATATGTGATATGCCTACTTTTCGTGCAATATCACGAACTGTAAATCTGGCATCTCCCTCAATGATTTCCATTATTTTTAAACGATTTTTTAGGAGATGCAAATTTTGGCCTACCTGATTAAGGTGCATTTTTGATGGACTCTACACCAGATTCAAATTTACTTTTCCAGCGCCTAACTGTGTCAAAAGACATACATGAAGGTCCTTAAGTAGTAGAAAGTTCAGTCATCAGCTGCTTCAAACAACAATCAAGTTTTGAGCGAGCTTTGATGTAAGCCCGTATTACATTCATATACTGTCCTAACACCCTCGACCCATGGGGTAAGGTCAAAAGGTCAAAACTTTTTTCTAGTCAAGTTGCATATCAAATTGAAGGAAAAGAAGTGTAGACTAACAGCAAAACCTCTGAAATTACACACACCTCTGACCTCTGGGTCGGGTTGAAAGTCAGATATTGAAATTGTACAGATAAGTGTACTTTTTATTGAACTAAGCACTACACATAAATAGTTGACAGGCTTTTAATTATGACCTGTATATTACCAAAGGTGATAAGACACAACAAAGAGAGCCAAAAGGTCAGTCCTTTCCCAGCAGGTGACCACAAGGTACAAAGAAACAGACGCCCACAAAGGCATAACAAACACAAGACAGGAAAACCATAAAAGATCTACAAAAGAAGTACCGGCTTGGAAGGGTCAGTAAAATATTTTACTAGAGGGCTTAAACCGGTTTCACGGCGCCAAACTCACTCTTAATTCACATGTGGATCAAGACACATAGAAATTTGGTTTGCATGAAAGACCCGTAACTTATCAATGCATCACCTCATAGAACATATAAATCAAGATATAAAAAGGAGATAAAGCAAAGATAAGGACTCAACAATAAATAAAACTGAATAACTGAGCCAAAGAAATCCAACAGGTAAATCTGAGTGGGCCCGACAAACAGCCAAAGCATCAGGCTCTTACTATCTCATCAATAGATAAGTCTTTAAGACAGAACCGTCATAGAATCTGAAGTCTGACCCACCGGCATGCAATTAAAGAGGAAAGCAAAGTTGCCAATCATGATTGGGTTGACCACCAAGCATGCAGTCTGTTGCAATATATAAATGCTATAGCCAATCTTTTTATAATGGGAATTTATTTTAATGAATTGCGCTGAAAAATTATTACAGCCATCAATCTTCTTAAATTGGTGCACCAAGTCACCATAGAATTCAGGTTCCGAAAGTCCTTGGCGCAAGAGAGATTTAAGTCCAACTTGGAATTTAGATATCAAATCATAGTATCGTCTATAAAATTTAGAAAAGGTTTTGCTAGTTTTATGATATATATTGACTTGTTTAAGAAGTTTCTTAGTTAACAATTTATTGCGAGTGTTGAAGTCAGTAACATATCTAGATGCACTAGCAAAACAAATGAGTTGAGAGATATAGACTCCATAGGATGTAGAGCGAGGAACATCACCATCTAAAAATGAGAAATTGACAATTTCAAAATCAAGGTCGTCGCGTTTATCATAAATTTTGGTAGAAACCATATCATTAGACATTGACAACTTCAAGTCTGAAAATGCGGCTTTGGTAACAGAGGTATAGGCTTATTAAGTTGGAGCTCTGAAAGGTTATTTGACTTTCCATATTGTCAAAATAAACATTATTAATGTTTGAAATATCGTCCAAATATCTTGATGTAGTGTTAAATACATCAATAACATCAGACTGCTTATCACCAGAAAAGGACATCATAAAGTCCCTCTCATAACAAACAGGAATAAATCTGCAACCAGGGGAGCACAATAAGGGACCATAGGAATCCCAACTACAGTCAAGCCAGAGAGACACTTGACATAAAGTGCAGCCCGTGTGCACTACGCCAGAGAGAGGTGTGCACATGACTTTGAACTTCATCTGCGACCCATGTGCACTAGACTTTGAGACCCAAGTGCACTAGACATTCTGACCAAGAGGTAAATGAGAACTCCTTGTGCACAATGAAGTTCAATACGTGTATAGCACATAACACAAGTTACATGTACCATAGCAAACAGTTTGGACCCAGATCCTGTGTGGCAAGGTGTCAGGCCTGACTTGGATCCTAATTGACACTCTTATAAATGTCCATGTGTATTTTTTAATGTAATAGAATTAATTTTTCATTGAGAATATTTTACATGAGAAAAGGGACATTCAACATACTTGCTAACACCTTTTTGTGATACCCATTCACCTTGTTTGTAAAACTTGATAATTAGCCTGAGGAGGTAGAATTAATTGTTTTATTACCATTAACTACATTACTTATCTGGATAATGTTTTTAGATTTTTCTGAGCCTCATCAGAGACAGTCCTTTACTATAGTGAATCTTTATGTGAACATTGGCCTCAAATATTATTGTCAGCAAACCGACATCCTAATCAGACCTGCAGTCTGTGACGTCTGATCTGGGTCTACATTTTTGGCCAGGTACTAGGCTTATCTCTGTCTACTAGTCTTAACTCTGTCTACTAGTGTAGTCTGCTTATAATCTTTGCAAGCTATTTGGCCCCAGATCATGCAAAAAATACAACCCTGCTTTCTGGCTCTACACTGTTTACCTATGACCACAAAATAATCATAGGCTTAATTTTGGTTAACTGTCATCTGCTATTAATCTTTGCGCAAACATGTTTGACCCAGATCAGACCTGACGTTTAGTCAGAGTAAGTAAGGGTGCAAAGATCAGGAATTGATACAATCAAGTACCACACCTGACCCAGGATACCAATGGGAAAGTGACAAACTCACAGTAGACACCACAAACGAGAATCAGGCCTGATCTGGATCCAAACTGTTTGCACTCTGATGGTAGAGACCACGCGTTCTGTGGCATCTGGTTTGTCTATGACCAACAAAAAGGAAACTATGCTCATGTTGGTTAACTCTTTGCCTACTATTCTTGTGTCGTCTGCTGATAATCTTTGCAAATAGGATGAACACAGATATTTGGCCTGATCTTAATCCAATCTGTTTGACACTCTTGAGAACTTTTCGAAAAAGATGACTAAAAACGGTAGACACCCAAAACACATGCATAATTACCAAGAAGGGTGTAAAAATGCGTTTTTATATCAAGATAAATGCTTTTTATTAAGCGGATCGATGCATACCCATTTCACACTTTGTATGCTGGGTACTTTTTAAGTTCATGCATTTTTGTTGTCTGTGTTTTTAACAATCTTTTTTAAAAAATCCTCCACTGAGGAACACCCTCAGATTGTAAAACAGTTTGGATCCAGATCAGTTCAACAAAATGTCGGGCCTGATCTGGGCCAATGCTTTTTGCAAAGATAATAAGCAGAAGTCAATCGCTATTTTGACACATTGATAGCTTGAGGGAAGGGGATTAACTATTTTATTACTGAACAGTGTCAATCTCTGTGTTCTTAACCATTATCCTGCCAAATACTATTTTCACTTGACTACTCTAACAATGTTATCACTATAGACCAGACCTCCATATATCTTTAAGTTAAAAGCTATTTATACATTTCCAGATGAAAATCATCATGTAAGGTGGGTTAGAAGCTAGGATTTATAGCTAAACCCAGCTATAACTATATTTTCTGTCACTCAACAGGATATTGGTCTTCTAACAAGCTTGTGTGACCAATTATGTGGTCAATTTTTGAAGATGTATTATTGTATTGCATACATGTGTCAACCCCTATCAGGTCATAAACCCTTTACTTTTCTACCAGATTAAATAATATTTGCTTATATCACTTTAATATAAGCTCTTTCCTTGTTAACGGTACATTTTGTAGTCTGCTGATAACCTTGCAGTTAGCACACAGATCAGCTTGATGACTGATGTTCCATTGGTCCTGATATGGGTCCAATTAGTACAGGCGTTTGTGACAGCACAGCCTGATTATGGCTTTGATCTCTTGTAAATATTTCTGGAAATTTACATACCAATCAGTGATTATGATAGGAAACTGACTACCTTAGATTAACGATAATTAGAATTCATTACTCAAATATTTAGCGATTAAAGAAATTTGCTTCATGCTTAATTTCTATCTTAAAATAATAACTTAAACCATTTTTGTTCTAAGCGACTTTTGTCAAAGCAAACAGCTGGGACCCAGATTGGGACCGCCTTTCCGTTGGTCCTGATCTGGATCCAAACTGTTTGACAATCTGACAGTGTTCCTGAAAGAAGTTTTGGAAAATGTTAATTTTGAAAATGAGCAGTCAGCAGACAACAACAATAACAAAAAATTAATAAAAAAATGGAACTTTCATTTAATGTAGAACAGTTTGTTGTGAATTCTGCTTTATCAAACAGACAGTGAAGGTCGTCATCAATTATTTTGGAATGCAAATAGTTAGGACCCAGATCAGCACCTACCTGATCTGGATCCGGATCCAAACTGTTTGAAAATCTGAAAGTGTTTCTGAAAGATTTTTCTAAAACAAAGTTATATCAGCAGATTACAAAAAAAAATTGAGCATGACAGGCTGGTCTGGACATTTAGAGTGTGAGCAGATTATTGTTCACATCTAACTGAAAGATATTTTTGTTAATCTGACAGTAGATAATTGCTTCTAATTGGCCTTTAATTGACCACATGTGTTGACCACCTGGTGTGAAAAGATATCACCTAGCCACTTAATCCTCTACAATGTAATTAATCAAATAAACATGGAGTTTTACTTATCAGGTTTAATACACAGGCATTAGCTGCCACAAACAATGTAGACACAGATGAGAAAGCGCTAGCAAGTAATGAGTTAAGCCAGTCATGCCAATTTAGGAAATTACCTGGTGTATCCTTGTGATGAAATAGTTTTTTGGGTTTTTTGTGTGTTTTTTATAAATTATTTGCTCCTAGAAACAAAAGAAATTCGTTCCTGATCAGTCTGCTCTTCATGAAGCACGCTGATCTGAGACTATTTTCTATCTCAGTGATAACTTTTGCCACAGCCGTTATATTAGAGTAAATTTAAGAACAGCGCTTTTGCAAACAGTTTGGATCCAGATCAGGCCTAACAAACTGTCAGACCTAATCATAATCTAAAAAGTGAATCACTCTGATGGTATTTCTGAACTTAAGCAATGAAAGGCAACTCTTGATATTATGTTATCATAAAGCACAGAAGCCATAAAATTTGACAATTTTGAACAATACGCATATGCTTAACCCCTGGCCTACCGAGCAAGTCACGTGCCACTCAGTTTTAAATTATTACTTCATTTTTTATTATAAATTCTGGCTTTACAAAAATACAAAAAAAAACATAAAATTATTTAATGGACACTATCAGAGTGTTGACAGTTTGGATCAGATTGGGTCAGCATTCTGTTGGGTCTGATCTGGGTCTTTATTTGCAAAAATTAACAGCAGATAACAAAATTTTCCACTTGGCAGACAAAAACTATTATGAAAAAATATAAGTTTGGATCTGGTCTAAAGGAAAAATGATTGGAAAAGGTTGATTTTTAAAGACATCAGCTAATGTAAAAATAGAAAAGAAATATAAAAGACATGAAAAACGTCATAAAAATCTTTATATCTGCAGGCAGACTGGTTTTGTTCTGTGTGCCAACACACTTAGGCTTATTGAGATATGAAAATGTAAAATGGTGATCAAAGCTGACACATCTAACTTTGGTTGGATAATTAAAATTAAAAGAACTAATTAATAATAAGTTAATTAATTGAAATAACTGTTAACCATTAAAAAGTTAAACGATAATAGCAAATAAGATTTTATTAACTAATTTGATTAAATAAATGAATTGAAGCGTAAAAAAATAAATATCAAAATTTACTTTCAGCAGGAATAAGTACAATGTACAACAAATAAACAATCAGTTTGAATTTTCTATCTTTGCAATATTTATAGCAGATGATATCAAGTAAATGTTTGTGCACTTTTTGCACTACAAGTGCACTATGGTCTAAGAATTAGATACATTTCATCAATGATTGCTTTGCACTTCATGTGCACTAGGGTTTGAGACTGGGGTGCAACTCATCGCTCAAAGCTAGCTCACCTGTAGTGCAACCCATGTGCAACTCATGTGCAAAAGGGTGTAAAGTGTTTCTCTGACTTGACTGTACTTGTCTATACAGCTTGGTGCCAAATCGAATAAAAATGTTGTCCAACAAAAAGGTCAGCGCATCACATACAGTTTGACATGACCATGCATGATATTTTTTAGGTTTATCCGAAGTAAAAAATGCATTTCTGTCATTTCATGCAAGGGAAGGAGAGCCTTCTCTCTGGAAGGTTCTTTCAATAAGATCAAAAAGTTTACCTGTAATTAAATTATAAAGTAAAGTTGTGTAAAGGGTAGAAAAACCATAAGTGGACAAAATGGTCGCATTGAAATCTCTAGCTTTAAGTTTATCTAAAATTTCACCTGATTTTTTAATAGACCAAAATAGGTTTTTACCAGATCTCTCACATACTTTCCACAGTACTTGATAACATGCTTTAAACAGCTGTAAGACGCGAGGTTAACCATTTAGAGAGTTATTGTGTCGTACAAGAACTAGAAAAAACTGGCTTTATAGGGTTTTTATGGAATTTAGGTAACCAGTACAACGTAGGAACTTTGCTGTGATTTTCTTTAGCTTTGACACCGAAATGTAAGGCTGTATGACAACCATGCCCATCGACAATCACCCTCTCACTCAGAGAGGGCTATGGTTTATAGGCATTAGTGTCAACAAGCTCACGCTTAAGAGTATTAATAAAATACAATCATCAAACAACTACAACATTGTTAGCAGCTTTATCTGCTTGAACCAAAACTTAGTTCATATGAAAATCCTGGATACCTCGTTTAAGATTTAGGTTTAGGGGGTAAAAGATGTGTATTACGAGAGGAAAATGAAATACGAGTATCAATAATTTAAAAAATGTTAATCTTCCATTCCTTCAAGGCATCAGGTTCAACCTTTTCCCGTTTGCACCAATGATTACTGAAATCATTTAAAGAAGCAGCGATCTCTCTACAAAATTTAGGGAAATCACTATCAGAGGGAAATCTATTAATGTAACATACATGCATAGTCGAACTGGCAACATCAGTTTGGTGTATTTCTGTAGATGACTAAATTTTCTCGCACACCAGATCCGGATATCCGTTGTTTTCCATGTGAGATAACTCCATATACCCGTACTAGCCAAAGGGAAAGATAAAAAAACAAACAGCGGCACGCTGGCCGCACGTCGATCCGTGACATCATTGTAATGTTAAAAACACGTCACCATGTCGCATCTCAGCGTATTCAGGATGTTCTGGAAGTCTTTAATCATGTTTTTTTTTTCAATTTAAAATGAGGTAATTAGTGGTGAGCAAGAAAAAAATCCATTATTCGTGTGAGGATGTAATAGAAAAATCTGTCCCTCGCGATCACCGTTTGTCATCACTGGACAAGCCTCGTAATGCCAAACGGTGATCCTCGGGACGGATTTTTCTATCCCACCCTCACATTCATGAAGGATCCTTATAATCTCACATGTGAGAAGTCCCTTGTTAAAAAAGGATTTAACTTACATTAGTTTCTTCCTCTTCCCTTGTATCTCGACAATGATTCTCCCAGGACCACTGAAATCCTTTTTGTTGCGTTCTCAAAAGTACCATTATAGTTACCAGTGTAATTCAGCTTTACTTTATCAAGGTATTTATCAGGTTCGAGATTGACTAGTTTTGCTGCACCAATTCCTTTGATATAAATATTTATTGTTGAGTGCACTGGATAGCTCATAGGTTTAATAAAAAAATGTAATAAATTACTTTGGTGTCATTAGCATATTGTCTTTGAAGAAAATGGGTAGTACAGTGCAAATGTCAAATACTAAATTCAATACAAGCTACTGAATGAAAACTACGGAGTGAGATTATTATATCTTATTAAAAGACAGAGGGTTGATATTGTCGTACATTAGGGCATCACTAGAAAATTATATTGACTCCGCGAAATATTTTCTCTTTCCAACAAATTGACCTGTTTATTTATAATGCCATTTATCAGTACCTCGCATATTAACTGCATTGTGGCACGTTGCCTGATAAACGTTGTCTATCTCACGACATGTGCCTTTATCAGGTCATGATGACGTTGTACTTTTTGAATGACGTCGCAAATGACGCTGAATCAACACAAAAATCGAAAATTACGTCATTATCGCTAGTTTGAAGAGTGAAACAATGGGTAAACTGATAAATAGAATACCAGGTTCGTGTCTTTTGATATCAAGTTTACCAGGCTTGGCTTCGAGAACGCATGTTGAATCGCTCGGCAAGCCTCGCGATGTCAACAAGCGTTCTCAAAGCCTTGCCTGGTAAACTTGATATAAAAAGACACTCACCTAGTATTCTCTAGTTTTTGGTCTACAAACTAAATTTTTGAGCTAGCAGAAGAAAATTTATAAACTATCTCTCGGCTAGCAGCAAAGCCTCGGATTAGCCCCGGAATCCACACAGGCTCGCCAGAGAAGTTGCAAAGACAATAACATAAGTGAGTGTGACCAGGAAATGCCACAATTACAAACTACAGACCAAACCATAACACCTCGAGGATATGACACAGAACACTAACAGCCACAAGACAGAACCAGCAAAACTTTAATTTGGTGAAGGCAATAACAGCAGAAATGATTAAGCTAAATTTACTGATGGTATGTATTATAAGAATCTATCATGAGTGTGAGGGTAGGATAGAAAAATCCGTCCCAAGGATCGCCGTTTGGCATCACGAGGCCTGCAAAGTGATGACAAAAGGTAATCCCGAGGGACGGATTTTTCTACCCTACCCTCACACGAATAATGGATTCTCTTTCTTGACTACCACTGTTATTATTTGTTTATTTTTAAATAAGCTTCCAGAAGTGATCAGAAGTCCCTGAATACGCTTAGATGCAATTCCATATGATGACGTTACTTGACGTCCTGGGTAAGATAGCATGTGTAAGATAAATAGAATCCATCATTGGTGTTCATTGGGGACAGAAAAATCCCAATCCGAGGGCCCACCGTTCAAGTGGGAAACGAGGCTTGCCGAGTTTCCCACTGAACGGTCGACCCGAGGGTTGGGATTTTTCTGGAACCACTGAACACCAATGATCGATTCTTTTTCTCATATACCACGACCGTACGGTACAGTACTGTGTAATATTTGTTGGTGACGTCACTGAGATCGATGTTTACAGTCAATGACGCGCGCTGTATAAATCAACTTAAAACAGCGAATAAACTGCGCATTGAACAATTAACAAATGGTTATTTCATCAAAATGGATTACAAGAACTAGCTTATCAGCCACAGTTAAATGTACTCGAGTAAGTAATTTTGTTGAGGAAAATATGTGTGTGGTGTGTTTTTACATCGTCAAGGCTCCCCGTCCCGGTGGATTCAGTCACTCAATGCCCAACACAACATGTTAAATATGTCAATCGCAATGCACTCAGCATGTTCAAAGCATTGAATAAAGGTTGTAAGTAAAGATGCGCAGTTTTACTTTTAAACCAAGTTGAAGGCCGTCTTAAATTGCTGAAAATTCAACATAGAATTTTTTCCTGACTGACAACAATTCAACTTTCGTTTTCGAAGGAATAGTCATGCGCCTAAAATGTTATCTCACATTAGCAACCGGCCGCATGAGGCTTATCTCGTATTAGTTACGCTTATCTCACATGGGTAGCGATGTGGGACAGATTTTTCCGACAGCGAGCTAACATAGGGATCACTCGATCTCGTATGCGTTGGTATGTGAGAAAAGATTTTCTATCCCAGTGTAAAATCTCCGATGTCCTTATCCGGTGTGCAAGAATATTAGATCTGAGACTGATTACCCCATTAAAATATGGATTTTCACCTGCGAGTTTTATGGGAGTTAGTTGCGCTAACACGCATACTTTGATGCCGAAAAATTGAACACGGCAAAGGCAAAACTGCCAAAATCAATGCAAATTAGGTTTGCCAATGATCACTTCTTCAAAGTTTGGTGGAATTCTACGAACAAGTATAAAAGTTGTGCCGACTCACTTTAATGTTGAAAATTCAACACGCCAAGGGCTAAAGACATGTGCGGCTTATTCCCATGCGCACCATCCCTTCATGTGTCCCCGCAGTTGTTTGTTTGATTTGATTCTTTTCGTCCCGGTCAACACTTTTTCAGTTATGTCCGGACAGGTCTCCTGGGTTTAACCAGTACTAAGCAATGATTAATGTGTCTTGCTCAAGGACACAACGCAGTGACGCCGGTGAGGCTCTAACCCACCCTGCAATTGAATGGCACATTGCTGATTTGAACATTCTTTGTCTTCTGCATATTTCTGTTACCCTTTGTATATTGATAGATCATTCCTTCTGGTTTGATAAAATAACTTGGGAAAGTCCATTGTACATATCTAGGAGTTTCATGTTATAATAAAAAAATATTGTATTATTTTGTCTGAAGATCATTTTTTTACCTTACAAACAGTGTAGATCCTGATGAAATGCAGCATTATGCCGCATTTCGTCTGGGTCTTCACTGTTTGCAAAAGTACTCGTTAAGGGATTTATCGATAACAAACTTTAAGGGTTAACAACCCTGGATTTTATCGAAACTAAAATTAATTTGTGGATCAATCCCAATTTATTGTTTTATAGAATTATCATCATTTCACAATATTCGCTTTCAAGTGCAATGCTTTATTGCTTCTTATATCAGTTCCAATTATTGTTAATAGCGCAAAACCTTTTAACTGTTAATTGCAGCATCATCCATTATCATGCTGGAATTAATTTATCCTTCAATATGTAGATCCGTTAAATTCCACCAGGAACCGCACTGTATCCTTTACAGCTTTTGAGCCCACCTCAACTACTGGATTCGTAAGATTAAAATCAAAGCTATTGGAAATATAAGACAGACACAGGGCACATATATCTATTTTCATATTGACTCAGCGGGTCAATGTATAAACTTAATGATGTCATAAGATAAAAGAAAAATGGGAGCGCAGTGGCTCAGTGGTACATTTGTAGAGTGCTTGACTCGAGACCGAGGGCCGCACGTTCGAGCCTTACCGGCGTCACTGCGTTGTGTCCTTGAGCAAGAACATTAATCCTAGCTTAGTACTGGCTCAAACCAGGAAGACTCGTCCCTTTATAACTGAAAGATTGTTGATGGGACGTAAAGAATCAAATCAAACAAAAGATAAAAGTAAATCACCTAAGCGTATAGCTAACTATACAGCATCCCCTTGTCATTGTTTCAGATCCCCTTGTAATTGTTTCAGATACATGTGTGTAGGCCCGCTTGCTAGTTAGGGAGGTGTGAGGCACTGTGTACTGTAAATTCGGAAATTTTCGCGAGAATTTTATTTTAGCGCATAGCGTTAAAAAGACATAATTTGCGGCGTGAAAATTCGCGATTATGACATGATTTACCTTCATCAGTAAATGAAAGAGCGATTTAGCCCTTTCGCGAGGATTTTATTTTCACGAAACTTCGCATATGCGAAGTTTCGTGAAAATAAAACGCTCGCGAATATTTCCGAATTTACAGTATACGCCCATAGAAGTTTTAACGAGGAAATAATAGACAAACAGCAGCATTGGCAATAGTTGGTTTTTGACAAGATACACTTCAACAGTGAAGTTAAAGGAATAGTCTCTCCCTAAGGCATTCACTAATCAGGAAGCAATAATCTATTCCTTTCGTGACAAATTGCAAACTTCATTACGCTTAAATCTTTTTTGAATACATGGTTGTCCCTAGGTATCTGGGTCCAGCGATGTAATAGTTTTTCCTATTTATGTACAGACATTGAGATCAGCATATAAACAGATAGTTTTAAAGAGACATGTCGCCAGAAATATATAACAATACCGTAACTATGTAAGAAAATTATATACAAAGCGGTTAAATATTGGGATATATTAGTAAATTAAAATGTATACTTTCAACAGTTATGTTTTCACATCAAAATCTAAAAATTATAAATTCTAATCAGCGGTTAAATTGGATGACTTCTGCCGTTTCCCTTGACTTCCCGAGCCCACGTCAGATTACTTTCTCATACGTTGACAAAACACAAAGTAAGGGAATTCATTTTCTTCACTATGTCACAAGGAATATTCTGGTAATTGTCGGGCTGAGCTAAACTTTTATTTTTCTAGCTGATCCTACTCATGTAAAGTCAGTTTTGGTAGACAGACAAATTATGATACGTCATCATAAATTTATATAACTTCATAAGTGCGAATAATCTGTTGCGCTTCAAATATGTAGGTTCGTATAATAAAAAGAAAATTCTTTTTGAGGGTCATGAATACATTTATTTTATCTCGTGGAGCGAAACAAATGTATATGCGGCGATGCCACTCATGAAATAAATATATTCACTTCTTTCGATGAAATAAATGGCATATTCACTCCCAAAATTTGAATATTCTTTATATATTAGCAAATAAATGTGTTCCTAGAAATGCAACTTAGTTAAAAGTTGATACCAAAAGGTGGACACGCCTATCTCTGTAAAGCAAAAGGTAGGACCTTGTAAATAGAGAATACTAGGTGTGTGCCTTTTGATATCAAGTTTACCAGGCAAGGCTTCGAGAACGCATGTTGAATCACGGAGCTTGTTGAGCGATTCAGAATGCGTTCTCAAAGCTGAGCCTGGTAAATTTGATATCAAAAGACACGAACCTGGTATTAGATTTATCAGTTTACCGGCTGGTTCTTCCAACTGGCGATTATGACGTAATTTTCGTGTCGATTCAACCTCATTGACACGTCATTCAAAAAGTACAATGTCATGATGACCTGATAAGGCACATGCCGTGAGATAGGCAACGTTTATCAGGTTAACGTGCAGGAATGCAGTTAGTATGAGAGGTAACTGATTATATTCAAATCGGCCTGATTTGCTACAAATTGAAAATTTGCAAGGCGCAATTTTGACTACTATATTTTCCAGATAGAACATAACAAATGCGCCTATCAGCCTTTGGAGATACGCATCCGCGCATGCTGTTCTGCACATTTGTAATTTGCATGCAACAACGTCAGTTTTTTTTTCTCACGTTGAGGCCCAGATTTATTATGTGATTCCTTTTACTGGCCAAATCCAATTGGCTACGAGCTCAGCTACAAATACGTAAATGTTGCAAATGTTTCATATTTAAGGAGTCTCATTGTCCGCGTGTGTACTGAGAATAATAGCTAGACCACATACCTGTAGCGCTGTGATCAGTGCAGGACTATAAATAGAATCATGCGTTAAACCCGATAGGTGATGGTGGCGCTGTTATCAGTGCAGGACTATAAATAGAATCATGCGTTAAACGATAGGTGATAGTGTTTCTGAGGACTATGCTAGTGAACAGAAACAGCTACCTAATTTTCTGCTAAAGAAATGCATTCACTTCAATGACACAGGTTTAGATAAACACAATTTGCAGCGTAAAATTGTTATTATTTTCTTACCAATAATTCTTAGCATATGTTTTGGATGCTCAAAAGAACCGTCTCATTGAGACGGTTCTTTTGAGTGCCACAACATACGTTTTGGGTGAGTAATAAGATATTTTGGTACACACTTTCAATTAAAGGCCTGACTGACCAAATGATCCTATGAAGGGCTGTTAAGGAACGGGCGCTTTAAACTTATTAACAATCATACAATCATGGTTTAAATACATCTTCGAGAAAAATCTGCAATCGGAATTCAGATTACCATCACAATATGGTGTCAGTAAAACGTATGTATATCCTCTATTATATATATAATTTGTAATCTCTCTTTATATATAAAATTTGTAATCTATCTTATATTTTCTTTACACCTAGCTAATTTTAATAAATGTTTTAATGATATTTGTATGCATAGACAGACAGTAATTCCGTCAGTTCATATTATACTGGTACTTAATACAAATACCTTATATGAACACATTTTCTTGTCCAGTCACTTTTGGTTACATCACCAATAATTCTCCAAATGCTAAAATATATTTTCTCTAGTGTGCCATGTAATACAACATTTGTTTAGAAACGAAAGAATAGTACCTTCTCTAAATGTAAAACTCCAAAGCTTGTGTTTTGTGTGATCATGTAATAGGGAAAAACAAATATAAGTGGCGGTTTTGGACATTACAAGTGACGTTTTGAGAAGGGGGATAAATTTTCGCTAATGCAAACTTAAAAACTAAAAGCCCATTCTTTCAGATTGAAATGTAAAAATATCAATAATAACATAATTTTGTAAATAAAATCACTTTCAAAAAAATTATTAGTGATGTGACGTTTGGCGTCCAACCATGTTACGTCTTGTCAAAATGTACTTTAACTCAATTATATTGACAGAAAGAAGAGTGTCAAGAGTTGGAATGCGAATATTAATAATTACGAAACTAGGCGGTGACGAATCAGTGTGCTTAGAACATTGAAAAAATAGAAAATATTGACCACAAACGATGGGGTATTTTGGTGTCCAGTATGTTACGTCACCAACTTTTGAGAAAATCGATAAATAAATGTACCTAAGCACTATATCATCGTAAAACTGGCGCTTTTTGTCATTTGAATAAAGGCAACTTAAATATATATTGTACGCATCATAAGTGGCTGTATTGTTGGAGGATGGAGGGAGATGGAAACACCCTGGTGTTATTTTAACATGAAGTTGCGCCTTGACAGGAGAAAAACTGTTTGATTTTTCATTTCAGTGAAGCTAAAACATGCAAAAGAACAGACATACAAATTGTTGCATCTCTTTACATGTTGTTTATGCACAGAAAAATGTCATTTAGCAAAGTATGCTTATCAAAACATGACAAATATTAAAAGATGTAACTGGGACAATATATTCTTGTGTCCTGTTACAGCCTTGTTCATAAAGGAGCATATTCAAGAGGGATATGCTTCGCACATGAAGATAAGATGATGAAATCATTGTTAATGCTATTGGTCAATCCATTGATGGTCTTGTCTGCTGTCCGTTCTAAGGCGGTGGTTCTGTTATTGTTGACTCGTTGTTTATTGTTACTCCAATTGTGGGAGTCTGTACTTGTCAAGGTGGCCAATCACGCGGACATCACGGGTAAGGGAAATCGTTCATAACTTTCGTTATACAAAGTCAAATTACATGCGGTAAAGTGCAAAAAAAAACTCATATTTTTCTGCATATGACTGTGTAAAATTTTCTCCTAGGTTCGTTGCAGTTTTCCAGATTACCTCGAACAACTGAAGTGTGTACCCAATCGCCGAGAATTTTCCGTTTTTTCTTCAGTTGTTCGAGGTTATAAGTATCCATCATATGTATGAGGGTGGGATAGAAAATTCGTCCCAAGGATCACCAATTGGCATCACGAGGTTTGCCGAGTGATGACAATTGGTGATCGCGAGGGACGGATTTTTCTTTCTCACATAGCAACGCATACGAGATTGAGTGATCCCTATGTAAGCTCGCTGTCGGAAAAATCTGTCCCACATCGCTACCCATGTGAGATAAGCGTAACTAATACGAGATAAGCCACACGCGGCCGGTTGCTAATGTGAGATAACTTTTTTGGCGCATGACTGTATTCCTTCGAAATCGAAAGTTGAATTGTTGTCAGTCAGGAAAAAATTATATTGAATTTTCAGCGATTTAAGTCGGCCTTCAACTTGGTTTAAAAGTAAAACTGCGCATTTTTACTTACAACCTTTATTAATTGCTTTGAACATGCCAAGTGCATGGCGATTGACATATTTAACCTGTTGTGTTGGGCATTGAGTGACAGAATCCACCGGGAGGGGAGCCTTGACGATGTAAAACACACCACACACACACATTTTTCTCAACAAAATTACTTACTGGAGTTACTGTGGCTGATAAGCTAGTTCTTGTAAATCCATTTTGATGAAATAACCATTTGTTCATTGCTTAATGCGCTGTTTATTCGCTGTTTCAAGTTGATTTGTACAGCGCGCGTCATTGAATGTAAACATCGATCTCAGTGACGTCACCAACAAATATTACACAGTACTGTACCGTACGGTCGTGGTATATGAGAAAAAGAATCGATCATTGGTGTTCAGTGGTTCCAGAAAACTCCCAACCCTCGGGTCCACCGTGGAACGGTGGGCCCTCGGGTTGGGATTTTTCTGTCCCCACTGAACACCAATGATGGATTCTATTTATCCCACCCTCACACTCATGATGGATACTTTCTCTTGCTCTACACTAAATGCCTCAGTTTATTGTTTAGACTAGAAATGTGTCAGTGTGACACAGATGCCCCCATCCGGGCCACTGTATGAGAGAAAAAGTGTCCCACATGATTTTAAGAACATAACTCTGTTATAAATTTGCACCAATTGATGCATAACAATACCAACCCAATTTTGCTTGTTAATATCTATGCATATGCAAATTTTTATCAAATTTACTTCATTCATTCTTAAATATTAAGCTGATATAAAATTCTGACATGAGTCAATGGCCATAACTCTTATAAATGTGCACATATTGATGCAAAACAATTCCAACCTAGATCTTATCAATAGCATATATTTTATCCTTAATCTAACTTGACCAGTATTTCATGATTATATACCTGTGTATGAAGTATGAATCGAATACACCATTGTTTTCAAAAGATATCCCCGTAAACAATTTTTCTGACAGAGATCAAGGGACAGAACTCTGACAATAACCAGTGGATTTTATCCTCAATCGAACTTGACCTGTATTTTATCATCATATACCTGTTTATGAAATATGGTTCCAATATACCAATGTATTCAAAAGATATCGACCAGAAACCATTTTTCATACGAGACCAAGGGCCATAACAAAAATAATGATCGGTGGATTTTATCCTTAATCGAACTTGACCTGTATTTTATGATTATATATCTCTGTATGACATATCAATCCAATACACCAACGTTTTCAAAAGATATGGTCGTACGGTACGATACAGTATGATATCTGTTGGTGACGTCACTGGGGTCGATGTTTACGGTCTATGACGCGCGCTGTACAAATCAACTTGAAACAGCGAATAAACGGCGCATTAAACATTGAAAAATGGTTATTTCATCAAAATGGATTTACAAGAACTAGTTTATTAGCCACAGTAACTGAAGTGAGTCATTTTTTTGAGTAAAATGTGTTTCTTTTTTTACATCGTCAAGGCTCCCCATCCATCCGGTGCATTCAGTCACTCATTGCCTAACACGTCAAATGTGTCAATCGCAATGCACTCAGCATGTTCATTGTTCAAAGCATTGAATAAATGTTTTACGTTTTACTTCATACCACGTTGAAGGCCGACTTAAATTGCTGAAATTTCAACATTGACATTTTTCTTGAGTGTCAACAATTCAACTTTCGTTTTTGTAGGAATACAGTAATGCGCCAAAAATGTTGCATGTGCATATCTCGCATTAGTAATTAGACGCACGTTGCTTATCTCGTAATAGTTACGCTTATCTGACAAGGGTAGCGATGTGGGACAGATTTTTCCAGAAGCGAGCTAACATAGGGACCACTCGATCTTGCATGCGTTGGTATGTGAGAAAGAATTATCTCACATGGGTAAAAACAACAGAAGTCTGATCTGGTGTGCGAGAAAATCTTGAAAATTACAACAAACCCAGGAGAAACTTTGACACAGTTTTGTGCAGAAAAATATGAGGGGGGTTTGTACTTTCCCGCATGAAATTTTACTTAGTATAACGAAAGTTATGAACGATTTTACTCATTCAGAAATCCGTGAACACCATCATGCTGACCACCTGATTGGCCACCTTAATTGTTCTGTTTTGGTGTACGTTACTTTATGTCCATTCCAGTTTTGCAATCATCTTAATGGGGAAGAGAGAGCTGGTTGCTTTGCTTGGTTTGCCTTCCTAAGTTCTCCTGGTTCTCTTCCTCGCGGTGCCATGGGTTTGTCTGCAGTTTGTGATTGTGATATTTTCTGATCATACTCACTTACTATTTCTGTATGTTTACAGTTACATTTGATAAAGCAAAATATATTGAGAGCAAAAAAAACGCAATTAAAGGGTTTTATGTTACATCTCAAATGTATCTTATGTAATGTATTGATGACAATAACTCCATTATATCTTTGAAACTCTTCTTTAAATAAGGAATGCTGAAAAAATGCTAGCCATAGTATAGTTTTGTTATTTAGTAGTTGGAGATCTATTCAAATAAACCATTACAACAAAGATCTAATGAAGACTCCATGATTCGTTTTCAGTTACATCACAAATGCTTAAGTTTACCCTTTAGTTGTGTGGTAAAAAATATACATTGTCTAGCTATGAAATATATCAAGAGAATGATAACTAAATACAGTTGTTACCAAAACAGGACAAATTGAATTATTTTGTAAAATAAAACATGTAGCGCGAAGATGTAATGAAGACTCCATAATTTATTGTACAGTTACATCACAAGTGTTTAAAGTACTTTTATACCTTAGTTTAGTGTAAACAAACATTTGTTGTCTATAAGTTAAATACAACAAGAGAAGAATTTCTAAAATCAGTAGTTCTAAAAATGGAAAAGGGGTAATTCTTTTGTTTACAAGCCTGTTTACAGTGTGTCGTCAAGTGTTACATCACTAATTTATTTGAACATAAAATTGCATATAAGTTCAAAATTACTGAACATTTTTCTTCTTCTTTAGGATGTAGTCACTGCAGTTGACTTAGGCTTGACACTGCAGCAGAAGTTAATCGCTGAATACACTTTAATTGTTTGGCAAAAAGTTGGACACCAAGTGATTAGTGATGTAACAAAAAGGGTTTGGGCAAAAACGTGTCTATATAGGGTCATGCATTAGTTGTCATTTCACGTGAAATAGTAGAACTGATTCTCGTCGGGATATAGTTGTGGCGTCTTCAAATCGTCTGTCTGCCCTCCATTTAGAAGAAAATCTGTGGACTCATTGGTCATTGAGTTGAGTCGTTTTCGGTATAAATGATATGTATCATAAAGAGTCGCTATCTTATTAGTTTCAATAAAATCAAATCGTTAAAAAATTGAGTTACTGCCTTTGGCAATTAAAGTGCAAAAGCTGCTACTCCTAGCAATTTCTCACTAAAGTTAATAATTGCCCTAGTGCCTTTAAAATAAGCAGAGGTCAAATATCAAGTCAAAATATCGCAATAACTAAGTTTACAATATTTTTAAATCGAATATTGAAGTTATTTAGATTAAGTGTATTGCAATTAAGCATGTTGACACAAAAAATGGGGGCGCGACTAGAATCATTTCAAGATTATTTTCAGCTTTACCACGGATGGAAGTCTCTTAATTTGCGTTGCTTTTTCTTATTTTGAAAGGATCATTGACACCTGCAATTGGAACTGTCTTGGCCAATTTCATGGAATCAGACCTCGGATGTACATCGAGGATCTACTTTGATAACGTGACACTGACGTCACAGAAACTATGCCAACACAATAATGCAGCAAAACAAACAGTTTTAAATCAAGTGTATGTTGTTGTTTTTTATTTTATTTGAAAAATAAATAAACTTCATTTATTCAGCTGAGTAAACTTTTCGGGTAATCAGAAAAATGGATTTTAATTGGGCTGAACCAACATGCTAAAGAACAAATTTTCCTTACGCCAACTCCGGCTAACAAAATGGAGCTTTTCCATACATAGTACTAAGCGCGTAATGCGCCTTACGTACACCCGAGGCTTGATTTGATTCACTTATTGTGGCGGACTTTCATGATTGTGACACCTGCTGTTTGAAAATGCCTAACCATCCTTTTCTTCACAGTTAAGCTACCCTGACTAGAGTACTTTATGAAAGTGAAATCCATTTTCCATATTAAATGCATCAAGGATGTAAACTTTTTGGTAGAACAATCACATTTACATTATAAAATATAGAGATCAGAAAACATTTAATAAAATATCCCCCCCGCTCCCTGTGTGCCAGCGAAAGCCCATAAAATGTTTTCCCCAAAAGTTGGATATTAATGCTTCTAGTGATCAAATACCAGAACCGCAATACCAAAAACGTCTAGAAAGCAAAGCAATGCGCTACTTTTATCGACTGAAAATTGCATGCCAAAATCCACATTATTTGAAAATATATAACCGACAGTAGTTTAAAAATGCTGTGCGTTGGTATTTTTGTCAAGCACACATTTTCTCTTTGTATTGAAACCAAAAGAAATTTTGTAAAACAGAACAAAGAGAAGATAACTCTTATGATCTTTCCGTGGGACAGAGTAAGTTTAGCTATGAGTTGACGTTCCGGTTCATTTCAACTAAATACGGTGGCAAACAAAATAGAAAAACTACATTGAGAGTAGAAATCAATCAATTTTGTGATGGTTAATGCGATACCATCGACAAAATGTGAGCGGTTTAGTTACCCACCCACTTCTTGAAAAGAAGGGGTAATGTTATTAGGAATATTTTTCTTGAATACAGAACTAAAACAAGCCACACGTTTTGCGCAACGAAATGATGTTTATGCATTGTTTCCCTATAAATAAAGCAAAACATATACTCAATAGGCATGTTTCGTTCTCCTGTAGTGACACTATTTATAGTAAAAGTATTAAGAAAAATCGAAAAAATCCTACTTTTATTTTGACCTCACTAGAGACCGATGAAGCTGGAGAAGTGTGGTTTGGTCTGCACCCGAAAAAGTATGAGAAAGCTTTTTCAAAATGACCAATGCTTTCAAACAGTTAGCTTGAGATATTTAATATGGGGTATAAAACTGAGTTTTCTATCAAACAAATGCCAAGGAATTAAAATTTATATAAAAATAAAACAGGCTTGAGCAACTGTCAGAAATGTACACACTGTGGTTTTGATTTGGAGCATTTAAAACCATTGGTTATTGCCCCATTTTCTATCTTGTTCAAATTTGGTTGTAGTTAACGTTCAATCGTCTCCATGCTTTTTGATCGACAATAAATACAAAAGTCATCAACATTTAATGAGCAATTAGGAAGTAAGAATACTTACATTTTACAATATCATTAATTTTGACGCTAAGAGTGTTGTAGACAGAACCACTCCTTGAGGTACCCGTCCTCCTAATCATAATAGTCAGACAGAGAGGAGTCATTTCAGTCAAATTATTTTGATCATTTGTTTCAGGAGAGAAGACGTTTAAAGTTTCTTATAAAGGTTCATAAAGGAAACTGGCCACACACCCTGGTGGCCATATTCTTCAACAATCTATTTCATTTTAACCATTTCTGCAGAAGGCCTTACTGTGACAATTTCTGCCAAAACATTTTAAATTCTGAGCAATTGTATCATAGGAGAAGAGCTTGAAAGTTGCATTTGCTGTAGTGATCCTCTTCCCTGGCGGCCATGTTTTGACTAATTTAATATGTTTGAACTTTTTGTAGAGGTTCAACTAGTAAACATTCATGTCATATTTTCAATTCTGACTTTTCTAATCAGAGGAGTCTGTTTAAATGTTGGTGTATAGGTACATAAGGAAACGGGTTGCCCAATGACTATTTTTGCCAAAAATAGTAAGTGAGTATGATCAGGAAATACCACAATTACAAACTGCAGACAACCCCGTGGCACCGCGAGGAAAAGCCGCTCAACCATCACGAGACACCAGGAAGACAAATTTAGCAAAGCAACCATCTCTTTTCCCCATCTTGAATTCCGATGAGATTACTGGTGTTTCAAGGGAAAATAATTTGTGACCCTAGATGCAATAAGCCACGCCTCCTGTTGGCCATGTTTTTTACTGATCAAATTTCTTTTGGCCACATGGATATCGTGCAACAGGCTGCATGCCTGGTTGTGAACCCAATCACGGTTGATAGCTATGGTTTCCTCTTTAAGTGCACGATGGTGGGTCAGAACTCAGACTTAATGCTGGTTATGATGTTCGGCTTTAATCAGTTGGTTGGTGCCTGATGCGTTTCGTTGGCTGGGTCCATAGTAGATCAATTTGAGGTTTTCTTTAGCTCTGACTATCTGCGAGTCATGAACCCTTTTCTTTTATCATCATAATGTGTTTATTTGATTTGATTGTTCCTCTGTGATGATACATTCCATTAGTTAGGAAGCCTCCATGCGAGCTAAACATGTTCGTGTTTTAACAAAAGCAGAATCTAGGGCGAAGATTTTGTGCTAGTAAAATGCATTTAAGCCCCTGGTAGGCTGCTGTCCATTCTAATGCAGTGGTTCTGTTGTTGTATATCTATTGGTTAATGTTTTTCCCATTGATTATGGGAGTTCCATGGTTGTCTTTGTTTTGTTAAGTATTACTTTGTGTCCATTCTAGTTGTGCAATCATCTTGAAGAGGACGAGAAAACTGGTAGCTTTGCTGTTATTGTCTTAGAGATGTATTGTTACTATAACGGTTCTGTGGCTCTTCCTCGCGGTGCCATGGGTTGGTCTGCAGTATGTGAATATGGTATTTCCTGATCATACTTACGTTTAGTAGGTCACCCAGTTACCATTTCCGCCAAACTATTTTTAATTTTGACCAATGGTTTTCAGAGATGTTTTAAGTTAAGTATATGTACGGTGGGAAAACTGGCCACTCCTGGCGGCCACAGTTTTTTGACTGATCAAAGCAATTTTGTAGAAAGTCACCCAATGACCAATTCTGAGAAATTATTTTGAACTCTGATACCCTAAATGACAAGATTTTGAAACTTTAAACACGCCCGTTGTGGCGATGTTTTTGATGGCTCAAATTCGTTTCCTAAAGCTTTAATCGGTGGGTTGGGGCCTGATGCTTATCTGTAGCTGGACCCACTGTGGCTAAACTTGAGGTTTTCTTTAGCTCTGACTATCTGTGAGTCATGAGCCCTTTTCTTTGTTTCATCATGGTGTTAATTTGATCAGAGTGTTTCTCCATGATGATACATTGCATTAGTTAGATGGCCTCCATGCGAGCTGAACATTTCTTGTACTTCAACAACAGCAGAGTCTAGGGCGAAGATTTGGTACGAGTAAATGCATTTAAGCCCCCCCCCCTTGGCTTAGGCTGCTGTCCGTTCTAAGGCGGTGGTTCTGTTGTTGTTGACTTTTTGTTTATTGTAACTTCTATTGTGGGAGTCTGTAACTGTTCTGTGTTTTGTTGTACGTTACTTTATGTCCATTGTAGTATTGCAATAATCTTGATGGGGAAGAGAGAGCTGGTTGCTTTGTTTAATTTGTCTTCCTGGTGTCTCGTGATGGTTGAGTGGCCCTTTCTCGCGGTGCCATGGGGTTGTCTGCGGTTTGTGATTGTGGTATTTCCTGATCATACTCACTTACTATTTTTGTAGAAATTCTAGTCACCATTTTTCCGCCAATTCGTTTTAAATTCTTACAATTTATTTCAGGAGACGATGTTTTAAGTTTTTACAAAGGTATATAAGGGAAACTGGCCACACCCTATGGTGGTTATGTCCTTTTTGTATCTTGAAGCTATTCAACTATCACATGACTCAGCCACGGGTCCTGATGAGATCCACTATCAAATGCTTAAACATTTCCCAGATACTTCTCTTTAAACTCTTTTGAGTATATTTAATTACATTTGGACTCCTGGTAAATTTCCAGAAGATTGGCATTATGCAACTATTATTCCTATTCCCAAACCTGGTAAAGATCCTGCGGAACCAAATGATTATAGACCTATAGCTTTAACAAGTTGTCTATGGAAAACACTTGAACGAATGATAAATAAAAGACTTACTTGGTTTTTAGAATCTAATAATCATATATCTCGGTTCCAGTCTGGTTTCAGATCTGACTGTAGTACAACTGATAATTTAGTTAGATTTGGAAACTTTCATACGTGATGCCTTAATTAAAAAGGAACATGTAGTCGCTGTGTTTTTCGATTTGGAAAAAAGCTTATGATACCACATGGAGATATGGCATTTTAAAAGATATCCACAAACTACGATTAAGAGGTAGACTTCCTACATTTATTGAAAACTTCCTTGCAGACCGCGCCATGCAAGTCCGAGTTGGCTCCTCTCTGTCTGACTATTATGACCAGGAGCAGGGTGTACCTCAGGGGGGTGTTTTGTCTACAACACTTTTTAGTATCAAAATTAATGATATTGTGAAATGTTTAGGTAATCTTACTGATTGCTCATTATACGTTGACGACTTCTGTATTTGTTATCGCTCAAAAAGTATGGCGACAATTGAACGTCAACTACAACAAAATTTGAATAAGATTGAAAATTGGGCAACAAGCAATGGCTTTAAGTTTTCTAAATCAAAAACACAGTGTATACATTTCTGTCAGTTGCGCAAGCAACATGATGATCCGGTTTTACATTTATATGGATCACCTATTCCAGTTGTTGAGGAATCTAAATTCCTTGGCATTTTATTTGATACCTCATATTAAATATCTCAAAGCTAAATGTTTAAAAGCATTGAATCTTTTAAAAGTGCTTTCACATACTTCTTGGGGTGCAGACCGAACTACACTTCTCAAGCTGTATCGGTCTCTAGTCCGGTCAAAATTAGACTATGGCTGTATTATATATGGCTCTGCACGAAAATCATATCTTCAAATGCTTGATTCTATACATAACCAAGGACTTAGATTAGCTTTAGGGGCTTTTAGAACTTCTCCTGTTGCTAGTCTCTATGTGGAAGCAGATGAACCATCACTATACTCACGAAGAGAGAAACTCTCTTTGCAATATGCTATAAGACTTGCTGCTAACCCATCAAATCCCGCTCATGAAGTTACATTCCCACCAAATTATGTTGATTTATATGAACAAAATACTTAAGCTATTAAATCATTTGGCATCAGAATTTCACCACTCTTAGAATCTGCTAATATCAAACCACAAAATATTGAAAAACATTTTACACCAAACACTCCAGCTTGGTGTATGAAACCACCTGAAATACTTTTATATTTACATTCCGAAAAAAATCTGAATCAAATCCACACATATTAAAATATGATTTCAGAAAAACGCAAAGTCGTTATAAGAATTACCAACAAATCTATACTGATGGATCAAAGGAAGACTTAAAGGTTGGTTGTGCTGTTATATTAGACAACCATAGTAATATGCAACGTATACCTGACGATTCATCAATTTTCATTGCTGAAGCCAAAGCAATTGATCTCGCTTTAGATTTCATTAGCACTTGTGATGCTAACAATGAATTTATTATATTTTCTGACTCGCTTTCTGTATTGAAAGCAATGAACCATACCAGTTCAAAGAATCCACAGATTCAGAAACTTTTAGAAAAATGTCATGAGCTTTTAGCTTATAAAGAAATTGTTCTCTGCTGGATTCCTAGTCATTTAGGTATCCAAGGGAATGAGATGGTAGATAAGCAAGCAAAACATCGCTTTCATTAGAACCAACTTCTTTTAAGATTCAATTTTCCAATTTTAAGCCATCTATCAATAAATATATCTTGGAAGAATGGCAAACTTCATGAAATAACAGCATTGGAAATAAACTTCTTGACATCAAACCAGCTATTGGTGAACATCAATCTGTTGTTCGAAACATTAGAAAAGAAGAGGTCATTTTAGCTCGACTCCGTATAGGTCATACAAGAGTCACTCATTCATACTTACTGCAGGGTGAAGAGCAGCCACAATGTGTTGGTTGTGACGCACCATTTACTGTACGTCACTTCCTTTTGGAATGTGGCGACTTTGCACAAGTAAGAAATAATTGCTTCCATGTTGATACGAGGGCTGTTCAAATATGAATGCAAGTAGCTTCATTACTTTCTTCACATATATGCTAGGACAGAATGTCATACCTTTCTGGAAAGAAATATTTGTCGCCGTTAAAATGGCGCCAAACATAAAGAAACACTCACTATATTTCTCGAGTTACAGATCCTCATATAAAGGCCATTCCTGTATACTGCAGTTTTTCTGAAGCAAATTGCAATGCACGATTTCGTACATGTGCGGATATAGTGTCATATCTTTGTAAATTTTAGACAAAATGGCACCAAATTTTAGATGCAAGTTTCAGTAACAATCCAAAAGTTGCTTGCAGGAAAAAGTTTATATAATCCTGTTTCAATCTTCAGTAAACAGGCACGTTTGTGACGTCATTAATTTTATGATAAACGTCATTTTGAGTTATCTACTGGTGATGTAATAATGAACACCGCTGTGTCGTTTTCTTTGCGTTTTGCCGAAAACATGCTGAATATGCCATAAGGGAGTTTTCAAAACGCACCGTCCTCTTTTTACAGAGTAATCACATTTATATCATTTTTCTAGCATTATTCTGTTTCTTAATGTCTTGCGTACATTAATTAATATATGTTCAATCTGTCTAGTCCTCAAGACCAGGTTGATAATTGTGTTGTAAATAATGCATATAGTGGTCAAACTTAAAGTTTACGTTCAAATTTAGAATAAAGCGGCAATGTTATGACAAAAAAAAATAAGTATAAATTCTATAACCCCTTCAGTTAAAGCAATGTCGACTTAATAAAAATGATTTTAAGCGTTTAAAAATTACCCACTATCTATCAATAATTTGTAGCAACAACTCAGTATGAGCGATCAACATATTATCTTTGAGTTAAAACTAGTTTAAATGTTGCTTCGTGCATTTTGTTAGAAATAAGTTTAACTGAAAACTGAAAAGTGGTATTTTGTTTACCATTTATTTGCAAACATATGGAGACTTTAGTGAAAACGATCCGTTGTAATTTAATAAAAGCATGTCAGATTTTCGCAACTTTCACAGAATCATTATATATGAATATTGGGATACTTCCTAAAATTTTTAAGAAAAATCGAAGAATTACACGCTCCTCTATATCACTGGTATATATTCGAAGCATTGAGTTTGTTAGTATACTAACATGACCCTCATTCAAAGGAATATAACTCGATAAGTATACTGTATTATTCCTTAAGTCTGGTGCCAGTTTAAAGGTGACATATAGTCCTTTAAAGAATAGTTGACCATTTTGTCGTGGCATAAATGTGAAGAGAGTTATGAAGCTACTTGCATTCATATTTTAACAGTCCTCGTAACATGAAACAGTTATTTCAAGATAAACATATTGATAGTATTATGACATTTTTAAGACAAATTAATCTTTTTAACTAAACCTAACAAAATCTAGTTGCTATTCTTAAAATCATGTTTTGTATTACATTTGTATCAGATCATAATATAGATTCTTTAATGTTGTATCATGTTCAGTTGGAGAACATGTACAGTTATCTGAATAGCTCTTTGAAACTGTCAGATATCGTACTTGATCTCTCCTGTCAACAATCGTATTGTTACTAATTATCATTATACAAACTCATCATCGTCATTCTTTTTATTTTATCTTACTAATTTTTACTTATTCCATCCACATCATGTTTAGTTTAATACCGTCTGACGCTAATGACCCACAACGGTTGATGCAACAACCAACAAACAAACAAACAAACAAACAAGTATCTTGATTTCTATGTAGTAGGATCAGATTCATGGATTAGTAAGGGATCTTTCATGCAAACCAAAAATCTATGTGTCTTGATCTACATCAGAATTAAGGGCGAGGTTTGTACCATGAAACTAGTTAAAACCCTCCGGTCATTTTTTTACTGACGGTTCCAAGTCGGTGCTTCTTTTGTGGACCGTATTTGTAATATGTGTTTGTCTCTGCCATACTGTCATGTCTGTTCCTTACAATCTTGTGGTCACCTGTTAGGAAAGGGCTGACCTCTTGTCTCCCTTGTATGTTATGTTTTCTTGTGTTTTTGTCACTTTCCCATCCGGTGTCCTGGGTCAGGTGTGGTACTTGATTGTATTGATTCCTGATCTTTGCTTTTTTTCTTATTATGACCGACCGAAGTTGTTTTAGCTTTTGTAGAAGGTCATCCAGTGACCATTTTCACCATAGAATTCTGATCATCGGCTTCAGAGGAAAAGATTTTCTAAGTTTTTCTTATTGAGATAAGCCTAGCCACCGGGGCAAAGTCGTGTAAGTTATGTTTGTAGAAGGTAATATAGAAAGCATTCCAGTAAAGTTTGGTTAAAATGGACCCAGTGGTATAGGGATTGTCATTTGAAGTGAATTGCTGATGCCCCACGACGGACATTGAGTGATTATAATAGCTCACTTTGAACACTTTGTGCTAAGGTGAGCTACAAGGTCAGATATACATTGAACTGTTTTATTTTTAGTCTATGCTGTCTATACATGTACATATAAATACATTTATCATATGACGTCGCGTCTTGGAGTAAAAGAACACCATGCAATAAAATCTGTAAACCACTAGTGGTTTATCGATTTACGGGAAACGTTATAACGTCCATAACAACGTTGCGTACATAATGACAAAATCTTAACGTTTTAACGCCAGAAAATGAGATTTCAAAGTATTTGTCATATGATAAATAGAATCTAACATTCGTGCTCTTGTATTATTGAATTTATTAAACTCGTTGCGAAAAAGAGATAAAATGCTCGGCAAACCTCGCATTTTATCTCTTTTCCCCAACTCGTTTAATAAATTCAATAAAACATGAGCACTCGTGTAAGATCCTCTATCTCTTTTTCATATAATTTCAGATTGTTCTGTCGTGTTTCACCTTACATGCATCTCATTGATGGGCTCAGCATTTCAAGAGAGCAGCACAAGTGAAAATGATAATATACCTGATTCTAGCACTGCGCCTACTAGCACGACTGACGAGATGGAGGAAATGCAAGAAGAAACGACAGCGATTTACAATTATGGCACTACAATTGCTCCATCGATGTCAGATGAAATTGTAACTACAAGCCAACAGTGCGTTCACAATCACACTGTAAATAATCAACACACTATCAATACTGATTCAAATCACTCAGTTACACCACAGGATATGAACAAAACAGGAAACCCAATATGCCCGAACCAAAACGATACAACCTATATATCACTATTCCTTGGAGTGACTATTGATTCAACATGTAGTCATTATGAATGCTCTTCTAATTTTGATACCTGCGATTGTGACCCGGAATGCCTTCTGTATGGTGATTGTTGTTTTGACTATCTTAACAAATTATATAATGGCATCTTACAAGAAAACAAAACTTTAAAAAATCGATTAGACAAACTTAAAACTTTCGAGTCATTAGTTAATGAAGACAGGTTACCAAAGGAACTATTCATATTATCACATAGTATTTGCATTTGGGATGAAAGGAAGACCAACGCATTTTGGATGGTTAGCAAATGTCCTGAACACTATGTTGACAAAACTACCAAACAGAAATGTGAAAACAGCACAGTATATGGCCTGAATAGTATACCAATAGAGTGGACTGATGCTGAAAATCGACTTTGGTTATTTAAGAATATATTTTGTGCATTTTGTCATGGTCATGAATTAAATGCAAAACTCGTGAAATGGAAAATTGAAGTAGCTTGCAGTGATAAAAATGAAAATATTTTAACAGGCGATATAAATCTGCTTAATCCGGGATCTGATTGTGAAGTTAATGTGAAGTCAGGACGAGAGGGCTATCTTCGTACCTGTAAAACTATACAATCTGTTGAGTCTCAATGTCAACAAACACTTGAACCATCAATGTATAAATTTTTTTGCAACAGTTACGTTTATATGGTCAAACATGACGTGACATTGTATCGTAATCCACACTGCGCTATATGCGATGCTGAAATAGCCAACTACCAAGTATATTGCCCTCCAAACTTTGTTATAATAGAACGAGAACCCAAGCGTGCAATAGATCTCCAGGTTTTATTTGACTTTAATTTAGACCAGGGATTCACAGCGCAAGTAACATGCGTACCTAACACAGAATGTCTATATTTTGAGGTTTTTGACTGTATTAGTGGAAGATGTCGACAATTATATTGTTCAGAAAACCAGACACCTTATTTTGGCGAATGTATCAGTTCACCATCAGCTACTGTCACCGACAACTGGTATGAGGCCTTGCTCCCTCATGTTATAAATGCTGTCTCTATAAATGTTTTATACTTGCAAATCGATGCAGTTACAACATTACCATTGCCAGCTGATAAAGTTATACATGCATTTATAGGAGGCTTGGCATCAATTGATAAAATCGTTGATATGATTGCGGATATACAACTCTCTTTTGGAGAGTCTGATGAAGCTGACAATAAAATGCAACATGGTGACGAAAAATTGGTGGATTCTTGGGATACAGATGAACAAAGGGAAATCCCAAACAATCCTAGAGGTAGCCTCACAAGGAATACATATCAACCAAATAATCTGACTAATGGCGCATATACTGAAACCACACGCCCAATAGTAGAACAGTTGGAACGTTCCAATAGACAACCTGTTGGAGGAATTAATCCCATGGATGAACCAGAAGATGAAGCACCACCTACAGCTGAGACACCAAGAGATGACCCCACTACTAAAAACATATATTGCAGTTATTATGCAACACTTAACCTTAAAACACGCGCCACAAAAGAAACTATAAACTTTTTTAAACACGTTATGAAATCGAGCGATAACGTTATTCCAAATTATACAAAGGTAAATATAACAGCAAGAACATATGCCAATTTACGCAGTTTACAGTGCGATGAAGGAAACATGACTATTGAATTTAATGCTTCTGTTTTAGAAAATACAACTGAAATTTCATTCCCTTCAAAACAACATACCGCTGCACCTACAAATGTATTGTGGGAAATGTCAAGCCGCTTTGCAAAACAAGACCAGCTTGACACTATTGTCACGTGTTTAATATATCACCAAGTTCCAAAAATGGATTGTAATATGACAGCATACGATAAACACGAATTATATTTTGTAAATAGCACAGCGCATGTAAAGAATAGTTCTGTATCATACTCGCCAACAGATTACGTCATGATTGGAAACAAGGTTTTTGTGTGTGTTGATAAACTGAGGCAAGTGACTTACATTCGATTTTTCAGATATTCTGGTGTTGAAAGGGTCCTTACGTTATTCAGTTCATCTTTATCCTTGGTATGCCTGCTTGCAATTTGCATTATGCATCTGATTCTCCCCAAACTAAGAAACAACCATGGCCTCAATACATTGTCATTGGCTACCTCATTGGCTTTGGTTCATACAATGCTGTTAATTCAGACCGCTCCTGATGGGGTCACATGCGTAGTGTTTGCTGTTTGTCTTCACTATTTCATACTGAATATGTTTGCATGGATGAGTATTATTGGTCTAGATATGGCCATGACATTCTATTCTAAAACATTGTCAAAACATTCTAAAAACATTGGACGATTTCTGAAGAATTTTAGCATTGTAGTTATATTGCCTTTAGTAGCTGTTGTTGCATGTTTTTCATTAGACGCATTTGAGGCTGGTTTAAGGCCAGGGTATGGAACTGATGGAATATGTTGGCTAACTACGTCATCAGGTATCATTTATTTATTCATTGTACCAGTGTGTACATTGATAACACTCAACCTGATCACTTTTACCATAACTCTTATTTCCATACAAACAACAAAAGTCAGTTCATCTGTTAGGACAACAGCTCGAAATAGAACCTATCTTCTGGTTTATTTTAAGCTGTCATTAATTCTAGGTTTCACTTGGATCATTGGCATTTCTGCAGCTCTAGTGTCCATGGAGTGGCTTTGGTATCTTCATATTGTTCTAAACGGTTGTCAAGGACTCAGTTTATTTTTATGCACTATGGTGAATGTTAGAACAGTAAGGGTTTTCAAAGAAAGCTCTCGAACACTGTCCTTCGCTGACACAAAGTCTAGCAAAGTAAACCGTGAGACATAATGTGTTAACCCATAAAGCACCACCTAGAATTTGTAGCTGATAATTCAAATTTTGCTGATTTTTCAAAAATAACAAAAAAAAACATGTTACTTTTTCCTAATTATTAAAATAAGGTATGATATTTCATGAGAATAGTTTCATGAAAGATCATACCTTTTTTTCAAAACTTAGGAAAAATCTTGCAAAATTTGTATCGTCTGTGGCAGTCATGTTAATTTATATTGCCTTACAAAATACACACCAAATAATGTAAGCAGTCATTTTAAGAACATGTTTAAACGGTTTGGCTTTTCGATGATTTTTATTTTATTTTTATCGCCCAAAATATTGATCCATGTTGTAAACATATCTAAGAGACGTGCGCATAATGACTATAGTAATACTAAAATTGGGCTTCAACGCGAGAAAACCTGTCTTCGGGGGTTTACGAACAACACAGGCGCAGACCAGCCTGCGCATCCGCGCAGACTGATCAGCGCCTTTGTTTTTCGCTTTTTGGAACGTTTCCTATGTAAACTTGGTTCAGGTGAAATTTCAATTTTCTAGCTAGTCTCTGTAGCTGAGGTGACTGGTTTGAAATTCGCTTTGTCGGAAACCCCGAAGACAGGTTTTCTCGCGACGAGACCCGTATATGAATGGTAGGATGGTGTGATCTATGCTGCAGCTTTCAGAGAGATGGCCCTGTCATATTTGGCCTCGTCGCGAGAAAACCTGTCTTTGGGGTTTCCGACAAAGCGAGTTTCAAACCAGTCTCCTCAGCTACAGAGACTAGCTAGAAAATTGAAATTTCACCTGTAGCAAGTTAACATATGCTACTTTCCAAAAAGCGAACTACAAAGGCGCTGACCAGACTGCGCGGATGCGCAGGCTGGTCTGCGCCTTTGTTGTTCTTAAACCCCCGAAGAGATGTTTTCTCGCGTCGAGGCCCATTTGGCTTGTTGGCAGGCTGTACTTCTCTTCACTTGAGGCAACTTTGGGTTGGTATTGGCGCCTATGTAGTATATCCCATTCTTCCTTTCTCACCCTCTCTGTGGGAGGAGTCCGGACATGACTGATATATTGTTGACTGGGACTTTATGCCTTAACTCAATCAATCAATATTACAACATTTACCATTTACATGTTCAAAAATGATAAGACAAGAAAGATATGTCATCAAATACAATTGACTAGATTTCAGAGTTAACAAACTGACTATCAAACAAATTGGTGGGGATTGAAAAATATTAAGGGAGTATGATCAGGAAATACCACAATCACAAACCGCAGACAACCCCATGGCACCGCGAGGAAGAACCACTCAACCATCACGAGACACATGGAAGACAAACTAAGCAAGGCAACCAGCTCACTCTTCCCCATCAAGATGATTGCAGTACTAGAATGGACATAAAGTAATGTACAACAAAACATAGAACAATTACAGACTTCCACGATGGGACTAACAATAAACAAAAAGTCAACATCAGCAGAACCACCGCCTTAGAACGGACAGCAGCCTCAGCCACCAGGGGCTTAAATGCATTTTACTGGTACCAAATTTTCGCAATAGATTCTGCTGTTGTTGAAGTACAAGAAATGTTCAGCTCGCATGGAAGCCTTCTAACTAATGCAATTATCATCATGGAGAAACACTCTTATCAAATTAACACACCATAATGAAACAAAGAACCCTGGAGCGACTATACCACCTTGCCGTGGTCTCTGGGGCACACTTCACATTTGGGACGATATTGATTGTAATACTTGTCCCCTCCGGGAGTGCCAAGAGTAGAGTCCCACCTGTTCACCATGGGTGGCTTTCTCGGTAACTCGAAGGGGATGGCCTGGAAGACAGAGCGTGCAGAATACGGGCGTATAAAATTCTGTATGACTCAACACGTCTCTTTGGCCTCTTTAATGGGGTAGACCCGAGGGTAAACACGGCGCGGTGTATCTTATCGGTCTTGTCATGCTGAGCCCAAGGAAGCTGAAAATGTAAAATAAAATATTTCTTATATCTTCGTTCTATAGTATCGTTCTGATGCCAACCACGTGTCCATTATCTTATATATTCTTTCTTTTATAAAATATTCCTGGAAGGCAGTGGCTTAACGCGTCAATAGCGCAGATTTTATTTGTGCAAATATAACTTCTATGTAACCCTAGCACTGGAGGTCGGAAACCCACTCCATTAAAGTGCTCCCTTGTTGGACTTAACGGTGGGTGGGGATAATGGAGGCTGAATCTAAAAACCAAACACACATGGCTTCAAAATCTAGAAAACGCCACGCACGGATTACAGACACAGATTCTAATGAATCATTTACAGCTTCTCAATCGCAATCTAAGTCTTCTGTACCAAAAAACCTTATGTACCTAGATTTCTAATAATCCATTCAGAAGTAGACGGAAAGGATATTTCTCTTCTTTCTCCTTTTCTGATACACAAGACAATAATGAATATGGCAGGTGAGCCAAAAAGCATTAAGAATCTTAGATCAGGTGACCTATTAATACAATGTGCAAAATAACCTCACGAAAAAAGCCTTTTAAAAATGAAAACTTTTTGTGGACTGAAATGCTCCCTAACTCCTTATAAATCCTTGAATACTTCCAAAGGTATTGTTTACTGTCCTGCCTTAATCAGACAGAGCAACGAACATATCTTGGAGTACATGGAGGAACAGGGTGTTACGGATGTCCATAGAATCAATGTCCATCGTGATGGTGTCCTGAAACCAACTAATACATTTGTATTTACATTTTATACACCAGAACTACCAACCGTTGTCAAAATAGGTTTCATTCAAGCGAAGGTTGATGTATATGTTCCCAATCCGCTTAGATGCTATCAAAGTCAAGTGTTTGGCCACCATGAAAATAAGTAGGCAGGCAGGCTTTATGTATCAACTGTGGTATGCCTGAACATTGCGCATCTGGCCAGTGTCAAAGACCTGCCAAATGTGTAAACTGTTCTGGTTACCACCCTGCCAACTCCAAAGAGTGTCCACAATGGGAGAAAGAAAAGAAAACCTTAAAAATCAAATTTGAACAAAATATATCAATTCCGGAAGCTCGTAAACAATACGAAAATTCTATCAGGCTATGGTATATGCAAGTGCTGTAAAACCAGGCACTTGCAACAAATCTACAGAAAATGACAACAAGAGCAGGCAGACGGAAGACAGCTTTACAGAATACTTAAAACAACAGACACAAGAAAAACAACAAGAACCCCCTAAAGAAAAACCCCAAGACAAAAGTAATCCATCTCTTCCAGGGCAAACTCTTAAGCCAGCAACCCTGGAGATGATGGGGAAAGCAGGAGAGAAGAAGAAAAAAGAAGAGAAAGACAAACTAAAAAAAAAAAAAAAAAGATAAAAGAGGGCAACAATAACACAAAGAAAAACCACAGAAAGATAAAGAAGAAGCTGAAAAAGCAATACTAGCTCAGAAGAATCCATTTTCTGTATTTAAAAAGGATGCTGAAGAAGAAGACATGGAGGATGATTCTGTGGTTTTCACAGACTCTTCCTCCAGTGATCACCTCCCTAAAGGCACACTTTCACGATCACCAACAACTTTAACAATGGAAGGTGTCAATCTGACCATTATTTTAGTACCTCTTTTAATATTATTTTCAAGTATGGATTTTAAACATAAAATTATACAATGGAATTGTCGAGGTTTGAAACCTAATTTTAATGAAGTATCATTGTTGATTTCTGAATATAATCCGTCTGTATTTTGTTTTCAAGAAACTTTTCTTAAACCAGATGATAACATCTCATTAAAATGTTTTAATGTATATAACTATGTTCATACTGATTGTCTGAGGCCCTCTGGTGGTGCCTCAATATTTGTAAAATCATCTTTCCCACAACGAAAGATTGATTTACAAACAGAACTACAAGCGACTGCTATTTCTGTTACTCTTGACAGAGAAATAACCATATGTTCTGTATATATTCCTCCATCCTTTTCTCTCAAATCCCAACACTTGGACAATTGACTGCAACAACTTCCTTCTCCGTATATATTATTAGGTGACTTCAATGGTCACAATATCCTCTGTGTGGTCAAAACAATGATTCCAGAGGTGAACTTATCGAAAATTTCATTACAAACAATGACATATGTATTATGAATGATAAGTCTTACACTTATCATTCTCCAAGTACAAAGTATTTTACATCTATTGATCTTTCCTTCTGTCATCCATCACTGTATCTTGACTATTATTGGTCCGTATGTGAAGACCAACACAATAGTGATCACTTCCCTATCATCATTGAACAGAACACTTTTTCCACTGAAGATCCCAATCCAAAGTGGAAATTAAATAGAGCCAACTAGGATCTATTTAATACTCTGTACACTGGTAAATTGGTACCAGAAAACTTCAAAGAATCTTCTGATTCTATGGCTGATTTTACCTCTTCTCTTATTGAAATATCTGAAGAGTGTATTCCTCAAACTTCGACAAATCCAACTAAAAGTAATCCATGGTAAAATGACGACTGTAAAGAAGAAATTAAACAGCACAAGCAAGCTCTATTTAAATTCAAAGATCTCCAAATACCAACAATTTCAATGACATCAAAGTATTTAGTGCTAAAGCCCGTAGAACAATTAAAATTTCGAAGCGTAAGTCATGGAGATCTTATTTTTCGAAAATCAATCATAAAATACCAATAAAAAAAATTTGGGATATGATAAGAAAAATCTCTGGAAAAAACAAATCCCCCAGTTACACACATTTAAACATGGTGGGTACTGAGAGCAAAGCAACTTCAAAAACAGACATTGCTGACACCTTAGAAGAAACTTTTTGCCATAATTCATCATCATTCAATTACTCTGAATCCTGCAGAAAGATTAAAACCGAACAAGAGAAAGTTACATTGAATTTTAAATCACAAAAAATGAAATTTATAACAAAGATTTAATTTAGATGTATTAGTTGAAGCTATTCAACTATCACATGACTCAGCCACGGGTCCTGATGAGATCCACTATCAAATGCTTAAACATCTCCCAGATACTTCTCTTGAAACTCTTTTGAATATATTTAATTACATTTGGACTACTGGTAAATTTCCAGATGATTGGCATTCTGCAACAATTATTCCTATTCCAAAACTAGTAAAGATCCTGCGGAACCAAATAATTATAGACCTATAGCTTTAACAAGTTATTTATGTAAAATACTTGAAAGAATGATAAATAAAAGACTTACTTGGTTTTTAGAATCTAATAATCATATATCGCGGTTCCAGTCTGGTTTCAGATCTGACCGTAGTACAACTGATAATTTAGCTAGATTGGAAACTTTCAAACGTGATGCCTTTATTGAAAAAGAACATGTAGTCGCTGTGTTTTTTGATTTGGAGAAAGCTTATGATACAACATGGAGATACGGCATTTTAAAAGATATCCACAAACTTGGATTAAGGGGTAGACTTCTACATTCATTGAAAACTTCCTTGCCGACCAGGCCATGCAAGTCCGAGTTGGCTCCTCTCTGTCTGACTATTATGACCAGGAGCAGGGTGTACCTCAAGGGGGTGTTCTGTCTACAATACTTTTTAGTATCAAAATTAATGATATTGTGAAATGTTTAAATAATCTTACTGATTGCTCATTATACGTTGACGACTTCTGTATCTGTTATCGCTCAAAAAGCATGGCGACAATTGAACGTCAACTACAACAAAAATTTGAATAAGATTGAAAATTGGGCAGCAAGCAGTGGCTTTAAGTTTTCCATATCAAAAACACAGTGAGTACATTTCTGTCAGTTGCGCAAGCAACATGATAATCCCGTTTTACATTTATATGGATCACCTATTCCAGTTTTTGAGGAATCTAAATTCCTTTGCATTTTATTCGATAGAAAACTCAGTTTTATACCCCATATTAAATATCTCAAAGCAAAATGTTTAAAAGCATTGAATCTTTTAAAAGTTCTTTCCCATACTTCTTGGGGTGCAGACGGAACTACACTTTTCAAGCTTTATCGGTCTCTAGTCCGGTCAAAGTTAGACTATGGCTGTATTATATATGGCTCTGCACGAAAATCATGTCTTCAAATGCTTGATCCAATACATAACCAAGGCCTTAGATTAGCTTTAGGGGATTTTAGAGCTTCTCCTGCTGCTAGTCTCTATGTGGAAGCAAATGAACCATCACTATACTCACGAAAAGATAGTGTAGTGCGCATGTGCGATGTATGGACGCTTTTCTCAACAGAGTGGAGAAAATATGTTATTATTTGGATATATTTCTGGAATATGGATTTGAATTGATCCTATATATGCAAGAACAAGCTCTAAGTGCATAATGTTTTGTGATCACTATGGATGAAACGCCAAAACAAACGGATAAAAGAAAGTTAGAGAGTCCAGGTACAAATTCACCTATCTATAAACAATCAAAGATGGCGGACAATCATGCAAGCCCAGAGCCATGCTCAAGCGATACAGGGCGTAATTTATTAGATATTACATCCAGAATGGACAAAATGTTTGAAGTTTTGAACGCTGTTAAAAAAGGACAAGATAGTCTTAGAAGTACTTTTGATAGCAAAATAGAAAAGCTCAGAAAGGACGTGCTTTCAACTATCGATGATAAGATAAAAGCGGTCAAGGTCGATGTTGATTTACAGTTCGCAGCTATTGATAGACGCATTGATGTTTTGGAGAATAACATGCGCTCACTATCAACGCTTGATGGTATGGATGGTACGAGTGGATCTTTTGTCAACCAATCAGTCTCGAACGACGAGCTCACAATTATCGTATCGAACTTGAAAGAAGTCAACAATGAGGATCCGTTACGAGTCGCGAGAGATCTCACTGACGCCCTGGGAGAGGATATAACCAGGAATGTGAGCGTTTCTGACGCATGCAGATTTTCTGAAAGGAGGCGTGGAAAGCCCAGGCTAATGAAAATTGCATATGAAACCGTTGAGCAGAAAATCAAAGTGCTACGTGCCAAGATGGCCCTACGGGGCCACTCCATATATGATAGAGTTTATCTTCGTAGTAGCAAGTCTCATACTGAACGGCTGCTAGAGCTAAATGCTAAAACCATTCTGTCTGAACTTCCAAATGGTCATCTTTACAGGGTGGCCGCAAATGGTCGCATCCTGAAGAAAGACAATTCTCGTGATCGTCGCCCGAGCACGTCGGATTAGGGAGACCCCCGGCTGCATGAGCGTGATTTAAACATATCACATATCAACGTTGCCGGATGGACAACAAACAATTGCGAGTTACGTAAAAATCTGTTAAAATATATTGATTCAGACATAATCTGCATAAATGAAACACATTTACAGGGAGATTCTACGATAGACTTGGAGGGTTTTACTTTTTATGGTCACAATAGGCATTCAACGCATATTAATGCTCCGAAAGGCTCAGGTGGAGTTGGTCTTTTTGTCAAAAAAGACTTATTTTCACAGTTTGCTATCAGCATCATGGATAAATCATACGATGGCATTCTTGGAATCTCGCTTACATCCAAAGAAACTGATTACTCCATCGCCATTTTCTGTACTTACTTACCACCAGAAACATCAACATGGGGTCGCGACGCAACAGGATTCTACGCCCATCTACTTAGCGAAATATACACTCTCAGTGAATACGACTCGATTATAGTATGTGGAGATTTAAATTCGCGAATTGGCCAATTGAAGGACTCTATTTCTGGGATAGATGAAATTCCCCAAAGACAATCGATCGATAAAACTACCAATCAACATGGGCATACATTTATTGAGTTTGTAAATGACTCGAAATTCTGCGTACTAAATGGTAGATTGTGCGTCGAAAACGATGACTTTACTTCAGTGTCAACGCGAGGAAAAGCAGTGGTCGATTACATCTGTGTACCTCATGACTGTTATAAAAATTGTTCGAACTTCCAAGTTACCGCCCCTGAAACATTAGTGCATCGTCATAAACTACAGCACCTACTAGGCCCGAGAAGCAAGTTACCAGACCATTATTTTATTTCATTTAACTTCAGATATAGTTTCTTTATTACAAACTCGGATAAAGACATAGAAATACCAAACCAAAGCCAGAAACCGTTTATCGAACGTAAATATAAACTTAACAGGTTACCACAAAATTTCATGAACTCAAATATATCACGAGCAGCATTTCTAGAACTGATAAATCGAATAGAACTTTGTCGAGAGACCCAGAATAACGTCGACTTGATTTACGATTCATTGTGCGACACACTTATTCGTGAAATGAACGATTCTGTACCCTATTTTGATTGCACGAAGCCTGTACGGAAGCGCTTTAAATCCTTCAAGCCATACTGGAATGACGATCTTGATAGACAATGGAACGAAATGCGCCTCAAAGAACGAGCTTTTGTAAAACACAAGGGGACGAGAGCGCGAGGGTCCGTTTTAAAACAAGAGTTCTTTATATCAAGAAATAAATTCGATAAACTTTTACGAACAACAGACCGTGCATACAGACGGGGGCTGATGATTGACATTGAGGCTGATTGTACTAACAACCCTAGGGAATTCTGGGACCACCTGAAATCACTCGGACCGAAGCGTAAACAAACTGTTCCTTGTGAAGTGTACGACGAGGGTGGTAATATTCGTACAGACAGATCGTTTGTCGACAGCACATGGACGCGGGATTTCTCGAACTTGTACAATGAACAGAATACACAAGATTTTAATGATCAGTTTTATAACGACATGTTACAGCATAAAACGTTACTCGAAGACAATATGAAAGATCCATTATATAACGAAACTAGATCTCTTAACTCAACAATTAGCAAGGAAGAAGTTGAGAAAGTTGTATTCAGAGCGAAAAATGGAAAATCTGTTGGACCTGATAAGATTCCGTATGAAATACTTAAGTTCCCGAGTGTCATTAACGCGCTACATTCCTTATTCAACTTTTGTCTAGATACTGGTTTGATTCCTTCCATTTGGAGGAAAGCCATAATTACACCCATACCCAAGGATAGTACAAAAGATCCGCGCATTCCGCTCAATTACCGGGGCATTAGCCTACTTTCTACCGTTAGCAAACTGTATTCATCTGTGCTGAACAATAGGTTACTCCCATATTTGGAAGAAAACGCACTCCTAGTAGACGAGCAGAACGGTTTTAGGTCTGATAGATCTTGTCAGGATCACGTGTTTTCAGCCTGTACAGTTATAAGAGACAGACTTTCTGAAAAGAAGAGCACATTCACTACATTCATAGACTTGCAAAAAGCCTTCGATTTGGTAGATAGAGACGCTCTGTTATATAAACTTTTACTAAATAAAATTGATGGGAAATTTTATAATTCTGTAAAAGCCATGTATACCAATACGGAGGCGTCTGTCAAATTAAATGGTTCGTTGTCTAGCTGGTTTCCATGTACTTCCGGCGTGAAGCAGGGAGATAACTTATCACCGACTCTTTTCGCACTTTTTATTAACGATCTTGCAGAAGAGCTTAAAACGCTAGATTGTGGAATCACCATTGATGATGTATCAATAACTTGCCTGCTCTATGCTGATGATTTAATGCTCATATCGGATACTGAAAACAATATGCAGTGTTTGCTCGATCATGTATTAAACTGGTGTAATAAATGGCGACTAAGGATCAATTATACCAAATCGGCAGTTATGCATTTTAGGAATAAAGGGAAGCGGAGAAGTGATTATGCCTTCCATATTGGGACTAAAACAATAGAATATGTCAGCTCTTACAAATATCTAGGTATTTTGCTACATGAAAACTTGGATTTTAACGTCACCGTAGATACATTATTCAATTCAGGCGGGAGAGCACTTGGGTCGATGATCTCCAAGATTCACAGTTTTAAAGACGTTGGTTTTGAAACATATACTAAACTATATTATTCCTGCGTAGTGCCCGTGACGGACTATTGTTCTGGTGTATGGGGCTTCCGAGATTTGAATAAGGGTGACATGATCCAAAATCGTGCAGTACGTTATTTTTTAGGAGTACATCGTTTCACCCCTCTATTAGCTATCAGTGGAGATATGGGTTGGACGTTATCCTTACACAGAAGATGGGCAAATATGCTTCGCCTATGGAATCGTTTAGTTAGCATGGACAATAATAGACTGAGCAAAAAGATCTTCCTCTATGACCTAAATATAAATCGGAATAACTCTTGGTGCTCAGAAATAAGAACTATCTTTGATAAAATAGGCTTACTTGATAATTTTCAAAATAGAAATATATGTGACATAAATAGTTGTGAACAACTTCTTTTTGAAAACCACTGCATTGAATGGACAGACAAAACTAAAGAGATATCAAAGCTGAGGACGTATATCTTGATTAAAAACCAATATAATACAGAAGACTATGTTAAAGCTCATCTGCCGAAACAAGAACGATCTTTCTTAGCTCAGTTAAGGTGTGGGGTATTACCGCTGAGGGTAGAAACAGGGCGATTTAGTGGACTTAAACCAGAAGAAAGGGTCTGTCAGCTCTGTGAAAGTGGGGAGATTGAGGACGAGAAGCATTTTATTTTGACGTGCAATAGATATATAAACCAAAGACAAGTACTGTTTCGTCAACTAGATCAATCATTTTATTTACTGAACTCAAACGAGCAATTCAAATATCTGATAACTCATGAGTACAGACACGTCGCAAAATATATTGCCCAATCGTTTTTATCTAGACGCAAATTCCTTTATAACTAACATATTTACCTGATAATGGCGATATTTGCCAGCTGCTAATCAGCCTTGTAAACGGTTTGAACCCAAATCAGGCTCCACAAAATGTCGGGCCTGATCTGGATCCAAGCCGTTCGACGCTCTAGTGATGTCCCTGATGGTGTTATCTCCATTTATGCATAATACTTTGGTTATCTGGACCTGAGTTGATTGTTAAGCTTGCAAGAAACGGTTAAGCTGAACGGTTTGGACCCAGATCAGGCTCCACAAAATGTCGGGCCTGATCTGGATCTAAGCCATTCGACGCTCTAGTGATGTCCCCCGATGGAGTTATCTTCTTTTATGCATAAGCTTTTGGTTATCTGGAACTGAGTTGATTGTTTAGCTTCCAAGAAACGGTTAAGATGAACGGTTTGGACCCAGATCAGGCTCCACAAAATGTCGGGCCTGGTCTGGATCCAAGCTGTTCGACACTCTAGTGATCTCCCCGATGGAGGTATCTTCATTTATGTATCTGGACCTGAGTTGATTGTTTAGCTTGCAAGAAACGGTTTAACTGAACTGTGTGGATCCAGATCAGGCTCCATAAAATGTCGGGCCTGATCTGGATCCAATCCGCTCGACGCTCTAGTGATGTCCCTGATGGTGTTGTCTCCATTTATGCATAAGCTTTTGGTTACATGGACCTGAGGTGATTGTTTGGCTTGCAAGAAACGCTTAAGCTGAACGGTTTGAAACCAGATCGGGCTCCACAAAATGTCGGGCCTGATCTGGATCCAAGCCGTTCGACGCTCTAATGATGTCCCCGATGGAGTTATCTCCATTTATGCTAAGCTTTTGGTTATCTGGACCTGAGATGATTGTTTTTGCTTGCAAGAAACGATTCAGCTGAACGGTTTGGACCCGGTTCAGGCTCCATAAAATGTCGGGCCTGATCTGGATCCAAGCCGTTCGACGCTCTAGTGATGTCCCTGATGGTGTTATCTCCATTTATGCATAATACTTTGGTTATCTGGACCTGAGTTGATTGTTAAGCTTGCAAGAAACGGTTAAGCTGAACGGTTTGGACCCAGATCAGGCTCCACAAAATGTCGGGCCTGATCTGGATCTAAGCCATTCGACGCTCTAGTGATGTCCCCCGATGGAGTTATCTTCTTTTATGCATAAGCTTTTGGTTATCTGGAACTGAGTTGATTGTTTAGCTTCCAAGAAACGGTTAAGATGAACGGTTTGGACCCAGATCAGGCTCCACAAAATGTCGGGCCTGGTCTGGATCCAAGCCGTTCGACACTCTAGTGATCTCCCCGATGGAGGTATCTTCATTTATGTATCTGGACCTGAGTTGATTGTTTAGCTTGCAAGAAACGGTTTAACTGAACTGTGTGGATCCAGATCAGGCTCCATAAAATGTCGGGCCTGATCTGGATCCAATCCGCTCGACGCTCTAGTGATGTCCCTGATGGTGTTGTCTCCATTTATGCATAAGCTTTTGGTTACATGGACCTGAGGTGATTGTTTGGCTTGCAAGAAACGCTTAAGCTGAACGGTTTGAAACCAGATCGGGCTCCACAAAATGTCGGGCCTGATCTGGATCCAAGCCGTTCGACGCTCTAATGATGTCCCCGATGGAGTTATCTCCATTTATGCTAAGCTTTTGGTTATCTGGACCTGAGATGATTGTTTTTGCTTGCAAGAAACGATTCAGCTGAACGGTTTGGACCCGGTTCAGGCTCCATAAAATGTCGGGCCTGATCTGGATCCAAGCCTTTCGACGCTCTAGTAATATCCCCAATGGAGTTATCTCCATTTATGCATAAGCTTTTGGTTATCTGGACCTGAGTTGATTGTTTTGCTTGCAAGAAAGGTTCAGCTGAACGGTTTTGACCCAATTCAGGCTCCACAAAATGTCGGGCCTGATCTGGATCCAGGCCGTTCGACGCTCTAGTGATGTCCCCGATGGAGTTTTCTCCATGTATGTATCTGGACCTGAGTTGATTGTTTGGCTTGCAAGAGACGGTTTAACTGAACGGTTTGGACCCAGATCAGGCTCCACAAAATGTCGGGCCTGGTCTCGATCCAAGCCGTTCGACGCTCTAGTGATGTCCCCGATGGAGTTATCTCCATTGATGCATAGGCTTTTGTTTATCTGGATCTGAGATGATTGTTTTGCTTACGAGAAACGGTTTAGCTGAATCAATGTTGATTATTCAGGACATAAGATAAGACCTGTTACATATGACTCGGGTGCTCAAAGGAACCATCTCAGTGAAATCGCTCTTTTCAACAACCAACTGAAGGCATTTAAAAAGATATAAGATACTCACACAACGCTTCTTGCTGTTAATGATGTGCATCTGTTATGTGGCAAAGATCTGAATCACGCATATGGCATAAAGGAATAGAATATAGTCCTTGAAATTACGTTAATTTTAATATCTATTCACGTTATTCCGCAACAGTTGGTTATCCAGAATTATAACAAGAAATAAACAACCTTGACACCACTAAACTCTGATAACAATTGACCCACTGAGTAATTCTATCCATGCTTTATCCGTGCATAGGTTGACATAATTGCCCGAATTGTGTATCAAGAAAAGGTATCCTGATATAATAAGGCCGTCATTAACCCATTTATCCCACCGCTATCAATTGGAACAGTCCACTCCTGTTCTAAGGGATGTTAGTTGAAATGTTTCGTTATTTTTCAAATTTTGATAGGACGTTCAATGAGCAAACAGTAGAGACCCTGATCAGACACCGCGCTTTGCTGCATCTGATCTGGGTCCAGACTGTTTGCCTATGCCCCCCTCACCCCCCCCCCCCCCAAAAAAAAGAGGACGTGATATGCGCATATGGGTTAGTAATACGCTATGATCTACATAATTATGGAAAAACAACTTATGGCCAGATTTTCCACACAATTATGAGTTGGCTGATGACTGCATGTGTTCGTTCACCTGTCTGTCTTGCCTGTGCTTGGATTCTGGTACAGGCATGTCAGGCGAGTGTGGGGACGGATGTCGATGGTAAAAGTTGTTTCATTGATGCGACTTGGTGATATGAATTGGTGGTTGACCCCCACCCCCTCCAATAATCTGATGAAGTGTAACCCAAAGTGTCCATCTGTAAAACAGTTATGAATTATGCAAGTTTGTCTGTCTTATGTAAATTTACATTTTGTTATGTACATTATTTCTCCGGAGATCAATTAACAAACTACTTGATAGGCGAGTGCACGCTGAATAATATTGCATCCTTTTTGCCGATGACAAAAAGCATGCAAAATTGTCCAGCATGCAAAAAAAACTGGGAAAAATATGATTATGAAATTTGTGATAAAGCATGCCAAGTTTTAGGGATAATACTCTTATGAGTATTATGTAATATCGTCACAAAATAACTTACATTACAAAACGTTTCTTATGTTTAGAGTGACTTATAGGCCCATGTGGCCGGGTGTATAGTTAGACAATTACTGTTTTGTACTTTTGTTTATACATGTTACACAAGTCACTATAATAAAAGATTACATACTTAAGAGAGAAACTCTCTTTGCAATATGCTACAAGACTTGCTGCTAACCCATCAAATCCTGCTTATCAAGTTACATTACCACCAAATTATGTTGATTTATATGAACAAAAACCTAAAGCTATTAAATCATTTGGCATCAGAATCTCACCACTCTTAGAATCTGCCAATATCAAACCACAAAATATTGAAAAACATTTTACACCAAATATTCCAGCTTGGTGTATGAAACCACCTGAAATACTTTTTGATTTACATTCCGGGAAAACTTCTGAATCAAATCTACACATATTAAAAGACGATTTCAGAAAAATACAAAGTCGTTATAAGAATTACCAACAAATTTATACTGATGGGTCAAGGTTGGTTGTGCTGTTATATCAGACAACCATAGTAATATGCAACGTATACCTGACGATTCATCAATTTTCACTGCTGAAGCCAAAGCAATTGATCTAGCTTTAGATTTCATTAGCACTTGTAATGCTAACAATAAATTTATTATATTTTCTGACTCGTTTTCTGTATTGAAAGCAATGAACCATACCAGTTCAAAGAATCCACAGATACAGAAACTTTTAGAAAATGTCATGAGCTTTTAGCTTATAAAGAAATTGTTCTCTGTTGGATTCCAAGTCATATAGGTATCCAAGGGAATGAGATGGTAGATCAGAGAGCAAAAACATCGCTTTCATTAGAACCAACTTCCTTTAAGATTTCATTTTCTAATTTTTAAGCCATCTATCAATAAATATATCTTGGAAGAATGGCAAACTTCATGGAATAACAGCATTGCAAATAAACTTCTTGACATCAAACCAACTATTGGTGAATATCAATCAGTTGTTCAAAACATTAGAAAAGAAGAAGTAGTTTTAGCTCGACTCCGCTTAGGTCATACAAGAGTCACTCATTCATACTTACTGCAAGGTGAAAAGCAGCCACAATGTGTTGGTTGCGACGCACCATTCACTGTACGTCACTTCCTTTTGGAATGTGGCGACTTTGCACAAGTTGGAAATAATTGCTTCCATGTTGATAACATGAAAGAATTATTTCAAGATATACATATTGATAGTATTATAACATTTTAAGACAAATAAATCTTTTTAACAAAATAATTGCTATTTTTAAAATCATGTTTAGTTTTACATTTGTATCAGACCATGATAGAGATTATATTATGTTGTATTCTGTTCAGTTGGAGAACATGTACAGTTATCTGAATAGCTCTTTGAAACGGTCAGATATTGTACGTGGTCTCTCCTGTCAACAATCGTATTGCAACTTATTATCATTATACAAACTCATCATCATCATTTCTTTTATTTTGTCTTACAAATTTTTACTCTTTCCATCCACATCATGTTTAGTTTAATACCGTGTGACGCTAATGACCCACAAGGGTTGATGCGTCGATAAGCACCAAACAAACGAACAAAACAAAATGAAACAAAGAAAAGGGCTCATGACTCACAGATAGTCAGAGCTAAAGAAAACCTCAAGTTGAGCTACGGTGGGTCCAGCTACAGATAAGCATCAGGCACCAAACCCACCAATTAAAGCTTTACGTTAGAGCCGTCATAGAGTCTGAGGCCTGACCCAGCTTTGATTGTCAGATTTGATTGACAAGTTTTTGTAGTAGGATTGCATTTTCGAATGTTTCTGATAGATGTTCTTTGACATATTAAGTTACATGAGTGATTATGTCAGATTGAATAAATACATTTTTATCTTGAATAATAATAAAAAAATAAAGATTTTCGCAATGATTAAGTTGGATAACATTTATTAAGGTTTTTTTGTTATGTATAAGCAAATCACCAGAAGAATAGAATGGACCATATCATAAAATTACTGACAATATGAACTTCTTAAAAGGACAAATGATTTTTTCTTAAAAGTGTCCGATTGCATCATTATGCTTGTTAGTTTTCAAATTACTTTGTGTCTGAATTTTTAGAAACGTCATGGTTCACTGTTAAACATTATATAATCAATCAACTTTCAGTAGTAAAACCCAACACGTATCGAACGTATGCTAGTTACTATAGAATGGTATGTATGGAATCAAAGAATTGGTCACTGTCAGATGAAAGATTGTGTTATCAGGAATAACATACACTTGACTGTACTAGTTGAATTCGCATTCAAAGCCCGCATAATAGGCAATGGTTTTCAATGCGAATTCCAAATGGTATATCAACAATATCTTTAATGTGTTGAACTACACTGCACGCATTACCTTGTTGATAATCAATGGATTTAACTGAAATACCAACGTATATCAAGTCAGTTCTGTGTCAGTTCTCCCATTACAAGTTTATGGGAATTTTTCAGACGTTTAAGGGCAACTAACTCTGCAGACCCTGGTCTGACCTTGCCGAAATTTGAACCCATCCAATATTTCATAGTTGTCCGTGTTACCTGCAAGAATGATGACAATAACAAATGAAGGTGCTAGAGTGCTCGCAACAGTATACACTGATTTTACAGACGCTCAAGGGCAGCTAACTCAGTAGTTGGTGATAGGATCTGGCAAAAATTTAAACTCATCCAAGCTTTTATGGCTGCCCTAGTTACCTGCAAGATTGATGGCAATAACAAATGAAGGTGCTAGAGTGCTCACAACACAATGCTGTGATTTTCCAGACGCTCTAGGGCAGCTAACTCAGTAGTTGGTGATGGGATCTGGCAGGAATTCAAACTCATCCAAGCTCTTGTAGCTGTGCTAGTTACCTGCAAGAAAGATGAAGATCCATCCAAAATGAAAGCAATTGAGTGCTCACAACATGTCTTCCATTGTTAGTCTATGGGGATTTTTCTAGACGCTCAAGGGCAGATAACTCCACAGTACATGGTTAGATCTTGCTGAAATCAAACCCGTTTGAGATTTTATAATTGTACTTCTTATCTGCTAGAATAAAAAGATCCAATCAAAAATGGAGGAGCTAGAGTGCTCACAAGATTTTCCCCATTATAACCTTATGCTAATCTCTGTTACCATGGAAACCAGAGTTCTGATCAGATCTAGCCCAAAACATTATGCAGCCTTTCCCCCACCCCTGTTATGCTTCCTATGATATTTAATTTCAATAGGCCAGCTGGTCACAGAGATAGTAACGTTTGAAAGTGTGAACAGACGGACGCATAGAGGTAGGCTTAAGTCCCATCCTCTAAGTTCCCCAGAATCCCTTGGCTCAGGCGAGCTAAAAACTGGTGTCGTGTTTAATTCATTGGCTATTCTCAGATCATATTGACTACCTCCACTGTTCCCTTTTACAAACAAAAACGGTTAATATGATTTAACATGACATATGAAATTGATATATGTATCGGAAAGTATAGTGGTGACAGTGCCTGCCACAAAATGTTTGCAGAAAACACTGTTATTCAAATGGCAAAGTAATATTAGGATGGTGTAGTCAAATCCCATCCGCAAATAGTTTTGAACCATGACCAGGGAGGGGGAAACCGTTTTTTTGCACGTCCCATTTTAAGCTTGTCATTTCACTATACATTAGGATACATATATCAATTTCAATTGCGGTTATATTATTTAAGATAAAAAAAAATGCGAAAAATGGACGCTGCATTTGCACCCCTGCAAACCAAACCGTGGCACACAAAATGAATAGCGGTCAAGTCTTTAATTCAGATTGTGACGGTAAAAATGGATAGTCTAATTAGAACTATGGATGTTTGACTAGGATGGGTCAAAATTTATTTTCGTGTTTGCAAATCATTAAGAATTCCAACCAGGGAATTCTATAGAAATACAACTTAAAGCAAAATAGATTGATTTAACCCTTAATGTCGTCTGTTTTTCTCGTCTGTTGGAATGGTTAAGAAGCCTCTATGGCAAACAGTATGGACCCAGATCAGACTGCTCGTATAGGAGCAGTCTGTTCTGGGTCCACACTGTTTGCTTCTATACTTAATTCTTCAGTAATATTTGGCAATTATTTGCAGCAGCAACTTCAGCAGACGTCATTTTAAGATACATTTTTTTCTTAGCGCTTTCAGGGTTAACTATTTGCGCACTCATTCAACTATAACACACCTGAGCCCAGCTTTTTTGTGAAATAAAACGTGATGACCGAATCAGCATACCCAATCAAGTTCACACAAAGAACAACCCATTAGGGAACACCTTCGTATATGTAACCCTGTAACCGTTTACTTTAAAGCTGCATACTCTGGAACTTTCATTAAAACAGATAAACAAAATTCTAGGACAAATCGATGGATATTTATTTTTCTGGCCGTTTTGCAGCGAAAAAAAAAATATGTGAAAACCCCAGACGTCCGTATAGAATATGGAAAAATGCTGATGTCTGCTAATTGCAACATTCAGCGGTGCCTATCAATCTTCGTATTTTTTCGGAGAAGAGATCAGCTGATAAATCTATTTCCAAATAAGATGCTTACATGAGGACGTCAAACTTTGTTAACTTTCTCAATTTCATTAGTCCGGCACACAGACGCAGAAGTTTGTGAGGAAACCACAATGAACTTACTGATTTATCGTCACTCTCTGAAGAAAAGCGCAAATTACACAGTTTATCTGACTCAGAGCTGAAACAAATTCGCCAGAAAAAATCATTCAGTTGCGACAGTGACGTCACTGGTCATGGCAATAGGCAAAGGGGTACTCAACGGGGAGAATTTTACAGCCTCGATAAAATATTCTCGACCCTTTGTTTGTGTTGATGCATACATGTAGCGTACGAGTCAACATTTTTTCAGTCATGTAACATTTTCCTATCTACATGGGTTGAACCAGTAGGGCTCTAAATATCAAAATGGATAGCGATATGCCTATAGGCTCCCGGGACCCGTACCCTTCCACACACGGTCGGGAGCGCAGTGGTTCAGTGGTAGAGTGCTTGACTTCACTTGAGACTGAAGGGCCTAGGGTTCGAGCCTCATCGATGTCATTGTGTTGTGTCCTTGAGCAAGGCACATTTATCCTAGCTTAGTACTTGTTCAACACAGGAAGAACCGTCCCGACGTAACTAAAATATCGTTGACTGGTACGTAAGGAATAAAAAACAAACAAACAAATCCAGACACTGTCGAGACTCGGGGCAAGGACGGATCCTGATGGAGCAGGGAGTCCGGGCCCCACTGGAAAATCACATGTGGTAAGGGGTTCCATAGGAATTGGCACAAGGACATCCGGCCCCTGAAAAATGGATCTCCCATGGAGAAATTTTGTGTACCTGGACCCCCCAACCCTGTTAAAATGCTGAGCGCTAAAATGATGTTGCCCTCTCCCACCCCCTTTGCTGAAAATGAATAACATGTAATAGTTTATTTTGCCATAAGGCTTCTTGAGACAAGATGTTTTTTTCTTCTTTTTTCACACTTGTACCGAAGGCTCAGACGAGTCGGTGCGCGCGAAGTCTCGAACTATAAATAAGTTCATAGCAGGGACGTCAATAGGCCTAGGGTCTAGGTTCCTATCCCACTAGATAGCTGCGCAAGCATGTATAAAGGATGCCTTTTCGAATATGCGACAAATGCGAAACAGCGTCCGTGCTTTTCGACATTGACAAACCTATTTGTAAGCTAAGTGTGCTCGTGAACATGCTGTGCACCAGGGACGTATATGCAATTTTGAATCCGTGTGAGCATCCAAATTTAGACGTTTTCGCTGAAGAATCACGGTACGACTTCGTATGTTTCCTCAAAAAAATCATTGGAAGAGTTATTTTGCGAGACTTATCACGCGTGTTTATGCAAGCAACAAAGACTCAGACTAATCTGCGCGTCTTTACTGGTCACTTACATAGAAAATTTTATATGTAACAACAATAGTTCAGTCATGTCGGGATTGTTCCAAGACGGACCCAGAGAGAGGAGATATCTATCTATCTATCTATCTATCTATCTATCTATCTATCTATCTATCTATCTATCTATCTATCTATCTATCTATCTATCTATCTATCTATCTATCTATCTATCTATCTATCCATCCATCCATCCATCCATCCATCCATCCATCCATCCATCTATCTATCTATCTATCTATCTATCTATCTATCTATCTATCTATCTATCTATCTATCTATCTATCTATCTATCTATCTACGTGCCTCCTATCAACTCAATGAGTTTGCAAAATGTCAGCCTATATGAGGAGATCGTATGTCTGTGGGATAGAAAAAGAAACGGTAGTACCATAACTGGGAAATATAGCTGTCGGAAAATGTTTGAAGATGACCTTCGATGTTATCACGACATTTTCGTGCACATAATTTAAAAGTCTCGGAGATGCGATTACTATTTCTTTGCGATGCGCGGATCCAGGAAACTTTGTCAGAGGGGGTGAGGGGTGGGGAGGGGAGGCCCGACTGCAGAAAAACAACCGCAACAACGTTTTTTTAAACCCTCAACTGATTTTACAGTTATACATGTGGGGTCCAACATTTTTCAGGGGGGGGGGGGTCCAGATGCTTATTTCCATAAAAACGCATATAACTTGTGATTTTCCAGAGGGGGTCCTGACCCCTTGTCCCCCTCTGGATCCGCGCATGTTTGAGCAGTCATTGCCACTAGAAGTCAGCAAAAGTATCCCCGAGTCCCTGTCATTGCGGCCACTAGATGTCCGTAAAAGTATCCAGAGTCCCAGACATTGTAATTCGAGGTTATTAAAGTATCCAGAGTCCCGAGGTCAGTAGAAGTATCCAGAGTTCCAGGCATTGCCACAAGAGTTCATTGTTTGATTTGATTCTTTTCGTCCACTCAACAATCTTTCAGTTATGCGGGACGGTTCTTCCTGGGTTTAACCAGTACTTAGCTAGGATAAAATTTAATGTGTCTTGCTCAAGGACCACAACGCAGTGACACCGGTGAGGCTCGAACCCGCTACCCTTCGGTCTCGAGTCAAGCACTCTACCACTGAGCCACTGCGCTCCCAAGGGGTTCAAGAGTTCAGTATGAGTATCAAGAGACCTTGTCATTGCCAATAGATGTCAGTAAGAGTATCCAGAGTCCCTATCGTTGTCACTAGATGTCAGTACTATTATCCAGAGCCCCCTTCATTACCACTAGGGGTCAGTACTAGTATCTGTATTCCTAGTCACTGCTACAAGAGGTTAGTACTAGTATGATTAGTATCTGTCGTTACTCCTAGAGGGCAGTACTAGCAGCCAGAACGAGTTAAGTTCACCAATTGCAGCAAATTTGTGTCACACAATTGTTTGGCTTAGATTTTCACTTTTATGTTATTTTGTTACTTATTGGTATATGTCAAATAGATAATGTTGTCTAAAAAGTGCGCATCCAAAAAGTTCGATTCATTCAGCCTCAAAAAGAGCACCACTGAATTTGAATGTGAACTACGTTGCTGTGATGAAGTATACTTGTACACATCTAATTTCTTACAAGACTGAAATATTTAAGAGCTTTTATAGTTTGCACTTCTACTTGGATCTCTTGTGGATCAAATAAGCCTATAATGTAGAATTTTTATCATGTTTTTTTCTTCTCAGCATGGTCTAAGCAGGTTTGTTATGAATTGACAGTGGAATTAAAACAGTAATTCTAGGAGTGCAATTATTGTTTTAATTGTATCCATCAAATTTGAAAAGTTGACCAGAAAAAATATTGGTTTTGAACCAGTAGATGAAAAATATTAAAAATTACATTCTTCTTAGGTATTGGAAATAATACATTGTATTCTTGTATAAAGAACAGTGTGCAATAGGTCGGTAACATAAATCACATACCTCACACTCTGGTCTTATTTCCTGCATAGAAACATATATTGTTCTGCAAAATATCAGGTTCTAGTGTTTTGCTTAACACTTTTTACATCATCAACTTTGCACATTGGAAGTAAGCTGTTGCATCTGGCTTTATTAATGTTGTTGGAATAACACTTCAAAATATGATTATAGAAAAATGATTTTAAATATTCCATATATTTGAAAACTTGTTGTGGCTCACTACAAACTAAGACAATGCGGATAAAAAATCTAACTTCAATAAATGCCTTTTTATGTACATATATTACAAAAAAGCAAAGTTTACATCATTCACAAAGATACACCCTTCTCAGAAAAATGGCAAAACATTCATGGTAACGTAATTCACATAGCCAATTGGCTCACTTCAATTGAAGATAATAATTTATAAATTCAAGTTAACTATTTGATCTTTCATATAAACCATAGAAGTTATCAACATATTAAGTCATAATAATATTTGAGGTCACTGTGATCAACTGGAATGGACCAGGATGCAAAAGCAGGAGTGCAAATTTCAAAGTATACTCATAAACTCACCAATAAACCTCCAGTGGTAGCAGCAACGAGACAAAAATGGTATGAAAAAGAGAAACTAACAATTGAACAACAAGTCAGAAACTTATATCACCGTCGATTTGTTGCATTTGACCCTTTGATTGGACAAATCTGTGTTTTATTTGTAGAATGTGAATTACGGTACGTACTTGTGAGTTACGTTACCTTTGTTTAATCCAGCTCATTTCAAAAAACCATACGATCAGTTTCTTAGAGATTTAAACTTTTCAATTTTGTTTTTCAAACAGATTACATTGCATATGTTGTGTTGATAAAATGAGTAGCTTTGTAAGTTACATGAATAGGGGAGTCGATGTACCCAGAGTATATAGGTAAATCCTTGTTAAAATAAAATGACAACTGTAACATGGTTTAAATCGATCTTCATTAACTAGGACAGATTTGCTTTGATTAAAACAAACATTTTTCAGTTAGTGTGTGCATTAAGAGAGGTATTTAGATTTTAGTAAAATTGTTGTAACATAATTCACAGTAACGTTATTCACAAATTTATTTTTCCACTTGTTTTTTTTTTCTATACAAAAAAACTTCTTGTAAAGTTATTGTATGGTTTGTTACTTAGGTTATAGTTCTTACATTGGCTTCAATTGCAATATTTGTACCCCTTCTTATACAAATAATACACATAGGGTAACGTAATTCCCAAACTGCAAATTTTTAGACAGCCTCAAATATCTTTCATCTGCGAAAAATAAACAAATGTTTCCCAATTTTTTTTTTGTTTGTCCATGCATACATTAATCCTCTTGACAAGTTGACATAGGCCAGTACTAGTATCCACTGTTTTATTCTCTGATACTAGATATCTACTCTACTGTCTATATACTATTATATTTATGATGACGCATTGGTTGTTAACATTCGTAAGCGTCATATTTATTGACATATGACCAAGTAAATGAACACTATTCGTACTAATTTATATTTTTTCATTTGCTTCCCTTTACGGAGGGTACTTTTATCTCATAAACATCGAACACTTTTTTTTTATTCAATGCGGATGAAAGACTGTCTCAAAAGGCACGAACACACAGAGTTGTCTCAACTTGAATTTAATGTTTGCGTTCTACATTTAAAACAAAATGGCCATGTGCGTTAGATAGGGCGCGGGACTAACCAACTCCTGCACCCCCATCCCCCCCCCACACACACACACATGCGCGAACGCATGCACACAGATGGCTTATGCCCTATTTATATGACTGTTTTTGTGGTGGTAGCTGCTTATGTTAGGTTTGCAATTATTTACATTTTGATTTAGCACTAGGCCTACTTAGACCAGGCATCGTAAAAGATAAAGCCATGCTGGGGAAATAACACGAATGTCAACAGTTAACTTTTCAGAATACGCCCAATTGCTGGATGATCAAACTGCTTGCTTTTTAATTGATAACTGAAGCATGCATAACTCAATATTTCGCCTGTCTCGAGGTGTGATATGCTGGCGGTCATTACAAAAACAAGAGTAAGAAACTGACACTTGTGTTAACAACAGTAATTCAATTTTTCTTTGCAAAAGGAAATGAACATTTTTGGCCTAACTTGAGCGTCTCTATTAGGGGATTGACAAATGGATGGACAGATGGATGGGAGAGTGTGAGGATAGATAGATAGATAGATAGATAGATAGATAGATAGATAGATAGATAGATAGATAGATAGATAGATAGATAGATAGTAAAGCGACACTGGAGAGACACTATTTTCAAAAGCTACTACTTGTTACGAATGAAATACTTATTTAATAAACGAAATCAAGAAAACAAACTGGCCTAAATTTGATCCCATTACTAGACATTTTGAATGTTGTGACTTATATTGTTATTCTGACCAAGCAAGAAGCCATGTAGCAAAAGAAAGGCTGGCGCATTTTTTTCGTAAACGAAAAGTAAAAATCCCCCTTCGGAGCCCCGTCCAATTATAGCATTTAAACAGCTTGCAAGAAGTATTTCTTTGCAAGTGTTTCAAAACGAAACAAGGGCTTTTGGTGAACGACAACATTTAAAAACACTATAATGACTGTCTCACCGGCTGTTGAACAGTAGATAAGCATGTCTGGGCTAAATATGACTTTTTCGTAATAAGCCTACCTGTCAAGTAAAATCGTTCCCACCTCTGCGCGTGTTTTCAGTTCGAAACGGTTTTTCAGGTCAGTCCAGCGACCGAATTCTTCACCGATATTTATTCTTCTTCTATTACATTTAGCGTCGTTCTCTGATTTCTCTCTTTTTGTGGCAGATGATGTTTGGCGCTTAGGTCTTCCAACTCTTGCCCTTTTAACATGTTCAGTTTCCGCCATTTTTGTTTTTGCTGCGCTTCACTCGATCGCATCGGCGCATGGGTCATAAGAGGTCACGTTAGAGTTCATATGAATAGCGACTACTGTCGGAAAATACCGTAAAACTTGCCCGAGAATTATTGGAGGGACGCAAATAATTAACAAAGTATAGAAATCGCTCTGAAAGCGGGTTTTTGGCCCACTCTTGGTCCGTTTCCTTCTTGTAATCGTTAGAACACATGTTAAGCTAAAGAGTAGAGTAATAAAATATTGTGGTAAAAAATTAACAGCGAGATGCCGCAAATGCACCTTTAAACAGTAGTTACACGATATATTAAACTGTCTTTGAATAATGAGTAACTGTTACGAGTAACACACATTTTCTATAAATGTAAATGATATAAGAATATATCATGAGTGGTAGACAGCGGTTGTTCAGTATGTTTGGTCATTCTTTAACCGTATTTCACGCAGTTTTGTTTGTTCTGATTACAATCATGTTCAAACTACAGTTAAACTTCGAAAATTCGAACTCCGAATGTTCGAAATACTCGGTAGCCCGGTGGAAATTAATAATAAAAAAGGGGGAAATCCACGTGATTGTGCCGTATACTGTTTTCATACATACACATTTTCAAAGGTGTAGCTCGTGATTAAAGAGAAAGAGAAAAAGGTCAATGAGTAGACTGTTAGACCAGCCAAGGGATTTCTCGATCCGTTTTATAGATAAGGGAAACTATCCAACAAAGGTTTATGTGATAATATTAAAACGTTTATAACCACCTACTATAGTGCTGCTGAGATCTATTGACCATGTTTACATTTGCTTGTTTGTAAACATTGAAATCAAAACATTAGGCTGGCATATTCAGCAGTCAGGTGTAGTTTTGAAAACTATTTGATATCAGCTTGTATAGCTCAGTAGGTAAAGTCGCTGGCAACAGAAAATAAATTTATTCGCAGGCTTGAACCCCATCAATGCTTTCATTTTTTGTTCTTCATTTTTATTGTACAATATTTTCACATGTCTCCTTAAAGTATCATCGGAAAACAGTTTGAACATTTTTACAAAACGTCCATCAAATGGGACAATATCAAACACGAAAACGCATATGCGAGATGACACTGAATGCATCAACGCAATAGGGTATGCATTGTTGCTGTCATTAGAGCGATATTCAGCAACCCAAATGCTTTGGAAATGATCATGAATTATATCTATAAATAAATAAATAAATTGATGAAAATAAAAAAAGTAACGTGACGGGGTTCGAACTCGCAACCTCTATGACAGCGGACAAGCGTTCATCCACTATGCTACGAATTCTGCTTGTGATTTGTATGTGCATATAACATTTTAGATGTAATAATAGAGTTAGAAATATTGGTAAATATTATTGTAAATACTGAATGTCAACATAGTCAAAATAACGCTGCATGACTATATGTCAGGTTACATTCACAAACAAGAGGGCCAAGTGTCCCTGAACCGCTCATCTGAGTTTTGTTAACAGTTTCTGATATATGCATATATGAGATAATAGCCACGACTCCTGGCTACACTACATCTGTTTTGAGAGATCAAATTCGTTTAAGCTATTTCTGTAGAATTATCACCTAGTAACCATTTCCGTTAATTTAATCATTTCCGTTAATTTTCTTATATATGTACACAAGGTATATTGTAATTTAGTAGCCAACTCTGAAGTACAGTGGCCTTTTATCCTTCCCTTCATGAATATCCAAGCTAGGCCACACCCACTATGAATAAATATATAAATACATTTTCATGTTGGTATATAGAACAAAGATATTACTTGTCAGGTTCTAATAAATCATATTTCCATAAGCAAACTGAGTAGACCAAGATCAGACAGCTCTTACAAGAGCTGTCTGATCTGGGTCTGCTCTGTTTGCAAACGCGTATCTATAAGTTAAATAGTTAAGTGATTGTAATGTTTCTAAAAGTCTCTTGGTAATCGTTCAATAAATTTTAGGAGGTTTGATATTTAAAAGTCCTTTTGAAATAGTTTAATTAATGACCATTTTGACTGCTTGGCAACTTTTCCGTCTCTGCCGGTTCGATCCGGTTTCAAAGAACTGTTTCCCGTGAGAACATTTTAACTGTTTCACAGTCACGTGACGCGCTGAAAACTGATGGCGTCACGTTGTAGGAAAGTTTTGTTTGATTTGATTCTTTACGTCCCAGTCGTCAAATTTTTCATTTATGTCGGGAATGATCCAGTTCTAAGCACGGATTCGTGTGACAACGCAGTGACGCCGTTGAGGCTCAAATCCTCAACACTCAATCGTTTTACCACTGAGCCACTGCGTTCTCTACGCTGTATGAGATGCGAATTTGTTGCAAAACAGAAAAAAAAATTGCCTAATCTGTTCAAGTTTGGTTTCAAATTGTTCCGCTCATTCTAACTAAGAAAACGAGTACCAACACTTTATGTTTCTGACCACAAACAACGAAGTTATGGGAGTTTAAAGGGCCCATCAACCATGGTCTTCCATTCGCGCATCGGCATCACGCTTATTATTACCCTTTGTAAGTTCTGGGGTGGGATAAAACAATTATTTCATGCCTTTTTGTGAAACAGTCAAAACTATCACATCCTAGGTGCTGTGGATGACCTGATGTACTGTTCCCCTCGGCCTTCGGCCTCGTGCAACAGTGCCATCGGGTCATCCACAGCAGCTCGGGGTGATAGTTTTGACTGCTGCACAGAAAGGCATGAAATAGTTGGACAAGGTTTACCAATGAAATATTCATTGCCACTCTCAGTAGATGAAATCCATTTTTAACACCTTATAAGCAGCCTAATATTAAAGCAGCCATACACGTAATATGGCACAAAAGAACCCCATCCACCAAATCAAGAGATTGAAGTGTACACAAACATCAAAAACCCCTTTGAAGGTCCTGACATGTTTTCATGTAGCTTGTTGCCTATTCAGTTTGGCAGTTTGACAATCTCGCAAAGGTAAGCTATTTGCACATCTATAAGGATAACATATTGCAGTGCTTTTTCCCTGTTTCACTGACAACCCAGACAACCAACACGTAATGCAGGCATACTCTCGAGCATAGAACTGAAGCCTATGCTGGCAAATCAAATGTTCAACAGATAACTGCAAGTTTCACATTATGAGTTTGACCCAATATTTCAACATGAATATAGAGAATACTAGGTGAGTGTCTTTTGATATCAAGTTTACCAGGCAAGGCTTTGAGAACGCTTGTTGACATCGCGAGGCTTGCCGAGCGATTCAACATGCGTTCTCAAAGCCGACGCGAACCTGGTATTCTATTTATCAGTTTACCCATTGTTGAACACTCTTCAAACTAGCGATTATGACGTATTTTTGGGGACGGATGCTGGCATCCGGACTCAGTTTTAACACTTACAGTTTTTCAGTCACGTCAATTTTTCACCCTTGCCAGGCCATACATTAAATATATGCTACACTCCTTGCAAATTTTCAATCATATAAGTTGCATGGTTTCAATTTTAACAATTTAATTAGATTCATGATAAAAAGTCGTATAGATGCTGATTAGTTTGTTCCTGAGAAGCCAACTGATCCGGATCTACAATGCTTTCCAGAACGGGGTATATCCGGATTCCGCAGGATAAAGGCTTAATACAAACCGAACAACTTTCTGGAAAATATTACGCGTAAAAAGTAGTTCTTATTTAAATGTTTTTTTCATTGTTTGTCATGTTTAGCAGTTTAGAAACTTCAGTTTGGGTATCGAAGCAATAATTAATTGCCAATTGCTAATCCAAATGCAAATATATTCAAAAAGTATTACCTTGCGCAGTAATATAACACTGATAGGCATACTGTAAAAGACATAGTGGACTCGCCATTGTAGATTGCTAAAAGTGACAATAAACAAACAAGTTGGTGTGTTTTTTTACGTGGCTATGTATGTTAATAATATAACATTCATATGAATCAAGAATTATCTCAGTTGACCCCAGAAGGTCGCTTGGATATTGGGGATTAATAATCTTACTTGCATGAGTTCATTTGAAGTTTTACTTTATGCCTGTCCCGCCAAAACGATCACGCGATATATACATTTGCGGAAGGACGCTATCTGTTAGACTGGTCTCCCTTTAATAGCATTGCGGCTATTAATAGCATACACTCTGGCGCAGTATTGGAATTTTGAGTCCATCCGCGGTATTAAATAAAAGGGCATCCCATTACAGGGCCACGAACCCTCAAACGAACCACAATTCGCGGATGACGGTTTCATTGTCGGATTCAAGGGGGAGGGGGCGGGCGCCCCCCCCCCCCTAAAATCGCCAAATCAAAGTGTATAATATGTTATTGGTCTTGTTGCTGATTTTTTTTTTCAATTTTAAATAGTCTGGTTTTTCTTGCATCTAAATTCGAAGATGCCACGTCGGCGGCGCCCTGCTAAAATGTAGCCTACCATATTTTTCGGTTCCGTTTTTGAGAATGACGTCTACTGGAGTCCTCGGCTCAGAGCAGCCTGATCTGGGTCCGCAACGTTTGCAACAAGGACGTTTAATGGTCTAGCAGTGTACAGTATATAGGGATTATGAATCTAAAAATCGGCTTATATGCCTTATGCGCCCAGCAGATGTTAATGCGTGATCCCTATAATAAAGGATATATTCATGTCAAAATGTGGTAGAAACGTGTTGAAAACACGGCGATATGATTCTGTGCTATCTCCTTTTTTTCTTTTCTTTAATTTTATTAAAACCGTCGCTAAATTCATGCAGACTGAGTCAGTAAAATGTCCAGCGCGTGCGGTATTCGCCTAGTCGAGAGCCAGGCACGTGCATATTATGTCACTCAATTTACTTACAAGTCAGAAAAGTCCACTGATTTAAACTATTCGATAAGCCGGGTCGTCTCAGACTACCAATGAATCACTACACTATTTCGTTCCTCCTTCAGAAAACCAAAACGCTTTCGCTCGCTCTGCCGACTTCGAATTCCAGTTTATATTGAACTCAAGAATTGAAACCGCTAGACATCTCCTACGATCAGATTTTTTTGCAAAGATCTACACAAAACTTTGAAATACGTAGACGAGTTCCCAGAGTAAAAAACACACACAAAATGACGACATTCAAAAAGAACACACACACACACACACACACACACACACACACACACACACACACACACACCTCTCTCTCTACTTGTCGATCCGCCGATGCAATATTTACTTTGACGTGCCTGCACCAGTCTCTCTCTCTCTCTCTCTCTCTCTCTCTCTCTCTCTCTCTCTCTCTCTCTCTCTTTACATTTGCAAACATGGTTTGGATCCAGATCAGACCCGAATGGTATTCAGGAATGAATGTTTCGTCAATTTAAAAATGTGTGCATGCGATAGAAAGAACTCAAAGCGTTAAAACTGTGGAATGTCCGACCTTTGCCGTAAAAAAGCCGATGCGCACGATAAGTTTGGGTTTTGTGTCCTCATCGGAAGCAGTTGTAACAAGATTGATTGACTGACCCAAACTTTGTGTTTCGATAATCGAAGAAAACAAGCCAAAACAAAAGATTCGTGTGCAGTCTCTCTCTCTCTCTCTCTCTCTCTCTCTCTCTCTCTCTCTCTCTCTCTCTCTCTCTACTTTTACGACCTGCTATCAAGGTATGCAAACAGTTTGGATCCAGAAGATCGTCCGACGTGCCTGATCAGGGGCAAACAAGCATACCAAGAGTTATAATCTAGTCCGACTTTGCGTCCGATGATCTGAACATTTCAGACAAGTACCTTCTTTCAGATGCATGCCATTGGCGGATCCAGAGGGGGAACAGGGGGTCCGGACCCCCTGAAAAATCACAAAAGTATAGGGTTTCCTAGCAATATTGATCCGGATCCCCTAAAAATCACAAAGCTACCAATTTAAGCCAGCATTGAATGGTGGGCCATTGACACGCCAGCAAAACGCCATTTCAAAGGCGTTTCGCTGATGGGCCGATGGTGGTCAATTTTTAGTGGCATTTCAGTCCTCTCTCACTACCCCCTCTGACAAAATGCTCTGGATCCGCGCATGCATACAGTGCGTGTGAACCAGCTCGATTGAAATTAAACTGTCGACGGACAAGATTATATGATATTTTGGTACTTACAACGTGCGACAAAGACTCAGATGAGCCTGCGCAAGGGTGCATTCTCAATTCAGCATTGATGGCTACGGTATGTCAAGCATGCAAATGGATTTATTTTGTGTCTCACGACTTGGAAAAGGGCCCTTTTGTATATAAGTTTGTATAAGCAAACTAACTTAACAAAGGATCATTGACACTTGCTATGGGTAAATGCCTATGGATTTCACTAAAAATAAAAGTTTGTCAATCGTCCTTTTCTTCACCTTGAAGCTACCCTGACCTGAGTACTTTATGGCTGTGAAATCTGTTTTCGACATTAAATGCTTCAAAGATGTAAAATTTGGGTTTACATTAAGGTATATACGTAAAAATCCGAAACCATTTTTTTAAAATATCATCCCCCCCCCCCCCACGTGCCAGCAAAAGCTTTTGCATGTATATGTGTTACCATAATTTACACATTGTATGGAAGTCTGCTGACTTTCTTCAAAATTAAGTTTTTAAAAAATAAACCACCCCGGACCACCATCAGAGTGTCAAACAGTTTGGATCCAGATCAAGACCGAAATTCTGTTGGTCTTCATCTGGGTTCAAACTGTTTGCAAAAGGCTATTGGCAGACGACAAAATTATCCACTTGCATGCAAAGAGTTATAACAGGTAAATACTTTAGTGTTCAATATATTGTCTTATATAGGGATATACCTGCATATGTATACCATAAATATTCGGACTCTTTAAATACATTCAACATGCTATGCCCTTTAAACAAAGCAAAAGTAATATTCAAAGGATCTTGTTAGAATCGGTTTACTTTAAATGAGACACCTTCATTCCTTCAAAATATTTATTTCTTTTGTTGAGCTTATAGTTTTGTATTATTTACGGTACATGTAGTCAAAAATGTACAGGTAACTTCTAAATTATCTCCCCAAATCATTTTATTGCAAAACATATTTTGTTTTTAACACAATTTCATCAATTATCGTGATTCGTTAAAACTCTGTATTTGGTATGTTCAATAGATATCACCATGCCTACCAAATAAATCAAGAAAACGTGCAAAGATCACTTTTTAAAGCACTTTTTATTTTCATGAAATTTCAGACGCCCTCCCCCTTTCTACCCGCCATAACTCTTGAATGCGTAGAAATTGTCCCAGGGGGGTTGGGAGGAGTGGGTAATTCTATTTTTTTTTCTTCATACGTAGGGTCTGGCCCAGCATCTACCGTTCACCCCAAAACATATTCGAAATTTCAAGGACCCCAAAAATATTTGAAAGGGGTAGGTGCATTAATAGGCTATTTTGCCCCCCCCCCCCCCCCTAGGAGGTCAAAAAATAAAAGTTGCTCTTCACAAGTTTCTTCTTATTAGTTTATTAGAACAATAGCCAAAGTGTAAAGGTCTGGTATTAATTCGACTTTTACGGAAGCTATGCTAACAAATATGGCCGCCAAAATAGGCTGAAAATAGGAAAATGGCCGTTTTGGAGCCAATTTGAGACATGTAATAGAGTAATTAATATAGAGCACAAGCAAATACCAAAAAAAAAATATTTTAACATATGATGAGAATTATCACGGAACACAATATACTAAAAGGTGTTTTGGTATTTGCTTGTGCTGATATCTAATTCTTAAAAAATCGGTCTCCAAAAGCCTCAGATTTGGCCTAAAATGGCAATTTCTCTATTTTAAGCCTATTTGTCGGCCATTTTGGTTACCATAGCAACCGGTAAAAGTGAAATACATGCCAGAATTTTACACTTGGGCTATTCTTCTAACAAATCAATAAGATGAAATTGGTGAAAAGCAACTTTCAGTTTTTGGTAATACAGGGGGCCAAAATAGCCCATTCATGCACGCACCTCTTTTAGCAACCAAACAAAATATCCTTAACCTAAAGAAAAGACCCAAAAATGCATCATATCCCCAAAAATATTCATTTTTTCTGGGGCTAGAGGTCAAAATCTAGGACATCTTGTTTTCTTTTTGAGAATCGTTAGTATTTGAACAACAGTGGCGAGTTCAACAATGTGAGCGTTTGCGGGCACACTTTCATGATCTTTATTAGTATTGTGTAAAGTCTGGCATCAAGTACAACGAGCACTCAAGAGCGCTCGCATTGTTGAACTCGCCATGGGTACATTCTCTCTGTCACTTTTAACCTGAGGGTTAATTCCCCCACGGTGGGGCTAGAATTCATAATATAGGAAACCTTTCAGAAGAGCTATTCTGTTTTTCCAACTTATGCAGATATCTTTCCAAACATTTATAAGAAAACATTCATATTTAGGCATTTGGTATCATATTCATGGAAGGCTTCCAGTCATCAGCTTCAGAGCCTTGCGTCCATACCTCAGGGTGCGGCTAGAGGTAAAAATCTAGGACATCTTTTTTTCTTTTAAAGAACCATTTGTATTTGAAGAACATATACTATTTCATTTTCTTACTTTCTGTGACTTCAGGTCTTCGGTTCAGGACCAGGGGTTCTACTCCTTTGAGCAAAAGACTGCCAGAGCTCTAGCTAAGAACATTCGTTTAACAGAATTTCGTCCTGAAGCACTGGCCAAAAAGCAATTTAATGTCACAGATTTGTACCCCATGGTGTCTTCTACCAATTTTGCGCAAACGGTTCCACTCTACTGAACAATGGATCTGCCAAAGCTCCAGATAAGAAATGTCTTTCAATGACTTCTCCTCCTGAACCAATGGTCCAAAATTTACAGTAATTTCACAGAATTGTCCCTAATGATACACTCTACAAAAATTATGCAATTGGTTTGGCTCTGCCATTAAGAGACTTCATTCAAGCTTGCACATAATGTCTCTGGTGGCGATTAAGTAAAAGTAGGAAAAACATATACAAAAGTGGACAGAACTTTATCAAATCAGTTCTTGATTATCATTAATTTCTTTGAATTTGTGGGTGGATTTGTCTTAGGTAAGATACTAGGAAACACTTTCCCTCATCCTCATAAGATCTTTAACCAACAGAAACCAAAAGAAAATCTGAAGGAGAAAAAAAAACATGCCACGGTATGTGGGATCAAATTACACATGTTTAGTTGGGGTTGTGCCAAAGAAAATTAAGAGAAAAATGTTACCGCTTACCTGCCTGAAGAGCTTCACAAACATTTATTGAGGGATTATTTCTAACACTGTAAGCTCTATAATAAAAGCATTTGAAGATAAAGCTTGATTATTTACTTCTTAGGTTAGTTATTAATCAACTGATTTCTTGCACTTCATATATTAATTACATTTATTAAAGGCTGGTTTTGTCCAATGAACAAATGGCAATGTTGTCAGAAAGATTGCTTTCCCATTTCACTTTGTGGCAATATGTTTGACCCTACATCAGAGACTTCCAGTTTCCATTTGCAGGTTATAGAAAAGGTATCTAGCTAACAACCTCCCTATTTGAACGCTTTAATGCAGCCGTCCCCATCAGTACTCTCAGTGCTTTGATTTATGTTTGTGTCGATTAAGCGTCATAAGCGACGTCATTAAAAAGTGCAACGTCATCATGACCTGATAAAGATAACATGCCGTGAGATAGATAGAGAATACTAGGTGAGCGTCTTTTGATATCAAGTTTACCAGGCAAGGCTTTGAGAATGCTTGTTGACATCGCGAGGCTTGCCGAGCGATTCAACATGCCTTCTCAAAGCTGAGCCTGGTAAACTTGATATCAAAAGACGCGAACCTGGTATTCTATTTATCAGCTTACCCACTGTTGAACACTCTTCAAACTAGCGATTATGACGTATTTTTTTTATTTTTGTGTTTCAGCGTCATTAGCGACGTCATTCAAAAGTGCAACGTCATCATGACCTGATAAAGGTAACATGCCGTGAGATAGGAAACGTTTATTAGGTTATGTTGAAATAATTCAGTTAATATTAGGGGTGACTGATAAGAAACGTTTATTAGGTCATGTTGAAACAATTCAGTTAGTATTAGGGGTGACTGATAAAAACCGTATACAGCTTGTTCATGTACTCACTCATACACGGATCCAGAAAGTTTTGTCAGAGGGGGTCCAGTTTTGACGGGGTTTTTTTAAAATTAAAGTTGATGAGGGGATGTAGGATCCAAATACATGTATCACTTTAGGACCGCCAGCGAATGGCGTTTAGCTGGCCCATCATTGAATGCTGGCTTGGTAGCTTTGTGATTTTTCAGGGGTTCCGGACCAGTATTGCTACGAAACTGTATTTTTTCAGGGGGGGGGGGGGGGGGGGTGCGGACCCCCTGTCTTCCCTTTGGATCCCCGCACATGTCCCTAAATATATGCATGTACTGCTTAAATGGTGGCTTGCCAAAGTCCTACCAACAACATATTTTCACGTGCAAATCTAGTTGATGGAGTTAATTTCATTTTTTGCTGGAAAGACTGACCACAGCTCTGTATAAGACGAATAATACAAAATTACACCATCAGTGTTGGAAATTTGCCGTCAAGTATTTGCAGTTTGTAAGAATTTTTTTCAGAACTAAGTAAACTGAACGATTGTTGGCGGGTAATGTGTAACACGATGTTACAGGCTTACGTGACACCTGTCAGAGAGCTAACATGTCTCAAAAATCTTGCAAGACATTGGACGTTATGAAAATTATAGTCTGCGAAATACCCCCTAAGGAGGGGTAGCAAAACCATACCTATTCCATGGCCTGCAGGGCACACTATTTAATCAAAGCACTGAGAGTACTGATGGGGACGGCTGTATTTAAGCGTTCAAGTCTTCAAATAGGGAGATTTTTAGCTTGATACCTTTTGTACAACCTGTGATTTAGCTAACAAGAATGGTTAACTAAAACCTTACAACAAAAAAGCCAAACAAGGACCAAGAACAAAAATAGAAGAAACAATAAACAATTAATCAACATCAAAACCACTTCCTTAGAACTGGCAGCATCAAAATTTGAAACCACTTGGTTCCTATATAAATTGTCATTTCTTATTTGTATCTACATCACACGGAATTAGATATGAATTGATGTACTGCCATATAACGGACACGGTAAACAGTTTTATTATAGACTATTAATGGTTATGCATACGTATCTACAATATAAGACTATAGGTACTTAATTGCTGAAGGAACAGGACTTACTCTCATACTTTAGTATCACCGTCCATTTGTATGTACATATGGTCAAATTAAGATACTATTCTTTCTCAGCTTTTGACTTTAGCAGAATCCATCTAGAGTGAAGATCTGTCCAGTAAAATTAATTTAGGCACCAAGTGGTTTCTGCTGCTGTCAGCTCTGAGACAGTGTTTCAGTGTTGACATAATGTCGGGATCATATCTCTTGTATTATTTGAAGTAGGAATGCCAAAATTCGTGAATTCATGTATCTTGGGGTCACGGAGCGTCGCGTACCCTACCTTAACATATGCCCTCAGATCTAGAAAAATCGTGTCACGAGCATAAATCCTATATTATATGATATAGGAATCCCGAATTTGGTTTGTGAACACATCCTGGGGGTCAGGGAGTGTCGAATATCATTCAGTGTCACTGTTACCTTGCTTTCTGGCCTCAGTTTTAGAAAAAAAAAATATCGTAAAAATGGGCTGTCCAATGTTGTCAAATAACGTTCCATAATTGTGTCGCATGCTAGATTCATTATCATAACATATCTTGTTCACGATAGACTATAAATGGCCATGCATAAGCCGGGTACTTAAAATCAAGCCACATAAAAAGAGTAGACCTATACGCGATGGAAGCACGTTTTAAATGGTAAACAATTACAGCTCTGACGTTTATATCTCAGAGCTTTGAACCATTGTAAATGTACAGGCTCGAGAAGTTAAAAATTGAAGCATGCAGTAGGCATGAATACATATTATAATCAGGTTAAACGACCGCCAGCTTTTTTAGGCTAATACTTGTTTCATAATTATCATTACCTGCGTGGCCTCAGCGAAAGCAGGTCTAGTAGTAGGTCCACTCCGTCCGTTCGTACTCACAAATGGACTCTCGTTGGGTACTTTAAATTTCCGAAATTTCTTGGTACTTTAAATTTTCAAAATCAATTACGGAATAAACCTCATTTGCATATAAAGGGAGCTAATGCCTCGGTTACATTTGCCTTATGACGAGTATACGATGCCCGTACGATGTCCAAATCACCGTTTCCGTACCGCCTCCGCAGGGAGACCTTGCGATCATCGTACAGATTTACAGGCATCGTGGCCTCTACGATTTTGTTTAACTCCGCACAATGACAAATTTGAAAAAATCGTAAGCCCGTAGCCCGTAGACACATCGCAGTGACATTGTACGATCCCCGTATGGGCACCGCAAGATGATCGTGAGGACAACGCAGGGTTTTAGATTGTCATCTTGGCCCAAAAATGATCGTACACTCTTGCGATAGTCGTAAGGAGCCCGCAAGGTCGCCGTACGATGCCTTTGCAGGGCCCATAAAATCGTATGGACATCGGACGGTCATCCTGCGGTAACCCTAAGGCGATGGCACGATGATCGTGCGTTCGCCTTGCGACGTGTCAACAATTTCCCGGAGACTTATCATTAGCTGTTTGTTTCATTTCAATACTTGTCTTCAGGTGATGTTTCTTATACCACCACTCAGTGTGACTCAATATGGACACAGTTCAGTTTGCTGATGGAAGCAGTCTAATCATGAGCGGATCCAGAGGGGGGACAGGGGGTCCGGACCCCCCCCCCCCCCTGGAAAATCACAAAAATATAGTTTTTTTATCAATACTGGTCCAGATCCCGTAGAAAATCTCAAAGCTAAACATGTACCAAGCCAGCATTACATGACGGGCCAGCATCGGTCTGCCAGCGAAACGCCATTTAAAATGACGTTTCGCTAGCGGGCCAATAATGACCCCCGCTTTTAGTGGTATTTGGATCCTCTCGCCCTTATCAAGTAAAAAAGTTGAGTTGGACCCCCTCTGACATAACTTTCTGGATCCGTGCTTGCTAATCAGGGCCCATAGAGTATGTTTCCATGATAAAATTATCTCAAGAGCCATTCAAAATATGCCCCTAACGTGAAATGCATATGCATTTTCAGTATATTAAATGGTGGTTGGATAAGGGGTTTAATTAATTAGATAAGATTAAAAAAAAGTCCAGATATTTTTGTGATTTATAACTCTGGGATTTGAATTTGAGTATAACTTCAAGGAATAAAGTCTCGAAGTGAGAAGATGTGACTAGTTCGAACATTGAAGTTTGAATGAATGAATGTTCTACAAAATGTATTTTACTGAAAACGAATGGCAAATGTGCTGACCAGGCCGAGTGGAAGAAAGCGCATTCTGATCAGTACCTTTGCTGTTCGCATGCAACGACTTCATTTTTGCTTATGACGCAGATTTTATGTGTTGCTGGCCGTAGAGTGCCTTTGAATGATTTAACTGAATAAAACCATAATAAGCGTTTTAGTCTACGCTGATACAATAAAAGCATCTTTATATTTTCAATTAAAGTGCTACTTTTCGAATTATAAAAGTGTACTATAAAAAAGTGGTTGCAATATTCTGTGATTTAAACTTTATGAAAACTGCAGAACTTAGAAATCGACATTAAGATATACACAAAGGTATCACGCTGTTTCATACCTTGGGACCATGTTCAACTAAAACACTAGCCTCTTCACATCACGATTTGTGATCACATGACTTTGAAACATAGTTCAAATGGAATGCAAAAATGAACATGGATAGCCGTTTGAATCCATGCACATAATTACATGACAATTGCACAGTCAGCGTACCGACTCCTTGCGACTTGCGCAAGGTCTTCGTACGGGCATCGTGCGATTTATATAGGGAGGTCGTGAAGATAACATGATGATTGTACGATAACCTTGCGGTTGTCGTACGATATCCGCAAGGTCTCTGTAAACTTTTGTTCTAGTTTGTCGCCGAAAGAAATCGTAAGGTGATCGTAAGCAATGTAAACACATACGTCGTAGCTTTTAGCCGCCTACGATGCCGAAAAAATCGTAGAGAAAATCGTAGACAAATAAATCGTACGACGACCGTAGCAAATGTAACCTAGGCATTATAAACTCAAAATGAAGTTTATTCCGTTAAACTTTTCTGGGATTTGTTGGGTACTTACGCTTTATTGGCAACCAACAAGAATCCATTTGTAAGAGAGTCCGTCTTTCCGTCTGTCCATCCATCCACAATACTTTTAGGGTACCTAGTTTTTGTAATCTGTAACTCCAAAAGTTTTCATTCATTTTTATTAAAACTTTGCATAGTGATTGTTCACATATAGAAGATGTGCACCTCCTATTTTGTGCATAATTCATGAATATCAAGTTTCTTATTTTTGAGGGGCGTTGCTCTTAGACATATTTTCTGTCCAGAATGCTAAGATGGTGTCTGGTCTGTGTAATCTGTAACTCAAACACTTTTCATTCCTTTATATTCAAACTTTGCATAATGATTGTTCACACATTGAAGATGTGCATCTCTTATTTTGTGTTCATTTGAAAAATATTTTCTCAATTTTTGACGGGTGTTGAACTTAGAATTTTTTTCACTCCGAAATGGCTTTGGGTGTATAGTTTGTGTAATCTGTAACTCCAACGATTTTCGTTCCTTTATATGAAAACTTTGCATGATGAAACGATTGAACATGTGCATCTCTGATTTGGCGCACATTCCCCAAATATTTTGTTTCGTGTTTTGGGGTCTTGAACTTAGGTATTTTTTACGTTCAAAATGCTTAGATGGTGTCTAGTTTGTGTAATCTGTAACTCCCACAGTTTTCATATCTTTATTATTCAAACTTTGCATAATGATTGATCATTCATGCATTGAACATGTGTACCTCCTATTTTGTGCACATTTGAAAAATATTTTCCGTTGAACTTGGACATTTTTCCATCCGAAATGGTTTGGGTGTCTCGTTTATGTAATCTGTAACTCCAGCAGCTTTCATTCTTTTATATTCAAACATTGCATTCTGGTTGTTCCCACGTTGAACATGTGCACCCTATATTTTGTGCACATTTGATAATATATTTGGGAGTTTTGAACTTAGACATTATTATGTACTCTCATGTTTTTCTTCGTACGTAGGCTTGGACCCAGCATCTACTGTCTACCCCCAAAATATATCGGGAATATCAGCCAGACCCCAAAAAATATTTGTAATTTTGGGCTACCCAAAATAATATCCCCATCCTGCACATTGACTTTAAGAAAACCCCTGAAATCCCTGAAATGTATAGAAATGACCTCTAAAACCAGTCCAATTTTGTTATGATATATCCACAAAATCTTCATACCCCCCAAAATAATGATATTTCTGAAACCCCCCAAAAATATTGAAATTCAAGATTTTGAACCCCCAAAAATGGTCCCAGCCTACGTATATATATGAAAATCTCAGCCCCCCCCTCCCCCCACACACACACACACTTGGGGCATCAGGGTGTGAAAAGCGGACGTTACAAAAAATAAGATTAAGAAAGTGGCACCAATTACAATTAAAGTATAATAGTGAGCGTGCATCAAAGTGGTCTTAAATCATCATTGCCGACCCCTGTGAGCTGAGAAGAAACAGAAAAAAAATAATATAAAATTATGCTGTTTCGAATCAAACATGATTTCGTGTTAACCCGTAGTAATGTTGTAGATGCGCAACCTGATTTGTTGAGTCTTCTCTCGATATAGAATCATAGGTCTAGATTAGCAAACAATTCCAGGGTAATAGTGAGAATGTTTTCTTGTCCATCAGTTTTAATATTTGCTTTGGGTACTCAAAAGATGAGACAGTTCCATTTTGATTATCCACAACATATGCCTTGGTAGAGATTTAAACATATGTTTGGATGCTTTAAAGAACCGTCTTATTGAGACAATTCTTTGAGTACCCGCAACTATGTTTTGGTTGAGAAATAGAAACTGTCCACCGCCACCGCCGATGGGCCGAAATATGTGTTAATGCATTGATGGTGAGGGTTCAAAAAGCTGCTATATGCATTTTTTTAAAAAAAGCTAATGTTTGTAAAAAATAAACTTGGCTTCACTAGAAAAATATGACCTCAAAATGCATTAGAATCGCTTTTACGGACATTTTGAATTAGAAATATTTCTTTAGGGAGGCCCTATCCCCCAACGAAAGGGGTCGTTTCTCTCGTGCTCCCCCCTCCCACCCCTACACACACACACACACACACACACACACACACACACACACACACACACACACACACACACACACACACACGTGCCTTTGACACTCGAAAGACGCATACTACATTTCAAGATCGTACCACTTTTCAAAAGTCGACAACGACCCTTGAGTCAGTTAGCAGCCTATATTGATGAAAGCATAGGCAGCATTATACCTCCATGAAACGACATTTTCTTGATAAAAGTTTTATTGAGGATTTGAAGTGAGCATTGAAATAACGCAACGATGGTTGCACCCCGTTGTTGTATTTACTGGTGCAGACTCGCCAGAGCCTTCGCTGCTCGTATAAATAGGACACAAGTCGTCATTTGAGCCAACGCAAAAAATTTTGGTACAGTGACGAAGGCTCAGTTGAGCCTGTGCGAATGTGCAGACTCACCAGAGCATTCGCTGAAGTCATATATGACAGCGAAAGCGCATTTCGGGCCAGCAAGAGAGTTTGGTACTTATTAGATTGTCGAGTGACAAAAGGCTCAGGTGAACCTGTGCAGCCTTGTGAATATTCATCAGAGCCTTAACTCGCTGCTCGCATAAATGACACACACACCGCCGATCGAGCATACACATGGGATTCTGATACTGTTACGAAGGCTCAAGCGAGCCTGTGCGAATGTGCAGACTCACCAGAACCTTCGCTTCTGGAACACAGATTTCCATTTGAGCCACCACATGATATTTTGGAACTGTGATGAATCATTAGGTGAGCCTGTTCTTTAGAGCATTTTCTGCTTGCAAAAATGACACCGAAATCGCCATTTGAGAGAGCATGAGATTTTGACACTTATCGCATTGTGAAGTGACTACGGCTTTGGCGAGTCTGCATATTTGCGCTGACAGTTTCGTCTGAGCCTTCGCAACAGTATTAAAATGTCGCGTGTTTGATCAAATGGTGATTGGGTTGTCGCTAATACGAGCAGCGAATGCATGACGAGTCTGCACATTTGCCTGAGACACTCAACAATGCGACTGCGAAGGCGAGTCTGCACATGTTTGCGCGGAGTCGCCCGAGTCTTCGTCACTGGACAATGCGTTAAGTACCAAAAGGTCGTGTTGACTCAAATGGTGATATGGTTCACATTTATGCAAGAAACGAAGGCTCCGTGAAGTCTGCACATTGTACAGTCAACAGGTTTAGATTTTATTTACCTTTTGGCTTTTGCATTTTCCAGGGTGCATTAAATGGGAAAATGTATTAAATTGTAAAAATTAAATATAAAATCACAGCTGGGATATTAATAATCAAAACTTATAACAAATATTAATGCAATTGGACAAGTCTGAGAGGTTCAAACACAAGTATGTAGTGCGTAAGACGACTTAAAATCATATCGCTAAACGACCGCTAACTTTTTTAAAAAGCCAATTCTTGTATATGTATCAACTGGTTCCCTGCTCACGTGGTCGCTAATTATATAAATTTATTATTGCGCGATAATAATTTACATATATTTATGATTGGTTTTTTGAAATCGATCAGATAAATCTCAAATACTGTAGATCTAGACCTATTTTTAAAAAGACAAAAACAACAACGACAATAAAAAACACGAAACAAGTTTGAACTATTTTTACGCGGAAGCTTCTGAATAGGTGTTGTTAGGATCGTATTAATCCCTTATCATGCGGCTTGGTAATGCCCTGTTTTGAATACAATGTAGATCCATATCAGCCGGCTTCTCAGAAAGTAACTGATCCAGAATCAACTGTTTACCACTCTGCCTCTAAATCAACCATTTAACCTGATACTTTGCAACACATATGCTGAAAAATTGGGATTAATTGTAACATATTGATGTGTTCAACAGTGCAAGAGCAAATTACGACGTGTGGTCAAAACGCTATTGTTAAAATTGGGGAACGGACTAACATCCGTCCCCAAAAATAGCATTTTCGGATGTCTTAAATTTTGTATTTGTTGGAAAAAATAACTATTTTGCTGCGTTTTAGCTTCCTCTTCTTCATAGCACAGTATTGCTTTTATACGATGAAGGAGCTGGATTTGTGGCCGTGATTAAGTTCACTTAAGTTTTTATTAAGGATTTATATATTGTCGACTCTTGTGGTTTCCCACCTTCAAAGGTGCGCTGGTCTGTACCTTTGTTGTTCACACCCAACCCCCACGCCTGGCCTCGAGGTTATAAAACTTGAGTACAGTCTCGGACTCGAAATAAAGCACACTGATTGGCTGCTTGCGGACATGCGTCCGCAAGCAGCCAACCATTGCACATTATTTTGAGTCTGAGAATGAACTCAAGTTTTATAACCTCGAGGCCAGAAGATAGGTCTTCTTGCGTCGCGGCCCAATTATAAATTCATCAACACTACTGACACTTGCCCGTGTAGTTTTTTTTTTTTTTTTTGGAAACTGCTGATTCATCAAACTCATGGACGCTCTCCTGTCATCTTATAGGCAGCCATTCTCACGTGAGCGAACCAAGGCTCAATGGCTCTCTTCAAGACTCTTGTCTAATTAGTCGCCATTTTTGGAAGCTCATTAATTCTGCCAATCCCATCACGCACCTGGGTTCTCTGAAGACAATGCTCTTACATAAGTGGTATCACTTTATCTTTCGAAATTATCTATTTTCCCAATGACGTGAATATTGTCTCAGATCTAGTCGTACTGTTAACTCGTGAATATTGTCTCAGATCTAGTCGTATTGTTAACTCTTTCCTTGTCGTCTGCTGATTTGGTTTAAATTAATTTTATCAAAACGTTCTTTCAGGAATACCACCAGAGTGTCATACAGTTCAGTCTTGGGCTCGGATGTTTTTTGGGCCTTATCTGGAGACCAAAATTGTTTGCGAATGTTATCAGCAGATGACATACGTTGTCAATAGCAAGCACTAAATCCATAGAAAACTTCATTTATCATATTACGTCGCGTCTGGGAGTGAAATAACGCCATACAATAAAATCTGTAAACCAGTAGTGGTTTATCGATTTTCGGGAAACGTTATGACGTCCATAACAACGTTGCGTACATAATGACAAACTTATAACGTTTTTACGGCAAAAATGAGATATCAAAGTTATCTAAATGTCATATGATAAATAGAATCTAACATTCGTGCCCTTGTGTTATTGAATTTATTAAACTCGTTGCAAAAAAGAGATAAAATGCTCGGCAAGCCTCGCATTTTATCTCTTTTTCTCAACTCGTTTAATAAATTCTATAAAACATGAGCACTCATGTAAGATCCTGTATATATCATATGGGCATCGTCGCGAGAACCCTGATTTTGTTGCATGCGAACAACAAAGGCGCAGACCAGCCTGTGCCCTAGTTCTAGGGCGCAGGCTGATCAACGCCTCTGTTGATTGTTTTCTGTAAAGTGTTGTAGCTGATCTTACTACATGAGAAACTTCAGTATTCCAGCTAGTCCATGTAGCTGAAAAGATTGGATTCAACATGACCTGATCGTAGACCCAAAAGACCAGCTTTCTTGCGACAAGGCTCAACTATGCAGGTTAAAGATGTACAACCGCATGAAAGTACAATGAGTATGACAAGGACATGCACACACGGCAGGCCCATGCACACATTGCAGACTAACCCACGACACCTTAAGGAAAAGACACAGAACACATACAGTCACAATACAACAGTATTACAATTAAAATAAGGCGACCAGCCCTCTCTTCCTCGGTGAGATGGAAAACTAGAAAAAGCACTCAATATGGCGTAACAAAACAAGAACCAAACACATAAAAACACAAGAAATGAGAATAAAAATAGATAGTGGATCTACCGCAACAGAAACACCGCCCTAGAACGGACAACAGTCGAAGCCATTGAGTTCAATACATTTTATTGGCGCCAAATATACGCCCTGTTCGTAGCTCGTTTGATTTGATTCTTTACGTCCCATCAACAATCTTTCAGTTATATAGGGACGGGTCTTCCTTGGTTGAACCAGTACTAAGCTAGGATAAATGTGTCTTGCTAAAGGACCACAACGCAGTGACGCCGGTGAGGCTCGAACCCGCGGCCCTTCGGTCTCGAGTCAAGCACTCTACCACTGAGCCACTGCGCTCCCTTCGTAGCTCGTAATGAGGCTTCCGAACTTATGCAATGCATCATCACAGAGTAAAAAACTTATGCAATGCATCATCACAGAGTAAAATCTTACATGTATTCAAAGGTTTCATATCTTGTACATTTTCTACGCTTGAGGCAGTGAAAAATAGAAATGCAACTGGCATTTTAACCAGTACACTATTTTGACTGGGGGGGTGCCGAAAATCCTCAAAATACAAAATGAATTATTATTCCATACTTATTGTTTCAATATGTATAGGACATTCTATCAGAATGAAAAGGGTTAGTGAATGACCGATTTGCTTTACGCATTTGTTATAACTACAATGTACTAAAATCTCATTAACTGAGTCATTTACTCCCATGTTTGGGGTCAAGGCATTCCGTTTCACTACTTTCATCACGAATGTAGTGTAACGGAATAGGTTGCGCCTTGGTTAACGAGGATGGTTTGGGGGGTACACTGATGTAGGACGCGTACTGTCCCTAGTACTGACCACATGATGTAATAACCCAGAATCCTGTCCATTGGGACACCACATGTCCCTAAAAACTAGAAACATCACGTCCCGTTAAAGTACGCCTCAAGACCTTTTCCCATGGTGCACCGTATGATTGCAACCTGCCCAAACCCATGCGGCAACATGTACGAAAACATGGGACACCGTATGCCTCGCCCAAACTGGACACAGCATGTCCCAACTCAAAGAAACACCTCATTAGCTTTCATACCTTAAGTATTAGTTATACCATGGGTTGTCCGCCTGTACGTGGAGATAATCCACGAGCTTTAGCGAGTGGATTATCTTACGTACAGGTGGACAAACATGGTATAACTATTTTATGCCACCCACATCAGTGTAGACCTTGCATATCACGAGATATTTCATGCTAAAGTTGGTAAAGGTGGTATAAAAACGGACATATCATGTCTCTCTCAATGGGACAGGAATGTCCCCGAAAAGGCCGGATAAATAATGTCCCAGCTCAGGACGCCTCGTGCCTTTTCTCATGTCCCCTAAAACCTGGACGTCTCGACTCGGGACACCTGTCCTTTTTCCATGGGAGACCTAATGTCCCCAAAACCTAGACACATCATGTCTAACTAAGGACACATCATGTCCTTCCATGGGACTATTGATAATCCCTAAACTGGTACACATCATTTCCATAACCGGGGTGCCCTGTGCCCTATATAATAACCGGGGTACCCCTTGTCATCTGTGCATCCTGTGCCTTATAACCGGGGTACCCCGTGCCCTCTGGGCACCCTGTGCCTTATACCCAGGACAACCCGTGCCCTCTGGGCACCCTGTGCCTTATACCCAGGACAACCCGTGCCTTTTGAGCATTCTGTGCCCTATAACGTTCGTTGGGGTGGGCGTTCTGACAGGTACTAGATATAATTGCAGTTTGCACAGGGTAAGTTTACTTACTATAATTTTCAGATAGAGATCAACAAAGGTGCTGAACAGACTGCGCGCATGCGCAGGCTGGTATGTGCCTTTGTTGGTCGCATAAAACAAACAAATCAAGCATGTCAGAAAAGAAGACTATCCCTAAGGCTGATATAACTATTCCTTGCTCTGTCTGGCGCTATATATGCCAATCTCAATGTTAATGTGTATTTTACTGCTCCTTATGAAGTCTACAATAGTCTCGTATAATTCAATATACAACAGGTTGGCGTGCTTTATGCGATTCCTAGTCTGTAGATGCGTTTCTCATGGGTGAATGTCTTCATGATTATTACTGATTTCAGGATTACGAGGCTGACTTTCAAAATAAAGAAAGACAGCCTCAAAATACTGAATTAAACAGAATATCATAGCTTCTCTGATTTATATTCAGTTTATCCAAACAACATCGACAAAGTAGTCTTAAAATTGGTGGTTTCGTATAGTCATTCTGAAAGTTAGGAACGTTTGAATCATGATTTTGGAAAAAGTGGACTTACAACCATGGTACACTTTTTCCAAAATCATGATTCAAACGTTCCTAACTTTCAGAATGACTATACGAAACCACCACAGTTGTCAAGTGTATTAGTTCACAATGATGAGACTGGTTCAAAATGTTTCCGATAGGAACCCCCGCCCCCTACTGGAAAATCACAAACGGTTATAGGTTTCTGGTACACACCCCCTTCGAGGTGCAAATGAACCCCTTGGTTCCTAAAAGGCCCATGCTTTGATGGCTAAAAAGGTTTTCAGGACCTACCAAACCCCACACCCTGGCAGAATTTTCTGGATCCACGCATAGTTTGTATATCACTTCCCACATGTTATTTGCTCTATGGAAGATTAATACAGAGTAAACAAGTTGATAAGGTGCCTCATTTCATGATCCATTGAATTGATCCATTTTCTGGATCCACGCATAGTTTGTATATCACTTCCCACATGTTATTTGCTCTATGGAAGATTTATACAGAGTAAACAAGTTGATAAGGTGCCTCATTTCATGATCCATTGAAAACACTGAAATTGAAAACACTTGCCTCTGACTGTGTAATCAAAAAGGATGTCACAACAATGCCCTTGCTCATTTATTATGACGAGTTATATATGTTACATCCTTTAATAAGCGCTCTTATCTGAGAAACTTAGTGAATCATTGAATTGAAAGGGTCTAATTTGCGCTCTATTCATCCTGCATTTCATTGCTTTACCTGCTGTGATACATCTAGTTCGTTTATCTGAAGGGAAAGAGTTACCTCCGTTTCAGCACTTCAGAAGTATTAAGACTTCAAGTAAGTTTTTGAATGCTTGGGGAAAGATAATAAGTGCAGAGACATTATTAGTTGAAAATATGTGGGTTGCATGTATGGAAAGGCTACATTTATAAAAGTTAACCAGCTAATATGATTCTTTATCACAGAAATATCAAGGTACATCAGTCCAGGTACTCATTGCTCTTAATGGCATAGTTTCCTCCTTGTAAAGCTTTAGTCTTTCTCCTACTTGCAGAGTATCACTTGAAACACATACTCAAAGAGCCAACTATTAGGAATTCATATCAGTTTCCGAATGTTCCAAGCCATTAATGGCAAAATTGGAAAGTTGATAATGGCTCAACAATTTGAGTGGACTGGTGGTAAAATTGAATAACAGTAAATGATTGAAATATTGTGTGATGATTCTACTAGTTGCAAGGAGGCGTGTGATAATAGTGATTACCACAGAAGCAGACAACGACAAACGTTCAACATGAGTGTTAAATCGATGAGAAATAGTTTGGACCATTTCATTTATTGTATTTTCTTGTAAAAATGTAAAACTATCTTCCCTATTTGTGGCTCTATATTTAGCATTATATGCACAGTATTAGGAAATGTGCCCAAAAGGTCATGGTAACATCTGTAACACCAGTCCATGGGCTTGATAATCAGAAATGAATATAATTTCTAGCGTTTGGCACCAACGACTTATAAGTACACATTAAGTATCCTGATCTTAAACTTAATGACATCTTGTAGATATATGAGCAAGATAGACTAAGAAAATGAAAAATATCCACACGCTGTAATCACTTTCATGTGTTTACTTAAACGGCAATAACAAAATTCGCTTCTCTGTAAAACTGGGAGTAGGGCTGTGTATAAACTCCTATAAGACAATATATTTAAGATAGGAAAGCAAACTTGGTTTTCCTATTCATCAATTGAGTATATGTTTGTAAAATCTAATAAAACAGTTTGAAACCAAGTCATAGTAGTTGTTTAACTACATGACGATAGCCACAATTATAGCTTTTAAATTATAATTAGGTTCATGTAACGCACATAACACCACAGTTAGCCATATTAATGTTAAATAGCTTCCATATGTAGAAAAGACATCCAGTATAAAGACAATAAGAAGGTCAATTTATTAGATAATTTAAATGTCTTCTTTTGGTAGCTCAAACATTCAAATTTCTTATTCTCAAATTGATATAGTAACATATGTAACAAGCTGTTACAGGCTAACGCCAAGACTTACAGAGTGCAAACATTTCTTATTAAATGCACCTTGAATGGTTACATAAGATGTAATTTGTCTGCAGAATTCCAAAGGGGATTAGGATGGAGCAGGCCCTTACTCAGCTTGATGTCAAAATACTGTTTGATGATTTTACTTATCAAGCTAACATATGTAACGCTCTCTGATCTTTAAAACTTGATGACAACTAGCAGATCTATAAGTCTTTATCATAGGAGCTAGTTTAAAATCCCTAAACAATGTAAGATATCCAACAGCTGCGAGTTTTTTCACAATTTTAGCTCAAACTTTCAAACTACATTTCCTTTATTTGATATAGTAACGCATGTAACACGCTGTTTCAGACTAACGCCCCAACATAGAGAGTGCAAACATCCCTTATTCGATGCAGCTTGAGTTGTACTATAAGAAGGAATATGTCTGCAAAATTCCCTCGAGGAGATTAAAACATTTTTAGGCATATCTTACGTAAAGACAATGAGCTTGCCCATTTATTACATCAGGTAACATATGTTACAGCCTCTGATATCAAAATTTTTGCGAAAAACTTGCAGATTTATGAGTCTTTTCATATAAGCAAATAAATCCCAAACAATGAAACACATTCATCAACTGCAAATATTTTTTAACTATTTTTACTTTAGTTTTAATACCAAACATTTCACCTTAAAACTGGGTAGGGGTAGGGTTGTTTAATTGCCTATTTCAGAAAAAAATATTTAAGTTAGGAAAACAAACTTTAATTTTTCTGTTAGCCAATTGCATAAGCTAGTCAGACATGGTTAAAAACATTTTGGAAAACACACAGAGAGATTGTGAATGTAAATGATGTTAGCCACACTTGCAAATTTAATGGGTTATCTGATTTATGTAACGCATATGACACCTTAGGAAGCCGCAATTTTGTCCAAATGGCTGTCATATGTAGTTAAGGTATCCAGTATGCAGACTATATGAATGATTTTTAAAAATAAATATTTTAATGTCTTTAATTTGTAGCCCAAACTTTCAATTTACTTTTTCTTAGATTGATTAAGTAACGTATGTTACAGGCTCTTACAAACTAACGCCCCGGAGCACAGAGTGCAAACATCTCTTAAAAGACTCGACTTTCAATTCTCTACAAGATAGGATATGTCTGCAAAATTCCCTAGGGGGGGGGGGAGCAAACCCATTCTCAGCCATCCGTCTATTAAGTACTTGATATTAAACTAGCACATAATACAAAGCAATTTAGGTGATTGGTTCTAGAGAACTTCATTACTGTCATTAATTTCTTATTTGGAAGAAAAGGCATTTTATGGGCTTAGGCCCTGGGGTTTTGAGCTGCTGAACATCTCCCCCCCCCTTGTGCCAGCAAGCCACTTCCATACAATGCAGACCTGGGGTAATCGTAATCAGTAATTGTAATTATCTGTAATTAAATACATTTTTCAAAGTAATCAAATGTAATTGTAATCATGTTTTTTTTTTCAAATACATGTAATGTAATTGTAATGATTACTGAAAATATTTTAGCTGTAATTATAATTACTTTCAAATACTTTTCAAATACATTTGGCTATTTACTTAGAAAATTTGCCCAACACAAGAAACAAATAGGTGACTAATGGTAATATTTTAATTCAGATCTATGGATGAGAAAAAGAACACAGGATAAATAAAACATATTGACTTTTGTGGACAATAAAAGTAGCACACTTAGTAATATTTAGTCAATTTCAGACTTAACATGGTGTTTAAGATTAATTTGCATTTTGTATAAAAATTAAAAACCAAACTTTTTTTTTTCAAAATCAAAAATTAAAAAAATATGACAATAGACAATTTAACATGGTATAAGGTACATTTTTCTCACAAAATTCACTCTTGACAGCATTTCTGTTTCTCCTATTTGCTGGAGGCCTTTAAAAAAAATTTTGAGAAACAAAACTAGTTCTGTTCATTTTGACATGCTTAGCTGATTTCATATTAAAATTCATCAAACCCAGGCAATAAAAGGTGTTAAAAGGTGACTACTCAACGGTGTTAAACTCTATTGTTATTGAATATAGCTAGCTCATGTGAAAAGGTACTTATGACCTTCTTAATAGCTACCTGTATATGTGTGCAAACTGGACAAAGGCTATTACACAAAAGTATGTTTTCTTGTGCAATGGCTAAGTAACTGTTTTTTTCATCCAATAGTGCAACATCTGCTCCTGTAGAATGCTTATTCAGCATAGCAGGCAAAGATTTTAGGTCTGAAAGATGTTCCTTCAAAGATGACACTTTTGAAAAACTTAAATATGATGATTAAATGTAATCATCAAATTAAATCTGAGTGATAACAATTTAAAAGTAGCTGACAGAGCAAAAGGTTGCAGTTGTGTAACAGACTATTTCCATTTTACATACTTTATAAATCTATCTTGCTATGTGGCGGATCTATAAAGTATGTATGCAGATATAATGTATGATATTTCAATCTTTAAAACCACATTCGTATGAACTGTGCATAGTGTATATATATTTGTTTAACTTTAATAAGAACATGAATAAAATTTCATAGCTAATTTAAGAAATAACAGTATAGGACATGGCTTTATATATAACTTCAAAGACCCTATCCATCTTTATAATTTAAAAGTGAGTACTATATAGCATTGCAATTTTTAAAAAAAACTTCAAAAGTAATTAGTAATGTATTTGATTACATTTCTAAAGTAATTGTAATTGTAATCATTACATTTCTACAGGTCCTGTAATTGTAATGTAATTGTAATCATTGATAAGTCAAAGTAATTGTAATGTATTTGAATACTTTTCAAAGTATTTGGCCCCAGGTCTGATACAATGTGTAAAATATGGTATCACATATATATGCACAAGCTTTTGCTGGCACACAGGGGAAATGATATTTTAAAAAAGTTTTCGGATTTCTATATATTTTAATGTAAAACTGATTGTTCTACCCAAAATTTTACATCTTTGAAGCATTTAATATCGAAAACGGATTTCACAGCCATAAAGTACTAAAGTCAGGGTAGGTTCAAGGTGAAGAAAGGGACGATTGACAAACTTTTATTTTTACTGAAAACAGTAGGCATTCACCCATAGCAAATGTCAATGATCCTTCTAGTCTTTATCTATATCTATAATTTGTGTATCCGAGCAGCGAATGCTCTGGCGAGTCTGCGTTTTTACACAGGCCCGCTTGAGCCTTCATTGTTTGACAATTTGATAAGTACAAAAATGTGCTTGTCCATTTTTTATAAGTAGGGACTACAGTCAGAACAATTTACAGTTACTGCCACTATGGGAGCTGCCCATCTCAGTAAATGTGAAAAATGGTATCGCTATGTTGACATTCTATCGATAAATGGAAACTTTAGCTTTGTTTGATTCATACAAAAAGCGCATTTGTGGTATCCATCTTTAAGTATTTATTTGGTGACTTCCATCCCTAGGAATATCATTTTGAAGTAGTGTACGACATTACGCAAAATAACCTGTTATATTAGAGGGCGTTACGACATACGTCACTCGCCATATTCATTACAAGAAACAAAACAAATAAGATGGCGTAGAGGCATTTCAAGTCATTTCACTCACATGGCGATGTTATTGCGGGTGTAATTTGTTGATAGAGGCACATACCAAATATTGAAGCATTGGAATTATTTTTGGGGGCGTTTTTTATAATTTCATTTTCCCTATATAAGCCTTGTCAGCCTTGTGACATCAGGGTATGGGGTAATCAGAGCCATGTTTTTCACGAATCAGAATGATAGGAACAATCTTTGTATATCACCAAATGACGATTATATAATATATCGAAACAGTTTTTATTTTTGGACAATCAGATCTTTTAAAGTTGATCCTAAACTACATTGGGGAAGGCAGCTCAGTTTCTTGGCTACCATGTTTCTCAGCATATCAGAAGTTTTTGAACAACCTGGGTTTAGGGTCACCCATAGACCATTTGTGCCAAATTATTTTCAAACTAGGCGGTAAGGCCAGTAGTTTTTGCCAAGATGAGTTCTAAGTTATTTCCAATAAATGTTATAACCTCGCCCCTGGTGTCCATATTTTTGACGGGTCTGAATAATTTGAACAATCTTGGTAGAGGTCAACAATATACAATTGATGGATTCTTCTGAGGTTAACCTCAGAATTCGTCAATCCGAGAAAGTGGTGTCCACCGATGCCTCAGTGGACAACACTTTCTCGGATTGACACATGCTGATGTTAATCGAATAAAATGGATCAATTGTTTTGTTTTATGACTTTTTATGCCTGGTCCATTCTTTTAGGCTGTTTCTGGCGACAGCAGAATACCGCTTAAGCTGGTGATATTGAGCGTGAGAATTGTTACACTTTCCATTGGCTCTCATGAACAGACTCAATAAAACCCGAGTCTGCTGTTTCTACTAATGTAGTTTCTTTCTATTTCTGAAGGATCCCTTTATTTAGATTATATGTGTTGTTAAATTTTAGAGCAAAGCTATTGTCAAGACTTCTGACAGCTAAAATAGTTTTGGGATTCTTAAAATCACATCTAAAATAAGCTGTTGACATGATAGACCTGACCTTTGTCAAGTCTGCTTAACAGCTATAATATTGTTAGGAATCATGACATCAGATTTTTCACGTACCAGAGAGCTAAATTTAGCAAGCATGAAAAGGTTAAACTACAACTCGCTGTAACTTTGTCAAGGCTTTCTGACAGCTAAAACAGTATCAGGATTTTCATATACCAGAGAATTTTCAGCAAGAACGGTCATGCATGAGCTTTACAAAGCTGTTGCTGGCAATTTCAGCCAATGAGAGAAGGACTTTGCCTACAGTCATATATTTACATTTTCGAAGCAATCCTTAAATGAATCTTTAGATTTTTGCAACCGTTCATAGCCTCATAAATTACTCACATTTGATTGACAGCTGCCAAGCTCACTTGCCCGTGCAATACGCTTCGAACATCGAAATCATTCTCCAGAAGTGATACTGTTGTTGTGGTTGACAACGAGCCACACCTGAGTCGCATGTGCAAAACAAGCCTCTTGTTTACTCGATTGGCTGTCGGTGTTCAAGCTGGCTGTTCAGTTTTTCCATTTTACACTCCGACTAAACCGTTAATATTTTAAATACAAAACTGTTTTAATTCCTAAATTAAAAATATTTTTTTATATTTTAGATATTTATAATAAAATGTAAATATAAGGAATAAGTACAATTTTTGGAATGTTCATGGAACCATGAATACTTCGGGGTCTCTTGCAAAGTTAACGTTTACTTCGGGCTTCACGTCAACTTTGCAAGAGACCCGAAGTATTCATGATTCTAAGAACATTCAACAAATTGAATTCATTTCTTAGGGGAAATTGCTGGCAATCAGCCCACATTAAAAATTTCTTATTCTGTGCATACAGTTTGTTTTATGTATGGCCTGTCAATTTATGAAATAAAAAGGATGTCAACTCGCTCGATTTTTCACAATCTCACATGGAAGTTTTCAGAATTTTACAAATTTTCTGGAAAAAAACATGTCCTTAATACTATGTCAAAATAGTTGTTATCACCATCCAGCTTCTTTATTTTAATTTTTATTGTTACTCGCGACATCACGCTTTTTAGGAAAAGTGAGAAATTATTTGTTTTCCAAAGCCGTAACAAGATACTGAATGATATATTTTGGTAATTACCCCAAAATAGGAATATGATTTTTAGATTAAATTGTTTGTTAAAAAATCTGACATTAACAGTCTCAAAGTTGTGTTTTCATTCCATAGACTTTTATATACCTTTTAGAATAAAGAATAAAAAAAAATGGGGGTCACCATACTAAATTTCTTTCAGGAGAGCAAAATTGACCCCTACGCCCACATATTTTGAGGATAATTCAATATAAAACGTTATGCAGTGTACTTTTTGTCATTTATATCAATTTATATAACTTCTAGGAAGTAATTCATTATTGTAAAGCTGAAAAAAGAAAAAGAAAAAATGTATAATAGGTGCCCAACCAGGAATCGACCCTGGTCCGCTAGTTTATTAGTCCGACGCGCTAACCACTAGGCTACGAGGTCAAATCGAGCACGCCAAATTAACCATATATATTCGACACACAATCCGAGTACCGCCACATTCGTATTTGCATACACGGTATAAACTTAATAATTTTGTATATTGTTTGATTTCGCCAGATCTATTTAATTGGTACTGAGACGAGATCATTTATATATAATAACGGGTCAATAGATCTTTAGTTACTTTATTTTGTCCAGAAAATGCGGAATTATCCATCTGGCGTTAGCCTATCTGAAAACTGTATTAATGCGAATTCGGATATGGTCGAAAGACGGGACCCAGACAACTTTCCCCATTTTTCGCCGCAGGAATGTGCGCGTGGACAATACCCGAAATTGCCCTTAAATAACAACATACAATGTAGGAAAATTTGTGCTATATTGTTTTCAAACCTTGTCAGTGGTTATAAACACTAAGATTTTATTAATCATTTCTCACTGTATGGTATAGGGGTAACTAATCACGCTCCACCGGACCAGAGACATTTGAACAGATTTGGGAGAGGGCAATGAAATCACCATTTCAAATCAGGTCGGTAGATTTTGACAAGTATAATTTTTAAGTTTATTCAGTTCCACTGGGGACCATGTCGACGGATACAATGTCCACGGATAAAAAATGAACAACTTCGGTAGAGCGTTATGAGTACTGTAATTTATGATAATATTTTATATGATAATTTTATGAGTACCCATGGGAAACACTAAATCCGCCCCCTGGCGGCCATATTTTCTGACAGATAAAAAAATGAACAATTTTGGTAGAGGGTCAGAAGGACCATCTGTGCCAAATTATTTCCACATTGGGCCTGTGGTTTTTGACAAGAAGTTTTTAATGTTTTTAGGTTATCATGCCAACAAGAATACTGAATGGAATTAAAAACATCATATAAGTCTTGCAAACCAAACATCTATGTGTCTTGATCCACATCTGAACTAAGGGTGAGGTTGGTTCACCGTTAAACTGGTTTAAACCCTCCAGTTAAATGTTTTTACTGACCGTTCCAAGGCAGTGCTTCTTTTGTGGATCATTTATGTTATTTCTGTCTTGTTTTGTTATGCTTTCATGTACGTCTGTTTGTTGATGCCTTGTGGTCACCTGCTGGGAAACTTGAGGGCTAACCTCTTGGCTCTAGATTGTGATGTTTTATTGTGACGTTGTCACGTTCCCATTGGTATCCTGGGTCAGGTCTGGTGCTTGATTGTATGGATATTGGATACCTGATCTTTGCCCTCTTTCTTACTTAACACGAATAAATCTGTCTTTGCATTTTGCAACAAGGTAAACAAAGACTATCTGTTAAGTCTTAAAGATACAGTCCTACCAGAATTTTGAAAATGTATAATATTATGTGGCGTATGTGCGTATTTATCAAAGCTATCAACTCAACAAATAACTATTTAAAATGACTGATCATTCTGCTGATGTGCAAGCTGTTATGTGCCTTTGTAGCTGCAATATAGTAAAAGCAGAAGGAGCGAATATAGAAATTTATCAGTTACCTCTCATATCAAATGCACTGTTGTATTTTGACCTGATAAACAGTGCCTATCTCACGGCATGTATCTGTATCAGGGCCCGGAATTACAATGCCTCCTTAGAGTTAAGGAAGACTCAAGTTAAGTATTGATTTTTCAGGATGCATTAAATAACGTTTAAAACTGATTAAAATCAGAATAGTTTCATTTTTTCTGAAGATCACAATGATATCTTTGAGCACAAGTACCACATCGACCAAGGCAATTTATTTAGCATTTAATATAGCATGTTGAAATATCAATACTTAACTTAAGTCTTGCTTAAATTTAAGGAGGCATTGTAATTCCGGACCCAGGTCAATATGACGTTGCACTTTTTGAATGACGTCGATGACGTTGAATCGACGCGAAAATCAATAATTACGTCATCATCGACATTTTGAAGAGTGAACCAATAGGTAAACTGATAAAAAGAGTATCGGTTTCGCTTCTTTGATATCAAGTTTACCAGGCTCAGCTTCGAGAACGCATGTTAAATAGCCGAGCGATTCAATATGCGTTCTCGCAGCTAAGCCTGGTAAACTTGATATAAAAAGGAACTCACCTAGTATTCTCTATTTACGGACTCAAAAAAAACAACGATACAATTTGTTTTCAAAATTCTATACCCTCTTTTGATGGGAGCGTAGATCCAGATCAGATGATCAGGATTCACACTGTTTCTCACCCAGACTATAAATCGATATTTATACATGTAACTAGCAACACTATTTTATATAGTGAACACTTGTAGATCGTTTCTTTTTCAGTGAGTATACAGTCTGTGAACATGTGAGTGTTGATGATATTGAAAAATGAAGCATCGTTACTTTATACAGGCATTATCATATCTAAACTTATCATGAGAAAAAAAGCCCATCGAAATTCCTGACTCAACTGTACTTAAACCGCAATTCTCAACTAGAGAGACTACAGTATACAGAATATCTTTATCTGCGCTTTTCATATAATATAAGCCAGTGCGCTTTTCATATAATATAAGCCAGTGCATGAGATTTCCAACAATGTGGTATGTGCGACAAGCAAAGCCTCAGATCAACCTGCGCATACGCGCAGTCTGATCAGAGCCTTTGCTAGTCGCTTGAGTATTCTATGATTGTTAAGCTACTGACTGAACACCATTTTGAGTTTCTACGCTTAATAGGAGGCTGCAGAGACTCATCCGAGTCTACACATGTCAAAATGCGACATTGTTGGAAATCACATGTCGCGGCTCATTATTATTATTGTAATCGGTTTGTCCGTCCGTCCGTCCGTCAGTCGCCGATTGTTCGTAACGCTAACTCCTTCAATGGTTCACCGAGGATTTTCATTTTTGAAACAATGATTATCTATGGGGTGTAGATGACATTAGGAAATTCAGAGCACTCTGGAACTAAAGGTCAATGTAACATTATACTAAAATCTGTCTTGCGGCTCGTTACACGCACTCCTCATTCATTTGCTGACCGAGGTACTTCATATTTGTTACAATGAATATCTATGGTATGCAGATAACAAATTGTTTTCCGATCTTTGACATGACCTTGCAGTCAAAGGTCATTGTCATATACTGAAATCTGTCTTACGGCTCGTAACGTGAATTTCTCTTTCATTTTTGACCGAGGGTATAATATTTGGCACAATGACTATGGTGAATAGGTAACAATAGGTTATTCAGATCACCAATGTGACCTTGTAATAAAGTCAAGGTCAGTTATACTTAAAATATGTCAAAACTGGCTTACAGTGTAAGTTCAAGATCAGTGCTATGACATTGGAGTCGAAGTTCAAGGTCACATATGCTTAAAAATAGTAAGTAAGTATAATCAGGAAATACCACAATCAAAAATCGCAGACAAACCCATGGCACCGCGAGGAAGACCCACTCAACTATCACGAGACACCAGGGCCCGGAATTACAATGCCTCCTTAAAGTTAAGGTAGACTTAAATTGACGAACTTACTTAAATTTCACGAAAAGTGCATTACAATCATTTTCCCTATCTTAAATGTCTCCTTATCTCGACAAAATACTTAAATATTAAAGGTAGCAGCGAGGCTACCTTAAAGTTAGGAGTTCGAACCCCGTCACAGTAGCATGTTATTTTTTTTTTTTTTTTTTTTTTTTATCAATCATTTATTGAACCGTGGCATGTGATTTCCAACAATGTGGCATTTTGACATGTGTATGCTAAGACGAGCCTGTGTAGCCGCCTTATAAGCTTAGACAGTCAAAATGCTTTTTGGGCAGTAGCTAAGTATTCATAGAATATTCAAACGACTAGCAAAGGCTCTGATCAAACTGCGCGTATGCGCAGGCTGATCTGAGGCTCTGCTCGTCACACATACCACATTGTTAGGAATCTCATGTAGCGGCTTATTTAAAGATATAATTCATAAGCATTTCTAAACCATTTGGGTTGCTTAATATCACTTTACTTGATTGTATCGATTCCTGATCTTTGCACCATTACTTACTTTAATGACAGCAAACAATGCGTACCCTATTGAGTTGATGCATTCAGTGGCATCTCGCATATGCGTTTTCGTGTTTGATAATGTCCCATTTGATGGACACTTTGTATAAATGTTAAAACTGTTTACCAATGATGCTTAAAGGACACATGTGAAAATATGATACAATAAAATGAAGAAAAAGAAATGAAAGCATTGATGGGATTCGAACCCTCGCATAATGGAAAAAATAAATGTATGTTCTGCTGCCAGCGACTCTATCTTCTGAGTTATACAAGATGATATCAAACAGTTTTCAAAACTACACCTGACTGCTGAATATGCCAGCCTACTGTTTTGATTTCAATGTTTACAAACAAGCAAATGTAAACATGGTCATTAGATCTTGGCAGCACTATAGAAGGTTTTAAGGAGCGATATCGTTTCTATACCACCACGATAACGTATATCCAAGCGCGGATCCAGGAATTTTTCGTCGGGTTTGGCGGTGGAAGGGGGGGGGGGTCCAAGCCCGACTGACTAAAAAAAGCTCTGACGTTGTTTTTTCTCTTCTTTTTTCTGTAAGTCCTCAGCTTATTTTGCAGAGGGAGTCCAGTGATCATGGCTTTTTCAAAATAAAACTATCATTAAACTATAACTTTCCGATATTCCATGGAGAAGGGCGCTCTAACATTTCCAGGGGGTTCAACTTTTCCCAGGTGGAGGGGGTCCAATTGCATATTTCTATATAAACCTATAGAATTTGTGATTTTCCAGGGGGCTGGAGTCCGGACCCCTGCCACCTCCTCTGGATCCGCGCGTGGCATCGTTAACTGGGTTCGTCGACACATCTTCTTGGCCAAAAGACTTAGCATGACACTCACTCCATTGATGCAAGTTCTGTGCGGCTGTGGTAAACAACGACAGGGTCCTACTGTTTAGTGATTGGAGATACGACACCTTGGGGTATCAAAAAATGCCATGAGTAGGGTAGTGCACCGTGTATCAAAGGCGTTTTGTGCTATGGGATATTGTATTATTCCCAACGTCGGATGTGAAGGGAGTCTCTACATATAAAATACCGAATTACCCACATGCTTTGTCCCACACTGTATGCGGCGATCACAAATGAACTTAATTGCTAGAAACGCTGTTTCGTATTTAAAAAAAGCGTATCGCTTCCTATCAGGTACGATTTTTTAGTAATAAGGTTGAAGGGTTCACCACATTAAGAAGTCTGCGAGTATTCTATAACTAACCCCACCCCCACCCCCCACCCCTGTTAAGCATATGAACAAACTAGAGGATCTGAAGGACATGCAGCGCTTACCTGATCTCATTGATTAAATTAAGATAGGTCAAGGTCAACTTAGGCTTATTATTGAAACATATTTTGTTTTACCATATATGGGAGTGGTTTTTTTTTTCATTTGGAATTATCACGTATGCATTGTAGCGCGTTGTGGCTCAATTGGCGCCTTTAAATTAAAATAAACTAGCTAAGTATCTGATAATCAGCCAATTTCTGGCTTGCCATTGGGAATGTATGTGTCCAAAATGAGTACATGTACACCATGTAAGTCATTAGTTATGACTCGACAGGGCCCGCGATATAGATGGGTAACCGGGTGCCACTTTGGCAGAGATATTTGTAGCTTATAGCATGGCATCAGTGTTGTACAGCTCAAGTCGGATGAAAATCCCGAATTTACGTAAACCTCGAAGTCTCACAAATTACTGATATTGCTTGGGAGCGCATTGCTTCAGTGGTAGGGTGCTTGACTCGAGACCGAGGGGCTGCGGATTCGATTATCACCGGCGTAACTGCGTAGTGTCACCGAGCAAGAACATTTATCCTAGCTTAGTACTAGTTCAACCCAGGAGGCCCCGTCTCTTTATAGCTGAAAGATTGTTGATGGGACGTATATAATCAAATCAAACAGACAAAACTGATATTGTACTGTTTACCTTAACTTTAAACATTCGTATGAGCAAACTGCAACCGAGCCAGCACGAAATTATGGGCGAGCAACCATGGATTGCTCAAGGATCCACATAACCTGCCAATCCACATGAACTTAAAATATGCACGCGTGTGATGGTTCAGAAAAAAAGGATAAAAAACTTAACCCCCACTGGATAGCTGATCATGCATCATTTACGTTAGGTTATACGGATGGGATAAGCAACACAGTATCATTGGTTAGCCCATAAATAGTCTACAACGAGCTAGATAAATGTAAACTGCTCCCACAAACACACAAAAACATGATCATCGCGAACGAGTTAGTGTGTACTCCCCCCTATCCCCCCGCCGCAGATCACCCCCACCTGCCCTCCCTCCCCGTCTCCTCTAAAATGACGCCTACACTCTTTTATGAAATGGAAAATATTAACACAAGTAATTCTGCGTCGTGGGGAGGGTTTTAATGAGCAGGAATTACTCTATTTTGTAGTATTTTTCGAGTCCGCTGATTAATTTACATGACGCGCGAAACATTTGGGTCGCTTACAGTCATTAAAACTCTATATTTTTCGTATGTCATCGTAATCCTTTCCGTCAAATTATCGATTTTAGCCGAGGATTTATACTTAAGTTAGGTTCACAAAAACGGTGCATTATAAATGCACATTTAAGATAGAATCTTAACTTTAAGAAATATTGGAGTTAAGTTCGTAAAAGTCTACTTAACTTAAGGAGGCATTGTAATTCCGGGCCCAGGAAGACAAATTAAGCAAAGCAACCAGTTCTCCCTTCCCAATCAAGATTATTGCAATTCTAGAATGGACATAAAGTAACGTACAACAAAACATAGGACAATTACAGACTCCCACAATGGGAGTAACAATAAAAAAAAGTCAACAACAACAGAACCACCGCCTTAGAACAAACAGCAGTCTAAGCCACCGGGGCTGACTTAAAGTCTGACTTCAGCTCGCAACGCGAATTTCTTTTTTTGATGGAGGGAGTTCATATATAGCACAATGATTGTTTATGGTGTGCTAAATAAAATAATGGGTTTAGATTGCTGATATGAACTTGGTGTCCAGGGTCAAGGTCACACATATTTAAAACTTATATACAGCTTATAATGCAAATTCCTCTTTCATTTTTTGCGAGGGTGTTCATATTTGGCACAATAATCGCCTGCGGTGTTTGGGTAAGAATGAAAAATCTAGATCACTGTTATAATCATAGAGTCATATCTGTCTTACATCTCTTAAGGCGAGTTCCCCTTTCTCTTTACTGAATGAGTTTATATATTTGGCACAACAATGTCTATAGTGTGTAGATGACAACGAAAGTTTTAGATCACTGCTATGATCTTGGAGTCAAAGATCAAGGTCAAATAAACTTAAAATCAGTTTTACAGCTTGTAACTCGAACTCCTCTTTCATTTTTAACCGAGTTTGCCCATATCTAGAGAAAAAAACATTGCTTGTGGTGTGTATGTTACAACGAAGGTTAAAGATCATTGCTATGACCTTGGTCAAGGTCAAATATACTAAGAATCTGTTTTACACAAATTACTTCATTTGTATTTTTTACAAAGGTGCTTCCTATTGTGTACAATGATTGCCAATATGACATTTGAGTCAAAGGTCAAGGTCAAAATATATATATATATACATTCCAAATGCCAACTTTTTTTGATTGAGGATATCCATATTTAACACAATGTCATTCTATGCGCGTATATAATCGACTAATCTCTTTCTAGTTGAAATTTGTATGCCATTAGCATACAATGTGAATTCGTATTTAGGAGTGTAAAACTCATTTGCTCTAAGAATACATTATGTCGGCTAAGCACAAATTAATCAGTTTCGTGTTTGTTTTCAATGAGAACGAAAATCGAAGTGATGATATTAGTGGGCCGTTTTATGAATGAACTTAAATCAGTCCTTTAGATATTAATGCGAAATTGAAAAAAAATATCGTCATATTTCTCAAACAAAACATATGTTGTGGGTACTCAAAAGAACCGTCTTAATGAGACGGTTCTTTTGAGCACCCAAAATAAACAAAAGTTTATACTGACGGATAAGAAAATATTGACAATTTTACGCTCAAAAGTTGTGTTTATCGTAGCATATGTAAGATACTTATGCGATGTGATTGAAGAGCAGATGTCACGAAATTGACATATCAATAGCCATCCATTTTGTTAATTAACCTGAGCATGAAATCATGGGAAACAGAATAGACATTGAAACAATGATTGAGCCAGGACACGGGATTTTGGCACATACCGCATATGCGCAAATGCCTCATACTGTGAAAAACATATGTTGGGGTATTTGTGTTAGGCGCAATTGGTGTAAAAAACAAAAATCGTCAAAATTCAGTTACACAAGAAAATTTGAAATCAATAGAGCGCATTGGCATGAGAAAGGCAATTAAAAGAGGTACGTGCATTAAGGGGCTTCCCCCCCCCCCCCCTATGAGGCTAAAATATAAAAACTGTTTTTCACCAATTTGTTTTTATTAGTTCATTAGAACAATAACCAAAGTGTAAAAGTCTCAAATAAATTTGACTTTTACCATTGCTATGGTTACAAAAATGGCCGCCAAATAGGCTGAAAAAAGGAAATTGACCATTTTGGAGCAAATTTGAGAGGTGTTACAGAGAAATTAACATAGAACACAAGCAAATACCAAAAATATCTTTTAACAGAAGATGAGAATTACCACGGCACACAACATATAAAAAGGATTGTTTCGTATTTAGCTGTGCTGATATCTAATTCTAAACAAATCGGTCTCTAAATACCTTAAATTTGGTCCAAAATGACAATTTCTCTGTTTTAGGCATATTTTGTCCGCCATTTTTGTTACCATAGCAACGGTAAAAATTTAAATAAATGCTGAAATTTTACACTTCAGTTATTCTTCTAATAAACCAATCAAAAGAGATTGGTGAAAACCATGTATCAGTTTTTGGCTCTAGAGGGGGCCAAAATAGCCCCTTAATTCACGTATCCCTCTACAAAAGTGGTGTCTGGATATATTCATGGTCATATCTATGTGAAATGAGTCGTGATGATAGATCCTTCACTCAAACTGGCGCTAGGCAACATTATTGGTCTGAAATCAGTTCAATGACCAAATAAGAAAGAAGCAATTCTATGGATTTTCCTTTCCCAAACCGGAAGTTCAAGTAGAGGACTAACAGATTAAAATGTTTTATTGCTCTGCCAAATTTAGAATAACATATAAATCAAAAGAGAGTTGCAGCCTTATGGTCACCTGCTGGGAAAGGGCTGGCCTCTTGCCTCTCTTGTATGTGATTCTTATTGTTTTTGTCACTTTCCCATGTAGTGTCCTGGGCCAGGTGTGGTACTCGATTGTATCGATTACTGATCATTGCCTTCTTTGTGGCGTTTAGTGGCTATACTTACTTAAAAGTAAGTGAGTATAATCACACAATGCCACAACCACACACTGCAGACCAACCTACGACACCGTGAGGAAGAGGCAAAGAACGATAACAGCCACGTGATTTTTAGAAGACAATATGAGCCGCGACATGAGATATCCAATAATGTGTTATGTGTGACCAGCAAAGCCTCAGATCATCCGCGCAGTCTGATCAGCGCTTTATTATTTTCGTTATGGAAAGTCTCATATCTTATCTTGCTACAAGCGAAAATTCATTTTTCTAGCTAGTCTCTGTAGGTGAGGAGACTGGTTTGAGTCTCTATTTTTCAGAAACCTCGAAGACAGAATTTGTCGCGACGTGGCCCATTTGATGGCAGATATACTTCAAAGGAAATTGGTGTAAAAATTCAATCACTTAAAAAGTAGAGCGGAAGGCAAAGATCAGGAATCGATACAATCAAGTACCATACCTGACCCAGAACACCATGTGGGAAAGTGACAAAAACACAAGCAAACATAACACACTAGAGAGCCAAGAGGTCAGCCTTTTCCCAGCAGGTAATCACAAGGCTGCAAGTAACAGACAAGACAGCATAACAAAGGTAAAAATGAAACATAAATAACAAAAAGGACCCACAAAAGAAACATCGCCTTGGAACGGTCAGCAAAAATCACTGGATGGCTAAAACATGTTAGACCTTTTGTTCTGATGTGGAAACACTACACATAGATGTTTGGTTCGCCCGAAATATCCCTAACTGTTCCATTGTATTGATCAGGAGATTAACTATTACAGCAATAAGAGGTACGAGGGTCTTCCAATAAAGAATGAGACTTTCTTCATAGCCTGAAAGTCTTTGTGTGCATTTAGTTAGAATTCATCATAATAATAGTATGACATCTTAGCAATTCAGGAATAGAAACAATATGTTTGTGATTTGTCAGTTGCCATAGTAACGGGATGTTTTGTGGAAGGACTTGGAGACGCATGGCCACGTTTATATCATTTTTGTATACCCATGGCAATTCAAAGTCTTTTATTTTCGATCACAGATAGAATTTAACCAATTGATATCATTTCTTCAACTGAACAATCTTAGTGTTACATAACATTCTATAAAAGAAGAACCAAATATACATATCCTTTATTTTGGTTGCCTAGCAACCAATTTGCTCGATTTTTTTATAAACACACTACTTTGCGTTGTTATGATAGCTATGTTAGCGATGCATATCCTACAAAATATATGGTTATGTACAGCTGTGTTCACTTTAATTGCCTTAGACTATTTAATATTAGCTTTTAGAGTCAAGAGGTCAGCAAAAAATTCCTGATATTTCTTGAAAACTTGATTTTTTAATCTTTGTTTCCTTGGTAACAGCTGAAGACACTGGAACATTACTTTCTCCTATTGGCTATAGACAAGTTGCATGAGCATATCCAAGTATTAGTAGAAAAATAAATTATACATCTCAATCTGATGCTATAGTGACCACCTATAGTGAGCTGTCCACGCGTGTTTGCTTAGTCTTCTAACGTTGCCTAGTAACAAAAATTGTAACTATGCAACACGTCGAATATGGTACATGTGAACAGCCAAAATGACGTACAAGCATTGAACGAGATTACATAAATCTCGCTTGTAAATTCACTGCGCCATTGAAAAAGTCTCATTCTTTATTGGATGACCCTCGTACAAATGAATTTAACATCTATCACTGAATTAATTTTGGCCTAAAGTTGTTTTAGTGGAAAAGTAAGTTTACACCAAAAGGGATGGTAGCCCAGCAGCCACCTCTTTTGGTATTAACTTACACTTATCATTGTCAGTGCAAGCCTCTAAAGTCAAGGTCGATTGTGATTTGAAACTCATCGAATTACGTTCCTAATGAATCAAGCCTAGCAATTAGGCTTACAGCTGAGCCTTCGCAAGACGTTGCCTTCACAAAAACCTTTTTTTAATTTCATAAATGTGTTTCAATGCTAATTTCTTTAACACTATTCGCTATCCCCTGTAATGAAGTCATGCGCTTGACACTGTTAAAATGATCTCAACATCGACCAGGCTTCTAGATATGTGCGAGAAATCAAACATTGTTTTTCTTATCTTTCAACCCAAACATATGTTGTGGGTACTCAAAAGAACCGTCTCACTGAGACGGTTCTTTTGAGCACCCAAACAAATGTTAAAAATGATGAGCAAGAAAATATTTACAATCTTTTGCTCAAAAGTAGTGCTCGTCTTGACCTTAGTCTTCCGATAAAACGCAATGTAATCAGATTTTTAATGTGATTTGTTTGAGCTAGACGAGAAAGCATGAATTATTGCAGCTCAACAGAGCTCGTTAAAGGGAAATAATGGATATCGTAATCAATGGTTTTCTTTCATATAAATATACACGAGCGAACCACGTCGCTTTTCTATGCGAACAGCGAGGGCGCAGTCTCATCCGCACAGTTTGTGCAGTTTTTTTTTTGTTTGTTTGTTTTTATTTGTTGTTGTTTTTTGTTTTGTTTTTTCAAATCATCTTTGCAGTATTCTGTTTTTCTTCTTCTCATGAGAACTGAATCAAACAATTTGTATTTCTCTATCTCAACGAGGATTTTTTTTCTATGAAGCCCAGGTAGATTGTTATGCCCTCACCATGACAATTAAGTGTTACTCCTGTCCGTCCGTCCATTCGTACGTCACATAAACCGTACATCGGCTCTCTAAGTAAAATAGGTCTGATCAGAATTTTATCAAACTTGGTCACATTGTTTAGTACCGTAATGTCTTCTTTAAGTTGGATAATGGTCCATATCACACCATGCCCTCAGGAGTTATTGCCCTTTGTTCATGAAAGCTCACCATTTGAGATGATGTCCGGTCCTTAAGTCCAGTAATTTTGATCACTCCTTTATGAAACTTGGTCACACTGTTTAATACCATAATGTATTTCTGGTGTTGCTATCATGAGTTGATAAATGGCAATTTTTATGACTTTTGTATGGTCTCTAAATCGAGTAATTTTGATCAGTACTGTATCAAACTTATTCACAAAGTTAAGTACCAAAATGCCTTTCCCGAGTTATAACATAGTCTATATCACAATATTCTTTCAGGTGTTATTGCCCTTTGTTCGTGATATTTTTTTCCATTATTTGCGATGTTTAGTCTCTAACTCAAGTCTTTACGAAACTCAGACACAATGCTTAACATTAAAGTTTTAAAATGATCCGTATCTAGTGACTTCAAGAGTTATTGGTCTTTGTTCATAAAAGTGTGTCCTTGTACTTTGTGAGAATATGCGAATTTTGTAACATCGGGGAGGGGGCATCCGTGTCCCCTGGACACAATTCTAGTTGGACTAGTTCCAGTCCACCCCTTAGTCTTACCAGTCTTTTAGAAAAAAAATAGGCCAGTGCACGCTATTTCAATACTTATCGCATCAGCGAGCGGTGAATACCTAGATGAGTCTCGCCAGTGCCTTCGCATACACACAGCGTGGATGTAGACGAAGGCCCAGACCAAACTCTAGATCTACAGCTTCTCTGGAAAGTCAGTATATAGACTAGCTCCCGCCGTCAAACTTGCTTACTCAAACTTTAAATATAGTATTCATTGATTCATAAGAGCTGAAAGAAAAGGCAACTCTGATTGGAAAACAAAATTTGGATTGTTTTACTTGAGCAGTTTTAAAAGTAATAGTTATACCATGGGTTGTCCGCCTGTACGTGGAGATAATCCACGAGCTTTAGCGAGTGGATAATCTTACGTACAGGTGGAAAAACATGGTATAACTATTTTATACCACCTACATCAGTGTAGACCTTGCACATCGTGAGATATTTCGTGCTAAAGTTGGTAAGGGTGGTATAATGATCTATATAAACCATACGACGGGAAGATAGTCTTATAAGTATGGGCGGTTATTTGGGGCCTTTGCGCATATGCGATAAACTATGCCGGCCCATTTTCCACATACAAATTTCAATAGTGTCTCGCTAGTTCCCACAGCTAAGAAGGTACATGTAACTTCAAGAGTTACCTTGTCTGCAGCCCTGGAGACAAACTTTCCATGGGCGGATCCAGAGAAGGATTCCTAAAATGTCACCACTACTTTCAGTAATAAATGTCAAAATAAAAAAAAGCTGCACGAGTGTATGCCATAGTTCTTTTTTGCAGACAAATTAAATAAATGTCTAAATAAAACAAAGTAAGAAAAGCTGCACGAGTGTATACCATACTTCTTTCTTGCAGACAATTAAATAAATGTCAAAATAAAACAAATAAGAAAAGCTGCACGAATGTATGCCATAGTTCTTTTTTGCAGACAAATTAAATAAATGTCAAAATAAAACAAAGTAAGAAAAGCTGCACGAGTGTATACCATACTTCTTTCTTGCAGACAAATTAAATAAATATCAAAATAAAACAAAATAAGAAAAGCTGCACTCGAGTGTATGCCATAGTTCTTTTTATCAGACAAATTAAATAAATGTCAAAATAAAAAAGCTGCACGAGTGTATACCATACTTCTTTCTTGCAGACAAATTAAATAAATGTCAAAATAAAACAAAATAAGAAAAGCTGCACGAGTGTATGCCATAGTTCTTTTTTGCAGACAAATTAAATAAATGTCAAAATAAAAAAGCTGCACGAATGTATGCCATAGTTGTTTTTTGCAGACAAATTAAATAAATGTAAAAATAAAAAAAATGAAAAAGCTGCACGACTGTATGCCATGATAGTTCTTTTTTGCAGGCAAATTAAATAAATGTCAAAATAAAAAAAATAAACAAGCTGCACGAATGTATGCCATAGTTCTTTTTTGCAGACAAATTGACAGATAAAGTACAAAATATGAAGGGTGTGCACAACATGTTCATCCCTCAAGGTTGGCCACCTTAAAGTTGGGAAGAAGGCAAAGATCAGGAATCAATACAATCAAATACCACACCTGACTTTGAATATATGTTATGGGTACCCGAAAGAACCGTCTCAATGAGACAGTATTTTGAGCCCCCAAAACAGACGCGTTTCAGGGTATTCAAAAGAACCGTCTCATTGAGACGAGCCGGCTCCTCTGAAGACGAATGCAGATGTTCAGGAACAAATCACGCTTACCAAACACTCTGATACTCAACCGCTGGTTAAATATGAAACAAAAAATCCCTAGGAAGAGAAACGAAAACCTGGGAACGTCATGCAATAGCCTATGGATTCCTACGTTTGTGGTTTAAATATGATGTCAGAATGTTCTTTTCGAGTAATAAAAGTGTACCAGAATCCGTCAGTCGCGTGTCCATAACGCGAAAAGTAAATATGACATAAGTGCTTTCTGACCTCATATTTACACCACAAACGTAGGAATCCATAGGCTATTGCATGACAATGCCCGATTTTGTTATTCATTCAACCAGCGAATTGGCATCAGAGCGTTTGGTAGGCGTGCGATCGATAAGGGCGTACTTCGAATCGAACTAAAGTTCCTACTATAGTTCTTGCGTAATAGAGCGCACGCACGTTTACACCCGAACGACTAAAGTTGGAACTTTTAGTTGGTTGGCAAGTAAACAAAAATAATAGCCCTGCATGCTCCACTTCAATTCTTCGTCGTAGACAAAAAGGATGGTATAAACTGCACATCGCTTTCTAATAATCAATTACGAATAGGTGGGACCAAAATTATGCTCAGCTAGGTTTATTTTACAAAAACATATCATTTTGAGGCTACTGAACGATCTTGAACCCATCGTGCTAGATCTTGAACCCATTGTTAGATATGTCTAGGGTAGGGAACCAGCCTATCTACTAGAGTAACGGTGCTCCGACCATCTCCAGTAGGCTCGTGACGTCACCCTAGTAGCAACTATAGGTGTTCGAATCAAACGTTAGTTGCTATAGTAGGGACTTTAGTTCGATTCGAAGTGCGCCAAGATCATGGTGCATATAAAATGTCTACTAATACATGTAGGACAGTTGTTGTTCATATTCAACCAGCAGCTGAGCATCAGATCTGTTGGTAGGCATGCAAGCAAAGATCGTGGTACATGTAAAATAACCCTTTATTCTGTATTTTATTTCAATGCCTACTATAAAGTAAAAGCTTTAAATCTTAGAGGTATAAATATGCAAATCATTTAATACATTCGTTATTACTAATGGCAAAATCTAGACGTTTTGGTGTAAAAGTTGAGGATAAATGAGAATTTAGTGTAAAATGGCAAAGCAGCACTCGTGCCCTCGCATGATTTGATTTAATTTATTAAAGACGCTGTCGAAACCATATTAGATAGATAGCAGCTTATTCTTGGAAAAAATACACTTATTGCAAGATTCCTGTAAGATTTTCAGCGCGTAACCTGCCTGCGCATGTATAGATCTGTTTGCACATTTAAATTTGAGAAAGGTGTTTCTAATGACTGTCAGTTTATTCCTTAAAGCACCCTCACAACAAAAGTCGTCTGGTTTTGTCGTCTGCGGGAATGTTTCAGTAGCCTCTTTGACAAACAGTGTGGACCCAGATCTGACTGCTCTTGCAGGAGCAGTCAGATCTAGGTACACACTGTTTGCTTCTATGTTTAACCCATATAAACATAGTGTCCTTTTTTATGTGACATAGGCGAACAATACCGACTGAGATCAGGCGCCACAGAACGTTGCGTCTGATCAGGGTCTCAACTGTTTGCTTGCAGAATATTCTCTTAAAATTTGAATGAAAAATACCACATAACAAACCTTAAAACGAAAATGGACTGGTCCATTTGATAAAAGTTGGAAATTCCATTCAGCTTTAATGGGTTTAATTAGTCACGAATGTTATGCAATGATTTGTAGCAGACGACTCCAGCAGACGAGAGTTTCAGATTGCGTTTTTTGGTGGTGCTTTAATGGTTAATATTGATTTGAAGATGCGTTATTTACAGGTTTTTGCCTAGATGTCTCCAAGAAGCTGTTAAAATGAGATTGTAAGGTTTCATTGTCAGTTTTAATGAGTGCTCTTTAGTACATTCCTAGATTGATTAAAATTTACAATATCAGTCCCCGAGGTTATATACTGTGTGGTAAGTACGCAGTTCGCTCCCAGGACTGTACGTCAGGAAAAAACAAAATGGCGAAGTTAAAATCAGATGAATGGTAGGTGCTTCATTATCATCACGAGATCTATATTATAGTTGTATCTCAGAGTTTAAAATGACTTTGTACAGGTCCCAAATGTGTTAAATTTTCATCCGTCACACACGTGCTCATAGAAATGTTGGCAAAATTTCTTGATTTAGGCTACGAATCACCTCAGCATGCCGAGAAAAATGAAGCGAGAGCAGTCATCAAATTTGTAGATTTCGGCCCTTTACTCCACTATTTTGGACAAAATGGTAACATATTTTAAAGAAACCAACTTACTAAATCACAGCGTAATATCAACTTTGGTCAAAGAAAGGAAGAAGGCAAAGATCAGGAATCGATACAACCAAGAACCGCGCCTGACCCCCAGGACACCGTATGGAAAGAGTTTGTGATTTGGTCTTCTTTACAACTGACCTCCAAATAGTGAATTATTACTCAACAATTCACTGCTGGAGCTGATCTAAATATATATCAAAATTTGCACGCTTCAGCCTAAGGTTTAGCTAGTATACTTTCAGAAGGGAGAGAATAAAATTACCCTCAATCACCGTTGGTGTTTTGATGCTGGTCTTGTGCCTCAAGCATCAATTTTTGATTTACTTATTTAGTCATATGATATAAGCGCGTGTGACTTAAATTACGAAAGAAATCCAGAAAAAATCCAGATGGACTATGAAATGGGTAAACAACAAAATGGTACGACCTAGAGTGTACCCTGTTTTTGTTTGTTTGTTTGTTTGATTTGATTCTTTACGCCCCATCAATAATCTTTCAGTTAAACAGGGACGGGTCTTCCTGGGTCTAACAAGTACTAAGCTAGGATAAATGTGTCTTGCTCAAGGACCACAACGCAGTGACGCCGGTGAGGCTCGAACCAGCGGCCCTTCGGTCTCGAGTCAAGCACTCTACCACTGCGCCACTGCGCTCCCATACCCTGTTTTTGTACACTGTTGTTGGTTTACCTAGATCTATATAAACTGGAGTTAATGCGAGGCGCATATGCGATTTTACTTCTTTGACAATTTTACTTAAAATTTATATGTACTCTTTTTAAATATGTCCTCAATCTCAGGCATTCTCTGGCATTTAGATCAGACAGCCCGGTTATATCTTGCATAAGGTTTCAGTGTTGAGGAAACATTAAAATGTCGATACTGTCCGATTCGTTTTACTGTTGACCTGTCTGCCACTCATGCACTTGGTAGGGTTTCCCAGTGTACACCAATTCGGTTAAAACTTGGCTCTCTCGACGGACAGTTTTGGGTATTCTCCCCGACGTACAGTGCATTTTGTAAAAAAAAAATCTGATCTCTTCCAGATGGACAGTGGCGAAAATTTCACAATCGAATTTTATCCAGTAAAACACAAGTTTGGCCAAAGTTGATATTTTAACATTTTGTCCAAACGAGTGAGATAAAAGGCCCAAATCTACAAATTTGTTAACGGTTCTCGCTTCATTTTTTCTCGTCCTAATGAGGTGATTCGTAGCCTAAATGGAGGAATCCTGCCAACATTTCGACGGGCACGTGTGTGGCGGATGAAAATTAAATACATTTTTTGCGTCCTGTACAAAGTCATTTCAAAGTCTGACATACAGCTTTATATAGTTATCGTGATGGAAATGAAGCACCTATCATTCATCTGATTCTTACTTCGCCATTTTGTATTTTTCCTGACGTGCAATCAAGGGAGTCAACTGCGTACTTACCACACAGTGGTTATAATGCTTTTTGCATGCACATCTCAACTGAGCTGATATTTTCGTTCTCATAAACAGGTCCCAAGGTAATAAAACTTGTTCCATGCTCAACTCAGCTGAGCACAAAATTTATCATGCTCATAAATGTTAAAATGCCAACAATTGTTGGCATTTTAACATTTATAGCATGATAAATACATAAATACAACATCTAAATGTTTCAAAGCAAGAAAAGTCTATCTTTTTCAGCATTTTAGCTTTTAAGAATAGTTGACTTTTCATGCTCAGCTGAGTTGAGCATGAAACAAGTTTTTTAACCTTGGGGCCAGCTGTTGACGGGATAAACACATTGTCTGAGAGACTGAAAGCAAGAAAAGCATTAAATTTTAAAAGTTATAATTGTATGAGCAGTTGAAATTTCATGCTCAGTTGAGTTGAGCATGAACAAGGTTTTGTAACCTCGAGGCAAGATTTTACAATATCAGTTTGCTCTGGTGTTCCCTTTATTTCGAGTGGTAAAAAAGCTTTATAAACGCAATCGTTTTACTGCTAAGTTATTAAAACAAGGTTATAACAAGGTTATCGATATCATGAAATTCGTAAAGCAGTTTCTTTATTCTCCCACAGACTCTTCAGCAACAAGGCATATTGGAGCAGGCATTTTATGGTGATTTAGTTCATAAATTCAAAAGATTTGTTGGAAAGCCTTATTTAAGTGATCAATTAAAACATAAATTCAGAAGTTATAAAAGTTGGATATAACATGGATATCATTCGACAGTCTGCATGTCTGGTTGTAAATCCAATCACGATTTATGACTTCAGGGGGATCCAGGATGAACTAATAGGAAAAAGAGTTCTGACAACGTCCTTTTTTATAGCCCTCAACTTATTTCACAGAGGGGTACCAATGATTTAATTCAAGGAAACCTTAAATTTTCCAAGGTTCCAGGAGTGGGAGAGCCCATCATTTGCCAGGGGGTCCAACTTTTTCTAGGGGGGGGGTTCAATCGCTAATTCATTAGAAACCTATAGAATTTGTGATTTTCCAGGAGGTCCGGACCCCCTTGCCCCCCCCCCCCCTCCGTGCATGACCAGTAAATGCATTTAAACTTACCTCCCTCCACTCCCCAGTGGTTTAGGCTGCTGTCCGTTCTAAGGTGGTGGTTTTGTTGTTGTTGATTCATCGTTTATTGTTGCTTCCTTGCTAGTGGTGGTTCTGTGTTTGGTCCTTGCTTGGATATGCAGTACTTAGTTTTGCATTCATCTTGACGATGAAGAGTGAGCTGTTTGCTTTCCTCTTCCTGCATCTTCTCAAGCCAAGGGTATAACTCCACTTCGTTCCGTACGCGTAAGGAACGAAGTGGAGTTAGTACCCTTGGCTTGAGAAGATGCTCTTCCTGATGCATTGTGACTGTTTGTATTATTTTGTGGCTCTTCCTCACGATGCCGTGGGTTGGTCTGCAGTCAGTGATTGTGGTATTTCCTCATAATACTCACTTGTTTAGATTATTTCGCCAGTACCAGTATACGCCAGAAGGTGCCTGTACTTCAAAGGAAGAGGATAGGAAGAGCTCTTTATCAGCTGCATCATCTCATCAGGATCCACATTATTGGATTTAACCAAAGTTCCTTCTAGCGTTATTCACCATACTCAGGATTAATTTTGAAATATAAAGTAAAAAAAATAATAACCGTGTTCACAGTGCAACCACAAATCACAACAAATAGATAAATAAATATTATTATTATTATTATTATTATTATTATTATTATTATTATTATTATTATTATTATTATCACCATCCCACTCTATAATATTAACATCCCCATAATTATCTGACCCCCTGCTTGTCAGGGAGACGGTTAATCACTAATCGCTTCTTATATGGGTCATTATCAAAAAATGGAGGAATATGGGTCCTTGCTGATTTTATCACACCAGCGACCTCCTCTCTGTTGCTTTACTGTCAATAACACTTAATGACGGCATGTGCCACAAGAATACTATACTCTGTCATGTTCTGGACGATGTTGTTTGAAAACTATAGCGGACGTAATTGCAATTTCTCCGAATTTGCTCGTGTCCCAATTTGAGGGTGGTTTGTTTTCATTACCGTTAATTGTTACAAAAACAAATATTTAGTTGTTTATTATTTAATGGGCTAATACACCTGACTGTAGAGAAGTAAAATCCATAACGTATGCCAGGAATTAAAAACTATTTCAGAGCGAAATCATGTGATTACGTCCGTCCCTTGAGAACCTGTCAGTGCAGTTGCAGGTATAGAAAATGGGGTTAGGTGGAGCAACCCATTATTCTGAAAGTTTAAAAATGGCGATATTTCGTTGACAACGACCCCTGGAGGGGGCACATAAGATCACTTTTTGGCTTAGTTACATCCAACAGATTTTATGTCACACAAGTGTGTCAAAAATTGAGTGTCATTTCCACTACTGTCAGTGCAATCACGAATATACTGACACGTTTCTGGATGTGGTGTACATTTCCACAACTACGTTTCAATTTGTGTTAAGGGCGGGTTGAAGCAGACATATGATTTTATTAACTTCGAAGAAATCCTTTCTTTCAAGAATCGAATAAATGTGTGAATGTCAGTGCTGTCACGGTCAGTGCAATCACGTTCCCTATTGTGACAGCACTGACATGTTGTGTGACAGCACTGACCATTACTCACCTTGAGTTCAAAACTGTAAGTACTGTTGCTAATATTTAGGATTAGGTAGAATTACCAATGCCCCCCCCCCCACCTCCCTGTCTGTTTCTTCGGGGCAACAGAGGCGCTTGACAAGATGGCCACGACAATAACCTTGTGGTGAAAATAGGTACATCTTGGCCTATTTTAAAGCGTGGTTGAATTTTATCACTAGGGGAAATGTGTTTAAATCATTCATGAAAGAGAATGTTTGAGTCTTGCATAGCTAGGTGACAAGTGATTTTTGTTGTAATCGAAAGTTATTTACCAATCCGTTCGTCTGCCACTGCCATTGAGCTAATATACGTTTATATAAGCTGGTTGTTGTCAGTGTTATTGGTTCTCTGGTTTTTGAAGCCAGAATTGAGATGTTTGATAGCCGCAGAAAGTGGTTAAGTCGGAAAAGGTGTGATATATGTGTGTTTGTGAATATGCCAGTGTACAGTTACCAGCCAAACCATACTACTGCCACAGATTCAAGTATACCATACTTTTTCACTTTCTAGTCGACTGACTAAAGTATATCCCCCTCTACCCCCGTGTCTCCGCCCCCTAGGGTACCGTGAACTAATTATTTATCCTATAGACCCCAATGGCGAAACCCTAGTAATTGACAGTTTATTCTGCGTCTCACAACATATGTGTGGCATCACCACTGCTTGCACGATGTACTTCTTTACATTCAGAAAAGGTTGACCAATGGAGAAATGGTAAACTTTAAAAAATGGGATTTTTTATGCCCTCAAAGGAACTTTGGGAGGCATATAGTAATAACATTGTCCACCCGTCCGTCCGGTGCATATCTCATATATTATTTGAGGCTGGAATCCCAAATTAGTATGTGGATGTATATTGGGATGGCGGAGTATAGGGCACTGTGACCTTGGCCTTGACCTCTGACCTAGCTTTTAAAATAATCGTGTCCGGAGCAAACCTCTTAGGAATCCCAAATTCGGTATGTGCATGCAGCTAGGGATGACAAAGTCGCGTACCATTCTTGGGTCACCGTGACCTTGACCTTGACCTCTGACCTAGTTTCTAGAATTGGTATTGAGTCTGGTGCATATCTCCTATATTCTTTGAGGTAGGAATTCCAAATTTGGTGTATGAATGCATCTTGGAATGGCAGAGTGTTGCGTACCATTTGTGGGTCACTGTGATCTTGACCTCTAACCTAGTTTTTAGAATAGTCCTGTCTTGAACATATCTCTTATATCTTTTAGATAAGAATCCTAAATTTGGTGTGTGGGTGCATCTTGGGATTGCGGAGTGTCGCATTTTTGGTTCACTGTGACCCTGACCTCGACCTCTGACCTAGTGTTTAGAATAATCATCTCTGAAGCATATCTCTCATATCATTTGAGGCAGGAATCCCAAATTTGGCGTCAGCATGCATCATGGAATGACGAAGTATCACGTATCAGCCTTGGGTCACTGTGACCATGACCTTGACCTCTGATCTAGTTTAAAGAATTGGCATTGAGGTTGGTGCATATCTCCTATATTCTTTGAGGTAGGAATTTCAAATTTGGCGTGAATGCATCTTTGGATTGCGGAGTGTCACATACCGCTTTCGGGTCACGGTGACATTGACCTCTGACCTAGTTTTAGAAATCATGTCCGATATTATTTCAGAGAGGAATCCCAAATTTGATGTGTGCCAGTGTATGCATCTTGGGATGGTGGAGTGTCGTGTTCTATTAATGGGTCATTGTGACCTTAAACTTGATATCTGACCTAGTTTTTAGAAGCATATCTCTTATATTATTTGTGGTAGGAATCTCAAATTTGGTAGTTGAATGCATCTTGGGATGGAAGAGTGTCCCGTCCCATTTTCGGGTCACTGTGACCTTGACCTCTGACCTAGTTTCTAGAATTTGCATTTAGTCTAGTGCATATCATCCACATTTTTTGAAGTAGGAATACCAAATTTGGTGTAAGGATGCATCTTTGGATGGTTATATGTCGTGTACAAATTTTTGGTCACTGAGACCTTGACCTCTGGCCTAGTTTTTAGAATAATCGTGTCCGATCAAATCTCATATTTTATTTTAGCGAGGAATCCTGAATTTGGTCTGTGGTTGCATCTTGGGATGGCAGAGTGTCATATACCAAGTTTTGGGTCACTGTGACTTTTTTTCTAGAATTATCGTGTTGAAAGCATATCTCCTATATTATTTTATGTAGGAACCAAAAAATTTTGTGTATGGATGCATCTTTGGATGCTGATATGTCGCGGACCATTTTAGTCCACTGTGACCTTGACATATGACATAGTTTCTAGAATAATCATATCTGGAGCATATAGCCTATATTATTTGAGGTAGGAATCCAAAATTTGGTGTGTGGATTCCTCTTGGGATGGCGGAGTGGTGCATACCATTTTGGGTCACTTTGACCTTGACTTTGACTTCTGACCTCATTTCTAGGTTTTCGTATCTATTTCTCTATATCAAATAACAGAACTTCAAATGTGTCTTATGCTAGACCAATTCTGCATTCGTCACGTTACGGTGACATTTCTTATTTCGGTTTTGCTTTATACTATTACTATAAATTTTGTCACTACAGGAGCTCAAAAATGCCTATTGAGTGTGTGGGGTTTTTTTTGCTTTATTTGTAGCAAACAATGCATAATAATCATTTGTCGCGCAAAAGTTGTGGCATTTAGCTCTGCCTTTAAGAAAATGATTCTTAAAAATACTACACCTACTTTTCAAGAAGAGGGTGGGGTAACTCAACTCCTCATATTTTGTTGATGGCATATTGAATTCTCATGGTATCGCTTTAACCATCACCGAATTGATAGATTTCTAGTCCCAAGGTATTTTTACCTTTTTGTTTGTCACTATTTGCAATTGAAATGAACCAGAACGTCAACTCATAGCTAAACTCATTCTGTCCCATGGGAATATTTTAAGAGTTATCTTTCCTTTGTTATGGTTTACACAAGTTCTTTTGGTTTCAATCCAAAGAGCAAAAAGTGTGTAAATAACGTGTATGTCAAAAATACCAACACAGGGCATTTAAACTACCGTCGGTTATATATTTTTAAAATATGTGCAATGTGACATGCGATTTTAGTCGTAAAAATACTGAAGCGCATTCTTTGCTTTCTAAACGGTTTTGGTATTGTCATTCCGATAATCATGATTAGTTACATGAAACATCTAACTACCAGATTGTGGCCTACCAAATTGTACAATATAATAACAAAAAATTATCTAACTTCACGAACTATTGTTAATGTTCTACACTCTTTTCAAAAGGTAAAACGTTATATTTCCACTGAAATTTTGCGTTTTCTAGTATACATTCAGTACATTTATTCACAATACTCATGAAATTTGTGTCATAACATACAGAAAAGGTAGCTCTTTAAAATGATACTACACATGCTAGAGTTTGTAAATCGGTTACTGAAATAAAACCATGCTACCAACTTTTCAAATGACCCTCCTACGTCCTGGTAAGTGTCCATTTCCGAAAACGGAAATCATTCTCGATGGCACTATTGAATGTACGGACTGATCTAAGTTGTTGTTTTTTTTTAACTGTGTATCATGCTATTTTATGAAATTTATGATTTTTTTTTATTTAATTCTATTATTTTGCTAGGTGGAGCACATTGTGTCAGTGCAGTCACAAACGTGTCATTGCAGTCACAGTCATGTCAGTGCAGTCACGTTCAAGTATAATTCAAATTACGTAGAGTCCATCGTTATAATGTACTTACTTTTTATATCTGACAAAGCAATAATGAAATACTTAACTTTTGACAGAAATCATTTCGAATATAGATCTATACAATTTTGTACATAAAAAACACCACACTTAGAAAATACAATGGTTTCGTGTAAGTTTACTTTAAACAACACTCTCTCACACATAATACAACGGAATTGCAAAAAACTGGAGTCTTATAGGGTTTATCATCAATGTTGTAGATCACCTCATTAAGATAATAAACATCTCACCAGAGACTGATTTAATGATAAAAAGTTTGTTCGTGACTGCACTGACAATTTAATTAGAGTAGCAGGCATAAAGTTATTAACTGACCCATTATTCGTCGAGTTCAACTTCGCATATTTTCTATATTAGTTCCCCCGTGTATGTTTAATATAAATGTTGCAGCAAGATTGAAAATCTTGACAATTATTTTTTATGATTTAGTCTTTCTGGATTCCTCCATTTTTTGATAATGACCCATATATATATCTCTGCTGGTCGTGTATTTTAAGGTGTATAACCGCATGAAACTTACAAAACCTGAAACCTGTGCATTGTACACAGGTTTCAGGTTTTGTAAAATTCCAGCAATTGTAACAACACTATAATATCCATAAACATTCCAATTTAACAATTTGAGTAACTTCCGGATATCAAATTGAACCTTTCCTGCTATAAGTATTGGTTCCACTTAAGGTTAAACGTAGGTTTTGTCATAAAGCACATCTCAATCAAAGAATATCATTCCATCAGTGTGAGATCGTTTTATTTTCACACCAAATGGTATCGCAGGGCGTTATGCCCACTTTGCGTACATGACGAAAGTGTTTGTTTTGTTTTGTTAGTTGCTTTACGTCCCAAGTCAACAGCTATGGTCATTGCGGGACGGTCAGTTCACCTAACCACACTTTTTCCTGGGCAGGCTTGAACAAGCGGTTTACCAGTAATTCGTGCACATACTTTCGCTTGTAACTGACAACAACCCTTCTTGAATAAATCAGCGGAAGGAGGAGAATGACCGTAGAAATTATTTCATGATCAATCTCCACGAAAGTATGGGACCGGGCCGGGATCGAACTCGCGACCCCTGGATCTGCAGTCAGACACGCATCTGTAGCAGATGAGGTCCTAATATAAGGTTCTGGTCGGCAAAACCTGACGAGTAAATTGTATCTGATCGTCACAGAAATTGTTAGGTCGGTCCAACAGTTCTGAGTTGACATCTGACCTTATCTTATTTCATAAGATATATAATATTCTTGAGACTAGACATGTAATTGAAGACTCCATAGACTTCCATTATAGCAGTTAATCAAATCAGATACAATGGTTTGAATGGAAACACTGAGTTGCCGTGTAATTAACTTGACAATCCTTCTTACGTGACATGACCAGACAGAAATCACCATTGACTTGATCCTCTAAATCGAATGGATTGGTTTTTCATATGATAAAAAGTAGTTCCATCATTTAGGAATAGCAAATAGGATCATTGTTCTGGCGAATATGCAGTCTGTGCAATTGATGGAGTTTATTTCTGGCATTCTAACTGTCCTAGCATTTGGACAGTCTATGAGAAATGGTACTAATCGTGTGCATTTAGCTAGGCTTTAAAACATACAGTAAAACCTGTGTAAAACGGCCACTCAAAAATAGACAAAACAAAGATCGTGATGACAAATGGAAGCGTAATGAAGTTCGAAATTTTGCTCCACTTGGAGCATTCTGCATTACTTCTGACCTGCATTAAGACCGATAATTGGTCTTGAAAACCAGTTTTCGGTCTTTTTGAGTCGCCGTTTTACACAGGTTTTACAGTACGCAATAATACTGTGTAATTAGCTTTCAAAAGGTTTCATACTAGTACATGAGAGGACTGAAGCTAACGTGACATTGAGATTTGCTTTTCTCAATAATCCAAATGAAAAACTGGTATTTGCAAGAGGTGTTTCATGTTATTTGAACTAATTTGAAATTGACATCTTATCATGTTTTGCAATAATTAATTTACATAGATTAAAATGGTCTCAATGAATACACAATCACAAAGAAATGTTCTTATATTTGCTGGTTTGAAACAGTCTATGAAGATTAGTAGTCAAATTTTAAGTATTTAAAATGCTGTCTGAAACGAAATGTTTTGAAGTTCTTTTGGGGATATGAATTTTTTATTTCATGGAACCTCTAAGAAAAGGGCGCTGGTCGCTTTGCTTCAATTACGCCCTTGCTGTCGTGTGACTGTCAGTGTTCTCTTCCAGACTACACGGCGGAGAAACACGTGGCTTTAGAGGATTAAAAATGGCGGATACTTGTCAAAATCCCTCGATTCAGTTAAGACTTTCTTTGATATTTCCTTTAAAGGGGACGACAATCCTGATGATTACTATGTTTTATATGAAAGATCTTAATAAACCATGCATATTGATACCAGTTACATCTAAATCGGTTAAAAATGTGGAACTTGTGGGCATTTGAATATTTGCGCTTGGACTGTAATGGAAGCGGTCATATTGTAGGCTTAGTGACGTCACACAGCCTAATTAAATATGCGTAATGAAAATAAAAGACAAATCAATGGAGTACTTGCAATTATCTTTTATAAAACATTTTCCTTATGTATAAAGCTGCATACCTGCTGAAAGAGAGATGATGTGATAGTATTGATAACTAAAATTTAAGCAGTTGAAAAAATTCTGAAAACTAATTAATATTCAAAATGGCGGCAAAATGATGGCCATATTGAATTCTTTAAATGACCATAACTTCCCCACTTTTCAACCAATTTTGGTGATACTTGTATCAAAATGCATGGTTTATAGGGCTCTTTCTGATAGAACATACTTATCTTTAGGGTTGCTGTCCCCTTTAATACATGTACCGATCAGATTGGCATGGAATTTGAAACAGATGCCCCGGAAAAACGAAGCAACATGTCCATCTTAGCGACTTTCGGCAAATGATCTGATGAAAAAGTTTTTTGGTTGCTCGTCAATAACTTTTTACCAGATCTTTGTGGGAAAGTCGCATGCAATGGGCCTGTTGCTGTCCTTTTTACCGGAAGACCATGTCAATCTGATCAGTATTAACGGAAATATCAAAGAAAGTCTTACCTGAATCGACGGTGTTTTACATGGTATCCGCAACTGTTGTTGTTTTGAAGTGACGTGATTCTCCACCGTGGACTTTTCTGTGGATTATTCTGTTATTGTGGTATTTCCTGGTCGTACTCGCTTGTAACCATTACCTAGTTAGATTCTTTTCTGTGAAATCAATAAGAAAAAATTCGATGGAAAACAGTTTTTGTTTTTTGACCTCGTATGGGCTGGATCACTCCATAAGACCGCCATCATAGATTTATATTTAAATTCAAAAAATAATAGGCTGACATTTTCTTGCAGATATTTGATCAAATTTGCACCACACATTAACCATTACACAATGCATGTTTGGTAGGAACAAAGAGGGCGGCGAAAGGATCAGTATTGCAAGAGATATGTCACTTAGTTTGTAATTCTAACTGTATGGTGTTTGCAGTATGGCTAATAGTGCATACTTTGTGAAATCATTTTTTCTAAAGCTTTACAATACTTTGCAGGTACATTACAGACATATTGCAGATGTGCATGAGGCAGTTTAATGATGACAAAACATTTTTATAAATATTATGTATGTATATTCATGCCCTACACAGTATGCTCTCAATTTCACGTTAGCATATTGTGTATGCAGGGTACACAATATGGAACTCGAGAGCAATAATGGGACTCTATGTGTCACCCATTTCTTTAATAGTCGCATGCAATTTCCACAAAACAAACCCAAACAACGGCATACACTGATATTAGATCTATAAGTGTATTTGCGTTGCTCTTACGTATCATTATTCTGCTACATTTGCTGCAGTTAATGTCTTTTGTTATTGCTTTCTTAACCCATTTATGCCGATAGAAGCTTTCATTTTAGTTTAGCCTGGAATGGTCTTTTCTTTGTTTATTACATGCACGGATCCAGAAAATTCCGTCAAGGGAGTGAGGGTGCTAAAAACTTTTTAGTCATCAACGTATTTCACAGAGGGCTGTACGGACCTCCCTCGAGAAGCAATTGGACCAATTGCTTCTCGAAAGGGGTCCGTACTAGTATTTCTAAGGAAATATATAGCAACTTGTGATATTTCAGGGATGTCCGGACCCCCTGTCCTCCTCTCTGGATCCACCCATGTACATGTATTAGATATATGAGAGTTTTACCGGTCGATACTTTCAAAAATCAAATGTACTGAATATATGGCCTAGCATATGAAATTTTAGTATGTGTCGCATCATCGATCATCAAAGAGACCCTGGAAAGGGGGGGGGGGGGCAGTATCCCATATCCCTTTAAATATTTTGAAAAAAAAAACATCATTTTTTTTTTTAATATGACAAATGTTCCCATTCAGAATGAAGTGCCGCATTTGCATCAGTGTTAATGCTGGTCGCCTGATCTATATTGAAGACCTAAACATTAGAAATTGACACTCAACTTGAATATTACAAATATCTGACACATTTTTTACTTTGTGGTGAAATCCTGGATCTGGTAAATAATTGCAGTAACATATACAAAAGCGCAATAACTGCAAAATCAAGAAAGTAGAGTTACAGCTCATTAGATCCATCGACGGCGTTTCAAGTCCATTCCTCCGGTAGTAAAAATAAATTTATATTAGTACATGTATTGCTCTTGTGCAAACAAATGAAATCTGTAAAAAAAATAATAACAAAGGACAAGAACTCACAAAATATAAAATTGCGAGTAACGGCTCTTGTGCACTGCACTTCAAACCAATGAGATATATTTAAGTATGATTTGTTGTACTTAAGGACTTTGAAAACGCAAGTTAACCCGCGTTAGTTTTGATTCCTGACTCAACAGATATGCGTCCTGGGCTTCTTTCACGATTGCAGTTCATCATTGAACGATTCGAAATGAATTGACGGTTTCGTATACTCAAATTAACACCCCTTTAAAGATACTGACATACCCCACCCACTCTGATTGCTATAGTCTAGCAATAAAATTCAACATCTTAGGACTTTCAAAGTTTTGATGGAAGAGGCTAAGGGCATATACAAATGACAGATTATGTATAAATTACGCTTGTATCACGTTTCTTTTGTATTGTACAAGTGGCGTTAACGTAATATTTAAGACGTTCTCGATCACATGACAGGATATCTCCTGCCATGATTTACATGAAAACGTCTTCCCCCACATGATTGCCAGTGTAAGTTGTCAATATCAGTAATGAAGGTGTGCATAAGGGTAACTTATGGAGATGTGTCTGCAAAGGAGCTGTAAATTGATGTTCAAATTTGACGTTTATTTTCGAAATATTGAAGTTATCAATTAATTCTAATTAGAAAAGTCTATAAACTAGGTTGCCCGTTATGGTACATGTACATGTATCATACACGCCACAGTTTAAACACAAAAATAATTAAAAGCTTCAACTGGCTTCGCAGAATGGTGCTGGATGCTGTATGTACCCACGAGACGTCATCAAAAGCGTCGCGAAACGAATCATTCATACCAATTCTATGTTGCACAATAAAACCTGCGTGTAACTTTTCAGTCGCATATACGGTTTGCAAGAAAAGTGCAAAATATGGTGATGTGTTTCAAAGTCGTCTAGCATATTTGAGCAATGATCCGGGCAAAATACTTGATCGACGGATGGACGCACGGGCGGCCAGAGGCGGCAAAATGTTTTTAAGTGACATACGATCTTTCATAAAGTTTTATATAACAAGTCCAGATATTGACTCGACTGCAAAAAATGTGTGACATGTGCTTCACTCTTATTATTCGATATGAAAGTTGACCTGTTTCAATTATAATTCTATATTATATAAAAAAAATTGGTTTCGATCACATTCGTCAGAAATATGTTCCACTTGTGCTCTACACCTGTTACATGTGTACGTTGGTGATCACACACGTAGCCATGGGAACTGTTTCAAATTGGCCTCTACGAAAGAGATACGTCTTCAGGGTTTGTGAATTACAAAGGCGCAGACCAGCCTGCGCATTCTCGCATTCTGATCAGCGCCTTTGTTATTCGCGTATTGAAAAGTATCATATCTAAACTTGCTACTAGCGAAATTTCAACTTTCTAGCAACGAGGACCAAATAAGGTCCAAATCAGCTCTACCTAGCACATCGCAAATATGCTCTGTGATAACATACATGTAGGTGCTATTGCATTGTTTGAATGAACTCGCGTGCATTTTATACATCCATTTACACGTGTAATACTGTATACCGGGATGCGAGATATATGGTGAATACTGTTTCCACCAATTTCTTCAGACCAATAATGTAGTGTTCTGATCAATAAACCAAGATTTAATCAACGCTCCGCCGAACAAAATGGCCACCAGAGCTAAATTAGGACCCTTTACACAACATCTTTTCTGTTGGTCTAGATTCAATTTTTTTTATTAGGAAATGAATTCAACTTTTGAAATGTTCATGGAATAATTCGGGTCTCTTTCAAAGTTAACGTGAAGCCCTTCGAATACCTCGAAGGGCTTCATGTTAACTTTGCAAGAGACCCGAAGTATTCATGATTCCATGAACATTCCACAATTTGAATTTATTGCTTATATATTAACACTTTATCATAAATATCTAAAATAAAAAAATATTTTTAATTGAGAAATTAATACAGTTTTGTATTTAAAATATAATCGTATTAACGGTTAAGTCGTAGTGTAAAATAGAAAAGCGGAACAGCCAGCTTGAACACTGACAGCCAATGGAGCAAACAAGAAGCTTGTTTTGCACGTGCGACTCAGGTGTGACTCGCTGTCAATCACAACACCAGTATCACTTCTGGCAAATGAGTTCGATGATCGGGCAAGTGAGCTTGGCAGCTGTCAATCAAATGTGTGTAGTTTATGAGGCTATGAACGTTTGCAAAAACTCTAAAGGTTCATTAAAGGATTGCTTCGAAAATGTAAATATTACACAATGTTTCTTATCGAGGAAATCTATGACTCCATGTTTCTTATATTACCGTCTACCAAAGTTGTTCAAATGATTCCTTTAAGATAAGAATTCAGGTGAGCGATCCAGGGCCGTTTTAAGTGCATAGGAAGCTTCAAATGTTCTGAATACATGTTCATGTTCACATTGATTAGCACATTGATTGCATTATTTATTAAAATCGAAAAAGCAATTGTAAAGTAATTTCCATCTGTTCCCTATGGTATATTACCTTTTGTCGAGGTTGACTGGTTAGGCGGTTCATTGGCCTGTATAAAGAAGGGAGAACATGAACGTACCGTGGCTTGGTCTTTGGTCCGTGATTGTGGCATTTCCCACGTGTTGCACGACCGGAGGTTGTGCACTATGGTCACTGTGTGAGTCGTTCTGTCCGTCCGTTAGCACCTGTTAGTGAAAATGCTCATAACTCTGACCCACGTGGTATGTTTTGATCAAATGTTGCATACGTATGCATGAGGGTCTGGATGGCGGGGGTCTGGTATTCACTATTCATTAAAAATGTAGCCCATTATTCATCTCATTAAAATTTTGGGTTATTCATTAAAATAAGACCAACTATTCATTAAAAGTAAGAAAGGTGGCAAAGAAATCTGATTATTCACTATTCAGTATTTTTTTATTCAATTCATTAAAAGATAGGATTATTCATTTATTTTTAGACCCTCATTATTCACTATTCATTATTTTTGGCACATTTTTCACTATTCATTATAAAAAAGGGTCATTATTCACTAACCATTATACCCCATCCAGACCCTCATGCATGTCAGCATTGTCTAACCACTGACATGACAAGCCGTTATAGCCTTTTTTGATGGACGAGGCTTCACTGATCATCAGTCCGGCCGGTTGTGGTCAGTTATGAAAATGCTCATAACTCTTGAATCACATGGTATATTTGGATCAAATTTTGCACGCTTATACATGTTTTAAAACATTGTCTAGACACTGGTATGCAAAACGGTGACGAGGCTTCGCCGAGCATCAGTTCGACCAGTTATGGTCAGTTAGTGAAAATACTCATAACTCTTGAACCACATGGTATATTTTGATCAAAAATTGCTTACATTAAAATTTTCTGGCCACTGGTATGCAAACCGAGGACGAAGCTTTGTCGAAAAATTCGACCGCACTATTATCGCTGTATGAGTCCGTCTGCCCGTCCATGGTCAGTAAGTCAAAATGCTCATAATTCTTGGATAACATGATATATTTTGATCCAATTATGCATCATTCTGCAGGAAATGACCAATTTGCTTTCCACACATTCCTTCTGCCACCGGATACTAATTAACCTACGTTCACCTCGTGTAGTGCAATTTATGATCAGTTGATTTTTCACTCGGTATGTGAAATTCCCCCTGTGGGTTGTCATATTAAATACAGAAAATGTTTCAATTTGTTGCTTGACATAATGGTATGGCGTACATAATGCCGTGGTTTACAACAGGCGTATAAATATAATATACTCATGCTAATAAAAAGAAGCCACCCCAATAATACGTCTTTGTAGAAAATTACTATATACAGACATGAACATGTTATGACAACAAATTTATATATACTAGGCCAAAAAAAGAAACGCGGCATATAAAACATACATTGTATATGGGGGTCTTTCACCAATCTCTCGCAAACGATTTGTCACAATTTGAGCGCTGATTCTTGGATTATGAGTTCCTGGGGTTGTTCTAGCTATCCTTGGCACCGGAAGAAATTGATTCAGCAGTTTAAACCTAAGTTTTTATCGATCTTGACGTCGTGTCTTTAGGCGATGACGTCATGAATGCACACGGTCTGACAGTGTTCCAATTTGTCAGAAACGTTTCCTAAGACGTTCAATCATCCTTGCATGGCATCGAAATTGTTGGGCTATCACCTATCGCGTTACGTTAGCTTGTAAAATTCTTATCGTCTTTTCGCGTTCAACATGTGTCCGTTTTAGCATCATAAATTAGTAATGTGTAACTTTTAATTTTAAAGTTTTAAAATGTTTTCAAGCAAATTGGATAGTAGAGTAGGGATTTCAGTAGTTATTACATGTGTAAATCTAAATAAAATGAATGTGCACGTGAAAAACTTGCCAAATAAAAAGACAGTCAATACACTGGTTTGGGTTGACTGAGCTCAATGAAACAATGGGGATAATGTGTGGCAGGTATAGTAGCGAAACATATATAGCATATGAAATTTCGTAACTCTCATTTAACGCGCAATATTTTTAATCTTTATATGCGGCGTTTCTGTTTTGGCCTAGTATATTGTAGTTTATATCTTGTATGACCGTCATCTTTCTAAATGCATTCTATGAGCCTTTTGTGCATGCTTAAAAGAAGCCTGGGGTTGGGACCACCCCAACCCTTGTGGAATGCATTGCATATTGTTCAACTAGCTAGTGTTCCAATCTGGAAAATGTTGCGGCTGGGAAGTGACCAGGTACCCATCAGTCAAGATAATCCCAAGGGTGGTCGATCAGAGATGGATTGGGACCTGGGAGGCTGGTCAATGGGTATGACATGGCCAGCATGCAAACATGTTCCTTGTTATATTGCAGGTATGCTGGCATTGTCTTGCCAGAACAGAAAACTATTTGAAACATTCTGATAGATTGGAACGACATGTGTGTGAAGGCCTTCATCCACACAGCGTTGGCCTGTAAGTGACCCCCGAATTACTATGCATATACGAAGCTCAGAGTGGCCTTCTTTTTCTTAGCATGAATATAAGTACTAGTTATACCATGGGTTGTCCTCCTGTGCGTGAAAATAATCCACGAGCTTTAGCGAGTGGATTATCTTACGTACAGGCGGACAATCCATGTTGTAACTATTCTATACCACATACATCAGTGCAGACCTCGCACAGCACCGGCTATTTCGTGCTAAAGTTGGTAAGGGTGGTATAAACTGATTTCCAGTTCAAAAAATAAAGGAATGTTACATTCGTGTCAATACAATTATGTCTAGTGCTGCATTGATTAACCTTTGTCATGCTGAAATATTTATGTACTACACTCTTTCCCAATCTTTATCCTGTTAACTATTGTTGCAATAATTTGTTTCAATCAAAGCGGAAAACCGTGTGGGTACTGATCACATAACTATGACAGAAGCCTGCTGATCTGGATTGATTCTACAGTTTTTATTAGGTTTTTTTTATGTTTTGAAAGCATTTATTGGGGTTTAGCAGGACATGGGTTAATTAAGCTTTTTAAACTAAAGAAAACACACAGACAAATATAGTTATGAAAATACTATTAACCGATTTCCAATTCAACATTTGTATGGAGCATTTATATCAATACAAGTACAATAATAAATTTGGGCTTCGACGCGAGATAACCTGTCTTCGAGGGCTTGCGAACCAGATCCGCGCAGTATGATCAGCGCTTTTATCGTCAAGCGCAATTTCAATTTCCTAGCTAGTCTCTTCGGCTTAGCTGGTTGGTTTGAGTCACTTTGTCGGAAACCCCGAAGACAGGTTTTCTCGCGTCGTGGCACATTTATTTAGTTCTTTGTAAACCATGGTGAAAAATTATGTCAACATCTTGATAACACGATACGCCAATTGTATAGCATTTTAAAGGGTCATAACCGCGTGAAATGCACGAAATATGAAACCTGTGCAATTTTGCACAGGTTTCATATTTTGTACATTTCCCGCGAGTGTGACAGTAAAATAGAACAGTCGCATGCATGTTAAAAATGTATTCTTTATACGTGTTGTCAGCTCACATATTTTATTTGTATACTTTGTACAGAGAACAACATATAAAGACATACAGTAATATACAGTATACAAATGGGATTCAGAAGAAAGTCTTCAGACTTATACGAATCTGTATCCCATTTAAAATATCAATTTTACTAATTTTATCGAGATTTTGATAGAAAACCATTTCTGTACCAATGCTAATTTTTGTACTCAAATGTACTGCGAGAGTTTGGAAACTTATCAATTATAAGTACTATAGCAAGAGGCTCCACGGGGATGGAACATATCATTTCCTAACTTTTAAACAGATTATAAATGTATAAAAGTTTGTAAATCTCAAGGTCAAAGAGTAGTTACTTAAAGGCAATTTATTGGAATCGTTTAGTCCTTAATATATACTCCTGTATGATGATGAAGAGCTGCTATTTGTCTCGTCGGACAGATCTGTGACTCCATATAAAAGAGCATTTAAGGTTGGTTCGCATAATTGAGATATTGATTGCATCATTTCCTGGCGCAAGTTATTGTATCTATTACAATCAGACAAGTAGTGTTTGGTTGTTTCTGGTCTACCACAAATGCAAAGCGGACTGTCAATGATGTTTTTTGAAAAGAGATGGTGATTAAGAGAGCTACAATCCATTCTCAGTCGAGAATGATAGATTTGACCAATGTGCTTGCCATCTAGATAGAAGAGAGGGACACCAATTGGGGTAGAATTAAGACTGCGTTTAAAAGCGCTAATACTTTGTGCGTTTCTAGTAGAATGGGGTAGTTCATTCCAATCGCGTACTACTGAAGGAAGAAAGGAATTGTAATACAACTGAGTATTTGAGCGTATGTATTTGTAATCAGATGCATTACGGAGACTATATGCTGTGTTATTTCCAACAGTAGGGGGGACAAGTGAAGACAAGTAATCAGGACATAGTCCATTTATCATTTTGTAGAATAGTATTAGTTTATGTTTTTTTCTTCGTCAAGAGAGAGTATCCCATCCAACTTCTTTTAATAATTTTTCAATTGAAACTAGCTTAGTGGCACCACTGACAATACGTGCAACTTCATGTTGTATTTTTTCTAGTTCATTTGCCTCGTATTGCGTACAGTTATCCCAGACGGCGTCAGCATATTCAAGTAACGGTCTGATAAATGAAAAATAGATGATCTGTAGTGATTTTCTGCTAAGTTGGAATTTAAGTTTTCGCATTACATTTATAGGATGCCAAGCTTTTGTTTTGATGCTGTTTAAGTGTTCATGCCATGAAGGTCATTTGTAAAGGCTATGCCCAGGTGTTTGTGAGACTCAACAGTGATGATGTCTTGCTGGTTCATATAAAGGGTTGGATGAAGTGGTTTAACGAGTTTTCGTGAGAATAGTAACGACTCTGTCTTTGATGGATTAAAGGTAACAAGCCAGATTGATGCCCATGTGTATATTTGTGAAAGATCAGAGTTTAATATAGTTGCTGCTTGGATAAGATTTTCGACTGTGATATAGAGGCTAGTATCATCAGCAAAGAGGCGTATGGATGAGTTATATATTGCGTACAATGTCATTAATGTAAATAAGGAAGAGTAAAGGGCCAAGTATGGAACCTTGAGGCACACCAGTTTTTAAGTCGGTCCAATGTGAGAAGACCCCTGGCAATACTACCCTTTGTTTCCTGTTGTTGAGATAATCAGTGAACCATTGTAGAAGATGACCTGTTATTCCTACTGTTTGCAATTTATAGAGCAGTCCTTTGTGCCATACTCGATCAAATGCTTTGCTAATATCGCAAAATATTGCACGCACTTCTTTACCTTCGTCTAATGCTTTACAGAATGAGTTATAGATGTCTACAAGTTGGTTTACAGTACTATCTCCAGAAATAAAGCCTGACTGAAGAGTAGTTAGGACTACATGATCCATTAGAAAATTAAAGACATATTTGTGTAGAATTTTTTCAAGTACTTTGCCAACTGTGCTTAGAAGTGATATTGGTCTGTAGTTTGTGATGTCTGAAGGGTCATTCTTCTTATGTATTGGAGTTACATTGGCTTGCTTCCATAAAGCTGGGACTTTTCCTTTAATAAGGGAGGCATTGAAAAGATCAGATAATGGAAAGGATAAGGGCTTGGCTAGCTCTTTTAGAATTCTATTATTGATGGCATCAGGACCAGAGGCTTTACCTGTTTGAAGTGCTTTTAGGACTGATTCAACTTCGTTTGCTGTTATAGATATGGAGTTTAAGGTGAAATCTGGAATATTTAGATCTGCAGGGAGATTTGCATTACTGTCATCAAGTGATGATTGTTCTGTGAAATAATCATTTAGTATAGTTGCCTTATCTGTATTATCAGAGTATATGTCGCCATTTACTTTGAGTGGAGGAATGGATGAGGTTTGATTAGGTTTGATAAAAGTCTTTAGTGTCTTCCACCAATCTTTAGAACAATTTGTATTGTTATTAATCTTTTCAGTGAGTTTGTCAATCTGCTCCTTTTTTGACTTACGTATTTCATTGGTGACCATGTTTCTAAATGTTTTGTAATTATCAAAATCGTTAGCATTTTTTTGATTTTTTGAACTTGTTGAAGTGTCGTTTTCTTTTTTCTTATTAGTTTCCTTATATATGTAGTCAACCAAGGTGGATCGGATGGCCTGCAAATTATTGTTTTGTTTGGAACGTGCTTTTTAGCCAACTCTGTTAAGCAAGTAGTTACATTTTCAGCGTATGTGTCAATGTTATCATGCTTGAATATATGCGAGTCTGTTTGTTGGATTTCATCGCGAAATGAATTGAAGTCGCACCTATTATATAGCAAGATGTGTCGTGAAAATGTTGACTTTGCACTATTATCAAACTTAAGTAGACAGAATATTGGACAATGGTAACGTATGTTATGGTCTAAGAAGGGATCTCCAACACCAGTTAGGAATACATTATTACTATTAGATGTAAGAAACAAATCTATGGCGGATGAAGAAGATTGTGTATAATGGGTCGGTTCCTTAATCAATTGTTCAAGTCCAAAATATTGACAGAGATTATTTATTTTGGACCAAGTGTTTGGTTTGAGGATGTCAAGGTTGAAGTGTCCAGTTTTTAATATGTCGTGTATGTTTGTATCGTTTGCAAGACCTATTGAGTTTTCGATCGCAATAAGCGCGTCGTTGGTAGAGTTTGGACTGCGATAAAATGTGCCAATCAAGAGCTTTTTATAGTCAACGAATATTTTCACCCAAATGCACTCCGTGTTTTGCAGTTCAAGATCTATTCTACGTTTCGCGTACAACTCACTTTTGACAAAGACACATACGCCACAATGCAGATCATTTACTCGATCTCTTCTAAATAAATTAAAACCATTGAATATAATCTAATCATCAGATATAGTATTATCTAACCATGTTTCTGTAAGAGAAATCACATCAAATTGCTGCAGTTCTGACTGAATAATATCAACTTTATTAAGTATACTTTGGACATTGTAGTGTACAACTGAGAATTTATTTTTAGCTCTAAATCAGAAAATGCTGACGCCGTGCTACTGGATGAATCAGAATCTAGTTCGGGTCCAGGATTAAGTTCAATATCGCCACATCTGATCAATATTAAGGATAAAACAATAAGCAGCTCACTCTTGAAAGTATTAGTAATGTGCGTCTGGATTCCCGCTGCTGCACAAGTATAGAAGGCAAAAAACTGTCTGTACAACGGATACCAGAGGCAAATATGTAAAATTGTATTTGAATTGTAGAAAAAAATCGCATTTTTTCTCGCATTTTTCAACATTATTTCCCAGCTTTTTAGAGAATGGCGGTGTCCATATTTGCATGATCTCTTTATTAGTTTAAAACTTTCTTATTTACAAATTTATTTGCTATTCTGTGAGACGCGATTCACCTTAAAAATAGACTCATTGGAAACGTCTCGGCAAAATGATTTCAAGTAGTACATTTAACTTGTTTTCATGGACTGTTTTAATAGGAAAACAAGAAAATTATAAAATGTTATAAGGGGCGGTTCGTAGAAGTTTAGTATTGATAGAAGGTATTAAAGCAGATTGATTTGAGTAAAATGACATGAACATGATTGACAATGCCATCGAATTAACAAACTTTTGCAAATGACATTAAGTTTTGGTCTAGAACACATTTGATTGAAGAGTTTGGAACATAATTGATTCGCAGTAAAGTTAAAACTGCCTACCCCTAATTTGCCTTATCGATATGGGCTGACCTTAGATGCATTAAATTACAAAATCAGACTATACCAGTGCTTAGCATTAACATAAAAGGAGTTATGTTATAGATGTCTTCTGTTTGTGGGTCCTGCCAACAAGACAGATATTTCGGTCTTCATCATTAAACATACAGTGGTATATATCTCGCAATCGGTTGTGTGTCACCTAAAACAGTTCCATTTTCCAGATTATTTTGAAAACAATCCCTTTATATCGCGACAGGAGGCTTGTATTTAAACATGGAATGGCGTGGAGCCATAGAGTAAAAGGTATTGAGAGTTGTATTTGGCGTTTTAAATAATTTATTTGTTTGTTGTTTGTTTATTTATTTATTACTAATTTTTATATGTGAAATTCATAGTCACTTCTCTAAGAGATCATAAGTTGACAACTATGTGGCTGGATAGTGATCTTAGAGAAACTAAAAGACAATACTCCAAAAATAGCACTCCACTCCAAGCTCCACTACACTCAATGTTTTACAAAATGCATGCACATGCATGACAAGCAGTCACCCACTTCATATAAAAAATCAGCCGTGGGTCGCATTTTTTTTTTTTTTTTTTTTTGCTTATTTTCTTAGACTTTCCATGTGGGAAAAATCCTTCAAAAAGTATCTCTTTTATGAAAAATCAATACTTGTTACTTACAGTCTTGTCCGCGGGGAAAGAAAAATCTCTACGAGATCTACTATCACTTCCTTTAAATACGGAGAAATCCAACCCCAGTCATGCATTTACCGGTGACAGGAAAAATCTATTTGCATGACGGTGATGTTCTCGCATTGGAGAAGTATATTAACAGCTGTTGGACAAACAGATCGAATGACCTTTTTTCCGTGTTTAGCCAAAAAAAGTAAATGTATAGGCTAATCTGACTTTAATGTAATCTCTGCTTATATTACTGTCTGTTCTGTTTGTTAATTATGTGTTTTACATGTTCTTGCTCTATTTCTCTTATAAGATGATAAAATGAAAAGTTTGATTCTGTTTCACGGTGGCACGAAAAATTTGACCGACCACTGCTTAATATAGAATAAATGACACCACACAATGATTGACAGAATAGTGAAAACATATGGGGACTGTAGAATACTAATTTAAGCATTGCGCAGTCTGTGAATGCTGTCTTTGAATTCGTACATGTATTTATAGTTATGTATTTATCAATAAGTTCGCCCCAGATAACAATCCATACTATCCTATTAGCTATGGTCTATCGCAAAGCACTATAGCAATATTGAATCCATGTCAATACGAAACCATGTCTTCTATTGACATAGTCCTGTAAATACTTGCTTTGACTTGAATTTTGCAAAAAGCAATACCTTTGGCATCAAATTAAACCAGCATTTAGGTCATCCCACAAGATAGTGGTTCATATCACTATTGACCCAGTACACGAGATGTTGGTAATTATCGCATACAGTAAACCTGTCTTAAGCGGCCACTAAAAAAAGACAAAACAAAGGTCTTAAAAAGAAATGGTAGCTTAATGAAGGTCAAAAGTATTGCAGAGTGCTCTCTTGGAGCATTCTGCAATACTTTTGACCTACATTAAGCGATAATCGGTCTTGAAAACCAATTTTTTGTCTTCTGTTTGAGTGGCCGATTAAGACAGGTTTTACTGTATGTATAAAGCCAATGGCGTAGCCAGAACGCTGAAAAAGTTACGCACATCAAAGAGAGACTACTGGAACAAGCAGTGATTCTCATCAATCGCGTCCCTTTTCAAATTGGGAACTTCTCTTAAAGGTAAGAATTTGCTCCTAGAGGGAGCAAATTCTTCCCTCTAAGAGCAGTTCCTTTTGGTATGGAAAATCACTCTTACGACATTCGGTGATCTCCCTTGAATGTTACTATTTTTATTACGTAACTGCGTAATGGGAGCACGCCAATGAAAGCCTCTGATAAATGCCCACACTGACGTATCCAGCCGGGTTAGGCCCAGAGGTGTTCTTTCATGCTCAACTTAAAACTTAGGTGCGCATGTCAGATAAATCCGGTTTTTTTTGTATATAAGAAGCTTGTAAACTGATCAAAACTTGATGCCAAGATAATATAGAGACCTGCCATTTTAAATAAGGTTAAAACTAATATTGAAAAACTTCAAATCGCGAATTGTTCTTCCCACTAAAACCGTGTGATCTTTTCTACAATAAAAATTCAATGTTCAAAAAAATCCCTGGTCGCTTGTATCCGATTACGCCTACAAGGAGAGTCCAGTTGTACATTACCCAAACTTTCAAGAATTAGCAGACAACCTTATTAAAGCTTTTAAATTTCTTAAAATACAAGTGAGAACTCTATTTAGATGTTACATTCGCGGGAAATGTAGGAAATATGAAACCTGTGTAAACTTGCACAGGTTTCATATTTTCTACATATCCCGCGGTTATACACCTTTAAAAGTAAGTGAGGCCTCAGTCACATACTACAGACCAACCTACGGCACCGTGAGAAAGAGACACGGGACACTAACAGCCACGTGACATCATAAGCCACTTAAAGCAACCAGAGCTTTCTTCCTCAGCGAGATGACTAAAAATCTGAAAGGACAAAAGCCTTCAGAACATTAGTATTTTGATAGCAGACTATTATAATAAATATATTATATTAAAAAACAATCATAAATAGGCCATTTTCTCTAAATACAATATATCCGAATTTCAATAAGAATTGGCTTGATTTAGGAGTTCGAATTGACGATTTTAATTGATTTTTGACGTGTGAGCGGCTATGGAGCATTTAAAGCTGCGTAGTCTGTAACTTTTGATCTTCTAATTTTAAGTATAATGTTTTTATTTTTCAAGAACGCAGTAAAAATACTCAAATTCAGGTAAACATTTTACCATTTTCGTAAATCTTAACAAGGTATCACTATCAAAACTACTGCATTTATGTTAAAATTCAACGGTCTATAATTATTGGAGGGACGCAAATAATTACCAACAAGAGAAAAATACACCTATTTGATAAGATAATTCACTTTTCCATGCAGTTTTCAGCTGTACTGAACATTTTTATTGTGAAAACATAGCTTAATTCTACTTTTACAAATTATTTAAAAAGAAAATATAATTTTTCGAAAAGTGTTCATAGTTACAGAGTATGCAGCTTTAAACAGCATTGCTTCAAATGGTTGGAAGATTCTTCCAGTCTAGATAGAGTTGAAACTATGATTAGTAGGATCCTATGTCACAGCATCCAATAATGACACTGCGTAATTCCTAATCTAAAAATGGTAAGTGTCTGGAGACTAGGATAGATATAATTATTACAATTATGCCGCAGCGTGACAGAAGCAACCAAATATCAGACGTGCCCAAAGAAAACTCCAGATCAACCAGGAAATAGAGATCACGGTCTAACCTTTACATTCCAATGGTAGTCAGTGCACTACGATCGAAGTCAGTGCATCACCTATGGGCCTTCAGAAATACTTTCGGTTGAGCCTTCGGGTGCTCCCGTCATAAAATACAGACACAAAACCATAAACCCTCCCGGCGCAGTACTGTTTACTACCCATGGAAAAGCTACAAAAAGGTTTTGTTTTTGAGCGGGGGGGGAGGGGGTGGGGGGCTTGTTGCGACAAAACCTGTCTTCGGGGTTTCCAACAAAGCAAGACTCAAACCAGTCTCTTCAGCTACAGAGACTAGCTAGAAAATTGAAATTTCGCTCGTAGCAAGTTTACATATAATTTTTGCCAATAAGTGTCTAACAAATGCGCTGATCAGACTGCGCGGATGCGCAGGCTGGTCTGCGCCTTAATTGCTCGCAAATCCCCAAAGACAGACTGTAGCAGAGGTATCAAAGAAAAAAACGTACTAGCTTATATCACATGATATTAAAGGGGCGAAAATAAGATGAAAGAAACATGCAATCAGCTCTTCCTCAGCGAAGACTTGTCAGACTGTACAGATGGACAGGCTTATCAAGAGCTCCACTGGGCGCCAGATCTTCACTGGGCGTATAGGACATTTCGTTGCCCTCGTAATGTAAAGGCCCAATATAATTTATAATATTTCCCTGACAAAATATCACAGTGATTTTTCTTAATCCCACTAGATATGTGTTTATGAGAGATATACGTCTAAATAATGCCAGCATCGTGGCTAATTAGGCTTTGTTCTTGACCCTTCCGGCAAAAAACATAATTAAGGCCAGCTCGAATGAAAATAGTACATACGAGGGATGATCAAAACGTTCTCGACATCTTGAACTTCGGACTACCAGGGAATGAAAATTTGACCATTACTTTTTAATATAATCTCCCTTCAAGGCAATGCGCTTAGTCCATCTCTGTTCGAGCTTTCTTATCCCTTCAAAAATAGAAGGTCTGTTCCTTGTCCCCAAAGTACTCGTTTACTGCCTCTATGACGCCTTCATTGCTTCCATACTGTGAACCACGAAGCTGGGATTTCAGTTTTTGGAACAGATAGAAGTCAGAAGGAGCCAAATCAGGAGAATATAGAAGATGAGAAAGGTTTTCAAATCAACATTCAGTCGCAGAAGTCATGGCAACTTGTGACGTGAGACAGGGGCGTTGTTCTGCAAGAGCAGAACAACGCGAGTCAGTTTCCCTTGCCTCTTTCTGGCGATTTCCTGGCGTATCCGCCTCAATTCGCCTGCATAATATGCACCGTTTATCGTGCGACCTTGCTCAAAATAATCATCATCGTCACCCCTTGACTATCCCAAAAGATTGAAACCATCACCCCCCCCCCCCCCGCTGAATGAACCCTCTTAAATTTTTGGGAGGGGGTGAGCCAGGGTGCTTCCAATGTTTGCTCTGCATTTTTGACTCTGTGTCAAAGTGGTGAACCCATGTCTCATCTTTGGTTACAACTAGCTGGATAAAATTGCCGGGATCATTTTCATAGCGAGACAATATCGAGCAGAGTCCTTTTCTGATCATAGGTCAACATTCGCGGCATTCATACTGCCAAATCCTTTAAGATACCTAAGCTGTCCGTTATAGGATTGATTATATACACTGTCCGAAAACTAATGCCCTCTTCGCTAGCTATGTGTTGCATGTTTCGCCTCCTCTCACACATAACCAGGGTGTGCACGACCTTGACATTTTCATCAGTGGTGGCATCTTTGGGGCGGCCAGACCGTTCATCATCCTCAGCGCTCTCTTCCCCGCTTAAACTCTGCTGCACATTTTTTTCACTGTGCTATAAGAAGGAGATTCCTTCCTAAGGGTTTCAATGAAGTCTTCATAGATTCTCTTCTTACGTAAGTACCACTCTGATTCCAAGTTTCTCCATTTTGCAAATGTGTCGCACCCTCCTCTCTTAAAATTGCTTTACATAAGCAACCAAGCAAGACCGCATGCTTTTCACCCGCCCAATGTCATTCAATTAGATCAAATGACCGACTGACAAAGATTTAATTCAATGGATCTCATCAAAGCGTATCGGAATGAGAACTGTTTGATCACACCTTGTACATTATCACGTAAAAGTAAGTAAGTATGATACTTTGCATCCACCCCTATCCTACTTAAAACACATCAAGGTACACTATGGGCATGGAAGCCAAAATGTACTCGAAAATACCAACGTATTTTTTGCAGGCTCTTGATGGCCTACTATGACAAGGGAATACGACAATTACACTCTGCAGACCGACCTACGGCACTGTGAGGAAAAACCACACATTAGGAAGACAATTAAAGTAAATAAACCAGCTCTTTTTTCCTTATCAAGTTGATTACAAAACTAGACTAAAATTCCAAGAATTGGATGTGTCGCCTGTCAAACAAAAATATTTGTCCAATTCATATCCCTAGCCAAGGGCTATTTTAGAGAAACTTATAAATCACAAAACTTAAATCCAATTTTTCCAACCCCTAAGTTCACCTTGGGTATGATACAGACCATTGTTAAAAGCCAATCGGTTTTCAGTGTTTAGTTCAATAAAAAAAATATCTGTACAATTTCAATATCTGATTTTACAAACTGACCTAGAGGTCAGGGGTGTGTAGGGTCAAAGTCTTTGCTTCTGTGTTAGTCTTTACTTCTTTCCCTTTAATTTGATATGCAACAGGACTACATTCATATTTTTTACCTTTTATAGCCCTACCCACATCTCACTGATATGGTTCTTTTAAGTACCAACAGCATTTTTATTTGTACAAAATATAAGGAAAGCAATTCAGAAATTTTTAATTATTAGGAAAAAAAATCTTTAGACGCCAATAAATGCTAAATTCAACTGATTCATACTTTATTAAGCCTGATCCTGTAAATATTTTGTCTTGAAAATGCTGTCTGTTTTCACATCTGCCGCATGACATATATATGATATCCAAAAGCACTTCATGAAAAGACTTGATCATATGGAAACACACAGTATGAACCCTGATTAGGCTGTTCCCAAATGACCATAAGGGAGCAGTCTGATCTGGGTCAATAGTGTTTACACTTAGGCAAAGTTCAAACAAATTTGTAAGGTATTAAGATATAAAATCACAGAAATGTGCATTGCTTAAAGATGATGGGTAACATTACAGACGAAAACAATCAAACCATGCATATTTTGTCTTTTTGGTTAGTTGCTTTATGCCCATGGTAAAAAGCTGTGGACATGTTAGGATGGCGCAATTTTCCCTTTGCAGCCTTTACATAAGCATTTAAAGTGTATACGGTAAGCATCCTTCGTCCATCAAATGATTTTTAACTTAGTCTCCCCGTAACATGATGTGCAGAGGGTCAGGGAGGGTCATCCCTCTGTTCTCGTCTTACAATTACGGTATACAGTTTAAATAGTTGTTTGTTACTAATTCTCACGCCTTTCATTCTTCAAAATATGTACATATACTGATACAATATTGATTTATTCATCAATCGATGCGATATTTATTTGGATTCTTCAAGCATTGAAGGATGATAGGATAAACAATTTCTAATCGGTCACTTTTTAAACTCATTATTTCTGATCAAGCGCTAATAACATTGAGATGATTTCGCCTATAAATGTACAGTTTAATGTGCAAAAGTTTAGCGGTCTTTCAGAAAAGTTGTCTTTCAATCCACGGTTGGTGGTTAAAAATGCAAAAATATGCTTTTTTGAAGAAAAAAGGTTTTGATTGAAGTTTTATATCAAATTTAAGTTCAGTTGGTAATAAACTGGTGTAGTCGACTTCAAAAAGCACGAAACACTTGAAATTTTGACTAAAGTAGATTTTTACGCATTTTTTTAATATCCCATTTTTCGATATTTTTGAAGTTTATTATTAGTAGCTTGTGCAAAAATTGTTGAATGCATTTTATTTTATGTGAACAAGAATAGCCCAAACAGAATAGACTTTGATTCGTCTATTTTGTAATGACAAACATTTTACTGCTGCTGCGCATTTCCGGTTTGAATGTAAAACTTTAAAAGTCAATTTGACGGTACTTTGCATTACTTTTTTTTAACTTCCAAACAAGAATAGTGAACATAATCGCTGAAAATTTCAATGCAGTATCACAGATAATAAGGCGTACAGAATAGTGCAACCTTCCTATGTAAACTGCATCCAAAAAGCTAAATTTAAATGATTTAGCTGCTAGTAGTGTTTGCCATCATGCAATTAGGAAACAGAAAAGAGGCGTCTGATTGAAGCGAATCATTTGAAGCGTGTTCGTCTTTTATCAAGGCAGTCAGAAACATTTTCATACAAACAAAAATACAAATGGATGGCATCTCTGAAGAATAGTTCATATTGTAGGGAAAATTGTGACCTTTTTGAAATGAGGGTATCTTTCTCCAGCATCGTCTGTGGAAGACGTATCAGTCATTTTTAAATGGAATGGCATGCAGAGTTTCGGCAAGGCATTGGTTGATTTATATAAGCATACATTTTGTATTACCGAATCTTACTTTCAAAACTAACATAAAAATGTAAGTTGAGCAATTAGAAAATTTGCTCAGTGAAGAGAATATACTTCTTTTTTGTAATATCTTATATTACAGCAAATATTGTAAAGAGCTCACTTGTTCCTCACGAGAAATTCGTTGAATTTCTTTAGTTAAGCTAATTTAATGTCAAGAAACTCGCGATTTAGGTGCAATGATAGTTCAGCAAGGCTATAAATAATCGTTTGAGATATTATATGATCATTCGAGGCTAGACGGACCAAATGAGAAATCTTGTTGGGTTTATGTGCGTCACCCTAAACATTGTTCGAAAAATGATTCATTATGTAGATTTTAAAAAATATATTGCAAAAAGGTTTGCAAAAGTCCCAAGAATATTTGTCTTTACATGATATTTGATTGGCTATCAGTTTCTTTCAGATACGCTGTAAAATTGAGAGATGCCCGATGTCCAGTCTATGTTGTCTTTTGAACCAAGGACTGCTTTGTGGTAGCCTAAGCAAGGAACTACGTTTGAACGGAGGGATACTGGTTGGCTGTAAATTTATTGTTATGAAATTTTGTCTAATGAATAGATAAAAAGCGCTCAGGTCTGTGCTTGCCATCACACACGTATATGTTGTTTCGTTAGATATTTTCTGCTTTAAGATACAGTACAAAGAGGTATAGACGGTTATGATTTACACGTAAGATGCATAATACTGATGTTGAGGCATAAAGACTTGTACATCATAACAGTTTATAGTTCAAGATAGTATATCTGGTTTCCCAAATTGAGAAGTTTAGATAATAAATAATTTATGTTTCGTCTGAATAAAATGAAAGAGAACACAAGTGATATTATAGATCAGTTTATGCATCACTAGAGTAAAGTTATGGAGAAGATCTTTTTTCAACTAAATGAGAAAAAGAAGAACGAGAGGGTATTTAGAGGAAAAATATGGGATGTGGGCGCAACACAGCGATTGCTGAGTTTTATTTTATTTGCTATTTATTTATATCATTATTTTATTCTGCTGTTTTATCTAATACGTTATGATAATTTAGCCAGTTTGTTTGAAAATTTTCCTATATCACTGTTGAAATGGACGAGTACTTATATGTTTGGTATAGAAGATTGAGTCTTTGGTGTAGCACTGTTAGATTCATGTTGCTCTTGCTTTATTTTGTATAGTACATATAATAATTTATTTCCATTAGAACCAGTTTATTGATATCATTTTCTGATCTGGATCTATTCCAGATATTAATGATTTTTCGTTTAGTGTTATATGAATACCATGTTGACTAAGCCATGAAATCGTTTTATTTACATTACCATTCCCATAACAGATGTTCACTAGTTTCCTCTGTTTTGGTGCAAAATGTAAATTTTGGATCTCCAATTAGTTTACTTTGTATAATAAAGGGTTTGTTGCTAAAATTGTATGATTAATTCTGCTTTAGAATCATTGGACCGTACTGTCTTTGGTGATTTTTAATGGGTCAGAAAATATTTTCCCCCATTCGTCTTCTTCAATTTCATATATTTTACTCCAAGAGATTTTCCAGTGGGGATGTCTGTTGTTTTGTTTAGTAGTTTGTACATGCCGTGTGTTCTTTTTTTATTTTATATATATTTTTTGATTGAAAATGGTTTGATAAGGTTTACCTCTTTATGTCGCATGTTTGCTAGATTAAACGTTTTCTTCAAGGCGAGAATTGATGTTACCAGACCTGAATATTGTAGAAAATTAATGATGGCATTAAGTTGCCTAGTTAGTTCATCATATGTATAAACACTACCATCGTTGTTTTTGAGATCAACAATTGATAACTGTCCTGCTAAAATGAGTGGTAAGGAAAGAAACGTGAAAGAAAGGGTTTCATGAACATCTTATTGAAGAGAAGACTATCAAGCTTGGAAATCAAAACCACATACTCCAAAAGGCTGGGCTGTACAACCAAAAGGCCAAGCAGATAAACTGTACACTTTGTCTCCTATCAAGGGGTATTATTACAGAAAACCTGTCCTAGATGAATTCAAGTGGAATCCAACCATAGTTATATTTATCTCAAACCCTGGACTAAAAACGATATCAAGGTAAGAAAGACTGCAAATATCAGGAAATGATACAATCAAGTACAACACATGACCCAGGATACCACATGGGAAAGTAACAAAACATACAATAAACATCACCATATAAGCCAAGAGGTCAGCTCCTTCCAAACAGGTGACCACAAGGCAGCAATGAACAGACGCGAAGCATGAGAAACACAAGACACAAAAAACAAATGATCCACAAAAGAAGTACCACCTTGGAACTTTCAGTAAACTATTTTACTGGGGGCTTGCGCCAACCTCACCCTTAGTTCAAGACTATTTGTTGTTTGAATTAACAAGTAAGCACCAAAATATAGCAATGATCAATTCAACTAAATGTGTTTACGATCTCAAGTGGCCGTTTAATACAGACAACTTGGATCACAAGCACTCGTTCAATTTACAGTCAAGTGCCCGTTCATATGATGTAAACAGATCGCATGACAGGTAATTGCATGTTACTCCAGTTAACACTCTTTTAGCAGCTTTAATTCAAGAAAAGAGTAAACCATCTCTTCCTCGTCAAAATAATTGTAAAACTAGAAAGGACACGAAGTAATGCATAACAAAACAAAGACCAACACAGAACCCCAACAAACAATGAGAGGTGCATAAAACAATGAATCAACAACAACATAACCACCGCCTTAGAAGGGGCAGCAGCATGAGCCACCAGGGCTTAAATGTATTTTACTGGCGCCAAAGCTTGGCCCTAGATTATGTGGTTGTTACATGTAAAACACAAAAAATATTTAGCTCACATGAAGGCCATTAGATTTTGACAACAGATTTTCAAAGGGTTCTTTTCCTTTTTTAATAGAATTTTAGCAATTTTGAAAGAGAACTGTCCAATGACCATTTTATGAAGATTGGTTTAATTCCACCCAGTGGTTTAGGAAAGGGGGTCTTTTCAATTTTATTTCAAATTGGACAGAAGCTCTTGGCAAGAACATTTTCAAGTTTTTCGTTTTGAAGCAACTTTGAAAGAGACTATCAAGTGACCAATTTTATTTAAATTGTTACAATTCCATTCAGTGGCTTAGGAAAGGATGTCGTTTAAAGTAAATTGCTGACTGACGGACGACGAACATAAGAGGATCACCAAATCTCACTTAAAGATATGCATTGGAAATAATTGAGCAAGGACATGAAATTTCCAACAATGTGGTATGTGCGACCAGTAAAGTCTCAGACCAGCCTGCGCATACGCGCAGTCTGATCAGAGCCTTTGTTTGTCGCTTGAATATTCTTTAACTGTTAAGCTACTGACTGAACATCATTTGGAATTTCTATGCTTAAAATGAGGCTGCACAGGCTCGTCTGAGTCTATAAATGTCAAACTGCCACATTGTTGGAAATCACATGTCACGGCTCAAATATCGCTCCTCACAGAATAGCAAAATAAAATGAACTTGTTAATGAGAAGGGACATACAAATTAACCCATTTAAGCCGAATTGAATTTCCCACTCTTATAAACTGTACCAGTCCATTTCCTGTTTAAGGGTTGTTGGGTGGTACATGTATTTTTATTCAAATTTTATTAGAACATTCTATAAGCAAATAGTAGAGATTCTGATCAGACGCCGCATTCTGCGGCGTCTGATCTGGGTCTTGACTGTTTGCCTATGTCCCACAAAAAGGACGCTAGGCTTATATGAATAAGTGTATGTGTGCCTATAATGAGACATATTCGTAAAGCTGTAGAACTTAGTAATTTTGAAAACATTCAATCCGCGGACTGCATTTCCCGCCATTTTTTATATTCTCCAATTAAAAGACAAGCGCTGGTATCCGTTATAAAGGGCCATTAATTTCCTGTCCAGTTTGAATCCAGATGTACATTATCAAGCAACGAAAAAGAAGAAAAATGGCGGCTTTAAGTGGAAGGCTAACTTAGGACCTCTCGCTTGCGCATAGAGTACTTTAAAGAGACTAGGTCTGTAACTATGAACATTTTTTCAAATAATTTTCTTTTCTTTTAAAATCATTTGCAAAAATAGAATTAAGTTATGTTTTCACAATAAATATGTTCTATACAGCTGAAAACTGCATGGAAAATTGATTTAGAATATAAAAACAGGTGTTTTTTCTCTTGTTTGTAATTATTTACGTCCCTCCAATTATTCTAGACGGTTGATTTTTAACATAAATGCTTCTGTTTCGATAGTGATAATTGGTTAAGACTAACGAAAATGGTTAAATGTTTACCTAAATTTGAGTATTTTTACTGTATTCTTAAATAATAGAAACTTTATTTCTAAAATTAGAAGATCAAAAGTTACAGACTTTGCAGCTTTAAAGGCTGCGTAAATTTCCAGCATGTCACAAACTGATAAAACAGTGTGCGTACAGGGTGCGCTTAGAAGGTCAATCTTCATAATTTCCTTAAAGCATGCAATAAATACCGCAAAAATGTAGCTTTTACGCACGAAACACGATGTACTCCGTACAAAAAGCTCACACCTGAGCACAAACTGAAACGTTTATATTCTTACACGAAATGCGGTCCGAATTTGAAATACATGTACTTCAATTATGTTTTTTTTTTCAAGCCAATGACACATCTGTATTTTCTGGACTGTCAGTTTGTTTAGTTTTTTCTTCATAATATCAAAAGGTTAGGTGCATTAGTGAGCTAATATGCCTCATCTGAAGCCAAAATATGAAAAGTAAGTGAGTATGACCAGGAAATACCACAATCACAAACCGCAGACCAACCCATGGCACCGTGTGGACTTTCTGATTGTGCTCTATGTTAATTTCTCTGTGAAAAAGCTCAAATGTGGTGCAAAATGTTCACTTCCCCATTTTTAGGCTGTTTCGGTGGCCAACTTTGTTACCATAGCAACGATAGTAGTCAAATTAATACCAGACTTTTAGAAAAGTAAACTATAAAAAGAACTTTGGTATAAATCAATTATTTGTCCTCATGGGGGCCGTAGTAGCCCCTTAATACACATGATAGCCGTAGCGTTTTCATTTCCAATTCTGTGGGAAGCGATGTTTTCATCATGTAAATCTGCAATCCTCAAAAGGGGGCTTTTGCGCATAAGTGTCGAAGTCTCATGAGGTGGTCCAGAAAAAATGACAGCTTTTCCATGTATTAGTAACACCTTTTATTTAACTCTTCTCCCTGCTACAATGTAGCGGTGTTTTTTTCGTCTGCTGATAACCTTTGCAAACAGTTTGGATCCAGATTAGGACCGACAAAACGTCGGACCTGGTCTGGATCCAAACCGTTTGACACTTATAATGTTCCTGATTTTTTTGAAAAAGTTAACTTTGAAAAAAAGTCAGCGGACAACAAAAGCATACCAAATTATTATTAAACTGCACTGACATCATTCACATCTGATGAATTTAACTTAAGAAAGTAGTCACTCTTATCATGTTGAGGATCCTTGCACGAATTGTTTAAGGCAGATGTCTCTGGACGGATGGTTCCCATCTTCTTCCCAAATAACTCCCCTGTATCACGCCGGAAATCCGTTCCAAAGAAACTATACAATATGAAATTTACTCCATGGTTTAGAAATGTACACAAAGACACAAAAACTCCTACGTAATAATCGTGACCGCTTTCCCTCGCAAAGGCATTTTCAACGAAGCCAGGTACCAGAACAGCTATAGAAAATGGCGCCGATGAAACACAGTGGACCAAACTCACGGATAATGCTCGCGCTGTGATCGCGTTACGCCGTGAATCACTTTTCATTTTAACTTCGTTCCTTCGACACGTTATCACATAAAGTACAGTTACGTTACTTATAATTATAAAAGTTAGTGGAACAGAAAAAATTAGAACAAAATCCAAAAGCCAGAAATGATATCCTCTCTCGTATTTATAAATAAACGAGGATGAGTCAGCACCACAATACTCAAAACTAGTTGTGTGATTTACGTTACCAGGAGTTCTAACATCTGAGATATCTATGTTACTGGTAACAACAGTTGCGTGATTGTACTTGCCGTCTGACTTCATCATGAGTTTACAACCAACTGCGTAAGGTAAATTGAGGAGCAAGGTTATGACGGCTATACATGTGATAATTGAAACTGTCGTCGTTTTGTTCAGCCATCTTGTCGATGTTTTAACCTGATAAACTGCAATTGTTCTTTCTGCAGTGAAGCAAACAACAATCCACGTTGAAACAATAATCCCGAAATGAAACATCGTTGTCTCAAATTTGCATAAAATATTATTTAAATTTCTTGGTCTAACTTCAAACAACAATCCTGCCGCTCGGTCCGCGGCTGATACACACAAAACAACAGAGTCCGCTATAGCTAGCGCTCTGAGATAAATCCCACCAGGTAAGTTGCGGCACCTTTTCCCCTTTGTCCACACAAGAAATGATATGATATTCCCCACCATTCCGAAACAAATAATTAAGGCTAAACACGCACCAATTCCTAAATCAAATCCCCTCGAAGCCATTTTTGTCTTTTTACAACTACATACTGCCTGTTACCTTCGCATGTCATTTTCCTTCATTAAAGAAAAGGCGTAAAGTAAACGCGCACAGTCAGTATATCTAACTGCACATCCCCACAGAATGCTTGGAGTCCTCTCAATCCGTGAATGAATTCAGACAATACAAAGACCAATATTTGTCTTTTACGACAACTCCAGCTCGCGTGTTTCTATCGTATTGCAGTTTCTTTCAAGAATTAAATCAACGACAATCGACATACGTGCAGCGAACAGATCAAATTGCGCATTAAAGCAATCCGCTTTAATTCGCCACTCCTTATATCTCACTAAAAGCAAATACTTAGATCATCGTTAAAAAGCACAGACTGATCTGAGTCTTGGCTTTTTCTGACATGCCACTTGTTTGTTTGTTTTTTCTCCTTAATTTTTCAAACACACCAAAATAGATCGAATTGCGTATCGGTAAAATCTGCTCTGATTCGCCACTCATTAAAACTAACTCTAAAAGTCAATACTCAGATCAGCCCATGCTTGCTGAAAGCAAGCACAGGCTGATCTGAGTCTTGGCTTTTTCTGAAATGTCACTTGTTTGTTTGTTTTTTCTCCTTAATTTTTCAAACGCACCAAAATAGATCAAATTGCGTATCGGCACAATCTGCTCTGATTCGCCACTCATTAAAACTTACTCTAAAAGACAAAACTCAGATCAGCCTGTAAGATACGAGTCTTGGCTTTTTCTGACATGTCAATTGTTGTTGTATTTTCTCTCAATCTTTAAAACATACCAAAACAGATTAAACTGCGTATCTGCACACTCTGCTTTAATTCGCCACTCATTATTACTAGCTAAATGCAAAGACCCAAACCAGCATGTTGCTTGCTAAAAAAGCAAGCACACGCTGATCTGAGTCTTGGCCTTTTCTCACATGTCACTTGTTTTTCCTCTTCAATCTTTGAAACACACCTGTCTAGCTTGTTTTTATCGTATTGTATTTTCATTCAATATTGAAAAAGCAAATTAAATCATCAACAATCTGACATACATGTACGAGCAGCGAACAGATCAAATTGCGCATTGGCACATTCATGCTAATCTGCTTTATTTCGCCACTCTTCACAACTTCATGTAACTCTAAAAGCAAAGACTCATATTTTAGCAAGCACATGCTGATCTGAGTCTAGGCTTTTTCTCAAATGCCACATGTTTTGTTTTAGTCCTCTTTCTTTGAAACACACCTGTCATTGCGTTTATTTCATCAGAATGCCACTCGGGAAATTATTTGAATAAGCTGTAAGAGTAACAAATTACCAGTTTGCCTTCCGATAGGCTAGACGAGATCACTGGCTTGACAAGCCCAAAGCTATTAGTGCTTGTAATGATTCAATGGCGTTTTCCACGAAGATAGATAGGCTACTTTCCTTTGCGACTTTGGAATCGAGCTTTAACTGTCGCCATTGGAAATTTAACGACACCAATTAGGATACCAAGTTAAAGTCAATTAATATTAATGCGTGCTTACAGCTTAACTAAATGCCTAGCTTAGTGTTTGCCTCATGATTAACACAATGTACCATGCGCAGATCCAGAAAATTCCGTCAGGGGGTGGGGGTCCTCTCGGGGGTCCTGAAAACTTTTTAGTCATCTGCGTATTTCACAGAGGGCCTCACGGACCTCCCTCGAGAGGGGTCCAATTGCTTCTGGGGAGTCCGTAAAAGTATTTCTAAGGAAACATACAGCAGTTTGTGAATTTCCAAGGGGGGCGGTCCGGACCCCCTGTCTCACTCTCTGGCTCCGCCAATGAAAACAACACAGGCACCAATTTAGCATTCCATGTCAATTGCAGTCTATTATTGTCATCCAGGTGTATACCAAACTAAATGACAACCTGTTCATTTCACCATGGTAATTTCACTGAAACAATAAAGATAATAGAAGTATGTGAAGAAAAAATCGCTAATCCATATTTTGACGGTTCATGTTGGAATCCGCTCTCTGAGGCAATTCCAACGTGTGCCAACAACATAATGCTACTAAAAACAATAAGGAATAGCATTTTGAAATTAACGCTCATCAAGTACCATGTCAATTATATTTGCCTCTTCACAGCATGCCAAGATGCCAATCAATGTTAAAATACCTGTCACTACAGTATATGTGTCAAGTTTTATATATTTACATGACAGCTCTAGCATTCATATTTGATTTCAAGAACTACCGTTTTGCTAGCCTGATACTTCATGTACTTTCACAGCTGTAAATACGTCGTCGTCAAGAACAGAGCTTAAAAAATAGCTCGTCCATAATGCGTTTTGTGTGATCAGAAACATCGCCTGCGTTATTTAATTAGGCAGTAATTGTATTTGAGTAGACTTTGCCTTATGCGATTTAACTCGGTCTTTGGGTGAACGCCATGTCAATTGCACTACATATGCATTAGCATGCGTTTTTCGGTTAAGGAAATAGAATTCGGTCTATTGTAAATAAAACAGATATCGTCTTTCTATCCGTGCTTAAAGCTCCAGGGATCCGAAAACTTGGTCGATTATGTTCATACTGAGGGATAATTCATTTAATGGATGATAAATAGTTTTATTTGCATTTCCAGACAATTGTTGTGTTAGGTTGTTTGCACGTTCAGCAGCATCTGTATTTAAGCCAGGCCCCGAGGTTATACTCAACTCAGCTGAGCACGAAATTTATCCTGCTCATAAATGTTAAAATGCCAAGAATTGTTGGCAGTTTAACATTTATTAGCATGATAAATACAACACTTGAGAGACTTAATGTAAAACACTGCTTTATTTGTCAGTAATTTAGTTTTAATGAGCAGTTGAAATTTCATGTTCATTTGAGTTGAGCATGAAAAAAAGTTTTATAACCTATGGGCCAGGCCTCGAGATTATGCTTAACTAAACTGAGCAAGAAATCATCTGCTTGTAATAACTACAATAGAGTAAAATAGTGTTTTTTCTGCTCTAAAAGACTCGGGTGTTGTATTTATCCTGCTAACTAATGTTAAAATGCCGTTGTCATTTTAACATTTGTGAGCAGCACGAATTTCATGCTCGGTGAGTTGATTATGAAAAAAGTTTTATAACCTCGGGGCAAGGCATCAAGGTTATAAAATATTATTATTTATCCTGATAATTAATGTTAAAATGTCTACAATTGAAGGAATATTCAAATTTAAGAGCAGCATAGACTTCATCCTCAGTTTAGTTGAGCATAAAACATTTTTTTCGATTTTTATCTCTGCATGCTGGTTAATTTTTCATGCTTTTATTGTCGTTTGTGGACTTTTCAAATTTACTTTTTGAAATTAAAATTCTTTCAGGAACAATATCAGAGTGTCAAACGGTTTGTTTCCAGATCAGGACCGACGTTCTGTCGGCTTTGATCAGGGTTCAATCTGTTTGTAAAGAGTATCAACAAAGGCCAAAAGTAGCCATCAGCAAGGAAAGAATTAAACATTATTTTTCAACTTTACCGAAAAGGATAAAGTCCCCATATTGGCACCAACTCTTAGTTTGGTTACCTTATCTTGATAACAAAATTTACGCCGGTCCGGTCCCATACTTTCGTGGAGATTGATCATGAAATGATTTCTACGGTCATTCTCCTCCCTTCCGCTGATTCATTCAAGAAGGGTTGTTGTCAGTTACAAGCGAAAGTATGTGCACGAATTACTGGTTAACCGCTTGTTCAAGCCTGCCCAGGAAAAAGTGTGGTTAGGTGAACTGACCGTCCCGCAATGACCATAGCTGTTGACTTGGGACGTAAAGCAACAAAACCAAATTACAAAAGTTACTATCCTGTGAAAAGCGAAAATTTCACTTTGTGTATCTTAACCCTTAATGCGTCAATCGCAACAAAAGTCGTCTGATTTTCTCGTCTGCTGAAATGTTTTAAAAGAAGCCTCTATGGCAAACAGTGGGGACCCAGATCAGACTGCTCCTATAGGAGCAGTCTGTTCTGGGTCCACGCTGTTTGCTATTATACTTAATAAGTCAGTAATTTTAGACAATCATTTGCAGCAGACGACTTCAGCAGACGACATTTCAAATGCATTTTTTTTCTTGGCGCCTTAAGGGTTAAAGGTAAAGAGCTACGTGTATTAAATGACTAATTTTGCCCCATCTGGAGCCAAAAAACTGAAAGCTACTTTTCACCAATTTCTGCTGATTATTCAATTACATGTAGAAGAATAGCCAATGTATAATTCTAATATGTATTCAACTTTTACCGTTGCTATAGTAACCAAAATGGCCACCAAAATATACTTAAAATAGAGAAAATATCATTTTGGACCAAATTTGTGGCTTCGGAGACCATTTTTAAGAACTAGATATCAGCACAGCTAAATACCAACAAAGCAACTTTTATTTTTTGCCTCATAGGGGGGTGCAAAAAAGCCTTCTTAATGCACGTAGCTCTTTCGTGCATCATTGGAAGCTGCGCATGCCCGTTCAAAGAATCACCTAAAAGTACGTGGAATAAGTGCTATTATTACATGATCCTGTTTGAAACGCTACTAAATGAGTTTTTGTACTGAAAATTGGATAGTCTCTTGAGTGTTTCAATCGACATCAGTTTTCGTCATTTTGTCATTTCAACATTTGTCGCGCACTTGCATGTGATTTAAATCTGTTTTCATACATGCCGCACTTGACTATTACTTTTACTCTTTGCCTACTAGTGTCGTCTGCTGATAACTTTTGCAAAGAGTTTGGTCCCAGATCAGTCCCGACAAAACGTCGGGTCGGGCCTGGATTCAAACTGTTTGACACTCTGGTGGTATTCCTAAAAGAATTTTTTGAAAAAAAAGTCAATGATTTTAAAAATATACATATGTGACCCGTCACGCAAAAAGGTACGAGTTGGGTGGACGACGTCATTTCGAGAAAATACGTCTTAAAGTTAACGTCGCGTCGCGCAAAAATAGCACACCTAAGCGTGTTTCAAAGAGAAGTTTAATTTATTATAAAACCGGATCAAAAGCGTTTTTCATGTTGAGGTTTTCTGCCACCAGACTGTCATAAATTTTGTACGATATTAAATGTTCCCTTTTGAATGTTCGTAAGTTAAGTTGGGTCGAGAATCGTCCACGCATTTCAGTTTATGATTAGATCTATTTCTCATCTGGTTTACATGGTTTAGGCCTACTAATTTAAGGGCAGTTGCGGATAGTACTTCCCACATTAAAATCTTTTTAATTCTTTGCATACAGGTCGTTCTATGTATGGACTGTCAATTTATGAAATAAAAAGGATATGTCATCGCGTTAGATTTTTCATAATCTCACATGGAAGTTTTCAGCATTTTGCAAATTTTCTGAAAAAAAAAACACACCGATGTCCTGGGCGTACTTCGAATCGAACTATAGTCCCTACTATAATAACTTTTGATTCGAACACCTATAGTCGCTACTAGAGTGACGTCACGAACCTACTGGAGATGGTCGGAGCACCGTTTCTCAAGTAGATAGGTTCCCTAGCTGGTTTCCTACTCTAGACCTATCTAGCACGATGGGTTCAAGATCTAGCACGATGGGTTCAAGATCGGTCAGTAGCCTCAAAATTATATGTTTTTTGTAAAATAAACATAGCTGAGCATAATTCTTGGTCCCACTTATTCGTAATTGATTATTAGAAAACGCTGTGCAGTTTATAACATCCCTTTTTGTCTACGACGAAGAATTGAAGCGGAGCATACAGGGCTATTATTTTTGTTTACTTGCCAACCAACTAAAAGTTCCAACTTTAGTCGTTCGGGTGTAATCGTGCGTGCACATCTATTACGTAAGAACATTAGTAGGAACTTAAGTTCGAAGTACGCCCTGATTATTAAGTTAAAATAATTGTTATCTTTATTTTAATTTCAATTATTACTCGGGGTAGGCCTGCTCTAATTTTTTCTGTATACGTAGGCTCGGGCCCAGCATCTATCGTTCACCCAAAAAAAATATCAGGAATTTCAGGCACCCCAAAAAATGTTTGAAATTTTAGGAACCCCAAAAATATCCCCCATTCTGTACCTGGCCCTTAAGAAAAGACCCTAAAATGCATAGAAATGACCCCTAAATATAGGCCAATTTTGTGGTGACACCCCCAAAAAATATCCACAAAATCTTCATACCCCAATATAATATTTATTTTATTGAAAACCCCCAAAAATATTGAATTCAAAATTTTGAACCCAAAAAAATAACCCGAGCCTACGTATGTACAAAAATGTCAGAGTACCCCCCTTGGACGACATCAAGCTTCTAAGGAAAAGTGAAAAATATTTCTTTTCCCAAGCCGTGGCAAGATACTGAATGATATTTTTAAGTTTATATGATGACGAAGTGATGATGTCATCGGGAAAGAAGGATTTTTTGCTACAGTTTTTCTTTAACGAATAATTTAGTGTATTATGAGTACAGCAGAGGCATAAGAAGTGTTTTGTGAAAAATTCAAAATGGCCTTTAGGAACTTATAGTGAATAAAAAAAAACATATGAAAAAATAATTCATCATTATGCAATGTGATTTGAAATAATTGTAAGCAAATTCATTAAAAAAATTCTGCAATGGTGTAAGGCTACGATACCTGACTCAAGTTCCAACGGCACATGTTCGATTCCGAGCTTCGGTATCCCAATTTAATTTTTGCTTCTTTTTAGGCTTTTTTATATACTTTTTTTTTTTGCTGTAGACAAAATGATATTGACAGACCAATAGTATCTGCATATTTAATTCCCCCTCCGTCATAAGATACAAAAAATACCGGTTTTGCATCCTTAATTGGGAGCTACGGCACCTGTGGTGCCGTTTACATTCCTTCCCAAAACTAGGCGGAGTAAATTTACGCTTACTGCCTGCCGGGAATTGATTGACGCTTTTAGCATTGATATGAACGTGAAACAGTCCCGAAGAGCTTCGCATATGTATATACATGTACCATACAGCGACGATCTGACCCGCAATACTTTGCCTGGACAGACATTTGTGACGTCGCCGTTTAAAACAGTGCACTTCCAGATTTTTTGCAAAAATTATTACGACGAAGTTTATGGGTGCATTTTTACAAAACTTTCACGGATGAAAAGCAAATAGAACATAGTAATATACAATTAAATATTAAAATAATTATGCTTTTGGTTCTCAAGAGAACGCGTTTAAATTGGACGTACAATTTCAAATATCACGTATCACATTTACGCTGACGTTAACGTCACCGAAAAAATGAAATTTTAATTTGTTTTTGTGTTTAAATGACTACCATGCGAAAACAATAGACACCAGGAAGCTACAATAAATTTGTTTATTGCGTAAATCAATTTGCTTTCATTTGGTATTTTTTCCATGATTGTAGCTTCTGTAGTTTTGCGACAATAATTTTTGCAAAAAATCTGGAATTACGCTAATTTAAACGGCGACGTCACAAATAGGCGAATACTTTCCCAAGTATGCGAATACTTATGTCCCGTGACTGTACATGCATAGTTTCAAACAATTAGTAGGCTATAAACCGTATAGGTAAAGTTTTTTCACATGCTTATAGTATAGTCACTATGCAATCCTCAGACTTGTGTTTAAGTGCAAAACATAAAATAGTGACCAAAAAAAATGAGAATCATATTAAAACCCATGCACATACCAACAATCAATATCATCAGACATTGGTAGCAACTAAAAAAAGTGATTGAAATCAATGTGACTGAGTATTGTATATAAACCACTTGCGCATCGGAATGATCTGCAAGCAATGACAAGTTTCAACTGTATCGGTTCACTTAAACTGAAGAAGGAGCTGCACACACATGGCACCCGAGCTGAACCACGCTCCACAAACAAGACAGCACGGATACTAAGCTTATCACTCTCTCTAAAAGACGGGCGACAATAAGCAATATACTAGCAGAAAGCTGGTGGAAATAGCATAACAATGTATACATATTCTAATATCTGCTAAATTCATTCAACTGATAATGTAGTAAATGTACACATGTTTGAGAAAAAAAAATCTTTTACGTCATGGCTCTGCGACGTTCCCGTTGACGTCAACGAAAACTCAGTTTTTCAGTATTTTGCAGTTTTACTATAATATTATTTTTCAGGAAGTAAGACACCTTGGCTAATAAATAATTTTTGTTTATTGCGTTTTTCAATTTCCTTTCAAATGGTATCCTTATTATCAAGTTTGATGCATTAACAACGAGGAAAATAATTTTTAAACAACACATAAAATATGTCAGTGTGAAGTTTTTTTGTGTTTTTTTTTAAGTTGACTAAGTGTTGACACTACTAGTGTAGCTGAAGGCCAGAAAAATATCTGGTGCGACATTTGAAGAAGAAAAAGAGTAGGAAGAATGAGAGGAATAATAAATAGAAGAAGACAAAAGAAAATTGATTACAACAAATACGTTGTAACGTTCTTTGCAATATTTTATAGCGCGTGTTAATCTGCTGGATTTTATGATGTACATGTAACGTTACAATAACGTCAATAGAAAGTTTGTGACGCTTCAAGACGGTACCCATCTTCTTTGGACATTTTGAGACCCAAAATGATCAAGAACCCACCAACATGTTAATATTTCTTAATTCGTCATAAAATTCTCTATTCAAAACGCGGAAAAAGTGAATTTCACTATATGACACCCAACTCGTCCCTTTTCGCGTGACGGGTCACATATTAAAGATTGGCAGACGACAAAAAGCGTGAAAAAGAGTTAAATGCATAATGGACTTTTTGAAATTGAATAATGCATAGTCTTATTTTAGTCTCGGAGCATCCGTTTTCAATATACGAATGCGTTTATCACTTGTTATGCAGTTTATAATATATCTAAGTGGCACTCAAGTGAAGTTTAAATTCAGAGAAAATGAGAATCTGAAGCTTGAGTTATGGCTCTTTTGCACTGCACCCCGCCCCCATATTGCTATCACTGGCATTGTGCAATGTTGAATGCGACAAGGCGTACCTAAATGATAATATACAGCGAAAGTAACAAGTACTTACCGGTGGCTCTCAGCATTTTTTTGTTTGATAAATCACTTTGGATATTACTCCATATCAGCATCATGGGAACATGTGTTCTCGAAGCCAAGCCTGGTAAACTTGGTATCAAAAGACGCGAAACTTGTATTCTATAAATCAGTGTACACATTGGTCCACTCTTCAAGCTGACAATTATGACGAAATTATTTATTTTCGCGTCATGTTGACCCGATAAAGATACAAGCATGAGATGGACCAACGTGCAACGAGAGGTAGGATATATAGAGAATGCTAGGTGAGTGTCTTTTGATATCAAGTTTACCAGGCAAGGCTTTGAGAAAGCGTGTTGACATCGCGAGGCTTGCCGAGCGATTCAACATGTGGTCTCAAAGCTGAGCCAGGTAAACTTGATATCAAAAGACGCATTTGTCGGTTTACCTGTCGTTTCACTCTTCAAACTAGCGATTATGACGTATTTTTTACTTTTTGTTGATTCAGCGTCAATAGCGACGTCATTCAAAAAATCCAACGTCATCACGACCTGATAAAGGCACATGTCGTGAGGTAGACCATGTTTATCAGGCAACGTGCAGCAATACAATTAATATGAGAGTTAGGAAAAAAATTATAGTTGAATAAATTCCCTTTGGAATACTTCTTCACAGTATGTAAACTAAAATAAACATCCTGTACCCATTCCTCCTAGCTCACGCCTTATACATTATGAATTACAGCACTCGTGCGTAACCAGTTGTCGGAAATCGTGATGTGAGAGTTGTTGGTACAGCTGTAATTGCGAGGGCCCACCTATTAAAATTCATTTTTCCATAGATCTAAGTAACTGTTACAGTTACAACCATGTAATCATGTATACATGTGATTGCAAATTCCACTGAAACCGTGCAATCTGGCATTTAAGCTCGTTTTTGACACAGAACGGCTCTGATTGTGAGCAAGTCGTTTTTTAACAAAGCAAAATGCAAAGGAGGAAACCGTTAAAATCATGGAATAAAACGGAATAAAATAGATAAAATGGCTTTTCTTACCTTGTTCGAATGTGTATTGTCTGTATCGCTAACAATATAAATCGAAACGTGTACATATGTAATAGCCGCTATATTTAGGTGAGTTACCCAACACGTACATGTTATACGGGGTGGTGTGCCGTCGCAGATACTTTACCTGTATTCTGGTTATAAGGGGTGTGAGCTACCTGTGAACAAAGCCTTTGTCGCCTATGGCATGATCTTTTGAGCTAAAATGCATGCTTTACTAATATGCACCACTGCACTTGCCATAAAGACCTTGAACAGATAAGTTATATACTTTCTGTGAAGCTGATATTTAATATATTTTATATATATTATTGTTCCAGGTATGTACATATTGTATTTCATAGTTTTGTATTAGGAAATATGTGAATTGTATTTTGTAAAGTATCGCTGTAATGTGATTTTGTAAATGAAACTGCAAGATTTCTGAATATTTCATAAATCCGACCCATTATCCTGTTGAATGTTAACTTGTCTTGGCAGCCAAATTCGTATATAAATTCCAATGCCTGGTACATTATTCGCTACCTGTTTCACCATATTGAATCTGGACTGGGTACACTCTTTGGAAGCATCTCTACGAGATGTTTCCAATGAGTTTACACAGTCTATGTTCCTGGATGATAACACTTGGTTTTAGGGTATGCATTCTAAAGGCCTATTTTGTAGGCACTTGCCATAAAGACCTTGAACAGATAAGTTATATACTTTCTGTGAAGCTGATATTTAATATATTTTATATATATTATTGTTCCAGGTTCCGGACTATTTGATGCCATGGTTGCTGCTCATTATTAAACATATATTGCCTATATCTGAGTTGTATTCGTCATTTCGAAGGACCGATCTCACGACCGGTGACATTTTGGTGGCCGGTGACATTTTGGTGGCCAGTGTCCCTTCGGAATACACCGCTGAGCAAGGAAATCACGGATTACACACCTGGATATACCGTTATGTTGTCATGGGAATTCTTCATTCCTTATCTGGAGCTATGATGCATTCATAAACTGTGACGTCACTGTGCCGGATCCAATCATATGAGTCTTCCGGTAGCCATATTGTTTGTTTACCTTCAACACGTGTTGTATTACGGGCCCGTCAGTGTCAACTGGACTATATCGAGTCAATGGTGGATGGATATATTGTGCAGGACACCTTACTCGTGGAGAAGATAAGATGAACATAGACATAACTTCGGTTTTTATAACTGGAGAACTTATTTTGCGGTTTTGTGATATGTAATTTTTGGATATGGTCGGATTTTCGTGGGTACGGTAAGAACTTAGCTTACATTGCCTTGCAGTTTCATATGTTTAGAATTAGTATTCTCTATACTCCTTAACTGTAGCGTTGAACTGTACATGATTTCCACGACCGGCGTGCAGCTAAATCATTGCCCATTGTCCTGCTGATTTTAAACAGCGAATATATTTTCTTGCAACTACAAGTCTTGGTTGATAAGTAGACTGGCATGATCAGACTGCTTATCACTCGAGTGACGTATAATTATTTGCAATTTAGGCAACGTCGGTTATGGAAATCGCTCAGATATTCCTAAAAAAATACATTCCTAGCTAGTGCTCAGATTTAGCAGACACAAAGATGAATGTTAGCCTTTGGTATTTGTGCTTATGTGCGTGTATTCCCATGCAATTGTTTGTATATTGAGTCGTACGTTGAATCATTATTAGCCCTGATGGGTCTGCGCATGATAAATTAGCAAATACAAACACATGCATGCGATGCGCGTACCATGCGCACTTAAATGGGCCTATTAAAAGTGGATGAATTTTACATGTTTCAAGGCATAAAGGGGTCCATCTAAACACAACATCGCTGTCTTCGTCCTGGGGATTTTTTTTCTCTCTCTCTTTTCTGGGTGGATCATAGGAAGACAGCCTTGTAGTGTTGATGACACCAAAACAAGGTGACTTATTCTGCTAGGTCTATGGTTATGAAAGATATGATGGCAAATTGCATGTCACAATTTTGCACAATTCACTAACAAAATTATTTACTAACAGCCTATCCCCCCCCCCAACCACGAATACCCCATAGTATGCGCATTCAAATATTATCAACGCTAGCGTCGCCCCATACTTGTGTTCTGTTCCCATTGTAGGAGATGTTAGCTCAAATTATTCACATGAGTACAACAAAATAACCGATGTTCTTAAGCGTTTAGAAATATTTTATGGGGCTACAAATATAATTGCGTCGCAGCGGAAGTGGCTAATTGATTGGTATAGTTATAAACACTCAGTTTGTTAAATCCCCCGTAGCGCAACAGGTAGAATCGCCGACTGGGTAGCGCAGACGCCTATACAAGAGTGGTTCGAGTCCAGGCGTTCCCCATAATTTTTTTTCTTATTTTTTTTGTTCTTTATTATTTTGCTGACATTCACTTAGCTGTCTGGTATCTATTTTGTGGTTATAGGTGAACGGAATAGTGACTGTTCTGTGAATAATAATTGACAGGAAAGTGTATTGTGAAGTAGTTTTGCAAATATCAAATATAGTTCTCTTGAAGTAAAAATACTTTCAAGATAATTATTTTGAGTTGTGTTAGCCTTGTTATTTTCGTACTGATTGCCGCGTCTGTTTTTCATTACTACAGATTTCATCGATCGGTTGTTTTTTGTCTTATTACCATGAAGAACCCAATAAACTCCCATATGTCTATGCCCCAATAGATATCACCGGATGGTAAGAAAGGAGGCTACTCCTGTGAGCTAATAGTACTGTACATTAATTTTGCTCCCATAGGGTATAGACCAAAGGTCATTTTCACCCTAAAACTTGTATCCTAAGGGTCGCATAAATCACATTAGTAGATCTAGTGTGTGGAGCAAGCAGAAACTGCTGCTAATCATTTTTGTTTTACTTTACTTATGTCTCACATGATTTGAATGTCTTTATATTGACCAAAGGTCAGGGCCCTTCAAATATGTGTGGAAAGATGTCTCAATAACTGATATCTCATAAGTTGCATTAATTATCAATGCACAGAGGTTTTGACTTATTGTCACAGTTGAGATTGTCAATTTGATTGGGAAATAGATGGACAGACAGCATTCTGATTAAATGAAAAGTATGGTGGCACTGTTTTGTCATGTAATTAGTTAAATTACTACATAGTTAAGGACTTTGGCAAAATAATTCAATAAATTAGCCCTCTGCTAAAAGTGTTACTATAGATCAAATAGTGTATTGAGAAAAGATTATTGTATGGTGGTATGAAAGTGACATGGTCATACACTAAATACTTGTGAAAGAACATTGTATTATGTTAAGCCTGATAAATATAGTCACAAACTATTGTGTTTATGAAATAAATACATGATATTGTATGGTGACACAATACTGTCAAGTACAAGATAGGAAGTGAAATAGTTGTGATAGCATAGTCTATATGCTAATACTAAGATATAGAGGAAAGGAAGTGTATTGGATAGTAAGATAGTGCATTCTGAGAAAATATGGTGTCCTCATAGTGTCATGCTCATACTAATGAATTCATGTGGGATTGTGATTAGACATTGTGCTATATGAGATTTTCTTTTTGTCTTGGTGCCATAACAGTATGGTGGCATAAAAGTGACATTTATTCTTAGAAGTACAATGCTTATAATATTGGTGATATAGTGAACCTACAATATTACAATGTATGGAAGCATATAAAGTATTATCCCTTGAGTGAAGTGAAATTATGGGAATATATTAATGTCATATGCTAATGAGACACACAGTGTTTAATGTTTATAAGTCATTGATGTAAATGATGGTGGCATAGAAGTATCATCTAATGAGAAATATTAGTTTTCATGGGTGAAAAAGGAGAAAGTAAATTATTGTATACAGTATACAGTCAGGTTGTGATAATTATCAATGTAATTGAAAAGCCTTTATTATAAGGTTGACTAATATTTCTTAATAAATTTTATTATATTGAGAATAGTAAACATAGTGGCATAAACGGGCATGAGACTTCATGAAAAGCAATTGAGCTGACAGAAGTTCTCTGCCTGTGCCTGTGTGTTAAAGTGAACGGCAGGAAGTGAAAGCTTAAAAAGTTAAGTATAATTGTGTGAAAATAGATAGAATATTATATATACTGAAGTACATATCCTTAGCAATTATGGCATACAGTTCAGATGAGAGAGAAATGCGCAGACTGAGGCGACAAAGAATAATAGAAGAACAGGAAAGACAGCAGAGATTAGATGATGAAATAGAGTATTTACAACAGCAGAGAGAGCAATTGATATCCAATAGAAGATATGAAAGACAGTTGCAAGATGTTGCAACATATGATGAGCCAATTTCAGAGGCAGAATCACATGTAACATTAGATAAATATGTTGACCCAGATGAGTCTGGATATGATCACTCATTAAGGAGTTCAGGTGATATACAGACACATACACCTAGGAGCATCCTTAAGAAATCGTCAAGGTCAGATATTGCTACAAGAGATAATGAAAATAAACTGTATGGAAGTTTTTCAAAAAGTGAAAGGCAAGGAGAGAGAAGCAAAGAATCACCCAGATTTAGAAGTGAGAAGCCTTTAAGCATGAACCTACCTAAGTTATATGGAGGATTTGATAGTAATGACCATGAGTTTGATGCTCCAAGACAAGACAATGTGAGATTTAAGGCAAAGTCACATACTGGGACAAAAGCAGATTTTGACCAAAGTCTTGTAGATTTAAAAGCAGGAGATGTATCATCTGCACAAGAGCAAAGTGAATTCATACAACTTATGAATCAAGAGATACATGATCTAGACAGACGTCTAGAAAATATGTCACTCAGAAGAGACTTAAGTGGCAATGGAAGCAGGGTATTGCACAATGCAAATAAAGATGATAGAGCTAGCAACTATAGTGAGAATGAACATAGGAGAAAATGTACTTTAGATAGTGGGTTTAAAGAAAAACCACAGATTACAGAGAGAAAACAGGAAAGAGCTGTGAATGATAACCTAGCTAAAAGAGAAAAGCTTCTCAAAGAAAGAGAAAGAATGATCAAGGAAAAGGAGCAAGAATTAAGAGAAAGGGAGCTTTATGTTGAAAGCCAGGAGAAAAAGAATAAGGAACTTATTGATCCTTATGAGGAGATGCTTAGAAAAAGGGAACAAGAGATAGAACAAAGATTGAAAGATCTGAAGACAAAAGAATTAGATGTTTATACACGGGAAACAAGCCTTAAAAAAAGGAGGAAGAAAGACAGAAGAACATTAAAAGAATTGAGAGTGAGTTAGAAAACAAGCAAAGTGAACTAGATAATCTAGATACTTACATGAAATTGGAGGCTGATAGCCTGAATATTAATGTGGAAACAGAAACCATGAAGGCAACAGATCCAAATTTAATCTCTGAGATGGATATTGCTAAAGGTCATAAATCTGATACAAAATCAGAGCCAGAGCCAATGGCTCAAGATAAGACATTCTATTTTCCAAAATTTTCAATTTTCTCTGGAGAAGACCCTAAACCAAAAACAGAAGCAACATTTGAAGAATGGAAATATGAAGTCAGTTGTTTGAGAAAAGATAAAATTTACTCTGACACTGTCATAGGTCAAGCCATTCGCAAGTCGCTTAAAGGACAGGCAAAGAAAGTACTATTGCCAATGGGATCTGGACCATCAGTAGATGAAATACTAGTTAGATTGGAGGGAGTTTTTGGAAATGTAGCAACCCCAATGAGTATACTCCAAGAGTTTTATACTGCATATCAGAAACAAGATGAATCTGTAGCAGCATGGGGTTTGCGCTTGGAAGAAATTCTACAAAGAGCTCAAGAGAAAGGACAATTGAGAATAGAAGAAAAAGACGAACTTCTCAGAAATAAATTTTGGCGATCACTTAAAAGTGAGAGATTAAAGTCAGCCACCAGATTACATTTCCATACCATCAAAAGCTTTGACTTATTAAGACAAAAAGTCAGAGCTGAAGAGTATGAAATGAAAATAAATTCAGCAGCTCAACAACATGTGATAAAGACAGAGAAATCAGAATCATCATCAAGTTCAACTGAATCAAAGATGGATCTTCTTTTAGAGAGAATGTCAGATCTTGAAAAGAAGATGAAAGAAATGGATAAAAGGAAACCTGGGAGATGGTACAGACGACAGAATCAAAATCAAAGATCTGGTCAACAACAAAATTTCACTGAAACAAATGATGCTAAACCAAAAGATACACAGAAAGATTTAAACTAGATGGCGTCTCCGTCGGAGGGCAGACTGGGGACAAATGCCTAAACAGCCCTGAATTGAAAAACATATTTCAAAGACTTATTGGTCATTCAAATGAGTCCAGAGTAACTTTCTGTGGCATAGATGCAAATGCTTTAGTAGACAGTGGATCTCAGATAACAACAATAACAGAGGAATTCTACAATTCACTGTCTCCCAGACCACATCTATGGTCATTAGAGGAATTAGACCTCAACTTAAAAGTACAAGGGGCAGGTGGACATGATATCCCATATATAGGTTGCATATTAGCTGATGTTAAAGTTCCATTTATGCCCAATTGCACAATCAAAGTAGGGGTACTGGTAGTACCTGCAACTGACTATGGGTTAGAGGTTCCAATTATCCTTGGAACCAATGTCATCAGCCGCTGTAGAAAAACCTGTGATAGTGAGACAGCTGTTCCAGATAACTGGAAAAATGCATTTGCAGCCTGCCAAACAGAATCAGCTGGAATTGTAAAATCCACAAACAAAGTGACAATAAAACTAAAGCCAAATGATTCAATAACTTTGTCTGGAATGGTCCGAAATTGTCGGCAAGTAGTTAGTGCTGTAACAGAAACAGCTAAAGGGGTATCAAGCAGGATAGGCGTTTGTCCCCGGGTTGTCAAGCTAGATCCAAAAGGAAAGAACCAGAGAGTACCAGTCAAAATATTTAATATTTCTGCCAGAGAAGTTCAGATTGAACCCAGAACACCTTTATGTGAACTTCAGGAAGTTCAAGTTTTAAGAAATCTTGACTTTGCATCTAAAGATAATAAAGTGAACACTCTGGAAGAATATTTGATAACCAATAATAATGGAAAGGCTCAGAGCTGTCAACAAAGTGTAAAGACTGATGACAAAAATTACAAAAGTACTCTACCATCAGGCATAGACTTGACAAAATCAGCATTAGATGACAAGCAAAAAGATGAAATGACGAGGTTTCTACTGAAATGGAAACACATGTTCTCAACAGATATCACAGACTTAGGGAACTGTGATCTGTTTAAACATCGTATAAACCTAACAGATAATGAGCCATTTAAAGAACCACATCGAAGAATACCACCTGCTCTGTTCCAGGAAGTACGGGAACATATACTTGAAATGCTTGAAGCAGGTGCTATAAGACCAAGCAAAAGTCCATATTCTTCCAATGTTGTAATAGTTAGAAAGAAAGATGGCACAATAAGATTCTGTGTGGACTTTAGAAAGTTGAACAGCAAGACCATCAAAGATGCATATGCCATCCCAAGACCTGAAGAAACACTACATCTACTTGTCGGTGCCAAATATTTTACAAAACTGGATCTCCGAAGTGGATACTGGCAAGTGGAAATCGAAGAGGAAGACAAACCAAAAACAGCATTCCAAGTGGGCACCTTGGGATTTTATGAATTTCACAGAATGCCTTTTGGCTTGTGCAATGCACCAGCAACTTTTCAGCGCCTGATGGAAATGTGCATGGGAGATATGAATCTAAGAGACTGCTTGGTGTACCTGGATGACATTATTATTTTTTCCAGTACATTTGAAGAACATATAGATCGTCTCGCAGCAGTATTCTCCAGACTCCAAGAGCATAACTTGAAACTGAAGGCCTCAAAGTGTGAATTCATGATGTCCCAGGTGACCTACTTGGGCCACATAGTGTCACAAGAGGGGATTCAAACAGACCCTGAAAAGACCTCAGCAATACGGGACTGGCCAGTTCCTCAAAATATAAAAGATGTAAGATCTTTTCTTGGATTTACGGGGTATTACCGACGTTTTATCCAAAACTTTGCCAGGATTGCTAGACCCTTAAATGATCTTTTAATTGGCCATGAAACTTTTAAGAAAACAAAGGGAAAGAAAAGACCAAAAGTTAAGAAAGTACCATTTGTATGGGAAGAAGCACAGCAGAAGGCCTTTGATACTCTCAAAGAGAAATTGACAAATCCACCCATACTCGCATATGCAGATTATCATCTGCCATTTAAACTCCACACAGATGCCTCTTCAACTGGCCTGGGGGCAGTGTTATATCAACATCAGGATGGCCAGGATAGAGTTGTATGCTATGCAAGTAGAAGTTTGAAGCCATCAGAAAAAAATTACCCGGCCCACAAATTAGAATATTTGGCTCTTAAATGGTCTGTAACTGAAAAGTTCCATGACTACCTATATGGAACCAGCTTTGAGGTGTACACAGACAATAACCCTCTTACCTATGTTTTCAGCACAGCCAAGTTAGATGCAACAGGACACAGATGGCTGGCTGATCTTTCTAATTATAATTTTACCATCACATATAGAAGTGGCCGAAATAATGCTGATGCAGATGGATTATCAAGGATAAATCACACAGAAGAAACAACAACAGTCTTTCCTGAGGTTTTGAAAGCCATCTGTCAATCTATGACAATAATTCATGACCCTGAACCCTTTGTTGACAGCCTGATGCCTCCAAATGAAGTGCCTGATATAGTTGAAAAAGCAGAGACCAGCGTGCCAGATAATATTTTACTTTCAACAGCTCTCACAGCTCAAGACTGGCAGAAAGCACAAGCTGCTGATTCTGATATTAGCTATGTAATGGGCGCCCTTCTTGATGGATATCATCCTAGTCCACAGCAGGCTCAAAGCAACAAGATAGATTTGGGATACCTGTCAGACTGGGATAAATATTCATTCAAGGATGGTGTCCTTTATAAGTCAGAAAACATTAATGGAGAAGAGGTCAATAGGCTTGTTCTGCCAGTAGCATTTCAGGAAGTTGTTCTTAAGTCATACCATGATGACTTAGGCCATCAGGGGCGTGACCGTACAGCATCACTGATTAAAGGGAGATTTTTCTGGCCCCGCATGAACCAGTTCATCCGGAATTATGTACAAAAATGTGGTCGTTGTATCTGTAGGAAGGCTCCTCAAGTGAAGTCAGCACATTTGGTGAACATTACATCTTCTGCACCAATGGAGCTTGTCTGCATTGACTATCTTTCTTTAGAGAGATCGAAGGGTGGCTTCGAGAATATTCTGGTGATCACAGATCACTTTAGTCGTTATGCACAGGCTATTCCAACCAGAAATCAAACAGCTCAAACAACAGCTAAGGTCCTGTTTGAGAATTTCTTTGTGCATTACGGCTTTCCAGGGAAGTTGCATAGTGACAAAGGGGCTAACTTTGAATCCAAAGTTATCCGAAAGCTGTGTAACATCGCTGGCATACAGAAATCTCGAACCACACCCTATCATCCAATGGGGAACGGGATGGTTGAGCGATTCAACAGAACGCTTCTGAACATGCTTGGGACAATGAGTGAGAAACAAAAGTCTGATTGGAAGTCACATGTGCCAACTTTGACACATGCCTATAATGCAGCTATGCATGAAAGCACGGGTTTTTCACCATTTTTCCTCATGTTTGGGCGTCATCCCCGTTTGGCCATAGATGCTTTTCTGGGCATTCGATCTTCTGAGGAAAGGAAGTCCCACCAGGATTATGCAGACAAGCTCAAGAATAGACTATCGGATGCATATAAGTGTGCTAGTGAAGAGGCGGCCCACAAAGGTGAAAAGTACAAGCATTATTATGATAAAGGGATAAGACACTCAGTCTTGGAAGCTGGAGATCGAGTTCTTGTCAAAAAGGTAGGTATCAAGGGTAAGCACAAGCTGGCAGACATCTGGGAATCAACTCCATATGTGGTCATCAGCCAACCCATGCCAGACATACTTGTACATGGTCAAGAAAAAGAACTCAGCCAACAAGCCAAAGCCCCTTCATCGTAATATGCTTCTACCTTTCAACGCCTTACCTAGCATATTGGAGGAAGAGCCCAGCAAACCAAAGAAGCCTGTACATGTTGTTCAGGAGGAGACCTACAATGAATCATCAACTGACAGTTCTGGGGATGAAGATGAAGAACAGACAGAGGAACAGCCTGCCATCCCCAGATATATCATTCCACAAAAGAGGTCTCGGCCATGTAAAACACCATCAAGAAAACAAGCTTCTGCAAGCAGATCATCAGTTACCCCATCTTGTAGGCCAGTAACACGGCAAACGGAATCCCAATCACCAGTATCAAGGGGTGGGCTAAGAAGGAGCCAGAGAAATAGAAGAGCACCACAGTGGATGCACTCTGGACAGTGGCAGATTGGCATGAGACCTCACACCTTCAGGGTAAACCAGGATGAGGTCATATATCTGTGATATATATACATGTGTTGAGTATGTGATACAGAAAATTTTGCAGAGTTTTAATTAGGTCATCAGTGTATTGTTTTAATTTGTCTCATTTGTAGTATAATTTTTATGTTTCCTATAGCCTATCCTATAGACCAGTCCATATCCCATAGCCTGTCTCCTTTCATCATATTGTAATATTTTGTCAGTTTGTTATAAGTTTGAGGAGACGATCTATTTTACTGACGCTATAAAATGGCGTTGTCAAGGGTGAGAAATAAATGTTTTCATCCAATTAGTGTGTCCATTGTATGTATATTCAAGATGGATGCTATATTGTTTTAAATGTTCATATGTTTATTCAGACAGTTAATATGTACACTGTTAACTGTATATCATATGTGTCCTGATATATGAGTGTTTTTATTTTCTCATTATAACTGTCGGGACGCCAGTTTGCTTGGCAGGGTGTAGATGTCATGGATTGTGAAAGGTTGGTAATGTCAGTCTATAAATAGTCTAGCGACTATTATAATGGGATTTGGCATGTTTCAATAAATCCCCAATATCCAGCCTCTTAAATTATCTTTCTCTATCATTGTACGGATTTCTATACACCAAACTGGCAAGAGGCTTCCTGATAAGCAATTGGGCTGACAGAAGTTCTCTGCCTGTGCGTTTGACGTGGAGTAGATTCATGCTTTTGATGGGGATAAATATCAGCTATTAATCTATACAGACTAAAGTTTGCATGGTTAGATACGACCCTGATAACCAGCCTTTGTGAATACCATTCTTAATTATTGTATGTATTTCTCTATGCCAAACTGGCAAGAGGCTTCCTGATAAGCAATTGAGCTGATAGAAGTTCTCTGCCTGTGCGTTTGACGTAGAGTAAATTCATGCTTTTGTTGAGGGGTGGTATTTTCTATTAAACTGTACGTTCCTTTAGTGTGATTGCTGTATTTTTTACGATTTGGTATGAATTGATAATAGTAAGGTTGCTGTAGATGTCCATGTTTATATGTTCAGATGATAAGTCTTAACATTATATGTGTCAGATGGTATGGTCTTTTATTACTAAAATGTAGATTGGTTTCAGCCGCATCAATTATGCATGAGCTCTAGTCATGCTCTTCTGAAGCTTGAAATTTATTATCATTATTATTATTATTATCATTATTATTATTATTATTATTATTATCATTATTATTATTATTATTGCTGTTGTTGTTGTTGTAAAGCTATAAAAGATATGTAATGCGTTTCACATCCCACCAGAGGGCAATTTTTTTATAAGTAAATGTCGGGACGCCATTTCATAAAGCAAGGAAGTATGTAATAGCCGCTATATTTAGGTGAGTTACCCAACACGTACATGTTATACGGGGTGGTGTGCCGTCGCAGATACTTTACCTGTATTCTGGTTATAAGGGGTGTGAGCTACCTGTGAACAAAGCCTTTGTCGCCTATGGCATGATCTTTTGAGCTAAAATGCATGCTTTACTAATATGCACCACTGCACTTGCCATAAAGACCTTGAACAGATAAGTTATATACTTTCTGTGAAGCTGATATTTAATATATTTTATATATATTATTGTTCCAGGTATGTACATATTGTATTTCATAGTTTTGTATTAGGAAATATGTGAATTGTATTTTGTAAAGTATCGCTGTAATGTGATTTTGTAAATGAAACTGCAAGATTTCTGAATATTTCATAAATCCGACCCATTATCCTGTTGAATGTTAACTTGTCTTGGCAGCCAAATTCGTATATAAATTCCAATGCCTGGTACATTATTCGCTACCTGTTTCACCATATTGAATCTGGACTGGGTACACTCTTTGGAAGCATCTCTACGAGATGTTTCCAATGAGTTTACACAGTCTATGTTCCTGGATGATAACACTTGGTTTTAGGGTATGCATTCTAAAGGCCTATTTTGTAGGCACTTGCCATAAAGACCTTGAACAGATAAGTTATATACTTTCTGTGAAGCTGATATTTAATATATTTTATATATATTATTGTTCCAGGTTCCGGACTATTTGATGCCATGGTTGCTGCTCATTATTAAACATATATTGCCTATATCTGAGTTGTATTCGTCATTTCGAAGGACCGATCTCACGACCGGTGACACATGTACCTAAATACACGCATTTTCCGACTACTGGTTACGCACGAGTGCTGTTATTCATGTTTATAAGGCGTGAGCAAGCGGGGGAACGGAACAGGATGTTTATTTCAGTTTACATACTGTGTTCTTGAAATAATCGACAAATCTATAGATTGAAGATAGATGTAAACAAGGCAAAAGTGTTAACTGATTATTTCAGAAAGCTATTTTAAGTATGGCAAGGATTAGGAAATGTTACAATTACAAACCGCATACACCGTGAGGTAGAGGCACAGATCCTAGACAGTCACAACACAATTCAAGTATTACAACCAGCTTTCACTCTCTCTCTTTAAAAATCTCATTATACAATCAACATGTATATCTTGAAATATCTGTTTCATGTTTTCAACATTGGAACACTTATTTCTTACCTGTGAGAAATCGCCACATTCAAAATAGGCTGTAGCCCAGACCAGCGTATCTCGTAAAAAAGTCATCGATGCTTACCCCGAAAGTAGCAAAGCTGATTTTTGCATAAAGAATATTTGAACATTCGGTAATACAAAACCACTGTATAGCAATTCGTTGCGAATTGCGAATTGCCGTATAAGTGACATTTGTATGGGAAGCGTTTTCCTTTAAAAATCGTAATAATGATTAAAGGCGTTCTTAAACATGATATCATAGCAAGCGGTATTGTAAATGGTATCTTTTCTGCCCCATATACACTATTGTATGTTATGAGGAGGGGGCATATTTTGATTTGCCTTATGTATGTTTAAAATCTAGCTTGAAAACACAAATTGTCTATCCTATTCAAAGTTTGTGTTTGTTGTTTCGATTTGTTAAGTAATCTTCATGACCAAAAGGAATATGACAATTATATTGTTAGTAGCCGAGAGGCAAATATGTTTGCAACGCTAAAAAAGTAAAAAGTGAAATAATACACTCTTTAGTTAATCCATGTGGCAAAAACAAACATAGGTACCCCATCAACAAAAAGAAACAAGAAACAGAGGAGTCCAACAGCGTGACAATCATACCACACAAGGCTACAAGAGCATAAGGAACTATATCCAAATGACTTGTATAGTATAATAAACATGGTTAAGAAACAATATAACTAGGATTTTCTAAAGCCCCTATCTCACTGGACTGCGACTGTTTTGCGACAGACATCGCGAGTGGGTCGCAAAGCAGTCTCGAAACAGTCGCCAGTGATTCGTAATTTCCTCGTGACGCCAAGTGGCGCAAAGTAGTCGCGAAAATTTTGAACATGTTCAAAAATTTTATGCGACAAAATTCCTCGCAAATTGGTCGCAAAGTCATCGCGGGTGTCTCGAAACCGTCGCGAACTTGTCGCCCACCCCTCGCAATTTAGTCGCAATCATTTTGAAACACAACATATTTGCGAGATAATTAAGACTAAATTGCGAATCAATTGCGACATAAATGAGACACTTCGCGACAACATTGCGAGTAAATTAAACTAAGCGATGTTCTGGCGAAGGTCGTGAGACAGTCGCACGAACGTCTCACTCGCGCGAGTATCTTCAATTACTCGCAATTATATCGCCAAAGGTTCGTTAAAAGAGTTCTTCCTATCTGAGATGATAGTTCCCTCTAGTACGAGATCTTGGTTAGGCATACTTAAGTATATATTTTTGACAAATTCCAGTTGTCAAGTATTCTTGCTATCTGAGAGGATAGTTTCATATAAGTATGGTGCATTGATTAGGCTAACTTACATGTATACTGTTTGGAGTAATTTCAGTTATTAAAAATGGTTCTGCATTCTGAGAGATTAATTTTGTTAAGTATGTTTTATAAGGCCTACTTAAATGTTTACTATTTCTATTGCAGTATAAAGGAATTATTATTGTGTCTTGGTAAGACTACAACAGCCTGCTTAGTCTCAGCAGCCCTTCAAAGAGTCGAATTTGGCATACAGAACCCTATAAACAAATTATCACTGCAGCGGAAAACTAAGACTCTGATTTGAATGCGCATCAGTGCAGTCTGATATGTGCCTTTGTTGTGCGCATAACTGTATCAAATAGATTTTCGCAGGAAGAGGCTCATCCGAAATTATTGCAATTTTGATCTGATTGGGCTCATCATGCCATACGTATGGGCAATTAGAGCATGTGCGTTCTCGACTGACTTTCTTAAGCTGCTTGATGGGCCATCATAACTGTGCAGTATAAACTAGTAACTTTTTTCTAACTCAATATTTGCTACCATTCAACAGTCCAACACACCCAGCAGCGTGACACCTTTCAACAATCTAGCTCTTTCCAGCCCTCTAGTTCCTTCCAACAGCGTAGTACTTCCCTAGTCTGAAGTTGCAATGCTTGCTAGAATATTTTTTTTCTTGGTTTATCATTTCTCGCAAAACCATCGTGCGACAGTCGCACGACCTTCGCACGACGTTCGTGAGGCGGTCGATAGTAATAAATGCTCGCAATTTCATCGGGCGAACATCGTGCGAGTGTCTCGCGAGTGTCGCGCGAATGGCGTGAAACATTCGCCAATGATTCGTGCGACAATCGTACGACATTCGTGCGACTGTCGCAAATATGTCTTATTCACCTATTCGGTGTGACCGCAATGTGATTATGGCTGCAATGTCGTATTTCTGTCGCCAAAACCTGTCTCAAATTAGTCTCGAAATAGTCGTAAATTGCTCGCATCCCAGTGAGATACTAGCTTAACGCGGTGATTATGCTGCAAATAAGCACTGAACAGACGTAAACAATGCACACAGCACGAATAAAGAAACTTACTCTACAAATCGCTGAAAAGAATGTGTGAGTTTTCAGGTTATAAACACAGCTAACTATACTCTTATAAATTGATTGAAATCTATTTTTACAAAAAAGAACTAATTCTTTCCAGTCCTCCATGAGTCATCACCGGGCGGTGATGGAAGATTTCATGAACAGAAAACAGAAATTAAATGTATTATATGCTCAGAACAAATTGAAGGATATTAAAATTCTTTTGACTATATAACAGTTGAGAAAGTAATTTCCATACAAGGCATTTTCGTGTCTGATAGAACTACTAATATGCAATTTAACAGAATGCAAAATAAAATTTACGGGTCATTGGTTACGATACAGTACCACACCAAATGTACCAACCCTCTTTACCCAAAGTTCACAAGCTGTCATTACTTATGTTCTTATTCTGACCAAAGACAAGTGTTCACACCCATTTATCAGTAATTGCACCTTATAACGTGACAACTTCTTCAACAAAAATGCACAGATATGGCATACCCCAGCCAATATGACAACAGATTGGAAGTAAAACACTAACACAAACTACAAAATTAGGTGCCATACCTTTGGCTGAGAGCCAGCAATGATTTTTGAGCCAGCCATTATGGAATACACACGATCAAAATGAGTTTCAATCAGTAGTCCAAAAATGACGTATACCTATACTTATATCATTTTTGAATGCTTGTGACTTTTCAGTATAGAGGGTTGCTCTATTTGGACATATACTGTACTTTAATCATTGAAGCGTGACTTAAATCAAACATTCATTTTGATTGCAGATATCAGGAACTATGAAATGCATGCATAATTAGTTTAGTTTTTATTGTATTATATGTTAGAGATGGAACTGAATCTAAATATCCTTCAATTGTTTTTCTAAGTATAGGTATACGTCATTTTTGGACTACTGATGTCGTAAGCTGCAACAATGAAAATTAGAAAGGTGGCAACTATCAGGAATCGATACAATCAAGTACTACACCTGACCTAGGTTATCACATGGGAAAGTGAGAAAAACACAATTAAACGTCACAAACAAGAGCCAAGAGGTCAGTCCTTCCCCAGCAGGTGACCATAGGGGAGCAATGAACAAACGCGAATACATGACAAACACAAGACATAAATAACACAAAGGATCGACAAAAGAAGTACCATCTTCGAAGGGTCAGTAGAAATATTTTACTGGAGGGCTTAAACCAGTTTCATGGCGCCAGTTTCAGCTGCATTATATATCCCTACCATAGTTCTTAATTGTGTTTTATCTATTTTTTTTTGTCTTTTTCTTTTTTCTTTTCTTTTTCTATTTTCTTTTTTGCTACATTTTCTTTCATTTTTAGGTGTGTTGTCCCTTTTTGACTATTTTATTCATTTTACGCTCTGTATTTGATTTTAATGGACTTGTTTCTATGTTTTTACATCTTTAAACAATTATGCCAAATTAAAGACCTCAAGTTTACAAAACTGCATACTCATAAAAGAAAATTTTAGAGCCTAATATGACTTTTTTTATATGTGAACAAGTAATATATGTACTTCTTACCATACTATAGACATCCAGGTATGCATACTATTTAAGTAAAATATGTATGAAGAGTAAATATTGTGCATCCAAATGCTGCTGTGGAAGTTCTGAAACTAACTTAACTGTTTATCCCTTGTTTTGATTTTTTTAAAAATAAAATTATGTTTTAATACACTTTGGTTTTGGAAATTCAATAAATCCATATATGGATATATCAGTATGTCGTTCAGGTATTGTCATAACAGTATGCATGTATGGAAAGTCTAGTTGCCATGGTGATTGTTTTATTATAGCATGTATGGCAAATTAGTCCATGTTGTCTTGTTGCTAGGCAACCGTCTATAATTACAAATAACATTTCTGACCAGTTTTTAAGAAGGGGATTTTAATGTTGTATCTAACAATCATCGTTGTTAATGTTTAAGTCTTTTCTTTCAGGTTTATAATATAGAAGGTGTTGAAAATAAGCATTCATTATTTATGTCTTTAGATTCGCTTTGAGGACTTTAATGTGTCACTTGACTGAAATGAAGCATACTACCATACACTTTTTACATTTCACACAATTGACATCACAAAATACATCCATAACCACAGTTGATACTAATTTCAAAAGAACGGAAATGTAAGAAAGAGGGCAAAGATCAGGAATCGATATAACCAAGTACCACACAATTCATAAATAAATTGACTAAAAACCTCTATATTAATAGAAATGTGATATTGTATATAATACCATTGGGTCAGTTTTACAATTTATTGTGATTGTTAAACATTATACTTCACTAAATACATTGGCATTCTACATTATAACATTTAATATATCCTTAAAAATTTAAGACTTCATGTATATAACATTCAATTGATGTATAGTGTGACAGAGCAGACAAAAGACCAACATGTAAGCCACCAACACTACCCTCCACGTATGGTGCCGTCCTATATCAACTTTATTTACATGTAGGCTACTATCGCATACTTAGAAAAAAGTAAGTAACCGTTTAGGATGTACTTAACATTGCGATATGTTTTTGCATATCTACCCTTCTGGTTCACCCAAACAAAGTATTCAATAAAGCAACTCTATTTTACAGCCTATGTGCTCATATTCAAGGCCATCTTAAAGTGTCCATTCTTACGTGACAATACATTGTGAAATAAGTGCACGGACGCCCCACTACATATGCTAGCATTCTTAACGTGGCCTGTTAGTAGGATAAAGCAGGATCCCTAAAAATACGTTTTCATACCTTAGTGCAACGGCAGCAATATTGGATATTAAATCTTACCCAAACAGGCAGCAATGTAATCTTTGGACAGTTTTAATGTGTTTGTGTGAAACTAATCAAATTGAGTCGTGGCAGATACAGATGGGAGAAAACGAAACATTACGTTTTATCTGGCTGCATATGGTACACACCATTGCATGCTTAATGCTAAAGCAACAATTCTTTAAAATTGAAACTAATACTCAAAACTATTAAAACAAACACATTGTTATTCCTGAAAGGCAGTTTGATTTCAATTTGATAACGCGTTGCTTAGATATTAGCGTTTGTATTGAACGTATGCATACATATGACGCACATGGGCTACCATTCTTTATTAGCTCTAGTGGCTTTATACAATTCCGAGAAGCTTGCTATACAGTGGTTTCGTATGCACCTTTTATACTTCTTCAAATTTATGCTATCAAAATCCTTGCTACTTTCCACGTAACCATTTCTGAATTTTACACCCTGGCCCCCAGCCTAAAAAGGAAGTGACTGAAAATAGATGAACTATCAGGAATATGTTGTATATTGCAATGGTTGTCCTGATATAACAGCACAACCAACCTTGGAGGCTTCTTTAAAATTTTGACCCATTTGTAAAAATGTGTTGATAATCCTTATAACGAGATTGTAGCTTTCTAAAATCATTTATTTCAGATTTTTTCACAGAGTGTAAGTAAAAAATTATTTGAGGTTGTTCAAACACCAAGCTGGAATGTTTGGTGTTAAATGCTTTTCATTGTTTTGAGGCATCATATTGGCAGATTCTAAGAGCCGTGTAATTTTGGTGCCTAATGAGTTAATAGATTCATGTTTCTTTTCATATATATCTACATATCTTGGTGGGAATGAAACTTAATGAGCTGGATTTGATATGTTAGCAGCAGGTCTTATTATAGCATATTGCATAGTGAGTTTCTCTGTGTGTGTATATAATGATGGTTCATCTGCTTCCACCGAGAGACTAGCAACAGGAGACGTTCTAAAAGCCCCTAAAGCTAATCTAAGTTCTTGATTATGTATAGTATCAAGCACTTGTAGATATGAGTTTCTTGCAGAGCCATATATAAATGCAGCCTTAGTCTAATTGCGACCTGATCAAGCTTGAGAAGACTCAGTGCAATTCGGTCTGCACCCCAAGAAATAGGGGAAAAACACTATTAAAAGGTTTAATGCTTTTAAACATTTAGCTGTGAGATATTTAATATGGGGTATCAAATTGATCTTTCTATCGAAAAGAATACCAAGGAATTTTAATTCTCCAAAATCTTGAATAGGTGCGAATAGACACCAAGAACCACACCACAAAATAAAGACCAACACAAAAAGACACACACAATGGGAGCAACAATAAACAATTCAAAAAAAATACGTTGAAGTACTTTTTCGTAGAATGTAAAGATTAGTTTAGCAAGTGAGCCGCGCAGCGCAGACGGTAACGTGTCTGGCTACAGATGCGAAGCTGACTGCAGATCAAGGGGTCACGAGTTCCTGTCCGGCCCGGCCCCATACTTTCGTGGAGTTTGATCATGAAATAACTTATACAGTCAGTCTCCTACCTTCCGCTGAATCATTCAAGAAGGGTTGTTGTCAGTTACAAGCGAAAGTATGTGCACGAATTACTGGTTGACCGCTTGTTCTAGCTTGTCCATGAAAAAAGTGTGGTTAGGTGAACTGACTGTCCCGCCATGACCATAGCTGTTAACTTGGGACGTAAAGCAACAAAACAAAAAGTGTGACCATGATGGTCTTATAGAGAACGGAAATGGACACATCCACACATTGGCATCAGCTGTTAATTAGTTCGCCATCCTCCTAATACGGTGAAACCGGCTTCAGCCCTCTAGTAAACTATTTAACTGACCTTCCAAGGCAGTACTTCTTTACATTTGTGGATCATTTGTGTTATTTGTGTCTTGTGTTTCCCATGCTTTCGCGTCTGTTCATTGCTGCCTTGTGGTACCTGCTGGGAAAGGGCTGACCTCTTGGTTCTTGTTGGTGATGTTTATTTTATTTTTGTTACTTTCCCATGTTGTATCCTGGGTCAGGTGAGGTACTTGATTACATATTGTTTCCTGGTCGTTGCCGTCTTTCTTACTTAGCTAGACATGAAAATTGAGCGCAAAATTGTAAATATTTCCTTACCTATCAGTTTTAACATATGTTGTGGGTGCTAAAAAGAACCGTCTCATTGAGACGGTTCTTTTGAGTACCCACAACATATGTTTTGGTTGAGAAATAAGAACATTATTTTTATTTGTTACGCACTCTTAACCAAAAGGCCTGTCAGACCTAATAACAAGTTTGTTTTTCTGTGCAAAGCGATATCATCACATTGTGTGTCTTTAAAATCAATTTCCACAGCCAGGTTTATTGTCACCCTGCATGCAGAAATCATGTTTCATCAACACAAAAACATGTGGACATGTAGGAAACTATGTATGCAATTAACAAACAAATTACTAAACCTACATTCAGTTACATACAAAACAGTTCACCCATCCTAGAGGGCTTATCAATTCCTGGAATCGAGGTTGAATATCCTCAACAGTCCTTGAGCGCAATCATTCCCATTGTAAAAAAGTAAATAAATCGCGTATTGTATCTGTTTGAAAGCATGCTTCCTGGAAATTGTTCTTAAAGAACTATTGTACTCCTAAATAACACGAAATATGATGTAGGGAAATAGATATATGTCTGCTATTGTCGCCTGCTTCTAACCTTTGCAAGGAGTTTGGATCCAGATCAGGCCGGACAAAACGTAGTGAGTCAGCGTGGTATGGCAAAGAAGAATTAGTAATTCAAGAGTTATTAGGTAAAATTTGATCAATGTTGAATAAATGTTTTGTGTGTGAGTAAATTGACATTATCTGCATTAACTGCTGCTTCCCAGTCTACAGGTGGTCAGTAATGTAAATACAGGTAACCAATACCCCCCACTCACACACACACACACAGTACCCCCCCCCCCCACACACACACACATTTCCATTGTGTAGAAATACACTGTCTGAAAAAATCGCGATTTTATGTCGGGTTGCCTACCAATTAGGTAAGCAGAAACAATAAGCATACTCTATGTTGAAATGGCCTTTGAATCAACGGCGAGTTTGGCATACTACTATAATACATTCACAAAATATGATGACTACTCACTACATACATACAGAATTAATGTAATAAAGCATAGTACATATTGATTAAAAAGCTAAGCGATTTTATATTTAATCATTTTAAAAACGCAAAGAGTAGACTCTCAAGGATATCGCGTGCACTGCTCGCCACTTTTGTTGCCACTTTCGGTTGAGCCTTCGGGAGTTCCCGTCATATAATAAACACACAAATCATAAACCCTCCCGGCCCCGTACTGGTTTCTACCCATGGAAAAGCCACAAAAAGTTTGGTTGCATAAGTATGATTGTTTATTGGATGTGTGGTTTGACGTCCCAGTCAACAGCTATAAATGGTCATGTCAGTCAACCTAACCATACTTTTCATGGTCAAGCTTATTAGTCCAACCAGTACCCCAAGCAAATACTTTCGCTTGTAACTGACAACAGCACGTCTTTATTTAGTGGAAGGAGGAGAATGACCGTAGAAAATGTTTGATGATCAATCTCCACGCAATTAAAGGGCATGTTGAATCACTCGGCAGAGCCTTGATATTTAACAAGACTTCTCGAAACCGTGCCTGGTAAACTAAATATCAAAGACACTGATCTAGTATTCTCTATTTATCTTGCTGATTGGAAAGAAAAAAAATCAGATTTAGACATGTGTAAACCAATTAAGGATGGCTTGAAACATGGAAATGGAAGCACCAATTACATAAGTCTTGCGCATGGGCAAACCTCCCGTGAGGATAAAATAATCACAAAACTAATCAAGACCTAGTAAAAAAAAATTAAAACGATAATGATCGCTTCGGGCAAAATCTCTCATGGGGTTACAACAATCAGAAACTTTGTTTCAAGATTTATTGCCTCTAGTCTCATCCTGATCATAGATTTGTAATACATATACAAGGGAAATAAATAAGAATTACAGATGCATATAGATAGAAAACAACAACAAAAACACATTCTAATGCACTTACAAATGTAACGCGACGACTGATTGGATAACGTCATAAATTTGCGACAGTATACCCTGCGATATACTGTCGCAAACTCGACGTCATTACGTAACGTCCCTTTTCATTGGTTGACAAGTGGTTATATGCAGATGGCAGCTGCTGAACGTTGGCCTGCAATTTCACTGTCTTTTTGAAGGAATAATGTTACTAGAGTATTAGAATGGGGATAACCAAATTCAAACTTTTCATTTGGGAAGGTATATCGGCGGATATACGTTCGGAAATCACGTTTTACGCCTCCGCCGTGTCACCGTAAAACTAAATTTCCGACCGTATATCTGACGACCTCACCAAATGAAATTTTTGAATACCATTCTAATGATGCCTGGACTACTGTATTACATAGATAGACATTCAACTGAGACCGAGCAGTTTCAGATAGTTTCGATTCCAATATCATATTAGTGTAGGGGCCAAACTAAGATATATGGGCTATTTTGCGAGTTTGTTGCACCCCCCAGGAAGAAAATTTTGATTACTATTTTCAGTCAGGGACATGTCTAAGGGCCTTAGAAACCCATGTTTTACTAAGTTTTATGTGGTCAATTTTCTGTAAATGGCCTGTAATCAATGTTACCCCACAAACATTGAAAATAGCAGTACACAAAATACAAGACTAAAAATATATTTTATAATGGTATCAATGAATTTATTTGAGGTTTAAATGTTTGATCTAGTCGTAAACATTAATTACAGACATCTGTGAGATGTTTAACCGCTCATCAGTGTTACGTATGTTACATTTTATACTATATTGCAGAGAATTACTTTATAGATTGCATATAAGAATGAACCATGCTCCCCAGCCACGGGAAGAGAAACTTGGTTACTATTTTCAGTCTGGGACATGTCTTGAGGCTATAGAAACCCATAATGTAGTAAGTTTTCTCCGGTAAGTTTTATGTAAGTGAACTGTAATCAATGTTACCCTAATTTTGAAAATAGCAGTACACAAAATACAAGACTAATAGGATAGTTTACAATAGTATTAATGTAATGATTTGAGTTTTTCATGTTTTAGATAGACATAAACATCACTTGCAGACATCTGTAATATGTATTTCTGCTCGTCAGAGTTACTTACGTTACATTGTTTTACGAAATTGCAAAAAATAACTGTATAGATTGCATATTATAATAAACCATGTTCCCAACCTTAAATGTGCGATAGAGATCCCTATTCTAATGATGAATTTTCATTTTTCCATATTTGAATCTATTTATAATTTGTAACTGGAGATAATTTATAGTAAAACAAATTTGAAAATATGCTGTTAAGCATATCATTACTACTGGCATACAGATTTTCTATTTCAACCATATACATTGCATTGGAATTGACAGTGTCTTCTTTCATCTCTGTCACAAAAATGAAATAAAAGCTATAGAAACAAGTTTTACTACCATAGACATTTAGTTTCTGTCAATATATATATAAGGTAACGTATGTAACAACAATGGTGTTTTGCATAAATTGATACACTTAAAAATGTGGGGAGTAGCCTCATATTTTACCTAGGCCTGACGACATGCAGAGTCGATTCTCCACATATTTTAATAACTTCAATAATAGACAAATTATTTAAAATATACACTAATCTAAGAGAGTTTTGCAATTTTGTTTGATCCTGTTACTTTAATACATGTATGGTAATTTGCAGAATTTTTTTTCAATGGTTCATAGCAATAAACATGATACTCACTTATGATTATGATTCAAATATTGGACTGAATATACTGTACCTCAATAAATAAATTTCAAAAGAAAAGCAATCTTTCCTGCATCTTGTGGCAAGGCATGAGGATAGTGTGGGTGTCTTCCAGAGCAGGGGCTTTCTGTCGACTTTACACAGAAGGCACATCTTAAAACTAGTAAAGCTCCGACTGAACTTTCTTTGAATGGGTAACAAATTGGTCAAATTTGATGATTCACTGTTTTACAAGAATTTAACCTTTTACAATATATGCATATATTTGTCAAATCCCTAAACATATGTTAACATGAAATAGCTTTGTAATCAATGTTAAAAGCATATCACTTGCTTGGTAACATTAATTACAAAGCTATTTCATGTTAACAATTATTGCAAATGTTTTGTTTGTTAGTGAAGCTTTATCTAAAGTAGAATTTGAGGAGTTATTCTAAAGCTTTAATCATAAATAAGACTCACTGTAATTTAACAACATAGCTTGAATATCTGAAACTCAAAGATTAAAGTGTCCAATGACTGTCTGTTGAAAAGTAGTGCCACGACTCACTCGCAGCTGTTAACTTTCTTACATTATTCACAGGGAAGTTCTTTTTTATTTCTTTTTTGCACCTTTGGGTCATGTTGAGCTATTTGTAACACTGATACATGTTTATGCATGAGGAGTAAGAGACTTATGATCAGTTTGTTGGTTTTCAAAGATTTACTTAATTAGCCTTATAGTATGCAAAACCATCAACAATTGTGAGCAATACTGCAAACAACAGCTCGTAAACATAATTAAGTCATGAACTGACTCATTCTTGCACCCATATCCTTGTATATATTTAGTAATACTAACATTGTTTGAGGGCTGCTTTAAAAAAGTATTTCAGTTTTATTTTAAGTGTAATGCCATATTAAAATTACAAAATATGAGTATGTTACAAATTGCAAGTACAAGCTAATCTCGTATAATGCACTGGTCTATACATGTAGTAGATAATTTTAATGTAAAGACCAACAGTATATGCAATGAATCACTGTTTCAGCAAACTAATATGGTTAAAACATAGATGCATTTTTATATGTAAGGACAGGCGAGTTTCCCACCTTAGGGATTTTTTCTACATCAAGCAAATCATATATTAAACCACTTGATTATGTTTGTAAACTTGTATTAGCTGAACAATTTGTGATGTAATTTCTCCTAACATTAGACATGACCTCAGATAATCTGGTGATAGACTGGATGTACACTCAAGCTTTTAGCTGCTGCAAAATTGTGAATGGCAGATTTGTGCATGCATGTGTATATATCATCGAATAACCTTGTTAAAAGCCTTAGTCACCAAAGGGCCAACCAAGACACACTTACCTAATAGGGTAGTTTTCAATAGTACATATTGAACTTGTTTTAGCTTTACTTGTTTGAGCCAGACATAAACATCAATTGCAGGCATCTGTGAGATATGTTTCTGCTCGTCAGCGATACTAATGTTACGTTGTATACTAAATTGAAAATAATGACTTTGTAGATTGCATTTTATAACAAAAGATGTTCCTCAACCTTAAATTTATAATGTATATGTCTATTCTAATGGTAGATTTCCATTTTTACATATTTGAAGCTGTTAATAACTTGTAACGGTAGTGTAATTAATTTATTAATATGCTTATGAGCATGTTATTTGTACTGGCTTAAAAATTTCTATTCTCATTTATTAGGTAACGTAGTTTACAGGCCCATTATGAAACTTCGACAATAGGAAACGTAGTAAAACAGACCACAGGAAACGTAGTAAAACAGACAATCCAATATTTGAATTATAGAGTAGATATTATATATATTATCATGTGCCATTGCTTGAAACCTGTAAACTGTCGTGTAAAATAACCAATCAAAATTAAAAACTCTCTTATTTATTTAGAACAATTTGTCCATAATTAAAATATATTTAAATGATATGTGGAGAGAAGACTCAAATATATTCTAAGCTTGGCTTGTTGTCAGGCCCAGGTAAAATTTGAGTCTAATTTCCATACTTTTTAAATTAGTATTTTTATCCATTTATTATAGGGACAATATTATTACCTGCGTTATCTGATATATATCAACCGCATCAAACTATCCATTGTAGTTGAATTTGTTTATGATTATTATTTCGTTTCATTGTGAAAGTGGTGAAGAGGACTTTGTATATTCCTATGCAATGTAAATTGTCAAATAGAAAATCTTAACGCCAATATTAGAAGTGACATGGTCATAAGCATACTTAAATATTTATTTTTCAACCTCTATTGCCAGTTACAAGTTGTAAATAGCCTAAAATAAGTAAAAATTGAAATTCATCATAAGAATATAGAACTTAAATACACATTTAAGATTTGAGGAAATGGTTTATTCTAATATGCACTCTATAAAGTCATTATCTGCAATATCGTAAAAAATGTAGCATAAGTAACTCTGACAAGCAGAAATACATCTCTCACATGTATGCAATTGATGCTCACATGTATGTAATTGATGTTTATGACTAGCTCAAACATGTAAATTTCAAATGATTTCATTTATACATTTGAAAATATCATATATTAGTCTTGTATTTTGTGTACTGCTATTTTCAATGGTAGTAGGGTAACATCAATTACAGGCCATTTACAGAAAAAAAATGACAAAAAAAAACATAGTAAAACATGGGTTTCAAATACCCCTAGACATGCACCAGACTGAAAACAGTAACCAAGTTTCTCTTCCTGTGGGGAATATGGTTCATTCTTATATGCAATCTATAATGTCATTATCTGCAATTTCGTATAAAACGTAACATACGTTACGCTGACGAGCTGCAATGCATCTCACAGATGTCTGCAATTGATGTTTATGACTGTGTTAAACATTTAAATCTCTAATAAATTAATTGATACTTGTATAAAATATATTATTAGTCTTGTAAATTGTGTGTTGCTGTTTTCAATGTTTGTGTGGTAACGGTGATTACAGGCCATTTACAGATAATAGACCACAGAAAAATTAGTAAAACATAGGTTTCTGAGGCCTCCAGACATGTCCCTGACTGAAAATAGTACCAAACTTTTTCTTCCTGGGGGGGGGGGGGTGCAACAGAACTCAAATTTTGAGATTTGGCCCCTAGACCATATAATGTGAAAACGAATATACAGTATAACAAGCAATGTCAGAGAACCGTGACGAATGCCCCCCCCTAGGAATAGGTCTAGCATAAGACACATTTGAGGAAAGTTAGCTGTGCTCCAGACACGAGAAACCTAGAAATGAGGCCAGAAGTCAATGTCAAGGTTAAAGTGACCAAAAATGGTATGTACCACTCCACCATCCCAAGAGGATTCCACACACCAAATTTGGGATTCCTACCTCAAATAATATAAGAGATATGTTCTGACCATGATTATTCTAAAAACTAGGTCAGAGGTCAAGTTTAAGGTCACAGTGATCGGAAAATGGTACACGACACTCCATCATCCCAAGATGCATTAACACACTAAATTTGGGATTCCCATCTCAAATATTATGAGATCTGTTCCGTACACGATTATTCTAAAAACTAGGTCAGGGGTCAAGGTCACAATGACCAGAAAATGGTATGTGCCACTCAGTCATCCCAATATGCATCCACATACCTAATTTGGGAGTCCTACCTCAAATGATATAAGAGATATGCTCCAGACACGATAATTCTAAATACTAGGTCAGAGGTCAAGGTCACCGTGACCCGTAAATGTTACAAGACACACCACCATCCCAAGATGCATCCACACACCAAATGTGGGATTCATATCTCAAATAATATAAGAGATATGCTGCTGACACAATAATTCTTAAAACTGGGTCAGATGACAAGGTCACAGTGACCTTATAATCCCAAGATGCATTTACACGGGAAATATGGAATTCCTACCCCAAAGAATATAAGAGATATGCCCCGGACACAATAATTTTTAAGACTAGGTCAGAGGTCAAGGACACAGTGACCCAAAACTGGTATATGACACTCCGCCATCCCAAGACGCATTTACACACCGAATTGGGAATTCCTACCTCAAACAATAAACAGATATGCACCAGACCCAATGCAGTTTCTAGAAACTAGTTCAGAGGTCAAGGTCACAGTGACCCAATGATGGTACACGAGACTGTCATCCCAAGATGCATCTACACACCAACTTTGGGATTCCTACCTCAAATAATATTAGAGATATGTTCCGAACGGACGGACAGTGGGATTACTTTATGCCTCCCAAAGTTCCTTTGGGGGCATAAAAATAGTAAAGAGAGGCGATGGCCAATTCCCGACCTAAAGTTAACCTACAACAGCCAGACTCTGACAACAGTCCCCAGATAATGCCTTGCAGTGAAAAGTGGATAGCCGTTTTGGTGACCATCATGATTATCGTTTACCGGACAAAATACATATTCAAACATGGATGAGTGATTGAAGACAGTAATCCATATGTAAAATTTGGAAGAAATAGGGTAATAAATGACAAAGTTAGAGTTTCCCCAAATATGAAATTAGGAAGATATCGGATGAATATTGACTTAGTTGGGGTGTCCACAAGTGCAAACTGACAGTTTGCAGCCATATTTGTCGCCCACCTTGTTTATCATTTATCGGAGAACCCCGTAACAAGCTTGGGCGAGAGTTTGATAGAAGTAACTCATATATTAAGTTTGAAGTTTTAAATGACTAGGTTAGAGTGTCCACAAGTGCAAACATAAAAGTGGCGGCCATTTCAGCTGCCATTCTGATTATCGTTCAAAGGACATAACCCCATTCAAACGTGTGCGAGAGTTTGATGAAAGTAATTCATATATTAAATTTGGAAGAAATTGGGTAATAAATGTAAGATTGGGTGTTTACAAGTGCAAACTGACAGGCGTCAGCCATTGTGTTGGCCATCTTCGTTATCGTTTGTGGACTATCCCCATTTTCAAACTCGAGCTAGATAAATGAATAACTAAGAGTGCCCACAAAAGGGGATGGACATACGTTCTCACAAAAAGATTCTTGTTCAGTATTTTCTATATATTAGAAAAAGTAGCCATTTGATCAAAATCGGACATAAAATAGGAAAGTTATAGCAACTCAAAAATCTAAAATCTGAGTTTTAACAAGCCATAGGAGGTGTCCACTTTGAAAATCAGATTAACTTCGAGCCCTTTGAAAGTCCAATAATGTTCACAACTCGGTTGCAAACTATACAGCTTTTATTTTCAACAGAAAAAATCAATTAAAATGCAAACTTAGTTAAAATGAGAAGTAGGCAATTAGTCATTCTATATATGCATATTTAATTAGGGCTGTGTGACGTCACACTCCATAAATGGCTGCCTTCCATGGTTTTTTAATTTCAACCATATAAAAATCTGTAACTCTCATACCCATCAATTACAACTTGATACATTTGAGAAAACCCCTGCGTAATCGTGTTAACCTCCTAACTCCGAAGGCAATCATATGCTAACTTTAAATGTCCATTGATAATAAGCAGTTATATACTGACAACCAAGTACATGTTCATATAATGTTTTATGAGGTGCTTAGTGTCCAGTACAATTTGCAACAGTGAAGCAGCAAATGTGGAACAAGAGGACTCTGGCTCGTACACCTGGGGTTTGTTTACAGTTTCTGATACAATAAAACCTTAAGCGGTCACTCAAAAGAAGACCAAAAATTTGTTTTCAATACCGATTATCGCTTATGCAGGTCAAACATATTGCAAAATGCTCCAAGCAGGAGCATTCTGCAATACTTTTGACCTGCATTAGGCAATAATCGATCTTTAAGACCTTTGTTTTGTCTAATTTTGAGTGACCACTTGAGACAGGTTTAACTGTATGGACCAAGATGGCCAAGGGGCCCTGGCTTGAACACCTGGGTTTTAATTACAGTTTCTGATATAATTATGTATTTATGGGAAATTGGCCACGCCCCCTGGCGACACATTTTTCAACAGATCAAATACTTTTTATGTTGAAGATCGCCGATTTACCATTTCTGTCAAAGTTTTGTGAATTCTGACCATTGATCCAATGGTTTCATATGAGAAGATTTTTAACGTTTCTTATAAGGGTATATAAGGGTAAATAAGAGAATCTTGCCAGGCCCTTTAGTGGCCACGTTCGTCAATTCGGAGCCATGCATCATGTAAAGCCCAATGTTTTCTTTCCAAAAGGCGGCGAAAACAATCGTAACTGAAAGTCTTGTCAATACATTTACTACTTTTTCATTTCATATTGCACTCCACTCTACTCGTATGTAAAGTCATGTTCATATTTCCGTCTGCAAGCTCATCAGACAAGAAGTAATTGACATTTACTTTTTTCTAAAAGGAACTTTCTATCTCAAACGAAATTGGCTCGGACATACTTTATAAAGGAATCCTTTCAACTGAATGATCAAGTTAAAAATGACAGAAAGATCGAAATGAACCAGCAACTACGCATGAAAATGTTATTGTTGCATACACACAAACGCGAGTGGCGAAGACTCATATGCGCATCCCAACCGTCTTGTTATAGCCTTGAATCTTCGTTATCTAAACACATAACAATTGCCTATTCTAAGTATGTAGTTGTGATGGATTGACGTAGCTCCCATCACGCAGTATACGAACGTGCGTAATAAAACAAGTAAAACTCAAGGGAGCTCGCCTTATGTGGTAAAAGTGATTTTCAATGTCTTAAGGAACTGCTCTTGAAAGAAAGAATTCGCTCCCTTTGGGAGCAAATTCTTTCCTTGAAGGGAAGTTCCTATTTTGAAAAGGGACATAACTGTAGAGAATCATTGCTTGATACAGTAATCTCCCTTTGATGCATGTAACGTTTACATCGTTCTGACTACGCTATTGTGATTGTGGTACATGTATTTCCTTGTCATACTCTCTTACTTTAAGACCAACTAAATATTCACCGTCATCGGATGCATGCACGTTTGCAGAGTGAATGTGATAACTGCTCTTTTCATATTGGCTTACTTAACGCAGGCTCTCTGATAGTAGTGCGTAATAAAAACATATTTTTCTAACGCAGACCTTTAGTAGTGCGTTATCAAATTATTTATGTTGTAGGTAATCAAATCAATGAGACGGTTCGTTTGAGGCTCAAAACTTATGTTTAAATTGATGGGCGAGAAAACATTTTGAATTTTACGCACACATTGTTTTATGAACTGTACCAAGGCCAACGCTGTATTTTGGCACTGCAAAGCTTCTACATTTAACACCAAGCACGACTTCAGCAGAAAACTAATTTAAAGGAATTTTGATTTTCCGTGAGTGGATGTGGATAAGGCTATCCACGTCTCAGAAGCACCAATATTGGAAAATATTCCCTACTATTGTCGTCTGCTGATAACTTTTGGAAACGGTTTGGACCCAGATCAGGCCCAACAAAACGTCGGGCCTGATCTCAATCCAAACTGTTTAACCCTCTGATGGCATTCCGGAAAGAATTGTTCGAAAAAGTTGATCTTGAAAAAAATCGGCAGACGACAAACACATGCAAAGTTACCCATAAGGCAAAGGGTTAAGTGGGAAACAATACAAATCAAACAGCGAAAGAAGATCTTGTGAAACTATTCCCGTAGTGAATTTGTCTCACTATTATATGGAATGTGTCGCTAGAAAACATTATTTTGTTGCATACGAAGAACAAAGGCGCAGATCAGCTTGCGCATCCGCCCAATCTGATCAGTGGCTTTGTATTAGCTTGCTGGGAGTATAGAAGTCAAACTTTTCAATGCAAAATATCAAAATCCTAACTAATCGGTGTCGCTGAGCAGGCTGGATAAAGCATCACTTGACCGAAACCCCAATGACCGGTTTTCTCGCGTCGAGCCCTAATTACATGTATTTGTCTATTTTTTTCAGTATAAAATTGCAAACAACAGACTCTAAAACCGTCGGTGTAGATTTACTGTCCATATGTTATTCACTCTTTGTCTACTAGTGTCGTCTGCTGATTACCCAGGCTAACAGTTTGGACCCAGCACAGGCCCGACGTTTTGTCGGGCCTGTTCTGGATCCGAACTGTATGACACTCTGATGGTGTTCCTGAAAGAAATTTTTAGAAAAAGTTGATTTTGAAAAAAGTCAGCAGTCGACACACAGCATGCAAAATTACCCAGCATGCAAAGAGTTAAGATATTTCTTCCTGCAAAAAGGACTCACAGAAAGGTGAAGCTATAACATTCGGATAGTCTTTTATAGAAAAAAGTATTAATACTACTTCAACTTTTCCAACAGTATGTACACGTTCTCTTATATCATGAGCTCACCTGGGCCCGGAATTACAATGCCTTCTTAAAGTTAAGGAAGACTTTAGTTAAGTATTGATATTTCAACATGCTATATCAGATGCAAAATAAATTGCCTGGATTGATGCAGTACTTGTGGTCAAAGATATCAGTGTGATCTACAGATAAAATTTAACTATTTTGATTTTAATCAGTTTGAAATGTTATTTTTCTCATCCTGAAAAATCAATTCTTAACCTAAGTCTTCCTTAACTTTAAGAGGTATTGTTATTCCGAGCCCTGGTCCAATACTATACCAATGGCAATGTACAGCGTCAATCTCCGTCAACAATTTGAACTCTTTGCATGCTGGGTAATTTTGCATGCTTTTGTTGTCTGCTGATTTTTTTTTCAAAATTCACTTTAAAACTGTGGCGTATGATCTGGTTCTGCATCGTTTGTCAATGTCCCATAGAAAGGACGCTAGACTTAAATGGGTTAATAAGTGTTAAACTAATTTAAGTTCATCCTAGGCTTATTATTTAAACATATTTTGTATGGGTCACATCCCCAATAATAGACATTGGCCATTCTGCTCTGAAGAAGAGAAGGTTTAAGGAGTTATTACCAAACATTGACATGGCAGCCATTTTGGTCATGTGATCAGGGCCATAGTATCAGATCTCATCCAATGGATGCTTCATATGAAATCTGAGTTTGAACAAGTAGTTTCTGAGAAACAATTTGCAGTTTCAGTTACTTAGAGTTCTATGGCATACCTTGACCGTTGTGTACTTATTTATAACCATTCGATCAGTAAATTTAATAAACATATTAAGTAAAATTAATTTGGCTTCAATAGTTATCGAAAAATCAACACTTGGCCTGGTTTCACTTAGTTAATGAGAGTTACTGAGAAGTATGCACATAGTCCTGAACCAATTTACCCTCAACATTTGATTCGGAGGGACATAAGATAGAGGAAATTCTAGGTGCAACAGGAACATAGAATGTAGATGGAGACGCTTAATTACCTAGCATAAATCCTAACCTGTTGGAATATTTTCAATGGCTGAAAGGCATTAAAAAGTTTCCCCCATATAGATGTATAAAATGCATTAGAAATCCAACTTGAATTTGCTGTAAAGTAGGTCGCAGTCAACCTAGAATTATCATTCGAGTAAACTTGGTATGGCTCACATCCCCAGCGCTACGTACTGAGACCCAGGTTCATTACCTTTCGGTCCTAGAGAAAGGGGAAGTTTCGCCCTATATGGAATTTACATAGGATTCTGCCCACGCACAGAATTTTATAAAATTTTGTAGAAAGATTGTCTATTACACGTGTGTTCTATTTGTGAGATATTTACCAATTCATCTATTTCAGTTGTTAAATTTAAATAATTTTAAAATTTTAAAAATGGACACCCTAATTAAGAGTGGCCTTGGCGACAAGATTTTTGATTTTTCAACCTAATTTATTCTCAACATGATGCCTAGTAATTTGTAATTATGTATGTACCATACATATATTTCAATGTATAAAATAAACAAGTCCACATCAAATTTTGTTTGAAGGTACCCCTAAATTTTACATTTTGAAAATGTTTTCAACAAATTAAAATGTCATTTTTGCCTAGTTGCTGTTCTTGTCAACCTATGAAATTTTTTATCAAATATGTCAACACATGTGTTTGTTATAATCATGCTTAAATGGAGTTTTCTGAATTTCAATTTTAATGGTCAAAGTTTTGCAGAATGTAAAAATCAAGATTTTATGTAAACTTCCAGCAGTATGCTCAATTTACATAGAGTTCTGTTCTGCACAGGCATAGGTCTTGATGATATTATGCAAATTGACTATTTGGCTTATGAGTATTTTGTTTTCTGTCGCTTTTCATTGGTTGGTAACAAGATTTGGTATTGTGTAGTATGTGATTATTGGGGTAACCCCCCCCCCCCCCCAACTCAGCCCAATTTACATCTATCAGAAATCAGAATTTCTAGAATTGATTATTATTAGAATAATCCGTGAGTTCAAGATTATGTGTGTGGTACATACATTACCATATCTATCACATATAATGGTTAAAATAATGTTTCTTTTGGAATATTTACTCAAATTTAGCTGTACAAATTATATCAACAATGTCTAGGTTGTAATTATGGTGTGTTACAGTCAACCTTTCCCATCTATATATAATTTGACTATATGTGTAAGGATAATATTCACAAGATTTGAAGCCCGGAAATATATTTTGTTTGAATGGTGAGTCCGACTTTTGTTAAATGAATGAATATTATTGAATTCATTATAAATATGTATGCTCAGTTTTACAGAATTGTTTAATATGTCTGCATTATGATTACGAGGTCATTTGAGAATCAAATTCGTGATCCTATAACCACGATGGAAATAACAGCACAAAGACTGTTTCACCTCGTCTAATGCCAGATGTTCAGTATATATACATTTAAAACTTCGCTAAGTGTTTCTTAATATTTGGAAATCCATTTATAATCTTAAAAAGCATCGTTTTTATTTTTCATCAACTCGATTTCTATTTATTATAGCAGTTTTAAAGTTTTTGTTGGAATATTAATGATTTTAAATGGGGTTTGTGATAAGAATTTTGGAATACTCTTTTGAAATGTTTTGGCGGATAGAATTTTATGCAGGAGAAATAACCACAATCAATTACAATTAAGATACAATGCTATTCAAATACACATTGAGTAACTAATGGTCTGTAAAATAAGGATAATATTTAAATCATGTGGGAAACAGATCATTCAATAATAGAAATAAACTATAGAGTTTTAAAACTTAAGAATCAGTTTCACATAGTCTCTGTGTGACACTAAATGGATAGTTCTGCAGCTCTCATGCCTCCTAGCACTGGCTTAATGATCTTCTACTTTCTGCTGAAACTAAATATTCCAGAAGGACCAGAATATGAAAATACAACACTCTATCAATGTACAGGGGAAGTTTAACGCAATACAAAGACAGCTGGTGTGAAATCCAAGTTCGCTGGAAAAAAGAACCTACCAAAATAGTGAGAACGTACACAATTTCTTACACACTTGGCCTGGTTTCACTTAGTTTATGAGAGTTACTGAGAAGTATGCACAGTCCTGAACCAATTTACCCTCAATATTTGATTCATTCGGAGGGACATGAGATAGAGGAAATTCTAGGTGCAACAGGAACATAGAATGTAGATGGAGACGCTAAGTTACCTAGCATAAATCCTAACCTGTTGGAATATTTTCAACGGCTGAAAGCATTAAGAGCATAAACACCTGTTGGCTTCAGTTGAAAAAATAATTTGGAAACCAGTGGAAGACCAATTCACAAATGATACCTCCAGGACATCCACCTGTACACCCAAGTTCTAGACCCAGTGCTACTTATCAAGTGCTGCTTACAAAATGCCAGTTTTATGCTATTGGACTAGCTTAAACTTCTGACACCAAAAATATCTTGGACCTAATTTGGATGCAGATACTAAATAGTGGTAGTCAATGCATTTTTAGAATAATACTGGTGGAAAAACTGTGGTTTGTAAGACCTAACTGGAATACTTTATTTGAAATCACTTATAAATCTAAACTGACTTGACTCATTTCATGCAAATTATAACACTGTTACCGTTGTCCAAATTTTATAAAGATTCAAATACATAAAGAAGATGTATTTGACCTTTTCTGAAAATAGTATGGGTTGACAAAAATTGGAACATGGTAAATATTAGGACAGGATCCCCTATAGATACTAACCTAAGTGTTCAAGTTGGGGAGAATTCAAATTTTGATGGGTCAGAAAAAAACTATCTAGATGTATTCATACACATTAATGGTAGTAAGGTATACCCTTGGGAGTCTTCTTTCATATTCCAGTCAAAGAATGTAGCAGTCAATAATGTTAATGATTTGAGACTGATATTAAATAGGCCATATATTAGTTCAAAAAGAGTGTACATCAAGGTGCCCACCCCACCCCCTGTGGCCTAACAGCCTTTGATTAATAAAATAATTTCATTTTTGTAGTTGTTATAACGTAGGTATTCAATCTAAATCCATGCGTAGGCAGATTTGGACCCCCACCTCCTTTTTATAGGGGATTACCTTATATGGGCACGGCGGCCAATTTCATTAAGTGACCAGAAACGATTGCTTGTTATAGCTTTACTGTAAATTCGGTAATTTTGCGAGAATTCTATTTTCGCGAATAGCGTTAAAAGACATTTGTGACGTTAAAAATTCGCGACTGGGGCCTGATTTATTTACATTAGTAAACGACAGTGATTTCACCATTACGCGGGGGTTTTATTTTTGCGAAACTGCGCACCCGCGAAAATAAAACCCTTTTTTGCTGTTGTATGAAAACTGTTCAAAATTGCACTGGTTTGATATTAATTTTGAAAACTCCATTACGTATGTACACCTTTACTTCAAACTATATAAGTAAAGTAAGTAAGGGTGCAAAGATCAGGAATCGATACAATCAAGTACCACACCCGACCCAGGATACCAATAGGAAAGTGACAAACTCACAGTTAGACACCACAAACGAGAGCCAAATGGTCAGCCCTTTCCCAGCAGGTGACCGCAAAGCACATATAAACAGACGCGCACAAAGAAATAGCAAGCACAAGACAGAACAAAAACATAAAAGATCCACAAAAGAAGTACCGCCTTGAAACGGTCAGTAAAATATTTTACTGGAGGGCTTAAACCAGTTTAACGGCGCCAACCTCGCCCTTAATTCTTAACTCTACACTAGCAAATAGTAATAGCAAAATAGGGGACGTATAGTCTAGCAACGTTAAACTCTTATGCCACATAACGAACTAATGCATAACACCATAGTCGACACACTTTGCCATTGTTATGCGTTGTCACGCTGATCTACTTCCCACATTTTATCAATTCTTATGAAAAAAACAACAAGCCAAGATCGATAGAAATTACATTTTGTTTGCCGCTAAAATCTATAACATATCTCTTAGCATGGGTGTTGCTGCGAACAGCAAACTTTAATTCTATTTTATAACACTATTAAGAACGTGTAGCTACTTTAAACAATCAAAACATTTCAGTGTGTCACGTTGCAAATTTACAACGTGACACATTGAGGAGTTTTAGATTATCAGTTGTAAGAACATATTAATGAAGAAAAAACATAACATAAGAACATTAAAGACAATCCCTTTTAGGCTCATTAGACATTAATAAGCTTTCTGGATTTTCTTTTCAGGAAAGAGATGGCAGGAAATAGATTTAGCATACAAATGCTTTGTACCATAAAACACTTAAAGCTGCATACTCTGTAACTTTTGATCTTCTAATTTTAAAAATAATGTTTTTATTTTTCAAGAACACAGTAAAAATACTCAAATTCAGGTAAACATTTTACCATTTTCGTAAATCTTAACAAGTTATCACTATCAAAACAACTGCATTTATGATAAAATTCAACGGTCTAGAATTATTGGAGGGACGCAAATAATTACCAACAAGAGAAAAATACACCTATTTGATAAGATAATTCACTTTTCCATGCAGTTTTCAGCTGTACTGAACATTTTTATTGTGTAAATATAGCTTAATTCTACTTTTACAAATGATTTAAAAAGAAAATAAAATTTTTCGAAAAATGTTCATAGTTACAGAGTATGCAGCTTTAATTTACGCGGTTTCAAAATTTGGCGTCATTAAATGACTGGCACATTAGCATAGTTTTTTTTTTTATTTGATGACTGTACTCAAAGGGCTGCTCTTAAAAGAAAGAGTATGCTCCATTTATGTCATCTTTGTCCACGGGGGGAGGGGGGCATAATTTAAATAAAATAGGTAGATGACCACAAGGTGATGCTACAAAGGTATATCAAGGCCCCCACCTCTATATAAGCATATGTAAAACATATGACTCCTGAGTGGGTTCATTTTGGCCTTAGGGCCATAGCTTAAACAAATCGGAATTTTCCAAATGCCCCTCGTATCTTCATGCATAATACAATCCTAGAGTTCTGCAACTTTGTCGACTGGGGCGTCTAAAATATCAACTCAAATAAATAAACGATTGTTAGAATTGAGTGTTGAAGTTTTTTCTAAGATAGGTCACCCTAGAGTGTCTGGCATTGTTTCCTTTCGCTCGTAAATTTCAAATATGCCCCCTCGATGTAATGGGTTGTATAGCTTCCTACTTCGTAATCTACTTTGTACCTACTTTATTCTGACAAACTTATGATGCCCCACCAAAGAAAAGTTTTCACATTGATATACCAGGCCAGAACTTTCAGTTTAATTCTTTTCTTGCTAGCGGTAACTTTTGTCTTTGCAAACAGTTTGCACCCTAATTTGAACTTCGATCCTGATTTGGATCCAAACCGTTTAACACTGATTGTGTTTCTGAAAGAATGTTTTGAAAGCGTTAATTTTAAATAAAAAAAAAGTCAGCGGATTACAGAAAATGCATGAAAAATTACCCAGCGTTTATAAAACTGAAACACAATGTTGAATGCAGCGACAGTTACATCAGCCCTAATGAAGTATACACTCAGTTACGCTAATATAGAATGCGCCATTGTCATACGCGCCTTTTTACAATGCGCTCTCCAAATGGGGTTTACCTGTTATAGATATGCAAAATCGGACAGGGAAGTGCATAAGAGCCATAGCCAGTAAAATACCACTTATGACATATACGAAAAATACAATACAAGGGAATTCTAGTCTGTGCAGCGGCACATCATATTTATAAAATACAAGACCAATAAGAACCGACAGATCATGTTCAGCAAAAGCCACTAACTGCAATATGAAAAATAGTCTAAAATCTAAAATCACCTTTAAATTTTGCCTGTCTAAAACGTATGTTTTGTGAATCTGTATGCATCAGTATATGAGATAGCACAAGATATTTTTAAACATATTGCATAGTCGACCAGCGGTTGATCAGACGAATATTCTTCCAGATACTTGATGGAAATAAATGAAGTCTCCTACATAAGATCTAGACATCTAGCCGCCGCATGCACGTTTCAGGAAGACTCCGCAAAAATGTTATAAGAACACTTATATATTAGCCGTGACACGTGATTTCAAACAATGTGGCATTTTGACAAGTATAGACTCAGACGAGCCTGTGCAGCCTTCTTTTAGGCATAGACACTTCAAATGATGTTCAGTCAGTAGCTTAACAGTCATAGAATATTCAAGCGACTAGCAAAGGCTCTGATCAGACTGTGCATTGTTGGAAATCTCATGATGCGGCTCATATATCCTAAGAGTTGGCCCATATATGGACCTCATCGCGAGAAACCTTGCCTTCGGAGTTTGCAACCAGGAATACCGCCTGTCAAGCTACAGAGACCAGCGAGCATGTTGAAATTTAGCAAGTAGCAAGTTTAGCTTTCGTGTTTTCTACAGGTCGAATAACAAAGGGGCTGATCAGATTGCGCGGATGCGCGCCCCATTGTTGTTCACATGCAAGTTTTTTTCGCGACGCGGGTCCCACATGCAGGTAGGTAATTAGCACCAAGTAGGCACAACAACATTCTTATGAACGTTTTATTGCAATATGATCTGATGATAGTGCGATAAAAGAAAATAAAGTAAAATGACATAAGAATAAATCAAAAGTAAAGTATCATGAAAAAGTATACAGACAGGGAAATTATGTTTAATCTTGAGTGAATCGGTAGCAATGACGGAGCAAGGTAAATATCTTATATTTTAAAATAGTTTGAAGCATTTTTATTGCATGCAATCTGTAGCAACATCCTCATTGAGTTATCGTGTTCATTACTCTGGGAGCAACAGACTCGGAATAGCTTTTACTTCATTCCCAAGCCATTGGGTAAGACAACTTTACAGGGTGGAACTGAACTATCTTAACACGACTCAATATAACATATTAATGCATTGGGTAATAAACCAAATCCTCAGGAAAGACACAGATGCAAACTTGAAATGTGTCCGTGTGACACAGATGCCCCCGCATGAACTATTTTGTTAACTCTTTGCTTGGTATTAATGTGTGCTGATAACCTTTGTAAAAGCTTGAAACCAGATCAATCCCGACAAAAGGTCGGGCCTGATCTGGGTCTAAACTGTTTGACACTCTGATGGTAATCCTGAAAGAATTTTCGGAAACGTTGATTTTGAAAAAGAAAACAGGAGACGACAAAAACACGGATGAGAGTTAACCTATTTTGCTAATTTCCTTCGGTTGTTCATCTTTAGCCTAATTACGCTGACGTCCATTTACCAAGAATATGCACTAGACTAAATATTATTTATAAAACACTTGAACAGTCGACAAATGGCAGAGAGAAAAGAAAATATTAGATAAAAAAAAATACCAATTGACCATGGATCCTGCGAAACTAAACCGTTAAGTAGTTAAAAACATACCATTTGCTTTTCAATCACTTAACCTTTCAATTTAGCAAGATCCCTGAATGCACTCCCTAATTAACATCAAATTCTCATAATGCAGTAGTAAATGCGCATAAGATAGCTCTGTTTTGCTGTTACACTGGCGGGAATTGTACAAAATATGAAATCAATGAACATTTCATATTTTTAACAAAAATATTGAATATGCTCAGGAAAAACCACAATCACAAACTGCAGACAAACCGTGGCATCGCGAGGAAGAGACACACAGCAATAACGAGATACTAGAAAAATAAAGCAACAAGCTCTCTCGTTCCCATCAAGATGATTGTAGAACAAGAATGGACATAAAGTAACGCACAACAAAACTAAAGAACCATTACAGAATCCCATAATGGGAGCAACAATCAACAACGAATCAACAACAACAACAAAACTACCACCTTAGAATGAAGATCCGCTTAAGCCACCAGGGGGCTTAAATGTATTTTACTCTTACCAAATATTCGCTCTAGATTATGTTGTTAAAGCGCAAAAATGTTAAGCTCGCATGGAGGCTTCCTAACTATTGAAATGTATCATCACAGAGAAACAACTTCTAATCACACTAACACACTATGATGAATCAAAGAAAAGGGCTCATGACTCACAGATATTCAGAGCCAAAGAACGCATCAGGTTGAGCCACGGTCTGCCCAGCCAAGCATCAGACACCAACCGACCGATTAAAGCTTTACGTCAGAGCTGTCATTGAGTATGAGGCCTGATTTACCGTCGTGCAAGTAAAGAGAAAACAAAAACAAATCGGCAACAAGGGGAGGAGCACAATTAGTATCCATTTGAATACCTACAATTTGTCTATATATTTTTGAGCCAAATGTTATAAATATATTATCCAAAAGATTATGGAGAGCATCACACAATTTCTGACATGACCACAACTTATATCGATAAGGTTTTTCTGAAGTAAAAAAATAAAGAGGTTAAGTGCTCATTACAAATAAAGTGAGCTCTCTCTTTTAAAAGTTTGTTCAATTGATCCCGTTAGTTTTTCTTTGATTAGAGTATGAGGCAGTAGGGAAATCATATGTAGGCAAACCCGATGCTAGAAACCTTTTGATTTTAATTTATTTCGAAACCCACCTGAATTTTTAATATTATAATACCAAAAACATTTCTACCATTCTTTTCATAACCTGTTGTACAATATTTTATAACTTGAATTTTAAAGTTGCCTTTAATTTTCAGCTCCATTTTCCGATAACACTGGCGAGAATTGTACAAAATATTTCATGCCGTTGTTCACCTTTTACAAAGTTAGTTGCCATTAAATTTGCTGTTTCACTAGCAGGAAGCGTATAGGTGCAACTGTGCATATACATTTCACCCGTTTGTTCGCAGAAATTGTATTGGTGCAACTTTGCACGTGCATTGCACGCGGTTGTTTACCTTGCCATTAAGTTTGCTGTTACACTAGCGGGAATTGTATCTATACATTTCACGCGGTTGTTCACGGAAATTGTATCAGTGCAACTTTGCAGGTACATTTCACGCAGTTGTTTACCTTTAACAAATGAAGTTACCATTAAGTTTGCTGTTACACTGGCGGGAATTGTATCTATACATTTCACGTTGTTGTTCGCGAAAATTGTATTGGTGCAACTTTGCACGCACATTTCACGCAGTTATTCACTTTTAACAAAGTAAGTTGCCATTATAGAGTTTGCTGTTATACTAGCGGGAATTGTATCTGTTCATTTCATATGGTTGTTCGCGAAAAATGTATCGGTGCAACTTTGCAGGTACATTTCACGCAGTTATTCACCATTAACAAAGTTAGTTGCCCTTATGCCCAGGTCACACATTCACGGACTGGACGCCGGATTAGCCACGGATGTACATTCGTGGCAATCCGTATAGGTCCGTAGCTTTCCGTATTGCATCCCTAATCATACGTAGTAGTACTTAATCATACGTATATAGTGCATCCTTATCGGAATACGGAAATTGGCATTTCCGGGGTCATCCGTGAGAATTAATCCGTAGTAGAGCCGGCGAGGTGATCCGTGAATGTGTGACCAGGGGCCAATTTCATCAACGAGTTTACGACGTGTTTTTGTCTTAAAACATCGTACGAAGTTCGTACGTTAAAAATCGGGTTTCATCAAACTATTGAGTTTTGCGAACTTCTTACTTTTTGTCGTATATTTAAGACAAATATTTAGGTGTCGCAGCTGACATCTTTGTCTTAAATATTACTAACTTTCTACTTAGCTACCAAGGCTGCTGCATTTCACAGGATTCTAGAGGCTGAAGAGCAAAAAATCGACAAAGGTTCAAATACCTCGAAAGTACTACAATCAAGACCACAATTTACATTCTATATGGTTTACCAAAATGAGAAAATAAGACCACTTTTCCTTGGTGCTTATGAGTTATTTATGTGTCCAAGTAACCTCTCCCACCCCTTCCTCTACTACGCTGTATACTGTCACCAAGAGATTCGCCTATGGCCGGCCGTCAGTAGCCGAATTTACGCATAACCATTACGTCTATTACCCCTATTCCACACAGGCCACGAATCGCGCGAATCGCCACGAATTGATTTTTTATTGATTCGGGGGGATTCGTGAGGTTTCATTAAAAAAAATCCAATCGTGATGTTCTACGAGTCAGTCCCGATTCAGATACGATGTCGTTACGAATATTCGGGGGAATCGGCTCAATTCGGCTGGAATCGCACAAGAATTCATTACGATTAGCAAAATAACATTAGAACATGCTGCACGAAAGTTAAGGAATCAAATACGAATCAGTTAAGAATATGCCGAATGCAGCACGAATTGGGCACGAATTAACAGAAATCTGCGACGATTCGCCACGATTCGCGAGATTTTCTCTCACGATAGTTATAAAAAAAAGGCCCATACATGCTTCAGGGGCATTAGTTCCAAAATGAATGTTCCTCGTAAAGCAGCTGTAGAAATGATCCTGCAACTTGAGTGTTGAAAACAGCTACTTATATGGCTAGACGAAAACAACTACATTAAAGTCGAGAGGCCCTGGCAATGACTCATTGACTTGGGAAAATATGGCAGTTCGCCATTGGCAAAATCACCAGCCAGGAGCTACTGACTGATCCAGATTGTGCTACAGAATCTGCCAAATCTGTTTCAACTTCTAGGACTGCTCACATGCGCGTGACGGGGTAATAAATCTTAGGGAAAATCCCTCTACTATATCTTCCTTGATTTTATGGCTTGGCTTAATCTCCCGATTCCCCACGAATGAGTTAAGAGTAGCTACGAACGCCTAAAAACGCCTCCAAATCCATTAGGATTAAGTTACGATGTCCAAGAATCAGTTACGATGTCCAAGAATGCCCTAGGAATTTGGTACGAACCACGCACGATTTTTTGAATCAGGGAATTCGTGGCCAAAGTTTTGAACAGTTCAAAACTTTTGAGCCGAATTCCCGATAGACCTACGAATTGCAAGAACTGTCTACGGACTGTGCGAATCAGGTAAGATCTTCAAGAACTGAGTACGATTCAGCCGCGAATCCAAATATTTGTCTATTCGTGGCAATTCGTGGGATTCGTGGCCTGTGTGGAATAGGGGTATAAGAGAAGGGATTCTGTAGTAAAACCAGCAGAATATTTTTTGTACGTTTTCACATGTCACCATTGCTTAAACATACTTATACACAATAGAGAACCTCTGTATTCGAACAACGCAGTCATCGCGTAGTGGTTGCAGTCGACGAATGCACACAATAGTGTACATAGCTGTTAATAAAGGTAATATTTTGGTCATGTTTTTACTTCTGATAATATTCATTGCGAATTATTATCACTTATAAATCCAGCTGAGTATCTGCTTAAAAAAGTTGTGTGGTATTAGTGATAGTCGCTACAGCGCCATAGTTATGCCAAAAACGTGATTTTTCCCTGAAAAGAGGATCTTATGTTCTGGAATCTATGCTTACTTTTGATAAAATGCAAAATACCAATCCTTTAATGTGCACACAGTTTGAAATCTGAAGACGAGCATTTTGGAAGTTAACTGTACGCGTAGTTTTGTATATCGGGTGTTCTGGCCCAGTAGTCGTGTGTCTAAATAAAATCAATATGAATCAGTCAATGACCCGACCACTGGGCGAGAACACCCGATATAAAGAACTATGCATACAGTATGAAAGGCTTGAATAACTTTCAAAATGCTCCAGTTTCAGATCTGAACTTTTTTCACATTAAAGTACTGTTATCTTGCATTTTAGCTAAAGTATGCATAAATTCCAGAACATAAGCAAACATTTGTTTCATCCTCTTTTTCAGGAAAAAATCACATTTTTGGCGTAACTCTGGCACTGTAGCGACTATCACTCAACCCACAAACAATTTGTTAAGCAGATACATAGCTGGATTTTTAAATGACAATACTTTGCGATGAATATTTTCAGAAGTAAAATATTGACCAAATATTACCATTTTAAACAGCTAGGTACACTATTTTGTGCACTCGTCGACTGCAACCACCACGCGATGACTGCGCCTTTCGAGTACAGAGGTTCTCTAGCGTGTAATATACACATTCAAATGTACGGGTAAGTCATCATCCATTTGCATGACTGCCAGTGACGACAATGATGAAGGGATTTTCGTCAAACAACCATACGTTCAACATTCGATAAATGTTCAAAACGTATGTCTTTGTATGTGTATGTATATGTGGGAACTGTTCAAAAGAGCTTTCAGTAGAAATTTACATTCTCCATGAAGGGACATACATCCGGGTTAGCACAATCTCAGTTCCGACCGTATTACAAGTTGCATTCTAGATTTTTACATTTTCGAAAATTTCGACTTGTTATCTCAAGCACCCGGGGTGTGATGTTTAACTCATTTGAGCCTTGCCTCCATTTTGTGGGACGTTGGCAAACAGTGCAGACCCTGATCAGATGCCACATAGCCACGGTGGCGTCGGATTAGGTTATGAGTTCGTATGAGAAACTCCATTCGACATGTATGGGTTAACATAAAGTGTGAAAACGAGTAATTTTCGGGACGCAGTTTCATGAAACATTACATGTACCATTTTTGTTATGAATACAATATGATATATCTCTTTTATGTTCAAATGATAATTGTATGTCCCTCTTAGGGATCTGTAATTGAGCATTACAGCAATCAATCATCGGGGTGTAAAGAAAGGTGAGACAACCGCCCATATTGCCTTCGACTCAGGACCACATTTCAAGAGCATAAACTTTTGTCGGCAGTATAGGACTGGTTCTTAATGCTATCATTAATTCTGTGAATTGTATTTGTTAGATGTATGATGAGGATATCAGATTTCATAAGAAATAATGAATTTGAATTATAATTTTTCATCCAGAAATGTTAGTAAAAACCCTTCAGTTTCTAGTTCCTCTCAGTATATTTTGTGGTTTTAGGTAATCTTACTGATTTGTGCCTTACTTGGACATGGTTTCTAATGATTTCGGGAAACACGTCATCTTAAGTGTCAAAGAGTTTGGCCCTAGATCAGACCGGTGTTTGACACAAGTATATGCACCGAGTTAAAGGGATTGATTTCTTAATGGGGTATGCTGTCGCCTGCTCGTCTTCTCATGCGCAGGTCCAGGAATGTTTGTCCGGAAAACTTCAAGTTTGCAAGGTTCTGGGAGGGGGGTCCATTATTTTCCAGGTGGTCCACATGCTAATTTCTATGGAAACATATATAACTTGAATGTGGTTTTCAAGAGGATGAAATTCCGGCCCCGCTGCCTTCATTCGGATCCGCACATGCTTCTTCTTTAAAACTTTCTTCACATACCTACGTAATTTTCACCCTGTGTTAAACCACTTTACATGGCTATATAAAGTCCGCACGTGACCAATCACATGATATTTCGAGACGAGAGTTAAGCAAAATTAAAAATACGACGTTTTTGGTGAAACGCAAATTTTTGTTCTTACGAACAATTTAAGATGTTTTGATGAAACTGATGTACGCACTTCTCAGAAAACAACGTACGCACAATTTAAGATATATCGTACGATCTTTATTGATGAAATTGGCCCCAGAGCATTACGTTTTGCCGTTGCTATAGCGGGAATGTGTATTAGTGCAACTTTGCATAATCATTTCACGAGGTTGTCAAAAGTTGACATTAAGTTTTGCTGTTGCACTAGCGGGAATTGTATTGGTGCAACTTCGCATAATCATTTCACGAGGTTGTCAAAAGTTGACATTAAGTTTTGCTGTTGCACTAGCGGGAATTGTATTGGTGCAACTTTGCATAATCATTTCACGAGGTTGTCAAAAGTTGACATTAAGTTTTGCTGTTGCACTAGCGGGAATTGTATTGGTGCAACTTTGCATAATCATTTCACGAGGTTGTCAAAAGTTGACATTAAGTTTTGCTGTTGCACTAGCGGGAATTGTATTGGTGCAACTTTGCACATACATTTCACGCGGTTGTTAACATTGAACAAATTTGGTTGTCATTAAGTTTTGCTGTTGCACTAGCGAGAATTGCACCATTAACAAAGTAAGTTGGCATTAAGTGTTGCTGTTAAACTAGCGGGAATTGTATCTGCATGTATAGTTCACGCGGTTGTTTTAACCTTTAACAGCGTTAGTTGTCATTAAGTTTTGCTGGTACATTAGCGGGAATTTCATCGATGTGACTTTGAATGTATACTGAGACTAAGTTCCAATCGGTCACCTTACATTTTTACGCTAGTTCAGAAAGTAAAACATAGGGTATACAAAATGGCCTGTACTTCTTGCACGGACGTAGTTAAGAGTTTCAAAAAGTCACACTATTTCAACGATATAAAATATTCAACAGAGACGTTATCAATGTACGTTTTTGTTTGTTTGAATATGTTACTGACTACCGTTACTTAAGAAGAATAAATCTCAAAAGTTTTGTTTCGATAGGTTGGTTGGTTGGTTTTGTTGCTTTACGTCCCAAGTCAACAGCTATGGTCATTGCGGGACGGTCAGTTCACCTAACCACACTTTTTCCTGGGCAGGCTTGAACAAGCGGTTAACCAGTAATTTGTGCACATACTTTCGCTTGTAACTGACAACAACCCTTCTTGAATGAATCAGTGGAAGGAAGGAGAATGACCGTAGAAATTATTTCATGATCAATCTCCACGAAAGTATGGGACCAGGCCGGGATCGAACTCGCGACCCCTGGATCTGCAGTCAGACACGCATCTGTAACCAGACACGTTACCGACTGCGCTACGCGACCCGGTTGTTTCGATAGGACTCTTCGTTACACAATAACATAAGACAAACACTTTTAGCGGTTTAATCAAAGAAATTCAGCTTAAAGCTTGCAATTTACATTCACAATTTGCACTGCACTGTACGCTTTATTATCAGTGACATGGCATTGAAATTTTTAGCGATAATTCATTATCACCAGACGTCACCGTTCTTCTTTGAGAATTGAAAAAAACATAATGCCATCAAATTGATTTTTTACATTTCACAATGAAAAAGGAAGCGTGGAGTAAACTTTAATCAAAATTTTTATCTTCAAAAATGGACAAATCAAGTTCTACTGTGTCTACAGCATTCAGATAAAATAAGTGCATTTAACAATTTTAGCATGAGCTACTGATAAATTTCAAAAATCTCGAAAATTTTCGAAAAATGCAATATTTTTAAAATTGCGTAAGAAATCTACCGTAAGCAAAATTTCAATTAGTGCTTTTTCAATTCAGGCAGACCAGTTTGTATCAAAATACACTTCAATTTTATATATAAAAAAAAACTACGCACAAAACATTTTTAAAGTAGATTTTTGCATGTTCAACCCCGAAACTGTGATGTAAAAGAAAACTGTTCCTAAACACCACTAAACTTTTGCCCATAAAATGGATATATTTAGGCTAAAATTCATTTCAATTTTATTAGCGTTTGGTCAGAAATAATGGGTTTGAAAAGTGACGGATTAGAACTTGGTTTCAGTTTACATCACACACGGTTATTGAGCTTAAACAATGTTATTTGTTATTCTTTGAGAAGCAATATATTCACATTATATATCTTTAAACAGGTGGTTCGAGAGGCCTTACAACTGGACCAATTATTGGAATAGCTCTTGGTGCCACAGGTTTTGTTGCCATCTTAATAACGATCATCTGTCTTCTAAGAAAACAGTAGGTATACTCAGTGTAAAAACAAGTGCAAGTCAACACCAAACACCACACGAGGTTACCTTTTGGTGTAAACTTACACTTACTATCCTACTAAAACAGCTTGAGGTCATATAAGAACCTATCATGAGTGTGAGGGTAGGATGGAAAATCCGTCCCAAGGATCGCCATTTGGCATCAAGAGGCTTGCCGAGTGATGATAAACGGTGATCTCAAGGGCCGGATTTTTCTATCCTACCCTAACACGAATAATGGATATTTTTTTCCTGTCCACTAGTTTTTATTCATTTGCTTATTTTTTTAAAAAAAAAAAGAATAAGCTTCCAGAAGTCCCTGAATACGCCAAGGTGCAATTTCACATGATGTCATTACTTGACGTCCTGAGTAAGATAGCATGGGTAAGATAAGTTTTTCTATCCCAGGGTAAAATCTCAGATATCCTAATCCTGTGTGCAAGAAATATTTCTTCAGGGATGAATACTACCTGTTATTCTTGTAGCTATTCTCCGGATCAATACAATCGAACAAAACAGGGCCTTTTGAAGCAGTTGAAAAGTTACACCGAAATCAGTGACTTTTCAGCTGCCTCCGAATTCGTTGTAAATTTACACTTATTTTTTACAGTTCAAGTACTTATGTGGCTTATAGTTGTTTGTATGTCATGGCCTGAGTTGGTTAGGACGGAACAAGGAGTCCCACGTGTCGACCCATGTCGTGTATCTCGAGAGATAAGCCAAAAAGAAAAAAAACGAAACAAGCAAATGAATATACCTATTTTTGCTTCAAACTCCAATATTTACATAATATATTATATAATACAACATACTTCCGTTTTTCGTCCTGTTTGGCTGCCAAATACATTACAGAGAACATTGAGTCAAGTTCAAAAGTGTTGGTACCAATCAAACGGCATGAAACGAAACCCAACAACCCAGTGTGCTCTCAGAGCTAATTCTTTAATATAGTTCGTGTTAGCGTATGATGAACGTGTCCATCAACAAGCTCTGCTACTATGAACGATGTGTCATATCCCAGCTCTTAACTATGAACTAAAGTCACTTCAACTGACTTTCACTCCGAAATAAGTAATAGTAATACCATGGCATGTCAACCTGTCGTGAAGATAATCCATGGGCATTAAATTAGCATTGTAGGGTCAACTACTGGTAAATAACAATCTGTTGCCTCAAACATTAGAAAAGAAGAAATTATTTTGGCTTTAATCTGTATATGTCATACTACAGTGTCACAATTCATACTTATTACTAGGTAGCTGCAATGTATTGGTTGCAGTACGTCGCTTACTAGGATAATGGTTGTATGTCACAATCCTTCTTCTCTCAATATAAGATATACATAATATCAATCGGTCCTTATATGGTTCCAAATTTTGTTTGGCACTCTGATTGTATCCGTGAAATAGTTTTTTCGAAAAAGTGATGACTTTGAAAATAAATCAGCAGACGACAAGAAAATGCCAAAAAGAGTTGATGTACATTCTACATTGTAAAATATAATGTGAACCACCCTAGTGATCGAGTGTTGGATTCGAACAGACTTGGTAAAACCAAATCTGTCGTCCTTCTGCAAATGTTTGGATTAACTATGGGCCGGATATATTTATCTGCTAATAACCTTTACAAATAGCTTGGACTCAGATCAGTTGTCGGGCCTTATCTGGTTCCAAATCGTCTGACACTCGGATGGTACTTTTCGAAAAAGTTAGTATTCATAAATTCAGCAGACAACAAAACTAATTTGCCTATGTAGGGTTTCTGTATGTCTTAAGGATTCGACCATATCAGACTTTTTGATGACTGTTCGTTTTGTGTGTTTTAGTGTGCATGAAATGCTCAAAGTGAGCTATTGGGATCAGTCAATGCCCGTCGTCAGTCATGCGCAGACATCAACAATTTGCTTTAAATGACAACTCCTCCTATACAACTGGGTCAATTTAACCAAATTTCGCAGAAATGATTCTAATGTGACTCTCTACAGAAAGCGAAAAGAATTGCGACCCGTCAAAAACATTGCCGCCATGGTGCGTGGCTTATCGCGATAACAAAAACTTTAAAAATCTTATCATTGGATGACCTACAAAAGAAAGCTAAAACGAATTTGATCCGTCAAAAAACCAAGCCGCCAGAGGTCACCTATGTAAGAATTTTAACATCTCTGAAACCAGTCTTCAGAATTTAAAACAAATTCAGCAGAAATTTTCACTATATGACCCTCCTCAAAAATAACTATAACAAATTTGATCCGAAAAAAAAACATGGCCGCAAGGGGTGTGCCCAGTTTCCTTTATGCACCTATGTAATAAGTTTTAAACATCTTCTCCTCTAAAACTAGTGGTCTGAAAAGAAAACATTTTAGCAGAAATGGTCACGAGGTGACCCTCTACAAAAATAACTAAAATAGATTTGATCCATCAAAAACATGGCCGCCAGGGGCGTGGCCAGTTTCCCTTATGTACCAATGTAAGAACTTTTAAACGTCTTCTTTGAAATCAAAAACAATTGGCAGGTAAAGTCAAAACAAAAATAGCTAAATTTGATCCATCAAAACCATGACCGCTAGGAGGTGGCTTATTGAAACTCATGAACACTATAAAAAGCTTCTCATCTGAAACCATTACAGAATTCAAAATAATTTGGTGGAAATGGTCACTGGGTGACCTACAAAAATAGTGACAATGATCAGGAAATACCATAATCACAAAATGCAGACGAACCCCTAGCACCGTGAGAAAGAGCCACATAACAATCACGAGACACCAGGAAGACAAAGCAAAGCAAAAGCTCTCTCTCTTCCCCATCAAGATAATTGCAAAACCAGAATGAACACAAAGTAACGCACAACAAAACATAGAACAATTACAGAATCCCGCAACGGGAGTAACAATCAACAACAAAACCACCACCTTAGACCGAACAGCAGGGTAAGCTACTGGGGGCTTAAATGCATTTTACTGGTACCAAAGCTTTGCCATAGATTCTGCCGTATTTAAAACAAATATGGCCCATTAAAAAAACATTGCCGCCATGAGGGGCGTCCAGTTTCCCTTATGTAGCTATATAAGAGACTTTAAACGGTATATCCTCTAAAACCAATTGTCATAATGGAAAATGATTTGGCATAAGGGGTCACTAACGATTTGACCATCTACAAAAATAGCTTAATAAATGAGCCGTGATATGAAATTTTCAACCATGTGGTATGTGCGACCAGCAACGGCTCAGACCAGCCTGCGCATACGCGCAGTCTGATCAGAGCCTTTACTAGTCGCCTGAATATTCTATTACTGTTAAGCTACTGACTGAACACCATTTGGAGTTTCTAGGCTGAACAGGAGGCTGCAGAGGCTCGTCTGAGTCTACACTTGTCAAAAGGCTACATTGTTGGCAATCACATGTCGTGGCTCATATTTGATCTGTCGAAAACCATGGCTACCAGGGGCTCGGCTTATTACAACTCTCACAATTTTCCGTAATTCACACACCGTTACGAATGTTATAATATGCTCCTCTACAGTAATTTAAACATTGCTAAAAATGAACACTATTGGACTTTTTAACAATTCTACAGTGAAATCTCATGTGAGTGTTTAAAGGTCGGATTGACCCTCTTGTTTTTTATTTAACAGTCGCAGCCGAAGAAAACAGACACACTTTCGCCACACGATCCGTGCCACATTAAAAGAAGACCAACTTATGACATTGACTGATTATCGCAGTCGTATTTCGTCTCCAAGAAAATACAGCCAATCAGATTGTCTCGCATCACACGTAACTGAACCACGATATGTATCACTACACCAGCGAAATAGTGTTCCACTTGTCAACATAAATGTTATCGCCGATTCCAATAAGTGTTTGCTGAGAGACAACAAGAGGGAAGAAATGTGGAAGTTTCATCTGCAAGATAAAAAAGATTCCAGGAATCACGTGCAGCTAAAACCTTCTGATCTCCTTGAATACAGCAATGGTAAGAATTAGTTGGATACGGAATAAGTTCAATGTTATGTGCGTTACATAAATTCAATTATGCTTTGAAATTGTGACTAACATCTCATTTACTGTTACAACTGCTTTTTTGTGGGGTGGGAGGAGGGGGGGGGGGGGTCAAAATAATTTTGATCTTGTTTTATTTACAAACTCGTTTGACTTATTGAAAAAAACAAAGTTTGATTTTCGATCTTAAATACATCATCTTACTTTCTTGTCTCATTTGATAAAGAATCATAGAGCTGCAAGATAGTCGGTGGCAGTCGCTAAGTTTCTAGGATCAGGCCTCGAGGTTATAAAACCGGAGTTAATTCTCAGACTCAAAATAAAGCGCAATGATTGGCTGCTTGCGGCCACGTGTCCGCAAGCAGTCAATCATTGCGCTGTATTTTGAGTTTGAGACTGTACTCAAATTTTATCATGCTTATTTAAGGATGTAACATGGCATTATAAATGAGCAAGGGCATTGTGTTGACGTAAGAGAAGATATTGCAGAAAGAATGAATATATTTCACATGTTTCCCTATAAGTCTTTAGGGTCTATAAACACATTGTTGAATATCAAAAGCCCATGCACTTTTCTTAAAAATGTTATTAAAAACTGTTTTCACATATTCCAAATATGTATGTCCTTGTTCATTATATTGCCATGTTACATACGTTACATTTCGTCTTTAATAAGCCCTCTGATCATAGAAACTTGGTGACAAACTTGTAGATCTGTGATTCTTTATCATATGAGCAGGATACTGCCAAAATTGTATGATATCCCCAAACTGCGTCTAGACTACATGGGGTAGATTAGACTTGTCCTCATTCATATAATTACATAGCGGAAATCCCCGAGAGGTTTGGGACTCTCTTACACTAAATATAATATTCTGACTGCAAACCGCGTTTTCCATCATTGTCTGTGCATGTGTCGATATTAGTAATGCACTGTCCAGCTCAAATTGCAATTTTCTACAAAAAAAATAAATATTAATAGCAGGGGATTCCAGCGATTTGACAATTTTGAACACTGTGTTTTTCCTGTAGAATTATTAGCGGGGAAACTTCTTTACATTCACTGAGAAAAATAGTTCTCAATATTGACATCAACTCGTTTTGTCGGGCCTTTTTATTTTTATACCTCCTTCTTATTTACAAATACATAAGCCCAACCCCGCAACCCTCCGTCCCCCCCCCCCCCATTTCACTGGAAGACGATTTCGACCACGGAGTATTACAGTTTAATACCGGTAACGTGTCTGACTACATATGCGTGTCTGACTGCAGATCCAGGGGTCGCGAGTTCGATCCCGGCCCGGTCCCATACTTTCGTGGAGATTGATCATGAAATAATTTCTACGGTCATTCTTCTCCCTTCCGCTGATTCATTCAAGAAGGGTTGTCAGTTACAAGCGAAAGTATGTGCACAAATTACTGGTTAACCGCTTGTTCAAGCCTGCCCAGGAAAAAGTGTGGTTAGGTGAACTGACCGTCCCGCAATGACCATAGCTGTTGACTTGGGACGTAAAGCAACAAAACCAACCAACCAAATATTACAGTTTAGTAATAGAGAACCGTCTCCAATAAAAATCAATAAAAAATCACTTGTGTAAACTTTCCCAAATGTTCCTACCACTTGATGAAGCAGAGCCAAACCGTTTGTGTTAGAATGTGTAATCATAAGGAATGCAGAACATCATTTATTTCTTCTGAATTCCTTTAAACTTTCACTACACTTGGCCAAACTAGTTTGTAGTATATAGTTAGTAAAACAATTTTAAAAAATAGCAAGTGAGTATGATCAGGAAATACAGTTTAGTCGCCAATGACGAACCACTATGGAATCAGTCTTTGCTAATTATTTATAGGCCTAAAGGAATTGTATATTAACCTTCCTTTTACTACGAACAATTTGTTCACTTACCTAACTCACCAAGCCAACTCTGATTGAAAAGGCCAACATCCGAACTAGTTTAAGTGGTGTTTATGCCGTTACCGATATCAGTACCGTGGTCGCCATTAAAGAATCATGTTATGTTATTACACGGGGATCGTTTCAAAACATTATAAAATCAACAGCTATTAGCTGATTAATGTAAATGAGCTGTACGCAACTTGAAAAAAAAATATGAAAAATTGATATTTGATAAAGTTAATAGGTCTCAACTCTATGTAACTCAGATGCATGGATTTTGCAACACAAAAGCATGGGCGTTTAATTGCACCTTGCCATTAATGATTTAGGCCAGACTGTTGTATATATGTTTAGTCTGTTTTAAGGAAAGTATCGTCCAAATGTAGATATGATGAATGGTCACTCGAGATCCAAGGTTATTAAGAATAAGAGAGCAAAGCAGTTAGAGATTTTGCATGAAAGCCAATATAATAGCAAACCGAATCTGCATGGGGAACAAAATCTGATCATGAATGTATCTTGTTACAAACTGTTCGATTATTGTTTCAAAAGGGTACATTCTTGCAACCTTAACCATAGGTTACCAAAAGTAACTGTCCATCTTAGTGCAAAGCTTTTGTAACTGCGAGTACCGTTACTTGCGTTTACAGTAGCTTTTCAATAAGGTAACATGCTACTTACTCTATAGTTGCCACTTTGCAAAAATCTCCAATACTACATACATAGTGACAAAATTCACTACATACATAGTGTCTACTGTTTTAATACATAGTCTCGTCATTGTACACCAATTTCAATATATAAAAGTGCTTGTTTTTTATAGTGTCACCCCTATTGAAAGGGCCAGCCATTTCTGACTTATGAGACACCTTCAACTTGTCACATTTACTTCCCAAATCCCATCCTTTTGCCAGGCACCAGGCAGGCTAGGAATTGGTAATCATTACGTTTAACTAGCTGGCGGCTCATCAACCGGCCATATCAGAACGAAGCCCAATGTCGCCGACACTGGGAATCGAACCTTCGACCTCCCGCTCCCGAAGCGGATGCCTTATCCACTAGGCTATCGGGACCGGTATATATATGAGCTGTGACATGAGATTTCCAACAATGTGGTATGTGCGACCAGCAAAGACTCAGACCAGCCTGCGCATACGCGCAGACTGATCAGAGCCTTTGCTTGTCGCTTAAGTATTCTATGAGTGTTAAGCTACTGAACGAACTTTATTTGGAGTATCTATGCTAAATAGGAGGCTGCACAGGCTCGCGTGAGTCTACACTTGTCAAAATGCCACATTGTTGGAAATCACATATCGCGGCTCATATTCAAACACATGCCACAGATCTAATATTGTACAATGTCAACCAAATGAAAGCATATCAAAGGTAAGTATCACAATCAAAAGTTAAAGGTGAATTGCTAGCTTTTATTTTTCACACTGGTAAATGTATACGTCGATTTGGTGGTATTTACGCGTATCGCCGTTACTTCATAGACCGGAAGTGGTAGATATTGGTGTTTATACTATATAGAAAAACATGCCATATGCCTAAAGGACTGTAGAATTAGATCATTTTTAAGTATTCAGCATGCACATGGCGATTTATGTAAATATTTAGGAATATATTCGAGTACCGATCTGGATGATCGGTACTCGAATCTATTCCTCAATGCTTACATAAATCGCCATGCACATACTGAATACTTAAAATGATTGAAGTCTATAGGCCTATGGCATGCTTTTATATATAGTATAAACACCCAATATCTACCATTCCGGTCAATACGCGTAAATACCACCAAATCGACGTATATATATATCAGTGAGTTTTTGGCGAAATGGTCTTACAACCATATAACACATGCAGGTTTTCAAATGACTTTATCAAGGGACATGCTTTGTCCCTCTCTTATGTTTTCTTAACATTGCTACAGCTCTGCAAAGTAGACATTGATATCTATATCAGAGAAAGTGTAGTCACATGGCAGTACAACGACCACCTCCTTCTTGGTCTGGTGCTGGCTGTTACAACCGAGCGGTCACAGGTGCTGCTGCAGTTGTCAGGATGACACTCAGGGGGATGGGTAACTCGCAATAAACTAAATCTTCTCTTTATCTACTTCAGATCTGTCTCTAATTTCTAAACAGCTAATCGTACAGCCGCACGAAGGCCCTTCAACTAGCAGCACTCGATCCTGCTTCGCTAACGTTCAGAGCTGAAAGACCCTCGTGCTTGCATACGGCGAGCTTATATAATCCAGCCGTCCAGCAAAGTGCTGGAAAATCAACAAGACTGGAAAAGCAGCAACTCGCTAATTTTCCAGCATCCCGCACTGTGGAATTAGTGACGTCACGGCTGGATACTGTTAAATAACTGAAGCGGGTGGGGTGCTTAAATACATATTTTCACTTAAAGATCATGGAGTTGAAACATACACTACGTAAAACTTGTTTCTTCAAAACAAGAAGCAGACGAATTTTCAGAAAGCTTTACTTTGTACACATGCACCGGTAAACAGATCGCTTACGTCACAATACATTGTACGTCATCTCTGCGACACGATGCTCCCCAGTTAAGCTGCGAAAACATTATGTCAAACAGGTAAATACAGACTTGACAGCGCATGTACTTAGCACCACATTGTCTCAAACATGTCCGGACACCAGAGAAACATGCGCAAAACCGGATGAATGCGATAAATGACATATAGGCACATGGTCCACGGGTAATCAAGCAATATCACGTAAGAATAATTGCTTCTTTTCATCAGTTGAAAGGCTAGGAATTTCTGTAGAAAACTTATCTAATGGAGGTAACCACACAAGGCAAGCATTTTCGTCATGAGTGTTTGTATATTCTCTGTCAACAGTAATACCCAGGTGAACCGCATGTCTAGATCTCGGAGGGTGTTGGCTATCGGAGGTAAACAAATGATTTTTGGGTTGGACATGGTCTGTATTCAGACGATTTTATTTCATTTAGATTCGTTTTGAGGGATAAGAAAAACATATAGGTCGATAGTATACAGAATGATGATGACTCTGAAAACATTACATGTTTTGGAACTTAATCTGTTCGAGTTTAAATCGCATTTGAATTCGGAAATACAGTAATTTGGACGAAAATTTAGAATTCATCAGTTAATATTCATATCTATTATTTTATTTTTACTTGATTCACAGCCACCGCTGGAATGTATAACCTCTCTTTGGAATGAATCAGTCAAATACAATTCAAAAATACTTGTAAAACACTTATTTATTTGCAATTTTATGACGGTGGTATCATGTTTATGGGTAGCTTTCAGTTCGGAGGTATGTTGGGTAGCTGTCGGAGGGAAGGCATGTGCATGTTAACATTGATTTCGGAGAAGGGCAAATTGATTATGCTCATTAAACAAGCTCTCGCATACGGAAACAAAAGTGTAACGCTCAAACACTTTCAAAAACAAGTGGTTCGATTGGCGGGGAACATATCAAAGGAGAAACAAGCTTAAATAAACCAATTTGTTAGAGTTTTTGTTCAACATTGAATGGGTGTTTTCTCTCTCTCTCTCTCTCTCTCTCTCTCTCTCTCTCTCTCTCTCTCTCTCTCTATTGTCTCTCTATCCGCTCTCCTCTCTACTCTCCACCCATACTGCTCTCTACTCCCTCTTTACTTTATTCTTAACTCGCACTGCTTCTCTACTCTCTCTACTCTACTCACACTCCTTCTCTACTCTCTCTTTCTCTACGAGCACTCATTCTCTACTCGCTCTCCTTCTTTACTTACACTCCTTCTCTACTCCTTTTCTCTACGAGCACTCCTTCTCTACTAGCTCTCCTTCTCTACTCGCATTCCTTCTCTACTCTCATTCCTACTCTCTCTTCTCTACTCACACTCCTTCTCTACTCTCATTCCTACTCTCTCTTCTCTACTCACACTCCTTCTCTTCTCGCACTCCTTCTCTACTCACATTTCTTCTCTACTCATACTCCACTCATACTCCTTCTCTACTCTCTAATTCTCTACTCGCACTCCTTCTCTACTCGATCTCCTTCTCTACTCGCATTCCTTCTCCACTCTCATTCCTACTCTCTCTTCTCTACTCACACTCCTTCTCTACTCGCTCTCCTTCTCTACTCGCATTCCTTCTCTACTCTCATTCCTACTCTCTCTTCTCTACTCACACTCCTTCTCTACTCGCACTCCTTCTCTACTCACATTTCTTCTCTACTCACACTCCTTCTCTACTCTCTAATTCTCTACTCGCACTCCTTCTCTACTCGCACTCCTTCTCTACTCACACCCTTTCTCTACTTGCACTCCTTCTCTACTCTCTTTCACTACTCGCACTCCTTCTGTACTAGCAATCTATCTCTACTCACACCCACACTGCTCTCGACTCCCTCTTTACTTTATTCTTAACTCGCACTCCTTCTCTACTCTCTCTTCTGTACTCACACTCCTTCTCTACTCTCTCTTTCTCTACGAGCACTCATTCTCTACTTGCTCTCCTTCTTAACTCACACTCCTTCTCTACTCTTTTTCTCTACGAGCACTCCTTCTCTACTCGCTCTCCTTCTCTACTCGCATTCCTTCTCTACTCTCATTCCTACTCTCTCTTCTCTACTCACACTCCTTCTCTACTCTCATTCCTACTCTCTCTTCTCTACTCACACTCCTTCTCTACGAGCACTCCTTCTCTACTCACATTTCTTCTCTACTCTTACTCCTTCTCTACTCTCTAATTCTCTACTCGCACTCCTTCTCTACTCGCTCTCCTTCTCTACTCGCATTCCTTCTCTACTCTCATTTCTACTCTCTCTTCTCTACTCACACTTCTTCTCTACTTGCTCTCCTTCTCTACTCACACTCCTTCTCTACTCTCATTCCTATACTCTCTTCTCTACTCACACTCCTTCTCTACTCGCACTCCTTCTCTACTCACACTCCTTCTCTACTTGCACTTCTCTCTACTCTCACTAATCGCACTCCTTCTGTACTAGCAATCTATCTCTACTCACACTCCTTCTCTACTCACACTCCTTCTCTACTCGCACTCCTTCTCTAATCTCTCTTTTTCTACTCGCACTCCTCCTCTACTCACACTCCTTCTCTACTCGTACTCCTTCTCTACTCTCTCTTTCTATACTCGCACTCCCTCTCTAATCGCACTCCTTCTCTACTCACACTCCTCTACTCCCACTCCTTCTCTACTCTCTCTTTCTCTACTAGCACTTCTTCTTAACTCTCTTTTTCTCTACTCGCACTCCTTCTCTTATCTCTCTTCTCAACTCGCACTCCTTGTCTACTCGCACTCCTTCTCGTCACACTCCTCTACTTGCATTCCTTCTCTACTCTCTCTTTCTCTACGAGCACTCCTTCTCTACGAGCACTCCTTCTCTACTCGCTCTCCTTCTCATCTCGCATCCCTTCTCTACTCTCATTCCTACTCTCTCATCTCTACTCGCACTCCTTCTCTACTCGCACTCCTTCTCTACTCACACTCCTCTACTCCCACTCCTTCTCTACTCTCTCTTTCTGTACTAGCACTTCTTCTTTACTCTCTCTTTCTCTACTCGCACTCTTTCTCTAATCTCTCTTCTCAACTCGCATTCCTTGTCTACTCGCACTCCTTCTCTACTCACACTCCTCTACTTGCATTCCTTCTCTACTCTCTCTTTCTCTACTCTTTTTCTCTACGAGCACTCCTCTACTCGCTCTCCTTCTCTACTCGCACTCCTTCTCTACTCGCTCTTTCTCTACTCGCACTCCTTCTCTACTCACACTCCTTCTCTACCCTCTCTTTTTCTACTCGCACGCCTTGTCTTCTCGCACTCCTTCTCTACTTGCACTCATTCTCTACTCTCTCTTCTCTACTCACACTCCTTCTCTACTCTCTCTTTCTCTACTCACACTCCTTATCTACTCTCTCATCCTCTACTCGCACTCCTCTCTACTCACACTCCTTCTCTTCTCTCTCTTTCTCTACTCGCACTCTTTCTCTACTCCTTCTTTCTCTACTCGCACTTCTTCTCTATTCACGCTCCTTCTCTTCTCGCACTCCTCTACTCCCTCTTCTCTACTCGCACTCCTTCTCTACTCACACTCCTTCTCTACTCACACTCCTTCTCTACTCGCACTCCTTCTCTACTCACACTCCATCTCTACTCACACTCCTTCTCTACTCACACTCCTTCTCTACTCACACTCCTCTACTCACACTCCTTCTCTACTCTCTCTTTCTCTACGAGCACTCATTCTCTACTCGCTCTCCTTCTTAACTCACACTCCTTCTCTACTCTTTTTCTCTACGAGCACTCCTTCTCTACTCGCTCTCCTTCTCTACTCGCATTCCTTCTCTACTCTCATTCCTACTCTCTATTCTCTACTCACACTCCTTCTCTACTCTCATTCCTACTCTCTCTTCTCTACTCACACTCCTTCTCTACGAGCACTCCTTCTCTACTCACATTTCTTCTCTACTCATACTCCTTCTCTACTCTCTAATTCTCTACTCGCAATCCTTCTCTACTCGCTCTCCTTCTCTACTCGCATTCCTTCTCTACTCTCATTTCTACTCTCTCTTCTCTACTCACACTCCTTCTCTACTTGCTCTCCTTCTCTACTCACACTCCTTCTCTACTCTCATTCCTATACTCTCTTCTCTACTCACACTCCTTCTCTACTCGCACTCCTTCTCTACTCACACTCCTTCTCTACTTGCACTCCTCTCTACTCTCTTTCACTAATCGCACTCCTTCTGTACTAGCAATCTATCTCTACTCACACTCCTTCTCTACTCACACTCCTTCTCTACTCGCACTCCTTCTCTAATCTCTCTTTTTCTACTCGCACTCCTCCTCTACTCACACTCCTTCTCTACTCGTACTCCTTCTCTACTCTCTCTTTCTATACTCGCACTCCCTCTCTAATCGCACTCCTTCTCTACTCACACTCCTCTACTCCCACTCCTTCTCTACTCTCTCTTTCTCTACTAGCACTTCTTCTTAACTCTCTTTTTCTCTACTCGCACTCCTTCTCTAATCTCTCTTCTCAACTCGCACTCCTTGTCTACTCGCACTCCTTCTCGTCACACTCCTCTACTTGCATTCCTTCTCTACTCTCTCTTTCTCTACTCTCTTTCTCTACGAGCACTCCTTCTCTACGAGCACTCCTTCTCTACTCGCTCTCCTTCTCATCTCGCATCCCTTCTCTACTCTCATTCCTACTCTCTCATCTCAACTCGCACTCCTTCTCTACTCGCACTCCTTCTCTACTCACACTCCTCTACTCCCACTCCTTCTCTACTCTCTCTTTCTGTACTAGCACTTCTTCTTTACTCTCTCTTTCTCTACTCGCACTCTTTCTCTAATCTCTCTTCTCAACTCGCATTCCTTGTCTACTCGCACTCCTTCTCTACTCACACTCCTCTACTTGCATTCCTTCTCTACTCTCTCTTTCTCTACTCTTTTTCTCTACGAGCACTCCTTCTCTACTCGCTCTCCTTCTCTTCTCGCACTCCTTCTCTACTCGCTCTTTCTCTACTCGCACTCCTTCTCTACTCACACTCCTTCTCTACCCTCTCTTTTTCTACTCGCACGCCTTGTCTTCTCGCACTCCTTCTCTACGAGCACTCCTTCTCTACTCGCTCTCCTTCTCTACTCGCATTCCTTCTCTACTCTCATTCCTACTCTCTCTTCTCTACTCACACTCCTTCTCTACTCTCATTCCTACTCTCTCTTCTCTACTCACACTCCTTCTCTACGAGCACTCCTTCTCTACTCACATTTCTTCTCTACTCATACTCCTTCTCTACTCTCTAATTCTCTACTCGCAATCCTTCTCTACTCGCTCTCCTTCTCTACTCGCATTCCTTCTCTACTCTCATTTCTACTCTCTCTTCTCTACTCACACTCCTTCTATACTTGCTCTCCTTCTCTACTCACACTCCTCCTCTACTCTCATTCCTATACTCTCTTCTCTACTCACACTCCTTCTCTACTCGCACTCCTTCTCTACTCACACTCCTTCTCTACTTGCACTCCTCTCTACTCTCTTTCACTAATCGCACTCCTTCTGTACTAGCAATCTATCTCTACTCACACTCCTTCTCTACTCACACTCCTTCTCTACTCGCACTCCTTCTCTAATCTCTCTTTTTCTACTCGCACTCCTCCTCTACTCACACTCCTTCTCTACTCGTACTCCTTCTCTACTCTCTCTTTCTATACTCGCACTCCCTCTCTAATCGCACTCCTTCTCTACTCACACTCCTCTACTCCCACTCCTTCTCTACTCTCTCTTTCTCTACTAGCACTTCTTCTTAACTCTCTTTTTCTCTACTCGCACTCCTTCTCTAATCTCTCTTCTCAACTCGCACTCCTTGTCTACTCGCACTCCTTCTCGTCACACTCCTCTACTTGCATTCCTTCTCTACTCTCTCTTTCTCTACTCTCTTTCTCTACGAGCACTCCTTCTCTACGAGCACTCCTTCTCTACTCGCTCTCCTTCTCATCTCGCATCCCTTCTCTACTCTCATTCCTACTCTCTCATCTCTACTCGCACTCCTTCTCTACTCGCACTCCTTCTCTACTCACACTCCTCTACTCCCACTCCTTCTCTACCCTCTCTTTCTGTACTAGCACTTCTTCTTTACTCTCTCTTTCTCTACTCGCACTCTTTCTCTAATCTCTCTTCTCAACTCGCATTCCTTGTCTACTCGCACTCCTTCTCTACTCACACTCCTCTACTTGCATTCCTTCTCTACTCTCTCTTTCTCTACTCTTTTTCTCTACGAGCACTCCTTCTCTACTCGCTCTCCTTCTCTACTCGCACTCCTTCTCTACTCGCTCTTTCTCTACTCGCACTCCTTCTCTACTCACACTCCTTCTCTACCCTCTCTTTTTCTACTCGCACGCCTTGTCTTCTCGCACTCCTTCTCTACTTGCACTCATTCTCTACTCTCTCTTCTCTACTCACACTCCTTCTCTACTCTCTCTTTCTCTACTCACACTCCTTATCTACTCTCTCATCCTCTACTCGCACTCCTCTCTACTCACACTCCTTCTCTTCTCTCTCTTTCTCTACTCGCACTCTTTCTCTACTCCTTCTTTCTCTACTCGCACTTCTTCTCTATTCACGCTCCTTTCTTCTCGCACTCCTCTACTCCCTCTTCTCTACTCGCACCTCTTCTCTACTCACACTCCTTCTCTACTCACACTCCTTCTCTACTCGCACTCCTTCTCTACTCACACTCCATCTCTACTCACACTCCTTCTCTACTCACACTCCTTCTCTACTCACACTCCTCTACTCACACTCCTCTACTCGCACTCCTTCTCTACTCGCACTCCTTCTCTACTCACACTCCTCTACTCACACTCCTTCTCTACTCGCACTCCTTCTCTACTCGCACTCCTTCTCTACTCGCACTCCTTCTCTACTCACACTCCTTCTCTACTCGCACTCCTTCTCTACTCGCACTCCTTCTCTACTCACACTCCTTCTCTACTCACACTCCTTCTCTACTCACACTCCTCTACTCATACTCCTTCTCTACTCGCACTCCTTCTCTACTCACACTCCTTCTCTACTCACACTCCTCTACTCACACTCCTTCTCTACTCGCACTCCTTCTCTACTCGCACTCCTTCTCTACTCACACTCCTTCTCTACTCACACTCCTTCTCTACTCGCACTCCTTCTCTACTCACACTCCTTCTCTACTCACACTCCTTCTCTACTCACACTCCTTCTCTACTCACACTCCTTCTCTACTCGCACTCCTTCTTTACTCTCTCTTATCTACTTACACTCCTTCTCTACTCACACTCCTTCTCAACTCGCACTCCTTCTCTACCCTCTCTTTCTCTACTCGCACTCCCTCTACTCGCTTTTTCTCTACTATCTATACTATCTCTTCCTCTACTCTCTCAAATTCCAAGTACATCATCCGATGGTTAAGATTTGTAATAACGTGCTAGCAGGGGACATTTTTTATCATAGAATTGAGAGATGAGTTCTCTGTATGCCTTAACAATGAGGCCCTTTCACGAGTTAGGATGTATTTGTACATGCCATTTTATTCTAAGAAAAGGGAAAATGCCAAAGTGAGGAGATCGAAATTGTCAGAGAATAGGGAAATAAATGAAACATGGAGACAAGTCAATATTTAAGAACAAGGGAACAGGTACCTCCTGGGAGGGCCTCTATTATAGACAATAGAACAAACATCACAACTATAAAACTACTAAACTTGACCTGTTTAAAAAAATACTGTACCCAAACTCTAAACGATAAACAGCTAGTTTACAATCAGTACAAGTCGTACTGCAAATAGTTGCAGAGAGATCTAATTAAACATTCGATTTTACAGAAATGCGAACCTATCTGCTTTTATAAGTACATATATATAACATGTTACAAATACATGTTGTTTTAGCATCTGGAAATCGCAACAAGCAGTGTTTTTGATTGCCATTTGTCGCCAGTCGGGCGACAAATGGCATTCGAAAACCCTGTTTCCAACGATTTTTGATCTACGTTTGTCGATAGTATTAACGTTTTCAATTGCCGCTTATCCGGTGTGAAACTTTTAAGAAAATCTTAAAGATATACAAAGCATCTTTATTGTTTCTTATAGAACTACAAATGAGCCGCGACATGTGATTTCCAGCAATGTGGCATTTTGACATGAATAGACTCAGACGAGCCTGTGTAGCCTTCTTTTAAGCTTAGAAACTCCAAATTATGTTCGTTCAGTAGCTTAATATTCATATAATATTCAAGCGACAAGCAATGACTCTGATCAGACTGTGCGTATGCGCAGGCTGGTCTGAGCCTTTGCTGGTCGCACATTACACGTTGTTGGAAATCTCCCCGGAAATCTCATGTCGCGGCTCAAATTATATTGTTTAAAAAGATGCCATTGTGGGGCTTGGGCTGCTGGTACCGGAATATGAGGACCTGGGCCCGGAATTACACTGCCTCCTTAAAGTTAAGGAAGACTTACTGAGTAAAGATGCGAAAAATAACGTTTTAAACTGATTAAAATCAAAATAGTTTCATTTTTCTGTAGATCACAATTATGATACATTTGACCACAAGTACTGCATCTACCCAGGCAATTTATTTAGCATGTTGAAATATCAATACTTAACTTAAGCCTTCCTTAACTTTTAGGAGGCATTGTAATTCCGGGCCCTGTACTACTAGGTAAAGTTTAAAAACGTTAAAAGATAAAATAACAGAACGCATTACCACTGAAACTGCAATGCCTTCAATATTTCTACGGGTATTTGTTATATGGATTTTTGTTGACCTATACAAATATGCAGTGAAAATCCAGATAAGCTTACATGTATACTAATACTTTTAAGAATGAACTGACAACAGACCAAAAAGGTAAATTGCTTTTAAATACGTGTGGTATTTTATTTTACTGTCGCAATGGCGCAAAGGCGTATGCAAACTGTAAAGGTTTCATTATTATGGTTTTTATTTTGTTTGATTTTATTCTTAACATCCCAGTCAACATTTTTTAGTTATGTCAGCGCATTCAAATAGGATTAAGATGCGCGGATCAAAAGAGAGGGTTGCAGAGGGTCCTGACCCCCTCCCTGGAAAATCGGAAACCTTTAGGGCTCTTTAGCAATACTGGTCCAGATCCCCTGGAAAATCAAAAGCTACCAAGCCAGCATTCAATATTGGGTAATTATCGCGCCACCAGCATTTGCTGTTGGGCTGATGATGGTCCGCTTTTAGTGGTATTTTGATTTCTCACTCCATTCATCTAAAAAATGTGTGTCAGAGTTTAAATGGACTTCGTCTGACAAAATTTCTGGATCCGCGCATGATTAAGCGATAATAACAACATCGCATGAGATGTTTTGTTGTATAATTATGTGCATTTTTCTCACGAATGTTTTACAAAACATAAGAAAGCGTTTCAGTGCAAAGCTACTAGATGGCGGTACAAGACATGGACATACCCTATCCCAGCCAGCACACAATGTCGAGCAACCATCGGCCCGCCAGCGAAATGTCATTCGTATGTTTGAGATGTTGCATAACAAAAAAGGAAGAAAGGAAGGCGGGGGAAGGTGTGTGTGTGGGGGGGGGGGGGGGGGGGTGGGGGTTGGCGACCGGTTAGAGAGCCACATTGAAACCCATTCAATTTTTGTGGTGTTTTATTGCATTTGTTGTTGTTATTTTTGTACGGTTGGGGGGGGGGTAAATAATTGATATAGTTTGTTTCATTGAATAGAATCCTAAAGGGCGGTGTAACAGAAGGGTGTTTTGCATGTTTCAATGGATTGATCAGGGTATTCCAGTGAACTGAACGGTCTGAGTGCTTCCCTGGGCTGGGCGGTTTGGTGTATCAGTTGCCTAGGGAGTTTGGGAGTTTCAAGTGGTTGGCTGGTTTGTGTGTATCAGTGTACTGTGTGCGTTTGGGTTCGATTCAATAGACTGGTGGTTATGGGTGTTTCAATTGTCTGGGTGGCATACATGTATATATTTTTGGATCAAAGGTTTACTAATCATGTACACGTGGTATCTTAACCAACAGTTTCCTCGCATTTTGACACTCCATTTACACAACAAAATGCACCTTAATGAGAACCTGCATTTGTAACCCTTTTCATGTTGTTAATACACTGCGTTGCCAGGTAAGATAATGAGTATAGATATGGCACATATTCTTGCCTTCTTTCAGGGACCATACCCTCGCCCCCACCCCACCCAGCCATCATATCCCCTTCCTATATCAAGCATACTGGTTTCACCAAAAATGTATCAGTGCAGAATTTAAATTAACATGTTTTCCGAGACTCACTAGACAAAAACATGCATAATGACACAGACTGAAGATGAGCGCTTTTCACAACACATCACAACTGTAAAACCTCTCAAATTGCCTTCTGTATGTCTTCCCCTGGTAGTCTTCCATTTGTAGCATTACATATTTTTTTTGTATCATGGCATGCTTAAAATACATCAGATTCTGGCTCTAATTGTGCGGCAGTTTGTATCAATCTCCGAAATCAAAACCACTGTCACTCCGATAGCAAGCATGTCAGCTGTCAAGTTTCCTCTGAACATTTTGCTAACCAGCAAAACGATATCAACGTAAGCAAATTTCAAATATTGATGCTTTAATAGCATTTTGAGACACGACTCTCATAAATCATGCAGGAGAATGATATAGAATTGTGGCGACACAAGCAAATTGTGTCAAAGGTTGATGTAAATCCTGCTATGATCAAATGAATAGCATTTTTTCATTGAAAATTTCACAATCGTCGTTTGAAAAGTCGCCCAGGGTCCTACGGACATGGGTCAAAAGCATTTAACACATTCCGAGTCCTTATCATTCAATATAGAAGCAACCTGTTTGCTTCTTTTGTCTCCAAGAAACTTTCTATAGGAAATAAAAATGGATAAATACAGACCCTGTCCATCCATAATCGCAATGTTTACCTCCGATAGCCAACACCCTCCGAGATCTAGACATGCGGTTTACCTGGGTGAGTAAGATAGGCCTTAGTAGGTGGAGAGGTTTTAGGTGGACGAATCTGATACACATGATATCGTTTGATTACTCAGTTTTTCAGTTCAAATGAAGATCTATCGGTTGAGCAGCTAGGATCTGTTGGTGACGAAGCTTCCTTGTCTACAGACTGGAAAACAAAAATAAAATAAAAATCCCTTTCTTTTATTATATACACAAATTGAAACCAAGCTGTGCAGGCAAACAATGCAGATATAGATTAACCAGATACATATCTGAGCTGTCTGATCTAGGGATACACTGTTTTCAGGTTTGACTTTGGTAAAACAAATGTAGATTAAAGCCAGAATGGACATTATATTTAGTAAACCCTCTTCAGTCAGAGCGACCACTTAACAAGGAAATAAAAGGCATGCGACGGCTTTGCAAAGGAAAAATAATGCAGGAAGATGTTGTATGGAGCTTTCTACATTATTTTAACTACATTTAAATGCCACTTGTCTAAACCGATTTTCTTATCAAAATGATGCAGGTTCCAGGGTTTGTTTGTGATTGTGGTATTTCCTGATCATGCTCACTATTTTTAAATGTCCTTTCGAATTATGCAATAATCTTGAAGTGGGAGAGAGCTGGTTGCTTTGCTTCTGTTAACTTACGGATATCTTGTTACTGTAAATGTTCTGTGACTCTTCCTCACGGTGTCATGGGTTGGTTTGTGATTGTGGTATTTTCTGATCATACTCATTTACTTTGGCTTTTCCTCACAGTGGTGTGATTCTGGTATTTTTTTGTTTGTTTGTCTGATGCTAGATTTAACAACAGCATAATCTAACCTGAGGGCATGGCCTGTACTTCAAATGAAGCCCAAGTACCTTTGGCTGCTGTCTATTTGAAGTTCGTAGCTCTGTTGATGTTGATTCATTGTTTCTTGGTAATCCCATTATTTGTGGGGATTTATGTTGGATCCCTGTTTTGTTATACAGTACTTAATGCTGCCCTTAATAGTTCTCTAATCATTTTCTGAGGAAGAGGGAGCTTGTTGCTTAATTTTTTTCTTGAATGCATGTGGCTGTTGGTGTTTTATGTCTCTTTCTCGTGTTGCAATGTATTGGTCTACAGTGTGATTGCGGAATGTCCTGGTCATATTTTATTTGTATTTATCTCATACAAGTATATCGAATATAGGGAAACTGAAAATAAGTTTTCAAACAGCACTTTGAACGTTATTTCTTTAAACAAATGATTTGGTATCACAAGTCCCTTTCACAAGTGAGTGGCAATTATAGATGTTTAACTCAAAATTGACTGCAGTATGTATGCGTTACGTTTCGTTGGCAAGCAGCATAGATTTACATTGTAAATACTGATTGTCTATAAATATGTCACTCTGTCATTATTTGGAACAATTTGGGCATAAAAATTGTTTCATGTCATCTATTTCATGATTTAAGCAGTCTGCGTGCACCCACTTTTTACAAGTCACATTCAACCCACACACGGCCTAAACCCATTTTTTATCCTCCTTTTACGTCATGTGACAGGCCTGACAACATTCATCTTCTTCGCTTCTTTCTACTAATTTCTGAATCTTTTCACTCTCAGTCAAGGGCCTTTTTGCTTTCTTTGATTGTGGATTTGGCCCTTTTTTCCCTTCACAGTCTGCTTTCAGTTTCTTTTTTAAATATAGCTATTTAGCATTACTCTCCTTTTCAGCGAACACTTTGGCTTTATTTAATTGCTTTAATGAACACTTTCTTATGCTATCCGTCGACGTTAGATTATCTGGTAGGATATTTGTCATCGTTTGACGGAAAGGTATGAGTTGTTCAGTAACTTTTGGCAGTTTTAAGCTTTCAAATATCACGGGAGACACCTGAACTTGGGCCTGGATGTTCATTGTCTTTGTGGAACATTGCTGCGTCTGCTAGGATCTGAAGACCCCAGTGGTCGGAGCATGTAGGGGTTTCTGGTTACGATGGATTGGCTTTCATATGAAGTGTTTTGTAGACATCAAAGTACGGAGATTTTCCTTTACTATCATAGCCCTCGTTCGTTCGTGCAGTGTGTCTTTCCTTTGCTGGAGTTGAAATACTCTCTTCAAACACCGCAAGTGCCCCTTTGGCATTGACTTGCTCTTCATTTTGTTTAGCACTGCCTCCATCTTTTGCTGTCGTGGGACTTGTGATTGATGATTGACTGTCACTGTATGTTAAAGCTGGCTTTAACGTGGCACTGGTTATGACTGTGTATCAACTGGGTAAATTCCAGAGGACTTAAAGGCATTCATCACTGTCAGTGGTCTGGAGATAAGCTTCTGTTAGTTTTTGTGCAAAGTTCTCTTTGCCAATTCATTTACAAGGATTTTCACGTGTGAACTTTCAGCATGTGATGTGCCACTTTGTCGTCGATGGTCCAAAGACACCTTCGTCTAGTGTCTGCATCAAATGGGTCACATTAGGAACAATACGATGCATTTCTATACCTTTGTCTTTTCCCTTCACAAATGTGGCTGCTGACACTGTCAAATAAAAGTGCCACTGGACGCTCTCTTCCTGCATGTTTGCCAAAGTGGCCAATAAATTTTGAGAATGTTCATCCAGTCCTTTTTGGTATGTGCGATATCTGACACTTCTTGGGCACCATTCAATGGATTGTTTCATTTTGCCTTTGGTTCTGAATATATGAAGTATGGAGGCATCATTTGGCCTGCAGCATTTCCACAAAACATGACTGCCAGTCTTTGCTTTCCGCTTGTAATATGTGGAACATTCAAGTCTTTTCTTGATGGGACAATCACTTTATTTTTGTTAGATCCCATATTGAATCCTGCTTCACCAGCATTCCAGATCCTGCTTGGTGCTTCAATCAGATTATTGTCAAGAAAATCCCTGAATTTATTGTACCATACGTCAGTTTTCTCCTTTGTTAATTTTGACCGCTTCATTTCTAAATCTGTTTCAGTTCTTGTGCGTATAATATGCTTATGCCTTTGCATAAAGGCATAATACCCTTTCTTCCGTGGACGCCCATTTTTGAAGGGCGTATTCCTTTTCTCCCTCTTCACAATGTCTTCAACGAAGTCCAAGAACTCAAACACCCTCAGTCCAAATCCTCGCTGTGCCATTTTGCTTAGCCAAAATGCCATTTTCTCTAACTCGGCCTCACTGAAAATGGTGGTAGACTCTAAGACTTTAGTCCACTTCCCCAGACCATCGCCTGTATAAAAAAGAACATGATTAATCGTTTTCCTCAGCTGCTTTTCTTAGCGAGGTTGACTTCCCTGAACTTACACTAAACAGTTCCTTTCTCAGTCTCTCTTTTCTCTGGGGTCATTCTTTTCCAATACTTCCTTTTGATCTCCAGAGCTTTTCTTTGGTTCGGTGTGGATTGACTTTTATTTGTATAAGTACCTTTCTTGCTTTTCGGACCCATTGTCTGTAAAAATAAAACCTGTAGTTATGACTGTGTAATTTATCTTTGCAATCAAGCTACTGATAGCCACGACCTTTTCCACTGAAAGTAAATAGTGTAGAAGGGGATGGCTTCTGTAGAGTGGGGCTGGCATATGGTATGTGTGGGGGTGTAGATGAAGATTCGTGGTGAGTGTGTGTCTATGAGGTAAGAATGTGTCTGTAGGGGTTGACTGGCATTTTTAGGGTGGTTGAGTGTGTGTATTGGTGGGATGGATTGGGGTGGGGTTTAATGGAGTGTGTGGGGTCCTGGTGGGTTATTTGGTGTGGGGATGGAGCGTGTGTTAATGGGGGAGGAGTGGGGTTGATGGAGTGTGGGTGGTCTTGTGGGGATAGTGTCTATATATGCGAGGGCACTAATTTGTGATGGTGTATGAATTGCTGTGTGCGTATGAATGGAGGGGTGACAGAGTGTTGAGCGTATATATGAAAGATTGAGTGGGAGGGGTAAGGTGGTGTGTGTGGGCGGATAGAGCTAGTTAAATATCTAATTTCCTAATTAATAAATCTGAGCTATATAACCAACTCCACAAATTTATGAATAACTCGAGTTGTTCAGCCATCAAAAATTAGTACAATGCACATTCAACTATTATAAAGCAAGATACTTTTTTCTCCATAAACATGCGCGGATCCAGAGGGAGGACGGGGTCCACACCTCCCCTTGGAGGTATCTGTAGAGAATAAACCAATGAACCTCCCAAAGGAAAAAGTTGGACCCCCCCCCAGGGAAAATGCTGGACAACCTTTGGGACCTATGAAAATTATAGTTTTCTTTTAAATAAACTATTGGACATCTGTAAAATGTTGAAGACTAAAACTAAGCAAAAAGACGTAAAAACGGAAAAAAAACTTTACAGAGCTTTTAATGACAGGTGGACCTGGACCTCCCCCCACTCTTGACGAAATTTCCTGGATCTGTGCATGATAAAAAATACTGGTAAAGATTAGTATTTGTGAAATTTAACTTTGGACACTTCACAAACAATTTGAGACGATCCCTCAAGCAGCACTATTTACCTCTAATTGGGCTATTTTTTGGCGTCTGCTGTTAACCGCTATTGGCAACTACACCAGTGTTTAAAACGGGCTATTTTAAACTCCAGTGACAAACTGTAACACAGTCTTTATTAGCTCGCCTGAGCCATTGGCTCAGGGTGAGCTATTGTGATCATTGGATGTCCGCTGTGTGTCGTCCGTCGTCAACAACTGCTTCAAACGACATATCCTCCTAAACTTTGACCAAACTTGGTAGGAATAATCCTTATATGACCCTCCTTTAAAATTGTTCAAATGGTTCTGGTCCATTGCAAATCTAGGTCACACAGGCTAAAAATAGATTTTCAAGATGAAAACTTTAAAAATCTTCTACTCTGAAACCACAAGGCCTAGAGGTTTGATATTTGGTATGTAGCATCACCTAATGGACTTACCAAGTAAGTTCAAATTATAGTCCTGGGGCCAAAAATGTCCCTGCCCCAGGGGGTCACATGTTTTACATAGGCTTATATAGGGAGCAACATGAAAACATCTTCTTGTCTAAAACCACGAGTCCTAGAGGCTTGATATTTGGTATGTAGTATCATCTAGTAGACTTCTACCAAGTTTGTTCAAATTATAGCCCTGGGGCCAAAAATTGCCCCATCCCGGGTGTCACATGTTTTACATAGGCTTATATAGGGAGCAACATGAAAACATCTTCTTGTCTGAAACCACAAGGCCTAAAGCCTTGATATTTGGTATGTAGTATCATCTAGTGAACATGTACCAAGTTTGTTCAAATTATAGCCCTGGGGCCAAAAATGGCCCGGCCCTGGGGTCACATGTTTTACATAGGCTTATATAGGGAGCAACACGTAAAAATCTTCTTGTCTGAAACCACAAGGCCTAGAGTCTTGATATTTGGTATGTAGTATTATCTAGTAAACCTCTACCAAGTTAGTTCAAATTATAGCCCTGGGACCAAAAATGGTCCCGCCTCGGGGGTCACAGGTTTTACATAGGCTTTTATATGGAGAAACATGAAAAAATCTTCTTGTCTGAAACCACAAGGCCTAGAGCCTTGATATTTGGTTTGAAGCACTATCTGGTAGACCTCCACCAAGTTTGTTCAAACTAGACCCCTGGGTCCAAAAATGGCCGCGCCCCAGGGATCACATGCTTTACATAGGCTTATATAGGGAGAAACATAGAATAATCTTCTTGTCTGAAACGATAAGACCTATAGCTTTGATATTTAGTACGTAGCATCACCTTGTTAACCTCTAACAAGTTTGTTTACATTATGTCCCTGGGGCCAAAAATGACCCTGCCTGGGGGTCACATGCTTTACATAGACTAATATAGGGAGAAACATGAAAAAATCTTCTTGTCCAAAACCACAAGGCCTAGAGCCCTTGATATTTGGTATGAAGCATCATCTAGTGAACCTCTACCAAGTTTGTTCAAATTATACCCCTGGGGCCATAAATGGCCCACCCCGGGGGCCACATGCTTTACATAGGCTTAAATAGGGAGAAACATGAAAAAATCTTCTTGTCTGCAACCATAAGGCCTAGAGCCATGATATTTCATATGTAGCATCACCTTGTGGATTATGCCCCTTGGGCCAAAAATGGCCCCTCCCTTGGGGTCACATATTTTACATTGGCTTATATAGAGAAAAAAACAACATAAAATCTTCTAGTCTGAAACCATTAGGCTAGAGCCTTGTGTTCGGTTTATAGCATCACCATGTGGACCTCTGCAAAGTTTGTTCAAATTATGCCCCTGGGCCCAAAATGGCCCCGCGCTAGGGACATGGTCAGCTTTCTACAGATACCTATATGTAAGCTTTAAACAAAACTCAGGTGAGCGCTTTATGGCCACTTGGCCCTCTTGTTTTTCTAGGTCTTGAAATACATACCTTTTCCAATGGAAAAAAGTTTTCTGGAATTATCTTTGAATATTGGCGAAATTTCACGTGCTGACAAAGTTTTCGAGTTTCAAACCGAGGCTGAAATGTGTACATGTCGCATGTGTATTTTCCCGTTTCTATACCCGGGAGAAAATATACGTCATAATTTTTAGAGAATAATGTGTATTCTACATGGTAAATGGTTAAGTTTCACAGTGGTAAAGTCAAAATTATTTTTCCACAACAGGTACGGGTTACAGAACTTGTTTTTTAAATGACTGATTCGCTACTGGGGAAGGTTCGTTATTGGCGACTAAACTATTTCACAATCACAAAACCGCGGAATCTTGAGGAGGAGCCACGCAACAATTAGGAGACACCAGGAAGACAAACAAAGCAACCAGCTCTCTCTCTTCCCCATCGAGATGATTGCAAAACTAGAATGAACACAAAGTAACGCACAACAAAATATAGTTCAATTACAGAATCCCACAATGGGAGTAACAATCAACAACAACAGAACCACCGCCTTAGAACGGACAGCAGCCAGAGCCACTAGGGGGAGGGCTTAAATGCATTTTACTGATACCAAATCTTCGCCCTAGATTCTGATGTTGTTGAAGCACAACAAATGTTAATCTCGCATGGAGGATTCCTAACTATTGTAATGTATCACCATAGAGAAATAATATAATCAATTTAACGCACTATGATGAAACGGAAAAAAAGGCTAACGATTCTCAGATAGTCAGAGCTAAAGAAAACCTCAAGTTCAGCCACGGTGGACCAAGTTTTGAAGCCTGGTTTTGAAAGCAAAATTTCAAAAATGATTATCGTTCAGTTGAAAGGAGACAAAGTGGTTCCAAAACTTTGTCATGGACATGCCCTATGAGATCAGACTTCCATAAAAAAAATAGACTTCTAGGTGCCATTAAATTTCACTTATTTTGGATGTGTCTTCAGATGACCTACATGTATACTGAGTTGGTAGTGACAGAGAATGAAAGTATGCAACCTAATAAAGTTTACTCATCAAATAAAAGTTTGCTACTACCTGAAAGTAAATAAAGCAGATTGCATTGAACCTTGAACAAAAAATATACTTCTGATGTCGGAATTCATTCATATTTAGGAAAATTGTAGCTAATAATGAGCACTTATAAAATTTGAATCAAAAGTTTGTGTTAAAAACTATACAAGAATGACCAATACTTCAATATGTTTTTGAGGGCAATTGCGGGTAATACTTCCCACATTAAAATCTTTTTTTATTATTTGCATACAGTTTGTTTTATGTATGGACTGTCAATTTGTTAAATAAAAAGGAAATGTCACCACGCTCAATTTTTCATAATCTCACATGGAAATTTTCAGCATTTTGCAAATTTCTGTAAAAAACAAACAACACAAGGCCTTAATTTTAAGCTAAAATATTTGTAATCGCCATCCAGTTTTATTTTAATTATTGCTCATGACCTCAAGATTTCTAGGAATTATGTGAAATTGTATTTGTTTTCCCGAGCCGTGTCAAGATACTGCACTGCATGATATATTTTGGTTATCCTTCCAAAAACAAAAAAGGATTTCGATCTTTATCGTAAATTATATATTAAAAAATCTGACATAAAAAATATTTTTGTTTTTGTTTCATGGACTATCATTAGGTATTTTAGAAAAAAGAAAAATATGGGGGTCACCAGACTAATTATCTCTCAGGAGGGCCACAGTTAACCCCACACCCACAGATTCCGAGGATATTTCAATATAAAACGTTAAGGAGTGTATTTTTTGTCATTTATATAATTCCATATTACTTGTATGAAGTAATTTTGCATTACAAGGCGAAAAAAGAAAAAAAAGAAAAAAAACTTGAATTTTGAAGTGCCCACCGGAGAATCGATCTTGTCCTCTGGTTCCAAAGTCTGACAAGGTAACCACTAGGCCATTATGTCAAAAAGTAAGTGAGTATGGTCAGCAAATACCACAATCACATACTGCAAACCAGCCCACGGCACCGTGAGGAAGAGCCAAAGAACTTTTATAGTAACAATACATCTGTAAGACAATAATAGCAAAGCAACCAGCTTTCTCTTCCTCTTCAAGATGATTGCAGAACTAGAATGGACACAAAGTAATGCATAACAAAACAAATACAAACACAGGCCGTGCGCGGCTCGAAATAACAGTACATATTGGGCAGATAATCCGTGTATCTGCCATGTTTGTATTCGCTTACAGGGTAAAACTTTGATATTTTTACGTTGTTGATGTTGCCTGTTCTATTTATCTGTATTTGGTATTGAAGCGATCAGTTCTGATGAAGGGTCAATAGATATTTCAGACACATTTTAGTTACTTTCGTCTGTCAAGAAAATGTGGAAATATCCATCTGACATAAGAGTATCTGTAAACTGTATTGATCCGATATTGTAAATGGTCTGAAAGACAAGACACAGAAAACTTTTCCTGTTTATCGACACAGAAATGGTGTGCATGGGATTGCCCTTAAGGGTTGAAACTTCAGATCACTATCTTTTTAATGTGATACTTAAACCATTTTCACCTTGGCAATGGGCTAATTTCAGGTGATGCTTTACTAGGGAATGTGGTTCTTTACTTGAGACACTGTATAAGGGTGGGTTATAAGTTGCCACTATTTTGTATATCAAAAGCGTTTTAATATTTAACGTACGTGGGTTGTATGATGGGTCTATTTCATGAGTATTATTTCACATCAGTTGGCATTTACAAACACACATTGTCAAGAATAGAATCCTTTAAGTTAGTGATTCTTTATTGGGGACTAAACTGTATTCCGAATCGCCGCAGAAGTGTAAACAGCCACAAGATTTTGGGACTTTACGCTTCCAGTATGCTTCTACTAAGCTTCCATTAAGTTGCTGCCACGTTGGCTATGATTCTGTTGCGCTTCTGCTATGATCCCACTTCCACAATGAAGATCCGGCTATGCTTAGTCTACGCTGATGGTAATGCAGTTGCAACGTTGCTACGACCTAAGCAATGGAGCTACCCTTTGGTGCGCGTAAGTATCCTGTCGATATAAAATCTGAAGTTTTACTGATTTATGTTCAGATGAATGTTAACATTCAAAGAAAACGGATAGATTCGAACAACTCGCTATTCTTCAGCTGGCCATTATGAACCACATACTTATTATGTTGAGGTCCAGGCAAGATGGAGTCTGAGGGCCAAGATGTTCTGGGTCCTTAGATGGTTATCCACAGACAGACGGCTACAATTTGGGCAACGTGACAACTATTTGAAGAACTAAGGATCAAAGATACACACATGTAGCTCTTCATTTTTCAATTCCGTGAGAATCAAAGTGCTCGTGTTTGACGAGATCCTCAACAGAGTAAGTCTTAGAATACAAAAGAGTGACTACAACTTCAGGAGAGAACTTGAACAAGTCATTCAGTTGGGCAGGACGTCAAGAGCGTGGCAGAAGCACCAAGGTTCACCATGCCTTAGACCCCCATTCCACTGGACTGCGATTCCGCTATGCTCATGGCGATCACGGATTTTCTCTAAAATTATTTCAAATCATGCAGAAGCGTAGACAGCCACTCGATTTGGCTTTGGCTGTTTGTCGAGCCCACCGGGGTTTACCTGTTGGATTTCTTTTGCTCCGGTATTCCGTTTTATTTACTGTTGAGTCCTTATCTTTGCTTTATCTCCTTGTTATATATTGATTTATATGCTTTAGGAGATGATGCATTGATAAGTTAGGGGTCGTTCATGCAAAGCAAACATCTATGTGTTTTGATCCACATCTGAATTAAGGGTGAGGTTGGCGCCGTTAAACTGGTTTAAGCCCTCCACAGTAAAATATTTTACTGACCGTTCAAAGGCGGTACTTCTTTTGTGGATCTTTTATGTTTTTGTTCTGTCTTGTGTTTGCTATGTCTTGCTGCTGCTGCGCTTCTGCATCGATCCCACAACGACAGTGTAGATCCGGCTATACTTAGTCTACGCTGATGGCGATGCAGCTGCGACCTTGCTACGACCTAGGCGATGGAGCTACGCTTGTGTTGTGCTTTTTTATTCTTTCTATATAAAATTTGAAGTTCAAATGGTTTATGTTCAGTTAAATGTCAGCAAATAAAGAAAATGGATAGACACGCTCTAGTAGCTATGCTTCAGTTGGCCATTACGAACCACACACTTATTATATTGGATGATGAGGTCCAGGCAAGAGGGAGGCGGAGGGCCAAAAGGTTCTGGGTTCACCCATGGTTATCCGCAGACAGAAGGTACAATGTAGGCACTATTACCAACTAAAACAAATAGAGAGCTAAGGATTGTATATAGCTCTTCAGTATTCAATTACATGAGAATAGAACCGCTTATGTTTGACGATATCCTCAACAGAGTTGGTCCTAGAATCCAAAAGAGTAACACCACCCCACCCTTGTATATACAGTTGTAGTTTTGCTTTACACACAACATATAAAAATCGCATGATTTGTCAAAGGGGAAAAGGATGTTAAATGCTCAAAACGATTTAACATAAAAGCTCAATAGGCACTATGTTTGTACAAACATGTGGTTTATACAATGTCATGTATACAGTATGTAGCTATGATACACCTCAGTGAACATGTCGGACTGATTGAACTTGAAACATAACAGGTATAATCTATATGTGAAAGCCATTTACAGGTGATATTCAAAAGTCATGGACAGTATACTCATTTATGAAAGACAATGGACTCTTTTGTATACACGAATTTTAAGCAAACACATCACTTTCGTCTCAAGTTTTATGCTGCAAACATTGTATTTGAATGATGCTGTAGTTCTGCTGTGTTCTTGGCGTTTCTGCTACTACTCGTATCATTTTGACCAAAACATCGAATCGTAACGGAATTGCCGTCCAGTGGAAGGGGGGTTTAAATAGCAGTCACAAGGGAAGCACGTTGATCATGGCAAGGTCATAGTGAGAGTGTAACAAGATCGTGCAGATTTCGCCATTGTGTAACAACAAGTGCACTACGATGCCGCCTGGATACAGCTATGCTCATGAAGATCTTACTACGATTTAACTATGCTTCAATTGCGCTTCGAGTCCAGCTCGATGTCGCTACGTAAATTGTGAGCACGTCAAAACAATCGCCCTGAGGTGGCTATCACGAAGATTCGGATATGCTTCTACTACGACCTAGGCGCTTCAACTGTCCCTTTGCTGTTTCTGCTACGATTCATGTCGTTTTGACAAATTTCGAATCGCAGCAGAATCGTCGTCCCGTTGAATGGGGGTTCTAGGCCTAGTTATTCTGTATACATCGCATAAGGCCAGTTTTAGCAAAAACAAACAGCGTAAAATTGTTATTATTTTCTAATCCATCAGTTTAAACATGTCTTTTGGGCGCAACATTTGTGTTCATTAAGGTTAATAAGAAAATGCATTTTAGTAACGAGTAACTGTAGTCTTTATCTTTAACTTACAGCATCATTCTACTCAGTCAAACGTTACCATTACACATGGTTCGACCCTCCAGTTATTTATTTTGCTGACCGGCTGTGCTTCTTTTGTGGATTCTATTCAAACACATATGGGCCTCAACGCGACAAAAACCAGGTCCTGTCTTAGGAGTTTCCGAGAGAGTAAAGTTAAAACCAACATATTCAGCTACAGAGACTAGCTAGAAAATCGAAATTCCACTCCAAGCAAGTCTAGATATGATACTTTCCGATAAATGAATAAAAAGGCACTGATCCAAATGTGCGGACGCGCAGGCCGGTCTGTGCCTTTATTTTTCAAAACCCTGATCACAGGCTTTCTTGCCTCAAGCCAACTCAACGTGAAGCCTACCAGCCACATATGAACGCTTACATAGGATATGTTGTCTGCTCAGAACATCTGCTCCATTTATCCTAATGCACACAATACTACCGTACATGTTGGAAGCAAACATTATGAACCCTGACCAGACAGGCTGTCTGATCTGGTCACTTATTGTTTGCAAGTGCGCTACCTGGCGGCATGTGGCGTGAATAGCGAGAAATAGTCGTGATGCAGGCCCTACCTTATAGCTAAATTACAATTTTCATATATTCTGGCACGTAAGAGTCCCAAATATATTTACAGCCCAGCGCCCCCCTGTACCACTTCCGCTAGACCAAACTGCTCAACTTGGAATTCCACTGAGAGATCAGACGTCACCTCGCCCCAACAGTGATTGTATGTCCATCATCTCCTTGGACCTCGGTGATCCACGGAATATCACTACAGTCAGGAGACAAGACAGTCTTTATATGCCAACCCAGCCAAAACGAACAAGGATCGACACCGAAAGCAGCCCCAGGTGTTCCAGTGCAGAAATGGATCTTGGTGCTGAAGTATCAACAGGTAAGCTCATTATGTCATTGTAGCCAAGGGGCGCTTGCTGGTCAGCTGTGTACCGATGCGTGAAAAAACGATGAGAAAGAAGATGTTTTCAAGCTGGGCAGTGTGCAGCGCTGTCATCCTTTAGGGTAGGAAAATACTATTATTGTAGGAAAGGGGTATGCTTTCTACAAATGCTAAACCGCTATGATTAGGTGGGTTAAATCATAACTTTTTCATAGCCGAGCTGCAAAATTCATGGTAGAATAACTGGAAGCCGGACCAGACCTGAATTAATTGCAGTATTTATATTTACTATTGATTGCTTTCCTATACATGTACTTGCAATATCAGTGTGGCCAAATGGAGCCAGATACCTATTTGTCCAGTTGTGTATACAAGCTTTGGGGTTTGCGACCAGGTCCAACACAAACTGAGCTATACAGCCACAGAAGATGGCTAGAGCTTAAAAGTTTTGATTTACTAAGAAGAGGGATTGGACTATACGTGTAGTGAAAGCAAAGGTGCTTATCAGCTGTACGGTTACGACAAAAAGTGGAAAGGGTTACATTTTAAAGAGATGACAGTGAAAAAGGGTATCAAGTTCAAAATGTCAAACACACTGTTTAGGGTCAGATTTGCAGTCCTTTGTTCGAATGTGTTATCGGCTCACAGCTGACCAGCAATGCCATCCCTGGATATTTTGGTGCCAATAGTGTATCCAGAATACTAAATTGATCGCAAATCAAAGGGCGAGTGATTCTCATCAATTCCATCTCTTTTCTAAAAGGAAAAATTTTGCTCCCTCGGCGAGCAAACTCTTTCCTTTAAGAGTAATCCCTTATGGTATGATAAAACAATATTTCCTCAATTTATGATTTCCTTTGAATGTGTACAAGTTTCATTATGTCCGTATGTAATGGGCTACACCTAAGGCTGTGGAAACGCTTGAATCTCTTGTGATTTCGAGTAAAGCTTAGTCAGACATAATGTTTGAGCACCTGGCTCTCTTTCGTGTTCTGTATAGCATTGTTGTTCACAATTGAATAGTATGGCACTATATGTTTCTTCTACAACATGAATTTAGTGTAAATTATTTGCGTGGTTTACATGGTTAAGCACTGTGGAAACGCTTGAACCGTTCGTGATTCTAATCAAAGCTTGCCCTAGCCAAGCATAACGAATCAGCACCTGGCTTTCATTTGAATCCTGTATAACACTGTTGTTCACAATTGAATAGTATGGCACTATACGTTTCTTCTACAACATGAATTTAGTGTGAATTATTTGTGTGGTTAACATGGTCAAGTACATTCTGAGCAAAACTTGCCCTCGTCAGGCGTAATGAATAAGCCCAGTCCATGTCCTGTATAACACTGTTACACAATTTAACTCGTAAAATAGCACTAAATGTTTCTTCTACAGCATGAGTTCTGTGTGAATCATTTGTATTGTTTCTGCCAAGTAGAACACAGTTGTAACAAAACATAATAAACGTATAAATGACTACTTGTGAGAAAGCAAATATTTATTGAAAAATGATTTTAGGCCCCGTGGTTATAAAACTTTTTATATGCCAACAATTTAAAATGCCAACAATTGTTGGCATTATAAATTGTTGGCATTTTAACATTATTAGCATGATAAATACAACATATGAGAGGCTTAAAATAAGAAACTTCTTCATCTGTCAGCATTTTAGTTTTTATGAGCAGTTGTGAAATTTCGTGCTCAGTTGTTAAGCATGAAAAAATATAACCTCTTGGCCAGGTGTACTAACAATCCATAATGGCTTATTTAGAGTGATATTTTGTTATTCCGGCTTCATGCCAATGTAAACCAATAATAGTAGTAATTTTAAATAATAGTTTCAAATAGTTCATATGTCATTGCACGTGTATTTTTAATGTGTCATCGAAAAGTACAATAATAATTCATACGTAAGCTGCATAGCATTATATGTTTGTTTCAATTAAATACATTTGTTAAAGCACAGGAATCTTTCCTTAAACAAGTCATAATTTTTTGAGACAATGATAAATTACATATTGGCACAAGTATTGTCGTAGAGTGAACCGCTACATTTATTTAGTCTGGCAAACTTTACCAAGTCTAATGGAAAATTGCATTGTTGCTCAATGTCATGTACGTGTCTGGAGATACTGTTCTGCTCTACAAGAGGTGTTTCATGTTTATTTGAACATATTTGAAATTCTCATTATATTATGAAATAAGTAATTTATATAAGTTAGTCTGATCTCATGAAATATGATGGCACCAAGAAAATAGCTCTTAACTTCATTCTCTGGTTTGAAACAGTCTTATGATGAGCAGTCAGATTTTAAGCATTAAAAAATGCCATCTGAAATTAAATGTTCTGGATCTTTCTCTGATGATTTCTCTTTTGGACATATGCTACTAATTACTTCCAATATTGAAATCTGTTCATAACTTTACATACAGTTTGTTTAATGCTGGACTGTCAATTTATGAAATAAAAAGGATGTGTCACCATGCTCAGTTTTTTATAATCTCATATGGAAGTTTTCAGCATTTGATCAATTTTCAGAACAAATGAAAGAATAACCTAAGTCCTAAATATAAAGCTTAAATAGTTGTAATTTTCATCAACTTCTTTATTTTACTTATTGTCCATGACCTCAAGCTGTTTAGAAAATGTGAAATTTATTTGTTTTTCCAAGCGGTGACAACATACTGCAATATATATTTTGGTAAATCCCTAAAAGTAGGATCTGGATTTTTAGAGTAAATTATATATTGAAAATTCTGACATTGAAAATGTTTAATTTTTGTTTTTATTTCAAGGACTATCATTTTACCTTTTAGAAAAACAACCGGGGGTCACTATACTAATTTTCTATCATGAGGACCAATTTCAACCCCACCCCCACAGATTTCGAGCATAATTCAATATAAAACGTCAGGAGTTAATTTTTGGCCTTTATTATAATTCCATATTAAGTGTTTGAAGTAATTCAGCATTAAACCGCTAAAGAAGATGAAAATAAAAACACTTAAAAATGGTTGCCCACACAGGAATTGACCCTGGATCTCTGATACCATAGTCCGACACGCTAACTACTAGGCTAGGATGGCAAGATTTTCGTGGCTCGCAATAATTGCAGTTGAAGAATAGATGTTATCCAGCGCAGAAATTGTGTGCATGGGATTTACCGCACATATGTCTTTAAAGAGGCGAAGTTTTTTCTCTTAGAATTTATTATTAATTGCACACAAATAGTTAAAGTGTGTTCTGTTAGAAAATAAAACATTTCAATTAGATATTTACGTTTGGGAGCAACTTGAACATCAAATTTTAGCGATTACAGTTTCCAAGACAACACTAAATTGTATGTTTAACAAACACGAACGCAATATTTGGTGATCAGTTTTATCGAAGATATATACTAAAAACATCTTAGAACTTGAGTCGGCTGTGAGTTTTGTGAATTTGTTTTTCACAATTCTTCAACGACACATTTAATACATTGAATATCCATTAGGGCACTTGTATGGTAGAAGTTATTAAGCCCAGTTGTCAAACAAAAACAGTCGCATATAAGCTGTTATTCACTTAAATAATAGACTGAATGTTCCTCTAAACTGAAAAGAAAATTTCACACTAAAATACGCATGTTTATGAAGTGCACACTCGTTTTAGCTCTTAAAATCGTATAAAGTGTGACGGTCGTGTATTCTGGATTGCCATGTTATGTTTATGCTTTCAATTGCAATAGCGTCTATTTGGCCATACCAGGGACACGTACGTTACTTATGAGAAAGCAAAATTCGTTGGTTTATGATATGCAACTGCAAAATGTGAAATTCAAATTTGTTCAAATAAACATAAAACAGGTCTCATATTTGGCAGGGGAGTAACAATGGAAAATATTGCATCTTTTTTGCCGGCGACAATAATGCATTCAGAAAATGGGATAAATATAATTCTGAAACTTTGCGATAAATGCATGCCAAGTTTTACTCTAATGAGTATTATGTAATATTGTCACAAAATACATTATTAAATGTTTCTTATGTTAAAATTGACTTATAGCCCCTTGTGGCCGGATTTATAGTTAGACAAGTATTGTTTACATGTTACACAAGGCACTATAAGAAAAGATTGTTTACTTACTTCATCCTCTGGGTTGCGATGATGAAATTTAACCCATAAAGCGCCACCTACAATTTGCAGCAGACAGTTTCAAATTTTGCGGCTTTTTCAAAAATAACAAATAGGGCATGATATTTCATGAGAATCGTCTGCTGGCAGATGATTCTCTTGAAATATCACACCTTATTTGAAAATAAGGAAAGATGATGCAAAATTTGTCGTCTGCTGCAGTCGTGATTGGCGCTTTAAGGGTTAAGACTTGGACATGAATCAAACCCATGAGGGGTAAAGTATCTAATCCTGTCATTAATCCTAATAAAGTCTGCAATCTAATTTATTCGGTTCATCTGAAAGAGAGAAAAGTGCAATGAGCATATTATGATAAGACATGAATAGGAAATATTGATATAATAAATAATGTCTTAAACACTCATATTTGGTTATAGAAGAAAGCAAAAAACTACCTAAGCTGTTGCAAGGGACTTGAGATTTGACGTATTATCCACTAGTTATCACTTACAGACTAAAAGCACGAGTCTGCAGTGTATATATTTTTAGGTTCTTTCTATTTCTAAAGGATCCATTTTCCATAGTATCTAAAGTCGCCATCAGTGTGCCATGTGAAGTGAGTACAATTTACCTTCACCCTTTAGCAAGGGCATTTCATCATCTTCTGGTTCTTTAATAGTTGGACAGAAAGCCAAATAAAGTGGGTGCTATGGTTGTGATGGTTGTCTTATCATACATTTACTCGTATGAGTAGACTCAATGAAACTTAGTCTTTTGTTTTCAATTTTTATAGGCTCTCAATTTACTTTTTTCCATATTACTTTGAAGTTTTTGAAAAGTAGGTTAATTTTGGGGCTAGTCTCCTGAGTTCATAAATTTAAGGTGATTTTACACACTTCAAATATGAAAGCCTTGTGTTGGACAATATTTAAATATTACGACCAAGGTTTGAGTATTGCTGTTATTATTTGACAAACATACAGATAAAAGCCACACTCTGACTGTTGTTCCCTAACTTCGAAGACATGGTTCTTCACGTTGAGGTCTATATTTGTTGTTACCAACTTCAAAAAAAGTCTACTTCAATGATGTTCTCAAGTATCTCAGCTGACAGATGAATATCATTAGGGATAAAGAGAACCTTATTTTCCTTGGGGTCACCTCTTACAGCAGCTAGAACTCCCATAGATGAAAGACCATCTAGAGATAAAGAGAGCCTCAATTCCTTTGGGGTTACTTCCTACAGCAGCTAGAACTCCCATAGATGAAATACCATCTAGATATAGAGTCTCAATCTCCTTGGGGTTACTTCTTACAACAGCTAGAACTCCCATAGATGAAAGACCATCTTGAGATAGAGTCTCAATCTCCTTGGGGTTACTTCTTACAACAGCTAGAACTCCCATAGATGAAAGACCATCTAGAGATAGAGTCTAAATCTCCTTGGGGTTACTTCTTACAACAGCTAGAACTCCCATAGATGAAATACCATCTAGAGATAGAGTCTTAATCTCCTTGGGGTTACTTCTTACAACAACTAGAAATCCCATAGATGAAAGACCATCTAGAGATAGAGTCTCAATCTCCTTGGGGTTACTTCCTACAGCAGCTAGAACACCCATAGATGAAAGACCATCTAGAGATAGAGTCTCAATCTCCTTGGGGTTACTTCTTACAACAGCTAGAACTCCCATAGATGAAATACCATCTTGAGATAGAGTCTCAATCTCCTTGGGGTTACTTCTTACAACAGCTAGAACTCCAATAGATTAAAGACCATCTAGAGATGAATAGAGTCTCAATCTCCTTGGGGCTACTTCTTATAGCATCTAGAACTCCCATAGATGAAAGACCATCTAGAGATAAAGAGAGCCTCAATCTCCTTGGGCTTTTCTTCTTATAGCAGCTAGAACTGCCAAAGATGAAAGACCATCTTGAGATATAGAGAACCTCAATCTCCTTGGGGTTACTTCTTACAGCAGCTAGAACTCCCATAGATGAAATACCATCTAGAGATAAAGAGATCCTCAATCTCCGTGGGGCTACTTCTTATAGCATCTAGAACTCCCATAGATGAAATACAATCTAGAGATAAAGAGATCCTCAATCTTCTTCGGGGTACTTCTTATAGCAGCTAGAACTCCCATAGATGAAAGACCATCTAGAGATAAAGAGAGCTTCAATCTCCTTGGGTTTCACCTTATAGCCGCTAGAACTACCATAGATGAAAGACCATCTAGAGTTAAAGAGACCGTCCATTTCCTTGGGGCTACTTCTAATAGCAGCTCGACCTGCAATAGATGAAAGATCATCTAGAGATAAAGAGAGCCTCAATCTTCTTGGGGTTATTTCTTACAGCAGCCAGAACTCCCATAGATGAACGACCATCTTGTGATAAAGAGAGCCTCAATCTCCTTGGGTAACTTCTTATAGCATCTAGGACTCCCATAGATGACAGACCATCTAGAGATAAAGAGAGCCTCAATCTCCTTGGTGCTACTTCTTATAGCAGCTAGACCTCCCATAGATGAAAGATCATCTAGAGATAAAGAGAGCCTCAATCTTCTTTGGGTTACTTCTTATAGCAGCTAGTACTCCCATAGATGAACGACCATCTAGTGATAAAGAGAGCCTCAATCTCCTTGGGTTACTTCTTACAACATCTTGAACTCCCATAGATGAAAGACCATCTAGTGATGAAGAGAGCCTCAATCTCCTCGGGGTTACTTATAGTAGCTAGAACTCCCATAGATGAAACTATCTAGAGATAAAGAGAGCCTCAATTTTCTTGGGGTTACTTCTTATAGCAGCTAGAACTCCCATAGATGAAACTATCTAGAGATAAAGAGAGCCTCAATTTTCTTGGGGCTACTTCTTATTGCAGCTAGAACTCCCATAGATGAAAGATCATCTAGTGATAAAGAGAGTCTCAATCTCATTGGGGTTACTTCTTACAACAGCTAGAACGCCCATAGATGAAAGACCATCTGGAGTTAAAGAGACCCTCAATTTCCTTGGGGTTATTTCTTCTAGCATCTAGAACTCCTATAGATGACAGACCATCTAGAGATAAAAAGAGCCTCAATTTTCTTGGGGTTACTTCTTATAGCAGCTAGAACTCCCATAGATGAAAGATCATCTAGAGATAGAGTCTAAATCTCCTTGGGGTTACTTCTTACAACAGCTAGAACTCCCATAGATGAAATACCATCTAGAGATAGAGTCTTAATCTCCTTGGGGTTACTTCTTACAACAACTAGAAATCCCATAGATGAAAGACCATCTAGAGATAGAGTCTCAATCTCCTTGGGGTTACTTCCTACAGCAGCTAGAACACCCATAGATGAAAGACCATCTAGAGATAGAGTCTCAATCTCCTTGGGGTTACTTCTTACAACAGCTAGAACTCCCATAGATGAAATACCATCTTGAGATAGAGTCTCAATCTCCTTGGGGTTACTTCTTACAACAGCTAGAACTCCAATAGATTAAAGACCATCTAGAGATGAATAGAGTCTCAATCTCCTTGGGGCTACTTCTTATAGCATCTAGAACTCCCATAGATGAAAGACCATCTAGAGATAAAGAGAGCCTCAATCTCCTTGGGCTTTTCTTCTTATAGCAGCTAGAACTGCCAAAGATGAAAGACCATCTTGAGATATAGAGAACCTCAATCTCCTTGGGGTTACTTCTTACAGCAGCTAGAACTCCCATAGATGAAATACCATCTAGAGATAAAGAGATCCTCAATCTCCGTGGGGCTACTTCTTATAGCATCTAGAACTCCCATAGATGAAATACAATCTAGAGATAAAGAGATCCTCAATCTTCTTCGGGGTACTTCTTATAGCAGCTAGAACTCCCATAGATGAAAGACCATCTAGAGATAAAGAGAGCTTCAATCTCCTTGGGTTTCACCTTATAGCCGCTAGAACTACCATAGATGAAAGACCATCTAGAGTTAAAGAGACCGTCCATTTCCTTGGGGCTACTTCTAATAGCAGCTCGACCTGCAATAGATGAAAGATCATCTAGAGATAAAGAGAGCCTCAATCTTCTTGGGGTTATTTCTTACAGCAGCCAGAACTCCCATAGATGAACGACCATCTTGTGATAAAGAGAGCCTCAATCTCCTTGGGTAACTTCTTATAGCATCTAGGACTCCCATAGATGACAGACCATCTAGAGATAAAGAGAGCCTCAATCTCCTTGGTGCTACTTCTTATAGCAGCTAGACCTCCCATAGATGAAAGATCATCTAGAGATAAAGAGAGCCTCAATCTTCTTTGGGTTACTTCTTATAGCAGCTAGTACTCCCATAGATGAACGACCATCTAGTGATAAAGAGAGCCTCAATCTCCTTGGGTTACTTCTTACAACATCTTGAACTCCCATAGATGAAAGACCATCTAATGATGAAGAGAGCCTCAATCTCCTCGGGGTTACTTATAGTAGCTAGAACTCCCATAGATGAAACTATCTAGAGATAAAGAGAGCCTCAATTTTCTTGGGGTTACTTCTTATAGCAGCTAGAACTCCCATAGATGAAACTATCTAGAGATAAAGAGAGCCTCAATTTTCTTGGGGCTACTTCTTATTGCAGCTAGAACTCCCATAGATGAAAGATCATCTAGTGATAAAGAGAGTCTCAATCTCATTGGGGTTACTTCTTACAACAGCTAGAACGCCCATAGATGAAAGACCATCTGGAGTTAAAGAGACCCTCAATTTCCTTGGGGTTATTTCTTCTAGCATCTAGAACTCCTATAGATGACAGACCATCTAGAGATAAAAAGAGCCTCAATTTCCTTGGGGTTACTTCTTATAGCAGCTAGAACTCCCATAGATGAAAGATCATCTAGAGATAATGCGAGCCTCAATTTCCTTGGGGCTACTCTTTTAGCAGCTAGACCTCCCATAGATGAAATACCATCTAGAGATAAAGAGATCCTCAATCTTCTTGGGGTTACTTCTTACAGCATCTAGAACTCCCATAGATGAAAGACCATCTAGAAATATTTCAAAGAAATAATGAACAAAAATATTCTCAAGCCTCTTTATCATGGAGGACAAACACATGACTATCATTTATTAGTTTGTACTGGTATAAGGACGCATCGATTAAAAATCAGTCATTATTTTCTTAAAACTTTGTGAATTTTATGGATCTAGTGCAGATACCCAATAACTGTATTTTTCAAACTGTTACAAATACGGCGTTAGTTCCATGTGCTCTGTTGTTTCGTCAGCTACTCAGTGCAAACAAGAATTGGGCTGCAAGCAGAGCTTTCAGTATACCCCGCAACATTATGCGCCTCCATAAATTGGTTCTAAGACTCAAGGCACCTCAATAAAAAGGACCAAAAATAAGATTACGTAAAGTTATAAAGATAGGTAATTACAAGAAACTTACAATGAAAGCCCAGTCCTGCCCTCTAAACTGAATTCAATGGAAAACAATTGAAACAAGGAGTACACTGCAATATTACAAACATTGTCAAAGTTAAAAATTTGTCAAAACAAATCGCAATCAAATTACTTCATGTACATATTCAATATGTCTGTAACATACTCACAAAGTACTGAAAGGAACACTTATAGCAATAAGAGGAGTTGATTTCACAAGTGTGCACTGTTAACCATCATTTTATATATGGAATGGTCCAAACAAGTCCAAGTTAAAATTTCTTTAAATATATAAAAACCAATTTTCATCATTAAACTTACACATGCACATCTTCAATTCGTCTGTAACACACTTGCAAAGTATTAAAAGAAAACACCAAGTGCTATAGGAGTTGATTTTACAAAGTATGCACTATCAACAATATGTCCAGTGGTCGATAATTGGCTAATGCTGTAAATTTATCAAAGCTTACGATTTCATCATTAAACTTCAACTTACACATCTTCTATATGCCTGTAACATTCCTGCACAGTATTAAAAGGATACACTGAAGTCTCTGGGAAAAATTGATTTCACAAAGTATGCACTATCAGTCATTATTCAATATGTGCAGTGGTCACAATATTAAAAGGATACACTGAAGGCTCTGGGAAAAGTTGATTTCACAAAGTATGCACTATCAGTATTCAGTGTGTGCAGTGGTCGAGAATTGGCTAAGTTAAAATTGCTGTAAAATGGTGCAAATTTGATTGGAAACGCACAAAAGCTACACAAATTATTCAACAAAAACCGAAGGACAGACAGGCTGAAAACAGTACACCCCTAAACTGCGTTTGCTGGGGTGTATAAATAAATTTCACTTCAGAAATACTTTGCTCTGGGTTCCGAGACCAAGAAGCACTAGAACAAAGTGCAAAAATAAATTCCAAAAATACGTTATTGGTACACAATTCTGCACATAACAAGGTAAACAATACGCAACCTGAAATAAATCATTAATATTTTTTTTCTCTTATTTTTCAATAAGTACATTATTTGTGGTTTGCTTGAATTGGCTAAGCTTAAGGAATACTTTTGCACTGACTATCTGTGGGTTGTGAGCTCTTTTCTCTGTTCCGTCATAGTGTATTAATTTGATTAGAGTGTTTGTCTGTATTGATACATTGAAATAGTTAGGGAGCCTACATGCGAGCTAAACATTTTAATGTTAAAGCAACAATAGAATCTAGGGCGAAGATTTGGTGTCAGCAGTAAAATGTATATAAGCCCCCTCCCAAAGTGGCTAAGGCTCCTGTCTATTCTAAGGCGGCTGAAATGTTGTTGATTCGTTGTTAATCGTTGCTCCATGTGTGTGCCCTATCTTTGTCCCATGTTTTGCTGTGCATTGTTTTGTGCCCCTTCTAGTTTTGCACTCTTGATTGGGAAGAAAGAGCTGGTTGCTTTACTTTGTTTGTCTTCTTGGTGTCTTGAGACTGTTTTTGTTATATGGCTCTTCCTCGCAGTGCGGTTGGTTGGTCTGCAGTGTGTGATTGTGTTTTTACTTGATCATACTCGCTTTCTTTTTTGTGTCGCCTGCGAAGCATGGTCGACATAAGGATCATGTCGTCGTCGGCGGCATTGTCACAATTTTGGTTTCCATTCGATAATTTTGAAGGTGTGCATCAATTTCATTCAAAATTTACAGAAGGGTCAAGCATTATTAAATACAGGTCAAGTTCGAAAAGGGGGTGATCCGCAAAATTTTGACTGAGTTATGACCCATTTTTGACTTAGATTTTGGCTAAATTGTGGTTTCGCATCAATAGCCTTTTAAGAGATGCAACAATTTCATTCAAAGAAGGGTAAAACATCATAAAATAAAGGGCTTCTTCGAATTTGGAGGTCATTCGCAAAATTTTTACTGAGTTATGGCCCTGTTTTGACTTAAGTTTAGATTAATGCAAAAGCTTTATTTAATTAACTATTTACGGAATAAACTTCACATTTCTCCAAAACTATTATATCTGACAATTTCTCACTAGATAAGCATGACAGTGATTAAAATTTTACCCCAGCCCCCTGACCTTTAACATTTAAATTTTGCAATGACAGTCATTGTCAACATTTTACTGAAATTTTGCAGGCATGATTTTAGATTGAAGGCCTTGGTCCAACCCCCCTGGGTGGAAACCAAAATTCAACTTTGGAGAAAATGGTCATGCTGCATATCAAATTAAAGGAAATGATGCTTGCAGCAACATGGTAGCAGAGATTTTGCCTGCTGACGTTGACCATCAGGTGTTGTCAAAATGTCAACATTCAGCTTTTTCAGAACATGATCATGATGCATATAAAATTAAATGGAATCACAAATGCAGCAATATGGTAGCAAATACTTTGCACATCGACCCCCACCGCCGACCCAGAAGGGTGAGGTCAAAATTCAGAATATGGTCATGTTGCATATCAAATTTAAGGGAATGATGCATGAGACAACATGGTAGCAAGTATTTTATCTGCTTGGTAGCAATTTTTATCCGGGGGGGGGGGGGGGGGGGTCAAAATTCAACTTTATTCAACCCCCCCCCCCCCCCCCCTGTAGGAGGTGGGGTCGAAATTGAAATTTCAGAACATTTTCATGTTTCATATCAAATTCAATGGAATCACGAATGCAGCATCATGCAAACCCATTTTCTGTCCTTCATACACCCTCGACCTCTGTGGTAGTGTCAAAGGTCAAAACATTTTTTTTATGAAAGTAGTCATGTTGCATATCAAATTGAATGGAATGGAACATAGAGCACCATGCAAGTACATATTCTGTCCTTACACACACCCTCAACCTGCGGGTTCGATTAAAAGGTAAAAATCTGAATGAGGTTATGTTGCATATTAAATTAAGGGGAAAGAAGTATTAAACTCAGCACTAAAACATACTTGGCAGGCTTTTGTTATGATCTGAATGGTATCCATGGTCTAGATAAATGGGATTTATGCTTTGTGGTTTACATGTTTTTCCAAAGTAACCCTTCCTGTGGGGATACAAATTCGGCGAATTTGTCTTGTTTATCATATTTTTGAAATACATGTTTATAGCCACAACATGTATATTTGAATGTTCAGTGTAACATTATAATATTAAAAGATGCATTGTTTTAGTCATTATTTGAATTCGTTTTATTTTCGACGAAAGCACATTAACCTAATATTGCAGGTTTTCATACAAATCAACTCAGTCATTAACGACTTTAGCAAAGAATTACTTCTTTGTTTTTGTTCTTCTTGTTTCAGGTTTTTAATTTGCAAAGTATCGAGACTTTTGATGTTGACGATAACAGCAGAGTGATGCAAATGGCATATATAGTAGATTAACCGACTTTATCTATTTAAAATGTATTGTAATTCTGTTATTTGTCTTTTTAGCTTGGACGACGCTGGACAACACCTGTCTCCGGAAGCAAAGTGTCTCTCGTCTTTGAACGTGAATCTACCTCAGAATCAGTCTACTCATTTAAATCGAATATACTTTTCCTTCTTATTCAACTGAAGCAGTCCAGTTCCAATTGGGCCTCGCCGCGAGAAAACCTGTCTTCGGGGTTTCCGACAAAGCGAGTTTCAAACCAGTCTCCTCAGCTACAGAGACTAGCTCGAAAATTGAAGTTTCACCTGTAGCAAGTTAACATATGGTACTTTCCAAAGAGCGAATAAAAAAGGCGCTGATAAGACTGCGCGGGTGCGCAGGCTGGTCTGCGCCTTTGTTTTTCGCAAACCACCGAAGACAGGTTTTCTAGCGTCGAGGCCCAATTAAAGGGTTGTTTGGTGGTATTTTACATTGTCCTTTCAAAATTTAATAAAACATTCTGTAAACAGTAAAGACACTGATCAGATGCCGCATTATGCGGCGTCTGATCTTTGCCTGCACTTTTGTAAGTGTCCAATAAAAGGGACGCTAGACATAAGCGGGTTCATGCAGATGTGTATCATCCAATAAAGGAATCCTTTGAGTTTTTGGAATGTTCATATTCACTGTTAAGTTTGCTAGAGACCAGAAGTATTCACGATTCCATGAACAGACCAAAACTTGAATTTATTGCTTATATTTACATTTTATTATAAATATCTAAAATATAGAAATTATGTGTAATTTAAGAAACGAAACTGTTTTTATTTAATATGTGATCGTATTTACGGTTTTGTTGGAACAGCCATTGTGTACACGGACAGCCAATGGCGCAAACATGAATCTTGTTTTGCACGTGCGACTCGGGTGTGGCTCGCTTTCAATTCTCGGACAGTGAATATCAAACTCATCGGGGACAATCTTGTCTATCCATTGCCTCCTAGTATTGGGCGCCTCCCAGGACTCCTTTTGAAATCGGTAGAGGCTCTACAGTGATGCATCAGTATACTTAGTGGCACGCTTAAATGCAGCGCTTAAAGCAATCTGCACCTGTCCCAGTTTCTTATCATCTTTAAAATCATCTTTATCGTGGTCGTTATCATCATCATCAAAAGAATGTTAAACGGTAAAATCATTATCCAAAACAGTAACCGTAAATCGTTTCTGATCCATCATCGGTAGACACACCACGTCTGATGCTTTCAGTTGTGTCCCTGGTCGAGTTATCAGGAATTAAATTTGCAGACAGTATGAATATGGGACGTTGGCAGTTTTTGTGTTTGAATGAACAAATTGAAGAAATTATTATAATATACATTAGACCCATTTAATTCCTGAAAACCATTTGGTTTGGAATTTCAGAAAACGAGCTACCAAACTGAAAACTTCTCTCATAACAACTTAAATTTCTACATACCCATTGGGTTATCCACTTTCCATTCTTTTTTTTTTGTCACACACAATGACTAAATAACTGATCACATCAGCAAATATATACGAAAAACAATATTGAAAAAAAAGCTACATTGTAAATATACGAGTATAATTGATTTGGTAACTTTTGGCAGTTCATTTTAAAATAAAAACTCGATGGTGAGCAAGAAAATAATCCAATATTTGTGTAAGGGTGTGAAAGAAAATTATGTGACTAGGAATCACCTATTTTCATCACTAGTGATGCCGAACGGTGATGCCAGGGGACAGAATTTTTCTTTCTCACATACCAATGCCTACTAGATTGAACGGTCCTTGTGTTGTCCTGCTGTTGACAAAATCTGTCCTAAATCGCTACATATCTGAGACAAGCATAACTAATATGAGATAATTAAGTTATATGAGGCTGGGTGCTAATATGAGATATCCTACACGAGACATTTTAGACACATGATTATATTCTTACCGAAAACTGAAGTTGAATTATTGAGCAGTCCTTTCATCCATAGCTTGAAAGTCAAAAGAAAATACAAAGTGTATATTGCTTCGAGCTTGAAATAAAACAATTTAACATGGAATAAACTGAGTAACTGTTCTTCAAATATTTATTCTAATACTTTAAACACATGCAGAATGCATTATTTATTAATCTATTCCATTGTGTTGGACGTGGAATCGTTACCTTGGAGTCAAGCCTATGTAAAAAGAAATGTGTTTGTTTTTTTCAACAAATTTACTAACTCTTTATGATATGGTAGCTCTTGCAAGTCCATTTGATGATTCAACCACATGTTAATTGTATAGATTGATGTTTAATTGCTATTTTTCATGTTATTGTGTTTAGCTGTCATAACGATGACCTTTTTTACATTACTCGCCTTTGTAAATTTCAATGATACATTGCAATAGTTAAGAAGCCTCCATGCAAGCTAAACATTTTTGTGTTTTTTTAAACAACAATAGAATCTAGTGCGAAGAATCGGTACTAGTCAAATACTTTTAAGCCCCCAGTAGCTTAGGCTGATGTCCGTTCTAAGGTGGTGCTCTTTTGTTGTTGAATCATTGTTTCTTTTGCTCTCATTGTTTGTGGGGACTTTGTGTTTGGTCCTTGTTTTGTTTTTCAGTACCTTGTCTCCGTTAAGTTTTGCAATCATCTTGATGGAGAAGAGATAGCCGGTTCCTTTGCTTTAACTGTCTTCCTGACAGCCAGTGATCTATGGCTCTTCCTTTTGGTGTTGTGGGTTGGTCTGCGGTGTGTGATTGTGGTATTTTCTCTTCATACTCCCTTGCGTTTTTCATCTATGTGACGTCTATCACCAACATATACTATACAGGACATCACCAAATGTAATATTGGATGGTATGTGAGAGAAAAAATTGTTCATTGGTGTTCAGTGGAAAAAGGAAAATCCCAACCAAAGACCCATCATTCCAGTGGGAAGTGAGGCTTGTCGGGTTTCCCATTCAAATTGTGGGCCTTTTGATTGGGTTTTTCTTACCCCACTGAACGCCAATTGGATTTTTTTAACCCAACCGCAATTGCATGATGGATTCTTATATTATTTTCAGAAGTAAGTCATATTAAAGAGCAACTAACTAACTAGATAACTGTTAGCAAAGACGGTACTTAAAAGGGTCCAAAATGCAAATGGGAGTGTAGGGCAATATATGGACATTTTTTTCAGGAGTAAGTTATGTTTTGTATCAAAATTAAGAGAATGCACATCTAAAGATATGCAAGTGAAAAATATTCTACTTTTCCCCTCGGGTTGACATTGTAGCCTTTCACTTTTTGTTTAATCTCACCATAAAATATCTCTTACCAGGGTACAGATTCCCATCGGCTACAGGCGTAGTTTTGAAAAAGGATGTTTTCACCAGACCTATCTTTCATCTTCCATTCAATGATTTTGCTGTTTCTCTTAATGATTTAAAAGCTTTTTGTAGCCGTCTTTTACATCTTTTTCATTGAACCCACTTCATACTGTGCATTATATTGTCGTCTGCCATTTATCTCGATTCTGACTTTTAGACATTATAGCAAAAGTATTAGCTTCAATGAGCAACTTCAAGGGAAATCATTTTAACTTATCTGAACCATTTGCATGCTGGGTAATTTACATGTTTTTATCGTCTTCTGATTTTTTTACAAACCTTTCAGGAATACTATCAGATTGTCAGATGATTTTGATTCAGATCAGGATCATCTGGGCTGTGACACAAGAAAACCTGTCTAAGGGGGTTTGTGAACAATACAGGCGCAGACCAGCCTGCGCAGTCTGATCAGTGCTTTTTGGAAAGTATCATACGTAAACTACGGGTGAATTTTCATTTTTTTAGCTAGTCTATGTAGCTTAGGAGACTGGTTTGAATTCGTTTTGTCAGAAACCCCGAAGATAGGTTTTCTCGCAATGTGGCCCATATTCTGTGGAAGCACTGTGTTGTTGGCAAGGAATAGGTTTTCTTATGATGATGCCCACTTTGTTCTGGTTTCGTGACGTAGCTTTCTTTAACTGTTCTGTTGTGGTAATCATCTTGCTGAGGGAGACTGGAGAAGATTTTTTGCCCATTTTGTTCTTGTCTGTAAATGTGACATGTACATGGGTGGAAGTTCAAAATTTCCAAAATCCTGAACTTGAGAATTTCAAATTTTAAAACTTGCAGGATGCCTACAAAAATGATTAAATTCATGTTTAAATGGTTAATTGTGTTTAGATCATCTGAAAGCTCATCAAAGAAGCTATCAAAATCTGCCTAATTCAGCATTTTGAGGATGACTTTCCATGGAAAGTCAGCTTCAAAATCCTGAATTCAGGATTAATTCTGAAAACTTTCCCCCATGCATGTACCACAGCAGTCACATGACGTCGAAACAACGTAGTACCAGGTTGCATTCCGCTATTAGGTTTTCCATAGACGAAAATGTTAACATTTTAAACTATATATACAAAATTTACCAAACCAGCCTCATTTCAAACTATCATCCTTGCCAATTAGTTTCAATGAATAATAATTTATGTTTCCCAGCTCAATCCCGCACTATATCCCATTAATGTGGCTTAATACAAAACAACATTTTCCCTAATATAGATAGCTCTTCAAGGGGGTCCAAGAATCAAAACCATCTGGTATCAACCTGGTACAGGAATTTATCATCTTGGCCATCTCTGGCCATCTCTAGACTCGCATCTTTTAATCAAACACGCCATAACACCTGTCAATCAACGAATATTAAAGAATTCTAATGTAAAGTATATGCTCTCCCCACAAAAGGCGGGGCCAAATTTCATCAGAATTTAGTGCAGTGTACCCACCAACGTCAATGGGACGTCATGACGTCGCATCGACGTTGGTACAACGGTGTTTTGTGGTTGTCACTCTGCTGCAAAGTTTATCAGTTTCTTGTGTCTCCTCCCAATAGGATTATAAGAGTATGTCACAAGTGTGAGGATGGTATAGAGATACCTGTTCCGAGGATCACCGTTTGGCATTAAGAGGCTTGCCAAGTGATCACAAAGGGTAATTCCAATGGGACGAATTTTCCAATCCATCCCTCAAACAAAAGATGAGTATGATAAAGAAATATCACTATCATAATATTATTTATTTGGAATTGGAGAGGGTGGGGGGGGGGTAAAAACGTGCATGCCTGGTCAGCATAACGTCATTTCAGGAAATAAAAATAAACAACCATATCTTCAAAATGCTTGTTTACTTACACATAACAAAAGAACTACCCTTTTAATTCATATAAATATCAAATAGTTTCACAAAATATAACAAAATGAGCAATGGTTTCTAACACAAATTGATCTCTAAACTAATGTACTTCTAAACATAATCAGTAATATCAATGGTCTAATTCTTAATAAGATTTCCAAGCTTAAAAGGGAGCTGCACAGGCTCGTCTGACTCTACACTCGTCAAAATGCCACATTGTTGAAATCAAATGTCACAGCTCAAATGTTGTATATTTGTGTGCATTAAGCCTAATCCACTACCATAATGAATATGTTCATAATCAGTGACCTGTAATATAAGGTCACTGCCATGATGAATATTTCACACACTCAATCTTTAACCCATATAAGACAAGGGTCTTTTTTGTGGGACCTAGACTAACAATGCAGACCCAGATATATGCCACAGATCAGATCAGTGTCCCCCACCGTTTGCTTACAGAATGTTCTATAAAAATTTGACAATGAAAAATACCACCCAACAACTGGTAGGCTGTAGCCCAGACCAGCGTATCTCGTCAAAAAGTCACCGATGCTTACCCCGAATGTAGCAAAGCTGATTTTTTGCACAAAGAATATTTGAACATTCGGTAATACAAAACCACTGTATAGCAATTCGTTACGAATTGCGAATTGCCGTATTAGCGACATTTGTATGGGAAGCCATTTTCCTTTAAAAATCGTAATAATGATTAAAAACGCGTTGTTAAACCTGTTATCACAGCAAATTGGATTGTAAATGGTATCTATTCTGCCCCATATATACTATTGTATGTTATGAGGAAGGGGGGACATATCTTGATTTGCCTTATGTTTAAAATCTAGCTTGAAAACACAGACTGTCTATGCTATTCAAAGTTTGTGTTTGTTCGTTTCTATTTGTTTAGTAATCTTCAAGACCAAACGGAATATGAAATTATTTTGTTATTTGCCAAGAAGCAAATATGCTTGCAACACTAAAAAATAAAAATTGAAATAATATACTCATTAGTAAATCCATGTGGCAAAAACAAACATAGGTACCCCATCACAAAAAAATGAAAAAAGAAACAGAGGAGACCAACACCATGACAATCATTCCACACAAGGCTACAAGAAGATAAGAAACTATATCCAAATGACTTGTATAATAAACATGGTCAGAAAACAATATAACTAACATTTTCTAACAAGGTGATTATGCTGCTAGTAAGCACTGAACAGACGTAAACATTGCACATTGCACGAATAAAGAAACTTACACCACAAATCACTGAAAAAAATGTGTATGTTTTCAGGTTATAAACATTGCTAACTATACTCGTATAAATTGATTGGTCTATTTTTTTAAAAGAAACACACACTAATTCTTCCCAATTCTCCATGAGTCATCCGCACATGGAAGATTTCATGAACAGAAAATAGAAATTAAAGGTAAAATAGGCATACGTAACTTTTGGACTTCTGATGTCGTAAGCTGCAGCAATGAAAGTAAGAAAGGCGGCAAGATCAGGAATCGATACAACCAAGCACTACACCTGACCCAGGATACCACATGGGAAAGTGACAAAAACACAATTAAACATCACAAACAAAAGCAAAGAGGTCAGCCCTTTCCCAGCAGGTGACCACAAGGCAGCAATGAACAGACACGAAAGCATGACAAACACATGACATAAATTACACAAATGATCCACAAAAGAAGTACGGCCTTCGAACGATCAGTAAAATATTTTAGTGGAGGGCTTAAACCAGTTTCATGGCGCTAGTTTCAGCTACATTATATATCCCCACCATAGTTTTTAATTGTGTTTTATCTATTTTTTGTCTTTGTCGTTTCTTTTCCTATTTTCATTTACTTTTTTGCTTCTTTTTCTTTCTTTTTAACTGTTTTGTCCATTTTTGACATTTTATACCTTTTTTTTAGATTTGTATTTGATTTTAATGGACTTGTTTCAATGTTTTGACATCTTAAACAGTGTTGCTACCTTGCAAAACGTATTGTTAATACATAACATACAAGTATGCCAAATTAAAGACCTCAAGCTTACAAAACTACATACTTCATAAAAGAAAATCTAATTAAATGTCTCATGAGTCCAACTCCCAAAAAATCGAGTGTTGGAGAGCCACATATGAATTTTTAGATGTTAACAAGTAATATATGTACTTCAATCTACAATATACACTGTAGACATTCAGGTATGCATACTATTTAAGTTAAATATGTGTTAAAAGTTAATACTGTGCATCCCAATGCTGTTGTGGAAGTTCTGAAACTTACTTAACTGTTTATCCCTTGTTTTGGTTTTTTAAAATATAAAATGATGTTTTTATAATACACTTTGGTATTGGAAGAAATTTCAATAAATGCATATATGGATACATCAGTATGTCGTTCAGATAATGCCATAACAGTATGCAAGCATGGAAAGTCTAGTTGCCATGGTGATTGTTTTATTGTACCAGGTATGGCAAATTAGTCCATTTTGTTTTGTTGCTAGACAACCATCTATAATTACGAGTAAAAGTTTCTGACCAGTTTTTAGGAAGGGGATTATAATGTTGTATCTAACAATCATCACTGTTAATGTTTTAAGTCTTTTCTTTCAGATCTATAATAAATAAGCATTCACCAGTTGTGCCTTTAGATTCGCTTTGAGGACTTTAATGTGTCACTTGACTGAAGTGAAGCATAATGCCATAACCTTTTTTTACATTTCACACAATTGACACCACAAAATAGATCCTTAACCGCAGTTAATGCTAATTTCAAGAGAATGGAAACAACAAAATTCATAAATAAATTGACCACACACCTCTATATTTATAGATGTGATATGTACATAATAACATTGGGTCAGTTGAAGGATTTATTGTGATTGTTAAACATTTATAATACACTTTTTACATTTGAATATTACATTATAACATTTAATATATCTTTAAAAATAAATTAAAGACTACATGTATATATAAAATTCAATTGATGTATAGTGTGACAGGACAGACAGAGGACCAACAGGTAAGCCACCAACACTGCCCTCCACGTGTGTTGATTTTTGAAATCGGTCAGCCGATTATAAACGTCAAAAGATTCTCACCCTTTTCGCAAAATAACTATGTAATGAAACACAATGGTGCCATCCTATATCAACTTTATTTACATGTAGGCTATTATCGCATACTTAGAAAAAAGTTAGTAACCGTTCAGGATGTACTTAACATTGCGATGTGTTTTGGCATATCTACCCTTCTGTTTCGCCAAAGCAATGCATTGAATAAAGCGAATATAATTTACTGAATATGTGCTCATATTCAAGGCCATCTTAAAGTGTCCATTCTTACGTGACAATATATTTCTTGCTGTGAAATAGGCACACGGACGTCCCACTACATACGCAGGCATTTTAAACGTGACCTGTTAGTAGGATTAAGGAATGATCCCCAAAACTACGTTTTCATACCGTATGGCGACGGCAGCCATATTGGATATTAAATCTCACCCAAACAGGCAGCAATATTATCACTGGACAGTTATGATGTGTTTGTGGGAAAATAATCGAATTGAGTCGTGGTAGATACAGATTGGAGAAAACGAAACATTACGTTTTATCTGGTTATGTATGGTACACAACATTGCATGCGTAATGCTAAAGCAACAGTTCTTTGAAATTGAAACTAATCCTCAAAACTTTTAAAACAAACACATTTTTATTCCTGAAAGGTATTTTGATTACAATTTGATAACGCGTTGCTGAGATAATAGCGTTTGTATTAAACGCATGCATACATATGACGCACATGAGCTACCATACTTTATTAGCTCTAGTTGCGTTATGCAATTCCGAGAAGTTTGCTATACAGTGGTTACGTATGCACCATATATACTTCTTCAAATTTATACTATAACAAACCTTGCTACTTTCCGGGTAACCATTTTCGATTTTTTTCACCCTGGGCCCCAGCCTATGGTCAAATTGGTAAGATAGGGAAATTCCACTCTGCTTAAATGGGTTAATAAATGCATGTCAAGCTGGGTAATTTTATCTAAGGAACAATTCCTTTAAATTAATTTGTTTTCCCTAAGAAAATGACAAGAAAACAATATAGGTACTCCAAAAATCACTGGCTGTAATCCACAGTTTTCAAGCATATATAAGACAGCACACATTTTTTTTCTCATCACATCAGCAAGCAGAGAATGTTCATGTGAGTCTGTGCATGCTAGCAATCTCGCCAGAGCTTTCACTGCATGTATCAGGACTTTAGTTAAGAGTGCATACCCCAAAAAAATCTTATTTCTCAACCAAAACATATGTTGTGGGTGGTCAAAATAACCATCTCAATAAGACGGTTCTTTTGAGCACCCAAAACATATGTTAAAACTGATGGGTAAGAAAATATTTACTATTAGGCCACTGGCTGGATATGGTTTACCTCCCCCCCCCCCCCCCAGGGGGAATTTTGTAGACCATATTTTTCTTAAAGCCCAATGTCTTGCAAGGATTTTGCAACTTGTTAGCCCTCTGACAATGGCAGCGTTAAGCTGTAACAGCCTGTTACATACGTTACCCTACAAAATATTTGATAATTAAAATTCTTTTTAAGACTTCAGAAAAGTGCAGAAGATAAGGTAAGATTTCCAAATTGGTTATATTTTCTAAATAAGCTATTACTGGGCCACAGATAATGACATTTAAAAACAAATATAATCACCCCAGATGTAGTGTATGTTACATTTTTTCATTGAACCCCCTTTTAAATGATAAATGCATCTAATATAGTTTGTCTTCAATTTTATTAAAACCAGTTTATGTTCAATAATTTGGCATTACATTAAAGATGTTTTATTAAACTTTTCAAAACTGCAAACATTGCGCTTCTATCTTATATACTTTTTGAGTTATTAGATGATGAGCATGGTACCCCCATATCACAGAAAAGTGAAAAATGTAATTCCCAGGCCTCGCGCTGGCTATAGAGCCCACTTCCCCCTAGGGGGAATTTCGTACACTATGATTTCCAGATACTACATTATATAAGCCACAAAATGAAATATGTAAGCCCTCTGAGAGTGGCAGCGTTAGCGGGTAACATCATGTTACGTACGTTACCCCCTAAAATAACATTAAATTTTCCTGATACTGTCTCCAACATGACATATTCACACTTTTTTTGAAGTCTGACACAGGTTTAAGAACTTCTTATAGCACAGTTTATAATTTTAGCATTTATTTTATAAATGTATTGATTTTTTGCCGTTGTATATGTTACTTAGTCCTTCATATGTTATTTCCAAGTATCAGTATGGCAGTTATTGGCTATAGATGTATTACATACGTCAGTGAATATAGTAAATCTATTAGGCTGCAATTCAAATGAATTAAAGTTCCTTATTGCAGTGTCTTACACTATTTACAGCCCAGGTTACATACGTTACTCTCTAAATACCATTAACATTCAAGATATGGTCTCCAACACGACCTGCTTGTACTTATTTGCATGCTTGCACAGGTCCATGTACTTCTTTTTACTCTGGCTCATTTGCTGAGGAAGTAATTCAAAACATAAACTACCATAAACCCTCTATTCTTTTATAGAGACATCAAATATAGTTGACATAATACTCATGGAAAGTTTGTAACATTCAGTGCAATGTGCGAGTAACAACTAAAAAGATCAAAGAAAACCCATCAGGTAGAAGTTCTAGAGCAAATCTTCATATATTATCCAAGGGTTTTAAAGAATTTTCCTATACAACTTATTAGTCCTCTATCAGATTTATCTTGCAAGATTTTTGCAATATGCTAGCACTCTGGTAATGGCACCATTACCCTGTAACAGCCAATTATATATATTACCCATAAACATCTATGATAATTTTAGTAAATGACATGACTTCTGAAAAGTGCAAACCATACGGTAAGATTTCGAAATTGGCTATATCATCCAAGTAAGCTATTTTTGCATCACAGATATGGACCTTTGAAAACAAATATGCACCCTAAAGTGTTACGTATGTTACTTTTTTTCGTTATTCCTATATAAATGATTTATGAAACTAATATAGTTTGATTTTTTTTAATGTGAATGTGCTTACTTACTCATTTTGTATTAAAGAATGAATATGTACCTTTTGGAAACTGCAAATATTATGTTTCTATCTTTTATAAGCTTTGAGTTGTTGAGTTTTGAACATGGTAACCCCATATCACACAAAATTTAAAATATAATTCTGTGGCTCTTTTGTTAGGGTACAATCAAGTTCTCTTTCACCCAGAGGTACTCGATTTCCTTCCCATTTATTTTCCACACATTTTGTCCATAACTGGAAAGCCTCACTAGTTTTCATGGGAAAGACTTAATAGTTCAATCTTTGTATGTACATCTTCAGGACAGAAAAGCAGGGTGGAGGTAAGCTCAAGCTCATGCCATTTGAAATAGTCAGTATATGTGTATGGCTTTGGTACTTTTTCAGAAACATGTCGTACTGCATCTTATTCACACTTACATAAATAGCACATGTTAGGGCTTCATATCACTGATGAGTGCCTAGAGCAATTCTTTATTTGTTTCCCTATCCTTCTTAGAATGTTGATGAACTAGTGGGGGAGGGGTTCTCTATCATTTTGATAGGAATAACCTTTCCGTAGTACTAACACATCAGCACATTGGTAGTGTCACAATCTGTTAAACAGTGTATTACTGCAGATTTCTTCCGCCATATTCTGGCCAATGCTGTTGACATTCAGAAGGTGCACCTTATGTTACATACACCATTGTTGATCAAAACACCCAGGCTATCCTCTGCGAGAATGTTTGTAAGACTGTATAGACTGCTGCTTATACATTGTATATATGTATCAGTGACAAAACCAACATGCTCTGCCTTTAATGCCTGCTTGAATACTGGTGCCATCAGATCCATGAAGGTGACAGGAAAAGCTATTATGCTCTGTAGTTACAGCATTAACATCAACGTTATGTGCAGCACTACATGGCCAATCTAATGTTGGTTCAATGTGTGATTGCAAGCCATGCTGAAGTTTGGACTAGTCAGTTTTGGTGGAAATTCTATCAGGAGTTGACAGTGACCATGGTAGAGGTCCCAGAAGGAACGGCAGTGTCAACTCAAGGTCAACATTATGTCCAATAGAAAGAAGGTCATGCTTACCAAAGACGCTCCTTTAAGTTCTCATCTGGCTGTTAACGTTTTGTAAATTGGGCAATTTCTTCTTGCTTGACCTCGCAAGCATCAAAACTTTATTAGCTTGTAGCATTTTATGGGGGAAGTGAAAGACAGATGTTTTTAAACTAAAAGTGAGTCAATGAAGTCTGCAACAGCCTTTCTGCCAATGTCATCAGCCTCAATAAGATCCTTAGCTAAGCCAGGCTTAGCAGGCACACCGAAAGACAAACAGTACAGTTCATTGCCTTCAAAACTAAAACTAGAAGGATTGGTGAAGCCTGAAACTGCCTCTAGCACTCATTCTACTTTGCATCTGAGCAGATTGAATATTTCATTTCAGTGCATTGAAGAGTTGTTTCAATATATTGAGCTCTGATGTGAATGAGTAATACACCATTCCATCTGTAGTACGAAGGGTAGTTCTAGTTGCTGAAGCCTATAATACCTCTTTATTGTTTGCCTGATAGTTATGTCAAATGCATTTCTCGAGCAAAGAACCAATGGTTGTGACACGCTAAACCTATTTTGTTTGAGAAGTTCTATGCATCTGCGATGTGTATCAATTTTATGAGTGTAATCAGTTACACAGGTACATATTGTGTGTAGGTGTTGTGATCCTTTGCAATGAACATTGCGAACAAGGCATACAGATAGAGATGACATGCAATTCAAAGTTGTTTTCCTTGTAGCCCTAATCAGTATCAACACCATCTGAATCATATCCATATACCTTGCCCAGAACTGAGCTGCTTCACAGTGACTGTCTTCCAGAACATCTGATTTGAATGCATGGTATATATACTGTTTATGTGAGCAAACAGCGAAGGTTGATAGATCACATATTATTAGTTTAAGTCACCATAAATTAATAAGGAACTTCAATTTATTTCAGCCTTATGAATTTTCTAAATTCTCTGACAGACTTTATACATGTATAGTCAACAACTTCTATACAGATACTCAGAATAACTTATGTATCATTTGGTAACACACATAACAAATAAAGCTCAAGGCATTTATTAAATGAATACTTAAAATAGGTAAACCTTGCTAAAAGAAGTACATAAACCTGTGCAAGCATGCAAATAAGTATAAACAGGGCTTGTTAGAGACGTTAACTTAAATGTTTAATGCTATTTTGAAGATAACATACATAACATGGACCTGAAAAATAGTGTGAGCGACCATAATAAAGAAGTATTAATCATTTTAGTATCAGCCTTATAGATTTACTATATTCTGTGACAGATGTAATACACGTATAGTCACTTAATACCATACTGATACTTGGAAATAACGCAGGAAACACTAAGTAACGTATACAACGGTAATTACTCAAGACATTTATAAAATTAATGCTAAAAATATGTAACTGTGTTATAAGAAATTCATAAACCTGTGTCAGCATGCAAATATGTACGAACATGTCATGGTTCAGACATTATCAGGGACGTTTAATGCTATTTTGGGGGGTAACGTATATAACGTGCTGTTACACGTTAACGCTGCCACTCTCAGAGGGCTAACATCTTTTATTTTGTGTCTTATATAATGTAGTTTCAGAAAATCATAGTGTACAAAATTCCCCCTTGGGGGGAGGGGGGTCTATAGCCAGCTCAATGCCTATATTTTACGCTCAAAAATTGTGTTTATCTAAACCTGTGATGTATATATAAAGTACATGGATGAATGTAGATCGAGGCTCAAACCAAATATCAGGTCTCAAGCTGTACATACATGTTTAACTCTTCATTAATATTCATGCTAAGCTCCACCCACTATGAATTATATATAAATTCACTTTCACGTCTGTGCATAAAACAAAGAAATTACTTATCAGGTCCACTAGTGTAGGATCATATCTATCGTAATCATATTTCCAAAAGCGAACAGAGTAGACCCTTATCAGGCAGCTCTTACAAGAGCTGGCTGATCCGGGACTGCTCTAGATGCAAAAGTGTTAAAAGGTGTTTCTATGAGGAGGACTTTATGCATATGCAATAAGTACCAAAATCCTGTGTGCTGGCCAAATCCACAGCCACATAACCAACTATCTACTGCATATTACTTACATCTTCGAATATTGGGAAAAGAAATACATTATACATGTACTCTATTATGTGCTCAAACATTGATATTTTACCTTAAATGTGAATATTTTATGACATGGAAATGGTAAACTTTAAATCCCCCCTTATGACTAAATTGGTTGGGTTCTTTGAAATCACTTGAGGTGACATTGTGAACAATTAAAAGCAGTTGTGCCATCTGCATCAAACTAAACCCATTTAATCTGAATGGACTTACCTACCCTTATCAATTGACCCAGTCCATTTCTGTTTTTAGGGTTGTTGGGTGCTAATTTTTATTTTTATCCAAATTTTGAAAGAATTTTCTGTAAGTAAACAGTGGAGACCCTCATCAGACACTGCATTCTGGTTTTGCACTGTTTACCTATGTCCTACAAAAAGGACAGTAGTTAATATGGATTAAATCACACTGTCCATGTAGATAAGTGTTAACTTGGAATGGCTACAGCAGTCTGCTTATAGAGTAAAACCTGTCTTAAGCGGCCACTCAAAAATAGGCAAAACAAAGGTCTTTAAGACAAATGGTAGCTTAGTGCAGGTCAAATGTATTGCAGAATGCTCTCTTTGAGCATTCTGCAATTCTTTTGACCTGCATTAAGCCATTATCGGTCTTGAAAACTAATTTTGGTCTTCTTTTTGAGTTGCCACTTAAAACAGGTTTTACTGTATATTTAGAGTGTAAAATTATTTTTAGTGTAAAAACTATTTTGTGGTTGGCAAAATTTTGTAAAAAATCCCTTGAACCTAACTTACTTTCAACAAAATTTGGTAACAAATCCCTTGAACCTAACTTACTTTCAACAATATTTTGTAACAAATCCCTTGAACCTTACTAAATTTAACAAAATTTGGTAACAAATCCTCTTTTAACAAAGTAAATGGTAATACATGTAGTAAGTATTCCTCTATGATAAGTGATTGTTACATGATTATTTGACTATTAACCCTAAGGCCAGAAAACCCTAAACAGGTACTTTGACAAATAGTGAAGACCCAGATGAAATGCTGCACAATGCAGCATTTCATCAGAGTCTGCACTGTTTGCTTAAGACAAAATTGATCATCAGAGAAAGAAATAGATTTATACTCAACGTCAGTGAAAAGTTACCAGTAAATCACATACACTTAACATAGGACAACATTTAGTCCATTCTGAAAAAAGAGAGGCGGATACTTCAACACTCAATTTTATGGCATAGAGTCCCATGCATCACGCCTATGGAAAACGGTATCCATCAAACCCGAATTCATTATGATCATTTCTTGATGGACCCCTGTAGTTTCAATTGCATTGTATAGGAAAATGCAAAGTTTTGGTGCTACCATAAAGTTTGATCCTCATTTTTGGCTTTTAATGGGATAACCTAAACCATTTTGGTGGCGTTTTCAATGAAAATGTCTAGGGCATGTCCTGGCATGTTGTATTCTGAAAATGATGGTTTCAAATTCTCCAAAACTGCGAAAAACATAATATGCACGTGTATCACGTGCACCATAGTTCCAGGGCTCGTGTTACTGTTTTATCTCTCCAAACCAGCTTGTCGTTGACCAGAAACATGAACGTTACAGTAGCCAAAAAGCTGTATTATATATTATCTGAAATATCGAAATTTCGATACTGGTAACTTTTCATTGACGCTGAGTATATTTTTTTAAAATAACATGTGATTTTGATAAAAACAGATGACCTTCAGAGACAAAATATAGATTAATCATTAACCATTTTAATAACTTTTGAACATCTTTTTCTCATGAATAATGAGAGAAGGCATTCGTTGGAATATATAGAGGACATTTACTTTTTTGAGGTGAATACCAAATATATTTCATCGAGAGCCGTGAAAAACATCAGTATTTTTCACAAGAGTGTAGAACGAGTGAAAATGCTGATATTTTCACTGCACGAGATGTAATATATTTGGTATTTGCCGAAAAAAAGTAAATTTTCTTTTTATTTTATACTCAACTGAAATACAGAAAGCACAACCTAACTTTTTCTTTTTGTCGTTTCTCGTTCGATTTGACTTTTGCATTGTGTTTATTGGGTATAACATGGGTGTTACATCATAGTTTGCACCTAGAAAATGGCCTAGAATCATATTTTAACGAATGAAACACAAGAAATCAGCATTTAAAGAAAGTCCATTGAGTTTACCTTAGGGTAGGCGTCACGTGCAAACTGGCGCTACGCCAGGTCAAACAGTGACGTCATTATGTTTTATGTTGACGTCACAACATGTGTAGCATTATTTCTGACAAATATCTCTCACTTAAAACCTGTAGATAAAAAATCCCAGTCCCAAAATTGCCAAGAAAGTCTTTTTTTGCTACAGTGAAAATATAAATTGTATCAGTCACTAGTGAAAAATTACGATATTTTTCACTGTAGAAAAATACCAATTTTATTCACATTTCATTGTATTGAATTCACTGCTTGTGATAAAATAAATACATATATATGAGATATGATAAGGAGTCAGGTTGCTGAGCATTTAGGGAAAATATGGTGTGACTATCTCACTATGATGAGCAAACACATCAAGACTAGTTCACTATTATAAAAAGCTACAACATATTTAAAATGCTGGTTTGAAGACAATTTATTTTTAAAGCAGACAACGTTAACATGGTATAAAGGAAGAGCTTCTTTTTTAATTCTTTTTATCACATGACATCACATCTGGGAGTGAAATAACACCATGCATTAAAATCTATAAACCACTTGTGGTTTACAGATTTTCGGGAAATGTAATGAAATGACAAAAAAAAAGTCACGCATATAGCAAATCCCTTACGTTTTCCACCAAAAAAAGGATTTCAAAATAATTTTAATGTCATATGATAAATAGAATCTATTATTCGTGCTCCAGTATTATTGAATTTATTAAACTTGTTGCGAAAAAGAGATAAAATGCTCGGCAAGCCTCACATTTTATCTCTTTTCCTCAACTTGTTTAATAAATTCAATAAAACGAGCACTCATGTAAGATCCTCTATATACAGGTACAAAAGAACATTATGGGCCTTGACACAAGAAAACTAGTCTGCGGAGTTTGCCAACAACAAAGATGCAGACCAGCCTGCGCATTTGCAGAGTCTGATCAGTGCATTTGTTATTACAGTAAAACATGTCTTAAGAGGCAACTCAAGAATAGACAAAACAAAGGTCTAAGAAAAATGGTAGAAGTTAATGAAGGTCGAAGTATTGCAGAATGCTCCAAGAGAGCATTCTGCAATACTTTTGACCTGCATTAAGCGATAATCCGTCTTGAAAACCAATTTTGGGTCATCTTTTTGGGTGGCCGCTAAGACAGGTTTTACTATATAAGCATAATATTTAAACTTGCTTTATCTTAATTTCAATATTGTAGCTTGTTTATGTAGCTTAGCAGACTGGTTCGGGTATGACCTGGTCAGTAACCCTACAAACAGGTTTTCTCACATTGAGGCCAATATCAGAGACGTGGCCAATATCAGAGACAAGGCCAATATCAGAGACAAGGCCAATATCAGAGACAAGGCCAACATCAGAGACAAGGCCAATATCAGAGACAAGGCCAATATCAGAGACAAGGCCAACATCAGAGACAAGGCAAATATCAGAGACAAGGCCAATATCAGAGATGAGGCCAATATCAGTCGAGACACTTCCAAAGACACATAGCCCTCGTGACTTTAGTTAAGAGTGCGCAACAGCAAAATATTTTTTTATTTCTCAACCAAAACATATGTTGTGGGTACTCAACAGAACAGTCTCAATGAGACGGTTCTTTTTTGAGCACCAAAAAACATATGCTAAAAATTATGGGTAAGAAAATGTTTACAATTTTACGCAGAAATTCTAGACGGTTCTTTTGAGTACCGACAACATATGTTTTGGTTAAGAAATAAGAAAAATAATGTTTCTGTTACATGTTCATTCTCTTATCTTGGTGCCTGCTCAAGGTGATTGTGTGACCTTATAAGAGCTTGTGCTCTCATTATGCTATATATGGTAATGCAAACAACATGCTAAATATGGTAATGCAAACAACGATCAGTTACATTAGACCTTGGTCTGCTTAACTAACTGACATACTACATAATGATCTCTTTTGTTAACATATGCCCCAGCGTAAATGCTTTCTCTGATATGGATCACTAAGTGCAATCTAATCAATAAACAAAAATATAGAATACAAACAAAGATCAATTACATATGAGCGGTGACATGTGATTTCCAACAATGTGGCATTTTGACAAGTGACGACTCAGACAAGCCTGTGCATCCTCCTTTTAATTTTAGAAATATCAAATCCTGTTCGGTCAGTAGCCTAAGAGTCATAGAATATTAAGTGACTAGCAAAGACTCTGATCAGTCTGCGTGTATGTGCAGGCAGGTCTGAGTCTTTGCTGGTCGAACATACCACTTCGTTGGAAATCTCATGTCATGGCTCATATATAACTCTTTGTATGCTAGGTAATTTTGCATGCCTTTCATCTTCTTTTATAATTTTTTTCAAAAACTATCTGAGAGTCATCCATTTGGATCCAGATCAGGACCGACATTTTGTCGGTCCTGATCTGGGTCCAAACTGTTTGCAAAGGTTATCAGAAAGTGTAAAAATTGTCTCTAACAAAGGAAGAGATAACCTTAGTCTGTTTTACTTACTGACATCCCGTTGTTTTAAAAAAAAAAAACATTGGGGTTTGCGACCAGCCGATGCTATCACAGACCAGCTCAGCTACAGAGACTAGCTAGAATCTTGAAATATTGTATGTAGTGTGCTTAGCTATTAGACTTCCCAAAGAGCAAATAGCAAAGGTGCTGATCAGACTGTGTTGATGCACAGGCTGGTCTTTTCCTTGTTGTTCGCACATTAAATCTAAAACAGGTTTTTGAAAATACGGCTCATGCAAACCCACTTATATTTATTACTAAATCATAAACCTAACTATTTAGTAGTCATATAGAAGACAGGTCTTGCTCCCTTCCAAAAATCTAGATCTGCCATAACCCTATTTTTTTGTCTCCTTATAATGTCTGCTGAAATTTTTCTAATGCAAACCAGAATACTAAGCTACAATGAACCCTAATCAGATAAGGTTTGCTAACACTAATAATTCTCAGCGAAGACATTATATAAAGCTGTGGGTACTCATATCACAAAGAATTGTCTCAATGAGTGTTCTTGAGACAGGTCTGTTTTGTACGCATAAGACATGTTAACATTTGTCATGGTGAATATTCTTATTTACTACACTCCTTCCCAATTTTTATCATGTTGAACTGTAGCATTCCATTTTTAAGCATGTATTTTCAATCAGAGTGGAAAACACTGTGGATCCTGATTAGCTGGCTTCATTAGAAGCCAGCTGATCTGGATCTACAGTGTTTTCAAAAAAGGATTAATCTGAGTTCAGCATGAAAAGGGTAAAGGGTCTAAGATAACATAAATAAATCACCCTTTATGCACCAAATTTTAACTCATAAACTCTTAAAAGCTATGTGAATCTAATCTGCATAACTGAAACACTAGCTGCAGTATTACAATATGCAATTGATATATGAATTGATACATGGTATCTTAATAACAATAACCACCATATAATCTGATCATAGAAAACAAAGATAAAAAGATTACTATCTGGATATCTGATTTTTTGTTGGGTGGGTGTATTTTTTTGCATTTTACAAATGTATACATATTTTCATCACATGCAATTCTATTATAGCTCAAAACTTAGGTTGAGGGTAAATCAAGTACAAGTACCAGGCTATATTTTTCTTGGCCTTTGGGATCATGGGTTTCATTGTGGAATTTTGAAACTACTAGAGGGTCACTGATGAGGCCTAAATGGCCAAAACTAGCTAGTCTGACCCAGAAAATATGCACACTCTAGTTTCAGTTCGGTGGTGCATTCTTTGCTTCCAAAGGATACCTTTTAAGAACATATTCAAGATTATAAAGAGCAGGCCTTTTAGTAGGGGAGCCAGAGTTTCAAAAATTGGAAAAAAGTGGCCGGAAAGTAGCAGAAATTTAGACTATATCCTGTGTTAGTATGATGTTTCAGAAGTGTGAAAACAGATAATGCACAAATTTTAAGTCTTGCAAAAGATGTTTATTAATGGGGTAACCATAGGTACCCTCATGCAGGCTTCATGTAGTAGGCTATTCGCTTCATTACTGAAAAGAAAAGTTATTTAGACCAGATAGGCCACATTTTCTACTATCTGCATATTGCTTCACAGTAACTTAAGTAAAAGCACCAAACTGACAATAAGTTCAAATGACTTACGCTTACTTAATTGTTATATACGTTACTTACATTCAAATATATTACTATCGTTTACTTGGCCATGGGCTGCCAAAAGACTTGTGGAGGAAGATTTTTGTACATTAAGATTTTCTTAGCTATCTTATGTATTATAAAATGTCTGTTAGCTTTTGATGAACATGTGCATTTACCATGCAATAGCCAAGTCTAATACGTTACTATTAGACAATAAGGAAACTCCTAGTATAGTGTTATTATCATTAGCATCGTTTTCTAACATATCATTATCAGGGTTGCCACTCAATATCCATTTCAAAATTCCCTGACTTTTCACTGATTTTTCCCTGACTTTCAACAGTTTTCCAGACCCTTTTGGAAGGCCAATTCTAGCCATTTTCATCCATCGACTATTCGAAGATTTTGCACAATTATTTGAACTTGCTGATTTAATCTTTAAAGAAAAATCTTAAAACATTAATATTAGAAAAGGAATGTTTCTGAACATAAATTACTTGCAATTTATGTTCAGAAACATTCCTTTTCTAATATTGCTTGCAAATTATGGAAACTAAAATTTCCAGATGCCTGTTAACTAGCATCTTTTTGGGAAAATTTTGAAATTCCCTGACTTTTCCATGACTTTTTTCATTTTTTTTTTTAAATTTCCCTGACTGAAAATGTAATTCCCTGACTTTTCCCTGACCTGGAAATTTTTTCAATTTCCAGAACTTTTTCCCTGACTGTGGCAACCCTGATTATGATTGATATTTTAATAAGATGCAGCTAAATAGCAGAATAATAATATTAGTTTAGGCACATTGAAGCTCTGTTATATACGTTACTTTCTTTAAAAAACAATATTTTTGTGCAATGTTATGTGTATATGCGTTCAAACAGCTAGTAGGTGAAAATGAAATTGACTACCATCTTAGTGCTCAAAATAAGATTGGAAATATTGTATTTTTAAACACTTAATATGAATGAAATGCAACATCAACAAAATGATATTTGGTTTAAAGGGGAAAACTTAAAAATAAAACACATAAATGCCATTAAGAGTATATGTTGTAGGAATCATGTAAGTAGGGTAATTGATACCTATTTATTATTCATTACTAGATTGTTTCAAAAAGCTTAAATGATTCTTTAAAATATGTGCCACTACCATGTACTTGCATCTTTTTATGCATCAAATGGCGTTAAATTACATATACAAGACATTTTCTTTAGCCACCAACAGCTCAATGAATAAATAAAAAGCACGTAGTAACATAGTCAGATCCATCACACATTGTAAAAGTCATTAAATATATGCATTTATAAACAGTTATTCGTTACAGCAGCTATATTTAAAACAATAAGGCACAAAATATACCTTCAAACTCTAAAAAACATAAGATATTCCAAGCAGAAGTCCAAATAAAGAAGTGAAACATTAAAGATACCTTCATTGATGTCATATGAAACAAAACTGAAGTTTGTGGAAATACTAGCGATGATTTCTGTCTCTGATTCAGCACCAGCCTTAGCTATCCTTGGGGTAATAATATTTTAGTATCTACAGCGTGTCTGCCTTGGAAAAAGAGTATCATTTATGTTGGTAACATATATAACAAAATATAAAGATCATTTCTTTAATCATTGTGTTGCTTGGTTCTACACGATTGTGAAGCAATAAAACAGGACAGCATTTGTTCTAAATTACCATTTAAATACTTTAGAAACAGACACATGTCTGTTAATAAGTTGGAAAAGCTCCCCTGCATTGTTTGTATTGTAGACATTTCTAAATGATTAGACTTCGATAATCAGGACCTTGAGCAAACAACTTTCTTGAATAGGACTTGATTGATCATATATTCCAGAATATTTGCAGACGTTTGCTTTTTAGCTATATAGCTTATCAGCATATGTGATAGAATCTGCTTTAATGTTTATTTTATTCAGCAGGACACTGTTTATTTTTTACACTCACAATAAGTAATCATAACAACAGTCATTCAGTCCTAAAAACTAACAAATCAATACCCATAAAACATGTACCAACTTGTTAAACGATGCTATATTTATGGTTTATTGATAGTTCATGTAATAGAAACAAAATCCATACTTATGCTACTTTGAAAGAATACTTTCAGATAGTATACTCAACAAATGTTATGCTGTATCATATTTACATATAGTGCAATTGGCAATGACAAGGTTATCACTATCTGAGATGTATCATGATACTTTTACAAATTGAAAGAAATACAATTTCTTATGCAGACGATTGATTAAAAAGAGTGACAGATAAATTAAACATGCATACATACTATTTGCTAAGTGTATGCATACTTTCTTAACATAACATGTAAATCTTTTATTTGTGTAAGTAATGATACTAACTATTGTGCCTTCTCTATTGTCCACATAATTACTATTTTTATTAGCACAATAGATAATTTCATGTATGCCTTTTTGTCTCTATACCCTGATATGTTTACAACTAATCTATTATTTAACACACATAAAAGGAATCAAGTGACAGGATTCCTGCAACAGATTGTTTAAAATGGTGTCCAATGACTGTTATTGTATTATGATAGAACTTAACATCAGCTAATTGCTAAAACTAAGTTTGATCTTATGACTGCTATTTTTACTCTAAGATACTGCTGTTCCTATCAACATTCAGATTATGGTAAATAATCTTTTAAACGGTAATTTTAAAGTGTCCTAGTTAAATTTGGCTTAAACATTTTCTCTCTGTTGAAATTTTATAAAGTAAATTTGGTATGGTAAATTACAACTGAAGAAATCTAGATTTCTTGGATGTGATCACTGCCTTGCCATGTAAAACCCATCCTTATGAATGATTTCTCCAATTTCAATGGCAAAACTTCATTTTTGAATAACCAATTCAGTTTAAAAGTTTACATTGCTTTAACAAATGATAAGTAGTGTTAAGTTAAAAGGATTATCAGTAATATTAATCAAACAATAAAAGCCATGTTAAAAATTAGCTGAAATTAAAGTTCATAGCTAGAATAAATTCAAAAGTCACCTTCTGAGTTTTAATATATACATAAATAGATGTGGTTTAAACAATTTTGATAACAGAGCCACTCTCTTAAAGAATAAATGATAACAAACACTTATGTTTCCTTATATTTAATGTAACGTTTACAACATTTTATTCTATAAATTCATAAAGGAGTGATGCTGTCTAGATTGCCAGCATTCATCTTTTTTCTATAAGTGAACATGACTAGGAAATGTCACAATCACAAACTCCTGGCTGACCCACTGCACCTTTAAGAAGGGACATGGAACACAGAGATATACAATATAATTAAAGTGAAGCAACCAGCTCTCTTCCCTGTCAAGATGATTGCTGAACTAGAAGCAAATTAGAAAACAAAGGCCCGATAGAAAACTCCCACAACCAATAGGAACGACAACAAACAAAGTTTCCAACATCCACACAACATTTCAGAAATTCTTAGATATTTTATCATAAATGAATCTGATTTGATAGAACAGATATGTTATTTACTATTTTGTATATTGTGATGAATGTGAACAAGTTTGACACAAAACTTTGGCTGCTTCTGAATAGCCTATTAGATTGTTTTGTTCAATTAAAAGAAAAAATGTGCAAATATCTAAATTTGTTTTAGGTTTTCAGGCTCAGTTGTATATGGAAAACGGTTGAGACAAATATATAATCATGATATATTTCGTTTATTTATAGTTATATATGTTACTTTAGCAAATTTGACTGAACAAACTTAAGGGAATGTATCCTAGTTTAGATGTTGCATCAGACTTATTATTTTATAAGTTTATAAATTGCATAACATAACATAGAAAAAATAGCAAACAATGTGTTTTGTTTTAAGTCAAGAAGTATACCATTTCTTAAAAGAAAACTTTACAACCATATACACAGTCTCCTAATTAGTACTGATAACTTCTTCTGTTGAAACAAATGCTTTTTTTATGCCTATCAAACACAGTCCCCCCCTTTTAAATGAAATAAACTTTACAGTGATGTATAATTTAAGCTATTAAGCAATATTTGTTTGTTTTCAACTTTGTTTTATACGTTACATATTGATAATCGAACAACAAAATGATATTTTACCTCAGAAATGTTGATAAGTATTACTCTGAAGTCGGTGATACCAAAACAATTATCATAAGGTGTTTAAAAGCTAACAGAAAAAAAATGCATGCTTATTTTTAAACTTAAGATGTTCTAAACTTATATAAAGTCTTATCTATGGTCATCTAATTAAACAGCTTATAACTGACAAAGTATTTATGTTAGAACATTTCTGTTTGCAGTTTTGAAATGGTCAGTTAACGCTCTTTTAAATACATGTTTTCCTGAAGATAAACACATATTGAAACTTTTGTCAAATTAAACTTTTAAACAAAATATCAATAATTTTAAGGGTATAGTTGAAAATGTAACGTAAATGACATTTTAATGGACCCAAACAACTTTTAAAAACCTCAATATGTGTAGAAAATAGCACGTTCTTACAGATTGCATAAATGTTTTGTTCATTTAAATGTTTCAACTTCTACCTAAATAGACTTAATTACATATTTTAGTTTTTAAGAAAATGAGGGGTAACGTATTAAACACACTGTTACAGGTATGTTTGCAAGACTTAAATTGAGTGCAATATCTGGTTTCATACTGCCTATACTATGTACTAAAAGATAAAACAAGGGAAAATTCTGCTAAAAAGGGGACATACCTAAATGCTTATTTTTGACATTTTTGAACCCTGGCTCCTCTACTATTTAGATTAGAGTGCGTAACAGAAAAATAATTTTCTTATTTCTCAACCGAAACATATGTTGTGGGTACTCAAAGGAACCATCTCGAGGAGACAGTTCTTTTGAGCAACCAAAACATATGCGAAAAATTGCGGGTAAGAAAATATTTACAATTTTACGCTGAAAATTTTTGCTCATCTAAACCTATGTAAAGAGTCACCGTTGTAATTCAAAGTTAACCATTTTAAAGGTCAAAACGTCAAGACATGTGCATAGAACCTCTCAAGCCATATTGCAATTTTCAGGGAGCCAGGCATGAAAAAGCATGCGCAGATCTAGGAATTTTTCCCAGGGGGGGGGGTTCCAGGCCTGACTGTTAGAAAGCAGCTCTGACGTTGTTTTTTTCGGTCCTCAACTTATTTTATAGTTTTACAAAGGGTGTGCAATGTTTATTTCAAAGAAAACTATAATTTTCCAAGGTTTCAGAGGGAGTCCAACATTTTCCAGGTGATTTTCCAGGGGGGGGGGGGGGGGGGGGGGTCCAAACCCCCTAACCCCTCTGGATCCGCACATGAGAAGAACTGATATCCTGAATTAATCATGCGATTTTGCTTTTTTGTATCTCAGATCGGGCTGTGTCCCTTTAACAAAAATACAGCCCAGCATATCTAGACCGCTTTATCAGCACCAAAAGGATATTGCTTTGATATTGCGACCATAGATTCATGCTTTTTATATGATAAGAATGAAAAAAGAGCATTTAATCCAATCCAAGGTTATATTGTAAGCTGTTGCGTTTTTACTGGCGTTAAGTATATATGAGCCATGACATGTGATATCAAACAATGTGGCGTTTTGACAAGTGTAGACTCAGACGTGCCTGTGCAACCTCCTTTTAAGCTTAGAAAGTCCAAATGCTTTTCGCTCAGTAGCTTAACAGTCGTAGAATATTCATGCGACTAGCAAAGGCACTGATCAGACTGCGCGTATGCGCAGGCTGGTCTGAGCTTTTGCTGGTTGTACATACCACGTACATTGTTGGAAATCTCATGTCGCGGCTCATATTAGCTATTCTGTCTGAAGTGATATATTCTCAATTGTAAACCTCTTCTTTAAAGAAAACAACGACAACTGCTGCATCAGCAATTACTGCAATACCACCTGGGTCACCATCTATTGACGCATATTAACCCTTAATGCGCAAATCGTCTGCTATTCTCGTCTGCTAAAATGTTTAAGAAGCCTCTATGGCAAACAGTGTGGACCCAGATCAGACTTCTCCTATAGGAGCAGTCTGTTCTGGGTCCACGCTGTTTGATTCTATACTTAATTTGTCAGTAATGTTAGGCAATTATTTGCAGCAGACGACTTCAGCATACAACATTTTTTTCTTGGCGCTTTAAGGGTTAAAGAAGTTTGTTGTCATAAAAGAAGTGGAGTAAGAGGGACATCTCAGACTTTATTCAATTTATGAAATGTTTACTATTTCATAATTGCTTCCGAGTCAGTCACACATAACAACTTGTTTTTCTTGCTTTATTCAACAGATGAGATTGAGTTCATTAAACCATTTTAACATTCCCGGCTTCTCCATAAAACCACTTTCGGTGAGCCTGTGGGTGCTCCAGTCATACAATAAACACACATACCGTAAACCCTGCTGGCCCAGTACTGGTTACTACCCATGGAAAAGCCACAAAAAGTTTTTTTTTAACATGCATGGTGTCCCAAAAATGTAATGTATAATGCTATTTTTGGGGTGGCGTTATACAGAAAAGTGAATTGTGTAATATAATAAGACAATTTAACAAAGGAATTTCCTTCATAAAATTCCATGGTTAAAAAATTTGGAAGCCACAACATGGCCATGTTATATCCAAAGCAGTCTCATAACCAGGTGTTTTTAGGCCAAATAAAAAATAAGTGTGTTTCAGGGAACAAGTCTGAAAATTTTAGGTAGGATTACGCTACTAGGTACACATATCTTTTTTATATATTTTTTTGGGAAAAAATATAATTTTATGCATTTTGAAAGGCATTTCGCCTTTCAAAATGCATAAAATTATATTTTTCCCAAAAAACCTGAAAAAAAACCTAGGTTTCAACAGTAAATTTAGGTAGGGTCAGGTAACCCAAAACACAGGTATTTTTTTATTTGGCCTATAGGGAGGACACAGTATTCAGCCACAAACTTAAGCAGCATCTCACCTGGGTCTACATATTTTACTATTTCATGAAAGTAAATCTTCTAAATATTCAAACACTCTTTCTTTCTGTTCTAAAACAAATGTTGGATTTCAGGGCTGGAATTCACAAAATGTGTGCTACAATTGCAAACAGGGAAGACCCTGATCAGACTGCTTCTTCAGAAGCAGTCTGATCTGGGTCTGCACTGTTTTATAGGCTATTTTAGTAAAATCCTTCTGACTTTTCAAACACTTTTTCTTTGTGTTCTAAAACAAAATGTTGGTTTTCAGGGCTGGAATTCACAAAATGCATATTACAATAGCAAACAGAGAAGACCCTGATCAGACTGCTTCTTCAGAAGCAGTCTGATCTGGGTCTGCACTGTTTTATAGGCATCTTGTGTTCTAAAATTTAAAACATCTATCAGAATATAATCATATCTCAGTTAAAGGAAGCTAGACATAAATGGCTTTCAGTGTCTTTCACATATTTGTTATTTGATGGAGTCCTCAGCAAAAAGTTTGGATCCAGACAGACCAATCAAAATAGTATGCATGAAAGATTATTTAAATATCATATGAAGATAGCAAAAAAAAAGCATACAAAATTACCCAGAATGCAAAAAAAATATCAGCCAGTATCTGGTTTGAGTGTGGCCTGGAACTAGCACTTTAGACTACTTGTTAGAACCAATTCAATGCATTCACATCATTCTTTAACAAGCATCTTATTTTAGCAGTCTTTAATTGGTTTTTTTCTTGACCTTGTATGAAGTATTTGTTCATTTGATACATAATAAAGTATTATTTCTGTCACAGAGATGAAATAATGAACCACTCATTAAGGAAAAGTATGTCAATCACAGGCCTCCATCAAATAAATGTATATTAATATTTATTTTCTTATTTCTCAACCAAAACATATGCAGTGAGTACTCAAAAGAACAATCTCAATGAGACGAAACAAATGTTAAAACTGATGGGTAAGAAAATATTCACAATTTTACTACAATAAAAATGTGTATCTTGACCTAGGATTCATGAGGCAATAAATTGCAATTCAGAAAACATATTAGCCAGCCCATGGCATGGTAACCGTATGTAATGTAATACAGAATAGATCAAGACAAACAAAAATTTTGAGCTTAGAATTGTGAAAATTTTCTTAGGCCATCATTATTAACATTTGTTTTGGGTGCTTCAAAGAACCTGTCTCATTGAGACGTTCTTTTGAGTGCCCACAGTATCTGTTTTAATTAAGAATTTTTGATTACACACTCTCATCCAGAGACCTGGTCCCAAGGTCATAAAACTTTTCCATGCTCAACTCAACTGAGAACTAAATTTATCCTGATCATAAATGTTAAAATGCCAACTATTGTTGGCATTTTAACATTTATTAGCAGGAAAAATAAAACATCTGAGAGTTCTAAAGAAAGAAAAATCTTTATTTTTCAGCATTTAAGTTTCTATGAGCAGTTGAAATTTGAAAAAAGTTTTATAACCTCGGTGCCTGGTAATATATGCATTAACTCTGACCGTCAAATTTCTCCAGATTAAGATCTGGACTAATCCATCCTAGTCAATTAATTACTTGCTGAAGAAAGCAAACTCAGGTCAAACTGCTAAGGTCAAAGGAGCAGTCTGGTCTGGAACTTTCTTATATTTGCAGATGTTTTGCCAGTCCGAGTAATTAGGTCCTGATACACAAAAAGCAGCTATCCAGTAAGACTTGGCCTCGAGATTATAAAACTTTTTTCATGCTCTCCTCAAATACATTGTAAGCACGGAATTTATCCTGCTCTCTTAAATGTTAAAATGCCAACAACTTATGTTGGCATTTTACAATATTCTATGAGAGCAGGATAAATACAACTTCTAAAAGTTTGAAAGCAAGCAAAGTCTTTATATTTTTCAGCATTTTAGTTTTCATAAGCAGTTGAAATTCCATGCTCAGTTCAGTTGAGCATGAAAAAAGTTTTATAACCGTGGGGCCAGACATCTGGACGTGTAAAGTTAGAGAGTGTGACCCTTCAGCTACCTCAATACTGTAGATGTAACAAAGTTGTTGTCTCTGATAGACAGAAAGTAAGCTAGGGGGCGACTAGGGCGAAATAGTTGCTCTAGGGGCCGACATTACACCTTAAATGGGACCCAGGGAGACGTGGGAGTCTCCCAAAAAAACAAAAAAAAATAGGGAGACTCATTTCCATTCTGTCACCACACAAACACAAGCTGTGGCAACAATCTACGACCACTGCATCACTGCATTGTATTTCTTCTTCCATTTAATGGCTAATTTGCTTCTAAACTGACAGAAAATGCCGTAATTTTCTCCCTATCTGACTGTCACTTCTCTCTAATTTTCCTGGAGGGAGAATCACTTCTCCCTACGGTCAGGGCCCAGCTTGAACCCTGATAGGACTGCACAGATGCACAATGCTTATCTGAACCTATACTGATAAAGAACCAAAATCTCATGGGCTGATTCTCATTTCAAAGAGCACCACAAAAAGTGTTTTTCTGGATTTTTCGGATGAAAAAACCTCTACATATATCTTAATTTGGGATAAGATTATTAACAAAAGACGTTGCATTTTAACCCTTTGCCTACTACTAAAAAGGTGCATCTGAAAATGTCATCTGCTGATGTCACCTGCTGCATGTAAATGCTTATGTCAATGATAATTTCTGCATACAAACAGTGTTGACCGACCCACATCAGACTGCTCCTAGAAGACCAGTCTGATCTGGATGCATGCTGATTGCTACAGAGGCGTCAATGACTAATTTCCTTATAATGACAAACAGTGTGGACCCAGACCAAAGAGCAGTCTAATCTGGGTCCACAGTTTGACAGACGTATTAAATAGACAAGCAGACGATACAGGAGACGATATTTAGTTGCGATTAGAGCGAAAGAGCTAATTCTGACACTTCAAGCATTCACGAAAATGAGAACCTATCATCCCAAGCAGGTCGATTGTCCTTCTTCTGTCTTGTGGTACTAGTCCCAGATCTTATCGACATATTTGACCTCATAGAGCCATTTGACCTAATTGATGCATTGGATTTAGCACTAGATGGCCTTGACCTCCGACCTGGTATCGATGTGTTGGATTTTGCACTTGAAGGCCTTGACCGCTGGGATTGTCCTGTACTAAGGATTCCCTTCATTTGAGAAGGGGTTTCTCTATATGGCATGGTTGGTTCAAAATGTTCTGTGTTAGTAGGTATAATGCAAGTTGGTAGCCCATATCCAGCATGTTTGTCAAATTCTGTGAGTTGCTCATTGCGGGACATTCCCCTTGTTGGCCGAACTGTCTGCAGTCGCTTTAACATTTGCTGAAACAAAAGAAACATTCTATTAGCAAGTGTACCAGGGGACAAAAATTCCACTTGTCCGCTCGTGATTACGAGTGAAATCTAGAAAGTTGAATAATTCTTCCTAAAGCACTCGTCCTGTAGGACGTGCTTTGGGAAGAATTACTCAAGGGTGAGGGTGAAAAATCTGAGGGTGAAACTAGAATTTTCCGAGTTTTGACTGTGAAATCCTGTTGTCGGTATATGGGATGCAGTTATGAAACTGAAAGGGTAAATATCATTTTAGCAGTGAAATTTGGAACTTAATAAGTCATATTACATATAATACTCCCTTATGTTCTTTATTGCTAAACACTTTTAAAGGACAAGTGCATGCGTGTTTGCAGGACGAGTGAAAATTGTAAATCACTCGTCCTGCAGGACAAGTGCAATATTGAAATATTTTTGTCCCCTGTGCATGCTTGGTAATTTTCATGCTTTTGTTGTTTTCTGCTGACATTTTTCAAAGTTAACTTTTCAGGAACACTATCAAATGAAAGATCAGGGCTGACATTCCGTTTGAAAGGTTATCAGCAGAAAACAAAAGTCACTGCTAGCAAGAAGTCAAAATTAAAAGCATATGCCTCCCAATAAGCAGGTTCAATTCCAATTTCAATTAATTCTCAATTAAGGCCAGAATTTTTTTATTAGTTGATTTACAAACCCTCCTACTGTGATTTTGCTGAAAGTAGAAATAAAATAAAATTTAATTTATAAATTTATTTTTATATTTTATCCGCCTTCTCTAAATATTATCGGTTTCGTTGAAAAAAATAACCATTTTTGAGGTTCTGTGTGTGTATTTTTGAGACCGACACTGTTAAAAGTGATTGTCCTGTCCAGCTTTTTAGGAAAATGATAAAATATTTAAAGATTTAATACTGACTGTTGGTTACCTTACGAGTTTTACACATACCGTTTTTTTCTGGAGATATTAAAAAAAAAAAAAAAAGCTCTGAAAATGACCAGTCAACTGGTCATTTTCAGAGCTTTTTTTTATTTTTTTTTTTTCGTCCCCCCGACCCTAGATCTGAAAAAAAATTCCCGTAAATCAAGTAATAAAAAAATTCTGGCCTAAGCCATAAAATATATTGTGGGTACTCAAAGGAGCCGTGTTTCTTTTGGTCACCCAATAGTCATTATAGAAGACTGCTGGACACATTTTAAAATAATTTGTTTTACAGCAAAATATTTATCTGGATCTATGGTTGATATTACTACTTATTTATTTAATTTATTTATAATACCTTTTTTTTATTATGAATTTATTTTTGTATTTTAAAAGCTTAAGCCTTTTAAGTGCTAATCATGTTAGTAGCTTCTATTATTACTTTTGGGTGTGGGAGATACATATAAGGGCTCAATATTTTGTGATGATCTTGTCAACTCAGACATCTCTAATAATGTATTACCCTGAATTGCTAAAACATGAGAGAAACAATTTGTTTTCTCACGATGATATGTGAGGTAGTTTAAAAGTTATATCTGAGAACAGCTTAGCCGCTTAAGCCTTGAAAGTAAAATTTCCCATAAGCAATTTACACAAGACCTTACACAGAAATCACTACTTTCTTATTCTTCTACTAAAACTCCTAAGTTTTAATGAAACAAGTTGCATGTTTTCATAAAGAAATATTTAATAAGAAAAAATATTAACAGTTTGAGAGGCTTTTCTAACCTAGACATCAAGAATTTACCCTAGGTTCTGAAAGAACTCTAAAAAATGCAAACATATGATATGCAAAAAGGACCCTTTTAAATCAAGTCCAAATATGAACTTTATCGTAGGGGTATATTGGTTAGAGATTTTGGGCCACATTTAATATTGATTAGTAACTTTTAGTCCCAAAAATTAAAAATTAGCGATTTTTTGTCTAAAAATTAATGATTTTCTGCTAAAATATAATGAGTATAAAACGTTGTGCATGATTTTCCAAGAACCCCCCCCCCCCCTCACACACACACACAAAAGGCCATCATAATAAGTTACGTAAATAATCGGCATCAGTTGTCATTATTAATACAAGCATTATGAAGACCTGTATCAGAATTTGTATATGGTCTGCATAAAGGTATATCATCTAATCCCCTTTAGCATTATTAATTAAATCTCATGTAGGTATTAACTCTGTCTTTGCAAGCTGGCGAATTTTCTTTCTTTTTCTTCTGATATTTCTTTTGCCAAATCAACCTTTTCGAAAAAATCTCAGGCAATACCATCAGAGTATCAACTATCAACAGTTTGGATATCAGATCAGGCTCAAAGTTTAGTCAGGCCTGATCTGGGTCCAATTTTACTGTTTGCTAATGTTAATTATCAGCAGGTAACACTAGAAGGCAAAGAGTTTTAAGCCCAATATGTATACAAACATGTACATAAAAATATATAAATATGTACATAAAAATGAGATTATTTTTTTCTTCAATGAGCAAGAGCACTGACTTACAAATCCATTTTAAATATGAAACAGGATTAAGCCACAGTACTATGACCCTCAATAAAAACTCTAGTAACCCTGTAACTAATTGATGAGTGCAGATAGCATCAATGACTAAATAGTGAATACCAAAAGTTTTGAGTCCTTGGATGTCACCTAGGTGCTAAGGTAGTAATGGAAATGCCACTCAGTTTTACCATTTGCATGCTGGGTAATTTTTCATTCTTTTTTGTCCTCTACCGACTTTTTCAAAATTAATTAAAAAACATCTTTCAGGAACATTATGAGAGTGTCAAACGGCTTGAATCCAGATCAGGACCGACAATATGATGGGTTCAAACTGTTTGCAAAGGTTATCAGAAAGACAAAAGTCGCCACTAGGAGTTACATGTATGCATCTGAGCATTCAAATGAACCTGCACATTCAGGCAGTTTTTTTCAGAGTCTTTGATACTCACAGGCCTTTAGTTAAGAGTTCGTACAAAAAAAACATTTTTCTTATTTCTCAACCAAAACATATGTTGTGGGTACACAAAAGAACCGTCTCAATGAGACGGTTCTTTTGAGCACCCAAAACATATGTTAAAACTGATAGGTTAGGAAATATTTACAGTTTTACCCTGAAAAATACTCACCTTCAGACAAAGCATGGAGCTAGATGAAGAAGCAGACCAACAATATGAGCTTCAGCATATTGTATTCACTGGGTACATTGTACCTCATATGGGCATTGACATGAGAAATATCTGTATTCAGGGGTATGCGAATAACAAAGGCCCAGAACTGTCTTCGCACCCACACAGACTGATCAGCGCCTTCGTTACCTGTATTCGCCTTTTTGAAAATATCATATCTCACTTTGCTACAAACCAAATTATAATTTTCTAGCTAGTTTCTGTAGCTGAGGAGACTGGTTTGAGTGTTGGAAACACTGAAGACAGGATTTGTCGTGTCACGGCCCATCTTGGCATTTTACTCCTAGGGAATAAGTGCCATTATCTCATGAGATGTCCCAAATATTGATTAATATTGAACTTTCATTTCACTCATTATTTTATATCTATAGACTTAATATTATATTGAATATTGAATTTCAAAGAATACACTGGCCTTTTCATCTATTGAAGAGTTAGTATTGCAGGTTTTACAGCCCAACCAATATGGTTCTCAATTCATGCTGTTCTGCTGATATTTAATATACTCTAAATTATATAAGCAAGCATTTAAAATACTTGCTTATAGACCAGGATCCGATTGTATCAATATTTAATAACGAATTAAACCATCATTAAACCATCATTAATTAAGTCGTCATTAAACCCGGTTGTACAAAACTTTTAATGACGAATGTTTGTCGTTAAATCAGAGAGTTTGTCATTAAAGTTAACGATGGTCCAGGGGTAGTTTTAAACCGTCATAAAGATGGAAATAAAGATGGCCGCCAATGTTGTTTTTTCATCGACTCGGACCGATGAAACAAAAGAAATGCTCGAAATCGACGCCTAAGGAAGATCTAGACGTTGTTAAAATGGCCAAAGAGATCAAAAATACATAAATACATACTGGAGCCATTCTGCATGAAATAGAAACCAAATCAAAACGAGTAAACAATAACGGCAAAACGTCCAGTGTCCATTTGGTTATTTCATCGTCCTTCTCTGAAAGATCAGCTGTTGTTTTGACTGCTGACGTATTGAAATCGACATGACGTGATGAAATAAAATGACAGACCGCACACTAGTAATTTGCATAATAAACCGCATTCATTATTATTTAAATATTTGATTATTTAACTAAGGTATCAGTAGGGGCAGGGACTGGGAGTCCGGACCCCCCCCCCCCCCCCCTGCCTGGAAAATGATACAACTGTCCGAAAAATTACGAAGCTCCTCAGCCAAAATGACATTTAAATATTGTAAATCGTATGAATTCATATTTGATCATTTAAATAAGGATTCAGTGGGGACAGGGACTGGGCGTCCGGACCCCCATCCCCCCTTTGGGAAATGATAAAACTGTAGGAGGTCACCCTCTAAAAAATTACGAAGCTCCTTAGCTAGCAATCAGCGTTGGCATTACACCCTCATCCCCAAGCAATATGACATTTAAATGGTGTTTCCCTGGTAGGCAGGACAATGATGGCCCACTTCGCTTACTGTAAATAGGTTTTAAGGCATGGACCTCCTCTCCCCTCTGTAAAATATTAGTAATTTGATGTCAACAAAACACTCTGAACCTGGACACCATACTTCCCCACCCCCTCACTGACTCGAGGGGCCGCGAGTTCGAAAATCACAGGCGTCACTGCGTTGTGGTCCTTGAGTAAGACACATTTATCCTAGCTAAGTACTGAATCAACACAGGAAGACCCGTCTCTGTTTAACTGAAAGATTGTTGATTGGACGTAAAGAATCAAATCAAACAAACAAACAAGACCCAAATTGCCGTAGTGGTATGTCTTTTCTAGGTTTGTAATCATCTCTTTTGGGAAGAGAGAGCTGGTAATGCCTTTTAGATGTCATGTAATAGCTGTCAGTGTTATGTGTATCTTTCTCATGGTGCAGTGAGTTGGTCTACAATGTGTAATTATGGAATTCGCGGATCCAGAGGGGGGGGGGGGCAGGGGGTCCGGACCCCCTGAAATAGGGTTTCCTAGTAATAATGGTCCGGATCCCCTTAAAAATCATGAAGCTAGGAAGCCAGCATTCAATATTGGGCCATCAACGGCACGCCAGCGACGAAACGCCATTTAAATAATGATGGCGATCCGCTTTTTGTGGTATTTGGATCATAAACTAAAAATAAAAACTGGAACTGCACATGCTGACTTACAGTGACATTTACGGGATTAATGAGTTCAAAATTTTCATTTGAGGGGGGCACACCATCGGCTAAACGGTCGGAAATTTAGTTTTACAACGACACGCGAGCAGAGCCATTAAACATTATTTGCGAACGTATCCGACGATACACCTCCCGAAATGACAATTATGAATATGGTTATCCCCATTCTGCATAAGCCGAGAACACCTTTGTTTTTCTCGTTCTTTAAACATTATTTCATCAAAAAAAAGCCTACATTTACATTTTCAGCTCAGATATTGATGCGACATCAAATCTGCTGAGAGGTAGAGTGCTTGACTCGAGACCAAGGAGTTGCGGGTTCGAGTCTCATCGGCGTCACTATTATCTTTGAGAAAGACACATTTATCCTTGCTGAACACTGGTTTAGCCTAGAAAGAACCGTCCCGACATACATGTAACTGAAAAATGTTGACTGGGACGTTAAGTTTCAAATCAATCAATCAATCAAACAACATATTCCAAGGAATACCTGGGATATAGAATGCCTAAACACAATTTTGGTCAAAACTTGAAATTTGAAATTGCTGGTGTGAGTTTGAAAAAAAAAACCCTCAAAGCCAGGGTAACCTAAATCTAATTATAATAATTCTTTTCCGTCTCCAGACATTAAATCTCCAAGATCTATGAAAATCAACATAAGGGTTCATACGATAGAGAGCTCAGAAAATGCTGATATTCAGTCTTGAAGGGAAGGTGGCCCACAAGATTAGGTCAAGTCACCAACTCTATATTGTACTTCAATAAAAGAATAATAATTTGGGCCTCGTCGTGCGAAAACCTGTCTTCGGGGTTTCTGACAAAACGGGTTTCAAACCAGTCTCCTCAGCTACAGAAAACTGAAATTTTACCTGTAGCAAGTTTACATATGAAACTTTCCAAAAAGTAAACAACAAAGGCGCTGATCAGACTGCGCGGATGCGCAGGCTGGTCTGTGACTGTGTTGTTAAAAAACCCCGAAGACAGGTTTTCTCGCGACGAGGCTCATATATATAAATTGACCAGAATCCATTGTTACATTCAAGATCAGACTGCGCGGATGCGCAGGCTGGTCTGTGCCTGTGTTGTTAAAAAAACCAACCGAAGACAGGTTTCCTCGTGACGAGGCCCATATATAAAAATTGACCAGAATCTATTGTTCCATTTTTATTCGGTTCAAGAAATCACCTTCGGAAATCCTATTTTGGTAAAATCTGACATTGCAAAGTACTGATGTGACCTTGAAAATAAAATTACCCCCCCCCAAACAATGTATCTATGCATTTAGTTAAAATTCACACACTATAAAAAACAGCCTTCATATCATGGTGACCTCGAAAATTATGGTCAAAGTCACCAAATCTAATCAACTCTCTCGAAGTTTTGGTCAAAGTCCATTCACTCGTTCACGGAAACGAAGCAGAGAGTTAAAGCTGATGCGCGTATACACAAGCAAACAAGGAATATTTAAGTCTCCCGCTGGAACGGTCGGGAGACATATTGTTTTTCCCCTTGCGTCCGTCCATCTGTCTGTCTGTCTGTCACAAAATCGTGTCCGCTCTATAACTTAAAAACCGTAAGTGATATTTCCACGAAATTTCATACATTTGTAAGGCACATTCAGACGACGTGTCATGCACAAGATCCATAACTCTTGCATGTTAATTTTTCAAATAATTTCCCTTGTAACAAAACTAAATTTTTTGGTCCCCTCTGTAAGTTGAACACTGTTAAAGCTATTTGGTTGAAACTTCATGCACTTCTAGAGCACAATGAAACAATGTGTCACGCACAAGAACCATAACTCCGCTTTGGATATGTTGGAGTTGTTCCCTTTGATCATTTGCAATGCTATTTCGTGTCCATAACCATAAGAGGTATTTCAACGAAACTTCATACATTTGTAAAACACATTCAGGCGACGTGTCATGCACAAGAACCATAACTCTTGCATGTACTTTATTTCCCTTGTGTCTGTTCGTGGGTATCCATCACAAAACCGTGTCCGCTCTATAACTTGATAACCGTCAGAGATATTTCAACGAATCTTCATATATTTGTAAAGCACATTCAGACAACGTGTCATGCATAAGAACCATAACTATTGCATAAATATTTTTCAAATCATTCCCATTGTAACATTACAAAACACAATTTTGTGATTTTTTATTCCTATAAAAGGTGGAGACATCTGTTTTTTCGTTGAAGAACAATTCTAGTTTAAACAAAATTTGTAATTGTGTTTCCCTTTGACAATAACGGCGTTTAAGAAATGAGAGAATGATAATAAGAGGATAAAACATTCTTTTTCATATATTAACGTTTGCCAAGCCCGAGTGTGATAATGTGTTGCAGCCCGAACCGCAAACGTTAATATACGGAAAAGAATGTTATAACGTAATTGTTATATACCTTGTTTATTGGGTCCGAGATCAGCAGTTCTTAATAATTTTATTCAATTGTATGCAGAAATGTCCACCGTAACACCATGAAGCGTACAACGAATTCACACAGGATATGCGGCAATCGAAAACGTCAATATTATCGACAAACGTAGACAAAAAATAGTTAGAAACATAGTTTTCGATTGCCTTTAGTCGCCCGACTGGTGACGATTGGCAATCGAAAACACTGGTTGTCGCAATTTCTGTTCCGCGTCCGTCGATTGTTAAGAGAGTTTTTGATTGCCGTATTGGCTTCTGTTGATTTCTACCGGCACATAAACAGTGTAACAGATTGAATTATCAGTGCGCTGTCAAATGAAACATCGGGTGATTTTTGTGACGTTTCACATTTACACGACTGTCTATCTTCGCAATCGTAACCAAAACGACTTTCAATAGCCAGTATTTGCATCTTTCAAAATAAAAATGCAAATATTCACATCGGGTAATAATTATAAGAGCGTATCTGATTTATGTATTACTGGGTGTGTACATTATTTTTGAAACTTTGCATACATTTTCGACATATTATCAGGATGTGCATGTAGATTCACTGATCATATAGCTATGTTACTGACGAAGTTACGTCTGGCCAGACACAGTCTTTTTTCTACTATTGGCACTGGAAGACAAAGTTAGACATCCATGAACAATATACAATTATTGACTTCAATGAGGTAGACATGAGGATTTATCTACCCGAAAAAGTGATAATTCACCGAGGCCGCTAGGCCGAGGTGAATATCACTTTAAAGGGTAGATAAATTCTCATGTCTACTGAAATTGAAGTCAATAACTGTTTTGTTATATGACTTTCTTACTAAAAAATGAAACTTTTCTACTTTCACTTTTGTTGTTCCTTCAACCTAAGGACTTTCTCACAAGTTTTATCAACTGTTATTAAAATATTTTAATGTAGTAATTTGCATTTTGAAATGTATATTAATTCTCTGAATGTGGAATGTAAAATTTAATCATAAAACTTTTTTTTACAATTAATTTATTCAAACAAAGATAAATGAAAAACAAAACAAAACAGTTGTTAAAATTCATGAAAGTCTTTTGTTTACCTGTTGGGATGTGAAACAGCAAATCATGTCAATTTCATGCAGCACATGCTAGTTTTATACTCATCATGCTATTTTTAGCTCTCTAGAGGGTGATATTGCAGAAGTGTCAAAAATATTAACTTCTGGAAACTAGTTCGAGCTGGTTTTCATCCTATATCACCTTCTGGGCCAGTTTAGACCAGTTTTCAGATAGACATAGAGATTTATGAAGACAAATTGGGCCAATCAGGAGACAGGATTCTCTCCAGTCATATAACAATCTATAATATCACCCACAATAGCGCAGCACATATAATTTATGGGATATAATCCCAGTGGGGTGGGGGTAGGCGTCTCTTGATTTTTTAATATATGCGTATCCTTGATCATTTGTTTCTTGGCTCAAATTTTTGAGTTACTACATATTTTAGCGGTTCACAGAAAAATTATAAGGATAAGGTACTGGATGGGAATAATTTATGAGGCATCAGGGACGTACCTACGTGTACGCAAATAGGCATGTGCGTACAACTTGACGCAGCAATTAGTACAGGTTTTTAGGTACAATAAAACCTGTCTTTAGCGGCCATTCAAAAATAGAAGAAAAAAAATATCTTCATGACAAAAGGTACCTTCATGAAGGTCGAAAGTATTGCAGAATGCTCCTTGTTTTGACCTGCATTAACCGATTATCGGTCTTGAAAACCCAGTTTTGGACTTGTTTTTGAGTGGCCGCTTAAGACTGATTTTTCTATATTTAATTTGATTTTGGAAGAAAAAAGTAGCTAATAGTGTTTAGTTGCGTGTCTTTGGGGCTCATTTTAGCCCTTTGGAATGCCCTAAACCATTTTCTGCCACAGAGCTTCACCCCTGGCCCCATACAGGGGGAGTACCACCAGACCCCTCAAGATTGCGTACTCTATAAAATGCCTCAGTAACGCACCTGGGTATACCCGATATATTTTTAAGGGAAAACAGTAGTTGCTGGTGTCTATCATATGTAACAAGAAAAATGATATTGACTGTACCCCCCCCCCCCCCCCACCACACACACACCACCACCACCACCACAACCACCACACACACACTCCCTCCTCACACTCACGCTAGTCGCTTGAATATTCTATAACCGTTAAGCTACTGACCAAACATCATTTGGAGTTTCTAAGCTTAAAAGGAGGCTGCACAGGCAAATTTCCTGGACCAAAGAGAATTCAAATGCTATTTTATAAGGATATACTTGTAGGCGACCTTTCACAACAAGCTGTTTTCTTTGATATATGCATATCACTGACGAATCTAAATGCTGGTTTAGCAAAACTTTCAGCGTTTAAAGTTCGTTCCCGATGATGGAATTGCGATGATAAGTAGTCGTGAATAATTTGTATGTCAGAAATCGGATTAATTTGAATAAAATCACAAAAAAAAAACTTTAAAAAGAAAGCAATACGGGATAATTCCACTGTTAATCATGTAGATTCTCACTCATAAGTCTCTCCTCAAGCGACTGTTTTAGTGATCGAAATATTCCTGATTCTTCGTGGATTTGACAAAAGATGTAACAGTTGACTTCGTACCAACATTCATTTGTTTTAAATTTCTTTCTTTTGTTCAAACGAACTTAGATCAAATTGTTTTGTTTATCGACCGGAAATTGTAGGTGACTGGTTCACGTTAATTTTAATGACGAGGTTCGTCATTAGCGCGTTATTAACTAACGTCGGCTTAATGAACCTTTCGTACAACCCACTTTAATGCCGTCATTAACTAATACGTCGTTAGCGTTTTAATAACGTATTAGCCGCTAATTTGTCGTTAGGCTAATGACGTGTTGATACAATCGGATCCAGTCCAATGTTATTGTTTTCATCCGGGCGTATTGACCATGTGATAACAATTTTGACCACATGACTTTATTGTGGTGGGCAAAAAAACTTCCACTCAATGCAATGTCCATTGAGCTAAGGCAACATTTTTGTGAGAAAAAGCATCTTAAACGATATTTTAGCTCTAGGTTTTGATTTGAATATGTAAAATAAGTATCGGACATTGATTTACAATAAAAAAAATTTGCGAAAAAATAAATAATTTTATTAGATTTTATTTGTTTTTTGGCAGGACCCCGCTCCGGTGTTTTGGTCCGATGACGGCCGATTCAATCTGATATATTTGTTAATTGACAATAAAATATGTGAAAAAGCACATCCTTTCATAGGTCAATAATCAAATTATGGGAACCAGTCTTTGGAATTATTTTTTATGAAATACATTTGTTTTAAATCGCTTTAAAAATGTGATGTTTCCGTGTCCAATACAGGTAAACAACAGTTTACTGCCAACCAGAGTATTTACCAGCTTTCGGACAAAGACGGTAGTGTTCCCGATGATATCGATTTGTGGCGTAGAGTGCAGTAGTGTTTGTACTCGTCTATATAATTAAGAGTTAATCCAATATCAGCAGAACAATAGATAATTTACAGGCATTTTTGTTGCCTGGGGATTTTGTTAATGAATTTAATTTAAAGAATATTCAAGGAATGCCATCATAAATCCAGACCCAACTTCATATTCAGTGTTGTGCCTAGAGCGCGGCATTGCGGGATTCCCGCCATTTTACCGTCGATGTCCCTTAAAAATGCACCCAGTGCGGGCCCATGGGCGGGCCCTCGAAAATTTGTGTTTTAAACCCCGTTTCCGTATTTAGCGTAACCCAGTAAAGGGAAGTAATTTAGACTGTGCACATGTATTTTCTGATGATACATGTTGCATTGGATATTGATTCTTTAACCAGTCAACAGTGGCGGAAAAAGCAAATTTTATTCAGCTGAATGCCAGAAAAAGCTGTTTTAATGTAGAAATAGAGTGTTTGCTGGGGAATTCAAAACTACGTCAATGTAGAAACTACTTTACTGTAATCTGCACCCCTTCTTGAGCCAAAACTATCGACATCGAGCTCAAATGTAAATAAAAATGAACAGAAATTTCCGGAAAACTGTTTTCAATTTTACAGGCAAAAATCAGATGGAATTGGTGTGTCCCCCAGAATTTGCAAATGTCCCTCAGAAATTCAGGTAGGGGGTCACTGGTGTCCCCCAGAAATCTTGACCTAGGCACAACACTGCATATTTTGTATGGCCTGATCGGAGTCTTTAAACTTACTGAATGAGCAAATCTTTTCATTGAGAATAAGTTAACCCTTTTTAAGGACCAATGGAAATTTCCATAAAGCTTAGTAACATACAATATAGTCCGGATGGTCCATTGTGTGTTAAGAGGTCACAGGCGATAATTTTTCAACAAAATATTGTATTTCTTTGTCTGAAGATTGATTTTGTCTTAGGAAACAGTGCAGACCGTGATGCATAGCAGGGTTTATTCTAGGATTCGAAAACCAGGGGGGATTTTTATAGATTATTGAGCATATTACTTAAATTTCAATACTTCCTTTTCTTTGTCTATAAAAAAAGTATCCCCCTTCTTCCTTAAAATTAGGGGGAATCTTAAAAATTCGGGGGAATCCCCCAACCCCACTGCTACTGAAGAAATGCTGCATTATGCAACATTTCATCTGTGTCTTCACTGTTTGCCAAAGTACCCATTCAGCAGCCCAGGGCTCACCCTACCATTAGCCACTGTAGCCATTTGCTACTAAAAATGTTGTGGCTACAAATATAAGTCATTGGCTAAAAGTACACTCTAGGTAGTTCAAAAATTACATATCTGTGAAAGTGTATTTTGATCAGCTTATTGCTTTTATTATTCCTCCCCTCTTTATTAATGTGCCATATTTTACTCCTTGAATGCTAGATCTTTTTAAATACCACCAGAGTGTCAAACAGTTTGGATCCAGATCAGGCCTTACGTTTTGACGGGCCTGATCTGGGTTCAAACTGCGTGCAAAGGTTATCAGCATATGACAAAAGTTGCCACTAGCTGGCAAAGACCTAAATACAGAACAACTTGATACTACTTTCTGGCAAAAACCTTGCCTTAAGTCAATTTCATTTGGCTACAACCGTTTCCATTTGGCTCAAGTGTTGGCTACAACAAATTCTGAGCCAGGGTAAGCCCTGGCAGCCGCACGGTTTAGGGGTTTCTGGTACACAAAGGGTTAAGAGACTAATAAGCCCTATTTTGGGGGAACCCACTGGCTCGGAGGTTGAGTACTGATTAGTGGTCTCTGGTTTAGATAAGCACACCTTTTGAGCGTAAAATTGTAAATATTTTCTTACCCATATGCATTAGTTTCAACATATGTTTTGGGTGCTCAAAAGAACCGTCTCATTGAGACGGTTCTTTTGTGTACCCACAACATATATTTTTGGTTGAGAATTAATAAAATTGATTTTTTGGTCAAACTCTTAACTAAAGGCCTGAGTGGTCTCTGGTTTTAAGCCTCACTGGTCATTGTGTTAAGCAGGACTCTCTTTATCGTTACACTGCTAAGTGCTTGCCGTTTCATCCCAGAATAAATGTCCTGTAATAGCTGAAAAATTGTTGAATGGATGTAAAGCATCATATCAAACAAATAATTTACCTATTTTGGTTGGTTGTAAAAAATGTTTCCTACGACTGCATTTGCACACTGGGTGGCAATCCTGAATGTAATTCTTTAAACAAAACTATGTTTCCCATTGCCCAAAATGACATTTTCAACATTTCGGTGATTAATATTGTTATATTTGCGATCTACTATCAAACCGTTTGGACGATAGAAAACACTTTAGGCGATCAGAAACGCTGTTTTGATACATACCAATATGTTCCCAATCAGTCCACCGACCCAGTGTGAGCTAAAATGATTATTAGCTTTTCCTCAGATGTGTCTTTACTGAATTATTTCCTTTGATGTCTTTCTATTTGCCCTTTGTCAATACAGTAGTAAATAAAGCTTCTATTAGCTTTTTACCACTTTGCATGCTGGGGCATTTTTCATGCTTTTTGGTCGTCTTCTTTATATCAAAATCATCTAAAGGAAAACATGTACAGTAAAACCTGTCTTAAGCTGTTAAGCCGCCCACTCAAAAATAGAAAAAAACAAAGGTCTTAAGGACAAATGGTTACTTAATGAAGGTCAAAAGTATTGCAGAATGCTCTCTTGGAGCATTCTGCAATACTTTTGATCTGCATTAAGCGATAATCTGTCTTGAAAACCAGTTTTTGGCCTTCTTTTTGAGTGGCAGCTTAAGACAGGTTTTACTGTACCATCAGTGCCAAACAGATTGAATCCAAATCAGGCCTTACTTTTTGTCAGGCCCGATCTGGGTACAAACTGTTTGCATAGGTTTATGTATATTCGCTAGTGACTGACGACAAAAGACACCACTAGCAGGTAAAGGGTTAAGGTCATGTATGGCATTGAAAACAAGTGAGAAAAGCTGTCTCTGAATGCAAACACTGATTTATGTGTGCTTTTAGTCAAATAATCCTCTTATCCAGACAAGTTTAGCCTTCACACTTCAGAGGCAACCAAAATTAGATTTTGGGCATTTTCTCAAGATAAACACATACTTTCATTGTTTTGTTTTTTGATTTGATTCTTTACGTCCACTCAACAATCTTTCAGTTATGCGGGACAGGTCTTCCTGGGTTGAACCAGTACTAAGCTAGGATAAATGTGTCTTGCTCAAGGACCACAACGCAGTGACACCGGTGAGGCTCAAACCCGCGGCCCTTCGGTCTCGAGGCAAACACTCTACCACTGAGCCACTGCGCTCCCACATACTTTCTTTGCTCAAAGAAGAGTGATACCCCTGAATGAGGGTCTGGATGGGAGGTTCCTGAATAGCTAAAATATTTGCCCCTTAATCACAGCTTGATACATTTTCACAAAAATCGATCAGGTATTTTTTTTTTGCCTTAATCATTAAATTTTAGGCTATTAAAATGCTAGGGGATCATTATGAAATAAGGGAATAAAGATTTATAAGAAAAGAAAGCAAACAACAAAAGTCGTGACTGTTGAGCTAAGGGTTATTTAGAAAATCTAATCAGCAGTTTAGGCTTGGTAAATGCAATACTGTAAATTCAAAAAGTTTCTCGAGAATTTTATTTTCGTGAATATAGTGTTAAAAGACCTATTTGTGACGTTAAAAAATGTGACTGGGCATGATTTACCTACATCAGTAAACAAGAGGATGATTTCCCCATTTCATGAGAGTTTTAAATTTTCGGAAACTTTGCATCAAAGTTTTGAGAAAATAAAACTAGGGCTGGCTAGTCGAGGCCAAAATGCTAATCGATAATCGGTCCTTGCATTTCGATATAAAACCGATTAGTAATCGTGCAAACTCGATAGAAGGTCTCAGAACGTTTTTACAACTTTTGCATAGTCAATGGCATTGATTTTCCAATCATTTCGCAACACAACACTAAGTAGCACGTGTTATATACTTAAAGGCAAAAGAAACACAACTGTTTTCAATCCACTTTTTCCTTCACATGGATCACATGAGGCTAATTTCTTAATTATATCCTGTGTTCCTGAAAATTGAGTAATGATTTGCCGTAAAATGGTTTTGATGACGATTTCCGTTCTGACGTTATAATGACGTCAGTAAGTTTCAACAAATGGAGTCTAAAAAAGTGATGCCTCAATCGATTTGAAAACAAACAGCTTGATCTTAGAGCCAGATGTCTTAACTAAAGGAAAACACTAAAACGGTCTGCAAATTATTCATTATCAATGCTACCAGTCGCTGTGTTGCTGCGTTTCTTTATTGACGTCAACCTACTTTTTTAAAAAGCAGTCATTACAGACGCATTGTCTTCGATCATGTTGCGATACTTATGTCTTCTATGCAATGTATTGAGGGCTATATGGTGACATTACAAGTTTTCAATTGTTGACATTCATTTGGGTAAAAATGGCCAATTACGCCAAAAAATTAAAGTCGTCATTTTGACAAAATGAACGTTAACAGAAGCATTAAAGTACCTGATTTGATTTTGTCTACCATTTTGCTTTCAAACCCCGATATTGGTTTGAAACGTTTTTTTCGCAAAATAGGCACATTTTTTTAACTTTGTGACTTTAAAAATGGGGGTGTCTTACATTTCTCGTTGCAGCTCGCCAACCATAAGTCACAGCAGTCTGATTTTGGTGCTGTATGCGAGGCAAATAGCGGTACTTAGCGATTTCATTATCGCTGGCTGATTTTTTTTATGAAAAAGAAGGAAAAAAACATTTTAGAAAGAGTTGCGTTTCTTTTGCGTTTAAGTATATATTCAAAAGATAATAGGTTTCAAATAAAAGTTGGCACCTTTGCTCATAACAAGTCATCATCCACTCTGCTGGAAGAAAATTTACTTGCTAATTGGCAAAGTTTGAAATGAAACTCGCAGTCGGCCATTTGTTGTAGTCAACTTCACGTTGCGTTACGTCATGCAAAAGGAAGTCAAGTATGCATGACACAAACACTTTTATGTAAAATAAGACCCGCTGTAAACGTCGGTAAAATTGAAAGCTTCTAAACTCGAATTTAACTGCAGAGAACTTGCATGCTAGATCGTTCATCTGACGAACATTTCATAATTTTGTACTCTTTCAGGGGTTTCATTAATTTTTTTGGCATCCGGGTATCAAGGCAAAGTAGGCGGGTGATTTTACAGTATTTGCCTATAGACACTATACAAATTTATCAAAAGTAGCAGGGGAAACATGCCTGAGTAGAAGGGGAAAATCCCCGCCTCCCTCCTCTTAATGAAACCCCTGTCTTTATAACAGAGAAGCGCAAGTATAACTAATTTTCTAACAATCAGATGTTAAAATAGCCTGAAGAGTACAACGTTTTACTACTTCGTTACAGCAATTTATACACATCTACTGTTAACGACAATGCACTTCCTGTCTTAACAAAAACATCACACGCGGCAATTACTCATGAATTTTAATTGAATAAATAAATAGAACATCCATTATTTTTTTAATTTTCAGATCAATAATCGTTTTTCTATTGTATATTGACCGATTAACCGATATTTTGATTAATCGTGCCAGCCCTAAATAAAACCCTTGTGAAAATTTCAGAATTTACAGTAAGATGGAAGAATCCATCAGAATATGCGAAGGGTAATACACTTGTAGATATACTTCATGAAGCTTACATGAAAGGTACTAGATTCTTGAGGGCAGGCCCTAATTTGTTGACCTTTGACAAACCTTTAAGTGAAATTTTAGACATGGAACAATTTTGAAAGTACAATGTATATATTGACTTATAATAGAAGTACACTTTCTCATCCATCAATACATGTAGTTCTCTCGTGGCAGCTTTTGTCATCTGCTGATAACATTTACAAACAGCTTGGACCCAGATCAGGACCTTCAAAATGTCGGTCCTGATCTTGATCCAAACTGTTTGACACTCTGATAATGTTCCTGAAAGAATTTTCGAAAAGTTAATTTTGAAAAATGCCTACAGACAACAACAAAATCATGAAAAATTACCCAGCATGCAAAGAGTTAATTATTTACACATCTCAAGTGGCGTCTTGATCACCAATTCAAAAATGAAATCGAAATGCCACCTCATTGTTCATTAACTATATATTTTGTATGTCTTCTTTATTTACAAATCATTGTAGAATAAACTAAAAAGAGGGACTTCTAAGTTTTTTTGGTTTTATGACTTTTACCAATCTTTTTAAACAGTTATTTCCAGTCACGCAAAATTCAAGATTTTGCAAACGAATATGGACATCGATGCAAGAAAATCTGACTTTGTTGCATGCAAACAACAAAGGCACAGACCGGCCTGCGCATGTGCGCAGTCCAATCATTGCCTTTGTTATGTGTATACCATCAAACTTCCTTAGTTCCTGCATGCAAAATTTTAATGTTCTAGCTAGTCTCTGTAGCTGAGCATGCTGGAATGGACCTTACCTGGTCGCAATCCTGGAAGACAGGTTTTCTCCTGCCGATGCCCATACATTAGACTGGTATCGGACCAGTAAATAGAAAAATAGTTAAATATGTGCACATACATATATACTTAAGGCCAAAAGTAACTTTACACTGTTATTATATATACCTTTTCTGGGTATTGGTGAGTGGTGTTTTAAATGTGTTTAATTCATATCAAAGTTCAATCAACTACTCATTTGACCTTTTAAATTTCATGTTGTTGCTGTCATAAATGCAACCACAATGCCCTAATGAAAGAAGCAAGGGGGCAGCACCCTAGATAAGCAGCGCATTTGCGTAAATACGCAATTAAAATCCTCAAAAAAGCAATAAAAATGAAATGTGTGCGTACCTAAAAGCAATTCTAACGATCGGTATGCAATTACATGTGATGTCATTGCGTACCATTTGGTCCATTTCGTTTCCATTTGGGTAATAAACAAATGCCAGTCAGGTAATGATTTTTTTTTCCAGCGAGCGCTCAATATAACTCAAGTTTTATGAAAATATCGATGCCCAGTCCAGTATTTCGCGGAAAAACACTATGATGAAAGTGAAACTTTGCAAAGTGTACATGCTTGAATGTCAACAAGGGGATGAGATTCGCTTCAGGTACAATAAAATCCGCTAGTTTGATACTTTAGAAAGGCAGACGATGGGAGTGAATAAATGGTGCAAGCACATTCCTGATGGCTTCATGCAATAAGAAAACGTGTAATCACAGAAGAAAAAAAAGTGGCGCAAAAAAATATGAAAATACACAATTGTTTTTGCAAGTACCCAATTGAGGATAACCACGTTGCGTAAATACCCAATTGACCCAAAAGCTTATCTAGGGCGCTGAAGGGGGCAAAATAAACTTTTCCAAAATGCATCACTTTTGATGTGTAACTGTAGCTTTGCAATTGGACAATTTTTAATTTTTAAGAACCAATCTGAAAGACAGGCTATTGAGTTGTTGTTTAAAGTTCAAATCAGCCTGGATCACCCTTCGAGTAACACAAATAAGAGTTGTGTTTTTACTTTCATACCCCTTTTTTGTGAACTTTACAACGCTTTCAATGGAATCTCCCATAAGAAATTGTTTGCCGTTTTTCTTCCAAACCGATGGGAATTTTTATCAGATTATCTCGTCACATACTCAGGGCAGAAGTCCCAACAAATCGCTGGTAAAAAAATCCTTATGCCATCTGAGATTAAGCTTTTAGCAGGGACTAAAATTTAATATTGTTTTAATTCAAAGCGAGATAATTTCAAAGTGAACAAACTTTAAAATGCTGCCAAAACCAAACTATACGTCAGAAACAGAATGTCTTGCAGTATTTTTAATTTGCAATCAATGGCCCTTAAAATAGCGTGTTCAAATCCTAGGTTTACTTTGGATTTTGTTAGGAAATGCTGATTTGATGAAATAATGAAAGCACAGATAACTTGAAAGAAGATTAATTTACCTAGGTTGTTTTTCATGAATTAAGACAGGGCGGGAACCAGCAACTCATTGCAATATTTAATTTGGTTAAACTCAAAAGCAGTAAAGATATATTCGATAGTTCAAAGTGTAAAGTTACTTTTGGCTTTAAGTATACAAGCATATACACCTGTAAAAATTTTCACTGACTGTCTTATTTACTGTATTCTTCAGGCAATGGGGAAGTAATAAAGTATCATAAATTTATCTCTGTAGTAGTTAAAGAACTTCAGTTAGATGTCTTAATACAGGGGGGCCTGAAGACAGGCTACCCATACATGTATATTAACCTAAACAACTTAGTCCTACCATATTCATCTGGTTTTCACAATTTCCAAAACTGACCAAAAGTCAAGACTGGCTACAGTAAATGTTCTAAAACTTGGAACACTTTCTACTAAGTAACTTTCTGTTTCCAAGAAAATGTGGTTATTAGGGCTGGAATTCACAAAATGCTTGTCAAAATACTGAAAATAGCAAACAGGGAAGACCCTGATCAGACTGCTTCTTTAAAAGCAGTCCGATCTGGATCTGCACTATTTGTCTGGCAACTTTAGTGTTCGACATTTCAGAGCATTTACCGTAGTCAAAATATGATCTGTTGCAATGTTGTTAACTCTTTGCATGCTGGGTAGTTTTTCATGCGTTTTTGTTGTATACTGACTATTTCAAAGAAAAAAAATTCAAAAAAGAATGTGGTGTCTGATCAGGGTCCCCACTGTTTGCTTACAGAATGTTCTATTTAAATTTGAAAAAAAAGAGAAACATACCAACAACCCTTAAAACAAAAATGGATTGGTCCAATTGATAATAGTGGAAAATTCCATTTGGCTTAAATGGGTTAATAAAATAAAACAAAAAAACTCCATTTTGGTATTGACTATTCCTGTCCAGGGGACAAAAATTGCACTCGTCCGCTCGTAATTACGAGTGAAATCTAGAAAGGATACAAAGCACTCATCCTGTAGGACAAGTGCTTTGGGAAGAATTGCTCGATGAAGTCATATTACATTTTACACCCTTATGTTCTTTATTGCATATACCCTTTTAAAGGACAAGTGCATGTGTTTGCAAGACAAGTGAAAATTGTTGGTCACTCGTTCTGCAGGACAAGTGCAGTATTGAAATATTTTTGTCCCCTGCCTGTCTTCAGGTTAGAGTAAGTGATACATGATTGGCTGAAAACTAAAGTAAGTGTGTACTGCAGGTCATGAGCTAAGTCAGACCAAGGACTATCTATTTAGTATAGAAAGTCCCTGGTCAGACTTTAGTCAGTTTATTTGAGGCCAAAAAATTAACAATATGTGTATTAACGATTGCCTGACTGTGACCCAGTGTTTTATTTACCTGTGTCAGAGTCCTTGTAGATTTTCAAATTATTAGTTTCCTTTGGGACCCGTAATTTTTGTTGAGTCCAAGGAAATAATAGAGCTGTTTAAACTCATGATTTGATTTCATGGAATCACTGTTTCGAGATTAAAGAGTCGATTCCTGGGACTCGTAGTCGTAGTAACAAAACTATAAAACTATCACTGATAAGGCTGGCACGATTAATCGAAATATCGGTTAATCGGTCGATATACAAAAGAAAAACGATTATCGATATGAAAATTAAAAAATCGGTTACTTTTAATGGATGTTCTGTGTATTTATTCAATTAAAATCCAAGCGTAATTGCCTCCTTTTATTTTCTGTTTCAACCGGAAGTGCCCTGAAGTGCATTGTAAACAGTAGATGCGTATAAATTGTTGAAACGAAGTAGTAAAACGTTGTACTCTGCAGGCTAACTCAACAACTGATTTTTAGATAAAGTTATACCTACGCTCCTTTGTTTTAAATAAAGTAGTTCAAAATCACGAAAATTCATCAGATGAATAATCTAGCATGAAAGTTGTTTTTCTCCGCAGTTAAATTCGAGTTTAGAAGCTTTCAATTTTACCGACGTTTACAGCGGGTCTTATTTTACACAAAGGTGTTCGTGTCATGCATACTTGACTTCCTTTGTATGACGTCACGCAACGTGCCGAAATTAACAACAAACAAAATGGCGGACTGCGAGTTCAATTACCGACTTTGCCAATTAGCAGGTCAATTTTCTTCCAACAGAGTGGATGACGACTTGTTTTGAGCAAAGGTGCCACTTTTTATTTAAAACCTGTTATCTTTTGAATCTATAACACGTGCTACTTAGTGTTGTTTTGCGAAATGATGGGGAAATCAATGTCATTGACCATGCAAGAGTTGTCAAAACGTTCCGGGACCCTCTGTCAAGTTTGAGCGATTACTAATCGGTTATATATCGAAATGCAAGGACCGATTATCGATTACCATTGTTGCTTCGATTAGCCAGCCCTAATCACTGATGTCCCTATTTTTTTCTGTTTACCCTAAAGTTATTTAAGTATTTTTTGGAGATTTCTGGGAAATTCCCTGTTCGGCAACTATGGTTTTCCTATTCAGTCCTGTTCTAAAACAGTTCATAAACATGATATAATAATAACATTTTCAGAACAAGCTATTCCTACCCCATTTTGTTTTTTCCATGCAAGTGTATATACACATATTTTTTGGCCTGTAAATGTAGTTGTCAAATTGTCAAGGAGAGGCGGAGCATAGCATCTAAAAATCTAAAACCTGTTAGCATCTTTTGATTATGTCTAGTTTGACAAGGGCTGGCACCATTCACTTTTCAATACAATGAATTTAATGAATCAGACTATTTCAAACTCAGTTAGCCAGGGTTCTCTATAAGCTGAAATATATCAAAGCATATATTTTGATTAACACAGATCTATGCTAAATGAAAAGTACAAAAATATTTATACCATATTCTCCATCTCTATTTTTCTCTGCTCTCTTTGCCTGTTCACAGCAGATGGGGTAAGTCTCTGAATAACTGGTTCAACAGCTTTTTTAGGAAGTGTCCGTGTTGCACTTCCTGGCCTCAACTTCTTCGTCCCCGGCTTGACATGAACCATGATCTGCTCTAGCAATCTCTGATTTTCTCTCTCAATCATTTTTGCTCTACTTGATGAAAATGTGTAGTTTGCTCTCTGTTTATCGTTAAGTGAGGGTGGTGCAAACATTACTCTACGCGAGTTAGTTTTTAGTCTTTGTTGTTTTTCTCTATCGATATCTGCCATACATTTCATTAATATACTTAAATCTATTTTATCAGTCTCAAGCCGAATATCTGCTTCATTGTTAGCTTTAGTACCATATTGCACATTGTCATACCTCTTTCTTGCTTCACGAGGGCTAACATCTGGGCTTTCAAGAGGGGAAACATCAGTTATATCACTGTTATTAGAATGAGAACTACTTGCTGATTTAAGGGGTTGTCTTTTGGGCTTATCACTTTTCTCATGTCCATTTCTATCTCTGGTATGTTTGCTCCTTGACTTCTCTTTATGATGATCACGTTCCCTTGATGAATCACTGTCACTTTCAGAATTTCCTTTCCTGTTTAAATACCGATTTTTCTGATCTTCTCTATTGCTTGTATATTCACTCTGCTTATAATTTCTTCTTTTTTCAACCTTTTTATCAGTTTTTTCTTCTGTTCCCCACGCTTGAACAGTTTTAGGGAGAACAACATTAATATTTGCTTTAGACTTACCAGCCTCATTTTTGTTATTACGAATCTCATCTTCAGAATCGGACTCTGAATCTGAGTAGGCACTTGAACTTTCAGGGCTGTTAGGCATCATTTTGCCCCGAGGTTTATCAGTCTTTCTGTCGACAGAACTTTTGGCAGGTGCCCCCTTCATTCTTGGCGTTTCAGAGTCGGATTCAAAACTAGAACTGGAATCACTACTATAATCATCATCGCTATAATCATTCTCATCTCTTCCTCCTTTATTTGTGGTATCAATGTGCATCTCTGAACCTTTTCCATGGGTATTATTCTCAGCAACCTGTTTTCCTCGTGGGGGTTTTGCGCTCTTCGCACTTACATCATTTGATCGGTTATACAGCGACGTTGACTCAGACACTTCATTTCTTGGGGTGTCGAAGAAGTCAAAATCCACAGACTCTGACTGATTCATGTCGATAAAAGGTTCAAAATAAACCAAAAATTTTAAATTAAGGCCAGATAGCGATCCACCATTTTTTTCTTGTTTGTAGTAGCAACTGATGACGTCAGAAATTTATCGCGAGACTGCTCATTTCCGGTATACTAAAAGTCGGTATAGTATTCAACACTCCCCAACAGTGCACAGATACTAGCCAGATCGCTCCCCACCCCACCAATCCACCCTGCTGAACTTTTGCAATCTCACGTTTTTTATTTAAAATATACTATATTGTATGCTTGAACTTATCTACAGATGTCAGAAAAATATCAAATGGTATTTAATCATCGTGAGCATTAAGCATTTTTCCATATGTTTTCGATATGTTCTAGGGCATTTTTTTCTGACATCTGTAAATGTTCAAGCACACAAAATAACATATTTTAAATTTAGAAAAATGTAAGAATGCAAAATTTTTGGGGATGTATGGTGGGTTGGGGCTTGCATTGCTGGCCCCAATTATCTGTGGATCAGTGCAGTCGCAATTTCAATAAAACGATAATAAATATAAAAAGAAGGAAAGAAAAGAAAAGCAAACAAAAGAAAAAAAGAAAGAAAGAAAAGAAGATTATGGAAAAAGAATTATTCAGGGCATCGCTGTATGTCTGGTACCTATATATAACAAATACTGGTAGCTAATTGTGATTACCTTAATCAATGTAAGGTTTGACCTGGGTGCCCGTTTCAGGTCGTTCTACAATGAATCGTGTAAGTAAGTAAATTAGCTCAGCTCCTACTCTCCTTACCAAAGTGTTACGGAACTCCAACAACAACTAAATCTGAGAACGCTAGAACAGAGAAGAGTTGATGCTAAAGTTATTATGATGTTTAAAATTATACATGGCCTTGTTGCCATACCTGTGCCACCATACTTTGAACAACCAATGAGATCGACACGAAATAGCCACCCCCTTGCATTACGTCAGATTCATACAACAGCAAATTATTACAAAAATAGTAAGTGAGTATGATCAGGAAATACCACAATCACAAACTGCAGACAACCCCATGGCACCGCGAGGAAGAGCCGCTCAACCATCACGAGACACCAGGAAGACAAATTAAGCAAAACAATCAGCTCTCTCTTCCCCATCAAGATGATTGCAATACTAGAATGGACATTTGCCCTTTTCCCCTCAACTGTTGTTTATTGGAATCAGCTCCCAGCCCAGATCGTACTTCTGCCCACTCTGGACCAGTTCAGTGTGGCAGTACGGGCGCATAATCATCACATCCCATAAATCAACATAACTGTTTTATCCTGTTTTTAGCTCTTCCTGTACATGTACTTTTAACAACTATCTTCTATAATTTTTCTTTTTCTTAGACTTTGTACCGTGACTGTAAGGCGTAATTAACCTGCACGTAATCCTCGAGAGGGGGTGTTACAGAATCTAAAGAAAGAAAGAAAGAAAGAAATTAACACATGCACATGTATCTTTATTCAAATAATATGACAACATTAAGCCGTATAGATAATCTTCCATCAGACCCTTGTGAAAGAGGAGTAGAGAGGGCTGATGCCTCTGGATATCAAGAGTTCACCATCTCCCATATATACAGCGGGCTGTCATCCTCTGTGCTTTCTCAATTTGTTGAATAAGTTCTAAAATAAGGTGCTGCATACTCCAGTTAATGTCACACCAAAATATTGTATGCAGCTTCCTTACTTTTCTTAGATGCAAAAGCCAAATTTATGAATAGGAAATCCTAACACCAAGAGGAAGCGACACAGAACAGCAGAACAGACAAAGACACATAACTTTTAAGTAAGGCAACCAGCTCTCTCTCTTCCTTGACGAGACGATGGCTAAACTGGAAATAAAAACACATAGAACTACATTACAAAACTAGAACTAAACACCAACCTACAACGGAAATAAACATGTACGAAACACACAAAAGCAACGACAAACTAAGAGCAGCAAATGTTTCGCCTTAGAATGCTTCGCCTTAGAACGGACAGCAGCCACTCCAACTTGGAGATGGTGGGGCGGGGCTTTAATATGTTCTACTGGACATATCTTCGACATAGGTTCAAAAAAGCAAGTTAGTATTTTTCGATATGTTTTCTATATGTTCTAGGGCATTTTTTCTGACATCTGTAGATGTTCAAGCACACAAAATAGCATATTTTAAATTTAAAAAAATGTAAGAATACAAAAGTTCAGGGGATGTATGGTGGGTTGGGGCTTGCTCTGCTGGTCTCAAGTATCTGTGGATCAGAGCAGTCGCAAGTTCAATAAAACGATAATAAATATAAAAAGAAGGAAAGAAAAAAAAACAAAAAAAAAGAAAGAAAAGAAGAGTATGGAAAAAGAATTATTCAGGGCATCGCTGTATGTCTGGTACCTATATATAACAAATACTGGTAGCTAATTGTGATTACCTTAATCAATGTAAGTTTTGACCTGGGTGCCCGTTTCAGGTCGTTCTACAATGAGTCGTGTAAGTAAGTAAATTAGTACATGTATCTTTATTCAAAATAGTGTGACAACATTAAGCCGTATAGATAATCTTCCACCAGGCCCTTGTGAAAGAGGAGTAGAGAGACTGATGCCTCCGGATATCAAGAGTTCACCACCTCCCATATATACAGCGGGTTGTCATCCTCTGTGCTTTCTCAATTTGTTGAATAAGTTCTAAAATAAGGTGCTGCATACTCCAGTTAATGTCACACCAAAGTATTGTATGCAGCTTCCTTACTTTTCTTAGATGCAAAAGCCAAATTTATGAATAGGAAATCCTTACACCAAGAGGAAGCGACACTAGAACAGACAAAGACACATAACTTTTAAGTAAAGAAACCAGCCCTCTCTTCCTTGACGAGACGATGGCTAAACTGGAAAAAACACATAGAACTACATTACAAAACTAGAACTAAACACCCACCTACAACGGAAATAAACATGTACGAAACACACAAAAGCAACGATGAACTAAGAGCAGCAAATGCTTCGTTTAGAATGCTTCACCTTAGAACGGACAGCAGCCTCACCAACTTGGAGATGGTGGGGCGGGGCTTAAATATGTTCTACTAGACATATCTTCGATATAGATTCAAAAAAGCAAGCGATAATGATCGCATGGGTATGATTATATATAAGAAACAAACATTCATTGCAATTAAAACAAATTTCACTCATAAAAAATTCAGATATGTTTATGTATGAAAAAACACAATAAAATCTTTCTTATTTGGCAGTTATCTTGGATGCCATATTGCATCAAGCCTCTCTATTAATGGTTCACAAATTACAAGGTCACTTTTGAGCATTTCTATGCTTGGAACAACTTGAATTTGATGCAATAATCTGAATTAAGATCACTATAATTATGATGTTTTTATAAAGCAAGCTTTATTTTATGTATAAAAACGGCGACCATCTTAAAAATGGCCGCCATCTTGGATACTATGCCCATCTACATGTGATGTAAGATAATTACAAATGTTTTATTGTTAAAATAGACACTTCCACTAGCTTTAAAGAAAAGTTTATTGCAAAATGATATCCAGCTTAACAGGCTTTACATGAAAACAGGTCGCCATTTTGAAATTCAAGATGGCGGCCGTCAAGGTACATTTCTGGCGTGGTACTGACCCTCAAAAATTTTGTTTATTACTAATCTGGCCATGTACCAAGTTTCATGCTTTTATCATAGAACGCACGATTTTTCCATATATCCAGCCCACTATCAAGCGTTATGAAAGAGTGAGCTATAGCATAGATAGCTTTAGCATAGATATTATGAGACAGTTTAAACCAATTCACTGTTTTATAGCTATGTTTTTTTACTAAATTTCACGACGATGGGTCAGGCCTGCATGGGGTGGGAAAGGGCTGACCTCTTGGCTCTCGTGTTCTGTGTCTCTTCCTCACAGTGCCCTGTGTTGGTCTGCAGTGTGTGATCGTGGCATTTCCTGGACAAAGTATGATGATACTCAATAACGTTCTCATTCTCAATGGCGACCCTGACCTAAAACTTCCATCGGTGGGCCCCCATGGGTTTGGGGGATCTGGGGAGAAGGGCTATTATTTTCAGGGAGCTTGGGAGCACTGGAAATTAGTTTAGGGGAGCTGGAGAGCAAACCCAAAGTGTTGGGAATTTAGGGAGCCTTGCCAAAAAGTAAAAAATAAATTTAAAAATCCTTAACGTAAATGAAAAGCCTCAATTTAATTTCTTCAGCTTCTGAGGGGCTATCTCAGACCCCCTTGTATATCCTCATAGTTTTTAAGTATGTGAATTTAATCCCGCGGAAAAAACATCTAATATTTTTGGGAATTTGGGGAGAAGCTGAATTATTTTAGGGATTTGGGGAGCAAAGGCAAAATACTTTCAGGGAGCTGAAGAAATTTTTTCAGGTGTTTGGGGAGAACAATGCATTATTTCTAGGAAGCAAGGGAACAAGGTGGGTTGGTGCCCGATGTTTGTCTTTGACTGTTTAAAACATGGTTCAACTAGGGGGTTCTTGAGCTTTGACTCTCAGGTTATTTAGAACCCTTTTTCTTTATTTTAATGCAGTATCATGATAATTTGATTTGATTGTTTCTCTGTGATGATACATTGCATGCTTAAGTGAGGAAGCCGCCATACGACCTTTACAATTATTGTGTTTTAATTACAGCAGAATCTAGAGCAAGGATTTGGCGAGTTAAATTTGTGTAATCCCGCAGGTGGCCTCGCCTGCGGTTCGTTCTAAGGCGGTGATTATGTCGTTGTTTATTCATTGTTCGTTGTTGCTCGCATTGTGTGTTGGGGTTTAGTGCTCTGGGTTTTTGTGTTAGGTATTTTGCTTTGTGGCGTAGTTCTTAGTGTTCATTTTAGTTTTTCAATCATCTTGCTGAGGAAGAGGGCGAGCTGGTTCTTTTCCTTTAATTGTGTTCTTACTATCGTGTGACACTTAGTGTTTCTTATTCGCTGTGCCATGGGTTGGTCTGTGTTCTCTGATAGTGGCATTTCCTGGCCCCGAGGTTATAAACTTTTTTTCATGCTCAACTCAACTGAGCACGAAATTTATCATGCTCATAAATGTTTTAATGGAAATTGTTGGCATTTTAATTTATGAGCTTGATAACTAGTACATCTGAGAGCTAAAAAGCAAAAAAAAATATCAGCATTTCCGTTTTACTAGCAATTGATATTTCATGCTCAGTTGAGTTGAGCATGGAAAAAGTTTTACAACCTTGGGACCAGGTTAATGTACTTGTTTGTTTTTTTTTTGGTTTTTTTTTTGGTTGTTTTATTTTTTTATTTTTTTATTTTTTATTTTTTTTTGGGGGGGGGGGGTGCAGTCGTCTTGCTGAGGAAACGAGAACAGATTGCTTTACTTCAATAGTGGTATTGCCGTTATGTGGCTGTCAGTGTTCAGTGTCTCAGCCTCGTGGTGCCGTGGATTGGTCTGTGGTTTATGACTGTGTTGCATTTCCTGATCATACGTACATTGTACTAATGTGCCTTTTGCATCTTTCTGCATTTGGTGGATGGGTGGGTAGGTAGGTAGGTACGTACACGACTACACGTACGTACTGGGGCGTTTGTTAATGAACCGGCAGTACTGTCATTTAAATCGATCCTACCACTTCCGGAAAAATTCGTCGGACAAAATTTTGTTGGAAAGGTTGATCTGGCGGCAAATTCAAACAAATTGCCCCATGCAAGTAATATGCGATTTATACTTATAACTCAGCCGATTCAAAATACTTAGGCTTTCCTATCACCATGATTACTGAGAATCAAACAGGGTGTGTGTATGTGGTGGGGATAACTAAGAACAACGAAACAACGAGCTTGGTAGCTCAGTGGTTATGCACAAGTTTGCCTCTGGTGCTAGAGGTCCCAGGTTCGATTCCTGTTCGCGGCAAGAAAAATTTCGGTGTCCGAACACGCTTTCTCTAGTGTCATTAGCAGGGATGACGCTAGGTAAGTGCATCGTCCTTCGGATTGGGACGTTAACTGGATGTCCCCTGTGCAGGGAAAGTCACCCTAAAGAACCCTACGGTAATTTAGTTATGGTTATTTGTAGGCTTACATCCTGCAACCCAGAGTGTACAAAGTACACCTGCCGATAATACTCTAAAGAGGGTCTGGCAGTATATAGAGAAAGAAAGAAAAACAAAATGGACACCCCACCTACACCACAGGCGCTTTAATAGATAATAATATTTCCATATTTGTTTATGCATTATGCGCTGGGGCCGCGACACACCGTCAAAGAATCGTTAAGGGTATAAGAGTAATTGAGTGCGCAAGCTTTCCCCTATAAAGTTTTTGTTCACAAAGGGAGATAACTCAAAAGGCCAGCAAGGGAGAGCAATCATTCTTGCACGCTACACACTGTCTTGACCTGATATACACGCATACCAAAAATTATCAAAATATCTCAAAGATTATTAAAGTAATTAAGCGCACAAGCTTTTGTCTACAGACGGAGGGACCCCAGACTTATCGCTATTAAATATGAACAATTTATATCATTAATGGAATAGATTTTTTTTAAACATTTCCAACAAAAGAAAGTTTTTGAAAACTTTTTCTGCGATAAATAAACTGCACAGTTTTATATTGTTTTGAAAATTATACATTTGTAATTATATGGAACCTACAATGCATATATTGATAGCCTTCTTTTATTCCTAATAATATGAATTATGCAGTGTTCCCAAAATTTAATGCATATTTATCACATATTTGCAGTGGTAATAAAAACAAACATGTTTACACAATTCAAGAAAATATGCATGCATATAGCATAAAGATTGACATATTGGTATTGTATTGAAAAACATATTGGTTGTGTATGGCTAAAGCATATTGGTAATGTATGGTTAAAGTGTATTGGTAACATATGGTTAAAGCGTATTGGTTATATGTATGGTTTAAGGGTAATGGTAGCGTATGGTTGAAGCGTATTGGTAGCTCATTTGCATGTAAACAAAATCGCTTTAACCATACGCAACCAATACGTGTAGCATTTATTCATTGGTAAAGCGTAGCACTCAACTGTTTTTTCATATGAGTCAAGTTTAAACTTTTGTTTTGGGTGCTTAAAAGAACCATCTCACTCACAACATACAGTTGAGTTTTGGTTGAGAAATAAGAAAAATAATTTTTCTATTTCACACTCGTATAGACTTGTTCCAATATTTTTCATAAATATGGTAGCTTAACTGACTTGTTTTTCACACACATGTTTAAATGATGTTTTATTTGGCCATTAAACCTCATTTGTCAACCCCACAATGTTGAATCTTGCTATAGTTTCATGTGATTTTTCCTTCCAGAATGTTTCCCGGTAGTAAATTGCTGAACTCGGAGAAGTTTTCACCAAGAAAGCTGACTCCGCAAAAAACTGTCTCCTTCAAGGTGTATCAGCTCGAGCAGAAGTCAAGATTGAAATCTCTGTACCCATTTCTGAGTGCTGATCAAATAAAGAAGAAAATTAAAGATCAATGGACAACCTTGGGGCAGGAGGATAGGAACAAGTACACAAAAGTTTCTCTTAAACCCACTCCTATTAAAGGGAAACATAAATCACCTAAAGTCGAGAAATTTTATGATGTGACAAGGAAAAGAAAGAAACCATTTGAAAATATTTTGAACAAGAAACCAAGACTAGACATTTGCCCGACCCCAGAATATGTTAACACAGAAAAACTCCATGACTTCAGAAAAGTGCACCAAGAAAATTATGATAATGACTTCTCAGACTCCCCAGCATCTCAGGAATCGGACTGGACTACAAAAGGAACATTGACTTATCAGAGTAAGGGTTTCTGTGTCAACAGAGCAGCTCCTGAGGTTGTCAATGATACCCCTTGTCATCAGGCTGGCATTCTGAAAAACAGGTAAGTTGGTGGTGGTTTTAAAGGATATCACTTCAAACTGAATTGTAAACAGATTTGAGCCGCAACATGAGTTTTCCAACAATCTGGTATGTGTGACCAGCAAAGTCTCAGACCAGCCTGGGCATACGCGCAGTCTGATCAGAGCCTTTGCTAGTGGCTTGAATATTCTATGACTGTTAAGCTGCTGACCGAATATCATTTGGAGTTTGTAAGCTTAAAAGGAGGCTGCACAGGCTCGTCTGAATCTACACTTGTCAAAATGCAACATTGTTGGAGATCACATGTCACGGCTCATTTGTTAATATCAAACAAACTAGGAAGTAGGAATTGGTGTAATATGGAGATCTGTCCTCCTCAATTATCACATTAAGAAATAGTAGGCTATCGGCTCATTGTTACAATTATATTTTGAAAGACAAAATATCTATCAACCTTTAAATAAATTATTCAAAAACTTGCGATTTAATAGTGCTTTATGCAATCATACTGAAATTGTTTATTATACCCCCGGTACGAAGTATATAGGGGGTATATAGTTTTTGCCTTTTCTGTAATTATGTTTGTTTGTTTATACCCCCGGTACGAAGTATATAGGGGGTATATAGTTTTTGCCTTTTCTGTATTATGTTTGTTTGTTTGTCTGTTTGTCTGTAAACTTTTTTTTTCGTCAAAGATTTCTCAGCAACTACTTGGGTTAGGATTCTGAAATTTGGTACAAAGCTTGATAGTGATGAGTTGTATTGTGTAACAAAAGAACAGCCACATATTGCTTATCAGTCCCTTTATTTGTTCATTTTTCTTTCTCTCCAATGGAAAACTTTTTCGTCAAAGATTTCTCAGCAACTACTTGGGTTAGGATTCTGAAATTTGTTACAAAGCTTGATAGTGATGAGTTGTATTGTGTAACAAAAGAACAGCCACATATTGCTTATCAGTCCCTTTATTTGTTCATTTTTCTTTCTCTCCAATGGAAATTTCTGTCACAGATTTCTCAGCTCCTATTGGAGCCAGTGTTTTCAAATTTTGTGTACATCTTCAGGATGGCAAAGTGCACTGTGTAAATGGAAATAAAGATGCTTATCCTCATTTTGCCTTCTTTTTTCAAATTTTCATTTTTTCCTTCTTTCTCTCTTATATAATACATATGGACATTTTTTTCTGTCAAAGTTTTCTCAGCAACCACTTGAGTTAGGACTCTGAAATTTGGTACAAGGCTTGATAGTGATTAGTTGTATTATGTAAGAAAAGAACAGCCACATATTGCTTATCAGTCCTTTTATTTGTTCATTTTTCTTTCTCTCCATTGGAAATTTCTGTCACAGATTTCTCAGCTCATTGTTTTCAAATTTTGTGTACACCTTCAGGAAGGCAAAGTGTACTGTTTAAATGGAAATTAAGATGCAAATCCTCATTTTGCTTTTTTTTTCAAATTTTCATTTTTTCCTTCTTTCACTCTTATATAATACATATAGACAATTTTTCTGTCAAAGATTTCTCAGCAACTACTTGAGTTAAGATTCTGAAATTTGGTACAAAGCTTGATAGTGATTAGTTGTATTGTGTAAAAAAAGAACAGCCACATATTGCTTATCAGTCCCTTTATTTCTTCATTTTTCTTTCTCTCCAATGAAAATTTCTGTCGCAGATCTCTCGGCTCCTATTCGAGCCAGTGTTTTCAAATTTAGTGTACACCTTCAAGTAGGCTAAGTGTATTGTGTAAATGAAAACAAAGATGCTAAAGCTCATTTTGGCTTCTTTTTCAATTTTTCCTTCTGTCACTCCTATATAACACATATGGACATTTTTTGTCAGAGTTTTCTCAGCAACTACTTGATTTAGGATTATGAAATTATTTGTGTACTTTCAGGTAGGAGAAGTGTATTGTGTAAATGAAAACTAAGGTGCTAATCCTCATTTAGCCTTCTTTTTTCAATTTTTCCTTCTGTCACTCTTATATACACATATGGACATTTTTCATCAAAGTTTTCTCAGAAACTACTTGATTTAGGATTATGAAATCTTTGACAATTTTGTCTTTTCTCTGAATGTGTTACAACCTCTGATGGCTACCGCCGGGGGTATGTGAGCTTTGCTCACTTCTTGCTATATTTTTATTTTATTTTTTTTTTCAAAATAATTTTTTTCAAAATATTATTTCAGGAAAACTATAATCAGAGTGCCAAACTGATTGGATCCATATCAGCTGGTTCCAAACTGTTTGCAAAGGTTATCAGCAGAAGACAAAAATTGCCACTAGCCTGAGGAAAGATCTTTGCATGCTAGGTAATATTGCATGCTTACATACATGCCATAAACTGTGGATTGAAATCGGATTTTGAGGGAGATTTCATAAAATTCTGAGATTTTCACAAAAATCATTTTGGAACTCCCCCAAAGTAATAAAAGAAAAGCTTTTATTTTAATGTAAGAAACTTATGATAAACACAATGAAGTGTGATTTATGATAATTTTGTTATAAAATGTGATTTTAGATGGTCTGGAAATTCTGTGAGATTTGAAATCTTATGGGAAATTGGGAATCGGCTTTCAGAAGGGCCAAATTCTGTGAGAATTTATCTCACCGTGTGAGGAATGGCATGTATGTGCTAATTTGTCATCTGTTGAATTTTTTCAAAACTACTTTTTAAAAAATACCATCAGAGAATGTCAAATTTGGATCCAGATCATTGTCGGGCCTGATCTGGAGCCAAACTGTTAGGTTAACAGCAGAGGAATGAATGTTGTCAGTAGCAGCTAAAGAGTAAATTACTTTGTACTGCAGCAAACAAATTTATTTTCTGACATCTCTATTTTTGGGGCGACTAAGGCATGACATTTCACATGAATCAGTGGCAGATTCAGAGGGGGTTCCGGCACTTTGCTGGAAACCCCTTTGAGACAATATTATTTCATTCTCATGGAGAATTTTCAGAAAAATCTGGAAAAAATAATAAATAATCAGGTAAAATTTTTATTAACAAATCGAACACCCTAAAATGTAAATTTGAACCCCCTACCAAGAAATCATGGATCCGCCCCTGTGAATTGTCTTCTAATGATTATGATACATTATTTAAGGTCAAGGCAGGGGAATCCCCTCCCCTTCCTCAATTTTTGAAAAGTCTCTGGATATCAAAATTTAATCAAAATGCTCGCTTTAGTTAATATTCCACCCATGCAGGTTTTCAAAATCATAGATTAGACACAAGGTTAAAGTACCTCATGCTCATTGTTTTCAGGCATACAGTTGATCAGAAAGCCACACCAAAAGGACGTATGAGTTAAAACATTAACAACTTAGTAATGTTTATCACTTTGTCTACTAGTGTCGTGTCATCTGCTGAGATCACCTTTGCAAACAGTTTGGATCCAGATCAAGCCCGACAAAATGTGGGGCCTGATCTGGGTCCAAACTGTTTGACACCCTGATGATATTCCTGAAATAATTTTTTAAAAAAGTTGATTTTTAAAAAATCAGCAGACGACAATAAAAGCTTGAAATATTACACAGCATGCAAAGAGTAAAAGTACCTCATGCCAAATAGCAGATTAGTCTAATCGGCTCTTGCTCATACTGATTGATTTCAGGCATACAGTTGATCAGAAAGCCACACCAAAAGGACACGTGAGTTTCAGCAGCCCAACAAACATCTATCAACTTAGTGATGTATATAGTGACCAATCCTCAGAAGATGGTCTCCTTATAAGAAGGTAATCCGCTGCTAAATAATAGTGGTTCAACCCAGGAATACAAGAAATCGTCCTGACATGGCTGAAAATTGTTGACTGGGTCATATTGTCAATAGCAAAGCATTGTGTGTTTCCAATATGAATAAATTTATGAACAGATTTACATACAGTAAAACCTTTGTAAAACGGCCACTCAAAAATAGACAAAACAAAGATCTTAATGACAAATGGTGCATTTAAGTAATGAAGGTCGAAACTTGACACTTGACCTGCATTAAGCAATTGTTCTTGAATAACAATTTGCAGTCTTTTTGAGAGTGGCGGTTTTAAACAGGTTTTACTGTATATTTTTTGTTCATGAAGGTGCATGGTTTGCAACCATTTTTCATTTGGCCAAAAGCAATTGAGCCGGTATCCAGCATAAGGTAACAAGTTGGCATGTGCGTACAATGAAGATTCAAATCAGTGACTGCACATAAACACAGTCTGATTTGGCAAAACAAAAAATTATATGCGTTTCAGGTTACATGAAATTTTAAAATAAGGACGGTAGGTAGTAGGAAAACTTTTTTATTTTGTTAGAAGTTTTTACATGGGGAACGTGGGGAAACAATATTGCCGAACCGGGATATCCCTTGGAAATCCTCTAAAAATGCTTTAAAAAATTAGGGTCTGGGGCAAAAAAATAGGCAAGGTAGGGTAACCTGAAACACACATTTTTTATTTTAGGCCTGAAGAAATGTTGGACCTTTGGCTTCTCAGAGAGGACTCATCAAAGACTCTGATCAGATGCACAGGCTTATTTGAGTCTTCGATGGGCGCACATGCCACCTTGTAACTTTTGCTGGACACTGGCTCAAATAGAAATTTGGTCAATCTGGGTGTTGAATGGTTTAATCAATGAAATCCGTTGATATACCTAGACATTTTAACCCTTTGCATACTAATGACTCATAAATGTTTACAGATAACGTATTGAATAAAAATGGATGCCCAGCACTAATGGGAAGTTTGAGAACCATTGAAATTATTGTCTGAGCCTATAAACGGTACAATCCCAGCTAACAAATAACATTAATTTAACGTTTGCAAAAGATCACCAAATTGTTAGGTCGGACCTGATATTTTGATAACGTTTTAAAGACTTAACTCTTATCACTATTTTTCTTATACTATTCAGACAAAATCACATGTTCCTTTAAATCGTGCTAAAATAAATAAACAAACATTTATAATAATTTAAGAAATTAAAGTATCTGATAAAAAACATTTGTAGTATGGCCGATGCTTTTTTCTTTGATCATGTTTAAATCAGACACCCTAGAAAAACGACGAAGGAGGAGCTTAAAACCGTACTCTAACTTCCAATTTTAGTTAAACAGCGATGTAGGCGGTAACTATCTAAATAGCGACAAATTTACCCGTAGGTAAATGTAATATAATTGATAGCTTAGGCCGGATGCAGGGAGGAACGAATGTAAATTTCGTCAGGTGTCAGAAACACGTGTTTATTTGCGCCTGCGCCATACTACAAGCTAAATAAAGGATTCTTCCTCGGCTTTCTGTTTAAACAAGAAAGCCTCGGAAAAGAATCCTTTATCTATTACTTAAGTGATGTTTGAAAGACCTTTTAAACTGTTTATATAAAATGTTGATTAAATGTTTGTCTTTCGTGTGCAACATTTTAATAACATTAACCAAGCACGAAATTTCAACTGCTCATAAAAACTAAAATGCCAACAAATAAAGAAGTTTCTTGGTTTAAGTCTCTCAGATGTTGTATTTATCATGCTAATAAATGTTCAAATACCAACAATTGTTGGCATTTTACATTTATGAGCAGGATAAATTTTGTGCTCAGCTGAGTTGAGCATGGAAAAAGTTTTATAACCTCGGAGCTGTGCATAATTATCTTTTCAGGGATGAGCATAGTTCAGGCATACTCCAGAGTGATGTTGCAGCCACTTACTCTTATGATTCTGGTGATGACGAAGAAGATGACTCAGCTCTGTTGATTACCAGACCAGAGGAGAGCTGGGATGATAATGATATGATCACTAATGAAGAAGATGAACAGACAACAGACAAACCTCATTCTGTAATTGACAATGCTAAAACTAAACACAAAGAAAACTTACATGTAGCTGATCAAAACAGATCTGAAATAAGTCCTGTGAATCAGTCTAAGAATGCAAAAAGAAGGAGCAAGAAATTATTAAAGCAGTCAAAGTTGTACAATACTGAACAGAAAGGTCAGTTAGAGGAAAGTCAGAAATTGAATCATTCTAAAAATGTTGCTGGTGATCACCATATTGATGATGGAAAAACAGACCAAAATATGGAACTGGAAGGTCAGTTAGAGGAAAGTCAGAGAATGGATCATTCTAAAAATGCTTCTGGTGATCACCATATTGACCAAAATATGGAACTTTTTAAGTCACCTTTACCAGAAACAGGTTTAAAAAGTTACCTTAATACAGAAAAAGACAGAAGAGGGAGAAAAAGAACGAAAACTGATGAAAAATCAGCCGAAGCGAAAACACCGGTAGGTTCTACTGCAAAGATTGCTCAACTGGTGACTCCAATTATTGCTCCAAACCATGATATAATGGATAATTATACAACTCCACTAATGGATGAAGTCTTACAGCAGAGCACTCTGGATGAAGCCAGCAAAGCACCTCAGAAGAGAAGACAAACTGCTCCCAATACAACAGACTTGGAGAAACTCCGAGCTCTAACTTCTGGAAGGAGGGTGACTAGATCTCTTCTTGCAGCTCAAGAAGCTGTTGCTGTTGCCATGGCATCGCCTGCTAAGCTCCAATCATCCCAAGATCTTGCGTTGAATCCTACAAACAGAAATAATGTCAACCAAAATAATGACTTTGATGATGCTTGCAGTATGATGGATCCCTCTGGCGATGCAAGATCAACAGTCCACAGACAAAGGCAAGAACAACTTCATACAGGAACAGATTCTATGAAACCTGATGGTGCATCTGAAATGAAAGAACACAAGATATCAAGTCAAACTATTAACCTTAAGATGCATCATAATACACCAGAACAAGCTTTTAATACTGCTGAGAACAAAACTGCTTCAGCAGAAATTGATGCCGTAAATGGAAGCCCACTTCTGAATATTGAAAACTTGATTCCTCGTTTGTTAGATCAAAAGGCTGATGAATCGTTCATGTCTATGAGTGACTACAGCAGCAGTGGAAGTCGAAGTTCAGATATAAACTCTTCACCAATGATGAATGTAACTGCTAATTCTAACCCTATTCTTGAGAAGGCCTTGAGGAATCTTCGTTGTACAGCATCAGAAAGTCCTTCAGTATCCAAGAGGAGGACCACAAGATCATCACCAGGACTGTTGTCTCCAGCCCTATCTGGAGTTAGTGAGGTAAATTTCATGAACCAAGGCTTAAATTAAAATTTTATTTGTTTCCCCTTACCCGACCGACCCTGAAAAAAAGCCCCTATCCAAAAAAAATTATTATGATTTTTAGTCAAGATTTTTTTTTTAATTTCATTCCAAACTTAGAGAATTGTCAAATTTTTGTAAACAGTGTTATCTTTAAAATATATTCATAGCAAATTGTTTGTGTACAGAAAAACCTGCCTAAAATGACCACTCTCAAAAAGACCAAAAATTGTTTTCATGACAAATTATCACTTAATGCAGAAGTAGTCTAATCAAAATCTTCTTCCCTTCATTAAGCTCGCTTTGTCATTTAGATCTTTGTTTTGTCTATTTTTGAGTGGCAATTTTACACAGATTTTACTGTATTTACATTTATTGCCTATAGCAGGGCTATTTACAATTAAGTTTAATGGGTATCGAATTTGAGAAGTTAAAGAAAATAATTTTCCTATCGACCAACCAATACTTGTAAAACAGGGTTGGGTAAGGGGAAACAAAAATATTTTTAAGGTTGCTCCAAGGTATCATCGGGATGAATTTTACATTGGTCTCAGGCCTTTAAATATTTAAGTGTGCATAACAGGAAAACAAATTTCTTATTTCTCAACCAAAACATATGTTGTTGTACTCAAAAGAACTGTCTCGATGAGACGGGTCTTTTGAGCACCCAAAACATATGCTTAAAATTATAGGTAAGAAAATATTTACAATTTTGTGCTCAAAACTTTTGTTTATCTAAACCTATCATGCCACATGTATTGACTTGTCCTTGAACATGTAAAAAGATAAAGATAACTCTGTTCTTACAAAGCTGTTCAGAAATAGTATTTCATTCATATTGCTAAGATTGGTTTATCCAATAACATGCTGAATAAATTGATATACTATATAGTCTGATTTAAAGCAATCCAGTTCCGTGGTATAATTAAGAAATTGGGAGCGCAGTGGCTCAGTGGTAGAGTGTTTGACTCGAGACCCAAAGGTCGCAGGTTCGAGCCTCACCGGCGTCACTGCGTTGTGTCTTTGAGCAAGACACATTAATCCTAGCTTAGTACAGGTTCAACCCAGGAAGACCCGTCCCTACATAACTGAAAGATTGTTGATGGGATGTAAAGAATCAAATAAAAAAAAATATATAATTAAGAAATTAAACTAGACTTACCACGTTTGACTGTGATTTCACTGGCTAATGCACATTTTAATTATGAAAAATAAAAAAACAGTGTGGATCATGATCAGTCGGCTGAACAAGTAGTCTGATCAAAATCATCTTCCCTGTAAGGCCGTTTGCTCTTCCGACAAGCATTTTTGTAAATTCCAGCCCTAATAACCAACATTTTACATGTATTTCAGAACAGAATAGAAAGAGAGATTTGAGTGTTTGATTTTTTTAGAAAATTTACTCAATAAATGCTCTAAAATTTTGAACACTAGTTGCCTAGCAAAAGACAAACAGATCCTACCCAGATCAGACTGCTTCTGTAGAAGCAGTCTAAAAAGTATCAGTGCCTTCTCTGTTCGCTATGCCATTTGTGAATTGCAGTCCTGATAACCAACATTTTGAGAAGGGAAAGAGAAAAGGGTTTGAAATTTTAGAACATTTACTGTACCCATGGGCGAAAGTTTTCAGGATTAATCCTAAATTCAGGATTTTGAGGCTGACTTTCCATAGAAAGTCAGCCTCGAAATGCTGAATTAGGGAGATTATAATAGGTTTTCCTGTTTACATACAGTCTGTCTAAAGGCAACTGATCATTTAAACTTGAAATTGTGAATATTTAGTGGGCATACTGCAAGTTTTAAGACTGGAGTTTCAAAAGTCCAGGATTTCTGAAATTTTGAACTTTCACCCATGCGTACCATAGTTTTTGTTTTGGTTTGCAGCTATCTAGTGCTTCTTCTGTGTCAATGGAGGATGACTCTGACAAAGAAAGTAAAGCAGGAGTGAATCTAGCTGTAGACAAACTGCCTTTGACACAGGTAAGTGCTGGTTTACCATAGTTTTTGTTTTGGTTTGCAGCTATCTAGTGCTTCTTCTGCGTCAATGGAGGATGACTCTGACAAAGAAAAACAGGAGTGAATCTAGCTGGTGTACACAAACTGCCTTTGACACAGGTAAGTGCTGGTTTACCATACTGTTTGTTCTGGTTTGCAGTTGTCTAGTGCTTCTTCTGCGTCAATGGAGGATGATTCTGACAGGAGTGAATCTAGCTGGTGTAGACAAACTGCCTTTGACCCAGGTAAGTGCTGGTTTACCATACTTTTTGTTTTGGTTTGCAGCTATCTAGCACTTCTTCTGCGCCAATGGAGGATGATTCTGACAAAGAAAGTAAAACAGGAGTGAATCTAGCTGGTGTAGACAAACCGCCTTTTACCCAGGTAAGTGCTGGTTTACAATACTTTTTGTTTGCAGCTATCTAGTGCTTCTTCTGCGTCAATGGAGAATGATTCTGACAAAGAAAGTAAAACAGGAGTGAATCTAGCTGGTGTAGACAAACCGCCTTTTACCCAGGTAAGTGCTGGTTTACAATACTTTTTGTTTTGGTTTGCAGCTATCTAGTGCTTCTTCTGCGTCAATGGAGGATGACTCTGACAAAGAAAAACAGGAGTGAATCTAGCTGGTGTACACAAACTGCCTTTGACACAGGTAAGTGCTGGTTTACCATACTGTTTGTTCTGGTTTGCAGTTGTCTAGTGCTTCTTCTGCGTCAATGGAGGATGATTCTGACAGGAGTGAATCTAGCTGGTGTAGACAAACTGCCTTTGACCCAGGTAAGTGCTGGTTTACCATACTTTTTGTTTTGGTTTGCAGCTATCTAGCACTTCTTCTGCGCCAATGGAGGATGATTCTGACAAAGAAAGTAAAACAGGAGTGAATCTAGCTGGTGTAGACAAACCGCCTTTTACCCAGGTAAGTGCTGGTTTACAATACTTTTTGTTTTGGTTTGCAGCTATCTAGTGCTTCTTCTGCGTCAATGGAGGATGATTCTGACAAAGAAAGTAAAACAGGAGTGAATCTAGCTGGTGTACACAAACTGCCTTTGACACAGGTAAGTGCTGGTTTACCTTTTGTAGACCGGTAACTGGTAAACAGGTACTTTGGCTAACAGAGAAGACCCATTTGGGCCCCCCAGGGGTGTTGGGGATCTGGGGAGAATGGCTATTTATTTTCAGGGATCTGAGGAGCACTAGTAATTATTTTAGGGAGCTGGGGAGCAAGCTCATAGTTTTGGGGATTTAGGGAGCCCTGCCAAAAAGCAAAAAAAAAAAAAAAAGGAAAAGCCTTCATTTTGTTTGATTTTTAAAAAATTTCTTCTGCTTCTGGGGGGATAGCCCCCCAGACCCCCTTGTAAATTATAATGTATTCATTTTCGAAAAACATGCACAACTAGCTTGATCTGAGAGAAAAATATGGCAATTAAGTTTGGTTGTTGTTGATTTATTAACCTTAAAACTTTTGGTTTTTAGGTTGGTAATAACATACTTTGGAATGCCTAGATTGCACCAGATAGCACCGATTTTATCAAAATTTTCCCAGGGGAGCATACCCCCGGACCCCCTAGCACGAGTGTGGCTCCATTTTGTTACATGGCTACCTACGCACCTGCTATATGTAATCCTCTCTTTAGATATTCAGCTCATTTTTATAAAGTGAATTTTGAAGAATGCTGATCAGATATATACTTATTTGATGACAAGCCTATAGGGGCTGATAGCAATTGTAGAGAAGACTTTTTATGGTTACAAAAAAATAAAATTTAAATGCTTTTACTTTGTCTAAAAAATCTAGTTTAAGCTATTGGAAAAAATCAGCCCCTGCCCCCCAACCAGAAAAACAAATGGTCTATCTCTAATTAAAAAAAATCAAATCTAGAGAGCATTCCTCCATGCCTACTCTACCAGGTACAGCGACAGCATTTTAATGATGGCCTCATACTTTGAGCTATATAAATATCACGCATTTCATTGAAATAATTATATGTCATGTATTCCATGGCTAATAGGCCCTGTCTTTACATGTATGAGGCAAAATATCAAGTGATCATTAAGTCATGCTCTCTTGTATAGCTTCATAGTTTTTAAGTATGTGATTTTAATTCAACAGAAAGAAAAATACATTTTAGGGAGAATTGGCTTATATTTTTGGGCTGAACTCGGGCATCTTAGCAGTTTTTGTGTAATCAAAATTTTAAAAACGTCTAAATTTTCAAGATTTTGCATGTTCTTACTATAGAGTCAAATTGCTTCTAACATGTAATACAATCAAAGGCGCAAATAGTTCTGATAAAATTAAGTGATACATATAATGTCTGTTGCCATGGCAACAGCTGTGAATATGGACTATACATTAACTTTAAAACAGGGTACCTCATTTCAAATGCTTTTGTAGACACAGGATGAGCGCATGTGGGCTATTTGTGCAGTATATACAATTGTATACATATCAAATTTACAGAAACATGGAGCATTCTTGAAATATTGCTCCTAGCGTCTTTGTTTTAGGGTCATATGTTAACACAATGGTGTTGACGCCAGAATGTCATTAACAAGGTTAAGTGACATCATGTTTAAAACACATCATCTATATGAGTTCAAACGCTCATATCTTTGTTGTTTGTAAAGATAATCTCTTCAAATTTTCTGTTATTGTTCACAACAGTTTAGTCTTATTTTCTCTGTAAATTTCTCACTTTTGATTTTTATTGCCAGAAGGTCCCTTCTGTCAGATCTTGGCTCAATTGTAATATTTTTGTAAATCATAACATGTGAGGCTTGTAAAGGGGTTTTAGAGATATAGGATATTTGCCATTTTACTTCCAGGGATATAGGATACTGTGTTCAATATTTTGTTTACTTTCAGGGATATTGAATATTTAGGAAAATTAATTATATGGGGATATTTGCCAGTTTATAAGGGATACTTGCCTGTTTACTTCAAGGTATATGGGATATTTGGTACCCCCCTATACAAGCCTCACATGTGACCCTTCAATATATAAAATGGACCATCCTGACTTAACTGTATCAAACTTTTGGAAATTCCAAGGGAAACTGGTCATGTCCCCTGGTGGCCATGTTTTTTGGCGGACCCAATTTGTTTTAGCTTTATTTGTAGAAGGTCATCCAGTCATCATTTCATCCAAATCATTTTGAATTCTGACAACCGGTTTCAGAGAAGATTTTTTTTTAAAGTTTTTGTTATCACAATTAAGCCATGCCACCTGGTGGTCAAATTTTTTTGACAGATCAAATTTCTATACACTTTTATGCAGCCCAATTCTTGTTTTTACTGCAATAAGTTCAAACTGTTGTTTTAAAGGGTGACAAAAGAGACCAGAACAGCCTGTGTCAGATGTTCAAAGATGTCACACCACCAGAAAAGAAAACAAAAGGCTTATTTAAAACCCAAAGGTAATTTTTTGAGTTGCTTCTCAAATCTTTTTGACTGATAAATTTATGGTAAATGTTCTAAAATTTTGAACAATTCTTCGTCTGTTCTCTGACAAATAAAATGTTGGTTATCAGGGCTGGAATTCACAAAATGCTTGTTTAATATTAGAATAGCAAACAGGGAAGACCCTGATCAGACTGCTTCTTCAGAAGCAGTCTGATCTGGGTCTGTACTGTTTATCTAGGCCTGTTTGTCAATGAGATCCCAAAACACATGACTTGTTTAAACTGATGGATAAGAAAATAATTGGAAGTTCAGCAAAACTTTTTGCTTTAAATATCTGCATAAATATAGTACCAGGCAGGCCCATTATTTATATGGTCACTTTTGCTAGAGGAAGCAAATAATATTTTGTTATTGTTTAAGGTGTAAATGAAAATTTCTGATTATGTCCCACCAATTGACGGTGAGAGACATATTGATTTTGGAGCAGATTCTGTCCATGTCCTCCTACGCATACCAACACTTTGTTATATCAAATTTTGACCAAAATTGCGTCTCCATACACTTTCTCTTGAACTATCTGATGGATTCTACTCATTCTTGCCATAATTTAAAAATTTTATCATTATGACAAAATAATAAGTTGATTAGATTTTAGCTAAGCATGCTTCATTCAATTTACAGTTGGGGGACATAGTTTTCCTCTGAAAATACTGCTTTAACTCTTTGCCTACTAGTGTTGTCTGCTCATAACCTTTGCAAACAGATTGTACCCAGATCAGGCCCGACATAGGTCGAGTCTGATCTAGATCCAATCTGCTTGACACATGGTATTTCAGATTTTTTTTTCGAAAAAGTTGATTTTGAAAAAACATCAGCAGACGACAAAAAAGTACCAAAAAACACTCCTTAATTTAACCTATTTTCACAGGTTGGTATCAAGCAGTACAACGGAGACAAAGAATTTCAAGCACCTGTTTCAGGCAGATGAAGATCCGCTATTCTTTTAACCATCAAACCACTAGTGCTAAATATGAAAACAGTTGATTTATGAAGATCGTCTTAAGTGGTTTCTCCATTTTTATTTTACTAACTTATTTTCATGGTTAGGAAACTTCATAAACAGAGCTAATGCTCTGAAAGGGAAATCTTATGAGGGCCTTTCCGGTTCTCTAAATAGAGGCTGAAAAAATCGCCTAAAAACCTGAAGTTTTTCATTTGGTGCTTTTATGGAGTAAAATAGCATACAAAGGACGATGTAGTGCTCCAGCAGCTCCACTCTGGTCTTTACACTTCTTATCGAGCTGCAAATTGAGTACAGCTTTTTCAGAATCATTTTTGTCTTGAGGTACATGAAGGTTCTTTACCTCATAACAAAAACGACTCTGATAAAGCCGAACACAATTTGCAGTTCACATAAGCTTCAATCAGAAGTTGAAAGACCAGAGCGGAGCACTTCATTCTCTTTTTTTCGCTACATTACAGGATAAAAGAAACATTTTTAGTTTTTATGCAATTTTTTTCAGGCTCCATATACAGAGCCAGCGGCTCTGTTTATGAAGTTTCTTACCAGTGATTATGCCATTTGTTTTACTTCTCTTACCAATTGTGTTCATTGAAAGCCTGTTTTAAAAACATCAAGAATTTAAAATGTTAATATGGTTATCACATACCGGTAATCTATTGTAGTATTAACCCTTGTCCTGCCAAATCTAGATATATCCTCTTTAGGAAACGGTGTAGATCCAGATCAGCTGGCTTCTGACAAAGCCATCTGATCAGGATCTGCACAGTTTTCAATGCAGCCTCAGAATCCACTGTGTTAAATGAAATCATGCGACATTGGCTGGAAAACAGAAGTGGATGTGTCATATTAATTTATTCACTGAGACAAAGGTTCAGGAACCACTCTTGGTGCAAAAGGGTTGAACAATAGTAATATTGTCAGTAAGAAAATTTAACTCTTGCATGCTGTGTAATTTTCATGCTTTCATTGACGTCTGCTGATTTTTTCAAAATGAACTTTTTCAAACCATTCTTTCAGGAATTGACATTATCAGTCTCAGAGTGTTAAATGGTTTGGATCTAGAATAGGGTCCAAACTGTTTGCAAAAGTTATCAGCAGATGACAAAAGTTGCTTCTAGCAAGAAAAGAGTTAAACCTAAGGCCAAATAAAAGATAAGTGTGTTTTGGGTAACGGGTATGAAAATTTCAGGTAGGGTAGGCACACATATTTTTTTTTTGTGAAAAAATTTTTTTTATGCATTTTGAAAGGCATTTCGCCTTTCGAATTGCATAAAATTATATTTTTTCAGAAAACGTGAAACATATTATAGGTTTCGCCAGTAAATTTAGGTAGGGTCGGCTACCTTAAACACAGGTATTTTTTAAATTGGCCTAACTGCATTCAAATAATGCTAGAGAAATAGCAAAGAGGATAAACTCAGATGAAGAAGTGCCATCTGATCTACCAGCATACTTTAAATATGGACCTACACTGTTTGCAAAGGTCTGCCTATCACTGTTTTAGGTATTAAACCTTTACTCCCATAAAAAAGCGCCTTTTGACGCCTTTGAAAAATCACGTATTTGAAAATATTATGGAAAATATTTTCCATAATATTTTCAAAAGTATTCAAAACTTAATTTAATTTTTTCTTGAATTTTGTCTAAAAATGGAAAATGATGTCATGATCTAAAAATAGCCTATGGAGTAAAGGGTTAACTGAACATGGTCACAATGCTAGGCTTTTTTGCGAGCTGACTTCCATCAATTGCAAGTATGGTTAGAAGTACAGACTGGCTCAGTGGTAGAGTGTTGGACTTTAGATCGAAGGGTTGTTAGTTCTTTAGCATGACACTTTGTCCGTTGCTTAGTACTAGTTCAACCCACAAAGACAGGAAATCCTCCCGACATGACTGTAAAATTGTTCACCAATCTTTATCTATTGCTGATACGTAGAGAATCTTACATTCATGCTCTTGTGTTATTGAATTCATTAACATGTTGAGGAAAAACAGTAAAAGCTTTTTTATCAATTTTGCAACAAGTTTTAATAAATTCAATAATACAGGAGTAAGAATGTTACGGTTGATTCTGTTTAATATATGACATTAAAATTACTTTGAAATAGCATTTTAGGTCTGAAAACTTTAGATTTTGTCGTTATTACAAAAATGTTGTTATGATTGATAAATACACATTACTTTAAAATATATATTGAAATCACTAGTGATTTATTGCTTTTAATGCATGGCATTTTATAATTCCCAGACGTGATGTCATACGATAAAAGCAGATATCAATACTGCTGAAAGCTTGTTTACTTAGTTCTCCATTAGAAAAGTTACCAGTATTTTAAATCCTGTTGCACCTAGGATGGCCAAAACATAGCTAGTTTAGCCATTTTGAGTGCAATATGATTAACCCTTTGTATACTAATGGATTATTTCTTCTGGTTTGATACAATAAACTTGGGATAGTCCATTGTACATGTACACATTTAGGTGTGTCGGGTTATAATTTTGAAAAAAATATTGCATTATGTCTGATAATCTTTTTTACTTTACAAACAGTGTAGACCCTGATGAAATGCAGCATTATGCTGCATTTCATCTGGGTCTTCACTGTTTGTAAAAGTACCCACTTAGGGGTTTACTGTATACAAAGGGCTAAAGAAAATAATTTGTTCTCTTATAAAAGATGTGCTATTAAGTGATGCAAAGTTAATTACAGTACAACTTCAATGGCTTGACCAACCGAGAGACCAGGCACTTTGCTCATCACAGTGGCAAATCAAGCCATCCAGAGCTGAATTCTACATAAAATGAATGAGATCTTGGGATACACAACATAAGTTTTAGTAAGCCATGATAAATATTCCTCAGAATTCTGCCATTGAAATTCCAATGTTATAGGCAACTTTTAACTCTTTGCCTGCTGGGTAATTTTTCATACTTTTGATGTAGTCTACTGACTTTTAAACGTAACTTTTCAAAAACAACTTCAGGAACACTATCAGAATATCAAACCGTTTGGATCCAGATCAGGGCCATCATTCTGTTGGTCCTGCTCTGGGTCCAAACTGTTTGCAAAGGTTATCAGCAGATGACAAAAGTTGCGGCTAGCAAGGAAAGAGTTAAGAATCACTGATTATTGCCACCTAGTTTTCTCGTCCTGGCTTTGTTGATGTTTGATTGTTAAATAAAGAGAAAGATGTTTAAAACTTTTGACTTCATTTATTATACAATAATGCCAGCTTTACCCCGGGCATAAAAGCATTTCCTTAACAAGCACTACCAAACCATTTCTGCTATTGACCAACTACATAGATATTCTGTACATGTATTTCTAACAAAATCCTTGTTTGGATAAAACCACTTTAGTTTTTCAACGACAAAAAAGTATCATGTTTCTAAGCCCCTACCCCATCCACCCTAAAAAAACATTTGGCAGTGGTGACAATCTCACAGACACTTCCAGTGAGTACCCATAAACTATGTTTACATTTTGAAATCAGGGATTTTTTCTAATAGGAATTCGGGGTGGAATGACCCATGTTGTATGTGGATTAAACAGGGTTCATAGTAGTCTGTCTAAAAATTCAACGACTTTTAAAAGACTATCAGTTGTCAAGGACTACAAGGTGAATGAAAAATTCTGATTTAAAATTTAACCCTTAACTGCCAATATTTTTGTCCTGAGAATGTTGTCTGCTTTTTGCATCTGCTGCATATATTAAAGTGTAGTCCAGACTAGATTTTATCCTAGAAGCAAACTATGCCTTACGCAGCCTGATCTTGGTCCATATTGTTTGCAATTTATGCCACCAAAGAACATAAGCACAGGGCTCCAGATAAGAGGGGGTAAAGGGTATTTCAGCAATGATTTTTTGGAACTCAGCATTGAAATTTAATTGAAGGGTGAAAATACCCTTTGCAGTTTGAGGTTTCAGTGCTGATATTCAATTTATGTGGTGAAATCTTTAAGTCTTAGTAAGAAAAACTAATTAATATACACCAATTGTATAAATCTTGGAATTTGTTTGTTTTTGTTGCTTTACGTCCCAAGTCATTAGCTATGGTCATTGCGGGACGGTCAGTTCACTTAACCACACTTTTTCCTGGGCAGGCTTGAGCAAGCGGTTAACCAGTAATTTGTGCACATACTTTCGCTTGTAACTGACAACAACCCTTCTTGAATAAATCAGTGGAAGGGAGGAGAATGACCGTAGAAATTATTTCATGATCAATCTCCACGAAAGTATGGTACCGGGCCGGGATCGAACTGGCGACCCCTGGATCTGCAGTCAGACACGCATCTGTAGCCAGACACGTTACCGACTGCGCTACGCGGCCTGGTATAATTGACAGTCTGTTATAAAGGCAATAGAAAAGGGTCAGAGAAGCACATTTCCGCATATCCTGCTTATTTACTGTGAATTTTCTTATTTCTAACCACTCTGATTGTGATCTATTTTGTACTTGAAAAGCCCTACCATCCCCACTTTTTTACACCAAAAATCCCTACTTTTTCACTATAGCTTTTTCCAAATTTTTATCCCTACTTTTTCCCTACTTTTTTGTTGGATGGTACTTGGAAGCCTGGGTTATGTCTTTTAGAAAAGAGTAAAATGCAAGTTCTATTCAAGGTATAAGAGCAATTCTCCAGTACTTTCCAAGGAAGCTTTCATTTTCAAGGACTTTCCAAGCATACCCCTTCATATTCAAATACTTTTCGAGCTTGTTTGAATCCTGAATATAAGACAGTTAATTTGCCAATATATGTTTATTTGTGTTTAAATTGAACGTCCCAGTCAACATTTTTTCAGTCATGTCGGGATGTATCCTGGGTTGATATAGTACCATCTCGAGAACACAACACAGTGGCTCCAAAGCTGAGCTCAGTTGGTAAAGTGTTAAACAAGGGATCGAAGGGTTGCTAGTTCAAGATTCACTGCCGGCTGAGTCGCTGTGTTTTGTCCTTGGTCAAGACACTTTATCCGTTGATTAGTACTGGTTCAACCCAGGGAAACAGGAAATTGTCCGGACATGACTGAAAAATTGTTGACCCAGATGTAAAGCACATCAAAACCTGATCAAATTATTATTGGACAGAATGCCATATTTGGCATAAACAAGTTAAGAGATGACTCAGATACCGATATCCAAAGACTTCCTGTAGGATATTATAAATCTATTTATACAATATATATACACATAATTTACAAATCTATCACATATACAGAAAACACAGACTTTGAAAACACAGAAATTCCGTACTGATTTTAATTGCGAGAGGTGAAACTGAATATTACATGAGTTGATTTCAGGATGTTATATTGATGGGCACATGGATGGAGAACACTTACAATACTCAAGTAATTATAATGCATCGATTCACTCAGATCAGATTTCCCACCATTAACTGGGCCTCGTCTGTATTTGTTATAAGGGCTTTAGAAAGTATGATAGTCGAATTCACTACATGCGAAATTTCACTATTATAGCTAGTCTTTGTAGCTGAGCCGGCTTGATTGAGCTGTCCCTGGTCACAAACCCAAGAACAAGTAGACGGATGGCTGAGAATGGGTTTGCTCCCCCCCCCCCCCCTAGGGAATTTTGCAGACATATCCTATCTTGTAGAGAATTGAAAGCCGAGTCTTTTAAGAGATGTTTGCACTCTGTGCTCCGGGGCGTTAGTCTGTAAGAGCCTGTAACATACGTTACTTAATCAAACTAAGAAAAAGTAAATTGAAAGTTTGGGCTACAAATTAAAGACATTAAAATATTTGTTTTTAAAAATCATTCATATAGTCTGCATACTGGATATCTTAACTACGTATGACAGCCATTTGAACAAAATTGCGGCTTCCTAAGGTGTCATATGCGTTACATAAATCAGATAACCCATTAAAATTTGCAAGTGTGGCTAACATCATTTACATTCACAATCTCTCTGTGTGTTTTGCAAAATGTTTTTAACCATGTCTGACTAGCTTATGCAATTGGCTAACAGAAAAATTAAAGTTTGCTTCCCTAGCTTAAATATTTTGTCTGAAATAAGCAATTAAACAACCCTACCCCTACCCAGTTTTAAGGTGAAATGTTTGGTATTAAAACTAAAGTAAAAATAGTTAAAAAATATTTGCCGTAGATGAATGTGTTTCATTGTTTGGTATTTATCTGCTTATATGAAAAGACTCATAAATCTGCAAGTTTGTTGCAAAATTTTTAATATCAGAGGCTGTAACATATGTTACCTGATGTAATAAATGGGCAAGCTCATTGTCTTTACGCAAGATATGCCTAAAAATGTTTTAATCTCCTCGAGGGAATTTGGCAGACATATTCCTTCTTATAGTACAACTCAAGCTGCATCGAATAAGGGATGTTTGCACTCTCTATGTTCGGGCGTTAGTCTGAAACAGCGTGTTACATGCGTTACTATATCAAATAAAGGAAATGTAGTTTGAAAGTTTGAGCTAAAATTGTGAAAAAACTCGCAGCTGTTGGATATCTTACATTGTTTAGGGATTTTAAACTGGCTCCTATGATAAAGACTTATAGATCTGCTAGTTGTCATCAAGTTTTAAAGATCAGAGAGCTTTACATATGTTAGCGTGATAAGTAAAATCATCAAACAGTATTTTGACATCAAGCTGAGTAAGGGCCTGCTCCATCCTAATCCCCTTTGGAATTCTGCAGACAAATTACATCTTATGTAACCATTCAAGGTGCATTTAATAAGAAATGTTTGCACTTTGTAAGTCGGGGCGTTAGCCTGTAACAGCTTGTTACATATGTTACTATATCAATTTGAGAATAAGAAATTTGAATGTTTGAGCTACCAAAAGAAGACATTAAATTTTCTAATAAATTGACATTCTTATAGTATCTATACTGGATGTCTTTACTACATATGGAAGCTGTTTAAAATTAGTACGGCTAACTGTGGTGTTATGTGCGTTACATGAACCTAATTATAATTTAAAAGCTATAATTGTGGCTATCGTCATGTAGTTAAACAACTATTATGACTTGGTTTCAAACTGTTTTATTAGATTTTACAAACATATACTCAATTGATGAATAGGAAAAACCAAGTTTGCTTTTCTATCTTAAATATATTGTCTTTTAGGAGCTAATACACAGCCCTACTCCCAGTTTTACAGAGAATCGAATTTTGTTATTACCGTTTAAGTAAAACACATGAAAGCGATTACAGCGTGTGGATATTTTTCATTTTCTTAGTCTGTCTTGCTCATATATCTACAAGATGTCATTAAGTTAAAGATCAGGACACTTAATGTGTACTTATAAGTCTTTGGTGCCAAAACACTAGGAATTATATTCATTTCTGATTATCAAGCCCATGGACTGGTGTTACAGATGTTATCAATGACCTTTTGGACACATTTCCTAATACTGTGCATATAATGCTAAATATAGAGCCACAAATAGAAAAGATAGTTTTACATTTTTACAAGAAAATACAATAAATGAAATGGTCCAAACTATTTCTCATCGATTTAACACTCATGTTAAACGTTTGTCGTTGTCTGCTTCTGTGGTAATCATTATTACCGGGTATCACACGCCTCCTTGCAACTAGTAGAATCATCACACAATGTTTCAATCATTTACTAATATAAAATTTTACCACCAGTCCACTCAAAATTGATAAGCCATTATCAACTTTCAAATTTTGCCATTTATGGCTTGGAACATTCGGAAACTGATATGAATTCCTAATAGTTGGCTCTTTGAGTATGTGTTTCAAGTGATACTCTGCAAGTAGGAGAAAGACTAAAGCTTTACAAGGAGGAAAACTATGCCATTAAGAGCAATGAGAACCTGGACTGATGTACCTTGATATTTCTGTGATAAAGAATCATATCTTAGCTGGTTAACTTTTATAAATGTAGCCTTTCCATACATGCAACCCAAATATTTTCATCTTATAATGTCTCTGCACTTATTATCTTTCCCCAAGCATTCAAAAACTTATTTGAAGTCTTAGTACTTCTGAAGTGCTGAAACCGAGGTAACTCTTTCCCTTCAGATAAACGAACTAGATGCATTACAGCAGGTAAAGCAATGAAATGCAGGATGAAAAGAGCGCAAATTAGACCCTTTCAATTCAATGAGTCACTAAGTTTCTAAGATAAGAACGCTCATTAAAGGATGTAACATATATAACTCGTCATAATAAATGAGCAAGGGCATTGTCGTGACATCCTTTTTGATTACACAGTCAGAGGCAAGTGTTTTCAATGGATCATGAAATGAGGCACCTTAACAACTTGTTTACTCTGTATAAATCTTCCATAGAGCATAATATAGAACTACTGGTTATCCCATTCTACCTATAGTCCACTTTCCTTCTTTTGAATGCAACAGCTAATGATATGGCTGCAAAAACTGAGAAATCATAGGTTTTACATTATTTTAAGACATGCTTCAATGTACTGACATCAAAAAGCAACCAATTGCAAACATAATTGATGGCAATGTCCAGCTTCATATTCTTACTCTTATACCAGATAACTTTCAAGGTGTAACAGAAATTGTTTCAGATGGTCTGCCAAAACCATCAAGAGTCAACATTGTAACTAAAGAAAACTTATAAAGTTCTTTGGGCGCAGCAAAATACTATTCTAAGACCTGAGGACTTAAGCACCAAAAGACTGGATAGGTTCCATGGCAAATGATGCAAAAAAGCAGCCTATCAAATTTCTGTTTGACCAATGTCAGAAATCTTAAAGTATTCTTAGAGGTACACGGTAGAGACATAGATTTTGCAAAATCAGAGCCAAGTTATCATTTGACTAGCACAGATGCAGAGGCAGCTGCAGTTAGATTGCTCTTGCTACTTCACCAGAGTCATAACTTCATTGTATGCATATATGTGAAATGGCATTAAACCCACATTTAATCAGGTGTTTGATCCCATGACACTGACATGCTGTTTCTGTTTTTGAAGAATGCTAAGGATTCAAGTTTGGCTGAGTCAAGTTGTTTGACGCTGGCACTGGCCACACATACAAAGAAAATTAAGTCTTTTGATGGCTAAAGAGGAGGATCACAGGAAATGCTTATGTTATAAGTGATGTTTGTCACAATTACCAATTTTAAAAAGTAATCTTAATTAATGTAACACATATAACACCATAGGAAGCTGTATATTTGTTAAAAAGTCTTTTCTTATGTATCAAAGATATTCAGCATGCAAACTACATGAATAATTCAAATAAATAGATAGTTTTATGTCTTCTTTCTGTTTCTCAGACTTTCAATTCATTTATTCTTAAATTGATATGGTAACATACGTATCATACCATTACAGGCTAACCCCCTAGTTAATAGAGTGCAAACATCTCTTATTTGATGCAGCTTGAATTGTTCTTTAAGGTAGATATGTCTGCACAACTCCCAAAGGGGTGGAGAGGAACAGGGTTGTACTCAGTTTGCAGTCCTAATACAATGCCATGATTCTACTGGTTGTGATGAAATGGGTGATTATTTTTGCAATAGAAGCAGACACAATGATAGACATTGTGAGGGTGACTTGAATAAAGATTGTTTTTGAATAATTTTATTTAATAGGAATATTTATTAAATTGTGTCATTTAAATGAGAACTATTTTTTTCTATCTATATGTCTATATATTTTAATATTATAGGCATTAGGAAATATGTGATTACAAAGGTTATATATAACATAGATAACACAATTCCAAGGGCTTGTTATCAGCAATGACTGTAATTACTAAGACTAAGGCACCAGAGGCTAGAGATTAATAGGAAAACATGTGAAAAACCGTATTTTTCTGAAATATCATCTCTTACTTCCAAGAAAATTTCCTAGCTCATTCATTATGCCATGTAACATACGTTACATACTTTAATAAGTGCTCTGATCCTGATGTCAACTTGCAAATGTATGATTCTTTATTACATTAGCAAGACAGTGCCAAAAATGTAAGATATCCACGAGCGTCAAATATTTTCATATATTTTTCTTCAATAATAGATAACAAAATTGGATACTTAAAATTGGGGGTAGGGTTGTTTAATGGCTCATATAAAACAATGTATTTGAGATAGAAAAGCAAACTTTGTTTTTTCTATTTGTCAAATGAGTGCTTTTGTAAACTAAGATTTAAAACACTTGTAGAAATGCACAAAATGTCTGTAAAATGAATGATGTTAGTCACAATTTCAACTTTCAAAGGGAAATTTAATCTATGTAACGCATATAACACTATTGAAAGCTGTAATTTTGTTTAAAATGCTGCTTTTATGTAGCTTAGGCATCCAGCTTGCAAACTACATAAGAAATTTGAATAATTAGATGTTTTAATGTCTTCTTTCTGTAGCTCAAACTTTCATTTTGATTTTTTCCTTAGCTTGTTACAGTAACATATGTAACAGGCTGTCAGAGACTAACGCCCCGGAGCACAGAGTGCAAACATCTCTTAAAAGATGCGGCTTGAAAATTTCTTCAAGATAGGATATGTCTGCAAAATTCCCTAGGGGGGGGAGCAGGACCTTTTTTAGCTCGAAGTCTAAAGTTCTCTCGCAACAAAGCCTAATTGAGCAGCGACATGAGATTTCCAACAATGTGGTATGTGCGACCAGCAAAGCCTCAGATCAGCCTGCGCATAAGCGCAGTCTAATCAGAGCCTTTGCTAGCCGCTTGAAAATTCAATGACTGTTAAGCTACTGACTGAACAGCATTCGGAGTATTTAAGCTTATAAGGAGGCTGAACAGGCTCGTTTGAGTCTACACTTGTCAAAATGCCATATTGTTGGAAATCACATGTCATGGCCTAAATGTGTTCATAAACATGACTCCAGAGTCCAGTCTCTATACATAGAGAATACTGGGTTAGTGTCTTTTAATATCAAGTTTACCAGGCAAGTCTTTGAGAACGCTTGTTGACATTGCGAGGCTTGCAGAGCGATTCAACATGCATTCTCAAAGCTGAGCCTGGTAAACTTGATATCAAAAGACGCAAACCTGGTATTCTATTAATCAGTTTACCCATTTTTCACTCTTCAAACTAGCGATTATGACGTAATTTGTGTTGATTCAGCGTCATTAGCAACCTCATTCAAAAAGTGCATCGTCATCATGACCTGATAAAGGCACATTCCGTGAGATAGACAACGTTTATCAGGCAATGGGCAACACTGCAGTTAATATGAATGGTGACTATCACTTCTTTGATCCCCCCGAAGCCAGAGAAACCCATCATTGCCCCCATGTCTGGGTCATCACCAAGTTCTCTCGCAACAAAGCCTAAATGTGTTCAAAAACAGGACTCCAGAGTTCAGTCTCTATACAGTTAAATATCACTTCTTTGATCCCCCGAACCCAGAGAAGCCCAAAATTGCTGCCATGTCTGGGTCACCATCATGTCTCAAATGTGTTAATAAACATGACTCCAGAGTCCAGTGTCTATACAGTGAAAATATCACTTCTTTGATCCCCCGAAGCCAGAGAAGCCCATCATTGCCGCCATGTCTGGGTCACCATCCTGGTCTATATCACCTTCAGCCTTTCTTTTCCTCTCTTTTCTCTTCTCTCGCTTGTAGGCTTTCTGTTTTTCTTCCTGCAATTAATAATACGGTAAATTTCCAAATACTCCAGCGCCCTAGATAAGCTTTTGGGTCAATTGGGTATTTACGCAACCTGGTTATCCTCAATTGCGTACTTGCAAAAACGATTGCGTATTTTCATATTTTTTTTACGCCACGTTGTTTTTTATGTGATTACACGTTTTCTTATTGCTTGAAGCCATCGGGAATGTGCTTGCATATTCATTCACTCCCATCGTCTGCCTTTCTAAAGTATCAAACTAGCAGATTTTATTATACCTGAAGCAAATCTCATCCCCTTGTTGCCATTTGAGCATGTACACTTTGCAAAGTTTCACTTTCATCATAGTGTTTTTCCGCGAAATACTGGACTGGGCATCAATATTTTATTCACAAACTGAAGTTATATTGCATGCTTGCTAGTAAAAAAAATCAATACCCGACTGGCATTTGTTAATTACCCAAATGGAAACGAAATGGACCAAATGGTACGCAATGACATCGCATGTAATTGCATACCGATCGTTAGAATTGCTTTTCGGTACGCACACATTTCATTTTAATTGCTTTTTTGAGGATTTTAATTGCGTATTTACGCAAATACGCTGCTTATCTAGGGTGCTGATACTCTCTTTCTGTTCTCAAATGAAATGTTGCTCAAACAGCAAAAGGGGAAGACCCTGATCAGACTGCTTCAGCAGAAGCAGTCTGATCTGGATCTGCACTGTTTATCTAGGCATTTTCGGTATGCTTTCTGTTTTTCTTCCTGCAATTAATAATACATGTGTAAAAGTTAAAAATTTACGACATCCTAAGGGATTCATATTTTAGATTTTGAAAACAGAAGTCCCAGAGCCCTCTTTGCCAAAAGTGGGAGTCCCACCATGCAACAGAATATAGCCTCCTTAAAATAGGAGTCCCAGCACCAAAAATGGGAGTTCAGGACTGCAAATCAGCAATTAGTGAGAGCTCTGTGTGATGTGCTGAATTCAGGATTTTGAGGCTTGACTTTCTAAAGAAAGTCAGACTCAAAATCCTGAATGCAGGAATACTCCCGAAAACTTTCACCCATGATAGTATGGTAAATGTTCAAAAATATCAAACAATTTTCTCTTTCTTTTCTCAAATAAAATGTTGGATATCAGGGCCGGAATTGACAAAATGCTTGTCAAACAGCAAATAGGAAAGACCCTGATCAGACTGCTTCATCTGAAGCAGTCTGATCTGGGTCTGCACTGTTTGTCTTGGCCTTTTGGGTATGCTTTTGGTTTTTCTTCCTAGAATGAATAATACATCCGGGGATGGAAATTCATAATTAATGACTTCCTGAACATAAGGGATTCAAATCTTAAAACTTGCAGGGTGCTACAAAATATTAATAATTTCAAGTTTAAATGGTCAACTGCTTTTAGATAAGCTGTAAATAAATCAGAAATGATACTGTAATGTGCTGAATTCAGGATTTTAGGCTGAATTTCTGTGGAAAGTCTGCCTCAAATTCCTGAATTCAGGATTAATCCTGAAAGTTTGCACCAATGAGGCCAACACATTTCTCTTTCTGTTCTCCACTGTAATGTTGGTTATATGGGATGGAATTGTCATAATGTTCGTCAGAATAGCCAATTGGGAAGACCCTGATCTGATCTGGTTCTGCACTGTTAGTCTAGGCTCTTTTAGCAGGTAACTAGTGTTCTATATAACTATAGGGTTATTGCGTTGATATCAAAGATAGTTATATGACATAATGACTGGTCTAGTGGAGAGAATCCTGTCTCTCAGTTGGCCCAATTTGTCATCAAATCTCCATGTCTACCTTAAAATTGGTCTTAACTGGCCTTCTGGGTAATATAGGATGAAAACCAGCTCAAACTAGTTTCCAGAAGTTGCTATTTTTGACATGTTTCTAATATCACCCTCTAGAGAGCTAAAATAGCATGATGAGTATAAAATTAGCATGGCCTGCATAAAACTGACATGATTTGCTGTTTCATCTCCAAACAGGTAAAATAAGACTTTTTGAGGAATTTTTAACAACTCTGTTCCCTTCACAATGAGATTTTTTTAAGTTTTCCTTTTGGTTGCCATGGCAACAGAATTCTGCATGGAAATGAAATCTTTTACCGCCCCAATAGCTCAGTTGGTAGAGCGTCCGCTTTCGGAGCGGGAGGTCGTGGGTTCAAATCCCAGCTGCACCATACCAAATGTGTAAAAATGGTACTAGCAGCTCCCTTGCTGACGCTCAGGTTGTGCTAGGAAAATAGAGTAAGGCAGGTAAGTATCTGTTGACAAGATATTGTTATGTCGCAATAAAAGCTCTACAGAGCTTATGTTGTTTGTTTCAAATAAGTGACGTTAAATAAGCTTCTTTATCTTTAACAACTTTAAAAAGGACCATCCAAAGATCATTCCTGTGAAGTTTGGTGAAATTCCAGCCAGTGGTTTAGGAGGCATGTAATTTAGAACTGGCAAGCAAATGACAGAGGACTCAAGACATTAGCACATCAAAATACAGTAAAACCTATGTAAAACGGCCACTCTCAAAAAGACCAAAACTTGGTTTTCAAAGCCAATTATCACTTAATGCAGGTCAAAAGGGGAGCATTCTGCAATACTTTCGACCTTTATTAAGCTACCATTTGTCATTAAGATCTTCGTTTTGTCTTTTTTTAGTGGCCGTTTAACACAGGTTTTACTGTAGCTCTCCCTGTGCCCATGGCTCAAGTGTCAGAGCTAAAACCAACTTCTAACCTTTTGTATACTAACCAGGCCTTTAGTTAAGAGTGTGTAATAAGAAAATAATTTTCTTATTTCTCAACCAAAACATATGTTGTGGGTACTCAAAAGAACTGTCTCAATGAGACGGTTCTTTTGAGCACCCAAAAACCAAACAAATGTTAAAACTGATGGGTAAGAAAATATTTACAATTTTACGCTCAAAAAATTTGTTTATCTAAACCTATGATACTAACCTCTTCTTTTAATTCTTTCATTCTTTCTTCAAAATCGTAATCTTTCTTTTTCTCTTCAAGCTTCCGTTTGTTCATTTCAAACCTCTTTTTGACTTGATCTAATGAAGACCTTTCCACCCTCATGGACATGCCTAAGTTTCTTTGATCTGTAACATAATACAGTAAATGTTCTAAAATTTGCGACAATTTTCACGTTCCATTCTCTAACAAAATGTTGATTTTCAGGGCTGACGTCACAAAATGCTTGTCAGAATAGCAAATAGGGAAGACCCTGATCGGACTGCTTCTGAAGAAGCAGTCTGATCTGGGTCTGCGCTGTTTGTCTAAGCCTTTTTAGCAGGTAGCTAGCATTTGAAATTTTTAGAACATTTACCGTAGTCACACAAATGAGATGATCGTAATTTTTGGCTTCTATTAAGTCCAAACCAAGCCACTGATTATGTAGAAAAGTCATAAAAAAAGTTTTCTTATTACTAGATATGCCCCTAGATAAGTGTGTAATCAAAAATTAACTTTTCTTATTTCTGTCTCGATGAGACAGTTCTTTTGAGCACACATACACAAACTTACTAGAGATAGACCCCAGACTTAAGCAATTCTGCTTCTAAGACGCCGACTGTCTAGTAGTGGAGAAAAGCCAGTGCAGTTCTCGGCGTTCGGCCAGGAAATACCCTGTGAAACCACTGCAACCCGTAAGGTGACAGTCAACCATTCATACATAACACTGCAGGAACTATTTTGATAAATGTTTCACTAATTGATATTTTTTGCTAGCCAGAATTGAGCCTGTGTGGCAGAAGTATCTAGCTAGTCAGAGCTCAACATGCACTACTGAGCGATCCGGGTGCCCCGCTGAGCTATGAGTTAAAACGGATGGGTAAGAAAATAGTCACGCTTTTTCAATTAAAATTTTTGTTCATCTTGACATATGCTAGATCAGAACTAGCATACATGCATTGCTTTTTTTTCTCATCCCTTCATCAAAACATATGAACCGTAGGGTAAGAAAACCTACTTTGTTATATGGGTCTCATTGCAAGAAAACTTGATTTTGTTGCATAAGAATATCAAAAGAGCAGACCATCCCGCTTATTCACAGTCTGATTAGCACCTTAGTCATTCTCTCTCAAAAGCATAGCCCCAGATAACCAGCATATCTGCGTATTTTTGCAATAGAAATAGCGTGATTACACAATTAAATCCATGAGTGTGTGTACAAAAACTCAAACAAAACAAGTGGGTAAGCAATTCAAAAGGTTTCAGCGATACCACGATACTGAGTGTAGCAGTGCCGAAAGAATGGACTGGACATGAAGGGAAATCAAACCTGACATGTATACAGTAAACCCTGTGTAAAACAGCCACTCTCAAAAAGACTGAAAATTGGTTTTCAAGAGCAATTATCGCTTTTAAAATGCAGGTCAAAAGTATATTCCAAGGAGAGCGTTCTGCAATGCTTTCGACCTTCATTAAGCTACCAATTGTTATTACGGTAAATCTTGTATTAGTTCGTACACTGGAATAGTTTGTACACCATAAAATATTCACGACCGGTCACCTAAAAATGTCATGTATTAGTTCGTACAGTAACCATTTTTCTGATGTCTAATTTTTATCAGTTCGTACATACCGTTTTTCCTTCATTGGTGCTTGTTTTTTAAGCAATACTTTCATGTTAACTTTAGCGTACATACACCAAACAGATCTTTTCCTGGCTTAATCCAGCATTGACGTCGCATGTTAATAACATTAAGATTTGTCTAAAAACAACGTCGAGCAGATGCAAATGTACACACCGATGCGTCGGAAATCAAATACACTGCAGTGCGTGCTTGAAGTGTCCTTAGAATAATGGACTGATACATTTTGTTTATGTGTCATATATCTTCTGGAATCAGACATCCAAGCCATGTGCGACACTGAGGGCACTTCTATGCTTGTGCAGCTTGGACCCAAACATGAATTCAACTTGTGCGGTGCCCCATATGAACTGGTACCAGGGTATTTCGTAAATAGCCTTCTGGTACTTATGACAGATGTGATCAGCGAAGGCTCAGGAGAGCATCTGCGTTTACGCAATCTCGTCAGCGTCTCCCTGCTCACTAACATAAAGTTTGAAGTGGATGAAGACTTAGACCAAATAAAATTCTAGACCTTTACGTATGTTGTGTTTTAAATACTTGAATATCAATTTGATACCAGTTCAGCGTTTTTCTAAGCGTAGATAACTCAATACATGTAATAATAATGGCTATTCATATAGTATCAACTTATTCAAACATCCAATTCCTCAAAATGGAACGTTTTAACAAACTGTTGAGCCGATCGCGGCGTGTCTTGCTGTCCTGAGCAGGCCTCGAAATAGCTGAAAATAGGCACTTTCCCTGCATCACAAAAATTATTGGCATTTATGGGGATTTTTTTTATTTTCAATAGAAATATCAAAATTTTCACTTGCCCTGCAGACTGAGGAACTCGTAAATTCGAGCGGACTAGTGCTATTTTCGAGCCCTGAGACTTCTCATGAAACTGCATAGGGAAGGTCCTAAGAGTGTATTACCGAGATAGTGTACGCACAGACGCACATACCAAGAGATAATTTTATTGTAGCATGATTCTAGGTCTTGATGAATTTAATAATTACGAGGGGCATTTGGAAAGTTCTTAGCATGGTCTTTTATCTCAGAAACCGATTTACAAACCCTGTCATGTTTGGTATCATTTTAAAGAGCTATATTTCTTCTATTTTATGGCACAATTTTCATGGGGATATTATAATGCAGACACTATAAATATCATTGGGAACACATGTACTGTTTGTATACTGGAAAACACAAAATTTCAGTGGAAAATATAACATTTTACCTTTTGAAAAGTGTGCAGAACATTAACAATAGTTCATGAAATTAGATAATTTTGTACGATTTGGTAGGCCACAATCTTGTACAGTTATTATACAATTGATGACCGAGTTTGATGTTTCTACTAACTAAATACCGGAACAGCAATACCAAAACCGTCTAGAAAGCAAAGCAATGTGCTATTTTTTCCGACTAAAAATCGTATGTCACAATGCACATATTTTGAAAATATATAACCGACAATAGTTTAAAAATAAGGTACGTTGGTATTTTTGTCAAGCCCACTTTTACTCTTTGTATTGAAACCACCACAAAGGGAAGATAACTCTTATAATCTTCCCATGGGGCAGAGTAAGTTTAGCTATGAGTTGAAGTTCTGGTTCATTTCATTTGAAAACGGTGGCTAACAATAAAGTAAAACTACCTTGAGAGTAGAAATCAATCAAATGGCTGATTGTTTACGCAATACCATGAGAAGTTCTTATGCCATCAACAAAATTTGAGGGGTAAAGTTACCCCACCCACTTCTTAAAAAGTAGGGGTAGTTTTGTTTGTTTGTTTGTTTGATTTGATTCTTTACGTCCACTCAACAATCTTTCAGTTAAACGGGACGGTTCTTCCTGGGTTGAACCAGTACTAAGCTAGGATACAGTAAGTAGGGGTAGTGTTATTAGGAATCATTTTCTTGAATACAGAATTAAACAAGCCATACTTTTTGCGCGACGAAATGATTTTTATGCATTGTTCGCTACAAATAAAGCAAAACATAAGCTCAACATGCATTTTTCGTGCTCCTGTAGTGATACAAATTATAGTAGAAGTATAAAGAAAAATCGAAAAAAGTCCCATTTTTGAAAGTTTATCATTTCTCTATCAGTCAACATTTTCAAATTGTAAAGGTGTGAGTCATGCAAGCAGTGATCGCAAAATATATTTTAATAAAGGTAAGTTGGCACCAAATCGTTAATTTGTCAAACCACGGTCTTAAATATGGTCCCCAATTTTCCTTCATTTTTTTACAAATATTTTGCTTAAAATTTCAGTCAGTGAATAAACCCTACTCATTTTGAGCATGGGCTGCACGTGCACGCCGAGTCCTTTTTCGACAAAAATTAAACCGCCAAGTAGCTGTTCAATTCTAGTTTCCAAAAATGTATTATTTCATAGCATTTTATTCACGCATTGTGGAGTTATGATGCCATGCTAAGAACTTTCCAAACGCCCCTCGTACATTGGTATTCACACGAAATAAGCCAGTTCATGAGATTATGGTACCTATCGCATATGCGAGCAGCGAATGCTCAAACTAGACTGCGCATCCGCGGAAAATCTTCAGCGCCTTAATAACTGCAAACTGCCCACATACACATAGAAGGAATGTAGATGAAGGTACATTCCTTAATTTAGGGTAATCGCCCCACTAGGTGGCTGTGAATATGAAAACAGGGGGGACCTTCAGATGATCGCGACATCTCAGAATTCGCTTTTTTTACCACACATCTATTGACTTTCCATTAGTTAGACTGTATGTCTTTTTGGACCAACTTAACAATTTCACTATGGATAGATTTTCCTTCCATTTAGTTTTTTCACTGAGATGATTGCGACATATAAGAACTTGCTTTCCTTACCACACGTCTGTAGATGTATGTACCCCGACATTGTTGCATGAGACCAACAAAGTTGCAGATCAGCTTGCACATTGCACACAGTCTTATCAGCGCCTTTGTTATGAATAAAAACATTAAACATTTTGTCGGGCGGGCCAGATCTGGGCCCAAACTGTCTGCTAATATTATCAGCCTCAGCCAAAGGGACAGAGTAGAAGTCTCAAGGACAGCATGATGTCTAAGATTAAAGCCACTGCTATCAGGCCACGTGCTGTTATTGTTTTGAGAGTTGGGTAGCATGTGATGGCCTTGGCGCATGAAAGCGGACTTTGCACATAAAACATACTTGCCCAGCTGCATGCGCGGATCCAGAAAGTTTTGTCGGAAGGGTCCAACTTTGATATCCTTTTTTTTAGTTGATGATAGGAGAGAGGATCCAAACACCACTATAAGCAGGCCATCATTGGCCTGCTAGCGAAACACCATTTCAATGGTATTTCGCTGGCGTGCCGCTGATGCCCCAACATAGAATGCTGGCTTGGTAGCTTTGTGATTTTAAGGGGAACCGGACCATTATGCTAAGAAACCCTATTTTTGGTGATTTTTCAGGGGGGGTCCGGACCCCCTGCCCTCCCCCCTCTGGATCCGCTTATGAGAAAACAATTTCTGTAAACTCATCACTTGCTCATTGTGATAGCGAATGCAAACATGTCATACAAATTTTCTTGATCTCGGAAATTTACTTAATTCAAACTATCATTGCCCCACAGTTTTATCAAATGGCGAGCAACAGCCAGAATGCGTTATTAAAAGCCCCAGTGGGTGCATAAAACTGGGTGTACCGTATGCGTTCTAAATGTTATGCAGGAGGCCTCGGCACACCATTGATTCGGAAATTCACTTTTTCTTAACGACGTGAAGAGCATCAGACGCTAGTAGGCAAAGATGAGCATGTGCATCTAACAATTGGCTTTATGGTAGTATCATGCGCGGATCCAGGACTTTTCCCCATCCAGGCTCAACTGACATAAAAAACTCTGATAACGTTTTTTAGGCATCAGCTTATTTTACAATGGGGGTCCAGTGGTTTATTTTAAGGAAAACTATATTTTTATAAGGTTCCAGAGGGGGTCCAACATTTTCCAGGGGAGGGGGGGTCCAAATGCTAATTTCTATAGAAACCTATAGAACTTATAATTTTCCAGGAGGGGGGGGGGGGAGCGTCCGCACCCCCTATCCCCCCTCTGGATCCGCGCATGCGTATGATAGATCCACTTGTGACATCTTCAGTAAAGCCAATCTCGAAGGACAGGATTTCTCAAGCACTGGTTCATTTTCCATTGCTCGAGCGACTAGTGACACTTCAAAACATGATGAGGTATATGATTGTGCGATATTTTATCTGGTTCTACATTGAACATACAGGGACTTTAAATGGAATAAGCATGCGCTGAAACATAAGTTACGGGAAGCAGAAAAATGCGCCGATCTTGTACATATATTTGACTTGTCTCTTTCTGTGACCTGCGTTTTCGAGGGCTCTAAGTAGAATAAAATCTACATGCTGTCATCATGGCTCAAAATGAAATAAAAGACATGTAGAGCTAGCCGAGTGTTGGATGAAAGAATAGGTTTGACGTGTATGTGAATTATTCAGGGGGTGCATACATGTATCGCACGTCTTAGAATCTTAGTGAAAAACAAATTTGTTGAGACACAGTGATTATCGCGACTTTTAGTCAACTATTCTTGGTTTCAGTCATTCATCATGTATCAGACATATAAAATATAGACTAGGCTTAAAATATACACCGAAATCCCTCCCTCTGGGAAAATTTTGCATGCTTTTAGCGATCATGGGATTTTCATTTTATTAGTTCGTACAGTGACTTTTTTTTCTTCAAAAAATAATTTTTAATAGCTCGTACACAGAAAAAAACAATTATTTTTTGTTGTACGTAGTAATACAAGATTTACCGTAAGATCTTTGTTTTGTCTATTTTTGAGTGGCCGTTTTACTGTATTATGTTTTCTCACAATGAGATCAATTATCAATGTTTGATATGGCAAAAGAAATCTACAGAGAAAAGTGTTCAAAATTTGAGAACATTTACTAGGTATGAGCTGGCGTGAAGCAAAATGTACAAGTTGGCATGTGCGCCCCCCAAGGGGGGACTCTCATTCTTTGCTTCATACATAGGCTTGGACCCAGCATCTACTGTTAACCCCCCAAAAGTATCAGGAATATCAGGCATACCAAAATAAATATTTGAAATATAAGCAACCCCAAAAAAATAGTCCAATTCTGTAACTTGACCTTAAGTTAAGACCCTAAAACGCATAGAAATGACCCCTAAAACTAGAATCTTTTTTTGTGATGACCCCCAAAAATATCCACAAAATTTGAACCAAAAAAATGGTCTGAGCCTACGTAAATATGAAAATATAAGAGTACCTCCCCCATATGCACAGTCTGATCAGAGTCTTCGATGGGTCCAACATTTCTTCAGGCGAAGAACTAGCACTATGATCAGACTTTGCAGATATGCAGAGTGTATTGAATCTCCGCTGTATGCATATGTCAACTTGTACCTTATACTGGATCCCGGCTTGTACATACATTTCAAGAATATATTGGAAACTTACGTTTTTTGCCATTGATGTGATCAAGGAAGTTGATGGAATCTTTTACAACACAATCACATACATTACAATAATACCTGAAAATAAATATGGAAAGGTTTGCCATAAATTCAACTAAAAAATTTCATATACAACCTTTAATATGTGACCTTTCAACTGAAAATGATGATAGTTTTCTTATTTCAATATGAAAGTATTTGTACTAGTGGTATTAATTTGGATGTGATGCTTTGAATGGGTATCTAGGTGAAATAATGCACTTGAAAATGCATCTCGTCCTAAAACATTGGATGTAGCAACTTCAAACTTTGCAGATGCTTTGGTTAGATCAAGAGTTTTCCAGACAGGTTCCGATTAGCTCCGAGCACTTTCTGAATAGAAATTATCTGACCAAGCACAAAATGTGTATGGCAATGCATAATATGCTGATGTCAGAACCTAAACAACTGTATGTGCTGTCTGAAATACATAACTCTGGGGTTTGAGGTAACAAAACTGTGCTGAATGGTCATTTACAACTAATCTGTGCTTCCTATGCAATACATACAAACTGTATGCTTACAAAATTGAATTACTGTTGGTATTTTAATGCTGATCTCGTGGTTCCTATTGGTAGGAATTGGCTGGATTTTTATGATCGATCATCCAAAATAACAAGTGACCAATGATCGATCATTAATCGACTAAACTAAAATACATTTATGGGACATATCATGTTACTTCTAAGATGCCTTAGGGCGTCAAGTTGATTGACCAGCCATGTTAGGTGTCCAATAACAGGGCCCTAGAAACAAAGAACACATTAACTACACTATTTGGACCTTTTGCTGTTCATACCAGATACTGAAAATGCAGAAAAGGGTCATATTAAACAAATACAACAAGCAAAAAATTTAAAGCCAATGTAGCTGAATGTCTATACCGAGTAATCGATTATTGAAAAACTACCGATCAATTAATCATTTCACTGAAAATGACCAATGAAAGATGAACTTGAATAATCGGCCTACCACTAGTGGTTCCAGCATAAATTTTGATTTGCTGATTTAGTCTTGTGATATAAGTGCATGTGACTTAAATCACGGAAGAAATATGGAAAAGTATGAAAGGACTATAAAATTAGCTATAGTACTCTGAATTTTCATAGAACAGCATTCAAATTGTTTTCTTACCTATTCAGGGTTCATACAGGCAAGGCTCAATAAAATTCAAGGACTTTTCAAGGACAAATTCATACTTTTCAAGGCCTTACTTAATAACAATCAGGCCTCCTAGCAGACTCTCATGAAGTTAAAGGTTTTTATAAAAACTATTTTAGGCAAAATAAAGATTGTTTCATTGAAATTCTAACAAAATAAAGAGCATATTATTAACATCAAATTTTCTAGTATTTTTATCGGATCCTGATCGTTAAATCCATGTTATGATAGATGAAGGTATATTTACTTGCTTTAACTTTCCCCTACCGTTACCTATTGGTAATGTTTGGGCCATTCCCTGATATAGATACACTTCCCCATTGCGATAAACAAAAACAATTTCTGATGTCAAAACACGCTAGTTGAAATCACAGGAATATCATGCTGCCATATGTATGTATGTAATGTATATATGTATAGAATTCCACTAATGACTAATCAGCGCACCCCTTTAAGCCACAAAGACATATTGTTTCCGGAGAAAGGTATCAATTTATTTACGTAAGCAAACTTATATAGTTTAGATAGTATTTTTTCCGTTACAGTCTAATGTAAGGAAGATAACATAAAGAGACTAAATCGTTAAGTATGAAACATTCGCCCCATGCGTTTTCGAACTTCAGAATTCAGTGAATTCAGCACTCTGGCACTACATCTACCCCTCAAAACTTGCCAATTTTCTTTCTTTTATCTGAACTAGAGACCTGAATACTCACCCTCCCTGTTGACTAGCTGGAGTTGTCTTTGTTATCACCGAGGATTTACCAAGTTTGGAGTCTAAATCAACCTAAAAAAGTAACAAGAAAGTGACAGTAAATATTCTAAAATTTTGAACACTTTAAATAAACTTTGGTTATAATTTAATATCAGGGCTGGAAATAACAAAATGCTTGCCAGAATAGCAAACAGGGAAAACTCTGCTGAGACTGCTTCTGCTGGGTCTGCACTGTTTGTCTAGGCCTTTTTGGCAGGCAACTAGTGTTCAGATTTTTAGAACATCTACCCTATATGAAAATTACAAGATAATTCAATTGACTCAACTGAGAACTTTTAAAGTAAAAGTGACCTTGAGATACAAGGGAATGGTGGGTTTCTGATCAGAAGACTAAGATATACAATCATAACGTAACAATGTGAATAAATCAATTCTCACAAAATACATGTAGCACATAAATTTGTTAATAAGAGAATGGTTTAAATTTTAAAAGAGTTGGTGCTTATATATGTAGACATGTTTTTCAGCAAAGCTGATATTAGCATTGAAAAGATTAAAACTGTTTCTGCTCTTCCTTCCAAAATATGCCCTCAGGAGTGTATACAAAGTTTTCCCAGACTTGACCTAGTGACCTAGATTGAGACAACTTAGTCTTATATCAATTTATACATAAATGGATAAACTCTGTGAACTTCAAACTAATTTTAACAAAATAAATATACCTTTCCATCTACTTGGCTTATCAGTCATGCTAATAAATTCTTCCATCTACAGGTAGTTTGATATCCCCTCATAGGATGAGTCACAGGTTAAAATCTCATAATTGGAAATTTCATCAGTGTGCGTAGCACACGCTCATGAAATTAAAATTTCATGAGTGAACCGATTAGATATAGTAAGTTATAAAAGTGTTTACTCTCTCCGTATAATAATTAAACCAGCCACTTTAAAAGCCTCGTTTTCAACACTTCTCTTTCAGGATGTCAGAGAACAAAGTAAGATACAAGCAACATACCATAATAACTGGTCACCTGTATATATCTCTGAACAAACCATTGTGAAAGAGAAATAATAGAAAAACAAGGCAAAAATAATATATCCAGTTTATATTTTAATAAATATATCAAAAGGATACTTGTAAATAGAAAATTCAAGTAGAAAGTCATAGATCTGACTAAAAAGTCAAACCATAATCAAGAAAGCCTTTGAAATCAAATATTGACACAGCCCTATCTATAACAACCATGGTACTGTGTGTAACTGTAGTACAATAACATTGCATGTTACACGTGCCATGTAACTGCCCTAACCTCCCCTTCCTGTAAAACAGTAAAAAAGGAAGGTGTGACAACACAGAAAAAGACGCAGTTAGGCAGAAATATATAATATCTGTGAAATAGGGAGGGAGGGTGTGGAACTTACTATATCTAATCTGTTCACTCATGAAATTTTAATTTCATGAGCGTGTGCTACGCACACTGATGAAATTTCCAATTTCATATCGTAAACCGATTAGATATAGTAAGTTATAAAAGTGTTTGTTTAAAGTTAACCAAGACAAAACTGCTGTCTGGAAAGAACTTCCTTTTTTTTAAAAAACCCTCAGTAATATAATGTCTGAACATGGAGACTTAATATGTCTTAACCTGACAAAGCTATAAATGCTGCTATAGATGATGATGTAAATGTTGATGACTGTACAGAATACTGGAGTCAGTACCAGCAGCAACCTAAAGCTTCTTGTTAGTCTGTATGATTTCATTCCTTACATCTCAGTCAGCAGCTATGGACATGCCGAGATGGTCAGTTCACCCAAACACAAGCTTAACTAAGCAATAAACCACTTAACAAAAGTGCAAGAAAAAAACTTTGAAAAACTATTGTGTGAGGTGAAATAACATTTTTTTTTTTTTTTTTAATATATATATATATATAGTTAAAACAGAGAAACTGAACATTTAATTGTCTAAGATTCACTCATTAATACCATTTGACTGATATATCGAGTGTGAGTACTTAAGATTTAGTGCAAAAAGCCTATCATGCATGGCAAGTTTCCAAGTATTGAATTTACATGATATGCATATACATGTACTCATTTTGACCCAAGGAACTTTTAATAAAGCCACAAAAATCACATCCACATCTCAAAGATATTAATATTTAGGATGGGGAGGCCTAGCATGAAATATGGAATTTATGACACCTTTATACTGATTATGTTATGAAAACAAGTTAGTGTTATAATCAGCTACAAAGACCACAGGGCTTAAAACGGATCATGGCCTCATAGAATCATAACCCCAAAGGATAAAAGAGCTAAATTCTCTGATCCCTGGGGCACTGTTGTATCTTGTAAGTGGTCTAAAATATGCTAGTCCTGATTGATGCATGCAAGTATCTATTCAACTTATTTATATGTCATGTTCTCACAACCATTAGATAAAAACTTTATGTGCTCATTGCAAATAAATCATTGTCTTAGTCAATCATTATCATTATCTGAATGCTTTGAGCACAAATTTATCCTTCTGTCAATAGACTGGCTGCGAAACGTAGATTGCCTGAAAAAACCTTTCAAGCTGCTGGACATTTTTATTTATCTATTTATTTTTTATTTTTTTTTTATTATTATTTATATTATTATTATTTATATTATTATTATTCGTGGGTGATATTCCCTTTTCTGGAGACTGACTTTAACAAGTCAGCTGTAAGGTTAAGTTGTTCTATTGAAATTAGTAGCAGAAGTGCATACATGACAGAAATTGCCAAGCTGGTATACAGATCACCAGTGGTATCCCACCATTGTCTTTTACCTTTTAGCAAGACACCCTGCAATCAGCGATCCCCAACTGCGGAAATAACAATGCCAGTGGATCTAGTTACCAGCTGACATAATCTCCATATCAAAAGATTGTGTCTGCTCAATGGCAAACAAATCTATATGTAAGGGACCCCAGACTTTCACAAGTGCTAGGAAAAGACAGATTCAGCTTACAATTGCTGAAATCCAACAGAACATGAGATTCCTGATCCACTTCCACAACCAGAATTCCGTTAGCATGAAAATAAGCCAATATAAAAAATATTAAGTGAGTATAATCAGGAAATACCACAATCACAAACCGCAGACAACCCCGTGGCACCTCGAGGAAGAGCCCCTCAACCATCACGAGACACCAGGAAGACAAATGAAGCAAAGCAATCAGCTCTGATACTAGAGGCATGCAGGATTCTTGGTTATTTGAACCAGGTCTAAAGAAACAGTCCCTTGCTGTCAGCAACGAAGAAACTGAAGACCTAAAGCTGGACTAAAGTGATTGTCAGACTAAAAGTGAATACGAATATTGCTCAAATAATGATGAAAGTTTGCATGCCAAACCCGCAGCTAACATATCCAGCACATAAATGTGCAACCTGGCTTCCTGTGTGTCACTGACCATGGGTTGACTGAAGACCACATACTGCCCCCTCTTTTTTTAAAACATCTGAGCACCAAGGAAATGACTAAATCCAAAACAGTAATCATCAGAATTATGCCATACCAAAGATTGATATTGTTAATCCACCAAATCAGTTCTTCTCAGACTGATGAAGGTAATATAAAGCATTGTCTCAGATAAAGGTATTTTACAATTCACCTGTAATGGAGGGGTCAGGGTATAACAGAAATTTCTGTTCTACTTGCTCGATCGGTGCCGATCATTACACCAGGGAGTGTAAATTTTAGAATTTAAACTTTTAATGTAAAGTATTCATACTAACTTACTTTTTTTTTTTTTTTAATTTTTACATCCCATTAGACAATAAATATGTCATGTCGGGATGTAATATCTGACAACAATGAGAAATAATGCAATTGATTTATCTATTGTCATCTGTGTCTGTCAATTTTTTTTTTATATAAATTCATCACAGGACAGCTGTCACCATCTTATTTATTTTTATTTATAGATCTACATGGATTTATACATCTGTCTAAACATTGAATTCAGAAACTAGTCCTGAGAAGTTGGCAATACCCTTGCACTTGCTTCTTTTTAAAGCAGCAAATCCAGGTCTACAGCCAAATGACCTTTTGGGAAATTGCAAACTTAATGAGTTCAACTTAATACTGAACTTTTGAAAAGGAAGAAATTACTATCCCCAAGACTATCTTGAGAACACTATAGGATCTGTGTGAAAGCTTTCACCATTTTCTATGAAATGGGGCAGTTGTCCCGCTGAGGTCAGGCTATATATTAATTTTAATTTATTCATTTTTATTTTATTGTAATAACTTCGCCTGCATGCAGAAACTGCAGATATAGGCTCATAGCCAATTAAGGCATATTTTGCTCCAATTTTAGGAGTAGAATCATAGGTGGACAATCTGATTTTAACCAATTGGTTAACCAAGGTCAACCAGGTTGCATATTGCTTATAGAACAGTGTTGCAACCAACACGGGAATGGTCCACATTATACTTACCGTGGTAAAAGCCTGAGCTCTACCTGGCCCCCTCAGAAGTGGGGTCCTTTATAAAAAAGGTTGCGATTTGACCTCAGTAGAGGTGGAATCAGGGGTGATCAAAGTTTATAAATAACCCTGATTTCAGAATCACGGCCGATGAATCTGGCAGTGAAACTATTGAAGTTGCTTAAACTAATACTGTCTAAACCAGTTTATTTGGCTAAAGTCTTGTCCAGATTCTATATTTGAATTTCAGGAATGAGAACTAGAAATTTCAGGATTAAGAATTTTCCAGCGCCCTAGATAAGCTTTTGGGTCAATTGGGTCTTTACGCAACCTGGTTATCCTCAATTGCGTACTTGCAAAAACAATTGCGTATTTTCATATTTTTTTACGCCACGTTTTTTTTCTGTAATTACACTTTTTCTTATTGCATGAAGCCATCGGGAATGTGCTTGCATATTTATTCATTCCCATCGTCTGCCTTTCTAAAGTATCAAACTCGCTGATTTTATTGTACCTTGTTGACAATCGAGCGTCTAAACTTTGCAAAGTTTCACTTTCATCTTAGTGTTTTTCCGCGAAATACTGGACTGGGCACCGATATTTTCATAAAACTGGAGTATATTGCTCACTCGCTAGTCAAAAATAAAATAAATACCCGACTGGCATTTGTTTATTAGCCGAATGGAAACGAAATGAACCAAATGGTACGCAATGACATCGCATGTAATTGCATACCGATCGTTAGAATTGCTTTTCTGTACGCACCCATTTCATTTTAATTGCTTTTTTGATAATTTTAATTGCGTATTTACGCAAATACGCTGCTTATCTAGGGTGCTGTTTTTCTACTGAAATCATGCTCCCCTGGTAAAATGTTCCTTCTCCTTGGAATTTTTAGACCAAGAAGAAGCCTTCTTGACTTTCTTTTTTAGACCAACTGCAAAGAAAAGTCATGTGAAGTATACTTCACCTGTGAAGGTTTGGCATAAATTACCAACGAAACAGTTTACTAATATTTGTAGGCTAATCTACCTCCCCCGCCATCTTTGCCTAAAAAGAGTGACATATGTACCTTTAATGTCGCTGTCTACTCAATAAATATGTAGGTAACTTGAAAAAACATTACTTGAACCGAATTTTATCTGGTTCCATCATAGTGCAAATGTGAGACACAGGACCAATTAACTTTTAAAAGTTTGTCCTGAAAGTCCCAATATTACTGGTCTGTTATTTCTTTAATCACAAGATTATGTCATATATGACCATAACATGTAATTGTATTCTATAATGAAACAAAACCAGTTTAAAAAATCTCGTAAACAGAGATGTCACAAGCTAGGGCGCCGTATTCGCATTGTACGACCGTCGTGCATTGTACGGCCGTCGTGCATTGTACGGCCGTCGTGCGGCTAGGTTCTCTTGATTTCCATCAGATTTTGCTGTTCTAAGAGTTGATTTAACAGGTAGATATTACGTGCAATTCCAGAATCCTTCATTTATGAAATATTGTCGATAGTTTTGTATTAAAATTCGACGGTAAATGTGTTTCTCTATGGAATCGCTGACTCAAAGGGAACAACGGAAATATGTTTAGCCCCTGTAACTATTTATAAGCTCATGAATATTCATCCGGAAATGACGTTAGAGCTGTCTACTAGAGGGCGTGCATGTCGAATTATCTAGACGCATGCGCACTCCGTGGAATACGGTGTCAAGGTCAAATTTGCCATCGGGTAAATCATCCGCATAAACAAATTTGAGCGACGAAAGTTTAGTAAATCTTTTACGTTTTTTAGAGGGTTACCCGATCTGCAGAATGATCTAGGGTAACTGTAGATGTTGTCTACGACTCGCCCTCGGGTCAAAAATCCCGTTAGGGGAGACGAACCCACCCTTCACAATGGAAAGGCTCGGTTCAAATAAAAAGGCGTTTACCACAAATAAAAGAGAAAAATCGTAAACTACGATCAAGGAAGAAAGTGCAAAGATGACAGGGGTCACAACGAACAAGACAAAAACGTCAAATAAATGACACCAACCCAGAAAATGTAGGCAAGTAAAATTGTATTGTCTTTGTTCAATGGCAGCCGGAAAGAGAAGTGTTGAAAACAAGGCTTTTAAAGTGGCTGGTTTAATTATTATACGGAGAGAGTAAACACTTTTATAACTTACTATATCTAATCGGTTTACGATATAAAATTATGGTAGATGTTCTAAGTTGGAACACTAGTTTGCTGCCAAAAAGGCCTTAACAAACAGTGCAGACCCAGATCAGACTGCTTCTTCAGAAGCAGTCTGATAAGGGTCTTCCCTGTTTGCTATTCTGACAAGCATTTAAGTGAGTTCCAGCCATGATAACCACTATTTTATTTAAGAAGAAAAAGAGTAAAGTGTTCGAAATTTTAAAACATTTACCGTATGTTTTTCTGTCCCGTAAGGTACATATTTAGTTTTTATTCTAGTAAACAGTGTAGACCAAGAAGAGATGCCACATTCAGGTGGGACATCTCATTTGATTCAACACTGTTTGCCAATGTATCTTTTCACGGCTTTCCAGCCAAAATATTTTAGTATTTTACAGGCGCTTAACCTTTTCCATTTTAGATACCACCAAACAGGTACTTTAGCAAACAGTGAAGACCCAGATGAAATGCTGCATAAGGCGGCATTTCATCAGGGTCTTGACTGTTTTCTCAAGGACAAAAGCAATCTTCAAGGACAGAAATACATCATTTTATAGAAATTTTGACAGACAACCCCTTGAAATATAAATTGGACTATTCTATACTTTTTGTTTCAAATTGTATGGGACAATCCATTAGAATGAAAAGGGTTAAAAGAAATTTACCTTGTAATCTCTTGGTTTCAGAAGCTCTCTTCTGACAGGTGGTCCCTTTAACGCCTTTTCAAGTTCCTTTCGCTGTTCTTCCTCCAGCCGTTCGGCTGCTATTTTCTCGTACTCCTCTCTGTCCCATTTCCTCCTGTGGTCTGGAATTCCTTTCTGTGAAATAGACAATAAACAGTGGCATGTTAAAGAAGCAACATATTTTCACAATTGCTTTTCATTATTGAAATTATTAATTACAAAGTGCTTGCTGTGTGTTACAGGCTTTGATATCAACAGCCAGAAGGCTGAAGCTCTTGGAATAAGTAAATGGGAAAATTTTAAGCACTCCATGACCAACATGTTCATATTGCATGAAATTTACACTGTGAAGGTTTCATTATTAGGGTATTTTTTAAAAAAGGGTCTTATCAAGTTTCTACATTGTTGGTATTTTTTCTAATGAACTTCACTATAAAATATGTTTTACCGTAATATGCTAACTGCTTCCCATACTTTGTATGCTGGGGAACACTTTCCATAAAAAGAGGTAACAGGACTTAATCTGCTCTGACGTCAAGAGGACAGATTTTGACTCCAACAAAATAAAGCCAACCCATTTTTGTGGCTCCAGAGGGCGATTTCATAGGGAGAGGGTAACCATTGCTTTCAAAATAGTTTTTACATGGTATTTATAACTTTACTGCTATGTTACATGTATACTAGACTGGCTCCAGTCCTTAAAACAATTTTTCATCAATGTGTCATATCATATACTTGTAGCCAGTCTAACTCTAGAGCAACTAGAGATAGACTGGCTACAAGTATATGATATTACACATTGATGAAAAATTGTTTTAAGGACTGGAGCCAGTCTACATGTATAGCAGAATTCTTGACATTTTGCCTTACTTTTGCTGGAGATGAGAGTTTGACCTTTACCTCAAAATAGGTCAAAATTAAACCATCGCTAGGTGGAGTTGCAACCGAAAATTCATGTGAAATGCAGAGGCCACGACAAAGGAGATACTGCTATAAGGAAGTGTCATGTACTTGCAATGCAATGTAGGAAAAGCTGTGAACATAATAGAAATCAAAAGGGGCAAAAAAGTGTCAATTTCATTATAAAATTTAATTCAATTTACTGTTTATCACCACGCTTTTTAAAAAAAAAAAGCGAAGGGGTTTTTGTGATCGCTTCCGTTTATCCCGTTATGCTATCTCCTCCTAAACCATTGGACGAAAATCAATCCAACCAAATTTGGTGTGTGAGTTGCTCACATGAATAGGGCGTGCAACAGCAAAAAGCAAAAATAAAAATTGGCCCTGGCCCTGGGGAGGGGTCAAATATCATTAAATTTCAATTACAAAGTCAATTTCAAAGATTTTTTATATCAAACTTTGTGTATGTTCTCACAAATGAAAGATATAAAACATATCAAACAGGATTTTCATACTGTCGCCTGGGTAATGCCCCAGGGGTGGGACTTTGTGGGGCTGGGGGTGCCCAGGGGGTCGAAAAAATGTTGGTGACCTTGGGGTGAGGTCAAAAGTCAAATATCATTAAATTCCAGTTACAAAGTCAATTTCAAAGATTTTTTTACCAAACGAGGTTCAAAAATTTGCGATGGCGTCCTATCGACTGCGCGTTCTAGCTGAAGAAATTTCGGTCACTCATTAGTGTTTTGGTGTCAATCTCTTGAGTTTTAAGCAGACTGGCTTCCCGCATATTTTGACAAATCTTGGCAGAAAATTTAAAGATGAATTCCATTAGTCATAATTTGTGAATATTTTGGTTGGACGAAAGGAAGATTCTTAAAGTAGTTTTCATTGGATGTTTTGGGATTTAGGGAGTTGACCCAAATTGAGCTGTTCATCAGTCAGACTTGTCCTAGCAATAGAACAGTCTAAATCTCTCTTTGAAACTGGAAAAACAGGATTAAACATTGTGGACTTTGCTTCTATAGACCATCAACTTTATTTGGTTTCTGTGTAAGGGTCTAATAAACCCTTGTTAAGCCTATATGAACAGTTTGGACATGTGATGTGCTTAAAATATGAAAATAGTACCTAAGGACTTAAAATAAAATAGAACAAGGCATTTAGCGATTTATTTTACATTTGAGCTGAAGAACATTAATTGCTGGTGTCATTTGAGATTTAAAGACAATTCAAGTGAAATATTTTAGAAATTATTGACTTCGCGTTTATAACATGTAAGTATAAATTCAGGACTTTGAGATTCAGGTGATAAGTGAATTTCTAGGACTTGAATAACAGTGAAAGTGATGATCAGTCACTGGCAATTTAGAACTTTAATAAAAAATAAATTAATTAGCCTGCATCCATCACTATTAAGGAATCTATTCTACATCTATTAAATTTGTAGCCATCTTGTCATTTTTGTAGCAAATGGCTACAATTTTGTTGTTAAGTCATCCGGGTATTTTAGGCTGTATGTAACTTCATGCTGAAAAGCTCAGCTGATATACTCAGTGAAAATAATGCCAGACGCTTATTAAAAAGCGTTCAAAATCATGAAATTTTAGACAATAATATATCCAAGTGGATCAACTCGTGGCTTTCTGGGCGCACTCAACGAGTAGTTATAGATGGTCAAGCCTCAGATCCAGTCCCAGTGTAATCTGGTGTACCCCAGGTTTTAGGACCTATCCTGTTCCTTATTTTTATAAATTACTTGCTGGATAACATCAGGTCTTCTGTTCGCCTGTTCGCGGACGACTGTGTCATATATTCAATTCAGGACTGTTTGACCCTGCAAGAAGAACTCACTAGAATAGGACAATGGGAAGCCGATTGGCAAATGAAATTCAATGTGGCCTAATGTCACTCCATGAGAGTGACTTTGCATCAGCATCGCCAACAAATACTCTTTGACTATTCCCTTCACAACCAAACCTTGGAAAACGTTCAGTCAGCAAAATACCTCTGATAATATGGATTGGGGTCAACACATTTCAGAAAGTTCTTCCATTTAGCAACTTAGAGTACATGTTACTTCGCAGGAACTTGGCTTTTGCACCTAAGAGTACAAAGGAAGTTGCATACAAAACTTTGGTTGGGCCTAAACTAGAGTATGCAGCACCCATTTGGAGCCCTTCCTAAAAATTCAGACTAATCAGGTAGAGAAAGTTCAGAGGACAGCAGCACGCTGGACCTGCAGGAGATGGCGAAACACAAGTAGTGTCGGCTAGATGCTTGACGAGCTTGAGTGGCCATCTCTTGAGGCCCATAGGGATCAGTCCTCCCTGCGTCTCTTTCCTAAAATACATTCTGGTGCTGTGTCTATAGAAAAAGACAAGTACCTGACACCTGCTCACAGTTTGAAATCTACCAGGGCATCACACAGTGCCCAATATTGTAGATACACAGGAATGCCTTTAGAATGCGGTACCTGGGCGCCACAGTTTGCCCACAGCATAATAAGTGGTCATGTGTGCTACAACGTGTGTGTTACCCCTCCCACCTGCCCACGGCACATCGATGTTTTTCCGCGATGCTGAAACATTTCAACTAAGCTAGTACTTGTTTATAGTAAGGGAGCTAAATGCTGCATAACGCTTATATATAGCAAAAGTAAGGGAGATAATGCGCTTTTAAAATAAACATGCTAAAAGTAGTTTGCAGATGCTCAATAGTTTTGAAAAAAAAAAAAAAGAAATGTGATTTTTTTAAAGGATAAGAATTAGCTTTAAATGCTGTTTTGATGAGCTACATTAAACTTCTAGTTCACTCATTGATTGAACAATGAATTTAAAATATGCAAATTTCACAACAATAAACTACTCAATTTAGATCTGACATTAGGTGAGATGTTCCGAATAACTGTTTACAACACACTTCCCAAGCGTGTAAAAATGGCTGATTGTAGTTAAAAAGAAAACAAACATCAACAATTAAATTGATCAGGCATAATCAATACATCAAATCTATACAACTATACAGATGGCCATGCTATTTTACGCTCCAGTGAATTGACGGTTTCAGACGTCTGATGCACTGTCTCGCCTGACATCTGCTCGTTCTTTCCTGGAAAAAAGGTCGATTTAGGGGGGAAAAACGGGGACCATGTTATACCAGCGTTCTATCGAACATTGTGTTATATGCGACCGTGTTCTAAAGGCGTTCCAGTGAAGCAGACATACAGTGATGCTCTGAAGAACTCATTTTTCCCCGAACTATTCCACAGTGGAATAGTCTTGCCCCTTTGGTGGTCAATTCCAAGACTACTGAGGAGTTTAGGGCATTCCTCATTTAGTAAAAAACCCAGCCTAAAGATTTTTCTTGTTTTTTGTTTTGTTTTTTCTTCAAATTTCCAAATTCGCATTCCCTGGCGTAATGATCGAATTTGATCGTGCCAGTATCAAAGATAGATATCCATAAATATGTTCGATAATTTTATAAACACTTTCTATATCAAATGAAAATCATATTTCAATAGATGATGAAAATTCCAACGCAAAATTTTTAGTAATTTTAAAGATATTGCAAGTGATATAGGGATAATAGAGAATTACCTGTGTATTCACTGAGTGTGTAAAGCCCCTCGTTGATCCAGAGCGGATTGTGACATATCACTGTTTAAAAGAATGGTGAACAGCAGCATGAGCACTGATGCGCATGCACAAATAACCTTGGCGTTTGTTGTCTATGCTTTGTTATATACTAAATATACGGGCCGTGTTGTCTTATAAATTTAGGCCAAGTTGTCTTATAAAATTTGGCCAAGTTGTCTTGGGCCAAGTTTTAAGTGGGCTGAGTTGTCCGTAATTTGTTGCCGCTTGTGGCGGTATAAATTACACATTAACAGATATTTTCAGTGGTACTGTACATGTACAATCAAATCAACAGTGCTGAGAGATGTCTGTAAAGCAGACCCACTAAAAGAGCAAAGCAAGTCGAAGAAAAGGACAAAGCAGGGCGCACAATAAAAAGCATACACTGGTGTTACTAATTACCACTGTACTTACTGTTTAAGACAGTCTATAAATTTTAAACAAACTATATTACAGAAACCAATAAATAACACCTTGTTCAACTATTTATTCATTCCTTCAATGAAAACAAATGATATATGCAACAAAATTAAAGTTTAGTTTGCAGAAAATTAATTGATATTGGGCTACGCTAGTCGATATTTTGAATGCCCATTGTTACTTATTACCGGTGTATATGTAAACAAATGCTCTAGAAAATTATCTTGGGTAGAAAACTACATGTGATGGGTTTCTAAATTGAAAGGATATTTAAAGTGACCTTCAAAATGATAGTAGTAAAGGGCCTGTCTGAAAGCTTGTTATGTTTTCTTTGCCGGTTTTTGTAAGGTATACCATTTTTTTGATGTAGGTGAAAAAATATAAGTCAACTCTTCAATGTTTTTACAATGAAATACTTATTGTCTTTCATTCATGGTAACTAACATCATCACAAATATGTTTCATAATCAAAAACAGGCTATACATTCTTACTCTATATTGGGCATATGCCCTACCAGAGGATGCAACAAAAGGGCGTAGACAAACAAGATAAGAGGTGGAACTTTTTATGTTTACACCCTTCAGCCATATTTGGGCATAACGTGACCCATGTGCTGAGACAAAGCTTGGCGTCATTTTCAGTTTTTACGCAGGGAACCAGGCTGTCAAAATATTCTACAACAAGCAGACACACTTTTCCAACGGCAATTTCTCATTTATTTTCAATGAAAATATCATTTTTAATGATATATAACGACGAAACCACATCATGATTTAGGACTACACACACAAGAAGTAAGTCACTTACTCTCAGAAACGACATTTCTGATTTTTTTCTTCGATGAAGAGAGAAAAATGCATTCTAAACAATGTTGAGTGGAAAATTCCGAATGATATTGCAGGCGACAGTTATTTGGAGGAAACAAATACACCGGTAATTAGTATACACCGGTAATTAGTGAACAAGGGAAAATTTCCGAAATTTAGGGGAGTGATGCAGGGACTAAGGGCAGCAGGCAGAGCACCCCACAGTTCCGCATTTCGGGAATTACTATCTGATGCAACTCTGCGTCTTTTGGTACTGCACCAAACCACATGTTAACTGAAACATGTAAACCAAAAAATAAAATAGACCACGAAAACTCATTACATTGTCAAATATCTACAATAAACGGATGATCTAATTTGTATTGTTCGGTTTTCACTAAGATCTGGTATTTTAAATAAACTTTTTGACATATACTGTCATTTTGATGTTCTTTTTCGGGTGAAAATATAAAAAAAGATAAAACCAATACATTTTACTTACATCGTACGCCATTTTTGTTATTCGGAAAGCTTCGCTCAATGGTAGGTTCAGCTAAAATGCGAATGGAAAAAGCAAAACGTCCCCAAGTAAAAACGCCTCTGGTCGGATCTTTAATATAAAAGTATCCACTATCTGGCAGTTTTGATCTTGATGATCTGAAGCCAATTATGATTTTATAAGCAATTTGACATGTGCCAGGGGTATGAAAGACCCTGCCGCGCCGTGCCGCGCCGTGCCGTGCCACTTCAGTTAATGGCAGTTTACTGTTAGTTTTTAAACAGTCGATAACTGGAATATATGTCCTGGGTTTTTTATACTAGAAATGTGGGGAAGGGTGATTCTAAGTGGGTGTTTTGGGCATACAATGCGATATAATGGAATATAATAATAACAATAATAATAACGCACATACTAGATAGGCCCTTTTGTCATGGGTTGTTACAGCTGGACAATTAACTGGTCAGTTTAACTTGTTCACGGTCCCCTTGCATCAGACTATAATGAAAGGGTCATCATTAAATGATTAATTAAGAAACCTGTATATTCCCGACTTTGATCAAGAATATATAGAACCAAACAAACTAATTAAAGGTGTACGCATGCCTTTAATCTTATCAATTAGTGCGATTAACAGATTATAACGACTTCTTTAATCACATCATTTAGCGCATCCCAGTGTAGGGAGAGTCTATATTAAACCTTTTCAACAATATGTATACTTAAGGTTATTGTGAGGGTTTCATATGAACCTTAGCCGCTACCGATTAGCGCATCCCAGTGTAGGGAGGGTTCCTGTATTAAACTTGTATTTTTTCATTTTTCGTACCTACATGTTATTGTTAAGGTTTAATATGGACCCGAGTCGCTACCGATTTGCGCATCCCAATGTAGGGAGGGTTCCTATTAAACTTGTATTTTTTCATTTTTCGTACCTACATGTTTTATGTTAAGGTTTAATATGGACCCGAGTCGCTACCGATTAGCGCATCCCAATGTAGGGAGGGTTCCTATTAAACTTGTATTTTTTCATTTTTCGTACCTACATGTTATTGTTAAGGTTTAATATGGACCCGAGTCGCTACCGATTAGCGCATCCCAATGTAGGGAGAGTCTATATTAAACCTTTTCAACAAAATGTATACTTAAGGTTATTGTGAAGGTTTCATATGAACCTCAGCCGCTACCGATTAGCGCATTCCGGTGTAGGGAAGGTTCCTATTAAACTTGTATACATGTTCTTGAGAAGGTTTAATATGGACCCAAGCCGCAACGAATTTGCGCATCTCAATGTAGGGAGGGTCTATATTAATCATTTTCAACAATATGTTGTTTTTCTGTTATTCCCGCTTTGTATACAAACAGTTTCTAAATTATTCTCATTCCATTCTTCGATCCAGATATTTATCTTTATGTTCCATTATATCAGAAGTTGTAGAACATTGAAATTCGTGTTCTATGTTTCCTTTTTATAATGATATATAAGTTGTTAAAAAATCTACTAAAATAACCCTAAAATATGCTGGATATGAAGGATGGGCACGTGACGAGTTTTTTTTTGTAATTGTTTTTACCGTATTCGACTTAATACGCGCAAATGGTTTATTTTAACTTATAATCGCATGTTTGAAATTATAAAAGTATCCACTATCTGGCAGTTTTGATCTTGATGATCTGAAGCCAGTTAATCTGCTCATCTACATCTTTCATATAGAAGCATGTGTGTCATTGTGTGTCATTGTGCGCCTCTTAAGTCAAATACACTTTACGTATTATATGGGCCTCAACCATAGATAATCCTCTTTTTAGTGTCGAGGCCCAAATATAATACACAACATATATAACCAAGATGAGATGTTAGACTTCCAAAAATTTGCCATGTACGATCGGTAAAGGCTCAGATCAGACTGTGCATACACATATACATATAAACTTTGAGCGGGCCCGGGGGTTTTATAACTTTTTTCATGCTCAACTAAGCTGAGCACGAAATTTTAACCGCTCATAAAAACTAAACTATGGATAAATGAAGAAGTTTATTGCTTTGAGTCTCACAGATGTTATATTTATCATGCTAATAAATGTTAAAATGCCAACAATTGCTGGCATTTTAACATTTATGAGCAGGATAAATTTCGTGCTGAGTTGAGTATGCAAAAACTTTTAGAAGCTAGGGGCCAGGTCCTTTGTACGTTGCCTCACCAAATTCTAAAGGCAAAAATACGAGCATCTCAACGCAACAGGAGTCTGCACAGACTTATTTGAATAAACCATGGTCGGAATGTCATATTTTTTGAAATCTCACATTGAGCTCATATTGTACACCTAACTCACGTGTGGCTCCTAAATGGGGTAGCCTCTAAGTGGCAGGAGCTGGACATCAAACAAAAATGATTTTCATGATGACACTATCCCAATAAACATATAAGAGGGCCACCATCGGCCCGCCGCGAAACGACAGTCGAATGACGTTTCTCTAGTGGGTCGAGGATAAATAAAGAAAACGCTGTAACTGGGATATGGTCTTTGGTAAATCATTTTTCTTTGATGACTAATTGCCCCACAGGTAAGTTTTAGTCCCATCCATTCAGAGTTAGAAACTTATAAACTTATACATGTATTTATATTTTGAATGCATCTCACAAAGCTTCTGTTATATTAAATCATTCTAATAGTAATTAAATTATAATGCAGTGTGATTCAAGCACAGGCCTTTGACTCTCCCTGTCTAAACCGTAAAAATCCCAAACTACTCGTATTGGGATAAGTTTACAAGTAGACTTCAGCAGGGGATAGACAAACACATTCCTACTAGAAGCTCAGGTACTAAAGACGGTTTTCCTTGGATTAACCAGGAAATCCGCAGACTAATGAGAAAGAGGGACAAACTTTACAGGCGCTGGTCAAGGTCAGGAAGACCTGACGACCAGAAGAAATTTCTCGATCAAAAGCACTTAGTCCGCAGAATAATAGATAGGGCATACGAAAAGTACCTGAAAGACATCTTAGGCTTAAACGATGAGGAACATGACCTAGAGTCCCCACCCAAGGTCAAAACCAAAAAACTGTATTCTCTTCTAAAACATTCGAAACAGGATCCTAGCGGAATTGCAGTACTGAAGGCCAATGCCAAAACTTATACAGCAGACACAGACAAAGCAAACGCCCTAAATGCACAATTTCACTCTGTTTTCATCCCCAAAAGCCCGATAAGCCTCAAGCAACTTGCACAGAAGACCTTACAAGACCTACAAGATTCTGCCAAACCCCCTCCCCCTTCCATCCCAACATCCCAACATGACCCTGGCACGAACCCCTCCTTTAAGCCCAGCCCACACCCCAAAATGCCTGATATACAAGTTTCCTCCAATGGCATAGAAAAATTGCTCAAAGGCCTTAACCCCCATAAAGCTGCTGGCCCAGACCAACTTAAACCTATAGTCCTGCAGACCCTTCACAAAGAACTTGCTCCTATCCTAAAATTGATCTTCCAAAAATCCCTTGATACAGGGAGACTCCCGTCTATTTGGAAAAAGGCCAATGTATCCCCTATCTTTAAAAAGGGGGACAAAACCGAACCAGCCAATTATCGGCCAATATCCCTGACCTGTGTCCTCTGTAAAGTGCTTGAGCATGTCGTGGCTTCTGGTATTTCTAAACACTTTACAGAACAAAACATTCTTTCAGAACTGCAACATGGGTTCCGGGAAAAGAGGTCCTGCGAGACACAACTCATTATGCTCGTTGATGAACTCTCCAAAAGCATGCAATCCGGAAAACAAACAGACCTTATCCTCCTTGATTTTAGTAAGGCTTTCGACAAAGTTGCTCACGAAAAATTATTATTAAAACTTCACTTTTACGGCATAAGGGGGAACATTCTAAATTGGATAAAAGACTTTCTCGACAACAGAACGCAATCAGTAATACTAAATGGCACTAACTCCGATAATATTGCAGTGTCCTCAGGTGTCCCGCAGGGCTCGGTTCTCGGACCCATATTGTTTCTGGCCTACATAAATGACCTCCCGGAACAGGTTAGATCCAGAGTCCGGTTATTCGCAGACGACACAGCCATGTACCTTGCTCTTGATAAGCAAGCTGACTCAGAGATCCTACAGAAAGACCTAGAAATCCTAGAAAACTGGGAAAAGCTCTGGGACATGAGCTTTAATCCCTCCAAATGCCAGGTCATTCATGTGACCCGGCGCAAAACACCCCTACAAACAAAATATCATCTCCATGGCTGTGTACTTGAAAGTGTCCCATCTGCAAAATACTTAGGGGTCACTATATCAGAAGACCTCAAATGGTCCGAACACATCAACAACATCACCAAAAAGGCAAATCAAACACTAGGTTTTCTCAAGCGCAACATTCGGGTCCATAACAAGGACCTGAAATCGACAGCATACAAAACCCTTGTCCGCCCACAGCTAGAGTATGCCTCTACTGTGTGGTCCCCCCACACAGATCTAGACATAAATAAACTTGAGTCTGTACAACGTAGGGCCGCTAGATGGGTAACCCGTGATTACCAATACACATCTAGCGTGTCATCAATGCTTCAGGATCTCAACTGGCGCACCCTCGACCAACGACGTATAGATAGTCGACTGGTCCTTCTATACAAGGTCACATACGACCTAGTGGCCATTCCTGCCTCTGACTACCTGATCCGGAACACCCGCCCCTCTTCAAGAAATCACCCGATAGCGTACCGACAGATCACAACTCTAAAAGACTTCTACAAATTCACCTTCTTCCCTCGGACAATAATACATTGGAACGCCCTACCACACCACATACCCACCCTGCCTACCTTGGCACAGTTCAGTACAGCTGTTTGCCAGGTAGCCCACTCCACTCCCTAGATACCAGCATCTGTTTTATCTTTTAACTTTACTAACACTCTCTATCGCACTGTACAAACTCATTTCACCCACTTTTTTTCTATGCTTTTATTCCATCTAACACCCTTTAGCTCCTGGTATATACCGGAACACCACCTTACGTCCTCCTCGGAGGTTTAGGTGTACAGGAAGATAGATAGATAGAGATTTACCCGATTTCCTGTTCTAGAATCTTAGGCATTAAATTGGCATTTATTACAGCTGTATCATAATGTCAATGACCTGTGATTCAAGCGACATTTAATACCTCAGTGAAACGCAGAAAAATAACTTTCACTTCTTATAATTACACGAATCTATTCCTAAATGCTTACATAAATCGCCATGTGCATGCCAAATACTTAAAGATGATATAATTATATAGTCCTTTATCAGGGGTGATAGCTTTGACTGTTGCACAGGAAGGTATGGATTGTTGCATACTATTTCACAAATGCTGACGTTTTTTTCGGAGACGTTTTTACTTGGGGAAATTTTTAGTTGCTTCTTCGGGTTTCGTTGCGATATTATGTAGGACCCTAAAGATTGTTGATGTTTGGATTTTGACGTGGCCTTCCGTTGCAATTTGTCGCTATTTTAGTAGGTAATGAAAGCGTTTTTCGGTACTTTTTACTTCTTTTTATTATGCACACGTATTATATTACTGTATGCGTATAAAACACATCTTTGTTTGTCAACATACGCAGTTTAAACATGAACGTTTACTGAAAGTAGATTGATATAAATTCGTTTGTGATATTAATTCGACACTATAATATTTCTGTCCATGTTTACAGATTCTACTTGAATACAGTGGAGGACCTATTTGTCGTATTACACTGGGAGAGAAAGAGAGTTGATAACCAGTATGATATATATTTTGTCAATGCACTGAATGAATTGATGGATGTTTAACACGGAACATGGTTTATCGCGGTACCTTGTTTATTGCGGATTTGACAAATCTGGGGTATGTTGCATAACACAAGCGCTCCGTAGTACAGGTGTATAATTCTTATAAACTACTTGGCTACTGTAATCACAAATTTCATAAGCAGATGTTTTAGTTTGAGAGAATTTTATTCTATACAAATGGTCCAGGCTTCGAGTTTATCTGTAAACATAAAGTAAATATAGGCCTACTTTTTTCTATTCTAAGGGTTTGTGACTAGTTCCTGTGGTTTGGACCCTGATCTGACTGATCCATAGGCAGTCTGGTCTGGTTGCACACTTTTTCTGTTATTAGTTGCTTCCAACCTTTCACAGCTGAACGTCCTAAATATAGATCTAAAGTTGTACTTGACACTAGAAATTTTAAGAATTTTCCACCCCTGCCAGAGCTCTAGATAAGAAATATCTTTCAACGACATCTCCTGAACCACTGGTCCAAATTCAAAATAATTTCACAGAATTGTTCATTATGAGGTCTTCTACAAAAATTGCACAAATGGTTCCGCTCCACTGAACAAAGGGGCTGCCAGAGCTCTAGATAAGAAACAACATCTCCTGAACCACTGGTCCAAATTCAAAATAATTTCACAGAGTTGTTCCTCCAGTGATTTTATTTGGGAGTTTAGGAAGCTACCTTTTCCTTCACATTTGGGAATATATTTTAATAAAATTGGGAAAATAAGTGCTAAAACACATGAAATTGGGAAAATAATGGCAATTTTTGGATTGGGAATGAGGCCCATATACGGCCTTAAAAATGGCCAAATAAAATCACTGTCCTCATATGCCCTTAACAAAATTGCATAAATGGTTCTGCTCTACTGAACAGGAGGGCTGCCAGAGCTCCAGATAAAAAATATCTTTAAAGGACATCTGAACCACAGGTCCAAATTCAAACTTAATTCACAGAATTGGTTCTCAGGATACCAGGGATTTCTCTAAGTTTTGAAGTAGCCGGCAGACATTGCCAGGAAACTGGCCAAATTCACTGCTTTATAGTATAACCTATGGACCAATCTGTCAAAGTAGCTGGCACAGAGGGAAAAGTAGGTGGCTATTTTTGCCGGCTGCCGCCTCTTAACGAAAACACTGCAGGATACCCTCTACCTAAATTGCACAAATTATTTGACTCAGCTGAACAAAATGGCTGCCAGAGCTCTAGATAAGAAATATCTTTAAACATCTGCTCCTGAACCACTAGTCCAAATTCAAAATAATTTCACAGAATTGTTACTTTTGATGTCTACTACCAAAGTTGACAAATGGTTCCGCTTCGTAGAACAAGAGACTCCAGAGCTCTAGATAAGGTATATCTCTAAATACCATTGTCTCCTCAACCACGTGTCCGAAATCATAATAATTTCACAGAAATGGCTCTCATGTTGCCCTCTACTAATATTGATCAGATGGTTCTCCTTTGCTGAACATGGCTACCAGAGCTAAAAAAAACATATTTTTTAATTCTGTCTCCTTAGCCACAGGCCAATACATCATCTATTTATGTGCTAGGACCCAGGTGAGCGACCCGGGGACTTGGGCCTCTTTTTAAATATTAGCAATTTATTTTATTTACCTAATCTGGAATTATTGTCTGTATTTGGCCACACAAACAGGCAGAACACACACGGTCGCGCTGACAGCTAGCTGGGCGATTTGCTTGGAAGGGAAGTAACTCATGGCTTCCAGAAATAGTCAGCATAAAAACCTTACATCTATCTCCGGGTGGCCAAGCACAAGAGATCGTTCAGAAGGAAGTGAAATTTTCTTACACATCAGTTTTAACATAAATTTGTTTTTGGTACTCAAAAGAACCCTCTCATTGAGATGGTTCTTTTTAACACCCGCAACAAATGTTTTGGTTGAAAAATAAAAAATTTCAACTACCATCTCTTATCTGGAGGTCTGATTCTATCAGACTAGATGGCAGATTCAATCATTATTTATACATATGCATGTAAAAAGAGTTATGTGGTAGAGCGAAGTTTATCAACATGTGTACAGCCTTGCCGTACGAGCCAGCTTTTACAGTGATGTGGTAGAGTGTCTGATTTTGGACCCAGCAGCCTGGGTTCGATCCCCAGCCAGGGCATAGGTGATACACATTTTTTCACCTGTTACAGTTTTAGGTTAGTTGGTATAAAATGTTTTCTCTCTGTTTGCAGAAGTGCTGTATCATTTATGCCATAAAAATGTCTGGTTCCGAAGATGAGGCAGAATTTGCAAGTGCTGATGAGGGGGAACCAGAAACATCAAAACAGAAACCAGTGGCCCAGAAAGGTTTGTTGGGAACTACTACTGTCCTGCCAACCAATAGTGACAGTGATGTCATGTTTTGTTTACAATGTAATCAGAGGCTTATAAGCTTATAATCGATAGATTACTTGTGTATTAATCCTATCGATTCACGTTAGCTCAAGTGGAGGGTACAAGTTAATGTTCTACTTAACAATTGTTGGAAACTACTACTGTTGTGCCAACCAAGAGTGACAGTGATGTCATGTTTTGTTTACAGTGTTATCAGAGGCTTATAAGCTTATAATCGATAGATTACTTGTGTATTAATCCTATCCACAGGATAGGATTAATACACAAGTGATCTATCGATTCGCATTAGCTCAAGTGGAGGGTACAAGTTAATGTTCTACTTAACAATTGTAAACAAAATAGAACGTCACTGTCACTCTTGGCTGGCATGACAGTACTTTGAGTTGTCTGAGACATGTATAATGCAGTCCCCTACTCAATATTCAAAGCCCTTGAATTTTTACGTGTATGAATTACATGTATTTGTCTCTTCACACGTTTAGATAAACAAAAATTGTCAGCATAAAATTGTAAATATTTTCTTACCCATCAGTTTTAACATATGTTTTGGGTGCTCAAAAGAACCATCTCATTGAGACGGTTCTTTTGAGTACCCACAACATATGTTTTGGTACAGAAATAAGAAAAATTACTTTGTTACACACTCTTAATTAAAGGCCTGTCCCTTACAAGTCTTACTAGTAACTACGTATGTACACAAGTTTTACTCAAATGTACAATCACTAGTAGGGCTTCCACGTTTACGAAATTTTGTAAACGTTTACACGAATTCCAGAAATCGAAACGATTCCGTTTACACGCAATTACCGTACTGCATTTTTTCATTGTCGCAGATCGGTAAAAATCGCCAATATTTTTCCTAAAAAAGAACTCTTAAAATATTGTACCTTGTGCAAACATTCGAAATTGTTTGGTTAGCTGTTGTGATAGAACTCATTTCAAGTAATTGCAACCTGACTGCAACATGCGCAGGCTCATCGATAACCGACATTTCTTTAGTGTGTCTTCCCTTGTAAACAGTAGCAAATGTGTAATTCGTTGACACGCGCGAGATGTAACTGCCAAATGTCACGTAGGCAGCTGAAATTGACATCAAATCAAAGACAATACACACACCAATGGGAAGTGAAAAACGACAACACAGTTTGAAGCCATATTCATTCACGTGCGTGTCCACCTATTATTAAGGACATAAGGTGTGCTTTTACATATCTGATGAAAATGCCTAGCAGTGAGATAAAATTCAGGACATTTTCATCACAAAGGACATAGGTCACTGTGTCCGCTAAGCATGTCCACCGTAGTTCTAATTCTATTAATTAAAGCTGCATAGTCTGTAACTTTTGATCTTCTAATTTTATAAATAATGTTTTTATTTTTCAAGAACACAGTAAAAATACTCAAATTCAGGTAAACATTTTACCATTTTCGTAAATCTTAACAAGGTATCACTATCAAAACAACTGCATTTATGTTAAAATTCAACGGTCTAGAATTATTGGAGGGACGCAAATAATTACCAACAAGAGAAAAACACACCTATTTGATGAGATAATTCACTTTTCCATGCAGTTTTCGGCTGTACTGAACATTTTTATTGTGAAAACATAGCTTAATTCTACTTTTACAAATGATTTAAAAAGAAAATATTTTTTTTCGAAAAATGTTCATAGTTACAGAGTATGCAGCTTTAATTATTGTAAGAAACTTTATCAAATACACCCAAATCTGAAAAAAACAACTCTATTTTTCATTAGAAGATGCTATTAATAAACCATGAAGGTCGTCACATGCTAAAGTTCATTTAAACGGTAGGTCATTTTTGTAAACGTTTATTGCATAAACACGAAACGCTTCCGTTCACACGTGTAAACGTGGAAGCCCTAATCACTAGAAATTTTGAGTACATGTACTCAAAGATTGTGACAAAAGATTTTTGATTGTCACATGTAATTACTATTTTAAAAAAAGTTTTGCAATTCAGAAAGAAAGATACATTTTTAACCCTTTTGCCGCCAGTCACAACTTATTTTCTGCTCTCTCATAGCTTGAACTTCTTAGGTGGCCTATTCTGTGGCCATAGGAGCAGTCTGACCAGGGTTTATAGTGTTAACTTCCGCCATAAAATCTAATCTGAAGTGCAATTGCATATATGCAGCAGATGTAAAAAGCAGACAACATTTTCATGACATAATATTGGCGGGATATGGGTTATTTTGTCTAAAAGGCTTGCATTGTACTTAGTAAATACAAAACAAAGGTCGTAATAATGCAAATGGTAGCTTAATAAAGGTTGAAAGTATTGCAGAATGCTATACTTTTGACCTCCATTAAGTGATAATTGGTCTTAAACCAATTTTTTTTTTAGAGTGGCCGTTTTACACAGGTTTTACTATAGGCCTGAATTTATCCTCTCCTGAGTGTGGGGCCTGTCTGACTTGTCTTCACTTGGAATGGCTTTTAGGGTCCATTGAATCCAAACAGAATTTCACTTGGTCAGTCCTAAACATTTCCGCTTCACTCAATCATTTCTAATCACTGCCAATATAATGAAGCTATCTGATCAGGATCCACATTGATTTCCACTCTGATTGATAATACTTGCTTACAGCTAGAATGCTGCAAGTTACAGGAAACCAGTGTATATCCAGATCAACTGGCTTCTGACAAAGCCATCTGATCAGGATCCACACTGTTTTCCACTCTGATTGATAATACTTGCTTACAGCTAGAATGCTGCAAGTTACAGGAAACCAGTGTATATCCAGATCAACTGGCTTCTGACAAAGCCATCTGATCAGGATCCACACTGTTTTCCACTCTGATTGAAAATACTTGCATACAGCTAGAATGCTGCAAGTTACAGGAAACCAGTGTATATCCAGATCAACTGGCTTCTGACAAAGCCATTTGATCAGGATCCACACTGTTTTCCACTCTGATTGAAAGTACTTGCTTACAGCTAGAATGCTGCAAGTTACAGGAAACCAGTGTATATCCAGATCAACTGGCTTCTGACAAAGCCATTTGATCAGGATCCACACTGTTTTCCACTCTGATTGAAAGTACTTGCTTACAGCTAGAATGCTGCAAGTTACAGGAAACCAGTGTATATCCAGATCAGCTGGCTTCTGACAAAGCCATCTGATCAGGATCCACACTGTTTTCCACTCTGATTGAAAGTACATGCTTACAACTGGAATGCTGCATGTTAAAAGCATAAAAATAGGGAAGTGTAGTACAAAAAGTCTGCATGTCTCAACCTAGATATGTCCAGAGTGCTCACTTGGATTTTGAAAACAGAAGTAATAGAATCCATCCCTGGAAAAAGTTGGAGTCAGAATTCAAACATTGGAGTTTGACCTGGAAAAGTTGGAGTTTTTAGTTTTAGCCGAAATATGAAAAGTTTTATTTACGGATGTAATGTATTTTATCCTGCAAAATGGCAATTCAAAATCCTTGTTAGGACTAGCTGTGAACAAAAAAGATTTTAGACCAAAAAAAAGTTTGTATCGTGACAAACTTAAATCCCCTCTTCCCCAACCCCTACACAATATTTTCTAAACAGTGTTGGGGGGATTTCAAAGGGGTTTAGCTATATTGTTTTCCCAAATTCTCCTTCAAAATAAAAATACTTTCATATCTAACTTCTCAATTTTAAAATTTCATGTATCATGAAACACATTTTTTATGTTTGGCCTTAAAAATGAAAAGCTTAACTGTTGATATATGTAGTTGTTTTATTCATTTACAAACAGACAGACAGATGAATGGACGGACAGATAGATCTTTTGCAGATGAATAGATCAAGTTCAATCATTTAATTATCTTCCTGCAAGTGCTTTTTGCACACCTAGTCTTGCTAGCCTACGGCGATTGTTCCAAAATTAAGATGATTATTTTGATTTCCTACCTATATACGTGCTAGATGATTTCAATAGTTAATACCCTAAGAATAGTTAATGTCGCTAATTGATTGCATCACTCATTTCTTGCTAATGACCCTTCATTCTGAATGTTTGCCATATCGGACGTTATCCTATTCGGTTTACCGATGTACCGATATCTTCAGCCAATTCATGTGTTCTAAAAAGTAAGGAACAATCTGTGGAAGCAATATCATGTGTTCAAAAAAGTAAGAAACAATCTGTGGAAGCAATTTCATGTGTTCAAAAAAGTAAGAAACATTTCAAGATTTGTTACGAATGCACGACTATCATTTGTCTATAAACGCACTCGGAAAAGATTAAAACCAATCCACCATGTGCTTCTCAAATTTGCATAGGCATAATTATTGTCCTGTCAATAAAGACGCAGTCACTGTGAGACATTCTGATTGGTCGAGAGCTTAATGAGATCACGCCTACTGCTATCGGACGACTGGACATTTTATGACAAACCCTGGTGCATCAGATTAGCTGCGATCTTCTGATCTTTTGTGGCTGATGCCAAATTTGGACTCACGCTGCCGTCTTCAGGTGTTTTTAAGGAGTTTGAGATGTGTCAGCAAAAAAAGAATGGCGTGAATTAGAATCTCCAGCATGTGAATGTACGCATACAAAACCAAAAGTTGGCGTAAAAATACGCCTGATTTGGTGTTTAATCCAAGAACTCTGTATGTCTATGTTCCACATGGGCCTGGACCTGAGATAAACCTGTCTTCACTGTTGGTAACTATGTAAGGCTCAATCTAGTCTGCTTGGCTAAACCTTGGAATTCAAAAACAGAGCCATCAGAGTTAGACTGGCTACAAGTATATGATATGAAACATTGATGAAAAATTGTTTTAAGGACTGGAGCCAGTCTATACTTTCCACCAAGCCAATAACAAAGGCAATGATCAGACTGTGCTGATTCGCAGGCTGGTCTGCACCTTTGTTTTTCGCATGACACAACAAAATGAGGTCCATATTAGTTTCAAACACCCTCTTATTAATGATCTTATGATTTTTTTATAGCTGTGAGTGATACACAAGCATCTGGTCAAGTCAGCAGCAGCTCTTCCTCTAAAGATACTCAGTCGCCAAAATCTGGTGACGTGCAACAAAGTTCCAGAAAAACTCCAACAGGGAAAAACACAAAAAAGGCAAAAGGTGGTAAAGGTGTAAACACCAAAGACTCAAAGAAATCACCTACTAAAGGTGCAAGTAGTGCTGTCAATAAAGAAACATTAGTTAAAGAGCCTTCATCTGAAGTCAATAAGACTCTTGTAAACACCGAAGACTCAAAGAAATCACCTAATAAAGGCGCAAGTATTGTTGCCAATCAAGAAACATTAGTTAAGGAAAAACAGTCTTCCTCTGAAGTCAATGAGACTCTTGTTGATAAAGAAGAAGAAAAAACACCAGAAGTTACAGGTGAAATACAGAGCAAAGATATTTCTTCTAGTACCGATAAAAACTTAGCTAAAAATAGTCAGTCTGGAAAGACTGATAGTGATAATGATAAAAACACTGCAGGAAGTGTAAAGCAAGAGCAAAGAGATGATGTTGATACTAAAATAGACTCTGAAATATCAGATAAAGAAACGGAAGAAGGTAGAACACCAGAGAAAGATATGTTAGATCGTGAAACTAGTGCCAATTTGATTAAATCTCCGTCCAGCCAGAGTATACAGAGACCCGAACCAGATCATACACAGGGCCAAGAAAATGTTCTTGAAAAGCTTGCAGATGCAGCAAAACCACAGGTAAGAATGCAGTAGGGCTGTTAAAATAGTTTGAAATTCACTTTTTAAAGTGACTGAAATCCATACCATTTAGTGTAGGCCGCTGTGTAATTCCGTGTGCAATTTTTTGGTAAAAGTGTCAAACATACATTTTCTAGTAGAAAAATGTATCCTGTTTAAGAAAAAAGATGTTTACAATTTTTCTTTGGCGTTTTAACGTCACAGTGACGTCACAAAATGACGTACCCATTTTTAGCTTATTTAAGGCTTGAAAGTGGAGTGTTATGAATTCCAGCAGGCATAAATATGAACTGTTCGATCAGTTGTGGTAATTTTACTGGCGACATGTTGAATTCGAAGCATAGACCCTGACTCTGGATTTTAAAGAGGTTACATTAACTTCAAAATGATGTCTGTACATGGAAAGTGACGTCAGTACCAAAATGAAAATTTTGCGATAGTGAAAGCTCAAATAGCTAGACCCTCCTCTCCACACAGCAGGGAAAATATTGTTCACTATAATTTTCTGAAACAATATTATATAAGATGCAAAATGGCATACGTTATCTCTCTGACCTATATTTTGGTGAGCATGTTAACTACATTACCCTATTATAGTTTCAAAACCCTTTTTTTCAAATACCAAGTTATACCGAACTATTATTTATCAACATGCTGTTTGCCTTAAAACATTTTTAAATGAAGGGAACAGCAGGTATGCATTTAAACAATACACCACTATGATATTACAGTTATATATGTTACTTTAAATGTATAACTATGTAATGCATTAATGTCACTAGACATTGGACTACCAAAATACCTTCTAGGGGAGTTTTGTACACAATAACTTTCCAAAACCACATTCTATAATTAATGTATGTTAACTCTTAAGCGGCTAGGGCGATACCATGTAATAGCAAAATTTTCTACGTTACTGTAAAATAATTGGAAATCTTATCTGATTATAACCTTTTAATTGTAAACAGATGACTAGCAATATGATGTTATCAAAGTAGAATGATCTGTTATCACTGTGATTTTTACGTTACTTTCTTTCAAATACCTAATAGTATTTAAATTTCAAAGTAACACTATTTTAGTTTACACTGCTAGTAGGACATGCATTGCCATTAAACTGCAATTAATTGTCATAAAAGGAAAATACCAACAACGCATAGATGAAAAAAAGAATAAAATTTGAACTTTATTCACATACAACTTTTTAATGTCTGTGCGATTTATTGAAAATGTAAACAGCATTTTATTTTCTCAAATTTTTATTAAATGATATATTTTATCTCACTGACACTGATATATTTGCCTCTTTTATACGTGAAATGATATATAAAAACACGTATGAAGTTATTAAATCTATCAGAAGAAATGCTAGATGCTCCTCAGGAAAATTATTGTTGTTGTTTCACTACATCAATATGTTCACCTATCGTGTAGTTTATAAACATTGTTAAGTTATATTGTATCGTATTTTAGATACCACATATGGTTTAAGCCAGCTATCAATTTCAACTTCTATGCTGATACCATTAAGGAATAAAAACCTTTTCAGAATTTGTGATTGTAGGTCAATTCAAGCATATATCAAAATCAGGAATTGAGAATTTAAAAACGTGTCTTTTGAAAAAATAAACAGAAATGATTTAAAAACTTAACGATTTTTGCCCAAAGATATGATCTCTATGGTTAAAACTGTGCGCGTCTGTTTATATGTGCTTTGTGGTCACCTGCTGGGAAAGGGCTGACCTCTTGGCTCTCGTTTGTGGTGTCTACTGTGAGTTTGTCACTTTCCCATTGGTATCCTGGGTCAGGTGTGGTACTTGATTGTATCGATTCCTGATCTTTGCACCCATACTTACTTTTATATAAGAACGATATCCCGTTTGGCGACAAAAGAATACCATTTAAGATGGTAAATTGCATAACAAGAGAATTTTAAGGACATACTGCACTTATCATCTGTTCTGTCTGGTTCTAAACTATTGTGAAGCTTTCAAACAGAACAATATTTTTCTAATGGTTCATTTTAGTCATACGTTTGAAAGATATATGTTTAACACTTAGAAAAGCCCCCAGGTATTGTTAGTATTAATGTATATTGTAGCCATTGCCAAAATAGCTGACTCTCGTCAAATTATTGCTTTTAATAAACTATTTGTTTTGCATTATTCTATCAATGAGACCAAGGACCTCTGACACTTTGATAGGGTATCTGCCTATTTTTCAGATGCTTCCCAAAACTTCCCTATGCATAAGATATGACTGATATCCTTTTGAATAGGACGCTTGATGTATTAGGACCGAATTAAGGTTATAATTAGACAGGTGGACCCCTACGACAAAACAGGAGACGCTACCAAAGGGGGTAGGGGTTGCAAAATTTAACCTCACCAAAACATTTAAAAATCCATTATTTTCACGTGTAAGGGTATTATATCATCAATACTCAATTAAAAATCACAGTGAAAGTATTTTAAAGTCCAAAACCATAAGCATTTTAATGCTTATTTTTGTTGTTGTTTTTTTCTATCTGATTTCTTAAGAAATATTTTGAAGCGCAACTGTAGTTCATATTCAACCTTGATGACAATGTATTTACCTGAGGCGAGTTCAACAATGCGAGCGCTTGCTAGCGCTCGTTGTACTGATGTCAGGCTTTACACATAACGAATATAGATAGGTACCAGTCAACGAGCGCTCGGCGAGCTCTCGCATTATTGAACTCACCTCTGGTGCAATATTATGCAGCAATGTGCTATAACCATTCATCCATGCGTAAAGTACACCAAGCCAAGAGCCATGTAGTTTGTGTGTATTAGATAGATACAGTTTGTGTGCAAAATAATCTACCAAGTGAATTAAGTAAAAGGACAATTTTCATAATCTAAAGAAAAATATGCCAAAAGCGTTGTAATATTTCATGACTAATGGGTTATGAAAATGAAGCTTACTTATACTAATTATTTCATTATACTGGAAAAAACGATATTCAAGAGAGCACACCAAAAATCCAAATACTTATGTTCGGGCCCGCCCAGACGTCACATTTTGGGCTGTGGGGTATCTTCCCCCCCCCCCCCCCCCCCTAGAGTTCCAGCTAGCTTTTCACAATTATTATGTAAAATATGAGAACACACTTACGTGCAAAAGGATTAGTTGGAACTCGGGGGGGAATGATGTTTTAAAAATATTTTTCTATTTCCTATATGTATAATACAAAAAGTGACCATTTTAGCCCCAAAATAAAGCCGTACATATATGGAAATAGGAAATCAAATGCAAAATCATAAAATAGAGACCATCAGCGAGCTTATATATGAAGATGGAATCATTTGATTGACTTTAAATTTTATCAAAATTATAGGCAGCGATACACTGTGATTCCCATTACCACCGTCAGAGGTCCTTTGTCTTACAGTGGAATTCTGTTGCATGTCAAATGTGAACATTATCTTTGATACAAAATTGCAGCCTAATACTAATCTTTGCATAGTTCAAATCAAACAAAATAGATGTACTAATAAAGAAAGAACAGATCAAAGGAATAAGCCCATTTGATTTTGGTACTTGTCGCAGTGTTGAGCAATGAAGGCTCAGGTGAGCCTGTGCATATTTGTAGGTAGACTTGTCAGAGCCTTCGCTGCTCGCATACACAAAGTAGTATGGTAGTTGATGACCAAATTTTAGAACGCTAGCCCCTCTGCATCATCAAGAGTGATTAAACAATGCATTTGCTAGTTCAAATAGTTATTTATGAATTACAGTAAAAGTGTCTAAAATATTTTCATCTAAAAGCAATGTGATTTATACTTGCGCTACTGTCAAAGAACATATGTGGAATATAGCATTCATCATTTCTTAAACTATACCATACACACATATTACACAATTGGCAATAAGACACTGCTAAATCGACCTCTGAGATTTATAATGATATCCTGTACATTTAAATGAAATGATTTCTTTTAGAGATAACTGAATAAAAGTATACATGGCGAATTAGATATGCATAAGTTCATGCACATTTTTTTAAACTTTGCATGTGCGGCTCTCATTGGTGACAATGTTGATACTGAGAAGATTGTTATTTAAATGCTGAACAGTTAGCATTGTGTATGCTCCTTTTGAATCTATGTCCTTGCAAGTTAACAACTCATTCTAATCTTAAGTACACATATACATGTAAAACATTGTTATTAATGATTACATTTATCATGTTTGCGAGGTTCCTGTACTGTTTTGCCAATGTTCTGTTAGGTGGAAATTATCATCAGGTATATAAACATTTATTGCTAAAACTAAATCAGATCTAATCTCTTGACTACATTTTTTTTTAATATTTCACATTTCTATCCAGTATTCTAAAAAACATTGTAAAATCTACTTTACAATAACTTGTATGTCACCTGCTAAAATTTGGCCAGACACAATTTTAGCTGAAAATTCTTTATTGAATTGGTACTGTTGTAGCAGGTGACCTATTTCCTTGCATATGGCCATATGGCCTTAAAGTAAAACTCACCACTATAACCAACTTTCCCTATTTCCAGGGAAATGCATGTTTTTTACTTATAAAGCAGTTCTTTAGATATTATTGGTTGAGCAAAGTGATCCAAGGTACTAACTTAATGTGATGGACAGTTTTGTTGATTGCACAACGAAAGCTATACTGTATATAAACTAAATTTAATTTCAAAGCTTTTGTAATGCGTTACCATATGCATACACAGCTAAAAGTCAGGATAAAAATTGAATTCGAGACAGTCACTTTAAACAATAACTTACTACAGAAACTTTAAATAACTGAATAGAAGGAGCTCAATTTAACTTAGAATTCTTCAGAAAAATATTACAAAACTGTAAACTTAACATAATATATCAGCTTTTCTGGCCCAACTATATATCGTCTTTGTTAACATTTTGGATAAACATATGGCAATATAATATTCTTTGTACAATAATAATATGTTATTTGAACAATTTGACAGAGAATTGAAATATATTCTTCTAAGTACTGTTTCTTGAGGGCTATAATTTCCTTTGTTTATGAATTTTAAAATCTATAATTTGGGGCAAATCATTTCTTTGTAGCTGTAAAAAGTTCAAATATATACTATTTTGCAAATGTAAATGTACATGGATAATGAGTAGGAACTTAAATGCAAACTGATAAATCCTTTTTTTCAGACAGACTGGTATCTTGATATCTATTTTACAAGCACAGTCAGTTTTGAGATGAAATAAAGTATCCTATGACGCATAATATACGGAATAAAGGAATGAATATGCAGTCTTAAAAGTTGTAATATACGTAACTTGATGCTGTACAGACAAAAACAGAACTAATATTTTACACTGGTTTTTCACTCTTGTTTATCAACAGAATGTTCATATTTGGTGTTTAAAGATTTTCCAATTCAATTTCATGCTGAATTAAAAAATAACTTTTGTTCAGGGTCATCATATTAACAGTTTATAGCTCTTTAGGTATTTGTGATACAAACAAACTGTTTGCAGCTATATAATGGTCCATTACTTGCCTTTAGGAAGGTGTATTTAAAACCAGAAAGTTAACTGGGAAGCTTATCAAAAATTATTTCACAGAATTGCAGTGATTTTAAATGTAATAGCTTAAAATGTAACATAAATAACATTATAATGGGCCCATATAACTTTTATATACATGAATATATGTGATAAATAAAATGTTCTTGTATGATACGTGAATGTTTGTCCAATTTAAATAATTCAAGTATTACCTTAACAACCTTGATTACATTTATTTTGTTTAAAACATGTAGGGTAACGTAGCTAACACGCTGTAGCAGCTGAACGCCTCAACCATCAGAGAGCTAACTTGTTTCAAAAAGCTAAGCCAGGAACATATGGTAATGCTAAGATCTGATTTTAGTCGTACGGCATACGCGAATTTCCAGAATTATTTTTCTTTGTACTCAATGTGTTTTTCCAGCACATTGACGTCAAATCGACGTCAATTTCATGTAAAATTGAAGTCCATATTGAATCAAATTTTCATTTTAGTATTTCTTTAGACGTTTTTAACCATTTCAATGCAACAACCATAAAAAAGAAGGTCATTTTAGGTGTGTAAATAACCCCACCACATATAAGATCTTTGATGCAAGTGAAAAGACGGTACCCCATTTTGTGATGTCACTGTGCCGTTAATACTGCAAGAAAAAATTGTAAACATCTTTTTCCTTACACTTCATATATTTCTCTATTTGAAAATTGATAAGAATCACTTTTACCAAAAAATGCACACGGGAGCCCAAATTTCGACACAGGGGCCTACACTAATTGTCGCAGACAGGAAGCATGCTAGCACATACTAACCTGTCACCTTTCCCTCGGTCCACAATGGGATGGAACCGCCATTTTTATTAAAAATATATTATGTGATCACTGCTTGCATGACTCAGGGCTTTACATTCAGAAAATATTGACTAAAAGAGAAATGATAAACTGTCAAAATTTTAACTTTTTGCTATTTTTAACAATAAATTCTGTCAGGAGTGCGAGAATTGAACGGGACTAGCCAAATGTCGCTAGTTACCCATAATGCAAAGGGCGAAATGCGAGAATGAAATCAATACCAATTACATTCATGTAAATTCACAAGGGAGATAAATGCATTTATCTCCTCCCTTCTGAATTTACCTATATAGGATTTCAGGGATCAAGCTAGGGGGTGACTAGGGCAAAATATTTGCCCTAGGGGCCGAAATTTTGCCCTAAATGAGACCCAGGTAGAAGTGGGAGTCTCCCTAAAAAAAAAAAAAAAAACATATTTTTTTTATCCACACAAACGCAAGCTGTAGTGACCCACTACTACCATTGTATAATGTTTCTCCTTCCATTAAATGGCAATAGTATGTGTAATGGCTAATTTGCTTCTAAATTGACAGAAAATGCCGTAATTTTGCGCTATAACTTCCCCCTATCTGACTGTCACTTCTCTCTAATTTTCCTACAGGGAGAAGTCACTTTCCCTACTGTCAGGACCCAGCTTGAACCCTGGATTTACATGTAGTGTCTTCTTGTGTAATTCTAACGAAAATGATAACATTGTTGTTGATCTATTGTTCGGTGTGCTTCCCATTGGTTGTAGGGATTCTGTGTTTGTCTTTGTTCAGTTGTACATTACTTTGTGTCCTTTCTAGTTTTGCAATCATCTTGAAGAGGAAGAGAGCTGGTTGCTTTGCTTTTATTGTCTTAAAATTGATGTCTTGTTACTGTAAATGTTCAGTGACTCTTCCTCACGGTGCTGTGGGTTGGCCTGCAGTGTGTGATTGTGGTATTTCCTGATCATATTCACTTTTTTTATTGTGTCTGTAAATAAACTGATCATAATGGTGTATGACTGAAAGATTGTTGAAAGTGATGGTACTACTAGCTCATATTCAGCTGCAACAGAACTTCAGTGTTGGTGATGTCTGAACTCATCAAAAACTGATCCATTCTTTAAAATCAGACCAATTAGGGAATATGTTAAAAAAAACATGAAACTATTGTATTCTGTTTAAGAAATAAATCAGCTCTAGCAGTGAATTGTTGAGTAATAATTCACTGTTTGGAAGTCAGTTGTAAAGAAGATCAAATCACGAGCGTGTAGTGTGAGTGATTTATCTTCGTACAACTGACCTCCAAACAGTGAATTATTACTCAACAATTCACTCACTGAAGCTGATCTATTTCGATTCACCGATGTATATGAATGGATTAGGCACTGATCTATTTTTACCAATATCATTGCCTCCGCGTAAATCGGGTATACACCGAGATAAATAACTTTCCACCGCCATTTTCAAAAAGGCTTTTCACAGCGATGATCCATAGGAAAGTTTTCAATATTTAAATTGTGAATCTGGAGAAAATTCTTACGGAATATAAGAGAATAAGCTGGTAAGTATATCTCATATTTGTTATGTTGGAATAAAATCACTTGATAATGGTTAATTTTCGTGTTAGTTTGGACAAATTCCGTTGTGTACAAACCGCCATCTTAAAACTTCCAAGGACCTCGGACAGTCTTAATGAAGGACTGCCTATAGAAATGACCGAGAAAAGTTTCAAGGAAAATGATATTTTTTCTATGAAAAAGATAGTAGGTTCAACTCGCGACTTATCCACAAAAGCAGTTTTCTCATTGGACAAGTATCAATTGAAAAATATGGGTTGAAAACTGTGTTTTTGCTATTCAACAAATAAAAGTTTTACTGAGGTGCTTTCCCCCCCCCCCCGTGACCAAACTAAACCTTTTGCATACAGTTGTAGTTTTACATTTCACACATCATATAAAAATGGCATGATTGGTCACGGGGGGGGGGGGGGGGGGGGGGGGGGGGGGGGGGGGGGGGGGGGTAACGATGTCAAAATGCTCAAAAACACTTTATTATAAAAAACTTATTAGAAACTTATTTTGTAAAAACCTGAAGGTTAATATCAATTTGCAATTGGCATATATCAGGGCTTTAGTTATGAGTGCTTTCAAAGAAATTAATTGTCTCATATCTCAACCAAAACATTATGTGTTGGGTACTCAAAAGAACCGTCGCAATGAGAACCGTCGCAATGAGACGGTTCTTTTAAGCACCTACGTTATAGGTTAAATCTGATGTGTAAGAAAATATTACGATTTTACGCTAAAAAACTGTGTTTATCTAGACTATGATTTATACAGTATACAGATATGATACACCTCAGTGCACAATTCGAACTGGTTGAACTCGAAACATTACAGGTAATAGTCAGAAGTAATTGACAGCACACTTCTGTAGACGAAACAATGAAATCTTCTCAACCCGAATTTTGTGCAAACACATCACTTTCGTCTCAAGTTTATTCCGCAAACATTATATTAGCATGTATTTAGGTGAATAATCGACGAAACTTTGACTTTCTGTGAAATAAAATTTGGTCAAAAAAATACCCCCACCCCTAAACCCTAAAGTCCTGGCATAATTATGCAACATTTTCAAAATATTTTTATTTTGTTAGATGCACTAAATGTAAGGGTTTCATTTAAGCACAAAACTATAGTTGTCAGTTATGCATTATGCTAGCCGCAGGCTGTCAAAATTTGGGCAGATTGAATAGGAAACTGTCCGAGGTTCTTTACCACCGAAATTGTCGGTTCTAAAGCTAATTAATGTGAGTAATTCGGATATACTTGGCACTTGATACATAAAGTACACATATTTTCTAACTAGAATATCGAATTTTTTAGCAAAAAGAAAATAAAACCATGCAGTTAAGATGCTAGCAAAATCGTCTTTTTTTTCGTATTTTCATAACAAAATGGCGGAAATGTCAGAAACCTAAACATTGCCTCTAATGTACACCAGGAATTTAAACACATTGTAGAGTTAAAAAGCATGAAAACACATCTTTAATAATAAACAATGCTTTGTCAACCATAGATAGACTTCATTTAATTCCCTTAAGTGTTTTTTTTAACAACTAACAAGGGAGTTGATTGGGTGTCTATGAGCAGTAATTATTTCTGCGACTGTGTTAAAATATCTCTTCAACCAAACGGTCTAATTTTTTAAGTGATATTCTCAACAACTGACAATAAATTAATAGCCAATTAACAGATTTATGTCACACTAATTAAACAAAGATACCAAATTTCTATTGAAAATCACACTATTTAACCCACTTATGCCGAATGGGACTTCCCACTCCAGTCAATTGGACCAGTCCATTGTCGTTTTAAGGGGTGTTGGGTGGCATTTTTCATTTAATAGAACATTCTGTAAGCAAGCAGTGGATACGTGTTCTGCTGTGTCTGATCTGGGTCTCACATAAAGGATGAAAACAGTCTTTGCCCTCTTCCTATACTTTGTTTTCCATGTCCGCGTAGTGTAGGAAAGCCTGATGCGTGTTCTTTTTTCTTGGGTATTTTTTCTCGAGAACACTAGATTGTTTGGTATCAAATTGTAGCTGGATGAATTCTCAGTTTAATGGCATTAAATTCACTGTACTGCCGTTTTCCCCAAGTTGCTGGAACATTAGGAAAAAAGTATTCAACCACGTATGGATCTCGATATTTGTAAAGTGATCAGTCAATTTATCGGATTTACCTGTATTTCGACGCGACAATCATCGAGAAACAATTATTAGCAAATTTATTGCAGATTCATATCCAGGTAGTATACATCCGCGTTCGATTCTAACACACAATAAATGACGAAAATACATTTCAAATCTTCAGCTTCTTCCAACTTTCCGCCATTGCCCTGAAGAACTCCGGCCAATACTTAGACTACGTCACCTTCGTTTACATGTATTTGTAACATCTTTCAAGCATAAAAACGATGTTACACCTTCTAACGCCATGAATGACGTCATTTTCCAGTAACAGATGACATCAGCTAGCATTGACTTTCCTCACACTTTCAAAGCTGTGAATTATTGTTTGATATATCACACTTTTCTTAGCATTGACTCTATAGGCGAAGTGTGTTAGAATGGTCTTTATATGATTGTTTACAGAATTTACCAATAAAACTGTCATTTGTGTTGGGATTTTTTCTTTTTCTCAGGTATTTATATTTTAGTCCAGTTTTGGCTGAATAAGATATTTTTTCTTGTTATTTTCTGAGTGGATAAATATGTGTCTTTTGGCCAAATATATATGGTTATTATTTGTATAGTTCTCACTTTAGATAAGGCCAAAAAAAAAAGGTGTGTTTACGGTTTGCCGACCGACCCTGTTTTATAGCTGCCGACCCTACCATTTTTTCTCCAAAAATAAAAAAAATCGCGACTACTTTCCGACCCTGCTCGAGCGTTCCCGGATTTTAGTACTGGTATTCAAGTTTTCGCTGATTCTATTCTATACGGTATGTAGTCAAACCTTTTACGGATACCTTCGGATTTTGTCAATCCAAGATGGCGGCTTTCTCGGCGCTTTTCGTTTCAAAAAATGTGATCACCAAGATCAGAAAAGCTTGTTTGAAGCAACAAGACATCACCAGATAGCCTGGGTTCCAGTCTAATCATTTTTTCTTCTTTTTTATTTTTCCGTTCCTTGGTCAAAATGACAGCCTGGGGAACTTCGATTTCAATCGACAGCGCCACCTGGATTTTTCCTCAAATTTTGTGGGGTAATGCAAAGAATGATAACGCTATCGGATAACTCTATTGTGCTGTAAATAGTAACAGGAATCCCAGTGAAAAGATAGATAGAAAGGCAAACATTACCACTATGTCCTATCACCAAATGCACTTTGTGAATGATGATTTAAATTGAAACAGCGTTTTCCGACTTTGGTGTATTTGGTAAGTAGTTGTTTTTTGCCTTTGGGAGACACGCATTTAATTACGGGCTCGAACGAAAATACACATTGCTTTGAGACACGGTCGAGATTAACACAATACATCCGAGAAAAACGCCATCTCAATTGAATTTTCCCTATATTTTTGACACTTCAGTTTCTGCGTCCTTTGTTTTGGATCAATCGGTCTCGAACCAAGTAAACAAATTCCATCTTTGTTCACGTTTTTTTCGCGGAGTTTCCATGATCAGCTGTTTGATAATGGCATCCTCATTATCGGATCGGTGTCTCGTTATCATCTTCATTACGTCACACTAAAGCAGCAGGCTATAATTAGATTAATCTGCTGATCGGATTATCAAAGGGAAATACCACCGATGTCCCCAGGCGTCAATATTTATCGAAATCAATAACGGACAACCGATACCTTTGATGTGGTATATTTTTATTCTCTAATTTTTTTTAGAATATTAGCATTAGAAAATATTGTCATATTGACGACTGGACCCAGGCTAATCACCAGATGACTTGAGATATTTAATGACAACTATCCATGCGATGGCGTCTTTCTTCTTTGGGTTTATTTCCCTCTTCTGCTGCTTGACGTTGTAAATAGAGGTTTAGAACTATCGGAAGAAAGAAAGTTAAACAGGTAGAGGAAAGATTTTTATTTATAGATATACTATAAATTTATAGTACATCTATAAATGCATAGAAAAATCGTTCTATAAATTTATAGATATAACAGAAAGATCGTCCCTAAATTGGTTTTAAATGAAAACCGCATTACGATTGTGCGTTCACAAATGCGTTTAGGGTTAAAGAAACACTGTTGCGCCGTTTTTTTTATGGCACAGGATGTGTAAAATGTGAAAGAGGCTGCATGCCAAAAAGCATGTAATCGCTAGTTTTCCTGTTTTACTGTGTCTTTTTTACTGAAATAGCTAATAAGAAGCAGAAATTTGTTGATATTCTGGAACAGAGCCTTTCTCATACTCTTTTGTGCGCCATCTTTAAATTCCGTAGACTGCTTTACAATTAATTAGATACTGCGGCTGACCTCAAATAAGTACGGTCTTCCAGAAAAGAGTTTTTTCTCCTGCCAACTAACTGCCAATGTAATATGGTTGCGTAAAATGACATACGCCCCTTTTGGACATGAGTGGTCCAATTAAATATGTACATCTAACTGCTTTTAAATGAGAACTATTAAAACTTTAAACGGATCCAGAATTATGCAAGCCAATTTATCTGGAGCCCACTTAAAGATTCCTGGGATCGTGTTGCACGTGGTCATATATTAATTATACCTGTTCAATGCGATAGTTGCACGGGCAAAGTAACACTATTTCAGAGCTTATTGATTGTTTAACAGCAAGCGAGACGGTTAAGTCACAGTATTGTCCATGCTCGCATGTGCAACCTCAGACTGTACTTGTGATCTTATCCTTTAATATTCTGAAAGGGCTTTTGACAAAATGATTGTGCCGACCACTTACTTTTACATTAAAATTTCTTCAGCTCAAAAACATTTTTGACCATGAAATATGTTCAAGATAGGGTAGTTTGAGCCACAGAGAGTTAATAATTGCACCAGATCCGGATGCTTTATAAGGATAATATTTTTGACCTCGTAGTTTTTACTACGGTCAGTTAGAATTTTCATTTTTGTGACGACGAATCATGTAAACCACTGGACCAGTCTAGATCCAGCCCCATCATGTGATCAAGCAAATTCAAAACGGAGGACCTAAGTGTGGAAGCTGATAAAAACTTAAAAATTAATAAAATGTCAACAAGCTTGGGCAAAATTGAGGGCCTGTAGCCTGCATTGATGGTGACAATTAATGTAGATTATGTTTTCTCAAAAAATAGGCATTTCAAATAAAATTATTATGTACATTATGAATTCTTACCTTATCGATGTTCATTCTTCCAAATATCGCGTTGCGGTTTTCGCTATGCACGATTTTAACGCAATTTTACCTGGTGATTCTATAAATATATAGAACGATTTTTCTATGCATTTATAGATGTACTATAAATTTATAGTATATCTATAAATAAAAATCTTTCCTCTACCTGTTAAATGACTACATTGACTCGCCCTTTATTATTTACAAGAGTGACAGGTATGTTCTTTTTGTTCAGTGTCGAAGGTAATGTGGGGGAAAATCTGTGCTTTGCCTTTGGACTTTGTCATAAATGAACCAGCCAATCCGTATGATTTTCAGCTTGAGAATGTTTTCTGGTTTTATAAATTCCAGTCTTTTCTCATCTCAATATTCTTTGGTCCAAGCTTGGATCATATAAAGCAAAACAAACCAAGTAATTTGCAGTCACTTTTTATTTTTTCTTTACAAACCCTGGTACATAAATAGTAAAAAAAAAATTGAGTAGAAAAAAAAAAAGTTGACTTGACCTACCTACCCTATTTCAAATTAAAAAAAAAAAAAAAGAAAAAAAAAAAAAGAAAATCGACCTACCTACCCTGTTTCAAATTTTCATCAAATAGTAAACACACATTTTTTTTTTGGCCTAACAAGCTATGATTCTTTTGCATTAAAGTAAATGTCCATGTACCATTACAAGGAGTGATTGTATTTGCAATAGATCAACTTATAACTGGCATTTGTTCATGTTTCAGGGTGGATGGGGCTGGGGTTGGGGATCTTCCCTGCTGAATGTCGCATCTTCATCTGTGTCTACCTTCACTAAAGAAGTAGGTAGGTACATATTATAATTTTATATTTCATGATTATTAAGATAATAATTAGTTGGCTATTTTTTACAAAAATCTATCATACAATGTATGACATACATGTAGCTTTATATTCAGAGTTTACCCTTGCTCAGAATGTGTTGTAGCCAACACTTCAGCCAAATGGAAAAAGTTGGAGTCAAATGAAGTTGACTTTAGCCAAGGCTTTAGCCAGAAAGTAGTATCAAGGAGTTGTTCTGCATTTAACTCTTAGCCAGCTAGTGGCAACTTTTGTCATCTGCTCATAACCTTTGCAAACAGTCTGGACCCAGATCAGGCCCGACAAAACATCGGGCTTGATCTGGATCCAAACTGTTTGACACCCTGATGGTATTGAAAAAGATCCAGCGTTCAAAAAGTAAAATATGGCACACTAATAAAGAGTGAAGGAATGATAAAAGTGATATTGGAAAATCCAAAAGCTGGTCAAAATACACTTTTTCACGGATATGTAATTTTTGAACCACCTAGAGTGTACTTTTAGCCAATGACTTATACTTGTAGACACTCTGCATTTTAGTAGCAAATGGCTGCAATGGCCAATGGCAGGGTGAGCTATGATATTAAACTACAGAGGTCTAGATAAACAAAAATTGTGAATAGTTTCTTATCCATCAGTTTAAACATTTATCTTGGACCATTCAAGGGCATTATCCCACACAAAAGAAAATGTATAATTAAGAAGTTGAACAATAGCATGCATGGTAATTAATTGACTGCTTTAGCTGTGAGTAATTGAATAATGAAAGAACTGAGTATATTGACTCAGACACCATGAACAATGTTGAAAATGCTGAAAATCACCATGTATGCCTTGCCAATCACCATATAGAGCTTGCATACCGTACACAGAAATTACGGATTGTTGTTTGGTTGTTGTTTTTTTGTTGTTTTTTGAAAATTAAAAACCACCAAAGTATAAATCTGCCAACATGTCCAAACATAAAAAAACGCAAAAATTTGCTGTCACCAAATATAAGTGTTTGAAAATGTTATCAGTGTGTTATACCCTAGCAGATGTGGGTGTGGTATATTTATGGTACCATAGCAACCCATTATTTTAAGTTTTTCTCAGACATTTTCAATGAGCTTGAAATGACACAGTGAAATTTAGCGAAGTATGTGTCATATAATTTGACTCATTTCTTGGATATTTAATTTTTAGGTGAAGGAATTCATACTATGGTGGAGACAGTGGAGTCCACATTGAGTGTTCCTGCTCCAGAGAAACTTGCTGAGGGCTGGGAAGATGATGAGGAAAATACCACTGAAGGTGGGTGGTGTGTTGATACTGTTTGATGTCAGACTTTTATAGAGATTATAGAAGTACTCATAGCCAATCATAGGTCTAGATAAAAATTGAACATATGAAACTGAATACTTAAATGACAACTCCTAAACCCCTGGTCCAATTTTGAAATAATTTCACACAAATGATCCTTGGGAGGCCCTCTATTAAAATTGTTCAAATGGTTTAAATGGTTTCAAACTAGTTTTAGCATATAGTTTGAAATGATAGAGAGTATTCATAGGTCTAGATTGACACCAAATCCTGATTATAGGTGTGCTCGGTGCATGGGAAATGCCCGCCCTATTGACGGCAGGCCACAGAATGAAGTCCAGGTCAGACCCGATAAGCTGGCGGCGGTGGTAGCTTCCTTCTGCTACCTGGGTGACATGCTTTCTGCTGGTGGAGCCTGCAGGGATTTTTTTTTGGTGTCCTCAGGGGCCGAAATTCGGCCCCTTTCCCAATTGGATTTAGGTGACTTTTTTCCCAATTTGAAAAAAAAAATATCCCAATCTCAAAAAAAAAAAAAATTTTTTTTTTTTTTAGAATTTTCACACACACACACACACACACACACCTACACACACAAGCTACATAATGACAATCTACTAGAATCACATCCTATTTTCCTTCAATTTAATGGAAATAGTATGTGTAATAGCTAATTTGTTTTTAAACTGACCGAAAAATGCTGTTCTTGTTTGTTAAGAAAATTTCCCAATTTAGTGGTTTACCGCGCTAATTTTCCCAATCTGAAAGGTCCTAGGGCCCCTTCCAAAAATTGCAAAAAAATCCCTGGGAGGCTGTGAAATATCGGTCACTACTCGTGTGAAAACAACCTGGAAGAAGTTCAGGGAGCTACTACCAATTCTCACATCCCGCCACCTCTCTTACAAGACACGTGGCCATGTATACAGCTCTTGCCTGTGGAGCGCCATGCTCCATGCCAGTGAAACTTGGCCACTGACCAAGACGAACCTGCAGCGCAATGATAGGGCCATGATCAGACAGATCTGCAGTATCAAGCCAGAGGACATGGCCAGGGTAAGGTCAAGCGAATTACTGGCAACGCTTGAGCTTAAGGACCTCGACCTCATTTTGAGAGAGATAAGGCTTGGATGGTTTGGGCATGTGGAGCGTTCTAGTGGTGCAATCAGAACAGCATGTGATATACAGATTGATGGAAGGCGTGGGGCAGGGAGGCCCAAGCTAACATGGAAGAAACTGACGGAGAGAGACTGCCGTGAGTGGAAGCTCACGACAATGGACCCTCAAGAAAGGAGCACCTGGAGGTCATGTGTGAGATCTGCTATGTGTGCAGCTAGCCAGTTACCTGGAAAGGGGCCCACTGATGTGGATGATGCCCCAGCACCTGCACGTTAATCAAAAGTCCGATTATGATATATGAGGATATGAGATAAACAACAATTTTGATCATAAAAACATTCATATAACTAGTTGAGGAAAAGAGATAAAATGCGAAGCTTGCCAAGCATTTTATCTCTTTTTTTGCAACAGGTTTGATAAATTCAGTAATACACGAGCATGAATGTTAGATTCTATTTATCACAAGACATTAAAATACTTAAAAACCTCATTTTTGACGTGGAAATGTAAAGATTTTCCCCTCCTTTATGCAATGTTATAATGGACGTCATTACGTAACGTTACTAAATTTGGAAACCACTGGTGGTTTATTGTTTTTATTGCGTCACATTATATCACTTCCGGGCGCGACATCATGTGATACATGTAGTTTTAGATTATAGAGAGTATTCATAGGTTAGATAAACAAACAATTTGAGCATAAAAATGTCCATGAGTTTTAGCATATGTGGTGGGTGCTCAAAAGAACCTTTTCACTGAGTCAATTCTCTTGAGTACCCACAGCATTTTCTTTGGTTGAAACATAAGAAAATTGATTTTTGAACACACAGTTTTATCTAGAGGCATTGTACATGTATTCTTACACATTATACCAGTCCGATTGAACCTTATTTATTAATTACATAAGCAGATTGGCAACAACACATGTTACTAATTTATTAATCCACAGGTTCTTAAACCAAAATTGCTGCAGAGAGATGTGTAGAGGGAAAAAAAATTTCTTCATTCACATGAACACAACTGTGAATGTATCAGGTTATCTTTTACGTCTTTCCATGCTAGCGGCGACTTTTGTCATTTGCTGATGACCTTTGCAAACAGTTTGGACCCAGATCAGGACTGACAAAATGTCAGTCCTGATCTGGATCCAAACCTTTATGACACTCTGATAGTGTTAAAGACTACAACTGTGAATGAATCAGATTTATAATTGCTTTCTTTTCAGCATCTCAAAATAAGCTACATCAGGACTTAAGTTAAGAGTGCGTAACAGAAAAATAATTTTCTTATTTCTCAACCAAAATATATGTTGTGATTACTCAAAAGAATCGTCTCAATGAGACGGTTCTTTTGAGCACTCAAAACATATGCTAAAAATCATGGGTAAGAAAATATTTACAATTTTACGCTGAAATTTTTTGTTTATCTAAACCTGTGCTACATGTTGCAATAAGGTAGATAAAAGAAAAATGTTGATAATAACATATTTTATGACTACCCATCCAACATGCCCATTCACACAAAAACAAGCCTATTTCATGCAAGGAAACTGTTTTTAAAGCAGAGTTTTGTTATATTCCGCGTACATGGTAAATTGTTGCAATTTTATTTTGACTAGCGTGCAAAAGATTAATACACACATGTCAAGTCGGCAAATCTCCAATCAGTTTGTATACACGGATGGCTTCTTATCCATTTAAAATAACACATTCTGAATTTAGAAAGACTGAAATGAACGGGATGGGCGGGACTTACTGGTCCAGTGCATTGTCTGTGCGTGTCATGTTCTCGTCTAGCGAGACATTGATTGATCTATTTTTCCTTGGGAGCGCAGTGGCTCAGTGGTAGAGTGCTTGACTAGAGACCTAGGGGTCGCTGGTTCAAGCCTCATCAGCTTCACTGTGTTGTGGTCCTTGAGCAAGACACATTTATCCTAGCTTAGTACTGGTTCAACCCAGGAAGACCCATCCCTGTTTAACTGAAAGATTGTTGATGGAATGTAAAGAGTCAAATCAAACAAACAAAACCTAATTTCCATATTCCATAATTCCATAAATTAGGAAAATTAGCAAGTCGGTTATTGCGCAATACACTAATCAAAGGGTGTCTTATGCTTGAAAGACGTACATATTTGCGCACCTTAAAAATGTCTTGCGTACCTGTTATGCTGTGGTATATTTTTTGTAATTGGCGACACTGAGGCCCTGCATAATTATTTCTGAAAATTGGCAGTGCAAATTTCGCAACTCGGCAGTTTTGGCTGCGACATTCACAAAATTTCAGCAATATTCTCGTAGGATCACTATTTATTGTTGTAGTATTTTAACAAGTGTAGACTCAGACCAGCCTGTGCAGCCTCCATTTAAGCTTAGAAACTCCAAATGATGTTCAGTCAGTAGAATATTCAAGCAGCTAGCAAAGGCTCTGATCAGTCTGCGCGTATGAGCAGGCTGATCTGAGGCTTTGCTGGTCGCACATACCACATTGTTGGAAATCTCAAGTCGCGGCTCATATGTTTACCTACAACATATTTATTGGTTGAGAAATAAAAATAGTTTTGAATTAAAAACTCATATCTGAAGGCTCATTGAAAGTATATGTATTTCACAGTGGTTCAAAACACTGAAATGGTTCATAAGAGTTTCATTTATGTTTCAGCACCTGTGATTGAAGAACCTAAACATCTACCTGAGCCATCCCAGACAGAGGCTGAACCATCTCAGAATGAGGCTGCTGGATCAGATCCAAGTACTGAAGAGAAAAAGAGCCAATCAGAAGAAGGAGGTGGCTGGTTCTCATCCTGGGGTGTATCTAACATATCAAATATTGTACAGAAGTCAGTAAGTCATAATTTAATACAAACTCCCCAGTATCTGTAGGCATACTAAGTGGTGGATCCAGAGGAGGTTCAGGGGGTTCCAGTGAACCCCCTCTATGCCCCCCGTATTTAAATATCCTGTGAAAATGAAATAATTTGGTCTCAGTGAGACCATTTTTTTTTTTCATGGGATATTTATGAAAAACGAGATAAAATCAGCAAAGCAAACCCCCACACCTTTATACATATGAACCCCCTTTCCAGAAATCCTGAATCAGCCCCTAATACAGCTGCAAGATTATGAACAGCTTTGTAATAATACATGAAGAGAGAAAAGACAATGTTTCTTCTTGACTATAGTAATTATTTTTCATCTAAAGACAAACAATATGAACAATCTGTCTAAAGACAAGAATCGCATGAAAATAGAATATTAAGTAGGCGCCTACTCATCAGTTGATTATGGAAGAGTCTAGTTGTCTCAATTGACTAATGTTATAAATGCAAGAGATGAAAGTGTGATACGGCAGTCAAAAATCCAGTAATGGCTAGATTAATTGATCCGTATTGTTTGCGACTGTGAGGAGTCAAAAATACTTGCTCAGCTACACAATGATCTTTAAAACCAAATGCTGATACAGTTTGCAAAAAAACAATACCTAAAATGCTGAATTTTGCTGTTTGTGTATACATCAAAAACAGAGTTTCTCACAAGACTCAAATTATCCAGTAAAAAATTGAATGTTTTGATTGCAGGGAAAGACATTTGTCACCGGGGGCCTAGATGTGCTGGAAACCATTGGTAAGAAAACCTTTGATGTCATAAAAGACCATGACCCAGGCCTGAAGAAGACAAAGGGGCTGTTCTTTGAAAGGGGAGATAAGCCAAATCTATCACAGATGTTGAAGGATGCAAAGGAACAGCGAGAAGTTCAGGAAAAACAAGAGCATGAAAATGAGGAGGCGAGGAAGGCGCATTTTGGTTCCCTGTTTGATGACTTTCAAGGTATAATGCTTGTATATTCTATCATGCAGAAACATATAAGCGTAAGAACAGAAAGGGCCCTTTGAGCATATGCAAATGAGCCATGACATGTGATTTACAACAATGTGGCATTTTGACATGTGTAGACTCAGGGTAGTCTGTGCAGCTTCCTGTTAAGCTTAGAAACTCCAAATCATGTTCTGTCAGTAGCTTAACTGTCACAGAATATTCATGCAACTAGCAAAGGCTCTGATCAGTCTGCGCGTATGCACAGGCTGGTCTGAGCCTTTGCTGGTTGCACATACCACATTGTTGGAAATCCCATGTCGCGGCTCAAATAAGTATCAATTTAACTTGACACATATGATAATTTTACTTTTAATTCAATATTTCTGCCAAAGGCCTTTATCAGGAAAAAACATGTACTTCAATATCAACCGCATAGTCTCTGTTCCACCATTTTGTACTTGTTTTGTACTTGTTTTGTACTTGTGTTTAACATTGTTCCCTATGGAATATAAATGAATATAACTTTGGATATGTAAATATTTACAGATAGGTGTAGGCAAACTGTAAACCCAGATCAAACTGCTCCTGAAGGAGCAGTCTGATCAAAGTTTACACTATTTGCCATTTCATCACTACTGTCAGGTTACAAAATGGACTTGTTCAAATTTTGTGATAGATCTATATGATGAGCAGTAAAGATGCCTGAATATGTAATTTTATACATCATTATGTGTAGGCAGATTCACTTGACAATGTGTAGCCTATGTCAGCAGAGAATGAAAGATCTGACCAGTCTTGTGTAGCAGTGAATGTTAATGGGGATCTACATTGTCTGAACATACAAGACACTTTCTTACATTATTGCTCAAATGTGTCCATGCTTGCAAGTTAAGAGTGTCAGCTTATGCTGGGATGGAGCTAAGAAATTTATCACATTTTTACACTCCAATGTTTTGCTTATCTGCAGCTATGGATATATATATCATGTACAAAACAATTTCTTTTAACTCAAACTACTGAAAACTCAAGATTAAGCTTACTTCCTTAGTACTTTGAGTTAACTAGAGTCAATTTTTTTTATAGAAATAAGGCTTATAAATATAAAATCCTATGCTTTCAGGTCTGGCTCATCTAGAAGCTTTAGAAATGTTGTCTAACACAAGTGAAAAGAAAGTGAGCAGCCTCCTCAATGCTCTTCCTCCAGAGGTTATAAGCAAGGTGAAACCTCAGCTACTTGAAATCAAGGAGAACTTTGAGATTAATGAGGAGGAGGAGGAGGAAGTGGAGGAACAAGAATTTGTTAAACTGGTTACAGATCTGTTCCAGAGTCTAAGCCTTGGTAATACACCAGCGAAATTGACATCGGTAAGAAAACTGACCAATCATTGGCGTAGCTACCATAATGCAGTGACGTACTTGCGTAATAAAAATAGTGACATTCAAAGGAGGTCACCGAATGTGGTAAAAGTGACTTTCCATGTCATAAGGAACTGCTCTTAAAGGAAAGAATTTGCTCCCAGATTCCTTTAAGAGAAGTTCCCATTACAAAAAGGATTGCAATTGAAGAATTCACTGCTTGATCCAGTAGTCTCCCTTTGATGTGCGTAATTTTTTCAGCGTTCTGGCTAGGCCGAAGCCAATACTGGCTTGACAGAAACCCCTTAGTAAACTAAATGAATTTGAGGAGTGCAGTGGCTTAGTGGTAGAGTGTTAGACTTGAGATCAAGGGGTGGCTAGTTTGAGACTCATCCAAGGCACTATGTTGTGGATACTTGAACAAGACATTATCCACACTGCTTTATAGTACTTGTTCAATCCAGGTAGAGAAGATATCCTGAAATGACTGAAAAATTGTTGACTGTGATGTAAAGCATCAACATAAACAATACTTAATAATGTAAGTCAGGGTATTACTGGACAAAAACAGTTTTTCACTTTTCTAACATAACATTTACTGCCTCACACTGTAAAATTATACCTCCTGATAATTTAGAGAAAGCCACAAATTGTCAGTACAGCTTGAGTTGTGTTTCCTTGTAATCTGTGACTAGTGACATGGTTTTTCCCATGACCAAAATCGAGTAATTATCTGACATGTACGGTAGTTATTGGACAAAAAAATTGTTTTAAAAAAGACAGCAATTAAGCAACTAAAACGGTTCAGAACATTGTGTATTTTTTTCATTTAATGCATGCATTTAGACATGGAATTTATCAGAAATAAGAGTAATTTAGTCGGAATACACGGAATTCCATTTTAAACAGGTGTGACAAATATGTATCTTCATGCATGAAGTTTTCATTGATAGAGACACACACACAGATATATGGCAATCCTACGCAGTCTGATAACTGCCTTAATTGGGTTCCTTAGGTTCACTCAGTATTCAAATACATTAAATCCAGCAATCTACAAATAGATGACATTGGTTGATGCATACAGGGCTGCTTAACATGTGAAAACACTGCTATGAAAACTAATATCTCAAAGAAATTCAGAAAGAAGTTGAAAACAGTAACTTAAGGCTACTTTTTCGAGAATGTGCTAGCTGTACCAAAATTTTTAGGGCTGACAAAATTGCACTGGTTTCATATTTTGTGCGCTTCACGCAGCTATACATCTTCAGACCCAGCCGGGTAGCATAGTCGGTAACGTGTCTGACTGCAGATACTTGTCTGAGTGCAGATTCAGGGGTAGTAAGTTGGATCCTATCCCAGTCCCATACTTTCGTGAAGATTGACCATGAAATAATTTTTATGGCCATTCTCCTCCCTTCAGCTGATTCAAGAATGGTTGTCAGTTACAAGCGAAAGTGTGTGCACAAAGCACTGGTTAACCGCTTAGTCAAACTTGCTCAGGAAAAGAGTGTGGTTAGGTAAACTGACTGTCCCAACATGACCATAGCTGTTGAATGGGACGTAAAGCATTAATGCCTCTTCAGAGGAGATTGAAATTTATTTTCAGAAAATAATTGAAAATGTTCAAATAAAAATCTGTATCTTCAGGTTGAAGAAAGTATACAGAACAGTCTTGTAGAGCTGAAACAACAGTTAGAGACAGACAATAAACCAGAGCCTAAGGTTAGTTACTGGTTATGAACTTATGTGTCCCCAATAACTCGGTCAGGTTTAATATTCCATGATAATTATACCCCCCGCAAACTTTGTTTTTATACCCCCTGTGGTGGGTATACTGTTTTCATGTTGTCCGTCCGTCTGTCTGTCCGTCCATGTGTGCATCAGTGCGTCTGTGCGTCCGTCCGTAAAGTTTTGTTTCCTTAATATCTTGAAGAGTCATTGCTGGATTTTCATCAAACCTTGCAAACATTTTCATATATGCAAGACAAATACTTTAGACAAAAAAGTAAGGGCTAGGGGCCAATTTTATTAGAGTTGTTTCCCTTTGTAGTTCTAAACGGCTTTTAATATAGGGTTTTATGCTTATGCTATTATAGGCCATACACGGGCCGATCCAACTCCTACCACAGCTTTTGATGGAACAATTTGATACTATTCCTATACAATGTAGACACATTGAACATATGCATGAAGGAGTTTGGTTCAGAAAAAATGATTTTTGACAAAATGACAGCTATGAGAACTTAGACAATTACTATTCCTATACAATGTAGACACATTGAACATATGCATGAAGGAGTTTGGTTAAAAAAAAATATTTTTTGACAAAATGACAGCTATGAGAACTTAGACAATTTTTCCCTAATAAGGCTTTTGCATATGCATAGATGGTGCCTTCATGGGCCGATCAACTCCTAACTATTCCTATACAATGTAGACACATTGAACATATGCATGAAGGAGTTTGGTCCAGAAAAAATAATTTTTGACAAAATGACAGCTATGAGAACTTAGACAATTTTTCCCTAAGAAGGCTTTTGCATATGCATAGATGATGCCTTCATGGGCCGATCAACTCCTACTACAGCTTTTGATGGAACAATTTGATACTTTGCCTATACAATGTAGACACATTGAATATATGCATAAAGGAGTTTGGTCTAGAAAAAAATATTTTTGACAAAATGACAGCTGTGAGAACTTAGACAATTTTTCCCTAATAAGGCTTTTGCATATGCATAGATGGTGCCTTCATGGGCCGATCAACTCCTACTACAGCTTTTGATGGAGCAATTTGATACTTTGCCAATACAATGTAGACAAATTGATCATATGCATGAAGGAGTTTATAATTTTTTGTTTGCACAGAATCTACTGAAATCTTCTTTTCAAAAGTAAGGTCTGCTGAACTATAACTTGCCAAGTTTTTTCACCGACTCTTACTGTGCGGGGGGTATCTAATAAGCATTGCTTATTGACTGTTTTCATTTGGAAAAGTACAATGATGTGGAGCATAGTGGCTCTTTTGGTAAAGCTCTTGACTGGGGATCGAAGACTTGCTTATGGGAGTCAATGTCCTTGAGCAAGACTCTTTATCTGCTGCATAGTACTGGTTCAACCCAGGATAACAGGATATCATCCTGACATGACTGGAAAATTGAGGGCTAGGAAGATATGGATTAAATTTTTCATTGTTGGAGTGTTAAGTTGACATAACATAGTGACTGAATAAAGCAATTAATCACTGGTTATCATAAAAAAAAACGCACAGTAAAACTATGTTGAAACCAAAAGGTGCATCTTACAAAAATGCAATTGTGGTGTCAGAAATGTTATAGTATTCTTGTCGATTCTAGATGCCTTTAATTGAAATAATGAACAGTGTATGCCCTGACCAGGGCCTCTCTCATTAAACCTCCGCCGCAAAGTGGTTGGGGGTTTATAGGAAGTCAGTCTGCCTGTATTGTTTTCTTGTCGGCAGCATATCTCTTGAAGCCTTTGAAAGATTTTAATTAAACTTCACTCAAATGTTCCTCTCAGTGGTACAGTATGCAGAACCCATGACTCAGCTACACAGACTCAAGGTCAAGATCACACTTCAAGGTCATGGGATTTATCATTAAATTTCGTGTCCGCTCCATGTCTCCTGAACCTTTTGAAAATGTTTCATTTAACTTCACTCGCATGTTCCCTCTGGGTGAGACTATGTGCTGAACCCATGACTCAGTAAGGTAGACTCAAGGTCAAGGTCTCACTTCAAAGTAATGTGATTTACCCTTCACTTTAGTGTCCACTCCATATCCTGAACCTTTTGAAAGATTTTCCTTAAACTTCACTCAAATGTTCCTCTTAGTACCGGGCCGCGTAGCGCAGTCGGTAACGTGTCTGGCTACAGATGCGAGTCTGACTGCAAATCCAGGGGTCGCCAGTTCGATCCCGGCCCAGTCCCATACTTTCGTGGCGATTGATCATGAAATAATTTCTACGGTCATTCTCCTCCCTTCCGCTGAATCATTCAAGAAGGGTTGTTGTCAGTTACAAGAGAAAGTATGTGCACGAAGTACTGGTTAACCGCTTGTTCAAGCTTGCCCAGGAAAAAGTGTGGTTAGGTGAACTGACCGTCCCACAATGACCTTAGCTGTTGACTTGGGACGTAAAGCAACTAAACAAACAAACAATGTTCCTCTTAGTGAGACGTAGCCAATGATTCCACCACTCTTACTCAGTCATTTTGCAGCAAGGGATTTAGCTGTCCTTCAGACTGCTTTCTTGTGTTAAGTTTAATTTTATCAGGCCTCCAGATAAGAGGACATATATTAAAACTTATTTTCTTATTTCTCAACGACAACATATGATATGGATATTCAAAAGAACCAGAACAATTGTTTAAACTAATGGATAAGAAATATCACAATTTTATTCTAAAAAGAACTGCTTAAGTGGAACTATGTCTTATTCATATTGTAGGAAATTCACAGGACTGCCATTAAGTCATTAGCAGAGCTGACTGCCAAGAGTATAGAACAGTTTCACAAGACTGGGGAGCTCATGTTGATCAAGACATCAGAACAGACAGATCTGGTTCAAAGCAGCAAACACTTAGCAAGGTAAGATAATAGCAGAACTTATAGCAGTGATTGAGAGGTCAGAGGCCATGAATCTATACTAGGAGATAAATGAATTCAAAATTTTCATTTGGGGAGGTATATCATCGGAGATACGGTCAGAACTTTAGTTTTACGGCGATGCGGGAGTGGCGCCGTATATCCAACGATATACCTCCCCAAATGCAAATTTTGAATATGGTTATCCCCATTCTAATGCACTTCTGCAGTTTCCTCTCAATTTGCAGTGTTGCAAGCTACATAAAGCTGCACGTCATCTAACAAAATGTGATGTCCTACTATTTCAAACAGTATATTGCAGGATATACTGTCGCAAATTTTGCCATTATCCAATCAAACCTCGCGTTACAAAAGTAAGTGCATTAGAATAGGAGATAGTCATACTTAAGTCGCTATTTAACTCTGTATGCTGGCTGGGTAATTTTCATGCTTTTATTGTCATGTGCGGATTTTTTCAATATCAATTTATTCAAAATATTATTTCATGAACACTGTTGGTTCTGATCTGGGTCCAAACTGTTTGTAAAGTTTATCAGCAAACGACGATAAAAATCAATGCTAGCAAGGAAAGTTAAATGTGCATTTGCAGCTAGTCAGTTATTAGATGTCAGAGCCTCATTTTATGTTGGCAAGCAGCCTTGAGGTTCTCACATTTTGTTATTCAAAAGATGCAAGAAAATGAGCCTTTCTAACCTAAAACAATTTCTACTTTTAAGAGCATTTTCGTCATAGTCTACACTGTTCGGTTAGGATGGTCAGTGTATATGTTTAAAAATTAATTTTGGCTTTACATGGCAGAATTCAAATTTAACCCTTATTCCAATATTTTTTGTCTAAAAAATGTTGTCTGCCTTTACATCTGCTGCATATTCAAGTGCACTTCAGACTAGATGTTTTCATGAAAGCAAACAATATGAACCCTGATCAGACTGCTCCGTTGGGAGCAGTCTGATCATGGCCTATATTGTTTGCAATATTGGCTACCTAAGAACAAAAGCAGATGAGAGTAGCAGGCGACAAGTCGTGACTGGTGGGCTAATAAATATTTCCTTGTTTTTTTTATTTCAGTTTAACAAGGGTTGTGTGTGCTGAGGTTGGAATTGTGTCCACAAAATTTACAGAATGTCTTAACAAATACTTGGTATGTATTATATTTGCCCCCACCAAGCCACCATTCTTATCTGTAGCCACCATTGCACTGAAGACATCATGAGAGTGAAGTTATTTTTCTAAAACTGAATTAATTGTAAAAGTTAACTCTTTTCATGCTGGCTAATTCTTCATGCTTTTGTTTTCGTTTTCAAAAAAAAGTATCTGAGCATCAAACGGTTAAACCCAAACTGTTACAAAGTTTATCATCAGTAGAGAACAAAAGTCGTAGCTAGCGAGGAAAGATTTAAGATGCAATGTTATATACCTAATAAGTGTTAACTATAGAAACTTGACGTGTTTCAATTGCTGACAGTTGTACATTTCATCTAAATTTAACGTGTCCCAATGCGGCTGATCGCTGACCAATCAATGGTCGCGGGCTTCATTCCCATTAATACACGGCAGCAGAGGGCTTCATTGCCATTTAAGCCCGGTCAAGGACATCGTCTGCAAGTTAAGATTGGGTAGCTTTCAATTACGGAAGATTTAAGAAGGTATATAACAATGATTGTTTGGGCTGCAACACATAATCACACTCGGGCTTGGCAAACGTTAATACCCGGAAAATAACGTTTTATCCTCTTAATGAAAACTGCAACACATTCTATGGATGGTTTCCAAAGGCTTTTTACCTTCTTTTCTAGTATGAATTACTCATCAACGCAGGAAATCAAAATATTGATCTGAGTCTTCGTCTTCATCCTGTATGTAAGTACTGGTATAAAAGCTCTGAAGAGACTGCGCAGATTTCAAAATTCTCACAAGTTGGCTCATATACCATTTAACTCTGCCCCCCGGGTAATATTTCATGCTTTTTTGTTGTCTGCTGTTTTGTTTTTTTTTCAAAATCGACTTTTTCGAAAAATTCTTTCAGGAATACCATAAGAGTGTTAAACAGTTTGGATCCAGATCAGGCCCAACGTTTTGTCGGGCCTGATCTGGGTCCAAACTATTTGCAAAGGTTATCAGTAAACAACACTAGTAGGCAAAAAGTACCTGTAATACTGTTTAAGTTCTGTCTCTTTTTTTTCAGACTGAGGAAAATTCATCAGTTGTGAATCCTTTGGTCACAAATGTGTATCTTGAGGTAAAGTATGCTTATGATGTATGGGTCTCAATGCGAGAAAACCTGTCTATGGGATTTTTGATCGGGTAAAGCACAAACCAGCCTGTTGGGAGCGCAGTGGCTCAGTTGTTGAGTGCTTGACGCGAGACCGAGGGTTCGGGCCTCACTGGCGTCACTGCGTTGTGTCCTTGCGCAAGACACATTAATCCTAGCTTAGTACTGGTTCAACCCAGGAAGACCCATCCCTATACAACTGATATACTGTTGATGGGACGTAAAGAATCAAATCAAACCAGCCTGCTCAATGACACTGACTTGCCAGAATATTGAAAATTTGCATGTAGCAAGTTTAATTAATATATTTTCCAGCAAGCTAATGACAAAGGTGCTGATAAGATTGTGTGGATAGGCAGGCTGGTCTATGCCTTTGTTGGCATGCAACAAAATCAGGTGTAACCGTTTTCTCACATCGAGGCTGATATTTAATGCCACTACATCATACATGCAGTGTAGTTATTATCTCTTTATTAATCAAGTCCATAGGACAAGAATTTTCACTTTGAGACATCAGTAGTTTGAGTAAGAAATAATTGAGCTGGAACATGTGATTTCCAACAATGTGGTATGTGCGACTAGCAAGGGCTCAGACCAGCCTGCACATAGGAGCAGTCTGATCAGAGCCTTTGCAAGTCCCTTGAATATTCTATGACTGTTAAAAGCTACTGAATAAACAGCATTAGGAGTTTCTAAGCTTAAAAGGAGGCTGAAAAGGCTCATCTGATGTCAAAATGCCACATTGTTGGAAATCTCATGTCACAGCTCATAATGTAAATTATATGTACACGGGGGAAATTTAAAATTGTGAAAATCCTGCATACAATGTCATTTTAAATGGTCATTTGTCTTTTAAAATAAATGAGAGACGCTGATATAATCTGTCTAATCAGGTATTTTGATTAAATTTTAAAAAATCAGTATTTTGAGGCTGACTTTCTATGGAAATCTTCTCAAAATCACGAATTCGGGGATAATCCTGAATGTTTTCTTCACAAATGTATATAACCAATTAGATTATTTTTATTTTTTCCTACCAAACCATATATTGTTGGTATTTGAAAGAACTGTCTCAGAATCCACTAAATATATTTTAAAGGACTAAGTTCGTCATACAGGCAAACAGTGTGGACCCTGATCAGACCGTTCATAGAGGAGCAGACTGATCTAGCTCCACACTGTTTGCTAAAGAGACATTAAAAAAAACAGCAGAGACTCGCAGCAGTTGACATTTAGTCATGATAAGCAGCGGAAGAGTTAAGTGCTGGGGTCCGTCAAAACCTCAAACACATCCTCTGACATGCTTCCAAGGTATCCTAAATTTAATGTGACATAAGCAGATATCTTTGATAATATTATAAGAATCTATCATGAGTGTGAGGGTAGGATAGAAAAATCCATCCGGGGGATCACCGTTTGGCATCACAAGGCTTGCCGAGTGATGACAAGCGGTGATCCCGAGGGACGGAATTTTCTATCCTACCCTCACACTCATGATGGAATCTTTTTCTTGCTCACTACTGTTTTTTTTAAATTTTAAAATAGCTTCCAGAAGTCCCTGAATACGCTAAGATACAATTTCACATTATGATGTCACTTTAACAGAACAATGAAGTCACTTGACGACCATATGCGTGAGTTCCAATACAACCAATGTTTGTAGCCCTAACATGACAGCCTGGTTAAGATAACATGGGTAAGATAAGATTTTCTATCCCAGGGTAAAATCTCAGTTATCCTTATCTGGTGTGCAAGAAGAAAGTATACGCTCACAAACACTTGCCTTCTGTTTCAGGCCACTAATAGCAGCTCATACATACAGGATGGTTTCCAGCTGCTATTGCCAGTGTTACAGCAAACAGCATTAGAGAAGACACAGGAACCAGATAGCTGATCCCTTGACAACCATTGTTCAACAGACCATATCCCTTGATAATAGGGGCATCCAGATTGTCATTTGATCCAGCTCTAGAGATTTTGGTACTTACTGCATATGTGAGTAGGAGTCTCTGGTGAGTCTGCTCAAATGCGCTGGCTCACCAGAGCCTTCACTGCTAGTGAACACAAATTGGGGTCATAGATGAAGGCCAAAATTAAGACATCTAGTTGCACTAGATAGCTGGGCATGCATGTGTAAAGAATGACTTAATGCATGTGTGATAAGACCTAAAATCTCATAACCTGTGCAGGAGACAAAAATATTGTAATATTGCACTTGTCCGGCAGGACGAGTGACTTACGATTTTCACTCGTCCTGCAAACACATGCACTTGTCCTTTAAAAACCTATGCAAAAAAGAACAAAAGGGAGTAATATGATTTCCTTAAGTAATTCTTCACAAAGCACTGGTCCTGTAGGTCGAGTGCTTACGGAAGAATTACTGGTCCTTTCTAGATTTCACTCGTAATTAGGAGTGGAAGAGTGGAGTTTTTTCCCCTTCTGGGGGTTATAAAACTTTTTCATGCTCAACTGAGCATGAAATTTAAATTGCTAATAAACTAAAATGCTGAAAAATGAATTTTTCTTTCCTTCAAACTCTCAAATGTTTTATTTATCATGCTAATAAATTTTAAAATGCCAACAATTGTTGTTATTTTAACAATCATGAGCATGATTTATTCTTTTCCCAGTTGAGTGGAGCATGAAAAAAGTTTTATTTCTCCAAGAAATCAAATGTTGCAGGTGTTGATTGGAAGCATCTTATTCAGACACTGTTAACGGACAGGGCTTCAAATGGTTTTATTTAAGAAATAAATTTGATTTTTGGAATGTTCATTGAGTCATGAATACAATTTTTTACTTCGGGTCTCTTGCAAAAAAAGGGCTTCCCGTTTGCCAGAGGCCTGAAGTATTCATGATTCCTAGAGCTGACCAAAAATGAATGAATTGCTTATATTTACATTGTATTATAAATATCTAAAATATAGAAACTATTTATAATTTAGGGGAAAAAACAGTTTTGTATTTGATATGTAATATTGAATGGTTTTGTTGGAGTGTAAAATGGAAAAGTGGATAACACGGACAGCCAATGGAGCATTCAAGAAGCTTGTTTTGCAAGTGCAACTCAGGTGTGGCTTGCTGTCAATCACAACACCAGTGCCACTTCTGGCAAATGAATTCAAGGTGTATTGCACAGGCAAGTGAGCTTGGCAGCTGTCAAAAGTATGTCTTTCATGAGGCTAGGAACGGTTGCAAAAATCTACAGATTTATTAAAGGATTGTTTTGAAAATGTAAATATTTAGAGATAAAGACATCTACTGCAGTATTTGATTGAGAAAAAATGTGGGTATTTAAATGAACTGTTTCATTGAACACACAAGGAAAATTTTTGGAAGCAGGAGTCATACAGGAAAGTGTAAAATTCAAAGACTTTCTTTAATAAGACAGTTTTCAAGGACTAGTCAACTCAACTGAGCATGAAATTTAAATTGCTCATAAACTAGAATGCTGAAAAATGAACTTTTCTTGCTTTCAATCTCTCAGATGTTGTATTTATCATGCTAATAAATGGTAAAATGCCAACTATGACTTAAAGAGTGATTCTCCAGTAATTTTCAAGGCAAATTTAAGACTTTTCAAGAAAACCCTTCACATTTAAGTACTTTTCAAGCCTCTGCCAACCCTGTGTATATTCTGCTTTCAAGAGTGTATTAACTTAAAAGTTATTGTAAAAAGCTTTTATCTGTTATTTTAGAGTTTAGCATGACTGTACATATACATAATTTCTGTGATAAAATTGGCATGAGATGAAGATGAGTATTTTTTTTTTATATTAAATTTTCATGATAATGTGCTTAAAGATCAGAATGGACTGCTATTGAAAACATTAATTATCCCATGCAGACAGGACAATTAGCAAGACAATTATGAGTATATAAAATTTTCTTGCCAAATACCCAGGGCACGTCGGGGAAACCTTTAAATTAATAACGGTGATGGGCAAAAATAGTGCTGAATGTTTCCTGATTTTGGCAAAGGTACTGTAGATCTTATACTTCAATTGCGCAAATAGTGATCGAATAAGTTTTACATGCATTAATATTCACTTGTTTGTCAGAGTTTTTATGCTTCCCATTAGACCTGACAAATGATTTGTCAGGTCCAATGGGTAGCTTTAAAACCCTGAAATGTTGATGCATGAAGATCCATGTTTACATGTTTTCAAAACCTATCGAGCCAAGGTGTGACAGCAGATAATAAAAACCCTAATCAGGCCTCCAGATAAGAGTGTGTAATTTAAAAACTTTCAACCAATGCTGTGGGAAATCAAAACAACTATCTCAATGAGATGGTTCTTTTGAGCACCCAAAACATATCGTGGTTAAACTAATGGATAAGAAAATAATCACAATTTTATACGACCTATGCCCAACCCAACTTTAGATTAGCATGGGAGAATCTCAACATTTTCCAGGAGGGAAGTGTGTGTGTGTGTGGTGGTGGTGGTGGGGGGGGGGGGGGGCTGGTGTGGAGATCTGGACCAGCGCATGCAAATAAAATCTGATGATCAACTAGTTGTATATTGGCTAGCTATAACAAGAGGCAGAATTTCTGGTTATATGGGCCTTGACACAAGATAAGTTCCGGTTTGCGGGGTTTGTACTCTTTCGAATAATTCTTTCAGGAATGACATCAGAGTGTCAAACAGTTTCGATCCAGATCAGGCTGGACATTTTGTCGGGCCTGATCTGGGTCCAAAATGTTTGCAAAAGTTATCAGCAGACGACACTAGGAAGCCAATTCTGACGTTATCAAACTGGGCTAGGAGTCTAATATTTGGTCTGAGTCTTCATCTACATCCATACTATGGGTGGTGCTCGGACATTTCGGCCACGGACATTTCGGCCATGGACGTTTCGGCCTGGACATTTCGGCCACGGACGTTTCGGCCACAGAAAAAGCCAAAGGTGGACGTTTCGGCCATAACCATAAATTTTGGGTTTGGGATGTGTGCATGCATAAATGTGTGATGCATTTCATAATCTTTTGAAATCAAATATGATGTGAATACTTACAGTTGATTCAAAGATGCATGATAATAGGAGTATGCTATTTCTCATAGAAAGAGGTAAATTATGGTGTATATTATACAGCAGTAAATGTATAAAGTACCCATTACAGATTCAGATCAGCCAGCTCCCTATCTGATCAGGATCCACACTGTTTTCATCTCTGCTTGTAAATACATGCAGTTTAATAACTGATAAAAATTTGGTAGAAATACTATGTATGTAAGTATATAAGATTATTTAGTCAATTATTTCCTAAGACACATTTATGCATGCACACATCCAAACCCACAATTTATGATTTTGGCCGAAACGTCCACCTTTTGCATTTTCCGTGGCCGAAACTTCCGTGGCTGAAATGTCCGGGCCAAAACGTCCTAGGCCGAAATGTCCGTGGCCGAAATATCCTACATTCACTATGGATATGGTGAGACTAGGCATATGCAATTTGAGCCTTTGTGTTCAACAGTCTTAGTCTTGGAAATATGCCAGCGAAATTGATGCAATTAGTACCAAAATATTGTGTGCAAGCTCATATAATTATGGATAAATTATGATATATTGAATAATTCTTCCTGGAATAAAAATCCTATCATAAATTTTAGCTACAAGATGCCTGAATTAATGATTTTGGGGCCGATTTTCCGTATGAAATGTCCCAAAATCCTAAATTCAGGAACAATCCTAATAAATTTCCCCCCTGGAGTAAGATTAATCTTTTAAGAAACCAGGAGGCCTAGATGTCTGCTTTTTGGTCTGTACCCTTTTCTACTTCCATACTTTACATATATAGACGAACCAAGCCTATGGTAGGAAGGTCGGGGATATGGAATTTTCATATGCCTTCTGGCATAATGCAAAATGACCAATTTTCAAGCCAATAATTTTTTTAATAAAATGTCAATAAAATTAGAATCTGTTGACATCAGATGAAAGAGAAATGTTTAAACTTACAGTTTATCTATGGAAATAATTTCATATTACCGCCCGGTACCAGCTGTGTAAATTGATCGATAAAGCCTGATAAAGCTGTCAGAAAAAGTACACAACAATTCTTTAAAACTCGATAACTTAAACAATTTTGCATGGATTTTCAAAATTCAAATGGCTATTTGCTTCAAATAATGTCCACCATCTACTGGTGATCTTATTTTAATGATATAGTGAGGTTTTGAAAAATTACCGACCTCCGGACCTATAGCCACGTACGTAGGCATCGTCTGATTCTGGTGGTCACCTGTGGAGTATTACCCTTTACATATTTCAGCTGACATATATTTTTATATTTTAGTTCATTTGAGGAAAGGGTCATTAAAAATTATGAAATAAAGTGCAATAGAATAATAAAGTGAAGATCGAAATTAATTTGTGTATATTGTATTACTTTACCCTTAACCCATTTCAGGGGAGCACAGTGGCTCAGTGGTAGAGCGCTGGACTCGAGACCAAATGGCCATTGACTGGGACGTAAAGAATCAAACAAATCAAATTAACCCTTTTCATTCTGGATACCAGTAAACAGGTACTTTCGCAAACAGTGAAGACCTAGATGAAATGAAGGGGCATTTCATCTGGGTCTTAAGATGGGACAGAAATACATAATTTTATAGAAATTTTGACAGGCAACCCCTTAAAATATAAAATGGACTATTCCATACTTATTGTAGCAATATGTATGGGATAATCCATCAGAAATAAAGGGGTTAAATTGTCAATCTTCCAAACAAGATAATCCTACAGTAATTGAGGACAAATGACAGTTCATGAGATTTTTGTACCTATCACATATACATGGTCATCCATTAATTCTACCACCTGGAAAATTTCCCGCTTTTTTGAAATTCTTTCAGGAATAGTGTTAAACAGTTTGGATCCAGATCAGGCCCGACAAAATGTTGGACCTACGGTAAATCTTGTATTAGTTCGTACAGTAAAAAATAATTATTTTTCGCTGTGTACGAACTAATAAAAATTATTTTTCTGAGAAACAGGACTGTACGAACTAATAAAATGAAATTTTGAAGATCGAAAAACGGGACCAAAAGCATGCGAACATTGCCAAAGAGGGAGGAATTTCTGTTTATCCTTTTAGCCTAATTACAGGCTGTATGTCTGATCAGTATTTTCAATTAAACTAACATTCTTAATAGCATGGTGAAAGATTGAAAATAAACAGTGACCTATATAACTAATATGTCACTGAAATAAACAACCAAACATAAAAGTCTGGATTGCCGTTTCAACCGACTCACATGCAATGTGCGATATACCCGGCGATATCACCCGGTTACAGGCCAACTTTACATAGGCCTGCTTTACGGAAGAGATGTCACGTCGGACTTGTTCTATGACGATTGTCTTGATTGGAATCATACTCGGACCCACCGGGTCCGAGGAATCATAACAAAAATACAACTTCTGTTCACTACCGACGGCTAGCTCCACAACGTAACACAGCAATGTATATCGCAGCTTTCGTTTTTGGTCATGATGTAGATTCTTATTTTCTTAGAACCCTCGAAAATGCAGCATAGAACTAGACAAGACAATACATGTACGTACATGCCCTACAGGTTAGACGTACGCGTACAGTCATTGATTTGGAATGAAAACTGAAAATGAAAACGGCGACTTCTTAATATGAAATATGAACAACTGGAACGCAGAACTCTCATGAATCAGAGTAGTACATTTCTCTGCCTTCATATTGTAAAAAGACCCACAACTTACGTTATTGCGAATGCTTTCTCCATTTAAAGGCTTTGTATGAACACCTATATTTCTGCATAGGTTGGTTGGTTCGAGTCTCCATCATACGTCGTATTCCTTGTGGCGACATAACATGCTCAGCTTGTTCGCACACCCCCTTACGTGTTAGCTCGGACCCAATATAGCTCGGTGTTAGGCTGTCAGCATTTTAAGATTATGATAATGGCAATCAATGTAGAACCAGATTCCCGTACTTTGTCATCTTCGGTCGCTTGACCATGGAAAAGCCATTACATGAGAAAATCTGTCTTTCGTGATTTGAGGCTGACTGACTCTTTTACAGCCAGACACAGGGTTGGGTGCACATGCTAGTCTTTGCACTGCTATTTGAACACCATGCTTTCCCGTGTACACATTGCTTTCCATGCGCGGATCTAGGATTTTTCGTCGGGGGTGGGGGGGGGGGGTCCGGGTCAATCTGACAAAAAAGCCCTGACAACGGTTTTTTAGTCCTCAGCTTATTTTACTGAAGTCAAATGGTTAATTTCGAAGAAAACTATCATTTTTCAAGGTTCCAGAGGGGGTCCAACATTTTCCAGGGGGGGTCCAACATTTTCCAGGGGGGTCCAATTGCTGATACCCTATAGAAACCCATATAACTTGTGATATTCCAGGGGTTCCGGACCCCCTGACCCATCTGGATCCGCACTTGCTATCTCGACCAGCAGGCGATAGCTTTTTTCCGTTTAGTCGTCGTTGGGTGGTATTTTTCAGTTTTATTTAAATTTTGATAGACCATGATTCTGTAAGCAAACAGTGGCGTCAGGCGACCTGACGTGCGGATCCAGAGGGGGATTAGGGGGTCCGGACCCCCCTCCTCTGGAAAATCACAAGTTATATGGGTTTCTTTGGACACCCCCACCCCCTGGAAGAAGTTGGACCCCTCCTCCCCTCTGTAATAAAACCATTGGATCCACTCTGTAAACTGTAAAATAAGTTGATGACTAAAAAAAAACATTGTCCAGACTGTTTTCTGGCCATCGGGCCTCGACCCCCCCCCCCCCCCCCCCCCCCCCCCCCGACAAAAATTCCTGGATCCGCGCATGAACCCTGTTCGACTTGTTCATAACGCCCGGGCCACTGTTTAACTGTTTAATGTGTAATGTACATTTTCTTGCGTCAAGGCCATCATCACGTGCGACCCAAAACTTAACAACACGTGGCCGGAATTGATGTGCGCGGTCTCTTTGATCTTAAAAAGGATCATGCTGTCTTTGCCCTTGGCGTCAGCTGATATAATTAGCAGACGTTTTTTGAATTGACCAGGCCCAGCAAAAAATAAAATGTGAATCCAACTGTTTGAAACTCTGATATGGGCGGAGACAGAGGGGTCCGGGGGTCCGGACCTCCCAATGAAAATCATAAGTTGCCATTTGTTTCCTAGAAGAAAAACTGGTACGAACCTCCCTCGAGAAGCAATTTGACCCCCCCCCCCCCCCCCCCCCCCCCCCCCCCCCGTTGGAATTGTCTGGATCCGCGCACGCATGTCTGACAGGATTTTTTTTTATTTTTTGCATGTAGCAGGTTTAGCTATCATACTTTCCAGAGATAATTGGTAGAACTGCGCTGGCTGATCTGCGCCTTTGTTGTTTGCATACAAAAAAGTTTCTCGCGGAAATGGGTAAAAAAACTAAGTTGCAAATTTAAATATACACGGACGGTTAACGAGAGGCTTTTTCGGCCATTTTTTCTTATCTGAAAGCAAGCAATTGTTGCGGTGTTAACTTTAGACATGCACCTTAATCTACATTCCTTGTATGTGAGCATTTATGCCCCTGGCAAGACTGTGCGGTGTGCAGGCTCGTCTGAGCCTTCGCTGGTTGCATGTGCGAGGGGTACCATAATCTCATGAACTGGCTCGTTTCATAGATAGCCCAATTTAAAGTATGATGCAGAAGCATGCATAAATCACTTTTCATCTTGGTTTATGCGTCTGTGCGTACGTGTGATGATCCACAGGAATCATTTAATGTGTAAGAACCATAATACAATTTCATGAGGACGCCGCGCTAGGCTCATCAGTGTCGTCTTTGTTTGATAAAAAGTTCCATCGGATATACAATGTATATAGTTATTTTATTACGCTTATTGCGTGCGCGTTTTGGTGAAACTTAGAAATGAAATTGATGCACGCACATTTAAAGAACAGCTAATTAGTGGGGGTACGTAAGTGTCTAGATTCTTCATCCACTCCAAAACTTTGAGTTACCCGACGAGATTGCACAAAAACACAGGCTCCCCTGAGCCTTCGCTGATAATATTTGTGATAAACACCAGCCGATATGGTTTCGACATGCTCGGATCCAGTGATTAAAATAAAAGACGCTTGGGCATATTTATGACACAGAAAGACCTGAAAGGCTCAATGACCACAGACACGTAGGACACTGTGTGCACGCGCGCGTGGTTGTGTACATGTATTCGATTTTTATCATGACTGGACAAAATATCTCCGCGATTTGCATCAGTCCGACGTTCATTGAACCTAGCGTTTATCATTGTATAAAAGTTTGGCATGCATCAATGCTGGATGCACGCGCATAAGCGACACTGACGATCGCACTGACAGGCGAAACACTCCTGTTCCGCTGATATGTTTGTTAACTGACGTGCTCGACGAAAAACGAAAGCATCGTAGACAGACACACTGATTGACCAAATGAACGGAAGAAACGTAGTGTACGAACTATTAAAATTACAAATGGGAAAAATGACCACTGTACGAACTAATACATGACATTTTGAGCTGACTGGTCATGAATAATTTATGGTGTACGAACTATTCGAGTGTACGAACTAATACAAGATTTACCGTAATCTGGGTACAAACTGTTTGCAAAAATTATCAGCAGACGACACTAGAAACACACATGTGCAGCTATCGCCTAAATTTTAAGCTACATCCCTGCTTTGTGTGTGAGTACATAGATCCAGATAAGGAAATTTTATTAGCTTAAATTGTAAATATTTTCTTACCCATCAATTTAAACATGTGTTTTGGGTGCTCAAAAGAACCGTCTCATTGAGACGGTTCTTTAGAGTACCCACAACATATGTTTTGAGTGAGAAATAAAGAAAATACTTTTCCAATACGCACTCTTATCTGGAGGCCTGTGAGCAGCAAAAGGCTCTGGTAAGTATTAACAGAAGCACAGGCTCCCTGCTCACTTGAGTCTTCTCGATTAGTACCAAAATCCCACGAAATGGCTCAAATATTGTTGAGTCAGTCCCCAAAGCATAGCCGGATAGCGAGTCTGATTGACAATCCGAGTTCTATTTGCTACAAGAGCGAACATGAGTTAGAGCCCTATTCTGGCCACATGGGCCTGGTTTAAGAAAGTTTGGCCCCTTATTTAAACAGATGATTGCTAAACCTTTTCCTTCATGAATATGCATGCTAGGCTCCTCCCACTATATTTAATGATGATAAATAAATGTTCATGTTGGTACGTAGAACAAAGAAATTACTTGTGTAGGATAAGATATATCATCTTTCCATAAGCAAACAGAGTAGACCCTGATGAGGCAGCTCTTACAAGAGCTGCCTGATCTCGGTCTGCTCTGTTTGCAAAAGCGTTAAAAGGCGTCTATGAGGTAAATGGATAATATATGTAAGACCCGTAAGATGGCCTGTATTCTCATAAACAGAGCCAAGCCTCTGTAAAAGAAATCTTATGAGGGTGTTTCCGATTCTGTATATGGAGGCTGAAAAAAATTCGCCTAAAAACCGTAAGTTTTCCATTCAGTGCTTTTATGCTGTAAAATAGCGAAAAAAGGGAGAATGTAGTGCTCTGCTCTGGTTCCATTGATATCTGTGTCTTTTCTAATCCCCAAATCCCCTGCCTAGAATAGACACTACTGTATGCAGTCCACACTTTGCTAGTTTTCTGTTGAATGGATAAAGTTAGAAGAGACAAAAATTGCTTTTGTTTTATCATTTTTATTGTTCCTTCCATTCATACATACATAAATTTTTGATTCGACCTCAAATACTTTCAACATACACTACTAGGCATCAAAATTTCAATAGAATGACATTTTCTTCCCATCATGTACTACAGTGCACTTAATTATTTCCATGAAAGTGGTGCCTGCTTATAACCTTAATAGCTACAGTTTGAAACTCGATCAGGCCTGAAAAATGTCCTGCCTGATTTTGATCCATACTGTTTAGACTGTGATGGTATACATGAAAGATTTTTTTAAAAGTTGATTTAAAACAGTCTAGAGTTGACAAAAAAATACATGCAAAATAATTGATATTGTGGTGACTGCCCCTGACACTATGGCAAGGGTGAACATTTTCAAGATTATTCCTGAATTCAGAGTTTTGAAAGTCAGCCTCAAAATGCTGTCAGAATTAAGCAGATTATATTTTTTTATGGTTTATATTCAGTTTGAACTTGAAATTATTGACAGTTTTAAGCATAACGCAAGTTTCAAGATTTAACTTCTAACATTCAGGATTTTTTTAACTTTCACCCATGTGACTGCAAAAGCTCTTCTTGTACTTTTGTATAGGCGAGCACAAAATAAAAATAAGAAAAGTTTCCTTTAAATTATTATTTTTTTCGTCACAAACCACTGGATAGTTTCAATATACGCAGTAAAATTAGGCTTGGTGTAGAAGATGATTTCATTAAGCATTTCCCCCACAACAGATAATCATTGTCCTACTGAATAAATCAGTCCTTTACATACAAGGGCGTAAATAAAAATTAATTTCTTATTTCTCATTCAAAACAAATGTTGTGAGTACTCAAAAGAACCGTCTCAATGAGATGGTTCTTTAAAGCACCCAAAACAAATGTTATAACTAATTCACAATTTTACTCTCAGATTTTTTTTGACTCGTGAAGATCACATCTGATTTCCAGCTAACTTCATTACATGATTCCTGTTATTTATGGCTGAGTTGTGGGTTAACCCTAAATCTTATAGCCCTAAGAATGGTATTCACTTCATATCACTGTTTTAAACTATATTTCACTAGTCCTTGTGTTATCTTTTGCCACGTTTTGCACCCACTGGTGGTTTGTTCAACTGGAAAGGTTGTTCTGTTGCTGCGGACAGGTTCAGCTGAGGCTGGGCTGTACCGACTGCTGGGGTTGCAGTACCAAAGCCGAGGCTCGACTGAGTGGTTGCTAGGTTAGATGTTCCGCCGAATATTCCTGTACCTCCAGTTCCAAACCCTGTAAAGAAAGAATGTCAGAGATTTAGGGGATAACTGTATTCAAAATTTTCATTTGGGGAGGTATATCGCCGGATATATGGTCGGAAATTAAGTTAACGGCGACGCATAAGGGGAGCCGTGAAACGTGATTTCAGAACGTATATCAGACGATATACCTCCCCAAACGAAAATTTTGAATATGGTCATCCCCATTCTAATGCACAAGTAACATTTTCACTTCAAAAAGACAGTGAAACACATTTTTTTGCACCTATGCGTCCAGCGGCTGCCGCTTGCCAGCTGCATAGGCTATATTCACTTGTCAACCAATGAAAAGCAACGTTACGTAATGACGTCGGATTTGCGACAGTATATCACCGGAAATACTGTTGCAAATTTATGGCGTTATCCAATCAGACGTCTCGTTGCATTTGCAAGTGCATTAAATAACCCTTAAAGCCCAAGACAAAAATGCATCTGAAAATGTCATCTGCTGAAGTTGTCTGCTTCGAATAATTGCCTAGCATTACTGACAAATTAAGTATAGAAGCAAACAGCGTGGACCCAGAACAGACTGCTCCCATAGGAGCAGTCTGATCTGGGTCCACACTGTTTGCCATAGAGGCATCTTAAACATTTGAGCAGACGAGAAAAGCAGACGACTTTTGTTGCGATTGGCGCATTAAGGGTTAATAGGTGCACAATCATCATTGCCACACTTATTTCAGCGCTCCAATATCCTTTTATCTAAGAGTGGGTAATAGAAAATTATTTTTATTATTTCTCCACCAAAACATATGCTGTGTGTACCACAGGTAAAGATAAACAAAAAATTTGGGCGTAAAATAGTAAATATTTTCTTACCCATCATTTATATCATCTGTTTTGGGTGCTCAAAAGAACCGTCTCATTGAGACGGTTCTTTTGAGTACCCACAACATATGTTTTGGTTGAGAAATAAGAAAATTGATTTTTAACTACACACTCTTATCTGGAGGTCTGATGTACTCAAAAGAACCATCTTTTTTGAACACCAAAACACTTGTTAAAACTAATGGATGAGAAAATAATCACAATTTTATGCTCAATTTTTTGGTTTATTTAGTGTACCTATGAACTTCCATCTATTTGTATGTCAATGTCCATCCCAGCAATTGTTAATGCAATGATCATTATTCTTGAATGTTGCACCCAAATCCAACCAAATCACACTGAAAACGTTACGAAAATATAAAAAATATCCTTTTTTCTCACACTGAATTTCTCTATACAAAATTGTGTCATCTTGTATAAACTATTGAATATCATAATTTGGTCACATTATAGCCAAGCGAAACATTTTCAAAACAAAAGCATCAGTGAAATTTTTATTCTCTGTGGCAATGCTTTCATGTGTAACATCATACAAACAACAAAATGCCCATTTTAAGTATTATCAAGTTAATATCCATGTTCAAGCGGCATGTGAATCTCATGATTTGAACATGTATTTTTCTTTCTTTTGACAATGTCTTCAAACAACTAAGTGCATAGACTAGTATTTGAGCCGCGACACGTGATTTCCAACAATGTGGCATTTTGACAAGTGTAGATTCAGATGAGTCTGTGCAGCCTCCTGTTATGCTTAGAAACTCCAAATGCCGTTCAGTCAGTAGCTTGACAGTCATAGAATATTCAAGCGACTAGCAAAGGCTCTGAGGTCTGAGCCTTTGCTGGTCGCACATACCACATTGTTAGAAATCTCATGTCGTGGCTCAAGAATACAAGAATACCCCTTTAATGATGCAAAAAATAGTTACCTTTGAAGCCTGAGGCAGTGGTGGTGGCTGTACCAAAGTTACCAAAGGCTGTTGGTTGTGGTAGAGAGGTGCTAAATCCTGTTGGCTGTCCAAAATTACTGAACCCAGTCACTGGGGGCCCTGTTCCTGTGATATAACACAAAACTTGTTAACACCAAAATTACTGCATCCTCAAGCTCATAATGAGAAGGCTGGTCTATGGTGTAATCTGCTGATTTTTTCAAAATTTAACTTTTTTTTCGAAAAAATTATTTCCAAAATACCATCAGAGTGTCAAACAGTATGTAGCCAAATGAGGCCCGACCTTCTGTCAGGCTTACCTGGGTACAAACTGTTTGCAAATTTGTCAGAAGACAAAAGATGTCACTAGCTTATATATAGTTCCATATGTAGTGCATGCACTTTCATCCCTGGAGATCATAAAAAAATCTGAAAGTTGACCTTTAATTTGCAAAAGACTATGTTGTGAAAGGACTACTATTTCTGAGCAAGATATTGCACATGACCTGTCGGACAATTGCACATTTCCTTTGCTGTTGTAAAGTGCTCTTTAAGATTTTTTTTTCTATATTTAGCTATGACCACAATTTTGTTCACTCTCAGAAACACTTTAAGCAATTTTTGGTATAAAATTGTCAACATTTATATTATATAATTTTAAATTTGGACCAGCCATTCACGAGCAGATGTAGTTTAAAGATTATTTTTCAATATTGGTGGCCAAAGTGGCGCAGAACCATTCCAGTAACTTTGGTAGAGGGCAACATGGTAAATAACTGCGCAAAATTATGGGCCATCAGTTAAGGTTTTTATTAAAGAAATATTTCATGCAACACAACAGCTTGATGATAACTGATCTCAATAGCTGACCTTTGATAAAATCATGATCAGGCGAGCTAGAAATAAAAGAACACTAAATATTTAACTCTTTTTCTACTGAGTAATTTTGCATGTTTTTTTTTTTTGTCGTCTGCTGATTTTTTCAAAATCAATTTTTTCAAAAAAATCCTTTCATGAATAACATCAAAATGTCAAACAGTTTGGATCCAAATCAGGTCTGACATTTTGTCGGGCCTGATCTGGGTCCAAACTGTTTGCAAAGGTTATCAGCAGATGACACTAGTAGGCAAAGAGTTAACTAAGACAAATCTAGATGGCTCTGAGACTTTATCCCACCTGTATGTGTCTGAGGCTGTTGTGATCTTGTCAATGCTGCTGCCATGGCAACTGCTGCAGCATCAGTCATTCCTGGAAATGGACTCTGACCATAGTGATCTATATGTCGAGGGTGGGGAACTCTCACTGTAGTCTTCTTCTGTCTCTCAAATATATTTCTATTATCTCCCCTGAACACTCTCAAATAGTTGAGGTACTGCTCCTTCTGTGTCTGTAAAGTAAATTGGTTTGCTCATGAAATTTTGGTTTTTCCCATTTGACTATGAAGGCTTGACAAAGGCTTTGCTGCTTGCAAATACAGTACCAGCACCCTAGATAAGCAGCGCATTTGTGTAAATACGCAATTAAAATCCTAAAAAAAGCAATTAAAATTTAATGTGTGTGTACCGAATAGCAATTCTAACGATCGGTATGCAATTACATGCGATGTCATTGCGTACCATTTGGTCCATTTCGTTTCCATTGGGTAATAAACAAATGCCAGTCGGATATTGATTTTTTTAAACTAGCGAGCGCACCATATAACTCCAGTTTTATGAATAAATCGGTGCCCAGTCCAGTCTTTCGCAGAAAAACACTATGATGAAAGTGAAACTTTGCAAAGTGTACACGCTCGAATGTCAACAAGGGTATGAGATTTGCTTCAGGTACAATAAAATCCGCTAGTTTGATACTTTAGAAAGGCAGACGATTTGAGCGAATAAATATGCAAGCACATTCCCGATGGAATCTTGCAATAAGAAAACGTGTAATTTCAGAAAAAAAACGTGGCGTAAAAATATGAAAATACGCAATTGTTTTTGCAAGTACGCAATTGAGGATAACCAGGTTGCGTAAATACCCAATTGACCAAAAAGCTTATCTAGGGCGCTGAGTACTTCCACTGAATAGCTGCACATGTATACTTACCATATTCTATAAATGAACCAATTCGTGATATTTTGGTACTTGTCGCATATACAGGGGTTAAAAATTCTTAAAAATTTTATATGTCCAACATGCCCATATGTGTTAGTAAACTCAATACAGTAAAACATGTCTTAAGCGGCCACACAAAAAAGACAAAACAAAGATCTTAATGACAATGGTAGCTTAATGAAGGTTGAAAGTATTACAGAATGCTCCCCTTGTAGCATTCTGCAATACTTTTGACCCGCATTAAGCGATAATTGGTGTTGAAAACCAATTTTTGGTCTTTTTGAGAGTGCCCGTTTTAGGCAAGTTTTGCTGTAGATTACGATGGAAACAGCTAAAATTTCTACTCATCCTGTAACATGAGGTGTGGACAAGTGGATATTTCCAGCCCTGATATAAGAATAGTGAAAGGTAAGACAAGACTGCCTCAACTTATCAGTGACTTCTGCTTATACACATAAAAAAGTGACTTCACTTAACCCTTCGCCTGCTGCTGAATAAAAAGCATCTGAAAATGTTGTCTGATGAGGTTGTCTGCTGCATCTAAATGGTTATGTCAAGGACTAATTTGGCATACAGATGAACAGTGTGGACCTAGATCAGAGCCAGCCAGATTAGAGGCAGCCATACTGTTTGCTACAGACATTTTATATGGACTAGTAGACGATATTTAGTCGCAATTAGCATCCGAAAAGTTGAGGCTTGAGGCCCAAATTTACACTGCCATGATGGAGTCAGACCAAAATTTAGTCCTCTGTCCTCTAGATTCAGCATAGGAGTTTATAGGAGAGATTTACGCATATGTAGTATGGAAATGTATTCTTTTAACTTTTTCCTCATAGGGCCAGTTAAGCAAAATTTTTGAGCGTAAAATTGAGATTAATTTCAGAATCCGCCAATTTAAACATGTGTTTTGGGTGCTCAAAAGAACCCTCTCATTGAGACGGTTCTTTTGAGTACCTACAACATATGTAACCATGTTGAGAAATAAGAAAAATAATTTACAGTTATGCACTCTTATCTGGGGGCCTGTTCTTTGCTAGAGGTGACTTTTGTCCTCTGCTGATAATATAGGCTTACCTTCACAGCTTCGTGTATCTGTTGTACTTGAGCAGCAATAGCAATAAAAGCCTCATTCAGCTTGCGTAGCGTAAGTATCAGCTCTGAAAAACATATAAAGTAAAACCTGTGTATAAAGCCACTCTCAAAAAGAACAGAAATTGGTTTTCAAGACCATTTATCGCTTAATGCAGGGGAGCATTCTGCATACTTTCGACCTACATTAAGCTACCGTTTGACGTTAAGACCTTTGTTTTGTCTACTTTTTGAGAGGCCATTTTACACAGGTGAGAACACTTTAACCCTTACCATGCTAGTTAATTTTATGTACTACACTCATCCCCAAATATTTTATCTTGTTAACCTGTAGCAATCCAGTTGTTAGCATGTATTTTCAATAGGAGTGGAAAATGGTGTGAATCAGGCTTTGTCAGAAGTCGGCTGATCTTTCAAAAAAGGCCAGCAGGACTGCGGTTTAGTCATCTTTCTACAAAATGTCCTCAAAACGTGTTGTGATGCTCATTGGAGCATTTCACAGATACAATGTAAATAAGAATTTAGATTTCATAGCTATTGCAAACTTTTATCGGCTAGACGTAATAAAATTGCAGTGTAGGTGAGAACTAACATCACTTAAATACATCCAATCACATAAACTTACTTTTTTGTGTTTTTCACAATGATTTTGGGATAACATTTTTATCATCAATTTTAGAAAAATTAGTTCCGAATGAAAGTTGTAGCGTAGAGATAGCACCATCTTCTCCAAAAGATTCCAACATCAAAGACACTGCATTAAACTCGGAGTAAAGATGCTCTCTTCAAAATTTATTTGCAAATTGCACATACTAGGTAAAAATGTCAGTCAATAAAAGCACCGCAAGCACTGCATACTACCCAGCCACTGCTGAAGGCACCAAAAGTTATTTTGTGAGATATATAATGCCTAAATAGCAACAGAACTGAGATAGACAGTAATATGACGTCCTAACTCTAAATAGATATTGGAAAGGTAAGAGAGACCATCCTTACCCACAATATGTAACCTTTGATGGTCAACATATCTGTGAAGTTTCATTCAGATACTCCAAATAGTAAATGAACTACAGGTCAATAACCATTTTTCAGATCAATCAAGGGCAGATAACTCATGAACTGGAAAGGTAAGGGTGACAGTCCTTACTAAAAATATGTAACCTTTGATGTTCAACATATCTGTGAAGTTTCATTCAGATATTCCATATAGTAAAAGAAACTACAGGCCAAAAACCAATTCTCAGATCAATCAAGGGTGGATAACTCACAATCTGGAAAGGTAAGAGTGATGATCCTTAGTCACAATATGTAACATTTAATGATCAACATATCTGTGAAGTTTCATTCAGATATTCCATATAGTAAATGAACTACAGGTCAAAAACCATTTTTCAGATCAATCAAGGGCAGATAACTCATGAACTGGAAAGGTAAGAGTGATGGTCCTTTGTCACAGTATGTAACCTTTGATGTGAAACATATCTGTAAAGTTTCATTTAAATATTCCACATAGTAAAGGAACTACGGGTAAAAAAAATTTTTTTAATTCAATCAAGGGCGGATAACTCACAAACGGGAAAGGTAAGAGTGACGGTTCTTAGTCACAATATGTTACCTTTGATGTGAAACATATCTGTTAAGTTATATTCAGATATTCCATATAGTAAAGGAACAATAGGTCAAAAACCTTTTTTCAGACCTATCAAGGGCGGATAACTCACAAACTGGGAAGGTCAGAGTGACGGTCCTTCGTCACAATATGTAACCTTTGATGTGCAACATATCTGTGAAGTTTCATTCAGATATCATGAACAGTAAAGGAATAACAGGCCAGAAACCATTTTTCCAATACGAAAAAGGGCAGTAACTCCGTTAAAAATGGACGGATTTTGCCCATTAACAATCCCATACCACTCATCACCGATAACAATATGTATGCAAAATTTGAAAAAATTCCGTGAATAAATACTCAAGTTATCGATCGGAAATGGTGAGCACGCATGGACAGACGGACAGACACCGAAAGGTATAACATAATACCCCGCCACACTTTAGTGGCGGGGTATAAAAAAGGCATTTCACCACCCTTATTCACTATTACTAGCGCAATGGATGGCTTGTTCAAATATGGAAAATGCACATAATTTGCTTGTGCATTAAGCGAGTGGGTCGACTCATAACTGCCCGTTTTGGAGCAGGTGGACAAGATTCTCAGGCCATGTCATGCATAATCCCAATTTCTATGCCTGTGAATGAACAAGCACAAAGTAGATTATGAGTGTGCATATGGTAGTATTATGTAAAATTCAACCAATGAATAAAGGTATATTGATCGCTTGTGAATACTGTTTTGAAACCATCACTTTCTGTAATGCTTCTTTGAATTTTATCTATAAATAAAAACTACTTTTTGACAATTTGACAAGATTTTTTCATGTTTTCCCTACATGTACACAAACAAAGGAATAATGACCCCACCACCACTCCCATGTTCTTCAATAAATCAAATTAATTTAAGCAATATTGGGTCACACAACGACCATTTATGCCAAATTATTTCCAATTCAGCCCAGTATTTTTTGACACGAAGATTTTTTTTGTTTTCCCTAAATAACATAGGAAAAAATGACTCTTTCTCTCTGGTGGCCATGTTTCTCAACTTATCAAATTTTTAGCAGTTTTGGTAGGGGTCACCCAAGGACCATTTATACAAAATTATTTTCAAATTAGTATTTTATATGAAGATTTTACAGTTTTTCCTCTCAGTTTCCATGACAACCAGAATTCTGCATGGAATGGGAACCTATGAACAACTTTCAATGTGGACCACCTGAGGGTCATTCCTTTGAAGATTCGTGAAATTCCACCAAGTGGTTTAGGAGATGTTAATTTTTTAAACGGACTGTCGACAGACATCCTAGGATCACAAAAGCTCACCTTGAGCCTAATGCTTAGGTGAGCTTATAAAAATGAAAATAGCCACCCAAAACTGAAATGGACTGGTCCAACAGATAAGAGTGAGAAAATTCATCCAGCTTTGTGTTAAGTATATTTTGCTATGAAACAATAAAGAAATATACCCTGTAATCAAATTTATCAAATTCAATACAACTTGACGCCCAGATATATTCTGTTTAAAACAGTGTAGATCCAGATCAGAAAGCTCATAAAAAAGATGTTAATAACTGGATTCCTGTGACTTAATAAGATAAAATTTGGAAGTAGTGTAATACATAAAAAATATTAAGAATACGGTTTACAGTTTAACGGCCACTCAAAAATCGACAAAACAAAGATCTTGATAACAAATGGTAGCTAAATGAAGGTCAAATGTATTCTGCAATACTTCTGACCTGCATTAAGCAGTAATTGCTCTTGAAAACCAATTTTTGGTCTTTTTGAGAGTGGCCGTTTTGCACAGGTTTTACTGTAGTAGTGGTTACTTCAAGCTTCAGAGTTTGTTTGAGTGATCAGGGTTTTACTGTAAATACCTTCTGATGTGAGTCTGTTAGGCTGATGAAGGGAGACAAGATGGTTTTCCAACATCTCTATCTGTTGTCTATAGCTCAACATCTGGCTCTCAAAGTCTTCCACACGTAACTGGAAATACCTGGAAACAAATAACTATGGCCCGTGACATAGCTCCTGATAAGGAAACTTTTGGAGTGTAAAATTGTAAATATTATCTTATCCATCGATTTTACCATTTGTTTTGGGTGCTCAAGAGAATCATCTAACAGAGATGGTTCTTTAAGGTACCCACAACATAAGTTTTGGTTGAGAATTAAGAACACAAGTCAATTACAGTAAAACCTGTGTAAAACAGCCACTCAAAAATAGACAAAATAAAGCTCTTAATGACAATTTTTTTAATGGTAGCTTAATGAAGATCAAAAGTATTGCAGAATGCTCCAAAGGGAGCATTCTGTAATACTTTTGACCTGCATTAAGCGATAATCGGTCTTGAAAACCATTTTTTCGTCTTTTTGAGAGTGGCCGTTTTACATAGGTTTTACTGTACACACTCTTATCTGGAGGCTTTTATATTCCACATGTATAGAACTAGATGAAGACTCAGACTCAAAGCTGATCTATAACCCACAACAACTTGAAAGACCATTTATCCTGCAGTGTGGGCTTCTACTGGGGATCAGAGGAAATTAAACCCCATGGTGTGTGGCTGAAACCTGATTGGGGCATTATCAAAGTGGGGACACAGACCCATCATTTTGGAGATGAAATCGGTTTTGAACAAGTACTGGTAACTAACTTGGTAACTAACTATCTTATAAAGTTAAATTTTTATTTGAAAACTGAATAATCATTGCCAATAATTACATAAATCAACAACTCCCAAGTAAGGCCAAATAAAAAATAAGTGTGTTTTGGGTAAAATGGGTCTGAAAATTTTAGGTAGGGTAGGCACACATTTTTGGGGAAAAAATTATTTTACCCATTTTGCCTTTCAAAATGCATAAAAATATATTTTTTCCAGAAAACCTGAAAATTTAGGTAGGGTCAGATTACCCTAAACACAGGTATTTTTTTAATTTGGTCTAGCATTTGTCTTACACAAGCAGTTAATTCTTTTCTGTGGTAGTTTCATTGAGGTGGACATTTGTGTGAAATATTTTCAGAATTTAACAAAATAAAAAAGAAACCCAAAATTTGCAAATAGACAAAATACAGAATGAAATACAAAGGGATAACTTGATAATAGTTAACCCCATCCAAACCAAACAAAGTTTGTAGGCACTATCAATATAGGCACATATTTAGGAGGGAAACATCCATGAAAACTTACTGTGTAGGAGCTGTGTTCTCGTACTGCAGACCTGGTGGTATATCCTTAGTCCTTATAGCCATCTCAGCATTCTTTAGCTCCTGCAGTATATAGAGAATAGTAAACTGTGTTTCCTTGATATGAAAATTATGTCACAAAGAAATGGTGGTGATTCGGTATTAAACAACAAGACTTTGTCCATGTACAGTTTGTTTACGTCAGGAGATGCTATGTAACAATGGCGGATATGAGGCATGGTTTGGCGACTTGAAACTCAAATGACTTTGTTGTTTATGGCTAAAAACATAAATTTTGGGTACTTGTTTTCTTAGTTAGAATATTAAAGTGGAACACTTTGAAAACAAAATTGAGCAGATAAAGTAGGGCAACTGTCCACTCGTAAGATATTTCAAAGTTTGATACATTGGGGGTACTCACTAGAACCGTCTTACTGAGTACCCACAGCTTACTTTCTTGTTGAGGGGTTCAGTTTAAAGACTCAAAAAGTTCAGCTTAACTAGAGTTATCATAGCTAGCATTTCTCACTTGGGTTTGTAACTCTTTGCATGCTTTTGTTGTCGTCTGCTGACTTTTTCAAAATTATTCTTTTAAAAAAATTCATTAGTTTAAACATATTTTATTTCAGAAAGATACTTGTACAATTATAAATCATCTGTTAATACAAAGTATAGGATTAGAACGAAAGTAATACTACTTATATAGTTCTTCTCCTAAAAAAATCTTTGGGAACACTATCAGAGTATCAAACAGTTTGGATCCAGATCAGGACCAACATTCTGTCAGTCCTGATCTGGGTCCAAACTGTTTGCAAAGATTACCTTCAAATGACAAAAGTCACCACTAGCAAGGAAAGAGTTAACTGTACATGTATTTCCACGTAATACCAAGAACAGCAATTTTTGATAGCATCTTCTAATAGACAAAAAATAAATTAAACCCGGCCACTTATTATAGAAGTGTATATCTTCACCAGCTGATCTGGATCTACACTATTTTCAAAGAGAGTATACCCAGATTCAGCAGAACTATTCAGTGTTGAAAACTGTTCAATTTATCTCTTTATCTCCTAGTGTCGTCTGCTGATAACTTTTGCAAACAGTTTGGACACAGATCAGGCTCGACAAAAAGTCGGGCCTGATGAGACACTCAGATGGTATTTCTAAAATAATTTTTCGAAAAAGTTGATTTTGAAAATGATCAGCAGACGACAAAAAAGCATGAAAAATTGCCCAGGGGGGCAAAGATTTAACCCTTAAAGCGCCAAGAAAAAAAAGCATCTGAAAACGTCTTCTGCTGAAGTCGTCTGCTGCAAATAATTGCCTAACATTACTGATGAATTAAGTATAGAAGCAAACAGCGTGGACCCAGAACAGACTGCTCCTTGCTCCTATAGGAGCAGTCTGATGTGGGTCCACACTGTTTGCCATAGAGGCTTTTTAAACATTTTAGCAGAAGAGAAAAGCAGACGACTTTTGTAGCGATTGGCGCATTAAGGGTTAAGTCTGCCAACATACCTGTGTCATTTCCCTCTTCAATTTCTCAACCACGCAGGCGTTCCTCTGGAGACCGCTAGAGAGCACCGAGAGTAACTGTTTCAGAGCTGCCGTGTCTTCTTGAACTTTCACCATCGGTGTTGAAGACATCCTCTTGATATGTTCCGCTTCACCCTTTTCTTCCTTCACGAATTTCCTGTGTTAGCAAAATGTCATTTTTTTGTTCATTATTGAAAGTACATGTCATACCTGCAGCCTTTAGGTATAGCACAGAGCACGAGGCTAAATTGTCTAGCTGAACCATCTCCTTTCTGGTGAGTATTACATACATTTTTAAAATCACCATGGAATTTACCTTCTGCTCAAGGTTTTCACTTTCAGCCTCCTACTTTTCTTACCACGTGATAGCCGTAACAACGTGATAGCCGTAACAAAGTAAGGAATAGCTGAAAAACTTCCCGCGCCTTTGCTGGGAATCGATCCCGGGTCACCCCGATACAAGACCAATGCTCTAACCACTAAGCCATAGAGTCGACTCTCTGACGCAGTTGTCAGTGATTGATTATATACTAGAAACTATGCGAAATCTACCTTATGTAGATATATAGGTGAGAGTGCCTGGTCAATAACACTCCCCTTCTTCAAAGGAGTCATCATTTATGCTGACGGAAAGCCTTTTTTAGGCGAAACTAATGTCCAATCCTGGACGAGCCCCCATCTTACAATGTGATAGCCATAACAAAGTAAAGCATGCCTGATAATATTCCCGTGCCTCTGCTGGGAATCGATCCCGGGTCGCCCCGGTACAAGATCAATGCTCTAACCACTTGGCCAAAGAGTCGACTCTCTGACTCTCCGACACAGTTGTCAGAGATTGATTATATACTAGAAGCTATGCAAAATCTACCTTATGTAGATATATAGGTGAGAGTGCCTGGCCCATAACACTTTAAAAGTTAATGAAAATGCTGTACCTTCCCCATCATGCTTACAGTACCAATGGTAAATAGAGGGTCTTACATGAATGTTCACATAATAATGAATTAATTAAACAAGTTGAGGAAGAGATAAAATGCTACGGGGTTTTTTGCAATGAAAAAAAGTCAATAATCAATGCTTATTAGATACCCCCCGCACAGTAAGAGTCAGTGAAAAAACTTGGCAAGTTATAGTTCAAACCAGCAGACCTTAGTTTTGAAAAGAAGACTTCAGTAGAATCTGTGCAACCAAAAATTATAAACTCCTTCATGCATGTGTTCAATGTGTCTACATTGTATTGGCAAAGTATCAAATTGCTCCATCAAAAGCTGTGGTAGGAGTTGATCGGCCCATAATGGCACTATCCATGCATATACAAAAGCCATATAAGGGAATAATTGTCTAAGTTCTCATAGCTGTCATTTGTCAAAATTTTTTTTTTTAACCAAACTCCATCATGCATATGGTCAATGTGTCTTAATCGTATAGGCAAAGTATCAAATTGTTCCATCAAAAGCTGTAGTAGGAGTTGATCGGCCCATGAAGGCACCATCTATGCTTATTCAAAAGCCCTATTAGGGAAAAATTTTCTAAGTTCTCACAGCTGTCATTTTGTCAAAAAATATTTTTTCTGAACCAAACTTCTTCATGCATATGTTCAATGTGTCTACATTGTATAGGAATAGTATCAAATTGTTCCATCAAAAGCTGTGGTAGGAGTTGATCAGCCCATGAAGGCACCATCTATGCTTATACAAAAGCCCTATTAGGGAAAAATTGTCTAAGTTCTCACAGCTGTCATTTTGTCAAAAAATATTTTTTCTGAACCAAACTCCTTCATGCATATGTTCAATGTGTCTACATTGTATAGGAATAGTATCAAATTGTTCCATAAAAAGCTGTGGTAGGAGTTGATCGGCCTGTGTATGGCCTATGATAGCATAAGCATAAAACCCTATATAAAAACCCATTTAGAACTACAAAGGGAAATAACTCTACTAGAATTGGCCCCTAGCCCTTACTTTTTTGTCTAAAGTATTTGTCTTGCATATATGAACATGTTTGCAAGGTTTGATGAAAATCCAGCTATAACTCTTCAAGATATTAAGGAAACAAAACGTTACGGACGGACGGACGGATGCACACACGGACGCACGCACACACACACGCACGCACGGACAACGTGAAAACAGTATACCCACCACAAACAAAGTTTGCGGGGGGTATAGAGCGGGTTAGGGTATTAGTGAACCATAGGTAGTTAGTGAACCATTTCTGTATCCCGATTTCTAATGCATTAAAGTTTATTGTATGACATTTAAAACGTTCAACCTAATGAGTTGTTTGGTTTCTAGGGTGTGCTATCTCCGTATGCACTATGTAAGTTTTTAAAAACGACTTTACTTTTTCTTGTCAAAAAATTTGACGATTCTTAACCATGGTGTTAAGGAAACAGAAATTTGATCCTTATGGTCAACACCTTATGTGTAGTGTTTTTGTCATTCTATTTGATAAAAGCCGGTATCTAATTGAATTGTTAACCCAAAACACTTCTGCGCTGGTACCTAGCGGTGTTCGATTAGTCTATAGAAATGGTTCACTAATACCCGACGAAAATTTCTCACGGAGGGTATTAGTGAACCATGTAACATGAACATTGAATAAAGTGTACTTTATCAGTTTATTTCTGCATATTGCACGTCTTGTATCATGAATGCATAAGCTAGTTTTATGAAAGAAGCCCCAAGAAAAATGGGAATATATTTGCAATAGGCATACCTCCCCTGTCTGGCAAATATGCTTAGAGAATGTTTTATAATGTCTAATGAAAACTTGCTCTTGTTTCGCTTGTGTATGAATAGAATTGGCTGTGCTAGTATAAATTGTTATACTCTACTGAAACAGACGATTTTTTGTAGATTCATTTATGTTCTAAAACGTTTGCGTTACAGAGGAAAAAACATACCATTTATATGAAGACGATTTCCAAAATGGCTACAAGAAATATGACGTCACAAGTCATGTGTTCCCTAACCCTATTATATGTATTTAGCTAAACACATGCATTCATAATCACACTTTTCTGTCAATAGTATAAAGCAATAAGCTTTATAAAATGTATATTAACCACCAGTTATCATTTGGCAAAGTAGTCCAAGGTAGTCAAATGAGCTGACAAATTTGAACTGCCTTGGAAATGACATTCAGACCAAACTTTGCTACATGTTGTTGACATGATTGAAGAGCAAAGTCAGGCCATTGTGGAAAGCTGCTTCTGCGTTTTAAATAACAAATCAAGGTTCAGGGTAGTTCTACATTTTCTGGCAAGTGCAGGTCTAATCTTAGCTTCAATTGCATGTCTATATTCATCCCTATGGCATCTCTAAATGATGCCATCGTCTCCTGTCCACTAATACCCGAATGGTTCACTAACTGCCTCCATTGTGTATAGTTGTACAACGCTACTAATGTAGCTTCTTTAACTGTTTAGAAGCTGTCTGTCCACTGTCTAACGACAAGAAAGAACCAAACTCTCAATTTGAGTAGCAGGATGTTTGAAAAGTTCCTCAGATAACATATTATATCAAATATTGCTTAATGGTTCACTAATACCCTCACCCGCTCTAATAAGTTTATTAAATTCAATAATACAGGTGCACAAATGTTAAGATCCTATTTATCATTATATGACATTATTGCCACACATGTGGCATTGTTATTAGCGTCATTTCATAATGTTACCATAATATGTAATCCACTAGTGGTTTATCAGTTTTAATTCATGGTGTTATATCACTCCCCATCATATGATAAAGGGAAATTTACGGCATGCAAATTCAATGATTAATCCACCCTGTCAAAAAAATCTGACTAATGTTCTAACATTCTGAGCACTAGTAACAAAACACCCAGACAAACTGTGAAAACCCAGATCATCCAGCTCCTGAAAGAGCAGTCTGATCTGGGTTTTCACAGTTTGCTATATTATATATATTCCACCGTTACCCTGCTGTATAACCTCACATGTAATTTTCAGGAACTGTATTATAAATTTAAATACCTGTGAATAATGAAATTTACTTACTTGAAAATTTCTATGTCGGGTAGAATGATACTATGTATATCTGCATCTTTTGCAGTCTTGCCATCACTGAAATAAACCACAATAATAAAATGAGCCGTGACATGTGATTTCCAACAATGTGGTATTTTGACAAGTGTAGACTCAGACGAGCCTGTGCAGCCTCCTTTTAAGCTTAGAAACTCCAAATGTCGTTCGGTCAGTAGCTTAATATTCATAGAATATGTTTGCGACTAGCAAAGGCTCTGATCAGACTGCACGTATGCGCAGGCTGATCTGAGGTTTTGCTGGTCACACATACCACATTGTTGGAAATCTCATGTCGCGGCTCAAATTATGTGAAAAAATTTTCTAACTCTTTCCTTGCTAGCGGCGACTTATGTCATCTGCTGATAACCTTTGCAAACAGTTTGGTTCCAGATCAGGACCGACATAACCTGAAAGAATTCCTTAGTTCCTGAAATAATTTTTTTAAAAAGTCAGCTGACAACAACAAAAGCATGAAAAATTACCCAGCATGCAAAGATTTAAAACTGCTACAGAAAAAAATGTCAGTCCTGATCTAGATCCAACCTATATGACACTCTGATAGTGTTCCTGAAAGATTTTTTTTTAAATTCAGCCGACGACATAAGCGTGAAAAATTACCAAGAACGCAAAGAGCTTATACTTCCTCCATTACACTTGTAAGGCTCAGCATAGCAGTCAATAAAATATAAGTAAATGTTAACTAAGAAGTACATGAAAGGATAAATGGGTCTCAACGCGACAGAATCTGTCTTCAGGGTTTCCTCAGCTACAGCGACTAGCTTGAAAATTGAAATTTTGCTTGCATTAAGTTTAGATATGATACTTTCCAAAACGCGAATAATAAAGGCGCTGATCAGTCTGCGCAGATGCGCAGGCTGGTCTTTGTTGTTCGCAAACACCGAAGACAGGTTTTCTCACATCTAGGCCCAAATGTCATGTTCTTGTTTGTTGAGTTGATGCTTGACATCCCATTCAACATTTTTTTCAGTCATGTCGGGACATATTCCTGGTTTTAACCAGTACTGTGCAGTGGGGATAAAGTGTCAAGTCGTGCACTCTAACACAAAGCCACTGTGCTTATTAAGACGGTGGGTTGGGTACCACATTATTGAATCGCAAAAAAATCAAACTTGGGTTGTTTTTAACGCAGACCAAACACACCACTACATATCTGTTTTCCAGTTAACTAGTATCCTGTTCAAGAATACATGTACCAGTATACCTCACCTTCGAATTCATATCATATTAAATTTAAAATGATATATCAATTTATCGTTACATTCTAAAATTTAAAATATAATCTATTTTTGAGCTAAAAGATTTAACCTTTATCATGCTGATATTTTTGTACAGAAAAAGTTGTCTGCTTATTACGTCTGCTGCATATTTTTAAATGCAGACTTATTATATCACGGAAGCAAACACTATGAACCCTGATCAGACTGCTCTGATCTGGGTCCATATTGTATGAAATAAAGGCTACCAGTCCATATTGTATGAAATAAAGACTACCAAAGTACATGAGCAGAAAAGAGTGCAGACGACAATTCACCTTTCCAAAAACCATGCCTACTTTAACTCTTGTCTACTAGTGTCATCAGCTGCTAGCCTTTGCAAACAGTTTGGACCCAGATCAGGCCCAACAAAATGTCGGACCTGATTCAGATCCACATTGTTTGACACTGATGATACGCTGAAAGAATTTTTCGAAAAAGATGATTTTGAAAAAAAATCAACAGACAACAAAAAAGAATGTAAAATTACTCAGCATGCAAAGAGTTAAACACACTAACTGTAAGGTAAACCTCAGATTCATTGGGGGAGATTGAACACATGCGATTTAGTTCTCATCGCATTGGTCAGTTATACACTATCAGATGCCTCTTGAGTGACATTCTGGGCATACAGTAAAACCTGTGTAAAACGGCCACTAAAAAATAAAACAAAGATCTAAATGAAAAATGGTAGCTTTATGAAGGTCGAAAGTATTGCAGAATGCTCCCCTTGGAGCATTCTGCAATACTTTTGACCTGCATTAAGCAATAATTAGTCTTGAAAACCAATTTTTGGTCTTTTTGAGAGTGGCAGTTTTACACAGGTTTTACTTTAGATCTGATACATCTATTGTCATGAATAGCAGGGAAAGAGTTAAAAAGTTACCCAGTTTTTGCACCATCAGTGGTGGTACCCGGCAAAGAAGTGGTAGTTTTGGTATCAACTCCACCAAGCCCTGTGGCTGTGGTCTTTGTCACAGCCTTATCAAAGATACTGGCACCAGAGGTCGCTGTACCTAGTGCCCCGAACCCTGCAGCTGTAGTGGCTGTTGTTGCTGTACCTTAAAAAGAGAAGACATTTTTACCCTTGTCATGCTGAGTATTTTTATGTACTACACTCCTCCCCAATTTTGATCCTGTTAACCTGTAACATTTCAGCTGTAAGCATGTATTTTCAATCAGCATAGAAAAATGTGGACCCTGGTCAGATGGCTTTGTCAGAAGCCTGGCTAGAGCAAGCTGATCTGGATCTACAGGTTAAATCTGGGTTCAGCAGGACAAGAGTGAACAAGCTGAAATCATGGAATCATCCCTTTAACTCAATGCAATAAATCTCACCTTTGTTAGATGTTAAATTCTGTTCATATCTTTCTTGTTTATAAATTAATAGCAATTGATTAAGGGTTTTCATACATTAATGTTTCCCAAGTCCTTAAGGTGTGTTAAAAACATTGACCTGCAGACTCGTGACAAACATTTGCCTCTGGACTTGGCCAAAGTATACAGTAATGCATGTTAATGTCAGACTCAAATGGGTTTATTTCTACATGTTTTGTCCTCACCAGCGTAACTGCGTTGTGTCCTTGAGCAAGACACATTAATCCTTGCTTAGTACTGGTTCAACCCAGGAAGACCCATCCTGACATAATTGAAAAATCGTTGACTGGGACGTAAAGAATCAAATCAAACAAATCTACATGTTTTTAACTTTTATATAGTTGCTGAATGGGTTCCAGGCCTCTAGATAGGAGTGTGCAATTAAAAATTAATTTTCTTATTTCCCCAAACTAATCTTATGTTGTTGGTACACAACAGAACCATCTCAATGAGACGGTTCTTTTTAGCACCCAAATCATATGTTACAACTTACGGATAAGAAAAAATTAACATTTTACGCTCAAATTATTTCTTTAACTACAGTAAATGTTCTAAGATTGAGAACACCAGTTGCATGCTAAAAAGGCATAGACAAGCAGTGGAGACCCAGATCAGACTGCTTCTGAGGAAGCAGTCTGATCAGGGTTGTTCCTGTTTGTTACTCAGACAAGCATTTCATGACTTCAAGCCCCTATAACCAACACTTTATTTGCAAACAGAAAAAGAAAACTGTTAGACAAATTTTAGACATTTACCATAGACCTATGGGTTCTACTACTCACCAAGTTTCAGTCCACCACCAAAGCCCAGTCCAGTGGATGCTGTAGCTGGTGTTCCAAAACCTAAACCTATACTAGCTATTGTAGTTGTTGCTATGGTAGCACCTAATGAGATAGTTTACCATAGACCTATGGGTTCTACTAACTACTTACCAAGTTTCAGTCCACCACCAAAGCCCAGTCCTATGGATGTTGTAGTTGTTGCTATGGTAGTACCTAACAAAATAGTTAACCATAGACCTATGGGTTCTACTACTCACCAAGTTTCAGTCCACCACCAAAGCCCAGTCCAGTGGATGTTGTAGCCTGTGTTCCAAAACCCAAACCTGTACCTGCCATTGTAGTTGTTGCTGTTGTCGCACCTAATAAAATAGTTTACCCTAGACCTATGGTTTCTACTACTTACCAAGTTTCAGTCCACCACCAAAGCCCAGTCCTATGGATGTTGTAGTTGTTACTATGGTAGCACCTAGTGAGATAGTTTACCATAGACCTATGGGTTCTACTACTCACCAAGTTTCAGTCCACCACCAAAGCCCAGTCCAATGGATGTTGTAGTTGTTACTACGGTAGCACCTAATGAGATAGTTTACCATAGACCTATGGGTTCTACTACTCACCAAGTTTCAGTCCACCACCAAAGCCCAGTCCAATGGATGTTGTAGTTGTTACTATGGTAGCACCTAATGAGATAGTTTACCATAGACCTATGGGTTCTACTACTCACCAAGTCTCAGTTCACCACCAAAGCCCAGTCCAATGGATGTTGTAGTTGTTACTATGGTAGCACCTAATAAAATAGTTAACCATAGACCTACAGGGTTCTACTACTCACCAAGTTTCAGTCCACCACCAAAGCCCAGTCCAGTGGATGTTGTAGTTGTTACTATGGTAGCACCTAATAAAATAGTTAACCATAGACCTATGGGTTCTACTACTCACCAAGTTTCAGTCCACCACCAAAGCCCAGTCCAATGGATGTTGTAGTTGTTACTATGGTAGCACCTAATAAAATAGTTAACCATAGACCTATGGGTTCTACTACTCACCAAGTTTCAGTCCACCACCAAAGCCGAGACCAGTGGATGTTGTAGCTGGTGTTCCAAAACCCGAACCTGTACCGGCACTTGTAGTTGCTGCTGTGGTCCCACCTAATAAAATAGTTTATACATCAATGGATAAATGCTCAAAAACTCTTTTGTTTTGTTTTGTTTGAATTGATTCTGTATGTCCCATCAACAATCTTTCAGTGAAACAGGGACGAGTCTTCCTGGGTTGAACCAGTACTAAGCTAGGATAAATGTCTCTTGCTCAAGGACCACAACGCAGTGACGCCAGTGAGGCTCAAACGCGCGGCCCTTTGGTCTCGAGTCAAGCACTCTACCACTGAGCCACTGCGCTCCCATTAACACTTTGCATGCTGGGTAAAGGTTGTCATCTGCTGGCTTTTTTAAGGGATAAAAAAATTATCAGCATGTCACAGGGCTCACCCTGCCATAAGCCATTGTAGCCATTTGCTACTAAAAATGTAGAGGGGCTACAAATTTGAGTCATTGGCTAAAAGTACAGTCTAGGTGGTTCAAAAACTGCATATTTGCGAAAACGTGTATTTAGATCAGCTTTTTGATTTTTGAATATTGTTTTACTTCATTATTTCTTCACACTTTATTATTGTGCCATATTTCACTCTTTCAATACCATCCGGGTGTCTAACAGTTTGGATCCAGATCAGGCCCAACATTTTGTCGGGCCTGATCTGGGTCTAAACTGTTTGCAAAGGTTATCAGCAGACAACAAGTCACCCGTAGCGGGCGGATTTAAATACAAAACAACTTGTTGATACTACTTTCTGGCTAAAACCTTGGCTAAAGTTAATTTCATGTGGCTAAAGTGTTGGCTACAACAAATTCTGAGCCAGGGTAAGCCCTGTGTCAAACGGTTTAAGTCAAGATCAGTACCGACATTCTGTCGGTCTTGATCTGAATCTGAACTGTTTGCAAAGGTTATCAGCAGCCCACAAAAGTCACGGCCAGCAAGGAAAGAGTTCAGTAAAGAACAACATTCTCTCATAGGGCCAGTTCAGGAAAAATCATTTGTGTCAAATTGTGATTATTTTCTTATCCCTCAGTTTAATAGTGTGTTTTGGGTGCTCAAAAGAACCATCTCATCGAGACGTTTTTTTTGAGAAATAAAATTTTCAGTTACGCACTCTTATCTGGGGGCCTGTCTCTCACTGTTTTCAACTTTGAATTAGTTTAACAAGTCTTTGTTTCACAAAATACTGGAGAGAATGGAACACAGTTATAAACACTGATCAGACTGCTCCTTCTAGAACAGTCTTATATGGGGTCTGCACTGTTTGTTGACTTCTTCTGAGAAAATTATTGTTTGAAATATTTTCCAGACACAGTTACTGTATCGATAAATTAGACTAACTCCAGTCCTTAAAATTTTTTTTATCAATGTGTCATAGTGCAAGTCTATTTCATATACTTGTAGCTAGTCTCATTCTAATGGCTCTTTTTAAAACATCTGACTTGAAGAAGCTAGAAGCTTAAGCTTTGTTGATAAAAGATTGCAAAGGATTTATATTGATTTTTTTCTTCATTCCATGTTTGAGACTGTAGCCAGTTGATAGCTTATTATAAAACATATTACAAAGGCTCAGTATTTTGACATCTTGTCTGAAATAACTCTTTGCCTGCTAGCAGTGAATTTTGTTATCTGCTGATCCTTGCAAACAGTTTGTCTGGTAGGCCTGATCTGGATCCAAACCTTTTGGCACTCTGATACTGTTCCTGAAATAGTTTTTTGAAAAAGTTTATTTTGAAAATATCTGCAGATGACAAAAATAAAAACACGAAATATTACCAAGAATAGGTATTGAGATATGGCTAGGGATTGACAGACGGACTGAATGGATGGACCACGGCAAAACTATATCCCTCCGACATCGTCGGGGGATAACAATCTGACCTTAGCAGGAAAAATAACTTAATTATGAACTGCCTTATAAGTTTTAGATAAGACAGCAATTAAATCAAAATTAATGGGCTTTCCAGATGAAGCAAAGGTGAGCTGATTTTTTTAGGCCTTGAGCTGGCTATAGACCCCCCTCCCCCCAGGGGGAATTTTGTACACTATGATTTTCTGAAACTACATTATATAAGGCACAAAATAAAACATGTTAGCCCTCTGAGAGTGGCAGCATTAACGTGTAACATCACATTATATACGTTACCCCCCCAAAATAGCATTAAACATCCCTGATAATGTCTCAACCATGACATGTTCGTACATATTTGCATGCTGACACAGCATTATGAACTTCTTATAACACAGTTACATATTTTTAGCATTAATTTTATAAATGTCTTGAGTTATTACCATTGTATACTTACTTAGTGTTTCCTGCGTTATTTCCAAGTTTCAGTATGGTATTTATTGACTATATGTGTATTACATCTGTCACAGAATATAGTAAATCTGTAAGGCTGCTACTTAAATGATTTGAAGTTCTTTATTATGGTCGCTTACACTATTTTTCAGGCCCATGTTACGTATGTTACCCTAAAAATAGCATTAAACATTCAAGTTAATATCTCTAACAAGCCCTGTTTATACTCATTTGCATGCTAGCTCTGGTTTATGTACTTCTTTTAACAAGGTTTACCTATTTTAAGTATTCATTTAATAAATGCCTTGAGCTTTAACTGCTTTGTGTTACATGTACCAAATGATACATAAGTTATTCTGAGTATCTGTATAGCAGTTGTTTACTATTCATGTATAAAGTCTGTCAGAGAATTTAGAAAATTTATAAGGCTGAAATAAATTGAAGTTCTTTATTAATTTATGGTGACTTAAACTATTATTGTAATGTGATCTATCAACCTTCGCTGTTTGCTCACATAAACAGTAGATGCCATGCATTCAAATCGAGGTTCTGAAAGACAGTCACTGTGAAACAGGTCAGCTCTGGGCAAGGTATATGGATATAATTCAGATGGTGTTGACACTGATTACGGCTACAAAGAAAACAACTTTGAACTGAATGTCAGCTCTATCTGTATGCCTTGTTCCCAATGTTCATTGCACACGATCACAACAACTATGTATAATATGTACCTGTGTAACTGATTACACTCATAAATTTGTCTGATACACATCGCAGATGCAAAGAACTGCTGGAACAAAATGGGTTTAGTGTGTCACAATCATTAGTTCTCTGCGAGAACTGCTTTTGACATAACTATCAGGCAAACAAAAAAGAGGTATTATAGACTTCAGCAGCCAGAACTACGCTTCATACTACAGATGGAATGGTGTATTATTCATCACATCAGAGCTCAATATATTGAAACAACTCTTCAATGCACTGAAATTAAATATTCAATCTGCTCAGATGCAAAGTAGAATGAGTACTAGAGGAAGTTTCCTTTTAGTTCTAGTTTTGAAGACAATGAACTGTACTTTTTGACTTTCTGTTTTCCTGCTAAGCCTGGCATAGCTATCTTAGGATCTTATTTCGATTGATGACATTGCCAGGAAGGCTGTTGCAGACTTCATTGACTCACTTTTAGTTAAAAATCTGTCTTTCACAACCCCATAAAATGCTACAAGCTAATAAAATTTTGAGGCTTGCGAGGTCAAGAAGAAATTGTCCAATTTACAAAAGTTAATCAGCCAGATAAGAGCTTAAAGGAGCGTCTTTGGTCAGCATGACCTTCTTTATATTGGACAAATTGTTGACTTTGTACCTTCTGGGACCTGTACCATGGTCACTGTCAACTACAGATAGAATTTCCACCAAAACTGAAAACCCAAACTTCCGCATGGCTTGCAATCACACATTGAACCAACATTAAATTGGCGATGTAGTGCTGAACATAGCTTTGATGGTAATGCCATACTGCAGAGCATAATAGCTTTTCCATTCACCTTCAAGGATCTGATGGAACCAGTATTCAACCAGGCACTAAAGGCAGCGCATGTTGGTTTTGTCACTGATACATATATACAATGTATAAGCAGCAGTCTATAAAGTCTTACAAACATTCTCGCAGAGGATAACCTGGGTGTTTTGTTCATCACTGGTGTAGGCAACTAAAGGTGCTCCTTCTGAATGTCAACAACATTGGCCAGAATAAGGGGAAAAGATCTACAGTCATACACTATATAACAGATTATGACACTACCAATGTGCCAATGTGTTAGTACCACTGAAAGGTTGTTCCTATCAAACTGATAGAGAACCCCTCCCCACTAGATCATCTACATTCTAAGCAGAGTAGGAAAACAAACAAAGAGTTGCACTGGACACTTATCTGTGACATGAAGCCCTAATATGTGCTATTTATGTAAATGGAAATTAGCTGCAGTATGACATGTTTCAAAGTCATACACATATACTGACTATTTCAAATGGTATGAACATGAGCTTACTTCCATCCTGCTTTTCTGTCCTTAAGATGTACATACAAAGATTGAACTATCAAGTCTTTCCCATGAAAACAAGTGAGGCTTTCCAGATATGGACAAAATGTGTGGAAAATAAATGGGAAGGTAATCTAGTACTTCTGGGTGAAAGAAAACTTGATTGTACCCGAACAAAGGAGCCATAGAATTATATTTCACATTTTATGTGATATGGAGTTACCATGTTCAAATCTCAACTACTCAAACCTTATAAAAGATAGAAATAAACATATTATTTGCAGTTTCCAAAAGGTACATTAACATTCCTTAATACAAAATGAATTAGTAAGCACATTCACATTAAAAAAATATCAAACTATATTAGTTTCATAAATCATTTATATAGGAATAATAAAAAATGTAAAATACATAACACTTAACGTGCATATATGTTTTCAAAGGTCCATATCTGTGATCCAAAAATAGCTTATTTGGACAAATAGCCAATTCGGAAATCTAACCTTATGGTTTACACTTTTCAGGAGTCATGTCAATTACTTAAATTATCAAAGATGTTGATGGGTAATATATGTAATTGGCTGTTACAAGGTAATTGTGCCATTACCAGGGTGCTAGCATATTGCAAAATACTTGCAAGATCAATCTGTTAGAGGATTAATAAGCTGTATTGGAAAATTCTTTAAACCCTTGGATCTTTTTAAGTTGCTACTCACATATTGCACTGCATTTTACAAACTTTCCAAGATTATTATGTTAACTATATTTGATGTCTCTATAAAAGAAAAGAGGGCTTATGGTAGTTTATGTTTTGAGTTACTTCCTCAGCAAATAAGCCAGAGTATAAAGAAGTACATGGACATGTGCCAGCATGCAAATAAGTACAAGCAGGTCGTGTTGGAGACATTATCTTGAACATTTAATGGTATTTAGAGAGTAACGTATATAACATGGGCTGTAAAATAGTGTAAGACACCATAATAAGGAACTTCAATTCATTTGAATAGCAGCCTTATAGATTTGATATATTCACGACGGATGTAATACATGTATAGTCAATAACTGCCATACTGATACTTGGAAATAACATTTGAAACACTAAGTAACATATACAAGGGCACTAACTCAAGACATTTATAAAATAAATGCTAAAATCATGTAACTGTGTTATAAGAGGTTCGTAAACCTGTGCCAGACTTCCAAAAAGTGTGAATATGTCATGTTGGAGGAGACATTATCAGGAAAATTTAATTTATTTTGCGGGGTATGTAACATGCTGCTACTCTCAGAGGGCAAACATATTACATTTTGTGGCTAATATATAATGTAGTATCTGGAAATCATAATGTACTCAATTCCCCCTGGGGGGAAGGGGAGTCTATAGCCAGCGCAAGGCCTAGAGAATTACATTTTTGTGTGATATGGGGCTACCATGTTCAACATCTAATACCTCAAAAAGTATATAAGATAGAAACATAATGCTTACAGTTTTGAAAAGGTAAATAAAACTTCTTTAATATAATACCAAATTAATTAACATAAACTGGTTTCAATAAAATTTTAGACAAACTATATTAGTTTCATTTATTATTTAAAAGGGGGTTCAATGAAAAAATGTAACATACACTACATCAGGGGTGGCTATATTTGTTTCCAAATGTCAATATCTGTGGCCCAGTAATAGCTTACTTAGAAAATATGACCAATTTGGAAATCTTACCTTATCTTTTGCACTTTTCTGAAGTCTTAAAAAGAATGTCAATTAGTCAATTATCAAATATTTTGTAGGGTAACGTATGTAACAGGCTGTTACAGCTTAACACTGCCATTGTCAGAGGGTTAACATGTTGCAAAATGCTCGCAAGACATTGGGCTTCAAGCAAAATATGGTCTTCAAAATTCTCCCGGGGGGGGGGGGGGGGGGGGGTAAACCATTTCCAGCCAGTGGCCTATTTGGTTTGTTTGTAGATTTAGTGTTGCACAAAACAGTACGAAAAAGTTGTATACAATGCAATGGGATCTGACAACACATACATACCAAGTGAGAGGGGTTTGGCAAAACCAAATGAGGAACCAGTGGTAGCTGCTGCAGTCGTAGCGGGTTTAGGCAACAATCCTAGCCCAGATGGCGCTGGCGCTGTTGTAGCTGTCGCTCCTAACAGTGGAGTGGCACCACCCGTAAATCCTGAAAACAAGAAAATTGAGCCGCGGCATGAGATTTCCAACATTTTGACATTTTGACAAGTGTAGACTCGGACGAGCCTTTGCAGCCTCCCTTAAAGCATAGAAACTCCAAATTGTGTTCAGTCAGTAGCTTAATAATCATAGAATACTCAAGCAACTAGCAAAGGCTCTACTCAGACTGGGCCTATGCTCAGGCTGATCTGAGACTTTGCTGGTCGCATTGGAAATCTCATGCACTGGCTCAAATTTCAGTTAATCCTTAAAGCACCATCTACAATTTGCAGCAGACGACATTTTCAAATTTTGCTTCTTTTAAGAAAGATCAAATAAAGTTTTGAAATTTCATGTGAATCATCTGCCAGGAGGGAGTCCCACCATACAAAAGATTGAAAAGAATATAGCCTCCTTCAAAAAATAGGAGTCCCATCACCAAAAATAGAAGTTCAGGACTGCAAATCAGCAGTTAGTGAGAGCTCTGCATACAAAAAAGGATGGATGTCAGGCCTTAAGTTAAGAGTGCATACCAAAAAAATATTTTCTTATTTCTCAACCAAAACATATGTTGTGGGTACTCAAAAAAAACAGTCTCAATGAGACGGTTCTTTTGAGCACCCAAAACATATGTTAAAACTGATAGGTAAGATAACAGGAAGGCTCAGATCAATATTTTATATTAACTCTCATGATAAGAGTGGGGAGATGAAATGTGATTTTACCCAATATGATATAGTTACTGCCATATTCACGTAATACTAAAAGGTATCCGCTTTACCAGTCTATGTCACTCTTCTCTTATCATGTGCAGTCTCAAGATTGCAACATTACTATAAAGTACAGATATTTGAATTGTATACCAAAAATGGAAACTAAATTCAAAAACTATTTGCAGATGTGCAGTTTATAGACTACCAGTGGTGTGCTGATTCTTATTTCCTAATTCATGGGATGAATTAGACGATACATTTATATTCAGCAGTAAAATATTATGAAATGTTGAAGTTTCTCTTTTGCTACCATTTCTTCATATACTTATTACAAAAATTGTCATTATGATGAACATTTGTTAGTCTATGTATCATTTATACTGTATTTTTTTTTTTTTTTTTTTTTTTTTTTTTTTTGATTGATTTATTTATTTTTGTATAAATTATATATCATTGTAACATATATTTGTACCATATATGAGGGCCTCATGGAAGATTAGTACCATTGTTTGCTAAATGCTGTTACCCTCGTTAAATAAAGACTTTACTTACTTACTTACTTACTTACTAATAATTATACCTCTAGCCAGCATGTGTGTTTAACTGTTTGCCTACTAGTGTCATCTGCTGATAACCTTTGCAAACAGTTTGGACCCAGATCAGGCCCGACATAATGTCGGGCCTGATCTGGGTCCAAACTGTTTGACACTCTGATGGTATTGCAGAAAGAATTTTTCAAAAAAGTTGGTTTTGAAAAAAATCAACAGACAACAAAAAATCAATATGTGACGAGTACCAAAACTCTTGTGTGCTGGTCCATATAATGATTATAACAAAGGGAAATAATAACAACTCTTACCTGTAGCTGTTTGGGTTGTTGTACCTGCTGGTGTACCAAGATTAAATCCTACGGTTGGCTGAGCTGTGGCTGTCGCAGGAGTAGCAAATGTTAGGCCACCGGTGCTTGCTGGCTGAGGGACACCGGTGCTTGCTGGCTGAGGGGTTCCAAATCCAAATCCTACACCGGAAGCCTGTGTGGTTGCTGCAGAGGAAGCTGGTGCCCCGAAAGAAAATCCCCCACTTGATGCCGTTGCTGGAGTACCAAATCCAGACAATGCTGTGGAAAAATATATGGCATTTCAGAAATTCAGGTAAGATTTGTATTTGTCTAAATTAATACACACAGGGATATTTTTAGTGCTCTCAGGGACCGAATTTTGGCCTCATTTCCAATGAAATTTAGGTGACTTTTTCCCAAATTTTGAAAAAAAAATCCCAATCTTCAAAAAAAATTTTTTTTTTTGAAGATTGGGATTTTCATTCAGTCACCACACACACAAGCTACATGATGACAATCTACTACCATTGCATTTTATTTCTCCTTCAATTTTTTGATGTCAAAAGTATGTGTAATAGCTAATTTGCTTTTTTATTGACCAAAAATGACATAATTGTGCACTACTACAAATTTTCCAATTTTGGGGTTTACCTCGCTAATTTTCCCAATCTGAATGGCCCTAGGGCCCCTTCCCAAAGTTGCAAAAAAAATCCCTGACACAATTTTAATTGTTTAAAAAAGCAATTTCAATCTAATGTGTGCATACTGTGATGATACTGTAGCACAAATCCCACTAAACAGCATCCCCGACCCCTAAGCCCACCCAGGGAAACAAACAAAAGCCTTCAAACTAAAATCTTGTTTGACATGTTTCATATCTATATTTCCTCTGTCTGTATGCAAAATTTTGGTTTGGAGTTAAATATTTGACACTGTAACCTTTATAGGCACCTGGCAGTCATGGCCTATAGTGAGTTGTTAGATCTAATATAAATAGCTTTGGGGAAATGTGAAGTTAATGATACCAAGAAATATCTTTAAAAAAGATATTAGGCGGCTCTCAAATACTTACAATTTTAACTCAACTAAATGACGAAATCCCCTTATACCCCCTGTCTTTGCATGCTGGAAAAGGATGTTCCATCTAAAACCAGCGAATTTGGAAGTTGTGGTTATGTTTCTGGTCTCTCTTTTGCTTGGTGCTCTTTTCGCTAAGCAATATGCATCTGAATCGTTCCAAATTTAAGGCACTTCACCAGCAGAGGCTAGGGAACAATGTTATTAGTCCTAAAGTTTTTAAGAAAACGGGAGATTTTGACGATAAATGTATGTACTGAAACAAACTGAAAACCCGGAAAAAAACATGCCATATTGTTGTTGTTGTTGTCACATAGGCTAGATTCTGCCCGTCTCAGATCTCAACTTGGACTTGTTTTCAAGTCTTAAATGGTTTACACTTCCACCACTCTATTTACATATTATGAATGTCTCTTTTTACAGAAAAATGCTGATATACCAAATCGCTTGTGTGTGCGACTAATTCCTATAACCTTTCTATTTCCTGTGGCACCTCGCCATAGCCGGGGTCGGGGAGTAAATGCATGTAGAATCAAAAACTGATCGACTAGCTCCCAGTATGCACGTAAAATCGGGCCACTCTCGGCCCGCCAGAAAAACACCATCCGAAAAGCGTTTCACTGGCGGGCCCATAGTGGCCCGAGATTTGGCACTGGCTGTTTGCAAGTTAGCCTTATATGATACATGTTCGTCTGACATACATGTAGTTAAAGAAAGTAGAGCTTGTGCTTGTCATCGTCTTAAAGGAAATAGCAAAAATACACTGATACATGTACAGCTGCGCAGGTTGATCTGAGTCTATGTGTAGGATTGTGGGTTGCGGGCACATTCAAATTGTAGGAAATTATGTGCCATTATCCATCACCATTATAACCTCTTTTTTAAAGATACATCTTTTTTTAAAAAGATGTATCTTGTTAAGCGCTATTAATAGACATTACAACGTGGATTTTTGGCTGTCTATTTATAACGCACCATGTTGTCTGATTAAAAAGACTCTGCCGATAGCTTCACTGTCCTTGTAAGAACATGCATTTGCCGGTCAGAGCAAGCTTTGCACGTATTTACTCGCCTGAACCCCCGAGGTTACTCTCTAATTCGCAATGAATTTTACGCCCTTGTAATGTCATGCATTAAATACACTTGTTATATTTGTTTTAAAATAGACTAGACCTATTGTCAAAATTTATGAAACAGACTATAATTGTGTAACGCATTTGATATGGGAAACCATCATGGTTTAAATAAAAAATACAAAGATTTGCTTTATATAATGCTGTTAATGTCCTTTAGGATTTAGTGGGTTATTTTATATTGCACTTATTTACTATGCGCAATTAAGCAAGGCATGCAAAGAATGGTAATAAAGCAAATTAGAAATGCTGTACAGCGGGAGTTGACCTATATTCCAGATCAATGTCCATTGTTAGGTCTAGTGCACAGACTGGTTCTTGGCCATTTACATGGAATTTTCAAGTTGAATTTCATCTATAATAAGATTGTGTGGTCAGTCTGAGTATTAACAAATGAGGGCATTGTTTTCTAGCTGGTGTGATGAATATTACAATTTAAGAATACTTCTGATTGACGAAAATTTACATAAAATTTAGGTTCAAAGCGATAATACAGCGACGGCGAAGGCCAAAAAAACCCAATATAGCTTTTGCACTATAATTGCATTTTCTAAGTCAAAAGATAAGTATTGAAAAAAAAAATTACAAAACAGGCTCTAATCATTTATACGAAGAATGCATAAAATCCGACCAATTGGTACTGAGAAATGGTTCCAGACTGGCGACACAAAACTTTATTCTTCCAACTTTGTCTAGGGATAATTATCTAGAGCACTGAAGAGATCCGTGGAACAAATAAAATAAAAACGCCTCAAGACACCTGCAGAAGGAAATCGGAGCCATGTTGCAATAGAGTTATACTAATATGAGCCAGTGCATGTGATTTCCAACAATGTGGCATTTTGACATGTGTAGACTCAGACGAGCCTCTGCAGCCTCCTTTTAAGCTTAGAAACTCCAAATGCTGTTAAGTCAGTAGCTTAACAACCTTAGAATACTCAAGTGACTAGCAAAGTCTCTGATCAGACTGCGCATATGCACAGGCTGATCTGAGGCTTTGCTGGTCGCACATACCACATTGTTGGAAATATCATGCACTGGTTCCTATTATACTATCTCCTCTCTTTTAAGGCTGTGTTATTTTCATGTTCCAGTTTACATGTATATATGTTTACTCTGTTGTTCCTATGCAACAAAACATTTTTGTGTCCCCAATGCGGCTCCTTTAACACTTACCTGTATCCCAGCATCACTATTTTTTTGTCCCGAAAATGTTCTCCACTTTTTAGGTCTGCCCTCTTTACAACAACGCTGTTTGTCCCCAAATAATTTGAGGTTAAACTGAATTTCTGTTGTAATGAATTCAAATCCAAGCTAAATTGGTACATTTGTGCAAATACAATTGACGTTGTAAAGAATGTTGCTGTTATAAAGAATGTCGCTATAAAGTTTTCACTGTGTATTCAAGTGAACTTCAGACTAGATTTCACCATGGTAGCAAACACTATGAACCCTGATCAGACTGCTCCAAAGGGAGCAGTCTGATCTTGGTTCATATTGTTTGCAATATAGGCTAGCTAAGAACATAAGCAGACGAGGGGAGCAGACCACAAAAGTCATGACTGGCAGGATAAGGCCAAGAAAAAAAATATGTGTGGTTCGTGTTAACTGACTTACCCTAAATCTTTACCCCCTACCCTAAACTTTTTTCTCCAAATTCTGAAGTTGGAAGAGAATAGCAGAACAAAATAATTTTGTTCTGCTATTCTCTTCCAACTTCAGAATTTGAAGATACATATCAAAATGACCATCTGAAACAGAAATCTAAATTTCTATGCATTCAGTCTTTGGTATTGGAAGTAAAATGATTAAAACAAGTTTAAATCTTCAAAAATAGACCCTTTTTTATTTAATACATTTCCAAGCTGGTCTGACTATTCCAAGAAAAAAAGTTTAAAAAAAAATAGTATTCTACCTACCTACCCTTTAATTTTTTCAGGGTGTAACCTGAACCAAGAACCATACATATTTTTTTTTATTACCCAACCATCTATATACAGAGTAATTGTCTATTTTTTGCTATGTCATGAGTCACTGAACTATTGACCAGTCAATATTTTTGACTATTGACTGGCACTATACCATGGCCATGGCCTGGTTTCCTGCTTCACTGTTAAAACACACAGGCGCTTATCGACAATCGACATGCACGACAACGATGTGTGTACGGTTCGTTTATGAAAGGAGATGTTATGCAACAATGGTGCAAATGAGCCATGCTTTGGCAACTTTACACTCCAATAACTTTGTTGTTTATGGTCAGAAACATAAAATGTGGGTACTTGTTTTCTTAGTTAGAATTAGCGGAACATTTTGAGACCAAAATTGAGCAGATTTGGTGAAATTTTCTGTTTTGCAACAAAATCGCATCGTCTACAGCAACTCCAACTAAAGCAACTCCATGCAAGAAAGGCTGCTAAGTATTTCATCAATGGGTTGGGTAATAAAACAGTTATTTCATGCTGTTGGGCCTCGTGCAATAGTGCATCATGTCATCCATGGCACCTCGGGGTAATAGTTTTGACTATACAGTAACATGAAATAACTGTAAACTATACTACAAACAGGCATGAAATAACTGTATAATATGGCCTAAGGATTAATGTACTGATACTTACCTGGTGCTGCTGTGGCTGTAGTCTTTGCACCAAAACTGAAATGTACAGTACACATGGGTGAAAGTTCAAAATTCTAAAATCCTGAACTTTAGAAAATCAGAATTTAAAACTTGCTGTATGCCTCCAAATTATCAAAAATTCCAAATTTAATGGTCAAATACCTTAAATAACTGAAACTGAATCACTGAAAAGCTATTATTACCTGCAGAATTCAGCATTTTGAGAGGCTGACTTTCTATGGAAAGTCAGCCTCAAAATCATGAACTCAGGAATAATCCTGAAAACTTTCACCCATGTGTACAGCAAGTGATTTGTTTTGATTCTTTATGTCCCAGTCAACATTTTTCAGTCATGTCAGGATGCTTCTTCCTGGGTTGAACCAGTACTAAGCAGAGGATAAAGCATCTTGCTTAAGGACACACCGCAGTGCCCCAGGTGAGGCTTGAACCAGTAACCCCTCGATCTTGAGTCAACCACTCTACCACTGAGCCACCATGTTCCTCTGTACAGCAAACAAGCCAGCTCATGAGATTATGGTACATATCTCATATGCACAAATTTACTCAACATGGGTGAAAGTTCAAAATTTCCAAAATCCTGAACTTTAGGAATTCAAATTTTTAAACCTGCTAGATGCGTACAAAAATGAATAATTTCATGTTTAAATGGTTAAGTAATAAATAAAGGATACTTTTTCGAGGCTTTCTTGTTTAAATCGCAAAATTAGCTTGTGGTATGGCGCAGGCCCAAATAAACATGTGTTACTGACACCTGACGAAATTTACATTCGCTCCTCCCTGCATCCAGCCTAAGTTGTCAATTATATTACATTTACCTACAGGTTAATTTGTCGCTATTTAGGAAGTTCCCGCCTACATCGCTGTTTAACTAAAATTGGAAGCTAGAGTACAGTTTTAAGCTCCGCCTTCGTCGTTATTCTAGGGTGTCTGATTTAAACATCAGCAAAGATCAAAGAAAAAAGCATCGGCCATACTACAATTGTGCTTAGACAATCTAAAAATGAATCAGAGAAGCTACCATAATCTGCCTAATTCAGCATTTTGAGGCTGGCTATCTATGGAAAGTCAGCCTCAAAATCCTGAAACTAGGATTAATCCTGAAAACTTTCACCCATGACTCATTCATTCTTTGCATGCGCTTGCGATCAGATTGTTATAGCACAGTCTACTTTCCAAGCCACTTTTTTTTCAGGATTCAATATCATGCTACACCACCCAACATCTTATAAGCCATCCCCTGCGAAATAGAATTCTTAACTCAAGAGCAGTTCAAGAACAGCTCTTAAAATTTAGCAAGAGCTCTTGAACTGTTTAAGAATATTTGTACTTGAACTGTTCAAGAACATAAATTAGGAATAGTAAAACCAGTCAGGTAGTTACCCTGTTAGAAAAAAATGTCGGAAAAAAACGCTTTTCAAGCGGAACGAGGACTCTAAAGGGGCGAATGACAGTAACTATGTGCCTGGGGATAGTGATAAAATGTTAAAGCAAGCTGTCGAACAAGCAGGACTAAAAGGCAGTGAGTTTTTAAAGGTTTGGATGACAGGGTACCTGGGTTTGTTTGTTTGATTTTATTCTTTACGTCCACTCAACAATCTTTCACTTATGCGGGACGGTCTTCCTGGGTTGAACCAGTACTAAGCTAGGATAAATGTGTCTTGCTCAAGGACCACAACGCAGTGACGCCGGTGAGGCTCGAACCCACGGCCCTTCGGTCTCGAGTAAAGCACTCTACCACTGAGCCACTGCGCTCCCTAGGGTACCTGGGTTGAATTTGGTGAGACAGCAAATGCTTTATTTTGCCGAATTTCCCATAAACTCGCTAAACAAATATTCATCACTGTTTTAATATTACTTCATCACTTTCTATTACCCTCTCAGCAGTATGAAATTAACGGAAAAACTGACTACATGAATATTGGTCAGATTTTTGGTTTAAAAATATTCTGTGAGAATTTGATGTAGGACCAGCAGAATCATGTAAGGATGAGTAAAAATTTTATGGCACTCATCCTATGGGACATTGATTAGTGGAAAATTTCCAGCCCTGATAGGTCTACCTGATAGGATGGTTTGATTTTGTTTGATTTGATTCTTTACATCCCATCAACAATCTTTCAGTTATAAAGGGACGGGTCTTCCTGGGTTGACCCAGTACTAAGCTAGGATTAATGTGGATTGCTCAAGGACACAACGCGACATTTTGAAGTTCTACCCCAGCCCCGCCTATTTCAGAAGGGCCTGGAATATCCCAGCCCCATCTTTTCAGAAGCGCCAGGAACCGACTAACTTCAAAGAGTGCAGAGAAAGCTCTCACTCAATCACATAAAAAAACAACCACCAAAGTGCAATAAAATTAATAACAAGTAGCCCAATTGGCAACGATCGCTCACCTGAGAGCCAGCATAATGTTTGGAGATACCATAATTGATGATGCTGAAAGGCAGGTAACTCTGAACTTGAAACAGTGACCAGGAACTAATTAAAAAAACATAAGATATTATGCCAGTCCTGCTTATCTGCAAGTTTTAGAATGATCTGAATAAAAATGGTGAAAGTGTATTTTCAGATGCTCAAGGGCAGCTAACTCTGCAGTTAGTGATGGTTCTGACCAAACCAATCTTTAATGTATGTCCTGATAACCTACAAGGATGAAAAAAATCAAATGAAAAATGAAGGCGCTAGAGTGGTCACAACATTATACAGCTATATTTTAGACACTCAAGTGCAGGAATGGTCACAAAAGATCTCCCATTGTAAGTCCATTAGGATTTTTTTATTAACACTCAAGGGCAGTTAACTCAAGAGTCTGAGGTTTGTTCTACTTAAAGTTCAAACTCATCCAAGTTTTAAGGTTGTCCTAGTAAGATGAAAGAATGAAGAAGATCCAATCAAAAATGAAGGCGCTAGAGTGGTCATAACATTATCCATCACTTTTAAGATGATCAAGGGGAGCTAACTCCATAAAAGGTGATTGGATCTTGACGAAATTCAGTCTAATTCAAGCTTTTATAGTTGTTCTTCTTATTTGCAAGAATAAAGAAGATCCATTCAAAATTAAAAGCACTAGAGTGGTCACAACATTTCTCTCATTATAAGTCTATGGGGATTTTTCCAGATTCTCAAGGGCAGCTAACTCATAAGTCCTTGGTGAGATCCTGCAGAATTTCAAACTCATCCAAGCTTTTATGTTTGTACTTGTTAGATGAAAGAATGAAGAAGATCCAATGAAAAAAGTAGACGCTAGAGCGTTCACAACATTATCCATCAATTTTTAAGGTGCTCAAGGGGAGCTTACTCCAAAATAGGTGATGGGATCTTAACAAAATTCATACTCATCCAAGCTTTAATAGTTGTCCTTATTGTATGCAAGAATGAAGAAGATCCATTCAATATTGAAAGCACTAGAGTGGTCACAACATTTCCCCCATTATAATTCTATAGGGATTTTTCCAAATACTCAAGGGCAGGTAACTCATAATTCCCTGGTCTGATCCTTCTGAATTTCAAACCCATCCGAGACATTATGGGTTTATTTGTTGCCTGCAAGAATGAAGAAGATCCAATCAAAAATGAAGGAGCTAGAGTGGTCACAACATTATTTATTAATTTTTAAGATGCTAAAGGGGAGTTAACTCCAAATAGGTGATGGAATCTTGACGAAATTCAAACTCATCCAAGCTTTAATAGTTGTCCTAAATGTATGCAAGAATGAAGAAGATCCATTCAAAATTGAAAGCACTAGAGTGGTCACAACATTTCTCCCATTATAATTCTATAGGGATTTTTCCAAATGCTCAAGGGCAGGTAACTCCTGGTCGGATCCCTCTGAATTTCAAACCCATCCGAGATATTATGGGTTTATTTGTTGCCTGCAAGAATGAAGAAGATCCAATCAAAAATGAAGGAGCTAGAGTGGTCACAACATTATTAATTAATTTTTCTTACGCTCAAGGGCAGCTAACTCCGAAGTCAGTAATGGAATCTTGCCGAAATTCAAACTCATCCAAGCTTTAATAGTTGTCCTTATTGTATGCAAGAATGAGGAAGATCCATTCAAAATTGAAAGCACAAGACTGGTCATAACATTTCTCCCATTATAAGTCTCTGGGGATTTTTCCAAACGCTCAAGGGCAGGTAACTCATAAGTCCCTGGTCAAATCCTGCTGAATTTCGAACACATTTGAGATATTATGGGTTTTCTTGTTGCCAGCAAGAATGAAGATGATCCAATCAAAAATGAAGGAGCTAGAGTGGTCACAACATTATTCATTAATTTTTCTGACGCTCAAGGGCAGCTTACTCCGAAGTCAGTGATGGAATCATGCCGAAATTCAAACACATCCGAGCTTTTATGGCTGGTCTTGTTATCTGCAAGAATGAAGAAGATCCATCCAAAAATGAAGGTACTAGAGTGGTCACAACATTTCTCCCATTATAAGTCTATGGGGATTTTTCCAGACGCTCAAGGGCAGGTAACTCATAAAACCCTGGTTGGATCTTGCTGAATTTCAAACCAATTCAAGACGTTATGATTGTTCTTGTTACCTGCAAGAATAAAGAAGATCCAATCAAAAATGAAGGAGCTAGAGTGGTCACAAGGTTTTCCCCATTATAATCCTATGGGAGCTATCTGTTGCCATGGAAACCAGAGTTCTGATCTGATCAGGCCCAAAACCTTATGCAGCCAATCCCCCACCCCAATGATGCTCCAGATGAAATTTGATTACGATCGGCCAACTGGTCTCAGAGATATTCATGTTTGAAAGTGTGGACGCACGGACGGACAAATGGACAGACGGACGCCGGCTCAAGTCCCATACTATAAGCTCACCCTGAGCCTTCGGCTCTGGTGAGCTAAATATTCATGCTGCCTAAAAATACATGTCCGGGTAGGCTGGACTCATTTGACCCATTTTGTTTACAGAAATCCACAGCAAAAAATTATTTTAGTGTTTTAGAGGCATTCTCAGTGTGATTTTAGTTGGAATTAGGGCTGCCACATTTACTAAATTTGGTAAACGTTTACACGAGTCCCAGTAAACGATACCATTTACACAAAACTTCCAGATTGATTTTTTTTCATTATGCAGATCGGTAAAATCTCCAAATTTTTCCCTAAAAAAACCTTTGAAAAATGTACCTTGTGCGAATATTCATAATTTTTTGGTTGGTTGTTGTGATAGAACTCATTTCAAGTAATTGGAAAGTGATTTCATGCGCAGACTCGTACATTACGGACGTTTTCTTCAGTTGCAGGCATGTAGTTAATGAGGTAACACGCACAGACATAACTGCAAATCCTCACATACACATCAATACACACACCTACAGGAAGTAAACAAAAAAAACTTTCACATGTGTCTTCACCAAATATTAAGACATGCCTTTACATAATGAAAGAATATTATATAATTGGTCGAAGCAGTGACTGAGTGAGACAATATTTGGGACATTTTTATGGTCCATTGAGCATGTCCGCCGTAATTTTATTTGCAGTAGACACTTTATGAAATACAGCCCAATCTGAGAAAACAAACAATCTGATTAATGATCCAGATTGGGATGTCACGTATCACTGTATAAGAGAATAATTTTCATTAGGAAATGCTATTTATAAACCACGATGCTGGTCTCGTGCTAAAGTTCGTGTAAACGGTAAGCCAATTTTGTAACTGTTTGTTGCTGAAACACGAAACGGTGTCGTTTACATGTGTAAACGTGGCAGCCCTAGTTGGAATCAGGTAAAATATGCAATAATAACAATCACACATGGTCTTTCATTGCATTAACACTTGCCGTGAAATGTTTGAATATTTGGCCTGGTCACCTGGTGTTCAAACACTTCATTTCCTTGGAACCTAGCAAATGTTAATGCATGGAAAAACATGAGTGATCCCTATCCTTGAAGGACCAGTTTCAGTGACCCTAATGGTTCTTTTGGCAAAATTATCAAAATGCTTAGAAACAGTTAATTTCTGTGTATAACTCACTTTAGAACTATCTTTGGCCAATATGTTTGACATAGAATAGAGTCCAGAAAATTTAAAACAAAACATTTGACACTGTTTATCTTGACCTACCCCATATTTCCTTACAGATATTAGTTGGGACCTGTTTCAGTGACCACCACTTAATTTTTATAAAATTAACATCAGTCAGTCAAAAGCATCTGTTCCTTGTTAACTATCACAAGCTTAAGACAAAACCATGTTAAAGCAGTTTCTGTCTTTCTTAATAATGAAATACAATGCACATTTATGATACTGGTTATGTATCAAAAACATTCTGTAAAGCCTAAGGGGGTAGGGCTAAAAAATTGCACAAAAATTAGTGAAGAATCAAAATGAATTCATAAAATTATGCTTAACAAGGTTGGGCAGAAAATTCCACCCCTGGTATTTACCGGTGGAAATTACTGGTATTTCCCGGCATGGAAAATAAGACTCAAGTGGCAAATACTGGCAAATAATGGCAAATATAGCTTTGGCCGCGAAATAACTGGCAAATATGACTTTTAGCTATAAATGCAGCAGATATCTTTAGGAAGTTGACTTAAAATAGAATTGAAATTGTAAATAATGAATATGAGGCTATCAGCATATAAGCTTTGAATACATGTATTTAAACATGTTAAAATAGCCAAAATTTTATCTTAGACTGAAATTTGAAATAATTTTTAGCAAAAAATAGTATCTTTACTCTTTAGCCCTTATCATGCTGAATATTTAATGTACTACACTTCTCCCAAATTTTATCCTGTTCAACTTAAATCTGTATTTTCAATGAGTGTGGAAAACAGTATGGATCGGGATCATCCTAATAAGATGGCTTCCTGAAAAAAACAGCTAATCAGGATCTAGTGTTTCAAAAAATGATTTAACAGGACAAGGGTTAATTTTGGGTTCATCAGGACAAGGGTAAATTCTAATTTGACCTTTAAAGGGGGAGAAAATTTACCTACGTATCGACATCTGTGCCTGTCATAAATTGTTAAAACAACACATCTCATAATTATTCAAGAGCCAGGGGCAAGGATGAACAATAGGATGTCATGGTTGCCTACATATTTTAACTTAAGACAGTTTAAGTCGAGGTGACCACAAACAGGGTGTCTTTAATTGAGTCAAAGTATGGCTTCAAACTTCTAAATTTCACTTTATCAAATTTAAATGTTAAAAGATTTAACTAAGATAATTTAGCTGATAGCCTGATAAACTAGTAGAATCGAAAAAGTCAAACAATCTCTATTATTGAAATTACCAATCTAAATGTGGAGTGTAAAAGTTCCAGGGTTGTAATCATATTTGCCAGTATTTTCCGTTATTTGCCAATAATTCCTGGTAAATGCCACTGGCATGGCAAATATGCTTATTTGCCGGCATTTTGACAACCTTGATGCTTAATGATGCAAGAGGATGCTGAATGTCTATTTATTAAATTATTAAATTGTTGAGACAATGACAATCTTATTGCAAGTTTTTCTGAAGTTTACGATTGACTGAAATATCTATTTAAAATATATAAGAACACCACATATTTCAAACTTGCCTCTTTCACAAACTATCTAGCTGATCAGTTCTTTCTGAAGTGATAGAAAACAAGATGGAAGTCATATCAACACAGAAATACATTCAGATGTTGCTTTTAACCAAATTTGTAGGCCTGAATTGGAAAGGGTAAAAAAGGAATAAGAAAAATGCCAAAAAAATGGGGTTGCCATGGAAATTACAAGTCTGTCAAACTATGCCTGTTTTTACACTACTGATTTTCAGTCCCATAGAAAGTCAAACATCTATATATCACATCTAAACTAGGTTCAGTTGTATGAAACATTGCATTTGGAAATGCAGACATGTTAAGTTTCTGAAAAAAAAAAATGCGAGACAAAGCGCGGAACGACTTGTTTTTTACCTCAAATTTTGCGTGCGCGCGATTTGCCAAAATATGTATAAAGCAAGATTGGAATCTTTTCAAGATAATGATTAGGATTCTTAAAGTGGTTTTCCCCCGACCGCAAGCATACTTTTTGGCAATACTACTGTCAGGAAAGGCCTCTTTCACTACCTTTGCCAGGTGGTCCACAAAAGCCAGTGGCACATAGTGTTTTGCCATTGCAACGCTTATCAGTGTCTCAGCTTTGATTACATTCTCATCCAGTGAGCTAGAATTTGATGAAACGTAATACTTTGTCACTTGGTTAGTGCTCTTTCTAGCATTGAACAGTTCTAAATGCTTTTTGCCTCCCCAATGTCTATGGACGTTGTCAATCCCACCGTGAGAGACGCTGAAATGCTTACTGCAAACCTTGCAGTACACATGCTGCTTGCCCCGGTCGCTGGCCATAACCCAGTCAAACGTTCTTGTATTTTCTGCATTAAAATTTGACCCGCTTCAATACCATATTCGTTTTTTTTGCTGGGCTAATCCCTGGCGATGATTCGCGTTTCGCCATCTTTGTTGGGTTTATCAAGTTATACAGCTGCTTAGATTATTTGTACCTGTATTATTCGGTTTACATTCAAGCCCTTAATTGATATCGATTTTTCAGTGACTTTGAGATGCTTTACCTGACAGCTCAGGGCTCTCCATCACCCGATTTTGGGGCCGAAATTCGGCCCCATTCCCAATGCCAAAAAGTATGTTTTTTTCCCAATTCCAGGCAAAAACTTCCCAATTTGAAAAAAAAAAAATTTTTCTCCATCTTTATTTCATATAATACAAATACAGAACATATTGTTACATATTTACAATACTAACACTTACATTATATATCAAGAAAAAAGGTAAGTTTTATTATTGGAATCAATCTAGCAATGGAAACGTCATACATTAGGGCGATGTCAAATTTCCCAATTTTAGTCAAAACGCCGCTAATTTTCCCAATTCCATGGGCCCCGGCCCCATTCCCGAAAAGGTGTGTGAGAGCCCTGCAGCTATTTGAAACTATCAAGCTTCCTTACGATATCAATATTGATTTTTCTCGGCGACTTCCGCCAAATTATCACAAGAAATGGCTTTTAACAAAAAAAACAATAAGACTATGATCTCATTTTTGAAAATCCGTGATTTTTTTTAAAAATCCTTTTTGTGGAAAACTGCAGAGTTTTCCGCTAGTGACACGAGAGATCCGTTAATCTTAACATGTCTGGAAATGGCAGCTCATTTTCAAAAGGTCACTGAAACAGGCAGAGTTGGGGTCGATTACATGCAAATGTAATCGATTACAATTACAATTACTTTGAAATTTCATGATTACAGATTACAATTACAATTACTTTTTTTCAAATGTAATCGATTACAATTACAGATTACATTGCAAAGTAATCATGATTACTTTATGATTACTTATGATTACTTTTGAGCAATAAATTAACTGTATTATATTTTAAGACTTAATAGAATGTTATCCTGAGGAAAGGAAAACTTAGCTATGGTTCTCAATTCTACTTACAGAGCTACAAGTTTTACTATAATACGAAATAAAGAATAAAACAACAGTATTCCAAAATCCCTTATTACTCTAAATATAAGAAGCATGGATACACATTTGATCATCTCATTTATCTTACATATATTTGCAAGATATCCCTGGTACAGTCAAAATAGCCATATTTGGCTGATTTAAGTTCAGTAAGGGATACTGGCCTTTGTTGGTACTGCATTTGTTTAACTGATAGCTAGATAATAGTTAGTGAAGATTCTGATCAGACTGAACAATTGCACTTTCTGAACAAAGTTTCTAAACTGGACCTACATCCCATAATATAACATTAAGTCGAGTGTAGGACAAAAGCCCACTAGGACAAAAGCCCACTAGGACAAAAGCCCACTGGACAATAGCCCACTAGGACAAAATCCCACTGGGACAAAAGCCCACTAGGACAAAAGCCCACTTATATGCATTTAACAGGGATAGGTCTAAACTGATGGACAAACGGACAGACAGGCCTAAGATGAAGAAAAATCTGAAATTTCAAATATCTCTTTGTTTGGCTCTCTCATAAAAGTGTATGCTAATTGTTACTACCAGATCAAAGGTCATTTGAATTTATTAGACATATGTTTTCCAATTATAATAGATTGTTTGACCCAAACTGTTAATTGATTTTCTTCAAATATCAATGGCTTTTAGCACCTAAATTAAGTTGTTAGTCACAATATACAGGAGAAAACACACTGCAGGTGTGACTTACCCTGAAGGAGTAGTCTGATCAGGGTTAACAGTTTGAAAAAAGACATAAACCTATTTTTTTTAAAAGTGGGCTTTTGTCCACCTTGCCAAATTAAGCAGTGGGCTTTTGTCCAGTGGGATATTGTCCAGTGGGCTTTTGTCCTAGTGGGCTTTTGTCCCAGTGGGCTTTTGTCCGTTCCCCCATTAAGTCATACCATTAAAGCATGCTGAATGAGGTATGGGCTTTTTTAATTTGATGTATACTTTATAAAGAATTTTGGATTTTATCCCTATTTTATCATATTCAGAGAATATGTCCTCCTGATGTAAATTAGTCCAGCTTCCATTATTACCTAATATTTTGGATATTAATGTATTTCATTTAATTTAATGCTGATAATTGGAACACATTTATTATGTTTCATATATGTCTATAAAAAGAATGACAAAATATGTAGAATCCGATCTTCTGCAGACCAAACCAAAAACTAAAAATGAGATCATATTCAGCAGGAAAATGGTCAAGATAAAAACTTGCTAAAAGGTGTTAAAACTAAACTGTCATAAAAGTTTCTTAAGGATTAAAGAGACACTTAAGAAAAGGGTCCTTATTTAATTTAATATCAGAGCAAATAAAAAAAGTTGACCAATAGTTCACAATTACTATAGACAAATTTTTCAGAAAGATGAAATTGGAAAGGGAAAGCTTTGACTTTAAATATGTATCTGATGAGATAATGTCAAATCTGAGCTTAGTTCAAGATTATCTAAATGCAATCACCATACAAGGGACCGTTTCCTGCCTGTTATATATTTTTGCTAAACTTTTATCTTACTAGATAATTTTGCATGTTTGTAAGCAGTGATGGCTTTGATGAGATAGCACCTTTGTGCAGGCTTAACTAAGCATTCAATGCTCTGCAGATGAGGGCTCATATAGTTATTTTGGATCGGTCTAGAGGTAAACTCGGAAGCAGATCTATTGTTGGTAGCATATTCACATTCCTTGTTTCTAACATCCATTATTTGATCTATTGCTGGTACCTGTGACTGTACAACTTACAACAATTTTCAGCCAGTTTCAATTTTTTTTTGTAAAAAAGCAAAAGTAATCATAAAGTAATCGTAAAGTAATCATGATTACAGGCTATTTTGCAATGTAATCGATTACATTACGATTACTTGTAATCATAAAAATCCACGATTACAGATTACTTTATGATTACTGAAAAAAGTAATCGATTACAAGTAATCATGATTACAGATTATGATTACCCCAACTCTGGAAACAGGTCCGTCACTGAAACAGGTCCTTCTACGATACATTAGACAACAGGGAAAAAAGGAAGCTATGAAAGATCAGCGGAAAAAAAAACACACACACAGAAAAAAACGAGAGCCATGTCACAACAGTGCTACATGTATAATGGTCTCATGCAGGGCTATAACAACTGTATGGTATAGTGTTTCCCCAAGGCCCTTTTAGCATGGCGCTGCGCCATGCCCTTTTCTTGGAGCGCCATGCCCTTTTCCTGTGGGCCATGCCTTTTTTCTGACAGATTGTAGCTTTTTTTCTTTATAAGAACGGTCCCTTTTCTTGGTGTGAAAGTCCATTTTCCTTTGTAACTATCCATAGTCTGAGATTCTTGAGTGTTATAATCAATATGTGGCGCGTAGTCCGAGATTCATGAGCGTTATAATCAATATGTGGCCTGATTACGTAAGAAATCTGCACCTGTTTACAGACAGGACTGTGTACATGCACTTGACAAGGTCAAGTTGACATCATTATCATACTGAATACACAATGACCATATATAATTCTTAGGGTTATCAAACGTTTGTGGTATTTCCTAAGTTGGTGATTTTTTGTTAACTAAATGCTTTATTCCTTGATATTTAATAAAAATGATATGTTAATACCTTTTAAGTAAATTTCATTTTAATTGTGATGAAAAAGAAATCATATTTCTGCCTGAATAAATTATTTTCATTTTTTTATCAACTTACCTCCCTTAAAAATATTAATATTACAGTAACATTTATTTCCCTTTGATATATTTCCTCCCAAGCGTTTTGGGGGAAAAGGGCCATTTTTTTAGATATGAGAGAACAAAATAAATGCTAGAGTTTGAGAGGAACAAAGACCATATAAGTGAACAGGGAGCATAAGATATTTTTAGGCGGGGGAACAGTTTTTTAAAGGGACATCCATTGGAAGGTACAAAGGAAGGAATGTTGGATTGGGAGGGGAGCAAAGACAATAAATAAACAGGGAATATAAGAATCTCTTTGGTGTGTCTGTGGGGGTGTCTGTTGGGGGGGGGGGGAGGAGGAGGGGAACGAAGACAGTAAATGTGCCCTTTTTGATCCCTCAGCGCGCATAAAGTGCCCTATTTGATCATTCAGCGCGCATTTAAAGTGCCTAAAGTTACCATGCCCTTTTTTGTTCCTGGGGTAAACACTATGGTAAAAAACCCTTTAAAAATCTTCCCCGGAGCCGGAATTCAGTGCTAAAACAGATACAAAGCTTGAAGATTATTGAAATATTGGATGATATAAACTTGCCTTTACATAAACCATAATATCCAAAAACTTTTTTTTACTTTCAGAATGTATTCTATTTATAGAACTAAAATGGAAAACCCAAATTGCAACTGAATAAACGATCCATTTGAAAATTCTGCTGATTGATTTCCATATTACAAAACATTTTCACAATCAGAATAACATTCGCTACATAATTTGCTAAATATACAGTTAAATGTCCCTAGTAGGTGCCTAATATTTCGCTCTTTCCTTAAATTTTCACATACTTACCCTCCAAAGGTGGCCATGTTGGAAATATAGACTGGTTTTAAATCTTTCAAGGCCTCAGTTGGGTACTACTAGTTACCAACTAGAAGGTCGATTCGGGAAAGACAGAGCAAACTGAATGTGATACAATAGAAATATTTTAAGACAAGATAAGATGTAAATGGAAACATATAAAACAAAGATGTTCATCATAACAGGCCAATTCATTGATTTTCTAATTGTCATATTTCTCATATTATTGATAGGCTTTACAACTGCAGATTTTGCTAATTTAAGATTTTGGTTGAAATACCAGTAGACAGAAATTCAACAAATCACAGATTAATCCCACTTGCCTACTGTGTCAGAGAAATGATGAAATTCTTGAACATTACATCCTGGATTGTTTAGTCCTAAACAGTGTAAGACTACCTATCTTGAGTCATATTGTTATCACATAATATCTTAACTAGCAAAAGTGTTTGAAAAACTTAGCAGTAGCTCAAAACTTCATGTTATTATTGACTGCTCATTCCTTATCGGTCAGTTGAGAGTTAATAAAAGCAAGATAAAGCTTTGGGATTTATCTGAGGTAGAATTCCATACAAGACGATTGACTCATGTGCTGTATATCAACAGATATCGTCTCTTAAATAAAACTGAAACCATCAGTTAAGATTCTCTTCAAGAAGTGCTGATTTTAACATGTTTAAAGAACTGTATATATGTTCGTATGGCGGACTTATTTTAACTGATTGATTGATGTTTATTTGGTAAAATCAATACGTACATACATGTACAACAGCAAGTTAAAACATATCGCACATTAATATCACATTAATTTAGCACTTTAAAATATAGAATAATTTTTAAAAAAATCTCTGATGCTATTAAAACTTATAATTTAAGGTGAAGATGAATTTGAACGGACCTGGCACAAATATCACATTAAGATTATAACAGTAAACTAGGTTATCACATATTCATCACAATTATGCATTTTATAAATTAAGAGATCACTTTCTGACTAGGCACAAAATAATAATGATGAAAATGACTAACAACAGATGGTGGATTTATGTTGCCCTCTACCTTTTAATGTAAAGTTTTAATGTATTACAGGTAGAGCTAAGCACCGGAAGGACCATCACACCCTATTGCTTTCTTAAGGCTCAATTTATTTATTTGCTTGCTAATAAACTCTTCCTTAATATGTCTGAATTCGAATGATGATGGCTCTGTGAGATTTTCCTTAATTTTCAATATACTTGGATGATTTTCATTTACAGGTATAGATTTTTCACCTATATTTTTGGCTACATTTACAAAAAAAAGTGATCAACAAACTTCCTGCTGATCATTGATTAGTTTATTATCTTCAAATAAAATTCCGTCTTTGTGTACTTGCATACCTTTATTGGTTAAAATAGTTTAACAGTTGGCCAGAAATATTTTGACTTACTGCCTCATACACACCTGTCAATAAAATATCTGTTTACAGATTTTCTTTTGAGCTTTTTAACGAGTTTCTCTGCTGCCTGAATTTCCCCCAATTTTTAGAGTTTCTACATTTCTGAAATTTATTAAAATGCATTATTTTTTATAAAAGGATTGCTTAAGATTTTGATTCATGTAAGGGACAGATTTTGGTAAGATATTCTTCTTTTTTAGAGGCGCATGTTTATTTGTGACCGATAAAATAGCATTTGTAAAAGCTTCATAGGTTTCATTAATATCATTCTCTTCTGAAAAAATTATCTGTGACAAATTGCTTTCCAGATCCATGTTAAAATTTACAATATCAAAATTTCTAAAACTTCTATAAGTACACCTCATAGGCTTTTAGGAAGGTTCATCTAATTTCAAGTGAAAGGCAATAATATTGTGAACATCACGCAACATACAGTGTTTTTTCCAATACAATCAGTATTGCATGCTAAGATAACATCAATAAGTGAAGGTTTATTTCCGAGTTAAAACAGGTAGGTTACTTAACTGTATTGCTCAGATTAAAAATGTCACACACATTATTTGATTTGCTGCTTTTAGATTTATCCAAAATGTCAAAATCGAGGTCTCCAAATAGAATAGAATATTCATATTTTTCGCTTATAATGTCAAGTCCTGAGTAGAATGGGCAAAATGCTTGATGAGCTTGAATGGCCATCTCTTGAGGCCCGTAGGTATCATTCCTCCCTGCTTCTCTTTCACAAGATTCATTGTGGAGCAGTGTATATTGAAAAAGACAGGTCGTCATTAAAATACCTAACTGAAAATACCTAACCTATTTTTAATCTATCTATCCTCTTTTACTCTGACGATCAGATATCTGATCATGATCAGAGGTGAGTGTACAATTTTGAATTTTGTAAAGAAAGAAAACCCTTCTCAGCTGCGCACACAGTCGGAGAAAGACTATTCCAATGGGAAATCGTCATTAGTATAAAAGAATACTTCAGGACATCATGATAAGTTTGTGGCCTGCAATACTGCGAGTTGTGTGATGACCTGGTAGATCTTGTTCTCAGAGATGGGGTAAAGTACTTGTCTTTATCAATAGACATAGTCCCACATTGGATCTTGTGAAAGAAAAGTAGAGAGGACTGATCACTCCGGGCCTCCAGAGCTGGCCATTGCAGCTCATGGAGCATCTCGCAAAAACTACCAGTGTTGCGCCACCTCCTGCAGGTCCAGCGGGCTGTCGTCCTCTGTACTTTCTCCACTTGTTGAATCTGAGTTTTACAATATGGGCTCCAAATAGGTGCTGCATACTCCAGTTTAGGGCGTACCAAAGTCATGAGCCCTTTTCTTTGTTTCATCATGGTGTGTTAATTTGATAAGAGTGTTTCTCCATGATGATGCATTGCATTAGTTAGAAGGCCTCCATGCGAGCTGAACATTTCTTGTACTTCAACAACAGCAGAATCTAGGGCGAAGATTTGGAACCAGTAAAATGCATTTAAGCCCCCCGGTGGCTTAGGCTGCTGTCCGTTCTAAGGTGGTGGTTCTGTTGTTGTTGACTTTTTGTTTATTGTTACTCCCATTGTGGGAGTCTGTAATTGTTCTTTGTTTGTAGTACGCTACTTTATGTCCATTCTAGTATTGCAATCATCTTGATGGGGAAGAGAGAGCTGGTTGCTTTGCTTTGTCTTCCAGGTGTCTCGTGATGGTTGAGTGGCTCTTTCTCGCGGTACCACGGGGTCGTCTGCGGTTTGTGATTGTGGTATTTCCTGATCATATTCACTTATTTTTTTGTATGCAACATCCTTAGTACTCCTAGGTGCGAAAGCCAAGTTCCTGCAAAGAAAACAAAAAATCTTTGCTGCTTTGGATGAAATATCAGAGATAGGTTGACCCCAATCCATGTTCTCTGTAATTGTTATGCCAAGATATTTTGCGGGCTGAACGTTTTCCAAAGTTTGCTGGTGCAGTGTGTAGTCGTGAAGAATTTGTTTGTGTGAATGATGCTGAGTCACTCTCATAAAGTGACATTGCTGATTGCTTTGCTTAATTTGTCTTCCTGGTGTCTCGTGATGGTTGAGCGGCTCTTCCTCGCGGTACCACGGGGTTGTCTGCAGTTTGTGATTGTGGTATTTACTGATCATACTCACTTACTGTTTTTGGCAAATTGAACTTCATTTGCCTATTGGCGCCTCAAAGGGCAAGACTGTCAAGTCTTTTCAGAGTATAAGCCCTAAAATACCAGACAAATACCATAAAATTGACTAACATAACACCCTTAAATGCCAAACATTATAATTAAACACTGTTATACCTAAACTCACTAAAATGTTAGGTATTTAAGTGTTTACCTAAAATACCTAACCTTAGTTGTTTTTTTTCAAGGGGAGTAACTTGACGTCATTAATAGCCAACTTCCTTCACAGCGATGGTGTTAACGTCGCTTAACGCTAGTTACATGAATTTCCTAACATTGGGATTTACAGTCCTGTTTGAATGCAGAAAATAATAAGCTTAATTGCAAATTTCACATAGTTTGCATTCAAATGGGGTCCATCTGCTGCAAGGCATGCTGGAAAGGACATATTGAGATTTCACCTTATTGAATACCAAAAAACAACAATCAGTCCATTTCCAAGAGTAGGTGTTATAAAGAAATCTGGCGAGGCTCATTCAAAAAAATCCCTTCACTGTTCATGTAGGATGAAGATAAGAGATAAATCAGCTCCAGCAGTGAATTGTTGAGTATTAATTCGCTGTTTGGAGGTCAGTTGTAAAGAAGATCAAATCACGAGCGTGCAGCACGAGTGATTTATCTTTGCACAATTGATCGACACACAGTGAATTATTACTCAACAATTCACGCACTAGAGCTGATCTATTTCGATTCTAATACACAATAAACGATGAAAACACATTTGAAGTCTTCAGCTTCTTCCAACTTTCCACCATTGCACTGAAGAAATTTCACCAATAGTTGGACTGTGTTGCATATGTTTGCATGTAATTGTAACGTCTTCCAAGCGTAAAAACGACGTTACATCGTCTATAGCCATGACTGACGTCATTTAAAAGTAACTTAAATGACGTCGGCTAGTGTGCGCTTTCAAAACTGTGAATTATTGTTTGATATATCACTTTTTTAGCATTGGCTCTATAGGCGATGTGTGTTACGCATGTGACGGAGTTCACATTTAAGCAGAACAAAGGTCCAAACGGCAGTTTATTGCATTCTCTAAAGAAAAATAAAAAGTATTCTTATGCGCTTGCTTTTGTAACGTGACGTCTGATTGGATAACGTCAAAAATTTGCGACAGTATACAGTATATCCTGCGATATAATGCAAAAATAGTTTGACGTGATTATTTACGTCACCTTTTGTTAGATGGCATGCGGCTTGTAATGCTCAAAATTGAGATAAAACTGCAGAAATATATTAGAATGGGGATAACCATATTGTAAATTTGCATTTGGGGAGGTATATCGTCGGATATACATTCGGAAATTACGTGTATTCCTAAACTTTGTTCTGCGGTGAGCTACTAGTTTGAGGAATTAGGAGGCAATTTACAGTATGTCCAAAAATCTCTATTTACTTTTATGTCAGCATGTCATCAATTGCAAAATAACAACAACAACTGGGTTTGTATGTTTCATTTCTTTTCAGTTGCATCACTTGATACAAGAAGTCCTCAAAATAAAATCAAGCGAAATGGACATGTTAAATTTAGAACGCCAAGGTTACTCAGATTGACAGTTTTTAAGGAATTTCCGAGATGAAAATCTGTTAAAGTCTCTTAATGGCAGTGAAATGTAATTGTAATGTAATCAATTATATTGAGCAAAGTAATTGAATGTAATTAATTGCTTTGCTCAAAAGCCATGTTGTTGTTATTGTTTTGTAGAGCTCCGCCTCTGACTTATCGGCGCACCCGGATAAACCGGTAAAAGAGGGATAATGGATAAAAATGTTCTAAACACTAAATGTCACCAACACCAATGTACAATATAACACAGTGAGTAATCAACTGAATAAGTCTTCCAACACCACAAGAAGTTCTATGTACAAGAATGAGCTTTTTCAGTTTTAAAAGTCTCAAACACCTTCACCTGAAGTTTTATGTACAAAGTGAGCTACTACAGTTAATTTTGTGGGTTTTGAGATTGGATTGATTTGCACAGCTGCTTATGCGAGGGCCAATCTGATCTCTGACAGTCTTTGCTACAGTAGCTGGAGCTTTTACAGCCTGTACAGCGACGTAAAGCTGTCAAACTTCCTTTTTTCAAACAACGTGTACACACAATTTCCGAATCATAACATTTATCAACTGAAATACTAGAATACTCAACTGCAGCCTCTGCAGACAGTTTATTTAAATCCGATTGAACTTGGGCTGTGAAAAGTGTGTTGACAACGTCCCCTTCAATGGTTAAATATCTGGAAGACTGAGAAACATCAGATGTACGATCCAAGCAGGCGAAGTTCTCTGACTCTGACTGGCTGACCACAGAAAATTGTGGACTGGCTACCGTCTCTGTTTCTTGCAGCTGGTATGACTTAGAATCATCAGATGTACGATCCAAGCAGCTGGAGTTCTCTGACTCTGACTGGCTGACCACGGAGGACTGACTGTGGACTGGCTTCCTTCTGTGCTAATAGTTGGTAGTGCAAAGCGAGGTTCTCAGCTCTAAGCTGTCTTGGTATTCGCATACGTTTCCATAACTCTCTTCGCCTGGCACGATCCCTTGCCACTTGAGCTGGGGATTTCTTCATGTAATTGTAATTTAACAAATTTCAATGTTATTGTAAATAATTAGTTATTTTTCAAAGTAATTGACCCCTAGTCTGTTATAGTCACACGCCCGCTTTTATATGCTTACTGGTTGATATGCTGCGCGTGGCGTGCGGGTAGAAAATAAGATTAACGCATTCATGATTACCCATCGTCGTTTCAGTAACTTGACAAACCTAACATTTACGACTGACCAGTCAATCTACTTCCGGGAGGGAGGTGTCATGGCGTATACATTGGCATAAATTATATTTACTCGACAGACTTTTGGAGATTTGAAGAAAATGGATCATATTAGGACGCCAAAAGTAAGTACAATAGATACATAGATACAAAATTGATTCACTGAAGATGATTTATTAAAGTGCCGCTGTCATATAAAATTACAATCACCATTTTTCTGATGTAGGCTAGATCTATTTTTATTGGTTATTTTAGAACTTTCATTGACTTTGTAGTTTGTATGTATTTTCTTCTTGGATTTAATTATTCCATTATCATGAATTTTGCTCGTTTACAATATACGGAAAATGACATTTTTAATGGAAATATATCGTAGTTGTCTCGACTGCCATTCTGATTAAGCTGATTAGTTACTGAAACCAATAACAAGTTTCAAGCTTTTTAAAAAGAAGTCTTGAGTTTGATCAACCCTGTTTAGGGGGATTGTTGAAATAATCGCTAGTATTTGGTGCAAGATCTCAGAACATTCCTTTAGAAACCGACCTTGGATCATAGAAACCGACCTGGGATCATGTCAGGACTTGGGGCTTTTTTGGTTTGCTATTTATACTTGGTAAAGTTGTGCTCATTGAGAACTTCTGGGGTTTGGTTTAATGCTTTACATCCCAGTCATCAGCTATGGTCGTGTCGGGATGGTCAGTTCACCTAACCACACTTTTTTCCTGGACAAGCTTGATTAAGCAGTTAACAAGTACTTCGTGCACAGTCATACTTTCGCTTATAACTGACAACAATCCTACTTGAATCAGCGGAAGGGAGGAGAATGGCCATAGAAATTATTTCATGATCACTCTCCATGAAAGTATCGGAGGGGGCTGGGATCTAACTTGCTACCCCTGGATCTGCAGTCAGGCACATTACTGCACTACGCAGCCCGGTATCATTGGGAACTGCTGGAACTTTTGTGAGTGAAGTTAGTTTTAAATTGATACCAAAGAAGAGACGTGGAAGACAAGTCATCAGGGAGTGACTTTAGAATCTGTCCGCCACTTCATCTGACCCATACTTTCAGTACCTAGAAATGATTAAGATATGGTACAGTTACTGCCATACAATACCCTTACCCTAATCTAACCCAAACCATCATTATAGAAGTTCACTTTTGTACTTTTACTTCCAAGCAATGTATGTTCAAACACATTTTCCCAATGAACTAGACAAAAAGTGGCGGACAGATTCTAAAGTCTATATGTCTTTAGGATTGCAGATTCTACTAAACCCAAGTTAGAACATCCACTGACTGTGCGCATGTGGATGCAGATATCTTGTAATTGTCAGATGGTGTCAAGCAGCCCGTAAGTGTACTATCTAGAAAAACATATTGAGCCGATGTTTCGTCCGTCGTGCCTCCAATGATTCCTTTTTTTAGGTAATCCGACTTGATATCATGCTACTGGTGTTATGATACCTGTTTGTAACATGCACTGCTGCTCTTCTTTGGACCATTTCAAGCCTCTGTATGTTCCATACTCTTGAATTTAGGAAGTCCATTTCGCAGCAGAGGTCTTTGTTTGTTTTTGTTGCTTTACGTCCCATGTCAACAGCTATGGTCATTGCGGGAAGGTCAGTTCTCTTAACCACACTTTTTCCTGGGCAGGCTTGAGCAAGCGGTTAACCAGTAATTTGTGCACATACTTTCGCTTGTAACAGACAACAACCCTTCTTGAATAAATCAGCGGAAGGGAGGAGAATGACCGTAGAAATTATTTCATGATCAATCTCCACGAAAGTATGGTACCGGGCTGGGATCGAACTCGCTACCCCTGGATCTGCAGTCAGACACGCATCTGTAGCTAGACACGTTACCGACTGCGCTACGCGGCCCAGTACAGCAGAGGTCTACAGGGCCCACTAGCTTTCTGTCTGAATCATTCAGTTTGAATCATTCAGTCTGATCATTAGATTTTAATTTTCATTGTATTAAGAATCTGACCTATACTTTTAACAGACAAAAGTAATAGAAGAGCAGGTGTCTGTTTCTGGCAAAAGGATGATCATAGCATGGAGTGCAAGACAACTGTTTTGCTAAATTGACCTATCCTGGCCAAGTTAAGTTAGGTTAACCCTTAGCCCACCAGTCATGACTTTTGCCATCTGCTCATCTTGTCCGCTTATGTTCTAGCTTATATTGCAAACAATATGTACCCAGATTAGACTGCTCCCTCACAGTCTGATCAGGGTTGATATTGTTTGTTGCCATGAAAAAAATAGCCTTAAGTGCACTTGAATACATATATGCAACAGAAGTAAAAAGTAGATAACATTTTCAGGACAAAAAAATACAAATAGTGGCTGGATATACTGACAGTCTCAATATGACAAACCCTGTTGACAAGGATATTAACTCTTTGTCTATTAGTGTCTTCTACTGATAAGTTCTGTTGATAATCTTCGCAAACAGTTTGAATGAGATCAGGACTGACAGAACGTTAAAAAAATTAATTTGAAAAAAATCAACAGAATGATGACAAAAATCACCCTGCATGCAAAGAGTTAAGAATCTCACCTGATTTTCAATAGACTGAAATTAACCCTTAAAGGGCCAATCACGACTGCAGCAGACGACAAATTTTATGACATCTTTCTTAATATTTCGAAAAAGTAAGGTATGATATTCATGAGAATCGTCTGCCTGCAGACGATTCTCAAGAGATATCATGCCTTTTTTGTTATTTATGAAAAAGGGGCAAAATTTGAATTGTCTCTGCTGCAAATTATAGGTGGCGCTCTATGGGTTAATAATAGGACAGTGAACGATTGCGCACGAAGTACTGGTCAAGAGACTTAGGCATCACAGGTTTAGATAAACAAAACTTTTTAGAGTAAAATTGTAAATATTTCCTTACCCATAAGTTTTAGCATGTGTTTGGGGTGCTCAGAAGAACCGTCTCATTGAGACGATTCTTTTGAGTACCCACAACATATGATTTGGTTGAGAAATAAGGAAATTATTTTTCTGTTACACACTCTTAACTAAAGGCCTGGGCGTCAACGGGGGATTTGTTCAACTAATTCAAAAGTGTATCTCTGGAATTTATCACCGCCTCTTAATAAAGTCTTATCAACATTAAATTTTGTAAATGCAAGGAAACCTTCAATATTTAAGTTATGAAAATTTACTGTTCATTAAACTCTTTCCTCGCTGGCGGAGACTTTTGTTGTCTGCTGATAACCTTTGACACCCTGATAGTGTTCCTGAAAGACTTTTTGAAAAAGTCTGTTTGAAAAAAAAGTCAACAGATGACTACAAAAGCTTGAAAAATTACCCAGGATGCAAAATGTTAACATGCTTCATGCAATACTAAACTGGTTATGAAACTAAATTTGACCTTGACCTCCTGACCTACATGATTATGTGGTCCATATCTATCTTTTTTATTCTACAATCGCTCTCATATGAGTATTATTTGCTGGAGTACATTTGCATTGGATCTTTTATTTTTTACTTAAAAGGAAGGGAGCTAAATGCTGCTTCTATTTTATTTTAAGATAGTGTTAGTTAACCTGTTGACTACTCGAGTAAAAGCTCAACACTTTACCTGCTAGACTACAGTAGTGATCAGTGACTAGGCATATTGTCTAGTTTTAATACAATGTAACGTCATCTGTGCACACACTCCATGTCAGACTCAGTTTAAGGTGTTCACTCTTTAACTGCTTGGTCATTTTTAATGCTTTTGTTGTAACTAGGCAACTGAATAACGGGTATCAGACAGTTCTAATGGCCACTCTAAACTCGGCGAAACAACATATTTGGTATGTATCTATTTGTTCCTTATTTAGAAACAAACATCTATTCCCTTATTCAGGGAATAATAAACCTATCAAATCATGCTTTCAGAGATATTTACTCAGCAAAATCTCTCAGAGAACTGACCATGCTGGGACAGTGATAAAACAAAATCACTCAACCAACTAGAGCAAATGGACTGGTACCCGCTGTACCCTTAGGTCAAAACATAGAGCCAATAACCAGTTCAGTGGGTCGTGTAGCACAGGTCGGGAAGTTGACAGTAATGTGTCTGACTGCAGATATGTGTCTGGCTGCAGATCCAGGGGTTGTGAGTTTGATCTGGGCCTGTTCCCTTACTTTCCTGGTTCGGAGATTGGTCATGAAATAATTTCTACGGCCATTCTCCTCCCTTCCGCTGATTCAAGAAGGATTTTTGTCAGTTACAAGTGAAAGTATGTGCCGAAGTACTCAGGTTAACCACTTAGTCAAGCTTGCCCAGGAAAAAAAGTGTGGTTAGGTGAACTGACCATCCCAGCATGACCATAGCTGTTGACTGGGACATAAAGAACTAAACCATCCAACCAATAAATAACCAGTTCATTGCACTTCCATGTTTGGACTATAAGTATAAGCTTGTATAACAAAAACCAGTTTCCTTACATTAGACTTATCACATGCATTTTAGGAGGTCTGTACTTTTAAACTTGTTATCAGCTCACTCTTGAAAGTATTGGTATTTAATCAGGATTTCCACTGCACAATTTTATAGAAGACAAATATACTCATGTCCAGTGATTTGTAGGCAAATTTGAACATTGTGTTTATATTGTAGAAAAATGCAACTTTGGCGAGAAGTTCAGCCAGCAGTTTAAAACTTTTGAGCATTATCTTTAAGCTTTAAAGAGAATTGTTTCGTTTGATTTGATTCTTTACGTCCCATCAACAATCTTTCAGTTATATAGGGACAGGTCTTCCTGGGTTGAACCAGTACTAAGCTAGGATAAATGTGTCTTGCTCAAGGACCACAACGCAGTGACGCTGGTGATGCTTGAACCAGCGGCCCTTCGGTCTCGAGTCAAGCACTCTACCACTTAGCCACTGCGCTCCCTCTTTACAGAGAAGGACAGATCTACATATTTTAAGACAACAACTCTTTAATTTGTTTTATAAGCAAAATATATTTGCTGTTCTATGAGGCCTATAAAAAAATTAGTGTGTTTCAGGTAACAGGTCTGAACATTTTAGGTAGGGTAGGTTTTCTGAAAAAAAATGATAATTTTATGCATTTTGAAAGGCATGTGCCTTTCAAAATGCATATTTTTTTTCAAAAACATGAAAAAATCTAGGTTTTACCAGTAAATTTAGGTAGGGTCAGGTTACCCTAAACACAGGTATTTTTTTTATTTGGCCTGAGCAATCAGCATGTGAGTCTTTAAATGGTGTTCTTTATTATACTGAGATACTTGGTTTAATGACATTAAGGCTAATAATTCTGTAAACTGGCTACTTTATTGGCAAGGTTTTATGTGAATATACAGCCTGTTGGACATTTATGGACAGACATCTTTTAAATTCAATTTGCGGGGCATACAAATTAAATAAGGAACTGGTTTAATCTGAATCTTCATTGAGTTTGTCTGTTTGCAAGTCTGTTGTGCTTTTCCTTTATATGGTTTTCAGGGGAACATGAAACCAACCATACTCTTCCTAATAAGTGTTCACGGTGGTCATTATTAGGGCTCACCAAGTTACCGTAAAATCTCTATTAGAGGCCCATGCTCTAATAGAGGCCCATTCCCCAGTTCCTATAGGAGCAGTGTGTACTGGGTCCACACTGTTTGCCTCTATACTTAATTTGTCAGTAATGTTAGGCAATTTTTTTGCAGCAGACGACTTCAGCAGACGACATTTTCAGATGAATTTTTTCTTGGCGCTTTAAGGGTTAAAAATCTTCTGAATCCGTTTAAGGGTGGCTTTAGAATCCAAAGTCACAAAGATGAATGCTCAGACAATGAGTTTCTCTTCATAACTGGGCAAGCACATTTAACTAACTCATTACAGACTGGAGAGCATGTAGCTCATCAGACATCTTATTGGCCTATTACATTGTATTTTAGGAACATTTTGAACAAAATTGGGAAGATTTACCTACTTTACTGCATTACTTGTCCCAAATTTTATGAGGAAAAAAAAAACCTTTTGGCTGTAAGACAAGATTTTTTTCTCTTCCAAAAATCCTGAAACAACCCCAGACATAATGATCTGGATCTGCTGCAGTTTTCTTAAAATAGGCCTAAATAACCGCACATAGATTTCTAAGTTTCAGATCAGGGTCATAGGGCTATTCAGCGTAAAATTGTGATTTTTTCTTATCAATCAGTTTAAACATGTGTTTTGGGTCAAATTGGGTGCTCACAACATATGATTTGGTTGAGAAATAAGAAAACTAATTTTCAGTTGCTGAGTTCATTAGTCACTACCTTTTTCCTTTGATAGACTGAAGCTTTTTTCATCTTTTTATTTTTATTTCATCCCCTCAACCCATTCATTTTCAGTAACTCGTCTCTAGATTTGCCATGGAAAACCCTTGAAATCCGCGGTTAAAATCTACGGAGTATTTGGACGGCGTTTTTAAGGTTTCCATGGCAGTTGATGGCAAATAAACCAACAACAAAAAATTGTGGAAGTTCATGAAATGCCATAGATTTTTGCCGTTGATTCCATGGAAGTTTAGTGGATTCCATGGAACAATGCCGTAAATTCTATGGAAATATGCTGTTGATTCCATGGAACAATGCCGTAAATTCTATGGAAATATGCTGTTGATTCCATGGAAAGTTTCGATAGATTCTATGGAAAATCTTCCATCAATTCCACGGAAAATTTCCACAAAACAGAGCAGAACAGTTTCTCACCAATGTACTCTTTGGCTCAATATGACTGAAACATTGTTAATTGAAATCTTATTCACATTTGATAATACATGTACCATTAAATTTTAAGTGAATAAAAGTTGAAAAAAATGAGCAAATAAGATTATTGTACATAAGACAGAAAACATATTTTCGAAAAGCACAATAACAAAAACAACAGAGCCATTAAATTATTATTCAAAACAAAGTTGAGTATCACTCACGTGAATAGACCAGGCAATGCTATGGCAATATTGAAACCATAGTACATTTATGGCATGGAAGAGAAATCAAATTAGCCTTAAATAATATCAGAAATTGAAATAAACAACATACCAAATATGTGCTTCAAATGCTTCCCTCCAAATTGAAACAAAACAGGAAGTGATGTCACTCTTTTTTTCCCGTAGAAAATTGCTGTGATCTTTTCCATGGAATCTATGGCTATCTATCTACTGCCTACACAAATAGGTACTTGTGCCAACTGATTTTGTCAGCATTGGCTCTTAAACAAAGATGCTGATCTGAGTAGGCAGCTATACAGGCTGACCTGTCACTTTATTGTTTGCAAATATATAAGAGAGATTTTCACTTAGCCTTGCAGAATTCATATTTTCCTTCTGATCCAGTTATACAAGTGTATAGTCTTAAATATCACATAAAAAACACCCAAAACAGGGTGGGTTGCTAGGTAAAGCCTGCGTTTTGTTTTAAAGTCTACTTTTGAATGTCTTTGACAACACCCAATGTGCCTTATGTAAAAATGTACCTCTTTGGTATTGACCACTGCTAACAAATGAAATAAGAAAATCACCACTGAGTACAAAGATGTAGCTGAATGCATGGCCTGTGCTTAATAATAATAATTATTATCAATATCTCAAGGCACTCATTCTCACTTTTTTGAAAGAAATTTAAAGTCATTTGTTCAATGCTCTCAGGTACCAGAATAAAACAAAGTCATTTTCCATTCCAAAAATTGACAAAGTTATTTTGCCGTTCATTTTTGGCTCTGAAAATTTGTTAAGTCCATTTTCCACGGCATAAAATATGAAATCCATGGCCAAAAACCAATTATCCATAGAAAAAAGTGAAACCATAGAAAAATGCCATTAATTCCATGGAAAACAAATCCATAGAAAACGTTTTCTACGGAAAGTAACTTATTTCGTAGAATCTACGGCAGTTTTCTATGGAATCAACGGCAAATTTGATGATTTTCTGTGGAATCTGTAGAAAATTTTACAAATTCCATGGAAAACAACAAAATGCCATGGCAAATCTAGAGACGGGAAGTTTCCTTTAAAAAATTCTGGCCTCTGGCTTGCTTTTGCTGCTTGCTGATCTCATGTGCTGGTACATTCTCATTGAAACTGGGCAGTGGAGTCATTTATTAAAGGGGGCATTTTGGGAGCACAGTGGTAGAGTATGCGTGGATCCAGAAGAGGGACATGGGGGTCCAGACCCCCCCTGAAAAATCACAAAAAGATAGGGTTTCTTAGCAATACTGGTCCAGATTTCCTGTAATATCACAAAGCTACCAAGCCAGCATTCAATGTTGGGCCATCATCGGCACGCAAACGAACAGGCCGATGATGGCTCGCTTATAGTGGTATTTTGATCCTCTCATCAACTAAAAAAAATTAAAGCATGGTCAAAGTTGGACCCCCTCTGACAAAACTTTCTGGATCCGCGCATGTAGAGTGCTTGACCCGAGTCGAGGGGCGGCGGGATCGAGTCTCACCAGCGTCACTGAGTTGTGTCCTTGAGCAAGACTGCCAAGACACATTTATCTTTGCTTAGTACTGGTTCAACCCAGGAAGACCTGTCCCGACATAACTGAAAAATTGTTGACTGGGACGTAAAGAATCAAATCATACAAACAAACTAAGGTGGCATTTACTGGAATAAATATGGTAACTATTGATCCTGGGATTCTCTGCCAAATTACTGAAGTCTTGTTACACCAAAAGATATATTGATGTTTGTCAAGTCTTTGAGGCACCAGGCAAAATCAATGACCATCAAATTGTGAAGCCAACAATATTGACATTACAGGAAAGAAGAGATTTTTTATGTCCCAGCAATGGTAAAGTCATGTATTTTCCAGTTGTTATGATGTCATCGAAGTTGTATGAAAATTATAATTACATATATATGATCATATATAGAGCTCACTTTCAGGACACAAGATAAGCGTGTATTAGTGAATTATTTTAAGCTCACCTGAGACGAAGGCTCTCAGTGAGCTTATAGGATGGGACTTGAGCCGTCGTCGGTGCATGCGTCTGTCAGTGCATCCATCCGTTCACGCTTTCAAACATTAATATCTCTGAGACCAGCACACTAATTGAAGTCAAATTTCATCTGGAGCATCATTGGGATGGGGGAAAGGCTGCATTAGGTTTTGGGCCAAATGGATCGGAACTCTGGTTTCCATGGCAACAGATAGCTCACATAGGGTTATAATGGGGAAATCTTGTGACCACTCTAGCGCCTTCATTTTTGATTGGATGCAGGTAACAAGGACAGCGATAAAATCTTGGATGGGTTTCATGAATATAGCCTGATCAGACTAAGGACTGCAGAGTTAGCTGCCCTTGAGTGTCTGGAAAAATTCCCATAGACTTATAAATGGGAGAAATGTTATGACCACTCTAGTGCTTTCATTTTTGCATTGACCTTCTTCATTCTTGCAGGTAACAGGGACAACCATAAAAGCTTGAATGAGTTTGAATTTTGGCTAGATCCCATCACCAGCTACAGAGTTAGTTATCCTTGAACATTCAAGTGCCTTCAATTTTGATTGGATCTTCTTCATTCTTGCAGGTAACGAGGACAACCACAATATCTTGAATGAGTTTAAAATTCATCAAGGTCGGAACAGGGACTACAGTTAACTCGCCTTGAGCATCTTAGAAATCATTGTATAATGTTGTGACCACTCTAGCGCCTTCATTTTCATTCTTGCATGTACCAAGGACACCTATACAAGCTTGGACGAGTTTGAATTTCTATCAGACCAAATCTCGGACTGCGGAGTTAGATGCCCTTGAGTGTCTTGGAAAATCCCCATGGACTTACAGTAGATAAAAAGGTTGTGACCACTCTAGCACCTTCATTCTGGAATGGATCATCCTCATTCAGACAGGTAACAAGGACAACCATAAAAACTTGAATGGATTTGAATTTTGCCCACACCCCACCACCAACTTTGGAGTTAGCTGCCCTTGAGCATCTAAAATATAGATGTATAATGTACTTTAACATTGTGACCACTCTAGTGCCTTCATTTTTTATTTGATCTTCTTCATTCTTGTTGGTAACCAGGACATACATAAAAGCTTGGATGAGGTTGAATTTAGGTCAGATCCCACCTAACACTACAGAGTTAGCTGCCATTCAGAGCATCTGGAAATATAGTTTCTCAAGGTTTTCTTTCATTTTTATCCAGAATTTTTTATTACTGAACTGGCATAATATCTTGAATGTTTGAATTTTGGCCTGTTCAGAGTTTACTGCCTTTTAGCATTATAAAATATGGTGTCTCCAAATATTAATGCTGGCTCTCAGGTGAGGGATCGTTGCCCATTGGGCTGCTTGTTTTTATTTCTCATGCGCGGATCCAGGAATTTTCGTCAGGGGGGGGGGTCCAGGTCAATCTGACAAAAAAAGCTCTAACGTTTTTTTTTTTTTTGTTTTTTTTTCAGTCCTCAGCTTATTTTACAGAAGTCAAATGGTTAATTTCAAAGAAAACTATCATTTTTCAAGGTTCCAGAGGGGGTCCAACATTTTCCAGGGAGGGTCCAACTTTTTCGGGGAAGGGGGGAGGGTCCAATTGCTTATTCCCTATAGAAACCCATGTAACTTGTGATTTTCCAGGGGTGGTCTGGACCCCCTGTCCCCCCCTCTGGATCCGCACTTGTTTCTTAGCTCTTTGGATACTTGGTAATTAGTCGCCTACCTGTTTATCTATCTTAAGACTGAACAGTCTCTAAAGGACTAAAACCTTTGTGCTGAGATGGACGGGTCTTCCTGAAATGAACCAGTACTAAGCTAGGATAAATGTGTCATGCTCAAGGACCACAAGGCAGTGACGCCGGTGAGGCTCAAACCCATGTCCCTTTGGTCTCGAGTCAAGCACTCTACCACTGAGCCACTGATGCTGGTCTGCGCCTTTGTTAAAAACCCGAAGACAGGTTTTCTAGGGTTGAGGCCCAGATGTAACTGTTTATTTTCTCCTTCTTTTATATTTAGACTGTATTTGGCTTCCTTGAATGGTTCCTAATTGGTAGCCAGAGGAGGCCTTCCTCTCTTGATTGAGTTCATTTCCTTCCCCAAGAATTGCTTCTTACTTTTCATCATTTTGCCATGACATTCTATTTGTAAGCGTATTAACCCTATAAGGATAAAAGATTTCACAACATAAATTGAATATCAGTACTGAAACCTCAAACTGCATAGGGTACTAACCTTCAATTTAATTTTCAACGCTGTTTCCCAAAAATTAATGCTGAAATAACCTTTGGAGTCCTGATGCACCTGTCTCTTAGTGCAACATTAAGGCATGTCATTCAATCTGACATTCACGCCCTGGCTTCTGCTCATGACTTTGGTAATCTCTTTTGCAAACTCGATTAGGAGCAGTCTGATCAGGGTTTAAAGTGTTTCCTATTACAGTTAAAAACATTTTGGAGTTCATTTGAAAATATGCAGGAGATGTATGATAAGCAGACATTTTCTGGCTAAAAACTAATGGCAGGATAAGGGTTAAATTAGCATTGAATCCATTTTACAGAAATTCATCAAAGAAATTTTATACTTAATTGGAGTATATGTAGGAGTTTGTATCCTGTTTAGTTTTACATCATGTCATACCATTATAGGTTCAAAGTTTCAGATTTAGCTTTGCAATGAAAGAGAAAACCATCTTGGGAAACTGGTGAAGGCTTAAATATCATCAGCCTCTTCAAAATGAGAAATAAAAAGAAATTGAGTGGGTTGTCTTTTTATTATACAGGTATGACAAATAATTTTAAAACTTCAAAGACAATTATTTTACTTAGAGCAAAAGTGGTACCAGAGTCCCACAGGCTGAAAAGTACTTGAATTTAGAGGGCTTTCTTGAAAAGTCTTTGAAAATTAAATCTGCCTTGAAAAGTACTGGAAAATCACTCAAAGGCCTTGAAAAGTCCTTGAATTCTTCTATTTTCTGTAGAACTTAACATTGTTGATAGAGATCAAAATTGCTAACTAGTTATTTCCACAGTTCTATTGACCTTATAAGGATCTTCAGCTGCTTGTTGACAATCAGGAATGCCTGCTGATACATTGATAATGGAAATTACTCTATGAAACTAAATGCCTGTAAAAGTGGCAGTGCATGATAACTCTAGATAGGATTCTATAACACCACCAAAAATGACAATAATTTTTTTGAGTGGCCAATAAAAACATATGTTGTGGTACCCATTTGAAGCATCTCTGTGAGATGCTTCCAATGGTTACCACAACAAATGTTTTCTTTGAGATAAGAAAGCTGACAATCTTGATATGCCATCTTATTTAGGCCTATTTTTGCATTGAGACTTTTTTTTTCACAGAATATGCTGAATTCAATCAGAGATATAAATTGCCAATCTCAGCAAGAAGTAATTTAGTTTCTATTTGAGTGAATATCGATGTGTTAGAATATGGCAAAATATTCCAAGAAACAGCATTGTCGCAGCTTGTATTCTTTGAACTTATGATGGTGAATTAGCCAATAAAAAATAAACTAATGTCCATTTTGCATTGGGAAAAATGACTAGCGCCATCTCCTGGATTCGTTGTCTTGGAAACTGGTGGGAAAAATATGTTGTCAATATTAATTCGATAACAGTCTGATGAAGCGTTGATTACCTTAACTTTGTCAATTTATGTGCAACAGTGACCTTGACAAATTGGTCAACTATAGTGAGGCCAGAATTTTTTTATTAGTTGATTTCCGGGAATCTTTTTTTCAGATTTAGGGTCGAGGGGACGAAAAAAAATAAATAAAAAAGCTCTGAAAAGACCAGTTAACTGGTCATTTTCAAAGCTTTTTTTTTTGTTTTTTAATATTTTCAGCTTTTTTTTTTCTTTTTATCTCCAGAAACAGTAAAACTAGTAATGGGTAAACCAACAGTCTGTATTAAATCTTTAAATATTTTATCATTTTCCTAAAAATCTGGACTGGACAATCACTTTTAACAATGTCATTCTCAAAAATGCACAGACAGAACCTCAAAAAAATATTATTTTTTTCAACCAAACAAATAATATTTAGAGTCGGCGGATAAAATAAAAATTTTTTTTAGAAATTACATTTTATTTTTTTCCTACTTTCCGGAAAATTACAGTAGGAGGGTTCGTAAATCAACTAATAAAAAAATTCTGGCCTGACCAATTTGTCAAGGTCACTGTTGCACATAAATTGACAACTCATTATCTCCTTCAGTGCCGGAGGAATGACTAGTTTTTGCTGTTTTTAATAGTGGAAGGAGATCTGCTATTTTCTCTGACCCCCCCCCCCCCCCCACCCCCCAGACGAGTCCCCCTTATATATATAATGTTGAAGGGAGATATATTGGATATTGGTTTGCCCATGTGCGTCTGTCTGTCTGTCACAAAATTGTATCCACTCTCTAACTTGAAAATAATCCATAGAAAGATATCTATAGATGATCATGTACAGAGTGCAAGAACTATAATTTTTTACATTTATATTTTTTCAGTTATTTCCCTTTGAATTTTATTCATCACAATTTGTGTCTGCTCTATTACTTAAATACCATTCAAGATATCTTCATAAAACTTCATTTAAATATCAATCAACATTTGATGATGTGTATAAGAACCACAACTCATGCATGCATTTATACTTTTGGGGTTATTTTATTTTGGGGTTATTTCCCTCGGAATTGGTCTGTCATAAAATTATGTCAGCTCTGTAACTCTGAAAACTGTTCAAGATACCTTCATGAAACTTCATATAAATGTCAATCAACATATAAGACAATATATGCAGAGCACAAGAACAATAACTCTTGCATTTATACTTTTTGAGTTGTTTCCCTTGCAACTTAATTTTGCAGTCACAAAATCATGTCCAATCTGTATGGCACCACAAAGGGGGAGACATCTGTGTTTTTGTAGAAAAATGATAGCTTCTACATTTTTTGATATTCATAATATAATATTCTTTGGAATTATAGTTAAAAGGCTCTAATTTGCATAGATTGATTGGCTGATTAGATTCTATTTGCAAATTTAGCATAAAACAGGAAAGTGGTAAAGTGCTTATTGTGTCCTTGATCGGTACTTGAATCCTTAAAGCTGCAATTGTAGCAGAAGACATAATTAAGGCTTGATATCAGCCATTAGCACTTGTTAAGTTTTGTCCTCAAAAAAGAAATCTTCAGTTGAGAGATAATCTGGTGTGTGTGTGTTGGGGGGGGGGGGGGGGGGGGTAAGTGACTAGGGCTCAAATTATGTTAGCTGAAGTTGGCACTTAAAAGGTTAAGCTGCCAATGAGATAAATTTATCAGAGAAACAGATTAATTAAATATTGAGCTTTGGAGTTGTAACATTATTGATGCAATGCATAGGAAACAGGGCTTTAAATATGGCAGTTAGATCCAGTTTTCTAACCTAAAATAGTGATTTTCTTATTTAATCCTCCCTGAAAGAATTTCATATAATGCCTATTGGAATTGTTTTTTTTAACCTGACCAATGTTACCCACAACATATATATTTATAGACAAATGCGAAACTGAATATGAACTCTCTTAACCATAGCACTATGATGGGAATGCTCATAAATATTCATAGGGCAAAAAAACAGATCCTAAAGCAGGCATATTTATTGACAGCTGTGGGTACCGAGAAACCTTGCTTTACATAAGGTATTATTAGATAATAAGTGCCCCAGAATACCAAGACATTTCCCCTATTCAGCATGAAAAGGGGGTGGGGTGGGGGGGGGTGGGGTGAGGGTGAAGAAAGATATTACATACCTACTGATCTAGCTCGATCACTTGTATAGCTAGTATATTTACTACCACATTTGCCTTTATAAGCAATAATAGTATGTGTGCTAAGCACAGGTTTAGATAAAGCATAAAATTGTAAATATTTTCTTACCCATAATTTTTAGCATATGTTTTGGATGCTCAAAGGTTCTTTTTAGTACCCATAGCATGTTTTTGGGTAAAAAAATAAGAAAAATATTTTTCCGATTACACACTCATTTTAAGGCTTTGTGCTAAGACATTTTATTTTAATCAGAGTGGCTACATGGAGATATACATGTACCCTTCCAGCACAAATATATCGCCAATTAAAGCCCACAAAAGCCCACATCCTCTGCCACCCAGTATACAGGTAATCTTCTCAATCTGTTAAAGATATATAAATGGAGGTGCTTACATGTAGCTACTTAAATTTGCAAATACTGATAAGAATTAATCATTTGTGACCATTAAGCAAGTAAACAATCTCTTAATTGCAGGTATGAGCTGTCCCATACCCAATTTTTTTCCCCAATACACCCACTTTGGTACTTACACTCTTGCTAATAAAAAGAAGACCACCCCAATTCACCGGTTTGTTGAAAACAAATACAGACATGTTATGATTATAAATTTGTTTATTGTAAGTCATACAATGTCATGTATTTTGTATGACCGCCACCTTTATGAATGCATTCTATGAGGCTTTTGCGCATGCTTAAAAGAAGCCTGGGGTTGTACCCAACCTTTTGTGGAATACATTGCCATTGTTCAACCAGCAAGTGATCAAATTCGGTAATGCGGCAGCTGGGAAGGGATATGATCATGTATCCAGCGGCCTAAAATATCCCAGGGGTAGCCAATCGGAGATGGATCGGGACCCTGAAGGCCAGTCAAGGGCGTATGACATTACTAGCTTGAAAACAGTTCCTTGCCACATTGCAGGTATTCTGGCATTGTCTTGCTGGAAGAAAAAATTCTTTCTAACAGTCAGATAAATTTGCAAGACATGTGGATGAAGGACTTCATCTACATACATGTAGCGTTGGCCTGTAATTGACCCCCGAATTACTATGCAAATTAAACAAACCTTATAAAAGTCTCAGGGTGGCCTTCTTTTTTTAGCATAAGTATATTTGCACATGGCTACCTTCGAATCCATCTGTACATTCTTCCATCCATTATTGTTCAGTCATCAATATTGTTAAGGGTTAATGACTGTCTCTTACATTAAGGGAATAAACTTGCTATGACAGGATTGGCATAACAATTATGATGGAAAAATCATGTAATGTGTATCCATCAGAAAATTACCCTACCTGTTTAATGACAATACTCGTTAATACTGGAATTAAAATCCAATATGAACTCTTTTCCAACTAGTGGCTGCTGATAACATTGGCAAGATGATCTGGATCCAAATTGTTAGACAGTTTGAAGGTTACATGCACGGATCCAGAAAATTTTGTCAGACTCTGTTTTTTTGTGTGATTATTTTAGTTGATGAGGGGAGAGGATAAAAAATACCACTAAAAGCGGCCACCATCGGCCCGCCAGCAAAACGCCATTGAAATGGTGTTTTGCTGGCGGACCGATGATGGCCCAACATCGAATGCTGGCTTGATTTTTCAGGGGGTCAATGCCAGTATTGCTAAGAAACCCTATATTTTTGTGATTTTTCAGGGGGATCTGTACCCCCTGTCTCCCCCTCTGGATCTGCACATGGGTTAATCAGAAAGACTTTTTTAAAAAAAAGTTATAAATTATCTTAAAAAATATGTGGAGAAGAACAAAAACGCATAAGAAATTACTGAGCATGCAAAGTATAGTTCTTTCATTGCAATGTAAAGATGACTTTTGATATCTGCTGACTTTTGCAACCAGTTTAGGCTGGTATATTTTAGTAGTAGTATTTTCCAAAGGAGGAAAAATAGTGTCAGTTACAAGTGAAATTATGTGCACAAAGTACTGGTGAACTGCTTATTTGTCTAAGTTTTCCCAGGAAAAAGTGTGGTCAGGTTAACTGATTGTCTCAACATGACCATTAGCTGTTGACTGAGATGTAAAACCACAAACCAAACCAACATCCCTATGAACCAAGATTCTTATGAAAGTTAATACTTGTAGAATAAAACATTTCAATGGGCAAAAATGCACATATCCCATTACAATATTAACATATTCAAGGTTATACTTTGGACCTCGGTTAACTCTTTGCCTACTAGTGTCTTCTGCTGATAACCTTTGTAAACAGTTTGGACCCAGATCAGGCTCGTCAAAATGTCGGCCCTGACCTGGTGGATCCAAACTCTTTGACACTCTGATAGTATAATCCTGAAACAAAAAATCAAAAAGGTCGATTTTGAAAACAATCAGCAGACAACAAAAGAGCAAGCAAAATTACCCAGTAGGTAGAGAATGACTGGTTACCTCGGCTTACTTTCTTTTTCACCAATTTTTTTTTTATATATGGGCACTCACTTGAAGCTGAGTGAGAATATTGTTTCCAGTCTGTAGTGTCTCAGTGCCATATATAAGAAACGGACATGGATTTATTTGATTAAAACAAATGATGTATACCTTGTATGATTAATTGAAGAAATTGTTGATAGATGTTGTGGCTCAGTGGTAGCTAGAGTGTTAGACTTGGGATTGAAGGATCGTTAGTTCGTGACTCACTGTGTCCTTGAGCAAGGCAGTATCCTCCACTCAGTACTATATAGACAGAAAAAATGTCATGAAATGACTGAAAAATTGAAGCATCAATACAATTAAACAAAAGCAAAGATAGGCTGCAGTGAATGGCTGATCAGTGCCATCACAGAAAAAAATCATTATTGCAATTTTGCTTTTGTAATATCATTAGACCCTTTTGACCAAATAGATTGAAAAAAGTAACAGATAGAAAGGTTTATATTACTTGATGGATCAATTTACCTTTTGTGTACTAGAAATCAGTTACTTGTATGGTCTTGGCAAAAAGTGAAGACCCAGATAAAATGCCAATGAAAGTGACTTTGTAACAGGGTCTTCACTGTTTGCTAAACAGATTCTGAAGTTACATGAGGGGTGTTCAAAAAATATGTGGACAGATGCTGCCATTCCCTCAGTTTTTGACTGAATGGCGCGAAACTTGCACATAATGATGCCCAAAGAATTCTGTACCCAGAGGTTAACTTAACCGACATTATCTTTATGCATGATAAGTAAGTAAGTAAGTAAGTAAGTAAGTAAGTAAGTAAGTAAGTAAGTAAGTAAGTAAGTAAGTAAGTAAGTAAGTAAGTAAGTAAGTAAGTAAGTAAGTAAGTAAGTAAGTAAAGTCTTTATTTAAAGAGGGTGACGACATTTAGTAGAACAACTAATCTTCCATGAGGCCCTTAAAATAAATAATATGTACACACACAAAATAGAACAAGTTTACACAAACTATCAAATTTAAATTGTTAAACCCTTTCCTACTGAGCTAAGCAATCCCAAAGCTAAATTTTGGCTAGACCATGAACTGAATGCACAAAAGTGGATCCTGGTCAGCTGATCAGTTTCCACACTATTTCCAAAAATGGGATATATCTAGGTTCAGCAGGACAAGGTGATATGAATGGTTGTTATGGTAGCATCACCTCATAACACCCGTCCCAAAATGTAACAAAACACAAACTTATGTCGCTCCAAAAAATAACATCTATCACTTGCGTCTGATCCAATATCGTCTGCAAATTTTAGCACAGTATGGCGCCAAATCTTGACACAACATCAGTGAGGTCACATCAACATCTGCCATCATTTGAGCGTGAGCAGCCATTTTGTTTATACAAGGTGCATCAAAATGAGCGTCAAACAGAGAATGGTGGTTAAATTCTGTGTTCTCAATGGGAAAAACAGAAAAGAAACCAAATGTTGGTCTGGGCATACAGCAATGCTGCAATGAAGAGAACAGCATTACATAAGTTGTACCTGGGTATGAAAACGAATACAAAAGTGTGATTGACGAACAGTGCAGTGGACAGTTGACATCAATAATGTTGCAAAAAGTTCAGGAAATCAAAGAACTCCTGGATAAAGACAGACGTATCACGGTTAGAGAAGTTAGCCAGCGGGTAGACTGTAGTGTTGGAACAGTAATACTATAATTCATGACAGTTTAAATATGAGGAGATAATGCGCGAGATGAATCCCTAAAATGCTGTTGGAGAATCAGAAAGCTCAAAGGGTGGAGTCGTGCCAACATTTTGTTCAGCGATTCGAACGAGAAGGAGATTTTCTCAGTAGGATTATGACCACAGACGAGACGTGGATCTGTCTATATGAACCAGAATCGAAAGAACAGTCTACAACATGGAAAACTCCAAGGTCTCCATCACCCAAGAAATTAAAAGTCAGTCATTCAACGAAGAAACAGATGTTCATCATGTTCTTCGACATCCACGATGTCATCCTTAGCCATGCTATTCTGCAAGGGCAGATGGTCACAGCAAATTACTAATCAAAGGTAGGTTTGAAATTAAAACAACATTTTACATTTCTAGGTAAGAATTTATTATAACAGGATATCGATGACATATTTAATAGATCGCTTGCTATGGTTTACATTTCTTACCAACAGGTACTAAACAGAGACCTCTAAGGCTTAGAGCCATGCGGAAGAAACAAGCCCCCCCAGCTGTCGACCATGCTCTTTTATCATGACAATGCACCTAGCCACCGGGCTTCTAGTCGACTCAGGAAACGTGCATTGAAGTGCTTGGTCATCCTCCTTACAGCCCCGATTTGGCCCCCTGTGATTTCTTCTTATTCCGCACACTGGAGAAGATTCTGCGAGGCCGGTATTTTGACGATGTTGCAGATTTGTATAGTTCGGTGCAGTCCGCGCTCGCTTCCTGTGAACCATGCGCATACAAGCACTGTTTCTATTGGAGTACATTGAAAAGGAAGAATGGGTTTAGACAGAAATTACGGAAAGGTATGTGAAAAAAAAAATCAATAATCACTCTAGGATAACGCGTCGTTGGATGTTGTTGGGCCAGGTGTGACGACCCAATGTTACCATAACAACAGACGTTTTGATCATGCTTGAAGTTAATTGTATCAAATATTCACTGGAAATACAGAATTTTCTGGGCATCATTATGTGCAAGTTCGCGCCATTCTGAGTGAGTCAAAAACTGAGGGAATGGCCGCATCTCTTCGCGTATTTTTTGAACACCCCTGGTACAAAATATGATACATTTGATCCTACACTAATGGACCTGACAAGTAACTTCTTTGTTCTTTGTACCAACATGAAAGTTTATTTATATGATTATTCATAGTGGGTGGAGCCTTGCATGAATATTCATGAGGGAACGGATTTAAGTTTAATGTATCACACAATTTGGTATACAAATTGTGAATGGATTAAAATTTCATAGTTTAGCCAGAGTGACATTTGATCCTTCAAGTAATTTGTCATTGTTACAGCTAAGTATGATTCGCAATCGACTAAAACACAGGCGGCGACCACGTCCCCAAATTGAGAAGGTATGTATATGAGCCATGGCATGAGATTTCCAACAATGTGGTATGTGGGACCAGCAAAGCCTCAGATCAGTCTGCTTGAATATTATATGAGTGTTAAGCTACTGACTGAACATAATTTGGAGTTTCTAAGCTAAAGGGGACTGCACAGGCTGGTCTGAGTCTACACTTGTCAAAATGACACGTTGTTGGAAATCACATGTCATGGCTCATATGTAATTGATTTGGAGGTAAGTTATATATACGGTACTATAACTGGAAGAAACTAAATCATATAATACATAACAAGTTTGGCGGGAACAAGTAACGTCACGACAACGTCCGTGACAACATTGCAAATTTTCATTGAGATAAACAATTTTTGAAGGTGATAAAATCAAATTTAAAAATTTATATGATAAACAGAATCTTACACTCGTGATCATGCTTTTCATATTAAATTTTTTAAAGTCGCCAAATGCTCATTTATTAAATTTTATATGAAATATAATGTCCCTGCTAATGATTTTTAAGTTATTATGACGGGTTATCTTATCATAGTGTTTCTGGGCATGCTCCTACAGGGTTAACCATTTTATAAGTGTGTTTATATACTGAACCTCACTTCAAACGAAAAATCAAACAGAACCTTTAATATTACATATATTGTTTCATCCAGTGTAACACATTTATCAAAAGCTAAAACACTTATTTATGAAAATGAAAGTAGAACTGCATCGGTCAATCATTCCCTTTTAATCATAGCCTGTTTTGGTGAATGTTTGCCATAACCCATGACCGGTACAATGATTTCGGCAAGACCTCGTTACATTCCTGAAACATTTTGCGTTGGAAGTGTGGGTCAGTATATGTTTCAGGGTTCGCACAGGCTTGAAAAGTACTTGAATATACATGGCTGTCTTGAAAAGTCCTTGAAATTAAATTTGCCTTGAAAAGTACTTGAAAAACACTAAAAGGCCTTGAAAAATCCTTGAATTTTACCTTTTACAGGAGGATTCAACACTGACTTTTGAGACTTAAATCAGTATAAAATTGTGGTGCCTTTATTTGGTGCAGCTTTTGCTGCACCAAATAAAGGCACCACAATTTTAGAATAGTTTTCTAAAACTACTATCATTTGTAATGCATTCTACCATTTCTGAAGTAGAGTTTTAACACTTAAATCAGGATTTTCATAAACTTTTAGTCCTTGAAAACTGTAAGATAGTCTTGAGAAGTCCTTGAAAAGTCCTTGAATTTTACTCAAACTTGCCTGTATGAACCCTGTGTTTGTCAATACAGAACCAGTCATTTGTAACCTGGATTATGAATAGCATGTTTTAATTTTTGCATTGTCCCAATAGTGCTGGGAAATGCCATGGATTTGATACAGGCTGGGCAAACATAGCATTGCACAATCGGGAAAAGCCTGTCACAATTTGAGAATCGAATCAAGCCTCTGCATGGTGTATGTATTATATATGACGCACATTACACATAGTACTATGTATGAAAAAGCTCCATTTTGTTAGTCGGAACTTGCGTAAGCAATATTAGTTCTGTAGCATGTGGGTTCATCTCTGTTAAAATCCATTTTTCTGTTAACAGAATAAATGAAGTTTATGTTTTTTTCAATAAATTTCGCTTTAGTGATATTTTATTGCAAAAACATAAACTTCATTTATAGTATCTTGTTGGGGTTAATAACAGTTAATAGTAACCGTTTGTTTCACTGCATTCAAACTTGTTATTGTATTGGCATATTCTTTTGGCTTCTGTGATGTCAGCTTCACGTTATGTAACGTCAGCGTCACATTATCAAAGTAAATCCTCGATGTACATCTGAGATCTGATTCAACGGAATTGGCCGAGGCAGTTATGATTGAGACTGCGTGGGAAAACTGCCATGTTTTTACCAGCTGGCTGCCTGCAGTGTGGGGGTTAATAACGGGATTTTCGAGCTTTATAAAGTCAATGTTCCTGCCCAGACCCAGGGGGGGGGGGGGGGGGGGCATGGTGACACATGACTGGTGCATTACTGACAATTATATGGGCTCACATTTACTGCTTATATATTAATAACAACTCTGTCTGTGTGGTGATATTGAAAGGTATAACCATTTCTTCTTTGCTTGTCAGTTTTAACACACTTAGTTAGGCTCAAATATCTGCCAGCCATTCTTGACAATCTCACAAGCAATAACCTTTTGTTCTTATGTGCGTATCAAACAGAGGAATTTAATAAATTTCTCTTTTTAAAGTTAATGGAGTTTTTAGTAAAGTCTCAATGGTTTGGTTTTCTTTTTAGGTAAATCTCAGTTTTGAAACTTTTATCATTGTGATACTTTATATAACCTCTGGAGCCAGTCATTCTATTAATTGTATAATGCTTTTTGCCCCTAAATACTATACAGGAGTCTCTCTCACTCTCTTTCTGTCTGTCTGTCTTCCTCCCTCCTTCCTTCTCAAACCCTTGCTCCAAGATCATGACAAATATGGTCGAAATCGTCAATCTGGACAAATATGGTCAAATTGTCAATCTGGACAAATTAATCTGGTCAAAATTGTCAATCTGGACAAATATGTTCAAAATTGTCACTCTGGACAATCATGGTCAAAATTGTCAGTCAGGACAAATATGTTCAAAATTGCTAATCTGGACAATCATGGTCAAAATTGTCAATCTGGACAAATCTGGTCAATATTGTCAATCTGGACAAATCTAGTCAAATTGTCAATCTGGACAAATCTGGTCATTATTATCAATCTTGACAAATCTGGTCAATATTGTCAATCTGGACAATCATGTTCAAAATTGTCACTCTGGACAATCATGGTCAAAATTGTCACTCTGGAAAAATCTAGTCAAAATTGTCAATCTGGACAAATCTGGTCAATATTGTCAATCTGGACAAATCTAGTCAAAATTGTCAATCTGGACAAATCTGGTCAATATTGTCAATCTGGACAAATCTAGTCAAAATTGTCAATCTGGACAATATTGTCAATCTGGACAAATCTGGTCAATATTGTCAATTTTGACAAATCTGGTCAATATTGTCAATCTTGACAAATCTGGTCAAATTGTCTATCTTGACAAATCTGGTCAAATTGTCAATCTGGACAATCATGGTCAAAATTGTCACTCTGGACAATCATGGTCAAAATTGTCACTCTGGAGAATTATGGTCAAAATTGTCAATCTTTTAATAGAATGAGATCTGCTAATGTTTATAGAAAGCCTGGCTCTTAAGAGATAATTACAGGATTGGCTTCATCAGATCAGCTTTCGGATTACTTAAACAATTATAGAAAACTCCTTGACAACACAGAGGACACTTTTGTTGCTTTTACTCGGCATGGCACATCAGAACTGAATGGCATATTTCTGATATGGACCAGCCCATGGCATGAGTCCGTTGCATAAGCATAAAAACACTTTGTTAATAACATATACAACTAAATGGCATTTCACTGGCGTGCCGATAATGGCCCAACATTGAATGCTGGCTTGGTAGATTTGTAATTTTTCAGAAGATCCCGACCAGTATTGCTAAAACCCCTATAGTTTTGTGATTTTTCAGGGGGGTCCGGACCCCCTGTCCCCCCTCTGGATCCGCCCATGGCGTTAAGACTGGAGGGTTGCTGGTTTGAGCCTCAACACCAGCGAAGTGTATGTGTTCCCATTGTGTCCTTGAGCATGACATTTTGTCTGCTGCTTAGTCACTGGTTCAACCCAGGAAGAACTGTCCAGACATGAGTGGAAAATTGTTGACTGGGACGGAAAGAATCAAACCAAATGAACAGAACAAAGGGTTAAGTAATAATTATACCATGGTTTGTCCGCCTGTCCATTGAGATAATCATGGTATAATTAGAGATTATCTCACGGCGTTTTGGTTAATACCCGATTTATCAACCCGAGACCCCATTATCAGCTTTAGATAATTGTCGAGGATTGATACTGAGTGCTATAACCTAAACCCCGTGAGATAATCTGTTTATCACATATTCCAATTCACTGTTTTAATACTTTTGACGTACACAAATGTAAGTAAACATAGGATTTACGTAAACTTTGCGTTATGTCGCGCCACTTGTTTACATCTGACATCATCTAATGATCAATGTCTCGTGCTGGGCAAGATAACCTTTCCCTGTTCAAAATGCATGGCTTCTGGTTAAAATTATCATGACAGGCTGATAGCCAGTTGGCAAGAAAGAGCTTATAGCATATGCAGACTTTGGGTTATCGCGCCACTTGTTTACATCTGACATCATCTAATGATCAACGTCTCGTGCCGGGCAGGATAACCCCTGCGAAATGGTCTAGAACCATTCTAGAAGAGTTCTAGAATTTTCTAGAACTATGTTCTAGAACTGTTCTAGATATGTTCTAGAACGTTTATGGGACAGATGTAGAACGTTAAATGGGACAATTTTTGCGGCGGCTTCGCCGACGCTCTATTATCATTTTGAACCTAAATTTTATGTAAATTTTCGCCAATCAGAAGTATTCTTTAATTGTAATATTCATCACACCAGCTAGAAAACAATGCCCTCATTGGTTAATACTCAGACTGACCACGCGATCTTATTATAGATGCAATTTAACTCGAAATTCCATATAAATGGCGGAGAACCAGTCTGTGCACTAGTCCTAACAAAGACATTGATCTTGAATATAGGTCAACTCCAGCTGTACAGCATTTCTAATTTGCTTTACTACCATTCTTTGCATGCCTTGCTTAATTGCACATAGTAAATAAGTGCAATATAAGATAACTCACTAAATCCTAAAGGACTTTAACAGCATTATATAAAGTAAATCTTTGTATTGTTTTTTCAAGCCATTATGGTTTCCCGTATCAAATGCGTTACACGATTATAGTCTGTTTCATAAATTTCGACAATATGCAGTGATTTTTTTACCTGCGCGTCCTGGGTCTCAGACGCATGCTTCTCACAAAGGACGCATGATTTTAAACCATGAGAGTCCCGCAGGATGCATTAAAATTGTGGCGAAAAGTCTGCATTTAGTATTTGCAACTTGCGCACCGTGTCTTGAATAATATTGGTAAAAACCGGTACTGAAAAAACTCCCCAACAGTATAGCGATCATTACTTCCCTTGGGAAACACGTGTTTTCAGTTATGACCCGCTGTAGGGGAGTTTACCGGGAAAAGCCAGTACCGGACTACTGGTAAAAACCAGTGCCGATAAACCAGTACTGATCCAATACTACCAACCCGAAATGAAACATTTGTATAATGCGTTTTACCCGCAAGTTTAAACACCCTGCTTCGAGCAAATACCAATAGAATGGTTAAAGTTTTACTACAGGCTCATGAAGTACGGAGACTGTACTGTGCACAGATGATAAAAGAAATATTAATATGGTATGTCCAAAGGCTCAAATGCAGTAACTTCCAGCACTACACTTGTAGGCATGCAGAGTTAGATGAACACGGGCTAATGACCTGGGCTCTAAAAATATATGAAAACTGCGAGACAAAAGTCTGACTCTTGGCAAGAGATGATAATATGATTAAATTAAGGAAATATACTGTCTGGAACTGAAATATTTATTAATAAGAAAGTCAGGTAGGTTTTTATATCTTTATTATTTTACTTGACAAAGTAAATTAAGTTTGATCTTTATTATAGTATAAATAAGTATGCCAGTGTTTTGCTTCCCAAATTGGCTTCTATGAATGGCCGGATTCGTATGGATACACAAAAGTTATAATTTAAAGTGGACCCCGTATGGGATGCAGAACTTCGAGTTTGGGATGCAAAGAATTTTGGCCCAGTGAGTCCCGGGACTCATAGAGACAAATTTGTAAAAAAATCACTGAATTAGGTCTAGTCTATTTCTAAAACAAATATAACCAGTGTATTTAATGCATTACATTATATACAAGGGCGTAAAATTCATCGCGAATTAGAGAGTAACCTCGGGGTTCAGGCGAGTAAATACGTGCAAAGCTTGCTCTGACTGGCAAATGCATGTTCTTACAAAGACAGTGTAGTCTCTCTTTAATCAGACAACATGGTGCGTTATAAATAGACAGCAAAAAAACCCACGTTATAATGTCTATTAATAGCGCTTAACAAGAAACATCTTTGTGAAAAAAGATGTATCTTAAAAAAAGAGGTTATAATGGGGATGGATATTTAATGTAAATAATGGCACATAATTTCCTACAATTTGTATGTGCCCCATCCCACAATCCTACACTTAGACTCAGATCAACCTCCGCAGCTGTACATGTATCAGCGTATTTTGCTATTTCCTTTAGGAAGATGACAAGCACAAGCTCTAGTATCTTTAACTACATGTATGTCAGACGAACATGTATCATATAAGGCTAACTTCCGCGGGGCTAACTTGCAAACAGCCAGCACCAAATCTCGGGCCACTATGGGCCCGCCAGCAAAACGCTTTTCGGGTGGTGTTTTTCTGGCGGGCGGAGAGTAGCCGGATTTTACGTGCTTACTGGGAGCTAGTCGATCAGTTTTTTAGTCTACATGTATTTATTCCCCGACCCCGGCTATGGCGAGGTGCCACAGGAAATAGAAAGGCAAAAGGAGTTAGTCCCACACAAAAGCGATTTGGTATATCAGCATTTTTCTGTAAATAGAGACATTCATAATATGTAAATAGAGTGGTGAAAGTGTAAACCATTTAAGACTTGAAAACTACTACAAGTTGAGATCTGAGACGGGCAGAATCTAGCCTATGTGACAACAACAACAACAATATGGCATTTTTTTCCGGGTTTTCAGTTTGTTTCAGTACATACATTTATCGTCAAAATCTCCCGTTTTCTTAAAAAACATTAGGACTAATAACATTGTTCCCTAGCCTTTGCTGGTGAAGTGCCTAAAATTTGGAACGATTCAGATGCATATCGCTCAGCGAAAAGAGTACCAAGCAAAAGAGAGACCAGAAACATAGCACAACTTCCAAATTCGCTGGTTTTAGACGGAACATCCTTTTCCAGCATGCAAAGACAGGGAGTATAAGGGGATTTCGTCACTTAGTTGTGTTAAAATTGTAAGTATTTGAGAGCCGCCGAATATCTTTTTTAAAGATATTTCTTGTTTGTTCTACAAATGTTCTAGCCAAGGTCAAAAGATTCGTTCTAGAAAAGTTCCAGAAAATTCTAAAAGTTTTTCCTAGAACAGTTTTAGAACAAATCAAGTTTGTTCTAGAACAGTTCCAGAACAAATCTTTAGAACTTTTATGGAACAATTGTAGAACACCCCTCATAAAATGTCCCATTTAACGTTCTATAAATGTCTCGGAATAGTTCTAGAACATCAATAGAATGGTTCCAGAACTATTCCAGAAATATTCTAGTGGTTTGTTCTAGAACTGTTCTAGAATTAACCTTGGTTTGTTCTAGAACTGATCTAGAACTAACCTTTAGAATTTTTCTGGAACAATTGTAGAACACCCCTAAAAAATGTCCCATTTAACGTTCTATAAATGTCTCAGAATAGTTCTAGAACATCTGTAGAATGGTTCCAGAACTATTCCAGAAATGTTCTAATGGTTTGTTCTAGAACTGTTCTAGAATTAACTTTGGTTTGTTCTAGAACTGATCTAGAACAAACCTTTAGAATTTTTCTGGAACAATTATAGAACACCCCTAAAAATGTCTCATTTAACGTTCTATAAATGTCTGAATCATTCTAGAACATTTTTAGAATGGTTCCAAAACAATTCCAGAAATGTTCTAATGGTTTGTTCTAGAACTGTTCTAGAACAAACCTTGGCTTCTTCTAGAACTGATCCAGAACAAACCTTTAGAAATTTTCTGAAAAACTGTAGAACAACTCTTCAAAAATCATGTCATAAAAACATTCTATTAATGCCCCTGAATTTATTTAGAGCATTTTAGAATAGTTTAAGAACAATTTCAGGAATGTTCTAGTGGTTTGTTCTGCAAATGTTCTAATACAACTGAACTTTTTTAAAACAGTTGTTGAACACCTCCCCAAAAATGTCCCATATAGGGTTTGGAAATAAGATTCCATTGAATGCTACCTGTATATATCTGGAAAACTGTTGACATTGGTTTAAAACCCCAATAAGTAATCACACAATAAATAAATAAACATCAACTGGAGAAGAATTATTATAGGGGCCATCTAGAAACTGCCACAAGTGCTTTTTGGGCTCAGCCTTCATAATCCCTCCAATTATGGCAGCCATGTTTTTCCCAACATCAATCTGGTTAAATTAATGATAATGACATGCTTGATCTAGAACTGTTCTAAAAATGTTCTAGAACATTTTTTGTAGAACTTGCTGGTTCAGTAAATTTCCGTAGAATATTTCTCCCGAATTATCAGTGAATTGAAAAATAAATAACATTCATTGCAAAACTGTAACATTGTAGTTTTTGGAAAACTTATTGGATGTTAACTGCACAACCTCTGTTTATAGTAATTAAGCCATGATCATCTTCTCATTGTGGTAATATTCCACCCTGTTTTACCCCACCCATTTCAAAACATTGTCTTACATTTGCTAAAAAACTTACAAACAACAACCCCACCATTAATCAACATTAAAAACCTTAGAGAAACTGTTTCTCAGGTCTACTCACTGTCTCAGGTAATACTGCTATCATTTTTGCCATCTAGAAATTCCAAAACAAATGTTTTTGAAGAGCCTCCACATTTTCCCTCCAATTCTGGCAGCCATGTTTTCCCCATAATCCATCTGGTTTTGACATGTTTCCTCTTTAAATGTTCTAAAAATGTTCTAGAACTTTTTAGAACATTTCTAGAACTTGCTGGTTCTATAATAGTACTAAATAAGTTCTAGAACTTAATTCGATTTTTCTTTTACTTGTTTTGTCCTTTTTTTCCTTTCTTTCTCTATATACTGCCAGACCCTTGCTTGAGAGTATTATCGGCAAGTGTACTTTGTACACTCCAGGTTGCAGGATGAAAGCCTACAAGTAATTAACCATATCTAAACTACCGTAGGGTTCTTTAACCTGCACAAGGGGTGACCTTCCCTTCAAATGGGACATCCAGTTAATGTCCCGATCCAAAGGACCATGCACTTATCTAGTGTCATCCCTGCAAATGACACCAGAGAAAGCGTGTTCGGACACAGAAAGTTTCCTCACCACAAGCAGGGATTGAACCTGGGACCTCTAGCACCAGAGGCAAGTGCCCAACCACTGAGCTACCTGATGCTTTCTGCTCTTGAGAAGTTCCAAAAATGTTCTAGAATTTATTAGTATATTTGTAGAATTAACTAGTTCTAAAAAGTAAGACAAATGTTCTAGAACTTAATTTAAATCATTTTTTAGAAGTTTCTGTCAACTTATTTTGTTCTTGAAAAGTTCTAAAAATGTTCTAGAATATTATTAGAACATTTGTAGAACTAACTGGTTCTTGATTTGTTCTAAAAATGTTCTAGAATATTTCAAGAACACTTATAGAATGGAAATCAGTTCTAGAATGTGTTTGATTTGTTCTATAACAATGTTCTAGAACAGTTGTAGAACAAGAGTTCTAGAACGAACATATTTACCTGTTTAGAACAGTTCTAGAACAGTTCTAAATGTTCTAGAACAGTTCTAGAACACCTCCAATTTGTAGAACAAAATTTCGCATGGGAACCTCTTTCTGTTCAAAATGCATGACTTCCAGTTATTATCATGGCAGGCTGATAACCAGTTGGCGGGAAAGAGCTTATCACATATGCAGACTTTGGGTTAATAAAATCAAGGCAAATAGTATTCAAAAAGCAAAATGTATGTGATAACAATTTATACCATCAACATCAGTGTAGACCTTGCAGGAGATATTTCGTGCTGAAGTTGGTAAGGATAGTAGACATGTATGCAGTTAGAGAAGAATATTTTGTTTTCTTTGAAATGTCAGCTACTCAGAGATACTAAATTAATTGGATATAAGACATTATTATTACTGAGATTGTATTATAGCAGTTAGCACCTATCTTATGTCAGATTGATTTCCCAATGTTATAATGACATCTTCGGATCAATATGGAATCATGGGATTGATTTTTGCTCCGAGTCATTAGATGCCTGCTTAGATTGTCATCGATGTGATTGAGCCGCTTAGTTCGAAAAATTGATGATGGATAGTGTTTCAGAAATGTATACACTTGGATATTATTATGAACTCTTTACCTGCTAGTGTGTGACTTTGTCATTGGCTGATAATCTTTGAATACAGTTTGGACCCAGATCAGGCCGGACAAAATGTCCGGCCTGATCTGGATCAAAACTGTACAGTGTATGATACTCTGTTATAATTCCTGATTATCTTTTTTGAAAACATTTATTTTGGTGACAAAACATATGCAAAATTACCCAGCATGTACACAGTTAATAACATGTTTTTGTTTTTGTTGTCGCTGGATTATGTTTCAAGTTTTGGACTTTTGATAGAAGAGCAGATCATGGATATTGTTTCAATTTTACAATTAATATGTTTGTGGTAATCACAGTGGATAGGCGGCAATCAAAAATGTTAATACTATCCACAAACATAGATCAAAAACCGCTAGAAACAGTATTTTCAATTGCCATGTGTCGCCAGTCGGGCGACAAATGGCAATTGAAAATACTGTTTCCAGCGATTTTTGATACGCATTCGACAATTGTTAAGAGCGTTTTCGATTGCTGCCTACCTGGTGTGGTAATGGTTAAAGTCAGTTTCAGCAGATAAGTGTCTCATAGTCTTTAAGTAGCAAGCAGCAAAAAAATCCAACTTCAAACTTATTCTTCACTTTAGCTCCAGGTTTGCTCAGATTAGTTGAAATATTACTCATTTGGTGTGTAGGCAGTGCCTCTGTGGTAGAGTGCTTGACTTGAGACCGGGGGACCCCAGGTTCGAGCCTCACCAGCGTCACTGTGTTGTGTCCTTGAGCAAGACACATTAATCCTAGCTTAGTACTGGTTAAACCCAGGAAGACCTGTCCCTTTATAACTGAAAGATAGTTGATGGGACGTAAAGAATCAAATCAAACAAACAAATGTTCAAATAATCAGACTAAATACATTAAGTACCTAATGCACTCGCCCAAGGATAGTTTAAATAAAACATTAATATTTAACCCATTTAATTACCGCAAAAATCAATTAAATTGTGGTCAATGATGTTCTGTAAATATTGGTCGGACCAGGTACGGTGATAAATAATCTGTCAACTTTGCTGGCCAGAAAATGTCTCTGGCAAGCTGTGCAGATCCTGAAAGGATGGATAGCTCATGGTGATTATTTGCTGTGCTAGGAAAAATTGTTATTGATTGTAATTTTTCAGTACAGTATCGTTTTTTGATTGTGATAGGTTCTTCAGATTTCTATGACAGAAGGAATCCATCAAAGTTAAATTGGAAGGATTAAATTGAAAGCTTTTGTCAGCTGAAATCCTGCAGTATCTGGTATTTCTTTCACTTAGTGCTTGATATGGTTATTATAATTAACTAAAATGAGAAAAAAAATATATCACTGTGTCAGATTAAAGGAGCACTATTATAGTGACAGCTTTAGATTTACCCTAAGGTTTAAGCTTTGACATAGGGATACAATTGGAACAAAGGCCGTTTCATATGATTTACATAGACTGCTGCTATCGGTAAAAGTGGTGAAGACTTTAAATTGTCTAAGGAAAAAAGTAGGTATGACTTGACATAGGCTGCTACTAAGGTAAAGTAGTTGTGACTTGACATAGGCTGCAGCTGAGGAAAGTAGTTTTGCATTGGCATATAGGCTGCTGCTAAGGAATAGTAGTTGTGACTTGACTATTAGGCTGCTGGTTAGGAAAAGTAGTTGTGACTTGACATAGGCTGCTACTAAGGTAAAGTAGTTGTGACTTGACATAGGCTGCTACTGAGGAAAAGTAGTTTTGCATTGGCATATAGGCTGCTGCTAAGGTAAAGTAGTTGTGACTTGACAAAGGCTGCTGGTAAGGAAAAGTAGTTGTGACTTGACATAGGCTGCTACTGAGGAAAAGCAGTTGTGACTTGACATAGGCTGCTACTGAGGAAAAGTAGTTGTGACTTGACATAGGCTGCTACTAAGGTAAAGTAGTTGTGACTTGACATAGGCTGCAGCTGCGGAAAGTAGTTTTGCATTGGCATATAGGCTGCTGCTAAGGTAAAGTAGTTGTGACTTGACAAAGGCTGCTGGTAAGGAAAAGTAGTTGTGACTTGACATAGGCTGCTACTGAGGAAAAGTAGTTGTGACTTGACAAAGGCTGCTGCTAAGGTAAAGTAGTTGTGACTTGTCATAGGCTGCTGCTAAGGTAAAGTAGTTGTGACTTGACATAGACTGCCAGTTAGGAAAAGTAGCTGTGACTTGACATAGGCTGCTGCTATTAGGAAAGTAGTTGTGACTTGACATAGGCTGTAGATGTGACCTGACATAGGCTGCTACTAAGGTAAAATTACGAATTGTGTCTTGACATAGGCTGCTACTAAGGTAAAGTAGTTGTGACATGACATTCTTAGGTTGCTACCAGGGAAAAGTAGTTGTGATTTGACATGGGCTGCTGCTACGGAAAAGCAGATGTGACATGATATAGGCTGCTACTAAGGTAAAGTAGTAGTGATTTGACAAAGGCTGCTGCTAAGGAAAAGTAGATGTGACATGACATAGGCTGTTGCTTTGGTAAAATATTAGTGACGTGACATAGACTGCTACTAAGGTAAAGTAATGTGACTTAACAGGTTGCTACCAAGGAAAAGTAGTTAATTTGACAGGCTGCTACTGAGGAAAAGTAGTTGTGACTTAATTGACATGCTTCTGTGAAGGAAAAGCAGTTGTGACTTGACATAGGCTTCTACTAAGGAAAGGTAGTACTGACTTGCCATTATGAGGCTCCTGCAGAGGAAAAGTAGTTGTGAATTGACATAGGGCTGCTGCTGAGGCAAAGTAGTTGTGATGTACCATAGGCTGCTACTGAGGAAAAGTAGAAGTGAATTGACATAGGCTGCTGTGGCTTGACATAGGCTACTTCTAAGGTAAATTAATAGTGACTTGCTATAGACTGCCTTTGAGGAAAGGTAGTTGTGACTTGACATATGCTGCTGCTGAGGAAAAGAAGTTGTGACTTGACATAGGCTGCTGCTAAGAAAAGGTATTTGTGACTTGACACAGGCTGCTGCTGAGGAAAAGAAGTTGTGTCTTGCCATAGCTAAGCTGCTGCTGAGGAAAAGTAGTTGTGACTTGACGTAGGCTTATGCTGAGGAAAGGTAATTGTGACTTGTCATAGGCTGCTGCTGAGGAAAGGTAGTTTTGACTTGACATAGGCTGCTGCTGATGAAAAGGAGTTGTGACTAGAAATTTGCTGCTGTTGAGGAAAAGTAGTTGTGACTTGTCATAGGCTGTTGCTGAGAAAAGGTAGTTGTGACTTGACATAGACTGCTGCTGAGGAAAGGTAGTTTTGACTTGGCATAGGCTGCTGCTGATAAAAGGAGTTGTGACTAGACATTTGCTGCTGCTGAGGAAAAGTAGTTGTGACTTGCCATAGGCTGCTGCTGAGGAAAGGTAGTTGTGACTTGACATAGACTGCTGCTGAGGAAAAGTAGTTTGACTTGACGTAGGCTGCTGCTGAGGAAAAATAGTTATGACTTGACATAGGCTGCTGCTGAGGAAAAGTAGTTATGACTTGACATAGGATGCTGTTAGGGTAAAGAAGTTGTGACATGACATAGGATGCTGCTAAGGAAAAGACGTTGTGACTTGACATAGGCTGCTGCTGAGGAAACTTAGTTGTGACTTGACATCGGATGCTGCTGAAGAAAAGTAGTTGTGCCTAGACATTTGCTACTACTGAGGATAAGTAGTAGTGACTTGACATGGGCTGCTGTGACTTGACATACGCTAATTCTAAGGTAAATTAGTAGTGACTTGCTATAGACTGCCACTGAGGAAAGGTAGTTGTGACTTGACATAGGCTGCCGCTGAGGAAAAGAATGTGTGAATTTCCATAGGCTGCTGCTGAGGAAAGGTAGTTGTAACTTGACATAGGCTGCTGCTGAGGAAAGATAATTGTGACTTGTCATAGGCTGCTGCTGAGGAAAGGTAGTTGTGACTTGTCATAGGCTGCTGCTGAGGAAAGGTAGTTATGACTTGACATAGGCTGCTGCAGAGGCTTGACATAGGCTGCTGCTGAGGAAAGGTAGTTGTGACTTGACATAGGCTGCTGCTGAGGAAAAGTAGTTGTGACTTGATATAGGCTATTGCTGAGGAAAAGAAGTTGTGACTTGACATAGGCTACTGCTGAGGAAAGGTAGTTGTGACTTGTCATAGGCTACTGCTGAGGAAAGGTAGTTGTGACTTGTCATGGGCTGCTGCTGAGGAAAAGTAGTTGTGACTTGTCATAGGCTGCTGCTGAGGAAAGGTAGTTATGCATTGACATAGGCTGCTGCTGAGGAAAGGTAGTTGTGACTTGACATAGGCTGCTGCTGAGGAAAGGTAGTTGTGACTTGACATAGGCTGCTGCTTAGGTAAAGTAGTTATGACTTGACATAGGCTACTGCTGAGGAAAAGTAGTTGTGACTTGACATAGGCTGCTGCTGAGGAAAGGTAGTTGTGTCTTGACATAGGCTGCTACTGAGGAAAAGTAGTTGTGACTTGACATAGGCTACTGCTGAGGAAAGGTAGTTGTGACTTGTCATGGGCTGCTGCTGAGGAAAGGTAGTTGTGACTTGTCATAGGCTGCTGCTGAGGAAAGGTAGTTGTGACTTGTCATGGGCTGCTGCTGAGGAAAAGTAGTTGTGACTTGACATAGGCTACTACTGAGGAAAAGTTGTTGTGACTTGACATAGGCTACTGCTGAGGAAAAGTAGTTGTGACTTGACATAGGCTACTGCTGAGGAAAGGTAGTTGTGACTTGACATAGGCTACTGCTGAGGAAAGGTAGTTGTGACTTGTCATGGGCTGCTGCTGAGGAAAGGTAGTTGTGACTTGTCATAGGCTGCTGCTGAGGAAAAGTAGTTGTGACTTGACATAGGCTGCTGCTGAGGAAAAGTAGTTGTGACTTGTTATAAGCTGCTGCTAAGGTAAAGTAGTTGTGACTTGTCATAGGTATATGTGCTTTGTGGTCACCTGCTGGGAAAGGGCTGACCTCTTGGCTCTGGTTTGTAGTGTCTTCTGTGAGTTTGTCACTTTCCCATTGGTATCCTGGGTCAGGTGTGGTACTTGATTGTATCGATTCCTGATCTTTGCACCATTACTTACTTTTGACATAGGCTGCTACTGAGGAAAGGTAGTTGTGACTTGACATAGGCTGCTACTGAGGAAAGGTAGTTGTGACTTGACATCGGCTGCTACTGAGGTAAAGTAGTTGTGACTTGACATAGGCTGCTACTGAGGAAAGGTAGTTGTGACTTGACATAGGCTGCTGCTGAGGAAAAGTAGTTGTGACTTGACATAGGCTGCTACTGAGGTAAAGTAGTTGTGACTTGACATAGGCTGCTACTGAGGAAAAGTAGTTGTGACTTGACATAGGCTGCTACTGAGGAAAGGTAGTTGTGACTTGACATAGGCTGCTACTGAGGTAAAGTAGTTGTGACTTGACATAGGCTGCTACTGAGGAAAGGTAGTTGGGACTTGACATAGGCTGCTGCTGAGGAAAGGTAGTTGTGACTTGACAAAGGCTGCTACCAAGGAAAGGTAGTTGTGACTTGACATAGGCTGCTTCTGAGGAAAGGTAGTTGTGACTTGACATAGGCTGCTACCAAGGAAAGGTAGTTGTGACTTGACATAGGCTGCTACCAAGGAAAGGTAGTTGTGACTTGACATAGGCTGCTACTGAGGAAAAGTAGTTGTGACTTGACATAGGCTGCTACTGAGGAAAGGTAGTTGTGACTTGACATAGGCTGCTACCAAGGAAAGGTAGTTGTGACTTGACATAGGCTGCTGCTGAGGAAAAGTAGTTGTGACTTGACATAGGCTGCTTCTGAGGAAAGGTAGTTGTGACTTGACATAGGCTGCTACTGAGGAAAAGTAGTTGTGACTTGACATAGGGTGCTACTGAGGAAAGGTAGTTGTGACTTGACATAGGCTGCTACTGAGGAAAAGTAGTTGTGACTTGACATAGGCTGCTACTGAGGAAAAGTAGTTGTGACTTGACATAGGCTGCTGCTAAGGAAAAGTAGTTGTGACATGACATAGGCTGCTGCTGAGGAAAAGTAGTTGTGACTTGACATAGGCTGCTACTGAGGAAAAGTAGTTGTGACTTGACTATTAGGCTGCTACTAAGGAAAAAGTAGTTGTGACTGAACATAGGCATCTGATGTAAGAAAAAGTAGTTTTGACTTGACATTGGCTGCTACTGAAGAAAAGTGCTAGTGACTTGACATACTGGCATCTGATGTTGAAAAAAGTAGTTGTGACTGGACATTGGCTGCTACTGATGAAAAAAAATATTGAAAGCAGTCATAGACTTGGCATAGGCTGCTATTAAGGAAATATTGTTGTGACTTGACATAGGCTGCTGGTAAGGAAAAATAGTTTTGACTTGGCATAGACTGCTGGTATCTAAGGAAAAGGAGTTGTGACTTGACATGGGCTGTTGCTTGGGTAATGAGTTGTGACTTGACATAGGCTACCGCTTAGGTAAAGTAATTGTGACTGGACTAAGGCTACTGCTGTTGGAAAAGTAGTTGTGACTTGACATAGGCTACTGCTAAGGTAAAGTAGTTGGCTGCTAGTAAGGAAAAATAGTTGTGACTTGGCATAGGCTGCTGCTAAGGAAAAAAAAGTTGTTACCTTGATATAGGCTGTTGCTTAGGTAATGAGTTGTGACTTGACATAGGCTGCTGCTAAGATAAAGTAGTTGTGACTTGACACAGGCTGCTGGTCAGAAAAATAGTTGTGACTTGACAATAGGCTGTTGCTTAGGCAATGAGTTGTGACTTGACATAGGATGCTGCTAAGTTAAAGTAGTTGTGACTTGACATAGGCTGCTGGTAAAGTAGGTGTAATTTAACAACTAGGATGCAGCTTAGGTAAGTAGTTGTGACTTGACACAGGCTGCTGGTAAGGAAAATAGTTGTGACTGTGGGTAGGGGAAAATAGTTTTGATTATTCATAGGCTGCAGCTTAGGTAAAGTTGTTGTGACTTGACATAGGCTGCTTGTAAAGAAAAATAGTTGTGACAAAAATAGTTGTGACTATTTATAGGCTAAATAAAGTTGCATCTTGGTTTCAGCTAAAGTTTCTTGTAGGCTTAGTTAGAAAAGTATAACTGACACGTAATATTCAAATATTTGGAAGTTCAAGTGAGTTTAGTGTCTATAGAGCCTCAGCCTGGCATTTTGTTGTCTGTATATCACATGGTGTATTGTGCCTATAGATTCTCAAGACACTTTCTTCTGACATTGACATTATCACAGTTACAGCAAGATTAACATAAGCAATGTGCTTGGCGTTTGTGCATCTATATTCTCAGAAACGCCATGCTTTCTACTGTGTAGAGTGAAAGTCTTGGTAGTTCTAGACCCACCAGAGCTATGTGTCCTTGAGCAAGACGCTATGCTCTGCTCAGTACTGGTTTAACCTAGGAAGGCGTCCTGACATGACTGAGTTTTGTTGACTAGGACGTAATTTAGCATCAACACAAATATACAAAATGACTTCTACTACGAGTTTCTTCTAGTTTTCTCAGATTTTTTCCCGCAAATTTCCCCATTAAGGATCACATAAAAATGCAAAATAAAAACATCAAGATCAAGATTATTTCAGAATAAACTGAAACAAAGTTTCCTGTATATATAGGTGGCAGCAATTCAATTATAAACAAACCCCAGAAGCTACATGATTGACACTACTGAGAATGACTAGCATAACAATTGATTGATCAAATTACTTAACTCCCCTTGCATGCTGGGAAATTGTACATGCTCTTGTCATACGTCTGCTGAAAATTTTCAAAATCAACGTTTTCAAAAAATTCTTTCAGGAATGCCATCAGGATGCCAAACTGTTTGGAACCAGATCAGACCCGATATTTCATCGGGCCTGATCTGGGTACAAACTGTTTGCAAATGTTATCAGCAGACGACACTAGCAGACGAAGAGTAAAAATACTATGCCTTAGAGAGTATGGGAGAAGCTAGGAGCTTCGTCACTCAATATCTTCTGTCACAGAAGTTTTTTCTTCCTTCTTTGGAGTTGGCAGTTTGCCGTTTCATCTTCTTGGGATGAGATCAATCTTTGAATATATCGCTTTTTGCGCTGTTGGTTGAAACAAGCAGACGTCATATCTGTGAGTGAGTTTTTATTATTATTTTTTTTTAAAAAAAGGTTTGACGGTTCATGCAAATTATCTCATTGAGAGATAATTTGCATGAATTGTCAAAACTTATTTTCTCGGAAAAAAGTTAAGAAATAAACGGATCTGCTGCAGATTTTAGTTACAAGGCAAAGAGATATTGATGAATAGCAAAAGTCAGGAAGTGTGTGAGTTAAGCAGTCTAGAAGAAAAAAGTAATCGCGACCAGTCTGATTTATTCATGGATCTTTGGGAATGGACGCAAGCCAAAATAGGTTCCGGAATACGAATAGTGAAGGATATGGGGAACTTCTTGGATTTACGGTTTTTATCAAGTGGTAGTACAAATCAGGTAATTTCAGTTTGAAACTTTACGTTCAAGACTTGGTGTAATCTCATTTAAATATTTGTTTGGAAGAGTTGCTCTTAAATTACTGGAAGCATGGAAAAATTTGCAATTACACATAAACATTGAACATAAAAATTGGCCTGTTCATTTACTCAGTCTGAATTGCAAGTTGGATCATGAATCAAAACTCAGATCTCACACCGGATAGGCGGCAATCGAAAACGTTAATACTATTGATGAACATTATCAAAAAAAGTATGAAACAGAGTTTTTTATTGCCATTTGTCACCCGACTGGCTACGAATGGCACTCGAAAACACTGTTTCCAGCGATTTTTGATCTATGCTTGTCGATAGTATTAACGTTTTCGATTGCGGCCTATCGGGTGTGATTGATCTGGTCACTTACATTTAAAATTGTAGAAATTTGTAAGATTTGTCATTTAATCATTCTGTTGCTTCCAGTTTGGTCATTTATATTTGTTGCGGAGGGCAGTCACGCTAAGTTGGTAGTGTGTTAGGGAAATTGCTGGTTGGAGCCTCACCGCCGGCGGAGTCACTGTGTTGTGTCCTTGAGCAAGACATATTATCCGCTGCTTAGTACTGGTTCAACTCAGGAAGACCCGTACTGACATGACTGAAAAATTGTTGACTGGGACGTAAAGAATCAAACAAAAAAACAAACATTTATTTATTGGGCCTCGACCAGAGAAAATCTGGCTAAAAAATGTAACATGTGAACAACAAAGGCATAGACCAGCCTGCACATCAGCATGTTATCTGCATTCTAGAAATGACTCAACTTAATACACACACATTTCAAATGTTTTAGGTAGTCTCTGTGGCTGATGAAAGTGTTATGTCACCCCAACCAAAGGGGGCGAGGACATATTGGTTTTGGGAGAGCGAAGTGGCTCAGTGGTAGAGTGCTTGACTCGAGACCGAAGGGCCGCGGGTTAGAGCCTCACCGGCGTCACTGCGTTGTGGTCCTTGAGCAAGACACATTTATCCTAGCTTAGTACTGGTTCAACCCAGGAAGACAAGTCCCTATATAACTGAAAGATTGTTGGTGGGACGTAAAGAATCAAATCAAACAAACAAACAAACATATTGGTTTTGGTGCAAATCCCGTCGGTCTTCGCATCCGCATCCGCGTAGCTGCGTTTCCCACGTTATTTTCTGAACCAGTGGATAGATTTTGACCAAACTTGCATAGTTAAATTGTTGGGAGGGCCCCTGCGAAATGGTCTAGAACTATTCTAGAAAAGTTCTAGAATTTTATTGAACTATGTTCTAGAACTGTTCTAGAGATGTTCTAGAATGTTTATGGGAAAGATGTAGAACGTTAAATGGGACAATTTTTTGTTCTACCATTGTTCTAGCCAAGGTCAAAAGATTTGTTCTAGAAAAACTCCAGAAAATTCTTAAAGTTTTTCCTAGAACAGTTCTAGAACAAATCAAGTTTCTTCTAGAACAGTTTCAGAACAAATCTTTAAAACTTTTATGGAACAATTGTAGAACACCCTTCATAAAATGTCCCATTTAACGTTCTATAAATGTCTCTGAATAGTTCTAGAACATCTGTAGAATGGTTCCAGAACTATTCCAGAAATGTTCTAATGGTTTGTTCTAGAACTGTTCTAGAATTAACCTTGGTTTGTTCTAGAACTGATCGAGAACAAACCTTTAGAATTTTTCTAGAACAATTGTAGAACACCCCTCAAAAATGTTCCATTTAACGTTCCATAAGTGTCTCTGAATCATTCTAGATTGTTTTTAGAATGGTTCTAGAACAATTCCAGAAATATTCTAAAGGAGGTTTGCTCTAGAATTGTTCTAGAATAAACTTTGGCTTCTTCTAGAACTGATCCAGAACAAACCTTTTGAAATTTTCTGGAAAAACTCTTCAAAAATGTCATAAAAATCATTCTATTAATGCTCCTGAATTATTTTAGAACATTTCAGAATAGTTTAAGAACAATTTCGGGAATTCTCTAGTGGTTTGTTCTGCAACTGTTCCAAAACAACTGAACTTTTCTAAAACAAAGGCTGTGTGGTATACCCCTTCGCCCTTTAGTGTTCATGCACTTTGGAAAATACCGTAAACAGAATGGATGCTGACTTGCTTGGTAAAATGCGAGTATTTTCAGTCATTGATAAAGTACGTATTATGCCATGTTGGTGGAGGAGGAATACTTATTAGAATGAATCTGGTAGATTTATGTCCACTACATTTACTTGTATTAGATCAGATTGCCTATTTCTGACGCTGTCGTCTACAACATCCAATTTAGTAATTTTCTTGTCAATTCTCCTGTATTTCGTGATCAGTCAGCAGTCTCTAAAGACCCATAAGAAAGAAAATGGTTCTTTTGTGACCGTGTGTCAGTCATTTCTATGTAATTTCTATGTAATTTCTCTGTAATACTTTTTTCCAAACAAAATGAATGGAGAAAAAAACCCTTTTTGGTGTACTACCTCTGGGCATTGGCTTAAGCATAGCTTTGATAAGCCAAACCAGGCAATATTTTTCAGTAATGTCTTTGTGAAAACATTTGTTGTGCATGGTGCTCGATCATCAAAAAGGTCTCATTGAATTGGTTCCAATGAGTATACCCACAAAATATGTTTTTAATTGAGAAACAATAGAGATCCCTTGTCTGTTGGTATGGAGAGTAATTTGTTTTTTCTTACTGCTTACAGCTAGGGTATACAGCCCCTTTGAGATGGTCTAATTTGCATAATGGTATAAGAACTTTCTACAACCGTATAACAAATACTCAATGATATTGAAAAGAGATCCTCCTCATGAATAGAGTAAACCTAAAAAAATGAAAACAGCAGACTTGTTTAATTGGGTCTGTTCATGAGAATTAAGGCCTCACGTCCTCTAGTTGACCAGAGTATGAAACAAATTTCAACATTATACATAGGTCTCATGCGCAGATCCAGCAAGTTTTGTCAGAGGGGGTCCATATTTGATAACGTTTTTTTTAGTTGATGAGGGGATAGAGGATCCAAATACCACTATAAATGGGCCATCATCGGCCCGCCAGCAAAACGCCATTTAAATGGCGTTTCGCTGGTGGGCCGATGATTGCCCAACATTGAATGCTGGCTTTTTAGTTTTGTGATTTTTCAGGGGATCTGGACCAGTATTACTAAGAAACCCCATATTTCTGTGATTTTTCAGAGGGGGTCCGGACCCCCTACGTCCCCCCCTATGGATCCGCCTGTGGGTCTTTTGAGTGTAAAATTGTGATTAATTTCTTATTCATGGCATATAGTTTAAACATTTTGTTTTTGTTGTTCAAAACAACTGTCTCATTGAGATGGTTTATTCGAGTAGTATCACAACATGTTTTACGTGTGAAATAAGCTTCAGAAAGTTGAATTAGGCTTTAATCATGCACTCTTATCTAGAGACCTGCTATATCATTGTATTTTTTTTGGTTGTGTATGTGTGTGTGTGTGGGGGGGGGGGGGATTCTACCTATTGAACACACAGCCTAACAACAGCTGTTGTGACCTTAATAATCTAAAATTATGGACCCAGTGTGGATCTGAATCTAGAAATCAGAAACTGTCATTAGACCCATTTTATCATATGATGTCACGTCTGGACATGCATTAAAATTGATAAACCACTAGTGGTTTGCAGATATTCGGGAAACGTTATGAAATGACCCTTTTAACGTCACGCATATGGTAAAACTCTAACGATTTCACGCAATAGTATGATTTCTAAATAATTTTAAATGTCAAACAATCATGCAAGATTACACGGTACAGCATGCAAAAAGTTAAAAAATTCAATTGCCAACTGTGATCAGAACTGCAGGCTTCTAAACTAGAGATAATGGAGATCAATTAATCAAATTATTTAATAATTTCCATGCAGATTGTTCCATCCTATCTGATTTCTGCAATAGCCTGGAGACCTTTAGCCAGAAGTATGGAAACAATTGGAAAAATGGGGAGAATAAGTATCAGAACAATTGGAAAAAAGGGGAGAAAAGTATCAGAACAATTGGAAAAAAGGATAGAAAAGTATCAGAACAATTGGAAAAATGGGGAGAAATTTGAACTCTGATAGTTCGAAATGCTCGATAATTCAAATTAAATTTCAGACACAATAGCTTTAGAGAAGATGGCCTTAATTTACGAAAGCATATTGTTTGTGTGCTTGAAAGAAAGGTCTCTCAGAGACGTTTCTTTTATATACACAAATTTGACAAAAAACATATGTTTGATAGGGAAAAAAACTGATAATAATCATTTGGGGGGGGGGGGGGTATATACTTTTATGTATACCTCCCTATAATTCAAACTACTGTGAATACTGATAATTCCAAATGAAACCTCCAGTCCTTAAGACTTTGAATTTACTATTGGGACAGGGCAAAGCTAGGATAGGATTTTCATGATATCAATCTTTGAGTTTATGAGATCCTTTGGATTTCCATGATATCAATCTTGACCTCATTTCAGAAATAATTCCTCGTAGTATTTCCCATTCATTTCTAGTAGAATAAGACCATTTCTGCTGTTAATCTATTTTGACCAATTAAATTAATAACTCTCTGAGGACACTCTGGTTATGATTCTAACAATTCTCCTTTCCCAGTACACTATTGGTACATTCTGCTTAAATAAGTGCAGAGAAGGTGGTCTAGTTTAAAGCTGCATACTCTGTAACTATGAACATTTTTCGAAAAAAATATTTTCTTTCTAAATCATTTGTAAAAGGAGAATAAAGTTATGTTGTCACAATAAATCTAATTTCTACCGCTGAAAACTGCATGGAAAAGTGAATGCTTATAAAAGCAGGTGTTTTTTCTCTTGTTTGTAATTATTTGCGTCCCTCCAATAATTCTAGACAGTTAATTTTTAACATAAATGCTGTTGTTTTGGCAAATGTATACCTGAATTTTAGTATTTTTACTGTGTTCTTGAAAAATAGAAACATTATTTCTAAAATGAAAAGATCAAAAGTTACAGACTATGCAGCTTTAAAGCCTTATGGTAGAAAGGTTGACTTTTAGCCACTTCCCAAGTCAATCAGCCAAACAGAAGCAGCTGAATGTTGTTATTAAACCTTAAAGCGCCAAGAAAAAATGCATCTGAAAATGTCGTCTGCTGAAGTCGTCTGCTGCCAATAATTGCCTAACATTACTAACAAATTTAAGTATAGAAGCAAACAGTGTGGACCCAGAACAGACTGCTCCCATAGGAGCAGTCTGATCTGGGTCCACACTGTTTCCCATAGAGGCTTCTTAAACATTTCAGCAGACGAGAAAAGCAGACGTCTTTTGTTGCGATTGGCGCATGAAGGGTTAATTTTAGTTTGTGGGTGGGAAATTGGGTTATTCTGCTGCTCGATAATCAGAATATGTTGCATGACTATTACTCAGAGAATCTAACCCTGCTATAATTAATAATATACCTTGGTAATACTTTCTGCCTTAGTTGGATAACTTACGATAATTTTATAAAGAAATTATGAAAAAATGAACACTTACAAAGAAACTATAGGAAAATGCATTCATTTTCCTATAGTTTCTTTGTAAACTTCTTATATCTTAAGTTATTAAAAAGAGCAGAATTATAATGGGGCTGCTGTGATGTATATTATGTACAGAATTAGTTTTCTATACTACTAAGGCCAAAAAAAAATATTGAATTGTTTCTCGGGCACCGCCGCATCTATTTTAAAAGCCCCGCATTACTTTTTTTATTGCTTCCTAAAAAAGAAAAAGAAACGCTTTTCCAATTTCTTAACATCATTATCGGTAACGACCATGTGGTTTCACTCGGACATTGTGGTCCATTGCCGGTAATGTTGGCTAGTTTATTTATTCTCAACTCCATTTCTGCTTTTCTACTGTGTTTTGTTAGTTATCCAGTCCCAACAGTGTAAGTTTTATGCATAGGTGATAAAGTCAAATCTACTTAATGTGCAGAGGCTTTCACTATCAAGTTTTATGGCCTGACTTGAATAATATTCGAAAAATTCGTTTGAATTTAAAAAAAAAAAGTTCCCGCATCTGTTTCCTGCTGAATAAAAATGAAAATAAAAAGCTGCCCTGCCGCATCTGTTTTTTTAAAAAATGGCCTGAGAAACAAATCAATATTTTTTTGAGGCCTAACTTTAATTACATTCTTAAAGTGCTGAAATTCAAAATGGAAAAATATGATTGTTAGTAGCAAAAATTATTTACTGAAAAAAGCAATGAAGAGCCCCTGATCAGACTGCTCCTCTTGGAATTTAGAGCTAGCACATTTTAATCAACTGTGCTCTAGACCCTATTTTGAGAGGACAACTTTATTGTACAATAGGTATCAACTAATTAGAGAGTGGTCAAAAATGTCACTTTTTGTCAACTTTTTGGTAGTGTACAAATTACTGTTCCAAAAGTCAATACTTTTTTACACCCATGGGCGTAGACACTATTTACAGGGTTTGCACAGGCTTGAAAAGTACTTGAATTTAGATGGCTTTTTTGAAAAGTCATTGAAAATTAAATCCACCTTGAAAAATACTGGAAAATCACTCGAAAGCCTTGAAAAGTCCTTGAATTCTACTATTTTCTGTAGGACTTAGCACTGTTGATAGAGAACTAATTCAGTATAAATTGTTGTGCCTTTATTTGGTGCAGCAAATGCTGCACCAAATAAAGGCACAACAATTTATACTAATTTTCCAGTACTAATATGTCCATTATCTCTGTCTTGCATTTCTGAAGTAGAATTTTAACACTTAAATCAGGATTTTTCCTAAACTTTTAGTCTTTGAAAACTGTAGGATAGTCTATAGAAGTCCTTGAAAAGTCCTTGAATTTTACTCAAACTTGCCTGTATGAACCCTGACTTAAAGTTACCAGTGTGGAAAATTATGCCTTCTGGCCGAAATACGGAAATAAAATTTTCAGTATGGGTATTTATTTATTTCAGGTTGACAATGTGAAGCTGCTGGATAGGTTCAGTGCCCGGAACACAGCTGTCGGAACTCTGTACCTCACCACAACACATCTCATCTTCGTTGACAATGCTGGCAAGAAGGAGATATGGGTAAGGCCAAAATGAAAATATTAGCACACATATGCAACTGCAGCAGATGACAAAGTTTGTGATTTCTTCATTGATTTCTATGAAAAATAAGGCTTTACACTGCATGTGAATTGTCTGCTGGCAGATGATTCACATGAAATGTCAAGCCTTATTTTGAAATGTCGTCTGCTGCAAATGGTAAGTGGCCCTTGAAGGGTTCAGGTTTAACCAATTTCACCGTGAGTTTTACCATTTTTATCAGTTACCTCTCATATTAACTGCATTGTTGCAAGGTGCCTGATAAACTTTGTCTATCTCACAGCATGTGCCTTTATCAGGTCATGATGACAATGCACTTTTTGAATGAAGTCGCTAATGACGCTGAATCAACACAAGAATAGAAAATTACATCATAATAGCTAGTTTGAAGAGTGAACCAGTGGCTAAACTGATAAATAGAATACCAGGTTCACGTTTTTTGATATCAAGTTTACCAGGCTCAGCTTTGAGAATGCATGTTAAATTGCTCGGCAAGCCTCGCAATGTCAACTAGCCTTCTCAAAGCCTTGCCTGCATGGTAAACTTGATATCAAAAGACACTCACCTAGCATTCTCTATTTATTACCACTGCTTGTAGCAAAGTGTGTCAGAGCAGTTCCAATTTCCATCTGTCTGTCTGTAAACAATTTACTTTAAAATGCACTGGCAGTGATTGCTGTAGATAGTAGTTGTCCTCAACAAACTATCTGCTAGTGTCTCGGGCTGATAGCCTTTGTAAACAGTTAGGACAAAATTTCAGGCCTGATTTGGATTCTAACTGTTTGACACTCTGGTGATACAGTAAAACCTGTCTTAAGCTGCCACTCGAAAGAAGACCAAAATTTGTTTTTCAAGATGGATTATCGCTTAATGTAGGTCAAAACTCAAAAGTATTGCAGAATGCTCCAAGAGAGCATTCTGCAACACTGTCGACCTTCATTAAGCTACCATTTGTCTTTGAGACTTTTGTTTTGTCTATTTTTGAGTGGCCGCTAAAGACAGGTTTTACTGTATTTCTGATTTTTTTTTGTAAAGTTAATTTTTAACAAAAATCAGCAAACTGCAAAAAACATGCAAAATTACCCAGTGTGCAAAGAGTTAAAGTGCATTTCTATGCAACACTGTTTGTTGGGATTGTCAATTCTTCCAGCATGCACTATGACAAATTAACTATACCAAGAAAGTTCATTACCGTCCGTAATGAATCTTAACAAAATCTGTTGTTATCAAATTTCTGCCATAATGGATTCATGCTCTAATAAACTCTTTTCTAGAACATTTCCATTAACTTTTCCTTTGCTAGTAGTGACTTATTGCAAACTGTTTTGGACCCAAATAGGGACCGACAGAACGCTATCGGTGTTTTTTGTTGCGTGCTGATAAACTTTCTTCTCTTATGCATGTATTAAATTTTCTACTCTGGTAAGAAAATGCATTTCATGTGTAAATGAATGCACTAAGAATCATTATTCCTTCAAAAGAAAATCAGTGAAAATCTACTGCCAGCAGTTGCTATGCAGCTGCCTTAAAACACGGAATTACCACAATTGAGTCAATGTAAATGTGCTCCCACACCACATAAGTACCTCTCACAGTTGTGCCAAAGTCACGCATTTGGTACTTAAAACAGAGGTATACGTATGCATGTTTCAATTTGCTGTAGAAGAATGAGCAAACTATTCCAACTGTTGGCAAATCTAACATACAGTAAAACCTGTTTTAAGGGGCCACTTAAAAATAGACAAAACAATGGTCATTATGGAAAATGGTAGCAAATAATGAAGGTTGAAAGTATTGCAGAATGCTCCCCTTGGAGCATTCTGCAATACTTTTGACCTGCATCTAGCCATAATCGAGATTGAAAACTAATTTTGTGTTCTTTTTGAGTGACCGCTTAAGTGACCGCTTAAGACAGGTTTTACTATAATTTATCAGCACAGTAGGTCTTCCACGTTTACACGTGTGAACGGAAGCGTTTCGTGTTTATGCAATAAACGTTTACAAAACTGGCCTACCGTTTAAACGAACTTTAGCACGTGACGAGCTTCATAGTTTATTAATAGCATCTTCTAATGAAAAATAGATTTTGTATTTTTTTTTATCAGATTCGGATGTATTTGATTAAGTTTCTAACAATAATTAATTGACAAAATTAGAACCACGACGGACATGCTCAGCGGACACAGTGACCGATGTGATGAAAGTGTCCTGAATTTTATCTCACTGTGCTAGAAGAGTAATACTCATGCATTTTCATCAGATATGTAAAAGCACATGACTTCAAACAGTGTTGTTGTTTTTCACTTCCCGTCGGTGTGTGTACTGATGTCAATTTCATTCTGGCCTACGTGACGATTTGCAGTTACATCTCGCGCATGGCTACCAATTACACGTTTGCAATTGTTTACATTTAGGAAGACACACTAAAGAAATGTTGGTTATCGATGAGAGTGCGCATGTTGCAGTCAGGGTTGCAATTTAATACTTGAAATGAGTTCTATCACAACACCTAACCAAACAATTTTGAATGTTTTCACAAGGGACAGTTTTCAAAGAGCTTTTTAAAGAAAAATATGGCGATTTTACTGATCTTCGATAATGAAAAAAATTCAGTATGGTATATTGCGTGTAAACGGAATCGTTTCGATTTCTGAAATTCGTGTAAACGTTTACAAAATTTTGTAAACGTGGAAGCCCTACAGCACAGTGACGGTGACGGCACAAAGTGACAGTGACGGCACTTGCAGACAAAGTGTTAATATCGTTTTGGACGCAAAAAGGAATTTACTGCCTTAATTCCTGTCATATTCAGCTTTCATTTAATAAACAGTGTCATGCATAAAGTTACAGTTGATATATTTGAACAGAGAAGGCAGTGATTAACGAAGAATATTTGGGCAGCCTTACCATGACCTACTCACGGTCAACCTTAATTTTTTACCTACTAGTGTCGTCTGCATACAATTTGGACCCAGACCAGGCCTGACATAATGTTTGACACTCTGATAGTGTTCCTGGAAGAATTTCGAAAAAGTTGATTTTGAAACAAATCAGCAGATGACAAAAAAGCAGTTAAAAAAAAAGCCTTTATCAAAAGTTTACCAAATTCATATCCAATTTTTCTTCTTTATAACCTTTTTATGTTGCTCTGCTTAGTTTTGCTCTACTGTTTTGGAATTAATGAGAAACTGTGTCTTAAGATGATTTGCTGAAAATACCATTAGAATTTTAGAAATCAATATTGGCCATTAGTATATCTGATGAACTTAAATTGAAATCTGAATTAAATCAGAGACATTTAAGTTTCAGGGAAAGTGGGTATCTGGATTTCCATGTAGGTCAATTTCTTTTCCTGCAAAAAGAAAACAACAGCATTAAAAGCTTGAGCAACACTTCGACAACAAGCCATTCACCCACAAACCTGGGGCCTCAAGAGGGTGGTGTTTGACACTAATTTTGCTAACTAAAAATTGCTCTATGCTTTTATGCTCATCAAGTTAACAATAATAAATGTTCTAAGACCATGCATGATATTCTAATGATTTTAATTTTGGATACCCTCCCTGAAGGAGGTGGTTATGCTTTTACGTAAATTGGTCCATATTGTACATTAAGATTTTTCATTTGGGTATCGAGGGAGCCCAATGGCTCAGTGGTAGAGTGCTTGACTCGAGACCGAAGGGCCGCGGGTTCGAGCCTCACCTGCTTCACTGCCTTGTGGTCCTTGAGCAATATCCTAGCTTAGTACTGGTTCAACCCAGGAAGACCCGTCCCTATATAACTGAAAGATTGTTGATGGGACATAAAGAATCATATCAAACAAACAAATTTGGGTATTGACCCATCCAAAATATGATCAATGTTATTGAAAGAGCATGCATTATTTTTTTATTTATGTACAGATCCTTTTAAAAAATCCGGAAAATGTATGGCTGCTATAGGATTGCTATAGATAGTGCCCCCCCCCCCCCCCCCCCCCCCCCCCCCCACTCCCCCCCCAAAGTGACTTTGGCTGCTGACCGTTCTAAGGCGGTGGTTCTGTTGTTGTTGATTGTTACTCCCATTGTGGGATTCTGAAATTGTTCTATGTTTTGTTGTGCGTTACTTTTTTTTCCATTCTAGTTTTGCAATCATCTTGATTGGGAAGAGAGAGCTGGTTGCTTTGCTTTGTTTGTCTTCCTGGTGTCTCGTGATTGCTGTGTGGCTCTTCCTCACGATGCCACGGGTTTGTCTGCAGTTTGTGATTGTGGTATTTCCTGATCATACACACTTACTATTTTTGCTGGTTCCACAGAAGACTATTATCTAGGGCTGTTTTTATATGTCAAGCTTGAAGATCCCAGATAAAGAATTGGAGTTCACCATATATAGAAGTGATGTAGTATTGATGTGTTTATCAGAAGTTTTTGAGGAGAAAAATATCTCTGAGACTTCAAAGATTAGAGGCAGGAATCAATTGCTGTTGTCTAGGTGCAAACTAGGTCAAGTAGTTCAAAGCTTCATTAGATTAACAAGAAAAATCTCTGAACAGCCTCTTCAGATTTTTTCCCCCGTAACCATATTTATTTGAGCCGTGACTTAAGATTTTCAACAATGTGGTATGTGCGACCAACAAAGGCTCAGACCAGCCTGGGCATACGCGCAGACTGATCAGAGCCTTTGCTAGTTTGCTTAAATATTCTTTGACTGATAAGCTACTGACCGGACATCATTTGAAGTTTCTAAGCTGAAAAGGAGGTTGCACAGGCTCGTCTGAGTTTACACTTGTCAAAATGCCTCATTTTTGGAAATCAACATGTCGCAGCTCAATATTTTCTCCATAAGTCAGGCTTTCAAAATTACCCAAATTGTAAGTCAGCTTTGTATTTGTAAAATTCAGCTATTCAGTGGAGTCTTCTCTAATTCTTCCCCCAAAAAACATTCTCAAAAATATATTTTAAGGACTGCAATAGTGGGTTATTGAGTTCAGACCTACTTTTGTAGTGAATTTCCTCTCCCAACCACCAATTCAAGTAGGGCAATTGCAGGTCACTTCGAAAAAGTTTTTTGTTTGTTTTGATGCTTAACATCCCAGTCAACAATTTTTCTGTTATTTCCAAATATGTCGGGATGATTTCATGTCGTTCTGTGTTGAACCAGTACTAATTGCTCAAGGACACTACTGTCTCTCAGAAAGTTAGAGACTCACTGCTTGCAGTGTCTGCCAGCGGTGTCAGAGTCTCGAACTATCCTTCGACCCTCAGTCTAACGTTCTACCGACTGAGCCACTTCCCGTGCAATACTAACACTACTAAGGAAAGAATAAATATGCTTAGTACTGCTATTAACTATGTTTTTAAGTCAATGATGCCTTTGAAAACCTGGGCCTTGGTATTTTCTTTCTTTGGCAATTGCTTGCTTTATTGAATGGAAAGATGTCTATCACGGGATGTTTCTTGTTCTATCTGACTTTCCAATTGAGCAACATGCAAGTAGATGTCATCTAGTATGCCAAAACTTCCGAGGCATGTCAGATACTTGAGGATTGGGCCAGCAGACAAGATTTTGGTACTTATAATATACCACCCTTACCAACTTTAGCATGAAATATCTCGTGATGTGCAAGGTCTACACTGATGTAGGTGGTAAAAAAAACGTTATACATGTATCATGTTTGTCAACCTATACGTAAGATAATCCACATGCTAAAGCTCATGGATTATCTCCACGTACAGGCGGGCAACCCATGGTATAACTATTACTTATTATATAAGTTATATCTCATATGCGCAAAAACCTCCTTTAACACCCATGCTACCCTATCCAGCGGGGCTAGAGGCCTTATTTTTGGCCTGTAGCATTTCTCTACATCCATACTAAAAGTGTATGCAAGCAGTGAAGACTCTGGTGAGTTTGTGCAGGATCGCCTCAGCCTTCCTTGCTCGACAATGTGATACATACCAAAAAATCGCATGTACTGGTCTAAGACTTTTCTATCCTTAACCCATTTGATATGTTGACACCTTAAGCACCAAGATGACATTTTCGAAGTTTTGTCACTGCTTTAAGAAAACGGCATAGAAAGCTTGCTTTTTTCATGTGAATATTCTGAAATATCAAGCCTTGTTCAGGAATAATTCTGGATCAAATTTTATGAGAGAGAACGATTATAATATTTTTTTTCACTCAAATTCTGAGAATTGCTAAAAAGGTTGGAGGCTTTTCTCCAGTGCTGTCAGCACAATTTTAATGACTCTCCATTTCTCACCCTAAATGATCTCTGCTTATTTAATTGATTTCTAAAAGTATAGCAATATAATATTAACCCTTTTCATTCTAATGGATTATCCCTTACATATTTAATACAATAAGTATTGTTACGCCCTGGTATGCTTTGCAAGCCTAGGAGCAACAAGAAAGTAATATAAATCAAAAGATCTGAGCTTCAATGAGCCCAAATGAGCTATAAATGATTTTTCCCAATTAAGACAGAGCTATCTGCTCCAAACAATGGTTGAGTCACCTACTTGGTGTTTAATAATAAAACCATTCAATGTGGTCAACAACAAATTATGAGATGAGCCAAAGTTGACAATAACTATAATCAAAGCAGTCCAAGTAGTAAAATGTAAACCCTTGATCAATTATATATATATAGCGAGCCACAGTGAGCACAAAAGTACTATCAGAGTAATATTTGAGCAGCTCAAATTGACCTATTCAAAACAACCTTAACAACCTTGTTATTTGAGCCCAAACACTACAAAAGTACAACACTATGAAAAATACTGCAAGAGCAGTCAAAATCCTATAGAGGAAAATAAGTATAAATACGCTGTCAAAGCAGCTAGCTGTTGGAATAACCAAAGCTAAATAAGTATTATACTGTGTTGTACAACAATTACCGGAGTGACAACACTGCCGGAGCAATCACAAGGTTATATATATATAACAGGCTGTCACAGTGTGAGCAGCCACAAAGTTGACTGTAAACAAATGAGCTAGAGTGAGCCAGGTCTCTCAATCGCCTTATACAGGATTCATGAGAGGCCTAGCCACTAAATATATTTGCTCTTGTCTGTCAAATAGCCTTCTAAGACAATGAGCTGAAATGAGCTAGATCTCTAAGGCTCAGCCACTATATGCTATGGTAAATACACTACAAAGCTCGGTAGACATGTTTCAGTCAACTCCTCACTCTGTAGGTAAATTACCAGTATATTATATCTTCTTATCTGTCCAATAGCCTTTATAGCCTCCCAATTTCTTATCAAGACCTTTCGGTTTAGCAGTCATAAGCCAACTGACCAAATGCACTCCTATCAATGCTTTATATATGGGCAAGTTCATTTCAAGGGTTATTCCATTAAACAAATATCTGATTGGCTGATAATTAACTCTCCTGTCTGCTGATTGGATAAAAATGGTAATCATTGATTGGTCAACACCTGGCTTCTGATTGGATGAAAAGGGTAATCACTGATTGGACTAACAAGAGGTAATTTCAATCCTATTTTATGATCTAAGCTTGAACATCAATATATATATAAATACACCAAATAATTAGTGTGTCTAGATATGACAGAGAGCAAAACAAATGCTAGGGGAGGAAATATATATATATATAATGGGTGTACATAACACCTCCCCCCTTAAAGAAAAAGAAATATTTTACAAAAAGATTTCTTTTACAAATGTACTGTAGTACAGTGCTGTACTATGTTATTCTTGAAAGAGCGTCAGCCACAACATTCTCTCTGCCTTTGATGTGTCTGACATCCAGGTTATACTCCTGTAATAGGAGAGTCCAGCGTAACAATCTCTGATTTTTGTTCTTCATTTTCCGTAGAAATGTGAGTGGATTGTGATCAGTGTAAACTGTCACAAGAGAAGATGAAGAAGAGATGTACACTTCAAAATGTTGAATTGATAGAATCAAAGCGAGACACTCTTTTTCTATCGTGGAGTAGTTTTTCTGACATTTGCTGAATTTCTTAGAGAAATAGCAAACAGGGTGGTCTACCCCACTTTCATCTTCTTGTAAGAGAACGCCTCCTGCTCCTACATCACTAGCATCAACAGCTAGTTTAAAAGATTTCTGAAAGTCTGGAGCAGCGAGCACTGGTTCACTCTTTAGAATGGCCTTTAATTTATCAAAAGCCTCTTGACAACTTTGTGTCCAGACAAATTTGGTATTCTTTTTCAAAAGGTTTGTAAGAGGAGCAGATATAGTAGAAAAGTTACTGCAGAATTTTCTGTAGTAACCTGCCATACCTAAGAAACGCATGAGCTCCTTTTTACCTGTAGGTATAGGGAAATCAGATATGGATTGAACCTTAGCTGATACAGGTCTAACTTGTCCTTGTCCAACTACATGGCCAAGAAATGTCAATGTGCCATGACAAAATTCACTTTTGACTAAGTTTACTGTTAACCTGTACTCTGTGAGTCTGTCAAAGAACTCTTTTATGGTTCCAATGTGGTTATCCCAAAAGTCACTGTAGATGATCACATCATCTATGTAAGCCCCAATCCCATCCATTCCAGCAATCAAACTGTTAATCAACCTCTGGAATGTGGCTGGAGAATTTTTCATACCAAAGGGCATAACCTTGTATCTGAATAGCCCATCTGGTGTCACAAACGCTGATACTTCTTTGGCATTATCTGTCAAGGGAATTTGCCAGAATCCCTTTAATAAATCAAACTTTGTGACGTATTTGGCTTTCCCAATCTTGTCAATACAGTCATCTATTCTTGGTATGGGAAAGGAGTCTGTTTTTGTTACACCATTTACTTTTCTGTAATCAGTGCACAATCTATATGCTCCATCAGGTTTGGGTACAAGAATACATGGTGATGACCAGTCACTGTTGCTGGGCTCGATGAAGTCATTCTCCAGCAAATATTGAATTTCTTCCTTTAAACACTTTTTCTTGACTGGACTCATTCTATAAGGATGTTGTTTTATTGGCATTGAGTCACCAATGTCAACATCATGAAATATTTTGTCTGTCTTAGAAGGGACATCAGGAAACAAGTGTTTGTAATCAACTATGAGCTGTGCCAATTGGTCACGCTCCTCAGGATTTAAATGACCCAACTTTGAATCCAAGTTATTCAAGATATCTGAATTATTCAACCTTGGCGAGCTCAGCATTTTGCTATTTATTTGAACGTCAGGGTCATTTAGATTCTCTATGGAATCTTCAGAAATGAGTTGCTCATTTTCAGCATCTGGGAATGAAACAGGTGTTACCAAACCCACAGAACATTCCAGAGAGCTATCTCTATTGACATATTTCTTCAGCATGTTAATATGGCACAACTGCTTGCTTTTCCGCCTCTCTGGAGTGTGTACAATATAATTCACATCACTTATCTTTCTAGCCACAGTGTAGGGACCAAAATATCTGGCCTGTAAAGGCCTGCCAGGAATAGGCAGAAGAGCTAGAACCTGGTCTCCTTCTTTAAAATTTCTATCAACAGTATTTTTGTCATATCTAGCCTTCATCTTTGCCTGGGAAGAGCGGAGGTTCTTTTGAGCTAGCTCACACGCAGTTGAAAGTTTGAGCTTGAAGTCAGATACATATCTGAGAAGATTGGTTGGAACTTGTTCATCAGAGAGAAGCTTTTCTTTCATGAGTTTGAGAGGACCTCTAACTGAATGTCCAAAAACAAGCTCAAAAGGACTGAATCCAAGAGATTCTTGTACAGATTCTCTAGAAGCAAAGAGCAATAGATGGATTCCTTCATCCCAGTGTTTTTCTATTTGAAAACAGTATGTCCTTATCATATTTTTGAGTGTCTGGTGAAACCTCTCTAAAGCACCTTGGCTTTCAGGGTGGTACGCAGACGATTTGTACTGCTCAATGTTTAGCTCACTCATAACTTGTTGAAAGAGGCCAGACATGAAGTTTGAGCCTTGGTCAGACTGAATGGATTTTGGTAATCCAACTAAAGTAAAGAACTTTATTAGAGCTCTTACAATGGTCTTGGCCTTAATGTTTCTTAAAGGAATTGCCTCTGGAAACCTAGTAGAGGCACACATTATAGTGAGCAGAAACTCATTTCCAGACTTAGTTTTTGGTAATGGGCCTACACAATCTATTATGACCCTACTAAAAGGTTCTTCAAATGCTGGTATTGGGTGCAAAGGAGCATGAGGAATCTTCTGATTTGGCTTCCCTACCATTTGACAGGTATGACATGACCTGCAAAAGTTTGAAACATCTGTTTTTATGAGGGGCCAAAAGAAATGATTCAATATCTTGTTGTAAGTTTTGCTTACCCCAAGATGACCAGCTAGAGGAGTCTCATGAGCCATAGAGAGAACTCCATTGCGATATGATTTTGGCAATACAACTTGGTGTTTAACAGCCCACTCTGCTTCTGCAGGAACATCAGGTGGTCTCCATTTGCGCATGAGCACACCATTCTTTTTGTAATAGCAACAGGGGACAGAAGATATCTCATCTTCTGACACCATGTTTTGGAACAAGGACGAAAGAGTAGAGTCCTTTTGCTGCTCAAAGATTAAAGTCTTTGTTGAAAGGTTTTGTTTATTTGAAACATAAACGTTTGGCTCAATTAAGTCCTTATCTTGAGTCAAAGGAACATTTTGATCAATGTCCTGTTTTTCAGGAAGACAAACTCTGGATGTATGTTGATCACTCTCATTATACATACTTGATAAGAAAGTGTCATTTAGATCATATGTGTAGTCAGAGTTTGTGCTTTTTCCTTCTCGAGCATTTTCTACGTTGGCTTTTTGAGCCATTGCTCTTGTAACTGCACATGAAGGGTACAGGTCAGGTATTTCTTCTTCAATTGGGTCAATTGTAGTAGTAACCTCAGGCTTTTCTGTCATAACTGGATTTACTACTACTTTATCACCCGCCAAGTCATTGCCCAATATTAAGTGCACACCTTCTATTGGCAATGAAGGTCGAGCACCCACAGTTACAGTACCAGAGACTAGATCTGACTAAAGGTTAACCTGGTGGAGAGGTACAGTGACCAAACCACATTCTACACCTTGGATCAGAACACTCTTACCAGAATGCGACTTCTCTGACAAAGGAATGGCCTCAGCCAATATCAAAGATTGAGAAGCGCCAGTGTCCCTTAGGATCCTAATTGGCTTTGTAATAGATTTGTCATGTAAGAGCGAGACAGTCCCCTCAGAGAGGAAAGGCTCATAAACCTCTTGTATAAAGTCAGATTTACATTTGTCTTTTGAGACTTCACTCTTAGGTATGAAAGACTTTGGCTCAGTCTTCAAAGTTGTAAGAGCATTTGGGAAGGCCTCCTTGCCTTTTGCCTTTTGGTCTCTTTGTCTAGTAATACACTCAGAAATGACATGACCCTTTTTTCTACAATAGAAACAAGTTGGACGGTGATCTTGACTTGAGTTCCATTGAGTCTTCTGAAATGTGGATTTAGTATCTGTAGGTTTTGAATCAGTAGTCTTATTGGAAGATGAGCTACCTTCAAACCTATTCTTATTTGAGTGAAAGGATCTCTGAAATGTTTGTTGTGGAGAACCCTTTTGGAGCAACTGTTTATGAGACAGACAATATTCATCAGCCATCTCTGCTGCTTTGCTCAGAGTGTTGGCTTTCTGCTTAGTAATATAGTTTTTGATGGCAGGATGTACACAATTTTTGAATTCCTCCAGCAAAAACATCTGCCTTATTTGCTCATAATCTTTCTTAATCTCTTCACTATCACACCATCTATCTAACAATCTTTCTTTCTCTCTACCAAATTCTACATGTGTTTTGTCACTTTCCTTCTTGTAATTTCTGAACTTTTGCCTGTAAGCCTCAGGAATTAGTTGGTAAGCCTTAAGGATACTTTACTTCACAAACTGATAATCAGATGTCTGCTCTGGAGACAGAGCAGTGTATGTCTCACTGGCTTTACCTTTGAGAGCACTTTGAAGAAGAATAGTATACTTGTCCAAAGGCCAGTTCAAATCTTTCGCTACTTTCTCGAAGAGAAGAAAGTACTTGTCAACATCTTTCTCTATGAAAGGTGGCACAAACTTCACATATTTGGAAGCATCAAAATGTTCCATCTTTGATTTCTCAAGCTTTAATATCATCACCCTGTCCTTTTCTTTTTCTGCTGCCATTATTTCCAGCTCCTTAAGTTTGAGCTCTTTTTCATATTCATGTTTTTCTCTTTCATACTCAAGTTTTTCTCTCTCTTGCTCTTGTCTTTTCCTCTCTTGCTCTTTCTCAAACTCTAGTTTTTCTCTCTCATATTCTAATTCTCTTAATCTCATTTCTTTCTCATGTTGTAGCTCCATTTCTCTTATCCTAAGTGCTTCTGACTTTTCGTCTTTGGAGATATACTCCAGAGCATCATCATTCAAAATATCATTCTCAACCATATGCCTGATCAAAACATCCCTGATCTGAGCCTTCCTCTTTGACTTGTCAACCACTAGGCCATAATGGCTCATCAAAGAGATCAGGTGTTCCCTTTTCAGTTTTAACAACTTATCAATAGTTGGCTCACTAAGAAAGTCTTCTACTTGAGGATCCATTTTAATAAAATGTCCTAGTAAGCAAAAATATTAGGGTTTACTACTTGGAAAACTAGAAATGCACTTATCGTTATCAATGGGAATGTATCCCGGACGAGCCCCCAATTGTTACGCCCTGGTATGCTTTGCAAGCCTAGGAGCAACAAGAAAGTAATATAAATCAAAAGATCTGAGCTTCAATGAGCCCAAATGAGCTATAAATGATTTTTCCCAATTAAGACAGAGCTATCTGCTCCAAACAATGGTTGAGTCACCTACTTGGTGTTTAATAATAAAACCATTCAATGTGGTCAACAACAAATTATGAGATGAGCCAAAGTTGACAATAACTATAATCAAAGCAGTCCAAGTAGTAAAATGTAAATTCTTGATCAATTATATATATATAGCGAGCCACAGTGAGCACAAAAGTACTATCAGAGTAATATTTGAGCAGCTCAAATTGACCTATTCAAAACAACCTTAACAACCTTGTTATTTGAGCCCAAACACTACAAAAGTACAACACTATGAAAAATACTGCAAGAGCAGTCAAAATCCTATAGAGGAAAATAAGTATAAATACGCTGTCAAAGCAGCTAGCCGTTGGAATAACCAAAGCTAAATAAGTATTATACTGTGTTGTACAACAATTACCGGAGTGACAACACTGCCGGAGCAATCACAAGGTTATATATATATAACAGGCTGTCACAGTGTGAGCAGCCACAAAGTTGTCTTGTAAACAAATGAGCTAGAGTGAGCCAGGTCTCTCAATCGCCTTATACAGGATTCATGAGAGGCCTAGCCACTAAATATATTTGCTCTTGTCTGTCAAATAGCCTTCTAAGACAATGAGCTGAAATGAGCTAGATCTCTAAGGCTCAGCCACTATATGCTATGGTAAATACACTACAAAGCTCGGTAGACATGTTTCAGTCAACTCCTCACTCTGTAGGTAAATTACCAGTATATTATATCTTCTTATCTGTCCAATAGCCTTTATAGCCTCCCAATTTCTTATTAAGACCTTTCGGTTTAGCAGTCATAAGCCAACTGACCAAATGCACTCCTATCAATGCTTTATATATGGGCAAGTTCATTTCAAGGGTTATTCCATTAAACAAATATCTGATTGGCTGATAATTAACTCTCCTGTCTGCTGATTGGATAAAAATGGTAATCATTGATTGGTCAACACCTGGCTTCTGATTGGATGAAAAGGGTAATCACTGATTGGACTAACAAGAGGTAATTTCAATCCTATTTTATGATCTAAGCTTGAACATCAATATATATATAAATACACCAAATAATTAGTGTGTCTAGATATGACAGAGAGCAAAACAAATGCTAGGGGAGGAAATATATATATATAATGGGTGTACATAACACCTCCCCCCTTAAAGAAAAAGAAATATTTTACAAAAAGATTTCTTTTACAAATGTACTGTAGTACAGTGCTGTACTATGTTATTCTTGAAAGAGCGTCAGCCACAACATTCTCTCTGCCTTTGATGTGTCTGACATCCAGGTTATACTCCTGTAATAGGAGAGTCCAGCGTAACAATCTCTGATTTTTGTTCTTCATTTTCCGTAGAAATGTGAGTGGATTGTGATCAGTGTAAACTGTCACAAGAGAAGATGAAGAAGAGATGTACACTTCAAAATGTTGAATTGATAGAATCAAAGCGAGACACTCTTTTTCAATCGTGGAGTAGTTTTTCTGACATTTGCTGAATTTCTTAGAGAAATAGCAAACAGGGTGGTCTACCCCACTTTCATCTTCTTGTAAGAGAACGCCTCCTGCTCCTACATCACTAGCATCAACAGCTAGTTTAAAAGATTTCTGAAAGTCTGGAGCAGCGAGCACTGGTTCACTCTTTAGAATGGCCTTTAATTTATCAAAAGCCTCTTGACAACTTTGTGTCCAGACAAATTTGGTATTCTTTTTCAAAAGGTTTGTAAGAGGAGCAGATATAGTAGAAAAGTTACTGCAGAATTTTCTGTAGTAACCTGCCATACCTAAGAAACGCATGAGCTCCTTTTTACCTGTAGGTATAGGGAAATCAGATATGGATTGAACCTTAGCTGATACAGGTCTAACTTGTCCTTGTCCAACTACATGGCCAAGAAATGTCAATGTGCCATGACAAAATTCACTTTTGACTAAGTTTACTGTTAACCTGTACTCTGTGAGTCTGTCAAAGAACTCTTTTATGGTTCCAATGTGGTTATCCCAAAAGTCACTGTAGATGATCACATCATCTATGTAAGCCCCAATCCCATCCATTCCAGCAATCAAACTGTTAATCAACCTCTGGAATGTGGCTGGAGAATTTTTCATACCAAAGGGCATAACCTTGTATCTGAATAGCCCATCTGGTGTCACAAACGCTGATACTTCTTTGGCATTATCTGTCAAGGGAATTTGCCAGAATCCCTTTAATAAATCAAACTTTGTGACGTATTTGGCTTTCCCAATCTTGTCAATACAGTCATCTATTCTTGGTATGGGAAAGGAGTCTGTTTTTGTTACACCATTTACTTTTCTGTAATCAGTGCACAATCTATATGCTCCATCAGGTTTGGGTACAAGAATACATGGTGATGACCAGTCACTGTTGCTGGGCTCGATGAAGTCATTCTCCAGCAAATATTGAATTTCTTCCTTTAAACACTCCTTCTTGACTGGACTCATTCTATAAGGATGTTGTTTTATTGGCATTGAGTCACCAATGTCAACATCATGAAATATTTTGTCTGTCTTAGAAGGGACATCAGGAAACAAGTGTTTGTAATCAACTATGAGCTGTGCCAATTGGTCACGCTCCTCAGGATTTAAATGACCCAACTTTGAATCCAAGTTATTCAAGATATCTGAATTATTCAACCTTGGCGAGCTCAGCATTTTGCTATTTATTTGAACGTCAGGGTCATTTAGATTCTCTATGGAATCTTCAGAAATGAGTTGCTCATTTTCAGCATCTGGGAATGAAACAGGTGTTACCAAACCCACAGAACATTCCAGAGAGCTATCTCTATTGACATATTTCTTCAGCATGTTAATATGGCACAACTGCTTGCTTTTCCGCCTCTCTGGAGTGTGTACAATATAATTCACATCACTTATCTTTCTAGCCACAGTGTAGGGACCAAAATATCTGGCCTGTAAAGGCCTGCCAGGAATAGGCAGAAGAGCTAGAACCTGGTCTCCTTCTTTAAAATTTCTATCAACAGTATTTTTGTCATATCTAGCCTTCATCTTTGCCTGGGAAGAGCGGAGGTTCTTTTGAGCTAGCTCACACGCAGTTGAAAGTTTGAGCTTGAAGTCAGATACATATCTGAGAAGATTGGTTGGAACTTGTTCATCAGAGAGAAGCTTTTCTTTCATGAGTTTGAGAGGACCTCTAACTGAATGTCCAAAAACAAGCTCAAAAGGACTGAATCCAAGAGATTCTTGTACAGATTCTCTAGAAGCAAAGAGCAATAGATGGATTCCTTCATCCCAGTGTTTTTCTGTTTGAAAACAGTATGTCCTTATCATATTTTTGAGCGTCTGGTGAAACCTCTCTAAAGCACCTTGGCTTTCAGGGTGGTACGCAGACGATTTGTACTGCTCAATGTTTAGCTCACTCATAACTTGTTGAAAGAGGCCAGACATGAAGTTTGAGCCTTGGTCAGACTGAATGGATTTTGGTAATCCAACTAAAGTAAAGAACTTTATTAGAGCTCTTACAATGGTCTTGGCCTCAGTGTTGTGCCTAGGTCAAGATTTCTGGGGGACACAGGTGTCCCTCTACCTGCATTTCAGGGGGACATTTACAAATCCTGGGGGACACATCAATTTTTTACCTATTAAATTGAATAGTTAGCCGAAAATTTCTATTCATTTTTTATTCAAATTTTAGCTCGATGTCGATAGATTTGGCTCAAGAGAGGTGTAGATGACAGTGAAGTAGTTTCTGCTGGTGCCCTAGTTTTGAATTCACCAGCAAATTTACTATTTCTATATTAAAATAGCTTTTTTCTGGCCTTCTGCTATGAAATTCGAGTTTTCCGCCATTGTTGTTGTGTATTGGACTGCGCTAGTTACTTCCCTTTATTAGGTTACACTAAATACGGAAATAGTAGAAAACAGCGAAAAATAATAAGCAGATTTTCGAGGTGCGCCCTTAGGCCCGCGCTGGGTGCGTTTTTAAGGGACATCGGCGGTAAAATCGCGGCAATCCCGCAATGCCGCGCTCTAGGCACAACACTGTGGCCTTAATGTTTCTTAAAGGAATTGCCTCTGGAAACCTAGTAGAGGCACACATTATAGTGAGCAGAAACTCATTTCCAGACTTAGTTTTTGGTAATGGGCCTACACAATCTATTATGACCCTACTAAAAGGTTCTTCAAATGCTGGTATTGGGTGCAAAGGAGCATGAGGAATCTTCTGATTTGGCTTCCCTACCATTTGACAGGTATGACATGACCTGCAAAAGTTTGAAACATCTGTTTTTATGAGGGGCCAAAAGAAATGATTCAATATCTTGTTGTAAGTTTTGCTTACCCCAAGATGACCAGCTAGAGGAGTCTCATGAGCCATAGAGAGAACTCCATTGCGATATGATTTTGGCAATACAACTTGGTGTTTAACAGCCCACTCTGCTTCTGCAGGAACATCAGGTGGTCTCCATTTGCGCATGAGCACACCATTCTTTTTGTAATAGCAACAGGGGACAGAAGATATCTCATCTTCTGACACCATGTTTTGGAACAAGGACGAAAGAGTAGAGTCCTTTTGCTGCTCCAAGATTAAAGTCTTTGTTGAAAGGTTTTGTTTATTTGAAACATAAACGTTTGGCTAAATTAAGTCCTTATCTTGAGTCAAAGGAACATTTTGATCAATGTCCTGTTTTTCAGGAAGACAAACTCTGGATGTCTGTTGATCACTCTCATTATACATACTTGATAAGAAAGTGTCATTTAGATCATATGTGTAGTCAGAGTTTGTGCTTTTTCCTTCTCGAGCATTTTCTACGTTGGCTTTTTGAGCCATTGCTCTTGTAACTGCACATGAAGGGTACAGGTCAGGTATTTCTTCTTCAATTGGGTCAATTGTAGTAGTAACCTCAGGCTTTTCTGTCATAACTGGATTTACTACTACTTTATCACCCGCCAAGTCATTGCCCAATATTAAGTGCACACCTTCTATTGGCAATGAAGGTCGAGCACCCACAGTTACAGTACCAGAGACTAGATCTGACTTAAGGTTAACCTGGTGGAGAGGTACAGTGACCAAACCACATTCTACACCTTGGATCAGAACACTCTTACCAGAATGCGACTTCTCTGACAAAGGAATGGCCTCAGCCAATATCAAAGATTGAGAAGCGCCAGTGTCCCTTAGGATCCTAATTGGCTTTGTAATAGATTTGTCATGTAAGAGCAAGACAGTCCCCTCAGAGAGGAAAGGCTCATAAACCTCTTGTATAAAGTCAGATTTACATTTGTCTTTTGAGACTTCACTCTTAGGTATGAAAGACTTTGGCTCAGTCTTCAAAGTTGTAAGAGCATTTGGGAAGGCCTCCTTGCCTTTTGCCTTTTGGTCTCTTTGTCTAGTAATACACTCAGAAATGACATGACCCTTTTTTCTACAATAGAAACAAGTTGGACGGTGATCTTGACTTGAGTTCCATTGAGTCTTCTGAAATGTGGATTTAGTATCTGTAGGTTTTGAATCAGTAGTCTTATTGGAAGATGAGCTACCTTCAAACCTATTCTTATTTGAGTGAAAGGGTCTCTGAAATGTTTGTTGTGGAGAACCCTTTTGGAGCAACTGTTTATGAGACAGACAATATTCATCAGCCATCTCTGCTGCTTTGCTCAGAGTGTTGGCTTTCTGCTCAGTAATATAGTTTTTGATGGCAGGATGTACACAATTTTTGAATTCCTCCAGCAAAAACATCTGCCTTATTTGCTCATAATCTTTCTTAATCTCTTCACTATCATACCATCTATCTTACAATCTTTCTTTCTCTCTACCAAATTCTACATGTGTTTTGTCACTTTCCTTCTTGTAATTTCTGAACTTTTGCCTGTAAGCCTCAGGAATTAGTTGGTAAGCCTTAAGGATACTTTCCTTCACAAACTGATAATCAGATGTCTGCTCTGGAGACAGAGCAGTGTATGTCTCACTGGCTTTACCTTTGAGAGCACTTTGAAGAAGTATAGTATACTTGTCCAAAGGCCAGTTCAAATCTTTCGCTACTTTCTCGAAGAGAAGAAAGTACTTGTCAACATCTTTCTCTATGAAAGGTGGGACAAACTTCACATATTTTGAAGCATCAAAATGTTCCATCTTTGATTTCTCAAGCTTTAATTTCATCACCCTGTCCTTTTCTTTTTCTGCTGCCATTATTTCCAGCTCCTTAAGTTTGAGCTCTTTTTCATATTCATGTTTTTCTCTTTCATACTCAAGTTTTTCTCTCTCTTGCTCTTGTCTTTTCCTCTCTTGCTCTTTCTCAAACTCTAGTTTTTCTCTCTCATATTCTAATTCTCTTAATCTCATTTCTTTCTCATGTTGTAGCTCCATTTCTCTTATCCTAAGTGCTTCTGACTTTTCGTCTTTGGAGATATACTCCAGAGCATCATCATTCAAAATATCATTCTCAACCATATGCCTGATCAAAACATCCCTGATCTGAGCCTTCCTCTTTGACTTGTCAACCACTAGGCCATAATGGCTCATCAAAGAGATCAGGTGTTCCCTTTTCAGTTTTAACAACTTATCAATAGTTGGCTCACTAAGAAAGTCTTCTACTTGAGGATCCATTTTAATAAAATGTCCTAGTAAGCAAAAATATTAGGGTTTACTACTTGGAAAACTAAAAATGCACTTATCGTTATCAATGGGAATGTATCCCGGACGAGCCCCCAATTGTTACGCCCTGGTATGCTTTGCAAGCCTAGGAGCAACAAGAAAGTAATATAAATCAAAAGATCTGAGCTTCAATGAGCCCAAATGAGCTATAAATGATTTTTCCCAATTAAGACAGAGCTATCTGCTCCAAACAATGGTTGAGTCACCTACTTGGTGTTTAATAATAAAACCATTCAATGTGGTCAACAACAAATTATGAGATGAGCCAAAGTTGACAATAACTATAATCAAAGCAGTCCAAGTAGTAAAATGTAAATTCTTGATCAATTATATATATATAGCGAGCCACAGTGAGCACAAAAGTACTATCAGAGTAATATTTGAGCAGCTCAAATTGACCTATTCAAAACAACCTTAACAACCTTGTTATTTGAGCCCAAACACTACAAAAGTACAACACTATGAAAAATACTGCAAGAGCAGTCAAAATCCTATAGAGGAAAATAAGTATAAATACGCTGTCAAAGCAGCTAGCCGTTGGAATAACCAAAGCTAAATAAGTATTATACTGTGTTGTACAACAATTACCGGAGTGACAACACTGCCGAAGCAATCACAAGGTTATATATATATAACAGGCTGTCACAGTGTGAGCAGCCACAAAGTTGTCTTGTAAACAAATGAGCTAGAGTGAGCCAGGTCTCTCAATCGCCTTATACAGGATTCATGAGAGGCCTAGCCACTAAATATATTTGCTCTTGTCTGTCAAATAGCCTTCTAAGACAATGAGCTGAAATGAGCTAGATCTCTAAGGCTCAGCCACTATATGCTATGGTAAATACACTACAAAGCTCGGTAGACATGTTTCAGTCAACTCCTCACTCTGTAGGTAAATTACCAGTATATTATATCTTCTTATCTGTCCAATAGCCTTTATAGCCTCCCAATTTCTTATTAAGACCTTTCGGTTTAGCAGTCATAAGCCAACTGACCAAATGCACTCCTATCAATGCTTTATATATGGGCAAGTTCATTTCAAGGGTTATTCCATTAAACAAATATCTGATTGGCTGATAATTAACTCTCCTGTCTGCTGATTGGATAAAAATGGTAATCATTGATTGGTCAACACCTGGCTTCTGATTGGATGAAAAGGGTAATCACTGATTGGACTAACAAGAGGTAATTTCAATCCTATTTTATGATCTAAGCTTGAACATCAATATATATATAAATACACCAAATAATTAGTGTGTCTAGATATGACAGAGAGCAAAACAAATGCTAGGGGAGGAAATATATATATATAATGGGTGTACATAACAGTATGAAATTGTCCATTTTGTATTTTAGGTGTTGCCGGTCAAAAGTTCTTTAAAATGATGTGTTTTTGTTCCTGAAGATTTTTTTTATCTATGCAAACAGTGCAGACCCTGATGAAATGTCGCCTTCATATATACATATACCGGTATCCAGAATGAAAAGGTTTATAAGCAACAGAATTTTAAAGTGCAGTTTGTTGTAATTCAATTGATGGATTTTGCTGTAAATCAATTGATGGATTTAAGATTATCTTGACAGGTTTGACAGATTATGAATCCCTATTCAGTGACAGTAACTTAAGTAGCTAACTTTCCTATTGCATGACTTCTGTCACGTTCTTGCTGCAGAAAAGAAATCATGACTGCTGCTTTAAAAACCAGGGATTGGAAACTCTGAATTATTAATTTGAATCAAAGATAAGATAGCTTGAAGTATACATTGGTGTTCAGGGTAATTTATTCTGCTGATGGTACTTATGTTTCAGGAGTGCAGCAGCTCAGAGGTAGATTGTTAGACTTGAGATTGAGTGGTCGCTGGTTTTGGGGGACTCACTGGAGGCTCTGTGATGCGTCCTTGAGCAAGGCACTTTATCCTCTGCTTATAATACTGGTTCAACCCAGGAAGACAGGAAAAAGCCATGACTGAAAAATTGTTGACTTGGACATAAAGCATCAAGACAAACAAATCTTTATATTTGTCTTTCCCTAGCGGCTATTAAAGGCCTTAATTTGTCTATAGTATACTTTTTGACAGGCAACTGTAGTGATGGAAATTTTAGAACATTAAGATATATCATGACTTCATAATTCATTTCTGATATATACATGTACCAAGATTTTTTTCTCTAATAATTTTTTTTTCTCATATTGATTCTCACAATGTTCCAATAAACTCAGGGAAAATAAAACCTATTATTTACATTCTCTGGAGGGCTAACTGCTGCCATTTCATGACAGAATACTAGAAAACAACATTAGATTTATTACTAAGTTTGGTTAAAGATCATATTTTACAGAATTTTATAAACATTTTTCTGAAAAGAACCACATCACACAAACATATAATACAAATTGGTCCGCTGTTAGTTTAACTTTTTGCATGTTGGGTAATTTTTACAGACAGACAGACAGACAGACGGTGATGAGTATATAGTCATGGAACGAATTTGCCTAACAATTACTTCCCACACAATGCTTTAAATTTATACTGTATACTCATTTGCTGATTTTTTTTCTAAAATAACTTTTTCTTTCGTATCTTTTAATTCTTTTAGGGAGTATACCAAACAGCTTTGAACCAGATCTGGCCTGACACTCTGTCAGACCTGATCTGGGTCCAAACTGTTTGCAAATTAAGATTATCTGCAGACCACTCTATTAATAATAACAGACAAGCATGACAATGATTTTAAAAGCTAAATGGCTTGGAAGCAGTAATTAATGTTCCTTCACTCAGGTCTATGACAACATTTAAAAGTTAAAATGTCTGCTAAGCATATTTTGCCTTTAGTTCCATTTTAGTGCTTTTCCGGTCATTCATGGTAATTGTCGTCATCTTCTCTCTAATATGCTTATATGTTTTAGTAGCCTGTATTGCAAATAATATGGATCCAGATCAGACTGCTCCCTTAGGAGCAGTCTGGTCAGGGTTCATATTGTTTGCTTCCATGGTAAAAGGAATCTGGAGTGTGCAGCAGATGTAATAAGCAGGCCAACTATGGTTGGAAATATTTTCAGGATTCCTTCTGGAATTGGATAATCTTGACAATGTCAACAAAACCCACACAATTTAATTTCAATTTTAATACCCACCACAGTGCCATATCCCAGGAGAAATTAATTTCGTAGTAGACATTACTGCCAATGACAATTTATTTAATATTGTGTGCCTGCGTGACAAAATTGTTCTGTCGTAGCTGCGTTGGTGCTTTGCATTACAATGAGACAAATGCAATGAAGATCAAGAAGACCGATTCCATGAAAAATAAAAATTCCACCACTCTCATCCCCTTTTAACTTTCCTTGCCAGCGGCAATTTTCGTCTGCTGATAAACTTTGAAGACACTTTGCACCCAGATCAGGACTCTGGATCCAAACCTTTGAGACTCTGATTGTGTTCCTGAATGAATTAAAATAAAAAAAATTTTTTTTGCTGAACTAAATTTTCTTGCTCCTAGCTAAATGCTATTTTCAATCTGTCTCTGCTTTCCATTCAAAGACACCGGTCTGCTGATTTTCTTCAAAATTAACATTTTCAAAAAATTCTTCCAAGAAATACCTAAGATCCACTGTGGTGTAGTGGATAAACCACTCACCTTGTACCCAGGGGCTCCAAGTTTGATCCCCAGCTCCTCCAGTCTATCAGATGAGACTATTACTATTAGCATGATGGCCCCATGCATCTCCATATGACTTGAGCTGTTGGTGAGACGCTAAACACAAACTTACATACTCGCTCACTGACACCAATTAAGAATTTCTATCTGAGTACGTGCCAAATAGTTGGGATCTAGATCAGGCCAAACTGTTTGCAAGGTGCATGTGTTCAGTGGACGATATTAGGTTCCAATTATTACGTCCAAATTCCTAGTTGAGATATGAGGAGTATATCATATTGCTAGTTATATGGTACGGGTATCGAAGATTGTGTGTGGGGGGATGCATATTGTTTCTGGTCTTTGTTTCTGGTCTGTGTATGTTCAGCAAACTTTATGTTGGCAATAACTTTTGAACTAGTAGTCATAAAGCTACTGCAGCACGCACTTTGATATTCCACATGATAATTATATAAGTATACTGACGGACTTTAATTACGCAACACTAACTTCCCTTTATATCTTCCAAAAGACAGTTGAATGTAAACTTACTTTGCTTCGATAATGTCATCATGAGTTGGTTTCATCAGAAAACACCTTAGTTTTAATTGTACAACTAAACCTGGTGACTTTACTGCTTCATATAGATTTAGGTCACTGAAACATTTCTTAAGTAGAGAAGATTTTAAGCTCTCGAATGAAAGGGTACAGACAGATATGCGTCAAATAAGTGAATGGGCTGTATCGCGGACCTGCCAAACAATATGAGAGTGATTCCTCGATGACTAACAAAGTCCATGACACAAATTTGATACCTCTCGTCTTTCTTAAAGAGAAGTGAGGGAATCTTTCACTGATAACATTTTGCCACGTGAGACAATTGATCTTTATCTATAAAGTTTACATTTTCGTTTTAATCGGACACATGTTTTATTTGTGATTTACATATGAGCACTTTTTAAACATACAACCAAAATGATCGTTTTGCCTTCTTTTTTGAGGCATAGATTAAAGCTGCTATCCAAGTGTTGCGTTTTTAAAGTTTGTCAGTATATATATAATTACATGGTGGGATTTAGGGCTTTTCAATTAACAAAATATATGGCCTTGGCCTTTGACCTTGACCTACTTTTGATAATATATAACAAACTTTTACTTTTTTCATAACTTTTGAACTGTTACGGACTTAGAGCTTTGATATTTCACATGTATATGTACCTTGTCGGAAATACTTTTAAATATATATCAAATATATGACCTTGACCTTTGATGATCTTGACTTACTTTTGAAAGTAGATGATAGTTCAGTATTGCTATACTGTGAAAGGCAAATATTCCAAGGGCATAATAGTGTATCCAGCATTATAAAGGTACAAGTTGGCATATGCATATAGATAAGATTGAAATCAGTCTGCACATCCGTACAGTCTAATCAGATTCTTAGTTTTCCACCTGAAGAAAGGTTGGATGCTTTGGCTGTGATCCATATGTGCAGGCTGATCTGAGTCTTCGATTGGCGCGCATTCCAAGGACACTCAGGCTCTTAATATGTTGTTGCCTTCAATGAGTATACTCCATGCACAACAAATGATTTCACAGATAAACAAGAAACGAAAACAACATCCTCATATCTACTGTGGATGTGTCATTTACTTGATAAGTACCATTGATTGATTACTATAAATCATTGATTGATTGCTATAAGAGGATCAGACTATACTCAGCAAGTACGAATTAACCCTTATTAAGTCTTCGCATGATACAGGACATCGATTTGGCATGTTTTCAAAATCAACGCCTTCAGAAAATATTTCAGGAATACCATGACAGAGTGACAGATAGTTTGAATTCAGATCAGGCCCAACATTTTGTTGGGCCTGATCTGTGTCCAAACTGTTTGCAAAGGTAATCAGCAGACAACAGAAGTTGCCACCTTAAAGTAAGAAAATTTTAGGGGGACGCAAGTCACCACTAGCATGGGCAGTTTGACCCTCTGTTAGTGTTCTTGTAAGGATTTTTTTGAAAAAGTTAATTATGAAATAAAATCGACAGACGACAACAGAAGCATGAAAAATTACCGGGCAGCATGCAAAGAGTTACTCTAGATCTTGATTTTAACCTTTAAAGCGCCAAGAAAAAATGCATCTGAAAAATGACGTCTGCTGAAGTCGTCTGCTGCAAATAATTGCCTAACATTACTGACTAATTTAAGTATAGAAGCAAACAGGGTGGGCCCAGATCAGACTGCTCCTATAGGAGCAGTCTAATCTGGGTCCACTCTGTTTGTCATAGAGGCCTCTTAAACATTCCAGCAGACGAGAAAAGCAGACGACTTTTGTTGCGATTGGCGCTTTAGATGATAACAACTTTGTAAAGAGTTAAATAAATGCCATTGAATCAAAAAGACAATAATCTGCTAATAACTGGACTATTGAGACAGACTGGCCCATAGTTGAAATAGATTAAGCCTGCCATTAAACCATTTTATCCATATTTGAACAGTCATTTAATCTTTTCTTTCTGAGCATTCACCATACATTCTGCCTTTGCCCACTATCATTAGAAGAAATAAGTGCTTTAAATGCCCATTCAATCAGAAAAATAAAAAAAAATGTGCCATTAAAAATGAGAATACTTTAATTGGTAATCCATTTGTAATATTAATTCTTTTCCTGCTATAAGGGTTTGATCAGACTCCATCCCCACCCTTTCCAACAAACGTGGCTAGTCACCATGCACTCTATGTTGAATTTAACCACACTGATTTCCAGTTCTAGTCAAGAGAGAGGTACAAAGTAGTCTCGTAAATCCATATATGGGCTTCGATGCTAGAAAACCTGTCTTCTGGGATTTGCGAACAATGAAGGCGCAGACCAGCCTGCACATCCGCGCAGTCTGATCAGCACCTTTTTTGCTCACTTACTGGAAAGTGTCATATCAAAACTTGCTACTAGCAAAATTTCACTATTCTAGCTAGTTTATGTAGCTGAGCAGGATCAGTGGTTTTGGTATGACCAGGTGGGAAACCCCAAAGGCAGGTTTTCTCGCGTCACAGCCCATATGACCTTTAGTGAAAATTATATTGGCCCGAGGTGTTCCAGGAATAATAAGCATCTTGTAGCTTACTATATAGTAACACCCACAGTGTTTCCATTGACAAACATCCTGCTATAGTAGTGACGTACACTATTATGTAGAGTCACATTTAAGTCATACCGGGCCGCGTAGCACAGTCGGTAACGTGTCTGGCAACAGATGCGAGTCTGACTGCAGATCCAGGGGTCGCGAGTTCGAACCCGGCCTGGTCCCATACTTTTGTGGAGATTGATCATGAAATGATTTCTACGGTCATTCTCCTCCCTTCCGCTGAATCATTCAAGAAGGGTTGTTGTCAGTTACAAGCGAAAGTATGTGCACGAAGTACTGGTTAACTGCTTGTTCAAGCTTGCCCAGGAAAAAGTGTGGTTAGGTGAACTGACTGTCCCGCCATGACCATAGCTGTTGACTTGGGACGTAAAGCAACAAAACAAACAAACGTTTAAGTCATTACATTTTGTTGATTAAGTAAAAATAGCTATTTTCTTCTTTCTGCTAAAATGGGACGCCAACGAGCTGAAGTCAATGCCAGATGGAGAAGCTATTTATCAATTTACATTGCAAACTGATAATCAGCTGTTTGACAGAAATTTGTTGTCAATGATTTGATGACGTCAAACATAGAACATTATCTAAGGCAGATTCACGTTACATATTTACTCGGCTATTATGAAAACTTGGTTAATGGTGATCACAAACATATAAACTTAGTTTTTAAACTAGTTATTTAACTATAAGAAGGGCTTATATATCTTCCAAAACCATCCCAAACCAGTCTGTAAACTTTCGGCCCCCTTCAATTCTGTGAAATATCATAGATATATAAACAGTCTGTAAACCAGTAGCTAGTTCATCTATAAGGTTGGCTTGCCAAAACTATCCTAAACTACACATTTGTAATGTTGGTTTCACCCTTTTCTTTTCCAAAAATATCACAAATATTTAAACCTGAGTCTGAAAACCAGTAGTTCAGCTGTAAGATATTTGCTTGCCAAAACAATTCAAAACCAGCCTGAGTCTGTAAACTTAGGTTTCCTCCCTTCCATCTAAAATTATCACAAATACATGTACATGTATGTAAACCCATCTGTAAACCAGCAGTTCAGCTGTATGCTTGGTTTATTTCCGCAAAAACTACCCTAAACTAGCCTTATTCTGTAAACTTGGTTTTCTCCCTTTTATTCTAAAAACCAGTCTGTAAACCAGCGGTTCAGCTATAAGATTGGCTAGACTGGTTCTCTCCCTTTAATAGCTTGTCAGCATATTAAGACAGGTAACTACTAGCCACCATGCGCCTACGTATAGCATACACACTGACGTCATGAGTGACGTGGTATTGGAAAATACCCTAGACATAAAGTGCATTTTTTAAACAAGCCGTTTTATTAAGTTTAATTTGTTCTGGGAGTTTATTTTTTTTCTTTTACTTAATTATCAAATTATAGCAACTGAAAAAAATCTGAAGTTTGTGTTGAAAAATCTTTTTCTGGAGCATGCGCAGTCGCATGAGTAGGATTCTCTACTTGTAAATGAATAGGCGTTACCAGTCGTTATATGCGTAACGGAAGTAGAGCTTTATCAACGAGGGGAACCAATCTATAAGATTGGCTTAATCATATCAAAACTACCCTAAACCAGTCTTTAAATTGGTTAATATATTCTTAAATTATCACAAATATGTAAACCAGTCTGTAAACTTGGTTTCCCCCCCTTCTACTTTGAAATTTATCACAAATATGTAAACCAGTCTGTCTTATTTCTGCCAGAATGTTAGATTGGTTCCCCTCGTTGATAAAGCTCCACTTCCGCTACGCATATAACGTTTGGTAACTAGTAATTTTTTACAAGTAGAGAATCCTACTCATCCGACTGCGCATGCTCTAGAAAAGATTTTACAACACAAACTTCAGTATTTTTTCAGTTACTATAATTTGATAATTAAGTAAAAGAAAAAAATATAAACTCCCAGAACAAAATAAACTTAATAAAACGGCATGTTTAAAAAATGCACTTTATGTCAAGGGTATTTCCCAATACACGTCACTCATGACGTCAGTGTGTATGCGATACGTAGGCGCAATGGAGGCTAGTAGTTACCTGTCTTAATATGCTGACAAGCTATTAAAGGGAGAGAACCAGTCTACCAGAATGTCCCAAATTTTAGTTCTATTTTACATGTAGATCTAAGATTTTGGAGGTTTTTCTGCAAGGGAAATTCTCTCCTCATAGGCATATAGTTATGGTAAATTTCTAAAATTTGAACACTTCTCAAATAAAATGTTGGCTATCAGGACTGGAATTCACAAAATATTTGCATAAAAGCATACAGGGAAGACCCTGATGAGACTGCTTCTTCAGAAGCAGTCTGATCAGGGTCTGCACTGTTTTGTGAAGGCCTTTTTGGCAGGCAATTAGTGTCTAAAATTTCAGAATATCAACTGTAACACCAACAGTTTCCTGTGATGTCAATTCCTGAAGGAAAAGCTATACCAGTAGATTAATTAAGAGTCGAAAATATTGCTAATCAACTGTTTGACAGAATTGTTTCATGACGTCAACCATAGAACTTCAAGCCAGTCACAAGCTAGGTTTTAATCCATAATAGTGCCAATCACAACTGCTGAAGACAACAATTTTGTAATATCTTTTTTTTCAATATTTGACCCCTAAAACATTGGCCGCTATTTAAAATAATTTCACACAGATGTTCTCCATAATACCCTATTCCAAAATTGCTAAAATCATGAAAAAGTTTTGCTGACAGCTCAAAATTAGAAAAGTCTTTAAACAACATCTAGTTTAGCACTGATTCAAAATATATTTCACATAGACGTTCCCCATAAATTAAATGCCTCTACCAAAATTGCTCCCCTGAACAAAATGGCCATCAGAGCTAAAAATAGAAACGCTGGCAAAATTATTCATGCATAGGTTCCCTTTATTTTCCTTTTCAAAATTAATTTGCTGAAAAAGTATCCTTTCGGCTTTACAAAATTGCATCCAGGGCCAAAAAGAGGTGAGCTATCCAGCTAGCTACAGACGAGTGCCACAGCCACTATGGACAAAAAACATGTAAATGGTTGAGTGCAAACAATTTCTAGTTCTACATTTTTGACCATAAGGGGTAATTAACAAGTGTTGAGTGCTTATTTATTGCATTTCATCCGAATGATCTCCAAAACAGAGGAAGTTTTAAAGCAACACATTCTACTCGTAAATCAAGAAACCAAACTAGGTGATATGTTTGTTTCAGTTTATGTGCAGTCTGCTCTGTCAACACTGCTTAGATCATGTTGGGCTTATTTTAAGCTTAAAAAATCACAATGTTCTATAGCTAATGTGCGTACAGGAATTCAGTGAACAACGCTTTTTTGCGTTTATTTCGTCATGTGCAGACTGATCGCACAATGACCACCAGAATTTAATACATCTATACACCGCCTAATTGGTGATATTTTTTTCGTTACAAAATGTATTGTCAAATGGGCTGTGATATGATGGAATTTGTCCGCATTTGAGCATCTGCATTTTTTAATTTACCCTAAATGCACCTTTGTACGGATCACTGCCTTTAGTTTACTATCGATGAATAATTATACGGTTTCATAAGACGAAGTAACGTGTAAGGAGAAGGGACTCTTATCATATCAAAATCAAATGCAAATTATGGCCATAGTTTGGGCGCACAGAATTTGGGCATACGAGAAAATATTGAGGCCTTCCCAGTGGGTACCCGCCCGCTTGTTCCTATGAAATGAATCTCTGTGTTTCTCTGTTCCTCAATTTAAAATCTTGATTTTCTGTGTTCCATGCTCCTTCTCTGATCATCAGATTAAAAAATCAAAAATCAAACTTGTTTTATTAAATAAATTGAACTTTCTATAGTATGATTCACGAAAGTTGGCAGTGATTTACAATTGAATAAGGCGAGTACAATGATGTAAACAGGGGACACAGGTATACTTAAAATCACATCAATAACATTCATTATAGTCATTAAAGAAGCACAAACGTATTCTATATATATATATATATATATATACATATAGCCGAGCGGATAAGACGGGTAGTTATAGTACCAAGGGTCCGAGGTTCGAATCCTAGCAAGGTACCTTTTTTGTACCTTTTTGTAGCTTTTTTTTCCTTTTTGTTTCATCTCATATTTTCCTTTTGTTCATATTTCTGACTAGAAAGTTTTTACAACTGCTAAATACCAAAAACATTATTCGACAGGTCATGTTTCGAATAATGAACTCTTCTTTGCTAACGGTAAAATACTGCCAATTTTCGTGAGCCAGACTATATCTGTTTATTCCCAAACTGATTTGTTGACACCAGACAATGCAAAACATGCATGCCTAAACGAAATTCCGGGCAACTATAAGTGATAAGATAAAATAATCACAGGGCTCACCCGTCAGGTGTGATTCAAGTGAAAAAAAGACTCATCTAATTAAAATAATGCTGAGGTCAGAAAGAGAAACTAGTGATGGGGTGGGAATGTGCTTGGAAATAGGTTGAACAATATACATGTATCAGCGGATGTTTTTGGGGTGGCTGAGAACTAAATGGTCATGCGAAGTGCATCATAGGCTATAAATAATGCACCAGTCATTTGTAACCACTGCTTCACCCAAGCCTCTGAGCAGGATGGGGATATAATGTGCTGTGTTTTTACTTTTACGTTGTCTCTACAATGTGGAGGAAATGTAGGGGTTTGATAGACTTAGACAAACAATGCCGTGCAGTATAAAAACAAACTGCGGAGGAGAACTGTCATGGTTTTGCCAACTAGCTGCCCCCACAGTATGGTGGTTACTATGGGGAACTGTAGACACAAAGTCAAATTCCTCGACATTCCTCTGAGCTGGGGGTGGTCACAAATGACTGGTGCATAAAGACGAAAGAAATTATGTGCACCCAGTCATTTGTAGCCACGCACAAGCCGGGCAAATGCGCTGTTAGTACATGGTCATACTAGAGACCTGTAGCCAGAAAACCAAAGCCCCCGCCGTTTATGTATTAGACGATGTAGAGCGCCATCAAACAGTGTGACTCCCGTTAATATGTCTGATGAACAGCCTCCTCATCATATTTGTTTTAACATTAATATCTGTTGCACTTGAAGTATTTGTCCTAGAGCTGTCGAGCAAGCAACACAGGCCACGACGCGAGAAAACCTGTCTTCTGGGTTCCGACAAAGCGAGTCTCAAACCAGTCCCTTCGGCTAAGCAGGCTAGATAGAAAATTGATTATTCTTCGCACGAGGCAAGTCTAGGGATGATTCTTCTCAAAAAGCAGACAACAAAGTTGTTGATGATACTGCGTGGATGCGCAGGCTGGTCTGGGCCTTTATTGTTACAAATCACCGAAGACAGGTTTTCTCAGTCGCGGTCCAATTGCTATATGTGTCATTTAACCATGGCACATATAAGAAAACAAGATGCGAAATTTGATTATCGTGAAATATGATAACTCAGACAGAATTGTAATTTGTGCAGTCTCTTCAAAGCATTTTCAGTGAATATATAGACATACCAAGAGTAATCCTGCTGGTGACCGTTTTCTTTATCATATACGAAAGTAAACATGGTATTCATTGAACTGTATAAACCACGTGTTACCCATATGAAATACACTGAGGGAAAATAAGGATTTTTCTAAATCGAAAATGACTAAGTTATTTTATTTCACAAGAGATTCCAGACTTATTTTCCTATCATAAATATTCAAATATGCAATTGTATATTAGGCGGTGTTTTATTATATGTATGTGCAAAATTTTGGTCCAAAATTTTATCATTAAAGACATTTTAAAAAAGAAAAACGATGTTCACTGAATTTCTGTACGGACTATAGCAGCGAGGAGTTTACTTGTAGTCCCAAGTCTGATTAGAATTATTGTATATGAACCAGTGCATGAGATTTCCAACAATGCGGTATGTGCGACCAGCAAAGCCTCAGATCAGCCTGCACATACGCGCAGTCTGATCAGAGCCTTTGCTAGTCGCTTGAGTATTCTATGATTGTTAAGCTACTGACTGAACACCATTTGGAGTTTCTAAGCTTAAAAGGAGGCTGCAGAGGCTCGTCTGAGTCTACACATGTCAAAATGCCACATTGTTGGAAATCACATGCCACTGCTCAATAATAGATTAGTCTGACCAGACTTTTGTTCCTGATTTACGAGAACTCTTTGCCTACTTGTATCATCTGCTTATAACTTCGGCAAACAGTTTTGAATCAGGTCAGGCCTAACAAAATGTAGGACCTGGTCTGGATCCAATTTGTTTGATGCTCTGGCGTTATTCCTGAAACAATTTATTGAAAAGTTAATTATGAAAAAAATCATTAGACGACCAAAAAAATGCAAAATTACACAGCATACAAAGATTTAATATTGAATGATGGTGATTAATAGCTGCTGACGTTTGGTTTCCTAAAAAAGAACAACCAGCAATGTCAGTTGACATCAATCTAACATCCCCCTATGTGCACGTCTTTTGTTTTCCTAGCCTGTGTAATCAAGGGGATTTAAGCAATTGCATGGATGACGTCTTGTTAAATGGCAAGCTAAGCGATGTTACGCAATGCCCTAAAAACAATCAACAAAACTTTTGTGGACAGCTTAAATTCAAGAAAAAGAGCTACAGTAAAACCTGTGTAAAATGGCCATTCATGAAAAGACCAAAAATTTGTTTTCAAGACCAATTATCGCTTAATGCAGGTCAAAAGTATTGCAGAATGCTCCAAGTGGAGCATTCTGCAATACTTTCAACCTTCATTAAGCTACCATTTGTCATTAAGATCTTTGTTTTGTCTATTTTTGAGTGGCCTTTTTACACAGGTTTTAACTGTTTGTTATGTGCTTAAGAGGGCCCTCTGAATGTGCGTGGCAATTATTGGACTTTATGGAAGATAAGGAATGCAGCGGCTTAGCGGTAGAGTGCTTGACTTGTGATAGAAGGGTTTCTTGTTTGAGCGTCATTGGTGGCACTGTGTTGTGTCCTTGAGCAAGATACTTTATCCTCTGCTCAAAACTGGTTCAACCCAGGAAGCATCATGACATGACTGAATAATTGTTTACTGGGACATAAAGCATCAAACATCAACTGGAATATTCAGCATGCACTTTTAGAAGTTCAGCGCTTATAGAGCTACTGTAGTGCCAACTAAAAGTGACAGTGACATATATTTTGTTTACAATTGCTGAGTACAACACTATCGTGTACACTTCACTTGAGCTATCGTGAATCGAAAGATCGCTTGTGTATTAATCCTATCCTGCAGATAGGATTAATACACAAGTGATCTGTCGATTATAAGTCCCTGATAGCTTTGTAAACAAAACATGACTTCACTATCACTCTTGGCTGGCAGGACAGTAAGTGTCTGAATTATCTCGGGGGGAAAAAATTTACACACCAAATATTTTTCTTATCTAGATCTACCGTATTCTACCTTCAGGTTCTCCACACCCACATGGACATCGTGGACAAACTTCCTATCACCACCGGCGGCTCCCCCCTACAGATCCACTGTAAGAACTTCATGTGTATCACCTTCGTGATCCCCAAAGAAAGAGATTGCCATGACATATTTACCTCCCTTAAAGAATTGTCCAAACCAGGTATCGTATACTGTAATACATATAGCCCCTAAAGCGCCACCTATAATTTGCAGCAGACGGCAATTTCAAATTTTGCCAATTTTTTAAAAATAGCAAATAAGGCCTGATATTTCATGAGAATCGTCTGCTGGCAGACGATTCTCATGAAATATCATTCCTTATTCCTTTCGAAAATTAGGAAAGATGTTGCAAAATTTGTCGTCTGCTGCAGTGGTGATTGGCGCTTTAAGAGCTTATATTTGGCGGGTATTTTTATTTGGTGCTATTGGCGGTATAAACACAACTTATGAATAAAAGACGGCAAAATACAGTTTTGAAGTTTTTCACACAAAAAGCAATAAATGGACACTATTTTGGATACGTAACTGCATAGATAAACACAATTTTGAATGGTAGATTGGGAAAACCAGGTCTTAAAAGGGCTGCTATGAAAGGAAAGATGGAGAGCATATTCTTTCCTTTAAGAGTTGGCCCCTATCAGAAAAGTAAATGACTTTAAAGGGCATTAAATTGAGAAACCGCCAAAATTTAACTACGCCATAATGTCTGTTTTAAAATCGTCAAATTTTGACGCTGCGAAAATTATTTTATACACAGTACTTATCTCTAAAGATGGTTACATGAAATATCAAGGCTTCTTAATAAAGAATTCTAATGCACTTGCTTATGTAACACAATGTCTGACTGGATAATGAAAGCTAGTTGATTTGAAAAAAATCTGCAGACGACAAAAAAAAACAGGAAAAGTTTCCCAGGAGTCAAGAAGTTTTGACGAAACAAAATATTTTTATATGTGAACAAGTGCTGAAGTGCTTAAATAGAATGGGGATTACCATATTCAAAATTTTCATTTGGGGAATTAAATCACCGGATATACAGTAGGAAATCACATTTCAAACTAAATTTCAGACCATATATCCGATGATATACCTTCCCAAATAAAAGATTTGAATACAGTTATCCTCTTAATGGTTTGTAAGAAGAATCACATGCTACCAAATAGTCGTTATCAGGTCAAAAGTTTTGTAGTGTGCTTCCAACATATTAAAATGTTGTATGTCTGATGTCTGCTGAAAAAGTTTGATTATGCAATCTCTGTTGTTGTTTAGCACCAGTCAACAGACCTTAAACTATAAGCTCAGATCAATGAAATTAATCACTCCTGCCAAATTGTGAGAAACCTATTTTATGAGGAATCTTAGAGACATCATACATTTGCATCTATTGAAATTGAGCCTTTTTCGTAAAAAAAATACGCCTCACACGATCACTATTTGTCATCACTCGGAAAGCCTTGTGATGCCAAAGGGTGATCCTCAGGACAGATTTTTCCCATCCTCACACTCATGATAGATTCATAAAGTCCCCGGGGAGATATAGAAATACAAGGGAAAAGCTTGAGGTTTTCAACATCTTTCGAAGGACCTGCCGAAAATTAATTTAGAATACTTTGAAAAATAATGATTGATCCCTATTATTACTTAAATTCAACGAAATAGTCACTAATATTTGCAAAAAATTAGGCTTTATATTTTGTCATTCAGACATTGTTTTACCCTCGCATAGATGGGATGTTCTCATTAATATCAGTTTTCCAGGGCCAAGCCATATAAAAGAGTGATTTTAATGGATCAGCTGTCATAAAAAAATTAGAAGCTTGGAACAAGTGAAGTGTTTTACATCAGCACATGCAGTTTTATAACAGCATTTGAATTTCCTTGCTGAAACATGGATTTTCACCAGTCAAAACATAGAGGATCTTATATTAGTGCTCAGGTTATATTGAATTTATTAAGCGAGCTGGGAAAAAGAGATAAAATGCGAGGCTTGCCGAGCATTTTGTCGCTTTTTCGCAACAAGTTTAATAAATTCAGTCAAAAAAGAGCGCAAATGTTAGATTCTATTTTTCATATGACATTAAGAATACTTTGAAATCTCATTTCTGGCGTAAAAACGTTATGGTTTTGTCGTTGTTATGGACGTCATAATATTTCCTGTAAATCTATTTTATTGCATGGGGTTATTTCACTCACAGATGCAATGTCATATGATAAAACAGTATGTGAATTTTATTGTTGAATTTCACCAGTCAAAACATAGGTGTTAAAGGGGGCAGCAACATTGAAAGCAAATTAATCTAAAATATAAGCCATTATTATACCATGCAATCTGCCACAAACCTAATGAAAATCGAATGAAAAACAATAAAGGTACAGATGTTAGTATAAAAGAGAATTCATTCAAGAAGGGTTGTTGTCATTTACAAGCGAAAGTATGTGCACAAATTACTGTTTAACCGCTTGTTCAAGCCTGCCCAGGAAAAAGTGTGGTTAGATGAACTGACCGTCCCGCATTGACCATAGCTGTTGACTTGGGACGTAAAGCAACAAAACAAACAAACAAACAATAATAGAGAATTCAAATATAGAGGGCAGCCATTTATAGGCTGCATGACGTCACATAGCCCTAATTAAATTTACATTAACAGAATATCTAGTTTCCTGTTATTCATTTTAACTTTGCAATTTTATTGATTCTTCTGTTGAAAATGGTTGATTTTGAAAAAAAACTGGACAGTTTGTGATGAAATTGGGAACTAAATTGGCTTTTTAAAATTTACAGGAGTTAATTGAATATTCAAAATGGTGGCCTCCATTGGTTTATTAGAAGTCAGAATTTGAATTTTTGGATTGCTATAACTTTCTTATTTTACATTTGATTTTGATCGGGTTTGTCGCAGATTGCCTGGTTTAATAAGAGTTTGCATTTCAAAGTCTCTTGCTTTCTATGTTGATGTCCCCTTTAATAAGCAAAACAGATAGATTTTTTTTGTTAAAAGCATGACCAAGGATCAAAGGGCGAAATAGTTGCCCCAGGGGTCAAAATATCGCCCTAAAAGGGACCCAGGGAGAAGTGGGAGTCTCCCTAAAGACTCATTTTTATTCTTTCACCACACAAACCCAAGCTGTGGTGACATTATCATACAATCTACTACCACTGCATCCTGTTCTCCTTCCATTAAATGGCAATAATATGTGTAATGGCTAATTTGCTTCTAAATTGACAGAAAATGCCGTAATTTTGCGCTATTACTTCTTCCTATCTGACTTTCACTTCTCCCCCCAATTTTCCTGCAGGGATAAGTCACTTCTCCTTACTGTCAGGGCCCAGCTTGCACACTGATGACAGGGCCTTTTCAACAGCTTGTTTCATCTCTGAATCACGGTTCTTTATAGACATGGTCTTTCAGTGTTAAGAATTATGTCTAAGAAAATCCCCTGAATTATTCAACGTTGTCAGTGCAAAGCTGTCTTACAAATATTTTGAATGAGTACATAGCCCGGTGTGATTAATATGTTCAAATTAATAGTACATCACTTTGCTGTCTGAAATAAATGGATTAAATACAGGATCTTACATGAGTGCTCATGTTTATTGAATTTATATAACGAGGAGGGAAAAAGAAATAAAATGCGAGGCTTGCCGAGCATTTTATCTCTTTTTCGCAACGAGTTTAATAAATCAATAAAATAAGAGCATGAATGTTAGATTCTATTTATCATATGACACTGAGACTACTTTGAAATCTCATTTCTCGCGTAAAAACGTTATAATTTTGTCATTATATACGCAAAGTTGTTATGGACATCATAACATTTCCCGAAAATCGTTAAACCACTAGTGGTTTACAGATTTTATTGCATGGCGTTATTTCACTCCCAAATGCAACGTCATATGATAATCTTTTTTATACAGAGTAATGCACAAAGAAATACATTGTCAAATGGTACAGACCCATATAAGATTCTACAATATATCCCATCCCATCTGGGTTTGCATTGTTCATTTCTAAGATAAAAAAAAATCTTCAGGGCGAGACTCAAAATCACATCCACAACGAATATCTGTCAGTGATACGGCTTTCAGCCAGTTGTATAATTCTTACTTTAAACGAGAAATTTAATGGTGAACAAGCTCACCCTCACACTCATGATAGCTTCTTATATTGTCTCTAGACTTGAACATTTTAGCTTCCCTTCATACTGTTTGAAGATGTTCCATGGTGTACCAGTATTTCACAGCCTTTCACCATCATAGGGAGGGAGTGCAGTGGCTCAGTGGTAGAGTGCTTGACTCGAGACCGGGGGGCCGCGGGTTTGAGACTCACCAGTGTCACTGTGTTGTGGTCCTTGAGCAAGACACATTTATCCTAGCTTAGTACTGGTTCAACCCAGGAAGACCCGTCCCTGTTTAACTGAAAGATTGTTGATGGGACATAAAGAATCAAATCAAACAAAAACCATCATACTAAGCACATTTCTTCATCAGGAGACCCCTGTTGTTGATTGGATTGGCTGAAAGTGATCAAAATAATCTTGAATGGCCACAAACATGAGCCAAACATGGAAATATCTATTGATTTCTCAGAATAATTGTATCACCAATATTTTTGCTTTGTGTCATCTGAATTTCTGGTAAACTTTGAGATTCCAAATATCCATTAGGCGGGTGCCCTGAAGCATTCTGTTCCTAAAAATAATAATTCTCCTATGATTTATTAAAGGCATTGTATCACTGTAGACAAATTATCCAAAGATATATTAAAATAGATGACTTTGCTGTAGGCTGTCTGCCAACAAGTGTTTCAAATATTTAGCCTTTACTTCTTTGCATGCTGGGTAATTTTTCATGCTATTGTTGTTGTCTGCTAACTTTTTTTCAAAATTAACTTTTTTCAAAAAATTCTTAGAGCTTTAAATGGTTAGGATTCATGTTAGGACCGACGTTCTATCTGGGTCCAAACTGTTTGCAAAGGTTATCAGCAGACAACAAAAGTCGCCAATAGCAAAAAAAAGAGTTAAAATAATCAATGTCTCAGTCTTTATCTTTAACCCTTTGTATACTGGAAACCCCTAAATGGGTACTTTGGCAAACAGTGAAGACTCAGACGAAATGCTGCAAATGGAAAAAAAACGTACTAACATATAGGTTACAAATAAAATGGAGGAAAACATTGTAGCGAATCCATAAATGCACATTCAATTACTAATTTACACTAAATGGTAAGGGTTTCAAGTATGCCAATACACTTACGGACCCCACAAATGATGATTAATTTTATTTGGGATATCTCGAAACCTCCCTGATGAGGCACACAGGAGAAATGCAAGATCTTGTGGGGGCCAGCCAGTTCTGATTTCACTGTCCGAAATACATCTTAATTCGGAAATTCTATGCTGTGACACTTGATATGTACAATGAATCATCCAAAACCAGATGGATGAATTCATTAGAATAAAAGGGGTTAATATCTTTATGGTTAAGATCATGTAATCATGGCACTTACCACATATGTTTAGTCATATTGCTCATGGCTTAACCACCATCCATGTTTTTCCAAGCTTCATCTTCCTGATCCGTAAGCTGTAACCTTATAAACTACATGTATAAGAGCTTAAAGACGACCTTATTTAAGTTTGAACTACTTAATTCTGAAAATATGTTAGGAATTATGGCCTTTTTCTAAGGAGGATCACTGCCATTTTGGACAAGTTCACAGCATTTAGCATTTCATAGATATTCAGCACTGTAAAGAATGAAATTTGAGGTCTAAAATACTTAACCCTTACTTCCTCTCCAATTTTTATCCACTTAACACTTAACATACAGGATTTACAGTTATAAGCATTTATATACACACAAGAGTGAAAAACAGTGTGGATCCAGATCAGCTGGCTTCTGATCAGGATCTACACTGTTTTCAAACTAGGATATATATGGATTTGGTACGACAAGGGTTATGTGATGTTGATTCCTCCCATTGGTCATCTTGTTAATATCTATCTCACTGTAATGTGATGAATTTTCGTTGACAAGTAGTCTCAACAGGGAATGTATTGTCTCACAGTGCCTGCAATGATATGAATATTTATAACTGGGGGGAATTTTACCGAAATGAAGTGAATCTATGCTTAATTTAGACCATGTCAGAAATAGAAAATATTCTCCCGTATATTTTTAGGACTGCCAGAGATTTTTGAAAAAGTTTCCAAATCAGGGCCGGGGGTGGACATTTAATTAGCCTCTGAAAGTCACCTTATTGACCCGCCATTAAAGTTTTACTCGAAATCAATAGCAGATAAAAAGTTACAAACTCTAGATACAGTTTACTTTTTAAATCCAAAAAAAATTACCACTGCGCATATGAGAAAACCTGTGCATGGACTTATTAAAAAAAAGCTTTAGATCGCCATTTTTTCCTCCTCTTTTCCCCTTTTCCTCTATCCGTTTTCTCCTCTTTACCACGCATCTTTTGCACCCAGCCATTAAGGGAAGGCTTAAATATAATTGATTTGACAGCACTTTATAGATAGGGGTAGCAAATGTTTTTTTTTAAAGAAGATTTTGGGACTTTCTCTCCAACTTTGGGTGCTTCTAACTAGCCTCTTATACGTACTGGCTACTTCATGTTCCCAGCATGTATAGTCTGTATGTGTGCCTATCCTATGGTACCAAAACATAAGACATATCTGCTCTTTGGTCGTAGTGAGGGTCATTCAAAAAGTATTTTTCTTCAATTACGTATCAATATGCTATGGCAGTCGAAAGGATATATATGGGCCTTGTCGCAAGAAAACCTGTTTTCGGGGGGTTTGCGAACAACAAAGGCGCAGACCAGCCTGCGCATCCGGGTAGTCTGATCAGCGCCTTTGTTGTTCGCTTAATGGTTATTATCATATCCAGACTTACTTCAAGCGAAATTTTAATTTTCTAGCTAGTCTCTGTAGCTGAGCAGGCTAGTTTGAATCTGACTTTGTCGGAGATCTCGAAGTCGGGTTTTCTCGCATCGTGGCCCATATCATAGGGATTTAAAATTAATTATGTGTTTTGTTTCTATTTCTATAATTTCAGATGACATTGAGTCCCTGTATGCATTTTCCTTCTCACAACAACTGGATTATCCGAAAGACTATGGCTGGGACATGCACGACACAAGAACGGAATATCTGCGGATGGGAGTGCCAAATGAGCACTGGGTTTTGTCAAATATTAATGTAGAATATGAGGTCAGTGCTGTAAACTTTTTATTCATTATCCTTATCCAAAGATAACTACTGTCCTGCCAGCCAAGAGTGACAGTGATGTCATGTTTTGTTTACAAAGTTATCAAGGATAATCGATAGATCACTTGTGTATATTAATCCTATCCTCAGGATAGGATTAATACACAAGTGATCTATCAATTTGAGTTGGCTCAAGTGAAGTGTACACGTTAGTGTTTAGCTTAGCAATTGTAAACAAAGTATTACGTCACTGTCACTCTTGGTTGGCACGACAGTACATGAATGCAATTTATTTTTTGATTTTATTGATGCATATACTTTAGCAAGACCTTCACAAGTTAGTGAAGCCTGAAGGGGTTTTGAAAAGTTTATGAGTAAAGGTTCAGTTTACACATTGATATAGTTTAAAAAGCAGCAATTTTTTTTGGCATTCCTAACTTTTGTCCTGAAAAACTTACTGTTGTAGACATTACTCCACTTTTTAGGAACAGACAGTTGGAAAAAGTTAGAAGATTCTTGCTGGTGGAAATTATCGAATTGTTTAGCTTTTAACAGCCAATCAAAATTGTTTGATATCAATATAATGGAATTTAATTAAGTAAATGAGATGGGTATGTTTTGAAGTTATATGCTTAAACGCCTGGTGTGACAAGTCTCTAGTTCAAGATAGCACATAGCCCTGGAAAAAAAGGGATATATAGATTTTCAGTATGCCAAGATTCTAATTTCTCGAAGATAGTTGAGTATGTACATTTAAAAACTGACTTAACACAAAATTGATCCAGCAGTCAAGATTTGGTGTTATTTTCATATGTGAGCAGCACTCCCTCAGATGAGTCTAGGTAAAGACGCAGTCTTGCCAGAGCCTTTGCTGTTTACATACACAAAGGAGGGAGCGCAGTGGCTCAGTGGTAGAGTGCTTGACTCGAGACCGAGGGGCTGTGGGGTACGAGCCTCACCAGCGTCACTGGGTTGTGTTCCTTGAGCAAGACACATTTATCCTAGCTTAGTACTGGTTCAATCCGGGAAGACCCGTCCCTGTTTAACTGAAAGATTGTTGATGGGAAGTAAAGAATCAAATCAAACAAACAAATACACAAAGAAGGGATGTAGATGAGAATTCAAGCCAAAACATAGGCCAGTAACCCCACTTGATAGCAGTGCTTGCATGTTTAATCCTTTCCTTCATGAATACTCAAGCTAGGCTCCACCCACTATGAATAATTATATAAATAAACTTTTATGTTGGTACATAGAACAAAGAGATTACTTGTCAGGTCCACTTGTGTAGGATCGTCAGATATATCATATTTCCATCAGCTAATAGAGCAGACCCAGATCAGGCAGCTCTTACAAGAGCTGCTTGATCTGGGTCTGCTCTGTTTGCAAAAGTGTTGAATAGGAGTCTCTATAAGGGAAAGGGTTAAAAATGTCTACGCATATACAATATGTTAAAGTACCATAATCTCATGAACTGGCTCACTTATTGACCTGAGTTTAGATATGATGCGATATCAACCAGAGGATTTCAATTTTGAAATAGATCAGCTCTAGCAGTGAATTGTTGAGTAATAATTCACTGTTTTGAGGTCAGTTTTAAAGATCAAATCACGAGTACGCAGCTCGAGTGATTTGTCTTCGTACAACTGACCGACAAACAGTGAATTATTACTCAACAATTCACATACAAGAGCTGATCTATTTCGATTCTAACACACAATAAGCGAAGTCTTCGGCTTCTTCCAACTTTCCGCCATTGCACTGAAGAATTCCCGCCATAGGTGGACTGGGTCGCTTACGTTTACATGTATTTGTAACATCTTTCAAGCGTAATAATGACGTTCCACTGTCTATTGCCATGACTAATGTCATTTTGCAGCAACAAATGACGTCAGCTAGTGCGCACTTTCCTCGCGCTTTCAAAACTGTGAATTATTGTTTGATATATCACGTTTTTTTTAGCATTGACTCTATAGGCAAGGTGTGTTAGAATACTGACTAAGCCATGAACATTACAGTATCTTTGAATATTACAACATGTTTACAGATAACAAGGAAGTGGTTAACTAAGTGGAACTTTCAAACCAATGATAGATTGATTTTTTTCATTGCAGATCTGTGATACATATCCCAAACATATTTACGTCCCAGCGTACGCTACCACTCCAGTATTATATGGTAGTTCTAAATTTAGAAGTAGAGGGCGGTTACCGGTTCTGTCATACTTCCATATAAGCAATCAGGTAAGAGAAAATATTTAATAAATCCAATATAGCCCCTAGTAACAGGTTCTAAATCACTTGCTTTCTTAATATCCCCCAGAAAGGATAATGAGAGATGAGAAAATCAATGTATAATGTCTCTGTAGCCACCATGGTGTAGAGGGAGCCAGTGGCTCAGTTGTAGAGTGCTTGACTCAAGACCGAGGCTGCGGGTTCTAACCTCACTGGTGTTCTTGCGTTGTGTCCTTGAGCAAGACACATTAATCCTAGCTTAGTACTGGTTCAACCCAGGAAGACCTGTCCCTACATAACTGAAAGATTGTTGATGGAACGTAAAGAATCAATCAAACAAAACCACTTTGGTGTAGTGGGCATACCACTTGCTTTGTACCAAGGTTCAAGCTGTTTGCAAAGTTATCAGTAGATGACACTTGTAGACAAAGTTAGAGTAGGCGTGGTTTTCAGAAAGTTGAATTCCTACAATGTGCATATATTTCCCATATTCACTGTAGGGCATTTAGAGTCTGACAACTGTTGTAGTCAAGTAAATTTTATCATTCTTTTGTGTTATACAGGCTACAATATGTCGCTGTAGTCAACCCCTGTCAGGCTTCAGTGCAAGATGTGTTGAAGATGAACAAATGTTACATGCCATACTCAAGGCCAATCCGAAATCCAACTTTATGTATGTGGTGGATACCAGGCCAAAAGTAAGTCAGAAATTGTTTCGAAGTATTAAAGTTTTTTTTCTGCCCTTTTTTTTTTCAATGAACTTAACCTTAAAAGTGCCACTCATAACAAAACTTGTCTGCTTTTGTTGTCTGCTGAAATGTTTCAATAACTTTAAGACAAACAGTGTGGAGGCAGATCAAACTGCTCCTGAGCAGTCTGATCTGGGTCCACACTGTTTGTCACATACTTCCATCAAGACAAGTAATGTTAGCAAAAATATGCAGCAGATGGTTTAGGCAGATAACAATTTTAGATGAATTTTTTAAGGCGTTTTTAGGGTTAACATTCTAACTGCATTACAAGAATTGAAATTCAGATTCTTTAATTTGTAATGGATGCTGCAAAACATTTGGCTTACTTAAGTCTGTAGGTTTCTTATTGCATTGCCCATCAATAAAGGCTCAGGACAGCCTGCTCAAATGTACCGACTCACAAGTGTCTCTGCCTCTAGCATACACAAAGTATGGGTGTAGATGAAGACTTAGATGAAAAATTAGATCTATATTGTGAATATACTATATGTGTGAATATACTATATATAAAATATTGTTGAATTTGTAAATATGTATTAATATGTTCTGTATTAGTTTACATCGAATAAAGATGGAGAACTAAAAAAAAAAATTTTTTTAAATAAATTAGATCTTTCACTAAGCCCGGCTGGATATATGTCTACATGGGCATTTAAAAGAGGCTTTTAGTTTTGCAAACAAGTTTTATATTGAATAAAAGAATAAGACAAAAGAAGATGAAATGGTTTTACTGGTGAAAGAATGCTTCCACTTCGTACGAGTTAACTCTTCATTCTGATGGGTTTTCCCATGCATTTTGATAGACTAAGTTATGATGCATCTCTGTCAAGAAGATTTTTTTCTATTTTCACAAACAGTGCAAACCCTGATGAAATGCTGCATAATGTTTGTAGGTATCCAGAATCAATAGGGTTAACTGCTTACTGGGCCATAAAGTCACAAATACACAAATATTTAGAAGTATTTTAACAAAATATTTTAGATAGCACTTGTAGAAATTAAAGCTTACCATTTTTAACTTAGCAGCTTAATTTGATAAATTGCAATGAAAACAAATGCTAAATTTTGGCCCTCTTGGTTTAGATAGGAATGATTCTAAAATTGATACAATGTCTTTTACCTGTTTCAGATAAATGCCATGGCGAACAAAGCAGCAGGGAAGGGCTATGAAAATGAAAACTTTTATTCCGACATAAAATTCCAGTTTCTAGGTATAGAGAATATACATGTGATGAGAAATAGCTTACAGAAACTAATAGATGGTAGGTTTGCTCTTAAAGTACAAATTATAGAGAAAAGCTTCCATATAACTGTTTTCCAAATAATGTTGATTGGAATAGAAAATGTTCATATTTTGGTTTCAAAATGCATAAATTTACATCCAAAAAAACAATTATAGGAAATTTAAGGATAAGTATATAATATGTTCATGTTTTGGCTTAAAAAATTCGAATTTTACAAAGAAATTATAGGAAAATGAACAAATGAAAAATTCCATAGACAGTAAGGCTTGAAGAATAGAATACTGCTTAAACTGTTGCTAGGGCGCGTGAGAATTGTTGCACTTTCCATTAGTTCTCATGAACAGACTCAATAAAACAGAGTCTGCTGTTTTCTAATATTGTAGGTTCTCTCTGTTTCCGAAGGATCTGTTTTTCCAGATTATTTTGAAATCCGGAGTTAGAGATTACAGTAGCTTCTCTGATTTATTTTCAGATTGACCATTTAAACTTGAAATAATTTATATTTATAGGTGAATGACCAGTTTTAATTAATTTTCTTTATGAGGGCAGTTGCTCAGTGGTAGAGTGCTTGACTCGAAACCGAAGGGCTGCTGGTTAGTGCCTCACCTGCGTCACTGCATTGTGTCCTTGAGCAAGACACATTGATCCTAGTTTAGTACTGGTTCAACCCAGGAAGAACTGTCCTGATGTCACAGAAAGATTGTTGACTGGGATGTCAAGAATCAAATCAAACAAACAAAAAAATTTAATTTTCTGAAGTTCAGGATATTGGAAATGTTTGGAATACGTTCTTGTAAATAATCTAATTGTGAAAATAATAATCTAGAGCACTGAATTTATCTGGTTTTATCCATACTTTCTTGATTCATTCTCTTTTTCAGTTTGTGAACTAAAGAATCCTTCCATGAATGCATTCCTATCTGGTATAGAGTCATGTAGTTGGCTTAAACATATACGAGCACTACTTGAAACTTCTGTGTTTATTTCAAAGGTGAGTAATTCAACACTTGAAGTGGTTAAGCATCTAGTAGCTTGAGCATCAAAATTTATCTGTCTGCCTTTCTACTTGTATGCCTGTCTGTTACAAATCTACGTTGCCTTTGGAGGCTGGTTTGTGAGAGATTAGACTTATAATTCTTATTCTGAACATGACTTGTACAGAATAGCAGTTTTATATAAACTTAGCTTAGACCAAGCTTTTTGTGAAAGCTTACACTTGTTAAAATAAATTTCAGTATCTGGAGATTATAAGAATCTATCATGAGTGTGAGGGTAGGATAAAAAAATCCGTCCCAAGGATCGCCATGTGGCATAACGAGGCTTGCATGACAAAGGGTGATCCCAAGGGACAGATATTCTATCCTACCCACACACAAATAATGAATTCTTTTTCTTGCTCATCACTGTTTTTATTTATTTATTTTAAACTAAGCTTTCAGAAGTCCCTGAATATGCTAAGATGCCATTTCACATGATGACATTACTTGATGTCCTGGGTAAGATAGCATGGGTAAGATAAGATTTTCTATCCCAGGGTAAAACCTCAGATATCCTTATCCAGTGTGCAAGAATATTTATTCTTAGCAGACCCTGATGATATTCCACATATATCAGCATTTCATCTGGGTCCACACTGTTTACCAAAGCACCTGTTATAGGATTCCAGAGCATGCAAAAGAATGATAAGAGGTCTTGTTATACCTATAAATGATAAATCCTTTGAACTGTCTGTTTTCTGGCCATCTTATACAGAAAGCCAGATCTTTTGATTCCATATCAATATCCTTTAAAACAAGACTAACATCAGTTATCTGTTTTTGAATTGAAGTTATGTAAATTTCAAGCATGGAACTAGATATGGAAAACATGATGATGTAACTTCAAGAAAGGAAACATAAAGGCAAAGTACCTGCAATTTTTCTGGATTAAAGACCAAATTAATTTATAAAATCAGAATAATTAATGTCAGATAAAAGTTATATAATAAACATACTATTATAATAGTAAATGGATCTGGCGTACAGTATATCATGTCTCCCGGATGAGGTCATGCAGTCAACAAGATAAAGTTACAAATATAATAACATGTTTTTATTTTACAGAGCAAGGGCTATGGACAAAACAGATTTTTCAATCCCATAATATATTCTTTTATCATATGATGTCGCATGTGAGAGTGAAATGACGCCATGCATTAAATTAAAAAAAACACTAGTGGTTTATAGATTTTCAGGAAATGTTATGAAATGACGCTTTCAACATCACGCATATGGCAAATCCCTGACGTCATTAAGTCAAAAATACGAATTCAAAAAAAATTTAATGTCATATGCTAAATAGAACACTCATGCTCCTGTATTATTGAATTTATTAAACATGTTGCAAAAAAGAGATTAAATGCTTGGCAAGCCTCGCATTTTATCTCTTCCCCAACTCGTTTAATAAGTTCAATAAAACATGCACTCATGTAAGATCCTCTTTATCTGCAACAAGAGGAGCATTCATGTAAGATCCTCTATGTAATGTTACACCAATAGAGACATGTATGTATTTTCAGTGCTTACCGAATAATTAATTTTCTTATTTCTCAACCAAAACGTAAGTTGTGGGTACTCAAAAGAACCGTCTCAATGAAACGGTTCTTTTGAGCAACCAAAGCATATACTAAAACAGATGGGTAAGAAATTATTTACAATTTTACGCTCAAAATTTTGTTTATCTAAACCTATGTGTTTGGTATATTTCAGGCTGTGATAGAAGGTATAAGCGTACTGGTACATTGTTCTGATGGCTGGGACCGGACGGCACAAACCTGTTCTCTCTCCTGTATAATGTTGGATCCCTACTACAGAACAATACAAGGTTTTATGGTGAGTTGGATGGCATTATAAATACAGCCTTTAGGTGACCTTGAAATATCTTAAAATAGATGCATGTCCTGTATCACAATAATTATTAGCAAAGGGAAAATTGTCTTTTTACATCGGAAATCATCAAAATTTTCACATGCATTATGGCCAGAGGCCTAATTGCCTAAATCATGTAGTCAAGTGGATTTTTTGGAGTCCTAAAAGCCCTAAATAAGATAACTTTGTCTACTAGTATCATCTGCTGATAACTTTAGCAAACAGTTTGGACCCAGATCAGGCTCGACAAAATGTCCGGCCTGATGTGGATTTAAACTGTTTGACACTGATGGTATTCCTAAAAAAAATCAGAAAAGTTCATTTTTGAAAAAATCAGCAGATGACAAAAAACATAGCAAGTGAACGAGTCAGTGCATGACAAAGCTAACAACATTGCTGGTGTGGTTGTTCAAGTATTAATATGGCTATTTTATCATCGAGAGTCTGCATTTTCTTATTTGATTGTCTATTGTCGCTAAAGATACAATTCAGATAATGATACCGTACGCTGAATATCATGTCATTCCAGTAAGTGATACTTAACTCTTTTCCCGCTATACACAACAATTATCGTCTGTTCTCTCATCTGCTTACATACTTTGATAGTCTATATTGCCAACAATTTGGACTCCAATCAGATCTGAGTTTATAGTATATGTTTCCATAGTAAAAGAGTACTGAAGTGTCCTTGAACATATGCAGCAGACGAAATGATCAGACAACATTTTTAGGACAAAAACTATATTGGCAGGATAAGAGTTACACCTTGACTTTTCTGCTCTTGTATATTTTAGGCTCTCATTGAGAAGGAGTGGTTATCATTTGGTCACAAGTTTACCGATCGTTGTGGCTTCATCAGCTCAGTGGACACTAAAGAAACCTCCCCGGTGTTCACGCAGTTTATCGAGGGCGTGTGGCAGATCATGCATCAGTTCCCATGTGCTTTCCAGTTCAACGAACGCTTCCTGCTGATGATCCATGATCACGTCTTCTCGTGTCAGTTTGGAACGTTTATAGGAAATTGTGAGAAGGACAGGCTTGACCTCAAGTAAGTAATTGACAGAGTGATTGACAGTTAGTAAACCAAAGCAGAAGATATGCATAGTGTGCTTATCAGGTCAAATATGGCATGTATTTCCTTGAATAAAAGTTACCATCCTACATATGAGCCGCGACATGATATTTCCGACAATGTGGTATGTGCTACCTTGCAAAGGTTCAGACCAGCCTGCACATACGCGCAGACTGCTTAGAGCCTTTTTGCTAGTCGCTTTAATTGTCTATGAATATAAAGCTACTGATTGAATATTATTTGGAGTTTCTAAGCTTAAAAGGAGGCTGCAGAGGCTCGTCTGAGTCTACACTTGTCAAAATGCCACATTGTTTGAAATCACATGTCCCGGCTCATATTATATTAATTCATTTGAGTACAAAGTATGCTATAGTGATCAGTCCATCTTCAATCATTTTCTGTCATTATCGGGCTGTCATCATTTTGACTGAAATGTTATACCCTTCTATACTGTTTTGCTAATGTTGACAAAACTTCACTAGAATGTTCCATGGGTCTTCTCCTACAAAAGTAGCTAGAACTTACTTGATTGTGTTTTCATGCAATGTTCATCTGGATTGAGCCATAACTGATGTTACACTATTTATCAGACATAATCATCAATACAGTAGCATAATATATATGCCCTCTATTTTGCATTTGGCTTGTCCATCCAACACACAACCACATACCTGGGTAGTAGGATATCTCATAAATCATAAGAGCTATAGTTTTGAAATTGGTAAGCTGAAGATAGATAATGAGTGGATTGCCTGATAACGCCTACCAAACGCTTAAATGCTCAACATCTGGTTGAGTATTAACAATTCCTCCAGGAAGAGAATAAAAAATCGGGGAATGTCATGCAACAGACTATGGATTCCTATGTTTGTGGTGTAAATTTGAGGTCAGAAAGTTCTCTCGTTTTGTCAGATTTACATTTCGCATAAAATAGGTGTACCAGAATTTGACAGGAATGTGTTTATTGCGCGAAAAGTAAATATGACCAAATGAGAATACTTTCTGAGCTCGTATTTAGACCACAAAGGCAGGAATCCATAGGCAGTTGTATGACATCCCCCGATTTTGGATTTTCTTCAAAGAGCAGTTGTTTTTAATATTCAACCAGATGCTGAGCATTCGAGCGTTTGGTAGGTGTGCTGATTGTAATAAGATAATTTTGTATTCTACAGACTAGCAGACCGAACATTCTCCCTATGGGGCTTCCTGACCAAACATACAACAGAGTTTGTGAACCCTCTCTTTAAGAAGGAGTATGAAGTCATGCAGCCAGTTCTCATTCCAGATACATTCCCACAATGCATCAAGTAAGTTCGTCTATTTAACCCTTAATGCGCCAATCACAACAAAAGTCGCCTGCTTTTCTCGTCTACTTAAATGTCTAAGAAGCCTCTATGGCAAACAGTGTGGACCCAGATCAGACTGCTCCTATAGGAGCAGTCTGTTCTGGGCCCACACTGTTTGTTTCTATACTTAATTCGTCAGTAATATTAGGCAATTATTTGCAGCAGACGACTTCAGCAGACAACATTTTCAGATGCATTTTTTTCTTGGCGCTTTAAGGGTTAACCTTTGTTTGGGGGAATAAACTAACATGCAGTACCCTCCTGAATTTTCATCAGTCAATTTCCATGGTTCTGTTGACCATATTTATAGTAAATACTGCAAAAACTCAATTATACCATCTATAAATTTGAAGTACCCGCTAAATCAAATTTAAATTGAACACATCAGATTGATTCTAAAATATGGTGTATTTATGAACTGGTTTTGAAATAATTTCAAAGCAAAACAAAGCCCCAAAACACATGGTTTCACAGAGAAAAACTAAAAGTTCATGGGTGCAATTTCATATAATTTACATGAATGAAAAGCAAACAGAAATTAGCATCATACAATAAATTATTTTAAAAAAATCTAATAGACATAAGAAAACTACAATAAATATTGATATTATGCAAATCAATTTGTCTTCATTTGGTACTTTTTTAATGGTTGCAGCTTCTATAGATTTGGAGGAATAGTGTTCTGGAATTTTAAGATTCTCGAAATATATTAATTTAAATGATGACACCACAAAGTGGCGAACAATTATGTCCAGTGAATAGCTTTCAAACTACTTTGGCAGCAAACTGAACTACACCTTTGTTGTTTGTGTATAATGCAATAAAGATTTCACATCACAAGTTTTTTAACTGGGACAATTCGTAGCACTCTTTATGTTGAAATTTATGTTGTATTGTATCCCCAGGTTTTGGAAAGGCATGTACAACCGTTTTGAGAACGGTATCCACCCACGGGACCAGGTGTCAGATATTCTGGCAGCGGCCAAGGACCACAGTTCTTCCCTAGAGGATCACGTAAGGTTGTTAGAAAAGGTAAGGAACAATTATTAAAACTCTTTGACTACTGGGTAATTTTGTATGTTTATTTGTCGTCTGCTGATTTTCTTTTTCAAAATCAACATTTCGAAAAATTCTTTCAGGAATATCATCAGAGTGTCAAACAGTTTTGATCAAGGCCTGATCTGGGTCCAAACTGTTTGCAATGGTTATCAGCAGAGGACACTGGTAGGCAAATAGTTAATGCAGGGGTGTAGATTTGTTTGGGAATACCACCTTGCTTTCAACAATGTTTTGTCCATTATCACTATGTTCAGTTATCTAATTATAATGTACCTGATCTCTAGGTTATATTTATTTTTCCATGCTGAACTCAACTAAGCATGAACTTTATGTCGCTCATAAATATTAAAATACCAACAGTTGCTTAAAAAACAAAAAAATGTCCATAATTCTTATAACTTAAAGGTTTCTAATTTGAGCTATATCATGAGACATTCTTTCTTAAAGATATTAACCCTTTTCATTCTGGAGAACTTTCTAAAACATATTGATGCAATAAAAGTATGGGATAGTCCATTTTGTATTTTAAGGGGTTGCCAGTCAAAATTTTGATAATATGATGTATTTCTGTTCATGCAGATAGTGTTTATCTTAGCAAACAGTGCTGCATTTCATCTGGGTCTTTACTGTTTGCCAAAGTACCTGTTTACCAGTATCCAGAATGAAAAACTGGTTAAACTTTGCAGACAAGAAACAAGAAATGCACTAATCAGACTGTGGGGATGCAGATTGAGCTATGCATTTGTTGTTCATCTCAGACTCAGTATATTAGGTCCAACTCAGTATATTAGGTCGAGTAGGAGTCCCGACATGACTGAAATATTGTTGACCGGGACTTAAAAGCCTTAACTGAATCAATAATCGGTCAAGTTGTTCATTCATATGTGGCTGTCAAGAGGTATATTCGTGATGTTTATATGGGCTTCCTCACGAGAAAACCTGTTTAAGGGATGTGCAACCAGGTAAAACTGAATCCAACCTGCTAGAATATTGGAATTTTGCATGAGACAAGTCCTCACCGGCGTTCTTGCTTAGTACTGGTTCAATCCAGGAAGACCCATCCCGTCATAACTGAAAAATTGTTGACTGGAATGTCAAGAATCAAATCAAACAAAGCATGAGACAAGTTTAGCTAATATACTTTCCAGAAAGCAAATAATAAAGGTGCTGATCAGCCTGTGCAGATGCACAGGCTGATCAGCACCTTTGCTGTTTGCATGCAGCAATGTCCGGTTTCCTCACGAAAAGACCCATATACGGTAAATGTTCTAAAATTTCTAACATTAGTTGCCTGCCACAAAAACCTTGACAAACAAGGCAGACCCAGATCAGATTGCTTCTTTAGAAGCAGTCTGATCTGGGTCTTCCCTGTTTGCTTTTCTGACAAGCTTTTTGTGAGTTCCAGCCCTGAAAGCAAACATTTTTTGAAAACAGAAAGAGAAGAATGTTCAAAATTTTAGAAAATTTACCATATTACAGCCAATTTAAAGTTGACATTCAAGCTCATAATTGAGACCATATACTTCTGACAATCCATATTTAAATGTAAATTCCTTATTTTAAAAGTCTTGAATTATGAGTTAATTTTGTATTTTCAGAGGATAACCCAGATTTGTAAAATGTTGGGTAAAAGCGATGATGTGATACAGAAAACTCTCCAAGGATTTCACTCCGTTGAATCTCTGGATGGTTTAATTACTGATGACAGTCTAATCCAGAAGTTTTTAGATCAAAACCAGTCCAACAAAAACTGTGAAAACCAGTCAGAGAAGTTCGAAAACCAGTCAGACAGTGACAAAAACGATAAAAATAGAGTGCTGGAAAATTTCACACAGAACCATGTGAAAAGTGACTCGGAGTCTGGTTTCGACGAGTCTGGATCTCAGATGTCGCGTTCAGGTATTGAGGATCATATCTCGCCTGATTTACTCTCCCGTTCCACCAGTCTAGAAAAGTTGAATGTTGACCAGCTTGTATTGGAGCTTCAGTCTGTAGCCATTGACTGGCAAACCTTCCGCAATATTCACACATGCAGTTGTGCCATGCCATTTGACTACTTTACAAAAAAGGCAAGCTAGTTCTTTTTAGTTCTGCATCAGGGCACCACTGGGCTTTGGGAGAGCAAACAATACCTGTTGGCAAATATAAAGTTTAGATTTTGTTAATGCTTTTTGTCCCAGTCAAGAATTTTTCAGTCATGTCTGGATGTTTTCTGGGTTGAACCAGTACTATGCAGAAGATAAAGTATCTTGCTTTAGGACACAACACAGTGCCTGGGATGAGGCTAGAACTGCTGACCCTTCGATCCCAAGTCAGGCATTCTACCACTGAGCTACTGTGCTGCACTATGGTATGAGACATGTCATGAAAATCTGTCCGTGGGCTTTGTGACCTGGTGCTATTCAAACCTATCTACGTAGCTGAAGAGAATTTCAGCATAGGAAGTTTAGATATTACTGTATTTGACTGTTTAAGCACACATTTTTTGAGCCCACACTGAGTTCCATTTGTGTTGTAAATGCTTTGTAATCTCATGATTTCCAGTCAGTCTGCAACTGGTGTTTTTCCATTGTTTAAATGGCTGAAGGTCACCTGAAAAAATTTTCTTCCTACCCAATATCAGTGTAAAATGTATTTCCCCACAACCACCTGTCCTGTGCATTTCAAAAAAAATATGAATATAGAAATAGTTGTTATTTTAGCATTAAAATATATACCTTTGCCATTGAAATCCAAAGTCGGCTTGGTATATACAGCTAATTGGCAATCAATTCAAATTGTTGTCAGTGAATACTTGACCCTCTTAAATATATCCATGCTAACCAAGATAAAGAATAGATAAAACAGTGGAAGAATTAAGTACTTATTTTTTAACAAAATAGAACTTTAATTCCTTGCAACTTGGATTCAGTCTCAGTTAATCAAAACATCCAAATATAACATTATTTAATCATTTTGTTGGCGTTGACAACATCAAAATTGCAGTCTTAATCAGTTTGATAATAGGTCAGAGGCAAAATCGGAGACAACATGCAGCATATGCATAATTCTTTAGACATGTATTCACAGCTATATATTGACACCAGATGGGCTTTTATGGATTCCATTTGTGTATAAAAGCAGCAATGACTCCTGCCAGACTATGCATATGTCAGGCGTGTCCCAGCCTTGGCTAGCCAACCCACCTATGCAATAATGAGCCAGCTCAATTATTGTGGCTATTTCAAAATATGAATTACAGTGCCCAACGCAGAGTGCAATGGTTCAGTTTGGTAGAGCATTAGACTGGGAATCAATGGGTTGCTTGTTCGAGATTCACGGCATGGTTGAGTTACTGTGTTGTTTCCTTGAGCCAGACACTTTATCCGCTGCTTAGTACTATTTTGACCCAGGAAGACGGGAAATTGTCCCGACATGACTGAAAACTTGTTGACAGTGATGTAAAGCATCAAAACAATGCCCCTTCAAGTTTTTGTTTATAATATGGGAAATGTTCTAAAAACTTCGAACTGTTTGCAAATAAAATGTTGGTTATCAGAGCTGGAATTCATTGAATGCTTGTCAGAATAGCAAACAGGGAAGACCCTGATCAGACTGCTTCTTCAGAAGCAGTCTGATCTGGGTCTCCACTGTTAGTCTAGGCCTTTTCAAGCAGTTTGATCAGGCAGCGGCTCTGTGCTGGCCTTTTTGGCAGGCAACTAGTGTTCCAAATTATAGAACATCTACCATATACAGCTTTATGTAGTCTTGTAAAGAGTTGAATGATAGGACACAGCCACAGGTATAGTTTGCTTGCCCTCAGCCCATATATACTAACTTAACAGTAATAACCTACCACTGAATATTTGAGCCTTCATATTAAAATGGTACTTGTAAAATTTTTGTTTGAAGACCAAAACCAAATTACTTCAATAGGAAGAATATGAGCAAACAAAATAGTTTCAGATCAGAGACTCTGATCAAGGACTATTTGTTTGCTTTTTGCGGCAAATGCTTTATTAGGTTGGATTGGTTGATTAGTCCAGTTCAATGAAGGAAGTATTGAGAAGTTCAGCATTAAGATTTAAGACAATTCATATATGAGCTGTGACATGAGATTTCCAACAATGTGGTATGTGCGACCAGCAAATCCTAAGATCAGAGCCTTTGCTAGTCCCTTGAATATTCTCACACCTACCAAACGCTTGAATGCTGAACATCAGGTTGAATATTAAAAACAACTGCTCTATGAAGAAAATAAAAAATCGGGGAATGTCATGCAACAGCCTATGAATTCCTGCGTTTGTGGTATAAATACGAGCTCAGAAAGTATTCTCATAATCATTAGGTCATATTTTCTTATCCCGCAATAAACATGTTCCTGTCGAATTCTGGTACACCTATTTTACGCGAAAAGTAAATCTGACAAAACGAGAGAATTTTCTGACCTCTAATTTAATTCACAAACGTAGGAATCAATAGTCTGTTGCATGACATTCCCCGATTTTTTATTCTCTTCCTTGAGGAATTGTTTTTAATATTCAACCAGATGTTGAGCATTCAAGCGTTTGGTAGGCGTGATTCTATGAATTTTAAGCTACTGACTGAACATCATTCGGAGGTCCTAAGCTTAAGAGGAGGCTGCACAGAATGGTCTGAGTCTACACTTTACAAAATGACACATTGTTGGAAATCACATGCCGCAGCCCATATATAAAAATTTGCATGCATACAGCTATCCAGCTATTTGCCAGATTTTGGTCTGAATATTCAGTGACTTATACTTTGCTCTGAGGAGACTGCACATATAAGTACCATTTACATATGAGCAAGTTTATTTAAAAGAGAATACTAGGTGTGTGTCTTTTGATATCAAGTTTACCAGGTTAGGCTTTGAGAAAGCTTGTTGACACCGCGAGGCTAGCCGAGCGATTCAGCATGTGTTGTCAAAGACGAGCCTGGTAAACTTTATACAAAGACGTGAACCTGGTATTCAATTTATCAGTTTACCTATTGTTTTACTCTTCAAGCTAGCGATTATGACGAAAATTTCCATTTTTGTGTTGATTCAGCGTCATTAGTGACGTCAATTAAAAAGTGCAACGTCATAATGACCTGATAAAGGCACATGCCGAGAGATAGACCATGTTTATCAGGCAACATGCAGCAATACAGTTAATATGAGAGGTAACTGATAAAGTTTTATGATCTTTCCAAGAGCTGCCAAACATTTGCAGCAGATGACATTTGCTAATTTTGTCGCTGCTTTAAGAAACTAAAGAAGGCTTGATATTTCGTGAGAATCATCTGCTGGCATGTAATGATTCACATAAAATATCAAATCATGTTTTCCAGGAAATGGAATTAGATTTCACAAAATTTGGCATATTGGCAGTCTTGCAATTGGTTGGCACTTTTAAGGTTAACCAGTAACATTTTTATCTCAGCATGTAATTTTTGTGTAACATGGCTAGACTACAAAAAGAATATTTAAAAATTAAAATTTCAAACACTTTTCTCATTCTGTTCTCAAATAAAATGTTGGGCTATCAAGGCTGGAATTCACAAAATGCTTATCAGAATAGCAAACAGGGAAGACGCTGATCAGACTGCCTCTTCAGATTTGTCTAGGCCTTTTTGGCAGGCAACTTAAGAGCATTTACCTTAACTTGATCTAGTCATCAATTCATGTAGATACTAGATAGAGATCAGACTGATCTTTGGTAGCATCCTGATCTTTGTCTACACTGATAATGTTTGTCATATTTTCTGATCACTTGACCAACATATAAGTTAGTGTGGGTGCTAAAAAGAATTTTCTCACCGAGATATTTTTATAAGTATCTTCAACATATGGTTATGTTGATAAAAATAAATGCAGATAGAGGCCTGCCCTCTTTTCCAATAGCTTGATCCACTATTACGGTAGATGCTCTAAACTTTCGAACACTAGTTGCCTGCCAAAAAGACTTAGACAGACAGTGCAGACACAGATCAGACTGCTTCTCAAGAAGCAGTCTGATCATGGTCTCCTCTGCTATTCTAACAAGCATTTTGTGAATTCCAGCCCAAATAACAAACATTTTATTTGAGAATAGAAAAAAAGTGTTTGAAATTTTAGGACATCAACCGTATCTTATTTGTACAGTATATATATCAGTTCTTTCGTGTAGTGCATGATATTCCATAACCAGATTATGCTAGTTTATAAACAGATCTCGGTTATTGCATGATTATTCACCCCCGATACCTAAGCTTTATCTACCCAGTGGGATTTTTTTCAGAATATGGGATTACAAATGCTATATTGGTTGTCAATTCAAATGAAAGCTCAAGGGTTTTATTTCAGACAACATGTGGCTGGTGATACACTGTTTAAAATATTTAACCTCCTGCTGTTGACAACAAATGTTGTCTACTTTCTTATATTCTTCTATACTTGTGAAGACCATATTGTTAACAATATGGACCCAGATCAGACTGCTCCCTTGGCTCATATTGTTTGCTTCTGTGTTAAAGTTTTATGAGTACATTCGAATATAAGCAGCAAAAGAATTTAGATGACATTTTTGTGATAAGAAGATATTGGCTGGATAAAGGTTAACTTTAACTAATTGTAAAACAAGTGAAAACTTTTAAAACTCTTTGCTTGCTACTGGGGAATTTAGTTGTCTGCTAATGATCATTGCAATCAGTTTGGATTGGGAGCGCAGTGGCTCAGTGGAAGAGTGCTTGACTCTAGACCGAAGGGCCACTGGTTCAAGCTTCACCGGCATCACTGTGTTGTGTCCTTGAGCCAGACACATTAATCCTTGCTTAGTACTGGTTCAACCCAGGAAGTTCCGTCCCGACATAACTGAAAGATTGTTGACTGGGACGTAAAGAATCAAATCAAACAAACAAACAGTTTGGGCCTAGACCAGCCCAACAGATTCAAACTGTTTGACACTTTGATGTTATTCCCGAAAGAATATTTTGGAAAAAAGTAATATTGAAAAATAAATGCAGAAGACAAAAAAAAACATGAAAAAAATTACCTAGCATTCAAAGAGATAAGTATTGTGTACATTGTACTTTGAAGATTAGCATTCTAAGGGTTGATGCCAATACCGGACCCTGTCATTCTCTGTAAATCTGGAAATTAAACAGTGTGGTTTCATCCCTTTAATGAGAGTTGACTGGATAAGAAATAAGTTTTCATTTACCTGTCAAAAATGTAGTGTTTTTTGGACTGATAATAGTTGATATTGTCCCAAGTTAATGATCTTGCAAGCTGATATCATCAAGTAAGCATGTGGATATCAGATGATACAATCATTTACCTTCCTTTTATTGCACTGTTTTTGCCACTTTATTTTATATAGAGTAAAACCTGTCTTAAGCGGTCACTCAAAAATAGACAAAACAAAGGTTTAAAGACAACTGGTAGCTTAATGAAGGTCGAAAGTATTGCAAAATGCTCTCTTGTAGCATTCTGCATTACTTTTGACCTGCATTAAGCGATAATCGGTCTTGAGTGGCCACTTAAGACAGGTTTTACTGTGGCTTTTTAACAACATTTATTGGAAGTTTTAAAGAAAATTTCAGTCTGCTCAATGTTATATAATTCAAAAGAACACTCTCTCTGAGATGGTTTTTTCAAGTAATGACATCATATGGCAAGGAGTAAGAAAAAATAAGCCAGCACATGAAATTCCTTTACTTATTGTATAGGCCTGCAGAAATAAAGAACGCATCAAATTTGCATTGTCTCAGCAGAACTGTGGCTGTTTGCATGCATTAAGCATAGGTCTAGATAAGGGATTTTTTAGCATAAAATTGTAATAATTTTCTTTTGTACTCAAATGTTTCACTGCTTTCTTTGTGCTTTTGCTTCAGCTTTTTGACCACTTACAATTCAGTAGAGGACCATATTTGTACAGTGGCGAGACCAGTCTCTTTATTATGCTATGTTTGGGGTCCATAGGGAAGAACTTGGTTATAAGTCGATTGTCGTAAAGGGACAATTTTACAAAGGAATTAAAGGAAAGTGACCATTTCATTTCATGGTAATTTTCCTATAATTCCTTTGTAAAATTCCATGGTTAAGAAGTAAATCGTGTTATAAAGGAACAATATTACAAAGGAATCATAGGAAAATGTCCATTTCATTGTCATTTTCCTATGATTCTCTTGTTAAGTTCCATGGTTAAGTAGTGAATTGTGTTATAAAGGAACAATATTACAAAAGAATCATAGGAAAAAGTCCATTTAATGGTCATTTTCCTATTATTCCTTTGTAAAATTCCATGGTAAAAAAATTGGGAGTCACAACTAGTCTGTGCTATATCCAAATCTGTTACAAAGTGTATTATAAAGGGACTGCACTGTATAATGTTTCTTAGTGCACCTGAGCCAATTTAGGCTCATGGATGGGCAAAAAGTAAACAAATGACTCGGTCATCAGTCTTCGGTACATCAGTCAACATTTTAAAACAGCTCTTCTTCTGAAACCACCATGCCAAATGATCACATATTTGAGCCAGTGCATGAGATTTCCAACAATATGGCATATTGACATATGTAAACTCGGACGAGCCTCTGCAGCCTCCTTTTAAGCTTAGAAACTCCAAATGGTGTTCAGTCAGTAGCTTAACAGTCATAAATTATTCAAGAGACAAGCAAAGGCTCTGATCAGACTGCGCGTATGTGCAGGCTGGTCTGAGCCTATGCTGGTCGCACATACCAAATTGTTGGAAATCTCGCGCACTGGCTCAATATTTGATCTCGAATTGCATATGGAGACTCCTTTGGGTGGGGGAATGAAAATTGTTCTGAAGGTTCTGGTCACATGACAAAGATGGCTGCCATGCCCATATATGTTAAAAAATGTTCTCTTTTTTAACCCAAATGCTACATACCTTGTGCCTTGGCACGTAGCATTGGTGATGCGAGTCCTACCAAGTTTGTTCAAATGATGATCTAGGTTAACCTTGACCTACTTTAGTTCAAATGATGATCAGGGTTAACCTTGACCTACTTTAGTTCAAATGATGATCAGGGTTAACCTTGACCTACTTTATGACAAGGTCAGATTTGCACCCCTACTTACTTTGATTCCTAATGTATTTAAATTGGAATACCCTTTAAAAGCTGATTTTTTATTACTGTTGAAGCTGAAGTCATTAGTGTAAACAGTATTTTATTCAAATATAAGTACATCAAGATTTTAACATTTTATATACACAATACATTACATTTGAAAGGGATACAGAAATAAGTCCTAGACTTGACTCGAAGGCCGCGGGTTCGAGCCTCACCGGTGTCACTGCGTTGTGGTCCTTGAGCAAGACACATTTATCCTAGCTTAGTACTGGTTAAACCCAGGAAGAACCGTCCCGCATAACTGAAAGATTGTTGAGTGGACGTAAAGAATCAAATCAAACAAAAGTCCTAGACTTGTTTAAATCTGTTTCCCGCTGAAGTCATTAAATTTACAACATATGTTTAACTTAATGAGACAATGACTATAGGTAAGTACCAAAGGTCAAGGTTGTCCTTTCAGCCAAGGTTGCTCAAATTGGACTGCTATCAATATATCAAGACATATTTTGTCAGAAACCACAGGGCCAGTTGAAGCCAAATATTCATAATTGAGCCGCGACATGTGATTTCCAACAAAGTGGTATTTTGAAAAGTGTAGACTCAGATGAGCCTGTGCTGCCTCCTTTTAAGTTAGAAACTCCAAATGATGTTCTGTCAGTGGCCTAAGAGTTAGAGAATATTCAACCGACTGGCAAAGGCTCTGATCAGACTGCGCGTATGCGCAGGCTGGTCTGAGCCTTTTCTGGTCGCACATTGTTGGAAATCTCATGTTGCGGCTCATATGGAGCAGCCTTTAGATGAAACAGCCAAAATATGACTATGCTCCAGGTCACTTGACCAAAATCACTGCCATGCCCATGTTTAGTAAAAACAATTCAAAATTCTTCTCTGGAGTCAATGACTTTGGGTCTTGGTATGTAACACTGGGGATGTGGTCCATACAATGTCTTGACCTAGTTAAACCTTATAGTAATGAGACCTGATTTGCTAGAAATGACAGAGTGATGATAGGTAGGAATTTAACAGACCCTCAAAGCTGCTCTGAAAGGAGAGGGTGTCTTTAAGCTAGACAAGTCAGACAGGCCTACCTTTGGGAGAGGATTAGTTTTGGCCGGTATACAAGTAAAATAGATATGATTGATGATGATGAGGATGACCTAAATTCTTGTGACTCAATGTCAGGACCTTATTGTTATGGTCCTCTGGTTTATTAATTCTGATAACATCACATATTTTAGCAGGCCACATTCTATACTCTGTTAGTGTCATTTCAGGAACTAATAGGATGACCTTTTTCCTTGTGAATTGTCTGCATGAGCCTTGTTATGATAAAAATTGTTTTTGAGGTTTGCAATCAGATATGAGCCACGACATGAGATTTCAAACAATGTGGTATTTTGACAAGTGTAGACTCAGACGAGCCTGTGCAGCCTCCTTTTAAAGCTTAGAGTCTCCAAATAATGTTCAGTCAGCAGCTTAACACACATAGAATATTCAAGTGACAAGCAAAGGCTCTGATCAGACTGCGCGTATGCGCAGGCTGATCTGAGACTTTGCTGGTCGCACATACCACATTGTTGGAAATCTCATGTCATGGTTCAATCATGACTTAAACCAGTATTCTAAGCTTCTGGGACGATCTAAAATCTTCAAAATTTGAAAGTATGAAATAAAGCTGGTATATGATCAAAGAAGTGAGAAGCAATCACATTGATCAGACTGTGTGCATTTGCTGTTAGAATACAACAAAAGCAGGTTTCACGAGGCCCCCGACTTTGTAAAGATGTTAAGGTGTATTACATTTGGCTCACCGATGCTTTCAGTCAACGATCTGTTTGTGTCTACCTTGTCATCAAGACATCTTCTTATCTATAAGATTTGTCAGCTGATAAGTGGATTACTTTTAAGAATTTTTGATATACTTCCGAAATTGATTCTAGAGTTATGGCCCTTGTTTTGTGGAAGCGCTTCACCCTTATGAACAAGCATATAGTGGGGGACACAGTGTTCTAAAAACACAATTTCAAGGTGTTACATCATTTATTATGATGTTGTATGTAGTGATTACTGAATTTGACCGCTCATGGCTGTAACTTAGTATTTCATGAAATTTATTCTAAATGTGTCAGTCAGTACCCTGTATGAAACCAACAATATATGTGGCCCAGCCCATGACTCCTCAACTCTTTCCATGCTGGTGGGGACTTTTCTCTCTTCTGATAACCTTCGTGAACAGCTTGTACCCAGATCAGGACCAACAAAAAAGCTGGATCCAAACTGCTTGGCACCCTGATAGTGTTCCTGAAAGATTTAGATCTATTTTGAAAAAAAAAGCCGGCGGACGTTAACAAAAGCAAGAAAATGACCCAGCATGCAAAGAGTTAAACATACATACCTAGCTATCAAGTGAGTCTAGCGTATTAATTTTTGGAGTAAGCTTTCATCAACACCCCTACTTTGTGTGTACGAATGTTGAAGGCTCTGGCGAGACTGCATGTCTTAAATGCTCACATATGCTATTGTAACCGAAATCTCACAAGCTGGTTCTTCTCCTCTATTTCAGTTCCATTGCTGGAAGTGTGGTGAAGTGTTCTGTACCCGCTGTATAGCCCGAAGCATTCCACTCCCCGGCCACTACACCCACCGACCAGTACCTGTGTGCAAGCCCTGCTACAAGGAGATCAGACATTCCCCCTCCATGGAGTTCAACCCGATAATAACGTCGTCAGCCGAGAACACCTGATAGCTACTTTAGTGCTATAAATAGATTAATGGAACAATACCTTGTCCATTTCAAATATTAATAGGGAAGACCCAGATGAGCATGTAAACAATGAAAACCCAGATTAGCCCTGCACAAGTGCAGGGCTAATCTGGGTTTTCATTGTTTACATACAGTCACAGACCAAAAGTAATTCCATAAAATTAATTTCCCATAGACTTTAATGCATTTTCATGTTTACAAGAATCTCTTTTTTGTGAGATAAAAAGATTAAATAGTAATTACTTTGTATTTGTTGTAAAGAAGAATAATAGATGCATGCATGCATTGTACAATTAAGATGAAGTGTCGACTTTGCACTTTTCAAATACAACTGTTTGAACTTTTATGATTTTTTTAAAATGCAACCTTTCCATGAGTCGGAGTGACGTCAATGGTGATGTTGTCCAAAACTTGTCAAAAAATTCTTTCAAATGACAACAAGAGCACAATAATATGCTTGCTATTCGTATTGTAGTAAATTTTCTTGCAAACGTGAAAATACATTGATGTTTATGGGATTTTTTACATCAAAATACTTTTCGTCCCTGACTACATGTATGCAATTTTAGTGTGCTAGATAAATCCATAAAGATTCTAGTCACAGTGTGTCTGTTTAACAGTGTCTGCCCACCTAGTAATCTATTGGTTGAATGGTAAAGACCCAGATAAATCCTTACAAATGAAGACCCAGATAAGCCATGTGCATGTGCAGGGCTAGTCTGGCTCTTCATTGTTTACACATGCAATTTGATTGTGCTAAATCCATGATTGTACTAGTCACAGAGTGACTGTTTTACAATGTTTGCCCACCTAGTAAACTATTGGTTGAATTGGAAAGACCCAGATAAATCCGTAAAAATGAAGACCCAGATAAGCAGGGCTAGTCTGGTTCTGCATCGTTTACACATGCAATTTGATTGTGCTAACTCCATGATTGTACTAGTCACAGAGTGACTGGTTTACAAAGTATGCCCACCTAGTAAACTATTGGTTGAATTAGAAAGATTCAGATGAGTTTACAATGAAGACATTTTGGCCACTTACATTTCAGCCACGGAAAATGCCAAGGTGGACATTTCGGCCAAAACCATAAATTGTGGGTGGGTGATGGCTGATGTGTGATGCATTTAGTACATATTTTCTTAGTTATTCCCTCAATGGGTTAACCCTGGTCATGCTGAATAATCATCTGAATAATCTTATATACGATACTATATGAATGCCTCCTAATTTTTTATCAGTTATAAGCATGCATATATTTACAAGTAGAGATGAAAACAGTGTCAGTCATGCTCAGCTGGGAAGCTAGCAAACAAGTAAGAAAATATATACTAAATGCATCACAAATGCATGCAGCCCCCCCCCCCCCCCCCCCAATTTATTGTTATGGTCGAAACATCCACATTTGGCATTATCCGTGGCCAAAATTTCCGTGGCCGAAATGTCCGGGCCAAAATGTCCGTGGCTAAAATGTCGGAGCACCAGAAACTAATGGTTGTTTCACTTTTGTTCTCTGATAGGTTTTTCAAACTAAGTTTGGGTGATCCATTTTAAATTATGAGGGGTCACAGATAAGATTTGCGAATCTTAAAACAGTGTAGACGCTGATGAGAGGGTGAATCAAGATGTGGCATCTATTTGGTCCAAGCAGGCCTTTAGTTAGGAATGTGTAACAGAAAAGTAATTTTCTTATTTCTCAACCAAAACAACGAGACGGTTCTTTTAAGCATCCAAAACATATGTTGAAAATTATGGGTAAGATAATATTTATAATTTTACGCTGGAAAGTTTTGCTTATCGAAACCTGTGTTCAAGTCTAGTTGTCAAAGTGAGGATTTCCAGTATGCAAAGGATTAAGATGCAAATAGGTGCTGGCAGTGACTTTTGTTAAGTGGATTAATCATGAGCATGACACATGAGTGATCTTCTATCTACTATCAGTGGACTGGCTAACAGCGATATATAATCAGGGTTCCCACGAGCTCTGGAAATCATGGAAAACCTGGAAAATCACGAAAAGTTCCATGCCTTAAAAAATCATGAAATTTGAAAAAACCCTGAATAATTATGGAAAAAATCAAGGAATATTGTGAAATAATTTGACAAAACCACCAGTAGCCAGAAAACTGGCTGTCAGACACACAAAACTTGTGTGTCTGACAGCTAGTTTTCTGGCTACTGGTGGTTTCAAGTTTTAATTATTTCAAAATGCATGCATGGTCTACAAGCATGCTTATTTAAATATATTACTGTTGCTGCATTCCCCATTTATGCTCTGCGTGGTGAAGATGCGGCTAAAGGGGGAGGTTCGAGGCCATGCATTAAATAGTCATGGAAATTACATTGTTGATTGTGAAAAATCAAGGGAGCGCAGTGGCTCAGTGGTAGAGTGCTTGACTCGAGACCGAAGGGCCGCGGGTTCGAGCCTCACCGGCGTCACTGCGTTGTGGTCCTTGAGCAAGACACATTTATCCTAGCTTAGTACTGGTTCAACCCAGGAAGAACCGTCCCTATATAACTGAAAGATTGTTGATGAGATGTAAAGAATCAAATCAAACAAAATCATGAAAAATCATGGAAAAATCATGGAATTGTGTTTTTGAATTTCTGTGGGAACCCTGTATAATAATGTAAAGGAACAAAGCATTGCAATGACAAGTTTCCTTAGGCCAATCAAAAATGCTGTAAAAGTACATGTAGTTAAATCCATTGGTTGGCATGGTTATATTGTCAAAGCAACTGAAAGCTTATATCAGATGTCACAAACAAATTTCATATGCTATAAAGAAGTTCATTTTTTTTGTGACACTTTTTAGATGCCAACTAAACAGATTCAGGCTAACAGCGATATGTAATTTAAAAGCAACAAATCATTGCAATAACAAGTTTATTTTGGCCAATCAAAAATGCTGTACAAGTACATATAGTTAAATTCAATGGTTGGCATGGTCATGTTGTCACTAAAAGCTTATATCAGATGTCACAGACACATTTCATATGCTATAAAGTTCATTTTTTGTGACACTTTTTAGATTCCAACAAAACCTCTTTTAATGATTCCCACCTTAATAATGCCAAAGAAGAGAGGTTCAGTCATTAGTGTAGTTACTACTATTGCAATATGTAATATGATATCTAGAGGGATGCAAGTTTAATCCCCATTACATAACTAGTGCTGAGCAAATGCAAGCTTATTTGCATGGGTCAAAGTTTTCAGGATTATTCCTGAATTCAAGATTTTGAGGCTGACTTTCCATAGAAAGTCAGCCTCAAAATGTTGAATTAAGCAGATTATAATACATATAGCTTCTTTGATTTTTTTATTTTCAATTTGTTTAAAAGACAATTGACCATTTTAACTTAATATTGTTAGTACTTTGTAGGCATACAGCAGGTTTTGAGATTTGAATTTTTAAAGTTCAGGATTTTGATAATTTTGAACTTTTACCCATGTTTATTTGCCAGGCAGCCAAGGGTATGGATGTGGATTTGTAAGGGTTTGTGACAGCAAGGGACTGGTTCAAATTTTCTCATTTGGTTGTAGCTTAATATATTTCTAGTCTGTTGTATTGTGTTTACTATGATAATAATTTGTACATGACCCACTTGATTTGCAGCATCAAAGCAAAGGATTTAGATCAGAATCCCCTTTTCACAAAGCTTGACATCCAGGCTCCACACCAGTAGTAGCACCGGGCCGCGTAGCGCAGTCGGTAACGTGTCTGACTACAGATGCGTGTCTGACTGCAGATCCAGGGGTCGCTAGTTCAATCCCGGCCCGGTCCCATACTTTCGTGGAGATTGATCATGAAATAATTTCTACGGTCATTCTCCTCCCTTCCGCTGATTTATTCAAGAAGGGTTGTTGTCAGTTACAAGCGAAAGTATGTGCACAAATTACTGGTTAACCGCTTGTTCAAGCCTGCCCAGGAAAAAGTGTGTGTGGTTAGGTGAACTGACCGTCCCGCAATGACCATAGCTGTTGACTTGGGACGTAAAGCAACAAAACAAACAAACAAACAAACACCAGTAGTAGGTGGTATGGTCATGTAGAGCTTAGCACAGGCAGGATCACGTAAGCTACAGGTGGTTGGGCAGAAGGGATATAAGCGATCCAACAGGCCAAAGAAAACATGAGAGAAAGTGGTCAGGAATGACAGAGTGAAGGTTTGTATGGATTGAGCCTTAACCTTTAAAGCGCCAAGCAAAAAATGAATCTGAAAATGTCGTCTGCTGAAGTCGTCTGCTGCAAATAATTGCCTAACATTACTGATGAATTAAGTATAGAAGCAAACAGTGTGTACCCAGAATAGACTGCTCCTACAGGAGCAGTCTGATCTGGGTCCACACTGTTGCCATAGAGGCTTCTTAAACATTCAGCAGACGAGAAAAGCAGACGACTTTTGTTGGGATTGGGGCATTAAGAGTTAAAACCACACTTGAGTGGAGAGGGTGTCTTTGAGGAAGACAAAGAAGATAGACCTCACTCTCAGGAGGATTTATTCTGCACCTGTGAAAGATAAATATGGTTGATGGATGAATCCTGGCCCACTGCCGTGCTGTAATAGCAATTAGTGTAGCTGAAAATATCAAATTTTATAAGACATATATAATTTATAACCCCCAGCAAAATCGAGTTTAAGGTGGGTATACTGTTTTCATGTTCTCTGTCTTTCAGTTAGTCCATCTTTCCATCCATCCATAACATTTGTTTTTCCCTTGTATCTTAGAAGTTCTGCGATGGAAGTTCATCAAACATTGCATGCATATTGATATTGATAAGTTGTTCATTTGTTTTTGTACACAATGTAAACACATTGGACATTATGATCTTTATGCAAACTGATCCATCCTGTTCTATATTCAAACTGTTTGCAAAATCTATCAGCAACTAACAAGCAAAGCTCTTTAGGAGCAGGCTATTTTCAAAACTATTTTGGAACAGCTTTTGCTTTACCACCTTCAGACTCTATGTAAAACTGTATATATGTATTTATTTGAGGGCCTCATGGAAGATTAGTTTTGTTACTAAATGTGTTACCCTCTTTAAATAAAGTCTATTATTATTATTATACATTGTTTCTTTATTTTAAGGTGCAAGCAAGTGCCCATAAAAGTCACATGGGTCTTTTTCACTGACCCTTGCTGTGCGGGGGTATTTAATTAGCATGATTGCTTATTGACACTTTTTTCATTGTGTAAAAATAGTGATGTGAATTGATGAATGTGAATTGCTGATAGAAATCACTATTTGAAACATAAATTAAAGAAATGCCAATGGAAAAATAGCAACTTTACTCAGAGATGTTTGCATAATGATTGTGCTTTGTTATGCTTGAAGTCTTTTTTCTTAAGCTCTCCGACCCAGTATAAACGGACTGGTCACTGACGGAAATACAAAGATATGTTGTCGTCGCTTCATTTTAGTGCTATTTCAAAGCACTACAGCCAATAAACTTGATTCTGAACAATACCCGAGATTATAAAAAGTTTAACTGTATGCGAAGTTGAAATATTACAAGTAACAGTAAATAAAATTGAAGTTTTATCATCTTTTTCGGTTGATTTCTGGCGATTTTCAGCTAAAACTGCTGAAAATAGCTGAAAAGGGACCTCGGTTTCTTGCTGATGTTCATAAAGACGGATAAACTTTCAATAAATATAACAATACAGTCTTAACTATAATATATTGAGCCATTGCTTTTTGAAGAAAAATCACAGATAAGCTGAGAAATAATGGAGATATGATTATTTAAACTTCAGCATTCATCAGTTTTGAAAGCTCAGTCCCGACAAAGTATTTCCAATATATATTTACCTGTATGTCAGTGACCAGTCCGTTTATACTCGGTCAGAGTCTCAAGTTAAGGCTTGTGTTTAAGTCTATATATATTAATATATTCTAACATTTTGAACAATAGCTGCCTGCCCCCCCCCCCCCCCCCCCCCCAAAAAAAAAAAAAAAAAAAAAAAACCTAGATAAGCAGCACAGACCCAGCTCAGACTGGTTCTGAAGCTGTTCTAAAATTCAATATGGTTCTGCTACAGTCAATGTACATGTAGCCTTGGGATATATTGGATCCAGATCAAAGTGTGTTTTGTTAAATTATTTGTATAAATTCCTATCAAACTATCAAAATGCATGGTTTAATAGAGTAATTCTAAAACTATGAACACTTTGCTCTTTCATCATAATCTATTTTTTGATTAAAGTGCAGGTACAGGGGCATGGTCCACATCAGTGGCCCCCCCTTAGCTGAACACATAGCAGATCTCACACCAGACCTCCAGGTGCTCTTTCTGTTCTTAAATAAAATGTTGGTTAATCAGAGCCTGAATTCACAAAATGCTTGTCATAACAGTAAACAAGGAAGACTCTGATCTGGGTCATGCCTGTTTGTCTAGGTCTTTTTGGCAGGCAACTGGTGTATGAAATTTCATTTCTTATGATAGGCAATTACAACATTGATCCAATTTTTGTTGTTTATTCTTTATAAAATACTTTTAATTCCAACAATTCTCTGTGAAAACTCTTGTGAACTTTCAGTTGACGAGAGTGGACTCTACTCTATTGGTGCAATTTTGTTTTGTTTTAAAATATATCACTATATGAAGATGTATATATTGTAGTTGATGCCAATTCAACTTGTTACCAAACTTTGCTGTATATGTCATTATGTATATTGTATATGTATATATATGATTGTTATTTATTATGTGATCTTGTTTACCCATATAACACCAATCATTGCTCAGCTGTGGACAAGTTTTTAGGAGCAGTCTGATCATGGTTCATATTGCTTGCTTCCATGATAAAGTAATATGAGCCGTGACATGTGATTTCCAACAATGTGGCATTTTGACAAGTGTCGACTCAGACGAGTCTGTGCAGCCTCCCTTTAAGCTTAGAAACTCCAAATGATGTTCAGTCAGTAGCTTAACAGTCATAAAATATTCAAGCCACTAGCAAAGGCTCTGATCAGACTGTGCGTATGCGCAGGCTGATCTGAGGCTTTGCTGGTCGCACATACCACATTATTGGAAATCTCAGGTAGCGGCTCATATGGGTTACGGTTAATGTTCTAAACTTTCAAACACTTTTCTCTTTCTGTTCTCAAATAAAATGTTGGTTTTCATAGCTGAAATTTACAAAAATGCTTGCTTGTCAGAATAGCAAACTGGGAAGACCCTGATCAGACTGCTTCTTCAGAAGCAGTCTGATCTGGGTCTGTGCACTGTTTTTAAGGCCTTTTTGGCATGCAACTTATGTCGAAATTTCAAAACATTTTACGTAATTTCTATGAACAAAAAAAGGGTGCCATAAAGTGGTCATCTGCTGAAGATGTGCTTTGAGAATTTTTTCGTCTGCTGATAATCTTTGCAAACAGTTTGGACCCAGATCAGGCTGGACAGAACATTGGGCCTGATCTGGATCCAAACCGTTTCACACTCTGATAGTGTTCCTGATATAATTTTTTGAAAAGTTAATAGTGAAAAAGTCAGCAGACGGCAAAAAAAAATTGTGAAAAATTACGCAGCATGCAATGAGATAAAGAGTTAATATAATAAAAATGAAGAAATATTGTTGTATTCATCAAACATAGCCTGTGGGGATTCACACAGGCAAGTACTTCCATTGAGTCTCCACTAGTATATTCAAAACCAATAATGAAAATACATGTGCAGTCAAATCTCATAAATTCGAAGTCCTCGGGACTATAGGTTTTATTTCAAATTATCAGTAGCTCGAATTATAGGGAGGTAGACATAAAAATATATAACCTATAATATATTATTTAGGTTTTTTCTCTATCAAACATGAGACGTTTCTTTTACACACCCAAAACATATGTTGTTAGAAACAGTTATTTAAATAGATCATGAATAGATCTTCTTCTCTGAATCCAGTGTGTCCCAAATTTATTTCTAAATAGCTAGTATTTTGAAAAATTGAAGTTTCGAATTTTTGAGGTTTTACTGTATCTCTTTAATCTCTACTTAGCCAGCGTACATGCTTTTGGTACTTTATCTTATATGCAGATCAGTGCAGTCTTGCTAAGTCTTTGCTACTTAAACAATCAAAGGATACTGGGCCGTGTAGCGCAGTGGGTAACATGACATTGTCTGACTGCAGATCAAGGGGTCGCGAGTTTGATCCCAGCCCAGTCCCATTCTTCAGCGGAGATTGATTATGAAATAATTTATATGGCCATTCCCTTCCGTTCCACTGATTCAAGAAGGTTGTCAGTTACAAGCAAAAGTATGTGCACAAAATACATGTTAACAGCTTAGTCTAGCTTGTCAAGGAAAAAAGTGTGGTCAGGTGACCTGACCGTCCCGACATGACCATAGCTGTTGACTGGGGCGTAAAGAAGCAAACCAAACAAAAAAAAATAACAATCATAGTATGGTCGTTGATGATGGTTCAAACCAAAAAATAGACCTCTAACCCACTTAATAGTTGAACATGCAAGTTTAAAGACTAACTTTTTAGCATATGCCAAAAACTCAAGCTGACTGATGTAAAGGTTTCAATGTTAATTTTTAGTATAAATGTCCATGGGCCCGAAGGTAATAAAACTTTTTTCATGCCCAACTCAACTGAGCATGAAACTTCAACTGCTCATAAAAACTAAAATCCCTGCAAATGAAGAAGTTTCTTGCTCTAAGTCTCTCAGATGTTGTATTTATCATGCTAATAAATGTTAAAATGCCAACAATTGTTGGCATTTTAACATTTATGAGCAGGATAAATTTCGTGCTCAGCCGAGTTGAGCATGGAAAAAGTTTTATAACCTCAACGCCAGAGTCTGGAAGAATAACTGTGAAGGATAAGAAGTTTCATCATGATTGACCTCAAAGGGTTAAATGTTGGTTTTAGCTCATGGTGAGCTATTGTGATCCGTCATGCATCTTCCGTAAACTTTTCTTTAAACGACATCTCCTCCTGAACCACTGGTCCGAATATGAAAAATATCACATGAATGTACTCCACCAAAATTGTACAAACAGTTCAGCTCTGTCAAACAAAGTGGCTACAAGAGCTAAAAATAGAATTTCTAAGAAAATTCTTAAACCTACATCTCCTGAACGACTGTTCCATATCACATGAACGTTCCCTACCCTACAATGCCCTCTACCAAAATTGCACATATGGTTCTGTTCTGTCCTAAGAAATGGTTACCAGATCTAAAAATAGAAATATGTTTAAACGACAGATGAACCACAGGTCCAAATTTTAAATAATTTTACATGGATGTTCTGTATAATGCCATCTACTAAAACCGTCTCCATATGATCTTAGCTGTTGGTGGGACGTTAAACACAAACACAACAACAACCATCTACTAAAATTGCACAAATGGTTCCAGATCTGAAAGTAAAAATGTCTTTAAACGATATCTACTTTTTACTTAACCACTGGTCCAAATTTAAAATGATTCCACAGAAGGGTCCTCATAATGCCCTTGACATTCTTTTGTAAGTACTGGTAGCAATCGGGAAAGTCTGGCACAATTCGAGAATTGAATCAAGCCTCGGGTGTACAACGTAAGATGCATTACGCGTAGTACTATGTATGAAAAAGCTCCATTTTGTTAGCCAGACCTGGCCTAAGGAAAAATTAGTTCTGTAGCATGTGGGTTCAGCCCTATTAAAATCCATTTTTAGCTCACCAGAGCCGAAGGCTCAGGGTGAGCTTATAGTATGGGACTCGAGCCGACGTCTGTGCGTGCGTGCGTCCGGCCACACTTTCAAACATGAACATCTCTGAAACCAGCAGGCCAATCATAATCAAATTTTATCAGGAGCATCATTGGGGTGGGGGATTGACTGCATTCGGTTTGTGGTAAGATTGGATTAGAACTCTGGTTTCCATGGCAACAGATAGCTCCCATAGGGTTATAATGGGGAAAATCTTGTGACCACTCTAGCTCCTTCATTTTTGATTTGTTCTTCTTTATTCTTGCAGGTAACAAGGACAACCATTAAATCTTGAATGGGTTCGAAATTTAGCAGGATCCGACCGGGGACTTATGAGTTAGCTGCCCTTGAGCGTCTGGAAAAATCCCCATAGACTTATAATGGGAGAAATGTTGTGACCACTCTAGTACCTTCATTTTTGGATGGATCTTCTTCATTCTTGCAGATAACAAGACCTACCATAAAACCTAGGATGAGTTTGAATTTCGACAAGATTCCATCACTTACTTCGGAGTTAGCTGCCCTTGAGCGTCCGAAAAATTAATGAATAATGTTGTGACCACTCTAGCTCCTTCATTTTTGATTGGATCTTCTTTTCTTGCAGGCAACAAGTAAACCCATAATATCTCGGATGGGTTCGAAATTCAGCAGAATCCGACCAGGGACTTATGAGTTACCTGCCCTTGAATGTTTGTGAAAATCCCCATAGACTTATAATGGGAGAAATGTTGTGACCACTCTAGTGCTTTCAATTTTGAATAGATCTTCCTCATTCTTGCATGCAATAAGAACAACTATTAAAGCTTGGATGAGTTTGAATTTCGACAAGATTCCATTAATGACTTCGGAGTTAGCTCCCCTTGAGCGTCAGAAAAATTAACAAATAATGTTGTGACCACTCTGGCTCCTTCAATTTTAATTGGATCTTCTTCATTCTTGCAGGCAACAAGTTAACCCATAATATCTCGAATGGGTTAGAAATTCAGCAGGATCCAACCAGGGTTTCATGAGTTACCTGCCCTTGAGCGTTTGGAAAAATCCCCATAGACTTATAAAGGGAGAAATGTTGTGACCACTCTTGTGCTTTCAATTTTGAATGGATCTTCTTCATTCTTGCAGACAATAAGAACAACTATTAAAGCTTGGATGAGTTTGAATTTCGTTAAGATCCTATCACACATTTTGGAGTAAGCTCCCCTTGAGCATCTTAAAAATCAATTAATAATGTTGTGGCCACTCTAGCTCCTTCATTTTTGATTGGATTTTCTTCATTCTTGCAGGCAACAAGTAAACCCATAATATCTTGGATGGGTTCAAAATTCAGCAGGATCTGACCAGGGACTTATGAGTTACATGCCCTTGAGCATTTGGAAAAATCCCTACAGACTTATAATGGGAGAAATGTTGTGACCACTCTAGTGCTTTCAATTTTTAATGGATCTTCTTCATTCTTGCATACAATAAGAACAACTATTAAAGCTTGGATGAGTTTGAATTTCATCAAGATCTCATCACCTATTTTGGAGTTAGCACCCCTTGAGCATATTAAAAATTGATGGATAATGTTGTGACTGCTCTAGCGTCTACATTTTTGATTGGATCTTCATTATTCTTTCATCTAACAAGGACAACCATAAAAGCTTGGATGAGTTTAATTTAAAGTAGAACCAACTTTAGAATGTGGAGTTAACTTCCCTTGAGCGTCATAAAAAATCTGCATAGACTTTCAATAGGAGATCTGTTGTGACCACTCTAGCACCTTCATTTTTGAATGGATATTCCTCATTTGTAGGTAACAAGGACTGCCATAAAAGTTTGAATGATTTTGATTTTCCGCCACACCTATCCACCAGCTACAGAGTTAGCTGCCCTTGAACATCTAAAATATAACTATATAATGTTGTGACCACTCTAGCACCTTCATTTTTCATTTGATTTTCTTCATCCCTGTAGGTTACCAGGACATACATAAAAGTATGGATGAGTTTGAATTTCGGTCAGATCCCATAACTGACTAGGGAGTTAGCTGCCCTTGAGTTACTGAAAACTGCACTTTCACCAGGTTTCCAATGCAATTTTATTCAATCTTTTTAATACTTGCAGATAACTAGAACCAGCATAATATCTTATGTTTTTGAATTAATTCCTGGTCACTGTTTCAAGTTCAGAGTTATCTGCCTTTGAGCATCGTAAACTATGGTGTCTCCAAACATTATGCTGGCTCCATGGTGAGCGATTGTTGCCCATTGGGCTACTTGTTCTGATTACCCAAAAAGTTTAATTAGCAGAATAAATATTATTATGAATTTTTTCAATAAAATATCGCAATATTGTATTTATTGAAAAAAAACCCCATAAAATTCATTTATGACTGTTTGTTTTGCTGCAATCACTCTTGTTATTGTGTTGGCATGGATGCTGTGACGTCAGCATCGCGTTATGTAACGTCAGCGTCTCGTTATCAAAGTAGATCCTCTATGTACATCCTAGGTTTGATTTCACGGAATCGGACGAGGCAGTTCGGATTGGTACTGGTAGCTGACAACTGCTCTGCTTGATTCAGTTATATAAGAGACTGGCAGTAGAAACCATTTTCTCACAACCTCCACATATTAGATAATTTAAACAATTTCCTTGCTAGCGGTGACTTAATAACCTTTGCGAACAGTTTGGACCCAGATCTGGATCCAAACCCTTTGACACTCTGATAATGTTCATGAAAGAATTTTTTTTAAAAAAAAGTTAATTTTGAAAAAAGTCTGTTGACGACTATAGCTGTCTGTTGATAACCTTTGCGAACAGTTTGGACCCAGATCTGGATCCAAACCCTTTGACAGTCTGATAATGTTCCTGAAAGAATTTTTTGAAAAAGTCATTTGACAACAATAGAAAAAGTGAGTATAATCAGGACATACCACAATCACAAACTGCAGACCAACCCACGCCACTGTAAGGAAGAGCTGCCAAACATTTTAACAGCTACTGAATCAAAAGCATGAAAAATTACCCAGCATGCTAAGAGTTAGTAGACTACATGTCATAAATAGAGGATCTAACATGAATGCTCATGTGTTATTGAATTTATTAAATGAGTTTGGGAAAAAGAGATAAAATGCTAGGCTTGCAGAGCACTTTATCTCTTTTTCGCAACAAGTTTGATAAATTCAATAATACAAGAGCACGAAATTTAGATTCTATTTATCATATGACAAATACTTTGAAATCTGATTTCTGGCGTAAAAACGTTATAACTTTGTCATTTTGTATGCAACGTTGTTATGAACGTCATAACATTTCCCCTAAATCTATAAAGCACTAGTGGTTAATTGATTTTATTGCATGGCATTATTTCACCCCCAGACGCGACGTCATATAATAGTGTAGAGTATGATTGATGTGGATTTGAAATGAAATGTGATATTATTTTATGCTGTGAATGATTAAATAGTTTAAAGTTTAAAAATGATCATGACAATAAATATAAATCAATGATAAATCTCTCTTCGTTTGTTTATATATTTAGTTGTGTGGCTGTGTTGAGTTGAGTTAACCCATTACTCCATAGCCTAATTGTAGATCATGACCTCGTTTTCTATTTCAGACAACATTGAAAAAAAAAATCAAGAAAAAGTTAAGTTTTGAATACTTTTGAAAATATTATTGAAAATGGAGCATTTGCTCCAAAAGAGCAAATGCTCCATTTTCCATAATATTTTGAAATGCATGATATTTTAAAGGCGTCAAAAGTCCCTATTATGGAGTAAAGTATTTAACATCATTTCAACAATTTTTCGGTCATTTTACCACAATCTGAGCTATTACAATAGATGTATATGGGTGTGATGGCCATCTTGGTCATGTGACCAGGACCGTTTGTATGAACTTTCATTCCCCCATCCTAAGGAGTCTGCGGATGAAAATTGAGTTTAATTGGCTGTGTGGTTTCTAAGAAAAATAGTTTTAATATATTGCTGGCAATCAGATATGAGCTACCTTAGCTGAAAGGTCAAAGGTCAATCTTGTCTGTTGGTACTTATTTATGGTTGTTATCTTGTTGGGTTAAACATATCTAGTAAGTATAATGACGTTGGCTTCATCAGGCCCAGAGGTTAAAAACTGATTTTAAACAGACACCGCATGGGAGCGCAGTGGCTCAGTGGTAGAGTGCTTGACTCAAGACCGAGGGGTCGCGGGTTCGAGCGTCACTACGTTGTGTCCTTGAGCAAGAATATTAATCCTAGCTTAGTACTGGTTCAACCCAGGAAGACCCGTCCATTTATAACTGAAAGATTGTTGATGGGACGTAAAGAATCAAATCAAACAAACAAACTGCACTTTAAGGGTCTCTACTGACAATGAATGACTAAGTTTTATAGGTGAGCTTGCATCCATATTTTTTTATATTGTTGTTTTGTATGCTTTTAACATATTTTCTTACAATGTTGCAGGGGTGTTGGGGCAGTAGCCCCCATTATATATAAATTGCTGGAATTAATTTTAAGCAGAGACCCGTTAAGTGCAGTTGTGCCAACTTTTATTATGCTCAACTGACCACGAAATTTCAACTGCTCATAAAAACTAAAATACCGACAAATAAGGAAGTTTCTTGCTTTAAGTCTTTATAATGCTAATTAATGTTAAAATGCCAACAATTGTTGGCATTTTAACATTTATGAGCAGGATAAATTTCATGCTCAGCTGATTTGAGCATGGAAAAAGTTTTATAACCTCGGGCCTGTTTTCAAAAATTCATTTTTTCAAAAATTTCCCCCTCAAAATATATTTGGAATCAAATTCAACCTGATGTTAAGTAGGTCAAGGTAAACATAGAAATATTTGAACGAACTTGACGGGCCCAACATCCCCATCATCGGCAATGTTACATGCCAAGAACCCAGTCATCTGCCTTCTGGTTCTGGAGAAGATTTTAAAAAGGTTTCTACCATATATGGGCATGGTTTCCCGCTTTGTCATTTGACCAGGACCATATGTATTTCAAGTTCAAAGGTGCAGTGGTTTTAGAAAAGATGTTTGAAAATGTTAATGGTCGCCAGTCACGAGCCTTCAGCACAGGTGAGCCATAAATGAACAAATGACTTTGAGCATTCAACATATTTGTTTTGAATAATGAAAGGCTCAATCTCGTCTGTGCATCAGTTCAGACTGGCTTGAGCCTTCATTGCTCACACCCACAAATGTGGACGTAGATGAAGGCTTTTGTAAAAAAAAATCAAGGCCTCTAGCTCCACTAGGTAGCTGTACATGCATAATTATGGAACAACAACGCATATGCGATATGTAGCCGGATCTCATGTGCTGGCTCAAATATTGTACGTAGGTGTACATCTAATCATTAATTTAACGACAGTGTTGAATCCATGTTGTTTGGATAGTGATTTATTTTCTCACCAATATGAGATCAATAACTAAGGTGTACACATCACTCATTAGGTGAGTGCGCACTTTTTCCAAGTCACTAGATTGCATGCAACATTGGCGTGGCATTATTTCACCGTTGGGCTCAGAATAGACAGTCATTGTGTCTTTTTGTAGCATTAGCATGCATGCAGTCTCGCCAGAGTCTTCACTGCTCTCGCACATGCACAAAATGGGTGTACATATGGCATATTCCATCAGTGAATGCTCAGACGCGCCTGAGTATACATGCAGTCTCGCACATTCTTTCAGCCAATGCGCAGACTAGAAGTAACATGCATGCTGTCTTGTCAGTGCCTTCACTGCTCTCACACATGCACAAAATGGGCGTACATATGGCATATTCCATCAGTGAATGCTCAGACGCGCCTGAGTATACATGCAGTCTCGCCAGAGCCTACACTGCTCTCGAACTTGCACATAAATGGGCGTATATATGACATATTCTTTCAGCCAATGCGCAGACTAGAAGTAACATGCATGCTTTCTTGTCAGTGCCTTCACTGCTCTCACACATGCACAAAATGGGCGTACATATGGCATATTCTATCAGTAGATGCTCAGACGCGCCAGAGACTTCACTGCTCTCGCACATGCACAAAATGGGCGTACATATGGCATATTCTATCGGTAAATGCTCAGACGCGCCTGCTCATGTGTGCAGTCCTACCAGAGCCATCACTGCTCTCGGATATGCACAAAATGGACATACATATGACGTATTCTTTCGGTGAATTCTCAGACGAGCCTTAGCATGCTTGCAGTCTCGCCAGCGCATTCACTGCTCTCAAACATGTGCTTGGACAAGCCTAAGCATGCGTTCAGTCTCGCCAGAGCATTCACTGCCCTCGCACATGCACAAATAAATTAGTGTATATATGCATATTCTATCAGTCATTGCTCAGACAGCCTTAGAATGCGTTCAGTCTCGCCAGAGCATTCACTGCTCTCGCCCTTGCACAAAAGGGGCGTACATACGGCATATTCTTTCAGTGAATTCTCAGACAAGCCTTAGCATGCATGCACTCTTGACAGAGCCTTCACTGCTATCGCACATGCACAAAAACGGGTGTGTATATGCCATATTTTATCAGTCAATGCTCAGACAAGACTTAGTATATGTTCAGTCTCGCCAGAGCAGTCAATGCTCTTCGCCCTTGCACAAAATGGGCGTACATATGGCATATTCTTTCAGTGAATGCTCATATGCGCCTGAGCATGGGCGCAGCCTCATCAGAGCCTTTGCTGCCCGTACATTGACAAAATGTATGTAGACAAATAATCAGGCCAACATTAAAATCTCTAAAGCCACTTGATAGCTGTCTATAATGCATGTTAACAGGTCGAATTTAAACATATGCAATAAGTACCCAAATGGTGTGCGATGGCTCAAAATATAGTACATGTTTAAGGGTATGTTAACGTCCAATCATACGTACAACAACAATGTTGAATACACGTTATTTTAGCGATGATTAACTGGCCTCACGGATATGAGACGAATGCCAAAGATATAACACGTGTTACTTAGTGTGCATTTCGACCATAATTTGGTCGTGAAGCTGCGATATGTGACACCCATAATGTTTTGCTGCACTGATGTCCTTCATCTCATGCAGAGTTATAATTGGCCAAGGAGATCCGAATGTCTTATGAAGTAACCGCTAGTTTCGCATTTAATTTCTTCTTGTAGAAACAGCTGTCACCCTACAAGTCATTTGGTTCAAAATTTGTTCATATGTCAAACTTAAAGGCCAAATATAACATTTTTGACCCATGTACAAGAATAAAATGAATTCGAACCTGTGCGGCCAAATGCATTATTAGTTATGTGTAACATGCTGGGCCAGCACATGAGATTGTGATATTTTTACTGCAGTTTTGAGCAATGGAAGGCTCAATCTCGTCTGTACATCAGTTCAGACTGGCTTGAGCCTTCGTTGCTCACACCCACAAATGTGGACGTAGATGAAGGCTTTTGTAAAAAATCAAGGCCTCTAGCTCCACTAGGTAGCTGTACATGCATAATTATGGAACAACAACGCATATGCGATATGTAGCCAGATCTCATGTGCTGGCTCAAATATTGTACGTAGGTGTACATCTAATCATTAATTTAACGACAGTGTTGAATCCACGATGTTTGGATAGTGATGTATTTTCTCACCAATATGAGATCAATAACTAAGGTGTACACATCACTCATTAGGTGAGTGCGCACTTTTTCCAAGTCACTAGATTGCATGCAACATTGGCGTGGCATTATTTCACCGTTGGGCTCAGAATAGACAGTCATTGTGTCTTTTTGTGCGCTTAACGAACAGTCATACACTCAATAAAAAGTTTAACTGCCATAGCTCGCACCTAATACATAACCGTAGAATCATTTTCTGCATTTGATTAACCTAACATACCATCGCCTCTCCCATTTATTATTAGGTGAACGTCCAGCTGGCGAGGGAGCCTTAAAAATGGACATCCAGCTGGATAGGGACACCTTGAAAAAAAGGACAAAGGGAAATAGTTAAAAAAAACTTTTAAAAAGGGAAATTGAAAAAAAGGGCATCCAGCTGGATAGGGACTCCTTGAAAAAAAGGACAAAGGGAAATAGTTAAAAAAACTTTTAAAAAGGGAAATTAAAAAAAAAAGGCCTTTCCTTACGAATCCTCCACCGGAGAAATTCGTTTGATGACAAGACCTAGCATCAGGTCTCGTCATTAAACCGTCCAAATTAGTTTTGGACAGTCTAGGTAAACACATAAATTTAACAAGCTGTGTTTCACTTGACTTAAATGCAGAGAAATTATTAGTTTATTTTGGTAAAATAATATGCTGTTTTAGATCAATCAGATATCGGCTTAAATTTTATGTATTCTTCAATAGGAAAATAAGACCAAGTGCATGTTTTTAAATCATGTTTCATTAGAAAGATTTGTTTGCGTGTAACTATTTTGAGTTTGGGTTTGAAAATCCCCCATGAGTAATGCCCCTTAACTCTTTAACAATTTGTATTTAGATGTATTGTATACCTATGGTTTAATGAGCCCAGATAGCTGAGGGGTTAAGAGAGCCAGCCTAATGCATATAGAATACAAGAATACCTGAATACTCTGATGGTACAGGTTCGAATCCTGTGAAAAAGAAAAACAAAGAAAATAATATTTTTATAGATTTTTTTTTATTCATTGATTTACTCTCCATTCTTTTGTTGTTGTATCTGAGCTTAATATCACTATCAACAATTTTTTAGTCATATATCTATGGCCAATCATCATATAACAGTATCCTTGGACAGGTTTCTTTGAAATGGTTTTGCAGGCCTTAGTGTATGCGTACTATCACATGCATATTCAATGACACTGATGAGCAAACACAGATGCACAGTCTCACTAAGATCTTCATTGTTTATCTTTGTGATCAATAACAACTTTCCATGAGCTGGTTCATTTGTTTTCTTTTCATATGCACAATATGTCAACTTGCCACGAAGCAGATTCATAATTGAAACAAAAGCCCATGATAAGACAGGTATCCAGATTGACATGTGCTTTAGTTGGCATATTCTATCAGTGAATGCTCAGACGTATCTGAGCATGCACGCAGTCTCGCCAGAGCCTTTGCTATTGGCACGCGCACTAAATGGGTGTAGATAAAACCCCAGGCCAAATTTAAGCCCTCATAAACTACAAGTTAGCTGGTGGCTGCATATGATTGCTAGCAAACACATTAAGTAAAACACCGCGTGCTCTGGCTCAAATAGAATGCAAACAGCAAATGGTATCAGTCAATGCTCAGACGCACCTGAGCATGCGTGCAGTCTCACCAAAACCTTCACTGCTCTCGCACATGCACAGAAATGGGCGTACATATGACATATTCTTTCAGTCAATGCTCAGGCTAGAAGTAGCACACATATAGTCATGTCGTAGCCTTCACTGCTCTCGAACATGCACAAAACGGGTGTTTATATGGCACATTCTACCAGTCAATGCTCTAACTAGCATTAGCATGCATGCAGTCTCGCCAGAGCCTTCACTGCTCTCGCACATGCACAAAATGGGTGTTTATATCTCATATTCTATCAGTCAATGCTCAAACTAGCATTAGCATGCGTGCAGTCTCGCCAGAGCCTTCACTGCTCTCGCGCATGCACAAAATGGGCGTACATATGGCATATTCCATCAGTGAATGCTCATACGCGCCTGAGCATACATGCAGTCTCACCAGATCCTTCACTGCTCTCGAACATGCACATAAATGGGCGTATATGTGACATATTCTTCCAGCCAATGCTCAGACTAGAAGAAGCATGCATGCAGGCTTGTCAGAGCCTTCACTGCTCTCGCACATGCACAAAATGGGCGTATATGGCATATTCCATCAGTGAATGCTCAGACGCGCCAGAGTATAATGCAGTCTCGCCAGAGCCTACACTGCTCTCGGACATGCACATAAATGGGCGTATATATGACATATTCTTTCAGCCAATGCGCAGACTAGAAGTAACATGCATGCTGTCTTGTCAGTGCCTTCACTGCTCTCACACATGCACAAAATGGGCGTACATATGGCATCTTCTATCAGTAGATGCTCAGACGCGCCAGAGACTTCACTGCTCTCGCACATGCACAAAATGGGCGTACATATGGCATATTCTATCAGTAAATGCTCAGACGCGCCTGCTCATGTGTGCAGTCCCACCAGAGCCATCACTGCTCTCGGATATGCACAAAATGGACATACATATGACTTATACTCGGTGAATTCTCAGACGAGCCTTAGCATGCTTGCAGTCTCGCCAGCGCATTCACTGCTCTCAAACATGTACAAAACGGGTGTATATATGGCATATTCTATCAGTCAATGCTTGAACAAGCCTAAGCATGCGTTCAGTCTCGCCAGAGCATTCACTGCTCTCGCCCTAGCACAAAAGGGGCGTACATACGGCATATTCTTTCAGTGAATTCTCAGACAAGCCTTAGCATGCATGCACTCTTGACAGAGCCTTCACTGCTCTCGCACATGCACAAAAACGGGTGTGTATATGCCATATTTTATCAGTCAATGCTCAGACAAGACTTAGTATATGTTCAGTCTCGCCAGAGCAGTCACTGCTCTTCGCCCTTGCACAAAATGGGCGTACATATGGCATATTATTTCAGTGAATGCTCATATGCGCCTGAGCATGGGCGCAGCCTCATCAGAGCCTTTGCTGCCCGTACATTGACAAAATGTATGTAGACAAATAATCAGGCCAATATTAAAATCTCTAAAGCCACTTGATAGCTGTCTATAATGCATGTTAACAGGTCGAATTTAAACATATGCAATAAGTACCCAAATGGTGTGCGATGGCTCAAAATATAGTACATGTTTAAGGGTATGTTAACGTCCAATCATACGTACAACAACAACGTTGAATACACATTATTTTAGCGATAATTAACTGGCCTCACGGATATGAGACGAATGCCAAAGATATAACACGTGTTACTTAGTGTGCATTTCGACCATAATTTGGTCGTGAAGCTGCGATAAGTGACACCCATAATGTTTTGCTGCACTGATGTCCTTCACCTCATGCAGAGTTATAATTGGCCAAGGAGATCCGAATGTCTTATGAAGTAACCGCTAGTTTCGCATTTAATTTCTTCTTGCAGAAACAGCTGTCACCCTACAAGTCATTTGGTTCAAAATTTGTTCATATGTTAAACTTAAAGGCCAAATATAACATTTTTGACCCATGTACAAGAATAAAATGAATTCGAACCTGTGCGGCCAAATGCATTATTAGTTATGTGTAACATGCTGGGCCAGCACATGAGATTGTGATATTTTTACTGCAGTTTTGAGCAATGGAAGGCTCAATCTCGTCTGTACATCAGTTCAGACTGGCTTGAGCCTTCATTGCTCACACCCACAAATGTGGACGTAGATGAAGGCTTTTGTAAAAAATCAAGGCCTCTAGCTCCACTAGGTAGCTGTACATGCATAATTATGGAACAACAACGCATATGCGATATGTAGCCAGATCTCATGTGCTGGCTCAAATATTGTACGTAGGTGTACATCTAATCATTAATTTAACGACAGTGTTGAATCCACGTTGTTTGGATAGTGATTTATTTTCTCACCAATATGAGATCAATAACTAAGGTGTACACATCACTCATTAGGTGAGTGCGCACTTTTTCCAAGTCACTAGATTGCATGCAACATTGACGTGGCATTATTCCACCGTTGGGCTCAGAATAGACAGTCATTGTGTCTTTTTGTGCGCATAACGAACAGTAATACACTCAATAAAAAGTTTAACTGCCATAGCTCGCACCTAATACATAACCGTAGAATCATTTTCTGCATTTGATTAACCTAACATACCATCGCCTCTCCCATTTATTATTAGGTGAACGTCCAGCTGGCGAGGGAGCCTTAAAAATGGACATCCAGCTGGATAGGGACACCTTGAAAAAAAAGGACAAAGGGAAATAGTAAAAAAAAAAACTTTTAAAAAGGGAAATTAAAAAAGGGCCTTTCCTTACGAATCCTCCACCGGAGAAATTCGTTTGATGACAAGACCTAGCATCAGGTCTCGTCATTAAACCGTCCAAATGAGTTTTGGACAGTTTAGGTAAATACATTAATTTAACAAGCTGTCTTTCACTTGACTTAAATGCAGAGAAATTATTAGTTTATTTTGGTAAAATAATATGCTGTTTTAGATCAATCAGATATCGGCTTAAATTTTATGTATTCTTCAATAGGCAAATAAGACCAAGTGCATGTTTTTAAATCATGTTTCATTAGAAAGATTTGTTTGCGTGTAACTATTTTGAGTTTGAGTTTGAAAATCACCCATGAGTAATGCCCCTTAACACTTTAACAATTTGTATTTAGATGTATTGTATACCTATGGTTTAATGAGCCCAGATAGCTGAGGGGTTAAGAGAGCCAGCCTAATGCATATAGAATACTAGAATACCTAAATACACTGATGGTACAGGTTCGAATCCTGTGAAAAAGAAAAACAAAGAAAATAATATTTTTATAGATTTTTTTTTATTCATTGATTTACTTTCCATTTCTTTTGTTGTTGTATCTGAGCTTAATATCACTATCAACCATTTTTAGTCATATATCTATGGCCAATCATCACATAACAGTATCCTTTGACAGGTTTCTTTGAAATGGTTTTGCAGGCCTTAGTGTATGCGTACTATCACATGCATATTCAATGACACTGATGAGCAAACACAGATGCACAGTCTCACTAAAATCTTCATTGTTTATCTTTGTGATCAATAACAACTTTCCATGAGCTGGTTCATTTGTTTTCTTTTCATATGCACAATATGTCAACTTGCCACGAAGCAGATTCATAATTGAAACAAAAGCCCATGATAAGACAGGTATCCAGATTGACATGTGCTTTAGTTGGCATATTCTATCAGTGAATGCTCAGACGTATCTGAGCATGCACGCAGTCTCGCCAGAGCCTTTGCTATTGACACGCGCACTAAATGGGTGTAGATAAAACCTCAGGCCAAATTTAAGCCCTCATAAACTACAAGTTAGCTGGTGGCTGCATATGATTGCTAGCAAACACATTAAGTAAAACACCGCGTGCTCTGGCTCAAATAGAATGCAAATAGCAAATGGTATCAGTCAATGCTCAGACGCACCTGAGCATGCGTGCAGTCTCACCAAAGCCTTCACTGCTCTCGCACATGCACAGAAATGGGCGTACATATGACATATTCTTTCAGTCAATGCTCAGACTAGAAGTTGTACACATATAGTCATGTCGTAGCCTTCACTGCTCTCGCACATGCACAAAATGGGTGTTTATATGGCACATTCTATCAGTCAATGCTCTAACTAGCATTAGCATGCGTGCAGTCTCGCCAGAGCCTTCACTGCTCTCGCACATGCACAAAATGGGTGTTTATATGGCATATTCTATCAGTCAATGCTCAAATTAGCATTAGCATGCGTGCAGTCTCGCCAGAGCCTTCACTGCTCTCGCGCATGCACAAAATGGGCGTACATATGGCATATTCCATCAGTCAATGCTCATACGCGCCTGAGCATACATGCAGTCTCACCAGATCCTTCACTGCTCTCGAACATGCACATAAATGGACGTATATGTGACATATTCTTTCAGCCAATGTTCAGACTAGAAGAAGCATGCATGCAGGCTTGTCAGAGCCTTCACTGGTCTCGCACATGCACAAAATGGGCGTACATATGGCATATTCCATCAGTGAATTCTCAGACGCGCCTGAGCATACATGCAGTCTCGCCAGAGCCTTCACTGCTCTCGAACATGCACATAAATGGGCGTATATATGACATATTCTTTCAGCCAATGCGCAGACTAGAAGTAACATGCATGCTGTCTTGTCAGTGCCTTCACTGCTCTCACACATGCACAAAATGGGCGTACATATGGCATATTCTATCAGTAAATGCTCAGACGCGCCTGAGCCTTCACTGCTCTCGCACATGCACAAAATGGGCGTACATATGGCATCTTCTATCAGTAAATGCTCAGACGCGCCTGCTCATGTGTGCAGTCCCACCAGAGCCTTCACTGCTCTCGGATATGCACAAAATGGGCATACATATGACGTATTCTTTCGGTGAATTCTCAGACGAGCCTTAGCATACTTGCAGTCTCGCCAGCACATTCACTGCTCTCAAACATGTACAAAACGGGTGTATATATGGCATATTCTATCAGTCAATGCTTGGACAAGCCTAAGCATGCGTTCAGTCTCGCCAGAGCATTCACTGCCCTCGCACATGCACAAATTAATTAGTGTATATATGCATATTCTATCAGTCATTGCTCAGACAGCCTTAGAATGCGTTCAGTCTCGCCAGAGCATTCACTGCTCTCGCCCTTGCACAAAAGGGGCGTACATACGGCATATTCTTTCAGTGAATTCTCAGACAAGACTTAGCATGCATGCACTCTTGTCAGAGCCTTCACTGCTCTCGCACATGCACAAAAACGGGTGTGTATATGCCATATTTTATCAGTCAATGCTCAGACAAGACTTAGTATATGTTCAGTCTCGCCAGAGCAGTCACTGCTCTTCGCCCTTGCACAAAATGGGCGTACATATGGCATATTCTTTTAGTGAATGCTCATATGCGCCTGAGCATGGGTGCAGCCTCATCAGAGCCTTTGCTGCCCGTACATCGACAAAATGTATGTAGACAAATAATCAGGCCAAGATTAAAATCTCTAAAGCAACTTAATAGCTGTCTATTATGCATGTTAACAGGTCGAATTTAAACATATGCAATAAGTACCCAAATGGTGTGCGATGGCTCAAAATAGAGTACATGTTTAAGGGTATGTTAACGCCCAATCATACGTACAACAGCAACGTTGAATACACGTTATTTTAGCGATGATTAACTGGCCTCACGGATATGAGACGAATGCCAAAGATGTGACACCCATAATGTTCTGCTGCACTGATGTCCTTCACCTCATGCAGAGTTATAATTGGCCAAGGAGATCCGAAATGTCTTATGAAGTAACCGCTAGTTTCGCATTTAATTTCTTCTTGCAGAAACAGCTGTCACCCTACAAGTCATTTGGTTCAAAATTTGATCATATGTCAAACTTTTAAAGGCTAAATATAAAATTTTTGACCCATGTACAAGAACAAAATAAATTCGAACCTGTGCGGCCAAATGCATTATTAGTTATGTGTAACATGCTGGGCCAGCACATGAGATTGTGATATTTTTACTGCAGTTTTGAGCAATGGAAGGCTCAATCTCGTCTGTACATCAGTTCAGACTGGCTTGAGCCTTCATTGCTCACACCCACAAATGTGGACGTAGATGAAGGCTTTTGTAAAAAATCAAGGCCTCTAGCTCCACTAGGTAGCTGTACATGCATAATTATGGAACAACAACGCATATGCGATATGTAGCCAGATCTCATGTGCTGGCTCAAATATTGTACGTAGGTGTACATCTAATCATTAATTTAACGACAGTGTTGAATCCACGTTGTTTGGATAGTGATTTATTTTCTCACCAATATGAGATCAATAACTAAGGTGTACACATCACTCATTAGGTGAGTGCGCACTTTTTCCGAGTCACTAGATTGCATGCAACATTGACGTGGCATTATTCCACCGTTGGGCTCAGAATAGACAGTCATTGTGCCTTTTTGTGCGCATAACGAACAGTAATACACTCAATAAAAAGTTTAACTGCCATAGCTCGCACCTAATACATAACCGTAGAATCATTTTCTGCATTTGATTAACCTAACATACCATCGCCTCTCCCATTTATTATTAGGTGAACGTCCAGCTGGCGAGGGAGCCTTAAAAATGGACATCCAGCTGGATAGGGACACCTTGAAAAAAAGGACAAAGGGAAATAGTAAAAAAAAACTTTTAAAAAGGGAAATTAAAAAAGGGCCTTTCCTTACGAATCCTTCACCGGAGAAATTCGTTTGATGACAAGACCTAGCATCAGGTCTCGTCATTAAACCGTCCAAATGAGTTTTGGACAGTCTAGGTATACACATTAATTTAACAAGCTGTCTTTCACTTGACTTAAATGCAGAGAAATTATTAGTTTATTTTGGTAAAATAATATGCTGTTTTAGATCAATCAGATATCGGCTTAAATTTTATGTATTCTTCAATAGGAAAATAAGACCAAGTGCATGTTTTTAAATCATGTTTCATTAGAAAGATTTGTTTGCGTGTAACTATTTTGAGTTTGGGTTTGAAAATCACCCATGAGTAATGCCCCTTAACACTTAAACAATTTGTATTTAGATGTATTGTATACCTATGGTTTAATGAGCCCAGATAGCTGAGGGGTTAAGAGAGCCAGCCTAATGCATATAGAATACTAGAATACCTGAATACCCTGATGGTACAGGTTCGAATCCTGTGAAAAAGAAAAACAAAGAAAATAATATTTTTATAGATTTTTTTATTCATTGATTTACTTTCCATTTCTTTTGTTGTTGTATCTGAGCTTAATATCACTATCAACAATTTTTTAGTCATATATCTATGGCCAATCATCATATAACAGTATCCTTTGACAGGTTTCTTTGAAATGGTTTTGCAGGCCTTAGTGTATGCGTACTATCACATGCATATTCAGTGACACTGATGAGCAAACAAAGATGCACAGTCTCACTAAGATCTTCATTGTTTATCTTTGTGATCAATAACAACTTTCCATGAGCTGGTTCATTTGTTTTCTTTTCATATGCAAAATATGTCAACTTGCCACGAAGCAGATTCATAATTGAAACAAAAGCCCATGATAAGACAGGTATCCAGATTGACACGTGCTTAAGTTGGCATATTCTATCAGTGAATGCTCAGACGTATCTGAGCATGCACGCAGTCTCGCCAGAGCCTTTGCTATTGACACGCGCACTAAATGGGTTTAGATAAAACCTCAGGCCAAATTTAAGCCATCATAAACTACAAGTTAGCTGGTGGCTGCATACGATTGCTAGCAAACACATTAAGTAAAACACCGCGTGCTCTGGCTCAAATAGAATGCAAATAGCAAATGGTATCAGTCAATGCTCAGACGCACCTGAGCATGCGTGCAGTCTCACCAAAGCCTTCACTGCTCTCGCACATGCACAGAAATGGGCGTACATATGACATATTCTTTCAGTCAATGCTCAGACTAGAAGTTGTACACATACAGTCATGTCGTAGCCTTCACTGCTCTCGCACATGCACAAAATGGGTGTTTATATGGCACATTCTATCTGTCAATGCTCTAACTAGCATTAGCATGCGTGCAGCCTCGCCAGAGCCTTCACTGCTCTCGCACATGCACAAAATGGGTGTTTATATGGCATATTCTATCAGTCAATGCTCAAACTAGCATTAGCATGCGTGCAGTCTCGCCAGAGCCTTCACTGCTCTCGCGCATGCACAAAATGGGCGAACATATGGCATATTCCATCAGTGAATGCTCATACGCGCCTGAGCATACATGCAGTCTCACCAGATCCTTCACTGCTCTCGCACATGCACATAAATGGGCGTATATGTGACATATTCTTTCAGCCAATGTTCAGACTAGAAGAAGCATGCATGCAGGCTTGTCAGAGCCTTCACTGGTCTCGCACATGCACAAAATGGGCGTACATATGGCATATTCCATCAGTGAATTCTCAGACGCGCCTGAGCATACATGCAGTCTCGCCAGAGCCTTCACTGCTCTCGAACATGCACATAAATGGGCGTATATATGACATATTCTTTCAGCCAATGCGCAGACTAGAAGTAACGTGCATGCTGTCTTGTCAGTGCCTTAACTGCTCTCACACATGCACAAAATGGGCGTACATATGGCATATTCTACCAGTAAATGCTCAGACGCGCCTGCTCATGTGTGCAGTCCCACCAGAGCGTTCACTGCTCTCGGATATGCACAAAATGGGCATACATATGACGTATTCTTTCGGTGAATTCTCAGACGAGCCCTAGCATACTTGCAGTCTCGCCAGCACATTCACTGCTCTCAAACATGTACAAAACGGGTGTATATATGGCATATTCTATCAGTCAATGCTTGGACAAGCCTAAGCATGCGTTCAGTCTCGCCAGAGCATTCACTGCCCTCGCACATGCACAAATTAATTAGTGTATATATGCATATTCTATCAGTCATTGCTCAGACAGCCTTAGAATGCGTTCAGTCTCGCCAGAGCATTCACTGCTCTCGCCCTTGCACAAAAGGGGCGTACATACGGCATATTCTTTCAGTGAATTCTCAGACAAGCCGTAGCATGCATGCACTCTTGTCAGAGCCTTCACTGCTCTCGCACATGCACAAAAACGGGTGTGTATATGCCATATTTTATCAGTCTATGCTCAGACAAGACTTTGTATATGTTCAGTCTCGCCAGAGCAGTCACTGCTCTCGCCCTTGCACAAAAGGGGCGTACATACGGCATATTCTTTCAGTGAATTCTCAGACAAGCCTTAGCATGCATGCACTCTTGTCAGAGCCTTCACTGCTCTCGCACATGCACAAAAACGGGTGTGTATATGCCATATTTTATCAGTCAATGCTCAGACAAGACTTAGTATATGTTCAGTCTCGCCAGAGCAGTCTCTGCTCTTCGCCCTTGCACAAAAGGGGCGTACATATGGCATATTCTTTCAGTGAATGCTCATATGCGCCTGAGCATGGGCGCAGCCTCATCAGAGCCTTTGCTGCCCGTACATTGACAAAATGTATGTAGACAAATAATCAGGGCAACATTAAAATCTCTAAAGCCACTTGATAGCTGTCTATAATGCATGTTAACAGGTCGAATTTAAACATATGCAATAAGTACCCAAATGGTGTGCGATGGCTCAAAATATAGTACATGTTTAAGGGTATGTTAACGTCTAATCATACGTACAACAGCAACGTTGAATACACGTTATTTTAGCGATGATTAACTGGCCACACGGATATGAGACGAATGCCAAAGATATAACACGTGTTACTTAGTGTGCATTTCGACCATAATTTGGTCGTGAAGCTGCGATATGTGACACCCATAATGTTCTGCTGCACTGATGTCCTTCACCTCATGCAGAGTTATAATTGGCCAAGGAGATCCGAAATGTCTTATGAAGTAACCGCTAGTTTCGCAATTAATTTCTTCTTGCAGAAACAGCTGTCACCCTACAAGTCATTTGGTTCAAAATTTGATCATATGTCAAACTTTTAAAGGCTAAATATAAAATTTTTGACCCATGTACAAGAACAAAATAAATTCGAACCTGTGCGGCCAAATGCATTATTAGTTATGTGTAACATGCTGGGCCAGCACATGAGATTGTGATATTTTTACTGCAGTTTTGAGCAATGGAAGGCTCAATCTCGTCTGTACATCAGTTCAGACTGGCTTGAGCCTTCATTGCTCACACCCACAAATGTGGACGTAGATGAAGGCTTTTGTAAAAAATCAAGGCCTCTAGCTCCACTAGGTAGCTGTACATGCATAATTATGGAACAACAACGCATATGCGATATGTAGCCAGATCTCATGTGCTGGCTCAAATATTGTACGTAGGTGTACATCTAATCATTAATTTAACGACAGTGTTGAATCCACGTTGTTTGGATAGTGATTTATTTTCTCACCAATATGAGATCAATAACAAAGGTGTACACATCACTCATTAGGTGAGTGCGCACTTTTTCCAAGTCACTAGATTGCATGCAACATTGACGTGGCATAATTCCACCGTGGGCTCAGAATAGACAGTCATTGTGTCTTTTTGTGCGCATAACGAACAGTAATACACTCAATAAAAAGTTTAATTGCCATAGCTCGCACCTAATACATAACCGTAGAATCATTTTCTACATTTGATTAACCTAACATACCATCGCCTCTCCCATTTATTATTAGGTGAACGTCCAGCTGGCGAGGGAGCCTTAAAAATGGACATCCAGCTGGATAGGGACACCTTGAAAAAAAGGACAAAGGGAAATAGTAAAAAAAAACTTTTAAAAAGGGAAATTAAAAAAAGGGCCTTTCCTTACGAATCCTCCACCGGAGAAATTCGTTTGATGACAAGACCTAGCATCAGGTCTCGTCATTAAACCGTCCAAATGAGTTTTGGACAGAGAAGGTAAATACATTAATTTAACAAGCTGTCTTTCACTTGACATAAATGCAGAGAAATTATTAGTTTATTTTGGTAAAATAATATGCTGTTTTAGATCAATCAGATATCGGCTTAAATTTTATGTATTCTTCAATAGGAAAATAAGACCAAGTGCATGTTTTTAAATCATGTTTCATTAGAAAGATTTGTTTGCGTGTAACTATTTTGAGTTTGGGTTTGAAAATCACCCATGAGTAATGCCCCTTAACACTTAAACAATTTGTATTTAGATGTATTGTATACCTATGGTTTAATGAGCCCAGATAGCTGAGGGGTTAAGAGAGCCAGACTAATGCATATAGAATACTAGAATACCTGAATACCCTGATTGTACAGGTTCGAATCCTGTGAAAAAGAAAACCAAAGAAAATAATATTTTTATAGATTTTTTTTATTCATTGATTTACTTTCCATTTCTTTTGTTGTTGTATCTGAGCTTAATATCACTATCAACAATTTTTTAGTCGTATATCTATGGCCAATCATCATATAACAGTATCCTTTGACAGGTTTCTTTGAAATGGTTTTGCAGGCCTTAGTGTATGCGTACTATCACATGCATATTCAATGACACTGATGAGCAAACACAGATGCACAGTCTCACTAAGATCTTCATTGTTTATCTTTGTGATCAATAACAACTTTCCATGAGCTGGTTCATTTGTTTTCTTTTCATATGCACAATATGTCAACTTGCCACGAAGCAGATTCATAATTGAAACAAAAGCCCATGATAAGACAGGTATCCAGATTGACATGTGCTTTAGTTGGCATATTCTATCAGTGAATGCTCAGACGTATCTGAGCATGCACGCAGTCTCGCCAGAGCCTTTGCTATTGACACGCGCACTAAATGGGTGTAGATAAAACCTCAGGCCAAATTTAAGCCCTCATAAACTACAAGTTAGCTGGTGGCTGCATATGATTGCTAGCAAACACATTAAGTAAAACACCGCGTGCTCTGGCTCAAATAGAAGGCAAACAGCAAATGGTATCAGTCAATGTTCAGACGCACCTGAGCATGCGTGCAGTCTCACCAAAGCCTTCACTGCTCTCGCACATGCACAGAAATGGGCGTACATATGACATATTCTTTCAGTCAATGCTCAGACTAGAAGTAGCACACATATAGTCATGTCGTAGCCTTCACTGCTCTCGCACATGCACAAAATGGGTGTTTTTATGGCACATTCTATCAGTCAATGCTCTAACTAGCATTAGCATGCGTGCAGTCTCGCCAGAGCCTTCACTGCTCTCGCACATGCACAAAATGGGTGTTTATATGGCATATTCTATCAGTCATTGCTCAAACTAGCATTAGCATGCGTGCAGTCTCGCCAGAGCCTTCACTGCTCTCGCGCATGCACAAAATGGGCGTACATATGGCATATTCCATCAGTGAATGCTCATACACGCCTGAGCGTACATGCAGTCTCACCAGATCCTTCACTGCTCTCGCACATGCACATAAATGGGCGTATATGTGACACATTCTTTCAGCCAATGCTCAGACTAGAAGAAGCATGCATGCAGGCTTGTCAGAGCCTTCACTGCTCTCGCACATGCACAAAATGGGCATTCCATCAGTGAATGCTCAGACGCGCCTGAGTATACATGCAGTCTCGCCAGAGCCTTCACTGCTCTCGAACATGCACATAAATGGGCGTATATATGACATATTCTTTCAGCCAATGCGCAGACTAGAAGTAACATGCATGCTGTCTTGTCAGTGCCTTCACTACTCACACACATGCACAAAATGGGCGTACATATGGCATATTCTATCAGTAAATGCTCAGACGCGCCTGAGCCTTCACTGTTCTCGCACATGCACAAAATGGGCGTACATATGGCGTATTCTTTCAGTGAATGCTCATATGCGCCTGAGCATGGGCGCAGCCTCATCAGAGCCTTTGCTGCCCGTACATCGACAAAATGTATGTAGACAAATAATCAGGCCAACATTAAAATCTCTAAAGCCACTTAATAGCTGTCTATTATGCATGTTAACAGGTCGAATTTAAACATATGCAATAAGTACCCAAATGGTGTGCGATGGCTCAAAATATAGTACATGTTTAAGGGTATGTTAACGTCCAATCATACGTACAACAACAACGTTGAATACACGTTATTTTAGCGATGATTAACTGGCCTCACGGATATGAGACGAATGCCAAAGATATAACACGTGTTACTTAGTGTGCATTTCGACCATAATTTGGTCGTGAAGCTGCGATATGTGACACCCATAATGTTTTGCTGCACTGATGTCCTTCACCTCATGCAGAGTTATAATTGGCCAAGGAGATCCGAATGTCTTATGAAGTAACCGCTAGTTTCGCATTTAATTTCTTCTTGCAGAAACAGCTGTCACCCTACAAGTCATTTGGTTCAAAATTTGTTCATATGTCAAACTTTTAAAGGCCAAATATAACATTTTTGACCCATGTACAAGAATAAAATAAATTCGAACCTGTGCGGCCAAATGCATTATTAGTTATGTGTAACATGCTGGGCCAGCACATGAGATTGTGATATTTTTACTGCAGTTTTGAGCAATGGAAGGCTCAATCTCGTCTGTACATCAGTTCAGACTGGCTTGAGCCTTCATTGCTCACACCTTCAAATGTGGACGTAGATGAAGGCTTTTGTAAAAAATCAAGGCCTCTAGCTCCACTAGGTAGCTGTACATGCATAATTATGGAACAACAACGCATATGCGATATGTAGCCAGATCTCATGTGCTGGCTCAAATATTGTACGTAGGTGTACGTCTCATCATTAATTTAACGACAGTGTTGAATCCACGATGTTTGGATAGTGATTTATTTTCTCACCAATATGAGATCAATAACAAAGGTGTACACATCACTCATTAGGTGAGTGCGCACTTTTTCCAAGTCACTAGATTGCATGCAACATTGACGTGGCATTATTTCACCATTGGGCTAAGAATAGACAGTCATTGTGTCTTTTTGTGCGCATAACGAACAGTAATACACTCAATAAAAAGTTTGACTGCCATAGCTGGCACCTAATACATAACCGTAGAATCATTTTCTGCATTTGATTAACCTAACATACCATCGCCTCTCCCATTTATTATTAGGTGAACGTCCAGCTGGCGAGAGAGCCTTAAAATAGACATCCAGCTGGATAGGGACACCTTGAAAAAAAGGACAAAGGGAAATAGTAAAAAAAAATTAAAAAGGGAAATTAAAAAAAGGGCCTTTCCTTACGAATCCTCCACCGGAGGAATTCGTTTGATGACAAGACCTAGCATCAGGTCTCGTCATTAAACCGTCCAAATGAGTTTTGGACAGTCTAGGTAAACACATAAATTTAACAAGCTGTGTTTCACTTGACTTAAATGCAGAGAAATTATTAGTTTATTTTGGTAAAATAATATGCTGTTTTAGATCAATCAGATATCGGCTTAAATTTTATGTATTCTTCAATAGGAAAATAAGACCAAGTGCATGTTTTTAAATCATGTTTCATTAGAAAGATTTGTTTGCGTGTAACTATTTTGAGTTTGGGTTTGAAAATCACACATGAGTAATGCCCCTTAACACTTTAACAATTTGTATTTAGATGTATTGTATACCTATGGTTTAATGAGCCCAGATAGCTGAGGGGTTAAGAGAGCCAGCCTAATGCATATAGAATACTAAAATACCTGAATACCCTAATGGTACAGGTTCGAATCCTGTGAAAAGAAAAAAACAAAGAAAATAATATTTTTTATAGATTTTTTTTATTCATTGATTTACTTTCCATTTCTTTTGTTGTTGTATCTGAGCTTAATATCACTATCAACAATTTTTTAGTCATATATCTATGGCCAATCATCATATAACAGTATCCTTGGACAGGTTTCTTTGAAATGGTTTTGCAGGCCTTAGTGTATGCGTACTATCACATGCATATTCAATGACACTGATGAGCAAACACAGATGCACAGTCTCGCTAAGATCTTCTTGTTTATCTTTGTGATCAATAACAACTTTCCATGAGCTGGTTCATTTGTTTTCTTTTCAAATGCACAATTTGTCAACTTGCCACGAAGCAGATTCATTATTGAAACAAAAGCCCATGATAAGACAGGTATCCAGATTGACATGTGCTTTAGTTGGCATATTCTATCAGTGAATGCTCAGACGTATCTGAGCATGCACGCAGTCTCGCCAGAGCCTTTGCTATTGGCACGCGCACTAAATGGGTGTAGATAAAACCTCAGGCCAAATTTAAGCCCTCATAAACTACAAGTTAGCTGGTGGCTGCATATGATTGCTAGCAAACACATTAAGTAAAACACCGCGTGCTCTGGCTCAAATAGAATGCAAACAGCAAATGGTATCAGTCAATGCTCAGACGCACCTGAGCATGCGTGCAGTCTCACCAAAGCCTTCACTGCTCTCGCACATGCACAGAAATGGGCGTACATATGACATATTCTTTCAGTCAATGCTCAGACTAGAAGTAGCGCACATATAGTCATGTCGTAGCCTTCACTGCTCTCGCACATGCACAAAATGGGTGTTTATATGGCACATTCTATCAGTCAATGCTCTAACTAGCATTAGCATGCGTGCAGTCTCGCCAGAGCCTTCACTGCTCTCGCACATGCACAAAATGGGTGTTTATATGGCATATTCTATCAGTCATTGCTCAAACTAGCATTAGCATGCGTGCAGTCTCGCCAGAGCCTTCACTGCTCTCGCGCATGCACAAAATGGGCGTACATATGGCATATTCCATCAGTGAATGCTCATACACGCCTGAGCGTACATGCAGTCTCAACGTATCCTTCACTGCTCTCGCACATGCACATAAATGGGCGTATATAAGACATATTCTTTCAGCCAATGCTCAGACTAGAAGAAGCATGCATGCAGGCTTGTCAGAGCCTTCACTGGTCTCGCACATGCAAAAAATGGGCGTACATATGGCATATTCCATCAGTGAATGCTCAGACGCGCCTGAGTATACATGCAGTCTCGCCAGAGCCTTCACTGCTCTCAAACATGCACATAAATGGGCGTATATATGACATATTCTTTCAGCCAATGCGCAGACTAGAAGTAACATGCATGCTGTCTTGTCAGTGCCTTCACTGCTCTCACACATGCACAAAATGGGCGTACATATGGCATATTCTATCAGTAAATGCTCAGACGCGCCTGAGCCTTCACTGCTCTCGCATATGCACAAAATGGGCGTACATATGGCATATTCTTTCAGTGAATGCTCATATGCGCCTGAGCATGGGCGCAGCCTCATCAGAGCCTTTGCTGCCCGTACATCGACAAAATGTATGTAGACAAATAATCAGGCCAACATTAAAATCTCTAAAGCAACTTAATAGCTGTCTATTATGCATGTTAACAGGTCGAATTTAAATATATGCAATAAGTACCCAAATGGTGTGCGATGGCTCAAAATATAGTACATGTTTAAGGGTATGTTAACGTCCAATCATACGTACAACAACAACGTTGAATACACGTTATTTTAGCGATGATTAACTGGCCTCACGGATATGAGACGAATGCCAAAGATATAACACGTGTTACTTAGTGTGCATTTCGACCATAATTTGGTCGTGAAGCTGCGATATGTGACACCCATAATGTTTTGCTGCACTGATGTCCTTCACCTCATGCAGAGTTATAATTGGCCAAGGAGATCCGAAATGTCTTATGAAGTAACCGCTAGTTTCGCATTTAATTTCTTCTTGCAGAAACAGCTGTCACCCTACAAGTCATTTGGTTCAAAATTTGATCATATGTCAAACTTTTAAAGGCTAAATATAAAATTTTTGACCCATGTACAAGAATAAAATAAATTCGAACCTGTGCGGCCAAATGCATTATTAGTTATGTGTAACATGCTGGGCCAGCACATGAGATTGTGATATTTTTACTGCAGTTTTGAGCAATGGAAGGCTCAATCTCGTCTGTACATCAGTTCAGACTGGCTTGAGCCTTCATTGCTCACACCCACAAATGTGGACGTAGATGAAGGCTTTTGTAAAAAATCAAGGCCTCTAGCTCCACTAGGTAGCTGTGCATGCATGATTATGGAACAACAACGCATATGCGATATGTAGCCAGATCTCATGTGCTGGCTCAAATATTGTACGTAGGTGTACGTCTCATCATTAATTTAACGACAGTGTTGAATCCACGATGTTTGGATAGTGATTTATTTTCTCACCAATATGAGATCAATAACAAAGGTGTACACACCACTCATTAGGTGAGTGCGCACTTTTTCCAAGTCACTAGATTGCATGCAACATTGACGTGGCATTATTTCACCATTGGGTTAAGAATAGACAGTCATTGTGTCTTTTTGTGCGCATAACGAACAGTAATACACTCAATAAAAAGTTTAACTGCCATAGCTCGCACCTAATACATAACCGTAGAATCATTTTCTGCATTTGATTAACCTAACATACCATCGCCTCTCCCATTTATTATTAGGTGAACGTCCAGCTGGCGAGAGAGCCTTAAAATAGACATCCAGCTGGATAGGGACACCTTGAAAAAAAGGACAAAGGGAAATAGTAAAAAAAAAATTAAAAAGGGAAATTAAAAAAAGGGCCTTTCCTTACGAATCCTCCACCGGAGGAATTCGTTTGATGACAAGACCTAGCATCAGGTCTCGTCATTAAACCGTCCAAATGAGTTTTGGACAGTCTAGGTAAACACATAAATTTAACAAGCTGTGTTTCACTTGACTTAAATGCAGAGAAATTATTAGTTTATTTTGGTAAAATAATATGCTGTTTTAGATCAATCAGATATCGGCTTAAATTTTATGTATTCTTCAATAGGAAAATAAGACCAAGTGCATGTTTTTAAATCATGTTTCATTAGAAAGATTTGTTTGCGTGTAACTATTTTGAGTTTGGGTTTGAAAATCACACATGAGTAATGCCCCTTAACACTTTAACAATTTGTATTTAGATGTATTGTATACCTATGGTTTAATGAGCCCAGATAGCTGAGGGGTTAAGAGAGCCAGCCTAATGCATATAGAATACTAAAATACCTGAATACCCTAATGGTACAGGTTCGAATCCTGTGAAAAGAAAAAAACAAAGAAAATAATATTTTTTATAGATTTTTTTTATTCATTGATTTACTTTCCATTTCTTTTGTTGTTGTATCTGAGCTTAATATCACTATCAACAATTTTTTAGTCATATATCTATGGCCAATCATCATATAACAGTATCCTTGGACAGGTTTCTTTGAAATGATTTTGCAGGCCTTAGTGTATGCGTACTATCACATGCATATTCAATGACACTGATGAGCAAACACAGATGCACAGTCTCGCTAAGATCTTCATTGTTTATCTTTGTGATCAATAACAACTTTCCATGAGCTGGTTCATTTGTTTTCTTTTCAAATGCACAATATGTCAACTTGCCAGGAAGCAGATTCATAATTGAAACAAAAGCCCATGATAAGACAGGTATCCAGATTGACATGTGCTTTAGTTGGCATATTCTATCAGTGAATGCTCAGACGTATCTGAGCATGCACGCAGTCTCGCCAGAGCCTTTGCTATTGGCACGCGCACTAAATGGGTGTAGATAAAACCTCAGGCCAAATTTAAGCCCTCATAAACTACAAGTTAGCTGGTGGCTGCATATGATTGCTAGCAAACACATTAAGTAAAACACCGCGTGCTCTGGCTCAAATAGAATGCAAATAGCAAATGGTATAAGTCAATGCTCAGACGCACCTGAGCATGCGTGCAGTCTCACCAAAGCCTTCACTGCTCTCGCACATGCACAGAAATGGGCGTACATATGACATATTCTTTCAGTCAATGCTCAGACTAGAAGTAGCACACATATAGTCATGTCGAAGCCTTCACTGCTCTCGCACATGCACAAAATGGGTGTTTATATGGCACATTCTATCAGTCAATGCTCTAACTAGCATTAGCATGCGTGCAGTCTCGCCAGAGCCTTCACTGCTCTCGCACATGCACAAAATGGGTGTTTATATGGCATATTCTATCAGTCAATGCTCAAACTAGCATAAGCATGCGTGCAGTCTCGCCAGAGCCTTCACTGCTCTCGCGCATGCACAAAATGGGCGTACATATGGCATATTCCATCAGTGAATGCTCATACACGCCTGAGCGTACATGCAGTCTCACCAGATCCTTCACTGCTCTCGCACATGCACATAAATGGGCGTATATGTGACATATTCTTTCAGCCAATGCTCAGACTAGAAGAAGCATGCATGCAGGCTTGTCAGAGCCTTCACTGCTCTCGCACATGCACAAAATGGGCGTACATATGGCATATTCCATCAGTGAATGCTCAGACGCGCCTGAGTATACATGCAGTCTCGCCAGAGCCTTCACTGCTCTCGAACATGCACATAAATGGGCGTATATATGACATATTCTTTCAGCCAATGCGCAGACTAGAAGTAACATGCATGCTGTCTTGTCAGTGCCTTCACTGCTCTCACACATGCACAAAATGGGCGTACATATGGCATATTCTATCAGTAAATGCTCAGACGCGCCTGAGCCTTCACTGCTCTCGCACATGCACAAAATGGGCGTACATATGGCATATTCTTTCAGTGAATGCTCATATGCGCCTGAGCATGGGCGCAGCCTCATCAGAGCCTTTGCTGCCCGTACATCGACAAAATGTATGTAGACAAATAATCAGGCCAACATTAAAATCTCTAAAGCCACTTGATAGCTGTCTATTATGCATGTTAACAGGTCGAATTTAAACATATGCAATAAGTACCCAAATGGTGTGCGATGGCTCAAAATATAGTACATGTTTAAGGGTATGTTAACGTCCAATCATACGTACAACAACAACGTTGAATACACGTTATTTTAGCGATGATTAACTGGCCTCACGGATATGAGACGAATGCCAAAGATATAACACGTGTTACTTAGTGTGCATTTCGACCATAATTTGGTCGTGAAGCTGCGATATGTGACACCCATAATGTTTTGCTGCACTGATGTCCTTCACCTCATGCAGAGTTATAATTGGCCAAGGAGATCCGAATGTCTTATGAAGTAACCGCTAGTTTCGCATTTAATTTCTTCTTGCAGAAACAGCTGTCACCCTACAAGTCATTTGGTTCAAAATGTGTTCATATGTCAAACTTTTAAAGGCCAAATATAACATTTTTGACCCATGTACAAGAATAAAATAAATTCGAACCTGTGCGGCCAAATGCATTATTAGTTATGTGTAACATGCTGGGCCAGCACATGAGATTGTGATATTTTTACTGCAGTTTTGAGCAATGGAAGGCTCAATCTCGTCTGTACATCAGTTCAGACTGGCTTGAGCCTTCATTGCTCACACCCACAAATGTGGACGTAGATGAAGGCTTTTGTAAAAAATCAAGGCCTCTAGCTCCACTAGGTAGCTGTACATGCATAATTATGGAACAACAACGCATATGCGATATGTAGCCAGATCTCATGTGCTGGCTCAAATATTGTACGTAGGTGTACGTCTCATCATTAATTTAACGACAGTGTTGAATCCACGATGTTTGGATAGTGATTTATTTTCTCACCAATATGAGATCAATAACAAAGGTGTACACATCACTCATTAAGTGAGTGCGCACTTTTTCCAAGACACTAGATTGCATGCAACATTGACGTGGCATTATTTCACCATTGGGCTAAGAATAAACAGTCATTGTGTCTTTTTGTGCGCATAACGAACAGTAATACACTCAATAAAAAGTTTAACTGCCATAGCTCGCACCTAATACATAACCGTAGAATCATTTTCTGCATTTGATTAACCTAACATACCATCGCCTCTCCCATTTATTATTAGGTGAACGTCCAGCTGGCGAGAGAGCTTTAAAATAGACATCCAGCTGGATAGGGACACCTTGAAAAAAAGGACAAAGGGAAATAGTAAAAAAAAATTAAAGGAAATTAAAAAAAGGGCCTTTCCTTACGAATCCTCCACGGGAGGAATTCGTTTGATGACAAGACCTAGCATCAGGTCTCGTCATTAAACCGTCCAAATGAGTTTTGGACAGTCTAGGTAAACACATAAATTTAACAAGCTGTGTTTCACTTGACTTAAATGCAGAGAAATTATTAGTTTATTTTGGTAAAATAATATGCTGTTTTAGATCAATCAGATATCGGCTTAAATTTTATGTATTCTTCAATAGGAAAATAAGACCAAGTGCATGTTTTTAAATCATGTTTCATTAGAAAGATTTGTTTGCGTGTAACTATTTTGAGTTTGGGTTTGAAAATCTCACATGAGTAATGCCCCTTAACACTATAACAATTTGTATTTAGATGTATTGTATACCTATGGTTTAATGAGCCCAGATAGCTGAGGGGTTAAGAGAGCCAGCCTAATGCATATAGAATACTAAAATACCTGAATACCCTGATGGTACAGGTTCGAATCCTGTGAAAAGAAAAAAACAAAGAAAATAATATTTTTTATAGATTTTTTTTATTCATTGATTTACTTTCCATTTCTTTTGTTGTTGTATCTGAGCTTAATATCACTACCAACCAATTTTTAGTCATATATCTATGGCCAATCATCATATAACAGTATCCTTGGACAGGTTTCTTTGAAATGGTTTTGCAGGCCTTAGTGTGCGCGTACTATCACATGCATATTCAATGACACTGATGAGCAAACACAGATGCACAGTCTCGCTAAGATCTTCATTGTTTATCTTTGTGATCAATAACAACTTTCCATGAGCTGGTTCATTTGTTTTCTTTTCAAATGCACAATATGTCAACTTGCCACGAAGCAGATTCATAATTGAAACAAAAGCCCATGATAAGACAGGTATCCAGATTGACATGTGCTTTAGTTGGCATATTCTATCAGTGAATGCTCAGACGTATCTGAGCATGCACGCAGTCTCGCCAGAGCCTTTGCTATTGGCACGCGCACTAAATGGGTGTAGATAAAACCTCAGGCCAAATTTAAGCCCTCATAAACTACAAGTTAGCTGGTGGCTGCATATGATTGCTAGCAAACACATTAAGTAAAACACCGCGTGCTCTGGCTCAAATAGAATGCAAATAGCAAATGGTATCAGTCAATGCTCAGACGCACCTGAGCATGCGTGCAGTCTCACCAAAGCCTTCACTGCTCTCGCATATGCACAGAAATGGGCGTACATATGACATATTCTTTCAGTCAATGCTCAGACTAGAAGTAGCGCACATATAGTCATGTCGTAGCCTTCACTGCTCTCGCACATGCAAAAAATGGGTGTTATATGGCACATTCTATCAGTCAATGCTCTAACTAGCATTAGTATGCGTGCAGTCTCGCCAGAGCCTTCAATGCTCTCGCACATGCACAAAATGGGTGTTTATATGGCATATTCTATCAGTCAATGCTCAAACTAGCATAAGCATGCGTGCAGTCTCGCCAGAGCCTTCACTGCTCTCGCGCATGCACAAAATGGGCGTACATATGGCATATTCCATCAGTGAATGCTCATACACGCCTGAGCGTACATGCAGTCTCACCAGATCCTTCACTGCTCTCGCACATGCACATAAATGGGCGTATATGTGACATATTCTTTCAGCCAATGCTCAGACTAGAAGAAGCATGCATGCAGGCTTGTCAGAGCCTTCACTGCTCTCGCACATGCACAAAATTGGCGTACATATGGCATATTCCATCAGTGAATGCTCAGACGCGCCTGAGTATACATGCAGTCTCGCCAGAGCCTTCACTGCTCTCGAACATGCACATAAATGGGCGTATATATGACATATTCTTTCAGCCAATGCGCAGACTAGAAGTAACATGCATGCTGTCTTGTCAGTGCCTTCACTGCTCTCACACATGCACAAAATGGGCGTACATATGGCATATTCTATCAGTAAATGCTCAGACGCGCCCGAGCCTTCACTGCTCTCGCACATGCACAAAATGGGCGTACATATGGCATATTCTTTCAGTGAATGCTCATATGCGCCTGAGCATGGGCGCAGCCTCATCAGAGCCTTTGCTGCCCGTACATCGACAAAATGTATGTAGACAAATAATCAGGCCAACATTAAAATCTCTAAAGCCACTTGATAGCTGTCTATTATGCATGTTAACAAGTCGAATTTAAACATATGCAATAAGTACCCAAATGGTGTGCGATGGCTCAAAATATAGTACATGTTTAAGGGTATGTTAACGTCCAATCATACGTACAACAACAACGTTGAATACACGTTATTTTAGCGATGATTAACTGGCCTCACGGATATGAGACGAATGCCAAAGATATAACACGTGTTACTTAGTGTGCATTTCGACCATAATTTGGTCGTGAAGCTGCGATATATGACACCCATAATGTTTTGCTGCACTGATGTCCTTCACCTCATGCAGAGTTATAATTGGCCAAGGAGATCCGAATGTCTTATGAAGTAACCGCTAGTTTCGCATTTAATTTCTTCTTGCAGAAACAGCTGTCACCCTACAAGTCATTTGGTTCAAAATTTGTTCATATGTCAAACTTTTAAAGGCCAAATATAACATTTTTGACCCATGTACAAGAATAAAATAAATTCGAACCTGTGCGGCCAAATGCATTATTAGTTATGTGTAACATGCTGGGCCAGCACATGAGATTGTGATATTTTTACTGCAGTTTTGAGCAATGGAAGGCTCAATCTCGTCTGTACATCAGTTCAGACTGGCTTGAGCCTTCATTGCTCACACCCACAAATGTGGACGTAGATGAAGGCTTTTGTAAAAAATCAAGGCCTCTAGCTCCACTAGGTAGCTGTACATGCATAATTATGGAACAACAACGCATATGCGATATGTAGCCAGATCTCATGTGCTGGCTCAAATATTGTACGTAGGTGTACGTCTCATCATTAATTTAACGACAGTGTTGAATCCACGATGTTTGGATAGTGATTTATTTTCTCACCAATATGAGATCAATAACAAAGGTGTACACATCACTCATTAGGTGAGTGCGCACTTTTTCCAAGTCACTAGATTGCATGCAACATTGACGTGGCATTATTTCACCATTGGGCTAAGAATAGACAGTCATTGTGTCTTTTTGTGCGCATAACGAACAGTAATACACTCAATAAAAAGTTTAACTGCCATAGCTCGCACCTAATACATAACCGTAGAATCATTTTCTGCATTTGATTATAATAACCTAACATACCATCGCCTCTCCCATTTATTATTAGGTGAACGTCCAGCTGGCGAGAGAGCCTTTAAATAGACATCCAGCTGGATAGGGACACCTTGAAAAAAAGGACAAAGGGAAATAGTAAAAAAAATTAAAAAGGGAAATTAAAAAAAGGGCCTTTCCTTACGAATCCTCCACCGGAGGAATTCGTTTGATGACAAGACCTAGCATCAGGTCTCGTCATTAAACCGTCCAAATGAGTTTTGGACAGTCTAGGTAAACACATAAATTTAACAAGCTGTGTTTCACTTGACTTAAATGCAGAGAAATTATTAGTTTATTTTGGTAAAATAATATGCTGTTTTAGATCAATCAGATATCGGCTTAAATTTTATGTATTCTTCAATAGGAAAATAAGACCAAGTGCATGTTTTTAAATCATGTTTCATTAGAAAGATTTGTTTGCGTGTAACTATTTTGAGTTTGGGTTTGAAAATCACAATGAGTAATGCCCCTTAACACTTTAACAATTTGTATTTAGATGTATTGTATTGAGCCCAGATAGCTGAGGGGTTAAGAGAGCCAGCCTAATGCATATAGAATACTAAAATACCTGAATACCCTGATGGTACAGGTTCGAATCCTGTGAAAATAAAAAAACAAAGAAAATAATATTTTTTATAGATTTTTTTTATTCATTGATTTACTTTCCATTTCTTTTGTTGTTGTATCTGAGCTTAATATCACTATCAACAATTTTTTAGTCATATATCTATGGCCAATCATCATATAACAGTATCCTTGGACAGGTTTCTTTGAAATGGTTTTGCAGGCCTTAGTGTATGCGTACTATCACATGCATATTCAATGACACTGATGAGCAAACACAGATGCACAGTCTCGCTAAGATCTTCATTGTTTATCTTTGTGATCAATAACAACTTTCCATGAGCTGGTTCATTTGTTTTCTTTTCAAATGCACAATCTGTCAACTTGCCACGAAGCAGATTCATAATTGAAACAAAAGCCCATGATAAGACAGGTATCCAGATTGACATGTGCTTTAGTTGGCATATTCTATCAGTGAATGCTCAGACGTATCTGAGCATGCACGCAGTCTCGCCAGAGCCTTTGCTATTGGCACGCGCACTAAATGGGTGTAGATAAAACCTCAGGCCAAATTTAAGCCCTCATAAACTACAAGTTAGCTGGTGGCTGCATATGATTGCTAGCAAACACATTAAGTAAAACACCGCGTGCTCTGGCTCAAATAGAATGCAAACAGCAAATGGTATCAGTCAATGCTCAGACGCACCTGAGCATGCGTGCAGTCTCACCAAAGCCTTCACTGCTCTCGCACATGCACAGAAATGGGCGTACATATGACATATTCTTTCAGTCAATGCTCAGACTAGAAGTAGCACACATATAGTCATGTCGTAGCCTTCACTGCTCTCGCACATGCACAAAATGGGTGTTTATATGGCATATTCTATCAGTCAATGCTCAAACTAGCATTAGCATGCGTGCAGTCTCGCCAGAGCCTTCACTGCTCTCGCGCATGCACAAAATGGGCGTACATATGGCATATTCCATCAGTGAATGCTCATACACGCCTGAGCGTACATGCAGTCTCAACGTATCCTTCACTGCTCTCGCACATGCACATAAATGGGCGTATATGTGACATATTCTTTCAGCCAATGCTCAGACTAGAAGAAGCATGCATGCAGGCTTGTCAGAGCCTTCACTGCTCTCGCACATGCACAAAATGGGCGTACATATGGCATATTCCATCAGTGAATGCTCAGACGCGCCTGAGTATACATGCAGTCTCGCCAGAGCCTTCACTGCTCTCGAACATGCACATAAATGGGCGTATATATGACATATTCTTTCAGCCAATGCGCAGACTAGAAGTAACATGCATGCTGTCTTGTCAGTGCCTTCACTGCTCTCACAGATGCACAAAATGGGCGTACATATGGCATATTCTATCAGTAAATGCTCAGACGCGCCTGAGCCTTCACTGCTCTCGCACATGCACAAAATGGGCGTACATATGGCATATTCTTTCAGTGAATGCTCATATGCGCCTGAGCATGGGCGCAGCCTCATCAGAGCCTTTGCTGCCCGTACATCGACAAAATGTATGTAGACAAATAATCAGGCCAACATTAAAATCTCTACAGCCACTTAATAGCTGTCTATTATGCATGTTAACAGGTCGAATTTAAACATATGCAATAAGTACCCAAATGGTGTGCGATGGCTCAAAATATAGTACATGTTTAAGGGTATGTTAACGTCCAATCATACGTACAACAACAACGTTGAATACACGTTATTTAAGCGATGATTAACTGGCCTCACGGATATGAGACGAATGCCAAAGATATAACACGTGTTACTTAGTGTGCATTTCGACCATAATTTGGTCGTGAAGCTGCGATATGTGACACCCATAATGTTTTGCTGCACTGATGTCATTCACCTCATGCAGAGTTATAATTGGCCAAGGAGATCCGAATGTCTTATGAAGTAACCGCTAGTTTCGCATTTAATTTCTTCTTGCAGAAACAGCTGTCACCCTACAAGTCATTTGGTTCAAAATTTGTTCATATGTCAAAATTTTAAAGGCCAAATATAACATTTTTGACCCATGTACAAGAATAAAATAAATTCGAACCTGTGCGGCCAAATGCATTATTAGTTATGTGTAACATGCTGGGCCAGCACATGAGATTGTGATATTTTTACTGCAGTTTTGAGCAATGGAAGGCTCAATCTCGTCTGTACATCAGTTCAGACTGGCTTGAGCCTTCATTGCTCACACCCACAAATGTGGACGTAGATGAAGGCTTTTGTAAAAAATCAAGGCCTCTAGCTCCACTAGGTAGCTGTACATGCATAATTATGGAACAACAACGCATATGCGATATGTAGCCAGATCTCATGTGCTGGCTCAAATATTGTACGTAGGTGTACGTCTCATCATTAATTTAACGACAGTGCTGAATCCACGATGTTTGGATAGTGATTTATTTTCTCACCAATATGAGATCAATAACAAAGGTGTACACATCACTCATCAGGTGAGTGCGCACTTTTTCCAAGTCACTAGATTGCATGCAACATTGACGTGGCATTATTTCACCATTGGGCTAAGAATAGACAGTCATTGTGTCTTTTTGTGCGCATAACGAACAGTAATACACTCAATAAAAAGTTTGACTGCCATAGCTCGCACCTAATACATAACCGTAGAATCATTTTCTGCATTTGATTAACCTAACATACCATCGCCTCTCCCATTTATTATTAGGTGAACGTCCAGCTGGCGAGAGAGCCTTAAAATAGACATCCAGCTGGATAGGGACACCTTGAAATAAGGACAAAGGGAAATAGTAAAAAAGAAATTAAAAAGGGAAATTAAAAAAGGGCCTTTCCTTACGAATCCTCCACCGGAGGAATTCGTTTGATGACAAGACCTAGCATCAGGTCTCGTCATTAAACCGTCCAAATGAGTTTTGGACAGTCTAGGTAAACACATAAATTTAACAAGCTGTGTTTCACTTGACTTAAATGCAGAGCAATTATTAGTTTATTTTGGTAAAATAATATGCTGTTTTAGATCAATCAGATATCGGCTTAAATTTTATGTATTCTTCAATAGGAAAATAAGACCAAGTGCATGTTTTTAAATCATGTTTCTTTAGAATGATTTGTTTGCGTGTAACTATTTTGAGTTTGGGTTTGAAAATCACACATGAGTAATGCCCCTTAACACTTTAACAATTTGTATTTAGATGTATTGTATACCTATGGTTTAATGAGCCTAGATAGCTGAGGGGTTAAGAGAGCCAGCCTAATGCATATAGAATACTAAAATACCTGAATACCCTGATGGTACAGGTTTGAATCCTGTGAAAATAAAAAACAAAGAAAATAATATTTTTTATAGATTTTTTTTATTCATTGATTTACTTTCCATTTCTTTTGTTGTTGTATCTGAGCTTAATATCACTATCAACAATTTTTTAGTCATATATCTATGGCCAATCATCATATAACAGTATCCTTGGACAGGTTTCTTTGAAATGGTTTTGCAGGCCTTAGTGTATGCGTACTATCACATGCATATTCAATGACACTGATGAGCAAACACAGATGCACAGTCTCGCTAAGATCTTCATTGTTTATCTTTGTGATCAATAACAACTTTCCATGAGCTGGTTCATTTGTTTTCTTTTCAAATGCACAATATGTCAACTTGCCACGAAGCAGATTCATAATTGAAACAAAAGCTAATGATAAGACAGGTATCCAGATTGACATGTGCTTTAGTTGGCATATTCTATCAGTGAATGCTCAGACGTATCTGAGCATGCACGCAGTCTCGCCAGAGCCTTTGCTATTGGCACGCGCACTAAATGGGTGTAGATAAAACCTCAGGCCAAATTTAAGCCCTCATAAACTACAAGTTAGCTGGTGGCTGCATATGATTGCTAGCAAAAACATTAAGTAAAACACGGCGTGCTCTGGCTCAAATAGAATGCAAACAGCAAATGGTATCAGTCAATGCTCAGACACACCTGAGCATGCGTGCAGTCTCACCAAAGCCTTCACTGCTCTCGCACATGCACAGAAATGGGCGTACATATGACATATTCTTTCAGTCAATGCTCAGACTAGAAGTAGCACACATATAGTCATGTCGTAGCCTTCACTGCTCTCGCACATGCACAAAATGGGTGTTTATATGGCACATTCTATCAGTCAATGCTCTAACTAGCATTAGCATGCGTGCAGTCTCGCCAGAGCCTTCAATGCTCTCGCACATGCACAAAATGGGTGTTTATATGGCATATTCTATCAGTCAATGCTCAAACTAGCATAAGCATGCGTGCAGTCTCGCCAGAGCCTTCACTGCTCTCGCGCATGCACAAAATGGGCGTACATATGGCATATTCCATCAGTGAATGCTCATACACGCCTGAGCGTACATGCAGTCTCACCAGATCCTTCACTGCTCTCGCACATGCACATAAATGGGCGTATATGTGACATATTCTTTCAGCCAATGCTCAGACTAGAAGAAGCATGCATGCAGGCTTGTCAGAGCCTTCACTGCTCTCGCACATGCACAAAATGGGCGTACATATGACATATTCCATCAGTGAATGCTCAGACGCGCCTGAGTATACATGCAGTCTCGCCAGAGCCTTCACTGCTCTCGAACATGCACATAAATGGGCGTATATATGACATATTCTTTCAGCCAATGCGCAGACTAGAAGTAACATGCATGCTGTCTTGTCAGTGCCTTCACTGCTCTCACACATGCACAAAATGGGCGTACATATGGCATATTCTATCAGTAAATGCTCAGACGCGCCTGAGCCTTCACTGCTCTCGCACATGCACAAAATGGGCGTACATATGGCATATTCTTTCAGTGAATGCTCATATGCGCCTGAGCATGGGCGCAGCCTCATCAGAGCCTTTGCTGCCCGTACATCGACAAAATGTATGTAGACAAATAATCAGGCCAACATTAAAATCTCTAAAGCCACTTGATAGCTGTCTATTATGCATGTTAACAGGTCGAATTTTAACATATGCAATAAGTACCCAAATGGTGTGCGATGGCTCAAAATATAGTACATGTTTAAGGGTATGTTAACGTCCAATCATACGTACAACAACAACGTTGAATACACGTTATTTTAGCGATGATTAACTGGCCTCACGGATATGAGACGAATGCCAAAGATATAACACGTGTTACTTAGTGTGCATTTCGACCATAATTTGGTCGTGAAGCTGCGATATGTGACACCCATAATATTTTGCTGCACTGATGTCCTTCACCTCATGCAGAGTTATAATTGGCCAAGGAGATCCGAATGTCTTATGAAGTAACCGCTAGTTTCGCATTTAATTTCTTCTTGCAGAAACAGCTGTCACCCTACAAGTCATTTGGTTCAAAATTTGTTCATATGTTAAACTTTTAAAGGCCAAATATAACATTTTTGACCCATGTACAAGAATAAAATAAATTCGAACCTGTGCGGCCAAATGCATTATTAGTTATGTGTAACATGCTGGGCCAGCACATGAGATTGTGATATTTTTACTGCAGTTTTGAGCAATGGAAGGCTCAATCTCGTCTGTACATCAGTTCAGACTGGCTTGAGCCTTCATTGCTCACACCCACAAATGTGGACGTAGATGAAGGCTTTTGTAAAAAATCAAGGCCTCTAGCTCCACTAGGTAGCTGTACATGCATAATTATGGAACAACAACGCATATGCGATATGTAGCCAGATCTCATGTGCTGGCTCAAATATTGTACGTAGGTGTACGTCTCATCATTAATTTAACGACAGTGTTGAATCCACGATGTTTGGATAGTGATTTATTTTCTCACCAATATGAGATCAATAACAAAGGTGTACACATCACTCATTAGGTGAGTGCGCACTTTTTCCAAGTCACTTGATTGCATGCAACATTGACGTGGCATTATTTCACCATTGGGCTAAGAATAGACAGTCATTGTGTCTTTTTGTGCGCATAACGAACAGTAATACACTCAATAAAAAGTTTGACTGCCATAGCTCGCACCTAATACATAACCGTAGAATCATTTTCTGCATTTGATTAACCTAACATACCATCGCCTCTCCCATTTATTATTACGTGAACGTCCAGCTGGCGAGAGAGCCTTAAAATAGACATCCAGCTGGATAGGGACACCTTGAAAAAAGGACAAAGGGAAATAGTAAAAAAAAATTAAAAAGGGAAATTAAAAAAAGGGCCTTTCCTTACGAACCCTCCACCGGAGGAATTCGTTTGATGACAAGACCTAGCATCAGGTCTCGTCATTAAACCGTCCAAATGAGTTTTGGACAGTCTAGGTAATCACATAAATTTAACAAGCTGTGTTTCACTTGACTTAAATGCAGAGAAAATATTAGTTTATTTTGGTAAAATAATATGCTGTTTTAGATCAATCAGATATCGGCTTAAATTTTATGTATTCTTCAATAGGAAAATAAGACCAAGTGCATGTTTTTAAATCATGTTTCATTAGAAAGATTTGTTTGCGTGTAACTATTTTGAGTTTGGGTTTGAAAATCACACATGAGTAATGCCCCTTAACACTTTAACAATTTGTATTTAGATGTATTGTATACCTATGGTTTAATGAGCCCAGATAGCTGAGGGGTTAAGAGAGCCAGCCTAATGCATATAGAATACTAAAATACCTGAATACCCTGATGGTACAGGTTCGAATCCTGTGAAAATAAAAAACAAAGAAAATAATATTTTTTATAGATTTTTTTTATTCATTGATTTACTTTCCATTTCTTTTGTTGTTGTATCTGAGCTTAATATCACTATCAACAATTTTTTAGTCATATATCTATGACCAATCATCATATAACAGTATCCTTGGACAGGTTTCTTTGAAATGGTTTTGCAGGCCTTAGTGAATGCGTACTATCACATGCATATTCAATGACACTGATGAGCAAACACAGATGCACAGTCTCGCTAAGATCTTCATTGTTTATCTTTGTGATCAATAACAACTTTCCATGAGCTGGTTCATTTGTTTTCTTTTCAAATGCACAATATGTCAACTTGCCACGAAGCAGATTCATAATTGAAACAAAAGCCCATGATAAGACAGGTATCCAGATTGACATGTGCTTTAGTTGGCATATTCTATCAGTGAATGCTCAGACGTATCTGAGCATGCACGCAGTCTCGCCAGAGCCTTTGCTATTGGCACGCGCACTAAATGGGTGTAGATAAAACCTCAGGCCAAATTTAAGCCCTCATAAACTACAAGTTAGCTGGTGGCTGCATATGATTGCTAGCAAACACATTAAGTAAAACACCGCGTGCTCTGGCTCAAATAGAATGCAAACAGCAAATGGTATCAGTCAATGCTCAGACGCACCTGAGCATGCGTGCAGTCTCACCAAAGCCTTCACTGCTCTCGCACATGCACAGAAATGGGCGTACATATGACATATTCTTTCAGTCAATGCTCAGACTAGAAGTAGCACACATATAGTCATGTCGTAGCCTTCACTGCTCTCGCACATGCACAAAATGGGTGTTTATATGGCACATTCTATCAGTCAATGCTCTAACTAGCATTAGCATGCGTGCAGTCTCGCCAGAGCCTTCAATGCTCTCGCACATGCACAAAATGGGTGTTTATATGGCATATTCTATCAGTCAATGCTCAAACTAGCATTAGCATGCGTGCAGTCTCGCCAGAGCCTTCACTGCTCTCGCGCATGCACAAAATGGGCGTACATATGGCATATTCCATCAGTGAATGCTCATACACGCCTGAGCGTACATGCAGTCTCAACGTATCCTTCACTGCTCTCGCACATGCACATAAATGGGCGTATATGTGACATATTCTTTCAGCCAATGCTCAGACTAGAAGAAGCATGCATGCAGGCTTGTCAGAGCCTTCACTGCTCTCGCACATGCACAAAATGGGCGTACATATGGCATATTCCATCAGTGAATGCTCAGACGCGCCTGAGTATACATGCAGTCTCGCCAGAGCCTTCACTGCTCTCGAACATGCACATAAATGGGCGTATATATGACATATTCTTTCAGCCAATGCGCAGACTAGAAGTAACATGCATGCTGTCTTGTCAGTGCCTTCACTGCTCTCACACATGCACAAAATGGGCGTACATATGGCATATTCTATCAGTAAATGCTCAGACGCGCCTGAGCCTTCACTGCTCTCGCACATGCACAAAATGGGCGTACATATGGCATATTCTTTCAGTGAATGCTCATATGCGCCTGAGCATGGGCGCAGCCTCATCAGAGCCTTTGCTGCCCGTACATCGACAAAATGTATGTAGACAAATAATCAGGCCAACATTAAAATCTCTAAAGCCACTTGATAGCTGTCTATTATGCATGTTAACAGGTCGAATTTAAACATATGCAATAAGTACCCAAATGGTGTGCGATGGCTCAAAATATAGTACATGTTTAAGGGTATGTTAACGTCCAATCATACGTAAAACAACAACGTTGAATACATGTTATTTTAGCGATGATTAACTGGCCTCACGGATATGAGACGAATGCCAAAGATATAACACGTGTTACTTAGTGTGCATTTCGGCCATAATTTGGTCGTGAAGCTGCGATATGTGACACCCATAATGTTTTGCTGCACTGATGTCCTTCACCTCATGCAGAGTTATAATTGGCCAAGGAGATCCGAATGTCTTATGAAGTAACCGCTAGTTTCGCATTTAATTTCTTCTTGCAGAAACAGCTGTCACCCTACAAGTCATTTGGTTCAAAATTTGTTCATATGTCACACTTTTAAAGGCCAAATATAACATTTTTGACCCATGTACAAGAATAAAATAAATTCGAACCTGTGCGGCCAAATGCATTATTAGTTATGTGTAACATGCTGGGCCAGCACATGAGATTGTGATATTTTTACTGCAGTTTTGAGCAATGGAAGGCTCAATCTCGTCTGTACATCAGTTCAGACTGGCTTGAGCCTTCATTGCTCACACCCACAAATGTGGACGTAGATGAAGGCTTTTGTAAAAAATCAAGGCCTCTAGCTCCACTAGGTAGCTGTACATGCATAATTATGGAACAACAACGCATATGCGATATGTAGCCAGATCTCATGTGCTGGCTCAAATATTGTACGTAGGTGTACGTCTCATCATTAATTTAACGACAGTGTTGAATCCACGATGTTTGGATAGTGATTTATTTTCTCACCAATATGAGATCAATAACAAAGGTGTACACATCACTCATTAGGTGAGTGCGCACTTTTTCCAAGTCACTAGATTGCATGCAACATTGACGTGGCATTATTTCACCATTGGGCTAAGAATAGACAGTCATTGTGTCTTTTTGTGCGCATAACGAACAGTAATACACTCAATAAAAAGTTTAACTGCCATAGCTCGCACCTAATACATAACCGTAGAATCATTTTCTGCATTTGATTAACCTAACATACCATCGCCTCTCCCATTTATTATTAGGTGAACGTCCAGCTGGCGAGAGAGCCTTAAAATAGACATCCAGCTGGATAGGGACACCTTGAAAAAAAGGACAAAGGGAAATAGTAAAAAAAATTAAAAAGGGAAATTAAAAAAAGGGGCCTTTCCTTACGAATCCTCCTCCGGAGGAATTCGTTTGATGACAAGACCTAGCATCAGGTCTCGTCATTAAACCGTCCAAATGAGTTTTGGACAGTCTAGGTAAACACATAAATTTAACAAGCTGTGTTTCACTTGACTTAAATGCAGAGAAATTATTAGTTTATTTTGGTAAAATAATATGCTGTTTTAGATCAATCAGATATCGGCTTAAATTTTATGTATTCTTCAATAGGAAAATAAGACCAAGTGCATGTTTTTAAATCATGTTTCATTAGAAAGATTTGTTTGCGTGTAACTATTTTGAGTTTGGGTTTGAAAATCACACATGAGTAATGCCCCTTAACACTTTAACAATTTGTATTTAGATGTATTGTATACCTATGGTTTAATTAGCCCAGATAGCTGAAGGGTTAAGAGAGCCAGCCTAATGCATATAGAATACTAAAATACCGGATACCCTGATGGTACAGGTTCGAATCCTGTGAAAAGAAAAAAACAAAGAAAATAATATTTTTTATAGATTTTTTTTATTCATTGATTTACTTTCCATTTCTTTTGTTGTTGTATCTGAACTTAATATCACTATCAACCATTTTTTAGTCATATATCTATGGCCAATCATCATATAACAGTATCCTTGGACAGGTTTCTTTGAAATGGTTTTGCAGGCCTTAGTGTATGCGTACTATCACATGCATATTCAATGGCACTGATGAGCAAACACAGATGCACAGTCTCGCTAAGATCTTCATTGTTTATCTTTGTGATCAATAACAACTTTCCATGAGCTGGTTCATTTGTTTTCTTTTCAAATGCACAATATGTCAACTTGCCACGAAGCAGATTCATAATTGAAACAAAAGCCCATGATAAGACAGGTATCCAGATTGACATGTGCTTTAGTTGGCATATTCTATCAGTGAATGCTCAGACGTATCTGAGCATGCACGCAGTCTCGCCAGAGCCTTTGCTATTGGCACGCGCACTAAATGGGTGTAGATAAAACCTCAGGCCAAATTTAAGCCCTCATAAACTACAAGTTAGCTGGTGGCTGCATATGATTGCTAGCAAACACATTAAGTAAAACACCGCGTGCTCTGGCTCAAATAGAATGCAAATAGCAAATGGTATCAGTCGATGCTCAGACGCACCTGAGCATGCGTGCAGTCTCACCAAAGCCTTCACTGCTCTCGCACATGCACAGAAATGGGCGTACATATGACATATTCTTTCAGTCAATGCTCAGACTAGAAGTAGCACACATATAGTCATGTCGTAGCCTTCACTGCTCTCGCACATGCACAAAATGGGTGTTTATATGGCACATTCTATCAGTCAATGCTCTAACTAGCATTAGCATGCGTGCAGTCTCGCCAGAGCCTTCAATGCTCTCGCACATGCACAAAATGGGTGTTTATATGGCATATTCTATCAGTCAATGCTCAAACTAGCATAAGCATGCGTGCAGTCTCGCCAGAGCCTTCACTGCTCTCGCGCATGCACAAAATGGGCGTACATATGGCATATTCCATCAGTGAATGCTCATACACGCCTGAGCGTACATGCAGTCTCACCAGATCCTTCACTGCTCTCGCACATGCACATAAATGGGCGTATATGTGACATATTCTTTCAGCCAATGCTCAGACTAGAAGAAGCATGCATGCAGGCTTGTCAGAGCCTTCAATGTCTCGCACATGCACAAAATGGGCGTACATATGGCATATTCCATCAGTGAATGCTCAGACGCGCCTGAGTATACATGCAGTCTCGCCAGAGCCTTCACTGCCCTCGAACATGCACATAAATGGGCGTATATATGACATATTCTTTCAGCCAATGCGCAGACTAGAAGTAACATGCATGCTGTCTTGTCAGTGCCTTCACTGCTCTCACACATGCATAAAATGGGCGTACATATGGCATATTCTATCAGTAAATGCTCAGACGCGCCTGAGCCTTCACTGCTCTCGCACATGCACAAAATGGGCGTACATATGGCATATTCTTTCAGTGAATGCTCATATGCGCCTGAGCATGGGCGTAGCCTCATCAGAGCCTTTGCTGCCCGTACATCGACAAAATGTATGTAGACAAATAATCAGGCCAACATTAAAATCTCTAAAGCCACTTGATAGCTGTCTATTATGCATGTTAACAGGTCGAATTTAAACATAGGCAATAAGTACCCAAATGGTGTGCGATGGCTCAAAATATAGTACATGTTTAAGGGTATGTTAACGTCCAATCATACGTACAACAACAACGTTGAATACACGTTATTTTAGCGATGATTAACTGGCCTCACGGATATGAGACGAATGCCAAAGATATAACACGTGTTACTTAGTGTGCATTTCGACCATAATTTGGTCGTGAAGCTGCGATATGTGACACCCATAATGTTTTGCTGCACTGATGTCCTTCACCTCATGCAGAGTTATAATTGGCCAAGGAGATCCGAATGTCTTATGAAGTAACCGCTAGTTTCGCATTTAATTTCTTCGTGCAGAAACAGCTGTCACCCTACAAGTCATTTGGTTCAAAATTTGTTCATATGTCAAACTTTTAAAGGCCAAATATAACATTTTTGACCCATGTACAAGAATAAAATAAATTCGAACCTGTGCGGCCAAATGCATTATTAGTTATGTGTAACATGCTGGGCCAGCACATGAGATTGTGATATTTTTACTGCAGTTTTGAGCAATGGAAGGCTCAATCTCGTCTGTACATCAGTTCAGACTGGCTTGAGCCTTCATTGCTCACACCCACAAATGTGGACGTAGATGAAGGCTTTTGTAAAAAATCAAGGCCTCTAGCTCCACTAGGTAGCTGTACATGCATAATTATGGAACAACAACGCATATGCGATATGTAGCCAGATCTCATGTGCTGGCTCAAATATTGTACGTAGGTGCATACGTCTCATCATTAATTTAACGACAGTGTTGAATCCACGATGTTTGGATAGTGATTTATTTTCTCACCAATATGAGATCAATAACAAAGGTGTACACATCACTCATTAGGTGAGTGCGCACTTTTTCCAAGTCACTAGATTGCATGCAACATTGACGTGGCATTATTTCACCATTGGGCTAAGAATAGACAGTCATTGTGTCTTTCTGTGCGCATAACGAACAGTAATACACTCAATAAAAAGTTTAACTGCCATAGCTCGCACCTAATACATAACCGTAGAATCATTTTCTGCATTTGATTATAATAACCTAACATACCATCGCCTCTCCCATTTATTATTAGGTGAACGTCCAGCTGGCGAGAGAGCCTTAAAATAGACATCCAGCTGGATTGGGACACCTTGAAAAAAAGGACAAAGGGAAATAGTAAAAAAAAAATAAAAAGGGAAATTAAAAAAAGGGCCTTTCCTTACGAATCCTCCACCGGAGGAATTCGTTTGATGACAAGACCTAGCATTAGGTCTCGTCATTAAACCGTCCAAATGAGTTTTGGACAGTCTAGGTAAACACATAAATTTAACAAGCTGTGTTTCACTTGACTTAAATGCAGAGAAATTATTAGTTTATTTTGGTAAAATAATATGCTGTTTTAGATCAATCAGATATCGGCTTAAATTTTATGTATTCTTCAATAGGAAAATAAGACCAAGTGCATGTTTTTAAATCATGTTTCATTAGAAAGATTTGTTTGCGTGTAACTATTTTGAGTTTGGGTTTGAAAATCACACATGAGTAATGCCCCTTAACACTTTAACAATTTGTATTTAGATGTATTGTATACCTATGGTTTAATGAGCCCAGATAGCTGAGGGGTTAAGAGAGCCAGCCTAATGCATATAGAATACTAAAATACCTGAATACCCTGATGGTACAGGTTCGAATCCTGTGAAAATAAAAAACAAAGAAAATAATATTTCTTATAGATTTTTTTATTCATTGATTTACTTTCCATTTCTTTTGTTGTTGTATCTGAGCTTAATATCACTATCAACAATTTTTTAGTCATATATCTATGGCCAATCATCATATAACAGTATCCTTGGACAGGTTTCTTTGAAATGGTTTTGCAGGCCTTAGTGTATGCGTACTATCACATGCATATTCAATGACACTGATGAGCAAACACAGATGCACAGTCTCGCTAAGATCTTCATTGTTTATCTTTGTGATCAATAACAACTTTCCATGAGCTGGTTCATTTGTTTTCTTTTCGAATGCACAATATGTCAACTTGCCACGAAGCAGATTCATAATTGAAACAAAAGCTAATGATAAGACAGGTATCCAGATTGACATGTGCTTTAGTTGGCATATTCTATCAGTGAATGCTCAGACGTATCTGAGCATGCACGCAGTCTCGCCAGAGCCTTTGCTATTGGCACGCGCACTAAATGGGTGTAGATAAAACCTCAGGCCAAATTTAAGCCCTCATAAACTACAAGTTAGCTGGTGGCTGCATATGATTGCTAGCAAACACATTAAAGTGATTGTTCGGATCCGATGGAAGTTTATTTTGATCAAAAATAAATTCCTCAGTAATTACTAATTTGTTTTCACTGCTCTGAACCTTCATTAGCTAAGGTGATTAAAGCCCTGTTTATTGCTCTGAAACCAATAACTGTCTGCAGACATCTTTTTCATCTGGTACATTTAACAGCATGCGATCAAGCGTCTATTTACCTCAGTTGTGACTAAATGGGATCAGCTCCCAGAAGAGGGGCCTATAATTAGCTGTGCTTCCATTCAATTATTTCATTGAGTAATAATGGCTTCAAGTGATAAGAATGAGAAATACTTAGACAGGGGCTACCTTACATGTTTGCACTACAGAAATAAGCAGTCTGGTTCAGGGCCCCTAAGTAAGTAATAGTTAATAGCATTAATTAAAATTGTAACATTTAGCCCTGTGCATGATATCTTCTGCTTTGCAAACATTTTGAACCCAGATCAGGCCCACCAAAATAAGGGATCTGATCAGGATCCAAACTGGTTGGTGCTCTGATCGCATTCCTGAAAAAAGTTTTTTGGAAAAGTGATTTCTTAAAGAAAAAGGCAGACAATTAAAACATTCAAAATAATCCTGTGTTCGCAAAGAGAAATTGTATTTTCATTGTTTAATGTCATAATTTTTTATCATTTCCATAAATCTGAGTAAATTCTTGAAAATTCAAACCAAGTCCAGTTCAACAAAATGGCTTGAAAGCCTAACAGACTCAGATTAGCCTGCGCATTGATCCATGCAGACAGCAAAGACTCTGACCATGCAGTGTCTATATCCAGGCTGATCTGAGTCTCGCCTGTTTGTTCATGAATCTGCCAATTCTAGCCAGAGTCCTTGAAGCTTGGATACTTTAGCTACCCATTATGTTGCTGTGAAAACACTGATCAGACTATACTTAGAAAAACAATTGAAGGATATTTAGATTCAGTTCCATCTCTTACAATCAATACAATAAAAACTAAACCAATTATGCAAGCATTTCATAGTTTCAGGTATATGCAATCAAAATGGATGCTAGATTTTAGTCATACTTCAATGGTTTATGTACAGTACATACCCAAATGACGCAACCCTCCATACTGAAAAGTCACAAACGTTCAAAAATGATTGTAACCCATTTTTATCGTTTGTATTCCATAATAACTGCCTCCAAAATTATTGCTGGCTCTCCCTCAAAAGTATAGCACACAATTTTGTAGTTGTTGTCAGTGTTATATTGTAATTTGTTGTCATATTGGCTCGGGCATGCCATATCTGTGCATTTTTGTTGAAGAAATTGTCCCATTATCAGGGGCAATAACTGATAAATGGGTGTTAACACTTGTCTGTGGTCGGAATTTAGAACATAAGCAATGACCAGGTAAAGGTTGCAGCAAAAATATAAGCGCTATGTTTTTTGCTTGTGAATTTTGGGTTAAGAGAGTAGGTGCATTTAGAGAGGTACTGTATCGTAACCAATGACCCCTAAATTTCATTTTGCTTTTTTCTGAGTTACACAGTGGTAGTTCTATCAGATACAAAACTACCTTGTTTGAAAATACTTTTCTGTAATGTTATAAAGTCAAAAGAATTATAATATCCTTCAATTGTTTTTCTGAGTATATAATCAAACGCAGATGCGGTGCTTGATGCTCATACCATTTTACTTTAAACCTGTTTGTGTCGTCTGCTGATAAGCTTTACAAAAAAATTGATAAGAGGTATGACATGTTGTCGGGCCTGATCTGGATCCAAACAGTTTGACACTCTTTGATAATCTTTCCAAAGAGTTTAGAAATAGATCAGACCGAACATTATACACTGACTGTAATTAACCTGCTTGACCTGATAACTGTACCTTGTGTAGTGCTGCCTGAGGAATTCTTCTTGGAGTATTCAAGTGATTAATGGCGATCCCCTGTGGCATTGTGAGTGCAATTAAATTATGGGCTAATTGGAGCAGTTTCAACAAAATAAATGGTCATATGGTTCCCAGTATACTGTTAGATCTATAATAAATGTATATGAAAAAAAGTCGGAATTATCACTTTAAGTAAAACACCGCGTGCTCTGGCTCAAATAGAATGCAAATAGCAAATGGTATCAGTCAATGCTCAGACGCACCTGAGCATGCGTGCAGTCTCACCAAAGCCTTCACTGCTCTCGCACATGCACAGAAATGGGCGTACATATGACATATTCTTTCAGTCAATGCTCAGACTAGAAGTAGCACACATATAGTCATGTCGTAGCCTTCACTGCTCTCGCACATGCACAAAATGGGTGTTTATATGGCACATTCTATCAGTCAATGCTCTAACTAGCATTAGCATGCGTGCAGTCTCGCCAGAGCCTTCACTGCTCTCGCACATGCACAAAATGGGTGTTTATATGGCATATTCTATCAGTCAATGCTCAAACTAGCATAAGCATGCGTGCAGTCTCGCCAGAGCCTTCAATGCTCTCGCACATGCACAAAATGGGTGTTTATATGGCATATTCTATCAGTCAATGCTCAAACTAGCATAAGCATGCGTGCAGTCTCGCCAGAGCCTTCACTGCTCTCGCGCATGCACAAAATGGGCGTACATATGGCATATTCCATCAGTGAATGCTCATACACGCCTGAGCGTACATGCAGTCTCACCAGATCCTTCACTGCTCTCGCACATGCACATAAATGGGCGTATATGTGACATATTCTTTCAGCCAATGCTCAGACTAGAAGAAGCATGCATGCAGGCTTGTCAGAGCCTTCACTGCTCTCGCACATGCACAAAATGGGCGTACATATGGCATATTCCATCAGTGAATGCTCAGACGCGCCTGAGTATACATGCAGTCTCGCCAGAGCCTTCACTGCTCTCGAACATGCACATAAATGGGCGTATATATGACATATTCTTTCAGCCAATGCGCAGACTAGAAGTAACATGCATGCTGTCTTGTCAGTGCCTTCACTGCTCTCACACATGCACAAAATGGGCGTACATATGGCATATTCTATCAGTAAATGCTCAGACGCGCCTGAGCCTTCACTGCTTTCGCACATGCACAAAATGGGCGTACATATGGCATATTCTTTCAGTGAATGCTCATATGCGCCTGAGCATGGGCGCAGCCTCATCAGAGCCTTTGCTGCCCGTACATCGACAAAATGTATGTAGACAAATAATCAGGCCAACATTAAAATCTCTAAAGCCACTTGATAGCTGTCTATTATGCATGTTAACAGGTCGAATTTAAACATATGCAATAAGTACCCAAATGGTGTGCGATGGCTCAAAATATAGTACACGTTTAAGGGTATGTTAACGTCCAATCATACGTACAACAACAACGTTGAATACACGTTATTTTAGCGATGATTAACTGGCCTCACGGATATGAGACGAATGCCAAAGATATAACACGTGTTACTTAGTGTGCATTTCGACCATAATTTGGTCGTGAAGCTGCGATATGTGACACCCATAATGTTTTGCTGCACTGATGTCCTTCACCTCATGCAGAGTTATAATTGGCCAAGGAGATCCGAATGTCTTATGAAGTAACCGCTAGTTTCGCATTTAATTTCTTCGTGCAGAAACAGCTGTCACCCTACAAGTCATTTGGTTCAAAATTTGTTCATATGTCAAACTTTTAAAGGCCAAATATAACATTTTTGACCCATGTACAAGAATAAAATAAATTCGAACCTGTGCGGCCAAATGCATTATTAGTTATGTGTAACATGCTGGGCCAGCACATGAGATTGTGATATTTTTACTGCAGTTTTGAGCAATGGAAGGCTCAATCTCGTCTGTACATCAGTTCAGACTGGCTTGAGCCTTCATTGCTCACACCCACAAATGTGGACGTAGATGAAGGCTTTTGTAAAAAATCAAGGCCTCTAGCTCCACTAGGTAGCTGTACATGCATAATTATGGAACAACAACGCATATGCGATATGTAGCCAGATCTCATGTGCTGGCTCAAATATTGTACGTAGGTGTACGTCTCATCATTAATTTAACGACAGTGTTGAATCCACGATGTTTGGATAGTGATTTATTTTCTCACTAATATGAGATCAATAACAAAGGTGTACACATCACTCATTAGGTGAGTGCGCACTTTTTCCAAGTCACTAGATTGCATGCAACATTGACGTGGCATTATTTCACCATTGGGCTTAGAATAGACAGTCATTGTGTCTTTCTGTGCGCATAACGAACAGTAATACACTCAATAAAAAGTTTAACTGCCATAGCTCGCACCTAATACATAACCGTAGAATCATTTTCTGCATTTGATTATAATAACCTAACATACCATCGCCTTTCCCATTTATTATTAGGTGAACGTCCAGCTGGCGAGAGAGCCTTAAAATAGACATCCAGCTGGATAGGGACACCTTGAAAAAAAGGACAAAGGGAAATAGTAAAAAAAAAATTAAAAGGGAAATTAAAAAAAGGGCCTTTCCTTACGAATCCTCCACCGGAGGAATTCGTTTGATGACAAGACCTAGCATCAGGTCTCGTCATTAAACCGTCCAAATGAGTTTTGGACAGTCTAGGTAAACACATAAATTTAACAAGCTGTGTTTCACTTGACTTAAATGCAGAGAAATTATTAGTTTATTTTGGTAAAATAATATGCTGTTTTAGATCAATCAGATATCGGCTTAAATTTTATGTATTCTTCAATAGGAAAATAAGACCAAGTGCATGTTTTTAAATCATGTTTCATTGGAAAGATTTGTTTGCGTGTAACTATTTTGAGTTTGGGTTTGAAAATCACACATGAGTAATGCCCCTTAACACTTTAACAATTTGTATTTAGATGTATTGTATACCTATGGTTTAATGAGCCCAGATAGCTGAGGGGTTAAGAGAGCCAGCCTAATGCATATAGAATACTAAAATACCTGAATACCCTGATGGTACAGGTTCGAATCCTGTGAAAATAAAAAACAAAGAAAATAATATTTCTTATAGATTTTTTTATTCATTGATTTACTTTCCATTTCTTTTGTTGTTGTATCTGAGCTTAATATCACTATCAACAATTTTTTAGTCATATATCTATGGCCAATCATCATATAACAGTATCCTTGGACAGGTTTCTTTGAAATGGTTTTGCAGGCCTTAGTGTATGCGTACTATCACATGCATATTCAATGACACTGATGAGCAAACACAGATGCACAGTCTCGCTAAGATCTTCATTGTTTATCTTTGTGATCAATAACAACTTTCCATGAGCTGGTTCATTTGTTTTCTTTTCGAATGCACAATATGTCAACATGCCACGAAGCAGATTCATTATTGAAACAAAAGCTAATGATAAGACAGGTATCCAGATTGACATGTGCTTTAGTTGGCATATTCTATCAGTGAATGCTCAGACGTATCTGAGCATGCACGCAGTCTCGCCAGAGCCTTTGCTATTGGCACGCGCACTAAATGGGTGTAGATAAAACCTCAGGCCAAATTTAAGCCCTCATAAACTACAAGTTAGCTGGTGGCTGCATATGATTGCTAGCAAACACATTAAGTAAAACACCGCGTGCTCTGGCTCAAATAGAATGCAAACAGCAAATGGTATCAGTCAATGCTCAGACGCACCTGAGCATGCGTGCAGTCTCACCAAAGCCTTCACTGCTCTCGCACATGCACAGAAATGGGCGTACATATGACATATTCTTTCAGTCAATGCTCAGACTAGAAGTAGCACACATATAGTCATGTCGTAGCCTTCACTGCTCTCGCACATGCACAAAATGGGTGTTTATATGGCACATTCTATCAGTCAATGCTCTAACTAGCATTAGCATGCGTGCAGTCTCGCCAGAGCCTTCACTGCTCTCGCACATGCACAAAATGGGTGTTTATATGGCATATTCTATCAGTCAATGCTCAAACTAGCATTAGCATGCGTGCAGTCTCGCCAGAGCCTTCACTGCTCTCGCGCATGCACAAAATGGGCGTACATATGGCATATTCCATCAGTGAATGCTCATACACGCCTGAGCGTACATGCAGTCTCAACGTATCCTTCACTGCTCTCGCACATGCACATAAATGGGCGTATATGTGACATATTCTTTCAGCAAATGCTCAGACTAGAAGAAGCATGCATGCAGGCTTGTCAGAGCCTTCACTGCTCTCGCACATGCACAAAATGGGCGTACATATGGCATATTCCATCAGTGAATGCTCAGACGCGCCTGAGTATACATGCAGTCTCGCCAGAGCCTTCACTGCTCTCGAACATGCACATAAATGGGCGTATATATGACATATTCTTTCAGCCAATGCGCAGACTAGAAGTAACATGCAGGCTGTCTTGTCAGTGCCTTCACTGCTCTCACACATGCACAAAATGGGCGTACATATGGCATATTCTATCAGTAAATGCTCAGACGCGCCTGAGCCTTCACTGCTCTCGCACATGCACAAAATGGGCGTACATATGGCATATTCTTTCAGTGAATGCTCATATGCGCCTGAGCATGGGCGCAGCCTCATCAGAGCCTTTGCTGCCCGTACATCGACAAAATGTATGTAGACAAATAATCAGGCCAACATTAAAATCTCTAAAGCAACTTAATAGCTGTCTATTATGCATGTTAACAGGTCGAATTTAAACATATGCAATAAGTACCCAAATGGTGTGCGATGGCTCAAAATATAGTACATGTTTAAGGGTATGTTAACGTCCAATCATACGTACAACAACAACGTTGAATACACGTTATTTTAGCGATGATTAACTGGCCTCACGGATATGAGACGAATGCCAAAGATATAACACGTGTTACTTAGTGTGCATTTCGACCATAATTTGGTCGTGAAGCTGCGATATGTGACACCCATAATGTTTTGCTGCACTGATGTCCTTCACCTCATGCAGAGTTATAATTGGCCAAGGAGATCCGAATGTCTTATGAAGTAACCGCTAGTTTCGCATTTAATTTCTTCTTGCAGAAACAGCTGTCACCCTACAAGTCATTTGGTTCAAAATTTGTTCATATGTTAAACTTTTAAAGGCCAAATATAACATTTTTGACCCATGTACAAGAATAAAATAAATTCGAACCTGTGCGGCCAAATGCATTATTAGTTATGTGTAACATGCTGGGCCAGCACATGAGATTGTGATATTTTTACTGCAGTTTTGAGCAATGGAAGGCTCAATCTCGTCTGTACATCAGTTCAGACTGGCTTGAGCCTTCATTGCTCACACCCACAAATGTGGACGTAGATGAAGGCTTTTGTAAAAAACCAAGGCCTCTAGCTCCACTAGGTAGCTGTACATGCATAATTATGGAACAACAACGCATATGCGATATGTAGCCAGATCTCATGTGCTGGCTCAAATATTGTACGTAGGTGTACGTCTCATCATTAATTTAACGACAGTGTTGAATCCACGATGTTTGGATAGTGATTTATTTTCTCACCAATATGAGATCAATAACAAAGGTGTACACATCACTCATTAGGTGAGTGCGCACTTTTTCCAAGTCACTAGATTGCATGCAACATTGACGTGGCATTATTTCACCATTGGGCTAAGAATAGACAGTCATTGTGTCTTTTTGTGCGCATAACGAACAGTAATACACTCAATAAAAAGTTTAACTGCCATAGCTCGCACCTAATACATAACCGTAGAATCATTTTCTGCATTTGATTAACCTAACATACCATCGCCTCTCCCATTTATTATTAGGTGAACGTCCAGCTGGCGAGAGAGCCTTAAAATAGACATCCAGCTGGATAGGGACACCTTGAAAAAAGGACAAAGGGAAATAGTAAAAAAAAATTAAAAAGGGAAATTAAAAAAAGGGCCTTTCCTTACGAATCCTCCACCGGAGGAATTCGTTTGATGACAAGACCTAGCATCAGGTCTCGTCATTAAACCGTCCAAATGAGTTTTGGACAGTCTAGGTAAACACATACATTTAACAAGCTGTGTTTCACTTGACTTAAATGCAGAGAAATTATTAGTTTATTTTGGTAAAATAATATGCTGTTTTAGATCAATCAGATATCGGCTTAAATTTTATGTATTTTTCAATAGGAAAATAAGACCAAGTGCATGTTTTTAAATCATGTTTCATTAGAAAGATTTGTTTGCGTGTAACTATTTTGAGTTTGGGTTTGAAAATCACACATGAGTAATGCCCCTTAACACTTTAACAATTTGTATTTAGATGTATTGTATACCTATGGTTTAATGAGCCCAGATAGCTGAGGGGTTAAGAGAGCCAGCCTAATGCATATAGAATACTAAAATACCTGAATACCCTGATGGTACAGGTTCGAATCCTGTGAAAAGAAAAAAACAAAGAAAATAATATTTTTTATAGATTTTTTTTATTCATTGATTTACTTTCCATTTCTTTTGTTGTTGTATCTGAGCTTAATATCACTATCAACAATTTTTTAGTCATATATCTATGGCCAATCATCATATAACAGTATCCTTGGACAGGTTTCTTTGAAATGGTTTTGCAGGCCTTAGTGTATGCGTACTATCACATGCATATTCGATGACACTGATGAGCAAACACAGATGCACAGTCTCGCTAAGATCTTCATTGTTTATCTTTGTGATCAATAACAACTTTCCATGAGCTGGTTCATTTGTTTTCTTTTCAAATGCACAATATGTCAACTTGCCACGAAGCAGATTCATAATTGAAACAAAAGCCCATGATAAGACAGGTATCCAGATTGACATGTGCTTTAGTTGGCATATTCTATCAGTGAATGCTCAGACGTATCTGAGCATGCACGCAGTCTCGCCAGAGCCTTTGCTATTGGCACGCGCACTAAATGGGTGTAGATAAAACCTCAGGCCAAATTTAAGCCCTCATAAACTACAAGTTAGCTGGTGGCTGCATATGATTGCTAGCAAACACATTAAGTAAAACACCGCGTGCTCTGGCTCAAATAGAATGCAAACAGCAAATGGTATCAGTCAATGCTCAGACGCACCTGAGCATGCATGCAGTCTCACCAAAGCCTTCACTGCTCTCGCACATGCACAGAAATGGGCGTACATATGACATATTCTTTCAGTCAATGCTCAGACTAGAAGTAGCACACATATAGTCATGTCGTAGCCTTCACTGATCTCGCACATGCACAAAATGGGTGTTTATATGGCACATTCTATCAGTCAATGCTCTAACTAGCATTAGCATGCGTGCAGTCTCGCCAGAGCCTTCAATGCTCTCGCACATGCACAAAATGGGTGTTTATATGGCATATTCTATCAGTCAATGCTCAAACTAGCATAAGCATGCGTGCAGTCTCGCCAGAGCCTTCACTGCTCTCGCGCATGCACAAAATGGGCGTACATATGGCATATTCCATCAGTGAATGCTCATACACGCCTGAGCGTACATGCAGTCTCACCAGATCCTTCACTGCTCTCGCACATGCACATAAATGGGCGTATATGTGACATATTCTTTCAGCCAACGCTCAGACTAGAAGAAGCATGCATGCAGGCTTGTCAGAGCCTTCACTGCTCTCGCACATGCACAAAATGGGCGTACACATGGCATATTCCATCAGTGAATGCTCAGACGCGCCTGAGTATACATGCAGTCTCGCCAGAGCCTTCACTGCTCTCGAACATGCACATAAATGGGCGTATATATGACATATTCTTTCAGCCAATGCGCAGACTAGAAGTAACATGCAGGCTGTCTTGTCAGTGCCTTCACTGCTCTCACACATGCACAAAATGGGCGTACATATGGCATATTCTATCAGTAAATGCTCAGACGCGCCTGAGCCTTCACTGCTCTCACACATGCACAAAATGGGCGTACATATGGCATATTCTATCAGTAAATGCTCAGACGCGCCTGAGCCTTCACTGCTCTCGCACATGCACAAAATGGGCGTACATATGGCATATTCTTTCAGTGAATGCTCATATGCGCCTGAGCATGGGCGCAGCCTCATCAGAGCCTTTGCTGCCCGTACATCGACAAAATGTATGTAGACAAATAATCAGGCCAACATTAAAATCTCTAAAGCCACTTGATAGCTGTCTATTATGCATGTTAACAGGTCGAATTTTAACATATGCAATAAGTACCCAAATGGTGTGCGATGGCTCAAAATATAGTACATGTTTAAGGGTATGTTAACGTCCAATCATACGTACAACAACAACGTTGAATACACGTTATTTTAGCGATGATTAACTGGCCTCACGGATATGAGACGAATGCCAAAGAGATAACACGTGTTACTTAGTGTGCATTTCGACCATAATTTGGTCGTGAAGCTGCGATATGTGACACCCATAATGTTTTGCTGCACTGATGTCCTTCACCTCATGCAGAGTTATAATTGGCCAAGGAGATCCGAATGTCTTATGAAGTAACCGCTAGTTTCGCATTTAATTTCTTCTTGCAGAAACAGCTGTCACCCTACAAGTCATTTGGTTCAAAATTTGTTCATATGTTAAACTTTTAAAGGCCAAATATAACATTTTTGACCCATGTACAAGAATAAAATAAATTCGAACCTGTGCGGCCAAATGCATTATTAGTTATGTGTAACATGCTGGGCCAGCACATGAGATTGTGATATTTTTACTGCAGTTTTGAGCAATGGAAGGCTCAATCTCGTCTGTACATCAGTTCAGACTGGCTTGAGCCTTCATTGCTCACACCCACAAATGTGGACGTAGATGAAGGCTTTTGTAAAAAATCAAGGCCTCTAGCTCCACTAGGTAGCTGTACATGCATAATTATGGAACAACAACGCATATGCGATATGTAGCCAGATCTCATGTGCTGGCTCAAATATTGTACGTAGGTGTACGTCTCATCATTAATTTAACGACAGTGTTGAATCCACGATGTTTGGATAGTGATTTATTTTCTCACCAATATGAGATCAATAACAAAGGTGTACACATCACTCATTAGGTGAGTGCGCACTTTTTCCAAGTCACTAGATTGCATGCAACATTGACGTGGCATTATTTCACCATTGGGCTAAGAATAGACAGTCATTGTGTCTTTTTGTGCGCATAACGAACAGTAATACACTCAATAAAAAGTTTAACTGCCATAGCTCGCACCTAATACATAACCGTAGAATCATTTTCTGCATTTGATTAACCTAACATACCATCGCCTCTCCCATTTATTATTAGGTGAACGTCCAGCTGGCGAGAGAGCCTTAAAATAGACATCCAGCTGGATAGGGACACCTTGAAAAAAGGACAAAGGGAAATAGTAAAAAAAAATTAAAAAGGGAAATTAAAAAAAGGGCCTTTCCTTACGAATCCTCCACCGGAGGAATTCGTTTGATGACAAGACCTAGCATCAGGTCTCGTCATTAAACCGTCCAAATGAGTTTTGGACAGTCTAGGTAAACACATACATTTAACAAGCTGTGTTTCACTTGACTTAAATGCAGAGAAATTATTAGTTTATTTTGGTAAAATAATATGCTGTTTTAGATCAATCAGATATCGGCTTAAATTTTATGTATTTTTCAATAGGAAAATAAGACCAAGTGCATGTTTTTAAATCATGTTTCATTAGAAAGATTTGTTTGCGTGTAACTATTTTGAGTTTGGGTTTGAAAATCACACATGAGTAATGCCCCTTAACACTTTAACAATTTGTATTTAGATGTATTGTATACCTATGGTTTAATGAGCCCAGATAGCTGAGGGGTTAAGAGAGCCAGCCTAATGCATATAGAATACTAAAATACCTGAATACCCTGATGGTACAGGTTCGAATCCTGTGAAAAGAAAAAAACAAAGAAAATAATATTTTTTATAGATTTTTTTTATTCATTGATTTACTTTCCATTTCTTTTGTTGTTGTATCTGAGCTTAATATCACTATCAACAATTTTTTAGTCATATATCTATGGCCAATCATCATATAACAGTATCCTTGGACAGGTTTCTTTGAAATGGTTTTGCAGGCCTTAGTGTATGCGTACTATCACATGCATATTCGATGACACTGATGAGCAAACACAGATGCACAGTCTCGCTAAGATCTTCATTGTTTATCTTTGTGATCAATAACAACTTTCCATGAGCTGGTTCATTTGTTTTCTTTTCAAATGCACAATATGTCAACTTGCCACGAAGCAGATTCATAATTGAAACAAAAGCCCATGATAAGACAGGTATCCAGATTGACATGTGCTTTAGTTGGCATATTCTATCAGTGAATGCTCAGACGTATCTGAGCATGCACGCAGTCTCGCCAGAGCCTTTGCTATTGGCACGCGCACTAAATGGGTGTAGATAAAACCTCAGGCCAAATTTAAGCCCTCATAAACTACAAGTTAGCTGGTGGCTGCATATGATTGCTAGCAAACACATTAAGTAAAACACCGCGTGCTCTGGCTCAAATAGAATGCAAACAGCAAATGGTATCAGTCAATGCTCAGACGCACCTGAGCATGCATGCAGTCTCACCAAAGCCTTCACTGCTCTCGCACATGCACAGAAATGGGCGTACATATGACATATTCTTTCAGTCAATGCTCAGACTAGAAGTAGCACACATATAGTCATGTCGTAGCCTTCACTGATCTCGCACATGCACAAAATGGGTGTTTATATGGCACATTCTATCAGTCAATGCTCTAACTAGCATTAGCATGCGTGCAGTCTCGCCAGAGCCTTCAATGCTCTCGCACATGCACAAAATGGGTGTTTATATGGCATATTCTATCAGTCAATGCTCAAACTAGCATAAGCATGCGTGCAGTCTCGCCAGAGCCTTCACTGCTCTCGCGCATGCACAAAATGGGCGTACATATGGCATATTCCATCAGTGAATGCTCATACACGCCTGAGCGTACATGCAGTCTCACCAGATCCTTCACTGCTCTCGCACATGCACATAAATGGGCGTATATGTGACATATTCTTTCAGCCAACGCTCAGACTAGAAGAAGCATGCATGCAGGCTTGTCAGAGCCTTCACTGCTCTCGCACATGCACAAAATGGGCGTACATATGGCATATTCCATCAGTGAATGCTCAGACGCGCCTGAGTATACATGCAGTCTCGCCAGAGCCTTCACTGCTCTCGAACATGCACATAAATGGGCGTATATATGACATATTCTTTCAGCCAATGCGCAGACTAGAAGTAACATGCAGGCTGTCTTGTCAGTGCCTTCACTGCTCTCACACATGCACAAAATGGGCGTACATATGGCATATTCTATCAGTAAATGCTCAGACGCGCCTGAGCCTTCACTGCTCTCACACATGCACAAAATGGGCGTACATATGGCATATTCTATCAGTAAATGCTCAGACGCGCCTGAGCCTTCACTGCTCTCGCACATGCACAAAATGGGCGTACATATGGCATATTCTTTCAGTGAATGCTCATATGCGCCTGAGCATGGGCGCAGCCTCATCAGAGCCTTTGCTGCCCGTACATCGACAAAATGTATGTAGACAAATAATCAGGCCAACATTAAAATCTCTAAAGCCACTTGATAGCTGTCTATTATGCATGTTAACAGGTCGAATTTAAACATATGCAATAAGTACCCAAATGGTGTGCGATGGCTCAAAATATAGTACATGTTTAAGGGTATGTTAACGTCCAATCATACGTACAACAACAACGTTGAATACACGTTATTTTAGCGATGATTAACTGGCCTCACGGATATGAGACGAATGCCAAAGATATAACACGTGTTACTTAGTGTGCATTTCGACCATAATTTGGTCGTGAAGCTGCGATATGTGACACCCATAATGTTTTGCTGCACTGATGTCCTTCACCTCATGCAGAGTTATAATTGGCCAAGGAGATCCGAATGTCTTATGAAGTAACCGCTAGTTTCGCATTTAATTTCTTCTTGCAGAAACAGCTGTCACCCTACAAGTCATTTGGTTCAAAATTTGTTCATATGTCAAACTTTTAAAGGCCAAATATAACATTTTTGACCCATGTACAAGAATAAAATAAATTCGAACCTGTGCGGCCAAATGCATTATTAATTATGTGTAACATGCTGGGCCAGCACATGAGATTGTGATATTTTTACTGCAGTTTTGAGCAATGGAAGGCTCAATCTCGTCTGTACATCAGTTCAGACTGGCTTGAGCCTTCATTGCTCACACCCACAAATGTGGACGTAGATGAAGGCTTTTGTAAAAAATCAAGGCCTCTAGCTCCACTAGGTAGCTGTACATGCATAATTATGGAACAACAACGCATATGCGATATGTAGCCAGATCTCATGTGCTGGCTCAAATATTGTACGTAGGTGTACGTCTCATCATTAATTTAACGACAGTGTTGAATCCACGATGTTTGGATAGTGATTTATTTTCTCACCAATATGAGATCAATAACAAAGGTGTACACATCACTCATTAGGTGAGTGTGCACTTTTTCCAAGTCACTAGATTGCATGCAACATTGACGTGGCATTATTTCACCATTGGGCTAAGAATAGACAGTCATTGTGTCTTTTTGTGCGCATAACGAACAGTAATACACTCAATAAAAAGTTTAACTGCCATAGCTCGCACCTAATACATAACCGTAGAATCATTTTCTGCATTTGATTAACCTAACATACCATCGCCTCTCCCATTTATTATTAGGTGAACGTCCAGCTGGCGAGAGAGCCTTAAAATAGACATCCAGCTAGATAGGGACACCTTGAAAAAAAGGACAAAGGGAAATAGTAAAAAAAAATTAAAAAGGGAAATTAAAAAAGGGCCTTTCCTTACGAATCCTCCACCGGAGGAATTCGTTTGATGACAAGACCTAGCATCAGGTCTCGTCATTAAACCGTCCAAATGAGTTTTGGACAGTCTAGGTAAACACATACATTTAACAAGCTGTGTTTCACTTGACTTAAATGCAGAGAAATTATTAGTTTATTTTGGTAAAATAATATGCTGTTTTAGATCAATCAGATATCGGCTTAAATTTTATGTATTCTTCAATAGGAAAATAAGACCAAGTGCATGTTTTTAAATCATGTTTCATTAGAAAGATTTGTTTGCGTGTAACTATTTTGAGTTTGGGTTTGAAAATCACGCATGAGTAATGCCCCTTAACACTTTAACAATTTGTATTTAGATGTATTGTATACCTATGGTTTAATGAGCCCAGATAGCTGAGGGGTTAAGAGAGCCAGCCTAATGCATATAGAATACTAAAATACCTGAATACCCTGATGGTACAGGTTCGAATCCTGTGAAAAGAAAAAAAACAAAGAAAATAATATTTTTTATAGATTTTTTTTATTCATTGATTTACTTTCCATTTCTTTTGTTGTTGTATCTGAGCTTAATATCACTATCAACAATTTTTTAGTCATATATCTATGGCCAATCATCATATAACAGTATCCTTGGACAGGTTTCTTTGAAATGGTTTTGCAGGCCTTAGTGTATGCGTACTATCACATGCATATTCAATGACACTGATGAGCAAACACAGATGCACTGTCTCGCTAAGATCTTCATTGTTTATCTTTGTGATCAATAACAACTTTCCATGAGCTGGTTCATTTGTTTTCTTTTCAAATGCACAATATGTCAACTTGCCACGAAGCAGATTCATAATTGAATCAAAAGCCCATGATAAGACAGGTATCCAGATTGACATGTGCTTTAGTTGGCATATTCTATCAGTGAATGCTCAGACGTATCTGAGCATGCACGCAGTCTCGCCAGAGCCTTTGCTATTGGCACGCGCACTAAATGGGTGTAGATAAAACCTCAGGCCAAATTTAAGCCCTCATAAACTACAAGTTAGCTGGTGGCTGCATATGATTGCTAGCAAACACATTAAGTAAAACACCGCGTGCTCTGGCTCAAATAGAATGCAAATAGCAAATGGTATCAGTCAATGCTCAGACGCACCTGAGCATGCGTGCAGTCTCACCAAAGCCTTCACTGCTCTCGCACATGCACAGAAATGGGCGTACATATGACATATTCTTTCAGTCAATGCTCAGACTAGAAGTAGCACACATATAGTCATGTCGTAGCCTTCACTGCTCTCGCACATGCACAAAATGGGTGTTTATATGGCACATTCTATCAGTCAATGCTCTAACTAGCATTAGCATGCGTGCAGTCTCGCCAGAGCCTTCAATGCTCTCGCACATGCACAAAATGGGTGTTTATATGGCATATTCTATCAGTCAATGCTCAAACTAGCATAAGCATGCGTGCAGTCTCGCCAGAGCCTTCACTGCTCTCGCGCATGCACAAAATGGGCGTACATATGGCATATTCCATCAGTGAATGCTCATACACGCCTGAGCGTACATGCAGTCTCACCAGATCCTTCACTGCTCTCGCACATGCACATAAATGGGCGTATATGTGACATATTCTTTCAGCCAATGCTCAGACTAGAAGAAGCATGCATGCAGGCTTGTCAGAGCCTTCACTGCTCTCGCACATGCACAAAATGGGCGTACATATGGCATATTCCATCAGTGAATGCTCAGACGCGCCTGAGTATACATGCAGTCTCGCCAGAGCCTTCACTGCTCTCGAACATGCACATAAGTGGGCGTATATATGACATATTCTTTCAGCCAATGCGCAGACTAGAAGTAACATGCAGGCTGTCTTGTCAGTGCCTTCACTGCTCTCACACATGCACAAAATGGGCGTACATATGGCATATTCTATCAGTAAATGCTCAGACGCGCCTGAGCCTTCACTGCTCTCGCACATGCACAAAATGGGCGTACATATGGCATATTCTTTCAGTGAATGCTCATATGCGCCTGAGCATGGGCGCAGCCTCATCAGAGCCTTTGCTGCCCGTACATCGACAAAATGTATGTAGACAAATAATCAGGCCAACATTAAAATCTCTAAAGCCACTTAATAGCTGTCTATTATGCATGTTAACAGGTCGAATTTAAACATATGCAATAAGTACCCAAATGGTGTGCGATGGCTCAAAATATAGTACATGTTTAAGGGTATGTTAATGTCCAATCATACGTACAACAACAACGTTGAATACACGTTATTTTAGCGATGATTAACTGGCCTCACGGATATGAGACGAATGCCAAAGATATAACACGTGTTACTTAGTGTGCATTTCGACCATAATTTGGTCGTGAAGCTGCGATATGTGACACCCATAATGTTTTGCTGCACTGATGTCCTTCACCTCATGCAGAGTTATAATTGGCCAAGGAGATCCGAATGTCTTATGAAGTAACCGCTAGTTTCGCATTTAATTTCTTCTTGCAGAAACAGCTGTCACCCTACAAGTCATTTGGTTCAAAATTTGTTCATATGTCAAACTTTTAAAGGCCAAATATAACATTTTTGACCCATGTACAAGAATAAAATAAATTCGAACCTGTGCGGCCAAATGCATTATTAGTTATGTGTAACATGCTGGGCCAGCACATGAGATTGTGATATTTTTACTGCAGTTTTGAGCAATGGAAGGCTCAATCTCGTCTGTACATCAGTTCAGACTGGCTTGAGCCTTCATTGCTCACACCCACAAATGTGGACGTAGATGAAGGCTTTTGTAAAAAACCAAGGCCTCTAGCTCCACTAGGTAGCTGTACATGCATAATTATGGAACAACAACGCATATGCGATATGTAGCCAGATCTCATGTGCTGGCTCAAATATTGTACGTAGGTGTACGTCTCATCATTAATTTAACGACAGTGTTGAATCCACGATGTTTGGATAGTGATTTATTTTCTCACCAATATGAGATCAATAACAAAGGTGTACACATCACTCATTAGGTGAGTGCGCACTTTTTCCAAGTCACTAGATTGCATGCAACATTGACGTGGCATTATTTCACCATTGGGCTAAGAATAGACAGTCATTGTGTCTTTTTGTGCGCATAACGAACAGTAATACACTCAATAAAAAGTTTAACTGCCATAGCTCGCACCTAATACATAACCGTAGAATCATTTTCTGCATTTGATTAACCTAACATACCATCGCCTCTCCCATTTATTATTAGGTGAACGTCCAGCTGGCGAGAGAGCCTTAAAATAGACATCCAGCTGGATAGGGACACCTTGAAAAAAAGGACAAAGGGAAATAGTAAAAAAAAAATTAAAAAGGGAAATTAAAAAAAGGGCCTTTCCTTACGAATCCTCCACCGGAGGAATTCGTTTGATGACAAGACCTAGCATCAGGTCTCGTCATTAAACCGTCCAAATGAGTTTTGGACAGTCTAGGTAAACACATACATTTAACAAGCTGTGTTTCACTTGACTTAAATGCAGAGAAATTATTAGTTTATTTTGGTAAAATAATATGCTGTTTTAGATCAATCAGATATCGGCTTAAATTTTATGTATTCTTCAATAGGAAAATAAGACCAAGTGCATGTTTTTAAATCATGTTTCATTAGAAAGATTTGTTTGCGTGTAACTATTTTGAGTTTGGGTTTGAAAATCACACATGAGTAATGCCCCTTAACACTTTAACAATTTGTATTTAGATGTATTGTATACCTATGGTTTAATGAGCCCAGATAGCTGAGGGGTTAAGAGAGCCAGCCTAATGCATATAGAATACTAAAATACCTGAATACCCTGATGGTACAGGTTCGAATCCTGTGAAAAGAAAAAAACAAAGAAAATAATATTTTTTATAGATTTTTTTTATTCATTGATTTACTTTCCATTTCTTTTGTTGTTGTATCTGAGCTTAATATCACTATCAACAATTTTTTAGTCATATATCTATGGCCAATCATCATATAACAGTATCCTTGGACAGGTTTCTTTGAAATGGTTTTGCAGGCCTTAGTGTATGCGTACTATCACATGCATATTCAATGACACTGATGAGCAAACACAGATGCACAGTCTCGCTAAGATCTTCATTGTTTATCTTTGTGATCAATAACAACTTTCCATGAGCTGGTTCATTTGTTTTCTTTTCAAATGCACAATATGTCAACTTGCCACGAAGCAGATTCATAATTGAAACAAAAGCCCATGATAAGACAGGTATCCAGATTGACATGTGCTTTAGTTGGCATATTCTATCAGTGAATGCTCAGACGTATCTGAGCATGCACGCAGTCTCGCAAGAGCCTTTGCTATTGGCACGCGCACTAAATGGGTGTAGATAAAACCTCAGGCCAAATTTAAGCCCTCATAAACTACAAGTTAGCTGGTGGCTGCATATGATTGCTAGCAAACACATTAAGTAAAACACCGCGTGCTCTGGCTCAAATAGAATGCAAATAGCAAATGGTATCAGTCAATGCTCAGACGCACCTGAGCATGCGTGCAGTCTCACCAAAGCCTTCACTGCTCTGGCACATGCACAGAAATGGGCGTACATATGACATATTCTTTCAGTCAATGCTCAGACTAGAAGTAGCACACATATAGTCATGTCGTAGCCTTCACTGCTCTCGCACATGCACAAAATGGGTGTTTATATGGCACATTCTATCAGTCAATGCTCTAACTAGCATTAGCATGCGTGCAGTCTCGCCAGAGCCTTCAATGCTCTCGCACATGCACAAAATGGGTGTTTATATGGCATATTCTATCAGTCAATGCTCAAACTAGCATAAGCATGCGTGCAGTCTCGCCAGAGCCTTCACTGCTCTCGCGCATGCACAAAATGGGCGTACATATGGCATATTCCATCAGTGAATGCTCATACACGCCTGAGCGTACATGCAGTCTCACCAGATCCTTCACTGCTCTCGCACATACACATAAATGGGCGTATATGTGACATATTCTTTCAGCCAATGCTCAGACTAGAAGAAGCATGCATGCAGGCTTGTCAGAGCCTTCACTGCTCTCGCACATGCACAAAATGGGCGTACATATGGCATATTCCATCAGTGAATGCTCAGACGCGCCTGAGTATACATGCAGTCTCGCCAGAGCCTTCACTGCTCTCGAACATGCACATAAGTGGGCGTATATATGACATATTCTTTCAGCCAATGCGCAGACTAGAAGTAACATGCAGGCTGTCTTGTCAGTGCCTTCACTGCTCTCACACATGCACAAAATGGGCGTACATATGGCATATTCTATCAGTAAATGCTCAGACGCGCCTGAGCCTTCACTGCTCTCGCACATGCACAAAATTGGCGTACATATGGCATATTCTTTCAGTGAATGCTCATATGCGCCTGAGCATGGGCGCAGCCTCATCAGAGCCTTTGCTGCCCGTACATCGACAAAATGTATGTAGACAAATAATCAGGCCAACATTAAAATCTCTAAAGCCACTTAATAGCTGTCTATTATGCATGTTAACAGGTCGAATTTAAACATATGCAATAAGTACCCAAATGGTGTGCGATGGCTCAAAATATAGTACATGTTTAAGGGTATGTTAACGTCCAATCATACGTACAACAACAACGTTGAATACACGTTATTTTAGCGATGATTAACTGGCCTCACGGATATGAGACGAATGCCAAAGAGATAACACGTGTTACTTAGTGTGCATTTCGACCATAATTTGGTCGTGAAGCTGCGATATGTGACACCCATAATGTTTTGCTGCACTGATGTCCTTCACCTCATGCAGAGTTATAATTGGCCAAGGAGATCCGAATGTCTTATGAAGTAACCGCTAGTTTCGCATTTAATTTCTTCTTGCAGAAACAGCTGTCACCCTACAAGTCATTTGGTTCAAAATTTGTTCATATGTCAAACTTTTAAAGGCCAAATATAACATTTTTGACCCATGTACAAGAATAAAATAAATTCGAACCTGTGCGGCCAAATGCATTATTAGTTATGTGTAACATGCTGGGCCAGCACATGAGATTGTGATATTTTTACTGCAGTTTTGAGCAATGGAAGGCTCAATCTCGTCTGTACATCAGTTCAGACTGGCTTGAGCCTTCATTGCTCACACCCACAAATGTGGACGTAGATGAAGGCTTTTGTAAAAAATCAAGGCCTCTAGCTCCACTAGGTAGCTGTACATGCATAATTATGGAACAACAACGCATATGCGATATGTAGCCAGATCTCATGTGCTGGCTCAAATATTGTACGTAGGTGTACGTCTCATCATTAATTTAACGACAGTGTTGAATCCACGATGTTTGGATAGTGATTTATTTTCTCACCAATATGAGATCAATAACAAAGGTGTACACATCACTCATTAGGTGAGTGTGCACTTTTTCCAAGTCACTAGATTGCATGCAACATTGACGTGGCATTATTTCACCATTGGGCTAAGAATAGACAGTCATTGTGTCTTTTTGTGCGCATAACGAACAGTAATACACTCAATAAAAAGTTTAACTGCCATAGCTCGCACCTAATACATAACCGTAGAATCATTTTCTGCATTTGATTAACCTAACATACCATCGCCTCTCCCATTTATTATTAGGTGAACGTCCAGCTGGCGAGAGAGCCTTAAAATAGACATCCAGCTGGATAGGGACACCTTGAAAAAAAGGACAAAGGGAAATAGTAAAAAAAAATTAAAAAGGGAAATTAAAAAAAGGGCCTTTCCTTACGAATCCTCCACCGGAGGAATTCGTTTGATGACAAGACCTAGCATCAGGTCTCGTCATTAAACCGTCCAAATGAGTTTTGGACAGTCTAGGTAAACACATACATTTAACAAGCTGTGTTTCACTTGACTTAAATGCAGAGAAATTATTAGTTTATTTTGGTAAAATAATATGCTGTTTTAGATCAATCAGATATCGGCTTAAATTTTATGTATTTTTCAATAGGAAAATAAGACCAAGTGCATGTTTTTAAATCATGTTTCATTAGAAAGATTTGTTTGCGTGTAACTATTTTGAGTTTGGGTTTGAAAATCACACATGAGTAATGCCCCTTAACACTTTAACAATTTGTATTTAGATGTATTGTATACCTATGGTTTAATGAGCCCAGATAGCTGAGGGGTTAAGAGAGCCAGCCTAATGCATATAGAATACTAAAATACCTGAATACCCTGATGGTACAGGTTCGAATCCTGTGAAAAGAAAAAAACAAAGAAAATAATATTTTTTATAGATTTTTTTTATTCATTGATTTACTTTCCATTTCTTTTGTTGTTGTATCTGAGCTTAATATCACTATCAACAATTTTTTAGTCATATATCTATGGCCAATCATCATATAACAGTATCCTTGGACAGGTTTCTTTGAAATGGTTTTGCAGGCCTTAGTGTATGCGTACTATCACATGCATATTCAATGACACTGATGAGCAAACACAGATGCACAGTCTCGCTAAGATCTTCATTGTTTATCTTTGTGATCAATAACAACTTTCCATGAGCTGGTTCATTTGTTTTCTTTTCAAATGCACAATATGTCAACTTGCCACGAAGCAGATTCATAATTGAAACAAAAGCCCATGATAAGACAGGTATCCAGATTGACATGTGCTTTAGTTGGCATATTCTATCAGTGAATGCTCAGACGTATCTGAGCATGCACGCAGTCTCGCCAGAGCCTTTGCTATTGGCACGCGCACTAAATGGGTGTAGATAAAACCTCAGGCCAAATTTAAGCCCTCATAAACTACAAGTTAGCTGGTGGCTGCATATGATTGCTAGCAAACACATTAAGTAAAACACTGCGTGCTCTGGCTCAAATAGAATGCAAACAGCAAATGGTATCAGTCAATGCTCAGACGCACCTGAGCATGCATGCAGTCTCACCAAAGCCTTCACTGCTCTCGCACATGCACAGAAATGGGCGTACATATGACATATTCTTTCAGTCAATGCTCAGACTAGAAGTAGCACACATATAGTCATGTCGTAGCCTTCACTGATCTCGCACATGCACAAAATGGGTGTTTATATGGCACATTCTATCAGTCAATGCTCTAACTAGCATTAGCATGCGTGCAGTCTCGCCAGAGCCTTCAATGCTCTCGCACATGCACAAAATGGGTGTTTATATGGCATATTCTATCAGTCAATGCTCAAACTAGCATAAGCATGCGTGCAGTCTCGCCAGAGCCTTCACTGCTCTCGCGCATGCACAAAATGGGCGTACATATGGCATATTCCATCAGTGAATGCTCATACACGCCTGAGCGTACATGCAGTCTCACCAGATCCTTCACTGCTCTCGCACATGCACATAAATGGGCGTATATGTGACATATTCTTTCAGCCAATGCTCAGACTAGAAGAAGCATGCATGCAGGCTTGTCAGAGCCTTCACTGCTCTCGCACATGCACAAAATGGGCGTACATATGGCATATTCCATCAGTGAATGCTCAGACGCGCCTGAGTATACATGCAGTCTCGCCAGAGCCTTCACTGCTCTCGAACATGCACATAAATGGGCGTATATATGACATATTCTTTCAGCCAATGCGCAGACTAGAAGTAACATGCAGGCTGTCTTGTCAGTGCCTTCACTGCTCTCACACATGCACAAAATGGGCGTACATATGGCATATTCTATCAGTAAATGCTCAGACGCGCCTGAGCCTTCACTGCTCTCGCACATGCACAAAATGGGCGTACATATGGCATATTCTTTCAGTGAATGCTCATATGCGCCTGAGCATGGGCGCAGCCTCATCAGAGCCTTTGCTGCCCGTACATCGACAAAATATATGTAGACAAATTATCAGGCCAACATTAAAATCTCTAAAGCCACTTGATAGCTGTCTATTATGCATGTTAACAGGTCGAATTTAAACATATGCAATAAGTACCCAAATGGTGTGCGATGGCTCAAAATATAGTACATGTTTAAGGGTATGTTAACGTCCAATCATACGTACAACAACAACGTTGAATACACGTTATTTTAGCGATGATTAACTGGCCTCACGGATATGAGACGAATGCCAAAGATATAACACGTGTTACTTAGTGTGCATTTCGACCATAATTTGGTCGTGAAGCTGCGATATGTGACACCCATAATGTTTTGCTGCACTGATGTCCTTCACCTCATGCAGAGTTATAATTGGCCAAGGAGATCCGAATGTCTTATGAAGTAACCGCTAGTTTCGCATTTAATTTCTTCTTGCAGAAACAGCTGTCACCCTACAAGTCATTTGGTTCAAAATTTGTTCATATGTCAAACTTTTAAAGGCCAAATATAACATTTTTGACCCATGTACAAGAATAAAATAAATTCGAACCTGTGCGGCCAAATGCATTATTAATTATGTGTAACATGCTGGGCCAGCACATGAGATTGTGATATTTTTACTGCAGTTTTGAGCAATGGAAGGCTCAATCTCGTCTGTACATCAGTTCAGACTGGCTTGAGCCTTCATTGCTCACACCCACAAATGTGGACGTAGATGAAGGCTTTTGTAAAAAATCAAGGCCTCTAGCTCCACTAGGTAGCTGTACATGCATAATTATGGAACAACAACGCATATGCGATATGTAGCCAGATCTCATGTGCTGGCTCAAATATTGTACGTAGGTGTACGTCTCATCATTAATTTAACGACAGTGTTGAATCCACGATGTTTGGATAGTGATTTATTTTCTCACCAATATGAGATCAATAACAAAGGTGTACACATCACTCATTAGGTGAGTGTGCACTTTTTCCAAGTCACTAGATTGCATGCAACATTGACGTGGCATTATTTCACCATTGGGCTAAGAATAGACAGTCATTGTGTCTTTTTGTGCGCATAACGAACAGTAATACACTCAATAAAAAGTTTAACTGCCATAGCTCGCACCTAATACATAACCGTAGAATCATTTTCTGCATTTGATTAACCTAACATACCATCGCCTCTCCCATTTATTATTAGGTGAACGTCCAGCTGGCGAGAGAGCCTTAAAATAGACATCCAGCTAGATAGGGACACCTTGAAAAAAAGGACAAAGGGAAATAGTAAAAAAAAATTAAAAAGGGAAATTAAAAAAGGGCCTTTCCTTACGAATCCTCCACTGGAGGAATTCGTTTGATGACAAGACCTAGCATCAGGTCTCGTCATTAAACCGTCCAAATGAGTTTTGGACAGTCTAGGTAAACACATACATTTAACAAGCTGTGTTTCACTTGACTTAAATGCAGAGAAATTATTAGTTTATTTTGGTAAAATAATATGCTGTTTTAGATCAATCAGATATCGGCTTAAATTTTATGTATTCTTCAATAGGAAAATAAGACCAAGTGCATGTTTTTAAATCATGTTTCATTAGAAAGATTTGTTTGCGTGTAACTATTTTGAGTTTGGGTTTGAAAATCACGCATGAGTAATGCCCCTTAACACTTTAACAATTTGTATTTAGATGTATTGTATACCTATGGTTTAATGAGCCCAGATAGCTGAGGGGTTAAGAGAGCCAGCCTAATGCATATAGAATACTAAAATACCTGAATACCCTGATGGTACAGGTTCGAATCCTGTGAAAAGAAAAAAACAAAGAAAATAATATTTTTTATAGATTTTTTTTATTCATTGATTTACTTTCCATTTCTTTTGTTGTTGTATCTGAGCTTAATATCACTATCAACAATTTTTTAGTCATATATCTATGGCCAATCATCATATAACAGTATCCTTGGACAGGTTTCTTTGAAATGGTTTTGCAGGCCTTAGTGTATGCGTACTATCACATGCATATTCAATGACACTGATGAGCAAACACAGATGCACAGTCTCGCTAAGATCTTCATTGTTTATCTTTGTGATCAATAACAACTTTCCATGAGCTGGTTCATTTGTTTTCTTTTCAAATGCACAATATGTCAACTTGCCACGAAGCAGATTCATAATTGAAACAAAAGCCCATGATAAGACAGGTATCCAGATTGACATGTGCTTTAGTTGGCATATTCTATCAGTGAATGCTCAGACGTATCTGAGCATGCACGCAGTCTCGCCAGAGCCTTTGCTATTGGCACGCGCACTAAATGGGTGTAGATAAAACCTCAGGCCAAATTTAAGCCCTCATAAACTACAAGTTAGCTGGTGGCTGCATATGATTGCTAGCAAACACATTAAGTAAAACACCGCGTGCTCTGGCTCAAATAGAATGCAAATAGCAAATGGTATCAGTCAATGCTCAGACGCACCTGAGCATGCGTGCAGTCTCACCAAAGCCTTCACTGCTCTCGCACATGCACAGAAATGGGCGTACATATGACATATTCTTTCAGTCAATGCTCAGACTAGAAGTAGCACACATATAGTCATGTCGTAGCCTTCACTGCTCTCGCACATGCACAAAATGGGTGTTTATATGGCACATTCTATCAGTCAATGCTCTAACTAGCATTAGCATGCGTGCAGTCTCGCCAGAGCCTTCAATGCTCTCGCACATGCACAAAATGGGTGTTTATATGGCATATTCTATCAGTCAATGCTCAAACTAGCATAAGCATGCGTGCAGTCTCGCCAGAGCCTTCACTGCTCTCGCGCATGCACAAAATGGGCGTACATATGGCATATTCCATCAGTGAATGCTCATACACGCCTGAGCGTACATGCAGTCTCACCAGATCCTTCACTGCTCTCGCACATGCACATAAATGGGCGTATATGTGACATATTCTTTCAGCCAATGCTCAGACTAGAAGAAGCATGCATGCAGGCTTGTCAGAGCCTTCACTGCTCTCGCACATGCACAAAATGGGCGTACATATGGCATATTCCATCAGTGAATGCTCAGACGCGCCTGAGTATACATGCAGTCTCGCCAGAGCCTTCACTGCTCTCGAACATGCACATAAGTGGGCGTATATATGACATATTCTTTCAGCCAATGCGCAGACTAGAAGTAACATGCAGGCTGTCTTGTCAGTGCCTTCACTGCTCTCACACATGCACAAAATGGGCGTACATATGGCATATTCTATCAGTAAATGCTCAGACGCGCCTGAGCCTTCACTGCTCTCGCACATGCACAAAATGGGCGTACATATGGCATATTCTTTCAGTGAATGCTCATATGCGCCTGAGCATGGGCGCAGCCTCATCAGAGCCTTTGCTGCCCGTACATCGACAAAATGTATGTAGACAAATAATCAGGCCAACATTAAAATCTCTAAAGCCACTTAATAGCTGTCTATTATGCATGTTAACAGGTCGAATTTAAACATATGCAATAAGTACCCAAATGGTGTGCGATGGCTCAAAATATAGTACATGTTTAAGGGTATGTTAATGTCCAATCATACGTACAACAACAACGTTGAATACACGTTATTTTAGCGATGATTAACTGGCCTCACGGATATGAGACGAATGCCAAAGATATAACACGTGTTACTTAGTGTGCATTTCGACCATAATTTGGTCGTGAAGCTGCGATATGTGACACCCATAATGTTTTGCTGCACTGATGTCCTTCACCTCATGCAGAGTTATAATTGGCCAAGGAGATCCGAATGTCTTATGAAGTAACCGCTAGTTTCGCATTTAATTTCTTCTTGCAGAAACAGCTGTCACCCTACAAGTCATTTGGTTCAAAATTTGTTCATATGTCAAACTTTTTAAGGCCAAATATAACATTTTTGACCCATGTACAAGAATAAAATAAATTCGAACCTGTGCGGCCAAATGCATTATTAGTTATGTGTAACATGCTGGGCCAGCACATGAGATTGTGATATTTTTACTGCAGTTTTGAGCAATGGAAGGCTCAATCTCGTCTGTACATCAGTTCAGACTGGCTTGAGCCTTCATTGCTCACACCCACAAATGTGGACGTAGATGAAGGCTTTTGTAAAAAACCAAGGCCTCTAGCTCCACTAGGTAGCTGTACATGCATAATTATGGAACAACAACGCATATGCGATATGTAGCCAGATCTCATGTGCTGGCTCAAATATTGTACGTAGGTGTACGTCTCATCATTAATTTAACGACAGTGTTGAATCCACGATGTTTGGATAGTGATTTATTTTCTCACCAATATGAGATCAATAACAAAGGTGTACACATCACTCATTAGGTGAGTGCGCACTTTTTCCAAGTCACTAGATTGCATGCAACATTGACGTGGCATTATTTCACCATTGGGCTAAGAATAGACAGTCATTGTGTCTTTTTGTGCGCATAACGAACAGTAATACACTCAATAAAAAGTTTAACTGCCATAGCTCGCACCTAATACATAACCGTAGAATCATTTTCTGCATTTGATTAACCTAACATACCATCGCCTCTCCCATTTATTATTAGGTGAACGTCCAGCTGGCGAGAGAGCCTTAAAATAGACATCCAGCTGGATAGGGACACCTTGAAAAAAAGGACAAAGGGAAATAGTAAAAAAAAAAATTAAAAAGGGAAATTAAAAAAAGGGCCTTTCCTTACGAATCCTCCACCGGAGGAATTCGTTTGATGACAAGACCTAGCATCAGGTCTCGTCATTAAACCGTCCAAATGAGTTTTGGACAGTCTAGGTAAACACATACATTTAACAAGCTGTGTTTCACTTGACTTAAATGCAGAGAAATTATTAGTTTATTTTGGTAAAATAATATGCTGTTTTAGATCAATCAGATATCGGCTTAAATTTTATGTATTCTTCAATAGGAAAATAAGACCAAGTGCATGTTTTTAAATCATGTTTCATTAGAAAGATTTGTTTGCGTGTAACTATTTTGAGTTTGGGTTTGAAAATCACACATGAGTAATGCCCCTTAACACTTTAACAATTTGTATTTAGATGTATTGTATACCTATGGTTTAATGAGCCCAGATAGCTGAGGGGTTAAGAGAGCCAGCCTAATGCATATAGAATACTAAAATACCTGAATACCCTGATGGTACAGGTTCGAATCCTGTGAAAAGAAAAAAACAAAGAAAATAATATTTTTTATAGATTTTTTTTATTCATTGATTTACTTTCCATTTCTTTTGTTGTTGTATCTGAGCTTAATATCACTATCAACAATTTTTTAGTCATATATCTATGGCCAATCATCATATAACAGTATCCTTGGACAGGTTTCTTTGAAATGGTTTTGCAGGCCTTAGTGTATGCGTACTATCACATGCATATTCAATGACACTGATGAGCAAACACAGATGCACAGTCTCGCTAAGATCTTCATTGTTTATCTTTGTGATCAATAACAACTTTCCATGAGCTGGTTCATTTGTTTTCTTTTCAAATGCACAATATGTCAACTTGCCACGAAGCAGATTCATAATTGAAACAAAAGCCCATGATAAGACAGGTATCCAGATTGACATGTGCTTTAGTTGGCATATTCTATCAGTGAATGCTCAGACGTATCTGAGCATGCACGCAGTCTCGCAAGAGCCTTTGCTATTGGCACGCGCACTAAATGGGTGTAGATAAAACCTCAGGCCAAATTTAAGCCCTCATAAACTACAAGTTAGCTGGTGGCTGCATATGATTGCTAGCAAACACATTAAGTAAAACACCGCGTGCTCTGGCTCAAATAGAATGCAAATAGCAAATGGTATCAGTCAATGCTCAGACGCACCTGAGCATGCGTGCAGTCTCACCAAAGCCTTCACTGCTCTGGCACATGCACAGAAATGGGCGTACATATGACATATTCTTTCAGTCAATGCTCAGACTAGAAGTAGCACACATATAGTCATGTCGTAGCCTTCACTGCTCTCGCACATGCACAAAATGGGTGTTTATATGGCACATTCTATCAGTCAATGCTCTAACTAGCATTAGCATGCGTGCAGTCTCGCCAGAGCCTTCAATGCTCTCGCACATGCACAAAATGGGTGTTTATATGGCATATTCTATCAGTCAATGCTCAAACTAGCATAAGCATGCGTGCAGTCTCGCCAGAGCCTTCACTGCTCTCGCGCATGCACAAAATGGGCGTACATATGGCATATTCCATCAGTGAATGCTCATACACGCCTGAGCGTACATGCAGTCTCACCAGATCCTTCACTGCTCTCGCACATGCACATAAATGGGCGTATATGTGACATATTCTTTCAGCCAATGCTCAGACTAGAAGAAGCATGCATGCAGGCTTGTCAGAGCCTTCACTGCTCTCGCACATGCACAAAATGGGCGTACATATGGCATATTCCATCAGTGAATGCTCAGACGCGCCTGAGTATACATGCAGTCTCGCCAGAGCCTTCACTGCTCTCGAACATGCACATAAGTGGGCGTATATATGACATATTCTTTCAGCCAATGCGCAGACTAGAAGTAACATGCAGGCTGTCTTGTCAGTGCCTTCACTGCTCTCACACATGCACAAAATGGGCGTACATATGGCATATTCTATCAGTAAATGCTCAGACGCGCCTGAGCCTTCACTGCTCTCGCACATGCACAAAATTGGCGTACATATGGCATATTCTTTCAGTGAATGCTCATATGCGCCTGAGCATGGGCGCAGCCTCATCAGAGCCTTTGCTGCCCGTACATCGACAAAATGTATGTAGACAAATAATCAGGCCAACATTAAAATCTCTAAAGCCACTTAATAGCTGTCTATTATGCATGTTAACAGGTCGAATTTAAACATATGCAATAAGTACCCAAATGGTGTGCGATGGCTCAAAATATAGTACATGTTTAAGGGTATGTTAACGTCCAATCATACGTACAACAACAACGTTGAATACACGTTATTTTAGCGATGATTAACTGGCCTCACGGATATGAGACGAATGCCAAAGATATAACACGTGTTACTTAGTGTGCATTTCGACCATAATTTGGTCGTGAAGCTGCGATATGTGACACCCATAATGTTTTGCTGCACTGATGTCCTTCACCTCATGCAGAGTTATAATTGGCCAAGGAGATCCGAATGTCTTATGAAGTAACCGCTAGTTTCGCATTTAATTTCTTCTTGCAGAAACAGCTGTCACCCTACAAGTCATTTGGTTCAAAATTTGTTCATATGTCAAACTTTTAAAGGCCAAATATAACATTTTTGACCCATGTACAAGAATAAAATAAATTCGAACCTGTGCGGCCAAATGCATTATTAGTTATGTGTAACATGCTGGGCCAGCACATGAGATTGTGATATTTTTACTGCAGTTTTGAGCAATGGAAGGCTCAATCTCGTCTGTACATCAGTTCAGACTGGCTTGAGCCTTCATTGCTCACACCCACAAATGTGGACGTAGATGAAGGCTTTTGTAAAAAACCAAGGCCTCTAGCTCCACTAGGTAGCTGTACATGCATAATTATGGAACAACAACGCATATGCGATATGTAGCCAGATCTCATGTGCTGGCTCAAATATTGTACGTAGGTGTACGTCTCATCATTAATTTAACGACAGTGTTGAATCCACGATGTTTGGATAGTGATTTATTTTCTCACCAATATGAGATCAATAACAAAGGTGTACACATCACTCATTAGGTGAGTGCGCACTTTTTCCAAGTCACTAGATTGCATGCAACATTGACGTGGCATTATTTCACCATTGGGCTAAGAATAGACAGTCATTGTGTCTTTTTGTGCGCATAACGAACAGTAAAACACTCAATAAAAAGTTTAACTGCCATAGCTCGCACCTAATACATAACCGTAGAATCATTTTCTGCATTTGATTAACCTAACATACCATCGCCTCTCCCATTTATTATTAGGTGAACGTCCAGCTGGCGAGAGAGCCTTAAAATAGACATCCAGCTGGATAGGGACACCTTGAAAAAAAGGACAAAGGGAAATAGTAAAAAAAAAAATTAAAAAGGGAAATTTAAAAAGGGCCTTTCCTTACGAATCCTCCACCGGAGGAATTCGTTTGATGACAAGACCTAGCATCAGGTCTCGTCATTAAACCGTCCAAATGAGTTTTGGACAGTCTAGGTAAACACATACATTTAACAAGCTGTGTTTCACTTGACTTAAATGCAGAGAAATTATTAGTTTATTTTGGTAAAATAATATGCTGTTTTAGATCAATCAGATATCGGCTTAAATTTTATGTATTCTTCAATAGGAAAATAAGACCAAGTGCATGTTTTTAAATCATGTTTCATTAGAAAGATTTGTTTGCGTGTAACTATTTCGAGTTTGGGTTTGAAAATCACACATGAGTAATGCCCCTTAACACTTTAACAATTTGTATTTAGATGTATTGTATACCTATGGTTTAATGAGCCCAGATAGCTGAGGGGTTAAGAGAGCCAGCCTAATGCATATAGAATACTAAAATACCTGTATACCCTGATGGTACAGGTTCGAATCCTGTGAAAAGAAAAAAACAAAGAAAATAATATTTTTTATAGATTTTTTTTATTCATTGATTTACTTTCCATTTCTTTTGTTGTTGTATCTGAGCTTAATATCACTATCAACAATTTTTTAGTCATATATCTATGGCCAATCATCATATAACAGTATCCTTGGACAGGTTTCTTTGAAATGGTTTTGCAGGCCTTAGTGTATGCGTACTATCACATGCATATTCAATGACACTGATGAGCAAACACAGATGCACAGTCTCACTAAGATCTTCATTGTTTATCTTTGTGATCAATAACAACTTTCCATGAGCTGGTTCATTTGTTTTCTTTTCATATGCACAATATGTCAACTTGCCACGAAGCAGATTCATAATTGAAACAAAAGCCCATGATAAGACAGGTATCCAGATTGACATGTGCTTTAGTTGGCATATTCTATCAGTGAATGCTCAGACGTATCTGAGCATACACGCGGTCTTGCCAGAGCCTTTGCTATTGGCACGCGCACTAAATGGGTGTAGATAAAACCTCAGGCCAAATTTAAGCCCTCATAAACTACAAGTTAGCTGGAGGCTGCATATGATTGCTAGCAAACACATTAAGTAAAACACCGCGTGCTCTGGCTCAAATAGAATGCAAATAGCAAATGGTATCAGTCAATGCTCATACGCACCTGAGCATGCGTGCAGTCTCACCAAAGCCTTCACTGCTCTCGCACATGCACAGAAATGGGCGTACATATGACATATTCTTTCAGTCAATGCTCAGACTAAAAGTAGCACACATATAGTCATGTCGTAGCCTTCACTGCTCTCGCACATGCACAAAATGGGTGTTTATATGGCACATTCTATCAGTCAATGCTCTAACTAGCATTAGCATGCGTGCAGTCTCGCCAGAGCCTTCAATGCTCTCGCACATGCACAAAATGGGTGTTTATATGGCATATTCTATCAGTCAATGCTCAAACTAGCATAAGCATGCGTGCAGTCTCGCCAGAGCCTTCACTGCTCTCGCGCATGCACAAAATGGGCGTACATATGGCATATTCCATCAGTAAATGCTCATACACGCCTGAGCGTACATGCAGTCTCACCAGATCCTTCACTGCTCTCGCATTTGCTCATAAATGGGCGTATATGTGACATATTCTTTCAGCCAATGCTCAGACTAGAAGAAGCATGCATGCAGGCTTGTCAGAGCCTTCACTGCTCTCGCACATGCACAAAATGGGCGTACATATGGCATATTCCATCAGTGAATGCTCAGACGCGCCTGAGTATACATGCAGTCTCGCCAGAGCCTTCACTGCTCTCGAACATGCACATAAATGGGCGTATATATGACATATTCTTTCAGCCAATGCGCAGACTAGAAGTAACATGCATGCTGTCTTGTCAGTGCCTTCACTGCTCTCACACATGCACAAAATGGGCGTACATATGGCATATTCTATCAGTAAATGCTCAGACGCGCCTGAGCCTTCACTGCTCTCGCACATGCACAAAATGGGCGTACATATGGCATATTCTTTCAGTGAATGCTCATATGCGCCTGAGCATGGGCGCAGCCTCATCAGAGCCTTTGCTGCCCGTACATCGACAAAATGTATGTAGGTAGACAAATAATCAGGCCAACATTAAAATCTCTAAAGCCACTTAATAGCTGCCTATTATGCATGTTAACAGGTCGAATTTAAACATATGCAATAAGTACCCAAATGGTGTGCGATGGCTCAAAATATAGTACATGTTTAAGGGTATGTTAACGTCCAATCATACGTACAACAACAACGTTGAATACACGTTATTTTAGCGATGATTAACTGGCCTCACGGATATGAGACGAATGCCAAAGATATAACACGTGTTACTTAGTGTGCATTTCGACCATAATTTGGTCGTGAAGCTGCGATATGTGACACCCATAATGTTTTGCTGCACTGATGTCCTTCACCTCATGCAGAGTTATAATTGGCCAAGGAGATCCGAATGTCTTATGAAGTAACCGCTAGTTTCGCATTTAATTTCTTCTTGCAGAAACAGCTGTCACCCTACAAGTCATTTGGTTCAAAATTTGTTCATATGTCAAACTTTTAAAGGCCAAATATAACATTTTTGACCCATGTACAAGAATAAAATAAATTCGAACCTGTGCGGCCAAATGCATTATTAGTTATGTGTAACATGCTGGGCCAGCACATGAGATTGTGATATTTTTACTGCAGTTTTGAGCAATGGAAGGCTCAATCTCGTCTGTACATCAGTTCAGACTGGCTTGAGCCTTCATTGCTCACACCCACAAATGTGGACGTAGATGAAGGCTTTTGTAAAAAATCAAGGCCTCTAGCTCCACTAGGTAGCTGTACATGCATAATTATGGAACAACAACGCATATGCGATATGTAGCCAGATCTCATGTGCTGGCTCAAATATTGTACGTAGGTGTACGTCTCATCATTAATTTAACGACAGTGTTGAATCCACGATGTTTGGATAGTGATTTATTTTCTCACCAATATGAGATCAATAACAAAGGTGTACACATCACTCATTAGGTGAGTGCGCACTTTTTCCAAGTCACTAGATTGCATGCAACATTGACGTGGCATTATTTCACCATTGGGCTAAGAATAGACAGTCATTGTGTCTTTTTGTGCGCATAACGAACAGTAATACACTCAATAAAAAGTTTAACTGCCATAGCTCGCACCTAATACATAACCGTAGAATCATTTTCTGCATTTGATTAACCTAACATACCATCGCCTCTCCCATTTATTATTAGGTGAACGTCCAGCTGGCGAGAGAGCCTTAAAATAGACATCCAGCTGGATAGGGATACCTTGAAAAAAGGACAAAGGGAAATAGAAAAAAAAATTAAAGGAAATTAAAAAAAGGGCCTTTCCTTACGAATCCTCCACCGGAGGAATTCGTTTGATGACAAGACCTAGCATCAGGTCTCGTCATTAAACCGTCCAAATGAGTTTTGGACAGTCTAGGTAAACACATACATTTAACAAGCTGTGTTTCACTTGACTTAAATGCAGAGAAATTATTAGTTTATTTTGGTAAAATAATATGCTGTTTTAGATCAATCAGATATCGGCTTAAATTTTTTGTATTCTTCAATAGGAAAATAAAACCAAGTGCATGTTTTTAAATCATGTTTCATTAGAAAGATTTGTTTGCGTGTAACTATTTTGAGTTTGGGTTTGAAAATCACACATGAGTAATGCCCCTTAACACTTTAACAATTTGTATTTAGATGTATTGTATACCTATGGTTTAATGAGCCCAGATAGCTGAGGGGTTAAGAGAGCCAGCCTAATGCATATAGAATACTAAAATACCTGAATACCCTGATGGTACAGGTTCGAATCCTGTGAAAAGAAAAAAACAAAGAAAATAATATTTTTTATAGATTTTTTTTATTCATTGATTTACTTTCCATTTCTTTTGTTGTTGTATCTGAGCTTAATATCACTATCAACAATTTTTTAGTCATATATCTATGGCCAATCATCATATAACAGTATCCTTGGACAGGTTTCTTTGAAATGGTTTTGCAGGCCTTAGTGTATGCGTACTATAACATGTATATTCAATGACACTGATGAGCAAACACAGATGCACAGTCTCGCTAAGATCTTCATTGTTTATCTTTGTGATCAATAACAACTTTCCATGAGCTGGTTCATTTGTTTTCTTTTCAAATGCACAATATATCAACTTGCCACGAAGCAGATTCATAATTGAAACAAAAGCCCATGATAAGACAGGTATCCAGATTGACATGTGCTTTAGTTGGCATATTCTATCAGTGAATGCTCAGACGTATCTGAGCATGCACGCAGTCTCGCCAGAGCCTTTGCTATTGGCACGCGCACTAAATGGGTGTAGATAAAACCTCAGGCCAAATTTAAGCCCTCATAAACTACAAGTTAGCTGGTGGCTGCATATGATTGCTAGCAAACACATTAAGTAAAACACCGCGTGCTCTGGCTCAAATAGAATGCAAATAGCAAATGGTATCAGTCAATGCTCGGACGCACCTGAGCATGCGTGCAGTCTCACCAAAGCCTTCACTGCTCTCGCACATGCACAGAAATGGGCGTACATATGACATATTCTTTCAGTCAATGCTCAGACTAGAAGTAGCACACATATAGTCATGTCGTAGCCTTCACTGCTCTCGCACATGCACAAAATGGGTGTTTATATGGCACATTCTATCAGTCAATGCTCTAACTAGCATTAGCATGCGTGCAGTCTCGCCAGAGCCTTCACTGCTCTCGCGCATGCACAAAATGGGCGTACATATGGCATATTCCATCAGTGAATGCTCATACACGCCTGAGCGTACATGCAGTCTCACCAGATCCTTCACTGCTCTCGCACATGCACATAAATGGGCGTATATGTGACATATTCTTTCAGCCAATGCTCAGACTAGAAGAAGCATGCATGCAGGCTTGTCAGAGCCTTCACTGCTCTCGCACATGCACAAAATGGGCGTACATATGGCATATTCCATCAGTGAATGCTCAGACGCGCCTGAGTATACATGCAGTCTCGCCAGAGCCTTCACTGCTCTCGAACATGCACAGAAATGGGCGTATATATGACATATTCTTTCAGCCAATGCGCAGACTAGAAGTAACATGCATGCTGTCTTGTCAGTGCCTTCACTGCTCTCACACATGCACAAAATGGGCGTACATATGGCATATTCTATCAGTAAATGCTCAGACGCGCCTGAGCCTTCACTGCTCTCGCACATGCACAAAATGGGCGTACATATGGCATATTCTTTCAGTGAATGCTCATATGCGCCTGAGCATGGGCGCAGCCTCATCAGAGCCTTTGCTGCCCGTACATCGACAAAATGTATGTAGACAAATAATCAGGCCAACATTAAAATCTCTAAAGCCACTTGATAGCTGTCTATTATGCATGTTAACAGGTCGAATTTAAACATATGCAATAAGTACCCAAATGGTGTGCGATGGCTCAAAATATAGTACATGTTTAAGGGTATGTTAACGTCCAATCATACGTACAACAACAACGTTGAATACACGTTATTTTAGCGATGATTAACTGGCCTCACGGATATGAGACGAATGCCAAAGATATAACACGTGTTACTTAGTGTGCATTTCGACCATAATTTGGTCGTGAAGCTGCGATATGTGACACCCATAATGTTTTGCTGCACTGATGTCCTTCACCTCATGCAGAGTTATAATTGGCCAAGGAGATCCGAATGTCTTATGAAGTAACCGCTAGTTTCGCATTTAATTTCTTCTTGCAGAAACAGCTGTCACCCTACAAGTCATTTGGTTCAAAATTTGTTCATATGTCAAACTTTTAAAGGCCAAATATAACATTTTTGACCCATGTACAAGAATAAAATAAATTCGAACCTGTGCGGCCAAATGCATTATTAGTTATGTGTAACATGCTGGGCCAGCACATGAAATTGTGATATTTTTACTGCAGTTTTGAGCAATGGAAGGCTCAATCTCGTCTGTACATCAGTTCAGACTGGCTTGAGCCTTCATTGCTCACACCCACAAATGTGGACGTAGATGAAGGCTTTTGTAAAAAATCAAGGCCTCTAGCTCCACTAGGTAGCTGTACATGCATAATTATGGAACAACAACGCATATGCGATGTGTAGCCAGATCTCATGTGCTGGCTCAAATATTGTACGTAGGTGTACGTCTCATCATTAATTTAACGACAGTGTTGAATCCACGATGTTTGGATAGTGATTTATTTTCTCACCAATATGAGATCAATAACAAAGGTGTACACATCACTCATTAGGTGAGTGCGCACTTTTTCCAAGTCACTAGATTGCATGCAACATTGACGTGGCATTATTTCACCATTGGGCTAAGAATAGACAGTCATTGTGTCTTTTTGTGCGCATAACGAACAGTAATACACTCAATAAAAAGTTTAACTGCCATAGCTCGCACCTAATACATAACCGTAGAATCATTTTCTGCATTTGATTAACCTAACATACCATCGCCTCTCCCATTTATTATTAGGTGAACGTCCAGCTGGCGAGAGAGCCTTAAAATAGACATCCAGCTGGATAGGGACACCTTGAAAAAAAGGACAAAGGAAAATAGTAAAAAAAAAATAAAGGAAATTAAAAAAAGGGCCTTTCCTTACGAATCCTCCACCGGAGGAATTCGTTTGATGACAAGACCTAGCATCAGGTCTCGTCATTAAACCGTCCAAATGAGTTTTGGACAGTCTAGGTAAACACATACATTTAACAAGCTGTGTTTCACTTGACTTAAATGCAGAGAAATTATTAGTTTATTTTGGTAAAATAATATGCTGTTTTAGATCAATCAGATATCGGCTTAAATTTTATGTATTCTTCAATAGGAAAATAAGACCAAGTGCATGTTTTTAAATCATGTTTCATTAGAAAGATTTGTTTGCGTGTAACTATTTTGAGTTTGGGTTTGAAAATCACACATGAGTAATGCCCCTTAACACTTTAACAATTTGTATTTAGATGTATTGTATACCTATGGTTTAATGAGCCCAGATAGCTGAGGGGTTAAGAGAGCCAGCCTAATGCATATAGAATACTAAAATACCTGAATACCCTGATGGTACAGGTTCGAATCCTGTGAAAAGAAAAAAAAAAGAAAATAATATTTTTTATAGATTTTTTTATTCATTGATTTACTTTCCATTTCTTTTGTTGTTGTATCTGAGCTTAATATCACTATCAACAATTTTTTAGTCATATATCTATGGCCAATCATCATATAACAGTATCCTTGGACAGGTTTCTTTGAAATGGTTTTGCAGGCCTTAGTGTATGCGTACTATCACATGCATATTCAATGACACTGATGAGCAAACACAGATGCACAGTCTCGCTAAGATCTTCATTGTTTATCTTTGTGATCAATAACAACTTTCCATGAGCTGGTTCATTTGTTTTCTTTTCAAATGCACAATATGTCAACTTGCCACGAAGCAGATTCATAATTGAAACAAAAGCTAATGATAAGACAGGTATCCAGATTGACATGTGCTTTAGTTGGCATATTCTATCAGTGAATGCTCAGACGTATCTGAGCATGCACGCAGTCTCGCCAGAGCCTTTGCTATTGGCACGCGCACTAAATGGGTGTAGATAAAACCTCAGGCCAAATTTAAGCCCTCATAAACTACAAGTTAGCTGGTGGCTGCATATGATTGCTAGCAAACACATTAAGTAAAACACCGCGTGCTCTAGCTCAAATAGAATGCAAATAGCAAATGGTATCAGTCAATGCTCAGACGCACCTGAGCATGCGTGCAGTCTCACCAAAGCCTTCACTGCTCTCGCACATGCACAGAAATGGGCGTACATATGACATATTCTTTCAGTCAATGCTCAGACTAGAAGTAGCACACATATAGTCATGTCGTAGCCTTCACTGCTCTCGCACATGCACAAAATGGGTGTTTATATGGCACATTCTATCAGTCAATGCTCTAACTAGCATTAGCATGCGTGCAGTCTCGCCAGAGCCTTCAATGCTCTCGCACATGCACAAAATGGGTGTTTATATGGCATATTCTATCAGTCAATGTTCAAACTAGCATAAGCATGCGTGCAGTCTCGCCAGAGCCTTCACTGCTCTCGCGCATGCACAAAATGGGCGTACATATGGCATATTCCATCAGTGATTGCTCATACACGCCTGAGCGTACATGCAGTCTCACCAGATCCTTCACTGCTCTCGCACATGCACATAAATGGGCGTATATGTGACATATTCTTTCAGCCAATGCTCAGACTAGAAGAAGCATGCATGCAGGCTTGTCAGAGCCTTCACTGCTCTCGCACATGCACAAAATGGGCGTACATATGGCATATTCCATCAGTGAATGCTCAGACGCGCCTGAGTATACATGCAGTCTCGCCAGAGCCTTCACTGCTCTTGAACATGCACATAAATAGGCGTATATATGACATATTCTTTCAGCCAATGCGCAGACTAGAAGTAACATGCATGCTGTCTTGTCAGTGCCTTCACTACTCACACACATGCACAAAATGGGCCTACATATGGCATATTCTATCAGTAAATGCTCAGACGCGCCTGAGCCTTCACTGCTCTCGCACATGCACAAAATGGGCGTACATATGGCATATTCTTTCAGTGAATGCTCATATGCGCCTGAGCATGGGCGCAGCCTCATCAGAGCCTTTGCTGCCCGTACATCGACAAAATGTATGTAGACAAATAATCAGGCCAACATTAAAATCTCTAAAGCCACTTAATAGCTGTCTATTATGCATGTTTACAGGTCAAATTTAAACATATGCAATAAGTACCCAAATGGTGTGCGATGGCTCAAAATATAGTACATGTTTAAGGGTATGTTAACGTCCGATCATACGTACAACAACAACGTTGAATACACGTTATTTTAGCGATGATTAACTGGCCTCACGGATATGAGACGAATGCCAAAGATATAACACGTGTTACTTAGTGTGCATTTCGACCATAATTTGGTCGTGAAGCTGCGATATGTGACACCCATAATGTTTTGCTGCACTGATGTCCTTCACCTCATGCAGAGTTATAATTGGCCAAGGAGATCCGAATGTCTTATGAAGTAACCGCTAGTTTCGCATTTAATTTCTTCTTGCAGAAACAGCTGTCACCCTACAAGTCATTTGGTTCAAAATTTGTTCATATGTCAAACTTTTAAAGGCCAAATATAACATTTTTGACCCATGTACAAGAATAAAATAAATTCGAACCTGTGCGGCCAAATGCATTATTAGTTATGTGTAACATGCTGGGCCAGCACATGAGATTGTGATATTTTTACTGCAGTTTTGAGCAATGGAAGGCTCAATCTCGTCTGTACATCAGTTCAGACTGGCTTGAGCCTTCATTGCTCACACCCACAAATGTGGACGTAGATGAAGGCTTTTGTAAAAAATCAAGGCCTCTAGCTCCACTAGGTAGCTGTACATGCATAATTATGGAACAACAACGCATATGCGATATGTAGCCAGATCTCATGTGCTGGCTCAAATATTGTACTTAGGTGTACGTCTCATCATTAATTTAACGACAGTGTTGAATCCACGATGTTTGGATAGTGATTTATTTTCTCACCAATATGAGATCAATAACAAAGGTGTACACATCACTCATTAGGTGAGTGCGCACTTTTTCCAAGTCACTAGATTGCATGCAACATTGACGTGGCATTATTTCACCATTGGGCTAAGAATAGACAGTCATTGTGTCTTTTTGTGCACATAACGAACAGTAATACACTCAATAAAAAGTTTAACTGCCATAGCTCGCACCTAATACATAACCGTAGAATCATTTTCTGCATTTGATTAACCTAACATACCATCGCCTCTCCCATTTATTATTAGGTGAACGTCCAGCTGGCGAGAGAGCCTTAAAATAGACATCCAGCTGGATAGGGACACCTTGAAAAAAAGGACAAAGGGAAATAGTAAAAAAAAATAAAGGAAATTAAAAAAAGGGCCTTTCCTTACGAATCCTCCACCGGAGGAATTCGTTTGATGACAAGACCTAGCATCAGGTCTCGTCATTAAACCGTCCAAATGAGTTTTGGACAGTCTAGGTAAACACATAAATTTAACAAGCTGTGTTTCACTTGACTTAAATGCAGAGAAATTATTAGTTTATTTTGGTAAAATAATATGCTGTTTTAGATCAATCAGATATCGGCTTAAATTTTATGTATTCTTCAATAGGAAAATAAGACCAAGTGCATGTTTTTAAATCATGTTTCATTAGAAAGATTTGTTTGCGTGTAACTATTTTGAGTTTGGGTTTGAAAATCACACATGAGTAATGCCCCTTAACACTTTAACAATTTGTATTTAGATGTATTGTATACCTATGGTTTAATGAGCCCAGATAGCTGAGGGGTTGAGAGAGCCAGCCTAATGCATATAGAATACTTAAATACCTGAATACCCTAATGGTACAGGTTCGAATCCTGTGAAAAGAAAAAAACAAAGAAAATAATATTTTTTATAGATTTTTTTATTCATTGATTTACTTTCCATTTCTTTTGTTGTTGTATCTGAGCTTAATATCACTATCAACAATTTTTTAGTCATATATCTATGGCCAATCATCATATAACAGTATCCTTGGACAGGTTTCTTTGAAATGGTTTTGCAGGCCTTAGTGTATGCGTACTATCACATGCATATTCAATGACACTGATGAGCAAACACAGATGCACAGTCTCGCTAAGATCTTCATTGTTTATCTTTGTGATCAATAACAACTTTCCATGAGCTGGTTCATTTGTTTTCTTTTCATATGCACAATATGTCAACTTGCCACGAAGCAGATTCATAATTGAAACAAAAGCCCATGATAAGACAGGTATCCAGATTGACATGTGCTTTAGTTGGCATATTCTATCAGTGAATGCTCAGACGTATCTGAGCATGCACGCAGTCTCGCCAGAGCCTTTGCTATTGGCACGCGCACTAAATGGGTGTAGATAAAACCTCAGGCCAAATTTAAGCCCTCATAAACTACAAGTTAGCTGGTGGCTGCATATGATTGCTAGCAAACACATTAAGTAAAACACCGCGTGCTCTGGCTTAAATAGAATGCAAATAGCAAATGGTTTCAGTCAATGCTCAGACGCACATGAGCATGCGTGCAGTCTCACCAAAGCCTTCACTACTCTCGCACATGCACAGAAATGGGCGTACATATGACATATTCTTTCAGTCAATGCTCAGACTAGAAGTAGCACACATATAGTCATGTCGTAGCCTTCACTGCTCTCGCACATGCACAAAATGGGTGTTTATATGGCACATTCTATCAGTCAATGCTCTAACTAGCATTAGCATGCGTGCAGTCTCGCCAGAGCCTTCAATGCTCTCGCACATGCACAAAATGGGTGTTTATATGGCATATTCTATCAGTCAATGCTCAAACTAGCATAAGCATGCGTGCAGTCTCGCCAGAGCCTTCACTGCTCTCGCGCATGCAGAAAATGGGCGTACATATGGCATATTCCATGAGTGAATGCTCATACACGCCTGAGCGTACATGCAGTCTCACCAGATCCTTCACTGCTCTCGCACATGCACATAAATGGGCGTATATGTGACATATTCTTTCAGCCAATGCTCAGACTAGAAGAAGCATGCATGCAGGCTTGTCAGAGCCTTCACTGCTCTCGCACATGCACAAAATGGGCGTACATATGGCATATTCCATCAGTGAATGCTCAGACGCGCCTGAGTATACATGCAGTCTCGCCAGAGCCTTCACTGCTCTCGAACATGCACATAAATGTGCGTATATATGACATATTCTTTCAGCCAATGCGCAGACTAGAAGTAACATGCATGCTGTCTTGTCAGTGCCTTCACTGCTCTCACACATGCACAAAATGGGCGTACATATGGCATATTCTATCAGTAAATGCTCAGACGCGCCTGAGCCTTCACTGCTCTCGCACATGCACAAAATGGGCGTACATATGGCATATTCTTTCAGTGAATGCTCATATGCGCCTGAGCATGGGCGCAGCCTCATCAGAGCATTTGCTGCCCGTACATCGACAAAATGTATGTAGACAAATAATCAGGCCAACATTAAAATCTCTAAAGCCACTTGATAGCTGTCTATTATGCATGTTAACAGGTCGAATTTAAACATATGCAATAAGTACCCAAATGGTGTGCGATGGCTCAAAATATAGTACATGTTTAAGGGTATGTTAACGTCCAATCATACGTACAACAACAACGTTGAATACACGTTATTTTAGCGATGATTAACTGGCCTCACGGATATGAGACGAATGCCAAAGATATAACACGTGTTACTTAGTGTGCATTTCGACCATAATTTGGTCGTGAAGCTGCGATATGTGACACCCATAATGTTTTGCTGCACTGATGTCCTTCACCTCATGCAGAGTTATAATTGGCCAAGGAGATCCGAATGTCTTATGAAGTAACCGCTAGTTTCGCATTTAATTTCTTCTTGCAGAAACAGCTGTCACCCTACAAGTCATTTGGTTCAAAATTTGTTCATATGTCAAACTTTTAAAGGCCAAATATAACATTTTTGACCCATGTACAAGAATAAAATAAATTCGAACCTGTGCGGCCAAATGCATTATTAGTTATGTGTAACATGCTGGGCCAGCACATGAGATTGTGATATTTTTACTGCAGTTTTGAGCAATGGAAGGCTCAATCTCGTCTGTACATCAGTTCAGACTGACTTGAGCCTTCATTGCTCACACCCACAAATGTGGACGTAGATGAAGGCTTTTGTAAAAAATCAAGGCCTCTAGCTCCACTAGGTAGCTGTACATGCATATTTATGGAACAACAACGCATATGCGATATGTAGCCAGATCTCATGTGCTGGCTCAAATATTGTACGTAGGTGTACGTCTCATCATTAATTTAACGACAGTGTTGAATCCACGATGTTTGGATAGTGATTTATTTTCTCACCAATATGAGATCAATAACAAAGGTGTACACATCACTAATTAGGTGAGTGCGCACTTTTTCCAAGTCACTAGATTGCATGCAACATTGACGTGGCATTATTTCACCATTGGGCTAAGAATAGACAGTCATTGTGTCTTTTTGTGCGCATAACGAACAGTAATACACTCAATAAAAAGTTTAACTGCCATAGCTCGCACCTAATACATAACCGTAGAATCATTTTCTGCATTTGATTAACCTAACATACCATCGCCTCTCCCATTTATTATTAGGTGAACGTCCAGCTGGCGAGAGAGCCTTAAAATAGACATCCAGCTGGATAGGGACACCTTGAAAAAAAGGACAAAGGGAAATAGTAAAAAAAAATTAAAGGAAATTAAAAAAAGGGCCTTTCCTTACGAATCCTCCACCGGAGGAATTCGTTTGATGACAAGACCTAGCATCAGGTCTCGTCATTAAACCGTCCAAATGAGTTTTGGACAGTCTAGGTAAACACATAAATTTAACAAGCTGTGTTTCACTTGACTTAAATGCAGAGAAATTATTAGTTTATTTTGGTAAAATAATATGCTGTTTTAGATCAATCAGATATCGGCTTAAATTTTATGTATTCTTCAATAGGAAAATAAGACCAAGTGCATGTTTTTAAATCATGTTTCATTAGAAAGATTTGTTTGCGTGTAACTATTTTGAGTTTGGGTTTGAAAATCACACATGAGTAATGCCCCTTAACACTTTAACAATTTGTATTTAGATGTATTGTATACCTATGGTTTAATGAGCCCAGATAGCTGAGGGGTTAAGAGAGCCAGCCTAATGCATATAGAATACTAAAATACCTGAATACCCTAATGGTACAGGTTCGAATCCTGTGAAAAGAAAAAAACAAAGAAAATAATATTTTTTATAGATTTTTTTTATTCATTGATTTACTTTCCATTCCTTTTGTTGTTGTATCTGAGCTTAATATCACTATCAACAATTTTTTAGTCATATATCTATGGCCAATCATCATATAACAGTATCCTTGGACAGGTTTCTTTGAAATGGTTTTGCAGGCCTTAGTGTATGCGTACTATAACATGCATATTCAATGACACTGATGAGCAAACACAGATGCACAGTCTCGCTAAGATCTTCATTGTTTATCTTTGTGATCAATAACAACTTTCCATGAGCTGGTTCATTTGTTTTCTTTTCATATGCACAATATGTCAACTTGCCACGAAGCAGATTCATAATTGAAACAAAAGCTAATGATAAGACAGGTATCCAGATTGACATGTGCTTTAGTTGGCATATTCTATCAGTGAATGCTCAGACGTATCTGAGCATGCACGCAGTCTCGCCAGAGCCTTTGCTATTGGCACGCGCACTAAATGGGTGTAGATAAAACCTCAGGCCAAATTTAAGCCCTCATAAACTACAAGTTAGCTGGTGGCTGCATATGATTGCTAGCAAACACATTAAGTAAAACACCGCGTGCTCTGGCTCAAATAGAATGCAAATAGCAAATGGTATCAGTCAATGCTCAGACGCACATGAGCATGCGTGCAGTCTCACCAAAGCCTTCACTGCTCTCGCACATGCACAGAAATGGGCGTACATATGACATATTCTTTCAGTCAATGCTCAGACTAGAAGTAGCACACATATAGTCATGTCGTAGCCTTCACTGCTCTCGCACATGCACAAAATGGGTGTTTATATGGCACATTCTATCAGTCAATGCTCTAACTAGCATTAGCATGCGTGCAGTCTCGCCAGAGCCTTCAATGCTCTCGCACATGCACAAAATGGGTGTTTATATGGCATATTCTATCAGTCAATGCTCAAACTAGCATAAGCATGCGTGCAGTCTCGCCAGAGCCTTCACTGCTCTCGCGCATGCAGAAAATGGGCGTACATATGGCATATTCCATGAGTGAATGCTCATACACGCCTGAGCGTACATGCAGTCTCACCAGATCCTTCACTGCTCTCGCACATGCACATAAATGGGCGTATATGTGACATATTCTTTCAGCCAATGCTCAGACTAGAAGAAGCATGCATGCAGGCTTGTCAGAGCCTTCACTGCTCTCGCACATGCACAAAATGGGCGTACATATGGCATATTCCATCAGTGAATGCTCAGACGCGCCTGAGTATACATGCAGTCTCGCCAGAGCCTTCACTGCTCTCGAACATGCACATAAATGTGCGTATATATGACATATTCTTTCAGCCAATGCGCAGACTAGAAGTAACATGCATGCTGTCTTGTCAGTGCCTTCACTGCTCTCACACATGCACAAAATGGCGTACATATGGCATATTCTATCAGTAAATGCTCAGACGCGCCTGAGCCTTCACTGCTCTCGCACATGCACAAAATGGGCGTACATATGGCATATTCTTTCAGTGAATGCTCATATGCGCCTGAGCATGGGCGCAGCCTCATCAGAGCCTTTGCTGCCCGTACATCGACAAAATGTATGTAGACAAATAATCAGGCCAACATTAAAATCTCTAAAGCCACTTGATAGCTGTCTATTATGCATGTTAACAGGTCGAATTTAAACATATGCAATAAGTACCCAAATGGTGTGCGATGGCTCAAAATATAGTACATGTTTAAGGGTATGTTAACGTCCAATCATACGTACAACAACAACGTTGAATACACGTTATTTTAGCGATGATTAACTGGCCTCACGGATATGAGACGAATGCCAAAGATATAACACGTGTTACTTAGTGTGCATTTCGACCATAATTTGGTCGTGAAGCTGCGATATGTGACACCCATAATGTTTTGCTGCACTGATGTCCTTCACCTCATGCAGAGTTATAATTGGCCAAGGAGATCCGAATGTCTTATGAAGTAACCGCTAGTTTCGCATTTAATTTCTTCTTGCAGAAACAGCTGTCACCCTACAAGTCATTTGGTTCAAAATTTGTTCATATGTCAAACTTTTAAAGGCCAAATATAACATTTTTGACCCATGTACAAGAATAAAATAAATTCGAACCTGTGCGGCCAAATGCATTATTAGTTATGTGTAACATGCTGGGCCAGCACATGAGATTGTGATATTTTTACTGCAGTTTTGAGCAATGGAAGGCTCAATCTCGTCTGTACATCAGTTCAGACTGGCTTGAGCCTTCATTGCTCACACCCACAAATGTGGACGTAGATGAAGGCTTTTGTAAAAAATCAAGGCCTCTAGCTCCACTAGGTAGCTGTACATGCATAATTATGGAACAACAACGCATATGCGATATGTAGCCAGATCTCATGTGCTGGCTCAAATATTGTACGTAGGTGTACGTCTCATCATTAATTTAACGACAGTGTTGAATCCACGATGTTTGGATAGTGATTTATTTTCTCACCAATATGAGATCAATAACAAAGGTGTACACATCACTAATTAGGTGAGTGCGCACTTTTTCCAAGTCACTAGATTGCATGCAACATTGACGTGGCATTATTTCACCATTGGGCCAAGAATAGACAGTCATTGTGTCTTTTTGTGCGCATAACGAACAGTAATACACTCAATAAAAAGTTTAACTGCCATAGCTCGCACCTAATACATAACCGTAGAATCATTTTCTGCATTTGATTAACCTAACATACCATCGCCTCTCCCATTTATTATTAGGTGAACGTCCAGCTGGCGAGAGAGCCTTAAAATAGACATCCAGCTGGATAGGGACACCTTGAAAAAAAGGACAAAGGGAAATAGTAAAAAAAAATTAAAGGAAATTAAAAAAAGGGCCTTTCCTTACGAATCCTCCACCGGAGGAATTCGTTTGATGACAAGACCTAGCATCAGGTCTCGTCATTAAACCGTCCAAATGAGTTTTGGACTGTCTAGGTAAACACATAAATTTAACAAGCTGTGTTTCACTTGACTTAAATGCAGAGAAATTATTAGTTTATTTTGGTAAAATAATATGCTGTTTTAGATCAATCAGATATCGGCTTAAATTTTATGTATTCTTCAATAGGAAAATAAGACCAAGTGCATGTTTTTAAATCATGTTTCATTAGAAAGATTTGTTTGCGTGTAACTATTTTGAGTTTGGGTTTGAAAATCACACATGAGTAATGCCCCTTAACACTTTAACAATTTGTATTTAGATGTATTGTAAACCTATGGTTTAATGAGCCCAGATAGCTGAGGGGTTAAGAGAGCCAGCCTAATGCATATAGAATACTAAAATACCTGAATACCCTGATGGTACAGGTTCGAATCCTGTGAAAAGAAAAAAACAAAGAAAATAATATTTTTTATAGATTTTTTTTATTCATTGATTTACTTTCCATTTCTTTTGTTGTTGTATCTGAGCTTAATATCACTATCAACAATTTTTTAGTCATATATCTATGGCCAATCATCATATAACAGTATCCTTGGACAGGTTTCTTTGAAATGGTTTTGCAGGCCTTAGTGTATGCGTACTATCACATGCATATTCAATGACACTGATGAGCAAACACAGATGCACAGTCTCGCTAAGATCTTCATTGTTTATCTTTGTGATCAATAACAACTTTCCATGAGCTGGTTCATTTGTTTTCTTTTCATATGCACAATATGTCAACTTGCCACGAAGCAGATTCATAATTGAAACAAAAGCCCATGATAAGACAGGTATCCAGATTGACATGTGCTTTAGTTGGCATATTTTATCAGTGAATGCTCAGACGTATCTGAGCATGCACGCAGTCTCGCCAGAGCCTTTGCTATTGGCACGCGCACTAAATGGGTGTAGATAAAACCTCAGGCCAAATTTAAGCCCTCATAAACTACAAGTTAGCTGGTGGCTGCATATGATTGCTAGCAAACACATTAGGTAAAACACCGCGTGCTCTAGCTCAAATAGAATGCAAATAGCAAATGGTATCAGTCAATGCTCAGACGCACCTGAGCATGCGTGCAGTCTCACCAAAGCCTTCACTGCTCTCGCACATGCACAGAAATGGGCGTACATATGACATATTCTTTCAGTCAATGCTCAGACTAGAAGTAGCACACATATAGTCATGTCGTAGCCTTCACTGCTCTCGCACATGCACAAAATGGGTGTTTATATGGCACATTCTATCAGTCAATGCTCTAACTAGCATTAGCATGCGTGCAGTCTCGCCAGAGCCTTCAATGCTCTCGCACATGCACAAAATGGGTGTTTATATGGCATATTCTATCAGTCAATGCTCAAACTAGCATAAGCATGCGTGCAGTCTCGCCAGAGCCTTCACTGCTCTCGCGCATGCACAAAATGGGCGTACATATGGCATAATCCATCAGTGAATGCTCATACACGCCTGAGCGTACATGCAGTCTCACCAGATCCTTCACTGCTCTCGCACATGCACATAAATGGGCGTATATGTGACATATTCTTTCAGCCAATGCTCAGACTAGAAGAAGCATGCATGCAGGCTTGTCAGAGCCTTCACTGCTCTCGCACATGCACAAAATGGGCGTACATATGGCATATTCCATCAGTGAATGCTCAGACGCGCCTGAGTATACATGCAGTCTCGCCAGAGCCTTCACTGCTCTCGAACATGCACATAAATGTGCGTATATATGACATATTCTTTCAGCCAATGCGCAGACTAGAAGTAACATGCATGCTGTCTTGTCAGTGCCTTCACTGCTCTCACACATGCACAAAATGGGCGTACATATGGCATATTCTATCAGTAAATGCTCAGACGCGCCTGAGCCTTCACTGCTCTCGCACATGCACAAAATGGGCGTACATATGGCATATTCTTTCAGTGAATGCTCATATGCGCCTGAGCATGGGCGCAGCCTCATCAGAGCCTTTGCTGCCCGTACATCGACAAAATGTATGTAGACAAATAATCAGGCCAAAATTAAAATCTCTAAAGCCACTTGATAGCTGTCTATTATGCATGTTAACAGGTCGAATTTAAACATATGCAATAAGTACCCAAATGGTGTGCGATGGCTCAAAATATAGTACATGTTTAAGGGTATGTTAACGTCCAATCATACGTACAACAACAACGTTGAATACACGTTATTTTAGCGATGATTAACTGGCCTCACGGATATGAGACGAATGCCAAAGATATAACACGTGTTACTTAGTGTGCATTTCGACCATAATTTGGTCGTGAAGCTGCGATATGTGACACCCATAATGTTTTGCTGCACTGATGTCCTTCACCTCATGCAGAGTTATAATTGGCCAAGGAGATCCGAATGTCTTATGAAGTAACCGCTAGTTTCGCATTTAATTTCTTCTTGCAGAAACAGCTGTCACCCTACAAGTCATTTGGTTCAAAATTTGTTCATATGTCAAACTTTTAAAGGCCAAATATAACATTTTTGACCCATGTACAAGAATAAAATAAATTCGAACCTGTGCGGCCAAATGCATTATTAGTTATGTGTAACATGCTGGGCCAGCACATGAGATTGTGATATTTTTACTGCAGTTTTGAGCAATGGAAGGCTCAATCTCATCTGTACATCAGTTCAGACTGGCTTGAGCCTTCATTGCTCACACCCACAAATGTGGACGTAGATGAAGGCTTTTGTAAAAAATCAAGGCCTCTAGCTCCACTAGGTAGCTGTACATGCATAATTATGGAACAACAACGCATATGCGATATGTAGCCAGATCTCATGTGCTGGCTCAAATATTGTACGTAGGTGTACGTCTCATCATTAATTTAACGACAGTGTTGAATCCACGATGTTTGGATAGTGATTTATTTTCTCACCAATATGAGATCAATAACAAAGGTGTACACATCACTCATTAGGTGAGTGCGCACTTTTTCAAGTCACTAGATTGCATGCAACATTGACGTGGCATTATTTCACCATTGGGCTAAGAATAGACAGTCATTGTGTCTTTTTGTGCGCATAACGAACAGTAATACACTCAATAAAAAGTTTAACTGCCATAGCTCGCACCTAATACATAACCGTAGAATCATTTTCTGCATTTGATTAACCTAACATACCATCGCCTCTCCCATTTATTATTAGGTGAACGTCCAGCTGGCGAGAGAGCCTTAAAATAGACATCCAGCTGGATAGGGACACCTTGAAAAAAAGGACAAAGGGAAATAGTAAAAAAAAATTAAAGGAAATTAAAAAAAGGGCCTTTCCTTACGAATCCTCCACCGGAGGAATTCGTTTGATGACAAGACCTAGCATCAGGTCTCGTCATTAAACCGTCCAAATGAGTTTTGGACAGTCTAGGTAAACACATAAATTTAACAAGCTGTGTTTCACTTGACTTAAATGCAGAGAAATTATTAGTTTATTTTGGTAAAATAATATGCTGTTTTAGATCAATCAGATATCGGCTTAAATTTTATGTATTCTTCAATAGGAAAATAAGACCAAGTGCATGTTTTTAAATCATGTTTCATTAGAAAGATTTGTTTGCGTGTAACTATTTTGAGTTTGGGTTTGAAAATCACACATGAGTAATGCCCCTTAACACTTTAACAATTTGTATTTAGATGTATTGTATACCTATGGTTTAATGAGCCCAGATAGCTGAGGGGTTAAGAGAGCCAGCCTAATGCATATAGAATACTAAAATACCTGAATACCCTAATGGTACAGGTTCGAATCCTGTGAAAAGAAAAAAACAAAGAAAATAATATTTTTTATAGATTTTTTTTTATTCATTGATTTACTTTCCATTTCTTTTGTTGTTGTATCTGAGCTTAATATCACTATCAACAATTTTTTAGTCATATATCTATGGCCAATCATCATATAACAGTATCCTTGGACAGGTTTCTTTGAAATGGTTTTGCAGGCCTTAGTGTATGCGTACTATCACATGCATATTCAATGACACTGATGAGCAAACACAGATGCACAGTCTCGCTAAGATCTTCATTGTTTATCTTTGTGATCAATAACAACTTTCCATGAGCTGGTTCATTTGTTTTCTTTTCATATGCACAATATGTCAACTTGCCACGAAGCAGATTCATAATTGAAACAAAAGCTAATGATAAGACAGGTATCCAGATTGACATGTGCTTTAGTTGGCATATTCTATCAGTGAATGCTCAGACGTATCTGAGCATGCACGCAGTCTCGCCAGAGCCTTTGCTATTGGCACGCGCACTAAATGGGTGTAGATAAAACCTCAGGCCAAATTTAAGCCCTCATAAACTACAAGTTAGCTGGTGGCTGCATATGATTGCTAGCAAACACATTAAGTAAAACACCGCGTGCTCTGGCTCAAATAGAATGCAAATAGCAAATGGTATCAGTCAATGCTCAGACGCACATGAACATGCGTGCAGTCTCACCAAGGCCTTCACTGCTCTCGCACATGCACAGAAATGGGCGTACATATGACATATTCTTTCAGTCAATGCTCAGACTAGAAGTAGCACACATATAGTCATGTCGTAGCCTTCACTGCTCTCGCACATGCACAAAATGGGTGTTTATATGGCACATTCTATCAGTCAATGCTCTAACTAGCATTAGCATGCGTGCAGTCTCGCCAGAGCCTTCAATGCTCTCGCACATGCACAAAATGGGTGTTTATATGGCATATTCTATCAGTCAATGCTCAAACTAGCATAAGCATGCGTGCAGTCTCGCCAGAGCCTTCACTGCTCTCGCGCATGCACAAAATGGGCGTACATATGGCATATTCCATCAGTGAATGCTCATACACGCCTGAGCGTACATGCAGTCTCACCAGATCCTTCACTGCTCTCGCACATGCACATAAATGGGCGTATATGTGACATATTCTTTCAGCCAATGCTCAGACTAGAAGAAGCATGCATGCAGGCTTGTCAGAGCCTTCACTGCTCTCGCACATGCACAAAATGGGCGTACATATGGCATATTCCATCAGTGAATGCTCAGACGCGCCTGAGTATACATGCAGTCTCGCCAGAGCCTTCACTGCTCTCGAACATGCACATAAATGTGCGTATATATGACATATTCTTTCAGCCAATGCGCAGACTAGAAGTAACATGCATGCTGTCTTGTCAGTGCCTTCACTGCTCTCACACATGCACAAAATGGGCGTACATATGGCATATTCTATCAGTAAATGCTCAGACGCGCCTGAGCCTTCACTGCTCTCGCACATGCACAAAATGGGCGTACATATGGCATATTCTTTCAGTGAATGCTCATATGCGCCTGAGCATGGGCGCAGCCTCATCAGAGCCTTTGCTGCCCGTACATCGACAAAATGTATGTAGACAAATAATCAGGCCAAAATTAAAATCTCTAAAGCCACTTGATAGCTGTCTATTATGCATGTTAACAGGTCGAATTTAAACATATGCAATAAGTACCCAAATGGTGTGCGATGGCTCAAAATATAGTACATGTTTAAGGGTATTGTGAGCTTCTCGTAAGCTTTAGTTGGGGGAATGTGTGTATTCTTGTAGTAGTGGAAGGTTATCTCTCTATGTGTTATCAGTAATTAATAGCAACTACATTTAACTTATATTTCATTTATTCACTTAAATTTAGACTATTCACAGTAGATCAGTTTCAGTATTTCTTAAGTCTATGTAGCTTTCTATTGTCAGGCCGAGCTCATATCACATACGTCGAACAACCTCCCAGGATAAAGTAGATTCACAGTAGATTTAGAGTTTGAAATAGATCTAGATATAGTTTACTTGTAAATCTAGGTAAGTAATTTAGTTAATGCCTAAACAGTTCAAAAGATTTTTATCAATCCAAGGGAAGCTATCCAAATGAGCATATCTAAAATCTAAAGAGTTGCTTCCCTTGGTGCACAAAAGTGAAAGTAGAATTTGTTGTCTGCTCGAGTTGACCGATCTGAGATTGATTGATCGAAATGCATGATCGACTCTTATTTATAGTCTCGGCCCAGCTCCAGCCAGCCAATCAGCTACCAGAAAGAGGTGTAGAAATCTCTATCAGCCAATCGCTGCACGGATAGACTGATAGATTTCTCTAGCTAAGTTGTACAACAATGGCGGATGTCTACCCACTTCACATTTGTGATACCAAATTCTGGTTTATCTCTGAGGAATATGCGGTCTATCCTGGTGGATAAATAAACTTTAGACCTTCTGGTAGCAGGATAGAAAGCTTAGGCTTTGTGAAATAGATTAACTAATGGACAATTGAAGGTAAGATAATTTCTATCGCTGGATAGACATTTCTTTACATTCAAAACATGGCGCCTTGCGAACTTTCATTATCAAGCTCATAATTATCTTAAACAAGAGTCTTTCCGATCTATCCTTAGTATGAGCAGAAAGCCCAGACTTTATTCTAAATGAAGGAATGAACGGCGCAGTCCAAAACTATCCGTACTTGAGAGTATTCGTAGTGTTTGTTTGACAGACGCTGACGAACGCTCGCAATGATCAACACAGGCAAAAATAGTTCATTCTCCAGTATCCGATGTTTGGCTTCCTAAAGCCACAGGCTGCAATAAATGACCCCATTTATTGCTTATCTTACCACTTGAAACAACTTGATTAATAATTTAATATTCACAGGAAGAATGTTTATCGGCGGAAAGACACATGTGCTTGTGTGTAACCTAAATCCGACACACCTTGTTTTGATGGATAAATAGCAGTAATAGCCACGGGTATTACATTCTCCCCACCTTTAAACATTATACTCCGCTATAATGGCTACTGGAGGATTGAATGAACTACATGAAAACCAGATTTAGTATAAGAGATAGCAAGGCTTAATTTTCTTGCTCAAGTTCTGTAGGGGTTCAGCAACCCGGCCCTTAAGCTGCCTTTTACTCATTCATTTATGCATATGATGAAAATCTACAAATTTCGATTTCAGTTTTCTTAAAGTCAGTTCATCATATTAAAGGCATAACAGTCAGCTACAAATCAGTTAATAGTCCCAGTGAAAGTGTTTACATCATTAAATACCTCAACTATTGCCGCAGTTCAACTGCCGTCTCAGTTAGACATTACATCTAACATTTATCTACCCTTTTTTCAGGTACGGTATATTCATCACCAAGTTTACACAGTCTTCTCACTTGCCCTAGCTGGGGGTAATACCACCAAGTGATCGTGCATCCTACAGCAATTTCAAACCTACAGTGACGCATCTCTGGTTGATCAGGCCAGATCTCACTGCAAAAGTTTCCACCATGCGCATGGCTTTGCTCAGGTGCAGTTAACCAACAATAGCATATTAATGATCCTAAACACTGACCACTCTACTTAACCATTTGTCACATTTTACAGTCTCAGATGCTGACTGTTGCAGAGCTGTAATCCAAAATTTACATGATTTCCTTAATTTAATGCTGCTGAATACAGAAACTTTATGTGCTGACCCCAATATTACACATACCAAAATAACCTTAACGCTATTACTGCCATCTAAATTTAAATACATACACTTTTAACAACTTTCAAATATTCAGTTCCATAAACAATCATACCACCAAAATATTTGTCACAAAATAGAGTTTGGAAACTTAAAATTTGAACCTTTACAACATTTAACATCAGACAATAATGACATTTTAAGAAGTTAACAGCAATTCATTCAATAGATCAAAATCTGCCAGACTAACCCATAATGTCATCCATTTGTTATTTGCTATCAACAGTGAAATTTGCTCTTTAAATTCTTCCTTCCTTAGCTCAACCTGCACTATTGTCTCAATAGCCAGTTTATATATATCTTATAATGAACATCAGGAAATATTATAATTAAACCAAATTTAAAGGCATTTTGCAACCATTTTTTTTTTTGCAATCACTGCCCAAGATGATTAAGCCAAAAACAGGACAGGATAGATGATTCCATGCAGTTAAATATACCTGAAATTAAAATATTAAGGGCAGACTCTTAAATATTTTGCGAAAATGTCCTATAACGTAGTACCTGAAAATAACCTTTTCACAGTTTTCAGAGGAAACTGTCCAGTTTATCATAACTAAGCATATATAGTTTGTGATAAATACAGTCGAACCTGTCCTTAAGACCACTGTATATAAAATAACTTGATGCAGAGATTCAACTTTTATAACCTTCATTTCAGTTTTTCTTTCTTAAATTTACCTGTTCTAAACAAACACTGTTTCAAGCAGGCAATTTTGAACATGTCCCAATGATGGTTGCTTTACTAGACAGGCTGACTGCATTTAATCAATGAATCATACAACTATCTTGAGCAATTAATCTTAACCCCTTCCATTTTTGATGGATGGCCACAAGCACAGAATAATCAATTTTTTTTTCCTCAAAGGGCTGCTGGTCAAAATTTCTACAAAATGATGCACCTCTGTCCTTAAAGACTGTTTTCATCTAGCAAACAGTGCAGACCCTGATGAAATGCCACCATATGCGACACCCATCTAGGTCCTCACTGTCTGCTGTTTCCAGAACGAAATGGGTCAAGTACCTAAATTCAGATAATATTCAATGTTCATGTGATTAAACTTTTATATGATGATTTATTTGAATGCTTGTATTTCAATAAATTGTTTAACTTGTTGTTCATTCTCATCCCCTTGTCCCTAGTGTCTATGTTTCCCATACATGCCACAATTTTTAACTATGATATAAAATCTCATCAAATTTGACCCGTTTGGAAATCATTTTCGATAAAATTTTCAAATCACACAGAAAGTTCAAATTAGCTGACACATTATTTAATGAAAAGCAAACATGATTCACTTCTTAGTGTAACTTAAATGCTTCTCAATTAAAAAAAATGTAAAACTCTTTTGGCTCCTGAAAAATATCACATCTCACAGATTTATGATCATTATTTTTTTTTTTTAACTCACAGATTATGCTCACAGATTTCATTTAAATCTCGCGGATCTTTTTTTTTGAACTTTTAATTTTTGGCATGTATGGATTATGGCATATCACTTAAATATCTTTGATTGTTTCCTTAATGCTTATGTGCATTATAGTTTTTTTCTTTTGATTACCACAGTACATGTACTCCTCCATGGATTGTAGATGTGGTTGGGGATATGGTTGCTGAAACAGTCACTGATCCCTTCTGTTTAGCTCCCTATGTGGACAGTCTCTTTGCAGGTGATGTGGAGAGAAACAAATGTAGCAACGACGCTGGCCATTCCTGTCCCTAGGGCCCTGATCGCCACGTGTTTGGGTATTACACTGTCTGTTCAACATGTCTATACAGTTTTGAAGTTTTCTGAGGATGCCTTGCAGATCATTGTCATCTCTATTGTAGCTGAAACTTTCCTTAGCCTGCGAATTCCTGTCTGGCTCTGCAGTGGCTTGACGGACCAGATTCTTGGATGAGTCTTCTCCAAGAATACCTTCATACAGTTCTATTATAGACATAGCCTGAGTTACAGAAGTACAATTCTTAGAAATGCATTTGTATTTCAAATCAGGGGACACCGATTTATATAATTGGTTCAGAGCTAGCATCTCTTTGGCTTCATTGTTCAAATTACTATAGGCACGCTGGGACATACGGCGTAGATCATCCCCTAACTCGGCTATAGACTCATTCTGTCTGCGCACTCTGGCTTCAAGCCTTGATATCCACATTGGCTGTTGACGAGCGTTACTGAAACGTAGACCTAATTTTACTACCAGTGTGTGATAATATAACCTTTCTGCTGGCATCAGTGTCATGTAGTAGACTTGAGCATTTCCTCTTAAGCTAGCAGCTAAATACAAAACTCTGTCCTGGTAAGACCATCTTCCCAGCTCAGCGCATAGTTCAAAATGGTTGAGGTAAGACTCCCAGTCTTCGTCTCCATTGTATTTTTGTGGTTTCATATGTGGTGATGTATGCAAGATAGAACAGCTTGCATTACCCCTAATATCTCCTTTAGCCTGTGGATCAATGGGTATTCCTAGGTACTCGCTCTCCATAGTAAGTCTTGATCTTGGCTGTTGTGTAGGGTCGTCTTCAATTTCAGGTATATGGTCGATGGATGACAGCACTGATGCTGCCCTGTCATGTATATCATGTTCTTGCTGCTGATCCAGTTCCTCAATATCAGAGCCCGGTTGGTCCTCCTCCATTTCTTTATCATTATGTCGTCTGTTAAATTCTATTTCAGAGTCACTGTCTGCCATATTCTACAGTTAAAATAAGTTATATTTTACGCAATTAAATTCCTTTCATACAAGCTTGTTTTCTGTTTCAATTTAATTTATATTATTTTTCAGTTTCGATTTTGCTATTTTTTTTTTTTTATTTTTCACTGTTTTTCTATTTTTATTTTATTTTTTTATAATGTTAAGTGAACAACTCAGATCCGATCTGTTCAAATAATTATTTACTGATATTCAGGTTGATTTAGCTCTATGCAATGTAACAACAAGTTTCCTTGGCAGTGGGTTCGTATCACTGGATGTGTTTTTGAACTAACAACATCCCACTTCTCTGACACCAGTGTGAGCTTCTCGTAAGCTTTAGTTGGGGGAATGTGTGTATTCTTGTAGTAGTGGAAGGTTATCTCTCTATGTGTTATCAGTAATTAATAGCAACTACATTTAACTTATATTTCATTTATTCACTTAAATTTAGACTATTCACAGTAGATCAGTTTCAGTATTTCTTAAGTCTATGTAGCTTTCTATTGTCAGGCCGAGCTCATATCACATACGTCGAACAACCTCCCAGGATAAAGTAGATTCACAGTAGATTTAGAGTTTGAAATAGATCTAGATTTAGTTTACTTGTAAATCTAGGTAAGTAATTTAGTTAATGCCTAAACAGTTCAAAAGATTTTTATCAATCCAAGGGAAGCTATCCAAATGAGCATATCTAAAATCTAAAGAGTTGCTTCCCTTGGTGCACAAAAGTGAAAGTAGAATTTGTTGTCTGCTCGAGTTGACCGATCTGAGATTGATTGATCGAAATGCATGATCGACTCTTATTTATAGTCTCGGCCCAGCTCCAGCCAGCCAATCAGCTACCAGAAAGAGGTGTAGAAATCTCTATCAGCCAATCGCTGCACGGATAGACTGATAGATTTCTCTAGCTAAGTTGTACAACAATGGCGGATGTCTACCCACTTCACATTTGTGATACCAAATTCTGGTTTATCTCTGAGGAATATGCGGTCTATCCTGGTGGATAAATAAACTTTAGACCTTCTGGTAGCAGGATAGAAAGCTTAGGCTTTGTGAAATAGATTAACTAATGGACAATTGAAGGTAAGAGAATTTCTATCGCTGGATAGACATTTCTTTACATTCAAAACATGGCGCCTTGCGAACTTTCATTATCAAGCTCATAATTATCTTAAACAAGAGTCTTTCCGATCTATCCTTAGTATGAGCAGAAAGCCCAGACTTTATTCTAAATGAAGGAATGAACGGCGCAGTCCAAAACTATCCGTACTTGAGAGTATTCGTAGTGTTTGTTTGACAGACGCTGACGAACGCTCGCAATGATCAACACAGGCAAAAATAGTTCATTCTCCAGTATCCGATGTTTGGCTTCCTAAAGCCACAGGCTGCAATAAATGACCCCATTTATTGCTTATCTTACCACTTGAAACAACTTGATTAATAATTTAATATTCACAGGAAGAATGTTTATCGGCGGAAAGACACATGTGCTTGTGTGTAACCTAAATCCGACACACCTTGTTTTGATGGATAAATAGCAGTAATAGCCACGGGTATTACAGTATGTTAACGTCCAATCATACGTACAACAACAACGTTGAATACACGTTATTTTAGCGATGATTAACTGGCCTCACGGATATGAGACGAATGCCAAAGATATAACATGTGTTACTTAGTGTGCATTTCGACCATAATTTGGTCGTGAAGCTGCGATATGTGACACCCATAATGTTTTGCTGCACTGATGTCCTTCACCTCATGCAGAGTTATAATTGGCCAAGGAGATCCGAATGTCTTATGAAGTAACCGCTAGTTTCGCATTTAATTTCTTCTTGCAGAAACAGCTGTCACCCTACAAGTCATTTGGTTCAAAATTTGTTCATATGTCAAACTTTTAAAGGCCAAATATAACATTTTTGACCCATGTACAAGAATAAAATAAATTCGAACCTGTGCGGCCAAATGCATTATTAGTTATGTGTAACATGCTGGGCCAGCACATGAGATTGTGATATTTTTACTGCAGTTTTGAGCAATGGAAGGCTCAATCTCGTCTGTACATCAGTTCAGACTGGCTTGAGCCTTCATTGCTCACACCCACAAATGTGGACGTAGATGAAGGCTTTTGTAAAAAATCAAGGCCTCTAGCTCCACTAGGTAGCTGTACATGCATAATTATGGAACAACAACGCATATGCGATATGTAGCCAGATCTCATGTGCTGGCTCAAATATTGTACGTAGGTGTACGTCTCATCATTAATTTAACGACAGTGTTGAATCCACGATGTTTGGATAGTGATTTATTTTCTCACCAATATGAGATCAATAACAAAGGTGAACACATCACTCATTAGGTGAGTGCGCACTTTTTCCAAGTCACTAGATTGCATGCAACATTGACGTGGCATTATTTCACCATTGGGCTAAGAATAGACAGTCATTGTGTCTTTTTGTGCGCATAACGAACAGTAATACACTCAATAAAAAGTTTAACTGCCATAGCTCGCACCTAATACATAACCGTAGAATCATTTTCTGCATTTGATTAACCTAACATACCATCGCCTCTCCCATTTATTATTAGGTGAACGTCCAGCTGGCGAGAGAGCCTTAAAATAGACATCCAGCTGGATAGGGACACCTTGAAAAAAAGGACAAAGGGAAATAGTAAAAAAAAATTAAAGGAAATTAAAAAAAGGGCCTTTCCTTACGAATCCTCCACCGGAGGAATTCGTTTGATGACAAGACCTAGCATCAGGTCTCGTCATTAAACCGTCCAAATGAGTTTTGGACAGTCTAGGTAAACACATAAATTTAACAAGCTGTGTTTCACTTGACTTAAATGCAGAGAAATTATTAGTTTATTTTGGTAAAATAATATGCTGTTTTAGATCAATCAGATATCGGCTTAAATTTTATGTATTCTTCAATAGGAAAGTAAGACCAAGTGCATGTTTTTAAATCATGTTTCATTAGAAAGATTTGTTTGCGTGTAACTATTTTGAGTTTGGGTTTGAAAATCACACATGAGTAATGCCCCTTAACACTTTTACAATTTGTATTTAGATGTATTGTATACCTATGGTTTAATGAGCCCAGATAGCTGAGGGGTTAAGAGAGCCAGCCTAATGCAAATAGAATACTAAAATACCTGAATACCCTAATGGTACAGGTTCGAATCCTGTGAAAAGAAAAAAAAAACAAAGAAAATAATATTTTTTATAGATTTTTTTTATTCATTGATTTACTTTCCATTTCTTTTGTTGTTGTATCTGAGCTTAATATCACTATCAACAATTTTTTAGTCATATATCTATGGCCAATCATCATATAACAGTATCCTTGGACAGGTTTCTTTGAAATGGTTTTGCAGGCCTTAGTGTATGCGTACTATCACATGCATATTCAATGACACTGATGAGCAAACACAGATGCACAATCTCGCTAAGATCTTCATTGTTTATCTTTGTGATCAATAACAACTGTCCATGAGCTGGTTCATTTGTTTTCTTTTCATATGCACAATATGTCAACTTGCCACGAAGCAGATTCATAATTGAAACAAAAGCTAATGATAAGACAGGTATCCAGATTGACATGTGCTTTAGTTGGCATATTCTATCAGTGAATGCTCAGACGTATCTGAGCATGCACGCAGTCTCGCCAGAGCCTTTGCTATTGGCACGCGCACTAAATGGGTGTAGATAAAACCTCAGGCCAAATTTAAGCCCTCATAAACTACAAGTTAGCTGGTGGCTGCATATGATTGCTAGCAAACACATTAAGTAAAACACCGCGTGCTCTGGCTCAAATAGAATGCAAATAGCAAATGGTATCAGTCAATGCTCAGACGCACATGAGCATGCGTGCAGTCTCACCAAAGCCTTCACTGCTCTCGCACATGCACAGAAATGGGCGTACATATGACATATTCTTTCAGTCAATGCTCAGACTAGAAGTAGCACACATATAGTCATGTCGTAGCCTTCACTGCTCTCGCACATGCACAAAATGGGTGTTTATATGGCACATTCTATCAGTCAATGCTCTAACTAGCATTAGCATGCGTGCAGTCTCGCCAGAGCCTTCAATGCTCTCGCACATGCACAAAATGGGTGTTTATATGGCATATTCTATCAGTCAATGCTCAAACTAGCATAAGCATGCGTGCAGTCTCGCCAGAGCCTTCACTGCTCTCGCGCATGCACAAAATGGGCGTACATATGGCATATTCCATCAGTGAATGCTCATACACGCCTGAGCGTACATGCAGTCTCACCAGATCCTTCACTGCTCTCGCACATGCACATCAATGGGCGTATATGTGACATATTTTTTCAGCCAATGCTCAGACTAGAAGAAGCATGCATGCAGGCTTGTCAGAGCCTTCACTGCTCTCGCACATGCACAAAATGGGCGTACATATGGCATATTCCATCAGTGAATGCTCAGACGCGCCTGAGTATACATGCAGTCTCGCCAGAGCCTTCACTGCTCTCGAACATGCACATAAATGTGCGTATATATGACATATTCTTTCAGCCAATGCGCAGACTAGAAGTAACATGCATGCTGTCTTGTCAGTGCCTTCACTGCTCTCACACATGCACAAAATGGGCGTACATATGGCATATTCTATCAGTAAATGCTCAGACGCGCCTGAGCCTTCACTGCTCTCGCACATGCACAAAATGGGCGTACATATGGCATATTCTTTCAGTGAATGCTCATATGCGCCTGAGCATGGGCGCAGCCTCATCAGAGCCTTTGCTGCCCGTACATCGACAAAATGTATGTAGACAAATAATCAGGCCAAAATTAAAATCTCTAAAGCCACTTGATAGCTGTCTATTATGCATGTTAACAGGTCGAATTTAAACATATGCAATAAGTACCCAAATGGTGTGCGATGGCTCAAAATATAGTACATGTTTAAGGGTATGTTAACGTCCAATCATACGTACAACAACAACGTTGAATACACGTTATTTTAGCGATGATTAACTGGCCTCACGGATATGAGACGAATGCCAAAGATATAACATGTGTTACTTAGTGTGCATTTCGACCATAATTTGGTCGTGAAGCTGCGATATGTGACACCCATAATGTTTTGCTGCACTGATGTCCTTCACCTCATGCAGAGTTATAATTGGCCAAGGAGATCCGAATGTCTTATGAAGTAACCGCTAGTTTCGCATTTAATTTCTTCTTGCAGAAACAGCTGTCACCCTACAAGTCATTTGGTTCAAAATTTGTTCATATGTCAAACTTTTAAAGACCAAATATAACATTTTTGACCCATGTACAAGAATAAAATAAATTCGAACCTGTGCGGCCAAATGCATTATTAGTTATGTGTAACATGCTGGGCCAGCACATGAGATTGTGATATTTTTACTGCAGTTTTGAGCAATGGAAGGCTCAATCTCGTCTGTACATCAGTTCAGACTGGCTTGAGCCTTCATTGCTCACACCCACAAATGTGGACGTAGATGAAGGCTTTTGTAAAAAATCAAGGCCTCTAGCTCCACTAGGTAGCTGTACATGCATAATTATGGAACAACAACGCATATGCGATATGTAGCCAGATCTCATGTGCTGGCTCAAATATTGTACGTAGGTGTACGTCTCATCATTAATTTAACGACAGTGTTGAATCCACGATGTTTGGATAGTGATTTATTTTCTCACCAATATGAGATCAATAACAAAGGTGTACACATCACTCATTAGGTGAGTGCGCACTTTTTCAAGTCACTAGATTGCATGCAACATTGACGTGGCATTATTTCACCATTGGGCTAAGAATAGACAGTCATTGTGTCTTTTTGTGCGCATAACGAACAGTAATACACTCAATAAAAAGTTTAACTGCCATAGCTCGCACCTAATACATAACCGTAGAATCATTTTCTGCATTTGATTAACCTAACATACCATCGCCTCTCCCATTTATTATTAGGTGAACGTCCAGCTGGCGAGAGAGCCTTAAAATAGACATCCAGCTGGATAGGGACACCTTGAAAAAAAGGACAAAGGGAAATAGTAAAAAAAAATTAAAGGAAATTAAAAAAAGGGCCTTTCCTTACGAATCCTCCACCGGAGGAATTCGTTTGATGACAAGACCTAGCATCAGGTCTCGTCATTAAACCGTCCAAATGAGTTTTGGACAGTCTAGGTAAACACATAAATTTAACAAGCTGTGTTTCACTTGACTTAAATGCAGAGAAATTATCAGTTTATTTTGGTAAAATAATATGCTGTTTTAGATCAATCAGATATCGGCTTAAATTTTATGTATTCTTCAATAGGAAAATAAGACCAAGTGCATGTTTTTAAATCATGTTTCATTAGAAAGATTTGTTTGCGTGTAACTATTTTGAGTTTGGGTTTGAAAATCACACATGAGTAATGCCCCTTAACACTTTAACAATTTGTATTTAGATGTATTGTATACCTATGGTTTAATGAGCCCAGATAGCTGAGGGGTTAAGAGAGCCAGCCTAATGCATATAGAATACTAAAATACCTGAATACCCTAATGGTACAGGTTCGAATCCTGTGAAAAGAAAAAAACAAAGAAAATAATATTTTTTATAGATTTTATTTATTCATTGATTTACTTTCCATTTCTTTTGTTGTTGTATCTGAGCTTAATATCACTATCAACAATTTTTTAGTCAAATATCTATGGCCAATCATCATATAACAGTATCCTTGGACAGGTTTCTTTGAAATGGTTTTGCAGGCCTTAGTGTATGCGTACTATCACATGCATATTCAATGACACTGATGAGCAAACACAGATGCACAGTCTCGCTAAGATCTTCATTGTTTATCTTTGTGATCAATAACAACTTTCCATGAGCTGGTTCATTTGTTTTCTTTTCATATGCACAATATGTCAACTTGCCACGAAGCAGATTCATAATTGAAACAAAAGCTAATGATAAGACAGGTATCCAGATTGACATGTGCTTTAGTTGGCATATTCTATCAGTGAATGCTCAGACGTATCTGAGCATGCACGCAGTCTCGCCAGAGCCTTTGCTATTGGCACGCGCACTAAATGGGTGTAGAGTAAACCTCAGGCCAAATTTAAGCCCTCATAAACTACAAGTTAGCTGGTGGCTGCATATGATTGCTAGCAAACACATTAAGTAAAACACCGCGTGCTCTGGCTCAAATAGAATGCAAATAGCAAATGGTATCAGTCAATGCTCAGACGCACATGAGCATGCGTGCAGTCTCACCAAAGCCTTCACTGCTCTCGCACATGCACAGAAATGGGCGTACATATGACATATTCTTTCAGTCAATGCTCAGACTAGAAGTAGCACACATATAGTCATGTCGTAGCCTTCACTGCTCTCGCACATGCACAAAATGGGTGTTTATATGGCACATTCTATCAGTCAATGCTCTAACTAGCATTAGCATGCGTGCAGTCTCGCCAGAGCCTTCAATGCTCTCGCACATGCACAAAATGGGTGTTTATATGGCATATTCTATCAGTCAATGCTCAAACTAGCATAAGCATGCGTGCAGTCTCGCCAGAGCCTTCACTGCTCTCGCGCATGCACAAAATGGGCGTACATATGGCATATTCCATCAGTGAATGCTCATACACGCCTGAGCGTACATGCAGTCTCACCAGATCCTTCACTGCTCTCGCACATGCACATAAATGGGCGTATATGTGACATATTCTTTCAGCCAATGCTCAGACTAGAAGAAGCATGCATGCAGGCTTGTCAGAGCCTTCACTGCTCTCGCACATGCACAAAATGGGCGTACATATGGCATATTCCATCAGTGAATGCTCAGACGCGCCTGAGTATACATGCAGTCTCGCCAGAGCCTTCACTGCTCTCGAACATGCACATAAATGTGCGTATATATGACATATTCTTTCAGCCAATGCGCAGACTAGAAGTAACATGCATGCTGTCTTGTCAGTGCCTTCACTGCTCTCACACATGCACAAAATGGGCGTACATATGGCATATTCTATCAGTAAATGCTCAGACGCGCCTGAGCCTTCACTGCTCTCGCACATGCACAAAATGGGCGTACATATGGCATATTCTTTCAGTGAATGCTCATATGCGCCTGAGCATGGGCGCAGCCTCATCAGAGCCTTTGCTGCCCGTACATCGACAAAATGTATGTAGACAAATAATCAGGCCAACATTAAAATCTCTAAAGCCACTTGATAGCTGTCTATTATGCATGTTAACAGGTCGAATTTAAACATATGCAATAAGTACCCAAATGGTGTGCGATGGCTCAAAATATAGTACATGTTTAAGGGTATGTTAACGTCCAATCATACGTACAACAACAACGTTGAATACACGTTATTTTAGCGATGATTAACTGGCCTCACGGATATGAGACGAATGCCAAAGATATAACACGTGTTACTTAGTGTGCATTTCGACCATAATTTGGTCGTGAAGCTGCGATATGTGACACCCATAATGTTTTGCTGCACTGATGTCCTTCACCTCATGCAGAGTTATAATTGGCCAAGGAGATCCGAATGTCTTATGAAGTAACCGCTAGTTTCGCATTTAATTTCTTCTTGCAGAAACAGCTGTCACCCTACAAGTCATTTGGTTCAAAATTTGTTCATATGTCAAACTTTTAAAGGCCAAATATAACATTTTTGACCCATGTACAAGAATAAAATAAATTCGAACCTGTGCGGCCAAATGCATTATTAGTTATGTGTAACATGCTGGGCCAGCACATGAGATTGTGATATTTTTACTGCAGTTTTGAGCAATGGAAGGCTCAATCTCGTCTGTACATCAGTTAAGACTGGCTTGAGCCTTCATTGCTCACACCCACAAATGTGGGCGTAGATGAAGGCTTTTGTAAACAATCAAGGCCTCTAGCTCCACTAGGTAGCTGTACATGCATAATTATGGAACAACAACGCATATGCGATATGTAGCCAGATCTCATGTGCTGGCTCAAATATTGTACGTAGGTGTACGTCTCATCATTAATTTAACGACAGTGTTGAATCCACGATGTTTGGATAGTGATTTATTTTCTCACCAATATGAGATCAATAACAAAGGTGTACACATCACTCATTAGGTGAGTGCGCACTTTTTCCAAGTCACTAGATTGCATGCAACATTGACGTGGCATTATTTCACCATTGGGCTAAGAATAGACAGTCATTGTGTCTTTTTGTGCGCATAACGAACAGTAATACACTCAATAAAAAGTTTAACTGCCATAGCTCGCACCTAATACATAACCGTAGAATCATTTTCTGCATTTGATTAACCTAACATACCATCGCCTCTCCCATTTATTATTAGGTGAACGTCCAGCTGGCGAGAGAGCCTTAAAATAGACATCCAGCTGGATAGGGACACCTTGAAAAAAAGGACAAAGGGAAATAGTAAAAAAAAATTAAAGGAAATTAAAAAAAGGGCCTTTCCTTACGAATCCTCCACCGGAGGAATTCGTTTGATGACAAGACCTAGCATCAGGTCTCGTCATTAAACCGTCCAAATGAGTTTTGGACAGTCTAGGTAAACACATAAATTTAACAAGCTGTGTTTCACTTGACTTAAATGCAGAGAAATTATTAGTTTATTTTGGTAAAATAATATGCTGTTTTAGATCAATCAGATATCGGCTTAAATTTTATGTATTCTTCAATAGGAAAATAAGACCAAGTGCATGTTTTTAAATCATGTTTCATTAGAAAGATTTGTTTGCGTGTAACTATTTTGAGTTTGGGTTTGAAAATCACACATGAGTAATGCCCCTTAACACTTTAACAATTTGTATTTAGATGTATTGTATACCTATGGTTTAATGAGCCCAGATAGCTGAGGGGTTAAGAGAGCCAGCCTAATGCATATAGAATACTAAAATACCTGAATACCCTAATGGTACAGGTTCGAATCCTGTGAAAAGAAAAAAACAAAGAAAATAATATTTTTTATAGATTTTTTTTATTCATTGATTTACTTTCCATTTCTTTTGTTGTTGTATCTGAGCTTAATATCACTATCAACAATTTTTTAGTCATATATCTATGGCCAATCATCATATAACAGTATCCTTGGACAGGTTTCTTTGAAATGGTTTTGCAGGCCTTAGTGTATGCGTACTATCACATGCATATTCAATGACACTGATGAGCAAACACAGATGCACAGTCTCGCTAAGATCTTCATTGTTTATCTTTGTGATCAATAACAACTTTCCATGAGCTGGTTCATTTGTTTTCTTTTCATATGCACAATATGTCAACTTGCCACGAAGCAGATTCATAATTGAAACAAAAGCTAATGATAAGACAGGTATCCAGATTGACATGTGCTTTAGTTGGCATATTCTATCAGTGAATGCTCAGACGTATCTGAGCATGCACGCAGTCTCGCCAGAGCCTTTGCTATTGGCACGCGCACTAAATGGGTGTAGATAAAACCTCAGGCCAAATTTAAGCCCTCATAAACTACAAGTTAGCTGGTGGCTGCATATGATTGCTAGCAAACACATTAAGTAAAACACCGCGTGCTCTGGCTCAAATAGAATGCAAATAGCAAATGGTATCAGTCAATGCTCAGACGCACATGAGCATGCGTGCAGTCTCACCAAAGCCTTCACTGCTCTCGCACATGCACAGAAATGGGCGTACATATGACATATTCTTTCAGTCAATGCTCAGACTAGAAGTAGCACACATATAGTCATGTCGTAGCCTTCACTGCTCTCGCACATGCACAAAATGGGTGTTTATATGGCACATTCTATCAGTCAATGCTCTAACTAGCATTAGCATGCGTGCAGTCTCGCCAGAGCCTTCAATGCTCTCGCACATGCACAAAATGGGTGTTTATATGGCATATTCTATCAGTCAATGCTCAAACTAGCATAAGCATGCGTGCAGTCTCGCCAGAGCCTTCACTGCTCTCGCGCATGCACAAAATGGGCGTACATATGGCATATTCCATCAGTGAATGCTCATACACGCCTGAGCGTACATGCAGTCTCACCAGATCCTTCACTGCTCTCGCACATGCACATAAATGGGCGTATATGTGACATATTCTTTCAGCCAATTCTCAGACTAGAAGAAGCATGCATGCAGGCTTGTCAGAGCCTTCACTGCTCTCGCACATGCACAAAATGGGCGTACATATGGCATATTCCATCAGTGAATGCTCAAACGCGCCTGAGTATACATGCAGTCTCGCCAGAGCCTTCACTGCTCTCGAACATGCACATAAATGTGCGTATATATGACATATTCTTTCAGCCAATGCGCAGACTAGAAGTAACATGCATGCTGTCTTGTCAGTGCCTTCACTGCTCTCACACATGCACAAAATGGGCGTACATATGGCATATTCTATCAGTAAATGCTCAGACGCGCCTGAGCCTTCACTGCTCTCGCACATGCACAAAATGGGCGTACATATGGCATATTCTTTCAGTGAATGCTCATATGCGCCTGAGCATGGGCGCAGCCTCATCAGAGCCTTTGCTGCCCGTACATCGACAAAATATATGTAGACAAATAATCAGGCCAACATTAAAATCTCTAAAGCCACTTGATAGCTGTCTATTATGCATGTTAACAGGTCGAATTTAAACATATGCAATAAGTACCCAAATGGTGTGCGATGGCTCAAAATATAGTACATGTTTAAGGGTATGTTAACGTCCAATCATACGTACAACAACAACGTTGAATACACGTTATTTTAGCGATGATTAACTGGCCTCACGGATATGAGACGAATGCCAAAGATATAACACGTGTTACTTAGTGTGCATTTCGACCATAATTTGGTCGTGAAGCTGCGATATGTGACACCCATAATGTTTTGCTGCACTGATGTCCTTCACCTCATGCAGAGTTATAATTGGCCAAGGAGATCCGAATGTCTTATGAAGTAACCGCTAGTTTCGCATTTAATTTCTTCTTGCAGAAACAGCTGTCACCCTACAAGTCATTTGGTTCAAAATTTGTTCATATGTCAAACTTTTAAAGGCCAAATATAACATTTTTGACCCATGTACAAGAATAAAATAAATTCGAACCTGTGCGGCCAAATGCATTATTAGTTATGTGTAACATGCTGGGCCAGCACATGAGATTGTGATATTTTTACTGCAGTTTTGAGCAATGGAAGGCTCAATCTCGTCTGTACATCAGTTCAGACTGGCTTGAGCCTTCATTGCTCACACCCACAAATGTGGACGTAGATGAAGGCTTTTGTAAAAAATCAAGGCCTCTAGCTCCACTAGGTAGCTGTACATGCATAATTATGGAACAACAACGCATATGCGATATGTAGCCAGATCTCATGTGCTGGCTCAAATATTGTACGTAGGTGTACGTCTCATCATTAATTTAACGACAGTGTTGAATCCACGATGTTTGGATAGTGATTTATTTTCTCACCAATATGAGATCAATAACAAAGGTGTACACATCACTCATTAGGTGAGTGCGCACTTTTTCCAAGTCACTAGATTGCATACAACATTGACGTGGCATTATTTCACCATTGGGCTAAGAATAGACAGTCATTGTGTCTTTTTGTGCGCATAACGAACAGTAATACACTCAATAAAAAGTTTAACTGCCATAGCTCGCACCTAATACATAACCGTAGAATCATTTTCTGCATTTGATTAACCTAACATACCATCGCCTCTCCCATTTATTATTAGGTGAACGTCCAGCTGGCGAGAGAGCCTTAAAATAGACATCCAGCTGGATAGGGACACCTTGAAAAAAAGGACAAAGGGAAATAGTAAAAAAAAATTAAAGGAAATTAAAAAAAGGGCCTTTCCTTACGAATCCTCCACCGGAGGAATTCGTTTGATGACAAGACCTAGCATCAGGTCTCGTCATTAAACCGTCCAAATGAGTTTTGGACAGTCTAGGTAAACACATAAATTTAACAAGCTGTGTTTCACTTGACTTAAATGCAGAGAAATTATTAGTTTATTTTGGTAAAACAATATGCTGTTTTAGATCAATCAGATATCGGCTTAAATTTTATGTATTCTTCAATAGGAAAATAAGACCAAGTGCATGTTTTTAAATCATGTTTCATTAGAAAGATTTGTTTGCGTGTATCTATTTTGAGTTTGGGTTTGAAAATCACACATGAGTAATGCCCCTTAACACTTTAACAATTTGTGTTTAGATGTATTGTATACCTATGGTTTAATGAGCCCAGATAGTTGAGGGGTTAAGAGAGCCAGCCTAATGCATATAGAATACTAAAATACCTGAATACCCTAATGGTACAGGTTCGAATCCTGTGAAAAGAAAAAAACAAAGAAAATAATATTTTTTATAGATTTTTTTTATTCATTGATTTACTTTCCATTTCTTTTGTTGTTGTATCTGAGCTTAATATCACTATCAACAATTTTTTAGTCATATATCTATGGCCAATCATCATATAACAGTATCCTTGGACAGGTTTCTTTGAAATGGTTTTGCAGGCCTTAGTGTATGCGTACTATCACATGCATGTTCAATGACACTGATGAGCAAACACAGATGCACAGTCTCGCTAAGATCTTCATTGTTTATCTTTGTGATCAATAACAACTTTCCATGAGCTGGTTCATTTGTTTTCTTTTCATATGCACAATATGTCAACTTGCCACGAAGCAGATTCATAATTGAAACAAAAGCTAATGATAAGACAGGTATCCAGATTGACATGTGCTTTAGTTGGCATATTCTATCAGTGAATGCTCAGACGTATCTGAGCATGCATGCAGTCTCGCCAGAGCCTTTGCTATTGGCACGCGCACTAAATGGGTGTAGATAAAACCTCAGGCCAAATTTAAGCCCTCATAAACTACAAGTTAGCTGGTGGCTGCATATGATTGCTAGCAAACACATTAAGTAAAACACCGCGTGCTCTGGCTCAAATAGAATGCAAATAGCAAATGGTATCAGTCAATGCTCAGACGCACATGAGCATGCGTGCAGTCTCACCAAAGCCTTCACTGCTCTCGCACATGCACAGAAATGGGCGTACATATGACATATTCTTTCAGTCAATGCTCAGACTAGAAGTAGCACACATATAGTCATGTCGTAGCCTTCACTGCTCTCGCACATGCACAAAATGGGTGTTTATATGGCACATTCTATCAGTCAATGCTCTAACTAGCATTAGCATGCGTGCAGTCTCGCCAGAGCCTTCAATGCTCTCGCACATGCACAAAATGGGTGTTTATATGGCATATTCTATCAGTCAATGCTCAAACTAGCATAAGCATGCGTGCAGTCTCGCCAGAGCCTTCACTGCTCTCGCGCATGCACAAAATGGGCGTACATATGGCATATTCCATCAGTGAATGCTCATACACGCCTGAGCGTGCATGCAGTCTCACCAGATCCTTCACTGCTCTCGCACATGCACATAAATGGGCGTATATGTGACATATTCTTTCAGCCAATGCTCAGACTAGAAGAAGCATGCATGCAGGCTTGTCAGAGCCTTCACTGCTCTCGCACATGCACAAAATGGGCGTACATATGGCATATTCCATCAGTGAATGCTCAGACGCGCCTGAGTATACATGCAGTCTCGCCAGAGCCTTCACTGCTCTCGAACATGCACATAAATGTGCGTATATATGACATATTCTTTCAGCCAATGCGCAGACTAGAAGTAACATGCATGCTGTCTTGTCAGTGCCTTCACTGCTCTCACACATGCACAAAATGGGCGTACATATGGCATATTCTATCAGTAAATGCTCAGACGCGCCTGAGCCTTCACTGCTCTCGCACATGCACAAAATGGGCGTACATATGGCATATTCTTTCAGTGAATGCTCATATGCGCCTGAGCATGGGCGCAGCCTCATCAGAGCCTTTGCTGCCCGTACATCGACAAAATGTATGTAGACAAATAATCAGGCCAACATTAAAATCTCTAAAGCCACTTGATAGCTGTCTATTATGCATGTTAACAGGTCGAATTTAAACATATGCAATAAGTACCCAAATGGTGTGCGATGGCTCAAAATATAGTACATGTTTAAGGGTATGTTAACGTCCAATCATACGTACAACAACAACGTTGAATACACGTTATTTTAGCGATGATTAACTGGCCTCACGGATATGAGACGAATGCCAAAGATATAACACGTGTTACTTAGTGTGCATTTCGACCATAATTTGGTCGTGAAGCTGCGATATGTGACACCCATAATGTTTTGCTGCACTGATGTCCTTCACCTCATGCAGAGTTATAATTGGCCAAGGAGATCCGAATGTCTTATGAAGTATCCGCTAGTTTCGCATTTAATTTCTTCTTGCAGAAACAGCTGTCACCCTACAAGTCATTTGGTTCAAAATTTGTTCATATGTCAAACTTTTAAAGGCCAAATATAACATTTTTGACCCATGTACAAGAATAAAATAAATTCGAACCTGTGCGGCCAAATGCATTATTAGTTATGTGTAACATGCTGGGCCAGCACATGAGATTGTGATATTTTTACTGCAGTTTTGAGCAATGGAAGGCTCAATCTCGTCTGTACATCAGTTCAGACTGGCTTGAGCCTTCATTGCTCACACCCACAAATGTGGACGTAGATGAAGGCTTTTGTAAAAAATCAAGGCCTCTAGCTCCACTAGGTAGCTGTACATGCATAATTATGGTACAACAACGCATATGCGATATGTAGCCAGATCTCATGTGCTGGCTCAAATATTGTACGTAGGTGTACGTCTCATCATTAATTTAACGACAGTGTTGAATCCACGATGTTTGGATAGTGATTTATTTTCTCACCAATATGAGATCAATAACAAAGGTGTACACATCACTCATTAGGTGAGTGCGCACTTTTTCCAAGTCACTAGATTGCATGCAACATTGACGTGGCATTATTTCACCATTGGGCTAAGAATAGACAGTCATTGTGTCTTTTTGTGCGCATAACGAACAGTAATACACTCAATAAAAAGTTTAACTGCCATAGCTCGCACCTAATACATAACCGTAGAATCATTTTCTGCATTTGATTAACCTAACATACCATCGCCTCTCCCATTTATTATTAGGTGAACGTCCAGCTGGCGAGAGAGCCTTAAAATAGACATCCAGCTGGATAGGGACACCTTGAAAAAAAGGACAAAGGGAAATAGTAAAAAAAAATTAAAGGAAATTAAAAAAAGGGCCTTTCCTTACGAATCCTCCACCGGAGGAATTCGTTTGATGACAAGACCTAGCATCAGGTCTCGTCATTAAACCGTCCAAATGAGTTTTGGACAGTCTAGGTAAACACATAAATTTAACAAGCTGTGTTTCACTTGACTTAAATGCAGAGAAATTATTAGTTTATTTTGGTAAAATAATATGCTATTTTAGATCAATCAGATATCGGCTTAAATTTTATGTATTCTTCAATAGGAAAATAAGACCAAGTGCATGTTTTTAAATCATGTTTCATTAGAAAGATTTGTTTGCGTGTAACTATTTTGAGTTTGGGTTTGAAAATCACACATGAGTAATGCCCCTTAACACTTTAACAATTTGTATTTAGATGTATTGTATACCTATGGTTTAATGAGCCCAGATAGCTGAGGGGTTAAGAGAGCCAGCCTAATGCATATAGAATACTAAAATACCTGAATACCCTAATGGTACAGGTTCGAATCCTGTGAAAAGAAAAAAACAAAGAAAATAATATTTTTTATAGATTTTTTTTATTCATTGATTTACTTTCCATTTCTTTTGTTGTTGTATCTGAGCTTAATATCACTATCAACAATTTTTTAGTCATATATCTATGGCCAATCATCATATAACAGTATCCTTGGACAGGTTTCTTTGAAATGGTTTTGCAGGCCTTAGTGTATGCGTACTATCACATGCATATTCAATGACACTGATGAGCAAACACAGATGCACAGTCTCGCTAAGATCTTCATTGTTTATCTTTGTGATCAATAACAACTTTCCATGAGCTGGTTCATTTGTTTTCTTTTCATATGCACAATATGTCAACTTGCCACGAAGCAGATTCATAATTGAAACAAAAGCTAATGATAAGACAGGTATCCAGATTGACATGTGCTTTAGTTGGCATATTCTATCAGTGAATGCTCAGACGTATCTGAGCATGCATGCAGTCTCGCCAGAGCCTTTGCTATTGGCACGCGCACTAAATGGGTGTAGATAAAACCTCAGGCCAAATTTAAGCCCTCATAAACTACAAGTTAGCTGGTGGCTGCATATGATTGCTAGCAAACACATTAAGTAAAACACCGCGTGCTCTGGCTCAAATAGAATGCAAATAGCAAATGGTATCAGTCAATGCTCAGACGCACATGAGCATGCGTGCAGTCTCACCAAAGCCTTCACTGCTCTCGCACATGCACAGAAATGGGCGTACATATGACATATTCTTTCAGTCAATGCTCAGACTAGAAGTAGCACACATATAGTCATGTCGTAGCCTTCACTGCTCTCGCACATGCACAAAATGGGTGTTTATATGGCACATTCTATCAGTCAATGCTCTAACTAGCATTAGCATGCGTGCAGTCTCGCCAGAGCCTTCAATGCTCTCGCACATGCACAAAATGGGTGTTTATATGGCATATTCTATCAGTCAATGCTCAAACTAGCATAAGCATGCGTGCAGTCTCGCCAGAGCCTTCACTGCTCTCGCGCATGCACAAAATGGGCGTACATATGGCATATTCCATCAGTGAATGCTCATACACGCCTGAGCGTACATGCAGTCTCACCAGATCCTTCACTGCTCTCGCACATGCACATAAATGGGCGTATATGTGACATATTCTTTCAGCCAATGCTCAGACTAGAAGAAGCATGCATGCAGGCTTGTCAGAGCCTTCACTGCTCTCGCACATGCACAAAATGGGCGTACATATGGCATATTCCATCAGTGAATGCTCAGACGCGCCTGAGTATACATGCAGTCTCGCCAGAGCCTTCACTGCTCTCGAACATGCACATAAATGTGCGTATATATGACATATTCTTTCAGCCAATGCGCAGACTAGAAGTAACATGCATGCTGTCTTGTCAGTGCCTTCACTGCTCTCACACATGCACAAAATGGGCGTACATATGGCATATTCTATCAGTAAATGCTCAGACGCGCCTGAGCCTTCACTGCTCTCGCACATGCACAAAATGGGCGTACATATGGCATATTCTTTCAGTGAATGCTCATATGCGCCTGAGCATGGGCGCAGCCTCATCAGAGCCTTTGCTGCCCGTACATCGACAAAATGTATGTAGACAAATAATCAGGCCAACATTAAAATCTCTAAAGCCACTTGATAGCTGTCTATTATGCATGTTAACAGGTCGAATTTAAACATATGCAATAAGTACCCAAATGGTGTGCGATGGCTCAAAATATAGTACATGTTTAAGGGTATGTTAACGTCCAATCATACGTACAACAACAACGTTGAATACACGTTATTTTAGCGATGATTAACTGGCCTCACGGATATGAGACGAATGCCAAAGATATAACACGTGTTACTTAGTGTGCATTTCGACCATAATTTGGTCGTGAAGCTGCGATATGTGACACCCATAATGTTTTGCTGCACTGATGTCCTTCACCTCATGCAGAGTTATAATTGGCCAAGGAGATCCGAATGTCTTATGAAGTAACCGCTAGTTTCGCATTTAATTTCTTCTTGCAGAAACAGCTGTCACCCTACAAGTCATTTGGTTCAAAATTTGTTCATATGTCAAACTTTTAAAGGCCAAATATAACATTTTTGACCCATGTACAAGAATAAAATAAATTCGAACCTGTGCGGCCAAATGCATTATTAGTTATGTGTAACATGCTGGGCCAGCACATGAGATTGTGATATTTTTACTGCAGTTTTGAGCAATGGAAGGCTCAATCTCGTCTGTACATCAGTTCAGACTGGCTTGAGCCTTCATTGCTCACACCCACAAATGTGGACGTAGATGAAGGCTTTTGTAAAAAATCAAGGCCTCTAGCTCCACTAGGTAGCTGTACATGCATAATTATGGAACAACAACGCATATGCGATATGTAGCCAGATCTCATGTGCTGGCTCAAATATTGTACGTAGGTGTACGTCTCATCATTAATTTAACGACAGTGTTGAATCCACGATGTTTGGATAGTGATTTATTTTCTCACCAATATGAGATCAATAACAAAGGTGTACACATCACTCATTAGGTGAGTGCGCACTTTTTCCAAGTCACTAGATTGCATGCAACATTGACGTGGCATTATTTCACCATTGGGCTAAGAATAGACAGTCATTGTGTCTTTTTGTGCGCATAACGAACAGTAATACACTCAATAAAAAGTTTAACTGCCATAGCTCGCACCTAATACATAACCGTAGAATCATTTTCTGCATTTGATTAACCTAACATACCATCGCCTCTCCCATTTATTATTAGGTGAACGTCCAGCTGGCGAGAGAGCCTTAAAATAGACATCCAGCTGGATAGGGACACCTTGAAAAAAAGGACAAAGGGAAATAGTAAAAAAAAATTAAAGGAAATTAAAAAAAGGGCCTTTCCTTACGAATCCTCCACCGGAGGAATTCGTTTGATGACAAGACCTAGCATCAGGTCTCGTCATTAAACCGTCCAAATGAGTTTTGGACAGTCTAGGTAAACACATAAATATAACAAGCTGTGTTTCACTTGACTTAAATGCAGAGAAATTATTAGTTTATTTTGGTAAAATAATATGCTGTTTTAGATCAATCAGATATCGGCTTAAATTTTATGTATTCTTCAATAGGAAAATAAGACCAAGTGCATGTTTTTAAATCATGTTTCATTAGAAAGATTTGTTTGCGTGTAACTATTTTGAGTTTGGGTTTGAAAATCACACATGAGTAATGCCCCTTAACACTTTAACAATTTGTATTTAGATGTATTGTATACCTATGGTTTAATGAGCCCAGATAGCTGAGGGGTTAAGAGAGCCAGCCTAATGCATATAGAATACTAAAATACCTGAATACCCTAATGGTACAGGTTCGAATCCTGTGAAAAGAAAAAAAACAAAAAAAATAATATTTTTTATAGATTTTCTTTATTCATTGATTTACTTTCCATTTCTTTTGTTGTTGTATCTGAGCTTAATATCACTATCAACAATTTTTTAGTCATATATCTATGGCCAATCATCATATAACAGTATCCTTGGACAGGTTTCTTTGAAATGGTTTTGCAGGCCTTAGTGTATGCGTACTATCACATGCATATTCAATGACACTGATGAGCAAACACAGATGCACAGTCTCGCTAAGATCTTCATTGTTTATCTTTGTGATCAATAACAACTTTCCATGAGCTGGTTCATTTGTTTTCTTTTCATATGCACAATATGTCAACTTGCCACGAAGCAGATTCATAATTGAAACAAAAGCTAATGATAAGACAGGTATCCAGATTGACATGTGCTTTAGTTGGCATATTCTATCAGTGAATGCTCAGACGTATCTGAGCATGCACGCAGTCTCGCCAGAGCCTTTGCTATTGGCACGCGCACTAAATGGGTGTAGATAAAACCTCAGGCCAAATTTAAGCCCTCATAAACTACAAGTTAGCTGGTGGCTGCATATGATTGCTAGCAAACACATTAAGTAAAACACCGCGTGCTCTGGCTCAAATAGAATGCAAATAGCAAATGGTATCAGTCAATGCTCAGACGCACATGAGCATGCGTGCAGTCTCACCAAAGCCTTCACTGCTCTCGCACATGCACAGAAATGGGCGTACATATGACATATTCTTTCAGTCAATGCTCAGACTAGAAGTAGCACACATATAGTCATGTCGTAGCCTTCACTGCTCTCGCACATGCACAAAATGGGTGTTTATATGGCACATTCTATCAGTCAATGCTCTAACTAGCATTAGCATGCGTGCAGTCTCGCCAGAGCCTTCAATGCTCTCGCACATGCACAAAATGGGTGTTTATATGGCATATTCTATCAGTCAATGCTCAAACTAGCATAAGCATGCGTGCAGTCTCGCCAGAGCCTTCACTGCTCTCGCGCATGCACAAAATGGGCGTACATATGGCATATTCCATCAGTGAATGCTCATACACGCCTGAGCGTACATGCAGTCTCACCAGATCCTTCACTGCTCTCGCACATGCACATAAATGGGCGTATATGTGACATATTCTTTCAGCCAATGCTCAGACTAGAAGAAGCATGCATGCAGGCTTGTCAGAGCCTTCACTGCTCTCGCACATGCACAAAATGGGCGTACATATGGCATATTCCATCAGTGAATGCTCAGACGCGCCTGAGTATACATGCAGTCTCGCCAGAGCCTTCACTGCTCTCGAACATGCACATAAATGTGCGTATATATGACATATTCTTTCAGCCAATGCGCAGACTAGAAGTAACATGCATGCTGTCTTGTCAGTGCCTTCACTGCTCTCACACATGCACAAAATGGGCGTACATATGGCATATTCTATCAGTAAATGCTCAGACGCGCCTGAGCCTTCACTGCTCTCGCACATGCACAAAATGGGCGTACATATGGCATATTCTTTCAGTGAATGCTCATATGCGCCTGAGCATGGGCGCAGCCTCATCAGAGCCTTTGCTGCCCGTACATCGACAAAATGTATGTAGACAAATAATCAGGCCAACATTAAAATCTCTAAAGCCACTTGATAGCTGTCTATTATGCATGTTTACAGGTCGAATTTAAACATATGCAATAAGTACCCAAATGGTGTGCGATGGCTCAAAATATAGTACATGTTTAAGGGTATGTTAACGTCCAATCATACGTACAACAACAACGTTGAATACACGTTATTTTAGCGATGATTAACTGGCCTCACGGATATGAGACGAATGCCAAAGATATAACACGTGTTACTTAGTGTGCATTTCGACCATAATTTGGTCGTGAAGCTGCGATATGTGACACCCATAATGTTTTGCTGCACTGATGTCCTTCACCTCATGCAGAGTTATAATTGGCCAAGGAGATCCGAATGTCTTATGAAGTAACCGCTAGTTTCGCATTTAATTTCTTCTTGCAGAAACAGCTGTCACCCTACAAGTCATTTGGTTCAAAATTTGTTCATATGTCAAACTTTTAAAGGCCAAATATAACATTTTTGACCCATGTACAAGAATAAAATAAATTCGAACCTGTGCGGCCAAATGCATTATTAGTTATGTGTAACATGCTGGGCCAGCACATGAGATTGTGATATTTTTACTGCAGTTTTGAGCAATGGAAGGCTCAATCTCGTCTGTACATCAGTTCAGACTGGCTTGAGCCTTCATTGCTCACACCCACAAATGTGGACGTAGATGAAGGCTTTTGTAAAAAATCAAGGCCTCTAGCTCCACTAGGTAGCTGTACATGCATAATTATGGAACAACAACGCATATGCGATATGTAGCCAGATCTCATGTGCTGGCTCAAATATTGTACGTAGGTGTACGTCTCATCATTAATTTAACGACAGTGTTGAATCCACGATGTTTGGATAGTGATTTATTTTCTCACCAATATGAGATCAATAACAAAGGTGTACACATCACTCATTAGGTGAGTGCGCACTTTTTCCAAGTCACTAGATTGCATGCAACATTGACGTGGCATTATTTCACCATTGGGCTAAGAATAGACAGTCATTGTGTCTTTTTGTGCGCATAACGAACAGTAATACACTCAATAAAAAGTTTAACTGCCATAGCTCGCACCTAATACATAACCGTAGAATCATTTTCTGCATTTGATTAACCTAACATACCATCGCCTCTCCCATTTATTATTAGGTGAACGTCCAGCTGGCGAGAGAGCCTTAAAATAGACATCCAGCTGGATTGGGACACCTTGAAAAAAAGGACAAAGGGAAATAGTAAAAAAAAATTAAAGGAAATTAAAAAAAGGGCCTTTCCTTACGAATCCTCCTTTCTTTGAAATGGTTTTGCAGGCCTTAGTGTATGCGTACTATCACATGCATATTCAATGACACTGATGAGCAAACACAGATGCACAGTCTCGCTAAGATCTTCATTGTTTATCTTTGTGATCAATAACAACTTTCCATGAGCTGGTTCATTTGTTTTCTTTTCATATGCACAATATGTCAACTTGCCACGAAGCAGATTCATAATTGAAACAAAAGCTAATGATAAGACAGGTATCCAGATTGACATGTGCTTTAGTTGGCATATTCTATCAGTGAATGCTCAGACGTATCTGAGCATGCACGCAGTCTCGCCAGAGCCTTTGCTATTGGCACGCGCACTAAATGGGTGTAGATAAAACCTCAGGCCAAATTTAAGCCCTCATAAACTACAAGTTAGCTGGTGGCTGCATATGATTGCTAGCAAACACATTAAGTAAAACACCGCGTGCTCTGGCTCAAATAGAATGCAAATAGCAAATGGTATCAGTCAATGCTCAGACGCACATGAGCATGCGTGCAGTCTCACCAAAGCCTTCACTGCTCTCGCACATGCACAGAAATGGGCGTACATATGACATATTCTTTCAGTCAATGCTCAGACTAGAAGTAGCACATATATAGTCATGTCGTAGCCTTCACTGCTCTCGCACATGCACAAAATGGGTGTTTATATGGCACATTCTATCAGTCAATGCTCTAACTAGCATTAGCATGCGTGCAGTCTCGCCAGAGCCTTCAATGCTCTCGCACATGCACAAAATGGGTGTTTATATGGCATATTCTATCAGTCAATGCTCAAACTAGCATAAGCATGCGTGCAGTCTCGCCAGAGCCTTCACTGCTCTCGCGCATGCACAAAATGGGCGTACATATGGCATATTCCATCAGCGAATGCTCATACACGCCTGAGCGTACATGCAGTCTCACCAGATCCTTCACTGCTCTCGCACATGCACATAAATGGGCGTATATGTGACATATTCTTTCAGCCAATGCTCAGACTAGAAGAAGCATGCATGCAGGCTTGTCAGAGCCTTCACTGCTCTCGCACATGCACAAAATGGGCGTACATATGGCATATTCCATCAGTGAATGCTCAGACGCGCCTGAGTATACATGCAGTCTCGCCAGAGCCTTCACTGCTCTCGAACATGCACATAAATGTGCGTATATATGACATATTCTTTCAGCCAATGCGCAGACTAGAAGTAACATGCATGCTGTCTTGTCAGTGCCTTCACTGCTCTCACACATGCACAAAATGGGCGTACATATGGCATATTCTATCAGTAAATGCTCAGACGCGCCTGAGCCTTCACTGCTCTCGCACATGCACAAAATGGGCGTACATATAGCATATTCTTTCAGTGAATGCTCATATGCGCCTGAGCATGGGCGCAGCCTCATCAGAGCCTTTGCTGCCCGTACATCGACAAAATGTATGTAGACAAATAATCAGGCCAACATTAAAATCTCTAAAGCCACTTGATAGCTGTCTATTATGCATGTTAACAGGTCGAATTTAAACATATGCAATAAGTACCCAAATGGTGTGCGATGGCTCAAAATATAGTACATGTTTAAGGGTATGTTAACGTCCAATCATACGTACAACAACAACGTTGAATACACGTTATTTTAGCGATGATTAACTGGCCTCACGGATATGAGACGAATGCCAAAGATATAACTCGTGTTACTTAGTGTGCATTTCGACCATAATTTGGTCGTGAAGCTGCGATATGTGACACCCATAATGTTTTGCTGCACTGATGTCCTTCACCTCATGCAGAGTTATAATTGGCCAAGTAGATCTGAATGTCTTATGAAGTAACCGCTAGTTTCGCATTTAATTTCTCCTTGCAGAAACAGCTGTCACCCTACAAGTCATTTGGTTCAAAATTTGTTCATATGTCAAACTTTTAAAGGCCAAATATAACATTTTTGACCCATGTACAAGAATAAAATAAATTCGAACCTGTGCGGCCAAATGCATTATTAGTTATGTGTAACATGCTGGGCCAGCACATGAGATTGTGATATTTTTACTGCAGTTTTGAGCAATGGAAGGCTCAATCTCGTCTGTACATCAGTTCAGACTGGCTTGAGCCTTCATTGCTCACACCCACAAATGTGGACGTAGATGAAGGCTTTTGTAAAAAATCAAGGCCTCTAGCTCCACTAGGTAGCTGTACATGCATAATTATGGAACAACAACGCATATGCGATATGTAGCCAGATCTCATGTGCTGGCTCAAATATTGTACGTAGGTGTACGTCTCATCATTAATTTAACGACAGTGTTGAATCCACGATGTTTGGATAGTGATTTATTTTCTCACCAATATGAGATCAATAACAAAGGTGTACACATCACTCATTAGGTGAGTGCGCACTTTTTCCAAGTCACTAGATTGCATGCAACATTGACGTGGCATTATTTCACCATTGGGCTAAGAATAGACAGTCATTGTGTCTTTTTGTGCGCATAACGAACAGTAATACACTCAATAAAAAGTTTAACTGCCATAGCTCGCACCTAATACATAACCGTAGAATCATTTTCTGCATTTGATTAACCTAACATACCATCGCCTCTCCCATTTATTATTAGGTGAACGTCCAGCTGGCGAGAGAGCCTTAAAATAGACATCCAGCTGGATAGGGACACCTTGAAAAAAAGGACAAAGGGAAATAGTAAAAAAAAATTAAAGGAAATTAAAAAAAGGGCCTTTCCTTACGAATCCTCCACCGGAGGAATTCGTTTGATGACAAGACCTAGCATCAGGTCTCGTCATTAAACCGTCCAAATGAGTTTTGGACAGTCTAGGTAAACACATAAATTTAACAAGCTGTGTTTCACTTGACTTAAATGCAGAGAAATTATTAGTTTATTTTGGTAAAATAATATGCTGTTTTAGATCAATCAGATATCGGCTTAAATTTTATGTATTCTTCAATAGGAAAATAAGACCAAGTGCATGTTTTTAAATCATGTTTCATTAGAAAGATTTGTTTGCGTGTAACTATTTTGAGTTTGGGTTTGAAAATCACACATGAGTAATGCCCCTTAACACTTTAACAATTTGTATTTAGATGTATTGTATACCTATGGTTTAATGAGCCCAGATAGCTGAGGGGTTAAGAGAGCCAGCCTAATGCATATAGAATACTAAAATACCTGAATACCCTAATGGTACAGGTTCGAATCCTGTGAAAAGAAAAAAAACAAAGAAAATAATATTTTTTATAGATTTTTTTTATTCATTGATTTACTTTCCATTTCTTTTGTTGTTGTATCTGAGCTTAATATCACTATCAACAATTTTTTAGTCATATATCTATGGCCAATCATCATATAACAGTATCCTTGGACAGGTTTCTTTGAAATGGTTTTGCAGGCCTTAGTGTATGCGTACTATCACATGCATATTCAATGACACTGATGAGCAAACACAGATGCACAGTCTCGCTAAGATCTTCATTGTTTATCTTTGTGATCAATAACAACTTTCCATGAGCTGGTTCATTTGTTTTCTTTTCATATGCACAATATGTCAACTTGCCACGAAGCAGATTCATAATTGAAACAAAAGCTAATGATAAGACAGGTATCCAGATTGACATGTGCTTTAGTTGGCATATTCTATCAGTGAATGCTCAGACGTATCTGAGCATGCACGCAGTCTCGCCAGAGCCTTTGCTATTGGCACGCGCACTAAATGGGTGTAGATAAAACCTCAGGCCAAATTTAAGCCCTCATAAACTACAAGTTAGCTGGTGGCTGCATATGATTGCTAGCAAACACATTAAGTAAAACACCGCGTGCTCTGGCTCAAATAGAATGCAAATAGCAAATGGTATCAGTCAATGCTCAGACGCACATGAGCATGCGTGCAGTCTCACCAAAGCCTTCACTGCTCTCGCACATGCACAGAAATGGGCGTACATATGACATATTCTTTCAGTCAATGCTCAGACTAGAAGTAGCACACATATAGTCATGTCGTAGCCTTCACTGCTCTCGCACATGCACAAAATGGGTGTTTATATGGCACATTCTATCAGTCAATGCTCTAACTAGCATTAGCATGCGTGCAGTCTCGCCAGAGCCTTCAATGCTCTCGCACATGCACAAAATGGGTGTTTATATGGCATATTCTATCAGTCAATGCTCAAACTAGCATAAGCATGCGTGCAGTCTCGCCAGAGCCTTCACTGCTCTCGCGCATGCACAAAATGGGCGTACATATGGCATATTCCATCAGTGAATGCTCATACACGCCTGAGCGTACATGCAGTCTCACCAGATCCTTCACTGCTCTCGCACATGCACATAAATGGGCGTATATGTGACATATTCTTTCAGCCAATGCTCAGACTAGAAGAAGCATGCATGCAGGCTTGTCAGAGCCTTCACTGCTCTCGCACATGCACAAAATGGGCGTACATATGGCATATTCCATCAGTGAATGCTCAGACGCGCCTGAGTATACATGCAGTCTCGCCAGAGCCTTCACTGCTCTCGAATATGCACATAAATGTGCGTATATATGACATATTCTTTCAGCCAATGCGCAGACTAGAAGTAACATGCATGCTGTCTTGTCAGTGCCTTCACTGCTCTCACACATGCACAAAATGGGCGTACATATGGCATATTCTATCAGTAAATGCTCAGACGCGCCTGAGCCTTCACTGCTCTCGCACATGCACAAAATGGGCGTACATATGGCATATTCTTTCAGTGAATGCTCATATGCGCCTGAGCATGGGCGCAGCCTCATCAGAGCCTTTGCTGCCCGTACATCGACAAAATGTATGTAGACAAATAATCAGGCCAACATTAAAATCTCTAAAGCCACTTGATAGCTGTCTATTATGCATGTTAACAGGTCGAATTTAAACATATGCAATAAGTACCCAAATGGTGTGCGATGGCTCAAAATATAGTACATGTTTAAGGGTATGTTAACGTCCAATCATACGTACAACAACAACGTTGAATACACGTTATTTTAGCGATGATTAACTGGCCTCACGGATATGAGACGAATGCCAAAGATATAACACGTGTTACTTAGTGTGCATTTCGACCATAATTTGGTCGTGAAGCTGCGATATGTGACACCCATAATGTTTTGCTGCACTGATGTCCTTCACCTCATGCAGAGTTATAATTGGCCAAGGAGATCCGAATGTCTTATGAAGTAACCGCTAGTTTCGCATTTAATTTCTTCTTGCAGAAACAGCTGTCACCCTACAAGTCATTTGGTTCAAAATTTGTTCATATGTCAAACTTTTAAAGGCCAAATATAACATTTTTGACCCATGTACAAGAATAAAATAAATTCGAACCTGTGCGGCCAAATGCATTATTAGTTATGTGTAACATGCTGGGCCAGCACATGAGATTGTGATATTTTTACTGCAGTTTTGAGCAATGGAAGGCTCAATCTCGTCTGTACATCAGTTCAGACTGGCTTGAGCCTTCATTGCTCACACCCACAAATGTGGACGTAGATGAAGGCTTTTGTAAAAAATCAAGGCCTCTAGCTCCACTAGGTAGCTGTACATGCATAATTATGGAACAACAACGCATATGCGATATGTAGCCAGATCTCATGTGCTGGCTCAAATATTGTACGTAGGTGTACGTCTCATCATTAATTTAACGACAGTGTTGAATCCACGATGTTTGGATAGTGATTTATTTTCTCACCAATATGAGATCAATAACAAAGGTGTACACATCACTCATTAGGTGAGTGCGCACTTTTTCCAAGTCACTAGATTGCATGCAACATTGACGTGGCATTATTTCACCATTGGGCTAAGAATAGACAGTCATTGTGTCTTTTTGTGCGCATAACGAACAGTAATACACTCAATAAAAAGTTTAACTGCCATAGCTCGCACCTAATACATAACCGTAGAATCATTTTCTGCATTTGATTAACCTAACATACCATCGCCTCTCCCATTTATTATTAGGTGAACGTCCAGCTGGCGAGAGAGCCTTAAAATAGACATCCAGCTGGATAGGGACACCTTGAAAAAAAGGACAAAGGGAAATAGTAAAAAAAAATTAAAGGAAATTAAAAAAAGGGCCTTTCCTTACGAATCCTCCACCGGAGGAATTCGTTTGATGTCAAGACCTAGCATCAGGTCTCGTCATTAAACCGTCCAAATGAGTTTTGGACAGTCTAGGTAAACACATAAATTTAACAAGCTGTGTTTCACTTGACTTAAATGCAGAGAAATTATTAGTTTATTTTGGTAAAATAATATGCTGTTTTAGATCAATCAGATATCGGCTTAAATTTTATGTATTCTTCAATAGGAAAATAAGACCAAGTGCATGTTTTTAAATCATGTTTCATTAGAAAGATTTGTTTGCGTGTAACTATTTTGAGTTTGGGTTTGAAAATCACACATGAGTAATGCCCCTTAACACTTTAACAATTTGTATTTAGATGTATTGTATACCTATGGTTTAATGAGCCCAGATAGCTGAGGGGTTAAGAGAGCCAGCCTAATGCATATAGAATACTAAAATACCTGAATACCCTAATGGTACAGGTTCGAATCCTGTGAAAAGAAAAAAACAAAGAAAATAATATTTTTTAAAGATTTTTTTTATTCATTGATTTACTTTCCATTTCTTTTGTTGTTGCATCTGAGCTTAATATCACTATCAACAATTTTTTAGTCATATATCTATGGCCAATCATCATATAACAGTATCCTTGGACAGGTTTCTTTAAAATGGTTTTGCAGGCCTTAGTGTATGCGTACTATCACATGCATATTCAATGACACTGATGAGCAAACACAGATGCACAGTCTCGCTAAGATCTTCATTGTTTATCTTTGTGATCAATAACAACTTTCCATGAGCTGGTTCATTTGTTTTCTTTTCATATGCACAATATGTCAACTTGCCACGAAGCAGATTCATAATTGAAACAAAAGCTAATGATAAGACAGGTATCCAGATTGACATGTGCTTTAGTTGGCATATTCTATCAGTGAATGCTCAGACGTATCTGAGCATGCACGCAGTCTCGCCAGAGCCTTTGCTATTGGCACGCGCACTAAATGGGTGTAGATAAAACCTCAGGCCAAATTTAAGCCCTCATAAACTACAAGTTAGCTGGTGGCTGCATATGATTGCTAGCAAACACATTAAGTAAAACACCGCGTGCTCTGGCTCAAATAGAATGCAAATAGCAAATGGTATCAGTCAATGCTCAGACGCACATGAGCATGCGTGCAGTCTCACCAAAGCCTTCACTGCTCTCGCACATGCACAGAAATGGGCGTACATATGACATATTCTTTCAGTCAATGCTCAGACTAGAAGTAGCACACATATAGTCATGTCGTAGCCTTCACTGATCTCGCACATGCACAAAATGGGTGTTTATATGGCACATTCTATCAGTCAATGCTCTAACTAGCATTAGCATGCGTGCAGTCTCGCCAGAGCCTTCAATGCTCTCGCACATGCACAAAATGGGTGTTTATATGGCATATTCTATCAGTCAATGCTCAAACTAGAACAAGCATGCGTGCAGTCTCGCCAGAGCCTTCACTGCTCTCGCGCATGCACAAAATGGGCGTACATATGGCATATTCCATCAGTGAATGCTCATACACGCCTGAGCGTACATGCAGTCTCACCAGATCCTTCACTGCTCTCGCACATGCACATAAATGGGCGTATATGTGACATATTCTTTCAGCCAATGCTCAGACTAGAAGAAGCATGCATGCAGGCTTGTCAGAGCCTTCACTGCTCTCGCACATGCACAAAATGGGCGTACATATGGCATATTCCATCAGTGAATGCTCAGACGCGCCTGAGTATACATGCAGTCTCGCCAGAGCCTTCACTGCTCTCGAACATGCACATAAATGTGCGTATATATGACATATTCTTTCAGCCAATGCGCAGACTAGAAGTAACATGCATGCTGTCTTGTCAGTGCCTTCACTGCTCTCACACATGCACAAAATGGGCGTACATATGGCATATTCTATCAGTAAATGCTCAGACGCGCCTGAGCCTTCACTGCTCTCGCACATGCACAAAATGGGCGTACATATGGCATATTCTTTCAGTGAATGCTCATATGCGCCTGAGCATGGGCGCAGCCTCATCAGAGCCTTTGCTGCCCGTACATCGACAAAATGTATGTAGACAAATAATCAGGCCAACATTAAAATCTCTAAAGCCACTTGATAGCTGTCTATTATGCATGTTAACAGGTCGAATTTAAACATATGCAATAAGTACCCAAATGGTGTGCGATGGCTCAAAATATAGTACATGTTTAAGGGTATGTTAACGTCCAATCATACGTACAACAACAACGTTGAATACACGTTATTTTAGCGATGATTAACTGGCCTCACGGATATGAGACGAATGCCAAAGATATAACACGTGTTACTTAGTGTGCATTTCGACCATAATTTGGTCGTGAAGCTGCGATATGTGACACCCATAATGTTTTGCTGCACTGATGTCCTTCACCTCATGCAGAGTTATAATTGGCCAAGGAGATCCGAATGTCTTATGAAGTAACCGCTAGTTTCGCATTTAATTTCTTCTTGCAGAAACAGCTGTCACCCTACAAGTCATTTGGTTCAAAATTTGTTCATATGTCAAACTTTTAAAGGCCAAATATAACATTTTTGACCCATGTACAAGAATAAAATAAATTCGAACCTGTGCGGCCAAATGCATTATTAGTTATGTGTAACATGCTGGGCCAGCACATGAGATTGTGATATTTTTACTGCAGTTTTGAGCAATGGAAGGCTCAATCTCGTCTGTACATCAGTTCAGACTGGCTTGAGCCTTCATTGCTCACACCCACAAATGTGGACGTAGATGAAGGCTTTTGTAAAAAATCAAGGCCTCTAGCTCCACTAGGTAGCTGTACATGCATAATTATGGAACAACAACGCATATGCGATATGTAGCCAGATCTCATGTGCTGGCTCAAATATTGTACGTAGGTGTACGTCTCATCATTAATTTAACGACAGTGTTGAATCCACGATGTTTGGATAGTGATTTATTTTCTCACCAATATGAGATCAATAACAAAGGTGTACACATCACTCATTAGGTGAGTGCGCACTTTTTCCAAGTCACTAGATTGCATGCAACATTGACGTGGCATTATTTCACCATTGGGCTAAGAATAGACAGTCATTGTGTCTTTTTGTGCGCATAACGAACAGTAATACACTCAATAAAAAGTTTAACTGCCATAGCTCGCACCTAATACATAACCGTAGAATCATTTTCTGCATTTGATTAACCTAACATACCATCGCCTCTCCCATTTATTATTAGGTGAACGTCCAGCTGGCGAGAGAGCCTTAAAATAGACATCCAGCTGGATAGGGACACCTTGAAAAAAAGGACAAAGGGAAATAGTAAAAAAAAATTAAAGGAAATTAAAAAAAGGGCCTTTCCTTACGAATCCTCCACCGGAGGAATTCGTTTGATGACAAGACCTAGCATCAGGTCTCGTCATTAAACCGTCCAAATGAGTTTTGGACAGTCTAGGTAAACACATAAATTTAACAAGCTGTGTTTCACTTGACTTAAATGCAGAGAAATTATTAGTTTATTTTGGTAAAATAATATGCTGTTTTAGATCAATCAGATATCGGCTTAAATTTTATGTATTCTTCAATAGGAAAATAAGACCGAGTGCATGTTTTTAAATCATGTTTCATTAGAAAGATTTGTTTGCGTGTAACTATTTTGAGTTTGGGTTTGAAAATCACACATGAGTAATGCCCCTTAACACTTTAACAATTTGTATTTAGATGTATTGTATACCTATGGTTTAATGAGCCCAGATAGCTGAGGGGTTAAGAGAGCCAGCCTAATGCATATAGAATACTAAAATACCTGAATACCCTAATGGTACAGGTTCGAATCCTGTGAAAAGAAAAAAACAAAGAAAATAATATTTTTTATAGATTTTTTTTATTCATTGATTTACTTTCCATTTCTTTTGTTGTTGTATCTGAGCTTAATATCACTATCAACAATTTTTTAGTCATATATCTATGGCCAATCATCATATAACAGTATCCTTGGACAGGTTTCTTTGAAATGGTTTTGCAGGCCTTAGTGTATGCGTACTATCACATGCATATTCAATGACACTGATGAGCAAACACAGATGCACAGTCTCGCTAAGATCTTCATTGTTTATCTTTGTGATCAATAACAACTTTCCATGAGCTGGTTCATTTGTTTTCTTTTCATATGCACAATATGTCAACTTGCCACGAAGCAGATTCATAATTGAAACAAAAGCTAATGATAAGACAGGTATCCAGATTGACATGTGCTTTAGTTGGCATATTCTATCAGTGAATGCTCAGACGTATCTGAGCATGCACGCAGTCTCGCCAGAGCCTTTGCTATTGGCACGCGCACTAAATGGGTGTAGATAAAACCTCAGGCCAAATTTAAGCCCTCATAAACTACAAGTTAGCTGGTGGCTGCATATGATTGCTAGCAAACACATTAAGTAAAACACCGCGTGCTCTGGCTCAAATAGAATGCAAATAGCAAATGGTATCAGTCAATGCTCAGACACACATGAGCATGCGTGCAGTCTCACCAAAGCCTTCACTGCTCTCGCACATGCACAGAAATGGGCGTACATATGACATATTCTTTCAGTCAATGCTCAGACTAGAAGTAGCACACATATAGTCATGTCGTAGCCTTCACTGCTCTCGCACATGCACAAAATGGGTGTTTATATGGCACATTCTATCAGTCAATGCTCTAACTAGCATTAGCATGCGTGCAGTCTCGCCAGAGCCTTCAATGCTCTCGCACATGCACAAAATGGGTGTTTATATGGCATATTCTATCAGTCACTGCTCAAACTAGCATAAGCATGCGTGCAGTCTCGCCAGAGCCTTCACTGCTCTCGCGCATGCACAAAATGGGCGTACATATGGCATATTCCATCAGTGAATGCTCATACACGCCTGAGCGTACATGCAGTCTCACCAGATCCTTCACTGCTCTCGCACATGCACATAAATGGGCGTATATGTGACATATTCTTTCAGCCAATGCTCAGACTAGAAGAAGCATGCATGCAGGCTTGTCAGAGCCTTCACTGCTCTCGCACATGCACAAAATGGGCGTACATATGGCATATTCCATCAGTGAATGCTCAGACGCGCCTGAGTATACATGCAGTCTCGCCAGAGCCTTCACTGCTCTCGAACATGCACATAAATGTGCGTATATATGACATATTCTTCCAGCCAATGCGCAGACTAGAAGTAACATGCATGCTGTCTTGTCAGTGCCTTCACTGCTCTCACACATGCACAAAATGGGCGTACATATGGCATATTCTATCAGTAAATGCTCAGACGCGCCTGAGCCTTCACTGCTCTCGCACATGCACAAAATGGGCGTACATATGGCATATTCTTTCAGTGAATGCTCATATGCGCCTGAGCATGGGCGCAGCCTCCTCAGAGCCTTTGCTGCCCGTACATCGACAAAATGTATGTAGACAAATAATCAGGCCAACATTAAAATCTCTAAAGCCACTTGATAGCTGTCTATTATGCATGTTAACAGGTCGAATTTAAACATATGCAATAAGTACCCAAATGGTGTGCGATGGCTCAAAATATAGTACATGTTTAAGGGTATGTTAACGTCCAATCATACGTACAACAACAACGTTGAATACACGTTATTTTAGCGATGATTAACTGGCCTCACGGATATGAGACGAATGCCAAAGATATAACACGTGTTACTTAGTGTGCATTTCGACCATAATTTGGTCGTGAAGCTGCGATATGTGACACCCATAATGTTTTGCTGCACTGATGTCCTTCACCTCATGCAGAGTTATAATTGGCCAAGGAGATCCGAATGTCTTATGAAGTAACCGCTAGTTTCGCATTTAATTTCTTCTTGCAGAAACAGCTGTCACCCTACAAGTCATTTGGTTCAAAATTTGTTCATATGTCAAACTTTTAAAGGCCAAATATAACATTTTTGACCCATGTACAAGAATAAAATAAATTCGAACCTGTGCGGCCAAATGCATTATTAGTTATGTGTAACATGCTGTGCCAGCACATGAGATTGTGATATTTTTACTGCAGTTTTGAGCAATGGAAGGCTCAATCTCGTCTGTACATCAGTTCAGACTGGCTTGAGCCTTCATTGCTCACACCCACAAATGTGGACGTAGATGAAGGCTTTTGTAAAAAATCAAGGCCTCTAGCTCCACTAGGTAGCTGTACATGCATAATTATGGAACAACAACGCATATGCGATATGTAGCCAGATCTCATGTGCTGGCTCAAATATTGTACGTAGGTGTACGTCTCATCATTAATTTAACGACAGTGTTGAATCAACGATGTTTGGATAGTGATTTATTTTCTCACCAATATGAGATCAATAACAAAGGTGTACACATCACTCATTAGGTGAGTGCGCACTTTTTCCAAGTCACTAGATTGCATGCAACATTGACGTGGCATTATTTCACCATTGGGCTAAGAATAGACAGTCATTGTGTCTTTTTGTGCGCATAACGAACAGTAATACACTCAATAAAAAGTTTAACTGCCATAGCTCGCACCTAATACATAACCGTAGAATCATTTTCTGCATTTGATTAACCTAACATACCATCGCCTCTCCCATTTATTATTAGGTGAACGTCCAGCTGGCGAGAGAGCCTTAAAATAGACATCCAGCTGGATAGGGACACCTTGAAAAAAAGGACAAAGGGAAATAGTAAAAAAAAATTAAAGGAAATTAAAAAAAGGGCCTTTCCTTACGAATCCTCCACCGGAGGAATTCGTTTGATGACAAGACCTAGCATCAGGTCTCGTCATTAAACCGTCCAAATGAGTTTTGGACAGTCTAGGTAAACACATAAATTTAACAAGCTGTGTTTCACTTGACTTAAATGCAGAGAAATTATTAGTTTATTTTGGTAAAATAATATGCTGTTTTAGATCAATCAGATATCGGCTTAAATTTTATGTATTCTTCAATAGGAAAATAAGACCAAGTGCATGTTTTTAAATCATGTTTCATTAGAAAGATTTGTTTGCGTGTAACTATTTTGAGTTTGGGTTTGAAAATCACACATGAGTAATGCCCCTTAACACTTTAACAATTTGTATTTAGATGTATTGTATACCTATGGTTTAATGAGCCCAGATAGCTGAGGGGTTAAGAGAGCCAGCCTAATGCATATAGAATACTAAAATACCTGAATACCCTAATGGTACAGGTTCGGATCCTGTGAAAAGAAAAAAAACAAAGAAAATAATATTTTTTATAGATTTTTTTTATTCATTGATTTAATTTCCATTTCTTTTGTTGTTGTATCTGAGCTTAATATCACTATCAACAATTTTTTAGTCATATATCTATGGCCAATCATCATATAACAGTATCCTTGGACAGGTTTCTTTGAAATGGTTTTGCAGGCCTTAGTGTATGCGTACTATCACATGCATATTCAATGACACTGATGAGCAAACACAGATGCACAGTCTCGCTAAGATCTTCATTGTTTATCTTTGTGATCAATAACAACTTTCCATGAGCTGGTTCATTTGTTTTCTTTTCATATGCACAATATGTCAACTTGCCACGAAGCAGATTCATAATTGAAACAAAAGCTAATGATAAGACAGGTATCCAGATTGACATGTGCTTTAGTTGGCATATTCTATCAGTGAATGATCAGACGTATCTGAGCATGCACGCAGTCTCGCCAGAGCCTTTGCTATTGGCACGCGCACTAAATGGGTGTAGATAAAACCTCAGGCCAAATTTAAGCCCTCATAAACTACAAGTTAGCTGGTGGCTGCATATGATTGCTAGCAAACACATTAAGTAAAACACCGCGTGCTCTGGCTCAAATAGAATGCAAATAGCAAATGGTATCAGTCAATGCTCAGACGCACATGAGCATGCGTGCAGTCTCACCAAAGCCTTCACTGCTCTCGCACATGCACAGAAATGGGCGTACATATGACATATTCTTTCAGTCAATGCTCAGACTAGAAGTAGCACACATATAGTCATGTCGTAGCCTTCACTGCTCTCGCACATGCACAAAATGGGTGTTTATATGGCACATTCTATCAGTCAATGCTCTAACTAGCATTAGCATGCGTGCAGTCTCGCCAGAGCCTTCAATGCTCTCGCACATGCACAAAATGGGTGTTTATATGGCATATTCTATCAGTCAATGCTCAAACTAGAACAAGCATGCGTGCAGTCTCGCCAGAGCCTTCACTGCTCTCGCGCATGCACAAAATGGGCGTACATATGGCATATTCCATCAGTGAATGCTCATACACGCCTGAGCGTACATGCAGTCTCACCAGATCCTTCACTGCTCTCGCACATGCACATAAATGGGCGTATATGTGACATATTCTTTCAGCCAATGCTCAGACTAGAAGAAGCATGCATGCAGGCTTGTCAGAGCCTTCACTGCTCTCGCACATGCACAAAATGGGCGTACATATGGCATATTCCATCAGTGAATGCTCAGACGCGCCTGAGTATACATGCAGTCTCGCCAGAGCCTTCACTGCTCTCGAACATGCACATAAATGTGCGTATATATGACATATTCTTTCAGCCAATGCGCAGACTAGAAGTAACATGCATGCTGTCTTGTCAGTGCCTTCACTGCTCTCACACATGCACAAAATGGGCGTACATATGGCATATTCTATCAGTAAATGCTCAGACGCGCCTGAGCCTTCACTGCTCTCGCACATGCACAAAATGGGCGTACATATGGCATATTCTTTCAGTGAATGCTCATATGCGCCTGAGCATGGGCGCAGCCTCATCAGAGCCTTTGCTGCCCGTACATCGACAAAATGTATGTAGACAAATAATCAGGCCAACATTAAAATCTCTAAAGCCACTTGATAGCTGTCTATTATGCATGTTAACAGGTCGAATTTAAACATATGCAATAAGTACCCAAATGGTGTGCGATGGCTCAAAATATAGTACATGTTTAAGGGTATGTTAACGTCCAATCATACGTACAACAACAACGTTGAATACACGTTATTTTAGCGATGATTAACTGGCCTCACGGATATGAGACGAATGCCAAAGATATAACACGTGTTACTTAGTGTGCATTTCGACCATAATTTGGTCGTGAAGCTGCGATATGTGACACCCATAATGTTTTGCTGCACTGATGTCCTTCACCTCATGCAGAGTTATAATTGGCCAAGGAGATCCGAATGTCTTATGAAGTAACCGCTAGTTTCGCATTTAATTTCTTCTTGCAGAAACAGCTGTCACCCTACAAGTCATTTGGTTCAAAATTTGTTCATATGTCAAACTTTTAAAGGCCAAATATAACATTTTTGACCCATGTACAAGAATAAAATAAATTCGAACCTGTGCGGCCAAATGCATTATTAGTTATGTGTAACATGCTGGGCCAGCACATGAGATTGTGATATTTTTACTGCAGTTTTGAGCAATGGAAGGCTCAATCTCGTCTGTACATCAGTTCAGACTGGCTTGAGCCTTCATTGCTCACACCCACAAATGTGGACGTAGATGAAGGCTTTTGTAAAAAATCAAGGCCTCTAGCTCCACTAGGTAGCTGTACATGCATAATTATGGAACAACAACGCATATGCGATATGTAGCCAGATCTCATGTGCTGGCTCAAATATTGTACGTAGGTGTACGTCTCATCATTAATTTAACGACAGTGTTGAATCCACGATGTTTGGATAGTGATTTATTTTCTCACCAATATGAGATCAATAACAAAGGTGTACACATCACTCATTAGGTGAGTGCGCACTTTTTCCAAGTCACTAGATTGCATGCAACATTGACGTGGCATTATTTCACCATTGGGCTAAGAATAGACAGTCATTGTGTCTTTTTGTGCGCATAACGAACAGTAATACACTCAATAAAAAGTTTAACTGCCATAGCTCGCACCTAATACATAACCGTAGAATCATTTTCTGCATTTGATTAACCTAACATACCATCGCCTCTCCCATTTATTATTAGGTGAACGTCCAGCTGGCGAGAGAGCCTTAAAATAGACATCCAGCTGGATAGGGACACCTTGAAAAAAAGGACAAAGGGAAATAGTAAAAAAAAATTAAAGGAAATTAAAAAAAGGGCCTTTCCTTACGAATCCTCCACCGGAGGAATTCGTTTGATGACAAGACCTAGCATCAGGTCTCGTCATTAAACCGTCCAAATGAGTTTTGGACAGTCTAGGTAAACACATAAATTTAACAAGCTGTGTTTCACTTGACTTAAATGCAGAGAAATTATTAGTTTATTTTGGTAAAATAATATGCTATTTTAGATCAATCAGATATCGGCTTAAATTTTATGTATTCTTCAATAGGAAAATAAGACCAAGTGCATGTTTTTAAATCATGTTTCATTAGAAAGATTTGTTTGCGTGTAACTATTTTGAGTTTGGGTTTGAAAATCACACATGAGTAATGCCCCTTAACACTTTAACAATTTGTATTTAGATGTATTGTATACCTATGGTTTAATGAGCCCAGATAGCTGAGGGGTTAAGAGAGCCAGCCTAATGCATATAGAATACTAAAATACCTGAATACCCTAATGGTACAGGTTCGAATCCTGTGAAAAGAAAAAAACAAAGAAAATAATATTTTTTATAGATTTTTTTTATTCATTGATTTACTTTCCATTTCTTTTGTTGTTGTATCTGAGCTTAATATCACTATCAACAATTTTTTAGTCATATATCTATGGCCAATCATCATATAACAGTATCCTTGGACAGGTTTCTTTGAAATGGTTTTGCAGGCCTTAGTGTATGCGTACTATCACATGCATATTCAATGACACTGATGAGCAAACACAGATGCACAGTCTCGCTAAGATCTTCATTGTTTATCTTTGTGATCAATAACAACTTTCCATGAGCTGGTTCATTTGTTTTCTTTTCATATGCACAATATGTCAACTTGCCACGAAGCAGATTCATAATTGAAACAAAAGCTAATGATAAGACAGGTATCCAGATTGACATGTGCTTTAGTTGGCATATTCTATCAGTGAATGCTCAGACGTATCTGAGCATGCATGCAGTCTCGCCAGAGCCTTTGCTATTGGCACGCGCACTAAATGGGTGTAGATAAAACCTCAGGCCAAATTTAAGCCCTCATAAACTACAAGTTAGCTGGTGGCTGCATATGATTGCTAGCAAACACATTAAGTAAAACACCGCGTGCTCTGGCTCAAATAGAATGCAAATAGCAAATGGTATCAGTCAATGCTCAGACGCACATGAGCATGCGTGCAGTCTCACCAAAGCCTTCACTGCTCTCGCACATGCACAGAAATGGGCGTACATATGACATATTCTTTCAGTCAATGCTCAGACTAGAAGTAGCACACATATAGTCATGTCGTAGCCTTCACTGCTCTCGCACATGCACAAAATGGGTGTTTATATGGCACATTCTATCAGTCAATGCTCTAACTAGCATTAGCATGCGTGCAGTCTCGCCAGAGCCTTCAATGCTCTCGCACATGCACAAAATGGGTGTTTATATGGCATATTCTATCAGTCAATGCTCAAACTAGCATAAGCATGCGTGCAGTCTCGCCAGAGCCTTCACTGCTCTCGCGCATGCACAAAATGGGCGTACATATGGCATATTCCATCAGTGAATGCTCATACACGCCTGAGCGTACATGCAGTCTCACCAGATCCTTCACTGCTCTCGCACATGCACATAAATGGGCGTATATGTGACATATTCTTTCAGCCAATGCTCAGACTAGAAGAAGCATGCATGCAGGCTTGTCAGAGCCTTCACTGCTCTCGCACATGCACAAAATGGGCGTACATATGGCATATTCCATCAGTGAATGCTCAGACGCGCCTGAGTATACATGCAGTCTCGCCAGAGCCTTCACTGCTCTCGAACATGCACATAAATGTGCGTATATATGACATATTCTTTCAGCCAATGCGCAGACTAGAAGTAACATGCATGCTGTCTTGTCAGTGCCTTCACTGCTCTCACACATGCACAAAATGGGCGTACATATGGCATATTCTATCAGTAAATGCTCAGACGCGCCTGAGCCTTCACTGCTCTCGCACATGCACAAAATGGGCGTACATATGGCATATTCTTTCAGTGAATGCTCATATGCGCCTGAGCATGGGCGCAGCCTCATCAGAGCCTTTGCTGCCCGTACATCGACAAAATGTATGTAGACAAATAATCAGGCCAACATTAAAATCTCTAAAGCCACTTGATAGCTGTCTATTATGCATGTTAACAGGTCGAATTTAAACATATGCAATAAGTACCCAAATGGTGTGCGATGGCTCAAAATATAGTACATGTTTAAGGGTATGTTAACGTCCAATCATACGTACAACAACAACGTTGAATACACGTTATTTTAGCGATGATTAACTGGCCTCACGGATATGAGACGAATGCCAAAGATATAACACGTGTTACTTAGTGTGCATTTCGACCATAATTTGGTCGTGAAGCTGCGATATGTGACACCCATAATGTTTTGCTGCACTGATGTCCTTCACCTCATGCAGAGTTATAATTGGCCAAGGAGATCCGAATGTCTTATGAAGTATCCGCTAGTTTCGCATTTAATTTCTTCTTGCAGAAACAGCTGTCACCCTACAAGTCATTTGGTTCAAAATTTGTTCATATGTCAAACTTTTAAAGGCCAAATATAACATTTTTGACCCATGTACAAGAATAAAATAAATTCGAACCTGTGCGGCCAAATGCATTATTAGTTATGTGTAACATGCTGGGCCAGCACATGAGATTGTGATATTTTTACTGCAGTTTTGAGCAATGGAAGGCTCAATCTCGTCTGTACATCAGTTCAGACTGGCTTGAGCCTTCATTGCTCACACCCACAAATGTGGACGTAGATGAAGGCTTTTGTAAAAAATCAAGGCCTCTAGCTCCACTAGGTAGCTGTACATGCATAATTATGGAACAACAACGCATATGCGATATGTAGCCAGATCTCATGTGCTGGCTCAAATATTGTACGTAGGTGTACGTCTCATCATTAATTTAACGACAGTGTTGAATCCACGATGTTTGGATAGTGATTTATTTTCTCACCAATATGAGATCAATAACAAAGGTGTACACATCACTCATTAGGTGAGTGCGCACTTTTTCCAAGTCACTAGATTGCATGCAACATTGACGTGGCATTATTTCACCATTGGGCTAAGAATAGACAGTCATTGTGTCTTTTTGTGCGCATAACGAACAGTAATACACTCAATAAAAAGTTTAACTGCCATAGCTCGCACCTAATACATAACCGTAGAATCATTTTCTGCATTTGATTAACCTAACATACCATCGCCTCTCCCATTTATTATTAGGTGAACGTCCAGCTGGCGAGAGAGCCTTAAAATAGACATCCAGCTGGATAGGGACACCTTGAAAAAAAGGACAAAGGGAAATAGTAAAAAAAAATTAAAGGAAATTAAAAAAAGGGCCTTTCCTTACGAATCCTCCACCGGAGGAATTCGTTTGATGACAAGACCTAGCATCAGGTCTCGTCATTAAACCGTCCAAATGAGTTTTGGACAGTCTAGGTAAACACATAAATATAACAAGCTGTGTTTCACTTGACTTAAATGCAGAGAAATTATTAGTTTATTTTGGTAAAATAATATGCTGTTTTAGATCAATCAGATATCGGCTTAAATTTTATGTATTCTTCAATAGGAAAATAAGACCAAGTGCATGTTTTTAAATCATGTTTCATTAGAAAGATTTGTTTGCGTGTAACTATTTTGAGTTTGGGTTTGAAAATCACACATGAGTAATGCCCCTTAACACTTTAACAATTTGTATTTAGATGTATTGTATACCTATGGTTTAATGAGCCCAGATAGCTGAGGGGTTAAGAGAGCCAGCCTAATGCATATAGAATACTAAAATACCTGAATACCCTAATGGTACAGGTTCGAATCCTGTGAAAAGAAAAAAACAAAGAAAATAATATTTTTTATAGATTTTCTTTATTCATTGATTTACTTTCCATTTCTTTTGTTGTTGTATCTGAGCTTAATATCACTATCAACAATTTTTTAGTCATATATCTATGGCCAATCATCATATAACAGTATCCTTGGACAGGTTTCTTTGAAATGGTTTTGCAGGCCTTAGTGTATGCGTACTATCACATGCATATTCAATGACACTGATGAGCAAACACAGATGCACAGTCTCGCTAAGATCTTCATTGTTTATCTTTGTGATCAATAACAACTTTCCATGAGCTGGTTCATTTGTTTTCTTTTCATATGCACAATATGTCAACTTGCCACGAAGCAGATTCATAATTGAAACAAAAGCTAATGATAAGACAGGTATCCAGATTGACATGTGCTTTAGTTGGCATATTCTATCAGTGAATGCTCAGACGTATCTGAGCATGCACGCAGTCTCGCCAGAGCCTTTGCTATTGGCACGCGCACTAAATGGGTGTAGATAAAACCTCAGGCCAAATTTAAGCCCTCATAAACTACAAGTTAGCTGGTGGCTGCATATGATTGCTAGCAAACACATTAAGTAAAACACCGCGTGCTCTGGCTCAAATAGAATGCAAATAGCAAATGGTATCAGTCAATGCTCAGACGCACATGAGCATGCGTGCAGTCTCACCAAAGCCTTCACTGCTCTCGCACATGCACAGAAATGGGCGTACATATGACATATTCTTTCAGTCAATGCTCAGACTAGAAGTAGCACACATATAGTCATGTCGTAGCCTTCACTGCTCTCGCACATGCACAAAATGGGTGTTTATATGGCACATTCTATCAGTCAATGCTCTAACTAGCATTAGCATGCGTGCAGTCTCGCCAGAGCCTTCAATGCTCTCGCACATGCACAAAATGGGTGTTTATATGGCATATTCTATCAGTCAATGCTCAAACTAGCATAAGCATGCGTGCAGTCTCGCCAGAGCCTTCACTGCTCTCGCGCATGCACAAAATGGGCGTACATATGGCATATTCCATCAGTGAATGCTCATACACGCCTGAGCGTACATGCAGTCTCACCAGATCCTTCACTGCTCTCGCACATGCACATAAATGGGCGTATATGTGACATATTCTTTCAGCCAATGCTCAGACTAGAAGAAGCATGCATGCAGGCTTGTCAGAGCCTTCACTGCTCTCGCACATGCACAAAATGGGCGTACATATGGCATATTCCATCAGTGAATGCTCAGACGCGCCTGAGTATACATGCAGTCTCGCCAGAGCCTTCACTGCTCTCGAACATGCACATAAATGTGCGTATATATGACATATTCTTTCAGCCAATGCGCAGACTAGAAGTAACATGCATGCTGTCTTGTCAGTGCCTTCACTGCTCTCACACATGCACAAAATGGGCGTACATATGGCATATTCTATCAGTAAATGCTCAGACGCGCCTGAGCCTTCACTGCTCTCGCACATGCACAAAATGGGCGTACATATGGCATATTCTTTCAGTGAATGCTCATATGCGCCTGAGCATGGGCGCAGCCTCATCAGAGCCTTTGCTGCCCGTACATCGACAAAATGTATGTAGACAAATAATCAGGCCAACATTAAAATCTCTAAAGCCACTTGATAGCTGTCTATTATGCATGTTTACAGGTCGAATTTAAACATATGCAATAAGTACCCAAATGGTGTGCGATGGCTCAAAATATAGTACATGTTTAAGGGTATGTTAACGTCCAATCATACGTACAACAACAACGTTGAATACACGTTATTTTAGCGATGATTAACTGGCCTCACGGATATGAGACGAATGCCAAAGATATAACACGTGTTACTTAGTGTGCATTTCGACCATAATTTGGTCGTGAAGCTGCGATATGTGACACCCATAATGTTTTGCTGCACTGATGTCCTTCACCTCATGCAGAGTTATAATTGGCCAAGGAGATCCGAATGTCTTATGAAGTAACCGCTAGTTTCGCATTTAATTTCTTCTTGCAGAAACAGCTGTCACCCTACAAGTCATTTGGTTCAAAATTTGTTCATATGTCAAACTTTTAAAGGCCAAATATAACATTTTTGACCCATGTACAAGAATAAAATAAATTCGAACCTGTGCGACCAAATGCATTATTAGTTATGTGTAACATGCTGGGCCAGCACATGAGATTGTGATATTTTTACTGCAGTTTTGAGCAATGGAAGGCTCAATCTCGTCTGTACATCAGTTCAGACTGGCTTGAGCCTTCATTGCTCACACCCACAAATGTGGACGTAGATGAAGGCTTTTGTAAAAAATTAAGGCCTCTAGCTCCACTAGGTAGCTGTACATGCATAATTATGGAACAACAACGCATATGCGATATGTAGCCAGATCTCATGTGCTGGCTCAAATATTGTACGTAGGTGTACGTCTCATCATTAATTTAACGACAGTGTTGAATCCACGATGTTTGGATAGTGATTTATTTTCTCACCAATATGAGATCAATAACAAAGGTGTACACATCACTCATTAGGTGAGTGCGCACTTTTTCCAAGTCACTAGATTGCATGCAACATTGACGTGGCATTATTTCACCATTGGGCTAAGAATAGACAGTCATTGTGTCTTTTTGTGCGCATAACGAACAGTAATACACTCAATAAAAAGTTTAACTGCCATAGCTCGCACCTAATACATAACCGTAGAATCATTTTCTGCATTTGATTAACCTAACATACCATCGCCTCTCCCATTTATTATTAGGTGAACGTCCAGCTGGCGAGAGAGCCTTAAAATAGACATCCAGCTGGATTGGGACACCTTGAAAAAAAGGACAAAGGGAAATAGTAAAAAAAAATTAAAGGAAATTAAAAAAAGGGCCTTTCCTTACGAATCCTCCTTTCTTTGAAATGGTTTTGCAGGCCTTAGTGTATGCGTACTATCACATGCATATTCAATGACACTGATGAGCAAACACAGATGCACAGTCTCGCTAAGATCTTCATTGTTTATCTTTGTGATCAATAACAACTTTCCATGAGCTGGTTCATTTGTTTTCTTTTCATATGCACAATATGTCAACTTGCCACGAAGCAGATTCATAATTGAAACAAAAGCTAATGATAAGACAGGTATCCAGATTGACATGTGCTTTAGTTGGCATATTCTATCAGTGAATGCTCAGACGTATCTGAGCATGCACGCAGTCTCGCCAGAGCCTTTGCTATTGGCACGCGCACTAAATGGGTGTAGATAAAACCTCAGGCCAAATTTAAGCCCTCATAAACTACAAGTTAGCTGGTGGCTGCATATGATTGCTAGCAAACACATTAAGTAAAACACCGCGTGCTCTGGCTCAAATAGAATGCAAATAGCAAATGGTATCAGTCAATGCTCAGACGCACATGAGCATGCGTGCAGTCTCACCAAAGCCTTCACTGCTCTCGCACATGCACAGAAATGGGCGTACATATGACATATTCTTTCAGTCAATGCTCAGACTAGAAGTAGCACATATATAGTCATGTCGTAGCCTTCACTGCTCTCGCACATGCACAAAATGGGTGTTTATATGGCACATTCTATCAGTCAATGCTCTAACTAGCATTAGCATGCGTGCAGTCTCGCCAGAGCCTTCAATGCTCTCGCACATGCACAAAATGGGTGTTTATATGGCATATTCTATCAGTCAATGCTCAAACTAGCATAAGCATGCGTGCAGTCTCGCCAGAGCCTTCACTGCTCTCGCGCATGCACAAAATGGGCGTACATATGGCATATTCCATCAGTGAATGCTCATACACGCCTGAGCGTACATGCAGTCTCACCAGATCCTTCACTGCTCTCGCACATGCACATAAATGGGCGTATATGTGACATATTCTTTCAGCCAATGCTCAGACTAGAAGAAGCATGCATGCAGGCTTGTCAGAGCCTTCACTGCTCTCGCACATGCACAAAATGGGCGTACATATGGCATATTCCATCAGTGAATGCTCAGACGCGCCTGAGTATACATGCAGTCTCGCCAGAGCCTTCACTGCTCTCGAACATGCACATAAATGTGCGTATATATGACATATTCTTTCAGCCAATGCGCAGACTAGAAGTAACATGCATGCTGTCTTGTCAGTGCCTTCACTGCTCTCACACATGCACAAAATGGGCGTACATATGGCATATTCTATCAGTAAATGCTCAGACGCGCCTGAGCCTTCACTGCTCTCGCACATGCACAAAATGGGCGTACATATGGCATATTCTTTCAGTGAATGCTCATATGCGCCTGAGCATGGGCGCAGCCTCATCAGAGCCTTTGCTGCCCGTACATCGACAAAATGTATGTAGACAAATAATCAGGCCAACATTAAAATCTCTAAAGCCACTTGATAGCTGTCTATTATGCATGTTAACAGGTCGAATTTAAACATATGCAATAAGTACCCAAATGGTGTGCGATGGCTCAAAATATAGTACATGTTTAAGGGTATGTTAACGTCCAATCATACGTACAACAACAACGTTGAATACACGTTATTTTAGCGATGATTAACTGGCCTCACGGATATGAGACGAATGCCAAAGATATAACTCGTGTTACTTAGTGTGCATTTCGACCATAATTTGGTCGTGAAGCTGCGATATGTGACACCCATAATGTTTTGCTGCACTGATGTCCTTCACCTCATGCAGAGTTATAATTGGCCAAGGAGATCTGAATGTCTTATGAAGTAACCGCTAGTTTCGCATTTAATTTCTCCTTGCAGAAACAGCTGTCACCCTACAAGTCATTTGGTTCAAAATTTGTTCATATGTCAAACTTTTAAAGGCCAAATATAACATTTTTGACCCATGTACAAGAATAAAATAAATTCGAACCTGTGCGGCCAAATGCATTATTAGTTATGTGTAACATGCTGGGCCAGCACATGAGATTGTGATATTTTTACTGCAGTTTTGAGCAATGGAAGGCTCAATCTCGTCTGTACATCAGTTCAGACTGGCTTGAGCCTTCATTGCTCACACCCACAAATGTGGACGTAGATGAAGGCTTTTGTAAAAAATCAAGGCCTCTAGCTCCACTAGGTAGCTGTACATGCATAATTATGGAACAACAACGCATATGCGATATGTAGCCAGATCTCATGTGCTGGCTCAAATATTGTACGTAGGTGTACGTCTCATCATTAATTTAACGACAGTGTTGAATCCACGATGTTTGGATAGTGATTTATTTTCTCACCAATATGAGATCAATAACAAAGGTGTACACATCACTCATTAGGTGAGTGCGCACTTTTTCCAAGTCACTAGATTGCATGCAACATTGACGTGGCATTATTTCACCATTGGGCTAAGAATAGACAGTCATTGTGTCTTTTTGTGCGCATAACGAACAGTAATACACTCAATAAAAAGTTTAACTGCCATAGCTCGCACCTAATACATAACCGTAGAATCATTTTCTGCATTTGATTAACCTAACATACCATCGCCTCTCCCATTTATTATTAGGTGAACGTCCAGCTGGCGAGAGAGCCTTAAAATAGACATCCAGCTGGATAGGGACACCTTGAAAAAAAGGACAAAGGGAAATAGTAAAAAAAAATTAAAGGAAATTAAAAAAAGGGCCTTTCCTTACGAATCCTCCACCGGAGGAATTCGTTTGATGACAAGACCTAGCATCAGGTCTCGTCATTAAACCGTCCAAATGAGTTTTGGACAGTCTAGGTAAACACATAAATTTAACAAGCTGTGTTTCACTTGACTTAAATGCAGAGAAATTATTAGTTTATTTTGGTAAAATAATATGCTGTTTTAGATCAATCAGATATCGGCTTAAATTTTATGTATTCTTCAATAGGAAAATAAGACCAAGTGCATGTTTTTAAATCATGTTTCATTAGAAAGATTTGTTTGCGTGTAACTATTTTGAGTTTGGGTTTGAAAATCACACATGAGTAATGCCCCTTAACACTTTAACAATTTGTATTTAGATGTATTGTATACCTATGGTTTAATGAGCCCAGATAGCTGAGGGGTTAAGAGAGCCAGCCTAATGCATATAGAATACTAAAATACCTGAATACCCTAATGGTACAGGTTCGAATCCTGTGAAAAGAAAAAAAACAAAGAAAATAATATTTTTTATAGATTTTTTTTATTCATTGATTTACTTTCCATTTCTTTTGTTGTTGTATCTGAGCTTAATATCACTATCAACAATTTTTTAGTCATATATCTATGGCCAATCATCATATAACAGTATCCTTGGACAGGTTTCTTTGAAATGGTTTTGCAGGCCTTAGTGTATGCGTACTATCACATGCATATTCAATGACACTGATGAGCAAACACAGATGCACAGTCTCGCTAAGATCTTCATTGTTTATCTTTGTGATCAATAACAACTTTCCATGAGCTGGTTCATTTGTTTTCTTTTCATATGCACAATATGTCAACTTGCCACGAAGCAGATTCATAATTGAAACAAAAGCTAATGATAAGACAGGTATCCAGATTGACATGTGCTTTAGTTGGCATATTCTATCAGTGAATGCTCAGACGTATCTGAGCATGCACGCAGTCTCGCCAGAGCCTTTGCTATTGGCACGCGCACTAAATGGGTGTAGATAAAACCTCAGGCCAAATTTAAGCCCTCATAAACTACAAGTTAGCTGGTGGCTGCATATGATTGCTAGCAAACACATTAAGTAAAACACCGCGTGCTCTGGCTCAAATAGAATGCAAATAGCAAATGGTATCAGTCAATGCTCAGACGCACATGAGCATGCGTGCAGTCTCACCAAAGCCTTCACTGCTCTCGCACATGCACAGAAATGGGCGTACATATGACATATTCTTTCAGTCAATGCTCAGACTAGAAGTAGCACACATATAGTCATGTCGTAGCCTTCACTGCTCTCGCACATGCACAAAATGGGTGTTTATATGGCACATTCTATCAGTCAATGCTCTAACTAGCATTAGCATGCGTGCAGTCTCGCCAGAGCCTTCAATGCTCTCGCACATGCACAAAATGGGTGTTTATATGGCATATTCTATCAGTCAATGCTCAAACTAGCATAAGCATGCGTGCAGTCTCGCCAGAGCCTTCACTGCTCTCGCGCATGCACAAAATGGGCGTACATATGGCATATTCCATCAGTGAATGCTCATACACGCCTGAGCGTACATGCAGTCTCACCAGATCCTTCACTGCTCTCGCACATGCACATAAATGGGCGTATATGTGACATATTCTTTCAGCCAATGCTCAGACTAGAAGAAGCATGCATGCAGGCTTGTCAGAGCCTTCACTGCTCTCGCACATGCACAAAATGGGCGTACATATGGCATATTCCATCAGTGAATGCTCAGACGCGCCTGAGTATACATGCAGTCTCGCCAGAGCCTTCACTGCTCTCGAACATGCACATAAATGTGCGTATATATGACATATTCTTTCAGCCAATGCGCAGACTAGAAGTAACATGCATGCTGTCTTGTCAGTGCCTTCACTGCTCTCACACATGCACAAAATGGGCGTACATATGGCATATTCTATAAGTAAATGCTCAGACGCGCCTGAGCCTTCACTGCTCTCGCACATGCACAAAATGGGCGTACATATGGCATATTCTTTCAGTGAATGCTCATATGCGCCTGAGCATGGGCGCAGCCTCATCAGAGCCTTTGCTGCCCGTACATCGACAAAATGTATGTAGACAAATAATCAGGCCAACATTAAAATCTCTAAAGCCACTTGATAGCTGTCTATTATGCATGTTAACAGGTCGAATTTAAACATATGCAATAAGTACCCAAATGGTGTGCGATGGCTCAAAATATAGTACATGTTTAAGGGTATGTTAACGTCCAATCATACGTACAACAACAACGTTGAATACACGTTATTTTAGCGATGATTAACTGGCCTCACGGATATGAGACGAATGCCAAAGATATAACACGTGTTACTTAGTGTGCATTTCGACCATAATTTGGTCGTGAAGCTGCGATATGTGACACCCATAATGTTTTGCTGCACTGATGTCCTTCACCTCATGCAGAGTTATAATTGGCCAAGGAGATCCGAATGTCTTATGAAGTAACCGCTAGTTTCGCATTTAATTTCTTCTTGCAGAAACAGCTGTCACCCTACAAGTCATTTGGTTCAAAATTTGTTCATATGTCAAACTTTTAAAGGCCAAATATAACATTTTTGACCCATGTACAAGAATAAAATAAATTCGAACCTGTGCGGCCAAATGCATTATTAGTTATGTGTAACATGCTGGGCCAGCACATGAGATTGTGATATTTTTACTGCAGTTTTGAGCAATGGAAGGCTCAATCTCGTCTGTACATCAGTTCAGACTGGCTTGAGCCTTCATTGCTCACACCCACAAATGTGGACGTAGATGAAGGCTTTTGTAAAAGATCAAGGCCTCTAGCTCCACTAGGTAGCTGTACATGCATAATTATGGAACAACAACGCATATGCGATATGTAGCCAGATCTCATGTGCTGGCTCAAATATTGTACGTAGGTGTACGTCTCATCATTAATTTAACGACAGTGTTGAATCCACGATGTTTGGATAGTGATTTATTTTCTCACCAATATGAGATCAATAACAAAGGTGTACACATCACTCATTAGGTGAGTGCGCACTTTTTCCAAGTCACTAGATTGCATGCAACATTGACGTGGCATTATTTCACCATTGGGCTAAGAATAGACAGTCATTGTGTCTTTTTGTGCGCATAACGAACAGTAATACACTCAATAAAAAGTTTAACTGCCATAGCTCGCACCTAATACATAACCGTAGAATCATTTTCTGCATTTGATTAACCTAACATACCATCGCCTCTCCCATTTATTATTAGGTGAACGTCCAGCTGGCGAGAGAGCCTTAAAATAGACATCCAGCTGGATAGGGACACCTTGAAAAAAAGGACAAAGGGAAATAGTAAAAAAAAATTAAAGGAAATTAAAAAAAGGGCCTTTCCTTACGAATCCTCCACCGGAGGAATTCGTTTGATGTCAAGACCTAGCATCAGGTCTCGTCATTAAACCGTCCAAATGAGTTTTGGACAGTCTAGGTAAACACATAAATTTAACAAGCTGTGTTTCACTTGACTTAAATGCAGAGAAATTATTAGTTTATTTTGGTAAAATAATATGCTGTTTTAGATCAATCAGATATCGGCTTAAATTTTATGTATTCTTCAATAGGAAAATAAGACCAAGTGCATGTTTTTAAATCATGTTTCATTAGAAAGATTTGTTTGCGTGTAACTATTTTGAGTTTGGGTTTGAAAATCACACATGAGTAATGCCCCTTAACACTTTAACAATTTGTATTTAGATGTATTGTATACCTATGGTTTAATGAGCCCAGATAGCTGAGGGGTTAAGAGAGCCAGCCTAATGCATATAGAATACTAAAATACCTGAATACCCTAATGGTACAGGTTCGAATCCTGTGAAAAGAAAAAAACAAAGAAAATAATATTTTTTATAGATTTTTTTTATTCATTGATTTACTTTCCATTTCTTTTGTTGTTGTATCTGAGCTTAATATCACTATCAACAATTTTTTAGTCATATATCTATGGCCAATCATCATATAACAGTATCCTTGGACAGGTTTCTTTGAAATGGTTTTGCAGGCCTTAGTGTATGCGTACTATCACATGCATATTCAATGACACTGATGAGCAAACACAGATGCACAGTCTCGCTAAGATCTTCATTGTTTATCTTTGTGATCAATAACAACTTTCCATGAGCTGGTTCATTTGTTTTCTTTTCATATGCACAATATGTCAACTTGCCACGAAGCAGATTCATAATTGAAACAAAAGCTAATGATAAGACAGGTATCCAGATTGACATGTGCTTTAGTTGGCATATTCTATCAGTGAATGCTCAGACGTATCTGAGCATGCACGCAGTCTCGCCAGAGCCTTTGCTATTGGCACGCGCACTAAATGGGTGTAGATAAAACCTCAGGCCAAATTTAAGCCCTCATAAACTACAAGTTAGCTGGTGGCTGCATATGATTGCTAGCAAACACATTAAGTAAAACACCGCGTGCTCTGGCTCAAATAGAATGCAAATAGCAAATGGTATCAGTCAATGCTCAGACGCACATGAGCATGCGTGCAGTCTCACCAAAGCCTTCACTGCTCTCGCACATGCACAGAAATGGGCGTACATATGACATATTCTTTCAGTCAATGCTCAGACTAGAAGTAGCACACATATAGTCATGTCGTAGCCTTCACTGCTCTCGCACATGCACAAAATGGGTGTTTATATGGCACATTCTATCAGTCAATGCTCTAACTAGCATTAGCATGCGTGCAGTCTCGCCAGAGCCTTCAATGCTCTCGCACATGCACAAAATGGGTGTTTATATGGCATATTCTATCAGTCACTGCTCAAACTAGCATAAGCATGCGTGCAGTCTCGCCAGAGCCTTCACTGCTCTCGCGCATGCACAAAATGGGCGTACATATGGCATATTCCATCAGTGAATGCTCATACACGCCTGAGCGTACATGCAGTCTCACCAGATCCTTCACTGCTCTCGCACATGCACATAAATGGGCGTATATGTGACATATTCTTTCAGCCAATGCTCAGACTAGAAGAAGCATGCATGCAGGCTTGTCAGAGCCTTCACTGCTCTCGCACATGCACAAAATGGGCGTACATATGGCATATTCCATCAGTGAATGCTCAGACGCGCCTGAGTATACATGCAGTCTCGCCAGAGCCTTCACTGCTCTCGAACATGCACATAAATGTGCGTATATATGACATATTCTTTCAGCCAATGCGCAGACTAGAAGTAACATGCATGCTGTCTTGTCAGTGCCTTCACTGCTCTCACACATGCACAAAATGGGCGTACATATGGCATATTCTATCAGTAAATGCTCAGACGCGCCTGAGCCTTCACTGCTCTCGCACATGCACAAAATGGGCGTACATATGGCATATTCTTTCAGTGAATGCTCATATGCGCCTGAGCATGGGCGCAGCCTCCTCAGAGCCTTTGCTGCCCGTACATCGACAAAATGTATGTAGACAAATAATCAGGCCAACATTAAAATCTCTAAAGCCACTTGATAGCTGTCTATTATGCATGTTAACAGGTCGAATTTAAACATATGCAATAAGTACCCAAATGGTGTGCGATGGCTCAAAATATAGTACATGTTTAAGGGTATGTTAACGTCCAATCATACGTACAACAACAACGTTGAATACACGTTATTTTAGCGATGATTAACTGGCCTCACGGATATGAGACGAATGCCAAAGATATAACACGTGTTACTTAGTGTGCATTTCGACCATAATTTGGTCGTGAAGCTGCGATATGTGACACCCATAATGTTTTGCTGCACTGATGTCCTTCACCTCATGCAGAGTTATAATTGGCCAAGGAGATCCGAATGTCTTATGAAGTAACCGCTAGTTTCGCATTTAATTTCTTCTTGCAGAAACAGCTGTCACCCTACAAGTCATTTGGTTCAAAATTTGTTCATATGTCAAACTTTTAAAGGCCAAATATAACATTTTTGACCCATGTACAAGAATAAAATAAATTCGAACCTGTGCGGCCAAATGCATTATTAGTTATGTGTAACATGCTGGGCCAGCACATGAGATTGTGATATTTTTACTGCAGTTTTGAGCAATGGAAGGCTCAATCTCGTCTGTACATCAGTTCAGACTGGCTTGAGCCTTCATTGCTCACACCCACAAATGTGGACGTAGATGAAGGCTTTTGTAAAAAATCAAGGCCTCTAGCTCCACTAGGTAGCTGTACATGCATAATTATGGAACAACAACGCATATGCGATATGTAGCCAGATCTCATGTGCTGGCTCAAATATTGTACGTAGGTGTACGTCTCATCATTAATTTAACGACAGTGTTGAATCCACGATGTTTGGATAGTGATTTATTTTCTCACCAATATGAGATCAATAACAAAGGTGTACACATCACTCATTAGGTGAGTGCGCACTTTTTCCAAGTCACTAGATTGCATGCAACATTGACGTGGCATTATTTCACCATTGGGCTAAGAATAGACAGTCATTGTGTCTTTTTGTGCGCATAACGAACAGTAATACACTCAATAAAAAGTTTAACTGCCATAGCTCGCACCTAATACATAACCGTAGAATCATTTTCTGCATTTGATTAACCTAACATACCATCGCCTCTCCCATTTATTATTAGGTGAACGTCCAGCTGGCGAGAGAGCCTTAAAATAGACATCCAGCTGGATAGGGACACCTTGAAAAAAAGGACAAAGGGAAATAGTAAAAAAAAATTAAAGGAAATTAAAAAAAGGGCCTTTCCTTACGAATCCTCCACCGGAGGAATTCGTTTGATGACAAGACCTAGCATCAGGTCTCGTCATTAAACCGTCCAAATGAGTTTTGGACAGTCTAGGTAAACACATAAATTTAACAAGCTGTGTTTCACTTGACTTAAATGCAGAGAAATTATTAGTTTATTTTGGTAAAATAATATGCTGTTTTAGATCAATCAGATATCGGCTTAAATTTTATGTATTCTTCAATAGGAAAATAAGACCAAGTGCATGTTTTTAAATCATGTTTCATTAGAAAGATTTGTTTGCGTGTAACTATTTTGAGTTTGGGTTTGAAAATCACACATGAGTAATGCCCCTTAACACTTTAACAATTTGTATTTAGATGTATTGTATACCTATGGTTTAATGAGCCCAGATAGCTGAGGGGTTAAGAGAGCCAGCCTAATGCATATAGAATACTAAAATACCTGAATACCCTAATGGTACAGGTTCGGATCCTGTGAAAAGAAAAAATACAAAGAAAATAATATTTTTTATAGATTTTTTTTATTCATTGATTTAATTTCCATTTCTTTTGTTGTTGTATCTGAGCTTAATATCACTATCAACAATTTTTTAGTCATATATCTATGGCCAATCATCATATAACAGTATCCTTGGACAGGTTTCTTTGAAATGGTTTTGCAGGCCTTAGTGTATGCGTACTATCACATGCATATTCAATGACACTGATGAGCAAACACAGATGCACAGTCTCGCTAAGATCTTCATTGTTTATCTTTGTGATCAATAACAACTTTCCATGAGCTGGTTCATTTGTTTTCTTTTCATATGCACAATATGTCAACTTGCCACGAAGCAGATTCATAATTGAAACAAAAGCTAATGATAAGACAGGTATCCAGATTGACATGTGCTTTAGTTGGCATATTCTATCAGTGAATGCTCAGACGTATCTGAGCATGCACGCAGTCTCGCCAGAGCCTTTGCTATTGGCACGCGCACTAAATGGGTGTAGATAAAACCTCAGGCCAAATTTAAGCCCTCATAAACTACAAGTTAGCTGGTGGCTGCATATGATTGCTAGCAAACACATTAAGTAAAACACCGCGTGCTCTGGCTCAAATAGAATGCAAATAGCAAATGGTATCAGTCAATGCTCAGACGCACATGAGCATGCGTGCAGTCTCACCAAAGCCTTCACTGCTCTCGCACATGCACAGAAATGGGCGTACATATGACATATTCTTTCAGTCAATGCTCAGACTAGAAGTAGCACACATATAGTCATGTCGTAGCCTTCACTGCTCTCGCACATGCACAAAATGGGTGTTTATATGGCACATTCTATCAGTCAATGCTCTAACTAGCATTAGCATGCGTGCAGTCTCGCCAGAGCCTTCAATGCTCTCGCACATGCAAAAAATGGGTGTTTATATGGCATATTCTATCAGTCAATGCTCAAACTAGAACAAGCATGCGTGCAGTCTCGCCAGAGCCTTCACTGCTCTCGCGCATGCACAAAATGGGCGTACATATGGCATATTCCATCAGTGAATGCTCATACACGCCTGAGCGTACATGCAGTCTCACCAGATCCTTCACTGCTCTCGCACATGCACATAAATGGGCGTATATGTGACATATTCTTTCAGCCAATGCTCAGACTAGAAGAAGCATGCATGCAGGCTTGTCAGAGCCTTCACTGCTCTCGCACATGCACAAAATGGGCGTACATATGGCATATTCCATCAGTGAATGCTCAGACGCGCCTGAGTATACATGCAGTCTCGCCAGAGCCTTCACTGCTCTCGAACATGCACATAAATGTGCGTATATATGACATATTCTTTCAGCCAATGCGCAGACTAGAAGTAACATGCATGCTGTCTTGTCAGTGCCTTCACTGCTCTCACACATGCACAAAATGGGCGTACATATGGCATATTCTATCAGTAAATGCTCAGACGCGCCTGAGCCTTCACTGCTCTCGCACATGCACAAAATGGGCGTACATATGGCATATTCTTTCAGTGAATGCTCATATGCGCCTGAGCATGGGCGCAGCCTCATCAGAGCCTTTGCTGCCCGTACATCGACAAAATGTATGTAGACAAATAATCAGGCCAACATTAAAATCTCTAAAGCCACTTGATAGCTGTCTATTATGCATGTTAACAGGTCGAATTTAAACATATGCAATAAGTACCCAAATGGTGTGCGATGGCTCAAAATATAGTACATGTTTAAGGGTATGTTAACGTCCAATCATACGTACAACAACAACGTTGAATACACGTTATTTTAGCGATGATTAACTGGCCTCACGGATATGAGACGAATGCCAAAGATATAACACGTGTTACTTAGTGTGCATTTCGACCATAATTTGGTCGTGAAGCTGCGATATGTGACACCCATAATGTTTTGCTGCACTGATGTCCTTCACCTCATGCAGAGTTATAATTGGCCAAGGAGATCCGAATGTCTTATGAAGTAACCGCTAGTTTCGCATTTAATTTCTTCTTGCAGAAACAGCTGTCACCCTACAAGTCATTTGGTTCAAAATTTGTTCATATGTCAAACTTTTAAAGGCCAAATATAACATTTTTGACCCATGTACAAGAATAAAATAAATTCGAACCTGTGCGGCCAAATGCATTATTAGTTATGTGTAACATGCTGGGCCAGCACATGAGATTGTGATATTTTTACTGCAGTTTTGAGCAATGGAAGGCTCAATCTCGTCTGTACATCAGTTCAGACTGGCTTGAGCCTTCATTGCTCACACCCACAAATGTGGACGTAGATGAAGGCTTTTGTAAAAAATCAAGGCCTCTAGCTCCACTAGGTAGCTGTACATGCATAATTATGGAACAACAACGCATATGCGATATGTAGCCAGATCTCATGTGCTGGCTCAAATATTGTACGTAGGTGTACGTCTCATCATTAATTTAACGACAGTGTTGAATCCACGATGTTTGGATAGTGATTTATTTTCTCACCAATATGAGATCAATAACAAAGGTGTACACATCACTCATTAGGTGAGTGCGCACTTTTTCCAAGTCACTAGATTGCATGCAACATTGACGTGGCATTATTTCACCATTGGGCTAAGAATAGACAGTCATTGTGTCTTTTTGTGCGCATAACGAACAGTAATACACTCAATAAAAAGTTTAACTGCCATAGCTCGCACCTAATACATAACCGTAGAATCATTTTCTGCATTTGATTAACCTAACATACCATCGCCTCTCCCATTTATTATTAGGTGAACGTCCAGCTGGCGAGAGAGCCTTAAAATAGACATCCAGCTGGATAGGGACACCTTGAAAAAAAGGACAAAGGGAAATAGTAAAAAAAAATTAAAGGAAATTAAAAAAAGGGCCTTTCCTTACGAATCCTCCACCGGAGGAATTCGTTTGATGACAAGACCTAGCATCAGGTCTCGTCATTAAACCGTCCAAATGAGTTTTGGACAGTCTAGGTAAACACATAAATTTAACAAGCTGTGTTTCACTTGACTTAAATGCAGAGAAATTATTAGTTTATTTTGGTAAAATAATATGCTGTTTTAGATCAATCAGATATCGGCTTAAATTTTATGTATTCTTCAATAGGAAAATAAGACCAAGTGCATGTTTTTAAATCATGTTTCATTAGAAAGATTTGTTTGCGTGTAACTATTTTGAGTTTGGGTTTGAAAATCACACATGAGTAATGCCCCTTAACACTTTAACAATTTGTATTTAGATGTATTGTATACCTATGGTTTAATGAGCCCAGATAGCTGAGGGGTTAAGAGAGCCAGCCTAATGCATATAGAATACTAAAATACCTGAATACCCGTATGGTACAGGTTCGAATCCTGTGAAAAGAAAAAAACAAAGAAAATAATATTTTTTATAGATTTTTTTTATTCATTGATTTACTTTCCATTTCTTTTGTTGTTGTATCTGAGCTTAATATCACTATCAACAATTTTTTAGTCATATATCTATGGCCAATCATCATATAACAGTATCCTTGGACAGGTTTCTTTGAAATGGTTTTGCAGGCCTTAGTGTATGCGTACTATCACATGCATATTCAATGACACTGATGAGCAAACACAGATGCACAGTCTCGCTAAGATCTTCATTGTTTATCTTTGTGATCAATAACAACTTTCCATGAGCTGGTTCATTTGTTTTCTTTTCATATGCACAATATGTCAACTTGCCACGAAGCAGATTCATAATTGAAACAAAAGCTAATGATAAGACAGGTATCCAGATTGACATGTGCTTTAGTTGGCATATTCTATCAGTGAATGCTCAGACGTATCTGAGCATGCACGCAGTCTCGCCAGAGCCTTTGCTATTGGCACGCGCACTAAATGGGTGTAGATAAAACCTCAGGCCAAATTTAAGCCCTCATAAACTACAAGTTAGCTGGTGGCTGCATATGATTGCTAGCAAACACATTAAGTAAAACACCGCGTGCTCTGGCTCAAATAGAATGCAAATAGCAAATGGTATCAGTCAATGCTCAGACGCACATGAGCATGCGTGCAGTCTCACCAAAGCCTTCACTGCTCTCGCACATGCACAGAAATGGGCGTACATATGACATATTCTTTCAGTCAATGCTCAGACTAGAAGTAGCACACATATAGTCATGTCGTAGCCTTCACTGCTCTCGCACATGCACAAAATGGGTGTTTATATGGCACATTCTATCAGTCAATGCTCTAACTAGCATTAGCATGCGTGCAGTCTCGCCAGAGCCTTCAATGCTCTCGCACATGCACAAAATGGGTGTTTATATGGCATATTCTATCAGTCAATGCTCAAACTAGCATAAGCATGCGTGCAGTCTCGCCAGAGCCTTCACTGCTCTCGCGCATGCACAAAATGGGCGTACATATGGCATATTCCATCAGTGAATGCTCATACACGCCTGAGCGTACATGCAGTCTCACCAGATCCTTCACTGCTCTCGCACATGCACATAAATGGGCGTATATGTGACATATTCTTTCAGCCAATGCTCAGACTAGAAGAAGCATGCATGCAGGCTTGTCAGAGCCTTCACTGCTCTCGCACATGCACAAAATGGGCGTACATATGGCATATTCCATCAGTGAATGCTCAGACGCGCCTGAGTATACATGCAGTCTCGCCAGAGCCTTCACTGCTCTCGAACATGCACATAAATGTGCGTATATATGACATATTCTTTCAGCCAATGCGCAGACTAGAAGTAACATGCATGCTGTCTTGTCAGTGCCTTCACTGCTCTCACACATGCACAAAATGGGCGTACATATGGCATATTCTATCAGTAAATGCTCAGACGCGCCTGAGCCTTCACTGCTCTCGCACATGCACAAAATGGGCGTACATATGGCATATTCTTTCAGTGAATGCTCATATGCGCCTGAGCATGGGCGCAGCCTCATCAGAGCCTTTGCTGCCCGTACATCGACAAAATGTATGTAGACAAATAATCAGGCCAACATTAAAATCTCTAAAGCCACTTGATAGCTGTCTATTATGCATGTTAACAGGTCGAATTTAAACATATGCAATAAGTACCCAAATGGTGTGCGATGGCTCAAAATATAGTACATGTTTAAGGGTATGTTAACGTCCAATCATACGTACAACAACAACGTTGAATACACGTTATTTTAGCGATGATTAACTGGCCTCACGGATATGAGACGAATGCCAAAGATATAACACGTGTTACTTAGTGTGCATTTCGACCATAATTTGGTCGTGAAGCTGCGATATGTGACACCCATAATGTTTTGCTGCACTGATGTCCTTCACCTCATGCAGAGTTATAATTGGCCAAGGAGATCCGAATGTCTTATGAAGTAACCGCTAGTTTCGCATTTAATTTCTTCTTGCAGAAACAGCTGTCACCCTACAAGTCATTTGGTTCAAAATTTGTTCATATGTCAAACTTTTAAAGGCCAAATATAACATTTTTGACCCATGTACAAGAATAAAATAAATTCGAACCTGTGCGGCCAAATGCATTATTAGTTATGTGTAACATGCTGGGCCAGCACATGAGATTGTGATATTTTTACTGCAGTTTTGAGCAATGGAAGGCTCAATCTCGTCTGTACATCAGTTCAGACTGGCTTGAGCCTTCATTGCTCACACCCACAAATGTGGACGTAGATGAAGGCTTTTGTAAAAAATCAAGGCCTCTAGCTCCACTAGGTAGCTGTACATGCATAATTATGGAACAACAACGCATATGCGATATGTAGCCAGATCTCATGTGCTGGCTCAAATATTGTACGTAGGTGTACGTCTCATCATTAATTTAACGACAGTGTTGAATCCACGATGTTTGGATAGTGATTTATTTTCTCACCAATATGAGATCAATAACAAAGGTGTACACATCACTCATTAGGTGAGTGCGCACTTTTTCCAAGTCACTAGATTGCATGCAACATTGACGTGGCATTATTTCACCATTGGGCTAAGAATAGACAGTCATTGTGTCTTTTTGTGCGCATAACGAACAGTAATACACTCAATAAAAAGTTTAACTGCCATAGCTCGCACCTAATACATAACCGTAGAATCATTTTCTGCATTTGATTAACCTAACATACCATCGCCTCTCCCATTTATTATTAGGTGAACGTCCAGCTGGCGAGAGAGCCTTAAAATAGACATCCAGCTGGATAGGGACACCTTGAAAAAAAGGACAAAGGGAAATAGTAAAAAAAAATTAAAGGAAATTAAAAAAGGGCCTTTCCTTACGAATCCTCCACCGGAGGAATTCGTTTGATGACAAGACCTAGCACCAGGTCTCGTCATTAAACCGTCCAAATGATTTTTGGACAGTCTAGGTAAACACATAAATTTAACAAGCTGTGTTTCACTTGACTTAAATGCAGAGAAATTATTAGTTTATTTTGGTAAAATAATATGCTGTTTTAGATCAATCAGATATCGGCTTAAATTTTATGTATTCTTCAATAGGAAAATAAGACCAAGTGCATGTTTTTAAATCATGTTTCATTAGAAAGATTTGTTTGCGTGTAACTATTTTGAGTTTGGGTTTGAAAATCACACATGAGTAATGCCCCTTAACACTTTAACAATTTGTATTTAGATGTATTGTATACCTATGGTTTAATGAGCCCAGATAGCTGAGGGGTTAAGAGAGCCAGCCTAATGCATATAGAATACTAAAATACCTGAATACCCTAATGGTACAGGTTCGAATCCTGTGAAAAGAAAAAAAAACAAAGAAAATAATATTTTTTATAGATTTTTTTTATTCATTGATTTACTTTCCATTTCTTTTGTTGTTGTATCTGAGCTTAATATCACTATCAACAATTTTTTAGTCATATATCTATGGCCAATCATCATATAACAGTATCCTTGGACAGGTTTCTTTGAAATGGTTTTGCAGGCCTTAGTGTATGCGTACTATCACATGCATATTCAATGACACTGATGAGCAAACACAGATGCACAGTCTCGCTAAGATCTTCATTGTTTATCTTTGTGATCAATAACAACTTTCCATGAGCTGGTTCATTTGTTTTCTTTTCATATGCACAATATGTCAACTTGCCACGAAGCAGATTCATAATTGAAACAAAAGCTAATGATAAGACAGGTATCCAGATTGACATGTGCTTTAGTTGGCATATTCTATCAGTGAATGCTCAGACGTATCTGAGCATGCACGCAGTCTCGCCAGAGCCTTTGCTATTGGCACGCGCACTAAATGGGTGTAGATAAAACCTCAGGCCAAATTTAAGCCCTCATAAACTACAAGTTAGCTGGTGGCTGCATATGATTGCTAGCAAACACATTAAGTAAAACACCGCGTGCTCTGGCTCAAATAGAATGCAAATAGCAAATGGTATCAGTCAATGCTCAGACGCACATGAGCATGCGTGCAGTCTCACCAAAGCCTTCACTGCTCTCGCACATGCACAGAAATGGGCGTACATATGACATATTCTTTCAGTCAATGCTCAGACTAGAAGTAGCACACATATAGTCATGTCGTAGCCTTCACTGCTCTCGCACATGCACAAAATGGGTGTTTATATGGCACATTCTATCAGTCAATGCTCTAACTAGCATTAGCATGCGTGCAGTCTCGCCAGAGCCTTCAATGCTCTCGCACATGCACAAAATGGGTGTTTATATGGCATATTCTATCAGTCAATGCTCAAACTAGCATAAGCATGCGTGCAGTCTCGCCAGTGCCTTCACTGCTCTCGCGCATGCACAAAATGGGCGTACATATGGCATATTCCATCAGTGAATGCTCATACACGCCTGAGCGTACATGCAGTCTCACCAGATCCTTCACTGCTCTCGCACATGCACATAAATGGGCGTATATGTGACATATTCTTTCAGCCAATGCTCAGACTAGAAGAAGCATGCATGCAGGCTTGTCAGAGCCTTCACTGCTCTCGCACATGCACAAAATGGGCGTACATATGGCATATTCTTTCAGTGAATGCTCATATGCGCCTGAGCATGGGCGCAGCCTCATCAGAGCCTTTGCTGCCCGTACATCGACAAAATGTATGTAGACAAATAATCAGGCCAACATTAAAATCTCTAAAGCCACTTGATAGCTGTCTATTATGCATGTTAACAGGTCGAATTTAAACATATGCAATAAGTACCCAAATGGTGTGCGATGGCTCAAAATATAGTACATGTTTAAGGGTATGTTAACGTCCAATCATACGTACAACAACAACGTTGAATACACGTTATTTTAGCGATGATTAACTGGCCTCACGGATATGAGACGAATGCCAAAGATATAACACGTGTTACTTAGTGTGCATTTCGACCATAATTTGGTCGTGAAGCTGCGATATGTGACACCCATAATGTTTTGCTGCACTGATGTCCTTCACCTCATGCAGAGTTATAATTGGCCAAGGAGATCCGAATGTCTTATGAAGTAACCGCTAGTTTCGCATTTAATTTCTTCTTGCAGAAACAGCTGTCACCCTACAAGTCATTTGGTTCAAAATTTGTTCATATGTCAAACTTTTAAAGGCCAAATATAACATTTTTGACCCATGTACAAGAATAAAATAAATTCGAACCTGTGCGGCCAAATGCATTATTAGTTATGTGTAACATGCTGGGCCAGCACATGAGATTGTGATATTTTTACTGCAGTTTTGAGCAATGGAAGGCTCAATCTCGTCTGTACATCAGTTCAGACTGGCTTGAGCCTTCATTGCTCACACCCACAAATGTGGACGTAGATGAAGGCTTTTGTAAAAAATCAAGGCCTCTAGCTCCACTAGGTAGCTGTACATGCATAATTATGGAACAACAACGCATATGCGATATGTAGCCAGATCTCATGTGCTGGCTCAAATATTGTACGTAGGTGTACGTCTCATCATTAATTTAACGACAGTGTTGAATCCACGATGTTTGGATAGTGATTTATTTTCTCACCAATATGAGATCAATAACAAAGGTGTACACATCACTCATTAGGTGAGTGCGCACTTTTTCCAAGTCACTAGATTGCATGCAACATTGACGTGGCATTATTTCACCATTGGGCTAAGAATAGACAGTCATTGTGTCTTTTTGTGCGCATAACGAACAGTAATACACTCAATAAAAAGTTTAACTGCCATAGCTCGCACCTAATACATAACCGTAGAATCATTTTCTGCATTTGATTAACCTAACATACCATCGCCTCTCCCATTTATTATTAGGTGAACGTCCAGCTGGCGAGAGAGCCTTAAAATAGACATCCAGCTGGATAGGGACACCTTGAAAAAAAGGACAAAGGGAAATAGTAAAAAAAAATTAAAGGAAATTAAAAAAGGGCCTTTCCTTACGAATCCTCCACCGGAGGAATTCGTTTGATGACAAGACCTAGCACCAGGTCTCGTCATTAAACCGTCCAAATGAGTTTTGGACAGTCTAGGTAAACACATAAATTTAACAAGCTGTGTTTCACTTGACTTAAATGCAGAGAAATTATTAGTTTATTTTGGTAAAATAATATGCTGTTTTAGATCAATCAGATATCGGCTTAAATTTTATGTATTCTTCAATAGGAAAATAAGACCAAGTGCATGTTTTTAAATCATGTTTCATTAGAAAGATTTGTTTGCGTGTAACTATTTTGAGTTTGGGTTTGAAAATCACACATGAGTAATGCCCCTTAACACTTTAACAATTTGTATTTAGATGTATTGTATACCTATGGTTTAATGAGCCCAGATAGCTGAGGGGTTAAGAGAGCCAGCCTAATGCATATAGAATACTAAAATACCTGAATACCCTAATGGTACAGGTTCGAATCCTGTGAAAAGAAAAAAAAACAAAGAAAATAATATTTTTTATAGATTTTTTTTATTCATTGATTTACTTTCCATTTCTTTTGTTGTTGTATCTGAGCTTAATATCACTATCAACAATTTTTTAGTCATATATCTATGGCCAATCATCATATAACAGTATCCTTGGACAGGTTTCTTTGAAATGGTTTTGCAGGCCTTAGTGTATGCGTACTATCACATGCATATTCAATGACACTGATGAGCAAACACAGATGCACAGTCTCGCTAAGATCTTCATTGTTTATCTTTGTGATCAATAACAACTTTCCATGAGCTGGTTCATTTGTTTTCTTTTCATATGCACAATATGTCAACTTGCCACGAAGCAGATTCATAATTGAAACAAAAGCTAATGATAAGACAGGTATCCAGATTGACATGTGCTTTAGTTGGCATATTCTATCAGTGAATGCTCAGACGTATCTGAGCATGCACGCAGTCTCGCCAGAGCCTTTGCTATTGGCACGCGCACTAAATGGGTGTAGATAAAACCTCAGGCCAAATTTAAGCCCTCATAAACTACAAGTTAGCTGGTGGCTGCATATGATTGCTAGCAAACACATTAAGTAAAACACCGCGTGCTCTGGCTCAAATAGAATGCAAATAGCAAATGGTATCAGTCAATGCTCAGACGCACATGAGCATGCGTGCAGTCTCACCAAAGCCTTCACTGCTCTCGCACATGCACAGAAATGGGCGTACATATGACATATTCTTTCAGTCAATGCTCAGACTAGAAGTAGCACACATATAGTCATGTCGTAGCCTTCACTGCTCTCGCACATGCACAAAATGGGTGTTTATATGGCACATTCTATCAGTCAATGCTCTAACTAGCATTAGCATGCGTGCAGTCTCGCCAGAGCCTTCAATGCTCTCGCACATGCACAAAATGGGTGTTTATATGGCATATTCTATCAGTCAATGCTCAAACTAGCATAAGCATGCGTGCAGTCTCGCCAGAGCCTTCACTGCTCTCGCGCATGCACAAAATGGGCGTACATATGGCATATTCCATCAGTGAATGCTCATACACGCCTGAGCGTACATGCAGTCTCACCAGATCCTTCACTGCTCTCGCACATGCACATAAATGGGCGTATATGTGACATATTCTTTCAGCCAATGCTCAGACTAGAAGAAGCATGCATGCAGGCTTGTCAGAGCCTTCACTGCTCTCGCACATGCACAAAATGGGCGTACATATGGCATATTCCATCAGTGAATGCTCAGACGCGCCTGAGTATACATGCAGTCTCGCCAGAGCCTTCACTGCTCTCGAACATGCACATAAATGTGCGTATATATGACATATTCTTTCAGCCAATGCGCAGACTAGAAGTAACATGCATGCTGTCTTGTCAGTGCCTTCACTGCTCTCACACATGCACAAAATGGGCGTACATATGGCATATTCTATCAGTAAATGCTCAGACGCGCCTGAGCCTTCACTGCTCTCGCACATGCACAAAATGGGCGTACATATGGCATATTCTTTCAGTGAATGCTCATATGCGCCTGAGCATGGGCGCAGCCTCATCAGAGCCTTTGCTGCCCGTACATCGACAAAATGTATGTAGACAAATAATCAGGCCAACATTAAAATCTCTAAAGCCACTTGATAGCTGTCTATTATGCATGTTAACAGGTCGAATTTAAACATATGCAATAAGTACCCAAATGGTGTGCGATGGCTCAAAATATAGTACATGTTTAAGGGTATGTTAACGTCCAATCATACGTACAACAACAACGTTGAATACACGTTATTTTAGCGATGATTAACTGGCCTCACGGATATGAGACGAATGCCAAAGATATAACACGTGTTACTTAGTGTGCATTTCGACCATAATTTGGTCGTGAAGCTGCGATATGTGACACCCATAATGTTTTGCTGCACTGATGTCCTTCACCTCATGCAGAGTTATAATTGGCCAAGGAGATCCGAATGTCTTATGAAGTAACCGCTAGTTTCGCATTTAATTTCTTCTTGCAGAAACAGCTGTCACCCTACAAGTCATTTGGTTCAAAATTTGTTCATATGTCAAACTTTTAAAGGCCAAATATAACATTTTTGACCCATGTACAAGAATAAAATAAATTCGAACCTGTGCGGCCAAATGCATTATTAGTTATGTGTAACATGCTGGGCCAGCACATGAGATTGTGATATTTTTACTGCAGTTTTGAGCAATGGAAGGCTCAATCTCGTCTGTACATCAGTTCAGACTGGCTTGAGCCTTCATTGCTCACACCCACAAATGTGGACGTAGATGAAGGCTTTTGTAAAAAATCAAGGCCTCTAGCTCCACTAGGTAGCTGTACATGCATAATTATGGAACAACAACGCATATGCGATATGTAGCCAGATCTCATGTGCTGGCTCAAATATTGTACGTAGGTGTACGTCTCATCATTAATTTAACGACAGTGTTGAATCCACGATGTTTGGATAGTGATTTATTTTCTCACCAATATGAGATCAATAACAAAGGTGTACACATCACTCATTAGGTGAGTGCGCACTTTTTCCAAGTCACTAGATTGCATGCAACATTGACGTGGCATTATTTCACCATTGGGCTAAGAATAGACAGTCATTGTGTCTTTTTGTGCGCATAACGAACAGTAATACACTCAATAAAAAGTTTAACTGCCATAGCTCGCACCTAATACATAACCGTAGAATCATTTTCTGCATTTGATTAACCTAACATACCATCGCCTCTCCCATTTATTATTAGGTGAACGTCCAGCTGGCGAGAGAGCCTTAAAATAGACATCCAGCTGGATAGGGACACCTTGAAAAAAAGGACAAAGGGAAATAGTAAAAAAAAATTAAAGGAAATTAAAAAAAGGGCCTTTCCTTACGAATCCTCCACCGGAGGAATTCGTTTGATGACAAGACCTAGCATCAGGTCTCGTCATTAAACCGTCCAAATGAGTTTTGGACAGTCTAGGTAAACACATAAATTTAACAAGCTGTGTTTCACTTGACTTAAATGCAGAGAAATTATTAGTTTATTTTGGTAAAATAATATGCTGTTTTAGATCAATCAGATATCGGCTTAAATTTTATGTATTCTTCAATAGGAAAATAAGACCAAGTGCATGTTTTTAAATCATGTTTCATTAGAAAGATTTGTTTGCGTGTAACTATTTTGAGTTTGGGTTTGAAAATCACACATGAGTAATGCCCCTTAACACTTTAACAATTTGTATTTAGATGTATTGTATACCTATGGTTTAATGAGCCCAGATAGCTGAGGGGTTAAGAGAGCCAGCCTAATGCATATAGAATACTAAAATACCTGAATACCCTAATGGTACAGGTTCGAATCCTGTGAAAAGAAAAAAAAACAAAGAAAATAATATTTTTTATAGATTTTTTTTATTCATTGATTTACTTTCCATTTCTTTTGTTGTTGTATCTGAGCTTAATATCACTATCAACAATTTTTTAGTCATATATCTATGGCCAATCATCATATAACAGTATCCTTGGACAGGTTTCTTTGAAATGGTTTTGCAGGCCTTAGTGTATGCGTACTATCACATGCATATTCAATGACACTGATGAGCAAACACAGATGCACAGTCTCGCTAAGATCTTCATTGTTTATCTTTGTGATCAATAACAACTTTCCATGAGCTGGTTCATTTGTTTTCTTTTCATATGCACAATATGTCAACTTGCCACGAAGCAGATTCATAATTGAAACAAAAGCTAATGATAAGACAGGTATCCAGATTGACATGTGCTTTAGTTGGCATATTCTATCAGTGAATGCTCAGACGTATCTGAGCATGCACGCAGTCTCGCCAGAGCCTTTGCTATTGGCACGCGCACTAAATGGGTGTAGATAAAACCTCAGGCCAAATTTAAGCCCTCATAAACTACAAGTTAGCTGGTGGCTGCATATGATTGCTAGCAAACACATTAAGTAAAACACCGCGTGCTCTGGCTCAAATAGAATGCAAATAGCAAATGGTATCAGTCAATGCTCAGACGCACATGAGCATGCGTGCAGTCTCACCAAAGCCTTCACTGCTCTCGCACATGCACAGAAATGGGCGTACATATGACATATTCTTTCAGTCAATGCTCAGACTAGAAGTAGCACACATATAGTCATGTCGTAGCCTTCACTGCTCTCGCACATGCACAAAATGGGTGTTTATATGGCACATTCTATCAGTCAATGCTCTAACTAGCATTAGCATGCGTGCAGTCTCGCCAGAGCCTTCAATGCTCTCGCACATGCACAAAATGGGTGTTTATATGGCATATTCTATCAGTCAATGCTCAAACTAGCATAAGCATGCGTGCAGTCTCGCCAGAGCCTTCACTGCTCTCGCGCATGCACAAAATGGGCGTACATATGGCATATTCCATCAGTGAATGCTCATACACGCCTGAGCGTACATGCAGTCTCACCAGATCCTTCACTGCTCTCGCACATGCACATAAATGGGCGTATATGTGACATATTCTTTCAGCCAATGCTCAGACTAGAAGAAGCATGCATGCAGGCTTGTCAGAGCCTTCACTGCTCTCGCACATGCACAAAATGGGCGTACATATGGCATATTCCATCAGTGAATGCTCAGACGCGCCTGAGTATACATGCAGTCTCGCCAGAGCCTTCACTGCTCTCGAACATGCCCATAAATGTGCGTATATATGACATATTCTTTCAGCCAATGCGCAGACTAGAAGTAACATGCATGCTGTCTTGTCAGTGCCTTCACTGCTCTCACACATGCACAAAATGGGCGTACATATGGCATATTCTATCAGTAAATGCTCAGACGCGCCTGAGCCTTCACTGCTCTCGCACATGCACAAAATGGGCGTACATATGGCATATTCTTTCAGTGAATGCTCATATGCGCCTGAGCATGGGCGCAGCCTCATCAGAGCCTTTGCTGCCCGTACATCGACAAAATGTATGTAGACAAATAATCAGGCCAACATTAAAATCTCTAAAGCCACTTGATAGCTGTCTATTATGCATGTTAACAGGTCGAATTTAAACATATGCAATAAGTACCCAAATGGTGTGCGATGGCTCAAAATATAGTACATGTTTAAGGGTATGTTAACGTCCAATCATACGTACAACAACAACGTTGAATACACGTTATTTTAGCGATGATTAACTGGCCTCACGGATATGAGACGAATGCCAAAGATATAACACGTGTTACTTAGTGTGCATTTCGACCATAATTTGGTCGTGAAGCTGCGATATGTGACACCCATAATGTTTTGCTGCACTGATGTCCTTCACCTCATGCAGAGTTATAATTGGCCAAGGAGATCCGAATGTCTTATGAAGTAACCGCTAGTTTCGCATTTAATTTCTTCTTGCAGAAACAGCTGTCACCCTACAAGTCATTTGGTTCAAAATTTGTTCATATGTCAAACTTTTAAAGGCCAAATATAACATTTTTGACCCATGTACAAGAATAAAATAAATTCGAACCTGTGCGGCCAAATGCATTATTAGTTATGTGTAACATGCTGGGCCAGCACATGAGATTGTGATATTTTTACTGCAGTTTTGAGCAATGGAAGGCTCAATCTCGTCTGTACATCAGTTCAGACTGGCTTGAGCCTTCATTGCTCACACCCACAAATGTGGACGTAGATGAAGGCTTTTGTAAAAAATCAAGGCCTCTAGCTCCACTAGGTAGCTGTACATGCATAATTATGGAACAACAACGCATATGCGATATGTAGCCAGATCTCATGTGCTGGCTCAAATATTGTACGTAGGTGTACGTCTCATCATTAATTTAACGACAGTGTTGAATCCACGATGTTTGGATAGTGATTTATTTTCTCACCAATATGAGATCAATAACAAAGGTGTACACATCACTCATTAGGTGAGTGCGCACTTTTTCCAAGTCACTAGATTGCATGCAACATTGACGTGGCATTATTTCACCATTGGGCTAAGAATAGACAGTCATTGTGTCTTTTTGTGCGCATAACGAACAGTAATACACTCAATAAAAAGTTTAACTGCCATAGCTCGCACCTAATACATAACCGTAGAATCATTTTCTGCATTTGATTAACCTAACATACCATCGCCTCTCCCATTTATTATTAGGTGAACGTCCAGCTGGCGAGAGAGCCTTAAAATAGACATCCAGCTGGATAGGGACACCTTGAAAAAAAGGACAAAGGGAAATAGTAAAAAAAAATTAAAGGAAATTAAAAAAAGGGCCTTTCCTTACGAATCCTCCACCGGAGGAATTCGTTTGATGACAAGACCTAGCATCAGGTCTCGTCATTAAACCGTCCAAATGAGTTTTGGACAGTCTAGGTAAACACATAAATTTAACAAGCTGTGTTTCACTTGACTTAAATGCAGAGAAATTATTAGTTTATTTTGGTAAAATAATATGCTGTTTTAGATCAATCAGATATCGGCTTAAATTTTATGTATTCTTCAATAGGAAAATAAGACCAAGTGCATGTTTTTAAATCATGTTTCATTAGAAAGATTTGTTTGCGTGTAACTATTTTGAGTTTGGGTTTGAAAATCACACATGAGTAATGCCCCTTAACACTTTAACAATTTGTATTTAGATGTATTGTATACCTATGGTTTAATGAGCCCAGATAGCTGAGGGGTTAAGAGAGCCAGCCTAATGCATATAGAATACTAAAATACCTGAATACCCTAATGGTACAGGTTCGAATCCTGTGAAAAGAAAAAAACAAAGAAAATAATATTTTTTATAGATTTTTTTTATTCATTGATTTACTTTCCATTTCTTTTGTTGTTGTATCTGAGCTTAATATCACTATCAACAATTTTTTAGTCATATATCTATGGCCAATCATCATATAACAGTATCCTTGGACAGGTTTCTTTGAAATGGTTTTGCAGGCCTTAGTGTATGCGTACTATCACATGCATATTCAATGACACTGATGAGCAAACACAGATGCACAGTCTCGCTAAGATCTTCATTGTTTATCTTTGTGATCAATAACAACTTTCCATGAGCTGGTTCATTTGTTTTCTTTTCATATGCACAATATGTCAACTTGCCACGAAGCAGATTCATAATTGAAACAAAAGCTAATGATAAGACAGGTATCCAGATTGACATGTGCTTTAGTTGGCATATTCTATCAGTGAATGCTCAGACGTATCTGAGCATGCACGCAGTCTCGCCAGAGCCTTTGCTATTGGCACGCGCACTAAATGGGTGTAGATAAAACCTCAGGCCAAATTTAAGCCCTCATAAACTACAAGTTAGCTGGTGGCTGCATATGATTGCTAGCAAACACATTAAGTAAAACACCGCGTGCTCTGGCTCAAATAGAATGCAAATAGCAAATGGTATCAGTCAATGCTCAGACGCACATGAGCATGCGTGCAGTCTCACCAAAGCCTTCACTGCTCTCGCACATGCACAGAAATGGGCGTACATATGACATATTCTTTCAGTCAATGCTCAGACTAGAAGTAGCACACATATAGTCATGTCGTAGCCTTCACTGCTCTCGCACATGCACAAAATGGGTGTTTATATGGCACATTCTATCAGTCAATGCTCTAACTAGCATTAGCATGCGTGCAGTCTCGCCAGAGCCTTCAATGCTCTCGCACATGCACAAAATGGGTGTTTATATGGCATATTCTATCAGTCAATGCTCAAACTAGCATAAGCATGCGTGCAGTCTCGCCAGAGCCTTCACTGCTCTCGCGCATGCACAAAATGGGCGTACATATGGCATATTCCATCAGTGAATGCTCATACACGCCTGAGCGTACATGCAGTCTCACCAGATCCTTCACTGCTCTCGCACATGCACATAAATGGGCGTATATGTGACATATTCTTTCAGCCAATGCTCAGACTAGAAGAAGCATGCATGCAGGCTTGTCAGAGCCTTCACTGCTCTCGCACATGCACAAAATGGGCGTACATATGGCATATTCCATCAGTGAATGCTCAGACGCGCCTGAGTATACATGCAGTCTCGCCAGAGCCTTCACTGCTCTCGAACATGCACATAAATGTGCGTATATATGACATATTCTTTCAGCCAATGCGCAGACTAGAAGTAACATGCATGCTGTCTTGTCAGTGCTTTCACTGCTCTCACACATGCACAAAATGGGCGTACATATGGCATATTCTATCAGTAAATGCTCAGACGCGCCTGAGCCTTCACTGCTCTCGCACATGCACAAAATGGGCGTACATATGGCATATTCTTTCAGTGAATGCTCATATGCGCCTGAGCATGGGCGCAGCCTCATCAGAGCCTTTGCTGCCCGTACATCGACAAAATGTATGTAGACAAATAATCAGGCCAACATTAAAATCTCTAAAGCCACTTGATAGCTGTCTATTATGCATGTTAACAGGTCGAATTTAAACATATGCAATAAGTACCCAAATGGTGTGCGATGGCTCAAAATATAGTACATGTTTAAGGGTATGTTAACGTCCAATCATACGTACAACAACAACGTTGAATACACGTTATTTTAGCGATGATTAACTGGCCTCACGGATATGAGACGAATGCCAAAGATATAACACGTGTTACTTAGTGTGCATTTCGACCATAATTTGGTCGTGAAGCTGCGATATGTGACACCCATAATGTTTTGCTGCACTGATGTCCTTCACCTCATGCAGAGTTATAATTGGCCAAGGAGATCCGAATGTCTTATGAAGTAACCGCTAGTTTCGCATTTAATTTCTTCTTGCAGAAACAGCTGTCACCCTACAAGTCATTTGGTTCAAAATTTGTTCATATGTCAAACTTTTAAAGGCCAAATATAACATTTTTGACCCATGTACAAGAATAAAATAAATTCGAACCTGTGCGGCCAAATGCATTATTAGTTATGTGTAACATGCTGGGCCAGCACATGAGATTGTGATATTTTTACTGCAGTTTTGAGCAATGGAAGGCTCAATCTCGTCTGTACATCAGTTCAGACTGGCTTGAGCCTTCATTGCTCACACCCACAAATGTGGACGTAGATGAAGGCTTTTGTAAAAAATCAAGGCCTCTAGCTCCACTAGGTAGCTGTACATGCATAATTATGGAACAACAACGCATATGCGATATGTAGCCAGATCTCATGTGCTGGCTCAAATATTGTACGTAGGTGTACGTCTCATCATTAATTTAACGACAGTGTTGAATCCACGATGTTTGGATAGTGATTTATTTTCTCACCAATATGAGATCAATAACAAAGGTGTACACATCACTCATTAGGTGAGTGCGCACTTTTTCCAAGTCACTAGATTGCATGCAACATTGACGTGGCATTATTTCACCATTGGGCTAAGAATAGACAGTCATTGTGTCTTTTTGTGCGCATAACGAACAGTAATACACTCAATAAAAAGTTTAACTGCCATAGCTCGCACCTAATACATAACCGTAGAATCATTTTCTGCATTTGATTAACCTAACATACCATCGCCTCTCCCATTTATTATTAGGTGAACGTCCAGCTGGCGAGAGAGCCTTAAAATAGACATCCAGCTGGATAGGGACACCTTGAAAAAAAGGACAAAGGGAAATAGTAAAAAAAAATTAAAGGAAATTAAAAAAAGGGCCTTTCCTTACGAATCCTCCACCGGAGGAATTCGTTTGATGACAAGCCCTAGCATCAGGTCTCGTCATTAAACCGTCCAAATGAGTTTTGGACAGTCTAGGTAAACACATAAATTTAACAAGCTGTGTTTCACTTGACTTAAATGCAGAGAAATTATTAGTTTATTTTGGTAAAATAATATGCTGTTTTAGATCAATCAGATATCGGCTTAAATTTTATGTATTCTTCAATAGGAAAATAAGACCAAGTGCATGTTTTTAAATCATGTTTCATTAGAAAGATTTGTTTGCGTGTAACTATTTTGAGTTTGGGTTTGAAAATCACACATGAGTAATGCCCCTTAACACTTTAACAATTTGTATTTAGATGTATTGTATACCTATGGTTTAATGAGCCCAGATAGCTGAGGGGTTAAGAGAGCCAGCCTAATGCATATAGAATACTAAAATACCTGAATACCCTAATGGTACAGGTTCGAATCCTGTGAAAAGAAAAAAACAAAGAAAATAATATTTTTTATAGATTTTTTTTATTCATTGATTTACTTTCCATTTCTTTTGTTGTTGTATCTGAGCTTAATATCACTATCAACAATTTTTTAGTCATATATCTATGGCCAATCATCATATAACAGTATCCTTGGACAGGTTTCTTTGAAATGGTTTTGCAGGCCTTAGTGTATGCGTACTATCACATGCATATTCAATGACACTGATGAGCAAACACAGATGCACAGTCTCGCTAAGATCTTCATTGTTTATCTTTGTGATCAATAACAACTTTCCATGAGCTGGTTCATTTGTTTTCTTTTCATATGCACAATATGTCAACTTGCCACGAAGCAGATTCATAATTGAAACAAAAGCTAATGATAAGACAGGTATCCAGATTGACATGTGCTTTAGTTGGCATATTCTATCAGTGAATGCTCAGACGTATCTGAGCATGCACGCAGTCTCGCCAGAGCCTTTGCTATTGGCACGCGCACTAAATGGGTGTAGATAAAACCTCAGGCCAAATTTAAGCCCTCATAAACTACAAGTTAGCTGGTGGCTGCATATGATTGCTAGCAAACACATTAAGTAAAACACCGCGTGCTCTGGCTCAAATAGAATGCAAATAGCAAATGGTATCAGTCAATGCTCAGACGCACATGAGCATGCGTGCAGTCTCACCAAAGCCTTCACTGCTCTCGCACATGCACAGAAATGGGCGTACATATGACATATTCTTTCAGTCAATGCTCAGACTAGAAGTAGCACACATATAGTCATGTCGTAGCCTTCACTGCTCTCGCACATGCACAAAATGGGTGTTTATATGGCACATTCTATCAGTCAATGCTCTAACTAGCATTAGCATGCGTGCAGTCTCGCCAGAGCCTTCAATGCTCTCGCACATGCACAAAATGGGTGTTTATATGGCATATTCTATCAGTCAATGCTCAAACTAGCATAAGCATGCGTGCAGTCTCGCCAGAGCCTTCACTGCTCTCGCGCATGCACAAAATGGGCGTACATATGGCATATTCCATCAGTGAATGCTCATACACGCCTGAGCGTACATGCAGTCTCACCAGATCCTTCACTGCTCTCGCACATGCACATAAATGGGCGTATATGTGACATATTCTTTCAGCCAATGCTCAGACTAGAAGAAGCATGCATGCAGGCTTGTCAGAGCCTTCACTGCTCTCGCACATGCACAAAATGGGCGTACATATGGCATATTCCATCAGTGAATGCTCAGACGCGCCTGAGTATACATGCAGTCTCGCCAGAGCCTTCACTGCTCTCGAACATGCACATAAATGTGCGTATATATGACATATTCTTTCAGCCAATGCGCAGACTAGAAGTAACATGCATGCTGTCTTGTCAGTGCCTTCACTGCTCTCACACATGCACAAAATGGGCGTACATATGGCATATTCTATCAGTAAATGCTCAGACGCGCCTGAGCCTTCACTGCTCTCGCACATGCACAAAATGGGCGTACATATGGCATATTCTTTCAGTGAATGCTCATATGCGCCTGAGCATGGGCGCAGCCTCATCAGAGCCTTTGCTGCCCGTACATCGACAAAATGTATGTAGACAAATAATCAGGCCAACATTAAAATCTCTAAAGCCACTTGATAGCTGTCTATTATGCATGTTAACAGGTCGAATTTAAACATATGCAATAAGTACCCAAATGGTGTGCGATGGCTCAAAATATAGTACATGTTTAAGGGTATGTTAACGTCCAATCATACGTACAACAACAACGTTGAATACACGTTATTTTAGCGATGATTAACTGGCCTCACGGATATGAGACGAATGCCAAAGATATAACACGTGTTACTTAGTGTGCATTTCGACCATAATTTGGTCGTGAAGCTGCGATATGTGACACCCATAATGTTTTGCTGCACTGATGTCCTTCACCTCATGCAGAGTTATAATTGGCCAAGGAGATCCGAATGTCTTATGAAGTAACCGCTAGTTTCGCATTTAATTTCTTCTTGCAGAAACAGCTGTCACCCTACAAGTCATTTGGTTCAAAATTTGTTCATATGTCAAACTTTTAAAGGCCAAATATAACATTTTTGACCCATGTACAAGAATAAAATAAATTCGAACCTGTGCGGCCAAATGCATTATTAGTTATGTGTAACATGCTGGGCCAGCACATGAGATTGTGATATTTTTACTGCAGTTTTGAGCAATGGAAGGCTCAATCTCGTCTGTACATCAGTTCAGACTGGCTTGAGCCTTCATTGCTCACACCCACAAATGTGGACGTAGATGAAGGCTTTTGTAAAAAATCAAGGCCTCTAGCTCCACTAGGTAGCTGTACATGCATAATTATGGAACAACAACGCATATGCGATATGTAGCCAGATCTCATGTGCTGGCTCAAATATTGTACGTAGGTGTACGTCTCATCATTAATTTAACGACAGTGTTGAATCCACGATGTTTGGATAGTGATTTATTTTCTCACCAATATGAGATCAATAACAAAGGTGTACACATCACTCATTAGGTGAGTGCGCACTTTTTCCAAGTCACTAGATTGCATGCAACATTGACGTGGCATTATTTCACCATTGGGCTAAGAATAGACAGTCATTGTGTCTTTTTGTGCGCATAACGAACAGTAATACACTCAATAAAAAGTTTAACTGCCATAGCTCGCACCTAATACATAACCGTAGAATCATTTTCTGCATTTGATTAACCTAACATACCATCGCCTCTCCCATTTATTATTAGGTGAACGTCCAGCTGGCGAGAGAGCCTTAAAATAGACATCCAGCTGGATAGGGACACCTTGAAAAAAAGGACAAAGGGAAATAGTAAAAAAAATTAAAGGAAATTAAAAAAAGGGCCTTTCCTTACGAATCCTCCACCGGAGGAATTCGTTTGATGACAAGCCCTAGCATCAGGTCTCGTCATTAAACCGTCCAAATGAGTTTTGGACAGTCTAGGTAAACACATAAATTTAACAAGCTGTGTTTCACTTGACTTAAATGCAGAGAAATTATTAGTTTATTTTGGTAAAATAATATGCTGTTTTAGATCAATCAGATATCGGCTTAAATTTTATGTATTCTTCAATAGGAAAATAAGACCAAGTGCATGTTTTTAAATCATGTTTCATTAGAAAGATTTGTTTGCGTGTAACTATTTTGAGTTTGGGTTTGAAAATCACACATGAGTAATGCCCCTTAACACTTTAACAATTTGTATTTAGATGTATTGTATACCTATGGTTTAATGAGCCCAGATAGCTGAGGGGTTAAGAGAGCCAGCCTAATGCATATAGAATACTAAAATACCTGAATACCCTAATGGTACAGGTTCGAATCCTGTGAAAAGAAAAAAACAAAGAAAATAATATTTTTTATAGATTTTTTTTATTCATTGATTTACTTTCCATTTCTTTTGTTGTTGTATCTGAGCTTAATATCACTATCAACAATTTTTTAGTCATATATCTATGGCCAATCATCATATAACAGTATCCTTGGACAGGTTTCTTTGAAATGGTTTTGCAGGCCTTAGTGTATGCGTACTATCACATGCATATTCAATGACACTGATGAGCAAACACAGATGCACAGTCTCGCTAAGATCTTCATTGTTTATCTTTGTGATCAATAACAACTTTCCATGAGCTGGTTCATTTGTTTTCTTTTCATATGCACAATATGTCAACTTGCCACGAAGCAGATTCATAATTGAAACAAAAGCTAATGATAAGACAGGTATCCAGATTGACATGTGCTTTAGTTGGCATATTCTATCAGTGAATGCTCAGACGTATCTGAGCATGCACGCAGTCTCGCCAGAGCCTTTGCTATTGGCACGCGCACTAAATGGGTGTAGATAAAACCTCAGGCCAAATTTAAGCCCTCATAAACTACAAGTTAGCTGGTGGCTGCATATGATTGCTAGCAAACACATTAAGTAAAACACCGCGTGCTCTGGCTCAAATAGAATGCAAATAGCAAATGGTATCAGTCAATGCTCAGACGCACATGAGCATGCGTGCAGTCTCACCAAAGCCTTCACTGCTCTCGCACATGCACAGAAATGGGCGTACATATGACATATTCTTTCAGTCAATGCTCAGACTAGAAGTAGCACACATATAGTCATGTCGTAGCCTTCACTGCTCTCGCACATGCACAAAATGGGTGTTTATATGGCACATTCTATCAGTCAATGCTCTAACTAGCATTAGCATGCGTGCAGTCTCGCCAGAGCCTTCAATGCTCTCGCACATGCACAAAATGGGTGTTTATATGGCATATTCTATCAGTCAATGCTCAAACTAGCATAAGCATGCGTGCAGTCTCGCCAGAGCCTTCACTGCTCTCGCGCATGCACAAAATGGGCGTACATATGGCATATTCCATCAGTGAATGCTCATACACGCCTGAGCGTACATGCAGTCTCACCAGATCCTTCACTGCTCTCGCACATGCACATAAATGGGCGTATATGTGACATATTCTTTCAGCCAATGCTCAGACTAGAAGAAGCATGCATGCAGGCTTGTCAGAGCCTTCACTGCTCTCGCACATGCACAAAATGGGCGTACATATGGCATATTCCATCAGTGAATGCTCAGACGCGCCTGAGTATACATGCAGTCTCGCCAGAGCCTTCACTGCTCTCGAACATGCACATAAATGTGCGTATATATGACATATTCTTTCAGCCAATGCGCAGACTAGAAGTAACATGCATGCTGTCTTGTCAGTGCCTTCACTGCTCTCACACATGCACAAAATGGGCGTACATATGGCATATTCTATCAGTAAATGCTCAGACGCGCCTGAGCCTTCACTGCTCTCGCACATGCACAAAATGGGCGTACATATGGCATATTCTTTCAGTGAATGCTCATATGCGCCTGAGCATGGGCTCAGCCTCATCAGAGCCTTTGCTGCCCGTACATCGACAAAATGTATGTAGACAAATAATCAGGCCAACATTAAAATCTCTAAAGCCACTTGATAGCTGTCTATTATGCATGTTAACAGGTCGAATTTAAACATATGCAATAAGTACCCAAATGGTGTGCGATGGCTCAAAATATAGTACATGTTTAAGGGTATGTTAACGTCCAATCATACGTACAACAACAACGTTGAATACACGTTATTTTAGCGATGATTAACTGGCCTCACGGATATGAGACGAATGCCAAAGATATAACACGTGTTACTTAGTGTGCATTTCGACCATAATTTGGTCGTGAAGCTGCGATATGTGACACCCATAATGTTTTGCTGCACTGATGTCCTTCACCTCATGCAGAGTTATAATTGGCCAAGGAGATCCGAATGTCTTATGAAGTAACCGCTAGTTTCGCATTTAATTTCTTCTTGCAGAAACAGCTGTCACCCTACAAGTCATTTGGTTCAAAATTTGTTCATATGTCAAACTTTTAAAGGCCAAATATAACATTTTTGACCCATGTACAAGAATAAAATAAATTCGAACCTGTGCGGCCAAATGCATTATTAGTTATGTGTAACATGCTGGGCCAGCACATGAGATTGTGATATTTTTACTGCAGTTTTGAGCAATGGAAGGCTCAATCTCGTCTGTACATCAGTTCAGACTGGCTTGAGCCTTCATTGCTCACACCCACAAATGTGGACGTAGATGAAGGCTTTTGTAAAAAATCAAGGCCTCTAGCTCCACTAGGTAGCTGTACATGCATAATTATGGAACAACAACGCATATGCGATATGTAGCCAGATCTCATGTGCTGGCTCAAATATTGTACGTAGGTGTACGTCTCATCATTAATTTAACGACAGTGTTGAATCCACGATGTTTGGATAGTGATTTATTTTCTCACCAATATGAGATCAATAACAAAGGTGTACACATCACTCATTAGGTGAGTGCGCACTTTTTCCAAGTCACTAGATTGCATGCAACATTGACGTGGCATTATTTCACCATTGGGCTAAGAATAGACAGTCATTGTGTCTTTTTGTGCGCATAACGAACAGTAATACACTCAATAAAAAGTTTAACTGCCATAGCTCGCACCTAATACATAACCGTAGAATCATTTTCTGCATTTGATTAACCTAACATACCATCGCCTCTCCCATTTATTATTAGGTGAACGTCCAGCTGGCGAGAGAGCCTTAAAATAGACATCCAGCTGGATAGGGACACCTTGAAAAAAAGGACAAAGGGAAATAGTAAAAAAAAATTAAAGGAAATTAAAAAAAGGGCCTTTCCTTACGAATCCTCCACCGGAGGAATTCGTTTGATGACAAGCCCTAGCATCAGGTCTCGTCATTAAACCGTCCAAATGAGTTTTGGACAGTCTAGGTAAACACATATATTTAACAAGCTGTGTTTCACTTGACTTAAATGCAGAGAAATTATTAGTTTATTTTGGTAAAATAATATGCTGTTTTAGATCAATCAGATATCGGCTTAAATTTTATGTATTCTTCAATAGGAAAATAAGACCAAGTGCATGTTTTTAAATCATGTTTCATTAGAAAGATTTGTTTGCGTGTAACTATTTTGAGTTTGGGTTTGGAAATCACACATGAGTAATGCCCCTTAACACTTTAACAATTTGTATTTAGATGTATTGTATACCTATGGTTTAATGAGCCCAGATAGCTGAGGGGTTAAGAGAGCCAGCCTAATGCATATAGAATACTATAATACCTGAATACCCTAATGGTACAGGTTCGAATCCTGTGAAAAGAAAAAAACAAAGAAAATAATATTTTTTATAGATTTTTTTTATTCATTGATTTACTTTCCATTTCTTTTGTTGTTGTATCTGAGCTTAATATCACTATCAACAATTTTTTAGTCATATATCTATGGCCAATCATCATATAACAGTATCCTTGGACAGGTTTCTTTGAAATGGTTTTGCAGGCCTTAGTGTATGCGTACTATCACATGCATATTCAATGACACTGATGAGCAAACACAGATGCACAGTCTCGCTAAGATCTTCATTGTTTATCTTTGTGATCAATAACAACTTTCCATGAGCTGGTTCATTTGTTTTCTTTTCATATGCACAATATGTCAACTTGCCACGAAGCAGATTCATAATTGAAACAAAAGCTAATGATAAGACAGGTATCCAGATTGACATGTGCTTTAGTTGGCATATTCTATCAGTGAATGCTCAGACGTATCTGAGCATGCACGCAGTCTCGCCAGAGCCTTTGCTATTGGCACGCGCACTAAATGGGTGTAGATAAAACCTCAGGCCAAATTTAAGCCCTCATAAACTACAAGTTAGCTGGTGGCTGCATATGATTGCTAGCAAACACATTAAGTAAAACACCGCGTGCTCTGGCTCAAATAGAATGCAAATAGCAAATGGTATCAGTCAATGCTCAGACGCACATGAGCATGCGTGCAGTCTCACCAAAGCCTTCACTGCTCTCGCACATGCACAGAAATGGGCGTACATATGACATATTCTTTCAGTCAATGCTCAGACTAGAAGTAGCACACATATAGTCATGTCGTAGCCTTCACTGCTCTCGCACATGCACAAAATGGGTGTTTATATGGCACATTCTATCAGTCAATGCTCTAACTAGCATTAGCATGCGTGCAGTCTCGCCAGAGCCTTCAATGCTCTCGCACATGCACAAAATGGGTGTTTATATGGCATATTCTATCAGTCAATGCTCAAACTAGCATAAGCATGCGTGCAGTCTCGCCAGAGCCTTCACTGCTCTCGCGCATGCACAAAATGGGCGTACATATGGCATATTCCATCAGTGAATGCTCATACACGCCTGAGCGTACATGCAGTCTCACCAGATCCTTCACTGCTCTCGCACATGCACATAAATGGGCGTATATGTGACATATTCTTTCAGCCAATGCTCAGACTAGAAGAAGCATGCATGCAGGCTTGTCAGAGCCTTCACTGCTCTCGCACATGCACAAAATGGGCGTACATATGGCATATTCCATCAGTGAATGCTCAGACGCGCCTGAGTATACATGCAGTCTCGCCAGAGCCTTCACTGCTCTCGAACATGCACATAAATGTGCGTATATATGACATATTCTTTCAGCCAATGCGCAGACTAGAAGTAACATGCATGCTGTCTTGTCAGTGCCTTCACTGCTCTCACACATGCACAAAATGGGCGTACATATGGCATATTCTATCAGTAAATGCTCAGACGCGCCTGAGCCTTCACTGCTCTCGCACATGCACAAAATGGGCGTACATATGGCATATTCTTTCAGTGAATGCTCATATGCGCCTGAGCATGGGCGCAGCCTCATCAGAGCCTTTGCTGCCCGTACATCGACAAAATGTATGTAGACAAATAATCAGGCCAACATTAAAATCTCTAAAGCCACTTGATAGCTGTCTATTATGCATGTTAACAGGTCGAATTTAAACATATGCAATAAGTACCCAAATGGTGTGCGATGGCTCAAAATATAGTACATGTTTAAGGGTATGTTAACGTCCAATCATACGTACAACAACAACGTTGAATACACGTTATTTTAGCGATGATTAACTGGCCTCACGGATATGAGACGAATGCCAAAGATATAACACGTGTTACTTAGTGTGCATTTCGACCATAATTTGGTCGTGAAGCTGCGATATGTGACACCCATAATGTTTTGCTGCACTGATGTCCTTCACCTCATGCAGAGTTATAATTGGCCAAGGAGATCCGAATGTCTTATGAAGTAACCGCTAGTTTCGCATTTAATTTCTTCTTGCAGAAACAGCTGTCACCCTACAAGTCATTTGGTTCAAAATTTGTTCATATGTCAAACTTTTAAAGGCCAAATATAACATTTTTGACCCATGTACAAGAATAAAATAAATTCGAACCTGTGCGGCCAAATGCATTATTAGTTATGTGTAACATGCTGGGCCAGCACATGAGATTGTGATATTTTTACTGCAGTTTTGAGCAATGGAAGGCTCAATCTCGTCTGTACATCAGTTCAGACTGGCTTGAGCCTTCATTGCTCACACCCACAAATGTGGACGTAGATGAAGGCTTTTGTAAAAAATCAAGGCCTCTAGCTCCACTAGGTAGCTGTACATGCATAATTATGGAACAACAACGCATATGCGATATGTAGCCAGATCTCATGTGCTGGCTCAAATATTGTACGTAGGTGTACGTCTCATCATTAATTTAACGACAGTGTTGAATCCACGATGTTTGGATAGTGATTTATTTTCTCACCAATATGAGATCAATAACAAAGGTGTACACATCACTCATTAGGTGAGTGCGCACTTTTTCCAAGTCACTAGATTGCATGCAACATTGACGTGGCATTATTTCACCATTGGGCTAAGAATAGACAGTCATTGTGTCTTTTTGTGCGCATAACGAACAGTAATACACTCAATAAAAAGTTTAACTGCCATAGCTCGCACCTAATACATAACCGTAGAATCATTTTCTGCATTTGATTAACCTAACATACCATCGCCTCTCCCATTTATTATTAGGTGAACGTCCAGCTGGCGAGAGAGCCTTAAAATAGACATCCAGCTGGATAGGGACACCTTGAAAAAAAGGACAAAGGGAAATAGTAAAAAAAAATTAAAGGAAATTAAAAAAAGGGCCTTTCCTTACGAATCCTCCACCGGAGGAATTCGTTTGATGACAAGCCCTAGCATCAGGTCTCGTCATTAAACCGTCCAAATGAGTTTTGGACAGTCTAGGTAAACACATAAATTTAACAAGCTGTGTTTCACTTGACTTAAATGCAGAGAAATTATTAGTTTATTTTGGTAAAATAATATGCTGTTTTAGATCAATCAGATATCGGCTTAAATTTTATGTATTCTTCAATAGGAAAATAAGACCAAGTGCATGTTTTTAAATCATGTTTCATTAGAAAGATTTGTTTGCGTGTAACTATTTTGAGTTTGGGTTTGAAAATCACACATGAGTAATGCCCCTTAACACTTTAACAATTTGTATTTAGATGTATTGTATACCTATGGTTTAATGAGCCCAGATAGCTGAGGGGTTAAGAGAGCCAGCCTAATGCATATAGAATACTAAAATACCTGAATACCCTAATGGTACAGGTTCGAATCCTGTGAAAAGAAAAAAACAAAGAAAATAATATTTTTTATAGATTTTTTTTATTCATTGATTTACTTTCCATTTCTTTTGTTGTTGTATCTGAGCTTAATATCACTATCAACAATTTTTTAGTCATATATCTATGGCCAATCATCATATAACAGTATCCTTGGACAGGTTTCTTTGAAATGGTTTTGCAGGCCTTAGTGTATGCGTACTATCACATGCATATTCAATGACACTGATGAGCAAACACAGATGCACAGTCTCGCTAAGATCTTCATTGTTTATCTTTGTGATCAATAACAACTTTCCATGAGCTGGTTCATTTGTTTTCTTTTCATATGCACAATATGTCAACTTGCCACGAAGCAGATTCATAATTGAAACAAAAGCTAATGATAAGACAGGTATCCAGATTGACATGTGCTTTAGTTGGCATATTCTATCAGTGAATGCTCAGACGTATCTGAGCATGCACGCAGTCTCGCCAGAGCCTTTGCTATTGGCACGCGCACTAAATGGGTGTAGATAAAACCTCAGGCCAAATTTAAGCCCTCATAAACTACAAGTTAGCTGGTGGCTGCATATGATTGCTAGCAAACACATTAAGTAAAACACCGCGTGCTCTGGCTCAAATAGAATGCAAATAGCAAATGGTATCAGTCAATGCTCAGACGCACATGAGCATGCGTGCAGTCTCACCAAAGCCTTCACTGCTCTCGCACATGCACAGAAATGGGCGTACATATGACATATTCTTTCAGTCAATGCTCAGACTAGAAGTAGCACACATATAGTCATGTCGTAGCCTTCACTGCTCTCGCACATGCACAAAATGGGTGTTTATATGGCACATTCTATCAGTCAATGCTCTAACTAGCATTAGCATGCGTGCAGTCTCGCCAGAGCCTTCAATGCTCTCGCACATGCACAAAATGGGTGTTTATATGGCATATTCTATCAGTCAATGCTCAAACTAGCATAAGCATGCGTGCAGTCTCGCCAGAGCCTTCACTGCTCTCGCGCATGCACAAAATGGGCGTACATATGGCATATTCCATCAGTGAATGCTCATACACGCCTGAGCGTACATGCAGTCTCACCAGATCCTTCACTGCTCTCGCACATGCACATAAATGGGCGTATATGTGACATATTCTTTCAGCCAATGCTCAGACTAGAAGAAGCATGCATGCAGGCTTGTCAGAGCCTTCACTGCTCTCGCACATGCACAAAATGGGCGTACATATGGCATATTCCATCAGTGAATGCTCAGACGCGCCTGAGTATACATGCAGTCTCGCCAGAGCCTTCACTGCTCTCGAACATGCACATAAATGTGCGTATATATGACATATTCTTTCAGCCAATGCGCAGACTAGAAGTAACATGCATGCTGTCTTGTCAGTGCCTTCACTGCTCTCACACATGCACAAAATGGGCGTACATATGGCATATTCTATCAGTAAATGCTCAGACGCGCCTGAGCCTTCACTGCTCTCGCACATGCACAAAATGGGTGTACATATGGCATATTCTTTCAGTGAATGCTCATATGCGCCTGAGCATGGGCTCAGCCTCATCAGAGCCTTTGCTGCCCGTACATCGACAAAATGTATGTAGACAAATAATCAGGCCAACATTAAAATCTCTAAAGCCACTTGATAGCTGTCTATTATGCATGTTAACAGGTCGAATTTAAACATATGCAATAAGTACCCAAATGGTGTGCGATGGCTCAAAATATAGTACATGTTTAAGGGTATGTTAACGTCCAATCATACGTACAACAACAACGTTGAATACACGTTATTTTAGCGATGATTAACTGGCCTCACGGATATGAGACGAATGCCAAAGATATAACACGTGTTACTTAGTGTGCATTTCGACCATAATTTGGTCGTGAAGCTGCGATATGTGACACCCATAATGTTTTGCTGCACTGATGTCCTTCACCTCATGCAGAGTTATAATTGGCCAAGGAGATCCGAATGTCTTATGAAGTAACCGCTAGTTTCGCATTTAATTTCTTCTTGCAGAAACAGCTGTCACCCTACAAGTCATTTGGTTCAAAATTTGTTCATATGTCAAACTTTTAAAGGCCAAATATAACATTTTTGACCCATGTACAAGAATAAAATAAATTCGAACCTGTGCGGCCAAATGCATTATTAGTTATGTGTAACATGCTGGGCCAGCACATGAGATTGTGATATTTTTACTGCAGTTTTGAGCAATGGAAGGCTCAATCTCGTCTGTACATCAGTTCAGACTGGCTTGAGCCTTCATTGCTCACACCCACAAATGTGGACGTAGATGAAGGCTTTTGTAAAAAATCAAGGCCTCTAGCTCCACTAGGTAGCTGTACATGCATAATTATGGAACAACAACGCATATGCGATATGTAGCCAGATCTCATGTGCTGGCTCAAATATTGTACGTAGGTGTACGTCTCATCATTAATTTAACGACAGTGTTGAATCCACGATGTTTGGATAGTGATTTATTTTCTCACCAATATGAGATCAATAACAAAGGTGTACACATCACTCATTAGGTGAGTGCGCACTTTTTCCAAGTCACTAGATTGCATGCAACATTGACGTGGCATTATTTCACCATTGGGCTAAGAATAGACAGTCATTGTGTCTTTTTGTGCGCATAACGAACAGTAATACACTCAATAAAAAGTTTAACTGCCATAGCTCGCACCTAATACATAACCGTAGAATCATTTTCTGCATTTGATTAACCTAACATACCATCGCCTCTCCCATTTATTATTAGGTGAACGTCCAGCTGGCGAGAGAGCCTTAAAATAGACATCCAGCTGGATAGGGACACCTTGAAAAAAAGGACAAAGGGAAATAGTAAAAAAAAATTAAAGGAAATTAAAAAAAGGGCCTTTCCTTACGAATCCTCCACCGGAGGAATTCGTTTGATGACAAGCCCTAGCATCAGGTCTCGTCATTAAACCGTCCAAATGAGTTTTGGACAGTCTAGGTAAACACATAAATTTAACAAGCTGTGTTTCACTTGACTTAAATGCAGAGAAATTATTAGTTTATTTTGGTAAAATAATATGCTGTTTTAGATCAATCAGATATCGGCTTAAATTTTATGTATTCTTCAATAGGAAAATAAGACCAAGTGCATGTTTTTAAATCATGTTTCATTAGAAAGATTTGTTTGCGTGTAACTATTTTGAGTTTGGGTTTGAAAATCACACATGAGTAATGCCCCTTAACACTTTAACAATTTGTATTTAGATGTATTGTATACCTATGGTTTAATGAGCCCAGATAGCTGAGGGGTTAAGAGAGCCAGCCTAATGCATATAGAATACTATAATACCTGAATACCCTAATGGTACAGGTTCGAATCCTGTGAAAAGAAAAAAACAAAGAAAATAATATTTTTTATAGATTTTTTTTATTCATTGATTTACTTTCCATTTCTTTTGTTGTTGTATCTGAGCTTAATATCACTATCAACAATTTTTTAGTCATATATCTATGGCCAATCATCATATAACAGTATCCTTGGACAGGTTTCTTTGAAATGGTTTTGCAGGCCTTAGTGTATGCGTACTATCACATGCATATTCAATGACACTGATGAGCAAACACAGATGCACAGTCTCGCTAAGATCTTCATTGTTTATCTTTGTGATCAATAACAACTTTCCATGAGCTGGTTCATTTGTTTTCTTTTCATATGCACAATATGTCAACTTGCCACGAAGCAGATTCATAATTGAAACAAAAGCTAATGATAAGACAGGTATCCAGATTGACATGTGCTTTAGTTGGCATATTCTATCAGTGAATGCTCAGACGTATCTGAGCATGCACGCAGTCTCGCCAGAGCCTTTGCTATTGGCACGCGCACTAAATGGGTGTAGATAAAACCTCAGGCCAAATTTAAGCCCTCATAAACTACAAGTTAGCTGGTGGCTGCATATGATTGCTAGCAAACACATTAAGTAAAACACCGCGTGCTCTGGCTCAAATAGAATGCAAATAGCAAATGGTATCAGTCAATGCTCAGACGCACATGAGCATGCGTGCAGTCTCACCAAAGCCTTCACTGCTCTCGCACATGCACAGAAATGGGCGTACATATGACATATTCTTTCAGTCAATGCTCAGACTAGAAGTAGCACACATAGAGTCATGTCGTAGCCTTCACTGCTCTCGCACATGCACAAAATGGGTGTTTATATGGCACATTCTATCAGTCAATGCTCTAACTAGCATTAGCATGCGTGCAGTCTCGCCAGAGCCTTCAATGCTCTCGCACATGCACAAAATGGGTGTTTATATGGCATATTCTATCAGTCAATGCTCAAACTAGCATAAGCATGCGTGCAGTCTCGCCAGAGCCTTCACTGCTCTCGCGCATGCACAAAATGGGCGTACATATGGCATATTCCATCAGTGAATGCTCATACACGCCTGAGCGTACATGCAGTCTCACCAGATCCTTCACTGCTCTCGCACATGCACATAAATGGGCGTATATGTGACATATTCTTTCAGCCAATGCTCAGACTAGAAGAAGCATGCATGCAGGCTTGTCAGAGCCTTCACTGCTCTCGCACATGCACAAAATGGGCGTACATATGGCATATTCCATCAGTGAATGCTCAGACGCGCCTGAGTATACATGCAGTCTCGCCAGAGCCTTCACTGCTCTCGAACATGCACATAAATGTGCGTATATATGACATATTCTTTCAGCCAATGCGCAGACTAGAAGTAACATGCATGCTGTCTTGTCAGTGCCTTCACTGCTCTCACACATGCACAAAATGGGCGTACATATGGCATATTCTATCAGTAAATGCTCAGACGCGCCTGAGCCTTCACTGCTCTCGCACATGCACAAAATGGGCGTACATATGGCATATTCTTTCAGTGAATGCTCATATGCGCCTGAGCATGGGCGCAGCCTCATCAGAGCCTTTGCTGCCCGTACATCGACAAAATGTATGTAGACAAATAATCAGGCCAACATTAAAATCTCTAAAGCCACTTGATAGCTGTCTATTATGCATGTTAACAGGTCGAATTTAAACATATGCAATAAGTACCCAAATGGTGTGCGATGGCTCAAAATATAGTACATGTTTAAGGGTATGTTAACGTCCAATCATACGTACAACAACAACGTTGAATACACGTTATTTTAGCGATGATTAACTGGCCTCACGGATATGAGACGAATGCCAAAGATATAACACGTGTTACTTAGTGTGCATTTCGACCATAATTTGGTCGTGAAGCTGCGATATGTGACACCCATAATGTTTTGCTGCACTGATGTCCTTCACCTCATGCAGAGTTATAATTGGCCAAGGAGATCCGAATGTCTTATGAAGTAACCGCTAGTTTCGCATTTAATTTCTTCTTGCAGAAACAGCTGTCACCCTACAAGTCATTTGGTTCAAAATTTGTTCATATGTCAAACTTTTAAAGGCCAAATATAACATTTTTGACCCATGTACAAGAATAAAATAAAATTCGTCACTCCCAAATTCGAACCTATGCAAAAGGGGCGGACTTGATTAAACAATTTTAGATTACTCAGCGATTGGCAGAATAGCCACCTAAAACAAGTAAAACTGGGCACTTTGGAGTACTCCAGAATAAATTAAGCGATACAAATATTTCTTCACATGCAGGCAGTGCTCCTCCATCTTGTTTTGGAACAAGTCTTGTGACTGTACTGTCTAAACCACCTCGGAAGGAGTACTTTAGTGTAGTCCATCACAGATGTTACAACACACTTGATTTCTGTTCTGCCTGCTGGGAGTGGGAGCAGTAAAGAGAACAGCTAAATCAAGTCCGCCCCAGAATTTTACTGCACGTCTGATCAAAATCTCAACGATAGAACAGAACAGAACAAAATTTTATTAGACATAAACTATACATTTTGTTTCTAGTCTATTCTAATGATTCATACAAAATAGAAAACAGTGTTCATATACTCACTTACTATTTTTGTAACATGTACACATAATTTATAATGCATATACATGGAATGTTGAACACAAGTTGAATAGGTTTTCGTATACATGGCTGTACCCTGATGGAGATAACCATGCACTGCAATAGTACAAAATTGATATAATATTAATTGAATGGTGATAGAATTTGTTTCTTTAGTATTTTTTGGAGGATGAACTCGATATTGTACCTCGACAGCAGCAGGAATGCGAGAGTTCAACAGTGGGCTGTCAAGTCATACATTTATCTGTTAGGGAGCACAGTGACTCAGTGGTCAAGTGCTTGACTCGCGGGTTCGAACCTCATCGACGTCTCTGCGTCGTGTCTTTGAGCAAGACACATTAATCATAGCTTAGTAGTGGTTGAACCAAGGACGACCCGTCCCTTTATAACTGAAAGATTGTTGATGGGACGTAAAGAATCAAATCAAACAAAACATTAATCTGACAAGTATATCACTCACCTTTACAGATTAATGCACTTTCCGTTATAATATATAGGGCCAGTGCATGAGATTTCCAACAATGTGGTATGTGCGACCAGCAAAGCCTCAGATCAGCCTGCGCATATGCGCAGTCTGATCAGAGCCTATGCTAGTCGCTTGAGTATTCTATGATTGTTAAGCTACTTACCGAACATCAATGGAGTTTCTTAGCTTAAGTGGAGGCTGCAGAGGCTCGTCTGAGTCTACTGTGTCAAAATACCACATTGTTGGAGATCACATGTCAAAGCTCATATTATAAAACCGCAGAAGGTGAAGCATAAAATTTGTCCTGTTTTCACTGAAAAGGGACTGACGCCTATCGTTAACTGCGCTGTAAACATATCATGTATTTTGCAAATATATAGTAAGCTTATGACTATGATCGCCGTGCTCGACCTGATAAGCGCACCTGCCCAAAATGGCTTATTAATCACCCCTGGAGATGCCCAATACATTATTGCCCCTTACCACAATCCATCGCACAGGTGAAACCCCACTATCAATTCGGATATATAGGATTATTATATTAAAAACAGTGTGAATCGTGATCAGCTGTTATCATCAGCAGCCAACACAGTTTCCAGAAGAGGGTTAAGGATTCAGACACAAGATAAGCTCAAAGTGCGCCAAGCAGGTCGAATACGGCATAAGTTGTGATTGGCAGTTTGCCGACTGTAGTTTGAATGAATGTACTACGCTATCACTAAATTCCAGGAACAACACAAGTAAAATGGAGGTTTATAATCGGGGGATGCACATGTAATAAAACAGAGAAAGAGAGAGATAGATAGAGTGTACATACAGGTTACAATGTGATACAATGGTCCTTCAACAATAAATTAGTTATAGTCAACGGATTTATATTGCAATTCATGCATTTTACTATACATCGCTAGAATCGTCTTAGTTGAGCTTATACGAACACATATGGGTATAATATACTGAAGGACTAGGACTTCAGAAACACACCACCTGCTAAAATGCTAATTTATTGTCAAAAAATATATCTTAATTATATGAAAAATAAAATAATTGACAAGTCCCATCATTTAGCCTGCGCTCCTTATGAAAATTGAAACGCTGTGGTTTATGGTTGCGTGACGTCGCGATAATTCTGAGACCACCCTAATTCAAAAAGTCACAGTGTACCAATACCTTCCACAATAAGCGCAAAAACGTTTTCAAACCGATGTTAATTCTCCAAAGCAAAATGGAAGAAAAAAATCAAATCATGAAGTTAAAGGCCTTTGCCAACGTTCATTTCGTCGACATGACGTCATTTACCTTTTGACGTAATTGGCCGTTTGTAGTCCTAAGGAACTAAAATAATCAAAATCTTAAAGTGCTACCAGATGCTCACCAGAAAACACAACCACTGTTTATAGCTCTGGTTTTCTCTTTATTTGCACAACAGTGGGTCAGGCCTCAGACTCAATGACGGCTCTGGCGTAAAGCTTTAATCGGTGGGTTGGTGCCTGATGCTTGACCGTGGCTCAACTTGAGGTTTTCTTAAGATCTGACTATCTGTGAGTCGCGAGCCCTTGTCTCTGTTTCATCATAGTGTGTTAATTTGATTATATTGTTTCTCTATGATGATACATTGCAATAGTTAGGAATCCTCCATGCGAGCTTAACATTTTTGTGCTTCAACAACAGCAGAATCTAGGGCGAAGATTTGGTACCAGTAAAATGCATTTAAGCCCCCAGTGGCTTTGGCTGCTGTCCGTTCTAAGGCGGTGGTTCTGTTGATGTTGATTTGTTGTTGATTGTTACTCCCATTGTGGGACTCTGTAATTGTTCTATCTTTTGTTGTGTGTTACTTTGTGTCCATTGTAGTTTTGCAATCTTCTGGATGGGGAAGAGAGGAGAGCTGGTTGTTTTCCTTTGTTTGTCTTCCTGGTGTCTCCTAATTGTTGTGTGGCTCTTCCTCATGATGCCATGGGTTTGTCTGCAGTTTGTGATTGTGGTCTTTCCTGATCATACTCACTTACTCTTTATGGTGCGGACACAGAATTCAAGGGTAAATCCATGACCTTTAACTGTGACATTGAGGCTAAATAGCCGAGTCAAATGTTCTACACATCATCTCACTGAGAGGAACATAAGGGTGAAGCTTAATGAAATTCGTTCAAAGGGTTCAGGAGATATTGTGCTCCCCTGGTTGCCAATTTATTCTTGTTTTGTTATGAGAGGTACTTTATGACGTCTCTATCTGATGATAAGTTGGTTGATATTATTGACGCTTTTATCACTACATCCAGATATTTGGATGATAGCTTAAACATTAATAATGTCTATTTTGACAGTATGGTAAGTCAAAATTAGCCTTCAGAGTTCCAACTTAATAAAGCTTATACCTCTGATACTGAAGCCGCATTTTTTCTACTTGCATTTGTCCATTTCTAATGATATTGTTTCTAACATAAATTTACGATAAACATGACATTTTGATTTTAAAATTGTCAATTTCCCATCTTAAATGGGGCTGTCTTCTCTCTACATCCTATGGAGTCTATATCTCTCAACTCATCCGATTTGCTGACTTCAACACTCGTAATAAATTGTTAACTCAGAAACTTCTTAAACAGGGCTATTGGTATCAAAAACTTTGCAAAAACTTTTCTAAATTGTGTCTCTGAATCTGAATTCCATGTTGGACTTAAATCTCTCTTGCTGCAAGGACTTTCAGAACCTGCGTTCTATGGTGAAATGGTGTATAAGCTGAAGAAGATTGATGGCTCTGATAATTTTTCAGCGCAGTTTATTATTATAATAGATAGGCTATAACATTATGTATTGCAACAGACTGCATGCTTGTTGGTCAAACCAATCACAGTTGGCAACTTTGCTTTCCTCTTTAATTGCATGCCAGTGGGTCGGATTTCAGGCTCTATGGATTATCTATAGATAAGATGGTTAGGATCATGATGCTTTGGCTGTTGTCAAGCCCACCTGGGTTTACCTGTTGGATTTCTTTTGCTCCTGTATTCAGTTTTATGTACTGTTTTATGTATGTTGAGTCCTTATTTTTGCTTTATCTCCTTTTTTATATCTCAATTTATATATTCTAGGAGATATTTCATGGATAAGTTAGGGGTCTTTCATGCAAACCAAACATCTATGTGTCTTGATCCACATCTGAGCTAAGGGTGAAGTTGGTGCCGTGAGCCTAGTTTAAGCCCTCCAATAAAAGTATTTTACTGATCATTTCCAGGCGGTGCTTCTTCTATGGATTAGTTTTGTTATTTATGTTCCGTGTTTGTCATTCTTTCTTGTCTGTTCATTTCAGCCTTGTGGTCACCTGCTGGGAAAGGGCTGACCTCTTGGCTCTCTTGTATGTGATGTTTTATTATGTTTTTGTCATTTTCCCATGTGGTGTTCCGGGTTAGGTTAGTTACTTGATTGTTTTGATTCCTGATCTTTGTCTAGTTACTTACCTTTACCTTAGGACTGGGTAGCTGATTTTGGGTTTCGCACACCTTCTCACTGAGAAGACATTTTCGTGAAGTCTAACCAAAATCTTTAAAAGGGCTCAGAAGATATTAAACAGACACAAAAGGGTTACAGACTGAGTGACAGACTGACAGAAGAAGGGCATACCTATAACCCCCTTTAGCTTTGCGACTCAGGGTTAATAATGATGATTATGATAAAGAAATAAAGCAATTAATACTAATAAATCAAATAAAACTAATGATAATAATATGGGCCTCGATGCGAGAAAACCTGTCTTAGGGGTTTGTTAACAAAAAAGGTGCAGACCAGCCTGCGCATCCGCGCTTTTTTTCTCTTATTAGAAAATATCATATCAAGACTTGCTACAAGTGAAATTTCAATTTTCTAGCTAGTCTCTATAGCTGAGCAGACTGGTTTGAATCTCAATTTGTATAAAACCCCAAAGACAGGTTTTCTTGTGTTTCGGCTCAATAATGCTCACTGATTATGTGCCATTGTTGAAACCTCCAAATATATTTTAATGCCAAAAAAGGAATCATGATTATAAAAATGATTCTGTCATTTAAAGAAATAAGTAGTAGTTTAAATATAACTGACAAAGACACTTTTTCCGTTGTTGAGTACTGGTTCAATCCAGAAAGACCAGTCCTGACATGACTGAAAAATTATTGACTGGGAAGTATTTAGAATCAAATTAAACAAAGATCGGTGGTTATGGATGTTTGAAGGGGCATTGGCGGTTTTCAATATAATCATATATATCCTAACAAAAAGGTTGCAAAAGCTGTGACCGTTCTATTTTTATCAAAATTATCCTCGCATTTTGTTACCAAATTTAGGCAACAAAATGCGTTATACTGTAGAACCGCAATGTGTTACCTATTTAACTGATTTTGCTGCCAGGTAACAAAATCCGTTAAGGTAACAAAACCAGTGCTTACAGGGGTTAAAGGCATCTTGTTTTTACATGAGGGGTAGCATAAAAAAATCAGACAAAGATTGGTTTTGAAGTTTTATTTTATGAAAATATAAAAGATTCATTTTATGTCAAAGAACACAACATGTTTATTAAAATGGCACCAGTTTTTGAGAAGAAAAAGATATGGTCATGATAAAATGCACAATTTTAAAAAAAGTTCTAAAATTTCAGACACTAGTTGCCTGCCAAAAAGGCCTTGACAAACAGGGCAGACCCAGATCAGACTGCTTCTGAAGAGCCACTCAAAACAATCAAACTTTTACCAAAAAAATATACAGTAGAACTTCAATGGCTCGAACTCTGATGGCTCATTCACCTGAGCTGGCTAGAACTATCATTATGGTCCCTAAAGGTCATTTTATGCATATGCCACCCTGGATGGCTGGAACTACCCTTGGCTAGAACTATTTTTCATGGTCCCAAGTCTGTTCCGGTCATTGAAGTTCTACCGTAGCTTATCATGAACATTGGACTCATTCTTCAAACTTGCATGCAGGGGTGAACCTACATATTATGCTTTTAGTTGCAGTAAAAGAGTATCTTAAGCGGCCACTCAAAATAGACAAAAACACGATCTTAATGACAAATGGTAGCTTAATGAAGGTCAAAAGTATTGCAGAATGCTCCCTTTGGAGCATTCTGCAATACTTTTGACCTGTATTAAGTCTTGAAAACCAAGTTTTGGTCTTTTTGAGTGGCCCCTTAAGATATGTTTTACTGTACATGTATTCATAATTTGATTTTAGGATGAAAATGCAGCTAATTGTGTTTAGTTGAATGTCTTTAGGGCTCAATTGAGACTTTTGGAATGCCCTAAAACCTTTTCCTGCCACAGGGCTTCACCCATGACCCTGTACAGGGGTTGTACCCCAAACCCCCTCAAGAGTGGGTGCTCTATAAAATGCCCCAGGAACACGCCTGGCATGCATAACTTTCATTTGGGCCTAAAGGTCTAACATTGGTTTGAGATTACACCTATTTCCAGACTTTGCTGCTGCAACCAGATAAGGTTCTGGCGAGACTCCTGATAGGCCCAGGCTTTTCAGAACCTTTGCTGGTTATCCAATCTATGCATTCAGTACCAAAAATGCATGAGCTGGCACATCAATAAATTTTCTAAATTTTAACCCTTAAAACGCAGGCAAAACATGCATCTGAGAATGTCCTCTGCTGAAGTTGTCGGCTGCAAATATTTGATAACTTTATTGACTGATTTAGGTGTACATGCAAACATTGTGGACACAGATCATACTGACCCTGTACAACAGGAGCAGCCTGATCTGGGTCTACACTGTTTGACCAAGCAGTTTCTAAAAGGTATCAGCAGGCAATAAAAGCAGACTTTTGTAGTGATAGGCACCTTGATGGTAAAACCCTTTTCTTGAAATGTTCTACAATTAAGGTTTGTTTATCATTTTTTGATTCCTTAAATGTATTTTGGGTCTTATTTCCATGCTCCATAACTCTTTTTGCATGCTGGGTAATTTTTCATGATTTTTTGGGTCGACTCCAGATACGTTTTAATATTAGATCCGCTGGAAAAGGGTTTAAGAACATCTACTGTTTCTACAGAACAAGTATTACTGGGAAAGTTTTAAATTCACTCAAAGACTTAGAAATACAAGCTGTATTAGGAAACTTGGTGATATGTGATTGTGTTATTTCCTGATCATACTCACTTACTTTTTGGTGAAGCAGCAAAATACGAAACAATGATATGTTGCTAATTTTAGGGAACATTTAAGGAAAAGGGTTTAATAATATATGGAAAATAAATAGTCATGATAATAAATGCATTCACAAAGCAATTAATACAACAACAATGAAAAGTCACAAAATGCTATGGAAAATGACGATTTCATTACATGAAAATGTCTCGATGAAAATGTATTATCCCATAAAGCGCCACCTATAATTTAAAAATTCATATACCTATAATTGCAGCAGATGGCAATTTCAAATGTCGCTGCTTTTTCAAAAATAGCAAATAAGGCATGATATTTCATGAGAATCCTCTGCTGGCAGACGATTCTCATGAAATATCATACCTTATTTTTCTCCGAAAATTGGGAAAGCCTTGACAAACAGTGCAGACCCAGATCACACTGCTTCTGAAGAAGCAGTCTGATCAGGGTCTTCCCTTTTTGCTATTCTGACAAGCACCTTATTTTATTGAAAATTAGGAAAGCTGTCGCAAAATTTGTCATCTGCTGAAGTCCTCATTGGCACTTTAAGGGTTTTAAGTCTCTAAATGCTGAAATTCTAAATGGAATCATCCAGTTGATCTGAACAAAATCCTTCCTAGTTATGAGTAAATAAATTAGCAGAAGAAAGCAAACGAATAGTCCCATATCAGACTGCTCCTTCTAGGAGCAGTCTCATCTGGGACTATTTTGTTTGTACATTCTTCTTCTGTCTGAGTGATTTGGTTGTGGCACTTGAAGCGTTCAACCCTTAAAGCGCCAAGAAAAAATGCATTTGAAAATGTCGTCTGCTGAAGTCGTCAGCTGCAAATAATTGCATAACATTACTGACGAATTAAGTATAGAAGCAAACAGTGTGGACCCAGAACAGACTGCTCCTAGGAGCAGTCTGATCTGGGTCCACACTGTTTGCCATAGAGGATTCTTAAATATTTCAGAAGACAAGAAAAGCTGACAAATTTTGTTGCGATTGGCACATTAAGGGTTAATAGTCTAATGACAGATGAATTCACAAAATTTGTAAATAATAAAAGCATATTACAAAGTTAACAATGAAACTATGATATAAAAAACATACAAAAAGTTGTTATTTACAAAGATTGAGTAGTATAAAAGCTATTTTCTAAAAAAAAAATAATATGCATTAAAATGAGTAAAAATTTAGTATAGAAATCACAGGGCTATTTTGACCCAACAAAAAATTGTTCACAACGCATGAAATCTTTGACTCTGAGCTGCTACCTTGCTTGAAATGCTACTTGCTTACCTTTTAAAGTGCTAAAATATGTTTACATACACTCGTTCACCCTTAAAAATTTATTGGTGAACAACCACAAAAAATCTGATTTTATGCCAAATTTGCAGAATTCCCGTAAATCCTTATAGTATTGCAAAGCAGGAAAGAAAATTTTTCATTAATATGTTCTGTTGTGGGATAAGAAAATTCCATTTTTGGACCCAAACAAGTTTTATCAGAAACTCGGCAGAACCTTGTTTCTGATTAACTATTTTGGTCTTTGGTTGGAATTTCCTTGTCCTTTAAATCATTACAATCAAATGAAGGAAATTCTATGTCCTCATGAGTTAAAGGCACTTTCCCCTATGGGGGATATACTCCTTTGTTTGTAATTGAGATCTGGCCCAATTTGCAATCTTTATCTGTTTCTATGTGTGATAGGGTGTGTTTCTATAAGTGATATTGTTTTATCCTAATGCCATGGATGAAAGTTCAAAATTTCCAAAATCCTGACCTTTAAATTCAAATTTTTAAACTTGCAGTATGCCTTCAAAACAATAATAATTCAAGTTTAAATGGTTACTTGTCTTTAGATAAACTGTAAATATATCAAAAAAGCTATCATAATTTGACTTATTCAGTATTTTGAGGCTGACTTTCTATGGAAAGTCAGCCTCATAATCCTGAATTCAGGATTAATCATGAAAACTTTCACCCATGAAATAGTGATATGGATTTGTCCCTTTCCTATAAACCTGTTTTCTGGGTTTCTGACAAAATGAGATTCAAACCAGTCTCCTCAGCTACAGAGACTAGCTAGAAAATTTAGCTTGTAGTAAGTTAAGATATGATACTTACTAGTAAGCGAATAGTACAGGTGCTGATCAGACTGCGCAAATGCAAAGGCTGGTCTGCGCCTTTGTTGGTCGCAAACCTCAAAGACTGGTTTTCTCGTGTCGGGGCCCATATATGATCACTAAATGAGGTTGTTTGATATGATGTGAGATTCCAACCTTTTCAAATAGATTGTATCCAAAGTTAACATAAATAGTACATAATACAAATTCTTACTAAGAATAAATTTACATATAAAAAGTCACAACTTTCACACAAATAATAAATTAACATCACTTTTAAAATATATGATTGATATGTTTTGGTTTAAACCTGCTTGTCACTGATATGTATGATAAAACATTCAATAGCACATGCACAGGAATAATTAAAATACTATATTCAGCATACAGTAAAACCTCGAAATTCGAATTCCGATTGTTCGAAATACTCAATCGCTCTTTTGAATTAATTTTCGGACATAATGAATTTAGAGAACTCTCAGTGGTAGAGTACTTGTCTCAAGATAGAGGGGTTGCGGGTTTGAGCCTCACCTGCGTCACTGCATTGTGTCCTTGAGCAAGACACATTAATCTTTGCTTAGTACTGGTTCAACCCAGGAAGACCTGTCCTAACATAACTGAAAAATTGTTGACTGGGACGTAAAGAATACAATCAAACAAACAAAGATTCAGAGAATAGGGCCTATTTGTGAACTATTTCAATAACCGTCAATAAAAAAGCAAGTTTTGTGTGCGCAAAAGAAACGTCTCCATGAGATGTTTGGAGACATTTCTTTTATGCACCCAAAACATATTTTTGGTAGGAAAAAATTGATATTTTCATGTTTACCTCTCTATAATTCGAACTACTGATAATTAAAACTAAAACACCTAGTCCTAAAAGACTTCGAATTTACGAGATTTTACTGTAATTACTGCACATGCTGTAACATATGCAGATCTAGAACATGTTCATTGCTATTTGTACCCAACCCATTCAAGACGCTAATATTACATCTCGACACTTCCAATGAACAGTAAATAATTGTTTTGAAGAAATCAAAAGGGTTATGGGCTGTCATGATTTAAAGATGATTACTGACCTTACGAGGAAAAGTTTCTGTAAGGTTGTGACAGTCTTTATAAGATATTTACAAACATACAATATAGTATAGACAAAAATAAAGCATTAAAAACTAATTTATGCTGTATTTTGAACAGCCAATTTTGTGATTTTACATATGAGCCACGATCTGTGAAAACCTGCCTTAATGACATTTAGGACTTTTTATGTAAAAATCATTTGAAAAACACCAAAAATTAAGAAATTTCACATGTTCCAATATTGTCTTAAAACCTATATAGATGGATAGTAGAATGAAATTGGCATTTTTTTCTGATTAAATCTCTTTGTTTTCATGCCATATGTTTCCATGGCAACAACTTTACCTTAGCAACTGTCAGAATTTTTAAAGTATGGTCAGTCGTTTTCAGATCATGCAAACTTAAGGCAAAAATGAATCAGTGTCAACTTTTCTGCGAATTCTCTTGCACACATGCTAAGGATAATAAAAAAAGTAGGCTAGCAAGAAAAAGCATGTTTTTCATGCACCCGACAAACCCCCAAATCAGGAAGTTAACTTTGACGTCATTAGTAACGTCATGACGTTTCTGACGTTGCGTGTTAAAGTTAAGACAGTGTATAGTTTCAAAAGACCATACTTCCATGAATAATGGAGATAACTTCATAAAATTTGCGGGATAACTTCTTTACACTTCAAATATTAAGTGTGTACAATTAACTCAAATTTGACGACTTCGTCATTAAGGCTGGTTTTCCCAGATTGTGGCTCATATACATTCTTATTTTTCAGAATTTTCACAAAGTTGACAAATACTTGTATCACAGAGACGCTTATGCTAATGAATATTCATTAGTATCACTGATGAAAGTCCCCAGATAGTTCCCAGATCTACCAATCAATTGATACTTTATGAGATTTGCAGGTAAAATACTTTGAATACTTCAGCAAATAAATTTGTCATGATTTGAAAAAAGGTTACTTTTGGAAGCCATGACAAATAAATTTTTCAATAGAATGTAGCCATGCTTTGAAATCTTTTACTCCAGAATTTCTAAAATGTGACGAAATACACAAAAATGAAAGGACAACTTTTTCATGTACAATTAGCATATTATCATTAGCTATATAGCTGAAAGATGGCTTTTGCTTTTGGAAAATTACTCATTATGGTAAATGTTTTAAAAAAAAATTTAACACTAGTTGCCTGCCGAGGCATATACAAACAGCACAGACCCTGATCAGACTGCTTCTGAAGAAGCAGTCTGATCAGGGTCTTCCCTGTTTGATATTCTGACTGGCATTATGTGATTTCCAACCTTGAAAACCAACATTTTTTGAGAACAGAAAGAGAAAAGTGTTCGTAATTTTAGAACATTTACTGTTACAGTACCTTTTTATTCTCAAATTCTATTTTGTAACACCCCTGTATAAACTTTTGTATTTCTAGCTAAGCTTTATCTAAGGTATTTGCGCACAGTTTGGTTGATATTGTCATGATTTGCTGCAAATCCTGCTTTATATCTAAACTCAGTTATGCCACATGCTAAACAACAGATAAGACGTTTATGAAGGAGTGGATTATTTAAATTATAGACATATCAGCCATAAAATTTGATGTTAGAAAAGAAATAAATCATTGAAAGCTGTGCTCAAATGCCCTCGACAAAACAAAGTTGAACTCCTTAGTTGATGTGCATAGAATAGTATGGTATAATAGACAATAAATAAAGGATATAGAATGTCAAGCGGTAATAACTGAGTTGCTACACGACAAAACCAAGAAATTTATTCGTCCATTCAGGGCATTCAACCAGGCTGATCAGAATTTTAGCTGTCCCCATGGATATTGCACAGATCCTTTGCTACCCGTAGAGGGTATCTCAAAGATGAGCAGTCATTGAGCTGGAGTGAGTCTTATGATAAATGTTCTAAAGTTCTGAACACTTTTCTGATTCTCTTCTCAAATAAAATGTTGGTTATTAAGGCTGGAATTCACAAAAAGGGTGTAAGTATAGCAAATAGGGAATACCCTGATCAGACTGCTTCTGAAGAAGCAGTCTGATCTGGGTCTGCACTGTTTGACTAGGCTTTTTAGCAGGCAACTAAAGTTCGAAATTTTAGAACATTTACTGTAGTTGGGTGCACATCACTACATGTACACTACAGACTGATCAGACATGGCGAATGCCCATGCTGGTACAGGTCTAAGATAGATGCAGACCAATTTCATTCATTTTATCATCTAGTCACTTATATGATGTTTATTTTACTACATATACCACTGAATAACAATGGAGTCTTATGAAGAAATATATAGTCTAGCGAAATCTTAGAGCAGCAAAGGCTAGAGACTAAACATTTTTTTCTGTTGCTGCACTGCATGCTAAAAATAGAATGAGTGGAGAATGTCTTACTCACAATCAAGGGGTTCTTCATTCAAAGTCCAATTGTTTTTAGATTCTTTTAAAATAAATTTGTTTGCTTTGAATTTATTATAAAAACAAAAAGTAAATGCTGTATTTAGCCTTAATATACTGCTAACAGCACTTGGAAATAATGACATTGGCGTATCTCCCATTACGCAGTTACACATGTGCGTAATAAAAATAGTAACATTCAAGGGAGGTCACCTAATGTGGTAAAAATGATTTTCCATACCATAAGGAACTGCTCTTTAAGGACTGTATTGTTATATTTATTGAATATTTATCCATCTTTATGAAAATCAGTAAGAAACCTAGGTACCAATTTTAAGCTATTTTTGGCGCTTTATGCCGAAAATTGTCAGATTTCAACATAAAAAGATGAGAAAATTTCAATTCTATTTACTGTAACTTGTGATATTTCAGCTTCGCATAGCGGTAGTAACCTCTTATAATGTCATGTATATTCAGAATCAATTTTATCTGCTGTAGCACTTTGAAATAGTGCTAAAATGAAGCCTCAACAATATAACTTTGCGTTTCCGTCAGTGACCAGTCCGTTTATACTGGGTCCGAGCTACATCCAAGCAAAGAAATTTAATCAGAAAATATCTAAAAAAAAAAAGATCCCCAAAACAATGCTTTGCAACCCCTGCTTACGGAAAGAGTGCATTATTGTCTCTATTTTGTTCTTAAACCGAATCCTACTGAAAAAGCTCAGCAATACATACAGTAAAACCTGTCTTAAGCGGCCACTCAAAAAGAAGACAAAATACCGATTATCGATTAATGCAGGTCAAAAGTATTGCAGAATGCTCCAAGTGGAGCATTCTGCAATACTTTCGGCCTTCATTAAGCTACCAATTGTCTTTAAGATCATTGTTTTGTCTATTTTTGAGTGGCCGCTTAAGACAGGTTTTACTGTACACTGTTTCTTGATTTCCAGGCAGGCCTGATGCAGGATTCCATTTATAAAAATTGATTCACAGATAGGATAGAATACCATGTGGATCCTGATCTTAGAAGTCAGCTGATCTGGATCTACACTTTTTTCAAAGACAAATACATCCCCTCCCAGTTCAGCATGAAAGTGGATAAGAAAGGTCAAGGTTAAATAAACATGTACCAGGAATGGAATGAAATATTGCACTAAATATTTTGAAGTATTGTCCTTGACCTTCCCTTGATAGGGTAGACTCACAGTGTAGACCCACATGAGAAGGCTTAACTTTTTGCATGCTGGGTAATTTTTCATGCTGACTTTTTTCAATATTAACATTTTCAAAAAATTATTTCAGGAACACTATAAGAGTATCAAACTGTTTGGATACAGATCAGGACCGACGTTCTGTCTGTCCTGATCTGGGTCCAAACTGTTTGAAAAGGTAGTCAGCAGATGACAAGTCACCACTAGCAAGGAAAGAGTTAATAGTCAGTATCACATTAGGGTCTGCACTGTTTGCTTTGGTAAAAACAAACTTCTGGGACAGGAATACAACGATACTGGGAAATCATAACCTTAGACCCCTTGAAATGAATCATGGATAATCCAAGCATCATTGTATAAAGCTGGATGGAATATTCCATCTAATCAGAAAGGGTCTACAACAGGTCAGTCTCATGATGGGTATATTACACTGTCAATCCAGTTTCGAGAAGTTGAGACCTTGGCGTATCTGATCAGAAAGGATCTACTTTAGGTCAGTCTCATGATGGGTGGATTACACTGTCAATCCACTCGCGGGAGGTAGAGACCTTGGCATATCTGTTGGCTTGAGACTGTTGACCGTCGCATCCCTCGCTTCCGCTGCTCATCACCCCAACAACTGTCCAGTGACCTGATGAATCTGTGCACATCAAAGGGCCGCCACTGTCACCCTGGAAAATATATCAACATATGGTACATAAAATGTATTTACCCAAAAATGATATAAGCACATGTTAATCCTTATCCCGCCAATACTTTTTTTGACTTGGTCTTGAAAATGTTGTCTGCTTTTTATGTCTGCTGCATATATTCAAGTTCACTTCAGATTTTACCATGGAACAAGAAATGTCACAAACACGTGACGAATGCCCCCAAAGGAATTGGTCTAGTGTAAGACACATTTGAGGAAAGATAGCTGTAATATAGCAAGAAAAAACTAGAAATGAGGCCAGAAGTCAATGTCAAGGTCAAAATGACTCAAAATGGTATGCACCACTCCGCCATCCCAAGAGGAATCACCACCCCAAATTTGGGATTCCTACATCAAATAATATAGGAGATATGCTCTGGACACAATAATTCTTGAAAACGAGGTCAGAGGTCAAGGTCACAGTGACCCAAAAATGGTTTGTGACACTCAGGTATCCCAAGATGCATTTACATACCAAATTTGGAATTCCTATTTCAAAGAATATAGGAGATATGCAACAGTTTCTAGAAACTAGGTCAGAGGTCAAGTTCAAGGTCACAGTGACTAAATTATGGTAAGCGACACTTCGTCATCCCAAGATGCATCCACACACCAAATTTGAGATTCCTACCTCAAATAATATAAGAGATATGCTCTGGACATGATTATTCTAAAAACTAGGTCAGAGGTCAAGGTCACAGTGACCCGAAAATGGTACATGACACTCCGCTATCCCAAGATGCATCCACACACCAAAATTGGAATTCCTAACTCAAAGTATATATGAGATATGCTCGAGACACAATAATTCTTAAAACTAGGTCAGAGGTCAAGGTCACAGTGACCCAAAAATGGTATGCTACACCCCGTCATCCCAAGATGTATTTACACACCAAAGTTGGAATTCCTATCTCAAAGAATATAGGAGATATGCACCAGACTCAATGCAGTTTCTAGAAACAAGGTCAGAGGTCAAGTTCAAGGTCACAGTGACCCAATTATGGTATGTGACACTTATACATCCCGAGATGCATCCACACACCAAATTTGAGATTCCTACCTCAAATAATATAACAGATATGCTCCGGACACGATTTTTCAAAAAACTAGGTCAGAGGTCAAGGCCAAGGTCACAGTGACCCGAAAATGGTACGCGACACTCCGCCATCCCAAGATGTATCCACACACCAAATTTGGAATTCCTAACTCAAAGAATATAAGAGATATGCTCCGGACACGATAATTCTTAAAACTAGGTCAGAGGTCAAGGTCACAGTGACCCAAAATTGGCATGTGACACCCCCTCATCCCAAGATGCATTTACACACCAAATTTGGAATTCCTATTTCAAAGAATATAGGAGATATGCACCAGACTCAATGCAGTTTTCAAGAAACTGGGTCAGAGGTCAAGTTCAAGGTCACAGTGACCTAATTATGGTACGCGACACTTCTTCATCCCAAGATGCATCCACACACTAAATTTGAGATTCCTAACTCAAATAATATAAGAGATATGCTCCGGACATGATTATTATTAAAACTAGGTCAGAGGTCAAGGTCAAGGTCACAGTGACCCGAAAATGGTATGCGACACTCCGCCATCCCAAGATGTATCCACACACCAAATTTGGAATTCCTAACTCAAAGAATATAGGAGATATGGACCGGACACGAAAGCGGGACGGACGGACTGACGGACGGACGGACGGACTGACGGACGGACGGACAGTGCGATTACTATATGCCTCCCAAAGTTCCTTTGGGGGCATAAAAACATGAACCCTATCAGCCAATACTTTTTGACTTGAAAATGCTATCTGCTTTTAATGTCTGCTGCATATATTCAAGTTCACTTCAGATTTTACAATGGAAGTAAACACTATGAACCCTGATCAGACTGCTCCCTTGGGAGCAGTCTGATCTGGGTCCATATTGTTTGCAACAACATTATTATTCAGAAGAGAGAGAAGACCACAAGTCATGACTGGTTGGAAAAGTGTTACAACCACGCAACTTCCAGGTTAGCAAAGAGGTAGTACATGAATTGGAATTTGGATCTGTAGCTGTCATGCATATAAAAAACAATTTGCAAATGTAGCTGATCAGACTGCTCCTTCAAAGGCAAAGAAAAATAAAGGGCCAAATAAAAAAATAAGTGTTTTGGTGTAACAGGTCTGAAAATTTTATGTAGGGTAGGCACAAATACTTGTTTTTAATTACTTTTTTTTCTGGAAAAAATATGATTTTATGCATTTTGAAAGGCGAAATGTCTTTCAAAATGCATAAAGTAATATTTTTTTCCAGAAAATCTGAATTTTATTTTAGGTTTCACCAATAAATTTAGGTTGGGTTACCCTAAACACAAGTATGTTTTATTTGGCCTAATATAAGAGATGTTGACTTAGAAACCATTATCAAAAAAAGAATGTACTTTAAAATTTGATCTATGATCTAGATGTTCTTAGTAATATGCATTTTATTTCATCACAGTTGTTGTATTTGATTAGATTGTGCCTCTGTGATGATACATTGAATTAGATTGAAAACATCTATATAAGCTAACACAAACAAGAGTCTCTATGTTAAAACATTTATTTGCACTAATCAGCCCTGACTCATGACAAGTGTGGTAAATAGTTTGAAAACATATCTTTGATGCATTTGGTATTATTAAAATGCGAGATGATGCTAAAAATATCTACAAACCTTCAATTTACCATTTTCTCACATTATATCTATACATAACATCAAAATGAGGTGTTTAACTCTTTGCCTCCTGGGTAATTTTTCATACTTTTTTGTTGTCTCCTGATTTTTTTCAAAATCAACTTTTTTTGAAAAATTCTTTCAGGAATACCATCAGTGTCTGGGTCCAAACTGTTTGAAAAGGTTATCAGCAGACGACACTAGAATTTATAGATAAAGATATGTTTAATCCCATCACGCAATTAACCCTTTATTATCCTTTGTGCCTCATGTGGTTCATAGTGTCCAGGGGTTTCATATGTATAAAGGTATGGGGGATTCACCTTTGCTGACTTTATCTCATTTTTTTTAAATATCCCATGAAAATGAAATAATTTGGTCTCACTGAGACCAAATTATTTCATTTTCATAGGATATTTAGAAACAGAGGGAGAGGGACAGGGAGGGGGGTCCGAGTGAACCCCCTCTGGATCCGCCACTGAGTGTCTTCTTTTTTTGATTTTGTAGAGCTGTGAATAAACTTTCCTCACCTGACATGCTGAGATGAGACCCGAGTTGTAACCAGCACATAATGTGGAGTTAGTGTTGACATGAGATTCTCCGCTGACAGTATTTCTTCTACAATCTTCATCTCCCCACAGCCTCATCTTGCCATCTCGTAGTTCATTCACGGTTTCTGATAGGATAAAAAGAAGGTACCATATTTATTCTGTATATTTGAACATTTCAATTCATTATCATAACCCATCGGTGTCTATAGGGGTCCAAATGGTGTGGTATGAATCATACATGGTAAGAAAATATTTAATGATTTTTTGCTAATTGACAATCCATTTCCATATTTCCACAATTCATTTTCATATTTTTATGCAATGTTAGCTTTAAATTAAAAAATTGAAAACTAGATAAAAATTTTTAGTTTGTAGACTGTTTTATGTGTATAAATTTACTTGAAGTTTGAACGCTGCTAAGTATGCAAAAGTTAAGATTATGCAAGAATACAATAAAAAGGTATGGTTATAAACTGTTTTATCACTCATTTATGTGAAAGGTCCCTTCTTTTACTAAATGGCCCCCTATTTTGAGTCGGATGGGTCTGTTGGCCCCTTTTGCTGCAATTATAGATTGAACAGCAGATAAAACTGCAGCATATTGATACTGCAGATATATCTGAGTTATTGTGATGAATTATACCACTTACGTTGCTGTGAATTAATATATCCCCATCCTGCCAGGTAACACAGAGAGTTAGTAGGCACAGCCTCTCCTTGTGATGGAAGACAGACTGGTTGTGTGTAGCTGCCATAAACAACCGGTTTACTGAGTCGTAATAAAGCCATGTCCCAGTCCATCACACCAGTTAACATTGCCACAGTGTTAGGATTCACTACTATTCTGTCCACTTTGAACATTTGTCTGTGATTGTCATTTTCATTGTTAGTGAATCGCTTCCTGTAGACTGTGCCAGCAGTCACCTCAAAGTTGAATGGAAGCATTGTGTAGTTAAAAGATTTTGAGCTGCAATAGAAATGAATACTGTCAAGATTCTTAAATTGTGGTACACAAAGCTGATTTGTTGGCCAAGTATAGGCTTGTTTTAAAACTATAGTAAAAATCATTCAATGCTCCAAAACTTGTCACATGTACCACTTATGAAGTGTATTTGTAAATTTAACACCTTTAACCCTTATACTGCCACTATTTTTTGTCCCTGAAATGTTGCCTATCTTTTATGTCTGCTGCATAGATTCAGGTGCACTTCAGAATAGATTTTATCATGGAAGCAAACATTATCAAAATCAGTAAGGGTGCCAAGATCAGGAATCGATACAATCAAGTACCACACCTTACCCAGGATACCAATGGGAAAGTGACAAACTCACAGTTAGACACTACAAACGAGAGCCAAGAGGTCAGCCCTTTCCCAGCAGTTGACCATAAGGCACATGTAAACAGACACGCACGAAGGCATAGCAAACGCAAGACAAAAAAACATAAAAGATCCACAGAAGAAGTACCGCCTTGGAACAGTCAGTAAAATATTTTACTGGAAGGCTTAAACCGGCTTTAACCCTGATTAGACTGCTACCATATTGTTTGCAATATAGGCTACCTAAGAACATAAGAAAATGAGACAGCTAAAATCATGACTGGTGGGCTAAGGATTAGCTTTTTGTCACTTTCTGTTAACCTTCGGAAACAAATTAACAAGACCTGGATCTGGCCTGACAAATGCCAGGCCTAGTATGGATCCAAACTGTTTGACACTGATGATATTCCTGAAAGATGTTCGTTGTTTTATATCCACAGAGAACAAAAACACAGGCAAAATTACTCAACATACAAATAGTTAAAGCACCAACTATAATTTGAAGCAGACAACAATTTTGAAAGAAAGCAACACGATTGTTTCTCTTTAGTAAGTAAATTATGCTTGATATTTTTTGCCAATGCTTTTAAAACTATTGTAAATAAGTGGTATTGATCATTACAAAATTGAAAATTTGAATGACAGATATTTAGAAGTTTAAAGTACTATGCACACACCTCAGATTTAATGTTTTGAAGAAAACACCCACAGTCCTCATATTCAATTAAGTATCTTAGAATTCCATTTGAGTTTGTATTTTTTAGATATAATTTATGATTGGGTAACCTTTAATTTCAATTGAGTGTTTATGCAAATACCCTGCTTATCTGTCTGTTCCTCTACTCAATACCATCCAGATAATGCTCAAATGCTCTGAATTGTATTATTTTTCAATTCTTTTGGGGGGCACTGTGGTAGCTCACATGCTATATTTTACCAACTCTTGTCACAATGATTTTTTTCTCAGTGACTTAACATATCTATATTCAGGCCCCAAGACAAAGAGATTGTAATTAATTTCTTATCTCTCAAACAAAAATTATGCTGTGGGTACTCAAAATAACCGCTCAATGAGTCATTTGACCATTCAAAATAAATGTTTAAACTGATGGGTAAGTAAATAAATTATAATTTTTAGCTCAAAATGTTTGCTTATATAGACCTATGTATATATTAGTGTGTTTGCCATAGATTATACATCACCTTATCTAATTTTAATCAGTCAATCAAAGGAGGGTAAAGAAGCAACTTACACAATACAGTGAGCAGCAGTAAGGACCCATCTATCATCTACCAACACTCCACCACAGATATCCTTCCCTAGAAATGAGATAGACACCACCCAGGGCCACTTCCCTTGAGGTGATATGGTTCCTCCAACTATGAATGAGCTCAGTAAGTTCACTTTTCTCTCCCCACAAACTGTAAAAAAATTAAGAATCTGTACAGTCAGTGGCGGATCCAGAGGGGGTTCAGGGGGTTCGCTCCAACCCCCTCTCAGTACCCCATTTTTAAATATCCTATGAAAATGAAATAATTTGGTCTCAGTGAGACCAAATTATTTCATCTTCATGGGATATTTAAGAAAAATGAGATAAAATCAACAAAGCGAACCCCCACCCCTTTATACATATCAACCCCCTTTCCAGAAATCCTGGATTCACCCCTGACAGTTATTGTTCAAAGAACAGGGATCAAATAAACAAAACAAAACAGAACTCCCTGACTGTTCAGTGATTTTTCCGAGACACTTAAGTCCAGATAAACAAATATTTGTAGCATAAAATTAAGAATATTTTCTTATCCATCACTTTAAACATAACTTTTGGATGCTCAAAAGAACTCAATGAGACGGTTCTTTTGAGAACCCACAACATATGTTTTGGTTGAGAAATAAGAAAAAATATTTTTAAATCATACACTATATAACTGCCTAACAATTATTGACATAACAGGGTTTTTATTAAGAGGCGGCTGGAGGCCAAGATGACTGCCTCAAAAAAATATTTTCTGGCCACCTCAAATGTTCTAATAAATGTTCTATAACTTGCATTAAAATCTATACAAAGGCTTAAAATCTGACTGCCTAAAACTGGTGACTGGCCTCTTGCAAAAAATCTTATTGAAAACCCTGCATAATTTCACTGACAATATAATCACAAATTCATAGGCTAAATTCAAGAAAGGTTCTTCAGATGCTGTGTTATAATTTTGCCTGAACAGTTTACACCTAGATCAAACTGCTCTTGAATATGGTCTTCACTGTTTGCAAGTCAAATACTCCATGACAAATTCACATGCATAGAAAGCAGTAAGGTGTCTGCATACTTAAAGGCAGATATCCTTTAGAAATTAGCATTTTCCATCCAACATAAATAATCAAATAAACAATTGTGATAAAATAAATATGATTTTAATTAGAATATTACTATTACAAATGAATTGAAATTTATCTAAATACTATTGAGTTACTACATACATGCTTTGTTTTGCACTAACAAATATTTCTCAAACAAAATTGAAGCACTTCTCATGTTAGATAATTCACTGATTTCAGTCACCTGTTCCACGATGAAGTATCAACTTTTCTGACTTACCTTTTGGTTTACATGAGACACTGACCAGACTGTTGCTACTACATGATGAACTGAAAAAAATAAAAAAAATAAAAACCTTATCAGTACTGTATAAATCATCATGGGTCAAGACAAAAAATTGAGCATAAAATTGTGAATATTTTCTTACCCATCAGTCTTAACATATGTTTTGCGTGCTCAAAAGAACCGTCTCATCCAGACGGTTCTTTTGAGTACCCAAAACATATGTTTTGGTTGAGAAATTAATATCAATAAAATTTTGATTATGTACTCATATCTGGAGGCCAGGCCCCGAGGTTATAAAACTTTTTTATACTCAACTCAGCCTAGCATGAAATTTATCCTGCTCATAAATGTTAAAATGCCAACAATTTTTGGCATTTTAATATTTATTAGCATGATAAATACAACATCTGAGAGACTTAAAGCAAGAAATTCCTTCATTTTTTTGGTATTTTAGCTTTCATGCTCAGTTGAGTTGAGCATGAAATTTTTTTTATAACCTCTGGGCCTGTTGTCTGCATAAGACTTGAGGACTACTGATTCATATAAAACTTTCTGAACAACATTATACAATTATTGACTAATGAGGCATTGGATATGATGTGATATTGACCAGAGAATACCAATATTGACCGAGGCGAAGCCGAGGTCAATATTTGTATTCTCTGGTCGATATCACATCATATCCAATGCCTCATTAGTCAATAACTGTTTTATTATATAACATTAAGAGAAAAATGTACAGGGAAAAATACTGAACTTATACACAAGTTTTGGGACAGTCAAACATTTAGCAGAAACAGTGCAGACCAAGATAAGACCACCCGTTAATTTTTTTATATACATTGTGCATGAGTGTCATCATTCAACATTTACTAACAAGAATTCTAACACGCATCGCCTGTAGAGCCAATGTTAAATAGTGTAATATATCAAACAATAATTTACAGCTTTGAAAGCGCAGGGAAAATGTGTGATAGCTGACGTCATTTGTTATAAAAAAAAATGATGTCATTCATGACGTTAAAAGATGTAACGTCTTTTTTACGCTTGGAATAGTTCAAATTTGTTTTCGTCGTTTATTGTGCAATAAAATCGAAATAGATCAGCTCCAGTGCGTGATTTGTTGCGTTCTCGGCAACTACGATAGGATTATTAGCGACGTTTTTAAGAAAAACAGATCAGGAACGAAAAAACACAAGGAGTCTAATTTTAGTAACTAATATTCACCGGCAAGCGCGCACCAGCCAGTGAATATGACAATATGTAGACTGGCCACGTGAGCGCTCTAAGCCAATGAAAATCGGTCTTTTTACTTAGTTATATAATAATTCCTGATATTTCCCGGATATTAAGTCTTATTTCTCTTGCAAAGGCACAGCTGACAATTTAATATAAACTTCTCATGATTTCACAATTACAAAATCATCTTCATTTAACAAGCATGATGGAGTTTGACTTGCATTTTAAACAGTGATTTACTGATTTCAACATTCAGTGTGCATGAAAATGCAGTGATATAGTGTGAATAACCCTTAAAGTGCCAATGGCCAGGAAATACTCTGTGAAACCACCGCAACCTGGAAGGTGACAGTCAAACGATGAATAAATACCACTGCAGGAACAATTTAAAAGTATTTCAACATTTTTTGCTAGCGTCACCAGCAGGATTTGAATTTGCGACACACGAGTATCTAGCTAGTCCGAAGCCAATCATATTACCTACTAAGCTATTCCAATTCCAATGTTATACCACTGAGTACAGTGTGAACGTCTTAAATTTATATTATTTTTTCAAGTGTAACAAATTAACCCATAAAGCGCCACCTATAATTTGCAGCAGATGACAATTTCAAATTATGCTACTTTTTCAAAATTAACAAATAAGGCATGATATTTCATGAGAATCGTCTGCTGGCAGACAATTCTCATGAAATATACTACCTTATTTTTTTCGAAAATTAAGAAAGTTGTCGCAAAATTTGTCCTCTGCTGCACTCATAATTGGCGCTTTAAGGGTTAAAAGGAATAAAACATGCATCATGCAGAAATTGTACAGGAAACAAAAGATCTTACATGATGCTTTCATGATAAGTTGATAACCATTTTCTACTATTCATGACAATAGTCACATGGGTGAAAGTTCAAAATTTCCAAAATCCTGAATTTTGAAAATCAGAATTTAAAATTTGCTGTATGCCTCCAAATTATCAAAAATTCCAAATAAATCAGAAAAGCAATTAATACCTGCAGAATTCAGCATTTTGAGGCTGACTTTCTTTGGAAAGTCAGCCTCAAAATCCTGAATTCAGGAATAATTCTGAAAACTTTCACCCATGTGGTCATCTGCTCTCTCTTCTGCTTATGTACTTTAGTGACCAATATCGCAAACAATTAGGACCCAGATCAGACTGCTCACTAAAGAGCAGACTTATCAGGGTTCATAGTTTTGAATTCCGTGATAAAATCAGTCTAGAGATTTAATTAAGCATGAGTCCATGTATATATGTTTTGCTTGTTTAAGTTGATGCTTTAATAACGTCTCAGTCTGCAATTTTTCAGTTATGTTGGGACCTTTTGTACTAAGCAGAGGATAAATCAACATTATAATGGAGCCAGTGCATGAGATTTCCAACAATATGGCATTTTGACAAGTGCAGACTCGGACGAGCCTCTGCAGCCTCCTTTTAAGCTTAGAAACTCCAAATGGTGTTCAGTCAGTAGCTTAACAATCATAGAATACTCAAGCGACTAGCAAAGGCTCTGACCAGACTGCGCGTATGCGCAGGCTGATCTGAGGCTTTGCTGATCGCCCATACCACATTGTTGGAAATCACATGCACTGGCTCAATTATCATATACAAATGTATCATAATCTGATTTTAGATTAAAAGGCAGGTGCAGGGACATCATCTACATCAGTTGGCCCCCTTCCGGGTAACTGGAACTGCAAATGGCCTTGTTCAATTACACAAAATAGTGCCTCTGATGAGGCTCAAACCAGTGATCCCTCAATGTCAAATCAAGCACTCTACCACTAAGCCACTGTGCTCCATGTCCATGTGTATATACAGAGCAATAATTATTATTGTTCAACTTTTTCAGCAATCCACAGCACAAACTTTTGCCATAAAAGTACACAAACCTTTGCCATGAAATTACACAAACCTTTGCCATAAAATTACACAAACCTTTGCCATAAAATAACACAAACTTTGCCATAAAATTACACAAACTTTGCCATAAAATTACACAAACCTTTGCCATGAAATTATACACACAATATTTACTACAACAGAATGTTTACACAACATTTACCATTGAATTTTGATAGCCCTAGATATGAATGTTTTATTTATTTCTCCTCAAAAAAAAAAAAATATATATATATGGGAGCGCAGTGGCTCAGTGGTAGAGTGCTAGACTAGAGTCAGAGGGGCCGCGGGTTCAAGCCTCACCGGCGTCCTTGAGCAAGACACATTAATCCTAGCTTAGTACTGGTTCAACCCAGGAAGACCTGTCCCCATATAACTGAAAGATTGGTGATGGAATGTAAAGAATCAAACAAACAACAACAAAAATACCTTCCCGACATGACCATAGCTGTTGACTGGGACGTAAAGAACCAAACCAAACAAACAAAAAACTATTAAGTGCTTCTCATTGGAAGCACTATAATGACAAATGGAAGTACGGTAAATGATCTAAAATTTTGAACACTTTTCTCTTTCTGTTATCAAATAAAATGTTGGTTATCAGGGCCGTAATTCACACAATGCTTGTATGAAAAGTAGACAGTGAATGCCCTGACAGTGCAGACCTAGATCAGACTGATTCTTCACAAGCAGTCTGATCTGGGTCTGCGCTGTTTGTCTGGACCTTTTTAGCGAACAACAAGTGTTTGACGTTTTAGAACATCTACTGTATGCTGAAATATAATATAAAACTGAAAATAGCCAGACAACTTTGAAAAGAATCAAGAACTCAAATCAAACAAAAGAAAATTAATATTAATTAACCCTTTACCTCATAAAGACGCCTTTTAACACTTTTTCAAAGAGAGCAGACTCAGATCAAGCAGCTCTTGTAAGAGCTGCCTGATCAAGGTCTACTCTGTTTGCTTATCCTACACTAGTGGACACGACAAGTAATTTCTTTGTTCTATGTACAAACGTGAAAGTTTATTTATATAATTATTCATAGTGGGTGGAGCTTAGCATGAAGGAAAGGGTTAAATTTATGTTAGCATGAAAACATGCAAAAATGAAATTAACCATACTGTCCTGTCAGCCAAGAGTGAAACTGACTTCATGTTTTGTTTACAAAGTTGTTGGGGACTTATAATCGATAGATCACTTGGAAATTAATCCTATCCCAAGGATAGGATTAATACACAAGTGATCTATGGATTCGTGTTAGCTCTAGTGAGGTGTACACGTTAGTGTTTTACTTTGCAATTGTAAACAAAGCATTACGTCACTGACACTCTTGGTTGGCAGGACAGTAGAACATTCAGAATGGTCTAAAAATAACTAAAACATGCAAGCCACAGGGAACTGGAATAAACATGCTTAAGGAAGACATCAAAGGGATATCAAATATTACCCTGGAGCTTCTGTCTTGACCTGAATGAAATGTATGTGACATACAATAGTGAGTGATGTATTTGAGTTGTAACATGGAAATATGATCATTTATTATGAAGCATGACCCAGCTCTCTGATCAATTTGACCATTTGTAAACTGGAAACCAAAAAATAGGTACTTGGGTATTTGACACTAAAGATAATTTGAAATCATGTTTTTGTGTGTGTGTGAAATGTCAAATTTTGCCATATAAATGGGCAAGTATGGGCAACAGTTCAAAATGTTACCAAATTGTGTAATTCACTAGTGGTTTATCGATTTTAAAACATGGCATCATACCACTCCCATATGCAATGTCATGTTATAAATCAGTATACAAAGGGTACTTTGAGGACTGTCTGATATTTTTTAAGTAAACAAGTTCATCTGATTTAAACCCCATCAAACACCCACTTTTAAACCCACTTATACACATTTAAACTGTAGTTTCAAGGTGCTACATAGGATCTAACATGAGTGCTCATGTTTTATTGAATTTACATGTATTGAACTAGTTGAGGAAAAGAGATAAAATGCGAGGCTTGTCGAGCATTTTATCTCTTTTTCGCAACAAGTTTAATAAATTCAAAAATAAAGGAGCATGAGTATTAGATTATATTTATCACAGGACATGAAAATTACTTAAAAATTGCATTTGGCGTGAAAATGTCAAGATTTTGCAATCGTTTACACAACATTATAATGGACATCAATACGTAACATTACTAAATCTGTAAACCACTAATGGCTATTCCATTTTAATGCATGGCCTTATATAGTCCCCAGATGTGACATTATGTGATTAATATATTTTTGATATTTCTGCTAACAAACACAGGTTGTGGGTGCTAAAACAACTTCCAATGAGTACCTGCAGCATATATTCTGAGTTTAAACATTTTTTTTTTGTTAAAATGTAAGTTATTCCCTGCTTTGAAGAGTAATTCTTACTTATGTTATGTCAGCATAATGTTATTATGTGCACAATATCACACTTCAGGGCTCCTCAGTCAACAGATGCACAAGAGATCATTACAGATTAAAACTTCTGGCTGGAGCCAACTTTGCCCCTTGAGGAAACCTTATTTTTACAAATAGGTAACAAACTCAAAATTGGGTTATCTGTCAAGACAACCACACAAACCAAGAATACTAAGTCTATTGCTTTCCCTCACAAGTGCATAAGGGAAAGCAATAGACCCAGTAACTTCACCATGCTTTTTCTGCCAAGACATGAAAGAATGGCGTAAATATTAATTCATTGCCTACTTGGTTGTCTGCGGTTTGTGATTGTGGTATTTCCTGATCATACTCACAGTCACTCACTTACTATTTTTGGTAATTTTTCACGCTATTTTGTCAGCTGATTTTTTTTTCAAAATCAACTTTTTCAAAAAAAATTTTCAGGAATACCAATAGAGTGTCAATCAGATTGGATTCAGATCAGGCCTGACATTTTGTCAGTCCAAACTGTTTGCAGAAGACACTAGTATGCAAAGATTTAACTGCCTGCTAATATCACTGTAAACATGTAAATTTTCAAGGGAGTACATTAAGTACTGGTTCAACCCAGGAAGATCATCCCTGTTTAACTGAAAGATTGTTGATGGGACGTAAAGAATCAAATCAAATAAAAATAAATGTCAATTTTCATGCTTTTCTTCCAATATTGTGGTTACAGCTTTCATACAGACTATAATTTAAACAATTTGATAAGCATTTGTTACACAAAATATTATTCTTTGTAAGGGACCTTACAAGCATCCAATTAAATGTTGAAGCAGGTTTGATCAGTAATCAAGCTATCAGCCAAGGTTGGATAATGCAAACCAATAATCAGAGATCTCATTCTGCAGACGAAAAGGTTTATACTGTTAGTATCTTGATCATTAAACGCTTAATTTTCAAATTTTGCAAAGATAAATTTATTTAAAAAAAATAAAGTGTTAAAATCAAATCAAGAATAAAACCCCTGATTTGTTTTCAATTGAAAACTGATAACCACAAGAAAATGCTGTCCAATGTTGTCTACTGCCTATTTCAGATGGCAGACTTTGGTTAAAAGGGAGACAACTCCTGAAATTCACTGTGTACCTCCATATTAACTCATTGCCTACTGGGTAATTTTACATGCTTTTTTGTAGTCTCCTGTTTTGTTTTTTTTCAAATTCAACTTTTTTGAAAAATTCTTTCAGGAATACCATCAAAGTGTCAAACAGTTTGAATCTAGATCAGGCCTGACGTTTTGTCAGGCCTGATCTAGGTCCAAACTGTTTGCTAAGGTTTCACTCAAAGGAAACAAGGTTTCCTTTAAGTGTAGACAGTGTATCCCACTCTCTAAACAAGGGAAGCTACTCACACTTCTTTCATCACGGCCAGTAATGTCTGATTAGTTGACAGATGGTGAAGCTGCTCAGGTTTGTCTACTATCATATAGGATTGACTTCCAGCACCTTCCACTGATCTGTATCCAGAACTGGACCTATGAAAAAAAGATACATATAAATATACTTTATCTCTTTACATGCTGGGTAATCTTGGATGCTTTTTGTCGTCTGCTGAATTTTTCTTAATTTACTTTCTTAAAAAAAAATGTTTTGGGAATACCATCAGAATGTCAGTTTGGATCCAGGTCAGGTCCAACATTTTACCATATATTACATACAAAATGATATGAACAAATTCCATGAATACTGGTTGGGTTTGAAAATATGTTTCATGTAAACAATTATATTTGGCATTAGTTTCAATTTTGGGCCACCAAAGCGCAAAAATAAAGAAAACTAAACACTTGGCAGTAATTTCAATTTTGCACTATTCGCAATATAAAACAAATCGCAAAAATAAAAGACAGAATAAAAGACAACTTAACACAGTTTCCAATTCAGCTACATAATATACATTAAATGGTCACCCACCAATAGTATGTTGGTATCTATATCAATAAAACAACTTTAGGATGGTAGTGTCTGTTTCTCCTATGTGAAAACCCTGTCTAAAAAGGGGCTAGTCTTAAATGAAACAATATGCTCCCAGAGGAAGCATTTATATAATCTTTCCTTTAAGAGTATCCTCTTGGAGAACAGAACATTTCTTTAAATGTCATTAAATAAAGAAACAATCAAAATGAAACTATTGCGATATGTCAGTCTTTAAAATCGCCGAAGTTTGATGCTGCAAATATTAAGTGTTTTATAGAACATATATGGTGGTATAACTTTATAAACTGGATGCAAAATGGGGTAGATCCTTGTTGCTTAAAAATGCTAGCATATTAGAGTTTTAAATGCTATGATCTTTAAATTTTGAGCTGTTTTATACAAAATATGAGTTTGTCTTTATTATTAAATAATAACACCAGGCCCCTAGATAAGAGTGCACAATCAAAATTTAACTTTCGTATTTCTCAGCCCTAACAAATGTTGTGAGTACTCAAAAGAACTGTCTCAACGAGACGGTTCTTTTGAGCACCCAAAACATATGTTATAACTGATGAATGTGAAAATATTCACAATTTTACGCTCAAAATATTGTTTATCTTGATCTATGATTACACAGAACAACCACTTACTCAAATCCTAGGTACTGACAAACTCCATGAGACAAATCAAGAGACCAGTCTACATTACAAACAGGAACTTGTTGGTTTTCTGACTTCACTAGAACCAGTCCAGATGTCACCTCCGAATTACCTGAATTCTTCAGCTCCACTGAAAATCAAATAAAATATAGTTCAGTACCTTTGAAGTTCAATAATCTATGGTAGTTGTGGTACCAATTTTTAAGATGTTCATATAAAAACAAATATATCAATTGAGACAGAGCAGGCAATTTGGTTACATTTGCAAAGGTGACCAGTTTAGACTCAGATGAGCCTTTACATCTGCTCAGTCTTACCAGAGCCTTTAATGTAAACAATATTTTATTCAAATATAAAGTACATCCATATACAACAGATACATCATATATACAGTACAATACATTTGAAAGGGATACAGAGGACCAGAGTCTATACTGCTTACATATAGGCCGCAACGCGAGAAAACCTGTCTTCGGTGGTTTGCGAACAACAAAGGCTCAGACCAGCCTGCGCATCCACGCAGTCTGATCAGCGCCTTTGCTATTCCCGTTTTGGAAAGTATCATATCAAGACTTGCTATGAACAAAATTTCAATTTTCTAGCTAGTCTCTGTAGCTGAGGAGAATGGTTTGAGTCTCGCTTTGTCGGAAACGCCGAAAGACAGGTTTTCTCGCGGCGAGGTCCATATTTGAAGTAGGGACATAGAAGACTCAAGCTGAAGTATAAGCTTTGATAGCTGTGAATACAAGTTTAAAGAATGACCTAATGCATTTGGGAAAAGTCACAAAGTCTCATGAGCTGGCCCAAATGTATACTTTGTGATCAAATTATGAAACAATTAAAATTTAATAAATCTTCAGACCTTACTTATGAGCCGTGACATTTGATTTTCAACAATTTTGACAAGTGTAGACTCAGACGAGCCCCTGCAACCTCCTGTAAAGCTTAGAAACTCCAAATGTTGTACGGTCAGTAGCCTAGGAGTCCTAGAATATTCAAGCGACAAGCAAAGGCTCTGATCAGACTGACCGTATGCGCAGGCTGATCAGAGGCTTTGCTGGTTGCACATACCACATTGTTGGAAATCTCATGCCGTGGCTCATATATACTTCCTCAAATTATGAAACAATTAAATAAATCTTCAGACTTTACTTATAACAACCAACCAACCAACCAACCATTGATTTATGTCACAAATCTTATAACGCTTTATCACAAAGCAAAAACATCCTATGCCAATTGCAAACAGTCACATGCATCAGAAGCAATCACATGTTACATGTTGTATAGGAACAGACTTATTGATATCCATCCGGGAATTTAAGGGACCAGGCGCCTTCAGGGTAGCTTGACACAGTATTTTACAGCTAAATATGATTTCCATATACACAGAGTGAGGTTTAAAGTCGACTGTTACTTACAAGAGTAACCATAATAACTAGCTTTACTATGGCTAATGAAAGTCATATCCATAAGGCTTGTGCTATCTCCTCAGAACAAATTGATTGGTTGCTCATTAGGTGTGCCTATTTCATATTATATATTATTATATAACTAAGTAAAAAGACCGATTTTCATTGGCTTAGAGCGCTCACGTGGCCAGTCAACATATTGTCATATTCACTGGCTGGCGCGCGCTTGCCGGTGAATATTAGTTACTAAAATTAGACTCCACGTTGCATACGTTTACACGTATTTGTAACGTCTTTCAAGCGTAAAAACGACGTTACACTGTCTAACGCCATGAATGACGTCATTTTAGTAATGTTTCAATGACGTCAGCTATCACACATTTTCCCTGCGCTTTCAAAGCTGTAAATTATTGTTTGATATATCACACTATTTTAACATTGGCTATACAGGCGAGGCGTGTTAGAATTCTTGTTAGTTAATGTTGAATGATGACACTCATGCACAACATATGTAAAATAGTAAACGGGTGCACTTATCTAGGTCTGCACTGTTTCTGCTAAATGTTTGACTGTCCCAAAACTTGTGTATAAGTTCAGTATTGTTTCCATGTGCAATGATACCTGTACATCTTTCTCTAAATGTTATATAATAAAACAGTTATTGACTAATGAGGCATTGGATATGATGTGATATCGACCAGAGAATACAAATATTGACCTCGGCTTCGCCTCGGTCAATATTGGTATTCTCTGGTCGATATCACAACATATCCAATGCCTCATTAGTCAATAATTGTATATTGTAAACATTTTGTTTTGAAATCCAAGTACAATATTATGTCAGAGATACATGTAGGTCAACAAAATTCTTACTTCTCTCTGACAAAACTTCAATTTTACTGACAAACTGATCATAGCCAAATCATGTCTTTGTACAAAGAAACTAATACCGATATTATATGGGCCTGGACGTGAGACAACCTGTCTTAGGGGGTTTGCAAACAACTGAGGCACAGACCAGCCTGCACATCTGTGCAGACTGATCAGCGCCTTTGTTCTTCGCGCTTTGGAACGTATCATATCTAAACTTGCGGCCAGCGAAATTTCAATATTCTAGCTAGTCTCTGAAGCCCATATGATTCTTGATGCAAGATAAACCTGTAATCTCGGTTTTTGACCAGGTGAGACTCAGACAAGACTGCTCAACTACAGAAACTAGCAAGAACACTTAAATTTTGCCTGCTGCACGTTAAGTTATTTTACTTTCAAGAAATTGTCTAGCCGTCACAACTACTGTTTGAAATTTTAGAACATTTACCGTAATGAATCTACTTACAACAATCTGACTCGTCATCTCTTGAAGGACAGACTATTACACTATCACAGAGTGCTTAACTTTGGCATCCCCATTGAGACCCCTAATATAGCTCCAGATAAGGATTGGAGGCAATTGGGTATTTACCCACCTCTTCTTGGCTTAATTGGGTATTTCAAATTTTAAATTGGGTATTTCAAGTTTTTGTATTGGGTATCCATCTGAAAGCAAATGAGCAATGAAAGCGGGCCTCGTTTCTCTTGATTTGTTTGTTTACTTTCGGTTTCACTTTCAGAAAGCTACTGGCAATTAAAAGTATATCTGAGATTGCTATTTCATACTTATTTCAAAAAACCAACGTATCTATCAAGTCATCTTTGATTCTTCTAACCACCAATGCGGTATTAGGGTTAGTTACGATATGATATTATTCAATTGCTCTGGGACTTTTTCGCCCACGTTACGCCATTGTTACTGTAAAGCGAGACGAATGTCGTAATCGTGTAAATATTGGGTATAGCTAAACAGCGCCAAGAATGTTCCTGGACTGGTTTACAATTTAATAAACTAGATTCGGCGCCACGTCGTCGATAAATTTGTACCCAACAACAGCTTGAGATGCGAAAAAACGACAATCGGAAATTGAATACTATAGCGTCATATGCTACGAAAAAGTTCGGAATTGAGCATCAAGTATTTTTATTGCGTTTTTGTACGCACAGAATTCAATATAATTGCATTTTCACGGTCACAAAATTGCGTAAATACGCAATACGCAGCCTTATCTGGAGCTATGCCCTTATATAAGTGCTCCTAGTATACACATTTTACTATACAGTAACTGTTCTAAAATTTCCAACGCTTTTATCTTTCTGTTTTCAAATAACTGGAACTCACAAAATGCTTGTCAGAATCAGAAAAGCAAACAGGGCAGACCCTGATAAGACTGCTTCTTCAGAAGCAGTCTGATCTGGGTCTGCCCTATTTATCTAGGTGTGTGTGATGGGCAACTCCTATATGAAATTTTAGAACATTTACCGTAATGAATCTACTTACAACAATCTGACTCATCATTTCTTGATAGACAGACTATTACACCATCACAGAGTGCTTAACTTTGGCATCCCCATTGAGACCCCTTATATAAGTGCTCCTAGTATACACATTTTACCATACAGTAAATGTTCTAAAATTTCCAACACTTTTATCTTTTTGTTTTCAAATAACTGGAACTCACAAAATGCTTGTCAGAATCAGAAAAGCAAACAGGGCAGGCCCTGATAAGACTGCTTCTTCAAAAGCAGTCTGATCTGGGTCTGCCCTATATATCTAGGTGTGTGTGACGGGCAACTATCTTACGACATGATAGCCGTAACAAAGTAAAGCATAGCTGAAAAATTTCCCGTGCCTTTGCTGGGAATCTAACCAGGATCGCCCCGGTAAGAAGCCAATGCTCTAACCACTGAGCCAAAGAGTCGACTCCCTGACGCAGTTGTCAGAGATTGAATATACTAGTTTGTGTATAGTGGCATTCCAAAATGGAACCCCGGTTTTTTGCCTTAAGCTACGAGTGCGGGAACCTACTGTAGCTTACTTTAGTTAGCTATACTATTTTCATAGTATCATGCCGATGCCGTCTGTTTGTCATTTAAAGATATAAGTAGAGTACTGATTAAAATTATGTTTACAAAAAAATATAAATACAAATAAAAATGAATGATACGACCTTTATGTTATTGACTATATACCGTACACAACTTACCTTAAATTATGCAAAACGGAGCCTGCCACAGAGTAAGGCTGTACATGTCAATGACATCAACTGGAGTCCTTTTCAACCCAATCATTATTTCCTGTTTAAAAACACATTGCCAAAGCAAACCTACTATTCATTAGTGTTAAAGCATGATAATAAACTAGCTAGTTAGTGCACATCAACCATGGCTGAACTTAATTACTGTAGATTTGATAATTTGCATACGGCAGTCCATGTATTTACGAATCAAAAAATGTGCAGAATTGCATATAGCCTCTGCAAGGTTTTTCTCATTATACCGGCTGAACTTATTTATTACCAGTATGCTAGCTATCATTGAATAGGCACTCTGCTATCTCGGACTTGGGACCGAGCCGTTTCAGCAGCAATTGACAGCATTTTATACCACAATCACAACCAAAACATGGACCCTTAAACGTTTTCACAGCCGGCCAAACCCTCGGGTCATAGCAAATGAACCTATTGTTATAGCCCTGCACATAGAGATATTTAAGCATGTAACATTTGGCTAAAATGGAATATTTGAAAAAACATGGAATGCTGTAACTACATTATCTCATGACAAATTAATACATGAAAAAAACAAACAACAACACACACACCCTAACACACCAAATCCGTAGCTTGCGAAGGATTTGGGTAGGCATCAACCTTATTGAAGGTAGGTATTGTAAAGTATGATCATGCATTTAAAACAGCTGGGTTAATAAAATTATTGCAGAGCAGAGTGCAGAGGGGAATGGTTTCACTGCTAATTTTACCTGCTAATCAGTGTAATCCATGCTTCTTGCTTTGAGCACTGGTATCTGTCACTTCTTTCTATAATTAGAGTGTTATTCCAGGTATAAATCCCCCATTTTGGTAATAATTAGCTTTGAAAATGTCTATTTCAAGTGAAAACATCTGTCTGTTGGTTGTTTGTTTTTGAAGGAAGTTGCAGAAGACAGTACAGCGTCATATATGACGTCATGTATTTTTCACTTCCTGTTTGCTTGAATAGAGTAGAATAGAATAGAATTTACTTTGGAAGGCGCACCAGGCCCTCTCTATGTACTTTGGGGTATATCTATTTCAAAAGGAATGCATCTGTCTGCTGGTTTGTAGATGTTTTGATATGAGTACAAGCCACTGTATAACATCATATGTTTACTTTGTGTATGTCTGAATAGAACAGAATAACTTAAGAACTAGTCCAGGACCACCCGTGTGATTGTATCTAGTGAGTATTACTATGTATTGCACGCTATGTTATGTGATAATGACAATAATAATAATGACCACAATAAAAGTAATGCTAAGTAAAACCAACCAAATGAAAGAAAAAATAAAATAAAATGAATAATATAGAATGGTGTAGTAATTTTAGTACACAATATTAGGTAAAGCGTATAGTATAAAAGAGGTCTTTTTTAAAAAATAGCATTTGAGAGTAAGAACAATGTCTGTCAGTCTACAGCATATTGCAGGTTCTACGTTGCTTTTAGGCATTACCACCCGAAGGTGTTCCTGTACATATTTGTGTATAGTGGCATTCCAAAATGGAACCCCGGTTTTTTGCCTTAAGCTACGAGTGCGGGAACCTACTGTAGCTTACTTTAGTTAGCTATACTATTTTCATAGTATCATGCCGATGCCGTCTGTTTGTCATTTAAAGATATAAGTAGAGTACTGATTAAAATTATGTTTACAAAAAAATATAAATACAAATAAAAATGAATGATACGACCTTTATGTTATTGACTATATACCGTACACAACTTACCTTAAATTATGCAAAACGGAGCCTGCCACAGAGTAAGGCTGTACATGTCAATGACATCAACTGGAGTCCTTTTCAACCCAATCATTATTTCCTGTTTAAAAACACATTGCCAAAGCAAACCTACTATTCATTAGTGTTAAAGCATGATAATAAACTAGCTAGTTAGTGCACATCAACCATGGCTGAACTTAATTACTGTAGATTTGATAATTTGCATACGGCAGTCCATGTATTTACGAATCAAAAAATGTGCAGAATTGCATATAGCCTCTGCAAGGTTTTTCTCATTATACCGGCTGAACTTATTTATTACCAGTATGCTAGCTATCATTGAATAGGCACTCTGCTATCTCGGACTTGGGACCGAGCCGTTTCAGCAGCAATTGACAGCATTTTATACCACAATCACAACCAAAACATGGACCCTTAAACGTTTTCACAGCCGGCCAAACCCTCGGGTCATAGCAAATGAACCTATTGTTATAGCCCTGCACATAGAGATATTTAAGCATGTAACATTTGGCTAAAATGGAATATTTGAAAAAACATGGAATGCTGTAACTACATTATCTCATGACAAATTAATACATGAAAAAAACAAACAACAACACACACACCCTAACACACCAAATCCGTAGCTTGCGAAGGATTTGGGTAGGCATCAACCTTATTGAAGGTAGGTATTGTAAAGTATGATCATGCATTTAAAACAGCTGGGTTAATAAAATTATTGCAGAGCAGAGTGCAGAGGGGAATGGTTTCACTGCTAATTTTACCTGCTAATCAGTGTAATCCATGCTTCTTGCTTTGAGCACTGGTATCTGTCACTTCTTTCTATAATTAGAGTGTTATTCCAGGTATAAATCCCCCATTTTGGTAATAATTAGCTTTGAAAATGTCTATTTCAAGTGAAAACATCTGTCTGTTGGTTGTTTGTTTTTGAAGGAAGTTGCAGAAGACAGTACAGCGTCATATATGACGTCATGTATTTTTCACTTCCTGTTTGCTTGAATAGAGTAGAATAGAATAGAATTTACTTTGGAAGGCGCACCAGGCCCTCTCTATGTACTTTGGGGTATATCTATTTCAAAAGGAATGCATCTGTCTGCTGGTTTGTAGATGTTTTGATATGAGTACAAGCCACTGTATAACATCATATGTTTACTTTGTGTATGTCTGAATAGAACAGAATAACTTAAGAACTAGTCCAGGACCACCCGTGTGATTGTATCTAGTGAGTATTACTATGTATTGCACGCTATGTTATGTGATAATGACAATAATAATAATGACCACAATAAAAGTAATGCTAAGTAAAACCAACCAAATGAAAGAAAAAATAAAATAAAATGAATAATATAGAATGGTGTAGTAATTTTAGTACACAATATTAGGTAAAGCGTATAGTATAAAAGAGGTCTTTTTTAAAAAATAGCATTTGAGAGTAAGAACAATGTCTGTCAGTCTACAGCATATTGCAGGTTCTACGTTGCTTTTAGGCATTACCACCCGAAGGTGTTCCTGTACATATTTGTGTATAGTGGCATTCCAAAATGGAACCCCGGTTTTTTGCCTTAAGCTACGAGTGCGGGAACCTACTGTAGCTTACTTTAGTTAGCTATACTATTTTCATAGTATCATGCCGATGCCGTCTGTTTGTCATTTAAAGATATAAGTAGAGTACTGATTAAAATTATGTTTACAAAAAAATATAAATACAAATAAAAATGAATGATACGACCTTTATGTTATTGACTATATACCGTACACAACTTACCTTAAATTATGCAAAACGGAGCCTGCCACAGAGTAAGGCTGTACATGTCAATGACATCAACTGGAGTCCTTTTCAACCCAATCATTATTTCCTGTTTAAAAACACATTGCCAAAGCAAACCTACTATTCATTAGTGTTAAAGCATGATAATAAACTAGCTAGTTAGTGCACATCAACCATGGCTGAACTTAATTACTGTAGATTTGATAATTTGCATACGGCAGTCCATGTATTTACGAATCAAAAAATGTGCAGAATTGCATATAGCCTCTGCAAGGTTTTTCTCATTATACCGGCTGAACTTATTTATTACCAGTATGCTAGCTATCATTGAATAGGCACTCTGCTATCTCGGACTTGGGACCGAGCCGTTTCAGCAGCAATTGACAGCATTTTATACCACAATCACAACCAAAACATGGACCCTTAAACGTTTTCACAGCCGGCCAAACCCTCGGGTCATAGCAAATGAACCTATTGTTATAGCCCTGCACATAGAGATATTTAAGCATGTAACATTTGGCTAAAATGGAATATTTGAAAAAACATGGAATGCTGTAACTACATTATCTCATGACAAATTAATACATGAAAAAAACAAACAACAACACACACACCCTAACACACCAAATCCGTAGCTTGCGAAGGATTTGGGTAGGCATCAACCTTATTGAAGGTAGGTATTGTAAAGTATGATCATGCATTTAAAACAGCTGGGTTAATAAAATTATTGCAGAGCAGAGTGCAGAGGGGAATGGTTTCACTGCTAATTTTACCTGCTAATCAGTGTAATCCATGCTTCTTGCTTTGAGCACTGGTATCTGTCACTTCTTTCTATAATTAGAGTGTTATTCCAGGTATAAATCCCCCATTTTGGTAATAATTAGCTTTGAAAATGTCTATTTCAAGTGAAAACATCTGTCTGTTGGTTGTTTGTTTTTGAAGGAAGTTGCAGAAGACAGTACAGCGTCATATATGACGTCATGTATTTTTCACTTCCTGTTTGCTTGAATAGAGTAGAATAGAATAGAATTTACTTTGGAAGGCGCACCAGGCCCTCTCTATGTACTTTGGGGTATATCTATTTCAAAAGGAATGCATCTGTCTGCTGGTTTGTAGATGTTTTGATATGAGTACAAGCCACTGTATAACATCATATGTTTACTTTGTGTATGTCTGAATAGAACAGAATAACTTAAGAACTAGTCCAGGACCACCCGTGTGATTGTATCTAGTGAGTATTACTATGTATTGCACGCTATGTTATGTGATAATGACAATAATAATAATGACCACAATAAAAGTAATGCTAAGTAAAACCAACCAAATGAAAGAAAAAATAAAATAAAATGAATAATATAGAATGGTGTAGTAATTTTAGTACACAATATTAGGTAAAGCGTATAGTATAAAAGAGGTCTTTTTTAAAAAATAGCATTTGAGAGTAAGAACAATGTCTGTCAGTCTACAGCATATTGCAGGTTCTACGTTGCTTTTAGGCATTACCACCCGAAGGTGTTCCTGTACATATTTGTGTATAGTGGCATTCCAAAATGGAACCCCGGTTTTTTGCCTTAAGCTACGAGTGCGGGAACCTACTGTAGCTTACTTTAGTTAGCTATACTATTTTCATAGTATCATGCCGATGCCGTCTGTTTGTCATTTAAAGATATAAGTAGAGTACTGATTAAAATTATGTTTACAAAAAAATATAAATACAAATAAAAATGAATGATACGACCTTTATGTTATTGACTATATACCGTACACAACTTACCTTAAATTATGCAAAACGGAGCCTGCCACAGAGTAAGGCTGTACATGTCAATGACATCAACTGGAGTCCTTTTCAACCCAATCATTATTTCCTGTTTAAAAACACATTGCCAAAGCAAACCTACTATTCATTAGTGTTAAAGCATGATAATAAACTAGCTAGTTAGTGCACATCAACCATGGCTGAACTTAATTACTGTAGATTTGATAATTTGCATACGGCAGTCCATGTATTTACGAATCAAAAAATGTGCAGAATTGCATATAGCCTCTGCAAGGTTTTTCTCATTATACCGGCTGAACTTATTTATTACCAGTATGCTAGCTATCATTGAATAGGCACTCTGCTATCTCGGACTTGGGACCGAGCCGTTTCAGCAGCAATTGACAGCATTTTATACCACAATCACAACCAAAACATGGACCCTTAAACGTTTTCACAGCCGGCCAAACCCTCGGGTCATAGCAAATGAACCTATTGTTATAGCCCTGCACATAGAGATATTTAAGCATGTAACATTTGGCTAAAATGGAATATTTGAAAAAACATGGAATGCTGTAACTACATTATCTCATGACAAATTAATACATGAAAAAAACAAACAACAACACACACACCCTAACACACCAAATCCGTAGCTTGCGAAGGATTTGGGTAGGCATCAACCTTATTGAAGGTAGGTATTGTAAAGTATGATCATGCATTTAAAACAGCTGGGTTAATAAAATTATTGCAGAGCAGAGTGCAGAGGGGAATGGTTTCACTGCTAATTTTACCTGCTAATCAGTGTAATCCATGCTTCTTGCTTTGAGCACTGGTATCTGTCACTTCTTTCTATAATTAGAGTGTTATTCCAGGTATAAATCCCCCATTTTGGTAATAATTAGCTTTGAAAATGTCTATTTCAAGTGAAAACATCTGTCTGTTGGTTGTTTGTTTTTGAAGGAAGTTGCAGAAGACAGTACAGCGTCATATATGACGTCATGTATTTTTCACTTCCTGTTTGCTTGAATAGAGTAGAATAGAATAGAATTTACTTTGGAAGGCGCACCAGGCCCTCTCTATGTACTTTGGGGTATATCTATTTCAAAAGGAATGCATCTGTCTGCTGGTTTGTAGATGTTTTGATATGAGTACAAGCCACTGTATAACATCATATGTTTACTTTGTGTATGTCTGAATAGAACAGAATAACTTAAGAACTAGTCCAGGACCACCCGTGTGATTGTATCTAGTGAGTATTACTATGTATTGCACGCTATGTTATGTGATAATGACAATAATAATAATGACCACAATAAAAGTAATGCTAAGTAAAACCAACCAAATGAAAGAAAAAATAAAATAAAATGAATAATATAGAATGGTGTAGTAATTTTAGTACACAATATTAGGTAAAGCGTATAGTATAAAAGAGGTCTTTTTTAAAAAATAGCATTTGAGAGTAAGAACAATGTCTGTCAGTCTACAGCATATTGCAGGTTCTACGTTGCTTTTAGGCATTACCACCCGAAGGTGTTCCTGTACATATTTGTGTATAGTGGCATTCCAAAATGGAACCCCGGTTTTTTGCCTTAAGCTACGAGTGCGGGAACCTACTGTAGCTTACTTTAGTTAGCTATACTATTTTCATAGTATCATGCCGATGCCGTCTGTTTGTCATTTAAAGATATAAGTAGAGTACTGATTAAAATTATGTTTACAAAAAAATATAAATACAAATAAAAATGAATGATACGACCTTTATGTTATTGACTATATACCGTACACAACTTACCTTAAATTATGCAAAACGGAGCCTGCCACAGAGTAAGGCTGTACATGTCAATGACATCAACTGGAGTCCTTTTCAACCCAATCATTATTTCCTGTTTAAAAACACATTGCCAAAGCAAACCTACTATTCATTAGTGTTAAAGCATGATAATAAACTAGCTAGTTAGTGCACATCAACCATGGCTGAACTTAATTACTGTAGATTTGATAATTTGCATACGGCAGTCCATGTATTTACGAATCAAAAAATGTGCAGAATTGCATATAGCCTCTGCAAGGTTTTTCTCATTATACCGGCTGAACTTATTTATTACCAGTATGCTAGCTATCATTGAATAGGCACTCTGCTATCTCGGACTTGGGACCGAGCCGTTTCAGCAGCAATTGACAGCATTTTATACCACAATCACAACCAAAACATGGACCCTTAAACGTTTTCACAGCCGGCCAAACCCTCGGGTCATAGCAAATGAACCTATTGTTATAGCCCTGCACATAGAGATATTTAAGCATGTAACATTTGGCTAAAATGGAATATTTGAAAAAACATGGAATGCTGTAACTACATTATCTCATGACAAATTAATACATGAAAAAAACAAACAACAACACACACACCCTAACACACCAAATCCGTAGCTTGCGAAGGATTTGGGTAGGCATCAACCTTATTGAAGGTAGGTATTGTAAAGTATGATCATGCATTTAAAACAGCTGGGTTAATAAAATTATTGCAGAGCAGAGTGCAGAGGGGAATGGTTTCACTGCTAATTTTACCTGCTAATCAGTGTAATCCATGCTTCTTGCTTTGAGCACTGGTATCTGTCACTTCTTTCTATAATTAGAGTGTTATTCCAGGTATAAATCCCCCATTTTGGTAATAATTAGCTTTGAAAATGTCTATTTCAAGTGAAAACATCTGTCTGTTGGTTGTTTGTTTTTGAAGGAAGTTGCAGAAGACAGTACAGCGTCATATATGACGTCATGTATTTTTCACTTCCTGTTTGCTTGAATAGAGTAGAATAGAATAGAATTTACTTTGGAAGGCGCACCAGGCCCTCTCTATGTACTTTGGGGTATATCTATTTCAAAAGGAATGCATCTGTCTGCTGGTTTGTAGATGTTTTGATATGAGTACAAGCCACTGTATAACATCATATGTTTACTTTGTGTATGTCTGAATAGAACAGAATAACTTAAGAACTAGTCCAGGACCACCCGTGTGATTGTATCTAGTGAGTATTACTATGTATTGCACGCTATGTTATGTGATAATGACAATAATAATAATGACCACAATAAAAGTAATGCTAAGTAAAACCAACCAAATGAAAGAAAAAATAAAATAAAATGAATAATATAGAATGGTGTAGTAATTTTAGTACACAATATTAGGTAAAGCGTATAGTATAAAAGAGGTCTTTTTTAAAAAATAGCATTTGAGAGTAAGAACAATGTCTGTCAGTCTACAGCATATTGCAGGTTCTACGTTGCTTTTAGGCATTACCACCCGAAGGTGTTCCTGTACATATTTGTGTATAGTGGCATTCCAAAATGGAACCCCGGTTTTTTGCCTTAAGCTACGAGTGCGGGAACCTACTGTAGCTTACTTTAGTTAGCTATACTATTTTCATAGTATCATGCCGATGCCGTCTGTTTGTCATTTAAAGATATAAGTAGAGTACTGATTAAAATTATGTTTACAAAAAAATATAAATACAAATAAAAATGAATGATACGACCTTTATGTTATTGACTATATACCGTACACAACTTACCTTAAATTATGCAAAACGGAGCCTGCCACAGAGTAAGGCTGTACATGTCAATGACATCAACTGGAGTCCTTTTCAACCCAATCATTATTTCCTGTTTAAAAACACATTGCCAAAGCAAACCTACTATTCATTAGTGTTAAAGCATGATAATAAACTAGCTAGTTAGTGCACATCAACCATGGCTGAACTTAATTACTGTAGATTTGATAATTTGCATACGGCAGTCCATGTATTTACGAATCAAAAAATGTGCAGAATTGCATATAGCCTCTGCAAGGTTTTTCTCATTATACCGGCTGAACTTATTTATTACCAGTATGCTAGCTATCATTGAATAGGCACTCTGCTATCTCGGACTTGGGACCGAGCCGTTTCAGCAGCAATTGACAGCATTTTATACCACAATCACAACCAAAACATGGACCCTTAAACGTTTTCACAGCCGGCCAAACCCTCGGGTCATAGCAAATGAACCTATTGTTATAGCCCTGCACATAGAGATATTTAAGCATGTAACATTTGGCTAAAATGGAATATTTGAAAAAACATGGAATGCTGTAACTACATTATCTCATGACAAATTAATACATGAAAAAAACAAACAACAACACACACACCCTAACACACCAAATCCGTAGCTTGCGAAGGATTTGGGTAGGCATCAACCTTATTGAAGGTAGGTATTGTAAAGTATGATCATGCATTTAAAACAGCTGGGTTAATAAAATTATTGCAGAGCAGAGTGCAGAGGGGAATGGTTTCACTGCTAATTTTACCTGCTAATCAGTGTAATCCATGCTTCTTGCTTTGAGCACTGGTATCTGTCACTTCTTTCTATAATTAGAGTGTTATTCCAGGTATAAATCCCCCATTTTGGTAATAATTAGCTTTGAAAATGTCTATTTCAAGTGAAAACATCTGTCTGTTGGTTGTTTGTTTTTGAAGGAAGTTGCAGAAGACAGTACAGCGTCATATATGACGTCATGTATTTTTCACTTCCTGTTTGCTTGAATAGAGTAGAATAGAATAGAATTTACTTTGGAAGGCGCACCAGGCCCTCTCTATGTACTTTGGGGTATATCTATTTCAAAAGGAATGCATCTGTCTGCTGGTTTGTAGATGTTTTGATATGAGTACAAGCCACTGTATAACATCATATGTTTACTTTGTGTATGTCTGAATAGAACAGAATAACTTAAGAACTAGTCCAGGACCACCCGTGTGATTGTATCTAGTGAGTATTACTATGTATTGCACGCTATGTTATGTGATAATGACAATAATAATAATGACCACAATAAAAGTAATGCTAAGTAAAACCAACCAAATGAAAGAAAAAATAAAATAAAATGAATAATATAGAATGGTGTAGTAATTTTAGTACACAATATTAGGTAAAGCGTATAGTATAAAAGAGGTCTTTTTTAAAAAATAGCATTTGAGAGTAAGAACAATGTCTGTCAGTCTACAGCATATTGCAGGTTCTACGTTGCTTTTAGGCATTACCACCCGAAGGTGTTCCTGTACATATTTGTGTATAGTGGCATTCCAAAATGGAACCCCGGTTTTTTGCCTTAAGCTACGAGTGCGGGAACCTACTGTAGCTTACTTTAGTTAGCTATACTATTTTCATAGTATCATGCCGATGCCGTCTGTTTGTCATTTAAAGATATAAGTAGAGTACTGATTAAAATTATGTTTACAAAAAAATATAAATACAAATAAAAATGAATGATACGACCTTTATGTTATTGACTATATACCGTACACAACTTACCTTAAATTATGCAAAACGGAGCCTGCCACAGAGTAAGGCTGTACATGTCAATGACATCAACTGGAGTCCTTTTCAACCCAATCATTATTTCCTGTTTAAAAACACATTGCCAAAGCAAACCTACTATTCATTAGTGTTAAAGCATGATAATAAACTAGCTAGTTAGTGCACATCAACCATGGCTGAACTTAATTACTGTAGATTTGATAATTTGCATACGGCAGTCCATGTATTTACGAATCAAAAAATGTGCAGAATTGCATATAGCCTCTGCAAGGTTTTTCTCATTATACCGGCTGAACTTATTTATTACCAGTATGCTAGCTATCATTGAATAGGCACTCTGCTATCTCGGACTTGGGACCGAGCCGTTTCAGCAGCAATTGACAGCATTTTATACCACAATCACAACCAAAACATGGACCCTTAAACGTTTTCACAGCCGGCCAAACCCTCGGGTCATAGCAAATGAACCTATTGTTATAGCCCTGCACATAGAGATATTTAAGCATGTAACATTTGGCTAAAATGGAATATTTGAAAAAACATGGAATGCTGTAACTACATTATCTCATGACAAATTAATACATGAAAAAAACAAACAACAACACACACACCCTAACACACCAAATCCGTAGCTTGCGAAGGATTTGGGTAGGCATCAACCTTATTGAAGGTAGGTATTGTAAAGTATGATCATGCATTTAAAACAGCTGGGTTAATAAAATTATTGCAGAGCAGAGTGCAGAGGGGAATGGTTTCACTGCTAATTTTACCTGCTAATCAGTGTAATCCATGCTTCTTGCTTTGAGCACTGGTATCTGTCACTTCTTTCTATAATTAGAGTGTTATTCCAGGTATAAATCCCCCATTTTGGTAATAATTAGCTTTGAAAATGTCTATTTCAAGTGAAAACATCTGTCTGTTGGTTGTTTGTTTTTGAAGGAAGTTGCAGAAGACAGTACAGCGTCATATATGACGTCATGTATTTTTCACTTCCTGTTTGCTTGAATAGAGTAGAATAGAATAGAATTTACTTTGGAAGGCGCACCAGGCCCTCTCTATGTACTTTGGGGTATATCTATTTCAAAAGGAATGCATCTGTCTGCTGGTTTGTAGATGTTTTGATATGAGTACAAGCCACTGTATAACATCATATGTTTACTTTGTGTATGTCTGAATAGAACAGAATAACTTAAGAACTAGTCCAGGACCACCCGTGTGATTGTATCTAGTGAGTATTACTATGTATTGCACGCTATGTTATGTGATAATGACAATAATAATAATGACCACAATAAAAGTAATGCTAAGTAAAACCAACCAAATGAAAGAAAAAATAAAATAAAATGAATAATATAGAATGGTGTAGTAATTTTAGTACACAATATTAGGTAAAGCGTATAGTATAAAAGAGGTCTTTTTTAAAAAATAGCATTTGAGAGTAAGAACAATGTCTGTCAGTCTACAGCATATTGCAGGTTCTACGTTGCTTTTAGGCATTACCACCCGAAGGTGTTCCTGTACATATTTGTGTATAGTGGCATTCCAAAATGGAACCCCGGTTTTTTGCCTTAAGCTACGAGTGCGGGAACCTACTGTAGCTTACTTTAGTTAGCTATACTATTTTCATAGTATCATGCCGATGCCGTCTGTTTGTCATTTAAAGATATAAGTAGAGTACTGATTAAAATTATGTTTACAAAAAAATATAAATACAAATAAAAATGAATGATACGACCTTTATGTTATTGACTATATACCGTACACAACTTACCTTAAATTATGCAAAACGGAGCCTGCCACAGAGTAAGGCTGTACATGTCAATGACATCAACTGGAGTCCTTTTCAACCCAATCATTATTTCCTGTTTAAAAACACATTGCCAAAGCAAACCTACTATTCATTAGTGTTAAAGCATGATAATAAACTAGCTAGTTAGTGCACATCAACCATGGCTGAACTTAATTACTGTAGATTTGATAATTTGCATACGGCAGTCCATGTATTTACGAATCAAAAAATGTGCAGAATTGCATATAGCCTCTGCAAGGTTTTTCTCATTATACCGGCTGAACTTATTTATTACCAGTATGCTAGCTATCATTGAATAGGCACTCTGCTATCTCGGACTTGGGACCGAGCCGTTTCAGCAGCAATTGACAGCATTTTATACCACAATCACAACCAAAACATGGACCCTTAAACGTTTTCACAGCCGGCCAAACCCTCGGGTCATAGCAAATGAACCTATTGTTATAGCCCTGCACATAGAGATATTTAAGCATGTAACATTTGGCTAAAATGGAATATTTGAAAAAACATGGAATGCTGTAACTACATTATCTCATGACAAATTAATACATGAAAAAAACAAACAACAACACACACACCCTAACACACCAAATCCGTAGCTTGCGAAGGATTTGGGTAGGCGTCAACCTTATTGAAGGTAGGTATTGTAAAGTATGATCATGCATTTAAAACAGCTGGGTTAATAAAATTATTGCAGAGCAGAGTGCAGAGGGGAATGGTTTCACTGCTAATTTTACCTGCTAATCAGTGTAATCCATGCTTCTTGCTTTGAGCACTGGTATCTGTCACTTCTTTCTATAATTAGAGTGTTATTCCAGGTATAAATCCCCCATTTTGGTAATAATTAGCTTTGAAAATGTCTATTTCAAGTGAAAACATCTGTCTGTTGGTTGTTTGTTTTTGAAGGAAGTTGCAGAAGACAGTACAGCGTCATATATGACGTCATGTATTTTTCACTTCCTGTTTGCTTGAATAGAGTAGAATAGAATAGAATTTACTTTGGAAGGCGCACCAGGCCCTCTCTATGTACTTTGGGGTATATCTATTTCAAAAGGAATGCATCTGTCTGCTGGTTTGTAGATGTTTTGATATGAGTACAAGCCACTGTATAACATCATATGTTTACTTTGTGTATGTCTGAATAGAACAGAATAACTTAAGAACTAGTCCAGGACCACCCGTGTGATTGTATCTAGTGAGTATTACTATGTATTGCACGCTATGTTATGTGATAATGACAATAATAATAATGACCACAATAAAAGTAATGCTAAGTAAAACCAACCAAATGAAAGAAAAAATAAAATAAAATGAATAATATAGAATGGTGTAGTAATTTTAGTACACAATATTAGGTAAAGCGTATAGTATAAAAGAGGTCTTTTTTAAAAAATAGCATTTGAGAGTAAGAACAATGTCTGTCAGTCTACAGCATATTGCAGGTTCTACGTTGCTTTTAGGCATTACCACCCGAAGGTGTTCCTGTACATATTTGTGTATAGTTGCATTCCAAAATGGAACCCCGGTTTTTTGCCTTAAGCTACGAGTGCGGGAACCTACTGTAGCTTACTTTAGTTAGCTATACTATTTTCATAGTATCATGCCGATGCCGTCTGTTTGTCATTTAAAGATATAAGTAGAGTACTGATTAAAATTATGTTTACAAAAAAATATAAATACAAATAAAAATGAATGATACGACCTTTATGTTATTGACTATATACCGTACACAACTTACCTTAAATTATGCAAAACGGAGCCTGCCACAGAGTAAGGCTGTACATGTCAATGACATCAACTGGAGTCCTTTTCAACCCAATCATTATTTCCTGTTTAAAAACACATTGCCAAAGCAAACCTACTATTCATTAGTGTTAAAGCATGATAATAAACTAGCTAGTTAGTGCACATCAACCATGGCTGAACTTAATTACTGTAGATTTGATAATTTGCATACGGCAGTCCATGTATTTACGAATCAAAAAATGTGCAGAATTGCATATAGCCTCTGCAAGGTTTTTCTCATTATACCGGCTGAACTTATTTATTACCAGTATGCTAGCTATCATTGAATAGGCACTCTGCTATCTCGGACTTGGGACCGAGCCGTTTCAGCAGCAATTGACAGCATTTTATACCACAATCACAACCAAAACATGGACCCTTAAACGTTTTCACAGCCGGCCAAACCCTCGGGTCATAGCAAATGAACCTATTGTTATAGCCCTGCACATAGAGATATTTAAGCATGTAACATTTGGCTAAAATGGAATATTTGAAAAAACATGGAATGCTGTAACTACATTATCTCATGACAAATTAATACATGAAAAAAACAAACAACAACACACACACCCTAACACACCAAATCCGTAGCTTGCGAAGGATTTGGGTAGGCATCAACCTTATTGAAGGTAGGTATTGTAAAGTATGATCATGCATTTAAAACAGCTGGGTTAATAAAATTATTGCAGAGCAGAGTGCAGAGGGGAATGGTTTCACTGCTAATTTTACCTGCTAATCAGTGTAATCCATGCTTCTTGCTTTGAGCACTGGTATCTGTCACTTCTTTCTATAATTAGAGTGTTATTCCAGGTATAAATCCCCCATTTTGGTAATAATTAGCTTTGAAAATGTCTATTTCAAGTGAAAACATCTGTCTGTTGGTTGTTTGTTTTTGAAGGAAGTTGCAGAAGACAGTACAGCGTCATATATGACGTCATGTATTTTTCACTTCCTGTTTGCTTGAATAGAGTAGAATAGAATAGAATTTACTTTGGAAGGCGCACCAGGCCCTCTTTATGTACTTTGGGGTATATCTATTTCAAAAGGAATGCATCTGTCTGCTGGTTTGTAGATGTTTTGATATGAGTACAAGCCACTGTATAACATCATATGTTTACTTTGTGTATGTCTGAATAGAACAGAATAACTTAAGAACTAGTCCAGGACCACCCGTGTGATTGTATCTAGTGAGTATTACTATGTATTGCACGCTATGTTATGTGATAATGACAATAATAATAATGACCACAATAAAAGTAATGCTAAGTAAAACCAACCAAATGAAAGAAAAAATAAAATAAAATGAATAATATAGAATGGTGTAGTAATTTTAGTACACAATATTAGGTAAAGCGTATAGTATAAAAGAGGTCTTTTTTAAAAAATAGCATTTGAGAGTAAGAACAATGTCTGTCAGTCTACAGCATATTGCAGGTTCTACGTTGCTTTTAGGCATTACCACCCGAAGGTGTTCCTGTACATATTTGTGTATAGTGGCATTCCAAAATGGAACCCCGGTTTTTTGCCTTAAGCTACGAGTGCGGGAACCTACTGTAGCTTACTTTAGTTAGCTATACTATTTTCATAGTATCATGCCGATGCCGTCTGTTTGTCATTTAAAGATATAAGTAGAGTACTGATTAAAATTATGTTTACAAAAAAATATAAATACAAATAAAAATGAATGATACGACCTTTATGTTATTGACTATATACCGTACACAACTTACCTTAAATTATGCAAAACGGAGCCTGCCACAGAGTAAGGCTGTACATGTCAATGACATCAACTGGAGTCCTTTTCAACCCAATCATTATTTCCTGTTTAAAAACACATTGCCAAAGCAAACCTACTATTCATTAGTGTTAAAGCATGATAATAAACTAGCTAGTTAGTGCACATCAACCATGGCTGAACTTAATTACTGTAGATTTGATAATTTGCATACGGCAGTCCATGTATTTACGAATCAAAAAATGTGCAGAATTGCATATAGCCTCTGCAAGGTTTTTCTCATTATACCGGCTGAACTTATTTATTACCAGTATGCTAGCTATCATTGAATAGGCACTCTGCTATCTCGGACTTGGGACCGAGCCGTTTCAGCAGCAATTGACAGCATTTTATACCACAATCACAACCAAAACATGGACCCTTAAACGTTTTCACAGCCGGCCAAACCCTCGGGTCATAGCAAATGAACCTATTGTTATAGCCCTGCACATAGAGATATTTAAGCATGTAACATTTGGCTAAAATGGAATATTTGAAAAAACATGGAATGCTGTAACTACATTATCTCATGACAAATTAATACATGAAAAAAACAAACAACAACACACACACCCTAACACACCAAATCCGTAGCTTGCGAAGGATTTGGGTAGGCATCAACCTTATTGAAGGTAGGTATTGTAAAGTATGATCATGCATTTAAAACAGCTGGGTTAATAAAATTATTGCAGAGCAGAGTGCAGAGGGGAATGGTTTCACTGCTAATTTTACCTGCTAATCAGTGTAATCCATGCTTCTTGCTTTGAGCACTGGTATCTGTCACTTCTTTCTATAATTAGAGTGTTATTCCAGGTATAAATCCCCCATTTTGGTAATAATTAGCTTTGAAAATGTCTATTTCAAGTGAAAACATCTGTCTGTTGGTTGTTTGTTTTTGAAGGAAGTTGCAGAAGACAGTACAGCGTCATATATGACGTCATGTATTTTTCACTTCCTGTTTGCTTGAATAGAGTAGAATAGAATAGAATTTACTTTGGAAGGCGCACCAGGCCCTCTCTATGTACTTTGGGGTATATCTATTTCAAAAGGAATGCATCTGTCTGCTGGTTTGTAGATGTTTTGATATGAGTACAAGCCACTGTATAACATCATATGTTTACTTTGTGTATGTCTGAATAGAACAGAATAACTTAAGAACTAGTCCAGGACCACCCGTGTGATTGTATCTAGTGAGTATTACTATGTATTGCACGCTATGTTATGTGATAATGACAATAATAATAATGACCACAATAAAAGTAATGCTAAGTAAAACCAACCAAATGAAAGAAAAAATAAAATAAAATGAATAATATAGAATGGTGTAGTAATTTTAGTACACAATATTAGGTAAAGCGTATAGTATAAAAGAGGTCTTTTTTAAAAAATAGCATTTGAGAGTAAGAACAATGTCTGTCAGTCTACAGCATATTGCAGGTTCTACGTTGCTTTTAGGCATTACCACCCGAAGGTGTTCCTGTACATATTTGTGTATAGTGGCATTCCAAAATGGAACCCCGGTTTTTTGCCTTAAGCTACGAGTGCGGGAACCTACTGTAGCTTACTTTAGTTAGCTATACTATTTTCATAGTATCATGCCGATGCCGTCTGTTTGTCATTTAAAGATATAAGTAGAGTACTGATTAAAATTATGTTTACAAAAAAATATAAATACAAATAAAAATGAATGATACGACCTTTATGTTATTGACTATATACCGTACACAACTTACCTTAAATTATGCAAAACGGAGCCTGCCACAGAGTAAGGCTGTACATGTCAATGACATCAACTGGAGTCCTTTTCAACCCAATCATTATTTCCTGTTTAAAAACACATTGCCAAAGCAAACCTACTATTCATTAGTGTTAAAGCATGATAATAAACTAGCTAGTTAGTGCACATCAACCATGGCTGAACTTAATTACTGTAGATTTGATAATTTGCATACGGCAGTCCATGTATTTACGAATCAAAAAATGTGCAGAATTGCATATAGCCTCTGCAAGGTTTTTCTCATTATACCGGCTGAACTTATTTATTACCAGTATGCTAGCTATCATTGAATAGGCACTCTGCTATCTCGGACTTGGGACCGAGCCGTTTCAGCAGCAATTGACAGCATTTTATACCACAATCACAACCAAAACATGGACCCTTAAACGTTTTCACAGCCGGCCAAACTCTCGGGTCATAGCAAATGAACCTATTGTTATAGCCCTGCACATAGAGATATTTAAGCATGTAACATTTGGCTAAAATGGAATATTTGAAAAAACATGGAATGCTGTAACTACATTATCTCATGACAAATTAATACATGAAAAAAACAAACAACAACACACACACCCTAACACACCAAATCCGTAGCTTGCGAAGGATTTGGGTAGGCATCAACCTTATTGAAGGTAGGTATTGTAAAGTATGATCATGCATTTAAAACAGCTGGGTTAATAAAATTATTGCAGAGCAGAGTGCAGAGGGGAATGGTTTCACTGCTAATTTTACCTGCTAATCAGTGTAATCCATGCTTCTTGCTTTGAGCACTGGTATCTGTCACTTCTTTCTATAATTAGAGTGTTATTCCAGGTATAAATCCCCCATTTTGGTAATAATTAGCTTTGAAAATGTCTATTTCAAGTGAAAACATCTGTCTGTTGGTTGTTTGTTTTTGAAGGAAGTTGCAGAAGACAGTACAGCGTCATATATGACGTCATGTATTTTTCACTTCCTGTTTGCTTGAATAGAGTAGAATAGAATCAGAGCCTTTGCTGCCCGTACATCGACAAAATGTATGTAGACAAATAATCAGGCCAACATTAAAATCCAATCATACGTACAACAACAACGTTGAATACACGTTATTTTAGCGATGATTAACTGGCCTCACGGATATGAGACGAATGCCAAAGATATAACACGTGTTACTTAGTGTGCATTTCGACCATAATTTGGTCGTGAAGCTGCGATATGTGACACCCATAATGTTTTGCTGCACTGATGTCCTTCACCTCATGCAGAGTTATAATTGGCCAAGGAGATCCGAATGTCTTATGAAGTAACCGCTAGTTTCGCATTTAATTTCTTCTTGCAGAAACAGCTGTCACCCTACAAGTCATTTGGTTCAAAATTTGTTCATATGTCAAACTTTTAAAGGCCAAATATAACATTTTTGACCCATGTACAAGAATAAAATAAAATTCGTCCACTCCCAAATTCGAACCTATGCAAAAGGGGCGGACTTGATTAAACAATTTTAGATTACTCAGCGATTGGCAGAATAGCCACCTAAAACAAGTAAAACTGGGCACTTTGGAGTACTCCAGAATAAATTAAGCGATACAAATATTTCTTCACATGCAGGCAGTGCTCCTCCATCTTGTTTTGGAACAAGTCTTGTGACTGTACTGTCTAAACCACCTCGGAATGAGTACTTTAGTGTAGTCCATCACAGATGTTACAACACACTTGATTTCTGTTCTGCCTGCTGGGAGTGGGAGCAGTAAAGAGAACAGCTAAATCAAGTCCGCCCCAGAATTTTACTGCACGTCTGATCAAAATCTCAACGATAGAACAGAACAGAACAAAATTTTATTAGACATAAACTATACATTTTGTTTCTAGTCTATTCTAATGATTCATACAAAATAGAAAACAGTGTTCATATACTCACTTACTATTTTTGTAACATGTACACATAATTTATAATGCATATACATGGAATGTTGAACACAAGTTGAATAGGTTTTCGTATACATGGCTGTACCCTGATGGAGATAACCATGCACTGCAATAGTACAAAATTGATATAATATTAATTGAATGGTGATAGAATTTGTTTCTTTAGTATTTTTTGGAGGATGAACTCGATATTGTACCTCGACAGCAGCAGGAATGCGAGAGTTCAACAGTGGGCTGTCAAGTCATACATTTATCTGTTAGGGAGCACAGTGACTCAGTGGTCAAGTGCTTGACTCGCGGGTTCGAACCTCATCGACGTCTCTGCGTCGTGTCTTTGAGCAAGACACATTAATCATAGCTTAGTAGTGGTTGAACCAAGGACGACCCGTCCCTTTATAACTGAAAGATTGTTGATGGGACGTAAAGAATCAAATCAAACAAAACATTAATCTGACAAGTATATCACTCACCTTTACAGATTAATGCACTTTCCGTTATAATATATAGGGCCAGTGCATGAGATTTCCAACAATGTGGTATGTGCGACCAGCAAAGCCTCAGATCAGCCTGCGCATATGCGCAGTCTGATCAGAGCCTATGCTAGTCGCTTGAGTATTCTATGATTGTTAAGCTACTTACCGAACATCAATGGAGTTTCTTAGCTTAAGTGGAGGCTGCAGAGGCTCGTCTGAGTCTACTGTGTCAAAATACCACATTGTTGGAGATCACATGTCAAAGCTCATATTATAAAACCGCAGAAGGTGAAGCATAAAATTTGTCCTGTTTTCACTGAAAAGGGACTGACGCCTATCGTTAACTGCGCTGTAAACATATCATGTATTTTGCAAATATATAGTAAGCTTATGACTATGATCGCCGTGCTCGACCTGATAAGCGCACCTGCCCAAAATGGCTTATTAATCACCCCTGGAGATGCCCAATACATTATTGCCCCTTACCACAATCCATCGCACAGGTGAAACCCCACTATCAATTCGGATATATAGGATTATTATATTAAAAACAGTGTGAATCGTGATCAGCTGTTATCATCAGCAGCCAACACAGTTTCCAGAAGAGGGTTAAGGATTCAGACACAAGATAAGCTCAAAGTGCGCCAAGCAGGTCGAATACGGCATAAGTTGTGATTGGCAGTTTGCCGACTGTAGTTTGAATGAATGTACTACGCTATCACTAAATTCCAGGAACAACACAAGTAAAATGGAGGTTTATAATCGGGGGATGCACATGTAATAAAACAGAGAAAGAGAGAGATAGATAGAGTGTACATACAGGTTACAATGTGATACAATGGTCCTTCAACAATAAATTAGTTATAGTCAACGGATTTATATTGCAATTCATGCATTTTACTATACATCGCTAGAATCGTCTTAGTTGAGCTTATACGAACACATATGGGTATAATATACTGAAGGACTAGGACTTCAGAAACACACCACCTGCTAAAATGCTAATTTATTGTCAAAAAATATATCTTAATTATATGAAAAATAAAATAATTGACAAGTCCCATCATTTAGCCTGCGCTCCTTATGAAAATTGAAACGCTGTGGTTTATGGTTGCGTGACGTCGCGATAATTCTGAGACCACCCTAATTCAAAAAGTCACAGTGTACCAATACCTTCCACAATAAGCGCAAAAACGTTTTCAAACCGATGTTAATTCTCCAAAGCAAAATGGAAGAAAAAAATCAAATCATGAAGTTAAAGGCCTTTGCCAACGTTCATTTCGTCGACATGACGTCATTTACCTTTTGACGTAATTGGCCGTTTGTAGTCCTAAGGAACTAAAATAATCAAAATCTTAAAGTGCTACCAGATGCTCACCAGAAAACACAACCACTGTTTATAGCTCTGGTTTTCTCTTTATTTGCACAACAGTGGGTCAGGCCTCAGACTCAATGACGGCTCTGGCGTAAAGCTTTAATCGGTGGGTTGGTGCCTGATGCTTGACCGTGGCTCAACTTGAGGTTTTCTTAAGATCTGACTATCTGTGAGTCGCGAGCCCTTGTCTCTGTTTCATCATAGTGTGTTAATTTGATTATATTGTTTCTCTATGATGATACATTGCAATAGTTAGGAATCCTCCATGCGAGCTTAACATTTTTGTGCTTCAACAACAGCAGAATCTAGGGCGAAGATTTGGTACCAGTAAAATGCATTTAAGCCCCCAGTGGCTTTGGCTGCTGTCCGTTCTAAGGCGGTGGTTCTGTTGATGTTGATTTGTTGTTGATTGTTACTCCCATTGTGGGACTCTGTAATTGTTCTATCTTTTGTTGTGTGTTACTTTGTGTCCATTGTAGTTTTGCAATCTTCTGGATGGGGAAGAGAGGAGAGCTGGTTGTTTTCCTTTGTTTGTCTTCCTGGTGTCTCCTAATTGTTGTGTGGCTCTTCCTCATGATGCCATGGGTTTGTCTGCAGTTTGTGATTGTGGTCTTTCCTGATCATACTCACTTACTCTTTATGGTGCGGACACAGAATTCAAGGGTAAATCCATGACCTTTAACTGTGACATTGAGGCTAAATAGCCGAGTCAAATGTTCTACACATCATCTCACTGAGAGGAACATAAGGGTGAAGCTTAATGAAATTCGTTCAAAGGGTTCAGGAGATATTGTGCTCCCCTGGTTGCCAATTTATTCTTGTTTTGTTATGAGAGGTACTTTATGACGTCTCTATCTGATGATAAGTTGGTTGATATTATTGACGCTTTTATCACTACATCCAGATATTTGGATGATAGCTTAAACATTAATAATGTCTATTTTGACAGTATGGTAAGTCAAAATTAGCCTTCAGAGTTCCAACTTAATAAAGCTTATACCTCTGATACTGAAGCCGCATTTTTTCTACTTGCATTTGTCCATTTCTAATGATATTGTTTCTAACATAAATTTACGATAAACATGACATTTTGATTTTAAAATTGTCAATTTCCCATCTTAAATGGGGCTGTCTTCTCTCTACATCCTATGGAGTCTATATCTCTCAACTCATCCGATTTGCTGACTTCAACACTCGTAATAAATTGTTAACTCAGAAACTTCTTAAACAGGGCTATTGGTATCAAAAACTTTGCAAAAACTTTTCTAAATTGTGTCTCTGAATCTGAATTCCATGTTGGACTTAAATCTCTCTTGCTGCAAGGACTTTCAGAACCTGCGTTCTATGGTGAAATGGTGTATAAGCTGAAGAAGATTGATGGCTCTGATAATTTTTCAGCGCAGTTTATTATTATAATAGATAGGCTATAACATTATGTATTGCAACAGACTGCATGCTTGTTGGTCAAACCAATCACAGTTGGCAACTTTGCTTTCCTCTTTAATTGCATGCCAGTGGGTCGGATTTCAGGCTCTATGGATTATCTATAGATAAGATGGTTAGGATCATGATGCTTTGGCTGTTGTCAAGCCCACCTGGGTTTACCTGTTGGATTTCTTTTGCTCCTGTATTCAGTTTTATGTACTGTTTTATGTATGTTGAGTCCTTATTTTTGCTTTATCTCCTTTTTTATATCTCAATTTATATATTCTAGGAGATATTTCATGGATAAGTTAGGGGTCTTTCATGCAAACCAAACATCTATGTGTCTTGATCCACATCTGAGCTAAGGGTGAAGTTGGTGCCGTGAGCCTAGTTTAAGCCCTCCAATAAAAGTATTTTACTGATCATTTCCAGGCGGTGCTTCTTCTATGGATTAGTTTTGTTATTTATGTTCCGTGTTTGTCATTCTTTCTTGTCTGTTCATTTCAGCCTTGTGGTCACCTGCTGGGAAAGGGCTGACCTCTTGGCTCTCTTGTATGTGATGTTTTATTATGTTTTTGTCATTTTCCCATGTGGTGTTCCGGGTTAGGTTAGTTACTTGATTGTTTTGATTCCTGATCTTTGTCTAGTTACTTACCTTTACCTTAGGACTGGGTAGCTGATTTTGGGTTTCGCACACCTTCTCACTGAGAAGACATTTTCGTGAAGTCTAACCAAAATCTTTAAAAGGGCTCAGAAGATATTAAACAGACACAAAAGGGTTACAGACTGAGTGACAGACTGACAGAAGAAGGGCATACCTATAACCCCCTTTAGCTTTGCGACTCAGGGTTAATAATGATGATTATGATAAAGAAATAAAGCAATTAATACTAATAAATCAAATAAAACTAATGATAATAATATGGGCCTCGATGCGAGAAAACCTGTCTTAGGGGTTTGTTAACAAAAAAGGTGCAGACCAGCCTGCGCATCCGCGCTTTTTTTCTCTTATTAGAAAATATCATATCAAGACTTGCTACAAGTGAAATTTCAATTTTCTAGCTAGTCTCTATAGCTGAGCAGACTGGTTTGAATCTCAATTTGTATAAAACCCCAAAGACAGGTTTTCTTGTGTTTCGGCTCAATAATGCTCACTGATTATGTGCCATTGTTGAAACCTCCAAATATATTTTAATGCCAAAAAAGGAATCATGATTATAAAAATGATTCTGTCATTTAAAGAAATAAGTAGTAGTTTAAATATAACTGACAAAGACACTTTTTCCGTTGTTGAGTACTGGTTTAATCCAGAAAGACCAGTCCTGACATGACTGAAAAATTATTGACTGGGAAGTATTTAGAATCAAATTAAACAAAGATCGGTGGTTATGGATGTTTGAAGGGGCATTGGCGGTTTTCAATATAATCATATATATCCTAACAAAAAGGTTGCAAAAGCTGTGACCGTTCTATTTTTATCAAAATTATCCTCGCATTTTGTTACCAAATTTAGGCAACAAAATGCGTTATACTGTAGAACCGCAATGTGTTACCTATTTAACTGATTTTGCTGCCAGGTAACAAAATCCGTTAAGGTAACAAAACCAGTGCTTACAGGGGTTAAAGGCATCTTGTTTTTACATGAGGGGTAGCATAAAAAAATCAGACAAAGATTGGTTTTGAAGTTTTATTTTATGAAAATATAAAAGATTCATTTTATGTCAAAGAACACAACATGTTTATTAAAATGGCACCAGTTTTTGAGAAGAAAAAGATATGGTCATGATAAAATGCACAATTTTAAAAAAAGTTCTAAAATTTCAGACACTAGTTGCCTGCCAAAAAGGCCTTGACAAACAGGGCAGACCCAGATCAGACTGCTTCTGAAGAGCCACTCAAAACAATCAAACTTTTACCAAAAAAATATACAGTAGAACTTCAATGGCTCGAACTCTGATGGCTCATTCACCTGAGCTGGCTAGAACTATCATTATGGTCCCTAAAGGTCATTTTATGCATATGCCACCCTGGATGGCTGGAACTACCCTTGGCTAGAACTATTTTTCATGGTCCCAAGTCTGTTCCGGTCATTGAAGTTCTACCGTAGCTTATCATGAACATTGGACTCATTCTTCAAACTTGCATGCAGGGGTGAACCTACATATTATGCTTTTAGTTGCAGTAAAAGAGTATCTTAAGCGGCCACTCAAAATAGACAAAAACACGATCTTAATGACAAATGGTAGCTTAATGAAGGTCAAAAGTATTGCAGAATGCTCCCTTTGGAGCATTCTGCAATACTTTTGACCTGTATTAAGTCTTGAAAACCAAGTTTTGGTCTTTTTGAGTGGCCCCTTAAGATATGTTTTACTGTACATGTATTCATAATTTGATTTTAGGATGAAAATGCAGCTAATTGTGTTTAGTTGAATGTCTTTAGGGCTCAATTGAGACTTTTGGAATGCCCTAAAACCTTTTCCTGCCACAGGGCTTCACCCATGACCCTGTACAGGGGTTGTACCCCAAACCCCCTCAAGAGTGGGTGCTCTATAAAATGCCCCAGGAACACGCCTGGCATGCATAACTTTCATTTGGGCCTAAAGGTCTAACATTGGTTTGAGATTACACCTATTTCCAGACTTTGCTGCTGCAACCAGATAAGGTTCTGGCGAGACTCCTGATAGGCCCAGGCTTTTCAGAACCTTTGCTGGTTATCCAATCTATGCATTCAGTACCAAAAATGCATGAGCTGGCACATCAATAAATTTTCTAAATTTTAACCCTTAAAACGCAGGCAAAACATGCATCTGAGAATGTCCTCTGCTGAAGTTGTCGGCTGCAAATATTTGATAACTTTATTGACTGATTTAGGTGTACATGCAAACATTGTGGACACAGATCATACTGACCCTGTACAACAGGAGCAGCCTGATCTGGGTCTACACTGTTTGACCAAGCAGTTTCTAAAAGGTATCAGCAGGCAATAAAAGCAGACTTTTGTAGTGATAGGCACCTTGATGGTAAAACCCTTTTCTTGAAATGTTCTACAATTAAGGTTTGTTTATCATTTTTTGATTCCTTAAATGTATTTTGGGTCTTATTTCCATGCTCCATAACTCTTTTTGCATGCTGGGTAATTTTTCATGATTTTTTGGGTCGACTCCAGATACGTTTTAATATTAGATCCGCTGGAAAAGGGTTTAAGAACATCTACTGTTTCTACAGAACAAGTATTACTGGGAAAGTTTTAAATTCACTCAAAGACTTAGAAATACAAGCTGTATTAGGAAACTTGGTGATATGTGATTGTGTTATTTCCTGATCATACTCACTTACTTTTTGGTGAAGCAGCAAAATACGAAACAATGATATGTTGCTAATTTTAGGGAACATTTAAGGAAAAGGGTTTAATAATATATGGAAAATAAATAGTCATGATAATAAATGCATTCACAAAGCAATTAATACAACAACAATGAAAAGTCACAAAATGCTATGGAAAATGACGATTTCATTACATGAAAATGTCTCGATGAAAATGTATTATCCCATAAAGCGCCACCTATAATTTAAAAATTCATATACCTATAATTGCAGCAGATGGCAATTTCAAATGTCGCTGCTTTTTCAAAAATAGCAAATAAGGCATGATATTTCATGAGAATCCTCTGCTGGCAGACGATTCTCATGAAATATCATACCTTATTTTTCTCCGAAAATTGGGAAAGCCTTGACAAACAGTGCAGACCCAGATCACACTGCTTCTGAAGAAGCAGTCTGATCAGGGTCTTCCCTTTTTGCTATTCTGACAAGCACCTTATTTTATTGAAAATTAGGAAAGCTGTCGCAAAATTTGTCATCTGCTGAAGTCCTCATTGGCACTTTAAGGGTTTTAAGTCTCTAAATGCTGAAATTCTAAATGGAATCATCCAGTTGATCTGAACAAAATCCTTCCTAGTTATGAGTAAATAAATTAGCAGAAGAAAGCAAACGAATAGTCCCATATCAGACTGCTCCTTCTAGGAGCAGTCTCATCTGGGACTATTTTGTTTGTACATTCTTCTTCTGTCTGAGTGATTTGGTTGTGGCACTTGAAGCGTTCAACCCTTAAAGCGCCAAGAAAAAATGCATTTGAAAATGTCGTCTGCTGAAGTCGTCAGCTGCAAATAATTGCATAACATTACTGACGAATTAAGTATAGAAGCAAACAGTGTGGACCCAGAACAGACTGCTCCTAGGAGCAGTCTGATCTGGGTCCACACTGTTTGCCATAGAGGATTCTTAAATATTTCAGAAGACAAGAAAAGCTGACAAATTTTGTTGCGATTGGCACATTAAGGGTTAATAGTCTAATGACAGATGAATTCACAAAATTTGTAAATAATAAAAGCATATTACAAAGTTAACAATGAAACTATGATATAAAAAACATACAAAAAGTTGTTATTTACAAAGATTGAGTAGTATAAAAGCTATTTTCTAAAAAAAAAATAATATGCATTAAAATGAGTAAAAATTTAGTATAGAAATCACAGGGCTATTTTGACCCAACAAAAAATTGTTCACAACGCATGAAATCTTTGACTCTGAGCTGCTACCTTGCTTGAAATGCTACTTGCTTACCTTTTAAAGTGCTAAAATATGTTTACATACACTCGTTCACCCTTAAAAATTTATTGGTGAACAACCACAAAAAATCTGATTTTATGCCAAATTTGCAGAATTCCCGTAAATCCTTATAGTATTGCAAAGCAGGAAAGAAAATTTTTCATTAATATGTTCTGTTGTGGGATAAGAAAATTCCATTTTTGGACCCAAACAAGTTTTATCAGAAACTCGGCAGAACCTTGTTTCTGATTAACTATTTTGGTCTTTGGTTGGAATTTCCTTGTCCTTTAAATCATTACAATCAAATGAAGGAAATTCTATGTCCTCATGAGTTAAAGGCACTTTCCCCTATGGGGGATATACTCCTTTGTTTGTAATTGAGATCTGGCCCAATTTGCAATCTTTATCTGTTTCTATGTGTGATAGGGTGTGTTTCTATAAGTGATATTGTTTTATCCTAATGCCATGGATGAAAGTTCAAAATTTCCAAAATCCTGACCTTTAAATTCAAATTTTTAAACTTGCAGTATGCCTTCAAAACAATAATAATTCAAGTTTAAATGGTTACTTGTCTTTAGATAAACTGTAAATATATCAAAAAAGCTATCATAATTTGACTTATTCAGTATTTTGAGGCTGACTTTCTATGGAAAGTCAGCCTCATAATCCTGAATTCAGGATTAATCATGAAAACTTTCACCCATGAAATAGTGATATGGATTTGTCCCTTTCCTATAAACCTGTTTTCTGGGTTTCTGACAAAATGAGATTCAAACCAGTCTCCTCAGCTACAGAGACTAGCTAGAAAATTTAGCTTGTAGTAAGTTAAGATATGATACTTACTAGTAAGCGAATAGTACAGGTGCTGATCAGACTGCGCAAATGCAAAGGCTGGTCTGCGCCTTTGTTGGTCGCAAACCTCAAAGACTGGTTTTCTCGTGTCGGGGCCCATATATGATCACTAAATGAGGTTGTTTGATATGATGTGAGATTCCAACCTTTTCAAATAGATTGTATCCAAAGTTAACATAAATAGTACATAATACAAATTCTTACTAAGAATAAATTTACATATAAAAAGTCACAACTTTCACACAAATAATAAATTAACATCACTTTTAAAATATATGATTGATATGTTTTGGTTTAAACCTGCTTGTCACTGATATGTATGATAAAACATTCAATAGCACATGCACAGGAATAATTAAAATACTATATTCAGCATACAGTAAAACCTCGAAATTCGAATTCCGATTGTTCGAAATACTCAATCGCTCTTTTGAATTAATTTTCGGACATAATGAATTTAGAGAACTCTCAGTGGTAGAGTACTTGTCTCAAGATAGAGGGGTTGCGGGTTTGAGCCTCACCTGCGTCACTGCATTGTGTCCTTGAGCAAGACACATTAATCTTTGCTTAGTACTGGTTCAACCCAGGAAGACCTGTCCTAACATAACTGAAAAATTGTTGACTGGGACGTAAAGAATACAATCAAACAAACAAAGATTCAGAGAATAGGGCCTATTTGTGAACTATTTCAATAACCGTCAATAAAAAAGCAAGTTTTGTGTGCGCAAAAGAAACGTCTCCATGAGATGTTTGGAGACATTTCTTTTATGCACCCAAAACATATTTTTGGTAGGAAAAAATTGATATTTTCATGTTTACCTCTCTATAATTCGAACTACTGATAATTAAAACTAAAACACCTAGTCCTAAAAGACTTCGAATTTACGAGATTTTACTGTAATTACTGCACATGCTGTAACATATGCAGATCTAGAACATGTTCATTGCTATTTGTACCCAACCCATTCAAGACGCTAATATTACATCTCGACACTTCCAATGAACAGTAAATAATTGTTTTGAAGAAATCAAAAGGGTTATGGGCTGTCATGATTTAAAGATGATTACTGACCTTACGAGGAAAAGTTTCTGTAAGGTTGTGACAGTCTTTATAAGATATTTACAAACATACAATATAGTATAGACAAAAATAAAGCATTAAAAACTAATTTATGCTGTATTTTGAACAGCCAATTTTGTGATTTTACATATGAGCCACGATCTGTGAAAACCTGCCTTAATGACATTTAGGACTTTTTATGTAAAAATCATTTGAAAAACACCAAAAATTAAGAAATTTCACATGTTCCAATATTGTCTTAAAACCTATATAGATGGATAGTAGAATGAAATTGGCATTTTTTTCTGATTAAATCTCTTTGTTTTCATGCCATATGTTTCCATGGCAACAACTTTACCTTAGCAACTGTCAGAATTTTTAAAGTATGGTCAGTCGTTTTCAGATCATGCAAACTTAAGGCAAAAATGAATCAGTGTCAACTTTTCTGCGAATTCTCTTGCACACATGCTAAGGATAATAAAAAAAGTAGGCTAGCAAGAAAAAGCATGTTTTTCATGCACCCGACAAACCCCCAAATCAGGAAGTTAACTTTGACGTCATTAGTAACGTCATGACGTTTCTGACGTTGCGTGTTAAAGTTAAGACAGTGTATAGTTTCAAAAGACCATACTTCCATGAATAATGGAGATAACTTCATAAAATTTGCGGGATAACTTCTTTACACTTCAAATATTAAGTGTGTACAATTAACTCAAATTTGACGACTTCGTCATTAAGGCTGGTTTTCCCAGATTGTGGCTCATATACATTCTTATTTTTCAGAATTTTCACAAAGTTGACAAATACTTGTATCACAGAGACGCTTATGCTAATGAATATTCATTAGTATCACTGATGAAAGTCCCCAGATAGTTCCCAGATCTACCAATCAATTGATACTTTATGAGATTTGCAGGTAAAATACTTTGAATACTTCAGCAAATAAATTTGTCATGATTTGAAAAAAGGTTACTTTTGGAAGCCATGACAAATAAATTTTTCAATAGAATGTAGCCATGCTTTGAAATCTTTTACTCCAGAATTTCTAAAATGTGACGAAATACACAAAAATGAAAGGACAACTTTTTCATGTACAATTAGCATATTATCATTAGCTATATAGCTGAAAGATGGCTTTTGCTTTTGGAAAATTACTCATTATGGTAAATGTTTTAAAAAAAAATTTAACACTAGTTGCCTGCCGAGGCATATACAAACAGCACAGACCCTGATCAGACTGCTTCTGAAGAAGCAGTCTGATCAGGGTCTTCCCTGTTTGATATTCTGACTGGCATTATGTGATTTCCAACCTTGAAAACCAACATTTTTTGAGAACAGAAAGAGAAAAGTGTTCGTAATTTTAGAACATTTACTGTTACAGTACCTTTTTATTCTCAAATTCTATTTTGTAACACCCCTGTATAAACTTTTGTATTTCTAGCTAAGCTTTATCTAAGGTATTTGCGCACAGTTTGGTTGATATTGTCATGATTTGCTGCAAATCCTGCTTTATATCTAAACTCAGTTATGCCACATGCTAAACAACAGATAAGACGTTTATGAAGGAGTGGATTATTTAAATTATAGACATATCAGCCATAAAATTTGATGTTAGAAAAGAAATAAATCATTGAAAGCTGTGCTCAAATGCCCTCGACAAAACAAAGTTGAACTCCTTAGTTGATGTGCATAGAATAGTATGGTATAATAGACAATAAATAAAGGATATAGAATGTCAAGCGGTAATAACTGAGTTGCTACACGACAAAACCAAGAAATTTATTCGTCCATTCAGGGCATTCAACCAGGCTGATCAGAATTTTAGCTGTCCCCATGGATATTGCACAGATCCTTTGCTACCCGTAGAGGGTATCTCAAAGATGAGCAGTCATTGAGCTGGAGTGAGTCTTATGATAAATGTTCTAAAGTTCTGAACACTTTTCTGATTCTCTTCTCAAATAAAATGTTGGTTATTAAGGCTGGAATTCACAAAAAGGGTGTAAGTATAGCAAATAGGGAATACCCTGATCAGACTGCTTCTGAAGAAGCAGTCTGATCTGGGTCTGCACTGTTTGACTAGGCTTTTTAGCAGGCAACTAAAGTTCGAAATTTTAGAACATTTACTGTAGTTGGGTGCACATCACTACATGTACACTACAGACTGATCAGACATGGCGAATGCCCATGCTGGTACAGGTCTAAGATAGATGCAGACCAATTTCATTCATTTTATCATCTAGTCACTTATATGATGTTTATTTTACTACATATACCACTGAATAACAATGGAGTCTTATGAAGAAATATATAGTCTAGCGAAATCTTAGAGCAGCAAAGGCTAGAGACTAAACATTTTTTTCTGTTGCTGCACTGCATGCTAAAAATAGAATGAGTGGAGAATGTCTTACTCACAATCAAGGGGTTCTTCATTCAAAGTCCAATTGTTTTTAGATTCTTTTAAAATAAATTTGTTTGCTTTGAATTTATTATAAAAACAAAAAGTAAATGCTGTATTTAGCCTTAATATACTGCTAACAGCACTTGGAAATAATGACATTGGCGTATCTCCCATTACGCAGTTACACATGTGCGTAATAAAAATAGTAACATTCAAGGGAGGTCACCTAATGTGGTAAAAATGATTTTCCATACCATAAGGAACTGCTCTTTAAGGACTGTATTGTTATATTTATTGAATATTTATCCATCTTTATGAAAATCAGTAAGAAACCTAGGTACCAATTTTAAGCTATTTTTGGCGCTTTATGCCGAAAATTGTCAGATTTCAACATAAAAAGATGAGAAAATTTCAATTCTATTTACTGTAACTTGTGATATTTCAGCTTCGCATAGCGGTAGTAACCTCTTATAATGTCATGTATATTCAGAATCAATTTTATCTGCTGTAGCACTTTGAAATAGTGCTAAAATGAAGCCTCAACAATATAACTTTGCGTTTCCGTCAGTGACCAGTCCGTTTATACTGGGTCCGAGCTACATCCAAGCAAAGAAATTTAATCAGAAAATATCTAAAAAAAAAAAGATCCCCAAAACAATGCTTTGCAACCCCTGCTTATGGAAAGAGTGCATTATTGTCTCTATTTTGTTCTTAAACCGAATCCTACTGAAAAAGCTCAGCAATACATACAGTAAAACCTGTCTTAAGCGGCCACTCAAAAAGAAGACAAAATACCGATTATCGATTAATGCAGGTCAAAAGTATTGCAGAATGCTCCAAGTGGAGCATTCTGCAATACTTTCGGCCTTCATTAAGCTACCAATTGTCTTTAAGATCATTGTTTTGTCTATTTTTGAGTGGCCGCTTAAGACAGGTTTTACTGTACACTGTTTCTTGATTTCCAGGCAGGCCTGATGCAGGATTCCATTTATAACAATTGATTCACAGATAGGATAGAATACCATGTGGATCCTGATCTTAGAAGTCAGCTGATCTGGATCTACACTTTTTTCAAAGACAAATACATCCCCTCCCAGTTCAGCATGAAAGTGGATAAGAAAGGTCAAGGTTAAATAAACATGTACCAGGAATGGAATGAAATATTGCACTAAATATTTTGAAGTATTGTCCTTGACCTTCCCTTGATAGGGTAGACTCACAGTGTAGACCCACATGAGAAGGCTTAACTTTTTGCATGCTGGGTAATTTTTCATGCTGACTTTTTTCAATATTAACATTTTCAAAAAATTATTTCAGGAACACTATAAGAGTATCAAACTGTTTGGATACAGATCAGGACCGACGTTCTGTCTGTCCTGATCTGGGTCCAAACTGTTTGAAAAGGTAGTCAGCAGATGACAAGTCACCACTAGCAAGGAAAGAGTTAATAGTCAGTATCACATTAGGGTCTGCACTGTTTGCTTTGGTAAAAACAAACTTCTGGGACAGGAATACAACGATACTGGGAAATCATAACCTTAGACCCCTTGAAATGAATCATGGATAATCCAAGCATCATTGTATAAAGCTGGATGGAATATTCCATCTAATCAGAAAGGGTCTACAACAGGTCAGTCTCATGATGGGTATATTACACTGTCAATCCAGTTTCGAGAAGTTGAGACCTTGGCGTATCTGATCAGAAAGGATCTACTTTAGGTCAGTCTCATGATGGGTGGATTACACTGTCAATCCACTCGCGGGAGGTAGAGACCTTGGCATATCTGTTGGCTTGAGACTGTTGACCGTCGCATCCCTCGCTTCCGCTGCTCATCACCCCAACAACTGTCCAGTGACCTGATGAATCTGTGCACATCAAAGGGCCGCCACTGTCACCCTGGAAAATATATCAACATATGGTACATAAAATGTATTTACCCAAAAATGATATAAGCACATGTTAATCCTTATCCCGCCAATACTTTTTTTGACTTGGTCTTGAAAATGTTGTCTGCTTTTTATGTCTGCTGCATATATTCAAGTTCACTTCAGATTTTACCATGGAACAAGAAATGTCACAAACACGTGACGAATGCCCCCAAAGGAATTGGTCTAGTGTAAGACACATTTGAGGAAAGATAGCTGTAATATAGCAAGAAAAAACTAGAAATGAGGCCAGAAGTCAATGTCAAGGTCAAAATGACTCAAAATGGTATGCACCACTCCGCCATCCCAAGAGGAATCACCACCCCAAATTTGGGATTCCTACATCAAATAATATAGGAGATATGCTCTGGACACAATAATTCTTGAAAACGAGGTCAGAGGTCAAGGTCACAGTGACCCAAAAATGGTTTGTGACACTCAGGTATCCCAAGATGCATTTACATACCAAATTTGGAATTCCTATTTCAAAGAATATAGGAGATATGCAACAGTTTCTAGAAACTAGGTCAGAGGTCAAGTTCAAGGTCACAGTGACTAAATTATGGTAAGCGACACTTCGTCATCCCAAGATGCATCCACACACCAAATTTGAGATTCCTACCTCAAATAATATAAGAGATATGCTCTGGACATGATTATTCTAAAAACTAGGTCAGAGGTCAAGGTCACAGTGACCCGAAAATGGTACATGACACTCCGCTATCCCAAGATGCATCCACACACCAAAATTGGAATTCCTAACTCAAAGTATATATGAGATATGCTCGAGACACAATAATTCTTAAAACTAGGTCAGAGGTCAAGGTCACAGTGACCCAAAAATGGTATGCTACACCCCGTCATCCCAAGATGTATTTACACACCAAAGTTGGAATTCCTATCTCAAAGAATATAGGAGATATGCACCAGACTCAATGCAGTTTCTAGAAACAAGGTCAGAGGTCAAGTTAAAGGTCACAGTGACCCAATTATGGTATGTGACACTTATACATCCCGAGATGCATCCACACACCAAATTTGAGATTCCTACCTCAAATAATATAACAGATATGCTCCGGACACGATTTTTCAAAAAACTAGGTCAGAGGTCAAGGCCAAGGTCACAGTGACCCGAAAATGGTACGCGACACTCCGCCATCCCAAGATGTATCCACACACCAAATTTGGAATTCCTAACTCAAAGAATATAAGAGATATGCTCCGGACACGATAATTCTTAAAACTAGGTCAGAGGTCAAGGTCACAGTGACCCAAAATTGGCATGTGACACCCCCTCATCCCAAGATGCATTTACACACCAAATTTGGAATTCCTATTTCAAAGAATATAGGAGATATGCACCAGACTCAATGCAGTTTTCAAGAAACTGGGTCAGAGGTCAAGTTCAAGGTCACAGTGACCTAATTATGGTACGCGACACTTCTTCATCCCAAGATGCATCCACACACTAAATTTGAGATTCCTAACTCAAATAATATAAGAGATATGCTCCGGACATGATTATTATTAAAACTAGGTCAGAGGTCAAGGTCAAGGTCACAGTGACCCGAAAATGGTATGCGACACTCCGCCATCCCAAGATGTATCCACACACCAAATTTGGAATTCCTAACTCAAAGAATATAGGAGATATGGACCGGACACGAAAGCGGGACGGACGGACTGACGGACGGACGGACGGACTGACGGACGGACGGACAGTGCGATTACTATATGCCTCCCAAAGTTCCTTTGGGGGCATAAAAACATGAACCCTATCAGCCAATACTTTTTGACTTGAAAATGCTATCTGCTTTTAATGTCTGCTGCATATATTCAAGTTCACTTCAGATTTTACAATGGAAGTAAACACTATGAACCCTGATCAGACTGCTCCCTTGGGAGCAGTCTGATCTGGGTCCATATTGTTTGCAACAACATTATTATTCAGAAGAGAGAGAAGACCACAAGTCATGACTGGTTGGAAAAGTGTTACAACCACGCAACTTCCAGGTTAGCAAAGAGGTAGTACATGAATTGGAATTTGGATCTGTAGCTGTCATGCATATAAAAAACAATTTGCAAATGTAGCTGATCAGACTGCTCCTTCAAAGGCAAAGAAAAATAAAGGGCCAAATAAAAAAATAAGTGTTTTGGTGTAACAGGTCTGAAAATTTTATGTAGGGTAGGCACAAATACTTGTTTTTAATTACTTTTTTTTCTGGAAAAAATATGATTTTATGCATTTTGAAAGGCGAAATGTCTTTCAAAATGCATAAAGTAATATTTTTTTCCAGAAAATCTGAATTTTATTTTAGGTTTCACCAATAAATTTAGGTTGGGTTACCCTAAACACAAGTATGTTTTATTTGGCCTAATATAAGAGATGTTGACTTAGAAACCATTATCAAAAAAAGAATGTACTTTAAAATTTGATCTATGATCTAGATGTTCTTAGTAATATGCATTTTATTTCATCACAGTTGTTGTATTTGATTAGATTGTGCCTCTGTGATGATACATTGAATTAGATTGAAAACATCTATATAAGCTAACACAAACAAGAGTCTCTATGTTAAAACATTTATTTGCACTAATCAGCCCTGACTCATGACAAGTGTGGTAAATAGTTTGAAAACATATCTTTGATGCATTTGGTATTATTAAAATGCGAGATGATGCTAAAAATATCTACAAACCTTCAATTTACCATTTTCTCACATTATATCTATACATAACATCAAAATGAGGTGTTTAACTCTTTGCCTCCTGGGTAATTTTTCATACTTTTTTGTTGTCTCCTGATTTTTTTCAAAATCAACTTTTTTTGAAAAATTCTTTCAGGAATACCATCAGTGTCTGGGTCCAAACTGTTTGAAAAGGTTATCAGCAGACGACACTAGAATTTATAGATAAAGATATGTTTAATCCCATCACGCAATTAACCCTTTATTATCCTTTGTGCCTCATGTGGTTCATAGTGTCCAGGGGTTTCATATGTATAAAGGTATGGGGGATTCACCTTTGCTGACTTTATCTCATTTTTTTTAAATATCCCATGAAAATGAAATAATTTGGTCTCACTGAGACCAAATTATTTCATTTTCATAGGATATTTAGAAACAGAGGGAGAGGGACAGGGAGGGGGGTCCGAGTGAACCCCCTCTGGATCCGCCACTGAGTGTCTTCTTTTTTTGATTTTGTAGAGCTGTGAATAAACTTTCCTCACCTGACATGCTGAGATGAGACCCGAGTTGTAACCAGCACATAATGTGGAGTTAGTGTTGACATGAGATTCTCCGCTGACAGTATTTCTTCTACAATCTTCATCTCCCCACAGCCTTATCTTGCCATCTCGTAGTTCATTCACGGTTTCTGATAGGATAAAAAGAAGGTACCATATTTATTCTGTATATTTGAACATTTCAATTCATTATCATAACCCATCGGTGTCTATAGGGGTCCAAATGGTGTGGTATGAATCATACATGGTAAGAAAATATTTAATGATTTTTTGCTAATTGACAATCCATTTCCATATTTCCACAATTCATTTTCATATTTTTATGCAATGTTAGCTTTAAATTAAAAAATTGAAAACTAGATAAAAATTTTTAGTTTGTAGACTGTTTTATGTGTATAAATTTACTTGAAGTTTGAACGCTGCTAAGTATGCAAAAGTTAAGATTATGCAAGAATACAATAAAAAGGTATGGTTATAAACTGTTTTATCACTCATTTATGTGAAAGGTCCCTTCTTTTACTAAATGGCCCCCTATTTTGAGTCGGATGGGTCTGTTGGCCCCTTTTGCTGCAATTATAGATTGAACAGCAGATAAAACTGCAGCATATTGATACTGCAGATATATCTGAGTTATTGTGATGAATTATACCACTTACGTTGCTGTGAATTAATATATCCCCATCCTGCCAGGTAACACAGAGAGTTAGTAGGCACAGCCTCTCCTTGTGATGGAAGACAGACTGGTTGTGTGTAGCTGCCATAAACAACCGGTTTACTGAGTCGTAATAAAGCCATGTCCCAGTCCATCACACCAGTTAACATTGCCACAGTGTTAGGATTCACTACTATTCTGTCCACTTTGAACATTTGTCTGTGATTGTCATTTTCATTGTTAGTGAATCGCTTCCTGTAGACTGTGCCAGCAGTCACCTCAAAGTTGAATGGAAGCATTGTGTAGTTAAAAGATTTTGAGCTGCAATAGAAATGAATACTGTCAAGATTCTTAAATTGTGGTACACAAAGCTGATTTGTTGGCCAAGTATAGGCTTGTTTTAAAACTATAGTAAAAATCATTCAATGCTCCAAAACTTGTCACATGTACCACTTATGAAGTGTATTTGTAAATTTAACACCTTTAACCCTTATACTGCCACTATTTTTTGTCCCTGAAATGTTGCCTATCTTTTATGTCTGCTGCATAGATTCAGGTGCACTTCAGAATAGATTTTATCATGGAAGCAAACATTATCAAAATCAGTAAGGGTGCCAAGATCAGGAATCGATACAATCAAGTACCACACCTTACCCAGGATACCAATGGGAAAGTGACAAACTCACAGTTAGACACTACAAACGAGAGCCAAGAGGTCAGCCCTTTCCCAGCAGTTGACCATAAGGCACATGTAAACAGACACGCACGAAGGCATAGCAAACGCAAGACAAAAAAACATAAAAGATCCACAGAAGAAGTACCGCCTTGGAACAGTCAGTAAAATATTTTACTGGAAGGCTTAAACCGGCTTTAACCCTGATTAGACTGCTACCATATTGTTTGCAATATAGGCTACCTAAGAACATAAGAAAATGAGACAGCTAAAATCATGACTGGTGGGCTAAGGATTAGCTTTTTGTCACTTTCTGTTAACCTTCGGAAACAAATTAACAAGACCTGGATCTGGCCTGACAAATGCCAGGCCTAGTATGGATCCAAACTGTTTGACACTGATGATATTCCTGAAAGATGTTCGTTGTTTTATATCCACAGAGAACAAAAACACAGGCAAAATTACTCAACATACAAATAGTTAAAGCACCAACTATAATTTGAAGCAGACAACAATTTTGAAAGAAAGCAACACGATTGTTTCTCTTTAGTAAGTAAATTATGCTTGATATTTTTTGCCAATGCTTTTAAAACTATTGTAAATAAGTGGTATTGATCATTACAAAATTGAAAATTTGAATGACAGATATTTAGAAGTTTAAAGTACTATGCACACACCTCAGATTTAATGTTTTGAAGAAAACACCCACAGTCCTCATATTCAATTAAGTATCTTAGAATTCCATTTGAGTTTGTATTTTTTAGATATAATTTATGATTGGGTAACCTTTAATTTCAATTGAGTGTTTATGCAAATACCCTGCTTATCTGTCTGTTCCTCTACTCAATACCATCCAGATAATGCTCAAATGCTCTGAATTGTATTATTTTTCAATTCTTTTGGGGGGCACTGTGGTAGCTCACATGCTATATTTTACCAACTCTTGTCACAATGATTTTTTTCTCAGTGACTTAACATATCTATATTCAGGCCCCAAGACAAAGAGATTGTAATTAATTTCTTATCTCTCAAACAAAAATTATGCTGTGGGTACTCAAAATAACCGCTCAATGAGTCATTTGACCATTCAAAATAAATGTTTAAACTGATGGGTAAGTAAATAAATTATAATTTTTAGCTCAAAATGTTTGCTTATATAGACCTATGTATATATTAGTGTGTTTGCCATAGATTATACATCACCTTATCTAATTTTAATCAGTCAATCAAAGGAGGGTAAAGAAGCAACTTACACAATACAGTGAGCAGCAGTAAGGACCCATCTATCATCTACCAACACTCCACCACAGATATCCTTCCCTAGAAATGAGATAGACACCACCCAGGGCCACTTCCCTTGAGGTGATATGGTTCCTCCAACTATGAATGAGCTCAGTAAGTTCACTTTTCTCTCCCCACAAACTGTAAAAAAATTAAGAATCTGTACAGTCAGTGGCGGATCCAGAGGGGGTTCAGGGGGTTCGCTCCAACCCCCTCTCAGTACCCCATTTTTAAATATCCTATGAAAATGAAATAATTTGGTCTCAGTGAGACCAAATTATTTCATCTTCATGGGATATTTAAGAAAAATGAGATAAAATCAACAAAGCGAACCCCCACCCCTTTATACATATCAACCCCCTTTCCAGAAATCCTGGATTCACCCCTGACAGTTATTGTTCAAAGAACAGGGATCAAATAAACAAAACAAAACAGAACTCCCTGACTGTTCAGTGATTTTTCCGAGACACTTAAGTCCAGATAAACAAATATTTGTAGCATAAAATTAAGAATATTTTCTTATCCATCACTTTAAACATAACTTTTGGATGCTCAAAAGAACTCAATGAGACGGTTCTTTTGAGAACCCACAACATATGTTTTGGTTGAGAAATAAGAAAAAATATTTTTAAATCATACACTATATAACTGCCTAACAATTATTGACATAACAGGGTTTTTATTAAGAGGCGGCTGGAGGCCAAGATGACTGCCTCAAAAAAATATTTTCTGGCCACCTCAAATGTTCTAATAAATGTTCTATAACTTGCATTAAAATCTATACAAAGGCTTAAAATCTGACTGCCTAAAACTGGTGACTGGCCTCTTGCAAAAAATCTTATTGAAAACCCTGCATAATTTCACTGACAATATAATCACAAATTCATAGGCTAAATTCAAGAAAGGTTCTTCAGATGCTGTGTTATAATTTTGCCTGAACAGTTTACACCTAGATCAAACTGCTCTTGAATATGGTCTTCACTGTTTGCAAGTCAAATACTCCATGACAAATTCACATGCATAGAAAGCAGTAAGGTGTCTGCATACTTAAAGGCAGATATCCTTTAGAAATTAGCATTTTCCATCCAACATAAATAATCAAATAAACAATTGTGATAAAATAAATATGATTTTAATTAGAATATTACTATTACAAATGAATTGAAATTTATCTAAATACTATTGAGTTACTACATACATGCTTTGTTTTGCACTAACAAATATTTCTCAAACAAAATTGAAGCACTTCTCATGTTAGATAATTCACTGATTTCAGTCACCTGTTCCACGATGAAGTATCAACTTTTCTGACTTACCTTTTGGTTTACATGAGACACTGACCAGACTGTTGCTACTACATGATGAACTGAAAAAAATAAAAAAAATAAAAACCTTATCAGTACTGTATAAATCATCATGGGTCAAGACAAAAAATTGAGCATAAAATTGTGAATATTTTCTTACCCATCAGTCTTAACATATGTTTTGCGTGCTCAAAAGAACCGTCTCATCCAGACGGTTCTTTTGAGTACCCAAAACATATGTTTTGGTTGAGAAATTAATATCAATAAAATTTTGATTATGTACTCATATCTGGAGGCCAGGCCCCGAGGTTATAAAACTTTTTTATACTCAACTCAGCCTAGCATGAAATTTATCCTGCTCATAAATGTTAAAATGCCAACAATTTTTGGCATTTTAATATTTATTAGCATGATAAATACAACATCTGAGAGACTTAAAGCAAGAAATTCCTTCATTTTTTTGGTATTTTAGCTTTCATGCTCAGTTGAGTTGAGCATGAAATTTTTTTTATAACCTCTGGGCCTGTTGTCTGCATAAGACTTGAGGACTACTGATTCATATAAAACTTTCTGAACAACATTATACAATTATTGACTAATGAGGCATTGGATATGATGTGATATTGACCAGAGAATACCAATATTGACCGAGGCGAAGCCGAGGTCAATATTTGTATTCTCTGGTCGATATCACATCATATCCAATGCCTCATTAGTCAATAACTGTTTTATTATATAACATTAAGAGAAAAATGTACAGGGAAAAATACTGAACTTATACACAAGTTTTGGGACAGTCAAACATTTAGCAGAAACAGTGCAGACCAAGATAAGACCACCCGTTAATTTTTTTATATACATTGTGCATGAGTGTCATCATTCAACATTTACTAACAAGAATTCTAACACGCATCGCCTGTAGAGCCAATGTTAAATAGTGTAATATATCAAACAATAATTTACAGCTTTGAAAGCGCAGGGAAAATGTGTGATAGCTGACGTCATTTGTTATAAAAAAAAATGATGTCATTCATGACGTTAAAAGATGTAACGTCTTTTTTACGCTTGGAATAGTTCAAATTTGTTTTCGTCGTTTATTGTGCAATAAAATCGAAATAGATCAGCTCCAGTGCGTGATTTGTTGCGTTCTCGGCAACTACGATAGGATTATTAGCGACGTTTTTAAGAAAAACAGATCCGGAACGAAAAAACACAAGGAGTCTAATTTTAGTAACTAATATTCACCGGCAAGCGCGCACCAGCCAGTGAATATGACAATATGTAGACTGGCCACGTGAGCGCTCTAAGCCAATGAAAATCGGTCTTTTTACTTAGTTATATAATAATTCCTGATATTTCCCGGATATTAAGTCTTATTTCTCTTGCAAAGGCACAGCTGACAATTTAATATAAACTTCTCATGATTTCACAATTACAAAATCATCTTCATTTAACAAGCATGATGGAGTTTGACTTGCATTTTAAACAGTGATTTACTGATTTCAACATTCAGTGTGCATGAAAATGCAGTGATATAGTGTGAATAACCCTTAAAGTGCCAATGGCCAGGAAATACTCTGTGAAACCACCGCAACCTGGAAGGTGACAGTCAAACGATGAATAAATACCACTGCAGGAACAATTTAAAAGTATTTCAACATTTTTTGCTAGCGTCACCAGCAGGATTTGAATTTGCGACACACGAGTATCTAGCTAGTCCGAAGCCAATCATATTACCTACTAAGCTATTCCAATTCCAATGTTATACCACTGAGTACAGTGTGAACGTCTTAAATTTATATTATTTTTTCAAGTGTAACAAATTAACCCATAAAGCGCCACCTATAATTTGCAGCAGATGACAATTTCAAATTATGCTACTTTTTCAAAATTAACAAATAAGGCATGATATTTCATGAGAATCGTCTGCTGGCAGACAATTCTCATGAAATATACTACCTTATTTTTTTCGAAAATTAAGAAAGTTGTCGCAAAATTTGTCCTCTGCTGCACTCATAATTGGCGCTTTAAGGGTTAAAAGGAATAAAACATGCATCATGCAGAAATTGTACAGGAAACAAAAGATCTTACATGATGCTTTCATGATAAGTTGATAACCATTTTCTACTATTCATGACAATAGTCACATGGGTGAAAGTTCAAAATTTCCAAAATCCTGAATTTTGAAAATCAGAATTTAAAATTTGCTGTATGCCTCCAAATTATCAAAAATTCCAAATAAATCAGAAAAGCAATTAATACCTGCAGAATTCAGCATTTTGAGGCTGACTTTCTTTGGAAAGTCAGCCTCAAAATCCTGAATTCAGGAATAATTCTGAAAACTTTCACCCATGTGGTCATCTGCTCTCTCTTCTGCTTATGTACTTTAGTGACCAATATCGCAAACAATTAGGACCCAGATCAGACTGCTCACTAAAGAGCAGACTTATCAGGGTTCATAGTTTTGAATTCCGTGATAAAATCAGTCTAGAGATTTAATTAAGCATGAGTCCATGTATATATGTTTTGCTTGTTTAAGTTGATGCTTTAATAACGTCTCAGTCTGCAATTTTTCAGTTATGTTGGGACCTTTTGTACTAAGCAGAGGATAAATCAACATTATAATGGAGCCAGTGCATGAGATTTCCAACAATATGGCATTTTGACAAGTGCAGACTCGGACGAGCCTCTGCAGCCTCCTTTTAAGCTTAGAAACTCCAAATGGTGTTCAGTCAGTAGCTTAACAATCATAGAATACTCAAGCGACTAGCAAAGGCTCTGACCAGACTGCGCGTATGCGCAGGCTGATCTGAGGCTTTGCTGATCGCCCATACCACATTGTTGGAAATCACATGCACTGGCTCAATTATCATATACAAATGTATCATAATCTGATTTTAGATTAAAAGGCAGGTGCAGGGACATCATCTACATCAGTTGGCCCCCTTCCGGGTAACTGGAACTGCAAATGGCCTTGTTCAATTACACAAAATAGTGCCTCTGATGAGGCTCAAACCAGTGATCCCTCAATGTCAAATCAAGCACTCTACCACTAAGCCACTGTGCTCCATGTCCATGTGTATATACAGAGCAATAATTATTATTGTTCAACTTTTTCAGCAATCCACAGCACAAACTTTTGCCATAAAAGTACACAAACCTTTGCCATGAAATTACACAAACCTTTGCCATAAAATTACACAAACCTTTGCCATAAAATAACACAAACTTTGCCATAAAATTACACAAACTTTGCCATAAAATTACACAAACCTTTGCCATGAAATTATACACACAATATTTACTACAACAGAATGTTTACACAACATTTACCATTGAATTTTGATAGCCCTAGATATGAATGTTTTATTTATTTCTCCTCAAAAAAAAAAAAATATATATATATGGGAGCGCAGTGGCTCAGTGGTAGAGTGCTAGACTAGAGTCAGAGGGGCCGCGGGTTCAAGCCTCACCGGCGTCCTTGAGCAAGACACATTAATCCTAGCTTAGTACTGGTTCAACCCAGGAAGACCTGTCCCCATATAACTGAAAGATTGGTGATGGAATGTAAAGAATCAAACAAACAACAACAAAAATACCTTCCCGACATGACCATAGCTGTTGACTGGGACGTAAAGAACCAAACCAAACAAACAAAAAACTATTAAGTGCTTCTCATTGGAAGCACTATAATGACAAATGGAAGTACGGTAAATGATCTAAAATTTTGAACACTTTTCTCTTTCTGTTATCAAATAAAATGTTGGTTATCAGGGCCGTAATTCACACAATGCTTGTATGAAAAGTAGACAGTGAATGCCCTGACAGTGCAGACCTAGATCAGACTGATTCTTCACAAGCAGTCTGATCTGGGTCTGCGCTGTTTGTCTGGACCTTTTTAGCGAACAACAAGTGTTTGACGTTTTAGAACATCTACTGTATGCTGAAATATAATATAAAACTGAAAATAGCCAGACAACTTTGAAAAGAATCAAGAACTCAAATCAAACAAAAGAAAATTAATATTAATTAACCCTTTACCTCATAAAGACGCCTTTTAACACTTTTTCAAAGAGAGCAGACTCAGATCAAGCAGCTCTTGTAAGAGCTGCCTGATCAAGGTCTACTCTGTTTGCTTATCCTACACTAGTGGACACGACAAGTAATTTCTTTGTTCTATGTACAAACGTGAAAGTTTATTTATATAATTATTCATAGTGGGTGGAGCTTAGCATGAAGGAAAGGGTTAAATTTATGTTAGCATGAAAACATGCAAAAATGAAATTAACCATACTGTCCTGTCAGCCAAGAGTGAAACTGACTTCATGTTTTGTTTACAAAGTTGTTGGGGACTTATAATCGATAGATCACTTGGAAATTAATCCTATCCCAAGGATAGGATTAATACACAAGTGATCTATGGATTCGTGTTAGCTCTAGTGAGGTGTACACGTTAGTGTTTTACTTTGCAATTGTAAACAAAGCATTACGTCACTGACACTCTTGGTTGGCAGGACAGTAGAACATTCAGAATGGTCTAAAAATAACTAAAACATGCAAGCCACAGGGAACTGGAATAAACATGCTTAAGGAAGACATCAAAGGGATATCAAATATTACCCTGGAGCTTCTGTCTTGACCTGAATGAAATGTATGTGACATACAATAGTGAGTGATGTATTTGAGTTGTAACATGGAAATATGATCATTTATTATGAAGCATGACCCAGCTCTCTGATCAATTTGACCATTTGTAAACTGGAAACCAAAAAATAGGTACTTGGGTATTTGACACTAAAGATAATTTGAAATCATGTTTTTGTGTGTGTGTGAAATGTCAAATTTTGCCATATAAATGGGCAAGTATGGGCAACAGTTCAAAATGTTACCAAATTGTGTAATTCACTAGTGGTTTATCGATTTTAAAACATGGCATCATACCACTCCCATATGCAATGTCATGTTATAAATCAGTATACAAAGGGTACTTTGAGGACTGTCTGATATTTTTTAAGTAAACAAGTTCATCTGATTTAAACCCCATCAAACACCCACTTTTAAACCCACTTATACACATTTAAACTGTAGTTTCAAGGTGCTACATAGGATCTAACATGAGTGCTCATGTTTTATTGAATTTACATGTATTGAACTAGTTGAGGAAAAGAGATAAAATGCGAGGCTTGTCGAGCATTTTATCTCTTTTTCGCAACAAGTTTAATAAATTCAAAAATAAAGGAGCATGAGTATTAGATTATATTTATCACAGGACATGAAAATTACTTAAAAATTGCATTTGGCGTGAAAATGTCAAGATTTTGCAATCGTTTACACAACATTATAATGGACATCAATACGTAACATTACTAAATCTGTAAACCACTAATGGCTATTCCATTTTAATGCATGGCCTTATATAGTCCCCAGATGTGACATTATGTGATTAATATATTTTTGATATTTCTGCTAACAAACACAGGTTGTGGGTGCTAAAACAACTTCCAATGAGTACCTGCAGCATATATTCTGAGTTTAAACATTTTTTTTTTGTTAAAATGTAAGTTATTCCCTGCTTTGAAGAGTAATTCTTACTTATGTTATGTCAGCATAATGTTATTATGTGCACAATATCACACTTCAGGGCTCCTCAGTCAACAGATGCACAAGAGATCATTACAGATTAAAACTTCTGGCTGGAGCCAACTTTGCCCCTTGAGGAAACCTTATTTTTACAAATAGGTAACAAACTCAAAATTGGGTTATCTGTCAAGACAACCACACAAACCAAGAATACTAAGTCTATTGCTTTCCCTCACAAGTGCATAAGGGAAAGCAATAGACCCAGTAACTTCACCATGCTTTTTCTGCCAAGACATGAAAGAATGGCGTAAATATTAATTCATTGCCTACTTGGTTGTCTGCGGTTTGTGATTGTGGTATTTCCTGATCATACTCACAGTCACTCACTTACTATTTTTGGTAATTTTTCACGCTATTTTGTCAGCTGATTTTTTTTTCAAAATCAACTTTTTCAAAAAAAAATTTCAGGAATACCAATAGAGTGTCAATCAGATTGGATTCAGATCAGGCCTGACATTTTGTCAGTCCAAACTGTTTGCAGAAGACACTAGTATGCAAAGATTTAACTGCCTGCTAATATCACTGTAAACATGTAAATTTTCAAGGGAGTACATTAAGTACTGGTTCAACCCAGGAAGATCATCCCTGTTTAACTGAAAGATTGTTGATGGGACGTAAAGAATCAAATCAAATAAAAATAAATGTCAATTTTCATGCTTTTCTTCCAATATTGTGGTTACAGCTTTCATACAGACTATAATTTAAACAATTTGATAAGCATTTGTTACACAAAATATTATTCTTTGTAAGGGACCTTACAAGCATCCAATTAAATGTTGAAGCAGGTTTGATCAGTAATCAAGCTATCAGCCAAGGTTGGATAATGCAAACCAATAATCAGAGATCTCATTCTGCAGACGAAAAGGTTTATACTGTTAGTATCTTGATCATTAAACGCTTAATTTTCAAATTTTGCAAAGATAAATTTATTTAAAAAAAATAAAGTGTTAAAATCAAATCAAGAATAAAACCCCTGATTTGTTTTCAATTGAAAACTGATAACCACAAGAAAATGCTGTCCAATGTTGTCTACTGCCTATTTCAGATGGCAGACTTTGGTTAAAAGGGAGACAACTCCTGAAATTCACTGTGTACCTCCATATTAACTCATTGCCTACTGGGTAATTTTACATGCTTTTTTGTAGTCTCCTGTTTTGTTTTTTTTCAAATTCAACTTTTTTGAAAAATTCTTTCAGGAATACCATCAAAGTGTCAAACAGTTTGAATCTAGATCAGGCCTGACGTTTTGTCAGGCCTGATCTAGGTCCAAACTGTTTGCTAAGGTTTCACTCAAAGGAAACAAGGTTTCCTTTAAGTGTAGACAGTGTATCCCACTCTCTAAACAAGGGAAGCTACTCACACTTCTTTCATCACGGCCAGTAATGTCTGATTAGTTGACAGATGGTGAAGCTGCTCAGGTTTGTCTACTATCATATAGGATTGACTTCCAGCACCTTCCACTGATCTGTATCCAGAACTGGACCTATGAAAAAAAGATACATATAAATATACTTTATCTCTTTACATGCTGGGTAATCTTGGATGCTTTTTGTCGTCTGCTGAATTTTTCTTAATTTACTTTCTTAAAAAAAAATGTTTTGGGAATACCATCAGAATGTCAGTTTGGATCCAGGTCAGGTCCAACATTTTACCATATATTACATACAAAATGATATGAACAAATTCCATGAATACTGGTTGGGTTTGAAAATATGTTTCATGTAAACAATTATATTTGGCATTAGTTTCAATTTTGGGCCACCAAAGCGCAAAAATAAAGAAAACTAAACACTTGGCAGTAATTTCAATTTTGCACTATTCGCAATATAAAACAAATCGCAAAAATAAAAGACAGAATAAAAGACAACTTAACACAGTTTCCAATTCAGCTACATAATATACATTAAATGGTCACCCACCAATAGTATGTTGGTATCTATATCAATAAAACAACTTTAGGATGGTAGTGTCTGTTTCTCCTATGTGAAAACCCTGTCTAAAAAGGGGCTAGTCTTAAATGAAACAATATGCTCCCAGAGGAAGCATTTATATAATCTTTCCTTTAAGAGTATCCTCTTGGAGAACAGAACATTTCTTTAAATGTCATTAAATAAAGAAACAATCAAAATGAAACTATTGCGATATGTCAGTCTTTAAAATCGCCGAAGTTTGATGCTGCAAATATTAAGTGTTTTATAGAACATATATGGTGGTATAACTTTATAAACTGGATGCAAAATGGGGTAGATCCTTGTTGCTTAAAAATGCTAGCATATTAGAGTTTTAAATGCTATGATCTTTAAATTTTGAGCTGTTTTATACAAAATATGAGTTTGTCTTTATTATTAAATAATAACACCAGGCCCCTAGATAAGAGTGCACAATCAAAATTTAACTTTCGTATTTCTCAGCCCTAACAAATGTTGTGAGTACTCAAAAGAACTGTCTCAACGAGACGGTTCTTTTGAGCACCCAAAACATATGTTATAACTGATGAATGTGAAAATATTCACAATTTTACGCTCAAAATATTGTTTATCTTGATCTATGATTACACAGAACAACCACTTACTCAAATCCTAGGTACTGACAAACTCCATGAGACAAATCAAGAGACCAGTCTACATTACAAACAGGAACTTGTTGGTTTTCTGACTTCACTAGAACCAGTCCAGATGTCACCTCCGAATTACCTGAATTCTTCAGCTCCACTGAAAATCAAATAAAATATAGTTCAGTACCTTTGAAGTTCAATAATCTATGGTAGTTGTGGTACCAATTTTTAAGATGTTGATGTTCATATAAAAACAAATATATCAATTGAGACAGAGCATGCAATATGGGTACATTCACAAATGTGCCCAATTTAGACACAGAAGAGCCTTTATATCTGCTCATTCTCACCAGAGTCTTTCCTGCCTCCATATTTGAAGTAGGGACATAGAAGACTCAAGCTGAAATTTAAGCCTATGGCTTTAAATACTAGATAGCTGTGCATGCATACAAACTTGAGCCTCTAGCTTTAAATACTAGATAGCTGTGCATAAAAGTTTAAAGGATGGCTTTAAATACTAGATAAGTGTGCATACAAGTTTAAAGGATGGATTTAAATACTAGATAGCTGTGCATACAAGTTTGACGGATGACTTATCAGGACTTTAGTTAGGAGTGTGTACCAAAAAAAAAATTTTCTTATTTCTCAACCAAAACATATGTTGTGGGTACTCGAAAGATCCGTCTCAATGAGACAGTTCTTTTAAGCACCCAAAACATATGTTAAAACTGATGAATAAGAAAATATTTACAATATTACGCTAAACAAAATTTTCGAGCGTAAAATTGTAAATATTTTCTTATCCATCAGTTTTAACATATGTTTTGGGTGCTCAAAAGAACTGTCTCATTGAGACGGTTCTTTTGAGTACCAACAACATATGTTTGTGGTTGAGAAATAAGAAAATTAGTTTTCCTATACGCACTCTTAACTAAAGTCCTATTATAGCAACCAATCAACTATTGACGTTACGTCAAAAATCTTATAATGTTACATCATGAAGTGATTATGTCTTGTGCCAAACGCCAACTGTCACATGCATCAACACACCTTTGTAAGAAGCAATCACATGTTACATATTGTATAGGAACAGTCTTAATGATATCCAATGGGTATTTCAAGGGCCCTGGCGCCTTCAGGGAAGCTTGAAACAGTATTTTACAGCTAAATATGATTTCCATATACATGTACCAAGAGTGAGGTTTAACGTCGGCTTTTAATCACAAGAGTACAGTATAATAACTGGCTTTACTATGGCTAATGGAAGTCATACATTGAAGGGCCTGTGCTATCTCCTCAGAACAAAGTGATTGGTTGCCCATTAGGTGTGCCAATTTCATATTATATATTGTAAACATTATGTATTTAATACCATGTACAATGTAATGTCAGAAATAGCTCAATAAAACTTACATACTTCTCTCTGACAAATCTTCAATTTTACTGGCAAACTGATCATAGGCAAGTCATGTCTTTGTACAAAGAATTAATACAGATATTATATGGGCCTGGACTTTAGAAAACCTGTCTTCGGGGGTTTGCAAACAACAAAGGCGCAGACCAGCCTGCCCATCTGCACAGACTGATCAGCGCCTTTGTTCTTCGCGCTTTGGAACGTATCATATCTAAACTTGCGGCCAGCGAAATTTCAATATTCTTGTTAGTCTCTGAAGCCAATATGATTCTTGATGCAAGATAAACCTGTAATCTGGGTTTTTGACCAGGTGAGACTCAGACAAGACTGCTCAACTACAAAAACTAGCTAGAACACTGAAATTTTGCCTGCTGCAAGTTCAGTTATTATACTATAAGAGATTGTCTATGCATTGCAACTACTGTTGGAAATTTGAGAACATTTACCGTAATGTATCTACTTAAAACAATCTGACTCATTATCTCTTGAAGGACAGACTATTATACCATCACAGAGTGCTTAACTTTGGCATCCCCATTGAGACCCCTTATATAAGTGCTCCTAGTATACACATTTTACTATACAGTAAATGTTCTAAAATTTCCAACACTTTTATCTTTCTGTTTTCAAATAACTGGAACTCACAAAATGCTTGTCAGAATCAAAAAAGCAAAAAGGGCAGGCCCTGATAAGCTTGCTTCTTCAGAAGCAGTCTGATCTGGGTCTGCCCTATTTATCTAGGTGTGTGTGACGGGCAACTACTATATGAAATTTTAGAACATTTACCGTAATGAATCTACTTACAACAATCTGACTCGTCATCTCTTGAAGGACAGTCTATTATACCATTGCATAGGGCTTCTTTACTAATACAGGTCCGGTCAAAACATTGAAACTCACTACTGGAACACCTATTCTGAACTGTAATAAAAAGGATAACAATAAACAGACAAGTTCAAGGGAGCCTACTCTTGACTCGCCTCACTTTTAGTAAAGGGGAAATACTCACTCTTGGGAAAGTTGTTTATTTACGCTTTTTAACGTTAGAGTACAGCACCTTCCAATGTCATTTGATAATATATGTATACTACTGTCTTAATACAAAACAATCATCCTTTTGAATGATAAATGAGAAGAAACATCCCAGGCCTTAAGTTAAGGTCACTGCCCACACCTGGGCGATTTTTTTCCAAAAAATAGAATTTTTTCGTATTTTGATATTCTGTAGTACATCATATTATAAGAAAAATAGCGCAAAATAAAGAAAATTTACCGTCCAGTTCAAAAGTTACAGCTCGTCATTATATGGCCTATGTTGGCTTTTTACGCAGCTTTTTGGAAACTCATTAAGGCAAGTAAAATATTCTGTAACTCAATTTTGTATTTGAAAATCGTAATTTCAAACAAGCCTGAGAAGCCATCAATAATTAAGAACTTTTTCTGAAACCATTCTTATGCAGCTTTACAAGTATTTTTCTTCATATTACGCTTTCAAACCAGCATTCGCCATTATTTATGCATTCATTTTCAGCAATTACTGACTGATAATTTAATATTTAAACACACTTTAGAAAAATAAATTTTTCTATTTTTTTTTTAGGAAAGTGACAATTATATAAGATGCATTATGACAGAATTTTTAAAAAAATCACCGTCTAATTAGTGAGATATTCCCAAATAAGTATCCCTACCCCCTAAACTGCAAAATAATGAACTAAGCAGGCTTTTCTTATTTCTAAGCATGTTAAAACCTTACGAACCAAACACTATGGATTCAAATGCCTCATTGTGAACTTCCAAATGAAACAATATATACTCCAAATACTTGGAACATTTATATGCACATATCAGAATACTTTTCCATACCCAAAACGATACCAAAATACCCCACCCATGGTAAAAAGAAACGTATCGGCATTTTGTCTGAACACCTAGTCTATATATTATGACCAAATTTGCATAGATCCATCACTAGGATAGAGATGTAATGTTTTGGGGGACATTTACCGTTTTTCAAAGTCACGGGGTAACTCTGCATGTCTAATTTAGGTGAAAAAAGTGCTGTTTTAATATGCATCGCTTCAATTTATCGATGCATATAATTCATGTATTCTGAGTGAGTGAGCCAAGAATTCGAAATGTTTTTAAATCTTTGTTGCGGCCTCGGGTGCCATACTAATGCCCAATCACGAAGCAAGGCCAGACCTTAACACTTGACCAGAGGTGGTTTATTTCTATTGGATCTATATATCCCTTGACGGACATCTTTCGGTCGAAACATGTCAAATGTAGAGTAAACTCGGAGATTAGCAAAAATTTTAGCGTAAAATTGTAAATAGTTTACTGCTCATTATTTTTATATTTATTTCGAGTGCTCAAAAGAACCGTCTCACTGAGTACCTATAACTTACCTATGCTTTGGTTGGACCCACATTTATATGAAAAAAAATTTTTTACGCCGACACCCTTCCCGCTATGGAAGGGAGTATTCAGTGGCGCGGAGGGGGACGGGGTAATGTTTTTGGGAATTTTTGGTCCCGTCGGTGTTGGTCATGGGCGGAATTGGCACGAGTAGTCTAGAGGGGCTAGACATTTTCTATGTGCATATCACATGAACCAGGTTTGCGGATTGGGTCCGCATTTACATGAATATAAATGAGCATCGATGCGACAAAACCTGTCTTCAGGGTTTCTGATAAGATCATACCAAAACCAGCCTTCTCAGCCACAGAGACTTGATAGAATAGTGAAATCTCGATTGAAGCAAGTTTTAATTTGATACTATTCAATAAGTGAATAGCAAATGCGCTGATCAGGCTGTGCAGATGAGCAAGCTGGTGTGCGCCTTTGTTGTTCGCAGACCCCCATGGCAGAATTCCTCGCGTACCTTTGTAAATTAAGAGTAGGCCCACTATAATTTAGACTCACGACTATACTTGGGTCAACCGTAGCCCAAGATAGCCCTTATAACTAAATATTGGAACACATTTCACAGGAGGCAAATTGTTTAGGACGCAAGTTAATGCGAGAGACTCTCAACGTTAACGTCAAGTTCAATATGTGTCATTTACGCATAATGACGTCATAAGAGTAAGTGACGTCATAACCGCACGTCAAAGTAGACGCTAGAGAACGTGACGGGATAGTCTGTCTTGGTTAAATTTCAATGCAGGTAAAATAAAACCAGAAAATCATATATAGATCTATATACATGTGGTTATGTCATTATTGTTGTTGTGGACTGTCAAAAAACCGCGAACAGTCGACTGACATTTCCCTGGTAAAATGAGTGTTCCATTACACTGACTGATTTTTTTCTTCACACAGAGCTGAGCGTCCATCGTTTAGTATCCGTAAAGAATGCCAACTTTTGTCGTTCATTGTACTTAAAATTTTGTTTGCATTTTTAATGTGATATCAATCACTTTTTGATTACCAACGTGCAGTGTAACGGGCATTACTGTCTGTAGAAAACATATCTTAGTTGCGTAAAATCACACTTTGTCATAATCGAACGCTACCAAGTATTACCTCCCTTGATGATTTAGAGTTACGGTTATTGCTATGGGCAGTGACCTTAAGAGTGCGTACCAAAATGAATTTTCCTATTTCTCAACCAAAACATATGTTGTGTGTACTCAAAAGAACCGTCTCAATGAGACGGTTCTTTTGAGCACCCAAAACACATGTTCAAACTGATGGGTAGGAAAATATTTACAACTTTATACTCAAAAATTTTGTTTATCTAAACCTATGCATCCACTGGATACTGATTTGAATTGTTTCGCGTAATCATCTTGAGAGATTTCAAATATAAATTTAAAGGTATAAAACCATGGGAAATTTACAAAATATGAAGCCTGTGCAATTTTGCACAGGTTTCATATTTTGTACATTACATATGTGTGCAACTGTCAAAAAGATAATAATCACATGCGTAGTAAGAAGTTTACTTTTTTAAGTATTTTGTCAGCCAATTCTTAAATTTGTTGCATCTGTATGCACTATTGTATAGAAAGGCAAATCTACCCATATTAGGCCTTTCTATACAGTAGTGCAGCAAAATTCCATATTACGGGGAGGGGGGGGGGGGGGGGGGGGGGGCATATTATTGTGTCCTTGAGAAGACACTTTATTCTCTACTTAGTACAACTGGTTCAACCCAGGAAGACCCGTCCAAACACAATTGAAAAATTGTTGACTGGGTCTTAAAGAATAAAAACAAACAAAATATTCATTATACGGAAACTAGCAATTTTCACAACACAACATATTTTTGTTTGATTTGATTCTTTACATCCCAGTAAACATTTTTCAGTTATGTCGGGACGGATCTTGCTGGGCTGAACCAGTACATGTACTAAGCAAGGATAAATGTGTCTTACTCAAGAGCACAATGCACTGACTCCGGTGAGGCTCGAACCTGCAAACCCTCAGTCTTGAGTCAAGCACTCTACCACTGAGCCACTGCGCTCCCTAAAACATGGCATTTGTTTTATAACAAACTAATTGTTATTCTATGAGTAGCAATTTTTTCACATACATGTAGCATACTATGTAATACTAATAATATCTTTCTGGAGATCTAGCAATCTTAAATATAATGTAGTAGTTTTAAAGAAGAAGGAAGAAAAAGGAGAAAAGAGATAGCAAGATAAACTTTACATGGTATGCATACCACAGTTGGCTTCGTCCGCACCATCAGGACAGTCAAAATGGCCGTCACACCACCATTCATGCAGGATACAGGTCATCATATCAGGACATACTCTCTCCCCTAAAAAGTGACATTCTGGAAACAAGAAAAATTATGTTTAACTTCTTGCATGCTGGGTAATTTTGCATGAATTTATGTCGTCTGCTTATTTTATTCAAAATCTATTTTTTCGAAATTCTTTCAGGAATGCCGTCAGAGTGTCAAACAGTTTGGATCCAGATCAGGCCAGACATTTTGTCGGGCCTGATCTGGGTCCAAACTGTTTGCAAAGGTTATCAGCAGACAACACCAGAAGGTATGGAATGCTCAAACTATTAACAGGGATGAGAACAGTCAGCCATTCTCTAACAGGAAAATATGTCGGTTGACTCCAAAATGGAGAAAAGCAATTTTTAAATCACTTATTAAAGGTTTCAAATCACAAAATATCAATAGAAACCAGTCAGTTTATGCTTAATTTATATCTAAAATTGTGTTAAACTTCATTCACTGAAAAATCACAAAAATATAGGGTTTCTTTGCAATACTGGTCCGGATCCCCTGAAAAATCACAAAAATATAGGGTTTCTTTGCAATACTGGTCCGGATCCCCTGAAAAATCACAAAGCTACCAAGCCAGCATTCAATGTTGGGCCACCATCGGCCCGCCAGCGAAACGCCATTTCAATGGCATTTCGCTGATGGGCCGATGATTGCCCATTTATAACGGTATTTGTATCCTCTATCCCCTTATAAACTAAAAAAAATTTTTTATCAAATTTGGAACCCCTCTGAAAAAACTTTCTAGGTTCCCGCATGCCCTAAGCATTTCAGAGCGAAAAAGTTCAACATCCCTCAACCATGAGAAAATATTTATCAGATGTGAGACTGGATTTCTTCTGACAGTAAAGAAAATGACATTTAAAATCCCAAGACCAGGACTTTAGTTAAGAGTGTGTAACAGAAAAATAATATTCTTATTTCTCAACCAAAACATATGTTGTGGGAACTCAAAAGAACTGTCTCAATGAGGCGGTTCTTTTGAGCACCCAAAACATATGCTAAAAATTATGGGTAAGAACAAATTTACAATTTTACGCTGAAAACTTTTGTTTATCTAAACCTGTGTAAGACCCACCTCCTTCACAATCCTCCTCATCTGTGTTGTCATAGCAATCATCAACACCATCACACCATCTATTATTAGGAACAGAGAGACCGTTATCACACTGCCAGTATCCTCGTCGCCATGGACATGAGATCTCATCACTCAGATCGGGACAGTCAACGCGATCGTTGCATCGGAAGCTGGCCGGCAGACACAAACCTGAATCACACTGGAAACCTCTGCAGTCTAAAATAGCAGAAAAAAAGTTTTACACAGGTTTAGATAAACACAATTTTCGGGCATGAAATTGTTAAAATTTTCTTACCCATCAGTTTTAACATATGTTTTGGGTGCTCAAAAGAACCGTCTCGATGAGATGGTTCTTTTGAGTAACCACAAAATATGTTTTGGTTGAGGAATAAGTAAGTAATTTTTTTGATACACACTCTTAACTAAAGGCCTGGTTTTAGCTCTTTGCGTGAGCAATTTTTCATGCTTTTGTTGTCGTGTGCTTACTTTTTCAAAATAAACCTTTTCAAAAAATCTTTCAGGAACACTAATTAAGACTGAGTGTCGAACAGTTTGAATCCAGGTCAGGACCGACGTTCTGTTGAGAACGTCAGTCCTGAATGACAAAATTTGCCACTAGCAAGGAAAAAGTTAAAGGTAATAGAAGGCATACAAAATTGACAGTTTTAGAAAAATTATTTCATAAAGAAAAGAAACAAATATACATGTACATGTATAGCTATAGGGGTGGCCAAAAACGACTATTGCGATATATAGTATTGACATTGCAGGAAGTGCCATTGCAATACTATTACTATTGTGGACTACCATTGCAATACTATTGTGATACTATTGTCTGAAACATTTATGCATGTTTGAAGGAGGAAATTAAGATGATGGTAGGACATTTCTGTATGTACGGGTACCAATTTGTTATTGAACCAACAGAAAAATATCAGAATGTTGTCAAAGTCCACTAATCTTGCTGAAATGCATAGGATGCAAAAACATGTACATCCTGCTGCCATTTAACTTTATTTTTGTCCCTAAACCAAGCAATTTTAAGTGAAAATCCCTAGGTTTAAAAACTATTGAAACTATTACGATAGTGAAAAGACTATTGCCGATACTATTGACATCTCAACTTTCCCATCGATATAGTAACATTGCCTAGGTTACTATTGCAAAATATCGATATTCTGATGTACATATTGTTACATCTCTATATAGCTACCTGTTAACTCTTGTCCTTAAGAACCTAGATTTAGCCTTTTTTGAAAACAATTAATGTAGATCCAGATTGGATGGCTTCTGATGAAGCCATCTGATCAGGATCCACACTGTTTTATAAACTGAAAATACATGCTTACAACTGGAATGCTGCAGGTAAACAGGATAAAAATTTGGGAAGTGTGTAGTATATAAATATATTCAAACTTGCAAAAAGTGACCATACAATATTAACAATTTTCAGCACTACTATGAGTAGTAGCTTTCATCAATCAATACAAGTACTGAGTATAGTACATTGGCATAGCACCTATTACGCAGGTTCCGCACTTGCATAATAAAAATAGTAACATTCAAGTGAGGTCACTTAATGTGATAAAAGTGATTTTCCATACTATTAGGAACTGCTCTTAAAGGAAAGAATCCGCTCCCTCTGGGAGCAAATTCTTTCCTTTAAGAGAAGTTCTTATTTTGAAAAGGGACGTAATTGTAGAGAATCATTGCTTGATATAGTAGTCTCCCTTTGATGTGCATACTTTTCAGCACTCTGACTACGCCATTGTAGTATAAGAAATCATTTTTAACTAATTGCAGTGAAAAGTACAATATTAAAAATACTAATATCAGCCAGTCAAATTCTAATTTTGTAGGTACAAATCTTGGGGATCAGGAATTTAAAAAAAAAGGAAAGCTCTTTTTATGTTATCATATTTACAATGATTAGATTCAAAACATATATGCAAGAATTTTTCATTTTTTTTTTCAGGTTAATTGTTATTTATTAAAAAGGTGGAAGGAGGCATTTATTAGAAAGGAGCTTGCATTAGAAATGATACAGCAGTTTTTATCATCTGACGTCAGTTCTGAGAGTGAAATAAAGCCATGCATTAAAATTGATACAGATTTTCATGAAAGGAAATGAAATGACGCTTTTGACATCACGCAGATGGCAAAAACCTAATGTTTTCAACCCAAAAATATAATTTCAAAATAATTTTAAAGTCATACGATAAATAGCATCTAACATTCGTGCTCCTGTATTATTGAATTTATTAAACATTATGCAAAAAAAAAGAGATAAAATGCTCGGCAAGCCTCGCATTTTATCTCTTTTCCTCATTTAATAAATTCAGTAAAACATGAACACTCATGTAAGATCCTTTATGTATACAAAACAAGCTTACTAGAGCAGTTGACTTCATCTGAGAGATCATAACACTGAGCTACTCCATCACATCTGAGATTCTTTGGTATACACTGGCCACTAGAACATCTAAACTGATCTTCGCTGCAAACTGAAAAATATAATACATTATCATAAAATGCCCTTTATAAAATTTGATAACACACTAGTGTTTAACTTGTTTTGATTAAGTTATGTAATGATGCTCATCACAATATTAAAGTCACAAATATATGGCAAAATCTTGACTTTTTTCACTACACCAAAAATGTGATTACAATATGATTTTAATGTCATATAATTATGATAAATAATATCTAACATTTGTGCTTCTGTATTGAAGGACCTCTGACACTTTGATAGGGTATCAGCCTATTTTTCAGATGCTTCCCAAAACTTCCCTATGCATAAGATATCACTGGTATCCTTTTGAATAGGACACTTGATGTATTAGGAAGGAATTAAGGTTTTAATTAGACAGGCAGACCTCTACAACAAAACAGGAGATGCTACCAAAGGGGAAGGGGTTGCACAATTTGACTTCACCAAAACATTTAGCAATCAAATATTTTCACAAGTAAGGGTATTATATCATCAATTCTCGATTACAAATCACAGTGAAAGTATTTTAAAGTCCAAAATCATGAGCATTTTAATGATTATTTTTGTTGTTGTTGTTTCTATCTGATTTGTAAAGAAATATTTTGAAGTGCAACTGTAGTCCAAATTCAACCTTGATGACAATTTATTTACCTGGGCTCGGAATTACAATGCCTCCTTAGAGTTAAGCAAGACTTAAGTTAAGTACTGATATTTCAACATGCTGTATTAAATGCTAAATAAATTGCCTGGATCGATGTGGTATTTGTGGTCAAAGATATCATTGTGATCTTCAGAAAAATTAAAACTATTTTGATTTTAATCAGTTTTAAACGTTATTTTTCGTATCCTGAAAAATCAAAAGTCTTCCTTAACTCTAAGGAGGCATTGTAATTCCGGGCCCTGGTGCAGTATTATGCAGCAATGCACTCTAACCATTCATCCATGCGTAAAGTACACCTAGTCAAGGTGCATGTAGTTTATGTGTATTGGATATATACAGTATATGTGCAAAATAATCTACCATGTGAATTTAGTAAAAGAACAATTTTCATAACCTAAGGCAAAATATGCTAAAAACGTTGTAATATTCATGACTAATGGATTATGAGAAGGAAGTTACTTGTACTTATTATTTTGTCATACTGGAAATAAAGATATTCAAGAGAGCACACCAAAAATCCAAATGCTAATGTTCGGGCTCGCCCAGACGTCACATTTTGGGCTAGCAAGGAAAGAGTTAAAGGTAGATCTGTCTCAGTATTAAAAAAGCATGCTCATCAAGGTATATATGGTGCTTACCACAATTTTTGTCTTCATCCTCACCATTGGGACATGTTGGTAAACCATCACAGACATACAGACGATCAACACAACTGCCGTCAATACACTGGAACTCTGTGTCATTACATGCTGAAAATGTAATCATACTTTACAGACAAAAGTTTTGAGCATCAAAGTTCAGGGATTATTTCCAGGGAAGATATTGTGAGATTTGCTAATTTTTCTGCCAAAAATCTCATTGAGATAGGCTTATTGGGAAAATTATCCAATGGCAAGAAGTAATTAATTTAGCTATTAAAGAATTTTGCTAAAATTCTTGCTGAAATTCATATTTCTCATCAATTTTGGCTGAATGTGATATTTTCTCTCTTGATAATCTTCACCAGAATATCCTTGATAATTTTGAATATTTTCTTATCCATCAGTTAAGACTTTTGTTTTGGGTGTTTAAAAGAACCGTCCTAAAGGACAGTTCTATTGAGAACCCACAAGGCCACAACATATGTTTTGGTTGAGATTATAAGAAGGTAAAATTTTAATTATGGATAGACTCAGGAAATAAGCTTGGGATGGCTAGGGGGTGACTAGGGCAAAATAGTCGCCCTAGGGGCCAAAGTTTTGCCCTAAATGGGACCCAGCGAGAAGTGGAAGTCTCCCTAAAAAAACACAAGCCCTGGTGACAAATTATAGCTTCCACTGCATCTTATTTCTCCTTCTATTTAATGGCAATAGTATGTATAATAGCTAATTGGCGTTTAAATTGACAGAAAATGTCGTAGTTTTGTGCTACCTTGTATAACTCTCACACTCTGACTGTCAGTACTCCCTTATTTTCCTGTAGGTAGAAGTCACTCCCTACTGTCTCAGCTCAGCTCCTTTAATTTTTTTTTATTTTATCCGCTGACTCTAAATATTATTTGTTTCATTGAAAAAAAAATATTTTTAAGGTTCTGTCAGTGTATTCTTGAGAGTGACACTGTTAAAAGTGATTGTCCTGTCCAGATTTTTAGGAAAATGATGAAATAGTTAAAGATTTAAGACAGACTTTTGGTTTACCTTACTAGTTTTACTGTTTTTTCTGGAGATATTAAAAAAAGCCAACTGGTCATTTTCAGAGCTTTTTTATTTATTTTTTTTTTCGTCACCCCGACCCTAAATCTGAAAAAAAATCCTGTAAATCAACTATTAACAAAATTCTGGCCTAAGGCAGGAGTGGAAATTGAAGGCAAAAGTAGACACCCTTACTCATAAATAAACCCTTCCTCATACAGGTAAATCTAATAACAGTCAAAGAGTCAACACCTTCAGGAGCTCATACAGATAATATCTCTAATTTGATTGGCTTCTGGCAGATACCTGGGAAATAAGTGACAGCTCTTATCAGCTCAGTGACCATGCTGCTTAACAAAGTGAAAGCTCTGGTCCCTTGAACTTTGAGCTCACAGGAGTTGACTGTAATTCACAGCTCGAAAAATAGCACTCAACCGCTCGTATTTACTAGTGCCTCAGGCTGCAGGACAAGTGAAAATTTTGATATTTCTAGTGAAAATTAAATATTGCCCCATATATGCCAGTAATTTTTGTGATGCAGGGTAAGTGCTAATTTTAAGATACTTCTAGGCCTGGTAATATACCTACCAGGGTAAGGGGTGGTAACTTCTATGGTAACGGTTGCCGTGGTAACATGATTCGTTGAAAGACTAGTAGATATCACAGACGTCTTGGTAGTTGCGAAAGTAGTTGACAAAACTGAAGTTTCTAAAGATATCACTGTTGAAACACTAACACTTGATGACAAAACAGTTGATAAAGTAGGAGACACTGAACTTGATGTCAAAATTGAAGTTGATGCAGTCGATGACATACTTGATTGTAATGTGATAGTCTGTGATGTTGTCTGAGACACGGGTGATGATGTTACTATACTGGATGGTGTGTAAGACGATGACGTGGTTGGTTGTATTGATGACGTGGATACAGATGATGGAGATACAGTTGTGGTCTGGTTTGATGGCACTGAAGGCTTTGGAACACCTGAAAAACAACACAAAAATTCCAGCTTAAAATTGTAAATATTTTCTTACCCATATGTTTTAACATATGTTTTGGGTGCTCAAAAGAACCGTCTCATCGAGACAGTTCTTTTGAGCACCAACAACATATGTTTTGGTTGAGAAATAAGAAAATTATTTCCTGTTATGCTAATTGGACCACCTGAAAAACAACACAGGTTTAGATAACAAAAATTTTCATCTTAAATTGTAAATATTTTCTTACCCATGTGTTTAAGCATATATTTTGGGTGCTCAAAAGAACCGTCTCATCAAGGATGAGACGGTTCTTTTGAGTACCCACAACATATGTTTTTGTTGAGAAATAAATTATTTTCCTGTTATGCACTCTTTTACTAAAGGCCTGAACACCATGTAAACATATTAATGCATTGAACGCCATCTCATATCCAAAATCAAAAACATGTTTATATACCTGAGAAACACATACATGTCCTTTAAGCCTCTCATTTTTCAAAATATGAAAAACACGTTGTACATATATAACCACAGGATCTGGAAGTTCTGTTTTTATATCACTTCTGTATAGCCTCAAAACGAAAAGCTCATAATGCCAAATACAATATCCTTAATAGGGATCTTCTAACTGAAAGCATTTAGCAGGTTTTAAAGACTAAACTTCAGGTGACTGTGATATAAAATGTTCATGCTTGGAACACTATTTTTCAAAAATGAAAACATGTTTAAACATAAACATCACATTTTCATATCAAAATATGATGCAAACATGTTTATACTTTTTAGACACCATCATGCACTTAAATATAGCACCTTACGTGCAAACATCTTGACATCTTCCTTCTTCGGAAAACATGTGATTATGTAACTCTATAACAATCAGAATGGCAAAAATTAATATAATAAATCAGAAAATAAGCTAGGGGGTGACTAGGGCGAAATAGTCGCCCTATGGGCCGAAATTTCGCCCTAAATGGGACACAGGGAGAAGTGGGAGTCTCTCTAAAAAACAAAATTCAGGGAGACTCATTTTCATTCCGTCACCACACAACAAATGCAAGCTGTTGTGACAATCTACTACCATTGCATCGTTTAATGGCAATAGTATGTGTGAGTATAATGGCTAATTTGCTTCTAAACTGACAGAAAATGCCATAAGTTTGTGCTATAACTTCATCCTATCTAACTGTCACTTCTCCCTAATTTTCCTGGAGGGAGAAATCACTTCTCCCTACTGTCAGGGCCCAGCTTGAACCCTAATATATCATGTTTTAGTCATTCTGAGTGCAATACCATAATACGAACCTGAAACTTGTGGCCCCTAGACAGAGTTAATAATCATAAAAGTCTGTTTAAATTTAGAGAAGAATCCAAAGCCTAGACAAAAGAGATGTGCTCTGTCCTTGCTATTGGTGACTTCTGTTGTCTGCTGATGACCATTACAAACAGTTTGGACCCAGATCAGGACTGACAGACCCTCATGGAAATTTCATGTCTGAACCTGTATGAATCTCCTTCTGAAATTTCGCTTAAACATTTCTGATTTGGTCTGAATCATTCCATTATCCCCTTTTCTGAATCTTTGCTGCTTTTCGGACCTTTAAGCCATTATTCAGACCGTGTCAAGATTGATTCAGATCAGCAATTTATGAAAAATCCATTGTGATTCAGATATTATCTGCAATGATTCAGAAGCATTCAGATGTAGTTCAGAAAAATTCAGAAAAGGTTCTGAAGCATTTAGCCATGAATCAGAAATACTCAGAAGCATTCAGACATGATTACGAAGTATTCAGACATATCTAGTAATGATTCAGAAACAGTGCAGCTTGATTCAGAAATATTTAGCTACGATTCTGATATATTTAGTCATGATTTGGCAATATTCAGGCACAATTCAGTCAGAATTCAGAAATTTTCAGCTTAAATTCAGAAAGATTCAGCTTAAATTCAGAATATTTCTGCACCACCTGACCCCCTCCCTCATGGGCTCCCTCTACTGGCCCCACCTAAGACTTAATATGCCCAATGTGTTATCACTTCTACCATCTAAACTGTATATAATCATTAAGTTTGTAGTTTGATCCTTGTCTACATAGCCTTTCAAAAGAGACTGAGAGGACTATATAAGTAATTTGGAGTGGGTGGGGTAACTAAATTAGCTATGGGGATGAGTTGCAAGAATAACATAAACAAAATGTAAACATACAAACAGTAACTTAATACTTAACGCCTTCTGAACATGCTTCATTCATCTTTCCTCACTGATATTTCTTGAAATTAAGTAAAAACTTACTAAATATTGATTTCTGCTGTGTGTCACCTTCGCTTTCTGCTGCAGACTACATTTAAAAAGGAAGTTTCCACTGAGCATGCACCATTTTATCACATGACTTCCTTCTGAATAATTCAGACACATTCAGACCGATTCAGGTCTTTATCATTCGAAAAAGTTCAGCAATGATTCAGAAAGATTCAGACAGACATGTTTCAGTTTGATACCTATCTGTCTGTCTGTCTGTCTCTCTGTCTGTCTATCTATCTATCTATCTATCTATCTATCTATCTATCTATCTATCTATCTATCTATCTAGCTATTTATCTATCTATCTTTCCATATCTATCTATCCATCCATCCATTCGTCCTTCAATCTATATCCATTCATCGATCCATCCATCAATCTATCCATCCATCCATCCCCCTCTCTCTTTCTCTGTTCCATCCATCCATCCATCCATCCATCCATCCATCCATCCATCTATCTATCTATCTATCTATCTATCTATCTATCTATCTATCTATCTATCTATCTATCTATCTATCTATCTATCTATCTATCTATCTATCTATCTATCTATCTATCTATCTATCTATCTATCTATCTATCTATCTATCCACCCATCTTTCCATATTGATCTATCCATCCATCCATTCATCCATCAATCTCCATATCCATCCATCCATCAACCTATCCATCCATCCATCCCCCTCTCTCTTTCTCTGTTCCATCCATCCATCCATCCATCCATCCATCCATCCATCCATCCATCCATCCATCCATCCATCCATCCATCCATCCATCCATCCATCCATCTCTCTCTCTCTCTATCTATCTATCTATCTATCTATCTATCTATCTATCTATCTATCTATCTATCTATCTATCTATCTATCTATCTATCTATCTATCTATCTATCTATCTATCTATCTATCTATCTATCTATCTATCTATCTATCTATCTACCCACCCATCTTTCCATATTGATCTATCCATCCATCCATCCATTCATTTTTCAATCTCCATATCCATCCATCCATCAACCTATCCATCCATCCCCCCTCTCTTTCTTGCTTCTCTCTCTCTCTGTTCCATCCATCCATCCATCCATCTATCCCTTCCTCCCTCAATCTCTCTCTCTCATTCTCTCTCTCTCTCTACCAACTAAAATGAATATTCTAATTCTGTACATTTACTTTAAAAATCAGACCCTAAAATAACCCCCAAAAGAAGTAGCCCATCTTGCCCCTTTACTGTTAGATATCAATTTCTCAACCAATCATGCAGTTTCATATTGATATAAGTAAATATATATATAACATGCTACATTTTAATTTAATACTCATAGAAAAAATACCCAATAAGTTTATATTGATAGTTTATTACTCAGGTAGGGAGCGCAGTGGCTCAGTGGTAGAGTGCTTGACTCAAGACCGAAGGGCCTGGGTTAGAGCCTCGACGGCGTCACTGCGTTGTGGTCCTTGAGCAAGACACATTTATCCTAGCTTACTACTGGTTCAACCTAGGAAGACCTGTCCCTTTATAACTGAAATATTGTTGATGGGACATAAAGAATCAAATCAATCAATCAATCAATTTATTACTCAGGAAAAAATCTTTTGCTGAATGATTCAGATAATAGACCCATACTAAATTTAGTAGAAACTAAAATCTGTATACTTAATCAGATACCGTTCCAACTTTAAATATTGGTAGAAAATAATTCTGACTCATTCAGATATAATTCAGATAGATTCAGATGTTAAATATTGGTAGGAACTAAGTCTAAATCATTAAGATGTGATTCAGATGGATTCTGACTTTAAGGATTAGTAAACAATAAGTCTGAAACATTCAGATGTGTAATTCAGAAAGATTCAGACTTTGAAAAATGGTTACACTCATTCTGAATGATTCAGATGGAATTCAGATAGATTCAGAGTTGGAAAAATTGGTAGAATAAAGTTCTGAATGATTCAGATGTTATTCAGATAGATTCAGACTTTATTTTGTAATGTAGAGTGATTCAGACTTATTCAGTTGTCTGAATTCTTCTGATTCAACAATGGATCAATACTTCATAAGATTTCAGAAATGATTTAGAATGATTCCAACTGATTCAGAAAGAATTAGAAATCATTTATTAGGATTCATATTGATTCAGACTGCATTCTATGGATTCAGATGAATCCAGCTTTGCTTCAGAAAGGTTCAAACTCATTCAGGACTGATTCAGAAATTAAGGATCATGAGGGAGAACAACGGTCCTGATCTTGGCACTCTGATAGTATTCCTGAATTCCGAAAAAGTTGATTTTGAAAAAAAATCAGCAGACGACAAAAAGCATGCAAAATTACCCAGCAAAGAATTAAAAGAAGAAACCAAAGCCCAGAGGGGAAGTTTCAGTTATAACTCTTTGGATGCTGGGTAATTGTCGTCTGCTGACTTTTTTCAAAATTGACTTTTTTCAAAAAATTCTTTCAGGAACACTATCAAAGTGTCAAACCGTTTGGACCCATATCAGAACCGACATTCTGTCCGTCCTGATCTGGGTCCAAACTGTTTGCAAAGGTTATCAGCAGATGACAAAATTGCCACTAGCAGGGAAAGAGTTAAGATATATATCACATATAATGTACCTGAATAATTTCCCAGCGGTGGGGTGTAAAACACCCATGATGAATAATAAAAAATGTTTTCCCATGCATAGTAAAATATGTCCTACTGACCCAAAGGAACCGGGTACAATCACAAATGTGTTAACAAGGAATTTATGGTGTAGCTTACTTATATTACATCCTACTTATTGTAATTTTGCGAAAATTATAGTATTCTACTTTCAACTCTCATATAGAAATAGTGACCTCTTGGTTATAAAATAAATAAACAAGAGAAAATAACACCTATTCACGAATAATAAATAGGATGCAATTTAAGATGTTGAGTTTAATTTATGAAGAGCCATCTTAAATTTGCAGCAGACGACTTTTACGGTCTGCTCCTTAACTCTTTGCCTACTAGTGTCATCTGCTGATAACCTTTGCAAACAGTTTGGATCCAGATCAAGCCAGACAAAACATCGGGCCTGATCTGTTTTATTCCCCAATGTAAGGTTAATTTAGGAAAAAAGAGTATTCACAAAAAAATAACCCTTTTCCTGTAATACACAACAAGTGTCATCTGCACTCTCATCTGCCTATGTACTTTGATAACCTAATTTGCAAACAATATAGACTCAGATCAGACTGCTCCTTCAGGGTTTGCTTCCATGGTTGAAGTATTCCGGAGTGCATTTCAATCATATATAAACTCAGAAAAACAATTGGATATCAAAAATCTGTAGATTGTTTTATATTCAAGAAAATAATTTTTGCCAAAAGTTATGTTTTGTATCTGATAGAACTATCAGCATAACATTGAAACAATGTGAAAATGAAATTTATGGGGCCAATGGTTATGATACAGTACCACGACAAATGTAACATTACCCACTCTACCAAAAATTAACACCTCCAAAAAATTGATTTTCTACATGTACTTTTGCTGAAAACGTGACCTGGTCATTGCTTACCCTTTAATTTTGCCACATGTTAATTTTCACACTCTTTTATCATTAATAACACCTAAAAATGGGAAAACTTCTTGCAAAAATATGCTTACATAACTTAAGGCATACTCCAGCCAATATTACATCAGATTGGCAGTAAAATATTGACAGTGACAAACTTATATGAACGAAAGCCAGCAATGATTTTGTATCCAGTCATTAGAATTATAATAGAATTTCAATATCCTTCAATTGTTTTGAATATATGCAGCGGATGTAATTAGCAGACAACCTTTTCAGAACAAAATTACCTCTATCCCTGCTAGCAGCCTGAACCATTATTTTGTTGTCTGCTGATAACCTTTGCAACAGTTTGGATCCAGATCAGGACGGACAGAATGCTGGTCCTCATCTTGATCTAAACCATTTGGCACTGATAGTGTTATGAAAAAGTTAATTTTGAAAAAAGTCAACAGACGACAAAAAAGCATGAAGAATTACCCAGCATGCAAAGAGTTAAGATGTTTAAAGTTACCAGGAAAAAAACCCCTTAAACCTTGAGAGTTGTTCTGCTCCAGAATTCAACCTACCTGTTACTTGAGTAACAATCACAATCACAGCAATGGTGACAAAAGTTATTGCACAACCCACACACACCCAAGCTACAAGGAGTGGCACTCTGGATTTACTTTTGATATCAGCTCCCTCTTCAAGTTTTTTCTCAATGTCAAATGGCTGAAATCCACCATTTTCTATTTCTACTACATCCGTTTTTTTCTCACTGTCAAGTGGATTAAACTCATCATTTTCAATTTGCAATTTTTTCTCTGAGTCAAATGGATGGAATTCGCCATTTTCTAATGTGTTGTTATTGTCCATTGGTTTAGATTGTGAAAGAAGAACCATCGATTCTTCTTTCAATCGTTCCATGTTTGGCGTTTTCATTGGGATCTTTCCTTGTCAAAATGTTTGTCATACACCCTCTGTCTACCTGAAAAAACAAAACTAAAAACAATGAAGAGTTGATCTGATTATTGTATACCATATCGCTAACTGACAGATAGAAGTTTAATTAATGTATATTCAGTTACATCTCGGACCCAATAAACACGGACTGGTCACTTACATACAGGTAAATGTATATATTGGAAAAACGTTGTCGTGGCTCAACAGCAGCTGAGCTTTCAAAACCGACATGTGTTGAAGATTTAATAATCATATCACTCTTATTTCTCTGCATATCTTTGAATTTTCTTCAAAAAGCAATGGTTCAATATACTATCATTAAGACTGTATTGATATGTTTATTGAAAGTTTATCCATCTTTATGAACATCAGCAAGAAACCTAGGTACCCTTTTTAGCTATTTTCGGCACTTTTAGCCAAAAATCGTCAGTAATCAACATAAAAAGATGAGAAAATTTCATTTATTTTTACTGTAACTCGTAATATTTCAGCTTTGCATACCGGGAGTAATCTCTTATAATCTTGTGTATGTTCAGAATCACTTTTATTGGCTGTAATACTTTGAAATAGCGCTAAAAGAAAAACTTGACAACATAACTTTTTATTTCCGTCAGTGACCAGTCTGTTCATACTGGGTCTGAGGTTACATGTGTATAGAAATGGTTTTGTTGTTGGGATCCTACTTTCACTTTCATTTGGCTCAACTTTGATTTATAAATAAAAAAACCTCCTACAGCTACTTACAAGTCTAAAAATATTGTAACTATATTATTTTAAAAATCCGCTGCCTATATTAACTCAGTCAATGCCATTTACGGAGTATGAAACTTTGTACCGAAATTAGGATCGCATCGAAATTAGGATTTTCGCCACAGATCAATTTTTACCAAAGCACTGATTAACTGCTGATTTGGACAGTTTTGGAAATAATCTACTTATCATTCGGTAAATCATTCTTTAATCGACATTGTATTAAGCTTACCATGATGAGAAAAGTCATCTTATTCGTTATTTTAGCGTTTAAACTTAAATAGTTTTCACAGCAACTTCCTTGTTTTTGTTTACATTTGTGAAGATTAAAGATCATAAAATGGGAGGTAATTATTGGTAATAAACCTCGGACTTCGTCATACTCCCCAGTCTTCCGATGAACTCCAGAGAATACCACTGGGTGGCCAATTTGGAGTATTCTGATCTGGGTCCATATTGTTTGCTTCCATGATACAATTTAGTCTGAACTGCACTTGCATATATGCAGCAGGTATTAAAGCATTCTTAGGACAAAAATATTGGCGGGAAAAGGTAACCAGCATTGAAAACTTTGGCGCGGATCCAGGGGGTTAGGACCCCCGACCTCAAAAATCACAAAATATAGGGTTTCTTACCCATAATTTTAAGCATGTGCTTTGGGTACTCAAAAGACCCGTCTCATTTTGAGTACACACAACATATGTTTTGGTTAAGAAATAAGAAAACTGGTACATGAGCGTTGAGTATATGCACGTTAATTATAAACGCACACTGATTGATAAATACAACCATTTGCAGTTCCAATGGACTTAAATGAAGGCTGTATACATTATTGTGGCACGGTTTGGAAGTATAACACAATTAAGCCGTGGCATGGTTTATTGTATGTGGACAACAAAACGGTGCCATGTCATACAGCCTGCACGTAAACGCAGCATTTGTAAGGCCTATTCGCTTTCTCTATAGCATATAAGCGATATTGGCGACATTTTCAACGAGAGTCTAGCATGACCAGTACTCGGCAACTGTGCAGGCTTGTTTGAGTATTATCTTGTTGCAAAACCGAATGGCAATTTTGCCGCGACGTTACTCACTTAGAATCGGAACAATTAAGCCAGTCTCAAGTGGTTCAGCACTAGTACCGTATGTGTAATGTACAGTTAAAAGTTAAAAGATGGCCCATGATAGTCTAAAGAGTGTTTTACGGAATATTTTAGCGGTTTCTTCGTTTTTTCTCGGAATTTTACAAGGAAGAGAAGTGCCAGGTACTGAATCACAACTTTATAAATTGAGCCGTGTCATGTGATTTCCAACAATGTGGCATTTTTTACAATGGTAGACTCAGAAGAGCCTGTGCAGCCTCATGTTAAGCTTAGAACCTCCAAATGATGTTCGGTCAGTAGCTCAACAGTCATAGAATAATCAAGCAACGAGCAAAGGCTCTGATCAGACTGCGCATATGCGCAGGCTGATCTGAGCATTTGCTGGTCGCACATACCACATTGTAGGAAATCTCATGCACTGGCTCAATTGTTAAAGGTGGACGACCCCGAAAAGTCAGTATATTGGGTCCGAGGTAAAAGAGCTTTCAATGAGTTTATACTAGAGCTCAAAACCGTTGGTTTCCAATCTTTGCAGATTATCTATTTTCAACGAATTGGCGTTTTAGAATAATAAAGTAATGCTGAATCAATGTGAGACGCGGTTTACAGCCATTTATAAATAGTTAGTGAGTATGATCAGGAAATACCACAATCACAAACCTCTGGGTCCGCGCATTGCATCTACCACTGGCAACTTGCCTGCACCGTGTATTATGAAATATTTGAGCTTGATGGTGACCTGAGTTTTGATGACATTTAAACACTTTGGGATGCGTGAATTATTTCGGTAATCATTTGATTTTCGGGATGCTACAACAGGCTCCAAGGTTATAAAACTTTTTTTCATGCTCAACTCAACTGAGCATGAAATTTCAACAGCTCATAAAAACTAAAATACATGTACCACCAAATAAAGAAGTTTCTTGCTTTAAGTCTCTCAGCTGTTGTATTTATCATGCTCATAAGTATTAAAATGCCAACAGTTGTTGGCATTTTAATATTTATGAGCATGATAAATTTCGTGCTCAGCTGAGTTGAGTATGAAAAAAGTTTTATAACCTCGGGGACTGGTTTACTTTTGTTTTCTTCAGAAATCCGACTACCATGCCGGAAACCCATAGACATCACCAACGGCAGCTATACAGTTTGGGGCAATAACATGCTGCTGGAGTATACGTGCGATGCTGGACTTTTCGCTTTAGGAAGAACTTTTGGATCATGCAATCCTGTTTCCAGACGTTGGTCTATCAAGCCAATCAAGTGTGTCGGTAAGCTAAGCATGATATCTCCCAATTATACCAATAATACCACTAAATGAATGTGCACATGTTTCAAAAATTTCAGCTGACTCTCAATAACTCGATTTCGCAAAACTTAAAACAATGTTGTGATACATTTGATCAACTGCTAGTTTGTGTTATGTAATTGAACACACACACACACACACACACACACACACACACACACACACACACACACACACACACACACACACACACACACACACACACACACACTGACACACATGCGTGTGTGTGTGCACGCACGCGCACACGAAGAGAAAGAGAGAGCGGAAGTCAGAGAGAGAGAGAGAGAGAGAGAAGAGAGAGACAGACAGACAGACAGACAGACAGACAGACAGAGGTATACCTGCTAATTCCATTGCAATTGTCATTATCAATAAATATGTCAACACGTTAATACATTCCTCTATCTATAAAATCAGTGAAGGAAGGTAGTTCATTTTATAAGAAGACGACATGCTCTGTAATGAGCAAGAATAATAGGAACCCCACCACGCAACCTTGTACTTGAATGATTTCAAAAAAAGGCGATCGCAAATGAATTATTAGTTTCTTGCTTTCACTCGTATATTCACAAAAATAGGAGTCATTTCTCGATAAGTCGCACACTGCTCTTAATAAAATGTTGGTTATCAGGCCTTTGATTTTATTAAATGCTCTCCTCATCTCCTGTATTTGATATGGGTGCTATCTTAATATATCCAAGGACTACGTTTTTTGCGCCCACCTAGCCTATGAAAACCCTCAAATTGTCTTGTGTCATATGTGTTTTTCACAGCTTCAGGCATGCACTGTGCTTGTATGAATTAATAATGTGCACTCCAAGAGCCGCTACTTGGTACTCCTAACAACAGTCCTATTCTACTATATTCTTCTGTGCATTTTGTGCTTTACTAATATATAGTACCCTATATGCTGTGGATCTCTTAAGCGATCGTAGCATCGCTGTCTCATATACCATAACATCATGTGTGATCTGTACATTCCTAATATGTTACATACAAGCCCATGCATGTTCTGTAAATGCTTTATCTGATGAACCCTCATTTTTATGTCATGTCCTCTTAGTATGTGTTATCTCTTCATGTCTGGTGCCAAACCCATCTATTGCGATGTAATATTTGCTTGGTGCTATTAAGATTGGGTTGTACTCTGTGTTTTCCTAACTTAAATTATATCATAAGGACATTTATATTTTGAGTTGTCCAAGCATTTACCTATGCAACTTATACTTTCCTAACCTATCATACATTCATGCATGTTTTCTCTCTCGTACTAAATCATTTGTTTGTGTTTCCATAACCTACTTTATGTTCAATACATTCCTAATCTATCATACCATCCTGTATGTTATGCTAACTTTCAAGTTATTCCATAACTTTATGTAAGTTTCGTGTTCTCTAGTCTACCAGAACGTCCAGTTTCGTGCTCTCTAATCTATCAGAACGTCCAGTCCCAGCCAGCATACAGTGTCAGCCACCATCGGCCCGCCAGCGAAACGCCATTTAAATGGCGTTTCGCTGGCGGGCCGATAGTGGTCCGATTTCAGATGTTTACTGACGTGTAAACCCTTTCTTTTAATATATCAAAGCTTCCTGTCTGTGTCTTTCTCTTTTAATCTTCCATTTTTGAAGCTTCCTGTCCTGTGTGTTTCTTTCTCTACTAATCTATCATAACCAAAATATCATATATCTTTCTTTGTTTCATTCATTCCCAATCTATCATAACGCCCTGTCATTCTACCATTATTCTCTTGGGCATGTTTTGTTTTCTACGAAAATATTCCATTGTCTTAATCTACTCCTCTCCTGAGAACTTTTTGAGGTGTTAATATCTATCTATACAGTCCTTGGGAGATTTTATAGGCCTTCTCCCTGAAAATGAGGTACTGCTACCGTGTTTACTTTCTAGACTCTGTACATGAATCAAAATTTTAGTTTCAGTGGTCTTAAAGTGAAAATATGTAAACCAGTCGCTAATAAATTATCTTTTAATTGTCCCACTTACAGCATTTTAAAATATTGCTGACTGCAAGAAAAAGATTACAGCATGATTTTTGATAAAATGGAAGAGACATATTCTTATGTACAACATAGTGGTTAGAAAATGATGAATACTAATTGTCAAACCTAATGACAGTCATTGTACATATATGACCATAGATGATAGTCTTAGCTTGTTATGTACAATTATTTTGACATTAATAACATGGCTCATTTAATTTGAAATGTTTCTGATAGCTGGTGGTAAAAAATTGTAGACAGATACTGACATGATAATCGGACTACTGACATGATCAAAACCATTTGAATTAGCTCAGGCATACTAATTTGGTAGGCCAACTAATTGCACATGTGACCAGCGAAGGCTCTCATGAGAGCACAAAGTACACACAAAGTTGGTTCAAACTAGCCGCTCATATACTTCTCAGTTCGATTTTTGATCTGACTGTCTTTTCAATGGCGTAGCCAGAACGCTGACAAGGATACGCACGTCTAAGGGATACTACTGGACCAGGCAGTGATTTTCATCAATTGCGTCCCTTTTCAAAATTGGAACTTCTCTTAAAGGAAAAAAAATGCTCCCAGAGGGAGCGAATTCTTTCCTTTAGGAGTAGTTCCTTTTAGTACAGAAAATTACTTTTATCACATTAGGTGACCTCCCTTGAATGTTACTATGTTCATTACGCACGTGCGTAACTGCGTAATGGGAGCTTTAGGAGTAGTTTATAATTACTACCATAATTTTTAATTTCGATATAATTTCGATTTTTGATCTGACTGTCTTTTCAATGGCGAAGCCAGAACGCTGACAAGGATACGCACTTCTAAGGGATACTACTGGATCAAGCTGTGATTTTCATCAATTGCGTCCCTTTCAAAATTGGAACTTCATTTAAAGAAAAACAAGAAATGTCACAAACACGTGACGAATGCCCCCAAAGGAAATGGTCTAGCATAAGACACATTCGAGGAAAGATAGCTGTAATATAGCACCAAAAACCTAGAAATGAGGCCAGAAGTCAATGTCAAGGTCAAAGTGACTCAAAATGGTATGCACCACTCCGCCATCCCAAGAGGAATCACCACCCTAAATTTGGGATTCCTACATCAAATAATATAGAAGATATGCTCTGGACATAATAATTCTTAAAAACTAGGTCAGAGGTCAAGGTCACAGTGACCCAAAAATGGTCATCCCAAGATGCATTTACATACCAAATTTGGAATTCCTATTTCAAAGAATATAGGATATGCACCAGTTTCTAGAAACTAGGTCAGAGGTCAAGTTCAAGGTCAAAGTGACTTAATTATGGTAAACGACACTTTGTCAGTCCAAGATGCATCCACACACCAAATTTGAGATTCCTACCTCAAATAATACAAGAGATATGCTCTGGACATGATTATTCTAAAATTAGGTCAGAGGTCAAGGTCACAGTGACCCAAAAATGGTATATCACACTCCGCTATCCCAAGATGTATCCACACACCAACTTTGGAATTCCTCACTCAAAGAATACAAGAGATATGCTCCAGACACAATAATTCTTAAAACTAGGTCAGAGGTCAAGGTCACAGTGACCTAAAATGGTATTTGACACCCCGTCATCCCAAGATGTATTTACACACCAAAGTTGGAATTCCTATCTCAAAGAATATAGGAGATATGCACTAGACTCAATGCAGTTTCTAGAAACTAGGTCAGAGGTCAAGTTCAAGATCACAGTGACCGAATTATGGTATGCGACATTTTGTCAGTCCAAGATGCATCCACACACCAAATTTGAGATTCCTACCTCAAATAATATAAGAGATATGCTATGGACACGATTATTCTAAAAACTAGGTCAGAGGTCAAGTTCATGGTCACAGTGACCCAATTATGGTACGCGACACTTCGTCATCCCAAGATGCATCCACACACCAAATTTGAAATTCCTACCTCAAATAACATAAGAGATATGCTCCGGACACGATTATTCTAAAAACTAGGTCAGAGGTCAAGGTCAAGGTCACAGTGACCCGAAAATGGTAGGATCACTCCGCCATCCCAAGATGTATCCACACACCAAATTTGGAATTCCTACCTCAAAGAAAATAGGAGATATGCACCAGACTCAATGCAGTTTCTAGAAACTAGGTCAGAGGTCAAGTTCAAGGTCACAGTGACCCAATTATTGTACGCGACACTTCGTCATCCCAAGATACATCCACACACTAAATCTGAGATTCCTACCTCAAATAATATAAGAGATATGCTACGGACACGATTATTCTAAAAACTAGGTCAGAGGTCAAGGTCAAGGTCACAGTAACCCGAAAATGGTACGCGACACTCCGCCATCCCAAGATGCATCCACACACCTAATTTGAAATTCCTACCTCAAAGAATATAGGAGATATGGACCGGACACGAAAGCGGGACGGACACACGGACGGACGGACGGATGGACAGTGCGATTACTATATGCCTCCCAAAGTTCCTTTGGGGGCATAAAAATGCTCCAAGAGGGAGCGAACTCTTTCCTTTAGGAGTAGTTCCTTATAGTACAGACAATTACTTTTATCACATTAGGTGACGTCCATTGAGTGTTACTATATTCATTACGCACGTGCGTAACTGCGCAATGGGAGCTACGCCAATGCTTTGAATTATGATATATTTTTTTGTTTTACCACAGCTAGTTAATTTGATTAGTCTGTGATATGTTATGAAATACTACAAGAAAATCAAGCAGGCTTCAGAATGGGATACTGTTCCTCCGATCATGTCTTAAATTTGTCATGAAAGTAAGAAAGAGGGCAAAGATTAGGAATCGATACAATCAAGCACCACACCTGACCCAGGATACCAATGGGAAAGTGACAACGTCACAATTAGACATCACAAACGAGAGCCAAGAGGTCAGCCCTTTAACTCACTAATTGAAATATTGAAATATGGTAAACAAAAACAGTAAGTGAGTATGACCAGGAAATACAACAGTCACAAACTGCAGACAAACCCATGCAATCGTGAGGAAGAGCCACACAACAATCACAAGACACCAGGAAGACAAACAAAGCAAAGCAATCAGCTCTCTTTTCTCCATCGAGATGATTGCAATACTAGAATGGACACAAAGTAACACACAACAAAACATAGAACAATTATAGAATCCCACAATGGGAGTAACAATCAACAACGAATCAACACCAACAGAACCGCCGCCTGTTTTGTGCTATCATATTGACGTTCCTCAAGCGTTTCCCTGGAGATTTTTCTAAAATAGTATCTAAACACTGATATATCCGCTATTTAGGCCGCTTTGTATTTTCTATTTAATTGTGGATTGGGAGGGAAACCAGATAAACTTTGCATTAAAAAATGATGACTGCTTAAAATGCTTGTGGAAGTCTTATTATGTTGCCACAATAGCCGGAATTGTATGAAATAAGCAACATAACATGTTCAATATGCTGCAATGCTCAGGTGTTGTTAATTTTCTGCAGTTGCACACCTTTAACAAACACATATGTAACAGAAGCAAAGACTGCACTAAAGAACTGAAACTAGAGTGTGCATATTTCCTGGGCCACCGCAATGAATTTGACTTTTCTATTATCGTATGCATACGTAACATTATAGTACTAGTGGTATTGCTATCTTAACCCTTAAAGCGCCAAGAAAAAAAAGCTTCTGAAAAATGATGTCTGCTGAAGTCGTCTGCTGCAAAAAAATGTCTAACATTACTGACAAATTCAAGTATAGAAGCAAACAGTGTGGACCCAGATCAGACTGCTCCGATAGGAGCAGTCTGATCTGGGTCCACACTGTTTGTGATAGAGGCTTCTTAAACATTTCAGCAGACGAGAAAAGCAGACGACTTTTGTTGTGATTGGCGCTTTAAGGGTTAACAATGATGATTAACTGCATTTGTATGCAATAAAATCTGAGATATTTAACATCGCCCTGGTGAGACAATTTTAGTTTTTACGTACATTATTCACACTGTAATTAGACCAATAGATATGTCATGTCTCACGTGTTTGGCGCCGAGCAAATGTCTATCTATGCTTTATAGAGACAAACGTACATTAAATAAATAATATGTATCAATATTCCTATATCTTGATACAGACGGATGAACGGTCATGCTTTCATTGATTAATCCAAGCGTTCAATGTATAAAGTTGTATAATAAGAAAAAGGCAAGCTCATAAGATTTAGTACATTATCGCATTTGCGCAAAAGCCTCCTCCAAAGATATATGCTTAAGTATCCACATGTATTTTCCTATTATAATCACAGGAATGCACAACATATGAACCTGTGCGAAATTGCACAGGTTTCATATTTTAAAATATCAAAGTTGGGTTTTATCTCTGATGAGCAAAATCGCCATTATATCCTCGATCAAGGCATATATATCAAAAACCGTGTCGTATATCAAAAGAATTATGACGGTTAATTATAAGTAACCTTAATAGTAGTAATGGATGTCACTATGGGGACCGGGACTTTTAAGCCTGAAAAGAACTTAGTTTTTTTCAGGATAAAAAGTCCCGCTCCCCATAGATGACTATCCTGGTAGGCTTGAGTGACTAGCTGTGAATAACTTAGTTTATTTTAGGGCTATTTTGGTTGGATTTATGATTGTGATAGTTTCCTGGTCATATTCACTGGTTGGGTTGTGATTATGATAGTTTCCTGGGCTGTTGGGAAATAACTTAGTTATTTTTGAGGGGAATAAAGGTCCTGCTGTGGTGATATATAAAATAACTTAGTTAAATTCAGCTTTGAAAATAACTTAGTCATTTTAGGGGGTATATTATGTGGTGATATATGGTGTGTGTAATAGTCAAGGCTACTAAGTTCTATGCGTCTTTAGAGTCTCTTGGTCAATCAAGACCTCATCTCCTAGAGGCATCACTCTGTAGCGTTAACTAGTGTATAGCTAGCCGTCTCAAGCTTACTACTACTGATTTTTTAATGAAAAGAACAACAAAGACTGGTGAACATTTCTATAACTTTATTGCCCCGCTAACTATAACTGATTACAATGACAGAGGATTAGGGCCGTCCCTCTGTTCATTGTTTACAATAATTTCCCTTAACATATTTACAACATATTATACTTAGGATACTTCTTTGAAAGGTGATGTGAATAATTATGACATTTACAAGTCTGTATTCTGTGTTTGAATAAAAAGTCAGGAGGAGCCATGCGTCTCATTCCATTCTTGGATAGGATGACTCTGGCATAGTTATAGATGAACCACATCTCGATATCTCTGTCATTCTGGTATAAATCATCTCCAGTTCCATATAGTTCTTGATGAATGGCTGTGTTTAGATCTAGTCCTTTGTTGAGCTGGTGAATGATGTAGATACACCAAATTCCACATACTTTGCTCCATGGACTCTGTAAACATTCTTTGTTATGGATCCATCTTGTAGAGTTTCTTTCAATAAATGGTAGAACATATTGCTCATCTGGTGGTCTTCCATATGAATCGAAGTAGATAACTTGATCTCTTCTGAAGTAGATAGCCACCCAATGTTCTCCTGGATCTTTGGATATATCTGTATTTACAATGTAAGCCTTCATATCCAGTGGTTTCTTCTCTGGTAGTAAATCCTTGGCACATACTTCTCCTTTCACAGGTATATTGTTTATGACTTTGATTAGTTCAACAGTGTTCATTTTTATTCTGTTTCTGGGTTCTCGTTTTCTTCAGTTTCCTTTTCTTCATAGGATTCTATGAGTTTCTTGGCCCAGTACGTCTTCCACTGTTCTGTTAAGTCACTTTGATTTTTCTTGAAGTACTGCCAGTTTTTATAGGCTTCTTGATTTTCTTCTGGCGTCAGGTGATTGATCCCTGTTGTAAAGTCCATAGGGTGTCGCAAACTGTCGCCATACAGATAGTTCCAGATTCTATCGTCAAAGTCTTTCATCACATCGTAGATGTTTAGGCCCTCTAAGGCTGGATCATGACATCCATAATCTTCAATCCATTCTCTTGGAGAAGTCCATAGACAGATATCGTGGTATTTCTGACTTGGGTGGTTCATTTTACATCCATGACATTCATGCTTTGCACAGTCTCCAACTGCCATCTTTAGACAAGTCAATATGGCTTGTTTTAGAAGAGTCTTCATAAGACAATCAATATCCTCATTGTCTTCTACTTCTTTCTGTAAGGTACTCTTCTCATTTGATGGCTGGACTGTTGCACTGTATGCATCTGTTTGGTACATCAAGTCCTGTTCAATGAAGTATCCTGCATTCATCTTTAGTAATCTGTGGTAACTTCTCTAAGTCCGTTGATTTCTATCAGGTTGTCAAACTCTGCATACACAAGCACGTTGATCGTCTTGTCAAGTGATGTTGCAAACTGAAGCTCCAATCTGAGGTTCCCAGTTTTTATAGGGTGCAAATGAGACTGATCGGCTGCTTGATCTGGTGTCAAATCATATCCCCAAAAGCAGTAACCTCCTTTGTAATCTTCATAATCAATGTTGCAATTTTGGACCTGATTCTGACTTGCTAATGCTTGGTAAACTGATAGAAAAGATCTGAGATACTGATCATTTTCAAATCTAGGTTCAAATGGTTTTCCATAGACACTATGGCCATCACAAGTGACATCCATTTTACTTAGATTGAAATGTTGGAAAAAGAAAGGATTAGTATCCAAATTCCCATTAAATGCCTCATTTGTTACTAAACCAATAAAAACTCGTTTTGGTAGTTGACCAGTGAGAAGATGATCTTCAATTTTAGATCTTGTGCCACTACTGATTGTAAAAGTTTTGACTTCAACTCTTCTGATTGGAAATTTAGCATTATGATGAGCAATAGTTTGATTCAGTTCATTGCTAATGGCTGGTAGAAGCTGAACATTTCGGACTCTCAAGATAGCGGTATCAATTTTGATTTTTGCAGGATAATTATCACTCATCAAACAAAACTGAGGAGATGATCGATTAAGTCTAAGTTTGAATTCTAAGCCATTAGGTAAATATTTTTCCTGCATAGCAAGATCCAAATGTAATTTACCCTGAAGCTCCACGGATTTGCTTTTTGCTATGCGTTTGCCACGATCAGTGATAGATGCATTTGTAATATCTTCAAAAGCTCCTGCTTCATCCTCAGACCAAAATTCTGCTGCTTTCAGTTGATTATCTTTGACATCAGAACCATAAGAAAATAAATTTTCAAGGTATGCTCTGTATGGATACGTGTCTGAATTATTCGTGATCAATTTATTGTTGATATACAAATCGATGCCACTGAACATACTGTGAAAAAAGTTATTAATTGGAAATACTTTTGCATCAGTTTCAAGATCTTCACCCGTTTGCTGTAAGATTCTGAATTTGATATACAGATAGGCTTGAGACAAATCAGTGTAAAACTCGGTGTGAGGTGGAATTAGAAATTCAATGGGTGCATGATGACTATCGAGAGAAGCGATGGGATGATAATCATTCCACTGAGTGCCTTGCATGGTAGTCATGGTGGGTGGAATGGATTCCATATCCAATTCCGTTTTAGTGCAATCGCAAGAACCTTGTTGAATCATTTTTCGTCAAAAATATCTTTTTCAAATACCAGACGTTTAATAGGATTAAACTTTTTTGCTCTGCTTTTAAAACCCCTCTTAACAGTTCGGTGTCTAGATTGAGACTGAGGCTTTTTGCGTTTTTGAGTTGAATTTATAGCCAACTGATTTATAGTAGACTGACCAAAAGATTTCAAAGCTGTTTTTCCTCTTTGTTTTAAAACTTTTTTTACATTTTCACCACCCACAATGTCTTTTAGAGCTTGAACCCCTTGATCTTTAGCTACTTTTTTCACGCTTTTTAAACTTGCTTTTGCGACAGGTTTTAAAATTGGAATCACTGTTCTCAATGCAGCTTTAAAAATGGATCCTAAACCATTGCCATATTGTCTTGAAACGCCTCTGTACACGGGAAAGTCTCCTTTCCCAGATTGAAGAGACATAATGCTTCTCGATTGTTTCAACATTATTCTTTCTGTCGAAAATGTAGTTTCACTAACGTTTTCCCAGAGATAAATGGCACATTTTCACCTGTATCACCTTTTATACTTATGTGCACCTGATCTATGAAAGATTTTGCCACTGGAACATAGTGTACATTGACAAATTCTTGATGTAAATGATTGTTTTCTCTTTTACTTTCAAATGGCAATACTCTCAAAATAGGTGCAGTAACATCACCAATAAATGTATAGCTTGCTAAATCAGAGTAAATGTAAAGTTGGTGAATTTTTGTATTCAAATCCACACCATATCTGAAAATGTATTTTTCATTTCCTAATGGTTTATCAAAATAATTTCTATCTACACCTAATATTTCTGCAATTGCCTTTGGAAAAATAATTTGGACTTTTGTAGGATCTTGAACATCAAGTTTGACTCGAGCACTGTTTTCACCATAAGTGATTGAAATGGTAGCATTGCTATTTTTTAGTGTCAGTCCATATCGAAAATTGATACTTTTTTGAATTTCTTCAACCAAATGGCGTGGAGAAGCATAATAACCATTTTGGATATAGATTTTTTGGTCTACATATGATACATACTTTGTACAGTTATCAATGTCTTCACACATTTTTCTATCAGTAAATCTTAAAATCACATAATTGTTTTCCTTAGTGATATTATTTACTTCAGTTGGAGTTATGACTTCTACCAAACCTACTTCCCAATTATCTTTTTCAATTTGTATGGAATGATCTAATTTCACTTTAAAGTCACATTGTGAATTTTTTGAAAATGTACTGAGTGAACTATCACTCAAGAGTGTCAAATAAAAGTTATTCATGGTTTGAGTTTGGGCGAATCTGTTTCGTCAGCAGAAATTGGATTAGTTTGTTTTCTAAATTTTAAACCTGGGGATGGTAGTATGTAACCGATAGAACTACTGAGTAAAATTAGCCACAATTCTTTATCTGGACTTCTCAGACTGATTTGAACTAATGATGTGATAATGATCATGTAAACAACAATGATCTGAGCAAAAAAAGTGAACCGATTTTTAACAATTCGATCACGACCTTCTGCAGATTGTACTGAAGCAGTGTCACCACGTACAAATGATCCTCTGAGATCCATTTTCATGCTTTTATACAAGATCAGATTCTAAAATCCAACTGTCAAATTTTGAAGGATAACCTTTCCAGTGAACTTTAATTTCTTTCACCCACTTTTTTCCTATTTTACGTTTTCTGTGATCTAAAACAGAATCAATTTCGTAAATTTGCTCTTTCTCTACACGTTGTAACTCGTGTGAATAGAAAGTGCCTTTGACTAATTCACCCTCAAGATCTTTTATTTTATAGGTGATAGGAGTCTGAGTTTTGACCACTGCTAAAATTTGAAATAATTCTTGTGTCCAGTTTGGTAAATAACCTTTATCAAATGTGCGTTTTGTTTTATTGATACGCACAAAATCACCCACTTTGAATTTTGGTTTGACTTTTTTAGAATTCGATTTGCCATACAAGTTTTCTGACACCTGTGGCTCATTTTTAAAAGTCACAGACACAGGTGCACATTTAATACTTCGATGATAAGCATGATTGTAACCATGTACTAATTTGGGAAGAATGTCTACATATCGCAAAGTGCGATGATGAGTAAAATATTTCCACATGCGAGTTTTCAAAGTTCTTTGAAAACGTTCGACAATACTGGCTTTGGTTTCAGGATTTTCAGTAGTGAAGAAATGAATCTTCTTAGTTTTCAAGAAATTTTGAAATTCTTTATTTTTGAATTCAGTTCCTTTATCTGTTTGCAAACTTTTTGGACTTCGTCCACTTTTTAACACAGATTTGAAAGCAATTACTAAAGTTTTTCCAGTTTTATCTTTAATAGGTACCACCCATGCATATTTTGAAAAGACATCTATGATGCAAAGTAAATATCTATGTTTGTCATTGGACTTTGATAATTTTGATAAGTCTGCCAAATCTGCTTGCCATTGAGTATCAATTCCAGCCACTACTGTTTTGCGTCGCAAAAACTTTTTATGAATAGGTTTATGTAAAGTATAAGTTTGTTGTTTTCTTAACCAGTCTCTAATATCTTGAAGTTTTACTTTTTTGGATGATTGTTTAGCAAGTCTGTACAAAGCTTGTTCACCTGCATATGCAGCAGGACTTTTAGGATTGTAATACAACTGTTCAAGCTTCATTGTAACTGACCCATGGAGAAGAAAACTCTTCTTTTATACGTTTTTTGGTGGCAGATAAAAATGCCGGAGAGGAAAAATGGTCTTTGATACGTTTTCTGACACTCAAACTCTTTGCAGACCTGACAGAAACAGGAATACGACTTGCTGTTTTTCTGATGGTGCGTTTTTGTTTGGGAGTGATATAATCCGTTTCAGGAGTTTCTGGAGCACGATGCATCCAGTCCCACCTTTCCCTATTTCCAATGACATCTTGGGGAATATTCATGTCTCTTAAACCTTCTGCAAAAGCTTGCCAACCTGTAGGTTCACTGCCTTTACGATGTCTAATGACATCATTGACCAAATCAATAATATTGGACCCTGGAATAGATTTGCCATAAAGTTTAACTGTACCATCATCTTCCCAGGACACATTTGGGTTAGTTTTTAGAAGTGAAACTAAAAGCTGAGCTTTACGTTTCATGATGGAAGGCACACTATCTATGACCAATTGATTCATTTTGGAAGAACTAGGGTCAGATTGGGGAAAAAGAGATGTTTCTTTTAAAGCTTTTTGATGAGCTGTTTTAAATTTGTGCAAGGTCTGGCCATATAATTGAGATTTTTCAGCTTCAGACAAATCTTCATTGGCCATGACAGAAGATAAGTCTCTTTGAAGACTGGCTGTGGCAGATACATTAGGATCAGGAGGCAGTCTGGGTTTTTGAATTTGTTCCTCTTTCCAGCGTTTCATGTCTTCCCAAAGTTTAAATGGCACAATAGCCATTTTACGACCATCCATATTTTTTTTATTTTTTGATAATTTCACTCAATACAGAACCTATGATAGGAGCAATTAATGGTTTTAACAATAATCCTAACAAGGCTCCACCTTTCTGATTAATAATTTTCTTTTTTGTGTCAAGTGGCACTTGCTTAGAACTCAGTAAACGTATATGTTGCTTTCTAGCTCGTAACTGATTCTTTTGAGCATTTGTCAGACGTACATTGCCTTTTATAAGATTGATGCAACATTCCCCTACACAATCAATGACTTCTTTAGGAGATTCTTGAATCATTTTCTTACGACATTTATTGGATAAATGAGTCAATCCTTCTAAAAATGTACCATAAGTTTTAATCAGAGATTTTTTTCTCATTTTATTTTGCATTTTTCTACGACGTGTTGTTGTTACAGCCATGTTTATGAGTGTGTTCAACACTTTGATGTACAGTCCTTTTATAGTTTTTTTAAAAATGAAGTCTTCGACGTTCAGAATGAGGTGGCGATGGATATTTGTTTGGATTTAACATGTGCATGGTAGCACCAAATCCATGTCTTTTTAACAAATCTTGTGCTCTCAAAGGAGTAAATCTTGCTAAATTAATAGAAGATCGTCTTGCATTTGTGTTTGGAGAATCAAGACCTAAATTTTGCCATGAAGCAGGACTTTTACTTTTACGTTTTGTTACAAAACGATCATCAACCTTTCTTTTTTTCTGTTTTTTTGGTTTTTTCACTGATTTTTTCTTAGGTTTTTTAGTTTTCTTGTTAAATTTTCTCATCAACTTATTTCCATCCCATCGAATCAGACTTCGAATGATCACACCACCAAAGAATCCACCACCTCCAGGTTTTAAAATGATACTGCGTTTGACTTCAGGGTCAACAATTGCACTTGCTAATTTTCGAACATCATCCTGATGTCTATCCATAAATTTTTGAGTTTGTTTAGGTAATTTCATCTTACCCTGAACAATTTTTCGAGCTGCCAAAGAAAACCATTTGATCATTTCAATTAAACCAGCATTTAAGAGTGATTTTCTTTTATGACTATCATGTTCTCTGCTTAAATTATACAGAGCACGTATCAGATTAGCTGATGTTCGTTGAGCCATTTTGACACAAATGATGGATTTGAACTCAAACACACCTTTTTATACTCCTGGAAAATAGACAACAGGCCCTTGTTGATCTGATTTTGTAAACCAGTTTTGAAAAATATGTGTTCTGAATCTAAGATAATCTGGTGTATTTGGTTTCAAATCGACCAATAAGTATCCATGAGGTATAGATGTGGCATCGTTAAATGCATGAATCATATGTGGAGCTTGAAGTTGATTTGCTAATACTTTGATTTGCATCTTATCTCTTGGACTTTGAAATAAAACTAAATAATGAGCATTCAAACTGATGGTGCGAGAAGATTTACTTTGTTGAAATAAATTTTGAGTGATGTACACCACACTTGCGTTTCTATGATGTCCTTTTCTAGTAAACCATAACTTAATTTTTTCTTCATCTTTGTCTCCTAACATGTCATCAAAAATCACCAAGTGCGTTGCACTGGGATCAGTGACAATTTCATCTTCATCATCGGGAATACCTTGAATAAATTTGATATTTGACCCTTCACGTTCTTGTAAGATATTATAAGATTTTTGCCATTCCTTGTAACACCAAACAATACGTTGGGGTAAAATATCAAATAAATCTTCTTTAAACTCAATCATCTTTTTAACAAATTCAGTTTTACCCGATCCACTTGGACCAGAAATAAAAATATTAGAAGGATGTTTAAAAAACAAACTTCCAATATCTTGATTTGAGTCCAACTGGTGTGTAGAAAGTGCCATGGTTAACTGTGAAAAAATTACAAAGACAATTTTATTTATACTCAAATTTTAATGAACATGAACCAACAGTTTAATACATAATTAAAAAAACAGTTTAATACATAATTGAAACAGTTTAATACATAATAAAAAACAGTTAAATACATAAAAACCCCTGTACATGTTTATCAGACACAGTTCAATTCATGACTATCAGAAATAATACATGATCATCAGAACTACTCTATCTATGCCATATACCCATAAGGAACAGTATATCCATCTCCAACAATGACACGTTTAGTATAAGTGAACCGATACGTCTTGGATTGCAATTCAGTGGTCACAGTCTTGTCTTTGTGTTTTCTGATCCTATTGTAGTTGACAGTTTCTCTGAAGTCTTTCCTATCTCCCTTCACCAAGTTCAGCATCCTATCAAAGTGAATGACTTGAGATGTATTGTAATCTAGAGTGAGTCCTTTCACTTTGCAAGTAGATCTTCGATTTCCATCCTTGTCCACAAATTCATAGCCATAGTTCTTCGGTCCCATTCCAACAAATTTTACAATTCTAGCATTGGGCACTTCATCTGTCCATTCTCCAAGTCTGTTGTTGACAATAGCAGGATTCCATAAATGGGGTTTGTGATGATAGATGATAGAGTCTGTATCAAAGTAGAGTACACGTTCATTCAGCTTTTCCAAGATTCCATAGAGCTTCAATCTGGCTTGAGCAGTGACAAAGGCTGCAACAATCACATTACTGCAAGCATGAGCCTCCACATTGGGTTCTGTATCCTCCCAGTTGACCAGTAGAAGATTTTCTCTGCAAATGTCCACATTCTTGACAATCTTGTTTGGATTCGTCACCATATCAAAGAACTTGGCAGGTTCTGAGAAATATTCTGTCTTGGCCATATTCTCTCGCTGTGCCAATTTTCCCCAGAGACTGTTTAACATGATCTTGGCAATAGCTCTCATTCCTTTATTCTTCTTCACATTCTCCAATCTGATTCCTTCAGCTTCAAAATAATCTTGCTTGAACTTGATCTTATCTTGCTCTGTCTTGCACCAATCAGGATAGCCACTTGATTCTTGCTTGATTCTCAGAAAAGTATCAATATAGCCAGCAAAGATCCCTCCTTCTCCAGATTCTCTGTCATATTGAGTCGCCTCTGAGAAATGCCAGACTTCATACACATCCAATAATTTGTACCCTCTGTCCAATGCAGCAAATAATTCGATAGTGACCCAGGTCCCTGTAAAACTTCTATCTTCTTCTCGTAAATGAGTACATCTCATATTAGGATCTGTCTTTTCAGCACAACTTCTACACAATGGAAACATCAATTTCTGACTGCATTTCTGTGGAAGTACAGGATGGTACAAATTGGTGGGTGGTAGCACTTTACACTTGATCAATCCACAGTACTGTCTGATGTTGTCTTTATCAATATTCTCTTGAGAATAGATGGTAGGATGTCCAAGTGGAAACTGTCCGTACTTGCAAATAGTTGGATAGAGTGAACACACATCTATGTACTTGATTTCTTCATTGGAGGATTCATCGATTTCCTGATAGAGTTTGGTCGAGTTAGTCCTTCCACCAAATAAAGCATCTCTTGGCCTCAAAGGGTCTAAGTTTGTAAATTCTGAGTCCACCAAAGATCTAAAGTCTGGATCTTCCTTGCATCTCTTGTCATAGTCACACTCCCAAAGTTCCACCACCTGATATCCTGCTTTTCGTAACTCTTCACTCTTGCCAATGGTCAAAATATACAACTGATGCATGGTCAAACACTGATGATGTTGAACTCTGTTTCTGTCTGGAAAATGAGTAGGGCATCCATGCCAGTAACATCCATGGAATTCAAATACTGTCCGAGATTCTTCATGGTAGCCATCCACATAATGTCCATTGATTCTTTGTTCACCACCATTCAATGCATGTTTGATTTCAATACCACGTTCCTTAGCTTCACTTTGAATCCATCTTACAGCTTTGATAGAGTAATTCTTTTGATTAGGATAACCTTCAGGTGGGATGATGGCAATACTGTTTTCAGGCATATGATTCTTTCTCCATACTTTTGAACAAGCTTGAGCGATAGTGCAAGCTTCAGACAAAGGATCGAGTCCACTAATGTTGATCAATTCTCGTCTGAAACAAGCACATCCTCGTCTAAGAATATCCACATCACTACGACAGTATTCTTCCATCTCCCATTTGAAGTTAAATATAGCACCACTCTCAATTTTATCTTTATGCCAAGCTAAAAATACCTCACGATCCTTGACAGACATCTGACCAGGATTGTACATGTCCACTGGAAAGTAAGGTCCCACATACTTTTGGTTTGCCAGTGTATTTGCAAGATGAGGAAAGTAACCTTTCTTCATCTCTGTCAAGCCAAATGTATCTGGGAAATTAGCCAGTCTCATATGCAAAAACTGATAAGAATCAAGGAATGTGACACGTCCTACTTTCATTCTAAGTATAGTATTTCCATTCATGATCACATCAGGTTTCACTGTACCATATTCTAAGATATAGTGTAAGATGAACTGACCATCGTATCCTCCAAAATTATGTGCAATACATGTCACTCCTTTATTCTCATCTCCTAAAACCCAATTGCAAAATTGTGGTAAAGTATCTATGCCTTCAAAGATAAATTCTCTCAGACCTGTTTGTGTCGAACAAGTCGGACAAAATGTATCTATGGGCAAATCCATGCAATCATCACAAGCTTTATGAGCAACACAGAAATTCACCTGATGTGTACCAGTTTCTTGATTTGACTCGAAATCAAAGAAGATGAAACGAGATTTCTTAGGTTGAGAAACCTCTTCTTCTCCTTCATTTTCAGTCATCTCAGATTTACATTCATAACTTTGAATATAGCATTGATGATTGGGCCCAACAATCTCTTTACAATTCCTACATTTCCTCTGTCCTGGACACACATGATTTTTCTTATTGCCCACAATCCTAAGATTACATTTCCCACAATTATACACAAGTTGACAAATAGATTTATGCTGCTTAGATTTCACTGCCTTATGCTTTGCAAAACAGTCTCTACTACGAAATGTTCTTTTACAGTCCATACAACGCGTTTTTTGTCCAGGAATACAAGGAATGTCACTATAGCAACCATCACATCCATCAGCACATCTATGGGCTCCCCTGTTCGTATATCCAACATCACAATACTCGCAGTAATATATACATCCAAGAAATCCTGTCACCTTTGTAATCGCATCATAGTGATCAACTCCATTGAAGTAAATATGGATCACCCTCGTCTCAGGTTTCTTCTTGAATTGTAGTGGAAATACCAGTCCATCTTTAGGATACTGAGAATGGACTTTGATCAAGTACTTGGGAGCAAGTACAGATTGGATCTTCTTGTATTCCTCAATACCACAAGACTTAGTATGAGGAATCTTCGCTTGATCCAATAACTTCATGGCTTCTCTGGTCTGCATAGATTTGGTTGACTTTCGTATATGTTCCCAATTCTTCTTCCAAGTTTCTGATTCTTCTTTGTCCGCATTGCATTTCGCCACCACCACAGCTCTCGCCATACACATTACATCTTTGGTATTGTTGATCTGGATAATACTTCTTTTGTTGATACTCATATTTTCTGACTCAAAATAAAGTCCAGCATGTAATGGTTTACGTCCGCTGCCTACTGGAAGTCTCACCACTGTGACTTGAATAGTCATCTGCCCATCATTGATGCGAAAATTCTCATTGGACTGGAGCACTTTCATAATCTCTTCTAACACAGCTTCTCCAGTCATAGCTGAGACATCTCTCCATGTCACAAAGACACCAAGTTTCAATCCAGGATGAAGAATAGTCATCCGCATCTTATCATTGGATTCCATCTGGCATCTTTCTTTGATGTCTTCTACCAGCTGATCAAAAAATCTTGATATGAACTGATATGGCGAAACATTGTCAGGGAAAGTCTTGATGTTGAGTTGAAATTCTTTCCCTTGAGCTCGAAATAATCTCGATTTCTTCTCGTTGATTGCCTTGATAGTATAGTAAGAAGTCAAATCTTCATCATCTTCATCGTCTGAATACATAGTCCTAGCTCTTCTTTTCCTTGGTGGTGATTTAATATCATCTTCATCATCTGAGCTCTCTGTGTCTGAATAATCTACCAATTTCGGTTGAGGCTCTTTATCATCAGAAGTGGGTGGGGTATTATCTCTCTGTCGTTTAACCATCTTGACTGTTCAAAGTTCTGTAGTGAAATGAGGCTGCAATGGAAATGCGAGCTCAATTTATACTGGAAAAACCCAGATTTTTCTGCAATCATCAGTTGAAATTTCACAGTTGAGACTCAGTACCTGATTTTTTTCACATTGTGTCAGGCGAGACTACATATTATTTTTACTAGGTCTAAAGTGCAGGCGAGACTACATATTTTTAGCTAGGTCTAAAGTGCAGGCGAGACTACAATTTTTGAAAATTTGCAAGAAGTATCAGGCACTGTATAAACAGCACCATTACTCCCCCAGTACTATCCTAACCTCGGAATCCCTGGCGATTGAAACTGTCTCAAATACAAGTCAAATTCCTGCATGTCTCTATGGACCAGAGAATTTGAGGCGGAGCCACTCCAACCCGAAGGCTGGCGCCCTTAAACAGCCGAAGCTGCTCTACCTTTTTAAATGCATATTCAACAGTTTCTGAAGCACAAAGCTTCTCTACGGGCCTCGGCGGATGTATAGAGTACCAGTGGTCAGTTATTTTTGTTCAAACACTATCTCTACTGACTTAATAAGCAAATATTTGCGATTCATATATATAGTTATCCTATCACAGAATAAGTTTGAAATGGTGTCTCAAATTTGCATACACCATCCCATAATAGTTTTCATGCCTTATAGTATGTAAAATCAATAACTTGAAAATAAGAGCTATCTTATGGTAAAAATTTGAAGTCAATCGGATAAAAAATACCCGAGATATTACAAATTTTTACCGTTAAAATTTTCTTATTCAAGGGAGATAATTTATTGGCATGAAAAAGCAAGAATCGGATTTCTAAAAAGTAAAATCATATTTTCCCAATAACTTGAGTTTGCCTGGACCGATTTTCAAAATTTTTGCACCCTATAAAAGCTTAGAACAATTGCTATCTTATCACATTAGAAATAATTCATCTGCAGGTAACACATAAAGAGAGCAAATCAGTTATGGCATATCAACTACCGACAGAAATACAACATATGATATGGACTTATTCGATGTACAATTCAGCTAAAGGGTTAGGATTCAGGAAGCAAATTCAAGAAGGATGGTTTAAACTTAGGTTGAGACGCTTGTCAAATGCTTTAGAGACTAAATCTCAGGACATCTATCACCAAGAACTAGGCCAACTACTTCTAAGCATGGACGAATTACTAAATCTTCCTGGCGAGATGCGCTTAAGATTTCATATGGAGATGCTCAAGATACATTACTCCAAATTCCACAGTATTGATAAAGCTCGTGTTTGGGTTGTAAGAATGAAGAATTTGACAGTGGATAAACTTTACTCTATTCGTACTCGTGACACAGATATCAAGTATTTTTTGAATGGAATTATCTATGACAGTAATAAGTTTTATGGATGTTTGTACTTAAAGGATGAAACTCCTAAGCATCAGGTCCAATGGTTATTGTCTGCATGGAATACTCAAGATGTATCTTTATCTGTGGCATCTTTAACAGCTGCAGGGATTAACCACTTTATAACCAGTGAACTGATTAGGTATATAAACAGACCAGATTCATATAACGTTGCCATTGGACATTATACTCCAAGACAGATAGAACCACAAATTATTTTGAAGTTTCCAAGTCGTGAATCTGATTATCTGCTGAATAACTGAATATGTATACGATCACCAAAAGTCTACCCGTGTGCTTAGATCAAATTTTACATTTTGATGTCTACAAAATAACTTTAGACCACATCTTATCATTAGAACCATCCAGTGCCGAGTTTTTGAAAACGAGAGCAGGAATCAAGAACTGGTTAAACCGATTTGAGACATTTGATACATTCAGATTTTGGACTAAACGTAATGCTCGAGAGATGTTGAGAATCATTGATGACACTCCTGTCACCTATATGGATTGGTTAACTTATGTGGCAAACAGCGAAAGTGTGATTTCTCACATCGAAGCAGTATTGAAAGAAATTCAACAAGTCTCAGAAGAAGAAGATATGGATTATGAAGATCTCATTTCAAACATAGATAGCTTGATCACGATATAAAAAGAATGATCAAGTCATTTTGATCATCATATCTCAGTTCAACATCATGGAAGAAGCAAGAGAGAAGAAATATTTGGAAATTCCACTTTCCAAGATATTGAAGTTCAGACCTTATAGAAGATTATTGTTCTGCATTTACATCTTGTTTTCTCATGATGAGATCACTTTGGAAGAGATTCAACAGAAACTCAATAGTCCTGAAACTTTTGAAGATTTCAAGAAACTTTGGTGGATCAGTATCAGTTATTTGATGGAAAAAGAGACACTGATTACATTTGAGAATTGGAAAAGATGTGTCGCTGACAATCCTAGTGTGATCGAATTTCTCTACAATCATAGAAGAGACAAAACTATTTCTGGACTATAAAAAGGTGGACACCAGTGAGAGAGAATCATTTCACTTCTGACTTTCAAAGAGTAAAGATGGCAAACAGTAGAGATCCAAGGATGGCTAAAGTCTATGATAAGAAGAGCATCTACTATCATTGTGTATCATTGAAGAAACTTTTATCTCAAGAGGAACAAGCTTTGATGCAACCATTAGAAGATAGTTTGAGACAACAAGACAAGTTGAGACCACCTTATGGAGAATGTCACCATTGTCATGATACGGGACATTGGATTGGAGATTGTCCAGAGGCTAAGAAATTAAGAGAACAACAGATCTCTACAGATAAGAAGAAGCCTGCATATGGACAATGTTTTATCTGTGGACTTGCAGATCATTGGGCTCCAAATTGTCCTAAGAGAGAAGAGGATTTTACATCTCAACAGTCTTCTATATCTACAGAGAAGCAACAGTCTTCAGTATCTACAGCGAAGCCTTCAAGAAAACGAAAGGCTCCTGAAATAGATATATCTGATATCAGTCCTAAGAGAAGACGCTTGGACACTCGTTCAAAGAAGACAGCTATCCGTACAAAGACAGGGAAGAAGCCTTATTGTTTTATTTGTAAATCAGATTCTCACACACCTCGATCCTGTACAGAGATGGTGGCGGAGAACTGGGATAAACCAATTTCTAGTGATGAACCAGACAGTGACTCTATAGTGCATATTCATTAAAGACTGGACTTAAAGGATTTATAGTGATGATCAGTTCTGTTTTTAAGATACATGTAAGTTGTAAATAAAATTACGGTGTTGAAATTGTGTTTGTTTTTATTTTGAGGTTATTCTTTAACGAAACTAATTGAGTAGCCCTGAAAAGGACTGTTTGTTTTAAATTCTCCTAAGTAACAAAATATTTCTTACTTAGAAGATTTTAAAATAGGTTGAACAATGGCTACAGGTTTTCTGGAACCAATCCCTCTACGAGCAAGAAATTGCTCTAATCCCAACTTATTTTGCTGTCTCTCCACCTCTTTCCAATCTTTTCGCTGCAAAGCAGCACACAACTTAGTCAAGCTGAATTTTTCAAAGAACTTCATTTTTTTAGAGAGACACAAAGTACGTTGGGTTATATAGTTGGATAAGTGGATTGACCTATATTCTACTCCTCCGCTAGAGAGAGCAACTTTAATCTGATTGGTCCATTTAAAGATCACGCCATAATCACCCCATTACTGTGAACATGGTTAGGAAATACTACAATCACACATATCTTAGGCATAGCCTTACATACAAAACTAAGTGCAACATATTAAGTTATTCTTTCTTGAAGAAATGGGTGGCCCTGAAAAGGGCCGGTTTGGTGGTTATATTACCACAGAGACAAAACTTTAGGAGCAGGGGCATCTACTGGGGCGGCCACCACAGGCAGGGCATCGCACAGCCCACTGTTCTACAGTTATAGTTCTTCTCACTGGTATGTAGAAAGGTGGATGGTCTGCTTCCGCATCCCAATCCTCAGACACATGAGGTGTGGGGGGAGAATTATCTCCCCAATCTTCCTCCTCGTCACTGATACTCTCCACCTTCACTTCCATTTTCGCATCATTAATCAAATTTTCTACCCTCCGACTCATCTCCAACATCTTTTGATGATTCTCAATCATTTGTAATAGAACTTCACCCGTATCCTTCACAGCATTCACTGTCTCCAGTAGCCTTCTAGTAGCATCAACCATAGCCTTGCCCTGCTCCTCCAAATCCTCCAAACGCGAATCCAAATTGCAAGCCATTTTGTTGTTGTTGTGTAACACAAGAACAGAATGAAGAATTTGAGTTTTGAAACGAGCTTTTATAGTTTTCAAAGGGATTGACCTACATTGAACTCCTACGCTAGAGAGAGCAACAATACACTGATTGGTCAGTTCATTTATTTTCACCCAATCAGAGTTGACTTGATTTCTTAAACGCGGGAACTTTAAACTAGGTCAATCCGCTTGACAAGTATAAAAGGCTTGAACACACTACACTTTCACCATTCATAATCATGGAGCCATCACTGACAATAGATGATATGATCAACAACCCTGACCTTTTGCTATCAGCAGTGAATGAGACATTTGCTAGCGATACGACACAACAGTATTATACGCCGCAAACACCCTCAGCGTATATACCTCAACCTGTTCAACAGATGGTGCAAAAACAACAGTCAAAGACTCAAGTCATTGAAGTCTTACTCAAAGAACTAAATGAGTTAAGATCTAGAGTGAAGAACTTAGAAGAATTGTCTCAGCAACGTGCACAGCAGCAACCTTTAGAGATGCCATCCATCCAGATTCCCATTAGACTTGACATTACGACAAATGATCAAGACACCAGTCAAAACATAGGAGTTGGAAAAGCAACTAAGAAAATTAGAATTACTAAGAGGAAATGCTAAAAATCACCAAGACAATCAACAAACAGCCCTTTTCAGGGCTACCACTTCCCTAGAAAGAATACCACTAAACTTGCTAAATAATATATCCTTGTTAACGCTACAGAGTGATGCCTCTAGGAGATGAGGTCTTGATTGACCAAGAGACTCTAAGGACGCATAGAACTTAGTAGCCTTGACTATTACACACACCATATATCACCACATAATATACCCCCTAAAATGACTAAGTTATTTTCAAAGCTGAATTTAACTAAGTTATTTTATATATCACCACAGCAGGACCTTTATTCCCCTCAAAAATAACTAAGTTATTTCCCAACAGCCCAGGAAACTATCATAATCACAACCCAACCAGTGAATATGACCAGGAAACTATCACAATCATAAATCCAACCAAAATAGCCCTAAAATAAACTAAGTTATTCACAGCTAGTCACTCAAGCCTACCAGGATAGTCATCTATGGGGACCGGGACTTTTTATCCTGAAAAAAACTAAGTTCTTTTCAGGCTTAAAAGTCCCGGTCCCCATAGTGACATCCATTACTACTCTTAATACCATACTTTAAGAGTATAATTCATAATACCATAACGTGCAATTAATGTAATAGTAGTCTATTCAAACGGTTTCGAATTTTATTCTGAAATTGAGCTCATTTATTACATTGAATGATTTATTATATTAAAATGATAATTTAAACTTCACCATGTTAATGCATGTTTAGCTCTCTTCGAGTTAATTCGGCGTTCCTCTTGAAAATATGATACAACCACGCAACTAGCAATTGAGCAATGTACTCCCATGAAACAACTCAAGATAAGCTGTCAGAAGCATAAAATAGACAGTCTGTTATTGTTATCCAGGTGCATGACAAACTACATGAACAGTTGTTCATTTCTACATGCTCATTTCTTTGAATAAATGATATTGGTTGAGAATTTGTTTAAAAAAGCTTACGGTGAAAACTCATTTATTGAAAAGACATATGTTGTAGTTACACATTGGAATTGCCTCGCAGAGGCAATTCCAATGTGTACCTATACCATATGTAACTGAAAATAAGGAAGAAAACTATTTGGAAATCGACATTTTCCAAGTATCATGTCAATTGCCTTTACCTCTTATAAACATCCCAAACTGCCTTTACCTCTTATAAACATCCCAAACTGCCAATCGGTATTTAAATTCCTGTCAATCTGCTGCAAATTGTGTATATTTGCATGACAGCTATATCTCCAAATTAAAGTTCATGAACTACCTCTTTGCTAACCTGCTAGTTGCGTGGTTGTAATTTTCGTGGCAATGTTACTGGCACCAGGATTCACATGATATACATAGGTTTATATAGAGAAAACATAAAAATATTTTTGTCTGAAATCACACGGTCTAGAGCATTGAAAGTAATGGTTACTATCAAGTTTGTCCAAATAAAGGCCCCAGGGCAAAACATGGTCACATGATTTACATTGGCAAATATAGGGCAAAGATAAAAAAAATATATGTATTTGTCTGAAACTACAAGGCCTAGCTTGAGCAAGACACATTTATCCTAGCTTAGTACTGGTTCAACCAAGGAAGACCCGTCCCTTTATAACTGAAAGATTGTTGATAGGACGTAAAGAATCAAATAAAAAAACAAGGCCTAGAGCCTTGGTATTTTGAACATCACATAGAAGTCATCTACCAAGTCTTTTTAATAGTAACTCTGTAGCCAAAAGAAATGTCCCTGCCCCAGGGTCTTTCAAAAATTGTTATTTGTCTAGTATAAGGCCAGATTTTTTTATTAGTTGATTTACGGGATTTTTTTTTTCAGATTAAGGGTCGGGGGGTTGGGTGGGGGGACGGAAAAAAAAAGAAAAAAAGCTCTGAAAATGACCAGTTGACTGGTCATTTTCAGAGCTTTTTTCATTTTCAGAGCTTTTTTTTAATATCTCCAGAACAAACAGTTAAACTAGTAAAGTTGGTTTAAACTGTTTCACTCTCAAAAATACACAGACAGGACCTAAAAATGTTTTTTTTTTTCATTTTCAACAAAACAAATAATATTTAGAGTCGGCGGATAAAATAAAAAATATTTTTTTTAGAAATTATTTTTTTTCCTACTTACCTGAAAATTACAGCAGGAGGGTTTTTAAAATCAACTAATAAAAATCTGACCTAAACACACGATGTTCAATTGCTTTAACGCTGGTTTCCGTAATATCGATATAATCTTTATCATATGACGTCGCGTCTGTGAGTGAAATAACGCCATGCAATAAAATCTGTAAACCACTAGTGGTTTATCGATTTTCGGGAAACGTTATGACGTCCATAACAACGTTGCGTACATAATGACTAAATTGTATCGTTTTTACGGCAGAAATGAGATTTATCATATGATAAATAGAATCTAACATTCGTGCTCTTGTTGAGCTAACAACATAATTGAACATGAAGTGCTTAAACAATCCCAGGAAAGTGTACAGAAATATGAAACATGTGAAAATTGTACAGGTTTCATATTTTGCACATTACAAGCGGCTCTACACCTTTAAATCACACAAGCAAGTAAATAGCTCCTAGACCTTGATGGGGTTGGGGGGGGGGGGGTTATCAATTTTTACTTTACTTTTCATTCAATATAATTTGATATCATATAGCTAGTCTCATCTCTTCTCTTTCACACAAATATCCTCAGCAAATCACAAATATTGCTAGGAAGACTACAGACATTATGAATCTAAAATGAAATTATCATTTATTAAAACAGAATATGATATCAGACTATTAGCTAGTTTAGCAAGGAAAGTACGTGACCATCAGTCCAAAAAGTGTATTATGAATAATTAGAAACGCCTACCTTATTTGTTGGCTTCCAATGGCCTGACCAATTTATTTCCTATTTATGTCCACTCTATTTCCTATTTATGTCCGCTTTTAATAAAACCTGTTTATGTCTACTTTAATTCTTAAAGGTAAGTCCTTTAAAATTTCTATTTATGTCCACTTTAATTCCTATTTAATTCTGTTCACTTTATTCCCTATTTCTGTTCCCTTTATTCCATATTTCTTTCACTTTATTCCCTATTTCTGTTCACTTTATTCTTGTGTCTGCCCACTTTATTTCCTACGTGTGTCCACTTTATTTCCTAATTATGCCCTGTTTATTTCCTGTTTCTGTTCTGTTCACTTTATTTCCTATTTCAGTCCACTTTACTTCCAACCTATGCCCACTTTAATTCCTTCTTATGTCTACTTTAATTTTTACTTATGTCCACTTAACTTCCTATTTCCATCCACTTTATTTCCTACTTATGTCCAATTTAATTCCTATTTCTGTCCACTTTATTTCCTATTTTGTTCACTTTATGTCCAATTTTGTCCACTTGATTTCCTATTTATGTCCATTTATGCATCTGGGTCTTCACTATTTGTTAAAGTACTCATTTAGGAGTCACCAATTTGCAAATGGTTAAGATGTGTCGACTATACAACAAAGTAGTATCTATAGTACGAGGAAGATGAACGGGTGGATTAGCTTTATAAAGGTCCATATGCTGTTTGGTTATGCGTCATTGAATTTTGGTATTTGAGGTTTGACATAGCTGGAATTCCGGAAGCATATTAAACTGATATATAAATTGATTTATTAATTATTTACATTTATAATTCTCCAAATCACACGTAGTATGAATCGGGGTTTCCTCGTCTCTTGTTGAAAGTTAACGTTGTTTTATGTGTTAAAGCTGCACAGTCTGTAACTTTTGATCCTTTAATGTTTGAAATAATGTTTCTATTTTTCAAGAAAACAGATAAAAAAACTTAAATTCAGGTATACATTTTACCAATTTCGTAAATCTTTACAAATAATCAGTATCAATACAACAGCATTTATGTTAAAACTTGACTGTTTATAATTATTGGAGGGACGCAAATAATTACCAACAAGAGAAAAAAACACCTGTTTTTATAAGATAATTCACTTTTCCATGCAGTTTTCAGCTATAGTGAACAGATTTATCGTGAAAACTTAACATAATTCTGCTTTTACAAATAATTTAAAAAGAAAATATTTTTTTTTCGAAAAATGTTCATAGTTGCAGACTTAGTCTCTTTAAAATTACATGAACAGTAAAATCATATATTATCTTTGAAATAAGGTACATGGTCGTCACAATTTATTGCACCATGCATTCACCTGTTCTGGAATTTACAGCAAGCAGATCAGCAGATAGGTGCACTTCATTATTTCATTAAAGGAGCCACGACATGAGATTTCCAACAATGTGGTATGTGCATACGCGCAGTCTGATCAGAACCTTTGCTAGTCGCTTGAATATTGTTTGAGTGTTAAGCTACTGCTTGAGCGTTATTTGGAGTTTCTAAGCTTAACAAGAGGCTGTACAGGCTCGTCTGAGTCTACACATGTCAAAATGCCACATTGTTTGAAATTACATGTCGCGGCTCAAATGTGGTCTACAAAATCAACAAAGAAATATTGAATGTATATGAGCCATCACTTGAGATTTTGGTACTTATCACAGTGTGTAGCAATGAAGCACCATGCAAGTCTGCGCATATGCCAAATACTTCGTTACTCGTATAAACACAGTTTGGATGCTGAGGAAGACTGAGGCCAAAATTTAGATTTCTAGCCCTGCTGGATATGTCATCATGAGAGCGTTTATCTGAAGCGTTTGTGCATATGCGATAAGTACCAAAAACAATTGAGCCTTGGCATGTAAGTTCTAATAATGTGGGCTTTTTGACAAGTGTAGACTCAGACGAGCATGTGCAGCCTCCTTTGAAGCTTAGAAACTCAAAATGGTGTTCAGTCAGTAGCTTAACAAACATAGAAAACTCAAACGACTAGCAAAGGCTCTGAACAGACTGCGCGTATGCGCAGGCTGATCTGAGGCTTTGCTGGTCGCACATACCACATTGTTGGAAATCTCATGCACTTGGCTTATATAATTGGGCCGCGATGCGACAAAAAGTAAGCGGGTATGATCAGGAAATACCACAATCACACACTGCAGACCAACCCATGGCACCGTGAAGAAGAGCCACAGAACATTTATAGTAACAATACATATGTAAGACAATGATAGCAAAGCAACCAGATTTCTCTTCCTCTTCAAGATGATTTCAAAACTAGAATGGACACACTTTAGTAATGTATAATACCAAAGACAAACACAAAAGCTGTCTTCGTGGTTTGAGACAAAGCGAGACTCAGACAGGTCTCCTCAGCTCCAGAGACTAGGTAGAAAGATGAAATTTCGCTTGTAGCAAGTTTAGATAGAATACTTTCAAAATAGCGAATAAAAAGGCGCTGATCAGTTTGCGCAGATGCGCATGCTGGTCTGCACCGTTGCTGTGCGCAAACCCCGAAGAGAGGTTTTCTCGCCTCGTGGCCTATGTTGAATGGCATTTAGTACTTATATTAATTTTATTTCTGTTAAAGTAATCTATAGAATGTCTTTTGGTTTATTGGTAAACTTTAAGATTTCTAATTTATTTTAAATGCGTGCACATCAAGATTTTTAATATGTTAGAATTGCTTTACATCAAGCAACATTTCTGTTTAGTTTTGCTTTATTCATTATTTGAAATCATTTATTTTTGTAATTTAATCAGCACCCATCACTTATTTTATGCCTATAAACCCCAAAGAATGTCTAAGTTACTTCACAAAATGTGTAATTTTATAGATGTTTCATTTATTCATTTAGTAAATCCTTAAGAAACTAATTTCGTTTCAACCCACTTAGCAAGTATTTTGTCGAGATCTCTTACATCTTTAGACAATGTGGCACAAATGCTTATTTTGGGCGTATTGTTTTGTTTGTTTGTTTTGTTTGATTTGATTCTTTACGTCCCATCAACAATCTTACAGTAAAACAGGGACAGGTCTTCCTGGGTTGAACCAGTACTAAGCTTGGACAAATGTGACTTGCCCAAGGACCACAACGCAGTGACGCCGGTGAGGCTTGAACCCGCGGCCCTTCAGTTTTTGGTCGTATTGCACTGGACGTTTGGCTACATCATGACCTAGGGCACACTAGAACGCTTATATACTATTACAGGGTGTCGTTGTATGAAAACCATAAATACAGTGAGGTTTACAATATCTTACATCTGTCTGTTTCTTTTACTAGAAATACACGAAGGTACAATATAGTAGATTTTGTTTGACACCACATTATTGCTATCGTTTGAAAAGAATTAACAGGAGCTCCACAATAGTCGGCTTGTCCAACTATGTGCCCTCTTTTGTGGACAATATAACTAAGAGATTTCTCCCAAATTTCATATACATTACTAAAATCAATTCCAAGTTCCAATAGTGGTTTTGTCCTATTAATGCTTATAAAGATGGCCGCCAAAAATGGCCACCACCTGTCCATGTGCTCTTGTGGACGTTATAGCTGACTTTTTAAAAGTCATTTGAAACCTGGTTACTTTCAAATTTCATGTATGCAATAATTTTTCAATTTCTCGCCAAAGTTCCAATATGGGTGTTATCCGGTGCACGCTTACTATATGGCCATCTCATGTCCATTTTTTTTGTTTGTTTGTTTGATTTGATTCTTTACATCCCATCAACAATCTTTAAGTTATAAAGGGACGGGTCTTCCTGGTTGAACCAGTACTAAGCTAGGATTACTGTCTTGCTCAAGGACACAATGCAGTGAAGCCGATGAGGCTGGAACCCGGGGCCCCTCGGCCTCGAGTCAAGCACTCTACTACTGAGCCACTGCGTTCCCTTCATGTTCATTTGTACTTATGGGGGCTTAAACTAAGTTATTTGTCACCTGATATCTTCCAAATGTCATATATTCATTACTCTTCTTTCAAATGTCATATATGTATTACTCTTCTTCCATATGGCATATATCCTTCTTCCAGAAGTGTGATTCATACATGACATTTGGAAGAAGAGTAATGCATATATGACATTTGGAAGAAGTCAGGTGGTTAATAGTCTTATTAATCTTACCAATGTCACATGATTACTTCTAAATTCATATAAGTATCACTTTTATCAACCTCTTGCTCAAATTTGAGTTTGGATTTTGTCTGATGTACGCTTACCAAGTTGGCCATAAAATGGCTGCCGCCCATCCGTTTGCTTTTGTGGACGCTATAAACAAGTCAGTTGCCACCTTATTTCTTCCAAATTACATATACGAATAACTTAAATCATGCCTTGGATAGCTTCAAATATTGATTTTGTACAATGTACCCTTCTGAGATGGACGCCAAAATGGCCACACTTGTGATCACAATAACTAAGTCATTTTCACCCATTTCCTTTGCAGTACTTTAATGAATATCATACAAGTTTGACTATGTTAGTTTCTGTAGGATAATGGGCTTCACCTCAGAGGTTTCCCAATATTTGCGAATCAACCTGTGGGGATTTGAAATATTTGTGAATGCTTGATAAAGTTGGTTGTAGATGTTCAGAGCAGGTGTGCTGTTGACATTTGTGATTGTGTCCTGTTTATGTTTTGATAGGGAATTCTGACACCAATTTGTTATTATTTCTTAAAGATCATGTTGATAGGCTTGTCAATTCTGTTGGAATGTTTTAACACTTTGGACAGATCGTGTTGATAAATGTTACATAGTGTAGTAAAATTACATAAGCCAAATAAATAGACCATGTCAATCTGACATTGATTGGCAGGACTGCGCAATACATCTAGTCATATACCTTTGGGAAGTTGCGCAACTGGTATGACAGTGAGTCACTTTTGTATCTTCCGATTGGTTGATATAAATAGAAGCTTGCCTATGTAGAGGGCGCTTGATGATATACTTGAAATATGATTGGTTAATGATGATGCCCTTAGGTGGCGCTGTGGTCAGCTTCTAACATGTGACTTTATAGTATATAAGATGAAGCTCAGTGTGAGAGTGTTCGATTTTGGGTGAGATTTGGCTAAGATTTTGGAACTTTGTGTTTATAGATAGTTTCTAGTAATTACTTAGTTTGACTAAAGAAGATTTAATTAAATTATAAAAGTTGTAAAAATTCTTGTTGAAATTAAAACTTAGAAATTCCAAAAGGACTTTGAAAACACAATGCGAACTTAGAATAGAATCAGCTACTACGTTACAGTTTCTAAGATGGTCAGCACAATATCTGATATAATGTTATTTTTACCCTAAGGCTTGTGTGCCAAATTGAAATATGAACAGACATCTTAATATTTTCAAACGTGATTCACTTTATTAAATGAATATTTTCGTTGATCTGACGACACGTCATGAAAATCGTGTCAAAATTGGAGAAATCCTTTTTGAAAAGAGAATCATGATTTTTTATTAACTGTCCTTTTTCTATTGGTAAGTTTTGACCTGGCGACATCAAGCCAGGAAAATTATACTATGTCAAATTTGTAGAAATGAATATACCAAAGCCGCTGAATCATGATGACAGTATTGAATACCCTATAAAACTACTGACCATAATAATACTGAAATGAACCAGCTATGTACAGCGAAAATTGTACTTAGCACATAAACATAAACCCACTATCAAAATAATAATAATAATCTTTATTTTCAGAAGATGGCGCATTTGTTTGTTCATAAAAAAATATATGTACATCATACTTCTAGATAATTATACCTAATAAATTCACCTATTTCTCAACCAAAACACATGTTGTGGGTACTCATATATACTGGTTAACAACTTAACACTGTGCATGCTGCACGTATCTTTATTACCACTGTGACATACGCAACGGCTTATGTTCAAAAGGAGTTCTAGCGATAAGGCGTATATTTTCCCCCAAAGGATGCCCTTTGAACAACGACACGCGCTATAAACATTTACAACACATCAAAGGGCATTTTGGGTCTAGGGGGGAAAGCATCTAAAATCAAACTGAAAGACACCAATGGCAAATGACACAATTTTAGGTGTGTTGCGTACGAATGCGCAGAAGGAATACGGTAAGGTTTTGGAAATGAAGAGCACTTATATCCTTAACATTTTAGCACTTTTTACTTTTTTTAAAAAAACTAGCAATGCATTTACTCAAAGTCTGGCCTAAACGGCACCCAGTAAAAAAGACGTAAAATGAGGGGTGGGAGTAGAAAGTACACATTTTCACGGTATTGTAAATGGTGAATCGCTTTGAAACGCATTGTGCTGCTTACTATGCATATTTTACTGCCAAACTACACCAATTTTAAAATCATTAGGGCAATTTGAAATTTGGTGTTTGTTATCATGTCAACTAGGGATAATATACGCCTTATCGCTACAATTTCTTTGGTCGCTATAAAACTTAAACATATTGGTCAAACGTCTGGTCCACAGATCACAAGAGTTGACATTTTATCTGCTGCTTAGTACTGGTTCAACCCAGGAGGAACCCGTTCCGACATGACTGAAAAAAATGTTGACTTGACGTAATATATTATGCCATATGCACATCATAACACCAAGTGTGTCTCGTCGCACGAAAACATGTCTTTGGGGGTTCTGACAAAGTAAGCCCTCAAACCAGTCTACTCAGCTACATAATATGGTAAGATTAGCTACTGTCCTGCCAGCCAAGAGTGACAGTGACTTCATGTTTTGTTTACAAAGTTATTAGGGACCTATAATCGATAGATCACTTGTGCATTAATCCTATCCGCAGGATAGGATTAATACTAAAGTGATCTATCGATTTGCGTTAGCTCAAGTGAAGTGTACACGTTAGTGTTTAAAGAGACTCAGCCTGCAACTATGAACATTTTTCGATTTTTTTTTATTTTCTTTTTAAATCATTTGTAAAAGTTGAATTAAGTTATGTTTTTACAATAAATCTGTTTACTATAGCTGAAAACTGCACGGAAAAGTGAATTATCTTATAAAACAGGTGTGTTTTTCTCTTGTTGGTAATTATTTGCGTCCCTCCAATAATTATAGACAGTTAATTTTAACATAAATGCTGTTGTTTTGATACTGATAATTTGTTAAGATTTTCGAAATTGGTAAAATGTATACCTGAATTTTAGTTTTTTTACTGTGTTCTTGAAACATAGAAACATTAGTTCTAAAATTAAAAGATCAAAAGTTACAGACTATGCAGCTTTAACTTAGCAATTGTAAACAAAGTATTACGTCGGTGTCACTCTTGGTTGGCACGACAATAACATACTTATCAGAGAGCGAACAACAAAGACACTGATCAAACTGTCTAACATTAGGCTATATACAAGTACTTATTAATTTATTTTGAACAGCATTTAGAATCAACAATGTGCATTTCATTACATTCTTACTATGAAAATAGTTCCGATGTTTCATAAAGGTGTGCTTCAGATTAGCGGCGCACATGCACTCCTAAATATTTTCTGGTTATTTTGACAGCAAAGCCTGCATGGGGCTTTCTTTATCTCAGCGTTTGCGATACAGTTGGTTTCTTACAGTGTTTAAATACATATGATTAACTCTCCACCATGAAAAAATGTATGAAATAAATTAATTGAAGTAGGCGCATCTTTGGGAGGTTATCACAAAGCTGCACATTCCTTGAGGTGTATAATAAACGTCATTCGTTATCCAAGGTTCATTTCTTAACCACAGGAACTTAACAACCATATTAAAACTGAACTGAATCTAGCATTTTGGTCGTGACACGCCCACAAACAGATGGCAGACTACTATACACCTTCTTTTAAGCACACACAACGTAAGCGAGTATGGCCAAGAAATGCAACGAGCTCAGCGAGATGAACTAGAACACAGCGTAACAAGGACCAAACACCCCCTCCCCCAAAAACATAATGAGAGCAGTTAACAATGAATCAATAGCAACAGAACTTGTAAGATATTTCTTAAATAGAGCGGGTGAGAGTATTAGTGAACCATAGGTAGTTAGTGAACCATTTCTGTATCTCAGTTTCTAATGCATAAAAGCGTATTGTTTGACATTTAACACGTTCAACCTAATGCGTTGTTTAGTTTTTAGGGTGTGCTATCCCCATATTCACTATGTAAGTTTTTTTAAAAAATACTTTACTTTTTCTTGTCAAAAAATTTGACGATTCTTAACCATGGTGTTAAGGAAACCGAAATTTGATCCTACTGGTCAACACCTTATGTGTAGTGTTTTTGTCATCCGTTTTCATAAAGCCGGTATCTAATTGAATTGTTAACCCAAAACAGTTCTGCGCTGGTACCTGGCGGTGTTCGATTAGTCTATAGAAAGGGTTCACTAATACCCGACGAAAATTTCTCACGGAGGGTATTAGTGAACCAAGTAACATAAACATTGAATAAAGTGTACAATATCAGTTTATTTCTGCATATTGCACGTCTTGTATCATGAATGCATAAGCTAGTTTTATGAAAGAAGCCCCCCCCCCCTCCAAAAAATGGGAATATATGAGCAATAGGCATACCTCCCATGCATGACAAATATGCCTAGAGAATGTTTTATAATGTCTGATGGAAACTTGCTCTTGTTTGGCTTGTGTGTGAATAGAATAGGCTGTGTAAGTATCGACTGTTATACTCTACTGAAACAGACGGTTTTTGTAGGATCATTTATGTTCTAAAATGATTGCGTTACAGAGGAAAAAACGTACCATATATATGAAGACAATTTCCAAAATGGCTATAACAAATATGACGTCACAAGTCATGTGTTCCTTAACCCTATTATATGTATTTAGCTAAACACATGCATTCATAATCACATTTTTCTGTCAATTATAGTATAAAGCAATAAGCTTTATAAAATGCATATTAACCACCAGTTATCACTTTGCAAGGTAGTCCAAGGCAGTCTGAAAATGAGCTGATAAATTTGCACTGCCTTTGAAATGACATTCAGACAAAACTTTGCTACATGCTGTTAACATGATTGAGGAGCAAAGACAGGCCATTGTGGAAAGCTGCTTCTGCGTTTTCAAATAACAAATCAAGGTTCAGGGTAGTTCTACATTTTCTGGTGAGTGCAGGTCTAATCTAAGCCTTAATTGCATGTCTATATTCATCCCTATGGCGTTTCTAAATAATGTCATCATCTCCTGTCCACTAATACCCGAATGGTTCACTAACTGCCTCCATCGTGTACAATTGTACAACGCTACTAATGTAGCTTCTTTAACTGTTTAGAAGCTGTCTGTCCACTGTCTAGCGACAAGAAAGAACCAAACTCTCAGTTTGTGTAGCAGGATGTTTGAAAAGTTAATCAGATAACATATTATATAAAATATTGCTTAATGGTTCACTAATACCCTCACCCGCTCTACTGATAAACTATGTTTTGAAAAGAAATTAATACTTTAGTTCTGACAGTTCGTAAATGGGCACTGTCCTCTGAATCTAATGCGTGTGCTAGCTTTATTTTGCTATTACAAGTGCAGGAAATGTATAAAATATGTACACGTATACAGGTTATTTCTTGCGATTGTTTACCTTTATACCACCCTTGCCAACTTTAGCACGATATATCTCGTGATGTGCAAGGTCTACACTGATGTAGGTGGTATAAAATAGTTATACCATGTTTGTCCACCTGTACGTAAGATAATCCACTCGCTAAAGCTCGTGGATTATCTCCACGTACAGGCGGACAACCCATGGTATAACTATTACTTAATGAGTTGACCCTAGATAAGATAACTAATTGCGCTCTTTTCTGTTGCATAGTTTCTTACTGATTTGATATTAATTTGTAACGAGAGAAAATTCATGTCGCTTAAAATCTGGTTGATCTTATTTGAAGCCTTCAAATTTTGTATGTGTATGGCGATGATTTGCTTTCTATATCAAATATGTGCATGCTGGGAAAATGCGTATTATGCTGAGTGTAATGTTCTCGTGTTTATTTTGTTTGAAGGCTATAAACATGGTTGTAAATGTTTTATGCTGAATAAATTTATTTAATTTGATTATTTGATTTGATTATTAAATGGTTTGCGCAAATGCCGACATAGGTAGAAAAAAATCAGCTCGCATGGGCAAAGCACAGCACGGTAGTTTTTATTTAAAAAGCTTAGAAAGCAAACGGAAATGCAACACGTATCTTAATCATACTTTATTTTTAGAGAAAGTGCGTCCGCTTACTCTTGCAATTATGCATAAAATGCATATGCTTTTTTCATGGCATAAATTATTTAGAGGCACAACAATCGGTGAAACTAACAAGATATAATTACTAAACAGATTTTGTTTTATTACTTTGGCGACTATCTAAATATTTACAGCATTTTGTTTAAGCTAGGTCCCCATAATGACAACAGGGTCTCCATATTTGCATTAGCGATTTTAATAAGTGGGCCATTGTACAATTTAGTGGTGGATCCAGAGGGGATTCAGGGGGTTCGCGTGAACCCCGCTCCCCACGTCTCGTTTTCAAATATCCAATGAAAATGAAATAATTTGGTCTCAGTGAGACCAATTTTTTCATTTTCATGGGATATTTATAAAATGAAATAAAATCAGTAAAACGAACCCCCACACCATAATTCATATGAAACCCCTTTCTAGAAATCCTGGATCCGCCCCTGGTACAACTCTTTTAACTTAATTTTGTCTACATTTGAACCCTGCGTACTTGAAAAGTTATGAAAAATCATCATACCTCAGAATAAAAAAAAAATGCACCAAACGACCTCAGTGAATTTATCATTCACAGCTGCATGCTGATTCTTATCTAATTTGTCTTGTTCTTTCTTTTCGTCTAAAATTCAGCCTACTGTTTTTGTTAAAACCCATACCATGTCAGAATGATGCGAAGTATAACTAATATAAAATTGTAGACGAATATAAATCAAACCAAACAGCCAAGTGTCAGATTCCGTCTTTTTATCAAAATGTAATTTGAGTGATTTATCCACGGTTACACCTCACTTCTTTTATATGGGCAAAATAATTCGCTTTAAATCTGAACTTTTTCTCAAAGGTATTGCACGTGAGACAGCCCCTATAATAGTGTGAAGTAGCTTATAGGGACCAGTTAATGTCCATACGTGGCTGTGTCACGTGTGCAGTCATGACATAGCTTTTGTTGCTCGCACACATCAAGTATTGATTATTTAAACAGTACCGCGAGCCATCTGGTGTTCCGATTTGATTGTATCGATTCCTGACCTTTGCCTTTCTCTTTTGTTTACGAAGAAATTAATTCTTCTAAAATCCAATAAGACTAGGGTTTTTTAAGAATCTAAATCATCTAACCGAATAAATAGCAATTTCATTTAGGGGGTTCGTGTTTGTGGTACTTGCTTTGTTATGCAGTACTTAGCGTCATTTCTAGTTTTGCAATCATCTCGCGAAGGAAGAGAGAGTCGATTGCTTTACTTAAATTGTCTCCTCGCAGTGCCGTGTGCCGTTGTATGAATAGTGTGATTGTGGTATTTCCTGGTCATACTCATATGGTTTTATTATAAGAAAGTGGTATGTTTCTCAAATGTCGATGCCAATACAGAGACATGCCCAGTTTAGAAGTCATTCTCGGTAGTTTCACTAAATGAGGAGTAACGCAACGGGTCAACTGCATTGTGCGAATTGGCCTAATCGCCTGTATTCTTGAGATTTTAAAAAATCGTGCAGCCGAAAACCAGGTGCACTTTATCAATATATTTTGCCAATCTAGAAAGAGCAGACAACATTTTTAAAGAAATGGCATGGGAGAAACGAGAAGCCCGCATTGAAAATGAGGAAAAAGTGATAATGATTATCCTGGCAGACAATATAAGAAAGATACTGTCGTGCCAACCAAGAGTGACAGTGACGTAAAATTTGTGTACAATGGCTTAGTACAACACTATCGTGTACGCTTCACTTGACATGCTTGAGCTAACGCGAATCGAAATATCGCTTGTGTATTAATCCTATCCTGCCTATCCTGCGGATAGGATTAATAAACCAGTGATCTATGGATTCTAAGTCCCTTATAATTTTGTAAACAAACCATGAAATAACTGTCACTCTTGGCCGGCACGACAGTAGGTGGCTAAAACAATGAAAGACGTTTACAGAAATGTTAACTCTTTCGAAAACAAAACCATCTCCCATTTTGTGCCATGTTGTTTACATCTGTCAAAATACCTACTGAACGAGTGTGCCTTTTCCGATTGACTCACTTATTCAGTGATCAATTTTAAAATATCAAAAAGTAAATAGTTTTAAGTATAGACAGATTATGATCGTCTGCCGACATAAATATGTACTAATGTGGTTCAAGATCGCGTATCACGTGGGTGGTTTACTCAACCACTCGAGCTGCAAAACGCATTTTAATCAACACCCCACAGCCACCACCATATTGATTGGGATCGTCCATTATTGTGTCCGCCTCAAACTCACAGTATGAGGATATGCAAGTGGGATTGAATTTATGTTTTTATCATTCTTACCATAGAATTTTCTTTGTATACTTAGTCATTTTTGATTGTGTGATTTATAACAGGTTATACATCGACCTTTTATAAGGATATGCATGCATGCATTTTATGTAATTTTAACATTTTATTTCGTTAGCACTATCAAATAAGGGTCATTAAACACCATCTAGATTCATTGTGAGAGTAGTAGTTGGCCATCCAGAGCCTGAAAAAAAAAATTCTGTTGGCATTTTTGAGTACATTTTGGCATCCATGCTCAAAGTGTATCTTGATGTGTTTTAAGAAGGATAGGGGTGGATGCCAAGTCTGGAAATGCCCCAAACTCCCAGAATTAGGTCAAAGGTCAACTGAGTGCAAATTCTTGTATATACGTCAGATTTTAGCGTGTTTATCAATTAGCTATCCAAAATTATGATTCAAAGTAATGCAAAATCTCTTTTGGATAGTACAGCCATGCTATATAAACAAACAGCATCATCCAGGCATGATGTGTGTTTGGATCAAAGGTCATTTAAGTGCAAAAACAGTGAAATTTGTAGCAATAATTTATTTATATAGGGGCAAAATTCAAATTTTAAGTTCCCTTCTATCCTAATGGAAGTATGTTTTTATTGCTATCCTGCTAGGTGTGTGTCTATCATGTTTGGAAAGCAATGATTTACCAAGTTTCCCACGGTCAAATATTCAAAATAGGCATGTAAAGTACGTTACTGTATAAAATCAATTAAAATGTAATACAACTAAGAATAACCATTTTATTTTAAAGAACTATTTTTTTGCTTAATGCTTTGTATGAAAACGTCATTTTATGCAATTGTCTATCCTTTTATACATAAGATATGTTTAAGTTGTTACTTACGTTACATTTTACCATCTGAAATTGAGTCATTTCTCAAAGGTATATGTTCCTATCTACAGCTTTCATGAAAGACTTGGCCATGATCTCATGCTTATAGGTCCAAAATATATTTCATTTTTCATTTCACACATTTGTTGTGTTCGTTCGCATCTATGAGTAATTGTAAAACACTTTTTACAAGGCCACTACCTGCTTATTGCATATACTAAGCATAGCCTCATGAAAAGACAAAGACTCCTTTCATAAAACATCAGCACGAGTTGAAACTATCATAGAATATGGTAAATACCATATACTGGAAGGAATATTTCCTCACATTGGCCTTCACATAGGCCTGTTAGCAGATGGTAACATACATAACATAAAGCTTATATACAGGTACATTTCTAATAATGACCATCCAGTGAAAACATTGTTAACTTTTTGTGGGGTATATCATTATTGGTTGGTTGGTTGGTTTTGTTGCTTTACGTCCCAAGTCAACAGCTATGGTCATTGCGGGACGGTCAGTTCACCTAACCACACTTTTATCCTGGGCAGGCTTGAACAAGCGGTTAACCAGTCATTCGTGCACATACTTTCGCTTGTAACTGACAACAACCCTTCTTGAATGAATCAGCGGAAGGGAGGAGAATGACCATAGAAATCATTTCATGATCAATCTCCACGAAAGTATTGGACCGGACCGGGATCGAACTCGCGACCCCTGGATCTGCAGTCAGACACGCATCTGTAGCCAGACACGTTACCAACTGCGCTAAGCGCCATGGAAATAGCCCTGACATTAAGGGTAATCCTCGATATAACTTTAAACATTTAATTGTAGGGTAGTCCTTTCATTTGCACATATTAATGAAGAGGTGTGGATTCAAAAGCAGCATTTCTTTGAAATCAGGCTGCTTGTGTAAACGTATTCAATATTTATCCATACATAAGTAGCATAGATATTATATTAAAGGTAACCTCTAATTTTAAGATACCATGAAATATATATCCATGTCTTTCACAGCGCAACTTTTTATACATTGTAATTGTTTCAGTGTCGATAAATTCAATTCTAAGTATCATTATTAAACACATTTTGCTTATTATTTTCTGCAATGATGATAGAGATCAAACGCTATGAGGTTATTGGCATGTGTTTCTTTATGTTATTCTTTTTAACTGTAAAATGCAAAGCACGTTTTATTCCAAATTAAATTTCCCCAAAACAGATGTCTGGTGACTTCTTGGGAACACAGACATTCACCATATTGGAGCACCTGATGATTTGATTGTGTACATAGTTTTCCATCAGTTTGGGGTCATTTCTTAGTATTTAGAGTAAATGTGTCATGAAATGGCCATCTAATATGTACATTTACTCGCATAATCCATTGGTTTAACTTCTCCGATTTGCTAAATGTATATAAGATCCTAAGGTAGTTAACTCGCCTGTCCTAGTGTAGAATCTATCTGTTAACCATGACAATTTGCTAAGATAGGGATTGATTGCATATTGGGTAGGTGACTTACATTAATGTATACATCTACTGCTCGTGGATACAAGTGCAATATATCAGATTGGGTAGCAGTCTTGTAACTGGTAACATACACAAAATGTGTAGTTTTAATATGGCATTACTCTTGAAATAAAACTGAACTACTTCCTTTCACTATATACAAGACAGTCCTCAAATAGTGTTAGTCTTCACAAATATCTACAAGGATATAGGTACAAGAGTGAGCAAGTTCATGCTTAAAATGCTTTCTGCAAGCTGTTGTCAGCAATGTTGTTCACATTTTCCATGGTTTTGCATATATATTTAAGACTATCACAATGAACCTAATTGAGTAAACCTTTTTAACACAACAAACAGACCATAACTCACTTTTCATAGGACATAATTATATGAAACATGAACTAGGGTTACAAATAACTCAACAAAAACAAATAGTGCATAAACAAAACTACAAACAAACTACCTTGTGAATAAGAAAAGCAAAGAAATAAGCTACGTATGACATTCAGTTTAATCTGTGAGTTTCAGAGATGCAAACCATACTGGTGAATTTTGGGAGTCATGTTTTGGTTTTATGCTTAAGAATAAAAAAGTTAACTGATCTTTGAAATAAAGTATCACTAACGTTCGAATGATTTGTTGTTTATGTTACCATGAAATATGTTTAGATGTTTTACAAGACTGCTACATGGCTCAGGTAACCTTACCTCAACCAACCTTAGTCTAAGATAATCAACAAGCAGAATAGTTTCTATCAGAATTGCTGCAGAATATAATAAGATAATCATCATTACAATATAATATGAAATCTAGTTCAACAAAACATAGAAGATTTTAATGGGGACAGATGATAAATCAATTTTATAATGTAATTGTCAACAGTGAAAAGTGAAAATTAAAAGAATTCAGCATACAAGGAAAATCTTTATAATACTAGAGCTATGTAACAACCTATATTTGGACCTAAACCATGCTGGTTCTGTACTACGATGTTACATTTGCAATCTTCAAAAACCTATACCTGATATAGAAGACATTCAGCACTACCACTGCCTTATTTCCTGCATTGCCACTAGATGTATGAAATATTGCTATGCTATTTTAAGTAAATTATTGATAGCAAGTCAGTATTTAAATCATGATGTATATTGCATGTTTATCGTTATGTACCATTGGTAGAAATCTGAAAACTGCAATATGAATGTAAACGAACCAAGCAAATTACAAAAAGTAATTGAGTAAGACCAGGAAATGCCAAATTCACATATATCAGACCAACCCATTGCACTCTTTTAAATTGGGTCTTATATAGAATAAAATGTGTGTAGTATATGTAAGCAAATTGTGGCGAGCTGACCAAAATTTTATATAAGCCTAACAACAATTTACTTCCTTTATCCATTTTTGAAAGGCACCTTTTGTTACCTACGTTACCTCATTAATATATGTGCAGCAATTTAAGATACATAATTGCTAATATAGTTATAATTTGATTTCATTATGAAAAATATTTTGCCAATTCCAATGCAACGTAAATAATAGAAAATGAATCTGTAAGCAGCTATGGGTTACATGCTGGAGCCAGTACAAATTACATATTAATACATGCTGGAGCCAGTACAAATTACATATTAATTAGCATATTTAAATATTTACTTGATTTCACTCCATTGCAAGTTTAAAGTTATAAACTACTTCAAATATATGAGAATGAACATTCTCAAAAAGAATATAGATCAATATCATGTATATTTCAGGTAAGGTACCATGGTTTATTCTAATACATGTAATTTGTAAAGTCATTATCTGCAATTTAGTATAACATGTAACATACGTATCGCTGACAGGCAGAAATACATATCACAGATGTATGCAATTGATTTTTATGTCTAGTCATAACATTTAATGCTTAAACTGTTTCGCTAATACTATTAAAATAAATCAGCATTAGCCTCGTACTGTGTGTACTTTTATTTTCAATGCCAGTAGGGTAACGTTGATTACAGGTGATTTATAGAAAAATGACCACAGAAAAGTTATTAAATTATTGTTTTCTAAGGCCCCAAGACATGTCCTCAACTAAAAATAGTTTTACTTTCTGAGAGGTGCAGCAAACTCTCAAAGTAGCCCATATATCTCAGTTTAGCCCAATTGAGGGAAAATTTACCGTCAGAATTGCACAAAACTTACGATGTTTGTCTTCGTAAAATCCATAAAAGGATGCTCCCAAAGGGGTTCCTTTAAGGATAGACATGTTAATTTAAGCCTTCTGAAAGACTTCTACCCTTTTTAGAGTTTAAAAAGCATCTTGTTGTTGGACCAGAGAAAAAAAGAAACACAGTTTGTAAAAAATGCTCCGATTATTGCACTTGATGACCTTTGACCCCATTTTTATGTCGACATATTAACATCTAGTGATAAAAAACATTTTCTCAATGTTTTTCAGCCTTATAACTATAAGCATACAAAATTTGGTTTGAAATGAAATATGTTTAGATATAAAAAGATAAAGTTGTTTTACAGTAGTACATTTTTTCTCAATTTTGCACTCGATGACCTTTGACCTAATTTCTGGCCTTCATATGCAAATTCAGACTTGGCATCCACCCCTATGGTTTTGTACACATGCTAAATATTATGTTAAAAGTGGTCTAACAAATGTACTCAAAAATGCCAACAAAACCAAAAATATGCATCTTTTTTCGATTCGGATTGCCAACTATAGGGCCTCCTGCCATAATGCCATTCCTTTTGTTGCTCCAATCCCCGGAAATATTAATGTTCAAAACAACCGAGCTTATGGAAAATTTCTTACGGACCTTCTTTTTGTAGATTTCATGCTAGTGTATACATCGAGGGCAAAATGTAATAGATATACATGGATATAGGCAAATTAAATCTATGGGCGAAATGAGAGAAATGTCTTCCTTCAGAGATATTGACAATGCCTGTTATGGTGTGAAACTTCTTTTTTTGGTATTTAATACCATTTTTGTACTACTTTTTGAATACATTTTATTATACCTAACAATCATGCTAACTAAATGGAATCTTCGTCAGCCTGCAATGAACTTGCATATATTGAGAGGTCACATATGGGCCTCGTCGCGACAAAACCTGTCTTCGGGTTTCCGACAAAGCGAGATTCAAACCAGTCTCCTCGGCTACAGGGACAAGCTAGAAAATTGAAATTTCACCTGTAGCAAGTTTGCATATAATACTTTTTACAAAGCTAATAACAAAGGCGTTGATCAGACTGCGCGGATGCGCAGGCTGGTCAGCGCCTGTGCTGTTCGCAAACCCCCGAAGACAGATTTTCTCGCGTCGAGGCCCATATTATAATTTCCAATTAAAAATGTGTTTCTTTCTCTGAAAATCGTTCTTGCTTTTTGCAAATAGTGTTGACGCTGATGAAACGCCACATGTCAAGAATAAATTGATACTATTTTAGAATAAACTTAGTAGAAACCACACGATAATACAAACTTGCACAGGTTTCATACTGTATTCGTTTCTTGCCGCTGGACATCTTTAAGGTTTAAATTCTTTGGTTTAATCTGACCGTATGACAAAGTCATATCTTCGTGTAAATCTAAACTTAAATATATTAATATAAATATCTTATTATGTCTGCTTGACATTAAGTATTATTAACATTATTTATGCTTAGTTAACTTTGTACTTTATGATATATAGAATAGCATGACGTTTGGTTTTCTCAGAGAGAGAGAGAGAGAGAGAGAGAGAGAGAGAGCAACGTCACACAAACAGAGTTTTGCTAATTTTTGGAATTCTCCTAAGAGCCTAAATACGTAAAATAAAAAGTAATTCGGTTCGACCTGGGAATACAACAATCACATCTCGTAGACCGACCGGGCCACTACATTATGAGGAAGAGACACAGAAACCAAACAGTCACAAGGGAGCAGGAAGACAATTAAAGCAAAGCAACTAACTCTCTTTTCCCCAGCGAGACGATTGCAGAACTAGAAAGGACACCAAGTACTGAATAACAAGACAAGGACAAAACACAAACTCCCCACATACAATGGAAGCAAGTTGAAGCCATTTACATTAAACAACAGAAATACCTACTTAAGATTGGACATTAGCAATTCAAATCATAAGGGACAATACCAACAGCCGAAATTATTTGGAAACTACGAATAGCACCCTCTGACCAACATGACAAACTAAGCAAACAGTGAAAATCCTGATGAGACGGCTCATGAGGAGCCGTCTCATCTGGATTCCACTGTTTGCAAATGTGTGTCCGAATTTACCTGATGTCCGAATTTACCCGACTTTACCCTATATGATGGCAGTGCTCTAAGACCACCTTTGATGGCTAAGCACCTGATTAACAAAGTGGAAGATAAGATTTAATATTGTCCACCATTACCAACAATGCTCTTACATTAACATGGCAAATAACGCAGACCCTGATGAGACGCCGCGTTTTGCGGCGTCTCATCTGGGCCTACGCTATTTGCAAATGCTCTATATTGAAAGCATTTGCATAAATACATTGACCACATCCCTACAATTGCGTACGTTATATTTTAGGCTAGCTACGCCCCTGACAAATATGATAATGTTGGAGCCTTTTTTAGGATTGGTGGTCAACCCAATCATGGTTGGCAACTTTGATTTCCTCTTTAATTACACACCGGCGGGTCGGACCTCATACTCTATGACGGTTCTGACTTAAAGACTTTTTTATAGATGAGAGGGTTGGGGCCTGATGTTGTGTCTGTGGTTTGGCTCATCGAGGTTTAACTGTTGGGTGTCTTTTGCTCCGGTATTCAGTTGTATGTTCTTTTGAGTCCTTATCTTTTTTTATTTCCTTTTTATATCTTGGTTTGTATTTACTAACAGATGATACATTGATATTGATAAGTAAGAGATCTTTCATGCGAACCAAACAGCCATGTGTCTTGATCCACATCAGAAATAAGGATGAAGTTGGTACCGTCAAACTCCAGTAATTGTCTTACTGACCATTCCAAGGTTGTGCTTTTTTTGTGGATCATTTTTGTTATTTGTGTTTTGTCATACTGTCTGGTCTGTTCCTTACAGACTTGTGATCACCTGCTGGGAAATATCTTTTGGCTCTTTGGTATATGATATTTTCTTGTGTTTTTGTCACTTTCCCATACGGTGTCCAGGATCATTGTATCGATTCCTGATCTCTGCCGTCTTCTTTACCTACTTAAAAATAATTGTGTCAAAATCACTAGCATCGGCATCTATACCGTTTCACCTGCATAAATTGTATTTTTATTTTCCTACACTGTGCAATGTCGAACCAGGGACCCAGAAAATGTATTACTGTTAAATTTGGCATTTTTGATGCCAAACATTATTTTAAGCACAGACAATATATTTTAAGGGCCAATCGACTCTTTTTATGCAACCATATGCCTTAAGCAAGCAGATTTTGCATTGGCAAAACCTGCTTGCTTAAGGCAGTTGCTTGCTAACTACAGGTTTTATAATACTATTTAATACTGAATTAACCTATTTTGCCTTTTTTGGTCTAAAATTGGGCAAAAAATTCAATTGGGAATGAGGCCAATATTTGGTCCCCATTTTTAAAGAAGTAAAATACACGTGTATATTCTTTGATTTTAGAAAAGCAAATACACTCACCTTTTAAAGAATGAGATAGTTCCCTCCTATACTAAATGAGATAGTTCCCTCCTATACTTCAATAATTGCACATAAGCCTGTCTTTTTATTAAAGTACATACTTAGACGATATTCTGTGTTGCATACAAAAGCAGAATATTTCCATTATACACCTTTCATTTAAACACACTTTTAATCGTTTGCACAGTATTTTATTTCAAATTATACATATCACTGAGAACATAGTTCTTTATTTTTATTATCACATAATATTTAGTCAAAATTATATTATAGTACAGGTTAACTTTCTTTGGATTAAAGGCGCAACAAAACCACAACCACACTTTTATATAAATATCACTCCACCCGTGGATACAAAAAATACATCCTTTATCAGCAATCATAGAGATAAGTCGAACCAAATAATCTTTTTTAATGTAGCAAAAATCACAGGTAGATTCGCCTTATAAAGATACTCTTCATACAGGTAGAGTGATGCGTCAACGATTACAGGTATTTGAATCCGGGCATACCTTAAATTCCGAAAATATACGAAAAGAAACATTTTAACCATTACACGAGAAAAGGACACTTATTGTACTTCAAGACAGCAAATTCTGAAACCAGTCTGCAAAGTCCCTAGAGTCTAAGTTTGGCAAAGATATTCTGAGACAAGATTTATATGGTATTTGTGTTATAGGTTATCGATCAAAGTAGGTCACAACCAGCCTTTGCAATATACACATTCTGATTTTTACTTTCACCAATCTTAAATAAAAGCAGTTTGTTTGACACGTTTTATTTGAATTAATTCACGCACACTTCGTAAACTATGAAGTCGGCACTGCATTGAAATTTACGGCGAGTCGGTACATTTTCATTGAGAATTTCGTTCTAGCCAATTATGAGCAACATATTTAACTGGATTTATATAATTGCCTACTTTCAAGCAGTGTAGTAGGCCTTTAATTACCCCATCTAAAATTAAAATAGAAATGTCCATGAAATTCCTCAGTGATACAGCAGAACCTTTACAAAAGAATCAAAATTTAATTTTAGGTATGAAGGAATGCAAAATGCGTAGGTACGGACCTTAATTGGCACGTGGATGACCAAAGGCCGCCATTTTTATGCTAAAATGCCAAACTGTCAGTAATTCCAAAGTTTAATACAGTACCATCGGTATGCCAATACAACGAGCCAATCAATGTTGCTAAGGTTTATTCTATGCAAACGGTTTGTAACATTGTTAATCTAAACTGGAGCATGTAATGTAACATTTTCAGCTTATCAAAACCAAATGATTTTGATGACAAATTATCATACCATTGACATGTTTCGAATTTTTGCTGGTATACCAGACTGATAAGTCTGTTAGTAGGCAGGTCTGGATTCTGTAACAAGCTGACACCTTCGATGCACTTTATCAGAAGAAAACTCAATTATTAACAGCCTACAGTTGAATAGAACAGTGTAGAAAAGACATTCTTGATAGCTATACATACAATACTATTTATTTTACGGACAATGTATTCAAAATTAATTGACCTGATGGCACCAACAGTTTATGTGAAATTGGGCTTTATGTAGGTAGAATTATTTTGTTTTGATCGTTTGGAAAAACAGTCTATGAAGATTTTTTTCATAATAATTATTTGAGTTTGATGAGTGTTGTTTCACTAGTTGAGGTAAAAAAAAAGTCCATTTTACTAGCATATATTTGGATTAACATTAAAGTATGCTCTCAAATACTATTGTCTTTCATTCAAAAAAAGTCGCATGAAAAAATGATACTCATCAACAATGTCGTTTTACTGCAAACATTATATTTTCGTTCATATGGATTATCATCACAGCTTACCGTCTCCATTGGGAGCATATGATTGCCTGTCCTATATTTGATACTTTAGAAATATAAAATTTAGAGACATTGATATTTTCTTTCAAAATTGAGAGATTGTCAGTGCATTCCTTTCGCAGGCACATTAACCTGTTCATTCCATTCTAGAACATACAGATCTGATATATCAAATGTTCGTGAAATACCCATTATAACAGCTTTTGGGTTATTGACTGAGTCAGTGCGGAAAAGTTCTGGGCCGCTGACTGAAACTACTCTGTCATAAATACAGTGGAACCATTTGAAGTTATAACACAATTTTCTTGTTCCTTATGTATAATAATATACGCTAGTTTTGATATTAGATTCTTTTTCATTAACAACTGATAACCAGAAACCTATCATTGACTAAGTCTGTATTGGATGCTGTCTCAATTTTATTTACAACATAATAGGGTGGTGTACTTTTTCTCAAACCAACAATCTGTCTGAGAAAATATTATGTAAATTTTCAGTACTTTGGCCATTTTAAAAGCCACGTGTCTCACAACCATATATAGCTATACGTAAGATAACATGGTCAAATAAACATAGCAATAATTATCCCCACGCTTTTTTTTAAAAAAAAGTGAAGGGGATATTGTAATCGCCTCCATCTGTCCATCTGTCCGTTATGCTATCTCATCCATTACTGCCATCAATGGGGCGTGCAGCAGCACACTTTTTTGGCCCCACCCCCTGGGCCCTGAAGGCAAAAGGTCAAAATATTATTAAATTTCAATTACAAAGTCAATTTCAAAGATTTTTAAACCAAACTTTATGTATACCCGACAAAAAAAGAAACGCACCACTACGATTTTTCCCATTAAGATCTCCTTTTAATAAGAAAATGTTAATTGTCATGAAATATTCATTTCTGATCAAATCTTACTAAAATTTTAGTGTGACTTAGATGAGTATCTGTACTTTCCCTGTGTAGGCACAAAACACACCAATGCAAATGGTAAGCGAGTTTTGGAAGCGTTAATTCAATGCTGTCTGCATGGAATTCCAAGTATGTTTTACATTTGCAAAGTACGAAAACGATATGTTGTTGCTATCTGAGACGACCAATGTGTTTATTGATGCATTTTTGTACTTCCAAAAATCCATTTACATCAGTAAGGACCCTTTAAATTGACGAAAGCAATGTTGAAATCTTTTTATGTTTTGTAAAGTTTATCTCCAGTGTGGAATCACTATCCAAAGGGTAGTCACAATACGTGGGGGACCTAGTGTTCAATTATCGCGTATGATGAATTAAAGATAGAATTTGCAAAGAATAAGTGTCTGGGTACAATTTGTTCAATTGATATGATTCCAATTGCTTGAACTTATCCAGCAAGAGAGCATTATAAAAACGCTTATTTCCTGTGACTTTACAAGTTGACCCCCACTTTGTTCATGACCAAATTTCTTTAACACAATTTAGACGCCAGATTGCAAAAGATGAGTGACGCCACCGTACATGGCATACCTTTGCACTGGTATAAACTAAACTGGCCTATCACTTGTGATCTTCCTGAGAGTTGAACAGTTCTAAGTGATGCGTTTCTTTTTTCGTCGGGTATATGTTATCACAAAGAAAAGATATAAAAACATATCGAACGTGATTTTCATTCTGTCGCTTGGGTCATGCCCTAGGGGTGGGACTTGGGGTGCTAAGGGGTCAAAAATTTAATTTTGTCCTTCCGTCTGTCCGTTATGCTATCTCCTTATAAACCATTGAACGAAATCCAACCAAATTTTAGTGTGTGAGTTACTCACATAAATGGGGCGTGCAACAGTACCTTTTTGTCCCATCCCTTGGGGGGATCAAACGGTCAAATATCATTAAATTTAAATTACAAAGTCAAATTCAAAATTTTTTATACCTAATTTTGTGTGTGTTCTCACCAATAAAAGGTATAAAACATACCGAACAGACTTTTCATTCTGTCACCTGGGTCATGCCCTAGGGGTGGGACTTGGGGGTACTTGTAGTCAAATATTTAATTCTGTCCGTCTGTCTGTCAGTTATAAAATTCAACCAAATTTGGTGTGTGAGTTACTCACGTGAATGGAGCGTGCAACAAGACATTTGTCCCCATCCCCTGAGCCCTGTGGAGCGACCAAAAGGTCAAATATCATTAGAATTCAATGACAAAGGCAATTTCAAAGATTTTTATACCTAACTTTGTATGTGTTCTAGCAAATAAAAGATATAAAACATATCAAATGGGATTTATATTCTGTCGCCTGGGTCATGCCCCAGGAGTGGGACTTGGGGGTGCTGGGGGTCGAAAAAAAAATTCCCCGAACATGGTCATGTGGCATATCAAATCGATGGGGATGGTGAGTAGAAAAGACTACAAGTAAAATTTTCACCGGATGATCAAACTGGGGACCTTGGGTTTGTCTGCCGTTTGTGATTGTGGTATTTCCTGATCATACCCACTTTCTATTTTTGGGTCAAAAGGTTAAAAATAATAATAATGAATGTGGTCATGTTACATATCAAATTAAAGGGAAATAAGTACAGGCCAACATAGAAGCAAACGTTTTTACCTTACACACATCCCTGACCTCGTGGTCGGGTTGAAAGGTCAGATATTGAAATTCTACAGAAAAGTATATTTTTATTGAACTACCGTTAGCACTAAAATAGCTGACAGGCTTCTAATTATAATCTGTAAGATGCCTGAGTTGAACTAAGGGGTTCGGAGCAATGGGATTTATGTTTTGTGATTTACACGTTTCTCTAAGTAACATTTGGCCAAGGGGGTATACATTATATGAATTAGCCTTGTTTGACTTAAGTTTTGCCAGGTGACACATCCGATTCTCGGAATTTTAGTTTTTATGGTCATGAACGTATTTAACACAGGGCTGTATGCACCTTCCTCGAGACGTCCAATTGCTTCTCGAGGGGGTCCGTACCAGTATTTCTAAGGACAACTATAGCCACTTGTGATTTTCGAAGTGGGGTCCGACGCCCTGTCCCCGTCTGGGTCCGGACCCGCTGCCCCCTCTGGATCCGTTCATGTCATGTTCAAAATTACTCAATTACTTTCAGGACCTTCTTTTTTCACATTTTCCTACACGTTTTGCTTCTTTCATGATATTCATGTTTGGATTGTTTGCTAAAATGATATAAACCGCGTGCTTAAGGTATATTTGATTTGTTTGTTTTTATTCTTTATGTCCCAGTAATCAATATTTCAGTCATATAAGGAGGGATCTTCCTGGGTTGAACTAGTACTAAGTAGAGGATAAAGTGTCTAGTTCAAGGACACAATGCAGTGCCTCCAGTGAGGCTCGAAAAGGTAGATTTGAACTAAAGTAGGGCTCGTTATGGGAAAATCTGATTTTGTTACACAAGAGCAATACAATCTACATACTTGCCTGCTCATTCACAGAGTTTACTCAAAGGCTTCATTATTCAGTCTCTAGAAAGCGTAATAGCCAAACTTTAGTACGTAGTCATAACTAATTGTTTCCGGCGGCGAGGGCCAATTTTGAGGACATTCTGGAAAGTCCACCACAATTCGAGAATTGAATCAGGGCTTAGGTGTATGTAAGGAGCATTATGCGTAGTACTATGTACTAAAAAGCTCCATTTTGTTAGCCGGAATTTGCGTATGGAAAATTAGTTCTGTAGCATGTGGGTTCAGCTCTATTAAAATCGATTATTCTGATATACAAAAAGTTAAATCAGCAGAATAAAGGAAGTTTATGTTTAAGCGATATTTTATTGAAAACATAAACTTCATTTAAGCCGTTTGTTTTGCTGCAATCATACTTGTTATTGTGTCAACATGGTTTCTGTGACGTCAGCGTCAAGTTATATAACGTCAGTGTCACATTATCACCCGCGTTATCAAAGTAGATCCTCGATGTACATCCGTGGTCTTCGCGGTACTGGCCGAGGCAGTTCAGATTGTGTTTAGGACAGCTATCCCAAGCTATTACAGTGCACTTTTCTGAAATTACTTATTCAAGGATACCCGCTGTGTTTGCCAATAGCTTGTTATATCTTTAAATGATATTAACTGACAATAAACAGCAGTTACCATGGTATGCGAGCTCTCTGTTGACACATTTGCATGTATAGCTTTTGAAAATATTTCACACTTAAATTTATCAATTTTGAAAATGTAAAAAGATGGAGAGGTTGAATACATTAAATTTTACATCTGAATGAACTCGAACAACTATAAAATTCCTTGCCTTTGAGATTTAATTTACGTCTCAAAATAACCCATGAAAACAGTCGGTATTCTAAGCTATGAACAAAAATTGTTTGCATAATAATTCAGCAAAACTTTTGCCAAGATTTCTTACGAAACAACTAACATTTTCTAAATACCCATCATTCCATCCCTTTCAGGGTGGCTTTCTGGGCTGTTTACCTTAGAGAAGATATTCCAGGCAATTCCTTGTTCAGGGGTAGCAAAAGTAAATGCACACGTAACCATATATTTGGGGTCATTGGCCATAAAGGATACAGAGAAGACTTTTTAAGCTTGTATGGCCATTGCAGTCATTTAGGTCGTGTGACCCAGACCTTACCAATCGGAACTGCCTCAGCCAATTCTGCGAAATTCTGTGGAATCAGACCACGGATGTACATGGAGGGTCTACTTTATAACGCGGATGATAAAGTGACGCTGACGTTATAAAACGTGACACTGACGTCACAGAAACCATGTTAACACAATAACAAATGTGATTGCAGCAAAACAAACGGTTATAAATGAAGTTTATGTGTTTTTTTTCAATAAAATATCTCTATAGCAACCAGCTCTCTCTTCCCCATCGAGATGATTATAAAATTAGATTGGACACAAAGCAACGCACACAACAAAACATAGCACAATTACAGAATCTCACAATTGGAGTAACAATCGACTAAGAATCAATAACAACATGACCACTGCCTTAGAACTGACAGCAGTCAAAGCCACTAACGAGTACTTTAATTGAAGGAATTACCTTATTGTTTAGTAAGTTAAGACAATTTACACTAGTAAGTTACAGATGAATACGGTAACAGCATTTCGATTATGAGGCAAAATGTACAAGAGTTATGGTAACTGGTACCAGTAGTAACCTTACATACACCTACAAAAACGTGCTGACCTATTAGACCATACCAGGCGTTATTGAAACATTAGAATACCCTTGTCTTACTCAACCAGAGTACGTCACGCAAGTGACGTAAATCAGTATAATTGATAAACTCATTAGTATTTTTCTATGTTTTGTATGCTCTTTGTCATCCATTCCGTATCAACATCATATTACGTTAGGATGAAAAGATAATTAATTGATGATAATAACAAACCAAGGAAAACTTATGTCACTTAGTAGAGTAGGTATCTTAGATACAAAACCGTCATATTGAATGAAATTTATGAAAATGTTTGACACCGGTCTACATAATTAAAAGAAGATCATCAATTGCCACGCCATGGAGTTATATTGTTTCTTCTCTACCTCACACAGGATCTCAACTGATCAGGTTCTGAGGTTATACAATTTTTTTCATGCTCAACTCAATTAAACATGATATTTATCCTGCTCATTAATGTTGAAATGCCAAAAATTGTTTGACTTTTTGATATCAATTAGCAGGGTGAACACAACATCTGATAGTTTCACAGCAAGAAACTCTTTATTTCATCCCATAAATACCCTTATATGTCCCCATATAAATACCCTTATGTGTCCCCATAAAGTACGAGTCACGTGATCGCTAAAAATTCAAAACGAGGTTATCATGGTTGCTGGAAGCAATTAAATTTTAATTAGCAACGTTTTAAACTCGTGAAAACAAGGGTTTTCAAGTTTATGTTAATATTGCCTCAGTGGTTGTATGCCGCATAAGGTATTGTGAACCTGTTTGAACAGGCGTTGTCGTAATTTTTTGACTGACTTTGGGCATTATATTCTCTACAAAACTTCTGGAACTTTCGAGTGTCTTGTTTTGGAGAAATTGGGTGTGACCCATGTCTCGATCAGACGTAGTAATCAGTTTTCTACGAAATATCTTCGGATATGAGTTGCCCAGGGTCAGAGGACGCCAAGGGCAACAGTTTGAAGGACAACCCATCAGATTTGGACGATCGCAGATGGTTGAATTCCCTTGTGGATCAGCAGGATGATAATGTAACATCCACTGGGACAACATATCGTTGCGCAGTGTGAGTCCTCTGTTTGAGAAAACGTTTATATTACGTGAGATTCAGAGTGGAATAACTGATTTGAGTTCTCGCATTGGGAGATTTACAATGCAAAAGGAGGCGGTCCTCCTCATGTGATAGGAATACAAGTGAACATGACAATTCAGTCAAGGATTCTGACGTTGAGATATCAAACAAGGAGACACCTCAGCTCTCTATTCCAAACATAGAACGGCGATCAACTTCTAAGGAGCTAGATAATCTTTTGTCTGGTGGAGGACTTGATACGGATGATGAATCAGAGGATGACATTTTAAAGGATTTAAAATAGTTTTCAAAGGGAGTGACAAGTCTGTCCCAGCTATAGATAAGGGGATGGCAGAGGTAATGAATGAATGTTTGCGATTGTTGGGACAATCAGAAGAAGTGAAAAAGCTGAGAGAGAAATTTATCAGACCAGCCAATAAAGATCTAGTCAATTTGCAAGTTATCAAAGTAGAACCAGTCATATAGCATAACACTTCAGACGACAGGTGAAGCGGGGAAGAAAGCAGTGTCCAAATTTATGCCAGGGTTAACAGCAATTGTTAAGCAATTGGAGCTTATTATCATACGAATAAAAGAGAGCTGAAGAAAATTCTTGTGTTCAAGGAGATAAAGAAATTGTCATCTGAGGCAGTTTTTGCCCTTTCACACGCAGTTTCGGCATCGTGTCAACAGAGGAAAGATGCAATAAAGGTGGAATTGGACAATTAATTTCATAGTCTCTGTGAGCCTGCTCATCGGGTTTTTGCCACACAGATGTTTGGGGATAATTTAAATGTGGAACTGGAGGAATTAGATGATTCTAAGAAAGTGTCTGTAGCTAAGAAAAGAGGTTACTTCGAGCCAGAAAGAAAGCACAGATATGACAGATATGATAAGAAATATACTTCTCAGGAGGATTTTCGTCGGGGATTCTAAAAAAACACAAAGCTTTCCAAGGAAAAAGGGTGGATACACAAGCTCCAAGAAAGGACGCCGCAGAGGCGCCAATGACAACCCTTCATGTAAGTACAAATTACCAAGAATAATTATCTTTCAATCTTATGGATACCAAACAAAGTTTTATGGAGAGCTCAGTGGAGTAAAATTACTTCAGACCGATGGATTTTAAGAACCATTTGTGGTTACCAAGTGGAATGAATTGATAAACCTGACAAGTTTTTGTCACTTCCCCTATAAATTGTTCTGATTTAGAAGAGGGAGTGATCAATAAAGAAGTTTTAGACTTGGTAGTTGGGATTCCTATGGGCACTAATTGTGCTCCCCTGGTTGCCGATTGATTCCTGTTTTGTTATGAGAGGGACTTTATGATGTCTCTTCCTGATGATAAGCAGGCCGCTGTTATTAATGGGCTTAACACTACATCCAGATATTTGGACGATATTTTAAACATTAATAATGTTTATTTTGACAATATGGTAAGTCAAGTATACCCTTCAAAGCTCCAACTTAATAAAGCCAATACCTTTGATACCGAAGCATCATTTTTAGACTTGCATTTTTTTCAATTTCTAATGATATTGTTTCGACAGAAATTTCTGATAAACGATGGTGATGTTCCTCGCTCTACTTCCTATGGAGTCCATATCTCTCACTTCATGCGTTTTGCTAGAGCATCTAGCCATGTTACTGACTTCAACACTCACAATAAATTGTAACTCAGAAACTTCTATATATAGTCATAATATGGTACAAGCACTATAAAGCATGGCTTTTCACTGCTACGCGCATATGCAATAATCTGTGGTAGGTTCAATATAACTAAACTGAGACTACCTGCACGCCCAAAATCAAGGTAAACTTGCCAGTGTTTGTATACAACGATTCTCATCTATCTTTAAATCTACAATTTTTATATTTCATTATAGCAACTTTGTTATATAACACAGGTGTTCGTCCAACCTTTATAGATATTAATAAAAATAATGATTAGGTAAACGGAAAAATACCTAATTAGGGGTGAATAACCTTGTAAACGGCGAGACTCATCTTGACTGGGGATGTCCATATTGACACGCAAGACGCAAATCTTTCTTAAATCAAAAGCACACATATCGGGGTCGATTTTTTTCTACAATAGGTTGTTTGGTGATACTCATGCGGGACCCAGTTTGCAACGTTTTCATGGTCACAGACAGGTTTTGGTGTAATTCGAATATTATTTGCTCTTTATATATGTTGTATAAAATTAATATGATGTGACAAACAGGTGTTCATACAATTTATACCTTTTGCTTATTGAGTCTGTGGTTATGAAGGTAAGTAGGTGGTGGACTGGTAAGAATAGCAAATGCCTTGAAACTATAACCAGACTTACAAGAAAATGTTGAGGGGCGCAGTGGCTTAGTGCTCCATTGCACTCCTCTACATGGTCATAGAGTGATTGTTTTGAGATGCAGAAGTCGCTGGCTCGAGCCAACTCAAAACACTCTAGTAAACACATTTATTTTCTCACTCTCATGTATAAAGAACCTATATTGTTATCTTATATATGTGCGATTTGAATATAATCGCTTCTCACAGAATAGCAAATAAATTTGTAAATAAGAAAGTGGTAAACGAAATTAGAGTGGTTGCAACTATTGAGACCATATCTTCTCGGTAAAGCTAAAAATAATTCTGAAAATATTTCTTTTCTCTCCAAAGCGCTTTTTACAATAAAATACATTGTTAAAATCTGCATAAACGCTGGTATCTGTTATACGGGTATGTCTGCCATTTTTACAGTTGTGCAGCGCAGATCCAGGTGTTAATCAATACTTTCAAGAATGGGCTGACAATACAAATGCATTCAGAAATTTTCGCGACAACTTTCTTTTCGCGAATAGCGTTAAAAGACATATTTGCGACGTTAAAATTTCGTGACTGAGGCAAGTTTACCTACATCAGTAAATGACATCTTGTGATCTCGCCATTTTGCGAGGGTTTTATTTTCGCAAAACTTCGCAGAAGTTTCACGAAATTAAAACCCTCGCAAAATTTTCTGAATCTACAGTAGTTCTTTTTCACTGTCACAATCGCACGAAATGTAGAAAGTATGAAACATGTACAAACACAAATTTCATATTTCGAACATTTCATGCAGTTATACACCTTTAAAAAAAGCAATTTAAACGCCAAACTGATAGATAGGTCCATTTTTATTTTAGAATGCTCGTTGTTCTCAAATGTGATATTTCACTGATTTTTAGCATTTTTGATGATCTGTTCAGGTGGCGAGGTCAGAGGGCTCTACTTCTTACGTGACAGTGTAATCATTTGAAATAAACAGACGGTTTTGACAAAATATCAAGTATACTATTGGAATCAATTTACAATTTAATTCAACCAATTTCCTGATATCTTGATGACTTAACTGTTAGATACATAAAGAATTTTTTACTCATCCCTTATTATCATTATACTAAGATAAGCGTAAACAAGATTTAGAGAATAGAATGACATCAATATTATATGACTTTTTGGTTACTGTAAAGGCGGCAACTCATGAATGCGCAATTAGGACTGGTCAACCTTAGACACGGGTAGAAGCTGAAAATGAGGCGTGGCTTTATTCAAAAGTAACTGTATCATCTTGCGCCAATACCTCAGAAAAGACGCAAAACATATTATTTAGTCCTAAAAATGCCAGCAAAATAACTGCATCTAATAATGTCTATTTAACATAAGCATAGAGTCAAACGGTGTGGACCCAGATCAGACTGCTCCTCTGATCTGGGAACCACACTGTTTTTCTATGAGGCTTGACGAAAATAACATACATTTTATGATTATGCGCTTTAAGGGTCAATAAATGTGAGTTCTGTATGTATACGGTTAGGATTTTCATGAAATGCACGCACGTTTGCGCGGCCCAAAAGGCTTATTAACTCTTAACCAAATTATAAATAAAACCTGATTTCCCTTCGTTAGCAGATAAAATAGGCGAACCACGCCCAGATATGAATATTAAAGTTGCCGCCTTTACAGTAAGCGAATAGTCTATCAATACCATACCCTTACGTAAATTGGCAAGCATACGAGATTTGGGTACTAAAACCACCCTTGCTTCTACACGCAATATCTCGCAATGGGTAAAGTATTCACTAATGCAGGTGGTATAGAATAGTTTAACCATGGTGTGTCTACCTCTACAAGCTCGTGGATTATCTCCACGTACAGGCAGACAAACCATATTGCATAAGAAGAAACACCCCTATTAAACGCCCATCTCGACGTATCCAGTGCGCATTCTGGATTACATCGATTCACTTTCTAGCAGACTCTATTTTTAAAAAAAAATACCCATTTGGGCATCCAACAAAGTGCATTACGACTATGTTTTGTTATACCCGCCGCAAAGTTTGTTTGTGGAGGGTATACTGTTTTCACGTTGTCCGTCCGTCCGTCATTGCGTCCGTCCTTCCGTCACATTTTGTTTCCTTAATATCTTGAAGAACCATTGCTGGAATTTCATCAAACCTTGCAAACATATTTAGACAAATACTTTAAACACAAAAGTAAGGGCTAGGGGCCAATTCTATTAGAGTTATTTCCCTTTGTAGTTCTTGATGGTTTTTTATATAGGGGTTTATGCACATGCTATTATAGTCCATACATTGGCCGATCAACTCCTACCACAGCTTTTGATTGAGCAATTTGATACTTTGCCTATACAATGTAGACACATTGAACATATGCATTAAGGAATTAGGTTCAAAAAATAGTAATTTTTGACAAAATGACGGCTATGAGAACTTAGAAATTTTCCCCTAATATCGCTTTTGTATATCTATACTACTAAAGGAGCCCTTTGCGCTCAAAAACTCGGAAACGGTATATTTTACCAGCATTTTTTCTACACCGAGTTATTCAGATATTGCCCCCATTGATAACCTCGATCTAACCTTCTTTTACTTTTATTTCGTTTTTGAGGTTTTTGATACAATTCAGTTTTAGATTCCATAATCTCCCATCAATTTTGACAGGGTAACGCCTTCTTTATCAACTAATGATAATGGACGATATCGATCTATGTTTTCATATTCTCCCAACTTCTACCAAGAAAGGCTGCAACGATTGGTCGTAAGTTGTATTTCCAGTTGTCGCGCGGTCATACGTCACTTGCAAGGGTCAAAGTTGACACGTGATATGATGATTATGAAAGCCGTGACCGCATGGTGCTGCCGTGTCCGATCTGCCGCGCCAGAAATCCAATTTCCCACAGAACAAAGAGGTTCAATTCTCTATTCATTTTTGCTCTATCCTCTGCATAAAATATTTTCTCATTTGCAAAATAAAAAGCTACGTAATAATGTTTTTTTTGTATATAAAAATAGATTTCTGGCACGGCAGATAGGGCCGGTCATGGCTTTCATACCCGATAACATTTCTGTGCATGTCCACCTATTGGAAGATAATGAACCGATAAAAAAAACAAAGATGGCTGCTGTCAGCTGGGTTTTCAGTCTCGCTGATTTTCCACAAAAACAACAAAAGTGTTTCAGCGAAGATCATTACTGGTTTACCTCTGTCGATTCTGTCGGCAGAGAAAGGTCAAAACTTTTTCAAGTTGTGGTGTTCATTTTAGAAGCGCGATAACATTTTTTCTGTTCAAATTGCAATGACAACAGTGTGCATCACTTGAAAGATGCATTTGTATAGACATTTAAGCAGATTTCTTGGCCGATCACTTGACTTTTCAAGTGTTTGAGAAGGGTCTTGAATCTGAGCCTGTGGGTGGGGAAATATTGTTTGGGGTGGGGGGGGTTAACGAATTCCAAGTGATTATTGGCGTGCATAGGCTATCATCCTGCACCACAGGAAGGGACATAGAAAGGAATGACAAAGGCTGTCAAAGTTCATTGGTTTTATTTCAAAATAAACATTATCATTAAGTCTATGTTATGAAAAAAAAAGTTTTGAAATTGATCTAGATTTGGAGGGTCCGTAACTTACCGAATCTGGCCCAATTACTGAATCGGACCCAATCAAGCCCGAAAATGCCATGTTTTTTGTGTTTGTTGATCTGAGTGGTTTATTTTACTAGAAAGGTGGAAATGAACGAATATAATGGTTCCGAGTTATTTGGTATGCATTTTAATATATTTCCTGGCTGTTGTTGTTTCATACGTCCAGCGTATATTGTGGCGGTCAGACAAGTGCCCATGTCATTCACATGCGTAGGCTAGGACTATCGTCCTGCGCCACAGTAAGGGACAAAAAAAGGAGCAACAAAGTCTGTCGAAAGCTCATTACTTTTATTTCAAAATAAACATTATCTCTAAGTCTACTACAGCATTTGTATTGACAAGGATTTAGATATGGTGGGGGGTCTGTAAACTTACCGAATCGGACTCAAAATGGCCCGAAAATGTCATATTCTTTGTTGGCCTGAGTGGTTTCTTTTACTAGAAAGGTGAATATAAATGAATAATGGTACTTAGTTATTTTGTATGCAATAGAATATATTACCCGGCTGTTGTTGTCTGCTGTGTTGAGTTCCATACTCCCAGATAAACAGTGTGGACTAAAAGGCAGTCTTATCTGTGCCTACACTATTTGCCACAGCAGCATTTCAAGTCATCAACAGATGACACAGCAGACGTCTTAAAATTTGCAATTAGATGATGTGGGTAGCATCAGTTACACTAGGCGCTTAAATTCATGTTCCAATGAGCGCCTTGACCTAACATGCCCAGCCCTCACCCCCACTCCCCCCCCCCCCCCAAAAAAAAAAAAAAAAAAAAAAAAAAAAAAACAGATAAACAAGCTAATTGACCATTTTCAGGCTTGATTCGGTAATTGGATCCAATTTGGTAAATTTACAGCAACATGTCTATTCAAATAGACCATTTCTCAACAGTCTGCCAAATAAGGTTCATATCAGATTCTTTAAGTATTTTTTGCTGCAGTTCAGTTCTTGCGACAAAAGTTGTATGGCATTTAATTACCCCATGTTTCTCAAAAAAAGTTTACCTCACCATTAACAACTTATTTTGATATTAACTACATATATACATGTATGTATATCCTGCCTTTCGCTCATTTTCTGGATTGTCAAATTTCTGAAGATGAATAATGCACGAAGGTTTTGCTTGGAACAGGAAACGCATACTTTTAGGGGTGAAACAACCAGGGTCTGTGGTTTCAATACTTAGTTAGCACCTAAAGAGTTATTGTTAGTCTATTTCCGGCTCTTGCAGACTTTTTCTTACCGATGTTCCATATATTTTTGATCATCATACGGGTACCTGTCGAATCAAAACGTAAATAATCCCCACAGCCTATAGGCAAATAAGATAAAACTTACCTGCCCTGAAAGCAGAGTTTTGAAAAAAAATGCTGACCTACGGGCTACAGACCCCTTATATTTTGGGTGCTCAAAAGGAAAGTCTCTTGAGACGGTTTTCGAGCACCCACAACATATGTGGCCATATGTTTTGGTTGAAAACAATTAGAGTGTATCATACCGATTTTTTGGCGTTTTAAAGATAAAAGCTTTACAGTGGTATCATCTATCACAATGAAAGAAGATAGTTACAGGGTACCCGCGATTCGACGTGTAGAAATGCCGTGTAGCCCTGAACACACCAAACCACTGGAAACTCGACTGTTTTACCGAACCACACCTATTTTTTGCTTTTATGCACAAATCATTTGCAACCATACCCCGCTTTTATGCACAGGTCATTTGCAAAATTGCTACCATGGTTTTATATTTTGGGTGCTCAAAAGAACCGTCTCATTGAGATGGTACTACATATGTTTTAGTTGAAAACATTTAAAGCGTATATACCGATTTCTTTTTTGAGTTTTCAAAGATATAAGCTTTACAGTGGCAACACTCGATTTCTGGAATTCGTGTGAACGTTTATAAAAACGTAAAAACCCTATTTACAACTATGGTTTTTTATCTTGGGTGCTCAAAAGAACCGTCTCATTGAGACGGCACTTTTGAGTACTCACAAGATATATATTGGTTGAAACCATTTAAAGTGTATATACTGATTTCTTTTTTGCGTTTCAAAGATATAAGCTTTACATTGGTAACATTCGATTTCTGGAATTCGTGTAAAAAATTGTAAACATGGAAGTCCTTTTGCAACCATGGGTTTATATTTATGGTGCACAAAAGAATTGTCTCATTGAGACGTTACATTTTAGTGCCTACAACATATGTTATAGTTGAAAACATTTAAAGTGTATATACCGATTTTTTTTGTGTTTAAAAGATATAAGCTTTACCGTGGTATTATTCGTTTTCTGGAATCCGTGTAAACGTTTACAAAAATTGTAAACATGGTAGCCATATTTGCAACCATGGTTTTATATTTTGGGTGCCCAAAAGAACCGTCTCATTGATACGGCACTTTTGAGTCTGATACTTTTTTGTATTTCAAAGATATAAGCTTAATTTACAGTGTTATCATTTATTATGACGAAAGAAGTCTGTTGTTGTCTGGTAGTTACAACAGATGTATATACCGATTTCATTTTTGCGTTTCAAATATAAAAGCTTTACATAGGTATCATTTCTTATGAAGAAAGAAGTCTGTTGTTGCATGGTAGTTACAACGAACCTGTGATTCGACGTGTAGAAATGCTGTGTATGTGCGTGTAAACGGAATCATTTCGATTTTTGGAATTCGTCTAAACCTTAACAAAATTTTGTAAAGCTGTAAGCTCTATTTGCAACCATGGTTTTATATTTTGGGTGCTCAAAAAACCGTCTCATTGCGACAGTACTTTTGATTACCAACACCATGTGTTTGGTTGAAAACATAAATTTAAAGTGTATGTACCCATTTCTTTTTATTGTAATCATCACTGTCCTCATCAATAGTCGTGAAAGATAACACAATTACCAAAAGAAATTGCCATGAAGTTAATGCCCAACTTTTTGGACAATTAGGTATGGTCAAACAGTGCAGACCCACATCAGACTGTCCCTAGAGAAGCAGTCTGAATCAGGGTCTTCACTGTTTGCAGTTCTGTCAATATCTTTATTTGGTATTATTCTATAAAAACCCTTTTGGTTCAATTTTTGGCATATTTACAGCAAAGTTTAGGGAGTCATAAAATTTTGGAATATTAAAGTAGACATTTTTACAAAACTTTGGATCTAATGCCACATTCATTATTGCTTTAACCATATACACCACTCTTTACTGATGGGCTGCTTAACTCAATCAGAAGAGTGTTACTATCAACCAAGTGGCCATTGGTTCGATTCCTGGTCTTTCTTTCATACAGAATGAATTTGCTGTATTCATTTTATCAAATTTACTAATCTATACAGACAGAATAGAAAACTTTGGCCTATTTTTCCTGCAGTCAGAAAATTTCGTATACGTTTTAGTTCATCTGAGCCGAAGGCTCATAGATGAGCTTATGGTGTGTACAGGCATTTGTGGGTCTCTCTTAAGCTGTGAAGCTCATTCCATGTTTCACTTATAGTATCTAGCCAGCACAAGCATGAGTAAGACATTAAAATATGACCCAAGGTCTGCATCCCCTCAATATCTGGTCATCTCAGGGGAATGAGTAAGCATTAGAAAAGGACTAAAGTTGATATGACAACTTACAGTTTTCATTGGAATACATTTGCATTGGTTGTCTTACGGTACAGTCACTTCGATTAACACTATAGTAGTGTGGTATGCTACATGCGTTGTTTCGATCAAGATTCACCCTTGGGTCGTTACCGCCTTATTTTTGAGTTAGGTTGATAGAAATAGATAATATACTTTATAACAGAGTTATGGCCCTTGATTCACATCAGAATTTCGTTAGTATTTATCCTACTCTTAGATATTGAAATGCTAACAATTGTTCTCAATTTTGATATTTATGAGGACATCTGCCATGCTCAGCCGAGCTCAGAACACTTTTCATCCTAACCCGCGCTTGCGCGGGCCCGTTTCTAGTGTATAGATAATGCTTTCATGGGCCGATCAATTCCTACCACAGCTTTTGATGGAGCAATTTGAAACTTTGTCTATACAATTTTGACACATTGAACATATACATCATGATGAAGGAAGGACCTTTGACACTTTGATAGGGTACTGCCTATTTTTCAGATGTTTCCCAAAACTTCCCTATGCATAAGATACCACTGGTATCCCTTTGAATAGGACGCTTGATGTATTAGGAACGAACTAAGGTTATAATTAGACAGACAGATCTCTATGATAAAACAGGAGACGCTAGCAAAGGGGGTAGGGGTTGCAAAATTTGGCTTCACCAAAACATTTAGAAATCAATTGTTTCCACGTGTAAGGGTATTATTTCATCAATACTCGATTACAAATCACAGTGAAAGCTTTTCAAAGTCCATAATCATGAGCATTTTAATGATTTTTGGTGTTGTTTTTTCTATCTGATTAGTTTTTAAATATTTTGAAGTGCAACTGTAGTCCATATTCAACCTTGATGAAAATGTATTTACCTGGTGCAATATTATGCAGCAATGTACTATAACCATTCATCCATGCGTAAAGAACACCTAGTCCATGGCCATGTAGTTAATGTGTATTGGATAAATACAGTATATGTGCAAAATAATATACAAACTGAATTTAGTAAAAGGACACTTTTCATAATCTTAAGAAAAATATGCTAAAACATTGTAATATTACATGACTAATGGGTTATGAAAACGAAGCTTACTTGTACTAACTGTTTCATTATACTGGAAAAAAACATTCAAGAGAGCACACCAAAAATCCAAATGCTTATGTTCTGGCTTGCCCAGACGTAACATTTTGGGCTGTGGGATATCATTCCCCCCGAGTCCCAACTAGCTTTTCACATATATTATGTAAAATATGAGAACACACTTACGTGCAAAAGGATTAGTTGGGACTCGGGAGGGGGGTGATGGTTTAAAAATATTTTTCTATTTCCTATATGTAATATACAAAAAGTGACCATTTTTGCCCAAAAACAAAGCTGTACAATTATGGAAATAGGAAATCAAATGCAAAATCATAATATAGAGACCAACAGCGAGCTTATATATGTAGATGGAAGCATTTGATCGACTTTCATTTTTATCAAAATTATAGGCAGCGATACACTGTGATCCCCATTACCAACGTCAGAGGTCCTTTGGTTAAAATAAATGGCAAAATGACAAAAATGTTTGACAAAATGACAGCTTTGAGAACTTAGACAATTTTTCCCCAAATCAGGCTTTTGTAAATGCATAGATAGTGCCTTCATGGGCTGATCAACTCCTACCACAGGTTTAGACGGAGCAATTTGATACTTTGCCTATACAATGAAGACACATTGAACCTATGCAAGAAGGAGTTTAGTCGAAAAAATAATTTTTGACAAAATCACAGCTACGAGAACTAAGACAATCTTTCCCTAAGATGGCTTTTATATATGCAAAGATAGTGCCTTCATGGGCCGATCAACTCCTACCGCAGCTTTTGATGGAGCAATTTGATACTTTGCCTATACAATGAAGACGCATTGAATATATGCATGAAGTAGTTTGGTTTAAACGAATTTTGACAAAATTACAGCTATAAGAACTTAGACAATTTCCCCCTAATATCGCTTTTGTATATGCATAGACAGTGCCTTCATGTGCCGATCAACTCCTAGCACAGCTTTTGATGGAGCAATTTGATACTTTGCCTATACATTATAGACACATTGGACATATTTATGAAGGAAGTTGGTTAAAAATATTTTTGACAAAATGACAGCTATGAGAACTTCGACAATTTTCCTTAATAGGGCTTTTGGGAATGCATAGATTGCGCCTTCATGGGCCAATCAACTCCTACCACAGCTTTTGATGGAGCAATTTTATACTTTGCCTATACAATGTAGGCGCATTGAACATATGCATGAAGTAGTTTGGTTTAAAAAATGGCAAAATTACAGCTATGAGAACTTAGACAATTTTCCCTAATAGCGCGTTTGTTTATGCATAGATAGTGCCTTCATGGGCCGAAAAACTCCTACCACAGCTTTTGATAGGGCAATTTGATACTTTGCCTGTACAATGTAGATGCATTGAACATATGAATGAAGGAGTTCGGTTCAAACAAATAATTTTTGACAAAATAACAGCTATGAGAACTTAGACAATTTTCCATAATAGCGCATTTGTTTATGCATAGATAGTGCCTTCATGGACCGATCAACTCCTACCACAGCTTTTGATTCAGCAATTTGATACTTTGGCTTCGCAATGTAGACAATTGAACATATGCACGAAGGAATATGGTTAAAAAATTGAATTTCGACAAAATGACAGCTATGAGAACTTAAGACAATTTTCTCCAATATGGCTTTTGTATATAGTTCCTTCATGGGCCGTCCAACTCCTACCAAAGCTTTTGATAGAGCAATTTGATACCTTGCCTTCACAATATAGACACATTGAACATATGCATGGAAGAGTTTGGTTCCAAAAAATGTTTTTGACAAAATGACAGCTATGAAAACTTGGACAATTTTCTGATATTAGCTTTCATATACTTTCAGGTGTGAGTATTCTTGTGTATTAGATCTTAACAAGTGTTCCAGATTGCAAGTTTAAGATCCTTTCCACAGATTCTACTGAAATCTTCTTTTCAAACCAAGGTCTACTGGTTAGAACTATCACTTGCCAAAACTAAGTTTTATCACTGACCCTTTCTATGCGGGGGTATCTAATACGCATTACTTATTTACTTTTTTCATTTTGTCGGATTTGATTCTTTACAAGTTTTCACTTATGTTGAGACGGATTTTCCTGGGTTCAACCAGTACTAAGCAGAGAAGAAAGTGTCTTGGTCAAGGACACAACGCAGTGCCTCCGGTGAGGCTCGAATCTGCAACCCCTCGATCTCGAGTCAAGCACTGTACCACTTAGTCACCGCGCTCCTCACGTCTTGCTTGCAGGGTCCAGGGGTGCTTATACAATATAACATTAAGCAATAATGAGTGCATATTTAAAACAACAAACTCAATCCAAGAATGCTGACTAAAGCAACATGGCTAGAGTCAACACTGATACTCATGGTGTATGGTGTATTCATAATGCGTCTTAGATTAATCGCCATGCGATGTTTTCCTCCACCTGATTGTCCTTGGTCTCATATCATGGTCGGCCCAAACAAAAGAAAACTAAACAAGTAGCTCAATGGGCAACGATCGCTTACCTGGTTTGGAAACACCAAAATTTACGATGCCCAAAGGCAGGTCACTTTGAACTTGAAACAGTGATCAGGAATAGAATTCTCATTATCTGCAAGTATTAAAAAGATTTAAATAAAAATTGCAGAGGAAACGGGATGAAACTATAATCTTCATGTGCTCAAGGGCAGCTAACTCCAAAGTCATAGATGGAATCTGACCAAAATTCAACCTCAACCATGCTTTTATGCAAGTCCTGGTTACCTACAAAAATGAAGATCAAACGAAAAATGGAGGCACTAGAGTGTTTACATTATACAGCTATATTTTAGACGCTCAAGGCCAGCTAACTCTGTAGTTGGTGGTCGGTGTGGCAGAAAATCAAACTCATTCAAACTTAAATGGCTGTCCTTGTCACCTGCAAAAAATTGGAAGATCCATTCGAAAATGAAGGCGCTAGAGTGGTCACAATAAATCACCCGTTGTAAGTCTATACCGATTTTTCAAGACCATCAAGGGCAGTAAACTCCACAGTCTAAGGTTGGCTTGAAATTTAAATGTATCCAAGCTTTTATGTATGTCCTTGTTACCTGCAAAATTGAGGAAGATCCATTCGAAATGAAGGCGGTAGAGTGATCAAAACAGATCGCCATTGCAAGTCTATGCCGATTTTTAGTAAACTTCACAGTCTACGGTTGATTCAGCTTGAAATTCATACTCATCTAAGTTTAAATATATGTCCTTGTGACCAGCAAGAATGGAGAAGATCCAATCAAAAATGAAGGCGCTAACGTGGTCACAACATAATCAATTTTAAGAAGTTCAAAGGCAGCTAGCTGCATAAAAGGTGATGATATCTGGCGGAAATTCAAACTCAATTTAAAGCTGCATAGTCTGTAACTTTTGATCTTTTAATTTTAGAACTTATGTTTCTATTTTTCTAGAACACAGTAGAATAGCTCAAATTCAGGTAAACATTTTACCAATTTCGTAAATCTTAACAAATTATCACTATCAGAACAACAGCATTTATGTTAGAATTAACTATCTATAATTATTCGAGGGACGCAAATAATTACCAACAAGAGAAAAACACACCTGTTTTATAAGATTTCCACTTTTCCGTGCAGTTTTCAGCTAAAGTGAACAGATTTATTGTGAAAACATACTTTAATTCTACTTTTACAAATAATTTTAAAAGAAAATAAAAAAATTCGAAAAATATCAAAAGTTACAAACTATGCAGCTTTAAGCTTTTATGGTTGTCCTTGACATACTAAAACCAAGTTCTAATCGGTCACCTTTGATTTTTACGCTGGTTCAGAAAGTGAAACATAGGGTGTACAAATTTCATGCTTTTTTAAATTAAGCAATACTTTGCCAAGACTCTGAAAGTTATTTCATTTAAAAATGACGTGTACTTCTTGCACGGACGAAGTTAGAGAAAAGGTACCCACATTTCAAAAAGTCACACTTTTTCTACGATATTGACCATAACACACAACCCTTATCAATTAACGTTTTTGTTCGTTGGAAGATGTCACTGGCTACCGTGTAACGAGAAGAATAAACCTCAAAAGTTTGGTTTCCATCTGACTCGTCGTTTTTGCTACTCAACAAAATAACACAAACACTTTTAGCAGGTTAATCATTGAAATTCAGCTTTAAGCTTGCAATTTACATAGAGAATTTGCACTACTCTGTATGCTTTATTAACAGCGACACGAAATTAAAATTTTCAGCGATTATTCATTATCACCAGACGTCACAGTTCTTCTTTGAGAATTGAAAAAACAAAAACATAATGCTACCAAATCGAATTTTAAAATCTAACATTGAAACCAGAAGTGTACAGTGGTCGTAAAACTTTAATCGCCAAAGAAATGAACTAATCAAGTTCTACTGTGTTTGGCCTACAGTGTTCAAATAAAATTAAGTACATTTAACAATTTTAACAGGAGCTACTGGTGAATTTCAAAAATGTTGAAAAAGTTTGAAAAATGCAACATTTTTAAAAAAAGCGCAAAAATCTACCATATGCAAAATTTCAAGTGTTGGTGTTTTTGAAGTCGGACAGGCCAGTTTGTAACCACCTAAACGTCAATTTTATATAAAAAAAAAACTACTCTCAAAACCATTTTTCTTAAAAAAAAACTACGATTTTTGCATTTTTGACCCCAAAAACTTCGAAGTGAAAGAAAACTGTTCAAAAACACCGCTAATTGTTTGCCCATTGAAATGCACATATATAGGCGAAAATTCATTTCAATTTTATTAGCGTTTGGTCAGAAATAATTAGTTGGAAAAGTGACCGATTACAAATTGGTTTTAGTATATCTACAAGAATGAAAAAGATCCATCCAAAAATAAACGCACTAGAGTGGTCACAACATTTCTCCCATTATAAGTCTATGGGATTTTTCCAGACACTCCAGGGCAGCTAAGTAAGTAAGGGTGCAAAGATCAGGAATCGATACAATCAAGTACCACACCTGACCCAGGATACCAATGGGAAAGTGACAAACTCACAGCAGACACCACAAATGAGAGCCAAGAGGTCAGCCCTTTCCCAGCAGGTGACCACAAAGCACATATAAACAGACGCGCACAAAGACATAGCAAACAAAACACAGAACAAAAACATAAAAGCTCCACAAAAGAAGTACCGCCTTGGAACGGTCAGTAAAATATTTTACTGGAGGGCTTAAACCGGTTTAACGGCGGCAACCTAACCCTTAATTCAGATGTGGATCAAGACACATAGATATTTGGTTTGCATGAAAACCCTTAACATATCAATGCATCATCACCTAAAACATATAAAACATATAACTCCACTGTCCAAAGTCTGAGCTGGTAGAATTTGGAACCTATCCGAGACTTTATAGTTGTCCTTGTTACCTGCATGAATGAAGAAGATCCAATCAATATCAAGGCGCTAGAGAAGTACAACATTATTCATTGATTTTTCAGACGCCCAGGGGCAGCTAACTCGGTAGTCGGTGATGGGATATTGACAAAATTCAAACGCATCCAAACTTTTATGATTGTACTTGTTACCTGCAAGAACAAAAAAGATCCATTCAAAAATGAAGGCCATAGAGTGGTCACAACATTTCTCCGATTATAAGTCTACGGGGATTTTTCCAGACACTCAAGGGCAGCTAGCTTCGCAGACCGAGGTCTGATCTAGCCGAATTTTGAACCCATCAGAGACTTCATGGTTGCCCTTTTTACCTGAATGAATGAAGAAGATTCAATCAAAAATAAAGGCCCCAGAGCGGTCACAACATTATTCATTGATTTTAAGACGGTCAAGGGCAGCGAACTCCAAAGTCGGTGATGGAATCTTGCCGAAATTCAATCTCGTCCAAGCTTTTAATACTGTCCTTATTACCTGCAAGAATGAAGAAGATGAGTCTAAAAATGACGACACCTAAGTAGTTACAACATTTCTTACATTATAAGTCTATGGGGATTTTTACAGACGCTCAAGGGCAGCTAACTCCTCAGTCCGTAGTCGGATCTTGCCGAATTTCGAACACATCCGAGATTTTATGGTTGTCCTTGTTACCTGCAAGAATAAAGTAGAACCAATTAAAAATGAAGGAGCTAAAGTGGTCAAAAGATTTTCCCCATTATAACCGTAGCTATCTGTTGCCATGAAAATCAGAGTTCTGATTCGATCTAGCCCAAAACCTAATGCAGTCAACCCCCTACCCCAATGATGCTCCAGAAGAAATTTGATATTGGTTCACAATCTGGTATAAGAGATATTCATGTTTGAAAGTGTGAACGCACGGACGGACGGACGCTGGCTCGAGTTCCATCATATAAGCTAAACGAGAGCCTTCAGCTCAGGTGAGCATGCCTTGCCTACTTCGTAACAGTGTATAGAAAGGTGAATCCTAACACACATGCCATAGCCATGAGTGTGGATCCTTTTATTTAAAGGCATTCGATAACAGGCATGGCCTTGAGTTTATAAAACCTCTTTTCATGCTCAGATAAAATGCCAATAATAGAGGGGGGTAGTTTACAGAGACTCTGTAAATGTACATAGAAAACAAACCGCTTCTTTTAGGGAATCATTGTGCAAACTGGACTTGAAGAGACAGACAGACAGACTGACAGACCACCGAGTGACTTAATTGATACACGATTACGGTGAAACAACAAAACATTTCTATAAACATATTTGACATACTATTGTACACATTTATGTCATTTTTCAAGCTTATTAGCGTCTTTGATGGTTAATGTATTTTTGATAGTTACAAATTAAATGTCAAAATGCTAGACCTACTGACAACTTAACAAAATCAAAAACCAATAGATCATAATTATTTAAATTCTCTTGGTTAGTATTCCGATCATTCAGATTAAGTGATTTTGCTATAAACCCCATATTTTTGTCACGATTTTGTTAAGGGCGTTTTTCGTGTCCGTCTAATGGATCTGGCCAGGAAATGCCACACTCGCAGACCAACCATTGGTATTACTTGACTTCTTGGTTACTGTAAAGGCGGCATCTCATGAATGCGTAATTAGGACTGGTCAACCTTAGACTTAGGTAAAGGCTGAAAATGAGGCGTGGTTTTTTTCAAAAGTAACTGTATCATCTTGCGCCATTACCTCAGTATAGACGAAAAACACATCATTTAGTCCTTAAAACGCCAGCAAAATAACTGCATCTGAAAATGTCTATTTAACATAAACATAGAGGCAAACATTGTCGACCCAGATCAGACTGCTCCTACAGGAGCAGTCTGATCTGGGTCCACTGTTTGTCTGTGAGGCTTAAAATATTTTAGTGGACGACAAAAAACCATACATTTTGTGACTTTGCGCTTTAAGGGTTAATAAATGTGAGTTCAGTGTGTATGCGGTTAGGATTTTCATGAAATGCACGCACGTTTGCGCGGCCCAAAAAGCTGACAATTATAAATAAAACCTGATTTCCCTTCCTTAGCAGATGAAATAGCCGAACCACGCCCAGATATGAATATTAAAGTTGCCGCCTTTACAGTAAGCGAAAAGTATATTAATACCCAAAGGAAATTACAAGAAAAAGACAAACCAACAGATAAACACGCAAGAAAGGTGACAATAACAGAGCAACCAGTCATTTTCCTTGTAACACCATACTATGTTAATTTGATTTGATTGTTTCTCTGTGACGAAACATTGCATTTGGTAGGAAGCCTCCATGCGAGCTAAACAATTTTGTGTTTTAACAACAATAGAATCTAGGGCGAAGATTTAGCGCTAGTAAAATGCATTTAAGCGCCCCCCCCCCCCCAGGTCAGCCCTTTCCCAGTAGGTGACCATAAGGCAGCAATGAACAGACGCAAGATCGTGAAAAACACAAGACATAAATAATACAAATGATCCATTAATGGAGTAACGGCTTGGAACGGTCAGTGAAAAATTACTGGAGGGCTTAAACCAGTTTCACGGAGTCAACCTCATCCTTAGTTCAGATGTGGATAAAGACACATATATATTTGGTTGGCATGAAATACCCCTACTTTAAGTTGCATTTTGCTTGAAAATATTGGTTCATTTGAACAAATAGACTAGCTTAAAGACATATGCGGTGAAATCCCATGCGCACCATTGTTGGGAAACAGGGAAAGTTGTCTGAGTCCTATCTTTCGACAAGACGCTTTTTAGATACTATTATTTCATATCGATGTTCTGATATTTTTTTGACATAATAAAGTTATTGAAATGTGTCCGAAATATTTATTAAAAATTTATCCGAACACCAAAGATAGATAAATGTAGATCACTACAGAAGAAATCAAATGATGAACACAATTTCCAAGTTTTGGCCCTGGTTAAAAATACGAAAGTGGCCGATTCTCAGATTGTCTCTTATAAGTGTATGGTTATTTACAGCCGTATTACTAGACTTTTCGCTTGCTGTAAAGGCGGCGCCTCATGAAGGCGTAATAAGGACTAGTCAACATCAGGCATAGGTAAAAGTTGAAAAGGAGGCGTGGTCTTATTCAAAAGTAACTGTATCATCTTGTGCCACAACCTCAGTCATTATTTAGCCCTTTAAACGCCAGCAAAATAACTGCAATGAAAAATGTCTATTTTATATTAGCAGGGAGGCAAACATTGTGGACCCTGATCAGACTGCTCCTACAGGAGCAGTCTGATCTGGGTTCACACTGTTTATCTATGAGGCTTCAAATAGTTTAGTGGACGACAAAAACATACATTTTGTTATTATGCGCTTTAAGGGTTAATAAATGTGAGTTCAGTGTATATACGGTTAGGATTTTCATGAAATGCACGCACGATTGCGCGGCTCAAAAAGCTTATTAACTCTTTACCAAATTATAAATAAAACCTGATTTCCCTTCCTTAGCAGATGAAATAGCCGAACCACACCCAGATATGAATATTAAAGTTGCCGCCTTTACAGTTAGCGAAAAGTCAAGTAATACACGACATGACCTCGTGGTTAGCGAGTCCGGCTATACCAGAGGACCCAGGTTGATTCCCAGATTGGCAATTTTCAGTACGTTTTTTTTTCATCTTTTTTAGCATTTTAACGCTGAATTAATTCATACTAGTAAAATGACCGTATTAAAATGGCCAAAATGGTAAATCCTGAACTTTTTATATTGAATTATGCTTGAAACGTAGGGGTAGTGGGGTTAAATTTGGCCCACCTGAAAGATAATTAGTTTGTTGATCCCAGATTTTCTGTATTCTTGTTTTCTAAAAGGTATTATAATAGTCCATCAAATAAAAATAATTCTTGAAATTTTCAACATCAGATTTTTTAATATATAATTTATTCTAAAAACAAGTTCCAATGTCTACGAATTGCCCAAATATAATATACAATATCTTGTCACACCTAGGGATAACAAATAAACTTGAATATTTTAGAAGGTTTGGGTCATGGGCAACAATATAAGAAAAAAGAAAGATAATGGCTGAAGATTACAACTATTTTAGCTTGATATTTAGGACTAGTCTTAATATTTCATTTGTTTAGAAAATTTGTCAAATGCTGAAAACTTCCTTTTAAGATTATGAAAACCTAAGCACGGCGACATATCCTTTTTATGTCATAAATTGATAGTCTATGCATAAAACAAACTGTATGCAAAGTAATAATCATATTTCAACATGGGAAGTATTAAGTAGCATATGTAAGCTTTACTCGCCATTAAACTGTAAAATAAACGAAAATTATCTGTTCTATTGGTCGCTTTTTACCTACTCTATACATTCAAAAATGCACTTTAAATTGGCAGAGAGCACTACTAAAATGTAATGTTTGACTGAATTATTTGTTGAATTATTCGTATATTAAAACATTAACAATTTGCACATTGAAGCTTCCGTAAGAAGGTTGCAATTTGAAAATAATGTCCGTATTATACTTTTGTCGCAAGATAACAATATCAAACTTTTTACAACACCAAGAATAATATTTCAGGATCGCCCCGTGAATGTAAAATTAATATCACTACGATTTGTTAAGTGTTACATTTCTGCTGATTAAAGGCTTCTTTGGCGAAAACAGAAAATACTGATTAATTTCTCTCATTCTACTTTCAAGCCTGCAGATATAGGGAAATTCAAAACTATTTATTATTATGTCACTTAAAAGCATGTCTCAAATGCAAACCAGTAAAATTAAATCGTTGTTGGCGAGTAATGAACTTGTCCTATATGCAAAACATTTTCTGATTGTATTATGTTTTCATGACTATGTAATTACCTTTCCCTTAAAGTGCTCGATGTGGCAACGCTAGGGACATCCAAACAAATATTCAGGTCCTCCAATAATGACACTTTACACCCCCATGGTATTTGTGAAGAAAACGCTTGCTTGGGAGACCGAGCAAGGATGCCAAAATCACAGACTAACCCACGGCACCACGAGAAAGACACACCACATTGCACGGTCACACGACAACAAGAACTCAACTAAACTATATTAAAGCAATTATGCGGCATGCCTACAACTATGTGTAGCATACTTAATAAATCTCTTGGCAGAGGCTTTTGCACCTTAGAGTTATTCGGTCTTTGCATGCAAAACTTTGGTACACCCTGAAGTGGAGTATGCAACGCCTATTTGAAACTGATAAGTACAGTAAAATCTGTCTTGAGCGGCAACTCAAAAATAGACAAAACAAAGATCTTACTGACAAAAATGGTAGCTAAATGAAGGTCTAAAGTATTGCAGAATGCTCCTGTTGGAGCATTCTGCTATGCTTTTGACCTGCATTAAGCGATAATCTGTCTTTAAAATCAATTTTGGTCTTCTTTTTGAGTGGCCGCTTAAGACAGATTTTACTGTGACGTGGAAGCAAATCTATCTGTGGAAGTTTCTCCTAATTAGGGGGCAACCACTTATCTTTATTAGTAGACATAGGGTTAATTAATAAGGATAAGTGGTTGGCATTAACTCACAGGTCTTCACATAGTACTAAGTACTGCATGCCCCAGACATATAGTGGTGCCCTGAATTATTCTTCAACCACCAACCCATTCCAGAATTATTGCCTTTTGGAATAGTCTCTCTCTGAATGTGGTGTATCAATCATTTCTGATAATGATCAGAAATGATAGATAGATCGATAGATTTCAGAAGTATTCTAAGTACGAAAGGCAGCAAGGCTCAGGAATCGATACAATCAAGTACCACACCTGTCACAAGATACCAAATGAAGATCCCTTTTGCACAAAAATCGACCCTCGTATATCTCCAAATGCATGAAAATAGCATTCTTTTGAAAGCAGAGGTATTGTAGTATTTTTGACCCTGAAGTTCAAAGGTAGTGACCTATGCTAATTTTATCTCAGACCTATTATCGATAGTTTTCGCAAAATATACGGGAATAAATTAGGTTTTCTGAAATTCAATGTACCATAACGGTAGTAGTATGACTATACAGTGAGCCACTTTAGTTACGCACCACTTATAAAATGTAAACTTATTCAAAAAAGAAATAGGATATTTTTAATCTGAGACTACCAGCGTAACGCGCATCTATAGTTGCATTAGCCATTGAAATTTTATTGTGATCAGATCAGAAACAAATGAGAAAATGGATTTTGAAGGCAACTACCCTCAAAACACTATTTCACATTGCATTATTTCGAATGAAACTCAGATCACATTGCACTTTTTTCAAGGTCGAATTTCTGCTATGCCAGAGATAAGAACCGATTTATTCTTTGCAATATCTAAGACTGGATTGTGTTTGTTAACTTTATAAAAAAAATAACGTTTTACTGGTTTGGTTCCCAGCTGGCCAAGGTTTGAAAAAAGTTGATTTTAGTACTTTTTTTTAAAGTTAGATGTATGATTCTTAGTAAACCAGTTATCAAAAAACTTCTTTTATAATTTCATTTTAAACAACCATGTATCAGCCATTTATTTTTGTAAAAAAATAATGAATTTATTGGCGTCACGGTGTTGACGCAAGTGATGACGTCACTACTTCCAAGGCTATAAGACGTGTCAAGATGTTTTAGTGTTTTGATACTTCTATGCCAACAAGTGACTCATAACAAGACAATTTACGAAGGAAAATCTGTTTGATTATTGTAACTGACGTTAATATGACGTCAAAACGAGCATTTCTTCAAACAGTAACAATGTTACTGATTTCAACGACCGAAAAAAGGGGGTTTACTTGAATAAAATAATTGTTTTTGGTGTTTTTCTGTCACAACGATCACCATGGATAATGCCTAGCGCAAAACGCAAATAGAAAATATAGACGTTCAGAATGCACGTGCAGTCGTGCACTTTTGTCAAATTTGCCTTTGGCATAGCAAAATGAGTCACATGAGTGATTCCGATATGTTTTTTCGATGTCATCAAACAAATAAAATGTCAATAAGTAAATCATCATAGAGAATGTTCGATTCCAGCATTTTTGTGAAAAAAATGTGGGCCCTTAAAAAGTAGTTCGTAACTAAAGTGGCTCACTGTATCGTCTGCTGTGGTGTAGTGGGCTAAGCCCAGGACTCCTAATATAAAGGAGGCATGTTCGAATCCCGCAAGGATTTTTTCCTCCAATAAAATAGTTTCTATGTACTGACATGACGGAAAACTCTGGAAAAAAGTGATAATGCTTAATTTTAATGCAATTGCATATATGTACACATGTACACGTGATCACACGTGTAGTCGCTAGTAAATCGAGACTTTTTCGCCTAAGAGCAAAGCTTGGTTGTCCTACATTCTTGGTTTACGAGCAACTGCAGTGTTTAATATCATGTGTATATATATACTTTACATAATTCGCAAGTGCACAAAAAAAACATACAAAAACATCATTTTCACGCATTCTTCTTTTAGCGCATACAAACCTTTCTTACAGGAAAAATTAAAAGGGAGCGCGCCTCTACTTGCTATTTGTTACAAGTCCTGCGCCTAAACCACTACACTACAGCTAACGATATTGACTAACTGCCTCTTACATCAGATATTCAATTTCAATTAACCTAATTAGTTCGTATTTTCGGCGAAAAATACCGATAACAGATCGAAGATAAACTTAGCAGATGCCACGCCTTTTGAACTTCAGGGTCCAAAAATATGACAATATCAAAGTTATATGAATAATGAACAAGCCTATGTATAGGTTTTCTTTTGTGATACTATAGAAAAAGATATCGCTTAGGCTCTGGCATTAAGCCATAGTATATCAGTGTGACATTTGTTTAATGGTGTCCACTGTTTACTTCCAGAAATTTCGTTTGAAAATGAAACACGTGATCAAAACAGCATACTCTATACTACTGCTTCTGAACAGGATGGGAAAATCCTTTCGGCAAATATGAGTTTATTTTATGATCTAGAGGAATTCAGCTCAAACTGACTTTTCTTTCTTTGCCAATAATAAAACACCTGTGTTGATAGAAACTAAATCACATCCCCTGACTAACGATATAAGGGGTGAGATAAATCTTAGCTTGAATAAGACAACAATGAAAAGAAAAAAATGTGCTTCCTCATCAGAACTGTTCTTTCATCATTAGTCTGTCATCCCGCTGTATAATCGTTGTCACCTCAATTAAAATACGGTGTATCAAGTTCCAGAATCATTTCCTAGGTTTATTCTACAGAATTGGGCCGCGTCACTCACAAGGTACTACTTTTCGGTGTTTAAGACTTAAGACCTATCTAAGCAGCGGCAGAAACTGACTATAAACTTGTGAATTTGAATGCACCAAGTGCACCTACTGTGCTACATGAACCGTGTAAAACAATGTCGTTGACCAGACTGCGCTAAGCTTAGCGCAGTCTGGTCAGCAAATTTGTTTTACGAAAACAGAACAACCTGTTTTGTAATGGTCTGGCACAGATAATTTTCAGTAATACTACCCAAAATTGGTTAGTTTTAACTGTGACTTTTTTTTCTTTCAAATATACTTTTCCATATTGGTTGAAGGGTTTTTCGAAAGTTTGTCAGATATGCCTGTTCTCTACGGTGGCTTAGATCAGAATGTGCATGTTTCCCACAAATACAAGCAATCGCCACTAGTCTAAGTAGCGAATTGTTTATGCTTGTCAATAGGTGTTTGTCTGTACTCACTGAGGAGAGCTACCACTGGTCGAACATGTTTGTGCTTCTTTCTTGCGGTAAGGCTGGGTAAAGTGAATTCGTATTTGACAAGTAGACCTATATAATTAAATAAACATTTTCACAGCTGTTTTGAAATCTTATTTCCATATTTTCTTTTCCAAATATATATAGCATTTCAAATATTTCCCTTAGACTATGAATCAGCATTGGCAGCTTCATCACCATTGTGCTTGAAGATGTTTCGCTGTCTTATCTAAGAGTGGATCACTTGAAGGATACTTCTTGTTTACTCTGAAAATGAGGAAAGATGACAAAAATATTGTTCTCAATTATCTGAATTGGCGTATTAAGGGTTAATTGATTGCTATGAAAGGCAGTGGACAGGTGCCCCCTTTTAAATACGTTTAGTATTTCTATAACAATGCATAGCATACCTTGCTGATCATTAAATAAATGGACCAGTTCACGAAGTATTTGTACTTATAGCATTGCCAATCTACAAGGTCACTGGATCGGTATCGATGGCTTGGCTTGATTTTATACTTAGCAGAAATGACCCTTATATGGCCACTTCAAACATTCTTCAAATGGTTTCAGTCCGTTGCATAGCTAGGTCAAATGGGCTAAAACTTTCGAAAAATCGTCTTGTCTGAAAGGGAAAGTCGTAGCATTGCCTAGAAGACCGCTACCAAGTTTATTTAAATTATGGCTCCAGGGCCAAAAATGACCTCACCCAACGGTTGTATGTGTTACATAGGGTCATATAGGGAAAACGTAAAAAGTATTCTTGTCTGGAACCGCAAGGCCTAGAACCTTGATATTTAGCATCACCTAGCACCATGTAGTGGACTTCTACCAAGTTTGTTAGAATTATTGTCCTGGGACCAAACAATGGCCTCCCTCGGGGTCACAACTATTATATTTAGGTTTATATAGGGAAAACATAAAGTCATATTCTTGTTAGAACCACAAGGACTAGAGATTTGGTATGTAGCATCACTCATTTTGTTCAATTTGTTTTTGTTGTCAAAAGTGGTCTCATCCTTTGGGTCATATGATTAACGTTTACTTATATAGTGAAAGCATAACACCTCTACTTGTCAGAAACCCTTGACATTTTGTATGCAGCATCACCTAGTTGACATGTTTAACTAATGGTTCTGTGGCTAAAAATTGCCACACCTTGAAATCATTAAACTTCTACTTGTCTGAAACCCTTGATATTTTGTATGCAGCCTCACCTAGTGGACATGTTTAACTTATAGATCTGAGGCAAAAATTGCCACACCTTGAAAACATAAAACTTCTACTTGTCTGAAACCCTTGATATTTTGTATGCAGCATCACCTAGTCGACATGTTTAACTTATGGTTATGTGGCTAAAAATTGCCACACCTTGAAAACTTAAAACTTCTACCTGTCTGAAACCCTTGATATTTTGTATGCAGCCTCACCTAGTGGAGATGTTTAACTTATGGTTCTGTGGCTAAAAATTGCCACACCTTGAAAACATAAAACTTCTACTTGTCTGAAACCCTTGGTTTAAACATATTTTATTTGCAAGAACAGTTGACATTATCAAACAGATGTTAACAATATTAAAGTTACAAGGATTGGAATGGAAGCAACATGCTTATATAATTCCTTTCCTGATTACCAATAACATATTGTAAACGATAATGGCAAAATGTGGTAAAGTTGAACAAATATGCATTTCGCAAGTAACTATTCCATTAACGGGAGATTACATTTGCTTCTAATAAGAAGGCATATAATATTAGTGGATAAATTTGGTTTGTGTTGGTGCTCAGCAGTCATGCAGGCCTCGTTTTCGAAGTTTTGTGTTTGATGAGCGTTGCATATTTGTCCAATACGATTTACCAAATACAAAAAAAACCACGAAAATATGCACATATGAGAACAGAATTAATTTTATAACAAAATGGGGACAACCCATGGAGAGCACAGAAATAGGGAGAAAGGCTAAGGTTTATGAAAGCCTGTGGAGTGGAGGGAACGAATCAAGGTCTAGTGGCTTTTACTTCCCAGTCTATACACTATATATGTCGTTTCACGCTCAAGGAACAAATGATGGAGTTCGTTATAGCACTGTCTAGAACCGTTTAGTTTCAACAATAAATTTCTGCACAGCAGTGAAAATAGATGTGTTTGTATTCATAGAAAGTGAGCTGTCCCCAAACAGAAGTACATCTAAAGTGATGTGGCAAAGTGGAGAAATAGTTTGTATCATTTCTAGTCTTTGTCTGTGATAATATCTACATTGTAGAAAGAAGTGTTCTGAATTTTCAATGTTACCACAGCGGCATAAAGGTGTGTCTGTTAAGTTCTTTAGATATATTTCGTAATTTAGGGTACTACATTTGGTACGAAGGCGTGTATGCAATACTTGCGGACGTCTATCACCGACATAGAAGTACTTAGGCACAGATATATTTGTTTCGTTTAAGGTATGTTTGAAAGATGCGACAGACGTAGAATTTCTATGCTCTTCACTGAGACTATTCCAATCTCTTATTGTAGAAGGGAGAAAGGAATTGAAGTACTGGTTTGTTCGTGCATTAATTGTAGAGATATTATTTGCATTTCTTAGATTATATCGAGATGTTTCGTTGACAGTGGGTGGTATAAGAGAAGATAGATAAAGAGGTGTAAGATGATTTACCATTTTGTAGAAAAGAACCAATTTTTGCCTTTTCCGACGGGTGTCCAAAGAATTCCAGCCAATTTCACTATATAAAGAGGCAATAGATACAAGTTTTGTTGTTCCAGTGGCAATTCTGGCTGCCTCTATTTGGATCTTTTCAAGATCATCTTTTTCATATTGCTGACAGTTGTCCCAGATTTCATTACCATATTCCAAAATGGGTCTAATAAAAGAGATGTATATAGTTTCAAGTGATTTGCGGTCTAAGACAAATTTTAATCTTCTCATAATGTTTATTCTTGCCCAAGCCTTTTCTTTTATATAACTAATCTGTTTATGCCAAGAGCCATCATTACTAAGATAAATTCCAAGGTGTTTGTGGGTATCAACTTCCATAATTTGTTGGTTTAACATAAACAATGGTGGGTGGTTAAAGGTTTGAAGCTTTCTGGAGATGAGAAGTGCCTCTGTTTTGATAGGATTAAATGTAACTAACCAATCTAATGCCCATTTGGCGATTTTTTCAAGGTCAGAGTTTAGAAGTTGTGCAGCTGAAATAGGATTTTCAACAATTATAAAAATACTTGTATCATCGGCAAAAAGTCTTATGTTAGACCCCATATTTTTCACAATATCATTTATATATAACAGAAAAAGCAAAGGTCCTAAGATTGACCCTTGTGGCACACCAGCAAATATAAAATTCCAAGTAGAAGATGCACCTGGGAGAACAACTTTTTGTCTTCTGTTTGAAAGATAACTCCTGAACCAAGATAGAAGGTTCCCAGTTACACCTGCTGCTTGAAGTTTAAGAAGAATACCTTGATGCCAAACACGATCGAACGCTTTGCTTATATCACAAAATACCACTCGTATTTCCTTACCAGAGTCTAAAGCATGAGAGAAAGTATCATATAGATAGGTCAGTTGGTTTGTTGGGGAATCTCCTGGAATAAAACCAGACTGTAGGGGAGTGAGAATACTGTTTTCATGTAAGTGATTATAAAGGTGTTTAAATACAGCGCGCTCTGCTACCTTTTCCAAACAGGACAAGAGGGAAATTGGACGATAATTAGAAACAGCTGACATATCTCCTTTTTTGTATATAGCACACACCATAGCATCTTTCCATGTTTCAGGGAAGATTCCAAGACTTAAAGAATGATTTAATAGAAAGCACAGTGGATGTGAGAGCTCACGTGAACACTACTCCACTGTAAAGAATGTTGGAATTATCACTAGTGAAAACTACGTCTATAAGAGAAGAAGAATGTTCGGTAAAGTGAGTAGGCTCAGTGATAGTTTGATTAAGAGAGAACTGTGTGCATATATCAGATATTTTATTGGATGTATGTGGATTTAGTACATTAAGATTGAAGTCACCAGTTACAATGATATTACTGATTTGAGTGTCAAGAGCTAGAGATATAGAATCTTCAATTGCAGAAAGATATAGAGCATCAGAATTAGGAGGTCTATAAAATAGTCCAAACAATATTCGAGTTTGTTTAAGTTGGATTTCAATCCATATGCACTCAATATTTAGGGGTTCCAAGTCATTCCTTCTTGTATAGTGCACTGAATCCTTAACGTATATCATTACACCTCCATGATGGTCCCTTGCCCTGTCTTTGCGTTCTGGTGGTTTAAAATTTGGCATCAATAGGTCTGTTGTTTGTATTGCAGCGTGAAGCCAGGTTTCTGAGAAAGCAAGGATATCAAAATCAGAAAGTTCTGCTGTGAGGATATCGAGTTTGTTTGCAATACTCTGAACGTTATAGTGGATGAAAGATAAGTGTTTTGATAAGTTAAGTGTGTTTAAGAAGGAGAAAGAGTCATTCAAAGAATTTGAGAAATTAGATGAGCTGCTGTTAGACGACATTGAAGAGGGTCCAGGATTAGGGTGTACATCACCTGAGGTCAACAAAAGTGTCCATAACCAAAGCAAGGCAATTGCTAATGCTCCCAGTAAACATACGACTCTCGTAAATTTAATATTTGTCATAATTGTCTTACTTATAGTTATTTTTTTTGCTGTTCCATGAAAGTGAAATTTTTCAAAATTCTTTGCATTGGCTATAATTGTCCAGTAAAAGGAAGAGATGTAAATCTCTTGCAAGAGAATGGGAAGCACTATGAAGATGTGAAGTGAGATAGAAAATTTGAATGATGGAGAGTACTTGCGCATTACGTCAAATGGATATTTCTTCTTACTATTCATGAGATTGAAGACAACAAAATCAGAAATATATCAACTGGCGTAATGCGCAAGAAAGCATATTCATAGGTCATATCACGAGTGTACATGTAAGGAGGTTTACCAATGTCCCCTGACCCGTCCCTCTTCTGTGCTCCATGGGAAGTGAAAAACATACATAGAAAAACGTATATAACAAACATGATTGCAGAAGTGGCATTGAAGGGGAGAATAAGAATGGAACCATCAGACTATATTGAACATAATACTACATAGAATAAGGAATAGTGCGTGCGTGCGTGCATGTGTGTGTGTGTGTGTGTGTGTGTGTGTGTGTGTGTGTGTGTGTGTGTGTGTGTGTGTGTGAGAGTGCTCATTCGCTACAGTCAGCTTAATTGATTGATGCGAGATTCTGAGAGGACTTATGCCCATGTACCCACACGCATGTAAGTGAACATACCAAGTTGACTCGGCACAAGGGCAGATGAAGATTATACACTGTACATATTCAGATGCGGAGACTCACTTGAGCCACCTCATCTGAATCTATACTGTGGGCACCGTGGAAATAATCATTAGACTCAGCACCAGGACAGATGTAGGTAAAATAAAGACAGTACATATTCAGATGAGAAGACTCTCATGAGCAACCTCATCTGAATCTATACTGTGGTTACCGTGGAAATAACCATTAGTCTACTACAAGGACATATGTAGGTAAAATAAACACAGTACATATTCAGATGAGAAGACTCACTTGAGCCATCTCATCTGAATCTATACTGTGGTTACCGTGGAAATAACCATTAGACTCACTACAAGGACAGATGTAGGTAAAATAAAGACAGTACATATTCAGATGGGAAGACTCACTTGAGCCACCTCATTTGAATCTATACTGTGGTTACCGTGGAAACCCTTGATATTTTGTATGCAGCATCACCTAGTGGACATGTTTAACTTATTGTTCTATTGCTAAAATTGCCACACCTTGAGGTCTCCATGGGTGTATCAAGTTACCAATAAGTACCTTAAAATAAGAAGAGTTAGCAAAACTCAAGTGAGCGATCCAAGGCCTCTTAAGAACATCCATAGCTTTGTTTATGATTTATTTCCAGTTTTTGAACCCTTCCAATCACAAATCAGTCTGGAATCTAGTCAAACGTAACATATCAAGTCCCCCACGTGGTGTGTATGTCTTCTCTCTTTGTAAGCTATATTGACAAGATTAGATATGGTTTACATTAAATGTAAAAATATATAATTTATTGCTTTAATAAAGAATATGCATAGAAACTATAATTGGGCTAACCCTTGCGAATATGGTCCACATCACATAGGCGTTTACTATTTGCATGCTGGGATTTTTTTCATGATTCTTGTTGTCTGCCGATCTTTTTCAAACTTAACTTTTTTCAAAACTAAATTAAGGAATACCATCAGGGAGTCACATAGTATGGCTCCAGATCTGTCGGATCTGCTCTTGTTGCCAACATTATCAGCAGACGACCAAAATTGTCACTGGCAGGCAACGAGATAACAGAACAGAACAGATTATTTATTTGACGTAAATGCACATGTTCTGTTATTGCGTGAGGCTAGGCATCTAGCAATTAACTTCGGTGAGCTGTGAAAGCTATATATTGAAGGTCAAAGAATATACTTAACAGTATCCACTGTTCACTTATGTGATTTGCACCAAAAGTCTTAATATTTATTAAACTGACTAAAGGAGTTTACCTTTTATCAGAATTAAATTCTTTCAAAATCCCAAGAAAAGAGCCATTCTGGTTTATACTCTCATTAACTCGTAGTATAATTCTGGATCCTGTTAATCCTTTATGTTGTGACTTATGTGGTGTGGTAGAGGATGCCATCCACTACCTTTTACAATGTAGAAATACACAGATGAAAAACAGGTTTTCAATGATGATACAATTTGAGTTTTTTTTTCAGGCCCTAATGGCTAAGTCCACCGGACTTACTAAAACATCTAATCTGTTGGCGTCTGTTGGTATATGTTTATCATCTGTTTATCATATGACAACGCGCCTGGGAGTGAAATAACGCCATGCAATAAAATCTGTAAACCACTAGTGGTTTATCGATTTTCGGGCAACGTTATGACGTCCATAACAACGTTGCGCACATAATGACAATATTATAACGTTTTACCGTCAGCAATAAAACTTCAAAGATATCTTAATGTCATATGATAAATAGAATCTAACATTCGTGCTCTTGTATTATTGAATTTATTAAACTCGTTGCGAAAAAAGAGATAAAATGCTCGGCTAGCCTCGCATTTTATCTCTTTTCCCCAACTCGTTTAATAAATTCAATAAAACATGAGCACTCATGTAAGATCCTCTATTTCATATGCAGACTTTGCTGTCCTTGTCCATTGATGTTTGTCGGTGTCTGTTTACAGTTGGCGAGTTATGATTATTTTATAACCTTCTAATGATTGCTTATATGACAGTTGAGTGAATGGTCAAGGTCACTATATAAATAACCCTGCTGTTTGGCTTCAAATACCAACTCCTCTTTCTTTTTTGACAGAGGATATTCATATTTGAGCCGTGACATGTGATTTCCAACAATGTGGCATTTTGACAAGCGTAGACTCCGACGAGCCTGTGCAGCCTCCTTTTTTTAAAGCTTAGACACTCCAATTGATGTTCAGTCAGTAGATTATTATTCATAGAATATTCAAGCGACTAGCAAAGGCTCTGATCAGACTGCGCGTATGCGCAGGCTGGTCTGAGCCTTTGCTGGTCGCACATACCACATTGTTGGAAATCCCATGTCAGGGCTCATTTGACACAATGTTTGCCTGGGGACAAAGATTTTGCATTGCCAGTATGACCTTGGAGGTACAGTTTAAGGTAAAAATGTCAAATGCGGTATTTTGTAAGCGCAGATTTTTTCGATGGTCATACTATTGAATGCTGGCTTGGTAGCTGCGATTTTTCAGGGGATCCGGACCTGTATTGCTAGAAAAAGTAAGTAAGGGTGCAAAGATCAGGAATCGATACAATAAAGTACCACACCTGGCCCAGGATACCAATGGGAAAGTGACAAACTCACAGTCAGACACCACAAACGAGAGCCAAGAAGTCAGCCCTTTCCCAGCAGGTGACCACAAAGCACATATAAACAGACGCGCACAAAGACATAGCAAACACAAGACAGAACAAAAACATAAAAGATCCACAAAAGAAGTACCGCCTTGGAACGGTCAGTAAAATATTTTACTGGAGGGCTTAAACCGGTTTAACGGCGCCAACCTCACCCTTAATTCAGATGTGGATCAAGACACAGAGATATTTGGTTTGCATGAAAGACACCTAACTTATCAATGCATCATCTCCTAAAACATATAAATCAAGATATAACAATGAGATAAAGCAAAAATAAGGACTCAACAGTAAATAAAACTGAAGACCGGAGCAAATGAAATCCAACAGGTAAAAACCCTATATTTTTCAGGGGGTCCGGACCCCCTGTCCCCCCTCCCTCTCTGTATCGGCACATGAAAACTGCACGTTTCATATGTTGTGCATTTCAGGCATTTACAGACCTTTGAATTAAAAATGGTGGCATGCGAAAAGAGATCGCAAAGTATCTTTTTTTTTTTTTTTTTTTTTTTAAAAAACTGGGTGGCCAGCCTGACACATTTTATAGAGGATCTTACATGAGTGCTCATGTTTTATTGAATTTACTAAACGAGTTGGGGAAAAGAGATAAAATGCGAGGCTTGCCGAGCATTTTATCTCTTTTTCGCAACGAGTTTAATTAATTCAATAATACAAGAGCACGAATGTTAGATTCTATTTATCATATGACAAATACTTTGAAATCTCATTTCTGGCGTAAAAACGTTATATTTTTGTCATTATGTACGCAACGTTGTTATAGACGTCATAACGTTTCCCGTAAATCTATAAACCACTAGTGGTTTATCGATTTTATTGCATGGCGTTATTTCACTCCCAGACGCGACGTCATATGATAAACTATAGAAAGTTGCTTTAATGTTGCCAATGTCAACATACGCACATGTGCAATATCATGAGGACTATTAATTTATTAAACATTTTACAATATCAACTTTATTTTAGTCATATATCTAAATAAGCAAAACTTTTTTGATCGTAAAATGGTAATTATTTACTCATCCTTTCATTTGAAATTATGTTTGGGTGCTCAAAAGAGCCGTCTCATTAAACTATTCTTTTGAGTACCCACAACATACCTTTTTGTTGAAAAATAATAAAAAAAAACTAATTTTCAATTACGCACTCTCATCTGGAGGCCTGTTATCTTATATTTAATGCATTTTGCATCGATAGTTAATGCATTTTGCATCGATCAGCTAATGTATTTGACATGCAACTGTGAACAATGGCAATAAAAGTACCCATTGTTTGCTGAGTATGACTAAACGGGTAAACATTGAAAATAATATGTATGAAAGTGTTAAAAAATATGTGGGCGTAAAGGGTCTGCTTGAGAAAATTGACAGATCAACCAGACTGCTGGTAATATGAGTGGTAATATGAGAGTATGATAAATTTTGGGCGCATGCACTTTCGCCAAACAATGCAAAAACTGACAGAGTACCTGCAATTTTGTGTGAATCATACTTCCTTCCGGACAGGCGTGGGTTAAATAATATAATAAAATGCATGGTGGTACATATAATGACATATTAATATCGAATTTCTGTAAACACCAACCATTTCCTGGCACGCACCACCTTAGAATTGGATGGAACTTTCACTTTCACAAAATGAACATGACCACTCATAGTCTGGTGTATGAAATTAAAATAGGCCCTAAATAAGGAGAAAAATGCACCCATCATTCGAAAGGATGGAAATGGTCTCAAATTAAAGCTTATCATATCTACTTTCAATATCCAGGTGTTGACACTTCGAAAAAGTGCAGCGTCATAGTGTAAAATGGGCAGATAACTCTATCATACGCATGTCAGAAAATTGCCAGATAGTCATTTAAAAGATAAAATCGACATGTTTTCATACTTTTTAAATCAGAAATGTTAAAAGTTTTTTTAATTGAAATCAATTTTAACGAGAATCAAAATTTAAAGAAAAATATCATTGAATTCGCTTTGACGTCAATGACGTCACATTGTGTAATTCAACCCTACAAAATCGTTAAAATAAACTTTCACGTTGATTGCTGATCTGGATATTCAGTTTTCTATGAATTTATTTTCAAAATCGAACCCCAAAATGTCTTAGCTTTGCAAATTTATCAACGGTTGATTCCTACTATTTATACGCAGGAAGTTATACCGCTTTAAAGATACCAACCCATTTGCGGGCAAACTGCAATATTTGACGTTTTCATAAAAGGCAATACTTGGCGATTTCAGCCTTCCTGCATAATAACGTCAAGTATTAAATGTTAAAAGTAACGGAAATGCCGTGTGCTTTAGAAACTCTAATGAGCATCTCAGATCAGATTATGGTTATAACGTTTCTGACTGCAAGATACGCAACTTAACCGTTAGTTAAAGAAAAGAATAAAAAAAACTTGAAAACGAATTTCAAAGCAGCTTTCCTGTATTTGTTTAATGCAGAATGTGATTGGAATAAACAGCATATGAGTATACTTCTCGTAGAAATACATAAAATTACATAGAGCGAACTTTCCATACAGGGCTTACTGATTCTGACCGAATATGTGCGTATGATATAACGTAACATAACAAGTAGCCTTGGGATTTCTCGTCATTGTAAAACAACGTTGAGTATTAACATTCCGATCGGTTCACCGAAAAGATCGGAATATTTGTCTTGGCGTTGCGCCATGTAAATAATTTCAATGAGTATACTTGTCGTTCAAGTTGAATAGGTATGGCTCGTGACAGCACGAGACATATGGTGCGAGAAAAATCAGTTTCTAGACGGCTTTCTGTCAGTGTGCATCACCCGAACAAGTTTCTTGATTTAGAAGAAAGGGCGTTGGTGGTGTTTACGTTTGTAATGGAGAAGGACGAAGTCGAGAATTTGGTGGCAGAGAAGGTTAACTTCGCCGTGCGGAGCAGCCAGAATGATTTGTTGTCAGGCATTCAACAGCTTATATCTTCGGAAGTTGAAAAGCTAAGTGAAAGTCAGAAAAACTTTTCAGAGTTACAATTAAGTAAGCTTGCAGCCATTACGTCATCTGACTACAAATTCAAGCGCAAGTCTAATGAAGAGCAATATAAAGTTAACAACAAGGTGCTAGATAAAATGCAGGATTGCGAGAGATACATAGAGCAGGCGGATTTGTCAAAGGCGAAAGCAAATATCGCAGAAGGTACTTAGCCTAGTTTTCCGTTATATTTTGCATATTGTTTATAACATGGGGCTCATTTCGTTGAAAAATGTGAGCATGTACACACACATATCTGGCAAATTCTACAATATTCTTTAGGAAAACATGCATTACGCCACACGAACGCAGAAACAGGTGCGTATACGACGGGCAAAACACAGATGTTTAGAGTCAGTGCTCCACACATAGAGCGAGTCAACCGTATATATGTATATGTAAAAAAAAAAAAAAAAAATGTACGTATGCATTATTTTACATTTTTCTAATTTCCTGCTATTTTTTGCAGCGAACAGCATATTGAAACAACGTCAGAAAGTCATACGTATAGCTGATGAATCTGAGATGGGGTGGAAAGTAGTGGATGAATATGTTCAATCTGAGATAGCCAGTGACGAAGAAGATCAAAAACGAATTCACAGGGCGGAGGCGAGGGCCAGCAGGAAAGTGAAGGCAGACAGGGGGCGAAAGACTAGGGCCAGGTGGACTCCATATCGAGGGTCAAGGTTCAATCATCCAGTTAGACCTGTCGCAACGGTAACTAGTCAGGCACAACATCAGCAGCATGCGCCTCAACAGGGCCGTTTAGGGACATGCTTTAACTGTGGTCAAGGTGGACATTGGAGGTTTGAATGTCCGAATGCCAAGAAAAATATTAAGTTAAGTATTTTAGATAATTATGTTTCTAGTATATGTTTAAAAGGGGGTTGGTCAGAAAATGATACCCAAGTTAGTTCAGTCCAACAGAACGTTGGCGAGTATCGCAAGGAAAGTTTGCAGATAGGTAAATGCGTTAACAAAGCAGCTGAGTCACAAGATTTTCATGGTAAGGAGTTTGAAGATTCTTCTTATATATCACCTTATAACAGATTAAAATCAAGAATAAAAAAGTGGGAAAATGCAGGTGCTGATCAGTATATTTTAAGTGTGATCGATGACGGTTACAAAATTCCATTTAAAGAATTGCCAGAAAATTTTCATGCAAAAAACAACAAATCTGCAAGGGATAATCACGAATTTGTCACAAAAGAAATACAAAAGTTGGTTTCGAAAAAGTGCATTTCAGAAGTTGCGGAAAAGCCTCAAATTATCAACCCTTTGACTGTAGCGTACAACAAGAACGGTAAGCCTAGGTTAGTTCTAGATTGTCGGCACATTAATGAAAAGTTGCACAAGTTTAAATTCAAATATGAAGATATGCAGGTAGCCAGAAAGATGTTGGAAAAAGGTGCATATGTATTTGGCTTTGACATCAGAGGTGCGTATAATCACATTGATATATTTGCAGAGCACAGAACATTCTTAGGGTTCTCGTGGAAGTATGACGGCGTTGAACATTATTACATGTACAATTCATTACCATTTGGTTTAGCGTCCGCGGGGCACATTTTCACAAAAGTTGTGAGGGTAGTGATAGCTTATCTAAGGTCAAAAGGTCACATAGTCATAACTTTCTTAGATGACGGTCTGGGTGGTAGCAAATCGTACGAAAAGGCTTTAATGTCCAGTGAATTTGTACGCCATACATTGCTAGAACTGGGTTTTCTGTTATCAGATGAAAAATGTCAATGGGTTCCAGCATTGACAATAACCTGGCTAGGGTACTTTCTGAACATGGGTTCAGGGAAGTTTTACATTACAAAGGATAGAATTAAAAGGATACAGATGGCATTGCATTCTTTTCTGACACAGTTGCAAAATCAAGATCTGAGCATAGTGTCTGCAAAATTTGCGGCTTCCATTGTCGGTCAGATCATATCAACTCAGCTAGTGCTAGGTAAGATAGTTCGGCTCAAGACTAGAGAGTTATACAAATGTATTGACAGCAGACTGAGTTGGGAGTCTCCAGTATTTATCTCTGAAAAAGCTGTTGAAGAGCTTTTGTTTTGGTTACAAAACATTTCTCTGCTAAATGAAAAAGGTCAAGATCTTTCAGAAAGTTTTAGCGTCGAAGTAAGTATGTTTTGCGATGCAAGTAGCGAAGGATACGGTGGTTATCTGGAGTTTGAAAGTCATTACACGTCAGAAGGTAAGAGGTCAGTTATAAATGAGAGCAGAACATGCTCTAAGGTTTCCTTGGATGTTGGAAGATCAGACAAACCGCATGTTTTTTCAGACAGGTGTCTTGATATACATGGCAAGACTTGTAAAGACGAATTATCAGGAGATCGATCAGGTATTGTACATAGAATTGTTTTCCCAGAAACAGAATCGTTGTTTCCTAAAGTAAGTTCAGAAAGAGATCAAAACTCTCATGTGAGATCCCAGGAAGAGGATCTGAGATTTCCCCCTGAAACAGGATATAAAAGAGATCAAACTTCTCAGGTAAGAGCACTAGAAGTGGACTCGGGATTTCCCCCGGAAGTGGGATCAAAAAGAGATCAAACTTTGCATGTAAGATCCCCGGAAGTGGATCTGAGATTTTCCCCAGAAGTGGGATCAGTTAGAGATAAAAATTTCTGTATGAGATCCCCGGAAGTGGATCTGAGATTTCCCCCGGAAGTGGGATCCAAAAGAGATCAAATATCTCAGGTGAGATCCCCGGAAGTGGATCTGAGATTTCCCCCGGAAGTGGGATCAAAAAGAGATCAAACGTCTCAGGTAAGATCCCCGGAAGTGGATCTGAGATTTTCCCCGGAAGTGGGATTGGATAGAGATGAAAGTTTCTGTGTGAGATCCCCGGAAGTGGATCTGAGATTTCCCTTGGAAGTGGGATCACAAAGAGATCAAACTTCTCAGGTGAGTTCCCCGGAAGTGGATCGGAGATTTTCCCCAGAAGTGGGATTGGATAGAAATAAAAGTTTCTGTGTGAGATCCCCAGAAGTGGATCTGAGATTTTCCCTGGAAGTGGGATCGGACAGAGATAAAAATTCTTGCTTGAGATCCCCAGAAGTGGATATGAGAATTTCCCTGGAATTAGAAAAAGGTAAAGATCAGGCAAATAAAAGTATGACGTTTGGGTACGGTTCAGAACCGAATAAAAAAGGGTTCGATAAGACAATCACGAACGAAGTGTTAGGCTCATGGAACAATGAAGAAAAGGGTAAGTCTTCTACATGGAGAGAAGCAGAGGCGGTAAGGCGTGTTTTAAACAGTAGTTTGGACCAGATCAGGGGCAGAAATGTTAAAGTTTATTCTGATAACAAGAATGTGCAATCAGTATTAAATGTAGGTAGTCGTAAGGAAGATCTTCAAAATGTAGCAAACGATGTGTTTGAAATTTGTCAATCAAACGATATAAGCATGTCAATTCAATGGATACCAAGAGAGCTAAATGAAAGGTCGGATTACCTTAGCCGTTGCAGAGACAGTGATGATTGGTCAGTCCAAGAATGGGTATTTAAATATTTAGACGAAAAATGGGGCCCACACACAATAGATCGATTTGCATCATTTTACAATACTCAATGCACACGTTTCAATTCAAGATGGTGGGTACCAGGCACATTAGCAGTGGATGCATTAGGTCAGTTTTGGGGCAAACCGGAAGTAAATTGGGCGGTTCCACCACCAAGGTTAATTCCTCAAATTCTGAAAAAAATAGAGAAAGAAAATGCTATTTGCACACTTATCGTGCCTGAATGGCCGTCTGCGCCATTTTATCCGGCGTTACAAAGTGATTCAGTAAAAAGTCACATAGTAGATACCTTTGTATTACCAAGAATTAATGTCATAAAAAAGGGTTTAGGAAACAATGGCTTTTTTGTGAAAGAACCATTGTCGTTTAACATGTTAGCGTTAAAATTTGTTTGTACAAGTTGTTAATAATATGTTTTGTTACAGGTATTGGTTTAAGGGCCAATATAGAACAGCGTCTGGTAGAGGCTAACGTGTCACAGAAAGGACTAGCTGAACGCATCTCTTCCTATTTGGTTAGCTCAAGGGCAGATAAGACGACAATCAAGTACAAATCGACGCTCAATAGATTTCAACGTTTCTGCTGTGAACGTGGGTACATTTATTTACCGGCTAATCCAATTCACGTAACTGTATATTTATCTGATCTTTTGGACCAACGGGTATCATATGGAGTGATAGCAGCAGCATTTTACGCTATTAAATGGGTGCACAATATTAACAATTACCAAGATCCAACTGAAAATGGATTCGTAAAGTCTTTGTTAGACGCAGCAAAAAGGTTGCGTTCAAATCCAGTAAAGCGCAAGGACGTAATAAACTCCGAATTATTAATCCAGCTGTGTGATCAATACATAGGAAGTGCGAAACTAATAGATATCAGAGATTTAGCTATGATATTAATTGGCTATGCGGGCTTGTTACGTTTCGATGAGATCAGTAATATTAGGTCAAATGACATTTCATTTAAAGAAAACCATTTAGAAATAAGTATTCGCAGGAGCAAAGCAGACAAATTTAGAGCAGGAAACAAAGTGTTCATAAGCAAAGGCAATACTTCGGCTTGCGCTTACGGTATGTTGAAACGTTATATCGATATATCAGGTGTGGATGTAAAATCAGATTCTTATTTGTTTAAGCCTATATTCAAGTCAAAAGGGCAGTGCAAGTTGATTTATAAAGACAAACCAATCAGTTATACAAGAACGCGAGAGTGTATACTGAGCAAATTAAAATCGGTAGCGCCAGATTTAAACTTGGGAACACATTCTTTACGTGCTAGTGGAGCAACAGTCGCTGCTAACAGTGGTTCTATAGACGACAGATGTTTAATGAGACATGGAAGGTGGAGATCTCATGATAGCAAAAACATGTACATTGAAGATTCTCTCGAGAAAAAGTTAAAAGTTACACAAGTGATGCATCTTTAGCATACCTAATTTACGCTTATTAGTTGATTGACGGTGTTATATGGAACATCTATACAAAATTTTGTCACACACTAACATTTGTATTCTTCTAAAGCGCGTCAACCTGCATTTAGTCTTAAATGTTGTCTTATTTAGTAAGTTAAGACAAGACTTAACATTCCGATCGGTTCACCGAAAAGATCGGAATATTTGTCTTGGCGTTGCGCCATGTAAATAATTTCAATGAGTATACTTGTCGTTCAAGTTGAATAGGTATGGCTCGTGACAGCACGAGACATATGGTGCGAGAAAAATCAGTTTCTAGACGGCTTTCTGTCAGTGTGCATCACCCGAACAAAATTTTGTATAGATGATCCAAATTGTGGCATTTTATTAACACATGAATTGCTTCATAATATGTGGTTTCAGTAACGCCCTTTCTGTTGCATGTATAAGCACACTCACAATAAAGCGCGTCAACCTGCATTTAGTCTTAAATGTTGTCTTATTTAGTAAGTTAAGACAAGACTCGTTAAATGTTGCTGTTCCCGTTTTGATTAAAAGTATATTTGTTCATTATATACTATTTGAGCCAGTGCATGTGATTTCCAACAATGTGGTATTTTGACATGTGTAGACTTATACGAGCCTGTGCAGCCTCATTTTAAGCCTAGAAATTCCAAATTATGTTCAGTCAGTAGCTTAACAATCATAGAAAACTCAAGCGACTAGCAAAGGCTCTGAACAGACTGCGCGTATGCGCAGGCTGATCTGAGGCTTTGCTGGTCGCATATACCACATTGTTGGAAGTCTTATGCACTGGCTCATTTGTACAATGATCTGTCTGCCTGTCCTTATGTCTTTTGGTCGGTAAATACGCATGCGCATGCGTCTGTGCATACGCATAATTGATCATGTCTCCGTATGCGGTGTACTTATATCATCAGGAAGCATGTCTATTAAAAATAACAGCAGTTACTCTTTTACAAGCCTTAAAGTTTTCATATTATTTTTCCACAGAATCAGACTTAGTCTGGGAGCACATTTGACCTACCTTGCACCTCTGGACAATTTTTCATGGGTGCCAAATTGTTTATTGGGACCCCCTTAATGTGAAAACAAGTTGTCCTAAAAAAAATAAACCTGTTTTATCTATGTGTTACGACACTCTGTTTGGGCTATACTATTGCGACTCTCCAGAATGGGGCTGTACCCACAAACTCATTCAAATCTCAACTGCTACTTGTACCAAAGTAAAGCTTAGATATAGGCCTTTCATCGCATGATCTGATATGCAAATCATCTTTTTGTATAATTTGTATTGTTACGCCCTAGTATGGTTTGCAAGCCTAGGTGCAACAAGAAAGTATTACAATTTAAAAGAGCTCAACTTAAATGAGCCCAAATGAGCTATAAATAATTTTTCCCAATTAAGACAGAGCTATCTGCTCCAAACAATGATTGAGTCACCTACTTGGTGTTTAATAAAAAGACCATTCACAGTGGTCAAACAACAATTTATGAGCTAAGCCAAAGTTGACAATAATTATAATCAAAGCATTCCAAGTAGTAAAAATGTTAACCCTTGATCAATTATATATAGTGAGCCACAGTGAGCACAAAAGTACTATCATAGCAATATTTGAGCAGCTCAAACTAACCTATTCAAAACAACCTTAACAACCTTGTTATTTGAGCCCAAGGACTACACAAATACAACACTATGACAAATACTGCAAGAGCAGTCAAAATCCTATAGAGGAAAATAAGTATAAATACGCTGTCAAAGCAGCTAGCCGTTGGAACAACCAAAGCTAAATAAGTATTATACTGTGTTGTACAACAATTACCGGAGTGACAACACTGTCGGAGCAATCACAAGGTTATATATATATATATAACAGGCTGTCACAATGTGAGCAGCAACAAAGTTGTCTTGAACACAAATGAGCTAGAGTGAGCCAGGTCTTCCAATCGCCTTAAACAGGATTCATGAGAGGCCTAGCCACTAAATATATATTTGCTCTTGTCTGTCAAATAGCCTTTAAGACAATGAGCTGAAATGAGCCAGATCTCTGAGGCTCAGTCACTATATACTGTGGGTAAATACACTACAAAGCTCGGTAGACATGTTTCAGCCAACTCCTCACTCTGTAGGTAAATTACCAATATATTATATCTTCTTATCTGTCCAAAAGCCTTTATAGCATCCCAATTGATCTTATTTAGACCTTTTGGTTCAGCAGTCATAAGCTAACTGATTCAATGCACTCCTTTCAATGCTTTATATATGGACAAGTTCATTTCAAGGGTTATTCCATTAAACAAATATCTGATTGGCTGATAATTAACTCTCCTGTCTGCTGATTGGATAAAAATGGTAATCATTGATTGGTCAACACCTGGCTTCTGATTGGATGAAAAAGGTAATCACTGATTGGTAAACAATTAGTGTGTCTAGACATGACAAAGAGCAAAACAAATGCTAGGGGAGTAAATATATATTTGTTAATATAAAAATGGGTGTACATAACACCTCCCCCCTTAAAGAAAAAGAAATATTTTATAAAAAGATTTCTTTTACAAATGTACCATAGTACAGTGCTGAACTATGTCATCCTTGAAAGAGCGTCAGCCACAACATTCTCTCTGCCTTTGATATGTCTGACGTCCAGGTTATACTCCTGTAATAGGAGAGTCCAGCGTAACAATCTCTGATTTTTGTTCTTCATTTTCCGTAGAAATGTGAGTGGATTGTGATCAGTGTAAACTGTCACAAGAGAAGATGAAGAAGAGATGTACACTTCAAAATGTTGAATTGATAGAATCAAAGCCAGACACTCTTTTTCTATAGTGGAGTAGTTTTTCTGACATTTGCTGAATTTCTTAGAGAAATAGCAAACAGGGTGGTCTACCCCACTTTCATCTTCTTGTAAGAGAACGCCTCCTGCTCCTACATCACTAGCATCAACAGCTAGTTTAAAAGGTTTCTGAAAGTCTGGAGCAGCGAGCACTGGTTCACTCTTTAGAATGGCCTTTAATTTATCAAAAGCCTCTTGACAACTTTGTGTCCAGACAAATTTTATGTTCTTTTTCAAAAGGTTTGTAAGAGGAGCAGATATAGTAGAAAAGTTACTGCAGAATTTTCTGTAGTAACCTGCCATGCCTAGGAAACGCATGAGCTCCTTTTTACCTGTAGGTATAGGGAAATCAGATATGGTTTGAACCTTAGCTGATACAGGTCTAACTTGCCCTTGTCCAACTACATGGCCAAGAAATGTCAATGTGCCATGACAAAATTCACTTTTAACTAAGTTTGCTGTTAACCTGTACTCTGTGAGTCTGTCAAAGAACTCTTTAATGGTTCCAATGTGGTTTTCCCAAAAGTCACTGTAGATGATCACATCATCTATGTAAGCTCCAATCCCATCCATTCCAGCAATCAAACTGTTAATCAACCTCTGGAATGTGGCTGGAGAGTTTTTCATACCAAATGGCATAACCTTGTATCGGAATAGCCCATCTGGTGTCACAAACGCTGATACTTCTTTGGCATTATCTGTCAAGGGAATTTGCCAGAATCCCTTTAATAAATCAAACTTTGTGACGTATTTGGCTTTCCCAATCTTGTCAATACAGTCATCTATTCTTGGAATGGGAAAGGAGTCTGTTTTTGTTACACCATTTACTTTTCTGTAATCAGTGCATAATCTATATGCACCATCAGGTTTTGGTACAAGAATACATGGTGATGACCAGTCACTGTTGCTGGGCTCAATGAAGTCATTCTCCAGCAAATATTGAATTTCTTCCTTTAAACACTCTTTCTTGACTGGACTCATTCTATAAGGATGTTGTTTTATTGGCATTGAGTCGCCAATGTCAACATCATGAAATATTTTGTCTGTCTTAGAAGGGACATCAGGAAACAAGTGTTTGTAATCAATTATCAGCTGTGCTAATTGGTCACGCTCTTCAGGATTTAAATGACCCAACTTTGAATCCAAGTTATTCAAGATATCTGAATTATTCAGTCTTGGCGAGCTGAGCATTTTGCTACTTATTTGAATGTCAGGGTCATTTAGATTCTCTATGGAATCTTCAGAAATAAGTTGCTCATTTTCAGCATCTGAGTTTGAAACAGGTGTTACCAAACCCACAGAACATTCCAGAGAGCTATCTCTATTAACATATTGCTTCAACATGTTAATATGACACAGCTGCTTGTTTTTCCGCCTCTCTGGAGTGTTTACAATATAATTCACATCACTGATCTTTCTATTGATAATGTAGGGTCCAAAGTATCTGGCCTGTAAAGGCCTGCCAGGAATAGGCAGAAGAGCTAGGACCTGGTCTCCTTCTTTAAAATTTCTATCAACAGTATGTTTGTCATATCTAGCCTTCATCTTTGCCTGGGAAGAGCGAAGGTTCTTTTGAGCTAGCTCACAAGCAGAAGAAAGTTTAAGCTTGAAGTCAGATACATATCTGAGAAGATTGGTTGGAACTTGTTCATCAGATAGAAGCTTTTCTTTCATGAGTTTGAGAGGACCTCTAACTGAATGTCCAAAAACAAGCTCAAAAGGACTGAATCCAAGAGATTCTTGTACAGATTCTCTAGAAGCAAAGAGCAATAGATGGATTCCCTCATCCCAGTGTTTTTCTGTTTGAAAACAGTATGTTCTTATCATATTTTTGAGCGTCTGGTGAAACCTCTCTAAAGCACCTTGGCTTTCAGGGTGGTATGCAGACGATTTGTACTGCTCAATGTTTAGCTCACTCATAACTTGTTGAAAGAGGCCAGACATGAAGTTTGAGCCTTGGTCGGACTGAATGGATTTTGGTAATCCAACTAAAGTAAAGAACTTTATTAGAGCTCTTACAATGGTCTTGGCCTTAATGTTCCTTAAAGGAATTGCCTCTGGAAACCTAGTAGAGGCACACATAATAGTGAGCAGAAACTCATTTCCAGACTTAGTTTTTGGTAGTGGGCCTACACAATCGATTATGACCCTACTAAAAGGTTCTTCAAAGGCTGGTATTGGGTGCAAAGGAGCACGGGGAATCTTCTGATTTGGCTTCCCGACCATTTGACAGGAATGACATGACCTGCAAAAGTTTGAAACATCTGTTTTTATGTGGGGCCAAAAGAAATGATTCAATATCTTGTTGTAAGTTTTGCTTACCCCAAGATGACCAGCTAGAGGAGTCTCATGAGCCATAGAGAGAACTCCATTGCGATATGATTTTGGCAATACAACTTGGTGTTTAACAGCCCACTCTGCATCTGAAGGAACATCTGGTGGTCTCCATTTGCGCATGAGCACACCATTCTTTTTGTAATAGCAACAGGGGACAGAAGATATCTCATCTTCTGACACCATGTTTTGGAACAAGGAAGAAAGAGTAGAGTCCTTTTGCTGCTCCAAGATCAAAGTCTTTGTTGAAAGATCTTGTTTATTTGAAATAGGAATGGATTCAATTTAAGTTTTTATCTTGAGTCAAAGGAGCATTTTGATCAATGTCCTGTTCTTCAGGAAGACAAACTCTTGATGTTTGTTGATCACTCTCTTTATACATACTTGATAAGAAAGTGTCATTAAGATTATATATGTAGTCAGACTTTGTAGTTTTTCCTACATGAGCATTTTCTAAGGTGGCTTTTTGAGCCATTGCTCTTGTAACTGCACAGGAAGGGTATAGGTCAGGTATTTCGTCTTCAATTGGGTCAATTGTAGTAGTAACCTCAGGCTTTTCTGTCATAACTGGATTTACTACTACTTTATCACCCGCCAAGTCATTGCCTAATATTAGGTGCACGCCTTCTATTGGCAATGAAGGTCGAGCACCCACAGTTACAGTACCAGAGACTAGATCTGACTTAAGATTAACCTGGTGGAGAGGTACAGTGACCAAACCACACTCTACACCTTGGATCAGAACACTCTTACCAGAATGCGACTTCTCTGACAAAGAAATGGCCTCAGCCAATATCAAAGATTGAGAAGCGTCAGTGTCCCTTAGGATCCTAATTGGCTTTGTAATAGATTTGTCATGTAAGAGCGAGACAGTCCCCTCAGATAGGAAAGGCTCATAAACCTCTTGTACAAAGTCATAATTACATTTGTCTTTTGAGACTTCACTCTTAGGTATGAAAGACTTGGGCTCAGTCTTCAATGTTGTAAGAGCATTTGGGAAGGCCTCCTTGCCTTTTGTCTTTTGGTCTCTTTGTCTAGTAATACATTCAGAAATGACATGCCCCTTTTTTCTACAATAAAAACATGTTGGGCGGTGATCTTGACTTGAGTTCCAAGAAGACTTATGAAATGTTGATTTTGTATCAGTAGTTTTTGAATCAGTAGTCTTATTAGAAGATGAGCTACCTTCAAACCGATTCTTATTTGATTGAAAGGTTCTCTGAAATGTTTGTTGAGGAGAACCTTTCTGGAGCAAGTGTTTATGGGAGAGAAAATATTCATCAGCCATCTCTGCTGCTTTGCTCAGTGTGCTTGCTTTCTGCTCAGTGATATAGTTTTTGATGGCAGGATGTACACAATTTTTGAATTCCTCCAGCAAAAACATCTGCCTTATTCGCTCATAATCTTTCTTAATCTCTTCACTATCACACCATCTATCCAATAATCTTTCTTTCTCTCTACCAAATTCTACATGTGTTTTGTCACTTTCCTTCTTGTAATTCCTGAACTTTTGCCTGTAAGCCTCAGGAATAAGTTGGTAAGCCTTTAAGATGCTTTCCTTAACAAACTGGTAATCTGATGTCTGCTCTGGAGACAGAGCAGTGTATGTCTCACTGGCTTTACCTTTGAGAGCACTTTGGAGAAGTATAGTATACTTGTCCAAAGGCCAGTTCAAATCTTTTGCTACTTTCTCAAACAGAAGAAAGTACTTGTCCACATCTTTCTCTATGAAAGGTGGGACAAACTTCACATATTTGGAAGCATCAAAATGTTCCAATTTTGATTGCTCCAGCTTTACTTTCATTACCCTATCTTTCTCTTTCTCAGCTGCCATTATTTCCAGCTCCCTAAGCTTGAGCTCTTTTTCGTACTCTCGTTTTTCCCTCTCTTGTTCTTTCTCAAACTCTAGTTTTTCTCTTTCATATTCTAATTCTCTTAATCTCATTTCTTTCTCATGCTCAAGCTCCATTTCTCTTATCCTCAGTGCTTCTGACTTTTCGTCTTTGGAGATATACTCCAGAGTATCGTCACTCAAAATATAATTCTCAACCGTATGCCTGATCAATGCATCCCTGATCTGAGCCTTTCGCTTTGACTTGTCAACCACTAGGCCATAATGGCTCATCAAAGAGATCAGGTGTTCCCTTTTCAATTTCAACAACTTCTCAATAGTTGGCTCACTAACAAAGTCTTCTACTTGTGGATCCATTTTCAATACAATGTCCTACTAAGCAAAAGTATGAGGGTTTACTACTTGGAATTACAAAAATGCACTTATCGTTATCAATGGATTGTATCCCGGACGAGCCCCCAATTGTTACGCCCTAGTATGGTTTGCAAGCCTAGGTGCAACAAGAAAGTATTACAATTTAAAAGAGCTCAACTTAAATGAGCCCAAATGAGCTATAAATAATTTTTCCCAATTAAGACAGAGCTATCTGCTCCAAACAATGATTGAGTCACCTACTTGGTGTTTAATAAAAAGACCATTCACAGTGGTCAAACAACAATTTATGAGCTAAGCCAAAGTTGACAATAATTATAATCAAAGCATTCCAAGAAGTAAAAATGTTAACCCTTGATCAATTATATATAGTGAGCCACAGTGAGCACAAAAGTACTATCATAGCAATATTTGAGCAGCTCAAACTAACCTATTCAAAACAACCTTAACAACCTTGTTATTTGAGCCCAAGGACTACACAAATACAACACTATGACAAATACTGCAAGAGCAGTCAAAATCCTATAGAGGAAAATAAGTATAAATACGCTGTCAAAGCAGCTAGCCGTTGGAACAACCAAAGCTAAATAAGTATTATACTGTGTTGTACAACAATTACCGGAGTGACAACACTGTCGGAGCAATCACAAGGTTATATATATATATATATATAACAGGCTGTCACAATGTGAGCAGCAACAAAGTTGTCTTGAACACAAATGAGCTAGAGTGAGCCAGGTCTTCCAATCGCCTTAAACAGGATTCATGAGAGGCCTAGCCACTAAATATATATTTGCTCTTGTCTGTCAAATAGCCTTTAAGACAATGAGCTGAAATGAGCCAGATCTCTGAGGCTCAGTCACTATATACTGTGGGTAAATACACTACAAAGCTCGGTAGACATGTTTCAGCCAACTCCTCACTCTGTAGGTAAATTACCAATATATTATATCTTCTTATCTGTCCAAAAGCCTTTATAGCATCCCAATTGATCTTATTTAGACCTTTTGGTTCAGCAGTCATAAGCTAACTGATTCAATGCACTCCTTTCAATGCTTTATATATGGACAAGTTCATTTCAAGGGTTATTCCATTAAACAAATATCTGATTGGCTGATAATTAACTCTCCTGTCTGCTGATTGGATAAAAATGGTAATCATTGATTGGTCAACACCTGGCTTCTGATTGGATGAAAAAGGTAATCACTGATTGGTAAACAATTAGTGTGTCTAGACATGACAAAGAGCAAAACAAATGCTAGGGGAGTAAATATATATTTGTTAATATAAAAATGGGTGTACATAACAGTATATTCATGAATGTTAATGAAAACGTTAAAAATGTGGGAAAATCATAAAAAAACAATTAGCGATGTACTTAGTTATACATTTTTGTGATACAATTTGACAAGTCCTGTTGCACTGGGGTGAGGGGGGATAGTTAGATCTACCTTGCACCCTGAGACGATTTCTTATGGATGCGAAATTGTTTAATTGGACCACCAAAATGCAAAATGAAATATTTTCTTCAAAAATAAACTCGCTATGTCAAAACAAATGGTTTCTATAGCAAACAATAAGGCAATCCTAAAGAATGGAGTATACCTACAAAAATACTCATAGCTCACTAGCAACTCATTCTATGATACAAAACTTGGTAGAAAATAAATTCTATGGCGTAGTACTTTAACCTGAAGGTCAGATATGCAAATTATATTGCATATTCATGAATCTAATGAAAACATTAGTAATGAGAGAAAATTCGTAGAAAAACTAAAGTGTGTACCAACAAAATAACCTATATATCAGCTGCTAACTATCGCAGACTACCAAACTTGGAACAAAATTAATTCTTTGGCAAGGCGCTCTTACTCATATGGTCAGATATATAAGTTACATAATTTGCATATACATGAATCTTAATAAAAAATGAAATGAGAAATATTGCAAAATAAGGGGTGTACCTACAAAATTACTCATATCTTATTTGCTAAATGCTCTAGAGTACTACACCTGGCACCAAATTAATGCTTAGTCATAGCATTATTATCCAGTGGTCTGATATGCAAACGATTTAATTCTTATATTCATGAATATTCATGAAAACAAGAGAAATTAGAGAAAAATATAAGACAATTTAGGGGGTGTGCCTACAAAATTACTTATATTTCAGTTGCCCATTGCCATTGAGTACCAAACTTGGTAGCAATTATACACTAAGGTACAACCCTTTTACCTAATGATAAGATGTGCAAATTATCTAATTATCATATTCATGAATATTAATGAAAACATTAGAAATGAGAGTAAATCATAGAAAAATAAATGGGTGTATCTACAAAACTACTCATATCTCAGCTGCTATTTATTTCAAAACTTGGTATCTAATCAAAGCCTAGAAAATTTTGTTATATTCTATTATTTGGTAGGCAAATTATCTATTTTGTAAAGGCATGTATGTTAATTAAAACATTAGAAATGAAAGTAAAAAATGCAGAAAAACAATGGGATGCACCGACACAATTACTATTATCTTAGCTAGATAGATAGATAGATACTTTATTATCCTCCAGATATGGAGAGCACAATACAAACACATATACAACATACAAAAAAAACGTACAAAAACAAAGACAATATAGTTATGCATATCTACAAAATGTTTGCGAACCCGTAGTTCTCTACACTCATAGAAGTAAACAACAGAGGCACAGGCCATTCTGCACTTGTGCTTGGCTGATCTGCGCTCTGTCGTTCGCAATCGCTTACTGTCACATGCTTGGCCTACACCTATCCGTTCCACTGAGGTATTGATAGGTATAGTCAGAATGTGACTTAACTTTGACTGAGCGGCTTTGAATACCTCTGGGTTTAACCTTAACGAAACGAAATTTAAGGATTTTAACCGAGAAGAAAACAAAGCACTCACTTTAAGAGATTTTTAAAGAAGATAAATAAACTTTTCTTTTTTTTCTTTTACGGGACATTGCGTTCGCTTACCATACCATCAGACCAAACACCTTTATGAGCACTCAATAGGATCGTCTCATCTTGAGACGGTTCCATTGAGTCATCACAACATGTGTTTGGTCTAGACGTATATAGAAAAAGAAATTATCCCCTCTTCTCATGAGGCTCTACTAACTGAATGACATAACATCCAATAATCATTTAAACATGCTTTGGATACTCATTAGAACCGTTTCACACTGAACCGGCCCTCATGAGTCGCCATATCATGTGATTTAGTTGTAAAATTACAAATTTAAATCATGATTACCCTATTATTTGTTATATGGAGTCGCATTTTGCAATGTGACAGAAAGTGTACCCATCAGTTCAAAGCACGAATATGTTACTCAAAAGAGCCGCCTCAATTCGGGACGGCTCCTTAGAGTACTCACAACATGTTTGGTTGAAAGTTTCAGGACAAAATAACAAATATACCCTCTATTCGTGAGGGATATTCCATGGATGACTGAATTACTGTTCGTTGGTCAAAAGCATGTATTGGATACTCACTAGAGTCGTCCCGTATTGATATGGCTCCCCTGAGTCCCCACAACATGTGTTTTGGTTTTAATTACGATTATTAAGTCAGAATAATCCCTACACATCTTCAGACGTATTTCTATGGTTGTTTGCACTCATATTTATCAGTAAAGGACCTGTTTTGGGTACTCAATAGAGCCGTCAATATTGGGACGGCACTCTTGAGTCCCTACAACTTGTAATGTGGTTACAAGATGAAAAAACTAGCACGAAATTTTCCCTTTACATAATAAAGAACGTTTCTCTGGATGAGTAAATTCATATCCTACAGTCATAAACATATTTAGGATACTCAAAAGAGCCGTCTCATCTTGAGACAGCTCTTTTGAGTACTCACAACATGTTTTACGTTTTAAAGATAGAGAACTAAACCGGAGTTAACCCCATAATTTCCCGAGACGTGCATCTCAGGAAGGCTGAGTTCCTTGACATCCGTTAAAATATGTTTTGTATACTCAAAAGAGCCGTCTCATAATAAGACGGCTCTCTTGAGTCCCCACAACATATGTTTGGATCTGTAGTTAGGGAACTAAATCAGAGTTATCCCTCCACATCCTCAGAGAAATTTCCCTAGATGATTGAGCTCCTATCATCAATCAAAACATGTTCTGGGTACTCAACAGAGCCGTCCTATATTGAGACGGTTCTTTTGAGTACCCACAACATGTGCATTGGTTTAAAATAATTGAATTAAATAAGAATTATCGCCACTTCACAGGCGCATAACACTGAATGACTGAACAATTTATCACAATTATTAAGATAGCATCAGATTGTCTAAGGGCAAGTGCCAACTTAGTAATTTCAATGACTGTAACAATATTTTAAGTGACTCTAATCTACCATTTTCATCAAGTTCTAGACCATAGTATCCTGAGAATAAGGCATCTACTTGATCTGATGGTGACAGACTTCTAAATTGTCGAAAGAATTCAACTCCAAAACGAGTAAATAACTTTCGCCACAACGTAAACCTAAAGGTATTCGTACTAGGACAGAATAGTAGAATGTGTTCTGCTATGGCATTTGACTTTTCGCCGCAATTTTGGCATGATGAATACCATTTTCCGGTAAATAGCATGCCTATGAATCGAACGGCCAACAGGACTTGTCTTTTGTATCGCGGGAAAGCTTTACTAAGAGACCACAATATATGGGGTTCGTGCAAAACAGAGTGTATTCTGGTTAGACGGCACAATGACTCGGAGGTTGTGACTCTCATGAGCAACTCGCGTCTAAACACCTCGTTTATTTTAGCGCGGATTAATTTCTTCCATGAATATTTGGACAAGAAGGAACCGTTTTCTATGTAATCTGAAATAAAACGCGTGAGCGCATATTTTGTAAGTATACGATAAATGTCGGGAAAAAACCCTATCATTTTCGCTGGAGTTTCGTTATAATGGATTAGTCTATGATGAAATACAGTCTTAACTCTGTGATCACCAGTTAATCGACATAGCTGACCTAGGAATATGAGTTTCCTGTAATCTATTTCTGTTTCTAGTGAGTTGAAACCAAAAAGAGCTAAAGCGACGTCAGTACTCGTAGATTTTGGCAAAAACTGCATAAACTTCACACAAAAACGGTGAGCCCGCTCCAGCGACACTAAATGTGAAGATTGAATGTTCGACCACAATTCGCAACCATATAATGCTTTCGGCAGGACGACGGCATTGTAAATACGTCTCACCGATAGGGGGGTCAATCCGTCCTCGTAAATGCCACAATTAACCAGACTTAAAAATGTGCTTCTGAGTTTATTGCAAGCATCTTTGACGCTTACGTCAATAGACATATTTTTGTCACATACCACCCCTAAATGTTTATACTGTGTGCCTTCTTCTATACAAACATTTCCGAACGGCCATTGCCGATTACTTTGCTGATACGCCCTTTTAAGCTCATTGAAGACTACCACAAGGCACTTCATGATACCATGTTCGAACCGCCACTTGTGTCCATAACGTAGACATAAAACCAGTATCTGTATTAGACCATTAACGGAGTACGAACAGACCAGCATATCATCGGCCACTGTGGGTGAACCGCAGTTTATAGCATACATACAAAAACCTAAAGCAGAGGCTTCTATCTCATAAAGCAAATCATTTTTATATATTAAGTATAGGAAAGGGGAGATTACCCCACCCTGACGCGTACCCTGTAGGACCCGAAACCAGCTCGATCTATGTCCACGATTCCTAACACAACTGAACATGTCAGTGTACATATTAACAATCAATCTGCAGAACGTTTTATTAACTCCGGACTTATACAATTTGTAGAATAGCCCATCATGCCATACGCAGTCAAATGCCTTTTTTACGTCAAGAAAGCATACATATAATTTACTGCCATTCTCCTTGGCATATGAGATTGATTCGCGCAATAGAAACGACGACATAAGGCATCCGATATTCTTTTGGAACCCACCCTGGAGAGGATGAATCGGGGGAGTTAATGTATCAAACAGCTCTATCCTGGTAAGTATAATCCTTTCTAGCAACTTTAGGATAACAGAAGACAGCGTAATGGCCCTGTAATTGTCTGGGTCATCCCTCCTTTTATTCCCTCCCTTATACAAAGTTATTATAGTTCCCCTTTTCATTTCAACAGGGACATGTGCAAGTTTTATCATTGCAGAAAACAGCTTTGATAAGACTTCACACAGCTCCGTACCAGCAAATAATATATGTTCATAATAAATGCCATCGTCGCCACATGCTTTACCTCTGTGCGCTAGCCTTAGAGCAGATTCTACCTCTTCGCTGCTTATTGTTATGGGACTTTGTTCATTTTCAGAGGCCTCATTATTGAGCCGCCTTACAGACTCACTCACTGTTCTTTTAAAAGATTCATCAAACTCGGGATTTTCTGATGGTTTGTAGAGTTTTGAAAAGTAGCGCGCCCATTCATCAGTTATTTCCCTTTCGCTGTATACATCCCTACCATCAAACTTAATGTTAGAACCAGGAGTGATTAATGATTTTTTCCGCCGACTATTGATATGATGCCAAAAAAGACCACTGTCAACTTCTGCGAGTTCATCAATCTGGTCAAATTGCTTTTTTAAAAAGTTCTCAGTCGCCTGCCGATGTTTACGCCTAAAATGTCGTTTGGCTGTTTTATAGGAAGAGTACGCCACATGATCGCGATCCCTCGGCTGGCCAGCTGTAAGCCAGGCTTTCCGCGCATTGGACATACTAGTATGTAGAGTCGTTAGCTCTTCCGTCCAGTAAGGTTTGAGATACCGTTTGTACTGTTTTTTAGGAAAGCTACGGGCTGCACTGTCTTTGAGTGCACCAATCAACTCCATATACCCGTTGTCTACAGAAGACTTTGTCTCGAAATTATTTTCGCATAATGAGTGAAATGTAGAGCTACGTGTTAAGTTATTTTTATAACAGTGAACAGTCTGCTCGTCAGCCTTTTTCCAATTGATATTAATGCTGGATTGTGCGGATTCAGGATCCGGAGCCCAGATCGGTAAACAGAATTTGGACACGACTGGCCGGTGTCGCGAGACATTTAGTGCATCATCGTTACAAATCTCAGTTGTGCTAACTAGCTGAAGATGCTCGATCGGGAACAATATATGATCTATAAGGGTCTCGTACTTGTTATCGTATGACACAAATGAGTTGCGGGCACCTGTGCAGAACCTTAAGGTATTTAATGAAACCATATTATTTCTGGATAAAAACTCTGTCAGAATACGGGTTCTGTTATTTTGAGGATGTACAGATTGGCTGGCTAAAAGTTTAGTGTTCAAGTCACCCATAAAAAGCACGAGCCCTTTTTCTGCGTATAGACCTAATAAGTTGCTCAATTTGTCAATATACTCATAAAATCTAGCAACTGGGTGGTTTGAGCACGGCAAGTACACTTGAAACACATAAATATTAAGAGAGGGACTGATTTCTAACTGTAAGCCAATTATTCTGTCATCGTCGAATGACAATGGAGTCACCCTACTATTCAATTTTTTATGCCATAGCAAGGCCACCCCTCCCTTACCAACTCGCCTTTTACCTGGAATCATTAGATCAAAGTCGGATACAGCATGGCACATATAATTACTGTTAATCTCATTGAGAAAGATCAAGTCTTTTTCATATAACCAGTGTTCAGACAAACCGCAGATATCTATGTTTTTGAATGAAAGACAATCACTTAAATAGCTTGAACTGGACATAATTCCAGTGGCGTTCCACGTCATTAGGTTTACTTCCATTAATAAGTATTGTGATAGTTCCCTTGGTCACGAAGTGGAGAAAACGGATTATAATCGTCCACATCGGATCTGCCAAACGCTTGCCAAACGCGGGGCACATACGGGGTTCGCCTATGATAACGGTGGGCTTTATTATGGTTGTGATAGCGTTCGTTTCTGTCCAGCCAAGGACGGCACCTTACACCACGAGGCCAAAATGTAGGAGTCTCAACTAGGTCCGCTGACCCATTATCTTCAATGTTTAACCGAATAACTACGTCGCGCCTATTGCGCTTACTATGCCATATACGCACAAACGAGACAGTAGGACCACGCTTGCTAACATAATGCTCAATCACATCCTCTGTGACTTCAGGGTAAAACCCACCAAGATAATAACGACGAGGTTTTTTCTTTACATATTGGATAAAGTCAGCATCATCGTCATCATCTATGTTTGCTGGCTCATTTACCTGTACAAATGTATCAGACTCAGCTGGAGCCCTTCTCGCAGTATGGACCGGTATATTTGGGGCTTGTGCATTTGCGTTACCTCGACCGAATACACCATTGTGTTCAAGGCTTTCTCTATAAGAGAATGATTGTGTTTCTTGCGGAGTATATTGTATTTCATTGGTAGGATTATTCTCAGCAAAATGAGCACTAGAACTCTGAAGTAATGGTGGCCGATCCACCCCATGAGTGTTTACCCATGGGATGGGTCGGGCAACATTTGGACCATCTAAAGAAGGCGAACCCTCACTGACAGTGCCCGCATCATGATAAAAAGGACCTTCAGTACCACGAGCAACGTGCCCTGCAACACCACTAGATTTCATATCATGATGGACACTTGCCAGCTCAGGTTCGGCCGTGAGGTGCTCTTCACTAATATTAAACTGATCACCATTATTCTGATTATCACTTATAGCAGAGTCAACTTCCTAGCACATGTTCGGCCAGACCATCTGACTGTCCATTCGTGGGCACAGAATTCAAGCTTTGTTCAGAAATATTGACAGTACTAGATGGGACAGGGTTTTGTGAAACTTTGTTTTTCTTGGCAGTCTTTTTACTTTTACCAAATACACTAGTGGTACTGTTTGTAGAGAGACTATTAACGCTATCTAAGGAATCTTGTATATCACGAACTGAGTCCTTCAATAAGCGAATGTCCGTTCTTAGTTTGGCGACCCCATTACTCTTATCTGAATCAATACGCTGTGCGGCCAGGGCAATGTCTGTAACAGCTTTAGACACAGTTGTAGATAATTTACTCAAATCTGCCTTCAAGCCCAGGACGGTTGATTTTAAGGCCTGAATTTCCGAAGATCTGGTAGTTTCAACAGCAGCGTAACTTTGTTTCATACTAAGAACATCAGCCTTTACATTGTTAATGTTACTCAGCAAAGCTGCAACTTCAGTAGAACATCCACACGAGGTTGACGCAATGTTACTAGCGCGCAACGGAGTTTGTGCTTGGGACTGGGTACGATTACTTTTACCCTTAGCTATAATATCTTTCAGTTCTGAGAAATCTCCACCTTCGAGCACTGACATCAAGATGTAAACATCATGTGCGAGTTTAGACACTACACTATCACCATTCCGTGTACGAACGCGGCGCTTCATTTCTGCCTGTAAACCAAATGGAAATTCGTCACATTCCTTCACCAGCTCAAATAGCATCGAACGATGGTTTTCGAGATCAGGTTCAGATGAGGACGCACATTGTATAATCCGATTGATGAACATTTCTTTGGGCAATCCCCTGAATATGGACTGAAATCGCATGTACAGTTTGTGCTCTGGCTGGTCATATATGTCCAGATCGTCCCCGGACCCCTCACCAAACACGGTATAACTGGAAGTATCTAACTCTTGCTTTACTATATGAGTAGTCCCGGAAGAGTAAGGGACCTTTGCCTCAGTAACCTCGCCATGATCGCCGACTAATTTCACAGGCGTAAGCTCTGTTAAGATTTGTGAATCGACACTATTTGGCGTACTATGAGCCATACTCAGTTGTTTCAGTTAACAGTACTCGACTCTTAATAACACAATGGGCAGTCGATATAGGGCTAGTTCAGTACATAATATCCTCGCCCTAGGCCATAAATGTGTAGACCATTTTAGCCTATTCCAACACAAAGAGATAACCGATGATGAAAAGTTGCAAATACCAGATAATGTACAATCGCATCATTTGAGCAGTATACATCATTTTGAAAAGCACTTTTACTCCATCATCCTGATATAAGTTTTATATTAATTAACAATACAAATCCATAGGTATTTGAAGAATAACACCAGAGATCTGAAACACGACTTTCTCCACAAGTCACGTGGAAGTAGTCCTCTAAGCTAAGTGCTCTAGAGTAGTAAACTTGGCACCAAATTGTTGCTAAGACATAGTCCATTTGCTCATGGCACTAATATGCAGATGTTCTAATCTTAATATTCACAAATATTAATTAAAACGTGAGTAATTAGAGAAAAATCAGAGAAAAAAAGTATGGGGTGTACATAAATTTTTTTCTAATGTTTCAGATGCTAATTGACCTAGAGAACCAAACATGGTACCAAATACATGCTAAGATACATGCCTTTTAGCAAATGATAAGGTTTGCAAATTATCTAATTATAATATTAATCAAAACATTAGAAATAAGAGAAAATAGTGAAAAAAAACTAATGTGGATGGACCTGCAAAACTACTCGCATCTCATAAACTTCACAACTTGGTACCTAATCCAAGTACGTGTTATGTTATTTTACTCTGTTATTTGATATGCAATTTATCTGATTTAAATATTCATGAATGTTAGTGAAAACGTTATAAAATACGAAATATTTGAAGTCAAATTGATGGTCTTGTACTTACAAGATCACTAATATCTCAATTGCTAATTACCTTATACTACTAAATGTGAATTAAATAAAACTTGGCATATCTTAGCATTAATCTGGTGCCTAATTGTTAGTATAGTACATCTAGAAGCTGAGATATAGCTCATTTTCTTAGTACATCCCTTTAATTTTTCTCTGTTTTGTTTCTATTATTTTTAACGTCCTCATTAATATTCATGAATATGCAAATTAGATAACCTTACGTATCGGACCATTAACTGAAGGTGCCCTCTCGTAGCATTAATTTTGTACAAAGTTCGGTTGTAAAGGATAATAAGCAGCTGAGATATTGGTAATTTTGTAGGTACACCCTCTTATTTTTCTGCAATTTTCTCTCATTTCTATTGTTTTCATTCAGTGTTTAATTAAAAATATCTGACCAATGAGTGAAAGAAGTCTAAGCTTTAATTTGGTACAACATATAGTCGATGAGATATTACTGGTACATCACAATTCTTGAGAATCGCATTATAAGTTGCCATGGAAGCTCTGCATTTTTAAATAGCCCAAACAGGTTTATTTTATAACAATTTTTTCCCACTTAGGGGGTCCCACTTAACAATTTGGCATGCATAAGAAAATGCCCTAAAGGTGCAAGGTAGGTCTAATTTTAAACCATCTAATACCTCGCCCGAGCTTATAGTGTTTACATGATTTTCCCTCTTTTTTAGATTTCATATACATGTAGAAACTGAACTACTAAAGAAACCTGACACTTTTCACTTGCTTCAAACTCGTAAATAACAAATTATAGAGCTAAACCGATATGCTTATTTTAATAACAAGACATTAGAAAGTATTCTTGGAAAAATACATTCATCAAATATAGAACATGACGCCACGACGTCAAAAATACCGTTTTTATCACTTTTGCCTCGTGTGTGTATGTCTAGATATTTTTTTTGAAAACTTTTTTCGTGTATGCAAGGCCAATGCCAGTACAGACAAAAGTGCATTTTAAAAATTTGCAATTTCTTGCTGTGACGTATGATATGGGGGTTTTAAGTTGTGCTTTCGACGTTGTCTAAACGGCAGTGTTTTTTTTTTCCTTTGTTTAAGCAATTCCTAGGAACTAAAATGACTTGGAGTCAAACAAACATTGTAAAAGAATGCATTTTCAAGAATCAGAACTTATGTTTCCGCGTGACGTTAAAGGATAAAAGCAGAATAAACCAAATTTAACGTCAATTAAGAAACAACATAAACTATGGCTAATAACCGTTTTTTCTTTGTCAACGTATGTCGCCGTTTAGTGTGTGCTGTCTATTTTGTAATAGTGCCAATTGGCTACACTTTACTTTAATCGCGTATGAATATCAAGCTTTGCAGTATGCACATATCAGCATGTAATTATAACGCTTGACGACGCTAAATGGACGTAGGCGGCAGCTACGGAGTTCAAAAGGACTGAAACATGGTCAAAATGCATTCCAAACATCATACAAAGTGAATAAAAGTGGATAAAGTGGCAGTCCTTTTTAAAAGCTCATAAAACGCTGAAAACGTAAAATTGACGTTAATGAAATGAAAGTATGCTTTGGGTTGAAAATGGATGCATGCTTTATTTGAATGCCCAGAAGATGTCAATGCAATAACAAAGAATCACACTAAAGCGGTTTTGGGTGAATTTTGCCTGATTTCTTTGTATTTGCAAAAAATGATTTTAGGGGTTACGTGACGTTTTGATAGCTGACGTCTGAAATTAGTTCAGCTTTTCAAATAAGCTCAGTGCATCTTAGTCTACATTTGTTCAACTTATCGCAATGGAAAGACAAGTGTAAATCGTATTCATTTACTACCGAAAAATTGACACACAGTATGTGTCAGGTTTCTTTAGTAGTTAAGTATATATTATTAGTGTAGGGGCCAAACTGAGATATATGGGCTATTTTGCGAGTTTGTTGAACCCCCCAGGAAGAAAAAGTTGGTTACTATTTTCAGTCAGGGACATGTCTGGGGGCCTCAGAAACCCATGTTTTACTATGTTTTCTGTGGTCAATTTTCTGTAAATGGCCTGTAATCAACGTTACCCCACAAACATTGAAAATAGCAGTACACAAAATACAAGACTAATAATATATTTTATAATAGTATCAATGAATTTATTTGAGGTTAAAATGTTTGATCTAGTCATAGACATTAATTGAAGATATCTGTGAGATGTATTACTGCTCATTAGCGTTACGTATGTTACATTTTATACGAAATTGCAGATACTGACTTTATAGATTGCATATAAGAATGAAGCATCTTCCCCAGTCACAGAAATAGCAACTTGGTTACTATTTTTAGTCTGGGACATGTCTTGGGGCTATAGAAACCCATGTTTCAGTAAGTTTTCTATGGTTAGTTTTCTGTAAAAGAACTGTAATCAATGTTACCCTAATTTTGAAAATAGCAGTACACAAAATACAAGATAGTAGGATAGTTAACAATAGTATTAATGGAATTATTTGAGTTTTTCATGTTTCAGCTAGACATAAACATCAATTGCAGACGTCTGTAATATGTTTTTCTGCTAGTCAGAGTTACTTACGTTACATTGTTTTAAGATATTGCAGATAATAAAAGTATAGATTGCATATTATATTAATCCATGTTACCAACCTTAAATGTGCGATAAAGATCCCTATTCTAATGATGATTTCCATTGTTCCATATTTGAATCTATTTATAATTTGTAATTGGAGATAATTTGTAGTAAAATAAATTTTAAAATATGCTTATAAGCATATCATTTTACTTGCATACAGATTTTCTATGTCAACCATATACATTGCATTGGAAATGACAGTGTCTTCTTTCATCTCTGTCACAATGAAATGAAATAACAGCATTAAAACAAGTTTTACTACCATGGGCGTTTAATTTCTGTCAATATATAAATAAGGTAACGTAAATAACAACAATGGTGTTTTGCGGAAATGGATATCTCATTAATAGACAAATTATTTAAATTAAACATTAATCTAAGAGAGTTTGTTTGTTTGTTTGATCCTGTTACTTTGAAACATGTATGGTAATTTACAGATTTGTTTATCAATGGTTCATAGCAATAAACATGATATTTACTTTATGATTCAAATATTGGAATTAATATAACGTACCTCAATAAATAAATAAATTTGAATAGAAAAGCAATATTTCCTGCATTTGGTGGCAAGGCATGAGGATAGTATGGGTGTCTTCCAGAGCAGGGGCTTTCTGTCGACTTTACACAGAGGACACATCTTAAAACTAGTAAAGTTCCAGTGTAGCCTTCTTTGAATGGGTAACAAATTGGTCAAATTTGATGATTCACTGTTTTACAAAGTATTAATCCTTTTCACTATATGCATATATTTGTTAAGCCCATAACATATGTAACAACACACTGTCATTGTTTAGCTTAAATATGTTTTCCTGCGACAATTTGCTCCTTTTTTGCCAGTAGAAGTATTTTATCATGCCTGAAAAAACTATGTTTGCTAAAAAGTGAGAATGACCATGACAATCACAGACTGTAGATCAAACAAAGTTACGATGAGGAAGAAACACAGAACATTTTAGGTCTTAGTTGCATTTTGTTATAATCTAAATTCCTCTATCGTTTTTAAAAATTACAAATATGATATCAATCAAAGTACTTATCAGTATAGAATTAGCATGGTTTATACCAAATGTACATGATGCTTTGTAGATCTATAGCTAGCATTTACTTTTTTTTATTGTATGCTTAATACATTAATTTTCACTGTTATCAATTACATTTTGAAAAAAAAATGTATCCCTAGGCCTGTCACAATTGCAATCGTCTATTCTCTTGTTGAACACAATTTCATTTTATCATATTGTAAAATGCTTATTATCTTACTATATTATACAGAAATTTCGAAAGAAATTATTTTGTTTGTTAACCAAGCAAGTTTGAGGTAAAGCAACCTGAGCGATACGCATAGACTTAAAAGCATATTACGTGGTAACATTAATTACAAAGCTATTTCATGTTAACATTAATTGCTCATGTTTTGTCAGTTAGTGACGTTTTATTTTAAAGTCCATTTTGAGGAGTTATTCTAAAGCTTTAATCATAAACATGACTCACTGTAATTCAACAACATGGTTTGAATTTCTGAAAATCACAGATTAGATTGTGGAATGAGCGTCTTTTGAATAAGTAGTGCCACGACTCACGTGCAGCTGTAAGCTTTCTTACATTATTCACAAGGAAGTTCCTTTTTCTTTCTTTTTGCACCTTTGGGTTTTGCTGAGCTATTTGTAACACTGATACATGTTTACACATGAGGAATAAGAGACTTATGATAAGTTTGGTGGTTTCCAAGATTACTGAATTAACCTTATTGTATGCAAAACCATCAAAATTTGTGAGCAATACTGCAAACAACAGCCTGTAAATATAATTTTAGTCATAAACTGACTCATTCTTGCACCCATATTCATGTATATATTTGTTAATACTAACATTGTTTAAGGGCTTTTCTGGTTAAAGGAAAGTATTTCAGGTTTATTTTAAGTGTAATGCCATATTAAGATTACAAATTATGAGTATGTTACAAATTACAAGTGCAAGTTGATCTCGTATATTGCACTGGTTTATACATGTAGTAGATACCTTTAATGTAAAGACCAACCTTATATGCAACGAATCACTACTTCAGCAAACTAATATGGTTAAAACACAGATGCATCTATATATGTAAGGACAGGCGAGTTTCCCACCTTAGGGATTTTTTCTACATCAAGCAAATCAGACATTAAACCAATTGATTATGTTTGTATTTTTATATGAGATAAACATTTCATGCTGTAATTTCTCCAAACGATAAACATGACCTCAGATAAACTGATGGTAGACTGGGTGTACACTCAAGCTATTAGCTTCTGCAATATGGTGAATGACAGATTCTTGCAAAGCATGTGTATATATCATTGAATAACCTTGTTGAGAGCCTTAGTCACCAAAAGGCCAACCAAGACACATCTACCTAATGGTATCAATGAACTTATTTTAGCTTTACTTATTTGTTTACTAGTTTGAGCTAGACATAAACGTCAATGGCAGGCGTCTGTGAGATATGTTTCTGCTCGTCAGCGTTACTTATGTTGCGTTGTATACTAAATTACATATAATGACTTTATAGATTGCATTTTAGAACATAACAAGTTCCCTAACCTTAAATTTATAATGTAGATATCTATTCTTATGGTAATTTTCCATTTTACATATTTGAAGCTGTTAATTACTTGTAACTGTAGTGAAATTAATTTATAAATATGCTTATTAGCATGTAATTTGTACTGGCTTACAAATGTTCTATCCTCATTTAGTAGGTCACGTAGTTTACAGCCCTATTATGAAACTTTGTCAAAAGGAAACATAGTAAAACAGACCACAGGAAATGTAGTAAAACATTCAGTTCAATATTTGAATTATGAAGTAGATATTATACATATTGACATGTACCAATTGATTAAAAACATGTAAACTGTCATATCAAAGTAAAATAATCAATCAGAATTACAAAACTCTCTTAAATAAGTGTTTATTTAGAATAATTTGTCCATACTTGAAAATATTTAAATAATATGTGGAGAGAAGACTCAAATATATTCTGAGCCTGGCTTGCTGTCAGGCCCAGGTAAAATTTGAGTCTACTTTCGACACTTTTTAAATTAGTATTTTATCTATTTATGCAAGGGACTATGTTGTTACCTACCTTACCCCATATATATTAACAGCAACAAACTATCCATCGTAGTTGAATTTGTTTATAGTCATTATTTCGTTTCATTGTGAAAGAGGTGAAGAAGACATTGTGCATTCCAATGCAATGTAAATTGTCAGATAGAAAATATCTACGCCAATTTTAGAAGTGACATGCTCATAAGCATACATAAATATTTATTTTTCAACTTCTATTGCCAAATACAAATTGTAAATAGCCTTAAATATGTGAAAATGGAAATTCATCATTAGAATAGAGATCTTTAATACACATTTAAGGTTGGGGGAAATGGTTATTCTAATATGTAGTCTATAAAGTCATTATCTGCAATTTCGTTAAAATGTAACATAAGTAACTCTGACAAGCAGAAATACAGCTCACACATGTATGCAATTGATGTTAATGACTAGCTTAAACATGTAAAGTTCAAATAATTTCATTTATACTTTTGAAAATATCATATTAGTCTTGTATTTTGTGCACTGCTATTTTCAATGTTAGTAGGGTAACATTAGCTACAGGCCATTTACAGAAAAATGACCAAGAAAACATAGTAAAACATGGGTTTTGAATACCCCAAGACATGTCCCAGACTGAAAATAGTAACAAAGTTTCTCTTCCTGTGGCTGGGGAACATGGTTCATTCTTATATGTAATTTATAGTCAATATCTGCAATTTTGCATAAAAAGTAACATACGTTACGCTGACGAGCTGCAATACATCTCACAGATGTCTGCAATAGATATTTATGACTATGGTAAACATTGTAACCTCAAATAAATTCATTGATACTATTTTAAAATATATTATTAGTCTTGTATTTTGTGTACTCCTTTTTTCAATGTTTGTGGGGTAACGGTGATTACAGGCCATTTACAGAAAATTGACCACAGAAAACATAGTAAAACATGGGTTTCTGAGGCCCCCAGACATGTCCCTGACTGAAAATAGTAACCAACTTTTTCTTCCTGGGGGGTGCAACAGAACTCAAAATTTGAAATTTGGCCCCTAGACCATATAAGACAATGTTCATATAGTACCACTGGATGAATGGACTTGTCAAATTGCATCACTGATGACATATGAACATGCAACAATGATTATATGGGGATGAATTCGGTCGGTTTATGTTTTAAATGTGTTTCCTTATTTTTTGACGTTTTTTTTTTTTTTAATATTCATGTATACGTAAACTATGAAAATAAGATAATTGTATATCTGACCATGAAATAAAAGGCATGTGCCTAAGCTTTCATTTGGTAACAATTGTAGTAGTCTATGATACGTAGCAGCTGAAATATTATTGATTTTGTAGATACACCCCCATTCTAAATATTTTTCTTCACATTTTTAATATTTTCGTAAACATTTATGTATATGTAAATTATATGCGACTAATAAACAAAAGCTCTATGTCTAAGCTTTAATGTGGTATCAACTTTAGTAGTCTAAGATAAGTAGCAGTATATTATGAGTAATTATGTAGGCACATCCCCATTCTGGAATCCGTAATGGGTTGCCATTGGTTACCATGATAGGAATAAACTTAATATCAAACTATTAACAGTTTTTTCGTATTCCTGATAGTCTGGTGTATCATGTCGACGCAGTTATTTCTTGACATTTTTCGCGTTCTAACTATCATTCTTTCAGCGTCAACGTAAATATCATATTTAAAACTAATGAAAAAGTGCAAAAAAATAAACATTTCATACAAACGAATCTCTTTAAAAATACAATTACCATTTTATGGCATGTACTTTCTTCCATACAGAGATCAAGTCAACGTTTCACCAAAAATGAAATTCTAAGACTTCATTTAGTAATAAACTGTTTGAAATGCGTGTCATAGTTCTTTTTAAGCTGTTACAATCCCAGATATTGTGCAAAATATATAAAAACTGAGCAAAATTGCACTAAGTTCCATATCTTGTACATTTCCGATGATTGTACACCTTTAGTTGTGCAATTATAAAAATTTGATGGTAGCTTAAAGCTGCATAGTCTGTAACTTTTGATCTTTTCATTTTAAAAATAATGTTTCTATTTTTCAATAACACAGTAAAAATACTAAAATTCAAGTATACATTTTACCTTTTTCGTAATAATTAACAAATTATCAGCATCAAAACAACAGCATTTATATTAAAAATTAACCGTCTAGAATTATTGGAGGGACGCAAATAATTACCATCTAGAGAAAAAACACCTTTTTATATAAGATGATTCACTTTTCCATGCAGTTTTCAGCTGTAGAGAACATTTATTGTAAAACTGAAACTTAATTCTGCTTTTACAAATGATTTAAAAAGAAAATATTTTTTTCGAAAAATGTTCATAGTTACAGACTATGCAGCTTTAAAGCTCAGGATATGACTAGTCATATGTAGATTTGTTGATAAACGAGGAGGTTTTTTGTTAGCGCTAATACTTGTACGTTGTCTTTCAAAGGATAAGATAGCTCTTACTTGAATAAAACACTAGGCCAGTATGTCTATAACCAGGACACTACCATAAAAGCTGTAATAAAAAAAGTGCAAATAGGCTCACCGCGTTTGGTTCCTAATGTTGGGAGATCTATTTCATTTAAAAGTGTAAGAATGGCGTATCTTTCATGTCAACACAATATCCAAAAGTGCTTGTAGTCTCCCAGAAGTCTTATCTTTCATTATCAATTTCGAATAAAATTCCCCAAACTTTTAGTGAAATTCTTAAGTCAGTGTAGTTTTGACACTTACAGAGCATAGAGTATATAATATCACACGTAACTAAACTCCGAGGGGACCGCCAGTGCAGGATAGCATTTGTTCATCACTTTAAATGTGTACCATCACACAAACTTGGATTTTGTATAGAACTATCCCATACAAGAATAATTTATAAAAGGGTATTTGTAAACACTGAAACTCGTACTATAGTTCCTACATCTTATTTAGACATTATGAAGGAACCTTAGTATAATTTGCGGTGTGGCGCAGTCATCTAGGTATTGACTGTTTGCAGGGATTTACAGTAGAAAAAGGGTGAAGATGGTCCAATAACAAATACCAGTGTTAACGAATTTCAGCTCACCTGAGCAAGAGATTTTCTCGATACCGTAATGTTTAACTTTTTAAGATTTGACCTAGTGACCTAGTTTTTGTAATGACATAAACCACTTAGAAAATTATGCCTAGATTTTATGCAGTTCATCGATAGCCCAATTATCTGGAACCGATAAACTCATGAATACACACAGCGGTGAACTGATAGAGGCCAGATCACTGACCCCTCGGATTACTCAGGGATATAACCTGCCTAATATATAGGCAATCTTTAGTTGGTTCCATGGGGATCACCCCAGGCTTTAGATTCAATCAATTTCTCAAAGGCCTATGGGGGAATGTGAGAAGACTCCCAGAAGACTGTCCCCAACGAAGAGGCAAATTAAATTATCTATTATTAAGTATATGTTAGTGATAATCACATGATCCCATGCAAATAGTTTGATCGTTCGAGGTGAGTTTGTCACTTTCCCATTGGTATCCTGGGTCAGGTGTGGTACTTGATTGTATCGATTCCTGATCTTTGCACCCTTACTTACTTTGTACATCGTACTTCAACAGAGTGACAGTCCAATCAAGAATATTTCAGTCATTCAGAGCCTTCGTGATGTTATTTTTTACAAATCCACAAATCCATGTTTAATATATGTTTTGGGCAAATCTGTCATCCTCGCACATTCTTGGGAATTAAGGTTGTGTATAAATCAATTTAACACCTTTCTAATAAAAATCATTTGTTATTCCGCGAAAAGTCATAGATGAATTCATGCCGTATATCATGCATTTAGAGCAGCTTTTAGCATCCACGTTTAATTTGCTTGCACGTTCATGCTAGTTTTCACACATATAGATTGCTTTAACAACCAGCAATCGAAACTGGTGAACAAACCAACCACAAGCCGGGATGAACCGTCTTCTCAGAGTGGAGAGATAAGCTTATTGCCATCACAACCCGCACAATAACTACATATAGACCCGTTTCTTGCATTCAGTCAAAATAAGGAAAACGCAAGATACATCTTAAGACTTCGCAAAATGCATTCATCCTACATCTTGTCCCACGATAAGTTTTACGTCAAATATATGTATTTATCTTTTTTGCGACCTGACCGATTTTTTAAGAGTGTACGACACATTCTTTGAGCCATGCCATGTTAAGACAGCCATTTACCTTTTTTAGATTGATCGACTGCAAACCTGTACCCATGACAGGCTTGAATGCCCGGTTGCTACTGGAGTAATTAAGTTTTTTTCCAGCCAGGCACCCTCAGTAAAACACATTAGCCCATGAAAGGACATATATACATGGAACATCGTCAGGTACTCGTTCTCAGTTTTTTACCCGTATATAAAAACATCTGGGGTGATTTAAGGAATTCCCATCTTATTGTCACATTAAACTGATATTGAATATTTATGCGATGTCATATTCTTGAATGAAAATGATATTTTAATTGCGGGAGTTTATTCTCATTTTATTTACCCACCTGTCAAATGCTCGGGTAACAAGGCGTGAGTACATTTCTCTCTTATCATATCCCGTCACGCATTCAATTATCCTGGCTTTATCTATGGCAATATCTAGGGAAATATTAAAAAATACTCCATACCACATTCTGGTATTCTGTACTTTTTGCTTTTCTGGCTTTTCTATAAAACATCCTTCTGTGGTTAGCTGCGGCCTTTCTGTTTATCTGTAAATGCTGTTACGATTTTTGGTTACCTATATCGAAAAAAACTTAGGGTATCATCAACGACCTGCCTGACTGTGTCCAATAAAAAACACGGTTGTTCGCTGACGACTGTATCCTGTATGGAAGGATTAAAAGCCAACAAGACTACGACCTACTACAGGATGACTTGGACCAACTAGCTGTATGGGAGAAAAAATGGTATGGCCTTCCACCCGGATAAATGCAGCACAATCAGAATCTTGAGGTCTAGAAAGCCATTCACTAGGAACAACTCCTTAAAGGGACATGTCTTGACTACTACGGAAGATTCCACAAGATACTTGGGTGTAGAGCTTCAATCCAACATGACCTGGAACAAGCATATGGACCACACAATCAAAAAAGGAAACAGTATCATAGGCTTCATGAGAAGAAATCTCAAGGTCAGCAACGAATCGACCAAGACAGCTGCATATTCCTCATTAATTAGGCCAATACTAGACCACTGCTGCACAGTCTGGAGTCGGCACACCCAGGAATATATCAACAAACTAGAGATGGTCCAACGAAGGTCAGCAAGATACGTTACCAATCGTTAACACAATACCAGCAGTGTCGACTCAATGTTGGACCACCTTGAATGGGAATCCCTGGAAGCTAGACGTACCAAGTGCCAGCTAACCATGTTGTTCAAAATTATTAATGACTTGGTGGACATTCTCCAGGAGGAGTACCTAACACCAGCCTCTAAAAGGACACGGACTCGGCACTCTCACAAATTCCGACAAATCCCAGCATCCAGTGACTACTACCTGAACAGCTGTAAGACTTTGGAACTCCCAACCAGCCACAGTGGCTGATGCTCCCAGTTTGGTTACTTCAAACAGGAGCTTAGCACCCTATCATTCTAAAAAATCTGTCCAGGGCCAGTCAATGCAGTAGGTTCAAATGATCTCCTTGTGCTATGCTAGCGGGGACCTTGTGTGCCCTGATACCGCCACGGAAGCTAGATTGGACGGGACTGAAGAACTAAATGCATTGGCCAATCTTTCTACATTCTTCTGGCTTTCCTATCAACTCTTAATTTTTTGTTTTCACTTCTATCTTTCCTATCATTTCTTTTCAATCTTCTAAAGACGCAACCACCCGCTTTTTAATCGTCAAGGGTGACGGACAGCGTGTACAACATAGATGTAGATGTATCAACCAGTTCACCCAACTGAATTCCGCGTCTGGACCGAATAATGACGTCATCAACATGGCAGCAATAGTCATGATAGTGATACTTATGCACAAGTTATCATATTCAAAGCATGTCATGTGCCTGTTGGTGTTCAGTGCCTCTTCCTCACGCTGCAGGGTCCTTTTTGGTCTACTATATGTCAGGATGCAAACAGAAACTAATCAAAAATATATATTTAAGATTTGTGTGGACAGTTGTGAACCAAAGGACATCAAACAGTATTAATGCAGGATTGCCCATAAAATGGCCAGATAGAAGTTTCAAAGAAAACGCTTTTTTCATGGAAAAGGTAGTTTGTTCAGCGCAAAAAGGATGTATACTTTTTACAAGTACTGATTAAAAAATATGGGTTGAAAACCCTGTTTCTGCTATGCTGCAGGAATTATCTTGTATCAACAAACATTAGACAAGAAACCTCTCAAGCCCACCATGATTAACAATTCCAAGTCTTTTTCTGATTCAGATTATAATCTACTTGTCAAACTCCTGGGTGACATAGCTCACATCCAAGATAATCCAGGCCCCGAGGATACAACTTTTTTTCATGATCAACTCAACTGAGCATAGAATTTCAATTGCTCATAAAATCTAAAATGCTAAAATTTTTAAACTCTCAGATTATTTATTTGGACGCTAGTTAAAGCTGCATAGTCTGTAACTTTTGATCTTTTAATTTTAGAACTAATGTTTCTATTTTTCAAGAACACAGTAAAAAAACTAAAATTCAGGTATACATTTTACCAATTTCGTAAATCTTAACAAATTATCAGTATCTAAACAACAGCATTTAAGCTATAATTAACTGTCTATAATTATTGGGGGAACGCAAATAATTACCAACAAGAGAAAAACACACCTGTTTTATAAGGTAATTCACTTTTCAGCTATAGTGAACAGATTTATTGTGAAAACATAACTTAATTCTACTTTTACAAATAATTTAAAAAGAAAATAAAAAAAATCGAAAAATGTTCATAGTTGCAGACTTAGTCTCTTTAATGTTAAAATGCCAACATTTTAACATTTATGAGCAAGATAAATTTCATGCTCAGTTGAGTTGAGCATGAAAAAAGTTTTATAACCTCCTATAGGAAAAACACAAAGGTTTCTTGAGGTGCCCCCACCCCCCCCCCCCCCCATTGATCAAGCTAATCCTTTTACATACAGTTCAGCCATGGCATGTGATTTCCAAGAATGTGGCATTTTGACAAGTGTAGACTCAGACGAGCCTGTGCAGCCTCCTTTTAGGCTTAGAAACTTGGAATGATGTTCGGTCAGTAGCTTAACAGTCATAGAATATTCAAGCGACCAGCAAAGGCTCTGATCAGGCTGCGCGTATGCGCAGGCTGGTCTGAGCCTTTGCGGGTCGCACATACCACATTGTTGGAAACCTCATGCTACGGCTCAGTTGTAGTTAGACTGGTTCTCTCCCTTTAATAGCTTGTCAGCATATTAAGACAGGTAACTACTAGCCGCCATTGCGCCTACGTATCGCATACACACTGACGTCATGAGTGACGTGTATTGGAAAATACCTTTGAAATAAAGTGCATTTTTAAACAAGCCGTTTTATTAAGTTTATTTTGTTCTGGGAGTTTATATTTTTTTCTTTTACTTAATTTTCAAATTATAGTTACTGAAAAAATACTGATGTTTGTGTTGAAAAATCTTTTCTAGAGCATGCGCAGTCGGATGAGTAGGATTCTCTACTTGTAAAAAATTACTAGTTACCAAACGTTATATGCGTAGCGGAAGTGGAGCTTTATCAACGAGGGGAACCAATCTAAGTTGTAGTTTTACATTACACATATCATAAACAAATGGCATGCTTGATCAAATGGGTAAAGGTTGTCAGAACGGTCAAAAATAAAGTATAGCTTTACAAAGTTAAACTGGCACTCATGAATATGCCGTATAAACTCGTATAACTCCGTAATACTAATTTTAGATTTGCAAACATTATGAAAATATTGATTTCAGACAGAAGTATTTTCTAATCCTGCATAGCTGTCAAGGTTGAGATCGTGGGTTCGAGTCTCACGACATACAATATATATATTTTTTTAAATATTTTCATTTTTTATCATAAATCATGACTTGCACGATTTTTACAAGACTTATTACGTGTAAAAGTAAATGTAAAAGAATTCATTTTCAAGCATAATATTAGTTAGGAACTATGATGTCTACTGAGAAATCTTTAAAACATTTAAAATCTAAAGACGAATTTCTCATAGCCAATGTTTAAAACTATTTTGAGAAACACTCTGGGCGGGACAGCTGATAATATATTCAACATACTGTTCAGGCAACTGGGGTCAGCAGAAGAACAGTTTTCGGAGTATGAAAAGAACTTCGGGAAACCAGTACACTTTTGTCGCCGCAAAGTTCGAAACGGGGACAATACAAACCTGTGGACGACTTTGATAAGGTTGTTATCAGAAACAATGTGCAGGAGTTTTAAACCCACCGCTGTCAGCTTCAGACCATAAATAATCTCATATCAGTCTTGAAAAAAGACATCATGTCAAATATCCATCAAAATTAAAATAGACAAGAAACAATATGATCATAACTCAAAAAGTATATAAATTTAAAAATGATACCTAAAATAATTATACCCAGTGGGAATCGAACCCTCGCAATCCGGAATATGAGTTAAATCGTCTTACCACTACACCACTGCCTCAGCATTGTCAGACCACCTTGCTAAAAGATACTTGTTCCATACATAAATCAATTAAAATAGCTAATACACACCGAACGTGGCCGAATGATGTCGAAGATTAATGAGTGCCTGGTTAACTTTGTTTATCTATATTATAAAAGCTCATTAGTCGCTAGTTTTATACAAACCTGTAGCTTAGTATCAATAAACAGTATGTATTTATTATACACCTCAGCGAAGGAGCGCAGTGGCTCAGTGGTAGAGTACTTGACTCGAGACCGAGGGGCCACGGGTTCGAGCCTCACCGGCGTGACTGTGTTGCGGTCCTTGAGCAAGACACCCAGGAAGACCCGTCCCTGTTTAACTGAAAGATTGTTGATGGGGCGTTAAGAATCAAATCAAACATACTAACAAACACACACCTCAGCAAACAGGTCAGTATAATCTGTGTGTAAGACATTTACAGGTAATAGTCAAAAGTTATGGACAACATGGGCCTACTTATTTATCAAAAACAATGAAATATTCTAACGTACGCGGCCCTAAAGTCGTCATAGCCCTAAGGTCGTCAGTTTCCTTTTGGCCTCGCTCTCTTCCGTCCACATCATCGAAACTTCTTAGAGGGGGCATCATTTGAAAGGAAATTATCTGCCCTGTGTATTGATAATTAAAGTACAGCCAAGGTATAAAAGGCATCCGAGTGGTAGCCGTTGAAATGGGGGTACCCAATTGTATGCAAAATTGGGAGTCTGTGATATTGATACCTAACCGGCGAAACGAAATTACTATACTGTACATCTGTTCCACATAAACACTTGCATTTGTACATGTGCAGAAGATATCGAATTAGCAATAATTACATCCCTATGACCGATAAGACAATCCCTAACAGAAATAATAGGTTAAAAAGTGAGATGTCGACTTTAGGTCCAACCTGTCGACTTTTGGGCTTCATAAAAATGGGTGTTTTTTCTCCCTGTTAACTCACTTCGTCTGTGTTAAAACAACGACTTGAACTCGTTTTATGCACCAGTCTTTCGTATATCCCGCTCCTTAGGAGCAATGCATACCGGGGACATAGCGGGGCTTAAGTACCGGGGATTAACCTCTGATGAGTCCTGGCAGTGCTGTAGATGTGCCGTGGTTTCATTTTCCACTATAATAACCTGCACACAGTCTGGTAAGCTCTTGTTTTCGTTGTCTAGATAGTATATTAAATGCTCATAATTGTCAATTCCTAAATTTCAAGTCTGAGTAGCTGGAATGCCAGTTTAAATCAGTATAGGTTGCAAATCCCAAAGACATAGTTACTCATGAAGTGATTCATGTATGCCAACCACATTCAGAACGCACACTTGAAATAAAGAGATTTACACGACCAACACAGTCTCTCAGGTATTCTGTTTTAAGCATACGCCGACCACACACTTTGATCTATAAATAAATGTACGCTCATGTGTGCGCATAGGATCATGGCCACCTAGTATACATCCATACCACCACCGCCTTTTGGAGCTTCAATACACACCGAGGACTACCAACTCCGCTACTCAGGGAAACAAAATACCCTAACGACTAGTAGCATGACCACAAAGACCTTTAATACGTCTGTAAGCCCATCAATACCGCCATTCGTACCTTCAATACGTTTCTTAGACCACCAATAAGGTACTTAGACCTTCAATACGTCCCTTCAATCACCTACACTGGCACTAAATTAGATAACACGTCTAGGAATGCGAACATTGCCAGTCCACTCATACCTTCAGTATGTCCATATGTCCACCAACACCACCAACGAGATCTCCAGTATGTTCCTGGCACCATCAACACAGACTCTGACCCCCAGTGCGTCCCTAAGATGACCACCGCCGCCACTTAGACATATAGCACACGCCTACGACTACCAACAGTGCCCCTTATTCCTAGAACGCCCATAGGACCACCAGCACCTGTGATCAGGCTGCCAGGGCGTCTCTGAGACCAAACACAAACCCATTTAGATAAATAAGTGTCACCACTCAGCCATATACAGCGCTAATAGACTCACATAAACACCACCCATCGTTGACGACCTTAGGGCCTAGTTACTGACGACTTTAGGTCTTGGTGGTCCTAAAGTCGTCAGGCAGACCCCTCTTGACAAAATCGGTCTTTTAACGTTATTTTCGGGTAGTTTCAAGCCATTTTCTTTAGTTTATCCACTAGCTGGATGGTTAAACTACCATCTGCTAAAGTCTATTCTTAGCCAGTGAGTGTCTTTTATCCGGGACAATCGCCTAAATGCGTCAAGGTGACGACTTTAGGGCCGCGTACGTTAGACCCGAATTAAATGCAAACGGAACAATTTAGTCTCCAGTTTTGAGCTGCAATTATTACATTTCAATGTTTTTAGATGAATACCTGACAAAAATTTGGCTTTCTTAATGAAAAAAATGGCCACAAAAATACCTCCACACCCTAAACCATAAGGTCCTGAAATTAAGTTATAGTTATACCATGGGTTGTCCGCCTGTACGTAGAGATAATCCACGAGCTTTAGCGAGTGGATTATCTTACGTACTGGTGGACACACATGGCATAACTATTTTATACCACCCACACCAGTGTATACCTTGCACATCAAGAGATATTTCATGCTTAAGTTGGTAAAGGTGGTATAATATGCAATATTTTCCAAAGAAAGTCTTTTGTTATGTGCACTGAATGTCATGTTTTAATTAAAGCACAAAAATGCAGTCAATTATACATAATCCTAGCCACAGACTCTCAAAATTTGGGCAGATTGAATAGGAGACTAATCGAGGTCATTTGAGACTTTTGACAGAAAAAAGCAACATAGAGCACAGGCAAATACCAAAGTCAGAAAGGCGGCAAAGATCAGGAAATGATACAATCAAGTACCACACCTGACCCAGGATACCAAATGGGGAAGTAACAAAAATACAATAAAATCTGTTTAACAGGAGAATGGTTTTGCCATTTCACACATCATAGCATATTTTAAGGATTTTTTGGCATCTAGTTATTCTTTTGTCATTATCATACTCGTGTTTGCGAGGAGTGAATACTCGGGGGCGGGGGGGGGCGAGATTATGTGAAGGCGAAGGCTCGTATGACTCCTCACTAATTTCATATGTTATATGAGCATGCTAATTCATACTTGAAAATAAAATATTTTTTCATAAATATCGACATTGAACAAGAAATGAAAACTGTTTTATTGAATCAATATATTGCATAATAATTAGTTGGCGTTAAACTCTTGGCTATAAAGCATCTTTTGATGTTTTATAATTGCAGTTTAAATATATGGCGATACAAATATAAACACTTTTACGTGATAATAAAAGTGTGCACCTGTATTGCAAATACGAGGGACTAAGAACCTAGACAACTTTCTCCTGTATCTCTGCTTTACCACCCAGGTAAACCGCATGTCCAAATCTCGGAGGGTGTTGGCTACCGGAGGTAAACAAAGGAGTTTTGGGCTGCACATGGTCTGCTTTGAGATGGTTTTATATCATAATAAACCACATTAAGGAATAAAATCAACATATAAGCCGTAAGTATATAGAATGACAAGAATTCTGAAAGCAATGCATGTTTTTGAACTGAATCTGTTTGAATTTAAATCACATTTGAATTCGGAAATGCGGTGATTTGAACTAATATTTCGAATTCATCAGTTAATATTTATATGTATTATTTTATTTTTTCTTGATTCATAACTACCGCTGCAATGTTTAACCTCTCTTTGGAATGTATCAGTCCAATATAATTCAAACAGACGTGTACAACACTTATTTTTTTGTAATTTTATGACGATGGTGTCATGTTTATGGATAGCGTTCCATTCGGAGGTAAGTCCTCTGAACTTTTTGCTAACCATCAACGTAAGCGATTTTCAAAATTTGACGTTTTAATAGCAGTTTTGGACATGACACTTACAAGCCATGCAGGAGAATGATATAGAATGGTAGCGGCACAAGCAATTAGTGTCAAAGGTTGATATAAGTCCAGCAATGATCAAACCACTAGCCTTTTTTCATTGAAAAATTCACATTCGCCGTTTGAAAAGTCGCCTTGAATCCTACAGACATGGATCAAAAGTATTTAACAGATTCCGAGTCCTTATCACTCAATATAGAAGCCACATGTTTGCTGCTCTCGTCCCCAAGAAACTTTCAATATGAAATAAAAACGGATAAATACAGACCCTATCCATCCATGATCTCAATGTTTACCTCCGATAGCCAACACTCTCCGAAATCTAGACATGCTGTTCACCTGGGTGTTTACTGTGGTACTGATTTTTATGTGAGCTGAGAAAAATGTTTTAGCAATAATTGAATATATGGCAACACTTCGCCTAGTAAAATATATTGAACTCCCAGGCAGCTGTGGCTACCGTCTGTTCTAAGGCCGTGATTCCATGCTCAGATCCGGAGGGGGAGGGACCAGGGGCCCGGGCCCTGCCCCCCCCCCCCTCCAAAAAACCCTCTCTGGTAAATCACAAAGCTTTAGGATTCCTTAGCAATACTGGTCTGGTTCGCCTGGAAAATTACAAAGCTATCAAGCCAGATTCAATGTTGGGCCATCACCGGCCCACCAGCGAAACACCATTTAAATGGTGTTTCGCTGGTGGGCCAATGATGGCCCGCTTTTAGTGGTATTTGGATCCTCCTTCCCCTCATCAATTAAAATAAAACAAACGAAAAAAACGTCTGACTTAGAACCCCTCTGAAAAAAGTTTCTGGATCCGCGCATGGATTCAGAACTATTACTTACTTGTGTTGTGCTTTTGGTGGCTTCCATAGCTGTTTATGATAAGTTATGGGCTCAGTCCTGGTTTTTTTTTTTCAATATGGGCATGTTGGTACTTATCCCTTTCACCCCTTTAATATTCACGTGCAGCTACCTTATCGGACTATATGCCTTGATTTAGTCTTAGCCTCCTTCATCTATGTCGTTACCATGGTTACTTTGTGTGTACAAGCTGCGAGGGCTCTAGCGAGGTTTATAGTTCTTTGTGTCCCTTCTATTTTAGCAATCATCTCGCTGAGGAAGATGGAGCTGGCTATTCACATTTGAGCCAGTGCTTGAGATTTCCAACAATTTGACATTTTGACAAGTGTAGACTCGGACGAGCCTCTGCAGCCTCCTTTTGAGCTTAGAAACTCCAAATGGTGTTCAGTCAGTAGCTTAACAATCATAGAATACTCAAGCGACTAGCAAAGGCTCTGATCAGACTGCGCGTATGCGCAGGCTGATCTGAGGCTTTGATGGTCGCACATTACACATTGTTGGAAATCTCGTGCACTGGCTCATTTATTGTAGTCGTGTCTTTTTATATCTGTCTTGTCGTTTGTCTGTGTGCTAAAGTCTCTTCATCTTTGTTCCATGTGTTGGTCGTTGATTGTGGCATTTCCTGGTGATACACACTTACTTTTAGTATGTACAATAAAACCTGTCTAAAACGGCAACTCTCGAAAAGACCAAAAATTGGTTATCCAGCCCAATTATCGCTTAATACAGGTCAAAAGTATTACAGCATGCTCCAATGGAGAGGATACTGCAATACTTTCGACCTTCATTAAGCTACCATTCATAAGTTCTTTGTTTTGTCTGTTTTGAGTGGCCGCTTAAGACAGATATTACTGTAATACTAAGTTGGAAACCACCTCGCAATGGAAGAGAGGGTGCTTTTCAACCAATTAAGATTACATCACTGTTTTTCATTATCTCATTTTTATCGCATATACTGCCTGAAATGCCCGTTTGCAAATACCATTTAACGTTTGGATATTGGGTTCAGGCCGGACAGGAATTAGCTAGCCCCATATCTGATACCTCAACTTAATAAAAGTAAGTAAGGGTGCAAAGATCAGGAATCGATACAATCAAGTACCACACCTGGCACACGATACCAATGGGGAAAAATCTCATTTCTCTTTACTTTCTTTATCCTCTGATTAAAAAAGTAAGTGAGTATGATCAGGAAATACCAATTACAAACTGCAGACTAACCCGTGGCATCGTAAGGAAGAGCCACACAAAAATCACGAGACACCAGGAAGACAAACTAAGCATAGCAACCAGCTCTCTCTTCACTACGAGATGATAGCAAAACTAGAATGGAAGCAAAGTAACGCACGACAAAACAGAACAATTACAGAATCCCACGATGGGATTAACAATCAACAACGAGTCAACAACAACACATTATTGCTTAATCATATTACGCTTATACCATATCATCTTGATATTCAATATTGTATAAAGATGTAGATCACGAGTTGAAGATAAAGGTTATTAGGTTGTTAATTGATCGTACTTGATGAAGATGATAACGACCTTGAAATGCAAAATGGTGATATAACGTTTCAGGGGCATATTACAATGCAATGCGAATATTCCAAGTCAGCATACATGCAGTGTCGGGCAACCATCGGTCCACCAGAGAAACGCCATTCAAATGGCGTTTCTCTGGTGGACCGATGGTGGCTCGCTGTTTGTATAACCATGAAAACAATTGTCTTAACGGCATGGATGAATATCACCAAACAAGTGTTTTATGACCAGGAAATGATACAATCACAGATTGTGACACCAAGAGAAACTAAAACACAGACAATTAAAGATATGCACATAAATGCAAGACTATGATAAGCAATGAAAGCAGCTATCTCTTCCACGGCAAGGTGAAGGACACAATGAAACTCAAAGTCAAGTCAGGGCTACAAACTTCAACAGTGAACTCACAACACCAGCAGCGGCAGCATAGAGCCGGTGCCAATGCGGAGATACGGAGCATTTTTTATTGTTGAAAAAGTTTCACCCAAAATTCTGTTATATACGAACTCTTTATTTTTTACAGGATCATCAAAGAGAAACAATTAAAGGAAAAATTAATTGCGACAAAACACAAAAAATACTCATAACCAAAAGAAATGAAACCAACCAGACATCACATTGGTTTTCATAAAAGACCCCTAACTTATCAATGCATTATCTCCTAGAACATATAAATCAAGATATAAAAAGGAGATAAAGCAAAGATAAGGACTCAACAGTAAATAAAACTGAACACCGGAGCAAAAAAAATTCAACAGGTAAACCCCTGTGGTCCTGACAACAGCCAAAGTATCAGGCCTGCAAGTCGGACCCGTCATAGAGTCTGAAGTCCGACACACCGGCGTGCAATTAAAGACATAGAAATTTTGGCAATAATACTGGTACCACTCATTATGACTCTCTACAGGGGTCATACTGGCCAGATCAAAGGACAGTCATAATGGGATGATTATGACTTCCCTGCAGGGGCAATAAAGTGGTCCAATGAAGGGATTAGGTAATTTATGATAAAATATTGATATTTATCCCAGCAAAAGAAATTGTGTTGTATACAGGTAATTCCCCACTTGAGGCCCCTTTAATTTTGTGAGATAATGAAACCGTCCCTTATCAGTAAATTCACTAATGATTCCATATATCACAAAATATATGTCTTTAAAGAGGAAAGTAAAGCTGCCACCCGTGATTGGGTTGACCACCAAGCACACAGACTGTTACAATACATTAATGTTATAGCCAATCTTTTTAAAATAAGAAATTATTTTTACGAACTGCGCTGAAAAAAATATAAGAGCCAACAATCTTCTTCAATTTATACACCAAGTCACCATAGAATTTAGGTACCGAAAGTCCTTGACGCAAGAGAGATTTAAGTCCAGTTTGGAATTTAGATATCAAATCATAGGATCGTAAATAAAATTTAGAAAAGGTTTTGCTAAGTTTATGATACCGATATGCTTGTTTAAGAACTTTCTGAGTTAACAATTTGTTGCGAGTGTTGAAGTCAGCAACATGGCTAGATGCTCTAGCAAAACGAATGGGTTGAGAGAGATATAGACTCCATAGGATGTAGAGCGAGGGACATCACCATCTAAAAAAGGGAAATTGACAATTTCAAAATCAAAGTCGTTACGTTTATCATAAATTTTGGTAGAAAAAATATCATCAGAAATTGACAATATAAGTCTAAAAACGCGGCTTCGGTATCAGAGGTATTGGCTTTATTAAGTTGGAGCTCTGAAGGGTATATTTGACTTACCATATTGTCAAAATAAACATTATCAATGTTTAAAGTATCGTCCAAATATCTTGATGTAGTGTTAAAAGCATCAACAATATTAGCCTGCTTATCGTCAGAAAGGGACATCATAAAGTCCCTCTCATAACAAAACAGGAATAAATCAGCAACCAGGGGAGCACAATTGGTGCCCATCTGAATCCCAACTACTTGTGAATACAATTTGGTGCCAAATCGAATAAAAATGTTGTCCAACAAAAAGGTCAGCGCATCACATACATATTGACAAGAACATGCATGATATCTTTTAGGTTTTCCGAAGTAAAAATGCGTTTCTGTCGTTGCATGCAAAGTAAGAAGAGCCTTCTCTATTGAAGGTTCTTTCAATAAGATCAATAAGTTTATCTTTATTGTAAGTCTTTTTTCTTTTTTGGAGTGGCCGCTTAAGTCAAGTTTTACTGTATCTATTCGTGGTACGAACGTGCTGAACTGTACTTTTTTCGATTTATAGTCCCATTCCAAAGACTGGGGCAAAAGTCAACAACCTTTATATATAAACGGTAAACTATCACAAAATTGTTGAAACGTATACCACTACCCACATCGGCGTTTAAAATGAAACCGCATCTCGGGAATATGTGTGTAGAGCACCGTGACAAATCAACGCTGCTGAACAGGCTGCGCATCTGTGTATTATGATCGGCTTCAGTGGCGTTTGCCATCGTATAACGGCGATTTAGATTCACAAATAGAACGATACAATCAGAAGTTCATTAGCAGAGAAAACAAAATAACTTAGGTTGCACATGTCAATTTTCCTAGCACTGTACTGTATATTGAAATCTAAACTTGGGTGGATCTTTCTTGATTGCTTTTGTTACAAGGATTCAAAACCTTGTTAAACTGACACCATAGGCCCAGATAAGGAAATTTTATTTGCGTAAAAGTTTAATTATTTTCTTACCCATTAATTTAAACATGTGTTTTGGGTGCTCAAAAGAACCGTCTCATTGAGACGGTTCTTTTGAGTACCCACAACATATGTTTTGGAAGAGAAATAAAGAAAATATTTTTTCAATACGCACTCTTATCTGGAGGACCTAGTTTTTCTATGTATCTGTATCGTCCCATTGAAAGTCAGTCTTTATTGTGACGAAATTGTGAAAGAAAGGAATAAATTATAAACAGTTTTTGAAGGCATATCCTTTGCTTGTTGATTTTATCGACTCCATCTTGACACATTTAAAGAATCGCTCAGAAATACTAATAGGGGTCATTAACATCAGCACAACAAAGATTTAACATGTAATTAAATATAATTGAGCCTTGGTACTTATATATCGCATTGTCGGGCAACGGAAGAAACTCTGGCGAGTATGCGCAGAGTCCGCACTAGACTCTTTTCAAAGTATGATGAAGAATCTGACCAGAATTAAGACCTCTGGTCCCGCTGGACCATCAGAAGTGGCGTTTAAAGAGGAGTTTAGCGAAAATAAAATGGATAACCAGAACAGAACAGAACATACTATGCACAGGTAGCGTAAGAGACCAACGTATGCACAACATGCAGAAAGTAGACACAATATATTGTACAATATTAATGAATTGGCAACATATTCAAAACAACAAATGACAGAAAGTTGACCTTTATAAATGTAGCTTCATTTAAGCGGGAGTATATTTGTAAAAACAATATACACAGAAATTTTTCCATACTAATTCCAACAACATTTGATAGCTATTAAATGAGTGTTGCTTCATTGGTTGGAGTAAAAAGCTCCCTATATTTGCATATATTTGGCTTAACATGAAAGTATGGTTTCAAATACAATTTTCTGTCACTCTTAAAAAAGTTACATGAAACAAATAATGATATTCATCACCAATGTCGTTTGTAGTGCAAACATTGCATTTACCAATACAATAGATTGCACTCTTGTAGATTACTCTCCTAGAACTTTATAGGCTTGGTATCTAAAAATAGAGAATATTTGGAAAGACCGGGGTTTACCTGTTGGATTTCTTATGCTCCCGTATTCAGTTTTATGTGCTGTGCTTGGTTTGTCTTCCTGGTGTCTCGTGATTGTTGTGTGGCTCTTCCTCGCGGTGCCATGGGTTTTTCTGCAATTTTTGATTGTGGTATTTCCTGATCATACTCACTATTTTTTATGTACTGTTGAGTCAATCCCCTTTCTATATCTTGATTTATATGTTCTAGGAGATGATGCATGGATAACTTAGGGGTTTTTTTTCATGCAAACTACACATGTATGTGTCTTGATCCACATCTGAGCTAAGGGTGAGGTCCCCTTTCTATATCTTGATTTATTTGTTCTAGGAGATGATGCATGGATAACTTAGGGTTTTTTTTCATGCAAACTACACATGTATGTGTCTTGATCCACATCTGAACTAAGGGTGAGGTTGGCACGCCGTGAAACTTGTTTAAGCCCTCCAGTAAAATATTTTTCTGACAGTTCCAAGGCTGTACTTCTTTTGTGGATCATTTGTGTTCTAAGTCTTGTGTTTGTCATGTGTTCGCGTCTGTTCATTGCTGCCTTGTGGTCACCAGAAGAGAAAGGGCTGACCTCTTGGCTCTATTTTGTGATGTTTATTGTGATTTTGTTACTTTCCCATTTGGTATCCTGGGTCAGGTGTGGTACTTCATTGTATCGATTCCTGATCCTTGCTGTCTTTTACAAGGCTATAAAAAGCATGTAATTTACTGTTTTACCACATGGTTTTTTTTGAGCACCCAAAATATATGTAAGAAAATAATTACAATTCTACGCTAAAATTGCTCTAAAACCTCAAGTGCATTTCCCATAACAGAGTGAAGGTTGTGGGAGCGCAGTGTGCTTGACTCGAGATCGAGAGTCCGCGGTTTTGAGCCACACAGTGTCATTGAGCAAGACACATTAACCCTAGCTTAGCACTGGTTCAACCCAGGAAAACCCGTCTCTTTATAACTAAAAGATTGTTGATGGGATGTAAAGATCAAATAAAAAAACAGAGTGAAGGTGCACTGTGTCAGACTACTACTCCGTGCTTGGTACTCGGTTGCACTCCGCGTTTTCAGTGAAAGGTAGAGCGAAAGCATTATCTATGCCCGTGTGAAATATCACCCGACGTGCCCGCAACATGACATACAGAAATAAAACATGACAGAAAGATCTGTCAGCTGCTATCACATCCTGATACAAAAACACAAAAGAACCCCGTATCCACACTGGTAAATGTATACGTCGATTTGGTGGTATTTACGCGTATTGCCGGTACTTCATAGACCGGAAGTGGTCGATATTGGCGTTGATACTATATAGAAAAACATGCCATATGCCTAAAGGACTATAGGATTAGATCATTTTTAAGTATTCGGCATGCACATGGCGATTTATGTAAGCATTTAGGAATAGATTCGAGTACCGATCTGCCTGAATGCTTACATAAATCGCCATGCACATACTGAATATTTAAAAATGATTGAAGTCTATAGTCCTTTAGGCATATGGCATGTTTTTCTATATAGTATTAACACCAATATCTACCACTTCCGGTCTATGAATTACCGGCAATACGCGTAAATACCACCAAATCGATGTATACATTTACCAGTGTGGTATCCAGGATAAGGTACACGTTGGTATGTGCATACAGCGAAAATTCAAATGAGCCGCGACATGTGATTTCCAACAATTTGGCAATTTGACATGAACAGACTCAGACGAGCATGTACAGCCTCCTTTTAAGCTCAGAAACTCCAAATGCTGTTCGGTCAGTAGCTCGACAGTCATAGAATATTTAAGCAACTTGCAACGGCTCTGATCAGCCTGCGCGTATGCGCAGGCTGATCTGAGCTTTTGCTAGCGCACATACCACATTGTTTGAAATCTCAAGTTGCGACTCAAAACAGTCTGTGCATCCACACAGTCTGATCATAGTCTAAGTCTTCCACCTGAAGAAAAGTTGTACCCTCGGCTACCAATAGAGCATCCAGCAAAGACTGATCAGACTTGTTGTAATAGGACAATCAACAATATTTTAATGACAAAGAAAACCTTACATATCCCAGCTACAAATCTGAACGGTTCTTTTTTATATAAACTGTTGAACAAAGGACATGTTGTTGAAATAAACTTGGAACTTGACATATTTAGGGGATAACTGTATTCAATATTTTCATTTGGGGAGGTATATCGTCAGATATACGGTCGGAAATTTAGTTTTACGGCGACGCGTAAGCGGAGCCGTAAAACGTGATTTCCGAACGTATATCCGACGATATACCTCCCCAAATGAAAATTTTGAATATGGTTATCCCCATTCTAATGCACTATTAACATTTTCCCTTCAAAAAGACAGTGAAAATGTACTTTGTTATGCCTATACGTCCAGCGACGCCAGCTGCATAAAACCGCTTGCCAGCTGCATATATTCACTTGTCAACCAATAAAAAGCGACGTTACGTAATGACGTCGGGTTTCCGACAGTATATCGCAGGATATACTGTCGCAAATTTATGACGTTATCCAATCAGACGTCGCGTTGCATACGCAAGCGCATTAGAATAATTCTTTGTTACTAGTGTCGTCTGCTGATAACCTTTACTTCTTACAGTTTGGACCCAGATCAAAACGTCGGGCCTCTGATGGTGGTATTCCTGAAAGATGTTTTCGAAAGTTGATTTTTGAAAAAAAAATCAGCAGACGACAAAAAAAAAACAAGAAAAAGTACCCAGTTTTCGCAAAATGTTTCATTGTGTTTTATGTCTTATTACAATATGAATGAAAATAAAAAAAATCCTTCCAACATCCCTAAAATGTGAATGGACTGGACGATTGCTACGGGTGGAAAATTTCAATCGGTATAAAAAAAAAATAACAATATGAAAGCGATTTAGATATCTAATTTGCAATGATAATGGTCAAATGCATTTCAAAATCAAGTCTTGACTGCATTTTTATTGTGTTTTTAATGTCAGACTATCGTGTAAATTTTGAAATATAAAGTATATAATTTGAATTGTATGTATGTGTTTGAGCATATTTTATTTTTACGTTGTATAATTTTGTTTTATCAGCTTTAATCTGACACCCCATCGTTGCCCATATATTTTTTCAGTCGTAAATGCCTTACTTCATAAGGGCCGACTGCATAACTGACGGAAGATTCGTTTCTTTGTGGACGGGGTAGAATTAATAATTTTCCTGTTCAGTGCTGAACTTCTACATGCATTAAAAAACCAGTACAGTAAAACCTGTCTTGAACGGTCACTTAAAAATAGACAAAACCAATGTGTTAATGGAAAACGGTAGCTTAATGGAGGTCGAAAGTATTGCAAAATGCTCCTCTTGGAGCATTCTGCAATACTTTTGACATGCATTTAGCGATAATCGGTATTGGAAACCAATTTTGGCGTTCTTTTTGAGTGGCCGCTGAAGACAGGCTTGACATAAGCGAATTTATGGTGGTTAATGAACAGACTCATTGAAACCGAGCCTGCTGTTTCCAGACTTGGTAGGTTCTCTCTATTTATGAAGGATCCGATTTCCAGATTATTGCGAAACAACCTTAGCTATAGTCATTTTAAAAAGGCAATTATCTAAGAATTTAGGCAATATATGAGTGTACATTAATCTGTTTACCTTTAAATGTGTTCAACCGTGTGAAAATGTACAAAATATGAGACCTGTGCAATTTTGCACAGGTTTCATATTTTGTACATTTCATACGATTGTATATAGTACCAAAATAGAACCATCACATGCATTTTCATTTTGGGTAGTTTGTTTCTAGGCAGGTTGTCTGCTAGTCCTTGAAAGTATTGGTACTGAGCAATTAGGTAATTTACATAAATACTCAACCCAAAAAAAAAAAAAAAAAAAAAAAAAAACGCATTTGGCTAAACACAAATAGCAAAGAAAAAGAAACACAACAGGTAAACCCATCAATTTTCAGAAAAAAATCGCAAGTGACAAGACAATTTCGTTTACATTGGTTCAAGGGCATGTTAGATACTGCTACAGTCGTGCCAACCATAAGTGACAGTGATGTAATACTTTGTTTACAATTGCTAAGTAAAACACTAACGTGTACACTTCACTTGAGCTAATACGAATCGATTGATCACTTATGTATTAATCCTATCCTGAGGTTAGGTTTAATACATAAGTGATCTATCTATTATAAGTCCCTGGCAACCTTGTAAACAAAACAAGAAATTACTGTCACTCTTGGCTGGCAGGCCAGTACATTGCACAACTTTCGCAACCAGGGGTCAAAACTGTGTTCAGGACAATTGACCATAATCTAGAGGGTCAAATGTTTGTTTGTTTGTTTGATTTGATTCTTTACGTCCACTCAACAATCTTTCAGTTATGCGGGACGGGTCTTCCTGGGTTGAACCAGTACTAAGCTAGGATAAATGTGTCTTGCTCAAGGACCACAACGCAGTGACGCCGGTGAGGCTCGAACCAGCGGCCCTTCGGTCTCGAGTCAAGCACTCTACCACTGAGCCACTGCGCTCCCTAGAGGGTCAAATGGTTAAGTCACATAAAATTCCGAGATTTTATTATGATCTCTCGAAGGTTTTGTTTATGCATTTGAAATTGTCTCAGTAGACCTAAAGGTACCCAGACGCTTATTCTTTGCGACTTTAGTCATACATTTTTATTTGCCACATTGTGGCCTCCCTTTGGTTTACATTTGCAGACTGGAGACAAACCTTACAACACCTGAAAAGATTTGAGCGTAGTTTAATCAACTTCTTTTGTCAAATCTTATAAAAATTGGTTTAAGAAAGACTAAAATATTGGGGGCAGGGGGTCCGGATTCCCCCCCCCCCCCCTGAAAATCACGAAGCTGTAGGGTTTCTTAGCAATACTGGTCTGGATCCCTTGAAAAATCACAAAGCTATTCGTTGGCGGGCGGATGATGGCCAAGTTTTAGTGGTCTTTGGATCTCTCTCCCCTCACCAACTAAAAAAACGTTGACAAAGTTGGACCCCCTCTGACATATTGGGGCATACCCTTATGAAAGCTGTATGAAATGTCATTTATCATATGACGTCGCGTCTTGGAGTGTAATAACGCCATGCAATAAAATCGATAAACCACTAGTGGTTTATAGATTTACGGGAAACGTTATGACGTCCATAACAACGTTGCGTACATAACGACAAAATTATAACGTTTTTACGCCAGAAATCAAGATTTCAAAGTATTTGTCATATGATAAATAGAATCTAACATTCGTGCTCTTGTATTATTGAATTTATTAAACTCGTTGCGAAAAAGAGACAAAATGATCGGCAAGCCTCGCATTTTATCTCTTTTCCCCAACTCGTTTAATAAATTCAATAAAACATGAGCACTCATGTAAGATCCTCTATGTCTTACGCAGATCTGTTACGTAGTTTCTACATAAAAGCCACAATCTGAACTGACTTTGGCCACAATAAATTTTACAAGATGGAAGATTCCATTTTACATAAACAGTTCGTAAGACGACAATTTGTTCATTGGTTGAAATGTGAAACTTCCGATGTTTGACATTAATTAGAAGTTTTTGACACGAAACTATATGTACTATTATAACAGAATAATAACAAACTAACAAAAAATGCTTAATACGTAGGTGCTATTAAATGAAGGTTTAAATTTTATATCATTATTTTGTTCACACACTTGTCAAACCTAACCTTTAACCTTGGAAGACAAAATAAGTACAGCAAAGAATTTGTTTTCTATTCTAACTTCTGCTGTGAAAAAAGTCACATTTAAAACGTGTTAAACCTAACCTTTCACACTGGAAGACAAAAATGTGGGCCAGCTCATGAGATTCAGGAACCTACTGTAAATTTAGAAATTTTCGCGAGGGTTTTATTTTCGCGAAACTTCGCGAATGCGAAGTCTCGCGAAAGCAAAACCCTCGCAAAATGGCGAAATCACTCTGTCATTTTCTGATGCAGGTGAATCATGCCTTAGTGGCCGATTTGTAAGGTTGGAAATATGTCTTTTAACGTTATGCGCGAAAATAAAATTCTCGCCAAAAATTCCAAATTTACAGTATCGAATATGCGCAAAAACCTACTTTAAACGCTCATACTGACTTTCCCAGTGGGACTAGAGGTCTAAAGTTTTTGTCTGAGTCTTCATCTACATCATTACTTCACGTAAACGAGCAGTGAAGTCCCCGGCGAGTCAGCGCATTAGCGCAGGCTCGCCTGAGCCTTCGCTGCTCGCTGATGCGATAGGAACCAAATTAAGAAGAAGGCAAAGATCAGGAATCGATTCCACACCCGACCCGGGACACCATAGGGGAAAGTGACAAAAACACAAGGAAGCACAACACGCAAGATCACGCAGGTGATCACAAGGCTGCATGTAAGAACTTTAGGCACATATGAAACATAAATAGCAAAAAGGATCCAAAGAAACCGCCTTGGAACGGTCAGTAAAAAAGATACTGGATGGTTTAAACATTTTAACGGTACCAACCTCACCCTTAATTCTGATGTGGATCAAGACACAAGATATCAAAGTTTTCGACTTTAAAAGAGCTACGTGCATTAAGGGGCAAAATTGCCCCCCTCTGGAGCCAAAAACTGAAAGTTGTGTTTCATCAATTTCATCCAATTGGTTCATTAGAAGAATCGCGCAAGTGTAATATCCTGGCTTTTATTTAACTTTTACCGTTGCCATGGTAACAAAAATGGCGGACAAAATAGGCTTAAAATAGAGAAATTGCCATTTTGGGCCAAATTTAAGGGTTTTGGAGACAGATTTTTTTAAGAATGATATATCATCACATGCGAATACCAAAAAAATCTTTTAAAATATTGTATGCCGTCATAATTCTCATCATCTGTTAATCAAAATACATTTTTGGTATTTGCTTGTGCTCTCTATTAATACCTCTGTTACATGTCTCTAATTTGCTCCAAAATGGCCATTTTCCTAAATTAATACCTCGGTTACATGTCTCTAGTTTGCTCCAAAATGGCCATTTTTGTTACCATAGCAACCGTAAATGTTGAATCAATACCAGACTTCTACACTTTGGCTATTGTTCTAATAAACTAATAAGAAGAAACTTGTTAAGAGCAACTTTTATTGTTTGTCCTCAAGGGAGGCCAAAATAGCCTCTTAATGCATGTACCCCTTTATTGAATGGTTTCAAATAAACCCTTCAGAGGTCCAACTTGATAAAGCCAATACCTCTGATACCAAAGCTGCATTTTTAGACTTGCATTTGTCTATTTCTAATGATATAGTTTCTACCAAAATTTATGATAAACGTGACGACTTTGATTTTGAAATTGTCAATTTTCCATTTTTAGATGGTTATGTTCCTCGCTCTACATCCTATGGAGTCAATATCTCTCAACTCATTCGTTTTGCTAGCGTATCTAGCTATATTACTAACTTCAACACTCACAATGAATTGTTAACTCATCAACTTCTTAAACAAGGCTATCGGTATAATAAACTTCGCAAAACCTTTTCTATATTTTATAGACGCCACTATGATTTGATATCTAAATTACATGTTGGGCTTAAATCTCTCTTGCGCCATGGACTTTCGGATCCTGAATTCTATGGTGACTTGGTGTATACCGTAAATTGAAGAAGATTGTTGGCTCTAATAATTTTTCAGCGCAGTTCATCATATAAAAAGATTGGCTATAACATTAATGTATTTCAACAGACTGCATGCTTGGTGGTCAACCCAAATCACGGTTGGCAACTTTGCTTTCCTCTTTAATTGCCCGCCGGTGGGTCGGATTTCAGACTCTATGACGGTTCCGACTTAAAGACTTATCTATTGATGAGATGGTAGGGACCTGATGATGCATTGGCTGTTTGTCGGGTCCACCGGGGTTTACCTGTTGGATTTCTTTTGCTCCGGTATTCAGTTTTATTTACTGTTGAGTCCTTATCTTTGCTTTATCTCCTTTTTTATATATTGATTTATATTTGTTTTGTTTGATTAGATTCTTTACGTCCACTCAACAATCTTTCAGTTATGCGGGACGGTCTTCCTGGGTTGAACCAGTACTAAGCTAGGATAAATGTGTCTTGCTCAAGGACCACAACGCAGTGACGCCGGTGAGGCTCGAACCCGCGGCCCTTCGGTCTCGAGTCAAGCACTCTACCACTGAGCCGCTGCGCTCCCTATATTGATTTATATGTTCTAGGAGATGATGCATTGATAAGTCGGGGGTCTTTCATGTAAGCCAAACATCTATGTGTCTTGATCCACATCTGAACCAAGGATGAAGTTGGTGCACCGTTTAATCGGTTTAAGCCTTCCAGTAAAATATTTTACTGACCGTTCCAAGGCGGTACTTCTTTTGTGGATCTTTTATGTTGTTTTTTTCTGTCTTGTGTTTGCTATGCCCTTGTACACGTCTATTTATATGTGCCTTGTGGTCACCTGCTGGGAAAGGGCTGACCTCTTGGCTCTCGTTTGTGGTGTCTAACTGTTAGTTTGTTACTTTCCCATTGGTATCCTGGGTCAGGTGTGGTACTCGATTGTATCGATTCCTGAATTTTGCTCCCTTACTTACGTTCTTTACTTCCTATCAAAATATTCGTGTTGGATATAAGGATGCATGCAGTCTCTGATTTGTATAAGTCCTTACAGCCACCTGTTGTGGCAATACGTGTATTTAGCTTTTTGGCACAGTTTAAGTCTGGATAGAAATTTCTTAACCTAAACATTTCAAAAATGATATTTTCAAAAGTTCAATACCCGCACAAAGTTCATTTCCGATCAATAAACACCCCCAGAAATACCCTTTTTACGTACTTAATTACCATACAAACAGATGCATGCCTGTTAGACTCACACAGAATGTACATTTCCTAAAATGGACATGCCATAGAAAAATTGTCTTCTTTCAATAGCAAGTTCACAGGGAGAAACAGAAATTAATCAGCCTGTGTTTACGTGGTTTCGATAGCATAAAAAACAGCAACGAACTAAGTGTAACTCTTTATACTGAAATGTGAAGATTCCGATTAGCCTGGTTTACACAGGTTGATCTGAATTTATACTGTTTCACTAGCCTGGTCTTTAGGCGTTTAAGCGAAAATGACTCCAAAAGGGGTAAATTCTATAAAATCTAAGATGTACTCCATATAGCTGGTCTACTCTTCCGTCCCAAGTTTGATCAATTTAAACCAAAATTGTGTAAAACAATGTAAAGTAGAGTTGCTATCAAAAAGGGTCAAACAGTCTCTAACTTTTACAGAAAAAAGTCAGACTTTTTTTTATCAGACTGGTTACTTGTCATTCTGTAATATAGCCTATTCTTTTTGGTGTGGCTCAACATTTTTAATGATCCGTCTGCCATGTAGCAATTCAAATTTACTTTTTACTTTGCGCTGAATCATTTATTTATAAGTTGTTACAATCTTATTGTATAGTCTGTCGCAAAATTGATAAAACTATCAAAATTCTTCAGTGAGGGGTCAGAAGGTCGTATTTTACATTTTGAATATTTTTTTAAGATCTTGTCACAGGGGTATAACTACAGATGAAGGTCTTTAACTACATGTGTATTTGCATGCTGGGTAATTTTGCATGCTTTTTTGTCGTCTGCTGATTTCTTTTTCAAAATCAACATTTTTGAAAAAATATTTCAGGAATACAACCAGAGTGTAAAACAGTTTGGATCCAGATCAGGCCCTACATTCTGTCGGGCCTGATCTGTGTCCAAACTGTTTGCAAAGGTTATCAGCAGACGACGCTATTAAACAAAGGGTTAATTTACATATAAACAGACGCTGTCAATAGTTAAGTAGGAATACCGATTCGAGATCATTCTAGTTATACATTTACAAGAAGGCTATGGATGCCCTGGGTCGCTAACCTGCGTCCAAGATCAGGATGTGGTGTTGTTTAAAAGTTTTCTATTTTTAGTTGTGGCGGTCATTTTGTTAAGTGGAGCGGTACTGTTTTGAGAAAGCTGGTAGAAGGCAACATTAGGAAATGTATGTGTAAAACTACTTTAAAATTGGGTGTTTCGTATTTTTATTGTGCTCTGTGTCTCTTCCTCGTGGTGCCGTGGGTAGGTTTGTGATCTGTGATTGAATTGTGGCATTCTCTGGTCATACTCACTCGCTCTTTTGTCATGTACTTGGCGGGAAAAGAGTAAAAAAAAACCCTGAGCTTGCTATCAGAGTTCATGCCACATCGTTTCTTGTACTATACACATTGGACTACGACATAATTAGCACTCACTTCAATGGTTAGGGCAACTTAAGGTCATTTTATAGTATATTATACAATTATTGACTAATGAGGCATTGGATATGATGTGATATCGACCAGAAAATACCAATATTGACCGAGGCGAAGCCGAGGTCAATATTGGTATTCACATCATATCCAATGCCTCATTAGTCAATAACTGTTTTATTATATAACATTTAGAGAAAGATGTACAGGCATTATTGCACCTGGATAAAAATACTGAACTTATATACAAGTTTTGGGACAGACAAGCATTTAGCAGAAACAGTGCAACCCTAAATAAGACCACCCTTTTACTATTGCATATATGTTGTGCATAAGTGTCATCATTCAACATTTACAAGCAAGAATTCTAACACACTTCGCATGTAGAGCCAATGATAAAATAAGTGCGATATGCCAAACAATTATTCACAGCTTTGAAAGGGCAGGGAAAATGTGTGATAGCTGACGTCATTTGTTACTGGTAAATGACGTCATTCATGGCATTAGACGGTGTAACGTCGTTTTTACGCTTAAAAGACGTTACAAATACATGTAAACGTATGCGACGTGGTCTAAGTATTGGCGGGAGTTCTTCAGTGCAAAGGCGGAAAGTTGGAAGAAGCTGAAGACTTCAAATTTGTTTTCGCCGTTTATTGTGCATTAAAATCGAAATAGATCAGCTCCAGTGCGTGATTTGTTGCGTTCTCAGCATCTACGATATGATTATTAGCCACGCTTTAGAAAAGCAGAACCAGAACGGAAAAAACGGCAAGGAGTCTAATTTTAGTAACTAATATACACTGGCAAGCGCGCGCAAGCCAGTGAATATGACAATATATTGACTGGCCACGTGAGCGCTCTAAGCCAATGAAATTCGGTCTTTTTTCTTAGTTATATAATAAAGGTGAAATATGATTCCATACTCATGATGATAATACAGAGATACTAGCTTACAACTTTGCATTGAATTACATTTTTTTATTTAAGAGGTGATGAAAAATATGGGTAATTGTAGCTGATCTCTTGAAACAATGAATCATTCACTGATAGAGAAACAATTCGTACTTACGAGATTCAGTATGCACCGAGGATTCGATTATTTACACATTTTCTAATACCTTTATTCGCCCCCTTCAATCAGACTATGCCAGACTAATATTACACACTCAGTTTATATCACAGGCCCAAATATTTCCTTGAATCTAGCAAATGTGCCCCCTGTCAAGAACGTTTATTCAATTCTATCTTCTTATACTCAGGCGATCATATATGATAATTATTTTAAGTTACAGGAAGCTATTGAGGATATAAAACAAAGAAGGATCACAGGATAATTAACAATGAATAAACGACTTCTATCTGAATTTAGCAGTGTAAAACAAGTAGTTTAACACCTTTTCTGGAACTACTCATAGCTGTGATTGAAGCTTGTGGTTTCAGCTAATATGTATGTATTTTTTATCAGTTAGCATCACTATATGTCTTACAATTCTGTTCTGACACTATGATGGTATTCCTGAAATAATTTTTTGGAAAAAAGATCATTTTTGAAAAAATCAGCAGACGCAACATTTACCCATTAGGCAAAGAGTTGAGTATGCATGGTCAGCTATTTAATGAGATCAGAGGTCTAAATTTTTGCGTGAGTCTTCGCTTTTTTCCTTCTCTGTGTGTTGGAGCTGCGGAGGCTCTGACGGGTCTGTGTGGATGCGTAGTCATCCATGACCAGTGGGCTAGCTATTGAAGTTCCTTTGTATCACATGTCGTTTCATATTCTGTTACTTTAAAGTTGCCAGTCTAGCTCAAGGTCGCTCATCTCAGAGCATAATGCTATCAGATTAATATCAAAATGCACGTCGTAAAAATGATATATATCATTTGCCTCTGGTCAAGAGAAAACAGTCAATATCCTATGTTACGTACAGAAAAGACCTTTATTATTAAATTACGCTGCTCGTGGTCAAATTTGCAATCAGTGCACGTACTATACTACTGAAGGCAAATCGAGCAAACAGCATAGACGCCAATCAGACTGCTCAAGAGAGCAGTCTGATTGGCGGCTATACTGTTTGCTGCTGTTATCTTGCATAAACAGGTGTTGTCCTGATAAAGATCAGCTCATAAACTTTTCTTCTTATTCTAATATATTACAAGCAAAAATACTGTAAATGTCAAAAGATATGCGACACTTAAAAATCAAGCACTGTGTCGGTCTGGAAAGCTCGCCTGAGTCTTATAGCAGAGAGTTTTGTGATTATGAAATATGAACGAAAATTGCACGAATATGTTCGTAATCACTTTCAAATATGTGTATATGGAGAGAGAAAAACACACGTCTATTATCTACTCGGACCTTGGGTCCGAGTTATCTATCATAGAAACGCAAAATTTTACTTTTTTTAAAAAAAAACAGAAACCCTGTATTTTAGATTCCGTGTTGTTGCTTTAACCGCAAGAAGCGTACAAAATATACATGTACAGTCAGGTGCCAAATTAAAGAGCACAAAGTGAATTTCAAGGCAACAAATAATACTTATTTTCTCACTTATAATACTTCAAATCTAAAAGAAAAGATTATCCTCCCTATCATTACAAATGTGCAGAAATTTTAACTCCATACTAGAGGTGGTTGCTTAGCAACAAGACAAAAATGGACAAATTTGCCCTATATCTAGTTCATTAAAATGATTGCCATGGCAACCAAACTTTCAATAATTACTTGAGTTTATGCTATAACATGTAGAGCTTATTGATGTCTATATGTGTGATTTATTCCAATTTATATCAATAACAAAGTAAAAAAAATCAACATTTCTTTATAGAATTAATCACGAAAAGGGTGAATATCAGAATGGATATCAAAAATACGGCATCTTTGTTTCCATGACAACATCAGATTGAATGCATTATTCTAATTTTTAAAGACATTTTATTGACGGATTATCTTTGTTTTAAAGTCTGAGGTATTATTTGAAGTACATATCACTTTTAAACTTATGGAATTATTAATATTTGTCTTCCACACCCCCATTTTAAGAACTTTGAATCTTGACAGATTTTATTATCATTTTTGCATTTTAAATTGTTAAGCTATAAAAGAAAGACTAGTAAATACCTGTGATAGTCAATATATAGAATAATATGTTGTCTTGGAGTAGCATTAAAAATAACATCAGAAATGCATTTCTTGTAACCATGGCAACCACCAAAAGGAGCCTACTAGTGGCTTTTTAGCTATTTTTATCGGTTGCTTAGCAACAATATGCAAAACACTGAACAACTTAATTATACTCTGAATATTTGAAGGCTAGCTTATATCTTCCCATTCTTGTGTATGTCAAGTCCATATTATAAAAAAATTGAAATGAAGAAGAAATGAATGTCTAAATATCCCAAAAAATTGTGCATTTTTTAATTTTATGAACTTTGATTTGGCACATAAGTGTACACGTAAATTCCGTGCAAATTGCACGAGTTTCATATTTTGAACAAGCGATTAGGCAATTGTGAATCTCGTACCTTTATTGCGTGAGCATTTTGATCTCCTGTCAGATTTGGTTAGCCCACTGACCTGATGTAGCTTATAAGCAGAATGGTCGCTGAACTGATAAGAGCTGTCAATCGTTTAACAGACAACTTTTAAATAGCCACTTAAATTGGAGATATTATCTACTGGCAGATTTGGTTAGACCACTGGTCTGATCTAGCTTATAAGCTGCATGGTCACTGAGCTGATAAGACTTGTTAACAGGCTTTTTTTAAAGCCAATTAAATTAGAGATTTAGCTACTGTCATAGACTACTGGTCTGATCTAGCTTACATGTATAAGCAGCATGGTCACTGAGCTTATAAGACCTGTCGAACATTTAAATAGCCAATTAAATTATAGATATTATCTACTGGCAGATTGGGTTAGACCATTGACCTGGTGTAGCTTATAAGCAGTAGCTTATGGTCACTGAGCTGATAAGACATGTCAATCGTTTAACAGTTTTTTTTAAATAGCCAATTAAATTAGATATTTTATCTACTGTCATAGACCACTGGTCTGATCTAGCTTACATGTATAAGCAGCATGGTCACTGAGCTGATAAGACCTGTCGAACATTTAAATAGCCAATTAAATTAGAGATATTATCCTCTGGCAGATTTGGTTAGACTACTGACCTGATGTAGCTTAAAAGCAGTATGGTCACTAAACTGATAAGAGCTGCCAATCGTACAGGCAACTTTCAAATAGCCAATTAGATAAGAGATATTATCTACTGGCAGATGTAGCTTATAAGCAGAATGGTCACAGAGCTGATACGAGATGTCAATCGTACAACAGGCAACTTTCAAATAGCCAATTAAATTAGTGATATTATTTACTGGCAGACGAGCTTATAAGCAGTATGGTCACTGAACTGATAATACCTGTCAATCGTTTAACAGGCATTTTTTTAAAATAGCCACTTAAATTAGAGATATATTACCTACTGGCAGATTTGGTTAGACCACTGGTCTGATCTAGCTTATAAGCAATATGGTAACTGAGCTGATAATACTTGTCAATCGTTTAACAGGCATTTTTAAATAGCCAATTAAATTAGTGATATTATCTACTGGCAGATTTGGTTAGACCACTGGTCTGATCTAGCTTATAAACAGCATGGTCACTGAGCTGATAACACCTGTCAATCGTTTAACAGGCATTTTTTTAAATAGCCACTTAAATTAGAGACATATTATCTACTGGTTAATAGGGTTAGACCAATGGTCTGATCTAGCTTACAGTATAAGCAGCATGGTCACTGAGCTGATAAGACCTGTCTATCATTTAACAGTAATTTTTAAATAGCAAATTAAATTAGAGATATTATCTACTGGCATATTTGGTTAGACCACTGGTCTGGTCTAGCTTATAAGCAGAATGGTCACTGAACTGATAAGAGCTGTCAATCTTTAGCAGGCAACTTTTAAAAGCCAATTAAATTAAGAGATATAATCTACTGGCAGATTTGGTTAGACAACTGTTCTGATCTAGCTTATAGGCAGCATGGTCACTGAGCTGATAACACCTGTCAATCGTTTAACAGGCTTTTTATAGCCAATTAAATTAGAGATATTATCTACTGGCAGATTTGGTCAGACCACTGATCTGATGTAGCTTATAAGCAGCATGGTCACTAAACTGATAAGAGCCGCCAATCGTACAGGCAACTTTCAAATAGCCAATTAAATTAGAGATATTATCTACTGGCAGATTTGGTTAGACCACTGGTCTGATGTAGCTTATAAGCAGAATGGTAACTGAACTGATAAGAGCTGTCAATCGTTTAACAGCAACTTTCAAATAGCCAATTAAATTAGAGATATTATCTACTGGCAGATTGGGTTACACCTCTGGCCGGATGTAGCTTATAAGCAGAATGGTGACTGAACTGATAAGACCTGTCAATCATTTAAATAGCCAATTAAATTAGAGATAGGTTTGGTTAGACCACTAACCTGATGTAGCTTTTAAGTAGTATGATCATTGAACTTATTAGAGTTGTCAGTCGTAGTACGACAGGCAATTTTCAAATAGCCAATTAAATTAGAGATATTATCTACAGGAGCTGCTATTAATGATGACGCTTTGACTGTTTTTGTAATTTTGAGAACATGCGGCTAAACTCGATTTTTTATGTTTTTCACATTAATTTTCGGCGATAACTTTTTTCTTATTAATTTTATCAAACCGTGTTCGCGATCAAAGTTGTAGAGAAAAATTAGCGCCAATTTCTCCAAACGGTTCTAACGTCCAAAATAGTGCAGTTAACTCTGCGCATAGATGCACTCTGTGAGCATTTTAAGCAAATCGCAAATAAACTAAGTCACACATGTCAGTCAAAATGTTGCATTGCACCGCCCCGATTCACTAACTAAGGCGATGGATGGCTTGTTCAAATATATTGGTAATCGCGCCTGATTCGCTCGTGCGTTAAGCTATTGGGGTCATCTCGAAGCTGTCCGTTAAGGAGCATGTGCATAAGAGAAAAATGGCACGTAATGCGAAATCTCAGCTTCTGTACTTACAGATGATCATGCTCAAAGTAGATTCTGAATATAAGCGGTACATTTTTAGTGTGCACACAGCAAGATTTTACTATACACAGCCATTGAATAACAGTATATAAACCCCTTGTGAATATTCTTTTGAGATGAACCCTTTTTGTCACACCTTTACGAAATTTATCTGTCAATAAACGACTTTGAAATTTTGGCTGAATTCAACGTTTTGCAAAATCTTCATCTATGTGCACAACAATCTGTTTGCGCCACAAACTTGGGACCTTTTAGAGAAGTTGGCGCTAATTTTTCTCTACAACTTTGATCGCGAACACGGTTTGATAAAATTAATAAGAAAAAAGTTATCGCCGAATATCAATGTGAAAAACATAAAAAATCGAGTTTTTTTTTTTAGTACTGCCTTTTATAGCTCACTTCTACCTTTAAAATATAGGCAAATATTCTTAAATTATTTAATAGAAAGTACATAACTGGCAGCGATGACTTCTTCACCCCCACCTGTTGAACGAGAAAGACTTTCAATCAATTTTAGAATCCGTGGCTTAACTTTAAAATCTGTTCGCCACAGTCTGCTTAATCTATTGATGATGGTTATGATTATTATCGATATCATGATCCGAAATTATAAATTGTCATATGGGCCCTGACGCTTGAAAACCTATCTTCGGTGTTTGCTATCAGGTTATACTCAAACCAGCCTGCTCAGCTACAGCGTCTAGATAGAATATAACAAAAAATGCGAGTGGCATGTTCAGCTAATATACTTTTCAAAAAACGAACAACAAAGGCGCTGATCAGGCTGCGCGGTGCGCAGGCTGATCTGCGCCTTTGGTGTTCGCATGCAGCGAAGTCAGGTTTTCTCTCAGCGAGGGCCATTTATAAAGGACGCTATGTGGGCGGAGACGAGGTTCGTGATCAGGGCCCAGGAATTCGAAACTATTTGTAAGTAGCTTCATGCATTGACTGATTATTAGAAAATCCATCTTTTGACACATTAAATGATTTTATTTTGATTTTTTGCCAACCAAGACGAACACACATCAATAACATTTTATATTTTTTTAATTTGATATATGACAGGAAAATATTTTTGTGCAGTAAAATGTTGTAAATGTGGTTTGTTTTGTAATAAAGTGTTGTTAACGTGTGCTCAATAAAATTTTATGTTAACGTCCCTCCATAAATATGCGACAGAACGCTTAAAGAGACTAGGTCTGTAACTTTGAACATTTTTCGAAAAAATCTTTTCTTTTTAAATCATTTGTAAAATAGAATTAAGTTATGTTTTCACAATTAACATGTTCAGTACAGCTGAAAACTGCACGGAAAAGTGAATTATCTTATAAAAACAGTTGTTTTTCTCTTGTTTGTAATTATTTACGTACCTCCAATAATTCTAGACAGTTGAGTTTTAAATAAATGCTGTTGTTTTGATAGTGATAATTTGTTATGATTTACGAAAATGGTAAAATGTTTACCTGAATTTGAGTATGTTTACTGTATTCTTGAAAAATAGAAACTTTATTTCTAAAATTAGAAGATCAAAAGTTACAGACTATGCAGCTTTAAAGCACAGAATAGATACATATTGAACTGGGAGCAAAAGACATGGAGTTATTATATAGAATCTTTTAACAAACAACATCAGACGTCAATGCGACGACTCTAGTTATCCCGCCATTTTTTAACCTGGAATGTCGTCTGCTTTTTACGTCTGCTGTACTTCAAGTGCACATCAGACTTGATTTTTTCATTGATCAAATAATGTGAACCCTGATCAGACTGCTCCGTCGGGAGCAGTCTGATCTGGGTCCATATTATATACAATATGTATTACCTAAGAACATAAGCAGACAAGAATGTCGTGAATGGCGCGAACAGGGTTGTCAAATTGAAGCTCAGTCCAAGAGAAAATGTGACAACTTTTAAATAAATTGTATGACATTGACAAAATCAGTAGACAATCCGACTAAATTGTTGTAATTTAAAATGCAAGAAAAGTATTAATAACATATGTGACTTTTCGGTTAACTTGTCGGTAACCGCCCAGCGACATATGGTCTACCAAGGCTAAATTTAAAAAAGTTTGTTTCGGTAGAATATGTAATGATTTTTAAGCATATAAAGATAAATCGTAAGTATCCGCATATGTTTGGGTTCCACGCCATATTTAGTAATTATTCATAGGTGAAGCCCCCAGGGGGGGGGGGTCCTTGCTCCCTAAAATAATGCATTGATCTACCCAAATCCCTCAAAAAATCCTCAGCTCCCTGAAAGCATTTTACCTTTGCTCCCCAAAAACCTAAAATTAATTCAACTTCTCCCCAAATCCCCAAAAATATAAGCCAATTCTCCCTGAAATGTATTTTTTCTTTCCGTAGGATTAAATTCACATACTTAAAAACCATGAAGCTATACAGAAGGGTATGACTTAATGTTTACTTTATATTTTGCATTATACATGTAAAGACAGGGCTTAGTCATGGAATACATAACGAATAATTATTTTGATGAAATACATGATATATAGCTCGAAGTATGAGGCCATCCTAAAAATGCTGATGCTGTACCTGGAATAGGCATGGAGGGATGCTCTTTAGATTTGATTTTTTTTTTTTGATTAGGGACAGACCATTTGTTTTTGTTTTCTGGCGGGGGAGGGGCTGTTATTTTGAGAAAAAGTGAAAGCATTTATTTTTGTAACCATAAAAGTCTTTTTACAATTGCTATCCGGCCCTACTTTAGTTTCATCAAGTAGGTAGATATCTGATCAGCATTTCTTTTTTTCAAAGTTTGATTAAAATCAACGAACTAACTAGAGCGAAAAGTACATACCTAGCGCTTAGGTAGTCATGTAATGATGTGGATTCACACTTGTGCTGGTGCGATCTGGTGCGTTCTGAGAGTTCCGAAGTACGTTATTATCAACCTAACATTGAACAAATTTAAGGATAATAAATTAACAACAACAAACATTATTCGCCATATTTATTCCAATATCAATCCAGAGTTGCATGTCAGTACAAAAATGAATACATTTACATTTTAGAAGGGGGTTTGTGGGGCAACACCCCCCCCCCCCCCCCCAAGAAGCCAAAGAAAATTTTAAAAAATCAAACAAAATGGTGATTTTTTTTAAATATTGGCAGGCTTCCCTAAATCCCCAAAACTATTAGCTTGCTCTCCAGCTCCCTTAAACTAATAACCAATGCTTTCCAGCTCCCTGAAAATAAATAGCCCTTCTCCCCAGATCCCCCAAACCCCTGGGGGCCTATAGGTCAAGATAAACACATATTCTGGGCGAAAAATTGTTAATATTTCTTAACTATATCGGTGTAAAAATTTTGTTTTGGGCGCTCAAAAGAATCATCTCGTTGAGACGGTTATTTTGAGTACTCACAACATATGTTTTGGTTAAAAAATAAGAAAATAAACTTTTATTCATATTTAGTATAATAAAATTATGTAACTTTAAGCAAATATGTTATACTACGCGAACATTGACTGGATGACAAACAGTATTAAGAACAGTTTGATATGTGTCTACACTGTTCCTCTGCTCCAGGTGTCCAAAATACTTTGGATAAATTCGACAGTATAAAACGTCTTCAGCTTGATGTTTAGAGAGACCATGGATTTTACCAATGAAGATGGGTAGGATTGGGTCACTATAAACAAACATTTATTTTTGTTTGTCTCAATAAATATTTACGTCTTGCCTTTTAAGGTAAATTAAGTTCGATATTTTGTCGAACGAAAACGCCCTAAAAATGTAGATCTTAAGATTTGCAAAACCACAATGGATCGATTGTAATTTATCAGGCATAAACCACCGCCTACGATGCTACCCGCATTGTCATTTTGGTTTACCGCAGTAGTCCCCTCAAAATTGGGCCGCAACGCGAGAAACCCTGTCTTAACAACACAGGCGCAGATCAGCCTGCGCATCCGCGCAGTCCGCAACGCGAGAAACCCTGTCTTAACAACACAGGCGCAGATCAGCCTGCGCATCCGCGCAGTCTGATCAGCACCTATGTTATTCGCTTTTTGAAAAGTATCATCTGTGAACTTGCCACAGATGAAATTTCAATTTTCTAGCTAGTCTCTGTAGCTGATGGGATAGGTTTGAAACTCACAATGTCGGAAACCCCGAAGACAGGTTTTTTTTGCGACGAGGCCCAATTTTAATGAGCCAGCCCATGAGGTAAGGGTACCTGTTACATAGACTAAAAATAAATAAATCCTGCGGAACTATTCCTTAATCTCTAACCACTGTCGTAATTTGAGCGTGTGAGAACGGACGTCTTTGAAGGCAATATTTTTAATCTAATATGAGGAAGTGCAGTACATAAATTGTTTTACAAATATTACATGTATTTCAAGTTACACGTCACGTCAGTAGCTGTAATACTTTTTGCAAGCTTTAAATGAAGAAAGTTTTTTTTTTTTTTTTGCGAAAAAAGTGAATAGCAGCTAGTTTTATGGCTCTTGCGTAATGCATTTCTCCATGACGCTGTTTCAAAGGCTTACTGATCCGCGTTGGTCTACTCAATTATCGTCTTGCCTTTGCATGGAAAGCATACACAGAACCAATAAAATACAGCAGAACCAACTTATGCGGGTGATATTTTGATTTTTTATGTTGCGCATCAAGTCATTCGATTTTCTTTCTTTTATATGCAATGCTGTGCATTAAAGCAAAATTTAAAATTAAGATATAACATATTTGCGGTCAAAACAGGAAAAGAAAAAAAAACAGCCATTATGAAAACGGCACGTCTTAACATAGCCGCTTTCATTAAGAAAATAAACTAGAGCTATTTTACCCCGTTGCTGCAAAAATGACTTATTCTCACAAAGTCAAAACTTCCCATTTTATGATGAAAGAGGAGCCATGGGATGATATGGAACTTTTTGGATCTAGAGCAAGATAATTTTGGTGTTTGGCATGGTGTCCATGTTTCGTAAAAGTAAGTGAGGAGGCAAAGATCAGGAATCGATACATTAAAGTAACACACCTGACCCAGTTTACCAATGGGAAAGTGACAAACTCACAGTTAGACACCACAAACGAGAGCCAAGAGGTCAGCCCTTTCCCAGCAGGTAACCAGACGCACACAAATGCATAGCAAACACAAGACAAAAACATAAAAGATCCACAAAAAAGAAGTACCGCCTTGGAACGGTCAGTAAAATATTTGACTGGAGGGCTTTGCATAGTTAGAGACCGAGGCCCAAAATTACAATGTCTCCTTAAAGTTAAGGACGACCTTAGGTTAAGTATTGATGTTTCAACATAACATTTAGGATGTTTAATAAATTACCAGGCTCGTAGAAGTACATATGGTCAAAGATGTCATTGTCATCTACAGAATAGATTAAACAAAATTTTGATTTTCAGAAATTTAAAACGTTATTTTTCGTATCCTCAAAAATCAATATTTTGCTAAGGTAGTACTTCACTTTAAGGAGGCATTGTAATTTTGGGCCCCCAGATATCGCAAAAATGGCATAATTTCACAAAACATACAGCAATAACTCCTGGAGGAATATTGCGAAATTGACCATTTTGGAACTCAGAAACGACATTTTGGTACTTAACATTTTTACCAAGTTTAATTTCTAATCAAAAGTACTTGATTAGAGACCGGACATCATAAAATATCATTTGTCATGAACAAAGAGGACCTATGGTGAAATGTTAACTTAATTGTACAAAACAAATATTCGCTCTTGTAGGCGTGACGAGTAGAAGAAGAGTTTCTCCCTACAAGAGCGAATATTTGTATATTAACGAGTATTTTTACAATAAAATACTTTTATCATGACCAATAAAACAATCTCATTTTAATTTATTCATCAGATATTCAGTCAATTATAAGCTCCATCTTTGACCGGTCTTAACAGCATAGAGCAAAGGAAATGCGGCAAAGTCATGATACAAGGACTCTTATCGACCTCAATAGTCAAATTCGTATTAAACATTGTGACCAAGTTTCGTAAAAGTGTGATCAAAATTACTGGACTTAGAAAACGGAACCCGTGGGTGGCGTAAATTCAGAAGCAAATGACGATAACTCATGAAGGCATAGTATGATATAGGCCATTATCAAAATTGAGGAAGACGTTTTGTTACTTATTATTGTGACCTCTGATAAAAACTATTCGACTAAGAGAGCGGACGTCGTTGGTGTAACGTACAAAATATACGTACAGGAGTGGTACCTAATCCCCGGTCGTTGCCATGGCAGTAGTGATAGTGGGGCGTACACCTTGTATGAGTTCATTGAAAAGAACTTCTTTTTCTAGGAGTGCTACGGTGTGCACAAATCTACCTGGCCAGTATCACAACAAACGCATTTTCTTGCATAGTCATTTTATTTGTTTTGATAAGCCTAGGGGAAGGAAATATAAAAACTGCACATTAAACTGGAGATTATAAAGCATTCATTACACTCTATACTTTTTCCCCAGTTCATAGAATGATAGTCTTGTTTCTCCTCTCTGCTGGAGGTAATTTATGAAGCTGTTATATCAACAAGAGTAGTGCGGCTAGCTGCTATTTGTTTATGATCAAATTCCCAGATAAAACAATTTTATCTGGCTGAACAAGTTACTAGAATCATGTCTAAGTACTGTATGTGTATTGCTGATTTTAACTTTTTTCTTTAACTATTTTTGCCACTTTTTTGAGATTGAACCAGTGTGAGATTAAGCATTTGGAAAAGAAAGATAAGTTCTATGTTTTTTCTATTATTTAAATTTATTGAAATGAAAAAAATAAAAACATAAAACACAGAATAGCTTCCAAACAAGACTTTATCCTTAAAGTGCCGATCACACCAAAAGTAGTCTACTTTTGTCATCTGCTGAAATGTTTAGAAGCCTCTATATGACGTACATTGTAGACCAAGATCAGACTGCTTCAGTCCAATCTGGGCTCAAGCTGTTTGCTTCTATACTTCAATAAGGCAGATATGTCAGGCAAATCTTTGCAGCAGAGGATTTCAGCAGACAACATTTTCAGATGCATTTTCGGAGCGTTTTAAGGGTAAAGGGGCAGGGCCGATAATTTGAAACCGAGTATAGATTTTGTTTTTGCGTGCTTGATTCAATTACCTGTGGAATTATTATTGAGATGTACATTGTAAATATAAAAAATTTTTATGTTTCATTCTCTGCATTAACAATTATAACAAACAAGACCAAACGTAATCATGTATCTTAGGCCCTGTCACACTATAGTGTTTCAGCCAACGTATGAGGATATACGGAAAATATATCCTATACGCTGGCATATTACAAACTGAAAGAAAGCCTCTCTCTGAACTTATACAAAGCGTATTCTAAACGAACATAGAACGTGTGTCTAATGTATGAGTAACTTATTCATAATTTATTCCTGACGTAACATAACTTATACTTGTACTAGCGTATAACAGCGTATGCCCAGCATATCACTCAGCATTCTTGACTTAAAAGAAACTTATGACAACGATCGACCAATTTATTTCGAATATGTACATGTAAAGTACGTTAACTTGTGCAAAACGTACATGTAGCGTAAAAAGTATCAAGAACAAATGATCTTATGGAGAACTAATGGTAATAACTTTATGCGAAAACATTGTTATTATCTGGTCAGCATTGGAGGAGACGGTCACGTAAAGAGAGTATTGCATTACAAAGTTTTAAGGCCCAGTCACACTACCATGTATAGCACCAACGTATGAATAATTCAGCAAGTATGTTGGCATACGCTAAGTACGTTAGGAATAAGTTTTAAACACGTTACGAATACACTATAGTACGTTGGTATACGTTGACATACGGCCAAGAGCTCCAACATTTTGTGAATCCATAAAGAATTACAGCGTATATGCGAACGTACTGCTTCTTTACGTTAGGCATACGCTAGATGTACGCAGCAGGTAAGTCATGCATACGTTATTTAAGTATGTTGGTGTACGCTGAATACGTTACAGATACATTTTAAACACGTTAAGAACACACTACTGTACGTTGGTATACGTTGTCATATAGCGAATAGATCCCAAAATTGTGTACTTGCATAAAAAATCTTCAGTGTATGCCGACCTATTGCTTAAACATTAGGCATAAGTTAGATGTACGCAACGGGTAAGTTATGCATACGTTAAGGTATGTTAGCACCAACGTATGAGGACGTATGAAAAAATCACCAAGTACGTTGGTGTACGCTGAATAAGTTAGAGATACGTTTACAATACGTTACGAACACGCTACAATACGTTGGTATACCTTGTCATTTGACAAAGTGGTCCCAAATTTTGTACTGTTTTATACGTTTGACATAAGTTAGATGTGCGCTAAATAAGCCAGCCCTGTTTTATAGACTTTTATAAGAAACTTTATTGTCCAAAAAGGTACAATCCATCAAATTATACATTCAATGATGTACAAGCCTTGACCATTGCAAAAACAAAGATGAAATGTAACAAAGTGGATTCAGAACGAACGATCCAAGAAAATGGCTTCCTCCAGAAACAGCTCTAAGCTGCCTTTGTGACCTAGTGCAGTTGCAAGTGCTATATCTGGAAACTGCTGGGCATCATTCTGCTTTTCTGCCAGCTTTTTTGAGCACATCATGCTTGCAAAAGAATTCAAGTGGAGAAATTGAGTACAATTTCGGACCCAATGCTCATTTTAAAACTTTCAAGGACCTGCCAGATCATAACTTAATCAAGAGGTCCACTTGAAAGATAGAAAATAAACGTCAGCCCGAATCTACGCCACAGAGATGTGCAAGACAAAAACGTCCCCTTACTTCAACACCAAGCAGAGAACGTTAAGCACAGCTCGGTTATGATGCGCTTGATATATATGCGTGAGTTAAAACAGAAGCTATGCCCTAAACATTGTTGTCATTTATACAATGTTAGGTTTTGCCTTTTAACAATTTGAAACAAATTCAGCTGAAACCTAATCTGCATGCCCAGTGCTTTGTATGTTACCCATGCATATGCATGATGTTTTTTTTGTTTGTTTGATTTGATTCTTTACGTCCACTCAACAATCTTTCAGTTATGCGGGACGGTTCTTCCTGGGTTTAACCAGTACTAAGCTAGGATAAATGTGTCTTGCTCAAGGACCACAACGCAGTGACGCCGATGCATGATGTCTTATCAATGGTAATTTAATTAGCATTGTCTCATAAAGCGCACTTTGTTGAATAGGAATCTTTTGCATGAATCATGCAATGAAGTCCAGCAGAGCGCGCTTTAATTTGTTGTCAATTTTTACCAGTAAGAGTCGAGTTTTTGGTATAAAAAGTATCTTTTCGAATCCAAATGATTTAGGCTGTTCTTGTTTTATGTCAAGTGAAACACAGTCTTGAAACTATCAAACAATATGAACCATGATCAGCCTGCTATCAAGGAAATAATCTGATCTGGGTGTGTATTGTTTGCGATATGTGCTATTAGCAGTTGAGAGAAGCTGACAACGAAATTCATGACCGACGGAATAACGATAATCATTACTGTTTATTAAGGTGATATTGCATATTTCTATTTGATAATATTACATATTATATTTGTCCCCAAGTAAACTGTATACAACTAATAAAAGATTTCTTATGTATTTCTGAAAGTCCAACTGACCACATGTGTTCATAATTCCAGGAGAAACTTAAAACAAACTGTGTGTTGATAAGATCTACCTAATGGCTTTCTTGGGGTTTGGTTTACATACACTAACATTTATATAACGGTGCATTCTCAAGAAAGCTTCCCTGAGATCTCAGTGAGTTTAGTGGATAAATCCGGGAGTCTGATTAACGAAAGATTGAACAACACATGAGCCAGCACAGGGGCGGATCCAGAATTTCTGGAAAGGGCGTTCATACGTATAAAGGTGTGGGGGTTCGCTTTGCTCATTTTATCTCATTTTCTGTTTTAAATATCCACAAAAGAAGTACCGCCTTGGAACGGTCAGTAAAATAATTGACTGGAGGGCTTTGCATATAAAGATATTTAAAAACGGGGCCCGGGGAGGGGGTTCAAACGAGCCTCCTATGGGTCCGCCACTGCAGACATGATATTTTGGTACGTATCGCATATGCGAAAGCCTCCAATTATAGCTGGAACGTAGCAGATGTAAGTATTATTGTCAGAAATCATGTTTGATCGTTATTATTGCATCACTTGAAAACTTTGGAAAATCGCTTCGAAAAGTTCATTTTTGTATTACTATAATGACGCGCAAAAGCACAGGAGCTTGACGTTGATCTGTTTTCTTTACTTGTATATCCTCTACGTAGTAGAGGGAATGACGGTCACTCCGCTGCTGCACAAATTGTTTCTGGGTGAATTACACCTATATTATTCAGGTTACAATCTCGTGCGTATACCATTTGAATAAACAATTGCATGCTCTATCCTCCGCCCTATATCAGAAGTTTGCCACATGCACGGTTTTATTGTCATTTTGTTTTTTTTCTGTGAAGTCTGGTTGTATGCGTGCTATTGCCCGACTTATGCGTGTCAATACATGATGACAGACTGTTTTCATCATCTCGACCAATCAGATGACACTATACATTTGCTGCGATACTTGCACAATAGAAGAGAACAAAACAACAAAGATGGCCGTGCACCCATTACACGCATACAATCAGACTTCACAGAAAAAAACAAATTGACAATAAAACCGTGAATGTGGCAAACTTGGACCAGGGGTTTAGGAGGAGTTGTCGTTTAAGTCAATTATTAACGGACGACGGACGGACGACGGACGAAGACCGATCACAAAAGCTTACCTTGTCACTACGTGACAGGTGAGCTAAAAATTGAAACGTGCATGCGCTGGTATCCAATGAGGCTAGATGTCTCGTTTTTGTCTGAACCTCTATCTGTTTTCACACTTTGTATAAACGAAAAGTGAAGTATTGGGCGAGACTGGGCCGATGTGCAGGCTTGTTTGGAGTGTTCACTGTTTGCCTAGGCAATATGTACCAATATCTCATGAGCTGTCCTATATATTCTGTAAGAACAAACTGTAGTGTACTAATAAATATGGCCACAGTAAGGAACCTTGGTGAACACCCCTAGGCAGTTTTCTTCATGTATAGATAGAAAAATAAAATAGATAATAACGAATGAAAATAAAACATATTATTATTGAATGCGTTTTGGACATTTCTGAGAACACTTGCGTCCTATTTGATGGGACACATTTTGTAAAGTAAGAGACGACTCAAAGCTGATCAAAGTCGAGAAAACATGAACACATTTGCTCTGCCAATGTATGTATAAATGTATTTAATAAACCCGAAGTTTTTTCAAATGATTCCAAAGTCATGTGTGTATACCAATAGTGTACAAAGCACTATACAGCTTAAAATGTCCTCCATGACAAATGTAAGACCCTTATAAGGATGCACAAAAGCATAGGATGATCTAGATCTTTGTCTATGCTCTAATGCATTAGTATTATCAGACTCAGTATCGCAACAGCGCTGTTACAAAGTTTTTGTTCAAATTTGATCACCTTGCATGCAGTTAACAAACTCACTTCTGTGGTTCGGCTAATGTGCTCTTTCATACTGCTATAGAATATAGTAATTACGTGTTTTCCACAAGAATACTTATCTCCCCTTATGACAATTTTATCTGTGAGTTTCTCGGTGAGTGTCATTTCAGAGTTAGTACCCCGCACCCACCCCCATGAAAGAATGTCTGGACCAACCAAAGGCGTCCCCAGAAAAAAATGGGGAAAAGGGAGCTAACTTGGCGAAACCTCCCTCGTGGTAGAGTTCTCGAGCTGAGATCAAGATTTCCAGGCTCAGTCTCACTAAGTGCCCTGCTTTAGGGCACAACACATTGTGTTGTGTCCTAAAGCAAGGCACAAAGTACTTGGACGTGCTTCAATGACCATAAACGATATAGAAACAAAAAAGCTTCATTGTACTCAACATTTCTATGTTATTGTATAGGAAATATAGGAGTGTAAATGGATTAATAACATATTTTAAGGGGGAAAGGGGTTGCGTCTAACTGTTACGATAAAAAAAGGCAGCTTGCTAAAGCTCGGGAATAAACATCAGATCTTGTTGTCGAATCGAACATAAAGTACCGACATCTTCAACATGCTCAATGTGTTTAAAACATTTTAAACCCTTTAAATAATTGGGTTTGAGCTGAGCTAGTTAAAGTGGTGTACCAAGATTGATTTTCTAATTCATGTAATTAGGACCAGCCAGATATCTGCTCTTTTGGTCTAGACTTTCAAATACCTATGACTTGCATGATCTTTGCCGCCTTTCATACTTAATGGATAGACTTACACGTACAAGTAGTATAGATGTAAGGGAAATGACACCAAGCAAAAACTGTGTAAATTTAATGTTAGGCTTTATCTCTCTTGGTATCCAATGTGATATTTTAAACAAATTATTTGAAGTAGACGCATATTTTAAAATACTCAAAGCATGACAACATGCTGGCTAGCTGCGCATTCCAAGTAAAGTCTTTAACCCTTTGTATTCTGATGAAATTTCACAAACCGATAGCTACAATAAGGATTGGATTATCTGTTATATATGTTAAGGGGTCACAGGTAGACATTTTCCAAATAATAATGTACTTCAGTCTCTGAATATTGTATTTATCATAGCAACCAGTGCAGACCTTGATGAAATGCAGCATTATGCTGCATTTTCATTTGGGTCTTCACTGATTGCCAAACTACGTTTAGGGGTTTCACTGTTTGCCAAACTACGTTTAGAGATTTCACTGTTTGCCAAACTACGTTTAGGGGTTTCAAGTATACAAACGGTTATTAATTAAGAATGAATAGCGTGTGATAGATTCTTATTCTGTTCATATCGTTTATCATGCCTCTCCTTTACCCCTCCCCTCCCCCCTTATAATTGATATGAGCCGTGACATGTGATAACCAACAATGTGGCACTTTGACAAGTGTAGACTCAGATGAGCTTGTGCAGCCTCCTTCTAAGCTTAATTACTCCAAACAATGTTCAGTCAGTAGCTTAACATTTATAGAATATTCAAGCGACTAGCAAAGGCTCTGATCAGACTGCGCGTATGTGCAGGCTGATCTGAGGCTTTGCTGGTCGCACAAACCACATTGTAGGAAATCTCATGTCATGGCTCAATTATAACTTTCAGCGGAAGCTCTCCCATCTGTGCTAAAATAAGCCACATCACTTGAAACCCCTCTTTGGTATTTGTGGCTTAATATAAGAAAAACAATGAAGCCAAACGAGCTGGAGTCTTATCAAACATGCGCGGATCCGGGGAGTTTTTTCAGAGATGGTCCAACTTTGACAACTTTTTTGTTTTGTTTTTGTTTTTAGTTGATGAGGGGAGGGATGATCCAAGTAACACTATAAGCGGGCCGGCATCTTAATGGCGTTTCGCTGGCGTTTCGCTGGCGTGCCCATGATTGCCCAACATTGAATGCTGGCTTGGTAGCTGCGATTCTTTAGGGAATCCGGACCTGTATTGCTAGAAAATCATTTATTTTTGTGATTTTCAGGGGGGGGGGGGGGGGGGGCAGTCGATCCGCACATGTCAAATAGCATTGCTCGATTGAATTTTTGGACACTGATAAGGTTTTTAAAATGACATTATGCTTGATAGTTTAACCCATTTATGCCTTATGTATTTTCCCATTCTCATCAATTGGACCAGTCCATTTCCAATTTAGGGTTGTTTGGTGGTATGTTTCATTTTTATTCAAACTTAAACTGAAACTTCGGTTTGCAAACAGTTGAGAACCTGATCAGATGTCGCATTTTGTGGCGTTTGGTCTGTTTCTGTACTGTTTGCCGATGCCCCATAAAAATGACGCTATGCTTATATAGGTTAAAATGTGTTACAATGAAGAAATGGGGCATTTATTCAACTTCAACACAGATTCTGGGATCAGTCTATGATCCAGGGCAAATATTTATTATGGTATGTCGAAGGTAAACGTCAATGCTATCGAATAGAATTTCCAGAATTCTAAAATTTTCTATTGGCAATAGAAAAATGAATTTTAGGTCCATGGTATTCATAAGAAACAGGTCCCGATTCTACATAACACAGTATTGGTTTTATGCTATGGTGGACGTGCCAAATGTATCGTGCATATATTGCTTTACCCATTTATGCCTACTGGAATTTTCCACTATTTTGTTTGTTTTGTTGCTTTACGTTCCAAGTCAACAGCTATGGTCATTGCGGGACGGTCAGTTCACCTAACCACACTTTTTCCTGGGCAGGCTTGAACAAGCGGTTAACCAGTAATTCGTGCACATGCTTTCGCTTGTACTTGACAACAATCCTTCTTGAATGAATCAGCGGAAGGGAGGAGAATGACCGTAGAAATCATTTCATGATCAATCTCCACGAAAGTATGGGACCGGACCGGGATCGAACTCGCGACCCCTGGATCTGCAGTCAGACACGCATCTGTAGCCCTGGACACGTTACCGACTGCGCTACGCGGCCCGGCATTTTTCCACTATTATCAACCGGACCAGTCCATTTCTATTTTAAGGGTTGTTGGATGGTATTTTTTCATTTTAGTCAAATTTTAATTGAACAATCTGTAAACACACAGTGGTGACCCTGATCAGACGCCACGTTCTGTGGCGTCTGATCTGGGTCTGCACTGTTTGCCTGTGTCACATAAAAAGGACGCTAGGCTTATATGGGTTAAACTATGGACTATTTTCAGCCCCAGGATGTGAAAAGCCAGTTGATCCACCGAACGGTAAACACTATATGGATTTCAATGACATGGTTGCCACGTTGGTATGTGATGAGGGTTTCCGGCGAGTGGGGTCCAGGGTTCGATACTGCAATGGCTTCAGATGGACAGGCACAGTGGCAAAGTGCAGAGGTGAGGTGATTGTCAAAATGAGAATCGTTATAACAATTCAATTAATCCTTTTTATATACAAAATAGTTTGTTTGCAACAGTATTCTGTTTTTAAATCGCTATTACATGTTACATCATAGTAGTTAAACTTTGAGGCTGATCGAGGTTATCTCCCAAGTTCTTCTATCAGTTTCCAATAGTCATTTAATGCTCTTCCTAATGAAGGGTTGGTGTCAGTTACAAGCGAAAGTATGTACACGATGTACCGGTTAATCACGTAGTCAAGCTTGTCCAGGAAAATACTGAAAGCCCCTAAACGGGTACTTTGGCAAACAGTGAAAACCTAGATGAAATGCACCATAAAGCTGCATTTCATCTGAGTTTTCACTGTGTTTGCTAAGATTAAATCAACATTCAGGGACAGAAAGACGTCATAAATTTAGGAAAGTCTACCTGGGACCCCTTTATGTACACAATCGGCAGTAAAACACGTATTGTATCAACATCAGAATTCAAAGGGATAAGGCTAACCCATCTTTACTCTTGGAATTAATGTTGTCCGAAATGCAGCTAAAACGTAACTTCCTTCCCCCTTCTTAATGATCAAGGTCATTACGAAGATCATTAAATAACTATGGGGAACTGATAGAAGAACTTAGAGATGACCTCGATCAGCCTCATAGTTTAATGCCAGATTCAACTACTGCGATGTACTTATATAACATGTAATAACGATTTAGAATGTTGATACAAACATACAAAAACAACTAATTAACTGACCATCTCGACATGACCATAGCTGTTGACTTGGACATAAAACAACAAACAAACAAGCATATTATTGGGGGTGATAATTACTGTGCAAGGAAAAATTAGTTTGGTTTTTCTCAAATCCTTGAAAGAATGGTCGTTTGGTGCCATTGGAAGGTTTGAGATTTTTCCTGTCATTAGTACCCTGTAAGCGAATGTTGGCGGAGCTTTATAGTATTTGGGTTGTCCATCCGTCTGTACCTCAATCCACACTATCACTTAGTAATTTGTTACCCAATTTCTTCCCAAATCTATCTACGCTTTTCTTTTATCAATCTCTCGCCCACCTTCAAAACTGTGTTTTAATATTTCAGATAAATATCCGTCTCGTTCAAATCGCCAGCAAGAAGAAATGATAAACATCACGACAACTACCCAGTCACCGGAAGCCTCGGCCGCCATCCAGCTACAGGAAGAAATACAAGACGCTGATAACACGTGTCTGCATGCTCACAAGTAATATGTGTAAATAACAGGGTTTGGGTCAGCACGTGCGATACTTATCACATAGGCGAACAGCAAAGGCTCGGGCGAAAGTCTCACCAGAGCCTTTGCTGCTCACAAACATAAAGTATGGAAGTGAATGAATGCTCACACTTAACATTAGGTCTGTACTCTGTGGCTCCACTAGGTAGCTGTGTATGTATGTTTAAAGAGTGGGTTAGCGCATGTGCGATAATTACTAAAATCTTGTGCTGGCCCATTTGATTTTGAAAAACTTGTATTTCGTTATAGCACTGGCGTCAGTCCATCTACAAACACTTTTGTTTCATGATTACTTGAACTTGAGGGATGGGAAATAATCATTGGGGAGCAGTACCTGTAATAGACCGCATTTTATGATATGAACCAATGCTACAAATAGTTTAGGGGTAGGTAACCTCTTTGACATTACATCCAACTAAGCTGAAACTTGGTAGGTAGAAAGAAGACTATACTGTGATACAGCACATGGTCTATAGAGATTACCGCCAACCATATTTTAACAGAGTTATTGGTTTTAAAGGTCTATAAAGGGGATGTTTGTTTCTTGATGACTCCTCCAACAGTTTTCATTTGGTTAAGCTGAAAACATTATTTGGCACTGCGCATAATGTGTTGAACTTACATATGATTAACTTTAATGTATTTGAGTTGTGGCACTTTGAACATTATTAACAGATATTTGGTTCATTTTTGGAAGGCTCCTGATAAGTCTATTTTTTAAAGCTGAAACGTTTAGATAAGGTATGTCAGTGTAACCACTATTTTTTATCTATTAAAGGTCCCCACCTGAAGTACGCAATGCCACCTCTCGTATTGGGTACAAGTATAACTCCGAGAAAAGACAGTGGATCATGATAGCTAACTATACCTGTGTGGAAGGTTTCAATCTGAAGAACAAATACGCAAATTACAGGCTATGTAAGAATTACAATTGGACAGAAAATCTCGACCTCGAATGTGTTAAAGGTAAGACCTGAACCTTAAAACCCACATATGCATACAACAGGCGATTAAAATGTAATTAAACATAATGCGATATACTCGATAAAAGGCATACATTGAAACTCAATGAAAACATTTCATGTCATATGCGAATATAGGAGCATTTGTATTCTTAGCTCATTAAGATAATATAATAATATTTATTATATAAGTTGGCATGTGTGCCCATCGAAGACTCAGATCAGCCTCCGCATCCTATCATTCTCATATGAGCCTTCGATAGGCGCTCTATAAGTACACAAGGGTCTAACGTTTCCAACGAGGTCCATTAAGAGCCGATGTCCAGCAAAAGGTACATGTACAAACAAAAGATACAAGTTGGTATGTGCCCCCTTTGAAGACTCAGATCATCCTTTGCTTTCGCGCAGTCTGATGACAGTCTTTGACGGGCGCTTTATGAATAGATAAGGGTCGAACGTTTTTTTCAGGTGGTAAACCAAGGCTCTGATCAGATGACTTGAATGCGTAGACTGATTTGAATCTTCATTGTATGCACTTGCAAACTTGTACCTTACGCTGAATACTGTGTCTCATTATTATCATTATTATTTTAACTCGCCTGAGCCGAAGGCTCTTGGTGAGCGCATAGGATGGGACTCGAGCCGGCGTCTGTGAGTCGGTCCATCCATGCGTGCCTCCGTCCGTCCACACTTTCAAACATGAATATATTTGAGACCAGCCGGCCGATTATAATCAAATTACATCTGGAGCATCATTAGGGTGGGGATTGTCTGTATAAGGGTTTGGGCCAGATCGGATCAAAGCTCTGGTTTCCATGGCAACATACAGCTCCCATAGGGTCATAATAAGGAAAATCTTGTGACCACTCTAGCTTCTTCATTTTGCTTGGTTCTTCTTTATTCTTGCAGGTAACGAGGACAACCATAAAATAATCTTGAATGGGTTCAAAATTCGGTTGGATTGGACCATGGACTGAAGAGTTAGCTGCTCCTGAGCGTTAGAAAAAATCCCCTAAGACATAAAGGGAGAAATGTTGTGACCACTCTAGTGCCTTCATTTATGAATGAATCTTCTTTATTCTTACAGGTTACAAGTACATCCATTAAAGCCTGAATGAGTTTGTGTTTTGTCAAGATCCCATCACTGACTGATGAGTTAGCTGCCCTTGAGTGTTTGAAAAATTAAGGATTAGTCTTGTGACCACTCAAGTGCCTTAATTTTTTATTGGATCTTCCTCATTCTTGCGGGTAACAATGATAACCATAAAATCTTGGATTGTTTCTAAATTCTGCCAGATCAGACCTCCGACTGTGGAGTTAGCTGCCCTTGAGCGTATATATATTCCCCATAGACTCATAATGAGAGAAATGTTGTGACGACTCTAGTGCCTTCATTTTTGGATCGATCTTCTTCAATCTTACAGGTAACAAGGACCATTATAAAAATTGTATGGGTTTGAATTTAGTAAAGATCCCAGCACCGACTACTGAGTAAGTTACCCTTGAGCATCTAAAAAATCAATGAATAATCTTGTGACAACTCTAGCGCCTGTATTTTTGATTGAATATCCTTCATTCTTGCAGATAACAAGGACAAGCATAAAGTCTCTAATGGTGTTGAAATTCTGCCAGATCGGACAAGGGACTTAGGAGTTAACTGCCCCTGAGCGTTTGAGAAAAATCCCCATTTATAATTGGAGAAATCTTGTGACCACTCTAGTGCCTTCATTTCATTTTTGAACGGATCTTCTTCATTCTTACATTTAACAAGGACCATTATAAGGCTTGAATGAGTTTGAATTTTGTCAAGATTTCATCACTGACTACTGAGTTAGCTGCCCTTGAGCGTCTGAAAAACCAGTGAATAATATTGTGACCACTTTAGCGCCTTTATTTTAGAATAGATCTTCTTCATTCTTGCAGATAACAAGGGCAACCATAAGATCTAGTTTGGTTTTCAAATTCTGCCAGATCAGACCTCCAGCTGGGGAGTAAGCTGCCCTTGACGGCAGGAAAAAAAATCCATTGACTTGTAAAATGGAGAGATGTTGCGGCTACTCTAGTGCCTACATTTTTGAATGGATCTTCTTCATTCTTGCTGGTAATAAGGACACCTATGTATGCATGTATGAATTTAATTTTTAAATTCCAGCCAGATCTCATCCCCTATTATGGAATTAGCTGGCCTTGAGTGTCTAAGAAACTGATGGATGATGTTTTGATCACTATATAACGCCTTCATTTTCGGATTGGATCTTCTTCATTCTTGTAAGTAACAAGGACAACCATAAAAGCTTGAATAAGTTTGATTTTCAACTACACCCAACCACCAACTACAGAGTTAGCTGCTCTTGAGCATCTTAAATATAGCTGTATAATGTGATGACTCTAGGGCCTTCGTTTTTCATTTGATCACCTTCATTCTTGTAGGTAACCAGGACATACATAAAGCATGGATGAGTTTGAAATTATGTTAGATCCCATCACTGGCTACGGGGTTAGCTGCCTTTGAGCATCTGAAAATATAGTTTCACCAGGTTTCCTCTGCAGTTTTAATTCAGATCTTTTTAGTACTTGCAGATAACCAGAACTGGCATAATATCTTGAGTGTATGATTTTTTGTATGATCACTGTTTCAAGTTCTGAGTTACCTGCCATTGTGCGTTATGTTGGCTCAAAGGTGAGCAATCGTTGCCCATTGTGCTACTTGTTATTATTATTATTATTATTATTATTATTATTATTATTATTATTATTATAAGGCTATTTAAAAATTATTTACAGAGGTTACAGAGAAGAATCCGTGCGAGAGTGGTACCAAAGGGGGCTGTAAACAGTTGTGTGTGTATCATGGAGGAACCAGCTACAGCTGTTTATGTAAGAAGGGGTACGCACAGACGGACAATTACTTTGACTGTGAAGGTAAGTCATATGCTGTAGAGCTCAGTGGTTGAGTTGGTAGAGCGTAAGACTGGGGAAAGTTCGATACTCGCCATCAGCTGAGTCACTGTGTTGTGAACTTGAGCAAGACGCTTTATATATCCACTGCTTAATACTGGTTCAATCCATGAAGACAAGAAATTGTCCCGACGTGACTGAAAAATTGTTAACGTGGGCGTAAGGCAACAAAACAAATAAGAAGTAACAGAGACGGCCAGTTGGCTTTTATCAAAGCCAACAGCTGTTGGTATACATCAGTGTCATCAATAGCATTACGAAAAAACAGAGTCTGGTTTTCACAGAAAAAGTCTGATATGGTTACACACTGTGATGTCGATTCCCCTTAACAAATAATTGGCCGGTATTTTTTTTCATAAAAGTAAGTGAATATAATCAGGAAATACCACATTCACACACTGCATACCAATCCATGGCACCATGAAGAATAGCCACAGAACAATAACAGTCGCAAGACACGTACCAGGAAGTCAAACAAAGTAAAGCAACCAGGTCTCTCTTTCCTATCAAGATGATGGCAAACTAGCAAGGAAAGAAAACATGGAACAGCCACAGAACACTTCGATGGGAGCATCAATCAACAACATAACCATCGACTTAGAACGGACAGTAGCCTAAGTCACTAGGGGTGAGGGTGGTCATTGATAAGTAATCTTCGCCCTTGATTCTGTTGTTGCTAAAACACAAAAAGTGTTTATCTCCCATTATCTCGTATTCTTTGGTTATGCCAATTTGATTAAGATAACATAGCAATCGTGATTGCAAGATATTTCAAAAACAATAGTTGACCTAGAATCTGTTATTTAGTGTACTGTGGCTGAGGAATCGATAATCTAATTGGTTGGATTCCATCAATTGACAAAGTTATGGCCTTTTTATAAAGTTCAAAATTCTTCAACTTCTGAACCACGTGAAGCAAATATTTAATATAAGAGTATTTGTCACTTCATTTTGCATTAGTTCTTTCTGAGTTATTGCCCCTGATACAAACATATATTCTTACCAGGTTCAGAGATTGCAGAACTGAGTGCAAAATCTGCCTTTTTGCTTGCAACAACAAATTCTTCCAAGGTAACAGCTTCAGTTGGAAAGCTATTCTGAGGAAACTTATATTGCCTCTGCCAGTCTGCCATGGCGTTATGAGAATTATCATGCAATGCAACTGTTGTATATGATTCAACACCCTGGGAATCATCTGTATTGGTGGGAACGCATAAGCAAACATGCTCTGCAAAGAGACTGACATTGCATTTGTGGCAAAAACATGGAGATGGCTTGTCCATGAAAAAATAGCTGAGCTTTCTTGTTCTGAAAAGTTGCAAACGTGTCAATCAGAGGATAGCCCCACTGAAAGAAAATTCTGGTCACAGCTGAATTATCAGAATGGTATTTTTTTCATAAACCATTCTGTCTGTCCGATTGAATGTCTGCTCAAACAGTCGGGCATTACTTTCTTCTTGCCCACTTTATCAATAACGTTTAGGCAGATATTGTTCTCCAGAGCTTGTAACTATAGTTTCCATGTCAGAAGGCAAAGACCCATTGACCTGGTATCAGCGTGCTGGTTTAAGTATTGAATAACAGTTTGATTGTTTGTTTGAATCTAAACATTTGTCTTGGGTATGTTTGGCAGAAAATGTTTCACTACCTGAAAAACTGCCCTGTAGAGCCACAAAATGCTCCATACACAATATGCTCTCTCGAGGTGCATATTGTGTACCCTGCATACACAATATGCTCCCCCTTAAATCGGGAGCATATTGTGTAGGACATGTATCATACCTACACAATATGCTCCCTAGCTGAGGAGCGCAGTCGTGGTAGAGTGCTTGACCCGATATCGATGGGTTGCGGGTTCGAGCCTCACCTGAAGCACTGCGTTGTGTTCTTGAACATGACACTAAATATCCTGTGCTCAGTACTGGTTTCCCCCCGATGAAGTCGGAGGGATATTGTTTTGGCGTCGGCCGTCTATGCACCCGTCTGTCTGTCTGTCTGTCTGTCTGTCTGTCTGTCTGTCCACCTGTCCTTCCAGAAACATACCTAAGTACCTATTAGATTTGGTGCATTCTCTGCATGAATGGATAGTACCATGGACAGTCCCAAGTGCGGATACAGAGGGGGGGGGGGGGGCAGGGGGTCCGGACCTCCCTAGGAAAATCACAAGTCATATATTTTCTATAGGAATAAGCAATTGGAACCCCCCCCCCCCCCTGGAAAATGTTGGACCCCCTCGGGAACCTTGAAAAATGATAGTTTTCTTTGAAATTAACCATTTGCGACTGTAAAATAAGCTGAGGACTACAAAAAGGTTGTCAGAGCTTTTTTGTCAGATTGACCTGGACCCCCCCCCCCCCCCCGCCCCCCTGAACAAAATTCCTGGATCCGCGCATGGCAGTTCTATATCGTATAAGTTTCGTCAAGATCAACTGATAAACTCATTATTGCTCTGGCACTTATAATGCAAAAGTTGTAATGGCTTTCTTAGAGAATGATCTAAACATTTCCCCAAAGCTATTATGTATAAAAAGCCTGTAGATAAGTATGACGGTGTAAAATGTAAAAATAAATACCCCGCCCACTTGAATCTTTAGGCAGGGTCAAAGGTCAAATACTTTAATTTGGCAATAACTTAGTCAATTTTCAATATTATTGCCGCAACTTTGTATGCAGACAGATAAAAAACAACAATAGATATGAAATATATCAGACTGGATATTTGATTGGATGCCTGGGTCCGATCCCCTGGGTAGATTTAGGGGATGGGGCGAGTCCAAAATGAAACTTATTCTGAATATTGTCATGCTGCATATAAAATTAAGGGAACAGCACATGACAGCAACATGATAGCAATTATTTAGCACGCTGAGACACCATTGACCACTGAGGAAGGGGGTCAAAAGGTCAACGCATTTTCACCTTGAAATTAGTCATGTTTCGTAGAGCACCTTGAAAACAAGCATTCTGTCCTTACATACAACCTAACCCCTTGGGTAGTGGCAAAAGGTCAAATATTCATTTATTGAATATGGTCATGCTGCATATGAAATAGAAGGGACTTATGCATGCAGCAACATGGTAGCAAGTATTGGTCCAGAAGACACACCGCGACTTTGGGGTGGGTCAAAAGATAAAACATTTTTTTTCTGAAATCGATCTAGGCGCGTTGCTGAAATTCAAATTTTCGAAAAAACTTACCTCTTCGTCATAAAGGATGAAACATGTCTTAAATTCAAGAGGAATGACTCTACTTTATTTCTGATTGGGTCGTACGCTCAAAAATTAGTAGCATCATATTAAAAAATGGGGAGATAACTCAATGTTTGCAAAAAATGGTTCGTAATGTACAGTTTTTAAACTGATTTTGTATTGTCAAAAAGACGTTCTTTTTCAAAGATTATTTTATTTTCCAAAAGTAAGTCTACTGTCATTTATATTTGTATGAGTTTTATTGATTTATGTAAATTTGAACATAGTATTTTGGGGGGATAACTCTTACTACCCTATAAAATTTAATATTTTCCTCTATAGCATTCCTTATGATACCGTTATATTTAATCAGAACCTTCAAAACTTCATAATTTCTAAAACAATTGTCTTTTCGCTTTTCAAAAACATGATTTGCCGTATCCTGATATGCCTGACGGCTCAGAAATCTGCATCTAAAGTTGCCACCCCTGTGTGGAAAAACAGCGTTTTAATGCATTTTTCCAATACACTTGATACGAGCATAGGAGATTCGCTGATTTACTTTTGGAGAAAACTTACATTAGCGTCCTACAGGATGATAAATGCCTCAATTAAAGATAAATATATCTGTACTATCAATTTGTGAGGATTGTGAGTTAAAATCGAGTTACGTCATTAATAAAATGGGGACGTAACTCTGGTACTAGAAATAATGTAAAACCAGCATAGATGAGCGTCGTTATGTACCTCCTTGAAATATTGCTTCTCTGCTTTTTTTTTTTACTTTTACTTACACAAAAGTATATCTGTTTGAAATGTCTAGTCTTTCTTTCTTGAATATATAAAATAGAATTTCAGAAACAGCAATATGACGCTCTTATTAGATATTAATATTAACTAATTTGCATATTCAAGAATATTGATGAAAACGTAAGAAATGAGAAAAAATTGTAGAATAAATTAAGGGGTGTCACCTACAAAATTACATATATGTCGCTGTTTATCATTCCAGACTAAGAATCGTGGTACCAAATAAAAGTTGAGACATTGGCAAAATGACCAACTGAATAGATATACGAATAATCTAATTTGCATACTCATGAATATCAATGGAAACATACGAAATGAGAGAAAATTGGTCGAAAAATTAAGGGGTATACCTACAAAATTACCACTACACCAGCTGCTAACTATCTTATCCTACAAGATTTGGTACCTAATAAAAGTTAAGACAGTGCCATTTGACTAAAATGATTAGATATACGAATCATCTAATTTAAATATTCATGAATATTAATGTAAACGTAAGAAATAAGACAAAATTGGAAGAAAAATTAAGGGGGTATACCTACAACTTGTCCTATACATCTGCTGCGTACTAGCCTAGACTACAAAATTTGGTATCAAATAAAAGTTGAGACATTGTCATTTTATTAAATTGATTAAGTATGCGAATTATCTAATTTAAATATTCAAGAATATTAATGTAAATATAAAACATAAGAGAAAATTTGTAGAAAAAAAGGTGGTATACTTTCAAAATTACCAGGACGCTAGCTGCTAACTATCATATCTTACAAAACCTGGTACCAAATAAAAGATGAGACATAGCCATTTGATCAAAATGATAAACTATACGAATTATCTAATTTAAATATTCATGAATATTAATGAAAGCATAAGAGATAAGAGAAAATTGGTAGAAAAATTAAGGTGGTATACCTTCAAAATTACCTATATATCTACCGCTAACTATCGTAGATTACAAAACTTGGTACCAAATTAAAGTTGAGGCATTGTATTTTTACCAAAATGATTGAATATACGAATCATCTAATTTGAATAGTCATGAATATTAATGTAAAAATTAAAATAAGGGAAAATTGGTAGAAAAATGAAGGTGGTATACCTACAAAATGTCCTATATGTCTGCTTTTTATTAGACTAGACTATAAAATTTGGTACCAAATAAAAGTTGAGACTTTGCCATTAAACCAGAATTATTAAATATGCGAATTATCTGATTGAATATGCATGAATATCAATGTAAACATAAGAAATAAGACTAAATTGGTAGAAATATTAAGGGGGTATACCTACAAAATTACATGTACTCCAGCTGCTAACCATCCTAGACTATAAAAATTGGTACCCAATTAAAGTTGAGACATAACAATTTGACTGAAATGATTAAATATACGAATTATCTAATTTAAATGTTCATGAATATTAATATAAACATAAGAAACAAGACAAAATTGGTAGAAAAATTAAGGTGGTATACCTACAAAATTATCACGAAGCTAGCTGATAATTATCCTATCTTACAAAACTTGGTATCAATTAAAAGTTGAGACATAGCTATTTGATCAAAATGAAAAAATATACGAATTTTATAAGTTAAATATTCATGAGTATGAATGAAAGCATAAGAATTAAGAGAAAATAGATAGAAACATTAAGGGGGTATAGCTACAAAATTACCTATATGTCTACTGCCAACTATCGTAGACTGCAAAACTTGGTACCAAATTTAAGTTGAGACATTGCATTTTGACCAAAATGGTTAAATTTACGAATTATCTTATTTGAATATATTTCATGAATATTAATGAATACTTAAGAAATAAGAGGCAATTTGTAAAAAAATAAGGTGATTTACGTTCAAAATAACCACTAAGTCAGCCGCTAACTATGATTACCTTCAAAACTAGGTACTAAATAAAAGTTGAGACATTTTCATTTGATGAAAATGATTAAATATACAAATGATCTAATTTGAATACAAATGAATATTAATGTAAACATAAGACATAAGACAAAATTGGTAGATTAATTAAGGTCGTATCCCTACCAAATTACCTCTACGGCAGCTGCTTACTGTCCTAGACTACAAAACTTGGTACCAAATAATAGTTGAGATACAGGTATGCGACCCTATGATTATATGTATTCGAAATATCTAATTTTCATATTCACGAATATTAAAGAACACATAAAAAGAATAAGTCCAAAATAGTAGAAAACTAAAGTGGTTTGACCTACAAAATAACCTATATTTCAGCTGACATATATCCTGGACTACCAAACATGGTACTAAATAAAAGTTGAGATATAGCTCGTTGACCCAATGATGAATATACAAATGATCTCATTTGCATACTCATGAATGTATAAGAAAACATTAAAAAGAAAGAAGAACACAGAAAGATAAAAATTAGTTCTATGCTTTAATTTGAGAATAGGTTAACTAGCAACTGACATATGCGTAATTTTGTAAGTACACCCCTTTAATTTTTCCAAAGTTTTCTCTTATTTCTTATATTTTGATTAGTATTTATGAGTGAGAATGTTAGAAAATTTATTAAATGGACAATTTGATAAAAGTGCAGTGATTTGGCTTTATTCGGTACCAAGAGTGGTTGTCTAAAATAATTTGCAGCTGAGTTGTAAGTATCTTTGTGGGTACACCCTTTTTATTTTTTAAGATTTCCTAATGAGTTCATTAATTTTCATGAATATGCAAATTTGATCACTAGCATACTTTACCGCTGAATGAAGCTGCTATGTCTTACTTTTGTTTTGTTTTTTTTATCGAGTTAGTACTTTAAGATGAGTTTCTGCTGAGATATAAGTTATTTGTAGGGACATACCCAACTGTTTTGAAGCGCATTGTTTGTTGCCATGGAAACCACTCAATTTCACATAGCTCAAATGAGGTTATTTTCAGGGCAATACTTTGACCTATTGAAGGTGGTCCCACAAAACAATTTGACGCTCATGAGAAGTTGTCCTGAGGACACAAGGTTGGTCTAATTCGACCATTGGGTACTAAAGAATTTGAATGCTTTTACTTTTGATATATGTATAGATAGTGTAACACATTTTGTGGGTATTGCTAGGAAGAATGGACATTATGACGACAGTTAAATCAAAGCTACTTGTCGATTTTCAAAGCTCATTTCTCGTTTATCACTTTAAAAGCTTGCTTGAACTTAGTTCAAAATAGTGCTTTGAATGAAACATTTATTTCAATAGCTGGACACTAGATACGCAAAAAGTAAGTGAGTATAAACAGGAAAAAAACGCAATCACTACTGTTTATCAACCCACGGCATCGTGAGGAAGAGGAATAGAATCCTTACAGTCACAAGACAGACGGCAGGAAGACAATTAAAGCAAAGCAACTATCATTCTGTTCCTCGTCAAGGTGTTAACAAAAATAGAAAGAACACAAAGAGATGCATAATAAAACAAAGACCAACACAGAACCCCCACAAATATTCCGAGGTACATTAAACAATGAATCAACAACAATGTAAGATTCTGTATGATTTTGGCGGCCATCTTGAAAACATTCAAATAAGCTCAATAAGACGCCATTTCTCAGCTTGCAAACATTGGTTTTCGGATTTAGCATACCAAATTACCTTAAAGAAATGTGTCAGACCATTTGTCATCAGAAAAAAGTCCATACTTGATACTTTTAAAATTCGTATTTCGTGATTCTGTTTTCTGCGAGTAAAAAGTTATCTCCCTTTTTTCAATATGACGCTTCCCATTTCTGAGTGTGCGACCCAAAAAAATTAAGTATAGACATATTTCTTCAATTGGAGACTAGTTTCATCCTTTAGGACGATGAGGTTAATTTTCTCAAAAGCATTCAGAAACTGCGCCCAATAGTATATCAAGTGTATTGGTGAAATGCACAAAAACAGAGTATTTTTCAAACGGAGATAGCAACTTTGCAAGCAATTTCCAGAGCCGTCAAGCATGTCAGAATGCTGTTAATCATGTTTTTCAATAGCAAATTTATATATTTCTACTAATTGATCAAATTTTACGCATTTTTACTAAAAATAACGGTATTATTAGAAACGATATCGAGGGAAATGTTCTATTTTATAGGGTAGTAAGAGTTATCCCTCATTAGCTATATCTGCAAATGAAGAAAATGAGCCAAACTTGATTTAAAAATAAAAAAAAATTAAATTAATTTTAGAAAATAAAATAATTTACGAAAAAATAATGTTTTAACACTGCAAAAAATTGATTCGAAATTTGTCGTTCACAATTCCCGTTTTTGCAAGGATAGAGTTATCTCCCTTTTTTTAGATATGACGCTACCAATTTTCGAACGTACAACCCAATCAAAATTAAAGTAGAGGCATTTAGCTTTGATTTGAGACCGGTTTCATCCTTAATGACGGTGAGGTAAGTTTTCTCAAAAAGTAAGCCTTATATGAAATTCAGCAGCGCGCCTAATCATGTTGAAGATCAGAATGGAGTGTACCTACATAATTTGCTTACATTATCATACTACCAAGGTAGCATATTGTGTACCTTACCTACACAATATGCTCCGAATATCATAGTACTACTGAGGTAGCATATTGTGTACATTACCTACACAATATGCTCCAATTATCATACTACCACCAAGGTAGCATATTGTGTACCTTACCTACACAATATTCTCCGAATATCATAATACTACTGAGGTAGCGAATTGTGTACCTTACCTACACAATATGCTACAATTATCATAATACTACTGAGGTAGCATATTGTGTACCTTACCTACACAATATGCTCCCATTATCATAATACCACCAAGGTAGCATATTGTGTACCTTACCTACACAATATGCTCCCATTATCATAATACTACTGAGGTAGCATATTGTGTACTTTACCTACACAATATGCTCCCATTACCAAAATGCTACCAAGGTTGCATATTGTGTACCTTACCTACACAATATGCTCCCATTATCATAATACTACTGAGGTAGCATATTGTGTACTTTACCTACACAATATGCTCCCATTACCAAAATGCTACCAAGGTAGCATATTGTGTACCTTACCTACACAATATGCTCCAATTATTATAATACTACCGAGGTAGCATATTGTGTACCTTACCTACACAATATGCTCCCATTATCATAATACCACCAAGGTAGCACATTGTGTACCTTACCTACACATTTTGCTCCCATTATCATAATACTACTGAGGTAGCATATTGTGTACCTTACCTACACAATATGCTCCCATTACCAAAATGCTACCAAGGTAGCATATTTTGTACCTTACCTACACAATATGCTCCGAATATCATAATACTACTGAGGTAGCATATTGTGTACCTTACCTACACAATATGCTCCAATTATCACAATAAAACCGAGGTAGCATATTGTGTACCTTACCTACACAATATGCTCCCATAACCAAAATGCTACCAAGGTAGCATATTGTGTACCTTACCTACACAATATGCTCCGATTATCATATTACTACCCCATTGTCATACTACCAAGGTAGCATATTGTGTACCTTACCTACACAATATGCTCCCATTATCATAATACTACTGAGGTAGCATATTGTGTACTTTACCTACACAATTTGCTCCAATTATCATAATACTACTGAGGTAGCATATTGTGTACTTTACCTACACAATATGCTCCAATTATCATAATACTACTGAGGTATCATATTGGTTACCTTACCTTAACAATATGCTCCCATTATCCTAATACCACCAAGGTAGCATATTGTGTATCTTACCTACACAATATACTCCAATTATCATAATACTACCGAGGTAGCATATTTTGTACCTTACCTACACAGTATGCTCCCATTATCATAATACCACCAAGGTAGCATATTGTGTACCTACTTACACAATATGCTCAAATTACCAAAATGCTACCAAGGTAGCATATTGTGTACCTTACCTACACAATATGCTCCGATTATCATATTCCTACCCCATTATCATACTACAAAAGTAGCATATTGTGTAGGTAAGGTACACAATATGCTACCTTGGTAGTATTATGATAATTGGAGCATATTGTGTAGGTTAGGTACACAATATGCTACCTCAGAAGTAATATGATATTTTGAGCGTATTGTGTAGGTAAGGAACACAGTATGCTACCTTGGTAGTATTATGGTAATATGAGCGTACTGTGTAGGTTTGGTACCCAATATGCTACCTTGGTAGTATCTTGGTAATGCGAGCATATTGTGTAGGTAAGGTACACAATATGCTACCTTGGTAGTATTATGATAATTGGAGCATATTGTGTAAGTAAGGTACACAATATGCAACCTTGGTAGTATTATAATAATTGGAGCATATTGTGTAGGTTAGGCACACAATATTCTACCTCAGAAGTAATATTATATTTCGAGCGTATTGTGTAGGTAAGGCACACAGTATGCTACCTTGGTAGTATTATGGTAATGTGAGCATATTGTGTAGGTTGGATACACAATATGCTAACTTGGTAATATCTTGATAATGGGAGCAATTTGTGTAGGTAAGGTACACAATATGCTACCTCGGTAGTACTATGATAATTGGAGCATATTGTGTAGGTAAGGTACACAATATGCTACCTTAGTAGTATTATGATATTCGGAGCATATTGTGTAGGTAAGGTACGCAATATGCTACCACAGTAGTAATATGATAATGGGAGCATATTGTGTAGGAAAGTACACAATATGCTACCTCAGTAGTATTATGTTAATGGGAGCATATTGTGTAGGTAAGGTACACAATATGCAACCTTGGTGGTATGATGATAATGGGAGCATATTGTGTAGGTAAGGTACACAATATGCTACCTCAGTAGTACTATGATAATTGGAACATATTGTGTAGGTAAGGTACACAATATGCAACCTTGGAGGTATTATGATAATGGGAGGATATTGTGTAGGTTAGGTACACAATATGCTACCTCGATAGTACTATGATAATTGGAGCATATTGTGTAGGTAAGGTACACAATATGCTACCGCAGAAGTATTATGATCATGGGAGCATATTGTGTAGGTAAGGTACACAATATGCTACCTTGGTGGTATTATGATAATGGGAGCATATTGTGTAGGTAAAGTACACAATATGCTACCTCGGTAGTATTATGATAATTGGAGCATATTGTGTAGGTAAGGTCCACAATATACTACCTCAGTAGTATTATGATATTCGGAGCATATTGTGTAGGTAGGGTACACAATATGCTATCTTGGTGGTATTATGATAATGGGAGCTTATTGTGTAGGTAAGGTACACAATATGCTACCTCGGTTGCATAATGATAATTGGAGCATATTGTGTTGGTAAGGCACACAATATGCTACCTCAGTACTATTATTATCTTTGGAGCATATTGTGTAGGTAGGGTACATAATATGCTACCTTGGTGGTATGATAATGGGGTTGAAATATGAAAATTTGAGCATATTGTGTAGGTAAGGTACACAATATGCTACCTCAGTAGTATTATGATATTCGAAGCATATGGTGAAGGTAAGGTACACAATCTGCTACCTTGGTGGTAATAGGAGCATATTGTGTAGGTAAGATACACAATATGCTACCTCGGTAGTATTATGATAATTGGAGCATATTGTGTAGGTAAGGTACACAATATGCTACCACAGTTGTATTATGATATTCAGAGCATATAGTGTAGGTAAGGTACACAATATGCTACCTCAGTACTATTATTAAAATTGGAGCATATTTTGTAGGTTAGGTCCACAATATGCTACCTCAGTAGTATCATAATATTCGGAGCATATTGTGTAGGTAAGGTACACAATATGCTACCTTGGTGGTATTATGATAATGGGAGCATATTGTGTAGGTAAGGTACACAATATGCTACCTCGTTAGCATTATGATAATTGGAGCATATTGTGTAGGTAAGGTACACAATATGTTACCTCAGTAGTATTATGATATTTGGAGCATATTGTGTAGGTAAGGCACACAATATGCTACCTCAGCACTATTATTATCTTTGGAGCATATTGTGTAGGTAGGGTACACAATATGCTACCTTGGTAGTATGATAATGGGGTTGAAATATGATAATTTGAGCATATTGTGTAGGTAAGGTACACAATATGCTACCTCAGTAGTATTATGATATTCGGAGCATATGGTGAAGGTAAGGTACACAATATGCTACCTTGGTGGTAATGGGAGCATATTGTGTAGGTAAGGTACACATTAAGCTACCTCGGTAGTATTATGATAATTGGAGCATATTGTGTAGGTAAGGTACACAATATGCTACCTCAGTAGTATTATGATATTCGGAGCATATTGTGTAGGTAAGGTACACAATATGCTACCTCAGTACTATTATTAAAATTGGAGCATATTGTGTAGGTAAGGTCCACAATATGCTACCTCAGTAGTATTATGATATTCAGAGCATATTGTGTAGGTAAGGTACACAATATGCTACCTTGGTGGTATTATGATAATGGGAGCATATTGTGTAGGTAAGGTACACAATATGCTACCTCGTTAGCATTATGATAATTGGAGCATATTGTGTAGGTAAGGTACACAATATGCTACCTCAGTAGTATTATGATATTCGGAGCATATTGTGAAGGTAAAGTACACAATATGCTACCTTGGTGGTATTATGATAAAGGGAGCATATTGTGTAGGTAAGGTACACAATATGCTACCTCGGTAGTATTAATATAATTGGAGCATATTGTGTAGGTAAGGTACACAATATGCTTCCTCGGTAGTATTATGATAATTGGAGCATATTGTGTAGGTAAGGTACTCAATATGCTACCTTAGTAGTATTATGATAATTGGAGCATATTGTGTATGCTAGGTACAAAATACGCTACCTCGGTAGTATTATTATAATTGGAGCATATTGTGTAGGTAAGGTACACAATATGCTACGTCGATAGTATTATAATAATTGGAGCATATTGTGTAGGTAAGGTACACAATATGCTACCTCGGCAGTATTATTATAATTGGAGCATATTGTGTAGGTAAGGTACACAATATGCTACCGCGGTAGTATTATTATAATTGGAGCATATTGTGTAGGTAAGGTACACAATATGCTACCTCGGTAGTATTATGATAATTGGAGCATATTGTTTAGGTAAGGTACACAATATGCTACCTCGGTAGTATTATGATAATTGGAGCATATTGTGTAGGTAAGGTACACAATATGCTACCTTGGTGGTATTATGATAAAGGGAGCATATTGTGTAGGTAAGGTACACAATATGCTACCTCGGTAGTATTATTATAATTGGAGCATATTGTGTAGGTAAGGTACACAATATGCTACCTCGGTAGTATTATGATAATTGGAGCATATTGTGTAGGTAAGGTACACAATATGCTACCTCGGTAGTATTATTATAATTGGAGCATATTGTGTAGGTAAGGTACACAATATGCTTCCTCGGTAGTATTATTATAATTGGAGCATATTGTGTATGCTAGGTACAAAATACGCTACCTTAGTAGTTTTATTTTATTGGAAGCTGATTGTGTAGGTACGGTTCAGTAAAATGGTACTTAGGTAGAATCATTGTGATGGTATACTATTCATAGTTAGATAACGCTATATGTTAAGAATTTGTAGAGCAAGAAACTACTGCGCCGAAGGATATGAAGTAAGTGCATACATTAAAGCATCACCATAAAACTATCAGTAGCAAGCAAATTATCAAAATACATTATTCAAGTTTACTCAGTATTAGTTCTGATCATAATCTTAAAACATACATACAATAAACGATTCGTCACCTTTATAATGAATCGTCTCATGTCTTTGCGAGCGCCAGCTTACTAGTAAGTGTCAGTGCAGAACATTGTATGTTTCTGTGGTCAATACCTGAATTAACCGCGTTCAGAAAGTCTCTATTCCCATGTTAGCCCCATGCCTTCCAACATGTTTCAGTATAACCTGACATACATGATTGGTTTGGAGAGCTATGCCTTTTGAAAAAAATCAAAATAGTTGCCATGGGAGCCAAATTGGATATCAGAATCGAATGATTCAAGCAATTCTGAATGTCCATGTTGCCCCTATCCCTCAAACCAAGTTTAGATTCAATCTGATGTAGGGATGGGAAAAGATGGTCTTTGAAGGATATCAAGATGGCTACATATTATATATTCCTAAATGGAACAGGTATAGCATTTATGAATGTCCATGGTGTCCTTGACTCATACAGGTTCATTACATTTCTACATTTAACCCCCGGCGTTTCCCCATTTTTCCTTACTACGGTTTCCAAAGGTTGATTTGTCGGGAAAGAAGCCAAATTTGGAGACAATGTCTCCAAAATGGTGTTGATGGAGATTAAAGACCACTATAATACAATTATGATGCGGGCATGGCTTTAGACATAAGGTTCGTAAGATAGACAGATGGATGTCGAGAGGACAGTTAGAAAGAAAGGCAAATACCACGAGACATGTTTTCAAGAAGAGCATATTGTGTACCCTCAGACGACCACTGAAATAACATATGTATCGACCCTACACAATATGCTCCACTGGTAGCATATTGTGTATGCAGGGTACACAAAGTGCTCCAGTGGAGCATATTGTGTATGCAGGGTACACAATATGCTACTAAAAGGAGCATATTGTGTAGGGGAGCATTTTGTGGACCCACACTGCCCCAATGTGAGACCACTGACCTTGCAATATTAGATTATTCTTGTGACACCCCCCCCCCCCCCCAATTATACTGAAAGTAAGAAAGATGACAAATATCAGGAATCGATACAATCAAGCACCACACCTGACCCAGGATACCAATGGGAAAGTGACAACTGCACAATTAGACATCACAACCGAGAGCCAAGAGGTCAGCCCTTTCCCAGCAGGTGACCACAAGGCATCAATAAACAGATGCACTCAAAAGGAAAACAAAAACAAGACAGAAATAACATAAATGATACACAAAAGAAGCACCGCCTTGGAACGGTCAGTTAAAATATTTTACTGGAAGGCTTAAACCATTTTCACGGTGCACCAACCTCACCCTTAGTTCAGATTTGGATCAAGACACATAGATGTTTGGTTTACATGAAAAACCCTTAACTTATCAATGCATCATCTCCTAGAATTTATAAATCAAGATATAAAAAAGAGATAAAGCAAAGATATGGACTCAACAGTAAACAAAACTGAATACTGTAGCAAAGGAAATCCAACAGGTAAACCCTGGTGAGCCTGACAACAGCCAAAGCATCAAGCCACTACCATAGCATCAATAGATAAGTCTTAAAGTCATAGAGACTGAAGTCTGACCCACCTCGCATATATTGTCACTATTTCCTTAAACTTTGTTGACTTAACAGATCAACCCTTCAAACATTCCCTTCAGTAACCAACACCTCAAAAGTGATTTGAGCAAAGGTATAACAGGGATCTGATTCTTTATACTCATTTTTACTGGACTCCAGTTTTCAACAAATGCAGTTCGATTGAGCACATGAGAAATCTGATCTTTTGAATCAGTTCCAAGCATGGTGTTGTCTAGATTATTGTGAGCTGAATTCTGGCCAAGTAACAAATCCAGGGATACTTTTTTCAGAGTTTGAGCTCGCTTTTTCATTAGGAACACAAACCCTTTTACTAATAGGAAATTGTCTCCTACCCAGCAGGCATATAACCTTGAAACAACGTTGTATCAACGTCGATGCTACGTCATGACATCGCATCGACGTTGATACGACGTTGTTTTGACGACATGTGCCCCCTAGATTCTGACTTTGAACTAGACTCGATGTTTCTTTGTTTAATATAAATCCATGAATCTATGTAAAAAATGAGCACAACAAACTGATTGTGCCATAGCATTCTCCTAATTTGATGACGGATCAACCAGTCATCTAGGTACGTTGCCAAATGTATGCTTTACATTCTTAAATATTTTGCTACCACTGCAGTGACTTTCATGAACACTTGTGGTGCTACTGTTGGCCAAAAGATTAAGGCTTGAAACTGGTACGCTTTGCACTTGAAAATGAACTGAACTGTCAACTAAAGTATACAAAGATGGAACTTGTAGGTATTTCTCTGTTGCGCCTACCACAGATAAAAACGTTCATTACTGTCTTCTGAAATTGTGGGCAAAAACTTGGGCTCCGATGTCCTTTTACTTGTATCAGGTACTTCCTACTGTGACTAATCAATACAAATATTAAGTTTTAAACCGTTTTCTTGACCACTGCATCATCCCCGCAAGTTCTCAGAATGTTCAGACGTCTCATTGTTATTTGCATCCACCTGAATAGATTCACCATCAGAGTCAGTGAGCTTACCACTGCATGGACTGACAAAGAATCATCAGGGTTATATTACAGTAAAACCTGTCTTAAACAGCCACTCAAAAATAGACATTACAAAGATCTTAATGACACTGGTAGCTTAATGAAGGTCGAAAGTATTGGAGCATTCTGCATTACTTTTGACCTGCATTAAGCGAAAATTAGTCTTACTGCATCCATGTCCTTGAGTAAAAATTTTCAACATGACGCTTCCTTTGTGGCATGTTCATAGGCACAATTCTACTTAGTAGCAAGCCAACTTTGGAATTCAAGTCTCAGATCTTTTTGCTCAATGATTTATCAAAAGTATCGTATCTCAAAATCTTTCTTGCTCTTCTTCTATGTGTATTCTCCACATCGGGTAGTTTATCCACGTGTGGTTTGGACTCGTCATTTCACAAAAGTTCTCTTCTGAGGTATTTGTGTTTAAAGTCCCACCATCAGCTACATGTAAGTTCATATGGAGATTGGGCCAGGGCTTGTAGTCTCACCTGACAGGCTGGCGAAGCAGAGAATTCAACTCGAGACCCATGGGTACTATAAAGCGAATGATTTATCCACTACACTAAGGAGGCTCCTAAATCCATAATGGTTGTCTGGTAGATTTGTTTACGGAATCAAATTACCCAGCATACAAAGAGTCAAAGTCAATGCCATATCCACTGAATTTGAATAAATAAAATAATGTTCGATTACAAACTCTCATCTAGAGGCCTGAGTTCACATAACTTGCCGCGAGGTTATAAAAAATCATTGTCAACTCAGCTGAGCAAGAATCTTCAACTGCTCATAAACACTAAAATACGAACAGATAAAGAAGTTTCTTGCTTCTCAGATGTTGTATTCATCATGCTAATAAATGTTAAAATGACAACAATTGTTGGCATTTTAACATTTATGAGCAGGATAAATTTCGTGCTCAGCTTTGTTGAGTATGACAAAAGTTTTATAATCTCAAGGTCTTGTCTGTAGCTGCATAGCAACCGTCGAATCAGACTCCACATGACATATTTATCTACCACTATGATTATCCTTTATCACAGATATTGACGAGTGTAGCCTTGATAATGGCGGCTGTATACAAACTTGTAATAATCTACCTGGTACTTTTTTCTGTTCCTGTGAGACTGGGTATATTCCTTCTGGGAGCAACTGTATTGGTAAGAATGATTCATCTAGAAATAAACAGAGATAGATGTTGGGTCATAATATGAGCCATGACATGCGATTTCCAACAATGTGGCATTTTGATAAGTGTAGACTCAGACAAGACTGTGCAGCCTCCTTTTTAGCTTAGAAACTCCAAATTATGCTCAGTCAGTAGCTTAACACTCATAGAATATTCAGGCGACTAGCAATGGCTCTGATCAGACTGCGCGTATGCGCAGGCTGATCGGAGGCTTTGCTGGTCGCACATACCACATTGTTGGAAATCCCTAGCCACGGCTCAATTATAAATTTGCATAATTACAAATATTATTCTTATTTTTAACCAAAGTATATGTTGCCAGCACTCAAAAGAACCCAAAAAACAAACGTTAAAACTGGTGAATAAGAACATATTCACATATTTACACTCAAAAATTTTGTTTATTTTGACATATGGATGTTCAAGTTTAGTTTGGCAAGTCTTACTGTGAGTTTGCATGCGCAGATTCTGAGAGGGGATAGGGGATCTGGACCGAACCCCCTGGAAAATCACAAGTGGCTGTAGTTTTTTTCCGTTTCGCTTCTCAATGGAGGTGCGTACGGCCCTATGCACAATACGTTGATGACTAAAACTAGTTGTCAGGACCCCCCCCCCCATCCCTTGATTGAATTGTCTTGATCCCCGCATTAATCGAGTAATCTTTGTGGCAGGTGATACGAGGGCTGTTCAAATATGAATGCAAGTACCTTCATTACTTTCTTCTCGTATATGCTACGACAAAATGTCATACCTTTTTGGAAAGAACTATTTGTCGCCTTTTAAATGGCACCAAACTTAAAGAAACACTTACTATATTTTTCGAGTTACAGACCAAAATATAAAGGCAATTCCTGTATACTGAAGTTTTTCTGAAGCAAAAAACAATGCACGTTTTGGTACATGTGCGGATATAGTGTCATATCTTTACAAGTTTTAGACAAAGTGGCACCAAATTTTAGATGCAAGTTTAAGTAACAATATCAAAGTTGCTTGCAGGAAAAAGTTTATATAATCCTGTATCAGTCTTGAGTAAACAGGCACATTTGTGACGTCATTAATTTTATGATAAACGTCATTTTGAGGTATCTACTGGTGATGTAATAATGATTATAGCTGTGTCGTTTTCATTGCGTTTTGCTGAAAACATGCTTAATATATCATAAGGGAGTTTTCAAAACGCACCGTCCTCTATTTACAGAGTAATCACATTTTATATCATTTTTCAAGCTTTTTTCTGCTTCTTAATGACGTGTTTACATTAATTAAAATATGTTCAATCTGTCCTCAAGACCAGGTGAGTAATATTATTTTAAATAATGCCTATAGTGGTCAAACTTAAAGTTTACGTTCAAATTTAGAAAAAAAGCCGCAATGTAATGACAAAAAATAAGTATAAATTCTATAACCCCTTCACTTAAGGCAATTTTGACTTAATAAAAATGCTTTTCAGCGTTTGAAAATTACCCATTATCCATCAATAATTTGTAGCAACAACTCAGTATGAGCAATCAACATATTGTCTTAGAGTTAAAACTAGTTTAAATATTGATTCGTTCATTTTGTTTGAGATAAATTTAACTGAAAGCTGACAGGTGGTGTATTGTTTACCATTTATTTGCAACCATAAGGAGACTTTAGTGAAAACGATTCCTTGTAATTTAACAAAAGCATATCAGATTTTCGCAACTTTCACAGAATCATTATATAAGAATATAAGGATACTTCCTTAAAAATTTCAAGAAATTTCATCTGTTTATCGAAGAATTATATTCTCGTATATATCACTGGTATATATTCGAAGCATTGAGTTTGTTAGTATACTAACGTCACCCTAATTCAAAGGGCTATAGCTCGATAAGTATACTGTATTTTTCTTTAGGTCTGGTGCCAGTTTAAATGTGACATATAGTCCTTTATAGAAACGTCTACCATCTTGTCGTAGCATATATTTGAAGAAAGTTATGAAGCTACTTGCATTCATATTCGTATACAGTGTCCCATTTACATGTATATATACAATACCCGAGTTAAGTCCCCCATTGTTGTTTTCTCAATAGAGGCAGCAGAACTGTAATGATGGTTTGTGCAACAGGCACGAGTGCCGAAAATAACAACGCCTCAGTTAAGATCTACCTTAGTTAAGTATTTGATATTTCACATGCTATTTTAGATGTTTAATAAATTGTCAGGCTTGATGCAGTACATATTTTCAAGGCTATTGTAATCGACAGAATACATGAAACAGTTTTGAATTTAAGAAGTTTGAAACATTATTTTTGTATTTTAAAAAACAAATATATTTTGCACAATAAATTTAGCATTTGTATAGGTTAGCCCATTCATATCATATCTCAAGTTTCCTTTGCTGTCATGAAGATACAAGCGCCGATCATCTGACAAGAGTTTGCATTAAAAAAATCAGAATTACCAAACGCAGCGACTGTGCTAAAGTGACGTTAAATTTTAAAACGAGTGGGTAACTTTTTTTTCTGATCATTTGGGGGAGCCAAAAACATTTTCAAGTGACTGTTTGGCCACAGAAAACCAAAAAAGCAAAGCAAATACTGTAATTTTCTTAACTTTCTCAGAGATATAAAGGACCAAGTTTTCACAATTTGACGTTTTTATTAATGCTTTTACGTCATCGCCTTTAAACGGTGTTTCTAGTCGATTTTTCTAGAACAACATTAACAAGTAAAACTGTATGATGTCTTCCAATACATTCAGATGAAACATCTTCACGGCTATAGAGCACGAGCCGAAAGATAAAATCTAACGTCACCGTTATCTCGCAAATGTGTCAGAACGTTTTTCAGTAACTTAAGGTTTTAATCAACCATTGAACGACTAAGCAATCTTTGTAAACTGATTCTCTGTTGGAATTGAAATACCATTGACATTAGAAGTTTAAACAAACGATGACTACGTTTTGACGTCATTGATGGCAGCTGATTTTTTCAGCATGAAATCTATATCACATCTGTCACAAAACCAACAGTTTTTATAGACGTATGATGCATGAGGAAGATGAAAGACCATCAAACGAAAAAGCACATTCTTAGCATTTTAGCATTACTTACAGCGGATGTGAGTTTTGCTTATTGACCCCTCCTGCAATTCTTGCTCTCCCTAAATGCAAATTTAAAGGATGGCGTCTGTAAATTCGTGCTTTCATTTGCCTGAGATCCTGTTCTCGTCATTGCAATTGAAATTGTTCGATATTGCACAAAGGTGAGCACAAAAAGATGCGAAACATAAGAAATTGCTAAACTTATTGTGCATATTATACTTAACTATGGTAGTACTTAGTTACTTGTAATTTTAAACTTTTATTTATTTTTTTGTATAACAACATGTGTACATATAATACAAGAAGTTCACGTACAGATAGTTTGAAATACAAAAGGTAGTACTTGACTTTAAGGGGGCATTGTATTTTTCTGTGCTAAACTAAAATAAACCGTTATTGTCCAGAAAATACCATCTGCTTACTACTTCTGCGGCATGATTTGAAATGCACTTCAGACTAATTTAATCACAGTTATAAGCAGACACTATGAACCTTGATCAGACTGCTCCTTAGGGAGCAGTCTGATCTAGGTCCATATTGTTTGCAATATAGGCTACAAAAGTACACGAGCAGAATAGAAAGCAAACACAATGTCATAAATAGTGGAAAAGGGTTAATTGTAGTAATTTTATATATACTGAGGGAAAAAAGTTTAGCAATATACAGTACTTTGAGGATTCACAGTTTAAAAGAAAAAGGACTTTTAATTTCATAGTGTCAAAAATACATGTTGACAAACGTTCACGAGTACGATGACATTAACAGGTTGACATTTCATACAATGTAAAGTCTGATTCTATGCCCCCTTGCTAAAACAGCTTATCTGGCAATAGTGTGAATAGTTTTCGACTAAAAATTTCATTTTTCTGTCATATGTTTATAGCCAAAAGCAAGAAAGTGAAAAAATGGTTTAAAACTGAATGTTATGTTTACCCTTGTCGTACAGTTTTTAGTTGAAAATCGTAGTTTTCCAAATTACCACCCTTTCAATTGAATAACGGTTGAAATTAAAATGCTCAGCAGATCAAATCCTCACTATGAAGTTGGATTTTGTTTCTTTTGACCACTTGCGGGTAGCCATTAGGTCAATTTCAAACAACTGACATGTTTGCGAACCTGCCAATTAAAAAGATCTAATGCTTCAAAGATCACCTATAGGAAACACCATTATAAATAATTGCTAAACTTTTTCCCTCAGTATATATAACCTGGGTTGCTATGTTTGGTACAGGTTGAGAACATTTGCATACTGTCCTGTTTGCGCGTCGCTTCTATGTCCTGCTTATAAACTACTCGCGGTGTTTTCCATCACCAAAATGTAAGTACTATCTGTATTTTACAGGGCAATATACTGAAACTGACTTAGCTTATAAAGTTCCACCTAAAATACACGGAAAGTCCCCAGCCTTGTTAAAGCCATGCTTTGCTAAGAAAAGAGTTACATTCATGCAGTGATGTACAGAGTATCAATATTATAGAAGGTGTCTGATACGAGGGTCAGTCAAAAATAACTGAGAGTTGGTCAATATCTTTTTACTGGGCTGGCAGTTTTGGCTGAAAGTTTATACACATATAGAATGAACCTTCGGGCTTCATTATATATAGAAGTTGACGTCTTATCATCTTCAATGCGCTGTTGCTAGGCAACCGAAGACCGTCTCTCAGCGATGTGCGTTCGCGCTGACGCCACTTCTGACTTAGCAGCAATGAATTTAAACTCATTTCAAATCTAAAGCAGTATTATAACGGACAATTTATCTCTCCAATTGTATCAACCAATGTGTTAGCAATGTTTTGAAGAAGTGTTATAGATATTAAATGCAATTAATGCAATGTTCGTTGCCTAGCAACCAAAATCGATGGAAAATCCAATTTTAACTAAAAGACCAGATTTTGTTGCTATGGCAACCGTTTATTCCTGGGAGTATTCAAGATATGCGTTCAGATGTCAAAACTATTTACTAAAAACAATAAAATGGTCATATGATATGATACTAAGTTGACAATATTGCTCTAAAATGAACCGTAACTGGTGGGTGGGGTATATTTTGGGGTGAAATTTTCAAGAAATTTAGCTAATTTTCCTCTTATTAATGCAATAAAATTCCAACGCCTCAATCTCAGCTGTTGAATTTTACAAAATACATTCACATACTGTATTTGCAACAAATGCACAAGTTGATGTAACTTAAATTTTGTATAGGGTTACCATGGCAACGCTATATTCCAGCGTGAACGCATGACGTTATTTTACATTCTTCGGTTGCTAAGCAACAACAATCTGTACTTTGCATGGTCTTGTATATTGAATATTCAGACGCAGGACAGTTCATTGCATGCATGTGCCAAATTTCACTAGTGTACGTTAGCCTGCGTAAGAGATATGAATCAACTCTCAGTTATTTTTGACTGACCCTCGTATCTACTTAACGTCAGAAATTGGTCTAATGTTTGGTAGTCGATGCCTTCTCGTGATGCAAAATCACATTGCTGGTTTTCTCAAGGTCACGTGGCTCAAATAATGCCTGTCAAGAAATTTGCTGAAATTGTCTTTATTTATGCTCTAATGTGTCCCTGTATTTTGACCCTTTTCATGTTGGGTAGATATTCATGCTTTTGTTGTCGTCTGCGGAATTTTTTCAAAATTAACTTTTTCACGATTTTCTTTCAGGAACACTATCAGAGTGTCAAACAGTTTGGATCCAGATCAGGACCGACATTCTGGCGGCCCTGATTTGCATCCAAACTGTTTACAAAAGGTTATCAGCAGAGGACAAAAGTAGTCGCTAGCAAAGAAAGAGTTAATCGGTGACTTTTATAGATGTAGATGAATGCGCCAGTGCTGAGACAAACAGTTGCGATGGACATTGTGTCAATCTCCCAGGATCATACACTTGTAATTGTAGCTCACTTGGATACAAACTTTCAGCTAATGGGAAAATGTGCAAAGGTAGGTTATAGGTAATGGCAAAAGCACTTCGTGCGTAAAAATGTAAATATTTTCTTCTTATGCATCAATCTAAAGATATTGAGCAAAATCTCTCACAACATAATATTTTAGTTGAGGGATTGGTAAAATAAATTTTAATTACACACCCTTATCTAAAGAAAAATATGCTTACTCAGAGCTTACTCAGAGTTTGGGAAGAGAGAGGTGGTTGCTTTGCTTTGTGTGTCTTCCTGGTGTCTCGTGATCGTTGTGTGGCCATTCCTCACGATGCCACGGGTCTGTCTGCAGTTTGTGATTGTGGTATTTCCTGATCATACTCACTATTTTTAGTGTATATTCTAATTTTACTATTTCACTTTTTTTAATGATATTTGAACATGAAATAATTGTAGGTAATCATGGAGATGTCTACACCGTTACAAACAATAATATCGTTATGGACGTAGAAAGTAACACAGTGGACAGTAACGTTATGGACATTTTCATGTAAATTACATGTTAATCTCAACATACACTATGCTGTCTATAGTATCAGAAACTGAATTTTTAGCTTACTAATCAAGATCAAAATGGTATGGTGAGTATAGTCCTAAAACTTGCATGTAAAATTATTTGAATGGTTTGGACACAAAATTAATGCAACAAGACACATTTCATCATTTAACATTAATTATTTAGGAGTTTGTTATATTCTTTCGCTACAATTCAATCTGTAAAATAAACAATGCATTAATATGAATATACAGGATGTTCAACTGTGCCCTATTAAAAATAGGGACTCTGTAATGAGATCCAATTGAAGACATAATGGTATGAACTTGACGTCTTCAGACACACAAAAAACATCGATTATATAGGTGATTTTTTCTTGAAAAGACTCTTTATAAGAACAAAAGATAATGTGATTACATTATCTGACAAAACCAAAATAATCATTGTAAGAATTGTATAAGACAAATTAATTCAAATTTAAATTCTAAAGATAAAAATTTGGACAAATTTCCAGTGATATAGGTTTTTTATAAAGCATGCTTTGGACATCTAACTTTTTATTGATGATACCCCCTATATCTTACATGACTTTTTAAAAATAAGATCACGAATATAAGTATTTCACATAAAAAAAACTAAATTTGAGGATTCCATCTATTTATCTTTACATTCTGCAGCACCCTCTCTCAATGCTGGCACATGTATTTTCCCAGACACCTCATATCATACACATGACCAAGAGCCAATACATGTCCAGAATTGTGCAAAATTCACCACCATTTTATGTGTTTTGTCACAGTAAAACACCATTCAAATGCATTGAAGACCATATTACCAATCAAATAATACAGTTATTCGTTCTAAGAGGTATATGACTAAGGCATGACGGAAATTGTCGTTGAAAAAAGACTGTAAATATAAAAAATCTACTCTAAAGTCACTGTTTTTTCTGCGGAAAGTATGTTTTTCCATCCCACAATAGCTATAACATTCCACAAACTATTATTTTCTACATTTCTATGCTGGTACATGTATTTTCACGATGTAAGATCATGTAAGGCCTGTGTGTCAGCAAAACAGGAAACAGCTGGGTCAGGGCTAAATAGGTTATACAATGTTTTGTGTTTGTTATGAAATATACTCCATAACCAACACAAAACATTGAATAACCTATACTTAATAGTCACACAAATGAGAATATTTATGCATTCAATTTTTATTAATGTTTGTGTTTGACTTGTGTATTTTCCAAGATGATGAAGATCAATGTGAGGCAGGGAATCATGACTGCGAAGATACCTGTGTTAATACAGTGGGCAGCTTCCGATGCTCATGCTCCAAGAAAGGATACAAACTAGCAGACGATGGGAAGACATGTCAAGGTTCAAACAATGGATTGTATAAACTTTTGTTATATTGGTCTATATCATTTGATAATGGATTTTATTTCATCCTTGTCAGCATATACAAAAAACGGGTCTTGGCACACCAGTGAAATACCTTTGTCATTTTTATAATTATTTCAAATCACGCGTTTGTACAGCTGTAATGAGTTATAGATGCCAGGTATCTGTATGTACATCTTAAACCATTAGCAGTCAGTACAATATAGATCAGCTCTACAGCTGTAATGAGCATATATGCATCTAGATCGTTTACATCTGAATGGCAGGTATGGCAAATAATGTTAAAATAAACGTTCTAACCAATTTGAACATATATACGTACATGTATGCATGTTTTTTTGCTTGTTTATTATTATTATTATTATTATTATTATTATTATTATTATTATTATTATTATTATTATTATAGACTATGTGAAATGCTATATTTGAATTGACTGTTATCCATCATGGAAGCAACCACTATGAATCCAGATCAAACATATGATCTGTATCCATATTGTTTGCAATATAGGCTACCTAACAACATAAGCAGACGAGAGGAGCAGACGACAAAAGTTGTGACTGGCAGGAAAATGGTAAGATAAAATAGCCTGTAAATACTAGTGTTGCTTTTAAAGGTTTATCCATAGCTTCAGATGTACACTTGATTTGAAGATAAAAATTACTATCTCAGTCAACACATGTTGAGGGTACTTTTAAGAAATTTAGATAACAGAGTAATTCTTTGCTCAACCACAAATTACTATTGTTTTAAAAGTTAAAGCTGATTTGCAGCTAGAAAATATATGTTTGTTAATATTTTTGCAGATATTGATGAATGCAAGAAAGATAGTAAACAAAAATGCATGTTTGGAAAATGTCAGAACACATTTGGTTCCTACGAATGTACATGTGGTGAAGGGTTCAAGCAGAGTAAAAACAAACGCAAGTGTCGAGGTATGAACTCAAATTGTTAAACCTATCATTAGATACATTATTTGATGTAACTCTTTCCCTTTCTAGCGGCAACCTTTGTCGTCTGGTGATCACCTTTGCTAACAATTGATTTGTTTCCAGACAGAACCTGTTGGCAATACAGTTCTTTAACCATTGTCAAATCGTCTCTATACTACAGATAAGGCGTTTAAAATGTTCAGACACTGTATTTATGCTTCTGCTAAACAAGAGGACATCCCACACATTTTTCCACAAGGCATTCGAGTAAATTTGACCGTCATGGCTTTGCAAAGTAGTTGAAACTATTGTAATAGGTCATTTTCAAAAGTCTATATTCTTTACTCAGCGATGATTGCTGAGGTAATACCATCTGACTCATGTACCAGATGGCCAATCGTTAACCATAAATTGAGTGTGACAGCTTATTTTAATTGATGTAATTTTATGTAGGCATATTATATTCTTGGTACATAAGCTTAGGTGCCACTTTAGCATTTCTTCTGTTACATAAGCTAAAACGAGAACATTGATATGTTTCAACAATTGACCTTACATTTTGTCTTAAATATGACGTTATAGTTTTATAAAGTTAACACTACCAGGCATGACTGTTTGAAAAATTAATCCAAAATTTGCCAATGGTCTGTAAAACATCAAAGACACAAACTGAGTGAACAATCGATTTGATAACATAAGTGATTGATAAAGTATTATGGTGTTATGAGTAGGTTGGACCTGCATGACGTCATCAGAATACAACGACACACGGTGATGTCAAATTAAAAGCAGTTTGACCCTTGCCCAATCTGCTTAGGAAACAGTAAATTACTCGTGAGGCATTTTTTCTGTCGTTTTGACGTCAGTATATGTGTAATTCAAATCTTTATAAATCTTTATAAACATACTTTATTTGTACAGTTAATGTACACGATGTATCAATACAGTTATACAATAATACTAACGTAGCTAGCATACAACAAAAGAGAGTAGTTCGATTTATAATAATATGTATTCAATTCGTCTGTAAACTGGATTTGTACATATAACATGATTTAGTAAAGCAGATTGACAAGAAAATGATATATACTATAAACATGAGATATTGTGTGCATAGCACTGTACAGCACTCCATACGGTGGATAAATATATAAAGGATCTTACATGAGTGATCATTTCATGTGGAATTTATTAAACAAGCCTTTGACGAGTTTAATGAATTTAATATGAAATGATCACAAGTGTAAGATTATGTTGCTATGATCTTTTAAATGTGGTTTGTCGTCTTCAAAGTTTGTTTATTTCAATGAAAATATGCATTATGGATTGTTGTACAAACAGCGTCATGACGCTACTTTCCTGCCGAAAGTGTAACGTGTGGTCATAAAATTATTTATGACATGAGGTTATCTACTTAATAACAGTAACATCATATGTTAAAAAGAAATAATGCTATGAAGACTGAGCTATATTGTACTGACTGCTAGCACTAATGGCTTAAGATTCACATGCAGATACCTGGCATCTGATGTAAATTATCATCCACAACTGCTATTTTGCCTGTAATTAGTGAAGTGTATGTAAGTACTAAAATCTCTATAGCTTGCGTAATAATTTCTTCAAATGAACGCAGACACGTGGGCATTATTTAAGGCTACAATCATCTGCTTTCTTCCACAGTGCCTTTATCTTTTAAATTTGAGCCTCGACATGAGATTTCCAACAATGTGGTATGTGCGACGCATACACACAGTCTGATCAGAGCCTTTGCTAGTCGCTTGAGTATTCTATGACCATTAAGCTAATGTTCGAACTGCATTTAGAGTTTCTAAGCTTAAAAGGAGGCTGCACAGGATCGTGTGAGTCTACACTGGCCAAACTGCCACACTGTTTGCAATCTCATGTCAGCGCTCATTTATGTATTTAGATATCAATGAATGCAAAACTAACAATGGGGGCTGTCCATCGTTATGTATCAACTCAGTGGGAAGCTATACATGTAGTTGCCAGGATGGATTTGATCTTGCTAGTGGCGGGAATACTTGCATAGGTATGTACAATGTCAGTTGTGTGCAATTAACTCTCAGTCAACTAGTGTCGTTTGCTGATAGCCTTTGCAAACAGTTTGGACCAAGATCAGGCTGAACAAAATGCCGGGCCTGGTCTGGATCTAAACTGTTTAATACGCTGATGGTATTCCTGAAAGAATATTTAAAAAAATGATTTTGAAAAAAAATCAGCAGACAACAAAACAATGTTTTGTTTTTACCCTTTGAAGTACAGTGAAGAATGTAGCAGACAACAAAATTTGTTACGTTTTCCATTTTTTGAGGACACTACTGACACATAAATATCAAACTTCTTTTGTTCCATAATAAATGAAAATTTGAAAGTGGCATCTGTTGTATTTTAAGTCACATTTATAGGTTAAAAACTGTTTCTGCTTTGCTCAGCATTAAAAAATTTACATTCAGAACTTTTGCAGTTTTATGATGATGCAAAAGATTAACCTGTTGTCTCTGAGTAAAGCGGCTGAGCTGCTACCTCTTGGGACTAGTGAGGGACACAAACTTTTGAGAAGATTAAAATTACCACAGTAAGGTCGGTAGAATCACGCTTATTAGTACACACAACACGTTATATATATATATATGTCGCGCATGGAGCCAGTTGCAAACTTATGAAATCAGTCAGACGTTCGTGTTTATGTCACCAGACAGTTGCAAGAACACTATTTGAATGCTCTGAGTTATTTGTCGCACATTCTGCAATGTTTTTACAGTTATGCAATCAAAATTTCATTTTCAAAATACCCAAAAGTGATGTAAGTAAAAAGTTAGTGCTATTCTATAAGCTGCCATACATAAGCATGCTTTGCATTAATTGTGATTCTCCAACAAGTTTTTAGTCGTAGCTAAATGAGTAAGTAGCTCAACATCACAGTAATTCGTTATAAACATTACAAATACACCAGTAGCCAAAGGATATCATTGTTGAAGATATGTCTGTACACCCAAACACATGAAACAAACACATGAAACATTTCCATGGAGAATTCATCTTGTTTTTGTTTTTGTTTTTATTTTTCATTTAAGGCAACACCACCTAAATATGAATAAGCAACAAGTCATCAGAAGATGGTCATCACTCAGTGTCTCTTAATAAATACACATTTTTGTACACATACTTATAAATAGATCATAAATGAGCTTCATATCCTTGACAGTTATATCGCCATTTTATTTTCATGAACTTCCTCTTCGCAAACCTGGTATTTTGTCGATTGTACTTGTCCAATCAGTGTATGTATGTATGTGTTATAAAATATACTTTTCAATCTTCTCTTTAATAGTATAGCAATCTTGATTCTTATTGATGTAATGCCATGTTTAGTCTTGTTTATTGAAACTGATACATTATATGAGCCACATAATGAGATTTCCAACAATGTGGTATGTGCGACCAGCAAAGCCTCAGATCAGCCTGCGCATACGCGCAGTCTGATCAGAGCCTTTGTTTGTCGCTGGAATATTCTATGACTGTTAAGCTACTGACTGAACTCCATTTGGAGTTTCTAAGCTTAAAAGGAGGATGCACAGACTTGTCTGAGTATGCACATGTCGAAACGCCACATTGTTGGAAATCACATGTCTTGCTCATATCTTTCTCTACAGATAAAGATGAATGTATAAGTGGAGAAAACGCATGCACTGATGGCTGTATCAACACTGTTGGGTCCTTCTTCTGTAGATGTTCTGATCCATCTAATGCTGTTGACATTGACGGAAAACCATGCAAGCGTAAGGATTTTTGATCATATTCATCGAAAGTAGTGCAAACACCCTTTATTATCATCAAATAGCTGATAATATTCCTCAAGTTTTGGTACAAGCTTATTCATGGAAACATATATGACATCAACTGTTTTAAGTGCTGCATACATCAAATTACCACAGCTTCAGTATCAAAAGCTTATAAGTAACGATTTGTTTATCAATACATAATTTTTTATTAAAGTAAGAAAGAGGGCAAAGATCAGGAATCAATACAATTAAGCAACTTCACAATAAGACATCACAAACGAGAGCCAAGAGGCCAGCCCTTTCCAAACAGGTGACCGCAAGGCATTAATGAACAGACGCGCATCAAAGCATAACAAAACAAGACAGAAATAATAAAAATAATCCACAAAAGAAGCACCCCCTTGGAACGGTCTGTAAAAATATATACTGGAGGGCTTAAACCAGTTTCACGGCGTGCCAAACTAAAGTCCGATGCTAAACTGAATAAATGCAATAAACCCAGTTAAGTTGTATATATGCAAACTCTGATATGAAAGTGTAACATACACATCCTATAGAAACACTTGGCCGCGTAGCGCAGTAGGTAACGTGTCTGACTACAGATGTGTGTCTGACTGCAGATCCAGGGGTCGCAAGGTCAATGCCGGCCCGGTCCTATACTTTCATGGAGATTAATCATGAAATTATTTCTATGGTCATTCTCCTCCATTTTGCTAAATCATTCAAGAAGGGTTGTTATCAGTTACAAGCGAAAGTATATGCACGATGAACTAGTTAACTGCTTTTCTCGTTCAAGCTTGCCCAGGAAAAAGGGTTGTTAGGTAAACTGACCGTCCCACCATGACCATTGCTGTTGACTTGGGCCATAAAGCAACAAAACAAAAAAAACACTATTAAGAAAAAACGTCTTTACATTTCTAGCTCATTTGTTACCTAGGACGTTTTAGTACAGTTGCATCAAAATTGTATATTTGATGGAAAATTATGTGAATTAACGAAGCAAAACTATACACAGCAGGTTAAAACAGTTTTCCCATGGCCCATATAAATAAAGAGACTGAGTTTATTATGGTTGCTGCGATGTGCATTAATTTATATGTGACAACTTACAAACAAACAAGTCTAATTTTGCAAGTCTAATTTGGCAAACTTGAAAAACGAATGACAGGTATAAAATATGTTGCAATCACTTTATCTCATTAGATTGTGAAAACGTAGAGTACTATAATGCTGTGACTGGACTTTGTGAGGCATGTCCACCGAACTCTCACTCTTCTGGTGTCAATGCATCTTCCATTGATGATTGTATGTGTGACCAAGGATTTGCTAAGAATCTAGATAGTCTCTGTATAGGTTTGCTATTCCTATTATTATTTTAAGGTTTTAAATGGAGGATCTTAAAGGAGTGCTCATGTACTATTGAATTTATTAAACAAGTTGGGGAAAAGTGATAAATGTGAGGCTTGTCGAGCAATCAATCACACTTTTGCAACAACTTTATTAATTCAGTAATACAAGAGCATGCATCCTAGATTCTATTTATCATATGACATTAAGTATACTTTAAATCTCCTTTATTGTGGTAAAACGTTATAATATTGTCATTACGTACTTAACGTTGATATGACCGTCATAACAACTCCCAAAATCTGTAAACCACTTGTGAATTATCCATTTTATTGCATGGTGTTATTTCACAACCAGACGCGATGTCATTTGATAATTCCAGTTAATTACATACAAGAAGCGGATGAGACATTTCCAAACAGAGATGATTTAGCAATCAAAGGTAAAGATGTGTTCCATTCTGTTGACTAGACTATGTGAGCTACGACATGAGATTTCCAACAATGTGGTATGTGTGACCAGCAAAGGCTCAGACCAGCCTGTGCATACGCGCAGTCTGATCAGAGCCTTTGCTAGTTGCTTGAGTATTCTATGGCTGATTGGCTACTGACTGAACATAATTTGGAGTTTCTTAGCTTAAAAGGAGGCCACACAGGCTCGTGTGAGTCTACATTTGTCAAAATGCCACATTGTTGGAAATCACTTGTCACGGCTCATGCGACCAGTTTGTCCACTTATGATTTTTCTACTCTTTACACTACTTTACCACATAATTTAATTAAAGATAAACTCATTGATCTTATTGAAAGAACCTTCCAGAGAGAAGGCTCTCCTTACCTTGCATGTAATGACAGAAGTGCATTTTTTACTTCAGGAAAACCTAAAAAATACCATGCATGGTCGTGTCAAAATGTATGTGATGCGCTGACCTTTTTGTTGGACAACATTTTTATTCGATTTGGCACCAAGCTCTATAGACAAGTAGTTGGGATTCCTATGGGCACTAATTGTGCTCCTCTGGTTGCAGATGTATTTCTGTTTTGTTATGAGAGGGACTTTATGATGTCTCTTTCTGATGATAAGCAGGCTGATGTTATTGATGCGTTTAACACTACTTCCAGATATTTGGACGATATTTTAAATATTAATAATGTTTATTTTGACAATATGGTAAGTCAAATATACCCTTCAGAGCTCCAACTAAATAAAGCCAATGCCTCTGATACCGAAGCCGCGTTTTTAGACTCGCATTTGTCAATTTCTAATGATATTGTTTCTAGCAAAATTTATGATAAACGTGACGACTTTGATTTTGAAATTGTCAATTTCCCATTTTTAGATGGTGATGTTCCTCGTTCTACATCCTATGGAGTCTATATCTCTCAACTCATTCGTTTTGCTAGAGCATCTAGCTATGTTGCTGACTTCAACACTCGCAATAAATTGTTAACTCAGAAACTTCTTTAACAAGGCTATTGGTATCATAAACTTCGCAAAACTTTTTTCAAAATTTTATAGACGATACTATGATTTGATTACTAAATTCCAAGTTGGACTTAAATCTCTCTTGGGCCAAGGACTTTCGGAACCTGATTTCTATGGTGACTTGGTGTATAAATTGAAGAAGATTGTTGGTTCTAATAATTTTTCAGCGCAGTTCATTAAAATAATTTCCCATTATAAAAAGATTGGCTATAACATTATTGTATTGCAACAGACTGCATGCTTGGTAGTCAACCCAATCACGGTTGGCAACTTTGCTTTCCTCTTTAATTGCACGCAGGTGGGTCGGACTTCAGACTCTATGATGGTTCCGACTTAAAGACTTATCTATTGATGAGATGGTAGGGGCCTGATGCTTTGGCTGTTTGTCGGGCCCACCGGGGTTTACCTGTTGGATTTCTTTTGCTCCGGTATTCAGTTTTATTTACTGTTGAGTCCTTATCTTTGCATTATCTCCTTGTTATATCTTGATTTATATGTTTTAGGAGATGATGCATTGATAAGTTAGGGGTCTTTCATGCAAACCAAATATCTATGTGTCTTGATCCACATCTGAATTAAGGGTGAGGTTGGCGCCGGTAACCGGTTTAAGCCCTCCAGTAAAATATATTACTGACCGTTCCAAGGCGGTACTTCTTTTGTGGATTTTTTATGTTTTTGTTCTGTCTTGTGTTTGCTATGTCTTTGTGCGTGTCTGTTTATATGTGCTTTGTGGTCACCTGCTGGGAAAGGGCTGACCTCTTGGCTCTCGTTTGTGGTGTCTGCTGTGAGTTTGTCACTTTCCCATTGGTATCCTGGGTCAGGTGTGGTACTTGATTGTATTCATTCCTGATCTTTGCACCCTTACTTACTTTCTTTGAGCAGCTTATGACTTTTAATCAATTTTTAGAATAAATTTACACTAAAATTTGTGTTACTTGTCAACCAGACATAAACTGTTTTAAGTTATGTCATTTATCTGTCAGGTTTAGGTTTTGTAAAGGCTATTTGTTTAAGAGTATAATTTAATGTAAATTCTTAGTGATATGCAATGATTATAATGCTTGACAACATTGAACTGAGACAGATTAATTTGCACCAACATCTTCATGATCTTCGTTCTTTTTCCATGAAGTACTTTGAAAAAATGTCCATTCATTACTACAAATAGTCTCAGGGCTTAGTGGTTTGTCAACTTAACAGAGATTGCACATACCAGATATGAATCCTGGAAAACTGTTTTAATATTTAATTGTCAAATATATGCACTTTTTTAAACAAAATAATAAGATTACTCCATATTTTACGCCATTGAGCGCATAACTTTAGATATTTTTATTTATATTCCGTTGCATGTGTATTCATAATTCCCGTTATTGCTCACGGTTGTTTATTAAGTCAGTTTATGCCACAAACTCAAATATTTCCTTGAAATTATGAAGTGTCCCATGCCAAGAGCACTTATTTATTAGCTTTAAATTATACAGCATAAAACAAGCCATTGAAGCTGTAAACCAACAGGCCTTTTCAAGGATGAACAGAGTAGAATTACCACTGCATAGAAAAATTTAATCTGCATCCGGCAGTATTTGACCATAAACAAGTTTTTAATGTATTTACTGGAACGACTCAGAGCTGAATTTGGAGCTTGTGGTAAAGAGTAAATTATTCTTAATGAACACATTGTGTGATATGCGAACTTATGCAAAAATGCATACCAAATTCATAATAATATATCCATTTATGCAGAAAATCAAGAAAAAAAAACAAATAAATGAAAACAACTTGATAATATCAGATCGAAATGGTCCTGGATTTGAGCCAACACCTTTTGAATGCAAACGACAAACTGTTATCCATTAGGCTACTGAAGAACTGCATACTTCTAGCATTAAGATAAGTTATTAAACCACAATCTAAAGTGTAATAGTCACTATGATTCCCAAATAGTAGGTATAATGTCATTGAATATTCATAAGTCCAAGGTTGATAAAGTAACAATTCATTTCAATAAAATGAAAGTCAAGTAATTCTAACTATAGAGTAAAAGTCTTATATTAAAGTCATTAAATTCTATAGAAAAAAATGAGAGAGGAAAATAAAATATCCCCAATAAAAGGACAGTAAAACCTGTGTAAAACGGCCACACTAGAAAAGACCAAAAATTGGTTTTCAAGACGTTATCACTAATTGCAGGTCAAAAGTATTGCAGAATGCTCCAAGGGGAGGATTCTGCAATATCATTGACCTTCATTGAGCTGACATTTGTCATTAAGATCTTTGTTTTGTCTATTTTTTAGTGGCTGTTCAACACATGTTTTACTGTAGTTCTGTTTCTGCTTTTTGCAGACACGGATGAGTGTAAAGATAATACCGTAAGCTGTGAACATCTCTGTGTGAACACACCAGGCTCAGTCCACTGCTCCTGCAATGATGGTTTCAAACTTACAGAGGATCTATCAAGCTGTACAGGTATTCCAATATATTGCATAATGATTACATCACCAAATTTGAAATGTATTATAGGGGATCTTACATTTGTAATCATATTTTATTGAATTTATTAAATCAGCTGGGGAAAAGTGATAAAATGCGAGGCTTGCTGAGCATTTTATCACTCTTCCGCAACGAGTTTTAAAAATTCAATAATGCAGGAAAACAAATGTTAGATTTATCACATTGCATTAAAATCACTTAAAACACATTTTTGCATGAAAATGTCAAGGTTTTGCCATCTTTTACGAATCTTTAAAGTGAATGTCATTATGTAATGTTATTTTACTACCAGACGTGACGTCATATGATAATACATCTTAAAATACGTGTGTGTTTTGCTATGCAGCAAGGTTACTAATAAATTTGAAAAAAAAAACTTGTCTAAAATGTTTTTCTATTAATTCTAGTTGATACTGACCTGTTTTTCAAAAATTCTTTTTGCTTGCGGTGCCCAAGCCGCAAGCATTTGTGTCGGAATAGTGATACCCTCTACCTGGTTGTCTATTTATATAACATACTGTTAGCATAACGGTCGTGTGTATGGGAACAAAACAGTTCAACGACAAGACAACTCACCGACAGCAAGCTAAACATAGTGTTAAGACAGGGCTCATACGGAAATGGGAAAACAGAAATCCTGGACTTTTCCAGGACTCTCATTTTTCAAGGACTCAAGTTCTTCCCAAATTGTGTATAACACAACGTGAAAAATGATTTTTTTTAAGCCAGAAGCGTCGAAATGAAAAGGCGCACTCGATTTCTTTGATTCTGACACCGGTGATAAAAACCGGGACTACAGCACAAATTAAATAGAATAGAATACGAGTTGCACCTCGCTCTTCGACGTGTATCTAGCGATTTTCACTCATTTTTTTTTTTGCGATTTACACACAGTTTTTTTCGTGCATCCCAGAAATCTGGAAGTACTAGTTGTATTTTATATTTTCAAAGACTAATTCATATTTTCAAGGATGAATTCCAGGACAAAAGGCACTTTTTTTTAAATTCCAGGAGTTTTCCAGGATCAAGGTCAAATTTTTCCAGGTCTGTGCGAACCCTGTAAGGGCATGTCTCCTTTTTTATACCACATTAACCCCCAAATTCAATTTGTAGATACATGTATATGTTGTAGTCATGGAATGCCGCTCACTGTTTTCATCAAGTGTGACCTTGATCTCAGGAGTCAGTTCTTTAAAAATGCACCCACAGCTGATCGCCTATTTTATCTATGGTAGCAATCCATATTCGATATGTAGACACATCTTGGGCCCTGGCGAGTCACCAACTGGCGAGTCACCAAGGTCGAGCTCAGAGCATATCTGTATATACTTTGAGGTAGGAATCCAAAATTTGGTGTGAGGATATATTTTGGGATCATGGCATGTCGCATACACTTCTGGGTCTCTTGACATGTAGCTTGTACGTAAGCATGTATAAAACACTGCAGCTTTAGTTTTATAACTTTATTTATCTTGCCACGATTGCCCGATCATGAATGATCTGGTGTAATTGGAATGATATTGGCCCTCTTCGAATCGAACTAAAGTTCTTACGTAATAGATGTGTATGCAAGTTTACACCCGAACGGCTACAGGATCTATTTTGTAAAATACATGTAAAAACATCTTGAGGCTATTGATAGATCTTGAACCCATCTTGCTAGAAAGGTTTAGAGGAGGGAACCAGACTAGCTACTAGAGTAAAAGGTGCTCTGACCCACCGTTAATATTTAGTAGGTTCATGACGTCACTATAGTAGCGACTATCGATGTTCGATTCGAACTTTAGTTACTATAGTAGTAAATAAAGTTCGATTGGTAGTGGGCCATTATAATCGCTATCAGTCAACTATATAGAATAGCTACCAGTCTGATAACAAAAGTGGTCATTAAAACACGTAAAATATCGTAATAATATGTTTTTCTCTTTCCAAATGGTTATGTTCATGGCTAGTCTATAAATGTAATTGTCTTCAGTGGAGTTGTATGATTATCAGAACTTAGCACCAGCCTATAGACCATCAACCAGTAGGAATATGTTTATAAGAAAAAAATGAAATTACTATTTGAAAAGTTTTAGGCCTTTGGGAAAGGCTATCAACTATACAGCGCCTAAGAGATCGTTATCCAGCTACAGCAACAGTTAAATATAGATGCAGGTCTGGTTGACCAAAAATGAAGACCCGACGTTAAGACGGCAACTTACGTCGAGTGTATCAACAATATTTGCATCGGTGATTTGCGTTCTGGCTGGCTATCGTCAGTTCCAGACATATAATAGGGCTTCGAGGGTAATTTGTATCCAGATTTTTAATAAAAATTATTTTAATACTATTACTTTAAATCACATCTGATTTCTAGACAAATTTGAAATTGCAACTTTAGAATCTAAGGGTATTGCTATTCGATAGACTGTTGTCCTCACATTAATTATTATTTATACATGAATTTAAAACGTTCATTGTTGCTAAAATTCGAAAAATTTATACATTAAAAATAAGTAAATTTTATTTATTTCATTTTTTGCGTTTTTAAAGTCCTTGAGTGTATGGCGCTAGGTGCCACTTTAGATAACCGTTTGCGTTTTTCTTTTGCCAGAAGAGAATCTTACCTACCAACTCAATAACTATTGTTGATGTTTGTCTGTGACGTGGTTTTAGTGCAGTGTAAAAAATAACCAAATTTGGAGGTGTTCCCAACATGCTGTTTTAGACTAAGCATGCCCTCCTTTAAAAAGGAAAATTTATTTCATTGAAGCAAACAATATGTATGTTCTAAGAGAAAGGATGTCGTTTGGTAGCAAAGAACATCAAAGGGAGCCATCTGATCTTTGTATATATTATTTTCAATATAGGTGACCTAAAATATAATCAAATGAGAGACGAGATAACAATTGTCATGAAAGGTTGGAAAATGGTTTAATGTCTGTTTGGTTTGGCTTTATGTCTGTGTGATTACAGCTACCATTTTCATATTGTATCATCCTTTCCATAAGTCACGCCTACTAAACCCTTTGTCTACTAGTTTCATCTGTTGATAACCATAAGAAACAGTTTAAACCCGGATTTTTTGTTGACTTTTGTCGGGCCTGATCTGGGTGTAAACTATTTGATAGTCTGATGGTATTCCTATTATTTTTTTTAAAAGATGCTTTTGAAAAATTCAGAGGACAACAAAACGATAAAAAATGACCCAGCATGCAAAGAGTCAATCCACTAACTGCAAGGTAAACCTCAAATTATGTTTTGGAGATTGAACGTGTGGGACTATGCCACATGCTTAGATGTTGCATTGATCAGTTATACACTATCAGGTGACACTTGAGTGACACTCTGTGCCTGATTTGGAACGTCTGTGCCGCAACATAAGATTCTGAACAATGTGGTATGTGCAAAGGCTCAGATCAGCCTGGGCATACGTTTAGTCTAATCATAGCCTTTACTAGTTGTTTGAATACTCTATTTCTGCTAAAGCTACTGATCGAACATCATTTGGAGTTTCTAAGCTTAAAAGGATGCCATGCTGCTCGTATGAGTCTACAAATGTCGAAAAGGCACATTTTTGAAAATCACATGTCTATCTATTCTTTTTCAGATATAGACGAGTGTGAAGTTGGGACCCACCTCTGTGACCAGGTTTGTACCAATACTGATGGAGCCTACAGCTGCAGCTGCTTACAGGGATATCAACTGAGCTTGGATAGGAAAACATGTGATGGTAAACAAACATCTACTCACTCCTTTCTAAAATACTACTGTTAATTGAGAAATTTTCACCAGGGTTTTATTTTTGCGAAAAGGGATAAAACTCTGTCATTTAATGAAGCTAAATCATGCAATAGTTGCAAAATTTTACATTGCAAATATTTCTTTTAATGCTCTTTGTGAAAAGAAAATTCTAGAAAAGAAAAATTTATACAGTATCAGTTTCTACTTCACATTCTTTCATGCAAATATGAAAATTAATACAAATGTTTATTACCAAAACTGTCAAAGTATCATTTTATCATTCAGTGAATATTCATTGAATTTCCCTATATCTCTTATATCACCACTAGTAGTTCTACTACATATTTTGAGTATTTAGAGAATGTTTCAGATATCAAACATTTGTTCTTACTATATTGACTTCCATGAGTTTATGTTGCCTTAGCATGTTACACCCTATCAATGTTCGTACTAAGAAAAGTGAATGTCTATGTTTTCAGTAGAAATATATAAAAACCAGAGTGTATGGGCTACAACTGCAAGCAACATTTTGGAAAAACAGCACCACTGTATGTCCAAATTGCATTTTCCACTTCAATTTAAATTAATATGGAAGTGTTCTTGATATTTCAGCATAATATTTATAATTGTACTTGTTTTTACATTTTTTTTATCCATTTTCTTATTTTGTATGTAAATTAATACTTCACATTGGTACATGTATGGTGTAAAGCCCCCCGCCCCCCCCTTGTGTTTCCACTGGCTGTATCTAAGAGAGCAGCACTCTGTATTCGTTTTTTACGAAAATATTATAGACAATATGTGGAGCTCTATTAAGTGAAGAAGCAACTATCATAAGAGATGGGGATAGGTACAAGAAGTTATAAGCAAATGTACAGTTCAAAATCAGGAGCGCCTATAAGAAGTATATACAGGATATTATAAGACACAGTTGTAATAGTAAACAAAAGAAGTTCTGGTCATATGTTAAGTAAACAGGAAACGAATCAACTGGAGAGTCACCACTAAAGAATGAAGATGGTCTCTAGAGAGGTGATTACTCCTCATTGGACAGTGAGCAAATTGTATCAGATTGGAGAGAAGCATGGATTGTTCTAGGTAAATGGGGAGACAAACACAAAGTGAAAGACTTTCCCCAAGTATCTCTGACATCCATTTCCAACAAGTTGTTAGAGTACACCATCTACAACAATATAGTGGCACACTTTGATAAGCACAATATCCCCAAAGACAGTCAGCATGGCTTCCAAAAGCAGCATTACCGTGAAATGCATCCCCAAAGTCATCAGCTAAAAGTAACTATGACCAGAAAATGCCATAATCGTAAATTGCAGACCAACCCATGGTACTCCAGAAAGAGACACTGATCACGAACAGCCACATGACTGCACGAAAACAGAGTAAAGCAAACAGCTGTCTCTTCCTCAGCTAGAGGATTGCAAAACTAGGAAAGACACTAAGTACTACATAACAAAACAAGGACCAAACACGAAAACAAAACATAATGAGAGCAAAAATAACAATAAATAATCTGGAAAAACGGATCCTTCAGAAATAGAGAGAACCTACAATATAAGAAAACAGCAGGCTCAGCTTTATTGAGTCAGTTCATAAGAACTAAAGGAAATTGCAATAATTCTCACGCCCTCTAGCACTGGTTTAATCAGCAACAATATCACACATTAAATTTGCATTCTTTTCAGATATTGATGAATGTTTTGAAGGACTTCTGAGTTGTAGCCATCACTGCATTAATGTTGAATCATTTGCTTACTGTGCCTGTCCAAAGGGCTATTATCTGCTCACAGACAATTCAACCTGTGCAGGTACACTTACTAGTTTAAAATATCAGGGTAGTTGTTTGTAAATGAAATAATATTGCATTTAATCTGGGATAAATCCAATTTGGAAAACGCAAATTATCTTCTTTTTGTAAAGTAAATACATGTATAATTCACATTGGCTTCTGGGTATGTTCTCATTTCATTTCAGAAGATATGTTGTGGGTACTGAAATGGGTTATCGCATGTTTTATGCTTATTGCGTATAAGAGCAGTGAAAGTTCAGAGGAACCTGCGCATCTTAACTGTCGATCCGCATTCATCTCAAAATGTTGATTTGCTAGCTACAACTGACACGTTTCCACTCAGCATATTCATGCCTTATTCTATGATTGGCTAACGAAAACTTCGAACACTAGTTGCCTGCCAAAAAGGCCTAGACAAACTGAGAACACCCAGACCAGACTGCTTCTGGAGTCAAAAACTGATTTGTGTGGTCTGGCTTGCAATCTACAAGGTTGTCCAGTTTGTGGTTCTGGATTTGTAATGCGAACATGTCTACCTTTCATGAATGGCATTAAATATTCTTTCATTTAAAGACTGTCCTGTGGCATCATTTTGTTCTGTAATTACTCCTTGGCTTCAAGGTTCTCTTTCCCTGGGACATGGGTAGCGTAGAATTGTATGTGCTTGTCAATGTACCTAAACCAAATTTCTCGTGACATAGAGTCAAGCCCTTCTGTTGTCCAATAGGAACAACTCCTCATAGGGGTCCAAATATAACCTGACATGTAAATTTATTACAGTCTTGCAGAAAAATTCTAATAATAAATAACAAGCTTTATATTCCATGATATTTATGTGAGATTTCTACTCCATTACTAAACGTTCAACCCCATTCAAACGCTTTCTGTTTCATTATATACCCCTGGTCTTTCATTTGTGCATAAGAGTAAATGGCCAGTTTCAGCTTTCCAATAGATATATATAACTGAAAACAACATTGTGGATCCACAACTCTGTTACATGTACTTGTTTTACATGCTTTGGGACTGTCATAAAATTGTTATAATTACCATAATGTTTTTGAGATCCCATTCCTCAACCTTTTGCCAATGGTCTGTAAAACAATTCCTTGTTGTTTGGATACCAGCTTCCCAATCTATTGATAGAATTTTCTGGTTGTAAACTCTCCGTTTAAACAGGACATAAGTACAAAAGGTAGTAATCTCTTGCACCCTTTCTGGTGGCATTCTGGCAGTCATAGTCACGGAACAGAGCAGGAATCCCATGAGAATAATTTGTTGTGTTGGGTCAAATATGGATTTGTGCCGTTGTACTGTCAGTCCCAAGGAGTCCATAAGCAGAACAGTTTCCCCAATATTTTGAAGGGATAGATGGTAACTGTAAAAACTTGCAGGCAGGAATTGTCACTGTATGTTGAGTTCACATGGCCCCTTGACCTTAATCTTGCAAATAATGGTTTATGGACTTTGGTGAATGCCCTTGGCGAGTGGGTCAAGCCCTTGGTTAAAAATGAAAACTGGTATTTAGACCATTGTGAATGAAACATTATTTTGTCCCTCTCTCTCTCTTTCTTATTGGGATGGCATAAAAAAAATCAGATAAATTGACTGATCCAAGGTTACAGTATTTTCTCAGTATTTATGGAATTGCATAGTCTATATCAGTGTAATAGTCGAAATGGTATATTGTTAAGTTTGACTGGACAACCATGCTTTCCTTGTTGTTGCAATCTTTGGCTATATTTCAGATCGAGATGAATGCTCTGATGGAACCTCTGTTTGCGAGGATACTTGTACTAACACAGATGGTTCTTATCAGTGTGAATGTTCAGATGCTGGTTACAAGCTTTCCTGGGACCTTGCATCATGCTCAGGTAGCTATACAATAATGACTTTGTTAAAACTTAAAGAGCTACGTACATTAAGGGGCTGTTTGGAGCCCTATGCGAGGCCAAAAAAGAAGTTTCTTTCCAGTATTTTTTTTCTTATTGTTTACATGAACAAAAGCCTAAGTGTAAAATTTTGGTATTAATTTGACTTTTATCATTGCTATGGTAACAGAAATTGTCACCAAAATAAGCTCAAAATATATAACTGACCTTTTTGGACCATGTTTGAGCTATTCAACAGAGAAATTAACATCAAGCACAAGTAAATACCAAAAATATATTTTAACAGATGATAACAATAGCCATGGTATACAACATATTAAAAGCTTTTTGTGAGTATTCAGCTGTGCTGATATCTAATTCTTTGATTTTTATGTTGAAATGTTGTAACTCTTGCAAGATTCTGGAACATTGCGGTCATATTGAATAAAAAAAAGAAGCTGGAAACGGTGGTCTGATATTGCTAAGCAGCAAAACGAAAACTACTTCAGATGACTAAACATAAGGTGGGTTTGAGTAAGTGGTTCCTGGTTTGAGTCAAGACCTAACTAATTATCATTTGCAGATATAAATGAATGCATGGAAGGGATAAACTTTTGTGAAGATGTTTGCATAAATACACATGGTTCATATCGATGTTCCTGCTCAGATGATACATTTCAACTGGCAGATGATGGACTCCGCTGTGAAGGTATTACCCCGTTTCAGACCAATGTCGGAATCTGACTGTTCTAGTCTTATTATTGGTACAGCATTTATTATTAAAGCACTGAAGCTGTGAATAAGATTGCCAAAGTGAGGTACAATGCCCTGCTCCATATCAGTTAGTGCTATTTGGAAGTTTCTAGAACAAATTTTAGCATGGTCTGAAAATAATATTTTTAGCGGGAAAGTTTGCTTACATTTGAAATATGGAGATTTATAGCCTATTAGAGAAAACTGCCACATGAAGCATAAATATTCGAAGTATTTGCGCTCCTCACTGTGCCAGTCATTTGCTGGCTTATGGTTTGCCCAGGAGTAAGTTTAAACTAGTCTTAATGGTGATGTTCTTACTGAAAAACGTTTTTTATGAATGTGAACTCTTGCAATCTATGAATGAGGTTTCTGAAATGATTATTATCTTTTTAAAACATTCCTTTATGTGATATATGCATTAATTTCTACAACTACATCCCCAGGATACATTCATACAACAAATGTTATACACCTTTGCTGTTTGTCCTCCCCTGGACATGCACTTTATCAGAGATATAATTAGAGATAATAAACCTGTTGGATTTTTCCAATAGACTAGTCTCATATTAATATGTCATATCCTATGATTTCAAAACAAAGTAATCAAAAAAGCGTATGGTTTACTTAATAATGTTGCAATTTAGACTGTTGTAACAATTGTTGTTGTGGGGTTTTTTTTGGGTTTTTTTTTGCTTTATTATACTTTTTTGCCCTATTTCCTTACAAAAGATGAAAATCTATTCCATTCAGCAGGCAATCTTTTGAATATTTAATAACCATGATACGTTTTTTCTTCTTTCTTATCCAATGTAGATATTGATGAATGTGCTTCAGACACTACAAATACATGTCAACATATTTGCACCAATACAATTGGAAGTTACCATTGTGATTGCTTCTCTGGTTATGCACTGACAAGTTTCAACAGTTGTGCAGGTTTGTAAGATTTCTAGTTTGTGTGCATCCAATTAGTGCAACAATTCATTTGAAATAGAGATGTTATTTATATACACAGTTCTTATTAAATCTTTTTGAAGCATATTGTTATACATTCAATATTTCATATTTTGTAAACTGTTTCCTGAATTACATTTGAGAATATAATTTAATAAGAGATACTTCACTTAGCTGTTTCCTAATTTGTGAATATACCTTCTGAGTTACTCCCCCTATCTGTTTTCTTAAACTGTATTTGTGTAATAAGAGTTACTTTCACTACATGTTTTCTAATTGACAAATGTGAATATTATTTGTGAAAAACTTGGAGTAACTTCTCCTTTCTGTTCCTGAATAACATACATGAATATACTTAATAAGTTACTTCCCCTATTTGTTACCTCAATTGCATGTGTGCATATACTTTTGGATATCTAAGAGTTACTTTCCCTTCTTAATTCCAGTTGCATTAGTGAATATACATTACGACACTTTAAGAGAAGCATCCCTACCTGTTTCCGAGATTAACATAATAGCAATTACTTTATTTGTTTTCAGGATTACATTTGTGAAAGGTCTTTAGAAGAGAAACTTCCCCAACCTCTTCCTGCATTACATTTGTGAAAAAACTTTGCAATATATTTTGAGTTACTACACCTATCTGTTCCTTATACTACATTTATGAATATACTTAAAAAGGTTTACTTCCCCTGTATGTATCTAGATTACATTTGCGAATATACTTAAGAAATAGATCAGCTCCAGCAGTGAATTGTTGAGTAATAATTCACTGTTTGGAGGTCAGTTGTAAAGAAGATCAAATCATGAGTGCGCAGCGCAAGTGATTTATCTTCATACAACTTGCCGACAAACAGTGAATTATTACTCAACAATTCACGCACCGGAGCTGATCTATTTCGATTCTAACACACAATAAACGACGAGAACAAATTTGAAGTCTTCAGCTTCATCCATCTCTCCGCCATTGCACTGAAGAACTCCCGCCAATACTTAGACTACGTCGCATATGTTTACATGTAATTGTAACATCTTTCGAGCGTAAAAACGACGTTACACCGTCTAACGCCATGAATGACGTCATTTTCCAGTGACGTCAGCTATCACACACTTTGGCAGTGACTTATTGTCCGATATATCACAGTTTGTTACCGTTGGCTCTATGGGCGAGGTGTGTTAGAATTTATAATAAATACCCAGTTTCCTAAATAACATTATTGAATATACTTTATAAGAGTTACTTCCCCTACCTGTTTGCTCATTTTAATTTGTGCATATACTTTTTGATTTTTGTGTCACCTGCCAAGCATGGTTGTGTTGCCTGCGAAGCATGGTCGATACATAGGGATCATGTCTCTGTCAGCGGAGTCCGTGCTGTCACACTTTTGGTTTTCTATCAAGAACTTTTGAAGGGATGCATCAATTTAATTCAAAGTTTACAGAAGTGTAAAGCATCATTAAATACCAAATGCCAAGTTCTAATCTGGAGATCATCCACAAAATTTGGACTGAGTTATGGCCCTTTTTTACTTAGGCTTTTTTTACTTAGGTTTTTGCCTCACTTTTGGTTTCCTATTAATAACCTTTGAAAGGATGCATCTATTTCCTCCAAAGCTAACAGATAGGTAGACTTTTGTTGAATACAGGTCAACTTTGATCTTGAAGATTGGCAAAATTTTGACTGAGTTCTGACCCCTGGGTTGACTTAGGGGGTGGGGTGGAGGCCAAAATTCAACTAATCAGAATATGGTCATGTTGATTATCAAATTAAAGGGATGACGCATGAAGCAACATGGTGAAAAATATTTTACCCGTACACACCCTCGACCCTGGGGTGGGGTCAAAAGGTCAAAATATTTTTTCCTGAAAGTAGTCATGTTGCATATCAAATTAAAGAGAATGGGGCATAGAGCACGGGGCATAGAGCACCATGCAAGCACATATCCTGTCTTTACACACACCCTGCGCCCCAGGGGTATGGTCAAAACATTTTTTTCTGAAAGTAGTCATGTTGCATATCAAATTTAATTATGTAGCGTAGAGCACAAAGCAAGCACATATTCTGTCTTTACACATACCCGTGGCCCTAGTGGTGCCGTCAAATAGTCAAAACACTTTTTTCTGAAAGTAGTCATGTTGCATATCAAATTAAAGGGAATGGAGCGTAGAGCACCATGCAAGCACATTTTCTGTCCTTACACACACCCTCTACCCATGGGGTCGGATAAAAACATTTTACTGAATGTGGTCAAGTTGCATATCAAATTAAAGGGAAAGAAGTATAGACCAACATGCAAGCAAAAACTTTGGCCTTACACACACCCCTGACCTTCGGGTCATGTTGAAAGGTCAGATATTGAAATTGTACAGATAAATATATTTTTTATTGAATTGGTTTAGTTTTCATTTTTATTTATGCATCTTGACAACCAACCATATATTCCAAAGATGTTTCACGCTCTATGGTACATTTATTCTATAGCAAAGAGATGATCAAAACTCTTGTTGATTAAGTCTTTGTTTTTATTTATGAATCTTGACAACAAACCATATATTCCAAAGATGTTTCACACTCTATGAAACATTTATTTTATAACAAGGAGATGATCAAAACTCTTGTTGATTTAGTCTTTGTTTTTTATTTATGCATCTTGACAACCAACCATATATTCCAAACATGTTTCACACTCTATGAAACATTTATTTTATAACAAGGAGATGATCAAAACTCTTGTTGATTAAGTCTTTGTTTTTATTTATGCATCTTGCCAATCAACCATATACTTATTCCAAACATGTTTCACACTCTATGATACATTTATTTAATAACAAGGAGATGGATCAAAACTTTTTTTAAAGTCTTTGCTTTTATTCATGCATCTTGACACCCAGCCATATATTCCAAAGATGTTTCACACTCTTGATACAATTTATTTTTTAACAAGGAGATGATCAAAATAATTTCATGCTTTTGATCAAATCATTTTCCTATGTTGTATTGAGCTTAAATGCTGTAATAACGATGGAATAAAAATGATGCAGTAAATATTGTTTAAACTAAAATAAATATGAAATGATTGTGTGGATGAAAATCAGTATGGATTCTGATCTGGATCCACACTGATTTTAAAAGAGGATACAACATTTTGAAAAAGTTATGTGCCCAGTGATTGAGTACAGTATTTCTTTCTATTCTTTCAGCCTGTGGGAAAGGGACATATCGTCGCTCTAGTGATCCTGAATGTGTTAGATGTCCGAAATTTTCTACCACTAATGACGTTGCCAGCACTGACATCACAGAATGCGAGTGTCTGCCTACATTCAAGGGTAATGCATCAGCTGGTGAAGAATGCAAAAGGGTTGACAGCTCGTGGTATTAGTAGTGACTCGGCTGGTAAAGATTGCAAAAGGGTTGACATGTTGTAATGTCTTTAGTGAAAGCTTTATTTCTGTGCTTTAATTTGCTGCACTGACATCACAGACTGTGAGTGTCTGACTTCATTTCAGAGAAATGAAACAGCTGGCGAAGAATACAAAAGGGTTGACAATTTGTGGCATGTGTAGTGAAAGATTGATTTGTGTTTTAATTTGCTTTAAGATAGCACTGATATCACAGAGTGCAATCACCGGGCAATATCTCAGCTGGTAGAGAATGCAAAACAGTTGACATTTTGTGTTATTAGTAGTGAACGCTTCATTTTGTGCTCTAATTTGCTTTGAAATAGCACTGGCATCATAGATTACAAGTGTCTGCCTACATTCCGGGGCAAAATGCAAAAGGGTTGACATTTTGTGGTATGTATAGTGACTCAGCTGGTGAAGAATGCAAAAGGGTTGACATTTTGTGGTATTTGTAGTGAAAGCTTGCTTTGTGTGCTTTAATTTGTAAATAGATAGCATTAACAAACCACAAACAATCACAATGTTGTCACAAACAGTCATATTTATTGCACGATTTCAACTAGCATAATTGGGCCTGCAAGGCAATGATCACAAAATGACAGGACACAAGCTTTTGGTACCATACTGACTGCATCAGTGAGCAGCAAAGGATTAGATGAGGTCTCGCCATAGCCTTTACTTCTCACATAGAAAAAGGATGGTAGAGGCTTAGACCAAAAACTATATCTCTATCAGCTCTACATATGTCAGCAAGGGTATTTTATCAAATCCACGTTATTGACTCACCATGTATAATTATGTAAACATATACTTCATCAAATATTCGTATCTAATAGAACGGAACATCTTTAAGTTCGTCATAACTGAGATTTAAAAGAGGCTTTTTTGCACATGTGATAAGTACCTAAATCTCAAGTGATGGCCACTTATTTTGTTTTTTTTTTGAGTGTTGTGACAACAAATGTTCATGACAAAATTGTGAATGTTTGTGCCAATGGTGTAAATGTTCATGAAAACATTGTGAATGTTTGTGACAATGGTATGAAAGTCTGTGGCAACATTGTGAATGTTTTTGACAACATTGTGAATGTTTGTGACAAAATTGTCAATGTTCATGACAACATTTTGAACGTCTGTGACAACATTGTGAATTTCTGTGACAACATTGTGAATGTGTGTGACAATGGTGTGAATATCTGACAACATTATGAATATCCATGGCAATGGTATGAATGTCTGAGACAATATTGTAAATGTCTGTGACAACATTGTAAATGTTTGTGACAATATTGTGAATGTTTGTGACCATGGTGTGAATGTTTGTGACAGTGGTGTGAATGACTGTGACCACATTATGAATGTTTGTGACAACATTGTGAATGTTTGAGACAACATATTGTGAAGGTTTGTGACAACATTGTGAATGCTTGTGCTTATGGTGTGAATGTTCATGACAACATTGTGAATGCCACAATGGTATGAATGTCTGAGACAACATTGTGAATGTTTGTGACCATAGTGTGTATGTTTGTGACAGCATTGTGAATGTTTGTGACCATGGTGTGAATGTTTGTGACAACATTGTGAATGTTTGTGACCATGGTGTGAATGTTTGTGACAACATTGTGAATGTTTGTGACCATGGTGTGAATGTTTGTGACAACATTGTGAATGTTTGTGACCATGGTGTGAATGTTTGTGACCATGGTGTGAATGTTTGTGACAACATTGTGAATTTTTGTGACCATGGTGTAAATGTTATGACAACATTATGAATGTTTGTGACCATGGTGTGAATGTTTGGACAGCAGTGTGAATGTTTGACAACATTGTGAATGTTTGTGACAACATTGTTACTGTTTGGAACAATTTGTGAATGTTTGTGACTCATTTTTGTGAGAAATAAAATTATTGACATACATATTTACATAATAAAATTATGTCAGCAGGAAATAATCAGTTTTGTTAGAGCAAAATTCTGCTATATGCATTCAGTTTCAATCTGACCGAACACTTTGAATTTATTAGAAACAAGAAAATGAGGCATAATTCTTTTCAATAAATATCTTGGTGATTTTAGGACAAAAAAGTTTGGTAGAAGGAGTTTTCTAGAGAAAAGTAGGAAATTTGTAAGAAAAGGTCAAAACAGTAGGAAAAGGAAAAAGTGAGATATTTGTAAGTCCAATACTGATATATCAGTGAAAATTCCATTGATATTCTGGCAAATTATTTTCAGTATGGTACATGCACATATTTTGTAATGTTGAATGTTGAATAAATGTTTAGCAGAAGCTACATTTTGTTGTCTTTTATTTCCACAGATAAATTCCTTTTGGAAGAGATTATATGGAAACCCTGTCTTTGTGGTTTCTGACCATTTAAGGTTCAAATCAGCCTGCTCAGCTACAAAGACTAGCCAGAATATTGAAATTTTGACCGTAGCAAGTGGGGTCATTATGCTATCCAGAAAGCAAATAACAAAGGCGCTGATCATTTTACTGCCTACTCATGACAACTATTGTTGTCTGATGACTTTTGAACAGTTTGGACCAAGAGGAGGCCTGACAAACATTAGGCCTGTGCTTGATGCAAACTGTTTGATACTCTAAAGATACATGTATTCCTAAAAGAATTTATTACGGCGGCTTTAGCCGCCGTTCAAATATCGCTTTAGATCTAAATTATTCACCAATCAGAAGCATTTTTAAATTGTAATATTCATCACACCAACTGAAAAAATATGCCCCATTGGTTGATACTCAGAATGCCAATACAATCTTATTAAACATGAAACTAAACTTGATAACATACGTGTAAATGGCAGAGAACCAGTCTGTGCACTGGGTCTAAAAATGCAAATGTATTAACGACCTCATCTCGAATATAGGTCAACCCCCGATGTACAGTATTTGTAAATTGCTGTCACTATCATTGTTTACATGCCTTGCACACAGTAAAGAAGTGCATTGTAAAATAACCCACTAAATTCGAAAGGACTTTACAGTAATATCACGTTATTTAAATAAAATATTTGTAACTTTTCCAATTCCCATATCTGGACATGATTAAAGTCTGTTTCATATATTTCGACAATAGTCTTTTTTGGCCGTTATACGGTTATATTCCCAATGCCAAAACGTTTCTTTTCTCCTATGTTCGGATGAAAACATCCCTATTTCAAGTCGGAAAATATCAAAGAAAAAATCATCGTTATGTCGAGTAAATTGTGTTTAAAATTCTTTGTTTATTTGGGTTCCCGTTCGGACATATTCAACCGACCGACTATCGGCATATCAGTAGTGCTACTACGATGTAAATCCTCTTGCTGCATTATAAGGGCCCAAGGGTGTTGCGCCCTCTAACGATCGGCATATCAGCCGTGGTTTACTTCTTTGCTTCAACAGGTTATTTCCCCTGTAAGTACAACAATCAATTAAAACTTGTTCTCCGGATGCATAAAAAGGTAAATACCAACTAGCTGATATAACTAGGTAGCTTAATTTCGTACATCTGTGTGTAAGAATGGAGATGGAAATGATAAAAGCTAGATGTTATTTTGACTATCTTAACTGTCTCTTGTCTATCACACCCGAAGGAGCTGGTACTTTGGTGTAAGCTTCTGTAGTACCAAGTGTCCCATCCCACTTCTTCAGTTTTTCTAATTAATCCGCATTTTATGTTGGCTGGGGAAAGGGCTGAGGTGAACGGAAAGTCATAATGTAAAGGGAACCCCTGCCAAATGTTTTTTCAGTGTGTTGACTTAGTCATTTTCATGCAAATGATATAAAGGGGAGCCCCGGTCTTCCTGGTTTGAACCAGTACAAAGCTAGGATTAATGTTCTTGCTCAAGGACTCTGGTGAGGCTCGAACCCGCTGCCCTCGGTCTCGAGTCAAGCACACTACCACTGAGCCACTGCGCTCCCCAACACTCTGATGGTATTCCAGAATGTATTTGTTGAAGAAGTTAAATTTTGGTAAAATTCAGCAGCCAAAAAGTACCCGTAATTTTGACCTATTCATGGGAGATAACTTTATCAAAATACAACTTATATCTTGCACTTAATTACTGTGCTTAGATTTAACTCTGCCCCAGTAATGGGTAATTCTCATCTTTTGAAAAAATCTTTCAGGAATACCATCAGAGTGTCAAACAGTTTGGATCCAGATCAGGCACAATATTCTGTTTGGCCTGATCCGGGTCCAAACTGTTTGCAAAGGTCATCAGCAGAAGACACTAGTAGGCAAAGCCATTAAAACCATTGTTTACTCCCAGTAGACATAGAAAGTTGAATCAATGCATAATCAATGCTGTTTCAATGTCACAACAGAGAATCAACATCCATTCAGCATTATTTCAACAATGTTGGACTGCTGAGCTCACATTTTTATTCTTCCTATAATTCCATAATTCACACTGAGATGATTCACATGAAACAGACCGTCCCATTCATGAGATAATTAAGAAAACTGTTTAGAGCTTCCTTCTACTTGCTCTCTCAGTGCTTTCCAACTCTTGCATGCTGGGTAATTTTGCATGCTTTTGCCGTCTGCTGATAATTTTCAAAATCAACTTTTTCGAAAAATTCTTTCAGGAATACCATCAGAGTGTCAAACAGTTTGGATCCAGACCAGGCCCGACATTACGTCGGGCCTGATCTGGGTCCAAACTGTTTGTAACCGTTACCTGCAGACGACACAAGTATAGGCACCAGCAGGAAGAGAGTTAAAAGATCATTTGGTGTGATGCATTATTGTAAAGCCAGAAATTGTTTGACAAATGTAACATGCATTACACTTAATTAAATCTGCTCTCCATGGGGAAGTAATCAATCAAAGCCATGCATCCCCCACACAAAAGACATTTGCAAACAGTTTATTTCCACCATACATGTTATGAATGACTTTCAATCACTGACCTAGTTTTATCTGGAGGTCCAAAGAAGGCCAGGCCTCCAGATAAGAGTGCGTAATTGAAAATCATTTTTCTTATTTCTCAACGAAAACGTATGTTGTGGGTATTCAAAAGAACCATCTCAATGAGACAGTTCTTTTGAGCACACAAAACACGTTTTAGTCAATAAGTAAGAAAATAATTACAATTTTACACTAAAAATTTCCTTAGCTGGATCTTTAGGGTGTTTTTTTTTGGGGTTCCAATGAATCACGAAAAAGTTTTTCTGAGCCCACAATTGCTCCAGCACCCAGTTTATGTGGTCTTGTCCATTTATCCCATAGAAATATTTCGTAGAAACATATTTATCCTTAATATTAGGATATACAAGTTGTCAGCCAGTTGGAAAAGAAGCCGAAAATGTTGTCTGCTGACGTCGTCTTTGGCCTGAACATTGCATTATTTTTTACTCTTTGTATGCTGGGTAATTTTTCATACTTTTGTTGTCGTCTGCTGACTTTTTTCAAAATCAATCTTTTTTCAAAAGATTCTTTCAGTAACAATATCAGCGAGTCAAACAGTTTGGATCCAGATCAGGACTAACATTCTGTAGGTCTTGATCTGGGTCAAAACTTTGCAAAGGTTTTTATCAGCAGATGGCAAAAGTCGCTGCTAGCAAAGAAGGAGTTTACTTAAGCGAAACAGGCATCCAGATAAACAAAAATTTGGGGTGTAAAATTGTTAATATTTTCTTATCCATCAGTTTGAACACTTGTTTTGGGTGCTCAAAAGAACCGTCTAATTGAGATGGTTCTTTTGCGTACCCACAACATATGTTTTGGCTGAGAAATAAGAAAATAAGTTTTGATCGCACACTCTTATCTGGAGGCCTGGTGAAAACAGTTTGGACCCTGATCAGACTGCTCCATATTGCATAGTCTGACCTTAGTCCACACTGTTTCCTAAAGGGGCCTTCAAATTACAACTTCCTCTGGACCCCTTACATAGCGTTACAAAGGGACATCATTCTTACGATTGGCGCTTTAATGGCTCAATATATTAATTGCAAGGGGTTGAGATATGTAGTTTTATTCAAAATGATTGGGAAATGAATAAAATAAACAAATTAATAAGAACTGTCCACATCAAAGAATATGCTGTCTCTTCTCCATTAATACATGAGGCTGGACCATAACTTCACTTTCTCCTGGAACTGAAATATACAAGGGACAAAACTTGGAATATGATTATTTAGAGTGCAGTCCCTTTATAACACACCTCAGTAAAACACAGATTTGGATATAACATGGTTATGTTGTGGCTCCTGAATTGTTTTATCATGGAATTTTTCAGAGGAATTATAGGAAAATGACCATAATGGCCATTTTCCTGTAAAAAATTGTTATTTTCCTGTAATTCCTTTGAAACATTGTCCCTTTATAACACAATTCACTTATATTCCTAAGGACCCCAAACCGGCTGGTTTGTTTGGTTCGGTTCTTTACGTCCCAATCAAAAGCTATAGTCATGTTGGGATGGTCAGTTCACCTAACAACACTTTTTCCCTGGGCAAGCTTGACTAAGGGGTTTACCAGTACTTCGTGCACTTACTTTCGCTTGTAACTGACAACAACCCTTCTTGAATCAGTTGAATGGAGGAGAATGGCCTTAGAAATTATTTCATGATCAATCTCCTTGAAAGTATGGGACCAAGCCGAGATCAAACTCGTGGCCCCTGGATTTGGAGTCAGGCATGTTACAGACTGCGCTAAGCAGCCCAGCACCTTTTTGTCTCATAGTGGCATTTGAAGTCATTCTTATAAAACCTTGTTAAACCTTTTCCCCCACCAGTCATGACTTTTGTCGTATGTTCTCTCATCTGCTTATGTTCTTAGGTAGCCTTTATTGCAAACAATATGGACCCAGATCAGACTGCTCCCTTAGGAGCAGTCTGATCAGGGTTCATAGTGTTTGCATCCCTGATAAAATCTAGTCTGAAGTGCACCTGAATACATGTATATGCAGCAGACCTAAAAAGCAGATGACATTTTCGAGACAAAAATTTAGTGGCGGGATATGGGTTAAAGTCTTGTCTAGAGGAAGACAGGTCAATTTCAGGTTTCCGGAGTGCTTCGCTACTACATACAATCTAGTGAATGATTACTATTAGTGCTCCGTTACAAAATGCCACTTAAAAGTATTTGATCTACCCAATATTAACATGATACTGCCACTCATAAAATCCTAAATGCAAGAAAAGAGACTTTGTCTCGGGTCCATTGATATAAATAAATTTAGGGATCAACCTGAATCAACCATCCAGTCCCAGGGAGAAATCCGTTGGCTAATAAGCATTCTGTAGAGTTTATAGGCACTCTCCATCAAAATGAGATATTCTTGCACACCTGATAGGGATATCTGAGATTTTACCCTGGGATAGAAAATCTTATCTTACCCATGCTATCTCACCCAGGCTGTCACGCGAAGGCTGACATTGGTTGTATTGGAACTCACGTATATGGTCATCAAGTGATGTCATTATTATGTTAAAGTGACGTCATCATAACATGTTGCATTTCAGCGTATTCAGGAACTTCTGGGGGCCTTTTTTAAACATAAAATGCGGTATTTAATATTGAGCAAGAATAAGAATCCATTATTCGTGTGAGGATGGGATAGAAAAATCCGCCCCTCGTGATCACCGTTTGTCATCGCTCGGCAAGCCTCGTGATGCCAAAAGGTGATCCTCAGGACTGATTTTTCTATCCTACCCTCACACTCATAATGGATTCGCATATTCTGCAGCATTTCATCTTGGTCTTAAACTGTGTGCCAAGTAGCTGTTTAGAGGTTTCCAGTGTAAAAAGATATAAACAAACAAAATAGGGAAGTTAAGATTTGGATAAAAAAACTAAACATTGACTTCATATGGGCCGCGATATGAGAAAACCTGTCTTCGGCGGTTTGCCTTTTGATCAGTGCCTTTGTTATTCGCTTATTGGGAAGTATCATATACAAACTTGATACTAGTGAAATTTCGATTTTCTAGCTAGTCTCTGTGGCTGAGCAGGCTGGTTTGGGTATGACCATTTTTTCGTAAACGCCGAAGTTAGGTTTTCTCGCATTGATGCCCATATTTTAGCTGTGCAGGCTTTAAATCTTTACATGCAGGGTAACTTTTAATGCATTTTTGACGTCTGATCCTCTTTTTTTTCAAATTTTAGTTTTTCAAAAAATTCTTTCAGGAATACCATCAGATTCTCAAGTTTGGATCTAAATCAGGCCCCATGTTTCATCGGACCTAATCTGGATCCGCCCTGATCTGGATCAGCACACAGCACTGACAAGGAAAGAATTAAAGCATAACGTTTGTGGTAAAAACGTAGTTATCTCATGATAATGCACAAATGATGTCAGACAACACAAAATTGAAAATGGAAGTGTCCAAATATAGATAGATTGGACCACAATACAATAGTGTGCAAGTCAAAATTACACAAAGCTTCAGTACTGCGCAGTCCTACCAGGATCTCATAATTTGCTTAAATCTTTGCCTACTTGCGTCATCTACTGATAACCTTTGCAAACAGTTTGGACCCAGATCAGGCCTGACAAAATGTTGGGACTGATCTGATTAAAAACTGTTTGCAAAGCTGGTGGTATTCCTGAATTTTTTTTTGAAAAAGAATCAAAAAATCAGCAGACGACAAAAAAGCATGCAAAATTGCCCAAGATGGCAAAGAGTTGTCATCATTCAGCCAATGGTATTGCAAGATTTCAATACTGAGCAGGCCTACCAGGATCTCATTATTTGCTTAACAGTTTATCTTGTTTTCACAGAGCCACTTCAAATACAACTTTAACTCCATAAAAGGAAGCTGTTTTGAAGAGTTTCAAAGAGGCTTAGTACTACACCACTCAACCTTTGACTAATTAAAGCATGACATTCTTGCCTAGCTGAAAGCCAACACTCTCTTACTTTTAACTCTTGTCTCGCTGTGTTAAAATACTATTATACCATGTTTCTTCCAATAAACGCCCTGGGGATGTCAAAGATCAGACGTTGAAAAGTAAAGTACTTGAGAAAATTTCGGCTACAAAATCTGAAATCTTGGCAGTTTTGGGTAACCTTTTTTTTGTCATTTACCACCCTCTCTTTTTTTCACTTAATATTTTTGCCACAATTCTTCACTAAATCATTTTTTCACATTTTTTTAATAAATCTTTTTTCCAATTTGTTTACATTAAATATTTTGACATTTTTTTTTTCAAATAAAATATTTTACATATTTCAATAAAATAGTTTGTCACATCTTTTTTTCAATAAATCTATTTGTAATGCATTTCTTGACAAATTAATTTTCCCATATTTTTTCAATGGATCATTTTGCCATTTATTTTCAATAGATCTTTTTGCCACATTTTTTTTTCCAATTAATCTCTTGTCATATTGTTTCAATAAACCTTTTTGACACATTTTTTCAATAAATCAGTTTGCCTCATTTTTACCAATTTAAATTACAAGTACATGTTTTGTTACCAGTCCCGATAGCCTAGTGGATAAGGCATCCGCTTCAGGAGCGGGAGGTCGAAGGTTCGATTCCCAGTGTCGGCGACATTGGGTTCGTTCTGATATGGCCGGTTGGTGAGCCGCCAGCTAGTTAAACGTAATGGTTACCAACTCCTTGCCTGCCTGGTGCCTGGCAAAAGGTTGGGATTTGGGAAGTAAATGTGACAAGTTGAGGTGTCTCATAGGTCAGAAATGGCTGGCCCTTTCAATAGGGGTGACACTATAATAAACCAGCACTTTACTTTTACTTTTTACATGTATGAGGGGCATTTACAAGTGATAAGGGGAGCTTTAACAAAATGAAGATCAGAATTAGCTTTAAGAAGCCAGCTTATTCTAATCTACATTTTTGCAATTCTGCATGATATTCAATGCTTTTGTTTTGTTTATTTGATTTGATTCTTTACATCCCATCAACAATCTTTCAGTTATAAAGGGATGGGTCTTCCTGGGTTGAACCAGTACCAAGCTAGAATTTATGTGTCTTGCTCAAGGACACAACGCAGTGATGCCAGTGAGGATTGAACCCCTTGCCCCTCTATCTCGAGTCAAGCACTCTACCACTAAGCCACTGCGCTCCCTGATATTCAATGCAATAAATGGAATGCACTAATCTAAATGGATAACAAATTTAAGTTTAAAAATGCTCTCTAAATTATTCAGGGGTCCTCTGGTTTGATTGCTGACATCCTGTGAAGGACAGGAAGTGACAAAATAATATTTCTTTACACTGAGAGTCTCTTTAAGAGGACAGGGAACCAAATTACTCCAACAGGAAACGCCTGTGCAAACAAAATAGTTTGCATTAGAGTTTATGATGCTCTCAACAATATTTCAACAGCAACAGTCGGTTTCTATGCCTGGGCTACCTTCTCCTATTAGCCAATCAGCGGTTTTTAATGAATATACACTTGGCAGCAACTGACAACTGCCCTATTTGAATCAGCAGTATGGATAGGATGTTCAAGATCATTCCTCATAGATCCAGATAAGGACATTTTATTTGCGTAAAATTTTAATAATTTTCTTACCCAATAACTTAAACATGTGTTTTGGGTGCTCAAAAGAACCTTCTCATTGAGACGGTTCTTTTGAGTACCCACAACATATGTTTTGGATGAGAAATAAAGAAAATAATTTTCCAATATGCACTCTTATCTGGAGGCCTGAGTCCTGATATTGGGATTTTGAGGCTGACTTTCCAGCCTGAAAACTCTGAATCAGGCATATTATAATAATAATAATTTCTGATTTATTTTCAGATAATCTAAACACAATCATTTTAGTTTGAAATTATCTATTTTGAGTCAATTTTTGAATTTCAAAGTCAGGATTTGGGGAATTTTCATCTTTCGCCTATGTATACATCTTAAGGCACTATTTCTATGTCTTATATATCATAGTGGTTGCATCTGTTTGATATCGACACACTTCTCTGGATTCAAATTCATTTTCATCTGCAGCAAATTTATATACTCAGCGTCGATGAAAAGTTACAAGTATCAAAGTTTCGATATTTCGGAAAATATATAATACAGCTCTGGCTACAGTTAGGTTCATGTTTCTGGTCAACCACAAGCTGATTTGGAGAGATACAACAGTTACACTACCCCTGGAACTATGGTGCCCGTGATGCAATGTGCATTTGATGCTTTTTGCAGTTTTTAAGAATTTGAAATCATCATTTTCAGAAGGCAACATGCCAGAACATGCCCTAGACATTTTCATTGAAAACGCCACCAAAATTGTTTAGGTTATCCCATTAAACGGGTTAAAAGAGGATCAAACTTTATGGTAGCACAAAAACTTTCCTATACAATGCAATGGAAACTACATGGGTCTGTTAAGGAATGATTATAATGCATTCCTGTGTGATGGATACCGTTTTCCATAGTGGTGATGTATGGCACCCTATGCCATAAAATTGAGTGCTGAAGTATCCACAGTTCTTCGTACAGGATGAACTAGATATTGCCCTATGTTAAGTGTATGTGATTTACTTGTAACTTTTCACTGAGTATATATCACACACAAAAGGTTAGGTTCTTGAAGAGCTATGCTAAGTGGTATCAGTCTTCAAACTTTTAATCAATGGTCTTGACCTACTTTTTATACTTGATTACCTTGGAGAAAACATGTCCACCTATCGTAGTAGCAAAATCCATTTCATTCATTTAGGCATAACTCTTTGCATGCTTTGAACGCTTTTCCATTGTCTTCTGACTTTTTCAAAATTAACGTTTTAAAAATAAATAAGCTCTTTCCCGATCACCATTAGGTTGTCAAACAGTTAGGATCTTGATTAGGTCCAAGGCTTCGTCAGGCCCTATCTGGCTCAAAACTGTTTGGATCTGATAAAATGTTGCCACTAGTAACAGAGAGATAAAAGTCAGGTACAATGAAACTACAAAGTTTTAACTGTCCCTTGGGATCACTGTTTGTTATCACTCGGCAAGCCTCGTGATCCTCAGGACAGATTTTTCTAACCCATCCTTACACTCATGATTGCCCATCCTTACACTCATGATGAGCTAGTTCATGAGATCAGAATCCATCATGAGTGTGAGGGTGGGATAGAAAAATCTGCACCGAGGATCACCGTTCGACATCACGAGGCCTGCCCAGTGATGACAAACGGTGATTACGAGGGACGTATTTTTCTATCCCATCCTCACACAAATAATAGATTCTTTTTCTTGCTCACCATTAAATACTGTATTCTTATATTTAAAAAAAAGGTTTCCCGAAGTTCCTGAATATGCTGAGATGTGACAGATCATGACGTCACTTTAGTATAACAATGACATCACTTGTCTTCCAACGTGTGGCTGTTAGATTTTTATCTTTCCCATGGGTTGGTACAAGGTATGTGAGATAAATAGAATCCATCATTGGTGTTCAGCGGTGACAGGAAAATCCCAACCCGAGGGCCCACCGTTCCAGTGGCAAACGAGGCTTGCCAAGTTTCCCACTGAACGGTGGATGCGAGGGCTGGTACGTTTCTGGAACCACTGAACAGAAATGATCAATTATTTTTCTATATACCAATTTTATACTTAGCAACGTACTGTATAATATTTGTTGGTAATGTCACTGAAGTTGATGTTTACAGTCAATGACACACGCTGTACAAATCAACTTGAAACAACGAATAAACACTACATTAAACAATGAACAAATGGTTATTTCATCAAAATTGATTTACAAGAACTAGCTTATCAACTACAGTAACTCGAGTAAGTAATTTTGTTGAGGAAAATGTGTTTCTTTTTTTTACATTGTCAATGCTCCCTGTCCCGGTGCATTCAGTCACTCATTGCCCAACACGTCAAATATGTCAATGGCAATGCACTCACAATGTTCAAAGCATCGGATAAATGTTTTAAGTAAAAATGCGCAGTTTTACTTTATACCACATTGAAGGTCGACTTAAATCGCTGAAATGTCAACATTTAAATTTTTCTGTCAACAATTCAGCTTTCTTTTTCGAAGGAATACAGTCATGCGCCAAAAATTTGGGTATGGGTTATCTCGCATTAGCGACCGGCCATGTGTGGCTATTCTCGTATTAGTTACGCTTATCTCACATGGGTAGCAATGTCGGACAGATTTTTCCGACAGCGAGCTAACATAGGGATCACTCGATCTTGTGTGTATTGGTATGTGAGATAAAATTTTCTCATATGGGTAAAAACAGCGTAACCCCGACCTGGTGTGCAAGAATGGAACATATCACATAGGGGACCAGTAAATTTCATAGGCGATAGTTCAAAATTTCCAAAATCCTGAACTTTAAAAATTCAAATTTTTAGACTTGCTACTGCAAAAATTAAAGATAATGATTAAATGTGTTTAGATAATCTGAAAATTAATCAGAGAAGCTATTATAATCTCCCTTATTCAGTATTTTGAGGCTGACTTTCTATGGAAAGTCAGCCTCAAAATCCTGAATTCAGGATTAATCCTGAAAACTTTAACCCATGCAGTAATGCTCAGATTCGTTTAAGACACTATGGCCGCTCCGGGATTCATTAAGTATACTTTACCATTAAATATATCATCAAAGTCTATGAGGTCATTCCTTCCACTGAGTGTATCTTCCATCAGTCTGGAACTGGCTAAACCTGGCAGTCTCTGCATCTGTTGACAATAAAAGTACAGTAAACACACCAGGGCCCCCCGAGGTTATAAAATGTTTTTCATGCTCAACTCAGCTGAGCACGGAATTTATCCTGCTCATAAATGTTAAAATGCCAACAATTGTTGGCATTTTGACATTTGTTAGCATGATAAATACAACATCAGAGAGACTTAAAGCAAGAAACTACCATAATTTTCAGTATTTTAGTTTTATGAGCAGTTGAAATTTTGTACTCAGGTGAGTTGAGCATGAAAAAAGTTTTATAACCTCGAAGCAAGGTAGGTCATAATCTTAAATGCATTTTCTTAAACAAAACTGTTTTTCACTTGCCAAAAAGGTCATTTTCGAGTTTTATAACCTCGAAGCAAGGTAGGTCATAATCTTAAATGCATTTTCTTAAACAAAACTGCTTTTCACTTGCCAAAAAGGTCATTTTCGATGACAAAAATACACATTTTGCCAATCAATAATTTTTCAGTTGTGTTCCATGATTACTGCATTGATGATCGAAAACGTTGTTTTTGGCAGGTGGAAACACATTTATGACATAAACCAGTGTGTTTGCTATCACCGCCCACCCAGTGTGGTCAAGGAGAACAAAAATATCATAGGGTATGGTGTTAAAAATTCCAACACTGGTGAAATGACAATTTTTTTAAAATAACCTTTTTTTTTAATTTTCAACAAAACTAATACTGTTGGACTCAGGACATATGGTCCGCATGATGCCCTACAGTAAAAAAAAGGGGCAACGATGCACAATGAAGATTAATATTGTGACCACAAGAGCGAACCGACAAGGGATGGCCATTTTGCTGGCCATCTTAGTAGGGTACATTGAACAAAACCCATATATTTGAACTTATCCAAGAGGTTTATTAAACTAATGCATTCTGGTCAATGGAATTTGCAAGCAATTAGTTGACAAAGAACTTAGCGTGTCCACAAGTGATAACGGTGTCAACAAATGCAAACAGACAGGTGACAGCAATTTTGATGGCCATCTTGGTTATTGCTCAAATCAATAGTCGAACATCGGTGAGAGTTTGATGAAAGTAATCCATATATGAAATTTGGAAGAAATCAAATGATAACTGACTAAGTTAGAGAGGTGTCAGTCATTTGGAGGCCATTTTGGTTATCGTTCATCAGACAAAATCCATATTTGAACTTGGACGAGAGTTTCATGAAACTAATCCATATATGAAATTTTGAAGATATTGGGTGATGAATACCTATTAGTTAGTGTCCACAAGTACAAAGCAACAGACGGTTGCCATTTTTACGGCCATCAAGGGTATTGTTCATCTGACAAAAACACATATTCAAACTTGGGCAAGAATTTTATGAAAGTAATCTATAAATGAAATTTTATAAATGATCGAGTTAGAGTATCAACAAGTGCAAACCAAAAGGTGGAGGCCATCTTGGTTATCAGTCAGCAGACAAAACTCATATTCAAACTTGAAATTAGGTGATAAAGACTAAGAGTGTCCACAAAAGAGGATGGACATATGGATGGGCAAGGCAAAAACAATACTGCAGCATTCATTGGCAGGGCACTAATAAAGGTTGCTTTCCACACAGTGTTTTTGGATTTTGTACTTTTTTTATCTTGACTAGTGCCCTTAAAAAATCTAACATGAGAACTTGCTCTTGCACTTAAGGATTGAGCAACTGACCTGCTTTGCAGTTTGGAATTCCATCTGTAGTTTTAGTGGAGCATGCATTCCTTGCATGTTTCTAAGCATGGCAAAGTCCATCTTCATTTTGTTCTCATTCCACTGGAAAAGAAAACAATCAAAGCACTGAGAGTACTGTTGGTAACAGGTTATTTTATAGGTGTAAAAATAAGTCATATTTCAGACAGGATTTCAAGATAATGTAAGCTGCAAAATATGGCCATATACAGATTCCACACTCAGACAAGGTCATATATGAGCCGTGACATGAGATTTCCAACAATGTGGTATGTGCGACCAGCAAAGGCTCATACCAGCCTGCGCAAATGCGCAGTCTGATCAGAGCCTTGCTAGTCCCTTGAAAGGTCTTTGACTTTTAAGCTACTAACTGAACATCATTTGGAGTTTCTAGGCTTAACAGGAGGCTGCAAAGGCTTGTCTGAGTCTACACTTGTCAAAATGTCAAATTGTTGGAAAGCACATGTCAGGGCTCATATATATATGCAAATCAATTTTACTTGGCCAAATCTAACATGAGGGCAATGAGGTCCTGGATCACTCACCTGAGTCCTGGTTCATGAAGTGGACTTAGTACCAATAGCTTGCAAAGATAAAAGGAGATGTTTCAAAACTATTCTGTTTTTAAATCTGGCAGCAATATTTTTCATCTAAACAGACTTTTGTGCAATTGTGGTAGAGGGTATTATTGGAAATATTTGTGTGAAATTACTTTGAATTTAGCCAAAGGAGATCATGTCATTTAACATTCTTAATGTTTTCAACTCTGGTAGTGGAGAGTAATCATTTGTGCAATTTTGAAAGATGGCACTGTGGGGAAAATTTATATAAAATTATTTAGAATTTGGATAAGTGGTTTAGGGGGAGGTCTTTCAAAGGTTTATACAATACATGTATTTAGCTCTGGTGCTCATTTCAATAATTTGGTTCAGTTGAGTGGAACCATTTGTGCAATTTCTGTAGGGGGGCATAATGGAGAACAATTCTGCAAAATTATTTTGAAAATGGGCCAGTGGTTCTGAAGATGTTGTTTTAAGGGGTTTTTTTTAGGTATGGCAGGTATTTTGTTCAGTGGAGTGGAACCCTTTGTGCAAATTTGGTAGTGGGCATTTTCGTGAAAGTATTTTGATTTTGGCCAGTGGTTCAAATGCTAATTTAATATTGTCCATATTTTTAGATCTAGTGACCATTTTATTCGGCTGAGTGGAACCATTTGAGTAATTTCAGTACAAGGTAATACAGGGAACATTTGTGTGAAACTATTTGGACCAGTTATTCAGGAGATGTTAGAAAAAGTTTATGCACACCAGAATAAGACCACTTACAACAGCAGGTGAGCTAAAAAGATTTGAGCAGTGCTGTATTTACATAAGGGGCAATGTATTTAATATTTTTGGTAAACTTTTTTTAGATATTTCAAAATATTTTTTTCAAGGATAGATGTTGGTTTATGTGACCAATACTATACTGGACCTTTGCTAAACACTACAAGCAAATGAAAATAATGGCTTGAGTTTTAGTAGTGCCCATTATAACTCGTATTTTAGGAAAGCTGTTCCATTCATAGCAAAATACATTTTCCACATTGGGCACTAAATAATTTCTATTTGGCAAAATCTAGAAAGTTGATCTCAGAAACACTAGTCAAGTACCAAATAAAATCTCATACTGTAAATTCTGAAAATTTCGTGAGGGTTTTAATTTTCGAAAATAAGACTCTCGAAAATGCAGATCAGACTGCAGTCTGATCAGAGCTCATAGTGTTTGCTTTCTTGATGAAATCTAGTCAAAAGCGAACTTGGAAATATGCAGCAGATGTAAAAAGCAGACAACATTTTCAGGACAAAAAATATTGGCAGGTTAAGGGTTAAACCATTTCGCTCATTTTTTGATAAAAGAAATTTAACAAAATATAGGCCAATCTAGTACTTTGAAGCCATTCCTAAAATACTTTTCATGTTATTTATTAAGAAGATGTACAATTTTCCTGTTGCCTTTATTCTGGCATACAAACAGTGCCAACACTTGGCAGTCGGATATTACATAGGTTTAGATAAACAAAAATTTTCAGCATAAAATTTTAAATATTTTCTTACCCATAATTTTTAGCATATGTTTTGGGTGCTCAAAAGAACCGTCTCATTGAGACGGTTATTTTGAGTACCCAAGACATATGTTTTGGTTGAGAAATAAGGAAATTATTTTTCTGGTACGCACTCTTAACTAAAGGCCTGAGATTATATTTATAATCATTTGAAATGGGTTCAAAATAAATATTATTTAATTTCTACTGTATTGCATTTTCACTTTGATTTGTTTCAGCACTGCACTTTAACCCTTTTTTGCACTAATGGATTCTTCCGTCTGGTTTGATATAACATTAAACTTGGGATAGTCCATTTTAATAATCAATAAATGAGCCAGTGCATGAGATTTCCAACAATATGGTATGTGTGACCAGCAAAGCCTCAGATCAGCCTGCACATATGCGCAGTCTGATCAGAGCCTTTGCTAGTCGCTTGAATATTTTATGATTGTTAAGCTACTGACTGAACACCATTTGGAGTTTCTAAGCTTAAAAGGAGGCTGCAGAGGTTCGTCCGAGTCTACACTTGTCAAAATGTCAAATTGTTGGAAATCTCATGCCGCAGCTCAATTTATTTATAATTTCACGGGAGCAGCAGTCTGATCTGGGTCTAAAGTTTGCAATCTAGGCCGGCAAAAGTACATAAACAGAAAAGAGAGCAGACAACAATTGTCACGAACAGAGTGAAATGATTTAAATAAAAGAACTTAAAATGTAAAAGGAAAGAAATTACTATTTATGTAAGGTGTTGTTGCCTTGTCACTTTAAGTGACAGCTATAGTCTAAGAGGTCTATAATCAAGTTGTCTGTATGCCTTTCTGTTGTTTGTGTTTAGTGTCTTTGTCACATCAAAAGTTTACTTATTTAAAAAAAAACTCTTCATCTGCTGATTTTTTTCAAAACTTCAACTTTTTCCAAAAATTCTTTCAGGAATACCATCAGTGTGTCAAACAGTTTGGATCCAGATCAGGCCCGACGTTCTGTGCGGCCTGATCTGGGTTAAAACTGTTCACAAAGGTGACCAGCCGATGAGAGTTGAAAGGCCTTTCATCCCATAAATGGGACTTTTGCAACCAGAGTAGACCCAGATGAGATTCCACCTTCAGTGGCATCTCATCTGCGTTAACAGTTTGTTACCACAAACTCTACTTTGGCTTATGTTTTTCCAGCCCCAACACATAGGGTACTGTGTTGTGTCCTTGAGCATTAGAAACCTTATCCTCTGCTTAGTACTGGTTCAACAGTCAGGAACATCCCGATATGACTGAAAAATTGTTTACTAGGATGTAAAGTATCAATACAAACATGGGATTATTGATCATGTAGTAAATATGGAACAGTAAATTTTCTAAAATTTCGAACACTAGTTGCCTGCCAAAAAGACATAAAAAACAGTGCAGACCCAGATCAGACTGCTTCTTCAGAAGCAATCTGATCAGGGTTTTCCCTGTTTGCTCTTCTGACAAGCATTTTGTGAATTTCCAACCTAAAAACCAAAATTTTATTTGAGAACAGAAAAGAGAAAGGGTTCGTAATTTTAGATCATTTACCGTATCATCTTCAAACTATTTACTCTATTAATTACATCCCCACAAGATTTATAGACTTGTCAAACTTTAGCAACTAATCCATAAACCTAATTTTTTAAAGATGGGAAATTATTTTAATTAACAGTTTTGTGGCCAGAATCCTTCAATAAATGCTTCCAACATGCAATTATAGTTATTTAACCCTTAGCATACTGGAAGCCCCTAAATGGGTACTTTGGCAAACAGTGAAGACCCAGATGAAATGCAGCGTGATGCTGCATTTCATCAGGGTCTGCACTGTTTGCTAAGATTAAAACGGCCTTCAGGAACAGAAATACATCATAATTTAGAAACATCTACCTGTCACCCCTTAAAATACAAAATGGGTAATCCCATACTTAATGTATCAATATGTATGGGATAATTCATCAGAATACAAAAGGTCATAGCCATAAGAATCTATCTTGCACAATTGAGCCGTAGTCCAGCAAAAGGTACAAGTTGGCATTTGCATCCACACAGTCTGATCGGAGTCTTTGATGGTCACTCTATGGGTAGCCAAGGGTCCAACATTTCTTCAGATGGAAAGTTTATAGTAGAGCAAACGAGAGCTCAAAAGTCGCCTCCTTAAGGACTTTTAGGTGCCCTCTCTGTTAACAAGTAGTGTTACATACCAAATTGTTTGTTAGCATCCCTAGTTTCATAAAACCAATGATGTCGGAGTCTGAGTCGCGTACTTACAGAGTTATGGCCCTTGAAAGTTACCTGCCCTAAACACTCTTTAGACTGATTTTGGGGTATAAAATGAGTATAAAATGTGTTTGTTTTGCTGGAAATAACCAATGTTACGTATTTTCGACTAAAGTTTGAATCTGAAACGGAAACTATGGTTAATTTTTATTCAGTTTTTCCAATAAAAGATGCGATTGGGAAGGATGCCTTTTGTAGGGCGCCCTGGCGGCGTCGGCGTCCGTGTCAGCACTAATGTAGGTGTGGCCCTTTTTGATATATGTTTCATATCTCCTGATCAGGTGATCGGATTTTATCAAAATTTGCAAGAATACAGCAACTAGTATTGATAAATAGTCGACTAGTATTTGGTGACCTTGATCTTATTTTCAAGGTCATCACAGAGAAAAGTCTGCTTAATTTATGCCAAAAATTACTTAAATTCGCATTATCTTTGGAGAAGGTCAGCGGATTTTACTCAAATTTGCACGATTTTTATAACTAGACATGGCAAAACAACGATCAAGTTTATGAGACCTTGACCTAATTTTCAAGGTCACAGTAGGAAAAAACTGCTAAATTTAGGCAAAAAAATACTTAAATGCACATTATCTTCGAACTGGGTCAGTGGATTTTACCCAAATTTGCATTTATTCAAGATCTGGATATGACAATCAGCCGATAAAATTTTGGAGACCTTGACCTTATTTTCAAGGTCACATTAGAAAAAAAACTGCTAAATTTAGGGCAAAAATACTTAAATGCACATTATCTTCTGATTGGGTCACCTGATTTTGCCCAAATTCGCATGAATCTAAAACATGGACATGACAAAAAGCTGATCAAGATTTGGGGACCTTGACCCTATTTTCAAGGTCACATGAGAAAACGAAACTGCTAAATTTAGGCCAAAAATACTTAAATGTACTTTATCTTCAAAGTGGGTCAGCGGAATTTACCCAAATTTGCATGAATTCTAGATCTGGACATGACAATAGGCCTATTAATTTTGGAGACCTTGACCTTATACAAGGTCACATTAGAAACAAACTGCTTAATTTAGGGCAAACATACTTAAATGCACATTATATTCAGATTTGGTCAGCTGATTTTGCCCAAATTCGCATGAATCTAGTACATGCACATGACAAAAGCTGATAATGGTTGGGAACCTTGACCTTATTTTCAAGGTCACATGAGAAATAGAAACTGCTAAATTTAGGCCAAAAATACTTAAGTGCACATTATTTTCAGAGTGGAACAGCAGATTTCACCCAAACTTGCATGGTTTTAAAACCTGGACATGACAAAAAGTTGATACAATTTTGGAGTCCTTGACCTTATTTTCAAGGTCGCATTAGAAAAAAAAGCCAAATTTAGGCCAAAAACTAATCAAGATGCGCATTATCTTAGGAACGGATCAGCGGATTTTACCGAAATTTGGATGGAATAATTATCTGGACATGACAAAAGATGATAAAGTTTTTGGGATCATGACCCGGCTTATTTTCAAGGTTACATTTGAAAACACTGCTAAGTTTGGGCAAAACTTATCGAATTTGCGAGTCGGTCGATGTTTCAACGTTTACCAAAGTTGTGTGAGCCGGTAAATAGTCGATTGAATTATGGAAATCTTGACTTTAATTTCAATGTCGATGCAGAAAAAAACCCTGCTTAATTTAGACCATATGTACTTAAATGTACATTATCGCCTGGGCGAATATGTTCACAGATTTGAGTGAAATTTGCATGTCTGCAACACCTGTACATGATAAAACTCCGATTTGGTTTTGGGAAATATACCTTATTTTCACAGTTACTGCAGAAACTTTGCTTGATGGATTTTCTTGCTTGATTTACGACGCATTTCCTCCGAGGGTAATATTATTATTTTACGGCTGTGATAATTGATCATTTTCAGATGAAAAATTAAGCCATTCTTACTTTTGCTCAAAATATAGACTGTGGGTGTGCCTCAATGAGTCGCCTCTAACCCACGAAATTGATGTTTTAGAGCAAAATAAGAAAATTAGTGTCAACCCCTTTCAACACCCGTTTTACTATTAGAGTAGGGTGTGATGGGATATAGATTACATGGACGTGTTAGCATGATGTAAGGTATTCTTCTTATGCGCCTCATAGTCCAAACTATACTAAGGGACTTTGAAAACGCTTCAACCTTTATTTCATATTTTCTTGACCACGGTTACTAGCTTACTACTATTTATGGAGAGGCCCTGTGTTGTTTGAATAAGTTGCGATTACTGCATGGCTACTCTGATGACGTCAAACCATACCAACCCTTAATGCCCCTTTACACTATAACAGATTTAGAGAACCTGTCATCAACGAAATACACACACACAACGCACATTGAAAATTCGACGACTGTGATCATTGAGGCTTGAATCGACTTAACGAACTGAAAACGAATTTGAAACGGATCCAGAACAATGAGTCATGATAGACGAACAAGAGAGCGAGGGATAAACGCATTTCAGCGATCTCTCAACCAACGTCTAACGTGCTGTGCATACTCTCTGCGCGTGTGCTCTTCTAATAGTGTACGGACCCAAACCGATCACGTAACATGCAGTTATATAAACAAAATATCAAACCTCGAACTATTTTTTATTCCAAACTAGTTTCTGCTGTGCTGCCTATTCTAAGGACATTTTGTAAACAAAGAACATATATTCATATATACAAAGGAGACAACCAACGGCGACAGAAACGATATTCGAACCAGGAACCATTTTGTCAAAAGTCCAAATCAGTCCCAAATGTAATCTACTGTTAATTTATGATTTTATGGCACAATTGCAGAATTTGATACAATAGGCGTTTACTCTTACGTGTAGTTTATTGCAACCATTCAAATCTGTAACGAGCTGGTGTTTTTATGTCTGCAAAATAATTTTGGAGTGTTTCAAACATTTGTGAAGCAACTTGGTTCGCTAATATCGAACTTCAATATTAAACAAGAGGACTCTTGGGTCCTTGGTTGCTCACCTGATATGACTATTCGTAAGGTCAGGGGAAAGCATAATCACTCCCCAACATTACAGCTGTCAATCTTCGATGGATCTGCAGTTTTAATAAGACTTAGCTTTTAAACGTTTATATGTAATGTTCAGGAATGTAAAAGGTTGATAAACCTCAGTGGATATTAACATAAACCAAAATGAATCAAATCAGATCAATGTCTAATGGATAACAATTCCAGGCATACATATGGATGAACAGACAGAAAAATACCAAGGACCTAGGCCTTGTGTTTTCAGACAAGAAGATTGTTTTTATGTTTCCCTATAATTAGCCAATGTAAAAATTGTAACCCCAGGACGGGGCCACTTTTTGCCCCAGTGCCATAATTTAAACAGACTTGGTAGAAAGTTACTAAATAATGCTTCATGGTAAACATCAAGGCTCAATGCCTTGTGTATTTTGGAAATTTTCAACTTGAAAATCTACTTCAGCCCATTTGAGCTAGATACATATATACACTGGACTAAAACCATTTAAACAATTAACACCCAGGTAAACCGCATGTGTAGATCTCGGAGGGTGTTGGCTACCGGAGGTAAACAAACAGAATATGGATGGACAGGGTCTGTATTTATCCATTTTTATTTCTTATAGAGAGTTCCTTGGAGACGAAAGCAGCAAACAGGTTGCTTCTTTATTGAATGATAAGGACTCGGAAAGTGTTAAATGCTTTTGATATATGTCCGTAGTACCCAGGGCGACTTTTCAAATGGCAATTGCAATATTTTCAATGAAAAAAGGCTATTCTTTTGATCATAGCTGGAATTACACCAACCTTTGACACAAATTGCATGTGCCGCCACAATTCTATATCATTCTCGTGCATGATATATAAGAGCCATGTCCCCAAAGTGCTATTTAAGTATCAATACTTGAAATTTGCTTAAGGTCATATCATTTTGATGGTTAGCAAAATGTGCAGAGGTTACTTGACGGCTGGCATGCTTGCTATCGGAGTGACAGTGGTTTTGATTTCGGAGATTGATACATACTGCAACACACTTAGTGCCTGAATCTGATATAGTTTAAGCGTGCCAAGTTACAAAAAAATGCTACAAATGGAAGACTACCAGGGAACGAAATTCAGAAGACAAATTGAGAGGTTTTGCAGCTGTTAAGTGTTGTGAAAAGCGCTCATCTTCAGTCAGGGGCATGCATGTTTTGTCTACAGGCTTCGCACAGGCTTGAAAAGTACTTGAATATACAGGAGTGTCTTGAAAAATCCTTGAAAATTAAATTTGCCTTGAAAAGTACTTGAAAAACACTCAAAGACCTTGAAAAGTCCTTGAATTTTATCAATTACAGGAGGATTCATCAGTGTTTTGGAGACCTAAAATAGTATCAAATTGTGGTGCCTTTATTTGGTGCAGCATATGCTGCACCAAATAAAGACACCACAATTTTATTCTAATTTTCTTGAACTAATATCTTTAGTAATGGACTCTAGCGTTTCTGGCGTAGAATTTTAACGTGTAAATCAGTATTTTTCTTAAGTTTTCAGTCCTTGAAGACAGTAGGAGTCCTTGAAAAGTCCTTGAATTTTACACAATCTTGTCTGTATGAACCCTGGTCTAGTCGGTCAGGGAAAACGTGTTTAAATTCTGCACTGATACATTTAAGGTGAAATCAGTCTGCTTGAATTAGGAAGGGAATATGATAGCAAGGTTGGTGGGGTGGTGGTGGCGAAGGGATGGTCCCTGAAGGAAGATAAGAACAAGTGCCAGATCTATACCCGTTTTCTTACCTGGCAACGCAGTGTATTAACAAAATGCGCCAATAGGGTTACTAAATGCAGGGTTCACATTGCTGCGCCCCCGCCCACCCTCTTTATTTATTTATTTTCATATGTGACATAGGGTGTGCCCATTTCTTGTACCGACATCTAGCTTTGCACTGATACGCTTTCTTCGATTTTGTAAAATTTTAGTGAAAAAATGCACATACTTATACAAAAATACCAAATGTTCCCGAATGGGCAAGCTAATGTGATGTTGTTATCATCAATTAATCATGTGCGGATCCAGAATGTTTTGTCAGAGGAAGTCTAACTCAACAGACACATTTCTTTTAGATGAATGGAGTGAGGAATCAAAATACCACTAAAAGCGGACCATCATCAGCCCAACAGCAAAACGCTGGCGGGGCGATAATTACCCAATATGGAATACTGGCTTAGTAGCTTTTAATTTTCCAGGGGATCTGGACCAGTATTGCTAAAGAGCCCCAAAGGTTTCCGACTTTCCAGGGAGGGGGCCAGGACCCTCTGCCACCCCTCTCTGGATCCGCGCATCTTAATCTTAGTTGATTGCGCCGACATAACTGAAAAAATGTTTACTTGGATGTTAAGAGTAAGATAAAAAAAAACAACGTGATAATGAACCCTGTACAGTTTGCATACGTTTTATAGCTGTACTCTTTTCGCCATTGCGACAGTAAAATAAAATACCACACGTATTTAAAAGCAATTTACCTTTTTGGTCTGTTGTCACTTCATTCTTAAAAGTATTAATATACATGTAAGCTTATCTGGATTTTCACTGCATATTTGTATAGGTGGACAAAGTAAACCATATAACAAATACCCGTAAAATATTGAAGATATTGCAGTTTCGGTGGTACATGTAATCCGTTCTGTTATTTTATCTTAACGTTTTTAAATTTTACATAGTAGTACAGGGCCCGGAATTACAAAGCCTCCTTAAAGTTAAGGAAGACTTAAGTTAAGCATTGATATTTCAACATGCTGCGACGGCGCGCACAGTATTGGCGTACAAAACGTAACGTCAAATTTTAAGGTCGCGACGCTAATTTATTTCTTCTTCTTATATTTAGCTAGACGTCTTGCATCTGGAGAGACTTTCATTCGCTGGTAAAATATATGAAAACCGTTTTCTAGCTTTCAAACACCAATATACAGGTCAGAATCAGCGTTTCTAATTTAGTATACACGGATACACAACAGAATTGAGAACGGCAGCTTATTCTCAAATCCCTCGTTTGACGTTTCTTTGTTTAACGTCATTTTTACCGCCGGTAACAAAATTTAAGACTGGGATAAATGTTCACATTTTCTTTATTTTTCGGCGGATAAACATCATATACGGCCTTTTCAAATAAGCAAGCAAAGTACATTGTAGAGATATTATTTTCTAGTGAGTTTCATTGTCAACGTTAAAGTTATGCTCAAATTTCAAGAGTATGTGTATTTATTTCAATAGACTAAATCCAGTAATAATTGACGTCAAAATGGCGTTGTAATACGCGTTTGCGTATGCCTACCACAGCGCTATTGTTACAGAGTTACAGAGGTTTTACTCCCAAATTTTGAGTTCTTGGACTCTCCTTTAATTGTTTTGATAATTTATAAAATTTTGATAATCAATAAACTCTTAAAGCTGCATACTCTGTAACTATGAACATTTTTCGCAAATTTTTATTTTCTTTTTAAATCATTTGTAAAAGTAGAATTAAGCTATGTTTTCACAATAAAAATGTTCAGTACAGCTGAAAACTGCATGGAAAAGTGAATTATTTTATCAAATAGGTGTATTTTTCTCTTGTTGGTAATTATTTGCGTCCCTCCAATAATTATAGACCGTTGAATTTTAACATAAATGCAGTTGTTTTGATAGTGATAACTTGTTAAGATTTACGAATATGATAAAATGTTTACCTGAATTTTAGTATTTTTACTGCGTTCTTGAAAAATAAAAACATTATTTTGAAAATTTGAAGATCAAAAGTTACAGACTATGCAGCTTTAACAAGGCAAACGTACACCTCTAGTTTCAAAACAAAAAAATGACCAGACCATCAAAAATCGGTTCCTGTAAACAGAAAAAAAATGCAAAAACCCGTTTTGTACGCCAATACTGTGCGCGACGTCTAAATAAATTGCCTGGAGAGATGCAGTACTTGCGGTCAAAAGATATCATTGTGATCTAGAGAAAAAAATGAAACTATTTTGATTTTAATCAGTTTTAAACATTATTTTTCGCATCCTGATAAATCAATACTTAAGTAAGTAAGTAACTCAGTAAGTCTTCCTTAACTTAGGAGGCAGTGTAATTTCGGGCCCAGGTCCTCATATCCCGGTAACAGCAGCCCAAGCCCCCACGATGGCATCTTTTAAAGCAATATTATATGAGCCGCGACATGAGATTTCCAACAATGTGGTATGTGTGACCAGCAAAGGCTCAGACCAGCCTGCGCATACGCGCAGACTGATCAGAGCCTTTGCTTGTAGCTTGAATATTATATGAATATTAAGCTACTGGACGAACATAATTTGGAGTTTCTAAGCTTAAAAGAAGGCTACTCAGGCTCGTCTGAGTCTATTCATGTCAAAATGCCACATTGTTGGAAATCACATGTTGCGGCTCATTTGTCATTCTGTAAGAAGCAATAAAGATGAGTTGTATATCTTTAAGATATTTTTAAAAGTTTCACACCGGATAACCGGCAATCGAAAAAGTTAATACTATCGACGAACGTGGATCAAAAATTGTTCGAAACAGGGTTTTCGATTGCCATTTGTCGCCCGATTTTTCGATTGTCATTTGTCGCCCGACTGGCGTAAAATGGCAATCGAAAACACTGTTTCTAGCGATTTCCATTAGCATAAAACAACATGTATTTATAACATGTAGCTTCCCATTTCTGTAAAATCGAATGTTTAATTAGATCTTTCTGCAACTATTTGCAGTACGGCTTTAAATTATCTTTAGTTCAATAATTGTACCTGGGTGACGTCCTTTTCCGAAAGAGATGGGCAATCGGATTGTGAACTAGCTGTTACTCATTTAGAGTTTGGGTACAATATATTTTAAACAGATCAAGTTAAGTAGTTTTATAGTTGTGATGTTTGTTCTATTATCTATAATAGAGGCTCTCCCAGGAAGTATCTGTTCTCTTGTTCTTCTTAAATATTGACTTGTTTCCATATTTCATGTTTTATTTATTTCCCTGTTCTCTGACAATCTTGTTCCCCTCAATTTGGCATTTTCCCTTTACCTAGAATAAAATGGCTTGTACAAATACACCCTAACTCGTGAGAGGGCCTCATTGTTAAGGCATACAGAGAACTCCTCTCTCAATTCCATGATAAAAATGTTTCCCTGCTAATAGCACGTTATTACAGTTCTTTACCATCGGATGACATACTTGGAATTTGACAGAGGAGGACTGAACATGGGAGTCGAACACTCATTTCATTATATTCCCGTACTGCTCATGATATTTTAAGTTAATTACCAAATACATTGGAGAGAGAGAGAGAGAGAGAGAGAGAGAGAGAGAGAGAGAGACAGAGAGAGAGAGAGAGAGAGAGACAGACAGACAGACAGACAGACAAATGACAGAGAGAGACAGAGAGAGAGAGACAGAGAAAGAGATAGTAGAGAAAGAGAGAGTAGAGGAAAAACGAGTAGAGTTAGTGCGAGTAGAGAGAGAGAGAGAGAGAGAGAGAGAGAGAGAGAGAGAGAGAGAGAGTGCAGAGAAAGAGCCAGTAGAGGAATAGATAGTAGAGAAAGAGCGAATAGAGGGGGTGCGAGTATAGGGATTGTGAGTTGAGGGGGTGTGAGTAGTGGGAGTGGGAGTAGATGGAGTGCGATTAGAGAAGGAGAGTGAGTAGAGATGGAGTGCGAGTAGAGAAGGAGTCCGAGTGAAGAAGGAGTGCGAGTAGATAAGAGAGAGAAGAGAAGGAGTGCGAGAAAGAAAAAGAGAGTAGAGAAGGAGTAGAGAAGAGAGAGTAGAGAAATAGATAGTAGAGAAGGAGTACGAGCAGGGAAAGAGAGAGTAGAAAAGAGGTGCGAGCAGAGAAAGAGAGAGTAGAGAAGGAGCGCGAGTAGAGAAGATAGAGTAGAGAAGGATTGCAAGTAGAGAAGAGAGTGTAGAGAAGGAGAGTAGAGAAGGAGTGCGAGTAGAGAAGAGAGAGTAGAGAAAAAGAGAGTATAGGAGGAGTGCGAGTAGAGAAAGAAAAATTAGAGAAGTAGTGCGATTAGAGAAGAGAGAGTAGAGATGTGTGCGAGTAGAGAAAGAGAGAGTAGAGAATGATTGCAAGTAGAGAAAGAGAGAGTAGTGAAGAAGTTTGAGTAGAGAAGAGAGCGTAGAGAAAGTAGAGTAGGAGTGCGAGTAGAGAAGGAGTGTGAGTAGAGAAGGAGTGCGAGTAGAGAAGAGGGAGTAGAGAAGACGGGCGAGTAGAGAAAGAAAGAGTAGAGAAGTAGTGTGAGTAGAGAAATAGAGATTAGAGAAGGAGTGCGAGTAGAGAAGTGAGAAGAGAACGTAGAGAAGGAGTGCGAGTAGAGAAGAGAGAGTAGAGAAGGAGTGCGAACAGAGATGAGAGAGTTGAGAAAGAGAGAGTAGAGAAGGAGTGCGAGTAGAGGAAGAGAGAGTAGAGAAGGAGTGCGAGTAGAGAAGAGAGAGTAGAGAAGGAGTGCGAATAGAGATGAGAGAGTTGAGAAAGAGAGAGTAGAGAAGGAGTGCGAGTAGAGGAAGAGAGAGTAGAGAAGGAATGCAAGTAGAGAAGAGAGAGTAGAGAAAGAGAGAGTAGAGACGGATTGCGAGTAGAGTAAGAGTGCGAGTAGAAAAGAGAGAGTAGTGGGAGTGCATGTAGAGAAGAGAGAGTAGAGAAAGAGTGCGAGTAGAGAAGGAGTGCGAGTAGAGGAGAAGTGCGAGTAGAGAAGGAGTGTGAGTAGAGAAAGAAAGAGTAGAGAAGGGGTGCGAGTAGAGAAGAGAGAGTAGAGAAGGAGTGCGAGTAGAGAAGGAGTGCGAGTAGAGAAGGAGTGCGAGTAGAGATGGAGTGCGAGTAGAGAAAGTGAGAGTAGAGAAGGAGTGCGAGTAGAGAAGAGAGAATTGAGAAAGAGAGAGTACAGAAGGTGTGCAAGCAGAGAAGAGGTAGTAGAGAAGGAGTGTGAGTAGAGAAGAGAGAGTAGAGAAGGAGTGCGAGAGAGAGTAGAGAAGGAGTGCGAGTAGAGAAGAGAGAGTAGAGAAGGAGTGCGAATAGATCTGAGAGAGTTGAGAAAGAGAGAGTAGAAAGGAGTGCGAGTAGAGGAAGAGAGAGTAGAGAAGGAATGCGAGTAGAGAAGAGAGAGTAGAGAAAGAGAGAGTAGAGTCGGATTGCGATTAGAGTAAGAATGCGAGTAGAAAAGAGAGAGTAGTGGGAGTGCATGTAGAGAAGAGAGAGTAGAGAAAGAGTGCGAGTATGGAAGGAGTGCGAGTAGAGGAGAAGTGCGAGTAGAGAAGGAGTGTGAGTAGAGAAAGAAAGAGAAGAGAAGGGGTGCGAGTAGAGAAGAGAGAGTAGAGAAGGAGTGCGAGTAGAGAAGGAGTGCGAGTAGAGAAGGAGTGCGAGTAGAGAAGGAGTGCGAATAGAGAAAGTGAGAGTAGAGAAGGAGTGCGAGTAGAGAAGAGAGAATTGAGAAAGAGAGAGTAGAGAAGGTGTGCGAGCAGAGAAGAGGGAGTAGAGAAGGAGTGTGAGTAGAGAAGAAAGAGTAGAGAAGGAGTGCGAGAGAGAGTAGAGAAGGAGTGCGAGTAGAGAAGAGAGAGTAGAGAAGGAGTGCGAATAGAGATGAGAGAGTTGAGAAAGAGAGAGTAGAAAGGAGTGCGAGTAGAGGAAGAGAGAGTAGAGAAGGAATGCGAGTAGAGAAGAGAGAGTAGAGAAAGAGAGAGTTAAATTTATGCATCTAGTGAAAACAGATTAGACCGTACAGGTGCTCGTCTAAACATCTGGTATACTAATTGCATTGCTACTTGATCCGTCACCTTCACAAAAAGGTATGTGTCCAATTTTTAGTATAATATTCTGGCATGTTATGTTACTGCACTGTTACTTTAATGTGATGCAAAGGGCTAAATAAATATGGTAGGCTAAAACAAACAAAACAAACTAATGCACAAAAATACCCATTCAGTGTTGAACAACAACTCTAACAAATTGGTTTATTTAAGTTTGTTTCTCCTTTGATATGTTCCCCACCAATCGAACCACTTGTTTTTGAAAGTGTTTGAGCGTTACACTTTTGTTTCCGTATGCGCGAGCTTGTTTGTTGAGCATAATCAATTTGCCCTTCTCCGTAATCAATGTTAACATGCACATGCCTTCCCTCCGACAGCTACCCAACATACCTCCGAACGGAAAGCTACCCATAAACATGATACCACCGTCATGAAATTGCAAATAAATAAATGTTTTACATGTATTTTTGAATTGTATTTGACTGATTCATTCCAAAGAGAGGTTATACATTCCAGCGGTGGCTGTGAATCAAGTAAAAATGAAATAATAGATATGAATATTAACTGATGAATTCGAAATATTCGTCCAAATTACTGCATTTCCGAATTCAAATGCAATTTAAACTCGAACAGATTAAGTTCCAAAACATGTAATGTTTTCAGAGTTATCATCATTCTGTATACTATCGACCTATATGTTGTTCTTATCCCTCAAAACGACTCTAAATGAAATAAAATCGTCTCAATACAGACCATGTCCAACCCAGAAATCCTATGTTTACCTCCGATAGCCAACATCCTCCGAGATCTATACATGCGGTTCACCTGGGTGATTAATTGTTGAAGGCCATATAAGGATCATTCCTGTCAATTTGGTCAAAATCCACCCAATAATGCAGGAGGACATGTCTTTTGAAGCAATTGTTGACGACGGACAATGGGTAATCAAGACCTTAACAGCTTACTTTGAGCCAATGAATCAGGTAATGTAAAAGATCTTGTCTGCTCACATTGACCCAGTTTTTTGTAATTGTTCTACGTTTTGTTGTACGTTACTTTATGTCCATTCTAGTTTTGCAATCATCTAGATGGGGAAGAGAGAGCTGGTTGCTTTGCTTAGTTTGTCTTCCTGGTGTCTCGTGATTGTTGTGTGACTCTTCCTCGCGAAGTCATGGGTTTGTCTGCAGTTTGTGATTGTGGTATTTCCTTATCATACTTGCTTACAATTTTTGGAAAACAATATGACTGAATAAACAGACAATTGACGCAAGAATTAGCGTTGACGTTAATGCCACTATAAACATCCAAACGGAACATTTCAGAGTTTGTATCTATTTGATAACGTCACTTGTTCAATTGTAAAGACCTTCCAACTCTCCAAAAGGTTCAAATAAGTGAACAATACAGGCGAAAGAAGGTGGGTGGGGTACGCCTACGTTTTGCAATGCACCAATGAAACGAATTCAAACGTTGATATAAATCATTAGATATGATATATGTCTGTAATCAGGGGGTAAAACTAAGCTTTCAAAGAAATGACCACCTTTAGTCGTTCACAACAACAGAGAGAACCAGGACGCAAATATTACAAGATACAAGAGTTTAAATACCTTTGTTGAGAATGACCTTGACGTCAAGGTCAAATGAATTTATTTTTAAAAACAAAATAGTAATCTTATTAGATATTCACATGTACATAGGTGTTAGAAAATTCCTTCAGCTAGTCAGAAAGAGTTAGAAAATAGAATTTCATTATGGTATGCACAAATAAGTGGGTGGGGTACTTCCATGTTCTCCATGCCCTTTGGGGGCATTTGAACTTGCTTTCATAGGAAACGGCTATGAATGTATGTAGCACAGATTGTGTTTGCACTACAAAAATGTGACTTTGAAACTGTGGACCTAAATAAAGGTGGGTACGTTTCAAATTGGACTACCATTTCTTCTGACTTTTTTCAACATAGTTAAAATGTTGTACTTTGAATGTCAGCTGATATAGTTATAGACCTAATGTTGTGGTTAAATTTGCCTATTACACATCTAAAGGTATTTGTTACAAGAAGATATGCAAAAATTGTGAATTTGTTTTAACAATCACAATTGGTTCTCATGTTAGCACAATAAACGCTTCTACAGCTTAAATAGTGGGTGGGGTACTTTTATGTTCCCCGTGCCCTTTTGGGACATTTGAACTTGCCTTCATAGGTAATGGTTGTAATTTTTACGTAGCAAAGGTTTTGGTCTCGCTATGAAAATGTGATTTTGAAACTTTGGACCGAATTAATAGAAAGTCTAGTTAAAATTGGAAGAGCATTTTTTTCTGACAGTTTTTTTAACCTAAATTTTGTACTTTAAATGTCAGGAAATATAATTATGGACATTATTTTGTAATCAAATTTGCCTATTATATACTTTAAGGTATATGCAACAAGAAACTATGTAAAAAATGTGGATCCGTTTCATTAATTTCAATTATTTTTCCTTTTAGCATAATTATCGCTTCTCAGGCTTAAAAAGTGGGTGGGGTATTTCAAGGGCAGATAACTCGATAAGTACATGGGACCAAATGCGACATCATCGGTTTACATAAACCGCAGATATTGGCTGTAACTTTGGTATATGACTTAACTTGTTAACAGAGAGGGCACCTAAATTCCCTCTCAGTGCCTTGATATTTGCAGTACTATTAGTCTCTGTTAGTGCAGAATGATTTTAATCTTTGAAGTGTATTCACATACCCTTTATAATGAAAACAGTGTTAATCCAGATCAGTTGGCTTCTAATGCTCCTAATGAAGCAAATTGATCAGGACCCACACTGTTCAATGATCAAAGCTTTTGTTCATTTGACAATGGTTTCAAACTGCGAAGGTATTTATGCAAGAATCAGGCTTTTACATTTGTTTTGGGTGCTCAAAAGAACCTTCACATTGTGCCAGTGTAGCAGTCTGGATTTTACCCCCAGTCAGTTTTTTCCCCGTGGAAAGAAGGGGCTGGACCATTCTTTCCCCAGGGAAAAAATAGGCTGGTCCATCTGTTCCCTACCCAGTCAGTCACCCCCCCCCCCCATTTTCAAAAATCATAATGCAATTCTTTTTTTCTTTGCAAAAATTTGAAAAGCCCCCATTTAATTAGCCAAAAAACCCAAAAGGACTCTTTTTTGAGTACCCACAACATATGTTTTTGGTTGAGAAATGAGAAAATTAATTTTTAATTACCGGAACATGCTCTTCATAGTTTCATACTTACATGTTTTTCTGAATGTTCTAATGGATGAGCCCTCACATTCTGTCCTCTAACATTCTGAAAACTGAAAATATCGAAAAGATAATGAATACCCCTCTACAATATTGCTCAAGAGAACCGTCTAACAAACGCAGTAATTTTGACCACCCACAACATTCTGCCCTCTAACAAATATTGAAAATAGATAATGAATGCCGTCTACAATATTGCTCAAAAGAACCGTCTCACTGACACAGTTTTTTTAGCACACAAATAGATGCAGAGTATACAAAACAGACTCAGAGGGTTCTTTTGAGTACAAAAATCGAACAGAGTCAGTTTTTTGAATATTTAAAAAGTTAACAGTCCTAAATTATAACACACCTTGTTATAGCATAGATTTAGATATAAAATTGTCTTGTCATGTTCACAGTGGTCAAAGGAGTTCATTTTTCCTATACTTCTTTTGTAAAATTGACCCTTTTATAACAGGATTCACTTATAAGTTATATATATCATGGATATGGAGTGGTAGAGTGCTTGACTCGAGACCGAGGGGCCGCGGGTTCGAGCCTCACAGGCATCTCTGCGTTGTGGTCCTTGAGCAAGACACATTTATCCTAGTTAAGTACTGGTTCAACCCAGGAAGACCCGTCCCTGTTTAACTGAAAGATTGTTGATGGGAGGTAAAGAATCAAATCAAACAAACAAACAAAAAATATATATCATGGCCCATTAATATAGACCCCAAAATTAGCATTTTAAAAGGACTAGTACTGTATTTTTTGAGTGATTAGAAAACAATCAAGCCATTTGTTGAACTACTGTTATGCCTCTGTTGCAATATAATTCAATTTGCTTTCCTCCAATCTCTGTCAATAATAGCATGCTTTCCAAAAATAGCAGTATTCTTGCTCCCTAAAGAGGTTGCATTTAGACTCAAAGATTGAAACTTCATTACACTATGAAAATGGTCTTATTTTTGCCTACTAGTGTTGTCTGCTGATAACCTTTACAAACAGTTTGGGTCGTATCAGGCCCGATCAAACGCTGAGCCTCCTGATCTGGATCTAAACTAATTGACATTCTGATGGTGTTTTGAAAAAGTTGATTTTGAAAAAATCAGCAGTCTACAAAAAAGGATGCAAAATTATCCATGCCAGTAGGCAGAGATAATTGCGACCAACAAAGGTAAGATAAGCCTGCCAACCTGCCCACTTTCACCAGAACTTTCACAGTTCACATTCGTAAAGTATGGAAGTAAACTGAAAACTGCACATCTATAGTCCCACTGCAGGATAGCAGTTAATTTTGCATGCTGGGAAATTTTGCATAATACTTTGACGTCTACTGAAATTTTGAAAAATTAACTTTTCAAAAACTTCTTTCAGGAACACCATTAGAGAGTCAAACAGTTTGGATCCTGATCACGCCCGACACTTTGTCGAGCCTGATCTGGGTCCAAACTGTTTGCAAAGGATCACAGCAGACGAGAAATAAGACTATTTCTTTTGGCTAATGTTCATTTGTATGCAACACGCGCACGAGTGAAATTGAATGATTGTGTTGTCCACACTCATTTTGTAACAAGTTCACGCAGCTTTAACTATTTGCATGCTGGGTAATCTTGCACACTTTTTTTTGTCGTCTGCTGATTTTTTTTTTTAAAAAAAATTATCATTTTTAAAAACATTCTTTCAGAAGACCATCCAACAGTCAAAATCCAGATTAGGTACGACAGTTCGCCAGTCCTGGTCTGGGTCTGAACTGTTTGCAAAGGTTATCAGCAGACAACACTAGCAGGCAAAGAGATAATAAACAATCTAATTATATGTTCTTTGCAGGAACTTTTACAAAATTTATTGTAAACAGAATGTCGAAACGCTGACAAATAATAGTTAAAGGCAAAAAGCTTTTTATAAAATTAATCCTCAACTCTTTCCTTGCTATATGAGAAATTCAGCTTTTTTAGAGTTAACATCTATTAACCCATAACTTATCTCAATCCTTATCCTGCCAGAAAATTTCTTCTGCTTAATACGTCTGCTGCATATATTCAAAGACACCCCAAACTACTCTCATCATGGAAGCAACCAGTATGAACCATGATCAGCCTACTCCCTTGGGGAGCAGTCTGATCTGGTTCCATATTGTTTGCAATATAGGCAACCAAAGTACATAAGCAGATGAGAAAGCAGACGACAATAATTGAATGATGTGAAAAAGGGTGGATTAGTCTGAAGTCTGTGATTGTGACATTTCCTGATCATATTCACTTACTTTTTTAACCCTTAAAGCCCAACTCGAGACTGCAGCAGACGACAAATTTGCAAAACTGTTCCTAATTTTTGAAATAAGGAATGATATTTCATGAGAATCATTGCCAGCAGAAGATTCTCATGAAATATTCCTTATTTGTTATTTTTGAAAAATCTGAATTTGTCGCCTGCAATTATAGGTGGCGCTTTATGAGTTAAACTATGATCAAAGTTGGTAGAAAATTTAACTTTAGCCCTTGACTCCATAATGCCTTTTGACACCATATTTGAAAATATTATGCAAAATGGAGCATTTGTTCCATTGGAGCAAATGATCCATTTTCCATATTTTCAAAAGTACTCAAAATCATAAACTTATTTTTTTCTTGATTTTTTTCAATGTTGTCTAAAAATAGAAAATGATGTCATGATCTAAAAATAGCCTATGAGAAAGTCAATTGTACTACATACCCATAGAGCATCATGTCAGGAACCCCATAGGTCCCCTTAGGAAGCTCAATGGCATGACTTCCCTCTGGCCCCGGTCTCACTGATGGATATCCTGATGCCTGCAATGAAAGAGGATGGAAGCTAGAAAAATAATTTGAATGAAAAATTGACTCTTTGGCAGCTAATTGCGACTAAATGAAGTCTACTGGTCCTTTTAAAATGTCTCTTAAGCAAACAATGTGGACCCAGATTAGGTCCTTTAGGAAGTAAGAACAAGAGAGCCCTGGATCACTTAACAGAATCCTGGCTCATTTGGGCCAGTGAAGTTTAGGTGGATACTTTAAAATGTTTCTATTTTTAGCTCTGGAAGCCATTTTGTTCAGCAGAGCAGAATGGTTTGTGCAATTTTGGTAGAGGTTATATTATGACTTGTTTTATTTGATTCTTTACATCCCATCAACAATCTTTCAGTTCAACAGGGACGGGTCTTCCTGGGTTGAACCAGTACTAAGCTAGGATAAATGTGTCTTGCTCAAGGACCACAACGCAGTGACGACGGTGAGGCTCGAACCCGCGGCCTCTTGGTCTCGAGTCAAGCACTCTACTGCTGAGCCACTGAGCTCCCTGGGTATATTATGAGGAACATTTCTGTGAACTATATTGAATCTGGACCAGTGGTTAAAGAGAATGGAGACTTCGTTTAAAGATATTTCTAAACTTTTGGATTTCACCTTTAAGCTCTGGGGCCATTTTGTTCAGTTGAGGAGAATGGTTTGTGCAATTTTGGTAGGGCATTATGAATTACAATTCTCTGGCAGTCATTTGTTCAGCAGAGCTGTGGATGGGTTAGTGCAATTTTGGTAAAGGGCATTATGGGGAACCTTCATGTGAAATTATTTTAAAATTGGACCGGTGGTTTTTAGTTGAGATGATGTTTAAAGATATTTCTATTTTTTAGTTCTGGTGGCCATTTTGTTCAGTGGAGCAGAACCATTTGTGCTAGAGGGCATTTATAATATGGGGAACATTCCTGTGAAATTATTTTAAATTTGGACAAGATTTTTCTATTTTTAGCTCATGTCTTCTTTGATCTCCCTTGTCCTCTGGAACTTGGAATGTCAAATTACTCATGACCGAGTTGATACATGAGGTTGCATGTGAAATACCATCTCAAATGCCTAAATGCGTACAGTGATGTCATCACCTCCTGTATCCCCAGCTTTGTGTTGGGACCGCTTTATTTGCAATAAGGCTATCAAAGTAATTATAAGCCATGAGAGAGCAGACAACTTTGTCAAGAATGGTGGGAAAAGGGTTAAGACTGATGGGGATAACTAAAGGCATTTACAGTCCCTAGGCTCTTGAAATTCTGAATACAAAAGCCAAATACAGTCTCAAGAACCTGCTTTTGGTCGCATATAACAACATCCTAAGTGGGGCAAAGGTTACTAGGGAACCAGCCTTGGGGGACTTTTCATTTATTTCTCCAAATGTTTCTCTACCAGACCCTTTCCAGACAAGCATATTACTCGGATGAACAAGTTTCTTAGTTTTCCATGACAATACACAGCCATAATAAACCATAGTTTCCCACTGAAGCCAAAGAAAATCAAAGGGCTATACAGCCTGTAAAAGTTGAGGAGCTATAGTTGACCCTCAATAGCTCAAAGATTATACTGGTAAGTCCACCCCCCCCCCCCCCCCACTGAAGCCAAAGAAAATCAAAGGGCTATACAGCCTGTAAAAGTTGAGGAGCTATAGTTGACCCTCAATAGCTCAAAGATTATACTGGTAAGTCCACCCCCCCCCCCCTCCATAGCTTTCCACTGTAGCCAAAGAAAATCAAAGGGCTATACAGCCTGTAAAAGTTGAGGAGCTATAGTTGACCCTAAATAGGTCAAAGATTATACTGGTAAGTCCACCCCCCCCCCCCCCACTGAAGCCAAAGAAAATCAAAGGGCTATACAGCCTGTAAAAGTTGAGGAGCTATAGTTGACCCTCAATAGCTCAGAGATTATACTGGTTAGTACACCCCCTCCCTTCCTCCATAGCTTTCCACTGAAGCCAAAGAAAATCAAAGGGCTTAAAGCCTATAAGTTGAGGGTTGAGCCATAGTTGACTCACATGATTAGCTCAAAGATTATAAGTCCACTGGACATGACTTTGCCTTTCGAGTTATCAGTAGTTAATTAACCCTTTCCTTCATGAATATTGAAGCTAGGCTCCACCCACTATGAATAATAATGTAAATAAACTTTCATACTGGTACATAGAACAAAGAAATTACCTGTTAGGATCATATCTAATCATATTTCCATAAGCAAACAGAGTAATCCTTACAAGAGCTGCCTGATCTTGGTCTGCTCTGTTTGCAAAAGTGTTAAAAGGCGTCTGTATGACAGAGTTATTTTATAAGAGATGTTTAAAATCTGGTACCAGTCTACCCTTGTTTGCCAAGGTGATTTTGCCAACATATAGCAAAACAGTGTAGACCTATATAGATATGAACAGGCCCCAAGGTAAGAGTGTGTAACTGAAAATTAGTTTACTTATTTCTCAACCAAAACATAGGTTATGGGTACTTAAAAGGCGGTCTTGGTGAGACGGTTCTTTTGAGCACCCAAAACACATGTTTAAACTGATAGTCTAAGATAAATAATCACAATTTTACGCTGAAATTTAGGCCCTATGTATGAAGCAGCTGAACATGGCATTTTATGAAATTTTTACATCTGCATTTTTTCTCATTAACCATTTTCGTTCTGATGGAATATCCTGAGGGATTATCCCATGTAATCTGTGATACAATAAGTATGGAATTGTCCACTTTCTATTTTTTAAGGGGTTGCTAGTCAAAATTCTTTCCCTTCTTATCAAACAGTGCAGACCCTGATGAAATGCAGCTTAAGGGCGGCATTTCATCTGGGTCTGCACTGTTTGCTAAACTATCTGTTTACCCAATATCCGAAATGAAAAGAGTCAAACAATAATCTCTTGTCTTATTTGCTAAATTATCGATAAATTGCTTCAGAAAGCAGTCCCTGATCAGACTGCTCCTCTAAGAGCATTCTGATCTGGTTTGATCTGGAACTATTTTGTTTGCACTTGCATTTCCAGTCAGAGTAATTTGGTCGTTCACCCATAAAAGCAGTGTCAGTTTTACAGCCGTTCTATTCTATTTGATATCCTGCTCATCTAAATCCAGATACTTGAAATGATCGACAACCAGCATCTGTTTGTTATCATAATAAAAACATCTTCAGTATTTGTGGTTTCTTAACTTTAATCCTGTTGAATAACTCAACAAGCCCCACCTACTGCCAATTTCTCAACCAATAAGATTGTATGATCTCATTTACTGCCATATATTATTACTCACACAACTACTTTGACACAGTGTAGAATATGTTAAGCTGGTTTTCAATGTGGTTTGACAGATGCTCTGGCCTGATCAAACAGTGTTAACCCAGAAGGAGCAGTTAATCAGGATCTACACTGTTTTCCAATCCAAAACAAAAACCCATCAGGTACTTTACTGTAGGAGGTTTTGTCGTGATGTACTTCCGGTGCTATAAATAGATTTGGGATATACTGGCCGTCAAGTGTGTATTGTCTGGATTGTCCACCGATTTTAAGTTCCCTCGTTACAATGTGCTGTATATTTTATATAAATGCGATTTGAAATGCATCTATAAATACTTCCTCAGACAATATTAACATTTATTGAGATAATTTGTCTGTCGTAATGCCGTTTGAAATGAATAAAACGGGTACCGTTTAAAACATTTGTTGCATTTATTCAATGCATGTACAAAATTTCACCATGTCGCATCGTGTATGAATTCATCTCGGGTGCAGGACAACTTGGCCCAAAATATATATTTAAAAATCCTCTCGAGCAGCGAGGCTCATGTGCGCAGTCTCGCAAGAACACATGTATACTGCTATAACAAAAATGGTCAGATTATTGTGGATAGAAAGGAACTAAGCAAAAAAACGGAAGATGGTCGCTAAAAAAGGGAAACTTAACGCTCTTCTCTCAAGCAGAGATGGCTAATATGAGACTGCACATAAGCGCATTCCCGCAAAAACACTCACTGCTATAAAAAAAATAACCACCAAAAGCGGGCAGTTGATTAAGGACAGAAAACGTGCGCTTAAAAAATAAACCACTTTCCTCTCCAGCAGCGAATTTGGCTCATATGAGACTTCATAAACGCACATTCTCGCAAGAAAGTTTTGCCGGGCCTGAACTGTGTCCAAGCTGTTTGAAAAGGTTATCAGCGGACGCCACTAGTAGCAGATAGGCGCTGTAAAAGATTACATGTATAACACTTTCCTCTCGAGCAGCCAAGGCTGATACAGATCTGCACATGCACGCATTCTTGGCAGAATATTTTGTCGGGCCCGAACTGTTTTCAAGGGTAATCAACAGACGACACTTGGACAGAAATTGTGAACATAAACTGGGCGCTGAAAAAAAAATGTTCCGATCTTTTCGAGTAGCGAAGGCTCATGATTACATGCACGCACGCACCACACGCACGCACGCACACACACACACAAAGCGAGCATAAGATTATACAGATCTGGGCGTTAAAATGTAATCTGTTCCAGCGAGGGTTCATTCGAGACTGCACAAGGTCTAGTGATCTTTCTGCTCAGGTGAGCCTGTGCAGATTCGCAAGATCATACGTAAAATGAAGATGGAGATTCAGAAATAGATATGGACCTCTAGATACAACGAAATGGGGTCCGAACCCCCTGGAAAATCATCAGTTATATGGGTTTCTGTAGGGAATGTGCACACCCCCCCCCCAATCCCCCTGACATCTGGAACCTCGGAAAATGATAGTTTTCTTTGAAAGTAACCATTGGACTTCTGTAAAATAAGTTGAGGCTTAAAAAACGCGTCAGATGGACCTTAACATCCCACCCACCCCACCCTGGCGAAAATTAATGGATCCGCTCATGTGTCGGCATCCTTTTCTATTGATCTTTTATGACACCAATCACTTGTGAAAACATTATGATAAGGCCTCTCTGGGGCTTGCAGTCAACAGAGGGTGACAAAAGTGGATCTGTTACAAATATAGATCAGTGATGGAATTTTATTTATTTATTTGGAACAAATTATACGTAAGTCAACTGTTTTAGCATTTTAGCAGGAACGTATATTTATGATCCATGATTTAGCTATATTTTGGACTGTCAATAATCACCGGTTTGAGATAATTTTGATCTCGGATGCATAAGAGAGAGAGAGAGAGAGAGAGAGAGAGAGAGAGAGAGAGAGTAAAAACTGGCAGACAAGCAGGTGGATTCACTTTGTTAGCTACAAAATTGCATAAACAAACCAAAAATGTACATGTTAAACGTTTTTTATGGGTTTATTGATATAAAATATCAGCGGTCGACTCCACACTTCTGCATTTACCGCTGTTTCATATTTTGCCTTTTAAACGAATAAACGTTTATTTTTCGGAACCTTTATTCATCGAAAGATGTATTTTGAATGTATATCAAAGAAAACAAACGAGTTTTGACATGACATTAGCTATAAAAGCCCATTTTCTCAAAATATAAACCCACATTTAACACAGATTTAATGCGGGTGGCCTACGCGTTGACGGCCACCGATATGCGCATGCGTGAGAATGACGTCATTTTGGGAATTCCTAAAAGCTCCTATTTTCATGCTGATTAAATTTGGATGCTTTTTCGACGCCTACTGTGTTTTTTTTCAAAATTAGTAAAACAGTCAGGCCTAACATTTTGTCAGGCCTGATCTGGGTCCAAACATCAGCACCAGTAGAATGATAATCAATTAAATTTTTGGATAAATATTTGTCCAAATATTTAGGGGAAATACCATATGGGCCTCAGTGTGAGAAAACCTGTCTTTTGGGTTTACGAACAACAAAGGCGCAGACCAGCCTGCGCATCCGCGCAGACTGATCAGCGCCTTTTTTATTCTTTTTTGGAAGGAATTATATCTAAACTTGCTACAGTTAAAATTTCAATTTTCTAGCTGAGCAGACACTGGTTTGAGTGAGGGTTTGTCTGAAACCCCAAAGGCACGTTTTCTCCGATCACGGCCAATATCTAAACTCATCCAGATGTAATTTACCTGTTACTATGTTAAAACACAGATGTCTGCTGCCTAATCAAATGGATAGACTTAAGCTTACTTCTTACACAACACACTTGAAATGCTCTTCCTTCTGGACCAGTATCAAAATATTATTAGTTTGCCTGCTCCAAACCACCTAACATCAAGTGATTATTAAAAAAAACACAACTTATTCCAGCCTAAAAAAGTATTTGCCTTCATAATAAAATGATCTCCAAAACGCATGTCATTATAATGTTCCCCTTAGAGGCAAAACATAATAATGGTCTACATGTAAAAAAAGTCATTATAATGTTCCCTTATAGGCAAAACATAATAATGATTGCCCTAAACAAGTCACTATGTTTCCTCACAGGTGAATCATACTAATGATCTCCCATAAGCAAGTCATTATAATGTTTCCCAATATGTGAATCATACTAATGATCTCCCATAAGCAGAACATTAGGTTTCCTAATAAGCAAGTCACAATTATGATCTCCCTATAAGCAAGTCATTATAATGTTCCCCTATAGGCAAAACATACTAATGATCTCCCATAAGCAAGTCACAATAATATTCCCTAATGACCAAGTCACAATTATAATGATCTACCTAAAAGCAAGTCATAATAATGTTCCCAAGGCATAATAATGTTCCCCTATAAACAAAAGATAATGATAATCTCAAATAAACAAGTCATTATATTTTCCCCAAGGTCTTACTAATGATCTCCTATAAGCAAGTCACAATAATGATCCCTAATTAGAAATTAGTCACAATAATTATATTTTTATAAGCAGATCATTGTAATGTTCGACTATAGGCAAAAGATAATGATAATCATCAATAAGCAAGTCATTATGTTTTCCCATACATCATACTAATGATCTTCCATAAGCAATTTAAGTCATTATAATGTTTCCCCAAAGGTCAGACTAACAATCTCTTTCATAAGCAAGTCATTATAAGGTTCCCCATAAATGGGTCATAGCACTAATCTCCCATAAGCAATTAATAGTAATGTTTACACATTAATGGGTCATACTAATGATGAGTCATTATGATGAACTACCCTTATAAGCAAGTCATCAAAATGATTTCGCATAAGCAAGTCGTTATATTTTCCAATAGGAAGGTCATACTAATGGCCTCCCATAAGCAAGAACACAATAATGTTCCCTAATAAGTCAAAATAATGTTATCCTAGGGGCAAAACAAAAAAATAGTCTCCCATAATCAGGCCATTATAAAGTTTACCCATAGGCGAGTCAGTAGGCAAAACATATTAATGATCTCCCATAAGCAGGCCATTATAATGTTTACCCATATGCGAGTCAGCATTCCCTACTAAATGCAAAACATAATAATGATCACCCACAAGCAGAAAATTATAATGTTTACCCATAGGCGAGTCAGCATTCCCTACCATAGGCAAAACATAATAATGATCTCCCACATGCAGAAAATTATAATGTTTACCCTTAGGCAAGTCAGCATTCCCTAATATAGGCAAAACATAATAATGATCTCCCATAATGTTTACCCATAGGTACATGTAAGTCAGCATTCCCTACAATTTCACAATAATAATAATAATAATCTTGCTTGTTAAGAAAAATAAAGCTCAGTGAATTTGAATATCTTTCTTGCTTGTTAAGAAAAATAAAGCTCAGTGAATTTGTTTGTTTTTATGCTTTACGTCCCAATCAACAATTTTTCTGTCATGTCAGGACAGGACTTCTTTTATTTGTTTTGTTTGTTTTGTTGCTCAAGCCCCAAGTCAACAGCTATGGTCATTGCAGGACGGTCAGTTCACCTAACCACACTTTTTCCTGGGCAGGCTTGAACAAGCAGTTAACCAGTAATTTGTGCACATACTTTCGCTTGTAACTGACAACAACCCTTCTTGAATAAATCAGCGGAAGAGGGGAGAATGACCGTAGAAATTATTTCATGATCAATCTCCACGAAAGTATGGGACCGGACCGGAATCGAACTCGCGACCCCTGGATCTGCAGTCAGACACGCATCTGTAGCCAGACACGTTACCGACTGCCCTACGCGGCACAGGACTTCTTGGGTTGAACATGGGCACTAAGCAGCAGATAAACATACCAATGATGATCTCCCATAAGCAAGTCACAATGATGTTCCCTTATAAGCAAATAACAAGAAGATCTCCCATAAGCAAGTCATATTAGATGCTAAAGGACACAAAACAGTGACTCCCCCCGGCTGCAATAAGCCTTAAACTAGCAACCCTTTGATCCCCAGTCTAAGGCTCTACCAACTGAGCCACAGTGCTCCATATGGCATACCAACACTCCTACCACCAGGGTAAATAAATAGATCAGATCTGATCAGGTTTTCATAGCAGCCTAATGTAGTTCTAAAATAGCACAGACCCTAGTCCTTAATAGTGCCAAGTCTTATTTGGTTTTCAGAAGAAGGAACAAAATCTGAAAATGTCTGCTGCAAATTGTAGCCAGCGCTAATAAAGCAGTATCCAAGCCAAGCAAGTGAATTATACCCTATCATATTCTGCACTTGATGTATGTTTTTGTTTGGATTATGGAATCTTATCCTATAAATAGCAGAAAAAAGACATGAATTGCACCTGCAGCATGCACTAATCTATAGCGCCTAAAATCCATATCTTAACTCTTTGCATGCTGGGTAATTTTGCATGTTTCTTTGTCGTTCGCTTATTTTTTAAAATGAAGGTTTTCCAAAATTTCTTTCAGGAATACTGTATCAGAGTGTCAAACTGATTCGATCAAGATCAGGCCCGACGATCTGTCGAGCCCGATCTGGGTCCAAACTGTCTATCAGCAGATCACTAGTGGGTCAAGTGTTATTACGCGCAATTTATGTGAGCATGACTGTGAAAACCTGCCTGGAAGCTTATGTACTATGGCATGACAAGGTGTGTCCCCATTGCCCCTGTCCTTCTTAATATTGATGGAGATTAACATGCTATATCTTTGCTATATGTCTGTTTGTCTGGATCTACACTGATATATCAATAAAATATATCCATGTTCTGCTGGACACTCAAATATCATACAGAGAGTACAGTCCCTCAATAACACACCTTTTGCTACTGTAAATTCGGCAATTTTCACGAGGGTTTTATTTTCATGAAACTTCACGGAAGCGGAGTTTCACGAAAATAAAACCCTCGCGAAATGGCGAAAACTATTTGTCCTTTACTGATTTAGGTAAAACATGCTAAGGTCGCCAATTTTTTACATGGCAAATATGTCTTTTAACGCTAATAGCAAAAATAAAATTCACCCGAAAATTTCCTAATTTACACTATAACATGGATTTGGGTATAACACAGTCATGTTGTGGCTCCTTAAAAAAATTTACCATAGAATTTTACAAAGGAATTATAGGAAATTTATACCAGGCCACGTAGCTCTGTCGGTAACGTGACTGGTTACAGATGCGAAGCTGACTGCAGATCCAGGGGTTGCAAGTTCGATCCCGGCCCGGTCCCATACTTTCGTGGAGATTGACCATGAAATAATTTCTACGGTCATTCTCCTCCCTTCCGCTGAATCATTCATGAAGGGTTGTTGTCAGTTACAAGCGAAAGTATGTGCACGATTACTGGTTAACAGCTTGTACAAGCTTGCCCAGGAAAAAAGTGTGGTTAGGTGAACTGACCGTCCCGCAATGACCATAGCTGTTGACTTGGGACGTAAAGCAACAACAACAAAAACAAACAAATCATGGAATGTTCATTTTCCAATAATTGCACTGTAAAATTGTCACTAATATCCTTAAAAATTGTAACACTAATCACTTATTACATGGTCCATATCTAGGGACTCCAAATCAGAGGTGGATCCAGGATTTCTGGAAAGGGGGTTCATATGTATTAAGGTGTGGGGGTTCCCTTTGCTTATTTTATCACTGAGACCAAATTATTTCATTTTCATAGGAAATTAAGAAGGGGGTGGGGGAGGGGGGTTTAAACAAGGGGGGATAATTTAAAGTTAAAATGATTTATTGTGTTTAGATAATCTGAAAACCAATCAAAGAAACTATTATAATCTCCTTAATTCAGCATTTTGAGGCTGACTTTCTATCAGCCTCAAATCCTGAATTCAGGCTTTCACCCATGCGTTATAAAGGGACTGCACTGTATATCCTTTAATTGAGAGCAATAATGTTGCTTTCATAATATAAAGATGGCACATGTTTATGGGTTACCAGAGCTCACAAAAGTTTGGATAAAAGCCAGTGTTGATTATGACAGATAAGATATTAATTTAAACATTCTATGTTTTCCTCCAAGAAGATTAAAAGCACACAAAAACTTCTTTTGAAGAGGAAAATCTTGTTTACAAAGGCAGCCTATGTCATATAGTTCTCTGCTACAGAGATGAAACTTGATAGATTTGTTTATTTGTTTGATTTAATTCTTTACGTCCCATCAACAATCTTTCAGTTATATAGGGACGGGTCTTCCTGGGTTAAACCAGTACTAAGCTAGGATAAATGTGTCTTGCTCAAGGACCACAACGCAGTGACGCTGGTGAGGCTCGAACCCCCGGCCCCTCGGTCTTGATTCAAGCACTCTATCACTGAGCCACTGCGCTCCAGAAACTTGATAGAAATTTGATGATCACCTACAGTTAAGAGCCCTTTGTATACAGATGATCAGGTGGAATTGTCCACCCTTTTTCACAAACAAGATCGGGATTTCTGCTGTTTTTACCCATGTGAGATATTTCTATCTCACATACACCAGTACAGCCCTTGGGAAAAGATAAACTAGAGGACCTGAAGGTCCTGAGGCGCTCACCTGATCTCCTTAATAATGTAAAAATAGGTAAAGGTCAACTACAGCTTATAATGGAACAAATTTTGTTTTACCATATATGGGGCCTGCAGCCATTTTGGTCAAGTGACCTAAACAATCTAATTAATAATCCATCAAACAGCCCAGTGATTTCTGAGAAAAAGATGTTTAGATAGGTGTTTGGTGGTCCAAATGAGTGGCCTTGGATAAAAGGTCAAAGGTCAGCTTGATATTTGATACTTAATATAAAACCATTGTCTCATTAGGATTAACTATTATGAATTCAGCTTAAACAGCTATAAAAAATGAACATTTTAAGATTCTCCCCATATAAATGCATTAGGAATCAAATTTGACCTTGCCATAAAGTAGGTCAAGGTCAACCTAGATTCATAATTTGTGCAAACCTGGTAGGGCCCACATCCCAAATGTTACATACCAAGTCCCAAAGCCGATGGCCTTTTGGTTCCAGAGAAGAAGATATTCAAAGAGGTTTAACCATATATGGGCATGGTGGCCATCTTAGTCATGTGGCCATTACAATTTGTATGAATTTTGGCTAACCAATCATAAGGATTTGTCATATGAAATTTGATTTCAATTGGCCAAGTGGTTTTGAGGAGGAGGAAAGCACCAGTCCTGTCTGTATCGGACTGGCAAGTATGTAATGCCCGCACAGCACAAAGTATGTCCTTGCCCAGTGTTTCAGCGAACATCCTGAGTTCTATGTGCAGAGAAATTGGCGATGTGCAGACAAACAGTATAAGGAAAAACAGGAGAGGATCAGCACAACTGGATGAGCCTGGTAGTTCACCTTCCTAGCATTTATACCCTCTCCTTGGGTAAATTATTTATGATGAAGGCTCAGATGAGCTAAATATACGGCTTGCAGGTAAAGTCTCAGTGATCAAAGGATGTAAATGAACGCGCAAATATTATAATCATCTATGCTGGAAGGGGAACAATTTGTAGCATTCAAAAACAGTTGTCTGCAGATCATATGTAATGCATAAAAGAAAGTTAAAAGTACAAACACCATATTACTGTAAAAATTTGTAGAAGTGCCAAGAATTACACAGTTGATAACATATATTTTTAACTCTTTCCTTGCCAGCGGCAAATTTTGCCGTCTGCTGATAACCTTTGCAAACAGTTCGGACCCAGACCAGACCCGACAGAATGTCGGGCCTGATTTTGATCCAAACTGTTTGACACACTAATAGTGTTCCTGAAAGAATTTTTTTAAAAAGTTAATTTTGAAAAAAGTCAGCAGACGGTCAAAAAAACTCATGAAAAAATTACCCAGCATGCAAAGAGCTATTCTAGCCTTCTCACAAGAAAATGTGAAATCATAGGTATTCCGTTCAAGTGCCAAATCGACTGCAAAAGACAACAAAGTTCCCTATATCTTAAATATGCCGGGAAAATATTAGGCTCGATATTCCTCAGACAATATTATCACTATATATCAAGCTGTATTTGTTTTGCTCAATAACTCTTTGCATGCTTGGTACATTTTCAAAAATCTTGTTATCTGTATTACAAAAGTTCTTACATGATTTTTCTTTGGGTATTACCTAGTAAACCATAAAATACCTTGTGAAACCTTGCTAATCCCTACCTATCTGTTATTCAATTTATTGTGAGCATACTATTCCGTAACAAATTTGTAGCAAACCTTAGCCAATATTTGGTGTAACTGCGCAGAGCATCCATAACCCTTTACTCCATAAAAACGCCTTTTGACGCCTTTGAAGTTCTATGTATTTGAAAATATTATGGAAAATCAAGCATGCTTTATTTTCCACAATAGTTTCAAAAGTATTCAAATTTTTACTTAAATTTACCGGATTCTTTTTTTCAGCGTTGTATCTAAAAATAGCCTATGGAGTAAAGGGATAAGAAATGGTACAAAACTACATCAATTTTACTCTGAAAAAGCAATGGCGTAGCCAGAACGCTAAAAAATACGCACATCAAAGGGAGACTACTGGATCAAGCAATGATTCTATTCAATTGTGTGTCCCTTTTCAAATTAGAATCTTCTCTTAAAGGGAAGAATTTGCTCCTTTTGGGAGTCCAGCACTCTACCACTGAGCCACTGCTCTCCCATTGTTCCAATAAAGTTAGACATTTTATTTCAAAAATGGATTTTGGACTTTCAGTGAATCATTTCCTGTTTGGCTTCTAGTCTACATGTAAACAAGCAACAGGATTCACTTCAAATTACTTAACTTAGAAGTAAGTTTCTGATTCGTATATAAACAGTATATAATCAGACAAATATATGCATCATGTTTATGTGTATACCTTCAAAAGCAAAGAAGCTAGCTATTGAAAGTTCCTATTTGTCTGAGATTTGGTTTCTTGGTAAAAACGATAAACAGTTGAATGAACTTATAGCTCCAGCAGAACAATATGCATATGTTTTACAAGTATTGTGTACTTCCATAACCTAAGTAGGATTGGTGGTCTTGACTTTTGAGCATGAATCCCACTAGGGTTGTCAACATTCCCACTCAATCATAGTAAACAACAGAAAGATGCTCTGGACAGACAAGGAATCATAATGAATAGACATCATCATACATTGTATAAGAACTCAAAAGATTAACTTTTCAATTAAGCTTTTGGGTCTATACAGTAATGAATTTGGTCAAACACACAATAATATGGGAGACGGTCAGACCTTAAACATTGCGCCATATATAAAGAACTTTATCATTGTCATGGCAGACAAGGAACATAATGATCAGCAAAAACAGCAGGAACAATTGGTTGAAACTGCATGGGCAGATCCAGAGGGGGGACAGGGGGTCCGACCCCCCCCCCCCTGAAAAATCACAAAAATATAAGGTTTCTTTGCACTACTGGTCTGGATCCCTGAAACTCACAAAGCTACCAAGCCAGCATTTAATATTGGGTCATCATTGGCACACCAGGGAAACGCCATTTAGTGGAAAAATAACTGCATTGACAAGGAACAAGTCATGGTAAAAGAACTACATACTTGAACAAGTGTTGGAAAACGAACTGCATTCCTGACATGATAGACAAGGAACAAATGGTGGAAAAGGACTGTATTCTTGACATAGACAATGTACATGTGGTGGTAAACGAACTGTATCCTTGACAAGATACATGTATAGAAGGAACAAGTGTTAGAAAAAGAACTTCATACTTGAACAAGTGTTGGAAAAAGAACTGCATTCCTGACATGACAGACAAGGAAAGAGCTGTTTCATTGACAGAGACAATCCTTGACATGAGAGACCTGCAGGTATAAGTGGTGAAAAAGGACTGTATTCTCGAACTGATAGAAAAGGAACAAAGGGTGGAAAAAGAGCTGTATCTTCAACAATGAACATGTGGTGGAAAAAAGGACTGCATACCTGACATGATAAACAAGGAATAAGTGATGGAAAAAGAACTGCATACTTGACATGATAGACAAGGAATAAGTGGTGGAAAAAGATCAGTATCCTTGATGTGATAGACAAGGAATAAGTGTTGGAAAATGAACTGCATACTTGACCTGATAGACAAGGAATGTGATGGAAAAAGGACTGCATTCTTGACATGATAGACAAGGAATAAGAGGATGAAAAAGAACTGTATCCTTGACATGATATACAAGGAATAAGTGGTGGAAAAAGAACTACATCCCTGACATGATAGACAAGGAACAAGTGGTGGAAAAAGAACTGTAACCTTGACATGGTAGACTAGGAACAAGTGTTGAAAAAGAACTATATCTTTGACAATGAACATGTGGTGGAAAAAAGGACTGCATACCTGACATGATAAACAAGGAATAAGTGGTGGAAAAAGAACTGCATACTTGGAAGTGATAGACAAGGAATGTGATGGAAAAAGGACTGCATTCTTGAAATGATAGACAAGGAATAAGAGGATGAAAAAGAACTGCATCCTTGGTATGATAGACAAGGAATGTGATGGAAAAAGAACTACAGCCTTGACATGATAGAGAACGAATGTGATGGAAAAGAACTACATACTTGACATGATAGACAAGAAACGAGTGGTGGAAAAAGAAATGTATTCTTGACATGATAGACAAGGAATAAATGGTGGAAAAAACCTCCAGCCTAAAAATGAGACAAGAAATAAGTGGTTGAAAAAGAACTCCTTTTCTAACATGATAGACAAGAAACAAGTGGTGGAAAAAGAACTGCATCCTTGATATGATAGACAAGGTATAAATGATGGGTCAAAGCTCCAGCCTAAAAATGAGACAAGGAATAAGTGGTGAAAAAAGAACTCCTATTCTAACATGATGGGCAAGAAACAAGTGGTGGAAAAAGAACTGCATCCTTGACATGATAGACAAGGAATAAATGATGGGAAAAAAACTCCAGCCTAAAGATGAGACAAGGAATAAGTGGTGAAAAAAGAACTTCTATTCTAACATGATGTGCAAGAAACAAGTGGTGGAAAAAGGACTGCAAACTTGACATGATAGAGGAACAAGTGGTGGAATAAGAACTACATCCTTGAAATGATAGACAAGGAACAAGTGGTGGAAAAAGGACTGCATCCTTGACATGATAGACAAGGAAAAAGTGGTGTACAAAGAACTACATCCTTGACATGATATACAAAGAACAAGTGGTGGAAAAAGAACTGCATTCTTGACATTATAGACAAGAAACAAGTGGTGGAAAAAGAACTACATCCTTGACATGATAGACAAGGAAAAAGTGGTGGAAAAAGAACTACATCCTAGACATGATAGACAAGGACCAAGTGGTGGAATAATGACTGCATCCTTGACATGATAGACAAGGACCAAGTGGTGAAAAAGAACTGTATCCTTGACATGATAGACAAGGACCAAGTGGTGGAATAATGACTGCATCCTTGACATGATAGACAAGGACCAAGTGGTGAAAAAGAACTGTATCCTTGACATGATAGACAAGGAATAAGTGGTGGAAAAAGAACTGTATCCTTGACATGATAGACAAGGAATAAGTGGTGGAAAAAGAACTGTATCCTTGACATGATAGACAAGGAACAAATGGTGGAAAAAGGACTGCATCCTAGACATGATAGACAAGGAATAAGTGGTGGAAAAATTGCAGTACTTAAATAATAGACAATGAATAAGTGGTGGAAAAAGAACTGCATCCTAGACATGATAGACAAGGAACAAGTGGTAGAAAAAGAACTGTATCCTAGACATGACTGACAAGGAACAAGTAGTAGAAAAAGAACTTTAACCTTGACATGACAGACAAGGAACAAGTGGTAGAAAAAGATCTTTAACCTAGACATGATAGACAAGGTAAAAGTGGTGAAAAAAGAACTGTATCCTTGACATGACAGACAAGGAACAAGTGGTAGAAAAAGAACTGTATCCTTGACATGACAGACAAGGAACAAGTGGTAGAAAAAGAACTGTATCATTGACATGACAGACAAGGAACAAGTGGTAGAAAAAGAACTGTATCATTGACATGACTGACAAGGAACAAGTGGTAGATAAAGAACTGTATCCTTGACATGACAGACAAGGAACAAGTGGTAGAAAAAGAACTGTATCCTTGACATGACGGACAAGATACAAGTGGTAGAAAAAGAACTTTAACCTTGACATGACGGACAAGGAACAAGTGGTAGAAAATGAACTGTATCATTGACATGACTGACAAGGAACAAGTGGTAGAAAAATAACTGCATCATTGACATGACAGACAAGGAACAAATGGTAGAACAAGAACTGTATCATTGACATGACGGACAAGGAACAAGTGGTGGAACAAGAACTGTATCCTTGACATGACTGACAAGGAACAAGTGGTAGAAAAAGAACTTTAACCTTGACATGACTGACAAGGAACAAGAGGTAGAAAAAGAACTGTATCATTGACATGACTGACAAGGAACAAGTGGTGGAAAAAGAACTGTATAATTGACATGACTGACAAGGAACAAGTGGTGGAAAAAGAACTGTATCATTGACATGACTGACAAGGAACAAGTGGTGGAAAAAGAACTGTATAATTGACATGACAGACAAGGAACAAGTGATGGAAAAAGAACTGTATAATTGACATGATGGACAAGGAACAAGTAGTGGAAAAAGAACTTTAACCTTGACATGATAGACAAGGAACAAATGGTGGAAAAATTGCAGCACTGAAATAATAGACAATGAATAAGTGGTGGAAAAAGAGCTCCTATTCTAACAGGATGGGCAAGTAACAAGTGGTGGAAAAAGAACTGCATCCTCCCTTGAGAAGCAAGGTGGGCCCAATTCCTCCTTTCGAGAAGCAATTGGACCAAGGGGGGATCCAATTGCTTCTGAGAGGGGGGGGGATTTTCCTGTGATTTTCCAGGTAGGTCTGGACCCCCTGTTCCCCCTCTGGGTCTGCCCATGATAACAATAATGGGATTCTCTGGCAAGATGTAAATGTAAAAGGTTCAAGTTCTGCAACAGGTCGAAACACATATTCCTTGCTAATCTTTTCATTAGATATCCCAGGAAGCAACCTGTATAAATGAACCAGCTGTAACAAGTAAAAAGAAAATAAACTGTATTTATCCAGGTGAATATTCACCTCTGATGATTGACAGGCTTGGGTAAAACACCTGACTGTGAATTTCACAGCTCTGGATAAAAACTGGGACCAGACTGGATCTTTGCATTCTATGAACAATAAACATGATGTAACCGTATACATCTCAATTGCCTCAGAGAGGCAATTCAGATGTATATGGTTACATCATGATCAAGGATATGTTTTTATGAGAAAACAGGGAAATTAATGATTGTTTTAAACTTTTGCAACTGATAACCCATATTTTATCTAGGGCTATGCCATGATGGTAATAATTATCTCAACAACAGACAGAAACAGAAAAATCTGTAAAATAGATCAAGAGTTAAATCTTCCTTAGGCAATCCTAATAAAAACTATTGTTTGGTTGCTGTGTTTTTGTGTTTAAGGTCCCACCAACAGCTAGGGTCTTAAGGGGATGGATTACTCTTTTAATTATATTTGAAAGAAAAACAATCGTAAGAAGAAAATGTTATTATGCCTATTGTCCTCATCTAAAAATTGACTGGGGCTGCTTGATATTTGATAAGAGCAAACATAGCTGTATACTTATGAGGCTGGCAAAGAGCAGTAGCAGGCCATCCTACAAAGATTTTTTGAAAAAAACTTTCTTTACAATAACTGAAGGAATATTTGCTCCAATTTGATAAATAGTTTTGACATGATGCAGGTGCAATGAAGAGACACTGCATCAATACTTTTGTTTGTTTGTTTTGTTGCTTTACGTCCCAAGTCAACAGCTATGGTCATGGTGGGACGGTCAGTTCACCAAACCACACTTTTTTCCTGGGCACGCTAGAACAAGCAGTTAACCAGTACTTCGTGCACATACTTTCGCTTGTAACTGACAACAATCCTTCTTGAATGATTCAGCGGAAGGGAGGAGAATGAATGAAAATTATTTCATAATCAATCTCCACGAAAGTATGTGACCGGGTCGGGATCAATCTGGGGACCCCTGGATCTGCAATCAGACTCCCATCTGTTGCCAGACACCTTACCAACTGCACTACGCGGCCCGGCCATTGCATCAATACTGAAGCAGAACTTCCAACATCACACCAATGTGACATTATTTTCGCACCGCCTATCAGCTTCCCGTGTATTAAATTAGCAATCTGTTCCGGGTTGTTTGGTTAGCACCTTATTCAAAGAATCAAGTACACCTGATATAGTCACAAGATAACTGTCAACACACTAGCCATGTAATCCATATTTCCTTCTGGCGTTGAGGGAGAAACATCTCTCTCCTTTCAAATTTTAATCTGATTGACTTTATTGTAGCCCTGGTAAGGATGCAGTTCTAGTGAGTTGTCATTGATTTGTATTGAATAATATTGAATAAAAATGGGCTCAAAACAGGACAATGTTTTGTCACATAAGTGGGGGGCGTAACTCTCACACACCAAATTTGGTTGGACTTGGTCCAATGGTTTTGGAGGAGATATCCCGATGGACAAACAGACAGATTTGACCCCCAGCTCCCCAACGACCCATCCCTGGGGCATGACACAGATGACCGAATGAAAATCCTGCCTGATATGTTTTATATCTTTTATTTGTGAGAAGACATACAAAGTTTGGTTTTAAAATCTTTGAAATTGACTTTGTAATTGAAATCTAACGTTCATGCTTGAAATGTAAAAAAGCTGCAGCCAACAAAGGAATATTATTACAGGGAATAAGCTATGGGGCGACTATAGCGAAATAGTCACTCTATGGGCCAAAATTTCACCCTAAATGCAGTAAATGGGGCACAGGGAGAAGTTGGAGACTCATTTTCATTCTGTCACCAGACAATTTACTACCACTGCATCATATTTCTCCTTCCATTTAATGGCAGTAGTAAACTGACAGAAAATGCCCCAGCTTTGCGCTATAACTTCTCCCTACAGGTATCTGACTGTCACATTTCCCTAATTTTCCTGGAGGGAGAAGTCACTTCTCCCTACTGTCAGGGCCCAGGTTGAACCCTGTTATTAAACTTATGATGTGAGCCTACACTAGACTACATGTAGGTGATCGACGGGTCTTCAATGTTTGATATCATGCATGTTGAGAGTACTTGTTAGAATATTGATATGGCTATATTGGTCCAGTCTCATCAGCTTCAGATTTTTTTCATTTTTTGGTGGGCCGAAGTGACCAATGGAGCCATTTTCTGAAATGATGGGCCAAGCATATAAAACTAAACACAGTTGTCATTTGCTTGTTTCTGCCTTTAGAACAAAAACTGAAAAGTATAACAACGTGCATTACATCTAAGCATGCAAAGTCTGAGATTTAGGCCGATCAGAGCAGAATGTTAATACAAGAATGAACTGCCATTACTAGCAACAGATGAAACTGTTTGCTTGATTACCTGCAGAGAATAAAAATTTATCATAAGTGTGAGGGTGTGGTTGAAAAAATCTGTCCCGAGGATCACCAATTGGCATCACCAGGCTTGCCTAGTGATGACAAACGGTGATCATGAATAGGTCTGATCTGTTGCAAATTATATGTGGCTCAGGCTTCTCTTACTTTGCAAGAGACCCAAAGTTTTCATGATTCCATGAACAGACCCGAAAAATCGAGATTTAGATATCGGATTACAGTGACTTCAAACGTGAGAACAATTGTTTAGCCTTCAACAATTAACAATTATTATAACCTGTTGACCCATTCCTTAGCATTAACCAGTACTGGGCCCAGTGGGTTTATGGTTTTAACTGCATCTCAGAAGACAGGACCATGACTGAAAGTCTCATCCAACAGACTGGGAGAACTGGGAATCCTACCTGGGATACCTGGGTACAAGGCGAGTGACTTACCCATTACACCACGGCGGAACCTTTGAGTTATATGGTTTTTACTGGGTAGTAACCAGTACTGGGCCTGGAGGGGTTGTTTTATGGTTTATGTGTGTATTTTATGATGGGAGCAAACAAAGTCTCAACTGAGATTGATTCTAGAGAAGCCGGGGAGCATACCCTTTGGTTTAAACACTGGCATAATGCAAAAACTTACAATTTTTCCGTGGTATATAATGTTATATACACACAATGAAGAGCATTTTTCACTGATTTACTTCTTTGAGACACAAGCCACGTTTTAATAATCTTGTAGATGAATAAAACACATACATGATACTAAATCATTTCAGTGTTGAACTAAAATCAAATTAAACACAAAATTCAACTCAAGGGAGGTTAAAAGCACACCTTTATAGAACTATATTCTCACATACCTGTGACAAAAGGGACACTATGTTCACCACTATGGCTATAATTACACATAAAATAAGCTTTTATGTCATTTCATCAACATTTCAGGCATGCCCCTTACCATTATGAAAATTTGATGATATTTATAGTCAAATCGATTTTAATTTCCATCACTTCAATGAGGTTGAGTCTTTGATATGGCAATTCACTGTCAAATCTTTTCTTGTAAATCTTTAAAAATGACTTGCCCAATAATATCAAGTCTTCGATTCGCCTGTTCGCAGATGATTAAGTCCTGTATCTATATAGGAACATTCATTCTTTGCAAGACTGTCTTATTTTGCAGGAAGATCTTGACAGTCTTGCCCTTTGGGAGGCCGATTGGCAAATGAAGCTTAATGTTGCCAAATGTCACTCTATGAGAGTGACTGGGCATTATTCACACAAATTTTTACGACTACACACTGCACCAGCAAACTTTGGAAAATGTTCAGTCCGCAAAATATATTGGCATGACAATCACAGAGAACATGGATTTGAGTCAACATATCTCTGATATTTCATCCAAAGCAACTAAGACTTTAGGTTTTCTTTGCAGGAACTTGGCTTTCGCACCTAGAAGTACTAATTTAAAGAGGTTGCATACACAACTTTGGAACGCCCTAATCTGGAGTATGCAGCACCTATTTGGAGCCCATATTATTGTAGAACTCAAATTAAAAAAGTGGAGAAAGTACAGAGGACGGCAGCCCACTGGACCGGCAGGAGGCGACGCAACACTAGTTGTGTTGGTAAGATTTCAATGAGCTGCAATGGCCAACTCTGGAGACCTCGAGGGAAGCCAGTCCTTTCTACTTTTCTTCCACGATTCATTGTGGGGCTATGTCTATTAACAAGTACTTGACCCTGCTCAGAGAACAAGATCTACCAGGTTGTCACACAAATCACAGTATTGCAAGCCCCAGACTTATAGTGATGCCATGAAGCATTCTTTTTTCCCAAAGACTATTCCCCATTGGAATAGTCTCTGACTGTGGTCGCAGCTGACACAGAGGAGTTCAGGCCACTTATTTTTATCACTGTCAGAAGGATTAATTTTCCTCAAAATTCAAAATTTTACACTCACCTTAGATTATGATCATATATATGATCGCCTGAGTATCAGAATCACCAGTGTACTAACTGTTTAAGACGGTATATAAAACAAACTGCTTTACAGAAACTTATAAATAACGTCTTGTTCAACTATTTATTCATTCCTTCAATGGAAATAAACTACATATATTATATCCTTCAAAATAAAGTTTAAACTGCTGAAAACTTTATTTATATTGGACTACCCTTGCAAATATTTTGAATGCCAGTTGTCACTTATTACCGGTGCATATATGTTAACAAATTCTCTAGAAAATTATCCTGATATAAAAACCTACATGTGATGGATTTCTACAATGAAAAAATTATTGGCCTTCAAAATGATAGCTATAAAGACATGTTTGAAAGGTTTCTTCTGTTTTCTTTGCCTATTTTTAAAAGGTATAAGATTTTTTTAACTTGGTAAGAAAATATAATTCAATGCTATGTGTATGTAACATAAAAATTGCAGCATTGATTTTTTTTTCTCTTTTATACAGTAATATCATCACAACTATGTTTCAAATCACAAAAACATATCACACAGCCTTTCTTGGGGTATGCCCTACCAGATGGTGCACCAAAAGGCCAGGGTGTAGACCAACAAGATAAAACAGAGGTGGATTGTCTTCACCTTTCATCCATATAATATATTCGGGCATAATGTGATGATGTGTTGAGACAAAGTTTGACGTCATTTTCGGCCTTTAAGCGGGGAACCATGTTGTCAAAAAACAGACACCACTTTCCCAATGGCAATTTCTCAATTATCAATGTTATCACAGTGAATCTGCACACTGATTGATGTCTACACAAACAAGAAGTAAGTCACTCACCCTCAGAAACGACATTTGTTATTTTTCTTTGATGACGAGAGAAAAATGTATTGTAAATAATGTTGGGTAGGAAATTCTGAATGGTAATAAAGCACACGATGGTCATTTAGCAATGCTCCTGTACAAAACGGTGTTGGAAAAAAATCAATTTCAGATCTATCCACTGTGATTATTTTTTAAAAAGCTTTGCTTGTCACGTGTGAAATGAACGGGAGGGGAATAATGACATGCATTTTTAACGATCATTTCAGCTTATCATATTAACAACGCAGCTGACCAATTACTTTTTAACTGAAATGTATACTTCAATATTAAATCTACATTTATTAATATCATTTACACCTAAAACCTCAGGCAACAAGGCAGAAATTGAAAGAATAAACCATAATTCTGCTTTCTCACCATGTTGAAAAGTAAACTTCCGGTTACGACTGGTTTCCCGCTTGCAGTCGGGATTTTCCCAAAATACGTCAGGAATGGAATTCCCTTTTCGCACAGAATTGAAATATTTACATTGTTATTTACATTATATTTTAACGATTACCAAAGAATAAAAATCAATGCTTGAGAGATTGACTAATATAACATTTTTATTTTGATAGAAAAACTTTCCTAAATCCATAAATGTACTTGTAATCGATTTTAGATATTGATTATACGAGATACCAGCAATAAAATTTGCATTCGGAAACATCCGTGAAGATCTCTGATTGGCTTGCGAAATAACACAGCGGAAAAATACGAACACTGACGGAATTGTGATTGATGGACTGCAGCAAGAATATGAGTTGGAAATTGGAGGAATGTGTATTCAGTGACCTAAAATAAAACAAACATTTGAGTCACTGTGTATCAAGCGATAGCGATAAGTAAAATATATTCATTAATGGTTGTTAATTTTGGAATTACAGTGGTTTTATTCCTTATTCAATAAAAATGTGGATTAAGTCCATCTAACATGATACACTTCCTGTGGCTGTGAACTTGAAAAACTAATGTAACAGTAAACTAAGATTTTCAAACAGTTCAATCATGAGAATCTTTTCAGTTAGTGAATTGTTGAGTACACTTTTAGGATTAACTGTGTTAATAGGTTACGTGAGCCTACAAGGTAATTAAGTCTATGCTACTTTATAGCTTTATTTTAATTAAATTAGATTTACCATACTTGCCCTAATAAGTACATGCATGCACTTTTAGCACACCTGACATACTCTGTAATTTACTTTGTAAGTTTCTGTTGTCGTTTTGCTTTTTCAAAAAACAAATTCAACAGGAACAATATCATTGTATCAAGAGATTTGGATCCAGATCAGGACCGACAAACTGTTTGCAAATTGCAGAGGCTTAATCAGCAGATGACAAAAGTCGCCACTACAGCAAGGAAAATATGCAGACTCAGTGTTGACCAAGATCAGGGTGGGTAGTACTACTAGTCACATGGTTATTGTTTTGATACACTGTACGGAAAAATGTCAGACTTCTTTTCCACAAATATGCTTTAACCTAGAGTAAGTAGAGATTTCTCTGTGGCTTTTTTCATCTTTACCAAGAAAGTTATACACCATTTTCCAGCCCACATTTTCCCCGATCTAAGAATGCCAGGATATCCTCAGCTTCTTACTTTGAGTACAGACTTTGTCACAAAATTTTTAGTGACGAAGATCGAGCCTGAATTATATTAAAATAAACTGTACGGACGACAATTATTTTCTTTGTGGCAGAATTTGTACTCAAAGTAAGAGCCTCATTCCTGGTAGCGTTTGATCAGGAAAATGTGGGCTGGAAAATGGTGTCTATAACTTTCTGGGTATAGATGAGAAAACATAGAGAAATCTATACATACTTACAGGTACATTCAATCAGAATATCCGTACAGTGTATTTGAGCATCTGTACAGTGTTTAGGTAACCAAAAACCATGTGACTAACCCACCCTGAAGATCTGCAGGCTTCATCAGAAGCCAGCTGATCTAAGTCCACATGGTTATAAAAATATAAAATTTTGAAAAATGTGCACAGTGCGCTTAATAGGGCAAAAGTAGTTATTAATTTATATGCTTGCCAATTTTATGGTTGAATTTCAGGTTAGAAGAATATTTTGCTTTCTAAAGGAAGGAGTGGTCCCAGGTTCGGGCCTCACTGGAGGCAGTGGTAAATGGAAGTAAAAAAATTTCTGATAGATTTCTTTTTTACGCTTGTGCCATCATCAATCTTTGCTTGAGTAGATGGTGGTCACTGACTGCAAAAGCAGTGATATACTCTAATACACCTAGATGTTGCAAAATAGAAGTAGGTGTGGCATTCTAATTTATCCAGCACTGCTTTGACTACAAGGGTCATATTCACTCATATACTAAGTCATAGGCTCATAGAAAGTGCTGTGTTGGGATCTGGAGCACTGTGTTCAGGGCTCATCTTGTCTGGTTCTACCTGCACTTGGCATATCTCCATAAAACCGTTTCTAATAAATTTCTATTTTATGCTTTTGAGTTCTCAAAGGAACCATCACCATGGACTGATCCTATTGAATGTTAGGCCCCACAACATATGCTTTGGTTGGGCAGCAACAAGAATGATTATAGATACATGTAGGCCATCTTTTCTGGAACTTTTTTGGGGCGTTGTTTGTGGTTCAGTCAGTTCAGTCGATATATCACCTGTGTCTGTAGCATCAAATTTGTGTTCTACTGTTTTATCACTAGCAAATATCTAGATGCATGAAAATATACAAATGCAGTGTTGTAAATCAGGATTTTGAGAAGCATAGGTCCAGTTAATGCCTCAGTTACATTTGCCTTACGACAAGTATACGATGCCCGTACAATGTCCAAATCACCGTTTCCGTGCGGCCTCCGCAGGGAGACCTTGCGATCATCGTACAGATTTAAGGGCACAACATATTCTATTTTAATGGAGTAATATAGAAACACCTCTTATGTGTAGTGCAAAAACTTCTCCAAGACCAGTCCAATTTCTATAGATTTGTCTTCCATGGCTCCTGAAATAATCAACAAATGTTTTGTATGTAATTCCCCTCTGATGTTTTCAATAATTAATTGTTAGAGACAGGAATTGGTTTTCACTTAATTGTTTTTGGACTAATTCTCTCTATAGAAATCAGCAGCTATCAATATATGACAGTTTCCTGATCGCATAATTCACTGTTCATTACAGGTTGTATAATCAATAAAAAAAATATGATCTTTCTCAGTTGTCTTCGAATTTCAGTATATTATCAAGTCTAAATGTCATGACAACATCAGTTAAGTTAGCTTTATTGTACAATTTACCAGTGTATATACAAATATTCGCTCTTGTATGCGGGACTAGTCAAAGAGTTTCCCGCTACAAGAGCGTATATTCACGAGTATTTGTACAATAAAATACTTGTATCATGACCAATAAAACAAGGAAGTGTCTGCTTACAACCGGTTGTCACTAGCGAAAAGTCTAGTGACAACCGGTTGTCACCAGCAAAAAGTCTGCTGACAACCAGCTGTATTTTTCCAATACTACTGTATACTGAGCATGTTTTCTTGAAAATCTACCTGAGTCTAGCGGCATTTTAAATACAGTATATAGAAAACTTGAATAAATATTGAATAAGAAAATAATGAATTTACAAAAAAAATGATATTTTTATTATAGAAAAATACTAGATAAAGATTTATTGCTTATAGTTTGCATATCCATTTTCATTTATCTTCTATCAACTTATATGATACTAGCACAGCTTTAAGGAAACAAATATATTATAAATCTATATATTGTTATTGAAGTTTTCACAATGGATGGACAATCATTTTAGCAGAATCAAATTAAATCCTCATTTTTAAGAGGAAAAGTTTGCGCACACCAATCAGTCACAGATCCAGTCCTTGGAGGAGCAATTTGATCAGGCCTAAAATAAAAAAATTGTGTGTTTCGGGTTACCCGAACATGTCTAATTTTTTGCCCCGACCCTAAATTTTTAAGCACTTTTAGAGGATTTCCAAGGGATTTCCCAGTTCAGCCAAATTATTATCCCATCTTCCCCATGTATAAACTTATAACAAAATAAAAATATTTTTCTACCTACCATCCCTATTTTAAAATTTCATGTAACCTGAAACACACATATTCTTTTTTCGGCCTCAGGGACTATTTGTTAACTTGTTTTGGCAAATTAATCATTAATAACCAGATAGGATTAGTAAAAGTCCAAAAAATAAACTGGATGTTTCTATTTACCATAAAATGGCTATGTGACAAGGAAAAGTCTGCACAAACAAATTAATCATAGATCAGCATGTCCCCTGAGTGAGTCTGATCAGAGACTATTTGTTACCTTGTCTAATACATGTAACTAAGCTTTAAAGTTCAGATAATCAACTGGAAGATTCCATTTTATAAGAGTTAAAAGAATAGTACCTTTAATCATGATTAGTCAATTGACCAATAATTACCAAGCATTGTAATTTGAAAATTAGACATGTTTGGGTAACCCGAAACACACAATTTTTTATTTTAGGCCTGATCAAATTGCTCCTCCAAGGACTGGATCTGTGACTGATTGGTGTGCGCAAACTTTTCCTCTTAAAAATGAGGATTTAATTTGATTCTGCTAAAATGATTGTCCATCCATTGTGAAAACTTCAATAACAATATATAGATTTATAATATATTTGTTTCCTTAAAGCTGTGCTAGTATCATATAAGTTGATAGAAGATAAATGAAAATGGATATGCAAACTATAAGCAATAAATCTTTATTTAGTATTTTTCTATAATAAAAATATCATTTTTTTTTGTAAATTCATTATTTTCTTATTCAATATTTATTCAAGTTTTCTATATACTGTATTTAAAATGCCACTAGACTCAGGTAGATTTTCAAGAAAACATGCTCAGTATACAGTAGTATTGGAAAAATACAGCTGGTTGTCAGCAGACTTTTTGCTGGTGACAACCGGTTGTCACTAGACTTTTCGCTAGTGACAACCGGTTGTCAGCAGACACTTCCTTAATTATAATATCATTTCATAATATACACAAATGTATTTTTTGTATATAAAAATCTCTCTCTTCATGCATACATATGTATAGAAAACAATTTATAACAAATGCCTGATATTGTTGAATAGGGTACCCATTGATATTGGAAAATATACAGCTGGTTGTCAGCAGACTTTTTGCTGGTGACAACCGGTTGTCACCAGACATTTTGCTAGTGACAACCGGTTGTCACCAGACCAAAAAGTCTGGTGACAACCGGTTGTCAGCAGACCTCGCCATAAAACAATCACCTTTTAATTCATTCATCAGATATTCAAGTCAATTATATGCTCTACCTTTGACTGGTCTTGTCGAAATTATTGAACAGCATAGATCAAAGGAAAGGTGGCAAAGTCATGATACAAGTAATAATAAATTCTAGTCAGGGGACAAAAATATTTAAATATTGCTCTTGTCCTGCTTACAATTTTTACTAGTCCGGCAAACTCATGCACTTGTCCTTTAAAAGCGTATACAATAAAAATCATAAGGGATTAATATGACTCCTCGAGTAATTCTTTCCAAAGTTTTTGGTTCCTGTCATATTGTCAAGCAATGAAGACACAGACAAGTCTAAAAGTATGCATAGACTAGCCAGAGCCTTCGCTGTTTACATACACAAAATATAGGTGTAGATGAAGACTGACAGACCAAAATTTAGACTTCTCCCACTGGAAGCTTTTACATATATGCAATAAGTACGAAAAACTCATGTCTATTTTTTGTGCGATATTGTTCTATTCTGAAAAACAGCTGTTGGATGACTGTAACTGTAATAAATAAACCACCAATCTTGTCAGAAAAATGCATAAAACCATTTATGGCCTTGGATAAGTGCTGCGGTTTAAATTACAGGGTTGGTGTTGGGGTATAAAAGTCACTCCTCGTGAAAAAGGGCACAAAGTGTTATAAATTCAATGTGTTACATTATGAGGCTTTAGTATAGATTGCAGCAGGACTGCGTCCCTGCAGCCCGACTCACACCTACATTATAGAAATGGCCCAGGGCCACGTACCCCCGTTGGGACACGAAGATGGATATAGCCATGCTCTTAAATAGCCCCACTCTACAGGCTGCATGAAAGAAAAATCCACTGGGGTTACAAGAAAGATCCAAATATAAAAAAAACATCTGCACTTCCCTGACACTGTGGGACAATCAAAAAGTTACTGCCCCGAATCCCTGCACCTCTAAGCACTTACTGCCATCCCCCACCCTACCACGTATGTAAGTGGGTACCACTAGCAGTGGTTATAAATGTCTGGTACATCAATTAAAAGAACTCTCAACTGAGAACCCAGATCACACAATATTTTTTAATATTGATAGCTCTGGAAGTAACACACATATCATATATATCTCAAATTTACTTCAACCTAGGCTAATTAGGTACATATACATGTACTTTGAGCTAGCCACACTCCAGTTGTCGAGTCTCGGTCCACTAACAATGTACCTTTTGATGTGGTAGGGCCCAAAATGATGTTGTGGTCCAAAAGTGACATCCTATCCCTTGACCTATCCAGTTCATTGAGGTGAAGCCTAAGAGGCATGCTCGTTTTGTCAGAAAACTGCCTTTACTGTTTAATTTATACCTATCATTCTGTTCATAGCTATACTGTTGAACATTATAAAGTTGGCACATACTGTCCATGTCATTAGGGCTTCGGCTCGAGAAAATCCGGCTTCGGTGTTTGCGAGCAACAAAGACGCAGACTGCACGCAGTCTGGTCAGCACCTTTATTATTCGCTAGTATTGGAAAGTATATACTTGCTAAAAGCGAAATTTCGATTTTCTAGCTAGTCTCTGTAGCTGAGCAGGTTGGTTTGAGTCTTACTGGGTCAGAAACCCTGAGGACAGATTTTCTTATGACGAGGCCCATTTTGAATGTCAGCTTAATTTCTAGAATAATTTTTATATTTAAGAATACAGTCAATATATCTTAGAAATTTCATCCTAAAGCTACTGTCACAGGGTCTATATTATACACGGTCATAGGGTGGGTTATTTATATTGGGCTCCATTCATGATTGTCATGGAGTGCAAAAAATTACAATCTGTCCCAGACAGGAATCAAACCCAGGTTACTGGCCAGCTACAGGCAAACACTCTACCATGTCGCTATAAAAGCCTGCTTCTATACCACAAGGCAATAGAAGTGTATAAATTGTATCCTACATGTAGACCCTGTGATATTTGAGATTCATCCTCGAATTTCTTGGTACAAATGAGATCCAGTGAGATATCTATGTACAGCTAGAACAATCATTAAAAGGGTGTGTTAATTATTTATGTTGGGTACCACTGTCATAGAGCAAAAAATATTCCAACCTGTCACAGGTTGGAATCAAACCTGGGTTGCTGGATCTACAGGCAAAGACTCTACCACGTCGCTGTAAAAACTCAGGTCTGCTGACTTTTTTCAAAAAATCCTTTCAGGAACGCGATTGCTGTGTCAAACTGTTTGGATCTGACCTGGGTCTGGGTCGGAACTGTTTGCAGAGGTCATTAGAAGACGACGACTTTTGCCATCGCTAGCAAGGAACGAATTATATAAACTATGACATTCTGTTAGATTTCAGAAATACTGTTTCCAGTGTTAAGTGACTTCCTGCATTTGTTTGATCCTTAGAAGGGGCAAGTGTTGTGTCCTTGTGCCTTCTAAGAGACAGAATAGAATTCCATTGAAGCAGGGAATGAGCTAGAGAGCGACTAGGGCAAATAGTCGCCCTATGGGCCAAAATTTTGCCCTAAATGGGCTATAGGGAGACTCATTTTCATTCTGTATCCACACAACAAACGCAAGCTGTTGTGACAATCTACTCCACTGCATCGTATTTTTCCTTTCATTTAATGGCAACAGTATGTGTAATGGCTAAGACAGAAAATGCCATAATTTTGTGCTATAACTTCCCCCTATCTGACTGTCATTTCTCCCTAATTTTCCTGGAGGGAGAAGTCTCCTTCTGTCAGGGCCTAGCTTGAACCAGGTAATAAAGTTTAAAGAATTATACAGTAACAGTGAAATGCTTTACTTTTGTCGAAGATTATCCAATACAGTGTAACAGTCATCTTCAAGAGTTATTGACACTATCCTTTATTTAATATTCAGTTTAAGAAAACATTGAAAATGCAAATAGGTGGTACAATCACCCCACTTAAAGCCAGCCTTTATGAAATGGTACTCACTGCTTAATAGCACATTTTAAATCTTTTTTTCAAAGGGGGGCGGGGTCCAATTGCTTTTTCCTTATAGAAACCCATATATCTTGTGATTTTCAAGGGGTGGTGGGGGGTATGGACTCCCTATAACCCCCTCAGGATCTGTGCATGTGCAACTTAGGCCATAAGTGGCTGTTAACTCCAAAGAAAGGAAGTGATATATTAGGAATACCACTGGGAGAAATTTCAAATTTTGTCTCTGCTTTGATATCGAGGTTTGGTTTAAGCCCTCCAGTAAAATATTATACTGACCAATCCAGGGCGGTATTTCTTTCCTGTACGAAAATTCTAACCAAAATCCACCCGAATAACAGGTGGATTACAGGCAAAACTGACATGGAATTTCAATTTTCAAGCTGGAATTGACAAGGAGATGGAATACTTGCAAAAACCCAGGTGGGATTACCGAAAGATTCCATGTGGAAGTTTGATTCCAGCTGGAAACTTTCAAGCACATGAAATTTCTTTCTCGGGATTTATCCACCTGGAATGTTTCCTATACTAAGTATGTTAACCATGTACTGTAGTATAGTTTATCAATTGTATTGCATGGTGTTATATCACTCCCAGATGTAACATCATGTAATAAATGTATTAAAACATAGGTTACTGTAGATGTGCTCACAGAGCTAGAGTCTGTGGTTTACTGCAGCATACTGTTTATTTATACCTATTCTCTGTGCTGGGCGTAGACTGATCCTTCTATGAAAGCTAGTACATGCACTTGTGATACTTAATTCAGTTTTGATTGGAGTTTTCTCTGTCAGAACTGATGCGGCCCTTCATATTATACCTATTCTCTGTGCTGGGCGTAGACTGATCCTTTTATGAAAGCTAGTACATGTACTTGTGAATCCTTAAGGGGACGGCAACCCTGATGATTACTATGTTTTATATGAAAGATCTTAATAAACCATGAATTTTGATACCAGTTTCATCTAAATCGGTTGAAAAAAAAGGACGTTGTGGACGTTTGAATATTTGCAAATGGACTGTAATGGAAGCGGCCATATTGTAGGCTTAGTAACGTCACTCAGCCTAATTAAATATGCGTAATCAAAATAAAAGACAAACCAATGGATTATTTGCATCAATATTTAATGAAACATTTTCCTTATGTATAAAGCTGCATATCTGCTGAAACACAGATGATGTGATAGTAGTGATAACTGAAAATAAAGAAGTTGAAAAAATTCTGAAAACTAATTAAATATTCAAAATGGCGGCTAAATGTCGGCCATATTGAATTCTTGAAATGCTCATAACTTGCCCATTTTTCAACCGGTTTTGATGATACTTGTATCAAAATTCATGGTTCATAGAGCTCTTTCTGATAAAACATACTTATCATTAGGGCTGCTGTCCCCTTTAATTCAGTTTGGATATGAGTTTTCTCTGTCAGAACTGATAGGTATTTAGGCTTGCAACATGTGTGGCTCATCTTCCAGATCACTTGTCAAGGTGCAAAGGTGTGAAAGAATACCAGGAAACAGGTGACTGAAATAATAGTGGTATTATTGCTACATTAATAGTCTAAGTCTGGATTAACTGAAAACAGCTGTTTGATTGGGGAACTATTTTTTGCAATGTTGATATCAATACACATGATATGGGTAGTTCATCATAATATAGGCCTAATGATGTGAGAAAACCTGTCTTTGGGGTTTGAGAAGAATAAAGAAGAATAAAGGTGCACATCTGCACAGACTGATTAGCTAATAGTATACCAGTCACTCTGTTGTCCATCCGTCTTTCGTCGACATTTTGAAACATCTTCTCCCCTGAAACCACTTTCATATGGAGACTCCTTAGGACGCGGGAACAAAAGTTTGTTCAAATGGACCTGGTCACATGACCAAGATAGCCGCCACGCCCATATATGGTAAAAAAAAACTTTTAAGATCTTCTTCTCCTGAACCAGAAGGCTGATGACCTTTGGACTTGGTATGTAGCATTGGGGATGTGGGGCTTACCAAGTTTGTTCAAATGATGATCCTTGGTGGACCTTGACCTACTTTATATCAAGGTCAAATTTTGCTTCCTAATGCATTTAAATGGGAATTTTTTTTAAAGTTTATCTTTTTAAAACTGTGGAAGCCAAAGTCATTATTCTCACTTGTTATGTTTAACCTAATGAGAAAATGGCTATAAATAAGTTCCAAAGGTCAAGGTTGACCTTTGACCTTTCAGCTTAGGTCGCTCATATTGGAGTCCATTAGTTTTCTCATAAATCATTGGCCCAATTGAACTTAAATTTCATGTGAAGACTTCTTATGATAGGTAAGCCAAAATGTATACAAAATATTTTGGTCACATGACCAAGATGACTGCCATGCCCATTATCGTAAAAACCCTTTAAAAACCTCCTGAACCAGAAGCCCGGTGACCTTAGGATTGGGGATATTGGGCCACATTTAATGCCAAAATAATGATCTTATAGAAAACAGTAATTCACACTTGATTTCCAGCTCTTTCTCCTGTAAAAGACCTATGATCTCCAAAGAAAGAATTACTGTGTTTTGCCATCCCCAACTCCAAACCCATAATCTGGAATTACTTAGTTCAGTTAGCTGACATGTAGTTTGTATAATTTCTATTCCATGTTTTCTTAGAAGATACTGCAACTGGAATGGTTTTGATGTGTTTTGCAAGACATATTGTGCTTTGCTGGTTGTCTAAAAATGCACGCAGACGACATGTTGAACTGTCATTCAGGGAGCACTGTCTCACTCTGTCCAATTCTCAAACAAAACAAAAAAAGAGGTTTCACATTAGATGTGAATTGTGTCTTAGACACAATTCACATCAAATGTGAAGCCTTTTTCTTGGCATCAAAAATATCAACTTGATGTCAATTGTTTATTTCTTGGCTCAGCTGGATTAAGTGCATGCTAGACTTGCTAAGCAATTGTTAAAACCCATGTTACGCAAGCTGGCATGCGTAAATAAGCTCATGAATTAAGAGAAAACGGCATTCTAGTATTTTCCAATGTCACAATGTAAGGTCTATCATTATACATAGGTTCTCGGTATTTCTATATTTAGAAAGTGAATAAGTGAATAATGCTTTATGTACATGTAGATTTAGACCCGTGAGTGACGTTGATGCAGAGCAGTCACTTATTTTGCTGTTGACGATTAAATAAATGCCGCTTTTTATAGTAGCAGGCTTTGTATGATATTTTAGAATTAGTAAACAGTATTTCTCAAGTACTGTTATTAGATGAGGAATTTTGACGAACTTCGGTTCAAGTTAGTTGTTAGTTGTTATGATTACCTTCCTTAAGCCATTATCCTGCCAATATTTTCAGAAAATGTCTGTGCTTGTTAATAACTCTGATCTGGGTCCATATAGTTTGCAATAATAGGCTACCAACAGGGGACAAAAATTCCACTCGTCCGCTCGTTATTACAAGTGAAATCTAGAAAGGACTCGTAATTCTTCCCAAAGCACTCGTCCAGTAGGACGATTGCTTTGGAAAGAATTACTCAATGGAGTCATATTATATATTGCTCCCTTATGTTCTTTATTGCATACGCTTTTAAAGGACAAGTGCATGTGTTTGCAGGACGAGTGAGTTGTAAGTCACTCGTCCTGCAGGACATGTGCAATATTTAAATATGTTTGTCCCCTGCCAAAGTACATCATCAGATGATAAAGCAGGCAACATTTATCATAAATGATAGGAAATGGGTTCACTCTTTGCCTACTGAGTAATTTTTCATGCTTTTTGTGTGTCTGCTGATTTTTTTTTTCAAAATCAACTTTTCAAAACAATTCTTCCTGGAATACCATGGTTTGGATTGAGGTTTTATCAACAGATGACACAAGTAGGCTAAGAGTTCAAAATTGTGATAGCCTACCCTTTTCCAGCCATTGATGGACCCAACAATTGTTTCTAGTTATACTTTGGTAGGAAGTTGACTTCTAAGGCTGTATTCTGACCCAGTTAATTTCCAAGGCTTTATCTGACACAGTTAGATTCCAAGGCTGTATCTGACAGTTAACTGACACAGTTAGCTTCCAAGGCTGTTTCTGACAGATAACTGACACAGTTAGCTTCCAAGGCTGTTTCTGACAGTTAACTGACACAGTTAGCTTCCAAGGCTGTATCTGACAGTTAACTGACACAGTTAGCTTCCAAGGCTGTATCTGACAGTTAACTGACACAGTTAGCTTCCAAGGCTGTATCTGACAGTTAACTGACACAGTTAGCTTCCAAGGCTGTTTCTGACAGTTAACTGACACAGTTAGCTTCCAAGGCTGTTTCTGACAGTTGACTTCCAAGGCTGTATCTGACACAGTTAGCTTCCAAGGCTGTATCTTCCCCAGCTAATTTCCAAGGCTGTATCTGACCCAGCTAATTTCCAAGGCTGTATCTTACCCAGTTAACTTCTAATGCTGTATCAGACCCAGCTAATTTCCAAGGCTGTATCTGACCCAGTTAACTTTCAAGGCTGTATCTGACCCACTTTAAACTTCTAATGCTGTATCTGACCCAGTTTACTTCCAATTAAGGCTGTATCTGACACAGTTTACTACCCAGATTGTATCTGACATTCACAGTCTCCTTCCAAGGCTGTATCTGACTCAGTAAACTTCCAAGGCTGTATCTGCACTACACAGGTAACTTCCATATTTATACTATCTGACCCAGTCCTTAAATATCTAACTCAGTTAGCTTTCAAGGTTGTATTTGACCCAGCTAGCTTCCAAGATCTGTATCCAGCACAGTAATCTTCCATGATTCTAAAACTGTACAGTAAAACCTGTCTAAATGGCCACTCAAAAAATAGACAAAATAAAGGTCTCAACGAGGAATGGTAGCTTAATTAAGGTCAAAAGTATTGCAGAATGCTCCCCTTGTGAGCATTCTGCAATACTTTTGACCTGCATTAAGCGATAATTGGGCTTGAAAACCAATTTTTGTCTTTTTGAGAGTGGCTGTTTTAGACAGGTTTTGTGGTACAGGTACATGTAGCTTCCAAGGCTGTTTCTGATCCAGTTAACCTCATGGCTGTACCTAAACCAGTTATCTTAGATACAAGGCTGTAACGGAACAGCCAGCTTCCAAGGCTGAGCTTCCAACAATAATGTACAAAGGTTGTATCTGACCCAGTTAGCTTCAGTGGCAGCTTCCAAGGTTGTTGTATGACCATCACTGATCAAGTTACAGTAAGTTTTAAGCGGCCACTTAAAAAGAAGACCAAAAATTTGTTTTCATGACCGATTATTGCTTAATGCAGGCCAAAAATTTTGCAGACATTCTGCAATACTTTCGATCTTCATTTAAAGCTACCATTTGTCTTTAATACCTTTGTTTTGTCTATTTTTGAGTGGCCGCTTAAGACAGGTTGTACTGTAGTTTAAAAAAAATCCAGAAATAGCCCACAATTAAAGAACTTCTGAAATTTAATTAACATTGTAAAGTTAAGAGTCCAGTGGCTCGATTAGTGGTAGAGTGCCTGACTTGAGACTGAGGAGAAGCTGGTTTGAGCCTTACAGAAGGCACTGTGTTGTGTCCATGAACAAAACACTTTTCCTTTGCTCTTAATTACTGGTTAGACCCAGGAAACATCCCAACATGCCTGAAAGGACGTAAAGCATTGACTCAAAATAATATTGTAAAGCACTTGAGAGTAATGCACCAGTCATTTGTATCCAGGCCCCCCACCTATGGGGATAGCGGTGGAATAGCCGGGCTATAGTGCAGGGATAGTACTTTTTGATTGTCCCCGCAGTGCCGGGGAAGTGCAGGGGTTATAAAATTGGGACACCTACCCCAGTGATATTTTCTCTAGTGTAGGGTGGGGCTAAGAGTAGGGTTCATACCATCAGCTTGTCCCCTCAGGGCGGAGCTTATATCAGGGCTCTGCAAAGTGAAGGGTCACTATCCCAGCCCATCCCCATAGGTGGGGGAACAGTGGATACAAATGACTGGTGCATAATAGCTATCCTTTAGTTGTCATTTTTGTACATGTTTACATGTATATTATGATGCTGTTCATGATATGACAAAGACTGTTGAACGCTAAATCAAACAAAGAAACATTTAATTGAACAAAATTTCATGGATTTTGAGTTCCTTTACACAACCACTTATGACTAATCAGGCCTTGAGATAAGAGTGCGTACTGTAAAATTATTTTTCTTATTTCTCAACCAAATCATATGTTGTGGGTACTCAAAAGAACCGTCTCAATGAGACGGTTCTTTTGAGCTCCCAAAACACATGTTTGAATTGATGGGTAAGGAAATAAATGCAATTTTAGGTGAACAAACTATCCCTATCTGGACCTATGACTAATAATAGGGAATGTCCCAGTGATCTTGATTTTGAGTGGAAGATGAGATCTTATCAAGCTAAAGTACTATCCTTTGACTATCTTATTTGATATGTTTTATTTTTTCGTTTGAAGATCTTTTTCTAGTCTACAATTAAGCCAGGAATATATAAGTTTAGCGGTACTTTATGTATAAAATTTGAGCAAGTGCATGAGATTTCCAACAATGTGGTATGTGCGACAAGCAAAGCCTCAGATCAGCCTGCGCATAAGCGCAGTCTGATCGGAGCCTTTGCTAGTCGCTTGAGTATTTTATGTTTGTTAAGCTACTGACTGAACACCATTTGGAGTTTCTAAGCTTAAAATGAGGCTGCAGAGGCTCGTCCAAGTCTACACATGTTAAAATGCCACATTGTTGAATTCACGTGCACGCACTGGCTCAAATTCTTTTTGTACCAATTGATTCTTCCTTCTGGTTTGATGCATTAATTTTTGTTGTTTTTTCGTTTGGTTTGATTCTTTATGTCTCATCAACAATTTTTCAGTTATGTAGGGACGGGTCGTCCTGTTGAACCAGTACTAAGCTAGGATAAATGTGTCTTGCTCAAAGACCACAATGCAGTGATGCTGGTGAGGCTCAAACCCGCGGCCCCAAGGTCTCGACGAGTCAAGCACTCTACCACTGAGCGACTGCGCTCCCTGATGATACATTAATGATCTTGTAAATACCAGAACATGTATGAGACAATTTTAAGATAATGATCCTTAAGTTATGATCTTGTTATGCCACGAAATTGACAAAATAATGATCCTTATGTTCTTGTTATGCCAGATAATGTGTCAAAATAATGATCCTTATATAGCCAGTTATGTGTTAACATAATGAGTCTTTAATAATAATCTTGTAATGTCAGAAAAAGTGGTAAAACAATGATCCTTATGATCATATTATGCCAGGCTAGTGTGACAAAATAATGAGCCATTAATAATAATCTTGTAATATCAGAAAAAGTGACAAAATAATTAATCTTATTTTCTTGTAATGCCAGAAAAATATGAGAAAACAAATGTTTTATATGATCTTGTAATGCCAGAAAAAGTGCCAAAATCTTGTTATGCCAGATTAAGTGTCAAAATAATGATCTTATGAACTTGTAATGCCAGATTAAGTGCCAAAAAAATGATCTTATGATCTTGGAATGCCAGATTAAGTGCCAAAATAATGATCTTATGATCTTGGAATGCCAGATTAAGTGCCAAAAAATGATCTTATGATCTTGTAATGCCAGATTAAGGGTCAAAATAATGATCTTTTGAACTTTTAATGCCAGATTAAGTGTCAAAATAATGATCTTATGAACTTGTAATGCCAGATTAAGTGTCAAAATAATGATCTTATGAACTTGTAATACCAGATTAAGTGTCAAAATAATGATCTCAGAACTTGTAATGCCAGATTAAGTGTCAAAATAATGATCTTATAAACTTGTAATGCCAGATTAAGTGTCAAAATAATGATCTTATGAACTTTTAATGCCAGAAAAAGGTTCAAAATTATGATCTTATGAACTTGTAATGCCAGATTAAGTGTCAAAATAATGATCTTATGAACTTGTAATGCCAGATTAAGTATCAAAATAATGATCTTTTGTACTTTTAATGCCAGATTAAGTGTCAAAATAATGATCTTATGAACTTTTAATGCCAGAATTAGTGTCAAAATAATGATCTCATGAACTTGTAATGCCAGATTAAGTGTCAAAAGAATGATCTTATGAGCTTGTAATGCCAGATTAAGTGTCAAAATAATGATCTTTTGAACTTTTAATGCCAGATTAAGTGTCAAAATAATGATCTTATGAACTTGTAATGCCAGATTAAGTGTCAAAATAATGATCTTATGAACTTGTAATACCAGATTAAGTGTCAAAATAATGATCTCAGAACTTGTAATGCCAGATTAAGTGTCAAAATAATGATCTTATGAACTTGTAATACCAGATTAAGTGCCAAAATAATTATCTTATTATGCCAGATTACGTGCCAAAATAATGATCTTGTAATGCCAGATTAAGTTCCAAAATAATGATCTTATAATGCCAGATAAAGTGTCAAAATAACTATAACTATCTTGTTATGCAAGATTAAGTGCCAAAATAATGATCTTGTAATGGCAGATAAAATGTCAAAATAATGATCTTGTAATGCCAGATTAAGTGCCAAAATAATGATCTTATAATGCCAGATTAAGTGCCAAAATAATGATCTTGTAATGCCAGATTAAGTGCCAAACTAATGATCTTATAATGCCAGATTAAGTGCCAAAATAATGATCTTATAATGCCAGATTAAGTGTCAAAATAATGATCTTATAATGCCAGATTAAGTGCCAAAATAATGATCTTATAATGCCAGATTAAGTGCCAAAATAATGATCTTATAATGCCAGATTAAGTGCCAATATGATGACCTTATAATCTTATAATGCCAGATTAAGTAAATCACTGGGCTGTTTGATGGAGTATTCATTAGATTGATTTAAGTCACTTGCCCAAAATGGCCGCAACCCCCATAAAACAAAATATGTTTCATTATAAGCAGTAGTTGATCTTGACCTATTTTAACATTATAAGGAGATCAGGTGAGCGCTTCAGGACCGTCAGGTCCTCTAGTTTTAGTGTTGTGACACCATGAAAGGACTCTCATGCTAGACCATACAGGTTAAAAAACTAAGTCAATTAATAATTGCCATCCTTGAGAGGATGGCAATTACATATAAGCCTTGAAGGCCATTCACAACAATTGTTGTCTGCTCTTTCTTCTGCTGATGCAGTTTGGTGGCCTATATATAGGCTTAATTGCAAACTGTGAAAATGGACCTGGATAAGACTGCTCCCTCAGCTGCATGATCTTTTGAGTAAATAGTTTTTGTGCTTACAAGATAAATTCAATTGAATATAATTTATGCAGCAGATGTAATAAGCAGACGACTTTTTCTAGACACAAAATATTAGCAGGATATAGGTTAACCCTTAAAGGGCCAAGAAAAAAAATGCATCTGAAAATGTCGTCTGCTGAAGTCGTCTGCTGCAAATAATTGCCTAGCATTACTGACGAATTAAGTATAGGAGCAAACAGTGTGGACCCAGAACAGACTGCTCCTAGCAGTCTGATCTGGGTCCACACTGTTTGCCATAGAGGCTTCTTAAACATTTCAGCAGACGAGAAAAGCAGACATCTTTGGTTGCGATTGGCGCATTTAGGGTTAAATGTCTGGTCCTGACAGTGCATTTAATAAGTATTATTTTTGAAGTTTGTATGATAATAAAACATGTAGAGCTTCATATATGGTATTAGTCATGCACTCTAGATCTGAGCCAAGCGCGGATCCAGAATGTTTTGTCAGAGTGGGTACAGTTTTGACGGGGTTTTTTTAGTTGATGAAGGGAGATAGGACCCAAATACCACCATAAATGGGCCATCATCGGCCGGCCAGAGAAATGCCATTTAGATGGCATTTCGCTGGCTAGCCAATGGTGGCCCAACATTGAATGCTAGCTAATGGCAGCTTTGTGATTTTTCAGGGGATCCAGAACAGTATTGCTGAGAAACTCTTTATTTTTGTGATTTTTCAGAGGGGGTCCGGACCCCCTGTCCCCCCTCTGGATCCGCGCATGTGAGCCACTAGTAGCAACTGACTTTGATGGATTGCTGTAGTGGGGTCATGAGTTTGAATCCCAGGTTAAGTTGGCCATTGTCAAATGACTAAAATGTATAAGGCTTGATTGTTGTTTTGCCTGTGCTGCGTGGCGGCCCTAAAAAGTCTCCCCGCACTTTCATTTAATGCTCTTATTTTTCCAATCCTCAGGATTGATCTTTGCAACTTTATTACTTTGATTATCAGAGTTGTTTTGCCTGTGCTGCGTGGCGGCCCTAAAAAGTCTCCCCGCACTTTCATTTAATGCTCTTATTTTTCCAATCCTCAGGATTGATCTTTGCAACTTTATTACTTTGATATTTCATGTAGATTGAATGTCAAACTGTAAAAAATCAAGAGAGTATCTCAAAAAAGAGCTGTCTGCTTATGTCCTGATTTGATTTGTGCTTTAGGTTAAAAACAGCCACACAGGTTGACATGAAAGATCTAATTCAACATCTGTACTGATTTGACCTGATTTTATATAATAGGAAATTACAAACCTTACTACCGTTTTGTCATTTGATTTGTTGCTTTGTAGTGTTATCTGTATGATACCACAAAAAGGCCCCTTCATGTTGGGAAGAAATTGCTTTTCTCAATGCTTTGCTCAATGCCTTCGAAATTTGTTTTTGTAAAAATTTAAAAGGGTTACACAGCAGAGCTGAAAAACACCATAACCAATTGATACAGTAGCAGTGTCTATTTAGGGCCAACACTGTGTGCAGTAAAATATGGAACTGTTTGTAAGATTATATATTTCGAGTTTATCTTAAGATTTTGAGAATCAGTTTAACATAACGATGAACAATTATACACAGTGGTCAGAAATTGTAATTTAAGTGGCAGAAATGGTTGGCATAAACATTTGAGTATCGCTAAATACCTAGGTTCAATATGCATTTGCTGTTACAAGCAAAGTTTTTGTGCATTATTCATTTTCAGAACTTTGTTTCAACATCTTGACAACCCAGAAAATGAGTGAACGGCAGGGCGTACTTATACATGTTGTTCATTTAAATGCATTTGTAAGTTGCTAACGGTGAGGAAAGCTTTTTTGCGAAAGCTTATACTTGTACAACTGAAATGTTCAACTAAAGTCTGAGGGGCCATTATAACCCAGTTTATATAGTTATGGTACCAATACATGTATGGGTGTTTAATAATAATTATGAGAAACATTGTGATTTGCAACCTTCAGAGAGAAACATTGTGATATGCAACCTTGCAGAGAGAAATAAATGTGATTTACAAACTTGCCGAGAGACATATTGGGAATAATTTGTGCAACCATGCCGGCTATAATGTCGAACTAGTCTGCTTATCAGTTACACAGACTAGTTACATCTTGAAAATTGGATGGGGCATTTGGGCTTAAAGGCTCCCTTTCTCTTTATGGACAGTACACATCTATTGTCAGATGGTCATGCTGCGCAGAAACCATCACCAAAAACTACAAATTGTCCGTTGATTGAAAAATATAATTGGTCAGTTTTCAGTGATTTAAAAGGTACATGTAGGTATTAAAGCGGTTGGTATCTATCTATCCTTCTGGCCTTAGGTGCATGTGTGAGCCAGTCTGGTACAATATGACTCAAATATTATTGACTGGACCGGGGATGTGATGCAAGCTCACATGACAGATGTTTTTCTAAAAAAATACGATTTTATTGTACCTTTTGAACATAGAAAAATAATAAAAATATGGATATGAGCTAGCCCTCATGAAAAAGGTATAATGCCACGTACCAGAGCATTCATGGTGACAGAAGCCCAGTTTGAGTGAAACTGTTGTTGCAGCTGAAACCATTAGTCTTTCTGACCATGCAGTCATGTGCTCCACCTGCCATCATGCACTCTTTCCCCCAAACAGGTAATAGCCACAGCCATCAGCAAAACCTATATTGATGGTTGTGGCCATGCAATGAATACTCACAGGTCTGGACCCCCAGTTCCCAATCTGGATTTTGCGCACTGATATATACTAGGCCAAAAAAGAAATGCCACATATAAAACATACAATGTATACGGAGGTTTTTCATCAATATCTCGCGAACGATTTATTACAGTTTAAGTATCATGATTCTTGGGTTATGAGTCCTTGGGGTAGTCCTCAGCTATGGGCCTCGACATGAGAAAACCTGTCTTTGGGGGTTTGCGAACAGCAACGGCGCAGACCAGCCTGCGCATTCACGCAGTCTGATCAGCGCCTTTGTTATTTGTTTTTAGAAAGTATCATATCAAAACTTACTACAGCTGAAATTTCAATTTTCTAGCTAGTCTCTGTAGCTGAGGAGATAGGTTTGAGTCTAGTTTTGTCAGAAACCCCGAAGACAGGTTTTGTCACGTCGAGGCCCATATACTTTGCACTGGTTTCAAACCATTTGTACATTGGTTTCATATTCTACGGGGCTGCAACCTGTACGAAAAGGTCCAGCCGGAATCCAGGTGAATTTAAACACATGGAATCTTAAAAAAATTACTGGTGGATTTTTTTCTCCCTCACATGAGATGGAATACAGGTGGAAAGCTATGTATAGTAACAAAATGAGGTGAAATATGCAAATTTTTCCACCTGGAATTTTTTTCCAGGTGGAAATTTTGCCCAAAAATCTAAATGGATTTACAGCAAAATTCCACCTGAAATTTACGAAAAATTCCACCTGGAAAAAAATAACCCAGCTGGAATATATACAAACCATTGGGTCACCCGTCCAACTACTAACCATGATCTTGTTGCTTAACTTCACAGATTTTCCATCAGCTTGATCCACTGCACCACACCATCAGTTATTAAAATGGTAGAGAAATAAGACTCATATTATTAGATTTTTTTCGTAAAATTATTACTAAATGCTTAATTACTAAGTGCCAAATTCACAGAGTGAATGATGTCCATTGTTTGGGTCAAACGTTTGAGTTTAGATATCATGTTTAGGTATCACAACTTACGTGCAATAAATTAAGTTAGATTGACACATTGATTTCAAGATAAGTCTTTGAAATAATCAAGAACACATTTAGGAACAGTTCAAGAACATATTTAATAATGTTCATGGACTGACTCCGAAATAACCAAGAACAAATGTAAGAACAGTTCAAGAACACATTATGTTCAAGAGAAGTCCTTGAAATAATCAAGGACAAATGTAAGAGCAGTTCAAGAACACATAATATTCAAGAAAAGTCTGAAATAATCAAGAACAAATGTAAGAATAGTTCAAGAACATATTATGTTCAAGAAAAGAAAAATCTTTGAAGTAATCAAGAACAAATGAAAGAACAGTTTAAGAGCACATCATGTTCAAGAAGTCTTTGAAAGAGTCAAGAGCAAATTTAAGAACAGTTCATGAAAATATTATGTTCATGAAAAGTCATTGAAAAAATCAAGAACACATTTAAGAACAGATCAAGAACACCATTGTCAACACAGCATTCAAGAGTAGTCATTAAAATGTTCAATAACAGAACATCAGGAATTCTTAAAAAGTTTTTGAATTGTTCCTAATTTATGTTCTTGAACAGTTTAAGTACAAATCTTATTGAACAGTTCAAGAATTCTTGCTAATTTCAAGAACTGTTCTTGAACTTCTCTCGAATTAAGAACTCTATTTCGCAGGGGGTCACGAAGTGAAAGTTGTAAAATGCAAGGCCAAAAGGAAGTGGATTTGTGCAACAGGCTTGGGTTAATTTTGCCATTGCATCAATCTGGAGAAAACAAAGACAAAATATTCAGCATTCAATCATCAGATGTTTGTGATTAGTTATTTTTAATCATCTGCCATTGGTCCATTGGTGCTTACTTGGACCAATCAAATTTAAACTCGTAATTATGTGTTGGCTTTATTGATTAACTAGACAAGTATAAGCTTTCTTAAGTGTAGAGAAACATCCGTGATTTCTGACTGCTCTTTTGCTCCGAAATTGTCCAGCCCTCTAAGCCTAACAAGATGATTAGGGTGAAAGGGGGGGGGGGGGGTATATGCCCTTTGGTCATCAGGATGGGGGGGTCTAGGTCCAACTGATAAGTCAATATTTTGTAAGTCTTCAATTTATTTCAGAGCAGGTCTAAGTGTATTTCTTAGAAAGCCTAAAGCACTTTGGAAGCTTAATTAGAACTTGTGATTTCCATTAGGGCCCATCTTGATCTGCACATATATAAGCAGACAGTATAGCATATAATATGCAGCAGATGACTCAAGCAGACAACTTTTTCAGATGCAATTCTTGCTGTTACTCTTGAGGGATTTCTAAGTTCCTGCAGATAAAATATCTTGGTAACTAATGTCCCCATGTACAGATCAGATTTTAAAATTTGTTTTAAAAAAGTTCTTAGTTTGAACTGAGAAAAATTCTGTTTCAGTGTAACTGCTAAGGAAAAAATCCAGCAGAGAAAAATTTTGGTTGAAAGAAATTTTGTAAGTCCTAAAATTCCTTGTCCTTGTGAGTTTCCAGGTGGATTTTTAAATAATATTAGGAAACATTCCAGGTGGATAAATCCTGAGAAAGAAATTCCATGTTCTTGAAAGTTTCCAGCTGGAATCAGAAAAATCCACATGGAATCTTTCGGTTATCCCACCTGGATTTTTGCAAGTATTCCATCTCCTTGTCAATTCCAGCTGGAAAATTGAAATTCCATGTCAGTTTCGCCTGTAATCCACCTGTAATTCGGGTGGATTTTGGTTAGAATTTTCGTACAGGAATGCTCGCAAACCTGTCTTTTGGGTTTCCCGTCAGTTTTCTAGCCAGCCTCTGTAGCTGAGCAGGCTGCTTTGAATCTCACTTTGTTGGAAGTTTCCGACAAAGTACGATTCAAACCAGCCTGCTCACTGCTCAGCTACAGAGAATGCTAGAAAATTGAAATTTCGCTCATAGCAAGTCTAGATATGATACTTTCCAATAAGATTATAACAAGGGTGCTGATCAGACTGCACACATGCGCAGGCTGGTCAGCGCCTTTGTTGTTCGCAAACCCTCTAAGACAGGTTTTCTCGCGTCGAGTCCCAACCTCACTCAGCCACTGTGCACACATGGTTTTTGAGTGTCCTGTAACACAGCCGATATGTCGGTGATATATGACACAATTACATATAGGAATGTTTGATCACTGAATTAATGAGCAGATAATTGGCATATAACTGATGATTATTACACAATAAATGTCAGAATTAACCACACAATGCTCTCATATTGGTTTTGGGGGTTTCATTTCACAATTTCTGAAAAACCTTAACTTATATATTTCCTCTAATAAGCACACATACTTTGTGCATTTTTTTTGAAAGTTTATACATTTGTTAAGCAGTGTCAACCTTCATTATCTGGCCTGACTGTTGGTGGCAAGGCCACTGGTCTGTTAGTGAGGACTCACAAATCATTTCAATAATAAAATAATACACTGTTATATAGACATTCGTGTATGTACTGGAAATCAGAAGAATGATAGATCCCTTACAGAAAAAAATGCACTGCAGCGAACTATTTTCGCGAACAGCTGGCAAATACTCTGCGATTGTTGGGTAAACATAACCTTATATGGCTGACCAGTATTCGCGGAATGTTTGCGAGATGTTCACTTTTCACATGCAAGTTAGGTCTGCAGCGAATAATTTGAGTTAACAGCCTGCGAATATTCAGCAAATATGTGGCAAACATGATTCAAGACAGCAAATTAAATATGCAGTGAATATCCTGCAAACATTCTGGGATTATGCGACGAACATGCATTTAAATATGTAAATTAAATATGCAGCAAATATCCTGCACTCTTTCTGCAAATATTCTGCGAACATTTTATTCAAAAGTAAAAGTAGCTGTTGCAATTATGTGACGAACAATAATTGTTAATATCCTGCGAACAAGCAGCTATCAATGATCAGAAGATTTTTTATAAAAGTCAAAGCTTGTTAAACTCAAATAAACAAAATTTATCCATTTTGCACTGACCTAAGCAAGGAACACCATTCGAGAACAATGAAAAGGTATCAACTCAAACATCATAGGAACAGAAAAACACATGAGAAGAGATTACATACAGTAATAAGACTTCTCAACATATTGTCATTTTTGCATCATGGCAATTATGACAGCCATTTTATTGAAGAGGTTTAAGGGGAGATAATTTTGAATCTATCTCCCCAGTAAAAGAAATAAGATCTTTAGACTGAGAGCTATATGAGTTGAAGTTCCTTAGATGAACACTCCGCCAATACATAAAAAGCCAGTCACTGTAACAAATATACAGCGAACAGTATCCAGAACTAAGTTCTTATAGAGAATACCGGGCCAATAATACCTATATGCAGCGATTATATGACAAGCTGCAAACATTCAGTGATCACTTTTTTGTCAGACCAACTTTGTATGCTGGGTATTTGCGACAAGAAGTGAATATATAGCAAACAATTACTGTGAACAATGCAGTTTGCAGAATATTCGCAGCATATTCATCAGATATTCACACAAAGACAGCTTTTCCGTAAGGGATATACCGATTCAAAGAACTTTAAAAAGACAATGAGCTCTTATAAGAGCATGTACGTGTCCTTATTAGATTGTACACTTAAAATTCATAGCTGATAAAAATTGATGTTAATTAGCTAAATATAAGAGGAGTAACTCATAATAACATGTGATAGCTATAAAAATGTAACTTCAACTGCAGTGCAATTCTATGCTGATGACTGATTATAAGTAAGTCTCCTCTCACAACTCTAAATAATTCTCCACTAGAATTTCTGTTGCAGTTAACCAAAGGCGTAGTTCCCCATATGCAGTTACGCATGTGTGTAATGAAAATCATAGACATTCAAGGAAAACTGCCTATTGTGGAAATAGTGTTTTCTATACCATAAGGGACTGCTCTTAAAGGAAAGAATTCGCTCCCCCTGGAAGCAAATTCTTTTCCCATTTTGAAAAGGGATGCAACTGTATTTTTTCTTATCAGTAGTCTCCCTTCGTTAAAATTGTGCATAACTATTTCAATATACTGGCTCACCAATGGTTACCCTTTGAAAGTATCTCAACAACGGTGCTTCCAGTAAGCCAGCTGAGCTTATAGATTAAGAAAAATGACTGCATGACTGGGTCGTCTTTTGGAAAAAATCCCAGAATGCAAAGAGGTAAGTTGTCTGAATATTTTTAGGATATATACGGTAAACATGTTTTTTAATGGAAGTGGCTCATCCATAGAGATAAGATCAGCAGACCTGCTGCTGGTTCTTACTTTGGTTTTAGATCAACCTTTTAACGATGATTTCATATACTAGCAGGTGACTTTCAGAAATAGTTCGCTACCCTACCAGCAAGAAAAAAATGATTTATAAATACTTGTTATGTCAGTTACCATATATGTTCTAAAATTTCGAACACTTTTCTCTTTCTGTTCCATAGGCGTAGCTCTCATTAAGCAGTTATTTGACATGCTAAAATAAAAAAAAAGTAACATTCAAGGGAGGTCACCTAATGTGGTAAAAGTGATTTTCCATACCATAAGGAACTGCTCAATAGCTACCTCTGGGAGCAAATTCTTTCCCCATGTATGAAAAGGGACGCAATTGAATTGAATCACTGCTTGATCCAGCAGTCTCCCTTTGATGTTCGTTACTTTTTCAGCGTTCTGGCAACGCCATTGTGTTCTGTTATAAAATGTTGAAAAGGGAAGCAGGCTGATCTGGATCTTCACTGTTTATCTAGGAGGCCATTATGTTCTAAAATTTCGAATATAGTTGGGCGGAACTTGGTTATAAAAAAAGTCTAGACTAATAGTGCAATCCCTGATGAAACGGCTTCTCAAGAAGCAGTCTGATCTGGGTCTTTCCTGTTTTCTCTTCTGACAAACATTTTGTGAATTCCAGCCCTGCAGCTGATGGCCAACATTTTACAGATTTAGAGAAAAATGTTCAAAATTTTACTAAATTGTCAACTCTCTTTCATGAACCTTTTAGACAGGGCCAAAAATTGATTTGCTTGAAGAAAACTCACTATTTCCATAGTTAAGAGGGTTTAAGACATAATTCAAACAGACTCGTTGTTCCAATTATTACATGTTGATTGTTGCATCAGTAATTTATGCAGCCTACATGTATGTTTATATCATGCAGAATCACTTTTTTTGTCTCTGTTAAATTTTGCCACTTTGACCAATGCATATACACCTTATATTGTACTTGTGACATTGGGGTTGGGTTGGGTAAAAAAGAATTTATTACCAAGGCAAAAATCACTGATTTCTGATGATAACATGTCAATTCCTAACTTGTAATTCTGGACTTCCATCTCAGGGAAATAGCCCAATATGACTGGAGCAATATTGTTTACTTGTTCGTTAAAACAAATAAGCTCAAATTCTAGATTTTAAACTATTAACACACCTAAGCTTCTATGTTAGCAAAGATGATCTTCACCAGAAAACCAACTGGGTGATTTATATGTTTTCCAACTGTTTTGCCAAAAATTCTCTGTGTAAAATAGTTTCTGATAATGAAGTTTCTTAGATACAGAATATTTCACAGTAGCTCCAATTAAGCGATGGTATTGAAGATGCATGTCATTAATTTTATGCCTAAACGTAAATAATGGGCATCCATTGGAATTGCCTCAGTGAGGCAATTCCAATGGGTGTCCATTATTTATGCTTTGATGGAAAGAAATGAAGTTCTCTCGAATTGTTTGCGGTCTTTGTTGTCTGCTTCTCTGGTTCCCTGAGATTTTCAGGTAAATATTATAGGTGGAATTTCAGCAGAGTAATTTCTATGTCTCACAACAGCTAAAAACAAAAAACTCAAGAATACACAGGTATATTTCATGGAACTGCATGAAGATTATACAGAGTAAAAAAAGTAAGGCCTACATAGTCAGCACAGTGTGGCTTATGGTAGGGCAAGGTGCAACTGTTTGTAAGAACTGTAGAATATAGTATTTTGACGGAGGGCCTGTTGTTTTATGAAAATCTCAATTTTACCACCCCTTGCCTGCATAGATATTGAGCCACCACATGAGATTTCCAAATAACAAATGTGCTGGTACTAGACTGAACAGATACGCAGATTGACTTGCACCCTTATTAGCTATACACCATAAAGGCCTAGTCAAACGGGATGCTGGGCTGATTATTATTGAACAATGGGTATAATGATTGACTAATATGGGCTGCATGCATCTGCCAGTCCTGAGTTAGAGCTTTTATTTGCATTGAGCAGTAATTTGTCACTCAAGTATGTTTTCACTTAGTAATTATATGATTTTGAGGGATGTTGCCCTTGCAAAGCAGTCTGGAACACAGTTATATTAACTTTCTAGAATTTTACTTGAGCAAAATGTCTTATAATAGATTGTTCGGGAAACATCTTTGTGAAAATAATCAAGTAGGATTATGAAACAGATCAAGAACTTAAAAATTTAAATGAGACTAATTTCTAGAACAGTTTTAATGTTCTAAACCAACTTTGAAGGTTCGTTCTTGAGCAATTCTGAAACAGTTGTTCTAAAGACTTAGTATTCCAAAATTGTTACAATTTCTAGAACATATATTTTTCAGATTGTTACTATAATCAGGATATAACTTTAAAAAAGATTCTTTATGAAGCGGCTCATATTTTGCTTTGCTTATATGTCACATGGCTACTATTATAATACTTCCCAGTGGCTGACAAATCTAAACTGTTCTGTCTGCTGAATTAATAGTCAGCACTAAATGCTTCCATTCAGAAATAATTTGAAGCATTTCGTTTGGCTGCTCATGGAATTAGTTTAGCAGTTAATTCACCAGTTCTAGATGAAATGCTAACATCAGCAGAAAATTTATTAAGCCCCATTGAGGCATTACATGTAGTTATTATGTAAAACCTGTGCAAAACGGCCACTCAAAAATAGACACAACAAAGATAGTAATGACCAATGGTAGCTTAATGAAGGTCGAAAGTATTGGAGAATGCTCCAACGGGAGCATTCTCCAATACTTTCAACCTGCATTAAGCGATAATTGGTCGTGAAAACCAATTTTTAGTCTTTTTGAGAGTGGTTGTTAATTTCACAAGTTATACTGTACAGATATTTCTTTGAGAGTCTCGTGCCTGTAAACTCAAGATTGACCAAAAATGGGGTCCCCCAATTTTCATGTAAACTTTAAATTGATTGACAATAGAATCTCAATTTTTTGTGAACCATAACTTTTGTTCCTGTAATTACCCTCATGGAAATTTCATGTCTGAACCTGTATGAATCTCCTTCTGAATATTCGCTTAAACATTTCTGATTTGGTCTGAATCATTCCATTATCCCCTTTTCTGAATCTTTGCTGCTTTTCGGACCTTTAAGCCATTATTCAGACCGTGTCAAGATTGATTCAGATCAGCAATTTATGAAAATCCATTGTGATTCAGATATTATCTGCAATGATTCAGAAGCATTCAGATGTAGTTCAGAAAAAATTCAGAAAAGGTTCTGAAGCATTTAGCCATGATTCAGAAATACTCAGAAGCATTCAGACATGATTACGAAGTATTCAGACACATCTAGTAATGATTCAGAAATAGTGCAGCTTGATTCAGAAATGTTTAGCTATGATTCTGATATATTTAGTCATGATTCGGCAATATTCAGGCACAATTCAGTCAGAATGCAGAAATTTTCAGCATAAATTCAGCTTAAATTCAGAATATTTCAGCACCAGCCGACCCCCCCTCCCTCATGGGCTCCCTCTACTGGCCCCACCTAAGACTTAATATGCCCAATGTGTTATCACTTCTACCATCTAAACTGTATATAATCATTAAGTTTGTAGTTTGATCCTTGTCTATATAGCCTTTCAAAAGAGACTGAGAGGACTATATAAGTAATTTGGAGTGGGTGGGGTAACTGAATTAGCTATGGGGATGAGTTGCAAGAATAACATAAACAAAATGTAAACATACAAACAGTAACTTAATACTTAATGCCTTCTGAACATGCTTCATTCTTCTTTCCTCACTGATATTTCTTGAAATTAAGTAAAAACTTACTAAATATTGATTTCTGCTGTGTGTCACCTTTGCTTTCTGCTACAGACTACATTTAAAAAGGAAGTATCCACTGAGCATGCACCATTTTATTACATGACTTCCTTCTGAATAATTCAGACACATTCAGACCGATTCAGGTCTTCATCATTCGGAAAAGTTCAGCAATTATTCAGCAAGATTCAGACAGACATGTTTCAGTTTGATACCTATCTGTCTTTCTGTCTGTCTTTCTGTCTGTCTGTCTGTCTGTCTGTCTGTCTGTCTGTCTGTCTGTCTGTCTGTCTGTCTGTCTGTCTGTCTGTCTGTCTAGCTATCTATCTATCTTTCCATATTTATCCATCCATCCATCCATTTGTCCTTCAATCTATATCCATTCATCGATCCATCCATCAATCTATCTATCCATCCATCCATCCCCCTCTCTCTTTCTCTCTCTCTTTTCCATCCATCCATCCATCCATCCATCCATCCATCCATCCATCCATCCATCCATCCATCCATCCATCCATCCATCCATCCATCCATCCATCCATCCCTCCCTCCCTCCCTCCCTCTCTCTCTCTCTCTCTCTCTCTCTGTCTGTCTGTCTGTCTGTCTGTCTGTCTGTCTGTCTGTCTGTCTGTCTGTCTGTCTGTCTATCTATCTATCTATCTATCTATCTATCTATCTATCTATCTATCTATCTATCTATCTATCTATCTATCTATCTATCTATCCACCCATCTATCAATCCAGCTATCTTTCCATATTGATCTATCTATCCATCCATTCATCCATCAATCTCCATATCCATCCATCCATCAACCTATCCATCCATCCCCCCTCTCTTTCTTGCTTCTCTCTCTCTCTCTCTCTCTCTCTGTTCCATCTGTCCATCCATCCATCTGTCCCTTCCTCCCTCAATCTCTCTCTCATTCTCTCTCTCTACCAACTAAAATAAATATTCTCATTCTGTACATTTACCTTAAAAATCAGACCCTAAAATAACCCCCAAAAGAAGTAGCCCATCTTGCCCTTTTACTGTTAGATAACAATTTCTTAACCAATCATACAGTTTCACATTGATATAAGTAAATAAATATATAACATGCAACATTTTAATTTAATACTCATAGAAAAAACATCCAATAAGTATATATTGATAGTTTATTACTCAGGTAGGGAGCGCTGTGGCTCAGTGGTAGAGTGCTTAACTCGAGACCGAAGGGCCCCGGGTTAGAGCCTAGACGGCATCACTGCGTTGTGGTCCTTGAGCAAGACACATTTATCCTAGCTTAGTACTGGTTCAACATAGGAAGACCTGTCCCTTTATAACTGAAATATTGTTGATGGGACGTAAAGAATCAAATCAATCAATCAATCAATTTATTACTCAGGAAAAAATCTTTTGCTGAATGATTCAGATAATAGACCCATACTAAATTTAGTAGAAACTAAAATCTGAATACGTAATCAGATACCGTTCCAACTTTAAATATTGGTAGAAAATAATTCTGACTCATTCAGATATAATTCAGATAGATTCAGATGTTAAATATTGGTAGAAACTAAGTCTGAATCATTAAGATGTGATTCAGATGGATTCTGACTTTAAGGATTAGTAAAAAATAAGTCTGAATCATTCATATGTGTAATTCAGAAAGATTCAGACTTTGAAAAATGGTAAAACTCATTCTGAATGATTCAGATGGGAATCAGATAGATTCAGAGTTGGAAAAATTGGTAGAATAAAGTTCTGAATGATTCAGATGTTATTCGGATAGATTCAGACTTTATTTTGTAATGTAGAGTGATTCAGACTTATTCAGTTGTCTGAATTCTTCTGATTCAACAATGGATCAATACTGAATTGGATTCATAAGATTTCAGAAATGATTTAGAATGATTCCAACTGATTCAGAAAGAATTAGAAATCATTTATTTGGATTCACATTGATTCAGACTGCATTCTATGGATTCAGATGAATCCAGCTTTGCTTCAGAAAGGTTCAAACTGATTCAGGACTGATTCAGAAATTAAGGATCATGAGGGTATATAATAGCCATAAAATATGTGATTTCATCTCCTTTTGTTTTTCTACCAAAGATGGTTCAAATGCCACCTTGTCTACAACAAACTTGTTTGTTTGTTTGATTGATTTGATTCTTTACGTCCCATCAACAATCTTTCAGTTAAACAGGGACGGGTCTTCCTGGGTTGAACCAGTACTAAGCTAGGATAAATGTAACTTGCTCAAGGACCACAAGGCAGTGACGCCAGTGAGGCTCGAACCCGCGGCCCCTCGGTATCGAGTCAAGCACTCTACCACTGAGCCACTGTGCTCCCACTCTACAACAAACTGCCCCTAGATGTCAGTAAAGTACTGACTAAAAGAAGAGTTAATAGTGGACAAAATCAACAATCAAAATACATTTAAATAAATGAGTTTGATGCCCAGTCCTTTACTCCTACTCCATGGTTTTTTTTTAGATCATGGCATCATTTCCTATTTTTAGACAACATTGAAAAAATGCCAGAAAAATTTAAGTTAAGTGAAAATATTATGGAAAATGGAGCATTTGCTCCAAAAGAGCAAATGCTCCATTTCCATAATATTTTCAAATACATGATATCTCAAAGGCGTCAAAAGGCTTTAGGTTAAATTAATGATTATATTGATTTCTGAAGAAACCATCATCATTGCATTTTTACACTCGATGGTAGACTCAATTTCTTATAATAAGAAACAAAGATTTTTCAAACTGTTAACTCATCAGCTGAGCTGTTGTAGGGAATTTTTACAGTAATGGACCATAATGCTGACAAATTCCGATGACATAATTCATCATGGCTGGCTCGGTATAAAAGAGTCCATCAAACTTTTCATTATCAGCAGCAGTCAGTTATTGGAAGCGTAATTTGTGACAAGAAAACATACCTTTGTCATTGTCGTCTGCTGAAAAACTTTGCAAATAGTTCGGACCAAGGTCAAGCTCAACATAATGCCGATCCATCCAAACAGTTTAAATTGAATAAAACCCTGAAAGCGTTGATTTCTTCACACACTAAGATAGGTGGCAATCGAAAATCGTAATACTATAGCTTATCGACAAATATAGATAAAAATAGCTAGAAACATAGTTTTTGATTGCCATTTGTCACCTGACTAGCGCCAAATAGCAATCAAAAACACTGTTTCTAGCAATTTTTCATTCTTGTTTGTCAATTGGTTAGAGTGTTTTTGATTGCCACCAATCCTGTGTGTTTTTGGAAGTCTTCTTTCTCCTGATATGTCAAATGTCAACTAGAAGAATACTGATAGCTATATATGTAATTGTTGTAATGTAACATGTCCATTCTTTAGGAAAAAGGCTCCTTTAGTGGTATAGCCTACTATCGCTATTATTAGCCTGGGCAACCTACAGCCAGACAGCTTTAGCAGCTTATTACTGTTCATATACAAGATCTATGAGGACAATGATATCTCTTGATCAGACTGCACATATGTGCAGTCTGATCAAGAGCCTTCTTTATCTTTGTTAACCCTTAAAGCCCCAAGAAAAAAAGCATCTGAAAAATTACATCTGCTGAAGTAACTAACATTACTGATGAATTAAGTATAGAAGCAAACAGCGTGGACCCAGGACAGACAGACAGACTGCTCCTTTTAGGAGCAGTCTGATTTGGGTCCACACTGTTTGCCATAGAGGCTTCTTAAGCATTTCAGCAGACGAGAAAAGCAGACGACTTTTATTGTGATTGGCGCATTACGTTAAGTAGCACTTGCCTTCCTTTGGCATGCAGTCTCAATGAATTATTACTTAATGTTTCTGTTTGTCCCTTGAGAAAGTCCTATTGCTGGAAAGTGTAGTGTGTCCCTATTATAGCCTAGTCCCTAGACTGGAATTAGTCCAAACAGTTGAAATAGGTCTAAATCAATACAAAATTATCCTCTCAGATAGCAGAAACACTTTCAGTTTTAGCAGGTCTTTATTGTTGCAATCTTTCAAGTAAGATCGCAACACTTTAAAGACACTATCTTCTGCTTTGAGTACTGGTTCGACCAAGGAAGACCTCTCCCAACAGGACTGAAAAAATGTTGACTGGGATGTAAGGCCAAAAAAAAAATGTGTGTTTCAGGTAACGGGTGTTAAAATTTTAGGTAGGGTAGGGACACACAAAAAAAAAAAAAAAAAAAAAAAAATTCTGGAGAAAATTAAAATTTTATGCATTTTGAAAGGCATTTTGCCTTTCAAAATGCATAAAATTATAATTTTTTCCAGAAAACCTGAAAAAATTTAGGTTTTATCAGTAAAGTTTGGTAGGGTCAGGTTACCCTAAACATTTCAGATTAATTATGGGAGATTGAACATGTGTGATTTTTTTTGGTGGGACTATGTGATGGGCTGAGATGTTGAATGGTCTGGTGATTTTCGATTGACATATTCTTAGCAATTGGTTCCGAAATGTCTATATTGTCCATCCATCTGATTGTCTGTCTGTATTGTTATTTTTTATTCAATAATACATGTACATGGGTTACTAGGACGGAAATACTAATTTTATGACTGGACACAAAATTTTGCATAAAGTGTGCCATCGTAGGAGTAAGTTTGTTGTCGAACGTGTCACTTATTGAAGTGTTTCCTTCCAGTATAGTAATATTGTGGTAACTGCATCATCAGGTATGTCGTAAGGCACAAGATCAGAACTGTTTATAATTAACGCTCTTATTCAATGAAAAAATAAGAAATATTATGCAACAACAAACACAATTGATGACATTTGTTATTGTGGGGTAATATTGGGAGTCTGCTGCTATGTTTCGTCTTTTTCTATTCAATGATTTGCTCTTGGTCACTTCTAAAATTGTTTTTCAACTTTGGAAAGAAGTTATAATTGAGCTGTTGTTTTCAATTAAATATAATATGCACTCTAAATTGCTACTTGCTCAAATTATCAAACTGAGTCATAATGGCTCAGTTTGGATATATAATTATGTTGGGAGAAAAATCTTTGGTAGCACTGGCTTGAACACAGTGATAAGGCCAGAATTTTTTTATTAGTTGATTTACACCCCCCCCCCCCCCATATTTGTTTTGTTGAAAAATAAAATAAATTTTTGAGGTTCTGTTTGTGTATTTCCTGTTAATGCAGGAAAATTATGAAATATATACAGATTTAATACAGATTGTTGGTTTACTGCACAAGTTTAACTGTTTGTTCTGGAGATATTAAAAAAAAAGAAATTTGAAAAAAAAAATCCCGTTTATCAACTAATAAAAAAAATCTGGCCTAATTAGGATGTGAGTATATTATTGCAAGCCAGTCGAACAGTAGCTGCATGGCCTTAAATAACCTTTATTTTCTGAGGTGAATCTATGAATTAATTAACTTTGGCCTGAAAGATAAGCTGCAACTGTTGCTGACCATCAAGCAGAATGGATACAGTTTTGGCATATTAATATTGGCAGTTATTGCAGGTGTCAAAATTACCAATATTGGTGTCAGAATTAAAATTAGCAGACTTCAAAAGACAACATTTTTTTCCTGAAAGTTAAAGCTTGACATCATATGTGAACCATGCATCAAACCATCTCTTTTTGAATCGTCTCCTGTATAGGGTCGATCAAGCTGTATCTTTTAAAGGATTTTTTAGTTATTCTTTATCATAAGTCTGAATAAACAAATATATTTTTAGCATAAAATTGTGACTCAGTGGTGGAGTGTTTGACTCGAGACTGAAGGGCAGCGGGTTCGAGCCTCACCGGCATCACTGCGTTGTGTCCTTGAGCAAGAACATTAATCCTAGCTTAGTACTGGTTCAACCCAGGAAGACCCGTCCCTTTATAACTGAAAGATTGTTGATGGGACGTACAGAATCAAATCAAACAAACAAATCAAGCAAATAAAATTGTGATTATTTTCTTTCCTTTGGTCTAAACACATGTTTTGGGTGCTCAAAAGAACCGTCTCATTGAGACGGTTCTTTTGAGTACCCACAACATATGTTTTGGTTGTGAAATAAGAAAACCATTTTGTTATTATCCTCTCTTATCTGGAGGTCTGGTTTATGTAAATAAAAGCTAAAAAATATATCTGAATATCACACCGGGGAGGCGGCAATCGAAAACGCCAATACCATCGAGGAACATAGATCAAAATTCGATAGAAGCAGTTTTTTTATTGCTATTTGTCGCCAAAATGATGACAAATTGCAATTGGAAACACTGTTTCTATCGATTTTTGATCCACATTAGTGGATTTTTTAATAGCTTTTTCGATTGCCTCCTACCCAGTGTGAATATGAGGATTAATGAGTCAAACTTTATCTCCTCATGTGAATGGTGGGGATGAAAACAACAGGAAGTATTAAATCAAGTCAATAACCAGTCTATAAACAATAACAAGTATAAGCTTTCACAAAAAGCTTGGTCTACGCTAAGCATCAGAAAGATTTTGCCACTTCTGGTGGTCCAGACCATCTACTTTCTTTGTATTTACCTTGAATTTGGGGCGTTTAGACTTGGGGACGTCTCTGTTTCAGACTGTGACTCAGGGTGTGGATCAACGATATATAGAAGTTTACAATACATGTCAAGTCAAAATCGAAAGTACAGTTTTGGTAAATAGTAATCTTCAGAATATCACCGTAGATTCATTTGAACTTTTGATCCCATGATTGCCACAAGTCAAGTAAAGATAATCTTAAATGATGGATTTAACCAAACCTTAGATAGTTTACCCCTTGGCACAACTAGACAATAAGTAGATGGTCGCCTTACACTGTAGAGATCACCAAAACCCCAGAATGGCTAGATATTTTTATTAGTAATAGCCCTCTGCAGTTTAAATCTTGGCATTTAGTAGGAATCATCTGCTTGAGGACAGAGAATAAAATGGCACCCCACCTCCCTGCTATATATGATTGTTGTATCAACCTAATTGCACTATAGATACAGTAGTCCTATAAGTTGTGGGAAATGATTTACGATTTATTTTTGTTGCTTTTTTCTTTTGAAAATTGCAAGATGTTTTGTCATTCAAGTACTGTACCTGTTCTAAAATTTCATCATTAACTCCTAAAGCGCCACCTATGATTTGCAGCAGAAGACACTTTCAAATTTTGCTGCTTTTTCAAAAATAACAAATAAGGCATGATGTTTGATGAGAATCAACTCATGAAATATCATACCTTATTATTTTCGAAAATTAGGATTTGTTGTCTGCTGCAGTCGTGATTGGCGCTTTAAGGGTAAACTCTTTGCCTATATACTCAGTGGGTAATTTTTCATGCTTTTTTATTGTCTGCTGATTTTTTTTTTATGATCAACTTTTAAGAAAAATTCTTCCAGGAATACCATCAGAGTGTCAAACAGTTTGAATCCGGCTGCTGATCTGGGTCCAAACTGTTTGCGAAGGTTATATAGGCCTCGGTGCGAGAAAATCTGTCTTCGAGGTCTTTGCGAACAACAAAGTTGCAGATCAGCCTGCACATACGTGCAGTCTGATCAGCGTTTTTTTCTGCTATAGAAAAGTATTCGAAATTTCAGAACATCATTTCAGAACATCTACTGTATGCGACCATTACACACCTGTTATTAAGAAAGGTACTGATGTGCTAGAGATGGAATCCACAGATGGGGAAAGATTATAAAATTTGGAATTTTTATGTTGATAAAATGAATCAGTTTAAAACACTTTTTAAAACAGAAACCCTTTAAAACGTGAAACAATTATGTAAAAAATCTGCCTAAAAATAAGCGGTGTCACCGTGTGAGATTCACAAACCTGTCAATACTGCAAAATCTTAGAACTTGGAGGAAGAATAATTGCTCTACATATTGTTGTAGTTGTAGTTGTTGATCCAGGGATCTTAAGCATCAATTTCATATATTTTTCGAGCATGTATTGACAAGGCTTAAAAGACCAAAATCTAACAATTGTGCAGCCAAAAGCCTGGTGTGAGCAAACATGTCACACCTGAAAATATTGGTGTGACAATGTCACACTAGTCACACCTTCAGCATGTCACAATTTAACAAGAAACACAATACAGTTTTTTCAGAACAAATACTACTCACACCAGAGATATAAATAAAAACAAAAAATAGTGAAATAACATGTATTTACACAATTTATTAAGCAAAATCCTAATTAAGTCAAATGAATAAATGCCAAAAAAACATTAATATTCAAAATAAACATATCAGAGAATGTAACTGGAACAACAAAAAACATATTTTTACAAAGATATTTTCATGAAGAATCTAATGATTGAATAAAAAGTATGTGTCACCGTGCTCGTTTTTTTGTTTTGGTGACTTTTCTGAAAAATCCTGAAAAAAATAGACTATAATAAGTGTTGTCTCCCCTTTCAACCAATTTTTTTGTTTGTCTACGCCCTATGTATATCACTGGGCGGAGACATAGCTATTATTGATTATAAGCACTGACAAATGGGCGTAGAAAATGACAAAAAAGATTTTGACCTAGCATATGTGACCAAGCAAATTACATTATGATTCTCATTAAAGCATGGCTATAGCATGTCTTGATACGTTAATGATTTCTTACACGTAGGATTTATGTAGATAAAAGCTAAAAATTATAGCTTTATTCCTGATGCATAGATCTAAATGTCATTTAAAGAATAAACTTACAAATATGCAATAAGAGGATAAAACATTCTTTTCCTTGTATTAATGTTTGGCAAGCCTGAATGTGATGTGTTGCAACCAGAACCACACAGCGGTGAGGCCTGCAACACATTATCGCACAAGGGCTTGACAAACGTTAATATACAGAAAGGAATGTTATATTGTCATTGTTATATATTATAGGACTTTTTGAGTACTGTAAAGGTGGCAACTTTAATTTTCATATCTGGGCGTGGTTCGGTTATTTCAACTGCTCAAGAATGGAAATCAGGTTCTATCCATTGGTTAAGCGTTTAAAAGTTGCTTGAGCCACGCAGGTCTGCGTGCATTTCATGGAAGTCCTGTCCGTTAATGCACTGAACCCACATTTATTAACCCTTAAAGCGTATATTACAACACAATCGAATGTTTTTATGGTCTATTGAAATATTATGAAGCCTCTTAAACAAACAGTGAAGATCTAGAGCAGACTGCTCACCTAGAGCAGTCTGATCTGGGTCCACACTGTTTGCCTCTATACTAATGTTAAACAATAAACAAACACTTTCGAATGTAGTTATAACGCCTCATTTTCAGATTTTACCTATGTCTAAAGTAGACTAATAAGGCAGTCATGAGGTGCCGCCTTTACAGTATCCAAAAAGTTCTAGAATACTTTCCTTTCAAGCAAAAGCATTTCCAAAAAAAATGTCCACTGTAACATCGTGAAGCATACAACAAAACCACACCTTATAGGTGCAATCGAAAACATCAATACTATCGACGATTATAGACCAAAAATAGTTAGAATCATAGGGTTTTTTTTATTACCATCACTCATCCAACAGGCGACACTTTGCAATCAAAGCACTGTTTCTAGCGAGTTTTGATCCGCGTTCGTCAATGGTTAAGAGTGTTTTCGATTGCTCACTATCCGGTGTGGAAACAAACTTTTTTTTCAACAGAAACATGACTGAAAAACGTAGATAACTCCTAGCTCTTGTTTCAGATTGTTTTGGGCACGTATTCATTGTATCAATACACATACCGGATAGGTGGCAATCGAAAATGTTGATGCTATCGACGAACGTAGATCAAATACCGTCAGAAACAGACTTTTTGGATTGCAGTTTGTTTGCCTGACTGGCGACAAATGGAAAATTCTAGCGATTTGCGATCCACGTTCATCGATTGTTCAGAGCCTTCTCGATTGTCACCTATCCGATGTAATAAAGTAGCATATCTTATGATAATGAATATTTGAATATTTTGGTCATTTCTCAATAAAGCATAAGCGACGGTATCTTAACTCACAGAGGATATTCGTGAGCAGGTTGAAATGGCAATTAAGCCCTCCGCAGTTATGTTTTTATCGGAAATAAAGCCCATGGTCAGTGATTGGTCAACGATCAACCAAAAAATGACACATTATTAAATAAAATGTACAATTGTCAGCGATTGAAGCACCTCAAGTTTCTATAGTAAACACTTATTATAAGGTATATAACAATAAAAGGATGATACATTCTTCTGTCTATTAACGTTTGCCAAGCCCAAATGAGATAATGTATTGTAGCCTTAACCATGAAGCTGTGAGGGCTGCACCAAGTGCGGATCCAGAGGGGGGGGGGGCAGGGAGTCCGGACCCCCTCTGGAAAACCACAAATTAAAATAAGCAATTGGACACCCCCTGGAAAAAGTTGGACCCCCTGGAAAAATTGGACCCCATCTGGAGCCTTGAAAAACGATAGATTTCTTTGAAATTGACCATTTGACTTCTGTAAAATAAGCTGAGGACTAAAAAAATCGTTGTCAGAGCTTTTTTGTCAGACTGACCTGGACCCTCCCCCCCAGTATATCAAAAACACACTAGATAGGCGGCAATCGAAAACGTTAATGCTCTACTATCGACGAACGTAGTTAAATATTGTAAGTTACAGAATTTTGGATATAAGTCCGATAGGCAACAAATGGCAATCACAAACACTGTTTCTAGCAATTTGTTATCAGCATTCATCGATTGTTTAGACTGTTTTTTATTGCTGCCTATCGGGTGTGATAAGGTAATTGAAATAGTTACGTCATTTCTCCATAAAACATTACTGACCATGTACCTCCATGGGACCTAAAACATGAGAATGTCACATACAAGGCATGTGCACGTCTACAACCCCCCCACCCTTTTTGGGGTGGGGGTGGGTCTTAGGTTAGTGGCAGCATGCAGAAATAGCAAGCGAGACATGTATATAGTATGTATATTTATACGGTCCGCAACTTTTAACCATCAAAATACTGAATGACTTCATACTCTGGGTGATGTTTTTAAAAGCTAATTCTTGCATTCCTTCTTTTTGTAAAAGCAAAATACTTACAGAATTACGTTTCAAGCATCAAAGAGTTGTCAGGGGAGAATAATATCTACCTTCTTACAAATAAGTATTCTCTTTTAAAAACAAGATTCAGGAACGATAACTCTTACACTCTTACTTTTAAGTAAAAGTAAGGTTATCTTTTGACATGGGTCCCGTACTACCTTAAGACGTTTCTTTTATGCGCCCAAAACTTATGTTTGATCGATAGAGAGAAAAAAAAATGATAATAATCGTTTTGGGGGGTATAAATTTTTATGTCTACTGCCCTATAATTCGAATTTTTTATTCTCTGAAATAAAACCTCCAGTCCCTAGGGCTTCGAATTTTAGAGATTCCACTGTATGATAAAATTAATGGTTCAAGTTTAAAGTTCAACCATTCTTGGCCATGCAACATCACAACGGATAGGCGGCAATCAAAAACACTCTTTAAAATCATCGAACAGACAGATCTAATTTAGAAACTGTGTTTGATGACCATATTTGTCGCCTGTCGGACGACAAATGATAATCAAAAACTCTGTTTCTAACTATTTTTTATCTAAGTTCCTCGATAGTATTAACGTTTTCCATTGCCGCCTCAGCTCTGAGTTGACTGGATTCAGCAGTTCGAGCAACTCAGGTTCGCTGGAGCTTCTTTTATAGGTGATTTCCTTGCCCTGACTAAATCCTGGTCCAATTATTTCAAATCCCAGACTTACCCTGTATTAAATTAGATCTGGTACCATCTTAACTGAAGGTAATTACTGTGTCTGTAGGAAAGCTTTAAATAAGACAATTTTATCAACCAATTTTATATGATTTAGCTATGAAAACATTTGTTGTGGTATTCATTGGAAGTGTCTCATTCAGATGCTTCTTGTGAGTACCAACATGTTTTCTTATTTCTCAAAACAATGAAACATAGTATTTACGATAGTGTCTGCTAATATCGTTCTTAACTCTTTGAATGCCGGGAAATTTTGCATGTTTTTGGCGTCTGCTGATTTTTTTCAAAGTAAACTTTTTGAAAAAATTCTTTCGTGATTACCATCAGAGTGCCAAACAGCTTGAATTCAGATCAGGCTCGATGTTCTGTCGGGTCTGATCTGGGTCCAAACTGTTCACAAAGGTTATCAGTAGACGACACTAGCAGGCAAAGAGAAAGTCTTACGCATGATGAGCTAATTGACCAACCAGTTGGAATTACTCCAAGAGACTTGAAAATATGATTATGAAATTATCTCTTTGCCTACTGGGTAATTTCGCGTGCTTTTTTGTCGTCTGCTGATTTTTTCAAAGTCAGCTTTTTGGAAAAATTCTTTCAGGAATACCATTAGAGTGTCTAACAGTTTGAATCCAGATCAGGCCCGACATTTTGTCGGGCCTGATCTGGGTCCAAACTGTTTGCAAAGGTAACAATATCAGCAGACGACACCAGTAGATAAAGTGTTTACTGTAAGCTTCTGTATTTACTCTTGGAAGAAGTGATATAGTTTTGCTGTCTTGTCTACTCCACTATGTTTACCTTGCGCCATTTATCATTTTCATGAAGAGCCTGAAAAAGCATGTAAAAAGGCTTAAAATGCAAACATGACAACTGAAAAACAAGGCCTGCATTCAAGTACCTGTCAAGTTTTGCATGTTCTGATGTTAAATAACCCTTAAAGTACCATCAAAAATTTGAAGCAGACGCCATTTTCAAATTTCGTTTCTTTCTTCAGGTTCTATAAAGCAATGCTTTAAGGGTAACGGTTGACTGTTGACGTTTGTCCCAAATCACCAAAGGCCCAGGGTCCAAACATTTGTAGGAAACATCCCAATATGGCCATCACTTTTTCAGGGAGTGCAGTACTGGCTCAGTGGTAAAGTGCTTGACTCGAGACCAAGGGGCCCCGGGTTCCAGCCTCACCGGTGTCACTGCGTTGTGTCCTTGTGAAAGACACATTAATCCTAGCTTAGTACAGGATCAACCCAGGAAGACTTGTCCCTACATAACTGAAAAATTGTTGATGGGACATAAAGAATTAAATCATACAAACAAACAAAATCATCACTTTTTTGTCAGATAACATATCAGTGCCAAAAATTGATAAAAAATGCCTTTCCATTCCGAAAGAAATTTTCAAAGTCAGATTCCAGAAAAAGATGACATTTTGTGCCTGAAATTTCTGTAAATTTCCAGAAAATTCCAATCGATTATCGGAAGGAAATCCTTGAAGACTTTCGACCAGATCCATATATTCACACGTGGATCCAGAAAGTTTTGTCAGAGGGTATCCAACTGACATTGTTATTTTCTTCCATTTTTTAGTTGATGAGGGGAGGGAATATAAAGTGGCCCATCATTGGCCTGCCAGGGAAACGCCAATAAAATGGCGTTTCGCTGGCATGCTGATGATGGCCCAACATTGAATGCTGGCTTTGTATTTCCCTTTGTGATTTTTCAGGGGATCCACACCACTTTTGCTAAGAAACCCAATATTTTTGTGATTTTTTAGGGGGGTGGGGGGGGGTCTGGACCCCCTGTCATCCCCCCCCCCCCCCCCTGTCACCCCCCATCTGGACCCGTGTATGATTTTTGACTCTTTCTATTTCAGGAGCACCCGAAGCTTTACGGCAGAGTTCCGTTAGTCTATATCCTGTGTTGGAGTTCAGCAATGAAACAGGGAAACCAGTCAATGGCTCCCTGGTCTTACAGAAGGGAGATAACCTCAATATTACTTGCTACAGTCATCTTAAAATTCAGTGGGTTGTTCGACAGGGATCAGAGTATTTTGTAAGTATGGTAAATGTTCTAAAATTTCAAACACTTTTCTCTTTCTGTTCTTAAATAAAAAGGGGGTTATGATGGCTGGAACTTGAGTTAAAGAAATAATCAGCTCTAGCATTGAATTGTTGAGTAATAATTCACTGTTTGGAGGTTAGTTGTAAAGAAGATCAAATCACAAATGCGCAGCGCGAGTGATTTATCTTCGTACAACTGACCGACAAGCAGTGAATTATTACTCAACAAGTCACGCACTAGAGCTGATCTATTTCGATTCTTACACACAATAAAGGACAAAAACACATTTGAAGTATTCATCTTCTCAACTTTCCTCCATTGCACTGAAGAAATCCTGCCAATAGTTGGGCTGTGTCTCATACGTTAAATTGAATATGTAACATCTTTCAAGCGTAATAATGACGTTACACCGTCTAACGCCACGACCAACGTCATTTTGCAGTAACAATTGACGTCAGATAGTGCACGCTTTCTACGCACTTTCAAAACTGTTACTATCTCGTTTGATATAACAAGTTTTTTAGCATTGGCTCTATGGGCTAGATGTATTAGAATATATGTTATAAAAATTTATAACATTTACCATAGGCATAGATCTGGATGAGAATTTTCCGCTACCAAAAATTTGTTATATTTTTCTTCTTTTGTTGACTTGGTGCTCTGGCTGAGATGCTGCCTTTGAGTATCTAATGTGGTTAACATTTTCTTTACACACCAGTGGTGGGTGGTGCAGTGACTTATATCCAAACTGGGCTTTAAGCCTACCATTCGCCAAAAGTGACATTTTTGATAATCAAAATGATTTTCATAGAACATAGATTTTGAATTGCCAAATGTGTATTTTTGTGATCAAAAACATCGTTAATTTTTTATGCCCCCGCCATTAAGTGTTACCCCTGTCCGTCCGTCCGTCCGTACATACTTATGTAACGTACGTACGTCTGTCCAAACGATGTCCGCTCTCTAAGTCAAATACTTTTGATCAGAATTTTATGAAACTTGGTCACATTTTTAAGTACCATGATGTCGTCTTCAAGTTTTATAATGGACCATATCGCACCATGCTTTTAGTAGTTATGGCCCTTTGTTTATGAAAATTCACCATTTGAAACAATGTCCGCTTTCTAAGGCGAATATTTTTCATCAGAATTTTATGAAACTTGGTCACATAGTTTAGTAGCATGATGTCTTCTTCAAGTTCGATAATGGTCCATATCACACCATGCTTTCAGCAGTTATGGCCCTTTGTTTATGAAAATTCACTGTTTTAAATGATGTCCGCTCTCTAAGTCGAATAGTTTTGATCAGAATTTTATGAAACTTTGTCACATTGTTTAGTACCATGTTGTGTTCTTCATGTTTGATAAAGGTCTATATAGCACCATGCTTTAAGGAGTTATTGCCCTTAGTTTATGAAAAATTGCCGGTTGAAATGACGTCTGCTCTCTTAGATGAATAATTTTGATTATAATTCTATGAAACTTTGTCACATTATTAAGTACCATAATGTCTTCAAGTTTCAGAATGGCCCATATCACATCATGCCTTCAGGATTTATTGCCCTTTGTTATTGGCAATTCCTTATTCATGCGAATTTGGCAATGGTGGGGGCATTCGTGTCCTATAGACACATTTTTAGTCTTCTTTTTTTCCAGGGACCATCATTTTCAACCAGTCCCTTGGTAAAGTTATTGATAGAGCCAGCGTCATTGAAGGATGGGTTCAAGTTTGCGTCCACTATCACCATACCTGATATCCAGTTTGACTACACGGGGGATTATACCTGTAGACTTGACCAGATGCATAGCATCAACTCCAGTGTGTACGTGTACGCTTCAGGTACGCTACCGGCTGTAGGCGGCATCCTACGATAACTGAGCTTTTGGTATCATGTGCGGATCCAGAGTGGGGGACAGAAGGGTTCGGACCCTACCTGAAAAACCACAAAAATATAGGGTTTCTTAGCAATACTGGTCCCGATCCCCTGAAAAATCACAAAGCTGCCAAGCCAGCATTCAATGCTGGGCCATCATCGGCCCGCCAGGGAAACGCCATTTAAATGGTGTTTCCCCGGCAGGCCAATGATGGCCCGCTTTTAGTGCTATTTGGATCCTCTTTCCCCTTATCAAAAAAAAGAAAAAGTTGGACCGCCTCTGGCAAAACTTTCTGGACCCGCGCATGGGTATTAGCCCTTTGTATACGGGAAACCCTAAATGAGTACTTTTTGCAAACAGTGAAGACCCAGATGAAATGCAGCATACTGCTGCATTTCATCTAGGTCTTCACTGTTTGTAAAGGTAAAAGTGATCTTCAGACAAAAAATACAATGTTTTACACGGGGGATTATACCTGTAGACTTGACCAGATGCATAGCATCAACTCCAGTGTGTACGTGTATGCTTCAGGTACGCTACCGGCTCTGGGCGGCATACTGGAAATTCGGAAATTTTCGCGAGGGTTTTATTTTCGCGAAACTTCGCGGATGCGGAGTTTCGCAAAAATAAAACCCTCGCAAAATGGCGAAATCACTCTGTCGTTTACTGTTGTAGGTAAATCATGTCCAAGTCGTGGATTTTAAACATGCTAAATATGTCTTTTAACGGTATTCACGAAAATAAGATTCTCACAAAAATTTCCGAATTTACAGTACAATATAACTGAGCTTTTGGTATTAACTCTTTGTATACGGGAAACTCATAAAAGAGTACTTTTGCAAACAGTGAAGACCCAGATGGAATGCAGCATGAAGCTGCATTCCATCAGGGTCTACACTGTTTGTAAAAGTAAAAAAGATCTTTTGACAAAAAACTACAATATTTTATGAAAATTATAACCTGTTACCCCTAGATATGTACTATCCCAAGTTTATGATATCAAAACAGATGGAAGAATTCATTAGTATACAAAGGGTTAATATTGCATGGCTCAAAGAAGCCTTTATAGATGTGTAGTCTGACCCACAGAGCTTTTGCTGCTGGTGACCAGGTGTACACAAAAAATAAAAGTTTGGCTTGTCACCCCACTAGACAGCTGTGCATGTGTGACCCTTTGCATACTTGTAACTTCTAAATGGATTATATAAAGGGAGCGCAGTGGCTTAGTGGTAGAGTGCTTGTCTCCAGATTGAGGGTTTGCAGGTTCGAGCCTCACCGGCATCACTGCGTTGTTTTCTTCAGCAAGACACATTAATCCTTGCTTAGTACTGGTTCATCCCAGGAAGATCCGTCGCGACATAACTGAAAAATCGTTGACTGGGGCGTAAAGAATCAAATCAACAAATGAATAAATGTATTATAACTTTGGCAAACAGTGAAGACTCAGATGAAATAAGTTTCAATTATGCATTCTTATCTGCAGGCCTGAACAAATGCCATTTTTGGGGCTAAATTCCAGTTGCTATTCATAAAATTTGGGGTTAAAACTTCAAAAAGACAGTGAAAATGTATTTGTAGCTGCCAGCTGTATGTGAGTCAATGTAAAATTAGTCAAAATTCTTGTCCGTTTCATATCTTATGAAAACCGCTGATGTGATCATGATTTTTTTTCTTCACACAATACTACTGATCATACTTAATAAGGCTAGCTGATAAAACTGAAAAATATTGATGTGTAAATATATTTTTTATTGGATTAAAACCCCATTTTTTGGCATTTTTGCCCGTCCAGCGTAAAAAATTGAACTTTCGACAAGAATTATCAAAAAAACTGTTATTTTCTCAGGAATTTTAACTGGCTGTATTGATAAAAGCATTATCAAAGTAAATGTAGGAGGTTTCAATATGTGATTTTTCATTACATTTTTTGCATTTTTTTGCCAAAAAACCTCTGTCCCAAGCGTTTATGTCAAGACCGTAACACTTGATAAATTGCAAAAATAATACTGGATCCCTAATTGTGCTGAATCTGGTTTCTGTCATACTTATTTGACACTTTCTGTTTTCTAAGAATACATGTGTTTTGTAAAGCATCTACAGAAAGGGCAAAAGAAAATACTGTTTTGGTGAGTGAAATTTTTATAGTATATTTTTTTTGTGTCAAATGACCGTAACACAAAAATGGACAATGGAATTTGATAAAAAAGGACCTCGGACAGTTTTCTATTCAATCTGCCCAAATTTTGACAGCCTGTGGCTAGCATAATGCATAACTGACAACTATAGTTTTGTGCTTAAATCAAACCCTTACATTTGGTGCTTATAACAAAATAAAAATATTTTGAAAATATCGCATAATTATGCCAGGACTTTAGGGTTTAGGGGGTGGGGGTATTTTTTGTGACCAAATTTTATTTCACAGAAAGTCAAAGTTTCGTCGAGTGTTCGCCTAAATACATGTTGATATAATGTTTGCGGCATAAAACTTGAGACGAAAGTGATGCTTTTGCATAAAATTTGGGTTGAGAAGATTTCATTGTTTCGTCTAAAGAAGTGTGCTGTCAATTACTTTTGACTATTACCTGTAATGTTTCAAGTGCAGTGCACTGAGGTATATCATATCTGTATACTGTTTAAATCATAGTCTAGATAAACACAGTTTTTTAGCGTAAAAATGTAATATTTTCTTACACACAAGATTTAACCTATAATTTTGGTGCTTAATAGAACCGTCTCATTGCGACGGTTCTTCTGAGTACCAACAACTTAATGTTTTGGTTGAGAAATGAGACAATTAATTTCTTTGTAAGCACTCATAACTAAAGCCCTGATATATGCCATTGCAATTTGATATTTACCTACAGGTTTTTACAAAATAAGTTTCTAATAAGTTTTAATAATAAAGTGTTTTTGAGCAATTTGACATCGTTCCCCCCCGTGACCAAACATGCCGTTTTTATATGATGTGTGAAATGTAAAACTACAACTGTATGCAAGAGGATTAGTTTGGTCACGGGGGGGAAAGCACCTCAGTAAAAAAATTTCTATTTTCTATATGTTGAATAGCAAAAACAGAGTTTTCAACCCATATTTTTCAATTGGTACTTGTCCAATGAAAAAACGGCTTTTGTGGATAAGTCGAGGGTTGAACCTACTATCTTTTTCATAGAAAAAATATCATTTTCTTTTAAACTTTTCTCTGGTCATTTTTATGGGCAATCCTTCATTAAGACTGTCCGAGATCCTTTCTGGTTTTAACATCTTGACCAAATAAAATTTCTCAACAAAAAATCACTCTTGTTGCGATGTTTAAGGGAGTAATCATTATTTTAGGTAAAAAAATATGTAGAATATATCAATACCATAACAGTCAATACCGTAACGATGAAAATGTTGCGGTATTGACACATCTTGTTACGGTTTTGACATATGCTGTCAAAAAAGTACAGTTTTGAATGCAAAGATATTAGTTTTTAGTCAAGTTTATTAGTGAATCTATGATAAGAACGCTTTATCAAATTTAAACAGAAGCATAAAACACAAATTGAATGATGAACTCGTATAAACAGTTTGTTACGGTATTGACATATTGTTTTGTTTTCAGGCTGGGTTTGTCAATACTGTAACGGATTTGTCAAACCCGTAACAATATTTTGAAATAAATGCAATCTACCATATATTCCAAAATTCTTTCTGTGCACATGTGTCAAGAGTATTAACATTGCAATCTGGTCAACAGTGCTCTACACAAAATCTTAAACAGAAGAATTACGCTAGGCTATATTCTTTAAAGGTCAATACCGTAACATTTTTATCAAGTACCGTAACACTGATATTTTTGGGAAAAAAGTATATCAGACAGAGACAACATGTAGATTTTAAGTACCTGATCAATTCCTTCGGTTGATACAATCATACCAAAGCATTGTAATTTTCTAGAAATGTGGTTTATAAACAAAATACTGAGAAAATAGTACGCAAAATCACTTAAAAGATAAAGAAAATGCATTTTACGTTTGCTCAGTGTCATAAATAATCATTTTGTTCAAATTTTACCTTTGACACAATTAAACACATGATTTATTGAACTTATTCATTTCAACAAAATAAATATCCATGACGAGATTTGAAGAAAAAACAGGAAATAAAGTTTGTTACGGTATTGACATTTTATCTGGTCATGTGATCTTTGAAACTTAATTATAAGGATCTGATTGGCTGTTAAGGTTTCTTTTCGCTTTTCATAGTATTTTCAGAAACGACTTGTTACTTTCATGAAAAAAAGAATATCATTTTATTTAATTCATATTTTTCCTTTTACTTCTTTCAAAATTTGACAAATTTTGACATTGACTCATGTAAGGCCAGAATTTTTTATTAGTTGATTTACAAACCCTCCTACTGAAATTTTCCGGAAAGTAGGAAAAAAATATAATTTAATTTCTAAAAAAATTTTTTTATTCTATCCTCCGACTCTAAATACTAGTTGTTTGGTTGAAAAAAAATAATATTTTTTTGAGGTTTTGTCTGTACATTTTTGAGAGTGACACTGTTAAAAGTGATTGTCCTGTCCAGATTTTTAGGAAAATGATGAAATATTTAAAGATTACCTTACTGGTTTTACTGTTTTTCTGGAGATAATAAAGAAAAAAAGAAAAAAAAAGCTCTGAAAAAAAAAAGAGAAAAAAAAGCTCTGAAAAAAAAAGGCTCTGAAAATGACCAGTCAACTGGTCATTTTCAGAGCTTTTTTATTTATTTTTTTGTCCCCCGGACCCGAGATCTGAAAAAAATTTCCCGTAAATCAACTAATAAAAAAAATCTGGCCTAATTCTGTCATGTTACTGATAGTACCGTAAAACCTCGAAAATTCAAACTCCAATTTTTCGAAATAGAATCTTCTTAATTATACTCTCTAATTCGAAATAAATTTCGGACACAATGGATTTAAAGAAAAGGGTATATTTATGAACTATTTTAATACTATCTTTAAAAACATATATTTGTATCCCTTAGATGTTTCTTTTACGCACACACAACAAATGTTTGATAGGAAAAAAATGAAAATAAAATTTTGGTGGTTATTATACAGCTATGCCTGTTTGTAGTATAGTCAAAACTATTACCCCAAGGTGCCATGGAAGACCTGATGCACTATTGCACGAGACCAAAGGCATCAGGTCATCCATAGTACCGAGGGGTAATAGTTTGACTATACTACAAACAGGCATGAAATAACTGTTTTATTACCCAACCCATTTGATGAAATACTAAGCAGCGCTCCTAGCATGGGGTTGCTGTAGACGATGCGGTTCTGTTGCAAAACAGAAAATTTCACCAAATCTGCTCAATTTTAATCTCAAAATGTTCCGCTTGTTCTAACTAAGAAAACGAGTACCCACACTTTATGTTTCTGGCCATAAATAACGGAGTTATTGGAGTTTAAAGTTGCCAAACCATGCCTTATTTTCAACATTGTTGCATAACGTCTCCTTTCATAAATGAACCGTATGTGCATCATTGTCACGCATGTGGATAAGCCCCAGTGTGTTTTTAACAGGGAAGCGGGTAACCAAGCCATGGTATAGTGCTAGTCAATAGACAAAAATATTGACTGGTCAATAGTTCAGTGACTCATGACATAGCAAAGAGTAGACAATTACTCCGTATATAGACGGTTGGGTTATAAATATACTTATTATGTTATTATTATTATTATGTTGCTTTACACCTGTAATTATCCATCAGATGTTGCTTTACACCCACACTTATCCAATCATATGTTGCTTTACACCTGCAGTTATCCAATCAGATGTTGCTTTACACCCACAATTATCCAATCAGATGTTGCTTTTCACCCACAATTATCCAATCAGATGTTGCTTTACACCCGCAAGTGCATTAGAATTCCATTTGTAAATCAATCTTGTGTTCATAAACGAAGGTCTGGATGGGGAGGTCCCAAATTAGCTAATATTTTTAATTACTATTTGCCCCTTACTCACTACACAGTAAAGGCATTTTCTCAAAAATCAGCATATTTTCGAAATTTTTGGCTTAACCATTAAATTTTAGGCCTCAAAAATCACTGATTGTTACAAGTAAGTGAATTAATTGCTAATCACTCTAAAATGAGGCCATTAATTGCTTAATCCATATTCCCCTCCCAAACCATTATAGCAGTATCTTACTTGGAAGACAACACAGGATCGTGACTTCCAAGTGGGCAAAAGTCATTGAAATGGCAATTAATTCATGTCATGATGTTGTGTCAACATTAATTTGATGTCACTCTGATGTCATGAATCTGCTTGGTGGTTCCGTTGTTGTTGACTTTTTGTTTACTGTTACTCCCATTGTGCTGTTACTCCCATTGTGGGAGTCTGTAATTATTGTTCTATGTTTTGTTTTACGTTACTTTATGTCCATTCTAGTATTGCAATCATCTTGATGGGGAAGAGAGAGCTGGTTGCTTTGCTTAATTTGTCTTCCTGGTGTCTCTTGTTGGTTGAGTGCCTCTTCCTTGCGGTGCCATTGGGTTGTCTGGGGTTTGTGATTGTGGTATTTTCTGATCATACTCACTTACTATTTTTTAAGTACTATCCAGGCTTTTAGTTAAGAGTGTGTAACAAAAAATTATTTTTCTTATTTCTCAACCAAAACATATGTTGTGGGTACTCAAATGAACCGTCTCAATGAGACGGTTTGTTTGAGCACCCAAAACATATGTTAAAAATAATGTGTAAGAAAACATTTACGATTTTACACTGAAACGTTTCGTATATCTAAACCTGTGCTATCCTATTTTTCTTTGCAGATCTGGACAACATTTTCCCAGACCAAAGTCTACTTCATATTCCATACTATCCCAACATGAGGGAACTCATTCAAGGGCGAAGAGCTGTGATACCATGCTGGGTGTCAGACCCATCTGTTGAAGTTCACTTTCTCAAAGACAGTTATTTGCCAGAGGACCAAGATCCCTTAGGACCAGAAGATGGGGTCATCTGGGACCCAAGGCAGGGGTTTATCATTGAAAACCCCAATAAGAACTTTGATGGCTTACATAAATGCACTACTGACACTGCTAGCGTAAATTTTGTCTTTTTCATATCATGTAAGTAGGTTAATTTTTTGCTTGATGAGTAATTTTAGCTCATCTGAGCCATAGTCTTAAAACCATACAACTAGCAGGTTAGCAAAGAGGTACTTCATGAACTCGAGTTTGGAGATATAGCTGTCATGCAAATATAAGCAATTTGCAGTAGAGTGACAGGAATTTTAATATTGATTGGCAATTTGGGATGTTTAAAAGAGGTAAAGACAATGGACATGATACTTGGAAAATGTAAATTTCCAAATAGTTGTATTCCTCATTTTCAGTAACATATGTTGTTGGTACACATTGCAATTGCCTCATAGAGGCAATTCCAATGTGTACCTACAACATATGTCTTTTCAATAAATGACTTTTTCTAAAGCTCGTGGATTATCTCATCGTACAGAGGGACAACCCATGGTATAACTACTACTTATTCAAAGAAATGAGCATGTGGAAATGAACAACTTTCTATCACCTGGATGACAATAATAGACTGTCTATTTTATGCTTCTGACACATTATCTTGAGATGTTTCATGGGAGTATATTGCTAAATTGCTAGTTGTTGGTTATAAGGTGAGCTTTTGTGATCATAGCATCTCCGTCGCCTGTTGTTTGTTCTTCCAGCCGGTGTCTGTCAAGAGTTTACTTTTGACAACATCTCCTTCTAAACAACTGGGTGGAAATGATCCTTGGAAAGTCATTTTTCAAAATTATTCAGAGATTTCAATTCCATGCATAATCCTGGTCGCAAAGTCAACCATAAGGAAAACTAAAAAAATCTTCTTGTCAAAAACTGCTGGGCCGATTTGAAAATAATCTGGCACAAATGGTCCTTAGGTGACCATCTACCAAGATTGTTAAAACTTATTGACCCTTTGAAAAATATAGCCACCAGAGGGTGGGCCAGTTTTTTCTGAGGTACTGATTAGGGAAAACTTTAAAAAAAATCTTCTTGTTATACACTTCTAGGCTGATTTGATAATTATACGACACAAAATGTCCTTGGGTGACCTACCAAGATTCTTCACATTATATGAGAGCCTGGATGGCATCCTCATCTGTGGTGGAATCCAGGCATTATCTTCTGAACCAGTTGATGGACTTTGACTAAACTTGCACAGATACATAAGGAGGGCAGAAAGAGTTGATTAGTCTTGGTTACCTTGACTTTATTTTCAAGGTCACACCGGCATTTTGAAATGTCCTACGAGGGTCATTTGGAAAGTTCTTAGCATGGCATCATTACTCCACAATGCGTTGATAAAATGCTATCAAATAATACTTTTTTGAAAACTAGAATTCAATTGCTACTTGATGGTTTAATTTTTGTCGAAAAAGGACTTGGCGTGCACGTGCAGCGCATGCTCAAAATGAGTAGGGGTTACTATACTGGCAGAAATTTTAAGCAAAATACTTGGAAAAAAGCGAAGGAAAATTGGGGACCTCATTTGCGATCTTGATTTGACAAATTAATGATTTGGTGCCAACTTATTTTTTATTAAATTATATTATGCTATCTCTGCTTGTACGACTACCACCTTTACATTCGGGAAATTTTGACTAATAGAGAAATGGTAAACTTTCAAAAATGGGACTTTTTTCGATTTTTCTTTAAACTTTTACAATGATTTGTGTCACTACAGAGCACGAAAAATGCCTATTGAGTATATGTTTCGCTTTATTTATAACGAACAGTGCATAAAAATCATTTCGTCACGCAAAAAAGTGTGCCTTGTTTATTTCTGTATTCAAGAAAGTTATTCCTAATAACACTACCCCTACTTTTCAAGAAGTGGGTGGGGTAACTTAACCCCTCACATTTTGTCGATGACATAAGAACTTCTCATGGTATCACGTTAACTATCACAAAATTGATTGATTTCTACTCTCAAGGTATTTTTACATTTTTGTTTGCCACTGTTTTTGATTAGAATGAACCAGTACGTCAGCTCATAGCTAAACTTACTCTGCCCCATGGTAAGATTATAAAAGTTATCTTCCCTTAGTTCTGATTAACAAAATTTATTTTGGTTTCAATACAAAGCGCTTAAAGTGTACTTGACAAAAATACCAACGCAAGGCATTTTTTAAACTACAATTGGTTATATATTTTCAAAATATGTGCATTGTGACATGCGATTTTTATTCGAAAAACTTAGCACATTGCTTTGCTTTCTAGACGGTTTTGGTATTGCTGTTCCGGTATTTAGTTATTAGAAACATCCAACTCGGTCATCTATTGTATAATAACTGGAACAGATTGTATCCTACCAAATGGTACAAAAGTAGCTAATTTCATGAACTATTGTTAATGTTCTGCACACTTTTCAAAAGGTAAAATGTTATATTTTCCACTGAAAATTTTGCGTTTTCCAGTATACAAACAGTACATGTATTCACAATAGTATTTTTCGTGTCTGCATTATAATATCCTCATGACATTTGTGCCATAACATAGAGGAAAGATAGTTCATGTAAATAATACCAAACATGATAAGGTTTGTAAATCGGTTACTGAGATAAAAGACCATGCTAAGAACTTTCCAAATGCCCCTCGTAAATAAGGTTTCTGCATGTTATCTCTTGAACAGAATAATGAATTTTGGCCTGGGCAAACTTTATACATTCGTTCACTATGACACAATAAAGAGTTGATTAGATTTATGTGACCTTGACCTTATTTTCAAGGTCACCATCCTTTAAAGACTAAAATTCAGCCGTTTCACAATTATCTTTTGAACCGGTGGGTGAATTTTAACCAAACTTGCATAGATACATTGTTAGGAGGTGGTTAAGAGTTGAATCGATCTTGGGACCTCGACCTTAATTTCAAGGTCATACCAGCACATAGAAATGTCAAATTTCGACCAAATGAAGGTTTCTTGGTGTTATCTCTTGAACCAAACAATGGATATTTAACTTAATATATTGTTGTATTGTGGCGCAATAAAAAGACCATTAGATTTTGGTGTCCTTAATTGACTTAATTTTCAAGGTTGATATTCTTTAAAGACTGTTAAAATCAGTATTTTTGGCACACTATCTTCTGAACCGGGGACTGGATTTTGACCACACTTGCATAGATAAATTGTTGAGAGGGTGGAAAGAGTTGGACCTCGACTTCATTTATGTCAAATTCGACCAAAATAGGTTTTCCAAATGTTATCTCTTGAACCGAACAATGGATTCCAGGTAAACTTTATGTATTGTGTCATTGAGACAAAATGAAGAGTTGACAAGATTCTTAAAAACCTTGACCTAATTTTCAAGGTCACCATGCTTTAAAGGTTGTAAAATTCAGCCTGTTCTGAACACTATCTTGTGAACGTGTACATGTAGATGGATTTACATCGAACTTGCATAGATACATTATTTGGAGGGGGAAAAGAGTTAATTAGATTATGGTGACCTTGACTTTATTTTCAAGGTCACACCAGCACTTTGTAATTTCAAATTGTGATTTAAATTGTGTTTCTGCATGCCATCTTTTGAAATAAATGATGGGTTTCAAGCATTCTTTATGTATTGTATCATTGTGAGTCTTTTGTGACATAATAATGAGCTGATTAGAATTTGGGTAAGCATGCTTACCAACTCAATTTGTGGTTGGGGTACAAAGTTTTCCTCTGAAAACACCACTTTAATTTACTTTTGATTTAAATGATACCTTCTGTTTAGGTTCTACTTCTTATTTTCCTCAACTTTACTTCAACTTTTTCATGCAAAGTTTTATTGAAAGTGCTTATCAAAGATTCATAACTGGATGGTTTCCCTGACCTAATAAACAGTCTTACACAGGAGTGACCTAGGGCTTGTTTGTGAATTGTTGTCATCTAATTTCTTTAACAACCAATGTTAAAATGAATATGGCATTGTTGATAATATATGTAAGGAACAATAATTGCTTGGAATTTACAGTATAAATAATGCTAATATGTGTGATTTAATTATCTGGGAACTTTTTCCATTGACTTTATATGCCGTAACCCTTTTCAGTCTGATGGTTTATCCCATATGTATTGATACAATTAGTCCCTTAATGCACATACCCCTTTATTGTCTGGCAACTGGTACACAGAGTGGGCTTTAACAGTCACCTCTCATACTAACTGCACTGTTTCACGTTGCCTATCTCACAGCATGTGCCTTTATCAGGTCATCATGACATTGCACTTTTTGAATGACTGCTGTCAATGACATTGAATCCACACGAAACTCGTTAATGACGTCAAAATTGCTTGTTTGAAGAGTAAATCAACTTGTAACCCGATAAATAGAATACCAGGTTTATGTCTTTTGATATCAAGTTTACCAGGCTCGGCTTGAGAATGCATTTTTAATCGCTTGGCAAGCCTTTCGATGTCAACAAGAGTTCTTGAAGCCTTGCCTGGTAAACTTGATATCAAAAGACACGCACCTAGTATTTTTTATATCTCGGCAAGCCTCGCGATGTCAACAAGCGTTCTCAAAGCCTTGCCTGGTAAACTTGATATCAATAGACACGCACCTAGTATTCTCTATATCTCGGCAGGCCTCGCGATGTCAACAAGAGTTCATGAAGCCTTGCCTGGTAAACTTGATATCAAAAGACACTCATCTCAGTGTGTGGACATACCATATAGAGGATCTTACATGAGTGCTCATGTTTTTCTGGATTTATTAAACAAGTTGGGGGAAAGTGATAAAATATGAGGTTTGCCGAGCACTTTATCACTTTTTCGCAACTTGTTTAATAAATTCAATTAAACATGAGCCAGAATGCTAGATTCTAATTAACATGCGATGTTTTGTTATTTGTAATCATGTTTATGGTGTGAAAAGGTTCAGATTATGCCAAATATATGCAACGTTGCTATGGGCATCATTTCAATGTTTTATCATTTTGTAATCACGTTTGGGGTTCTGAAAATGTCAAGATTATGCCAATTATATGCAACGTTGTTATGGGCGTCATTTCATAACGTTACATGGCGTTATATCACTCCCAAGGGTGATGTAATAGGATAACATAATTTTGATGTGTTTTTTAATATTTTCTCCAGTTGAATCAGAACATGCTCCCATACCAAACTTGTTCCCAGCGAATGATGTGAACCTCATGGTTGGAGAGACACTGCTCCTCACTTGTAATGTTTCTATACCAAAAGATACCACCATAAAATTCAAGTTTTCATACAGTACTCATGAAGAACAAGTAAGTGGTTACCTTTATTTTTGTCGTCTGTCGATAACCTTTCAAACAGTTTGGACCCAGATCAGGATCAACAGAATGTCGGCTCTCCGTTCGACACTCTGATGGTGTTTCTGAAAGAGTTTTTTGAAAAAGCTAATTTTGAAAAACGTCGCAGATGACAACAAAAGCATGAAAAATTACCCAGCATGCACCAATAATGACTGAAATTTCACATGCAACTTTCTAATCTGATCATATATGGGCTGCTATGTCATGTGGAGCATCTGCCAGCAGCAAAGGATTCATATGAAATGCCAACCCATATTTGCTTCAAATGAAACTATTTCATTTAGCATAATGATGTCTGCTGCAAATTATTGGAGGTGCTTTAAAGGCTTTGTTACAGAATCTTTCTGCAATTGGTGGCAAGTAAATTTGGTTTAATTGTGATTGGGGTTGCCAATTCGAACATGCTTCCATAGATATGGCAGTCATCATATATCTAATGGCCCTATTCCACACCGACCACGAATCCCCCAAATCATCAAGAATCGATTAATGTTAGGATCGGTTGAGAACTGTAAATTTTCAACCCATTTGTGATGTTCTAAGATTTAGTAACGAAACAGGTAAGAAACAGTTATGATCATTCATGGGATTCGGCTGGATTCAGCCGGAATCACCACGAATTATGATGAATTCACTATGATGTGCAATAACTCATTTGGAAATACTGCAGTAAACTAAAGAATCGATCACAAATTAGTTAAGAATATTCCAAATGCAGCACGAATTGTGCCAGGTTAACAGAAATTCACAACTACTCTTGACAATTCGCGAGATTTTCTCTCATGACCTGTATAAAAAAGACCCTATCCATGCTTCGGGGGCATCAATTTCAAAATGAATGTTCCTTGTATAGCAGCCGTACTATTGATCCTGCAACTTGAGTGTCGAAAAAAGAAACTTATATACAGTCAAAATCTTTATAACGTCACTCGTTATAACAGAATATTCAATATCCGGCATAAAATTGCTGGGAACAGATCTGTTTCCATTAAAATTCTCTCTTTATAACAGAATATTCACTTAATGACACCAACAGTAACTTCTGGGAACAGATATACATTTTCTATTGAAAATAAATTCATTATAACAGAATTGTTACCATGTGTCAGACAATTTTGTGATCAGAATAAGGTCTTTTTGCATGAACAAGTTTCTGTCTCACTTGATAAGTGGAAAGCTTTGTGCATTTTGATGCAATATGAAATTGAACTGATGTGTACATTTGGAATAATAGCATTTTAATTATTTGTACAATATTTTCTTTTACAAAATGATTATTATGTTGAAATCTGGTACTGGTCATAATTTCTTTATAACAGCAAATTCACTCTAACATCAAAGATTGCTTGGAACAAACAGTGTCGTTATAAAGAGCGTTGACTGAAGCTAGAAGAAAACCACTTCGTTAAAGTTTAGAGGCCCTGGCCCTCTGACTTGGAAAAAGTGCTAGTTCACCATTGGCAAAATCACCAAATGATCCTAATTGTGCTCCTGAATCTGCCACATCTGTGGCCACTTCTGGGACTGGCTCACATGGGGATCACCTTCTGCTATCTCTTCTTAGATTTTATTGCTTTTCTAAATCCCCAAGAATGAGTTAAGAGTACCTACGAACGCCTAAGAACGCCCCCCAATCTAATACAATTCAGTTATGATTGTATTAGAATGCAATAGGATGGTGTTACGAATCAAGTACGATTTTTCGAATCGGGGAATTTGTGGCCAAAGTTTTGAACAGTTTAAAACTTTTGCCACAAATTCCCGATAGACTTACTAATTGCAAAAACTGACTATGATCTATACGTTTCAGTTAACATCTCCATGACCTGATTACGTTTCAGCCATATTAATTCATGGGATTCGTGGTCTGTGTGGAATATGGGTATAAGGGGGAGAGGGGAGGTGGGGACATACTCTCTATAAACCAGTTGGCAGGGGTGTGCCATTCAGATGGGCCTTATACGTGGGTTGGGTGTTCGAAGGGTTTCAAACATACCTGTCTGAAAAGGGTTGGTATTTTTTTCAAAATAAGAAAACATGGATAACCTGAATTATTAGAATGCACTAGACTAAAATAAATTGGGCACAATGATTTAACCTCCGCTCAAATACATGTGTATATTGACTTTTATTATTCCATCCATACACTCGCAGAGTACACAAAAACACTTGCAGACAATGCATCAGACAAAAATGTTATTGACAGGTGATACGTTTTCTGTGGCGGCCAAATGTCCCTCAGTGCACATATTCTATGCAGTTTCTATAATTAGTACAAACGAATGCTATTGGAAACATCTCCAGATAAATTCCAATTTTGAGCGAAAAATTTTTTTAAGTATTTTGTTTTATTATTTTTGTTACCTCAACGGAACATATGCCTTGGTGCTGAAAAGAACCATCTCGGGGAGATGGTTCTTTTGAGTACCAAGGCATATGTTTTGGTAGATCAATTAGAACGATAAGTCAGAATTTTTTTTTTATCTGGAGCCATATGTAAGTAATAGATTGATGTTACATACTCCACCCAATTGTTTTTGCTTTCAAATGCCAATCATTTGTAACAGAGCAATTTTACACATTCTTAACCTATTTTTATCTAATGGACCCTTCTATTTTATTACATTTTGGATCAGTCCATATAATAAGAATAGAAAAGCAGGAGTCTGCAATATTTTGTTTTCGGATTTTGAGTTGCTTTGTTGAGGACCCACATTATATGATTAAATCAGAAATAAGAAAATTATATCAAATTATATTGTAAAAGACCTGCAATCAAAGATATATTATTTCATAGGTGCACTAACATAATGAAATGCTAACATAATGAAACAATGTTTTTAAACTTAAAATATGGAGTTTTACCTTTTAACTTGAAGACCTATCTCTACATAGGTTTGTTAACATATTAATGAAACAATCTTAAAGAACTATTGTTGCTTAGGCATGTTACCATAATGAATTTTTTACCAGGGGTGGGGAATTCTTAAAATTTCTACTTGTCTTACAAACTATGCCCATATGTGTTTGTAAATTCAATAGTTTTAGTCAATATTTCTACTCGTCCTGCATCATGAGGTACTGACCATGGCGAGTGGATGATTGGATTTTTTCCAACCCTGTGAAACAATCTTTTTATTTAAGACCTATGTGTAATGTTACCATGCGCGGATCCAGAGGAGGGGGGGGGGGCTGAAAAATCACCAAAATATAGGGTTTCTTAGCGAAAAAGCATTTCTGGTCAAGATCCCCTGAAAAATCAAGCCAGCAATCAATGTTGGTCCATCATCCGCACGCCAAAGAAACGCCATTTAAATGGCATTTCGCTGGCGGGCCGATGATGGCCCTGTTTTAGTGGTATTTGGATCCATTCATTAACTAAGAAAAGAAAAAAAGATGGACCCCCTCTGAAAAAACTTTCTGGATCCCCGCATGGTTACGGTAATGGAACAATCTTAAAGACCTATGTTTATAAACTTAATATATATGTGTATCATTATGAAGCAGTTTTATAGGTCTGATAACATTTTGCATTCATTTGGCAATTTAGATCATTTGTAAATGTCATATTTAACCTTTTTATATCATGCCAATATTTTTTTGTTTGTGAAAATGTTTTCTGCTTATTACATCTGCTGCATAAATTCAAATTTACTTCAAACATCTTTTTTTTCATGAAAGCAAACACTATGAACCTTGATCAGACTGCTCGAGTCTGAAATTGGACCGTCCATATTATTTGCAATATTAGCTAAGATAGTAAATAAGCAGATGAGATAGCAGACGTAAATTGCCATAAATGGCAGGAAAAAGGTTAAAAATGCAGAAATGTTGCATGTTACCCCTTCAAGCGCCAATCACAACTGCAGCAGACAATAAATTTGGCGACATCTTTCCCATTTTTCGAAAATAATGAGGTATGCCAGCAGAAGATGCTAATGAAATATCATGCCTTATTTGTTATTCTTGAAAAAGCAGCAAAATTTGAAAGTGTCGTCTGCTGCAAATTCTAGGTGGCGCTTTATGGGTTACCACTCAATTTTGCAGTACTGCATTTTAGCATTCACTCTGCCACCAAACTGAAATTGTTCTACAGGAAAAGCGCAGTGGCTCAGTGGTAGAGTGCTTGACTCAAGACCAAGGGGCCGTGGGTTTGAGCCTCACCGGCGTCACTGCGTTGTGGTCCTTGAGCAAGACACATTTATCCTAGCTTAGTACTGGTTCAACCCAGGAAGACCCGTCCCTGTATAACTGAAAGATTGTTGGTGGGACATAAAGAATCAAATCAAACAAAACTGAACTGAAATTCTTCAACAGGAAAGGCCAGTACAGTGCAAATAAATCCTTGATCAGACCATTCCCAGAAGAGGAACAGGCTTATCAGGGTCCACACTGTTTGCCTCAGGGACTTTCCAATGCATAAAGAGACGATGCAGCAAACCACTCTAGTTGCTTACTCAATTAATCTCTATGCTTTGAACTGTTCAAATTCTCTCTGCATTTTGTAGGATTGCCTATTCTCCTTCCTGAAATATAATTCTAGGCATTTCAGGTTTACCATACATGTTCCAGGTTTGTCTATTAGGCCACAGAAAATTAATTTATAGATTCTCATCTAGACTAATGAGGCAATTTTCGTTTGCTAAACACATCTCTCTAACTGGAATAACAGTATTAGCATGGGTGAAAGTAAAGTGTTCAGGATTAATCCTGAATTCAGGATTTTGAGGCTGACTTTCCATAGAAAGTCAGCCTGAAAATGCTGAATTAGGCAGATTTTAATAGCTTCTCTGATTAGTAAAGTGTTCAGGATTAATCCTGAATTCAGGATTTTGAGGCTGCCTTTCCATAGAAAGGCTGAATTAGGCAGATTTTAATAGCTTCTCTGATTAGTTTTCAGATGATCTAAACACAATTATCATTTAAACTTGAAATTATTCATTTTTGAAGGCATCCTGCAAGGTTTAAAATTTGAATTTTTGAAGTTCAGGATTTTGGAAATTTTGAACTTTCACCCATGTATTAGTATGAACTCTTATACATGTATTTCCAACTTCCAGCCAATAGCTACATGTACACAAACTTTGAATTTTCATGTTAAAGTTTTGCTTTTAAGTTTTTTAGACCTCATTATATTATACAAACCTTATAACCCATTTGGTTCATGATACATAATGGTCCAAAATCTCCTACACACGCTACATGTAGGTAATCTCAAGGTCAAGGTCACAGACTTGAAATTTTCATGTTAAAATTTTCATTATTTAAGATCCAATGTTATAAATCAGTTTGATTCAAGCGTGGTATATATGATGATATAGGTTGGACAAAAAATTTGTTCAGTACCGCCTCCCTTCCCTACCCCACAAACAGAATCTCAAGGTCACATCCACCTCCACTCACCCTCACACACACCACATACCTTCCCCCAACTGCATGAACTGTACAGTCCTACAGGCTTAATTAGGCAAAGAGAAAGTCAAAGCTTAACTCTGTCCGGCAACAACAGGTCTTATTTAAGCAATCAACTTCTACTCCTAGTGGCATTTTTGTTGTTTGCTGATAACTTTTTTAAACAGTGTTAGATCAGGCCTGACAAGATGTGAAGGCTGATCTGTATCCAAACTAGTTTAGACACACTGATGGCTTCCCTACAAGAATTTAAGAAGATCAGCAGATGACAAGAAAACTGTAAAATTCAGGGGCAGGATTCGCAGGGTTTAGGTTGGGGAACACTAAACATGCTACATATTTTAAAATACAATGGCTTTAGAGAAGAGTTTTAAAAGTTTTTCCCCATTATAAGTCTATGGAAGCAAAAGACCACTGGGATGTGGCCAATCCAGATCCCCAGGGGCTTGATTGACAGGATTCATGTAAGGGACCACTAGAGATTGCATTGCTATACATACTAAATATATAAGATGTGGGTCTCATGGTTTCAGAGAAGAACATATTTTTTTTCCCCAAGTTTCCCCCAAGTCTATGGAAGCTGATGACCCCACAAGGTAGGTCCAATATTGACCCCAGGGGTTTGATTGACAGGATTTATGTAGGGGACCACTAGACATAGCTACATGCTAAATATAGAAGCTGTGGCAACCAGAGTTCCAGTCCAACCCAATCATCCCAAATACTTTATGCAGCCTTTCCCTCTACCTGATGATGCTTTACATGAAACTTGATCAAAATTGGCTAACTGACTTGAGATATATACTCTTTGAAAGTGTGGACGAATGACAACATTAATGGTGGGACAATTGACCATTGCCATACTAAAAGTTACAATGTTTGACATTTGACTTGATCTGCAAAATTTGTGTTAACCTTTTGCATGTAGGGTGAGTCCAGTTGGCCACTCCCTTTGGGTCATTTGCTCCCATAGACCCTTAATTAAAAGAAATCTTTAAGGACCTTAATCTTCTCTGAAACCATGAGGCCAACAGATCAGGTGAGTGGTATAGGCTCATTAAGTCTCTTGTTTTACAAATTTAATAGGATTATGTTTGGAATCAGAATCTATAATTGTGTTTTCTGTGGCCTTACCCACCTGACTTGTAAGAGCTCTTTCAGTCTGTTCTTTAAGTATTTTGTCAGTTTATCTATAGATTGCACTTGATGTCTACCATCCTGTATTTACCTTAAATATTTGGATATTTCAGTTCCTGATGATATTGCAACTAAATTTTCATTTTACCATAACTGACATAATAAGCACACATGGTTTTGTAAGTGCATGTGAAGTACTCTATGGGTTGGCATAAACTTCTGGGCCTGAGGTTATAAAACTTTTCCATGCTCAACTCAATTAGGGGATAACTGTATTCAAAATTTTCATTTAGGGAGGTATATCACCGGATATACGGTCGGAAATTAAGTTTTACGGTGACGCATAAGCTGAGCCGTAAAACGTGATTTCTGAACGTATATCCGACGATATACCTCCCCAAATAAAATTTTTGAATATGGTTATCCCCATTCTAATGCACTATTAACATTTTCCCTTCAAAAAGACAGTGAAAATGTATTTTGTTGCGCATATACGTCCAGCAAGCTGCCAGCAGCATAAAACCGCTTGCCAGCTGCTTATATTCACTTGTCAACCAATGAAAAGCGAGGTTACGTAATGGTGTCGGGTTTGCGACAGTATATCGCAGGACATACTGTCGCAAATTTATGACGTTATCCAATCAGACGTCGCGTTGCATTTGCAAGTGCATTAGAACTGAGCACGAAATTCCAAATGCTGATAAAAACTAAAATACTGACAAATGAAGAAGATTCTTGTTTTTAGCCTCTTAGATGTTGTATTAATCATGCTTATGAATGTTAAAATGCCAACAATTGTTGGCATTTTAACATTTACGAGCAGGATAAATTTCGTGTTCAGTTGAGTTGAGCATGAAAAAAAGTTTTATAACCTCATGGCCTTATTTTAAGTCTTTCTGGTGGTTTAACCCTTTTTACTCTGATGAAGTTTCCCATACAGATGAATATATACAATAAGGAAGGGATTGTCCATTATGTAGTTTAAGGGGTCACAGGTAGAAATTTCCAAATAATAATTACTCCTGTATTTATCTTAGCAAACAGTGCAGGCCCTGATGTAATGCCCTGTTTTGTGGCATTTCATCTGGGTCTTCACTGTTTGCCAAAAAAAATCCTTTAGGGATTTCCAGTATACAAAGGGTTAATTTCACTAATAATATAGATGCATCATGTGGATGAGAAAGTGTGGAACCTGAACAGCTGGCTTCATCAGAAGCCAGCTGATCTGGATCCACACTATTTTCAAAAGGGGGTATAGAATTTTGAAAAAGTTGTGCGGACATTGTACTTATTATGTTGAATGTAGGAACAAACTGGCTAAGAGTTTAGACCCTGAGCAGACTGCTACTATAGGTGCAGTCTTATATGGATTCACACTGCTTACTCAAGCCATGCGCGGATCCAGGAATTTTTGTCAGTGGGGGTCCAGGCCAGACTGCCAGAAAACAGCTCTGACAGCGTTTTTTTTTAGTTGTACAGTGGTTTATCAATGGTTTATTTCAAAGAAAACTCTATTTTCCAAGGTTTCAGTGGGGGTCCAACATTTTCCAGGTGGGGTCCAACATTTTCCAGGGGGGTCCAACTTTTTCCAGGGGGATGCAACTTTTTCCAGGGGGTTCTAAATGCTTATTTGTATAGAAACCCATGGAACTTGTGATTATCCAGGGGGTCCAGACCCCCTAACCCCCCTCCCCCCCCCCCCCCCTGTGGATCCGCACATGTCAGCTTGTGTGTCTGAATATATAGGGTAGATATGGGCCTTTTGGGAAGAAAACCTGCTTTTGTTGCATTCTAACAAGAAAGGTGCAGACAAACCTGCCTATCTGTGCATTCTGACCAGCAACTTTTATTTATCATACACTGCCTGAAATAAATGATAGTGAAATTTGTTTCATGCAAAATTTCAGTATTCTAGCTAGTCTCTGTAGCTTAGCAGGCTGGTTTGAGTAGTACCTGGTTACGATCTCAGAAAACAGATGTTTTCTCCCATCACTGCCCATATGGGATTTGCCTAAATATGAGGAAGCCCTTCCAACACTTAATTAGCATAATGAACCCCTAAAGGTTTGGACACTCTGCAACCTACAAATGTGAGGCCCATATTTAAGAGTCTCTCTATTTTTTCTTCAAGTTTCCTTAGTCTTTTTCACTTCTTACTTCCAACCAAGTGAAGAATCCAATATCCAAACCCATGGCTTAAATTATAGTCTCCCTGAATTGAGATCTCTAGCTTTTAATACAATGTACCCCTAATATTATATGTACATGTATTCTTTCAGCGGAATCATAGCCTTATATAAATGCAGTATCCAGATTAATATTTTTCTTAGTTCACAACAGAAACATATTTTGTAGGTGCTCATTGGAAGCTTTCATTGAGACACTTTCAATGGCACCACAATAAATGTTTTCATGGATCGGCAACAAAAATCTCACCCTTTTCAGTAGAAAACTATTCTTATATAGGGCTATGGGAATGTTAGCATTATAGATTGTAGGAAGGAATGTTAGTGTAGAAATTAGTTTTCTTTCACCCATGTCTTTCTCTTCTCATTCTAGGGACCCTTTACTGAACTGTCACCAGAGGTAAGATATTATGCGCCTAGCATGTATATTCTTCTTCATTTACTGTCATTCAGAACACCTCGGTCAATTCTGTGGAATCTGACCTTGAATGTACAATGTGGGGCCACTTTGTGATGCCAAAACAAAAAACAAGTTCAATTTCTGTGAAATGTACAGCTAAAAATGCCATGATAAATGTTGTAGAAATAAAGATGCTTAATAATGCTATGTTATGAAAAATAATTAATTTTATTTAACCCGTTGATAAAACTCATCTTACCTTTTACTATTTTCCTTACCTTAGTTTTCGTCCAACAAAGCTCAACTTCTTCATACCTAATTCTATGCCATATATACATTCAAGGCCTGATATGAATTGGGCTGAGGTGTTCCAAATGATTTACTGTATTCAGATTAAAGTTAAATGTATACTTTCTTTTGTTTTTTTTTATTTTTGTAGCTTAATTGATACTATACTTAAATCACCCATTGACAGCCAGAATGGGTAACTAGCAAAAGTGCTAAAATGTTCAATAGTTAATTCTTAGTATTCACATGTATTTTATTTATTTATTAGAAAATATTTATTTATAGTGTTTTGACAGGTTTTTAGTAGATATGTTAGCTTATTTTATTTTTGTTTGCATGTAAATTATATGTTACAGAACACTTTTTAGTTTGATTGTTGTGTTCCTTTGTGCGTGTTATAAAACATGTAAAAGGAAGTATAGTACCTTTTAAAGAACACTTTTTTTGTATATAAAATAGTACATACTGATATGGTGTAGTCTATAATAAGTTCATATAATTCTGTTGTCTATAATGAAACACAAATTTATTGACATTTACAATGTAGCCTACATGATAATTAAGTATAGCATATGTACACATTTGATGACTATAAGAAAGCACATATTTGATCACTTAACCCTTAAAGCGCCAAGAAAAAATGCATCTGAAAATGCCGTCTGTTGAAGTCGTCTGCTGCAAATAATTGCCTAGCATTACCGACAAATTAAATATAGAAGCAAACAGCGTAGACCCAGAACAGACTGCTCCTATAGGAGCAGTCTGATCTGGGTCCTCACTGTTTGCCATAGAGGCTTCTTAAAGATTTAAGCAGACGAGAAAAGTAGACGACTTTTGTTGCGATTGCCGCATTAAGGGTTAAATAAAGGTTACAATTAGTGACTTATAAGTTTTACTAAGTACACATTTATTGAAGATAAGAAAGTACACATTTGTTGTTCACCATTTTTAAGTGTACATGTGTTGCATATAATGAGTATAAGCACATATTTATTGACTATAAAAGAATACATTTCATTTGTTGATCACCAATATAAACTGTACGTGTGTTACTCATATAGTAAAGTTTACATTATTACACATTAATTGATTACAAGAAAATACGCATTTGTTGTTCCCCATAGTAAAGTGCACATTAGTTGATGCAAGAAGTACACAATGTTGTCTATAACAAAGTATAAGTTCAGCAAATATATGCAACACATTAAGTACTTGCAGGTATAAGTTCAGCAAAGAAACAAACAAAAAAACAAGAAAAACTACATAGCATTCACCCACTAAACATATAATCGGGTCACCATTGAAAAATATTCTTATATAGGGTTATGGGAATGTTGAAAACTATTCAAAAATTTGTACAAAAATATTCCATGGGCTGCCATTGGTGATTAGAGACTATATGCTGGCTGGGTTAAGAGTTTAAACTTTTTTACATTTTTATAGCCATCCGGTAGAGTATCCATAACTTCGCCGACAAAGGTCACCCGTAACAGTATGGATATCTACTCCAGAAGTCTTCAGATACGCCAAGTAGACATGCGAGATGACGGAATATATAGATGTACTGTTGAGACTATTGACAACAAGAAAGGGGTGGCTGATAGGCTTGTCTATATTCATGGTAACTAAGTTATTACTTATAGAGCTAAGTAAGGGGCCCATTTGAAAGTGGGCCCCCATCAGCCAACCAGTGAAACGCCATTTCGCTGGTGGGCCGCCAGGGCCAATGATGACCCGACATTGAATGCTGGCTGGGTATTATCAATTTATGTATCCAGTATGCATCTAAAAAGCGGGCCACCATTGATCCCCCCAGTGAAACGCCATTTAAATGGCGTTCCGATGGTGGGGCTACATTGTTTATGCTGGCTGGGACGTAGAGGATCTTGAGTACTCATGTTTATTGAATTTATTAAATGAGTTGGGGAAAAGAGATAAAAAGCAAGGCTTGCTGAGCATTTTTATTATGCCCCCAAAGGAACTTTGGGAGGCATATAGTAATGGCACTGTCCGTCCGTCCGTCAGTCCGTCCGTCCGTCCGTCCCGCTTTCGTGTCCAGTCCATATCTCCTATATTCTTTGAGGTAGGAATTCCAAATTTGGTGTGTGGATACATCTTGGGATGGCGGAGTGTCGCGTACCATTTTCGGGTCACTGTGACCTTGACCCTGACCTCTGACCTAGTTTTTAGAATAATCGTGTCCGGAGCATATCTCTTATATTATTTGAGTTAGGAATCTCAAATTTGGTGTGTGGATGCATCTTGGGATGACGAAGTGTCGCATACCATAATTGGGTCACTGTGATCTTGAACTTGACCTCTGACCTAGTTTCTAAAAAACTGCATTGAGTCTGGTGCATATCTCCTATATTCTTTGAGATAGGAATTCCAAATTTGGTGTGTAAATGCATCTTGGGATGACGGGGTGTCACATGCCTTTTTTGGGTCACTGTGACCTTGACCTCTGACCTAGTTTTAAGAATTATTGTGTCCGAAGCATATCTCTTATATTCTTTGAGTTAGGGATTCCAAATTTGGTGTGTGGAAGCATCTTGGCAAAGCAGAGTGTCATGTACCATTTTCGGGTCACTGTGACCTTGACCTCTGACCTAGTTTTTTAGAATAATCGTGTCCGGACCATATCTCTTATATTATTTGAGGTAGGAATCTCAAATTTAGTGTGTGGATGCATCTTGGGATGAGGAAGTGTCACATACCATAATTGGGTCACTGTGACCTTGAACTTGACATCTGACCTAGTTTCTAGAAACTGCATTGAGTCTGGTGCATATCTCTTATATTATTTGAGATAGGAATTCCAAATTTGGTGTGTAAATGCATCTTGGGATGATGGGGTGTCACATGCCATTTTTGGGTCACTGTGACCTTGACCTCTGACCTAGTTTGAAGAATTATTGTGTCGGGAGCATATTTCTTATATTCTTTGAGTTAGGAATTCCAAATTTGGTGTGTGGATGCATCTTGGGATAGTGGAGTGTCATGTACCATTTTCGGGTCACTGTCACCTTGACCTCTGACCTAGTTTTTAGAATAATCATGTCCAGAGCATATCTCTTATATTATTTGAGGTAGGAATCTCAAATTTTGTGTGTGGATGCATCTTGGGATGACAAAGTGTCGGTACCATAATTAAGTCACTGTGACCTTGACCTCTGACCTAGTTTCTAGAAACTGGTGCATATCTCTTTTATTTTTTGAAATAGGAATTCCAAATTTGGTATGTAAATGCATCTTGGGATGCCTGAGTGTCACAAAACATTTTTGGGTCACTGTGACCTCGACCTCTGACCTTGTTTTCAAGAATTATTGTGTCCAGAGCATATCTCTTATATTTTTTTGATGTAGGAATCCCAAATTTGGGGTATTTGGGGTGGTGATTCCTCTTGGGATGGCAGAGTGGTGCATACCATTTTGAGTCACTTTGACCTTGACATTGACTTCTGGCCTCATTTTTGGGGTTTTTGTGCTATATTATAGCTAACTTTCCTCAAATGAAACTTATGCGAGACCAATTCCTTTGGGGGCATTCGTCACGTGTTTGTGACATTTCTTGTTAAATCCCTTTTTTGCAACAACTATAATGAATTTGTTAATGCAGAAGTATGAATGATAAATTCTATTTATCATAATGACATTAAGTACTTTGAAATTGTGTTTTTGGTGTGCAAAGCAGAAGATTTTGTCATTTTTAAGCACCATTGCTATAGTTAGAGATTATCTCATGGCGTTTTGGTTATCGCCCTCAGTACCAACCCGAGACCCCATTATCAGCCCGAGAGCTTTAGCTCGAGGGCTTATAATTGTCGAGGCTTGATACTGAGGGCGATAACCAAAACCTCATGTTATAATCTGTCCATCACATATTCCATTTCACTATTTCAACGCGTTTGAAGTAAAAAAATGTAAGTAAAACAGAGGAATGGCGTAATTTTTGTGTTACGTCACACCACTTGTTTACATCTGACGTCATCAAATGATCAACGTTACGTGCCCGGCATGATAACCTCTCTCCGTTCAAAATACATGACTTGCGGTTATCATCACGGTGGGCTGATAACCAGTTGGCGGGAAAGAACTTATCGCATATGCAGAATTTGGGTTATCAAGGCAAAACGTGTCTTAGATATGTGATAACCATCATTACATAATGTTGCTGAATATGCAGACCACCAGTGGTTATACATGGTATCATATCGCTTTCAAGTGATAAAACACAGGTTTAGATAAACAAAAAATTTCAGAGTAAAATTGTAAATATTTTCTTACCCATCAATTTTAACATATGTTTTGGGTGCTCAAAAGAACCGTCTCATTGAGACGGTTCTTTCGAGTACCCACAACATATGTTTTGGTTGAGAAATAAGAAAATTAAATTTTCATTAAGCACTCTTAACTAAAGTCCATGATTAAAGTTGTTTCACCCATATAAGCCATGTGTCCTTTTTAAGGGAAAAAGGCAAGACAAATGTAATATTCACCATATGCTATTGTTGTTTCAGAAAAGACATTTGTTAACCTTGGCACTACAAGGCCAAAAATCACCAAGCAAGAAGGGGACCCCGAGGCTCGCCTAGAGGTGGACGTGAATGCCTACCCTCAGCCAAACATGACCTGGTACAAAGATGCCGCTCTTATCACTGATGAAGATGTCAACAAGGAACAACTCTTCTTGTGAGTACTGTAAATTCAGAAATTTTCACGAGAATTTTATTTTCGGGAATAGCGTTAAAAGACATATTTGCGGCATTCAAACTTTGCGACTAAGGCATGATATACCTATATCAGTAAACGACAGAGTGACTTTGCTATTTCGTGAGGGTTTAATTTTCACGAAACTTCGCATATGCAAAGTTTCGCGAAAATAAAACCCTCGCGAAAATTTCTGAATTTACAGTATTTAAATATGCATGCTGGGTAATTGTTCATGCTTTTTTGTTCTCTGCTAATTTTTTCCAAAAATTCTTTCAGGAATACCATCAGAGTTCTAAACAGTCTGCAATGCTTTCTGTATAAAATCACACAAACATAAAAGTCCAGATAATACACATATATGTAGAGTTTATCAGGGAATCATACATCCTTTTTCATGCATTAATATTTTGGATTCGTAGGATTCTGATTGAACACAATGCCACAAGGCAGAGCTTTCAGGAGCATCTTTCCAGGGTTCCAGCAATTGTTAATGCAATGAAGCAAATATGATTGAACACTGCTATAGCAGTTCATCTCGTGTACAACCAGGCAACTAGCAGGTTTGCAAAAAGGTAGATTATGAACTCAAATTAGGAGATACAGCTGTCATACAAATATAAACAATTTGCCATAGTAACAGGTATTTTAATACAGTTTGGGATATTTAAAAGACGCAAAGACAATGGACATGATTTTGATAAATGTATATTCCAAAATAGGTTTCCTTAATTTTAGTAACATATGTTGTAGGTACGCATTGGAATTTCCTTATTGAGGCCATTCCAATGTGCACCTGCAACATATGTCAAATCAATAGATGAATTTTTCATCATAAGCTTTTTTAAAAAAAGATTCTCAACCACTTTCATTGTTTCAGTGAAATGAACATGTAGAAATTAACAAGATTTCATGTGTTTGTCATGCACCTGGGTGACAATAATTGATTACCTATTTAATGCATCTGACAACTTATCTTAAGATGTTTCATTGGAGTATATTGCTAAATTGGTAGTTGCGTGGTTGTAAACCAAAATTGCACATAAAACACTCAGTCTGATAAAAATTGACATAGCCACCTTTTGTACATTGTATCTAGCAAAACAAAATGGCTTCACCTTACCTTGATACTGGCTGTAGTTAGGTTTCTATTTGCATTTTGAACAAGCACAATCCAACACAATTTACAGTTTGACTGACAGAATTGCATTGTTGTGTCATTGTTGTGTCTTCTGCTAATGTGTGTTATACCTTAGCAACATTATCCTATTTTCTAAACAACAGATATAAACATTTTGTGAATGGATGGAATATGAATAAATAGATTGCAGTCAAATTAAGATTCCCTTCGGATTTCACAGACATTAAAAAGCCTAATGTTTTGCATTATCCAGTGCATTTCAATTCTTAACCCATAAAGCGCCACCTACATATTGCAGCAGACGACAATTTCAAAATTTGCTGCTTTTTCAAAAATAACAAACAAGGCGTGATATTTCATGAGAATTGTCTGCTGGCAGACAATTCTCATGAAATATACCTTATTATTTTCGTAAATTAGGAAAGTTGTCGCAAAATTTGTCGTCTGCTGCAGTCGTGATTTTTGCTTTAAGGGTTAAATAAATTCCAGACAATTTAAGACTTTAATTAGATTACAAAGATTTTAAATTTGGTTTTAGCCAAAAAATAAATCAAGTGTAGCCAAAGTCTCGATAAATCACATCTGACGAGCCTGTGTTGTATTAATACGAAAACTGATGTCAGGCTTTACACATTACCAATAAAGATAGGTACCAGAACAGCGAGCTCCCACGAGCGCTCGCGCAGTTGAACTCACCTCATGTATTCTTATGTTCACTCTTCAAACTGGCAATTATGACCTAATTATTGATTTTTGCATCAATCCAAAGTCATCGATGTCATTCAAAAATGCAATGTCATGTTGACCCGATAAAGATACCTGCAGTGAGATAGACAATGTTTATCAGATAAACATGCAACAATGCAGTTAATACGAGAGGTAACTGATAATTATTTTCTTTTCTAGGTCTGGTGATAGTTCCCGCATAACCATATTAACATCTACAGTAGAATAGAGCCTTGCACATTATTAATGGAATCTCTTAGTACATTTATGATTTGCACTAAACATATTGATTACAACTTTTCACTGTGGTTGATTTTTTTTTTCCAGAAATTTTGATGAGCATCTTCTAAGAATCAAGTTTCCAAAGAGGGAAGATGCAGGATTCTATAATTGTACAGGGAAAAATGCTGACAGTACCAACTTTGTTGTGATCCAACTAATTATAGAATGTAAGTATTTAAGGAGTATTAGGCACAGATGGTAGTGCTTTTGCAGGGTTTACTCAGGCTTAAAAATACTTAAAAATCAAGGGCTTCATTGAAAATTAAAATCTGCCTTGAGAAAGTGCTGGAAAATTACTCCAAAGGACTTGTAACATACTTGATTGTGACTATTTACTGTAAGACCTAGCCATGTTAAGAGAAGGAGCAACATCTAAATCAGTATAAAATGGTTTTGCCTTTATTTGGTGCAGCATATGCTGCGCCAAATAAAGGCAAAACCATTTTATATGTTTGATATGCTGCACCAAATAAAGGCAAAACCATTTTATATGTTTGATAGGCAAACCATTTTATATGTTTGATATGCTGCACCAAATAAAGGCAAAACCATTTTATATGTTTGATATGCCGCACCAAATAAAGGCAAAACCGTTTGATATGCTGCACCAAATAAAGGCAAAACCATTTTATATGTTTGATATGCTGCACCAAATAAAGGCAAAACCATTTCATATGTTTGATATGCTGCACTAAATAAAGACAAAACCATTTTATATGTTTGATATGCTGTACCAAATAAAGGCAAAACCATTTTTTGATATGCTGCACCAAATAAAGGCAAAATCATATTATACCTTTTTCTGTACATAATTTCAGTTGCCTAGCATTTCAGCACTCCAATTTTAAAGTTTAAATCATCAATTTTCATGAACTTGTAGTCCTTAAAAAGTTTAGGAGTTTCCCTTATTGATCCTTGTAGTCCTTGAATCAAAGCCTCGCCTTTATGAACCATGTTCTTTAAACATGTCCTTAAAATGGTAGACAATTCCCATAATGGCCCTTGAATCAAACAAGCCTTGCCTTTATGAACCATGCACTTTAAACATGTCCTTGAAACTGTAGGAAATTCTCTGAATGGTCCTTGAAAGTTCCTTGAATTTAATAAAGCCTTGTTTTTATAAACCATGTACTTGAAACTGTAGGAAATTCCCTAAATGGTCCTTGAAAGAGCCTTGAATCAAACAAAGCTTGCCTTATTTAAACATGTCCTTAAAAGTAGGAAATTCTCTTAATGGTCCTTGAAAGGTCCTTGAATTAAATATAGCCGTGTCTTTATAAAGCCTAAAGGCTCAAATGAGGAGTAGTATGCCAGTGGTCCACTGTCTGTCTGTCATCCTTGTTCGTTCAGCTCAAATTTCATGTAAAGCCTCATTAGGCAGGAGGAAAGGCTGCATAATGTTTTTTATGTTGATTGTATTTGAACTTTGGTTGTCATGACAAACTAAAGCTCCTATAGACTTCTGATTGGAAAAGATTAAAAAATTCTCTGAAACCATGAGACCCTTATATCTTCAGAATATAGATTGTCCAGTGTTTCCCTACATAAACCCTGCCAACCATGCCCCTGAGATCCAAATTTGGTATAACTATAGAATCTGTCCGCCATAATTTGTTTGGTTCATTGGGCAAATGTGCTTGAACATAGATTACATGGAAGTAATGTAATATGTTTAACATCTATTTTGATGGTTAGGGTTAGGTTAGGGTTAGGTTATTGCTTGGAATATGTCATATTCAATCTAGCTACTGAAAGAATGGGTCAGATAAGTGGCGGACATATTCTATAGTCGCTCCCCAAATTTGCCTTGTCCTGGAAGGCATTAATAGTAAGGCGTTTGCTCCTATGGACTTATATTTAAAAAAAAAAATCTGAAACCATGGCTAGCATGAGGTCAACAGCTCAGGTGAGCATTTTAGGTTCATTTAGCCTCTTGATAATCCTTGGTTTTGGAATAAAAGTTAACTTTTCAGTCTCATTTCTACAGTATAGCACATTATTTCATTAGAAAAGGTTAATTATAATTTTCAAGTATTCTTTTTTTCTAACCTTGTCCTGCTGAACCTGGATTTATCCTTTTTGAAAACAATGCAGATCCTGATCAGTAGGCTTCTGACAAAGCTATCAGATCAGAATCCTCACTGTTTTCCACTCTGCTATAACTTGAATGCTGCAGATTAACTGGATAAAAATTGGGGATGAGAGTAAGACATAATAGCATTCCTCATGACAAGGGTTAATGGGTTTTAAAGCTGATAGCAATCATGCAAAATTATATAAAAATGTCTATTAAAACTTCATTTTTCATAACTTATGCCTCAGTTACCAGTTCTTTATAATAAAACATTTCTTGATTTCCTTTCAGCTATTCTGGTTGTGAACACAACTATTGATAAACATGACCAGTTCTTTATGATAAACCAATGCTTGACTATTGATAAACATGACCAATTCTTTATGATAAAACATTTCTTGATTTCCTTTCAGATATTCCCGCTGTCAATATAACATCTACTAATGTTGACCAATTCTTTATGATATACCTGAAACATAAGCTGGACTGTACTGTGAGATCGGTTCCCCTCCCTCGAGAGATCAGCTGGTACTGGCAGCAATGCTACAACCCGCTGAACTGCACGATTGACCAGAACCGCTGGGAGGAAGTGAATGAGACGGACTCCGCACCAGTGGCCTACCCTAAGATAAAGCAGATTCTCTCCCCTGATGGAACCTATTATATAAGTCGTCTTATCGTGATGGAAGAACGGGTTGGCTGGTTTAAATGTGTTGGTGAAAATAAAATTGGGTCCAATTCATCAGTGATCCAGTATGTGGCAGCAGGTGAGTTATTTATAACCACTAAATTCACTAACTGATAAAGGGGTACGTGCATTAAGGGGCAAATTTGGCCCCCTCTGGGGCCAAAAACTGAAAGTTGCTTTTCACCAATTTCACCCAATCGGTTTATTTGAAGAATGGTCCAAGTGTAAAATTCTTGCATCTATTTTACTTTTTCCCTTGCTATGGTAACAAAAATGGCCGGCAAAATAGGCTAAAAATAGAGAAATTGTCATTTTGAGCCAAATTTAAGGCTTTTTCAGCCCGATTTTTTAAGAATTAGATATCAGCACAAGCGAATACCAAAAAAAAAACCTTTTAATATATTGTGAACCGTGATAATTCTCACCCTCTGTTAAAATATCTTTTTGGTATTTGCTTGTGCTCTATGTTAATTTCTCTGTCAAATGTCTTAAATTTGCTCCAAAATGGTCACTTTCCTATTTTCAGCCTATTTTGGCAGCCATTTTTGTTACCATAGCAACGGTAAAAATAGAACCAATCCCAGAGTTTTACACTTGGGCTATTGTTCTAATAAACTAATAAGAAGAAACTTATGACAAGCAATTTTCATTTTTTGGCCTCGTAGGGGGGCCAAAATAGCCTCTTAGCGCACATCCCCCTTTAAAAACTGCAAGTAACAGTAAATGCTCAAACCAGCCTGCTCAGCTACAGAGAATAGCTAGAGGTTTGAAATTTTGTATGTAGCAAGTTAAGCTATTATACTGTTCGGAAAGCAAATAATTATTGACCTTATCAAACAGTGGGATGTCGGGCTGGTCTGCACTGTTATGGGCATGGGGCAGATTTTCTTTGCACAAGGCCTATATGTGATGCTAGTATCCCGGGCTAGCATTTACATTTATTTTCCAATATTTGTGGGGGAGGGAAGTGGCTCAGTGGTAGAGTGCTTGACTCGAGACCGAAGGGCCGCGGGTTCGAGCCTCACCGGCATTACTGCCTTGTGGTCCTTGAGCAAGACACATTTATCCAAGCTTAGTACTTGTTCGACCCAGGAAGACCCGTCCCTATATAATTGAAAGATTGTTGATGGGATGTAAAGAATCAAATCAAACAAACAAACAATATTTGTGCAGATCATGCCCTGAGATATCTTAACAAAAGCCTTTGTATAGTCTATAAAAACATTGAAGAGATTTCACTTCTGTTTCATGTATTCCATGCTCTTTTACAAATAGTTATTCACGTCATGTTCAAGGCTTTAAAATAAAAGTACAATGTTAAGCGTTCGAGCCTCACTTGCGTCACTGTGTTGTGTCCTTGAGCAAGAACATTAATCCTAGCTTAGTACTGGTTCAACCCAGTAAGACCTGTCCCTTTATAACTGAAAGATTGTTGATGGGACGTAAAGAATCAAATCAAACAAACAAACAAACAATGCTAAGCCTGGATTTATCCTGTTTGGAAAACAGCGTAAATCCCGATCAGCTGGCTTCTGAGAAGCCAGCTAATCCGGATGCACACTGTTTTTATCCCCCGACGAAGTCGGAGGGATATAGTTTTGGCGTCGTCCGTCCGTCTGTCCGTCCGTCCGTCCATTCCGTCCGTCCGTCCGTCCGTCTGTCCGGAACCATATCTCAGTACCTATTGGTCGGATTTGATTCATTCTTGGTACAAATGATAAGTACCATGGACTCTCAAACATCCAATAAGTTTGGTCAAAATCAACCCCTTAACACTTGAGTTATTGCCCTTGTTTTAGTATAGGCAATTATAAGGCAAAACCTATATTAGCTTTTTTGTGTGATGATCTTCACATTTTATCAAAGCTATTATATTTAACAACTTCTCACTATTAGACCATGATTGCCAAGTGCCTGTAGATAAGCATGGCAGTGTCAAAGTTTTACCCCACCCCCTTTGACCCCACCTAAGGGGTCAAAGGTCAAATATTTAAATTTTGCAATAACTAAGGCAATTGTTAATATTTTTTGCTGAAATTTTGCATACAGGCAGAGCAGCAATAGATATGAAACATATCAAACGGGATTTTAGTTTGAAGGCCTGGGTCCGAGCCTGTTGGGTGGACTTAGGGGGTGGGGCCGAGGTCAAAATTAAACTTTTTCAGAATATGGTCATGTTGAATATCAAATTAAAGCTGACGACGCTGGCAGCAACATGGTAGCAAATATTTTGCCCACAGACACACCCTGGACCCAGGGGGTGGGGTCAAAAGGTCAAACTATATCTTTTTCTGAAAGTAGTCATGTTGCATATCAAATTAAAGCTGACAACGCTGGCAGCAACATGGTAGCAAATATTTTGCCCACAGACACACCCTCGACCCAGGGGGTAGGGTCAAAAGGTCAAACTATATCTTTTTCTGAAAGTAGTCATGTTGCATATCAAATTAAAGGGAATTGATCACAGAGCACCATGAAAGCAAATATGCTGTCATTACACACACCAACGACCCCGTGGGGTGGGGTCAAAAGGTCATTTTCTTTTTCTTTTCTAAAAGTGGTCATGTTGCATATCAAATGAAAGTGGAAGAAGTGTAGACCTACATGCAAGGTAACACTTTGAATTTACACACACCCTTGACCTCTGGGGTTGGGTTTAAAGGTCAGATATTGAAATTGTGCAGATGTAAGTATATCTTTTATTAAACTAAGCACTAAAGCATACTTGACAGGTGTTTGTTATGATCTGAATGATACTGAAGGTGAACTAAGACTTAGATAAATGGGATTTATGTTTTGTGATTTACATGTTTCTCTCAAATAACCCTTCGTCGGGGGATATAAATTCGTCGAATTTGTCTTGTTCTTTCAACTTGTGTATCCGGGTTCGCACAGGCTTGAAAAGTACTTGAATATACAGGACTGTCTTGAAAATTCCTTGAAAATAAAATTTGCCTTGAAAAGTACTTGAAAAACACTCAAAGGCCTTGAAAAGTCGTTGAATTTTACCATTTACAGGAGGATTCAACCTTATTTGATGCACCAAATAAAGGCACCACAATTTTATACTAATTATCTTAAACTAATATCTCTAGTAATGGACTCTAGCTTTTCAGAAGTAGAATTTTAATGTGTAAATCAGTATTTTTCTTTAGTTTTGTGTCCTTGAAAACAGTAGGAGAGTCTTTGAGAAGTCCTTGAAAAATCCTTGAATTATACACCAACTTGCCTGTATGAACCCTGGTATCCATGCCAATAATAGGCATCCTGCAAGTTAATTGGACAAAAATATGGAAGGAGTGTGGTACATAAAAGTATAGAGTGAAGCGCTTCATGTAGAATTTAAGCTCTGCCCACTGTCTTTATCATATAACGATAGTTAAAAAATAGAACTTCAATTTTTATATTTACACTTTATACTTCACACGGGCAAGTCTCTTCATCAGCAAATGAAGACAGTTGCAAATCTCTTCATCATGTTACGGGCCAGACACTCTCAAGTATATATCTATACATCATAGATTTCACATAGCTTCTAGTATATATCAATATCAATCTCTTACAGCTGCGTCAGAGCGGACTCTTTGGCTCAGTGGTTAGAGCATTGGTCTTGTACCGGGACGACCCGGGATCGATTCCCAGCGAAGGCGCGGGAATATTTTCAGCTATGCTTTACTTTGTTATGACTATCATGTAGTAAGAATCAACAAAAGAAGAAATTGCTGGATCAAAGTTCATGTAAGGGAAGACAGCTGCAAGTTTAAATACTGACTGATATTGACTGCTAATAGAGGATCTTACATAAGTGCTCATATTTTATTGAATTTATTCAACAAAATGGGGAAAAGAGATCAAATTTGAGGCTTGCCGAGCATTTGGTCTCTTTTCCCAACGGGTTTAAATTCAATGATACAGGAGCATGAATGTTAGATTCTATTTAGTACATGTCCTTAAAATTAATTGGGCGGGTAAATAGAGAATACTAGGTGAGGGTCTTTTGATATCAAGTTTACCAGGCAAGGCTTTGAGAACCCTTGTTGAATCTCGAGGCTTGCCGAGCCATTCAACATGCATTCTCAAAACCGAGCCTGGTAAACTTGATATTAAAAGACGCAAACCTGGTATTCTATTTAACAGTTTACCCATTGTTTCACTCTTCATACTAGTGATTATGATGTTGTTTTTTTTATTTTGTGTCGATTCAGTGTCATTTGCGACGTCTTTCAAAAAGTGCTACATCATCATGACCTGATAAAGGCACATGATGTGAGATAGACAATGTTTATCAGGCAACGTGCAAAAATGCAGTTTATATGAGAGGTAACTGATAAACGTCAATATTTTGCCATCTTTCACCCAACTTTATAATGAAAGTCATAACGTAACATTACGAAATTTGTAAACCACTAGTGGTTTATTGATTTTATTTCATGGCGTATTATCACTCTCAGGCGTAATGTTATATGATAAGTAACATTATCTCATGGGTTTGTCTATTTATGGAAGGAAAATGATTCACTTCAGATGATAACAACGGCTTCGCAATGTGGAGTTCAAACAAGGAGCCGGTGGTTGGTGATGATGTAACGGTGACAATGAGAGCCAGCTTGTGGAAGTACTCAAACTTGTCCGTCCTGAACCATTCAAAGAACGGTATAGAGACTATCAATTCACAAGATGGGAGAGTCCTTGTTTTACACCATGTGTAAGTTAGATCTGGCCTCGAGGTTATAAAACTTTTTTATGCTCAACTCAACTGAGCATGCTTTTCTTATGCTCATAAAAACTAAAATGCTGAAAAATAACATTTTTTCTTTCTTTCAAACTCACAGATGTTGTATTTATCATGCTGATAAATGTTAAAATGCCAACAATTGTTGGCATTTTAACATTTATCAGCATGATAAACTTCAAGCTTTATTACCTCGGGGCCAGACCTCCAGATTATAGTAGAGTGCAGTGGCTCAGTTGGTAGAGCGTTAGACTGGGGATTTAAGGGTTGCTTGTTTGAGACTTGCCACCAGGGGAGTCACTGTGTTGAGTCCTTGAGTATCATATATATCATAATTGGATTTTTGATTAACATGCAGGTGCAGGGACATCATCCACATCAGTGGGCCCCTTTCCAGGTAACTGGCGAACTGAATGCATAGCAGATCTTACACCTGATCTCCAAGTGCTCCTTTCTTGAGGGTCATCTGTCATGAGCTTCCACTCATGGCAGACTCTCTCTGTCAGTTTCTTCCATGTTAGCTTGGGTTTCTTCCCCCCCCCCTGCACGCCTGCCATTAATCTGTATATCACACTTTATCTGCTGAATTACATTATGCATTTAGTTACCAGACCAAAATAAACGGAAGTGAGTTTATGATCTCACTTGAAAAAACATGGTGGCTCTCGTTGGTGCATTCCAACATGAATTTGTTAATTTTGAAATGGTGATATTTTTTTCAATTATATAGTTTTAAAGCAATTCTTTATTCCTAGCTAAAATTCTTTAAAATATACCGACAATTACTGTTCCATGCAATTTCCTTTAACCTGACAGTAATTAAAAGCTAAGATAACAGGACTTAATATTTCTTTTATCATCCATTCAAGCATGACTGTGTTGTGGGTGTCCATCGGAAGCATCTTGCTTGGGATAGCTCCCTAGTCCTGCCTCTTTTCTTAACCCATAAAGCGCCACCTATAATTTGCAGCAGACGACAATTTCAAATTTTGTTGCTTTTCAAAAATAACAAATAAGGAATAATTTCTTGAGAATTGTCTGCTGGCAGACGATTCTCAAGAAATATACCTTATTTTATTCGAAAATTAGGAAAGTTGTCACAAAATTTGTCGTCTGCTGCGGTGGTGATTGGCACTTTAAGGGTTAATGTGATGAAATATATTTATGGTCATTTTCTTCATATCAAGTGGAACAGTAAGTTAAATGTGTGGCTGACTAGAGTTTAAATTATTGATAATTTTTAGGCCAGAATTTTTTATAAGTTGATTTACAAACCCTCCTTCTGTAATTTTCCGGAAAGTAGGAAAAAAATAAAATTTGATTTCTAAAACAAAATTTTTTATTTTATCCGCCGACTCTAAATATTATTTGTTTGGTTGAAAAAAATAATAATTTTTTGAGGTTTTGAGAGTGACACTGTTAAAAGTGATTGTCCTGTCCAGATTTTTAGGAAAATGATGAAATATTTAAAGATTACCTAACTAGTTTTACTGTTTTTCTGGAGATATTAAAGAAAAAAAAAGCTCTGAAAAAAAAAAAACAAGCTCTGAAAATGACCAGTCAACTGGTCATTTTCAGAGCTTTTTTATTTGTTTACTTTCGTCCCCCCGACCCTAGATCTGAAAAAAAATTCCCGTAAATCAACTAATAAAAAAAATCTGGCCTTATAAAACACGAAAATTGTGTTTGCCATCATCCGCCAGGTGCCCATTAGTTATTTTGCTAGTTGAATAAGGAGCACTCTTTATTACCAACAATAGATATTAAATAGAGGATTGTACATGAGTGCTCATGTTTTATTGAATTTAATAAATGAGTTGGGGAAAAGAGATAAAATGCGAGGCCTGCCGAGCATTTTATTTCTTTTTTGCAACGAGTTTGATAAATTCAATAATACAAGAACAGGAATGTTAGATTCTATTTATCATATGACATTAAGATTACTTTGAAGCTTTATTTCTGCCGTTAAAACGTTATGATTTTGTCATTATGTACAATGCACGCAACGTTGTTATGGACGTCATAACGTTTCCTGTAAATCTGTAAACCACTAGTGGTTTATCAATTTTATTGCATGGCATTATTTCACTCCCAGACGTCATGTGATAAATGGAATTTAACATTTTCTTTCTTACGATTTTTTTCTCTGTTATATTGCAGTGATCGGTTGTCAGTGGTCACAGAAATCATATTCTCTCCAGTAACAGAGTTTGACAGAGGACCTTTTCAGTGTATTGGCTTTGATCTGAGAGGAAAGGCAGTGGGTATGGTTGGGCAATTAAAGCTGAAAATAAGAGGTAACTTGTTTGTCACCATGAAATATATTGGTCGTTGAAATTTTTAATCCCTAAAGCTTGACTAAAAATTTGTAGGAGACAAGATATGCAAATAATATTGCTGCTAAATACTTAAACAGCTGCCCTTTTGCAGAAGACCATATTTATAAGTTTATTGAATCTTTAGGGGACAAAAATATTTAAATATTGCACTTGTCCTGCAGGATGAGTGACTTACAACTTTCACTCATCCAGCAAACACATGCACTTGTCCTTTAAAGCGTATACAATAAAGAACATAAGGGAGTAATATTTATGTTATATGACTTCTTCGAGTAATTCTTTCCAAAGCACTCGTCCTACAGGACGAGTGCTTTGGGAAGAATTACTTGTCCTTTCTAGATTTCACTCATAATTATGAGCGGACGAGTGGAATTTTTGTTCCCAGATCTTCTAGCAACTTTTACCGGTAGATAAGGTTTGATATCTCATTTGAATGCTCTGCCAGTAGACATTGTTTTCACTCCAATTTGATTCAGTTTTTTTAAAAAAAAGAATCAGAGCTTTTTTCAACATTATGGATTGGTACTTCTTAAATTTACAGCATAATTTGGTGAGTTTATCCAGTTAAAATGGTAAATTAAGATTCATTATTTAATGTCTATATGGCCTAACCCTTAAAGCGCCAAGAAAAAAATGCATCTGAAAATGTTTTCTGCTTAAGTCATCTGCTGCAAATAATTGCCTAACATTACTGACAAATTAAGTACAGAAGCAAACAGTGTGGACCCAGAACAGACTGCTCCTATAGGAGCAGTCTGATCTGGGTCCACACTGTTTGCCATAGAGGCGTCTTAAACATTTCAGCAGAGGAGAAAAGCAGACAACTTTTGTTGCGATTGGCACATTAAGGGTTTTAATGTTAGATGAATAAGGAAATGTTATCACACTTTGGAGTTGCTATTTGATATTTCACCAAATTTGAATGAAAAGGAAGTGTGTGACACTTTGAAGGTTTTCCTGAAAGAAGATTTAGAAGGTGTTAATTTTGAAAACCTGAAGAAGCAATCTGATCAGGGTCTCCTATGTTTGCAATAATGTTTTGTTTTGTTTTTGATATTAGAAAAAGAAAAGTATCCAAAATTTTACAATATTTATGTAACTTATGTTTGGCATTTCAGACATCATACCCCCAAAGTTTGAGCTTGTGACAGATTATGTGACAGCGACGCAGTTGGACGTAAATTTACATGCACTAGATTGTGATGTGGAAGGACTTCCTTTCCCAGATATTGTCTGGTACAAAGAGGAGAAATTGTTGGACAAACAAAACTTGTCGACATCCTTGGGCATCACAAACAAGAATCAAAGGTAATGTAAAATTATTGATTTTCTATGCAGATTGTATTTAGTTTAAACATATTTTATTTCAATTCATGACATACATACATACATTAACATTAACACAATACAAAAGGATGAGAACGGAAGCTAAAAGCTTATCCAGTTCTTCTCCTAAATTGTATTTCTCTCAGTCTGTAGCACAGAAGTTAAAAATATTGTGCGGATATTCTATACGGAAGGGCAAAAGAAATGCTAGTGACAGCAGTTAAAATATTCATGTTTATTAGTCAACATGTTTGTTTGACAAAAATCAATAAATTCAAATAACCCTGTATGCTTTACTCAAGGTTCTAGTCATGGTAATCTTAAGCAGCTCTTGTTGGTTCACGTGAACCACATGTATAACCTGACAAATTTCTATTGGAGCGTTTCTTTTGCCCTTCAGTATACAATTTTCAGGCGCAATATTCTGACATCAGTGATTACAGAATATTTACATTTTTGAAGCAAGCCATTTATGAATCTTTAGATTTTTGCAACTGTTCATAGCCTCATGAAAGACACAAATTTGATTGACAGCTGTCAAGCTCACTTGCCCGTGCAATACACTCCAACATCGAACTCATTCGCCAGAAGTGATATTGCTGTTGTGATTGACAGGGAGCCACACCTGAGTCGCACATGCAAAACAGGCCTCTTGTTTGCCCCATTGGCTGTCCATGTTCAAGCTGGCTGTCCTGCTTTTCCATTTTACACTCCGACAAAATCATTAGCACAATTTCATTTTAAATATAAAACTGTTTTGTTTCCTAAATTATAAATAATTTTTATATTTTAGATATTTATAATTAAATTTAAATATAAGCAAAGAATTCAATTTTTGAAATGTTCATGGAATCATGAATACTTTCAAAGTTAACGTGAAGCCCTTTGAGCTTCACTTACTTTGCAAGAGACCAGAAGTATTCATAATTCCGTGAACATTCCAAAAAATGAATTCATTTCTTAAATGTTTTCCTTGCTAGTGGCTACTTTTCTCGTCTGTTGATATCCTTTGCAAACAGTTTGGACACGGATCAGGACCGACAGAGTGTTGGTCATGATCTGGATCCAAACCATTTGACACTCTGATTGGGTTCCTTTAAGGGTTTTTTTTTTTTTTTTTAAAATAAATTATGAAAAAGGTGAGCACATGACAACAAAAGCCTGTAAACTGTAAAAATTACTGAGCATGCAAAGAATTAATTTAAATGTAAGCAATCTAAAAAACAGGTATCTTCAGAAATAGAGAGAGCAGAACTGGGAAGACCCTCATAAGATTTTTTTCAGAGGCACAGCTCTGTTTATGAAGTTTCCTAACCTTGAGAGAGAGCATGCAACATTTGAAAATGCCGGACTCAGTTTCATTGAATAAATTGGCTCTGGGTTGAGCACCTTAACTCTTTTGATCAATCGATAGCCAGGCCGTTAGATAAGAATGTGTAACAGAAAAATTCTTATTTCTCAATTAAAACATATGTTGTGGGTACTCAAAAGAACTGTCTCAATGAGACGGTTCTTTTGAGCACCCAAAACATATGTTCATTGAGACGGTTCTTATCCTTTAAGAAAAAATCTAAGTCTATTAATGATATTTTTCTTATTTCTCCACTGAAATATATGTTGTTGGTACTCAGAAGAACGGTCTCAATGAGACGGTTCTTTTGAGCACCCACACCATATGTTATGAATGATGGATAAGAAAATATTTGCCAGAAATTATTATTAGAACAACAAAAGAACTATTAAGTATGCCTGTTATGTGTAGTTCTATTTGTATGTAGACCCTGATTTTCCTATTGCAGACTGGTCATCAATGGCACAGACCCAACTCTGGAGGGGAAGTATATGTGTGTGGTCACCAATAGAGGGGGCAATATATCTCGCGAATTTCAGTTTGAATTTGGTAAGTATCCTGATCAGGCCCAGGGCAGCAAATATTTTTAAGTTTAAATTTTATTTTTTCTCAATCTTACCATAATTTGTTGACTTTAAAAGAACCATCTACAGGGGTGGATCCAGGATTTCTGGAAAGGGGGTTCATATGTATAAAGGGGTGGGGGGTTCGCTTTGCTGATTTTATCTCATTTTTCTTAAATATCCCATGAAAATGAAATAATTTGGTCAGTGGTCAAATTATTTCATTTTCATAGGATAATAATTACAACTGTCATGACATTTATTGAGATCCATTAATCTGATTGGTCAAGAACGGTCATCTGATCGCATTGACCTGTATTTCATTTTTCAATGAACCTGGTCTGTATTCATGAGGGGCGGGGCCATTCACTACAGAACTACTTTTGTGATACTGTGCAATGCTTCTATGAAGAGAAATGGACAGCCTACAACTACTGACATTTTACCTTACACTTACACATATTTTCAGGTGGAAAAGCAAAGATTAACTTACATACGACGACGCCTAAATTAACAGTAGTCATGCCAATCAACTGTGCTGCGATCTATTCAGATTCCCAGTCTGCAAAAGGATGCGATCACCTCTTGCACCTGTGTTGATTTTCCTGCCACTTTGTTGTATGTTTTCAGTTGTGTCCCGCAATAAAATCGTTTCTTGAACTTACTGACTGTTGCCTGGTTTATCCAACATTTTTGCAATTCGTCTTTGCTTTCAGGCGTCAATCACTAAATAAAGATAGCACAATTTCTTTTTTCTGGAGGTCATTTCTTTTCCGTTCCAAGCCATTTTGACAGATGATGCTTTTTCGTCACCAATGTAAACGAATGACATCATATCCGATGACGTAACTATCGTACACATTCTAATGAACACCCATGTAAAGTATTTTCGGTTGTCACTATGTAAAAAAAGGGATTCTAGTCGCTGAAATGTAGTTTTTTATTTTCAATTGGAGAACGGCCGCCATTTTGTTTTTTCAACGTCGTAACGTCTACATACGCATGTCATAGTCTAATTGTGCGAAACGTTTTTAGCTCGAAACATAATTTTTTTAGGAAAACATAACCTTTATAAATATACTGAATAAGAAATAATAATGAAAGAAGTTGTAATTATAAGAATTGAAAATTATTTTTAAAGAAGTTGTAATTATAAGAATTGAAAATTATTTTTCTGCGTTTCACTGAGGTATGAAATGTCGTTTAAATTACATCTAATTTTAGCATGAAAACCTTTGGTTTTCATGCAAATTAGATGTAATTTTCCCGACATTTCATGCCTCAGTGAAACGCAGAAAAATAACTTTCAATTCTTAATTTAAAAACGGGAGGGGGGAGGGGGGGTCGAGCGAACCCCCTGAACCACGACTGGATCCGCAACTGATCTAAGATCTTTTGAGTACCCAGAATTTACTTCTGGTTGAGAACCAAACAAGTTTTTATCAATACATTTAGCTTGGGAAATTCGAGGACTTTGGAAAAAAGAATTTATCATATGACGTCGCATCTGAGAGTGAAATAACGCCATGCATTAAAATGGATAAACCACTAGTGGTTGACAGATTTTTTGGAATTGTTATGACGTCAATAACAAGGTTGCGTAAATAATGACCAATTTTAACTTTGTACGCAGGAATGAGATTTCAAAGTATTCTTAATGTCATATGATAAATAGAATCTAACATTCATGCTCTTGTGCGAGCGCAGTGGCTCAGTGGTAGAGTGCATGACTAGAGACTGAGGGGCCGCGGGTTTGAGCCTCACCGGCGTCACTGAGTTGTGGTCTTTGAGCAAACACATTTATCCTAGCTTAGTACTGGTTAAACCCAGGAAAATCTGTCCCTACATAATTGAAAGATTGTTGATTGGATGTAAAGAATCAAATCAAACAAACAAATCATGCTGTTGTATTATTGAATTTATTAAACTCGTTGAGAAAAGGCGATAAAATGCTCTGCAAGTCTCACATTTTATCCCTTTTCCTCAACTCATTTAATAAATTCAATAAAACATGAGCACTCATGTAAGATCCTCTATATCTGCAACAAGGGGAGCTCTCATGTAAGATCCTCTCTATCTGCAACAAGGGGAGCACTCATGTAAGATCCTCAATGTATTATACTCTCATTCCAGAGAAGGACCATACAGGTGAAGTAGCATTTGGACAGTTGGAGAAGAATGTAATCATCATAGTGTCAGTCGTGGTTGTGGCGCTAGTGGTCGGTGTCTTCATCATCTGCTGGATATTGTACAAGAAGAAATCAGCAGGCTTGGTGAGTAACTAAGTTTTTGGCACACCAACTTTATCAAGAACTACTTATTTATTTATTTATTTTCTTGCACACCGGATAAGGATATCTGAGATTTTACCCTGGGATAGAAAATCTTATCTTACCCATGCTATCTTCCCCAGGACGTCAAGTAACGTCATCATGTGAGATTGCATCTTAGCGTATTCAGGGACTTCTGCAAGCTTTTTTTGAAATAAATAGATAAATAAATAAAAACAGTGTTGAGCAAAAAAAATAATCCATCATTCGTGTGAGGGTAGGATAGTAAAGTCCGTCCCTCGGGATCACTGTTTGCCATCACTTGGCAAGCCTTATGATGCCAAATGGTGATCCTCGGGACTGATTCTTCTATCTTACCCTCACATTCAACATAGATTCTTTTAATATAAAATGAGGGTGAGGTGTGGACAGAAATATATTTTGATTCCTCTACAGGAGACTGCTGCTAATCTTTAACACACATTGTATACAAAACTGTGTCTTATGCTATAAACATTTATGTTTTAACCAACACAAATCTATTTATTTTCAAAACAACTCACTTGCTGTGTTGATACACAGAGGCGAGTTCAACAATGCGAGCATTCGTGGGCGCTCCTTGTTCTGGTACCTATCTTTATTTGTAAAGTATAAAGCCTGACACCAGTACAATGAGCGCCCGAGAACGCTTAAATAGTTGAACTCTCCTCAGGTTGAGGTTTTACATAAATGCATTCTGAAATTGTCACAAAATTGATGTCATCAAAAGTAATGTGCAAAGAAGGGAGCATAAATTTGTGAAATCAGAATGATGTAAATATTTGGTCATATTTACATTTTCAAAGCAAGCCTTTAATGAATTTTTAGATTTTTGCAACCGTTCATAGCCTCATGAATGACATACATCTGATTGACAGCTGCCAAGCTCACTTTCACGTGCAATATGCTTCGAACATCGAATTCATTCACCAGAAGTGACACTGGTGTTGTGATTGACAGCGAGCCACACCGGAGTTGCACATGCAAAACAAGAAAAGATGTTTGCTCCATTGGCTGTCCGTGTTCACTCTGGCTGTTCTGCTTTTCCATTTTACACTCCAACAAAACCGTCAATACGATAACATATTAAATATAAAAAAGTTTTGTTTCCTAAATTATAAATAATTTCTATATATTAGATATTTATAATAAAATATAAATATAAGCAATAAATTCAATTTTTGGAATGTTCATGGAATCATGAATACTTCGGGTATCTTGCAAAGTAAACGTGAAGCCCTGGCTTCACTTACTTTGCAAGAGACCCAAGTATTCATGATTCCATGAACATTCTAAAAATCAAATTTATTTCTTAATTGAACCAGGTATTTCCAAACCTGTGCACTTTATATGCATTTATGCACCATTATAGGAAAGAAAAGGGAACTTTTCAAAATATTTTCTCCAAAGTTTTTGAGCTACGAGTTGTTTTATCCAATAAAAGCAATCAAACATGTTTTTCTGATACATAAACATCTGCTGGACTCCTTGGGAGTTGTAGAAACCTATGCTATTCAGGCTTGGGTTTTAACACCACCCTTGAAGCCCAGCAGATTTAAATGCATGAAAAATCATGTTTGACCCCTACAAAAATGATCAGAAGTCTCCATTTTATTTTCAGCATAAAGAATTAGAACAATACCTCATTCAACCTAAAGGAGATTACAACCCAGAAATGCCTCTAGACGAACAGACCTCATGTATACCCTATGATCCAAAATGGGAGTTTCCTAAGGAAAGACTCAGATTGGGTGAGTACTAGTTAACTCTTAATGCACCAATCGCAACAAAAGTCGTCTGCTTTTCTCGTCTGCTGTAATGTTTAAGAAGCCTCTATGACAAATAGGAGCAGTCTGATCTGGGTCCACCCTGTTTGCTTCTATACTTAAATTTGTCAGTAATGTTAGGCAATTATTTGCAGCAGATGACATCAGCAGGCCTCATTTTTCAGATGCATTTTTTCTTGGCGCTTTAAGGGTTAAGATAGTCTGGATGTGTGGTAGTGGTGGTAGCCTCAATATATACAATTGACCATCCTGACTTTATAGTATATTGCTTTAAAGAACATTCAGATTGGGTGAGTATTATTTATGAGGGTCTGGTTGTGTGTTAGTAGGAGTGGAGGTCATTAAACCATTTTTAAACCAATGTTATTTCCCATAAAACTACATACAATAAAGTCAGGATAGTCCATTGTATATAATGAGGGATCACAGGCTATAATTTCCAAATAAATATTGTATTTCTTTCTCTGAAGATTGATTTTGTCTTAGCAAACAGTGCAGACCCTGATCAAATGCAGCATGATGTGACATTTCATATGGGTTTTCACTTTATGCCAAAGTACCCGTTTTGGGGTTTACAGTCTTCAAAGGGTTAAAAGGTCAGACTACAAATGGGCCAGGGCTTGAGATGTTGGTATGTATTGTATATCCGAAAAAGCCTTCTTTAATGCTTATGCTGAGATATCCAAAAGAGATAGAGTTCTAAATTTTGGCCTGAGACTTCATCTACACCCATTTGTGCAGGTTTGCCTATCAGCCGTTACATCCCGAAAATTTGATAAATACCAAAATCTCATATGCTGGCTCAATTATTCTAAATATTCAGTCTTCTGGCACAAATATATCAATCATAAGGTAAATGTCATAAAACTTGAACCAGTTGCAGTTTTTGCTGTGAGATGATTTAAATAGGTTTTGGAGAATTGACTAACACAGGGTTCCCACAAGCTCTGGAAATTATGGAAAACCTGGAAAATCACTTCAAAAAGTTCCATGCATGGAAAAATCATGGAATTTGAAAAAACCTGAATAATCATGGAAAAATCATGGAATTTTGTGAAATAATATGACGAAACCACCAGTAGCTAGAAAACTAGCTGTCAGACACTGTCCGACAGCTAGTTTTCTGGCTACTGGCGGTTTCAAGTTTTAATTATTTCAAAATGCATGCATGCGTGGTCTATAAACATGCTGTTGTCACTGCACTCTGCATTTATGCTCAGCGTAGTGAAGATGCTGCTAAAAGGGGAGGCTGGAGGCCGTGCATTAAATAGTCATGGAAATTACATTGTTGATTATGGCAATCATGGAAAAATCATGGAATTGTGTTTTTGAATTTCTGTGGGAACCCTGCTAACAATTCAGATCATGGTCTCTGGAGCAAACGGATCTGGGTCAGTACCATAAGCTTATTCTGGTAAATACTGTAACCAACTGGTGGCAAGTGGAAGTGGTCTGGCAGATTAGTTCCAGCATGGGAGGAAGTCATGAGGAATGACCAAGCATGACTACAGACTCTCAAAACCTTGTCTGAATAGAGAGGCCATTTTCAAGAAAGACAAGTCTGACAGACCCTGCCCTTGGGAGATAATTAATTCTGGCCTAAATACAGTAACCAACTGAGATTTGTCCAGGTAGGTCAAAGTAAACATGGGAGGAAGTCAATAGGAATGACCAAGACTACAGACTCTAAAAACCTTGTCTGAATAGAGAGGGCATCTTCAAGTAAGACAAGTCTGACAGACCCCACCCTGGGGAGAAAATTAATTCTGGCCTAAATACAGTAACCAACTGAGATTTGTCCCGGTAGACCAAAGTAAACATGGGAGGAAGTCAATAGGAATGACCAAGACTACAGACTCTAAAACCCTTGTCTGAATAGAGAGGGCATCTTCAAGAAAGACAAGTCTGACAGACCCTGCCCTGGGGAGAAAATTAATTCTGGCCTAAATACAGTAACCAACTGAGATTTGTCCAGTTAGGTCAAAGTAAACATGGGAGGAAGTCATGAGGAATGACCAAGACTACAGACTCTAAAAACCTTGTCTGAATAGAGAGGGCATCTTCAAGTAAGACAAGTCTGACAGACCCCGCCCTGGGGAGAAAATTAATTCTGGCCTAAATACAGTAACCAACTGAGATTTGTCCCGGTAGACCAAAGCAAACATGGGAGGAAGTCAATAGGAATGACCAAGACTACAGACTCTAAAAACCTTGTCTGAATAGAGAGGGCATCTTCAAGTAAGACAAGTCTGACAGACCCCACCCTGGGGAGAAAATTAATTCTGGCCTAAATACAGTAACCAACTGAGATTTGTCCCGGTAGACCAAAGTAAACATGGGAGGAAGTCAATAGGAATGACCAAGACTACAGACTCTAAAAACCTTGTCTGAATAGAGAGGGCATCTTCAAGAAAGACAAGTCTGACAGACCCTGCCCTGGGGAGAAAATTAATTCTGGCCTAAATACAGTAACCAACTGAGATTTGTCCCGGTAGACCAAAGTAAACATGGGAGGAAGTCATGAGGAATGACCAAGACTACAGACTCTAAAAACCTTGTCTGAATAGAGAGGGCATCTTCAAGTAAGACAAGTCTGACAGACCCCGCCCTGGGGAGAAAATTAATTCTGGCCTAAATACAGTAACCAACTGAGATTTGTCCCGGTAGACCAAAGTAAACATGGGAGGAAGTCAATAGGAATGACCAAGACTACAGACTCTAAAAACCTTGTCTGAATAGAGAGGGCATCTTCAAGTAAGACAAGTCTGACAGACCCCACCCTGGGGAGAAAATTAATTCTGGCCTAAATACAGTAACCAACTGAGATTTGTCCCGGTAGACCAAAGTAAACATGGGAGGAAGTCAATAGGAACGACCAAGCTTACAGACTCTAAAAACCTTGTCTGAATAGAGAGGGCATCTTCAAGAAAGACAAGTCTGACAGACCCTGCCCTGGGGAGAAAATTAATTCTGGCCTAAATACAGTAACCAACTGAGATTTGTCCAGGTAGGTCAAAGTAAACATGGGAGGAAGTCATGAGGAATGACCAAGACTACAGACTCTAAAAACCTTGTCTGAATAGAGAGGGCATCTTCAAGTAAGACAAGTCTGACAGACCCCGCCCTGGGGAGAAAATTAATTCTGGCCTAAATACAGTAACCAACTGAGATTTGTCCCGGTAGACCAAAGCAAACATGGGAGGAAGTCAATAGGAATGACCAAGACTACAGACTCTAAAAACCTTGTCTGAATAGAGAGGGCATCTTCAAGTAAGACAAGTCTGACAGACCCCACCCTGGGGAGAAAATTAATTCTGGCCTAAATACAGTAACCAACTGAGATTTGTCCCGGTAGACCAAAGTAAACATGGGAGGAAGTCAATAGGAATGACCAAGACTACAGACTCTAAAAACCTTGTCTGAATAGAGAGGGCATCTTCAAGAAAGACAAGTCTGACAGACCCCACCCTGGGGAGATAATTAAATCTGGCCTAAATACAGTAACCAACTGAGATTTGTCCCAGTAGACCAAAGTAAACATGGGAGGAAGTCAATAGGAATGACCAAGACTACAGACTCTAAAAACCTTGTCTGAATAGAGAGGGCATCTTCAAGTAAGACAAGTCTGACAGACCCCACCCTGGGGAGAAAATTAATTCTGGCCTAAATACCGTAACCAACTGAGATTTGTCCCAGTAGACCAAAGTAAACATGGGAGGAAGTCAATAGGAATGACCAAGACTACAGACGCTAAAAACCTTGTCTGAATAGAGAGGGCATCTTCAAGAAAGACAAGTCTGACAGACCCTGCCCTGGGGAGAAAATTAATTCTGGCCTAAATACAGTAACCAACTGAGATTTGTCCAGGTAGGTCAAAGTAAACATGGGAGGAAGTCATGAGGAATGACCAAGACTACAGACTCTAAAAACCTTGTCTGAATAGAGAGGGCATCTTCAAGTAAGACAAGTCTGACAGACCCCGCCCTGGGGAGAAAATTAATTCTGGCCTAAATACAGTAACCAACTGAGATTTGTCCCGGTAGACCAAAGTAAACATGGGAGGAAGTCAATTGGAATGACCAAGACTACAGACTTTAAAAACCTTGTCTGAATAGAGAGGGCATCTTCAAGTAAGACAAGTCTGACAGACCCCACCCTGGGGAGAAAATTAATTCTGGCATAAATACAGTAACCAACTGAGATTTGTCCCGGTAGACCAAAGTAAACATGGGAGGAAGTCAATAGGAATGACCAAGACTACAGACTCTAAAAACTTTGTCTGAATAGAGAGGGCATCTTCAAGTAAGACAAGTCTGACAGACCCCACCCTGGGGAGAAAATTAATTCTGGCATAAATACAGTAACCAACTGAGATTTGTCCCGGTAGACCAAAGTAAACATGGGAGGAAGTCAATAGGAATGACCAAGACTACAGACTCTAAAAACCTTGTCTGAATAGAGAGGGCATCTTCAAGTAAGACAAGTCTGACAGACCCCGCCCTAAGGAGGATTAATTCTGGCCTGTATAAAATAAATGTGGTTGATAATGATGACGAGGTCCCATTATACTGCTATGTTTGGGCCTTTGGATCCATTGGAATGAATGGTGTTAGAAGTTTTTTTGTTTGATTTGATTCTTAACGCCCCACTCAACAATCTTTCAGCTATGTGGGGACGGGTCTTCCTGGGTTCAACCAGTTCTAAGCAAGGATAAATGTGTCTCCTCAAGGACACAACACAGTGACGCCTGTGAGGCTCAAACCTGTGCCACCTCGGTCTCGAGTCAACCACTCCACCACTGAGCCACTGTGCTCCCTATGTTATAAGTGAATTATGTTTTAAAGGAACAATTTTACAAAGAATTATAGGAAAATCACCATGAATTCCTTTGTAAAATTTCATGGTAATAAAAATGGGGAGCCACAGCATAACTATCATTTCCAAATCTGTGTTACAACAAGGTGTGTTATAATAGAATGGCATGATGATTGTACTTATCTTTTGTGTGAATTGTGTTATTAAGGAACAACTTTACAAAAGAATTATAGGAAAATTCCCATGAGTGGTCATTTTCCTATAACTCCTTGTAAAATTTCATGGTAATGAAAATAGGGAGCCACAGCATAACTGTATTATATCCAAATCTGTTTTATAACAAGGTGTGTTATAGGGGAAATGCATGAAATGGTTATTCCTTTCTATAATTCTTTTGTAAATTTTTCATGGTAATAAAAAGAGGGAGCCACAACATCGCTGTATTATATCCAAATCTGTGTTAAAACAAGGTGTGTTATAATAGAATGGCATAATGATTGTATTTATCTTTCTAGGAATGATCCTAGGTCAAGGTGCCTTTGGAAGGGTTGTCAAAGCTGAGGCTATTGGTATTGTGGAGTATGTTGATGTTCTCAGTGTGGCTGTGAAAATGGTGAAAGGTAATAGAATAGAATAGAATACTTATTATTTTCCAATCAAGGACACTTGCGGGCATTAAACAAATTTCATAGAATAGTTATACCATGGGTTGTCCGCCTGCACGTGGAGATAACCCACGAGCTTTAGCATGTGGATATCTTATGTACAGGTGGACAAACATGGTAGAACTATTGTATACCACCTACATCAGTGTAGACATAGCACATCATGAGACATTTAATGCTGAAGTTGTTAAGGGTGGTATAAATAATATTAATACACCACCCGTTTAGAAGCATGACATTCATAGGCTTTTGGTGGGTCAGCGTGGTGCAACCCTTAGTAAATCTGATTGAAATGGTGAGAGAAAATATGCCACCTGTTTTTAGGCATAATTTATTTGCGTATCACCCCGTTAGTAAGTCTGACTGAAATGATGAAAGGTATATAATATAATACACCACCTATTTGACCCGTTTCTGTTAGTAAGTCTGACTGAAATAATGAAAGGTATATAATATAATACACCACCTATTTGTAGGCATGACATTCATAGAGTCTTTGGCCCATTTGCGTAGCATAGCTGGTAGTGAGTTGGATTGATAACCTGGCTTCTTTGGACTACAATAGAGGGGTTGTGAGATGGAACTCCTGTCTGGCCATATAGTTTCAAAGAGACTGCTGATTCAATAAGGGATGGGTAAACCTTTAAATGGCAGTAGTATATAGGCTTTAAATACTTGGCTTCCCAAAATATTTTAACAAATTCTAGAATTATCATACAAACTACTGTACAAATGGACATGTTATCAGAATAAAATAAGTTAATTCCAACATTTCTCTTTTACAGATTGTACAGACAGAGATCAGATGTTGACACTACTGTCAGAGCTGAAAATTCTTATCCACATAGGGCAGCACCTAAATATAGTTAACTTGTTAGGAGCTGTTACTAAAAATATAGCCAGAGGTATGTATCTGTTCTCATCCATATAGGGCAGCACCTAAATATAGTCAATTTGTTAGGACCTGTTACTAAAAATATAGCCAGAGGTATGTATCTGTTCTCATCCATTTAGGGCAGCACCTAAATATAGTCAATTTGTTAGGAGCTGTTGCTAAAAATATAGCCAGAGGTATGTATCTGTTCTCATCCATATAGGGCAGCACCTAAATATAGTCAACTTGTTAGGAGCTGTTACAAAAAATATAGCCAGAGGTATGTTTTTATTCTCATACATATAGGGAAGCACCTAAAAATTGACTTTTGCAAGACCAAAGTCGCAGATCTTCACTACATTGTCTTCCGCTAACACAACATTCCTGGCTGCCAGATCACAGTGTATATACTGATACAAAACAAACTCATATGTACCACATGTACACCATAGTACCGTACCATATGTACTATAAATATGGAAATATTTATATGACTGCCAAAATTGAGGGAAATATGCATGTCCAAGCATGTCAGTTTAGGAAGTCACAATAGAAAAAAACATCAACTGTCATGGTCAGTCTACAGAACTGCGTTGGATTTGCTGGCCAAACCATGAAAAAAAATCACCAATTGGGTGATACAGTAAAACTTGTGTAAAACAGCCACTCAAAAATAGACAAGACAAAGATCTTAATGACAAATGGTAGCTTAATGAAGGTCAAAAGTATTGCAGAATGCTCCCTTTGGAGCATTCTGCAATACTTTTGACCTGCATTAAGCTATAATTGGCCTCGAAAACCAATATTTGGTCTTTTTGAGTGTGGCCGTTTTACTGTAGTCATAAAATGAAATGTTACTGACAGTCGGGGCGCCTGGTGTCATAGCAAATCAAATAAATGCCAGCTTAAAAAAAAGAAATTGTAAGGTCAACAGGTATAGATTTTGCTTACCTTTTCCGCTATTTTCCACCAACTGCAGTGCGGAATTTAGTTCTGCGCCAGGTCATTGTAGAAACCTCCGGTTCTTTTACATTTACCAGTTTGTGATATGAATTGAAATATAAACTCAGGGCTTTTTCCAGCAATTTTAGGAAAAGGAGGGGCTTTTGGGAAAAATGATAGACTTAACAGCAAAATGTGGAGAAATTAACAACATAGAACATAACAAGGGAAGCAAAATTTATCCTCAAAATCAAGTTATTTTAGATTGTATAATGCCAACTATACCACTTAAGCACAAGTGTTTAAGTATCATTCTGATATGGGTAATTGTTTCTCATAGGTAGTAGTGGTCTCTAAAAAAAGTAAAAAAAATATGTTTTTTTTACTTTTCTCAATTGGGAAAAACAGACACGGTATTGGGAAAAAAGGTGGCTATTTTCGATTGGGAATGAGGCCTAAATTTGGCCCCTAGAGAAGGGCAGAAAATGCCCTTAAACTTGTAATTTTCTTTTGTTTTTTCAGGTGAACTATATGTCCTTGTAGAATACTGCCATTTTGGAAACTTGCGTAACTTCATAATAAAACATAAGGATCGTTTTGAAGACACTATGAATGACGACTATCTTGATCCCGTATCTAAGAAGATACAAGAAGCCGAGGGGGAGGAGCCTAAGGAAGCAGTTAAGAAGCCATATTATGTAAATAAGGCACAGCCAGAAACAACAGCTGATCTAATTGGTCCTCCACTAACTACCAAGAATCTTATATCATGGTCGTATCAGGTGGCCAGAGGAATGGAATATTTAGCCTCAAAGAAGGTGAGTCGTCGTGATTAACCCTTTCCTTCATGAATATTCATGCTAAGCTCCACCCACTATGAATGATTATATAAATAAACTTTCCCGTTTGTGCATAGAACAAAAAAATTACTTGTCAGGTACACTAGTGTAGGATCATAGCTAATCATATTTCCATTAGCTAACAGAGTAGACCCTGATCATGAAGCTCTTATAAGAGCTGCCTGATCTGGGATTGCTCTGTTTGCAAAAGAGTCAAAAGGCGTCTCTATGAGGTAAAGGGTTAAAGAGGATTTGTAAAAAGCAGTTACATATATATCTAAGTTTAAGAGTAAAACCCATGAAACTTTTTCTTTTCTGTTAATAAAAATATGATACAAAGAATGAACTTTCTGTGTGGCTCGTTTTACATGTTGAATAATATGAATGATGGTACATGCAATAGTATGTTGCTACTGATGATGATGATGATGATGATGACGATGATGATGATGATGATGATGATGATGATGATGATGATGATGATGATGATGATGATAATGATGATGATGATGATGATGATGATGATGATGATGATTTATAAGGTACTGTCTTTTTTCCATATTTATAGTACATGTGGTACATATGTGGTTGTTTTGTTTCAGTATATACATCGTGATCTGGCAGCGAGGAACGTCCTGTTAGCGGAGGACAATGTAGTGAAGATCTGTGACTTTGGTCTCTCAAAAGACTGCTATAAATATGCGAATGAAGAATACAGGAAAAAGGGGGATGTAAGTACCACAAATCATTTACCCCCCCCCCCCCCCCCCCCCCCCAAAAAAAATTAATGTTTATTGGCTCAGGTTTAATGTGGGCACAGTGCAGCTTTCAGTCGTATTTAGCACCCATGCTGTGCCAATTTACCAAAATGGTTATGGCTATGCATTCAAGTAGCATGATAATGTTAAAATACTAACCCTTAAAGCGCCAATCACGACCGCAGCAGACGACAATTTTTGCGACATCTTTCTTATTTTTCGACGATTCTCATGAAATATCATGCCTTATTTGTTATTTTTGAAAAGGCGGCAAAATTTGCAATTGTCGTCTGCTGCAGATTATAGGTGGCACCTTAAGGGCTAACAATTGATCGATATTCAAATTTTAATCTCCAAGTGATCAAAGATCAGATTAATCCACCCCAGGATGAGCAGAGTATATTTGAACTCTTCCAGAATCTCTGCTAAAGAAAAAAACAGATAGTTTTAGGTTTTGAGTTGAATTGATATATAGTTTAACCCTTTATGCACCAATAGATTCTTCCTTCTGGTTTGATACATAAACTTGGTATGTTCTGTTGTATATATTTAGGGGTCACAGGTAATAGTTTCTAAAATATATTTTTTTCTTTCTGTGCAGAACGTTTTTGCCATAACAAACAGTGTAGACCCTGATTAAATGCCACATTATGCTGCATTTCATCTGGGTCTTCACTGTTTGCCAAAGTAAACATTTAAGTGATAGGGAGCACAGTGGCTTAATGGTAGAGTGGGTTTGAGCCTCACCGGCGTCACTGTGTTGTGGTCCTTGAGCAAGACACATTTATCCTAGCTTAGTACTGGTTCAACCCAGGAAGACCCGTCCCTGTTTTTCTGAAAGATTGTTGATGGGACGTAAAGAATCAAATCAAAGATACTAGTAAATAAAGGTTTAAAGGGAAACAACTCATACAAGTTAAAGGGCTCTTTTTACAATTTTATACAGTTTCTAACATGTTGCTGTAAATTCAAAAAAATTTTGCAAGGGTCTTATTTTCGTGAAACTTTACAGATGCGAAGTCTTGTGAAAATAAAACTCTCGCAAAAACAGCGAAATCACTCTTGGGTAAACTGATGTAGGTAAATCATGCCATAGTCGCGAATTTTTAACATGGCAAATATGTCTTTCAACGCTATTCCCGAAAATAGAATTATTGCGAAAAATTCTGAATTTACAGTTTATTTTACAATGTTTGTTTCCAGGGCCCAGTGCCAGTGAAATGGATGGCTATAGAATCTCTAACTCACAGGCTGTATACCTCAAAGAGTGATGTGTAAGTTCATGTTTGTTTAATGCACAGTCTGTAACATATCCGGCTGCAGATGCGTGTCTGTCTGCAAATCCAGGGGTCGGGTAGCGCAGTCGGTAACGTGTCTGGCTACAGATGCGTGTCTGTCTGCAAATTCAGGGGTCGCAAGTTTGATCTCGTTCCCGTCCAATATTTTCATGGAGATTGATCATGAAATAATTTCTACGGTCATTCTCCTCCCTTCCGCTGAATCAAGAAGGGTTGTTGTCAGTTACAAGCGAAAGTATGTGCACAAAGTACTGGTTAACCACTTGGTCAAGCTTGCCCAGGAAAAAGTGTGGTGAGGTGAACTGACCGTCCCAACATGACCATAGCTGTTGACTGGAACGTAAAGCAACAAAAAACATTTGTTTAACTTTTAACCCTTTGGATAATAATGGATTCTTCCTTCTGGTTTGATACAAAACTTGGGATAGTCCATTGTACATATCTAGGGGTGTCAGGTTATAATTAAAAAAAAATATTGTATTTTTTTTTTGTCTGAAGATCATTTTTAGCTTGACAAACAGTGTAGACCCTGATGAAATGCAGCATTATGCTGCATTTCATTTATGTCTTCACTGTTTGTTAAAGTACCCATTTAGGGATTTCCCACTTACAAAGGGTTAAGTGCCAAAACCAAATCATTCAGACAAAGTAGCCCCAGTTCCTAATGGAATAGTCTGATCTGAGAGGCCCCCAGGGGTTTTGGAGAGCAGGGGAGAAGGGCTATTTATTTTCAGGGAGCTGGGGAGCTTTGGCAATTATTTTAGGGGAGCTGGGGAGCAAGCACATATACTTATAGACATTTAGGGAGAACTGCCAAAAAAGTTGGGGGAAAAAGTTTCAGGTATTTGGGGAGATCAGAGCATTATTTTTAGGGATAAAAGGACCCCCCCTACCCTCATCTGAGATGAATTGTTTGCTTTCTTGAGCAAATTATTTATTGATAGCTAGTATGGGTCAGTCCTGAACATCAAATGAAAGGTTCCATATTAGAAATTCATCACTGAAAGCATGGGTAAAGTTTTCAGGATTATTCCTGAATTCAGGATTTTGAGGCTGACTTTCCACAGAAAGGCAGCCTCAAAATCCTGAATTAGGCAGATTCTTATTTAAGCTTTGATTTAATTTCAGTTGATCTAATTTAACAATCGACCATTTAAACTTGAAAATGTTGATATTTGTAGGCATACTGCATGTTTTAAGATTTGATTTTTAAAAGTTCAGGATTTTGGAAATTTTGAACTTTCACCCATGTTAAAGAGACTTTTATAGTTAAAGCACCAATCATAATTGTAACATGTGACAAGGAGCTAGGTTTTAAGTCTTTCCTTGCTAGCGGCGACTTTGTCATCTTCTGAAAACTTTTGCAAACTGCTTTGACCCAGGGCCTGATCTGTACCCAAACTGTTTGGCACTCTGATGGTATTCCTGAAAGTTTTATGATTTTGCAAAACATTAGATTTAAAAATAAAATCAATATAAGAAGAAAAATGCATGAAAAAGTACATGGCATGCGAAGAGCTAACAGAGTGACAACCTAATAAACTTCTGTTCATTTTAGGTGGTCCTATGGAGTGTTCCTATGGGAGATTTTCTCATTAGGTAGGTACATGTACCAGTATTATTATAGTTTCTGAGTGTAATATGGGAATTTGTATTTTTAGTTTAATCAATTTCTAAACCACTTCTTAAGTCTTTAGAGTTTAAGAGTTTCCACAAAATGACACTTACATACTACTGCACAACCTATTAAATATAAGATGCTTTAGTGTTTATATTTTTCAATCTAATAAAATGGCAATGTGTTCCTAATCTTTCATTAAAATGTTTATTTTCTAGAAAAATAATAGCACTCTGGGTAGTTCAGTTATGTAGAATTCTAATGCACTTGCTTTTGTAATGTGACGTCTGATTGGATAACTTCAAAAATTTGCGACAGAATATCCTGCGATATACTGTCGGAAATAGTTTGATGTCATTAATTACGTCACATTTTATTTGATGACGTAAACCTTTGTGCGGCTTTATGCGGCTTGCAACGCTCCAATTTGAGACGAGACTGGTGAAGCGCATCAGAATGGGGATAACCATATTCAAAATTTTAATTTGGGGAGGTGTATTGTTGGATATATGTTAGGAAATCACGTTTTACAGCTCGGCTCGCGTGCACCGTAAAACTAAATTTCCAACTGTATATCTGATGATATACCTCCCCAAATGAAAATTTTGCATACAGTTATCCCCCAACTATATGTATGTTAGGTCTTAGGTCTCACTTCAATGTATAGAGGATCTTACATGAGTGCTCATGTATTAGTGCTCATGTATTAGTGCTCATGTATTAGTGCCCATGTATTATTGAATTTATTAGATGAGTTGATGAAAAGAAATAAAAAGTGAGGCTTGCCAAGCATTTAATCACTTTTTCAAGACCAAGTTTGATCAATTTCATAATACTGAAGCATAATTGTTATATGACACTAAAACTACTTTAAAATAGCATTTTTAGCTTGAAAAGTAAAAATTTTGTTATCATTTACGCTACATTACTATGGACATCATTGCATAATGTCACTTAATATACAAACCACTAGTTGTTTGTCAATTTAATTATATAGAGGATCTTACATGAGTGCTCATGATTTATTAAATTAATTAAATGAGTTGGGGAAAAGTGATAAAATGCGAGGCTTGCCGACCATTTTATTGCTTTTTCGCAACTTGTTTAATAAATTCAAATACATGAGCACGAATGTTAGATTCTATTTATCACATGACATTAAAATTAGTTAAAAATCACATTTTTGGCGTGAAAATGTAAAGATTTTGCCATCTTTTACGCAACATTATAATGGACGTCATAATGTTTCCTGAAAATCTGTAAACCACTAGTGGCTTATCGATTCTGTTGCATAGCATTATATCACTCCCAGATGCGAAGTAATGTGATAAATGGCATTTATCACTCCCAGATAAACTTTCATGTGATAAAAATGTTGTTGAATTCATAGCTGGTTTTAATTTTTTTTGTCAATTTCTTAAGAGTAGCCCTGTAATAGGATTTGAATTTCTGAGATATAGTTTCATATTTACATTTTGAAGCAATCCTTTAATGAATCTTTAGATTTTGGCAACTGTTAATAGCCTCATGAATTACATAAATTTGATTGACAGCTGTCAAGTTCACTTGCCCGTGAAATACTCTTCGAACATCGAAATCATTCGCCAGAAGTGATACTGGTGTTGTGATTGATAGGGAGCCACACCTGAGTTGCGCGTGCAAACAAGCCTCTTGTTTGCTCCATTGGGTGTCAGTGTTAAAGCTGGCTGTTTCGCTTTTCCATTTTACACTCAGACTAAATCGTTAATATGATTATATTTTAAGAACAAAACTGTTTTAATTCCTAAATTAAAAATAATTTTTATACTTTAGATATTTATAATAAAATGTAAATATAAACAATAAATTCAATTTTTGAAAGGTTGATGGAATCATGAATACTTTGGGTCTCTTGCAAAGTTAACTGACTTTGCAAGAGACCCGAAGTATTCATGATTCCATGAACCTTCCAAAAATTGAATTTTATTTCTTAAATGTTGTATACAAATGTATTACAGGTGGCAGTCCATATCCTGGTGTTGAGCTGAATGAGAAGTTCATTGGTCTGTTGAAAGACGGGTACAGAATGGCGCAGCCACCACAGTCATCAGATGACATGTAAGTCATAGGTCCAAATAAGGACAGTTTGTGCACCTAAAATTGCATTTATTTCCATACCTATCAATTTAAACATGTTTCGTGAACTTGAGATCTTTCATCCATGCATGTCAGTCATAGGTCCAGATAAGGATAGTTTGTGCACCTAAAATTGCATTTATTTCAAGTTTATGAACCTAAAATTGCATTTATTTCCATACCCATCAATTTAAACATGTGTTTTGGGTGCTCAAAAGAACCGTCTCAATGAGACGGTTCTTTTGAGTACCCACAACATATTTTTGGTTGAGAAATAAGAAAAATAATTTTCCAGTAGGAACTCGTATCTGGAGGCCTGTAAGTATAATTTCACTCTAAGCCTTAAACCCTTTCCTTCATGAATATTCATGCTAAGCTCCACCCACTATGAATAATTATATAAATAAGCTTTCACATTTGTACATAGAACAAAGAAATAACATGTCAGGTCCGCTAGTGTAGGATCAAATATAGCCACATTTGCATAAGCAATTAGAGTAGACCCTAATCAGGCAGCTCTTAAAGAGCTGTCTGATCTGGGTCTGCTTTGTTTGCAAAAGTGTTAAAAGGTATCTCTATGAGGTAAATGGTTAAACCTCCACCTATTATTTGCAACAGACAATTTTTAAAGAAACTGTGTTTTGTTTTGAGCCAACTAATGCTTGATATAATATCTAAGAATTGTCCTTTTGAGATTTGGTTTAGAAATGAAGAGATGATTCCATATTATACAGGGGTGAGTGTTTTTAAGATTAAACCTGATTTCTGGATGTGGGGCCAATGTTCTGAATTAGGCTTCACAAACAAGGTTCATTTGATTCAGTTTTTGATTTTCAACCTTTATCCAAAAATGAGGCATACCTGTATGAGCTTTGACATGAGATTTCCAACAATGTGGTATGTGCGACCAACAAAGCCTCTGATCAACCTGCCCATATGCGCAGTCTGATCAGAGCCTTTGCTAGTCACTTGAACATAGTGTTATGCTACTGACTGATCATCATTTGGAGTTTCTAAGCCTAAAAGGAGTCTGCAAAGGCTCGTCTGAGTCTACACATATCAAAATGCCACATTGTTGGAAATCACATGTTGCGGCTCATATGTACTTTAGTCCATGAATATACTCTTATATTGAGCCCTGTTTTATGCCTGTAACAAGGTGGTGTTAGTATTTTATATGGAGTACTATATTGGCCTTGGCGTGAGAAAACCTGCCTTTGTGGGGTTGCGAACAACAAGAGTGCAGACCAGCTTGCGCATTCGCACAGTCTGATCAGCACCTTTCTTATTCGCTGATTGGAAAATATCATATGTGAACTTGCTACAAGCGAAATTTTAATTTTCTAGCTAGTCTCTGTAGCTGGGCAGGCTGGTTTGGACATGACCTGGTCTCAAACCCCAAAGACAAGTTTTCTCGGGTTGAGGCCCATTACTGTAAATTCGGAAATTTTCGCGAGAATTTTATTTTCGTGAATAGTGTTTAAAGACATATTTGGGACGTTCAAATTTCGTGACTAAGGCGTGATTTACCTATATTAGTAAACGACAGAGTGATTTTGCTTTTTCCCGAGGGTTTAATTTTCACGAAACTTTGTTTCGCTAAAATAAAACCATCGCAAAAATTTCTTAATTTACAGTACATTATATATTTTTTCCTTGACAGGTACAAAGTTATGTTGGCTTGTTGGGAGGCAGAGGCAGAGGACAGGCCTACCTTTTCTAAACTAGTCGAAATCATGGGAGATTTTCTTGAAGATAATGTTAAACAGGTAATATATGTCTAAACTAGTCAAAATCATGGGAGATTTTCTTGAAGATAATGTTAAACAGGTAACAAATGTCTAAACTAGTCAAAATCATGGGAGATTTTCTCGAAGATAATGTTAAACAGGTAACTTATCAGTGATTCATTTACAATTTTGGGCTTATGGGTCCTGGGACTCTCTGTTTCACAAATCAGTGAGTCCAACTGCAAATTTAGGAGTCCAGAACACTATTTTAAATAAAAAGTCAGCAATACTATTGCATCCTGGGACTCGCTGAAATATAAACTTTGCATCCCAGAGACAACATTATGCGCAAAAGATGCAGGATGCGCAGGTAACAAAATCACTGACTTATGTCTAAACTAGTCAAAATCATGGGAGATTTTCTTAAAGATAATGTTAAACAGGTAACATATGTCTAAACTAGACAAAAACATGGGAGATTTTCTTGAATATAATGTTAAACAGGTAACATATGTCTAAACTAGTCGAAATCATGGGAGATTTTCTTGAAGATAATGTTAAACAGGTAACATATGTCTAAACTAGTCAAAATCAAGGGAGATTTTCTTGAAGATAATGTTAAACAGGTAACATATGTCTAAACTAGTCGAAATTATGGGAGATTTTCTTAAAGATAATGTTAAACAGGTAACATATGTCTAAACTAGACAAAAACATGGGAGATTTTCTTGAATATAATGTTAAACAGGTAACATATGTCTAAACTAGTCGAAATCATGGGAGATTTTCTTGAAGATAATGTTAAACAGGTAACATATGTCTAAACTAGTCAAAATCAAGGGAGATTTTCTTGAAGATAATGTTAAACAGGTAACATATGTCTAAACTAGTCGAAATTATGGGAGATTTTCTTAAAGATAATGTTAAACAGGCAACATATGTCTAAACTAGTCAAAATCATGGGAGATTTTCTTGAAGATAATGTTAAACAGGTAACATATGTCTAAACCAGTCGAAATCATGGGAGATTTTCTTGAAGATAATGTTAAACAGGTAAAATATGTCTAAACTAGTCGAAATCATGGGAGATTTTCTTGAAGATAATGTTAAACAGGTAACATATGTCAAAACTAGTCGAAATCATGGGAGATTTTCTTGAAGATAATGTTAAACAGGTAACATTTGTCTAAACTAGTCAAAATCATGGGAGATTTTCTTGAAGATAATGTTAAACAGGTAATATATGTATAAACTAGTCGAAATCATGGGAGATTTTCTTGAAGATAATGTTAAACAGGTAACATTTGTATAAACTAGTCGAAATCATGGGAGATTTTCTTGAAGATAATGTTAAACAGGAAACATAATGTCTAAACTAGTCGAAATCATGGGAGATTTTCTTGAAGATAATGTTAAACAGGTAACATATGTCTAAACTAGTCGAAATCATGGGAAATTTTCTTGAAGATAATGTTAAACAGGTAACATATGTCTAAACTAGTCGAAATCAAGGGAGATTTTCTTGAAGATAATGTTAAACAGGTAACATATGTCTAAGCTAGTCGAAATCATGGGAGATTTTCTTGAAGATAATGGTAAACAGGTAACATATGTCTAAACTAGTCGAAATCATGGGAGATTTTCTTGAAGATAATGTTAAACAGGTAACATATGTCTAAACTAGTCGAAATCATGGGAGATTTTCTTGAAGATAATGTTAAACAGGTAACATATGTCTAAGCTAGTCGAAATCATGGGAGATTTTCTTGAAGATAATGTTAAACAGGTAACATATGTCTAAACTAGTCGAAATCATGGGAGATTTCTTGAAGATAATGTTAAACAGGTAACATATGTCTAAACTAGTCAAAATCAAGGGAGATTTTCTTGAAGATAATGTTAAACAGGTAACATATGTCTAAACTAGTCAAAATCAAGGGAGATTTTCTTGAAGATGATGTTAAACAAGTTACATATGTCTAAACTAGTCGAAATCATGGGAGATTTTCTTGAAGATAATGTTAAACAGGCAACATATTTCTAAACTAGTCGAAATCATGGGAGATTTTCTTGAAGATAATGTTAAACAGGTAACATATGTCTAAACTAGTCGAAATCATGGCAAATTTTCTTGAAGATAATGTTAAACAGGTAACATATGTCTAAACTAGTCGAAATTATGGGAGATTTTCTTGAAGATTATGTTAAACAGGTAACATATGTCTAAACTAGTCAATATCAAGGGAGATTTTCTTGAAGATGATGTTTAACAGGTAACATATGTCTAAACTAGTCAAAATCATGGGAGATTTTCTTGAAGATAATGTTAAACAGGTAACATATGTCTAAACTGGTCGAAATTGTGGGAGATTTTCTTGAAGATAATGTTAAACAGGTTACATATGTCTAAACTAGTCGAAATTATGGGAGATTTTCTTGAAGATAACGTTAAACAGGTAACATATGATCAGCTGTTTGTATATACCGGAGTTTCTACCCCTTAGGGATATTTTTTAGGTCAAGTAATTGTCAGGGAATTTTGTGTTTTGTCAGGGAAAAATAAAATTTAGCCTAAATGTCAGGGAAATTTTTCAGTCATCTATCGTACTGGCTTCGCTCATACTTGAGCATTACTCCAGGGAGTGCTAATTTTGACAAAATTGTTATGTACACCCATTTTATATATATTTTCTCCCCTGGCATTTGTTTTGCTCTTTTTCATATCTAGACACACTAATTGTTTGGTGTATTTATATATATATATTGATGTTCAAGCTTTGATCATAAAATAGGATTGAAATTACCTCTTGTTAGACCAATCAGTGATTACCTTTTTCATCCAATCAGAAGCCAGGTGTTGACCAATCAATGATTACCATTTTTATCCAATCAGCAGACAGGAGAGTTAATTATCAGCCAATCAGATATTTGTTTAATGGAATAACCCTTGAAATGAACTTGCCCATATATAAAGCAATGAAAGGAGTGCATTTGGTCAGTTGGCTTATGACTGCTAAACCGAAAGGTCTCAATAAGATCAATTGGGAGGCTATAAAGGCTATTGGACAGATAAGAAGATATAATTATACTGGTAATTTACCTACAGAGTGAGGAGTTGGCTGAAACATGTCTACCGAGCTTTGTAGTGTATTTACCATAGTATATAGTGACTGAGCCTCAGAGATCTGACTCATTTCAGCTCATTGTCTTAGAAGGCTATTTGACAGACAAGAGCAAATATATTTAGTGGCTAGGCCTCTCATGAATCCTGTATAAGGCGATTGGGAGACCTGGCTCACTCTAGCTCATTTGTTTACAAGACAACTTTGTGGCTGCTCACACTGTGACAGCCTGTTATATATATATATAACCTTGTGATTGCTCCGGCAGTGTTGTCACTCCGGTAATTATTGTACAACACGGTATAATACTTATTTAGCTTTGGTTATTCCAACGGCTAGCTGCTCTGACAGCGTATTGATACTTGTTTTCCTCTATAGGATTTTGACTGCTCTTGCAGTATTTGTCATAGTGTTGTACTTTTGTAGTCTTTGGGCTCAAATAACAAGGTTGTTAAGGTTGTTTTGAATGTGTCAGTTTGAGCTGCTCAATATTGCTCTGATAGTACTTTTGTGCTCACTGTGGCTCACTGTTTATAATTGATCAAGGGTTTACATTTTACTACTTGGACTGCTTTGATTATAGTTATTGTCAACTTTGGCTCATCTCATAATTTGTGAATGGTTTTATTATTAAACACCAAGTAGGTGACTCAATCATTGTTTGGAGCAGATAGCTCTGTCTTAATTGGGAAAAATCATTTATAGCTCATTTGGGCTCATTGAAGCTCAGCTCTTTTGATTTATATTACTTTCTTGTTGCTCCTAGTCTTGCAAATCAAACCTGGGTGTAACAATTGGGGGCTCGTCCGGGATACATTCCCATTGATAACGATAAGTGCATTTTTAGTTTTCCAAGTAGTAAACCCTAATATTTTTACTTACTAGGACATTTTATTAAAATGGATCCTCAAGTAGAAGACTTTGTTAGTGAGCCAACTATTGATAAGTTGTTAAAACTGAAAAGGGAACACCTGATCTCTTTGATGAGCCATTATGGCCTAGTGGTTGACAAGTCAAAGAGGAAGGCTCAGATCAGGGATGTTTTGATCAGGCATATGGTTGAGAATGATATTTTGAATGATGATGCTCTGGAGTATATCTCCAAAGACGAAAAGTCAGAAGCACTTAGGATAAGAGAAATGGAGCTACAACATGAGAAAGAAATGAGATTAAGAGAATTAGAATATGAGAGAGAAAAACTAGAGTATGAAAGAGAAAAACATGAATATGAAAAAGAGCTCAAACTTAAGGAGCTGGAAATAATGGCAGCAGAAAAAGAAAAGGACAGGGTGATGAAATTAAAGCTTGAGAAATCAAAGATGGAACATTTTGATGCTTCCAAATATGTGAAGTTTGTCCCACCTTTCATAGAGAAAGATGTTGACAAGTACTTTCTTCTCTTTGAGAAAGTAGCGAAAGATTTGAACTGGCCTTTGGACAAGTATACTATACTTCTTCAAAGTGCTCTCAAAGGTAAAGCCAGTGAGACATACACTGCTCTGTCTCCAGAGCAGACATCTGATTATCAGTTTGTTAAGGAAAGTATACTTAAGGCTTACCAACTTATTCCTGAGGCTTACAGGCAAAAGTTCAGAAATTACAAGAAGGAAAGTGACAAAACACATGTAGAATTTGGTAGAGAGAAAGAAAGATTGTTAGATAGATGGTGTGATAGTGAAGAGATTAAGAAAGATTATGAGCGAATAAGGCAGATGTTTTTGCTGGAGGAATTCAAAAATTGTGTACATCCTGCCATCAAAAACTATATTACTGAGCAGAAAGCCAACACTCTGAGCAAAGCAGCAGAGATGGCTGATGAATATTATCTGTCTCATAAACAGTTGCTCCAAAAGGGTTCTCCACAACAAACATTTCAGAGACCCTTTCACTCAAATAAGAATAGGTTTGAAGGTAGCTCATCTTCCAATAAGACTACTGATTCAAAACCTACAGATACTAAATCCACATTTCAGAAGACTCAATGGAACTCAAGTCAAGATCACCGTCCAACTTGTTTCTATTGTAGAAAAAAGGGCCATGTCATTTCTGAGTGTATTACTAGACAAAGAGACCAAAAGGCAAAAGGCAAGGAGGCCTTCCCAAATGCTCTTACAACTTTGAAGACTGAGCCAAAGTCTTTCATACCTAAGAGTGAAGTCTCAAAAGACAAATGTAAATCTGACTTTATACAAGAGGTTTATGAGCCTTTCCTCTCTGAGGGGACTGTCTCGCTTTTACATGACAAATCTATTACAAAGCCAATTAGGATCCTAAGGGACACTGGCGCTTCTCAATCTTTGATATTGGAAGAGGCCATTCCTCTGTCAGAGAAGTCGTCTTCTGGTAAGAGTGTTCTGATCCAAGGTGTAGAATGTGGTTTGGTCACTGTGCCACTCCACCAGGTTAACCTCAAGTCAGATCTAGTCTCTGGTACTGTAACTGTGGGTGCTCGATCTTCATTACCAATAGAAGGCGTGCACTTAATATTAGGTAATGACTTGGCGGGTGAAAAAGTAGTAGTAAATCCAGTTATGACAAAAAAGCCTGAGGTTACTACTACAATTGACCCAATTGAAGAAGAAATACCTGAGCTGTACCCTTCCTGTGCAGTTACAAGAGCAATGGCTCAAAAAGTCACCTTAGAAAATGCTCAGGTAGGAAAACCTACAAACTCTGACTACATTTATGATCTTAATGACACTTTCTTATCAAGTATGTATAAAGAGAGTGATCAACAAACATCAAGAGTTTGTCTTCCTGAAGAACAGAACATTGATCAAAATGCTCTTTTGACTCAAGATAAGGATTTAATTGAGCCAAACGTTCATGTTTTAAATAAACAAGATCTTTCAACAAAGACTTTGATCTTGGAGCAGCAAAATGACTCTACTCTCTCATCTTTGCTTCAAAACACGGTGTCAGAAGATGAGATATCTTCTGTTCCCTGTTGCTATTACAAAAAGAATGGTGTTCTCATGCGCAAATGGAGACCACCAGATGTTCCTTCAGATGCAGAGTGGGCTGTTAAACACCAAGTTGTATTGCCAAGATCATATCGCAATGGAGTTCTCTCTATGGCTCATGAGACTCCTCTAGCTGGTCATCTTGGGGTAAGCAAAACTTACAACAAGATATTGAATCATTTCTTTTGGCCCCTCATAAAAACAGATGTTTCAAACTTTTGCAGGTCATGTCATACCTGTCAAATGGTAGGGAAGCCAAATCAGAAGATTCCCCGTGCTCCTTTGCACCCAATACCAGCCTTTGAAGAACCTTTTAGTAGAGTCATAATCGATTGTGTAGGCCCACTACCAAAAACTAAGTCTGGAAATGAGTTTCTGCTCACTATAATGTGTGCCTCTACTAGGTTTCCAGAGGCAATTCCTTTAAGGAACATTAAGGCCAAGACCATTGTAAAAGCTCTAATAAAGTTCTTTACTTTAGTTGGATTACCAAAATCCATTCAGTCTGACCAAGGCTCAAACTTCATGTCTGGCCTCTTTCAACAAATTATGAGTGAGCTAAACATTGAGCAGTACAAATCTTCTGCGTACCACCCTGAAAGCCAAGGTGCTTTAGAGAGGTTTCACCAGACGCTCAAAAATATGATAAGGACATATTGTTTTCAAACAGAAAAACACTGGGATGAGGGAATCCATCTATTGCTCTTTGCTTCCAGAGAATCTGTGCAAGAATCGCTTGGATTCAGTCCTTTTGAGCTTGTTTTTGGACATTCAGTTAGAGGTCCTCTCAAACTCATGAAAGAAAAGCTTCTCTCTGATGAACAAGTTCCAACCAATCTTCTCAGATATGTATCTGACTTCAAGCTCAAACTTTCAACTGCGTGTGAGCTAGCTCAAAAGAACCTCCGCTCTTCCCAGGCAAAGATGAAGGCTAGACATGACAAAAATACTGTTGATAGAAATTTTAAAGAAGGAGACCAGGTTCTAGCTCTTCTGCCTATTCCTGGCAGGCCTTTACAGGCCAGATATTTTGGTCCCTACACTGTGGCTAGAAAGATTAGTGATGTGAATTATATTGTACACACTCCAGAGAGGCGGAAAAGCAAGCAGCTGTGCCATATTAACATGCTGAAGAAATATGTTAATAGAGATAGCTCTCTGGAATGCTCTGTGGGTTTGGTAACACCTGTTTCAAACTCAGATGCAAAAAATGAGCAACCTATGTCTGATGATTCCATAGAGAATCTAAATGACCCTGACGTTCAAATAAATAGCAAATTGCTGAGCTCGCCAAGGTTGAATAATTCAGATATCTTGAATAACTTGGATTCAAAGTTGGGTCATTTAAATCCTGAAGAGCGTGACCAATTGGCACAGCTCATATTTGATTACAAACACTTGTTTCCTGATGTCCCTTCTAAGACAGACAAAATATTTCATGATGTTGACATTGGTGACTCAATGCCAATAAAACAACATCCTTATAGAATGAGTCCAGTCAAGAAAGAGTGCTTAAAGGAAGAAATTCAATATTTGCTGGAGAATGACTTCATTGAGCCCAGCAACAGTGACTGGTCATCACCATGTATTCTTGTACCAAAACCTGATGGTACATATAGATTGTGCACTGATTACAGAAAAGTAAATGGTGTTACAAAAACAGACTCCTTTCCCATTCCAAGAATAGATGACTGTATTGACAAGATTGGAAAAGCCAAATACGTCACAAAGTTTGATTTATTAAAGGGATTCTGGCAAATTCCCTTGACAGATAATGCCAAAGAAGCATCAGCCTTTGTGACACCAGATGGGCTATTCAGATACAAGGTTATGCCATTTGGTATGAAAAACTCCCCAGCTACATTTCAGAGGTTGATTAACAGTTTGATTGCTGGAATGGATGGGATTGGAGCTTACATAGATGATGTGATCATCTACAGTGACTTTTGGGAAAACCACATTGGAACCATAAAAGAGTTCTTTGACAGACTCACAGAGTACAGGTTAACAGTAAACTTAGTCAAAAGTGAATTTTGTCATGGTACATTGACATTTCTTGGCCATGTAGTTGGACAAGGACAAGTTAAACCTGTATCAGCTAAGGTTCAAACCATATCTGATTTTCCTATACCTACAAGTAAAAAGGAGCTCATGCGATTCTTAGGCATGGCAGGTTACTACAGAAAATTCTGCAGTAACTTTTCTACTATATCTGCTCCTCTTACAAACCTTTTGAAAAAGAATATCAAATTTGTCTGGACACAAAGTTGTCAAGAGGCTTTTGATAAATTAAAGGCCATTCTAAAGAGTGAACCAGTGCTCGCTGCTCCAGACTTTCAGAAACCTTTTAAACTAGCTGTTGATGCTAGTGATGTAGGAGCAGGAGGCGTTCTCTTACAAGAAGATGAAAGTGGGGTAGACCACCCTGTTTGCTATTTCTCTAAGAAATTCAGCAAATGTCAGAAAAACTACTCCACTATAGAAAAAGAGTGTCTCGCTTTGATTCTGTCCATTCAACATTTTGAAGTGTACATCTCTTCTTCATCTTCTCTTGTGACAGTTTATACTGATCACAATCCGCTCACATTTTTAAGGAAAATGAAGAACAAAAATCAGAGATTGTTACGATGGACTCTCCTATTACAGGAGTATAACCTGGACGTCAGACACATCAAAGGCAAGGAGAATGTTGTGGCTGACGCTCTTTCAAGGATGACATAGTTCAGCACTGTTCTACAGTACATTTGTAAAAGAAATCTTTTTGTAAAATATTTCTTTTTCTTTAAGGGGGGAGGTGTTATGTACACCCATTTTATATATATTTTCTCCCCTGGCATTTGTTTTGCTCTTTTTCATATCTAGACACACTAATTGTTTGGTGTATTTATATATATATATTGATGTTCAAGCTTTGATCATAAAATAGGATTGAAATTACCTCTTGTTAGACCAATCAGTGATTACCTTTTTCATCCAATCAGAAGCCAGGTGTTGACCAATCAATGATTACCATTTTTATCCAATCAGCAGACAGGAGAGTTAATTATCAGCCAATCAGATATTTGTTTAATGGAATAACCCTTGAAATGAACTTGCCCATATATAAAGCAATGAAAGGAGTGCATTTGGTCAGTTGGCTTATGACTGCTAAACCGAAAGGTCTCAATAAGATCAATTGGGAGGCTATAAAGGCTATTGGACAGATAAGAAGATATAATTATACTGGTAATTTACCTACAGAGTGAGGAGTTGGCTGAAACATGTCTACCGAGCTTTGTAGTGTATTTACCATAGTATATAGTGACTGAGCCTCAGAGATCTGACTCATTTCAGCTCATTGTCTTAGAAGGCTATTTGACAGACAAGAGCAAATATATTTAGTGGCTAGGCCTCTCATGAATCCTGTATAAGGCGATTGGGAGACCTGGCTCACTCTAGCTCATTTGTTTACAAGACAACTTTGTGGCTGCTCACACTGTGACAGCCTGTTATATATATATATAACCTTGTGATTGCTCCGGCAGTGTTGTCACTCCGGTAATTATTGTACAACACGGTATAATACTTATTTAGCTTTGGTTATTCCAACGGCTAGCTGCTCTGACAGCGTATTGATACTTGTTTTCCTCTATAGGATTTTGACTGCTCTTGCAGTATTTGTCATAGTGTTGTACTTTTGTAGTCTTTGGGCTCAAATAACAAGGTTGTTAAGGTTGTTTTGAATGTGTCAGTTTGAGCTGCTCAATATTGCTCTGATAGTACTTTTGTGCTCACTGTGGCTCACTGTTTATAATTGATCAAGGGTTTACATTTTACTACTTGGACTGCTTTGATTATAGTTATTGTCAACTTTGGCTCATCTCATAATTTGTGAATGGTTTTATTATTAAACACCAAGTAGGTGACTCAATCATTGTTTGGAGCAGATAGCTCTGTCTTAATTGGGAAAAATCATTTATAGCTCATTTGGGCTCATTGAAGCTCAGCTCTTTTGATTTATATTACTTTCTTGTTGCTCCTAGTCTTGCAAATCAAACCTGGGTGTAACAAAATAAAAAAACAAAAAACAAAAAATGTTTCAAGCATGGGGGAAATAAATGCTTGAAGGTTAAAGCAGTTTTCTTCATATTTGGACAAAAATTTACAGCATTATGAGAGTGTTTCAAAATATGTGACACAACTTAGTGATGCGCAGGGCTTTTGGTAAGTTTTTTTCCAAAGAGTACTGTACTTATCAATTCATAAACATGTATTTGAAACACCAAAGAAAATTGTCAATCAATTTTGCTTTGTGTTGGGGAATTTTGTTGAAACCCTTAATATACTAAAGTGGGGAGGAGGCTCTATCTTAACTAAAGTCATATGTATGTCATAAAATTATAAAACCTATGTTACATATAGATAAGGGAAAAGGGTAATAAATTACAAGTATTTTTGTTTTTGTTTATAGGACCATTCTAGACAGGGCTTTTTCCAGCAATTTTGGGAAAAGGCCCCTGGCCAAAATTGGGAAAAATGATTGACTTAACATCAAAATTGGGAGAAATTAACGACATAGAACATAACAAGGGTAGCAAAATATATCCTCAAAAAATGTTATTTTAGATTGTATTATTCCAAGCATACCACTTAAGCACAGGCCTTTAAGTATCATTCTGATATGGGTCATTGTTTCTCATAAGTACTTGTGGTCTTTTTTTTTACTTTTCTCAATTGGGAAAATCAGACATGATATTGAGAAAACAAGTGGTTATTTTCGATTGGGAATGGGGCTGAAATTCGGCCCCTAGAGATGGGCAGAAAATCCCCTGCTAGCTATCTCACACACTGGACAAAGTCCATTGCACTGCTCGTGATTAACGTGCTGAACCTGGGTTTATCTCTTTTTGAAAACAGAGCAGATCCAGATCATCTGGCTTCTCAGAAGCCAGCTGATCTGGATCTTCACTGTTTTTCATTCTGGTTGTTTGTAAATACAGGTTGGTAATAAATGAAATCCTTCAAGTTTAAAAAAGGATGAAAATTGGGGAAGAGTGTAGTACATAAACTCAGTATGATAAGACTTAACAAGATAAAAAAATTATCGTCATAATTGTTTGGACCCTTTAAAGCTTGTAAATACCTAAAATCCTTCAAGTTACTCGTAGGTCAAGTTAAGCAAAAAAAAATTAGCGTAAAATATTTAATTTACCTTATCTATCAGTTAAAACATGTATTTTGGATGCTCAAAAGAACCGTCTCATTGAGATGGTTCTTTTGAGTACCCACAACATATGTTTTGGTTAAGAAATAAGAAAAAATAATTTTCAGTTACACTCTTATAATTATCTGAGGGCCTGTTAATCCTTGTCCTACTGTTTTACCCTTTTTTGAAAACACTGTAGATTCAGATAAGCTGGCTTCTGACAAAGCCATCTGATTAGAATCCACACTGTTTTCCACTCTGATTTAAATTGTATGCTTACAAATGGACCCTGCAGGTGAACAGGATAAAAGAGCTATGTGCATTAACAAAGCACCAATCACGACTGCAGCAGACGACAAATTTTGCGACATTTTCCCCAATTTTCAACAAAAATAAGGTATGCTAATACATGATAATCATCTGCCAGCAGACGATTCTCACAAAATATCATGCCTTATTGGTTATTTTTGAAATAGGGCCAAAATTTGAAATTGTCGTCTGCTGCAAATTATAGTGGCGCTTTAAGGGTTAAGGGGCTTTTTTGGCCCCCATATGAGGCTAAAATATAAAAATTGTTTTTCACCAATTTTTTCATATTAGTTTATTAGAACAGTAACCAAAGTGTAAATTTCTAAAATTACTTTGACTTTTACCATTGCTATGGTAACAAAATGGCCACCAAATTAGGCTGAAAATAGGAAAATGACCATTTTTGGAGCTAAATTGAGATGTTTGACAGAAAAATTAACATAGAGCACAAGCAAATACCAAAAGATATTTTAACAGAAGATGAGAATTACCACGGCACACAACATATTAAAATGACTTTTTGGTATAAGCTGTGCTGATATCTAATTCTTAAAAAATCAGTCTCCAAAGCCTTAAATTTGGTCCAAAATGGCAATTTCCCTGTTTTAAGCCTACATTTATTTTGTCAACCATTTTTATTACCATAGCAATGGTAAAATTTAAAATAAATGCTGAAATTTTACACTTCAGTTATTCTTCTAATAAACCAATGAAAAAAATTTGTGAAAGCAAATATTCAGCTCTGTAGGGGGCCAAAATAGCCCCTTAATGCATGTACCCCTTTAGGGAGGAGTGTAGTTTGTAAAACGTACATCATGATAAGGCCAGATTTTTTTTATGAAGTGATTTGCGGGGGGGGGGGGGGGGGGGGGGGGGGGGGGGGGGGGGGGGGGAAGGGGGGGGGAGAGCTTTTTGTTCTTTAATATCTCCAGAAAAACAGTAAAACTAGTAAGGTAATCTTTAAATATTTCATCATTTTCCTAAAAATCTGGACAGGACAATCACTTTTAACAGTGTCACTCTAAAAAATGCACAGACAGAACCTCAAAAAAATATCATTTTTTTCAACCAAACAATTAATATTTAGAGTCGGCGGATAAAATGAAAAATTTTTTTTTAGAAATTGAAATTAGTTTTTTTTCTACTTTCCTGAAAATTACAGTAGGAGGGTTTGTAAATCAACTTAAAAAAAAAACTGGCCTGAGGGTTAACCAAATGCTTTCTTGTTTCAGTATTATTTGGACCTTGGTTCTAGCTATCTCAAGATGGACGATGACGACCAGCTAGAAGGTGCCACTGCCCTGCAGGATGGTTATCTGAGCATGAACTCTGCCGCACTCGAACCCACAGACTATACACGCATGTCACATGCACCCCCACCCCCCGACGAGGAGGAGGGGCTTCTGAAACCTGGGGCTAAGACTAAACCAAGTGAACAGGAGGAAAGATATGTGAATCTCAACCACAAATTAAATCAAAATAAAGAACGAACCAAAGCTACAACCAATGATCTTGAAATGGTGCCTCTTTTGGACAAAAATGACAGTCATGTAGTCGATGAGACTGCGTTAAGAACGAGTCCGGGTAGGAGACTGCATATGAATCAGCAGTCCCCGACACAGGTACAGACTGAAGTTGAAGTACACCGGAACGAGGATAGTGATAGTGGACACTCTAGTTTCGCTCCGGGGAGTTCCCCAGACCATTTAGAAGACAATGATGGATACTTGTCTCCGAAGAGTCCGCAGATTTTTAATGGAACTGGCGATAGTGCTATGGATAAAAAGGCCAGTAATGGACAAGCAAAGTTATTAGCAAACAGTTCATATAATTCTAAATATAATTACGAGGATTTAGTTCCGCCACCAGACTACAGGGCTGTTATGGAGGCCTCGGCTGAGTCGAAAGTATAGTGCATTGTGGTATATAAGTGATTCTGCTTTTGTCATTTGGGAAAGTCTGCCACAATTCGAGAATCAAATCATGGCTCGGGTGTATATAAGGAGCATTACGTGTAGTACTATGTACCAAAAAGCTCCATTTTGTTAGCCAGAAGTGGCGTATGGAAAATTAGTTCTGTAGCATGTGGGTTCAGCTCTATTAAAATGGCTTATTCTGATTATCCGAAAAGTTAAATTAGCAGAATAAATGAAGTTTATGTATTTTTCAATAAAATATTGCTATAGCGATATTTTATTGAAAAAACATAAACTATATTTATAGCCGTTTGTTTTGCTTCAATCACACTTGTTATTGTGTTAACATGGTTTCTGTGACATCAGCATCACGTTATATAACGTCAGCGTCACATTATCACCCGCGTTATCAAAGTAGATCCTCGATGTACATCCGTGGTCTGATTCCACAGAATTTGGTGGAATCGGCCGAAGCAGTTCCCATAGTGCTTTTGTGGAACCTCTAAGAAGGAAAATAAACTTCTAAAAGGTGAATTTGTACAGATAAGCAGAGATTATTGGTAGTGGAGGGAATCAGAAAAGCTTAACTTTTGAGCAGAAAATTGTGATTACTCGGAATATAAGTTCTTTATTAGGTATGAAATAGTGGATAACTGCATTCAAAAAGTTCATTTGGGGAGGTAAATTGTCGGATATACCGTCGGAAATTTAGTTTTACGACAACACCTGAGTGGAACCATAAAATGTGATTTCCAACCATATAACCGATAATATACGTCCCCAAATGAAAATTATAAATATGGAAATCCACATTCTAATACACTTCTGCAGTTTTGTCTCAAATTGGAGCGTTGCAAGCCCCATAAGGCCACATGTCATCCAACGAAATGTGACGTAAATTAATGACATCAAACTATTTGCGACAGTATATCACAAGATATACTGTCTCAAATTTCTGAGGTCATCAAATCAGAATTTGTGTTAAAGTTGCAAGTGCATTAAAATGCAATATCAAGTTCTGACTTTCAACCAGTCGAGTGATTTTATTTCATAAATAATATAGATTCACTATGTGGATCCTTATCAGCTGGCAGTAGAAGCCACCCAGCAGGCACACAACCTTAAAACAAAGTTCTAGTAACGTCGATGCGACGTCATGACGTCGCATCAACAATGATACGACATTGTTTTGACGTCATGTGCCTGCTGTGCAACTGATTTGGCTTCAGTAGAAGCCAGCTGATTTGGATTCTACACTGATTTCAAAAAAATGTTTAAATTTTGAAAAAGTGATACACACAATGCACTTACTAGGGTGAATATGGGCCTCGTCGCGAGAAAACCTATCTTAGGGGTTTTCGACTAAGCGAGTTTCAAACCAGTCTCCTCAGCTACAGAGACTAGCTAGTGAATTGAAATTTCGCCTGTAACAAGTTTACATATGGTACTTTCCAAAAAGCGAATAACATAGGCGCTGATCAGACTGTCTGATCTGCGTCTGTGTTGTTCGCAAACCACCAAAGACAGTTCTTCTCGCAACGAGGCCCATATGATATGTCTTTATCTCTTAGCCCAGACATACAACCTCTCAAAAGAACCGTCTCACTGAGATGGTACTCTTGAGTATCAACAAAATTTGAGAAATAAGCAGATTACTTAAGGTCTGCCAAAATTTGTGCAGAATTTTACAGCTTTTCTGATACCCTAATCCTTCATTTAGCATTGGGAGCAAAATCTTTCTCTTATGATAAGTCTTCTAGTAAAGGGAGGCAATTCATGTTGGGAAGAGTGGTCTCCCTTTGAAGCGTATACATTCTTCATCTTAATTGTGCTCCAGATAAGATGTACATACAAAGGAATTATGTTCTTGCATTTTTTACTTGTCTAGAATATAGTGAAATGAATGCTCGTTCAGAAGAAATCCACGAAAAGAACCTTTAATCTTTTACCTACTAGTGTCGTCTGCTGATAACTTGCAAACAGTCTAGACCCAGATCAGGCCTGACATTTTGTTGGGCCTGGTCTCAAGGTTATAAGACTTGAGTTCATTCTCAAACTCAAAAAAAAGCAATGATTGGCTGCTTGCCGGCCCGTGTCCGCAAGCAACCAATCATTGCGCTTTATTTTGAGTTTGAGACTGTACTCAAGTTTATAAACTCGAGGCCTGATATGGATCCAAACTGTTTTACACTCTGATCCTATTCCCGAAAGAATTTTTTGAAAAAGTTGATTTTGAAAAGAATCAGCAGATGACAAAAAAGCATGCAAAATTAGCCAGTAGGCAAAGAGTTTAGGGAGTATGATGTCATGTTTTGTATGGATTATATACCTACATGCGGAACATATTTGAGTCATGCCATGAGAGAAAAAAGGAACAGATCAGCCTGTACCTCTACACAGTCTGATCGGCATTGTCGTTTTCTCTGCCTATACTTGATACTATACTTCTACCACGACCTCTAAGTAATGACCCTCGATTCATCCAATTCAATCCGTTACAATCACGCCTCAAAGCGTTATGTGGAAGTATACTAGGCCTCGAGACAAGATTCTTATTTTTCAACCCAAACATATGTTGTGGATACTCAAAAGAACAGTCTCGGTGCATTAGAATAGTGGTTTATATAATGATCACACTTTATATCTTTAACTTATCTGGGGTACATGAACTACTTGTCAATGTCACACTGCCTTATTCAGAACTATGTCTAGGAAATCATGTTTTACCAAAGATGGTTACTTGTACTTGTAGCCAAAATGTCTTCATTCACTCCTGAGTAATTAACCATTAAAGCGCCAAGAAAAAATGCATCTGAAAAATGAGGTCTGCTGAAGTCGTCTGCTGCAAATAATTCCCTAACATTACTGACGAATTTAAGTATAGAAGCAAACAGGGTAGACCCAGATCAGACTGCTCCTATAGGAGCAGTCTGATCTGGGTCCACACTGTTTGTCATAGAGGCTTCTTAAACATTTCAGCAGACAAGAAAAGCAGACGACTTTTCTTGTGATTGGCGCTTTAAGCATTAAACCTTAGCCCACCAGTCAAGATTTTGTCGTCTGCTCCTCTTATCTTAGGTAGCCTAGATTGCAAACAATATGAAACCAGATCAGACTGCTCCAAAATGTCAGGCCTGATCTGGATCCAATCTGTTTGACACTTAGTGTCGTCTGCTGATAACTTTTGCAAACGGTTTGGATCCAGATCAGGCTGGACATAATGTCAGGCCTGATCTGGGTCCAATCTGTTTGACACTCACTTTTTCCTGAACATTTTTTTCGAAAAAGTTGATTCTGAAAAAGATCAGCAGATGACAAAAAAGCGTGAAAAATTTCTCTGAAGACAAAGAGTAATGGTACACATGCTATTACACCTCAGACCCAGTATAATGGTCACTGATAGAAATATAAAGTGATGTTTTTGAGGCTTTTTTTAGCTCTATTTCAAAGTACTTCAGCCTTTAAAATTGATTCTAAACATACCCGAGATTATACAAAGTTATTACGGGAATGCACAATTGAAATATTACAAGTTACAGTAAAAAAAAAAGTTTTATCAACTTTTTAGGTAGATTTCTTACTATTTTCGGCTAAAAGTGGTGAAAATTGCTAAAAATGGTACTTTGGTTTTTTTGCTGATGTTCATAAAGACGGATAAACTTTCAATAAATATAACAATACAGTCTTTAAGATAGTATTTTGAATTATTTCTTTTTGAAGAAACATCAGAGATATGCAGAGAAATAATAATAAGGATATGATAATTTAATCATCAACATAAGTCAGTTTTGAAAGTGCAGCCTCGACAACGTATTTCCAATATACATACATACATTTACCTGTATGTCAGTTACCAGTCAGTGTGTACTGGGTCCGAGATTACACTCGTATCTTCTCTCTGGTATACTACTTTGGAGTATATAGAAGTGTTTTGTGGTGTTTCTAAGTAAATCAACAAAATATATTAACCCTACAGTCAAACCTGCTGTTGCGGTCACCTCTATTAAGCGTGACCCTCCCTTAAGCGGCCACTTCAGGGTCCCCCCGAACGATTTTGAATGCAAATGCACCTCTATTAAGCGTGCACCTGTCCAACGCGGCCAGCGGTCGGCGAAATTTGCCCCAAAACGCTGAAATTGTATCCGTAAACGGCCACTTTCCATGGTTCGATGCGGCCGTTTGATTAAATTTTATCGATAAACTTTTTATGCACCGGTCAAATGCTTGGAGCAATTAAACTCCCCAGCAGTGGCATCTCGTAAAAGAAATTCTATAACGGCCGCCGCCCTATGTTGAGGCTATGGGACGCAACAGTTGGGGTGTTTGTGTGCCACACGAGACACAATGGAACTGAAATTTTAAAAGTTCGAGCGTTTATGCTAATCAACCACTACGACATGCTTCGAGAAACCTGCACATGTGGAATTAAAAAAATAGCGCTGTCCGTAACGTAAAACCTGAATACGCTAAACGAACACGACTTGTAGTTTTTTGTGTATGCGGCCAGTCAACCGATAAATTGTCAACATCAAAGCGTTTACCGCTGCCAAAGTTCATTCATCCATACCATGGCAGATGTTTAACGGTAAATGTGTGAAAAACTAAATGCAAGTAGTAATACTCTTTGCTGGAGGCATACTTACTACACAAAGATGAAATGTTTGCTGGGGGGAAGAAAACAAGCAATAGCTTTTGAGAAAAAAAATTGAGTAACATAATCATTTTTTCCAAGTCTCATACACCTGAATAAATCTACAAATCAAACAACTTTCTCTTCATGTTCAGTAGCACGATATCCATTAAACATGCCTTTGCTTATCAAAAATCAAGGTTAAGCTTTAGAAAAAATGGATATACCAGTGACAAGAAGCCTCTAAGTCCAAAGGCTAACTCTTTTGACAAACATTGATTTAAAAAAACAAAAAAACTTATGGAATTGCTTTTGTTTTAAAATTACATATTTTGATATTTGTTTTTTATTTTATTTTTTTTATTTCTATGATGCAATAACTGAACCCTACACTGGCGGTGTAGACCTAATTCTTCATAATTTTAACTGATATGGGAAAATCCTCAATCATATGGCCATCTTACCTGAACCTCTATTAAGCAGCCACCTGTCTTAAGCAAGCGATTTTGGATTATCCCTTGGCTGCTTGCTTAAGACAGGTTTGACTGTATTTGTTGATTTTATCAAACAATGGCCATAATTCAAAGACAAAGAGCCATAACTCATGTAGTATTATGTGCAATATTTTGTGCCTTATATGTTTAGTTCATAGTTTCACAAATTTGGTTCATGTTACATAGGTTCAGATAAGCAAAAAATTTAGCGTAAAAAATTGATAGTTTTCTAAACTGTCTGTGTAAACATGTGTTTTGGGTGCTCAAAAGAACCGTCTCATTGAGACCGTTCTTTTAAGCACCCACAACATATTTTTTGGTTGAGGGATAAGAAAAATAATTTTCATATACACACTCTTATCAGGAGGTCTGGGTTAATATACCAAAGTCTTCAGATTAGGGAGTGTATTTCTAAATAATGTTTCTCATTTTCAACCAATATAAATGTGTGGGAACTTCAACATAGTGGCTCTCCTTTCCGTAAATCTTTCATTGATGCTTTTATCAGATTGACAGATTTTGGTTAAATAATAAATCAATCCTAACCTGTAGATGCAGTCTGATCTTCAGACTACTGCCCATGTTTTTCCTGTCCGAGTAATTTGGCTCTAGTACCCGAAGAGTAGAGGTTATTTCGGAAGGGGAAACCCCTGTCTAATTCGGATATAATTAACTCTAAGCATGCTGGGTAATTTTTTCATGCCAATGTAATCTCCTGACTTTTTTCAAAATTAGCTTTTTCAAATAATTCTTCTAGAAATACTTGGATCCAGATCAGGACCAACTTTATGTCGGTCCTGATTTGGGTCCAAACTGTTTGCAAACTGAAGGTTATCAGCAGACAAAAAAATCAGGGCTAGCAAGGGGAGCTAAAAATTCATATAGCATATAAATATACAGCAAGACCAGGGTTAATCTTTGCTTATCTGGAGCTATTCATTGTTAGCATATACATTTTGCTTTTATCTGAAGATATTTTACATGTAGTGAGTTCAAAGGAAATGCGTTTTTACTGCATTTTCTTTGTTGTTCATGAATATTGTTGATATTTTAGACATGTTAGGGTACCTTAATCATCAGACTTTATACCAATGTTTTTGTTCTATTGAGCTTCCAATACATTTACATAATATACAAGTCGTGACATGAGATTTCCAACAATGTGGTATATGCGACCAGCAAAGTCTCTGATCAGCCTGCGCATTTGTGCAGTCTGATCAGAGCCTTTGTTAGTCGCTTGAGTTTTCTATGAGTGTTAAGCTACTGACTGAACATCAATTGGAGTTTCTAAGCTTAAAAGGGGGCTGCACAGACTCGTCCGAGTCCCCACTTGTTAAAATGTCACATTGTTGGAAATCACATGTCATGGCTCTTATCCTGTTTTGTTTTATACATTGCAATATAACAGGCAAGTAACTACTCTTTTCCTGCAGCAAATATGTCTGCTGGTAACCATTTCAAACAGTTTGAACCCAGTTTAGGTCCGACATTTTGTCAAGCAGCCATGGCTCTGAGAAGACTGCACAGATGTTTGGCTTGTCAGAGTCTTCCCTGGTTGCAGATGCAGTAAGTACAAAAATCATGTGTGCTTTCTCATTTGAGACGCAACATGAGATTTCCAACAATGTGGTATGTGCAACCAGCAAAGGCTCGGACCAGCCTGCGCATATGCGCAGTCTGATCAGAGCCTTTGCTAGTCGCTTGAATATTCTATGACTGTTAAACTACTAACTGAACAGCATTTGGAGTTTCTAAGCTGAACAGGAGGCTGCACAGGCTCGTATGAGTCTATTCATGTCAAAATGCCACATTGTTGGAAATCACATGTCGCGGCTCATTTGTTATTAGCTAAGATGGATTAGTCCTGACCATCAACTGGAATATTCCATTCAGAAATTCAGCACTCAGAAGAGTTAACCCTTAAAGCGTCAATCGCAACAAAAGTCGTCTGCTTTTCTCGTCTGCTGAAATGTTTAAGAAGCCTCTATGGCAAACAGTGTGGACCCAGATCAGACTGCTCCTATAGGAGCAGTCTGTTCTGGGTCCACACTGTTTGCTTCTAAGCTTAATTTGTCAATAATGTTAGGCAATTATTTGCAGCAGACAACTTCAGCAGACTGCATTTTCAGATGCATTTTTTTTCTAGGCGCTTTAAGGGTTAAATAGAGGATCTTACAGGAGTGCTCATGTTTTATTGAATTTATTTAACGAGTTGAGGAAAAGATAAAATGCGAGGCTTGCCGAGCATTTTATCTCTTTTCTGCAACAAGTTTTATAAATTCAATAATACAAGAGCATGAATGTTAGATAGATTGTTTATCATATGACATTAAGATTACTTTGAAATCTCATTTCTGGCTTTAAAAAGTTAATATTTTGTCATTATATATGCAACGTTGTTATGGACGTCATAAGGTTTCCCGAAAATCTATAAACCACTAGTGATTTATCGATTTTAATGCATACCGTTATTTCTCTCCCAGGTGCGATGTCATATGATAATGCAGCTTTTAAAAATGTTATTGACTAAATCATTGGTCTTTTTTCATGTTTACTGCTGATTTTTAATTTGCCTTGCCATAAAGTGTACTTAAATGTCATATTTTTACTTTAAATAGAATACTTACACGATTTTGTTCTTTATCCAAAGGATTTACTTGCATTTATTATATTAATCTTATGACATCACTGTTATTGTGTGTCGTAGCATCATGTAGTAAAAATCATATGACCATTCTTGTCTCTGGCACCACAGGTAGTCATCAGCGACAGTGTCACCATTTTTGACCGATGGTAAATGTTCTAAAATTTAGAACACTTTTCTCTTTCTGTTCTCAAAAAATGTATGTTATAAGGGCTGGAATTCACAAAATGCTTGTCAGAATAGCAAACAGGGAAGAGCCTGATCAGACTGCTTCTTCAGAAGAAGTCTGACCTGGGTCTGTCCTTTCTTTCTTGTACAACTGGCTCGATCAAATTTTGATCATTACGCCAGGGAGTGCCAATTTGGAATTTTGAGGAAAAAACAAAACAAAAAAAAAAAAAAAATCTTTCAGCTGTGTTTTTGACTAAATGATAATGCCCTTAACTCCTCAGTAGTCTGGGAATTGACCTCCGAAGGAGAAAGACTATTTTACTGTGGAATAGTCCGGAGAAAAAAAAGAGTTCTTCAGGGCATCACTGTATGTCTGGTATCTACAATATTGGGCACTGTGTGATGACCTGGTCAATGTCAATGTAAGCAGGAGTCAGGTACTTGTCTTTTTCTATAGACACAGCACCAGAATGTATCTTATGAAAGAGAAGCTGGGAGGACCGGTCCCTACGGGCCTCAAGATATGTCCTGTTTGTCTCTGCCTTTTTGGCAGGCAACTAGGGTTCAAAATTTTAGATCTTTACCATATTTATACTTAAGTTTGAATGAGTCCTTTTGATTACCTATTGAGTGAGTAGAGCTAGGTGTTGGAATGACAAACAGTGTTAACCCGTCAAAAGCAGTCTGATTTGGGTTTATGCTATTTGATCAAGCCCATCTGCCTGAGCATTTTTGGTTAATATGGTAAGTACACTGATTACAGAGTATATACAGTTGTTAACTCATTTTGTCCCACAAAATATCCATATTGCCCACATAGACCTAAACTATATATTTCTCTTAGAAAGGCCAAAACTCAATATAGCCCCCAGAGAGCCCAAACCTCAATATAGCCCTCAGAAAGGCCAAAATAATATACTCCTCAGAAAGGCCAAAACCCAAAATTGTATTAGAAAGGCCAAATAATATAGTCCCCAGAAAGGCCAAAACTCAAAATTGTATCAGAAAGGCCAAAATAATATAGTCCTCAGAAGGGCCAAAACTCAATATTGTATCAGAAAGGCCAAAATAATATAGTCCCCAGAAAGGCCAAAACTCAATATTGTATCAGAAAGGCCAAAATAATAAATTCCTCAGAAAGGCCAAAACTCAATATTGTATCAGAAAGGCTTAAACTCAATATAGCCCTCAGAAAGTCCAAAACACAACATAGTCCTCAGAAAGACCAAAACTCAATATTGTATCGGAAAGGCCAAAACTCTATATTGTATCAGAAAGGCTAAAACTCAATATAGTCCTCAGACAGGCCAAAGTTCCATATTATCCTCAGTAAGACAAAAACTCAATATAACCCTCAGACAGGCTAAGACCTCATATGGCTCTCATAGGCCATATTTACATATTGCCCTCTGAAAGGCCAAAACTCCTTACCTTTAAGAGGGCAATTATATTTTGATCTGTCTGTCCCCAATTACATTGCTTAGCTAATTATGCTTTTAACAGCCATGCCTTGCTTTCAAAATATTCTATTTATTATACCCCCCGCAAACTTTGTTTGTAGGGGGTATACTGTTTTCACGTTGTCCGTCCGTGCGTCCGTCCGTCCGTCCGTAACGCTTTGTTTCCTTAATAACTCGAAGAGTCATTGCTGGATTTTCATCAAACCTTGCAAACTTGTTCATATATGCAAGACAAATACTTAAGACAAAAAAGTAAGGGCTAGGGGTCAATTCTATTAGAGTTATTTCCCTTTGTAGTTCTAAATGGCTTTTAATATAGTGCTTTATGCTTATGCTATTATAGGCCATACACGGGCCGATCAACTTCTACCACAGCTTTTGATGGAACAATTTGATACTTTTCCTATACAATGTAGACACATTGAACATATGCATGAAGGAGTTTGGTTCAGAAAAAATAATTTTTGACAAAATGACAGCTGTGAGAACTTAGACAATTTTTCCCTAATAAGGTGTTTGTATATGCATAGACGGTGCCCTTATGGGCCGATCAACTCCTACCACAGCTTTTTATGGAGCAATTTGATACTTTGCCTATACAATGTAGACACATTTAACATATGCATGAAGGAGTTTGGTTTAGAAATAATATGTTTTGACAAAATGACAGCTGTGAGAACTTAAACAATTTTTCCCTAATAAGGCTTTTGTATATGCATAGATTGTGCCTTCATGGGTCGATCAACTCCTACCACAGCTTTTGATGGAACAATTTGATACTTTGCCTATACAATGTAACACATTGAACATATGCATGAAGGAGTTTATTCTCACCTGCGTCACTGCGTTGTGGTCCTTGAGCAAGACACATTTATCCTAGCTTAGTACTGGTTCAACCCAGGAAGACTCGTCCCGCATAACTGAAAGATTGTTGAGTGGACTTAAAGAATCAAATAAAAAAAAAATGAAGGAGTTTGGTTCAGAAAAAATAATTTTTGACAAAATGACAGCTGTGAGAACTTAGACAATTTTTCCCTAATAAGGTGTTTGTATATGCATAGACGGTGCCCTTATGGGCCGATCAACTCCTACCACAGCTTTTCATGGAGCAATTTGATACTTTGCCTATACAATGTAGACACATTTAACATATGCATGAAGGAGTTTTGTTCAGAAAAAATAATTTTTGACGAAATGACAGCTGTGAGAACTTAGACAATTTTTCCCATATTAGGATTTTGTATATGCATAGATGGTGCCTTCATGGGCCGATCAACTCCTACTACAGCTTTTGATGGAACAATTTGATACTCTGTCGATACAATGTAGACACATTGAACATATGCATGAAGGAGTTTATTCTCACCGGCGTCACTGCGTTGTGGTCCTTGAGCAAGACACATTTATCCTAGCTTAGTACTGGTTCAACCCAGGAAGACTCGTCCCGCATAACTGAAAGATTGTTGAGTGGACGTAAAGAATCAAATCAAAAAAAAATGAAGGAGTTTGGTTCGCAAATAGTAATTTTGACAAAATGACAGCTGTGAGAACTTAGACAATTTTTCCCTAATAAGGTGTTTGTATATGCATAGACGGTGCCCTTATGGGCCGATCAACTCCTACCACAGCTTTTTATGGAGCAATTTGATACTTTGCCTATACAATGTAGACACATTTAACATATGCATGAAGGAGTTTTGTTCAGAAAAAATAATTTTTGACGAAATGACAGCTGTGAGAACTTAGACAATTTTTCCCTTATTAGGATTTTGTATATGCATAGATGGTGCCTTCATGGGCCGATCAACTCCTACTACAGCTTTTGATGGAACAATTTGATACTCTGTCGATACAATGTAGACACATTGAACATATGCATGAAGGAGTTTATTCTCACCGGCGTCACTGCGTTGTGGTCCTTGAGCAAGACACATTTATCCTAGCTTAGTACTGGTTCAACCCAGGAAGACTCGTCCCGCATAACTGAAAGATTGTTGAGTGGACGTAAAGAAAAAAATCAAAAAAAAATGAAGGAGTTTGGTTCGCAAATAGTAATTTTGACAACATGACCGCTTTGAGAACTTAGACAATTATTCCCTTATATGGCTTTTGTGTATGCATGGATAGTGCCTTTATGGGCAGATCAAGTCCTACTACAGCTTTTGATGGAGCAATTTGATACTTTGCCGACACAATGTAGACATATTGAACATATGCACAGATTCTACTGAAATCTTCTTATCAAAACTAAGGTCTTCTTGTTTGAACTATAACTTGCCAAGTTTTTTCACTGACTCTAACTGTGCGGGGGGTATCTAATAAGCATTGCTTATTGACTTTTTTCATTATGTTCTAGCTTTAATCAAAATTTTGATATGTATTTCATCTTTTTTTAAACATCAGAATACTTTTTTATTGTATAAACAGCTGCCTAAACTCAATTGTTAAAAGTATATTAAATTTTGTGATTTTAATTTCATTTTTATAGAATTTTTAGGTCTTAAATGTGACTGTTGTCATAATTTGGCTTCATCTGCAAATGTGGCTAGATTAGCGTAAATGTTCTAAAATTTCGAACACTGGTTGCCTCCCCAAAAGGCCAAACAAACAGTGCAGACCCAGATCAAACTGTGTCTGATCAGGATCTTCCCTGTTTACTATTGTGACTGGCATTATGTGAATTCCAGCCCTGGCCCCAAGGCTATAAAACTTTTTTCATGCTCAATTCAGCTGAGCACAAAATTTATCCTGCTCATAAATGTTAAAATGCCAACATTTATTGGCATTTTAACATTTATTAGCATGATAAATACAACATCTGAGAGACTTAAAGCAAGAAACTTCTTCATTTGTCGGTATTTTAGTTTTTATGAGCAATTGAAATTTCGTGCTCAGTTGCGTTGAGTATGAAAAAAGTTTTATAAGCTCGGGGCCTGATTTCCAATATTTTATTTGAGACAGAAAGAGTAAAGTGTTCCAAATTTTAGGACATTTATGGTAGCGGTGAATTTTGATATCAATTAGTTTGAGATAGCTGTAGGAAAATTCAGACACAATGATTTATAAGTCAGCACGCCATGAACACATATTTTAAAGTAGGAATTTACATTATCAATTTTTATACTGCTGACTCCTAAATGTGTACTTCGGCAAACAGTGAAGACCCATTTGAAATGCCGCTTAAGCTGGCATTTCAAATGGGTCTGCACTGTTTGCTAAGACAAAAAACGATCAGCAGAAAAAGAAATTTTTTATTTTGAAATCAGAACCTGTGACCCCTTGATATATACAATGGACCATCCCAAGTTTATTGTATCAATCCAAAAGGAAGAGTCCATTGGTACATATAAAGTCAAATATGAAATGGGCCTTGTCGTGACAAAACCTGTCTTCGGGGTTTCCGTCAAAGCGTGACTCAAACCATTCTCCTCAGCTTCAGAGACTAGCTAGAATAATGAAAATTCGCTTGAAGCAAGTTTAGATATTATACTTTCCAGTTAGCGAATAGCAAAGACGCTGATCAGTCTCAAGCTGGTCTGCGCCTTTGTTGTTCGCAAACCCCCGAAGACTGATTTTGTCGCAACGAGGCCCAAATGTGACAGTTACAAGGACATCATTTCCTTATCTGATCCATGTGACCTGCTTATCCATCCATGTGACTTCAGATCATAACAATTTAGCCTGTTTACAGAGCAATTTGCGCCAAAAAACTATCATTTTGAAAAATATCTTGACTCGAGAACGAGGGGCTGCAGGTTCAAGCCTCACCGACGTCACTGTGTTGTGGTCCTTGAGCAAGACACATTTATTCTGTTGATGGGACGTAAAAAATCAACAAAAACAAACTCAAAAAACTATCATTTTGAAATATCAAAAAGGCAACTTTCAGTGTGCCTGACATTTTGGTATTATTGAATGAAGTCTATTTGGCATCATTAAAATGCCTGGACAATGTGATGCACGCTATTGATACTGTAATGTGGCACAATGTATATGCTGATAGGAAAATTGATGTTTGAAATGCTATTTCGCTTCTATTTTTAGGCTAAACTATGTTTATACCCATTCCTGCATCTGGATGATTTGTTGGTGAACATATTTTTTTCCAATTGGAGGAAACACAAAAATCTGATTTTTATGTGAAACTGATAGGCACAATGAATATAATATTGAATACTCGCCGTTGTATCAATCACCCACCTTCCGTATTAACCCTTAAAGGCTATTTTTGTTTGTTTGTTTGTTTGATTTGATTCTTTACGTCCCATCAACAATCTTTCAGTTATAAAGGGACGGGTATTCCTGGGTTGAACCAGTACTAAGCTAGGATTAATGTTCTTGCTCAAGGACACAACGCAGTGAGGCTCGAACCCGCGGCCCTTCGGTCTCGAGTCAAGCACTCTACCACTGAGCCACTGCGCTCCCAAAGGCTATTTTTAGATCATGACATCATTTTCTATTTTTAGACATTGAAAAAAAAAAAAAAAACTTTTCAGGAAAGTTTTGAATACTTTTGAATAAATTTAATATGGAAAATGGAGCAGCAAATGCTCGATTTTCCATAGTATTTCCAAATACATATATTTCAAAGGCGTCAAAAGGGGTTATCATGGAGTAAATGGTTATAGGGTAAATTCCAGTTTTTTTAAAAAGTGTGTTCATTTTAGTTGTAGAGCCATTAACCCTTTTCATTCTTGATACCATTAATCAGGTACTTTGGCAAATAGTGAATACCCAGATGAAATGCCACATAAGGTGGCATTTCATCAGGGTCTGTCCTGTTTGCTAAGGCAAAATCAATCTTCAGAAGAAGAAAAATACAATATTTTTCAGAAATTCTTACCTGTCACCCCTCAATATATACAATAGGCAATCCTGACTTTATTGCATGTAGCTTTATGGAACACTCCATTGGTCTGAAAAGGGTTATTCTTATTCATTTGCTCATTTAGCTGCACACCACAGTATTATCAGCAAAAATCTCCATTTTATCATTTTTTTCATACTTGTTTCTTGTTATGTTTATATGCTGTTAAAGTGTTGACACAAATTGATTTAATCAAAAGCCAATGCAGAAAAACCTGTGTTAAACGGCCACTCAAAAAGACCAAATATTGGTTTTCAAGACCAATCATTGCTTTATGCAGGTCAAAGTATTGCAGAATGCTCCAAGGGGAGCATTCTGCAATACTTTTGACCTTCATTTAGCTACCATTTGTCATTAAGATCTTTGTTTTGGCTTTTTTGTGTGGCCATTTTACTCCGGTTTTACTGTAGCATCCATCCATCATAATTTATTTTGATAGACTTGTCCATTCAATTTAAAGTGATATAGTTTGGACTAATAACTGAACAAACAGCCTAGACACAGATCAAACTGCTTTTTATTAGTTGAACTGTTAACTTAAAATTTCTTTTATTGTACATGTAGTTGTTTTCTTCCATCTTTCTGACCATTTTTGTTGTTGTTTGAAATCATATGTGATTCTGTTCTCATTTAACTCTTTGCCTACTGGGTAATTTTTCATGCTTTTTTGTCGTCTGCTGATTTTTCCAAAATCAACATTTTTGAAAAATTCATTCAGGAATACAATCAGTGTCAAACGTGAAACAGTTTGGATCCAGATCAGGCCCGACATTTTGTCAGGCCTGATCTGGGTCCAAACTGTTAGCAAAAGTGATCAGCAGACAACAAAAGTAGGCAAAGAGAGACTTCCATTAAATTTTAAGTGTTACAGTTTTGACTAACAACTCAAAAACAGCTTAGACAAAGATCAAACTGCTTTTTATTAGTTGAACTGATAATTTATGATATTTTTTCATTGTACATGTAGTTGTTTTCTCCCATATTTCTGACCATTTTTTCTGTTATTTGAAATGTGATTTTGTTCTCATTTTTACATCTGTATCTCTGCATTTTTACAATTTTACTCAGAAAGGCCAAAGATATATAGGGTTGAGTCTCTATCACCTGAATGTCTAAAGTCTATCTCCCCATGAAAGACCACCGAGCCTTCTTATTTCATTATTTTTATCGTTGTTGGTTAAGTTGTAAGGGAATCAAATTTTTACACAAAAATCAATTTCTCATCTACTTTTCATTACCATATTTATTCTAATGAATGGTCCATTAATTCTTTGCATCCAGGGTAATTTTTCATGCTTTTTGTTGTCGTCTGCTGACTTTTTTCAAAATTAACTTTTTAAAAAAATCTCTCAGTGACACTACCAGAGTATCAAACCGTTTGGATCCAGCACAGGACGTTTTGTCCGTCCTGATCTGGGTTCAAACTGTTTGCAAAGGTTAACCCTAAAAGCGCCATTCACGACTGCAGCAGACCACAAATTTTGCAACATCTTCCCCAATTTTCAAAAAAAAATAAGGTATGATAATTCATGAGAATTGTCTGCCAGCAGACGTTTCTCTATCATGCCTTATTATTATTTTTGAAAATTCGTCAAAATTTGAAATTTTCGTCTGCTGCAAATTATAGGTGGCGCTTTATGGGTTAATTACAGATGACAAAATTTGCTGCTAGCATGGAAAGAGTTTTAAAATCTGGATAAATATGCCAGGGGACAAAAATTCAACTCGTCCGCTCGTAATTACGAGTGGAATCTAGAAAGGACGAGTAATTCTTCCCAAAGCACTCGTCCTACAGGACGAGTGCTTTGGGAAGAATTACTTGAGGGTGAAAAATCTGAGGGTGAAACTAGCATTTTCTGAGTATTGACTGTGAAATCTTGTTGTCAGTATATGGGATGCAGTTATGAAACTGACTAGGTAAATATCTTTTTAGCAGTAATATAAGGAACTTTATATAAGTCATTATACATATTACTCCCTTATGTCCTTTATTGCATACACTTTTAAAGGACAAGTGCATGTGTTTGCAGGACGAGTGAAAATTGTAAGAGAAAATTGCAAGTCACTCGTCCTGCAGGACAAGCGCAATATTGAAATATTTTTGTCCCCTGTATGCAAAAGTTCTGTATCACAATCCAATTTTAAGAGTTATATGACCCATCTTTTCTCATAAGAATTAGGAGATTTGTTTTAATAATAAGAAATGGGTATTATTTATTGGAACAAATACGGTAAATACTTTCCTGTCATTCATTAATTGTATAGTTTTATATAAGTTATAAAAATGCTTTGCTTTACACCAAGCCATAGAACTTTCACCGATTAATTGTCACATACTGTGCATAATCTATTAGAATGCCCCCATTTCTTAGAAAAAATCTTGCCAGTTGGTTATATGTCATATTTTGTAATGTGAAATTATTCAAGTCTACATTGATTGCTATTGTATCATTTTAGTGTGATCCTAAACACATTTTTTTAACAAACTGTATCAATACCCAAAATACAACATTTTTGATTGAAGATACACATTTGGATGATCAATTATGTTATATAAGCATTTATGATCATCATTTAAGCGATCAAAAACATAATGTTGGCAATATAAAACACTTTTTTGATATAGATCACTGTACCTATTTGGTATGATTTAGATATTATTACCGTACCTAAAGTGCCATGGAGGCAAATAAAAGAAATGTGTTTTAGCACTGTTTACTTACTCGTATGTAATTTAAGCCATATAAGCTACCCATAAAATTTAATAAGAAAATTTGAATCAACGTTTTATAATAATTGATAGGCCATTCCCAAAATTATTAAACATTATCATATGACGTTGCTTCTGGGAATTGAGTAACACCATGCATTAAAATCGATATTTTCGATCAAACGTTATGAAATGACACTTTTAAAGTCACACATTTGACAAAACCCCAACGTTTTCACACGAAAAATATGATTTCAAAATAATTTTAATGTCATATGATAAATAGAATCTAACATTCGTGCTCCTGCATTATTGAATTTATTAAAAATTGTTGCGAAAAGAGATAACATGCTCAGCAAGCCTCGCATTTTATCTCTTTCCTCAACTTGTTTAATAAATTCAACAATACATGAGCACTCGTGTAAGATCCTCTATATAATGATCCTGTCTGGCTTAAATGGGTTTAGAGGGCAGACTCTGTTTGACACAGACATATTGAAAGTGTTCAAAAGTATTGCAGAATGCTCCAAGAGAGCATTCTGCAATTCTTACGACCTTTATTAAGCTACCATTTGTCTTTAAGACCTTTTGTTTTGTCTATTTTTGAGTGGCTGCTTAAGACAGGTTACTGTATGTGTTCTTTGTCCTTTGCATACTAGAAACTCATGAGTGCTTAGGCAAGCAATGAAGACCCAGTTGAAATGCTGCAAAATGCAGCATTTAATCAGGGTCTGCACTGTTCGCCAAGATAAAAACAATCTTCAGGGACTAAAGAACATCTTAAATTGAAAATTCAACCTGTGACCTCTTGATATGCAGGCTGTAGCTGATTGTATCAAACCTTATAGGAGAATTCATTTGGCCAGAATTTTTTGATTAGTTGATTTACGAACCCACATACTGTAATTTTCCGGAGAGGAGAAAAAAAAATTCTAAAACTATTTTTTTTTATTTATTGGCCGACTCTAAACATTATTTGTTTCGTATATTTTTGAGGATCTGTTTGTGTATTTTCAAGAAAGCCACTGTAAAAAGTGATTGTCCTATGCAGGAAACTTATGAAATATTTAAAGAATTAATACAGACTGTTTTTGGCTTAATTTACTAGTTTTACTGTTTGTTTTGGAGATATTAAAAAAAATAAATAAATAAGTTCTGAAAATTACCAGTTGACTGGTCATTTTCAGAGTTTTTTTTTATGTCCCCCCCACCCTAAATCTGAAAAAAATTCCTGTTAATCAACTAATAAAAAAATTCTGGCCTTAGTTCAAAAGGGTTAAACTGCATTTTTCGTTTTTATTCAAAAAAATATATTGTTAGAATGGCAAACGGACCAGACATATGTCAGATTGCTCCATCAGGAGCAGTCTGGGCCTGTGTCTGCTCTACAGTAAAACCTGTCTTAAGCGACCACTCAAAAATAGACGAAACAAAGGTCGTAAAGACAAAAGGTGGCTTAATGAAGGTCAAAAGTATTTCAGAATGCTCTCTTGGAGCATTCTGCAATACTTTTGACCTGCATTAAACAATAATCCGTCTTGAAAACCTTTTTTTGTCTTCTTTTTGAGTGGCCACTTAAGACAGGTTTTACTGTATTTGCAACCTGATCTGAGTCTGCATTGTTTGCCTATAAAAGGGCTTTTTATATGAAATAGAAAATAGTGTACAACCTGACCAACCTAATGGAACAGTGTGATCTGGGTCTACATATTTTACCATTCAATTTGGGGTCTGCATTGATTGCTTAGGCCTTTCGTCAAGAAGTGTTCAAAATTTGTAGAACAATTACTAGTAGCGTAGAATGTTTGTTTTGTATATTGCTGTTAAGTATGTGTAAATTGTATGTGTATTTTACAAGAACATTTGATGAAGACCAAGCGGTATTATGTATTTATAAGAAATAAAACATTTTAAAGAGATTTTTTTTGTTATTTTTTTGTCCCATTAGCTGAACGGTGAAGGCCCCTAACATTGTGTATTTATTGTAACCTTCGTGGGATATAGTAAGAAACAAACAAACTTTAAAAATTGTTCACAGCTAAATAAAATAATCATTATACTTTAATCATTATACTTTATTTACACAAAGTTCAAATTGAAAAAATATTTTCTTGATCTCTAACAACTTCGGTTTGAAGTGCACAAGCCCCCTGTTTTAGGATAACAAAAATAGTCCCCTAACATTGCGCACATTCTGCAACATTTTCAATAGCTTCTCTGATGAATTACTTTTACAAATTATACAAGGGAAAGTAACACCAGGTTGTTCTCAACAATTTACTTCATCAATAAGTAACTTGATTCAAAGTAAATAATTTGAAGCCTGGGTCATTTGAAACTATGGTCAGAAAGTTTTAAACAACATTTTCCAATTTTTTCCGAAATCCACTCCTGCTCAGCAGTGAAAGTATAAAGTGAAAACGTTTTGCTTTTTTTCTCTTTCCAAAAGCAACCCGATATTAAATAACAAAAACAATTTGATCCGATTTAATGTGACATAGTCACTTGGGCTAGTGGGGGACGTCACTGTAACTGTGATGATGGCATTGCTTCAAGTCTAAGACCGCCCCGCATAGGGCAGTCAATAACATGTCTGACTGCAGATATGAGTCTGACTGCACATCCAGGGGTCGAGAGTTTGATCCAGGCCTTGTCCAATAATTTCCTGGAGATTGATCTTGAAATAATTCTAGGTCCATTCTCTGAGGGGAGCATTCTGCAATACTTTTGACCTTCATTAAGCTACCACTTGTCATTAAGATGAATAGGTTATAGATCATATATTACAATTATAAAGGAATTAAGTGGGAACGAGCGCAGAGAGTGTACCACTTAATTTCTTTATACAGTGAAACCTCGATTATTCGAAGTGCCAGGGACCGCAGGAATCCTTTCGAATAATCGGTAGTTCGAATGATCGAAATCGGGAGTTTTTCGGAAAAACTCGGATTCTTTCATAGAACGCTATTGTTTTGCCAGAGTTTGCAACTTCAACTCGTGTTTCCGTGAAGTAATCGGAACATCTGTCAAAGCATTAAAGAAAATGAGCTCTTTGGAGGTTGTGGCCTCATCGTCTCTTACGCTTTGCAGGTCTAAGAACGCAGAAAAGAAAAGAAAATCAGAGCTTACACACTATATACATGTAACAGCATCGATAACAATTGACGAACCATATTTACTGACGAAATATTGTCTCCTTTCTATCGCCCTACTGTCATAAGGTCTCCACCAAGCCAGCACACAACGTCGGGTCATCAACAGCCCACTAGCGATAGGCCATTGAGATGGCATGTCGCTGGCGGGCCTTTGGTGGCCCGACGTGTGCTTTTTGGGCTGGTAACTTTTCTTTTATTTCAGGGAAAACATGCAATTTGGTGTTAAAAAAGAGTAACCGTCTCCATGAGAGAGTTCTTTTAAGCATCCAAACCTAGTCCCTCAATCGTAAACTTGTATTTTAGGCATTCAAAATAAGTATTTCGATGAAACAGTTCTTTTGAGCACCCATAGCACATGTCTGTGATATTCGTCTATTATTGAAATTGTTATTTTTGTTGTAACCTGTTTCATGCGCTTGGCGTTTTCACTTAATGTACAGTGGTCAAGAATAAATCAAAGGATGAGAGATGATCAAATTAAAATCAATTTTAGCTCATTAATGATCTAATTGGACATTTTTAAAACATCAAACAAAACCATCATTGCAGACGACCTTAATTAAAGACACCATTTACTCACTTAACGGTTCATCACGTAATAGTGTGAACGTTAATCCGGTGTCAATTACCTGTTGCAACTTTGTTTGCTAAATCACTCGGGTGTGTAAATCGAACTCGACAAAACAAAGAAATCATGGTTATCATGCGTGACATTTGGACTTCGAATCTTGAAGGGTAATTTAATAGCAAATTCTTTAATCTGGACCGACGAATCACTTCAATCGAAATTTCGAATAATCGGTAGTTCTATTGCAATAGATAATAGAGAAAAAAGTCGGGACTGTCCGTCGTCTTCGAATAACCCAGTAGTTTCGGATAATCGACTTTCGGATAACCGAGATTTGACTGTAATTGTAATATATGATCTATGATCTACTTTTCATTTTCTCCTCCCCTTTCCTTTGAAAATGGTGGCATTGACCACTTAACGGATTTGCTTAATGATTTACTTAAATAATAGATATTACACATACTGACAAAATGTGTGAGTAAGTTGGCCAAAAAAATTGATTTCTGTGCAAACTGATTGGTTGTGGAGCACAGGAAGGGGCGGAGTTAACTATAACTTAGCAAATAGACAGGGATACACAGACAAACAAGACTACTGTCCTGCCAGCCAAGAGTGACAGTGGCATTGTTTTGTTTACAAAGTTATCAGTACTTACAATTGATGGATCACTTGTGTATTAATCCTGTCCGCAGGATAGGATTAATACACAAGTGTGACCCGTCAAGCGAAAAGGGACGAGTTGGGTGTCATATAGTGAAATTCACTTTTTCCGTGTTTTGAATAGAGAATTTTATGACGAATCAAGAAATATTAACATGTTGGTGGGTTCTTGATCATTTTGGGTCGCAAAATGTCCAAAGAAGATGGGTACCGTCTTGAAGCGTCACAAACTTTCTATTGACGTTATTGTTATTTTAACGTTACATGTACATCATAAAATCCAGCAGATTAACACGCATTATAAAATATTGCAAAGAACATTACAACGTATTTGTTGTAATCAATTTTCTTTTGTCTTCTTCTATTTATTATTCCTCTCATTCTTCCTCCTCTTTTTCTTCTTCAAATGTCGAACCAGATATTTTTTCTAGCCTTCAGCTACACTATTATAGTAGTGTCAACACTAAGTCAACTTAAAAAAAACAAACAAAAATCTTCACACTGACATATTTTATGTGTTGTTTAAAAATTATTTTCCTCGTTAATGAATCAAACTTGATAATAAGGATATCATTTGAAAGGAAATTGAAAAACGCAATAAATAAAATTTATTTATTAGCCAAGGTGTCTTACTTCCTGAAAGATGATATAATAAAACTGCAAAATACTGAAAAACTAAGTTTTCGTTGACGTCAACGGGAACGTCGCAGAGCCATGACGTAAAAGATTTTTTTCTCAAACATGTGTACATTTGCTACATTATCAGTTGAATGAATTTAGCAAATATTAGAATATGTATACATTGTTATGCTATTTCCACCAGCTTTCAGCCAGTATATTGCTTATTGTCGCCCGCCTTTTAGAGAAAGTGATAAGCATAGTATCCGTGGTGTCTTGTTTGTGGGGCGTGGTTCAGCTAGGGTTCCATGTGTGTGCAGCTCCTTCTACAGTTTAAGTGCACCGATAGAGTTGAAAACTGTCATTGCTTACAGATCATTCAGATGTGCAAGTGGTTTATATACAATACTCAGTCACATTGATTTCAATCACTTTTTTTAGTTGTGACCATCGACTGCTACCAAAGTCTCATGATATTGATTGTTGGTATGTGCATGGGTTTTAATATGATTCTCATTTTTTTTGTCACTATTTTATATTTTGCACTTAAACACAAGTCTGAGGCTTGCATAGTGACTATACTATAAGCATGTGAAAAAACTGTACCTATACGGTTTATAGCCTACTAATTGTTTGAAACTATGCATGTACAGTCACGGGACATAAGTATTCGCATACTTGGGAAAGTATTCGCCTATTTGTGACGTCGCCGTTTAAATTAGCGTAATTCCAGATTTTTTGCAAAAATTATTGTCGCAAAACTACAGAAGCTACAATCATGGAAGAAGTACCAAATGAAAGCAAATTGATTTACGCAATAAACAAATTTATTGTAGCTTCCTGGTGTCTATTGTTTTCGCATGGTAGTCATTTAAAGACAAAGACAAATTAAAATTTCATTTTTTTGGTGACGTTAACGTCAGCGTAAATGGGAATCGTGATATTTGAAATTGTACGTCCAATTTAAACGCGTTCTCTTGAGAACCAAAAGCATAATTATTTTAATATTTCATTGTATATTACTATTTTCTATTTGCTTTTCATCCGTGTAAGTTTTGTAAAAATGCACCCATAAACTTCGTCGAAATAATTTTTGCAAAAAATCTGGAAGTGTCGCACTGTTTTAAACGGCGACGTCACAAATGTCTGTCCAGGCAAAGTATTGCGGGTCAGATCGTCGCTGCATGGTACATGTATATACATATGCGAAGCTCTTCGGGACTGTTTCACGTTCATATCAAGGCTAAAAGCGTCAATCAATTCCCGGCAGGTAAGCGTAAATTTACTCCGCCTAGTTGGCAATGCCGTGAAGATGCTGCTGTAAAATTATAGCCCGCTACCCTTAGTCCCACAGGTGCCGTAGCTCCCAATGAAGGATGTATAACCGGTATTTTTTTTTGTATCTTATGACGGAGGGGGAATTAAATATGCAGATACTATTGGTCTGTCAATATCATTCTGTCTACAGCAAAAAAAGTATATAAAAAGTCTAAAAAGAAGCAAAAAATAAATTGGAATACCGAAGCTCGGAATCGAACTTGGGCCGTTTGCGTGGGAGTCAGGTATCGTAGCCTTACACCATTGCAGAAATTTTTAATGAATTTGCTTATAATTATTTCAAATCACACTGCATAATGATGATTTATTTTTTCATATGTTTGTTTTTTATTCACTTTAAGTTCCCAAAGGCCATTTTGAATTTTTCACAAAACACTTCTTATGCCTCTGCTGTACTCATAATACACTAAATTATTCGTTAAAGAAAAATTGTAGCAAAAAATCGTTCTTTCCCAATGACATTATCACTACGTCATCATATAAACTTAAAATATCATTCAGTATCTTGCCACGGCTTGGGAAAAGAAATATTTTTCACTTTTCCTTAGAAGCTTGATGTCGTCCCAGGGGGGTACTCTGACATTTTTGTACATACGTAGGCTCGGGTTATTTTTTTGGGTTCAAAATTTTGAATTTCAATATTTTTGGGGGTTTTCCAAAAAATAAATATTTTTTGGGGTATGAAGATTTTGTGGATATTTTTTTGGGGTGTCACCACAAAATTGGCCTATATTTAAGGGTCATCTCTATGCATTTTAGGGTCTTTTCTTAAGGGCCAGGTACAGAATGGGGGATATTTTTGGGGGTTCCTAAAATTTCAAACATTTTTTGGGGTGCCCGAAATTCCTGATATTTTTTGGGGTGAACGGTAGATGCTGGGCCTGAGCCTACGTATGCAGAAAAAAATTAGAGCAGGCCTACCCCGAGTAATAACTGAAATTAAAATAAAGATAATTTATATAAAGATATATTTTATTTTAACTTAATAATCAGGACATCGGCGTGTGTTTTTTTTCAGAAAATTTGCAAAATGCTGAAAACTTCCATGTGAGATTATGAAAAATCTAACGCGATGACATATCCTTTTTATTTCATAAATTGACAGTCCATACATAGAGCAACCTGTATGCAAAGAATTAAAAAGATTTTAATGTGGGAAGTATAACCCGCAACTGTCCTTAAATTAGTAGGCCTAAACCATGTAAACCAGATGAGAAATAGATCTAATCATAAACTGAACTGCGTGGACGATTCTCGACCCAACTTTACCTTACGAACATTCAAAAGGGAACATTTAATATCGTACAAAATGTATGACAGTCTGGTGGCAGAAAACCTCAACATGAAAAACGCTTTTGATCCGGTTTTATAATAAGTTAAACTTCTCTTTGAAACACGCTTAGGTGTGCTATTTTTGCGCGACGCGACGTTAACTTTAAGACGTATTTTCTCGAAATGACGTCTTCCACCCAACTCGTACCTTTTTGCGTGACGGGTCACAAGTGATCTATCAATTCGCGTTAACTCAAGTCGAGTGTACAATTTAATGTTTTACTTAACAGATGTAAACAAAACACCACGTGACTGTCACTCTTGGCTGGCAGGACAGTAAGCCATTCCATTTATCACAAAAGAAATTAGGGGATAAAGGAAAAGAAATGTACTGTTATATAAATAAAAAAGGTTTTATTATACATATGATCATTACCACAAGTTATCAGGTATCGGCTAAACGAGAACACAAACTACAACCTTTATTCTTTTTATACTGTTGAAGTATTAAGATAGTGTGTGCAAATGTTTCCGCTGGTACTATAAAATTAGGAATATTATTTTACGAAATTTTAAATATTTGAGCCGATATTATGAAAGTAATTATTATTGGAATCAAACATATATTTCTATGCAATACCATCTGCTGGACACGGAGGTGAGCCTGAAAGGCGAGGGTTTTAATGACCTCGGTGGGGTCTAGCAGATGTTAGTGTATCAGAAAACCATGCTTGATGGTTATTATTGCATAAAGTCATTTTTTCACTTGAAAACTTTTAATGACCAACGAGGGGTCTAGCAGATGTTAGTGTATCAGAAAACAATGTTTGATCATTTTTATTGCATAAAGTCATTATTTTACTTGAAAACTTTGGAAAAATGCCTTGAAAAGTTTGTTTTTATATTACTATAATGGCAGGCAAAATCATGAAGGATTCATAAGTTTTGAAAACACCTGTTCCAGAGTAAAGACTTACGTCATTCTAACGTCACTAAATTACATTCATTTCTATGCAAGTTACTAGTTACTGTTATGTCAATTTTTTTTATGGCCTAGAATGCGTATATCTAAAGTACAAAAGCGAAGCATCAACAACAAATGAATTGCTGGATTAATACATGGGTTTTTAACGGTTAAAACATGGCTGTTAATAGCCTGCAACATGGCTTTTTATGCAATAATTGAACAATCATGCACGGCTATCCAATGCTGTGAATTTAGTAGTGACCATCTACCTACATACTTAGTGTATCAGGCCTTTAGTTAAGAGTGCGAAACAAAAAATGATTTTTCCTTTTTCTCGACCAAACAATAGGTTGTGGGTAATCAAAAGAACCGTCTCAATGAGATGGTTCTTTTGAACACCAAAAACATATGTTAAAACTGATGGGTAAGAAAATATTATCAATTTTATGCTCAAACTTTTTGTTTATCTGTACCTATGGTGTATGCAAGCAGCATAGACTGGTGAAACTGTGCATATATGCAAATTAGCCTGATTGTTCACTGGATACCTGTGCCACAAGCACCAAGTTAGCATTTCATTCCAATGAAACATCTTAAGATAAGCTGTCAATAATTTAAAATTGGCTATCTATTATTGTCATCCAGGTGCATGCCAAACTACACAAAACCTTGTTCATTTCTACATGCTCATTACATTCAAACATAAAAAAGAAAATGAGAAGTTTTTTAAAAAAAAGTTTATGGTGAAAAACACTCATTTATTGAATTGACAAATGTGATATTTTGAAGGTGCACATTGGAATTGCCATTATGAGGCAATTCCAATGTGTACCAACAACATATTTTACTGAAAATAAGGAAACCTATTATGAAATATACACTTATCCAGAATCATTTCCATTAGCTTTGCCCCTTTAAAACATCTCAAGATGCCAATTAGTTTTAAAATACCTGTCTTAATATGGCCAATTGTTTATATTTACATGACAGCTATATCACCAAATTTGATTTCATGAACTACGCTTTTGCTAAGCCGGTAGTTGCATGGTTGTAACTCTCATATGTAGATTATAACCCTTCCCCTGAACAATACACATGAAAGTGCCATCTGCAAAGGTCCTCTACTGCATCCAGTTGCCAACATCACAGACTAATTTCAGCATATAGGCAACAGTGTGACCTTGATCAGACTGCCCCAAGAGGAGCAGTCTGATCTGGGTACACACTGTTTGCTACAGAGAAGTTAAAGGACCAGCAGATGACATGCAGCCAACAACAATGAGTCACGATTAGCAGCCAAAGAGATAATACAAACACACAACTAGCAATTTAGCAATATACTCCCATGAAACATCTCAAGATAAGCTGACAGAAGCATAAAATAGACAGTCTATTATTGTCATCCAGGTACATAACAAACTACATGAAAAGTTGTTCATTTCTACATGCTCATTTCTTTGAATAAATGAGTGGTTGAGAATTTGTTTAAAAAAGCTTATGGTGAAAAACTCATTTATTGAAAAGACATATGTTGTAGGTCCACATTGGAATTGCCTCATAGAGGCAATTCCAATGTGTACCTACAACATATGTTACTGAAAATAAGGAAGAAAACTATTTGGAAATTGACATTTCCCAAGTATCATGTCCATTGTCTTTACCTCTTTTAAACATCGCAAACTGCCAATCAGTATTTAAATTCCTGTCACTCTACATCAAGTTGTTTATATTGCTATATCACCAATTTCAAGTTCATGAACTACCTCTTTGCTAACCTGCTAGTTGCATGGTTGTATCAGTGTCAACTGTCAAGAATGATAGATGATGAAACAAATTACACAAGATGAACTTACAATTATAAATATGCTTCTAAAACTAACTATCATCTTCCATAGCAGGAGACTCGGGTGAGACTGCTCAGTACAGCCTCACCTGAGTGTTTGATGGTTGCCTATGACAGGCTTACAAGCAGTCCTCCTTTTCCTACTTCTCCAATATCTTCTTACTTTTTCCCTACTTTTCTGTAGAAAACTACCTTTTTGTCCAAAAAAGCTTAAACTATAGTTGGTTTCAGGAAAAGTCAAGATCCAGAGATATCACAGCATTTACCCTAGAGCATAGGCCCCAGAATCCCAGCCTTATAAAGTGGGGGGTACACTTAACATATTCTGCAAAATTACAATATAATTGTGACTACTGCCTTCCAGACACAAATAAGTATGGCAAGATTACTTTATAGAAAAAAGTGCATTTGGAGGTGGGCAAAAAACCCTTAAAAACTCCCTACTTTTTATCATCAGATGCCTACATTTTCCCTACTTTATTCCTATGTTTTTCTTGAAATGACTTGCCTTTTTCCCTACTTTTTCACCAAAAGGCCACTAGTAAGCCTGCTAGGAAAGTTTCTCATATGAACTGGCTAAGTCAACAGGGACAACTGCCAGCAAGGGGAGATAATGAAAGAATACATATAAAAGTACAAACATCTATGAGGTTCTTACATTAACAAATGACAAAGCAAGTTAAACTGTGAGTGGAAAAACACTTCTATACAATGTGTAAACACAGGTTTCTGTAAATGTTATATTATTTAGAACACTTTTCTCACTCTCTTCTCAAATAAAATATTGGTTATCAAGGCTGGAATTCACCAAATGCTTGTCAGGCTAGAAAACAGGGAAGACCCTGATCAGACTGCTTCTTCAGAAGCAGTTTGCTCTGGGTCTGCACTGTTTGTCTATGTGAGACTGTGCTAATAATATATCTTGAACAAAAGAAAAAAAAAACGTCAAATATTCTATGGTATTAACTGTGTGTGTTTTCTCACATACATCGTAATGGGTTTTCCACACACATACCTTAAATTCTATAAATAATATTGCACATGTTAAGTCTTACTTCGATAATGGACTGTCACACCTGTAGTGTCACTTATTCTTGGGTTTTGGTAACCATGCTGGTTCCAAGTCACCGAAAGACCCTCTTTTAAACATAAAGGCGGGTTGCATTTTGAAAGGAAGAAGTAGCCTTATTCCGCATTTTGAAATGAAAATGTACCCTATTTTCCCTGAATTTAAATGAAAATATACTCCATTTCTGCAATGTTTGTAAAAATTTTTAGCTAAATACCCCCTTATTTATGGAATTACACTCTATGTTTTGAAATGAAAAAGTACCCCTTTTCCACACTTTTTGGACACACATGGTTCAGAATATTTGAACAGTGACACCACTGGCCACAACTCTAGCCTTCCTTTCACTTTGCAATCCATTCATTCAGGTCAGCTAAATCTTTCATTACTATCAGTTACAAAATTTAATTTCCTTAACAAGAACATTAACTCTTTACCTGCTAGTAGCCAATTTTGTCTGCAGATGATCTTTGCAAACAGTTAATGTATGGACCCAGATCAGAACCAACAGAAGAATGTTGGTCTTAATCTGGATCCATACTGTTTGACACACTGTTAGTGTTCCTGAAAGATTTTTTTTCAAAAATTAATTTTTAAAAAAAGTCAGCAGTTGACAACAAAAGAAGAAAAAATACTCAGCATGCAAAAAGTTAAGGAAATAGTTACTCTCCTGACACCATGTAGTGGTATCATCCTCAGCCAGTCTACTTACATAGCCCCAGATAAGGGAGGTAACCAGACGACAATTTTTCATATTTCTCAAGGGAAACGTATATTGTGGTTGCCTTTCCCAAACTATGACCTCTATTCAGATATCTTCAATAGATGATCATTACCTTGAATCGTTATATTATCGATATAGGCATAGATAAAAAAAATCAGTGTAAAATTATTAATATTTTCTTATCCAGCAGCATAAACATTTGTTTTTGGAGCTAAAAAGAACCGTCTCCGTGAGACAGTTCTTTTCAGTACCCAAAACATGTTTCGGTCGAGAAATAACAAAACATTTTTTAATTACGCTCTCTTATCTAATATATACTCGTATTTGGATATTGGTATAATATGGCCTTGTAGAGATTGGACCCAGCAGCATGACTTTTATCACCACTAGCAAATGTACAGCTTGGTCCAATTGTGTGTCATCATCTATAGTTTAGTCTATACATGTGGACAAAAATGAGGCATTTTCTGCAATAGCCTCCTCAGTTACTGGTATATTACAACAGCTCTTCTGGCATAACCCAGTATATTTAACCCTTCCTCCTTATATCTTCCATCCTGTGTGATGGAATAATGTTAAAGAGACTCATGTTTTTTTAGTCTTGACTTCTGCTTTTTGAGTTTTGAGAAGTCCCAGGTTAGACTTTTCAAACTTCATGCATTTCTATCCCTGAAGATAATCGTAGAAAACAGTACAGCCCTTGCTTAGATGCAGTAGAATGCCACATCTCATCATGGTCTACAGTGGTTATCAATGAACCCATTAAAAGGTTTCCTGTCAAGGACAAGTTAACTCTTTCTATGCTGGGTAATTTTTCATGCATTTTTGTCGTTTGCATATATTTCAATATTACTATTTTCGAAATATACTTTTAGGAATAGCATCAGAGTGTCAAACAGCCTGGATCCAGGTCAGGCCCGACATATTGTCGGGCCTGATCTAGGTCCAAACTGTTAGCAAAGATTATCAGCAGAGGACACTAGTAGGCAAAGAGTTAAAAGGTTTCCAGTCAAGAGCAAGTTAATGAAGGCTTCATTTTTGTCCCTGGTATAAACAGCTCTCTAGACATTGACGGGGCTGCTCATCCTTGGTGGTGACCCCTGAAGAAACCCTCGGATGTTCTTGTTCTCTAATTCTTTCTGTAGTTCCTCAACTTTCTTCTGTAGCTGAGCTTTTAATACCAGCAGTTCACGATTCCTCAAGTGCAGGGGTTCCTGAAACAGACATGTTTCCATCGACACTATTTGAAAAACACAAGAAACTTAACAAAACAGCTGTCAAAACATGTGATACTTAATTTGGAAGTGGTCATTATCGTAGCAGGTAGCGAAGACTGTAGATCCTACACAGTATGGCTGGAGCTATAGCTGATTGCTGATCGTATATATAAAAAAAAAGTGATGTGTTACTCCGATTTTGCATATGAGACTTACCCAATTATGGAACTGATTGAGCAAAAGCCTTTTGTTGTTCACCAAAACATTAAAAATCAGATTTCTAATGATAAGACACACTTTAAATGACACCGGATGTGAATTGCTGTAAAACCACGTGAGACAATAATAGGGCCAGTTCATTTTCATAAAGGCCGTTGATATTGAGTTAAAATTTATACGACTTTTCCGGACCGAATGGGATTCAAAGATTTCTCTAGCCCTGCTAAGGAGTCATAGGAGATTCTCCCAATTCTTTTAATTACTCCCCCTTTTTTTTAGGAGGACATGGACATTTTCATATTGACAAAGAAAAGTAAATACTAGAATTTTTGTTTTTGTTTGGTTGTTTTGAGGTTTTACGTCCCAGTCAACAGCTATGGTCATGCTGACCTAACCACACTTCTTCATAGGCAAGCTTGACAAAGCGGTTAACCAGTACTTTGTGCACATACTTTGGCTAGTAAATGACAATTATCCTTTTTGAACATGCCAGGATCAAACTTGCGACCCCTGGTTCAGCAATCAGACATTTTACTGACTATTCTACAGAGCCTGGTATCTCTGGCTGGAGTCCTCAAAAGACGACCAGTATCGGGAAAGTTGTTAACTGTTACCCTTATTTGTGGCCTACTGTAGTACCTGGATTGACCACTGTGAGGTTAACAATGAGTGAGAATATAAGAATCTATCATAAGTGTGAGGGTGGGATAGAAAAATCCATCTCGAGAATCACCATTTGGCATCACAAAGCTTGCGGAGTGATGTCATATCATGATCCCAAGGGATGGATTTATCTATCCACTCCTCGCTCAAAAGGTGGATTCTTTTTCTCACCATTCAGTTCTGCATTTTATTTGGATACAAAAGCCTAGAATTTCCTGAATACTCTGAAATAAGACATTATATGATGACATCAGTTTGAAATAACAATGACGTCACTAGACATACCTGAGGTCTCATTCTAGGATTCCATCTACAGTAATATCCTGTCCAGAGTTCTATTCTTCTCATACTAGCCACAGGAAACAACACGTGGTTATGAAGATATTCAGCATACAGAGGATTCATAAATTCATCTATCTGACAGTTCACAAAAGACCATAGGGATAATGTATTCTCTTTGCATTTCTGAAATATGAGCCAAGAAAAAAATGCATCTGAAAATGTTGTCTGCTGAAGTCGTCTGCTGCAAATAATTGCCTAACATTACTGACAAATTAAGTATAGAAACAATCAATGTTTTGCATGTTAGCCCTTAAAGCGCGAAGAAAAAAATGCATCTGAAAATGTCGTCTGCTGCAAATAATTGCCTAACATTACTGACTAATTAAGTATAGAAGCAAACAGCATGGACCAAGAACAGACTGCTCCTATAGGAGCAGTCTGATCTGGGTCCACACTGTTTGACATAGAAGCTTCTTAAATATTTCAGCAGACGAGAAAAGCAGACGACTTTTGTTGCGATTAGTGCATTAAGGGTTATGTAATATTTCCTTCTTTTATTGTTGTATGCTGACTTTTTTCAAAGTTCACTTTTTAACTTTCCTGAACACTATCATGAAAGATCCAAACCGTTTGCAAGGATTATCAGCAGACGACAAATATTCTATATTCTAATGCACTTGCTTTTGTAACGCAAAGTCTAATTGGATTACGTAAAAAATTTGCGGCAGTATATCCTGCATTGAAAATAGTTTGACCGCTTAATTTACATTGAATTTTGTTGGATGACATGCGGCTTTATGCGGCTTGCAATGCCACAATTTGAAACAAAACTGCAGAAGTGCATTAAAATGAGGATAGCCTTATTCAAAATTTTCATTTGGGGAGGTATATCGTCGTATGTACAGTCGGAATACATGTTTTATGGCTCCGCTCGCGCGTAAATTTCCGACCGTATATCCGGCGATATAGGTCCCTAAATGAAAATTTTGAATACAGTTATCCCCTACTTGCAGTTCTAAAGTTTGAAACAATAAAATTGCTATCTCTTTGACTGAAGAATTTCAGAAATGGAATATTCCAGATGGTGATCTGGAGTAACACATCCTTGTTTAGGCCTTTAGTTAAGAGTGTGTACCAAAAAATTAATTTTCTTATTTCTCAACCAATACATATGTTGTGGGTACTCAAAAGAACCGTCTCAATGAGACGGTTCTTTTGAGCATCCAAAACATATGTTCAAACTGATGGGTAAGAAAATATTTACAATTTTACGCTCAAAAATTTTGTTTATCTAAACATGAATTCATTGCTGTGAAAGCTAACAAATAGTCCATGATCCAACTGCTCCTCTGATCTGGGACTATTTTGTTTGTACATATTTTTCTTGTCCGAGTTATTTGGTTCCATACTCAGTCGTCTGCCACTGTCATCTGCTGAAATGCTTTAGAAGCCTCTTAGACAAACAGTAAATACCTAGATCAGACCTCTCCTACAATGTTTGCCTCTATCAGGACTTAAGTTAAGAGTGCGTACCCAAAAAATAATTTTCTTATTTCTCAACCGAAACATATGTTGTGGGCACTCAAAAGAACCGTCTCTATGAGACGGTTCTTTTGAGCACCCAAAACATATGTTAAAACTGATGGGTAAGAAAATATTTACAATTTTACGCTAAATAATTGTGTTTATCTAAACCTATGCTCTATACTTACATTGGTTGATAATGTAAATGAACATATGCAGCAGACAAATAAAGCATTCCACATTTTCAGATGTATTTTGAAGGTACTTAAAGGTCTTTTTAGTGAACAGAAGCAAGCTTTATTTGAATCCTTCCGACAGTGAAATGGAATCAAAGTTTTTTTATTCTCACTTGGAAAAAAGTCTTCAATAAATAATGTATGAATATGCATTTAGATTTAGGCTCTTTGCATGCAGGGTAATTTTTTAGGATTTTTTTGTCGTCTGCAGATATTTTTCAAAGTTTACTTTTTCAAAAAGGGGTACTTTCATCTGTGCCCACTCATGGATTTTCTCCAAACTTTGCGTATTAATAACTCATTATATACAAACTATGAAAATGTATTTATCGAATTAGATAGTCAAGAATAAGACTTAGGAAGCAACCCTGACGTACTCCACCTTTGAGGTGGCACCTATCTCTAAATTTCCATGTCCTAAGTCTATAGTTTTGTTTATTTCTATGATTTGTCATCTAGATTGAATCCAAAATACCTAGACATTATTTTAATACCACGAAACTTTTTGGATAAATTATGGTTTACGTTTTCAGAAGAAGTGATTGTAAAATTTCAAAAAAAATTTTCAAAAATTTACAAAACATTCACCATTCAATTCAAAAGATAGATATGTTCTAGTCTGTGTCAAGATATCATATTATCACAAAAACATGCCATATTTATACTGCTGATCTGCGCCAAATATCATGAAAATCCAAAACTGGTAACTTTGTCATTTCCTACCTCTTATGGGTATAGGTCAGTTTTAGCAAAATTAATTATTTAGTTCAAATGAATCAATAACTCGACATAAGGAGTTTGTTTGTAAATCTACTTCCACTTTTCTAAAAGAAATACATGTTTAGACAATTTTAAATGATCAATGGTCAGAAATGCCGAAGGTCATGGCCCTGTGTCATGGGCAATATGGGGCCAAGACAATGTGTATCACTTCCTCAAGTCCTGCATGATATTGTTTAAGAAACATAATATCCTAACAATAAACATGTGAAAACAAGAAGACTAAATATTTCCTTTAAATCCCAACTGAACTAGAAGAACCATATTTTGGTGCCGTGACCAGGATAACGTGTAACAGAGTCTTATCAAAGGTATCATAAAACAGTGTTCTACATGAATAAGTGAGGTCCAGAAACAAACTGTATGCCTAGAATATACAGCCAGCTAAAGTATAAATGTTGCTATTTGATGTAAAGCAGCATCAGATTCACAAAAAAGAATGAACAGAGAAGATATAAGCATTAAATTAGCAATACATTTGAAGCCAAGAGTTATCTGTGACCAAAATGGCTAATTTTAACCAATAGGTTTGACAGGGGGTTATTTTTGTGAAGCAGGTTTATTAATGAGTCTTACGATTATAGAATCATAGATATAAGGTTCTTCTCCTGTATGTACTGACTTGTCATAAGGTTTCTCTTCTGTATGAATTAAAATTCTTAATAATGTTACATATTAAGTGTAACATTGGCTAGATGTAGTTTTAATGTTAGAAACTAGATACGTTAAGTACAGGTGTCAACATATTGTATCATTTTGGCTAATATTATTGTGTAAGCACTTCATTAAATAGGAATTGTGGCACTTAATATCAAAGAATATTGTTTTTTTCTTTTTCCAATCCATAATATTGGGAAAACACTGAACATATCAACTTCTACCAATAAACGTACTAGCATGATGATTCTAACTAAGCAAGTTTTCAAGTATGTATTACACTGAAACATAATTATTGTATTTTTACATTTCGATGAGTTAGGGCCATGTGTTTACATCAAGTTGAAAAAATATGTTACCGGTCCTTGAATTTCATGAAATTTGGTCTACATATTCTTAACATATATGGATAGTTTATATGTTGAATTGGTATCTTGACAAAGACCGCAACCTGTAAAAATGTTAATTCCAAATTTGACTGAATACAAAATATACAGTCGAAAATTGGGGTACCATGCTATAAAAATGAATGGCCATCCAATATCCTAATACATACAAAGCCATTTTAAGTAACAACGAACTTATCAATGATATAGCTATTTAATAAAACATTTCTCCGCCCGTTACATGATATGTCAATTACTTTAGAAAATGATTATAACTGGGTACCCTAAGGTATTATAGTGATAACATTTATGACGTCATAAATTAGCAATGGAATTGCATAAAAACTCAAATGCACCATAAATATTAAAGTTATACCCCAGACAATTAAATAACATAATATTATCAAAATCCAAGCATGGGCAGACTCCCATGTTAATTTTCCATACCATGCAAGAGCCCCTTTCTTTCAGGAAAATTGCCAGATTGGCAAACCATTTGGATCCAGATCAGGCCAAAAGATCATCAGCAGACAACAAAATCCTCCACTGGCAAAGAGTTACATTATACTCGCATAAACATTATCTAAATTTCAGAGACAGACCTCAAGATAAGAAAACTTTTTTCGTGCTTAATCCAACAGAGCATAAAATTAATCATGCGCATAAATGTTAAAATGCCTAATATTGCTTACATTTTGCAACAAGCAGGAAAAAAATCTTTGTTCCTCAGTATTTAAGTTTTTATGAAGAATTGAATTTTCATGCTCAGTTGAGTTGAGCATGAAAAAAGCTTTATAAACTTAGGTAGAAGTCTGGTCTCAACAAAGGAGGATTCCATTACTTACTAGTTCTTTAAATCTCTGAGCCTCAGTGTTACATAAGAAAGTTCCAAACAAACAGCTGTACAAGTGGTCCAAGATAGTGATCAGGAAATGCTCGTTGAACTCAAAGGCATTGGGAAACTGAAAATATAAAAGTTTTTATCAAATGATGTTAATCTGGGAGTGCTATAATGCCATATATAAAATAAATATGTTTAACATATCTAGTAACATTATATAATCACAGCCATAACAACATTGCACAAATATATGGCAAATTTATATCATATTTACACAAAAACAACACAGTTTCAAAGTAGATTCAGTGTCATATGATAAATAGTATCAAAATTTGTGCTCCTGTTATTGAATTTATTTAACTTGTGACAAAGTGATAAAATGCCCATAGACTCATATTTTATCATTTTCACAAGTTTAATAGATTCTATAATACATGAGTATTAATGTAAGATCCTCTATGTATAGTTTACAGAGGACAACAATAAGAGAAACAGCTTTCTGTTGTTTCTACAAGTCCCAAAGCCAAAATTTCACTGAATACCAGCCATGTACCGCTGGCTACTTTTCTCTAAGGCCTTTTAATCCAGGGCTTTATCCAGCAATTTTGGGAAAAGGCCCCTAGTCAAAATTGGGAAAAAATGGTCGACTTAATGTCAAAATTGGGAAAAGTTTTCGACATAAATCATAATTGGGAGCAAGATTCATCTTAAAAATCAAGTTATTTTAGATTGTTTTATGCCAAGCACAAGTGTTTGAGCATCATTCTGATATGGGTGATTTTTTCTCAAAAGTAGTAGTGGTCTCTAAAAGAAGTTAAAATTTTTTTATTTTTTTTGCTTTTCTTAATTAGGAAAAAACAAACAACATGGAATTGGAAAAAAAGTGGCTATGTTTGATTGAGAATGGGGCCGAAATTTGGCCCATTGAGAAAGGTAGAAAATTCCCTATAATCTTGCAGTAAACAATCAAAGTTTGCATGAAGCTGGCTACTTTGGTGGTTATTGCCTAGTACCTCAAATCTTGGGGGAAAATGCCACACAGAGAAGTCATCCGATATCATGGAAAATAAGAAAATTATTTCCATTTTTGATTGTAAAAAAATCTTTTCTACGGGAAAAGGCTGTTGCTTCTCTATGAATAAGTCAGCTCAAGTAGCACGTTTTCAGGACCCAGCGTTTTTACTCAGTCATTTAGAATAATTCACAGGGTTATTACTTTTTAAGGACAGTTGCTTTTCTCTGAACAACCCTTAGACTGACATAATATATATTTTAACCATTTTGCATCTTATCATTAGTTCTTTTATCATTTTTACAAGAAAATACTGTCATACTTAACAATGAAAAGTCTATAGGAACATTTCAAAGTACTTCCAAAATGCTTCTAAGGTTAGTTTTGGCTGGTGAGTTGTTTTTAAATTGACCACATAAAATGTTTTAAACTGCATAATTGATTCATGCGCCAATTACTAACTTTCATGAAAACATAATATTTCAAATTACTTTGAATTTAACACCTGACTCTTCAACTTTAAAGCATCACATGCATTTGAAGAAGAGATTTTTTTTTCATTCTATGAGATTATAAGAATCTATCAGGGAGCGCGGTGGCTCATAGGCAGAGTGCTTGACTCGAGACCGAGGGGCTCCAGGTTCGAGCCTCACCAGCGTCACTGCCTTGTGGTCCTTGAGCAAGACACATTTATACTAGCATAATACTGATTTGACCCAGGAAGACCCATCCCTGTTTAACTGAAAGATTGTTGATGGGACGTAAAGAATCAAATCAAACAAACAAAAATAAGAATCTATCAGGAGTGTCCATGTAGGATAAAAGAAATCCTACCAGAGCGGTTGGAATTTAACCAGGGATTGATCTTTGCCAAGTCTCCCATCAAATTCTGACCCTTTGATTGAAAAAAAATGATTATGAACTCATTTCTTGGGGCCTGGAGATTTCAAGTAGAGGCAATATCTTGTTTTCTTAATTCCTTTTTCAGAGTAAATGGATATTTTAATCTGCCCATTTGAGGAGGTTATCCCATTTTCATGTAAGATTGAAAGCTCATTTTAATACATATATGAAAGTGGAAGGTAAATACTTTTTAACCCTTTACTCCACACAAGCGCCTTTGGAATGTAAGATCTTTAAAATATTATGAAAAATGGAACATTTGCTCCTAAGGAGCAAATGTTCTATTTAACATAATATTTTCAAAAAATTGAAATGTAAAAATATTTTTTGGAAAATATTTGAAATTTGAACTATAGAAAATAATGCAATGTTCTAAATATAGCATATTGGGTAAGGGTTAAACTAGTTTGTGTTGATGCTTTACGTCCCAGTCAACAATTTTTCAGCCCTGCCAAGTTGAACTAAGCAGATGATAAAGTTTCTTGCTCTGGGACACAACACAGTGCATCCATTGAGTCTGGAACCAGCGACTCTTTGATTTCAAGGGACGTCTAACACTCATTCAACCACTGCGCAACCACACTCCTCACATTTGGGCCTGGTTATGAGAAAACCTGTCTTCGGGGTTTCCAACAACGCAATACTCAAACCAGTCTGCTCAGCTTCAGAGACTAGCTAGAAAATCGAACTTTCGCCAGTAGCAAGTTTAGATATGCTACTTTCCAATAAGTGAATAACAAAGAAGCTGATCAGACTGCGTGGATGCGCAGCCTGGTCAGCGCCTTTGTTGTTCTTAAACCCCACAAAACTGGTTTTCTCGCATCTGATCAAGGCCGATTTATAAACAATTGTTGAGGTGCTCATTAGAACCTTTTTGAGGAGATGATTCTAATGAGTAGCAGCAATATGACTCTTACCTGTCTTGTCATCTGCCAGACACAGTCAATAAACTGCAGGAAGACGGGAGATCTGTCAGCATCAGAATGCTTGTCTTCACCGTGACCAATTCTCTGCAAATAGGCAATACTCAAGTTAAACATGTGAGAACCAGTCAACTGGTTTCACTTTTAGTCACAGTAAAACCTGTGTTAAACATCCATTCTAAAAAAGACCAAAAATTGGTTTTTAACATTCTCGATCTAACGATACCTCATCTAGATCTCTCGCATTTTGCACTTTAAATTACGGGTAGCTAGCAATACCACAAAAGTCACTTTCAATTCTCGCGCTACTGTAGTGACAGAATTTGTTGTTAAAATTTCTAAAAAGCCAATTTTTGAAAGTTTACCATTTCTCTATAAGTCAATATTTTCTGGATGTAAAGCCCTGAGTCACACAAGCAGTGATCGCATAAAATATTTTAATAAAAATGGCGAGTGAAAGGCGACAGGTTAGTACGTGCTAGAGTGCTTCCTGTCTGCGACAATTAGTTTTTAAGGCCAATTATCACTTAATGCAGGTCAAAAGTATTGCAGAATGCTCCAAGGTATAGCATTCTGCAATACTTTTGACCTTCATTAAGCTACCATTTGTCATTAACATCTTTATTTTGTCTATTTTGAGTGACCGTTTTACACAGGTTTTACTGTATCAGAAGAAAAATTGTTGTTTTCATAAGTTTGAATCAAAACATATTGGCCAGCTCATGATGAGCATGGGTATATGTGCGAAGTCACTCTTTAGTACAGGGACATTAAAATGCAGCAGCATTTTATAGGGGTGCAACGATACGCCAAAAAGCGTATTGCGATATATTGTGCTAAAGAAAACCCGTTTTGGGATATATATTGCGATACATCTCGTATCTATATTTCTCTCTGTTACAGTTCTCAATTCATGACTGAGCGCTACCATGGAATTACCTTACAAGAATAGCAAAAAACATCTAATCTAAAGGATATTTGAAATGCAAATAGTATAACTATGATGCTTTTTTCCCATAATATCTTTCCAAGTGTGATGTTGGTGCATCAACTTCAGAATGCAAGAATAAACATGCAGCCCTTAGTCCCAGTAACCGCCATTGTTTGATTAAATTAACTTCGCCAATTTGATTTTTATAACTTTTTTTAGTCTTTTCATAAAGCTTAACTATAATTTTGAAACTCAAACTGCTTTTACAGATACATGCATGATGATATCTGTTTGCAGGGTGTTTTAAAAGCTCAACTAGTTGCAGTTCCATAAATACAAATGTAGTTTAAACAGCCAAAGTTAAATGATTATTGCCGACATAAGTGGGTGGGGTAATTTTTGGGAGAGATTGTTTTTGAATTTTTATAGATTTTATTACCTACTTTTGGAAGAAAAACATCATGCCTAATGAAGAAATGTAAAATTAAGTTTAGAAACACTGTTTTCTAGTTTTACAAACAAAATGCAACAAATATTGGAATGAATTATGGAAGGAAATAAGAAAAATTTGGCAGTAGACTCACCGGAAAATTTTCCGAGATTTTAGTCACACAGATGATAAACCGCACAGGTATTTACTAGCGTTCAGGTGAATTTTCACTTTCCATGTGCAACTGAGTGGATGCTTAACATTATTCATGATTTCACAGAAAATTGTTGATGTTTATTTGCATTTTTAGAGGGAAATGCAGCTTATGTACCGGCACAGCCAAAAGAGTATCGCAATACGATATTTATCTAGAGCAAATAGCGGTTAACTGGTATATCATTGCACCCCTAGCATTTTATATGTATCTGGGACAATCAATTAATTCACATGGACATTTATAGAAAATATATCTGTAAAAAACCTGAATGTTAAACAATGATTAAAATTCTCAATAAATTATACCTGTGCAAACTTGTGTCCCATGCTGAGCCATTCTTTCTCCAATAAAACCTCAAATCCTTTCACTGTTCTGTAGTAGGGATCTAACATAATAAGGGCCAGCCCCGTTAACTAAAACACACAGATATGAAAATATGTAACATAAATTTTCAGTCCCCAAGATAAGAGTACATAAATAAAAAATGATTTTCTTATTTCTCAACCAAAACATATGTTTTGGGTGCTCAAAAGAACCGTCTCAATGAGACGGTTCTTTTTAACACCCAAAACATATGTTAAACTGATGGATAAGCAAATATTTGTATTTTTACGCTCAAATATTTTGTTTATCTTAACCTATGCATTTTGAGAAGTATTTACCTGTATCCTGTTTAATTTTGGTTGTCAAAACCTTTTATGGAATTTTTATTTTTCTCTGTGTTAAAGAATTAAATGAAGTAAATATTTTAGCTCAGAAAATAGTTTGTGTTTCTATTTATATAGATGCAAATATTTCACTAAAATTAAAACTTTCAATTATCTGGAAATATGACTCAATAATTGATGAATAGCAGTTTGACTAAAAGATTATTCAAATTTATGTTAAACTCCTCCGCAATAATCTTTTACTCTGTAATCAAACCCAAGCAATATTTTATACTAATAGCCATATGAATGGGTAAAATTCAGAATTTTTTTTTTTTACAAACCTGTGCTGTTCTGTCCCAGCCATCACTACAGTGCACTAATACTGAGGTCTTGTTGTTTTCTACTTTATCTGTTATCCTTACAGCACCATTTAAAATTTGCTGAAAAAAAAAAAAAAAAAATGGATGCATCATTCAATCCTGTTAACGCTAAATCCCAAGGACCCAAGTTTTCACTTGTGGTGGGTACCTGCCTCTGTTGCATGTTGCTTGGAGGATATGACTATTAAAGCTACTATGTGTACATTTCAATTACTCTGGGAGACTTGCCAATTGGCAGACCACTTCTTGAATAGATTTTTGCGTTGCTAAACTCATATTTAACACACCTCGCCTATAGAGTCAATGATAAAAACATGTGATATATCAAACGATAATTCACAGTTTTGAAAAAGCGGAGAAAAAGCGTGCTAGCTGACGTCATTTGTTACTGCAAAATGATGTCAGCCATGGCGTTAGACGGTGCAACATCATTTTTATGCTTGAAAGACGATACAAATTCAAGCAAACATATGCGACACAGTCCAACTATTGGCGGGAATTCTTCAGTGCAATGGCGGAAAGTTGAAAGAAGCTGAAGACTTTAAATGTGTCTTCGTCGTTTATTGTGAGAAACAATCGAAATGATCAGATCTTGTGTGTGAATTGTTGAGTAATAATTCACTGTTTGTCAGTCAGTTGTACGAAGATAAATCACTCGCGCTAGGCGCTCGTGATTTGATCTTCTTTAGAACTGACCAACAGAGAGTTATTGCTCAACAATTCACTGCTAGAGCTGATCTATTTCTTAAATATATCATATCAAATATGTTTCATCTTAAATTTTCAGCAATAGAATATTTTGACATTCACATGACAATTTCCCTCCTATACTATAGCCTGCTGTTTACCTATCGTTCCCTTTCTTTCTATCCCTACTGTAGTCTTCGCCTTGAAAGGAATGGTATGTGCTACGGCATGCTAGTTTGTTTAACATTTGTAGATCTATCTCATTTAATACTTCATGTATTCTGAGAAAATTAAGCTGTGTTGAGTTGAGTTGAAGTATTGAAGGTAAGCAAAACTGCCACAATACATTAATGGATTACAGATATATGGGCCTTGTCACGAAAAAAACGGTCTTTGGGGTTTCCAAGCGAGACTCAAACCAGTCTCCTCAGCTACAGAGACTAGCTAGAAAAAATGAAATTTTACCTGTAGCAAGCTTAGATATGGGCCTTGTCACGAGAAAACCTGTCTTAGGTGGTTTGCGAACAACAAAGGTGCAGACCAGCCTGACCATCCGCGCAGACTGATCAGCGCCTCTGTTTTTCACTTTTTGGAAAGTATCATATCTAAACTTGCCACAGGTGAAATTTCAATTTTCTAGCTATTCCATGTAGCTGAGGAGACTGGTTTGAAACTCGCTTTTTCGGAAACCCCGAAGTCAGGTTTTCTCGCGATGAGGCCCTTATGATACTTCCCAAAAAGCAAATTACAAGGGAGCTGATAAGTCTGCATGGATGCGGAGGCTGGTCTGCACCTTTGTTGTTCACAAAGCTCAAAGACAGTTTTTCGCGTCAAGGCCCATATGTCACTTACCTTGATGTGGTCTAACCAGTGAGTTGATTCAATATTACTAAGCCATTTAGAATCATCTATAGTAGGAAACACAACATCTTTTAATTTGCGTAGACTGAAAAAAATGAAAACATGTCTTTAATACACAGCATATTTTTGCTAATTTTAGCCTTTGTATACTAATGGATTATCATACCTGCTTTTTCTTTAGAAAAATAGGATTTATTAATTTTGTACCAAAGTCAATCTGTCATCAGTCAGACCGTCTGTCCATATGTCTATCAAGTTTCTTGTAAATGCATCTCCTCCTAAACCATTGGACCATTGCCCATCAGAATTTTCTTTTTACATCCCATTTCATGGTTAGCTCAAGCAAGCACCAAGAGCTCAAATTCATCAACACTAGAATGTTGTTATTCCATAATTGGGGTGTGAAGCAATAAAGCTTGACTTTGTTGCATGTTAACAAAAAACAGTGCTTTGCTGCATGCAAACAAAAAAGGTGCAGACCAGCCTGTGTGGATGGGCAGGCTGATCAGCAGCTTTCTAATTAGCTCCCTGCAAAGATTGATATCTAAACTTGCTTCATAGAAAATTTAGAGATTCTAGCTAATCTCTGCAGCTGAGCAGGCTGGGTTAAGCATGACCTGGTCGGAAACCCCAAAGACAGGTTTTCCTTGCAATGTCAGAGGTCCAATTACAGTCAACCCTCTTTATAACGACACTGTTTGTTCCAAGCTATCTTTAAAGCTAAAATGAATTTGCTGTTATAAAGAAATTCTGACCATTACCAGATTTCAACAAAATAATCATTTGGGAAAGGAAATATCGTACAAATGAATTAAAATGCTATTATTCCAAATGTATACATCAGTTCAATTTCATATTGCATCAAAATACACAAAGCTTCCCACTTATCAAGTGAGACAGAAACCTGTTCATGCAAAAAGACCTTGTTCTGATCACTAAATTGTCTGACACATGGTAACAATTCTGTTATAATGAATTTATTTTCAATAGAAATTGTATATCTTTTCCCAGAAGTTACTGTCGGTGTCGTTAAGTGAATATTCTGTTATAAAGAGGGAATTTTAGTGGAAACAGATCCGTTCCCAGCAATTTTATGCCGGATATTGAATATTTTGTTATAATGAGTGACGTTATAAAGAGTTTTGACTGTATTAGGAGCCATGATTGGTAACAGGTTACCCAACTTTAATAACCTAATACAGTACACCAAACGAGGATTTACCATATTTCACGTTGGTTTCGGTGTCGCCACCCTGTGTCTCGCCCAGTCACGGTGGTTTCATGGTGGCGGCCACCGTGAATTCCAGGTAAATCAGCGTGACGAAGAACGTGGCGTAATTATTGATTTTCGGGAGATGGGATGTTTTATTGCGACACCGTGTCTGTTCGTGTCAGGGCGAGAAATACCGTGTCTGTACGTGTCAGAGCGAGAAATTTATGACTTATTGTTTACCTTTGCCATTTCTGCGCATGGTAGCAAGGTACAGCTTACCGCATATGCTCAAAAGCCTTCATAGGCTAACGATCGCCATTATAATGGATTCGACTAATGAAGAATGGATGATGAAGAAATTGATGTTGAATTAATAAAATTCATTAAGAAATGTCAAATAAAAAAAGGCGGAGGCTAGCGATCGCCATAATAATGGATTCGGCTAAACAAAAAAATTGATGTTCAATCAATTTAACTTCATCAAGTATATCGAATTTAATACAAAAGCGGACGCCATTTCTGCGCATGGTAGTAAGGTATTAAATGAAGAATGGATTACAAAGAAATTGGTGTTGAATTGAGTAAACTTCACAAGAAATATCAAATTTAAAAAAGAGGTTATGATAAAACCAGCCTGCTGAGTTACTTATGCTCGCCCATAGCAAGTCTAGATATGATCCTTTCCTTTAAACTGAAAACAAAGGCGCTCAGACTGCGTGGATGTGGACTATGTACAAAAAATATTTATCTTACCTTCAAACGATTTACTAATAGTCCATTTATAAAAGCCTTATCTTCTAACGCACCATTTGTATTTTTTCATACCATCTGATAGCCCCCCATCCCCCAGTCAGAAGGTGACAATGAGCCCCTCCCTTGTAGACACGAGCTCACAAATTGTCTGCTGCGCGAGCGTGAATAAAATATGATTGTCTACGTGACGAAGCGCACATATATGCGCACTGGTCATTCGCGGATCCAGAAAGAACGTTTTTTAGTTGATGACAGGAGAGGATCCAAATACCATCATTGGCGAAGCACCCATTAATTTACACAACGCACGTGCGTAATAAAAATAGTAACACTCAAGGGAGTTCACCCAATGTGGTAAAAGTGATTTTCCATACGCCAAGGAACTGCTCTTTAATTGTAGAAAATCATTGCTTGATACAATAGTCTCCATTTGACGTGCGTAACTTTTTCAACGTTCTTGCGTTCTGGCTACGCCATTGACCATTGAAGCGGACCATCATCGAATGCTGACTTGGTAGATTTGTGATGTTTCAGGGGATCCAGTATTGCTGATAGACTGAACCCTATATTTTGCGATTTTTCAAGGGGTCCGGATATCCCCTCATGCTGGTGATTACATAATACGGTATACGTCTAAAACACGTAGGTCAATAAAAAAAAAATAAGGCGAACTGATCGAGTGCATATGCCTCGCCTAGCCTGTGCTACTCCGCATGAAACATAACAGTTTAGTAGGCGTAGACATGCAATCGTTGGCGAGTTTCTTATTGCATGTGCATTGTGCGAGCAACAAAAGCTCAGGCGAGTCTGCGCAAATGCGCAGTCTCGTAAGAGCATTAGTTCCTCACATTCAAAACATATCTATGCACGGCGTTTGCAACGAATGCGCAGTCGCTATAAGTACATTTAGTAGACGTTGGTGTTTTTATTGATTAAAATAGGCCGACCTGAAAAAAATGTTGGTTTGCCGTGCTCCTATCTACCCACCCAAAACAGGCCCTACCCCAAAAAATCATTGCCTTTCTGAGAATCTTTATTTTCTTTTTTCTCGAATTCTGTTAACAAACTCTTCTTTAAAATCAGTAAAAGCTGTTTTTTTTTTAATTGAAGAAAGGTTACTTAGATTGTCATTATACAAGTGCGGATCCAGAGGGGGACAGGGGGTCCGGACCCCCCTGGAAAATCACAAATTATATGGGTTTCTATAGGGAATAAGCAATTGGACCCCCCCCCCCTGGAAAAAGTTGGACCCCCCTGGAACCTTGAAAAATGATAGTTTTCTTTGAAATTAACCATTTGACTTCTGAAGAATAAGCTGAGGATAAAAAAAAAAAAAAAAAAAAAAAAAAAAAACGTTGTCAGAGCTTTTTTTGTCAGATTGACCTGGACCCCCCGCCCCCTGACGAAAATTCCTGGATCCGCGCATGTTATATTCATTCTTACATTATACAGCATCCATTAACTCATGTGTTTCGGGCGCTCAAAAGAACCCTCTCATCGAGACGGTTCTTTTGAGTACCCAAAATACATGCTTTGGCCCAGAAACGAAAAAACGCGAGATAATTTATCTTCGAAGTTTCCAAGACGAGTCTGTTCAGCTACAGTGACAAGCGAGAATCTTAACATTTTCAAAACATCCCCCTTTTTGGAGCTGTGCACCAAAATTTTATATCCGTACAATTGCGCGAGTGCGCAGGCTCATCTGAGCCTTATCTGTTGCAACTGTGTTAGATTATGCGTTGTCCGATGTGGGGAGAGGGTAAGAGGGTTGGGGAAAGGCGGGGTAGTCGAGTAGAAGTTTATAAGTGGTTTGCGCGTATTTCAGTTTTTTTATCTTCTGTTCAAGTGGTGAGTTTGTTTATAAGATTATAACGTCAGGTCTGCGAAGGCTCACGAGTTGCTTATAAATGCATGACCCCACCCCCTGTAACCTTGGAAAAATAGTTCTCTTGAAGTACACCGTAAACTAAGTTAGACTAAAATACATATAAAAATGTCAGAACTTTTTTGTCAGTTGGGCCTTGACCCCCCCCCCCCCCCTCCCTCCGCCGATAATTCCAGGATCATCGGCTGTACCTCATTTCGTTGATGTTAGTGAACAAAGTTATCTTCTTACCTGAAAATGATTTACTAATAAAATCCGTAATTTCGATTCACCGACGTTTTAAATTTTCCACCAATATCCTACGACCAAATTGTTTGTACCCTCCAACACCGGATAGGCGGCAATCGAAAACGTTCTTAACAATTGACGAACACCATCGGAGACAGGGGATCTGGACCCCCCCCCCTGTTGAAAAAATTCAAAAATATAGGGTTTCCAAAGCAATTTTGGTCCGGATCCCCTGAAAAATCACAAAGCTACAAATGTACAAGTCCAGCATTCAATGTTGGGCCACCATCGGCCCGCCAGCGAAACGCCATGTGGCGCTTCGCTGGCAGGTCGTTGGTGGCCCGCTTATTGCGGTATTTGAATCCTCTCTTCTCCCCTCATTAACTTAAAAAAAAGTTGTCAAAGTTGGACCCCCCCTGGATCCGCGCATGAACGCCGATAAAAAATCGCTAGAAACAGTGTTTTCGACTGCCATAGTCTGGCGACAAATTGCAACCTAAAACTCTGCCACTAACGATTTTTTATCTACGTTCGTCGATAGTATTAGCGTTTTAGATTGCCGCATATCCGATGTGCCTCCGAGTTACTTGACGAGTCTGCTCGGAAGAATCGCCTTGGAGAGGCATGAGTGCTCACAACATGTAGAAATAAGTTTGGCATGACCTTTGATGTCAAAAGTTGAAACACTCTTTGTCGACTTCAAAGCCGAAATCGCCCTTGTGTACGTGACAAAATGCAGTAATTGAATGACGGGCAATGTCTTCTGCTGATTTCAGGAAATCCATAAAAGTGTCAAACAGTTTGGATCCAGATCAGGCACGACTTTTCATCGGACCTGATCTGGGTCCAACTTGTTTTCAAAGGCTATCAGCAGACGACACTTGTAATGCCTATTGGGTCCACACTGTTTGCCTCCATTAGTCAATATATGCAGCAGACGACTGGAGCAGATTACATTTTCAGAAGCATTTTTTTCGCTGGCGCTTTAAGGGACAGCGAAACCTGAACAAAGTTAAAATGATTTGACATCTTTACACGACTTTTAAAAATAAGTATTCGACAGACGGGGGGGTTCACGTCACACAGCGCAGATGCACAACCTGAAATAAACTTCTGCTCTATTCTTGACCTTGAAGCAGGGCGTTAAAATCTTCGATGCACGTCGTCTCATAGAGGTCGACGTGTGTGAAGGGAAGGAAGTGACAAAATATCTCTAGTCCCACTAGATAGCTGTGCATATACGTCGGAAGAATTAATAATCCCATCTGCGAAATATACATAAATCTTCCGAGCAAGTCTTCGGCCAGTACAGCAAACAACAACACAGCATGCTTATGCAGATGCATCTACACATCGGAATTGGCTTACAAAAACACGGGTGGTAAACCTAGGAACTACCACGAAATTGTGTTAACGTAATTTTGTTCCCAAGCCACATCCGGGACACGTCGTGGTAGTTTCCAGGCCGAAAATTCGATAAAGAAAGGTTGGTGTCACTTTCATTTTTGTTCATATTACAACTAAGAACAAACGATGGTGAAATCCGACAATGTGGTTCCGTGTAAATATGTCTCAGCGTCCCCTCTAGCCCAAAATTTTGTTTGAAAAGTTATTTTCTTTCTTTTGGTACGTGTTTCCCCACTGAGCATCGGACCAACTTTCCCCAAAGTTCGAAGGATTTTAGCACATATCTGTCAAATTGAATGGAATTTGATATCATTTGACGATGGAAATGATAAAAAGACCCTGAATAAACATTCCTGCACAGAAAAAAAATCTGAGCATTTACTCGTAAACGATTCATGCCCCGTTCGTCCTGTGTGGTAGTTTCCAGCTCATCGTGGTAGTTAAAATGCTATCGTGGTAGTTTCCAAGACTTTATCTGCGTCGTGTAAAAAGCTCGAAACTTGGCAGCTTCCCGTTTCACGTGCAGATGTCAACATATACATTATGTACATGAGAGGTACATCACATGTCAGTGAATCTCCAGTGTTGTTGTTTTTCTGTTGGTGGTATTCGTTACTAGAATCGCATTGGATATGCGGTTCTAACGAGTTCTCAAACTATGGTTATGTTAGTGTAGATATACGTAAGAAAAGGAAAGTATGGTTAAAATATCGTGACATATACTGCTCATGCACGGATCCAGAACGTTTTGTCCGAGGGGGTCCAACTTTGACAAAGGTTTTTTAGTTGATGAGAGGATCAAAATACCACTATCAGCGGGCCATCATCGGCCCGCCAGCGAAACGCCATTTAATGCCGTTTCACTGGCGGGCTGATGAGTGCACAAAATTAAATGCTGGCTTGATAGATTTGTGACTTTTCAGGGAATCCGGACCAGCATTGCTAAGAAACCCTATATTTTTGTGATTTTTCAGAGGGGGTCCGGACCCCCTGCCCCCCCCCCCCCCCCCTCTGGATCCGCCCATGCTGCTTCATGTAATTTGTGGTAGCTACAGGATAATTTTGCACGTTTTTTTTGTGGCCTGTCGAATCTGTTAATTAACTCAAGGAACACTATCAGAGTAACAAATTATAATCAGTACCATTACTGAGTAGCTAAGGCTCTGCCAAGCGTGCGCAAATGCGCACACGTCTGAGCTTTTGCAGAAGCAACAACAACAACGTCGATTTCGTGCCTGCGTGCGCAAATGCGCACACGTCTGAGCTTTTGCAGAAGCAACAACAACAACGTCGATTTCGTGTCTGCGTCTTCTAAACGTTTTGAATGCGTTTTGCTCTATACAGCGAGACTGAGCAGACTCGTTTGGGCTTTGTTTTGTTCGCACTAAGTGCAATAAAGACCAAGTCAACGTCTTCTAAATACACTTATGTTTTGAATGGGAATAGCAAAAGCACTGGCGAGACTGCTCAAATGGACAGACTCGCTTCGAACATGCAATGAAAACCAACATCGATTGTTCATGGTAGGGAGATTTTTTAATCAATTGTCTCCCGACGTTTATCAAATGAGACTATTAAAATGAGTTTGTCCGTTGGTGAAATGAGGGGTACTGTAACTTAATGAGCGCAACCCACCTCCCACCCCCCCTTACAGGTTTAGTACGATCTTTTTGAAACTTCACAGATGTTTTGTCCATGGACTGAGAATGTGCATTTGGTTTGGTTCATTATCGTCAAATTATTTTTTCACTTTTTTCAACTTGTGAACTTTTAACTTCTGCCAATCTCGGATACAATGTGTAGTTATTTGTGAGCGTAACTCCTCTTCAATTTTATTCCGGTCTTTAGGAAACTTCGCAGATGTTTAGTATATGGTCTTAAACGTGCATCGTGCATGTGGTTTAGGCATGATCCTAAAGTTATTTTCCACACTAGACCTTTCTCTTCTCGCACAAGCGAAGTACATAGGGAAAAGAAATATTAAAAAAGATATTAAGTATCTAGTCTAATTTGATAGTCCGGCATGACAGAAATGCTTTAAATCTTAACTTAATTTCAAAGCCGAGGAGTCTTGCATCAAATAGCGTTTCATCTGGGTCAACATTGTTTGCTAAACAGAGGGGTTAGAATTGCCTCTGCAATGCGTCGCTAACGAGTTTCCTCAAAATATGGTTGTGTTATGTTGAGAAGAAAAAGACAACATAACTTCGAAATAAAAGTAAAGTTTATTGTAGAACCTCAATTCATAATCGGTGCTCAAAATGATCGCATGTCAAAGGTAACAAGCTGGCGAAATGCGATGTGAATTTTGTCACGTACGCTTCTGTTTCACGTGCAGGTGTCGGCATACTTCATGGGGAGAAAATCTGGACGAATAGCGCTGATTTTCAACGCTTTTCTAGTATAACTAGCACATTATCGTGAAAAGCCTGCGCTATGCTACTGATCGTTTTCGACAGTTTAAACGTGTCCTCACCTGTTAAGCGCGAGTGTAATGTTTATATAACAGTGCAATAAAATACACGCTGCGACACCGTGGCTATTATCGGGTCCACCGTGAATCGGTCACCAGTCTCGTTCTGTCGGTGAATGTTAACGTGTCGTCACCGTGGCGACACCGTGCGTCACTCTAGGTCACCTCCACCGTGACTAGTGGCGAATGGTAATTACTCGTTTGGTGTACGGTAAGTGACAGGCCTCCAAATAAAAGTACCTTATCGAAAATTAGTCCTGTTTGAAGGCTGTTTCTCTACCAAAACCTATGCTGTGCTTACTCAAAAGAACCATCTCAATGAGAAATATATATTTAGACTGATGGATAATTACAAAAGATTTTATGCAAAAAAATGTTTCTTATCTAGATCCATAGTTATTGGCCAGCACTTTCACCTTACATATCTACACAGCCTAGAATTCGCATAGTTTCTAGAATATTATCAATCTCTGACAACTGCGTCAGAGTCAACTCTTTGGCTCAGTGGTTAGAACAGTAGTCTTGTAGCGGGGTTGCCCGGAATCGATTCCCAGCCAGGGCACGGGAATATTTTCAGCTTTGCTTTACATTGTTATGGCTATCATGTCGTAAGACCATGAAGTGCACTTTGTACATGTCAATATCCTTTTTTGACAACAGAGTAAAACTAGATCAGCATGCTTCATGCACAAAACCCATATTCATAAATGCCACCACTTGATCGATTGGAAGATTATCAGCAGACTACAAAGGTCATGGCTAGCAAGGAAAAGATTTAAAATTTACCTGCAAATAACATATCATTTAAAAAGAAGTAAAATTGAGTTATCTTACCTTTCTCTCATCACATGTATATTATGTATATCAAGGAAGACAACCTCTGCCCCACAGTATGCATCCTCACTCTCAAACCCTCCACCTTTAGCCTAGAGTAAGAAGAAGAAAAATGGAATGTGCAAATATTGCAATAGGACTTTTACTGTTTTTTGATGTTTTATTATTGTTTTTTCAGTCTGTATTTGGTGAAATTGAATTAGGGTTAGAAAACGCTGGCTTAAACTAAATGCTACACAGCATGATGTAACACATAAAATGGCACCTATTGTTTGCTGCAGATGAAACTTTTAGAAAGCAATTAAGATAAGTCATCTGATAAGTTATCAGACAATTCACATGAAACAAACAGCCTTATATTTTCCAAAAATTGAGAATCATATCACAAAACCTGTAGTGTAGTTTGGTAAAATCAGCCCAATCCCAATGCTAGCTAGAGAAGATGCTTAACTCTTTGCATGCTGGGTAATTTTTCATGCTTTTGTTGTAGTCAGCTGACTTTGTTCAAAAAGAACCTTTTCAAAAATTCTTTCAAGAACACTATCAGATTGTCAAACAGTTTTGATTAACCCTTAAAGCGCCAAGAAAAAAAATGCATCTGAAAATGTCGTCTGCTGAAGTCGTCTGCTGCAAATAATTGCCTCGCATTTCTGACTAATTAAGTATAGAAGCAAACAGCGTGGACCCAGAACAGACTGCTCCTATAGGAGCAGTCTGATCTGGGTCCACACTGTTTGCCATAGAGGCTTCTTAAACATTTCAGCAGACGAGAAAAGCAGACGACTTTTGTTGCGATTGCCGCTTTAAGGGTTAAGATCAAGGCCGACATTCTGTCGGCCCTGAGAATTACATCACGATCTGCGTCCAAACTGTTTGCGAATTTTTTTAGCAGAATGACAAAAGTCGCCGCTAGAAAGGAAAGAGTTGAAGCAAAATACGATCACATCAACCTGATATTTGAACAGTTTATATCTGATTCCCTAACTGGATCTGTTAAATGGGAGAGTGATATCCATTGAGGCAAACCGGAACGGGAAAAGAATACAAGAGATAATTCTATGAAGTTTGATAAATGCTTTTATTTTTGATGATACTCTTGAGATAGAAGTTATAACAAAACCAATATCAGACTAGCATCAAAACTGTGACGAGTAAAAAAAAAACCAGTTATGCAAAAGAGCTTCTTGAAAAAAATCACTCTGATAGTGCAACATAACAAATCTAAAGCTACCTAGCAAAAGTACACCTTTTCAAAAACAAAAAAAGTCTTCAGGAATACCATCAGTGTTGGACATAGATCAAGCCTGATTTTCTGCCATGCCTGATTTGGGTCCTATCTGTTTCGAAAGGCAATCAGCACACAACAATTTGCCACCTGCTAAATTATCAGTTAATTAACCCTATGCATACTGATAACAAGTCTAGAGGATGGCATTGTAAGCTCAGATGAGAGAGTGCAGCATTTTTACTGCACTGTTTCATCATCATAATATCATAATCAGATTTTTGATTAATGTGCAGGTGCAGGGGCATCTTCCACATCAGTGGGCCCCTTTCCAGGTAACTGGCTAGCTGCACGCATAGCAGATCTCACACCTGATCTCAAGGTGCTCCTTTCTTGAGGGTCAACTGTGGTGAGCTTCCACTCACGGCAGTCTTTCTCTGTCAGTTTCTTCCCTGTTTGTTTGGGCCTCCCTGCCCCCCGCTTGCCGTCAATCTGCATATCATATGCTGTTCTGATTGCACCACTCGAACGCTCCACATGCCCAAACCAGCGAAGCCTTCTCTCTCTCAAAATGAGGTCTAGGTCCTCAAGCTGAAGCTTTGCCAGTAGCTCGCTTGACCTAACCCTGGCCACATTCTCTGGCTTGATACTGCAGATCTGTCTGATCATGTCCCTATCATTGCGTTGCAAGCGCTGCAGGTTCGTCTTGGTAAGTGGCCAAGTTTCACTGGCATGGAGCATGGCGCTCCGCACGCAAGAGCTGTACACGTGGCCACGGGTCTTGTAAGAGAGGTGGCGGGATGTGAGAACTGGTAGTAGCTCCCTGAACTTCTTCCAGGCGGTTTTCACACGAGTAGTGACCGCCATTTCAAAGCCTCCACCAGCAGAAAGCATGTCACCTAGGTAGCAGAAGGAAGCTACCACGTCAAGCTTATCAGGTCCGACCTGGACTTCACTCTGTGGTCTGCCGTCAATAGGGCGAGCATTTCCCATGCATTGTGCACACCTATAATCAGGATTTGGTGTCAGTCGTTGTAGCCCACTGCATTTCTTATGCACCCAAAGTTTGCAGCCATTGCAGTAGATGCTGTTGTTGCCTACTCCTGTACGACAGACAGCGCATGGGTATTCGCCTGAACTCTGCAAGAGGTCCAGGCCTGTATCACAGATCACGACCTTTGTTTTTCCTGCATTTACCCTCAATCCCTTCTTCTCCATGGCTTCCTTCCATATCAAGAGCCTCCTGACACATTCCTCTAGGGAGTCAGCAATGATGACAAGATCATCTGCATATAGGTCCTCCCAGGGAACACCAGCCCGAAACTCACGTGACAAGGCCTCCAGCACAATGATGAAGAGCAAGGGACTGAGTACGGATCCCTGATGGACCCCAACCTTCACCTCAAACTCTTTGCTGAAACCCTCGCCAACACGAACCCGGCTTTGTGCATTAGCATACATTCCCTGGACTAACCGCACAATCCATTCCTCAACGCCTAGCTTTCTCAGGGCCCACCAGATAACCTTCCAAGGGACACGGTCAAATGCTTTCTCTAGGTCCACGAAGGCCATATAAAGCCTCTTGTTCACTGCTAGGTATTTCTCCTGCAGCTGCCAGACCACAAAGATTGCATCTGTAGTGCCTCTTCCTGGGACAAAGCCAAACTGGGAGTCGTCAATAGACACCACCTGTCTTATGAAACCATCGACTATCCTCTCTAGGATCTTCATGGCCTGCTCAGTCAGCTTGAGGCCTCAATAGTTGCCTCTATCCAAAGCATCCCTTGTCCTTGTAAAGGCAGACAATGAAACTTTCCTCCCAGTCAGTTGGGACCTTGCCATCACGAATAATCGCAGTAGCAAGATCTCGGATCATGGTGGCCCCAGTATCTCCTGTATGGTTAGATAAACAAGATTTGTTTATGAAACATCAATATTAAGACAATTCACATGAAATTTCAAGCAAAGCTTCTCTAAAAATCAAGATATATCACAAAGTTGCCATCTACTACAGCCATGCTAGAAACTTCAAGGGTTAACTGGATCTCGGCATACCTACCTTATTAGCTAAGGCATTTACGCTGGGTCTAGCGTCCATTATGAATAATTTATTAGAGTGGGTGTTCGCATCCATGATCATCTGAATATAGCTCTGGGCCCGGAATTACAATGCCTCCTTAGAGTTAAGGAAGACTTAAGTTAAGTATTGATATTTTAACATGCTATATTGGATGCTAAACAAATTGCCTGGATCAATGCAGTACATGTGGTCAAAGATATCATTGTGATTTACAGAAAAAATGAAACTATTTTAATTTTAATCGGTTTGAAACATTATTTTTCGCATCCTGAAAAATCAATACTTAACTTAAGTCTTCCTTAACTTTAAGGAGGCATTGTAATTCCGGGCCCTGGTCATCTTTATTACGTTTACCCGCTACACTCACCATTGCCTGACTAGATCTTGTAACAGTATTCCACCTAAAGTTTGCAGCAGACGACATTTCGAAATTTTGTCACTTTTCTTATAAAAACCAAATAAGTCTTGATATCTCATGTGAACCTTCTGCTGGCGGATGATTCACATGAAAAATCAAGTCTTATTTCTTTAAAAATCATGATAGATAGCACAAAATGTGTCGCCTGCTGCAATCTGTTAGCATGATTGGCACTTAAAGGGCTAACTGGATCTAGGCATACCTACCTTATTAGCTAAGGCATTAACGCTCGGTCTAGCGTCCATTATGAACAATTTATTAGAGTGGGCGTTCGCATCCATAATCATCTGAATAAAACTCTCATCTTTATTATGTTTACCCGCTACACCCACCATTGGCTGACTAGATCTAGTAATGATATTCCACCTTGAGTTTGCAGCAGACGACAATTAACACATTTTGCTACTTTTCTTATTAAAACCAAATAAGTCCTGAAATCTCATGTGAATCGTCTGCTGGCAGATGATTTTTATGAAAAATCAAGTCTTATTTCTTTAATAATCAAGACATCACAAAAAGTGTCGTCTGCTGCAATCTGTTAGCATGGTTGGCAATTTAAGGGTTAACTGGATCAAGGCATACCTATCTTATTAGCTAAGGCATTAACGCCTGGTCTAGCGTCCATTATGAACAATTTATTAGAGTGGGCGTTGGCATCCATGATCATCTGAATATAACTCTCATCATCTTTATTATTGTTTGTTGGTTTGTTTGTTTTGTTGCTTTACGTCCTAGTCAACAGCTAAGATCATGGCGGGACGGTCAGTTCACCTAACCACACTTTTTCCTGGGCAAGCTTGAACAAGCGGTTAACCAGTACTTCGTGCACATACCTTCACTTGTAACTGAAAACAACCCTTCTTGAATGATTCAGCCGAAGGGAGGAGAATGACCGTAGAAATTATTTCATGATCAATCTCTACGAAAGTATGGGACCAGGCCGGGATCCAACTCGCGACCCCTGGATTTGCAGTCAGACTCGCATCTGTAGCCAGACACGTTACCGACTGCGCTACGCAGCCAGGTTCATCTTTATTATGTTTAACCCCTACATCACCATTGGCTGACTAGATCTTGTAATGGTATTCCACCTAGAGTTTGCAGCAGACGACATTTTCAAATTTTGTTACTTTTCTTATAAAAAAACAAAATAGTCTTGATATCTCATGTGAATCCACATGAATAATCAAGTCTTATTTCCTAGAAAATCAAGATAGATATCACAAAATGTGTTGTCTGCTGCAATTTGTGAGCATGATTGGCACTTAAAGGGTTAACTGGATCTCTGCATACCTACCTTATTAGCTAAGGCATTGACGCTGGGTCTAGCATCCATTATGAACAATTTATTAGAGTGGGCGTTCGCATCCATTATCATCTGTATATAGCTCTCGTCATCTTTATTACGTTTACCCGCTACACCCACCATGGGCTGACTAGATCTGGTTATAGTAGCTTGGCTCTTTGGATGAATCCAGGATAAAATCTGAAAAATAAAGAACCAATCATAGAATCTTTCATATAGTAAGAAACTCATGCGTAAAATAGGTAATTAGTGTGATATTTTTTGTCATTTACTCAGAATTGGTGTCATGGCGAGAAAACCTGATTTTATTCATATGAATAACAAAGGTGCAGCAGACCTACTTGAGTATCTCAGGGCTTACCTTGACTCAGAATTTGCTGTAGCCAACAGTTTAGCCAACTGGAAAAAGTTGGAGCCAAATGATATTAACTTTTGCCAAGGTTTTAGCCAGAAGGTAGTATCAACAAGTTGTTTTGTATTTAACCCTTTGCCCACAAGGGTCGACTTTTGTTGTCTTTTGTTTGATTTGATTCTTTACGTCCCATCAACAATCTTTCAGTTATATAGGGACGGGTCTTCCTGGGTTTAACCAGTACTAAGCTAGGATAAATGTGTCTTGCTCAAGGACCACAACGCAGTGACGCCGGTGAGGCTCGAACCCGCGGCCCTTTGGTCTCGAGTCAAGCACTCTACCACTGAGCCACTGCGCTCCCATACTTTTGTTGTCTGCTGATAACCTTTTCAAACAGTTTAGATCCAGATCAGGTCCGACAAAATGTCGGGCCTGATCTGGATCCAAACTATTTGTGACCTGGATGGTATTGAAAAAATTCAGCACCCAAAGAGTAAAATATAGCACAATAATAAAGTGTGAAGGAATAATAAAAGCAATATTTGAAAATCCAAAAGCTGATCAAAATACACTTTTTTGCAAATATGTAATTTTTGAACCACCTAGAGTGTACTTTTAGCCAATGACTTATATTTGTAATCACTCTACATTTTTAGTAGCAAATGGTTACAATGGCTATTGGCAAGGTGAGCCCTGTAGCTGTACAAGCTGATCAAGGTCTTTGGAATTCAATCACAGTAAAGTACAATTATAGCAAAAGCTGCTACACATAAAATCTTATATCTTTTGTCTATTATCTGTAGCTGAGTAGGCTTGTTTGCCTCTTACCTGGTTATAATCCACAAAGACAAGACCAAAATATTTAACACTAAAATTTCCAACGCAAATTTTCTCATAGAGGCAATTCCAATGTGTACAATATAACATAACTGAGTCACAATATGTGATTTCCAACAATGTGGCTTTTATGACAAGTGTAGACTCAGAGGACCCTTGCAGCATCCTTTTAAGCCTAGAAGCTCCAAATGATGTTCAGTCAGTTGCTTAATACTAATAGAATATCAAAGTGACTAGCAAAGGCTCTGATCAGACTGCGCGTACGGACAGGCTGATCTGAGGCTCTGCTGGTCCCACATACCACATTGTTGGAAATCTCATGTAGAGGCCCATATGTCTTTTCACTTAATAAGATTTTCACAATAAGCTTTTTAAAACATATTCTTAACTATTTTCATTGTTTCAGTTTTTTTTGTTTGTTTGATTTGATTCTTTACGTCCCATCAACAATCTTTCAGTTATATAGGGACGGGTCTTCCTGGCTTGAACCAGTACTAAGCTAGGATAAATGTGTCTTGCTCAAGGACCACAACGCAGTGATGTCGGTGAGGCTTGAACCCGCTGCCCTTTGGTCTCGAGTCAAGCACTCTACCACTGCGCTCCCTTTGTTTCAGTGAAATTAGCATGTAGAAATCAATAAGCTTTACATGTAGTTTGTTGAGCACCTGGATGACAATGATAGACTGCCTATTTTATGCTTCTGACAGCTTATCTTGAGATGTTTCATTGAAATGTATTGCTAAATTGGTAGTTGTGTGATTGTATAGCTGATTAACACAGAGATACATTCATTTTTTTAAAAAAATATTTTCAACAGTTGACTGTCTTGACAATTTTTTTTTCCACCATTTATATTATATGAGCCAGTGCATGAGATTTCCAACAATGTGGTATGTGTGACCAGCAAAGCCTCAGATCAGCCTGCGCATACGCACAGTCTGATCAGAGCCTTTGCTTGTCGCCCGAATATCCTATGAGTGTTAGGCTACTGACTGAACACCATTTGAGGTTCCTAAGCCTAAAAGGAGGCTGCACAGGCTCGTCGGAGTCTACACTTGTCAAAATGCCACATTGTTGGAAATCACGTGTCACGGCTCATTATCTTACCGGCAGACGTCCTCTTGATCTAAAGGAGGCAACCTGTCTTATGAATTCATCTGTGGCTTGCTTTGGTACACCCATTAGATTGGGATAGGTGTCAATCACATCATACTTCTCATTCAGTCGACTCACTCGCCAGTTATCATTTGGAACATTCTAGAAAACAAGGTATATGATACTACCATGCAACTACCAGCTTAGCATAAGCATATTTCATGAAATCAAATTTGGTGATATAGCTTCCATGTAAATATAAACAATTTGCCATACAGTGATAGGTATTTTAATACTGATAGGCAGATTGAGATGTTTAAAAGAGGAAAGCAAATGGACATGATACTAGTTTAGTGTATATTTCAAAATAGGTTTCCTCAATTTCAGTAATTTGCTGCGCTCCTAAATCATTTTTTTTATTATTCTAGAAAACAATTTGTATAACAGTAGAAAGTCAGTTTTGGAACATTCTAGAAAACATGGTAAAATAGTCAGTTCATGCTTTGGAATATTTCAGAAAACATAACTTAAAATGTGGATACTTTGATATGTACAAATTTTGACAAAACAATGTATTTTATCATATTTTAGAAAACAGGTTATGGAGGTAGAATAAATTGCAGACACAATACTGTAAATCCGGAAATTTTTGCGAGAAATTTATTTTTCGTGAATAGAATAAAAAAAGACATATTTACGACTCTAAGAATTCGCGACTAGGGCATGATTTACATATATCAGTAAACAACAATGATTTCGCCATTTCTCGAGGATTTCGTTTTCACGAAACTTCGCATATGCGAAGTTTTGCGAAAATAAAACCCTCACGAAAATTTCGGAATTTACACTGGTTAGTGATGTAGAGTAGGCATATTTTAAATTGACAATCATGTCAAAGGTCCAGATTAAGGAACTCTTTTGATCTTAAAAGTGTACTTTTTACTTACCCAACAATTTAAATATGTGTTTTGGGTGCTCAAAAGAACAGTCTAAGTGAGATGGTTCTTTTGAGTACCCACAACATTGGTTTTGGTTGAGAAATAAGAAAAAAATCATTTGCACACATTTATCTGGAGGCCTTCATGTAAGAACTATCATCTCATGAGAGATTCCTATTTACACCATTTTTCACAAGATGGTTATATTTCCAAATTTTAAATCATCTGAATGATTGATCAGCAATCAAGAAGTCAATGAAAAGATTAGAAAATTATTCTTCCCAGTATGTGTGTCCAACCAACAGCTAAGGCCATATGGAGACGTGGCCACACCATAAAGTATCATCTGACAGACTGGAGAAGATGGGTATCAAACCTGGGACCTCTGGGTACAAGGCAAGTGGTTTAACTATTACACCATGGCGGCTAATGAGATGCCCAGTAAGCATATAAAGCGGGCGACTATTGCCCCCCAGTGAAATGCCATTCATATGGCATTTTGCTGGTGGGGCTATGGTGGCCCTCAATACTGTATGCTGGCTGAGCGCTTCAAATGTGCAATACAGACCCTCTAGATCAGAGTGCACAATTGAACATTAATTTTCTTATTTCTCGACCAAAACATTTGTTGTGGGTGCTCAAAAGAACCGTCTCATCGAAAACTGATGGGTAAGAAAATATTCACAATTTTATGCTCAAACATTTTGTTTATTATCCAGACCTATGGTAATAAATATTTTAACCGAGAAACAAGACAGTACTCTTTTTGTTATTTTTCTTTGAAAAAAGTTGCGTAAAATGCATAGGTTATTATTTTGTTTTGTTTAAGTCCAAGTCAACAATTGTTCAGTCATGTCAAGTACATTTCTTCACTATTTCTTTTTTGTTAACCCTTAAAGGGCGAATCACGACTGCAGCAGACGACAATTTTTGTGATATCTTTCTTATTTTTTTAAAAAAAATAAGGTATGATATTTCGTGAGAATCGTCTCCCAGCAGACGATTCTCATGAAATATCATGCCTTATTTGTTATTTTTGAAAAAGCAGCAAAATTTTAAATTGTCGTCAGCTGCAAATTATAGGTGGTGCTTTAAGGGTAAATACCTGTCTCCTGAACTCGGTCTCTGGATCATAAACTGTCCAACCGTCCAACCCATAGTCTTCTTTTAACTCAAAGGCAAATAATGGCTGAAACACACAGACAGCGATAAAATTCATTTGGTTTGGTTGGCTGCTTTACATCCCAGTCAACAGTTATTGTCATGTTTGGATGATCTGTTCACCTAACCACACTTTTTCCCTGGGCAGGCTTGAACAAGTGTTTAACCAGTAATTGGAGCACATACTTTCTCTTGTACTTGACAACAACCCTTCTTGAATGATTCAGCAGAAGGGAGGAGAATGACCGTAGAAATTATTTCATGATCACTCTCCACAAAAGTATGGTTACAGAATGTACTTCTAAAATTTAATGAAATTGTTATTTACAATACAAAACCCCTTAAATTTGAAATGGATTTGTTCAATTTATATGGGTTGGATATTCCATTAGGCAGAAATGGGTTCCAGGCAAAAGACAGTGCTTATAACATCAATAAGTTAATTCATAAGTTTTAGGCCAATAATAAACCCTTTTGCTGAGTTGATGGACACTGCACACTTGATTTTCTTTTTACGTCAGATAACCATTCAATCTAGCAATACTTTTTATTGCAATTGCATTATCTGTGCCTTGTCGCGACAAAACCTGTCTTCGGGGGTTTGCGAACAACAACAGCGCAGACCAGCCTGCGCATCTACGCAGACTGATCAGCACCTTTGTTATTCACTTACTGGAAAGTATAATATCTAAACTTGCTTCGGGGGTTTGCGAACAACAACGGCGCAGACCAGCCTGCGCATCCATGCAGACTGATCAGCACCTTTGTTATTCACTTACTGGAAAGTATAATATCTAAACTTGCTTCAAGCAAATTTCAATATTCTAGCTAGTCTCTGAAGCTGAGGAGAATGGTTTGAGTCAGACTTTGACGGAAACCCAGAACCCAGGTTTTGTCACGACAAGGCCCATCTGAGGGGTTGGAAAGGATTTTCTTGCACGACGGATAAGAATATCTGAGATATCTTACCCATGGTATCTTACCCAGGTTGTCACATGAGGGCAGTACATTGGTTGTATTTCTGTTCCGGTGTATAATCTGCCTTAGATAATCTGCTTAATTCAGAATTTTGAGTCTGACTTTCCAAAGGAGGAATAAAGTAGTCAATTTACTTTCTCCCTTGGGATGAGACATGTAAAACTAACTGACAGGCGAACCAAGCAAAGGCTTAGACTGAACTATATAGCAGAGTTGATTCTAGGATTTGTCAAGAAGGGGCCAACTCCTCCCCCCCATGTGTTCCCAAAAGGGGGCCAACCTGCAAATCAATTGGGTAATGGCGTTCTAAAGAATAAACGCCAACAAACCCTTCCCCTTTTAAAAAACGTCACATTTAAAAACAAAGTCCACATCTAAAAAAACCCGAGCAGGGTTGTCCTAAGGTGCTGGCCTGTTCTGTTCACCCCCCAACCACAATAACCCTGGCCTTCAAAAGTGTTGGACAAAGACAGAGGGAGAAGAGTGGGAGGGGTGTCTGATTTGAATATAAACAAATGGAATCAGAGCACCCTCTTCTCCAGAATAGATAGATTTTAGGAAAATAGATTTATTTACTATATGCCACATACATGATGCGACCATGGTCGGTAGATTCCTCAGAAATTTCCCTGCCAGGCGGCAGGCCATTCTTCATCTCGGAAGATCATAATGCACTCAAATTTTTTTCTTTATTTTCTGTGGGCCAATGAGGTACAACGGTTTATCAGTCTGTAGTTTAAGGTTCCTGTATGCCTGTTTGCACACTGTCATTATCCCATTTCTGCATTTCATTTCGCAAATAAGACAGCCGTTTTAGTAAACACAAAAGTAGAAATGTCCAATTCAGCATCAACCAATAGAAATTATGTCTCGTCAAAGGATTGGCAGAAATTAATGGAATTAAACGAATGGAATAGAATAAAGGGACCGAAATGCAAACAGAAGGACAAAAAAATACGCACAAGATTACTGGAATTGCGCCAAATCTCGGCATTTTGCAGAAGTAGCCACGTAGGGAACTTGAAATTTGGGGCCAATATTGCCAAAAAAGCGTGATTATCACAATCCCGAAATCTAGAATCAACTCTGATATAGGTTGTCAGAAATAAAAAAGAATAAGATAGAATACATACCTGTTTATTTGTGATGGGAAATGCAAACTGATGGATTTTTTCATAGACTTGGCGTCTGGAGTGATTTTCTTGACGATGGGCAAATCTTAAGTTTCTCATATCCTGAAAAACACCATTGCACGGGGGATCTAACATGAGTACTCATTTTTATTCAGGGTTTAAGCTGGGCCCTGACAGTAAGGAGAAGTGACTTCTACCTGCAGGAAAATTAGGGAGAAGTGACAGTCAGATAGGGAGAAGTTATAGCGCAAAATTACGGCATTTTCTGTCCGGTTAGAAGCAAATTAGCCATTACACATACTATTGCCATTTAATGGAAGGAGAAACACAATGCAGTGGTAGTAGATTGTCTGATGTCACCACATCTTGCGTTTGTGTGGTGAATGAATGAAAATGAGTCTCCCTAAAAAAAAAGGAAACTCCCACTTCTCCCTGGGTTCTTTTTAGGGCAAAATTTCGGCCCCTTTGGCGACTATATCACCCTAGTCGCCCCCTAGCTTATTCCCTGTTTATTGGATGAACTCTTTGCATGCTGTGTATTTTTTGTTGTCGTCTGCTCAGACTCTGCTGGCTTTTTTTTTTCAAAATTAAGCTTTTTCAAAAATATAATTTCAGGAACACTATCAGCATGATCAGTGTCCAACAGTTTGGATCCAGGTCAGGACTGACATTCTTGGTCCAAACTGCTTGCAAAGGTTATCAGCAGACAAAAAGAATCACTACTACCAAAGAAAGAGTTACAACCAGGCAACCACCAAGTTAGCATTTCATTCCAATGAAACATTTAAAGATAAATTGTCAATAATATAAAATTGGCTATCTATTATTGTTATCCAGGTGCACGTCAAACTACACAATAACTTGTTCTTTTCTACATGCTCATTACACTGAAAGTTGAGAAAATTGTGAAAAAAAGTTTATGGTGAAAAACACTCATTTATTTAATTGACATATGTAGTAGGTGCACACTGGAATTGCCTAAATGAGGCAATTCCAATGTGTACCAACAACATATGTTACTGAAATTAAGGAAACATATTTGGAAATATACACTAAACAAGAAGCATGTCCATTGGCTTTGCCTCTTTTAAACATCTCAAACTGCAAATCGTACTAAAATACCTGTCTATATATAGCAAATTGTTTATATTTACATGACAGCTATACCACCAAATTTGATTTCATGAACTATACTTTTACTTAGCTGGTAGTTGCACGGTTGTAATTAAACCATTTGGAACAAAATGATATAATGTGAAGCATTGCTGAATCAGTAAAGTGTCATATTCAAATACAAATCACATTATTAACATTTTCGAAGCAATCCTTTACTGAACCTTTAGATTTTTTGCACAGTTCATAGCCTCATGAATTACACAAACTTGATTGACATCTGCCAAGCTCACTTGCCGGTGCAATAGGCTTCAAATATCGAACTCATTTGCCAGATGTGACACTGGTGTTGCGATTGACAGTGAATGAGCGAGCCACACCTAAGTTGCATGTGCAAAACAAGCTTCTTGTTTGCTCCATTGGCTGTCCATGTTCACACTGGCTGTTCCGCTTTTCCGTTTTGCACTCCAACGTAAATGTTAATACGATTAAATATTAAATGCAAAATTGATTTATCTCCTAAATATAAATAATTTCTATATATAAGTTATCCATAATAAAATGTAAATATAATCAATGAATTCAATTTTTGGAAGGTTCATGGAATCATGAATACTTCAGTTCTGTAGCAAAGGTAACGTGAAGCCCTGGAATTCATTTCTTAAATGACTCCGCTGACAGTGAGGCTTGATCTTTCAATCCTGTGATGATGCGATCTCCAGTCTACCAACATACCCACCACACTCTACTTTTACATTTGTATCTTACCAGTAAGACTAATACCAACGGCGTATCCAGAACGCTGAAAAAGTTACGCACATCAAAGGGAGACTACTATATAAAGCATTGATTTCTACAATTATGTCCCTTTTCAAATTGAAACTTCTCGTAAAGGTAAGAATTTGCTCCCAGAGGGAGCAAATTCTTTCCTTTAAGAGCAGTTCCTAGTGGTATGGGAAATCACTTTTACCACATTCTGTGAGCTCTCTTGAGTGTTTCTATTTTTATTACACACATGAGTATAGTGCGTAATGGGAGCTACGCCAATGAATACAGTACAATTTCTACTTGCTTTAACAGATTACACAAAGAGTGAAATGAAGATTTATTTCCCCTACCTTACAAGTGAGATCAATACAGTATGAGTTCTCTCCCCTGCTTGAGGCTCCCCCTATCTTCTCAACACGACTGATAACACCAAGTGGAACATCTAGTATAAATGGAGGCTCCTGTTTAAAAACATATTAAGTAGTTATAATACTTATGTTTGTTTGATTTGATTCTTTACGTCCGATCAACAATCTTTCAGTTAAACAGGGACAGGTCTTCCTGGGTAGAACCAGTACTAAGCTAGGATAAATGTGTCTTGCTCAAGGACCACAACACATTGACGCCGGTGAGGCTCGAACCTGCCACCCTTTGGTCTTGAGTCAAGCACTCTACCACTGAGCCATTGTGCTCCCTAATCACACAAATAATATGATATTATTGCAAAAAAAGTTAAAAGAAAAAATATGTCTTGACTCTGTTTTCTCAAATTTCGTTAAATTATAAATAGTTTATTGATTTTTAGATTTCTCTTATAAAAAATTGAATGTGCTTGAATTGGACAAGTCAAGGAGTGAAAGACATATTTGGCCAGTCAACTAATTTCTCTTTATGATATGATGGGGTAATTTCGAAAAGGTTTGCCAATTAAAAGGTATATGCTCATTGGTCAATTTAAGCATAACATTTGAGCATAAAATTGCTAGTACTTTCTTACCCTTAATTTTAAACACAAGCTTTGGTTGAGAAATGAAAAGTTATTTTTTCTGTTACATGTATCTACAACTAAATGCCTGACAGGACTTGAGTTAACAGTGCGTAACAAAAAAATAATTTTCTTATTTCTCAACCAAAACATATGTTGTGGGTACTCATCAATGAGACGGTTCTTTTGAGCACCCAAAACATATGCTAAAAATTATGGGTAAGAAAATATTTACAATTTTACGCTGAAAACTTTTGTTTATCTAAACTGGTGCTTGAATAAAAGTACATGTACTTCCAGGATTTTTTTTTTCGCAATTTGGGGAAGGGACCCTAGGGCCTTTCAGATTTGGAAAATTAGCGTGGTAAGCCCCTAAATTGGGAAATTTGTTATAGTGCACAATTTTGTCAATTTTTATCAATAACAAGAAAAAAATGCCAAAAGGCATTATATCCGGGTTTTTTTCAATACATATCTGATAAGAATAATTATGAGTAATATGGAGGAACATGTTTTGATTCAAATATTTTATCTTTATCTTTTAAGTTGTGCACAACATTCTATAGCTTGTCGAATGCTAAGTGTAATATCAAAATTTTTTGTATGTATATTCAAATTATTTATTGGTTTTTAGTCTAGCATGGCGACCACTTGCTGGGAAGGTGCTATACTCCTGGCTGTCCACTTGTGAGTTTAACTTTCTATGTTTAATGTTGCTACCATATTCGACCCATTTAGGTAGTGTAACAGTTATCTATCTTGTGTGCACTGCACCTATTCATCTGGGTGTACAGATCTACGAAATAATATGAAATAACTGAAAGAGATGTTGAATTGCAGAAGGAAAAATGTCAAAAGCTAACAATTGCAAAGGGAGACAACTGAGAAAGTAAGAACAAGAGTTGTTGTCTTGTGTGCTACACCTATTCATCTGGGTTTACATCCCTACTAGGTATTATCAAAATGTACCTAAGGGTTATGGAGTTACATGCCAATAAATAGTATAAGGCCAAAAACTGGTAAAGGAGATTTTTAAGAAAATAAGAAACCAAGAGTTGTCCAACTTGTGTGCAGCTCAACTACTCATCTGGATCTACATTCTTACCTAGTATTGTCATCTTTCCTGGAATGGCTTTGGAGTTCAGATGCAAAGTCTAAAGTTAAAAAAAATGCAAAGGGAGATAATTAAGAAAGTAAGCAAGCTAGAGTTATCAATCTTATGTACAGTGGGTCTGTTCATGTGACTCTACATTCCTACAAGGTATCATCCAACTATCTTGAATAGTTTTGAAGTTATAGAGCATACACAAAAATTTGTGAAAAAAAATGCAAAGGGAAATAACTGGGAAAGTAAGCAAGCTAGAGTTATGCCACTTGTGTGCAGTGTGCCTGATCATTTGGATCTACATCCCTATAAAGGTCTATCCAAATACCTTGAATAGATTTGGAGTTATGGAATATACACAGAAATTTGTGAAAAAATATCAAAAATTTTGTGTACTTACCCGATCCGAACTCTTGAAGTACAACTTGTAGTTTGTGATGGTTAGAGTACCCTTGATAAAATCACTGTATGGACAAAGATATGTGACATCTTTCCCTGTAGAATATAAATAATAATAGTAACCCCTTTATGCCAAATGACATTGCAATCCTTATCAAATGGACAAATCCCTTTCCAATTTAAGGGTTTAATGTTGGGTAGTAATTTACTATTTCATTCAAATTTGAAGTTCCACAGGTTTAAATTTTGAACACAATTTTTGAGTGTAGAATTGTAAATAATTTCTTATCCATCAGTTTTAACATATGTTTGAGGTACTCAAAAGAACTCATTGTCTCATTGCTGTAGACGGTTCTTTTGAGCACCCTGGACACAACATATGTTTTGGTTGAGAAATAAGAAAACTATTTTTTGCTACAGGCCTCTGGTCAGTATAACAGCTGTCAAAACACACAATACTAATTAGGCGAGCTCATTATTAGGCGGGAAGCGAAAGCTCAGTTGAGCCTACACAGTATGACAGGAGCGATCGCTGATTGTATACATAAAAGGAAATGATGTGTAGTCCCATTATGGCAAATAAGACTTACCCAATTACATGTATGGAACTAAGCAGGTGCCGAACAGTGCGTATGTGCAAGCCCCATACAATAAAAGTCTGTTTTGTAATGGTAACGACACCGAATGTGAATGCAAATTATGCGGGACAATAATTGGACCAACTCATTGCATAGGTGGGTAGCAAAGGCTCATTCGAGCTTGTGCATATGCCCAGTCCGACAAAAGCCATTCGCTGCTCACATAAATGGGAGCTGTGACATCTGTTGTCCCTAGGTAGCTGTGAATACATGTCTAAAATATGCTACAGTGCTCACTGTCTGTTGAATAATGGACCTGACCAGTTTAGACTGCGTTACCTCCCTTGATATATTCTATATTCAATTTCCAATAAACGGCTGTGAAAGAGTCTAATTGCAATTTGTGAACAAAATGGTTAAATAAGGGAATTTTTTTGGATTTTATGACTTACTGAGACTCAATCCAAGTTGCATTTATACTTTATACCACAAGCTCCAACTTTAGCTATGAGTAGTCCCAGAAAAGACGTTAATTTCTATTTTCAAATTCTGCTAATTACAGATATAATTCTTTTCTTCAGTGTTAATTATGATGTGACCCTTCTTTCAAAGGTATGTTGATTTTACAGCCACACTAGCTTCCTGTCATTTAAAACTAATAAATAAATATTCTTGACAGGGGGCACATTTTCTAGATTCAAGGAAATATTTTGTGCTTGTGGTATAAACTGTTTACCATGTTTACTCAGAAAATACTTTTACCATCATTTTTATCAATATTTCAAGCGGATGTAGTTCACAGGGTCAATGCATCACTGCTTTGAATTGTAGCCAATGTAAACAAAAGTTACTTTGGATTTCAAATGCAAGGTGACAAGCGATTTCTATATTCTCCGGTGTGCGTTGCATCGAGTTATCTCATCATCTTCATCAATCAAAACTACCACTAGGCCATAAAAGTGGCGCTATATTTTTGAAATGTATCATGAAGAGTGGATGGAGGGGGGGGGTGAAAGTTCAAAATTTCCAAAATCCTGAACTTTTGAAACTCCAATCTTAAAAATTACAGTATGCCCTCTAAATATTCACAATTTCAAGTTTAAATGATCAGTTGCCTTTAGACAGACTGTATATAAGCAGGAAAACCTACTATAATCTCCCTAATTCAGCATTTTGAGGCTGACTTTCTTTGGAAAGTCAGCCTCAAAATCTTGAATTCAGGAATAATCCCGTTAACTTTCACCCATGTTTCTAATATTGGGTTGGAAGATGTTTTTTTTGAGTCGACGGTCAGATCGAATGTGATTCGAAGATTTCTCTAGCCCCGTGTACAATGAACCACTCAATGTAATAATGGGCTTTAGTGACTTACAAACAGTGTCTTGATTCTGTGCCTTTTCTCCGGGTAATAGTGGTGGCTCATCAGACTGGCCATATTTTGTTGTATCTCTCATAACCTAGGGAATAGGAAAATATACATGTTAGGCCAGAATTTTTTTATAAGTTGATTTATAAACCCTCCTACTGTAAAAATTAAATTTCCGTAAAGTAGAGAAAAAATAAAATTTAATTTCTAAAAAAATTTTTTTTATTTTATCCATCCACTCTAAATATTGTTTGTTTTGTTGAAAAAATAATATTTTGATGAGGCTCTGTTTGTGTATTTTTGAGAGTGACACTGTTAAAAGTGATTGTCCTATGCAGGACAATTATAAAATATATAAAGATTTAATCCAGTTTGTTGGTTTACTTTACTAGTTTATTCGTTCTGGAGATATTAAAAAAAGGCTCTGAAAAAAAAGCTCTGAAAATGACCTGTCAACTGGACATTTCCAGAGCTTTTTTCTTCTTTTTTTTCCGTTCCCATAGATCTGAAATAAAATCCTGTAAATCAACTAATAAAAAAAATTCTGGCATAAGGAAGATACCCGTGATTTTTTTTTTCTAAAAAATGTTTTCCACTTATTAGGTCTGCTCCATGTATTCAAATGCACTCCAGAATACTTTTACCATGGTAGCAAACATTATGATCCCCTCAGGTTTAGATAAACAAAATTTTTCAGCATAAAATTGTAAATAATCTCTTACCCATCACTTTTAACATATGTTTTGGGTGCTCAAACGGTTCTTTTGAGTACCCACAACATACCTGTATGTTTGGGTTGAAAAATAAGAAAATTAATTTTTAACTACACACTCTTATCTGGAGGTGTGTAGGGACAGATGACAAGAGGGTGATGGTTCATCGGTTTAGATAAACAAAAATTTTCGGCGTAAAATTGTAAATATTTTCTTACCCATCAATTTTAACATATGTTTTGGGTGCTCAAAAGAACCGACTCATTGAGACGGTTCTTTTGACTCAACATATGTTTTGGTTGAGAAATAAGAAAATTAAATTTTCGTTACACACTCTTAACTCAAGTCCTGTGGTTATTAGGTCATTTCCAGCATGTTCCTGTTATCTATGATGCATAATGATACTGTAATCAAATATCTGTTGGAAAGACCCTCTAGTCAGTTATAAAAATTATGCAAACAAAAAAAAACGCTTTAAGTATGACATAAAAGCCTACAAAGGGTAAAAGGTGACTTCACCAGGTACGTTGAGTACATATACCCCAAAAATCTGGCTGAGTCATTATATTGAAATACACATTCATTATTAAGGAAAATAGAAGAAAGAATCACACTTTATTTCTATCGATTGATTTTGTTATCTTCCTGAGTGGGATCAAGACGCTGGGTTTAGTCTTGGATTGAGTCTATACATGTAGATCTGACAAATTTTAATTTAGTTCAGATATATGTGACCATGTCCACCAAGGATAAAACAGAGATCATAAAACCTGGAGGTCTGCAAAAATGGGTCAGCCGCTGGGCAGAGACCCAACCTATTCTCCTTAACAGTGATATGCCACATCTTGATCTGGATGACTGGGACGCTTTATGCACTTGGTGAATACACATGTTATTCTCCATTAGCCCTACGTATTTTGACGAATTTTTAACAAGCAATATCATTAAAACTACTATTTTGCAATGATATTTTCAGCATCTATTTAGAAGATGATTTCCTTTTGATAAAGCAAGTTTTCATAAAATAATCGGACATATTTATGGATACATTATAGATTAAAAATTCACGATTTTGAACCCTCTATATGATTGTCTGGTATGGTGTTCACTGAGTATTTCGGGGGAGCTCTTCAACATGAAATTAGATAAAACGGAAAATACCCAGATGACTAACAAAAGAATCCCTGCATGGATACTCCCCTTTTTTTAGAGGCAGTCGTAAAAAAAATTCTAGAGGCAGTTGTAGAAATCTTTCTTTTCTTTCTTTCTCTGTATACTGCCGGACTCTCTTGCAAAATATTACCTGCAGGTGTACTATGTACACTCTGGGTTGCAGGATGAAAGCCTACAAGTAACTTTTTGTGTTTGTTTTTTTTATCAAAATTAGCACTCCCTGGCGTAATGCTCAAGTATGAGCGAAGCCAGTATAATAGATAGATAACAAACCAGATCTAAACTACCATAGGGCTCTTTAACCTGCACAGGGGGTGACTTTCCCTGCACAGGGGACATCCAGTTAACGTCCCAATCTGAAGGACTGTGCACTTTCCCACTTATCAAGTGTCATCCCTTATCAAATGACAAAGAAAGCTAGTTGTTAAACAATTACAAGAAAATAATATCTATTTTTTCAACAGTAAGTCTACCTTTAGTTCCTGTGGCAGTGAAACATGTTCTGATGAGGAGGATGTTGATGAGCAAAGCGATTTTGATGCAGAGCTTGAAGAATCATTGTTTGGATATGATGCTGAAGGCTCGGAAATTGAGTCCATACTTTGGGCCTTCCGATGAGTTGGTTCCGAGGAAGAAATGTCCGAATTGACAGAAAATTCTATCCTCCTGTCTTTACGGTCCATGTTTGTTTACTGGGGTAAAGTAGCACCCATGCCAGAAAACGCTTGAAAATTTACATTTTTTAAAGTATTTTTTAGGGTTCTGTTTTTACTTCCGCTTTTAGACTAAATCTTCCTTAAGGCAACAAGAGTTCTTTTTCGTCTAGACAAATTGATGTTCCAAATACCAATAAGCGTCCAATAATGGTGGTGATAATTAATTTAATTTTGCATTTAATTTTATTGTCGTTGATAATATTGTTATTATTATTATTATTATTATTATTATTATTATTATTATTATTATTATTATTATTATTATTATTATTATTATTATCGTTATTATTATTATTATTATGATGTTGGTGGTGGTGGTGGCACAGTACCTACTGACTGGAAATGAGCCTTTGTAACCCCACTGTTCAAGAAGGGAGATAAGAGCAAGGCCTCCAACTACCGTCCTGTTTCTCTGACCTCAAACTGTTCCAAGGCCATGGAGCACATTATCCACCGCCATCTCATGAAGTAACTTGACAGTCATCACATCCTCAGTGACCAGTAACATGGCTTCAGGAAGAGACGGTCGTGTGAATCTCAGCTCATAACAACATTCCACGACCTGGCCAGCGGATTGGACAAGAGACAGCAAATCGACGCCATCCTACTGGACTTCAGCAAGGCGTTCGACAAGGTGGCCCATCGACGCCTTGCCACCAAGCTCCACCATTACGGGATCCGTAACAAGACACTAGCTTGGATTCAGAGTTTCCTGGCTGAAAGGTACCAGAAAGTGGTGTTAGACGGTAAAACATCCCCCCTTCTCCTGTTACTTCTGGTGCTCCACAGGGGACAGTACTAGGCACTCTTTTATATCTGATATACATCAACGACCTGCCATCAAGAGTTTCCTCTACAGCACGGCTCTTTGCTGACGATTGCCTACTCTACAGAGTGATATCAAACCAGGAAGACGCAGCGTCACTACAAGAAGATCTTGACCACCTTCAGGAGTGGGAGAGGGACTGGCAGATGAACCTTAACCCGGACAAGTGTGAGCACATCAGAATCACCAATAAAAGGAAGATCATCCAGACTACATACAAGATTCACGGTCAAGTACTCAAGGAAATGACAAAACACTATCCTGGAATAGCCACATTGATATGGTGACAAAAAAGGGCCAACCAGACTATCTCCTTTCTACAGAGAAACCTGTCATCATGTCCAAAGGATATAAAAGAAGCCAGCTACAAGACCCTTGTAAGACCTCAGCTAGAGCATGCGGCTACAGTCTGGGACCCATCTACAAAGACCGGCATCAACAAGGTCGAAGCTGTCCAGAGACGCGCAGCAAGATTCTGCCACAATGAATATCGCCGAACAAGCAGCGTCACCTCCATGATTCAGAATCATGGCTACATGAGCTACAACATCGCCGTGAGCAGTGTAAAACAATAATGATGTACCGAATCGTCAATGACCTCATTGACATCCCTGCTGAGAACCACCTAACTCATTCCGGCACAACAACCAGAGGCCACGGGACCTGATTCCTGGTACCTTACTGCTCCGTGAATGCCTACAAGAGCTCCTTCTTTCCCTCAACAATACGTCTTTGGAACTCCCTGCCTGTCTCCCCAGTTACATTACCGTCGCTTGATGCCTTCAAGGGCTGCGTCGGCGCTAGACCAGCCCTCTAAACCTGACAAGATGTTTTAACCAGGGTTTAACCTGTATGAAGAACCTTCCTTCGCACATGTGTATATAGTTTTAACACAGTGCGACTATGCTCAAGATTGGGCCCAGCACTTTTTTGGAAGATGAAGATGGTGGTGGTGGTGGTGGTGGAAGAAGTAGTAGTAGCAGCATCAGCAGTAGTTTCAGTAGCAGCAGCAGCAGTAGTAGTAGTAGTAATAGCAGCAGCAGCAGCAGCAGTAGTAGTAGTAGTAATAGCAGCAGCAGCAGCAGCAGTAGTAGTAGTAGTAGTAGTAGTAGTAGTAGTAGTAGTAGTAAGTAGTAGTAGTAGTAGTAGTAGAAGAAGTAGTAGTAGTAGTAGTAGTGGTAGTAGTAGTAGTAGTAGTAGTAGTAGTAGTAGTAGTAGTAGTAGTAGTAGTAGTAGTAGTAGTAGTAGTAAGTAGTAGTAGTAGTAGTAGTAGAAGAAGTAGTAGTAGTAGTAGTAGTAGTAGTAGTAGTAGTAGTAAGTAGTAGTAGTAGTAGTAGTAGAAGAAGTAGTAGTAGTAGTAGTAGTAGTTGTAGTGGTAGTAGTAGTAGTAGTAGTAGTAGTAGTAGTAGTAGTAGTAGTAGCAGTAGTAGTAAGTAGTAGTAGTAGTAGTAGTAGAAGAAGTAGTAGTAGTAGTAGTAGTAGTTGTAGTGGTAGTAGTAGTAGTAGTAGCAGTAGTAGTAGTAGTAGCAGTAGTAGTAGTAGTAGCAGCAGCAGCATCCTGGCACGCGACGTTGTATGTTGTATCAGCTATTCGCTCTTAAAATCGATTGTATCATCGGGTTGTAGATCAATATACATTATACGGTGAAATTCGCGCAGTTTGCAGGTTCGTTCGATTAAGGATGCTGGTCCACCGCTCAACGGTGGTCTAAAGGCTTTCAAAATTCTGCATTTGTCGATTGGCAAATATTTGGAGTAATCAAAGGTTCATTTCGAACGTAATCTTGTAAGTACGATTCAGGGCCCATGATGATTGATCGAGCTTTATAAATATTGATCCGATATTGATATTTTGTTTGAATTATGGTTAAACCTGTTTTAGTTGAAGTCGGATGTTACTACTATAGCCGTTGGAACAGATAAGTGATTTAATTGAATAGTCTTTCAGGTTTCCCCGCTCGTTTAAGCTATATAAAACGCCTCTTTCATTTTTGTTCATGGATGGTGTTCATATTTAGCACACTGATTGCTTAATGTGTGTAAACTACAACAAAGGTTTCAGATCACCGATACATATAACCTTTGAGTCAAAGGTCAATGTCACATTATATACTTAAGATCTATCTACGTATTGCAACGCAAACTTCTCTTTCATTTTTTGATCGAGGGTGTTCAAATTTGGCACAATAATTGCCTATGTTATGTAGATAACAACAGTATATTGAGATCACTGCTATGACATTGGATTCAAAGGGCTGAGGTTAAAATGTTTAAAATCTGGCTCACGGCATGAATCTCCCTTCTTTTGTTGATTGGGGGTGTTCATATTAAGCACACTATTAATGATTGATTCAGGGGTGGTAACAGTCCAAGATTCTCAATCAGGAAAATATTTCAGCTCAATCCTGAACTTGGCCAAAAATTTTCAGAAATCACCAATAAAATGTTTAAAGCTGCATAGTCTGTAACTTTTAATCTTTTAATTTTAGAATTAATGTTTCTATTTTTTCAAGAACACGGTAAAAAAACTAAAATTCAGGTATACATTTTACCAATTTCGTAAATCTTAACAAATTATCAGTATCTAAACAACAGCATTTATGTTAAAATTACCTGTCTATAATTATTGGAGGGACGCAAATAATTACCAACAAGAGAAAAACACACCTGTTGTATAAGATAACTCACTTTTCCGTGCAGTTTTCAGTTATAGTGAACAGATTTATTGTGAAAACATAACTTAATTCTACTTTTACAAATGATTTAAAAAGAAAATAAAAAAATTCGAAAAATGTTCATAGTTTCAGACTTAGTCTCTTTAAAAGAACAAAACATCCTTAGAAAACAATCAGTTAATGCTTATCTTTTAGTAAATATCTGATTTAAAGATCATGATAGGTTCTGATAACAATTTACAGCAATAATAAATTTGAACTTATATGCAAAATGCATGTGTGCTCAATCAGGAAATCCTGATTAATCCTGAACTTTATCACCCCTGTTGATTACAACGAATAATGTGACCTTGGTCTCAAATCAAATATACTTTGGCTCGCAAAATGAATATCTCCCATTATTTGAATGAGGGTATTGATATTTTAACCCGTTTATGCCGTAAGTATTTTCCTATCCTTATCCGTTGGACGAGTCCATTTCCAATTTTAGGGTAGTTGGGTGGTATTTTTCATTTTTATTCAAATTTTAAGAGACACTTCTGTAAGCAAACAGTGGAGACCCTGATCAGATGCCGCGTTTTGCGGCATCTGATCTGGTTTTGCACTAATTGCCGATGTCCAACAAAAAGGACGCTAGGCTTATACGGGTTCAAATAGTTAAAAGTTAAGGCCTTTTAGTAAATACTTCGCTGTTGCTCCGCCCTTGGTGCCGCAGTCGGCACTTTGGCATGCACGTGACACTGAAAGCTCCGTCTGAGGCTCACGTGATGCGTGTGGCTCCGTCGGAGGTACACTTTTTGTATGGCCGCTCCTTTGGCTGTAACCAGTACTGTGCCGGTGGGTTTATGAGTTTAGTGGTTTTATGTCCGGGGGCACCCGAAGGCTCAACCGGCAGTTGTTACTCCCACCCCCAGGGGGGGGGGGGTACTCTATTTTTTCCGCATACGAAGGCTCGGACCCAGCATCTACCGTTCACCACCCCCCCCCCCCAAAAAAAAAAATATCAGGGATTTGAAGCACCCCAAAAAATATTTTAAATTTTAGCAACCCCAAAAAATATCCCATTTCTGTACCTTGACCTTTAAAAAAATTGCATAGAAATGACCCTCAAACTAGCCCAATTTTGTGATGACCCCAAAAAAATATCCACAAAATCTTCATACCCCAAAAAATATTCATTTTTCTGAAAACCCCAAAAAATATTGAAATTCAGAATTTTGAACCCAAAAGATGGGCCGAGCCTACGTATGTGTGAAAATATCAGAGTACCCCCCCCCCCCCCCGCCTGGGCTCCCACCGCATTTGGCATGCAGTCAATTAAAAAAAAAAAAAAAGAAAAACTATTTTCACATTTCCAAACTTTCTCCGCCACTTCCATGGTACCAGTTTACCATTTAAGCTCTTCGACTTTGAAATAAAACTAGTTTGTTTACGATAATAAAGGGTAAAGTTTGTCAGGTGTTATTTGTTTGTTAAAAATAAAATTTCGTTGTTGTGGAAAAAAGACACAAATGGGATCTCCACGACACGGCAAACGCATATGTCACTGGAGTCAAAGGTCAAGGTCGAATATACTTAAAACCTATCTGTGGCTCGTCATGCAAACTCCTCTTTAAATTTTTGACCGAGAGTGTTCATACGCACAGTGTATTAACCCATAAAGCGCCATCTACAATTTACAGCAGACGAAAAATTAAAATTTTGCTGCTCATACCTCAAAAATTAAGAAAGATGTCGCAACATTTGTCGTCTGCTGCAGTCGTGATTGGTGCTTTAAGGGTTAAGCACAAAGATTGACCATGCTGTGTAGATTACAACTAAAAGTTCCAAATTAAGTGCCATGACCTTGGAGTCAAAGTCAAGGTCAAATTAAAATATGCATAAACCATCTGTCTTGGTTGGTTTACTTTTGTTGTCTTCTTGATGTCATGTGGTTATTATTGTTCTTTGTGTCTTCCTCACGGTACCGTGGCTTGGTCTGCAGTGACATTTCCTTGTCATACTCATTTTCTACGGTTCATAACTTCTTTTAATTTTTGATATTTGGTGTTCACATTGAGCACAATGAATGCCTATGGTGTGTAGATCACAACGAAGGTTTCAGATCGCCCATAAGACCATTGAGTCAAAGGTTAAGGTCACACATACTTAAATCTGTCTACGGCTTGTAATATGAACTCATGCATTCTTTATCAATGATGTTCTTTGGCACAATGATTGCGTATCTTGTGTCGATTGCAAAGGAAGTTCCAGATCACTGTTATGACCTTGGAGTCAAGGGTCATGGTTAAATAATTAAACATCTGTCTTGCAGCTCAGAATGCGAATCAACTTTTGATGGAGGGTGTCCATATTTAGCACAATGATTGCGTATGCGGTGTAGATTACAACAAAGGTTTCAAATTATCGATATGTAATTGATAAAGGATTCTTTTCCGAGGCTTTCTTGTTTTAACCGCGAGGTGGGCGTAGCCCACCGAGCGGTTTAAACAGAAAGCCGAGGAAAAATCCTTTATTTAGCTTGTAGTATGGCGCAGGCGCAAATAAACACGTGTTACTGACACCTGGCGAAATTTACATTCGCTCCTCCCAGCATCCGGCCTAAGCTGTCAATTATATTACATTTACCTACGGGTTAATGTGTCGCTATTTAGGAAGTTCCCGCCTACATCGCTGTTTAACTAAAATTGGAAGTTAGAGTACGGTTTTAAGCTCCTCCTTCGTCGTTATTCTAGGGTGTCTAATTTAAACATCAGCAAAGATCAAAGAAAAAAAATCGGCCATACTACAACACAGTTTGGAGTCATAGGTCAAGGTCATATATACTCAAAATTTGCATTATAGCTCACAACACGAACTCCCCTTCCATTTATTACTATGGGTGTTCATTTTTAGCACAACCACTGCCTATGCTGCGTTGATGAAATGTAAGGGTTTCTTTTTTATTTTATATGTAGCATCACCTAGTGGACCATATATAAGTGTGTTCAAAATATGGCTCTGGGGTCAAAAAAAACCCACCTGGTGGGTCACCAGGATAGTGGCTAGTTTCAAATAGATACCTATACGAGGGTCAGTCAAAAATAACCGAGCCCTTCCCCATAACACTAAAGTCAAATATAATTAATATGCATGTATATTTAGATGTCATATGTCATCTATTCAATCACCTAATTTATTTTTGTTGGCAGCTTTTTTTGCGACGATTGCTAGGCAACAGAGTTTAAACTATCAGTTTAAACTAACGGGTGCGTTCACACTGTGATACATCTAAATCTAAGCGTTGGTATGGAAACAATATCAAAGAGGATATAATTTTAAGATGATTTTTCATAGTTGAAATAATTATAAATGTAATTATATGCATTTAGTGGATTGGTGCCAGTCTAACGGCAACGATCCAGGGTCACTTGGCCCTCTCTTTATTGAGTGCCAATACTTGATATGATAATAATTATCACAGTACCCCTGATAAATGTTGTTTCCATTTGGAATGTTAACTTTCCAATTGGTATCCTGGGTCATGTATGGTGCTTAATTGTATTGATTCCTGATCTTTGCCATCTTTCTTACTTTTATAAGTATACACGACAAGATTTATGTGTTTTAAATAATTCAGCACCAATATAATAGCTAGATCAATAAAGAGCTACGTGCATTAAAGGGGTATTCTAGCCCCCCTATCCCCTATGAGGCCAAAAAATAAAAGTTGCTTTTCACCAATTCCTTCTTATTGGTTTATTACAACAATAGTCCAAGTTTAAAAGTCTGGTATTAATTTGATTTTTACCGTTGCTATGGTAACTGACATGGCCGCCAAAATATGCTGAAAATAGAAAAGTGACCATTTTGGAACAAATTTGAGACATTTGACAGAGAAATTAGCATTGAGCACAAGCAAATACCAAAAAGATATTTTAACAGACGATAAGAATTATCAGGTCACACAACATAGTAAAAGTTTTTTTTGCTTTGGTTCTTGGTTGTGCTGATATCTAATTCTTAAAAAAAATCGGTCTCCCAAAGCCTCAAAGGACGTGTAACGGTTTGGCCGTTTTTTGGCCCACGATGAATTTGGCTGAAATTTAAATATAAGGTAGTTTGATCTATGCCCTTTTGCATGAGTATGTTTTTAATTTATCGACGGCATATACAGCCACGTGAAATAAAGTTTCTCACAAGTATGTATAAACGGAGGTTTGTTCATAAATGTGGATATTTAAAAGATGCAAAAAGCAAACTGACCTCAAACATAATGCCAAACATGCGTGTGTTTATAATCGTCATGTTTATATTGTAATTTGAGCTAGCACTACCATAATTAATTTAAACTACACTTCAACTTGGCTTAAACGTTGTTTAAGATTACCTTGATGAGATGGGTATTTTTTCAGATGTAATATATATTGAACATTTAAGGCCGTTGTTTTTTTTTTCATTTAATCTTCAGCACAAACAAACATACACCAAATCATATAATCAGTAGGACATGCACATCAACATGCATATGTTAAACGCCTTATTTGCTGGATTGGTATTTAATTCACATAAATGTGCACCTATATGTAGTAGAATATGCAGAATAAATGTTTCAGTCGCTACAATTTAAGACCGTGATAATGCAGGCGATCATAGGTTGCATGCACAGAATACATATCTTCTCCATATTTTATACATGTCCCGATTTAGATATTCAACAATCGTGTATATCACTTATCTTTTATAAGACAACTGTAGTGTCTCAGCCTCACAGACATGTGTCTGAGAGATCGCAGTTAACAATCCCGAAGAATCATATGTTTTGTGTCATTGTGCAAGACACTTCATCTTTATTGCTAAGTACATGTTCAAACCGAGGAAAACATCATGACTGAAATATTGCTGACTGTGACGTAGAGCAATGACGTAGGGCATTATAACACTTAGGTATGTTTCATGCATTTGTGGCAGATACAACTATTTCAAGGGTGACAATTTCCGTCATAGCAGGTATTCCAGAACCGTTTGAACAGCCTGCATTGTTTTGGTAAAGGTTAATGAACGCATAAAATAGAGTTTTTTGATCATTTAACGTTCAGCGTATTTGTGTTTGCTGGTGCTGGTGAATATTTACCATCTGCAGATAAGTGGTTGCTGCATATATACTGCATTTTGTTTGCAAATACTTCTATAGAGCGATATGTATTGAGGAAACAAACAGTTTAGCACAGATATTGTGCACAAAATAGTAAGTTTGCATTAAAAGTGCGTTACACTCTAATTATGATTAAAATGCTTGTGGCGTTCGCATTCAGGCCATTGACTATTGTGCTGTACACGTTTTCTTGTATAAATAACATTGAATTGGAACGAAAAAATAAATAAAAGAAATACATTGATTTACTCTCTGACGATATCTGTGCCACCTATATATAGTTTATATGTATATGAAAAGTTACTAGCTTCAATAACTATAGCTAGGTGTTAACTTTGACATTCCGTTACAATATAAGTTGATCGATTGCATTTGTAGACATTACATCAGCTCCTTTTTGTTCAAATATGCTCACTTAAACAATATTACAGGAAAACTGACAGAGTTCTTTCAAAATTGTGGAATATTAAATGATTCCGATATCTGCGCTGTGATGTAGCTTTTTGTCTGTGCTCTAATTATGAACCGTTAGATGGATTTTATCTAAACGTGCACAGATACTTATCTGGGACAGCCAAAACAAATTATTAGATTTTTGGTGGCATTGACCTTATTTTTAAGGTCACCAGGATCACTATGCAAAAAAAGGCTTGTCTGTACATTATCATCTTAACCAATGGCCAGCGTTTGACCAAACTGACACAGATACAGCATTGTAAAGACCTTAATGAATGATTAGATTTCAGTAGCATTGACCTAAATTCCAAGATCACCTGCAGGGTCACATAACTTTATCAAGTGGGTGGGGTACAACTCCATCTAATGTTAAATACTTTCCATTCCTAAACCCCAGTATATGGCAATATTGAACAGTGTCTATCCTGTAATGCGAGAGTACCAATAATTGATTTAATGATCCATCATGCTCCGAAAATGATCACTTAGTTTTCAATTTTGACAATGTTTTGACAATGAGCTATGCCAAAACAAACGTGGCAGTGAGTTAGATTATACCAAAGCACTGTCTCCAGAAATCTGTGTATCAGTTAAAGAAGTAGGAAGGCATATTCAACTTGCACCCTCTCCCTCCGCCAGTCTTTGTTTATCTGCCTCTCTCTCTCTCTCTCTCTCTCTCTCTCTCTCTCATATGACTCGCATTAAATGAAACATTGTTGCATTTGCCTTTCAAACTCAACATATCTAAAGACTGTTTAAAAAAAGTATTGATACGAGCTTGATGATATGTATATTTTATTCCATTTTCGGGCTGGAATCTAAAGGCTTTCCAGTGATTTTCAATACTCTCAGTGCTTTGATAAGCATGAATTGAATGGTACATTTCAGGATAAAATTTGAAGAAAAAGTCTTTTTACGGAATTTGCTGCACCCGGAACCGACTGGCAGTTACCATTTTATTGTGTTAAATTATATACACAATAATATGAGAAATAGTTTTATCCGGTTCCGCATGCAGACATGTATGTAACTGAGTCACGAAGTACACGAGGGTGTTTGGTTTTACCGTAGAACATAGTGTTAAGTGTGGTTGATAGGGCATGCATTTAACCCCAAAATTTATCGTAAAAATACATTTCGATGAAGAAAATAACTTGTGGACATTAAACTAGAGACTCTTGGGTATCATTTGGTAATTTATTTTTGGTGGGGGGGGGGGGGTGATTTCAGTACAATCGATTTTTTACTGTAAAAGGGCCATTTGTAATACAAAACCGTTACACGTCCTTTGGTCCAAAATGACTATTTCTCTATCTTAAGCCTACTTTGGCGGCCAATTATTGTTACTATGGCAACGATATAAGTGAAAGAAATACCATACTTTCACACTTGGGTCATTCTTCTAACAAACCATTTGGACAAAATTGGTGAAAAGCAGCTTTCAGTTTTTGGCTTCAGAAGGGGCCATATTCGCCTCTTAATGCACGTAGCACTTTTAAAAGTTTAGCAGTCAGATTACAAAAAAAATCAGATTTATCTTTATAAAAGAGCATTGATTTTCACCCAAAAATAAAGGCCTTGTATTTCTGAATTGCTCACTATAACAAAATCAGGGTAGGATTATATATGTCGCAATAATCATTTTCAGTATTTCTTTGCTAGTGCCATGTATCTGCTGCTGTAAATGGATTTCAGAAATTCGTATTTTTTATGAAAATAAAGTTTTACCATTTTTTAATTTTCGCCAATTTTTGCTCTACCGATAAGCAGGCGAACGTCTAGTTCTGGGACCATAACCTAGTTAGTAAGCTTCATCATGCTCAAACTAGGCTATGGACTTGTACAATAGAAGCAAAATTAGTATTGTTTACACTACAGTTTGTTTACAAATGTAAGTTGTAAGTATTTATTCTTAGCTTCTTCACTTCTTCATATTCAGTAAGCTTTGGGCAAATACTGCATATGTAAATGTAATAAAATGCATGAGAAAAATGTAACATAAAAATGTAAAAACCAGAAAGATCAAAGAAGTTTCAGAAAATATGCATCTTCTTCTACTTTGGGTCAAAAGTTATTGCCACCGGTTCCCTGCCTCATATTGTTATAAATTTGGAGGCAGGAATCAGTGATATCATGTGACTCACAGTCATGGTCATGTGACCAACAGCCAATGCATGCGGATCCAGGAATTTATGTCGGGGGGGGGGGGGGGGGGGTCCAGGCCCGACGGCCAGAATACAGCATTTGAACGTTTTTTTGTTTTGTTTTGTTTTTTAGTCCTCAACTTATTTTATAGTTTACAGATGGGGTCCAGTTGTTTTATTACAGAGAAAACTATACTTTTACAAGGACCCAGAGGGGGTCCAACATTTTCCAGTGGGGGGGGGGAGGGGTCCAAATGCTTCTTTCTATATAGAAACCCATATAACTCTGGATCCGCACATGCAATGGTCTTACAGATTTCTCTGCATGTTTTTTACCCACTTCATAAAACTGTGATGTCACTGTGTCAATATATGTGTTTTTGCACTAGTTTTTGTAAAAAAATCATTTTTTGCTGCTACAGAAGTGGATTTTCAATATTTTGGACAGATTTTGGATATATTCTTTTTTTGTGTAAGCATCAACTAGAGGTAAGGGACTTACTGTTATAATAGGTTTCACACCAGCCATATTGTTCTATATATAAGCTTTTGAGTGGATGGTTAGAGTTTCCACATTTGAACAAAATGTGACCTAAAATATTAGGCCTAAGAATGAGGCATGACAGAATCCATTTGGATAGAGTAAATCTCTGATGCGCAATTAAACGACCGCTGTTGATTTTAGCACAGACCCTATATTGGTAAAGAATCAATAAAAGTATGGGTCCTATCATTCAGAAAATCGCGTTGTTTATATAATAGATTATATCTAGGACCCAGTTATTGGGTCCGAGATTATATACGAGAACGATCGATGTCAATCTATAATAGGGCTATATATGGTGTACCAAAAGGGTCAAAAAGCACCGAAGTGGTCGACCACTCGGTGTACGCCTATTTTGATATACACGTCCACGTCTAAATATAGACGTGCACGTCTATATTTAGACGTGGACGTCTAATTTTATATACACGTCGACGCCTAAATATAGACGTCCACCCGCAATTTAGACATCCACGTCTAAATAGACGTGTACGTCTATATGCGGGTGGACGTCGATATTGCGGGTGGACGTCTATTTAGGCGTCGACGTGTAAAATAGGCGTACACGTCTATATTTAGGCGTGGACGTGTAAAATAGACGTACACGTCTATTTAGACGTGGACGTCTAATTTGCAGGTGGACGTCTATATTTAGGCGTCGACGTGTATATTCAAATAGACATCTACGCCTATATATAGACGTGCACGTCTATATTTAGGCGTCGACGTGTATATCAAAATAGGCGTACACCGAGTGGTGGACCACTTCGGTGCTTTTTGACCCTTCTGGTACACTGGTAGCGGTGGACGAATATTGCAATATTGAACGAACCAATCAGAAAGCAGCTCTTATATCCGGGTTGTAGGCATGCTGTGTAGCCATACAATGGTTAAACACACGTTTAATTCAATGATGAGTACCTGTAGAAAACGATGGAAAATCAATTTATTTATTTATTTATTTATTTATTTATTTATTTAGTACCGGGTCCAGAGGGGGTTAAAGGCTGTTGAGTGTTGTTTAGTTATCATAGAAATTTCTTTAGTAAAATGTAATAAAAGATTTTGGTTAAGTCGACCTCTCCCCATCACCTTACCCTTTGTTATTATTTGTTAAATTAGTGATTACTTACTTATAGATTCGTAATCATGTACCAGACTGTCACCAACCCAAACTCGATCCGCAACTGGTCCAATATTGATGGCAGCCCGAAAATAACTGGCGCATCAACTTAAATCTATGTTTCATGCAATAGAAAAATATTCATGCCATTATAAATCCATAACAAACATCCATATTATACTGACACGTTTGAACTTTCTCATCCATTTTAATTGCTTTTAAAATACATCCATTGTATCTGTTTGCACTTTTTGAGGAATAAGAACTGTTTAAATGTTCTTTGACTAAAAAGGCATAATATTGTTAAGTTGTGCGTACATTTCTTTGATTGTCTATTTCTGACTCTGACAGCAATCAACATCATGTCATCCTATTAAAATATACTTCCTGCCATAAATTGTCTAAACACCCTCATAAATAAGGTAATCTATCTACCTGTGATCCCTTATTGTAACGTGTCGCGTGAAAACCTGCCTGCGGGTTTTCTATCAGGATCCAATTTCACCAAAAGCGTTTACGACGTATTTTGTCTTAAACTACAAGAAAACAGCAGACTCGGTTATATCGAGTCTGTTCATGAGAACAAACGGAAAGTGCAACAATTCTCACGCCCCTAGCACCGGCTTATGTTGTATTCTGCTTTCCTTCAGAACCCAATATTTTGGAAGGACCAGAATACGAAAAAAATATCAACACTATATCGATGTACGGGGAGGTGCATCTAGATAATCTGGAAAAAACATCCTTCAGAAACGAGAAAACCTAAAATATCAGAAAACAGCAGATTTGATTTTATTGAGTCGTTGCATGATCACGGCATGAAGTGTTACCAACTCCACGCGGCACAACGACAGCTGTTGCGACCTCTAAATAAAATCGTACGTCAAAAATCAAGTTTCATCAAACGTTTAAAATTTTCGAATATTTAAGACAAATAATATAGGTGTCACAGCTGACATCTTTTATGCTCCTAATTTACCAACCAAGGCTGCTGCATTCAACACGGTTATAGAGGCTGAAGAGAAATAAAAAATCGACAAAGGTATAAATACCTCGAAATAATTACAATTAAGACCACCATTTACTTAATATAACATGGTTAACCAAAATGAGAATGCTACGACCCATTTTCCTTGGTCTGAATAACCCAAAATCGTTTCCTCCCCTAGTCGTCCGCCAAAGACGTCTCCTACTTATCGCCCACCCCCACTAGTCGTTTTGCCACCATGGTCGATTCGACCCCAAATCATATACAGGAATTTCTGTCTTGTATAGTTATAATTAAACGTTTTATCTATAGATAAAAATAAGTCCTGCATCGACTCTGACAATAATAAAATGAATAATATGAATTTTGCACAGCTCACATTCAGCGTTTTTTTCGGTCAAATTCAAACCAGCATTGTTGCAGCACGTTTTGTAATAATGTAATAATTATTACAATTTGATCTTTTTATTTCATTTTGCGTTGCGAATGTCGACTCAAAATGTAATAATCTAGATTTTTTATTTCATTTTGCGTCAATCATGTGCAGTTGGTTCAAAATGTAATAATTGTTACATTATGCGTTGATAGTAGGCATACTTTTTATTACATTTTGTGTAAATGGAATCAGATCGGTTTCAAATGATAAACACTTTGTTTCATGCTATGATAGATGGCATAATTATTCAATTGTTTTGATTTTCGATGAACTGTTGATTTTTTTTTTTGATTTTTTTTATCAACATTGCCGTTGGATTTCGCCTGTTTGTTCTCCACCGACGAAGTCAGAGGGATGTATTTTTGCGTCGTCCGTGCATCCGTCCGTCCACTCCGTCCGTCCGTCCGCACTTTTGTCCGTCGGGAACCATATCTCAGTACTTATTTGTCATATTAGAATCATTCTTTGTACAAATGATATGTACCATGTACTCTCGATATCCTATAAGTTTCGTCAAAACCGACCCTTAAGCACTTGAGTCATGGCCCTTGTTTTAGTAAAGGCATTTATAATGCAAAACCTATATCAGCTATTTTTTATGATGATCTTCTCATTTCACCAAAGCTATTATATCTAACAACTTCTCACTATAGACCATAAGAGCTCAGTGCATGTGGCTTAGAATGGCAGTGTCCAAATTGTATCCCACCCCCTTTGAGGGGTCAAAGGTCAAATATTTAAATTTCGTAATAACTAAGGCAGTTGTCTATATTTTTGCTGAAAATTTGCACGCAGGCAGAGCAGCAATATTTATGAAACATTAGGAATTTTAGTTTGAATGCCTGGGCCCGATCCCCTAGGGTGTACTTAGTGGGTGGTACCGAGGCCAAAATGAATCTTTTTTTTGGAATATGTTTATGTTGCATATTAATTTAAGCTGACCATGGTAGCAAATATTTTGCCTACAGACACACCCTTGACCCTGGGATTTGGTCAAAAGGTCAAACCATGTCTTTTTCTGAAAGTAGTTATGTTGCATATCAAATTAAAGGGAATTGAGCACAGAGCACCATGAAAGTAAATATGCGGTCATAACACACACCCTCGACCCCATGGGATGGGGCCAAAAGGTATTTTTTTTTCTTTTCTGAAAGTGATCATATTGCATATCAAATTAAAGTGGAAGCATTGTAGACTTACATGCAAGGTAACACTTTGAATTTACACACGCCCTTGACCCCTGGGGTTGGGTTTAACGGTCAGTTATTGAAATTGTGTAGATGTAGGTATACTTATTCATTAAACAAAGCACTAAAACATACTAAAAATGCGGTTGTTATGATCTGAATGATACCGAAGGTGAACTTCAGGTTAAGATAATTGAGATTTATGTTTTGTGATGTACATCGTACATGCTTTTCTAAAATAACCCTTCGTCGGTGGATATAGATTCGTCGAATTTGTATTGTTAATTCTGTTGGCTAGAACTTTGAAAAAAGCAGATAAGGAACATATTAATAGAAACCCTGCCTGGATGCATGTATAAAGGTACACGCAGTCGGATCAAAGGTTCAGATCCGGCATTCTGTGCATCACCAATGTCTTAATTAACCAAAATTTGCTCGATGCAACGCTTCCTTAAATGTAAAGACCTAAAATGGCAATTGTTCAGTGCAGCCTGGTTTGCGAACTGCCCATTCGGTGTCTACCGAAGACGCTTTGTCAAGAGATATCTGCATTATTTGTTAACAATACGTTTATGATTTTTTTATGTCAGAAGCAATAACCCCCTTTCTGCTAAAAAGGCACATGGGTTAAGTTGGAATTAATGATGGCCAGTAATATTCTTTATTTTTATTATAAAACTGTCGCTCGGAGGTGCTAACCGCGCTTAACGCAAGCGCTTCCAGCGATGTGTAAACTGTTTTATTAACATTGACCGTGCCCGATCTTGACTTGGGCTTTTTACAGTTATAATGACGGTGTGCCGCGGCCCCAGCGCACAAGGCATATAAAGCGCACACGACACACCCAGGTTTAATTATGCACCCATTGTGGCTTTAATAGAGGAATGCTGACAGTGTCCCGTCATTATCCTACGCCTATTTGTATTAAGTAAAAGTGTAGGGCATTATTAGTTTGAATTTTGGAAATGTTCTAAAACAGGGTCCAATCATGTAGGGATCGACATGACAATTTCGTCTGCATTGTGTCACCGAAATTGTCATGTCGATCCCGATCCAATGAGTCTATAACCTAAATACGAACATATGTACTCAAATAGTACACATTTAGGTAAATCTACAACTGCAAACGTATTTCCCACCTTATTCAAGTGCAAATGTTGAACGTTCATGGTGCTGTCACATATTAACGGATAATGGTTACGGACGCCGAACGGACAGAAAAAATGCAACATTTTTTTTATCCGGCGTTCATCCAGTGATGAAAGTCGTCTCGATGGCGATGAGGGTCTTCGCGGAGCGTGTGAGGAGCTCATAAAACGCATGAGTAACGCATATTTAACGGACAAGTAGTGGGACAAAGAATGGTCAACTAAAGGACTTTGCCGTATGAGAAACGGATGTATAACGGACAAAGTGAATATATACCGTATATTCAACGGACAAAACGTTCGTCCAACGTTCACAGAACGCACTCGATCAGTCAGGTGACGGATGGTATAACTTTCCTCAGTTGAGTCAAAAATATGGTTCATAACTTCATGATGCCACCCAAAGGAAAGTCATCAATAACGCTGCAGAGGGCAGGGGAAGAGGGCGTAAGTCCATGGGGCTGGGTGAGGGTACTCTGATACTTTCAGATATACGTAGGCTCGGGCCATTTTTAGGGGTTCAAATTTGGAATTTTTTTGAGGAGGGGGTTCAGAAAGATATTTTTTAGGGGGGGGGGGGAGGGGGTTGGGGGTATGATGACACTGTGGGCATTTTTTTTGGGGGGGGGGGGGGCATCGCAAAACTGGACTATTTTTGGGAGTTATTTCTAAATTTAAGGTTTAGATACAGAATTGGCATATTTTTTTGGGGTTGCTAACTTTCAATTGTTTTGGGGTATGTCTGATACTTCTGATACTTTTTTTTGGAGTGGGGGAATGCTTGGTCCAAGTCTACGTAGCAAGAAAAATTGAGAGTACCCCCCCCCCTTCCCGGGGGCATAAGAAGACTCCATCACTTCCTCCTCTTATTCAAGGCCGACTCCCACACGACAGTCCATGGTTTTGTGTTTCTGTTATGAATCTCCTTTATTCTGAAAGGGGAAGGGGATGCAGTCGAATCTTGTTCCATAGAAATATAAACGTCATTATTTTGATCTCAAGAACCACCTTTTCGCATCCATCCGTTATTTGAACGTTATATGCGTGTCTTTTCCGTTTAACATGCGGTGCTCGTCTGTTTTAACCGTTACAGGTCCAGAAGTTGACCGTTCTACAACTCAGGTCGAACATGCCCAAAGCTTGCCAACTAATAAGACCGGACAAAACGGATATTACCTGACACGGAACGCATTCATGAGGAACTGACAAGAATTGCATGTGGCCGGACACGAACGTCCGTTACGTGTCCGTTAGCGCTATCACTTTACTGTGGAGAGCGCAGTGGCTCAGTGGTATAGTGCTTGACTCAAGACCGAAGGGCCGTCGGTTCGAGCCTCACTGGCGTCACTGCGTTGTGGTCCTTGAGCAAGACACATTTATCGTAGCTTAGTACTTGTTCAACCCAGAAAGACCCGTCCCTATATAACTGAAAAAATTGTTTATGGGACGTAAAGAAACAAATCAAACAAACAAACAAAATCACTTTACTGTCATGTAAACTTCCACAAAACGTTTTGAGGCGTGACTGTAACGGTAAAATACATTGAATGAATCGAGGGTCATTACTTAGAGGTCGTGGTGGAAGCTTTTTTTTATATACATAAGGAATAAAGAAACGCAACAAACACTTTGATTCATTGTAAGCATACAATATGATGCAAGTTTTTAGTGCAAATGATATCAATTAATGGGCGCAGTTTGTATCCGTCAAATTACAGCAGGTTCAACGTAATTATCGATTACGTAATCATGCTGATATGCACGTAACTAGCCTGACCCCCGTAGTTAACTGTTGAAACAGGATCAATAAAAGCAAAATTCAATTCAACCTTCGGTTTGTTGTTTTAAAAATTCTTGGCATAGATTACGGATCAAGGAAATGATCAGTTGGCAGCCATTCAGTCGGATTCTGAAACGGCTTAACGTCATTAACGTCAACTCCGAATTCTGCGTGAAACACGAAAAATTTATTTTCCGCTTGAGCTTTATTCATAACAAGGCTGTTTTCTTCAAGAATTATGACTTGAGACTTTCAGACGTCCAAAAACGTCAATTCTGACGTCAAAATTCGATATCCTACATTTTAATGGTTTCCATATTGTTAATCTGTTCTTCTAATGAGAAAATTGTCCAGTGACAAAGTTTAGGTTACAGTTAACAAGATGAGTGTTTACTTTGGGCGTGTAATCATGTGTTTTCACTTGCATTAAAACGTGCTTTGTTTGGCTAACGTCAATGTAAACACCCTAACAGCGTATTTCTACGGTATTTGGAGGGCTTTTTTTTCCGAAGAAAGCATAGTCTGTAGTCTCTAGGTTTATCTTATCCCGTATATTCACCAGCGACACAAACCCAACGGCTCTAAGTGACTTTTTTCGCTTATTCACTACCATTGTGTATCTTGCCATTCAAGTAGCCTGTATTGACGCAATATTTGACTGCATTACGAATATGACTGGACGTTTATTTTGTTTGCACATTGTCAAGTCGACGCCAAATAACCAAGCGTGCAAAAGACAGGGTTTCTTGATCTTTATTCTGACGTTCACGTCACACTTTACGTTTTCGCATATTTTCATCTTGTAGCGTAATATGTAGCGTTAAAATGACGTTTTGGTATTTCATCATATGCTATTAATTCTCAATTTTTAATTTTCAAAGGAGATTTCACCAAACAGTCATTTAAACACGCAAAAATTATATTTCCATCTGTTGCGTTTCTTTATTCCTTAAGTATATATACTTAAGGTATAAAGAAACACAACAAACACGTCGAGTCATTGTAAGCATACAATATGCAAGTTTTTAGTGCAAATGATATTTATCCATAGAAGCAGTTTGTGTCCGTCAAATTACAGCAGGTTCAACGTAATTATCGATTACGTAATCATTTAGGTATGCGCGTAACCAGCCTGACCCCCGTAGTAAACTGCTGAAACAGGGTCAAAAAAAGCAAAGTTTGGATCAACTATCGGCTTATTGTTTTAAAAAGTCTTGGTATAGATTGCGGATCAAGGAAATGATCAAATGGCGACGTTTCTGTAGGATTCTGAAACGGCTCAACGTCATTAACGTCAGCTCTGAATACTGCGTAAAACACGTAAACTTTTCTTTTCTGTTTGAAATTTATTCATTACAAGGACGTTTTGTGCAAGAATTATGACTTTGCCATCCGAAATGCTTAGGGGGTGCCTAGTTTGTGTAATCTGTAACTCCAACAGTATTCATTCTTTTATACTCAAACTTTTCAAAATAATTGTTCACACATTGAAGATTTGCACCTACCATTTTTGTGCACATTTATTTATTTTTTTTTAAATATTTTTGACGGATGGTGAACATTGACATCGTTTCTTCCCAAAATGCTTAGGGGGTGCCCAGTTAGTGTAATCTGAAACTCTATGAGTAATCATTCCTTTATATTCAAACTTTCCATAATGATTCTTCACACATTGAAGATGTATACACATTTCATTTTTCATTTTTATTCATTTTTGGGAGTCTTGAACTTAGACATTTTTCGTTAGAAATGCTTAAATGGCTTCTGGTTTGTGTAATATGTAACTTAAGCAGTTTCTATTCCTTTAAGTTCAAACTTAAGCAAACTATAAAACAGTATATTTACTTAATATTATTAAATTATTTCATTTTGCATTGTCCTAGCATAACACGTTATGAAATAATGTAATAATTTTAACAAGAAGGAACAACTGATTGATTTTTTCTTACAGCAATTTTTTACAATGGTTTATTCACGTTCAAAACGCCCTTATTACTTTAAATATGAGCTTAAATAATGAGAAATAAATCCCATGAACAGAATTGATATAGTGTTATATTTACATAGTATACAGCCATCTAATGCAAATATACTTCAAAACCTCACACGCTTTATTTCATATTACTACATTATTTAATATTGCGGTTTCATAGCAAAACACATTATGAAATAATGTAATAATTTTGAAAAGTCTGAAAAATGATTGATTTTTTTTTCTGACAGCAATTCATAAAGTGGTTTATTCACGTACACAACGCCTATCTGAATATGTCTGTAAATGAATCCCGTGAACATAATTAATATTGTGTTATAATTGAATAGTATTCAGCCATCTAACGTTAAGCAAACTATAAAAACAGTATATTTACTTCATATTATTACATTATTTCATTTTGCGTTGTCCTAGCATAACGCATTACAAAATAATGTAATAATTTTAACAAGAAGGAACAACTGATTGATTTTTTTACAGCAATTTTTACAATGGTTTATTCACGTACAAAACAGCTTTTTAAATATGTCTGTAAATGAATCCCGTGAACATAATTTATATTGTGTTATATTTGAATAGTATTCAGCAATCTCACGTTAAGAATATTTTAAAACAGTATATTCACTTCATATTATTACATTATTGCATTTTGCGTTGTCCTAGCACAACGCGTTATGAAATAATGTAATAATTTTAACAAGAAGGAACAACTGATTGATTTTTTCTTACAGCAATTTTTACAATGGTTTATTCATGTTCAAAACGCCCTTATTACTATAAATATGAGCTTCAATAATGAGAAATAAATCCCATGAACAGAATTGATATAGTGTTATATTTACATAGTATACAGCCAACTTATGCAAATATACTTTAAAACCTCACACGCTTTATTTCATATTACTACATTATTTAATCTTGCGGTTTCATAGCAAAACACATTATGAAATAATGTAATAATTTTGAAAAGTATGAAAAATGATTGATTTTTTTTCTGACAGCAATTCATAAAGAGGTTTATTCACGTACACAACGCCTATCTAAATATGTCTGTAAATGAATCCCGTGAACATAATTTATATTGTGTTATATTTGAATAGTATTCAGCCATCTCACGTTAAGCAAACTATATAAATTGTATCTTTACTTCATATTATTACATTATTTCATTTTGCGTTGTCCTAGCATAACGCATTATGAAATAATGTAATAATTTTAACAAGAAGGAATAACTGATTGATTTTTTCTTACAGCAATTTTTACAATGGTTTAATCATGTACAAAACACCTTTTTATATATGTCTGTAAATGAATCCCGTGAACATAATTTATATTGTGTTATATTTGAATAGTATTCAGCCATCTCACGTTAAAAATACTTTAAAACAGTATATTTACTTCATATTATTACATTAAATCATTTTGCTGTGTCCTAGCACAACGCGTTATGAAATAATGTAATAATTTTAACAAGAAGGAACAACTCATTGATTTTTTCTTACAACAATTTTTACAATGGTTCATTCACGTTCAAAACGCCCTTATTACTTTAAATATGAGCTTAAATAATGAGAAATAAATCCCATGAACAGAATTGATATAGTGTTATATTTACATAGTATACAGTCATCTTATGCAAATATACTGTAAAAACCCAAAAGCTTTATTTTATTTTACTATATTATTTCATTTTGCGGTTTCATAGCAAAACGCATCATGAAATAATGTAATAATTTTGAAAAATGTGAAAAATGATTGAATTTTTTTTCTGACAGTAATTCATAAAGTGGTTTATTCACGTACAAAACGCCTATTTGAATATGTCTGTAAATGAATCCCGTGAACATAATTTATATTGTGTTATATTTGAATAGTAATCAGCCATCTCACGTTAAGCAAACTATAAAAACAGTATCTTTACTTCATATTATTACATTATTTCATTTTGCGTTGTCCTAGCATAACGCGTAATATAATAATGTAATAATTTTAACAAGAAGGAACAACTGATTGATTTTTCTTACAGCAACTTTTACAATGGTTCATTCACGTTCAAAACGCTCTTATTACTTTAAATATGAGCTTTAATAATGAGAAATAAATCCCATGAACAGAATTGATATAGTGTTTTATTTACATAGTATACAGCCATCTAATGCAAGTATACTTTAAAACCCCATACGCTTTATTTCATATTACTACATTATTTCATTTTGCGGTTTCATAGCAAACGCATTATGAAATTATGTAATAATTTTGGAAAGTATGAAAAATGATTGAATTTTTTTTCTGACAGCAATTCATCAAGTGGTTTATTCACGTACACAACGCCTATCTAAATATGTCTGTAAATGAATCCCATGAACATAATTAATATTGTGTTATAATTGAATAGTATTCAGCCATCTAACTTTAAGCATACTATAAAAACAGTATATTTACTTCATATTATTACATTATTTCATTTTGCGTTGTCCTAGCATAACGCATTATAAAATAATGTAATAATTTTTACAAGAAGGAACAACTGATTGATTTTTTACAGCAATTTTTACAATGGTTTATTCACGTACAAAACAGCTTTTTGAATATGTCTGTAAATGAATCCCGTGAACATAATTTATATTGTGTTATATTAAAATAGTATTCAGCCATCTCACGTTAAGAATACTTTAAAACAGTATATTTACTTCATATTATTACATTATTACATTTTGCGTTGTCCTAGCACAACGCGTTATGAAATAATGTAATGATTTTAACAAGAAGGGAAAACTGATTGATTTTTGCTTACAGCAATTTTACAATGGTTTATTCACGTTCGAAACGCTCTTATTACTTTAAATATGCTGTTACATAGTCAGAAATTAATTCCCTGAACAGAATTGATATAGTGTTATATTGACATAGTATACAGTCATCTAATGCAAATATACTTTAAAAACCCACAAGCTTTATTTTATATTACTACATTATTTCATTTTGCGGTTTCATAACAAAACGCATTATGAAATAATGTAATAATTTTGAAAAATGTGAAAAATGATTGATTTTTTTTTCTGACAGTAATTCATAAAGTGGTTTATTCACGTACAAAACGCCTATTTGAATATGTCTGTAAATGAATCCCGTGAACATAATTTATATTGTGTTATATTTGAATAGTAATCAGCCATCTCACGTTAAGCAAACTATAAAAACAGTATATTTACTTCATATTATTACATTATTCCATTTTGACTTGTCCTAGCACAACGCGTTATGAAATAATGTAATAATTTTAACAAGAAGGAACAACTGATTGATTTTTTCTTACAGCAATTTTTACAATGGTTCATTCACGTTCAAAACGCCCTTATTACTTTAAATATGAGCTTAAATAATGAGAAATAAATCCCATGAACAGAATTGATATAGTGTTATATTAACATAGTATACAACCATCTAATGCAAGTATACTTTAAAACCCCATATGCTTTATTTCATATTACTACATTATTTCATTTTGCTGTTTCATAGCAAAACGCATTATGAAATTATGTAATAATTTTGAAAAGTATGAAAAATGATTGAATTTTTTTCTCACAGCAATTCATAAAGTGGTTTATTCACGTACACAACGCCTATCTGAATATGTCTGTAAATGAATCCCGTGAACATGATTTATATTGTGTTATATTTGAATAGTATTCAGCCATCTCACGTTAAGAATACTTTAAAACAGTATATTTACTTCATATTATTACATTATTACATTTTGACTTGTCCTAGCACAACGCGTTATGAAATAATGTAATAATTTTAACAAGAAGGGAAAACTGATTGATTTTTGCTTACAGCTATTTTACAATGGTTTATTCACGTTCAAAACGCTCTTATTACTTTAAATATGCTGTTACATAATCAGAAATTAATTCCATGAACAGAATTGATATAGTGTTATATTTACATAGTATACAGTCATCTAATGCAAATATACTTTAAAAACCCACAAGCTTTATTTTATATTACTACATTATTTCATTTTGCGGTTTCATAGCAAAACGCATTATGAAATAATGTAATAATTTTGAAAAATGTGAAAAATGATTTTTTTTTCTGACAGCAATTCATAAAATGGTTTATTCACGTACAAAAACGCCTATTTGAATATTTTTGTAAATGAATCCCGTGAACATAATTTATATTGTGTTATATTTGAATAGTAATCAGCCATCTCACGTTAAGCAAACTATAAAAAAAACAGTATATTTACTTCATATTATTACATTATTTCATTTTGCGTTGTCCTAGCATAACGTGTTATGAAATAATGTAATAATTTTAACAAGAAGGAACAATTGATTGATTTTTTTCTAACAGCAATTTTTACAATGGTTTATTCACGTTCAAAACGCCCTTATTACTTTAAATATGAGCTTAAATAATGAGAAATAAATCCCATGAACAGAATTGATATAGTGTTATATTTACATAGTATACAGCCATCTAATGCAAATATACTTTAAAACCTCACACGCTTTATTTCATAATACTACATTATTTCATTTTGCGGTTTCATAGCAAAACGCATTATGAAATAATGTAATATTTTTGAAAAGTATGAAAAATGATTGAACTTTTTTCTGACAGCAATTCATAAAGAGGTTTATTCACATACAAAACGACTTTTTAAATTTGTCTGTAAATGAATCCGTGAACATGATTTATATTGTGTTATATTTGATTAGTATTCAGCCATCTCTAGATAAGCAAACTATAAAAACAGTTTATTTACTTCATATTATTGCATTATTTCATTTTGCGTTGTCCTAGCATAACGCATTATGAAATAATGTAATATTTTTAACAAGAAGGAACAACTGATTAATTTTTTCTTACAGCAATTTTTACAATGTTTTATTCACGTACAAAACACCATTTTAAATGTGTCTGTAAATGAATCCTGTGAACATAATTTATATTGTGCTATATTTGAAAAGTATTCAGCCATCTCACTTTAATCATACTTTAAAAACAGTATATTTACTTCATATTATTACATTATTTCATTTTGCGTTGTCCTAGCATAACCTGTTATGAAATAATGTAATAATTTTAACAAGAAGGAACAACTGATTGATTTTTTCTCACAGCAATTTTTACAATGGCTTATTCACGTTCAAAACGCCCTTATTACTTTAAATATGCTCTTAAATAATGAGAAATAAATCCCATGAACAGAATTGATATAATGTTATATTTAAATAGTATACAAAGTAAGTAAGGTGCAAAGATCAGGAATCGATACAATCAAGTACCAAACATGACCCAGGATAACAATGGGAAATCAACATAGAACACCACAAACGAGAGCCAAGATATCAGCTCTTTCCCAGCAGGTGACCACAAGGCACATATAAACAGACGTTCACAAAGGCATAGCAAACACAAGACAGAAAAGACATAAAAGATCCACAAAAGAAGGTCCGTCTTGGAATGGTCAGTAAAATATTTTACTGGAGGGCTTAAACCAGCCTCACGGCGCCAACCCCACCCCTAACTCTAATGCGAACCAGGACACAACTGGGAAAGTGACAAAACACAACACACACACTATAGCCAAGAGGTCAGCCCTTTCCCAGCAGGTGACCACAAGGCTACAAAGATCAGACACGACATTACAACACACACCAACATGAAGAATAACTAACAAAAACGATCCACAAAAGAAGCACCGCCTTTGAAAGTATATGCATGAAGTAATGGTTAGTCGCTGCGTCAAGGTTCCCCATGTAAAAGGTGTGGTAAGGTGAAATATGAGTGAAAGTTCAAAATTTCCAAAATCCTGAATGGTCCTGAACTTTTAAAAAAATGCAGTATGCCTACATAAACTTAAAAAACCAAGTTCAAATGCTCAATTGTCTTTCGATAAACTAATAATAAATCAGCGAAGCTATCATAATCTGCGTAAGTTAGCATTTTGGTCTGACTTTCTATGGTAAGTCAGCCTAAAAATCTTGAATTCAGGATTCTGAATTCATATTTATTACATGTTTTACTGAAAATAGTAACAAAATGCTTAGTTACCCGAGCTGATGCTGCTCGTGATTTCAAACCAACAACAAGCCACTCACGGGAACCCATATTGTCCCTCGTGGGCCCTCCAACGCATCCATGTCGACCCATACATGCACCTTCAGCGTCATATATAACGTCATTCACGGCGCCGCGATTTTCAGGCTAGCGTGTAAACATGTAATGATTTTTTGGACGGCTGCTGCATTAGCAGGCAAATCAGTCGGTAATCTCTGTAATTGCACTCGGGACTATTTAACCTCTGGCATGCAAATAAGGAGACACTGGTCTGATATACTGTATCACTGGTAGTGCTCCTCTCACTGTCTATATCTAAGGGGCCGTTTCAACCTGGCTTTGTGATCAGGGATGAACTGTTGTAAAACCATGTCACAATAGTGGTCAACCTTGGCGAACCAGGATGAACAGTGTTGAACCAGCTCATTCCCTGGTTGTTCTTAGATGTTGAAAACAACTGGGAGTAAACGCGAGTCACCAGGAATGCTGTCAAATACCGTGTTAAGCCGGGACGACACCCACAACGTCCATGTCTCCACCATTATTAGCCGAGCACGTTGAAGACACCCCCACGGTTTGCCCCTGTGATAGGACGGTAGAGCCCCAAATTAAGAACGGTAGCGTCACGGTTCACACCGGTTGTGACAGGTATTGTCATGGTTTGAGCCGTTAAAGCCCCATTTTTACCCGAAAACTCGCTGCTACTTCGGTTGGGCACGGTAGAGGCCCGGTCTGCCCAGTTTAACAAATTCTGCATATGTATATATAACAATATGTAAAGTCTAGAAAAAAACAGGGCTATACCGGGGTATACCTCTACAAAAGTAACCTGATCCTGACTTTTATGCATGAATAAATCATTACCGTATTAACACTGAATATATAGTGTTCCGCGATGGATCGTGTGCAATCGGTATGTTTCGAGCAATTACGGACATAAACGTCTTGGTACAATTGCGAGGAGATCCGTTGATAACTCAATGACGTTGTACTTTCCACGGTGGTCGTGTGGTTATTCAGAATAGCTCTAGATACGTAAATTGTGGGTTCGAATCCTGGTCGACCCAACTTTTTTTTATCTCATTTTTCTTTGTTTTCATGTCAGAGAAATGCACATAAACACAAAACATGTAAGTTCACGCTTTCTTTGAAAATGAAATGACTGACAACTTCTTGATGCTTGGAGTTAGAATTCAGTTTGCGAATATAGGTCTACAGTACAACACCAGTGCTCTTGGCTCTAAAGCAAAATAAATCAGTTATAGTCGGTCGAAGCATTTCTCTAAAGCGGCAGCAAGGAGGTCCATATATGAGCCACGACATGAGACTTCCAACAATAAGGTATGTGCGACAAGCAAAGGCTCAGACAAGCATGCGCATACGCACTGTCTGATCAGAGCCTTTGCTAGTCATTTGAATAATCTATGGCTGGTAAGCTACTGAATGAACAGCATTTAGTTTCACTTCTTAAAAGGAGGGTGCACAGGCTCACATGTGCCTATTCGTGTCAAAATGTCACATTGTTGGAAATCTCATTTCGCAGCTCATATTTTAAAAACTGAAGAGATAGCGATAGTTGAAGTACAGCGTTACGGATTAGACGAGAGAATATTGGTGTCACCAAAGAGATCAAATTAATTAAAAAAGAGTACGATATTGCAAAAGGAGAAAATTTAATAAATATAAAAACATTTATGACTTAGTCTTTTCAAAAGTTACAATAATAAATCTCGAGTACGGGATTCGAACTAACAACGCAGAGCTTAAAAATATAAGTGTGCAATATTCACGTGTTCTCCCCACTGAGCCACGCAGGCAACTTATAGCCAATTGAGCATTATAGCGGTATATATATCTATTGTGCTAAAAAGTACCAAGTGCATTTCCGTATTAGTTACACGATGAACGACGAAGATATATTTAGAAGCTCAGTCGGCTGTGAAATTATGTTAATGATAAAAGCCAGGATCAGGTTAAAATTTTCAAGGTAAAACATCGTTAAGGTGAGAATGCAATTCAATTTTTTATGAAATGTGTCCCAGTGCATTACGGTATCGGGATGTACTGTGGCTACATAGGTACAGTGAGAACGAGGCTTAAACGTTCATAGGCTTAAAATGAGAGCATAAGTTCAAAATGTCAAGGAAAGAAGAAAAAAATAGGTCATTTCAATTTCAAATTTATTTTATGAAATTTCAAGATTATATCTCTAATCTAACTCAAACGAGTGATATAAGCTAGCTTCTTCCAACATTATTTCATTTTGCGTTGATATGCACCTTATCGACGCAAAATGTAATAATACGATTTTTACATCTTTATTTCATTTTTCGTCGACATTCGCAACGCAAAATGTAATACAAAAATCAAAATGAAATAAATTATTACATTATTACAAAACGTGCTGCAACACAGCATGCTCAGTTACAGAGGCTATAGTGTCGCTAGTTTACTAAGTTTAGCTGTCGAAATTTGCAGAGAGCGAATAACGAAGGCTCTTATCACACAGCGCCGATGCGAGGCTGTATCTTTGTTTTTCGCATCCAACTCGCATGTAAGCTCATACACTATAAAAGCTACACAGATCTTAGTCTTTGAGGTAGCATGCTCAGCTTCAGGGGCTGGTTATAATAGTGATTAAATCGACCTGTCATGTTAGCCTACGACCATTATGGAAATATAGGAAAGCAACAGAATTACCGAAATACACTTTGTATTTATGTTTTCTTGTGATATAGATGTATAATTCATGCGCGGATCCATAAAGGGGACAGGGGTCCGGACTCCACCTCCTGAACAATTACGAAAATATAGGGTTCCTTACAATTAATTGTCCGGATCCCCTGAACAATCACAAAGCTACCAAGCCAGCATGCAAAGTTTGGCCATCATCGGCCCGCCAGCGAAACGCCATTTCAATGGACATTATCGGCCCGCCAGCGATACGCCATTTAAACATCGTTTCGCTGGTGAGCCGATGATGGTTTTTAGTGACAAGCAAATTTCTATTCTTTAGAACAACTTGAGATATTTAGATGTTCAACGTATGCACTTCTCAGAAAACAACGTAGACACAATTTTCTTGAACTTTATTGATGAAATTGACACCAGGACGGATATAAATCTACTTGTGAGGCCACAGAAGATAGCAGGCACACAGTGATCAATGTGCATCTATACATCATCTAAAGTGGTCCTTTATCTAAACTGGTTCTGGCATCTACTTTAGTCATGACCAGCTTCTAAACTGGTACTGGCATCTATTATGGTGCGCTTAGCAGACTCCAAAATGATCCCCTTTATATAGGCCTACATGAAAACTGTGCAGTAATGCTTAAAACGGTATATGAGTGTTTATGAGTTTGACATACTACATGTAACTCGACTACAGCACGACAAAACCATACAACAAACTGACATGTGCATCTATTAAATGTAGTGAAGCCTCAGAAGAAAAGCCAGGTACCCATAGAGTCCCTGTATTTGTCACAAGATGTCAAATCTTATATCCAGAGTAGCATGCATTGCCACTAGAGGACAGAACTAGTATTCAGAGTCCCTGTAATTGCCAATAGATGCCTGAACAATTACGAAAATATAGGGTTTCTTATAATTACTTGTCCGGATCCCCTGAACAATCACAAAACTACCAAGCCAGCATGCAAATTTTGGCCATTCATCTCCCCTTATGGTCAGAACTACTACCCAGAGTCCAAGGCATTTAGCCTAGAGGTCAGTACTAGTACCCAGAGTACCCGTTATCTCCCCTAGAGGTCAGTACTAGTACCCAGAGTACCAGTACTCCCCTAGTGGTCAGTAGTACTACCCAGAGTCCAAGGCATTTAGCCTAGGGGTCCGTACTAGTTACCAGAGTACCAGTTATCTCCCCTAGAGGTCAGTTCTAGTACCCAGAGTACCAGTACTCACCTAGAGGTCAGTGGTACTACCCAGAGTCCAAGGCATCTCCCCAAATGGTCATTTCTTGTACACAGAGTCCAAGTCATCTCCCCTTGAGGTCACAACTAGTACCTATAGTACCAGTCATCTACCCTAGAGGCCAGTACTAGTACCAATAGTCAAGTCATCTCCCCTAGGTCAGTACTTGTACCCAGAGTCCGAGATATCTCCCCTAGAGGCCAGTAGTAGTACCCAGAGTCCAAGGCATCTCCCCAAATGTTCAATCTAGCACACAGAATCAAAGACATCTCCCCTGGAGGTCAGGAATAGTACCTAAAGTACCAGTCATCTCCCCTAGAGGTCAGTACTGATACCCGGAGTCATAAGCACTTTCCCTAGAGGTCAGTACTAGAATCCAGAGACCTAGTCATCTCCCTCAGAGGTCAGTACTGGTATCCAGAGTCCCAATTGTCTCCCCTACAGATCACTGCTAGAACCAAAAGTCCCAGTCATATCCCTAGTTGTAAGTACTAGTACCCAGATTTCCAGTCATCCCCCAGGCATCTTCCCTACAGGTCGGGACTAGTACCCGGAGTCCAAGACACCTCCCCTAGTTGTCAGTACTAGTACACAGTGTCAAAGTCATTTCCCCTACAGGTCAGATCTAGTTTCCAGAGTCAAAGAAACTTCCATTAGTGGTCGGTAATATTACACAGAGTCCAAGTCATCTCCCCTTAAGGTCAGTATATGTACCAAGAGTACCAGTCATCTTCCCTAGAGGTCAGTACTAGTACCAAGAGTCTCAAAATCTCCATTGGAGTCAGTACTAATATCCATTGTCCCATGTATCCCCCCTATAACTCAGTACTAGTATTCAGAGTCCAAAATAGCAAGTCATCTCCATTGGAGGTCAGTACAAGTACTAATAGTACCAGTCATCTTCCCTAGAGGTAAGTACTAGTATCCAGAGTACCAGTTATCTCACCTAGATGTTAGAATTAGTACCAAGAGTCAAAGATATCTCTCCTAGAACTCAGTACTAATACCAAGAGTCCAATTCATCTCCCCTAAACGTCAGAGCTAGTACCTAGAGTCCCAGTCATCTCCATTGAGGTCAGTACTAGTACCCATAGTTCCATACATCTCCATGTAAGTAATAGCTAGTATCCAGAGTCCAAGTCATCTCCCTAAGACGTAAGTACTTGTACCCAGAGCCCAAGTCATCTCTCCTAGAGGTCAGTACTAGTTTCAAGAGTCCTAGGCATCCCCCTAGTGGTCAGTACTAGTACCAATAGTCCTAGTCACCTCCCCTTACAGATCAATTATAGTACATAGAGTCCAAGTCATCCCCCCTGAAGGTTAGTACTAGTACCTGGAGTACCAGTCATCTCACCTAGAGGTCAGTACTAGTACCCAGAGTCCAAGTCATTTTACCTAGCGGTCAGTACTAGTATACAGTTTCCAAGTCATTGCCACTAGAGGTCAGTTCTAATACCCATAGTACAAGTCATCTCCCATAGAAGTCAATAATAGACTCCAGAATCCCAGTCATCTTCCGAGAGGTCAGTACTAATACCCAGAGTCCTAGATATTTTCTCTACAGCTAAGTACTAGTATCCAGAGTCCAAGTCATCTCCCTTAAAGTTCAGTACTTGTACTCAGAGTCCAAGTCATCTCCCACAGATGTTATTACTAGTATCCAGAGTCCGAATCATCTCCCCTACAGGTCAGTACCTGTCCCCCGAGACCAGTCATCTCCCCAAGTTGTCAGAACTAGTACAGAGAGTATCAGTCATCTTCCCTAGAGGTTAGCACAAGTTTACAGAGTCCCATTCAACACACCTAGTCGTCAGAACTGGTACCCAGAGTCCTAGCCATCTCCAATAATGGTCAGTACTAGTTCCCAGAGCCCTAGATATTTCCCCTAGAGGTCAGCCTAGTACCCAGAGTACCAGTTAACTCCCCTAGAGGTCAGAATTAGCACCCAGAGTACTAGTCATCTCAACTAGATGTCATTAATTGAAACCCATAGTCCAAGGCATCTCCCCAAATGGTCAGTTCAAGTACACAGAGTCCAAGTCAATCTCCCCTGCAGGTCAGTACTAGTACATAAAGTACCAGTCATCACCCCAATGAGGTCAGTAATAGTACAATAGTCAATTCATCTCCCTTAGAGGTTAGTACTTGTACCCAGCGTACCATTCATCTACCCTAGATTCTAGTACTAGTACACAGAGTCCAAGAAACCCCCCATAGTGGTAAGTACTAGTACACAGAGTCAAAGTCATCTCCCCTATAGGTCAGATCTAGTTTCCAGAGTCAAAGAAAACTCCATTAGTGGTCGGTAATATAACACAGAGTCCAAGTCATCTCCCCTGGAGGTCAGTATATGTACCAAGAGTATCAGTCATCTTCCGTAGAGGTCAGTACTAGTACCCAGAGTCCCAAAATCTCCCTTGAGGTCAGTACTAATATCCATTGTCCCATGTATCTCCTCTTTAACTCAGTACAAGTATTCAGAGTCCAAAATAGTAAGTCATCTCTCCTAGAGATTACTATAAGTATACAGAGTCCAATTCATCTCCCCTAGTGGTCAGTACTAGTACAAAGAGTCCAAGGCATTTGCAATAGAGGTCAGTACTAGTACCCAGAGTACCAGTCATCTCCCATAGAGGTCAGTAGCTGTACCCAGAATCAAAGGCGTCTGCCCGAGTGGCCAGTTCTAGTAAACAGAGTCCAAGTCATCTCCCCTGGAAGTCAGTACTTGTAACCAGAGTACCAGTCATCTCCCCTAGGTCTTAGTGCTAGTACCCAGAGACCCAGTCATCTTCCCTACATGTAAGTACTAGTACCTAGTGTCCAAACACCTCCACTAGTGGTCAGTACTAGTACACAGAGTCCAAGTCATCCCCCCTAGAGGTCAGAAGTGGTACCCAGAGTCAATGTCATCTCCCCTAGTGATAGGTTCTAGTAAACATAGTCCAAGTCATCTCCCCTTGAGGTCAGTACTAGTACATAGACTACCAGTCATCTCCCCAAGAGGTCAGTATAAGTACCAATAGTCAAGTTATCTCCCCTAGAGGTCATTTCTTGTACCCAGAGTACCAGTCATCTCCTTTGGACGTTAGTACCCAGAGTCCAAGTCATCTCCCCATACATGTCAATACTAGTACCCAGTCTCCAAGACACCTCCCCTAGTGGTCAGTACTGGTACACAGAGTCCAAGTTATCTCCCCTGGAGGTCAGTACAAGTACCAAGAGTACCAGTTATCTTCCCTAGAGGTCAGTACTAGTACCAGAGGCCCAGAATCTCCCTTGAGGTCAGTACTAGTACCCTTAGTCCCATACATATCCCCTACAAGTCAGTACTAGTATCCAGAGTCCAAGTCATCTCCCCGAGAGATCAGTACAAGTACACAGAGGCCCATTCATCTCCACTTATGGTCTATACTAGTATCCAGAGTCGAAGGCATTTCCAATAGAGGTTATTACTAGTAGCTAGAGTACCAGTTATCTCCCCCAGAGGCCAGTACTAGTACCTAGAGTACCAGTCATCTCGCCAAGAGATCAGTTGTGGTACCCAGAGTCTCCACATGTCGTCAGTTCTAGTAAACAGGGTCAAAGTCATCTCCCCCAGTGGTCAGTACTTGTACACAGAGTGCCAGTCATCTACCCTAGATGTAAGTACTAGTACCAAGAATCCAAGTCATCTCCTCTATATGTCAGTACTAGTCCAAGACACCTCCAATAGTGGTCCGTTATAGTACACAGAGTCCAAGTAATCTCCCCTAGAGGTCAGTAGTTGTACACAGAGTCAAAGGCATCTCCCCTGGAGTTCAGTACTAGTACCCGGAATCCCAGTCATTTCAACTTGAGGTCAGTACTAGTATACAGTGACCAAGTCATTGTCGCTAGAGGTCAGCGATAACGCCCAGAGTTCCTGTCATCTTCACTAGAGGTCAGAACTAATACCCGGCGTCCTAGACATTTTCTCTAGGAGACAGTATTAGTATCCACAGTCCAAGCGATCTGCCTTAGAGGTCAGTATTTGTACCCAGAGTCCAGATCATCGCCCCTAAGGGTATGTACTTGTATCCAGAGTCCCAGTCATATCTCCTAGAGGTCAGTACTAGAAGCTAAAGTACCAGTAATCTTTTTTTTGTGGGTGGGGGGTGTGAATGGTATATGCTGGGCCCCAGCCTACGTATGAAGAAAAAATGAGAGTACCCCCACTTGGGTACTAGTACACAGAGTCCAAGACACCTCCCCTAGTGGTCAGTACTAGTACACATAGTCCAAGTCAGTACAAGTACAAAGAGTACCAGTCATCTTCCCTGGAGGTCAGTACCAGCATCAAGCGTCCTAGTCATCTCCCCTAGAGGTCAGTACTAGTACACAGAGTACCAGTCATCTCACCTAGATGTTAGAATTAGTATAAAGAGTCAAATCTAGAGTCCCCTAGAATTCAGTACTAATACCAAGAGTCCAAGTCACCTCCCCTAGACGTCAGAACTAGTACTCAGAGTCCCAGTCATCTCCATTGAGGTCAGTACTAGTGCCCATAGTCCCATACATCTCCATATAAGTCAGTACTAGTATTCAGAGTCCAAGTCATCTCCCTTAGACGTTAGTATTTGTACCCAGAGTCCAAGTCATCTCTCGTAGAGGTCAGTTCTAGTACTTAAAGTACCAGTCATCTCCCCAATGAGGTAAGTACTAGTACAATAGTCAAGTCATCTCCCCTAGAGGTCAGTACTTGTACCCAGAGTACCAGTCATTTCTCCTAGATTTTAGTACTAGTACCCAGAGTCCAAGTCATCTCCCCTACAAGTCGGTACTAGTACCCAGTCCAAGAAACCTTCCCTAGTTGTCAGTACTAGTACACATAGTCGATATCATCACAAAATGGTCAGCTCAAGCACACAGAGTCCAAGTCATCTCCCCTGGAGGTCAGTACTAGTATCTAAAGTACCAGTCATCTCCCCAATGAGGTCAGTACTAGTGCAATGGTCAAGTCATCCCCCTATAGTTCAGTACTTGTATCAAGAGCACCAGTCATCTCTTCTAGATTTTAGTAATAGTATCCAGAGTCCAAGTCAAGTCCCCTACAGGTCAGTACTAGTACCCAGAGTCCAAGAAACCTCCCCCAGTGGTCAGAACTAGTACACAGAGTCCAAGTCATCTTCCCTGGAGGTCAGTACATGTACCAAGAGTAACAGTCATCTTCCCTAGAGGTCAGTACTAATACCCAGAGACCCAGAATCTCCCTTGAGTTCAGTACTAGTACCCGTATTCCCTTAAATCTGCCCTACAAGTCAGTACTAGTGTCCAGAGTCTAAGTCATCTCCCCTAGAGATCAGTACAAGTACACAGAGTCCCATTCATCTCCCCTAGTAGTCAGTACTAGTACGCAGAGTCGAGGGCATTTCCAATAAAGTTCAGTACTAATACCCAGAGTACCATTTATCTCCCCTAGAGGTCAGTACTAATACCCAGAGTACCAGTCATTTCCCCTAGAGGACAGTAGTGGTACCCAGAGTCAAAGGCGCCTCCCAAGGTGGTCAATTCTAGTAAACATGGTCCAAATCACCTCCCCTGGAGTCAGTACTTGTACCCAGTGTACCAGTCATCTCCCCTAAATTTTAGTACTAGTACCCAGAATCCAAGTCATCTCCCCTACATGTCAGTTCTAGTACCCATAGTCCAAGACACCTTCCCTAGTTGTCAGTCCTAGTACACAGAGTCCAAGTCATCTCCCTAGAGGTCAGTAATGATACCCAGAGTCAAAGGCATCTCCCTTAGTGATCAGTTCTAGTAAGCAGAGTCCAAGTCATCTCCCCTGGAGGTCAGTACTAGTACATAGAGTACAAGTCATCTCCCCTAGGGGTCAGTACGAGTATCAATAGTCAAGGCATTTCTTCTAGTACCCAGAGTACCAGACATCTCCTCTAGACGTTAGTACTAGTACCCAGGGTCCAAGTCATCTCCCCTACATGTCAGTACTGGTTACTAGAGTCCAAGACACCTCCCCAAGTGGTCAGAACTAGTACACAGAGTCCAAACCATCTCCACTGGAGGTCATTCGAGTACCCAGAGTCCAAGTCATCTCCCCTAGAGATCAGTTCTTGTACCCAGAGTACCTGTCATCTCACCTAGATGTTAGTATTAGTACCAAGAGTCCAAGTTATTTTCCCTAGAAGTCAGTACTAGTACCCAGAGTACCTGTCATCTCACCTAGATGTTAGTATGAGTACCAAGAGTCCAAGTCATCTCCCCTAGACGTCAGAACTAGTATCCAGAGTGCCAGTCATCTCCATTTAGGTCAGTACTAGTACCCATAGTCAAATACATCTCCTCGTCAGTACTAGTATCTACTGTCCCAGTCATCTGCCTTAGACGACAGTACTTGTACCCAGAGCCCAAGTCATCTCTCCTAGAGGTCAGTATTAGTACCCAGAGTCTTAGGCATGTCCCCTAGAGGTCATTACTAGCGCCCAGAGTACCTTTCATCTCCCATAGAGGTCAGTAACTGCTAACTGTGGTGTTATATGCGTTACATGAACCTAATTATAATTTAAAAGACATAATTGCGGCTATCGTCATTTAGTTAAACAACTACTATATTTTGGTTTCAAACTGTTTTATTAGATTTTACAAAGTTTAGCATATACTCAATTGATGAATAGGAAAAACCAAGTTTGCTTTTCTATCTTAAATATATTGTCTTATAGGAGCTTATACACAGCCCTACTCCCAGTTTTACCGAGAAGCAAATTGTGTTATAACCGTTTAAGTAAAACACATGAAAGAAGGCAAAGATCAGGAATCGATACAATCAAGTACCACACCTGGCCCAGGATACCAATAAGAAAGTAACAAGCTCACAATAAGACATCACAAACGAGAGCCAAGAGGTCAGCCCTTTCCCGGCAGGTTACCACAAGGCATCAATAAACAGACATGCACGAAAGCATAACAAATACAAGACAGAAATAACATGAATGATCCACAAAAGAAGTACCGCCTTGGAAAGGTCAGTAAAAATATTTAACGGGAGGGCTTAAACCAGCGTGTGGGTATTTTACATTTTCTTAGTCTATCTTGCTCATATATCTGCAAGCTGTCATCATGTTTCTAAGATCAGGACACTTACTGAGGGTCTGGATTATACTCATTTCTGATTATCAAGCCCATGGACTATTGTTACAGATGCTATCAATGACCTTTTGGACACAGTTCCTAATACTGTGCATATAATGCTAAATATAGAGCCACGAATAGAAAAGAAAGTTTTACATTTATACGAGACAATACAATAAATGAAATGGTCCAAACTAATTCTCATTGATTTAACACTCATGTTAAACGTTTTATGTTGTCCACTTCTGTGGTAATCATTATTAGCACCCGCCTCCTTGCAAGTAGTAGAATCATCGCACAATATTTCAATCATTTACTGTTACACAATTTTACCACCAGTCCACTCAAAATTGGTAAGCCATTATCAACTTTCCAATGTTGCCATTCATGGCTTTGAACATTCGGAAACTGATATGAATTCCTAATGGTTGGCTCTTTTTGAATATGTGTTTCAAGTGACACTCTGCAAGTAGGAGAAAGACTAAAGCTTTACAAGGAGGAAACCTATGCCATTAAAAGCAATGAGTACCTGGACTGATGTACCTTGATATTTCTGTGAAAAAGAATCATATCTTAGCTGGTTAACATCTAATAATGTCTCTGCACTAATTATCTTTCCCCAAGCATTCAAAAACTTATTTGAAGTCTTAGTACTTCTGAAGTGCTGAAACGGAGGTAACTCTTTCCCTTCAGATAAATGAGCTAGATGTATCACAGCAGGTAAAGCAATGAAATGCAGGATGAACAGGGCGCAAATTATACCCTTTCACTTCAATGGTTCACTAAGTTTCTAAGATTGGAGCGCTTATTAAAGGGTGTAACATATATAACTCGTCATAATAAATGAGCAAGGGCATTGTCGTGACATCCTTTTTGATAACACAGACAGAGGCAAGTGTTTTCAATTTCAGTGTTTTCAATGGATCATGAAATAGGGCATCCTTATCAACTTATTTACACTGTATAAATCTTCCATAGAGCATAATATAGAACTAATGGTTTTCCTATTCTACACATAGTCCACTTTCCTTCTTTTGAATGCAACAGCTAATGTTATGGCTGCAAAAACTGTGAAATCAATGTTTTACATTCTTTTAAGTCTTGCTTCAATTTACTGACAACAAACAACAACCAGTAGCAAACATAATTGATAGCAATGTCCAACTTCATGTTCTTTCTCATATACCAGATAACTTTCAAGATGTAACAGAAATTGTTTCGGACTGTCTGCCAAACCCATCAAGAGTCAACATTGTAACTAAAAAACTTATTAAGTTCTTTGGGCGCAGCAAAATACTTTTGATCTAAGATCTGATGACTAAAGCACCAAAGGACTGGAAAGGTTACATGGCAAATGATACAAAGAAAAAGCAGCCTATCAAATTTCTGTTTTACCAATGTCAGAAATCTTAAAGTATTCTTAAAGGTACACGGTAGAGACATAGCTTTTGCAAAGTAAGAGCAAAGTTATCATTTGACTAGCACGGATGCAGAGGCAGTTGCAGTAAGATTGCTCTTGCCACTTTACAGGAACAGACATACACCAGAGTCGTACTCCATTGTATGCATATATGTAAAATGGCATTAAACCCATATTTAATCAAGTGTCTGATCCCGTGACACTGACATGCTGTTTCTGCTTTTAAAGAATGCTAAGGATTCAAGTTATAGCTGAGTCAATTTGTTTGACAGGCCAAACATACAAAGAAAATTAAGTCCTTTGGTGGCAAAAGATGAGGATTACGCGAAATGCTTATAAGTGATGTTTGTCACAATTACCAATTTTAAAAGATAATCTTAGTTAATGTAACACATAAAACACCATAGGAAGCTGTACATTTGTTAAAAAAAACTTTCATGTGTATCAAAGGTGTTCAGCATGCAAAGTACATGAATAATTCAAACAAATAGATAGTTTATATCTTCTTTCTGTTTCTCAGCCTTTCAATTCATTTATTCTTAAATTGATATGGTAACATACGTAACATACTGTTACAGGCTAACCTCCTGGGTTAATAGAGTGCAAACATCTCTTATTTGATGCAGCTTAAATTGGTCTTTAAGGTAGGATATATCTGCACAATACCCAAAGGGAGGAGTGGAACAGGATTGTACTCAGTTTGCAGTGCTAATACTATGCCATGAATCTACTGGTTGTGACGAAATGGGTGATTATTTTGCCAGAGAAGCAGACACAATGATAGACATTGTGAGGTTTACTTGAATAAAGATTGTTTTTGAATATTTATATTTAATAGGAATATTTATTAAATAGTGTCATTTAAATGTAAACTATTATTTTCTATTTGTATGTCTATATATTTTAGTATTATATACATTAGGAAATATGTGATAAAAAGATTATAAATAACATCTGTAACACAAGTCCATGGACTTGTTATCAGCAATGACTATAATTATTAAGACTCAGGCACCAGAGGCTAGAGATTAATAGGAAATTGCGTGAAAAATAGTATTTTTTTCTGAAATATCATCTCTTACTTCCAAGACAATTTCCTTGCTCGTTCATTATGCCGTGTAACATACGTTACATACTTTATTAAGTACTCTGATCCTGATGTCAAACTTGCAAATCTATGATTCTTTATTGCAATAGCATGACAGTCCCAAAAATGTAAGATATCTACCAGTGTCAAATATTTCATATATTTTTCTTCAATAATAGATATCAAAATTGGATACTTAAAATTGGGGTACAGTTGTTTAATAGCTCATATAAAACAATTTATTTTAGATTGAAAAGCAAAACTTTGTTCTTTCTATAAGTCGAATAAGTATTTTAGCAAACTAAGATTAAAAACACTTGAAACAATGCACAGATTGGCTGTAAAATTAAATGATGATAGTCACGATTTCAATTTTCAAAGGAAAATTTTATCTATGTAACGCATATATCACAATTTGAAGTTGTAATTTTGTTTATAATGCTGCTGTTATGTAGCTTAGGTATCCAGCTTGCAAACTACATAAGAAATTTGGATAATTAGATAGTTTAATGTCTTCTTTCTGTAGCTCAAACTTCCACTTTGCTTTTTTCCTTAGTTTGTTACAGTAACATATGTAACAGGCTGTCAGAGACTAACACCCCGGCGCACAGAGTGCAAACATCTCTTAAAAGATGCGGCTTGAAAGTTTTTTTCAAGATAGGATTAGCTTAAAGTCTAATAATTTTGATTTTGAAATAGTAAATTTCCCATTTCTTGATGGAGATGTTCCTCGCTTCCCCTTCCTATGGTGTATATATTTCACAACTTATTCGTTTTGCGAGAGTGTGTTCTGATATAGATGATTTCAACAACAGAACCCTATTTTTGACTGCTAATCTATTAAAACAAGGTTATAGATATCATAAAATTCAAAAAGCATTTTCTTAATTCTACCACAGACACTCATAGTTAATTGTTAAATACAATATTGGTTTAAAACTCTTCTGCAACAGGGCATATCAGAACCTATATTTTTTAGGGTGATTTAGTTTATAAATTAAAATAATTGTTGGAAACCCTTATTTTAGTGATCAATTCAAAAAGATTATCAAACGTTATAAAAAATGAATATAACTTGGATATCATGTGACAGTCTACATGCCTGGTTTTTAAACCAATCACGGTTTTTAGCCGTGGTTTCCTCTTCAATTGCACGACGGTGGGTCAGGCCTCAGACTCAATGACGGCTATGATGTAAAGCTTTAATCGGTGGGTTGGTGTCTGATGCTTGGCTATAGCTGGGCCCACCGTGGCTCAACTTGAGGTTTTCTTTAGCTCTGACTATCTGAGAGTCATGAGCCATTTTCCCTGTTTCATCATAGTGCGTTAATTTGATTGGTTGTCTCTTCGACGATGCACTGTAATAGTTAGGAATCCTCCATGCGAGCTTAACATTTTTGTGCTTCAACAACAGCAGAATCTAGGGCGAAGATTTTGTACCTGTAAAAATGCATTTAAGCCCCCCCTCCCCAGTGGCTTTTGGCTGATGCCCGTTCTAAGGCGGTGGTTCTGTTGTTGTTGATTCGTTGGTGATTGTTACTCCCATTGTGGGATTCTTTAATTGTTCTATGATTTGTTGTGCGTTACTTTGTGTACATTCCAGTTTTGCAATCACCTCGATGGGGAAGAGAGAGCTGGTTGCTTTGCTTTGTTCGTCTTCCTGGTGTCTCGTGTTTGTTGTGTGGCTCTTCCTCACGATGCCACGGTTTTGTCTGCAGTTTGTGATCGTGGTATTTCCTGATGATACTCACAAACTGCTTTTGTTTCAGCCTAAGTTATGTGGAACTTAAATGCACTTTATAGCCGCCAATTCTTCACCCTAGATTTTGTTGTTGTTAAAACGCAAAACTGTTTAGCTTGCATTTAGGCTTCCTAACTAATGCAATATATCACCACAGAGAAACTAGAATTGTTTTTCTACGAAAAAAACAATGTCTCCCCCTTTTAGGTCTCAAAAAAATCACAAAAATGTGTTACAAGAGGAATAATTTGAAAATATACATGTTAGAGTTATGGTTCTTGTGAATTACACATCATCTGAATGCGCATTACAAATGTATGAAGTTTCCTTGAATTACCTCTAACGGTTGTCAAGCTATAGAGCAGACACGAAATAGCATTACAAATGATCAAATGGAAATAACTACAAAAATACATGACACATTGTCTTATTGTACTCTAGAAATGTATGAAGTTTCAATCAAATAGCTTTAACAGTGTTCAACTTACAGAGCGGACAAAAAATTGCAATTAGTTATGTTACAAGGGGAATAATTTGAAGAATAAATATGCAAGAGTTATCGTTCTTGTACATGACGCATTGTCACATTGTGCTCTAGAAGTGTATGAAGTTTTAACAGTGTTTATCTTACAGAGTGGACAAAATGTCCTTATTTATGTTACAAGGGGAATAATTCGATAAATAAACGTGCATTGAAGAGTTATGGTTCCTGTGCATGACACGTCGGCTGGATGTGCTTTACAAATGTATGAAGTTTCGTTTAAATATCTATAATGGTAATCAAGTTATAGAGCGGACAGGATTTTGTGACGGACAGACAGACAGACGCAAGGGGAAAAACAATATATCAACCGACCCTTCCAAGGGGAGGCATAATAACACATTAAGATGAAACAAAGAAAAGGGCTCATTTCTCACAGAAGTCAGAGCTAAAGCAAACCTCAAGTTAAGCTAAGGTTGACGACGATACAACAAATACCATGCGTGCACAAACTTAAAATGGTAGATATTTACAAAGGATGTCATGGATTTCCGTGACGCTTATAAAGTACAAACAATAACTGCTCCCCAATGAGATATATTTAGCGTTTTTTAAAGTCACGGAAAACCGCTACCTTCCAAAAAGTTCAATGTCATGGAAATCCGCGACAAAGGCTAGCCGCGGATTTCCGTGTGATCCCTGCCTGGTCAACGACTGATCGAGCAAGCGACTTTTCCGTTTCGTATTTTTAAACGGTAGCCAAGATTCTAGACGCTAAGCTGGCCCGAGATACTGATCCGTACCCCTTGGCTGGCCGGCTATGAATACAGATCCATCTGTATCCCTTGCCCAGTGGGCTAGAGGCACAGATCCGTTCTCCTAGCCACTACATGCGCGGATCCAGAACGTTTTTTCAGAAAGGGCCCAACTCTGACAAACTTCTTCTCTGTTTAGTTGGTGAGGAGAGAGGGGATCCAAATACATTAAAAGCAGGCAATCATCGGCCCGCCAGCGAAACGCCATTTAAATGACGTTTCGCTAGCGGACCGATGGTAGCCCAACATTGAATACTGGCTTGGTAGCTTCGATTTTCTAAAGGATCCGGACCAGGAACCCTAAAGCTTTACTATTTTCCAGGGGAAGGGGTCCGGACGCCTGTCCCCTCTGCGTTTGCGCATGCACTACATAAATGGTGATGGGGGGATTGAAAATCCAAAGGAGAAATTTAAATTTGTTAATTTACTCACTGAAAAAAGCAAAATACGAGATAGTTATCACCATAAATGCTATTTACGAACGAGTCAGCATAATATTGGGGAGTCAGTGGCTCGGTGGTAGAGAGGCAGACATTGAGGGAACGGTCTGGGCATAAAACTTATCGCTGCCGTGTGTTGTAATCGTTTTGTGGCTTAACGTCCCAGTCGACAATTTTTCATTCATGTCGGGACGGAGCAACGTATTCCTAGGTAAACAACATCCAGTATTTTCGAGGAGTAAATGTGCCAACACGACGATAAGTTTCGAAACCACCGAGTGTGTCCTTGAGCAAGACACTTTGTTTGCTCTCCATTGTATTGGTTAAACACCAGAGAAGCGATGGCTTAATTCCAATATGAATTCAAAAATAATTGAGCCAAAACATGAGATTTCCAACAATGCGGAATTTGCGACAAGTAAAATCTCAAATCAGCCTGCGCATAAGCATACGCGCAACCTGATCAGAACCTTTGCAAGTCGCTTAAGTATTATATGACTGTTATGCTACTGACCGACCAGCATGTGAGTTTCTATGCTTAAAAAGAAGGCTGCCCCGGCTGGTCGGAGTCTATTCATGTCAAAATGCCACGTTGTTGGTACTCACTATTATGCTTGTGAGATAAGGCCATTCCGGCGAATAGTCTAATGCAAAAAGGTAGGCAGGCAGGCAGGCAGGTAGGTAGGTAGGTAGGTAGGTAAAATAGCAACTTATTTTCGAATATTTAATGAACCGATAAAAATAATTCTTTTGAACTTCTCTTTTAAGTTGAAATCTATGGTTCTCGAATGTATAAAATACTGTTTGTGTTTTGTCTGCTTACAATTTAACAAAGCGACCACTTAAACTGCCAACATTGTACGATCTCCACCCGAACCCAAAGCCCTGTCCATAACATATCCCAACGTGCTTATCACGCAAAAACACTCTTCTCGTATGTGCGAAATACTGCAAATATGCATTTTCGGTCACGTTCAATAGACATCGGTTACGACATGATTTTTTGTAACATGAAGAGAATTTGAGAGTTAAGAAAAGATTGGTAATGGCACGGTTGATTTTTTGTTTGTTTGATTTGATTCTTTTACGTCTCATCAACAATCTTTCAGTTATGTAGGGACGGGTCTTCCTATGTTGAACCAGTACTAAGCTAGGATTAATGTGTCTTGCTCAAGGACGCTTGGCAGTGACGCTTGAACCCGCGGCCCCTCGGTCTCGAGTCAAGCACTCTACCACTGAGCCACTACGCTGCCATGGCATGGTTGAAGTGCGATTATCTGGTTTTGGATTAATAAAATATGAGGTTCGTGTCATCTTCTCTGGGGATAAAACAATAACTGAAGACAATAAAGATGAAAACAGCATTAAAGTCGCATGTCGAATAAATTTAAGGCTCTAATTAATTTTCGTGATGAACAAAAATTGGGGGAACGGACAAAAGCCCACTGGGACAAAAGCCCACTAGGACAAAAGCCCACTGGACAATATCCCACTGGACAAAAGCCCGCTGCTTAATTTGGCAGGGTGGACAAAAGCCCACTTCTTTGAAAAAAATAGGTTTAAGTCTTTTATAAACCTGTTAACCCTGATTAGACTGCTCTTTCAGGGTATTTCACACCTGCAGTGTGTTTTCACTGATATTATTATTTCTTCTGTATGATGTGACAGACAACTTAATTTAGGTGTTAGAAGCCATTGATATTTGAAGAAAATCAATTTACAGTTTGGGTCAAACAATCTACTATAAAATTGGGAAACATATGTCTAATTAATCCAAATGTCCTTTGATCTGGTAGTAACAATTAGCATGCACTTTTATTGTTTGTTTGTTTCTTTGTTTGATTTGATTCTTAACGTCCCATCAACAATCTTTCAGTTAAGCAGGGACAGGTCTTCCTGGGTTGAACCAGTACTAAGCTAGGATTAATGTGTCTTGCTCAGGACCACAGCACAGTGATGCTGGTGAGGCTCGAACCAGCGGCCCCTTAGTCTCGAGTCAAGCACCCTACCACTGAGCCACTCACTACCGAATGCACTTTTATGAGAGGTGGCTAACAAAAAGAGATGTTTGAAATTTCAGATTTGAGAAGAAGGGAGACTCTTCATCTTAGGTCTGCCTGTCCGTTTGTCCACCAGTGATTGGGGGGGGGGGGGGGGGGGGGTTCAAAATTTTGAATTTCAATATTTTGGGGGGTTTTCAGAAAACTGAATATTTTTTGGGGAATGAAGATTTAGTGGATATATTTGGGGGGTCATCACAAAATTGGACTATATTTAAAGGTCATTTCTATGCATTTCAGGGTCTTTTCTGAAGGTCAAGGTACAGAATGGAGGATGTTTTTTGGGTTGCTAAAATTTTAAATATTTATTTGGGGTGCTTGAAATTCGTAATATTTTTTGGGTGAACGGTAGTTGCTGTGCTGGAGCCTACATATGAAGAAGATGAGAGTACCCCCATCCCCCCACCCCCTAAGGTTTGTCCATTAGTTCAAACCTATCCCTGTTAAATGCATATAAGTGGGCTTTTGTCCTAGTGGGCTTTTGTCCCAGTGGGCTTTTGTCCTAGTGGGCTTTTGTCCAGTGGGCTTTTGTCCTAGTGGGCTTTTGTCCTAGTGGGCTTTTGTCCTACACTCCAAAAATTGGTACGAGTTGCAGCGGCGGATCCAGGATTTCTGGGAAGGGGGTTCTTATGTATAAAAGTGTGGGGGTTCGCCTTGCTGATTTTATCTCAGTTTGTCAAATATACCATGAATGTGTGACCAAATGATTTCATTTTCATAGGAAAAATAAAAAATGGGCGGCGTGGAGGGGGTTTGAGCGAACCCCCTGAACCCCCTCTGGATCCGCCACTGAGGTGACTAAAGTACAAGCTAAGGTTTAAGTTGACATAGTGCAAATTGCCCTTCAAAGCCGGTTGATATATCACAGGAAACTCCGTAGGCAGGTTTTCTCGACAGTTCATAATTTCGGTACACAGGTATTTAGATACATTATCTATGAAGGTGTGAAAATTCTAAAAGCTTGACATTTTATGACAGGATGTTCATGTATATTGTAACGGTATTTATTGCTGTCATAAAATACTCTATCAAACAATCATGAAAGTTCGCAGATTTTTTTACCAGTTCTTATTTCTTCGAAATCATTCAGTTACAATAGATGTATTTAAGGGTTACTTATAATGGCTTGGAAACGGGTGAGTAGATGGAGAGTTTTATAATTACATGCATGATTTAATAATCGAGTTTGGGTTGGTGACAGTCTTGTACATGCTAACGAATCTATAAGTAAGTAATCACTAATTTAACAAATAATAACAGAGCGGAGGTCGACTTTCCCAAAATCTTTTATTACATTTAACTAAGAAATTTCTATGAAAATTAAACAAAACTCGACAGCCTTTAACCCCCTCTGGACCCGGTACTAAATAAATAAATAAATAAAAATAAATAAATAAATAAATAAATATGTGTATAAATTGATTTTCCATCGTTTTCTCTAAGTACTCATTATTGAATTAAACGTGTGTTTTGCCATTGTGCGGCTACACAGCATGCCTACAACCCGGATATAAGAGCTGCCTTCTGATTGGTTCGTTCAATATTGCAATATTCGTCCACCGCTACCAGTGTACCAGAAGGGTCAAAAAGCACCGAAGTGGTCCACCACTCGGTGCACGCCTATTTTGATATACACGTCGACGCCTAAATATAGACGTGCACGTCTATATATAGGCGTAGACGTCTATTTGAATATACACGTCGACGCCTAAATATAGACGTCCACCTGCAAATTAGACGTCCACGTCTAAATAGACGTGTACGTCTATTTTACACATCAACGCCTAAATATAGACGTGTACGCCTATTTTACACGTCGACGCCTAAATAGACGTGCACCCGCAATATAGACGTCCACCCGCATATAGACGCCCACGTCTATTTAGACGTGGATGTCTAAATTGCGGGTGGACGTCTATATTTAGGCGTCGACGTGTATATAAAATTAGACGTCCACGTCTAAATATAGACGTGCACGTCTATATTTAGACGTGGACGTGTATATCAAAATAGGCGTACACCGAGTGGTCGACCACTTCGGTGCTTTTTGACCCTTTTGGTACACCATAGCTATAGGTATTGCTCGATAAGCGTAGAGTTACGTGGGTGGTCAGGTGATGGTGCTTTATTCACCCGATTGGACAAATACAGGGTTTTCTTTCATACTTCTAACTGTTAATCTATTTCGTCACTCTACGCTAACCGAGCAAGGACTCTAATCTAGCTATGAAAACTAGATGTTCCTGGTCGTGAACAAAAACACAAAGGCACTGTCTCCGGGTCCGGTACCGGACCTCTAGACTCCGGGGCTACGGGTCCGGTACCGGACCCCTAGACACTGATTCTAGGGGTCCGGTACCGGACACCGAGCCACGCCTATGAGGACTGTCTCGGGGTCCGGTAGTTTGTGAAACAACTACTGACGAGTCTAGGGATACGGGTCCGTACCTGCACGTAAATGTAGAAACAGTTATTTTACCAACAAAAACCCATGTTGAAGTTTCACTTAGCTTCGTCCGCCATCTTTGATCCTCAAAGGGAAACCAATCTTTATTTACTGTCATGCGTCACACTAATCAAACAATTAAGCTTATACAAAAGGTATATAAATGATAACGGTAAAGTAATAAAAAGAACTTAACACACCTGTAACAAATCAATTATCTTCTCATCTTCAATTAAAGGAACCAATTAAACTATTTGTTGGCAACTGATTAGTGAGATGAGTGAGCAGTGTCAAATAAGCTTACATAGTCTGTAGTGTAGATTCATTATTCAAATATAGCTTTCAAAGAAACTCACTACTGGGACAACGGCAGTGGATCTTGCTGGTATCTTTTGACATTCGGACATAGCTTTATAAGATGACTCTTTTTTATGTCTTTTTTTAAACAACTGATATGGTCCAAAAAGGAAGTGACTCTTTAGCATAAATACAAACAGTGTTGAACAAGCTCAGACTGCTCATACGATAACAGTCTGATCTGGATCCACACTGTTTGCTAGAGAGACGTTACAAATGGATATCCTAAGGTTGAAGACTCGATCGCGGTAAGCATCTAAAATAATGACAAACAGTGATGAACAAGATCAGACTGCTCCTATGATAACAGTCTGATCTCGGTCCACTATATTTGCTACAGAGACGTTACAAATGGATCTACATAGGTTGAACGACTCAATCGCGGAAATGCATCTAAAATTTACGTCTGCTGGAGTTATCTGCTACATGTAAATGCTTACGCCAACGGCTAATTTCGCCTTGGACCCTGATCAGACTGTTCCTAGGAGAGCAGTCAGATTTGGGTCCAAACTGTTTGCCACAAAGACGTCTTACGGACAGACAAACATTGCGAATTCGGTTGAGGCTACTCCTAGGATAGCAGTTTGATACGGGTCCACACTGTTTGCTACAAAGACAGCTTATGGGTCGTTATGTCAGGGAAATACAACTTATGCTTACGTCAATGGCCAATATCCCCTTACAGACAAACATTTGGGACCAAGATCAGACTGCTCCTATGAGATCTGGGTCAATATTGATTGCTTCAAAGACGTCTTTCAATAACGAACTAGTAGACGACATAATGACTCGTTATGTAAGGAAAATGCAACTTATGCATACGTCAATGGCTAATTTCTCCGTACAGAAAAAAACATTGCGGACCTGGATCAGACTGCTCTTAGGAGAGCAGTTTAATCCGGATCCACACTGTTTGCTACAAAGACTGGACTGGAATAATCTAGCAGAACATAAATGGCGTTTCGCTGGCGTGCTAATGATGGCCCAACATTGCTGGCTTAGTACCTTTTTAATTTTTCAGGGGATCCTGATCAGTATTGCTAAGAAACCCTATATTTCTTATGATTTTTCAGTGGGAGGGGGCTCCGGAGCCCCTGCCCCCCCCCCCCTCTGGATCATCGCATCATGAATACGCCCAACTGATGTTCGACAGTGGTCTGATTTTGTGTGCTTATTTGGTCTTAAGCTTTAGGGTGCTCAAAAGAACCGTCTCACCGCTGTGAATAACTTCCCGTGCTAGCATGTTATATCGGGCCAAAATCGGCCCACGTTTTCAGCTGTCTTATTTTGAATAACTTCGGACCACCATCGGCCCATGCGTTTCACTGGTGGTTGTGGTGGATGGACGGACAGACAGACAGTTATGTGACCAATAAGCCGGTATGAAGCACCTGCAATCATGGTTTGCTTACTTCAATGAAAGTGCAAATTGGTATTTACCTTTAGGTTAATAATCAAGTAGACAGATAATAACAATAATTTGATAAAAACATTGAGACAAACACCAATTAAAGGACATCAAACCCTGCGCCAATTCACTGATGCGATAGTAAGTTCCCCCTGACATTGATTACCTTTATTTATGACCTTATTGAAAAAATAAGGATAAGAAAAATAAAAATAAAAGGAATAAAGTAAGACAAATTATATCTAGTTATGTTTTTTTTCACTCTTGTCCGTTAAAAATCATACCTTTTGTATAAGCTTATACTTGTTTGAATAGTGTGACAGTAAATACAGATGATCAAAGATGGCGGACGAAGCAAAGTGAAACTTTAACACGAATTTTTGTTGGTAAAATAACAGTTACTACATATACGTGCAGGTACGGACACGCATCCCCGTATCCCTAGACGTGCCGAGTAGTTGTTTCACAAACTACCGGACCCCGAGACAGTCCTCATAGGCGTAGCTCGGTGTCCGGTACCGGACCCGTAGCCCCGTAGTCTAGGGGTCCGGTACCGGACCCCGAGACAGTGCCAAACACAAAACCGGTGTCCAGGTAAACACGCATATACATGTCATGTGTTGACCGGATATTTCTTTCGAAAGATTGACTTTTTGTATCGTATCGATGGAATTTTGACCATGTGATAAAATGCTGAAAACAGTAGAAAACACTAACAATATAATCTGTAAAGTATATCGAATAAAAGGATCGGAAATAAGGAATAATGGTTGTATACCTGTCCGGTGCTAAGGTAAATCACATGCTCATTTATTTATCCACGTGTAGCGGTTCGCAGAACCCTTCCCATCCTCATTTGTTAATCCAAATATTTAAGTAGATCATATGGTTGTAATACACAGGTGATCTGTCCCATTCACCCCCCCCCCCCCCCAACACACACACAAAACAGTAGGGAGCTCAGTGGTAGAGTGCTTGACTCGAGACCGGAGGGCCGAATCCGGGACGTTTCGCCCCCAAACCATTTCCTCCCCTAGTCGTTTCGCCCCCAAGACGTTTCCCCCCTGGTCGTTTCCCCCCTAGTTGTTTCGCCCCCACTAGTCGTTTCGCCTCACTAGTCGTTTCGCCCCACTAGTCGTTTCGCCCCTTATATATGTATATTATATATAAGAAGTTCTGGCGTGCCTAATCTGGGTCTTAACTGTTTTCAAACGGCAAAAATCACCGCTAGCAATACAGTTAAAACGTGTTTTAAGGCGTACCACTTTATAATGTTTTGGTGCTTAAAACTTGCATGCACAGCAATTAAGTTGGACTAGAGGACTATCTATCGCCCTCATCTACGTTCCTTCTTTAGGAATATGAGCAGCCTGCTCTGGAGAGACTGCAATTAGGCACAATGTTCCAATTTGGGCGAGCCCGTACCAAATACAGAGGCTTGAAGTTATGATATTTGTGTGATTTTAGGCCTAGGGGAGCGTGATACATGCTTTAAAATGTCAAAAGTTCGACTAGTTTAAAGATCTGAAAAAATGATCAAGTCGAGTATAAGAAAAATGCTTTTTCTATGAATCACTTTGGTCAAAATTTTCTTTTTTTTTCATTGGCTTTTATTTTCTCGAAATTTTTCGAAGGAATTAAAGAGAAGGTCCCTAAGTATCAGAAATGTAGCAAATTTTCATAAATTCGAGCACTTTTGGTACCAAAGAAAAGAAAATCGAGTTTGAATTTCAGTGCATGTTTCTGACTGCATGATTTTCAATCCTGAAGAATACTTGTGGAGGGAAACTGAATAAAATTAAGCAAAATTCAACGTGTTGACGAAAAAGGAAACTTAGCATTTTCTGTTTGTTTGTTGTTGTTTTTCTATAGAAATAGACTCAGTCTTAGCTAAGTTATTGACTTAAATGCCTAATATGAATCTTGCACAGGGAGAAGACTCAGTGGTGTTTTATCAGATCAAGCTCAAACAAGCATGCTCAGCTACTTGGGCTAGTTAAAATACTGAAATTTCGCGTCTCGCTAGTTTAGCTATCGAATTTCGCAGAGTGCGAATAACGAAAGCGCTGACCAGACTGCGCCAATGCGGGACAGTTCTGCGCCTTTGTTTTTTGCATCCAATAACATCGTGTTTTCTCGCATGTAGCCTCATTTTTTTACATGTTACGGTATTGCTACCCATGCAGATCTTAGTCTTTGAGGCCTTATTGGTTATACATGTAAATTAAAGAACACTTAAAACAATACATCATAGGTCCAAAGAAGGAAACATTTTAATGTAATGATATTTTAAACATGTGTTTTGGATGCTCAAAAAACCGGCTAATTGCTGTTTCTAGATAGCTTATAACTTTTCAGTACCCACAACAATGTTTGGGTTGGGCAAGACCAAAGCTTTTATGCATTAAAGTTAATGATTAATACCCTGTTTTTTGCATTGACGTTAATTATTTATGCAAGAAAATAAATACGGAATTACTGTTTAAATCAAAACACAAGCCTATAACCCCACTAGATAGCTGCGTATACACGCTTAATAATCGTACACCTTCATATATATCTGAACTGAAAATTCCTATGTCACAAATGTGGCATAATCCAACGGCTATTGTATGTATGCAAACAGCGAATCCTCTGACGAGACATGCGATAACTACCAAAATTTTAAGAACTGGCTCATTTAAATTCAAAATATTAATCCTCTGTATGCAACTTCTTAACCTACACTTTTGGAAACATGAAATGCCGCATAATTTGACATTTCATCAGGGTCTACACTGTTTGTTAAGACTAGGTCCGAGGTAAAGACAAAAATGATCTACAGAGAAAGAAAATAAACATTTATTTGTTGTATACATTGTTCGTGAAATTTCAGTATTTTTTGTCACGTACAATTAAGGCTGATGCGACAATAAACTAATCGATTAATTAAATATTGATAATCGTTCACAGGCTTTGATAATCCAATTATCGCTGTTGTTGAGTTGAATGGATTATCTTAATGACTTGTCAGCCCGAGAAGTGACACTTTTGATGGCTACTATTTTATTAATATTGGTTTGACCCTACCAAACAGTAACGACTCTGAGAAGACACTGCAATCTGCAATGCCTCGCCTTGATATTCATTTCATTTAATATAAAATAATAAAGTATCAATGCAACCATATATGACGTGTAGAATGGCATGTCCATGAGAACATATAGAAATTGATTTTCGTTTTTTCGCAAAACGATAAATGCGCTGATCAGACTGCTCGACTTTTGTATGCAAAAAACAAGGGCATATATCAGTCTTCACAACTGTGCAGTCTGATCAGTGCCTTTCCTGTTAGCTGTCTAGAAGTAGCAAATAGCTTATGTCAGGACGTGGCTAGTTTAAGCCTTTGTGAGTAATTAGATATGAAGATATTGGCCAATATTTCGTCTGAGCCTTCATCTGCTATACGTAGTACAGCAAATACTGTGTCCAGATTTTGCAGATGCACTGGCTCGTCTAAGCCTTCGCTGCTCGCCGATGCAAAATTAAAATCCAAAATCTCATACAATGTGTATGACAGTCCAAATTGAAAGATATCAAACTTTTTCAATGAAATATGACCATCGGACCAGGGTTACCCCAAATATAATATCTTTTGCGAGTAGTGAGGAGACACGTACCGGTCCGATTCCACACGTTTGGGCGACAGACCTTGATTCTGACTGTCTGCAAACATTATTTTGATTATTTCATCAATTTTACAAAATAGGGACATCTCTGAATGTTATACGCCACATGACGCAACACCTGGTCTGGGTCTGCAATGTTCGCCAAGTCAGACAAACTGCAAACATCGAGAAAGACAACATCCTGTAAACGATGTGAAATGATTTTGACCCAGATAAGCCCCTGTTTCTCGTGTCTGACCTGAGTCAAACTTTTTGCACGTGGCAAGTCAGCACGTGGCAAAAGTCTCCACCAGCGGCGGTCCGGGATAACGGGCAAGCTGAATGAGCATGGGTGTATATGGGTCATTATCAAAAAATGGAGGAATTCAGAAAGGCAAAATCATAAAAAAATATTGTCCAAAATTTCATTTTTTCTCAAACATTTTTATTAACACCAACATGGAGAAGATATATGGAAAATATGTACAGTTCAAAAATATGTATAATGTGTCAATTGTAAATTACATGGATGGAACTCTTGCTAAAATGTCAGTGCAGTCACAAACAAACTTTTTGATCAAAAACAGACAGTTTAAAGAATTTTCAAAATTTAAAGGGGTCCCTTTAGAGATCTTACTAAAAACCTTAATGGGCATGAATCTTGGGTTATTCGGATGTGGCACTTGTAAGAGAAATACTTTAAAAATAGATGTACAGTAAAAAAATACATTTTCGAAGTGTGTTGTTTTTTGTGCTAAGAATTTTATAAATTGACGACCAAAATAATTTCACCTAAAAGTTTGGCATTTCTGCATGGCATGATCAGGTATGAAAAGCAAGTGCATTATAACAACACATTTCGATTAGCTTAAAATTTTACTAAACGTGACTGCACTGACATTGCTGTGACTGCACTGACACAGTCGTGACTGCACTGACACATTATGGATTCGACCTTTCAAAAAAAGATCTTTGAGACATAGCACCATGAAACGCAGAAATTACATGTCATACATCGAGAACTTGGATCAACCGTCACATAAGCATTGTCTCAGTGACAACATTGAGCGATTTTCTATTGGAAATTTAGAAATATAAAGTTGAACCCAAATCATCGTTGGAGCATACATTTATTGTCCCTAGGCTTTTTGATTTGGTACATATGATATCAACGAGTGTCCGTCATAAAAGCATATTCAATACCTCATCAGGAACACTCGTGGAGTGTATGAGTGGCATATATATATCATCTTCTTCTTTTAAATACAACAAGTAACAAATAATAAGTTCTGTGTGCAACTGTAGCTCTCCTGGATGGCAGTTGGTTAGAAATACGGACCATTAACATACTATGTTAAAGATTGGGTAGGATGTGAAGTGAATGTGGATACGCAGTAACGCAGTAGTTTGAAATTGTTGATGGGGTGTGATTTGCTCAGCAGTGTCTAACACGCTATTTTCATATTAATCTAAGTACTAATTAATCAAACCTTCAAAATGGACACAAATGACTGAGAAACGAACAAACTCTAAAATATTTCCAGGGGAGCTAGAGTTGGAAACCAATAACATTAAGAATAAAATTCCAAACAATTAACAGGTGTTTATGCCTCTTCTCGAATTTATTTGGATTCGTCTTTATTCTGCAGAAACTTGCCGTGTGCTCGTCTAATATGCCATCTGCAAAATATAGACAAGCACAAATAAACTCCCCTATGTATCAGACATATGTAGAATAAACTATCGCTGTCAATAATCCATAGAAGCGACTGCACAAGAGAGCCATAGACAGCGATTTAAGATATTTAAGTTAATCTATGAATACATAGGCCCTTATTCACATGTTGTTCTACACCATTGCTGTTTTATGGGATTTGACCATAAAGTGATGAGCAACACCACAACAAAATCAACAATGTGTTATTTTTGGAAGCAAAGACTCAAAAGGCTGGGCATCCACCCAGTCTGATCAAAGTCTCGACTAAGCACACAAAGAAAACTCAGTTTCTCCTATCCTGTTAGTTCATACCAAAGACTCTGATCAGACTGAGCAAATGTTCAGGCTGATCTGAGTCTTGGGTTGGCGCATATGCCACCTTGTTGATTTAGTTACTGTGTGGCGACGTATTGGTCACTAATAGTGCATTTTACTAATACTTTCTTTCCTGTTTTTATCTAGTACGCAAAGAAGCGAATTCACACGAATCATAAACAGCAAATAAGATAAATTAAATTGGCAACTAACCGCCTGCCCACTTAGCACACGTTGTTCTACACCTTGTTGTTCGATTAAAGTGTTTGACAATAAAGTGAATCATTTGAGACACACTATGACAAAACCAACACTGTCATATTTGAGCCGCGACACATGATTTCCAACACTGTGGTATTTTGACAAGGGTAGATTCAGGTGAGCCTATGCAGCCTTTTAAGCTTAGAAACTCCAAATGGTGTTCAGTCAGTAGCTTAACAGCCATAGAATATTCAAGCGACTAGCGATGGCTCTGATCAAACTTCGCGTATGCGCAGGCTGATCTGAGGCTTTGCTGGTCCCACATACCACATTGTTGGAAATCTCATTTCGCGGCTCATTTGATTGCAGCGAAGACTAAAATCAGTCTGGCCATCCAACAAGTCTGATAATAGTCTTTATTGCTCATATTATGAATTAAAAGAGTTTAAGCTACGCAGTGAGCTCATATAAAATATTCTGATCATACTGCGAAAATGGTCAGGCTCATCTTAGTCTTCCTTCAGCGCATATGCTATAGTGTTGGTGTTGGCATGGTGAAGCTCAATATTTTAATGATTGATTGATTACTTATTATGTACTTCACTATTTCTCTCTTTCTTACTTCTACGTAAACTAATTAATGCTGACCGCTGCTCAATTATCTTCTGTACTTCCAAATTTACTTTGCGTTTGAGTCCTTTGTATTTCGTACCATTGGTGTTAACTGATTGTTTATCTGTAGTTTCATAAAATGATTTCTCTGCTTTCCTTATACTTTTTTCACTTTTAGCTCTTTGAAAAGCGAGAAGGGGGACAAAATGATTGGCTTGCCAATGACCTTTGCTCATATCACGCCGCGCACTTGTCCACATAATATACGCACAATCGTTTGGGTTGCTTGAAGAAATGCGTGGTTCAATAGTCCGGTGTAAGTCCTTGCGTATGTTCAGGTTTCCTTTTTTAGGGTGTACAGACACTAGCTTTTTCCCAAGAACACTTGCCAAAGCACAAAGCTGCCACATGCCCATAAAGGAACCAAGCCTTGTGATTTTAAGTGCCTCCATTTGATATATTTTTTCAATGGTGGGCTTATTTAAAATATGCACACCAGGGATGTATTCTTCTGAATACATAGCAAATATTTTAGCAATGCTATGTCTTGATGGACTAACCAGTCCCCTTTGTAGATGGGACTCTGACAGATATAACTTTTTATAAAGCACTTGTTCAACAACAATTCTAACTCTCATTTCATCCCCATGGTCTGGATTTCCAAAAGCAATGATACTTCCACTATATGGAAGGCAGTTCCCATCTCCTAATACTGTTACTGGATATAGATCTTCACTGTTGATAAAATCATGAGGAAGGTGTTTTAAGGCATTTTCATCTAGCTCTACTGGCTTTGGATTTCGTGAGTCTGTATCTATAATGTAACTTGCTTTTTGTAAAACATCGATTTTTTCACAGAGTTTAAACAAAGAATTAAATGTCTTGCATGTTGCAATTTGGCTTAAATGCTTCTTATAAAACTCCTTTCTATCCTTTAATATTTCATGTTGAACTCTGTCCGCAGTTTGTGGCATTTCACAATCTCCATTAACAATATTTCTCATATTGACCTTTTGAGGCGCTCTATCAGTGGTTTCCATGTTTTTCCGTTTTTTAGACAATCCATCTCGGTCTTTACCACAACTGATATTAAAATGAAATTGTTTAAAATCATGGCCTACATGGGGATTATCTTTGGTGCAATAACAGCTAATGTCTCTATAGAGTAATTGGCCAGGTGTCTGAGTAATTACTTGATGTAATTTACTGGTCCCTGGTACAGTTTTTAGAGCAGGCAATTCTTTTTCTTTTTTGTCAACATCTTCTTGGGACACTTCATATAGAATGACAGAAGAATCTGTTTCTCTAAGTTCTCTTATAAATGAACTGGCATTTTCAATAGTGCCGCCATGTAAAATTCTCATATCAGCAGCCCTCTTTAATGAACCACCAACTCCGTCAGGTGCCCCTTTGCCGTGCCCAGCCTCATGGAAATTCCAAGATGCCACAGAGAAGCCTTTCGCTGCTAGCTCAGTTGAAAAGTAGTAAAAATTGTTCTTCTGTCTATACTGGCTAAAAGGTCCATCACTGAAAAAATGAATGTGTTGAATACTTGGATATAGGTTTTTAATATCGTCAAGTACTGGATTCAGAAATGCCCAAACACCAGCTGGTCCATGTTGAAGAGAATCAGAGACTGTGGCAAACGATACAGGTTTTTCAGTTGAAGATGTGTAATAAACACCAGTATGTATAGTAAGTTGACGTTTGGAAGCACCATACCTACTTTCCTGTATTTCTTTCAGGGATTTACATACATAATTTTCTGAGAAATCAATGTGAATGAGAAGTTCGTCATCTTTCATGGTACTTTGAAGGTTTCTGTAATATTCAGTTTGGTTCTCAATATTAAACAAATGTACTTTGAACCTTTTCAGCTGACTCTCAAACTTAGCAACTAATTCACCTAGCGTGGACTTAATTTCTACTATTGACGTTATTGTCACTTGTTTAATTTCTTTCCTAATTTCCCTGTCTTCAACTTTAGTCTCCCACTGCCGATAAATGATATTTTCAGTTTTGTCATATGTTTGTTGTATCAACTTTCGAGACCTACAATTGATGCAGTCACCGTACATACAGTCCTTGTTTTTCATGTCACAAACAGAAAGGTTTGCTAAAAGTGAGGGTTTGTCTGTGGATAAAAGCTGTTTTTTATCCAAAGCGTCCACTACAAGTGCCATATTTTCATGAATTCTGCAAGCTCAGGTTTCTCTATCACTATCACGTGGTCGCATAACCCAAAATGGTCTCTGTCTACAGAATGATGTATAGCTTATACTGATATCATTGTTTTCATTTTGAAACTTTTTGTGAATATTGATAAGGTCATCAGTTAAAAATCGCTTTTGCTTTTTCTGCTTGTTTTGTGTGATCGTTCTTTTAATGCCAGGTACAATTCTGCTAATGTCATCCCTTTCGTAAAACTTCCTGATCCTATCTTCGAGTCTGCATGTTAAAGAACGCTTCTTAACTCTATGTCCATGGTCCTTTGATAATCCTAGTTCCCTTCTCGCATGACAAATAAGGTTATATTTCTTCATTGTATGTCCTGTAACGATTTTGGACACCCTTTGTTTCTCCCTGTTGTTGCCATTTTTGTATTGATCTGAAAGTTCTGTCACTAACGAGTTATGAAATTCCAAAGTCTTCCGCGCTGTTTTTGTCGACTTGCCACCAGAAAAAACCCTAAGAAGTTTTCTTGTTTTTGTTTTAGGAGTGTCAACATGTTGTTTGAAACGACTCTTTTCTATTTCACGAATCCAACGCTTCTTGTACAATTCTGATCTTCTCTTGGCAGCTTTTAATTCCTCTTTTAGAGATATATTTTCTCGGTAAACTCTGTTGTTTTGCCTTCTTCTTGCCTTTGTGGATCGGGAATTGATTTGTTGACCTGGTACTAGACTAGAACATGATTGATCTTTTGGGGGTACAGAAGGGGTCACTGTTTTAAGACTTTTCATTATCCTCACTTTTCGGCGACGCACTTCTTGTTGTCTACGCCAGTATCTCCGTTGGCGTCTTTGTTCTCTGTTTGACATTTCTGATACTAGCTTTCTTTTACCAACAGACTTATCATGCTGATACCGCAGTCGCTGTCTCAGCAGGAACTCTCTTCTCCTATCAGGATCTTGATCCCTGCTTTTTCTGTACTTCCTGGCACGTTCAGCAGCTGTCATAGCCATTTTCCTTAACCTATAATATAAAAAAAGTATTTTATTCGAACTTTTTATTGATAATTGTGCTTTCAAAAGTATTCTGACTCAAGATAGGAAAACAAAAACGGATTGGAATGCCTGTTTCGTCAACTGACCACTAACTGTTGGAAAAACTAACAATCAGATATAGTGGACATATGGAATCTCAGCCTTTACCACTGGGTCATGCAATATTCCAGAAGATGTAAGCGTTTATAATGGCCTTCTTTGCTTAAATGACTACTGATGGACAATTTGAAAAGGGCAGATCACTGAAAAATCAAAACAGTGTTTTTTTTTTTCATGTGCAAGGTGAACTGATACACTGCCGTTATTTGTATAAATTCTGTACAGTATAAAAGTTATGACTGCTGGCATGACTGAGTTCATACCTTACCACTGGCTGATCAATAAAAAACGAAAGCAGCAAATAAATAACCAACCAGACGGCTGACGATAGTACACCAACACCCGTTTTATACTTTTGACCTTAACCCTGGTGCCAAGACCACACAAAACGCTGTCCAGTACCTTCTAAATCATTTGTCTCATGCACCTAATAAAGTTTGTTGTTGTATCCAGCGGTTTAGGAGAAAAATTACAAGAGTACTTTTTCACCTTCGACCTCGACCTATCGTCATACAAAATATTGCACAGGACCCGGAATTACAATGCCTCCTTAAAGTTAAGGAAGACTTAAGTTAAGTATTGATATAGTAGATGCTAAATAAATTGCCTGGAACGATGCAGTACTTGTGGTCAAAGATAGTATTGTGATCTACAGAAAAATGAAACTATTTTGATTTTAATCAGTTTAAAACGTTATTTTTCGCATCCTGAATAATCAATACTTAACTTAAGCCTTCCTTAACTTTAAGGAGGCATTGTTATTCTGGGCCGAGTACTCTTTACATCATCGGACCTATGCACTGGCAAAGCTTTAAGTGGCTAAGTGGTTTTGGAGATACATAAACAAGAAAATGCATTATATAATAGATCATTTACCTTGACGTCAAAGTCACCTAAAATGTGTACCCAGTACCCTCTACGCTATGGACCACCAACATTCGAAAGGTACCATATTTAGCATGAATAGAAGTCTTTGAAATGGACCTTCATTGAATACAGAGGTCAGGTGTGGCGCTTGATTACACTGATTCCTGATCTTTGCCCTCTTTCTTAATTTTATTAATTGAATTTTCAGTGTGTGGAGTGTGTGGGGGGAGTGTGTATATGTGTGTGTGGGTGTGTGTGTGTGTAGGTGTGTGTGTGTAGGTGTGTGTGTGGGTGTAGGTGTGTGTAGGTGTGTGTGTGTGTGTGTGTAGGTGTGGGTGTAGGTGTGGGTGTGTGTAGGAGTGTGTGGGTGTGGGTGTGTGTGTGTAGGTGTGTGTGGGTGTAGGTGTGTGGGTGGGTGTAGGTGTGTGTGTGTGTTGGTGTGTGTGTAGTGTATGTAGGTTTGTGTGTAGGTGTAGGTGTGTGTAGGTTTGTGTGAAGGTGAATGTGTGTGTAGTTGTGTGTGTAGGTGTGTGTGGGTGGGTATGTGTGTGGGTGGGTGTGTGTAGGTGTGTGTGTGTGTAGGCGTGTGTGTAGGTGTGTGTGTAGGTGTCTGTGGGTAGGTGTGTGGGTGGGTACGTGTGTGGGTGGGTGGGTGTAGGAGGAGTGTGTGTGTGTGTGTGTGTGTGTGTGTGTGTGAGTGTGTGTGTGTGGTTAGGTGAGCTGACCACCTGACATGTCCATAGCTAATTAATAGGAGGTAAAGGGACAAACCAACCAATCTTACCACTCAAAAAAAAGACATACATGCAAGCAATATCGATTATTTTTGGGGAAGGGCTGCTTAAGTAAGGATTCTTCACACAGGTATACATGCGATGAATATTTATCAATATTTAGCAGTTGTGAAAAATTCACACAAAGCCCTAACAGATAGGACTTAGATATGATTTCTTTTGCTCCGGTATTCAAAGGTATTTACTGTTGGGTCTTATCTTTGCTTTATCCCCTTTTTATACCTTGATTTATATGTCCTAGGAGCTGATGTATTGATACGTTAGGGGTCTTTCATGCAAACCAAACATCTATGTGACTTAATCCACATCTGAACTAAGGGTGAGGTTTGCGCGCCGTGAAACCAGTTAAGCCAACCAGTAAAATAATTTTACTGACCGTTCCAAGGCGGTGCTTCTTTTGTGGGTCATATATTTCTGTACTTTTGTTCGCGTCTGTTTATTGATGCCTTGTGGTCTCCTGCTGGGAAAGGGTTGACCCCTTGGCTCTCGTTTATGATGTTAAATTGTGAAGTTGTCACTTTCCCATTTGTATCCTGGGTCAGGTGTGGTGCTTGATTGTATCGATTCCTGATCTTTGCCCTATTTCTTACTTTTGTTGGAATGGGAGCAATGTTATGAATGTAAAAATTCTTTAAATCTGTAAAGCATGCGAAAAAATCATACCAATTTATCACAGACGCGAGAATTCCTAAAAAACTTCACAGATAGTTTTGAGTGCTCGAATCAAGTTTCCACATGCAAACTTACGTAATTGTTAAACAATAGACTAATCTATGTATTTGACAAATTTTAATTGAAACGACGAGCTTTGAAGTTTGAACTGAAAAATAATAAGTGACCTTATGTTTTGTATGAAGAGAGGGCTCGTTGCTTTGGTTGTTAATGTAAGAAGAGAGGGCTCATTGCTTTGTTGTTGTTTTCCCTGGCCATCCTCACTTACCTTTTGGGCCCAGTGTGTGTTTGTGTTTGTGTGTGTGTGTGTGGGGGGGGGGGGGGCTTGGCCCAGCATCTACTTTGTTTTCCCAAATACATTTCAGGAATACAAGGCATAGCCAAAAAATAATTGAATTTTTAGCAACCCAAAAAATATGTTCCATTTTGTATCTTGACTAAATATGAAAACCCCTAAAATTTATAGAAATCAACCCAAAAATAGTCCAGTTTTGTGATTACCCCTCCCCCACCCTGCCGTCCCCAAAGAAAAACATTTAAATAAATAGAAAATATATCGTTAAATTTCTTGATACCAAAAAAAATCTATATATTATTTGATAAAATACTAAATGCATTGAAATAAAAAAATTGACGCCCCCAACTGGGCCAAGCATATATACGTCTAGGCCTATATTAAACAATTAAAGTACCCCCACCCCCTTATCCCTAGGGTTTTGGGGTGAGGAAAAGATTATCGTTTTAGGAACAAGTACGATATCGCCTCAATAGATCATCACTTCTTCCTAAATAGCCTACACTTTAGAGTTGAAAGTCAGTGCAGTCACAAAACTCGTCAGTGCAGTCACGATAAGGAGCGTGATTGCACTGACCGTGACTGCACTGACTTTCACACCTTAATGTGATTCTTGAAACTAAGGATTTAGCTCAGGCTGAAAATTTCGCCTATCTGTTTCGACAGATCCTCAACTGAAACAGAAACATAGCAGTAAAAATGTATTCAATATCTGAAGAAGCGTCACATTTCTCGTGATTGCACTGACGGATGTGGAAATATCACATGGATTTTATCGAATCTTTTTAACATTTAACCTGTATGATCCAGCTTAGCCAACAAACTTTCTTGTGTTTTTGTTCCCATAAGTTGTCGTCTGCAAAAAATGTTATTTTGACTCAGATCATTGTGAGCAACTCTAGCTGAGATTGATTTTCTATATCTGTAACTGCATTGACAGGTATTCTAGGGACACTCTGTATACATTATGGCTTCCTCAACAAGTGCTTTAATGATTCGTAATTTCTATTGGGATCGTTTCTATAAAGTCCTATGTAATGATTTACTTAAGAAAAAGATGACTATTTATATGTTCTTGGTAAAATTGGAGATAATAAAACTACTTACCCTGCTGTTGGGACATGGTGAAATTGTGAGAAAAGGCGTTTCTGTCAGGTTGAATTTTCAAACAACGTCATCGGACACATGACATAGTATTCTGTTTTATTGACCCACAGTGTCGCTAAGTGTTGTAGACACAAAAACAAAAAAATGGACGGCACATATGCGAGAAAATTATAAAGGACAACGATTCCTCCATTTTTTGATAATGACCCATATACACATGTGTCAAGAATAATTTTCACATTAAAATTCTTAGGTCGGTAGAAATCTCAGTGGTCCATTTGGTGAGTGAGTTTGTGTTAAACGTCCCACCAACAGCTGAGGTCGTGTGGAGATGAGGCCACGACTTAGAGACTTGTCCGGCAGACTGGAAGAGCTGGGGATCGAACTCGGGATCCCTGGGTATAAAGCGAGTGGATTATATATCCACTACAACACAATGGCTATATATGGTTATGGACATAAATGGTTCGACATCTACATCTAATTGTTGAGATTCATTCTGTCACCATTGATCATTATGGACCGACTTGTCAAGTGGCCCTATCAACAACCCCCCCCCCCCCCAAAAAAAAAAAATAAAAATAAAAAGAAAAATTATTTTTTTGTATTTTTTAAAAAAATAATTTACCATGCAACTTTATGTTAAATTTCTATTATTTAAACATATCAAAAGTATTTTGCGGCATACTGGGGTATCCTGCAGTAATCAGACCGACCCCTGCCCATTCACCCAGTCTGCATGTCCATCCGTCCGCCAATCCATCCACCCACCCTTCCACTTAGCTATCTATGACAAATAAATCATTAAACATATTTAGGGGCGAAACGACCAGGGAGGAAATGGTATTGGGGGCGAAACGACTAGGGTATGGGGGCGAAACGACCAGGGTTGAAAATAGAGGCGAAACGACTAGGGGGGAAACGACTAGGGGGGAAACGTCTTGGGGGCGAAACGTCTTGTTACCGGAGGGCCGCGGGTTCGAGCCTCACCGGCGTCACTGTGTTGCGGTCTTTGAGCAAGACACATTAATCTTAGCTTAGTACTGGTTCAACACAGGAAGACCCGTCCCTATATAACTGAAAGATTGTTGATGGGACGTAAAGAATAAAAAAACAGCGATACGTAATCAGGAGCATGAGGAGAGGGGCAACGAAATAATAGTCAATCAGTTTGCACTGATGGGGTGGGGATGAAACGAATCACCACATCTTTCACCTTTGGTGTTATACTGCTATTATTTTACTATCCCAGGGTTTATTCAAGGCAAGGGGATTCACAACCCCCCCCATTTTTGAAAGATCCCCCTAGTTTTAAGAAGGAAGGGGTACACAACAACTGTGTCGGTGAGATGGTCAGCGACGAATCAAGTTGCAAGAAACTACTCTTTCGTCAAAGATAAGAAATGTGACAGCTCAGGCGTGGCCGCGCTAAAGAAAGACGTGGCCCCGCTAAAGAAAGACGTTACCACCCATAATGATGCGAGCACCAAGTTCGAAATTTTGAATGGCCAATTCTTATCAGCATACACGCTTCTTTCCTGACCTTGGAACTAGTGACTATCCGGACGTTCACGAGATACATGAACATGTAGATGTTCAAACGGAGTTAGGAAACTAATTAAGGAGCCTGAAGCCCCACAAAGGTACAGGCCTGGACGACATATCTCCGAGGTTCCTCAAGGAAATGGCTGAGCCACGCACACTCACACTGACTCTGATATTCTCAGCATCACTGAAACCAATCGGAACTGCCTGGGCTAATTCCGTGAAAGTCCGTGGAATCAGACCACGGATGTACATGGAGGATCTACTTTGATAACGCGGGTAATAACATGACGATGACGTTATACAAAGTAACACTGACGTCACGAAAACCATGTTTACACAATAACAGATGTGATTGCAGCAAAACAAACGGCTTTAATGAAGTTTATGTTTTTTTCAATAAAATATCGCTATAGCGATATTTTATTGAAAAAAAAAGCATAAACTTCATTTATTCTGCTGATTAAACTTTTCGGATTACATAGGGCTGAGCCAACATGCTACAGAACTAATTTTCCATACGCCAGTTCCGGCTAACAAAATGGAGCTTTTTGGTACATAGTAAGTTACACGTAATGCTCCTTACATACACCCGAGCCATGATTCGATTCTCGAATTGTGGCGGACTTTCCCGAATGCACTGAAACAAGGAAGTACCCCTGACGACTGGAAAGAGGCGAGTGTTTCTCCAATCTTCAAAAAGGGAGATAAAAGTCAACCGGCCAATTACAGACCTGTATCACTGACATCTGTTTGCTCCAAAGTCCTCGAGCACATCAGCCATTGTCACCTGATGAACTTCTAAAGTTCTTTGAGGACAACAAGATCCTTTGTGACCAGCAACATGGTTTCAGGAAACACAGATCCTGCGAATCACAGCTACTGACGACTGTCCAGGATCTTGCAGCTGGTCTAGACAACTCGCAACAGATTGCCATCCTACTTGATAAGGTACCGCAATCGCATCATAGGTTTTTGATCAAGCTGGAACACTATGGAGTTTGAGGAACAACCCTATGGGTAACACATTTCCTGTCTGACAGAACCCAGAAGATTGTCGTAGAGGGCTAGTCATCAAGTTTAGCCCCAGCCACCTCTGGCGTGTCTCAGAGTGCAGTGCCGGGTCCCCTCCTGTTCCTTGCGTCCATCAACGATCTGCCGTCCAAAGTCAATTTCAAAGCCCGTCTCTTTGCAGATGATAATCAGGACTTTAGTTAAGAGTGCGTAACGAAAATTTTTTTTCTTATTTCTCAACCAAAACATTTGTTGTGGGTACTCAAAAGAACCGTCTCAATGAGACGGTTCTTTTGAGCACCAAAACATATGTTAAAATTGATGGGTAAGAAAATATTTACAATTTTACGCTGAATTTTTTTGTTTATCTAAACCTGTGTGATTGTCTGTTGTACCACCACATCAAGAAGGACGAGGACGCAGAGTATCTGCAAGATGACCTCAACAAGCGACAGGACGGGGAAGCAGACTGGCAGATGCACTTCAACTCTGATAAATGCGAACTGGTTTGAATTACGAACAAGCGTAAACCACCAACGTAGCGTATCACATCCATAACTGAAGCAAGCGATGAGAGCCACGTTACTTAGGTCTCACTTTCAGTAACACACTTGTGAGGCCCCAAGTAGGATATGCGGCCACAGTCTGGGATCCACACACGACAGACAACATCAAAAAGGTAGAATCAGTCTAACGGAGAGCGGCCAGATTTGTGACGGGAGACTATCGCTACACCAGCAGTGTCACTGCCATGACCGAGAGCCTCTCGTGTGAAACTCTCCAATACGGAAGACAGGAAGCCAAGGCCATAATGATGTTCTGTATTGTTCATGCCATGGTAGCTATACCAGCCTCTCCACGGTGCCGCTACAAGAGGCCACCAGTACAAGTACAGATTCCCATACTGCTGGACCAGCTGCCAGAAAAACTGACAACCGCTGAATCCCTAGGGATTTCAGCTGGACTCCAAGATGTTTTATCCTATTTTTAGCCGCTGCTTTTAACCAGTCTTGGGCCACTCGTCATGTGTATATACATTGTAGTTTTAATCAACAGTGCGACAGACAATGCTGCATTCACCGGCTTTGCACTTTAAGAGGGATTTTTATACATGTACGAAAAAGAGAAAATATCAAATTTAAGTAAAATGCTCGCTATTCTATAGACCCCCCCCCCCTGTTTTTCGAATCCTAGAATAAACCCTTTTCCCCAGTCTAAACATGTTTTGTTGCGCCCTTAAGAATCGTCTTCCGGAAAATAACCTAGCCCCCAGCAAGCATACATTTAAAACCATGAAGATGGGCCACCATCGGTGGAGACTATATGCTGGCTGTGAAGTTTATGTTGAGAAATAAATAAAATAGTTTACGCACGGATGATTGATTGATTTAAGACTTGTAGTTCCAGTCAACAATATTTGAGTCATGTCGGGATCCTCCCCGAGAGAGGGATAAATGCGAGCTCAGATGTCATATTTACTTTTCGCGTAATGAAAACGTTCGTACACCTTCATTATGCGAAAAGTAAATCTGACAAATAGAGAGAATTTCCTTACCTGGTATTTATACCACAAACGTAGGAATCCATAAGCTTCTGCATGACATTCCTCGATTTTTGATTCTCTTCCTATGGCAATTGTTTTTCATATTTAACCAGCGGCTGAGAATCAGACAGTTTGGTAGGCGTGTTTCCAGCACGCTATTTGGTGTACCTAAGTTACTCTGACATGACGATTTCAAGATACTTAGGTTTGATTCCAAGATATATAGGTTGGATTCTGTCACTTCAAGAGTATTTCCATGCTGAGTATAGCTAGTCCGCAGTAGCTTGTTTCGGGGATGGGGTGGGTACCCTGATGACTCGGCACTTCGACGGATGAAAACTCACCTTCCAGTCTTCTATGGCTTTCAGATTTAGGCCAAATGAAAATACCTGTGTTTAGGGTAACCCACTGACCCTACTTTTAAAAAAATCCATTTTTTTAGATTTCAGAAAATCGTCAGTAGCACACGTTAAAATCGTTGCATGTGTTTTATTTGATCTGAACATGGTAGACAAACCCAACAGAACTCGACCAGTCTTTTCATGATGCGGTGGTAAATCTTTCACACTTCTGGTTTCATTGTGGAATTTAACCAATTAATTTGGTTTAAACTTTATTTTATTTGTATAATATATGACAAGTATACAAACAACACAGTATACGATTACAATACAATCACTATACAAATGGGATTCAGAAGAAAGTCAAATGACTTATTTGAATCTGTATCCCAAGAGTTCACATTACTAATATATGTACTATCATGTCGTAATTGTCATTTATGTATAGAGAATAATGGTCGCACTTTGTAGCTGTTTGGCGAAAGGGGTCCTAGTTGGCTGTTGAGGGCTCCACGGGGAATGGAATGTAAAGTCATAATTTCAGTGGTCTGTTGTTGGACTAGATTCATTCATAACAATTAGATTTCTGAATGAACTACTATTGGGCGTGTGCGTACCCGCAAATTAGTATCCGCAAATTAGTGTCATATTAGGTTTTTACTTAGTTTTGATTAATTGTGTGTGCATTATAAGAACTTTCAAATGCGTACCTTTGTTTTTTAGCAGAAACGTTTTGTTTTTAATATATAATCTTGCACAGCTGAAAAGAGTTCTGCATTTTCAACATCCGTCAGATCAGTATTACCATATAAGAAAACATTGACCGCTGGTTGACAGTAGGTCGAGACTCTGTCTAGCAAAGCATGCCTTAATTGTCCATAGAGATTGCAGTGTAAGAAAAAGTGTGAAGTATTTTCAATCTCACCGCACTCACATGCAGGATTATCAATGATGTTTTTCTGGAAAAGATGATACCTCAGTGAGCAGTTCAATCGTATGCGGGCATGGTATATTTGTCCTAATCGTGAACCAGAAAAGTAGTAAGGTGGTGGTTTGGTACTGTTGCTGTTGAGTTTATGTTTAAAGGATTCAACCGATGGGGAGTTCTTAGTATCGTCTGGAAGGCTGTTCCAAATACGCGTGGTTGAAGGGAGAAATGAGTTGTAGTATTGTTAGGATCTTGCAGGGACTGTCTGAAGGTTCGTTTCGTTACGCAAGTTATATTGACTTATATTACCAACAGTTGGTGGTACAAGTGAGGAGAGGTACTCAGGTACCAAAGAATTGTTCATCTTATAGAAGAGAACGAGTTTGTGCTTTTCTCTTCTCGATGTGAGACTTTCCCACCCTGTGTCAGACAATAGAGATTGAATTGATGCAAGTTTGGTTGCTCCTGTAACAATGCGTGCAGCTTCATTTTGAATTTTTTCTAACTCGTTAGCCTCTTGTTGGGTACAATTGTCCTATACAACATCGGCATATTCAAGAAGCGGCCGTATGAAAGATATATATATGGTTTGGAGAGACTTCCTGTCAAGCTGAAATTTTAGTCTGCGCATAATATTTATACGAAGCCATGCTTTAGTTTTCACAAGTTCTAAATGATCGTGCCAGGAGCAGTCCTGTGAGAATGTTAGTCCTAAATGTTTATGGGAATTAACGTTGTTAATCAGGTTCTGGTTCATGCTGAGTGGTGGGTGGAAAGGTTTATTATGTTTACGTGATAGTATCATAGACTCAGATTTTGCTGGGTTAAATGATACAAGCCATCTGACTGCCCAAGCATGTATTTTGGCAAGATCAGCGTTTAGTTCGTCAGCCGCGCTTATGGGGTTATCTACAATAATATAGAGACTAGTATCGTCACCAATTAATTTGACGTATTTGTCAAAGCTATTTTACTTTTCTAAAGAAGAACAATTACTTCAAGTAGAAAATAATAATCGCTGAAAATGGCAATGTTGTACAGCAGATAATAATAAAGCTTACAGCGCAGGGCAAAGTTTGTACCCTAAGTGCATGCTTAAAAACGAATTTCTTAGATTACGCTGCTGAAAGCGCTTGTCTTCATGTTATTACGGAAAAGAAATGACGAGTCCGATTGTGTCAAAACTTTTGATTCATATTCATCTTAAATCATGGCAGTCATTAACACATTCAAACAATCAAACATGTAAATGGGTAATGTTTCTGTGGAATATTTAATATTGTTGTGAAAAGTGTTAATTTTGGAAAGCCTTAGTTTATTAATAGAATTAAAATTTTGTATGACAGAATTTTACTTTCTGAACTAGCCTATAAATGTAATGTGTTCGTTTATAAGTTTGCTCCAGTGTACTTTTTTGTATTTACTGAGGGCCACATGGTAGAAACGTTTTATATTTTTCTCATAAAATAATGAAAATAAATAAATAAATAAATAAATAAATAAATAAATAAATAAATAAATAAATAAATAAATAAATAATAAGGGTTAACTCTTTGTCTACCGAGAAATTTTGCATGCGTTTTTGTCGTATGCTGATTATTCTTAAAATCACTTTTTTCGAAAATTCTTTCAGAAATATCACCAGAGTGTCACCCATTTGGGGGTTTCTGGTCCACAAATGGTTTACCCCTTGTCTACATGCGTTTTTCTCGTATGCTGATTATTTTAAAATCAACTTGTTCGACAATTCTTTCAGGAATATAATCAGAGTGTCAAACAGTTTGTCTCCAGATTAGACCCGACGTTCGGTCGGGCCTGATCTAACAAGGGTTATCAGCAGTCGACAAAAGTAGTCAGTATGTAATATTGATTTCAAAAGGCCATTACAAAAAGAACTAAAATTACATCTACTTACTGGTATTTCTAAATAGTTTGACATTTTCCGGGTCATTTTGATGAGAGAACAAGTCTAATTACACAAAATAGATAATATAGTATGTCACAAATATATAAACGAGAACAACATAAGTAGCAAATAGGAATTATACAGGAAAACCTGACTTTGCTGTATTCGAATAACAAAGGCGCAGACCAGCCTGCGCATTCGCGCAGTCTGATCAGCACCTTTGTTAGTCGCTCTCTAGAAAGTAGGATAGCTAAAGTAGCCACGTGCAAAATTTCAATATTTTAGCCAGTCTCTGTAGCTGTGTAGACTGGGTTGAGCATTAGCAGGAAGACAGGTTTTCTCGCGCGACAAATAGCAAATACATGTAGGAAGTGATTCAGGAAATTGGTTTATAAGTTTGTGTGGGCATTTGGAGTATTGAGGCTACATCATGATCAACGTATACTTCATTACAGTAAGAATCACCCGTTGGTCATTTTTTATGACAGCCCTCGTTGTCTGGTTGTAGGGCTTCTGGTGAAGTAGATTTTGGAATCGATTCACAAATTTTGGTTCTTAACATTAATTTCCTTCTTGTTTTTGTTTGTGTTGCTTCGTTATATGTGATCTAGTTTCGTGTTTTAACAACTGCAGAATCCGGGGCGAAGATTTGGCCTGAAAAATATATATGTATGTACGCCCCGGTGTGCTGTCGATGGTGGCCTTGGCTGCCAGGGTCAAAGGTCAAATAATGCATTTTTCTTGAAAATGCATCTCCTACTCAGCCATTGGACAGAGCAACTTCAAATTTCAGAGGTGCATAGTTCACATAATATAGATGGTTCTGGGAAACATTTCATGTGACCTTGCCCCCGGGTCAAAGGTCAAATAATGTTTATACCCTCGCAAACTTCGTGGTGGGTGTACTGATTTCACGTTGTGCGTCCGTTCGTTTCTCCGTGCGTCCGTCCGTAACACTTAGTTTCCTTAATATCTTGAAGAGTCATTGCTGGAATTTCATCAAACGTTGCAACTCCTACTACAGCTTTTGATGGAGCAATTTGATACTTTGCCCATACAATGTAGACACATTGAGCTTATGCATGAAGGAATTTGGTTCATTTTTCATGTAAATGCATCTCCAGAACCGTTGGATATAGCCACTTCAAACTTGCCGGTGCATAAGTCACATGATTTAAAGTGTACTGGGCAAAGATGTGTCTGGCCTTAGGCTAAGGTCAAAGGTCAAATAATGTATTTTCTTATAAATAAATCTCCTAATCCGGTCGATACAGCAACTTGGAACTCTGCAAGTGCATAGGTCACATGATGTAGAAGGTACTGGGCAAAGCTGTGTGTGACCTTGGCCCCAAGGTCAAGGTCAAAGGTAAAAAAGCTTGAAGTTCGCGATGGTGTATTATTATTATTATTATTATTATTATTATTATTATTATTATTTCAGGCAATTTCTGAAAGAATGCGAATTACGACGAACAAATACAGATGTAAGGTCATCGTGGGTTTGGTTATTATCCTGTTCATCATCTTCTTACGATACCCCTACTGGACTAATGAGGTAATGTAAAAGGCCAGCGTACCATGAACCAGAGGGGGAACAGGGGTCCAAAAAATCACAAAAAATTGGGGTTTCTAAGCAATACTGGTCCGGATCCCTTAAAAAATCACAAAGCTACCTAGCCAGCATTAAATGTTGGGCCGTTATTTGACGCCAGCGAAACGCCATTTAAATGGCGTTTCGCTGGCGGGCCGATGATGGCCCGCTTATAGTGGTATTTTGATACTCCCTCCCCTCATCAACTAAAAAAAAACGTTGTCAAAGTTGGACACCCTCTGACATAGCTTCATGGATCCGCGCATGTTTTAGGATAGGACTTGGTCAAAGTTGGAGTAAAATGCGTTTGAATCGGTCTATCACATACTGCCCTGTTAACACGATACGGACAATGGAAGCTTAAAGGACTATATATAGCAAAGCAGCTGTATTGATCTTTTGTTATACCCCGCCACTTTGAAAAGTGCGGGGTATTATGTTTAAAAAGTGCTGGGTATTATGTTTAAAAAGTGTGGGGTATTATGTTATACCCTCCATTCAAAAAAAATGCGTTCGAGTGTCCGTCCGTCTGTCTTTATGTCCGTCCGTTGGTCCGCCAGCGCATCGTTTTCACTCTCTGCTGGGAGCGTTTTTTAACCATAATTTTTTCTTCAAACTTGCTATGAGAGTTGATATTGGGAAGGAGTGTCCTGGGATTGCAGATGGGTAAATTTTGGCAAATAAGTACAGACTTACGGCCCTTGATTTGACGTTAGAAATTGTTTTTCACTCTCTATCTTTGGCATTCCTTTACCGATTTTCTTCAAACTTGGTATGAGAGTCGATATTGTGAAGGAGTGTTCTGGGATTGCAGATGGGTAAATTTTGACAAATAAGTACATAGTTATAGCCCTTGATTGACGTTAGAAATTTGTTTTCACTCGCTATCTTTGGCATTTTATACCGATTTTCTTCAAACTGGGTATAAGAGTTGATATTGAAAAGTAGTGTCTTTTTATTGCAGATGGATACATTTCGACAAATAAGTGCAGAGTTATGGCCCTTGATTGACGTTATAAATTGGGGGTTTCACTCTCTATCTTTGGCATTTCTTTACCGATTTTCTTCAAACCTTGCATGAAAAGGTCTATTTTCAAAATGATTTTCTTTGCATTGGAAATATCCCGCGGCGGAGTATGTTGCATGCCTGGGTTCGGTGCACAATTAATCGGTCCCATTCAACTCCATGTAAAAAAGCAGAATTCGAGCATCTGCAAATATTCCTAGGACATTGCTTGGACTTTTTTCTGTCTGTGAGTGGCAAGATCTGTCATTCACCTATCAAAAAAGTGGAAAGACAACCTACCTTGATAATCTCGTTTTCTCAGCATTCTCCGTTCTTTTGGGAACAGTCAAAAAATCCAGGCTGAAATCCGACCCGTGTCAGACGTTACCTGGGGAGTGCGCCGGGGAGTCTGTGACAAAATAGTCCACACAAAGATGCATTTTTCTGCACCAGCCTGACAAACATAGACCAATGTTGAATCACATGTACATTTAAAGCACCCATTTACGCCATAAAGGGCCCAGAAACGGCAAGTGCTAAATTTCTAAAGGTACTATTTTCGTGAGCTACCAAACCGGGAGACTGTAATTGAGTACTAACACCGCCTGCAGCGCTTTTATTTAAGTATACTTTGGGAAACACAATTTCTAGCTTACCTTTTCATGATTCTGATTGGACCAGCACACACAATTTTTGGTACTTATCTCATAAATTTGCCAACACCTTCGAGAAGCTGGGGACATATTATAAGTATATATCATGAGTGTGTTGGTAGGATAGAAAAATCCGTCCCGAGGATCGCCGTTTGGCATCAAGAGGCTTGCCGAGTGATGACAAACGCTGATCCCGAGGGACGGATTTTCGAAAATCACAAAGCTGCCAAGCCAGGATAGAAAAATCCGCCCCGAGGATCGCCGTTTGGCATCAAGAGGCTTGCCGAGTGATGACAAACGCTGATCCCGAGGGACGGATTTTTCTATCCTATCCTCACACGTATAATGAATTATATCGTCGGATATACCTTCGGAAATCACGTTTTACGGCTCGGCTCGCGCGTCACTGAAAAACCAAATTTCCGACCGTATATCCGACGATACATGGTACCTCCGCAAATGAAAATTTTGAATACAGTTATCCCGTAATTTGTACTTATTGACACCCATGCCCAGAGATCTTGCTTTGCGCATGTAGCATAGAAGACTCTGGCGAGCAGGCACGCCTTAGCCTTCGTAACTCGCCTGTGCGATATATGCATGTTCCATTATCTCAGGTGCTGCCTCAAAGCGTCTTTAGATGAGCAGATAAGCCGTCTTTTGTGCGTTGTATGACCAGGACCTTTATCGTTCTCACATACCTTTTATGGAGATATCAAGATTGTCTCGATATCTTTTCAAGCAAACTACCACTGTCCAGCTTTAAAGAACTACTAAAATGTGGACAAACGTCACATTACCATAATCACAAACCATTGTGGGGGGGGGGGGGGGGGGTGGGGGGCTGCAGAAAGCATTTTTCGTTGCTGAATTCTAAAAGCTACTATCTTTATGATTATCGGGTACAATATCATGTGCGGATCCGGAGGGGAACAGGGGTCTGGACCCCCACCCCCCCCCTGAAAAATCAGAAAAAATATAGGGTTTCTTAGCAATTCTGGTCGGGATCCCCTGAAAATCACAAAGCTGCCAAGCCAGCATTCAATGTTTGGCCATCATCAGCCCACCAGCGAAACGCCATTTAAATGGCGTTTCGCTGGCGGACTGATGATGGCTCGCTAATAGTGGTACTTGGATCTTCTCTCCCCTCATCAACTAAAAAACAAAAAGCAAAAAAAATGTCAAAGTTGGACCCCCTCTGACAAAACTGTCTGGATCCGCACATGAATATAACTTTTTCAGATATTTTCTAAAACATCAGAATTTAACATATCGGATGTAAGTAAATGCTAGCCCAATGTAGTGTCTACCTAGTGCACACAACGAGCATTCAGACAAAAAGTCTGTCCTAACACTGTGTCATTAAGTATGAACCTTTGCTTTAATGGCTAGTATTTATCCCCACTATGCATTGTCAGCTACCGCTTATTCCCAATATATACTACTCAAAAGATTTTGCATCTGACACCAAATATATGCCATTTTTAAGTATCTTTTTTCTATGTATACCATCCTTGATTTTTAATTTTGGTACGTAACTGCCTTAGAGGGTTTGATTCAGAATCTAACACAACAACGAATTGTTTGGAAATTTAGTGTGGAAATCTGTAAAATAACATTTTTCTGTTTAGACCTAAATTTTGGATTTTTTTAAAATTCCACATTTTTTTTCATAGGCTTCAGAATTAAGTTTTGTCTTTTAATTCCTTGCTCTAGAGATTGAGAAATACCATTTTAAGCAAATACCATTTTTTGTACCAAAAGCAGCCTGCAAAATTCCTTACTGATTAAATTAATGTACTGTTTATCAATCTTTGAAATTTATGAAATTGCATTTTTGGGATACCTTTAGGTATACGGTTACCTAGTTTCCTAGCAGCTTGGTACGACCTCGGTAATGGTGAGTTATATATTTTGAAGACTCTGTTTTCTTTGATGGTAAACCCATATATTTCAACGTTTGCCATAGAGACTGAGAATCATGCTGATTTTCCACTAATTTATCTTTTAAAATTAGTTTTTGCTCCATTTACCGAATACAAAGCCTTATTTCTGAGGGTTTTTTATATACCACATAATCAGTTTCAGTTTTAAACATTTTAAAACGTAGCAAATACAAGCCTTATCTCTGAGAGTAATCAAATTTAAAATATCAGACCGGTTTAAATGATTAAGAGTGGAGAATCACATTCGACTAAAAATGGGTTAACCCTTAATGCGCCAATCGCAGCAAAAGTCGTCTGCGTTTCTCGTCTGCTGAAATGTTTAAGAAGCCTCTATGACAAACAGAGTGGACCCAGATAAGATTCCTATAGGAGCAGTCTGTACTGGGTCCACACTGTTTGCTTCTACACTTAACTCGTCAGTAATGTTAGGTATTATTTGCAGCAGACGACTTAAGCAGACGACATTTTCAGATGCATTTTTTCTGGGCACTTTAAGGGTTAAAATGGGTAAATTGCTTACTTTGATCTTGTAAACGGCCAGAATAGGATAACTAGCAAATTATTTACAATAACATGTAAAGTATTGTCCAACTAGTCCGAGCCTCACCGACAACATGCGTTTATGTCATTGAGCAAGCCACTCATTCCTCTGCTTAGTACTGGTTTATCACTGTAAACGCCCCTACATGACTGTAGCTTGTTGACTTCGAAGTAAAGCAGTAACACAAACACGCAAAATATACTAGTTAAGTTAAAATCTGTGTATCTGTTGTAGATGTATGGGCCGTCTCATGAGAGCGCATATGCGTAAAAATCGCTTTTAACGCACGTGCTGACGTATCCAAAAGGGTTAGAGGTCTGAATTGTGGTCTGATTCCTCGTCTATATCCAAACTGCGCGTACGAGCAGCGAAGGCTCTGGCGAGTCTCCATATTTGCGCAGTCTCATCTGAACCTTCGTTGCTGGATTATGCGATAAGGTACTGGCTCATATACAAGCATCGTTTTGATTTTTAACATTTCTATCATTGTAGATATACATCCCTGAGATTAATTCAATCAATCTTGACGACTATCAAGATCTCAAACTAGGCAACGTGGAAGAATTTCCAACAGAGGGTGACATTAGAATTCCGAAAATTATCCACCAAACTTGGAAGACTACTGAAATACCCAACCGCTATGTAGAGTGGGTGAAATCTTGGAAAGTTAAAAACCCAGACTGGACCTACATGTTCTGGACTGATGCGGGTGCCAGGCAACTTATTTCGGATAAATATCCCAATCTGCTGCCGTTTTATGATGGTTACACGGAAAACATCCGTCGTGCAGATGCAATGAGGTATGTCATCCTGTACGAATTTGGTGGCGTGTATGCGGATTTGGACATGGAAAGTTTGTTGCCACTAGATCCAATTGCCAGGAAATATTCCTGTTTCTTACCACAAGAGCCATACGAGCATCCAGTAATGGACGGTAATTTTGAACATCTAGTTATAAATGCATTTCTTGCATGTAAAGCAAAGCATCCATTGATGAAGAAATTGATTGACAATCTTCCAGCGTTCTCTCATATGTGGAGTGTGTTGGACAGTACTGGTCCACATTTTGTGACTTATTTATACAGACAACACATTGATGGAAATCAACATAAACCAACTGATGAAGATGGGGTGTATCTAGCTCCATCGGAATACTTCTTTCCTTCAATAGATCCCGTTAAATATGATTACATGAAAGACAAATGCCGAAAATTTCAGACACTTTCAGCAGTGCAAAAGAGGGGTTGTATTTCATTAAAACTGAATGGTATGGACAGAAAACCTTTTCCATTTTCATTTACCGATCACCATTGGATACATACTTATTTTATTACTAGATTCTCATTTCGTAGTGCTGTTGATATACAAGAAATAATTCCAGGAGTGCAATTTTACAAACCGGAAAGTGGCCAAAGTGTCCAAACAGTCTAACCAAAACGTTATGACACTAATAGATTCTTCTTGCGCCAGGTACTTGATATACAAATATCCCAGAGTATCTATTGGAACGTTAATATACAAATATCCCAGAGTTTCTAAAACTTTTTGTGGCTTTTCCATGGGTAGAAACCAGTACTGGGATGGGAGGGTTTATGATTTGTGTGTTTATTATATGACGGGAACTCCCGAAGGCTCAACCGAAAGTGGTTTTATGGAGAAGCCGGGAATCGAACCTGCGACCCCTGGTTTACAAGGCATAGTACTTATCCACTACACCACGGGGGCTTCTCTGGGATCCCAGAGTTTCTATTGGAACGTGAATGGCTGGGCGTCCTAAAGAAACATTTCTGAATGGTCGTCTTGTAGAAAAGATCTGGACAAGTACTTGAGGTTTATAATTTTCATATTTCTTCTGCAAATTAGATATGCATTGTAAATAAATATGGATCAGTCAAAATCCTGAAGGGAAGTATCCATTTAAGAATCAGAGTGAAAAAAGTCAATGTTGACATATTGTATAGCACCATAGCTATTGGCTTAGCTCCCATTACGGCAGTTATGCACGTGCGTAATAAAAATAGTTACATGTAAGGGAGGTCACCCAATGTAGTAAAATTGATTTTCCATACCAAATGGAACTGCTCTTAAGGGAAAGAATTCGCTCCCTCTAGGAGCACATTCTTTTCTTTAATAGAAGTTCCCATTTTGAAAATTGACGCAATTGAAGAGAATCACTGCTTAATCCAATAGTCTCCCTTTGGTGTGCATATCTGTTTCAGCGTTCTGGCTACAACATTGATAGCAGCATCAGCTCTTAACTCAGGTCAGGCTGGTGAGGGTATTTTTTGGCAAAAACCAGTGTTCATCATCATATAGATGCATTAAGATGGTTCTGTTCTGCTGGTAAATGAAAATATTTACTTTTTTAAGGTGAATACCAGATATATTTCATCAAGTGTGTTGGAAACATCAAAATTTTCATGAGTGCGCAGCATGAGTGACAAATCTGATGTTTTCAACTCAGGAGATAAAATCTATTTGGTATTTACTAAGAAAAAAAAGTAGTAAATTTTCCTTATATATTATGCTTTTTATATGCTACATGCAATGTCTCACCCATTGAAAAGGGCGGTTCTGAAAATGCAAAAACATTTTTCTAGCAAACCCAAATAACTTTGGTACCAAACTATTCGTTACATTCTTAATAAGAAAATACATACCCATACTTGATGTTTTAGTTCAAAAAAGAAAGTTATGGGCATTTGAAGTTCTGAAGTGGAATACATTAAGTGAATGGAAAAGTCAGAGGTAATAAAAACACACCAAAAAACAAATGCTACAGTGAAAATATAGGCTGATATCAATCACTAGTGGTTGTCACCATATCTAGTGATTGACATTATATCATTTCACTTGTAATTGATATCACCTGTATTTGTTTTGTTATGCATTGATTTCACTGCTATGTACAAAATAAACACCCCAATTCTGTTCTGAAGTGTGGTGTATCAGGGCTTGTAATATCTGTGTTTTGTAATAAGTCATGTCATGCTTTTCATATGTGTTAGAATGGTTTACAGATACACACGCCTATTTTTTCATGAAAAAAGTTTCTGACAAGTTCCTGTGGGGAAAAGAGATAAAATGCAAGGCTTGCCGAGCATTTTATCTATTTTTCGCAACAAGTTTAATAAATTCAATAATACAAGAGCATGAATATTAGATTCTATTTATCATATGATATTAAGATTACTTTGAAATCTCATTTCTGCCATAAAAACGTTATACATGTAGTTTTGTCATTATGTACGCAATTCTGTCATGGAAGTCATGACGTTCCCCGAAAATTTGTAAACCACTAGTGGTTTATCGATATTATTGCATGGTTTTATTTCACTCCCAGACTCGACATCATATGATAAATGATGAAATACATTTTGTGTAAAGCTTTATATAATGGCCGGAAACTGCCAAAAATAAATCACAGAAAAGTTTAGAATACCTTGATGCAAATTATTTATTACACTTACCTTATTCAGGACTTTAGGGTGTAACGAAAATTTAATTTTCTTATTTCTCAACCAAACATATGTTGGGGGTATTCAAAAGAACTGTCTCAATGAGACAGATCTTTTGAGCACCCAAAACATGTTAAAACTGATGGGTAGGAAAATATTTACATTTTTACTCTGATTTTTGTTTGTTTTTCTAAACCTTTGCTTTTTGTACCAATGCTTTTGTACTTTTGTGTAAAAATGTATTTAGAAATATGTTTTGATAAGTTGACAGCCATCTTAAAGTCGTTAATAGAGAATACTAGGTGAGCATCTTTTGATATCACATGCGCGGAAACAGAATGTTTTTTAACTTTTTTACGTTTGTTTTTTTTTCTAATTGACTAGGGGAGAGAGGATCCAAATACCACTATAAGCGGGCCATCATCGGCTCGCCAGCAAAACTCCATTTTAAATGACGGTTCCCTGACGGGCCGATGATAGCCAAACATTGAATGCTCACTTGGTAACTCTGTGATTTTTCACTTGGTAGCTCTGTGATTTTTCAGGGGATCTGGACCAGTAATGCTAAGAGACCCTATATTTTTGTGATTTTTCAGTGGGGGCCGGACCCCTATCCCCCCTCTGGATCCACCCATGTATCAAGTTTATAAGGCGAGGCTTCGAGAACACTTTTTAAATGTGAGGCTTGCCTAGCGTATCAACATGCCTTCTCGAAGCAGAGCCTGGTAAACTTGATATCAAAAGTCATGAACCTGGTATTCTTTTTATCAATGCACATGTTGTTTCTTTTTTTCGAAATGCGATTATAACATACTTATTGATTTTTGCTCAATTCAACATCATAAACATCATTCAAAAATGCAAATTTCTTTCTTTATATGCTGCCGGACCCTCTTGCGAGTATTATCGGCGGGTGTACTTTGTACACTCTGGGTACAACTTGCTGTAGACCTGGTAAAGACACATGCAGTGAGAGAGAAAATGTTTATCAGATGAAAGTACAACAGTACAGTTAATATAAAATAAAACTGATAATACATTTTATCAGTTACTGCTCATTCTATTGAATTGTTATAAAGTGGCCTGATTAACCGGTCTATCTCGAGGCATGTGCCTTTATCAGGTCATAATAACGTTGCACTTTTTGAATGACGTCGTCAGTTACGTTGAATTGACACGAAATTCGAAAATTACATCATAATCGCTAGTTTGAAGAGTGAACCAACTTGGTAAGCTGATAAATGGAATACCAGATTTGCGCCTTTTAATATCAAGTTTACCAGGCTTGGCTTCGAGAATGCACGTTGAATCGCTTGGCAAACCTCACAAAGACAACAAAAGTTATCCAAGCCTTGCTTGGTAAACTTTATATCAAAAGACACTCGCCTAGTATTCTGTATATTACAGGCAGTGTCTGCTGTAGGCGCATTTAACTCCATCAGGGGATTTTCTGCCCATCTCTAGGGGCCGAATTTAGGTCCCATTCCCAATCGACAATAGCCACCTTTTTTCCCAATATCATGTTTGATTCTCCCAATTAAGAAAAGTAAAAAAAATATTTTTTTTTCACTTTCTTTAGAGACCACTACTACATATGAGAAACAATGACCCATATCATAATGATACTTAAACGCTTGTGCTTATGTGGTATAGTTGGCATAAAACCATCTAAAATAACTATTTTTGAGGAATATTTTTCTACGCTTGTTATGTTCTATGTCGTTTATTTCTCCCAATTTTGATGTTTAGTCGATCATTTTTCCCCATTTATGGCACGGGGCCTTTCCCCAAAATTGCAGGAAAAAGCCCTGTCCATTTAATATGGCTTTTGGAACTTGTGTTTATTTCCGATTATTTCATAATGGACTGTTCATTTATTGAATAACATCAAAATATTTCCTAGATGTTTGTGTATATTTACAGTTCACCAATAGAAACATGCCATATGTATTTATTAATTTTTCACTCTTATTTATCTACCACGATCAAAAACATGTATTTGTAATTAGTTATCACATGCCTTTTTGTCATAATCAAATCAAAGAAATTCTATATAATCATATTTATTACAGTCAAAATTGATAATCTTATATTTTAATCAAAGTAAATTATCCGCTTATTAGCTAATTATTATCAAAATACTATATTACTAAAATGTAAGTATGATACACGTGTTAAGTTATTGTATGGCTTGTGTGTAGGGGAGACCAGGGCGAGTTTGGCCGCATATTATAAAAAGAGCAATTTTCGAATGACTATTGCAGCTAGGTCTGCGAAAACTATATATTCAGGTAAGGCATAATAAGGTGGAAATTGTCCAAATAATTTCCTTCGTGTGTTTCTGTACAATAAAGGGTAATCTTCAGCCAAAGAGATCGGGTCATGATGGCCGAACTTGACCCGCGATGGGGCAAGTTCGGCCTCCCCTCGGGGCAAGTTTGGCTCGAAGAACTGACCTGGCATATAAGTTGTTCACTGATGTTTTCTTTGACCGTTTTATGTACTAGATTGATCCAAGCATCCCAGGGGAGGATTTAGGGACTCTAATAGTATCATACATACGTAGGCTCGGCCAATTTTTTTGGGTGTTCAACATTTTGGATTTCAATATTTTTGGGGTTGTCATAAAGATGAGTATTTGGGGGGTATGAAGTTTTTGTGGATATTTTTGGGGGTGATCACAAAATTGGACGAGTTAAGGGGTCTTTTCTATGCATCTTACATAATTTGGATATTTTTAGGGGTTGCCTACATGCCGAGCTTGCCCTGACATTAAAGGCCGAACTTTCCCCAGACAGACCAAAAATTATATGATATCTCCTTGTAGGATGCAGGTGAACAAAAAAGCAGTGTACCATATTCAAGCAAATTGTCCCCCCATCATGAACATATGTAAATTAAATCTGAATCATAACACACTTCAAGTAAAATGAAAACTGAAATTATAATGGAAAATTTACTCACCATTCAAGAAAACGAAAATTCGGCTGCTCTTATCTTCTACTCTGCAGCTTCCCAAGAACTGTGTACTGACGTAAACAATAACGTCATAAGTGACGTCACGTTACGATCCTCGGCACGTTATCAAAGGTGCCAAGCTTGAATTACCCGTATGCCGAACATGCCCCAAGGCCGAACTAGCCCCGCTCTCCCCTATTTGTGATTATTTCCCATAAACAATAACTTTTTTAATGCACTAGTATGCATGTGCACTTGGTTGGCAGTACAGTACATATGTAGTCATCTGATGGCTTTGCTGGTGTGTCCATATATTGTTTTTACGTATTAAATTTTTGATGTTTAGGACTCTGTGCTTGTTATATGAACGTTTATAATAAATTCTAATGCACTTGATTTTGTAACGCGACGTCTGATTGGGTAACGTCAAAAATTTGCGACAGTATATCCTGCGATATGCAGTCGGAAATAGTTTGACGTCATTAATTACGTCACATATAGTTGGATGACGTGCGGCTCAAATTTGAGACAAAACTGTAGAAGAGCATCGGAATATTCCAAATTTTCATTTGGGGATGTACAAGAGGTGTTTCATGTTTATTTGAACAAATTTGAAAATGCCGTTACTCATTTATTTCTCGTTATATTTGGTAATAACTGATTTCCATGGGTAAGTCTGATCTCCAGATATACGCAGTCATACAAAACAAGTTTTTGATTTTTATTTTCTGGTTTGAAACAGTCTCTGAAGATGAGTAGTCAAATTTTAAGCGTTTAAAAATGCTGTCTGAAACGAAATGTACTAAATGTTTCTCGAACAATTTCTCTAAAAGATATGAAGAGTTTCTCTTGGAACCTTTTATATATTGTACATAAATGATTAAAGTGTGTTCTGTTAGAAAACAAAGCATTCCAGTTAGATATTAACTTTTTGGAAGCGACTTGAACATCAAATTTTAGGGTTTACAGTTTCCATAGCAACACATAATTGTATGCAAAATACTCAGTTGCAATATTTGGTGATCCATTTTATCGGCGATAGATAATTAGAATATCTACGAAATTGAGTAGGTTGTGAGTTTTGAGAATTTGTTTTTCAAAATTCTTCCAAGACACATTTTAAACATGAGATACCCATTTGAGCACTTGTATGGTAGAACTTATTAAGCCCAGTTTCCAAGCCAAAAAAGGCACACATAGGCTATTTCTTATTTGAAAAATAGACTGAGTGTTCTTCTAAACTTAAAAGAAAATCTCACACTTAAATACGCATTTTCTTAGAAGATACACCCGTTTGAGCTCTTAAAATCAGTAAAAGTGGGGTGGGGATGTATTTAGGACCGCCATGTTATGACTATGCTTTAAATTGCCATCTTGTCTACTTGGCAATACCAGGGACACGTCTGTTATGCATGAAAAAGTACAATTTGTTGGTTTTATTTATATGCAACCACAAAAAGTTAAATTCAAATTTGTTCAAATAAACATGAAACAGGTCTCGTATATCAGCATCTGATATACGTTTGGAAATCACGTTTGACGACTCGGCTCTCGCGTCGCCATAAAACTAATTTTCGGACCGTATATCCAACGATATACCTCTCAAACTGAAATATTTGAATACAGTTATCCCAACATACATTGGCATCTCCATATATTTATAAACTGCCAAACATGCTCATCTCTTGCGGATATTTCTATTTACCCTTAAAGGGTCAATCAAAACTGCAGCAGACGACACATTTTGCAACATCTTTCCTGAATTTTGAAAAATAAGGATGTATAATTCATGAGAATAGTCTGACAGCAGACAGGTCTCATGAAATATCATGCCTTAATAGCTAATTGTGAAAAAAACATTGAATTTTGAAACTTCCGTCTGATGCAGATTATTGGTTACGCTTTAAGGGTTAAGGAGGTGGCTATCGTGATAAACGGAAATGGTGTTAAAGTATTAACCAAGAAAATGGTTGTGCATTGCAATTGCTCAGAAATGTTCATTTCTACTGTGGCATATTGACTTCCAATGGAAACGTTGAGAATGGTTGCATTTGTTGCCATTTCATCCCAAGTATTTTTGACCGTCAATTAAAGGCACCATCATTTTATTGGCAATATTTTAGCGTTATTTATTGGTTTATTAAAGCTTACTTCGTCATCAGTTAGCCAAATTGACTTACAAAACTTTCAGTTTGCTATGTATTTTCCAAATTCTGTAGTGGTCTAAATATTCAGGGTAATAATGCTTTCATTTTAAATAAAAGAAATCCCTACATACGCTTTAAACCTCTGACATGTTATACACACTTTTTTCAATCATTTTTTTACAGGAGGCATTTTAGTACTTGTTTTCTGCAATATAAATGTAATTTAAAATATTGTTTGTTGTTTTCATACAAAATAAAATACAATAAACGTTCTAACACTTGTAATATTTATATTTGAGTTATGTTTTTGGTTTCATTATGAATCTACAACTCTGGCAATACTATACTGTTTTAGAAGAGTGTTGACAACGTTGTAACAAACCATCTGTTGTATGCGTTTATTTGAGTAGTTCATGATGACGATTTAAGCTAGGTCTGGGAAAAAACATCCTTGATAACACCAGGCATGACCCATTCCGTAACACTGCGTGAACACCAGGCGTGACCTTTTCCCTTACACTGCATGCAGTGTAATGGAATGGTCCCCCCTGGTTTTACTAAGGATGGACAAAACCAACAAGAATGAAGACTAAGCTCAGTGGTGTCATTTACTCAGTTAGACCTGGCCGCAAGGTTATAAAACTTTTTCCATGCTCAACTCAACTGAGTACAAAATTTCAACTGTTCATAAAAAACTACTGTAGAGTGAAGAAGTCTCTTGCTTTAAGGCTCTCAGTTGTTGTATTTATCATGCTAATAAAGAATTGTTGGCATTTTAACATTTATGAGCAGGAAAACGTTTGTGCTCAGCTGAGTTGAGCATGAAAAAAAGAACTTTGGGTCATTGTTTTCAATGTGCACTCAATGGGTAGCAAATGGCTTACGGTATCTTCATGCAGACAGTAAAGACTGATTACCCTTTATCCAAATTCAGGTTTATCTGAGTCTTTGCTGCCCTGTAAGCATGTCAAAGTAAGAAAGAGGGCAAAGATCAGGAATAGATACGATCAAGTACCACACCTGACCCAGGATACCAATGGGAAAGTGACAACTTCACAATTGGACATCACAAACGAGAGCCAAGAGGTCAGCCCTTTCCCAGCAGGTGACCACAAGGCATTAATAAACAGACGCGCACGCAAGCAGGCAACGAATGGGACGCCAGCAAAACACCATTTGAAGTAGCATACTGCTTTCTGCCAAAACCCAATATAACGGAAGAAGATGAGTTGGCCTATGACAAAATTTTAGAAAAAATATCATCACTATGTCGATGTACCAGGATTTTTTTTGCCCAGCCCCCTGGGGCCCTGGGGGTCAAATGGTCAAATATCATTCAGTCAATTTCAAAGATTTTTTATACCAATCTTTGCGTGTGATCTCACAAATGAAAGATACAAAACATATCAGGTGGAATTTTATTCTGTGGCCTGGGTCATGCCCTAGGAATGGGTCTTGGGGCGCTTAGGGGTCAAAAATTAAATTCCGTCCGTCCGTCCGTTTGTCCGTTATGGTATCTGCTCCTAAACCACTAGACCAAAATCAACCAAATTTTGTGTGTGAGTTACTCACATGCATGGGGTAACAGCAACAGCAAATTTATTTTTGGTCACGCCCCCTGGGGCCCTGGGGAGGGGTCAAAAGGCAAATAACATTAAAATTCAATTACAAAGTAAATTTCAATGATTTTTATAACAAACATTATGTGTGTTCTTACAAATGAAAGATACAAAATATGTCAGATGGGATTTTCTTTCTGTCACCTGGGTTATGCCCTAGGTGCGGGACTTGGGGTGCTTAGGGGTCAAAAATTAAATTCCTGCAGTCAAACCGTTATGGTATATCCTCCTAAACCATTGGACCAAATTCAACCAAATTTGGTGTGTGAGTTACTCGCGCAACGTCAAACTTTGTTTGGCCCCGCCCCCCCTGAGGATGGGTCAAAAGGTCAAATATCATTTAATTTCAATTTCAAAGGCAATTTCAAAGATTTTTATACTAAACTTTGTGCGTGCTCTCACAAATAAAAGATACAAAACATATCAGACAGGATTTTCTTTCTGTGGCCTGGGTCATGCCCTAGGGGTGGGCCTTGGGGGTGCTAAGGGGTCAAAAATAAAATTCCGTCCGTCCGACCGTTTTGGTATCTCCCTCTAAACCATTGGGAGAAATCCAACCACATTTAGTGTGTGAGTTAATCACATAAATGGGGTGTGCAACAGCAAAAACATTTGGCATCACCCCCTAGGGCCCTGGGGCCCAAAAGGTCAAATATCATTACATTCAAATAACAAAGTCAATTTCAAAGGTTTTATACCATTTTTTTGTGTTATTACAAATAAAAGATATGAAACATATCGAATGGGATTTCGTTATGACGCCTAGGTCATGCCCCGGGGTGGAAATTGGGGGTGCCCAGAGGTCAAAATTTTATATTTTAAAACATGGTCATGTGGCATATCAAATTGACGGGGATAATGAGAAGAACAGAACGCAAGTAAATTTTTCATCCTAGGGTCAAACTGGTGACCTTGGGGCGAGGTCATAAGGTCAAATATTATTAGATTTTACTTATACAGTCACTTTCAAAGATTTTTATACCAAACTTTCTGTGTCTCCTCACAATTTAAAGATATAAACATGTCTAAAGGAATTTACTTTCTATCACCTGGATCATGCCTCAGAAGTTGGACTTGGGGGTGCTGGGGGATTAAAAACTTGAGCGTGGGGATTTGCAATGGCGGCCCCATCGACTGCGTGTTCTAGTGTTGTATTTATGTTCTCCTACACTTGTATAATCAGGTATTTTTTCTGGTAGGGTGTTGATATTTGATTTAAATCGTGATATCGTTGGAAGTGTACGAACTTGTGGATCTAATTCGTTCCATAGCTTTTGCGCCATGGGTTGGTTTGCAGTGTGTTTATGTGGCATTTCCTGTCATACTCACTTACTTATATTTATCAAATTATGTTAAAATTGTTTGTTATATGACTTGAGAAAAACCTGTCTCCTGATTGGCCCAATTTGTCTTCATAAATTTTATGTCTACCTGGAAACCCACAAGTTAATATTGCATGAAAACTAGCTCGAACTAGTTTCCAGAGGTTAATATTTTTGACACTTCTGCAATATTACCCTCTAGAGAGATAAAAGTAGCATGATGAGTGTGAAACTAGCATGTGCTACATGAAATTGACATGAATTGCTGTTTCACCTCCCAACAGGTAAATTAAAGACTTTCATGATTTTTTACAACAGTTTTGTGTTGTTTTGTTTGCTTATTTATCTTTGTTTGAGTAAACAAATGGTAAAAACAGTTTTATTATAACATTTTATTGTCCCCTTTAAGAGAATTAATATAGATTTGAAAATGCACAATACTACATTAAAATATTTTAATTACAGTTGCTTAAACTTGTGAGAAAGTCCTTAGATGTCTTAGATTGAAGGTTGAACATGTCTTCTATAACAAAAGTGAAAGTAGCAAAATTTTCATTCTTAAATGAAGTCATATAACAAAACCGTTATTGACTTCAATTTTGGTAGACATAAGGATTTATCTACCCTTAAAAGTGATATTCACCTCGGCCTAGCGGCCTCGGTGAATTATCACTTTTTCGGGTAGATAAACCCTTATGTCTACCTCATTGAAGTCAATAATTGTATATAATTTCATGAGTGGAAAAATATACATTTTACCTTCACAAGATGAAATAAATGTCAAATACATTTTAAAAAAAATCTTTTTATTATATACATTTTGAAGCTTGTCAGATTTTTGCACTTATGACGTCACACATGAGCACACAGGAAGCCATATTTTACTGCATTTGAATAATGTAGCTGAAAGCACTGTTATGTTTACTGACTTTGAATAATGTAGCTGAAAGCACAGTTATGTTTTGATATAATCTGCATGTTTAAATTTTAGGTGGTTCCACTGTAACTTTTTGTATGTGGCTACTATTTAGTACTTTAAAATTGAAACATTTTGGAGTGAGTTTGGCGCAGTCAAACATGTTTAAATCTCCAGTAAAATATATTTACTGACTGTTCCAATGCGATACTTCTTTTGTGGATCTGTGTGTGTGTGTGTGTGTGTGTGTGTGTGTGTGTGTGTGTTTCATGTCTGTCATGCTGTCTTGTCTGTACCTTTCAGCCTTGTGGTCAGCTGCCGGTAAAGGGCTGACCTCTTGGCACTTTTGTGTGTGATGTATTCTTGTGTCTTTGTCACTTTCCCATATGGTGTCCTGGGTCAGGTGTGGTTTTGATTTATCGATTCCCGATCTCTGCCTTATGTGCTTGTTTAAATATACTTCTTTCTTAAATGGTTGTACAGATAAACAAAAAGCTTTGAAGCGTGACTGTATTTACCATATTGATATGGGGTTTAGGGCATTTATTTACATTTTGCAATAAAAGCTTTGACAAACACAGATGTTCCGGTCTGACTGGCTCATTTTACCCATTCTGTATCATTTTTTTGAAATAGAAAGGCACAAAGGTCATTAATCAGAGGTCGTGGTACATCTATATGTGTCGCGCTATGTATGTATTTATGTATGTTATGTTTGTCCTTTTTGTAAGTCAGCAATTACTGCAGATATTCAAAGCTACTGTCCTGCCAGCCAAGAGTGACAGTGACACCATGTTTTGTTTACAAAGTTATAGGGATTTACCTTTCAGGATATGATATAGCTCAAGTGGTAGCGCGGAGAATAAGGAAACGTGTAGTGTACAAGTTAATGTAAAACGGATAGTTAGCAATTGTAAACAAATTATTACGCAACTTTGTGATCAAAGTAAGAAAGACGGCAAACATCAGGAATCGACACAATCAATTACCACACCTGACACAGGATACCAATGGGAAAGTAACAAACTCACAATTAGACATCACAAACGAGAGCCAAATTGTCAGACCTTTCCCAGCAGGTGACCACAAGGCATCAATAAACAGACGTGCACGAAAACATAACAAACACAAGACAGTCAGCCCTGAGGGACATTCACGGCAGAACTTCTTTTGTGATACTGTGCAATGCTTCTATGAAGAGAAATGGACAGTTGGCAACTACTTACACTCTACTTTACATTTCCACAGATATTTTTAGGTGGAAAAGCAAAGATTAACTTACATAAGACGCTTAAATTAACAATACTCATGCTGATCAGCTGTATGATGCGATCTCGCCGCCATCGTTGTTGTTGTTGTTGTTGTTGTTGTTGGTGGTGGTGGTGGTGGTGGTGGTGGATATAACTTCCGCCGAATCCGACGTACCTCTTAAAGAGTAGTCTTTAATGTAAACTAAACACTGTACAAAATACAGCCACCAAGCTCCCAGCACCAGAACTGTACAATTTATCCAAAGTCTATTCACAAATCTATAACCAGTACACTATACAACACAGCCACCAAGGCCCTAACACCAAAAAGTATTCACAATCTATATACAGGTCTTTATGGTAGATATTTTATGTATTAGAGTCCACCTTCTTGGCCACAACTGAACAGGCAAATCTGTTAAAGTCCCTATATTTCCTCTGGCACTGGACGCTGTAGTAGCGAGTTATATGACAGCGTGAGCAACGTTTAAGTTCCCCTCCTTCCTTGGGTGGATGCTTACAGTTAGAACAAACACAGTCTACCTCGTCCTCACTATCGTCACTATCAATTGTTTTAGCCAGAAAATCAAAAAGGACTGCCCGTTCCTGTAACAAGTCAGGCTCAACAGCTGGGGCTGGTGTTGGATTATCCGAAGACTCCAGGTCCATGTCACTACCACAAACAAGACTGGTATTTTCCAGTTCCTTTACACACACAGAATCCTGCTAGTCTTCTGGCGAAGGTGAATCTGGTTTTCCAGCTAACTTCTCCAGTTCCTTTACACACACAGAATCCTGCTGGTCTTCTGGTGAAGGCGAATCTGGTTTTCCAGCTAGCTTCTTCCCCGGAAACGTGCATGTCTCCTCCTAGAACGAGCCAACGCAGAGGGAGAGTTTCTCTTCTTCCGACGATGTTTCACTGGTTTCACAGTACCGCGCCCGGCGACCTCGCTTATTTGGAGTTTTGGCGGGAAGTTTGCAGCTGACGGTTAACGACAATGAATCCTGATTCCGCGTGAGATTCCACGAGTATCGGTTATACTCATCATTCTCCTGTCTGTTCAGAGCTGCAACGATTGACTTTGGGATAATATTGGGCAGTGCACCCATCATTATTTTCCAAAAATCATGGTGGCAAGAATTCTCCGTCCACTCGATCCGCCATTACATCTTAAATCATTTTGTTTTTGCGTCGTGACGTCTGCGTAAGCAAAACATGACGTCATAGTCTAAATGCGCGAAACATTATTAACTCGAAACGTAATTTTAAGGAAAACATAATTAAAAATACTTAGGAGAACGAATAACGAAAGAAGCTGTAATTACATGAATGGAAAGTTATTGTTCTGCGTTTCACTGAGGTATGAAATGTCGTTTAAATTACATCTGATTAACAGATCTCAATGAATGTTATGACAGTTGTAATTATTAATATACTCCTCGCCAAAAATTTAGCATAATGCGAAAACAGATTCAAAGAATTTATACAAATAATGCTATTTAATTATGAATATTTTTCAGCAGAAAATATCATTGCATTCTGATGCATCAATGTGTATGGGAAGTCCAAACACAAAATTCCATTGGATTTTGTACAACAATGGTTGGGTAAGAACGCATGCGCAATCACGGTCACCCATAACTACAAATTTTGAAAGCGAAAACAAGTTTGTGGTTGAATTGATAGAATTTTACGTTTTTGTTAAGAAAACTAATTGTAATCAGCAAAAAATGATTACGATGATGTCTTTGATAGATTACTCACTAATAGCCAGTGCCATCAGGATCAGCACCTTTTCGGAAATCGACGTCAATAACGGGTGTATCCTCCTCTACGCTGGTGTAACTCTCGTTCTCGCCATGGCATATCTTACACTTGTTTTCTGAGAAACCCGGGCTCTGTTGTTTAACTCGTCAACAAGTGCACGTACAAGGTCATCAAGCGTGACGATGTCATTTCGTTTGCAGACGTTACGTCCCATTAGGTCCCAAACGTGTTCAGTGGGATTCATATCGGGGCTGCTGCTCAGCCACTAAAGATTCTCAATCCCCTCCTGTGCAAAAGAATCTGCAACAATACGTGCCCTATGTGGTTGGGCATTGCCATCCTGAAATATTGGGCATTCTGGTTGATGTGCTCGGAAATGTGGATACAAAATAGGCTCAAGGATATCGTCAATGTAACGTTGCCCTGTCAAAGTTTGTCTAACAACATTGAGACCAAGCTTGTGCTCATGACTAAAGCAGCCCCACACCATAATGGATGCGCTACCGAACATTTCAGTTTCAGCAACGGCGTTATCTTGAAATGGATCCTGTTCACGTCGACGCCATACGCGAACACGTCCATTCGTAAAGCGTAACAGAAAACGGCTCTCGTCTGATCAGTAGATACGGCGTCATCTTCTTAAGTTCCAACGAAGTTTATTAGCAGACCATTGCACACAAATGCATAGATGTTCAAGCGTCAGAAACGTCCGACGGTGAGGACGACACGCCTTCAATCCAGCCTCTGTTAACAGTTCTGGTACTGGCTTGTACATTAAGATTTTACCACTGCAGAACAAGGAGCCTTATGATCACGAACAGCAGATCGCACAAGCACTCTATCATCGGAAGCAGAATATAGTCTTGGTCTCCCAGGCTGTGGTCTGTAAGTGACGCCAGTGGTTTGGGGATACTTTGCAATTAACCAGCTTACTTGGCTCTGGTTTAACCCAATTTGCCTAGCTATTACAGTCTGTGTTTGGCCAGCCTCCCACATACCGATTATGCGCCAGCGGTTCTTATTTTGTAGGGTATGATACACCATGATGTCTTCTTACAAACTTGAGATGTTTGTACATGAGGGCACCCCAAGAAAAGCGTGAGCCATAATCAGTACACTTCGTTTCAGCAAATAAGTATGCTACTGTTATATCACAGGTACGTAGGACAACTTATACCATACTTCACAAAATATCTCAGATACGCATTTTCTTATTTTTGCAAATTTCCCAAAATATGCTAAATTTTTGGCGAAGAGTATATATATATATGTCCACTGGCAGTATAAATGAATTTGTATTGATGCATTGTAAACCACGTATCTTTTATTTTTGTTCCATCTCGTTAAAGCCAATTATAAACATGTAAAACAGGTCAATCTTTAGTGAATTCTACCATGACAGAGAGTCTTTTTTTATCAACATACACATAAATATTCTCCCTGCTAATACTAAAGGGTGCTCATCAACATTCTCTTTGTTAAATTGTAATGTTTTATATATGTTATAAACCATCACTAGGAGTATGAACCAAAGCCACAAAGTGGACACGGACATATAGGACTTTGCGAAAGCCTTTGATAAAGTCTCACATTAAAGGCTTTCAAGGAAAATGTCTTACTTACTTTTACTATGGTATCCAGGACACCACACTCGACTGGGCCATGGATTTCTTACATGGATGAAACCAACAGGTAGTCATCTGTGGCGAAACCTCTAGCCCAGCTGAAGTGACATCTGGAGTCCCCCAGTGGACGGTGTTCGGTCCAATCCTGCTCTTGGTATACATTAATGACATTGCTGAAAATATAAAATCAAATATCAGACTCTTTGTGGACGAATGTGTTTTGTAACAACAAATTGACTCTCTCCAAGATCATGTTATCCCGCAAGAGGACCTCAATAACCTGTTTGGTTGGAGTAACACCTGACAAATGAAATTCGATGTAGATAAATGTGTAGCTATGAATATAGGAAATCTCAAAATATGAACACAAGATGAACAATCAAATATTGGAAACTATCAAACATCATCCGTATTTAGGAGTGGAATTACCTGATAATATGAAATATAATAACCATATAGACACCATTACATCCAAAGCTTCAGGAGTGCTTGGGTTTGTGAAACGTAATCTTAGACATTGCCCAAGAACACTGAAAGAAAGAGCATACCAAACTTTAGTACGTCCGAAATTGGAATATTATAGTTCACCCATTTGAAACCCCCAGCAAAGGACTCAAATTAAGCAACTAGAACAGGTTCAAAGGGATGCATCCAGATTTGTGCCAAACAAACCAACAACTATCAAAGTCCACCAAGAGTTACCACCATGTTACAGCAACTGATTGGCCAACATTAGAGGACTGTCGTAAATATGCAGACCAAATTCTCATGTACAAAGTTGTAAACAACCTCACCCTGTTCTATTTGCTGTTTCTAATATAAGCTTCTATTGCACATATCGTAGCAATATAAAGCTAGTCACAAAATGTGGCGCTAGACAACACTTTAAACAACGTGCTTACGTTTCTGAGTTTATTTAATAACTGCTCTTGTAGCATGTAAGAGAGAGAGGGAGTGTGTATGGCAGAGCATGCACAGTGAGGTTATGATAGCAGAATTAGTCAGAGACTAAAAGTAAAAGTACGTTATAAGATAAAGTACATAATACAACACATCCTTAGTGAAATGTGAAGTTGAAATGTGAATATATAAGAGCCACTTGGTTTGCACAATATGTTGCTACAACAACTACAATAATAATAATAATAATAATAATAATAATAATAATAATAATAATAATAATAATAATAATAATAATAATAATGGCCGGAATTCAACGTTCCAATAGCATGCCAACCATTCCGTGTCTATTTCGTGTAAGCCAGTAGTTGAAAAATGGCTGCGCCCTTGAAAAAGGTGGAGTGTTTTCTTCTCTCTATATTTTAAAGCTGCTTAAATTCATTGAATGCCATAAGATTCTTGTTCAATTAAAGTGATTACGTCCGATGCATTTTCTCAACTTCTGCATCCAGAGCACGCTTAGTTTGAAAACTGATTAATCTGTTGCTAAATTTCTCGTCGAGCTTTTACAAGTATTAGCTTTTCAAAAAAGCTGGCGACCGTTTAGCCCTATTATTGTATGTACTCTTGTACACTTCCTAAAATTTAGGCCAGAAAATCCTCAATCCTGAGAAACAAAGTTCTCAGTGACCCAGAAAAGGTATACTCCTCGACCCCAAGATGTGTCCACAAACCAAATTTGGGATTCCCTACTTGACTATCCTAAGCAATCAGAGACAGCTTCTAAGATGGGAAATGAAAAGAATGAGTAAATCCTTACCTTAACATGAGTTTTTATTATTTTCCCCATTATCTGAATCAAAATTGGAATTAAAAATCGCAAGGAATTTATTAAATTGTTTTGTTTACAAACATGTGTATTCTATTGTTAAGTCATCCGGGTATTTTAGGCATTATGTAACTTCATGCTGAAGAGCTCCGCCGAGATACTCGGTGAAAATAATGCCAGACGCTTATTAAAAAGCGTTCAAAATCATGAAACTTTAACCAATAATATATCCATAAATATGCCCGATTATTTTTCAAACACTTTATTTTATCGAAAGTAACTCATATTTCAAACAGATTCTGAAAATTTTAACGCAAAATTTTGAGTAGTTTTAAAGATATTGCAAGTTATAAATTCGCAAAAACACGTAGGGATAACAGAGAATTACCTGTGTATTCACCGAGTGCGTAAAGCGCCTCGATGATCCAGAGCGGGATGTGACGTATCACTGTTTTAGAGAATTGTGGCATGGGCGGCCATCTTGAGTATTGTAAGTACTAATTGTAAGTTCGTGATGTCACTAGTCTGGTAATTTCCGCTTCACAGTTAGGCCACACAAATTGAATATTTGGTTGATATAAAAGGAAAAAGCAAGTTAATGCAGCAAATAATGATTGCAATCATGCATTCAAACAATTAGAGAAAAATAATGATGATTTCATATCAAATTAAACTTCAGTGTTGATTAAGTAATTGTGGCCATGTGGATAAATCAGTCATTCTTTCCTATCAGACTGGCAATGCACACAACAGCAAAAAATGACGCTATCTACCAATTAAATATGGCCAAATATGTAAATGAAGATTTTGGCAAGTACAATATAATACTAAATTCTTTTGTCACGTTTTTATAGCAATTTAGGAGATCAGCCATTTTTTTTACTTTAATGCTAATTCTGGTATGCATTGATAAGCACCCCCAAGTTACAACAACCCAATAATTAGAGACTTCACAAAATTGGGAATAAGATAAATCAATAGTTTGTGAACTTTGCATCATAATTGCATATACTATACTGGTTTGAATGTCATTTTCCGACAGTTGAAAACAGTTTATTACTTTTAGAATGATTACAGCAGCAAAGACACGCAAATACAGCGCATGAATATTGACATCACAAACTTGGAATATTCTCGAACTTGGGATATTCTACGATGCTATTAGGGACGTCAGCAATTTTAGCATCAATTTTATGTCCTTTTTAATGAGTTAAACTTGACTTACTTTATAAAGATGAGAATGGCCTTTTTATATCTTGATGAATATTCAAAGATAAAAGGCCTGTTGAGTGGTATGAATTTTTTTCATCCTAGCTCTGTATTTCGATGCCATTGGATAGAAAATTGCCTATTTTCAGACAAGGAAATCCCCCATTTCATCCAAAAGGAAAAACACAGAAAAAAGCCAAATGATTTATGAATATTCTAACAATGACATCATGCTAAAATTTTAATGTTAAACCCTAGCGCACATGTCCCGCAAGAAGGTCAAAGACACCGTCTCCATATAAGATACAACTGGAGCCTTATAAATGCCAGGAACCAGCTGTGTGTATTGACCGATAAAGCTGACAGAAAAAATATTTTAGGCAAAAAAAAAAATATGTGTGTTTACTATTTGTTACGATGCAGAATAGATGGAACAACAGAATCAGTGATGGTTGCGTATACGCACAAATACGCAAAGGTTTAGGTATGCACCTGGTCACCTATTCGAACAATGATACGGTACCTTTCTACTAATAGTCCCAATAAAAGGTCGGTTTGTCTGAGATGGAATTCATTGTGTCTATATTTATCAATGCTTGCATGATTTCGTTACTTTTCTTGAATACGGTAAATCTTGTATTAGTTGGTACAGTAAAAAATAATTATTTTTCTCTGTGTACGAACTAATAAAAAATATTTTTCTGAAAAACTGCACTGTACGAACTAATAAAATGAAATTCTGAAGATCGATAAAACGGGGCCAAAACATGCGAAAATTGCCAAAGAGGGAGGAATTTCTGTGTATCCTTTAAGCCTCATCACAGCCTGAATGTCTGATTAGTATTTTCAATTATACTAACATTCTTAATAGCATGGTGAAAGATTGAAAATAAACAACCAAACATAAAAGTCGCGATAATCACCTTCTGAATTGCTTTCCGCTAAGACTCACATGCAACGCGATATCACCCGGTTATACTTTACGAAAGGGGTGTTTTGTTGTGGTAATACACGTCGGACTCGTTCTATGACAATTGTCTTGATTGGAATCGTAACACAAATATACAACTTCTGTTCACTACCGACGACTAGCTCTACAACGTAAAGCTGACGTATATCGCAGCTTTCGTTTTGGGTCATGGTACAGGTAAAAGCATGTAGATTCTAAGTTTATTTGAACCCTCGAAAATGCAACACAGAAGTAGACAAGGGCCCCCAGGGGTTTGGGGGATCAGGGGAGGATCTGTGCGTACATTCAGTCCGACAGGTTAAGACGTACGCATGCACTCATTCAGGTCCCCAGATAAAGTGCGTCACTGAAAATTATTTTTCTTGTTTCTCAACTAAAACATATGTTGTGGTACTCAAAAGAACCATCTCGATGAGACAGTTCTTTTGAATACCCAAAACAAATGTTAAAACTGATTGATAAGAAAATAATCGCACTTTTACGCTTTTTTATGCTTAACCGGCCCTCTGCATTTGATTTTTTTCTTGATGTGCAGTGCGCGTTCGATGAAAATGAATTCCAAACATGAAACATTTCTCTGCCTCCGTATTGTAAAAAGACCCACAACTTACGTTTTTGCGAATGCTTACTCCATTTAAAGGCTTTGTATGAACACCTATATTTCTGCATAGGTTGGTTCGAGTCTTCATCTTGACGTCGTATTTCATTTCTTGCTCAGCTTGAATCGTCGTTAGGTCAGTGGTATATTTTCATTTTTATTTAAATTTTGATAGACCATGATTCTGTAAGCAAACACTGGCGACCCTGTTCATACACCTCAGAATTCTGATCTGGGCCACTGTTTACATATCCTATAAACAGGACACAAGGCCTAGCTTAATGTGTCATGTACATTTTCTTGCGTCAAGGCCACCAAGTGCGACCCCAAAAATTAAAACAACACATGGCCCGAATTGAAGTGAGCGGTCTCTTTGATCTTAAAAAGAATCATGCTGTCTTTGCCTTTGACGTCAGCCGATATAATTAGCAGACGGTTTGTGAATTTACCAGGCCCAGCAAATATGTCTTACTAATAAGATAAATAAATAAATAAATGTTAATTCAAACCGTTTGAAACTCTGCTATGGGCGGAGACAAGGGGGGTGGCGGGGGTCCGGACCTCCCCTGGAAAATCATAAATTGTCATTTGTTTCCTAGATGAAAACTGGTACGAACCTCCCACGAAAAGCAATTCGACCCCCCCCCCCCCCCCCCCCCCCGCCCCCCTATTTGTTGCATGTATCAGGTTTAGCTATCATACTTTCATACTTTCTAGAGCTAACTGATAGGACTGCGCAAATGCGCAGGCTGATCTGCGCCTTTGTTGTTTGCATACAACAAAGTCGAGCTTCTCGCGGAATAGGGTAAATAAAGCAAACCCTGATAAGGTGTTGCAAATTTAAGTATACACGGACGCTATAAATTTAGTCATAAACGAGATGCTTTTTCGAGCATTTTTTTTTCCTTTTCTGAAAGCAAACAATTGTTGCGATGTTCATTGGTGTATTATACACAGCCACCTGCCTTACTTTAGACATGCACCTTCATCTACATTCCTTCTATGTCTATGTGAGCAGTTATGCCCCTGGCAAGACTGTGCGGATGTGCAGGCGCTGGTCGCATGCGCGAGAGGTACCATAATCTCACGAACTGGCTCGTTTTATTGACAGCCCATGCAGAAGCATGCAAAAACCAATTTATGTCTTGATTTGTGCGTCTGTGCGTATGTGTGATGATCCACAGGATTACTCTTTTAGCCAGGACCCATAATACAATTTCAGTGTCGTCTTTGATAAAAAGTTCCATCGGAGATATACAATGTATGGAGAAATATTTTATTACGCTTATTGCGAACTTAGAAAACCATCAAACTCGTATAAAATTTTTGTTTGCATATCTAAAGCACAGCTAATTAGTGGGAGAACGTAGATGTCTAGATTTTTTTCGGCCTAAGTCTTCATCCACTTCAAAACTTTGAGTTAGTGAGCAGCTAGACCCTGACGAGATTGCACAGAAGCACAGACTCTCCTGAGCCTTCGCTGATGACATTTGTGATAAGCACCAGCCCATACTCGGATCCAGTGATTAAAAAAAGATGCATGTGCATTGCGTAGAAGTTCTCCATGTCGCACACACGCGCATGTGCGTTCTCTTGATTTAATAGTCGCCAGGAGGAAATAACGCTAAAAAAGCTTTGGATTTTGTTCGAATAAGGACTCCCGTTTCGAGAATAGGCTCAGTGATCACAGTCACGTTCACAACCAATTTAGGACACGGTGTGCACGTGCGCCTGGTTGTGTACATGTATTTGATTTTTGTCATGACTGGATAAAATATCTCCAATGATGGCGACAAAGGCGCGCAAATTTGCATCAGTCCGACGTTCATTGAACCTAGCATTTATCAGGGGATAATAGTTTGGCATGCATCAATGCTGGATGCACGTTAGCGACACTGACGGTCGCACTAACAGGCGAAACACTCCTGTTCCGCTGATATGTTTGTAAACTGGCGTGCTCGACGGAAGGAAAACGAAAGTATCGTAGACAGTCACACTGATTAAAAGCCATGTAGGTACCAAATGAAGCGAAAAAACGTTGTGTACGAACTATTAAAAATTACAAATTGGGGGAAATGACACTGTACGAACTAATACATGACATTTTGGTCCGACCATCGTGGAATAATTTATGGTGTACGAACTATTCGAGTGTACGAACTAATACAAGATTTACCGTATCTTGGAAATCTTGTGCATTTTTCAATATATAAAGGATGGAATTTCCCATTCTTGTTAGGGGACATTTTAAACATACCGTTGAAAGGTTCGATATAGAGACGCTATTCATTATTATAAAAGGTACGTGAAGTTATATATATTTTTACTGTGTTGAAATTGTACATGACAGGGCGATGGCGATTCGTGTTATTGCATTGAAACTCGATGTCTCTAGCATGTCACATTGTATTGAAATAATAAGTCACTCGTTTTCTATTTTGTCGTCTGTTGAATCGGCCAGCATTCCGTTTATGAGTTCTTTCGGGTGTTATCAATAACGTCCCGTTTTTTCGGTGAAAATAGCGATTGTTACGCACTTGCGTATGAAGCTACGCACATGCGTAATGCCTAAAAATCTGCTGGGACCATTCTTGCGGCTATAGTAAAAGCTGTCCACATGGACTCGTCGGGTTATTTCGGACAAAAGTAGTCACAGGCCATGTCGGGCCTGCACATAAAACTATAATGGTATGCTGAAAGATTTACCAGGGACCGATAGGTGAAAAACAATTTTAGCAGCTAGATTTTAAGTGGTTGTGATTTTATATGGCGTTGTTGGAAAGACGATTTAACTGCCAGTGATAGTCGACTTTCTGTAGCGACCTGTATGTGTCACCTGGAGTTATATCTGACGCATATAAGAATAAAGGTTAGGTGCATACACTACAACACACTTACATAAATAAGGTGATAACTGACATGTATGTTTAGAGACTAGGTAGGTGTAATGTTACACCAAAGTAAATGTAAAAATATTTGTTACACCAAAGTAAATGTAAAAATATTTGTTACACCAAAATAAATGTAAAAAAATATTGTACGGTTTTACACACATAAAACAGCAGAATGTAATCTCTGAATATTGATGTAAATATGTTTGCCGAGAGGTCATAATTAGTTGTTTACAACTGATACGTTACACATGTACGAAATTAGTGTGTGGGCAGGGTGATGTCCGACGTAAACGTCCAAACGTTACGTCGGCACCACACTGTTCAACCTTTTCCTGGAATTTTAAGAGAATTGATATCAGTATTTGTAAACCTCGAATCTATCTAGATAACGTGACCTTGAAGGGAAAAAGGGCCACGGGATCTTGATGTTTCGGCTGCGATAGCGTCTCAACCAGGGTGACGTTACGACAGTGTATTGGAAATTTTGTTACGTATGGGTTTGTTCGTTTGGCATAAGAGGTATTGTTTAGCGCTGACATAGGCCAGTCACTAAAAATACTTCTCTATTATATAATTTTGAGTGTGGATATTTAGAAGAGCCGATCCATCCTAACCGCATGGGAGCCGTTAGCCATACACCCACGGGTGAGGGCTAATCGCGCGCTTATAGGGTTAGGCTGTAATTTAAAAGAGTAAGACCACTGAAATTATTTCTATTTTTGTGAACTTCAAGCGAACATTATTGACGCAAAAGAGTGATTCTGAGATTCTAAAAGTAGATTGTTTTTTGCAGAATCGTCTCTTGTGTCCCCTCCTACGTTGGAGGCTGAATGTTGGTGAGCCAAATGATTGATACCTGAGGGCACTTATTAGCTGTCCCCCTCAGGCCACGACCAGCGTGGATCAGGCCCAATTGTTACATCCAACCACATAGAATAGCCTGAGTTGGGAGCCAACCGGCTTGAATTGTTATAAGTGAATCTGACATCCCAACGTGGGGATATGTTCAGGGACCGTTGTATAGGAAGAACCACTTATACTAATCTTGACGTCTAGAACGACGATCAATATTACGCGCAAGAAATACTATGCGAAACCAGTGACAACCAAAGTACAGGTTCGATTACCTCAGCGCCGATGGTCTGAAGTAGACAACGTGCGGCTAAGAAGACATAGTGTTAGCTAGACGCGTGAAATATCAACAGTTATAGTGTTCGCGGGACGCGTATAATCTCGAGATTTCTCGTCAATACGAAAACTGAAATATTAAAGGGCCCAATTTTGTTTCTATGAGAACTTAAGTTATATGTTAATCATATTCTTTACGTCTTTTATTTCTGACTAGTTGACGTACATCTAGAGCAGGACACTCCAAGATTGATTCTAATTGAAATGATCTTGGAGTGGCAACTTGCCCTAGTATAGGATGGTCAATTAGCCAGAAATAACAGCGTAGGTGGTGTCATTGTATATTAATGTGTTGTTGATGTTTTCTTAGTACATAAAGTACTGAAAAGTTTTTGCTAGTTGTGTGCATTATTTTTCCCTGGTAGCATCGTCATCGCATAAAGGAATTTTCCAATAAGATTTCCCCTCTTCCTTCCTGACCGGCTTTATGTCGTAACACTATTTGATGAAAATTTGAAACAGGGTAGGTAGGTCAATTTTCTTTTTTTTTTCTTTATTTTTTTTTTTTAATTTGAAATAGGGTAGGTAGGTCAGGTCGACTTTTTTTTTTTTTTACTCGATTTTTTCTTTTACTATTTTTGTACCAAGGTTTGTAAAGAAAAAATAAAAAGTGACTGCAAATTACTTGGTTTGTTCTGTTTTATATGATCCAAACTTGGACCAAAGAATATTGAGATGAGAAAAGACTGGAATTTATAAAACAAGAAAACATTCTCAAACTGAAAATCAAACTGATTGGCTGGTTCATTTATGACAAAGTCCAAAGGCAAAGCGCAGATTTTCCCCTACATTACCTTCGACACTGAACTAAAGAAACATACCTGGCACTATTGTAAATAATAAAGCATGAGTCAATGTAGTCAGTGATAAATGTGTTTAACTTTCTTTCTTCCGATAGTTCTAAACCTCTATTTGCAACAGAAGAGGGAAATAAACCCAAAGCAAAAAGACGCCATCGCATTGATAGTTGTCATTAAATATCTCAAGTCATCTGGTGATGACTTGTTGCTTCAAACAAGCTTTTCTGATCTTGGTGATCACATTTTTTGAAACTTAAAGCCACGATAACGTCGCCATCTTGGTTTGACAAAATTCGAAGGTATCCGTAAAAGGTTTGACTACATACCGAATAGAATAGAATCAGCGAAAAATTTGAATACCAGTACTAAAATCCGGGACCGCTTTAGCAGGGTCGGACAACAGTCTCGTTTTTTTTATTTTTGCAGAAAAAATGGTAGGGTCGGCAGCTATAAAACAGGGTCGGTCGCAAACCGTAAACACACCTATCTTTATGCCCCCAAAGGAACTTTGAGAGGCATAGTAATCGCACTGTCCGTCCGACCGTCAGTCCGACCGTCAGTCCGTCCGTGTGTCCGTCTGTCCCGCTTTCGTGTCCGGTCCATATCTCCTATATTCTTTGAGGTAGGAATTCCAAATTTGGTAAGTGGATACATCTTGGGATGGCGGAGTGTCGCGTACCATTTTCGGGTCACTCTGACCTTGACCTCTGACCTACTTTTTAGAATAATTGTGTCCGGAGCATATCTCTTATATTTTTTGAGGTAGGAATCTCAAATTCGGTGTGTGGATGCATCTTGGAATGACGAAGTGTCGCATACAAAAATTGGGTCACTGTGACCTTGAACTTGACCTCTGACCTAGTTTCTAGAAACTGCATTGAGTCCGGTGCATATCTCCTATATTCTTTGAGATAGGCATTCCAATTTTGGTGTGTAAATGCATCTTGGGATGACAGGGTGTCACATGCCATTTTTGGGTCACTGTGACCTTGACCTCTGATCTAGTTTTAAGAATTATTGTGTCCGGAGCATATCTCTTATATTCTTTGAGTTAGGGATTCCAAATTTGGTATGTTGATGCATCTTGGGATAGCGGAGTGTCATGTACCATTTTTGGGTCACTGTGACCTTGACCTTGACCTGACCTAGTTTTTAGAATAATCGTGTCCGGAGCATATCTCTTATATTATTTGAGGTAGGAATCTCAAATTTGGTGTGTGGATGCATCTTGGGATGACAAAGTGTCGTGTACCATAATTGGGTCACTGTGACCTTGAACTTGACCTCTGACCTAGTTTCTAGAAACTGCATTGAGTCTGGTGCATATCTCCAATATTCTTTGAGATAGGAATTCCAAATTGGTGTGTAAATGCATCTTTGGATGACGGGGTGTCACATACCATTTTTGGGTCACTGTGACCTTGACCTCTGACCTAGTTTTAAGAAATGTTGTGTCCCTGGTATATCTCTTATATTCTTTGAGTTAGGAATTCCAAATTTGGTGTGTGGATGCATCTTGGGATAGCAGAGTGTCATGTACCATTTTCGGGTCACTGTGACCTTGACCTCTGACCTAGTTTTTAGAATAATCATGTCCAGAGCATATCTCTTATATTATTTGAGGTAGGAATCTCAAATTTGGTGTGTGGATGCATCTTGGGATGACGAAGTGTTGCATACCATAATTAAGTCACTGTGACCTTGAACTTGACCTCTGACCTATTTTCTAGAAACTGGTGCATATCTTTTATATTCTTTGAAATAGGAATTCCAAATTTGGTATGTAAATTCATCTTGTGATGCCAGAGTGTCACAAACCATTTTTGGGTCACTGTGACCTTGACCTCTGACCTAGTTTTCGAGAATTATTGTGTCCAGAGCATATCTTCTATATTATTTGATATAGGATTCCCAAATTTGAGATGAAGATTCCTCTTGGGATGGCGGAATGGTGCATACCATTTTGCGTCACTTTGACCTTGACATTGACTTCTGTCCTCATTTCTAGGTTTTTCATGCTATATTGCAGCTAACTTTCCTCAAATGTGTCTTATGCTAGACCAATTCCTTTGGGGGCATTCGTCACATGTTTGTGACATGTCTTGTTTTTTTGGCCTTAGGATAAATCTAAATCTTTCAAACTCAATAACTTCAAAAATTTTGCACTGATTTTCAAAATTCAAACTGCTACTTGTTTCTAATAATGTCCGGATTGCATTGATGATCTTATTTTAATATTTTACTGAGTTTTTGAAAATTGGCTGATATCCCTACCTATGTCATATAATAGTTATGCTCTGGACATGATTTTTCTGATGCTGGGACATCTTGGCCCCTAACAAACTCTACCCCTGACAAACTCTGCCCCTGACAAACTTGGCCCCCTTATATTCGGGTACAAACTTGACCCCCTACAAACTTGGCCTACTACCAAAATATGGTTAAGGAGGCTGGTTAGTTTCATTATACGTGTGAATCATAGGTTAAAAACATTGGTGCCCATTAAGTAAATGAGAATTTAGAGACATATGCAGATTAAGAACGTAAGACTTTTAGAACATATATGCAGGTAATGTGTGTTTCGATGGATATTAACATGGATGATGAAGCATGGGCGTTCCAGAGGCATTTAATAGAGTATACACTCTTGAAGGGGTCTGGTGGTACTCCCAGAGCTCTCATTAGGATTTTGAAAACAGGAGTTCAGGATCCCCATCTGGCAAAAAGTAGGAGTCCCACTCCGAAAAGTTGGAGTCCAACCAATTCCTGCAAATCTGTCCCATTTTAGCCGGAAGTGATACATTTGAATAATTCTTAGATGGACTGACTTAAACCTTTTAACCACTAGTTGATTGTTCCTGCTTAACAAAACAAATAAAATTGCTATATTTTTAAATTTTGTGTAACATGAACGCACTTTTTTGTTTTGTTTGGCCTTATCGAAAAAAAAAAAGAATAAACTTTTGCTTGTTGGTACTTGTTTTATTCATTAACAAGACAGACAGACAGCCAGATAGATAGATAAATTTTGTGTACAGTATACATATTTTTTGTTTGGCCTTATCAAAATAAAAAGATTATTAACTGTTGGTGATTGCTTTATTCATTAACAAGACAGACAGCAGACAGATAGATAGCAGCCCTCTGTTTTGATTTATATAGATGGAAGTCTTTTTTTCTTCTAAAAAACACATCTCGCTAGTGTTTACGGCAATTGCGACGAACGAATAAATAGTCTCACTGATGTAAGCTTAAATACTTCATGGTTTAGAATGAACAATTTTACTTGCAGAAAGTGATTTGTTTGTGTTATTCATTTGTTTGACTTTCTCAAGGCACTCTGAGAATATTTTTTTCTGCTTGTTGTTCTCGAACCGCCGATGATATATTTCATCGTACGGCTTGTTGTTAGGGAAGCTTCATTTTGAATTTTTGTAAATCGGATGTTATCCTATATGGTTTGTCGATATTTCGATTTTTTTTCAACAATTCCCTTTCATTTGCTGTAACAATTTCTGTGCATCAAAAAGGCTAGAAACTTAATTGATAATCAACTCATTTTACCCAGATGAAACACTTGCGTAATTACTTTAATCACATTGTCCGCGCATCAGTAATCCTGTTAATCAATTATCATTGTCACACTTCACTAAACTGCAGATTACACATCATTCAAATAATACGATTGGTCAACACAGACTGACAATGGGTCACACCTGCGGCTCGATAAGCATGGTGAGGTAGAATCAAAAGGTTTTGATCTTGGCCGTATGTATTTGTCTGCCAGCTGCCGAATTTTGACACATGCCATTTAAAAAACATGTTTACAGAGGACTCCTGCATTATGCGTACCCAGGCAAAAGTTTGCGTTCCAGTATGCGCAATTCTGCGCTTCCGAGAGCTCTGCACTCCCCCTGTATGGGACCAGGGGTGAAGCCATGTGGCACAAAATGGTTTTAGTGCATTTCAAAGGGCTAAAATGAGTCCTCAAGACACACAACTAACTACGATTATTTGCATTTCCTTCAAAAATCGAATTAAATACTGTAGTGTAAAATCTGTCTTGAGCGGCCACTCCAAAAAGAAGACCAGAAATTGGTTTTGAAGACTGATTATCCCTTAATGCAGGTCAAAAGTATTGCAGAATGCTCCAAGGGGAGCATTCTGCAATACTTTCTACCTCTATTAAGCTACCATAATACCATTTGTCATTAAGATGCGGTTTTGTGTCGATTTTTGAGTGCTCTAACTGAAAACCATATACTTGCAGTGTCATGTTGTACGCACATGCATATTTGTGTACACGTAGGTTTGTCCCTGATTAATGCATGTTGTGCTGGATATTGACACTTTATGATGTTGAGTTGTTGACGATGTCCACTTTAGTGAAAGAAAGGTTCAGTCAAATATTCAGGTATGTTTACTCAAACGTGCATGAGTGTTCTACATGAAACCTGGGACAGTCTCGATGTTGGGAATTGTAACTTGGGCCTCGCCTCTAAATTAATTATAGATATAATTAAGTCCAATAAAGGCCAATGAATGGAGTGAGTACTTTATTATCTTGTAAGAATGAAATACTGTAAATTCGAAAATTTTCGCTAGAATTTTATATATTGTTGTATTTGCGACGTTAAAGATCGTATCTAGGGCATGATTTAACTATACTACTCAAAAAAGTTTTGCAGCACCATATATTTGTAAGGATTTTATAAAACGTACAATTTTAAAATAACCATTATTGCTTTCAGCAAACTGTTACTTTATTTTGAGATTACTGACATCATCCATTTTTCCCACAATTTTTTGAAACTTTAATTGGCGTCATATGACGTCAGTGCCAACGTAAACTTAAAAGAAATTTGGAAAATCTTGACCCAGATATTTACAGGTGCAAAAAACCAATAGAGTGTTGCATCACGCTATCTCCGACTTTCATGTATTGCATGATACCTTGACTTTCCCGTGCAATGATTTGGCAAGTGCAAACTGTACGTGTGCTTCACATTGGTGTTCTTATGTCGACATGGGTAGAAGGCCGTCATTGAGCTCTAATGAACGAGCACATGCTCTTGGGATGCTTCAGTCGGGTCTGTCAACTCGACAAGTTGCTGCCATCTTTGGAGTAGCCTACAGCACCATGTCTAGGCTTATGATTCGGTTTAATGCCACCAATTCTGTTAAGGACCGCAGGGGGAGTGGTCGTCCTAAAGCTACCACGCACCGCCAAGACAACCTGATACGGACACTAACCCTCAGGAACCGTACAATCACAGCACAAGCTCTTCAAGGACAATTGTGAACAGCTGCTGGTGTTACTGTGTCTGATCAAACGATTCGGAACAGTTTGCATGCTGTAGGCTTGAGAGCAAGACATCCTGTTGTGCGTATTCCTCTGAACCAACGTCACAGGATACATGGTTTGGACTGGTGCAGACGTCATTTGCAATGGAATGGGCTTCAGTGGTCTAGAGTTGCATTTTCAGATGAATCTCGTTTCAACCTCTACTTCAATACGGTCGGATGCCCATTTACAGACGTCGTGGTGAACGATATACTGACATCAAAGAGCATGACCGTTACGGAGGAGGGTCAGTAATGGTATGGGCTGCTGTCAGGATACACAGACGCATTTCACTTCAGTTCATTGCCGGATGCATTAACACTCAATGAGATTCCTACTTCAAGTAATACAGGAGATATGCTCCGGACACGATGTGAACACTCAAACAGTTAGAACGCTAAGGACAGGCAGTGTGATTACTATATGACACCCTCTTGGGGGTGTAAAACTTGTTTGTTATGCCCCCCATAAGACAGTGCCTGAATTCATATTAATTCCAAGTGATGTGGATGAATGTCATATAAGCTTGTTAACTGATGTGAAACCCACTGGCACTTTGCCAATTAAGGGCGTTTTGACTTTGGGACGTTCTACTGTTGACTTCTTACATTATCTCCGACGGGAAGCATTGTGCCTGCACAAATGACTTCTTGCGCACAAGCTTTGTGCTAATAGTTTTTTTCATTGAGTTCTGTCTAAACCTGAAAACTGACAGTTAACGCCTACCATGGGTATATTAAATTCGCTCCAGTTTGCTTTGCTCAATAGGTAAACCCATAGTAAGAAACAATCAACAGCCAGTCAATGGTATTTGGTTCCCCACTCTTGTTTGGCAGCTAATAAAAATGTCCTTAGAAGAGCATAAAGGTTTGGTCAAAACCTAAAGATGTGTGATTTGCATGAAGGTTATATAAGCGGCCGGCCATGGCCGACCGCAGTAATGAACAAGTCTAGAGGTACGGTCCAGTATACAAAGTAAGAAAGGTGGAAAAGATCAGGAATAGATACAATCAAGTACCAAACCTGACCCAGGATACAACATCGGAAAGAGACAAAAACACAATTAAACATCATAAAAAGAGCCAAGAAGTCAGCCCCTTCCCAGCAGGTGACCACAAGGCAGCAATGAACAGATGCGAAAGCACGACAAGCACAAGGCATAAATAACACAATTGATCCGGACTGGTGTTGCAGATTCACATCTGTTTGGTCGCCATCTTTGACAGTTGAAAGTGGAACCGGTGATCAATTGAAAGGGTGAATACAATCATTGTTTGGTGTTACGTGTGGATAAACTGCGAAAATCAGTTAATAATAATACATGTAGGTTTCTTTTATCGCCCACTAATAGCTAGTCTGCAGTATTAATTTAAAACAACTATTATCTTCTTCTATAGTCCACGCATCTAAATTTTAACAAGATTTTTGGGGTAAAAAAGGTGCATATTTTACACCGTAAAATACAGCAATCTGTTGTAAAATTTCATTTCTTTAGTTGGAATGAGTAAATTATTCTTCAACATGTAACTCATATGTTACAAATGCTTACTTTGGCTCCCTCATCTAATCAATACAAGATAGGGACAATTAACCTTAAAAATATTTTTGTTTTCCCTTACCCAACCCTGTTTTGCAAGTATTGGTCGGTTGATCAGAAAATCATATTTTTAACTTCTCAAATTCGATACCCATTAAACTTAATTGTAAATACGGTAGCCCTGTTATAGGCAATAAATGTAAATACAGTAAAACCTGTGTAAAATTGCCACTCAAAAATAGACAAAACAAAGATCTTAGTGACAAAGCGAGCTTAATGAAGGTCAAAAGTATTGCAGAATGCTCCCCTTGGAGCATTCTGCAATACTTTTGACCTGCATTAAGTGATAATTTGTCTTGAAAACAATTTTTGGTCTTTTTGAGAGTGGTCGTTTTAGGCAGGTTTTTCTGTACAAAAATAATTTGCTAAGAAAGAATATTTTAAAGATATCACTGTTTACATATGTCAACTCTCTAAGTTTGGGTTTACTCAGCCATTTAACCTATCTTATTACTTACTTCAGGCGTAGGCAGTTTAAACAGGGCTGCACGGCCTAGGTGTCCACACCTAGGAACCCCAGAAAACGGCGTTAGCGCCTCCAGTACAGTATAAAAGCATAAGAATCATGTCTCTTACCATGGTGGATCAGCACCATATCACTATGGTTTCCACTGCCAACATGTGCAGAAGGAGACAGGACTAACCCAACGCAACAGGCATTTAAATGCACCATACGGAATTCACTTATCGAGCTGAAATTGGGTCGAGATGTGTTTCGATTAGAAGTCCGCCACCCGCAGTCATTTTCCCTACAATTCTCTAAGTTTGCAATGAAATTAAAAAAAAAATTCTTGACTAAAAATCGCAATAAAATTTTTTGGATAGGGGCTTTTCTTCAGGGTCGGTCTGGTAAGGGGAAACAAATAAAATTTTAATTTAAGCCTAGTATTGATGAAATGCCATAACTGATGATCATTCACCCAAGCTGGCATCAGTGGACATTTGGTTCTATGTCTGAAAAATTAAAAATGTCTTCCATGCACAGAAAAAAGCCATAGACAATTAAATTTTTTCTCACAAAAAATTCACTACCAATTACATGTAGCTGTGCATGCATCTTTAACCCTTAATTCGCCAATCACAACAAAAGTTGTCTGCTTTTCTCGTCTGCTGAAATGTTTAAGAAGCCTCTATGGCAAACAGTGTGGACCCACTGGTTCTGGGTCCACGCTGTTTGCTTCTATGCTTAATTCGTCATTTATGTTAGGCAATTATTTGCAGCAGACGATTTCAGCAGATGACATTTTCAGATGCATTTTTTCTTGGCGCTTTATGGCTTAAAGCATGATTAAAAGCCCATATGCCGCACACAGCCCTAAAACAATGCAGGGTTCAAGCTGGGCCCTGACAGTAGGGAGAAGTGACCGAAAGTTAGGGAGGAGTGACAGTCACATAGGGAGAAATTATAGCGCAAAATTATGGCTTTTTCTGTCAGTTTAGAAGCAAATTAGCCATTACACATACTATTGCCATTTAATGGAAAGAGAAATACGATGCGAGAGTGCAGTGGTTCAATGGTAGAGTGTTTGACTCGAGACCGAGGGGTCACGGTTTGAGCCTCACCGGCGTCACTGCATTGTCTCCTTGAGCAAGACACATTAATCCTATCTTAGTACTGGTTCAACCCAGGAAAACCCGTCCCTACAAACTGAAAGATTGTTGATGGGACGTAAAGAATCAAATCAAACAAACTAAAAAGAAATACGATGCAGTGGTAGTAGATTGTCACCACCGCTTGCCTTTGTGTGGTGCCAGAATAAAAATGAGTGTCCTTAAAGAAATGTTTTTTTTTAGGGAGGCCCCCACACTTCTCCCTGGCCCCATTTAGGGTAAAATTTTGGTCCCTAGGGCAACTATTTCGCCCTAGTCGCCCCCTAGCTTATTCACTGCAATGTATCAACATTGTTTCGAAGTCATGTGCCTGGAGAGACAAATGGAACAAGGAAATTTATTTCACAATTTGATGCTGAAAATATTTCATAGGTCAAGATAAGCAAATGTTTTCAGCCTAAAATTGTGATAATTTACTTATCCATCAGTTTAAACATGTGTTTTGGGTACCTAAAAGGACCCTCTCATTGAGACGGTTCTTTTGTGTACCCACAACATGGTTTGGTTTAGAAATAACAAACTTTTTATTTGCATGCCATATGTTTGGTTGAGAAATTATTTTTTTATTTGAACACGCTAACATGCATCTAGAGACCTGTCATTTGCTAATAATAATTTTGGCCCTTGTAGATAAAGAGTTCTGAGAGTTTCCTGAGGTTATAAAACTTTTTTTTTTCAACTGAGCATGAAATTTCATCTACATACTTATAAAAATTAAAATGCTGAAAACTAAAGAATTTTTCTTGCTTTCAAACTCTAAGATGTTAGATGTTATATTTATCAAGCTTATAAATGTTAAAATTCCAACATTTGTTGGCATTTTAACATTTATGAGCATGATGAATTTAATGCGTACTTGAGTTGGATATGAAAAAAGTTTTATATCCTGGGGCCTGATGTTGTTCCCTATATTTCAGGCATCAATGCTTTGTCAGAGGAGGGTTGCATGCTGTTTGAGATCATCCCTGATCCAGTCAAGATTCTGCTCCAGCAAAGATGATGAGGGTCCACCACCCTGGGCTGCTAGACAAGTCCCTCAAGGAATGACCTTCAAAGCAATATATCTGACAAAATCACAGAACAGAGCTTACAAGGTATATCTTTTGACAATAGTGACTCAAAATCATATCATATTGCGTTTTAGCCAATTAAAATGAGTTTATGTGTAACTATGGTGTGATTGATTGATGGGGCCTTCAGGTTTATGGTGGGCCCAGGTCATTGTCTTATGCACAGAATATCTCAATAAAAATTCCAAAGGGAATTTAATCACATTAAAACACTATGTTTACTCTGTTTCAAATTTTCGGCCACTTGGCCTTTATCAAGAAACAAATAACTGAATTAATGTTGTGAACTACATCTCCATTGTCTTAGCCAACCAGTGAATATAAATAACGTTATGATATTGTCATGGGTAATATGACGTCACTTCCAGTACGCCAAAACGAAACGTCCTGATGCATAAGCGCCAAATGACGTCATATCACTCACCAGAACCAAATGACGTCATATCACTCACCTGGTGAGTGATATGACGTCATTTGGCGCTTATGCATCAGGACGTTTCGTTTTGGCGTACTGGAAGTGACATTTGCAATATTGAAATATTTTTGTCCCCTTGCCAGTTTTTGCAGTTAGGTCTTTACTGTGAGCAAAAGGTTTTCAAACTTTTAGACCTGTGATAGTAAACAGTATGAATCTAGATCAGCTGGCTTCTGATGAAGACAGCTGATCAGGATCCATATTATTTTTCATCCGCTCTATGAATCCATATTGATAATGAAATGGCACCACTACTGTCCTGCCAGCCAAGAGTGACAGTGACTTCATGCTTTGTTTACAAAGTTATCAGGGACTTACATTCGATAGATCACTTGTGTATTAATCCTATCCTCAGGATAGAATTAATACACAAGTGATCTATTGATTGGAATTAGCTCAAGTGAAGTCTACAGGTTTTACTTAGCAATTCTAAACAAAGTATTACGTCACTGTCACTCTTGATTGGCAGGACAGTAGATTGATTGAAGAGGGCAGTGGGTCAGTGGTACAGCACTTGACTCAGGATTGCCGGTTTGAGTCTCACTGGGGTGCTGCATTGTGTCCTTGAACAAGACACTTTTATCTTCTGCTTAGTACTGGTTCAACCCAGGAAGACCTGTCCCAATCGTTGACTGGGATGTAAGGCTTCAAAACAAACAAAGCATTACCAGATTGTCTGAAAACTAGAAGTTCATACAGTATAAACAACACAAAAAGTAGCTATTGTTATATGACTCCTATAAAAGACCTCCTCTGATTGGCTGAAACTAGCTTGCACTGGTTGTGACAGATCATGATATCAAACAGTGATGAGCTCAAGACAGGTTAACATTAGTTTTGTCAGTGCTGCTAGAGAGCTAAAAATAGATTGAACTTAATCTAGCCCAGGTGACATGGCTTTTGTCACTGATGCTGCCAGCTAAAAATAGACATTGAAGCACTGACTGGTTCTTATGTATATTTCACAGGTAAAATGTGTTGAAATCAGAATATGTTCATTGTATGAGAACAGCATTTAACCCAATTATGCCGAATTGAATTTCCCACCGTTATCAATTGAAACAGTCCATTTCTGTTTTAAGGGATTTTAGGTGGTATTTTTCATTTTTATTCAAACTTTAATAGAAAATTATGCAAGCAAACAGTGGAAACCCTGATCAGACACCCTGTTAGACTGCGGTGTCTGATCTGGGTCTGCACTATTTGCTAATGTCCCAGAAAAAGTATGCTAGGCATATACGAGTTAAAAATGCAATTATTTTGCGTAATCTCATATGAGTTGCAGAAATTTTGGAAGTGTATTGTTGAAATAATCTACTGAGTGAAAGTGCACTAGGAACATCTGACTTTAGTAAATATATAAAAGTGGGAGCGCAGTGGCTCAGTGGTAGAGTGCTTGACTCGAGACAGAGAGGCCGCGGGTTCGAGCCTCACCGGCGTCACTGCGTTGTGGTCCTTGAGCAAGACACAGCTATCCTAGCTTAGTACTGGTTCAACCGAGGAAGACCCGTCCCTGTTTAACTGAAAGATTGTTGATGGGACGTAAAAAATCAAATCAAACAAATAAATTTATAAAATATGAAAATACTTTAAATAAAACTAGGAAAAGAGAGACTGTGTCATAAATAAACAATTGGTGCATTCTTTTTTGGTTAACATCAGGATTAGTCAACCCTCAAAAGAATGATTCAATTGTATAATGTCTCCTTATAGGAGTGTATGTAGGGTATTTAATTTTATCAGTTAGGCCAGAATTTTTTTATTAGTTGATTTACGGGAATTTTTTTTTAAGATCTAGGGTCGGGGGGACGAAAAAAAATAAATAAAAAAGCTCTGAAAATGACCAGTTAACTGGTCATTTTCAGAGCTTTTTTTTTTTTCTTTTTTTTTTTTATATATCTCCAGAAAAAACAGTACATGTAAAACTTGTAAGGTAAACCAACAGTCAGTATTAAATCTTTAAATATTTCATCATTTTCCTAAAAAGCTGGACAGGACATTTTCCTAAAAAGCTTAACAGTGTCAATCTCAAAACTACACAGACAGAACCTCAAAAATAGATTATTTTTTTCAACAAACCGATAATATTTAGATTAGGCGGATAAAATATAAAAATAATTTTAGAAATTAAATTTTATTTTATTTCTACTTTCTGAAAAATTACAGTAGGAGGGTTTGTAAATCAACTAATAAAAAAATTCTGGCCTTATCCATTCTGGCACCTTGACCTGATTAACAGTGTCTATCTCAATGCAATTATCTGTATCAGGTCAACTAGACATTGCTTTTTTGGATGATGTCGACGTTGAATCCACGCAAAAATTGATTATAAGGTCATAAACACCAGTTTGAAGAGTGAACCAATGGGTAAACTGATAAATAGAATACCAGGTTCACGTCTTTCGATGTCAAGTTTACCCAGCAAAGCTTCGAGAATGCATGTTGAATCATGAGGCTCTTCGCAGTGATTCAACATGCATACTCGAAGTGGAGTCTGGTAAACTTGCTATAGAAAGACACTCATGGGTGAAAGTTTTCAGGATTAATTCTGAATTCAGGATTCAGTCTCAAAATGCTGAATTAGGGAGAGATTGTAATAACTTCTGATTAATTCTCTTATTATCTAAACACAATTAACCATTTAAACATGAAATTATTCACTTTTTTTTGGCATCCTGCAAGCTTAAAAAAAATTAGAATTTCTAAAGTTCAGGATTTTGGAAATTTTGAACTTTCACCCATGGACATTCTAGTATTCTCTATCTAGAAGCTCAGCACATTAGTTCATGGATATTGTTTTGTCTTTTCATAGAAAGGTCTTTACGAGAAACTTAACAGAGGCTGGAAGAACGACCTACAGAGAATGAAACGGCAAATTGATGAGATGGCCAACAAACCCAAGCCCGAGCCACCCATGCTACTTATGGTTATGAGAGTGAAGCCCACTAAAGGTCGACCTTACTGGGAGAAAGACATGCTCAAGATAATGGGACTAGATGGCCCGGTAATTTGAGCCATGACATGTGATTTCCAACAATGTGGCATTTTGACAAGGGTAGACTCAGACGTGCCTGTGCAGCCTCCTGTTAAGCTTAGAAACTCCAAATACTGTTCGGTCAGTAGCCTAGGAATCATAGAATATTCAAGCGACAAGCAAAGGCTCTGATCAGACTGCGCGTATGCGCAGGCTGATCTGAGGCTTTGCTGGTCGTACATACCACATTGTTGGAAATCTCATGTCACGGCTCATTTCATTTATCAGTTACCTCTGATATTAACTGTATTGCTGCATGTTGCTTGATAAACATGGTCTATCTCAGGGCATGTCATGATGACATTACACTTTTTGAATGACCTCGCTAATGATGCTTAATCAACACAAAAATCAAGTCATAATCGCTAGTTTGAAGAGTGAAACAACAGGTAAGTTAATAAATAGAATACCAGGCTAGCGTCTTTTGATATCAAGTGTGCCAGGCTCGGCTTTGAGATGTCTTCTAGCGTTCTCAAAGCCTTGCGTGGTAAACTTGATATCAAAAGACACTCACCCAGTATTCTCTATCTTTATTCCTTCAAAAGTCTGCGTTAACTCTTTGCATGCTGTTTCCTTTTTGTGGTCCTTTGTTTTCAAAATAACTTTTTTTTTAAAAAAAATATTTTAGCAATACCATCCGAGTTGACAAACAGTTTGGATCCAGATCAGGCCCCATATTTTATCGAGCCTGATCAACTTTCAAACTGTTTGCAAAAGTCATCAGCAGATGACGCAAGCAGGTAGTTACACACTGCTTGGGCAACAATCGCGAACATGCTTTACATCAAAAATTATTTTCTATTGTCAAAAAATAGAGTGAAAATGATGATCATTGAACGCAAATTAAATGTAATGTCAAAAACATTGCTTTCGGTGTGGAAAACAAATTGGTTTAAAGTTGTTCGTTTGCAATGCTGCATACCTAGTGCAAAGCTGAAGGCGGCCCTCGGGACTTGGTGGTCCAGTAAGAATTTCTAGCGATAAAGCGAGCAATCTCCCTAAACGAGACGTTCGTTTTATTTTGTTGAAATAACGACTGGAGAAACTAGGCATATTCAACAAATATATATAGACGAGCCTTCGATGCAACATTGCCCCCGAATTTGTATATTTAAAACGGGGTTTTCCAAATGCATGTAATGACTCAATTCTTATTGAATGATAATTTATTTCGATCATCAACTGTGCTTGTTATTCAGTAACCTATATGGGAACCAGACCGTTAAACAAGGGTAAACAATCGTCCTATCACGCTATGTACAGAAAACTATTTATACAGTTGATGTACAATAAAAACGACCATCTTGCAAAGTGGTCTATTTTTGTCAGATATTTGATGTCTTCTTTCGCTTATACAACCCCTTTCCCCCCCTAGACCCAAGACGCCCTTTACATATGTTATATATTTGTATAGCGACATTTAATTGTCCAAAGGGCATCTTGGGTCTAGGGGGGGAAAGCATCTAAAAACAAACTGAAAGACGCCAATTTCGTATTTTCAATGACAAACGTCACAATTTTAGGTATATTTCGTACGCATGCGCAGAAGGAATACCGCAAAGTTTTTGAAATGAAGAACACTTATATCCCTAATATTTTAGCACTTTTACTTTTTGAAAACCTGCTAAGGATTTACTAAAACTCTCGTCTAAACGGCACCTAGTCTAAAGACGTAAAATGAGGGGTGAGGGTAGAAGGCACAAGTTTTCATGGCTTTGCAAATGATGAATTGCTTTGAAACCTATTTTGATGCTTTCTATGCATATTTTACTACCGAAACAGACCAATTTTAAAAACATTAGGGCAATTTGAAAATTTAGGTTTTGTAATCATGTCAACTAGGGATAATATACGCCTTATCGCTAGAGCTCCTTTCAGGATTTGGTAAATTTTTAACTTTCACCATTGTATCAAATAAAAAGAATATGTGTGTTTAGAGTAACACGTCTGAAAATTTTAGGTAAGTTAGGCACACATTTTTTTAAATTATTTTTTTTCTGGAAAAAAATATAACTTTTGCATTTTGAAAGGCATTTTGGAGTCTCACATATTATTTTTGAGCCACTGTGACCTTGACCTCTGACCTAGTTTTGATAATAATTGTGTCAGGAGCATATCTCTTTTATTATTTGAGAAAGGAATCACAAATTTGGTGTGTGAATGCATCTTGGGATGGTGGAGTGTCTTGTACCATTTACAGGTCACTGTGACCTTGACCTTTGGCCCAGTTTTTTGAAAAATCATGTCCAGAGCATATCTCTTATATTATTAAAGGTAGGAATCCCAAATTTGATGGGTGGATGCAACTTTGGATGGCGGAGTGTCACATACCATTTTGGGTCACTTTGACCTTGACCTCTGACCTAGTTTGTAGAATAATCGTGTCCAGAACATATCTCTTATATTATTTGAGATGGGAATCCCAAATTTGCTGTATGTATACATCTTTAGATGCTGATGTGTAGCATACCATTTTTAGGTCACTGTGATCTTGACCTATGACCTAGTTTCTAGAATAATCGTGTCTGGAGCATATCTCCTATATTATTTGATGTAGGAATCCCAAATTTGGTGTGTTGATTCCTCTTGGGATGGCGGAGTGGTGCATACCACTTTGGGTCACTTTGACCTTGACATTGACTTCTGACCTCATTTCTAGGTTTTTCGTGTATGAAGCATATCTCCTATATTACAGCTAACTTTCCACAAATGTGTCTTATGCTTGACCAATTCCTTTGGGGGCATTCGTCACGTGACTATGACATTTCTTGTTTGGGTGATCAAAAGAACCTTCTCAATGAGATGGTTCTTTTGAGTACTCACAACATATGTTTTGGTTTAAAAATAAGAAAATTAATTTTTGATTACGCACTCTTATCTGGAGGTCTGGTGGTCACTAGCATTAGCAGGCAAAGATTTGATGTTAAAAATAATTGCTCTCAAAAATATATCACTGTTTACCCGGCCTCCAGATAAGAGTGTGTATTGGAAAACTATTTTCTTTATTTCTCATCCAAAACATATGTTGCGGGTACTCAAAAGAACCGTCTCATTGAGACGGTTCTTTTGAGCACCCAAAACATATGTTTAAATTGATGGGTAAGAAAATAATTACAATTAAACCTTCATAAAATTTTCTTATCTGAATCTATTGTTTTCTGATGTGGATGATTCTCCTGCACCAGCATGTTATGGTAAATGTTCTAAAATGTCAAACATTTCCTCTTTCTGTTCTTAAGTAAAATGGTGATTTTTAGATCTGGAATTCCAGGGTTCGCACAGGCTTGAAAAGTACTTGAATATACAGGACTGTCTTGAAATTTGCCTTGAAAAGTATTTGAAAAACACTCAAAGGCCTTGAAAAGTCCTTGATTTTTACCATTTTCAGGAGGATTCAACAGGTTTTTTTTGAAACCTAAATCAGTATAAAATTGTGATGTCTTTATTTGGTGCAGCATGTGCTGCACCATATAAAGGCCTCACAAGTTTATATTAATTATCTTAAAATAATATCTTTAGTAATGGACTCTAGCATTTTAGAAGTAGAATTTTAAGATGTAAATCAGTATTTTTCTTAAGTTTTCAGTCCTTGAAAACAGCAGGAAAGTCTTTTAGGAGTCCTTGAAAAGTCCTTGAATTTACACTATCTTGCCTGTATGAACCCTGAATTCACACATGCTAGTCAAAATAGCAATCAGGAAAGACCCTGATTAGACTGCTTCCAAAGAAGTCTGTTCTTAGTCTCTGCTGTTTGTCTAGGCCTTCTTGGAAGTAAACTAGCGTTTGTAATTTTAGAACATTAATCCTCATAAAAAAAAAACAATGATGATTTTCTATTTATTACAGACACGTCAACCGAAGATCTTTGTCAATAAAGCTACTGTGAATGCGAGATTGGAACGAATAAAACATCTTGTTTCAATTTTTCCTGTCCGCTTCCCATACGGCCTTCCCGAAACCGAAGAAGATTACGAACATTGTATTCTGAGAGACAACGGGGAGTTTGTGGTAACTAGAAAACTGGAACCAGTTCAAGAGGAAACTGCTGTTGTGTCTAAGGAAGACCCTACAAGTGTTTGGGACTTAAAGCAGGAAACCATAGATAAAACAAATGAACTCAAGAAAATGCAGTATCAGCTAAATGCGGAATATTTTCCAACAAAATATGTTTATAAAAGGAACGAGGATGGAAAAGAGTACAGATATAAGGGAGATTTCAATATTGGGTCTGATAAAACTTGGTATTAGCCTTTCAAGACAGAACACATTTCAAATAACGTTAAGATCCAGATGAGCTGGCTCGCATCTCATGTGTTCATATGGATATTAATGTTAATTTTTCTTTTCTAAATATTTTCCCACAAAATATGTTTATAAAGGACGGAGAAATACAAGGGAAGATTAAGTATTAAGGTTGCTAAACGGCTAAAACACGGTATTGGTGCTGATTTAATTTTTTTCATGTTATATCTATTCTACAGAAGAACTGTGTCATAAAGGAACACTTTATAAGAGGTATGCAGAAAGGCATTGTCAGATCTTGTTTGCCGGAAAATTTCAAGCTGCTAACATTGCTGGTTTTGGAGATATGGCCTATATTGTGCTCCCAAAATGGCCATTTATAAGCGTTATGCAGTCTCAATTTGAAAATAAATCATTTAAAGTCCAAATAATTCATGTTTCCTATTTAAATATTGATACAGAACTGTTTGCATCTTATAAAGACACTTATCTTCTACATTTTGCAAATTGAATTAAAGAAATTGGTCAAAAATTGTGGATTTTCTCCTCCAATTTATAAAGATAGTGTTTTTGATAAAAACTGCAAGAACGACACTAATACACTGTACTATACCCATGATTATACAGGACATGTGTTAATTTAAGTAAAATTCATTTCCATTATATCATTAAAGACTATAGTTTCCAAAAATTACAGCTTGCATTCCAGGCTAGTCCAATGCTTCGCACCATAGAACATTTCTGTCAGGAACAAAAAAGTAATTTTTTGTAGTGTCTGTAACCGTGACAATTCATGAAGCGAAATCTTGAAGATTTTTAATCTCAGAATAACTTCCTTTTAATATTTTATGTCATTCAACATAAATATCAGATAGACAAAGTTTCATTGTCGTGACAATTGGAATCTATGAGAAATAAGCATCAGAAAAAGTTACAGACACTACATGGAACATTGGACCAGATTTAAGAGCATTTTGACAAACGATATTTTTTTGATAGTTGACCTTTTGGACTACTGTAACTACTTTGATATCTTTAAGTATGGCCGGTGGGTCGGACTTCAGACTCTATGATGGTTCAGACTTAAAGAGTTATCTATTGATGAGATGGTAGGGGCCTGATGCTTTGGCTGTTTGGGGTTTATCTGTTGCATTTCTTTTGCCCCGGTATTCAGTTTAATTTACTGTTGAGTCCTTATCCTTGCTTTATCTCCTTGTTATATCTTGATTTATATGTTTTAGGAGATGATGCTTTGATAAGTTAGGGGTCTTTCATGCAAACCAAATATCCATGTGTCTTGATCCACATCTGAATTAAGGGTGAGGTTGGCGCCGTTAAACCAGTTTAAGCCCTCCAGTAAAATATTTTACTGACCGTTCCAAGGCTGTACTTCTTTTGTGGATCTTTTATGTTTTTGTTCTGTCTTTTGTTTGCTATGTCTTTGTGCGCGTCTGTTTATATGTGCTTTGTGGTCACCTGCTGGGAAAGGGCTGACCTCTTGGCTCTCGTTTGGTGTGTCTACTGTGAGTTTGTCACTTTCCCATTGGTATCCTGGGTGAGGTGTGGTACTTGATTGTATCGATTCCTGATCTTTGCACCCTTACTTACTTTTACTGTATTCAGAAAATGATTTTAAGCATTGAGATATACTTCTGGTAAAAGTTAAGAGCTGCAATCTGATAGAGGGCAATTTATGACAAATTCAGCCAATGGTTGTCGTAAAGATATGTTTATCTTCTTTGTTTGGCCTCTCATAATGCTAACCAGTCTCTCCCATTGTTGTTTCAGAGAAAAAGAAATGCAGATATTTATATTTTTGCTTTTATCTTGCATATTATATCCTAGGTGTAGTGTCCGTAACCTTTTACCAGGCAGAAGTAAAAGTATAAAAAAAATTTATATGAAGGTATATTTTCAAAAACAAAGACTACTTTTAGGTAAGATGTGTAAAAAACAATGTAGAAAATGATAATATATTATCGTATTGAGTGCTTTATTTTTTGCCTAGTGAGACACTTATCAGCACCAATACCGTGTTTTAGCTGAAAACGTGGTATTAGACTTTTCAGATAGAACATGTTTCAAATATCCTCGAAATTCCACACAAAAAAGTTTATAAAAGAAATGAAGATGGGAAAAATGCAGACACAATGGGCATTTTATATACTGGGGCAGATATAATGTGGTATTGGCCTATTCTTGAAATTTTCACACAAACATGTTCAGAAAAGGAACAAAGATGGAATAAAGTACAGATACATAGGCATTTCAATATTGGTGTTGAATAAATGCAATTTTAGCCGCCTTTTTTGACATACTATTGCAAATCGTTTAGATCCTGAAGAGATGGCTCATATTACTGTATTCAACCTTATAAGCACACATACTGTTAGAGTAGGAAGCTCAGTACTAGATTAAAGATGGAGGGACCGCTGGTTCAAGCCACACCTTAGGCTTTGTGTTGAGTTCTTAAGACACTTGAACGTCTGCTAGGTACTGGTTCAATCCAGGAAATGTTCTGACATGACTAAAACATTTTTACTGGAGTGTAAATCATTAACAGAAACAAAACATGCTATTATAAGCACATTGAGTACTGAATTATCTGTTTACACTTTATCTGCTGAGCACGAAATTTATCATGCTCATAAATGTTAAAATGCCAACAATTGTTGGCATTTTAAAATTATTTGCATGATAAATACAACATCTGAGAGACTTAAAGCAAGAAACTTCTTCATTTGTAGGTATTTTAGTTTTTATGAGCAGTTGAAATTTCGTGCTCAATTGAGTTGAGCATGAAAAAGTTTATAACCTTAGGGCCTGATTTCCAGTATATCCTGTGGTGCAATTTCATCATAAATAGGTATGCATCTTTTAGATGAAAAAAAGTGTGGATCCGGATCAGCTGGCTTCATCAGAAGTTAGCTGATCTGGATCTACACTGTTTTCCAAAAGATAGAATTTTGAAAAGTCATATGCTTTGTAATAGTATGCTTATAAGGATGAATGCAGAAACCTGGCCTCGAGGTTATAAAACTTGAGTAGTCTCAAACTCAAAATAAAGCGCAATGATTGGCTGCTTGCGGACGACACATGTCCGCAAGCAGCCAATAATTGCGCTTTATTTTGAGTTTGAGAATGAACTCAAGATTTATAACCTCGAGGCCAGGTAATCTGGTTCTGAGCTGTTTGTCTTTCTTGAGAAAAAAAATCCCATAAAATGTACCTATAAAAAGGAATGAGGATGGAAAATGGGTAAAGTAAGGAAAATGTCAGTAATGAATCTGATTAAAAGTAGTATAAATTATTATAGACACCATTACAAATAGTTTAGATCCAGATGAGAAGGCTTGATAAGCCAGCTCATTGGGATCTAAACTGTTTACAATTTTATACTTGAATAAGATTCTTAATAGGGAAGGAAGTAAAATATTTTCCTGCAAAAAATATGAACAAGAGAAAAGAATATAAAATAGAAGGGAAGTTTAATGTTAGGTCTTATTAAACCTGGTATAAACTTTTTAAGACAGATACACATACTGTTGCAAGTGTTTACATAAATAATGAAAATTTATGCTCGGATTTTTGCTAATATTTTAAATCCTGTTATAGGCCAAGTTGTCTAGATCTTAATTGTTTGTCATTTTGTTCTTGAACTGTGTGACAAGAAAAAATTCTCCCACACCAGATTGGGATTTCTATTGTTTTTACCCATGTGAGATTATAAAAATCCACCACGAGTGTCCTTGTAGGATAGGTATCTCACCTAAGCAGTGATTTTTTTACAAATTTGTTTCTATGAGTCCCGGGACTCACTAGGCCAAAATTCTTTGCATCCCAAACTCGAAGTTCTGCATCCCATGTGGGGCCCACTTTGAATCGTAAATTTTATGTATCCATACAAATCCGACCCATTCATAGAAGCCAATTTGAGAAACAAGACACTGTCATACTTACTTATACAATAAAGAGCAAGCTTACTTTGTCATGTAAAATAATTTTTAGAGCCCAGGCCATTAGCTTGTGTTCATCTAACTCTGCATGCCTACAAGTGTACTGCTGGAAGTTACTGAGCCCTTGGACATATGGTGATGATATCATATTAATTTTTGTTAATACCATCTGTTCACAGTACAGTCCCCGTACTTCATGAGCCTGCAGTAATACTTTAACAATTCTATTTGCAGAGTTGTTCTAGGATTTGTCTAGAAGGGGCCAACTCTCCCCCCCCCCCCTCCCCCTGTGTTCCCAAAAGGGGGCCAACCTGCAAATCAAATGGGTAATGGTAATTTTCTAAAAAAAAAAGCCCCACCAGCCCTCCCCCCCCCCCCCCCTAAAAAACTAAGTCCACACCTAAAGAAAAATCGAGCAAGGGTTGTCTTTAGGCGCTGGCCTGTTCTGTTCACCCCCCAACCACAATAACCTTGGCCTTCAAAAGTGTTGGACAAAGACAGAGGGAGAAGAGTGGGAGGGGTGTCTGATTTGAATATAAACAAATGTAATCAGAGCACCCTCTTCTCCAGAATGATAGATTTTTGGAAAATAGAGTACTAAATGGCACATACCTGGTCGGTAGAAGACAATTTAATATTCCTCAGAAATGTCAGACTCTAATGCCATGCCATTCGTTTATTTCCAAGTTGGGCCTCTTGCTAAGAACACCAGTGTGGGCTGTTTAGGGTCTACTTTTGGAGACATAATCTTCTCATGAAAGCATGCTGTGTTCATTATGGAGGGGCATTATGGAAAGGGTGTTTAAACTTGCAGGTAAAACGCATTATTTTGGTCGGTACTGGTTTATCGGCACTGGCTTTTACCAGTAAACTCCCCGTGAATATCTGAAAACACATGTTTCTCAAGGGAAGTAATGATCGCTAAACTGTTGGGGAGTATTTCGGTACCGGTTTTTACCAATATTATTCAAGACACGGTGCGCAAGTAAAAAAACGTTCAAAACGAAAGTTGCAAATTTTTAAATGCAGACTTTTCGCCACAATTTTTAATGCGTCCTGCGGGATTCACATGGTTTAAAATCATGCGTCCTTTGTGAGAATCATGCGTCTGAGACGCAGGACGCGCAGGTAAAAAAATCACTGCCTAAGGATTTGGAATTTAAGCCTGGGGCAAGGCTTGCCAAGTCCCTGGTTAAATTCCATCCCCGAGGGTGAGAATACTCTATCCTATACATGGACAGACTCATGATGGATTGTTTTTCTCCCTATTTTTCCAAGCTTTTGGTCGAATACTCATTGGATTTACATTATTTCTGAGCTCATGAGTGTTTTTATTGGATATGAAAATGGGTGAAACATAGTTTGCACCTTGTTATTGGCTCAGGCTGGAAAATACGATTGTAGTATTAGGTAAGTTGTAAGAAGCAAAATAAAATCCCACTAGGCTCCCTGTGCTGTTAGCATCACATTACCGATATTGTAGCAGGATGCAAGTTTGAAGACACCATTTACTTTCAATGACTTAAGTAACCCTTAACCTTGTTTGGTGCTAGGCGCAATATATTGGTGCTTTCAATACCCATTTTTGGAAAAAAATGAATATTTTACTCTGCCCATATAAGAAAGCTGTCACATGTTCATGTAAGATAGAAATTTCGTACATGAGCTAAAAGCCTTTCTTACATTGGCAAAGGTGGGATAAATTCTATCTCACATACCCATACAAGCCCGTGGGAAAGAAAAAAATGAACAGCTGCATGCCTATCTGTGACATTGTAATGTTAATATTACATCATTATGTCGCATATCAGTGTATTCAGGATTTTCTGGAAGTCTTTTTCATGTTTTTCCAATATAAAATGAGGTATTTAGTGGTGAGCAAGAAAAAGAATCCATTATTTGTGTGAGGATGGGATAGAAAAGTTCTTCCCTCGGGATCACCGTTTGTCATCACTCGGCAAGCCTAGTGATGCCAATCGGTGATCTTCGGGATGAATTTTTCTATCCCACTCTCACGATGGATTCTTATAATCCAGTATATAAAGACGCCTATCTTTCTGAAGTCAGGGCCAGGGGCCTGTTTTGTTTGTTTGTTTGTTTCTTTACGTCCCATCAACAATCTTTCAGTTAAACAGGGAAGGGTCTTCCTGGGTTGAACCAGTACTAAGCTAGGATAAAAATATCTTGCTCAAGGACCACAACCCAGTGACGCCGGTGAGGCTCAAACCAGGGGCCCCTCGGTCTCGAGTCAAGCACTCTTCCACTGAGCCACTGCGCTCCCATCCAGGGGCCTGTTGAATTTGGGAAAAAAAGCATTTGAAGAAAATGCAAAAATATGAAGCATGCAGAAATAAAGACCTATTTAAGAGCAATCTAGTTGCATGATATATGGCATCTTCTGAGAGTATTCCATTTGGGTTAGAAAACAGCAACAACAAAATATTCTATAAAAGGTTTAATTTTAACTAATAAATTTTTAACTATTCAACAATAATGAATACAACTAGAAAGATTTGGAGACACATCAAGGGAGAAAACACAAGTCTGAAGAGGGGTTACCATGTTGTTTTGTTCTTACCATTCACGATAACCTGGACCCGAGATTATAAAACTTGTTTCATGCTCAACTCAACTGGGCATGAAATTTCAACTGCTTATATAAATTATTAAGCTAAAATCCTAAAAATCAAAATTTTTCTCTGATGTATTTATCCTGCTGAAAAATGTAAAAATGCCATAATTGTTTGCTTTTTTTGCTTTGATTCTTTACATCCCAGTCAAACAATATTTCAGTCATGTCAGGACGTTTTTTTTATTGAACCAGAACTAAGCTGAGGATAAAGTGTCTTGCTCAAGGACACAATGCAGTGCCTCAGGTGAGGCTCAACCCCGCAACTCCTCAATCTTGAGGCAAGCACTCTACCACTGAGCCACCACACTCCTCTGACAATTGTTGGCATTTTAACATTTATCAGCAGGATAAATTTCTTGTTGAATAGAGTTAAGCATGAAAAAGTTTTATAACCTGGGAGCTTGGTGTTGCGGGGCTCATTGGAAGCGACTCTAAGCCACGCTTCCATGGGTTAAAGTTTAAAAATTACAAAATCATGAACTTAAGAAATTCAAATTTTTAAACTTGCAGGATGCCTACAAAATTGAATAATTTCATGTTTAAATGATTAACTGTGTTTAGATAATCTGAAAAAAACTAATAAGAGAAGCTATTATAACCTCCCTAATTCAGCATTTTGAGGCTGACTTTCTATGGAAAGTCAGCCACAAAATCCTGAATTAAGGATTAATCCTGAAAACTTCACCCATGCTGCCGCTTCCAATGAGCCCCACAACACATATTTTCTTGAATAAAAAATATCACCATGTTTATGGATGAAAGAAGCCTCTTTTATAGGTCTATGGAAAAAAGAGAAATCAGGCATGAAAATTCCATTTTATCCAAAGATGTGTCCCATTTATTGCACACAATACAAGTTTGATCATGAAACATGAGAAAGACAAACTATCTGTTTAACATAGGGAAAAATGATTCAATGTCAGAGATGTTTTGTTTGAACACCTATAACACATGTTTTGATGGGAAATACTTGAAGTAATCCTTTTTGGAGTTATTACTTATATGGGCCTTGATGCAAAAAAATCTGTCTTCGAGTGTTTGCGAACAACAAAGCTGCAGACCAGCCTGCGCATCCACGCAGTCTGATCAGCACATTTGTTATTCACTTATTGGAAAGTATGATTTCAAAAATTGCTCCACGCGAAATTTCAATATTTTAGCTAGTCTCTGTAGCTGAGCAGGCTGGTTTTGGCATGACCTAATCAGAAACCACGAAGACAGGTTTTCTCGCATCGAGGCCCATACATAAATGTTACATTACATTCCTTGAGAGGATGATAGTCTAAAATATCATCCTGAGGAATGTCATGCTAGCCCCTGTGTAAAGTACCGAAAATTCATGTGCTAGCCCATTAATCCATTTATGCTGAATGGACTTTCCCATCTTTATCAATTGGACAAGTTCATTTCCAATTTAAGAGATGCCATTGTTTGACCACCTGTATGTATGTGGAGATAATCCACAAGCTTTAGCGAGTGGATTATCTCCCGTAGAGATGGAAAAACATGAAATAAATCTTTATACCACCTACACCTTTAATATTTTGTACTAAAGTTGGTAAGGGTGATAAAAAGAAAAATTCCATATTAAAATTAGTTCCGTATTTCCGTATAAAAAGTAGTTCCGTATTAAAAGTAGTTATGAGATGTTGGTACTTATCCCATATGGGCCTCGGTGCAAGAAAACATGTCTTGAGGGGTTGCGAACAACAACGGTGCAGACCAGCCTGCGCATCTGCCCAGTCTGATCAGCGCCTTTGTTATTTGCATGTTGGAAAGTATCAAATCAAGACTTTGCTACCAGCAAAATTTCAATATTCTAGCTAGTCTCTGTAGCTGAGCAGGCCGGATTTGAATCTGACTGAAGACAGGTTTTCTCGCGTCGGAGCCCATATGTGTTAAGTCCCTCTTATCAACATCCATGAACAGCTACCTAGTGGGGGCTAGAAGCTGAGCAATTATCTACTTCCTTACACTATGTATGCGAGCAGCCCTTGCTCTGATCAGACTGGGCTGATGTTCATCATCAGAGCCTTAGTTGCTAGCCCCTGTGCAATACTTTTGACCTGCATTAAGTGATAATTGGTCTTTAAAACCAATTTAGGTCTTTTTGAGAGTGGCCGTTTTTTGCTGTAGCATTTCATCCGAGTCCTCACTGTTCGCTAAAGTGCCTGTTTGTGGGTTTCCAGTACACATGGAGGATCTTACATGAGTGCTCATGTTTTATTGAATTTATTAAATTAGTTGAAAAACGATAAAATGCGAGGCTTGCCGAGCATATTATCCCTTTTTTGCAACAAGTTTAATAAAGTCAATAAAACAGAAGCACGAATGTTAGATTCTATTAACATATGACATTATGATAATAAATACTTTGAAATCTCATTTCTGCTGTAAAAATGTTATAATTTTTTGTCATTATGTACGCAACCTTTTATGGACGTCACAACATTTCCAGAAAATCTGTAAACCACTAGTCGTTTATCAATTTAATTGCATGGCGTTATTTCACTCTCAGACCGGACGTCATATGATATAAAGGGTTAACTTTATCAAGACCTTTTGCTGTTTATTTTTTTCAAAGTAATTTCGATTTTTTTTTCAGAAATACCATCAGAGTGTCAGGTCAGGCCCGGCATTTTGTAGGGCCTGATCCTGGGTCTAAACTGTTTGCAAAAACCAGCAGATGGGGCTACTAGTAGAAGGTAGGATTTAATACAATGATTACAGGAATTGACTTCTGAAACTGATGACTGCAACACCCTGGACTTGAGATAAAAGTATGTAATCAAAAATTAATTTTCTTATTTCACAACCAAAACATATGTTGTGGGTACTCAAAAGAACTGTCTCAATCACCCAAAACATATGTTTAAACTGATGGATAAGAAAAGAAAAAAAATCACGATTTTACACCCAAAAATTCTGTTGATCTCATCATATGAACACCAGAACAATGCTAATGCAACACTTTGAGCAGATGTCTAGCAAAAAGTACAAGTAAGAATGTGCACCCCCGGGGGTGCGCCCATTGAAGACTGATCAGTGCGCATCTGCGCAGTCTGATCAGTCATAGATGAGCGCACTATGGGTAGCCAAGGGTTCAACATTTTGTTCAAGCAGAAAAACTAAGACTGATCAGACTATGAGGATGTACAGACTGATTTGAATCTTCGCTGTATGCACATGCCAACTTGTACCTTATGCTGGATACCGGCTCAGTAAAACCTGTGTAAAACGGCCACTCTCAAGTCTAACACTCTTATCACTGATCTCCCAATATGTATTTACAGTAAAACAGCCACTCTCAAAAAGACCAAAAATTGGTTTTCAAGACCAATTATCGCTTAATGCAGGTCAAAAGTATTGCAGAATGCTCCAAGGGGAGCATTCTGCAATACTTTTGACCTTCATTAAGCTACCATTGTCATTAAGAGTTTTGTTTTTTCTATTTTTGAGTGGCCCTTTTACACAGGTTTTTAACATATAGTGTATGTTGAATTTTACTTAGTGAACTTAACCCGCTTTATCACCTTCTGTCTTTTCTCATTTTTGGTTTCCAGCAAAAACCCAATAGCTTTATTAAATGCTTGATTATTTGGTTTAACTTTACTGTTTCCTATCACCGTGCTGCTTTTCTGTGAGCCAGGAGTTTCGGTCAGATCACTATAGTGTGATGTCATTGGTTCTAACTCAAGTTCATCTGCACTGGACACAAATTCCTCTTCCTGTGGATGGTTCCCATATCTACTGGCCGGTTCTCGCTCCAAAGTAGGTATAGGAATTGGACTGTCACCAAGTATAAAATCAGTTCTAATACTAGACTGGTCCATATATTTGTCTATACTATTGTATGATGGCAAGTAGCCTGGACTGGTTACATCCGAAACTTCATCTGAGATTGTCACAAGTTTCTCGGTCTCCATTTTAACTTCATGTGTCTTAGACATCATGTTTCCTGTACTTTCTTTCGAATTCCTTCTCTCGTTTTCTTCCATAATGGTCTCTGGAATTGTGCAGGGTTCCGTTACTGGGGTTGGGCGTGGAGCGCTAATGAAGTCTGATGTAAACTGGTCTGGTTGTGGTGTCAGATCTGTGACATTTGTCACTGAAAAAGACTTCTTAAGTCGTTCTAGTGATCGTCTTTGATTTTTTCGTCTTGACAACCTACGATCTGAAAAAATGAAACATGATCTTCTGATTGAACTTTCTCAAACAGGTATTAGTAATAAAAGGAAACTAGAAAACCTTTTTTGCGGCAAGGTTTTATATATACAAAATAAAGAATTTCTAGCGATAAGGCCGCCTTATTCCCTAAATAAGACGTTCATTTTATTTTGTTAAAATAACGACTGGAGACACTAGGCACCCTCAACAAATACATATAGACAAGCCGTCTATGTACCCTTGCCCGATAGTTCGTATATTTAAAAACGGCTTTTCATAAATGCATGTAATATATCTACTTCGTTTTGAATTAGAATTTTTTTTGATCATCAAGAGTGCTCGTTATTCAGTAACATGTGTGGTAAATAGACCGTTAAACTAAGGTAAACAATCATGATAGAGTATATTATATATATTTATACAGTTGATGTACAATAAAAACGACCATCTTGCAAAATTGTCTATTTTTGTCAGATGATTGATGTCTTCTTTCGCTTATACAACCCCTTTCCCCCCCTAGACCCAAGACGCCCTTTACACATGTTGTATATTTATATAATGATGTTCAATTGTCCAAAGGGCATTTTGGGTCTAGGGGGGGAAAGCATCTAAAAACAAACTAAAAGACACCAGTTTCATCTTTTCAATGACAAATATCATAATTTTAGATATACTTTGTACGCATGCGCAAAAGGAATACTGCAAAGTTTTGGAAACGAATGGCATTTTATCCTTAATAATTTAGTACTTTTACTTTTTGAAAACCTATAATGGAATTACTAATATTCTGGGCTAAACGACACCCAGTATAAAGACGAAAAATGAGGGGTGGGAGTAGAAAGCGCAAGTTTTCAATGCTTTGTAAATGATGAATCGCTTTGAAATGTATTTTGATGCTAACTATACATATTATACTACCCACACAGATGACTTTTAAAGTCATTAGGGTAGCTTTTGTAATCATGTCAACTAGGGAAAATATATGCCTTATGGCTAGAGCTTCTTAGAAAACCTTTTTGTGGCAAGGTTTTTATCATTGTTTTACAATATCAACAGTCAAGTTGCTGTCCGTAAGCACTTTAGGCACTTTAACTCTTTTTGTCATGCTTTTGCTGATTTTTTTTCAAAATTAACTTTTTGATAAAATTCTTTCATGAACACTATCAGAGCGTCAAACAGCTTGGATCCTGATCAGGCCCAACGTTCTGTTTGCAAAGGTTGTTATCAGCAAATGACAAAATTAGCAGCTAGTATGCAAAAAAAGTTAAGGATTAATTTTCTGTATGTAAGCACCTGACAATTGAATTTCGCGATGTTAAACATTAAAAAGGACAGACATGTAATAATGTAAATGTGGATATAAAACATAATGTCTAAGCTTCAAATTTTAGAATTCCATAAATAAATTATTTGTCTATGACATGTTATACAAAGCTTAGCATAACCCACTGGTGAAATGTTTTAGGATTGATCCCATAGAAAGTCGGCCTCAAAATATTGAGTTAGGATGATTATAATAGCGTGTCTGGTTTAAGTTTTGTTTACTTGTAATAATTCATATTTTAAAGGTGTACTAAAAGTTTAAAGAGTTTAATTTGGAAAGTTCAGGATTTTGAACTTTGACCCATGATAATCTTATATATTAAATATTCAGGTAGGTCACCTAACAACCATCCAGCCAAATTGTTTTCAACTCTGAACATTGTTTGCAGAGGAAAATGAAGTCACTGCTGAGTTTGCAAGGTATTCACCACATGATATTATCATACACAGGTAGGAAACTACATAAACAGAGCTGGCGGCTCTGTATATAGAGCCTGAAAAATTCACATTAAAACTGAAAATATTTCTTTTATTGTGTAAAATAGCGAAAAAAGGAGAATGTAGTGATCCACTCTGATCTTTCAACTTCTAATCCAAGCTGATGTTAGCTGCAAATTGTGTACGTTTTTTTCTGAATTGTTTTCATCATGAGATAAAAAGCCTTCATGTAATTCACGACAAAATGAGAATTCTCAAAAAAACCTACAGAATTTGCAGCCCGCATCAGCTTAAATAGGAAGTTTAAAGACCAGAGCCCTACCGAATGTAAAACTTCCGTTTTTTAGGCGATTTTTTCAGCCTCCATATACAGAACCGGAAAGACACTAATAAGATTTCCCTTTCAGAGCATCGGCTCTGTTTATGAAGTTTCCTAACAGCGTTTTACAGAACTGAATTTTTGATGTTAATTTTGATGGAATTCCCAGCACTGTTTACAAAATGGAGTGCTAACTTTGCATCTTTAGATCTTGGCTATATCAATATGGTGGGTTTAAACCAAATAAGCTAACTAAAAATCAGTATGAATTCAGGATGCACTCCTGTAAATGCTAAGTCTTCACAACTCTGAAATCTAATGAGAAAATGTGAGAGGTACCACTTTCATCTAAAGTGCACATACCCCTATAGGCACACAATGAAAAGGATTATTTACATGATACAAATTTCTGATTTCCAGTCATTCAAATATTGAAATCTCATCATCATAGATTCATAATGTGGATGGAAAAAAATATCTGATCTTCTTGGTCTACATTGTTTTCCAAAGGATGTTAAATTTTGAAATAGGTATGTACAGTGTGTGTTTATTTGGTGGTATACGGTAAGAGTAAGACAGTTGAACATTTGCTCATGAATAAAAATTATAACTCAAAGAGGTTTGTCAATCTCGGATTAAACAAAAATAAAATATGTATCAAATGAAAAGGTACATAACTTTGAGATCACGATAGATGTTCTAAAAATCAGAACTCAAGCTATCTGCAAAAAAGTCCTAGACAAACAGAGCAGACCTAGATCAGACAGCTTCTCAAGAAGCAGTCTGATCAGAGCCTTCCCTGTTTGCCTTTCTGACAAGTATTATGTGAATTCCAGCCCTAATTATGAATCAACAATTTATCTGATAACAGAACAAGAAAAGTGGTAAAACTTTTAGGGCATGAACTCAGAGATCATTAAAATTTAATTACATATGTCATGCATCTAAAGCCACAACATGTTCTAGTACATATAGTTACTAGTATATGTAAATCATAATGACTACATGCAAATTCCATACAAAGTGAAGAAACAAACATGCAAGAAAATAGAATATGAACATGCAAAACTCAACACTTCCATCCCTAAACCATATACATTTGTATAATGTTATTCCTTATTAGACTCATGTAATAACACTGACAGCAGTGCATGGCATTAGATTTTTATAAGCGCCATCACATGGGTTTTTTGTACTTAACACTTATAAGAACAAGTGTAGGCTCAGCCCAGCCTTAGATTCTCTGCAGTCTTTTGCTAAAGCCTTCTCTGCTCAGAAGCAGTAAAGGTTGGAGGGAGATAAAGCCTTGCGAGGCTATTCATTAAGGCTCGGTCTAAATTTTAGACTCTACTTATTTAAAGAAAAAAATTAATACATTAGCAATAAGTATCATTCCCTCATGAGCTCATTTTGTATCAGTATGCTGTCCCTTGTAATAACACAAACATTGGGAGCTCAGTGGTAGAGTGCTTGACTGGAGACCGAGGGGCCGTGGGCTCGAGTCTAAGGCGTCACTGCTTTGTGTCCTTGAGCAAGACACATTAATCCTAGCTTAGTACTGGTTCAACTCAGGAAGACCCGTCCCTTTATAACTGAAAGATTGTTGATGGGACAAAGCTTAGGAATCTAAGTCTGCTGATGAACAGTGAAATAACTGACCATAGCTGGTCAACTGGGTCGTAAAACAAAAAGGCAAAAAAAAATATTAAAAAATCAAACATTTCCTTTACAACTACATGTTGTGGTATAAATGATATCTTGACAGTTTGGTGAATAATAAATGAATAATACACATGCAAAATATTCTCTATTCTAGAATACTATAACACATACAAAAACACTTTATATTTACCCTAAATATATAATAATGACACCTTGGGCTTATTACTTTGATAAAATTCAAACAATTCCATTTGACTACCCGGTAGTGCTGGAAGGTAAAAAAAAGTTAACCCTGATCAGACTGTTCCTCCAGCCAGCTAATGGGTTTAATCAGGTTTGTCTGAATATTCAGGGTATTAGGGTAAATATAGTTGTCTAGTTATCTACAGCAAACCAACATGCTTAACTGCCAAATTTATATAATTATGTGCCACAATTTATATAAAATTAATACAAGAGCATTTTTAGGATTTAAATATGCATAATATATCCGGATTACTTTCTTAAAGTCTCGAAGATACCATCCTGGGCAATGTTTTCTGTGACTCGGAGTCAAATGTCACATTAATATGGGCCTCATCTCCAGAAAACCTGTCTTTGGGGGTTTGCAAATAACAAAGGCACAGACCAGCCTGCGCATCCGCGCAGACTGATCAGCGCCTTTGCTATTCGCTTTTTGCAAAGTACCATATCTAGGCTGGCTACAACCACAATTTCTAATTTCTAGCTAGTCTCTGTAGCTGAGGAGACTGTTTTTTTGTCTTGTTTTGTCAGGGTTTTCTCGTGACGAGGCCCATATTATTGCTTACTGTACAGTCACCTATTTTCAAGTCATTTTAAAGTTTTGTTACAAATAATGCCTTCTTGTTTATTGACAATTAATGCTTATTGCCTCATAGTTTTGTGACAAATAGTGCTAATGTCTTATATTTTTGTGACAAATAATGTTAATGCCTTAAAGTTTTGCAACAAATAATGTCAATGCCTTAAAGTTTTGCAATAAATAATGTTAATGCTTGTAGTTTTGTGACAAATAATGTTAATGCTTTATAATTTTGTGACAAATAATTATATCCACTGACGTTATATTTCAAACCATGCTGAATTCAAGGGTGTGGGGAGAAAAGCCATGCTCATTTACCTTGTGCATTTTGCAGTTGCGAGTGCAGTCGGGGTTACCACAATTGGGGGGAGTCACAAAGATTGTAACAATAAAGCTGAAGTATAAAACTGGATTATCGTGTAAAAACATGGAAATTATCAGAACATCTTAACCCTTTTATTGACTGCCAGCCGAAAAAATGCTGAAAATGTTGTCTGCTGCAATTTTCACTCTAATGCTTTAGAGGCTTTCAAAAAATAACAGCAGACAACCTTAGCTGTCAATGGTAGTGGAGGCATTAATGATTTTTTTAAGGCTAACTAAAAATATTTTTTAGCATTGAAATAATGCGATAGTGCTGAAAAAATCCTGGACACGGCACCAAAACTGATCTTAAAAGTTTTTTTAACCCTTTAAGGTACATGCATGACTGCATGACAAATTTTGTGATATCTGTCTGGAAAATTAGGTATGTCATTTGATAAGATATTATTGATGAAAATTTGCTTATATATTTCTGGGAAATATAAGGCTTTACATTTCATGTGAATCAATGACTGGCAGATGGGGCACACTGAAATATGAAGCCTTATTTTAGTTGATAAAAGAGCAATGAAATTTGCAAATATCTTTTGCAAATTATAAATGGTGCTTTAATGGTTAAGCTCCATCAAGGATTTTAATTTTTGCAAAAAAATGTGTTTTTTTTTTTCAAAAAGTTTTTTTAATATAAAATCGAATATTTTTTCTTTGTTCTATAGTTTGGCTTTTCTTTTACATTAACCCTTTCACTTTAGAAATTTCAAAAAAAAAACTGTTTGAATCACATATAGTGTATCTATATGCCTCCCTGTCTCATCAATGCTTTACAAGTTGAGAAGAATATTTTAATCTTAAGATGGATGAAATTACTAAGGAAACACAACAAATGAAAACAATATCGCTTGAAACATGTAACTACCATAGGCTTAGATTGTCGAGACACTGTTCTACTTGCCCAACCTCTTCTTGACTGATCAAACCTTCCAAGCACATGTAATAAATTTTGAAAGGTCCATTTAAATGGCTGAAATTCAATTGAAAATGTATTCACAACAAATGCAACTCTATGTGCCATGATAAGAGTGTGCATGCTTGTCTGATTGAATACAGTATTTGACATCTACAGTTAAACCTGTGTAAAACGGCCACTCAAAATAGATAAAACAAAGATCTTAATAACAATTTGTAGCTTAATGAAGGTCGAAAGCATTGCAGAATGCTCCCCTTGGAGCATTCTGCAATACTTTCGACCTGCATTAAGCGATAATTGGTCTTGAAATACAATTTTCGGTCTTTTTGGGAGTGGCCGTTTTACACAGGTTTTACTGTAATTGAAATAACTGTTTGTCAATGTAATTGATTTAGCATTTGTTTTGGGTGATAAAAAGAACCCTTATATAAAGACAGTTCTTTTGGTTGAGAAATATGAAAATCAATTTTTAATTACACTCTCTTATCTAAAAGGCCTGGGATGACCAGTCAAGAACGAGTTTGATTCTTTATAAAAGTGTCATACTGATCAGAAACTATGCATGTGTAAACATGAACACAACAAATTCTGGCAAGAAATCGCATATTAAATGCAGAATAAACTGTGAAACATCACAGTAACATCTCTATGTGACCCAAGTTTCCAATTAAAATATTGTAAAAGTAGCCGATTGCTCAGTTGATATGAAGATTGCTAATTTTCTTATTTCTCCACAAAATACTTGTTGATAGTACTAATTAGAAACATCTCATGGAGATGCTTCTAATGAGTAATCACAGCAAATGGGTTTTTTGGCAGAGAAAGAAAATACATATCACCATTTTCCATTAAAATGGCTATGAAATCCTTAAAATGCATATTTAATTGTTTTCTGTACAAAATTAATAATCTGTATGAAATTCACATAAAAAAAAGGTTAAAATACATGGCATATATGCCCACAATTTACGAGCATAGAGATGTTTGTGCAATGAATTTTTTATAGCTGAGAAAACAATATATTTACAACTTATAAACAACATTCTTTCATATCACCAGTCATACATGTATACATTTATAATGTTTGGCAAATGCAGGTTTCCATACACAATGGTCAAATCTAATAACATTCTCTCTTTATTTAGTAAAATTCTTTGAATCCCCACCTTTTTGTGGTGAGCTGAGCAGCAATTGTGATACCTATTTTGTGTAAAAAAACATAAAATCCTGGACACGGCACCAAAACTGTTTCTGATACAGAGTAAAACCTTTAAATATCAATATTTTAAATCTGGACATGCAGTCAAATTCAAGAACTAGGGTTTACACCCTAGTGCACATCAGGTGTGAGGCTGTATTGTAATTGGTCTACCTGAAGTGATATTCGAACTATGGTAAATGTTCTAAAATTTTGATCACTTTTTTCATTCTGTTCTCAAATAAAATGTTGGTTTTCAGGGCTGGAATTTACAAAAATCTCAACAGACTAGTAAACAGGGGAGACGCTGACCAGACTGTTTCTTCAGCAGCAGTCAGATCTGGGTCTGTGATCTTTGTCTTTTTGGAAGGCAACTGGTGTTAAAAAAATTAGAACATTTACCGTACTAGTTTATCTGGAATGTAGTTTTGCATATATAGATATCAGGTCTACAGAAATGTTAAAATTATGCCTTATGTTTAGGGCTGAATGGAACTGCAGAAAAATGTAAATTAACGCTAGGAGCGCCAATCACGACTGCAGTAGTCGACAATTTTCGCAATATCTTTCCTAGTTTTCAACAAAAATAAGGTATGATATTTCAAGAGAATCGTCTGCCAGCAGACGATTCTCACGAAATATCATGCCTTATTTGTTATTTATGAAAAAGCAGCAATATTTTAAGTTGTCGTCTGCTGCAAGTTATAGGTGGCGCTTTTCACACACATGTCCATCTTATATGAAATCCTGCAACTACCAAACTAGAATATCACAACATTTGGTTTTATTGAAGATTGCAAAATCTGGCTAAAATGAAGATAAAAAACAAGGGTACATAAAATTGTGACAAGCTCCGTTATTTTGAGTCCTATGGAGATGCAAGATACATGTACATGACAGAGCAGGGGACAAAACTATTTCAATATTGCACTTGCCCTGCAGGACCAGTGATTTACAATTTTTACTCCTCCTGCAAACACATGCACTCATCCTTTAAAAGTGTATGCAATAAACAACATAAGGAAGTAAAATAAACTTATAAAGTTCCTTATATCACTGCTAAAATTATATTTACCCAATCAGTTTCATACCTGCAACCCATACACTGACAAAAAGATTTCACAGTCAATACTCATCCAGTTCAGAAAATGCTAGTTTCACTCTCAGATTTTAGCACTCATCCAGTAGAAAGGACAAGTAATCCTTCCCAAAGCACTGGTCCTGCACAGGACGAGTGCTCTTGGAGGGATGACTCATTCTTTCTAGATTTCACTCGTAATCAAGAGTGGACGAGTGGAATTTTGTCCCCTGAAGAGAAATGACATCTTTAACGCTTTGTATTTTGCATGCTTTGATTGTTGTCTGCTGACTTTTTTCAAAATTAACTTTTTCAAAAAAAATTACATTCAAGAACCCGAGAGCTGTACCGGCATTCTGTTGGTCCTGAACGGGATTCAAACTGTTTCCAAAGGTTATCAGCAGAAGACAATTGTTGCTGCTAGTAACATTTTTTTTCAAATGGACTCTTACAGAAATTTGTCAAACTAACAATAGCTTGAAAAAAGTTTAAAATATTCGTAAGATTTGGATCATTATGCAAATCTGCTCATTTAAATGTTGATTAAACGATAGTGTGAATTCCAGGATTTTCACAGTTCTTGTAGTGCAGATAGATTAATGAGCCCCACAACATGTGATTTCCAACAATGTGGCATTTTGACAAGTATAGACTCAGACAAGCCTGTGCTGCCTCCTTTAAAGCTTAGACACTTCAAATGATGTTCATTCAGTAGATTAACTTTCGTAGAAGATTCAAGCGAATAGCAAAGGCTCTGATCAGACTGCGCATATGCGCAGGCTGATCGGAGGCTTTGATGGTCGCACATACCACATTGTTGGAAATCCCGTTGCGGCTCTTGCGATGAAATAAAATGAATCTTCATTTTAGCCATTTTACGCATAAAATTTTACAAAAATCATTCTGACCTACACAATATATTTTACACTGAATAAATTACACATACATCCAATTCTAGTAAAAAATACAATAATATTTTCACTTTTTCATTTTGATACACTATTATTATATGTAGTTTTCTTATTTCTTAGCTGATATAAGCATTTAATTTTCATCTATTTTAAAATAAAAAATGTCTCTGAACCTAGAGATCAGGATCCTTTGGCAGTCATGTCCCACAACTCTTTGTAATACAAACCAATCAGATATGAGACATAAACCATAGAAACAACAGAACCACACCTACCAGCTCTATCAACGACACTGACTGACCAATCAAATTGATTATGCAAAGTGGGTCAAGTCCAATCACAACTCAAGACCAGCCATTAAGACTATTCTGAAAAAACACAGTCACGCCTCCTTACAACGACCGACAAATCAGACTTTGCCAAGAAAAGTAGTCCTGCAAATAACCTTCTAAGAGATCTAATCAAGCTTTACTGATTATAAAATTCAGTAGTGTCTTGTTTGCAGGCTTATCAATAAGCAGCCCCTGCAATGCTTTTTACCCTGAATTAAGAAAACAACCCACTTTCTGCTTTGACAATAATTGCAACTTCTAAACAATTGCAACCACTTAGATCTCTTAAATCACAGAGATCTCAGCTATTATGCAATTCATCACAACTGTTGAAATTATTCAAGCTGTCGAAGCTTTCGCTGTATTCAAACTTCTTCCAGTATCTAAGAAGGTTCTTCTTACTTGAAGGCTTGCCCTGGTTCAAGTTGGGCGTCTTCATGCCATTATTCCGAAGAATCTCGAGTAGTTCGTATCTGAACGATGAAATATCTTGTTTCAATTCGTTGATATCGTCTTCTGTGACACCTTCCCCTCGCTGCGGACTTCGCTGCTTGGCCATAATGTAACGCTTTATAAGGTCACGCATGACAGCCTGAAAAGTTTTGAAAAATGATCAACTCTTTGAGCACTGAATTTCTAATTTCATTACTCCATGGGCTATTTTTAGATCCTGACATCATTTTCTATTTTTAGACAATATGCAAAAAAATCAAGAAAAATTAAAGTTTAGTTTTTAATACTTTTGAAGATATTATGGAAAAGGGAGCATTTGCTCTTTTGGAGCAAATGCTCCATTTTCCATATCATTTCAAATACATTATATACTATGCACAATAAGTTTAGCAATTTCTTATGTTTTGCATCTTTATGTGCTCATCTTTGTGCAATGTCGAACAATTTCAAATGCAATGACGAGAACATGATCTTAGGCAAATGAACCCACGAATTTACAGACGCCATCCTTTAAATATGCATTTGGGGAGAGCAAGAATTGCAGGAGGGGTCAGTAAGCAAAAATGACATCCGTTGTAAATAATGCTAAATGATAAGCATGTGATTTTTCGTTTGGTGGTCTCACATCTTCCTCATGCATTATACGCCTATAAAAACTATTGGTTGTGTGACAGATGTGATAGAGATTCCATGCAGAAAAAATCAGCTGCCATCAATGACGTCAAAACGTAGTCATCATTTGATTACACTTCTAATGTTAATTGGCGTGCCAATTCAACAGAGACTCAGTTTACAAAGATGGCATAGGTTTATATTGTAATTGATCTTATGGTTGATTAAAACCTTAAGTTGCCGGAAAACGGTGCGACGCATTTGCGAGATAATGGTGACGCTAGATTTTATCTTTCGGCTCGTGCTCTATAGCCATGAAGATGTTTCATCCAACATTATTTTTTTGAATGTGTTGGCAGGCATAATACAGCTTCACTTGTCAATGTGGTTCAAGAAAAAATGACTAGAAACACCGTTTAAAGGCGATAACGTAAAAGCATTAATAAAAACGTCAAATTGTGAAAACTTGATCCTTTATTTCTCTTAGACAGTTCGGAAAATTGCAGCATTTGCTATGCTTTTTTTGGTTTTACTGACCAAACAATCGCTTGAAAATGTTTTTGGTTTCCCCACATGATCAAAAATACCCACGTTACCCGCTAGCCTTAAAACTTAACGTCAGTTTAGCACGGCCGCTGCGTTTGGTAATTCCATATTTTTCTAAATGGAAATTCTTGTCAGATGTTCGGCGCTTGTATCTTCATGACAGCAAATGAAACTTGAGATCTTATGTGGATGGGCTCACCCATACAAAACAATTGCTAAACTTATTGTGCATAGTATATGTCAAAGACCTCAAAAGGCTTTAATATGGAGTCAAGGATTGAACCCTTAGAATCTTGGATACATGCAGTAAACAGGTACTTTGGCAAACAGTGAAGACCCAGATGAAATGCCACATAAGGTAGTATTTCATCAGGTTCTGCATTGTTTGTTTTGTTTGTTTGAATTGATTCTTTACGTCTCATCAACAATCATTCAGTTATATGGGGATGGGTCTTCCTGGGGTGAACCAGTACTAAGCTAGGATGTGTCTTGCTCAAGGACACAACGCAGTGATGCCGGTGAGGCTCCAACTTGCGGCCCCTCGGTCTCGAGTAAAGCACTCTACCACTTAGCTCCAGAATACATTATTTATGGAAATTTTGACTGGCAACCCTTTAAATTCCATACTTATTGTATTGATATATATGGGATAATCAATCAGAATGAAATTGGTAAAATGGAATATTCCAGTTGATGTACTAATCCTAAACAACTTTGGAAGATACCAAACAAATAGTACCTGCTCAGACTTGTTCCTAAGAGTCTAGGAGTCATTTGTTTTAACATGCTTTTCCTGTCTAAGTTCTGATGCTCAAACATTCATAAAAAGGCAGATTGGCACCAAAGGCTTGTCCAGTAAAATAATAACACAACAAAGTTGAATCTCATAAGGCCAAATAAAAAAATCCCCGTGTGTAGGGTAACTAGGCTTAATGCCTTTCAATATGCATAAAAAAAAAAAATTTCAGAAAAAAATTCAGAAAAAAAATATGTGTGCCTACCCAACCTAAATTTCCGACCTGTTACCCGAAAAACACTTATCTTTTTATTTGGCCTTATTTATTGGTAGTTACAACAGTGTTGCATATATGAGTGACTCGTATGATATTATTGACTAAGTTAAAAGCTGAATAGGTGACAAACACGTGTCTCAGGTGAGCCTCCATCTACAGTCATTTGATTGCAAAATGTCAAAAATCACATTTGGCAAATTTTATTTTTTCTGGGTCGATATTTGGCCCCAAATCAGGCCTAGGAAAATCCCTAATATACATACCTGGTAACGTATTTCTCTTTCATTTATTTTCTTAACCACTTTCTGAAAAAAAGCATCAGATTTTAGAATATTCAGCACTGCATTCTGGGAAATTTTTCATGATATTGTTCATGCTGCTTTTTTCCCCAAAATTCACCCTTTCAAACTCAGAGTCAAACAATCTGGATCCAGATCAGGCCCGACATTCTGTTGGCCCTGTCTGGATTCAACATTTGCAGATCTAAACCTTTTGCAAAGGTTATATCCGTAGAAGATAAAAGTTGCCACTAGCAATAAAGACTTATTTTACTGGTAAGTAAATCCCCTTCAGAAAGTCACTCAACCAATCAACGACCTACATGTATCAGGTAGAATTAATTAGATTTAGGTATGGAAAATGTTAACCCTTTGGTGGCTAAATAGAAACTGAGAATAACTTAATTAATTTTTACCTTTTATCGTCGTATCTTGGTGGATTCCACAGGGTTCATACAGGCAAGTAGTTCATACAAGCAGGTATGATTTAAATTCAAGGACTTTTCAAGGACTTCTAAAATCCTCTCCAACAGTTTTCAAGAACTTAAAGTAAATGAAAATACTGATCGAAGTGTTAAAATTCTACTTCAGAAATGCTAGACTGACATATTAATGGAGACATTAGTACTGGAAAATTAGTGTAAAATTGTTGTGCCTACATATGCTGCACCAAATAAAGGCACAACAATTTTACACTAATTAAGATCTCTGTCAACAGTGCTAAGTCCTACAGAAATAGTAGGGAGCACAGTGGCTCAGTGGTAGAGTGCTTGACTCGAGACCGAGGGTGGCGGGTTCGAGCCTCACCGGCGTGACTGCGTTGCGGTCCTTGAGCAAGACACATTTATCCTAGCGTAGTACTGGTTCAACCCAGGAAGACCCGTCCTTGTTTAACTAAAAGATTGTTGATGGGACGTAAAGAATCAAATTAAACAAACAAAACAAACTACAGAAATAGTAGAAGTCAAGGACTTTTCAAGGCTTTTGAGTGATTTTCCAGTACTTTTCACGGCAGATTTCATTTTCAAGGACTTTTCAAGAAAGCCCTCTAAATTCAAGTACTTTTCAAGCCTGTGTGAACTCTGCTCCATCTGAATATTCAGAGCTATTTCTGAAATTTAAAGTACCCAATAAGGATCTATTTGTGAGTACAGACAGACGGACAGACAGACGGAGGCAAGGGAAAAACAATATGTCTCCCGACCCTTCCAGGGGGAAGACATAATTACCCAGCATGTAAAGAGTTAATATTGTCATACAATGCAATGCAATGCTCCTTTGGGAGCAATTTGATCTGATTCTAACTGGTTCATGAACATGCATCAAACTACATTGTATTATGCAATCTATTGTAATTATCGGGAAATTTTAAAATAGTGAGAAATAGGCAGTCAAATATTATCTGAAAGTTTGTGTAATATCATTAGTCACAGACTGATTTTTAGAATAATTAAAATCAGCATGTTCTGCATTTTTTTCTCTTTTTAAATCTTTTATCTCATCATGCTAATTTCCGTCCAATCAGAATGTGAAACTGTAATGGTGACATCATGCTGAAGTATTGTATAACAATTGTAGATATGTCAGAACATGAAAAATGAGCTTCCTATAAAACACAATGCTCTAGCTACGATAACTTCTAACAGAAAATTTCTGAAAGTAAAATTGTAAATAATTTCTTACTCATCATTTTTAACATATGATTAGGGTTCTCAAAAGAACCGTCTCATTGAGACTGTTCTTTTGAGTACCCGCAAGATATGTTTTGGTTGAGAATTAAGAAAATATTTGTTTTGTTATGAAGGCCAATTCTAAAACACTTTTCTATTTCTGTTTTTAAATAAAATGTCCATTATGAGAGCTGGAATTCCCAAAGTGCTTGACAAAATAGCAAACAGGGAGGACCCTGATCAGACTGCTACTTTCACTGTCTGATCTGGGTCTGCACAGTTTGTCCATGCTTTTTTGGCAGGCAATTAGGGTTCAAAATTCTAGCATGTCTACCTACCAAATAAGAAATGATTCAATTATTTCTTTTCAAACAAAAAAGATAGTATTTCTCTAACAATACACATAAACCTCCAGCTAAGAGTGTGTATTACCATACTTATCTATCAACCATAACATATATTGTGGGTATCTAAAAGAGACATCTCTTTACAGCACCAAAAACACATGTTTAACTCATGGATACTGCAAATTTGAAAATTTTCGCGAGAATTTTATTTTTCATGAATATATAGCGTTAATTGACATAATTGTGACGGTAAAAATTGGTGACAAAGGCATGATTTACCTATATCAGTAAAGACAGAGTGATTTCACCATTTCGCGAGGTTTTTGTTTCCACCAAACTTCCCATATGAGAAGTTTCACGAAAATAAAACCCTCACGAAAATTTACGAATTTTCAGTAAGAAAATAATCACAATTTTATGCTAAAAAATGTGTTTATCTGGACCTATGATAGACATGAAAACATTTGTTCTGGTGCACCACAATGAGTATCCATAACTTGTTTTTATAAAGCAATATGGATATCGTTTTTATCTGAAGGGATATGTAAAATTATGCAGCAATGCCATTGGTGACTGAACTAAAATCAGGTCTGCTTGGCCATCTGCTGCTGTATTTTGGCACCTCTTTAGCAAACAATGTGGACCCTGATCAGTCTGTTTATCTGCATGCAAAATGAAACAAGACAAATTCGACGAATTTATATCCCCTGACGAAGAGTTATTTGAGAGAAACATGTAAATCACAAAACATAAATCCCATTTATCTAACCCTTCGTTCACCTTCGGTATCATTCAGATCATAACAAACGCCTGTCAAGTATGTTTTAGTGCTTAGTTTATAGCAAGTATACTTACATCTGCACAATTTTAATATCTGACCTTTAAACCCAACCCTAGACGTCAAGGGTGTGTATAAATTCAAAGTGTTACTTTGCATGTAGGTCTACACTTCTTCCACTTTAATTTGATATGCAACATGACAACTTTTAGAAAAGAAAAAAAAAATGACCTTTTGACCCCACCCCAGGGGTGGTTGGTGTGTGTAATGACAGCATATTTGCTTTCATGGTGCTCTGTGCTCAATTCCCTTTAGTTTGATATGCAACATGACTACTTTCAGAAAAAGATATAGTTTGACCCCACCCCCTGGGTCGAGGGTGTGTCAGTGGGCAAAATATTTGCTACCATGTTGCTGCCAGGGTCAACAGCTTTAATTTGATATGCAACATGACTACTTTCAGAAAAATATATAGTTTGACCTTTTGACCCCACCCCCTGGGTCAAGGGTGTGTCTGTGGGCAAAATATTTGCTACCATTTTGCTGCCAGCATCTCCAGCTTTAATTTGATATGCAACATGACTATATTCTGAAAAAGTTTAATTTTGGCCTCGGCCCCACACCTCGTAAGTCCACCCAAAGGACTCGGACCCAGGCCTTCAAACTGAAATACCGTTTGATATGTTTCATATCTATTGCTGCTCTGCCTTCATGCTAAATTTCAGCAAAAATATTAACAATTGCCTTAGTTATTGCGAAATTAAAATATTTGACCTTTGACCCCTTAGGTGGGGTCAAAGGGGGTGGGGTAAAACTTTGACACTGCCATGCGTATCTACAGGCACTTGGCAATCATGGTTTATAGTGAGAAGTTGTTAAATATACTGAGGGAAATAAGTTTAGCAATTATTTATACTGGGGTTTCCCATAGGCGATCTTTGAAGCATTAGATCTATTTAATTGGCAGGCTCGCAAACATGTCAGTTGTTTGATAATGACCTAATGGCTACCCGCAAGTGGTCAAAAGAAACAAAATCTGACTTCATAGTGAGGATTTGATTTGCTGAGCATTTTAATTTCAAATGTTATTTAATTGAAAGGGAGGTAATTTGGAAAAATACGATTTTCAACTAAAACTGTATGAAAAGGGTGAACACAACATTCCGTTTTAAACCGTTTTTCACTTTCTTGCTTTTGGATCTAAACATTTGACAGAAAAATGAAACATTTAGTCGAAAATTATTCACACTATTGCCAGATAAGCTGTATTAGCAAGGGGGCATAAAATCAGACTTTACAATATGTGAAATGTCAACCTGTTAATGTCATCGTGATCGTGAACGTTTGTCAACATATATTTTTGACACTATGAAATTAAAAGTCCTATTACTTGTAAACTGTGAATCCTCAAAGTATATTGCTAAACTTTTTTCCCTCAGTATATAATAGCTTTGATGAAATGTGAAGATCATCACACAAAAAAGCGAATATAGGTTTTGCCTTATAATTGCCTATACCAAAACAAGGGCAAAAACTCAAGTGTTAAGGGGTCGATTTTGACCAAACTTATAGGATATCGAGAGTCCATGGTACTAATCATTTGTACCAAGAATGAATCAAATCTGACCAATAGGTACTGAGATATGGTTCCGGACAGACAAAAAGTGTGGACAGACGGGCGGACGGAATGGACACACGGACGGATGCAGCCAAAACTATATCCCTCCGACTTTGTCGCGGGATAATTAATAAAAAGTAGCCCAAACTCTGCTCTGGACCTGCATCGACGAAATAGTGATTGTATATTGACATTATCTATTAGGGGAGACTATGTAAATTAATTGACCATCCCCCTCACCCACACACACCTGCCAAGATATATCACAGGTTTAGATAAACACATTTTTTCTGATTAAAACTGTTAATATTTTCTTACCCATCATTTTTAACATATGTAATGTGTGCTCAAAAGAACCGCCTCATTGAGGCGGTTCTTTTGAGTACCCACAGCATATGTTTTGGTTGAGAAATAAGAAAAAATAATTTTTGTTACTGTACACTCTTTACTAAAGCCTTGTATATGTATGCAAGGTTTGTATAAAAACGAATGGAAGCATTACAGATAACGCAAACCAGGGAACCCCATGCGGACATATACAAAATGTCTGAGTTCAACATAAAAAATTTATGAGAAAATATATTTCAAAATTGCACAAAATAAGAGGTGCACATCTTCAATAGATCAGGAATCAAAATGCAATGTTTGAATATAAGGCAATGAAAACTTTTGGAGTTTCATTTAAACAAACTAGGCACCCCAAATGTGTTGCGGATTGACAGACAGATGGACAGAGTGGACTTGCCTTTCACCAAGGTGACAAACTCTTATAGACTGGCTCCAGCCCTTAAAAACAATTTTTCATCAATGTAGCTGGTCTAACTCTGATGGCTCTGTTTTAAAACAGAGCCATCAGAGTTAGACTGGCTACAAGTATATGATGACACATTGATGAAAAATTGTTTTAAGGACTGGAGCCAGTCTCACAAACTCTAATATGCTGGCCAAAGTCCCTTTTTGATATGCTCAGTCAAATTGCCAATTTAGTTGAAAGTGGATTGAGGATTCCTGAAATGGCTTACAATAATTAGCATTGTTCAATATGAAAGCTCAGAGAGTTACAAAATTGATTGTTCTGCAAAAAAGCCCATTATCAGCTGTTGCATTATATTGTCACCAGCGAGTCCCAGATCAAGATCAGCAAATGCATTTTTTCACATAATCCTTTCATTCATGTGTTTGCTAAAAGTACCATACCATTCAGATGAAATATCTGGAGGGCGTAGCTAAATGTGACCAAGGCTTTGATAACAAGCAGGCCAAGAGGCCCTAAATCACTCACCTGAGTTTTGTTTAAAGCTTACATGTAGGTATCTGTTGAAAGCTGGCCATTTCCCTGGTGATACCTGGGGTGGAGCCAAATTTGGCCCAAGGGGCATAATTTGAACAAACTTGGTAGAGGTCCACTAGGTCATGCTACATACCAAATATCAAGGCTCTAGTCATTATGGTTTCAGACAAGAAGATTTTACCATGTTTTTCTCTATATAAACCTATGTAAAACACATGACCCCCAGGGGCAGGGCAATTTTCGGCCCCAGGGGGATAATTTGAACAAACTTGGTAGAGGTCCACTAGGTGATGCTACATAACAAATATCAAGGCTCTATGCCTTATGGTTTCAGACAAGAAGATTTTTTCATGCTTTTGCCCTATATAAGCCAATGTGAAACAAGTGACCCCCCTGGGTGGGGCCATTTTTGGCCCCAGGGACATAATTTGACCAAACTTGGTAGAGGTCTACTAGGTGATACTACATACTAAATATCAAGGCTCTAGGCCTTGTGGTTTCTTTCAGACAAGAAGATTTTTATTATGTTTTCCCTATATATTAGCCTATGTATAACATGTGACCCCTGGGGCTGGTCCATTATTGGCCCAAGGGGCTTTATTTGAACAAACTTGATAGAGGTCCACTAGGCGATGCTACATACCATATATCAAGCCTCTAGGCCTTGTGGTTTCAGACAAGAAGATTTTTTCATGTTTTCCCTATATATAAGCCTATGTAAAACATGTGACCCCTGGGGCCGGGCCATTTTTGGCCCAAGGGGCATAATTTGAACAAACTTGATAGAGGTCCACTAGGTGATGCTACATACCATATCAAGGCTCTAGGCCTTATGGTTTCAGACTAGACAATTTTTTCATGTTTTTCAATATATAAGCCTATGTTAAACGTGTGACCCCCGGGGTGGGACCATTTTTGGCCCCAGGGGCATAATTTGAACAAACTTGGTAGAGGTCCACTAGGTCATTTATCATACCAAATATCAAGGCTCTAGATCTTAAGGTCTCAGACAAGATTTTTTCATGTTTTCCCTATATAAGCCTATGTAAAACATGTGACCCCTGGGGCGGGGTTAATTTTTGGCCACAGGGGGATAATTTGAACAAACTTGGTAGAGGTCCACTAGGTCATGCTACATACCGAATATCAAAGCTCTGTGGCTTGTGTTTTCAGAGAAGAAGATATTTAAAGTTTTCATCTTAAAAATCTATTTTTAGCCTGTGTTACCTAGATATGCAATGGACCAGAACCCTTTGAACCATTTTAAAAGAGGGTCATATAAGGATCATTCCTACCAAGTTTGGTCAAAATCCAGCCTGTAGTTTAGGAGGAGATGTCATTTGAAGCAATTGTTGACGACGGATGACGGACGACACACGACTGGCATCCAACAATCACAATAGTTGACCATGAGCCAATAACTCAGGTGGGCTAAAAAGAGTTGTTTCTGAATGCATACAGACAACATCTTTGCCATGTCCTTGCCATGTTCTTACTATGTCTTTAGTGTTCTATCCACGTTCATGCATGCAGCACTCCACCCTGTCCTTCCTACCACCTTGCTACATCCTCACCACCACCATGCGAAATGAGGTACAGTAAAACGTGTCTTAAGAGGCCACTCAAAAAGAAGACCAAAAATTTGTTTTCAAGACTGATTATCACGTAATGCATGTCAAAAGTACATGTATTGCAGAAAGGGGAGCATTCTGCAATACTTTTGGCCTTCATTTAGCTACAATTTGTCATTAAGATCTTTGTTTTGTCTATTTTTGAGTGGCCGTTTAACCCTTAAAGCGCCAAATCACGACTGCAGCAGACAACAAATTTTACTACATCTTTCCAAATTTTCGAAAGAAATAAGGTATGATATTTCATGAGAATCGTCTGCCAGCAGACGACTCTCATGAAATATCATGCCTTATTTGTTATTTTTGAAAAAGAGGCAAAATTTGAAATTGTCGTCTGCTGCAAGTTATAGGTGGGTTTATGGGTTAAGTTTTACTGTACACTTCTTTTACTACATCATCAGCGCATTTTTGCTGATCTTGGGAACAGTCTGATCAGGCCTCGTGGTTATAAAACTTATTTCCTGCTCAACTCAACTGTGTCATGATAATAAACGTTAAATGCCAACAATTGTTGGCATTTTAACTTTTATTAACATGATAAATACAACAGCTGACAGTTTGAAAACCAGATTCAACATTTTAGTTTGTATAGGCAATTGAAATTTCATGCTCAGTTGAGTTGCTGAGCATGAAAAAAGTTTTATAACATAGGGGCTGGGGTTCATATTGTTTAAGTACTTGAAAAAATCTAGTCTGAAGTGCACTTGGATATATGCAACAGACAACATTTTCAGGAATAAAAAAAAATGGCGGGAAAAGGGTTAAGATGAAAATGGTAGGATTCTTACCCGTATACTTTGCCATCTATTTCTTTTCTGATGTTTAGAACAAGCACAAATCTGATTCTTACACCAGCACACAATATAATAGAAAGTCTTAGGGCTTGGAATTATATTAAAAGGAGCTGGTAAAGTCCCGCTCTCATCAAAATAACTAATCCACAATTTTGAACGAGCAAACTTCCACTCTTCATCTGCCTGACTCTGAAAAAGAATGAAAGAAAAAATACAAAAGCAGGAGCCTTTTGCCCATACGGGCCTCGACGTGAGAAAATCTGTCTTTGGGGTTTGCGAACAACAAAGGCCCAGAACAGCCTGCACATTTGTGCAGACTGATCCGCATCTTTGTTTTCCACTTATCGTAAAGAATCATACTAAAACTTGCTACAAGCGAAATTTCAAGGTAAATATGACCTAATGAGAATTCTTTCTGAGCTCATATTTATACCACAAACGTAGGAATCCATAGGCTATCGCATGATGTTCCCTGATTTTTGACTCTTCACAGAGCAGTTGTTTTTCATTGAGTATGAGCTAATAAGGCTCATCAAAAGGTCTTGCATACATAGCTATATAAACTTAAATGCAAATATTGGGTAGCTGCTGCTTATCATGGCTTTGAGGAAATTATAATGGGCTTAACTCTGTACTCTCAGACTCATGAGAGGCATTTCCTGTAGCTGTTACTCATAATGGCTACCAGCAAATTAGAAAGGGACTTCATTCTGTATCTATAGAAATATTCTGGTAGCTGTTACTCATCATGGCTGTGAGCAAATTATAAAGGGACTTAAATATGTACTTACAGAAAATTCTGGTAGCTGTTACTCATCACGGCTGTGAGCAAATTATGAAGGGACTTAACTGTGCACTTACAGAAAATTCTGGTAGCTGTTACTCATCATGGCTGTGAGCAAATTATAAAGGGACTTAACTATGTACTTACAGAAATATTCTGGTAGCTATTACTCATCATGGCTGTGAGCAAATTATAAAGGTACTTAACTGTGTACAGGCTAAGATTAGTCTGATTAATTTTCTTATTTCTCAACCTAAACATATGTTGTGGGTGCTCAAAACATATGTTGTGGGTGCTCAAAAGAACCGTCTCAATGAGACGGTTATTTTGAGCACCCAAAACATATGTTCAAGCTGATGTATTAAAAAATATTTACAATTTTATGATCAAAAATGTTGTTTATCTAAACCTATGTGTGTACTTACAGAAATATTTTGGTAGCTGTTACTCATCATGGCTATGAGCAAATTATAAAGGGACTTAACTGTGTACTTACAGAAATATTCTGATAGCTGTTACTCATCATGGCTATGAGCAAATTTAGTAGGACCACAAAGCCTATCCAGCTATAACTTCCAAACATGAGCTTGCCGATAAACTCCGTGAACTCATGTGGTTCCTCAAGCTCTGCGTGATTCAGGTCCACAAGACCATATATGGCCCAGTACAGACTCTGAATAATCTCAAACAAACTGAAAAATATAACACACAGGTTTAGATAACCAAAATATTTGAGCGTGCAATTGTAAATATTTTCTTACCTATCAGTTTTAACATAGGTTTTGGGTGCTCAAAAGAACCGTCTCATTGAGACGGTTCTTTTGAGTACCCACAACATATGTTTTGGTTGAAAAATAAGAAAAATTATTTTTTTGTGATTTTTTTTTACCTAAACTAAAGACCTGTAACATAATCAATGTAAACTATGAGATTTTCAACAGATCAATATAACCCTTAAAAAAAAGGGCCAAGAAAAAAATGCTTCTGAAAATGTCGTCTGCTGAAGTCATCTGCTGCAAATAATTGCCTAATATTACTGACGAATTAAGTATAGAAGCAAACAGCGTGGACCCCGAACCAGTCTGATCTGGGTACACACTGTGTTACCTATATGGGCCTCGACGCTAGAAAAACTGTAGTCATGGGGTCTGCGAACAACAAAGGCGCAGACCAGCCTGGGCAGCCGTGCAGTCTGGTCAGCACCTTGGTTATAAGCTTATTGGAAAGAATTGTATCTAGACTTGCTACGAGCCAAATTTCAATTTTCTAACTAGTCTCTGTAGCTGAGCAGGCTGGTTTGAATATTGTTTCGTCAGAAACCCCGAAGACAGGTTTTTCTCGCATCACAACCCATGTTATAGTGTAGCAGATGTCATTTTCAATTAAGAACCCGTAACACCCACACAAACCTGTAACACCCACACAAACACAAAGCTGAGAAATGTTCATGTGTGTCATCTGGACAACAACCCACATTTGAGTTGGACATGAGATTTCCAACAATGTGGCATTTTGACATGAATAGAATCAGACGAGCCTGTGCAGCTTAGAAACTCCAAATGCTGTTCGTCCAGTAGCTTAACAGTCGTAGAATATTCAAGTGACTAGCAAAGGCTCTGATCAGACTGCGCTTATGCGCAGGCTGGTCTGAGCCTTTGCTGGTCGCACGTATCACATTGTTGGAAATCTCATGTCGTGGCTTCCCTGAAAACGGAGAAGTCATAGGTTTGCTGTCTCAGGCAATTGTGATTGAAGGGTTAGTTTAGTTTCTTTGAAGTGATTCTTTACGTCCCAGTCAACAAGCTTTCAGTTATGACGGGGCAGGTTTTCCTGGGTTTAACCAGTACTTAGAAAGGATAAATGTGTCTTGCTCAAGGACACAACACAGTGACGCCGATGAGGCTTGAACCCGCAGCCCCTCGGTCTCGAGTGAAGCACTCTACCACTAAGCCACTGTGCTCTCTGAATTGAAGGGTTAGGAAATGATAATACATAATATGAGTCATATATTTTGGAGATAACTGTATTCAAAGTTTTTGAAATAGGGAGCGTAGTGGCTCAGTAGTTGAGTGTAGAGGAGTAGACACCTACCCCCCCCCCCCCCACCCCCCTCCCCCCAAAAAATCTAAAGATGTCCTAGATAATGAGCCCTAGCATGTAACCATGCATCTGAAGCAGTCGAGTGGAAGCCAGCTATGCATGATACCAATTATCCAAACTTGAATGTTTTCTAATGAATGGTTGGTAAGATATCTGCACTTTTTTAAAGGTGTCCTAGATTTTGACCTCTAGCCCCACCCCTGGTCATGAACCCTAAGGTCTGAAGTCACAGAAAGAAAGATGAAATAGTACATGTTGTTCAAATACAAATGATTCTATTGAAAGAAAAAAATGAAGATGTCTTTTATTTGACCTCTAGCCCCACCCAAGTGTCTGAAGCTGTCAACTGGAAGCCTGCCATGAATTGTACCAAATGCCTTATGAATGTTTTCTAATAAATGGTTGGTATTAAAGATACCTGCATAAGTAGGAAAACTAGAATAGCATTTTTGAAAGGTGTCCTAGATTTTGACCTCTAGCGCCATCCTGGGTCATCAACCCCAAGGTCTTGAGTCACAGACAGGAAGTTCCTGTTGTTAAAATACAAATGATTCAAAAAAAAAGAAACTCAAGATGTCCTAGCTTTTTACCTCTAGCCCCACCCTGCGGCATGAACTCAAGTGTTGAGTGAAAGCCTGCCATGAATGGTAACAAATGCCCAAATATGAAAGCTTTCTAATGCTTTCTTTAAAATATCCGCATAAGTCAGAAAAATATAATAGCACTTTAAAGGTGTCCTAGATTTTGACCTTTTGCCCCACATTGGGTCATGAGCCCTAATATCTGAAGTAACACAGAGAAAGTCAGTCCAATATAGCACCTGTTGTGCAAAAACTGATGATTCTATAAAAGAAAAGAAAATAGTTTTAAAAAAATCTATAAAATGGCCTAGATTTTGACCTCTAGCATAGCCCCACCCTGGGGCATCAATCCAAGGGTCTGAAGCCATCGAGTCAAAGCCAACTATGAATGGTACCAATTGTCTAAGTATGAATGCTTTCTAATAAATGGTTGGTTAGCTATGTGAATAAGTCAGAAAAACAAGATAGCACTTTTTAAAGCTGTCCTAGATTTTGACCTCCAGCCCCACTCAGGGGCAGGGACCATTGAGTCTGGTGTCATGATGTAAATGCCTAACATACAGGGTACCTGTGGTCCAAATATGAATGCTTTCTGATCAGTGGTTACTGAGATATAACACCACTGGAGAAACTTTAACCAAAACTTTGTTGTACCTTTTTAAGGTGTCCTAGATTTTGACCTCCAGCCCCACTCAGGGGCAGGGACCATTGAGTCTGGTGTCATGATGTAAATGCCAACCCTACAGGGTACCTGTGGTCCAAATATGAATGCTTTCTGATCAGTGGTTACTGAGATATAACACCACTGGAGAAACTTTAACCAAAACTTTGTCGTACCTTTTTAAGGTGTCCTAGATTTTGACCTCCAGCCCCACCCAGGGGCAAGGATCCTGGGGTCTGAAGTCATGATGTGAAAGCCAACCTTCCAGTGTAACTATGGGTCAAATATAAATGCTTTCTGATCAGTGGTTACTGAGATATAATACCACTGGTGAAACTTTAATCAAAACTTTGACGTAAAGGAAGTACGAGTGAACGAAAAAACGAACAGAAAGACGAAAACTATAAACCCCTCAGCATAATTGGCGGGGTATAATAATAGACCACTCCAATACAATAACAGAAATAGCTACAGAAGGATCTACTTGGCATAAATGGGTGAACAAGCCCCTAGTTAAAAGTAAATTTCTTACTACTTAACCAAAACTTGTTGTGGGTACTCAAAAGAACCGCCTCAATGAGACGATTCTTTTGAGCACGAAAAACTTATATTAAAACTGATGGATAAGAAAATATTTACAATTTTACCCTGATTTTTAAAAAGTGTCTGGACACATGGGTTAACTGGTCAACTTACGATACTTTGCAAAGCTTTTAAGTCTTCTATCACACAGGTCTTGGGCCGGTCTTATACATTTTATGAGTCAATCTAGGTTCTACTAGACAACTTTTCAGTCATTGCGGGATGGGTCTTCCTGGTTGAATCAGTACAAAGCTAAATTTTTTGTTAATCTGCACCCATGCGTTAACCTACAAGTGCAGATCCAGATGATTTGCGTCAGAGCAGGGTCCTATCAATTTCTTCTTTTAGTCATCAACATATATGTATTTCACAGAGGGAAGTACGGACCTCTCTCGAGAAGCAATTGGACCCTCGGGTCTAATTGCTTTTCGAGGGAGTCTGTACCAGAATTTCCTAGGAAACCTATAGCCACTTGTGAATTTCGCTCAGTGGTAGAGTGCTGGACTCGAGACCGAAGGACCGCGGCTTGGAGCCTCACCGGCGTCAATGCATTGTGTCCTTGAGCAATACACATTAATCCTAGCTTAGTACTGGTTCAACCAGGGAAGTCACATCTCGACATAACTGAAAGATTGTTGACTGGGATGTAATTAATCAAATCAAACAAACAAAACGAAACTTGTGACTTTCCCGGGGGGAGGGTCCAGACCCCCTGTCCCGGTCTGGATCTGCGGATCACTTACTTTGCAAAGCTTTTAAATCTTCTATCACAGGGGTCTTGGTCTGTCTTATACATATTAGTCAATCTCCCTTCTGTTTGAGCCTGGCACTGTTCCGCTCGCAATGCTGCATAATACCAGTGTAAATGATTTAATCCACATGCGAATGAGAACAACACTAGAATATACAACACTGCGAATTTTAATATATCCATGATCATACGACCGAGAGATATCTGTAGCGGCCCCAGATGGGGGTTGGCGGTGAAAATATAGACCAGTTTGAGACAGCTGAAGATGTTTGCGGCGGCAAAGAGAGCCTCGGCGATCAGGTTTGGATCATAGGGATCCCAGTCTTTTCGCTGGAGGTTCGCCAATTCGTAGCGTCCCATTTCTCGCTCTTTCTTCACCTGAAAGATAACAACAAAGCATTAACATTATGTCCTGCTGAACCCGGATTTAATGGATTTTTGGAAACACTGTAGATCCAGATCAGCTGGCTTCAGATGAAGCCAGCTGATCACGATCCACACTGTTATCTACTCTGATTGAAAATACATGCTGCAGGTTAACAGGATTGAAAATGGGAGGAGTGTAGTACATAAAAATATTCAGCATGTCAAGGGTTAAGTAAAGGTTTGCCTTCCGATAAGCAGGTTAAAGTAATTTTATTTTCCTATTTCCCAACTTAAGCATATGGGCCAGCAAGAGATTTTGGCACTTATGGCATATACATGTATGCAAAAGCCTCCTTTTAATGCCCATGCTGACATATCAGGGGACAAAAAATATTTCAATATTGCACTTGCCCTGCAGGACGAGTGACTTACAAACACATGCACTTGTCCTTTAAAAGCATATGCAATAAAGAGCATCAAGGAGTTATATGTAATATGACTTCCTCGAGTAATTCTTTCCAAAGGACTCATCCTATAGGATGAGTCCTTTGGGAAGAATTACTCGTCCTTTCTAGATTTTCCTGGTAATTATGAGCGGACGAGTGGAATTTTTGTCCCCTGCATATATCTAGCAGGACCAGAGATCTAAATGTTGGCCTGAGTCTTAATCTACATCCATACTTTGTGTATGCGAGCAGCAAAGGCTCTGGCGAGTCTGCATATTTGTGCAGGCTCCCCTGAACCTTTATTGCTCAACAATATGATAAGTAGCAAAATCTCATGTGCTGGCTCAAATATGGTTTGGGTTCTCAAACCATTGCTGATCTTTCCAAAATAAACTTTTTTCAAAAAATCTTTTGGGAAATCCATCAGAGTGTCTAACAGTTTTGATCCAGATCAGACCTGATCTGGATCCAAGACGTTTGCAAAGGTTATCAGCAGATGACAAAAGTCACCAATAGAAGGCCGAGGTAAGCAGATAGAAAAATTGTCACCCTCTAATAATCGCTCTTTGGCATTGCTTGGCATGCCTTATGATGCCAAAACATGATCAGTGGGATGTATCATTCTTTTCATCTCTTTACACAAATAATACTTTCTTAAATGCAGGAATCTCCTGGATTTCTAGTGGGTCATAATCCTTGCCGTATTTTGGTCTTTAGCGCTAATCTACAACAAGAACTCTGCAAGTCGCAGGATGTATGGAGGATTAAATCATCTATTTATACAGAAATAAGCCTTCTCATTGAAAATATTTTACTTTGTTACCTATGGAATTTTCCTTTAATAAATTAATTGTTTGGAATTGCTATTTGCAATTGGAAACAGCAATGAGTCATGTGCTAAAATTGGTCAATTTAGTTTAGTCGAGCCATCCATGCATCAAAACAAAGTGCTGCCTGCTTCTCATGGACATCTGAGATTTTACCATGGGATGGACTTATCTTACCCATGTTATCATACTAAGGCTGTCAGGTAAAAGTGCCACCATCATGCAGTGTATTCAGGAACTTCTGGGGGCCTTTTTTCAGAAATGAAACTGCGGAATTTAATGACAAGCAAGAAAAAGAATCCATTAATTGTATGGGGATGGGACAGAAAAATCAGTCCCCCAGGATCACTGTTCGTCATCGGGACACCAAATGGTGATCCTCAGGACAATTTTTTCTAGCTCACCCTCACACTTGTGATAGATTCTGATATCATTCATTTATTTATTTCAAAGTTGAAATTAAGCCAGATTTTTTTTATTAGTTGATTTACAGATTTTTTTTCAGATCTAGGGTCGGGGACGAAAAAAAAAAAAAAGCTCTGAAAATGACCAGTCAACTGGTCATTTTCAGAGCTTTTTTTTTTTTTTATAATATCTCCAGAAAAAAACAGTACGTGTAAAACTCGTAAGGTGTAAACCTAACTGCAAACTAATGTAAACTCCCCAGTGCTGGTGAGTTTGATCAGCAGCAGATGGAAATATGTTAGTAAGGCCAGAATTTTTTTATTAGTTGATTTACAAACCCTCCTACTGTGATTTTCCGGAAAGTAGAAATAAAATAGAATTTAAATCCGCCTACTCTTAATATTATCGGTTTCGTTGAAAAAACTAATCTATTTTTGAGGTTCTGTCTGTGTATTTTTGAGAGTGACACTGTTAAAAGTGATTGTCCTGTCCACATTTTTAGAAAAATGATGAAATATTTAAAGATTTAATACAGACTGTTGGTGTTTACCTTACTAGTTTTACTGTTTTTTTTCTGGAGATATAAAAAAAAAAAAAAAATGAAAAAAATGAAAAAAAAAAAAAAAAAAAAGCTCTGAAAATGACCAGTCAACTGGTCATTTTCAGAGCTTTTTTTCATTAATTTTTTGTCCCCTAAATCTGAATTTTTTATCCCGTAAATCAACTAATAAAAAAAATTCTGGCCTTATGTCACATTACAGTCAGTTGTAGCTACTGGTATGTCCCTATTAAGTCAGAAATTCCAACTCTCGTTACCGATTCACCTTTCCAAAAACCACGCCTTCTTTAACTGTTTATCTACCAGTGTTGTCTGCTGATAACCTTTGTAAACAGCTAAGACCCAGATCAGGCCCAACAAAGTATCGTGCCTGATCTGGATCCAAACTGTTTGACACTCTGATGGTATTCCTGATTTTTTTTTAGAAAAAGATGATTTTGAAAAAAAATCTGCAGACAACAAAAAAGCATGAAAAATTCACCAGCATGCAAAGAGTTAGTTAAACAATGCATCCATCCACTAACTGAAAGGTAAACCTCGTATTAATTGTGGGAGATTTTGTTTGTGGGACTATGTCTTGTGCTAGGTTGTCGTTGCATTGGTCATTATACACTATCAACTGACGTTTGAGTGACATTCTGGATGTGGTATGGAAACGCCTACTCAGGTCTTTAGTCAAAAGAGTATGTAACTAAAAATTAACTTTATTATTTCTCAACCAAAATTTATGGTGTGGGTACTCAAAAGAACCGTCTCGGTGAGACGGTTCTTTTGAGCACCCAAAACATTTGCTTAAACTGGTGGGTAAGAAAAAATTAACACTTTTACCCTAAAATTTTTTGTTCTTACCTGTAAGTAAGCAATGACCCTGAGAGTTAAAGTAGCAATATAGAGAGAGTTAGTTACAAAATCTAAAATATTCCACATATCATGAACATACTCCTCCGCCCCTTCATCCCACAACTGTTTGATTTCTGTCCATATCAGACCTGCAATTATAAAAATAGAAAAAAGTTCATTTTCATCTTTTTTAGAGCAATTTTGAATATTTACATTTTCAAAGAAAGCCTTTAATGAATATTTAGATTTTGGCAACTCTTTAAAAATCTCATGAACAACAGAAATAATATTGACTGCTAAGTAAGCTCATTTGCATGTGTGATACAATTCAAACAGCGAAGTGACAACTAAGCTGTGATTGAAGGCGACCCTACGCATGGTTGGCAGAATTCTCCTTGATTTGCTGTCCATATTCATGTTGGCTGTTCCGTTTTACACTCCAACAGAACCTTTAATATGATTAAACATTAAATACAAAATTGTTTTGTTTTCTCAAGTATAAATATATTCTACATTTCATATTCATTATAAAAATGTAATATAAATATACGAGATGAATTTCATTTTTTGATGGTTCATGAAGTAATGAGAAGTGTTCAGTTAAGAAATAATGTGAAGTCCTCAGGCTTTTAGCTAAATAATATTCTTATTTCTCAACCAAAACATATGTTGTGGGTACTCAAAAGAATCAACGAGACAGTTCTTTTTAGCACCCAAAACATATGTTAAAACTGATGGGGAAGAACATTTTAACAATTTTACGCTCAAAAATTTTGTTTATCTAAAGCTATGTGTCCTGGGCGTCACTTACTTTGAATTGAACACATGGCGTTAATTACTTCATAGCCATTCAAAAATGAAATTCATTTCTTAAAACTCTAATAAGGCCTTGATCCCAAAAACTATTGAAACCTCTAGCTTATATCTATTGAAATCTTAAGAGCAGGACTTTAGTTAAGAGTGCTTAACGAAAAACTAATTTTCTTATTTCTCAAGCAAAATATATGTTGTGGGTACTCAAAAGAACTGTCTCAATGAGACGGTTCTTTTGGGCCCCCAAAACATAAGTTTAAACTGATGGGTAAGAAAATATTTGCAATTTACGCTGTAAAATTTTGTTTATCTAAACCTATGTTAATAGCCTCACTAATGGGTTAAATGGGTCTTGTAATATTGTAGACATGGTGGATGGTCATCTTGACACATTCTCTCTGCTACGTTGATTTCATAATGTCTCGTATTATTCTTACGGCTTCTTGTCTTATTCATGCAAATCAGATAGTAACCAATTAGGCCTTGTTTACTCTCAAGACAGACATAACATATGGGCCTCGACACGAGAAATTCTGACTTTGTTGTATGTGAACAACAAAGGAACAGACCAGCCTGCACATCCGTGCAGTCTGATCAGCGCCTTTGTTATTCACTTTCAGGAAAGTATATTTGCTACGCATCTTGCATGCAAAACTTTGAGATTCTAGCTAGTCCCTGTAGCTGAGCAGGCTAGTTTGAGCCTTACATCGTCGCAAACCCTGAAAACTTACGTCGAGGCCCATATAAGGGGGCCTGGATGGGGGTGTCTGGCATTCACTAATCATTAAAAATTTAGCACAATATTCACTCTCATTAAAAGTTTGGCTTATTCAATAAAGTAAACTCCATACTTCTTTAAAAAAAACTGATATTTTATATAATTACGTCTTATCAAATTTTATATTCCCAGGAGTTTTCCATCTCAGGTTACCAGGGTTACCGGGGTTGATTGGTTCTTTTTTCCTTGCTCTCTAACTTTCCCATGTCATATTTGGTTGATTCTTTATTCTTTATTTAAAACTTTTTATTCATTTTATTTTTTTTTTCTCTGTTATTGAGAACTATTCTTTATTTTTTGTGGTCTCATTCATTTTTCTCTAATCATTATAAATTAAGGCCATTATTCTCTAATTATTATAAAACCCCATCCAGATCCTCATATAATATGGGATCTCATTTTTCTACTGTTTATTGAAGTATTACAACATTTGGTTACATGTTTTAAAAAGTTCTAAGTGTTTGTCAAGGAATACTTCTTAATCAGCTAGTGTCGTCTGACAATAATCTTTTCAAACAGCTTGAATGAAGATCAGGATTGACATTATGTCTTTTTAGCCACAATTTAAATGTGAATTGAAATTGGAAATGTTATATATATTTTATATATTTTCTTGAGCTTAACTTTACCTCCCACATAAGCTAATATCATCCATTCTATAGTTGATGCTGCTGCACCCCTCAATTCTGTCTTGGACTCTTTCACAAATGAAGTCCCAGGATTATCTAAGAATGGAATCTCCACCCTCTGTGAGACCATTATAAGAAGAACTGAAAACAGAAGAGAAAAATTGCAACAACGGTTATTTAAGGTTCTTAATGCCATGTTAAACGCAGAAGTAACTGTCTTGAGTTTCACAATTTGAATATTGAGTTAGTCTCATTCAAACAGCCATGAAATCACTTGACTGCTTCACCGACCTCGTATACAGGTATTACAAAGACGGTAGAAGACCAATTTCACCAGGACAAAATCGCCCTCGTAATCCATATCGCTGAATGCTTTACGTAAACCAAGCCCCTATTTATCATCTATAAATAGACGACTTTCTCTTATCTTATTTACATAATTTCTTCTGTGTTAAGAAAAGAACTGAGGGTGTATTTTTTTCTAAACCTTCAACTTTGTTCTTTCTTAAATTGCATGATAGCACAGTGTATTAAAGAAGTGAGCTACATGTTATGACATGTATTTAGCCTCAGAATAAATAGATCTACGATAGTTTGTGGATCCACACTATTTGCAAAAATTATCAGCAGACAATGCTAATAGGTAAAGTGTAATCTATGCAGGTGACTGTTAGACATTAGCGGTTCTATAAATACACTGCCCGATTCTGAATACATCTATGACGTGTAGTTACTCCGCTCATCTCAGTGGTAGAATAAAACATGTGACTACCGGCTTTCTACTGTCCCTAGTTCATACGAGGGGGCAGTGAAGCAGTCTATGAAATCACACTCTTGTATAAATACCTATGGGTATAGCTGTTTGAGGCCATTTTCAAATCAACACAAGACAGCAGTCTAAAAGACAGCAAAATCCCCCGCCACAGACTTCCATGACACATCAACCTTGCCTTGAGGTTATAAAACTTGAATAAAGTCTCAGACTCAAAATAAAGCGCAATGATTGGCTGCTTGCAGACACTTTTTCGCACACAGCCAATCATTTTGCTTTATTTTGAGTCTGAGAATGAACTTAAGTTTTATGACCTCGAGGCCTTGAGTCTGCATAGCTGCTTAAATGGTTAAGTTGTTGTTATACCAACATTTTCAATTTTGATTGAAATAGGGTACATAAAATGCAATAATAACTACCGGTATCACATATCACACCCTGTAAGTTGTCAAATTTGCCACCAGGGGTTGTCAATGAAAAACAATTTGACTTACTTCCCGTGGTCAATTTGAACATTAATTTTCCTGTCATTAGACAATGACAAAAGATTTTTCTTGACCTATAAAGACATACATGATACTTAAAAAATCGAAAAATGTCATGCTATCATATGTCTACCAAAAATGGTATTGAAAAACTTATGGTTGTTCAGTTGTACAACTTTTATCTGGAGACTTCAAAGCCTGATTTAAGTCACTTCTGTTTGCTGTCCAGAAATGATTGGTTTTGCAGTGCTATTTCTACTCAGACTTGAGAATAGAGATAAAAGGATTTAGTTGGATTGTATGTAAGTTAATATTCATTGGAATACCATGAAAATCAGTGAGTGAAATATAGATAACAGCCATTAAAGTCTGGCACAAAATGACACTTGTCTAGACAGTGGGACAACATTTTGGATCACATTTTATAACAGTTAAGATACAATAGTCTTTGTTCAACTTGATGAAAAGGGTCTGCCAGCATATGAAATTTTGTTGCTTATATCACATATGGGCTAAAACCATCTTTAGGTTTTCTACAATATTTGGCAACAAAATGTCGTCAGCTGTAAAGTTTTTGTGATACCTTAAAGGTTGATAATTGGAAAGTGAAACAATAATTTCTTGTTCAAATCTCAATATATTAAATTTATGCATGATTTGCACTTTTATGCAACTGTAAGAAGGTGAAGCCTCAAGAACTGTTTGGCTTGGTAAAAATAATGAAACAAGAGGGTCCTGGGGCCCTGGACCGCTCACCAGAGTCCTAGCTCATTTTGGCCAGTGGTTAAGGAGGAGATGTCCTTTAAGATATTTCTATCTTAAGCTCTAACAGGTGGCCATTTTCTTCAGCAAAAATTTTGGTAGAGGGCATTATGAGGAACATTTCTGTGAAATTATTTTGAAATTGGGCCAGTGTATGAAGGAGGAGATCACAAAAAATATTTCTATTTTCAACTCTGGCAGTCATTTAGTTTGGCGGAGCATAACTATTTGTGCAATTTTAGTAGAGCGCATTAGGAGGAATATTTCAGGGAGGAGATGTCATTTAAAGATATGTCTATTTTAAGCTCTTGTGGCCATTAAATTGTTCAAGGAGAGGAACCGTTTGAGCAATTTTAGTAGAGGCCATTATGGGAAACATATGCATGTGAAATTAAAAAAAAAACTGGACTCGTGTTCCAAGAGATGTCATTTAAAGATTTTATTTAAAAAAAATCTATTTTTTTTAAGCTTTGGTGGCCATTTTGTTTAACAGAGCAATTTTGGCAGAAGGCAACATAGGGACATTCATGTGAGATTATTTTTAATTTGGGCCAATGGTTCAGGAAAATATGGTTAAAGGTGTGTTTTTTTTCTTAGAAAATTCTAATTTTTAGCTCTGATGCCCATTTTGTTCAAAGAGCAAAATTTGTTATTGTATAGGGCATTATGGGGAACATCTATGTGAAATTATTTTAAAGGATCAACTGGTTCTTACAAAATTCTATTTTTAGCTCTGGTGGCCATTTTGTTCGGTGTTGTCCTATTTTAGTAGAGGGCATTATGGGGAACACTTGCTTCAATTCTTTTAAATTTGGACCAGTGGTTCAGAAGGATATGTAATTTAAAGAAAAATACTTACAACGGACGACGAAAGATCACATTAGCTCACCTATTGAGGCTACCACTCTGATGAGCTAAATGCAAAGAACTTGTACATTGGTAAACAGGGAGCGCAGTGGCTCAGTGGTAGAGTGCTTGACTCGAGACCAAAGGGCCACGAGTTCGAGCCTCACTGGCGTCACTGCGTTGTGGTCCTTAAGCCAAAACACATTTATTCTAGCTTAGTACAGGTTCAACCCAGGAAGACCTGTCCCTGTTTAACTGAAAGATTGTTGATGGGACGTAAAGAATCAAATCAAACAAACATTGGTAAATGATAATTAACTCTGCATGCTGGGTAATTTTGCATCATTTTTATCGGCTGCTGAACTTTTTTTCAAAATCAACTTTTTATTAAAAACTCTTTCAGGAAGACCATCACAGTGCTAAACAGTTTGGATCCAACATTTGGTGGAGTCTGATTCGGGAATATCAAAAGAAGTGATGACAAATGTTGCCATTTAGGCATGGAAAGAGTTAAACAATTCAGCTTAACAAGAGGGGCAATTGGCCCTGGATCTCCCACCTGAGGTTTGTTTAAAACTTCTTATACATGTATATAGGTAGCTATTGATCAAATGAGCTAAAATGCTAAAGTAAGTAAGAATCACGGCATAACTTGAAACTTACACAAAAAAGTAAGATATGAAGTACTATGACATATAAACTTGATAAATGGTTTCCGTATAAGTTTTCCCATTCCGCTTTTCGGTGCTATGAGGTATGTGGTACAGAGAAGAGGAAACATGAAACCTATGGTAATGGTGATGAGAAGCTTGCAGACAACATTTCTCCGCCGAAATCCCGGTGAGCCCTCGTACCATAGTGTCGCTAGTAGCTGCTGACAGTTTGGATGAGAGACAAACTGAAATTGAGAAAAAAGAACACTTTACTCCATAGGCTATTTTTAGATCATGACATCATTTTCTTTTTTTAGACATTGAAAAAATCTCAGAGAAAAATTTAAGTATAGTTTTGAATACTTTTCAAAATATTATGTAAAATGGAACATTTGCTCCATTTTCCATAAAATTTTCAAATACATGATATTTCAAAGGCGCCAAAAGGCATTATTATGATGTAAAAGGTTAAGAAGCCATTAAGAAACCAAATTTGATATCATCCTCATCCCGCTAATATCACCGAGACAGTTCTTTGTACCCACAGCATATGTTTTGATGAGAAATAAGAAATTTAATTATATATGAATTCATTACTGGAGGTCTGGAGGTGTCCTACCTATAATAACAGATAACTATGCAGATGTTAACCCTCAAATCCTCATTGAATATTCATGCTAGGCTTAACCCACTATGAATAATTTCATGTTGGTACATAGAACAAAGAAATTATTTGTCATAGGATCAGATCTATCATATTTCCATAAGCAAACAGAGTAGACCCTGATTAGGAAGCTCTTCTGACCCTGATCAGGCAGCTCTTAGAAGAGCTGCCAGATCTGGGTCAGCTCTGTTTGCAAAAGCGTTAAAAGGTGTCTCTATGAGGTAAGTTTAAGTTATGTTTACCTGTGTACAATTAGCATTAATAGGGAGCGCAATGGCTCAGTGGTAGAGTGCTCGACTCGAGACCGAGGGACAGTGGATTCGAGCCTCACCGGCGTCACTGCGTTGTGGTCCTTGAGCAAGACACATTTATCCTAGCTTAGTACTGGTTCAACCCAGGAAGACCCGTCCCTGTTTAACTGAAAAATTGATGATGGGACGTAAAGAATCTAATCAAACAAAACAATTAGCATTAAAAACACATTCAATTGTAATGGCTAATGTTTTGATCCACTTAATCAACCTCAAAAATGTTTTGATTTTGATTCAAGACTGTGTGCCTGATAAAAAAATAAAAATTCCTCCGTCATAACAGAGGAGTTCCATTAATAAGTTCAGACCCCTCTCAATGTATTTTGCAGATTTTCTAAATCAATCGTGACCCTGTACAAGCTCTTCCATCACTGAACTTTACCCATGAGACAGTTGATTTCTCTCGTAAATGGAGAATAATTGGCTGTCGTCTTGCGCTGAAATGATCGTATCGCAACTGGTAATCAAGTTATGACTAGAACAAACCTCTCTGGGCGCCATCAATGTCACTTCAGATCAAGTTACAATGTCCACCGTGTGCAGTAAACGCTCACCGAGTAATTAACCTTTATAGTAATGAATATGGACTCTCAGCAGACAAACTATTTATTCTTTAATTTCCATTAATTTTTTTACCAGAAAACAGATCTGGCAGTTCATGCTTTGTTTGATTTGAGTCTTTACATTCCAGTCAACTATTTTCCAGTTATGTTGAGATGGGTCTTTTACGCAACAAGTTTAATAAATTCAATAATACAAGAGCACGAATGTTAGATTCTATTTATCATATTTGTCATAAGATTACTTTGAAATCTCATTTCTGCTTTAAAATCTCTATAATTTTGTCATTATGTATGTAACGTTGTTATGGACGTCATAACGTTTCCTGAAAATCTGTACACCACTAGTGGTATATTGATTTTATTGCATGGCGTTATTTTACTCCCAGATGCGACGTCATGTGATAATTAGAGATTATCTCATGGCATTTTGGTTATCCCCAAATTATCAACCTGAGACCTCATTATCAGCCCGAGAGCTTAGCTCGAGTGCTGATAATGGTGGAGGGTTGATACGGAGGGCGATAACCAAAACCCCTTTTTTTAATCTGTTTATCACATATTCCATTTTACTATTTCAACGTGTTTGGCATTAAAAAAATGTTAAGTAAAACAGAGGAATGGCATAATTTTTATGTTACGTCACGCCACTTGTTTACTTCTGACATTATCAAACGATCAACGTTACGTGCCAGGCATGATAACCTCTCTCCGTTCAAAATACATGACTTCCGGTTATCATCACGGCAGGCTGATAACCAGTTGGCCGGAAAGAGCTTATCGCATTTTCAGACTTTGGGTTATCACGGCAAAATGTGTCTTAAATATGTGATAAGAAGAAATATACCAGCACATGTGAGCAGCAAAGACTCAGATTATCTGGCCTTGGCTGTTCTCACTCAAAGTATGGAAGTAGAGGATTCGTTCAATATCTAGCCGATTTGGATTAGGTGTGCACACACATGCAAGTTATGAATTTATGTATGATATCATTGAGGACTTTAGTTAAGAGTGCGTACCAAAAAATAATTTTCTTATTTCTCAACCAAAACATATGTTGTGGGCACTCAAAAGAACCGTCTCAATGAGATGGTTCTTTTGAGCACCCAAAACATATGTTAAAACTGATGGGTAAGAAAATATTTACTTTTTTACACTCAAAAATTTTGTTTATCTAACCATGTGAAGTTATATCCCTATAAGTACCAATATCTCATGGTGTGGTCCATTAACTTCTTGCATGCTGGGAAATATTTCATGCTTTTGTTGACGTCTGCTGACTTTTTTCAAAATTAACTTTTTCAAAAAATTCTTTCAGGAACATTATCAGAGTGTCAAACGGTTTGTATCCAGATCAGGACCGACAGAATGTCGGTCCTGATCTGGGTCCAAACTGTTTGCAAAAGTTATGAGCAGACGACAAAAGTCACCACTAGCAGGGAAAGAGTTAACCCTTAAAGCGCCAAGAAAAAAATGTATCTGAAAATGTCGTCTGCTGAAGTTGTCTGCTGCAAATAATTGCCTTACATAACTGATGAATTAAGTATAGAAGCAAACAGCCTGGACCCAGAACAGACTGCTCCTATAGGAGCAGTCTGATCTGGGTCCACACTGTTTGCCATAGAGGCTTCTTAAACATTTCAGCAGACGAGAAAAACAGACGACTTTTGTTGTGATTGGCACTTTAAGGGTTTTAATTATAATTAAACTATTACTCAATGACTGTGAAAGATTAGTAAATTATTAAATAATTAACAGACCCTTTGAATCTCTCATCAGGTTAGATTGAGAAAGTACTCCTAAGGTTTACTTGCATGGAGAAGCAAAGAAAAACATCAAAGATTATAAATTTTAGACAATAATTTGAAATTTTGTGGTAAAGAAACATTTTTACCTATACAGCATCATGTAAGCATCAACCCAAACACTTGCAACTATATATCTCTATATATCATAAGGACGTCCCGACTGAGAGTGAAATAACGCCATGCATTAATATCTATAAACCCAGGGGATTTTCTGCCTTTCTCTAGGGGCCGAATTTTGGCCCCATTCCCAATCAAAAATAGCCACCTTTTTCCACCAATACCATGTCTGTTTTTCCCAAATGAGGAAAGTAATTAAAAAAATTTTTTTTTTTTTACCTTTTTTAGAGACCACTACTACTTATAAGAAACAATGACCCATATTAGAATGATACTTAAACACTTGTGCTTAAGTGGTATGCTTGGCATAATACATTCTAAAACAACTTGATTTTGAGGATATATTTTGCTACCCTCGTTATGTTCTATGTCATTAATTTCTCCCAATTTTGATGCTCAGTCGATCATTTTAATTTTGTTACAATTTTGGCCAGGGGCCTTTTCCAAAAAATGTTGGAAAAAGCCCTGAAACCACTAGTGGTTTACAGATTTTGGTAATGCTAGGTAATGATGTCCCTAATAAAGTCACATATATATGGCAAATCTTAGCGTTTTCAAGCAAACTCGCAATTTAAAAGTAAGTTTTAGGGTCATGATAAATAGAGCTTTTTGGAAAGGCGTTTTCAAGCAAACTCGCAATTTAAAAGTAGTTTTAGGGTCATGATAAATAGAGCTTTTTGGAAAGGCTATCTAGTTCAGCATCAGAGCACAGACAGGCGTCCCCTGTGTACATCTATTGGATGTATTGTAAACTGTTATAATGGTGGAATTTGATCTGCGACAACATAATTTAATTTCCAGACATCCTCTGGACATTTCTCTAGAGACATGTGATTTCTGACAGTTTACTGATAGGTTATAAGCTTCATCAGACACGCGATTTTATCACCCAAATCAGAACTTTTATATATATATATTTATACAGTCCAATCTCCTAAACTCAAGGTCCGAAGCACAAGAGGTTTAATTTTGAAGTATCGAAAGTTCGAAATATAGGGAGTTAGAAATAAAAATATATAACCCCAAAAATGATTAATATAATCTGTGTTCTCCTATCAAACATATGTTTTGTGTGTAAAAGAAATGTCTCAGGGAGACGTTTCCTTTACACACCAAAAACATTATACTTTTATAGACAGTTATTAAAATAGTTCATAAATAGGACCTATACTCTGAATCCAGTGTGTCCCAAAATTTCTTTCTAATTAGCGAGTAAATTTGAAAAATAGTTCGAATTTTTGAGGTTTTTCTGAACAGTAGAATTTTGATAACTCAAAGTCAAAGGGGCTTTGAGCTATCAGTTTGAGTTAAAAATATGTACCAGCATGTAAGATATTCATGCTTGTCAGATATGCATAAACAGGGATTTTCCTAGGTTTGATTTGGGGCCGAATATCGGCCCCTTCCCAATTTCAAAATGAGCAAAAACTTGCCAAAATGGTGTTTATCATTCCCAATTTCTTAATTCTACATTTTGGTGGAAATTTCATGAAAATCCGAGCAAAAATTGCAAAGTAACAAATCCATAAAATGAGTTTTATGATGTCACGGCTGAGCTTAATACTGCTAATTTTAATCTATTTAAATTGGCGGTCAAGTTCTTTTAGACAGTAGCAATTTTAGCAATTTTGATGGTCCGATTGCCTTTTTCCGAAATTCAACAGGCCCCTGGTCCCCCAAGGGAGGGGGTACTCTAATATTTTCATACATTATTAACAAACATAGGCTCGTGTTATTTTTTGGGGTTCAAAATTTTGAATTTCAATATTTTTTTGGGTTTTCAGAAAAATAAATATTTTTGGGGTATGAAGATTTTGTGGATATTTTTTTGGGGTCATCAAAAAATTGGACTATATTAAGGGGTCATTTGTATGCATTTTAGGGTTGATTCTTAAGGTCATGGTACAGAATGGGGATATTTTTTTGGTTTGCTAAAATTTCAAATATTTGTTTTGGGGTGCTTGAAATTCCTGATATTTTTTTGGGGTGAAGGGTAGATGCTGGGCCCGAGCCTAGGTATGCAGAAAAAATGAGAGTACCCCCCTTGGCCTGGTCCCGTCTTCAGAATGGTAGGAAAATCCCTGAAAAAAAGCGTCCTTTAACTCTTTGCTTGCTGGCTAATTGTTCATGCTTTTGTTGTCGTCTGCTGATTTTTTTCAAAAAAAGAAATTCAGGAACACTATCAGAGTGTCAAAAACAGTTTGGATCCAGATCAGAACCAACATTCTGTCGGCCCTGAAATGGGTCCAAACTGTTAAAATTTGCAAAGCTTATCAGGAACGACAAAAGTCGCAGCTAGTATGGAAAGAATTAAAACGCCTGTGTTGATGTATTCAGCAAGGCTATAGGTCTAAATTTTGGTCCGAGTAAAAAGAATTATCAACATCCAAACTTTGGGTATGGGAGCAGCAAATGCTCTGGCGAGTCTGCGCATTTGCGCAGCCTCGCCTGAGCCTTTGTTCCGCGACAATGTGCTAAGTATCAAAATCATAGATCCTTTTTGAAAGGATGTAAAGAGAGACACATAAACAATTTTTTTAGCGTAAAATTGTAAATATCTTCTTACCCATCAGTTTTAACATATGTTTTGGGTGCTCAAAAAAAACGTCTCATTGAGACGGTTCTTTTGAGTACCCACAACATGTTTTGTTTGAGAAATAAGAAAATTAATTTTGTGGTACGCACTCTTAACTTAAGACCTTGAGAGACCTACATCGAGAGTTACATGCATTAGAGGGCTGCTTTGGACTCTCTAAAGCCAAAAAATAAAAGGTGCATTTCACATTCTTCTGACCAGTTTTAACCCTAGTTATTCAGATGGATTTTCCCATTAAGCATGGGACTGCTCATTGTGTACTTTAAGGGGTCACAGGTAGAATTTTCAAAATGATTATGTATTTCTGAAGGTTGTTTTAATGTGTGGTTTTTTTTTTTTTGGGGGGGGGGGTTCTTTACGTCCCAGTCAACAATTTTTCATTTATGTCACAACGAGTCTTCCTGAGTTGAACCATTACTAAGCAGGGGATAAAGGGGGATAAAGTGTCTTGCTCAAGGACACAATGCAGTGCCTCCCATGAAGCTGGAACCCGCAACCCCTCGATCTTGAGTCAATTTTAAGCACTCTACCACTGAGCCATCACGCTCCCCATTGTTTTAATCTTAGCAAACAGTGCAGACCCCGATGAAATGCAGCATTATGCTGCATTTTATCTGGGTCTTCACTGTTTGCCAAAGTACCCGTTTAGGGGTTTCAAGTATTCAAAGGGTTAATATTGGAACAATAACTCCACTGTTTTCATTTGACTGATATATGGCAACAGAAAATAAGAAAATGGTCAATGGACCAAATTTAGGACTTTTGACAGATAAATTAACATAGAGCACTACCAATAAAGTAAGTAAAATAAACTCTAGTAAACCAATCATAAGAAATTGGTGGGAAAAAAAATCTTTTACATTTTGACTCAAATTGTAGCCTCTAAAGCAAATATCTGTATAGCCCTTTGTTTACTGCAGTGGTATTGTCCTGCCAGCCAAGAGTGACAGTTACATCATGTATTGTTTACGAAGTTATCGGGGACTTACAATCGATAGATCACTTGTGTATTAATCCTATCCTAAGGATAGGATTAATACACAAGTGATCTATTGATTCACTCAAGTGGAGTGTACAAGTTATTTTTTACTTTGTAATTGTTAACAAAATATTACATCACTGTCACTCCTGGTTGGCAGGACAGTAACATCACTCACCTTTTTTTGTTTATACTTTATCGCCAATTTTAATCGACTCAGTTTCATTTTGTTCTCATTTTTCGGAAAGTCTTGTTCATTTCCAGGACAGGTAGCATCGTGATTCAGGATTATTTCCAATTCTTTAGAACCTCTTGTTTGTTCTAGCAAATCCACAGCGAACTCTTGACACTTCTTCGCTAACTTTTCATAATCTATTTTAAACTCATTCTCTAACTTACTTAATCTCTTTAATTCCCAACTCAATTCAAAGGAAGTCAATATTGGGTCTTTACTTGACAGAGCTATGAGGGACGGGCTTGCCAACGCACGGTAAGCATTTATCCTTGACCTTGAATGTCGTAAACTGTCTTCTTCACTCTGAATATCACAGTGTCTACAGTTACAACGTACATCGTGAGGTTTGGGTATTCTGTATCCTCTATCGAGTAAGATTTTGATGATTTCATAATTGTCTCTGTGAGCTGCGAGTATTATAGGTGTGATATCAGGTGTGAAAGAACTGGAGGGAACTGACTGGTGCAAAACCTGAAAGAAAGAAAAAAAATGTGTGAAAGATCTGGAGGAAACTGACTGGTGCAAAACCTGAAAGAAAGAAAAAAAAAGTGTGAAAAACTGGAGGGAGGGAACTTACTAAGAAAGAAAACAGGTGTGAAAACTAGAGGGAACTTACTGGAGCAAAACCTGAAAGAAAGAAAACAGGCATTGGCGTAGCTCCCATTACGCACTTACGCATGTGCTTAATAAATAACAATCAAGGGAGGTCACCTAATGTAGTAAAAGTGATTTTCCATACCATAAGGAACTGCTCTTAAAGGAAAGAATTCGCTCCCTATGGGAGCAAATTCTTTCCTTTAAGAGAAGTTCCCATTTTGAAAAGGGACGCAATTAAAGAGAACCACTGCTTGATCCAAGAGTCTCTCTTCGATGTGCGTAATTTTTTCAGTGTTCTGGCTACGCCATTGACAGGTGTGAAAGAACCGGAGGGAACTGAGTGGTGCAAAACCTGAAAGAAAGAAAACAGACATTAGCGTAGCTCCCATTACGCAGTTACGCATTTGCGTAATAAGTAACAATCAAGGGAGGTCACCTAATGTGGTAAAAGTGATCTTCCATACCATAAGGAACTGCTCTTAAAGGAAAGAATTTGCTCCCTCTGGGAGCAAAATATTTTCTTTAAGAGAAGTTCCCATTTTGAAAAGGGACGCAATTGAAGGGAATCACTGCTTGATCCAGTAGTGTCCCTTTGATGTGCGTAACTTTTTAGCATTTTGGCTACACCATTGACAGGTGTGAAAGAACTAGAGGGAACTGACTGGTGTGAAACCTGAAAGAAAGCAAGCAAACAGGAGTTTTTGAAACTACTACTCATCAACCAATGTGATTTACCCTGTTCAGACAAATGGAATTTTCCATAAAGCTACATACAATAAAGTCTGGATGGTCCATTGTATATACTGAGGGGGTCACAGGTTATAATTAATTTCCAGAAAATATTGAATTTTTTATCTGATGACAGATTTTGTCTTAGTTTTTGTTTTGTTTGTTTAATTTGATTCTTTACATCCCATCAACAATCTTTCAGTTACTAGAACAAATTCGATGGCGCGCCATCGCAAATCCCCATGCTCTCCAAGAAATCTAATGGTAATTGACGCTTTGACCACATCCCATGGTCACCAGTTTGATCATAGGTTAAAATTTTTCAGTGTATCCTGGTCTACTGCTCATCCCCTTTAATTTGATATGCCACATGACCATGTTCAGAAAATCAAATTTTTGACCCTTCCCCAAGGCCCCAGGGGCTGGGGACCAAAAAATTGTGCCGGTGCATGTGCAATTCATGTAAGTAACTAACACACCAAATCTGGTTGAATTTTGGGAAAAAAAAATTGGGCCCCCCAACCCCCAACTGTACCAACAAGTCCCACCCATGGGCATGACCCAGGGGGCCGAATGAAAATCTCGTCTGATATGTTATATATCTTTCATTTGTGAGAAGATACACAAAGTTTGATTTAAAAATCTTTGACATTGACTTTGTAGTTCAGATTTAATGATATTTTACCTTTTGGCCCCTCCCCAGGGCCCCAGGGGGCCGGGACCCAAAAAATGGTGCTGTTGCATATGCCATTCATGTAAGTAACTCACACACCAAATCTGGTTGAGTTTCGGAAAAAAAAATATTTTTGACCGCGCAACCCCCCACGGTACCCCCAAGTCCCACCCCTGGGGCATGACCCAGGCGGCCAAATGAAAATCCTGTCTGATATACACACAAAGTTTGGTTTAAAAATCTTTGAAATTGACTTAGTAATTGTATTTGACCTTTTGGCCCCTCCCCAGGGCCCCAGGGGGCGGGGCAAAAAAAATGTGCCGCTGCACACCCCATTCATGTGAGCAACTCACACACCAAATTTGGTTGGATTTCGTCCAATGGTTTAGGAGATAGCGTGACAGACGGACGGAGGCGATTGCAATATCCCCGACGCTTTTTTACAAAAGCGTGGGGATAATAAAGGGATGGGTCTTCCTGGGTTGAACCAGTACTAAGCTAGGATTAATGTTCTTGCTCAAGGACACAATGCAGTGACGCCGGTGAGGCTTAAACTTGCGGCCCCTTGGTCTCAAGTTTTTGTCTTAGCAAACAGTACAGCTAGACCCTGAAGAAATGTGGCATTACGTCTGGATCGTCACTGTTTGGCAAAGTACCCATTTTGGGGTTTCTGGTCTTAAAGGTTAACCATAAAAATATAATTTACTTTACAGTAAAACCTGTGTAAAAGGGCCACTCAAAAATAGACAAAACCATGTGCAGATCCAGGAATTTTTGTCAGGAGGGTCTAGGCCCTAAGGTCAGAAAACAGCCTGGACAACATTTTTTTTTAAATTTTAAGTCCTCAACTTACAGGGGGTCCAACGGTTTGATTACAGAGAAATTTATACTTTTCCAAGGATCCAGAGGAGGTCCAACATTTCCAGGAGGGTCAATTTTTTCAAGGGGGGGGGGGGGGGGTTCAAATGCTAATTTCTACAGAAACCCATATATAACTATGTATGCACTATTTCTTAACATGTCGATATAAGATTTTCCGGGGGTGGGGGGGGGTGGGGTCCGAACCCCCTATCCCCCCTCTGGATCCGCACATGAAAACAAAGATCTTAATGACAAATGGGAGCTTAATGTAGGTCGAAAGTATTGCAGAATGCTCCCCTTGGAGCATTCTGCAATACTTTTGACCTGCATTAAGCGATAATTGATCTTGAAAACCAATTATCGGTCTTTTTGAGAGTGGCCGTTTTACACAGGTTTTACTGTATTATAGGTAATTTCATATACACCACGACAAAGACTGGGATCCTAGGAAATTGTGGAGCAAAAAAGTGTTCCCAATCAGTTGCAAAGTGACGAACATACAAGTCCAGTTAAAACAGACTCATGAAGCATTCATAGCACAGAGCAAAAAGGAAATCTCAACAAACCTAAAATCATCTTATCCGTGTCCGAACTGTCCCTTTTTGGGGATAGCAAGCATAAATGGGCCAAGGTTTTCATTTCTTAATTTCATTCTGGCAAATTCTATAAATCACGATATGTCTGCAAGCCCGCATTCAATCTGTATTCCGGTATCTTTACAGTCGGGACAGTTTGTCGCTGCATTCAGTTAAGAAGCAGATTAATTGCATTGATTCCTCTTGTAATCTAACTAAATTCTCATGAATTAGCTGTTGAAGGCATATTGTTTTTATGCTAATTTTCAGCAGGTTGTATCGATGAGTGATGAATGAAGCTTGATGCTTAGACAATACGCGGGCATGTACTTTTCAAAGTACAATAAACTTCTAAAATTTCTAATGCTACTGCCAGCCAACCAAGAGTGACAGTGACGTAATACTTTGCTTACAAATGCTACTTAAAACACTATCGTGTACAGTTCACTTGAGCTAACGTGATCTATAGATCACTTGTATATTAATCCTATCCGCAGAATAGGATTAGTACACAAGTGATTTATCGATTACAAGTCCCTGATAACTTTGTAAACAAAACATGACATCACTGTCACTCTTGGCTGGCAGGACAGTAGTTGCCTGCTAAAGTTTTTGCAAAAAGGCATAGACAAACAGGGCAGTCTGATCAGGGTCTTCCCTGCTTGCTATTTCTGTCAAGCATTTTGTGAATTCCAGCTGTGAACACCAACATTTTATTTGAGAACAGAAAGAGAAAAATGTTCAAAATTTTAGAACCTTTACCATACCGCTTTTGTACAGCTCTATCTATATATAGCTAGCCTGAGGCAATACATAGCTACAATTCTTGCAATCTCAGTGCATAGAGAAAGTTTTGTCAGATGGGGGTCCAACTCTGCAAAGCGTTTTTTTTAAAAGCGGGCCAATATTGGCCATCGAAGTGCCATTTACATGGCGTTTTGTTGGTGGGCTGATGATGGTCCAACATAATGCATTGAATGCTGGCTTGAAAGCTTTGTGATTTTTCAGGGGATTCGGACCAGTATTGCTAAGAAACCCTATATTTTTGTCATTTTCCAGGGGGGGTCCGGACCCCCTGTCCCCCCTCTGGATCCAGGCATGCAGTGGTTGTTTACGCTTCGCACCATTTCTACTGAGCATTTTGAGTTTACAATTTTTGTCTTGAAAAATCAGTCTTATACCAACAGCTTTGAGTATACTCCTGAAACAGCTAACCCTTAAAGCGCCAAGAAAAAAAAATGCATCTGAAAATGTCCTCTGCTGAAGAAGTCTGCTGCAAATAATTGCCTAACATAACTGACAAATTAAGTATAGAAGCAAACAGGGTGGACCCATAACAGACTGCTCCTATAGGAGCAGTCTGATCTGGGTCCACACTGTTTGCCATAGAGTCTTCTGAAACATTTCAGCAGATGAGAAAAGCAGACGACTTTTTTTGTGATTGCCGCATTAAGGGCTAATACAGACCGGATATTCAAGAAGGCTGACAAGGGATTTGTTTTGCCAGGCAGACAGATATTCCATCTACATGTAAACGAAAGATGATAATCCTAAGATGATAGGGAAATTAAAAACACTGTCATATTTACCCTGTATATTTGGATGCTCTAGTGTGTGTTGTTTTTTTTACTATAACGTAGGTTGAGAAATAAAACCACAAAGCTGGGCCTCTCCTAGCATAATTCACCAGTCATTTGTAACCACATCCCATGCCCAATCCAAGGGCAAGGTGGGGGATTGCAGGGCAAATGTGCCATGTTTTTACTTTTGCATTGTCCCCATAGTCTGGGGTAAAAGCCAGGGATTTGATAGTCCAGGGAGGGGAGGGGGGGCGTAACTGTTTTTTTTCCCAAAGTTTGAAGCTGCTACGTCCAATGGTTTAAGAGTAGATGCATGTACAACAAAATACATTATTTGACCTTGGGGTCAAGGTCACATGAAACATTGCCCAGTACCCTCTACATCATGTGACCTATGCACCTGCAAAGTTTGAAGTTGCTACTTCCAATGGTTTAGGAGATGTATTTACAAGAAAATAGATTATTTGACCTTTGACCTTGGGTCAAGGTCACATAAAGCATTGCCCAGTACCCTCTACATCATGTTGCTTTTTCCACCTACAAAGTCTGAAGTTTATATGTCAACGGTTTAGGAGGAGATGCATTTACAAGTGACCAAAACATTGCACAGTACCCTCTACATCAAGTGACCTATGCACCAGCAAAGTTTGAAGTTGCTACGTCCAAAAGTTTAGGAGGAGATGCATTTACAAGAAAATACATAATTTGACCATTGATTTTGATGTCAAGGTCACATAAGTGTATTATGTTGCCCAGTACCCTCCTCTACATCATGTGACCTGTTTGAAGTTGCTACATCCAGCAGTTTAGGACTAGATGCATTTACAAGAAAATACATGATTTGATCATTGAATTTGATGTCAAGGTCACATGTAATGTTGCCCAGTATCCTCTACATCATGTGACCTATGCACCTGCAAAGTTTGAAATTGCTACGTCACTCAGTTTAGGAGATGCCAGCAGATGATTCTTATGAAATATCAAACCCTAAAAAGCAGCAAAATTTGAAATTATCGTCTGCTGCAAATTGTAGGTGCCGCTTTAAGGGTAAATGCCATAATTACCTCTTCTCCTTTTGTAGAGACTTCATGGTTTAGAATCATTTCTACGGCTTCTACATTTTCCTCATTAATAGCGTGAAGCAGAGCATCGCCAACTTCGATATTCTGCGCCAGCAATAGCTCGATCATTTCAATGTTCTCATTCTCGATAGCTATCAAGAGCGCAGTCCGACCCAGGGGATCAACACAGTTAACATTTAGGTTTGAGCAATGACCAATCAAGGACAAGTATTGTCTTGTGGAGGGAATGTCACCTCGTTCGACGGCTAAAAGGTATTGTTTCTCCTCGTTGGTGAGGTCCACTTCTTTGCGTATGACCCCCATGCCGAGGCTATCACCTTCGAGTTCTATACCCGTCTCGTCCATGATGCGAGCGGCGTTCATGAGCGAGTCCCTGTACTGATAGTAGACTTTGTCCATCTTCCCGCCACTTCACACCTGGAAAAAAGACATTATCATAATAAATACGTCAAATGTTCCTGCCAATAGGATGGAATCATCTGTCTATAAAAAAATTGAATCTGAAAATGTCATCTGCTGCATGTAAATGGTTACGTCAAGGACTATTTTGGCATACAAACAAACAGTGCAGACCCAGATCAGACTGTTTACACTGTTTGCTACCGTGAGAGACCTTTTAAAAGGACCAGCAGATGATAGTCACAGCAGATGACATTTAGTTGCGTAGAGACATAGGTTTAGATAAACAAAATTGTTCAGCGTACAATTGTAAATATTTTCTTACCCGTCAATTTTAAACTACGTTTTGGGTGCTCAAAGGAACAGTCTCATTGAGACGGTTCTTTTAAGTACCCACAACATATGTTTTGGTGGAGAAATAAGAAAAATATTTTTTGATACACACTCTTAACTAAATGACTGGTAGAGATATAAATGATTGAGCCGAAAGATCATACATACACATTATTATATAATACATGTAGTAACTTGATCTGGCATACTGTATCACATCCAGTGGATCATGTCATACCATCCGATCACCCAAGACATGAAGCGTTGTGGGTGATCCAATGGCATCACCACATCTGACGAGATGTGATACTGTACTCCAGATCAAGTTACTATTATAATAATATGTTTATTAAATACCTTTTTTCTGACATTATTCTGATTTTATAAATTGTTTTGGTCTTTAATCCAGAAACATTGCAGGAACGTTTGCCTGTACATTTGATGATTTCATTTCTTGACGTTAGGCTATCATGTTTTCGGTCTCTGGTTCCATGCTTGAAATTTACTTAATGTAATGTCACCGCAAAAACAAGTAATTGACGTTAGCCTTGTTTTAAGGGATAGTACTACGGAATCAGAAAACCTCAGATCCTTAATCAGCCTTTCTGTCTAACACAGACAGTTCAAAAGATGTATCATTTATAGGTATATAATAAAATGTATTGACCCTAAATGTTCCGACACATGAAGTCATCCTTAATTGCTAGCGGCCACTTTTGTCGTATGCTGATAACCTTGGCAAACAGTAAATTGATCGACGTCCGATCTGATCTGATTCGAACCGTTTGACACTCTGATAGTATTCCTAAAAAATTTTTGTGAAAAAGTTATTTCTGGTGGCCATTTTTTGTTCAGCGGAGTGGAACTATTTGTGAAATTATGATAGAGGGCATTAGGGGGAACATTCATGTGAAATTATTTTAAACTTGTACCAGTGGTTCAGGAGATGATGTTTAAGAATTTTTTCTATTTTTAGTTCTGGTGGCCATTTTCTTCAGCAGAGTGAAACCATTTGTGCAATTTCGCTTGAGGCATTATGGGGAACATTCATGTCAAATAAAATAAATTCTATATTTAAACCAGTGGCTCCGAAAATGTTGTTTAAAGTTTTATTTTTTATTTTTGGCTCTGGTGGCCATTTGTTCAGTGGAGCCAAACAATATGTGCAACTTTGGTTGAGGGCATTATGGGGAACATTCATGTGAAATTATTTTTAATTTGAACTAGAAGGCGCAGTTGATGGGGCGCCATTGCAAATCCCCACACTAAAGTTTTTCACCACCAAAGCACCCCAAGTCCCACCAACCCTGGCTCATGAAAATTATGTTCAATATGTTTTCTATCTTTTATTTGTGAGAGCACACACAAAGTTTGGTATAAAAAATTGAAATTGGCATGGAAACCGAAATTTAATGATATTTGACCTTTTTACCTCGCCCCAAGGTCATCAGTTTGACCTTAGGATGAAAATTCTACTTGCGTTTTGTTCTGCTCGTCATCCCCGTCAATTTGATATGCCACATGACCATGTTTGAAAAAAATATTTTTGACCCCCCAGGGCCCCTAAATCCCACCCCTGGGGCATGACCAAGGTGACAGAATGAAATTCCTGTCTGATTTGTTTTGTATCTTACATTTGTGAGAACACACATAAAGTTTGGTATAAAAATCTTTGAAATTGACATGTTAACCGAAATATAATGATATTTGACCTTTTGACCTCACCCCAAGGTCACCAGTTTGACCCTAGGATGAAAATTTTACTTGCATTCTGTTCTGCTCGTCATCCCCATCAATTTGATATGCCACATGACTGTTTGAATTTTTTTTTACCCCCTCGGCACCCCCAGCGCCCCAAAGTCCGACCCCTGGGGCATGACCACGGTGAAAGAATTAAAATCCCGTCTGATATGTTTTGTATCTTTCATTTGTGAGAACAAACACAAAGTTTGGTATAAATATCTTTGAAATTGACTTTGTAATTGAAATTAAATGATACTTGACCTTTTGACCCCTCCCCAGGGCCGAAGGGGGCGGGGCCAAAAAAAATTTGCCGTTGCAAGCCCCATTTATGTGAGTAACTCACACACCAAATTTGGTTGAATTTTGTCCAACGGTTTAGAAGGAGATAGCAAAACGGACAGACGGACGGAGGCGATTACAATATCACCATCGCTTTTTTAAAAGTGGTTCATGAGGAGATGTCATTTAAAGATAATTTACACATAATGGAAGACAGAGAAGACACACACCAGATGAAGACTGTAGCTCGCCTTTGGCTCAGGTGAGCTAAAAATGCAGCAGACGACATCAGAAGGTAACATTTTTAGCTATGTTATTTGCAGGCTGTCTGTATCAATATCAGCAATATAACACTAGAATGTGCTTGAACGAATCTTCACATTTCAAACTAAGTCATTCTTTCCTGCTGTTTCTTTTAGATTTCAAACTTGATCCTTTCCGGCTGTTTCTGACATATAGATGGTATATATAATAACCCTTACCTTCTCAATATGGAAAAATATAGCACGATTAACGATATTAATAACTGTTACGCAAAAAAACAACAAACAACTAGCAATAAACAGGGATCAAGCTAGGGGGTGACTTGGGCGAAATAGTCGCCCCAGGGGCCAAAATTTTGCCCTAAATGGGACCCAGGGAGAAGTGGGAGTCTCCCTAAAAAAAAATTTTTTTCTTTTTTTTTTTGGGAGACTCATTTTCATTCTGTCACCACACAAATGCAAGCTGTTGTGATCTTATCAGACAATCTACTACCACTGCATCGTGTTTCTCCCTCCATTAAATGGCAATAGTATGTGTAATGGCTAATTTGCTTCTAAATTGACAGAAAATGCCGTAATTTTGCGCTATAACTTCTCCCTATCTGACTGTCACTTCTCCCTAAAATTCTGGGCCAGCTTGGTCCCTGAATAAACAGAACAGATCTGTTTCTCATGACAAAGAGAAACTTGGGATTCTATTGGTTACATTCAACAGTGCCAGCAAAGACTAGGTTCATACAGAGAAGTTTGAGTAAAATTCAATGACTTTTCAAGGACTTCTCAAGACTGTTTTTACAGTTTTCAAGGATTAAAAGTTTAGTAAAAATATTGATCGAAGTGTTGAAATTCTTCTTCAAAAATGCTAGACTGAGATAATGGAGAAATAAGTACTAGAAAATGAGAATGAAATTGTTGTGCCTTTATTTGGTGCAGCATTTGCTGCACCAAATAAAGGCACAACAATTTTATACTGATTTAGATCTCTATCAACAGTGTTCAGTTCTAAAGGAAATAGAAGAATTCAAGGACTTTAAAGGCCTTTTAGTGATTTGCCAGTACTTTTCAAGGCAGATTAAATTTTCAAGAATTTTTCAAAAAGGCCCTAAAAATTCAAGAACTTTTCAAGCCTGTGTGAACCCTGAAAGACACAGATCAGACTGTGCAATGCACAGTCTGATCTGAGTCTTTGCCGGCACACGTCATAATCTCGAGGTATTTTCTCTCAATGTGTGACCCATATGTCAATAATAAGCTCTGCAATTCTTATTTGCTCAGCAGTTTCTAAAGCGTTGAATCAACACAGTATTGCCAATGACGAATCTTAGATAACGCTAAAGCCTGTTACAAACGACTAATTTGCATATGTAATCTAATATCGCTGCAATGTTATTAGAATGTTGCAGAATTCTCTATGATAGCAGAGTTTCAGTCATATCAAAGCATGGATGATCATTGCGAAATAACGAACAATACATTCCGGCAGAACAATTCCATGACCAGGCCCCCAGATAAGAAAGCGTAATAAAAAAAATCTTATTTTTCAAACAAAACATATGTTGTGGGTACTCAAAAGAACCGTCTCGATGAGACGGTTCTTTAGAGCACCCAAAATATATGTTTAAATTGATGGATAAGCAAATAATCACAATTTCATGCCTAAGTGCTTGCTTATCAGGAACTAAGCATTATCAGGCCTGTCTTTTGGTACAAAACAATTTGCATATTTAATCTCATAATGTGGCAAACCATGAGAACGTTGCTCAAATCTAAAAAATTTTTTATTAATTTTTATATTTGTGAATGATACCTACGATACATCTAAATATTGCTCTCCGAGATTTACCCGACTAACCGCAGAAAGAAGTACCGGAACTTTTGGGCAGTACCGGCTTATATCACTTCACCGGGAGTCCGGGAAATAGGACAACCGGAAAACGAGATTCAATTTACCTTGCAAAAAAATGATAAACTGAGGGGAGGTGGTGGGAGTATGATTTAGATGTATCGTAGGTATCATTCACAAATATAAAAATTAATAAAATTTTTTTTAGATTTGTTTCATTTAACCTACGATACATCTAAATATTGCTGATTAACACATTAATGGATGGTGGGCCCAGTAATTAAAACTTACCAAGCCATGGACAAAAGTTCCCTTTGCCGTTAAGACATCGACGACCATGTACACAGGGTCGCCAGCCTCACACCGCAATAATAACCCCAAATTGGGTATTCAAGAATTTTGACCTTACATCTCCAAATTTTGACTTTAATAATAACATCAAAAATCAAACATGTGTACAACACTTTTTACATATGTACAGAAACTGCAAATCTATACTTATAGAACAGAAGTAACAGGCACAACAACTGCTTGTGCTGCCACTATAGGGCCAAGACTGGCCAGGCTACTTGCCAACACTGAGGTATCCCTCAGATAATATCTAATAAAAGAATTCTCTGAAGACCAAAACCCGGCCTTCACAACATCATCAAGAGGAACTTTATTCGACCAAGCCCAAGATGAGGACAAAGCCCTGACCTCATGAGCATTGGCTTGAACTTGGTCCAAACTGTCTGTTCCACATGCCAACTTAATGGTTTGCACAATCCAACGAGAAATGGTGTCGCATGAAATTTCTTTCCCATACGAGTCTGAATGAGAAATAAATAATCTTTTACGACCCTTTCTCCTCTCCTCAACTCTGTTCAGGTAGATTCTCAACGCTCTAACTGGACAAAGCAAAGGGTTAACATCCTGGCCACAAAGGGATGGCAAAGAAATAGGATCACTCAAGACTGAGGGCAGTTGATTCTTTGCTAAAAAACCAGGAAATGTCATTAAATTGACTGACTGATCAGTAAAATGCACATCATAACAAGATAAAGCATGAATTTCACTTCTTCTGCGTCCAGAAGCCAGCGCAGTAAGAAACACAGTCTTGTATGTCAATTCTTTGAATCCACATGATTCCAGGGGTTCAAAGGGTGTAGTGTTCAAAGCAGTGAGAACTACAGCCAAATCCCATTTAGGAAAGTGGGGCTTTACTCTAGGGCGCTCGAGCTCAAAACTCCTTACCACATCAGAAAGAATGGATTGATTGGAGAAATCCACATTTGAAATCTGTTTCAAAGTGGTAGAAATGGCTGAACGATAGCCTTTAACTGTAGCTGGAGAAAAATTCTTATCATGTAATGAAATTAAGAATTCTCCAAAAATGTTCACAGACGGATTGAAGGGATCCACTTCCCGTCCGATGCACCAATCCAACCAAGATTTCCACCTGTAATCGTACAAATTGTTGGTGGAAGATCTTTTCGCGGAATAGATTCGTCTGGCAACTGATTCAGAAATGCCTGACGCTTGCATGCGTTGTTGCATAGCAACCAAGCGTGAAGACGGAACACTTGGGGGGTGGGATGCAACATCCTTGATATTGGTTGATACAACAGATCTTCCTTCCATGGAAGGCAGATTGCAGGAGCTACCAGAAGAGACAAGAGTAGAGGAAACCATGCTTGTCCTTCCCAAAGAGGAGCTACTAGGCATACTAAACATTCCTCTATCTGAATTTTCCTGAGGCATGTCAGAATAAGAGGAAATGGAGGAAACGCATATGCCCACATTCCTACCCAGCTGAGACTCAGTGCATCTGTGGCATATGCCTCCGGCTCTAGAACAGGAGATACAAATAGAGGAAGTTTCCTGTTCAGATGTGTAGCAAACAGATCGATGTGTGGACTGCCCCAAACATGAAATATCTGAGACGCTACTCTCTGATTGAGCGACCATTCTGTCTGAACCACTGCCCCTTTTCTCGATAGGCAGTCTGCTAAGGCATTCAGGCGGCCTGGCAAATACCTGGCCTTCAAATGGACCTTGTTCCTTGCACACCACTCTGCAGCTTCCACTGCTAGGTTGCACAAGGCTCGGGAATGAGTCCCCCCCTGTTTGTTTATGTAGGCTGCCACAGTGGTGTTGTCCGTTGCCAGCAACACCGAATGACCCTTGATATGAACTGCAAAAGCCTGCAGAGCTAACAAGACTGCCTTCATTTCTAACACATTGGTGTGTTGTTTCTTGTATATTATGGACCAAAAGCCTGAGGCCATGTGATTGTCCATATGAGCCCCCCAGCCCTCCAAGCTCGAATCTGTGAAGAGATGGAGTTGAGGAGAAGGATGGTGAAGGGGAGACATGGATGTCAAAAAGTCCAAATCCATCCATGGAGCGACTGCCGAGACAAACCACTGTCCTAGAAGAATATTGGTGTCCCACAAGGCAAGCCTTTGACACCACCTCTCTTTGAGTTCCCACTGAAGAGATCTCTTGAAAGCTCTCCCTAGTGGTAGGAGACTGGCCATTGACTCCATTTGACCTAGAATGGAGTATAATTGACGTGCTGAGGCTTGTCTGGCTCCCACTAGCTTGGCTAGAGCCTGTAGAATAGAGGCAATGTTGTCCTGAGATGGGCCGATAAGAGCTTGAGCAAGCTTGAATCTGGCCCCCAGGAAACAAAAATCCTGGACTGGAACTAGTTCTGACTTCTCCCAATTGGGAATGAAGCCTAGGTCCAGAATAATCTTCAGAAGCCTTCTGCTGTGAAGCCATGACAGGGTTTCTGAGACAGAAGGTTGTAACCAATCGTCCAGGTAAGCGTGAACCCGAATACCTAGGCGCCTCACGTGCCTGAGTACTGTTTTTAACATCCGAGTAAACACATACGGACTGACATTCAGGCCAAAAGCTAAGGCTCGGAACTGGTAGACCTTGCCTTCGAAAACAAAACGAAGATAGCGACGAGATCGACGGTGAATGCCGATATGAAAATATGCATCTCGAAGATCCAGACTCGTTACCCAATCTCCTTTCTGAAGTGCTAACCTGATTGAATTCAATGTCTCCATTTTGAAATGAGGACAGAGAACAAACTGATTCAGACGAGACAGGTCTATCACTGGTCGCCATCCTCCTGTCCTCTTCTGGACTAGAAAAATGCGACTGAAGAAGCCTCTCTTTGGATGCATACTTGTTACTTCTTCGATTGCTCTTTTCTGTAGTAGAGACTCCACCTCTCCTTTCAAGATCTCCATCTTGACAGGATCTTTTGGCATGCGAGTGCACCACTTTGGTGGAGAAAGAAGCAGTCTTGGCAGGACACGAAATTGTATGCGATACCCACTTCGGACGACAGAAAGTGTCCAAACATCCGAAGTAATTTTTTCCCAGGCCTTTAGGAAGAAAGAAATTCTTCCTCCTGTTGGCAGGTCTGATCTTGGGACCTGCTTTTGGCGCAAGCTGTGCATGCTTACGCCCTGCAAAACAGCCTGGGAACCGAAGTGGGCACCCCTATGGGGCATTGGCCCTAGGAGCCTTGCCTCTCCTAGGACCCTTATTTTGACCTGGATTCCCTGGATTTCTCCTAGGAGGCCTCTGAGGAGGATACTGCCTGCCTTGGGGAACACTGGAGGTTCTAGTGGCATTAGGACCAACAGAGACATTTAGACCCCCATATGTAGGTTTAGTAGTGGTTTCAGTCACTTTAGGACTCTTTTTCTTAAAACCTGATGACTGGGGTTTACTAGCACCCACCACTGCCATCTGAAGAGACTTATGAGCGAGTCCCTCCTTGTAATGCTTAACAATTTCTGGAAACTTTTCTCCAAAAATGGTTGAAGATTCAATGGGTTGTACACGCAACGATTGCTTGATATCAAAATCTAAGTCAGTCACGGCTAAACAGGCATCTCTTCGCACCAAAAGAGGACCAGATGAAAGTCTACACAATATTTCAATTAGATGAGACTGGGAAACAGCTACTGCTTGAAGGTAGCGCGAAACTTCCAGCAAATCATCCTTTGACAAAGAATCCTGTTGCATAGTCTTAAGCGTTCCACAAAGGAATAGCTCTGAGTGAGATGCAACCTGCATTGCTGTTCTGGCCAACTTTTCCCAGTTCTCTAAAGTTGAAAATTGAACAGACTGAGAAGAAGGAACCGAAGAACCTTGCTTCATCACATCTTTTAATCCCGGATTAACTGACGGAGGGTCAACATTAAATACAGGATTTAAAGACTCATAAGAAGAGGACTGAAAAATCTTTGGTTTAGAATTCAGCGCAACAAAAGAGCCTGATTTAAAACCCTTAGGATAAGAGGGAAGGGGTGCCATTGGAACCTCTTCCTCCCCTTTCAGACGTTTACTCATTCTAGACAGGGAGACAGACACACTGTTAGACTGCGGAAGTGCTAATGATGTCTCTTCATTCTGCTCTGGATCCTTAAAAAATTCCAGAGCAGATGCTCCAACAGTCTTATGTTTGGCTTCTGGAGTAGGACAAATAGCCGACCCAAGCCTGGAGCGAAGCTTAGAGATGGCCTCTTTGTAAGAAAGTGACTCCTTAGGAGACTCTTCCTCTTTCTCTTCATGTTCCAGGTCTGAGTCCCCTATTGTCTCATTTTCCCCAACATGAAGCTGAAGTTGCTCCGAGTCCGACTCATCATCTTGCGACTTGTGGCCAGAGAGCGATCTCCTGGTTCCCACCCCGGTAACTGTGACTTTCCCAGCTGCCGCCTTAGTGGGAGTAGATGAAAATTTGTCAAGTCTATTTGACAATTCTTTCAACATTTGACCCTGTTGTTCTACTAAAGTTGTCAAAGTAGAAAACGCAGGGTTGTCTCTTCGCCTAGAAACAGAACGAGACCTATGGAGTCTTTCTCGTCTTAGGCCTCTATTCCTGATTCTAGGTGACCTTGACCTAGGTGACCTTGACCTAGGTGACCTTGACCTAGGTGACCTAGACCTAGGTGACCTGGACCTCGGTGATCTGAACCTAGGTGACCTAGACCTAGGAAGCCTCAATCTAGGTGACCTTGACCTAAACCTAGATGACCTAGATCTAGACCTATGGTACCTAGAATGCCTTGAATGACCAAGCCTAGAACTAGCAGACCTAGATAGATGTCTAGATTTGCGATTCTTTCGCTTGTCATGTCTTGATCTTCCTCTAGAAGACGAAGATCTTTCATCAGAAGACAACGACCTAGACCTATGTCTATGACGTTTACTCCTTTGGTTGCTATCACTAGGTGATCTGTTGGACCTTTGAATGGCATACTGCCTAGGCACAGGGCGCGTGTGCACAGTGACAGTTTCCATTGGGGAAACGGACCTATTACTATAAAACGAACCCTCAGGAGAAGCACTTTTCCTGGGAGGATTAGTCAAATGAGCTGGAGTGACATTATTACCAGGAGCCTGAAGGACCAAATCGCTATCAAGCTCGCGGTTGTTGTCTTGCTCTACCAACCTTGTGATAGTGTTTGCCGATGCTAGATCACTATCACTAGGCAGGGAAACAATCAACCCAGGACCTTGTGCAGGAGCCTGGGATGATGTGACAGTTGACAAACTCTTTTCAGGACCTTTTTCAGGAGCCTGGGAAAGAGAGTGTCTGGACTTCAGAGCAGATCTTGCCTGGGCCGCTCTGTGCAAACATTTATCAAATTTTCTCCAAAGATCTTCTGACCAATTTGTGCACACTTCACATGGGGAGTTACGTGAACAAGCATAGCCCCGACAAGACCTACAAACTACATGACTATCCCAGTAAGGCATTATCTTACCGCACTTACCCGTTAACCCAGGGCATCTCTTGTTGGATGGATTACTTCCTAGTCCAGTCATCCTCGAACATTAAATCCAATATCCTAATTCAGGAAAGTCCCACAAGGGCGTCAGTAGACGAATAAGACGGAAAAGAAAAAATTTTCTTTTACCGGAAAGTCACGAAAATATGTTACAATACGTAAAGAAACGTAAATTAACTTCAACGAAGTGAAAATAGCATAAAAAAATAATGCAAAAGAAAGAAACAGATATAGTGAATAACTGCGAGCGGGTGAAACCAGCGGGATACCCTACAAAACGGCTACAAAAACTCTGTGAAATTTCTTCTGTCAGAAATCGTGCTTTATGGCTGCCGCAGAAAGGTAAATTGAATCTCGTTTTCCGGTTGTCCTATTTCCCGGACTCCCGGTGAAGTGATATAAGCCGGTACTGCCCAAAAGTTCCGGTACTTCTTTCTGCGGTTAGTCGGGTCAATCTCGGAGAGCAATATTTAGATGTATCGTAGGTTAAATGAAACAAATCTATTAGATAGCATTTTTCAGTCACAACATAAAAACCTGTATCAGGACAATACAGCAACAATGAATAAATTTGTGGAAATGCACCATGGCCTCTAAGATAAGGCTATGTGTGCATGCTAAAACAAATCAATTTGCATATTATGCAATCTGTTGATAAAGGAGTATTTGATGCCATAAGAGTGCATGTTACTGAAATCATTTGGTCACATTATCACAACCTTACTTGTATCCTAAAGAAAAATATTAGATTATAAAACGTCAAGAGTAACAAGCTGATTATTCGACTCTTCCAACAATAGATCTATCAAACCGAGTTGCATAAAGTGATATGTGTCTCTACCCGTTGGTCTGCAGTATGTGATTGTGGCATTTCCTGGTCATACTCACTTTTTAAAACATGCAAAAATTAGCTTCTGCTAATAAGTTCCAGATGGTACCGAGAAAAAAATAAGTAAATAACATAATAGAATCACATATAAGTGCCTCATTGTCTCACGAGACGTATTAGCTAAACAAACTGGAAATGTTATTTATTTTAGTAAAAAGGCACTCTTTGTTTAATGCCACTTGGGATCAATCTTCCAACTGCTCTGTTATACTCAATATGTTATCAAATGATTGAAAACAGTACTGTATTAAATGTAAGTATTCGTAAATTTAAAGCAGAATCAAACAAAAAGATGATTTGGGCCTCGTCATGAGAAGACCTGTCTTCGGGGTTTGCGACAAATCAAGATTCAAACCAGTCTCCTCAGCTACAGATACTAGCTAGAAAATTAAAATTTTGCTCGAAGCAAGTCCAGATATGATACTTTCCAATAACGAATAACAAAGGCGCTGATCAGACTGCGCGGATGCGCAGGCTGGTCTGCGTCTTTGTTGTTCCCCAACCCCTAAAGACAGGTTTCTCGCGTCGTGGCCCAAATAGTACTGTTACAGTCATGCCCAAAGCGTTTTGTGGAAGTTTTATACTGTATAGATAAACAAAAAGCATTGAGGAGTGACAGTATTTACAATATTGAAAAAACCAATCTAGAAATAGGGGTTTCAGGCGTATTCTTACATTTACTATTATATTTTGACACACAAAGATGTTCCAGCCTTTACGTGTTATGCATCAACCTTTTAAAATAGAATGATCCATAGGTAATTACTCAGAGGTTGCGATACCAAGGAAAAAGACTAACAGGGGCCCAGTAGCCCAGTGCCCCTTAATTTTTGGCTGGGCTCCTAAAACTAAATGTTTAGGGGCCCAGCTTGCCCCTGAAAATAGGGTAGTATGTAAATGTATGAAGTCTTGTCAAATCTGACACTAGCTGTTGGAAGTTTACATATCTTCATTCAGCTACTTACAAATACTGCTAATTATACCACCCTTATCAACTTTATGATTAAATACCTCGTGTTGTGCAAGGTCTACACTGATGTAGGTGGTATAAAATAGTTATACCATGTTTGTCCACCTGTACGCAAGATTATCCTCTCGCTTAAGCTCGTGGATTATCTCCACGTACAGGCGGACAGGACAACCCATGGTATAACTATTACTTAACCCTTAAAATGTCAATCACAACTGCAGCAGAAGAAAAATTTTATGACATTTTTCCTAATTTTTGAAAAAAAAATAAGTTATATCTCATGAGAATCGTCTACCAGCAGACGATTCTCATGAAATACCATGCCTTTTTGTTAATTTTGAAAAAGCAGCAAAATTTGAAATTGTCATCTGCTGCAAATTATAGGTGGCGCTTGATGGGTTAATTAAAATGGTAAATAATTAGAGGATTACAGATTTTCAGGGTCTCTGACTTCAGTTATGAGTAAAGCAAAATTAATGCTTGGCAATGCTATTGAAGTTAGTTTAATTTTCCGCCGAATCCTGGGCCCCATAGTTTTTGGCTGGGCCCCCAATCATTTTGTTTTAGAGGCCCAGCTTGCTCCTGGCGCAAAAGGTTAGTCTGTATCCCTGTGATACATCTATAGGCAGAGGATAAGCTGAAAGTGACATCATAGCATGTTTTGGTAAGTGGATATTTCCATTGTTGTAAATGGGTAACAAAAGATTCGCTAATAGTTTACATATTATTCTTTATCAGTTACCTCTTATATTAACTGCATTGTTGCATGTTGCCTGATAAACGTTGTCTATCTCACAGCATGTGCCTTTATCAGGTCATGATGACGTTGCACTTTTTGAATGACGTTGCTAATGACGCTGAATCAACACAAAAATCGAAAATTACATCATAATTGCTAGTTTGAGGAGTGAAACAATGGGTTAACTGAAAAAAAGAAAATACAGATTGCGTCTTCCGATATCAAGTTTACCAGGCTTGGCTTTGAGAACGCATGTTGAATCCATCGGCAAGCCTCGCTATGTCAACAAGCGTTCTCAAAGCCTTGCCTGGTAAACTTGATATCAAAAGACACTCACCTAGTATTCACCTCTATTTGTCGCTTTCGGCTTAGTGCATGGGTAAGATGGAGGACCACAGTGCTGATGTTTTGTTGTCACTTTCAACTTATCTTCCATCTACAGTAGTCAGTGGGAATTTTCAATCGGAACTGCCTCGGCCAATTACATAAAATTCCGTGGAATCAGACCACTGATGTACATCAAGGATCTACTTTGATAACGCGGGTGATTACGTGATGCTGAAGTTATATGATGTGACACTGACGTCACAGAAACCATGTTAACACAATAATAAGTGTGAATACAGCAAAACAAACTGTTATAAACGAAGTTTATGTTTTTTTTCAATAAAATATCGCTATAGCGATATTTTATTGAAAAATACTTAAACTTCATTTATTCTACTGATTAAACTTTTCGGATAATCAGAATAATCGATTTTAATAGAGCCCAACCCACATGCTACAGAACTAATTTTCCATTCCCCAGTTCCAGCTAACAAAATGGAGCTTTTTGGTACAAAGTACTACGCGTAATTCTCCTTATATACACCCGAGGCATGATTGGATCCTCGATTGTGACGGACTTTACCGAATGTGGGAATTTTGTGATATGGGACTATTTTGTTTGCATGTATATGATTTTTCTGTTTGAGTAAATTGGCACAGGTACCCAAAGAGCTGAGCTCCCCTGGGTCACCCAAGTGGCTTTTCATTCTTGAGCAGCAGTTTTGTTTTTGTTTCCCCTTTTTATATGGGGTTGGGGTTTCATTGTAGTTTTGGGATTTGATACTTTGTGTCCTTTCTTGTTTGGCATTCTGACTGTCATAAGAAATGTTTGTACAAAGACATTTATTGAAGAACTTACTACACACAATAGTTTCACATACTTCCTCAGAGCATACTTCTCTTCAGAAACTTAAAAGCTGTTGCTTTACTTGAAGCAGTGCCCATAGAATATAATAGAGGATCTTGCATGAGTGCTCATGTTTTATTGAATTTATTAAACGAATTGGGAAAAAGAGATAAAATGCGAGGCTTGCTGAGCATTTTAGCTCTTTTTAGCAATGAGTTTAATAAATTCAATAAAACATGAGCACTCATGTAAGATCCTCTATTTACAAAGACATGTGCATGAGATTTCCAACAATGTGGTATGTGCCACCAACAAAGCCTCAGATCAGCCTGCGCATACGCGCAGTCTGATCAGAACCTTTGCTAGTCGCTTGAGTATTCTATGATTGTAAAGCTACTGACTGAACACCATTTGGAGTTTCTAAGCTTAAAAGGAGGCTTAAGAGGCTCGTCTGAGTCTACCTTTGTCAAAATGTCAAATTGTTGGAAATCTCATGCCGCGGCTCATTTATTGAAGAACTTAGTACACACAATAATGTCACACATACTTCCTCAGAGCATACTTCTCATCAGAAACTGGCTGTTGTTTTACCTGAAGCAGTGCCCATAGAACATAAAAATCTATCATGAGTGTGAGGGTAGGACAGAAAATCCGTCCCTCGGGATCTCTGTTTGTCATCACTCAGCAAGCATTGTGATGCCAAACGTTGATCCTCGGGGTGGATCTCACAAAAATAATGGTTTCTTTTTCTTGCTCACCACTGTTTTTTTTATATTTTAAAATAAGCTTATAGAGTCCCTGAATACGCTAAGATGCAATCTCAAATAATGATGTCACTTAAACATAACAATGACGTCACTTGACGACCATGTGCTCGAGTTCAATACAACCAATGCATGTTGCCCTCATGTGGCAGCCTGGGTGAGATAGCATGGGTAAGATAAGATTTTCTATCCCAGGGTAAAATCTCAGATATCCTTATCCGGTGTGCAAGAACATAATATATGACTAGACACTTGCAACAAATATCTTCGTTTTGCAGAAGTGAGAATAGCTAAGAAAAAAAATGTAATGCTTTCAGGATTAGATGTGGGCCTAAGACAAGACAAATCCCGTCTTAGGGGTTTTCTATACAACGCAAGACTCAAACCAACTCAAACCAGTCTCCTCAGCTACAGAGACTAGCTAGAAAATTGAACTTTTGCCTGTAGCAAGTTTAGATATGATACTTTTTAAAAAATAATCATAAAGGCGCTGACCAGTCTGCGCAGATGCGCAGGCTGGTCTGCGCCTTTGTTTTGCACAAACCCTGAAGACAAGTTTTCTCGCAACGAGGCCCATCTTTTTTTTTTTATCTAGAACATTCTATTACAGAATCTCAATCTGTGAGAAGCTTGGGATAATGCCTTCATCTTTCACTGTCATCAAAATGGAAACCAGTTACTATTCATGCAAGCTTCTATAATGACAAGAATAAGATGAATTCTGGTCATCCTCATTAAATGCTTGCGTTTCTGACTTGAATATTAGTAGCCGTTTGCTATATTAATTCTAATAAATGAGATACAGTCGCAGATAAATTCTACTCTGAAAACCCCACCTAATCCCCACCCCCACATCAAAAAAAAAAAAAAGATATTAAAAAATTTGTTGTCTGCTGGCCCTGATTGTCGCATATGCAACGTGACATTATGCCAGGCCTACAGAAAAGAGTGCATATTTGAAAATTCTTTTTCTTATTTCTCAACCAAAACATATGTTGCAGGTACTCAAAAGAACCGTCTCAATGAGACGGTTCTTTTGAGCACCCAAAACACATGCTTAAATTGTTTGGTAAGGAAATAAATGCAATTTTAGGTGCACAAACGATCCGTATCTGGACTTATGTTATGCATATGACTGATGCAAGACAGACAGATGTGCAGATTGATACATGACATTTGGGCCTCGTCCCAAGAAAACCTGATTTTGTTGCATGCCAACAACAAAGGTGCAGATCAGCCTACGCATCTGCGCAGTCTGATCAGCACCTTTATTACTGGCTTCCTGAATAGTATAATAGCTGAGCTTGCTGCATGCGAAATTTCAATTGTATAGTTTTAAGTCTCTGTAGCTGAGCAGGCTGGAATGACCCTTTTCTAGTTGAAAACCCTGAAGACCGCTGTTTTTGGGACGAGGCCCATACGACATAATCCCTTAGTCTCTGGGAAAGACATTGACAAAATTTGAGCCAGCTCATTGGATGCAGTTCAGCTCTTTGCATATTGCAGACCAGCAGAAAAGCTCAAATTCTTGCCTCACTCTCACATAAAGTATGGAAGTAGGAATCACACACTACAATTTGGCCCCATTACTGTCCTGCCAGCCAAGAGTGACAGTGACGTCATGTTTTGTTTACTAGTTATCATGGACTTATAATCAATAGATCAATTGTGTATTAATCCTATCCACAGGATAGGATTAATACACAAGTGACCTCTCGATTTGCGTTAGCTCAAGTGGAGTGTACAAGTTAATGTTTTACTTAACAATTGTAAACAAAATATTACGTCACTGTCACTCTTGGTTGGCACGACAATAGAAAGCCAAGATGATGATGCACATAAATAACTTTACTATGCATATGCGCTATGTTGTCTGTAGACCCTTAACCCTTAAAGCGCAAATCACAACTGCAGCAGACGACAAATTTTGCGACAACTTTCCTAATTTTTGTAAGAAATATGTTTGATATGATTCTTTACATCCCATCAACAATCTTTCAGTTAAACAGGGATGGGTCTTCCTGGGTTGAACCAGTACTAAGCTAGGATAAATGTGTCTTGCTCAAGGACCACAACGCAGTAACGCCGTTGAGGCTTGAACCCGTGACCCTTCGGTCTCGAGTCTAGCACTCTACCACTGAGCCACTGCGCTCCCTTTTTGTAAGAAATAAAGCAATGATATTTCATGAGAATTGTCTGCAAGCAGACTATTCTCATGAAATATCATGCCTTCTAAATTATTTTTGAAAAAGCGGCAAAATTTGAAATTGTCCTCTGCTGCAAATTGTAGGTGGCGCTTTAAGGGTTAAAACACCAAATGTGCAGAAGCAGATGACGAGGAGACTGAGGCTTTAATATTTCATGTGAATCATCTGTTGACATACAATTCACATAAAAAAGCCAGCTATTTCACTCTGGGCTGGTGGCAATCAAAAATGCCAACGTAGATAAAAATCATTAGAAAAAGATTTCAATTGCCATTTGTCGCCAAACTGGCGACAAATGGCAATCGAAAACACTGTTCTATCTATTTTTGATCAGCGTACATCGATTGTTGATAGCGTTTTCGAATGCTGCCTACCCGGTGTGTATTTATCTTCTTAAAGACCAGCCAACATGTCATCTGATGCCAATTTTTAGTTGCAGCTTAAGAGTTAAGTCGCTGAAAACTGTACAATATGAATTGCCTTGGCAACTAAATTAAATCTTGTGCCAACCACTTTTCACTCTGCTGGCAGACAATTCTCATGAAATATCATACCTTATTTTTTTCGAAAATTAGGAAAGATGTCTGAAATATTTTTCGTCTGCTGCAGTTGTGATTGGCGCTTTAAGAGTTAAGATGCTGAAACTGTACAATATGAATTGCCTTGGCAACTAAATTAAATCTTGTGCCAACCATTTTTCACTCAGTGAAGCAGTTCTTCAATGACAGATTGTCCACTTTAAGAATAAGACTGAAAAATCTTCTATTCAGCTTCCAATGTATCATTCTGACAGCACCAATAAGTGTTCGTCTCACCAATCAAGACATTCATTTTACTGACAGTCAGCATTGTAGTAGACACAAGGGTACTGCAGTTTCATGCTGGCATCTATTCGTCAACTTTTTGCATGCTTAAATTTTATGGTACAGTTTTGATAAAGGTCAGGCCAAATTTGGGTCCAAACTGTTTGCAAAGAATGATGCAAGATGACAACAAGAAATGTCACAGTCACATGACGAATGCCTCCAAAGGAATTGGTCTAGCATAAGACACATTCGAGGAAAGTTAGCTGTAATATAGGAGATATGTTCCAGACACGAAAAACCTAGAAATGAGGCCAGAAGTCAATGTCAAAGTAAAAGTGACCCAAAATGGTATGCACCACTCCGCCTTCCCAACAGGAAACAACACACCAAATTTGGGATTCCTACATAAAATAATATAGAAAATATGCGCCAGACACTATTATTCTAGAAACTAGGTCATAGATCAAGATCACAGTGACCTAAAAATGGTATGCGACACATCAGCATCCAAAGATGTATCCATACAGCAAATTTGGGATTCCCATCTCAAATAATATAAGAGATCTGTTCTGGACACAATTATTCTACAAACTAGGTCAGAGGTCAAGGTCAAAAAGACCCAAAAATGGTATGTGACACTCCACCATCAAAAGTTGCATCCACACACCAAATTTGGGATTCCTACCTTTAATAAAAGAGATATGCTCTGGACACTATTTTTCTAAAAACTAGCTCAGAGGTCAAGGTCACAGTGACCCATAAATGGTACAAGACACTCCACCATCCCAAGATGCATTCACACACCAAATTTGGGATTCCTATCTCAAATAATATAAGAGATATGCTCCTGACACAATCATTATTAAAACTAGGTCAGAGGTCAAGGTCACAGTGACCCAAAAATGGTAAGTGACGCTCCCCTATCCAAAGATGCATATACACACCAAATTTGGAATTCCTACCTCAAAGAATATAAGATATATGCTTCGACCACAATAATTCTTAAAACTAGGTCAGAGGTCAAGGTCACAGTGACCAGAAATAGTATGTGACACTCGGTCATCTCAAGATACATTTAAATACTAAATTTGGAATTCCTATCTCAAAGAAAATAGGAGATATGGAACAGACTCAATGCAGTTTCTAGAAACTAGGTCAGAGGTCAAGTTCAGGGTCATAGTGACCCAACTGTGGTATGAGACACTTCTTCATCCCAAAATGCATTCACACACCAAATTTGAGATTCCTACCTCAAATAATATAAGAGATGTGCTCCAGACACGATTATTCTAAAAACTAGGTCATAGGTCAAGTTCAAAGTCACAGTGACCCAATTATGACTGGCTACACTTCCTCATCCCAAGATGCATCATCACACCCAAATTTAAGACTCCTAGCTCAAATATATATTAAGAGATATGCTCCAGACATGATTATTCTAAAAACTAGGTCAGAGGTCAAGGTCACAGTGACCCCAAAATGGTTTGAGACACTCCGCCATCCCAAGATGCATTTACACACCAAATTTGGAATTCCTACCTCAAGAATATAGGAATATGCATCAGACTCAATGCAGTTTATAGAAACTAGGTCAGAGGTCAAGTTCAAGGTCACAGAGACCCAGTTATGGTATGCGACACTTCCTCATCTTAAGATGCATCCACACACCAAATTTGAAATTACTACCTCAAATAATATAAGAGATATGCTCCGGACACGATTATTCTAAAAATTAGGTCAGAGGTCAAGGTCACAGTGACCCGAAAATGGTATGCTACACCCCGCCATCCCAAGATGCATCCACATATCAAATTTGGAATTCCTACCTCAAAGAATATAGGAGATATGCACCGGACACGAAGCGGGACGGATGGACAGATGGACGTACGGACGGACATTGTGATTACTATAAAAACTAAGTCAGAGGTCAAGGTCAAGGTCCCAGTGACCCAAAAATGGTACGCGACACTCTGCCATCCAAGATGCATCCACACACCAAATTTGGAATTCCTACCTCAAAGAATGTAGGAGATATGCACCGGACACGAAGCGGGATGGACGCACGGACGGACGGACAGTGTGATTACTATATGCCTTCCAAAGTTCCTTTGGGGGCATAAAAATCATCCCTAGCAGGAATAGAGTGAGTAATCTGATACTACTGACAATATTTGGTGACCTGACACTACTGACAATCTTTGGTGACCTGATACTACTGACAACCTTTGGTTAACAGCTGTGAGTAATATGATACTTCTAACAACCTTTCGTGAACTGGCACTACTGACAACCTTTGGTGAACATCAGTGAGTAATCTGATACTACTGACAATCTTTGGAGAACTGACACTACTGACAATCTTTGGTGACTTGACACTACTGACAACCTTTGGTTAACAGCAGTGAGTAATTTGATACTTCTGACAACCTTTCGTGAACTGTCACTACTGACAACCTTTGGTGAATAGCAGTGAGTAATCTGATATTACTGACAATCTTTGGTGAACAGCAGTGAGTAATCTGATATTACTGACAATCTTTGGTGACCTGATACTCTTGACAGCCTTTGGTGAACAGCAGTGAGTAATCTGATACTACTGACAATCTTTGGTGACCTGGCACTACTGACAATCTTTGGTGAACAGCAGTGAGTAATCTGACACTACTGACAATCTTTGGTGAACAGCAGTGGGTAATCTGATGCTACTGACAATCTTTGGTGAACTGACACTGCTGACAATCTTTGGTGAACAGCAGTGAGTAATCTGATACTACTGACAATCTTTGGTGAAAAGCAGTGAATAATCTGACAGTACTGACAACCTTTGGTGAACAGCAGTGAGTAATCTGAAACTACTGACACTCTTTGGTGAACTGACACTACTGACAACCTTTGGTGAACAGCAGTGAGTAATCTGATACTACTGACAATCTATGGTGAACAGCAGTGAATAATCTGATACTACTGTCAATCTTTGGTGAACAGCAGTGAGTAAGCTGATACTACTGACAATCTTTGGTGAACAGCAGTGAATAATCTGATACTACTGACAATCTTTGGTGAACAGCAGTGAGTAATCTGATACTACTGACAACCTTTTGTGAACAGCAGTGAGTAATCTGATACTACTTGGTGAACTACAGTAAGTCATCTGATACAAATGACAAAATACTTGTTGATCAGCAGTAAGCAAACTGGCACAACTGACAATTCTTGTTAAACAGCATTGAGCAAAACTGATATTACTGATAATCAGTGGTGAACAGAAGTAGGCAAACATATACTACTGACAGTCCTTGGTGAACAGCAGTGAGTCAACTGATACAACTGACAATCCTTGGAAAACAACATTGAGCAAAACTGACATTACTGATAATCCTTGGTGAACAGCTGTGAGTAATCTGATACTACTGACAATCCTTGGTGAATTGCAGTGAGTAATTTGATACATCTGACAATCCTTGGTGAACAGCATTGAACAAAACTGACATTACTGATAATCCTTGGTGAACAGCAGTGAGTTATCTGATACTACTGACAATCCTTGGTGAATAGCAGTGAGTAATCTGATACAACTGACAATCCTTGGTGAAAAGCATTGAGCAAAACTGACATTACTGATAATCCTTGGTGAGCAGCAATGAGTTATCTGATACTACTGACAATCCTTGGTGAACAGCAGTGAGTCATCTGATACAACTGACAATCCTTGGTAAACAGCACTGTGCAAACTGACATTACTGATAATCCTTGGTGACAGCTGTGAGTAATCTGATACACCTAACAATTCTTGGTGAATAGCATTGAGCAAACAGACATTACTGGCAATTATTGATGAACAGCTGTGAGCAAACTGAAACTACTGACAATCCTTGGTAACTAGCAGTGAGCGAACTTATACTACTGACAATCCTTGGTGAACAGCAGAGAGTAATCTGATACATAACATAAATTAATTAAGCATAAAACATACAGATTACAAATATTGCTTGATACAACTGACAATCCTTTGTAAACAGTAGTGAACAATCCAATACACCTCACAATTCTTGGTGAAGAGCATTGAGCAAACATATTTTACTGGCAATCCTTGGTGAACAGCAGTAAGAAAACTGATATTACTGACAATCCTTGGTAAATGGCACTGCATAATCTGATACTACTGACAATCTCATGGTGAACAACAGAAAGCAAACTCATTGTACTGCAATCCTTGGTGAACAGCAGTAAGTAAACTGATACTACAGACAATCCTTGGTGAATGGCAGTGAGTAATCTGATACTACTGACAATCTCAATGGTGAACAACAAAAAGCAAATTGATTGTACTGCAATCCTTGGTGAACAGCAGTAAGCAATCTGATATTGCTGACAATAATTGGTGAAAGTTAGCAAACTGATAATACTGACAATCCTTGGTGAACAGAAGTAAGCAAACTGATACTACTGTCAATCCTATGTGTACAACAGTGGGCAAACTTTTACTACTGATAATCTTTTTGTGAAAAGCAGTGAGCAAACAGATACTACTGTCAATCTTTGGGGAATGACAGTGAGCAAACTGATACTAATGACAGTGAGCAAAGGGATAGTACTGACTATCCGTGGTGCACAGCAGAGCAAACTGATACTACTGATACTCCTTGGTGAACAGCATTGAGCAAACTAACAATCCTTGGTAACCAGCAGAAATAAACTGAAAGTACTGACAATCCTTGGTGAACAGCTTTGAGCAAATGGATAGTACTGACAATCATATGTGAGCAACAGTAAGCAAACAGATAGTACTGATAATCCTTGAATAACAAGCACAGAGCAAACTGATAGTGCTGAAAATCATTGGTGAACAGCAGTGAGCAAACGGATAATAATGACAATCCTTGTTGAACAGCAGTAAACAAACTGATGTTACTGACAATCTAAGGTCAATAGTATCAAGCAGATAGACACTACTGACAATCCTAGGTGAATAGCAGTAAAAAACCTGATACTTCTGACAATCCTAACTCAACAGAGTGAGCAAACTGATACTACTGACAATCCTTGGTGACCAGCAGTAAGCAAACTGATACTACTGACAATCCTAAGTTAACAGTCTTCAGCAAACAGATACTATTGACAATCTAAGGTGAATAGCAGTAAGCATCATGATACTACTGACAAACCTAGAAGAACAGCTGTTGGCAAACTGACACTTCTGCCAATCTTAGGTGAACAGCAGTGGGCAAACTTTGTCACTGACAATCCTTGGTGAACAGCAGTGAGCAAACTGATGTTACTGACAATCTGAGGTCAATAGTATTGAGCAAACTAATATAACTGACAATCCTTGGTGAACAGCAGTGAGCAACCTGATACTACTGACAATCCTAACTCAACAAAGTGAGCAAACTGATACTGCTGACAATCCTTGGTGACCAGCAGTAAGCAAACAGATACTTCTGTCAATCCTTGGTGAACAGCAGTGAGCAAACTGATGTTACTGACTATCCGAGGTCAATAGCTTTGAGCAAACTGATACTACTGACAATCCTTGGTGAACAGCAGTGAGCAATCTGATACTTCTGACAATCCTTGGTAACCAGCAGTAAGCAAACTGATACTACTGACAATCCTTGGTGAACAGCAGTGAGCAAACTGATGTTACTGTCAATCCTAGGTGAATAGTATTGAGAAAACTGATACTACTTACAATCCTAGGTGAATAGCAGTAAGCAACCTGATACTTCTGACAATCCTTGGTGAACAGCAGTAAGCAAACTGATACTACTGACAATCCTTGGTGACCAGCAGTAAGCAAACTGATACTACTGACAATCCTAACTCAACAGAGTGAGCAAACTGATACTACTGACAATCCTTGGTGAACAGCAGTAAGCAAACTGATACTACTGACAATCCTAACTCAACAGAGTGACTGACAATCCTAACTCAACAGAGTGAGCAAACTGATACTACTGACAATCCTTGGTGACCAGCAGTAAGCAAACTGGTACTACTGACAATCCTTGGTGACCAGCAGTAAGTAAACTGATACTACTGACAATCCTAACTCATCAGAGTTAGCAAACTGATACTACTGGCAATCCTTGGTGACCAGCAGTAAGCAAACTGATACTACTGACAATCCTTGGTGACCAGCAGTAAGCAACCTGATACTAGGACACTCCTTGGTGACCAGCAGTAAGCAACCTGATACTACTGACAATCTTTACTCAACATAGTGAGCAAACTGAAATCACTGACAATCCTTGGTGACCAGCAGTAAGCAACCTGATACTAGGACACTCCTTGGTGACCAGCAGTAAGCAACCTGATACTACTGACAATCTTTACTCAACATAGTGAGCAAACTGAAATCACTGACAATCCTTGGTGACCAGCAGTAAGCAACCTGATACTACTGACAATCCTAGGTGAATAGAAGTAAGCAAACTGATACTACTGACAATCCTAACTCAACAGAGTGAGCAAACTGATACTACTGACAATCCTCGGTGACCAGCAGTAAGCAAACTGATACCACTGACAGTCCTAACTCAACAGAGTCACAGGGGGTTAACTCAGTCACAGTGCGGGGTGATTCTTCATGAAAGTTGTCAATGATGCTTTATGAAAAGGGTTACAGATTCTTTACTTTGGGTTAATGATTCTTGACAAGATGCAATGCTCATGCCAGAATCGGGGTGAAAATGGTTATATTAGACAGTTTTAGAGTTAAATTTTGTTAAAAGACATATAAGCAGCATGTTTTATGATAGTCTATGCATTTATCGTACAGTTTAGCTGTCCAACAATTCATCAATTACAATAGAGATGCTTAGTTGCAACAAATGCCATATGTGTATATTTCATAGTTTTATCGAGCAAAACCTGCTTGGAAACGAACCATTATATTATATATTTGGTATATGAAGCTTAAATTCTTCCTTAAATATACGTTTTAGCCAATTTCAAAATTTTTCGAAGTTAATGGTTCTTTATGAAAGGTTACGAATGCTTTATGAGCCTAAAATTCGGGTTACAGGTTCTTTTAGAAAGTTGTTACATATTCTTTATGAAAAAAGTTACAGGTTCTTTATGAGACAAATGCAATTTCGTCCTGATATACAGCCGTAATGCATTGTTGCACCAATTAATGGGCCGCAATATGAGATTTCCAACAATGTGGTATGTGCGAGCACCAAAGGCTTAGACCAGCCTGCGTATAATGTGCAGTCTGATCAGAGCCTTTGCTAGTCACTTAAAAACTATTGACCGATTAGCATTTGAAGTTTCTTAGCTTAAAAGGAGGCCGCACAGGCTCGTCTGAGCCTATTCATGCCAAAATGCTTTAATGTCCATGTGCGGATCCAGAGGGCGGATAGGGGGTCCAGACCCCCCTGGAAAATCACAAGTTATAGTTATATGGGTTTCTATTGAACCCCCACCCCTGGAAAAAGTTGGACCCCCTCCCCTGGAAAATGTTCAATAAAAAAATTGGTCTCCCTCTTTTAACTGTAAAATAAGTTGAGGAGCCTGGACCCCCCCCCCCCCCACCCCCTGACAAAAAATTCCTGGATCCGCGCATGGTGTCCCGGTATAAAAATCTTTGGTGGGGTTGGGTTGTGTTGATGCTGTACTGGAAAAAAAAGTTGAATTTCGACCTTAAGACCCCATCCCCAGGGTCTGGGGAGGTAGGAGAGGGGAAAGTCAACAATTTTTCCTTCATGTTAGGGCATCCCACACTTTACTGGGCAAACTTGCCCTATTTCCCCACAGACCACAAATCCCTGAATCATCAAGAATCGATGTAAGGATTCGTGGAGAAATGTATATATTTTTTTCAATTCATTCGTTATGTTCTACGATTCAGGGGGTCAGTTCCAAAATGAACGTTCCTTGTTTGTCAGCTGTAGAATTGATCCTGCAACTTGAGTGTCTAAAACAGCTACTTATATAGCTAGAAGAAAACAACTACGTTAATGTCGAGAGGCCCTGGCCCTGGTTTTTTGACTTGGAAAAATATGGTAGCTCACCATCAGCAGAACCACCAGCCAGGAGCTACTGACTGATCCTGATTGTGCTCCTGAATCTGCCAAATTTGTTTCAACTTCCAGGACTGGCTTGAATGTATGCGCGTGATGTGGTAGTTACTCTAAGGGAAAGTCCTTCTACTATCTCTTCCTTGGTTTCATTGCTGTCTTAATATCCCGATTACCAACGAATGAGTTGAGAGTAGCTACGAATGCCTAAGAACGCATCCGATCGATTACTATTCAGTAACAATGTCCAAGAATGCATTAGAAATTTGTTACGAATCCAGCACAATTTTTCGAATCGGGGAATTCGTGGCCAAGTTTTGAACAGTTCAAACTTTTTGATCCCAATTCCCGATAGGCCTACGAATTGCAAGAACTGACTACGGATTGTATGATTCAGTTATTATTAAGATCTTCGCGAACTGAGTACGTTTAAGCCCACGACTCCAAATATTTGTCAATTCGTGGCGATTCGTGGGATTCGGGCCCTGTGTGGAATAGTGGTATAAAACAGTACTTTTTGCACATACTTTCACTTAAAACTGACAAGAACCCTTCTTGAATCAGCGGAAGGTGGCGAATGAACGAACTTGTATATATCTGTTTCCATGACCAATCTCCAGGAAATAATGGACTTTGGTTGGGTCACAATGGAACTCACGAACCCTTGATGAACAGCTGGGCTTGCCTCCGACTGAGCTATGGGACCCAATAAAATTATACTCTCATATGAATATAACCGATAGCATGAAGGTGTACCACCGGACTGATATCCGTCGTAGATACTAAAATTGCCCCTATGAATCCATACCAACCGCTACCATTCCAAATCAGTGATAGAGTGCTTGACTCAGAACCGAGGGATTGCGGATTCGAGCCTCACCGGCGTTACTGGGTTGTGTCATTTAGCAAGACACATTTATCCTTGCTTAATACTGGTTCAACCCAGGAAGACCAGTCCCGACATAGCTGAAAGATTGTTGACTGTGACATAAAGAATCAAATCAAACAAACAAGCAAGAGCTACCATTCCACATCCTATCTTATGCTGTCCAGAAAATTAATTTATGTCTGTTCAAACATCTTTGAGATAGTAGAAGAAGAAAAGGCAAACGAAGAAGTATTTTTGAGGAATGATGATTTAGTTAAAATACATCGATATCAATAAAAAATAAAATAAAAAACATATGAATAAAAAATCATATCTCATCAGACTTTATAATTGGGCCGCGACGCGAGACACCCTGTCTTCGGTGTTTCCGACAAAGTGAGATTCAAACCATCATGCTTAGCTACAGAGACTTGCTAGAAAATTAAATTTTTGCTTGTAGCACATCTAGATATGATACTTTCCAATAAGCGATTTACAAAGGCGCTGATCAGACTGCGCGGATGCGTTAGCTGGTCTGTGCCTTTCTTGTTCGCAACCACCGCAAAGACAGGGTTACTCTCGGAAGCGCATTTGTATCGATATCAATAATTGAGCCGTGACATGAGATTTCCAACAATGTGGTGTGTGTGACCAGCAAAGCCTCAGATCAGCCTGCGCATACGCGCAGTCTGATCAGAGCCTTTGCTAGTCTCTTGAATATTATATGAGCGTTAAGCTACTGATTGAACATCATTTGGAGTTTCTAAGCTTAAAAGGAGGCTGCACAGGCTCGTTTGAGTCTACACGTGTCAAAACGCCACATTGTTAGAAATCACATGTCACGGCTCAATTAAGTTACAGCGTTGACCCAAAATCTGTGAGCCACGCTGTAAATATGGGTTTCGTGCCCGGGTAGGCCAATCTCATTATATTTTGATTATAACTTCACATGGTTATAACTGATCCCAAGAAGGTGTGTCGCATACAACACTAAACCACCAACTCCCAAAGTCAAGGACACAACTTTGGCTCAAACCTGGTCCGGAATCTAATGTATTGGCACAACTCTCAGCCACCATCTCCCAAGTTCAAGGTAACAACTTCAACTCAGATGTCTGTCCATCGATCATACGTGCTTCGAGTCCTCTCTGTATCTCAATAACAGTTTAAGACATCTTCATGAAACAGATATCAATCAACATAAGACGACGTGTAATACACAAGGACTTTTACTCTGTTTTACCCTTTTTAAAAAAAAAAAAAATAGATGACCCGTTAAAACGGAAAATTGTAGATTTTGCAATTTAATCGTGTCCGCTCTGTAATAGAAGTACCTCACCCCCAAAAAAACAGTTTATTATATGGTAAGACTAGAAATATCTTCTTCTAACGTACATGGACATCGATAAGATCCTCTTGCCAATTACAACAAAAGCTGTCTGCATTTGTCGTATGCTGAATGTTTTTGAAGCCTCTAAGCAAACAATGTAGACCCAGAACAGACTGTTGCAGTTTGCTTCTGTGCTAATATAATTGTCAATAATCTAAACAAATATATGCAGCAGCCGACTTGGGTGTAATGATCAAATGCAGTTTTTTGGCTAGCTTTTTGAGGTTGCATCAGACGTAAGTCCAGTCATCCTTTCACTTTTATACTTGATTGTCACTCACCGAATGAAGACATGTTTTTGCGTTTTTGCAGACAGATGGTGCAGATTTGCCCGCATCTATGTTGTTTTCTGTCAATTTTAAAAACTACACCCAATATTTATAAAATTAAACGAGACTTACCTTAAGGTGAAGTTTGATTTTAATTCTGTTGGAACCAATTCACTGAGAATCATGGGAGTGAACATGTGACCTGTCACGTGACCAATCTTCAGACTTTAGAGGAATGAATTCTGGATCATGGATATCCTATCTTATAGGGTGGGTTATATAGGGTGGGCCCATGATTCTCAGTGAATTGGTTCCAACAGAATTAAAATCAAACTTCACCTTAAGGTAAGTCTCGTTTAATTTTATAATTCTATTGGAACCAATTCACCAATGAGAATCCTGGGAGTTTTTAGAGTCCATGATCCAGAATTTTAAAATGAAATCCAGATTTAAAAGGAAAATCTCTTAATACTGGTTCAAGTAACTTTAATGACTCCTATTATTCAATAAAAAGATGTTGATACCATATTATTTATCATGATAATATCAGTCATTCAATAGAAATCAACATATGATTATTGCACTCAAAATATGAAGCATTGACATATGACACCCTGAAATTGTCCAATCATACTATATGCAATATATGCATATCACTCTCATGAACCATTTCAGACATACCACATGTCATACTTATTGACTTTATTACCATTGACTTTTATGAATGTTTGGCTAGCAAATTCGTGCTAAAACAAGAGTCATTAGAAACTGGCCTATTATAGAATTTTCTAAATGTGCAATTGTTGGTCCACCCAGCAGTTTTAATGATTGTATCTATGGGTATTTTGCTAACTAATGCACTAGTCGATGCACTTCTAGTACTATGGGGCGTGTAAAGATTCAAATCAATACCTGCTAACCTCAACCCTAGCTTAATCCATGACGCTATGGTGCTTTTTGATGCCGCAGCATATGGCTTCTGTGAGGTTATGAATAAGTTTGACGACTTACGTAAATCCTTCGTTCTTTGTATATAACTTTTTAACACTTTGACAACACATATTTTATCATTTTGTTTATACTCTTCAAGGTATAGCTCAGCCAAATGATTATTAGGCTTTGTTTGCTTTAGTAAATCTCCAATTCGAACTTTTACATAATTTTTACCAAATTCCATATTTTTTAATAGAATAGCATGTATTGTTTGGCAACGTTGCCCTGTTGTAAGCACCAATAACAATGCTAACTTCACAGAAATCATTCTCAGGGTTAATTTATGATCTTCCAGTGAACTGAGGAACTTTAACACCACTTTCACATCCCAGGTGAAAATTGTTTTAGGAATCACAGGCCTTAAATGAAATATGCCTTTCATAAATCTCCTAATAATCACCTCCTTTCCAATATCCCTTTTGTGAATTATTTCAAACACTGATGACAGCATTGACTTAGCTGTATTTATAGCACTGTAACTTAGACCTTCATCATACAGATCGGTGAGAAATGCCACAACATTACCTACAGATGGGTTAATCGTATCAATTTGTCTCTCACTACAAAAGTGCATCCATCTTTTGTAATAAGACCCATATTGTTTTCTTGTGGCAGGTCTCCATGACTGCATGATGATGTCTGCAGTGTCTTCTGATAATCCTGCACTAATAATGCATTCCCTGACAATCGAAATGCCCCGAGTCTCATTGTGGTTAGTCGGTGTTTCTTCTCGGTCCCTGGTAGATACAGTATGTTGTTTGTCTTGGGTAATACAAAGCATGGTCCGCTGACTTGTTTCAACATTTGCGGGAACCATGGCTGGCTTGGAAAGATCGGCGCCACCAGAATCATTTCTGCAAGGTCTTCGCAGAGTTTCTGTATCACCCGTCCGATAATACTGAAAGGTGGAAATGCATAGTTAGTGTAATGTTTCCACGAAATAGAAAATGCATTCACTGCACATGACCTCTTATCAGGTAAATATGAAACATATTTTTCTAGTTTGCAGTTTTTTCTTGTTGCAAATAGATCTATATCACAGGTTGCCATCCGGCCGATTATTGCACTGAAAATGTCTTGCTTTAATGCCCATTCCATATCGTCATTGAGCTTTTTACCTAGCCTGCTTAATTTATCTGCCCTTTTGTTGAATTTTCCAGGAATATGAAACACGGACAACCAAATATTTCTATTCTCACACCAAAGCCAGATTTCTTTGGCTAACTGGTTTAACTGTGGTTTTCTCCCACCCATTTTGGAAAGATATTTTAGCGCCACTGTGTTATCCAAGAACAGGTAAATGTGTTCATTATTGACATTGTTACAGAAATGTTTTAAGCATAAAAATGCTGCTTTCAGCTCCAGATAATTTATGTGACAGACTTTTTCCATTTCATTCCATAGTCCACTAAAATCTGTGTTATTGGTAACATCATGCCCACCATAACCTATCAGTGAACTATCAGTTTCAATCTTTCTATCTGGCTGTCCTAATGAAATAGGTTTGAATGATTGTTCAATATTATTGATCCACCATTTCAAGCATTGTGTAGTTTCATATGAAATGCACATAAACTTGTCAAAATCTCCATATGATTTCTTTAGTGCTTGATCTCTTTCTAACTCCATACTTTTATAATGCAATGCTGCATATTTAACCCCTGGTTCTGCTGCAACCATTTTCCCAATGATCTTTGCAAATTCTCTAATTGTAATGTTTTTTGTGTTAAGAATGGAAATGGCAAGTATCTTAATGTCCTGAACTTTCCTTGGGGCTAGACGTACCGTCATGTCTCTTGAATCTAGTAAAAACCCAACAAATTCAATGCACTGAGTGGGTATAACAATAGTTTTTTCTGTGTGTGTTGTTAATCCAACTGAATCTATCAAATTTACAGTGTCTCTAATGTTTTGTTTACACCCTTGGAATGTTTCACTTTGTAAGAGACTGTCGTCTATATATGCAACATTAGTATGTCCTAATTTTCGCAATGTTGAAAAGACTGGCTTTAGCACCTTTGTAAATATTCTGCTGGCTGTACTCAAGCCATTTGGTAAGCAAGTGAAAGTGAATAGTTTGCCTTGCCATTTAAATTTCAGATATTTTCTAAAATTACTGTGAATGGGGATACTAAAAAATGCATCTTTAAGGTCAATTTTGGCAAAGTAACAGTTTTGTCGAACTAGCTGTAATGCTGATTTTAATGTTTCCATTTTGAATGTACTTTTGTCAACATGATCATTGAGTCTGCTTAAATTTAAAATAACTCTGTGTGACCCGTCTGGTTTTGGTCGAATAAATATGTGTGAAAGAATTTCTCCAGGCTCATGTTGATCTTCAATAATGATTTTCTTTTCTATAAACTTATCTATGAGTTTAGATATGATAGCTTGTTCTTTAACATTAAAGTTTATAGGCACTCTATTACAATGCTTACAAGGTTCTGACACAAATTCAATCTGATAACCAAATTTTACAATGTCTAAAATGTATCTATCTTTTGTAAGTGTTTGCCATTTTTTATAATGCTGTGAAATCTTACCAGCTATAAAGTTTTCAGGTGTATTTTTTAATTTTAACAGAATTTCACTTACTTGTTTCACTTCCATTTGTGTACTTATTGTTTGTGTACTTTCTTGTTGTTGAACTTGTGTGAGCCCGGTTTGTGAAACCGGGCTTTCCGGTCTAAAAAAGAATTCTCATATCGGTCTTTGGTTTTGTAACCCTGTTGTCCATATGTATGTTTCTGATATTTCTTGGCTCTCTCATAGTCATTTCCTTTGAATTTCCTTTTTTCACCTTTATACTTTGAAATGTCTTTGCCCACTTTTCTCATATCATCCAAAGTTTTCACTTGTTTATCAAGTTCTTCTCCCAACAGATTATCCGTAAGAGGAGTCGAATCATTGCAGAGCTGTTTGTACTTTTCAGCTACACTTGATTTCAATAGCTGTCTCCTGACATTAGATATGTCCCGATGGGCATATGCCAATAATTGAAACGAATCACGAGCCAATTTGAAATGTTTATCTGCTGTATTGTCATTCAGTAGATTGTCCATTAACTGAACTAACGGTATGAGTCCTTGATTAAGGTATTTTTGGGTTCCCTGCAGCATTTTATCCTGTTCTTTGGTAAACTTGTTTATAGCAGCTGTAGCCCACAATTCTTTGTTCAGCTTTGGAACCTTGAGTGATTGGCAATTTTCAGGTCTTTGGTACTTTTGTGAAATCTCCTTGGCTATTGACCTGTCAATTTTTGATCTTATGCCTGAATCCACCACCTTAGCAAGAGTGTCATCAACCTTAGAGCTAACTGCTTCTTGTTTCTCAAACTCTTGGCCCATTTCTTGAAGTAATTTCATATTGTTATTGGCCTGAGTATTATCATCTTGCTTTTCGTTTCTGGGTTCAGGAATCTGGGCATTTTCATTCGTATTATGCTCTGAATAAACACTTTCCAATTCAGAGTCAACAACAGCTTCTTCCTCAGACTGTTCCTCATCACTGGAATCAGAAGATATATCATGAGGGCGAGCTAAAGTGTGAGATCTAACCCTAGTGACAGAGTTCTTTGGAAGTTCTTTGATGGTCAGATTCGCAGAATCCTTCTGTCCCACTAGCTTGGATAAACTATCCACCTTACCAATCAACGAATTGACTGTCTGTTGTTGCTGAATCATCATTTGATGGTTTAACATCATCTGCTGCTGATAAAACGCTAGAGGATCAATTGGTTTGTTTACTTTTCTCACTTCCGCTGTTCCAGCCTCGTTTTGGACCACTTCCGCTGTTCCAATAAGTGTACATTCAGCAGGAGTTTTTGTAGTCCCACAATGCTCTTCCAAGGACACGCCCTGAAAGCCTACAGCCTCGTTTTGAATAGAGTTATTTATATCTTCAATTTGGCTGATGTAGAGCATGTTTCTGTTTCCCATGCTTGAATTCTTGAGGCCCTCGAAAGGTTTACCTCCAACATTAGTGACACCTAAGTTAATCACTTCGTTTGCACTTGACTCATCGCCACAGCCATCAGGCATAGTGACCATGTGCTTATTTGACCCAGATATATTCCTTTGTTCTGCCATCTTGTTTCAAGAATCAATAATCCTTGACCTAAAAACGTTAGAGTCCACTGAAATTAGGTCTTCCTACAATTAATTTCTTTCAAACATATTAGTGAATGTAAAGTTTTTCACTGCACTAATCCTTCTCAAATTTAATGACAATATAAGTTGATATTAATCCACTAATTTACATTAATCTCCAGTGGTCATTTTTAATCCATTTCTTGGAATTTGCACTCGTTTTTCACATTGAAAATACACACGTTTTTAGTAAAAATACACTATATTAATGATCAAGAAGATGAATAAAGATCGTTTTCACAGAATGCACTTAAATCTAATCCATTTTTTCACTGATTTCTTTTGATTATAATCGATATTTTAAAGGATTTTTTGCATGAAGATTAGCCATAGACAGCATCCAATTTTGTTCTGAAGATTGGTCACGTGACAGGTCACATGTTCACTCCCAGGATTCTCATTGGTGAATTGGTTCCAATAGAATTCAAGTCTAGCTAGCTTTTATAGCTCAAGAAGTAATTGCACGGAGCGCCTTGGAGCCAGCTTGTATGCTTTAATCACTTTTCGTGCTACATCAAACGCTATACATTCAAGGGAGGATCCTGAAATTTTTGTCGGGATGCGGGGAAGGGGGACCAAGCCTTTGTAGAAAGAGTGCTTGAGGGTACCCCCTCCCCAAAATCACACGCACCCTTTCCCCGAGGTATGTGACTTGGATAATGCATAAAAGGATATTGTTCGCATATACATGAAGGAACCAATGAAGCTTTGCTTTTTAATGGCCAAAACTTTAGATGTGCCGTAAGCGTAAGTGAGGATTATCGCCCGTACAGACACAAAAGCCGTACACTTTTCTTTATCACACCAGGTAGGTGGCAATCGAAAACGTTAATACTATCGACGAACGCAGATCAAAAATCGATAAAACGGGGTTTTCTATTGTCATTTGTCGCCCGATTGGCAATCGTACACACCGCTTCTTGCGATTATTATCCGCGTTCGTCGATTGTTAAGAGTGTTTTAATTGCCGCCTACCCGGTATGTTTAATCTCAATACTGCACGAGCTTTGTGCATTGCTAGATGTTGTTTCGTTTTCAAATTATGAGTAAACAACTCCAGCGAAGAGATCTATAATTGCAACTGCATGTATCTGGCGTCTGGGACAGGGTTCACAAATAGACTGCTTTTTAAAGGTTATTTGTTAGATTCTAATGATTGGATATATCATTAGGCGAGGCAAGTTTGCGAATTTTGAAAAAAAAAATCATTGGTTTTTCCTTTGGGTACTCAAAAGAACCGTCTAAATGAGACGTTTCTTTTGAGAATCAAAACATGTAAATAGTTGTTGTCTACATGTCTCTTTTTGTTTATCAAGAGCAGACTAACAAGTAAGATTAAAGTTATTATGGACAATGTTTGCATTAATCATTCATGCCTGTGTGGGGCGCAGTGGCTCAATTGAAGGTTTGCTAGTTCGAGACTCACAGACGTCAGAGTCACTGTGTTGTGTCCTAGAGCAAGACACCGAAACTGGTATAAAACAGAAGGATAAGAAATCGTACCGATCCGACTGGGATGAAAAATATTTAAGCAAACAGATATTTTACCGGCTGCTTATTACTGGATCCATCCAGGTAGACCCATCCCGACAAGACCGAAAGATTGTTGACTCGGGTGTAAAGAATCAAGCCATGCAAGTCAAAACAAGCAAACGAACAAAGCAAATGCTCCTACTCTGCCCTGTCAGGCTCAACTCTCACTAATTCACATGAAGTCCCTCCAAATATGCTGAGCCACCCCAAACCCAACAATCCACCGCATGCTCCTTTTGGTAGTTTCGAAAAAGACATATTGATGTCCCGGATACAATGCTACAGTACTGGATGCTGATAGCAGGGTTTAGATATTTATGATGCATGGGAGGATCCAGAAAATTCTGTCGGGGGGGGGGGGTCCTGAAAACTCTATTTTAGTTTTTTCACAGAGAGCAGTGCGGACCTGGCCTCTTATTCAAAGCATTTGGACCCAAGGGGTCCTACTTCTTCTCGAGGTTGTTTTCTAAGGAAACATATAACAACTTGTGATCTTCCAGGTGGGATGCAAACCCGCTGTCCCCCACCCTCGGGACACGCACATGCGATGCTTAGCTAACAATCTGAACTCTGTAGCTCAGTCAGTTGCCTATCTGCTTAATATGCAAGCAGACAGGAGATCGCACCCAGCATATTTTTCATGGAGAGTTGTTTCCTCTCCTGATGATTCAAGAAGAACAAGTTGCCAGTTACTGGTATAAGAATGAGCAAAAGTAATGGTAAACTGCCCTACAGTAGGCTTGCATAGGAACACTGTTGTTAAGTTGACCAGCTGTTTACCATAGACAACAAATCAAATCAAACAACAGTTAAATTAAACGAAATCAGAGATCTATGTCTCAGCATCACTGATATAATATTGAAATAAATATTAACCTTAATCGTAATGATAGGGCGTGATTTGCTTGACTTGCGGCAAATTTGGATGGGATTGGGCCCTTTTAGTCTCTCCCTGTCTCTTGGAGGAGTCCCAACATGACAGAAATATTGTTGACTGGGCCGTTAAGTCTTAATTCAATCAATAAATAGGTCAGGGCTTCAGTACAAGGTCTAATTGCCTTGATATTTGATTCTAAAACCATTAACATCTTTGCAAATTCTTTCATAAAGCATCCGAACCCTTTCATAAAGAACCAGTTATCCATCATTCGTACAGGTAAAGAACCTGTTACCAAAATATGTTACTGATTCTTTACCACTTTTTTTTTGGCTTGTCAATATAAGTCATTTAAAATAAGCCCTTTATAGTTTTACATGAGGAGAAAATTGATTTTTTTAAACACATTTAGATTGAACTTGAACTGGTATGCACACTATCTTTGATGGAATTTGTAATTTGATAAATATACTGATTTTTGTTATGGGTTTTAACAATATCTGAATTAAACCGCTCAATAATCCCTGACACATAAACCATCATCGCAAAGACTGACAGAGTAAAACCATTAGCTTTTCAATTATATGAATTAATAAAAATAAAATACTTTCGGGCTTCAAAAATCTTACGTTTAATGCGGTTTCCCATCACCTACCTTATACTGATTAAGGAAATCATAAAGCATCTGTAACCCTTTCTTAAAGCATCATTGACAACTTTCATAAAGAATCAACCCGCACTGTGACTGAGTTAACCCCCTGTGAGAGTAAGCAACCTGATACTACTGACAATCCTAACTCAACAGAGTAAGCAAACTGATACTACTGACAATCCTTGGTGACCAGCAGTAAGCAAACTGATATTACTGACAATCCTAGGTTAACAGTCTTCAGCAAACAGATACTATAGACAATCCTAGGTATGTAAGCATCATGATACTACTGACAAACCTAAAAGAACAGCTGTTGGCAAACTGATACTTCTGCCAATCTTAGGTGAACAGCAGTGGGCAAACTTATATCACTGACAATCCTTGGTGAACAGCAGTGAGCAAAATGATGTTACTGACAATCTGAGGTCAATAGTATTGAGCAAAATAATATAACTGACAATCCTTGGTGAACAGCAGTGAGCAGCCTGATACTACTGACAATCCTAACTCAACAGAGTGAGCAAAGTGATACTGCTGACAATCCTTGGTGAACAGCAGTGAGCAAACTGATGTTACTGACAATCCGAGGTCAATAGCTTTGAGTAAATTCACATTCCTTGGTGAACAGCAGTGAGTAACCTGATACTTCTGACAATGCTTGGTGACCAGCAGTAAGCAAACTGATACTACTGACAATCCTTGGTGAACAGCAGTGAGCAAACTGATGTTACTGTCAATCCTAGGTGAACAGTATTGAGAAAACTGATACGTCTGACAATCCTAGGTGAATAGCAGTAAGCAACCTGATACTTCTGACAATCCTTGGTGACCAGCAGTAAAGCAAACTGATGTTACTGTCAATCCTAACTCAACAGAGTGAGCAAACTGATACTACTGACAATCCTAACTCAACAGAGTGAGCAACCTGATACTACTGACAATCCTAACTCAACAGAGTGAGCAAACTGATACTACTGACAATCCTAACTCAACAGACTGAGCAAACTGATACTACTGACAATCCTAACTCAACAGAGTGAGCAAACTGATACTACTGACAATCCTAACTCAACAGAGTGAGCAAACTGATACTACTGACAATCCTAATTCAACAGAGTGAGCAACCTGATACTACTGACAATCCTAACTCAACAGAGTGAGCAAACTGATACTACTGACAATCCTAACTCAACAGAGTGAGCAACCTGATACTACTGACAATCCTAACTCAACAGAGTGAGCAAACTGATACTACTGACAATCCTTGGTGACTTGTAATGAGTAAATAGACACTACTACCAAGCCAATATGAACGGTATTGCGCAAACAGGCACTTATTGCCAGGTCATTGTGAACAGCAATGAGCAAAATAGACACTCCTGCCAAGCCAATGTGAACAGTATTGCGCAAACAGGCACTTATTGCCAGGTCATTGTGAACAGCAATGAGTAAAATAGACACTACTGCCTAGCCAATGTAAACAGCAATGAGCAAAATAGACACTACTACCAAGCCAATGTGAACAGCAATGAGCAAATAGATACATGTACTTACTGCCAAGCCAATGTGAATAGCAATGAGTGAAATAGATACTAACTGCCAGGTCAATGTGAACAGCGATGAGCAAACAGGCACTTACTGCCAAGCAAATGTGAACAGCAATGAGCAAATAAACACTACTGCCAAGCCAATGCGAACAGGAGTGAGAAAACATATACTTATTGCCAAGCCAATGTAAACAGCAATGAGCAGAGACACTACTGCCAAGCTAATGTGAACAAAACTGAGCAAACATATACTAACTGTCAGGCCAATGTAAACAGCAATGAGCAAACAGGCACTTACTGCCAAGCAAATGTGAACAGCAATGAGCAAATAAACACTACTGCCAAGCCAATGCGAACAGGAGTGAGAAAACATATACTTATTGCCAAGCCAATGTAAACAGCAATGAGCAGAGACACTTCTGCCAAGCCAATGTGAACAGCAGTAAGCAAACAGACACTACTACCAGGTCAATGTGAACAGCAGTGAGCAAACATATACTAACTGCCAGGTCAATGTGAACAGCAGTAAGCAAACAGACACTACTACCAGGTCAATGTGAACAGCAGTGAGCAAACATATACTAACTGCCAGGTCAATGTGAACAGCAGTGAGCAAACATATACTAACTGCCAGGTCAATGTGAACAGCAGTGAGCAAACATATACTAACTGCCAGGTCAATGTGAACAGCAGTGAGCAAACATATACTAACTGCCAGGTCAATGTGAACAGCAATGAGCAAATAAACACTACTGCCAAGCCAATGTGAACAGCAATGAGCAAACATAATATTATACTAACTGCCACGTCAATGTGAACTGCAATGAGCAAATAAAAACTACTGCCAAGCCAATGTGAACAAAACTGATACAACTGACAATCCTTGGTAACTGCGGTACACCAAGGATTGTCAGTACAGTCATGTATTATTAACCCTTAAAGCGCCAAGAAAAAATGCATCTGAAAATGTCGTCTGCTGAAGTCGTCTGCTGCAAATAATTACCTAGCATTACTGACGAATTAAGTATTGAAGCAAACAGCGTGGACCCAGAACAGACTGCTCCTATAGGAGCAGTCTGATCTTGGTCCACACTGTTTGCCATAGAAGCTTCTTAAACATTTGAGCAGACGAGTAAAAGCAGACGATTTTTGTTGTGATTGGCGCATTAAGGGTTAATTTGCTCACAAACTGTTTGATACATGTACCGGTACTCTGATGGATTTCCTGAAAGATTTTTTGAAAAAAAAAAATACTATTTTTGTTGTTGTTGTTGTCAGACGACATACATGTAAAAGTATGCAAAATTACCCAGCATGCAAAGAGCAAAGTAACAGACTTAATATTTGACAAATATTTCACATTTACAATTCCTATGTTTGGAACTTCCGTTATGTTCTATTTTCTGCAGGAATTATGAAATAACACATTTTTCAAGTTTTAACACTGATGTAAATTTCACTTGTTCTGAGAAAACAATTCATTTTGTTATTGTACAGGAAACTGGACTTAGCCAGAGGCGTAGCTTGCCTAGAATTCCACGGATGCAATTAAGGGATTTGGTTAAATGCATTTATGCAAATGATTCCAAAGAGGGAGCATTTGCAAATAGTGTAGACCCAGATGAGAGCTGCATCTCATCAGGGTCTGCTGTATTTGCCATGTTAAACACATTCTTGGTAATGGTGGACAATATTAAATCCTATATGAATCAGGACATCTGTCACTTCGTTAGGCCAGAATTTTTTTATTAGATGATTTACAAATCCTCCTACTGTAATTTTCCATAAAGTAGAAAAAAAATAAAATTTACTTTCTAAAATTATTTTTATATTTTACCCACCAACTCTAAATATTATTTGTTTCATTGAAAAAAAAAATATTTTTGAGGTTCTGTCTGTGTATTTTTGAGTGACACTTTTAAAAGTGATTGTCCTGTCCAGGTTTTTAGGAAAATGATAAAATATTTAAACAGACTGTTGGTTTACCTTACTAGTTTTACTGTTTTTATGGAGATAACTCTGAAAATGACCAGTAAACTGGTCATTTTCAGAGCTTTTTTATTTTATTTTTTTTCATCCCCCCCCCGACCCTAAATCTGAATTTTTTTTTCCGTAAATCAACTAATAAAAAAATTCTGGCCTTAATGGGTGCTGTTTAAACTTCAAATGGGTACTTGAGCACTGTCATCATATCAACCCCTACCAAAATTGAATAAGACGGATTAGTATGTGCGGATCCAGAGGGGGATAGGGGGGCCGAACCCTCCTGTTATATGGGTTTCTATAGAAATTAGTATTTGGACCCCCCACCCTGGAAAAAGTTGGACCCCCCCCCCCCCCCCCCCTGGAAAATGTTGGATGTTGTCTGAATCCTTGGAAAATTATAGTTTTCGTTGAAATAACCATTGGACACCCTCTGTAAAACTGTAATAAGTTGAGGACTAAAAAAACAAAAAAAAAAACGTCAGAGCTGTTTTCTGCCAGTCAGGCCTGGACCCACCCTGGCAAAAATTCCTGGATTCGTGCATGGATTAGAATTGCTTTTCTGCGCACATTTTGTATGCGTATCATCAAGAACTCCCATATTTTCTGTTCAAATGTGTGCCCATGCATTTTTGTGTATATGGTAGCTACATACTCCTTTATACCACCCTTACCAACTTTATCATGATATATCTAATGTTGTGCAAGGTCTACACTGTAGGTGGTATAAAATAGTTATACCATGTTTGTCCATGTGCACGTAAGATAATCCACCTGCTAAAGTTCGTAGATTATCCCCATGTACAGGCGGACAAGCTATGGTATAACTATTACGTAATTAGCTGGAAATGACAAGCTCATTACATAACCTATCGGACATAATGAGTATGTATAACTTTTTCAAAATTCTTTTCCTTTTTTTGAAAACAGTGTAGACCCAAATTAAGCCAGCTGATCAGGGTTTACATGAGGCCAGTTAAGCAGAAAAAATTAGTGTAAAATTGTGATTAAAGTCCCAGCTAAGATCATATGGAGATTGGGCCACAGTTTAGAGTCTCATCCTACAGACTGGAGGAGCCGGGGATGGAACTGGACCCCTGGGTACAAGGTGAGTGGTTTATGAAAATGGTATGAAAATCCTAAATAATTATCGACTGAAAAAATAAAATAGAACTTTTAACTAACATTTTTAGAGAATTCATGAATTAACACTTCCAAGTCACTGGATGCTTTCTTCATTAAAAAGATCAATCCTTCTGTTCAGATTCCAAGAAAATTAACATATGCATGCAACCAGAACAGCATGATGTATATTTCCCCTCGAGCCATGTCTGAGGAAAACGTTCCAAAGACACTGACAACCACATCTATCCCAAACCACAGTAAATGTTCAAAATTTTGAACAATATAGTTGCCTTCCAAAAAGGCCTAGACAAACAGGACAGACCCAGATCAGACTGCTTCTGAAGAAGCAGTCTGATCAGGGTCAACCATGTTTGCTAATATTTGTGAATCCAGCCCTTATTACCATCATTTGGGCCTCGAAGTGACAAATCCTGTCTTCGTGGTTTCCGACAAAGCGAGACTCAAAGTTGGTCTCCTCAGCTACAGAGACTGGTTAGAAACTTAGAATTTCACAGTAAATTGGTGGGAACCGAAGTTGAAATATACACAGTGGTTCTTTCAATAATACTGAACAGTTTTCAGGGTTGCCACTCAATATCCATTTCAAAATTCCCTGACTTTTCACTGACTTTTCCCTGACTTTCAACCCTTTTCCAGACCCTTTTGGAAGGCCAATTTTAGCCATTTTCATTCATCGACTATTCGAAGATTTTGCACAAATATTTTAACTTGCTGATTTAATCTTTAAGAAAAATCTTAAACCGTAAATATTAGAAAAGGAATGTTTGAGAACATAAATTGCTTGCAATTTATGTTCAGAAACATTCCTTTTCTAATATTGCTTGCAAATTATGGAAACTAAAATTTCCAGAAGCCTGTTAACTAGCATCTTTTTAGGAAAATTTTGAAATTCCCTGACTTTTCCCTGACTTTTTTCATTTTTTTTAAATTTCCCTGGCTGAAAATGTAATTCCCTGACTTTTCCCTGACCTGGAAAATTTTTCATTTTCCAGAACTTTTTCCCTGACCGTGGCAACCCTCACAGGTTTTCCATCAATGTCTCTTTCAGTAACATTCTACAATATAGCAAAAAGTAGATAAAATTAACTCCTCACTTTTGACTTGTTTACGTCAGGTGCGTTTTCGGGGAATGACCGTTGGATTTTTATCATGCCATTGGATTTTTATGGCTTTGCATAGTGTGTATCAGCTGACCAAGTTTGAAGCTCCTAGTTTTAATCATTTTCGTAACAGCTTGATCACAAGTTTTCACTGTCCAAATTCGCAAAAGGCAAAAACTCATACTTTAGAAATTTCACCAGGTTACAAATCTATTACCTGACTTAGTTTGAGGGTGCTTGCTGTAATAGTTTTTTTAGATGCAGGTATCTTTACTACAAGTTTTCAATGGCCAAATTTGCAAAGGGCTATAACTGGAAAAAATAAATCAACTTTTTTTAAAAGTTTCGTTTCACCAGTTAATTCTCTCATTATCCTCTATCAGCTGACCAAGCAATAATAATTTTTGAGATATTTACAAAATTTCATTCTGACCCTTTAAAAGGTGCATAACCCACAAAAAGAGATAACTCATGACAAAAATAAAATACGGGTCTGCAGCAATTTTTGCTTAGGAATCCATTTATGAAATTTCAAAACCCTAACTAAATTTTTATTTTTGAAGGGACGCTTGGACAACCAAATGGATGGACGGACAGACACAGGCACACGCAGACAAGCCCAAAGCAATATGCCCATTCAATTTTTTCAAAGTTGGGAGCATAATAATGATTATGATTTTCCTACAATTTTTATGTAAATTTGTCCTATGCCCCCCAAACATAGCATTATAAAGATAAGCATCTATTCATAATGACCATGATTTTCCTACAATTTTGTTGTAAAATTGTCCTATGTAACCCAAATGTAGCGTTATAAAGATCTGAGCCGTGACATGTGTTTTCCAACAATGTGGTATTTTCACAAGTGTAGACTCAGAACGGCCTGTGCAGCCTCCCTAAAAGCTTAGAAACTCCAAATGCCGTTCAGTCCGTAGTCTAACACTCATAGAATATTCAAGCGACTAGGAAAGGCTCTGATCAGACTGCGCGTATGCACTGGCTGGTCTGAGCTTTTGCTGGTCGCACATACCAAATTGTTGGAAATCTCATGTCACGGCTCATCTATATTCACCTCAAAAATATGAAAATCTGTTATTATCCTGTCCTATATCCTTCAGATTCTCTGCAATAAAAATCCAATGATAAGAATGGATGCAAGCCTAACAGGGCATGTAATTCCACTAACACTGATTTCCTGATAAATTCTCTATGAGAGAAAAATATTGATAATCTGCAATTTTTGCTGTAAAAAGCAAGCAATACAGATGCAGGCAACTGCACAATAAATAATTGGTTCTAATTATCAGTGAATTAATCTTGGACTTTTCCTGCTGAATGCAGATTGGTCCTTTTTAGCTCACCTGAACCTTTGGCTCAGTTGAGCTATTGCGGTCATCCCTCCATTCATTGTGCATCCGTAAACTTTTTTCTTCAAACGACATCTCCTGAACCACTGGTTTAACTTAAATAATTTCACAAGTAATACCCTCTATCAAAATTGCACAAATGGTTCCGCTCCACAGAGGGCAATGGGAACTCTAGAAACGACATCCACTCCTGAACCACTTGTCCAAATGCAAAATAATTTCACAGAAAATTAATGTTCCTCATGATGCCCTCGAATAAAATTGCACAAATGGTTCTACTTCACCAAACAAAATGGCTGCCAGAGCTCTAGATAAAAACATCTTTAAACAACATTTCTGGAACCATTGATCCATATTCAAAATAATTTCTCCAGCATTATATATTGCACATTCGATCAAAAGGGCCACCAGAGCTCTAGATAAGAAATATCTTTAAACAAGATTACATCTCCTGAACCGCTGGTCCAAATTCAAAATAATTTCACATAAATGTTACTCATAATAACATCTACCAAAATTGCACATAAGCTCAGCTGAACAAAATGGCCATCAGAGTTGAAACTAAAAATAGCTTTAAATGATATCTCCTTAACCAAAGGCCAAAACATCATCTCATTTGCCAGGATTCAGGTAAGCAAATCAGGGCCCTATGTGGTATATGTGACCAGCAAAGGCTCAGATCAGCCTGTGCATACGCACAGTCTGATCAGGGCCTTTGCTAGTCACTTCAATATTCAATGAGTGTTAAGCTACTGCACTACATCATTTTTAGTTTCTAAGCTTAAAAGGAGGCTGCAGAGGCTTGTCAACATCTACACTTGTAAAATTGCCACCTTGTTGGAAATCACATGTCGCGGCTCATATCTCTTTAATCAAAGGCCAAAACATCATCACATGTGCTAGTATTCAGGTAAGTGATCCAGGGCCCTCCCATTTGAAAATACTGTAGATGGTATTTTGGAAGAAGAACCCCCTCTCCCCCCCACCCCCAGCCTTATATCCAAAATAGATATTGGCCTCTATCATTATGTTTGGGATTCAGATAGCATGTTTGACAACTGTACTTTTAGATAGCGACTTAATGAAGGGGCTGAACGGACTGTCTGGTTTGCGCCTTTGTTCCTTTGCATGCAATAAAGTCAGCTTTTCTCGCGTCCTGGCCCATTATGGTTGTGATACCTGCAGATATCATAAGGAGTAAACATTCTCATGCAGCTATCTGAGGTTTCATAGCTTCTTCCCATTAGTTAATAGATAAACATGACATCAAAGTATATCTTTTGGCACAATACCTGAAACAAAGCTGGTAATTAACAGGATGACTTTCCGATTAGGTTACATATTACATACTTAAGTGCATGCAGCTTAAATGTTATCCTAGCTGCTAATATTTTTTTGCCAATTTTAAGACAGTATTTCCCACATTTTCTTTTCTTTTTCTTTTAAAGTAATGCAGGGGACAAAAATATTTCAATATTGTACTTGTCCTATAGGATGAGACTTTGGGAAGAATTACATGTCCTTCTAGATTTCACTCGTAATTATGAGCGGACGAGTGGAATTTTTGTCCCCTGTAATGGTACATGTCTGTCCTCCCTAAACTACTGATAGTAAGAGACAAGGCCCCTTACACTTTCTTTAAGTATAAAGTCAAAAGCTTTTTAAACTAGAGGACCTGAAGGTCCTGAGGCGCTCACCTGATCTCCTTAATAATTGTAAAACAGGTCAAGGTCAACTGCAGCTTATAATGAAACTTATTTTGTTTTACCATATATGGGGGCTGCAGCCATTTTGGTCCAGTAACCTAAATAATCTAACAGCCCAGTGATTTCTGAGGAAAGATGTTTAGATAGGAATGTAGTGGTCCAAATGAGTGGCCTTGAATTAAAGGTCACAGGTCAGCTTGACATTTGGTACTTATATAAAACCATTGTTATCTTAAATATTTCTCACAGGTATTATGATTATGGCTAAAACAGATATAGAAAAATAAACATTTTAAGATTTTCTTATTATAAATGCATTAGGAATCAAATTTGACCTTGCCATAAAGTAGGTCAAGGTCAACCTAGATCCATCATTTGTGCAAACCTGGTAGGGACCACATCCTCAATGCTACATAGTAAGTCCCAAGGCCATTGGCGTTTTGGTTCCAGAGAAGAAGATATTTAAATAGTTTTACCATATATGGGCTTGGTGGCCATCTTAGTCATGTGACCATATCAATTTGTACAGACTTTGGCTAACAAATAATAAGGAGTGGTCATATGAATTTTGATTTCTATTGGCCAAGTGGTTTCTGAGAAAACTATGTTTAAATATGTTGATGGGACTCCAATATAAGCGACCTTGGCTGAAAGGTCAAAGGTCAACCTTGACCTTTGAAACTTATTCATAGCCATTGTCTCATTAGTTTTAACATATCAAGTAAGAATAATGACTTTGGCTTCAACAGTATTAAAAAAATCAACTTTTCAAAAAATTTCCCATTTAAATGCATTAGGAAGCAAATTTGACCTTGACGTTAAGTAGGTCAAGGTCAACCTAGGATCCTTATTTGAACAAACTTGGTAGGCCCAACACCCCCAATGCTACATACCAAGTCCCAAGGTCATCGGCCTCCTAGTTCTGAAGAAGAAGATTTTTAAATGGTTTTTACCATATATGGGCGTGGCAGCCATCTTGGTCATGTGACGTTAATGTTTTGAATAAATTTTGGCTATCTTATCATAAGGAGTCTTCACATGAAATTTGAGTTCAATTGGACCAATGGTTTATGAGAAGACTAAGTTTTAATATATTGATTGGACCACAATATGAGGGACCTTGTCTGAAAGGGCAAAGGTCAACCTTGACCTTTGAAACTTATTTATAGCCATGGTCTCATTAGTTTTAACATATCAAGTATGGATAATGACTTTGGTTTCAACAGTATTCAAAAAAATCAACTTTTCAAAAAATTTCCCATTTAAATGCATTAGGAAGCAAATTTGACCTTGACGTTAAGTAGGTCAAGGTCAACCTAGGATCATTATTTGAACAAACTTGGTAGGCCCAACACCCCCAATGCTACATACCAAGTCCCAAGGTCATCGACCTTCTGGTTCTGGAGGAGAAGATTTTTAAAGGGTTTTTACCATATATGGGCATGGCGGCCATCTTGGTCATGTGACCATGACCATTAGAACAAACTTTCGTTCCCGCATCCTAAGAAGTCTCCATATGAAATTTGAGTTAAATTGGCCCAGTGGTTTCAGAGGAGAAGATGTTTGAAAATGTTGACGGTTGGACGACGGACGACGGACGGACGGACGGACGGACAACGGAGTGACTGGTATACTATTAGCTCACCCATGAGCCTTCGGCTCAGGTGAGCTAAAAAAGCGAAGGGGATATTGTTTTCGCCTCGGTCCGTCCTTATGTCCATCCATCCGTATCGCCTCCTAAACCATTGGACAATATCCAACCAATTTGTGTGTGAGTTATACTCACATGAATGGGGCGTGCAACAGTTTTTTGTTTTTTTTGCCCCACCTCCTGGGGCCCTGGGGTGGGTCAAAAGTCATTAAATTTCAATTTCAAAGTCAATTTCAAAGGCCTTTATACCAAAATTTTGTCTCTCTGACACTGTGCATCTATATAGTGTTGATATTTTTCACAATTTGGTCCTTCGGGCGTATTGGGTTCTGACAAAAAGCAGACTACCCCTTAAGCCAGTACTAGGGGCCTGAGAATTGTTGCACTGTCCATTAGTTCTCATGAACAGACTCTATAAAACCGAGTCTGCAGTTTTCTGAAGGATCTGTTTTTCCAGATTATTTAAAAGTCACAACAGCTGTCGTTGTTTCTGTGTGGAGTTGGTAAAACTTCTCCCTGTGCATCCATATAGTGTCGATATTTTTTCATATTCTGGTCCTTCAGGAATATTGGGTTCTGGTGGAAAGCAGAATACCGCTCAAGCCGGTGCTAGTGCTGTGCGAATTGTTACACTGTCCATTAGTTCTCATGAACAGACTTAATAAAACCGATATTGCTGTTTTCTAAAATTGTAGATTCTCTCTATTTCTGAACGATCCGTTTTCCAGATTATTTGTGTGTGTTCTCACAAATAAGATAAATAAAACATATATATGGAATAGGATTTTCATTCTGTCGCCTGGGCTATTAATTCCCAGGGATAGGGACTCAAAAATTAAATTTTCCTAACATGGTCATGTGGCATATTAAATTGAAGGGGAACATAATGCAAGTAAATTTTCCACCCTAGGGTCAAACTGGTGATCTTGCAGGGTGGTATCAAATATCATTAAAGGGGCTCTTGCATGGTATGGGAAATTAACATGGGAGTCTGCCCACGCTTGGATTTTGAAAATATTATGTTATTTAATTGTCTGGGGTGTAACTTTAATATTCATGGTGCGTTTGAGTTTTTATGCAATTCCATTGCTAATTTATGACGTCATGAATGATATCACTATAATACCTTAGGGTACCCAGTTATAATTATTTCTAAAGTTATTGACATATCATGTAACGGGCCAAGAAATGCTTTATTAAATAGCTATATCATTGATAAGTTCGCTGTTACTTAAAATGGCTTTGTATGTATTAGGATATTGAGTGGGCATTCATTTTTATAGCATGGTACCCCAATTTGCAACTGAATATTTTGTTTTTAGTCAAATTTGGAATTAACATTTTTACAGGTCTTTGTCAAGATACCATTTCAACATATAAACTATCAATATATGTTAAGAATATGTAGACCAAATTTTATGAATTTCAAAGACGGGTAACATATTTTTTTAACCTGATGTCAACACATGGCCCTAATTCATCGAAATGTAAAAAATACAATAATTATGTTTCAGTGTAAAACATACATGAATACTTGCTTAGTTTGAATCATCATGTTAGTACATTTATTGGTAGAAGTTGATATGTTCAGTGTTTTCCCCTATTATGGATTGGATAAAGAAAAAAACAACAATATTCTTTGATATTGAGAGCCACGATTCTTATTTAATGAAGTGCTTACACGATAATATTAGCCAAAATGATACATTATGTTGACACCTGTACTTAACACAGCTTGTTTCTAACATAAAAACCACATCTAGCCAATGTTACACTTAATATGTAACATTAAGAATTTTAATTCAGACAGAAGAGAAACCTTATGACAAGTCAGTTCTTACAGGAGAAGAACCTTATATCTATGATTTTATAATTGTAAGACTCATTGATAAACCTGCTTCACAAAAATAACCCCCTGTCAAACCTATTGGTTAAAATTAACCATTTTGGTCACAGATATTTCTTGGCTTCAAGGGTATTGCTAATTTAATGCTTAAATCTTCTCTGTTCATTCTGTTTTGTGAAACTGATGCAGATTTCCATCAAATAGCAACATTTATACTTTAGCTGGCTGTATATTCTAGGCATACAGTTTTGTTTCTCCCGTCTCTAGATTTGCCATGGCATTTTGTTGTTTTCCATGGAATTTGTAAAATTTTCTATGGATTCCACAGAAAATCATAAAAATTTGCCGTGGATTCCATAGAAAACTGCCGTAGATTCTACGAAATAAGTTACTTTCCGTAGAAAACGTTTTCTATGGATTTGTTTTCCACGGAATTAATGGCATTTTTTCTATGGTTTCACTTTTTTCTATGGATAATTGGTTTTTGGCCATGGATTTCATATTTTATGCCGTGGAAAATGGACTTAACAAATTTTCAGAGCCAAAAATGAACGGCAAAATAACTTTGTCAATTATTGGAATGGAAAATGACTTAGTTTTATTCTGGTACCTGAGAGCATTGAACAAATGACTTTAAATTTCTTTCAAAAAAGTGTGAATGAGTGCCTTGAGATATTGATAATAATTATTGTTATTAAAGACATATGTGGCTATTTCCAATGCGCACCTTTTCCGCGTCTGCAAACGGGGAAAGTTGTCTGGGTCCTGTCTTTCGACCCTTAACGGATTCGGATCAATACAGCTTCCGATATTCTTATGTCATATCGGTGTTCCGACATTTTCTTCACAAAATAACTAATTAAAGTGTGTTCGAAATATCTATTGACATCTTTTCAGAACTGATCGTCTCAGCACTAAAGACAGATAAATGTAGCTCAGTCGAAATCAAACGACGTACACAATAACCCTGGTTACGAATACGATAGTGGCCGAGTCTATACTATTTGTATGGATATTTAGAGCGGCGCACAACCTGACCTCGTGGCCTAGTGGTTAGCGCGCCTGGCTACAAAGCCAGAGAACCAGGATCGATTCCCAGATGCGCACATATTTTCAGTGTGTTTTTTCTTTCTTTTTTAACATTTTAATGCTAAATTACTTCATATACTAGTAAAATGGCATCATCAAAACGACCGAAATGGTCATCCCCGAACTTTTTATATTGAATTACACATGAAACCTATGGGGGTAGGGTTAAATTTGGCCCTCTAGAAAGAGAATTAGTTCGGTGACCCCAGATTTTTATTCTTTTTTCTGAAAGGTATTATAATAGTCCATGAATTAAAAATAAATTTTCAAGATTTTCAATGTCAGATTTTTTAATACATGATTTATTCTAAAAACAAATTCCATTTTTCGACGAATTGCCAAAATATATCATGCAGTATCTTGTCACAGCATGGGATAACAAGTAAACATGCACATTTTCTTAAAAGTTTGAGGTCATGGGCAGTAATTTAAGTTAAAAGAAAGAAGCTGGGTGAAGATTACAACCGTTTTAGCTCGATAATTAGGACTAGTATTATTATTTTATATTTCTAGAAAATTGGTCAAATGCTGTAAACTTCAATATGAGATTCTGAAAAAATAAGCACGGTGACATATCCTTTTTATTTTATAAATGGATAGCCCATGCATAAAACAAACTGTGTGCAAAGTATTTAAAATATTTCAATGTGGGAAGTATTTAGTAGCATATGTCCTTAAGTACAGGCCTTGCATTCAGCTACATCTTTGTACTCAGTGGTGATTTTCTTATTTCATTTGTTAGCAGTGGTCAATACCAAAGAGGTACATTTTTACATAAGGCACATTGGGTGTTGTCAAAGACATTCAAAAGTAGACTTTAAAACAAAACGTAGGCTTTACCTAGCAACCCACCCTGTTTTGGGTGCTTTTTATGTGATATTTAAGACTATACACTTGTATAACTGGATCAGAAGGAAAAAATGAATTCTGCAAGGTTAAGTGAAAATCTCTCTTATATATTTGCAAACAATAAAGTGACAGGTCAGCCTGTATAGCTGCCTACTCAGATCAGCATCTTTGTTTAAGAGCCAATGCTGACAATATCAGTTGGCACAAGTACCTATTTGTGTAGGCAGTAGATAGATAGCCATAGATTCCATGGAAAAGAATCACGGCAATTTTCTACGGAAAAAAAAGAGTGACATCACTTCCTGTTTTGATTCAATTTGGAGTGAAGCATTTGAAGCACATATTTGGTATGTTGTTTATTTCAATTTCTGATATTATTTAAGGCTAATTTGATTTCTCTTCCATGCCATAAATGTATTATGGTTTCAATATTGCCATCGCATTGCCTGGTCTATTCACGTGAGTGATACTCAACTTTGTTTTGAATAATAATTCAATGGCTCTTAGGTTCCTATACCCCACCCATCACAAAACAATATATATATCTGTTCAATGTTGTTTTTGTTAGTGTGCTTTTCGAAAATATGTTTTCTGCCTTATGTACAATAATCTTATTTGCTAATTTTTTTCAATTTTTATTCACTTAAAATTTAATGGTACATGTATTATCAAATGTGAATAAGATTTCAATTAACAATGTTTCAGTCAAATTGAGCCAATGAGTACATTGGTGAGAAACTGTTCTGCTCTGTTTTGTGGAAATTTTCCATGGAATTGATGGAAGGTTTTCCATAGAATCTACGGAAACTTTCCATGGAATCAACGGCATATTTCCGTAAAATCTACGGAAACATTCCATGGAATCAATTGCATATTTCCAAAGAATTTACGGCATTGTTCCATGGAATCCAATAAACTTCCATGGAATCAATGGCAAAAATCTATGGCATTTCATGAACTTCCACAATTTTTTGTTGTTGGTTTATTTGCCATCAACTGCCATGGAAACCTTAAAAATGCCGTCCAAATACTCCGTAGATTTTAACCGCGGATTTCAAGGGTTTTCCATGGCAAATCTAGAGAAGGGTGGACCTCACTTATTCATGTAGAACACTGTTTTATGATACCTTTGATAAGACTCTGTTACACATTATCCTGGTCACGGCACCAAAATTTGGTTCCTCTAGTTCAGTTGAGATGTAAAGGAAATATTTAGTCTTCTTGTTTTCACATGTTTATTGTTAGGATATTATGTTTCTTAAACAATATCTTGCAGGACTTGAGGAAGTGATACACATTGTCTTGGCCCCATAGTGCCATGACACAGGGCCATGAACTTCGGCATTTCTGACCATTGAATCATTTAAAATTGTGTAAACATGTCTTTCTTTAAGAAAAGTGGAAGTAGATTAAAAAACATCCTCCTTATGTCGAGTTATTGATTCATTTGAACCAAATAATTGATTTTGCTAAAACTGACCTATACCCATAGAAGGTAGGAAATGATAAAGTTACCGGTATTGGATTTTCATGATATTTGGCTCAGATCAGCAGTATATATATATGGCATGTTTTTGTGATAATATGATATATTGACAAAGACTAGAACATATCCATCTTTTGAATTGAATGTTGAATGTTTTGTAAATTTTTGAAAAAAAAATATTGAAATTTTACAATCACTTCTTCTGAAAACATAAACCATAATTTATTCAAATGGTTTCGTGGTATTAAAATAATGTCTATGGTATTTTGGATTCAATCTAGATGAAAAATCATAGAAATAAACAAAACTATAGATTTAGGACATGGAAATTTAGAGACAGGTTCCACCTCAAAGGTGGAGTACGTCTGGGTTGCTTTCTAAGCCTTATTCTTAACTATCTAATTTGATAAATACATTTTCATAGTTCCTATATAATGAGTTATTAATATGCAAAGTTTGAAGAAAATTCATGAGTGGGCACAGATGAAAGTACCCCTTTCAATAACAAAGTCAATTTCAAAGATTTTTTTCCAAACTTTGTGTGTGTTCTCACAAATAAAAGATACAAAACCTACAGAAAGGAATTTTCATTCTGTTCTGTTGCATGCCTCAGGGGTGGGACTTGGGGGTGCTGGGGGGGGGGTGTCAAAAATGTTAGTGTGGCGAATTGCTAATGCACCCCATCGACTACGCATTTTAAAATTACACTAGGAGCGTTTGTAAATCAACTAATAAAAATATTCTGGCTATATAACTCTGTAGATCAGTACCACTTTTTGCCCAAAAGTTCTAATGCCATCTAGCATTTATCTAATTGCAACATGAATAATTTAGTGTTTTAGATCAGTTTTCTGACCCAGATAATGGAGTTTTAATGGTAAAATTATAGATTGAAAAAAAAACAATTATTATACATCTGTCTGGAAGTATATACATGAGCCAGTGCATGAGATTTCTAACAATGTGGCATTTTGACATGTGTAGACTCGGACGAGCCTCTGCAGCCTCCTTTTAAGCTTAGAAACTCCAAATGGTGTTCAGTCAGTAGCTTAACAATCATTATAAGAATACTCAAGCGACTAGCAAAGGCTCTGATCAGACTGCGCATATGGGCAGGCTGATCTGAGGCTTTGCTGGTCGCACATACCACATTATTGTAAATCTCATGCACTGGCTCACATGATTTAACTCTAAGGTCATGGAACTGCCTATTTAACATAAAATGACCCAGCTTCATGAAATTCATATGAAATGCTGATGGATCTATTTGTTTCTTGTCACAGATTATTACATTTACCTCTTGCATGGGGATGAAACTTCATGAACAGAGCCACAGACTGAAAAGGAATTATGTGGGTCTTTCCAGTTTGCATATGGAGGCTGAAAAATATCAAATAGTTTTACATTTGGTGCTGTTTGTGTCAAATAGGGAAAAAAGGAGAATGTACAGGGTTCATACAGGCAAGTAAACCACCGAAGACAGGTTTTCTTGCCTCGTGGCCCAATTCATCTGAAACATTATTTTTTTTATTGTATAATAAGAATTCAGTACTGTTGAAGGGGGTGTAACATCTGCCGGGGTAAAGTCAGGTTTATGCCAGTCACTGGAGCATGAAAATTAAGTCAAGGTCATTTGGTCATAGAGCGTGCTTCAAGAGTTTTCAGAGGACAATTTTTATGCAATGTTTCACACTCACAGTTATCACAGCTAGAGTTTGTACAGGCAAGTATGAGTAAAATTCAAGGACTTTTCAAGGACTTCTAAAAGCCTCTCCAACAGTTTTCAAGGACTTAATTTTAATGAAAATAGTGATCTAAGAGTTAAAAGTCTACTTCAAAAATGCTAGACTGAGAAAATGGAGACATTAGTACTGGAAAATTAGTATAAAATTGTTGTGCCTATATTTGATGCAGAATCATGAGAATATGCTGCACCAAATGAAGGCACAGGAATTTTATACTGATTTAGGTCTCTATCAACAGTGCTAAGTTCTACAGAAAATAGTAGAATTCAAGGACTTTTCAATGCTTTTGAGTGATTTTCAAGTTCTTTTCAAGGCAGATTTAATTTTCAAGGACTTTTCAAGAAAGTCCTCTAAATTCAAGTACTTTTCAAGCCTGTGCGAACCCTTTATTATCACTGCAGAGAAATTTTATGCTTTTGTTTGATTTGATTCTTTATGTCCCATCAACAATCTTTCAATTAAACAGAGAGGGGTCTTCCTGGCTTGAACCAGTACTAAGCTAGGAAAAATGTATCTTGCTCAAGGACCACAACTCAGTGACGCTGGTGAGGCTTGAACTCGCGGTCTCTCGGTCCCGAAATTTATTGCTCTTACGTCAAAGTTACTGGAGCTTAAAAAGTATGTAAAGGTCACAGGGTCACAATGTGTGGTTGAAGAGTATGCTATGCAAGATTTGACCCTGAGCTCACAGCTATCACTGCTGAAGAGAAACTCGCTTTAATTTAAATTGTCAATGGATAAAAATTGTTGGCAAGGCATCATGTGTTAAAAAGATTCTAAAAAACATACTACCAAACCAAGATGAAATACCCACTTTGACCCTTGTCTTAAGACAACTAAGCTATAAACCCTACTAACCCAACTAAGGCCAAAAAAACAAATATTTGATTCTCAAGCACCCCCGCATTGTCCCCAAAGTCCGTGCATCACCGATTTTTTTTACAAAAAAAAAAAAATCAGCATTAAATTTTTTTTCGTTATTACGTTTTTTCCAATATTTATTGTTCATACATTTACCCGATCTTCTGAAAAGCGTGTAGGCGCTTGGTATTGATTTTTTATGTGGTTTAGTGCAGGTATACAAGTGTCGCATCTTTCTGACTTGATTTATTGTCCAGCATGGCTCTTGTAGCGGTCCAAATATCATCAGGGGCGGTGGTACACCTCCCATGGAACATTGTCGGAGAAACAGCTCATGCAAATACATGCCTCATTTGTTTTTGAGGAAATAAAAAAAACCTCAAAAAACCTGCCTCCCTCATCTGTTTTGTTCAAAAAGTGCTTGAGAATCTAATGATTATTTTTTGGGGGGTTAAGGGGTATTGAACTAGTACTCCCTCCTTTGCTCCTGTGCTTGGACAGACAGAAATTTTAACTCCTATATCACACCCTGCTACAAGCATGCTGTGACATACATTTCCAACACTAACTTTCAATTTCCCTTTTCTCTGCAGTCATTAATTAGCATCTGATACAAAGAGCTATTTTATAGCAGAAACTATTACCAGTATTTTTTTTTTCAATTTCCTCGCGCTGATGTTTTATTAAAGAACACCCTGCACTAACAACAGCTGAAGCTTGTTATTATCATCAATGTATATCTTTGCTTCTGAACAATTAACTCACACCTTGCTATTTCAAATTTTGCAGCCGATAATATTGATCTTCTTGAAGGAAATCTGATTGGTAATCGGGTTTGAAGGCTCATGCAAATTGTCTCCACAGGAGACAATTTGCATGGGCCGTCAAATCCTATTTCCTAAGAAAGTGTAAAGACCAAAAAATGGAGATTTTATTAATCTATTGATGTATTTGGAAATGTCGCCAGCTGCAGTTAAAGTATTATGATTATGAAATTGCTAAAGGCATTATGAAAATTCCAATCTGCTGCAGTACATGTTGGGCGGAGAAACAGGAAATTACAGAAGAAATTTCATGCCTCTTAAAGATCCTGATTAATTAGGGTGGCCATGGGTTGCATATTTTGGCTCAGCAACAAGAAAGATGTGTAAATATCAACAGCTGATCTGAAGAAGTTGGTGAGAGTTGGGGTATTAGAGCAGTGGCAGTCATTCAGTTAGATCTTCAAGAATATTTTACCAAAATAGAATTGTGTTTTTGAGATGGATGAAGGAGAGGTCTTACTGGCCATTATGGACTAACAAAGTAAGAAAGAGGGCAAAGATCAGGAATCGATACAATCAAGTACCACACCTGACCCAGGATACCAATGGGAAAGTGACAAATCACAACCAGACATCACAAACAAGAGCCGAGAGGTCAGCCCTTTTCCAGCAGATGACCACAAGGCATCAACAAACAGACGTGCATTAAAGCATAACAAATCAAGACAGAAATAACATAAATGATCCACAAAAGAAGCACTGCCTGAATGGAATGGTCAGTAAAAATATTTTACTGGAGGGCTTAAACCGGTTTAACGGTGCACCAAAATCACCCTTAGTTCAGGTGTGGATCAAGACACATAGATGTTTGGTTTGCATGAAAGAAGGCATCATCTCCTAGAATATATAAATCAAGATATAAAAGGAGATAAAGCAAAGATTAGGACTCAACAGTAAATAAAACTGAATACCAGAGCAAAAGAAATCCAACAGGTAAACCCTGAGTGGTCTAATTTTTCAGAATTATTTACAAAGGCGGATTTTTCTTGATTAACCATTTTTTATGTATGAAGAACCCATTGAGCTTTATTTATGTAGACAGGGAAGACACTGATCAGACTAGGAAGATGCTGGATGCACAAAGTAAGAAAGATGGCAAAGATAAGGAAATGATACAATCAGGTACCACACCTGACCCAGGATACCACATGGGAAAGTAACAAAAATACAATAAACAACAAGAGCCAAGGTCAGTCCTTTCCCAGCAGGTGACCACAAGGCAGCAATGAACTGATGCGAAAGCATGAGAAACACAAGACACAAAAACACAAATGATCCACAAAAGAAGTACCGCCTTGGACGGTCACGCCTGAACCTCACCTTTAGTTCAGATATTAGGATCAAGACACATAGATGATGGTTTTGTCATGCAGACTGATTCATGATCATTAAATCTTCCAACGGAGAAAACTTCCTAAGCAGGTTTTGTCATGTAATATAACACTTTATGTAACGAGGAAGCATTCTTCTAATTATATCTCAATTATTGGGTGTTTGCGGCAGCGACAAAGTGTGGAACAATTATGACGTTTAGAAATTATTGATATTTCAGGAGTTCAGACTATTGTTGCTCCATGCAGTTTTACCATATTCAACCTTATAAGCATACTACAGTAAAACCTGTGTAAAACGGTCACTCACAGTAAAACCTGTGTAAAACGGCCACTCTCAAAAAGACCAAAAATTGCTTTTCAAGACCAATTATCATTTAATGCAGGTCAAACGTATTGCAGAATGCTCCCTTGGGAGCATTCTGCAATACTTTCGACCTTCATTAAGCTACCATTTGTCATTAAGATCTTTGTTTTTTATTGTATACATAACTTTTTTACACACGGCTATAACAAAAATCATGCTGCCAAACGCACGACTACTGATGAAGTTTGCACAACTGATGCACAACCGCACTGCGGGACCTACATCACGGCGTCTCTTGTCTTGCGGCAGTCTTGCAAATCTGCATGACTATCTTGCGATAGCCTTGCACGTGAATGTGAGATTATGTTGAGTGAAAATCAACATGGAGTACATGCAATTTTGTCTGCAATTTGCTCACTGCCTGATACCCACAGAAAATCACAGGGCCAAACAATCGTATGATTAATGTGAAACAGGCTTAACTGCATGTGTCATGCAGTGATGTGGATGTCTCTTTACAGTGCTTCGTGGTAAACTGAACAAACAATAGAATGATATAAATAGAGGATCTTAGATGAGTTTGAATTTATTAAACATGTTGCGAAAAAGAGATAAAATGTGAGGCTTGCCGAGCATTTTATCTCTTTTTCACAATGAGTTTAATAAATTCAATAATATGGGTGCAGGAATATTAGATTCTATTTATCACATGACATTAAAGTTACTTAAAAATCACATTTTTGGCGTGAAAACGTCAAGCTTCTGCCACTTTTACTCAACCTTAAAATGGACGTAATTACGTAATGTTACTAAATCAGAGTGTAAACCACCTCTGTAATTTCCACTAGTGGTTTATCAATTTTATTGCATGGCGTTATATCACACCCAGATGCAACATCATGTGATAAATATATACGTATCTGTGATCTGCTGGATTTGCCTGTATGGTTAGAAATGACAGAAATGAAAATAGTTAATCTATATCTTTATAAATAATTGCAGAATGCTCTGAACCGATAAAATTTTATTCCTCATATCTGACAATCTGGCACTCAATAACACCCAATAAAACAGCTTCATGCTGCAATAATGAGCAGTAATTGGCAAAAAATAGGTATTTGAACAATTAGCGTGCAATGCATTGAAATACCTGCTCGATTTGATTATCATTACCATGTGTCTCTGATAAGGAAACTTTTCTGGCACAAAATTGTAAATATTTTCTTACCAATCAATTAAAACATGTGTTTTGGGTGCTCAAAAGAACCGTCTCATTGAGACGGTTCTTTTGAGTACCCACAACGTATGTTTTGGTTGAGAAATAAAAAAACAAATAATATAATTTTCAATTACACTCTTATCTGGAGGCATTCCTGCATTATAGACAAATAAAAGAAAAGAAATTTTATTTCAGTGCCAAAGAACTCCCGATTCGATTCTGTCTGCATAACTATTGCGGATCCTTTCACCAGAACTGGAGTTGAATCAGCTGTAGGGAGAGAATAGTGTCAAATTTTGTTTTCAAATTCAGTAGCCATATCTATAAAAGGGGTGTTTTTTAATCAGTAGCCAAAGATGGCAAAGATCAGGAAATGATACAATCAAGTACCACACCTGACCCAGGATACCACATGGGAAAACTTACAAAAATACAATAAACATCACAAACAATAGCCAAGTGGTCAGCCCTTTCCCAGCAGGTGACCACAAGGCAGCAATGAACAGAGCGAAAGCATGAGAAACGCAATTAAGACACATAAAAACGCTATTGATCCACAAAAGAATAACCACCTTGGAATGGTCAGTAAAAATATTTTACTGGAGTGCTTAAACCTGTTTCACGGCGCCAACCTCACCCTTAGTTCAGATGTGGATCAAGACACTTAGATGTTTGGTTTGCATGAAAGACCCCTAGCTTATTAATGCATCATCTCCAAAAACATATAAATCAAGATATAAAAGGAGATAAAGCAAAGATAAGGACTCAACAGTATACTGGAGCAAAAGAAATTCAACAGGTAAACCCTGGTGGGACTAACAACAGCCAAAGCATCAGGCCCCAAGTCAAATTAAGTGTTAATTAATAAAATGCACTTCAGAGACACCTAGATTAAATTAAATTCAGACTGTTTGATGAGATTTCCTTCCACACAGAAAATATTACTTACATTAAATGTCTGCTTAACTCTTTGCATGCTGGGTAATTTTTCTTGCTGTTTTTTTCAAAATCAACTTTTCGAAAAAAAAATTCAGGAAATACCATCAGCGTGACTAAGATCAGGACTGAGGCCCTGTCGGTGCCGATCTGGGTCCAAACTGTTTGCAGATGTGATCATCAGACGACAAAAGTCACTGCTAGCAAGGAAAGAGTTAAGTTGAAGTCTGTTCATTGACACTTTAATTAGTGAATGCCACAAAGGTGAAGTTAATTGTGAAGATGGTAAAAGATAATTTTGCACAGTTTTGTGCCAGAACCATATATGCGGTACTTTATATATGAGCTCTGACTTGAACTGTAGGAGGTAGTTCCGATATCACAGTATGTAAACTGAAATAAACATCCTGTACCTGTTCCTCCTAGCTCACGCCTTATAAACATGAATAACAGCACTCGTGCGTAACCAGTAGTAGGAAAAATGCCTGTATTTAGGTATATGTACAGGTTTCAATTTATATTGTTAGCTTTACAGACAATACACATTCGAACAAGGTAAGAAAAGCCATTTTATCTATTTTATTCCGTTTTAATCCCTGATTTTAACGTTTTCCTCCTTTGCATTTTGCTTTGTTAAAAAACGACTTGCTCACAATCAGAGCCGTTCTATGTCGAAAACGAGCTTAAATGCCAGAATGCACGGTTTTAGTGGAATTGGCAATCACATGTATACATGATTACATGGTTGTAACTGTAACAGTTACTTAGATCTATGGAAAAATGAATTTTAATAGGTGGGCCCTCGCAATTACAGCTGTACCAACAACATTCACATCACGATTTCCGACAACTGGTTATGCACGAGTGCTGTAATTCATAATGTATAAGGCGTGAGCTAGGAGGAACGGGTACAGGATGTTTATTTCAGTTTACACACTGTGGATATGTACCCACAAGTTATGTTTTCATGCAAAAATAACAAAATTAAAGTCAAAGATTTCTTCTTTATCTAGCTCCATGCAACTAAACTAACTTAATTTGGAAAGACGTCTTAAGACTTTGCTTAATTACTTTTCGGTCTTGCATCAAAAATGGGCCTCATCGCGACAGAACCATCACAATCACAACATGCACAATGAACCATCCAAGGCTCGTTGTAACAAGCTAGATGGAAGAATTCATTGATATACAAAGGGTTAAAAGAGGATATATCTGCATTCAGCAGGACAAAGACCACAGTGTTGAAATGTGTCATCATCATGTGACATAACTGTGCACTTTGTCCCCCGAGCTGTACACTGAAGCTCATTTATAGTCCCTTTGACAGAGCGTACAGTCAAAATGGTATATTTTCTTGAATACTGCAACTGTGTGAGGAACTTACTGTCGTGCCAGCCAAGAGTGACAGTGATGTCATGTTTTGTTTACAAAAGTAACAGGGCCTTAGAATCGATAGATCACTAGTGTATTAATCCTATCCACAGGATAGGATTAATACACAAATGATATATCGATTCGTGTCAGCTCAAGTGGAGTGTACAAGTTAATATTTACTTAACAACTGTAAACAAAATATTACATCACTGTCACTTTTGGTTGGCACGACAGTAATTCACTTTTTGCCCAAACCTATTATATCATCACCATGTGACATAACTGTGCACTTTGTCACGAGCTGTACACTGAAGCTCTGACTTAGCCGCTTTGACAAAGTGAACTGTCAAAATGGTATATTTTCTTGAATACTGCAACTTCCCTAAAGCTATTGTATCATCATCATGACAATGACATAACTCACAGCGCACTTTGTCAAGAGCTGTACACTGAAGCTCATTTAGTAATTTGACAAAGTGTACAGCATAGCTCCAGATAAGGCTGCATATTGTGTATTTACGCAATTTCGTGGACCTGAAAACGCAAATAAATTCATTTCTGTGCGTACAAAAACACAATAAAGATCCCTTGATACTCAATTCAAAACTTTTTTGTAGCGTATGACACTATAGTATTCAGTTTGTGGTTGTCGTTTTTCGCATCGCAAGCTGTTGTTGGGTACAAATTTATACACAGCGTGGCAACGAATCTAGTTAATTGAATTGTAAACCAGTCCAGGAACATTCTTATCGCTGTTTAGCTATACCCAATATTTACACAATTACGACATTCGTCTCGCTTTACAATAAAAAGGGCGTAACTTGGGCGAAAAAGCCCTAGAGCAATTGAATAATATCATATCGTATCTAACTCTAATACCGCGTTGGTGGTTTGAAGAATCAAAGATGACTTGATAGATAAGTAAGATTTTCAAAATAACTTGGAATATACAAATATTGACAGTGTGCTTTCTGAAAGTGAAACGGAAAGTAAACAAAAAAATCAGGAGAAACAAGGCCCGGTTTCATTGCTTACTTGCTTTCAGATGGATACCCAATACAAAAACTTGAAATACCCAATTTAAAATTTGAAATACCCAATTAAGCCAAAAAGAGGTGGGTAAATACCCTATTGCCTCCAATCCTTAACTGGAGCTATGGTACAGTCAAAATGGTATTTATTTTTTTTTAGATTTTTCTTGCTATGGTCACAAACTCCTTCTGCAACTGTGTCAACTTGATTATAGGGAACCATTCTGTCTCTAGAAAGTGCAGATGCAGTCATGTACCTCTCAATTTGGAAGAAATTCATCATGCTCTCTGCAAATCTCCAAAGTGAAAGTGATTTGCAAAAGAAATACAAATATGTTGGGAAGGAGAGATGGTGATTGACAAGAGACTAAGTTGAACAACCTAGGGACCAGATTCGAAAACAATGAAAAAAAGCAAAAAGAAAAAATTCACACTGTACGCTTTGTAGAAACTTGCGAAACAAATTGTTGTCTAGATTGCTCGTGTACAGCACTCCACTGTACATTCCAAAATCATATGATGATTTACCCTTTTCAACTAAAAACAGACCAGCACGTACAGCAGCCTGTGCCAGCAGCCTAACCCTTAATGTGCCAATCGCAACAAAAGTCGTCTGCTTTTCTCATCTGCTGATATGTTTAAGAAGCCTCTATGGCAAACAGTGTGGACCCAGATCAGACTGCTCCTATAGGAGCAGTCTGTTCTGGGTCCTCGCTGCTTGCTTTTATACTTAATTTGTCAGTATAATGCTAGGCAATCATTTGCAGCAGACGACTTCAGCAGACGACATTTTCAGATGCATTTTTTTCTTGGCGCTTTAAGGGTTAAATACAAGAAGGTGAAAACTCAAACACAACTGAAATGAGTCTGTTGATTAATTTCTGTAATTTCTGTAATTCCTTTAGAATGAAAAGCATCAATCCTATAGGGCCTGATAAAAAAAAACTTTTCAGTCTAAAATTGTTTTTCTAACCGACCAGTTTTAACATATGTTTTTAGTGCTCAAAAGAACCATCTCATTGAGACGGTTCTTTTGAATACCCACAACATAGGTTTTGGTTGAGAAATAAGAAATAAAATTGGTGATTATGCTTCTTATCTACGGGCCTGTATGAGAAAAGACTAAAATGTCATCTTTATTCTGTGGCTTGTATTTCTAAAATTAATTACAAAAATGAAAATAAATGGTTTTAATCAATTTCTTAAATCAACTTGATTCCCGAACAAGAACTTTTTTTTTATAAAATGCACACATTTCTATGTTGTTTAGCCTGGTTAGGCCTTTAGTTAAGAATGCATGACAGAAAAATAATTTTCTTATTTCTCAACTGAAACATATGTTGTGGGTACTAAAAAGAACCGTTTCAATGAGACGGTTCTTTTGAGCACCCTAAATATACTCCTCAAAATAATTGAAGGACCAATGCTATCAATTATAACATTGATGCATTTTGTGTATAACGTATTTTGAAAACCAATTTTACAATCTAGCCTTAATTTTTCGAACAGCTTTGATGCCCAATTGCCAAGTGAAACGGCAAAAAGAAAATGATAGAAAATGTTACTAACAAGGTTTTTTTTGTCATTTTAAAATTTGAACTGAATGCATTGGAATGTCATTTTTTGTGTGTGATCCATGGACCACAGAATTGCATAAAATGATCGAAAAATGCTTTTAGATGCTGAAATCTATGTTTTCATATGATTGTATGGTGTTTTAATTCCATCCATACCATCCACCTCTTCCTGTGAGAGAAAATTGCCCCTTTTGGATGTGGCATAATGGCCAGACTATGGGTTCAGACAAATGGTTTTGGCGTTTGTCTGTGACAATCTGTAAACAATTCGCCTAGACATCTTTCTAACACTCAAAGGCAAAGAATGACGATTGAAAATCTGATTCTTGATGGCCAAGTACACACACTGTTTTCAGAAAACAAAACAATGTCAAAACTCCATTGTCAGAGATGACATTGCTTGCTTCACAGTATATTGAAACTGTTTGAGGAAATTTTTTGCAAGTAAGCTGAACTGTTTCAAACAAATTTTCATTTGATGTCACTTTGATTCTACGCGAATGACCACAGAAGAATACAGGGTTCCCACAGAAATTCAAAAACACAATTCCATGATTTTTCCATGATTTTCCATGATCAACAATGTAATTTCCATGACTTTTTAATACATGGCCTTCCACCTCCCCTTTAGCAGCATCTTCACTATGCTGAGTATAAATGCGGAGTGCAGTAACAACAGCATGCCTGTAGACCATGCATGGATTTTGAAAATAATTAAAACTTGAAACCACCAGTAGCCAGAAACCTAGCTGTCGGACACACAAGTGTCCGACAGCTAGTTTTCTGGCTACTGGTGGTTCCTTCAAATTATTTCACAAAATTCCATGATTTTTCCATGATTATTCAGGTTTTTTCAAATTCCATGATTTTTCCATGCATGGAACTTTTTTGGGGGATTTTCCAGGTTTTCCATGATTTCCAGAGCTTGTGGGAACCTTGAGAATACCTTTACCCAACCTACTGCCTTTTGAAAGTGTGTTATTGAGGGTATGTGCATTTGAGACACAGTTATGGCAGAATTAGGCATGGAAATCAGTAATAATGATTCTTGACTTATGGGCATAAAGAATAGAAAGCTAAATTGGGCCAAGTTTTACAGAATTTAAAGCTGCATACTCTGTAACTATGAACATTTTTCGAAAAAAAAAAAATTCTTTTTAAATCATTTGCAAAAGTAGAATAAAGTTATGTTGTCAGAATAAATCTAATTTCTACAGCTGAAAACTGCATGAAAAAGTGAATTATCTTATAAAAACACGTTTATTTTCTCTTGTTTGTAATTATTTGCGTCCCTCCAATAATTCTAGACAGTTGATTTTTAACATAAATGCTGTTCTTTTGGCACTAATAATTTGTTAATTATTACGAAAAAGGTAAAATGTATACCTGAACTTTAGTATTTTTACTGTGTTCTTGAAAAATAAAAACATTATTTTTAAAATGAAAATATCAAAAGTTACAGAGTATGCAGCTTTAAATGTTATAGCTAATTATACTAGCATTCTAAAATCTTGGTCCTTTAATTATTTGAGGAGTATATATGCAAAAAATTATGCAAAAAATTATGGGTAAGAAAATATTTACAATTTTATTTATCTAACATGTTAACTTTGTTAAGCCATTACTTTTATATGTTTGTTCCAATATAAATATTTATGAATCTATACTCACGACAATATTACATTATGCTACCCTCTATTCCCCAGAATGACGCCGACTTAATTACCAGCCGTGACGAACCGCCGATATGAACACAGACATGTAACCCCGTGTAAATCAATCACAATAAAAGCATGCATTTGGTAAACTGATACCTGTAAACTTCCTCTTTTGCGAGAAAACATACAGAAAAACAGATATGCGGGGAGGTGGGACGCATGCTATAATAAGCTTGCCCGGGCCTCATCGTAATATTGTTGTGAGTACGGTAAATGTTCACAAATTACGAACACTAAAAAATAAATATTTTTTCCGCTGTTCATAATTTTAGAAATTACGCTTCAGAAAAAGTGCTAGTGTTCGTAATTTTAGAATGTGGTCTTTATCATGAGCAAAAATGGTATATATGCATGTAAAAATGCGGTAGAAACGTGTTGAAAACACGGCGATATGATTCTGCGCTTTCTACTCATTTTTTTTTCTTTTCTCTTATCTTGTTAAAATCTTATTAAACCGCCACTAAATTCATGCGGACTGAGCCAGTAAAATAACCAGCGCGTGCGGTAAATGCCTGGCACGTGCATGTTATGACACTCAATTTACTTACAAGTCGTAAAAGTCCACTTATTTAACTATTCGATAAGCCGGGTCTCCTATGTTCACTCGTCTCGGACTACCGATGAATCGCTCCACTTTACGGTTCTTCCTTGTCATCTGCGCAAATGCCGACTTCCAGTTTATATTGTAATAAAGTCACTCAAGGACATCTCGTACGATCAGATTTTTTTGTAAAGATCTACGCGAAACTTTGAAATACGTAGGCAAGTTCTCAGAGTTAAAATTAAATGACGAAATTAAAAAAGAACACACACACGCGTCTCTCTCTCTCTCTCTCTCTCTCTCTCTCTCTACTTGCCGATCCGCCGATGCACTTTGATTTTACGATCCCTCTTTCTCTATTTACAATTGCAAAAACGGTTTGGATCCAGATCAGACCCGAATGGAACTCAGGAAAGAACGTTTCGCAAATTTAAAAAAAAAATTGCATTCTATTGAAAGTACGCAAAGCCGATGCGCACGATAAGATGGGTTTTAAGTATATACATTGGTCGGTCCCATGCGGGACAGGGGTCAAGGGGTCCGGACCTCCTCCCCCCGAAAATCACAAAAATATAGAATATCTTAGCAAAACTGGACCGGATCCCCTGAAATTCTCAAAGCTACCAAGCCAGCATTCAACGTTGGGCCATTATCGGCACCCCAGCGAAACTCCATTCAAATGGCGTTTCCCTGGCGGGCCGATGATGGCCCGATTTTGTGATATTTGGATCCTCTCTCCTCTAAAAAAAGAAAAGAAAAAAACGTTGTCAGAGTTGCAGAGTTGGACCCCCTCTGACAAAACTTTCTGGATCCGCGCATGGGTCCTCATCGGAAGCAGTTGTAACTTGACCCAAACATTGTGTTTCGAGATTCTAAGAAAACAAGCCGTGTGCAAGCACCATGCAGTCTCTCTCTCTCTCTCTCTCTCTCTCTCTCTCTCTCTCTCTCTCTCTCTCTCTCTCCTTTTACAACCTGCTATCAAAGTTTGTGGACCTGCTCGATTGAAAAACTGCGGCGACGGACATAATTTCATTACAACATGCGACAAAGACTCAGACGAGTCTGCGCAAATGTGCATTCACTACTCACCCTGACACACATTAAGTTGGGGAGTAGATCAGATATGTCAAGCATCACCGCTTTTTTGTTGAATGGATGAACGACTCAGGCCATATCGTTGGAAAAGGCCCTTTTGTATATAAGCAAACTTACTTAGAAAATTTACTTAGTTGTTTATTAACGCTGTGGTTTATATGGTTTTCATATGTTTTTTTAAGTAATAACATCTACTGTTTGCAAAAGTTTGATTTGGACGGACAAGAAGATGACCAGGCAACATATGACCTAAGTCCTTCATGGTAAACATATAAGCTTAGATGGGCGTTTTCTCGCGGTAATTGTAACTCCTAATCCTTGCCCCAGGCATGTCTGTTTAATGTCTGTCACAAAGGAAATCCATGTTAATTGCTGAATAACACAAATCAAATGCTTCTTATAGGTAAAAGTTTGGACAATGAAGGGTTTTATTTAAACACGCTGCAGGGAACCTGCACTGTTTCCTCGGATACCTCGGATCGAGTAGATACATAGACAGCCGATACCAATAACATACATGTCCTTTGTCACGTACACGCGTACACGTAGGAAAGTCCGTGCTTTTAATGCGCTCTTGCTTTTGATCTTATCGCACAATTAGCAGACAAAAAGTATTACGTCGCGCGCAGAACGTCACATGCCAGAGTACCCATCTTAGTATAATGGAACCTTCGAAATCTCGCTACCCCTCACGTGCTGTCAGAAGTATACCGAACACAGATGGGACAAACAGATAAACGGGCATCGATTTTCGGCCGAAAATAACTTGTGTTCGTAATTTTAGAAATTCACTTTTCCAAAAAAGGGCAGTGTTCGATTTTTTAGGATGTTTTTAAAATCATTTTCGGCGATAATTTTAGGTGTTCGTAATTTTAGAGTGTTAGAAATTTTAGAACATTTACCGTATAGATTCATAAATATTTATGTTGGAACAAACATATAAAATTTATATCATCTAACTCACGACAATATTACATTATGCTAGATTTTATCTTTCTGGATGGTGGGAAAAATCTGTAAATGAATGGGAATAACTAAGTCAAAAGATCGACTTACCATTCAACATAGGGTTACAATATTCAGCTCGGCAATCAACAACGTAAACAAAATCTGTGTTTGACAACAACAGAACGTTTTGATGTCATACAGGCTGGTACAAAGCCCGGCTGCCATCATAGAACAATTTTGAAGGATTGAAAGCAAATGCTGTTATCTCCAACAAACTGTTGAGCCGAATTCCCAGAAAAAATCATGAAAAAAACATGAAAAAAGGATAAAGATCCTGTTGAACACAAATTTCCTGAATGTCCGCCATTTAGTATGAAGAAATCACATGGATGGCTATCATTGGTGAAAAAATAATCACCGTGCACACCAGAAAATAAGGTTCAAGAATGTTGCGCTCAAGAAACATTCAACAAGAAAACTATTAATCAGGCAGAATAAGACCAAGAGAAACAGGTTTTCAATAAAACCAGTAATCAGGTTTTGAATAAAACCAGTAATCTAACGATAGAACCTATTAAAAGGATTTATTGAACGCCAAAAGCCAGATAAAACTGAATCCACAGGGAACTTGTTCAACCAAATACTTGAACTCAAGTTCTAAGCACATGAGCACAGTAAGGCTAGGAATCAGACTGACATAGGCAAAACGCAATGTCTACCATCCATGCACATAGTACGTAGGAAGGCATAAACAGAGTCTAAAAGCTCATTAGAAGGTCAAAAGCTCATTAGAGCTTATGTTCTCTGTTGCTGACATGCCGTCTAACTTTACTACTATCCATCTAGATATAGTAGAAACCCATATCTCAATTATATACCTCAAAATAGATAAGAAATATTCCTATCTCAAGGTAAGTAAGGAAGAAGGCACAGATCAGGAATGGATACCACCAAGTGCCACACCTGACCCAGGACACAATTCCCAACACATAATATAAGGCACAAACTGGACAATAAAAATGTCCTTGCCAGAATATAGAGCAGGGATCTAAATGGGAACACCTGCTACTGATAGCCTTAATCTTGGAAGAAATGTAATACAACCAAAATATGTTGATTGAAAATATGCTTAACCAGAAAAGAGCGATAATGTAAAGATGATCATCACTGAATCTCTAGCCAAGAAGCCAATCAGAGACTTATTCTGTGTAATGCACAAAAGTCTCAGAACAAGAAGACAAAAGAAAATATTGACTTCTTGACAGGAAAAAACACCAGGGAAGAGCACAAGGAAGTGCAGCTTGGTTAGAAAGACTCTCAAATCTCATATCTGATTATATCAGAGAGAGCTGGATGAAGAGACTTACTGAAGACAATGAATACTTCAGCAAGTATCTGTCTTAATCTAACTTCCCCTCAAAAAGGAAGAAGAAAATCTGTCAAAAACATAACAGATGAAACATTGGGTATATCTCCCGCTGGAGAGCCAGATCATACCACAGTCATATCCGAAAAAGAATAAGACTGAGTGAATAGCTTGAAGCCCAGATTCTCTCTCGGGCAGATTATGCAAAAAATGCTGCCTAAAAAGAACTCCTTGCAGCACAGCCAAGTGTGCAAGCAGTCCAGAAGGAACACCGGAATGAGTCAAGGACAACAATCCGCCTGAGGGAGTCCAGACTTCTGGTGCAACCAGCAGAAAAACAGGACTGTAAGAACAGAAGACATTCCAGCATGTATAATGATTGGAAAAAACAAGCAAGTTCTTCTCCAAATATCATTCCCTCCCACGAAGGGACATGCTGACCACTGTCCAAGCCTGTGATAGTGCAATAGAAATGGAAAAATGGAAGTCAATTGTTAGACTGTGGTATACAGGCTTAAGTGAGGGACTTCCAGATAACGAAAATCGAAAACAGAGTGTCCAATATACGGTCAACTCTGTGATCTACCGTTCATAAAATTGAATAGGTAAAAAATTCAATTCCCTGGAACAATACAGGCCATGAGCCACAAAGCATTCATGCACCAATCTAACTGATTGATAACCAAGAATGACAAGGAACTTGACCAGGCCCCCCCCCCCTTCTTGTTAAGAAAACCACTACTGAAATATTAGTCAGGGCCCTTAGGGACAAAAAATAGGTCCCGTGCGATTTGTGTGCCGATTTATGGTGACCTATATCAAAACCTTCAATGGAGTCTTACCTTTGATTTAAAGGTGGTCACCCATCTCAAATCCACGTCTTAGGCTAGTTATGACGTCATAAATATGGCGACCATAATGAGAAACTGCTCGTTAATAAAAGCTATGGTTTGTGTTGGTATGGTCATATTTATCCAACACGAACGCTTTTTTAACATAATATCAATTATTTTAGTCACATGATAGTTACATCAATGCTTTACCTGACTTTGACAATGAATTATTTCTCGATAACAATATTTTGCATCCAAAATACCGTAGATTTCCTATAAATACCCAGCTTATCAGGCCATCTTTAGACTGATGGCTGAGAATGTTATTGCTACCCCTCCGGAATTTCACAAACTTATCCTATCTAAAAGAGGATTTCCAGCTGCGTCTTTTGATAGATGTTTGCACTATGTTCGCCGGGGCGTAAGTCTCTAACAGCCTGTTACATATGTTACCATATTAAATTTAGAAAAAAAAAGAAAATTAAAAGTTTGAGCTACAGAAAGAAGGCTAATTATTTAAATTACTCATATGGTCTGCATATTGACTACTTTAACTACATATAAATTCTTTTGGAGCAAAATTACAGCTTCCTGTGGTGTTATGTGCGTTACTTTAATTAGATTACCCTTTAAACATGAAAAGTGTGACCAATATCATTTACTTTTTAGCTGATATGTGCATTTTCCAAAATGTTTTGATTATTTTATACTAACAAACTCATTTGGGTTAGAGAAAATTCAAAGTCTGCTTTTATACTTTAAATAAAGTGCCTTATACGAGCAATTTTAAAAACAACCCAATGCTACACTCAGTTTTAAGGAGCCGAATTTGGTAGGCATCATTTAAGTAAAAATATATGAAAACGTTTGCTGCTGTTGGATATCTTGCATTTTTTGGGATTGTCTTGCTCATATCATAAAGAATTATAGATTTTGCAGGTTAAACAACAAGATTGAAGCACTTGTTAAAGGCTGTAACATATGTTACATGACATAATAAATGAGCAAGGACATTGACTTGATGTAAGAAATGATGTTTCAGGAAAAAATGAATATATTTCGCATGTTTTCCTAGCTAAAATCTCTAGCCTCTGCTGCCTAAATCTTAGGTATTGATGATTATTAAGCCCCTGTACCTTTGTTACAGATGTTATGAATATTTGTTTTCAATATTTCTTAATATGAATAATTCTAAAATAAAGATACACTCTAAAGGAACATAGGAAATAATCTTTTCACATTTAAACAGAACAATTTAGTAAATGTCCCTTTTTAATGTAAATATTCTAAACCAATCCTTATCCAAGTAATATACATGTACAATATCGTTTATTATTTCTGCTTCTCTGCTAAAATAATTGTCCTCCTCATATCATAAAAACTAGAATAATCATCAAACAAGATTTTGACTGCAAGCTGAGTAATAACCTGCTCCATCCCAAACCCTTTAAGACATATTCTATCGTATGTACCGATTTAAGGCGCATCGAATAGGAGATGTTTGCACACTGTAAGCATGGGTGTTAGCCTGTATCAGCTTGTTACATATGTTATTTTATCAATTTGAGAAAAAGAAAATTGAAAGTTTGAGGTACAGAAAGCAGACATTAAAACTAGCTAATCAATGAACATTCTAATAGTCTGCATATTACTGGATGTCTCTATTAAATATGACAGCTGTTTAACATTAATATGGCTACATGTTGTATTATGTGCGTTACATGAGCTTAATCATAATTTAAAAGTGGTAATTTTGGCTATCGTCATTTAGTTTAACGACTGCTCTGAATTGGTTTCAAACTGTTTTATATTAGGTTTAACAAACATATACTCAATTGACGAGTACAAACTCAAAGTTTGCTTTTCTATCTTAAATATTTTGTCTTATATGAGCTAATGCACAACCCTACCCCCAGTTTTGCAGAGGAGCAAATTTTGTTTTCGCCGCTTAAAAAATATAAAAACAATTGCAGAGTGTTGATATTTTTCATTTTCTTAATCAGTCTTGCGCATATATCATCAAGTTTCTAGGATCAGGACACTTATCAAAGATGTCAATGTGCCATGATGCCATAACAAGGGCTCTGATCGAATTCCATAAACTTTCAGGTGCTGGTATTAACTAGTTCAATGTCAGGATAGAGCAAGAGATCATATTGGCAGGCATTTAGCTATGCTGGAGACTCTATCCACGAAGCATTCTTTCACCCCGGCTCAGTGCCCTTAGAAAGCACTGTGGCGGATGCACTAGAGTAATATATTTGTAAATTGTCCTGACCTCTTGGCTCTCGTTTGTGATGTCTAACTGTGAGTTTGTTACTTTCCCATTGGTATCCTGGGCCAGGTGTGGTACTTGATTGTATCGATTCCTGAACTTTGCCGTCTTTCTTACTTTGCATTAGCCAGTCACTAGTATTGTTTGACTCACTGCGTTGAGGTGGTGGATGTTTTGGAGAGAAAAAAGCTGAATTGCAAGAACAACCACTTCCAAGAGTAGTGTTTCTCGAAGGTGTCAAACGTGCGCAGTATCAGTGAATCATTTGGAAAACCTCACCTGTCATTAATCCTGACAAATCAAGGCCTGACAATTATGGTTAGAGGCCGGACTGTGATAAATATTGTCCCGTTATGATGACATTGCCCACGTGTGGATCCAGAGGGGGATAGGGGGTCCGGACACTCCCCCTGGAAAATAACAAGTACATATATGTGTTTCTATAAAAATTAGCATTTGGACCCCCCCCTCCCCCTGGAAAAAAGTTGGACATCCCCCCCCCCCCCCCCCCCCCCCCCCCCCCCCCCCCGGAAAATAATGGACGGCCTCTGGATCCTTTGTAAAGTATAAGTATAGATTTTTCAGCAATAAAAACATTGGAACCCCTCTTTAAACTTTAAAATAAGCTGAGGACTAAATAAAACTGACAAAAATTCCTTGATCCGCGCATGTTGCCTCCTGCCCCCCGAAACCCCTCTGCAGCTGATAAAATGTGGTTGCAGCATGTCTGTATGCGAAACATCTCGGTGTAAGTACAAAGCAAACCATTTATATTGTACTGATTTGTATTGCTGTGGAGCAGAAGAGGACTCATGTAAACTATTGCCAGTGATCAATATGCTTATGACTTTTGAACAACTATTTTCATGTGGATTCAGATATTTCTTTAGCCGTATCAACAAGAATGCGTTATTGTCCGATTTTGACCTTTGAAGACAAGTAGTAGCATGCGAAAGATAAATCAGATTGTAACAGTTTTCTATTGCCCGTGCTATCGCAGTACAATGGGTAACTTGTAGAGGGGTTTATCCTTATTTCCATATCATGAACTACTAAGTAGACTCTTCTAACTTTTGATCCTTCAGTGGTCAAAATCGAACTAAAATGAGTTTGGTTGATAGTGTATGCAAATGATTATTACTACAATCTTTTATTTGGGTGTAGGATAAGCAGCTACAGTTAAACCAAAAGCTTTGAAGCGTGCCTCTATTTACAATATTGATTTGTCAGTTACAAGCGAAAGTATGTGCACAAATTACTGGTTAACCGCTTGCTCAAGCCTGCCCACGAAAAAGTGTGGTTAAGTGAACTGACCGTCCCGCAATGACCATAGCTGTTGACATGGGACGTAAAGCAACAAAAACAAAACAAATTTACGATATTGATATGTTGTTCTAGAAAAAAGGGTTTCAGGCGTTTATTTACATTTACTATAAAAGCTTTGACATGCACATATGTTCTAGCCGGACTGGCTCATTTTACGTATTTTGCATCAATCGTTTGAAATAGAAAGACCCAAAGGTCATTGGTCAAAGGTCGTAGTACATCTATATATACATATAAGCATAAGAGATTATATTTACTCCGTTTAACATCAAAAACACTGTTTGTTTTTCATTCACTCCACTGTCTTTTTATTCGTAAATCGTGACGGCATTGACGTCCCACCCTCGAACTGACTTCACCAAATCTGAATATATTTTGTTTGTAACGATTAAAAAGAGTTTGTATTCAGTCATGCTAAGGTTACCAGTTCATTAAAGGAATATTTCCAAGCGTTGGAAATGGACAAAATGGATATATATGTGGTATTTCCATATTAGGCGTCATTTCAATGACGTCATCTTTTTTTCCTGATGCGAAGACAATATGGGCGACATGTTAATTTTAATTATTTACCCCCAAAGATTAAATTTGGTGCATTTCGACTGAAATTGGCACACAAAATGCAAGAACGCCCTGATTCCCATATACTACAATGGACATACCGTTTAAATTGCACTGATACAATATACGCTATTTTGATGACGTCATTATGACGTCCAGACGTGAAACCCAGATGGGTGACCAGGTGATTTTCATTAGCTATCCCCTAAAGTTTGATTTGGTATAGGTCACCATAAATCGGCATCAAAGTCGCACGGGAGTCCCGAGCGCCCCTGACTATATTATCTGCTGGCAGTAATACATAACAGTAGTAATATTCATAAGAAAGTTCTTCAGAGAGCATGACAACTCTGAATAAAAGACCATAGATGTATTGTTCCATCCAAGGAACAGACCATTGGCCGGATGCTAAAAGAGCACCCAGATGGGTACCTCAGTCAACATACTTGTGTCCATGAAATAGACAAGTCTGAGGGGGCCTGCCTAAAAGCTCAATGATTTACAGGGATTCCCTGCACAACCATTGGAATACAGCCTGACTGAACCAAAGACCTCGAGAAAAGAAAAATCCCACGATGGTCTGTTTGGTATCAAAAAGGCTTGAGGGCCACAGCAGCAATGCTTGACAGGTCTGCCATTTGGCAGAAGTCGAGCAATGGACTCCAAATGGCCTATGAGAGAATAGATCTCAGTCTGAACAAGATAACAAACTCTGAGTGTGAGTGTTTATGTAAACATACCACCAACACATAAGGACATGTGGAGACTTGACCATGGCTAAAGTCTCATCCTACAGGAAGAGGAGCCGGGGATCAAATAGGAACCCCTAATTAGGCGAGTAGTTTGTCTACTACACTGCACTAGCTCCTATAATATTCTCAGAATAATTGAAAAAGTCTCATGCACTTTTCTACAGACAAGCCTGAGACACCCTATCTACACAGAGTACATTCTCAAAAAGAAAATATCTGACTGGAAACCAGCTCTGCTTATCCCAATTGGAAAAAATTCCACGGACAGAATCGAACTAAGTTCTTGAGGTATAGAACTTTAACAGATAGGACAAGACCACTGGGCTGGATGATAAAATGCATAAATCAAGTCCAGAAGAAGGCTCATACGTGTTTCCATAAAGAAAGATGTATAGAGCCCAAGATCCACTAAAGGAAATAAAGTATGCCTTCCACTGAAGAAAAACCTGTATTGGCAAAAAGTTGGGAGAGATCTGAAACTGGTCTCCATCCTCTCAACCTTGTCAACCAGAAAAACGGCTATAATAGCTGCTCTTCAGATGAAAGAAGAAACTGGTTCTATGGATGTCTGTCCAGCATGGATTCTACTTCTACAGAAGTTGAATCTTCTCTGGACCTGAATGTGTTACTCTCAAAAATGAGTAATAACCTGACATCTGGGATGGATACACAGATAAACAATAGTATCTTGTATCCATATCTCTAGAACAGACTGTGATCACATGTCTGATGGTTACCAGGCATACTAATATTACAATCTGCTATCAGTAAGTATGACTGGCTGACTGAAAGTACTAGTCCTTGCCACAAGACTCCAAAGAGTCTGGGTAAGCCTGAGTAAATGGGAATCCCTAATAGATTCTCAGATCCTACGGATTTCTCTTTTCTCTAATAATAGAAAAGAAATACTGCGACATAATGCAATGGCACGTAGTACTATAGAAACTTCCCAATAGATTTGACCACATCAAAATCTAAAACCCAACCTTGGGTTGTAGACTCAATAGGCTGAACCTAAAGGAACATCCAAGGAACACTGCAGAGAAGGAGCATCCAAGGAGCACTTGCCCAGAAATGTGTTACCTCTGGTAAGTGATGGTCCATAGCGAAACGTACTAAAACGTCAAAATTGCCAAAGCAATTGAGCTAAGACCTGAAATAGCTACACACCTCAACAAACTGAGATTGTGAGGAAGTAGAAGAATTCAAAGCAGACAGAATTCCAATCAAAACATGCCTGCACGAATTGTGTGAAAACTAGCCATAACTAATTTCCCCAGCCTTCAAGTGTAACTGAAAACCATAAAAATTCGAAATGACACACCTTGCATACAGTGGTGGTTCACTTCATAATGGCCAAGAAGGAAACCTGTCGGATGCCTTCAATAAATAAAGTCCAATGAGGACATTTAATAGGATTATTAGGACTAGCCCCTTGAATCCTAAATAAATTTTGAATATAACATCCAAAATAAAACTGCTCTGAGGAAGAGCTGGTTGGATAATGATTTTGATCTCCATCAAAAAGTACCCAAAACCAAAGCCCCTAATATGTTCATCTTGTACCATTTCAATGCAAGATGAGCCCACACAAGTGTGAGTGTCTTGACAGACAGAGGCATTTTTGAATCTTGGTTTTATACAGAGAAAACCTAATTCAAGTATTGGGTGCTGAATTCTCAAAAGCCAATTTCATAAGATGCATAGATACCCATGTACCCTGAACAGAAGCAGACAGCTTGTTCAGTGGGTCTGGATCCGGAGCCTTATGTGAAATCTCTATCTCACATTCTACCAATGCAGAACAGGAGCGAGAACAATTCTGGTTACCAGAAAAAGCTCAAAGTTATTCAGTCAATAACTCTATAATGTACGGTTGTACACGGTGTTTCCGTTGTACACGGTAGTAAAATTCACCAGTCAAGTGAATGGGATGTCGTACGTACCATACGAGTTAAAATAAAGGGTCCGAGCAGGAGCAGTGGCCTCTCAGACCATTGTGCCCCGAGAAAAGCATATAAGCCGTGTAGGCTCGCTCTTCCACTCGCTCACTGCGGGTATATAAGCCTACACACCTTTACCCTGTGAGCTCTAGCATTTAAATAGCTACACCCGCTTGCCGTCGCTCGCTCGAGGCGGAACCTCGAGCGACGGCCAAGGCTTGGCAAGAGCCGTATGGTTTGCGTGAGCCATAGGCTAGGCACCAAACCAGATTTCGATACTGAATGAGATCGATGACTCTTCGATAGTACGGTATTAAAAAAGAGAGAACGCAAACGTACACTCTTGTAACCATCGTTCGCTCGCTCGTACCAGGGACTGACTTTACTAAAAAGAGTCCCTTCTCGTACGGCGCTCGCTCGCACGGCAGGCCGTGAGAGCGATAGCGGAGGACCGTTGGCGGCTATGGCTAAGTCCAATTACTAGCCATGGCCACAAAAAGAGCCAGAACTTGAACTTGAAAAATAAGAACAAGGCTCATGGAAGTACTAAGCAAGAACTACCGCGGTATGCCACGGCTTTGAAAGTGCAAGGCTCTTGCAAGCCGGTCAGTACTACCAGACAAGGAACGATGGGACTGCTTCGAACGAGAGCGAGAGCCATGGAACCTATCACGGTGTCGAACTGCCTGGCGTGTCAAGGGTGATTGAGAACGCGCAGGCCGCTGGTTATCCGAAATTCATCAGATTCCCTTCGACACGCAGACTGAAAAGAATTTCCAGTACCATTACAGGTAGTGGAAGATTCAGAAAGAGGAGCCCCCAGGTTTGAACCAGCGGTCAAAGCCAGGGAGGAAGGAATTTCCACATCAATGACGGTTAGGTCAGAGACAACAGAAGTCTCGTTATCCTCTTGCGAGGTAAGGAGAACTCCCTAGAAAACCCCTCTGACTGCACCACTTCTCCAGTCATGTATAAGTTTCTCCTTTAAGCCAACTTAGAAATGGCTTTAGACCACGTCAAAGTTGACCAGGAGGAGCAACCATAGCATGGATTGTCCTAAGAACAATCCCTGCAAGAATGGCTGTCCCAATGAATCTGCTAAGAATTGGGAAAATCCATTCAAAAAACTTACCTAAGCACCGACGGAGAATTTCAGTAATTCTGAAATAAATGTCAAATTAAACAATATGTTAATAATTAAACAGCATGGTACAAAGTCAAACCAAAAATTTTGGAACGCAATCCGGGGAACAAATGAGCTGCTCGAGCCAAGGATACATTAAAGTCTTGATAAAACTCAAGATACGTCCTTTCGCCATTACAGCACCGAGCAAAAGAGAAAGTTTACAGGTATCAGTTTACCAAATGCATGCTTTTATTGTGATTGATTTACACGGGGTTACATGTCTGTGTTCATATCGGCGGTTCGTCACGGCTGGTAATTAAGTCGGCGTCATTCTGGGGAATAGAGGGTGGCATAATGTAATATTGTCGTAAGTTAGATGATATAAATTTCTGTTTTCCCTTTAAGTTATTCTAATTATAAAATACCAGCAAACAATGCAGATGCACAGACTTCAATCTGATAAGGGTCAGCACTGTTTGAGACAGTGACTACCAAAGTACAACAGTATACAATAATGGATCCATGACTCAAAACATCGAAAGACAAACATCTAGATGTCAACACATCAAACAACTAAATACATGTACATCTAAAATTCCTTATAAGGAATAAGAAAAAAAAATAGAATGGACTTTTAATTGAAAGAAAACCTTGAAAAAATTTAAAAAACACAAACAGAAAAAATATCGAAAAAAACATCGAAAATAATATTTTATATACTTTGACCATTGTCAAAAATATTCCATCCAGGTATTTATGAATTTTGTTTTGTTTGTTTGATTTGATTCTTTACGTCCTATCAACAGTACTAAGCTAGGATTAATGTGTCTTGCTCAAGGACAAAAGGCAGTGATGCCGGTGAGGCTCAAACCTGCCACTCCTCTGTCTCCAGTCAAGCACTCTACCTCTGAGTCACTGCGCTCCCTATATCTATGAATAAATGAGTTACGTCTTTTAAAAAATTCCATATTGCTTATTTTACGGTACCATATTACTGCCTTTTCAGTGGGGTTTGGATCTTCTCCATGCAAAATTTCCCTTCTACACATTTCAGTGTGGGTTGCTCACCAGTTAGTTTTGTTAGAAATTTGTTGATGTCTGGGGTGGACAAAATCCTTCAAGAAATTTATTTGTGTGAGGATCTTGATTCATGACACTGTCATATACAGATCATATTTGGGGAGGGAAGCGAGCTTCTTTCCTTAATAAGGCCAGAATTTTTTTATTAGTTGATTTACGAACCCTCCTACTGTAGTTTTCCGGAAAGTAGGAAAAAAATAAAATTTATTTTCTAAAAAAAATTTTTTATTTTATCCGCCGACTCTAAATATTATTTGTTTTCGTTGAAAAAAATACTTTTTTTTTGAGGTTCTGTCTGTGTATTTTTGAGAGTGACACTGTAAAAAGGGATTGTCCTGTCCAGATTTTTAGGAAAATGATAAAATATTAAAAAATTAATACAGACTGTTGGTTTGCCTTACTAGTTTTACTGTTTTTTCTGGAGATATTAAAACTAAAAAAAAAGCTCTGAAAATGACCAGTTAACTGGTCATTTTCAGAGCTTTTTTATTTATTTTTTTTCGTCCACCCGACCCTAAATCTGAAAAAAAATTCCCGTAAATCAACTAATAAAAAAATTCTGGCCTAACTGCATGCCAAAGCCAGAGGAGACATGCAAACTTTCTTTGTGGAAAGAGCCAATGAAATTCATGGTAAATTTGATTAACTGTTGCACCGGAAAAGTGATAATTTAGATGTTTTGTTGCATTTTTTATGTAAAATTTTAGATATTGTGTCTTTCTCACACAGGATAGGCAGCAATCAAAAACGTTAATATTGTCTATGAGCATAGATAAAAAATCCACAAATGGCAATCAAAAACACCCTTTCTAGCATTTTTGATCTGCGTTTGTTGATAATTAAGAGCATTTTAGATTACCACCTATCTGGTGTGTTTCTATCTTTTAAGATATTTTGATGTTTCTTGAGTCTGTCGCATTCCTTGTTTCGTTATATTGATGTAAGGACTTTTATATATTACGTCTTTTGATGTTTAGTCTGGCATCCACAACAAAGCAGCCGATAAGCTAACAATGCTTCCAACATCTGTGCAATTTCTTGTAAACACTGACGACAAATATAGACAGGACCCTGGGGACAATGCTCTGATAGTTTAAAATCGAATATTTTCAATAAATCTGTAATGCCCTAGTTCTTAGATCAATGATAAGCTTCTCTATGGTATAGATAAGCAAAAAGCTTTGAGGCGACTGTATTGTATTGAAAATATAGATCTGGAAATAGTTTTTTTTCGTTTTGTTTTGATGCCAACAGCTATGGTCATGGCGGGAAGGCCAGTTCACCTAACCACATTTTTTCCTGGGCAAGCTTGAACAAGCAGTTAAAACACATACTTTCGCTTGTAACTGACAACAATCCTTCTTGAATGATTCAGCGGAAGGGAGGAGAATGACTGTAGAAATTATTTCATGATCAATCTCCATGAAAGTATGGGACCCGGCTGGGATCAAACTGGAACCCCTAGATCTGCAGTCAGACTCACATCTGTTGCCAGACACGTTACCGACTGGGCTATGCGGACCGGTCTTGAAATAGGGGTTTCAGCTGTTTACTTACATTTACTATTATATTTTGACACACAAATGCAACTCTAGCCCGACTGGCTCACAGGGCTCGAAAATAGTACTCGTCCGCTCGTATTTACGAGTGTCTCAGGCTGCAGGGCAAGTGAATATTTTGATATTTCTACTGAAAATTAAATTTCCCCCATGTATGTCAATAAATTTTGTGATGCAGGGCAAGTGCCTATTTTCAGATATTTCGAGGCCTGGCTCATTTGATGCATTACACATCAACCTTTTAGAAATAGAATGATCCAAACGTCATTACTCAGGTCATGGTACATCTATAGATTTCTATTGTACTTCTACCAAGTCCAAACTAAACAATCAATAATGGAGCCTTCCCTTGTGTAAAAGGGTCCCAAGGGGTTAGTGGATGAGGTCAGTGAATGACAAAAGGCCCTACAATGAAAACTTGGTCCTTTTATCTACCATGAATACCTGGTCCTTTTATCTCAGTGCAATGAATACCTGGTCCTTTTATTTACTATGAACACATGGTCCTTTTATCTACTATGAATACCTGGTCCTTTTATCTACTATGAATACCTGGTCCTTTTATCTACTATGAATACCTAGTCCTTATATCTACTATGAATACCTTGTCCTTTTATCTACTATGAACACCTGGTCCTTTTAACTACCATGAATACCTGGTCCTTTTATCAACTATGAATACCTGGTCCTTTTAACTACTATGAATACCTGGTCCTTTTATCTACTATGAAAACCTGGTCCTTTTATCTATAATGTATACCTGGTCCTTTTATCAACTATGAATACCTGGTCATTTTATCTACTAAGAATACCTGATCCTTTTATCAACTATGAATACCTTGTCCTTTTATCTAATATGAATACATGGTCCTTTTATCTACTATGAAAACCTGGTCCTTTTATCAACTATGAATACCTGGTCCTTTTATCTACTATGAATACCTGGTCCTTTTATCTACTATGAATACCTGGTCCTTTTATCTACTATGAATACATGGTCCTTTTATCTACGATGTAAACCTGGTCCTTTTATCTACTATGAATGCCTGGTTCTTTTATCTACAATGAATATGTGGCTCTTAAAGCCTACTATGTATAAAGAAATTCAAAAGGAGCAAAGTTCCAGTGCAGTTTAGGCTATCTTTACCATCAGAGTGCCAAACAGTTTGAGTCTAGATCAGCTGACTAATCTCATTCCAAAAGTTTGCAAACAATTAATGCGTAAAGGCTCTTTTTTCAGCCTAAGTTTCATAAATGGAAATGTAATAATCATGTAGAAGTATTTTAAGAAAGCAACATCTTAATGTACAACAGTTAATGATTTTTTAAAGTCCAAGGGTCAGTAAATATGGCTCAGGGTTTAAGATATTTATTTAAATGGATGCTGGCTAAACATACACACGCACACAATAAGTGTGTGCTTGCATTCATTATAATACTGTAAATGCGTAAATTTTGGGCGAGAATTGTATTTTCGCAAATAGCGTTAAAAGACATATTTGCGACGTTAAAAAATCAGGACTATGGCATGATTTACCTTATCAGTAAACCACAGAGTGGTTTCGCCATTTCACGTGGATTTTATTTTTGCGAAACTTAACTTGGCTTATGCCAAGTTTTGCTATAGTAAACCCCTTGGGAAAATTTCCGAATTTACAGTACCAATATTGTTTGATGTAGCATGACATTTACAATCCTGGCAACAAGTCCAAAATTACATTTGCACACTATTTCTATGATGACATAATAACAAGGGTATATGTCTATTAATATTATTAATGTTTTTTATTATTCATGATTATATCTGCAAATAGCGATCTTTTTTTAATACCAACATTAGTACATAACATTAACAGGTGCAACAGACTGAGGATAACCATGTTCAAAATGCTCAATATGCTCCGAAATCATGAATCATGTCGTCTTACCATTGCATCATGATAAACCTCCCCAAATGAAAAATTAAATTACAGATATCCCTTAATTTTAACGACAACAAACACGAATTCTTGTATAAATTCATATTCGTATATATTGCTGTTTTAACCCATTGTCAAATGATTCAAAATCCATGCTCTATTTGCAAAAATTTTGCTTACGGCTTTTGAAAGCTTACAGCCCACACCATTTTGTTTAGAGAATTCCAGAGTAAGAAAAGGGATATTTTAATGTTTTAGCAGCGTTTATAGTCAGTGTGAATTTTATCTTTGCATTATCTGCATTGATAAGTTAGGGGTCTTTCATGCAAACCAAATATTTATGTGTCTTGATCCACATCTGAGTTGGTGCCGTTAAACCGGTTTAAGCCCTCCAGTAAAATATTTTACTGACCGTTCCAAGGCGGTACTTCTTTTGTGGATCTTTTAAGTTTTTGTTCTGTCTTGTGGTTGCTATGTCTTTGTGCATGTCTGTTTATATGTGCTTTGTGGTCACCTGATGGGAAAGGGCTGACCTCTTGGCTCTTGTTAGTGGTGTCTAACTGTGAGTTTGTCACTTTCCCATTGGTATCCTGGGTCAGGTGTGGTACTTGATTGCAATGATTCCTGATCTTTGCACCCTTACTTACATTGCTTGGAATAATGTAAATTATGCAAGAATATAATTATCACAATTGTTTGTTTCATTGCATAGACACTTGCCAGGTCCCTCGGGAGATGTTCAGTTTCCTGATCAATCGGAACCTGTAAAATGTTAATGCATGAAAAAACAGGTGTGATTTACAGAAAACGTTATGACGTCCATAACAACGTTGCGCACATAATGACAAACTTATAACGTTTTTTACGCCAGAAATGAGATTTCAAAGTATTTGTCATATGATAAATAGAATCTAACTTTCGTGCCCTTGTATTATTGAATTTATTAAACTCGTTGCGAAAAAGAGATAAAATGCGAGGCAAGCCTCGCATTTTATCTCTTTTCCCCAACTCGATTAATAAATCCAATAAACATGATCTCCTAAACGCTGGCCCAATCTAACAAAGTTTGTTGAGTGACTTGCGTACCAAATTTCTGTGAGTCGATCCTACACAGGAATGTCATCATGAGCTCACTTAATTAGCATAATTATAAGATTAAACGAGACTTACCTTGGTAAGGTGAAGTTTGGTCGTAATTTCATCGACTGCAATTTACCCCAAGGACTCACACGAGAGAAAGGCCAGCTAAAATTAGACCTCATACTTTAGAGCACACTGAGGCTGCCCAAAAGGTAAGGGGCAGCTGATACAAGATTAATTAATTATGAAGAATTATATATATATGGGTTGGATGTGGGAGGGCGTGTGAGTCCTTGGGGTAAATTGCAGTCGATGAAATTACGACCAAACTTCACCTTACCAAGGTAAGTCTCGTTTAATCTTATAATTTCATCTCCTGCATATTTACCCCTAAGGACCCCCACGAGATTTCAGAGCAAATTCTTCATGATTATTAAAACTGAGCATACATTTTAATGTAATATAGCCTTCCAAAACACCAACATGAAGCTCATGTATTGTTTTGCTATTAAAATGTGTAAATAATTCCATTTACGGAACCTTATACATACAATGTAGCTAGATCTCTGGTTGTCACGGAATATATCCTTAATGGCATGATACTGTTGTTGATGTCATCATGATAACTCAGTATCTTCCTGTGTATCATGCTCAAGGAGGCTTTATGTTCCATATACCACTTCTTACATGCATGTGCAATGTATTAACTTTTTGTAAAAGTAATTTAGAGTCACTAGTATGTGGTATTCCACCTCAAAGTTCCAGAAGGGATTCAGCCAAGAAGTTGTATATGAATGTCATGTAGGTTTTCCACCTTCAGGTGTTGTGTAGGCCTTCAACCACAAACTATGAAGACATTCAGTAAGTGTCAAGTAAGCAATTAGCCAATACCTTCCATAAATGTCAAGTAGGCATTCAGCCAAGACCTTCCCAAAGTGTCAAATATGCATTCAGCTTGAAGATCTTTCATAAATCTCAATTAGGCATTCAGCTAAGACTTTCCATAAATATCATTCAGCCAAGATCTTACATAAATTTCAAGTAGGCATTAACCATAAACTTTTAATTCAAATGATCTCAAATGATATTAAGGTAATGTTACATTCTGCCATGAACTTCCATGAGTAGCATTGATTGATTCACAAGAATTTCCCTTTCCCTATGCTAACATTAATTTTACAGATGTATTAATTTTGTATGAAATTGCGGCACAAAGTATATTGTATTATAATTTTACCTTTCTTACAAATTAGAAATTAAATATTTGTACCGGTATTCCTTATTATCATTGCATGGAGAATGGCAGATCCAAATACTTAGCCAATCATTCCAACTGACAAGTCCATAGCCTTTCCCAACGCCTAGAACTATTCAAATAATGCTTTCATTCTGATTTTCATATAACATAATATGCCTACTTTGTAGCTAGTCTATAGACTGGTGCTAATAGCTACACAACTCCACTGAATACAACTACATTTATAGACTAGCCATGACTTTAGCCATTTAGAATGAAATGGGGGGGATATAAAATAATCTTATACTTGCACAACTAACATCCCTTATATTAGCAGACTAGTAGCTAGTCTAACAAGTGCACTGCTGAGGTGGTCTGATCTGATTTATGGCCTCTGCAATCTTGGTACCATTCAGTTAGCTCAACAATCATTCTTATCTTTAGTCAATATAAAACCCTATGTTTGAAATACAAAGCTGTCAAAAGCAATAATTACTGGGATGGCTTATTATGGCTGGATGAACTTATAGACATTCATCCCTCCCCATGTTTTTCTAAAGTTATAGTTTTATTGTGAAATCTTAGGAAATGTTATTTTTCAATATTCATATTACTTGACTGATGGCGGTTCTTCAGCATGATTAAGGTTGTTAGTCTAGCTTGCAGACATAATTATATTATAATGCTTATATCTAGCATTTAATCATCACTTTATGTTGATATCAGAACTTAAGCACACCACTATTCCAAAAGTTTGTCTGGAACCCATATGAACTTAAATGCTCCTTATTATACTTTTACTAGATAAGTTGGTGGTGACTGACTGACTCATTAAAGTTGAAAAAAGAAATGTCTTTCTAAATTGTGAGCTATGAAACTTGAATACCATTCCTTTAATAATTACTTATTAAACCATAACCCTTGCAATTTAAGTTTCAAATATTGCACAGTAGCTACATGACAACTATATAAATATTTGATAAACTGGTGCACTGTGGCATTTGTTCCCCCTGAGAGCCTCTTCACCCCCATGCTTGCAGCTACCTTTCAGATACCATAGTTTGTCTAAGAGTATGTACTTTCAAAATTGTGTACCAGATGCACTGGAATAAGTTAACCAATGAATTTGCAATCTAATAAAATATATTATATCTACTTTAAATACAAGACTAAGCATTGTCGCACAGGAAGTCCGCTAGCACGAACTAACCTGTCGCCTTTCGCTCGGTGCGCACTGGGATTGGGCCGCCTTTTTTTTTTTTTAAAAATATATTTTGCGATCACTGCTTGCATGACTCGAGGCTTTACATCCAGAAAATATTAGCTAAAAGAGAAATGATAAACTGTGAAAAAATTTGTTTTTGCTATTTTTAACAATAAATTCTGTCACTACAGCAGTGCGAGAAATGAACGGGACTAGCCAAATATCGCTAGTTACCCATGATGCAAAGGGCGAAATGCGAGAGATCTAGATGAGGTATCGTCAGGTCTCGCGAGAATGCAAGACTAAGTCCTCAAATAATGGTAACTTAATCTATAATTTACATGTTTTATAAGTAAACTATTTTGCTTAGAATTGATGGTTGATATTTGATTATAGAAACCTTATCCCTGCTAAACTGAAAACTTGTGCGCAAGAAGTAGATGTTAAATTTACTAAAATTTATAGATAGTCTTCATCTAGTACATATTTTGTTTCTGTGCATCATACACCACTTTCCCCCTAATCATATATATTGCAATTTGTCGCGATTTGGAATTTGTCTGCTCATCTACCATTGTCTGCGCAGGCGCTATACTCAAAGAATCAACCTGTCTGCTAAGGCAGGTTTGTGTCAATACGCGGTGTGCATTACGCGAAACACTACATTAAAAAAAAAAAAAATGAATAAAAAAAAAATTAAAATAAAATAAAGAAGCACTGAATGGCTAAAAACAATCCGCCTATGGAGACATCAAATAACCTTTGGTCGCTAAACAGAAACATGATTGGTATTACAGTATTTAGCAAAACCATGATAAGATTTTCTACACTAAAACTTTTTTGTGTCAAAAAAGTGGATTCAGTGACGCATGTTGATGCAGATTGATAACAAGTTTGAATCAACCAATTGAATCAATACATGATTTGGTGACGCATTGATGGTAAACAAATATGTCACATGTACCCACCAAATCAGACAGATAAGTATTTTAAAAATGCTTCCCTGCGGAGACAATGGCTCACCGACTGAGACAACCATTTCTATACCAATGTTAGAAATCAGCTCTTCATAGTTGCTATTAAAAACTGTTGAGATCACGTCTCTAAGTTTAGTAAAAGAACCATATCAAACTCTAAATAACAATTATTTCCTCATATCTAGAAATTGTGAAGTAATTCAAACTAGAACCATTGAAACCTCAAAATAATTTCAGAAATGCAATCCAAATGTGATGACCATTTTCCTGTTGCATCCAGATGTTCCAGAGTAGAATATCATTATCAAGTCAATTTTAGGAATGAACCAGTTTAAATTCATAAAGTACAGTGAACATTGCTGTATTATTCTTAAGGTTTCAGGATACAATTTCCAGATTGTTAACTTAATAATATATATAGCATTCTAGATCATGAATTTGAATTCTTTAATGGTCCTGCTAGGTAGCAGCATGTAAGAACCCAAGATGAGTCAAAAGATGTTGAAAACATGCTCAAAATTGAATTCATGTTTCAGTTGATTAAATATAGTTTCACTTCTATTCCTGAGTAAAAGAATTTCTGTCATACATATGGTTTCTTTTTCATTTCCTTAATCCTTGGAAGAATTGCCTCACCTTACTATAGTATACTGTTACTCATATTCATTGCATAATAATAGAAATGTCCAGAGCACACCAACTAACTACCATATTCTAGCTTTTCCTTATTATTGTTAAGTTCATGTTGTCATGATAAGCTAGACATCTACGGTAACCCTTCCGATCCTAAAATATTCAGACATAGCTGTTACTCTTCTGATCCTGTTGTCAGGATAACACCATGGCTATAAATAGGGTTACTCTTCTGATCCTGTTGTCAGGATAACACCATGGCTATAAATAGGGTTACTCTTCTGATCCTGTTGTCAGGATAACACCATGGCTATAAATAGGGTTACTCTTCTGATCCTGTTGTCAGGATAACACCATGGCTATAAATAGGGTTACTCTTCTGATCCTGTTGTCAGGATAACACCATGGATATAAATAGGGTTACTCTTCTGATCCTGTTGTCAGGATAACACCATGGATAAAAATAGGATTACTCTTCTGATCCTGTTGTCAGGATAACACCATGGATATAAATAGGTTCACTCTTCTGATCCTGTTGTCAGGATAACACCATGGATATAAATAGGTTTACTCTTCTGATCCTGTTGTCAGGAATAATAAGACATATTCAGTCATAGTTTGGGTTACTCTTCTGATCCTGTTGTCAGGAATAATAAGACATATGCAGTCATAGCTTGGGTTACTCTTCTGATCATGTTGTCAGGATTAACAAAACATATTCAGTCATAGCTAGGGTTACTCTTTTGATCCTGTTGTCAGAAATTATAAGACATATTCAGTCATAGCTTTGTTTACTCTTCTGATCCTGTTGTCAGGAATAATAAGACATATTCAGTTCAAATCCTGATTGGAGGAAAACTCTCAGTCATAGCTATCAATCCCTGATGGCAGGGCAGATGAAAACTCTTCAGTCATAGCTAGGATTTCCTTTTGATCCCCGATGGCGGGGCAAATAAAAACTCATCCCCGATGGCAGGGCAGAGTCATAGCTAGGATTTCCTTTTGATCCCCGATGGCGGGGCAAATAAAAACTCATCCCCGATGGCAGGGCAGAGTCATAGCTAGGATTTCCTTTTGATCCCCGATGGCGGGGCAAATAAAAACTCATCCCCGTTGGCAGGGCAGTCATAGCCAGGATATCCTTCTGATCCCCGATGGCGGGGCAAATAAAGACTCTCAGTCATAGCTCAGGTTTCCCTCCAATCTGCGAAAATATTCAGTCATAGTATAAAATGATCCTAAGATTGAAATGATTTCGACTGTTTCTTTAATATCTCCATGGAAACACATTGTCACATTAGGTTTGCACTGAATTTATTTAGATCTTATAGTTAAACTGTCCTTGATTCTTGAATTCCAGTTGTCTAACAAAGTACAGACACAACAAATATTACCTCTCCAACCTATCCAATCTGAATCTAAGCAGTGTATACGGTAATCATGGCACACCATGTTTAACTGACTAGCCACAATTAACCTAAAGAAATAGTAATTATATCAATTAGCAATATGCTGCCAGATTCTCCTCACAGTAAAACCACTAAATTAACTTATACAGATTGAACACTGTAAGAAAAATCCAAAAAACAATCTTTAATGATATATAATTTCCAAAAAACAGAGCCCTAAATTTATCCTTGTTATAAGGTCTAATAAAAGCCTGCTTATGAGGTCTAATTTTAGCTGGCCTTTCTCTCGTGGGGGTCCTTAGGGGTAAATATGCAGGAGATGAAATTGGTGGTACGGCTGGGGGGTGGGGACTGTTTCGATGTGGTTCTACAAAAACCTACAGTACTAGCTTCAACCATTGTAACTTCTATAATATGCCAGAATTCATCGATCTTCATCTTCAAAGCAATATTAAGTGTTTCATTTATACTCACAACTTGGGTCTGTGTAAAAGTATAAATGCAGACAGTCCATCACACCACACCCTTTTGACAAACCCTTCTTTAACAAAACTTGAAAAATCACTAATTAGATAGTTAGTGTATACAGGTATTCAATTTCTAAATTCACTGCCATCAAAACAGACATGCAAAGTCAAGGGGATATATCTTTCAAATGAAATTTTTCATGTATAAACAAAAACTGCTTTTTCATCAACCAGAAGTCAGATACCTTTGGCCACATTGTTGCACAAAAAAACGTCAGAATTTTATCAGCATTTTTCAGTATTTTTTGAACAGAACAGAACATATCTTTATTGACATAAAACTCGAGCCACTCACAGGTAGCGTTAGAGCATAAGGTACAAAAACAAAGCATAATTATACATGATATACTTAAAATACATGAGTACAAAGAGCATGCAAAAGGTCAAAATAGAAATGCGAGCAAAATCAACCCTGAATGAGCCTTCTATAACTTACAGTAGGTAACATAATCGATTAAGAAACAAAATAAGGCTTCACATTATTGATTATAGACAATTCACATGATATGACATATCATGTGAGTTGTCTATTATCAGGCAATTCCCATGATATATTAAGCCAAGACATAGTAAGATGTATATTATCATAATGATTGACTCTTTTAGGGTTAGGCTGCACATGAAAATTTATTCATTATAATTTCTACAAAACTTTATAACTTTACAAGCTTCCTGTTTTTTACTGAAGAAAATAGTTCTTTGAATTTTATAATGTTTGGGCTTTTGTAAAAATATGAACTTTAAAATTTCTTTCTGTCAGATATACTATTAGTCCATGTCATTACCAGAATATTCCATTTTTGAAATACAGTTGTATAGGAGCTAGTTTAATGTTCTTGAATCAAGGAGTTAATTTCAATAAACAGTAAAGACTCTGATATTTATTAGAGCAAAATATGAATGAACAATAAACAAAAATGTGTGAAATTTAAGAAACTAACTAACCTTTCAGTATAATTTAGATCCATTTTGAAGTTTGTTTAATCTCAATGAAGGAAGAAAAGCATATGCTACAGAACCAAATAAAACCAGATGGGACAACAATAATGATTCAGTTGATATCCAATATTGAACTCCATTATTGTTAACGCTTTGCATGCTGGGTAATTTTACAAAAGTGTTGTCTGCGTATTTTTTTCAAAATTAACTTTCCCGAAAAATTCTTTCAGGAATGCCATCAGAGTGTCAAACAGTTTGGACCCAGATCAGGCCCGACATTTTGTCGGGCCTGATCTGGGTCCAAACTGTTTGCAAAGGTTATCAGCAGACGGCACTAGTAGGAAGTAGTATTTTCAAGGGAGTTGGCCATTGGAAGAGTTTAATAATTATACTTGGTAATTTATAGATAATCTATCGAATATTAATGACATTCTATATTCACTCTTTCCTTGCTTGTTATAAGCGACTTTTGTCATCTGCTGATAGCCTTTTCTAACAGTTTGAACCCAGATCAGGATCAACATTCTGTTGGTCCTAGCTAGCAGATATTTGTCCTTGTATTCTGTCGGTCCTGATCTGGATCCAAATGGTTACACTCTAATAGTTTGTTTTGTTGCTTTACGTCCCAAGTCAACAGTTCACCTAACCTCACTTTATTCCTGGGCAAGCTTGAACAAGCAGTTAACCAGTACTTCGTGCACATACTTTCGCTTGTAACTGACAACAATCCTTCTTGAATGATTCAGCGGAAGGGAGGAGAATGACCGGAGAAATTATTTCATAATCAATCTCCACGAAAGTATGGGACCAGGCATGAGATTCAACTGGGACTGGGCCTGGGTCGGGATCGAACTCGTGACCCCTGGATCTGCAGTCAGATTCGAATCTTTTGCCAGACACGTTACCGACTGTGCAATGCGGCCCGGTACACACTAATACACTCTGATAGTGTTCCTGAAAGAATCATAGCGTTTGCATGCAAAGTAATATGAAGCAGACATAATAAGCAGACAACATAAAAAAGTTAAACGATTCATTTGTCTCAAATGAACTCCAGAATACTTAAAATTTACCATGCATGTTAACAAACATTATGAACACTGACCAGACTGCTCTATAAGATCAGTCTGATCTGGGTTGCTATTGTTTGCAATATAGTAAAAGGGTCAAGTCTGCTGTATTCTCCTCTACGAAAATATTCTCTGCTGAAGTTGTCTCCTGCAAGGAATTATTTCAGCACACAGACAAACAGTGTGGACCCAGATAAGACTGCTCCGCTAAGAGCGGAGCAGTATGCTAAGAGCGGAGCAGTATGATCTGGGTCCACACTGTTTAATCTGCTACTGAGTCATTTCAAATCGCAATTATAAGTGAAAATATCGTCTGCTGAAGTCATCTGCTGCAAGGACTTATTTCAGCACACAGACAAACAGTGTGGACCCAGATAAGACTGCTCCGCTAAGAGTGGAGCAGTATGCTAAGAGCGGAGCAGTATGATCTGGGTTCACACTGTTTAATCTGCTACTGAGTCATTTCAAAAGGACCAGTAGATGACATTTTATAATAATCGCGATTATAAGTGAATAGTCGTCGGAGAATTAGACTAAATATTGTGATTGAAATAGCCACATGTCACACTTCAGTCTTTAGGCCAGAGTTTTTTTATTAGTTGATTTACGAACCCTCCTACTGTAATTTTCCGGAAAGTAGGAAAAAAATAAAATTTAATTTCTAAAAAATTTTTTTATTTTATCCGCCGACTCTAAATATTATTTGTTTGGTTGAGAAAAATAATATTTTTTTGAGGGTCTGTCTGTGCATTTTTGAGAATGACACTGTTAAAAGTGATTGTCCTGTCCAGATTTTTAGGAAAATGATGAAATATTGAAAGATTACCTTACTAGTTTTACTGTTTTTCTGGAGATATTAAAGAAAAAAAAAGCTCTAAAAAAAAAAAAAAACTTCTGAAAAAAACAAAAAAAAACAAACTGAAAATGACCAGTCAACTGGTCATTTTCAGATCTTTTTTATTTATTTTTTTTCGTACCACCAACCCCCCAAACCCCCCCCCCCCCCCCCCCCCCCCCCCCCCCCCAACCCTAGGTCTGAAAAAAAATTCCCCGTAAATCAACTAATAAAAAAAAAACTGGCCTTAGAGTCTGGGTTCAAACCATTTCTGAAGTTGATCAATTGGTCTTGGCGTGACAGTCAGAATCTTGTGAGGCATACGTAAGGAATAATTTTATTGGCAGGTTGTCTTAAGTGGGGTCACTTTTCCAGCCACTTTGACAGGCTACTAACAAAATGAATGATGGTATTCTTCTACCATATTCAAAGTCAGGCCTCCAGAATAATGGAATTATTTTTTCTTATTTCTCAACCAAATCATATGTATGGAGTGCAAGGCTTAGTTGGTAGAGCGTAAAACTGTTTGCTAGTTCTAGCTTCGCTTCTGTGCTGTGTCCTTGAGCAGGAGACTATATAAGCTCAATAACCCAGGAAGTCCAAACATGACTGAAAAATTGTTGACTGGGATATAAAGAATCGAAGCGAAAAACAAAAACCAAAATATGTTGTGGGTACTGAAAACAACCGTCTCCAGACAGTTCCTTTGAGCACCTTCAACTCATGTTTAAACTGGTGGATAATTTAAGAAAATAATCACATTTTGTCTCGCTAAAATATCATTTTTTTTATTTCTCAAACAGAATGTATATGTTTTTGGTATTCAAAACAACCGTCTCAATGAGACTTACAACACATGTTTAAACTGATGGATAATAAAATATTAAAACATTAGTGGCATCTTTAACTCCTATAAGAGTGCAGTCTCCCCAATAATGGCACCTTTAACTCTTATAAGAGCACAGCCTCCCCAATAGAGGCATCTTTAACTCTTATAAGGTTGCATCCTCCCCAACAGTGGCATCTTCACCTCTTATAAGAGTACAGCCTCCCCAATAGTGCCATCTTTAACTCTTATAAGAGGGAGCGCAGTGGCTCAGTGGTAGAGTGCTTGACTTGAGACCGAAGGGCCGCGGGTTCGAGCCTCACCGGCGTCACTGCGTTGTTGTCCTTGAGCAAGACACATTTATCCTAGCTTAGTACTGGTTCAACCCAGGAAGACCCGTCCCGCATAACTGAAAGATTGTTGAGTGGACGTAAAGAATCAAATCAAACAAAAACTCTTATAAGAGTACAGCCTCCCCAATAGTGGCACCTTTAACTCTTATAAGAGTATAGCCTCCCAATAGTGGCATCTTTAACCCTTATTAGAGTGCAGTCTCCCCAATAATGGCACCTTAAACTCTTATTAGAGTATGGCCTACCCGATAGTGGCATCTTTAACTCTTATAAGAGAATAGCCCCCCCAATAGTGGCTTCTTTAACTCTTAAAAGAGTGCAGTCTCCCCAATAGTGGCAGCTTTAACTCTTATTAGAGTGCAGTCTCCAGGATAATGGCACCTTAAACTCTTATAAGAGTACAGCCTCCCTTATAGTGGCATCTTTAACTCTTATAAGAGTACAGCCTCCCCAATAAAGGCATCTTTAACTCTTATTAGAGTACAGCCTCCCCAATAGTGGCTTGTTTAACGCTCAAAAGAGTGCATTTTCCTAAAAATCTTGTATTAGTTCGTACAGTAAAAAATAATTATTTTTCGCTGTGTACGAACTAATAAAAAATATTTTTCTGCGAAACGGGACTGTACGAACTAATAAAATGAAATTATGAAGATCGAAAAACGGGACCAAAAACATGCGAAAGTTGCCAAAGAGGGAGGAATTTCTGTTTATCATTTTAGCCTAATTACAGGCTGAATGTCTGATCAGTATTTTCAATTAAACTAACATTCTTAATAGCATGGTGAAAGATTGAAAATAAACAACCAAACATAAAAGTCCGGATTGCCGTTTCAACCGACTCACATGCAATGTGCGATATACCCGGCGATATCACCTGGTTACAGGCCAACTTTACATAGGTCTGCTTTATGGAAGAGATGTCACGTCGGACTTGTTCTATGACGATTGTCTTGATTGGAATCATACTCGGACCCACTGGGTCCGAGGAATCATAACAAAAATACAACTTCTGTTCACTACCGACGGCTAGCTCTACAACGTAACAGAACAATGCATATCGCAGCTTTCGTTTTTGGTCATGATGTAGATTCTTATTTTCTTAGAACCCTCGAAAATGCAGCATAGAAGTAGACAAGACAATACATGTAAGTACATTCAGTCCTACAGGTTAGACGTACGCGTACACTCATTGTTTTGGAATGAAAACTGAAAATGAAAATGGCGACTTCTAAATATGAAATATGAACAACAGGAAGGAACGCAGAACTCTCATGAATCAGAGTAGTACATTTCTCTGCCTTCATATTGTAAAAAGACCCACAACTTACGTTTTTCGAACGCTTACTCCATTTAAAGGCTTTGTATGAACACCTATATTTCTGCATAGGTTGGTTGGTTCGAGTCTTCATCATACGTCGTATTCCTTGTGGCGACATAACATGATCAGCTTGTTCGCACACCCCCTTACGTGTTAGCTCGGACCCAATATAGCTCGGTGTTAGGCTGTTAGCATTCTAAGATTATGATAATGGCAATCAATGTAGAACCAGGTTCCCGTACTTTGTCATCTTCAGTCGCTTGACCATGGAAAAGCCATTACATGAGAAAATCTGTCTTTCGTGATTTGAGGCTGACTGACTCTTTTACAGCCAGAAACAGGGTTGGATGCACATGCTAGTCTTTGCACTGCTATTTGAACACCATGCTATCCCGTGTACACCTTGCTTTCCATGCGCGGATCCAGGATTTTTCGTCAGGGGGGTCCGGGTCAATCTGACAAAAAAGCCCTGACAACATTTTTTTTTAGTCCTCAGCTTATTTTACTGAAGTCAAATGGTTAATTTCGAAGAAAACTATCATTTTTCAAGGTTCCAGAGGGGGTCCAACATTTTCCAGGGGGGGGGGGGGGGTCCAACTTTTTCCAGGGGGGTCCAATTGCTTATACCCTATAGAAACCCATATAATTTGTGATTTTCCAGGGGGTGGGGGTCTTGACCCCCCTCTGGATCCGCACTTGCTATCTCGACCAGCAGGAGATAGCTTTTTCCGTTTAGTCGTCGTTGGGTGGTATTTTTCAGTTTTATTTAAATTTTGATAGACCATGATTCTATAAGCAAACAGTGGCGTCAGGCGACCCCACGTGCGGATCCAGAGGGCGGTTAGGGGTCCGGACCCCCTGGTAAACTACAAGTTATATGGGTTTCTTTGGACACCCCCACCCCCTGGAAGATTGGCCCCCTCATCCCCTCTGTAATAAAACCATTGGATCCACTCTGTAAACTGTAAAATAAGTTGATGACTAAAAACATTGTCCAGACTGTTTTCTGGCCGTCGGGCCTCGACCCCCCCCCCCTGTTCGACTTGTTCATAACGCCTGGGCCACTGTTTAATGTGTAATGTACATTTTCTTGCGTCAAGGCCATCATCACGTGCGACCCCAAACTTTAAAACAACACGTGGCCGGAATTGATGTGCGCGGTCTCTTTGATCTTAGAAAGGATCATGCTGTCTTTGCCCTTGGCGTCAGCTGATTTAATTAGCAAACGTTTTGTGAATTGACCAGGCCCAGCAAAAAAAATAAAATGTGAATTCAAACTGTTTGAAACTCTGATATGGGCGGAGACAGAGGGGGCAGGGGGTCCGGACCTCCCCATGAAAATCATAAGTTGCCATTTGTTTCCTAGAAGAAAACTGGTACGAACCTCCCTCGAGAAGCAATTTGACCCCCCCCCCCCCCCCCCCCCCCGCTGGAATTGTCTGGATCCGCGCACGCATGTCTGACAGGAATTTATTTTTTATTTTTTGCATGTAGCAGGTTTAGCTATCATACTTTCTAGAGATAATTAGTAGAACTGCGCAGGTGCGCTGGCTGATCTGCGCCTTTGTTGTTTGCATACAAAAAAGTTTCTCGCGGAATTGGGTAAAAAGGCTAAGTTGCAAGACGGTAAACGAGAAGCTTTTTCGACCATTTTTTTTCTTATCTGAAAGCAAGCAATTGTTGCGGTGTTAGTGGGACTATAAGCCTAACTTTAGACATGCACCTTCATCTACAGTCCTTGTTTGTAAGCATTTATGCCCCTGGCACGACTGTGCGGATGTGCAGGCTCGTCTGAGCCTTCGCTGGTCGCATGTGCGAGAGGTACCATAATCTCATGAACTGGCTCGTTTCATAGACAGCCCAATCATGTAAAGCATGATGCAGAAGCATGCATAAATCATTTTTCATCTTGGTCTGTGCGTCTGTGCGTACATGTGATGATCCACAGGAATCATTTAATGTGTAAGACCCATAATACAATTTCATGAGGCAGCCGCGCTAGGCTCATCAGTGTCGTCTTCGTTTGATAAAAAAGTCCATCGGATATACAATGTCACAGTTATTTTATTACGCTTATTGCGTGCTCGTTTTGGACGCTGAAACTTAGAAATGAAATTGAAGCACGCACATTTAAAGCACAGCTAATTAGTGGGAGTACGTAGGTGTTTAGATTCTTCATCCACTCCAAAACTTTGAGTTACCCGACGAGATGGCTCCCCTGAGCCTTCCCTGATAACATTTGTGATAAACACCAGCCGATATGATTTCATCATGCTCGGATCCAGTGATTAAAAAAACAAGACGCTTGGGCATATTTATGACACAAAAAGACCAGAAAGGCTCAATGATGACAGACACGTAGGCACTGTGTGCACGCGCGCGTGGTTGTGTACATATATTTGATTTTTGTCATGACTGGACAAAATATCTCCGCGATTTGCATCAGTCCGACGTTCATTGAACCTAGCGTTTATCATTGAATAAAAGTTTGGCATGCATCAATGTTGGATGCACGCGCATAAGCGACACTGACGATCGCACTGACAGTCGAAACGCTCCTGTTCGGCTGATATGTTTGTTAACTGACGTGCTCGACGAAAAACGAAAGCATCGTAGACAGACACACTGATTGACCAAATGAACGAATAAAACGTTGTGTACAAACTATTAAAAATTACAAATAGGAAAAATGACCACTGTACGAACTAATACATGACATTTTGAGCTGACCGGTCATGAATAATTTATGGTGTACGAACTATTCGAGTGTACGAACTAATACAAGATTTACCGTAGTGATAGCTTTAACTCTTATAAGAGTGCCAATAGTGCATCTTTAACTCTTGTAAGAGTGGAGCCTCCCCAATAGTGGCATCTTTAGCTCTTATAAGAGTGCAGCCTCCCCAGTAATGGCATCTTAAACTCTTATAAGAGTGCAGTCTCCCCAATAGTGGCATCTTTAACTCTTATAAGAGTACGGCCTCCCCAATAATGGCATCTTTAACTCTTATAAGAGTGCATCCTCTCCAATAATGGCATCTTATATGACTCTTATATGAGTGCAGCCTTCCCAATAATGGCATCTTTAACTCTTATAAGAGTGCAGTCTTCCCAATAGTGGCATCTTTAACTCTTATAAGAGTACGGCCTCCCCAATAATGGCATCTTTAACTCTTATAAGAGTGCATCCTCCCCAATAATGGCATCTTTTACTCTTATATGAGTGCAGCCTTCCCAATAATGGCATCTTTAACTCTTAAAAGAGTGCAGTCTTCCCAATAGTGGCATCTTTAACTCTTATAAGAGTGCAGTCTCCCCAATAGTGGCATCTTTAACTCTTATAAGAGTGCATCCTCCCCAATAATGGCATCTTTAACTCTTATAAGAGTGCAGCTTTTGTCATGTCTAACTACTAACTTGTCAGCGAAGCGAGGGTATTGGAGAGATTAATCAACACCTCTTCCGCTTCTCGCAGACCTGCAAAAACCATCACCAGGATACTAATAACTAACCATTAACCACTAAAACACTAATAACTAAACTCTCAACCTTCCCACACCTTGCTCTGTAGGTGACGGCCATGCTTCTGCATGCCCCGCAAACTTAAGGTTAATATACACTAACGGATTCACACAAGAAATCCTGAAGGTATATTATTTTTTGGAAGCCTCAAGCAAAATTTCAAGATGGGATGCTGGGAGAACACACACACATGTTCTGAGTCTTACCACACCCAAGCGGCGCCCTTCCCCTTAGGATTTAGTTCCCTATCCCCGCTTAAAACCCCTAAATAAATAGGCAGGCCATCACACGATGACTGGCCATCTTTTTTAATTGGAGTTCAAAATTTTAAGGAGCAACAATTGAGATCTCTCAAGGGATCATTAATCACAAAAGAACACCGACTCCTCACCACCCGCTCCACGAAAAGTGCAACTAAAACAGAAGAAACATAATAAAAGAGGCAAAATTTTATTTCCCAAAGCTTGCCCTAGGGAAAGCTAACTTCATAGACCGATGTCCGCGTCTTAGTAACACCGCCCACGAGCTTATGTATACAAGGACTGGACGGAGAAGCGGAGTGATACCCTGGATGATGTTACCTTAAAAAAACATCAGCGTACAGCTCACCATTAAGGGGAGCGGAAAACATAAACAAACAATAACAAAACTCCTTGCCCTTCCAGGCGGAATAAAAACTTACACTTTCAGGAACAGTGGGGGTGACACTGTGCAGACGAAATTGTCATGTCGATCCCCACAAGATTGAAACCTGTTTTAGAGCATTTCCAAAATTCAAACTAATTAATGCCCCACACCTTTACTTAACGCAGATAGGCGTAGGATAAGGGCAGGATACAGCCCAAATTCCTTTTTTGAAGCCAAAGTGGGTGCATAAAACTGGGTGTGCCGTGCGTGCTATATAGGCCTCGTGCGCAGGGACCTCGGCACACCGACACAATAACCGAATAATGATGAGAGTGCAGCTTTCCCAATAATGGCATCTTTAACTCTTATAAGAGTGCAGTCTTCCCAATAGTGGCATCTTTAACTCTTATAAGAGTGCAGTCTCCCCAATAATTGCATCTTAAACTCTTATAAGAGTACAGCCTCCCTGATAGTGGCATCTTTAACTCTTATAAGAGTTATATTAGCCTCCCAAATAGTGGCATCTTTAACTCTTATAAGAGTACAGCCTCCTAAAAAATGGCATCTTTAACTCTTATTTATAAGAGTACAGCCTCCCAAATAGTGGCATCTTTAATTCTTACATGTATAAGAAAGCAGTTTCCAAATAGTTAGCATTTTACTTCTTTAGTCGAATATTTAAAGAGGCATATTAGGCGCATGGCTGAATTTCATATAAGGCTTACTTTTTGAGAAAACTTAACTCATCGTCATAAAGGATGAAACCGGTCTAAAATCAAAGCTAAATGCCTCTACTTTAATTTTGATTGGGTCGTACTTACGAAAATTGGTAGTGTCATATTTAAAAAAGGGGAAATAACTCTATCCTTGCAAAAAGGGTATTATGAAGTACAAATTTCAAAACGATTTTTTACAGTTTAAAAACATTATTTTTTCGTAAATTATTATATTTTCAATAATCAATTTAACTTTAATTTATTTTTAAATCAAGTTTGGCACTTTTTCTTCATTTGCAGATATAACTAATGAGGGACAACTCTTACTACCCTATAAAATAGAACATTTTCCTCGATATCGTTTCTAATAATACCGTTATTTTTAATATAAAAACGTAAAACATGACCAGTTCGAAGAAAAATATAAATTTGCTTTCCAAAAACATGATTAACAGCATTCTGACATGCTTGACGGCTCAAAAAATCGCTTGCAAAGTTGCTACCCCCGTGTGAAAAATACTCTGTTTTTGTACATTTCACCAACACAACACTGAATGCTTTTGAGAAAATTAACCTCATCGTCCAAAAGGATGAAACTAGTCTTCAATTGAAGATAAATGTCTATACTTAATTTTTGATTGAGTCGCACGCTCAGAAATATTGAAACTAGAGGACCTGACGGTTCTGAACCGCTCACCTGATCTCCTTAGTAATGTTAAAATAGGTCAAGATCAACTACGGCTTATAATGAAACATATTTCGTTTTATGGGGGTTGTGTCCAAGTGACCTAAAACAATCTAATGATTACTCCATCAAACAGCCCAGTGATTTCTAGAAAAGATGTTTAGAAAGTAATGTGGCCAAATGAGTGGCCTTGGATAAAAGGTCACAGGTCAGCTTGACATTTGGTACTTATATAAAACCATTGTCTCATTAGGTTTAACATTTCTTGCAAGTTTTATGATTTCGCCTAAACAGTTATAGAAAAATTAACATTTCAAGATTTTCTAGGCGTTGATTATTCAAGAAGTATATATTCAATTGTATACTTCTAAGTATTGATATTCATAATGCCTATATTTGTATTCAAAATTCAATTGGTATGTTCCAAGTGGGTATTGAATGTTGGTTTGTTTTATCTATCGAGACTATTTGAAAAAGGTTTTCTTTCTAAGGTTAATAAAAGATAAGAAGTTAATTAACTTTGTTCTGTTTCAGCGGTTTAATGCTTTTTGGCAATCTTTAAAGTTCTTAAAACAATTGTGAAATAACGTTAGGATATCCTAAACCCCCTTCAAATAATGGGACGTTCGGTCAATGCGAAAGTGAGGGTTTTTGCATGTACGGATGTAGGTTATTTTCATGATAATGTTTTATTTTACGGTAATTGAGAAGTCGTATTAGATTAGAACACAGTAGATTTCAATTGCTTTTTGCAGAGGTGAGTTGTTTTGAGCGCATTCTTTCCGTACTGTGTTTTTATCGACACCAGTGACCTAGACCGATGACCTACATTCGGCGGTTCCACGACTTCTATCTATTTTAAACTGGGCTTGGCTTTTAACGTGATCTAAAGTGGCTTTTAATTAGTGATTTATCATCGTAAGGAATGTTTTTCTCATTATACAAAAGGTTTGCACAATTAAAAATTGAATTAGAATCGAAATCAAACAATTAGAGCTCAAATGAGGGCATTATCTTCCGATAGGGGACATTTTTCGGTGCCATCGGTCATGTGCGGTTCATAATCGGTCACCTGATTATATAGATACTTTAGCATCTAACACTCTTAGCTATTAGCCTGGCGCAGTTAGTAGAATCGCTGACTCTGATCTCGGAACTTGCTGGTTCGAGACCAGACGACGTCATCTATTTTTTTTTTCATGCAAATTATCTTTTTCAATCTATATTCCCTACTATTGATATGCATCTCGGTAGTTTTTGAATTTTAGCACGTTCACCCCTTTCAAAAGACAGTTGAATGTAAATTATCTATGCTTCGATGATGTCATCATGAAGTGGCTTCTTCAGCCAACACTTGTGATTGTACAGTTAAGCTCGACGACGTTATAAAGATTTTAAGTCATCGAATGAACGGGTACATACAGATTAACGTCAAAAAAGCAAACCTGCCGTATCACAAAGCTGCCAATCAAAATGAATGCATTTTCTCGATGACTAACAAAGTTCACAGCACACATTTGATGCTTCTCGGGTTTCTAGCAGGAGATCTTTCACTTATAAAATTTAGTCAAAAGAAACAGTTGACCCCTATTTTAGATATTTTATATTTTTAATACTTTTAATTAATTTGAAGTGGACAATTTTTTCATGTGTTATTCACAAATGCATACTCTTTAATAGCCTATGCAATCAAATTGTTTGCTTTGCATTCATTTTAGACAAACATTAACGCTGCTATCCTAGTGTAGCGTTTTTAATGCCCGTCAGTATATTTTCACAAGCGATGAAGATATGTCATTCCAAGGTCGTGTATTGCTTACATGTACATGTTATCTTGCCGTTAGCATTCTTTTTCCTGTGCAAATGCACAATCTAATTTATAGGTATGCTCATTTACAGGTACAGAAGCTGGGATTTCGCATGATGTACCATTTTTTTTTCTTAAAACGGATTTGATGGTTTCGAGATTATCCATCTGACATCGGGCTTTGAACAGGCACTAGCGAATCAGCCGCAATTTCCATTAATTAGTTATATATTTGAACTTTATGTAGCAGGTTAATTAGGGCGGTGCTATGTAAACTGCACATAACTGTTGGTGCAATTTTGGTAGAGGGCATTATGAGGAACATATCTTTGAAATTGATTGAGTACAAGAGATTCATCGGATGTGGTTTAAAGATGTTTCTATTCCAAGCGCGGGTGGTCATTATTCTCAGTAGAGCATAAACTATCTAGTGATATTCCGTAGAATACATCACGAACACTTCAGTGATTAACCACACCAGGACCAACTGACAAAGCTCCGGACCGAGAGTCACTAGGGTTAGGTAGAGCCTGTCTTTTTTTTTTTCATTAACCCTTGCTACAAATCAAACATCACTGTGACAACTGGGTTATATTTGACAAGTAAGGTAAAGAGATATAGCATTCATAAGATTCGTTGGATGGGACAATTTTTTCCATGGAGCATGTGCAATTTTGAAAGAACAACATTTTTGGGAACGTTTGTGTGAAATTATTTTTGTTATGGGTCAGTGGTTCAGAATAAGTTGTTGTTTGGAGATTTATTTTGTTTTAGTACTGATGGCTGGCTATACCATTCAACAGTCCATATCGGTTTGTTAAACTTTGGTATCTAGGGAGTTTTGAGGAACATTTTCTGTGACATTGTTTGGGCCACAGATTCAGAGAGTTGCTTGAATATATAATGGTCATTTGTTATCAATTGAGCAATTTGGTAGAGGTGTATCATGAGGAACATTTCTGTGAATTCCGAGTTTGTATCAAAACAGCATGAAGAAATAAATAATAAATTTAAATAACATGTAGCAACGCCTTTATATAACATGTAAAAACATGTTATGCTTTTTCTTGTTCCCATATAGATGCATTAGGAATCAAATTTGACCTTGCCATAATGTAGGTCAAGGTCATACTAGATTGATCATTTGTGCAAACCTGGTATGGCCCACATCCCCAATGATACATACCAAGTCCCAAGCCAATGGCCTTTTGGCTACAGAGATGAAGATATTTAAAGGGTTTTTACCATATATGAGCATGGTGGCCATCTTGGCCATGTGATCAGTACAAATGGTATAAATTTTGGCTAACCTATCATAAGGAGTCTTCATATGAAATTTGAGTTCAATTGGCCTTGTAATTTCTGAGGAAACTGTGTTTTAATGTGTTGATGGGACTCAAATATGAGTGGCCTTGGCTGAAAAGTTAAAGGTCAACCTTGACCTTTGAAATTTATTTATAGCCATTCTCATTAGGTTGAACTTATCAAGTGAGAATAATGACTTTGGCTTCAACATTATTAAAAAAATCAACTTTTGAAAAAAATTCCCATTTAAATGCATTTGGAAGCAAATTTGACCTTGACGTTAAGTAGGTCAAGGTCAACTTAGGATCATCATTTGAACAAACTTAGTAGGCCCTACATCCCCAATGCTACATACCAAGTCCCACGGTCACCGGCCTACTGGTTCTGGAGCAGAAGATTTTTAAAGGGTTTTTACCATATATGGGCATGGCGGTCATCTTGGTAATGTGACCAAAATATTTTGTATAAATTTTGGCTAACTTAGCATAAGGAGTCCTCACATGAAATTTGAGTTCAATTGGGTCAATGGTTTGTGAAAAAACTATGTTTCAATATATTGATGGGACTCCACAGTGAGAGACTTTGCTAAAAGGTCAAAGGTCAACCTTGACCTTTGGAACTTATTTATAGCCATAGTAACCTCATATAGGAAGCAAATTTGACCTTGACGTTAAGTAGGTCAAGGTCAAATTAGGATCATCATTTGAACAAACTTAGTAGGCCCCACATCCCCAATGCTACATACCAAGTCCCAAGGTCTGAGGAAACTATGTTTTAATGTGTTGATGGGACTCAAATATGAGCGGCCTCGGCTGAAAGATCAAAGGTCAACCTTGACCTTTGAAATTTATTTATAGCCATTGTCTCATTAGGTTGAACATATCAAGTGAGAATAATGACTTTGGCTTCAACATTATTAAAAAAATCAACTTTTTTTTTTCATTAGGTTATAAACACATCAAGTGCGAATAATGACTAAGGCTTCTATAGTTTTCAAAAAAATCAACTTTTCAAAAAATTTCCCATGTAAATGCATTAGGAAGCAAATTTGACCTTGATGTTTAGTAGGTCAAGGTCAACCTAGGATCATCATTTGAACAAACATGGTAGGCCCCACATCCCCAATGCTACATACCAAGTCCCGAGGTCATTGGCCTTCTGGTTCTAGAGAAGAAGATTTTTAAAGGGTTTTTACCATATATGGGCGTGGCGGCCATCTTGGTCATGTGACCAGGACTTTCGTTCCCGTGTCCTAAGGAGTCTCCATATGAAATTTGAGTTCAATTGGCCCAGTGGTTTAAGAGGAGATGTTTGAAAATGTTGACGGATGGACGACGGACAAACGGACGGACGCCGGAGTCACTAATATACTATTAGCTCACCCATGAGCCTTCGGCTCAGGTGAGCTAAAAAGGAGAGATAACTCTATACTCGCAGAAAACAGAATCATGAAGTACGAATTTTAAAAGTATCAAGTATGGACTTTTTCTGAAGACAAAGGGTCTGAAATTATTCTGTATGGTAATTTGGTATGCTTAATCAGAAAACCATTGTTTGCAAGCTGAGAAATGGCGTATTATTGAGCTTATTTGCATGTTTTCAAGATGGCCGCCAAAATCATACAGAATCATACATTGTTGTTGATTCATTGTTTAATGTATCTCGGAATATTTGTGGGGGTTCTGTGTTGGTCTTTGTTTTGTTATGCACCTCTTTGTGTTCTATCTATTTTGTTAACACCTTGACAAGGAAGGTAATGGTAGTTGTCTTCCTGATGTCTTGTGACTGAAAGTGTTCTGTTGCTCTTCCTCATGATGCCGTGGGTTGATCTGCAGTAGCAATTGTGGTATTTCCTGTTTATACCCACTTCCTTTTTGCATATCTAGTGTCAAGCTATTATAATGAATGTTTCATTCATGGCACTATTTTGGACTAGTTTCAAGCTTTTAAAGTGATATACGAGAGTTGAGTTTTGAGAATCCACAAGTTGCTTTGATTTAACAGTCATCATAATGTCCATTCTTTCTAGCAATGCCCACTTAATGTGTTACATTATATATTAATCATAAATAAAAGCATTATAATTCCTAAGTACCCCAGGGTCGAATTATACCAGCTTCAATAGGTAAAAGTATTGCCCTGAAAATAACCCCATTTAGGCTATGTGAAATCGTGTGGTTCCATGGCAACCACTAATGTGCTTCAAAACAGTTGGGTATGTCCCTACAAATTACTTATATCCCAGCAGACACTCATCCTAAAGTACTAACTAAATAAAAAATAAAGGTATGACATAGCAGCTTCATTCAGTGGTAAAATACGCTAATTATCAAATTTGCATATTCATGAAAATTAATGAATTCATTAGAAATAAAAGAAAAATCATAGAAAATAAGAGGGTGTAACCACAAAGATACTTCTCAGCTCCGAATTATTTTAGGCAACCTTGGAACCAAATTATTGCCAAAGCACTGCACTTTTACTAAAAGATCAATTATGCAAATTTTCTAGCATTCCCACAAATAATTATTTATCAAAATATTAGAAATAAGAGAAAATTATGAAAAAAAAAATGGGGTGTACTTACAAAATTACGCATATGTCAGCTGCTAGTTATCCTATTCTTCTAAGCTTGTCTCAAATTAAAGCCTAGATCTAATGTTTATCTTTCTGTGTTCTTCTTTATTTTTAATGTTTTATTATATACATGAGTATGCAAATGAGATCAGTTGTATATCCATCATTGGGTCAACGAGCTATATCTCAACTTTAATTTGGTACCATGTTTGGTAGTCCATGATATATAGCAGCTGAAATATAGGTTATTTTATAGGTCAAACCACACTAATTTTCTACTGTTTTTGACTTGTTCTTATGTGTTCTTTAATATTCGTGAATATGAAAATTAGATGTTTCGAATACATATAATCATAGGGTCGCAAACCTATATCTCAACTTTTAATTGGTACCAACTTTTGTAGTCTAGGATAGTCAGCAGCTGGCGTAGAGCTTATTTTGGAGGGATACCAGCTTAATTCTTCTACCAATTTTGTCTTATTTCTAATGTTTACATTAGTATTGATTGATATTCAAATTAGATATTTGTATATTTGATCATTTTTGTTAAATGAAAACGTCTCAACTTTTATTTGGTACCTATAGTTCTGAAGTTAATCATAGTTAGCACTTGACTTAGAGGTTATTTTGAACGTATACCACCTTTATTTTTCTACCAATTTCCTCTTATTTCCTAAGTGTTCATTAATATTCATTAATATTCAAATTGGATAATTTGTTTATTTAATCATTTTGGTCAAGATGCAATGTCTCGCTCTGACTTTGGTACCAAGTTTTGCAGTCTACGATGGCTGGCAGTAGACATATAGGTAAATTTGTAGCTATACCCCTTTTATTTTTTCTACAAATTTTCTCTTATTTCTTATGCTTTCATCAATATTCATGAATTTTTAGATTAGATAATTTGTATATTTGACCATTTTGATCAACCAGCTATGTCTCAACTTTTATTTGGTAGCAAGTTTTCTTAGATAGGATAGTTAGCAGCTAGCGTCGTGGTAATTTTGTAGGTATACCACCTTAATTTTTCTACCAATGTTGTCTTATTTCTTATGTTAACATTAATATCCATGTTTATTTAAATTAGATAATTCGCATATTTAATCATTTTGGTCAAATGGCTATGTCTCAACTTTTATTTGGCACCAAGTTTTGTAAGATAGGATAGTTAGCAGCTAGCATCGTGGTAATTTTGAAGGTATAACACCTTATTTTTTCTACCAATTTTGTCTTATGTATTACGTTTATATTAATATTCACGAATATTTAAATTAGATATTTCGCATATTTAATCATTTTGCTCAAATGGCTATGTCTCAACTTTTATTTGGTACCAAGTTTTGTAGTCTATGCTAGTAATCAGCAGACCTGTTGGACATTTTGTAGGTATACCTCTTATATTTCTACCAATTTTCTCTTATTTCTAATGCTTTCATTCATATTCATTCATATTTAAATTTGAAAATTCTTACATCTCATCATTTTGATCAAATGGCTATGTCGAAACCCTTATTTGGTACCAAGTTTTGTACGATAGGATAATTAGCAGCTAGCGTCATGGTAATTTTGACAGTATACCACCTTAATTTTTCTACCTATTTTGTCTTATGTTTTAATTGATATTAATATTCATGAATATTTAAATTAGATAATTGGCATATTTAATCATTTTGGTTAAATATCAATTTTTATTTGGTACCAGGTTTTGTAGTCTAGGCTAGTAAGCAGCAGCGGTATTGGACATTTTGGAGGTATACACCCTAAATTTTCTACCAATTTTACTTTTTTCTTATGTTTTCATTAATATTCATGAATATGCTAATTATATTATTTGTACATTTAATCATTTTGGTCAAATGGCTTTGTCTCAACTTTAATTGGGTGCCAATTTTTGTAGTCTAGGATATTTAGCAGCTGATGTACAGGTACTTTTGTGGGTGTACCACCTTATTTTTTCTACAAATTTTCTCTAATTTCTTATAAATCACATTATTATTCATGAATATTCAAATTAGATTATTCGTATATTTAATCACTTTGGTCAAAATGCAATGTCTCAGTTTTGACTTGGTACCAAGTATTGTAATCTACGATAGTAGTAGACATACAGGTAATTTTGTGGGTATACCACCTTATTTTTTATACCAATTTTCTCTTATTTCTTATGTTTTCATTAATATTCATAAATATTCAAAGCAGATCATCATCATCAGGTTAGTATATTTTATCACTTTGGTCAAATGGTTATGTCTCAAATTTTATTTGGTACCCAGTATTGTAGCATAAGATAGTTAGCAGCGGATGTAGAGGGATTTTTTTAGGTATACCCCCTTAATTTTTCGATCAATTGTCTCTTATTTCGTATGTTCTCATTAATATTCATGAATATTCAAATTAGATAATTTGTATATCTATTCAGTTGGTCATTTTACCAATGTCTCAACTTTAATTTGGTACCAAGTTTCATAGTCAAGAATGATAAGCACCGACATAGGTAAGTTTGTAGGTGATATCCCTTAATTTTTTCTACATTTTTTTCTCATTTCTTATGTTTTCATTGATATTCTTGAATATGCAAATTAGATAATATTACTATGAATGCTTCATATTGTTGTGTTATCTTTTCAAGAAAGAAAGTCTATATTTTTCAAACATATATACTTTTGTGCAAGTAAAATAAAACTAGAGGACCTGACGGTCCTGAAGCGCTCACCTGATCTCCTTAATAATGTTAAAATAGATCAAGATCAACTACGGCTTATAATGAAACATATTATGTTTTATGGGGGTTGCAGCCATTTTGGTCAAGTGACCTAAAACAATCTAATGAATAATCCATCAAACAGCCCAGTGATTTCTGAGGAAAAGATGTTTAGATAGGTATGTGGCAGTCCAAATGAGTGGCCTTGGATAAAAGGTCATGGTCAGCTTGACATTTGGTACTTATATAAAACGGTTGTCTAGTTAGCTTAAACATTTCTTGCAAGTTTTATGATTTCGGCACAAACAGTTATAGAAAAATGAACAAATTTAAGATTTTCCCATATAAATGCATTAGGAATCAAATTTGTTCTTGCCGTAAAGTAGGTCAAGGTCAACCTAGATTCATCATTTGTGCAAATCTGGAAGGGCCCACATCCCCAATGCTACATACCAAGTCCCAAGGCCATTGGCCTTTTTGGTTCCAGAGAAGAAGATATTTAAAGGGTGTTTACCATATATGGGTGTGGTGGCCATCTTGGTCATGTGACCAGTACAAATGATATAAATTTTGGCTAACCTATCATAAGGAGTCTTTATATAAAATTTGGGTTCAATTGGCCTTGTGGTTTCTGGGGAAACTATTATTCATTTGTGACCTCTCAGTATTGACCTTTGGTCGAGTCCATTTGTCTGGGTTGAACAGATAATTTACTGTAAACTGTAACTGTAAAAATTATTCATCTCCTTAAAAGCTATATTCAATTGATATCTTTCTCATTGGTTCAGTGGTTAAGATGCTCATCTGAAACACACGAAGACGTGAGTTCGAGCCTCACTTCGGACTTGTTTTTATTTTTGCAATTTTATTGCATGTACAGTATTGCTGTATAGGAAAGTAAGTTTTATATGTTATAATATGAATTTTTCGTGCATTGGGTATGAATCCCTCATTGCACCTAGCATGGAGTATGATCATTGTTTCACTTGAAAATACAAAAGTTAAGCATATTTAGTACCAATGAATAAATTAAGTTTATGTAAAGTGAAATCAACAGACAGTAATATGCACGACCAACGTTGAATGTTTGCCAATTCAAATGAAACCCTCTTCCATAAAAGTGGTTTAGCATGCCAAGTTTGGTAATGAAATTGCATGCAAAATTTGATCTAAATATACTATGTGGCCAAGAGCTATGAACATTTTCTCAAACTGTTAACGGACGGACGAGCGGACGAACTCAAATAGTGATTATAGTGCAGGGAAGTGCAATTCCACTATTCTTAAATCCAGTAGTACTATCTTGCCAGCATTTCGGGACAGCGTGGCTGGTATGAACGTAAGTTTCATCTTTATAAACGACTGTGTAACCTGCCTCTCTCATCTCCCTGAACATGCGAAGGTATCTGATCCTGCTGAGGACTACATCTTCTCTCTCCATCAGCACTTTTCGATTCACCCACAGCGTGTGTAAGCCAACTTTATATGAAGGAGATATTTGCGAACACGACCCTTGGTGCGAGTGTAACCAATACTCTGTTTGAGCTCTGTTTCTGATGTTATCAAGGGTTGGCAGAACCTTCTTCAAGAAGTACATGCTGGGCCAGTGGCGATGGTCCTCCGTACAACACCCTGGTCAAAGTCACCCAGTGACACTTTCGACGTAGATGACGGTGGCTGCTTTGGTTGTTGCTGATCGTCCTGTGCTTTCTCCTTTTCTTCCACAATTTTCTGAGCCGTAGTTCTACTAACGCCAGTGAGTGCTGCAGTCCTGTGCCATACACGATTCATTCCAGACTTCTTTTCCTCACACGTTTTCAATAACAGCTCCTGCATCTTCGCTGCATTCAGTGAAGTCGCTTTATGTGTGCATAATACAACAAAACATGCTTTTTTGCAAAAATGTAAGTCGCGAAAATTTTCTGCATCTTTGTGAAAGCAAAAGAGAATAAAAAAATTAAAAAAGGTTTTACTGGGACTCGAACCCTCAACCTTGGGCTCGAACCCTCAACTTTGTTTTCAGATTTTTCGAGTACAACCGTTATACTTACTGCGCCATCTAATCGCTTGTAAAAGTTCACTAGTAAATACGAATAAGTGCATAGCATAAACGTTGTAACACCCCTATTTTATGGAGCAGTTCAATATTGTTAGTGCAGTCACGCCCTGATGCTTTTAAGGCTATTATATGTTTTAATGTATTGATAGGAGTCCAATATGAGCGACCTTGGCTGAAAAGTTAAAGGTCAACCTTGACCTTTGAAACTTATTTATAGCCATTGTCTCATTAGGTTTAACATATCAAGTGAGAATAATGACTTTGGCTTCAATAGTATCCAAAAAATCAACTTTTCAAAAAAAAAAAATCCCATTTAAATGCATTAGGAAGCAAATTTGACCTTGACGTTAAGTAGGTCAAGGTCAACCTAGAATCATCATTTGAACAAACTTGGTAGGCCTCACATCTCAAATGCTAAATACCAAGTCCCAAGGTCATCGGCCTTCTGGTTCTGAAGAAGAAGATTTTTAAAGGGTTTTTACCATATATGGGTGTGGCGGCCATCTTGGTCATGTGACCAAAATTTTTTGTATAAATTTTGGCTAACTTATCATAAGTAGTCTTCACATGAAATTTGAGTTCAATTGGGCCAATGGTTTGTCAGAAACCTGTTTTAATATATTGATGGGACTCGAATATGAGTGACTTAGCTGAAAGGTCAAAGGTCAACCTTGACCTTTGGAACTCATTTATAGCCATTGTCTCATTAGGTTAAACATATCAAGTGAGAATAATGACTAGGGCATCTACAGTTTTCAAAAAAATCAACTTTTAAAATTTTTTCCCATTTAAATGCATTATAGAAAGCAAATTTGCCCTTGACGTTAAGTAGGTCAACGTCAACCTAGGATCATCATTTGAATAAACTTGGTAGGCCCCACAACCCCAATGCTACATACCAAGTCCTGAGTTCATCGGCCTTCTGGTTCTGGAGAAGGAGATTTTTAAAGGGTTTTTACCATATATGGGCATGGCGGCCATCTTGGTCATGTGACCAGGACCATTTGAACAAACGTTCGTTCCCCCATCCTAAGGAGTCTCCATATGAAATTTGAGTTCGATTGGCCCAGTGGTTTCAGAGGAGAAGATGTTTGAAATTGTGGACGGACGGACACCGGAGTGACTGGTATACTATTAGCTCACCCATGAGCCTTCGGCTCAGGTAAGCTAAAAAAAACAGAGAAGCAATATTTCAAGGAGGTACATAACGACGTTCATCTATGCTGGTTTCACATTACTTCTAGTACCAGAGTTACCTCCTCATTTTATGAATGACGATACTCGATTTTAATGTACGTTCCTCACAAATTGATAGTACAGATATATTTATCTTTAATTGAGGCATTTATCATCATTTAGGACGATTTATAGGGTAGTATGAGTTATCCCTCAAAAATACTATGTTCAAATTTATAAAAATCAATAAAATTCATACAAATATAAATGACAGTAAATTTACTTTTAGAAGCTAAAATAATTTGCTAAAATAGAATGATTTTAGTCTATAAAAAATAAGTTTAAAGGCCGTACTTCATGTTTCCGTTTTTTTTGCAAACATTGAGTTATCATCCCATTTTATTAATATGATGGTACCAATTTTTGAGCGTACGTCCCAATCAGAAATCAAGTAGAGACATTAATCTTGAATTTAAGACCTGTTTCATCCTTTATGACGATGAGGTAAGTTTTTTCGAAAATTTGAATTTCAGCAACGCGCCTATATCAGAAATGTGATGGTTCTTCTTGAATAATGCACGAGTCATTTGTATCCACTGCTCCCCCACCTAGGGGAATGGGCAGGGATAGTGACCCTTCATTTTTCAGAGCCCTGATATAGGCCCTGCTCTGTGGGGACAGGCTGATGGTAACAACCCTTCTCTTAGCCCGCCCTACACTACAGAAAATCTCAGCCGGTCCGATGTCCCATTGTTATAACCCCCGCACTTCCCCTGCACTGCGGGGACAATAAAAAAGTACTTGCCCTGCACCAAAGCCCAACTATTCCACCGCTATCCATGGATACAATTGACTGGTGCATAAGTTATCTTGTCAACCAAAAATCTCTTCATTAAAGGGTTTAATTGTTAATTTAAAACCCTCTTTTTTCCGAAGAAGGGTAACGTGATTGTGGTAGAAAAGTGCCTCACATGACCTCATCAGCATTCAGCAGACCATGGACCTTATGTTGGTATTGTAAATTCGAAAATTTTCGTGAGGGTTTTAATTTCGCGAAACTTCCCATACGCGAAGTTTCGTGAAAATAAAATCCTTGCGAATTGGCGGAAATACTCTGTCATTTACTAATATAGGTAAATCATGCCCTAGTACAAATTTTTAACATCACAAATATGTGATTTAACGCTATTCGAGAAAATAAAATTCTCGCAAAAATTTCGGAATTTACAGTAATTGGACCTGTGACCGCACCAATTATCTCAAAAAGACAAATTAAACTGCGCCCAAAATGACGTTAGTTGTTGGCGCCATTTAACATGATAAACACAAGGAATTAAGGATATGACTGCATCATGATTGAATCAGAAAATGCAGACAGACAACATCAATTTTAGAGGCGATAACAAAATGGCAGAATCTGAATTCCCCATTTTTGAAGTCCATCACCATAGCAAAATTTTTACCTTTAAATTCAGCAAATAATTGAACTGGCAAACAGTGTTGATCCAGATAAGCTGGCATTACTTCACTGAACTAATACAAGACGAAAGTTAGGCATTATTTGACCATTAGCCCTTCATAATCAAAAATTAATTTTCTTATTTCTCAACCAAAACATATGTTGTGGGTACTCAAAAGAACCATCTCAATGAGATGGTTCTTTTGAGCACCCAAAACACATGTTAAAACTGATGGGTAAGAAAATATTCACAATTTAACGCTAATAAATTCTGTTCATCTATACCATTAGACCATAAAAATGGTGCATCAATCACATAAAGATTATGAGGCAAGTGTAGAAGAAACTCAAGAGACAGGCCAGGAAGTGGACATTCATCATTTTTCAGAGCTCAGACAGTAGTCTGGTGAACTTTTTGATTTAGTCTACAAAGAAAAAAAGTTTCATAAAGACATAAACCAACCTTAATTCAAGCATCAGATTATGCAGCTTACAACCATGCGACTACCAATTGAGCATCTCAGGATAAGCTGTCAGAAGCATAAAATAGACAGTCTATTATTGTCATCCAGGTGCATGACAAACTACATGAAAAGTTGTTCATATCTACATGCTCATTTCTTTGAATAAATGAAAGTGGTTGAGAAGTTGTTTAAAAAAGCTTGTGGTGAAAAAAAATCATTTATTTAAAAGACAAATCTTGTAGGTACACATTATAATTGCCTCATAGAGGCAATTCCAATGTGTACCTACAACATATGTTGCTGATAATAAGGAAGAAAACTATTTGGAAATTTACATTTTCCATGTATCATGTCCATTGTCTCTACCTCTTTTAAAAATCCGAAACTGCCAATCAGTATTAAAATTCCTGTCACTCTACTGCAAATTGTTTAGATTTGCATGACAGCTATATCTCCCAATTCAAGTTTATGTGCTACCTCTATGCTAACCTGCTAGTTGCACGGTTGTAATTTGCTTCAGGTAAGTCCATATTTTTTTTTTTTTAAATTCAAAGTTAGTACATCCTGACAGAATGAGCGTGTACAAATAGGTATACGGATAGAAAATATAGGTTCCACAAAATTTTTTAACAAATTTGTGGATTTTTGTGATAAAAAATGATCAGATTTTTAGGTTGCAAAGTAAAAACATACTACCTTGGTTATAATTCATACTCCAAGAAAAAATTCAAATTGATTCCTTCAAGCAAACATGCATGTGAATAACATAAAAAAAACAGTAACTTTCTTTTAGGTGCAATACGAAAGACGACAAATGAATAATGCAGCAGGCACACTTAATTTTCCAGAAGTTGGTTTATGATTATTAAGGATTGGCATATCATGCTAATTGTTTCAGTAAAACTCCTAAACATTGGGACAGCCAGGGGAGTTGGGAAATAGTGTAAACCTACAATTCAAACTGAATAAGAAGCTTTGGATGCATAGTTAATGCATAAAAATACTTTTTTTAAACTTTACAATTCAGAACAGTCTTTTTATATGCTATTCAAATTTATCATATTCATTTGGATAAATTTCTTTGATTGTTCCATTACGACTATGACAGGCTCCAGTCCCATTTTAGTAGGCTCCTCCCCACTTTTGATGACAGGCTCAAGCCTAATTACATGTATGACAGTCTCCTCCCAAACTATTATGACAGGCTCCATTCCCACTATATATATTAGCCAGGCTCCATGCAGACTCCTGCCCATTACTAGGTCATGTTCCGACCCACTTTTGACAGGCTCCTCCCCTTTATAACAGACTCCAGTCCAATTATGACAGACTCCAACCCCTTTATGACAGACTCCTCTTCCACTATGAGAGGCTCTCCCCATCATTATGACAGACTCCTCACCTTTATGACAGGCTCCTCCTCTACTATTATGACAGATTTGACAGTCTCCTCCCCCACTCCAACCCTATCATTATGACAGGCTCTGCCCCCACTATTATGACAGACTCCAGCTCCATTTCGACAGGCTCTTCCCTATTATTATGACAGGCTCCAGCCCATTTATGACAGACTCCTCCCCCATTATGCTGGCTCCAGCTCCATTGACAGACTCCTCCCCTTCTATGACAGGCTCCAGCCCTATTATGACAGATTATGACATGATCTATTATAACAGACTATCACCTGATATCCCCATTATGACTGGCTCCAAGTTAGCAGTGCCCTAAATGGATTACACTGCTTTTATTCTTTTTTTTCTCAAAGTAACCAACATTTTAGGTTTCTTATGGTATGATGATCTGCATTGTTCACCGACCCTAAAAAAAAAGAAAACTTACTTTCTTTGAAAGGTGAATCGAGCTAGGCCAGATTGCAAGTAAATATCAGGTGAGAGTTTTTCCATAGAAATACCAAATGAGCCACGACATGTGATTTCCAACAATGTGGTATTCTGACATGTGTTTAAGACTCAGACGAGCCTCTGCAGCCTCCTTTTAGGCTTAGAAACCTCAAATGGTGTCCAGTCAGAAGCTTAACACTCATAGGATATTCAAGCGACTAGTAAAGGCTCTGATCAGACTGGGCGTATGCGCAGGCTGGTCTGAGCCTTTGCTGGTCGCACTTACCACATTGTTGGAAATCCCATGTCACGGCGCAAATATCTACAGTAATTCCATGTTTAGACATCATTTTCAATTTCTTGGATTAGTTGTACATGGTATCCAATATACACATTGTAATCGACACAAAATAAATCTTCTATGCAATATGTCTATGGGAAATACACATTAATACCAACAAATGCATTAATTACTATTAATTTACCTTTGAAATCCAGGTTAATTAAGCATTTGCAGATCACTATTCTTAATCCTTCACTCAATTGTCATCTGCTCTCTCATCTTTTTTTTACTTTGCTACTGTCCAGCCAACCAAGAGTGACAGTATGTGATGTTTTGCTTACAAAGTTATCAGGGGTTTAAAATCGATAAATCACTTGTGCATTAATCCTATCCGCAGGATAGGATTAATACACAAGTGATCTATCGATTCTCGTTAGCTCAAGTGGTGTCTACAAGTTAATGTTTTACTTAACAATTGTAAACAAAACATGACGTTGCTGTCACTCTTGGCTGGCAGGACAGTAAAATGGTCATGTACCTTAGAACCACATTTTTCCTGGGTATGGCCAAGATGGATGAAATATTCCATTAATTAGGAAGGGGTTGACTGGTATTTTGCTGATCAATGTAATTATGTTATAAGATGAGTAATTAGTCAGAATACAGAAGATATTAAGAGGATTAGAAGAATAAACAAATATAAGATTAATAAACAGAAAGTGGCAGTTTTATACCAAATGCAAATAAACAAATTACATAAGCTTTGCCAGACTTAACCACCTTGTGTCTGCCATATTTTTTGTCCCGAAATTGTTTACTTTTTACATCTGCTGTACATATTAAAATACCAGGATTTTTCTCCCCAGAAGATGTCATCCATATTATCCCTTGAAATTTCACATCTGTCTTTGACTACATCTGTTAAAGAAGTGATCTGTCGGCTGAGACATCAATTTTTCAGACACCTGGTCTCTTCATGGGTATGCAGTTTGTTTATTAAACTAACCTTTGTGGCCAAACTTTACAGAAATGCTGGTGAATAATTGTAGTTTTAGTGTGACCAAATAATTATAATAAATGTTGTTTCGTAGACATTTGACCGGAGAAAAAAGCTGTTTTTATGCAATTTTCTTGTAACTCAGGGTTTGACGAGCTGACAAAAAGCTTACTTGTGCGTGAAATAGAGTCAGATTGCTGCTGCAGTATCTCCAAACATAAGTTACGATCTTCTCATCAGCAGGGGCCCACAGATTTGTTTGTTGATTTTAGCAAAGAAAAAATCTTCACCTACCCTTCCCCTGCAAAATCTAGCTGCATCTGTCGTTAAAACAGTAATCTGTCGTCAAAACAGTCGTTTGTATGTGGGTATAAGTACATTTCAAAATTTGGAATTCAAAAATACAAAATAGCTGTAGGACACAAAATGGTGATACTTTTTTTTGTTCCTTGAATTGGAAAATTTTCTCCTTGAAATTGGGAAAAAAAACATAACTTCCGTTTAACAGTCAGGCACTGGAAGGAAAACCTTCCATGCCAAAAGTATGCCTTTGTGGAAGGAATAGCCTTCCAACTTAACAATTACACTATGGATGGATTTTCCTTGCAATTAGTTTTTTCACTGAAAATTGGAAGGTTTTACCATCCATCTTAATGACAAGTTTTGGATGGAAAACCCTTCCAAAACATCCTTTTCATTGCAAATTTGGCATCCGATCGGACAGCCGATCGCAGGTTTAATGATGTAATTAGTATATTTTCATTACATAACCAAGCAGAAAAATCATGTTTCTACTTGATAAACCTTATTGCAATACAGGTAACAGTTAATTAAGATCATTTTTCAATTTTTTCTTGTCACCGGTATTAGAGAAAGTTTGCAAACTTGTGATGACTTTTCTTGGGGATATCTTTTCAAGGCATGCAATATTACATAAGTTTGTTACTATAAATAAATCTGGATGGAAATCCGGGTAATCACAAACAGATGCTTTGGCTTATTTATGAGAAGAAATGTTTCTATTTCTAGAAATAGAACTACAATTGAGAGACTGTTAGATTGGAAGGAATTTCCATCCAAATCTGTTGGAAGGTTTTCCTTCCAGTGCCTGACTGTTTAAATTGCCATTGGGAACATGACCCAATATTGGTGGTCCAAATTGGCCCCCCAAAAAACTGAATACACTCCAGAATTTCGTTACTGTGGAAATAAAACACTATGGACCCTTATCAGCCTGCTCCAAACGGAGCAGTCTGATCTGGGTCCATAGGAGCAGTCTGATCAGGGTCCACATTGTTTGCAATATAGGCAAATGAGAGCGATCATGAATGGAAGGGAAGGGTTATTCTTGCACACCAGACAAGGATATTTGATATTTTATCCTGGGTCAGAAATTCTTATCTTACACAGGACAATGAGTGTTCATTGGTTGTATTGGAAGTCAAGCACATGGCTGTTAGACAACGTTATCATTATGTCAAAGTGACGTCATCATGTCATGTCGCATCTCAGTATATTCAAGAACTTCTGGGAGCAATTTTTTAAACATAAAATGCGGTATTTAATGGTGAGTAAGAAAAAGAATTCATTATTTGTGTTAGAATGGAATAGAAAAATCCGTCCCTCATGATCACCGTTTGTCATCACTCGGCAAGCCTCGTGATGCCAAACAGTGATCCTTGGGACGGATATTTCTATCCCACCCTCACTCATATTGGAATTCTTGACCTTTGTCCTGCTGTTTAAATTTAATACCAAATCTATATGTCCAGAAGCAGATCTATTATTGACACATTGGAATCACAGAACAGAACAGAGTGAATTCAAGGTTCTGATCAGGATCTGCATTATATTGTTTCAACGGTTTATGGGAGTGTTAAACTGAAAAGCGGAACAGCCAGCTTCAACACAGACAGCCAATGGAGGAAACAAGAGGTTTGTTTTGCATGTGCGACTCGGGTGTGGCTCGCTGTCAATCACAACATCAGTGTCACTTCTTGCAAATGAATTCGACGCCCGAAGCATATTGCACGGGCAAGTGAGCTTGGCAGCTGTCAATCAAATTTTTGTAATTCATGAGGCTATGAACAGTTGCAAAAATCTAAAGATTTATTAAAGGATTGCTAAAAAATGTAAATATGACCCGCGACATGAGATTTCCAACAAATTGGTATGTGCAACCAGCAGCCTCAGATCAGCCTGCACATACGGGCAGTCTTATCAGAGCCTTTGCTAGTCGCTTGAATATTCTATGAGTGTAAAGCTACTGACTGAACATCATTTGGAGTTTCTATGCTTATAAGGAGGCTTCACAGGTTCGTCTGAGTTTACACTTGTAAAACTGCAACATTGTTGGAAATCACATGTCATGGCTCATTTTAGCATGTGGATACATATCCCAGTAATGTAATAAATCCTAGAAGTCAAATTGTGATTTTATTCAAATCAAGTCTGTGCTTCAGTCTGAGCCATTCTTTGATACAGTTCCAATCGACCATACAGATCATATTCTTCATTTTAATTTTACTTTCCACGAGGAAAATTACAAAGAAGAAATTTCACAAATTACATAATGATTGCTTGATTTTGAGAGTTAATTTGATTTAGCACTTTCCCAGCCACCTAATAAGAGAATCTAATGTCAAAAGAAAAGATTAACTATTTCCTTGCTCGCAGGGACTTTTTTCGTCTGCTGATAACCTTTGCAAACAGTTTGGACCAAGATCAGGACCGACACAATGTCGGTCCTGATCTGGATCCAGCATGTTTGACACTCTGATAATGTTCTTGAAAGAATTTTTTGAAAAGCTTAATTTTGAAAAAAGTCAGCAGACGACAACATAAGCATGAAAAATTACCCAGCATGCAAAGAGTTAAGATTTTCAATTAGATCAAAGTTGACAGAACTGTTGCAGTATTATACTTGAACTCTTTGCCTTCCAGTGCTGTCTGCTGCTATCCTTTGTAAAGGTTTGGAACCAGATCAGGACCAACAAAACGTTGGGCTTAATCGGGTTGACAATCTTGTGGTACTCCGGAAATAATTTTTTAAAAAAAAGTTCAGAGACTACATAAAAGCTTGATATTAACTTTTTTTTTCACTGTAGACAATTCACACAAGAATCATATCTTTTAATAGTTTCCATAAATATGCAGGGAGCGCAGTGGCTCAGTGGTAGAGTGCTTGACTCGAGACCGAAGGGCCGTGGGTTCGAGCCTCACCGGCGTCACTGGGTTGTGTCCTTGAGCAAGACACAGTTATCCTTGCTTAGTACTGGTTCCACCCAGGAAGACCCATCCCTACGTAACTGAAAGATTGTTGACTGGGATGTAAAGAATCAAACCAAACAAAAACAAATAAATATGCATAAAATATCATGCAAACTTTGTGGTCTGCTGCTATAATGATTAATTACCCCATAAAGCTTGGTTTTACTCTTCCCCTTCTTGTGTCGCCTACTGATAACCTATAAAAAAAAGTATGACCCACATGACTCGACGTTACAACTCGAGCCTGATCTGGATCCAAACTGTGTGTCACTCTTGTGTCATTCCTGGGAGAATTTTTTAAAAAACTTAATTTTGAAAACAAAAGTCAGCAAACGACACAGAACATGAAAAATTACCCAGTATGCAAAGCTTAAATAGGTCAATCATTCTATAGATTTAGATGATGTATAGCACTGTCAAAACCATTGACATACCCTAATATTTTGTTCTATCTAGCATATTCCAAGAACAAAAGATTTGAGCTGCGACATTTGTTTGTTTGATTTAATTCTTTACGTCCCATCAACAATCTTTCAGTTAAACAGGGACAGGTCTTCCTGGGTTGAACCAGTACTAAGCTAGGATAAAATGTGTCTTGCTCAAGGACCACAACGCAGTGACGCCGGTGAGGCTCGAACCCGAGACGCCTCTGTCTCAAGTCAAGCACTCTACCACTGAGCCCCGACATGAGATTTTCAACAATGTGGTATGTCCAAACAGCAAAGCCTCAGATCAGCAGTCTGATCAGAGCCTTTGCTAGTCGCTTGAATATTCTATATCTGTTAAGCTACTGACCGAACAGCATTTGAAGTTTCTATGCATAAAAGGAGGCTGCACAGGCTCGTCTGAGTCTACACATGTGGTATGTGCGACCAGCAAAGGCTCAGACCAGCCTGCGCTGCGCATACACGCAGTCTGATCAGAGCCTTTGCTAGTTGCTTGAATATTCAATGACTGTTAAGGTACTGACCGAACAGCATTTGGAGTTTCTATGCATAAAAGGAGGCTGCATAGGCTCGTCTGAGTCTACACGTGTCAAAATGCCACATTGTTGAAAATCACATGTAGCGGTTCAATTTTTTTGTTGGTAAATAGCTCATTTGAGTTGACTCATGAGAAAACTGCTTATTGTCCTGCCAGCCAAGAGTGACAGTGACGTCATGTTTTGGTTACAAAGTTATTAGGGACTTAGAATCGATAGATCACTTGTGTATTAATCTTATCCGCAGGATAGGATTAATAAACAAGGCAAATTCAACGAATTTATATCCCCCGACGAAGGGTTATTTGAGAGAAACATGTAAATCACAAAACATAAATCCCATTTATCTAACCCTTAGTTCACCTACAGTATCATTCAGATCATAACGAACGCCTGTCAAGTATGTTTTAGTGCTTAGTTCAATAAAAAATATACTTACATCTGCACAATTTCAATATCTGACCTTTAAACCCAACCTCAGAGGTCAAGATTGTGTGTAAATTCAAAGTGTTACTTTGCATGTAGGAGGTCTACACTTCTTCGACTTTACTTTGATATGCAACATGACCACTTTTAGAAAAGAACAAAAAATGACCTTTTGACCCCACCCCAGGGGTCGTTGGTGTGTGTAATGACAGCATACTTGCTTTCATGGCGCTCTGTGCTCAATTCCCTTTAATTTGATATGCAACATGACTACTTTCAGTAAAAGATATAGTTTGACCTTTTAACCCCACTCCTGGGTCAAGGGTGTGTCTCTGGGCAAAATATTTGCTACCATGTTGCTGCCAGCGTCGTCAGCTTTAATTTGATATGCAACATGACTACTTTCAGAAAAATATATAGTTTGACCTTTTGACCCCACCCCCTGGGTCAAGGGTGTGTCTGTGGGTAAAATATTTGCTACCATGTTGCTGCCAGTGTCTTCAGCTTTAATTTGATATGCAACATGACCATATTCTGAAAAAGTTTAATTTTGGCCTCGGCCCCACCCCCTAAGTCTACCCAAGGGGCTCGGAATCAGGCCTTCAAACTAAAATCCCGTTTGATATGTTTCATATCAATTGCTGCTCTGCCTGCATGCAAAATTTCAGCAAAAAATATTAATAATTGCCTTAGTTATTGCGAAATTTAAATATTTGACCTTTGACCCCTTAGGTGGGGTCAAAGGGGGTGGGGTAAAACTTTGACACTGCCATTCTTATCTACAGGCTTTTGGCAATCATGGTCTATAGCGAGAAGTTGTTAAATATAATAGCTTTGATGAAATGTGAAGATCATCACACAAAAAAGCTAATATAGGTTTTGCCTTATAATTGCCTATACCTAAACAAGGGCAATAACTCAAGTGTTAAGGAGTCGATTTTAACCAAACTTATAGGATATCAAGAGTTTATGGTACTAATCATTTGTACCAAGAATGAATTGAATCTGACCAACAGGTACTGAGATATGGTTCCGGACAGACAAAAAGTGCGGACGGACAGAAGGACGGAATGGACGGACGGACGCACGGACGCAGCCAAAACTATATCCCTAACTATATCCCTCCGACTTCGTCGGGGGATAACAAGTGATCTATTGATTCGCAGTAGCTCAAGTGAAGTGTACACATTAGTGCTTTACTTAGCAATTCTACTACGTCATACAACTTCCGTAATCAAATGAGATGTGCAGTGAATCGTGCCGGTATAATTCAGTGCATAATTGCTACTCGATGAGAGCAGTCGCTTGATAGAGTAGCTGACACTGCCGGTGATTTCGGTCACGTGTATCGTTTTTTGATAAACATATATTTATGTTTTCATAATACTGGTTATTAGTAACTAGTATAAATGATACACTAGAATTTGTTATTCGTAACATTTTCTATTAAAATTTGTTTAGGCAAATTTTCTTTACGCACTGTCGTAAATTTCGGTTTACGGCTGTTCATTTTGCTTTGTGGCAATTTGACATCTCGTGTGGCGAAAATGGCTGAAAAAGAAGTGCAGGCCAGCAAATACGTTGGTAAAAAGACAATGCTGGCGTCAAACAGCCAAACTGAGGACTCAAATGGTCCGACATTGAGTGCTACAACTTCAAGTAAAGGTAGCTCCGCCAAAACACCCTCACAAACAGGTAAAGCGCCGAGTAAATCTTCATCTTCGGCGGCCGCTAGTACAGCGGGTGGGGTAAACAAAGAGGTTCTTCTCATTCTACAAGAAATGAACCAAAAGCTTAATGCTCAATCTGAGCGCTTAGAGAAGCATAAACAGAGAGTAGAATCAATCACAGAACATTGGCAAGAGTATGACTATAGTGAAAATCTTGACTATTATGATGAACAGTACACTGATTCTGTGTCTGAAGAACGAGGGGGGGAGGAAGCTTCGGATCCTCACCAGAGTGTATTCAAAACCCTCAAGAATAAGTTTCAACAAGTTGACATGGTGGATGATGTTGTGAATGAAGATTTAGCAGATTTTGTTAATACGTCATTCAAGAATGGTTTGACCGATGAAAAGAAAAATGAACTTTTGAAAGACATCCATCGTCCTGCAAATACTGAAGCCTTAGTACGAACTAGAGTGAACCAGGGCATTTGGCGGCTACTAAAGCCCAGTACACAGTATGAGGACAATAATATGCAGCAAATCCAAGACCTTATTGTGAAGGCTACTGCGAATATTGTAAAATTGACTCACAAGACTGCTGCAACTCAAGATAGTGAAGATTTTGATCGTGTTACTGATGCTATTGCCTTATTGGGACAAGCCAACAAGCAAATTAATCTGAGACGAAAAGAACTTCACAAGTCTGACTTGGACCCCAAGTATCATTATCTTGCCTCTGCTTCTTTCCCCTTCACTGAATACTTATATGGTGAAGATACAGATGTTAACAAGAACATAAAGGACATAAATGATCTCAACAAAATAGGACGCAGCATGGGCCGAGGTTTCCAGAGAGGTTCATTCAGAGGTCGCCGTCCTCATCCCTACAACCGTGGTCGAGGGAGTCTTTCGAGGTAGAGGTCAGCAGCCTTTTCACTCGGCTCTGCCAAAAAACCTGAGAGCGGCGCCCAAGAAATAGATCAGGTCAGTACATCATGTAGTTTTCAGGCTGGTAGATTAAAAGAGTACATTGAAAATTGGAGGAAAATAACCAATGATGAAACTGTTTTAGATATTGTTCAACATTGTCACATTGAATTTTTGCAAGGTTTTAACCCAGTAAAATCATTTTGTCAGGCAAGCAAATTTACACCTCTTGAAAGTGATATCATTGACGCAGAAATTCAAAAATTATTGGATATGAAAGTAATTTCTGAAGTAGACCATCATCCAAATGAGTTCATTTCTCCAGTTTTCATTGTACCCAAGAAAGATGGTGAATTTAGAATGATTTTGAACCTGAAAGAGTTAAACCAATACATAGAATATCATCATTTTAAGATGGATACATTTGAATCTGTTTTGAAATTGGTAAAACCAGGCTGTTTTTTCGCATCAATCGATGTGCGCCACGCCTACTATTCTGTGCCAATGGCAGCTGAAGATCAGGTCAAACTCAGATTTCAAAAGTCAGGAAAACTCTATCAGTTTCAATCTCTTCCAAATGGAATTTCATGTGCGCCTAAGCAATTCACACGTCTCATGAAACCTGTTTATGCATCTCTGCGTATGCTTGGACACACCAATTCAGGTTATATTGATGATTCTCTACTTTTAGCAGATACCTATTCTGAGTGTGAAGACAATGTGTCTGATACAGTAAACCTTATGACCAATGTTGGTTTTATGATTCACGAAAAGAAATCAGTCTTTAAACCCACTCGACAGATAACATTTCTAGGAAATAATATTGACTCAGAAAAAATGATTGTAACTCTACCTGAAGAAAAAGTTGTAAGAATTGTCCAAGAATGCTCAGATTTGTATAACAAGAGTTATGCAAAGATTGTACAAGTAGCTAGGATTTTGGGCCTTTTGGTTTCCACCTTCTCGGCTGTTGAGTTTGCACAATTGCATTACCGAGACACAGAAAGAGCAAAAATTTTGGCTCTTCAAGAGAACAGAGGAGATTATGAATCTACCATGTTTATTACTCAAAGCATGAAAACAGAGATAAAATGGTGGATTGATAATCTTGCACAGCAAAAACGTCATATTTGTCATGGTACTCCTAGCATTACAATTTATTCCGATGCCTCAAAATTAGGTTGGGGTGCCACATGTGGCGATATTAAAATTGGTGGAAGATGGAATGACCAAGAGGCTCAAAATCATATCAATTATTTGGAACTGCTTGCTGTAAGTCTTGCTGTAAAGTCCTTTTGCAAAACCATATGTAGCTGTCATGTTCAAGTGAAATGTGACAATCAATGTTCACAATCTTATATATCTCATATGGGAGGAAAGATTGAAAAACTAAATCTCCTGGCTAGGCATATATGGTTGTGGTGTATTGAGAGGAGCATTTGGCTTTCAGCAGCGTATGTACGAGGAATTGAAAATTTTGCCGATGCGAGTTCACGTAAATTTAAGGACAATATTGAATGGATGTTAGACGAGCAATTGTTTTTTGAATTGACTGTCTTGTTGGGAAAACCAGAGATTGATATGTTTGCATCCAGGCTGAATAAACAGCTGAGTAGATATGTTGCCTGGATGCCAGACCCAGAGGCAGAAGCTATTGATGCCTTTGCTCTGGACTGGAAAGGTACTTTTATATATGCTTTTCCTCCTTTCAGTCTCGTGAGTTCTGTCGTCAGGAAGACGATTGCAGACGAAGCAGAAGTCCTCCTGGTGGCTCCTGTTTGGGTGACACAAAATTGGTATACCGCAGTTCTGGAGTTGTTGATAGACCATCCAGTGATCATCAAAGTGAAGCAGAACACTCTCAAAATCCAAGGATCCAACAAAATTCATCCTCTTGTGAATCGACTCCATTTGATGGCATGTCGTATATCAGGAAAGTGTTCGAAAACAGAGAATTTTCAGAAAAGTCTGTTGAAATCCTTATGGCATCGTGGAGACGATCCACCCAAAAGCAATATTCATCATACATCAGGAAATGGGTTCTCTTCTGTAGTGAAAGGAAAACAGATATTTTTCAGACCCCTATTGAATTAGTTATTGAATTTCTCACAGAACTTTCCAATCAGGGATACAGTTATCAATCTCTGAACTCTGCACGTAGTGCTCTATCCGCTTTAGGTAACTCACAAGATAGTTTTCTCGTAGGTTCACACCCTCTTGTGGTGAGGTATATGTCTGGAGTGTTTAATTTAAGACCTACAAAACCTAAGTATAAAGAATTTTGGGATGTTTCAAAACTTTTGTGTCACTTAAATATGATGCCACCAGTTAATATTTTAACCTTAAAGTTGTTGAGCTATAAGTTAGCTACTTTAATTATATTGACTCAGGCAAGTCGATCTCATTCTGTAAGTTTATTAACAATAGAAGGAATGAAGAAAGATGACAGTACTATTACTATGTATTATAGTGGGTTATTGAAACAATGTCGGAAAGGTAAACCGAATCCAATTGTGACATTTAAGAAGTATACTCCTGATAGGAGATTATGTGTTTATAGTGCTTTAGAAGAATATATTTCGCGAACAAATAGTTTGCGTGGACAAGAAAAACAACTTTTTATCAGTTACATTAAACCGTACAAACTAGTAGTATCCACAACAATAAGTAGATGGGTAAAGTGTGTCATGAAAAATTCTGGTATTGATGTTGACAAGTACAAGACGCATAGTGCTCGTGGTGCTGTTACGTCTAAAGCAAAACAAAGTGGAATTCCTTTACAGGAGATTCTGAAAGTGGCTGGATGGGCGTCAGATAAGACATTTGCCCAATTTTATGACAAGCCGTTTCATTGTGAGACTCAAGAGTCCTTTGATTCCGCTGTGCTGCAGTAGAGGATCACCATATTTAAGGTAAAATTTCTGTTTTTATGGACTCGTAGCATAAAACCTATGCCCTAGTGTTGAAGTCTCATTTGATTACGGAAGTTGTATGACGTAGTAGAATTTCCCCAAACAAACAAATTCTTACCTTAAGGATGACGTTTGTTTGGAATTCTACGTAGTCATATAACAACTGGAGGGATCAAATGCCCTCCCGCACCACCCAGAATGGTGAATATATATATTTTCATTTTTCTTAGAATGCATTTTATTTGATCCTTTTCATAGGACATGGTTTTATTAATTATGTGTTCAAGACTGAATTATACCGGCACGATTCACTGCACATCTCATTTGATCCCTCCAGTTGTTATATGACTACGTAGAATTCCAAACAAACGTCATCCTTAAGGTAAGAATTTGTTTGTTTGGGGAAATTATTGTAAACAAAATATTACGTCACTGTCACTCTTGGTTGGCATGACAGTAACTGCTGTGCACATAACCTTTGCAAACAGTTTGGACCCAGATCAGGCCCAACAGAGCATCCGGCCTGGTCTGGAAACCAAACCAGTTGACACTCTGATTGCATTTCTGAAATAGTTTTTTCAAAAAAGTTGAATTTGAAAAAAAAGTCAGCATTTACAACAAAAAAGCATGTAAAATTACCCAGTATCTTAGAAGGATCATTTCAATTCTTGCCAAGCTGATCTTGAACTTTTTAGTGTAGATCTATATAGCTGGTTAAGTTCACACTGTTCAGCCTGCCAATCCATGGTATTAGCTCCTTTCCAACTATTGTCGTCTGCTGAAAACCTTTGCAAACAGTTTGGACCCAGATCAGGCCGACAGAACGCCGGGCCTGGTCTGGATCCAAATTGTTTGACATTTTGATGGTATTCCTGAAAGAGTGTTATCGAAAAAGTTGATTTTGAAAAAAATCAGCAGACAACTTAAGAAATGGTCTTTATGAATTTAAACACTGTGTCCCAAACCATTTACTTGCCTATAAGGATGGAACTATTTTATAAAACAAGGGTCATCTTAAGTTTGAAGCATCTAGCTATACTGCTCATCATCCCCTATCAACTCTCCTAGCTATAATAATTTTAAAGATATCCTGATTAAAAAATTTCAATGATCAATTATGTGAGGAAAAAGAATCAAATAACTTTTTTTTCCTTCTCAAAATCCTCTATCAGCTGACAAGGTTTGAAGCTGCTAGCTATAAATGTTTCCAGATATCTTTATTACAAGCTTTAAATGCCCAAAATGTGCCAAGGGCAATTAACTCAAAATTAACCTTACCTGACCCCACTGTGCCGAGCCACTGCATTTGTTTTGAGCATGCCCAAAGTGTGCACCGCCATTCAGCCTTCTATGCGATGCAACTGCGTTGTTATGGTGATGCTCGCAATCGTACTGCGGGCACCTCAGCGTTCTGCATTTTTTTCATGGATGCCATCGGATCTCCGTGAGAAGGCTGCTTTGATGTGACAGGGGTTTTAGGGGCCTAACAAAAGAGCACGCATAATTACCCAGTAGCTATTTAGGCAGAGTAAAATACTGTAAATTCGGAAATTTTCGAGAGGGTTTTATTTTCACGAACCTTCGCATATGCGAAGTTTCGTGAAAATAAAATCCTCACGAAATGGCAAAATCAATCTGTCCAATTCAATCTGTCAACTACTGATAAAGGTCAATCATACCCTTGTTGCGAAATTTTCTGGTCACAAGTATGTCTGTTAACGCTATTCTCGAAAATAAAATTCTTGCGAAAATTTCCAAATTTACAGTAGACCGCCCTGTAATGAGTTAAGCAAAAAACAAACAACTTTATTCAGTTGGACCAGGGAGAATGTGGAACAGGAAATGGATTTAAAAGCTTCTGTTGCTCAACAGTTCGGAGATTCACTAATAAGCTTAAATTGGCGATATTGTCTTTTCACAATCTTTCAGTGTTTCGAAAATAATTAAAACTTCAGAAATGCGACAAAAAAAGAGATCTCATTTTCAAACATACCCTTTAAATTTCATGTAGTGCACTTGCTAAATTGGCTGCAAGGCGAGAAAATCTGTCTTCGGAGATTTGCATACTTCAAAGGTGCAGACCAGCCTGCGCATCCGCGCAAACTGATCAGCGCCTTTATTACTCGCTAACTGGAAAGTATCATATCTTAACTTGCTTCAAGCGAAATTTCACTATTCTAGCTAGTCTCTGTAGCTGAAGAGACTGGTTTGAGTCTCGCTTTTTCGGAAACCCCGAAGACAGTTTTTCTAGCATCGAGGCCTAAATTATAATGAGCTATTGATGGAGACCTTCAAGAGTTTGGTACTCATGGTATAAGATGAACTGAACAATTTAAGTTGTCTGCAGTTTTGAAGCAGATCAGACTGCTCCTCTTGTATCATTAGAGGCTCCAAATGACAGAGGGCTCAGGTTGGGCATACCACTGAGAGTGTTACATTAACTAATTTAATATGGCTGAGAGTGTTACACTATGTAATATATATAATACCATTGAGAGTGTTACACTATCAAATTTAATTGAAACTATCAAATGAGAGTGTTGTACAATCTGATTTAACACCACTGAGAGTGTTACACTCTCTGATTTAATACTGCTGAGAGTGTTACACTATCTTATTTAATAACACTGAGAGTGTTACACTATCTGAGTTAATAACACTGAGAGTGTTACACTATCTGATTTAATAACACTGAGAGTGCTACACTATCTGATTTAATAACACTGAGAGTGTTACACTATCTGATTTAATAACACTGAGAGTGTTACACTATCAGATTTAATAACACTGAGAGTGTTACACTACCTGATTTAATTCTTCTGAGAGTGTTACACTAGCTGATTTAATTCCTCTGAGAGTGTTCTACTATCTATTTAAATACTGCTGAGTGCTACACTATTACTATCTGAGTTAATGCTGCTGAGAGTGTTACACTAGTTGATATGAGCCCCGTCGTGAGAAAACCTGTCTTCGGGGTTTCTGACAAAGTGAGATCCAAACCAGCCTGCTCAGCTACAGAGACTAGCTAGAAAATTGAAATTTTGCTCTTAGCAAGTCTATATATGATACTTTATAATAGGGGAATTACAAAGGCGCTGATCGGATGCGCAGGCTGGTCTGCGCCTTTGTTGTTCGCAAACCACTAAAGACAGGTTTTCTCAGGTCGCGGCCCATTCCCTTCTCTAGATTTGCTATGGCATTTTCTTGTTTTCCATGGAATTTGTAAAATTTTCTATGGGTTCCACAGAAAATCATCAAATTTGCCGTGGATTCCATAGAAAACTGCCGTAGATTCTACAAAATAAGTTACTTTCCGTAGAAAACGTTTTCTATGGATTTGTTTTCCAAGGAATTAATGGCATTTTTTCTATGGTTTCACTTTTTTTCTATGGATAATTGGTTTTTGGCCATGGATTTCATATTTTATGCCGTAGAAAATGGACTTAACAAATTTTCAGAGCCAAAAATGAACGGCAAAATAACTTTGTCAATTTTTGGAATGGAAAATGACTTAGTTTTATTCTGGTACCTGAGAGCATTGAACAAATGACTTTAAATTTCTTTCAAAAAAGTGTGAATGAGTGCCTTGAGATATTGATAATAATTATTGTTATTAAGTACAGGCCTTGAATTCAGCTACATCTTTGTATAGATGTACCACGACCTCTGACCAATGACCTTTGGGTCTTTCTATTTCAAACGATTGATGCAGAATGCGCAAAAGGAGCCAGTCTGGATGGAACATATGCGTTTGTCAAAGCTTTTATAATAAATGTAAATAAATGCCTGAAACCCTTTTTTCTAGAACAACACATCGGTATTGTTAATAGAGTCACGCTTCAAAGCTTTTGGTAGATCAGTATTCAGTGGTGATTTTCTTATTTCATTTGTTAGCAGTGGTCAATACCAAAGAGGTACATTTTTACATAAGGCACATTGGGTGTTGTCAAAGACATTCAAAAGTAGACTTTAAAACAAAACGCAGGCTTTACCTAGCAACCCACCCTGTTTTGGGTGCTTTTTATGTGATATTTAAGACTATACACTTGTATAACTGGATCAGAAGGAAAATATGAATTCTGCAAGGTTAAATGAAAATCTCTCTTATATATTTGCAAACAATAAAGTGACAGGTCAGCCTGTATAGCTGCCTACTCAGATCAGCATCTTTGTTTAAGAGCCAATGCTGACAATATCAGTTGGCACAAGTACCTATTTGTGTAGGCAGTAGATAGATAGCCATAGATTCCATGGAAAAGAATCACAGCAATTTTCTACGGAAAAAAAAGAGTGACATCACTTCCTGTTTTGATTCAATTTGGAGGGAAGCATTTGAAGCACATATTTGGTATGTTGTTTATTTCAATTTCTGATATTATTTAGGGCTAATTTGATTTCTCTTCCATGCCATAAATGTATTATGGTTTCAATATTGCCATAGCATTGCCTGGTCTATTCACGTGAGTGATACTCAACTTTGTTTTGAATAATAATTTAATGGCTCTTAGGTTCCTATACCCCACCCATCACAAAACAATGTATATATCTGTTCAATGTTGTTTTTGTTAGTGTGCTTTTCGAAAATATGTTTTCTGCCTTAATCTTATTTGCTCATTTTTTTCAATTTTTATTCAGTTAAAATTTAATGGTACATGTATTATCAAATGTGAATAAGATTTCAATTAACAATGTTTCAGTCATATTGAGCCAATGAGTACATTGGTGAGAAACTGTTCTGCTCTGTTTTGTGGAAATTTTCCGTGGAATTGATGGAAGATTTTCCATAGAATCTACGGAAACTTTCCATGGAATCAACTGCATATTTCCGTAAAATCTACGGAAACATTCCATGGAATCAACGGCATATTACCATAGAATTTACGGCATTGTTCCATGGAATCCACTGAACTTCCATGGAATCAACGGCAAAAATCTATGGCATTTCATGAACTTCCACACTTTTTTGTTGTTGGTTAATTTGCCATCAACTGCCATGGAAACCTTAAAAACGCCGTCCGAATACTCCGTAGATTTTAACCGCGGATTTCAAGGATTTTCCATGGCAAATCTAGAGACGGGTTTAAAAAAGTGCTGAGAATGTTGCACTATCTGATTTTATACCAGAGTGTTACACAATCAGAGTTAATACCACTGAGAGTGTTACACTATTCAATTTAATATTGCTTAGAGAGTAACACTATCTGATGAAATACCACAGAGACTGTTACACTTTCTGATTTAATACCACTGAGAGTGTTACACTATTTGAGTTAATGAAGCTGAGAGCGTTTCATACTCTGATTTTATGCTGTTGAGAGTGTTACACCATCTGATTATCTACCATTGAGAGTGTTATACACACTCTGATTTTGTTACACTTGCTGATTTGATACCACTGAGAGTGTTTCACTATTTGATTAAACACCACTGAGAGTTTACACTTTCTGATTCAATACCACTGAGAGTGTTACACTATCTGAGTTAATACCACTGAGAGCTTTACACACTCTGATTTTATAATGTTGAGAGTGTTACACTATCTGAGTTAATACCGCTGAGAGTGTTACACACTCTGACTTTATACTGTTGAGAGTGTTACACTGTCTGATTTGATTCCATTGAGAGTGTTACACTATCTGATTTTATACTGTTGAGAGTGTTTCACTATCTGATTTGATACCATTGAGAGTGTTACACAGTCTGACATTATACTGTTGAGAGTGTTACACTATCTGATTTGATACCATTGAGATTGCTACACTATCTGATTTTATACTGTTGAGAGTGTTACACTATCTGATTTGATACCACTGAGAGTGTTACACACTCTGATTTTATACTGTTGAGAGTGTTACACTTGCTGATTTAATACCACTGAGAGGGTCACACTATTCTACTTAATACTACCAAGAGTGTTACACTATCTTTATATCTAAAACCACTATGAGTGTTTCACTATTTGATTAAATACTACTGAGAGTGTTACACTATCTAATTTAATACCACTGAGAATGTTACACTATCTAATATTATACCACTGAGAGTGTTACACTATCTAATATTATACCACTGAGAATGCTACCTTATCTAATATTATACCACTGAGAGTGTTACACTATCTAATATTATACCACTGAGAGTGTTACTCTATCTAATCTAATACCACTGAGAATGTTACCCTATCTAATATTATACCACTGAAAGTGTTACACTAATATTATACCACTGAGAGTGTTACACTATCTAATATTATACCACTGAGAGTGTTACACTTTCTAAAATTATACAACTGAGAGTGTTACACTATCTAATATTATACCACTGAGAGTGTTACACTATCTAATACTATACCACTGAGAGTGTTACACTATCTAATACTATACCACTGAGAGTGTTACACTATCTAATATTATACCACTGAGAGTGTTACACTATCTAATACTATACCACTGAGAATGTTACACTATCTAATATTATACCACTGAGAGTGTTACACTATCTAATATTATACCACTGAGAGTGTTACACTATCTAATATTATACCACTGAGAGTGTTACACTATCTAATTTAATACCACTGAGAGTGTTTCACTATCTATTTTAATGCCACCGACAGTGTTACACTATCTTTTTGACCATTACCTTTTCTCTCTAGATCAGAATGCTCCTTGACTGAGGAGCAGTCTGATCTGGTTCCACACTGTTTCGCTACAACAAAGCACATGGTTTCAGTTAGGAATACCACTGAAAATTTCAAACTACCATCTGATCTTTGCTTTCAGATCCTCCACCTTTCCACCTCTTATTTTATCAACATTGTTTAGTAATAGAACCCAATTTGCCAATAGCTTATTAGACAAGCTTCTTGACTGTAATTATTAGCCCTTGAGTTAAGAACAGGAATCTTATCTTGTTTACTCAACTGGCAAATAAAGCTCTTAGATACAGCAGGAGCAATGCATGGGCCAGCACATGAGATTCTGATATCACATTTTCAAGCAATGAAGGCTCAGGCGAGCCTGCGCAATTAAGCAGGCTTGCCACAGCCTTCCCTGCTTGTATACACAAAGACGGGACTTAGACAAAGACTCAGATAAAAATTCAGACCTCTAGCCTGACTAGTGGTATGTCATGTTGGGCCATTTTGTTTCTGTTTACAAAAGTGGGCGTATTTTCTCCATCTATATTTTATGCTGTATTTTACTAGATTTTAAGTAGCTGATAAGCCAAGTCTACATTTTACTGAACTCAATTAAAATTTGACAAATGCTTTGTATTGGAGCATTCTGCATTACTTTTGACCTGCATTAGGCAATAATTAGTCTTGAAAACCAATTTTTGGTCTTTTTGAGAGACTGGCTCTTTTACACAAATTTTACTGTACGTACTTGGTGTGAATTTGGTCAATTTTCATTCCATGCTGGAAACTAAGTGGTTCAGATTTCTTGAACCTGTTTACCACTGACAGACTGCTGGGAAATCTGACCATTCACTGACATATAAAATTAGATTTTCTCAGACAAATCTTCACTTATTTTTCATTGGTGATAGATTTGTAAAGCAATTCCAGAAAGTATACACAATATAGTAAATCTTCTAAAATTGTGAACATTTTTCTCTTTATGTTCTCAAATAAAATATTGGTTATCAGGGCTGGAATTTATAAACGCTTGTTTTTTGTTTGTTTGTTTGATTTGATTCTTTAAGTCCCAGTCAACAATTTTTCAGTTATGTCGGAATGGGTCTTCCTGGCTTGAACCAGTACTAAGCAAGGATAAATGTGCCTTGCTCAAGGACAAAACAAAGTGACACCGGCGAGGGGCTCGAACCTGCGCCCCCTCGGTCTCGAGTCAAGCAACTTACCACTGAGCCACTGTGCTCCCTCATAAATGCTTGTCTGAATAGCAAACACTTCTTCAGTAGTCTGATCTCGGTATGCACTGTTTGTCTAGGCCTTTTTGGCAAGCAGCTAGTGATCGAAACTTTAGAACATCTACCATATACCTAGACTGGCTCCAGTCCTTAAAACAATTTTTTATCAATGTGTCATTCATATACTTGTAGCCAGTCTAAACTCTGATGGCTCTGTTTTAAAACAGAGCCATCAGAGTTAGACTGGCTATAAGTATTATGATATGACACATTGATAAAAAATTGTTTTAAAGACTGGAGCCAGTCTACCATGATATACCTCAAGGCTCAATTATACTACCCCCAAAGCTAATAGAACTTGACCAACTTTATCATTGATACTTTTTCACTGAAGACTTTAACATTTTAATAATCTCATTCAACACTTTTACTATTTGTTGCAGCTAATTTTGAATCATACAAAGTCCAGTGAAGCATCTTGACTGACCATGCAGTCCCCGCCCTTTTTTAAAAAGGCAAAGGAGATATTGTAATCGCCTCCATCCAACTATCTGTAACAGTTGTTATGCTATCTCATTCTTAACCATTGGATGAAATCCAACCAAATCTGGTGTGTGAGTAACTCACATAAATGGGATGTGCAACAGCACAATTTTTTTGGCCCCACCCCCTGTGGCCCTGGGGAGGGGTCAAAAGGTCAAATATCATTGAATTTCAATTATAAAGTCAATTTCAAAGATTTTTATACCAAACTTTGTGTGTGTTTTAACAAATAAAGATATAAAACATATCAAACACGTTTTTTATTCTATCGCCTTGTAAATGCCCCAAGGGGTGGGACTTTGAGGCGCTGGGGGTGCCCAGGGTAAAAAAAAAAAAATTTTGAACATGGTCATGTGGCACTGGTGACCTTGGGTGAGGTCAAAAGGTCAAATGTCATTAAATTTCAGTTACAAAGTCAATTCCTAAGATATTTATATCAAACTTTGTGTGTCTTCTCACAAATAAACGATAGAAAACATATTGAAAGGAATTTTCATTCTGTAGCCTGGGTCATGTCCCAGGGGTGGGACTTGGGCATGCTGTGGGGTCAAAAGCGTTAGCATGGGGAGCGTAGGGATTTGCGATGGCGCCCCATCGACTGGGCATTCTAGTTACATCTTTTTTTCTCATATACACTGCTTCAGAATTAAGTTTCCTCTTTTAAAAGTACAAGAAAACTCTGGTTTTCTGCAGCATTCAACTGACTGATGTATTCTTCGCACATATTGTTTATCTGTCACCAAGTAAATTATTTTTATGATACCAAGTTTGTTAGCTTGATTCAAAGAATTGAGCATACTTTGATGAAATAATTTAGCATATTGCCTTGATGAAATAGGTCGGTGCTCCGACCATTAATTATATAAGCGTTACTTTGATTAATTTTTTAAGAGTTACTTAAATGAATAAATCCTTACTTTGGTAAATTAAGCATTGATTTAATGAACTAAGCATTACTTTGATAAATTAAGCATTTGTTTGATAAATTAAGCATTACTTTGATAAATTGAGCATTGATTTGATGGATTAAGCATTACTTTGATTAATTAAGCATTGATTCAATAAATTAAGCATTGGGCCGAATAAAAAAATTGTTTCTCAGGCCCTTCCTCATTTGTTTCAAATGCCCCTCATCTGTCTTTATCATCTTGGGAGCAAACAATGATTTCACTGAACAAACTGCAGAGATGTACAGGCTGATTTTTTCTTTAATGTTTGCAGATGACATATAGGTTTTCTCATGGTCTGGTTTACTTGGGCCTTGAGGCAAGAAAACCTGTCTTTGGGGGGTGTGCGAACAACACAGGCACAGACCAGCCTGGGCATCCATGAAGACTGATCAGCATCTTTGTTATTCGCTTATCGAGAAGTATCATATCTAGACTTGCTACGAGCGAAATTTCAATTTTCTAGCTAGTCTCTGTAGCTGAAGAGACTGGTTTGAAACTCGCTTTGTTCGAATCCCAAAGACAGGTTTTCTCGGGACGAGGCCCAATTATTAATGTATCTTCATCTAATTACTTTCGCATTTATTTCCTACTACTGTATATTGTTTACATAGAATCCTGAAATTTGGCCACCAACTGGAAAACTAAGAGCCAAACATGATCTGAAAATAAACTTCACAACAAACAGTCACTTGAAAATGAGCCAGTGCATGAGGTTTCCAACAATTTGACATTTTGACAAGTGTAGACTCGGACAATCCTCTGCAGCCTCCTTTTAAGCTTAGAAACTCCAAATGGTGTTCAGTCGGTAGCTTAATAATCATAGAATACTCAAGCGACTAGCAAAGACTCTGATCAGACTGCGCGTATGCGCAGGCTGATCTGAAGCTTTGCTGGGCGCACATACCACATTGTTGGAAATCTCATGCACTGGCTCAAATCACTTTGCATGTTAGAATCATCAAAGGGAACAGCTGGGAACTGTGATTTTTCCAAAATAGGCCAATCCACCAGAGGATGGAACTTACAGCATATGTCTTAACCCCTTTGTATACTAATGGATTCTTCCTTCTGGTTTGATAAAACAAACTTGGGATAGTCCATTGTACATTTAGGGGTGTCAGGCTATACTTTTGACAAAATATTGTATTATTTTATCTGAAGATATTTTTTTTATGATTAGAAACAGAGTAGTGGGTCTTCACTGTTTGCACTGGTACTCGTTTAGGGGTTTCATGAATACAAAGGGTTAATACTCTACAAAATATACCGGGCCGCGTAGCGCAGTCGGTAACGTGTCTGGCTACAGATGCGTGTCTGACTGCAGATCCAGGGGTCGCGAGTTCGATCCCGGTCCGGTCCCATACTTTCATGGAGATTGATCATGAAATAATTTCTACAGTCATTCTCCTCCCTTCCACTGATTTATTCAAGAAGGGTTGTTGTCAGTTACAAGCGGAAGTATGTGCACGAATTACTGGTTAACCGCTTGTTCAAGCCTGCCCAGGAAAAAGTGTGGTTAGGTGAACTGACCGTCCCGCAATGACCATAGCTGTTGACTTGGGACGTAAAGCAACAAAACAAACAAACAAACAAATCTACAAAATATGCTATGTAATTTTTCATGCTTTTGTTGTCAATCTGCTGATTTTTTCAAACTCAACTTTTTAGAAAAAATCTTTCAGGAATGCTTTTGGAGTGTCAACCAGTTTGGATCCAGATCAGGCCTGACATTTTGTCAGCCTGATCTGGGTCCATACTTTTTGCAAAGGTTATGCAGATGACAGTTAATTCTTTACATGGTGGGTCGATATATATGATGATTTGTCATCTGCCACTAACTTTTTCAGTAAGAAAGAAAGTCAATGCTGAGCAGGAAGCTAGACTTGAGAGGTCTTATGAAGGAAGCAAGCTGTGAGATGTAAGGAATGCTAAGTGAAGCTCACCATAAGAACATAGAAGTAAGAAGCAAGAAGTGAATAATTAGGAAGCTGGGCATCAGAACATAGATATTGGAAGCAAGCTATGAGATGTAAGGAATGCTGAGTTAGGAAGTTGGACATAAGAATATAGATGTAGGAAGCAAGCTGTGAGAAGTAAGGAATGCTAAGTAGGAAGCTGTACATAACAATATAGATGTAGGAAGCAATCTGTGAGAAGTAAGGAATGCTAAGTAGGAAGCGGTACATAACAATATAGATGTAGGAAGTAAGCTGTGAATGGTAAGGAACGCTAAGAAGGAAGCTGGATATAAGAATAAAGATGTAGGAAGAAAGCTGTGAGAAGTAAGGAATGCTAAGTAGGAAGCTGGATATTAGAATATAGATGTAGTAAGCAAGCTGTGAGAAGTAAGGAATGCTAAGTAGGAAGCTGGATATTAGAATATAGATGTAGGAAGCAAGCTGTGAGAAGTAAGGAATGCTAAGAATGAAGCTTGATATTAGAATATAAATGTAGGAAGCAAGCTGAGAGAAGTAAGGAATGCTAAGAATGAAGCTGGATATAAGAATATAGATGTAGGAAGCAAGCTGAGAGAAGTGAGTAATGCTAAGTAGGAAGCTGGATATAAGAATATAGATGTAGCAAGCAAGCTGTGAGAAGTAAGGAATGCTAAGTAGGAAGCTGGATATAAGAATATAGATGTAGCAAGCAAGCTGTGAGAAGTAAGGAATGCTAAGTAGGAAGCTGGACATAAGAATATAGATGTTGGAAGCAATCTGTGAATGGTAAGGAATGCTAAGTAGGAAGCTGGATATAAGAATATAGATGTAGCAAGCAAGCTGTGAGAAGTAAGGAATGCTAAGTAGAAAGCTGGATATAAGAATATAGATGTAGTAAGCAAGCTGAGAGAAGTAAGGAATGCTAAGTAGGAAGCTGGATATAAGAATATAGATGTAGCAAGCAAGCTATGAGAAGTAAGGAATGCTTAGTAGGAAGCTGGACATCAGAATATAGATGTAGGAAGCAAGCTGTGAGAAGTAAGGAGTGCTAAGTAGGAAGCCGGGCACAGGAAGCAAGCTGTGAGAAGTAAGGAATGCTAAGTTAGGAAGCTGGACATAAGAATATAGATGCAGGAAGCAAGTTGTGAGAAGTAAGGAATGTTAAGTACGAAGCTGGACACAAGAATACAGATGTAGGAAGCAAGCTTTGAGAAGTAAGGAATGCTAAATAGGAAGCTGGACATCAGAATAGAGATGAAGGAAGCAAGCTGTGTGAAGTTAGGAATGCTAAGTAGGAAGCTGGACATAAGAATATAGATGTAAGAAGCAAGCTGTTAGAAGCAAGGAATGCTAAGTAGGAAGCTGTACATAACAATATAGATGTAGGAAGCAAGCTGTGAGAAGTAAGGAATGCTAAGTAGGAAGCTGGGCACAAGAATATAGATGTATGAAGCAAGCTGAGAGAAGTAAGGAATGCTAAGTAGGAAGCTGGACATAAGAATATAGATGCAGGAAGCAAGTTGTGAGAAGTAAGGAATGCTAAGTACAATGTTGGAAGCTGGGCATAAGAATAAAGATGTAGGAAGCAAACTGTTAGAAGTAAGGAATGCTAAGAATGAAGCTGGATATCAGATTTTAGATGTAACAAGAAGGCTGTAAGAAGTAAGGGATGTTAAGTAGGAAGCTGGATATCAGAATTTAGATGTATATAGAAGGCTGTAAGAAGTCAGGGATGCTAAGTAGGAAGATGGAGTTGGTAAGTAAGAAGTAGGAAGCAAGCTGTGAGATGCAAGAAAATTGCTAAGTATAGGAAGCTGGAGGTTGGAAGAAGTAGGAAACAAGCAGTGATAAAGGAAATGCTTACATTTAGTAGGAAGCTGGAGATTTGAAGTGAGAAGTAGAAGGATTTCTGTAAGAAATAAGAAATGCTAAGCTAAAAGTTAGAGATAGGAAGAAGTAAGAAACAAGCAGCGAGAAAAAGGAAATGCTTAGCAGGCTGTGAGCAATGAGAAGTAGGATTTTAGCACAGAATACAGAACATGAGAAGTAGAGTATGTATGCTGTGAGACTTAGGAAGCTCAATATAGAAAATGATATGTAGGAAGCTGGCTGTGAGATGAAATGACTGCTAAGTAGGAAGCTCACAGAATATATAAATCATGAGAAGTAGGATATAAGTAGGCTGCGAGATGTAAGAAATGTGAAGTAGAAAAATGAAAATAGAAAATGAGAAGTAGGAAGCTGGCTGTGAGATGTAAGGAATGCTAAGAGGGAAGCTTGAAATTGGTAGACTATGAATTAGGAAGCAAGCTGTGAGAAGAATTCTCATAAACTCCCCCAAAAACAATTTTCTCCCTAAATATACAATGAGTAAAATGGCATGGCATTACATTACATAAGCTTTAGAGAGCCCCTCCCCATAAGTAAACATAATCATACTGGATTCTATATGAAGAAAAAATGAAAAAAGGAGCTTAAACTACCCTATCCTGTCACTAGAGTCCCCTTCTGGGGATACTCAAATAAGTATCCAAATGAGTAATCCATAACCCAAGTCACAATGCAACAACATGAGTGAAAGTTCAAAATTTCCAAAATCCGGAAGTTTAGAAATTCAAATTCAAAACTTGCAAGATGCCTACAAAAATGAATAATTTCCAGTTTAAAAGATTAATTGTGTTTAGAGAATCTTAAAACAAATCAGAGAAGCTATTATAATCTGCATAATTCTGCACTTTGAGGCTGACTTTCTATGGAAAGTCAGCCTCAAAATCCTGAATTCAGGAATAATCATGAAAACTTTCACCCATGTACTTATCCCATATGCACAAATGCTTCAAATAAATGCGGACTTCAATGAAATTTTTGGTACAAGTCTTAATCTACATCCTTACTTTGTGTATGCAACGAACAGTTAAGGCTCTGGCCAGTCTGAGCATTTGAACAGCATCATCTGAGCCTTCACTGCTCAATGATGGAATAAGTTTCAAAATATTGTGTGCTGGACATTAAAACCTAGTCCTCCAAAATCACCATTTATCAGTTTCCACTAGAACCTTCTCATAGTGACGACTCCAATTTGTTTGTTTGTTTTGATACTGTGTGTCCCAGTCAACAATTTTTCAGTCATGTTGGGATGATTTTCTTTCTTCCTGGGTTGAACCAACTACTTATAAGCAGCTGATAGTTTATTGCTCAATGACACAGTAAAGTGACTCCCCCTGTGGTGAGTCTAGAACTTAGGAACCCTTCGATCTCTAGTCTAACGCTCTACCTACTGAGCCACAGCGTATCACAAGATGATTCCCTCGGGTCTTCACAACTCAAAATTTTGACTTGTAAGTATCAACCCTTACCATGCTCAACCATAATATATCCTCTTTTGAACACAGTGCAGATCCAGATCAGCTGGCTTCTATTAGAAGCCAGCTGATCAGGATCTGCACTGTTTCTACTATACTTGTAAATACATGATAATAATTAAAATCCTCTGTAGAATGAAAATTGGAAAAGAGTGTAGTTAATAAAAATATGCAGCATGATAAGGGTTAAAATTCAAATTTTCGTCAAAAAAAGAAAAACTGACAAAAGCAAGCAAAATGCAAAAAATACTAATTAAGACATTACCTTTTAGTAGAAAATCTATTAACGCTATCAATAATCCTCAGCTCCTGAACAGACTTAACAACTAGAAATGATTTATCGAAGATAACGCACAACAGAATGGAAGAAAAATGAAAATCCCGTTACCATTGCTTCATAGATCAATGTTTTCCTTTTAACACCAATGTTCTCCTTCAACTAAAGGCCTGCGAACATGGCACTAGTCAATAGCTTAATAACAAATTAGCCCTTTGCCCTATAAATGCTGATTTTTTCAATGGTCCTTTGGTAAGGCCATACTTTTTTTATTACTTGATTTACAAACCCTCCTACTGTAAATTTCCGGAAAAGTAGAGAAAAAATAAAATTGTATTTCTAAAATTATTTTTTTATTTTATCCACTGACTCTAAATATTATTTGTTTCCTTGAAAAAAAAATTGAGGTTCTGTCTGTGTATTTTTGAGTGACACTGTTAAAAGTGATTGTCCTGCCCAGTTTTTTGGAAAAATGATGAAATATTTAAAGATTTAATACAGGCTGTTGGTTTACCTTACTAGTTTAACTGTATTTTCTGGAGATATTAAAAAAAACTCTGAAAATTAAAAGCTCTGAAAATGACAAGTTGACTGGTCATTTATAGAGGTTTTTTTTTATTCCCTCCGAACCTAAATCTGAAAAAAAAATCCTGTAAATCAACTAATAAAAAAATTCTGGCCTAAACTTATGGTAAGCTATCCTATTCTAAAAGTTTCCATTTTTTTACTGATAGAATTTGATACACACACAAGTTTTTTTTAATACCTGAATTTAACCCTTTGTAGTGAAGAAACCCCTAAATGGGTGTTAAGCTAAACAGTGAAGAACAAGATGAAATTCCGCAAAATACGGCATTTCATCAAAGTCTGTATTGTTTGTTACGACAAAAATCATCTTCAGGGACAGAAAAACAATGCAGTAAAACCTGTCTTAAGCGGCCACACAAAAAAAGACAAAACAAAGGTCTTAAAGACAAATGGTAGCTTAATGAAGGTCGAAAGTATTGCAGAATACTCTCTTGGAGCATTCTGCAATACTTTTGACCTGCATTAAGTGATGATTGGTCTTGAAACCCAATTTCGGTCTTCTTTTGGAAAGGCCGCTTATTTACTGTATTGTTATGGAAATTAAAACCTGTGACCCCTCAACATATACAATGGACCATCCTGATATAACTGTATCAGACTTTATGGGAAACTCTATTGGTATACAAAGGGTTAATTTACTATTTTATTTGGGGGGTTGGGGGTGGGGAGGGGTGGGGGTGCTGATTGGGGGTTGAGAAGCTGTGCATCACACAGATTTAATGCACTTACCCATATAAGTATCATATTCCATATTTAGGTGAAAAATTCTTGTGTTAGGTGTCATAAATATAAAATTTCACTGGTCTTTATCATCTCTAACAAAACATTTAGAGAAGAAATGGAAGAAATTTGTTGTCTGCTAGCATGATATTCCATTAAGAATCAATTGATCAATTGATCATAAGATAAACTCTATTAGTGGCAATTAGTTGTAATAATATACTTGCAGCATGGCAATCTTTGATTTTATCAGCTTATTGGAGTGGTTCTGGCATTTTCATGCCTTTATCAGAACAGTTACAATTAAGCCCTAGGGCCATATGCATGCAGCATCTATTGAATCATTAAACAAAATTATTGAGTGTAAAATTGTAAATATTTTCTTACCTATCAATTTTAACATATGTTTTGGGTGCTCAATAACTGCCTCAATGAGATGTTTCTTTTGAGTACCAACAACATATGTTTCGGTTGAGAAAAACAACCCTTCTTGAATCAGCCAACCGTAGAAATGATTTCATGATCAATCTCCACTAAAGTATGGGACCGGGCTGGGATCGAACTCACAACCTCTGTATCTGCAGTTGGACTTTTGATTAATTGGCATTCCAAAACCTTCCAATTGATTCAAAGAAGCAAGTAATGACTTTCAAAAAAGTCCTGTCCTGTGAGTACCACTGAATTTGTGCATACTAGACTGTGTGAGTTAAATCATGCAGTCTTCACGGTCTATGAGTTCAAGGCATACAGGGATCTGGATCTAAATTGTTTCCAAAAGTAGACATAGAATTTATGCACATAGTGTCACTGCTTTTAGGTCAAATATAGAAATACAAAATAGAGATCTTTCAAGCAGGTTAAAATTAGACTATATGGGCCTTGTCGCGACAAACCTGTCTACGGAGTTTCCGACAAAGCGAGACAAAAATCAGTCTCATCAGCTACATAGACTAGCTAAAAAATTGAAATTTTGCTTGTAGCAAGTTTAGATATGATACTTTCCAAAAAGGGAATAAAAAAGGCGCTGATCAGTCTGCGTGGATGCGCAGGCTGGTCTGCGCCTTTTTTGTTCTGATACCCCCGAAGACAGGTTTTCTCGCGTCGAGGCCCAGCTCATTCTGAATATTGTCTGAAGATGAGGAAATTTCCATACATACATATGGAACAAGAGTATCATGATGGTCGACAAGGTTTGCAGTTCAGACAAAAGTCATTAAGCTCCAATAATCCTGAAACTGGGACTCTAAGACAAATTGCTGTAATTATCTTAAAGTTGAAATAAATTGCTACAGACATCTTATAACACATCCTAAATGCGTGTAAGAATGTCAAACAGTGCAGACCAAGATCAGACTATGAGTGTGAGGGTAGGATAGAAAAATCCGTCCCGAGGATCGCTGTTTGGCATCACGAGGCTTGCCGAGTGATGACAAACGGTGATCGCGAGGGACGGATTTTTCTATTCTACTCTCACATGAATAATGGATTAATTTTCTTGCTTACCATTAGATACCACATTTTATTCTTAAAAAAAGCTCCCAGAAGTTCCTGAATACGCCAAGATGCAACATGTTATGATGATGTCACTTTGACATAACAATAACGTCACTTGACGACCAAGTGCGTGAGTTCCAATACAACCAATGTATTTAGCCCTCACGTGACAGCCTGGGTAAGATAGCCTGGGTAAGATAAGATTTTCTATCCCAGAGTAAAATCTCAGTTATCCCTATCCGGTGTGCAAGAATGAGCAGTCTGACTGGGTTTACACTGTTTGTTAAGACCTGCTTGTCCCTTTCTTAGGGTCTTTTAGGGTCTTTACTGTAAGCAGATATCATGTGGCAGTATGTACGAGGGGTGATCAGAAAGTTCACGGAAAAGTGCTATTAAATCGCATTGCTTCTATCAATTGGAATGAAAATTCATAGATATAAACTAGCATTTATAGCAAGTTGACTGAAATTTAAATTTAGAAAATGTGACGTCAGACATATGAACATGAGGCGCCGCTGTGACGTCACTTCGCTGGAACCGGCCCATATGTACCCCTGGGTTGCTTCTCAGGCTAAAACTCGTAGTTGTGTTTGAAATGATTGGTATTATTAACGGAAAGTAATGTTCCATCATTCTTTGAACATAATATGAGGTTTTTATGTTATTCCGCTGCGCTATGTATTCAAATTAGTAGGTTTCAGTCCGAAGGGCAAGCCTAAAATGCGTCAATTTTTCGAGTTTTTATAAATTTTAAATAAAAAACTTATTTTCTTGTCAGTGTTTATCACAATAACTATAATATCAGGCTTAACTTTCAATATTAGATCTACTGTCCTGAAAAAGGGTGTTTTTCGAAGTGTGTAAATAGTTTATTTTAAAGAATTGACATGCCAAAACAGGCAATGGGTTCATAGAAGTTGAATGCTTTGCTTTTTTGACAGCACTGTTATTCGTTTTGATTTAGAACACCATCCGTTAGATATAAATCCTTGAAAGTGTGCATAGAAGAGGAGTACATATGTCGTTAAATATACATGGAACGCAATATGGGCTATCACAGCATAACAGAATTATACAAAACTATGAAGATTAATTGGTTGTGTAGTAAAACGTCAAAATGCAACGTAAAATGGGCCGTTTCACGCTATATAGCGTTGCCTTGACGACAGCTGTAACGCACGTACACAACTAACATCAAGCATGTTGTAACCGATCAACTGCATATGTGTTGCAGTATTATGTGCTATAATTCTAGCTCTATTGATCAAACGATGAAGAAATGGCAACTACTTTCCGCGACATTTCTGATCACCCCTCGTATAGTCAGACAACAGACAATTGGACATAAAGCTGTCCATTTGTAATGTTCTTGAGAAAAGAATTTTGTCATAATTATACCAACAGCAAAGGAGCAGATCAGACTGCATACATGCACCCTCAGATCAGTTTATAGTGTTGATTGTGCTTCATAAAAATACTAAATCCTAGCTAGTCTCTGTAGCTAAGTTGGTTCAATAAAGTTGCAAAGTTGAGTTTTTTTCATGATTTCAGGCTCTGATGGGCATATTTATGAGTCTGAGAAGACTAATATGTTCCATTTCTGGCATAATCATATTATGTAATAAAAAAACATGATCAATGTTGCAAAACAAAACTTATGATATATAAATTGCAATGTCAAAGCCAGAACGCTGAAAAAGTTACGCACATCAAAGAGAAACTACTGGATCAAGCAGTGATTCTCTTCATTTGCCTCCCTTTTCAAAATGGGAACTTCTCTTAAAGGAAAGAATTTGCTCCCAGAGGGAATGAATTCTTTCCTTTTAGAGCAGTTCCTTATGGTATGGAAAGATTGCTTTTACCATATCGGATGACCCCTTGAATGCTGCTATTTTTATTATGCATGTGCGTAAGTGTGTAATGGGAGCTACGCCAATGAATTGTATATAGAACACACCATATATGACATAATCAGTGCTCTGTGTGCATTAACTGTAATAAATTAAAGTGCTCTGTGCACATTTCCTGCATGAAATTATAGTGCTCTGTGCCATGTAGCTCATAAGGGACTCATGAGCGCTTGTCTGTGCGCATTAACTGTAAAATATTATACTGTGCTCTGAGCACATTTACTGTATGAAATTAAGGTGCAATGTGCACATTTACTGCATGATATCATAGTGCTTTGTGCACGTACACACATACATTTACTGCATGAAATTATAGTGCAATGTGCACATTTACTGCATAAACTTATAGTGCTCTGTACATGTACATTTACTGCATGAAATTATAGTGCTCTGTGCACATTTTGAAATAATAGTACTCTGTGCACATTGACTGCATAAAATAATACCATAAAGTACCATTGGCTTGGTATGGAACAAAGTGGACTTATTACCCTTAGTTTAGTATGTAATGAAGTGGACTTAGTACCCTTAACTTAGTATGGAATGAAGTGGACAAAGTACCCTTGGCTTAGTATGGAATGAAGTGGACAAAGTACCCTTGGCTTGGTATGGAATGAAGTGGACAAAGTACCCTTGGCTTGGTATGGAATGAAGTGGACAAAGTACCCTTGGCTTGGTATGGAATGAAGTGGACAAAGTACCCTTGGCTTGCTATGGAATGAAGTGGACAAAGTACCCTTGGCTTGCTATGGAACAAAGTGGACAGTACCATTGACTTGGTATGGAATGAAGTGGACAAAGTACCCTTGGCTTGGTATGGAATGAAGTGGACAAAGTACCCTTTGCTTGGTATAGAATGAAGTGGACAAAGTACCCTTGGCTTAGTATGGAATGAAGTGGACAGTACCATTGACTTGGTATGGAAAAAAGTGGACAGTACCATTGGCTTGGTATGGAACAAAGTGGACAATACTCTTTGCTTGGTATGGAATAAAGTGGACAGTACCATTGACTTGGTATGGAAAAAAAGTGGACAGTACCATTGGCTTGGTATGGAACAAAGTGGACAGTACCCTTGGCTTGGTATGGAACAAAGTGGACAGTACCCTTGGCTTGGTATGGAACAAAGTGGACAGTACAATTGGCTTGGTATTGAAAAAAAGAACTTATTACCCTTGGCTTAGTATGGAACAAAGTGGACTTATTACCCTTGGCTTAGCATGGAACAAAGTGGACAAAGTACCCTTGGCTTAGTATGGAAAAAAGTGGACTTATTACCCTTGGCTAAGTATGGAATGAAGTGGACTTATTACCATAGGCTTGGTATGGAAAAAAGTGGACTGATTACCATGGCTTAGTATGGAACAAAGTGGACAAAGTACCCTTGGCTTAGTATGGAAAAAAGTGGACTTATTACCCTTGGCTTAGTATGGAAAAAAGTGGACTTATAACCCTTGGCTTAGTATGGTAAAAAGTAGACTTATTACCCTTGGCTTGGTATGGAATGAAGTGGACAAAGTACCCTTGGCTTGGTATGGAATGAAGTGGACAAAGAACCTTGACTTGGTATGGAATGATGTGGACAAAGTACCCTTGGCTTGGTATGGAACAAAGTGGACAGTACCATTGACACGGTATGGAAAAAAGTGGACAGTACCATTGGCTTGGTACGGAACAAAGTGGATTAAGTATCCTTTGCTTGGTATAGAATGAAGTGGACTTAGTACCCTTAGCTTAGTATGGAATGAAGTGGACAAAGTACCCTTTGCTTGGTATAGAATGAAGTGGACAAAGTACCCTTGGCTTGGTATGGAACAAAGTGGACAAAGTACCCTTGGCTTGGTATAGAATGAAGTGGAGAAAGTACCCTTGGCTTGGTATGGAATGAAGTGGACAGTACCCTTGGCTTGGTATGGAACAAAGTGGACAGTACAATTGGCTTGGTATGGAAAAAAACGGACTAATTACCCTTGGCTTAGTATGGAACAAAGTGGACTTATTACCCTTGGCTTAGCATGGAACAAAGTGGACAAAGTACCCTTGGCTTAGTATGGAAAAAAGTGGACTTATTACCCTTGGCTAAGTATGGAATGAAGTGGACTTATTACCATAGGCTTGGTATGGAAAAAAGTGGACTGATAACCATGGCTTAGTATGGAACAAATCGGACAAAGTACCCTTGGCTTAGTATGGAAAAAAGTGGACTTATTACCCTTGGCTTAGTATGGAAAAAAGTGGACTTATTACCCTTGGCTTAGTATGGAAAAAAGTAGACTTATTACCCTTGGCTTAGTATGGAATGAAGTGGACAAAGTACCCTTGGCTTGGTATGGAACAAAGTGGACTTAGTACCCTTGGCTTGGTAATTAGAGGGTCACTGATGAAGCCTAAATGGCAGACACTTTGGAACAAAGTGGACAAAGTACCCTTGGCTTAGTATGGAACCAATTGGACAAAGTACCCTTGGCTTGTTATGGAATGAAGTGGACAAAGTACCCTTGGCTTGGTATGGAATGAAAAGGACAAAAGACCCTTGGCTTGGTATGGAACGAAGTGGACAAAAGTACCCATGTCTTGGTATGAAATGAAGTGGGTAAAGTACGTTTGGCTTGGTATGGATGCAAGTGGACACAGTATCCTTGGCTTGGTATGGAACAAAGAGTACTTAGAACAAAATGGACTTAGAAGCAGACAAAGTACCCTTGGCTTGGTATGGAATTAGTGGGAAAAGTACCTTTGGCTTGGTATGGAACAAAGTGGATAAAGGACCCTTGCCTTGGTATGTCACGAAGTGGATTTATTACCATTGGCTTAGTATGGAATAAAATGGACTTAGTACCCTCGGCTTGGTGTGGAATGAAGTGGATTTCATAACCTAGGCATAATATATGGAACAAAGTACCATTTGCTTGGTATGTAATGAAGTGGACTTAGTACCCTTGGCTTGGTATGGAAGGAGATGGACTTAGTACCCTTGGCTTGGTATGGAAAAAAAGTGGACTTAGTAACCTTGGCTTGATATGGAACAATGTGGACTTAGTACCTTTGGCTTGGTATGGGGCGTGTCGACTTAGTACCCTTGGCTTAGTATGGAGCAAAGTGGACAAAGTAACATTGATTTAGTATGGAATGAAGTGGACAAAGTACCCTTGGCTTGGTATGGAACAAAGTGGATGAAGTACCCTTGGCTTGGTATGGAATGAAGTGGACTTAGTACCCTATGCTTGGTATGGTATGGAACAAAATGGACTTAGTATCCTTGGCTTGGTATAGAATGAAGTGGACTTAGTACCATTGGCTTGGCATGGGAAAAGTGGAATTAGTAACCTTGGCTGGACTTAATAACCTTGGCTTGGTATGGAACAAAACGGACTTAGTACCCTTGGCTTGGTATAGAATGAAGTGGACTTAGTACCCTTGGCTTGGTATGGGAAAAGTGGATTTAGTAACCTTGGCTGGACTTAATAACCTTGGCATGGAACAAAGTGGACTTAGTAGCCCTTGGCTTAGTATGGAGCAAAGTGGACAAAGTAACATTGATATAGTATAGAATGAAGTGGACAAAGTACCCTTTGCTTGGTATTGAACGAAGTGGACTTAGTACCCTTGACTTGGTATGAAATGAAGTGGACTTAGTACCATTGGCTTGGTATGGAATGAAGTAGACTTAGTACCATTGGCTTGGTATGGAACAAAATGGACTTAGTACCCTTGGCTTGGTATGGAATGAAGGGGACAAAATACCCTTGGCTTGGTATGTAACAAAGTTGACTAGTACCCCAGGCTTGGGAAGATGGCTAGCAAGAGTACCCTGAAGAAAATCACTCTGCGAGGTTTGACACTCACAGCTGGAATGTAACACTGCTGCAGAGAATCACACATATAGTAAATGTTTGACAGACGGAAAATCAGACCAAACATTAACTTGAGAAAAAATAAATCTGAAAAGTCGGTCACTTGCTAACCAATATGCTGGTTGAACTTTGGACGTGACAAATAAGAAGTAGCTTCTATTGTGTCTTACTAACAACTAATGGCAAGCAATGTAAATCCAGACCAAACATTTGATCTGTGTCTACATTTCTTGGAGGAGCATTTTGATCTTGTTCTTCATTACTTGCCCAATTTTAACCCATTCTGAACTGATATTCAATGCAATTCACAATGCATTTTAGGTCATTTTCCCTACTATCTAGACAGCAGACAAGGCTATTAACTCAATAAACTTGGGCTAAAATCTAGTGACATTATGCTGTTTTCTGGTAATGGATTTTTGACAGTCAAAACCATTTTTTCTCATTAATTCATTTACTTTCCAACGATGCCGAAAGGTTAGCGCAAGCACATGCTAAGGCAAACAAACAACCAATAAACTACATACTTATCATTAGATCAGGGCACAGATAATGGATTGACCTCTCGTCATAATGCTTCACAAGAAGGCAGTCTGAAGGACAGCTAAATCCCCCGCCGCAGAATGACAGTCAGAGTGGTGGAACTTTTGGACATGGCAGAGCGATAAGTGATCCTAACTTTGGATCGTAGTCCTGGGTATTGATTTCTGCTGAACCTAAACAGCTCTTATATGCACTGCATGCCCGGATCTAGAAAGTTTTGCCAATGGGGGTCCAACTTTGACGTGTTTTTTTTGGGGGGGGGGGGGGGTTTAGTGGGGAGAGGATCCAAACAAATATGACTATAAACAGGCATCATCGGCCTGCCATCGAAATGCCATTTAAATGGGGTTTCGCTAGGGGGCCGAAGATTGCCCAACAATGAATGCTGGCTTGGTAGCTTTGTGATTTTTCAGGCGATTCAGGCCAGTATTGCTGAGAAACCCTTTATTTTGTGATTTTTCAGGGAGGTCCGGACCCCCTGTCCCCCCTCTGGATCCACCCATGCACTGAGTCTTTTATAATCACCCTTCCATTGTCTTATCTTTACTGTAAAACTGTTGAAAAGAACATCCATCCATATCTTTGGCTGTCTGTTTTAACCCTTTCAGTGTTACAGACATTACAAAATCACAAAGCTACCAAGCCAGCATTCATTGTTGGGCAGCAGACAGATTTAAGAAGATGAAGTAAATCCTTCTTCAATTGTGACCTTGACCTTGAGTTTGAAAAAAGCTGAGACATGGGTTTGGCACTCACCATCTCACTCAAATGAATACTTGACCAAAGTTTAATGAGTCCTTCCAGGGTAAAGAAGATATAGAGCGGACAGGCTAAATCCCAAGACCTTCAATTCAGACCATGACCTTGAGTCATGGGTTCTGCACACTGACTCACTGAAATGAACTTTTATAAAAATGCTTCCACGTGTTTACATTATGGCAAGAATTGTCATAATCACAATCAGGGAAGACCTTGATCAGACTGTTTCTGAAGCAGTCAGATCTGCCGGTCTGCTCTGTTAGTCTATAGGCCTTTTGGCAGCTAAGTGTTAGACATTTTAGAGCTTTTACAGTAATAGCTACAGTAGCTATTGCAGATGTTGGTATAGTTCTTGGGCAACTGATTTCCCCTTTTTTAGCCCACTCCTGCTTTATGGCCGAATATGATATTTCATTGGGGTACCTTAATTAGAGAAGAGGTATTAATTGGAATATTAACATTCATAAGAGTGTGTGAATATAAGTATCCATCCTGAGTGTGAGGGTGGGATAGAAAAATCCATCCCGAGGATCACCTACTGGCATCACGAGGCTTGCCGATCGAGTGATGACAAACGGTGATCGCAAGGGACAGATTTTTCTATCCTATCCTCACATGAATAATGGATTCTTTTTCTCGCTCACCACTAAATTTTATATGTTTGTTCCAACATAAATATTTATGAATCTATACTTACGATAATATTACTTATGCTACCCTCTATTCCCCCAGAATGCGCCGATCTAATTACCAGCCGTGACAGACCGCCGATAGTAGAAGAGACATTGGTAACCGTGAATAAATCAACCACGGTAAAGTCATGCACTTCAAAACAAAATACCTGTAAACTTCCTCTTTTGCGAGAAAACTTACAGATATGCGGGGAGGTGGGAAGCATGCTTAAGCTTGCCCGGGCCTCATCGTAATATTATCGTAAGTATAGATTCATAAATATTTATGTTGGAACAAACATATAAAATTTATATCATCTAACTTACGATAATATTACTTATGCTAAAACAGATTTCATCTTTCTGGATGGTGGGCGAATCTGTCAATGAATGGAAAATAACTTAAGTCTAAGACTTACCATTCAACGAACACAGAAACAATGTCCTCGGCGGATGTAGATTCTAGGCACACAAGATCAATGCCAATTGGACGGTTGACCGTATGTAATCCAGGCTGGAAAGAGCATATGCTCAAAGAAACCCGGGATGCCACAGAAAATATTTGAAAACAGAATAAAACGGTGCTGTTAACTCTAATTCCAAATAGCTCCACCGAATAGAAAAGAAACAAATCAAGAAAGATATGTTTCTCACATTTCATTCATAATATGCGCCATGTGTAATAAAACCGGAAGTAAATACACAATAAGCGCTGATTGGATAAAAATATTATGAAAAACACCGTGTAAAATCAGAAACGTCGGAATGGACGTTTTCTGGAGGTAATTAAGAATTAATAACTTTCTGAGAAGCTACCACGGGACCAAGAGAAAACATTTTCTCATTGATACCTGCCATGTCCCGCAGATAAAATCTTATAAAAGAGTTCTCAGAATGCCAATATCCCGCTTTGAGAACAGAATCCAACGGAACTCTGTTCAACCAAGCAAAGCTTGAACTCAAAGCTCTAAGCTCATGAGCACAAATTTTGCCTGATGAAGAGCCAGAATCCTCATAAGAGAAGCGTACAGTGTCTACTATCCATCTTGATATAGTAGAAGCACATATCTCTTTATCATATGCCTTTATGTAAGAGATAAAAAGTCTTTTCCTATTTCTACGGAAAAAACTAGTCCTTCGCATATAAATGCGTAAGGCACGGACTGGACATAAAACAGAATTCATGTCAGAACCAGAAAGAGCAGGGATCTCTATTGGAACACCTGCTACAGAAGGCAACTGGTTTTTAGCTAAAAACCCTGGAAAAAAGTGTAATTCAACCGCACTAAAGTCGGCTGAAAATTTAACTGAGCCAGGAGCAGCAGAAAAGGCATGAATCTCACTGCGTCTCCGGCCAGAAGCAAGTGCTATCAGAAAAACTGTCTTCTGAGTTAGGCACTTTAAAGAGCATGAAGACAAGGGCTCAAAAGGGGATTTCTTCAAGCTGTCGAGAACCAGGGCAAGATCCCAATGGGGAACGACCCGGCTTACAGCAGGTTTCTCTAAATCCATACTCCTGATGACATCAGAGAGGACTGGATGGGAAGAAAAATCTACTGAAGTAAAATGCTTCAGGGTGGAAGCAATAGCCGACCTATACCCTTTAATGGAGGAAGGCAAAAGCTTCTTTTCCTCAAAAAGGAAAATTAGAAAATCTGCCATTGAGGTCACAGTTGGATCGATGGGATCCATCTCCCGCTGGAGACACCAATCCATCCAAGTGTTCCAGCGGGAATTGTACAGAGACTGTGTGGAAGATCGCTTCGCAGCACAGACTCTCTCGGCAGATTTCTTAGAAAATCCTGCCTTCTCGAGACCTCCCTGCAGCACAGCCAAGCGTGCAGGTTGTATATCTCCGGCTTCGGATGAGGAAGGCGGGAATGAGGCTGGATCAAAAGATCCTTCCGAATGGGAATCCTGACTGCTGGGGCAACTAGCAGAGAAAGCAGAACTGGGAAAAACGGATGGCTTTCCCAGCACGGTGCAATGAGGATGACCAAACAAGTCTCTTTCTCCATTTTCAGAAGTACCTTCATGAGAAGTGGAACTGGAGGGAATGCATAAGCTATCATTCCCTCCCATGAAAGAGACATGGCATCCACTGCCCAAGCCCGTGGATCTTGAAATGGAGAAATGAACACCGGAAGTTGATTGTTCAACCTCGTGGCAAACAGATCTAAGTGAGGGACTTCCCAGAATTGAAATATCTGAGACAGAGTCCCCTTGTGGATAGTCCACTCCGTGTGGATTATCTGCCCTTTCCTGGATAGCGAGTCTGCCAGAACATTTAGTTTCCCTGGCACGAACTTGGCTGTCAGAGACACCTGTCTTTTCATACACCATTCTAACAGATTGGTCGCCATGAAAGACAGAGTTAGTGACCGCGCCCCCCCCTTCTTTGTTCAGATAAGCCGCTACAGTCGTATTGTCTGTTGACAGCAGAATATGACAGTTCGGAATTATCTGATGGAAGGATTTCAGAGCCAACATGACTGCTCTGAGTTCCAGGACATTTATGTGTTGAGTCTGCCAATAGGCAGACCATAGGCCGGAGGCTGAGAGATCGCCCATATGGGCACCCCAGCCCACCAGACTCGCATCCGTGAATAGAAACAAGTCTGGTTGGGGCCGACACAGTGGCACCATGGTAAACAGGAAGTCCCTGTTCAGCCATTGGATTACGGCCTTGTTGAACCAAGGACCTAGAGAAATGTGAAAATCCCAAGGCTGGTCCGCTTGAGACCAACGGTCCTTGATGCACCACTGAAGCATACGCTTGTGGGCTCTGCCATCTGGCAGGAGACGAGCCATAGACTCCATTTGACCAGAAGAGAATGAATCTGTCTGGCTGATGCTGATCGAGCTGACAGCATTCTCTGAATCAAGGTTACCAGTCTTGTTAACCTGTCCAAAGAAGGGCCTATCAGTCCCTCCTCTAGACAGAAACGTGCTCCCAGAAAAGAAAACCTCTGACTGGGAACTAGCTCTGATTTGTCCCAATTGGGAACAAATCCCAGGGACAAAACCGTGCTCAGTAATTGATCTCTGTGAAACAAAGACATCACTTGAGATCGAGACGGCTGGAGCCAATCGTCTAGATAAGAATGTAGACGCATGCCCATGCGACGACAATGTTTGACCACTGCCTTCACAGTTCTGGAGAACACGTAAGGAGCTGGAGCCAGGCCGAATGGCAAAGCTCGAAACTGGTATGTTTTCCCCATGAAGTGAAAACGAAGAAACCTCCTTGACTTGCGATGAATTGGTATATGAAAGTATGCATCTGTCAAGTCGAGGGAAATGGCCCAGTCGTGCTTCCGTAAAGAAAGACGAACCGAGTCTAAAGTTTCCATCTTGAAATGAGGAGTGATTACATGCCGATTTAGTCGGGACAGATCGATTACTGGTCTCCATCCTCCCGACTTCTTGCGAACCAGAAAGAGCCTGCTGTAATAGCCACCCTTTGGATGGCAAGAGGAAACTGGTTCTATGGCATGTTTGTCCAGCATAGATTTTACTTCTGTCTGTAGAAGTTGAATCTTCTCTGGATCTGAGGGTGTTGCTCTCAAAAACTGAGGCACTACCCTTGTTAATTTGGGACGGACACGAAATTGAATCCTGTACCCGTTTCTTATTACAGACTGTGTCCATTTGTCTGTTGAGATGTTTTTCCAAGCCTTCCTAAAATGATACAGTCTGCCGCCAGTCGGTATGTGTGGCTTTGGCAGACTGTACTTGTCTGAGCCCAAAGACTCCGAAGAGTCTGGGCAGGCCTGGAAGAAACGGGCATCCCTATTTTTGACCTCCAGTTCCCTTGAACTTCTTATTACTCTTATTCTTAGAATAAGAGGAAGAGCCTTGGGAAAACTGTGATGGTCTGGCAGGTTTAGATAAAACTTGGCGTTTGTCATTGTCAGAACTGTTAACTACCATTTTAACAGCTGCTGGTTTAGAGACCCCCTTCTTCTTCTGCTTCTTAGCAGGAAGGTGAGCCACTGCAGCATTTTGCAAAGACCGCCTTGTTAAGTCTTCTTTGTAGGTCTTGGCCACTTCAGGCATCTTAGGACCAAATAGGGTTGCAGACTCGATAGGCTGAACCCTAAGGGAAGATTTAACTGAAGCGTCCAAAGCACACTTGTCTAGATATGCATCACGTCTAGCAAGTAGAGGGCCACTAGCAAGACGTACTAAAACATCAAACATGTGCATGTGCGACTGAGCTAAGGCCTGCAGGTACCTACGCACCTCAACAAGATCAGTTTGTGAGGGAGCAGGAGAATTCAAAGCAGAAAGAATTCCATAAAGAAACATGTCTGCATGTGAATTAATGTGTATACCAGCTCTAGCAAGTTTTTCCCATCCTTCTAGTTGTTGTAACTGTAAGGAATGGGAAGTTGGAAATAATGCACCCTGCTTCAGAACTTCTCTAAAAGAAGGATCTATAGGTGGGTGGTCAATAACCATAGTCGGGTCAGAGATTTTATATGACTCTTGACTAAAGACTTTAGGTTTCATGTGTAAAGATGGAAACCTGTTAGTCATCAAACCTTTAGGATAACTATCTAAAGGGGATCCTTGAATAGGATTAGGCCCCTGTATCCTAGAATTAATTTTAGATACGGAATCCAAAATTAGTCTGCTTTCAGGCAGAACTGGGAGGACATTAGCCCTGGATTTTTTATCAAAAAAATCCAAAGCTGAAGCCCCTGATTTTGGTTCTTCTTGAACAATATCAGGGCAAAGATGAGTGCCTAAACGAGCACGAAGTGACTCTAAGGCCTCAAAGTAAGGTAACTGAGCAGACACTGAGGCCTGTTCAGAAGTGCCACTTTCATCATCCTCCTGCTTTTCCTGGTCCTGATCATCTGAGTTATCATCAGATCCGATGGTCTCACCAGGAAGAGGTGTTATTTGAATCTCTGGTTCTTCATAATTTGAAGAAACCTGGTTCAAATTATTGGGAATTGTCTTCTCAGAAGGTATAACCTTCCCAGAACTATTCCCCATTGAACCCTGAACGCAGTGTTATGCTCGTCCATTGGGTCCGGATCAGGAGCCGTATGGGAGCGCACTGGCACCCTTTCTACAGATGTAGAACGGGAGCGAAGTCTCTTCCGGCTACCTGAGAAAGTTTTAAATTCTTCAGCCAAAAGCTGTCGAATTAAACTCCGCATGTCCGGTTGTATACCGTGACCAGGTTGTACACGGTGATCCTGGATATCATTTGCGGAGAACCCAGAAAATTCACTAGATCTAGTAGCCTGTGAAATAGGGTTATCTACGTGCCGAGACTTTGATTCTCGGGACCTAGAACGGGAAGGGTCTGATCTTGAATAAGACCGAGACCTATCCCTGCCGTGTGATCGAGATCCGTGGCGCCTACGATGGGAGCGACGGCTCGAACGGGAGCGCTGGCCTCGTCGAGACCTGTAGTTTGGACTACCATCCCGCCTAGAACGACGGCTATGACTGCGCATAGCACGGTAGCCATAGGCTCGCGGGCTGTGAGCGCGCGAGACGCCAAGGCTACGTTCCGACCCAGAGCTAGATGTTAGCGACGGCGATCGATGGTTCCTGGAAGAGCGATAAGATCGGCTCCTTGAGCGTACGCGGTACGCTCGTGGAACCTTCGCACTACCTGACTGGGAGCAATGGGACCGCCTCGAACGAGCACGGGAGCCATGCGACCGATCATCGTGTGTAACGGCCAGATCTGGATGTGCCGATGGGGATCGAGATCTTGGCCTAGAGGTGCCTGAACAAGAGTCGGGGACCTTCTGACACGACGGCTGGGATGAGTTACCAGTACCGTTCCCGGCAGTGGAAATCTCTGAAGAAAGTGCCCCAGAGTTTGAACCAGTTAAGGCCAAAGCCTGGGAGGTAGGAACTTCCACACCAACAACCGTATGGTTGTTGGCAACAGGACCCTCGTTACCCTCAGAAAAGGGCAAGGAAGAATCCCTAGAAGAACCGACCTGCTGCACAGTCTCCCCAACCTTACATAAGTTTGACTGTCTAGAATCAGCCTTAGCTTTGGCAGCCGAAGCTTTAGACCAAAAAAAGGTGGTCCAAACGGAACAAACTTCGCAAGGATTGTTCTGAGAACAAACCCTGCACGCAAAACAAAGAGAATGGTTGTCCCAGTCCGCAATAACACGGGAACAACCTTTCCCTTTGATACCTACACATTGTCGCAACATTTCAGCTATCTGAAAATAGAATGAAAATTAAACAACAATGAGAAAACAGCACAGTAATTTAAATCGACAAAAGCAAATTTATTTGCAAACGCAATCCCGGGGGTCAAAGAGCTGCTCGAGCCAAGGATATAAAGAAGAGTAAGAACTCAACACGCCCTTCCGCTTTGATAAGTGCCGAGCAAAAGAGGAAGTTTACAGGTATTTTGTTTTGAAGTGCATGACTTTACCGTGGTTGATTTATTCACGGTTACCAATGTCTCTTCTACTATCGGCGGTCTGTCACGGCTGGTAATTAGATCGGCGCATTCTGGGGGAATAGAGGGTAGCATAAGTAATATTATCGTAAGTTAGATGATATAAATACCTCATTTAAAAATGGAAATAAAGTTTCCTTTTAAAAGGACAGTTTGCCCAGTTTTCCTCATGAACGACTGCCCTATAATCCCAAGGAAACCATCCAAGGTGCAATATTCAAGTTGTGATACATTTTAACCTCAGACGGGTCAAAAGTGAGATGGGTACATGAAGTAACATAAAATTGAAAGATGGGTGAAGTATCAGGTTTCTGTTCAACATCAATAACGCATTAAGTAATCATTCGATTTAAAAAAAAACACTACTATCTGAGTAACCATTCACATGCTACTAATTAGAGTCGACCAATTTTTGAATCTTCTGAGGTCAAAATTTACCTTTAGATGCACTAATTAAGCATGTATTCTTATCTGATTGGAGTCCCAGTCCCCCCGGGGGCATGAACCTGGCAACAGAATGAAAATTCTGTTCAATATGCTATTCTATCTTTTTTTTGTACGAACACACACAACGTTGTGTATAAAATTCTTTGAAATTGATATGTTAATGATATTTGACCTTTTGACCGCACCCCAAGGCACCCCAAGGTCACCAATTTGACGCTAAGATGAAAATACTACATGCATTATGTTCTACTCGTCATCCCCGTCGATTTGATTTGCCACATGACCATGGTTGAAAAAAAATTGACCCTCTGGGTACCCTCAGTGCCCTAAAGTCCCACCCCTGGGGCATGACACTTGCGACAGAATAAAAATCCCGTCTGATATGTTTTGTATCTTTCATTTGTGAGAACACACACAAAGTTTGGTATAAAAATCGTTGAAATTGACATGGTAACCGAAATTTAATAATATTTGACCTTTGACCTCACCCCAAGGTCACCAGTTTGACCCTAGGATAAAAATTTTACTTGCATTCTGTTCTGCTCGTCATCCCCGTCGATTTGATATGCCACATGACCATGTTTGAAAAAAAAATTGACCCCCTGGGCCCCCCAAGCGCCCCAAAGTCCCACCCCTGAGGCATGACCCAGGCTACAGAATAAAAATCCCGTCTGATATGTTTTGTATCTTTCATTTGTGAGAACACACACAAAGTTTGGTATAAAAATCTTTGAAATTGAAATTAAATGATATTTGACCTTTTGGCCCCTCACCAGGGCCCCTGGGGGCGGGGTCAAAAAAAAGTTGATGTTGCACGCCCCATTCATGCGAGTAACTCACAAACCAAATTTGGATGAACTTTGTCCAATGGTTTAGGAGGAGATAACATAACGGACGGACGGACGGACAGACGGACGGACAGAGGTGATTACAATATCCCCTTCGCTTTTTTAAAAAAGCGTGGGGATAATGAATAAGCACGAATGATGACTAGCTAGACTGCACAAACCGGGTCATGAATGTGCATCCTAAGGTGTGCTTGAGTTCAGAAATATGAATATTAAAAATAATTCTAATGACATTGAAATAATAACACAGAAATGTTCCTTATAATGCCCTCTACCAAAGTTAGGAAGAAGGCAAAGATCAGGAGTCGATACAATCATCAAGTACCACACCTGATCTAGGACACTGAATGGGAAAGTGATAAAACTCAAGAAAACATCACACATAGGAGAGGTAAAAGAGATCATCCCTTTCCCATCAGGTGACCACAGGCTCGACAATATGTCAAAGACAATCACAAATATGAAGTTCCACCTTGGAAAGGTCATTACGAAAAGAACTGGAAGGCTTAAACTAGTTTCAAAATTTCACAAACTTTTCCCATTGACTGAACAAAATGGCTGGCAAAGCTAAAAATAGAAATCTCCCCCTGAACTACTGTTCCAAATTCAATGTAATAACGGTTAGAAATCCTGTATCAAAATAAGACAAGCATGAATGGGACCAGTGCTCCTATCCTGTAACATTTGGAGCGCAGTGGCTCAGTGGTAGAGTGCTTGACTCGAGACCAAGGGGCCCCGGGTTCCCAGGGGAGGTTACATATACTCTCACTTTTTCTTCATACGGCTTGGGCCCAGCATCTACCGTTCACCCTAAAAAATCTCTGGAATTTTAAGCACCCCAAAAAATATTTGAAATTTTGGCAAACCAAAAAAATATCCCGATTCTGTACCTTGACTGTATGAAAAGACCCTAAAATGCATTGAAATAACCACTAAATATAGCCCAATTTGTAATTACCCCCCCAAAAATCTTCATACCCCAAAAAATATAATTTTTTCTGAAAGCCCCCCAAAATATTGAAATTCAAAATTCTGAACCCCCAAAAAATGACCCGAGCCTAAGTATGTATGAAAATATCAGAGTATCCCCCCCCCCCCCTGGGCCCGGGTTCGAGCCTCACCGGCGTCACTGCGTTGTGTCCTTGAGTAAGAACATTGATCTTAGCTTAGTACTGGTTCAACCCAGGAAGACCCGTCCCTATATGACTGAAAGATTGTTGATAGGACGTAAAGAATCAAATCAGACAGACAGACAGTCAGAATTGATATATCAGAAAAAATATCATATTCTATTTAAGTTCTCATTAAAATGGCACTTTCTGGCAGCCTCAGAAGGTACAGCAATTTTGTTACAGTATGAGGATTTTCACTGAGATATCAATGCCAGTCTACATTATAGTACACATCTAGTTACCCACCTATGAATTGTAAAAGGATTCAAGTACCACAATACAAATACCGGCAGCTATAGACTGGCTGTAGTCCTTAAAACAATTTTTCATCAATGTGGCTCCAGTCCTTAAAAAATCATCAATGTGTCATATATACTTGTAGCCAACCTAACTCGGATGGCTCTGTTTTAAGGTCCTTAAAACAGAGCCATCAGAGTTAGACTGGCTACAAGTATATGATATGACACATTGATAAAAAATTGTTTTAAGGACTGGAGCCAGTCTACGGCAGCTACAAACAATCCTTTGTTGAATTATAATTTACTATAAATATAATATGTTCTCTCGTAAGCGTGGTCAGACTAGCTCAGTGGTTAGCACACTTGCCTCTGGTGCTAGAGGTTCCAGGTTTGATCCCCGCTCGCAGCGAGGAAATTTTCGGTGTTCCAACACGCTTTCTCTAGTGCCATTTGCAGGGATGACACTTAGATAAGTGAATCTTCCGTCGGATCGAGACGATAACTGGGTGTCCCCTGTCCACGGAAAGGTGCCCCTTGTGCAGGTTAAAGAACCCTATGGTAATTTAGATATGGTTACTCTTGCCGAAGCGAGGGTCAGACAGAAAGATGTGATAGTTAATGCAGAAAAGTACTTTTATAATTCTCCTTCAATAAACCTGCATCGGGCCGCGTAGCGCAGTCGGTAACGTGTCTGGCTAGAGATGCCTGTCTGACTGCATATCCAGGGGTAGCAAGTTCGACCTCGGCCTGACTCCATACTTTCGTGGAGATTGATCATGAAATAATTTCTACGGTCATTCTCCTCCCTTCCGCTGATGCATTCAAGAAGGGTTGTTGTCAGTTACAAGCGAAAGTATGTGCACGAATTACTGGTTAAACGTTCAAGCTTGCCCAGGAAAAAGTGTGGTTAGGTGAACTGACCGTCCCGCCATGACCATTGCTGTTAATTGGGACGTAAAGCAACAAAACAAACAAAATCTAAAATCCTGCCCAGCTCTTTTATATAAGCTGGGTATTTTTCATGATTTTTGTCATCTGACTTTTTTTTTTTAATTCAAACATTCTTTCAGGAACACTATCAGAGCCTCAAACAGTTTGGATCCAAATCACGCAGGACCTATACAGACTGCTCTATAAATTGCTTCTAAATTTTAGTGTTGGAAATCGGAAGGCAAATCACAATCGATTATCAGAAAGCTGTTACCGCTTGATTATCGATTAAATAATCAAAAATTTAATCGAAAATTCCAATATTGTATGATATCTTATACTAAAAGGAGCAGACTTTTTCTTTATGAGATTGAGTGAGGGCAGTGGCTCAGTGGTAGAGTGCTTGACTCGAGACCGAGGGGCCGCGGGTTCGAGCCTCAGGGGCGTCACTGTATTGTGGTCCTTTAGCAAGACACATTTATCCTAGCCTAGTACTGGTTCGACCCAGGAAGTCCCGTCCTTGTTTAACTGAAAGATTGTTGATGGGACGTAAAGATCAAATCAAACAAATCTTTATGAGATTGTAGACTGGATTCATCACTAGGGGTGCAGTCTAGCCAGGCAGCACTATCACGCTTAGGGATGTCAGTTACAACGCAAGGTGGTTCTGGACGACAATTCATTACGGGCCCATGACGACTGCTTACCTGTGCTGGACGACAGGTAACGGGTTTAAGATGACAGATTTAGGGTTTTGGACGACAGTGGAAAGGGGCAACACACACAGACGTCGCAGAAAATGATAATATAGTGTGTTTGGCTATTTTAAATAATTCCTGTCATATTAGTGTTTGTAAGTTTGACATTAGAAGTGCAAACACCATAGATATTTGTAGTTAAATTGTAAAACTCTGGTCTGGAAAAGAAACTTCAGAAATGTGTAATTTGTGATTAATTACTTGCGTTCTCATCATGAAATAAGCATAAATGGTCAGGCAATAGATCTCACATGATTTTTCAGTCAATTTTAACCTGTCCTTCTTAAAAATAAACTGAAAACCTCAAAATTTCATTTTTCTGATGTTACTGGTTAGAGACGACTGTGTAACAGGCAATAGACGACGTCAGTTTTTCTGTAACAGATGTGAGACGACATTTTTCTTTCTTTCATAAACACTTGAGTAGATGTAAATACTGCTCTGAAGCCTATTCAACGCCTGAAGAAGTAGTTCAGCATTGTGCGACCTCCCATCGAATGTGCATACCAAGCACCAGGTAATCAGAAGAAATTAAAGGTTACTACCATATATGGGATTGGTGGCATTTTAGTTTTCTGGTTTCAGAGAATATTCAAACGGGGTTTTACATATTTGAGCATGGCGGCATCTTGGTCACAAGACCAAGAAATTAGTGAGTATGATCAGGAAATACAACAATCATAAACTCCAGACCAACCCACTACATCATGAGGAAAAGCCACTGAACATTTACAGTAACAAGATATCAGTAAGGCAATAAAAGCAAAGCTACCAGCTCTCTCTTCCTCTTCAAGATGACTGCAAAACTAGGAAGGGCGCAAAGTAATGCATACCAAAACAAAGACAAACACAGAACCCCCATAATGAGAAGTACATTAAGCAATAGGTCAACAACAAGAGAATCACCGCCTCAGAACGGACAGCAGCCTAAGCAACGGGGGTGGGGGATTAAATGCATTTTAAGATCATTCGAATAACTTTCGTCCCTCAATCCTAAGCAGTCTCCACATGAAATTCGATTGACATTGTGGTTTCAAAGGAGTTGTTTGAAAATGTTGACAAACAGACAGATGGATGGAGGCTGGAGTCATTTGTATACTATCAGCTCACCTCGGATCCTTCAGCTTTGGTACGCTTAAAACGTTATTTTATTGGACCATGTATGATATGTGACTTGCACTTTGTCAGACCTGGAGCTTATTTGGGGCAATTGCGGCTAATACTTCCCACATTAAAATCTTTTTAATTGTTTGCATTAAAATCTTTTTAATTGTTTGCATACAGTTTTTTTTATGTATGAACTGTCAATTTATGAAATAAAAAGGATTTGTCACCATACACAAGTTTTCATAATCTCACATGGAAGTTTTCAGCATTTTACAAATTTTCTGAAAAAAAATCCAAGTCCTTAATATTAAGCTATAATATTTGTAATCGCCATCCAGCTTCTTTATTTTAATTTTAATTATTGCTCATGACCTCAAGCTTTCTAGAAAACGTGAAAATGTATTTGTTTTCCCAAGCCATGTCAAGATACTGCATGATATATTTTGTTTATTCCCCCACAAAACGATTTCGATTTTTAGAGTAAATTATAAATTAAAAAATCTGACATTAAAAATCTTTTTTTTTTGTAATTATTTCATGGACTATCATTTGACTTTTTTTTAAAAAAAGAAAAAAATGGGGTCACCAGACTAATTATCTTGCAGGAGGGCCAAAGTTATCCCCACACCCATAAATTTCGAGGATAACTCAATTTAAAAATTTAAGGAGTGTAATTTTTGTTATTTATATAATTCCATATTTCTTGTATGAAGTTATTTTGCATTACAAGAAGAAAAAAGAAAAAGAAAAAAAAACAATTTGTTATAAGTGCCCACCCTGGAATCAACCCTGGTCCTCTGGTTCCAAAGTCTGACACGCTAAGCACAAGGCCACGATGTCAAGTTGTGCGCGTCTCGAAATAACGGTACATAATCTGAATATTGGACATATTTGTATTCTCATACATGGTAAATGATATTTCACCCTCTGTCAAAACAGAAGATTCTTCGGTGTAAGATATATTTAATAAATCCATCACTGTCGTCTCCACCTGCTACGCTGTCGACAATAACCTGTAACAAAATATTTGCAGTCGTTACACATCTGTAACATGGAAAATTGACTGTAGTACATTCGTTCTGGTTTTAAAAACGCGTTCGTCTGAAGTAAGCAGATTAATAAGAAAGTTCTTTCTTGGTCTATGTGATGGACAATACAATGTCTAATCACATCAGGTCATAAATTGTTCAAGGAACACGAAAGTGAAAGTACTAAATAAGGATATGAGGACATGGGTAGTAGTAAAATACAGTTTCAAGAATAATAATGTATCATATACGCGTTAACTGGATACAGTTGGCATTCTCTACAGGGTTGATTAAGTTTAGATAAGGGTCGTGGACAAATACACAAAGACAAAATAAGATGCTTGCGGTTTATTGTGTCTTAAGTCTCCCGAAAACGATACACATTCAATAGCACAAACCTATATTTAGAATATTTCGTCAGGAACCCGTTACGTACTGTCGTCCAGAACCACCTTGCGTTGTAACTGACATCCCTAAGCGTGACTATATACAGCTAGCATCCTTTGCAGATAATTAAACTCTGCCTTGAACACCCAGGTGAACCGCATGTCTAGATCTCGGAGGGTGTTGGCTATCGGAGGTAAACAAAGGATTTTGAGGTTGGACATGGTTTGTATTGAGACGATTTTATTTCATTTAGATTCGCTTTGAGGGATAAGAACAACATATAGGTCGATAGTATACAGAATGATGATAACTCTGAAAACAATACATCTTTTTGAACTGAATCTGTTCGAGTTTAAATCGCATTTGAATTCGGAAATGCAGTAATTTGGACCAATATTTCGAATTCATCAGTTAATATTCATATCTTTTATTTTATTTTTACTTGATTCACAGCCACCGCTGGAATGTATAACCTCTCTTTGGAATGAATCAGTCAAATACAATTCAAAAATAATTGTAAAACACTTATTTATTTGCAATTTTATGACGGTGGTATCATGTTCATGGGTAGCTTTCCGTTCGGAGGTATGTTGGGTAGCTGTCGGAGGGAAGGCATGTGCATGTTAACATTGATTTTGGAGAAGGGCAAATTGATTATGCTCATTAAACTAGCTATCGCATACGGAAACAAAAGTGTAAAACTCAAACACTTTCAAAAACAAGTGGTTCGATTGGCGAGGGACATATCAAGGGAGAAACAAGCTTAAACAAACCAATTTGTTAGAGTTTTTGTTCAACATTGAAGGAGTGTTTTTGTGCATTAATTTGTTTTATTTGTTTTGGCCTACCATATCTATTTAGCCCTTTGCATCACATTAAAGAAACAATCTAGCAGTAACATAACATGCAAAAGCATTATACTATGAAATGGGCACATACCTTTTGTGAAGGTGACAGATCAAGTAGCAATGCAATTAGTATACCAGATGTTTAGACGAGCACCTATACGGTCTAATCAGTCTTCACTAATTGCATAAATTTAACTATATGTAGGTGTTTTCCCATTTACACAACATAAGTTAACGCACTTTAAAGAACGGCCTTTGGGTTAAAACAAGTGTAAATGACCAGGAAATGCCACAATCCCAGACAGACACATGGCACCAAGAGACAGGGACACTGGAACACAGACAAATAAGGAATACTCACAAAGTCAGAATACAATAAGCAAAGCATTCAGCTGCCTTTATCTCAGTGAGAGAATTGCCAAACTAGAAATGACACAATATAAGCGTTTAACACGAAGTGCTAAACACGAACCCCCAGCAACTACAACAAAAGTAGTAAGTGAGTATGGTCAGGAAATTTCACAATCACAAACTTCCGACAAACCCATGGCACTGTGAGGAAGAGCCACACAGCAATCACGAGGCACTAGGAAAACAAACTAAGCAAAGCAACCAGATCTCTCTTCCCCATCTACTCGCCCTCTTTCTCTCTCTCTCTCTCTCTCTCTCTCTCTTCTCCATTCTCTCTACTCGCTCACCTATCTACTCTCTACCCCCCTCTCTCTCTCACTCTCTCTCTCTCTCTCTCTCTGTCTCTGTCTCTCTGTGTGTCCCTCTCTACTCTCTACTCTATTCTCTTTGTCGTTCTCCACTCTCTATTATCTTTGTCTCTCTCTACTCTGTCTCTCTCTACTCTGTCTCTCTCTACTCTGTCCCTCTCTAAGTCTGTCTCTACTCTCTCTCTATCTCTCTCTCTCTCTCTCTCTCTCTACTCTGTCTATGTCTCTCTACTCTCTCTCTCTCTCTACTCTCTTTTTCTCTACTCGCACTCCTTCTCTACTCACACTCCTTCTCTATTCTCTCTTTCTCTACTCGCACTCCTTTTCTACTCGCACTCCTTCTCTACTCGCACTCCTTCTCTACTCGCACTCCTTCTCTGCTCTCTCCTTCTCTACTCGCACACCTTTTCTACTCTCTCTTTCTCTACTCGCACTCCTTCCCTACTCGCACTCCTTCTTTACTAGCACTCATTGTCTCTACTCTATCCTTCTCTAATCGCACTCCATCTCTACTCGCATTCCTTCTCTACTCGCACTCCATCTCTACTCTCTCTTTTTCTACTCGCACTCCTTCTCTACTCTCTCTTTCCCTACTCGCATTCCTTCTCTACTCGCACTCCTTCTCTACTTGCACTCCTTCTCTACTCTTTCGTATTCTACTCTCTCTTTTTCTTCTCGCCCTGCTTTCTCTACTCGCACTCCTTCTCTACTCTTTCTTTCTCTTCTCGCACTCCTTCTCTACTCTCTTTCTCTACTCGCACTGCTTCTCTTCTAGCACTCCTCCTCTACTCGCCTTCCTTCTCTACTCGCACTCCTTCTCTAGTCTCACTCCTTCTCAACTTGCATTCCTTCTCTACTCGCACTCCTTCTCTACTCGCACTCCTTCTCTTCTCGCTCTTCTTCTCTACTCGCACTCCTTCTCTACTCGCACTCCCTCTACTCGCTCTTTCTCTACTCTCCCTTTCTCTGTCTCTCTCTTTCTCTGTCTCTCTCTCTCTCTATATCTTCCTCTGTCTCTCTTTGTCTCTGTCTCTCTGTCTGTCTGTCTGTCTGTCTCTCTCTCTCTCTCTCTAATGTATTAAAATATCATGAGCAATACGAGAATTTAATGAAATGATAGCGAGTGTTCGACTCCAATGTTCAGTCCTCCTCTGTCAAATTCCAAGTACGTCACCCGATCATCGGGTAATGGGTAAAGAACTGTTATAACGTGCTAACAGGGAACATTTTTATCATGGAATTGAGAGAGGAGTTCTCTGTTTGCCTTAACAATGAAGCCCTCTCACGAGTTAGGGTGTATTTGTACAAGTCATTTTATTCTAGGGAAAGGGAAAATGCCAAACTGAGGGGAACAATATTGTCAGAGAACGGGGAAATAAATAAAACATGAAACATGGAGACAAGTCAATATTTACGAAGAACAAGGGAATATGTACCTCCTGGGAGGGCCTCTATTATAGATAATAGAACAAACATCACAACTATAAAACTACTAAACTTGATATGAATAAAAATATTGTACCCAAACTCTAAACTTTACAATCCGATTGTCCATCTCTTTCTGAAAAGGACGTCACCCAGGTACTTTTATTGAACTAAAGATAATTTAAAGTCGTACTGCAAACGGTTGCATAAAAATCTAATTAAACATTCGATTTTTACAGAAAATTTTGATTGCCATTTGTCGCCAGTCGGGCGACACATGGCAATCGAAAAATCGGGCGACAAATGGCAATCGAAAACCCTGTTTCCAACGATTTTTGATCTACGTTCGTCGATAGAATTAACGTTTTCGATTGCCGCATATCAGGTGTGAAACTATCTTAAAGATATACAACCCATCTTTATTGCTTCTTATAGAATGACAAATGAGCCGCGACATGTGATTTCCAACAATGTGGCATTTTGAAATGAATAGACTCAGACGAGCCTGTGTAGCCTTCTTTTAAGCTTAGAAACTCCAAATTATGTTCATTCAGTAGCTTAATATTCATATAATACTCAAGCGACAAGCAAAGGCTCTGATCAGACTGCAATCTGGTCTGAGCCTTTGCTGGTCGCACATACCACATTGTTGGAAATCTCATGTCGCGGCTCAAATAATATTGTTTAAAAATAATGCCATTGTGGGGTTCGGGCTGCTGTTACCGGAATATGAGGACCTGGGCCAGGAATTACAATGCCTCCTTAAAGTTAAGGAAGACTTACTGAGTTAAGTATTGATTTTTCAGGATGCCAAAAATGATGTTTTAAACTGATTAAAATCAAAATTGTTTCACTTTTCTGTAGATCACAATGATATCTTTGACCACAAGTACTGCATCGATCCAGGCAATTTATTTAGCATGTTGAAATATCAATACTTAACTTAAGTCGTCCTTAACTTTAAGGAACCATTGTAATTCCGGGCCCTGTACTACTATGTAAAGTTTAAAAACGTTAAAAGATAAAATAACAGAACGGATTACCACTGAAACTGCAATATTTTCAATATTTTTACGGGTATTGTTATATGGATTACTTTGTCCACCTATACAAATATGCAGTGAAGATCCAGATAAGCTTACATGTATACTAATACTTTTAAGAATGAACTGACAACAGCTAGACCAAAAACATAAATTGCTTTTTAATACGTGTGGTATTTTATTTTACTGTCGCAATGGCGCAAAGAGTACAGCTTTAAAACGTATGCAAACTGTACAGGGTTCATTATTATGTTTTTTATTTTGTTTGATTTTATTCTTAACATCCCAGTCAACAATTTTTCGGTTATGTCGGGATGGGTCTTCCTGGGTTGAACCAGTACTAAGCTATGATTAATATGTTTTACTCAAGGGCACCAGACAGTGACGCCGGAGAGGCCAGAAATTCGAACACTCACGTTACTCGATAGCTGCGCATTCAACTAAGAGTAAGATGCGCGGATCCAGAGAGGGGGCGGCAGAGGGTCCTGACCCCCACCCTTTTTTTTTTTTTTTTTATGAGATTCGGAAACCTTTGGGGCTCTTTAGCAATACTGGTCCAGATCCCCTGGAAAATCAAAAGCTACCAAGCCAGCATTCCATATTGGGTAATCATCGGCCCGCCAGCGTTTTGCTGTTGGGCTGACGATGGCCCGCTTTTAGTGGTATTTTTAATCCTCACTCCATTCATCTAAAAAAAAGTGTGTCAGAGTTAAGTTGGACTTCGTTTGACAAAATTTCTGGATCCATGCATGATTAAGCATCGCATGGGATGTTTTGTTGCATTTTTCTCACTAATATTTTACAAAACCGAAGAAAGCGTATCAGTGCAACGCTACTAGATGACGGTACAAGACATGGACATACCCTATCCCAGCCAGCACACATTGTCGGGCAACCATCGGCCCGCCAGCGAAATGCCATTTAAAATGTTTTAGATGTTGCATAGCAAAAAAGGAAGAAAGGAAGGCGGGAGGGGGGGGGGGGGGGTGGGGACCGGCTTGAGAGCCCCGTTGAAACCCATTCAATATTTGTGGTGTTTTTTTTGCATGTGTTGTTGTTGTTGTTTTTTACGGTTTGGGGGGGGGGTAAATTGTTGATATAGTTTGTTTCATTGAATAGAATCCTAAAGGGCGTGCAACAGGAGGGTGTTTCAGTGGACTAGGTGAGTTGCATGTTTCAATGGATTTGATCAGGGTATTTCAGTGAACTGAGTGGTCTGAGTGCTTCCCTGGGCTGGGTGGTTTGGGTGTATCAGTTGCCTAGGGAGTTTGGGAGTTTCAATGGGTTGGCTGTTTTGTGCATTTCAGTGGACTGTGTGCGTTTGGGTGTTCTGTGGCGATTCAGTAGACTGGTGGTTATGGGTGTTTCAATTGTCTGGATGGCATACATGAATATATTTTTGGATCAAAGATTTACTAATCATGCACACGTGGCATCTTAACCAACAGTTTCCTTGCATTTTGACACTCCATTTACACAACAAGATGCGCCTCAATGTGAACCTGCATTTTGTAACCCTGTTCACGTTGTTAATATACTGCGTTGCCAGGTAAGATAATGAGTATAAGTATGGCACATGTTCTTGCCTTCTTTCAGGGACCATACCCTCATCCCCATCCCACCTAGCCATCATATCCCCTTCCTATATCAAGCATACTGGTTTCACCAAAAAATGAATCAGTGCAGAACTTAAATAAATATGTTTTCCCAGACTCACTAGACAAAAACATGCATAATGGCACCGACTGAAGATGAGCGCTTTTCACAACACACCACAACTGTAAAACGTCTCAAATTCCATTCTGTATTTCGCCCCCTGATAGTCTTCCATTTGCAGCATTACGTATTTTTTTCTGTATCAAGACATGCTTAAAATATATCAGATTCAGGCACTAATTGTGCGGCAGTTTGTATCAATCTCCGAACTCAAAACCACTGTCACTCCGATAGCAAGGATGCCAGCTGTCAAGTTACCTCTGCACATTTTGCTAACCACCAAAGCGATATCAACGTAAGCAAAAGTTCAAATATTGATGTTTTAATAGCATTTTGAGATACGACTCTTATAAATCATGCAGGAGAATGATATAGAATTGTGGCGACACAAGCAAATTGTGTCAAAGGTTAATGTTAATCCAGCTATGATCAAACGAATAGCATTTTTTCATTGAAAAATTCGCAATCGTCGTTTGAAAGGTCGCCCAGGGTCCTACGTCCATGGATCAAAAGCATTTAACACATTCCGAGTCCTTATCATTCATTATAGAAGCAACCTGTTTGCTGCTTTTGTCTCCAAGAAACTTTCTATAGGACATAAAAATGGATAAATACAGACCCTGTCCATCCATAATCGCAATGTTTACCTCCGATAGCCAACACTCTCCGAGATCTAAACATGCGGTTTACCTGGGTGTTGAAGCAATTTTTGGTATTCTAGGGTGTTTAACAGAACTCCTGGAACCATCGAATCTGGCAGGGTTTTTTACTGATGCGTTAGGTTTTTGAGACCATCCCTGAAAAAAGTTAGTGACAAACTTAATTGAGGTTGACCAAGAAAACTTAGTTTCAGCTGAAATATGAAAGACACTTTTCAAAATCAGGTGGATTGATGGATGGATGGATGGATGGATGGATGGATGGATGGGTGGGTGGGTGGATTGATACGCAGGCAGACAGGCAGGCAGGCAGGCAGGCTGGCAGGCAGGCAGGCAGGCAGGCAGGCAGGCAGGCAGGCAGGCAGGCAGGCAGGCAGGCAGGCAGGCAGGCAGGCAGGCAGGCAGGCAGGCAGGCAGACAGACAGACAGACAGACAGACAGACAGACCGAAAGACCGATGTTACTACTAAGCATGCAGTCTTGTAGTTTATTGCATATGCTGGAAAGGGTCCTTTTTCCTCAGCTTATCAAAACAATGTCCAAGTCTAGCCCCAAAATAAACAAATTGGCTGCATTTAAAAAGCCGCCAATAGTTTAGGTTTGGCAAATAGGTTGTTCGTATGACAGCATTCCTTTACTTTGATTATTATTATAATAGGTCTTGTTTAACAAATCTTAGAGTCAGCAGAATCTCGGACCCAATTATACTGGGTCCGAGGCAGAATAGGTGTTTGAAAAGATTATTTGTACAGATTGTATTATCGAGCATGAGCTCTTGCGCATGAACCTTTGCTACTACATGTAGAAAATGTCTGACCAAAATCTAGACCTTTATGCCGCTGGGTAGGTTTTATAGGGTTTTACCAAACAATAAAGTACCAAAATTTTGTGTGCTCCCTAAAAATATTGTTATTTATTGTGGAATAAATATAGTTTATATGATATTTGTAACTATTCTGCAGCCCTGTACTAGGGTGTGCATTTGACATTAGGTCTCTATGACAAATTGTTATTTATAGAATTTATGCATACATCAGCTGTCCCAGACAAAATCTGGGCTCAGTTATCATTCTGCTACCTAGCTGTTTGCAGGACTGCATTTGGATAAAAACTGCTTGTGGATATTTTATATAACAATTACTAGTTTTGTTTTAAGACCTGGACAACTAACTTAAAAGGATAATTTATCTCACAAACTGAATTCAGTTCACAAACTGCTTTTAGTTCAATTATACCCTTGGGGTTATGTGAACATGGATTATATATACATTCTTATGTCTTAGAACCTTCCACTCTGAATGCATTGAGTGGGGCTCTGAGGCACTAATTATTTAGGGGGCAAAGGAACCATGTATGGGATGATCTCAGCTCATAGATTAAGCGTCAAGAGCATTTTATCAGTAAGCCTTGACGTTGCCATTCTACTTTCATGATCGGTAATTTATTCTCTTTAAGCCTTAAACTTATATGTAGGTCTGATCAACCTGCAAATCAGGGGTCTTATAGCTTGCTGCTCCCTTCACTTTTCTTCTTGTCAGGCTGGCAATCTCACTTGGGCAGTAGGTTTTTCACACTTGGCCCTTGCAGATTTCACGGTCTGGCGGACTTGGTTGCTTTCACCTCCTTTAGGCCGACGGGCTGTCTGTCTCATCAGCCTGTGTCGGTTGAGGTCTCTACAGACTCTTATGGCTGGACCCCAGTCTACCACCCTGCCTGGTAGGCATATTCTCTGACATAGTGATGCACTAAATGCTAGGACAGACCCAGTCTGGTTGCCTGTATCAGTCGGCGGTCTCCTCAGACTCACGCGGCTTGAGGGTCCTCTTGCGGGTTCAAGGTCGGCTGCCTGGAGTCCTGTTTAGTGGTGGGTGCTGTGTTGGGCTCTGCAACTGCACAGCACGTGGCTTAAGGGTTCTTTCTAATTAGACTAGCTTAGCAACACTGGCCCTTGTGATGGGTTGCTCTGATCTGATTCTTCCTGATTGTGATACCAGGTTAGGAAGTTTGATGCCAGTCAGTTTTAAGGCTACTAAATATGATCAAAATCAGACTTATTCTGTAGCTGAGATTTTTCCATGCGGGTTCGAGGGGTTTCTTTACAGGCTGCAGTTTAAGACAGCAAGATGTACTCAAGATCTTTAACGCCTCCATGGATTTGTTCTTGATGAACTGTATTATCTTCAAAGTCACTAAGACATTTCATACAGCCTTGATGAACAATTTGATATTGCTGTGAAAGATGTGAACTACAACATTCTATACAGCTTTGAACAGCTTGTCTGAGAAGCCTCACATCTTGAGTTCTGATTTACAGCTTTATGAACAGTTATTCACTTAGCTCTGTGTAACCAAAACACTCTTGGTTTAACAATTGGAGTCTAAGTACTTATAGACATTATACACAGCATTGATGAACATTCAGTTTATTGTCTTGTTCTTTGAGTACTGCCACAGATCTACATATATACATGTAGCCTGGATAAACAATTATTATCTTAAATCTCCGATGAATACAGACTTGATGAACAACTATTATCTTAGAAGTCTCTGATGGATATATTGTACTATGACATTCTATACACCCTTGATGAATTTCATTTTCTTAAGGCTAAGAATTGTTTACTGTGTATTAACATAGTACCTTGTATTAACATAGTTTTACCAGACATGTAGACAGTCTTAATAACATATTTGATGAAATTGACTGTGCTTATCCACTGTGAGTTATGATGTGTAACAATGTGGGATTTACTCTTACCTGAAGCTGTTCGTAACTGCTTTCTAGGATATACATGTTGTGCAGACTTATTCACCATTAATGGATCTATTAATACACCTGTGCATCAATGAGTGCATGCTCGTTCTTGGAAGCCTAAAGATCAGACAAACATATTTTCACCATATAGCAATGTGTCGACTACACTTAACTTGCCATGTGGCTGTCCACTGGGGGTGTCCAGTTCAGGCTTTTGATAATCACTCAAAGGAGACAGCACTTACATGTATTTATCCTTGCTCAGATCTCATGATGCTACGAATGTAATCTTGATCAGCCTGTTTACAAATTAACAGTTTGATCTTGCTTGCTGCTGATGCTATTGTTGGAGTATGCTCTTATGGTTGGACACTTTAATTCATAGTTTAGCGATATCAGGCATGAGTTTCCTTTGCAGCTTATTTGGCCTCTTTACTTTGGAGATTTATGTGTGTGTTTTTTTTTTTTTTTTTTTTTTTTTTAAACTGTGTAGACCCTCTGAGATGCCACAGTCTATGGCTTCTTGTTAGACTCTGCACTGTTTCATGCATGTATGGTGGATTTATATCAGCCTGGATGGAAATTTCTGTGCCGTCAATCATTTAATTGAGAGGCTTTTGATATGTAAAGGTTATTCATGTAATCTTGATTCAGCTCATATTTAGTTTTGGTAATACATTTGTTTTGGTGCTCATTGGAGGCGTCTCCAGATGCTTCCAGTGAGCCCCTCGATGGGTGTTTATACCTGTGTGATAGGTACAGATGGACATGTACATGTATTTATCTGTGCCTACTGCATGGCCTTTAAGCTTTTCATGCTGTCTGCTGGGTCAACCTGTATCAGGTAGGGATCTCTTCAGACTCTTGGCGGGACCATGTCCACCACCTACTCCTGTAGCTGGAGTCCATGTCTACCACTCTGACTTGCAGGCACAATTTCTGACATTAGTGCTCTACTAAATACTAGGGCAAACCCTTGGTGACATTACTGTAATAGTCAGCAGTCTCTTCCAACAGGTCCAGCTAGTGCATTTAGTTGCAAGTTCTACAGTGTCAGTATGTGTTATGTTCTGCACAGCTCCGTTATCAGACTACCCGAGCTAACACTAAAGAAATGTATGGAGATATTTTCATGATGAGTGCATGTACGCTCTTGTAGTTGCATATTAACGGCTTAAGAGTATTTTGAGATCTGACAAACTTTCTTAATAGATCATGCTATCTTAACTTTTTCTTGAATATGTAGAACCTGTATAGGATATCAGCTGTGACCTAGCCTTCCTTAACTCAGGGTTGACTTGCAACCCATGGTATGTGCCTTGCAACCCATGGTATGTGCTCAATCTGCTTGCATTACACTTTTATTGTTATTATTATCATTATGTTGTTGTTGCAAGATTGTTCAAAGGCTGCCTTGCTGATATTCTGCATAACATCATGGCATTCATATGTCTAATTAAAAAATAACTGAGAAATCAAGACAGAGCTGCCACCACTATTGACTCTTGGTTGTCCACGGCGTGGACACGACTTACCTGAACCTTAGTTTTGTCAAAAATAAGACTTCTCAGTGGTTACCTTCAATTTGTTTAGGACTCTGTGGTTGAGAATCCAATGATGCTAGAACAGCGATCATTCATGCTTTATATAGCCGCTGAATGTGGCTCCAAAAAGCGGCTCTATCATGTTCTTACACTGTGTTGTGTATGAGCTTCAAGAGGATAGCACATTGACGTCTGATCTGTGGCCTCTGACGTTGATGTGCTTCCATCTTGTTTTTATCTTCAATGTAGAATGAGGTCCATCATTCTTACGATGTTAGCAAGGTATTAATACCACATGTATAATGCTATCCTATGGACATGGTTTCCAGAGTTTTTCCAAAAAGGGTTTTTATCTCTGGTTTTTTCCCGTAGTGACGTCGTATTGTGAATTTGTTCTTAAAGAACATTGAGTTTTCTAATGCTAGGTCAAATATGAACTAAATATCTCTAGTCATTTTAAACTTATCTGAACATGTGTAGCAAAGACAATGTTGCTAACAGTTATCCGGTCAGCTCGGATGGCTCTTCTGACCGAGTTACAGTCTGTCCTGTCATAGGAGGCACCTGTTTTCAGTATAAATCTGTTTTTCAAATACCTTAGAAGCTGCACTGTGCACCTTAGAAGCTGCACTGGGCTAGTAGCAATTCATTTATGCAACTGTGTTGGATAAGCACCTGCCTAAGCCAATCTTGGTGCTTTTTGTAACAGGTTTGGCTGTGCTCCATATTAGCTTTTAATTTGTTTGTGAATTTGATTATTCTGGAGTTTTGTTGTTTTCATTTTCATTTTTGTTTTTGTTACATGCTTGCTTGCTGTGTGGTAACATTTAAGTGAATGACAGGAATAGCAGTTTTAAAAGGTCATCTGCTGCAGTTTCTTAAAATTTAAAAACTCTAACAAGGAAATCATTAGTGTCAAACAGTTGGATCCAGACCAGCCAGATGCTCTGTGTGGCCTGTTCTGAATCTTAGAATCTTAAAACTGTTTGCAAGTTTATCAGCAAGCTAGCAGGCAAAGTTTATGTTGACAACCTGTCAGTGATATGTAATGTGGAATTTTAATTCCCAGACTTGAATTACACACTCACACTCCATTGACATTTTGCCTGCACTTATAGGGATGTATATAGTTACTTATAAGATGTTCTGTCATGTACTACCAGCAAATGCTGCATCTTAATTACCAAGTGTTGAACAGAGTGTCCTTTCATTCTAACTTATTAACTTGTGGGGAAACCAACCCAATGTGAACATCTTTCTATCCACATTGTCTTCATTTGGGGGAATTAATTTCTATCTGAAATCAACTCATTTCCTCCACATTGCAGGATCCAATCATGCACTGACTTGCCTGCTTGTACTTACACCCTTTAAGCCTTCAAGCTGTCTGTCTGATTAACCTGTTTCAGTTAGGGGTCCGCAGACACCAATTGGCTGGATCAAGTCCACCACAGACTCTGTGGCCGCGACTGTGTCCACCACCCTGACTTGCAGGCTCATACTCTGACATAGTGCTCCACTAAATGCTAGGGCAGACCCAGCCTGGCGACCTTGGTGACTCTAACTGTATCAGTCAGCTATCTCTTCAGATATTCGTGGCTATGCAGGTCCACCATGTGCAGGGTCAAAGTCAGCTGGAATCCTATGTAGTGGCTTGTGCTATGCCAGACTGCATGTACTTTGCCATGCTGCACATTATTATCCTCTGAACAGCACGTACTGGGCTTAAAGGTCTGCAATCATACTAGCTGAGCCAACGCTGGCTGTCATTCATATCTGGGTTGGTTCTTCATGGCCAAAGTTATGTTGTAAATAGAATGATGTTAGTTTAATAAATGTAGAATCTGACCAGCGTTTTTACTTGAGTTAAATCATATAAATTGTTATTTATTGTGGAATAAATATAGTTTATATGATATTTGTAACTATTCTGCAGCCCTGTACTAGGGTGTGCATTTGACATTAGGTCTCTATGACAAATTGTTATTTATAGAATTTATGCATACATCAGCTGTCCCAGACAAAATCTGGGCTCAGTTATCATTCTGCTACCTAGCTGTTTGCAGGACTGCATTTGGATACCCACCACCAACCCCTTTCTCCACCTTTGTTCAACATTTGGAAAGAAACAACCCAGATATAAGTTAGGAAAGTGTAAATTTTACACTACTGGCACTTCCAGAAGTTTGAATTTGCATTTGGATTTAAAGGTAAATCTAGGGGGAAGGGGGGAATTAATTTCTATCTGAAATCAACTCATTTCCTCCACATTGCAGGATCCAATCATGCACTGACTTGCCTGCTTGTACTTACACCCTTTAAGCCTTCAAGCTGTCTGTCTGATTAACCTGTTTCAGTTAGGGGTCCGCAGACACCAATTGGCTGGATCAAGTCCACCACAGACTCTGTGGCCGCGACCGTGTCCACCACCCTGACTTGCAGGCTCATACTCTGACATAGTGCTCCACTAAATGCTAGGGCAGACCCAGCCTGGCGACCTTGGTGACTCTAACTGTATCAGTCAGCTATCTCTTCAGATATTCGTGGCTATGCAGGTCCACCATGTGCAGGGTCAAAGTCAGCTGGAATCCTATGTAGTGGCTTGTGCTATGCCAGACTGCATGTACTTTGCCATGCTGCACATTATTATCCTCTGAACAGCACGTACTGGGCTTAAAGGTCTGCAATCATACTAGCTGAGCCAACGCTGGCTGTCATTCATATCTGGGTTGGTTCTTCATGGCCAAAGTTATGTTGTAAATAGAATGATGTTAGTTTAATAAATGTAGAATCTGACCAGCGTTTTTACTTGAGTTAAATCATATAAATTGATGTTTTTGTTTTCAATAAACCACACATCAATTTTCCATGTTTTGATTTTACCCATTGAATTTTCTCGGACGGTACAGAGGTCCAGATAAGCTTTCAGTTCAATTGGGTAATTACCCCACATGATTTTTATGAATTGCTTTTTTCCAAAAGCAATTGCTTAAAACATTTTTTTACCCCACATAGATTTTTGAAATTGCTTATTTATAAGTTATAATTAAAGTACCTAATAATCTTAGTTAATAATTTAAATAATAATCTTAGTTTTCGTAATGGAAGAAACATACGGATTGAGTGACTTTTAGTACTTTGTGCAAATACTTTAGCCAGTAACTGACAAATGACTTGCTTATTGTATCAAACTTCAAAGGAAACTTAGTAACATCACAACAAAAGAAAGGCTTGAACTGGCTACCACACTAAGTGTGCTAACATGGGATATATTCATATTTAGATCAGTTTGTTTTTTCTTTTGCTTTTCCAAAATTTAATTGCTTTTCGCTACCCCTTCATTTATAAAACCATTGCTTTTTCCAAAATCTAATTCCTTTTTGTTACCCCTTCATTTGAAAACAATTGCTTTTTTCACAAATTTAATTGCTTAAATACCCCCCAAAAAAGCGGCTTATCTGTTCCTCTGCGGTACATTTTGAGGTACAACATTAACATGCATTTAAAAGTAAAAAATAATCCAAAATTACATTTATTACCTAATGTATAAACATTGATGTGACATGACTTTGAATTTTACCTATAGCGTTTCTTTTGTCAGTCAGTATATATTGATGACACTGATGATGAACAGACGCATAAAGGAGTCCTAACCTAGGTTAGCTAAAAGAAGATTATCTTTTGTTTTAAAATAACTTCAGAGAAATATATTAGGATCCTCAAAATGCCTGTTACCAAAATTATACAAACTGTTCCATTCCACTGAACAAATTAGTCATTATAATTGTATCTGATAGCACACTCAAAAAGGTTGCAATCATTTAGTAAGAGTGCTTGAATGGAAAATTTGGATTTTTCTGTCTTGACTGGGGCCAGTCTAATACCTCCAACTAAAAATAAGATACTCTTATTTTTTCTGATGTATCAATTTGTTTTCAGGACTGATGCCAGTCTAGACTTAAAGTACCACATAAAGAATCTACTTGACTATTTGCCTCTTCAAAATCCATGCATCGTGTAACTTGTATGAGGGGGTGGACAGGGGGGGTACGGGGATAAGGGGTGCGGAATCGAGGGTGGAGGGTGCGGAATCGGGGGTGGAGGGGGCGGGAAGTGGGGGTAGAGGGGGGGAGTCTGGAAAGATTGGGGCGGGAAATTGATTTTTTATAGAAAATTCAGAGAAAATAGCAGTTTAAGGCCTATAAGTCATATTAAGGTACACCAAGGAAAACATGCATATTTGTGTGAACTATTTTGTCACACGACTCACGTAATGTATAGTTCCAGTAGGATTTCAGCTTGATTTTTTACTGTCGAGAAAACGAGATTATCAGGGTAGGTTGTCTTTAGGTGAATGATAGATCTTGTCACTCAGTGGCAGAAAAAAATCCAACTAATATAGGAGGCTTTAAATCTACCTTTTTACGGAACCGATTAGCTTAATTGTGCAAAGAACCCAATATTCCGCTTTGAAACGGTGGCTGTTGTTTTATGTTCGACCGTCGATAGCTATTTCATTTATTCCGTGCTAGAGATTGACTTCTGTAAACTCATAAAAAGTTAAAACACAGCGTTCCGTAATTCGCATTTTGATATATATAGAATTGTCAGTGTTTGAGAAACAAACTAAACAATGATTATTTGACATACCCAAACTATGAAACCACGCATATCGTCAAGCTTGGAAAATTTATGCTTGTATTTTGATTTTTCAAATTATCGATGTATGGCGTATTTTACAGAGATATTTGCAAGAAAAAGTACATGTATTGAGATTCGTACTCCAAAGAGTTTAGATACGCTTTAAAATACAGAGGAAAGTCATTCCCTTTTTTCCACACACATGTGAAAATGTTTCATGAAGTTTCAAAAGCTCCTTGGCGCTTATGTTTATGTTATAATGTCTACCCGACTCAAACCATCCCTTATCGTACAGGGAGACTCCCTGAAATGAATTATAAAATTTTATCTAAAACATACAACTTTTACAAGATCAGGAAATCTCCCGGATCTGATTGAACAAGTTTACTTTATTTTCTTGTATTCTGCTGATAACCTTTGCAAGCAGTTTGGACCCAGGTCAGCACCGACAGAATGCCGGTCCTGATCTGGATTCTACTGGTCCTGATATATGGATCCAAAGTATTTGACACCTTGGCTCTGATGGTGTTCATGAAAAAAATCGAAAAGGTTAATTTTGAAAAAAAATCAGCAGATGGAAACAAATGCATGAAAAATCACCAAGTATGCAAATAATTAATTGACACTTAAGAGAAAGACAAAAACATGTATTTATTGATTATAAGATGCCTTTTTGTAAGTAATGCCAAAATAACTAGACTTCAGTCGATGGTAGGATTGCAAATGACCGCCTTTTACATGAAATGTTGCCCGTGCCCTCTACATCATGTGAACTAAGCACCTGCAAAGTTTGAAGTTGCTACATCTAACCATTAAGGTAGAAATGTATTAACAAGAAAATATAGTATATGAACTTGACTGTGGCATCAAGGCCACTTGAAATATTGCCAAGTTTGATGTTGCTACGTTCAAGTTATGAGTAGATGCATTTACAAGAGAATACAGTATTGACCTTGACCTTGGGTCAAAGTCACAAGATGTTGCCCAGTGCCCTCTATATAATATGACCTATGTACCTGCAAATTTTGAACCCCCCTGGGGTTGGGACGTCCAACGGTTTAGAAGAAGATGCATTTACAAGTAAATATATTATTCGACCTAGGTCGCATGAAATGTTGCCCAGTATCCGGTGCATCACGTGACGTATGCACCTGTAAAGTCTGAAGCTGCTACGTCCAACAGTTATGAGTAGATGCATTTACAAGAAAATACAGCATTTTGCCTTGGCCTTGGGTTTAATATCACATGAGAAGTTGCCCATCGTCCTCTATATCATATGACCTGTGCACCTGCAAATGCTGAAGTTGCGGCGTCTAAAGGTGTAGAAGATAATGCGTTTACATGAAAGTACATTATTTGACCTTTGACCTAGGTGGCACGAAATGTTGTCCAGTATCCTTTACATCATGTGACCTATACAGCTGCAAAGGTTGAAGTTGCTACGGCTAATGGTTAAGGAGGAGATGCATGTACATGAAAATAATTTATTTGCAATTTTCCCTTGACCACGAAATGTTGTTGCCCAGTTTCCTCTACATCATGCAACAGTGAACTTATGCAGCTACAAAGTTTAAAGCTGCTGCGGCCGACGGTTTAGGAGAAGATACAATTACATGAAACCGCACGCACGAACACACGGGCACACGCATGGACAGACGGACGGACGGACAGACAGACAGACTCAGATGGACCAACTTTGGTACGAAAATAATGTACCCTTTTTTCTACAAGAAAAAGCGGGTATAAAATGTCTATTTTACGAATACATCTTCAATATTTAAACGGTCAATAGGTAGGCAAGCCTGAATTCTTTTAAAAATTTTGCATGAAAAAAGTAAAAAAAATCCTTAAAACATCTAAAATTAGAATACTGAATATCCCAAAACATTTCCTAAAAGGAGGCCCCAAAATATAAGGGTCATTAGGGTAACCTGAAACAAGAAATGTTTTTGCCCAATATGAGTAATGTTTACTTTGCTCACTCAAGAAGAAACATTCATCTCTGGTGACACTGTGGCAGTACTTTTAAGGGGCCGCTCAGCGCAGACGACAACGTGTCGGATTGCAGATGCATGTCTGACTGCAGATACAGGGGCTGAGAGTTCGATCTCGGCCTGGACACATATTTTAGTGGAGATTTGATCTTGAATTAATTTCTATGGCCATTCTCCTCCCTTCCGCTGATTCAAGAAGAGTTTAGCATCAAAACAAACAAACTAAAGTATAGTTTAACTCTTTGTGCCCTGAAAATGTAGATGGGTCTTTGGTAAGCTATTTTTTAGAATTAATTTTGGTTCTTGACTACGCTTAAGTTCATGAACAAGAACAAAATTTTATCAGGGGGAGGGAAAAATTTGACAGGGGGAGGGAAGTGGGGTTGGAGGGGGAGGGAAGTGGGGTGAAAGGGGGAGGGAAGTGGGGATTGGGTACCCCCCCTGTCCACCCCCTCTTGTATAATTTCATGTTATCTGTGCTTTAATAAGCTCCCTTTTTACTTTGGATTTCTGACTGATCAACTGTCTTATTATTCTCTTCAGCAGAATAGTGGCTAAATGTCATACCAGGTCGGCCTATAGGGTCAATCTTTGAAGAACATGATGCAATCAGAATTTCAAGATAGACTGGGAAACCAGAAAATGACAAAGCTATATTTACAAATGACATCAGTTTAATCTTAGACAGAGGTCCCACGATTGGTTACATTTGGTCACATGCTCCTCCATGGTACAACTCTAATCTAGATTGGTTCCCCTCGTTGATAAAGCTCTACTTCCGCTAAGCATATAACGACTGGTAACACCTATTTTATTACAAGTAGAGAATCCTACTCATCCGACTGCACATGCTCCAGAAAAGATTTTTCAACACAAACTTCAGTATTTTTTCAGTTGCTATAATTTGATAATTAAGTAAAAGAAAAAATATAAACTCCCAGAACAAAATAAACATAATTAAACGGCTTGTTTAAAAAATGCACTTTATGTCAAGGGTATTTTCCAATACCACGTCACTCATGACGTCAGTGTGTATGCTATATAGATTGGTTCCCCTCGTTGATAAAGCTTTACTTCCGTTACGCAAATAACGACTGGTAACGCCTATTTATTTACAAGAAGAGAATCCTACTCATGCGAATGCGCATGCTCCAGAAAAGATTATTTCAACACAAACTTCAGTATTTTATGAGTTGCTATAATTTGATAATTAAGTAAAAGAAAAAATATAAACTCCCAGAACAAAATAAACTTAATAAAACGGCTTGTTTAAAAATGCACTTTATGCCAAGGGTATTTTCCAATACCACGTCACTCATGACGTCTGTGTGTATGCTATTCGTAGGCGCAATGGCGGCTAGTAGTTACCTGTCTTAATATGCTGACAAGCTATTAAAGGGAGAGAACCAGTCTAGCTCTAATCCTCACCTTATATATTGTGTTTAGGTGCTCATAAACAATCAATACATCAAAACAAATTCTTATATATTGACTTTAGTAAATCGGCCCTTTTCCTAGACCAGAAGTAGCAAATGTGTACCATTAGTTTAAATGATAAGAGATGAGACTGCATTTCTACATATGACTGCTCAATGCATCTCTTGTGCAGATCATTTATCACAATTCATGAAAAAAATGATTTAACTTCAGGTAAAATGGGGTTTCAATAATGTCCATTTTTCTTTGACTCTAATTCATCTGAGGCTGACTTTGGTCAGAGTTGACTAAAACTTCAAAGGGATTCTTTGCATGCTGAGTAATGTTTCGTCTCTGCAGATATTTTTCAGCATCACTTTTATCAAAATAATATTTCTGGATAACATCAGCGTGTCAAACAGATTGGACCTAGATCAGCCCCGACGTTCTGATCTTGGTCCAAACTGTTTGCGATGACAAAATTAGCCGCTAGCAAGCAAAGACTTGTTTTGACAGAAAACACGGTGTCAAGTTTTGCATGTGCTTATGAGAATATATTATTAGTTGATAGAGTAATTACTGTTTTAAAATGATGCTAATTGGAGTTTTAATAAGGGGAGAGTGTGAAAAACACACTAGATCCAAATACGTAAATCATTTTAGGTAAGTTATTTTCTTTTTAAATTTATATTTCTATAATGACTTGCATCTGGCGGTTCCAAGCTGAACTTATTTTAGCGGATCCTACAATTTCGTCCCAAATCAAATTTTCTCATTTATTCAACACAGACGGCCGTTTTGCGTTTTCATTCTGACTATTAATAAACGTGACATGCACTGTGGGTTGCGTCAGAAATATCTCATTGTGCAGTGCGCATGACCGGATTTCCGAAAAAATCAATCTGAAAGTTTGCTGCTTCGAAAGCAGCAAACAAAAAACATGAAGAAGGCTTCCAGAAAATCCTGAGTACCCTGAGATGTGACATCATTTAAACATTACAATGACTTTACGGATGGACATGCGGCTGTTCGCTTTTTATCTTTCCCACGTGCTGGTACAGGTCTTTGAGATTATCTCACATGGGTAAAAACAACGGAAATCCTGATCTGGTGTACGAGAAATTATTTGACATGTCACAAATGAAGCAGAGACAAGAAGAGTGTCTGCATCTCTAGCTCAATGTACTCTTAGATCGAAAAATTAATTAATGATATTTGCTTTGATAAATCACACTTTTTGCTTAATTTCTTGTGTTTATAAAACTGAAAATTTGATTAAAAAGTTTGTCATCACTGATAATATTACTTTACCTATGAGCCTTTGCTGAGATTTTCTAATTATTTTCCATACATGTTGCTCTCCTTGTTAAGTTAAAGCACTCATTCAACTTCAATATGCATGGAATAAAATGTTAAATTCAGGAGATTAAAGCTCCAGAATTCTTTACAGAATTTTAATGGTGATTTATGTCTGATTTTAAAATATTTACTGCAAATGGAGGGACCTCATGGATGCAACAAGCATATCATATTTCAGTCATTAAGGAAGTTTAATGCTGCTACCAACAATCACACAGCATCCAACTATGATACATTGCAATAAAAACAAGAAAAACTATAACATGTGTTACATGTTATAAACGGCGTTGTTAAAAGGTTCTTATGAGTAATAATAGATGAAGGATAATAATGAAGTTTTTTTCACAATAAGATATACATTAAAGCAGCTTTGAATTGAGTCATTAAATGCTTGACGTTTCGCTAACACATAAACTATTCAATCAGACGGTGATGGGGAAGCAAGCTTTTGTGAAAGCTTATGCTTGTTTTCAAACCACAGCGTCACCGAGACCCTTCGATTATGAATACATAAATATTAGACTTCTTCCTTAACATAACTGCTTAGTATTAACAGCAAAGTAGTTATGTTGTAGATTTCTTCTGTTTGTGGACCCTGCCAACAAGGCAGCCAGATATATGTGTCTTTATCATTAAACATACAGTTTATATATCTCGCAATCAGTTGTGTGTCACACACTAAAAACAGCTTTGAATACAATCCCCTTGATTCATACATATCGACAGGAGGCTTATGTTTAAACATGGAATGGCATGGAGCCATAGGGTAACGGTATTAGGAGTTGTGTGTGGCATATTAATTCATTTATTAAAAATCTTTTTATAAGTGAAATTCATAGTCCCTTCTCTAAAAAGTCAGAAGATGACCTCTATGTGACTGGGTATTGATCACAGAAAATCAAAAGTCATAGATAATCTTTTTATGCATTTTTAAGAAGAACCTATAATGAACATCTGATCTAATTTTCAGGTCGATATTTGCATTTAAAATACCATTTTGATGCTTGCAAACTTTGGTACCGGAATTTGGTCCCGAGTCCCGGGTATTGGTCCTGGCTTTTATTCCTTCCCAAAAATGATCTTTAATGAAAATCAATACTTGTTATCTTCAGTCTTATGAAAACCAATAATACTTGTCCGCGCGGAAAGAAAAAGCCGAAAGTTCGTGACTTAAAAAATAATATCCCATGCATTTTCCTCCTTTAGATGGAAATAAATCAAACCCCAGTCATGAATTTGCAGGTGATAGGAAAAATCTACTATCATGATGATGCTTCCGCAATTGACACATGTATGCCTCAATGACATCGAAACAACAAATCGAATGACCTATTTTCCGTGTTTCGCCATTAATCTTTCTTAAGTGAGATAATTTTCTCTGCTTATTCATATTTTCTGCTTGCAGGCCTATTGTCGGTTCTGTTTGTTTGTTTTACATTTTCTTGCTCCTATTTTCTAATAAAATGAAAAGTTTGTTTCTGTTTTTTGGTGAAACGAAACAGTTTAACCACGCACACTGATAAATATAGAAAGAATGACGTCACAATGATTTATAAAATCTACAGAAAATCAAAACTTTGCTGGTTTACATGTAAATTGCCAAATCAAAATCATAACACGTTCAACATTAATCCTTGCTCTGCACACAGATTTATGGGCGGGCCCCCAGATTTTTTTTCTCAACCAAAACATATGTTGTAGGTACGCATAAGAACCGTTTGTATGAGACGGTTCTTTTGAGCACCCAAAACACATGTTTAAACTGATACCGCAATTCTATGCCAACATTTTTGCTTAACTGGCCCTATGTATGGGTATTAAAATTGTTGGATAACCAAATAATTTGACTGAAATTATCAGGATTTTCTAAATAATCTGTATATTCTGTTGGTTTTGGGTGCTTAAAAGAACCATCTCATTGAGACGGTTCCTTTGAGGTTCCATAACATATGCATGGGTGAAAGTTCAAAATTTGCAACATCCTGAACTTTAGAAATCAAGTTCTAAAATTAGCAACTTATTTAAAATACAAGTATAATTTCATCTGATTAATGGCAAGCTTTCTATGGTCCGAAATTCTGCCACAAATCCTTATTTCTGGAATAATCTTAAAAACTTCAAACTTTATACCATGCATATCTTTTGGTTAAGAAATTAAAATATAACAAAATACTCTTTAATTACATTATATTCTCTGTTATTGAGCAGTAACACTTTACATGATGTACAGAAACATTTGAAATATATATAAAAGTTAACCTGCTCCATTTTAGTCTTTTGCAGATACTTGTATTTAACCCTTGCCATGATGAATATTTACATTTACTACACTCTTTCGCATTTTCAGTCCTTGTTATCCTTTTTCTTCTTATGACTCCTTAAAATGTGATATCAAGACCCAGATGAAATTACACATAATGATATGTGACATTTCATCAAGGTCTACACTTTCTGTCAAAAAATGTGATAGTCAGAGAAAATTATATAATTTTCAATTGGAAATATTTACCAGTGACCCCTTCAATATGAATTCATTGGACTACATGTATCTCAAGTGCTAACCAAAAGGAAGAATCAATTAGTGTTAAAAGTGGAAAACAATGTAGATCCTGATAAGATGACCTTTGCCATAATCCAGCTGAACTGGATCTACAGTGTTTTCAAAAGCACTCACCCGAGTGCAGCATGACAAGGGTTAACAAACAGGCACATGTACATATACATATAGTATTAACTTTTTGATGCCTGAAAACTGTCCAAACAGTTTGGATCCAGATCTGGCCACACAGAATATTGTTCTTGTCCTTCATCCAGACTGTTTGAAATTATGATTGTTTTTATAAATGATATTTTGAAAAAGACAGCTTTAAATTTTTTTACATGTCAGTAACATCGTTTTATTGTACATATATTATTTGCAAACTGTTTTTGTACCCAAAAATAGTAAATGAGTATGATCAGGAAATACCACAATCACAAACTGCAGACAACCCCGTGGCACCGTGAGGAAGAGCCGCTCAACCATCACGAGACACCAGGAAGACAAATTAAGCAAAGCAATCAGCTCTCTCTTCCCCATCAAGATGATTGCAATACTAAAATGGACATAGAGAAACGTACAACAAAACATAGAACAATTACAGACTCCCACAATGGGAGTAACAATAAACAGAAAGTCAACAACAACAGAACCACCGCCTTAGAACGGACAGCAGCCTAAGCCACCGGGGGGCTTAAATGCATTTTACTGGTACCAAATCTTCGCCCTAGATTCTGCTGTTGTTGAAGTACAAAAAATCTCTTCTAACAGAAAGTCAGGCTGGATCTGGAGCCAAACTGTTTGGCACTCTAAGGCCAAAAGAAAAATATGCATTGTTTCCAATTACATGTCCAAAATTTTTAGGATCGCTACATGTAGGTAGGCAAACTTTTTTTTATACTTGTTTGTTTTTGTTTGTTTGTTTGCTTTACGTCCCAAGTCAACAGCTATGGTCATTGTGGAACGGTCAGTTCACCTAACCACACTTTTTCCTGGGCAAGCTTGAACAAGCAGTTAACCAGTACTTCGTGCACATACTTTCGCTTGTAACTGACAACAACCCTTCTTGAATGATCAGCGGAAGGGAGGAGAATGACCGTAGAAATTATTTCATGATCAATCTCCACGAAAGTATGGTACCGGGCCGGGATCGAACTTTTATACAAAATATTTTTTTTGTATTGAAAAAGTATGAAAATCCTTAAAGATAGTCTAAACATAGACATTAAAATCCAGAAAGTCTTCAAAAAAGTTTGAGTAGGCACCAAAATATTAGGGTGGGTAGGGTAACCGGAAACAAGACATTTTCTTATTTTTTTCCTATTCAATTTGACAATAAACCGCAGAAACATGGTCCGCATTATTGTGTAAAAAGTGATTTAATTAATTTTCAAGGCCGACAGAAGTGAGCAAATAATAAACCATCCATGTTTGAGCAGTCTGATCAGGGACTATTCGTTCGCTGGTTTCTTTTAGAGGAGGCCTCTAGGTAGATAACTTTTAGTGGTTTGACTTGATTCTTTACATCCCATCAACAATCTTTCAGTTATATAGGGATGGGTCTTATTTTCTTGTTTACCAACCAAAAGATGTAGTGGGTACTCAAAAGAACCACCTCAATCAGATGGTTCTATTTGAGCACCAAAAGTAAACTTTTAAAAAGTATTCACTATTTTACCATCAATAAAAAATAGATTTACACACTTATCTGGCGACAAAGACCGAAGATTATAAACATTTTTCATTCTCATCTCAACTTACATGTAGCATGAAATTGATCCTGCTCATAAATGTTATAATGCCAACAACTGTCGATATTCTTAAAGTTATGAGCAGGAAAAATATTAGATATGAGAGTTTTAAGTGGTATTTTAATTGGCCTTGTGAGCAAATTAAATTTCATGCTCAGCAGATTTGAGCATGAAATAAATGTTATAACCTCAGACCCTGAACTTACACCCAGTATATTGATTAGTCATGTGGTTAACTTAAGCAATGTATAAGGATTAGTCCCGAGATTATAAAAACTTTTCATGCTTTTCTCAGCTGAGCACAAACTTTATCAGGCTCATAAGTGACTAAGTGTTATAATGCCACAATTATTGGCATTTTAACAGTTATAACATACCTGTAGGTTTTGATAAACACAATTTTCGAGCGAAAAATTATAAATATTTTCTTACCCATCAGTTTTAACATATTTTTTGGGTGCTCAAAAGAACCGTCTCATTGAGACTTCTTTTGAGTACCCACACCATATGTTTTGGTTGAGAAATAAGAATATTACATTTTTGGTGCACACTTTTAACTTAAGTCCTGGTTATAAGCATGGTTTGAAAGCAACCTAAAGTCTATTTTCAACATTTTTATGAGCATTTGAAATTTCATGCTTAGTTGAGGCGAGCATGAAAAACAAATTTTAACCTCTAGGCCTTTATTCATGCAATATGTACAATATGAAAGGAAAGAATCTATTTTTGAATCGCTCACTGACTTGAATCTTATCACACTAATATTAAAAAGTCTCTTTTTCAGTTTGTTACGTTTTCCTACTTGGGAGTTTTACATTTATTTAATTCTAATGAGGAAATGAGATCTCATGCTCAGCAGATTTGAGCATGAAAATTGAAAATTTGAGCATGTTATAGCCGCAGACCCTGAACTTGCACCCTGTATATTGATTAGTCCTGTGGTTAACTTAGGCAAGGTATATGGATTAGTCCTAAGGTTTTAAAACTTTTTTCATGCTCATCTTAACTGAGCATAAATTATATCAGGCTCATAAGTGTTTAAATGCCAACAATTAATGGCATTTAACAACTATAAGCATGGTAAAGACAATGTCTGAGAGTTTGAAAGCAAAACATGTATTTTCAACATTTCAGTTTTATGAGCATTTCAAATTTCATGCTCAAGTTGTTCATGAAAAAAGTGTCAGAAACAGTCATATCTTTAAACACTTGTATGCACTTTGCATTCAGTTCATCAGGTGAAAGAATCACATTGTCAGTGTTGTAAAGATGGGGTAAAACCTGCGGAAGTGATGGTCCTGAAAGTTTTGGTTGAGGTTTGGGGTCAGTTACACTAAATATCACAGCAGATTTATTCGCTTTCTTTAGTTTCTCAAGAAATGATGCAGTATCTGCAAAGTGAACTGGCTGTTGGTCAACGACAATGTCTTGAAGCTGTACATGAAAATTTTATCCCTTCGGAAGGAAATTTCTTGTATAAAAACTGCTTCCACCTGAAAAAAATTAAAAAATAAGACTTTTTATTCAAAACATCTTCATGAGAAAAAACTTCAAATTACTCATTCCACACACAAGCAAGTCTGGGGGAAGGATCAGTCGACAAATTTATCGATTAAATACACACATCCTTCTGATCCTTAATTTTTTAATGATTATTTTTACTAATGCAATTTAATCCATTACATAGTTTTGGTGCTCAAAAGAACCGTCTCACTTAGATGTATTTTGGTTTAGTACCGCAATATGGGTAGCTATTACTCTTCTAATGCCATTAAATTGCTAGGGAATCCGATGCAATGGTAGTTGATTGTCACCCTGTTGTTTATGTGATTAATGTCAATCAGATAAATTTTTAAATAAGCAAATTGATTTTCATATTTTTTTTTCAAACTGGGAAAAAAAGTCACCTAAATTACATTGCTAAAGGGGTGCGACCACTCGAAAAGAAGAACAAAAATTGGTTTTCAAGACAGATTATCGCTTAATGCAGGTCAAAAGTATTGCAGAATGCTCCAAGGGGAGCATTCTGCAATACTTTCAACTTTCATTAAGCTACCATTTGTCATTAAGAGCTTTGTTTTGTCTATTTTTGAGTGGCGGCTTGCGACTGAATGAGGTACCAGTCAGAGTCTGGTGATGACTCAAATAGTTTTTGCAATATATTACCTTCTTGGTGTAGTTCTGGTACCAGGTGCATGGGTCAGAGGTACAAGAAACTTTGTTGAATCCAAGACGGGTGCAAGCTTCGGCTTTGAACAGGAGGGCAGCTACATGGGTGCACGTTTCTCCTTGCCTGAAATAAAAATAAAATATATTCAAAGGGCCATCTTAACTTTTTGTATACAGGGAAACACCTCAGACGGCACTTTAACAAACATTATAGACCCAGATGAAATGCGGCTTAATGTGGAATTTGATCAGGGTCTCAGATAAAGAATGTACGAATTTTTGAAAATTAGATTTATGACCCTAGATATATACAATGGACTATCCTACTTTCATTGTATCAATCCATAAGTATACAAAGAGTTAATAGCTACTCTTTTTACCTTTCAATGGGGAATGCGTTAATTCATGTAGGTACTAATTCCCTATTTAAGGCTATAAAGCAGAACTGTAAATTGCAAAAGTGACATGAACATCTTTGACAAAACGATGTGACATGCAAGCTGTCTGGTCAAGCTGCTGTAGTTCTTTTTTGCGGGCACTGACAGGCTTTCTCCACATTTTAAAAAACAGACTCCAGCCGTTAAGACTGCTGACATGAAATATTTGTGGCAATTTCGTGCCCAGTGTTACTGTGTGGTTAGCAAACTCAGATTAAACACTACTAGTTTTTTGACTGTACAATGTTCTCGGGTGTCAGTTGTCAGGCCGGGCACACACAACCCCTGCCTTGTGAGAGTGATCCTAATATTGGCTGGGGAGTACCGTCATGACTGTACAACTCAATCAAACAGAACAGATTTCTTTGCTACTATGCAGATATATGCCATTGCTGGTTTGTTAAAGTAAAATATATAGAATGCTCACCCTGCCATACAGGTGTGGTGCACTGTGAGAATGTTGCATCCGACTTGTCACTTCATGGGGTGTGTCTGTCAGAGCTTGAGCGGGAGCTTGAGACCTCATCACTTTTGCCTTCATTTGCCTTCAGCAACAATGTGTTACTGACCTCCAGTAGGTAGCATGTTCTCACCCAGCCGTTGAAAAATTGCTGATATGCTTCGAGGGAACTGTAAGCTTTCATTGTCTCTCGGGTGTATGAACCAGGCGAATCTATCAAGTACACATATATTTGTCCGAACTCCACCGCTGGCCATTTTGAAACATCGTCAACCCACTCACTAGAAATCAGAAAGGGGTCACCCTTTTTCTACATTCTCAATACCAATGTCCTTAAGTTTTTCTTCGTACCGTCTCTTTGCAGTCTTTGACAAGTTCTTGAAGTACTCACTCATTGTTTTACCGCTATTTTCACAGAATAAACAACGCATTTTACTGTTGAATGTAACCACGAAAAACAATATGGCTGTGTAATGTTTTTTGCCCTACATTCGTTGGTGACTAGATATACCGGAAAGACCCGAATTACCGGAAAGACCGCCGAAATACCGGAAAGACCAAAGAATAATAGGGAATTAAAATATGCTATCCAGTTTAAATTTAAATGCTTAGTTATGTATTAACCTGTTTGGGGACTAAAGTATGTTGTATGTTTATTTCCAATATGATTATATCGTTTTAAATATTTAACCCTCTATTCGAATCTTGTTTATTCAAAGTAATGACAAATTGGATTAAGGCCCAATTAAAGGACCCTTGATAACTTATAATCCCAATCAATGTGTCAATAATGGGAATTAACCAGCCTAATTAAAGGACCCCTGTTAACACCAAGACCTAACAATCCAATCAATGTAAATGATAAGTAAAGGTGGACATACCAGTAATTGAATAGTTGACACTGCAAATTTAAATATGTTTTATTTGAATTTTGAAATAAACTTTTTAGATTTTTATTCTGTAATGTCCAATTTCTGTATTGTCCATTATATTTTTAAGCAAAATATACATTTTATTATATTCATTAATCAATAATCACCAATCAATGTTTTCTTATTATTCTTTGGTCTTTCCGGTATTTCGGCGGTCTTTCCGGTAATTCGGGTCTTTCCGGTAAATCTAGGTACCGCGTGATTCTATAAATAAATTGGGTTTACACGTCCTGAAAAAATACGTAAAGAGTCTACTTATTTAAGAATTTCTTATCTATAGTTATGAATTTATCAATAATTTCGCCCCAGAAAACCACTGACAACACACAATTGGAAATATTTTCTTTGTAGAAATATTAATTAACAATTCTAAATTAGACCTTTAGACCAGCTGACGAGAGTGAAATTTAGGCACGGTCCGTGGGGAGAGCAGGTGTTGAACATCCAACATTTACACTGAAAAGACACCCCGTTTTAGACGTTTTAAATACTCTTTTAATAAGAAAAGTCTACATTTGTTTTTACTTTACCCTTTGAAAAACGAAACATTTAATCAAAACGTTATTCATTGAAACAATAACTTTGATCACACCCCTCTTCGGAAGAGTCCATTTCAAAACCAATTACAATTATAGGCTAAGTAACCACTGTCTCATAAATGAACTAATATTAGTTACTTATGCATTAATAAGTAACGCCGTAGAAAAAAATGGAACATTTTTAGCGTAAAATTATAAACATTTTCTTATCTATCATTTTTAAAATGTTTGGGTGCTCAAAAGAACAGTTTTGCACTGCTAAGCCAGAGCTAGGGAGCTTGTTGCGCTCTAATGAACTGACATGACATATCAAATTTGGTAGGTTCACTCTATTTCCAAAGGACACCATTTTCAGATTTAATATTTACGAAATTTTAAAATATAGAGCAGGAGCTTGAAGTTCTGCCCTTATATTACATAACAGCCTCAATCAAAACTGACAATGTCATTATGAGTTTTTGGTTTTGAGGCTATAGATGTAGTATAAGGATCGAATAAGGATCAAACTTCAAGCTCCTGTGCTTACATAAGTGATCATTTCATATGAAATTTAATATGAATTTATCATGAGTATAAGATTATGTTTATCACATATGACCTTTAAAAAATGTAATTTTTCTATCACCCTCAAAGTTTGTTTATTTCAATGAAGATTTGCATTGTTGTCACGGGGCTTGTAATGACATTACTTGTTCCCCCCACCCCCCTGAAAATGTTATGTAAAGTGTGGTCATAACATTATTTATGACATGATGTTATCCACTGAATAACAGTGAGATCATATAATAAATATATATAGGAATCAAATTGAGCTAATAATCCCCCCCAATCAAAGTTTGTTGCCTACTGCAGTGTTGATTGGTACTTTACATATAACCCTTGTCCATTGGGCCTCGTTGCGACAAAATCTGTCTTCGGGGTTTCTGACAAAGCCGGACTTAAATCTGTCTTGTCAGCTACAGAGAACCGGGCTGCGTAGTGCAGTCTGTAACGTGTCTGGCAACAGATGCAAGTCTGACTGCAGGTCCAGGGGTCGCTAGTTTGATCCCAGCCCTGTCCCATACTTTCGTGGAGGTTGATCATGAAATAATTTCTACGGTCATTCTCCTCCCTTCCGCTGAATCATTCAAGAAGGGTTGTTGTCAGTTACAAGCCAAACTATGTGCATGAAGTACTGGTTAAATGCCCAGGAAAAAGTGTGGTTAGATGAACTGACGGTCTGGCCATGACCATAGATAGCTGTTGACTTGGGACGTAAAGCAACAAAACAAACAAACAAAAATCAGCTACAGAGACTAGCTAGAAAATCGAAATTTCGTTTGTCACAAGTTTAGATAAAGCTAATAACAAATGCGCTGATCAGTCTGTGCTGATGCGCAGGCTGGTCTGCGTCTTTGTTGTTTGCAAACCACTGAAGACAGGGTTTCTCGCATCAAGGCCCAATTAATAATTGGCACTTCTGCTCAGTTTAATCAGTTGTAGGTTTCAATGCTGAGGCTGCGTGGAAGGCAATGCTGAGCCTGATCAGATTTGGATCAACACTGTTTCCTTTGCCTATATTGTAAGTTTTAGGAGCTGGGCTCTTTCAGGTTGATTTTGCCCACATTCCAATTTTCACCTATACTAAGCTCTTTGTAGTCTTAGGCTACTGTCCTGCCAGTCAAGAGTGACAGTGATGTCATGTTTTGTTTACAAAATTATCAGGGTCTTATAATTTCGATAGATCACTTGTGTATTAATCCTTAAGTAATCTATCCATTCACTTTAACTCAAGTGGCGTGTACAAGTTAATGTTTTAGTTATCAATTGTAGACAAAATATTGCGTCACTGTCACTCTTTGTTGGCACGACAATACCTGTGAAAGGCCTGAGTTTTATGTCAATAAAGATATGTTCTGCTCTGTTCTGTCCAGGTTCAGCAGAGCTAAGTTTCTTGACAATTTTTTCATTATCTGACAATTTAGGAAGCTGTAAACGGCTGGCTGGTCCTAAAGAACAAGGCAACTTGACCTTTGCACATGCACCATGTTTGTCTTTTTTTCATTTTGTTCTCCTGCTGGAGTAGTAATACATTCTCTAAGCAGGAATCAATTACTGATTTCTGTGAAAAACAAATCTCCTTTGATTAGGCTTTCTCTTCCATCAATACCGTAGTTACAGTAAAGCCCGGTGCACACCATGAAACTTATGTCTGCAACTCAGGGTTGCAGACAAAAGTTTCATGGTGTGTAAGTCCGAGAAACGTGACTGTTTCAAGAAATTTTTGGAGTTTCATGAAACAGTTTCATCGAATAGGAGTAAGTAAGTAAAGTCTTCATTTAAAGAGGGTAAAAACATTTAGTAGAACAACTAATCTTCCATGAGACCCTCAAAGGACACTGCTCTATTTCCTGAAACTTGTCTTATACTTTCCCAGACTATAAGCCAATCACAGCTTGGCTATTTCTGAAGGTCAGTTTACCTGTAATTCCTGCAAATGTGTATACACAATTAAGAAATGGGTCTTTTTGCTTGTTCCAATATGGCCGACAATGATTTTCCATCTATAGACGTAGAAAAGTTAATAGAGCTATAGCAACAAGAAGAGTGCCTTAGAAGGGTACCACAAGAAAGACTTGAAGGGGAACACACTTGACAGGATCAGACAATTTCGTCCTCCTCAGTAAGCACTATGTTGACAAAGGCTTTATGCATATGTACATAATTTTAGCGGGAAAGAGCAACAAGTAATGAGAAGTTCCATACAAAAGTTTCATCATCTGTACAGTAGTGTATGATACACTCAAAAGTTGCATACAAAAGTTGCAGACAAAATTTCATCGTGTGTATGGGCCTTAACCCTCTGCTAGGGGCGACCTTTATCTTCTGCTGATAACCTATGCAAACAGTTTGGACCAAGATTGGAACACTCTGATAGTGTTGCTGAAATTTTTTTTAAAAGTTAATTTTGAAAAAAGACAACAAAAGCATGAAAAATTACTCACCCTTTGGCTCATTTTGTATCAATGGATTTTGCCATCTTATGGTATATATTTGCCAACGCTTAGACTATAAAATTTGGTTTGTTTCTAGAAGTAAGAAAATCAGATCTCCCAACTGCCATAAAAGATCTGACAATCAGATCCGCAACTGATAAATGATCTGACACATAAACTTCAAGTAATATTACTACTTTCCAAAATTGTACCTTCAATTTAGAGAGCACTTTGACTTAATTGTATTGTAGAGTTCTGACCTTATTGGACACCTTGCTGTGGTCTGTAGTAGACCTGTCCCCAAGTCAAAACTTCCCAAATTGGCTAATACAAACTAGAGGACCTGAAGGTCCTGAGGCGCTCACCTGATCTCATTAATAATGTTAAAATAGGTCAAGGTTTTACGGCTTATAATAAAACATATTTTGTTATACCATATATGGGGGTTGCAGCCATTTTGGTCAAGTGACCTAAAACAATCTTATGAATACTCCATCAAACAACCCAGTGATTTCTGAGAAACCAATGTTTAGATAGGTATGTGGCAGTGGAAATGAGTGGCATTGGATAAAAGGTCACAGGTCAGCTTGACATTTTTGACATTTTGTACTTATATAAAACCATTGTCTCATAAAGTTAAACATTTCTAGAAAGTATTATGATTTCGGCTTAAACAGTTATAGAAAAATGAACATTTCAAGATTTTTCCCATATAAATAATTAGGAACCAAATTTGACCTTGCCATAAAGTAGGTCAAGGTCAAGCTAGATTTATCATTTGTGCAAACCTGGTAGAGACCACAGCCCCAATGCTACATACCAAGTCCCAAGGCCATTGGCCTTCTGGTATCAGAGAATAAGGTATTTAACAGGATTTTACCATATATGGGTGTGGTGGCCTTGACCTTTGAAACTTATTTATAGCCAATGTCTCATTAGGTTCAACATATCAAGTGAGAAAATGACTTTGGCTTCAACAGTATTAAAAAATCAACTTTTCAAAAAAATTCCCATTTAAATGCATTTGGAAGCAAACTTGACCTTGATGTTAAGTAGGTCAAGGTCAACCTATGATCATTATTTGAACAAACTTGGTAGCCCCCATTTCCCAAATGCTACATACCAACTCCCAAGGTCATTGGCCTTCTGGTTCTGGAGAAGAAGATTTTTAAAGGGTTTTACCATATATGGGCGTGGCGGCCATCTTGGTCATGAGACCAAAGTATTTTGCACAAATTTTGACTAACCTATCATAAGGAGTCTTTAGGTGTAATATGAGTTCAATTGGACTGATGGTTTGTGAGAAAACTATGTTTTAATATATTGATGGGACTCCAATATGAGCAACCTTAGCTGAAAGGTCAAAGGTCAACTTTGACCTTTGGAACTTATTTATAGCCATTGTCTCATTAGGTTACACATATCAAGAGAGAATTATGACTAAGGCTTCCTCGGTTTTCCAAAAAATCAACTTTTCAGAAATTTTCCCATTTTAATGCATTAGGAAGCAAATTTGACCTTGACGTTAAGTAGGTCAAGGTCAACCTAGAATCATCATTTGAACAAACTTGGTAGGCCCCACTACCCCAATGCTACATACCAAGTCCCAAGGTCATCAACCTTCCGGTTCTGGAGAAGAAGATTTTTAAAGGGTTTTTACCATATATGGGCGTGGCGGCCATCTTGGTCATGTGCCCAAAATATTTTGCATAAATTTTGGCTAACCTATCATAAGGAGTCTTCACATGAAATTTGAGTTCAATTGAACTGATGGTTTGTGAGAAAACTATGTTTTAATATATTGATGGGATTCCAATATGAGCCACCTAAGCTGAAAGGACCTTTGGAACTTATTTATAGCCATTGTCTCATTAGGTTACACATATCAAGTGAGAATAATGACTAGGGCTTCCACAGTTTTCCAAAAAATTGACTTTTCAGAAATTTCCCCATTTAAATGCATTAGGAAGCAAATTTGACCTTGACGTTAAGTAGGTCAAGGTCAACCTAGGATCATCATTTGAACTTATTTATAGCCATTGTCTCATTAGGTTACACATATCAAGTGAGAATAATGACTAGGGCTTCCACAGTTTTCCAAAAAATTGACTTTTCAGAAATTTCCCCATTTAAATGCATTAGGAAGCAAATTTGACCTTGACGTTAAGTAGGTCAAGGTCAACCTAGGATCATCATTTGAACAAACTTGGTAGGCCCAACTACCACAATGCTACATACCAAGTCCAAAGGTCATCAGCCTTCTGGTTCTGGAGAAGAAGATTTTTAAAGGGTTTTTACTATCAGAGCTCTCACTAACTGACAATTTGCAGTTCTGAACTCCCATTTTTGGTGCTGGGACTCCTATTTTTTGAAGGAGGCTACATTCTTTTGTATTGTGGGACTCCCACTTTTTGGCAAAGAGGGCTCCGGGACTCCTGTTTTCAAAATCCTAGTGAGAGCTCTGACTATATATGGGCGTGGCGGCCATCTTGGTCATGTGACCAGGACCATTTGAACAAACTTTCGTTCCCGTGTCCTAAGGAGTCTCCATATGTAATTTGAAGTTAATTGGCCCAGTGGTTTCAGAGGAGAAGATGTTTGAAATTGTGGACGGACGGACGGACGGACGGACGACGGACGGACGCCGGAGTGACTGGTATACTATTAGCTCACCTATGAGCCTTCGGCTCAGGTGAGCTAAAAAGCAATATGAACCACCCAGCTAGCTCAGGTGGTAAGAGTGCCTGACCAGAGTTCCGAGTTCACACCTGAGAGCTGTGAACTCTAGCAGCAAATTCTGTCTGTAACAAACCTATGTTGCCCTTTGCTTTAAACATGACCGCGTAGCGCAGTCGGTAATGTGCCTGACTGCAAATTCAGGGGACGCGAATTTGATCCCGGCCCGGTCCCATACTTTAGCGGAGATTGATCATGAAATAATTTATTACAGCCATTCTCCTCCCTTCCGCTGATTCAAGAAGGGTTGTTGTCAGTTACACACGAAAGTATATGCAAAAAGCACTCGTTAACCACTTATTTTGTCAAGCATGCCCAGGAAAAAATTGTGGTAAGGTAACATGACCGTCCTGACATGACCATAGCTGTTGACTGGGACGTAAAGAACTAAACCAAACAAACAAACATAAACATGACTTGTTAGATTTATGATCGAAAGCAGTCTGAAGTGCATTTGAAAATGTGCAGATGTTAAAAGCAGACAACATTTTTAGGTCAAAATATTATGGAGGGAATTAAATGTTGTAACCGTAGACCCTGATCAGACTGCTCTAGATCAATGTTTTTTTTAAATCTTAAGGTTTGATAAGGCAATATATTATATCTAAATGGCAAGGAGTGCATACCCAGCCAAGACTTTGCATCGGACCCGTATGCCAATACAATTTTACAGACCAATTATGGAACTTTTGCAAAAACTATTTCCCTACGGAATTAGTCATGCCAAACAGAAACCTGACATTTTTCTCAGCATTAACTCATTGCCGGCTAGTGTCGTCTGCTGATAACATTTGCAAACAGTTTGGACCCAGATCAGGCCTGACAAAATGTCAGGCCTGATCTGGATCTAAACTGTTTGACACTGTGGTGGCACTCCTGAAAGAACTTTTTGAAAAAATTGATTTTGAAAAAAAAGCATACGACAAAAAAAGCATGCAAAATTACCCATCATGCAAAGCTTTCAGGAGCAGTGGTGTTGATAAATGGAGTGTCATAGGTTTCTAAAGTAACTTGGAATAGAATTTCCATTTATTTAAAGGCATTAAAGATATTAAAGGGAAATTTGTGAAACAGGAATGCTAGAACTGGGAAAAGACAATTCCATCTGTAATCCAAAGTTGCCTTCAAAGCAGCAATCTTGACTGCAGCAGACAACATTTTTTTTTACTTTTTCTCTATTTTCAAGGAAAATAAAGCTTCACATGAAACACAACTGACAATGTTAATACTCTTAATCGACGAAGGTAGATCCAAAATAGTTAAAACAGAGTTTTTTCATTGCCATTTGTCGCCGCATTGGCGACAAATGGCAATCGAAAACACTGTTTCTAGTGATTTTTGATCCGCCTTCGTTGATCGTTAAGAACATTTTCGATTGCCTCCTATCCGGTGTGTGAACAAAGGGCAAAGATAAGGAATCAGTACAATCAAGCATCACACCTGACCCTGGATACCAATGGGAAAGTGACAACTTCACAACCTCAATCGCGCGCCAACCTCATCCTTAGTTCAGATGTGGATCCAGACAAATAGATGTTTGGTTTGCATGAAAGACCCCTAACTTACCAATGCATCATCTCCTAGAACATATAAATCAGGATATAAAGAGGAGATAAAGCAAAGATAAGGACTTGTTTTGTTTGATTTGATTCTTTACATCCCATCAACAATCTTTCAGTTAAACAGGGACGGGTCTTCCTGGGTTGAACCAGTACTAAGCTAGGATAAATGTGTCTTGCTCAAGGACCACAAGGCAGTGACACCAGTGAGGCCTGAACCCGTGGCCACTCAGTGTCGAGTCAAGCACTCTACCACTGAGCCACTGCGCTCCCTCAAAGATAAGGACTCAACAGTAACTAAAACTGAATACAGGAGCAAAAGAAATCCAACTGGTAAACCCTGGTGGGCCTGACAACAGCCAAAGCGTCAGGCCCCTACCATCTCATCAATAGATATGTCTTAAAGTGGGAACCGTCATAGAGTCTGAAGTCCAACCCATTGTTGTGCAATTAAAACGGAAAGCAAACAAACTTGAAAAATGTTAGGTGATGCTCTTGTTGTGGTGTTATGTTGATGCTTTAAATCCCAGTTACCAATGTTTCAGTCATGTCAAGACCATTTCCTGTCTTCCCCGGTTAAAGCAGTATAAGCAGTGGATAAAGTGTCGTGCTCAAGACAGAACAAAGCAACTTCGGTTGAGTCTCGAACCAGCAATTTACACTTGGATCCCCAGTCTGAAGCTCTACTAACCGAGCTACTGCACTGTACACTGTTGTGGTGTTGGGGTCAAATGTTGCTTTCAACAATATTTCAGTCATATCACCAGGCCTCGTACCAAAAAAATTACTTTCTTATTTCTCAACCAAAACATATGTTGTGGGTACTCAAAAGAACGGTCTCAATGAGACGGTTCTTTGAGCACCCAAAACATATGCTAAGAATCATGGGTAAGAAAATATTTATAATTTTACGCAGAAAATATTTCTGTTTATCTAAACCTGTGTATCACTATGATCAGGTATAAATCGGCAAGTGCCACGATCAGCAGTTAACCAGTACTATGAGTATCTATATATACATTCAGCAGTAACTGACAACTGCCTTGCTTGACTCAGAGATAGGGAGATAATGTCATCTATATACAAAAGTATTTGGCCATACCCGGGTTCAAATTTGAGAGCCCTTATTATAACCCTTTGTATTCGGGAAACCCCTTAACAAGTAGTTTTACAATCAATGAACAGTCCATAGAAATCATATCAGCTGTTTTGCCACTAACCCTTTTCATAAAAAGGTACTCAGGCAAACAGTGAAGAACCTGATAAAATACCACATATATTATATAATGCATCATTTCATCAGGTTCTGCACTGTTTACTAAGATGAAAACAATCTGACAGGGACAGTCTTTCTTCAAAAAGGAACACAACTCTGATAATATTTTTAGGAATTCATACATGCCATACCTCACAGTGTGAGATAAAATCTCACAGATTTTAGCCCTTCTGAAAGCCAATACCCAAAGATTTTCGAATCTCACAGAATTTTCAGACAATCTAAAAGCACATTTTATAAAGAAATAATCATAAATCACACTTTAATGTGTTTATCATTGGTTTCTTACATTAAAATAAAAGCTTTTTAATAATCAGAAATCACACTTTAATGTGTTAATCATTGGTTTCTTACATTAAAATAAAAGCTTTGTGGTTATTTTGCGGAGTTCCAAAGTGATTTTTGTGAAAATCTCACAATTTAATCACATCTCCCTTAAAATCTTGGTTAATCTCACAGATTTCATTCCACAGTTTATGGCAAAATGGGAATTCCTTAAAAAAAGGTATTAAGTTCACTCATCATTTCTTATCCAGAGCCTTTACTCCATCAGCTATTTTTAGATGATTCAAAGTCTGCATACGGCAAATTTTTTTAAAATGGTATAGATTCGGATCAGCTGGGTTTACTAGCTGTATTTATACATACAGCCAGTGAATTCATTGTTATAAAAAGAATCATCCAACTGAACTGGCTGGAAACGGAAGCGGATAAAATTAATTTAGCAGGACTAGGGTTAATCTAGCAATCCCAGGATTCTCAAGAGATATCAATCATTTCAGCCAAACAATATCATTAGTAGTGGCTGCAAGAAATGTCCTCTAACTGGACCAAGCTTAGTACAAGTGACCATTGGTGTAGATTTGGAAATGAGCCCCAACATGAGATTTCCAACAATTAGGTATGTGCGACCAGCAAGGGCTCAGACCAGCCTGCGCATACGCACAGTCTGATCAGAGCCTTTGCTAGACGCTTGAATATACTACGAGTGTTAAGCTACTGGCTGAACATCATTTGGAGTTTCTAAGCTTAAAAGGAGGCTGCACAGGCTTGTCTGAGTCTACACTTGTCAAAATGCCACATTGTTGGAACTCACATGTCAGGGCTCAAATGTTTTGAGGGAAAAAATTGTAATTATTTTCTTTTCAAGCATTTTAAACATGCATAGAACTGGATGTACCATTGTGACAATCCAGTTGGCTGTACAGGTGTGACAATCCAGAGGCTGGATGTACAGTTGTGACAATCCAGAGATTATCTCACAGTACAGTTGTAACAATCCAGAGATCGGCTGTTCAGTTGTAACAATTTAGAGGCTGGGTGTACAGATTTGACAATCAAAAGGTAGGCTGTACAGTTGTGACAATCCAGAGGCTAGATATACAGGTGTGGCAATCCAGAGGCTGGTTATACAGTAATGATAATCCAGAGGCTGGCTGTACCTTTGTAACAATCCAGTGGCTGACTGTACAGTTGTGACAATCCAGAGACTGGCTTCACAGTTGTAACAATCTAGAAACTGACTGAACAACTGTACACTCCAGAGGTTGGCTGTACAGGTGTGACAATCCAGATGCTGACTGTACACTTGTGACAATCCAGAGCTTGGCTGTACAGATGTGACATATAGATATTGCTGTGCATGTGTGACAATCCAGAGGATTGATATCCATTTGTAGCAATCCAGAGGTTGGCTATATAGATGCGACATTCCAGAGGATGGATATACAGTTGTAACAATCCAGAGGTCGGCTGTTCAGTTGTAACAATTAAGAGACTGGATGTACAGGACTGGTATGACAATCAAAACGTAGGCTGAACAGTGGCTGGATCTACAGTTGTGACAATCCAGAGGTTGGCTGTACATTCAGTTATGAAAATTGAGAGATTGATTGTACAGTTGTGCTCTGGCAATCCAGATGTTGGCTGTATAGGTGTGACAATCCAGAGGCTGTATATACAGATGTGATGATCCAGAGGTTGGCTGTACATTTGTGATAATCCAGAGGATGACCATACAGTTGTGACAATCCAAAGGCTGGATATACAGTTGTGACCATCCAGAGGCTGGCTGTACATTTGTGATAATACAGACGCTGGCTGTTACAAACCAGAGGTTGACTTACAGTTGTGACAAAACAAAGGTTGACTATACACATGTGACAATCAAGAGATTGGCTGTTCAGTTTTGACAATCCAGAGGTTGACTGTACAGTTGTGACAATCCAGAGGTTGACTGTACATTTGTAACAATCCAGAGGTTGACTGTACAGTTATTAAAATCCAGAGGCTGGATAGACAGTTGTGACCATCCAGAGGCTGGATACAGTTGTGACAAAACAAAGGTTGACTATACACATGTGACAATCAAGAGATTGGCTGTACAGTTGTGACAATCCAGAGGTTGGCTGTATAGTTGTGACAATCCAGAGGTTGGCTGTATAGGTGTGATAGTCCAGAGGAAGGGTGTACAGGTGCGACAATCCAGAGACTGGCTGTACAGTTGTTACAATGCAGAGGCTGACTGTACAGCTGTGACAATTCAGAGGCTGACTGTACAGATGTGACAATTCAGAGGCTGACTGTACAGTTGTGACAATCCAGGGGTTGACTGTACAGTTGTGACATTCCAGAGGTTGACTGTACACCTATGACAATCCAGAGGTTGACTGTACAGCTATGACAATCCAGAGGTTGACTATACAGTTGTGACAATCCAAAGGCTGACTGTACAGTTGTGACAATACAAAGACTGACTGAACAGTTGTGACAATCCAGAGGTTGACTGTACAGTTGTGACAATCCAGAGGCTGACTGTACATTTGTGACAATCCAGAGGTTGACTATACAGTTGTGACAATCCAGAGCCTGACTATACAGTTATGACAATCCAGAGGCTGACTGTACATTTGTGACAATCCAGTGGTTGGCTGTATAGTTGTGACAATCCAGGGATTGACTGTACAGTTGTGACAATCCAGAGGTTGATTGTACAGTTATCACAATACCGGGGTCGACTGTACAGTTGTGACAATTCAGAGGCTGACTGTACAGTTGTGACAATTCTGAGGTTGACTGTACAATTGTGACAATCCAGAGGTTGACTGTACATTTGTGACAATCCAGAGGTTGATTGTACAGTTATTACAATCCAGAGGTTGGCTGTACAGCTACGACAATCTAGAGGTTGGCTGTATAGGTGTGACAATCCAGAGGCTGGGTGAACAGGTGCGACAATGATTTTCCATTTGTGACAATGCATAAGGTTGAATGTGCAGTTGCGACAATCCAGAGGCTGGATGACAGTCTAGAGGCTAGATATACAGTTGTGACAATCTAGAGGTTGACTGTACAGTTGTGAGAATCCAGAGGTTGACTGTACAATTGTGCCAATCCAGAGGTTGACTGTAAATTTGTGACAATCCAGAGGTTGACTGTACAGCTGTGACAATCCAGAGGTTGATTGTACAATTGTGACAATCCAGAGGTTGACTGTACATTTGTGACAACCCAGAGACTGATCATACAGTTATGACAATCCAGAGTTTGGCTATACAGTTGTGACAATCCAGAGGTTGGCTGTATAGTTGTGACAATCCAGAGGTTGGCTGTATAGGTGTGATAGTCCAGAGGAAGGGTGTACAGGTGCGACAATCCAGAGACTGGCTGTACAGTTGTTACAATGCAGAGGCTGACTGTACAGCTGTGACAATTCAGAGGCTGACTGTACAGATGTGACAATTCAGAGGCTGACTGTACAGATGTGACAATTCAGAGGCTGACTGTACATTTGTGACAATCCAGAGGCTGATCGTACAGTTATGACAATCCAGAGGTTGATTGTACAGTTATCACAATCTAGAGGTTGGCTGTATAGTTGTGACAATCCAGGGATTGACTGTACATATGTGACAATCCAAAGGTTGATTGTACATTTGTGACAATCCAGAGGTTGATTGTACAGTAATCACAATCCAGAGGTTGACTGTACAGTTGTGACGATCCAGAGGTTGACTGTACATTTGTGACAATCCAGAGGTTGACTGTACAGTTGTGACAATCCAAAGGTTGACTGTACAATTGTGACAATCCAGAGGTTGACTGTACAGTTGTGACAATACAGAGGTTGATTGTACAGTTATCACAATTCAGAGGTTGGCTGTACAGTTATTACAATCCAGAGGTTGGCTGTATAGCTATGACAATCCAGAGGTTGGCTGTATAGGTGTGACAATCCAGGGGCTGGGTGTACAGGTGTGACAATCCAGAGACTGGCTGTTCAGTTGTTACAATCCAAAGGATGATTGTTCATTTGTGACAATGCAGAGGTTGAATGTACAGTTGTGACAATCCCGAGGCTGGATGACAATCTAGAGGCTAAATATACAGTTGTGATAATCCAGAGGTTGACTGTACAATTGTGACAAACCAGAGGTTGGCCATACAGTTGTAACAACCCAGGTTGAATGTACAGATATCATAATCCAGAGATTGTACATTTGTAAAGCTGCTTAGTGACAGTGTTGACAACTCAGAAGTATAGTTTTAACCATACAGTGATAGACTATACAGTTGTGACAATTCAGAGGTTAGCTGTACAGTGTTAAACCGCCCCCCCTCCCCCCCCCCCCCCCAAAAAAAAAAAAAAAGAAAATCAGGAATACTAGTACTATCAGTGTCAAAAGGTTTGGACCTAGATCAGGATTGACACTTTTTCCCTCTGTGAGCAAATTCTTTCTTTTAAGAGAAGTCCCTATTTTAAAAAGGGATGTAATTGATAATAATAATAATAATAATAATAATAATTGATGAGAATCTCTGCTTGTTAAAGTAGCCTCACTTGAATGTGTGTAACTTTATCAGCCTCCTGGCTATGCCCTTGTAATGCAATCCAATGGTGCATTCATAACAATGATTAATAAAAAAGGTGTGATCAAGATCAGCTAGCTTCAAAGTCAGCTGATCTGTATCTTAACCCATATAAGCCTAGCAACCTTTTTGTGGGACATGGGAAAACAGTGCAAAACCAGATCAGACGCCGCAAAACGCGGCATCTGATCTGGTTCTCCATTGTTTACATTAAAATGTTATGTTAAAATTTGTATAAAAATGAAAAATACCACCTAACTACCCTTAAAATAGTAATGGTCTGGTTCTATTGATAGTGGCGGGAAATTCCATTAGGCATTAACAGGTTAATGTTATTCAAAAGAGGGTTAAGAGTAATTATTACATTGGCGTAGCACCCATTACGCAGGTTACGCATGTGCGTAATAAAAACAGTAACATTCAAGGGTGGTCACTTAATTTGATAAAAGTTATTACCCATACTATAAGGAACTGCTCATAAAGGAAAGAATTTGCTCCCTCTGAGAGCAAATTCTTTCTTTTAAGAGAAGTTCCCTTTTTGAAAAGGGACGCAATTGAAGAGAATCATTGCTTGATACAGTAGTCTCCCTTTGGTGTGCGTAAAACTTTTTTTTCAGCACTCTGGCAGCACAAATATGGTTGTGCAGTCTCCATTTCTAAGGGAAACAACAGCAGCAGAATATACAGTCCTTAAAATGTTTTGGTTATCTGTTCTTTAGTGCTTGTCAAGCTGAATATTTTTATGTACCTCACTCCTCCCCATTTTTGTATCCTGTTAACATGCAGCAATACATTTGAAAGCATAAACTGGAAACCAGTGTGGATCCCAATTTGTTGGCTTTCAGCTGATCTGGATCTACAGTGGTTTGTTGTTTTTAAGGATAAATTCAGGTTCAGCAGGACAAGAGTTTAATATGATTGCAGGCCACTCATCTGACCTGGGTGTGAGTGAGTGAGTGAGTGAGTGAGTGAGTGAGTGTGAGAGAGAGAGAGAGAGAGAGAGAGAGAGAGAGAGAGAGAGAGAGAGAGAGAGAGATTTCCAACCCTTGTAGACAGACTGCCGCAGCTTAGCGTTTCATCAAGGCCTGGGGTTCAATGCAGCTGGTGACTTTTTTCTTTTCTTTTTCTTTTTAATCCAAACTGACCATGTTTGACCATAGTTAGCATAAACATGGGTTGACCATGGTCGACCATGGACTGACTATGGTGCCATATACCGGTAATGGTCAACCATGTTTTAAACATGGTCAAACCATGGTCATTTGACCATGGCCAACAATGGTTTGACTATGATCTTGTGACAGGGAAAGTTCATTCATAAAGAACTTATTCGCATCGGATAGGCGCCAATCGAAAACACACTTAACAAACTACAATGCGGATCAAAATCACTAGAAACAGTATTTTCAATTGCCATTTGTCGCCACTCAGCCAACAAATGGCAATCGAAAACTCTAATTTCTAACGATTTTGGATCTATGTTCGTCCTAGAAGTAACCTTTTCGATTGCAGCCTAACCGGTGTGTAAGTATGCCAAACTATAATAGGGCCATTTTCCTATAGTGTGGCCTACTTGTACTTTCTTAATTTAGCTCCAACTGCACTATAATGCCTCTCATTAAAGGTGTTTTCAGGAAGTACATATTTTATAATTTCCAGTGATTGCATAATACTGGAAATTGTAGGGTACATTCTTCCAGTGCGTGAGAAAAGAACCCTCAATAGCTCCTAATAGATTTTTATGCTTTTCACAATACTACGGTAAATGTTCTAAAATTTCGAACACTAGATGGTGACAAAAAACGTCAAGCCAAACAGAGCAGACTCAGATCAGACTGCTTCTGAAGAAGCAGTCTGATCAGGGTCTTCCCTGTTTGCTATTCTGACTGGCATTTTGTGAATTCCGGACCTCCAGTCGGAGTCTCACCCCACAACCATTCGGAAAAGCGTTCAAACTTTTAGAACATTTACTGTATATTCTAAATTGACAGTACCACAACGGGTAGGCGGCGATTGTGAATGCAAAATTTTAAACAATTTAGCTGCTTTTCCCATTGCCAAAAATTTTTTTTTTTATTTCTCAGCCAAAACGTATGTTGTGGGTACTCAACAGAACTGTCTGTAACATTTGTTTTAGTTCCCCAAAGAACTTTTTTCTGACTCAAACTGTCGGGAATAGTGCTCAAAATTATTTTAAACATTTAACGTAAAAATTCAATTGAAACCCAAGAAAATACAGGGTTTTAAAATAGTTGTGTTTCTTTTTCTGTTCAGTATACATTTTATCAGCCATGCAGTTGATATGAAAATGTCAAAAAGTCCATGTCCAGCCACCCACCTTCAAACACTAACAGCAATGGCTCTGGTTTTCAGGTTCCCTTGAGCTTTTGCTTGTTGCCTAAAATATACAGGGAAGTTTGTGTAAAATTCAAGGACTTCTGAAAGACTTTCCTACTGTTTTCAAGGAGCGAAAACTTATGAAAATACTGATTTACACATTAGAATTCTTTTTCAGAAATGCTAGAGTCCATTACTAAAGATATTAGCTTTAGAAAAATTGTAGTGCCTTTATTTGGTATATCCTGCACCAATATAAAGGCACCGCAATTTTATACTGATTTATGTCTCCAAAAACAGTGTTGAATCCTCCTGTAAATGGTAATATTCAAGGACCTTTTAAGTGTTTTTCAATTACTTTTCAAGGCAAGATTAATTTTCAAGAACTTTTCAAGACAGTCCTGTTTGCTTGTTTGTTTGTTTGTTTGCTTGTTTTGATTCTTTACGTCCCATCAACAATCTTTCAGTTAAACTGAGACGGGTCTTCCTGGGTTGAACCAGTACTAAGCTAGGATAAATGTGTCTTGCTCAAGGACCACAACGCAGTGATGCCAGTGAGGCTCGAACCTGTGGCCCCTCTGTCTCGAGTCAAGCACTCTACCACTGAGCCACTGCGCTCCTAGACAGTCCTGTAAATTAAAGTACTTTATAAGCCTCACAGTGAGAACCCTGTTTATCATATGACATCTCTTCTGGAAGTGAAATAACGCCATGCAATAAAATCTGTAAACCACTAGTGGTTTATCGATTTACGGGAAACGTTATGACGTCCATAACAACGTTGCGTACATAATGACACTATTATAACGTTTAACCGTCAATGATATCTTAATGTCATATGATAAATAGAATCTAACATTCATGCTCTTGTATTATTGAATTTATTAAACTCGTTGCGAAAAAGAGATAAAATGCTCGGCAAGCCTCGCATTTTATCTCTTTTCCCCAACTCGTTTAATAAATTCAATAAAACATGAGCACTCATGTAAGATTCCCTATATACATTGTATGGTCATCATCCATCCATATAATGCCGGGCCGCGTAGCGCAGTCGGTAAAGTGTCTGGCTACAGATGCGTGTCTGACTGCAGATCCAGGGGTTGCGAGTTCGATCCCGGTCCGGTCCCATATTTTCGTGGAGATTGATCATGAAATGATTCTAAGGTCATTCTCCTCCTTCCGCTGATTCATTCAAGAAGGGTTGTTGTCAGTTACAAGCGAAAGTATGTGCACGAATTACTGGTTAACCACTTGTTCAAGCCTGCCCAGGAAAAAGTATGGTTGGGTGAACTGACCGTCCCGCAATGACCATAGCTGTTGACTTGGAACGTAAAGCAACAAAGAAACAAAATCATCCATATAATCTGAGCCTTTCATTTGTATCAACATTTTGTCATCATTTTCTTCTGTCAACCCAGATCCAATTAGGAAAGAAAATGGGACAATAAGGAAGCACTTTTTCTGAGTCATTGACCCTGTATCTTTTTTACAATATATTACACATTTCTACCGAAGCCTATTAGGGCCATTTTGTCTGATTTCTTGGGTATTTTGTACTTAAATTATGGATAAGAAAATATTTAAAATTTTATGCTGAAAATAGTTTATTTATCTAAACCTGGGAAAAGGATTAAAAAAGCTCCCAGTGTCATCACTGGTATATGCAGGAGTAAGCATTGTCCTGTGTGTCCTTCCTCAGGCAAATTCTCCCCTTCCCTGAGCTACTGCATGTACAAGTAACTGGAAAATAGTGCAGGCTGTAGACCCCGACCCCCCCACCCTTGGAAAATCACAAAGCTACAGAAATTCTTAGCAATACTGGTCCGGATCCCCTGAACAATCACAAAGTTACCAAGCCAGCATTCAATGTTTGGCCATCATCGGCCTGCCAGCGGTGACGCTGGCCAATGCTTGCCCCCTTTTAGTATATATATCCTCTCTCTCCCCTCATCAACTAAAAAAAATAACAACAAGGCAAATTCGACGAATTTATATCCCCCGACGAAGGGTTATTTGAGAGAAACATGTAAATCACAAAACATAAATCCCATTTATCTAACCCTTAGTTCACCTACAGTATCATTCAGATCATAACAAACGCCTGTCAAGTATGTTTTAGTGCTTAGTTCAATAAAAAATATACTTACATCTGCACAATTTCAATATCTGACCTTTAAACCCAACCTCAGAGGTCAAGATTGTGTGTAAATTCAAAGTGTTACCTTGCATGTAGGTCTACACTTCTTCCGCTTTACTTTGATATGCAACATGACCACTTTTAGAAAAGAACAAAAAATGACCTTTTGACCCCACCCAAGGGTCGTTGGTGTGTGTAATGACAGCATACTTGCTTTTATGGTGCTCTGTGCTCAATTCCCTTTAATTTGATATGCAACATGACTACTTTCAGTAACCTTTTGACCCCACCCCCTGGGTCAAGGGTGTGTCTGTGGGCAAAATATTTACTACCATGTTGCTGCCAGCGTCGTCAGCTTTAATTTGATATAAAACATGACTACTTTCAGAAAAATATATAGTTTGACCTTTTGACCCCACCCCCTGGGTCGAGGGTGTGTCTGTGGGCAAAATATTTGCTACCATGTTGCTGCCAGCGTCTTCAGTTTTAATTTGATATGCAACATGACCATATTCCGAAAAAGTTTAATTTTGGCCTCAGCCCCACCCCCTAAGTCCACCCAAGGGGCTCGGAATCAGGCCTTCAAACTGAAATCCCGTTTGATATGTTTCATATCTATTGCTGCTCTGCCTGCATGCAAAATTTCAGCAAAAAATATTAATAACTGCCTTAGTTATTGCGAAATTTAAATATTTGACCTTTGACCCCTTAGGTGGGGTCAAAGCGGGTGGGGTAAAACTTTGACACTGCCATTCTTATCTACAGGCTTTTGGCAATCATGGTCATTAGCGAGAAGATGTTAAATATAATAACTTTGATGAAATGTGAAGATCATCACACAAAAAAGCTTATATAGGTTTTGCCTTATAATTCCCTATACTTAAACAAGGGCAATAACTCAAGTGTTAAGGGGTCGATTTTGACCAAACTTATAGGATATCGAGAGTTCATGGTACATATCATTTGTACCAAGAATGAATTAAATCTGACCAATAGGTACTGAGATATGGTTCCGGACAGACAAAAAGTACGGACGGATGGACGGAATGGACGGACAGACGGATGGACGCACGAACAACGCCAAAACTATATCCCTCCGACTTCGTCGGGGGATAACAAAAAAAAACGTTGTCAGAGTTGAGATGCACCCCTCTGACTAAACCTTCTGGATCTGCGTATGCAACACGCTATGATACTAAGAATTGACAGTCTTTACTTTCCACCAAAATGCAAGGTAAACAATACTGTCGGTTATCATACCTGAGACTGGGCTACAGTTCAAATACAGGGGCTGGGCTACAGTTCAAATACAGGGGTTGCTTCAGTGTATGGTGTAACTTCGAATTCATCAGCAGTTAATTACTAGACCTGCATGGGCATGCAGACTGCTTCCTTAACCCTTAAAGCGCCAATCACGACTGCAGCAGACGACAAATTTTGTGACGTCTTTTTTAATTTTCGAAAAAAAATAAGATATGATATTTCATGAGAATCGTCTGCCAGCAGACGATTCTCATGAAATCTCATACCTTATTTTGTTATTTTTGAAAAAGCGGAAAAATATAAAATTGTCGTTTGCTGCAAATTATAGGTGGCGCTTTACGACTTTCTGTCTGATATAGTTTCGGGGAAAATATGTCAATGTGTTTATTTTCCGAGGCAATGGGCTGATTTCTAAGGGCAATCTGACACCTCGTTTAGTGCTTGATAATGAGGCGTCATTGTTTCCTAAATCAGTTCCACAAATCTACAAATCTCATTTACATTACAATTCACATTGATTTCTTACAATTGCACTTTCTTTTCCTATCAGGACCTAACCATAACTATCCTAAATCTTGGAACTAATCCCTCTGCAATAGGCAGGAATAAAAAGGCCATTTGAAAGCATGACAAAATCATGAAACTCAGTATTGTGCCCAGAGTGAAAATCCCGAATCTGATGTGTGGATGTCAGCAGAAACTCACACACTCCGCTCATAGACTCTCACTTATGACCCTTACCTACTGGGTAATTTTACCAAGGGTAACAACCTACGTCATAGCATTGATGTTTTGAACACGTAGTGCGGCGCCATCTTTGATTTACAAGGTCAGTTTTCCCCTTCGTAAAATTAAACAAATGAGTGTCTGTACAAACAAAGCAGTGCAGGCGGTGCCTAACATCACACTTGAACAGAATATATAACGGCCACGCCCAGATATGCCGTTGCCTTTGTAATCATTCACCCACAAGAATCGAAGCGGGAGACACGAGGATAATTTTAGCAGTCACCCACTTCGATTTTTGTGGGTGAATGTTTACAAAGGCAACGGCATTTCTGAACGTGACCATTGTATATTCTGTTCAAGTGTGATGTTAGGCACCGCCTGCACTGCTTAGTTTTGACAGACACTAATTTGTACGACATTTACGAAGGGAAAAACTAACCTTGCAAATCAAAGATGGCGTCATACTACGTGTTTACAACACCCACGCTATGACGTAGGTTGTTACCCCTGTTTACATGCTTTTTTGTCATCTGCCGAATATTTTCAAAATCAACTTTTTTGAAAAATTCATTCAGGAATCATACCATCAGAGTGTCAAACAGTTTCTTTTGGCTAGCCTGGCATTTTATCTCTTTTCCCAAACTCGTTCAATAAATTCAATAAAACATGAGAACTCATGTAAGATCCTCTATGTATTTTAACATAACATTCATGCTCTTGTATTATTGAATTCATTAGACTCGTTGCGAAAAAGAGAAAAAATGCTCAGCAAGTCTCGCATTTTATCTCTTTTCCCCAACTCTTTAAAAAATTCAATAAAACATGTAAGAATTATTTTTTTCTTATTTCTCCAAGGAAAAATATTATATTTTATTGCATGGAACCATCTCTGAGACACATCCATTGATCACCACTAAAATGCTTCCATGAAAAAAAATAAGAAAATATTGCAATTATTTATTTAAGAAAAGTCCTTTCCTAACTGTTTGCATGTTGGGGAAATTTTGCAAGTTTTTTGTTGCCTGCAGATTATTTTTTAAATAGACTTTTTAAAAAATCTTTCAGAAATACAATCAGAGTGTCAAATAGCTTGGATCCAGATCTGGCCTGATATGCCTTTTTAGGCAACAATCAAAACCAGGCCTCGATCTACACCAGTTCAAGAAACGATTACCAATGTTTATCAGCAGGCAATGCTCAAAAAAAGTTTTAAGCCATCATTATCAAAAATGGACTCTCCAGTCCACTGCAATTCAAGAAACTATTTTCAATGTTTATCAGCAGCCGATGCTAAAGAAAAGTCTTTTTAGGCCAGAATTTTTTATTAGTTGATTTACGAACACTCCTACTGTAATTTTCCGTAAAGTAGAAAAAAAATAAAATTTAATTTCTAAAATTATTTTTTATACTTTATCCGCCGACTCTTAATATTATTGGTTTCGTTGAAAAAAATAATTTATTTTTGAGGTTCTGCCTGTGTATTTTTTGAGAGTGACACTGTTAAAACTGATTGTCCTGTCCAGATTTTTAGGAAAATGATAAAATATTTAGAGATTAAATACAGACTATTCGTTTACCTTACTAGTTTACTGTTTTTTATGGAGATTTAAAAAAAAAGCTCTGAAAAAGAAAAAAAAAAAAAAAAAAAAAGCTCTGAAAATGACCAGTTAACTGGTCATTTTCAGAGCTTTTTTTTATTTTTTTCGTCCCCCCAACATTAAATCTGAAAATTGTTTTCCCGTAAATCAACTAATAAAAAAATCTGGCCTAACAACGCAAAAGATATGCCTTTTTTAGGCAACAATCAAAACCAGGCCTCGATCACCGGTTCAAGAAACTATTTCCAATGTTTATCAGCAGGCACGGCTCAAAATGTTTAGGCTATCATTGTTGGAAATCTCATGCACTGGCTCAAATTATTATCAAAAATGACCTCTTCAGTACCAGTTCAAGAAACTATTTCCAATGTTTATCAGCAGCCGATGCTAAAGAAAAGTCTTTTTAGGCTATCGGTATCAAAACTGTCCTCTCTACGCCAGTTCAAGAAACTATTTCCAATGTTTGTCTAGCAATCAATTGATTAGATGACAAAATAAACAAATTACTGTCACTGTTTGTTAACTCTGATATCTAGGATTATAAGATTTGCATCAGTTGCCCTTAGAATCCACTGGAATGTTTGACCAGATGACCGATGCTTCGCTACTTCTAATCAAGCAGCGATCCTAAACCCAAATTGTCAATAAGACTTGTGATGGTCTTGAATACTTTCTGTTATATTTTTTCAAGGATAAGAAGCATTATGGAGCGAAAAATGTCGTCTGCTGGTGACTTTTGCAAATAGTTTGGACCCAGATCAGGACTGGGTGTGCAGGGTTCATTTTTGTTTATTTGTTTTGATGCTTTACTTCCCTGTCAACAATTGTTCAATCATGTTGGGATGATTGGTTGAACCAGTGAGTGATTAAGTATCTAGCTCAAGGGCTCAACATGCAATGAATCTCACGCTATAGAACCTCTGTACTCGAAAGGTGCAGTCATCGCGTGGTGGTTGCAGTCGACGAGTGCACGAAATTCTGGGGTATATAATAACACCACTGGATTGAGTGGAAACCAGTAGTTCATATTGTGTTAACAACCCATAAAGTACGGTACTTGATGTATGTCCATAACAGCTAGGTCAAAAACTATACAGTGTCTTGGCTATTTGTTGTGCCCTTTCAATTAGCAGGCAAGTTCCATTGAATGAAGATAATGACTTGATCCAGTTTTCAGCCTCAGATACTGCACCAGCAGGAAGAACTTCTAATGCCTCCTGGGAAATTTTTCATGTGTTATTTTCGTCTGCTGATTTTTTTAAAAATCTATTTTTCCAAAAATTCTTTCAGGAATGGCATCAGAGTGTCAAACAGTTTGGATCCAGATCAGGCCGGACGTTTTGTCGGGCCTGATCTGGGTCCAAACTATTTATGAAGGTCATCAACATTCGATACTACTGTCGTGCCAACCAAGAGTGACAGTGTCGTATGTTTTGTTTACAATTGTTGCGTAAAACACTAACTTGTACACATCACTTTAGCTAATGTGAATCGATAGATCACTTGTGTATTAATCCTATCCTACAGATAGGATTAATACACAAGTGATCTATCAATTGTAAGTCCCTGATAACTTTGTAAACAAAACATGATGTCACTGTCACTCTTGGCTGGCAGGACAGTAGTAGGCAACGAGTTAACCTTTGAATGCCAGAATTGAATTGCTCGGACATATGAGCAAACAAAATAGTACGGCGGTTTGTATGTCTGAACTGGCGAAAGCTGGTTCATAACAGCAGACCAATCATTATTATGGCTTGTTGCTTTTGTCTGTTTAGGTTTGTTGTCTGTTCCAACAAGCAATGATGCTGTAGTTCATTTCTCAGGGCACTCTGACTTCTTTTCACATTGCCATAAAAAAAATACATCTTTTTTCTATCCTTTTTTTTATTAATATGGCAGATAGAGCGGATACATTTTACAGGGCCAATTTTAAACTGCACAAATTTGAATGGTAAACAAGCCAACTTTCAAATTCAACCGTTTTAAAGCGCAAATGACGACCATTTATTTATTCTACAGTGACCTATTGCACCAGGTTGATCATTACACTACCATTAGGCTATAAAATGACATTATATTTTTTTGAAATATATTGACGAGTAGTTGGTACGTCGCTGAGTTGTCGCTGAGTTTTGACGGAAGAGGATTTCAAGTCAATTGGTATTTGAAAATTTCTCTAGCTTAGTGATTTCGGTTCAAAGATAATCAAAGTACTGTGTTTCCTAAGGTCAATGGTGCAATCAGTCACTTCCAGGATGCTTCCACCAACTACATGGAAAGGCCAGACCTTTATAGTCTCATCCGACAGATGGGAGGAGTTAAGGATTGAACCGGCAACACCTTGGATGAAGGGAAGTGGTTATAAAGGGTGTTAAGAAAGTTTGTTGCGCTGTTCATCATAACATTTCAAATCATTTAAAAAGGAAATGAGGCTGAAAAATTGCACTTTCCATGAGCCTGTTATACCTTGTGATGCTCTATAGCGTTTGGCATCGTGTCTGACATCGAATGTCTTCACACAATTTTATTTACTTTGGGTACTGTCTTTCAATCGTTCTAGAAAAATCTTATATCTTCCAAAAATTGCGACTTTTTTTATTTTGCTTGGTTGTTTACAGCTTTGCAATTTAGTAAATGTACTAATAGTTATATAAAATAAATAACTACTCCATTTAGGGTTTCTTAACCAACTGAGAAATATTCTTATCACTATGGCCATTGAAAGACAATGTGTTTTTTTTATAAACCCCATTTTGCTCCCCGACCCTAAAAAATTCTGAGGGGTACTTGATTTTGAAGATTATTTTTTCCGTGATAAAAATATTTGATTAAACATCTCTTTGTTTTTTTTGTAATCAAGTGGGTCAACTTTAAAGAATTCCAGTGATATTTATGTCATTAGACACATTCTTCCTAAAATAATAGGATCGGAACGAACTTTCTTAACACCCTTTACATCCAATCACTGAGGATTACTTGGCACAGCTCGACATGACTGAGATATTGTTAGTTATAGGTACAAAATTCCACTTGGCTGACATTGCCATGAAAGGAGCGCAGTGGCTCAGTGGTAGAGTGCTTGACTCGAGACCGAAGGGCCCCAGGTTCGAGCCTCACCGGCGTCACTGCATTGTGTCCTTGAGCAAGAACATTAATCCTAGCTTAGTACTGGTTTAACCCAGGAAGACCCGTCCCTTTATAACTGAAAGCTTGCTGATGGGACGTAATGAATCAAATCAAACAAAACAAACATTGCCATGACCCGGCTTATTCCATGGCCGCTTATGAATAATCTTTAACCATTTAGCCCTCATCCTGCCAATAATTTTGTCCCGAAAATGCTGTTTGCTTTTTACGTCTGCTGCATATATTCAAATTGATTTCAGAATTCTTTTAATCATGGAACCAAACTCTATGAACCCAAATCAGACTGCTCCTGAGGGAGCAGTCTGATCTGGGTGCATATTGTTTGCAATATAAACTGCCGAAGTGGACAAGCAGATGAGAGCAGACGACAATTGTTGTAAATGGCGGGGAAAGGGTTAAGCGTTCTATAGTTGCTACTACAATCTATCATCCCAAGAAATAAGCAAACACATGTCTAAATGAAAATTACAGTTGTCAATCAGTGGTAAACCAGTCCAAATATTGTACGATAGCGCCATTTAATCAAAGCGCTGGTCAACAGTCTTAAAGCACAATTCATGATTCTCGCTAAGATAAAGTGGTACGATAATGAGAAAACATTTCTTGGGACACTCGAGAACAGTTACTAGAAGAAACCTGTATAGCTATTTTCATACCAAGTTTTCCCCGACACGTTGCGATTAGCTCCGAGCCCTCCCGAATAGAAAAATATCTGACCAATCAAAAAAACTTCCCAACAATGTGACGTATGTTTCAATAAGCATTGCAGATACCCAATGTCAACAAGTGAAAACGTGCTAATTTATGTAGTTTTCGGTTATATTAGCAATTTCTATAGCAGCTTGATGCCACATTACCAATAATGTTTTTGACGAGATTTTTAGTCATTCTTCAAATGGTGAAATGTTAACATAAACACCGACTGAGTCGGTGACACCGGTGCTGTGACATACTCAATACTGACATAAGAATGTAAACAACCAAGGGCTGCTGTTTGAAAAACATAAAATTGGTTTTTGAGATATCAATAAACATACAAAGCGATGCTAAGTGGGCCCTTACAAGTAATCCTCACTTCGTATGCAATATATACAAACAGGTTTGCTTACAAAACAGAATTTCTTTTGGTGTTTTGATACTGGCCTCAAGTACATGGCTGCCTGGTCTTGTGGTAACAGATGTAATTTCGATTGGCAGAGGTAGTCATGTGATATAAGTACATGTGACTTGAATCCCGATGGAAATCCGGAAAAAGTATGGAAGCCCTATGAAATCAGATATTCAGACTGTGACCTGTGACCAGTCAGGACTTGAACAAAACTGCTCAGCTACAAAGACTAACTAGAATTTCCAAAATATGGAAGAACTGCATCAAATTTAACTGTCACATCTTGGAATGATATAACGCCATCGCCTCTGGGAGTGAAATAATGCCATGCATTAAAATCGATAAACTACTAGTGGTTTATAGATTTTCGGGTAACGTTACGGGATGACGCTTTTAACGTCACGCATATGGCAAAACCCTAACGTTTTTACGCCAAAAATATGAATTCAAAATAATTTCAATGCCATATGATAAATAGAATCTAACATTCGTGCTCTTGTATTATTGAATTAATTAAACTCATTGCGAAAAAGAGATAAAATGCTCAGCAAGCCTCGCATTTTATCTCTTTTCCCCAACTCTATTAATAAAATCAATAAAACATGAGCACTCATGTTAGATCCTCTATGTATTAAATAAATAAACCACTAGTAAATTACATTATGTTGGTTACATTATGAAATGATGCCTATAACAAAGTCGCAAATATATGGCAAAATCTTAAATGTTTCATGTTTTAAAGAGGCTAGGTCTGTAACTATGAACATTTTTAGAAAAAAATTCTTTTCTTTTGAAATCATTTGTAAAAATAGAATAAAGTTATGTTTTCACAATAAACATGTTCACTACAGCTGAAAACTGCATGGAAAAGTGAATTATCTGATAAAAACAAGTGTTTGTCTCTTGTTAGGAATTATTTACGTCCCTCCAATAATTCTAAACAGTTGATTTTTAACATAAATGCATAGATATAATTTGTTAAAATTTATGAAAACGGTAAAATGTTTACCTAAATTTGAGTATTTTTACTGTATTCTTGAAAAATAGAAACTTTATTTCCAAAATTAGAATATCAAAAGTTACAGACTATGCAGCTTTAAATGTTTCATGCTTTAAAAACAAAATTTTCAAAATAATTTTAGCGTTGTTTGATAAATAGAATCTAACATTTGTGCACCTGTATAACCACACCGAAAAGGCGACAATCCAAAACGTTAATCCTATCACGACGTAGATAAAAAATCATTAGAAACAGTTTTTGATTGCCATTTGTAGCCTTGACTGGCGACAAATGGCAATCGAAAACACTGTTTCTAGTGATTTTTGATCTGCATTCGTCAATAATTAACAGCTTTTTCGATTGTTGTCTGTCGGGTGTGATTGCTGAATTTATTAGACTAAATAAGATGAGGAAAAGAGATCAAATGTGAGGTTATCCTTGCTTAGTACAGGTTCAACCCAGGAAGACCTGTCCTGACATGACAAAAAGAATCAAATCAAAAAAAAAATCAAATGTGAGGCTCTGCTGAGCATTTCATTGCTTTTTCCCAATGAGTTTAATAAAATCATTTATACATGAGTACTTATGTAAAACTTGATTCTGAAAAAAATAGCAGACGACAAAAAAGCATTCAATAATTCCCGCAGTAGGCAAACAGTTAGTACTGATCACTCAGTGACTCAGTTTTTGAGACTGAGGGGTAGCTTCATCTGAGGCACTCAGTGATGTGTTATTGAGCAAGATACCATCCTCTGCTTATCTAAATTTTGGTTCAACCCAGGAAACATCCCCACATGACTGAAAAATTGTTGACTGGGATATAATGCATCAGCTCAAATAAACAAAATGATCACTTGATGTGCAATCTAATCTCTCCATTGGAGTTCACATATGATGTATATAAAGGGTGTTAACCCTTAAAGCGCCAATCACGACTGCAGCAGATGACATATTTGCATTATCTTTCCTAGTTTTCGACAAAAATAAGGTATGATATTTCATGAGAATTGTCTGCCAGCAGACTAAGTCTGCCAGCAGACAATCCTCATGAAATATCATGCCTTATTTGTTAATTTTGAAAATGCAGCAAAATTTGAATTTGTCGTCTGCTGCAAATTATAGGTGGTGCTTTAAGGGTTAAGAAAGTTCGTTCCGCAGTTCATCTTAGAATTTCAAATCATTGAAAAGGAAATGATGCTGAAAAATGTGTTTTCTATGAAACTGCCATTGCCTGTGATATTTGATAGCTTACGACATTGTGCCTGACATACATTGATGACACAAAATTATATTTTCTGTGGATACTGTCTTTTAAACATCTTGAAAAAATCTGAAATTTGGAAAAATTTGTGACATTTATAAGTTTGGATGGTTGTTTTCAGCTTTGCAGTTTAGGAAATGTCCCATAGGTTTAACACAAGCTAAATTGAAAAAGCTCTTAACAATCAACGAACGCGGATGAAAAATCGATAGAAACAGTATTTTCAATTGCCATTTGAAAAAATGGCAATCAAAAACTCTGTTTCTAACGATTTTTTATCTATGTTCGTTGATAGTATTAAATTTTTTGATTGCCCCCTATCCGTTGTGCTTCTGCGCATTATGGAATAAGAACCAAAATATTGCTCATTGGCACATGTTTAGTTTGCTTGACACTATAACCCTAGATAATTTTCAGCAGACGACATTATCAAATTTGGCACTGCTCTTTGGTAAATGCAGCTTTGTCACTTTTGAAATAATTTGTCTGTAAGAATTGAAATGAAAGTAATTTCGAGTATTTTGTGAATGATGCCTTAAACTTAAAATCCATTCATTTTTATTCCTAAGTATTCTGCTGAACCTAAATCATATCCTTATTTGAAAACAATGTAAATCCAGAAACCAGCTGATCAGGATTCACACTGTTTTTCCTTCACACTATGATACATGGTCACAAAAGGAATCAAGCAGCTCAGGATAGGTTTGAAATCCAAAATGGTGTCCCTGGTAACGCACATACTACAGTTATCTAGCAGGATATGGGTCAAAGCTTTAACTCCATGCCCACTAGTGTCGTCTGCTGATAGCCTTGCAAACAGTTTGGACCCAGACCAGGCCCAACAAAATGTCTGACATGATCTGGATCTAAGATGTTTGACACATACTCTGATGGTATTCCTGAAATAATTTTTCGAATAAGTTGATTCTGAAAAACATCGATCTTTCTATCTTACTGACTTTGCTCATACTTGAGCATTAGGCCAGGGATCAGCAGACGATAAAAAAAGCATGCAAAATTACCCAGTACTAAGAGTTAAGCGACGCCAAAAATTTGCAGCAGACGACATTTTTAAGCTGTTAAGGCTTGAAATTTAATGTGACAGACGATTCGTATTAAATATCAAGACTTCTTTTTCCTGAAAATCAATTTAAGATATCACAAAATTTGTCGTCTGCTGCGGACATGATTGGCGCTTTAAGATTTAATTAATACCTTATCTGGAGAAATGATTACCGGATATTGAAATCAAGAGTTTACGCTCTACGAAACTTCAGCCATAATGATAAATAAGTCTACCGAAACAATTATATTGCTTCAAAATGAAACCATTTTTCAAGCAGTCACGAGTTCATATAAATGAGAGACCCTTTTATATTAATTGGGAGCTTATCAAGTAAAAATGGTATTCAAGTAAAAACGGTACTGGGACAAAAATTTAAATCAAGCGTCCATACATGAATCACCACCAACGATCAACTCAAAAGATGCAAACAGATCAGTATTAATTGGCTTTTAGGTCACTGTAACGCCACACCCACAACTGGTTCCTGTCTCAGTTAGCTTTACGAGAGACTGGGACATTGCATACCACGTGGCCATACAGTGACTGAAAAGCTGTACAATACAATTGGCTAACCTAACACATAATTGGAGGTAATCTGAAATGTTGCAAGATTTGCTTCAAATGGAGCAATAGCATTCAACCTTTAATCTCTTCTCGCCTTTCACGACAATTGTCGTCTGCTTTCTCATCTGCTTAGGTTCTTTTGATATAACCACTTTTTTTTTTTTTTTTTGGGGGGGGGGGGAGGGAGGGGGAGGGGGCTTAAATAAGACATGCTTTTCCCTAAAAACTCTAGAAATGTCTTCAGATCTCAGATTTTTGCAGAATTATTTTGGAAGGGAATGATCTAATTCAAAGCTTAAATATATACCGGGTTGTTTTAACATTTTTCCCGCCAGTCGACAATTGTCCCTCTCTTCTGCTTATGTACGATGGTGGCCAATATTGCAAACACTATGAACCCAGATCAGACTGCTCCCTTAGGAGCAGTCTGATCAGCATTCATAGTGTTTGCTTACGAGATGAAATTAGTCTGGAGTGATTTGAATATATGCAGTAGACATAACAAATAGACAACATTTTTTCAGGAGGAAAATATATTTGCAGGATAATGGTTTCTATCCTATACTATGTCTGAATGGATATAGCATATTGCTTTTGGCATAGTTTTTTGTTTTTGTTGTTTTTGTTGCTTTTGTCGTTGTTCTATTATGACTTTAAGACAGGATTCCTAGACCTCCTGCAGAAGATTAGCAGGTAGTATGAGGTAGTTAAGTGGGGGGAGCTACGCTATCTAGCATATTAGACCACTGACCTGATCTTGAGATAAGAGATAACCATCAGGCTAGCTACTGTGTAAACTTAACTCCAGATGTTCAGTTTTTGACCTAATTTTTCGCAATAACTTTTTTATCTTCAATTTTAGCAATATGTGTATACGATGAAAGTTGTAGAGGAAACTTTCCGCCAACTTCTCCAAAAGGTCTTGTGCTTGTGGCGCAAACAGATTTTTGTGTATATGGATGAAGATTTTGCAATAAATTGAATTCGTCCTAAACTTCTAAGTCTTTTATTGACAGGTAAAGAGGTAGTTTCAAAAAATATTCGGAAGCGGTGCATATCTCGTTCTTCAAAGGCTGTGCATAATATAAAACTGCCGTTAACATACTCAGAATTTACCGTGCATATGCAGAATCATCTTAAAGCAGGCTCATTTGTAGGAACAAGGGCTGGGTTATCGCATGACGTGCAATTTTTCTCTTATGCGCGTGCTATGAAATGAGTGGTTTTGAGATGACCCTACTAGCTTAACACACGAGCGAATCAGGCGCGATTTCTATTATATTTCAATAAGCCATCCATCGCTTTAATAATTGAATTAGAGAGGTGCAAAGTAACTTTTTGACTGACATCTTGGACTTGGTTTATTTGCGCTTTGCTTAAAATGTTCAACGAGTGCATCTAAGCACAGAGGAACCTGCAGCATCTAGGATGCTGGATCCATTTGGAGAAGTTGGTGGAGATGTTCCTGAATAGTTTTCATCGCGAACACATTTTGCTAAAATTGAAGATAAAAAAGCTATTGCCAAAAATTAGGTCTAAAAACTTAACAGATGGAGTTTAGTCGTAAAGCCAGATAAGAGCTGTCAATCAATGCACAGGTAAAATACCCAGCAAAGCAACAACCAATCAAATTAGAGATATAGCTACAGGAGTTACTGGTCTGTCAATCATTCCATAGGTAAAATACCTAACAAAGCAACAACCAATCAAATTAGAGATATAGCTACAGGAGTTACTGGTCTGTCAATCATTTCATAGGTAAAATACCTAACAAAGCAACAACCAATCAAATTAGAGATATAGCTACAGGAGTTACTGGTCTGTCAATCATTCCATAGGTAAAATACCTAGCAAAGCAACAACCAATCAAATTAGAGATATAGCTACAGGAGTTACTGATCTGTCAATCATTCCATAGGTAAAATACCCAACAAAGCAACAACCAATCAAATTAGAGATATAGCTACAGGAGTTACTGGTCTGTTAATCATTCCATAGGTAAAATACCTAACAAAGCAACAACCAATCAAATTAGAGATATAGCTACAGGAGTTACTGGTCTGTCAATCATTCCATAGGTAAAATACCTAACAAAGCAACAACCAATCGAATTAGAGATATAGCTACAGAAGTATCTGGTCTGTCAATCATTGCATAGGTAAAATACCTAACAAAGCAACAACCAATCAAATTAGAGATATAGCTACAGGAGTTACTGGTCTGTCAATCATTCCATAGGTAAAATACCTAACAAAGCAACAACCAATCAAATTAGAGATATAGCTACAGGAGTTACTGGTCTGTCAATCATTCCATAGGTAAAATACCTAACAAAGCAACAACCAATCGAATTAGAGATATAGCTACAGAAGTATCTGGTCTGTCAATCATTCCATAGGTAAAATACCTAACAAAGCAACAACCAATCAAATTAGAGATATAGCTACAGGAGTTACTGGTCTGTCAATCATTCCATAGGTAAAATACCTAACAAAGCAACAACCAATCAAATTAGAGATATAGCTACAGGAGTTACTGGTCTGTCAATCATTCCATAGGTAAAATATCTAACAAAGCAACAACCAATCAAATTAGAGATATAGCTACAGGAGTTACTGGTCTGTCAATCATTCCATAGGTAAAATACCTAACGAAACTAACAACCAATCAAATTAGAGATATAGCTACAGGAGTTACTGGTCTGTCAATCATTCCATAGGTAAAATACCTAACAAAGCAACAACCAATCAAATTAGAGATATAGCTACAGGAGTTACTGGTCTGTCAATCATTCCATAGGTAAAATACCTAACAAAGCAACAACCAATCAAATTAGAGATATAGCTACAGGAGTTACTGGTCTGTCAATCATTGCATAGGTAAAATACCTAACAAAGCAACAACCAGTCAAATTAGAGATATAGCTACAGGAGCTACTGGTCTGTCAATCATTCCATAGGTAAAATACCTAACAGAGCAAAAACCAATCATATTAGAGATATAAGATACAGCCTGGGTTACTGGTCTGTCAATCATTCCATAGGTAAAATACCTAACAAAGCAACAGCCAATCAAATTAGAGATATAGCTACAGGAGTTACTGGTCTGTCAATCATTCCATAGGTAAAATATCTAACAAAGCAACAACCAATCAAATTTTGATATTCAGCTCAGGAGCAACAGATGGCTTTTTAGGTAATAGGTAATTTTTTCTTTTAATTATTGTAGCTTTCAACAACTTTTCAGTAGTGTCTTGACGGTCAATTATCATATTGCACTGTTCCTGGGACGGGTGCTCTTAAGCAGATAACCAGTACTAAGTGCATGCATGCTTTTATCAGTAACTGACAGCTGCCCTACTTGAATCAGTCGTAGGCAGAAAAATAAAAGAATGGGGTCGTACTGGGAATTCAAACATACAGACCCATAGAAGTCAGATTACTTGACATGGTTTGTTAACTCTTTGCCTCCCAGTATCGTCTGTTGATAACTTTTGTAAACAGTTTGGACCCAGACACAACAGCCTGATCTGAATCCAAACTGTTTGACACTGAAGGTATTCCTGAAAGAATTTTCGAAAAGTTGATTTTGAAAACAGAGAGTACACAACGACAAAACAGCATGGAAAAATAACCCAGTAGGCAAAGAGTTTAAGCAGCAAAAGTTGGTAGAGTTGTGATTCGGTTGTTGATATACAGTAAAACCTGTGTAAAAGGGCCACTCAAAAATACACAAAACAAAGATCTTAATGACAAACGGTAGCTGAATGAGGGTTGAAAGAATCGCAGAATGCTCCCCTTGGAGCATTCTGCAATACTTTTGACCTGCATTAAGCGATAATTGGTCTTAAAAACCATTTTCTGTCTTTTTGAGAGTAGCCGTTTTACACACCTTTTACTGAACACGCATCCCATTTTTTTTCTAAAATATTGCTTTCATTAGCCTCATTGTGAGACTCAAATTGACATGAATTTTTATTTGGAGGAAATGACTCCATGATTTTCTTCCATTTTATTATTCTCTTGGGAACTTCTGCTAAATTGAAAAAAAGGTCAAAAACATCATAAAATCACATTCACAAAATTAGCTTAACCATTTAACACATTGCCATTTGAAGGCATGTGCTAAAACTTTTGTTTGATTTAATCCATTAAAACAGAAAATTCTACAACAAGCCATGAGAATCTGCTTTACTTAGGAATGGGTACCTTATATGGGCCTCCACGCAAGAATACCCATCTTCGGGGGTTTGCAAAAAAAACTACCCATCTTGGGGGATTTGCAAAAGCAAAGGTGCAGACCAGCCTGCGCATCCGCGCAGTCTGGTCAGTGCCTTTGTTATTCGGGTATTGCAAAGTATCATATCTAGACTTGCTACGAGTGAAATTTAAATTTTCTAGGTAGTCTCTGTAGCGGAGGAGGCATGTTTGAATCTCACTTTGTCGGAAACCCTGAAGAAAGGTTTTCTCACGTCGCAGCCAGCCTAATATAATTATTATGTGAAGGACCATATTCAACCTTATAAGCACATATACTCTATAAGCACACACCAAGTACCATAGGTCTTGATAAGCATAAATTTTCCGCATAAAATTAAGCAATATTTTTTTACCCATTTGTTTAAACATTTATTTTGGGTGCTCAAAAGAACCGTCTCTTATAAGGTTGAATATGGTAGGGGGAGCTTTAGGGTTCAATAATCTGTCCTACCTGGACCCATGGTGTTATTCATGAGCAGCTTCATGGTCAAGGGAGGTAAATCATTCACCTGCAAGTACAAAGAACAGAGTTATCAGACATTAAAACTAAATCATTTACTACACATTAAATGTCTGCTTACACACCTCCCAAAGTATCAAATGCTTAACCATTTAACAGCCGCACGTCGTTCCGTGACGTCATTCTAATGATAAAATGACGCCGATATGTATCCAGGATTTTCTGGAAGCCTTTTTTATGTTTTTCCAGTATAAAATGCAGTACTTTGTGGTGAGCAAGAAAAAGAATTCATTATTCGTGTGAGGATGGGATAGAAAAATCTGTCCCTCCCGATCACCGTTTGTCATCACTCAGCAAGCCTTGTGATGCCAATCGGTGATCCTCTGGACGGATTATTCTCTCCCACCCTTACACTCATGATGGTTTCTTATATTACCATATGCATGGGTGAAAGTTCAAAATTTCCGAAATCCTGAACTTTCAAAACTACAATCTTAAACCTTGCAGTATGCCCACCAAATATTCACAATTTCAAGTTTAAATGGTCAATTGTCCTTAGACAGACTGAAAATAAACCAGAGAAGCTATTATGATTTTCTTAATACAGCATTCTGTGGAAAGTCAGCCTCCAAATCCTGAATTCAGGAATAATCCTGAAAACTTTCACCCATGCATATGGGGTTGTTTTAATCATTTTCCTCGCCATTCATCACAAAAGTCATCTGCTCTCTCTTCTGCTTATGTTCCAGGTTCATACAGGCAAGTTTGTGTAAAATTCAAGGACTTTTCAAGGACTTCTCAAATACTTTCCTACTGTTTTCAAGGACTGAACACTTATGAATAAATACTGATTTACATGTTAAAATTTGACTTTAGAAATGCTAGATTGAGATAATGGAGACATTAGTATAAAATTGTTGTGCCTATATTTGGTGCAGCATATGCTGCACCAAATAAAGGTACAACAATTTTATAACAAGTAGCCCAATGGGCAACGATTGCTCACCTGGGAGCCAGCCTAATGTTTGGAAAGATCATAATTTATAATACTCAATGGCAGGTAACTCTGAACTTGAAACAGTGATCAGGAATAAATTCAAACACTTAAAGATATTATGACAGTTCTGGTTATCTGCGAGTACTAAAAAGATCTGAATTAAAACTGCAGAGGCAACCTGGTGAAACTATATTTTTCAGATGCTCAAAGGCACTAAACCGGTAGCCAGTTATGGGATCTAACAGAAATTCAAACTCATCCATGCTTATATGTATGTCCTATTTCATCTCCTGCATATTTCCCCCTAAGTGCCTCACAGAGATGACCCAGCATCTAGCATTGTCCCAGTTTATCATAACCAAGGTGTCTAGCAACCAGATTAGTCATTTGAGCCGAGCCATGCGATAATGTGTCTTCGGGAGATTAATAACGTCATGAGATATGAAGTCGTAAAGTCTGACGTAATTATTTCGCGCTGCGCGTAATTAAAGAGAGCATCATCAAAGATTATGACAATTTAGACAAGTCATGTTTAGAATAAAATGCGATTTAAATCAAGGAATTTTAGGCCGATTGTATTCTGTTGTAAATTAGTCATGGTCTGATCCAGCATGGGTTCCTGGTGAAAAATAAACTGTCCAAAAAGGATGCGCTTGGTAAACGCTAATTAACCCTCAATTCTCAACATCTTTACACTCCAAAGACACTCTAACAAAAAATAAAATAAAATAAAATAAAAATGAATAAATAAATAAGCTGGATACATCCCAGCTTTCCTTAGTCGACCAACCAGTGTGTCTGAACCTTTCATATTCACATCCGAGCCGCAATTCTGACGACAATTCTGAACGTTGTGAATGACTCATCGTGACGTCACACAACGTTAGTTCTAAAATCAACGTCAAGCCGTCCAAAGTTCAAATTCCAATATCTTTTCTAATAATTTGAATATTTTGATCAAACAAAAACGAGTTTACTCTTCATATATGACCTGTCTAAAAATTACCAATCTCAAAATGGCCAAATTTACCCCGAAGACACATTTTCCCATGGCGCGGCTCATTTGTTTTAGGGCAGTAATTGTTTTAATTAATTTTATGTTGAAACTGCACTTTTTCTTAATTTGTGTGTTTACAGAGTCCTAGTTACCTACAAGAATGAAGATGATCAAATGAAAAATGAAGGTGCTAGAGTCGTCACATTATACAGCTATATTTTAGATGCTCAAAAGAAGCTAACTGTGTAGTTGGTGGTCAGGTGTAGCCGAAAATCAAACTCATTCAAGCTTTTATGGTTGTCCTTATTACTTGCAAGAATGAAGAAGATCCAATCAGAAAATGTTAGAGTGTCCCAACATTATCCATCAATTTCTAAGACGCTCAAGAGCAGGTTATTCCATAATAGGTGATGGGATCTGGCTGAAATTCAAACTCATTCAAGCTTTTATAGGTGTTCTTATTACCTGCAAGAATGAAGAGGATCCATCCAAAAATGAAGGCACTAGAGTGGTCACAACATTCCTCCCCTTATAAGTCTAAGGAAATTTTTCCTGATGCTAAAGGGCAGCTAACTCTGCAGCCAGAGGTCTGACCTGGCAGAAGTTCAAATTATCTGAGATTTTATGGTTGTCCTTGTTATCTGCAAGAATTAAGAAGATTCAATCAAAAATAAAGGCGCTAGAGTTTGTTTGTTTGTTTTGTTTGATTTGATTCTTTACGTCCCATCAACAATCTTTAATTAAACAGGGACGGGTCTTCCTGGATTGAACCAGTACTAAGCTAGGATAAATGTGTCTTGCTCAAGGGCCACAACGCAGTGACACCGGTGAGGCTCGAAACAGCAGCCTCTCTGTCTCGAGTCAAGCACTCTACCACTGAGCCACTGCGCTCCCTAAGAGGCGCTAGAAATGGTCACAAGATTATTCATTGATTTTTCAGGTGCTCAAGGGCAGCTAACTCAGTAGTCGGTGATAGGATCTTGACAAAATTCAAACTCCTTCAATATTTTATAGTTGTCCTTGTAAACAGTAAGAATGAAGAAGATTCATCCAAAAATGAAGGCACTTGAGTTGTCAAGTCTATTGGGATTTTTCCTGACGCTCAAGGGCAGCTAACTCTGCAGTCGGAGGTCTGATCTTGCCGAATTTAAGATTTTATAGTTGTCCTTGTTACCTGCAAGAATGAGGAAGATCCAATCAAAAATAAAGGCACTAGAGTGGTCACAAGACTATTCATTAATTTTTCAAATGCTCAAGGACAGCTAACTCAGAAGTCAGCGATGGGATCTTGATGAAATTCAAACCCATCAAAGCTTTTATAGTTGTTCTTGTTACCTGTAAGAAATGAAAAAAGTCAATAAGCAATGCTTATTAGATACCCCCCGCACAGTAAGAGTCAGTGAAAAAACTTGGCAAGTTATAGTTCGAACAAGAAGACCTTAGTTTTGATAAGAAGATTTCAGTAGAATCTGTGCAAACAAAAATTATAAACTCCTTCATGCATATGTTCAATGTGTCTACATTGTATCCGCAAAGTATCAAATTGCTCCATCAAAAGCTGTAGTAGGAGTTGATCGGCCCATAAAGGCACTATCCATGCATATACAAAAGCCATATAAGGGAATAATTGTCTAAGTTCTCACAGTTGTCATTTTGTCAAAATTATTTTTTGTGAACCAAACTCCTTCATGCATATGTTCAATGTGTCTGCATTGTATCGGCAAAGTATCAAATTGTTCCATCAAAAGCTGTAGTAGGAGTTGATCAGCCCATGAAGGCACCATCTATGCATATACAAAAGCCTAATAAGGGAAAAATTGTCTAAGTTCTCACAGCTGTTATTTTGTCAAAAATTTTTTTTTCTGAACAAAACTCCTTCATGCATATGTTCAATGTGTTTAAATTGTATAGGCAAAGTCCTAAATTGTTCCATCAAAAGCTGTGGTAGGAGTTGATCGGCCCATGAAGGCACCATCTATGCATATACAAAAGCCTTATTAGGGAGAATTGTCTAAGTTCTCACAGCTGTCATTTTGTCAAAAAATATTTTTTCTAAACCAAACTTCTTCATGCATATGTTAAATGTGTCTACATTGTATAGGCAAAGTATCAAATTGCTCCATAAAAAGCTGTGGTAGGAGTTGATCGGCCCATAAAGGCACTGTCTATGCATATACAAACACCTTATTAGGGAAAAATTGTCTAAGTTCTCACAGCTGTCATTTTGTCAAAAATTATCTTTTCTGAACTAAACTCCTTCATGCATATGTTCAATGTGTCTACATTGTATAGGAAAAGTATCAAATTGTTCCATCGAAAGCTGTGGTAGGAGTTGATTGGCCCGTATATATGGCCTATAATAGCATAAGCACAAAGCACTATATTAAAAGCCATTTAGAACTACAAAGGGAAACAACTCTAATAGAATTGGCCCCTAGCCCTTACTTTTTTGTCTCAAGTATTTGTCTTGTATATATGAACATGTTTGCAAGGTTTGATGAAAATCCAGCAATGACTCTTCGAGTTATTAAGGAAAAAGCACTATATTAAAAGCCATTTAGAACTACAAAGGGAAATAACTCTAATAGAATTGGCCCCTAGCCCTTACTTTTTTGTCTAAAGTATTTGTCTTGCATATATGAACATGTTTGCAAGGTTTGATGAAAATCCAGCAATGACTCTTCGAGTTATTAAGGAAACAAAGCGTTACGGACGGACGGACGCACGCACGCACGCACGCACGCACGGACACACGGACGCACGGACGGACGGACAACGTGAAAACAGTATACCCCCTACAAACAAAGTTTGCGGGGGGTATAAAAAGAAGATTCATCCAAAAATAAAGGCTTTAGAGTGGTCACAACATTTCTCCCATTATAAGTCTATGGGGATTATTTCAAACGCTCAGGGCACCTAACTCCTCAGTCCCTGGTCCGATCTTGCCAAATTTCGAACCCATTTGAGATTTTATTGCTGTCCTTGTTACCTGCAAGAATGAGGAAGATCCAATCAAAAATGAAGGCACTATAGAGTGGTGACAAGACTATTCATTAATTTTTCAAACGCTCAAGGGCAGCTAACTCCCAAGTTAGTGATGGGATCTTGAAGAAATTCAAACCCATCCAAGCTTTTATAGTGGTCTTTGTTACCTGTAAGAATGAAGAAATTTCATCCAAAAATGAAGGCACTAAACTCTAGTTTTTATGTTTTTCACATTGATTTTCGGCGACAACTTTTTTTTATTTTCAATGTTAGCAAAATGTGATCGCGATGTAAGTTGTACAGGAAAATTGGCACCAATTTCTCCAAAAGGTCCGAAGTTTGTGGCGCAAACAGATTTTTGTGTACATAGATGAAGAATTTGGGATAAACTGAATTTAGCCAAAATTTCTAAGTCTTTTATTGACAGGTAAATTTCGTAGAGGCGTGACGTGACAGAAAGGGTTCGTCTCAAAAGAATATTCACAAACGATGAATATACCGTTATTCAGCAGCTGTGCATGGCATAATCCTGCTGTTTGCAAACCCATAAAGTACATAATCTAATTTGAGCGTGATGATTTATAGGAGCAGAAGCTGTGATTACCCATGACATGCTATTTTTCTATTATGCACGTGGTCCAAAATGGACGGTTTCGAGATGACCCCAGTAGCTTAACACACGTGTGAACCAGGCGCGCTTTCCAATATATTTAAACAAGCCATCCATCGCTTTAGTTAGTGAATTAGGGCGGCACAATGTAGTATTTTGATTTATCTTAGTTTATTTGAGCTTTGATTAAAAATCTCAAAGAGTGCATCTAAGCGCAGTGTTAACTGCAGCATCTTGGATTATGAAACCATTTGGAGAAATTGGCGCTATTTTTTCTCTACAACTTTCATCGCGAACACAGTTTGCTAAAATTAGTAATAAAAACGTAATTGCCAAAAATCAATGTGAAAAACATAAAAACTAGAGTTTAGAGTGGTCACAAAATTTCTCCCATTATAAGTCTATGGGGCTTTTTTCAAACGCTCAGGGGCAGCTAATTCCTCAGTCCCTGGTCCAATCTTGCCGAATTTCGAACCCATTCAAGATTTTATGGTTGTCCTTGTTACCTGCAAGAATAAAGAAGAACCAATCAAAAATGAAGAAGCTAGAGTGGTCACAAATTTCCTCATTATAACCCAATGGGAGTTATCTGTTGCCATGGAAACCATAGGTCTGATCCAATCTGGCCCAAAACCTAATGCATGCAATCCCCCACCCCAATGATACTCCAGATGAAATTTGATTACGATTGGCCAGCTGGTCTCAGAGATATTCAGGTTTGAAAATGTGGATGGACAGCCAGACGGACGGACAGACGCCGACTCAATTCCCATCCTATAAGCTCATCCCGAGCCTTCGGCTCTGGTGAGCTAATGGTTTTGGTCTCTATCAACAGTGCTAAGTCGTACAGTAAATAGTAGACTTTTCAAGGCAGATTTAATTTTAAAATACTTTTCAAGAAAGCCCTCTAAATTCAAGTACTTTTCAAGCCTGTGCGAACCCTGTGTACTTTGGCGGTCTACATTGCAAACAATGTGGACCCAGATCAGACTACTCCTTAAAGGAGAGTTCAGATCAGGGTTTATAGTGTTTGCTTATGTGTTGTGCTATATACCAAATATCAAGGCTCTTTGCCTTGTGGTTTCAGACAAGAAGATTTTTTCATGTTTTCCCTATATATAGGCCTATGTAAAACATTGTTACCCCAGGAGAGAGGCTATTTTTGGCCCAGGGGTATAACTTGAACAAATTTGGTAAAGGTCCACTACTGGTTATCACAATGGTAAATGTATACGTCGATTTGGTGGTATTTATGCGTATTGCCGGTACTTCATAGACCGGAAGTTGTAGATATTGGTGTTAATACTATATAGAACTAGAAATGTGTCCATGGGACACGGATGCCCCGGCTATTGCCGATTTCCCATAAATAGGGCATTGTCATTAACAAAGGGTCATAACTCTAATAATAATCGGTGGATTTTATCCGTTATCGAACTTGACCTTTATTTTATAATGATATACCTGTGTATGAAATATGAATCCAATACACCAACGTATTAAAAAGATATCGCCGGGAAACCATTTTTCATATGGAGATCAAGGGCTATAACTCTGATAATAATTGGTTGATTTTATCCGTAATCAAACTTGACCTGTATTTTATGATTATATACCTGTGTATGAAATATGAATCCATTTCATCAATGTATTCAAAAGATATCACCCGGAAACCATTTTTCGTACCAAGATCAAGGGCCATAACTCTGATGATAATTGGTGGATTTTGTCCATAATCAAACTTGAACTGTATTTTATGATGATATACCTGTGTATGAAATATGAATCCAATACACCAACGTATTCAAAAGTTATCGCCCGGAAACCATTTTTCATATGGAGATCAAGGGCCATAACTCTGATAATGATTGGTTGATTTTATCCATAATCTAACTTGACCTGTATTATATGATTATATACCTGTGTATGAAATATGAATCCATTTCACCAATGTATTCAAAAGATATCGCCCGGAAACCATTTTTCGTACCGAGATCAAGGGCCATAACTCTGATAATAATCGGTGGATTTTGTCCATAATCAAACTTGACCTGTATTTTATGATTATATACCTGTGTATGAAATATGAATCCAATACATAACTGTATTCAAAAGATATCTCCCGGAAACCATTTTTCATTCGGAGGTCAAGGGCCATAACTCTGATAATAATTGGTTGATTTTATCCATAATCTAACTTGACCTGTATTTTATGATTATATACCTGTGTATGAAATATGAATCCAATACACCAATGTTTTCAAAAGATATCGCCCGGAAACCATTTTTCGTACGTACGGACGTACGGACAAGGGTGATGCTATATGCCCCCCCCCCCCCCCCCCATTATAAATGGCGGGGGCATAAAAACATGCCATATGCCTAAAGGACTATAGAATAAGATCATTTTTAAGTATTCGGCAAGCACATGGCGATTTATGTAAGCATTTAGGAATAGATTCGAGTACCGATCTGGATGATCGGTAATCGAATCTATTCCTGAATGCTTACATAAAATCCAGATCGGTACTCGAATCTATTCCTGAATGCTTACATAAATCGCCATGCACATACTGAATACTTAAAAATGATTTAATCCTATAGTCCTTTAGGCATATGGCATGTTTTTCTATATAGTATTAACACCAATATCTACCACTTCCCGTGTATGAAGTACCGGCAATACACATAAATACCACCAAATCGACATATACATTTACCAGTGTGGTTATGCTACAAACTTAATATCAAGGCTCTAGGCCTTGTGGTTTCAAACAAGAAGATTTTTTTAAAGTTTTCATCCCAAAAATCTATTTTTAGCCTGTGTGACCTAGATTTGCAAAGGACCACAACATAAAGAGGGCCATATATGGATCATACATACTGAAGTTTGGTCAAAATCCAGCCAGTAGTTTAGGAGATGTCCTTTGAAGCAATTGTTGACTAAACACAACACACGATGGACAGGACCTTGGAGTGAGCGACCTTAGATGAAAGGTCAAAGGTTGACCTTTGATACTTATCTACAACCAATGTCTCATTAGGATAAACATATCTTGCAAGTATAATGTTTTTGGCTGTAACGGTTGTGGAAAAATTAACATTTCAAGATTTTTCCCATGCATTAGGAATCAAATTTGACCTTGCCGTAAAGTAGGTCAAGGTCAACCCAGAATCATCATTTGTGCTAACTTGGTAGGGTCCAAATCCCCAATACTACATACAATGTCCCAAGGCCATTGGCCTTATATTCCAAAGAAGATCTTTTTAAAGGGTTTTTACCATATATGGGTGTGGTGGTCATCTTGGTTGTGTGACTGGGAACATTTCTGCAAACTTTCGTTCACCCACCCTAAGGAGTCTCCATATGAAATTCGAGTTGAATTGGCCTAGTGGTTTCAGAGTAGAGGATGTTTGAAAATGTTGACATCCGATCGATGGACAGACAGACGGACAACAGACACATTGATTGGCATACTAATAGCTCATCTGTGAGCCTTCAGCTCAGGTGAGCTAAAAAGTTGTCGCTAACACAGAGTTAGGCTAAATATGGTACACAAAAGTACTCATTTTTCATACAATGAATGGTTCATTTGAGGAGATCATAAATCCGTTTACTAGAATTTCCTAAATAGACATCAACCAAGAATCGGTCATTCTACAGTGTCCTCAGACTAAAATCAATCTTTATGACCATTACAAAACCATTTATCACCATACGCAATCATAATGGATGAAATTATCAGATAGGGTAAAATGGTAATTCTGGAGGAAAAAAGTCTGAGAAGGCATCCAAATATGATGCAGCTGACTCTCAAAATGCAAAGTTCATTGGATCCATACACATTATCATAATAGTAACTTGATCTGGCGTACTGTATCACGTCGAGTGGATGAAGTAATACCATCGGATCACCCGAGACGTAAAATGTTAAGGGTGATCAAATGGTATTCCCTCATCCACGAGACGTGATACTGTACGCCAGATCAAGTTACTTTTACGATAATATGTTTATTTAATATTATAAACTTTTTTCTGACATCATTCTGATTTTAAAACCTGTCTTGGTTGTTACTCCCGAAAAATTGCGAGAACGTTTGCCATTATGTCACATTTCTTGATGTCATGTCATCATGTTTTCAGCCTCTGGTTCCATGCTTGAAAATTTACTTTACGTAACTTCACCACAAAAACAGGAAGCAGAAGTAAGCCTCTTTTATAGGATAGTGATACAGATTCAGAAAACCTCAGTTCCTTGATCAGGTTTTCTGTATCAGATAGCCAGAAAACAGTTCAAAAGGTGTATCATTTATAGATATTTAATAAAGGTTAGCAATAATTTCAGTTAAACGCAAGTCAGTATGACAAGGAAATGCCACAATCACAGACCACAGACCAAACCAATGAAATGTGAGGAAGAGACAAAGAACACTTACAGCCACACAACAGCAAAAACACAATTAAAGTAAAGCAACCAGGTCTCTCTTCCTCGGCGAGATGAGTGAATAAATGTATTTTTCAATTAATACTAATGATCATTACCAGGAAAACATTCCTGTGAAGTTTGCTTAAAATTGGCCCATCGGAAAAGAGTGTTGAAGTTGACATTTTAAGTAAACAGTTGACAACAGATGACTAACAATGGTAGAAATATAGCAGGCATCGGACAAGTTAAAGCACCAATGGTGACCTAAAATAGGAACATGGATAGCCCTCTTATACCCATATTTTTTAGAAATAGAGGATCTTACACTCGCGATCATTTCATATAAAATTTATTAAACGAGCCTTCTGCGAGTTTATAAATTTTATATGAAATGATCACGAGTGTAAGATTCTGTTTTATCATATGACCTTTTAAATGAGATTTTAATGCCTTCAAAGTTTGTTTATGTCAATGATTTTTTTTGTTTGTTGGTTTACGTCCCAAGTCAACAGCTATGGTCATGGCTGGACAGTCATTTCACCTAAGCACACTTTTTCCTGGGCAGGCTTGAACAAGCAGTTAACCAGTAATTCTTCACATACTTTCGCTTGAAACTGACAACAACCCTTCTTGAATGAATCAGCAGAAGGGTGGAGAATGACCGTAGAAATTATTTCTTGATCAATCTCCACGAAAGTATGGGACCAGGCCGGGATTAACCTCGGGATCACGGGATCTGCAGTCAGATGTGCATCTGTAGCCAGACACGTTACCCACTGCGCTACGCTGCCCAGTGTTTATGTCAATGAGAATTTGCGCTGTTGTAAAGGACGTTGCCAAGACGTTACTTGTTCCAGCTTAATGTGTTATGCAATGTGTGGTTATAACATTATTTATGACATGACATTATCCACTGAATATCAGTAACGTTATATGATAAAAACTATTTCTCCTTGTTGATCATTTTCTTTCTCATTCTCCATAGCCGAAATGTGATTACTGAATCTGGTCTATATGTATTATTGTTCTTTAATAGAAGTTTCAAAGATATTGATTTGATCTATGACAAGTAATATATTTTGGTATTCTATTGTTACAGAACGAGCTCATACCACAGGACTCCCTACAAATTTGTCTCTCAACTAAATATCATCTCTTGTTTTTGTTTGATTTGATTCTTTACGTCCCATCAACAATCTTTCAGTTAAACAAGGACGGGTCTTCCTGGGTTCAACCAGTACTAAGCTAGGATAAATGTGTCTTGCTCAAGGACCACAACGCAGTGACGCCTGTGAGGCTCGAACCCGCCGCCCTTCGGTCTTGAGTCAAGCACTCTTCCACTGAGCCACTGCGCTCCCTATAAATATTTTCTTACCCATCATTTTTAACATATGTTTTGGGTGCTCAAAAGAAGCGTCTCAATGAGACGGATGAACAAAATTTTTCAGCGTACAATTGTAAATATTGTCTTACCCATCAATGAGACGGTTCTTTTGAGTACCCACAACATATGTTTTGGTTGTGAAATAAGAAAAAATAATTTTTTGATACGCACTCTTAAAGCTGCATACTCTGTAACTAAGAACATTTTTTCGAAAATTTTTTATTTTCTTTTTAAAGCATTTGTAAAAGTAGAATTAAGCTATGTTTTCACAATAAAAATGTTCAGTACAGCTGAAAACTGCATGGAAAAGTGAATTATCTTATCAAATAGGTGTATTTTTCTCTTGTTGGTAATTATTTGCGTCCCTCCAATAATTCTAGACCGTTGAATTTTAACATAAATGCAGTTGTTTTGATAGTGATAACTTGTTAAGATTTACGAAAATGGTAAAATGTTTACCTGAATTTGAGTATTTTTACTGTGTTCTTGAAAAATACAAAAATTATTTTTAAAATGAGAAGATCAAAAGTTACTGACTATGCAGCTTTAACTAAAGGACTGATAATCTGCTAGTCCATTTAAAAGTCTCTGTAGCTAACACAGGAGCAGTCTCATCTCGGTCCACACTGTTTGTCTGTATGCCGAAATTAGTCCTTGACGTAAGCATTAAATTTTACTCGCAGCAGATTACTTCAGCAGACGACATTTTCAGAGGCATTTTTTTCGTAGCAGACGAAAGTTTAGTTTGATTTGATTCTTTATGTCCCATCAACAATCTTTCAGTTATAAAGGGACGGGTATTCCTGGGTTGAACCAGTACTAAGCTAGGATTAATGTGTCTTGCTCAAGGACACAACCCAGTGACGCCGGTGAGGCTCGAACCCGCGGCCCCTCGATCTCAAGTCAAGCACTCTACCGCACTGAGCCACTGCGCTCCCAGACGAAAGGGTTAAATCACAATTTAGGACCGCAGCAGACGACACATTTCACACAAACTTTTCGGCTTGCTTTTTTTGTTGTAAATATGCCTTGAAATTCATGTCAATTGTCTGCCAGCAGACAATTCGCATGAAATTTCAAGTCTTATGAAAAATTTTAAAAATGTCGTCTGCTGCATATTCTAGGTGACGCTTTATGGGTTAAATGTGAAGAGGGCGAGGAACACAAGCCAATATTCTGAAATGGACTAATCATCTTTCCCTCAAATGAGGGTTAACCCTTAAAGTACCAATCACCACTGCAGCAGACGACAAATTTTGAGACATCTTTCCCAATTTCAACAAAAATAAGGCATGATATTACATGAGAATCGTCTGCCAGCAGACGATTCTCATGAAATATCATGCCTTATTTGTTATTTTTGAATAAGCGGCAAAATTTTTAATTGTCGTCTGCTGCAAATTATAGGTGGCACTTAAAGGGTTAAGTTTATGAATAGGCTTTGTGGATGCTGAAAGGTTTTAGATAATGGGATCTCGAGGGTGATTAATTAGATATTTTTGTTAATTTGCATGAGCCATGGTAATCAATTGCGTACATTTCCATTTAGACTACCTCCCATCCTCAAACTTATTCATCAGCTAAAATCTTGTTTTACATATTCATGTGCATCTTCTGTCTTTGATTTGAAAACATTTTCAGTCCATAATGTTTGAAATATTTTTTATATTAAAAAGGGAGATAACTATTTAGGGAGAAAAAACTTGGTTATGGGGCTTGAATACTAGCGTTTCTAATAATTGATGCCTAGAAATTGCATTTGTGAAACACAGTACCCTAAACTATGTGTTTGTCCAGGTATGTGTAGTACATGTACTCCTAAACAAGGGCCATAACTCTGGTAATACTAGAGGACCTTACGGTCCTGAAGCGCTCACCTGATCTCCTTAATAATGTTAAAATAGGTCAAGATCAACTACGGCTTATAATGAAACATATTTTGTTTTATGGGAGTTGCGGCAATTTTGGTCAAGTGACCTAAAACAATCTAATGAATAATCCATCAAACAGCACAGTGATTTCTGAGGAAAAGATGTTTAGATAGGTATGTGACAGTCCAAATGAGTGGCCTTGGATGAAAGGTCACAGGTCAGCTTGACATTTGGTACTTATACAGAACCCTTGTCTCATTAGGTTAAACATTTCTTGCAAGTATTATGATTTCGGCCTCAATAGTTATAGAAAAATGAACATTTCAAGATTTTTGTCATTTAAATGCATTAGGAATCACATTTTACCTTGCCATAAAGTAAGTAAAGGTCAACCTTGATTCATCACTTGTGCAAATCTGGTAGGGCCCACATCCCTAATGCTACATACCTAGTCCCAAGGCCATAAGCCTTTTGTTCCAGAGAATAAGATATGTAAAAGGTTTTTACCATATATGGGCATGGTGGCCATCTTGGTCATGTGACCAGTACAATTGGTATAAAGTTTACCTTATCTATCATAAGGAGGCTTCATATGAAATTTGAGTTCAAATGGCCAAGTGGTTTCTGAGGAAACTATGTTTTAATGTGTTGATGGGACTCCAATATGAGCGACCTTGGCTGAAAAGTTAAAGGTCAACCTTGACCTTTGAAACTTATTTATAGCCATTGTTTCATTTGGTTTAACATATCAAGTGAGAATAACGACTTTGGCCTCAACAGTTTTCAAAAAATGAAATTTACAAAAAAATCCCATTTAAATGCATTAGGAAGCAAGTTTGACCTTGACGTTAAGTAGGTCAATGTCAACTTAGGTTCATCTTTTGAACAAACTTGGTAGGCCCCACATCCCCAATGCTACATACAAAGTCCCAAGGTCATCAGCCTTCTAGTTCTGGGGAAGAAGATTTTTAAATGGTTTTTACCATATATGGTCATCTTGGTCATGTGACCAAATTATTTTGCATAAATTTTGGCTAACTTATCATAAGGAGTCTTCACATTAAATTTGAGTTCAATTGGGCTAATGGTTTGTGAGAAAACTATGTTTTAAGACTCCAATATGAGGGACCTAAGCTGAAAAGTCAAAGGTCAACCTTGACCTTTTGAAACTATTTATAGCAAATGTCTCATTAGGTTAAACATATCAAAAGAGAATAATGACTAAAGCTTCCACAGTTTTCAAAGAAATCAACTTTTCAGAAATTTTCCCATTTAAATGCATTAGGCAGCGAATTTGACCTTGACGTTAAGTTGGTCAAGGTCAACCTAGGATCATCATTGGAAGAAACTTTGTAGGCCAAGCAACCCCAATGCTACATACCAAGTCCCAAGGTCATCGGCCTTCTGGTTCTGGAGAAGAAGATTTGTGAAGGGTTTTTACCATATATGGGCGTGGCAGCCATCTACCATTTGAACAAAATTCGTTCCCCCATCTTAAGGAGTCTCCATATGAAATATGAGTTCAATTGGCCCAGTAGTTTCAGAGGAGAATATGTTTGAAAATGTTGACGGACGCCGGACGCCAGAGTCACTGGTATACTATTAGCTCACCAATGAGCCTTCAGCTCAGGTGAGCTAAAAAACTCACATAGTAGTCTCTTTTTCTCGGCAGGTCTCCCAATGTCAACAAGTGTTCTCAAAGTCTTGATATCAAAAGACACTAACATAGTATTCTCTATATCTCGGCAGGCCTTCCGATGTCAACAAGCGCTCTCAAAGCCTTGTCTGGTAAACTTCATATCAAAAGACACTCACCTAGTATTCTCTATATCTCGGCAGGCCAGCGTTCTCAAACACGGGTAGGCATCAGCTGAACTACCGCAAAATCGTGTTAACGTAAATTTGTTCCTTCGTCATATCCGGAACCTTTTGCGGTAGTGGCATCGTCACGGAAAAACCAAACAAAGGTGGGTACTCTCGCTTGTTTTGATTTTTTGTAATATAATGAGCAAATTATGTAAAAATCCGGCAATGCTATTCCATGTAGATATGATTTATCTTGCTAATCAGGCCAAACGTGATGTTGAAAAAGCTTTATTTGAGATGAGGATTGTAACCAAATCCAATCCAGAATTGGATTTCTTCAGTTTTATGCCAGAATGAAGAAAGTATGCAGATGTTTTCCAAGTTTTAGCTCAGAACAAGAGCATTTTACACATGGCATGTACATAACAGCCTTTATTCGTCATTCGGACTAAAAAATCGAACCGATCATGTTCTAGGAAGGGATGATGCAAAAATTTTCAGGCCCTTAAGCTCCTTCGCCATCGCGGTAGTTGTAACATCACACTCTAGTTCCTGCGAGTATAACATGTCAGTACATGCAGGCGCGGAGAAAAATGTGTGTATTATTGTAGTATTCACTGAAACACCTCAAACCACAACCAAACCATCTCAAACACTGCTCACCATGTACAAAACTAGCACACTTCCCCCTGCCCCACTCCAAGTCTTCACCTCCACTGAGAGCCCCCTAATAAGGTCAGCCTTTTGTGCAGATGCGCTACCGATGTTAGCAAAGTGTCTGCATCAGAAACTGTCTGCTTATTATAAGTTAACATAAGTAAGAGGCAAACATTGTATTTCCAGTTCAGACGGCTCCCATAGGAGCCACCTGATCTGGGTCTATATTGTTTGTTGAAGTGGCTTCAAGTGACACAAGCAGACAGGAGCCACCTGATCTTGGTCTACATTGCTTGTTGAAGTGGCTTCAAATGACATAAGCAGACTATCTTTGTTGCAACGGGGCTCAAAGGGTAAATGCATGTAGGTTTGCACACCTCAAACAACTTATTAACTCTATCAAAGAAATTATCACAGGGATTTTCTACATAAATTTTGGTTTAATGATTTTAATAGTTCTTTAATTTTGTCACTGATAAAAATTAGCACTTTAAAGATTGTACAGCTTTAAGGTATTCACAAGGAAATACACATCTTTGTAAGTAATAATTTTGTCATAACTGTAAAAATCTATTTCCTCAATAAAACTAAATTTAGTAAAATTGTTAAAAGACTAGCTCAGAGGCAAACTGTATGATTGATGGCTAGTTAATCATAATTTTGCATTTGGGAAAGTACGGAAAAGATGGGCAGAATAAGTTTAACTTTTGAACAGAGAACATCGAAAATTAAATATTAGTGACTGTGCAGAAATGTAATATGTAAAGTTAAAGTACTTTCCAGTGTGCAGGGGGCTGTGCCCCCTGGCTATATGTAAATAAAGATTGTATAGAAATGGGACTTGTGTTTATGTGTAGCTAGCTAGAATACCAAAACAATAGAAGAACTTGCACCTGCAAAAACTACTGAAATTCCCCTTGTCATAATATGGTGGAGAATCCGGGTAGTGACTTTCTAGCTCACTACACGTTCCCGCTACCTCGAGCATTCCCCATAGTTAAGAAGTACTGCATTGTTGGAGCAACTGCTGGATGCAAAAGAATACAGAACAGGAGAATGGACTTTGGAACAATTGACTACTGTGTTTTGACAATTTTGGAATTACCCTCATGGATGTGAAGTAGATGATATGGACACAAACTCTTTGGACAAAATTTTTGAGCTTAGAAGTGACGGAAATGTGTGAATATGGAAATTAATATCTGTATAAACTTGAAGAAAATGGTGTGAATCAAACCAAAGGATAAAACTACAAAAATGATATTAACTTTACTGCTGAATTTTCATCTTGGTTTTTCTATTGTTTTGCTTGTATTGTTTAAATGTCAAATGTATATGTATGTATTTATGTTCCATGTTAAAATACAAAGCATTTCTGCACAGTCACCAGAACAGAAATTTGATCTACTTAGTTATACTTAAAAAGCTAAATGATTGAGTCAAAAATAACTTTTTTCTCATTTGAACTAAATGACTATTTAAAAATATTTTATTCAAGAAATCCTAAAATATGAAAGGAATATCTAAAATAGTATTTTTCTTTAATCTAAGTTCTTGATAAATCATAATGTTAAACTCTTAATCAAAAAATTGAAATTAATTGTTAATATTGATGTATCTCTCTTATTAAGCGAGTTCCCCAACATAATGTTAAAAAGACATATAAAACTTAATTATTGAATGACCAGTTATATAAGTTATTTTGCATGCTTATCCATTTAATAGTGCATTACTTAACCAAGAATAATTTTAAAGAAAATTTTATGTTTTATATAAAACAATAGTAAAGGGCAATTCAAAATGTATTTCGCTAATGCTGATATTGTAAAGCCACTTAAGCCAGTAATTAGTATAGATATTTTGTAGTTAAATACAAGGTATCATAATCGTGGGACTGTAAAGACAAACTTTTTCGGGTGAAAGAAGGGTGTGAGTGAAAAGAGAGAAAGGCAATAAAAAACTTAATTATTGAAATAAATAAAGTCTGGTACAGTCTTCCGGGGTTATGCGTGTTCAGGTTTCCTGCAGCGTTCCTGGATCATCTTTTGATTTACTTTCATGGTTTCTTGCTAGAGTAATGCTTATTTTTACTTAATGTGTGATGACTTGAGGTAGTTAATAATTAATAGCATATTAATACTGAAGATAAAAGAATCTGGCTGAACTATTATGTATATATTTATGTATAAAATAACTGCTTGTCAATCAAAAATATAAAATGGTGCCTGAATTAAGCATCTGCTGATAAAATCACTAAAAGAAAAGAAGAAATGTGAATCAGACAGATGGTAAGAGGGAGGCATTCATTGAATATAACACTGGACAGTGTTAATATAGAAATAAAATAAAATAGTGTAATGACACAATAAAATAATAAAGTATTATGATTGAAAGCGAAAATGTTATCATAAGATGTGACATATTAGCTGAGCCAGAATCATTTTTAAGATAAAAGTTCATTATTAGTAAATGAGATATTTGAACAATATTTTGTCATAAAGAACTATCTTAATATTTTAATTATAATAATTTAACATCTAAATAAAGTTTGTGATGGGGACATCACAATTTAAATGTCGGGGGAATATTATCACAGGGATTTTCTACATAAATTTTGGTTTAATGATTTTAATAGTTCTTTAATTTTGTCACTGATAAAAATTAGCACTTTAAAGATTGTACAGCTTTAAGGTATTCACAAGGAAATACACATCTTTGTATGTAATAATTTTGTCAGAACTGTAAAAATCAATTTCCTCAATAAAACTAAATTATTAAAATTGTTAAAAGACTAGCTCAGAGGCAAACTGTATGATTGATGGCTAGTTAATCATAATTTTGCCTTTGGGAAAGTACGGAAAAGATGGGCAGAATAAGTTTGACTTTTGAACAGAGAACATCGAAAATTAAATATTAGTGACTGTGCAGAAATGTAATATGTAAAGTTAAAGTACTTTCCAGTGTGCAGGGGGCGGCTATATGTAAATAAAGATTGTATAGAAATGGGACTTGTGTTTATGTGTAGCTAGCTAGAATACCAAAACAATAGAAGAACTTGCACCTGCAAAAACTACTGAAATTCCCCTTGTCATAAAATAGAACCTGATTTCCCTTCCTGAGCCGCAACACGCTCAGATATGATATAAAGTTGATGCATTTACAGTGACTGAATAGCCCATTAATACACCCCAACAACACCCAAACCAATCCCAAAAGGGTATGGGTCAGATCACACTTTTTAGGTATGTATCGCAAAAGCCTTCTTTATATGCTTATGCTGTTGTATGCAGCTGGTGGTCTAAAATTTGATCTTCTCTTTACCTACATTCATACTTTGTGTGTGCGAGCAGGGAAAGTTATGATGAAACTTTAAAAATGCGCAAGCTAATCTGAGTCGTGGCACATGTGATATCTGTCACAATCTTCATGTACTGAGGCATATATAGATGTAGATAAATGATATAAATAGACTTCAAGTACACGTATATTTCAGCGGGTGGACGAGACCTGATACTTGCATCGGTAGCGTATCAGGGCAAAAGGCTGGGCAAAAGGCTGGGCTAAAGGCTCATTTGAGGTGAGGACTTGGAGTGGGGCAGGGGAAAGTGTGCTTGTTTGTACATGGGGAGCAGCGTTTGAGATGGATTGGAGGTGGTTTGGGGTATTTCAGTAAATACTACAATAATACACACATTTTTCTCCACGCCTGCATGTACTGACATGGTATACTCGAAAGAACTCTAAGAGTGTGACGTTACAACTACCGCGATGGCAAAGCAGCTACAAAATTGAAAACTTTGGCTTGGATCCTTCATGCTACATCATTGGTTCAATTTTTTACGTCCAAAGGACGAATAAGGACTGTTATGTACATGCCTTGTTTAAAATGCGCTTGTTCTGAGCTAAAACTGGCATAACATCTGCTTACTTTCTTTGTTTTGCCATAAAAGTGATGAAATCCAGTTCTGGGTTCAATTTGATTACAATCCTCATCTCAAAGCAAAGCTTTTATAAACATCGTGTTTGGCCTGTTTAGCCATGTAAATAGGATCTACATGGAATAGCATTGCCAGACTTTTACATAGTTTGCTCATTCTTTTGCAAAAAATTAAAACAAGCGAGAGTACCTACCTTTGTTTGGCTTTTCCTTGACGATGCCACTACCCCAAATTGTGCCAGATATGACAAAGGAACAAATTTATGTTAGCGCAATTTTGCGGTAGTTCCGCTGATGCCCAACCGTGTCAAAGCCTTGCCTGGTAAACTTGATATCAAAAGACACTCACCTAGTATTCTCTATATATCTTGGCAGGCCTCGTGATGTCAACAAGCGTTCTCAAAGCCTTGCCTGGTAAACTTGATATCAAAAGACACTCACCTAGTATTCTCTATATATCTCGGCAGGCCTTGCAATGTCAACAAGTGTTCTCAAAGCCTTGCCTGGTAAACTTGATATCAAAAGACACTCACCGTGTATTCTCTATATATTTGCAGGCCATGCAATGTCAACAAGTGTTCTCAAAGCCTTGCCTGGTAAACTTGATATCAAAAGACACTCACCGTGTATTCTCTATATATTTGCAGGCCATGCAATGTCAACAAGTGTTCTCAAAGCCTTGCCTGGTAAACTTGATATCAAAAGACACTCACCGTGTATTCTCTATATATCTCGGCAGGCCTTGCAATGTCAACAAGTGTTCTCAAAGCCTTGCCTGGTAAACTTGATATCAAAAGACACTCACCTAGTATTCTCTATATATTTGCAGGCTTTGCGATGTCAACAAGCATTCTCAAAGCCTTGCCTGGTAAACTTGATATCAAACGACACTCACCTAGTATTCTCTATATCTTTGCAGGCCTTGCGATGTCACCAAGCATTCTCAAAGCCTTGCCTGGTAAACTTGATATCAAAATACAATCATCTAGTATTCTCTTTATATTTGCAGGCCTGGCGATGTCAACAAGCATTCTCAAAGCCTTGCCTGGTAAACTTGATATCAAAAGACACTCACCTAGTATTCTCTATATATTTGCAGGCCTTGCAATGTCAACAAGCGTTCTCAAAGCCTTGCCTGGTAAACTTGATATCAAAAGACACTCACCTGGTATTCTCTATATATTTGCAGGCCCTGCGATGTCAACAAGCGTTCTCAAAGCCTTGCCTGGTAAACTTGATATCGAGAGACACTCACCTAGTATTCTCTATATATTTGCAGGCCTTAAGATGTCAACAAGCGCTCTCAAAGCCTTGCCTGGTAAACTTGATATCAAAAGACACTCACCTAGTATTCTCTATATAATTGCAGGCTCATCCGAGCCTTTGCTGCTCACATATGCAATATGTACCGAAATCTCAAGAGCTGGCTCTCATATGTCATAGAATAAGCAGACAAATAAGTTTTGCAGGATTGAGAAGTCATCTGTCTGGTGATATTAAGAAAACTTGAGGGTGCTGATCCATGAAAAGGGGCTGCTGAGCATAATGATAGGGAAAGAATATTCTGTGCAGGGCTCTTATAATGTCCCTTATACAGAGGATTCAAATTTAATATTTTTAAAATTAATAACACTCTGATGAGAATTACAAAAGATGAATTAAAATCTGCATTATTGGATACATTCTCTTCAAAACGATTTGCCAAGTTCTATGAAATGTTTATAAAAGGACAACAAACCCAAATTTGCTTAGCGTAAAATTGTGATTATTTCTTACCTATCAGTTTAAACATGTGTTTTGGGTGCTCAAAAGAACCATCTCATCGAGATGGTTCTTTTGAGTACCCACAACATACTTTTTGGTTGAGAAATAAGAAAAATAATTTTCTGTCACACATTCTTATCTGGGGGCCTGGTACCTAAGCAAGCTTAGTTAATATGAAAGCATTTGTAGGATGAGGGCTTGTATCCATTACCTGTCTTTTCCTTACTAGCTGCAGCTTTTGTCGTCATCTGATAACCTTTGAAAACAGTTTGGACCCAGATCAGGAGCATATGGAGCAGTCTGATCAGAGTCAATAGTTTTCCATGCATGTTATAAATTTGAAAACCAGAGTTTAACTAGAAACTGTAGCTTTCTACCTTCTACCTTTTTTATCCCCCGACTAAGTTGGAGGGATATATTTTAGTAGTTTTGGCGTCACTGTGCATCGAGCCATTCTGTCCATCCGTCAAGCATGTTGGCAGTAAAACACAGTTGGCAGGCTTTTTTAGGATCTGATAATGACACCTAAGGTGAACTTAGGGGTTGGAGAGATGGGATTTATTATTTGTGATTTACATGCTTCTCTAAAATAACCCTTCATTGGGGGATATAAATGCGACAAATTTGTCTTTTTTTTTTGGGGGGGGGGGGGGGGTGGGGGGAGGGGGGAAGAGACAGAGAGCGTGTGTGTTTATTGTGCTGCACATTAGTGCAGTGCTATTTGTATAAATGGGTATATGACCAGCTAGCAGTTTCAGAAGATTTTTGTTTGTTTTTTGTTTGATTTGATTCTTTACGTCCACTCAACAATCTTTCAGTTATGCGGGACGGGTCTTCCTGGGTTGAACCAGTACTAAGCTAGGATAAATGTGTCTTGCTCAAGGACCACAATGCAGTGACGCCGGTGAGGCTCGAACCCGAGGCCCTTCGGTCTCGAGTCAAGCACTCTACCACTGAGCCACTGCGCTCCCTATTCAGAAGATTTGATAATGAACCAAATTTGGAAATTTCCGCGAGGGTTTTATTTTCGCGAAACTTCGCGAAAAATAAAATCCTCTCGAAATGACGAAATCACTCTGTTGTTCACTGATATAGGTAAATAAAGTCACAAGTCTGGAATTTTAAGCGTGGCAAGTATGTATTTTAACGCTAAATAAAATTCTTGCAAAAATTTCCAAATTTGTAGTATGGTCATTGCGGGACATAACTTGCTGAGAAGTCAGAATCAAGACTGCAGGTGCCCAATTCAACCACTAGTGGAACATCCCAGACAAGTTTCAGAAAAATCCTCCAGGTGGTCTCGGCGGAGATGGGATAAGAAGATTAGTTAAGTGGCTAAGGCCAACCAGCAATTTTCAAAATGGCTGCCATGTGGCCATATTTAATCAGAATCAAACTAAACAAATAGGGGAACATTTCAGACTTGTTTTGAAAAAACCTATATAGCTAGCCAGTTCAGATGAGATGCGAGAGCATATTTGTTGACTATTTCCAAACAAAAGCTCAGGTGAACAAATGGACCATAAGGGAAAAATCCCAGAAACGTTTCGGAAAAAATCTGCACAGGGCTCTCTGAGGAGATGCAATACCAAGAAAGGTATATGGACAGACAGACAGACAGATGGTCAATGGACAGAGGGATGGATTCTGAAGACTCAACTTGTGAAAGGATAAGCTCTATCATCAGTAGAGCAAATATCGGCAGAAGACAAAAAATCATAAAAAAAAATTCTCAGCATACAAAGACCTGAAGTGTTAAGATTCAATCCGTTTAAGCCAAATGGGATTTCCCACTCCTATCAATTGGAACAGTCCATTTCTGTTTTAAGGGATGTTGGGTTGTATTTTTCAATTTTATTCAAATTATAAAAGAAATTTCCGTTAGCAAACAGTGGAGAACCTGATCAGATGCCGCATTTTGCGGCATCTGATCTGGTTTTGCACTGTTTGACGACGCCCCTCAAAAAGGATGCTAGGCTTATATGGGTTAATAGAATGGCATTTGCGAACTTGGTGATTGGCATTTGAGGATTAAGACAAAGACTGTTATCTTTTCAATTCGTAGTCGCAGATAAGACTGGGAACCCGATTTTTAATTTTCTTATTTCTCCACGAAACATATGTTGTGGGTACTCATTGGAAACATCTCATTGTGGCTCTTCCAATGAGTACCACGACAAATGTTTTCTGGTGGAATAAGGGAAAAAAATGCCATTTTCGCTGATTGAAAAAATAGTCTTCTCTCTGGCTAAGTTTTCCTTCTTCTTCATAGCTGCATTTGAAGAAACATCAAATTTTAACTTTTAGTCTGCTAGTGTCTTCTGCTGTAAATCTTTGCAAACAGTTTGGACTCATATCAGGCCCGACAATATATCGGGCCTGATCTGAATCCAAGATGTTTGACCCTCTGATATTATTCCTGAAAGAATTTTTTGAAAAAGTTATTTTTGAAAAAAATCGGCAGACGACAAAACAAATGGAAAATTACCCAGCATGCATTGCGTTAAATTGCCTAACAAGGCACTGCAACAGATGATTTTAGCAAAACAATTTCTTTCTATTTCCCAGAGAAATTTTAGAAATTTAACTCTTTGCCTACTGGGTGATTTTTCACGCATTTTTTGTCGTCTGCCTATTTTTTCAAAATCAACTTTTTCTAAAAATTATTTCAGGAATATTATCAGAGTGCCAAACAGTTTGGATCCAGATCAGGCCCGACCTTCTGTCAGGCTTGATCTGGGTCCAAACTGTTTGCAAAGGTTATCAGCAGCCATCAGATAGAGTGGATGTTTTATGAGATAGCTGTGTCTGCTTTGCAGACCATTGAGAGCTCATTGGCTCATTAAGTAAAACTAAATGCTTTTAAAATGTCGTCTGCTCCAGCTTGAAGATTTAGAGGATCATCTTAAATTTGCTGCAGAAGACAGATTGAAAAAATTAATTAAACCCATTTAGACTGGAAACCTATTAACGAGTACATTCTGCAAGCAGTGCAGACCCTGACAAAAATATGCTTCAAAGCCATCTATTCATTATAGTCAAGATATTTAGGCAGAAATGACATTTTGTGTCAAGGGCTATAACCCCAAAAAGTAAGACATCCATACCAGCAGCAGAAGCTTTATAATGTTAAAGCCCATGAATTAAGAGATATCTGACCTACCGTAGTTGAATTTGTTTTGATTTGATTCTTAACGTCCCAGTCAACAACTTTTCAGTTATGTCGGGACGGGTCATCCTAGGTTGAACCAGTACTAAGCAAGCCTACAGTTTGTTAATTTTGTTGCTTTACGTCCCAAGTCAACAGCTATGGTCATGGCGGGACGGTCAGTTCACCTAACCACCCTTTTTTCTGGGCAAGCTTGAACAAGCAGTTAACCAGTACTTTGTGCACATACTTTAGCTTGTAACTGAAAACAACCCTTCTTGAATGATTCAGCGGAAGGGAGGAGAATGACCATAGAAATTATTTCGTGATCAATCTCCACGAAAGTATGGGACCAGGCCAGGATAGAACTCGCGACCTGTGGATCTGCAGTCAGACTGGCATCTGTTGCCAGACACGTTACCGACTGTGCTACACGGCCCGGTAAGTAGTTGAGAAGTGAAACAAGGGCAAGTAGCAAGTAGCCCAGACTTCTTGGCCACTGCCTGGCTACGTGCCTGACAAGCAATAAATATATAAAGTTTGCTAGTCATCCATCAATTCACTGTTAAGATATTCTTCAATTTGAATGAATATTTGCATTATTCAAGGGCCATAACTCCATGATAAATGAATTGAAATAGAATATAATTACTTATACCACCCTTACCAACTTTGACATGGTTCATCTTGTATTAATCTGCTTGCTTGGTCTGCAATGATATAGGTGGTATAAAAAAGTTATACCACAGTTGTCCATCTGTACCGGAGATATTCCACTCACTAAAGCTCGTGGATTACCTCCACATAGGGGTGAACCAACCATGGTATAACAGTATTTATTACCCAACCGTCTATATACGGAGTAATTGTCTATTTTTTGCTATGTCATGAGTCATTGAACTATTCCGCAAGTCAATAAATATGACTATAGACTGGCACTATACCCGTTTCTATACTGGTTTCCCGTTTCCCCGTTAAAAACACACAGGCGCTTATTATCATGCACAACAACAATGCGCGCACGGTCCGTTTATGAAAGGACACATTATGCAACAATGGTGAAAATCAGGCATGGTTTGGCAACTTTAAAGTCCAACAACTCCGTTGTTTATGATCAGAACATAAAGTGTGGGTACTTGTTTTCTTAGTTAGAACGAGCGGAACATTTTGAGACCAAAATTGAGCAGATTTGGTGAAATTTTTCGTTTTGCATCAAAACCGCATTGTCTATAGCAACTCCATTCTAGGAACGCTGCTAAGTATTTCATCAAATGGGTTGGGTAATAAAACAGTTATTTTATGCCTGTTTGTAGTATAGTCAAACTATTACCTCTCGGTACCGTGGACGACCTGGTGCACTATTACACTCGGCCTTTGGCCTCGTGCAATAGTGCACCAGGTCGTCCACGGCACCTTGGGGTAATAGTTTTGACTATACTACAAACAGGCATGAAATAACTGTATAATATGACATAAACATACAAAACATCTTGACAAACTTCTCATTTTTTTTTTGTTTTGTAAAATCACCATGTCACTGAGCCACTGCCCTTCCCAAGGACAGAATTCTGCAATACTTCATTAAGCTACCATTTCTCATTAAGATTTTTGTTTTGGCTATTTTTGAGTGGCCGCTTAAGACAGGTTTTACTGTAAGCAATAAAACTGTTAAATTTGATTTCTTATTTTGTCCAGGTAGAATCCGACACACTTGAGACTATAAGTTTAGATCCTTTTTAGGGCCTTGAAATGCAACTTTTCTTTCGTAATACCTTAATTGATATCTTTTAGAGCATTAAATTACTTAAAAAATAGTCTCAACACAGCATGTCTTTTACAACATGGTTACTTTCTAAAGTAAAGCCCTTTAAAGGGAAACTTCTAGACAGGGCTGAAATATATGGAGGTATGTTTAGAACATTATATTTTTGGCATTTGAAGATCTCAAACACTCGACATATTATCTAGAGTGCTAAACTTATAGTCTCAAGCGCTCAACATATTATCTCAAAATTTCTTAAGTATCTGATAATATGGCAAGGGCTTGAGACTTGAGATATCAACAAGTCGAGCGCTCAAGATAATATGAGCCTCCTGCAAACAACAAAGGCACAGTCAAGCCTGCCCATCAGTGCAGACTGTTCAGCGCCTTTGTTATTTGCTTTTTGGAAAGTATCATATCTGAACTTGCTACAATCGTAATTTCAATTTTCTAGCTAGTCTCTGTAGCTGAGGCAACTTGTTTGAGTCTCGCTTTGTCGGAAACCCCAATGACAGGTTTTTAACGACGAGGCCCTTTATGTCAAGCACTAAAGATAAAAATATACAAAATAAAAATGTCCTAAACATACCACTGTACAAACGTGGCCAGTCCTTTAGTTAAAAGTGCGCATCAAAAAATTATTTTTCTTATTTCTCAACCAAAATTTATGTTGTGGGTACTCAAAAGAACCGTCTCAATGAGACGGTTCTTTTGAGCACCCAAAACACATGTTAAAATTGATGGGTAAGAAAATATTTCCAATTGTACGCTGAAAAATTGTGTTTGTGGCATTGTCTTACCTTATTCTTTTAGAGTTCTGTTTTCTTATTCTGTATATATTAACTCCTACAGTCTCCTTCAACAGTTTATGCCCCGTCTCTAGAACAGAATTATCCACACCTTGAATAAAATTTGAACATCAATAAATTTTCACAAAAATATTCCAGTAAACCAATTTTTGTTTCTATTACCCCACATAAAATATATATACACTCTTGGTATGAAGAAAAGTAAGTCAATATTATCTCATGGGCCTTATGTCCTATTGCATTATAAACAGAAATAAATCCTTTAATTAAGTTGATCGAGGAGCCAACTTACTCCAGTATGAAAAGCCTGTAAATACAAAAACAGATCCAGATAAAAGTGCAGCAGACGACAAATTTTGCGACATTTTTTCCTAATTTTCGAAAGAAATAAGGAATGATATTTCATGAGAATCGTCTGCCAGCAGACGATTCTCATGAAATATCATGCCTTATTTGTTATTTTTGAAAAAGTGGAAACATTTGAAATTGTCGTCTGCTGCAAATTATAGGTGACTTTATGACTTAAGACTTTCTGCATTTTGTTGTCTTTTTTTTGTTTTTCTCAGCAGTTTAAAATCAAAGTCAAGGGTTTGAACTTCGGTTCTGTCTGGATTCAAACAATTTGACACTCGGATAGCATTCCTTAGCAAATTTTAGGAAAAGAGTTAATTTTGAAACAAATCAGCAGACTACAAAAGAAGCTTGAAAAAATACCCAGCATGCAAAATGCTAACTTGTCCTATAAACCATACATAACCCAAACTGTAAAGCCTTCCTTTGAAGTAGTCATATTTTTCTTGTAGCAAATAACAAAATTATTCAAAAATACACCCTCTTGTCTAAATCCAGTTTATCCTAATTTACTTTGATTAAACACTTTTACTACCATTCATGAAAAAATCATCTTATCATCTGCTGTTGTATTCTCAGGGTTCCCACAGAACTTCAAAAACACAATTCCATGATTTTTTAATGATTTTCCACGATCAACCATGTTATGTCCATGACTATTTAATGCATGGCCTCCAACCTTCCCTTTTAGCGGCATCTTCACTACCCTCAGAATAAATGCAAAATGCAGCAACAGTAATGTAATTAAATAAGAATGCTTGTAGACCATGCATGCATTTTGAAATATTATAAACTTGAAACCATCAGAAGCCAGAAACTAGCTGTCAGACACACAAATTTTGTGTGTCTGATAGCTGGTTTTCTGGCTACTGGTGGTTTCATCAAATTATTTCACAAAATTCCATGATTTTTCCATGATTATACAGTTGTTGTTTTTCAAATTCCATGATTTTTCCATGCATGGAACTTTTTTTGGTGATTTTCCAGGGTTGCCATGATTTCCAGAGCTTGTGGGAACCCTGTATTTTGGATGTCTCTTTAGCAAACAGTGTGGACCCAGTTCAGACTGCTCCATACTGTGTGTATGCAAATTAAAATTAATTTGTTAAAGTAAAAAAAAAGTGCAGCAGACAAAAATTGTCATCTGCATTTTTGGTAGTTTCTTCAAGTTACCCAAATTTGTGTAAGTTAACTAACTATATTAACTTGTTGTATATGCTCGGTTAATTTTCGTGAATATTTTGTGTCTCCAGATTTTTTCAAATTTAACATCTTCAAAACATTATTGCATGAATACAATCAGGCCGTCAAACAGTTTGGCTTAAAATCACGCTGAACATTTTGTCGGGCCTGATCTGTGTCCAGCCTGTTTGCAAAGGTTACCAGCAGAAAACACTAGCAGACACATAGATAACAATAATCAAGATTTGAATGAAATTATCAAAACTGTCCCGAAGAATCGCTCAATTTTTTTTGTCACACTATAGAACAACTACCTCCCAAGAAAGCACTAACTCTTAATATGGAATCGTCTATAGATTTCCAATCGTATCTTCTGATCTATAGTTATGAAATGTCTTCACATCGCCGTTCCGCTACACTCAATTGTCTTGTTGATATTAGATCAAAGTTTCCAATTGTCTTGTATTGGCATTTACAGACACTTTGAGAATTTTTTCCTAATCCAGGAAAGCGCACAAGTGACCTAATCCAGAATTAGCGAAGCATTAAATTTGTGTCAGACACACAAGTGACCCAATCCTGAATCAGCAAAGCATTAAGTTCATGTCAGACAACCAAAAAGGCTAGCATTTGTCATCAAATCATTTAAAAATATACTGAGGGAAAAAAGTTCAGCAATATACTTTGGGCATTCACAGTTTAGAAGAAATAGGATTTTTGATTTCATAATATCAAAAATATATGTTGACACGGTTGACATTTCACATAATGTAAAGTCTGATTTATGTCGCCTTGCTAAAACAGCTTATCTGGAAATAGCGCGAATACTTTTCTGCTAAACGTTTGATTGTTCCATCAAATGTTTAGATCTAAAAGCCAATAAATGAAACTGGTTTAAAACTGAATGTTCTGTTCACCGTTTTCGTACAGTTCTTCAGGCCATTTCACATACACACCGAAACCGAACCGAAACCGAACCGAAAAATTAAAATGCCTTAAACCCTATGGGCGCTTTCACATATGCGCCGAAACCGAAACCGAACCGAAACCGAACGCCGAACCGAAAACGTGCACGATTTTTATTTTATTTTTTTCGGTTTCGGTGGCCGAATTTCAGCAAACACAACAGGTAATTTTAATAAAATCTGCACATACACAACCACGTGCGTTGTATATAACTTAGTAATCATGAAAACCATTGATGGATTGTCCAGCGAGACAATTGTGCAATTATTTTACAAGCTCAATACCGGTTACTACAGACTTTTGTGGGACAATACCCAGAGCGACTATAAAGACCACGAACTTAATGCAGTGATATGGAGCAATTTGTATTGTAAAGGTATTTCTGCTATCTGAGAGGGAAATAAGTCCAAATTATACAGACATTTTCTTAGATTTCGTCCACGGATTCGGTTCATATGTGAAAGGTCTGCCGAAAACGAAACGATGCAATTCGGTGGCCGTTACGGTTTCGGTTCGGATTCGGTGTATATGTGAAACAGCCCTTAGTTGAAAATCATATTTTTTCAAATTACCTCCTTTTCAATTGAATAGCGTTTGAAATTAAAATGTTCAGCAGATCAAGTCCTCACTATGAAATCGGAATTTGTTTCTTTTGACCTCTTACAGGTAGCCATTAGATCATTTTCAAACAACTGACATGTTTGCGCACCTGCTAATAAAAATGATCTAATACTAAAAAGATCGCCTATGGGGAAACCCATTATAACTAATTGCTTAACTTTTTTCCCTAAGTATATATATATAGTTAAAACTTTGCAGGCTGGGTCATTTTCAAGATTTTTTGTCATCTGTTAAAATTTTTAATAATTAATTTTTTAATAAAAAAATTCAGGAATAGGACTAAATGTATTTTTTTTTTTGACCCAGATGATCTTGATCCAAATTGTTTTTTAAGGTGATCAGAATATGACATAGGTTATCTGCAGACGACAAATTGGGGATAACTGTATTTAAAATTTTCATTTGGGGAGGACTATCTCGTCTGAAATATACTTTTACGGCACACTATCAGCAGGGCCAACAAATTGATTTCCAAACATATAATAATGAGCCAGTGCATGAGATTTCCAACAATGTGGTATGTGCTACCAGCAAGGCTTCAGATCAGCCTGCGCATACGCGCAGTCTGATCAGAGCCTCTGCTAGTCGCTTGAGTATTCTTTGATTGTTAAGCTACTGAATGAACACCATTCGGAGTTTCTAAGCTTAAAAGGAGGCTACAGAGGCTCGTCCGAGTCTACACTTGTCAAAATGTCAAATTGTTGGAAATCTCATGCCACGGCATTATCCAATGATATACCACCCTAATTGTTGCATGCGTGGAAGTTTTGTATCAATTTTTGTCACCAGTTCATTTTTTTTCTTCAATTAATAACATTTTCAAAACAATCTTTCAGGAATACAATCAGAGCGTCAAACAGTTTGGATCCAGATACCTACATACTAGATCAAGGCCAACATTTTGTCCAGACTGATCTGGGTCCAAACTCTTTGCAGATGACACTAACCGGTAAAGATCCATGCATGGATCCAGAGTGGAGACAGGGGGTCTGGAACCCCCCCCCCCCTGAAAAATCACAAAGCTATAGGGTTCCTTAGCAATACTGGTCCGGGTCCCCTGAAAAATCACAAAGCTACCAAGCCTGCATTCATTGTTGGGACATCATCGCCATTTAAATTGTGCTTTGCTGGCACCTCGATGATTGCCCCCTTTTACGTGGTATTTGGCTCCTCTCTCCTCTCATCAACTTAAAAAAAAGTCAGAGTTGGACACCCACTCGACAAAACTTTCTGGATCCACGAGAGTGAATCCGCGATGAGATTGATCGAGTCAAAAACCTTTGCAAACAGTATGTTTGGACCCAGGGAGATCATTCAAAAACCAATGTTATGACAGAATTCCAAACGGCCTGGACAGCGATTTTGAAACACACTCACATATGCACACACAGAGATACACCCACATGCCAACACATAATCTACCCTTCATCTATTCCAGGCCTTCAGATTTATGGAGGGCCCAGGTCATTGTCCCCTTATTTCAAAACATGGCCCATAGCTTTCCAAGGCAGTGGGCCCAGTGGACCCACCCTTTTAAGTTGTGAAAAAATCTCACTTTAATAAAAAAAATCATCTTACAGTGAGTCTACACACTCCACAAAACAGTTGTCAATACAGTAAAACATGTCTTTATAGGCAGCCACTCAAAATAAGACAAAACAAAGATTTTAATAACAAATGGTATTTTAATGAAGGTCAAAAGGATTGCAGAATGCTCCCCTTGGAGCATTCTGCAATATTTTTGACCTGCATTTAAAAGCGACAATTAGTCTTTTTAAGTGGCCACTTAAGACAGGTTTTACTGTATAATCAGCAGTCAATATACATATATGCATATCAGTGTGTAGGTAAAGTATACTACCCAAATGTCAACTGTGGTTAGTATGATATGCCTGGGCTCATAATTTCAGAAAATGACCCACCATTTTTTGCAACATGGGTCACTTCGGCCCACCAATCTTGAAAAAAATCTGTAGCCCTGTTATTCCATAGTATTAATTCAAATTAAAAGCCCACAGGTTTAGAAAAGCAAAAAAATTCAGCATAAATTGTGAATATTTTCTTACCCATCAGTTTTAACATATGTTTTGGGTGCTCAAAAGAACCGTCTCATTGAGACGGTTCTTTTGAATACCCACAACATATGTTTTGGTTTAGAAATAAGAAAATTAAATTTTCGTTACGCACTCTTAACTAAAGTCCTGAAGCCTAGCATCCTTTTTGTGGGACATCGACAAACAGTGCTAAACCAGATCAGATGAAGCAAAATGTGGTGTCTGATCAGGTTCTCAACAGTTTGCAAACAGAAGTTTATGAAATTTGAATAAAAATGAAAAATACCACCCAACAGCCCTAAAATTGGAAATCGACTCATCCAATTGATAAGGATGGGAAAATACATTCAGCATAAATGGGTTATTTACTTACTTTGAGCTGCTGAGTTCATCTGGAGACACCTGGCCATCTAAAAAGGGAAAAATAGCAGGGATTTTAGAGAAAACAAATATCCTCACTACGCACGTTCTTGTCTATGGTGGTAATTTTGACCTTGAAAATTAGGTCATGTGTGTAATGCTCCGGTCCTATATATATATGTGGTTTTGATTTGTTTTGATTTGGTAAAATTCCAGCCAATGCCTCATGAGACGTGCGCAGATCAAGAGGGGCAACCAGTGGTCCGGATGCCCCTGGAAAATCAAAAAAAAAAATTAGGAATACTGGTCCTGACCCTTCTCCCCCTGGAAAATCACAAAGCTTAAGGTTTCCTTAGGAACGCTGGTATGGATCCATCTCCCTCCCCCCACCCCCCTGGATCTGTGAATGTATGAAAACAGTTAAACATGCTTTGGGCAGTGACTTTTAACATTTGTCTTGGTGAATATTTGTATGTACAGTACTGTAGTACACTCCTCCCAAATTGTATGACTTTATCATCATGTGATCGTAGTAGTCCCATGTATGCTGCTACTAGCAAGAAAACATTTAAAACTTCGTGCCCATCATGAAAAGCAGGAAATCAAAAATATGGTGCCTTTTTCATTTTTAGGGAAATAAAAAGGGCTGCAGGCATGCATCATACCCCGCCACAAAATATTTTCAATACAAAGACAATCCATAAATCAAGGGCCATAACTCCATTGAAAATTTGTGAAAAATTAAATGCAGTTGTCTCAACCTAGTTCGTATATACAAAATTTCATCATATATTCACCATTTAAACTGAAGATACAGAAAAAAAGTTAATTTACACATACATCAATGGCACTAACTTTGTTCAATATTCAAAATCAAGGGCCATAACTCTATTGTTATTTGAAAAAATTAAAGGATATGCAATCCCATAACACTCCTTCTTTGTATCAACTCCCATGCAAAGTTTGAATAATGCTTCAGATAGAGAAGGGACACCAATTCCCAACAATGTTACATTAATCAAGGGCAATAACTTGGTGCTTATTAGACAGAGTTTAACCATCTACCACAGGTATATTTAAATTAAAATTTTCAGCATAAAATTGTCAATAGCCTCTTACCCATAAATTTCAGCATATGTTTTGGGTGCTCAAAACGACGGTCTCAATGAGACAGTTCTTTTGAGTACCCACAATATATGTTTTGGTTGAGAAATAAGAAAATTATTTTTCTGTTACGCACTCTTAACTAAAGTCCTGCATCTACAATATCAAACCACTCCTCCTATACAAAGTTTAAAGAAAATCAGTAAAATAATGATCAAGATAGAGAGTGGAAACAAATATTCAACACTAATCAAGGGCAATAACTTATTTGACAAATTTACCCATCTACAATCCAAAACCAATCCTCCCAAATATCAGCTCTTATACAAAGTTTAAAAAAAATCAGTAAAAAGTGATCAAGATACCAATCAAGGGCAATAACTTATTTGACAAATTTACCCAACTACAATCCAAAACCAATCCCCCCAAATATCAACTCTTATACAAAGTTTAAAGAAAATCAGTAAAACGTGATCAAGATACCAATCAAGGGCAATAACTTATTTGACAAATTTACCCATCTACAATCCCAAACAACTCTTCCCCATTATCAACTCTAATACAAAGTTTGAAGAAAATTGGTAAAAAATGATCAAGATAGAGAGTGGAAACAAATTTTCAACACCAGCCAAGGGCAATAACTTATTTTACAAATTTATCCATGTACATTCCTAAACAAATCCTCCCCAATATCAACTCTTACATATGTAGACAAAGTTTAAAGAAAATCAGTAAAAAAAAAATTTTTTTTTGTCACCTCTTTGCCTGCTGGTGTCGTCAGCTGGTAACATTTGAAAACAGCTTGGACCCAGATAAGGACCGATATAATGTTGGACCTGATCTAGATCCAAACTGCTTGACACTCTGATAGTATTCCTGAAATATGTTTTCGAAAAAGTTGATTTCGGAAAAAATCAGCAGACGGCAAAAAATCAGGAAAATTACCCAGCATGCAAAGCGTTAAGATTACGTACTTCCTCTATTCTGAAGATGGAGCAGAATGATATTGACAAGAAACTGGTGCGGTGACACTCGCGTTGACACAATATAGCAAGGTGACACAACATTAATTTTTTTCTTTATGATGGTAATGGCACTGTCAGGGATGGTAATTCACAGAGTTCGTCATAAAGCCAGTCTAATTAAGTGCCGTCTGCTGATCACCTTTGCAAACAGTTTGGACCCAGATCAGGCCTGACAGAATGTCAGGCCTGATCTGGATCCAAACTGTTTGACACTCTGATAGTATTCCTGAAAGAATTTTTCAAAAAAGTTAATTTTGAAAATATAAAATCAGCATGCTGCAAAAACCGGATAAAATTCCCAGCGTGCAAAAAGTTTGTGGGATTTTCCATCCACTTAAATACAATAAAGATATATAAGTTTTTCAATTATGGTATTTTGTTTTTTTGTTGGATTTGATTCTTTATGTCCCAGTCAATAATCTTTCAGTTATGTTGGGATGGATCTTCCTGGGTTGAACCAGTACTTAGTACTAAGCTAGGATTAATGTGTCTTGCTCAAGGACCCAGTGAGGCTCGAACCCGCAGCCCTTCGGTCTCCAGTAAAGCACTCTACCACTGAGCCACTGTGCTCCCATAACCAATTATGGTATATTTCTGTCCCATAATCGGTATTGGAGTTTTTTGTTATCTTAGCAAACAGTGCCGATCCTAACCAGGCCTTTTGCCCTCTCTTATTTTTGATGAACTAGAGACATGTGAATGTTTACTACCAAATAGAACTATTTGCCAAGACAACAACAACCCTCATGGACATAAAATAAATGTGATTTAAAAAATTCAGACCCCCTTAATATATATTGAAGTATATAATAGACCATCCAACCCACCTAAAATTTGCAGTAGAAAAAGCTAGTGATGCTGCAATTACGGATAACAGACCAATCCATGGCACCATGAGAAGGAGACAACATAACAGAAACACAGGCCCCCAGATAAGAGTGTGTACCTGAAAATTATTGCTCTTATTTCTAAACCAATGCATATGTTGTGAGTACTCAAAAGAACTGTCTCAATGAGACAGTTCTTTTGAGCACCCAAAACACAGGTTTCAGCTGGTGGTTAAGAAAATAATCACAATTTTACGCTAAAAATATTTGCTTAACTGGCCCTATGGAAACATTAAAGCAAGAATACATTTACATGTAAAGTAAAGCAATATACTGTGTGTCAGCTACAAAAGCTCCCCATATTGTGTAAGCAAGCAATAAAGGCTCCCCATATTGTGTGTGCAAGCTATGAAGGCTCCCCATATTGTGTGTGCAAGCTATGAAGGCTACCCATATTGTGTGTGCAAGCTATGGAGGCTACCCATATTGTGTTTGCAAGCTATGAAGGCTACCCATATTGTGTGTGCAAGCTATAAAGGCTCCCATAATTGTGTGTGTCAGCTATAAAGGCTCCCCATACTGTGTAAGTAAACAATGAAGGATCCCCATGTGTAAGCAAACAATGAAGGATCCCCATAAAGTGTAGCAAGCAATGAAAGCTTCCAATAATATGTAAGAAAGCGATGAAGGCTCCCCATATTGTGTGTGCAAGTTTCAAAGGCTCCCCATATTGTGTATGCAGGCTATGAAGGCTCCCATTATTGTGTGTCAGCTAAAAAGGCTCCCCATAATGTGTAAGCAAGCAATGAAGGCTCCCCATATTGTATGTACAAGCTATGAAGGCTCCCCATATTGTGTGTGCAAGCTATGAAGGCTTTTGTGAGCTTTCCATGCTGCCGATTGCTCAAAAGCCGTATGTTGAGGGGTAAACTGATCTATGTGAGATGTATAAGTTGTTCATACATCAAAGTGGCCAAAGGTATCCGTCTCCTTGATACAAAAGCAATTTTTGTTTATATCGGAAACTTTTCATGCAAGTAAGAGCTTGTGAAAGATTATATCCCCTTAAGCATAGGTACATAAGGGAAACTGGCCGCGTCCCCTGATGGCCATGTTTATTGACAGATCAAATTCGTTTTAGCTATTTTTGTAGGTCACCCAGTGACTATTTCTACCGAATTATTTTGAATTCTGACCACCTGTTACAGAGGAGATTACAGAGGAGAACATCTTCAAAAATTTTATTACCGCAAAAAGCCACGCCCCCTGGTGGCCATGTTTTTTGACGGATCAAATTTCTTTTAGCTAATTTTGTAGAGGGTCACATAAGGAATATTCTTGTGAAGTTTGCTTAAAATTGGCCCTGGTGTGAGTGGTATAGGAGGAACGGGAGTGGTATAGGAGCTCGTCTTTTAAATGAAATTGTTGATGACCCACAACGACGGACATTGACTGATCCCAATAGCTTACTTTGATCACTTCAGGGTCATCTTAGCCATTTAGTACTAAAATCCCATGAGCTTGCTCATTGGTACCTTTGTCGCACTGGATAGGCAGCAATCAAAAACGTTCAGACTATCGACGAACATAGATCAAAAATAGTTAGAAACAGTGGTTTCAATTGCCATGGCAAGTGAAAACACTGTTTCTAACAATATTTGATTTGCGTTCGCGGATTGTTAAGAGCGTTTTGGATTGCCGCGTATCCGGTGTGTTTGTTGTTCACATGAAAACTGGAAGTGTAAACATGTTTCTCTCCTGAGATGGTCATTTTATCAGAGCTCCAGACAAAAGGGATAATATAATAACAAATTACTTTTATTATTCCTGAACCAAAACATATGTTGTGGGTACTCAAAAGAACCGTCTCAGTGAGACGGTTCTTTTGAGCACCTACAACATGTGTTTAGACCAACGGTTAAGAAAATAATCACAATTTTAACGCTCAGAATATTCACCCATCTGAACCTATGTTTTATATGTCAGATCGTGCAGTAATTCATCACCGGTGTCTGTCCCAATCAAATATTGGCAAAGGATGAGCTCACACCTATCACATCTAAATCAGGAAATTCTAAGACAGTACAATAAGATTGCAGAAACTCTCTTAATCCAAGCGTTGCTGAATTTCAGCACTAGCAGATGCAATTTATCTGTATCCTGCTAACTACTGGTATAGCAGTCTCTTGAATGATGCTGGCTTCTTAAGAAGTGATCGCTAAATTCTAAGACAGTATGATTATATTGCAGAAACTCTCTTAATCCAAACGTTGCTGAATTTCAGCGCTAGCAGATGCAATTATCTGTATCCTGCTAACTACTGGTATAGCAGTCTCTTGAATGATGCTGGCTTCTTAAGAAGTGATCACGAAATTCTAAGACAGTATGATAAGATTGCAGAAACTCTCTTAATCCAAACGTTGCTGAATTTCAGCGCTAGCAGATGCATTTATCTAAATCCTGCTAACTACTGGTATAGCAGTCTCTTGAATGATGCTGGCTTCTTAAGAAGTGATCACGAAATTCTAAGACAGTATGATACGATTGCAGAAACTCTCTTAATCCAAACATTGCTGAATTTCAGCGCTAGCAGATGCAATTATCTGTATCCTGCTAACTACTGGTATAGCAGTCTCTTGAATGATGCTGGCTTCTAAACTAAAAGAAGTGATCACGAAATTCTAAGACAGTACGATTATATTGCAGAAACTCTCTTAATCCAAACGTTGCTGAATTTCAGCGCAAGCAGATGCATTTATCTGTATCGTGCTAACTACTGGTATAGCAGTCTCTTGAATGATGCTGGCTTCTAAACTAAAAGAAGTGATCACGAAATTCTAAGACAGTACGATTATATTGCAGAAACTCTCTTAATCCAAACGTTGCTGAATTTCAGCGCTAGCAGATGCATTTATCTGTATCGTGCTAACTACTGGTATAGCAGTCTCTTGAATGATGCTGGCTTCTAAACTAAAAGAAGTGATCACGAAATTCTAAAACAGTATGATAAGATTGCAGAAACTCTCTTAATCCAAACGTTGCTGAATTTCAGCGCTAGCAGATGCATTTATCTGAATCCTGCTAACTACTGGTATAGCAGTCTCTTGAATGATGCTGGCTTCTTAAGAAGTGATCACGAAATTCTAAGACAGTATGATACGATTGCAGAAACTCTCTTAATCCAAACATTGCTGAATTTCAGCGCTAGCAGATGCAATTATCTGTACCCTGCTAACTACTGGTATAGCAGTCTCTTGAATGATGCTGGCTTCTAAAGAAGGGATCATGAAATTCTAAGACAGTACAATAAGATTGCAGAAACTCTCTTAATCCAAACGTTGCTGAATTTCAGGGCTAGCAGATGCATTTATCTGTATCGTGCTAACTACTGGTATAGCAGTCTCTTGAAAACAGTGTTGTTTCAGATTAGCTGGCTTCTAAAGAAGTGATCACGATATTCTTAATCTAAGACAGTACATCTTAAAGAGACTAGGTCTGTAACCATGAACATTTTTCGAAAAAAAATATTTTCTTTTTAAATCATTTGAAAAAATAGAATTAAGTTATGTTATTACAATAAATATGTTCAGTTCAGCTGAAAACTGCATGGAAAAGTAAATTATCATATAAAAACAGGTGATTTTTCTCTTGTTAGGAATTATTTATGTCCCTCCAATAATTCTAGACAGTTGATTTTAACATAAATGCTGTTGTTTTGATAGCCATAATTTGTTAAGATTTATGAAAGTGGTAAAATGTTTACCTGAATTTGAGTATTTTTATTGTATTCTTGAAAACTAGAAACTTTATTTCCAAAATTAGAAGATCAAAAGTTACAGACTATGCAGCTTTAAGAGTTTGTCAGGTCCAGATTGGTCTTGCCGTCTGGACCAGATTGGTCTTTTCTCAAGAACCGTCTTGCTACTGGTAACCATGTAAGCCATTACCACCTGTAACATGTGAGTAGATGGATCTCCTTTAACCCAGGAGGGTCACCCATCTAGGAGCTTTCTCTAGGCCTTACACAAAACTAGAAAATGGCAGCTATGGCAGAAACTAGCCTGTCACAACCTGGGTGACAGCAGCATCACAGCGGGAGTCAACATGCCGACTTCCCGGTGCTGTAGCAGTGGTCCAACAGAAGAGCACTGCGAATTCATGGTGCTAACGCTGGAGCACACAGCCCAAGTCAGTAGGGAACAGGTGGAGCTCTTGGACTGCGAAAGTTTCTGAGTTGGTGAAAGGAAGGGCATCCTGCCATAAAACTTCCCTACAAATATACGGTCTTACCCAAAGTAAGATCTGCTGTGTGCAGCAAGCCAGTAACCTGGAGAGGGGCATACTGATGTGGAAGATGCGTCTGCCCTGCATGTTAATCAAAACTCGATGATGATGATGATACAATAATATTACAGGAACTCGTGTCCTGTTAATCCCCCATATAGCACTGCTTGAAAATGCAGCATTGTTCCAGATCAGCTGGCTTCTAAAGCAGTGATCTGATCAAGATCATTAATCAAGTTCAAGGCATCACAGTGGCTCAGTGGTAGAGTGCTTGACTCGAGACCAAGGGCTGCGTGTTCAAGCCTCACTTGCGTCACTGTGTTGTGTCCTTGACCAAGACAAATTTATCCTTGCTTAGTACTGGTTCAACCCAGGAAGACCCATCCCAACATAACTGAGAGAGTGTTGACTGGAACATAAAATCAAACAAAAAAACACACACAAAAAATCAGGTTCTACCTACATACAAATAGGAAAAAACCTAGCCCTGTACACTGGTGGCCATGTTTTTTGACACATCAAAATATTTCAAGCAATCTTGGTAAAAGGTCACACAAGGACCATTCCGTCAAATTATTTTCAAACCGGACCAGTAGGAGAAGATTTTTCAAAGTTTCCTGAGGAAAAATTGCTCCTCACAGCCTGCCTGGCAGCAATGTTTTTTTAAAGGATCAGATTATTGAACAATCTTGTAAGACAGTCACTGCAAAACAATTTGTGCTACATTACTTCATTGTCGCCGACAGGTAGCGCTCTACCCGTTGCCTTTTGCTCGCTGCACACTGGGATTGAACTGCCATTTTTATTAAAATATATTATGCGATCACTGCTTGCATGACTTAGGGCGTTACATCTGGAAACTATTGACTAATAGAGAAATGGTAAACTTTCGGAAGTTGGACTTTTTGGGGATTTTTCTTTAAGCTTTAACTATAAATTGTGTCACTACAGGAGCGCGAGAATTGAACAGGATTAGCCAGATTTGCTAGATCCCATATTTCAAAGCGAGAAATGCTTGCGTCAGGCCTTTAGTTAAGAGTGCGTACCAAAAAAAATAATTTTCTTATTTCTCAACCAAAACATATGTTGTTGGTACTCAAAAGAACCGTCTCAATGAGATGGTTCTTTTGCGCACCCAAAACTTATGTTCCAACTGATGGATTAGAAAATATTTACAATTTTACGCCCAAAAATTTTATTTATCTAAACCTAAGTTGAGTCCTAGATGAGATATCTTCAGGTCTCGTGTGAATGACATTACTGTTTAATTGGCCTATTTGTTTTTAAAAGGATAATTTTTTAAAGTTTTTGCTTCCTGTTCTGCATGGAATGAAAACCTTTGGACAGCTTTAAAAGGGGTCCACCAAAGGATCATTTGGGTGAAGAAAAAAACAGCAGACGACAAAATAACATGTAAAATCATGCAACATGCAAAGAGTAAATTGTACGCAATATGTATCCAGAGCCATCTTGTACATCAGTACTTTGAGTGTACAGTGAGCAGCGAAGCCTCTAGCAAGTTTGCTCGCATGTGCAGGCTTGTTTGAGCTTTCACTACACGCATGTTCGATAAGTACCAAAATTGGCCCATATGTTTGGATATACAAAATTTTGTGCGTAAAATTTTAAATATTTTCTTACCCATCCGTTTTAACATATGCTTTGGGTGCTCAAAAGAACCGTTTTGGGTGCTCAAAAGAACTATCTTATTGAGCCGGTTCTTGTGAGTCCCCACAACATATTTTGGTTTAGAAATAAAAGAAAAATATGTTTTTGTTACACTCAAAACTAAAGCCCATACTAGCCTTACTTATTACTTCTTATCACCAAATATAGCATTGGTAATTTTTATTCAAATTGAAGGAAATTCAATTACAGAAAATGAGATATAGGCAGGACGATAGTTAAGAGTGCGTAACGTAAATTTAATTTTCTTATTTCTCAACCAAAACATATGTTGTGGGTACTCAAAAGAACCGTCTCAATGAGACGTTTTTTTTGAGCACCCAAAACATATGTTAAAACTGATGGGTAAGAAAATATTTACAATATAACGCTGATTTTTTTTTACTTATCTAAACTTATGTATAGGAATATGTTGTCAGCTAATTTCGTCTGAAGTTAAAGAAAGTTTCAGTAAATAACAATGGGATCAAATCAATCATTACTTAAGCTCTAATTGTATCAGAGAGATGTTGCTTGGCAAGCATTTGTCTCCAAGACAAATCTATCTGTCACCTGAAATTGGAAGGATTGACCAGCAGAAGACAGGCTCAGAGGACCCTTAAGTTGCTCACCTGAGTTGGGCTGCTGCATGGCATACATTTGTCTCCAAGACAAATATCTGTTGCCCAAAATTGGAAGAATTTGGAGCGGCCTGAAAAAGACAAAATGGACCAAGAGAGCTCAGAAGACCCGAAAGTTGCCAGTGATTTTTTAATTTTTTAAGTGTTCTCAGGGGACGAAGTTCGACCCCATTCCCTGTGTAATTAAGGTGACTTTATTTTTCCCAATTTTGAAAAAAATCCCCAATCTTTAAAAAAAAAAAAAAATCTTAAAGATTGGGATTTCCTTTTAGTCAACATACACATAAGCTACATGGTGACATTTTCCTTGACCTTCAATTTAATGACAATAGTATGTGCAATAGCTAAATTAAGCCGGTGTCCCAGTTTATCTTGCCCCCTGAACAGCTTGCCCCCCGGGGGGCAAGCTGTCCCGGGATATCTTGCCCCCCACCCTGGTTATCTTCACCCGGGGGGGGGGGGGGGGGGGGGGGGGGGGGGGGGGGGGGGGGGGGGCAAACTGTCCAGGCCGGTTTATCTTGCCCCCCGCCCAAAACAAGTAAAAATATATACATGTTATTTTGTTATTTTTTCTGTATCATTTTAATGAATTCAGATCCTCCATAAGCTTAAAATGTGAGAAATTGGTGCCTGTGGGGTTAATATTGGTAAAACTTTAACATCATCTTGAATAAAAATATCAAGATTAAATGATTTTAAGCTTAATTATTTTGCTAATACTACTTATTTTAAACTATCTGAATGTGAAGATGTATCAATTATAAACATAATTCAAGTCAAATTCAGCTGTTTTCTTTGTCAGATAGTTCTGTATGCTTAGTTGCAGGGGTGGGGGGTAAGCTGTCCAGGCCAGTTTATCTTGCCCCCCACCCACCTGGGCATCAAAGTAAAAGTATTGTGCCTATACTACTTATTTTAAACTATCTGAATGTGAAGATGTATCAATAATAAACATATTTCAAGTCAAATCCAGCTGTTTTCTTTGTCGGATTGTTCTGTATGCTTAGTTGCAGGGGTGGGGGGTAAGCTGTCCAGGCCAGTTTATCTTGACCCCCACCCACCTGAGTATCAAAGTAAAATTATTTTGCTAATTCTACTTATTTTAATCTATCTGATTGTGAAGATGTATCAAAAATAAACAAAATTCAAGTCAAATTCAGCTGTTTTCTTTGTCAGATTGTTCTGTATACTTAGTTACAGGGGTGGGGGGTAAGCTGTCCAGGCCAGTTTATCTTGACCCCCACCCACCTGAGTATCAAAGTAAAATTATTTTGCTAATTCTACTTACTACTTATTTTAATCTATCTGAAGGTGAAGATGTATCAATTATAAACATAATTCAAGTCAAATTCAGCTGTTTTCTTTGTCGGATTGTTCTGTATGCTTAGTTTCAGGGTTGGGGGGGTAAGCTGTCCAGGCCAGTTTACTTTGCCCCCCACACACATGGGTATCAAAGTAAAATTATTTTGCTAATTCTACTTATTTTAATCTATCTGAATGTGAAGATGTATCAATTATAAACATAATTCAAGTGAAATTCAGCTGTTTTCTCTGTAGGATTGTTCTGTATACTTAGTTACAGGGGTGGGGGGTAAGCTGCCCAGGCCAGTTTATCTTGACCCCCACCCACCTGAGTATCAAAGTAAAATTATTTTGCTAAGTTTTATCATTTTAAACTATCTGAATGTGATGAAGTGTCAATTATAAACATAATTCAAGTCAAATTCAGATGCTTTCTTTGTCGGATTGTTCTGTATGCCTAGTTGCAGGGATGGGGGTTAAGCTGTCCAGGCCAGTTTATCTTACCCCCCACCCACCTGGGTATCACAGTAAAAGTATTGTGCCTATACTACTTATTTTAAACTATCTGTATGTGAAGATGTATCAATAATAAACATAATTCAAGTCAAATTCAGCTGTTTTCTTTGTCAGATTGTTCTGTATGCTTAGTTTCAGGGGTGGGGGTAAGCTGTCCAGGCCAGTTTATCTTGCTCCCCACCCACTTGGGTATCAAAGTAAAAGTATTGTGCCTATACTACTTATTTTAAACTATCTGAATGTGAAGATGTATCAATAATAAACATAATTAAAGTCAAATTCAGCTATTTTTTTTTGTCAGATTGTTCCATATACTTAGTTGCAGGGGTGGGGGGTAAGCTGTCCAGGCCAGTTTATCTTGACCCCCACCCACCTGAGTATCAAAGTAAAATAATTTTGCTAAGTTTTTTCATTTTAAACTATCTGAATGTGAAGATGTATCAATTATAAACATAATTCAAGTCAAATTCAGCTCTTTTCTTTGTCAGATTGTTCTGTATGCTTAGTTTCAGGGGTGGGGGGTAAGCTGTCCAGGCCAGTTTATCTTGCCCCCCACCCACTTGGGTATCAAAGTAAAATTATTTTGCTAATTTTAATTATTTTAATCTATCTGAATGTGAAGTTGTATCAATAATAAACATAATTCAAGTCAAATTCAGCTGTTTTCTTTATCGGATTGTTCTGTATGCTTAGTTGCAGGGGTGGGGGGTAAGCTGTCCAGGCCAGTTTATCTTGACCCAAATACACCTGAGTATCAATGTAAAATTATTTTGCTAAGTTTTCTCATTTTAAACTATCTGAATGTGATAATGTATCAATTATGAACATAATTCAAGTCAAATTCAGCTGTTTTCAATTGTCGGATTGTTCTGCGTGCTAAGTTGCACGGGTGGGGGGGTAAGCTGTCCAGGCCAGTTTATCTTGCCCCCCACCCACCTAGGTATCAAAGTAAAAGTATTGTGCCTATACTACTTATTTTAAACTATCTGAATGTGAAGATGTATCAATAATAAACATAATTAAAGTCAAATTCAGCTGTTTTCTTTGTCAGATTGTTCCATATACTTAGTTACAGGGGTGGGGGGTAAGCTGTCCAGGCCAGTTTATCTTGACCCCTACCCACCTGAGTATCAAAGTAAAATTATTTTGCTAAGTTTTTTCATTTTAAACTATCTGAATGTGAAGATGTATCAATTATAAACAGAATTCAAGTCAAATTCAGCTATTTTATTTGTCGTATTGTTCTGTATGCTTAATTGCAGGGGTGGGTGGTAAGCTGTCCAGGCCAGTTTATCTTGCTCCCACTCACTTGGGTATCAAAGTAAAATTATTTTGCTTATTCTACTTATTTTTATCTATCTGAATGTGAAGATGCATCAATTATAAACATAATTCAAGTCAAATTCAGCTGTTTTCTTTGTCGGATTGTTCTGTATGCTTAGTTGCAGGGGTGGGGGGTAAGCTGTCCAGGCCAGTTTATCTTGACCCCCACCCACCTAGGTATCAAAGTAAAAGTATTGTGCCTATACTACTTATTTTAAACTATCTGAATGTGAAGATATATCAATAATAAACATAATTCAAGTCAAATTCAGCTCTTTTCTTTGTCAGATTGTTCTGTATGCTTAGTTTCAAAGTAGGGGGGTAAGCTGTCCAGGCCAGTTTATCTTGCCCCCCACCCACTTGGGTATCAAAGTAAAATTATTTTGCTAATTCTACTTATTTCAATCTATCTGATTGTGAAGATGTGTCAATATAAAACATAATTCAAGTCAAATTCAGCTGTTTTCTTTGTCAGATTGTTCTGTATACTTATTTACAGGGGTGGGGGGTAAGCTGTCCAGGCCAGTTTATCTTGCCCCCCACCCACCTGAGTATCAAAGTAAAATTATTTTGCTAATTCTACTTATTTTAATCTATCTGAATGTGAAGATGAATCACTTATGAACATAATTCAAGTCAAATTCAGCTGTTTTCTTAGTCAGATTGTTCTGTATGCTTAGTTTCAGGGGTGGGGGGTAAGCTATCCAGGCCAGTTTATCTTGACCCCCACCCACTTGGGTATCAAAGTAAAATTATTTTGCTAATTCTACTTATTTTAATCTATCTGATTGTGAAGATGTATCATTTTAAAACATAATTCAAGTCAAATTCAGCTGTTTTCTTTGTCGCAATGTTCTGTATACTTAGTTACAGGGGTGGGGGGTAAGCTGTCCAGGCCAGTTTATTTTGACCCCACCCACCTGGGTATCAATGTAAAATTATTTTGCTAAGTTTTCTCATTTTAAACTATCTGAATGTGATAATGTATCAATTATCAACATAATTCAAGTCAAATTTAGCTGTTTTCTTTGTCGGATTGTTCTGTATGCTTAGTTGCAGGGGTGGGGGGTAAGCTGTCCAGGCCAGTTTATCATGCCCCCACCCACCTGGGTATCAAAGTAAAAGTATTTTTCTAAGTTTTCTCATTTTAAACTATCAGAATGTGATGATGTATCAATAATAAACATAATTCAAGTCAAATTCAGCTGTTTTCTTTGTTCCATTGTTCTGTATGCTTAGTTGCAGGGATGGGGGGGGGGGGGGGGGGGGGGGGGGTAAGCTGTCCAGGCCAGTTTATCTTGCCCCCCACCAACCTGGGTATCAAAGTAAAAGTAGGGTAAAAACATCGAATTTCGGACGCTTTTTCGCTGTGTCACTACTTCAGCACGGTTTGTGCTTTGCTCCGGACATGTCACCAGGTTAAATCTAGCTGGTAGCTACCAGACATGCTCGATTGACTTAATAAAGCTGTAATTTCATTGGTTAATGCATTTAAATGTGTTTGATTAGCACTTAAAGTGACATAGGGTCGAACATGAAACTTCGGACGGCTATCGGGAAATACGAACAGAGCTGAAGGGAAAATCGGACAGTCGTTTCTTTTTACAAAATAAAGCTCTTTAAATGTTTTTATTCTGTCAAAAACAGTTAAACATGTTTCATTTATCATATGAGCAAACTACCGAGGTCTATTAAGATATTGAATTCATTTTTTTTCTAAAATCAAGTGCTGAAATGTCAACTAGCATGCAAAGCTACAGAATCTTTCCAACCCGCAGTCAACTCTTTCTCAGTTTTTGGGGTCCATGGTGATGCATTCCAGTCTTTCAATCGCTACACCAACAAGAATCTAAAATAATCTTATCTAAAACGTAATTAGATGCAATGCATTTTATTTACAAACAGCTGGAAAGGAAAGAAAACTACATGAAAAGGTCAAAACTCATCGTCTGAACGTCGTGTTCAATGGCGTGTCCGAAATTAAATTTCCTGAAGGGAAATATGGACACCCATTATTTTATCTTCATTTCGTTTCAAATTTATGTGAATATGTAAAAACAACCTTTCTTTTCATAAATATAACCATGGAAGATAATAGGGAGCAGAAATAATTCATTGTGCATCAATATTCAACTTTAGAAAAGATGTTATTAAAAAAGGTTGTGACAAGCATCGAAACCATGTGCTCGCTAAACTGTGCGGAGCTGGAGGTCACCAGACTGGAATGGATATCTAATTGGACGATTATAATGTGACGTGTTCCATTTTCACTGTTGGGAAGTGGGTACGGCGATATTTTGTCTGTACAGTTAACCTGAAATAAGACTTTATCGATTGATCAGTAGTCTAGTGCAGGACGTTATGCCAGGGGAGGTAGAAAAGTGTCCGATTTTACATGTCCGTCCGAAATTCGATGTTTTGACCCTATTGTGCCTATACTACTTATTTTAAACTATCTGAATGTGAAGATGTATCAATAATAAACATAATTAAAGTCAAATTCAGCTGTTTTCTTTGTCAAATTGTTCCATATACTTAGTTACAGGGGTGGGGGGTAAGCTGTCCAGGCCAGTTTATCTTGACCCCTACCCACCTGAGTATCAAAGTAAAATTATTTTACTAAGTTTTTTCATTTTAAACTATCTGAATGTGAAGATGTATCAATTATAAACATAATTCAAGTCAAATTCAGCTATTTTATTTGTCGTATTGTTCTGTATGCTTAGTTGCAGGGGTGGGGGGTAAGCTGTCCAGGCCAGTTTATCTTGCTCCCACTCACTTGGGTATCAAAGTAAAATTATTTTGCTAATTCTACTTATTTTTATCTATCTGAATGTGAAGATGCATCAATTATAAACATAATTCAAGTCAAATTCAGCTGTTTTCTTTGTCGGATTGTTCTGTATGTTTAGTTGCAGGGGTGGGGGGTAAGCTGTCCAGGCCAGTTTATCTTGCCCCCCACCCACCTGGGTATCAAAGTAAAAGTATTGTGCCTATACTTCTTATTTTAAACTATCTGAATGTGAAGATGTATCAATAATAAACATAATTCAAGTCAAATTCAGCTGTTTTCTTTGTCGGATTGTTCTGTATGCTTAGATTCAGGGGTGGGGGTAAGCTGTCCAGGCCAGTTTATCTTGCCCCCCACCCACCTGGGTATCAAAGTAAAAGTATTGTGCCTACACTTCTTATTTTAAACTATCTGAATGTGATCATGTATCAATTATAAACATAATTCAAGTCAAATTCAGCAGTTTTCTTTGTAGGATTGTTCTGTATGCTTAGTTGCAGGGGCGGGGGGCAAGATAAACTGGCCTGGACAGCTTACCCCCCACCCCTGAAACTAAGCTTACAGAACAATCTGAAAATGAAAACAGCTGAATTTGACTTGAATTATGTTTATAATTGATACATCATCACATTCAGATTGTTAAAAATGAGAAAACTTAGCAAAATAATTTTACTTTGATACTCAGGAGGGGGGGGGGGGGGGGGGGTCAAGATAAACTGGCCTGGACAGCTTACCCCCCCACCCCTGTAACTAAGTATACAGAACATTGGGACAAAGAAAACAGCTGAATTTCACTTGAGTTATGTTTTAAATTGATACATCTTCACAATCAGATGGATTAAAATAAGTAGAATTAGCAAAATAATTTTACTTTGATACACAAGTGTGTGGGGAGCAAGATAAACTGGCCTGGACAGCTTCCCCCCCACCCCTGCAACTAAGCATACAGAACAATCTGACAAAGAAAACATCTGAATTTGACTTGAATGATGTTTATAATTGATAATCTTCACATTCAGATAGTTTAAATAAGTAGTATAGGCACAATACTTTTACTTTGATACTCAGGTGGGTGGGGGCAAGATAAACTGGCCTGGACAGCTTACCCCCCAACCCTGCAACAAAGCATACAGAACAATCCGACAAAGAAAACAGTTGAATTTGACTTGAATTATGTTTATAATTGATACATTATCACATTCAAATAGTTTAAAATGAGAAAACTTAGCAAAATAATTTTACTTTGATACTTAGGTGGGTGGGGGTCAAGATAAACTGGCCTGGACAGCTTACCCCCCACCCCTGTATCTATTGACAAAGAAAACAGCTGAATTGGACTTGAATTATGTTTATAATTGATACATCTTCACAATCAGATAGATTAAAATAAGAAAAATTAGCACAATAATTTTACTTTGATACCCAGCTGGGTGGGGGGCAAGATAAACTGGCCTGGACAGCTTACCCCCCACCACTGCAACTAAGCATATGGAACAATGTGACAAAGAAAACAGCTAAATTTGACTTGGATTATGTTTATAATTGATACATCTACACAATCAGATAGATTAAAATAAGAAAAATTAGCACAATAATTTTACTTTGATACCCAGCTGGGTGGGGGGCAAGATAAACTGGCCTGGACAGCTTATCCCCACCCCTGCAACTAAGTATACAGAACAATCGGACAAAGAGAACAGCTGAATTTGGCTTGAATTATGTTTATAATTGATACATCTTCACATTCAGATAGTTTAAAATAAGTAGAATACCCAAAATAATTTTACTTTGATACTCAGGTGGGTGGGGGTCAAGATAAACTGGCCTGGACAGCTTACACCCCAACCCTGCAACTAAGCATACAGAACAATCTGACAAAGAAAACAGCTGAATTTGACTTGAATTATGTTTATAATTGATACATCATCACAATCAGATAGATTAAAATAAGAAAAATTAGCACAATGATTTTACTTTGATACCCAGCTGGATGGGGGGCAAGATAAACTGGCCTGGACAGCTTACCCCCCACCCCTGCAACTAAGCATACAGAACGATCTGACAAAGAAAACAGCTGAATTTGGCTTGAATTATGTTTATAATTGATACATCTTCACATTCAGATAGTTTAAAATAAGTAGAATAAGCAAAATAATTTTACTTTGATACTCAGGTTGGTGGGGGTCAAGATAAACTTGCCTGGACAGCTTGCCCCCCAACCCTGCAACTAAGTATGCGCAACAATGCAGCAAAGAAAACACTTGCTTTTTACTTGAATTATATTTATAATTGATACATCTTCAGAATCAAATAGTTAAAAATAAGTATAATTAGCACAATAATTTTACTGTGATACCCAGGTGGGTGGGGGGGGGGGGCAGATAAACTGGCCTGGACAGCTTACCCCCCACCCCTGCAATTTAGCATACAGAACAATCCTACAGAGAAAACAGCTGAATTTGACTTGAATTATGTTTATAATTGATACATCATCACATTCAGATAGTTTAAAATGAGAAAACTTGGCAAAATAATTTTACTTTGATACCCAGGTAGGTGGGGGCAAGATAAACTGGCCTGGACAGCTTGCCCCCTACCAATGCAAGTAAGCATACGGAACAATGCGACAAAGAAAACAGCTGAATTTGACTTGAATTATGTTTATAAATCAGATAGATTAAAATAAGTGGAATTAGCGAAATAATTTTACTTTCATACTCAGGTGGGTGGGGGTCAATATAAACTGGCCTGGACAGCTTGCCCCTCACCCCTGAAACTAAGCATATGGAACAATGCGACAAAACGGCTGATTTTGACTTGAATTATGTTTATAATTGATACATCTTCACAAACGAATAGTTTAAAAAAAGAAAAATTAGCACAATAATTTTACTTTGATACCCAGGTGGGTGGGGGGCAAGATAAACTGGCCTGGACAGCTTACCCCCACCCCTGCAACTAAGTATACGGAACATTGCGACAAAGAAAACAGCTGATTTTGACTTGAATTATGTTTATAATTAATACATCTTCACATTCAGATTGTTTAAAATAAGTAGAATTAGCAAAATAATTTTACTTTGATACTCAGGTGGGTGGGGGTCAAGATAAACTGGCCTGGACAGCTTGCCCCCCAACCCTGCAACTAAGCATGCGGAACAATGCAGCAAAGAAAACAGCTGCTTTTTACTTGAATTATATTTATAATTGATACATCTTCAGAATCAAATAGTTAAAAATAAGTATAATTAGCACAATAATTTTACTGTGATACCCAGGTGGGTGGGGGGGGGGGGGCAGATAAACTGGCCTGGACAGCTTACCCCCCACCCCTGCAATTTAGCATACAGAACAATCCTACAGAGAAAACAGCTGAATTTGACTTGAATTATGTTTATAATTGATACATCATCACATTCAGATAGTTTAAAATGAGAAAACTTGGCAAAATAATTTTACTTTGATACCCAGGTAGGTGGGGGCAAGATAAACTGGCCTGGACAGCTTGCCCCCCACCACTGCAAGTAAGCATACGGAACAATGTGACAAAGAAAACAGCTGAATTTGACTTGAATTATGTTTATAAATCAGATAGTTTAAAATAAGTGGAATTAGCGAAATAATTTTACTTTCATACTCAGGTGGGTGGGGGTCAATATAAACTGGCCTGGACAGCTTGCCCCTCACCCCTGAAACTAAGCATATGGAACAATGCGACAAAACGGCTGATTTTGACTTGAATTATGTTTATAATTGATACATCTTCACAAACGAATAGTTTAAAAAAAGAAAAATTAGCACAATAATTTTACTTTGATACCCAGGTGGGTGGGGGCAAGATAAACTGGCCTGGACAGCTTACCCCCACCCCTGCAACTAAGTATACGGAACATTGCGACAAAGAAAACAGCTGATTTTGACTTGAATTATGTTTATAATTGATACATCTTCACATTCAGATTGTTTAAAATAAGTAGAATTAGCAAAATAATTTTACTTTGATACTCAGGTGGGTGGGGGTCAAGATAAACTGGCCTGGACAGCTTGCCCCCCACCCCTGCAACTAAGCATACGGAACAATGCAGCAAAGAACAGCTGATTTTGACTTAATTTATATTTATAATTGATACATCTTCACAATCAAATAGTTTAAAATAAGTAGAATTAGCAAAATAATTTTACTTTGTTACCCAAGTTGGTGGGGGGCAAGATAAACTGGCCTGGAAGCTAACCCCCCACCCCTGCAACTAAGTATACAGAACAATCCGACAAAGAAAACAGCTGAATTGACTTGAATTATGTTTATAATTGATACATCTTCACATTCAGATAGTTTAAAATAAGTAGGATTAGCAAAATAATTTTACTTTGATACTCAGGTGGGTGGGGGCAAGATAAACTGGCCTTGACAGCTTACCCCCCACCCCTGCAACTAAGTATACGGAACATTGCGACAAGGAAAACAGCTGAATTTGACTTGAATTATGTTTATAATTTATACATCTTCACATCCAGATAGTTTAAAATAAGTAGAATTAGCAAAATAATTTTACTTTGATACCCAAGTGGGTGGGGGGGGCAAGATAAACTGGCCTGGACAGCTTACCCCCCACCCCTGCAACTAAGCATACAGAACAATCCGACAAAGAAAACAGGTGAATTTGACTTGAATTATGTTTACAATTGATACATCTTCACATTCAGATAGTTTAAAATAAGTAGAATTAGCAAAATAATTTTACTTTGATACCCAAGTGGGTGGGGGGCAATATAAACTGGCCTGGACAGATTACCCCCCACCCCTGCAACTAAGCATACAGAACAATCCGACAAAGAAAACAGCTGAATTTGACTTGAATTATGTTTATAATTGATACTTCATCACATTCAGATAGTTTAAAATAAGTAGTATTAGCAAAATAATTAAGCTTAAAATCACTTAATCTTGAAATTTTTATTCAAGATGATGTTAAAGTTTTACCAATATTAACCCCACAGGCACCAATTTCTCACTTTAAGACTTGTGGAGGACCTGAATTCATTAAAATGATACAGAAAAATAACAAAATAACATATATATATTTTTACTTGTGTTGGCGGGGGGCAAGATAAACCGGCCTGGACAGCTTGCCCCCCGGGGGTGAAGATAACCAGGGTGGGGGGCAAGATATTCCAGGACAGCTTGCCCCCCGGGGGGGCAAGCTGACCAGGGGGGGAAAGATAAACTGTTACACTGGGACATGAGATTTCCAACAATGTGGTATGATTGTGCGACCAGCAAAGCCTCAGATCAGCCTGCATATACGTGCAGTCTGATCAGAGCCTTTGCTAGTCGCTTGAATATTCTATAAGTGTTAAGCTACTGAATGAACATCATTTGGAGCTTCTATGCTTAAAAGGAGGTTGCACAGGCTTGTCTGAGTCTACACATGTCAAAATGCCACATTGTTAGAAATCACCTGTCGTGGATCATTTGTTTTAAAATGGCCAAAAGTGAAATAATTGTCTCCAAATTTAGGGGTTTGCCACGCTAATTTTCCCAATCTGAAAGGCCCTATGGCCCCTTCCCAAAATTGTAAAAAAATCCCTAGACTTGCTCACCTGAGTTTGGCCTGCTGGTTGTATAACCATTGTCTCCCAATACACATCTTAGCTGTCATCCTAAATTGGAAGGATTGACAGACCTGAAAAAAGCAAAACAGAGCAAAGGGGCTCAGAGAACCCATAGTTGCTCACCTGAGTTTGGCCGGCTACTTGTAAAACAGTCGTCTCCCAAGACAAATCTCAGCTGAGGGTCTCAAGGGAGTACCTCTAAAATCGGACCCAAAATTCGATAATCAGTAAAATATAGGCCAAAAATCAGTAATCAGTAAAACAAAAAAATAGGCCCAAAATTGCTAATCAGTAAATTCTAGGCAGAAAAATTGGTGTCAGTAAAAGGGCTAGGTTCACAAAGGGGTGAAATCGGCCCTGCCATAGAAATGCATACTAACTTAAAATGTGTTAATATGGTTTCTTTCATTGAGAAAAATCGAAATTTTATCTGCCTAGTGCTTAAATTGTGTAAACTATGGATTTCTAAAGACAAGGACCCTCTGTAAATTTTGCGCAAAAAGTAACGTCATTTACATTGCAATGTAACGCCAAAGACGTCACTAAGTTTGGTTAACAAATTTATGTTAAATAAGTGTGTGTCGCACCCAAAGTTGTGCCAAACCTCGATAAACAGTCTATCATGGCGATACGCCCGCTAACCCTCTAAAATGTGCATGTTTGTTTGAGGCTTTATGTCCATGTATTTTTCATCAATTTGAGTCATATCATGGTAGCGGTCAATGTATTGTATGCCGCTGCTTTACAAAGGGTTTATCCGTATCAAGTTCTTACTAAATACTCTCATCAGAATCAGTAGAAGAGAGAAAATAATTTCAACAAAACTGTAAAAGGGTTCAAACTCATGACTTATGACCCCCCCCCCCCCCCCCCCCCCCCCCCCCCCCCCCGCCACCCCCAAGAGTAGTCCATAGATGTCGGACTATAAATAGAACTCTGCCGACTACGCTTCGCGGGTCCGAGAAAAGGCGTATTAAATCTGTATGCACACAATATTACTGATGCGATGGATAACAAAATCTTAAATGCAGAGTGATCATTTTACGGTAGTCTCGCCATTTTCAGACAGGAGCTTGTCATTCTGACTGATCTTAAATACCCGTGCTTATATATTGTTGGGTTTTCCGGACGTGATAACTTATTCTAGAGTGATGCTGTAATATTTAAGTCAGCCCAAAAGATATTTACGTTTTTTATCATTGGCGACCAGCGCAGGTGCAGGCTAGAATTTGAGCATACGAACAAACTAGTCAGAACCTTTCCTGATTTTGCCCGCTCAAATTAAAAACAGCGTAGAAGTTTAAATGATTACGTTCATGTGCATGTTTTGTGAAATCATTCGTTTTTGATAAAGTCTCAGAGAAAACGTTAAAGCTAACCACTATCGGCCCACCGGCGAAAGATAATTGCATATTGCTGGGCCGATGGTAGGCTGCTATTTTTGATTCTCCCCGCCTCGCTATAGGGGCAGGCTTGTCAAAATATGATAATGGGACTTACACTAAGCATTTGCACAAAACGAAACGCCATGATAGCATTTTTGATGGACGGAATTCAATAGTGATAACAGTAAAACCTTGCTTGCCATGATTTGATTCTTTACGTCAGTCACATCAACAATATTTCAGTTATGTAGGGTCTTACTGGGTAAAACCATTTCTAAACTAGGATTAATGTGTCTTGCTCAAGGATACAACGCTGTAGCGCCGGTGAGGCTTGAACCCACGGACACTCTTCAATTTTAGCAAAATGTATATACGATAAAGCTGTAGAGGAGACTTTCCACCATTTTCTCCAAAAGGTCTTGTGTTTGTTGCACATACAGATTTTGTGTACAGTAAAACCTAAAAAATTTGAACTCCGATTTTTCGAAATACTCGCTAATTCGAAATGAACTTGAGACACACTGAATTCAGAGAATAGGACCTATTCATAATCTATTTTAATAACTTTCTATAATAATATGAGCTGCGGCATGAGATTTCCAACAATTTTACACTTTGACAAGTGTAGGCTCGAACGAGCCTCTGCAGCCTCCTTTTAGGCTTAGAAACTCCAAATGATGTTCAGTCAGTAGCTTAACAGTCATAGAATATTCAAGCGAATAGCAAAGGCTCTGATCAGACTGCGTGTATGCGCAGGCTGATCTGAGGCTTTGCTGGTCCCAGATACCACATTGTTGGAAATCTAATGCACTGGCTCATACATTGTATATGTTTTGGGTGCGTAAAAGAAAGGTCTCCCAGAGACGTTTCTTTTACGCACCCAAAACATATTTTTGATAAGAAAAAAATAATAATTATAATTTACGGGGGCAATATATCACAGTACGTAAACTGATATAAACATCCTGTACCCGTTCCTCCTAGCTCACGCCTTATATATTATGAATTACAGCACTCGTGCGTAACCAGTTGTCGGAAATCGTGATGTGAGAGTTGTTGGTACAGCTGTAATTGCGAGGGCCCACCTATTAAAATTCATTTTTTCCATAGATCTAATTAACTTTTACAGTTACAACCATGTGATCATGTATACATGTGATTGCCAATTCCACTAAAACCGTGCAATCTGGCATTTAAGCTCGTTTTCGACACAGAACGGCTCTGATTGTGAGCAAGTCGTTTTTTAACAAAGCAAAATGCAAAGGAGGAAACCGTTAAAATCATGGAATAAAACGGAATAAAATAGATAAAATGGCTTTTCTTACCTTGTTCGAATGTGTATTGTCTGTATCGCTAACAATGTAAATCGAAACGTGCACATGTACCTTAATACACGCATTTTCCGACTACTGATTACGCACGAGTGCTGTTATTCATCTTTATAAGGTGTGAGCTAGCGGAGGAACGGTACAGGATGTTAATTTCAGTTTACATACTGTGTATATGTTTTATTTCTACATCACTATAATTTGAATTTTCGTTAATTCGAAATAAATCCCTAGTCCCTAGGACTTCGAACTAACGAGATTCAACTGTATTTAGATGAAATTTTTGCAATTAATTGAATTCGTCTAAAATTTATAAGTTTTTTTTATTGACGGGTAAAATTCGTATGGGCGTGACAGAAAGCGGTATTATCAAATAAAAAAAATCGTTAACGATGAAAATCCTGTTATTGAAAGATTGTGTATAACATGAAAGTGGTAAAACTGTCATTTGCATTCTCAGAATTTTCCGTGCACGCACAGAATCAACGTCAGACAGGCTCATTTGTACAAACAAAGTTTGGGATTTTGCACAACGTGCCATTTTCCTTTGCACGTGTTCTAAAATTTACGGTTCCGAGATGATCCCACCAGCTAAACGCACGTGCGAATCAGGCTCTTTTGAGTATCCAAAACATTTCCCTAACTGATGAATAGGAGTGCAACCAACCACAGAAATACCTCTGAAGGTTTGAAGGGATTAATCTGATTTAATAATCGTACTTTAAACCAAAACACATGTTGTATGGACTCAGGGGAGCCATATCAATATGAGACGGCTCTAATGAGTATCCAAAACATACTTTTGACCAATGAATAGTAATTCAGTCATCAAATGAAATATCCCTTTAGACGAAAGGGTATAATTCTGAGTTTGTCCTGTAACTTTTAACCAAACATGTTGTTAGTACTCCAAAGAGCCGTCCCGCATTGAGGCAGCTCTATGAGTATCATTCGTGCTTTGAACTGATGAATATGCTTTCTGTCACTCTGCAAAATGCGACTCCAGTTTACAAATAAGAGGGTAATCTTGATTTAAATTTGCAATTTTCAAACTTAATCACATGCTATTGCGACTCAGGAGGGCCGCTCCAGTGTGAGACGGTTCTAATGAGTATCCAAAGCCTGTTTTAAATGATGGATTGATGTTATGTCATTCATTTAATTAATCCTCAGGATAAGTGGGGATACTTAAAAAGATAAATAATAAATAAAAATAGAATTCTGTAGTTCTTAACCAAACACATGTTTTGAGGACCCAGTGGAACCGACTCAAGATGAGACGATCCTATTGAGTGCTCATAAAAATGTTTGGACTAATGGTATAGAAAGCGAACGCAATGTCCCGTAAAAGTAAAAAGAAAAGAAAAGTTTATACATGTATATCTTAGTTAAAAATCTTGTAAAGTGGGTGCTTTGTTTTCTTCCCGGTTAAAATCCTTAAATTTCGTTTCGTAAGGTTAAACTTAGAGGTATTCAAAGCGGCACAGTCAAAGTTAAGTCACATTCTGACTAGACCTATCAGAACCTCAGTGGAACGGATGGGACTAGGCCATGCATTTGACAGTAAGCGTCTCAATGATTGCAAACGACAGGGCGCAGATCAGCTAAGCACACGTGCAGGATGGCCTGTGCCTCTGTTGTTTACTACTGTGTGTGTAGTGAATTACGGGTTCTCAATTATTTTGTAGATGTACATAACTATTTTGTCTTTGTTTTTTGTACGTTTTCTTCTGTATGTTGTATATGTGTCTGCATTGTGCTCTCCATATCTGGAGGATAATAAAGTATCTATCTATCTTTGTGCTTTGCTTAAAATGCTCAGAGTGCATCTATGCACAGATGTAACTTCATCATCTTGGATATTGGAACCGTTTTGAGAAGTTGGTAGGGATGTTCCTGAATATTTTCATCGGGATAAGGATTTCGAAAAAATGATGTAGTAAAAATCATCACAAAAACAGGTCTAAATATTTCAGCTGGAGTTTAATTGTTTGTATAATTTAAACGTCTAAGTTTTACATGGAACTTTATTTTCAAAACGATGTGCCTGACTCCTGAAATCATGATAAATCCTAAACTATACCACCTTCCTTTATTCTCCCCATGCTAATACAGGTGTGACAAAGTATAAAAAAACTGGGTTCACCCCACAGATTGCAAATACTGATGTTTCAAAGTTGCAAAATAATAGGACTATACCACATTGTATTTTTTTCATTGAAACAGGTAAATAACGGTCAATGTAATACTGCAGTTTGAGGCAGTTAATGTAATATACCTGTATAAAATACCCATTATCTGGATAAGTTCATATTTTTGTTTACAATGATTCTCATCTATCTTTGAATCAACTGTACGTCTTGCCGAACGTATGTGAAACATGCGTCATTACCGATTATTGACCAAAAAATCCCAGTTCTTAACATTACAGCTTACACATGGGGTACACGGGGACAATGAGGGACATAAATATAGTAGACATATCACCCTTATCCAAGCAACCGTACATCGCGAATGTCAAATGCGATTTTCTTTCATAACTATACGTATCTCCAACTGCCACATTTCTTAAGATACGCATGCATATTGGCGATCGAATACATTATTTTTGCAATAGGAAAATCAGTGAAATACAAATTTAACATAACTCATGATTAAGACATGAAACACTATCATTTTGTGAGGGATCAGTCATGCACAGACCCAGAGAGGAGGTTGGGGGAGGGGTGGGGGACAAGTGGCCTGGACTCACCTTAAAAATCACAAGTTCTACAGGGATTAAGCAATTGAATTTATATCATCTAACTCACGACAATATTACATTATGCTACCCTCTATTCCCCAGAATGACGCCGACTTAATTACCAGCCGTGACGAACCGCCGATAAGAACACAGACATGTAACCCCGTGTAAATCAATCACAATAAAAGCATGCATTTGGTAAACTGATACCTGTAAACTTCCTCTTTTGCTCGGCGCTGTAATGGCGAAAGGACGTATCTTGAGGTGTCTCAAGACTTTAATGTATCCTTGGCTCGAGCAGCTCATTTGTTCCCCGGATTGCGTTCCAAACATTTTTGGTTTGACTTTGTACCATGCTGTTTAATTATTAACATATTGTTTAATTTGACATTTATTTCAGAATTACTGAAATTCTCCGTCGGTGCTTAGGTAAGTTTTTTGAATGGATTTTCCCAATTCTTACCGGATTGGGACAGCCATTCTTGCAGGGATTGTTCTTAGGACAATCCATGCTATGGTTGCTCCTCCTGGTCAACTTTTATGTGCTCTAAAGCCATTTCTAAGTTGTCTAAACGGAGAAACTTATACATGACTGGAGAAGTGGTGCAGTTGGAGGGTTTTTCTAGGGAGTTCTCCTTACCTCGCAAGAGGATAACGAGACTTCTGTTGTCTCTGACCTAACCGTCATTGATGTGGAAATTCCTTCCTCCCTGGCTTTGACCGCTGGTTCAAACTTGGGGGCTCCTCTTTCTGAATCTTCCACTACTTTTAATGGTACTGGAAATTCTTTTCAGTCTGCGTGTCGAAGGGAATCTGATGAATTTCGGATAACCAGCGGCCTGCACGTTCTCAATCACCCTTGAGACGCCAGGCCGTTCGACACCGTGATAGGGTCCATGGCTCCCGCTCTCGTTCGAAGCGGTCCCATCGTTCCTTGTCTGGTAGTACTGACCGGCTTGCTAGAGCCTTGCGCTCTCGAAGCCATGGCATACCGCGGCAGTTCCCGCTTAGTACTTACTTGAGCCTTGTTCTTATTTTTCAAGATAAAGTTCTGGCTCTTTTTGTGGCCATTGCTAATGATTGGACTTAGCCATAGCCGCCAACGGTCCTCCGCTATCGCTCCCACAGCCTGCCGTGCGAGCGAGCGCCATACGAGAAGGGACTCTTTTTAGTAAAGTCAGCCCCTGGTACGAGCGAGCGAACGAGGGTTATAAGAGTGTACGTTTGTGTTCTCTCTATTTTGATACCGTTCTATCGAAGAGTCATCGATCTCATTCAGTATCGAATTCTGGTTTGGTGCCTAGCCTATGGCTCGCGCAAACCATATGGCTCTTGCCAAGCCTTGGCTGTCCGCCTCGAGCGAGTGACGGCAAGCGGATGTAGCTATTTAAATGCTAGAGCTCACAGGGTACAGGCAGTAGGCTTATATACCCGCAGTGAGTGAGCGGAAGAGCGAGCCTACACGGCTTATATGCTCTTTTCGGGGCACATTGGTCTGAGAGGCCACTGCTCCTGCTCGGACCCTTTATTCTTCTAACTCATACGGTACGTACGACAGGATAAAATAAATTCCCATTCACTTGACTGGTGAATTTTACTACCGTGTACAACGGAAACACCGTGTACAACCGTACATTATAGAGTTTTTGACTGAAGAATTTTGATTTTTTCTGGTAACCAGAATTGTTCTGGCTTCTGTTCTGCGTTGGTAGAATGTGAGATAGAGATTTCACCTAAGGCTCCGGATCCAGACCCACTGAACAAGCAGTCTGCTTCTGTTCAGGGTACATGGGTATCTATGCATCTTATGAAATTGGCTTCTGAGGATTCAGCACCCAATACTTGAATTAGGTTTTCTCTGTATAAAACCAAGATTCAAAAATGCCACTGTCTGTCAAGACACTCACACTTGTGTGGGATTCATCTTGCATTGAAGTGGTACAAGATGAACTTATTAGGGGCTTTGGTTTTGGGTACTTTTTGATGGAGATCAAAATCATTATCCAATCAGCTCTTCCTGAGAGCAGTTTTTATTTTGGATGTTATATTCAAAATTTATTAAGGATTCAAGGGGCTAGTCCTAATAATCCTATTTAATGTCCTCATTGGACTTTATTTATTGAAGGCATCCGGCAGGTTTCCTTCTTGGCCATTATGAAGTGAACCACCACTGTATGCAAGGTGCGTCACTTCGAATTTTTATGGTTTTCAGTTACACTTGAAGGCTGGGGAAATTAGTTATGGCTAGTTTTCACACAATTCGTGCTGGCATGTTTTGATTGGAACACTGTCTGCTTTGAATTCTTCTACTTCCTCACAATCTCAGTTTGTTGAGGGTGTACGCTATTTCAGGCCTTAGCTCAATTGCTGTGGCAATTCTGACGTTTTAGTACGTTTCGCTATGGACCTTCACTTACCAGAGGTAACACATTTCTGGGCAAGTGTTCCTTGGATGCTCCTTCTCTGCAGTGTTCCTTGGATGTTCCTTTAGGTTCAGCCTATTGAGTCTATAACCCAAGGTTGGGTTTTAGATTTTGATGTGGCCAAATCTATTGGGAAGTTTCTATAGTACTACGCGCCACTGCATTATGTTGCAGTATTTCTTTTCTATTATTAGAGAAAAGAGAAATCCGTAGGATCTGAGAATCTATTAGGGATTCCCTTTTGCTCAGGCTTTCCCATACTCTTTGGAGTCTTGCGGCGCAGACTAGTACTTTCAGTCAGCCAGTCATACTTACTGATAACAGATTGTAATATGTATATGCCTGGTAACCATCAGACATGTGATCACAGTCTGTTCTAGAGATGGGTACAAGATACTATTGTTTATCTGTGTATCCATCCCAGATGTCAGGTTATTCCTCATTTTTGAGAGTAACACATTCAGGTCCAGAGAAGATTCAACTTCTGTAGAAGTAGAATTCATGCTGGACAGACATCCATAGAACCAGTTTCTTCTTTCATCTGAAGAGCAGCTATTATAGCTGTTTTTCTGGTTCTCAAGGTTGGGAGGATGGAGACCAGTTTCAGATCTCTCCCAACTTTTTGTCAATTCATGTTTTCCTTCAGTGGAAGGCATACTTTTTTTCCTTTAGTGGATCTTTGGGCCCTGTACGTCTTTCTTTCTGGAAACACGTATGAGCCTTCTTCTGGACTTGCTTGATTTATGCATTTTATCATCCAGCCCAGTGGTCTTGTCCTATCTGTTCAAGTTCTATACCTCTATCCAATTGGGATAAGCAGAGCTGGTTTCCAGTCAGATATTTTCTTTCTGAGAATGTGCTCTGTGTAGATAGGGTGTCTCAGGCTTGTCTATAGAAAGGTGCATGAGACTTTTTCAATTATTCTGAGAATATTATAGGAGCTAGTGCAGTGTAGTAGTACAAACTACTCTCCTAATAAGGGGTTCCAATTTGATCCCCGGCTCCTCCTTCTGTAGGATGAGACTTTAGCCATGGTCCTGTCTCCACATGTCCTTATGTGTTGGTGGGATGTTTACATAAACACTCACACTCAGAGATTGTTATCTTGTTCAGATTGAGATCTATTCTCTCTTAGGCCATTTGGAGTCCATTGCTCGACTTCTGCCAAATGGTAGACCAGTCAAGCATTGCTGCTGTGGCCCTCAAGTCTTTTTGATACCAAACAGACCATTGTGGGATTTTTCTTGTCCCGAGGTCTTTGGTTCAGTCAGGAATCCCTGTAAATCATTGAGCTTTTAGGCAGGCCTCCCTCAAACTTGTTTATTTCATGGACACAAGTATGTTGACTGAGGGACCCATCTGGGTGCTCTTTTAGCTTCTGGCCAATGGTCTGTTCCTTGGATGGAACAATACTTCTATGGTCTTTTATTCAGAGTTGTCATGCTCTCTGAAGAACTTTCTTATGAACATTACTACTGTTATGTATTACTGTCAGCAGATAATATTTCAGTAGTGTTTTCTTAACAAGAAGAGGGGGGGGCCTGGTCAAGTTCCTTGTCATTCTTGGTTATCAATCAGGTAGATTGGTGCATGAATGCTTTGTGGCTCATGGCCTGTATTGTTCCAGGGAATTGAATTTTTTACCTATTCAATTTTATGAACGGTAGATCTCAGAGTTGACCTTATATAGGACACTCTGTTTTCGATTCTCGTATTCTGGAAGTCCCTCACTTAAGCCTGTATACCACAGTCTAACAATTGACTTCCATTTTTCCATTTCTTTTGCACATTCACAAGCTTGGACAGTGGTCAGCATGTCCCTTCGTGGGAGGTAATGATATTTGGAGAAGAACTTGCTTGTTTTTTTCCAATTATTATACATGCTGGAATGTCATCTGTTCTTACAGTCCTGTTTTTCTGCTGGTTGCACCAGAAGTCTGGACTCCCTCAGGCGGATTGTTGTCCCTGACTCATTCCGGTATTCCTTCTGGACTGCTTGCACACTTGGCTGTACTGCAAGGAGTTCTTTTTAGGCAGCATTTTTTGCATAATCTGCCGAGAGAGAATCTGTGCTTCAAGCTATTCACTCAGTCTTATTCTTTTTCTGATATGACTGTGGTATCGTCTGGTACTCCAGTGGGAGATATACCCAATGTTTCATCTGTTATGTTTTTGACAGATTTTCTTCTTCCTTTTTTGAGGGGAAGTTATATTAAGACAGATACTTTCTGAAGTATTCATTGTCTTCAGTAAGTCTCTTCATCCAGCTCTCTCTGATATAATCAGATATGAGGTTGGAGAGTCTTTCTAACCGGGCTGCACTTCCTTGTGCTCTTCCCTGGGGTTTTTTCCTGTCAAGAAGTCAATATTTTCTTTTGTCTTCTTGTTCTGAGACTTAAGTGCATTACACTGAATAAGTCTCTGATTCACTTCTTGGCTAGAGATTCAGTGATGATCATTTTTTGATTATCCGTCTCTTCTGGTTAAGTGTATTTTCAACCAACATATTTTGGTTGTATTACATTTCTTCCAAGATTAAGGCTATCAGTAGCAGGTGTTCCCATTTAGATCCCTGCTCTATATTCTGGCAAGGACATTTTTATTTTCCAGTTTGTGCCTGATATTATGTGTTGGGAATTGTGTCCTGGGTCAGGTGCGGCACTTGATGGTATCCATTCCTGATCTTTGCCTTCTTCCTTACTTACCTTGAGATAGGAATATTTCTTATCTATTTTGAGGTATAGGGATATTTGTTTCTACTATATCTAGATGGATAGTAGATAAGTTAGACGGCATGTCAGCAAACAGAGAACATAAGCTCTAATGAGCTTTTGACCTTCTAATGAGTTTTTAGACTCTGTTTATGCCTTCCTACGTACTCCGTGCATGGATGGTAGACATTACGTTTTGCCTATGTCAGTCTGATTCCTAGCCTTACTGTGCTCATGTGCTTGGAACTTGAGTTCAATTATTTGGTTGAACAAGTTCTCTGGATTCAGTTTTATCTGGCTTTTGGCGTTCGATAAATCCTTTTAACAGGTTCTATCGTTAGATTTCTGGTTTTATTCAAAACCTGATTACTGGTTTTATTGAAAACCTGCTTCTACTAGTCTTATTCTGCCTGATAATAGTTTTCTTCTTGAATGTTTCTTGAGCGCAACATTCTTGAACCTTTATTATCTGGTGTGCACGGTGATTATTTTTTCACTAATGATAGCCATCCATGTGATTTCTTCATACAAATGGCGGACATTCAGGAAATATTTGTGTTCAACAGGATCTTTATCCTTTTTTCATGATTTTTTTTTCTGGGAATTCGGCTCAACAGTTTGTTGGAGATAACAGCATTTGCTTCCAATCCTTCAAAATTGTTCTATGATGGCAACCGGGCTTTGTACCAGCCTATATGACATCAAAACGTTCTGTTGTTGTCAAACACAGAATTGTTTACGTTGTTGATTGCCGAGCTGAATATTGTAACCCTATGTTGAATGGTAAGTCGATCTTTTGACTTAGTTATTCCCATTCATTTACAGATTTTCCCCACCATCCAGAAAGATAAAATCTAGCATAATGTAATATTGTCGTGAGTTAGATGATATAAATTTTATATGTTTGTTCCAACATAAATATTTATGAATCTATACTCACGACAATATTACGATGAGGCCCGGGCAAGCTTTTAGCATGCGTCCCACCTCCCCGCATATCTGTTTTTCTGTAGGTTTTCTCGCAAAAGAGGAAGTTTACAGGTATCAGTTTACCAAATGCATGCTTTTATTGTGATTGATTTACACGGGGTTACATGTCTGTGTTCTTATCGGCGGTTCGTCACGGCTGGTAATTAAGTCGGCGTCATTCTGGGGAATAGAGGGTAGCATAATGTAATATTGTCGTGAGTATAGATTCATAAATATTTATGTTGGAACAAACATATAAAGTTCGACCCACACCTCTGGAAAATGTTGGACCCCCTTTTGAACCAAAAAGAACAGAAAATTAACAGTTGATCCCACCGTAAACAAGCTGAAGACGTTGAACCCACTGTAGATAAGTTTGAGGACCAAAAAAGTTGACAAAGCCTTTTTCTGTCAGATCCTGTCCTCCCCCCCCCCCCCCCCCCCCCCCTATAACACAAAAATAACTGGATCCGCGCATGTCAGTCATGCTTTTTAGTGAGCTTATGGAATACAATAAAGGCATGTCAAGTATGTTTGGCGTAAATATATACTGGACTTTGGAAGATTTCTGAAACAAAACAACCAGTGTATGTGGATAATTGTTTTCAGCTATCAAGTTAACCTCAAAGCTTGCAATAATATATAAACTAGCACTTTGAGAAGGTATTAAAGAGAAAGGTGGAAAAAAAAATGACGTCCTTGAGGATTGAACCCAGGACCACTTGCAAAATAATGTAATTATTCATGGACTTAACCGTACGGCCACGTAGATGTTTTATTTGGATTCAGCGCACTTAAAAGTATATATTTTTAAATACAAACAAAACAACAATAGGCTTTTAAAAATATACAAAAAATAAACAAGCTGACACTCATAAATTGTAAAAATATGACCCCGTTTATTTTGCTAATAGTGATTGATGGATAAATGCACATTCCGTTAACCAAAAACGGTAGTATATACCTGCGAAAGCAGACAAAAACTAACGGTAGCACGACGAGCGTCTTTTACTGAATGTAAATTTCAGACCTAACATTATTTCGGCATCGGCATTGTTTGCACTTTAAAATTTGAGAGAGTAGGCGTATTTTTGGCTTCTAAAATAGCCCAGCCCTGCTTTCATGAGATAATGTAGTCATATTTGTGTATTTTAAGCCTTAGAATATGTATAATTGGCCTGAAAAAACCAAACACAGACAAAATATCCAAACATGATCGTTTAGGTTACGTAAAATTACATTATGAAGCCATATTTTCGACACCTTATAATCTTGGGTCATGGGTTCTCAATGTTAATTTGCACATCTAAGCCAAAAATTGTGGTGTCGAAATAATGGCCTCATGTTTTGTTCTGGATATATTTACACTTAATCCCCACAATATCAGCCATTTTGGGGAAACTGGGGGTCATAATATGGATTTTTTGCGGTATTAGAGAAGCATCCAAGAAATTGTTTGGTATGTATTTGAAGAGAGGGAAGATCGTCTTCTTCAGAAATAATGTCATTTATATTATATTCATACATTTCTAAAATAGAATTTTACAGAGCTGATTTTACCCCTTCGTGAACTTAGCCCTTTATGCCCAAGCAAAATTTAGGCAAAAAAATCAGTTTACAATAAAAATTTGACAGAGCCCGCGAAACTCTTTAAAATCTTTTCTTTTGGGGTAGAAATATTCATTTTCTTAACATTTAAGATGGGCTACTGTAAAATGGAGTTTTTGGTTGATTCGCTAATCATTATATTTTTTCGCCAAAATTCGCTAATCACTAGCAACGCTCAATTCATTGATCTTACGTGACGTCATAACATCCGGTCACCTTTGACCCGCCGCCATCTTAAAGGTCAAGCAATTCACAGCTGATTTAGATCGATAGTGTTGTGAAGTGATGTAATCTGACAATCTTTGACAAATAAGCCGATTTTATGATAAAAATCACACTATTTTGGACAATGGTGAATGTTTGCAGTGTTGTAGGGTGTCATAATCGATCAAACAGAGATGGAAAGTCGTATTTTACCATACCAGGAGTTCTGTCAAACCAGGAGTTCTGTCAAACCAGGGAGATCGCACAAAAACCCTCTCCTCTGATCGGCGATCGCTGTGGTTAGCTAGATTGAACCGGGCTAATTTTGAACCTTCCAAGCATACAATTGTTATTTATTGTGGAATAAATATAGTTTATATGATATTTGTAACTATTCTGCAGCCCTGTACTAGGGTGTGCATTTGACATAAGGTCTCTATGACAAATTGTTATTTATAGAATTTATGCATACATCAGCTGTCCCAGACAAAATCTAGGCTCAGTTATCATTCTGCTTGCTAGCTGTTTGCAGCACTGCATTTGGATAAAAACTGCTTGTGGATATTTTATATAACAATTACTAGTTTTGTTTTAAGACCTGGACAACTAACTTAAAGGATAATTCATCTCACAAACTGAATTCAGTTCACAAACTGCTTTTAGTTCAATTATACCCTTGGGGTTATGTGAACATGGATTATATATACATTCTTATGTCTTAGAACCTTCCACTCTGAATGCATTGAGTGGGGCTCTGAGGCACTAATTATTTTGGGGGCAAAGGAACCATGTATGGGATGATCTCAGCTTATAGATTAAGCGTCAAGAGCATTTTATCAGTAAGCCTTGACGTTGCCATTCTACTTTCATGATCGGTAATTGATTCTCTTTAAGCCTTAAACTTATACGTAGGTCTGATCAACCTGCAAATCAGGGGTCTTTATAGCTTGCTGCTCCCTTCACTTTTCTTCTTGTCAGGCTGGCAAAAATCACTTGGGCAGTAGGTTTTTCACACTTGGCCCTTGCAGATTTCACGGTCTGGCAGACTTGGTTGCTTTCACCTCCTTTAGGCCGACTGGCTGTCTGTCTCATCAACCTGTATCAATTGAGGTCTCTACAGACTCTTATGGCTGGACCCACAGTCTACCACCCTGCCTGGTAGGCATATTCTCTGACATAGCGATGCACTAAATGCTAGGACAGACCCAGTCTGGCCGCCTGTATCAGTCAGCACTCTCCTCAGACTCACACGGCTTGCAGGTCCTCTTGCGGGTTCAAGGTCGGCTGCCTGGGGTCCTGTTTAGTGGTAGGTGCTATGTTGGGCTCTGCAACTGCACAGCACGTGGCTTAAGGGTTCTTTCTAATTAGACTAGCTTGGCAACACTTGCCCTTGTGATGGGTTGCTCTGATCTGATTCTTCCTCATTGTGATACCAGGTTAGGAAGTTTGATGCCAGTCTCAGTTTTAAGGCTACTAAATATTATCGAGATCAGAACTTATTTCCTGTAGCTGAGATTTTTCCATGCGGGTTCGAGGGGTTTCTTTACAGGCTGCAGTTTAAGACAGCAAGATGCACTCAAGATCTTTAACGCCTCCATGGATTTGTTCTTGATGAACTGTATTATCTTCAAAGTCACTAAGACATTTCATACAGCCTTGATGAACAATTTGATATTGCTGTGAAAGATGTGAACTACAACATTCTATACAGCTTTGAACAGTTTGTCTGAGAAGCCTCACATCTTGAGTTCTGATTTACAGCTTTATGAACAGTTATTCACTTAGCTCTGGGTAACCAAAACACTCTTGGTTTAACAATTGGAGTCTAAGTACTTATAGCCATTATACACAGTATTGATGAAAATTCAGTTTATTGTCTTGTTCTTTGAGTACTGCCACAGATCTACATATATACATGTAGCCTGGATAAACAGTTATTATCTCCGATGAATACAGGCTTGATGAACATTATCTTAGAAGTCTCTGATGGATATATTGTACTATGACATTCTATACACCCTTGACGAATTTCATTTTCTTAAGGCTAAGGATTGTTTACTGTGTATTAACATAGTACCTTGTATTAACATAGTTTTACCAGACATGTAGACAGTCTTTAATAACATATTTAATGAAATTGACTGTGCTTATCCACTGTGAGCTATGATGTGTAACAATGTGGGATTTACTACCTGAAGCTGTTCGTAACTGCTTTCTAGGATATACATGTTGTGCAGACTTATTCACCATTAATGGATCTATTAATACACCTGTGCATCAATGAGTGCATGCTCGTTCTTGGAAGCCTAAAGATCAGACAAACATATTTTCACCATATAGCAATGTGTCGACTACACTTAACTTGCCATGTGGCTGTCCACAGTGTTTTGGCACTGGGGGTGTCCAGTTCAGGCTTTTGATAATCACTCAAACGAGACGGCACTTACATGTATTTATCCTTGCTCAGATCTCATGATGCTACAAATGTAATCTTGATCAGCCTGTTTACAAATTAACAGTTTGATCTTGCTTGCTGCTGATGCTATTGTTGGAGTATTCACTTATGGTTGGACACTTAAATTCATAGTTTAGCGATATCAGGCATGAGTTTTCTTTGCAGCTTATTTGGCCTCTTTACTTTGGAGATTTATGGGTGTTTTCTTAAACTGTGTAGACCCTCTGAGATGCCACAGTCTATGGCTTCTTGTTGGACTCTGCACTGTTTCATGCATGTATGGTGGATTTATATCAGTCTGGATGGAAATTTCTGTGCTGTCAATCATTTAATTGAGAGGCTTTTGATATGTAAAGGTTATTCATGTAATCTTGATACAGCTCATATTTAGTTTTGGTAATACATTTGTTTTGGTGCTCATTGGAGGCGTCTCCAGATGCTTCCAGTGAGCCCCTCGATGGGTGTTTATACCTGTGTGATAGGTACAGATAGACATAAATGTATTTATATGTGCCTTCTGCATGGCCTTTAAGCTTTTCATGCTGTCTGCTGGGTCAACCTGTATCAGGTAGGGATCTCTTCAGACTCTTGGTGGGACCATGTCCACCGCCTTCTCCTGTGGCTGGAGTCCATGTCTACCACTCTGACTTGCAGGCACAATTTCTGACATTAGTGCTCTACTAAATACTAGGGCAAACCCTTGGTGACATTACTGTATCAGTCAACAGTCTCTTCCAACAGGTCCAGTTAGTGCAGAATCAAGGTCATTTAGTTGCAAGTTCTACAGTGTCAGTATGTGTTATGTTCTGCACAGCTCCGTTATCAGACTAGCTGAGCTAACACTAAAGAAATGTATGGAGATGTTTCCATGATGAGTGCATGTACGCTCTTGTAGTTGCATATTAACGGCTAAAGAGTATTTTGAGATCTGACAAACTTTCTTAATAGATCATGCTATCTTAACTTTTTCTTGAATATGTAGAACCTGTATAGGATACCAGCTGTGACCTAGCCTTCCTTAACTCGGGGTTGACTTGCAACCCATGGTATGTGCTCAATCTGCTTGCATTACACTTTTATTGTTATTATTATCATTATGTTGTTGTTGCAAGATTGTTCAAAGGCTGCCTTGCTGATATTCTGCATAACATCATGGCATTCATATGTTCTAATTAAAAAATAACTGAGAAATCAAGACAGGGCTGCCACCACTATTGACTCTTTGGTTGTCCACGGCGTGGACACGACTTACCTGGACCTTAGTTTTGTCAAAAATGACTTCTCAGTGGTAACCTTCAATTTGTTTAGGACTCTGTGGTTGAGAATCCAATGATGCTAGAACAGCGATCATTCATGCTTTATATAGCCGCTGAATGTGGCTCCAAAAAGCGGCTCTAACATGTTCTTACACTGTGTTGTGTATGAGCTTCAAGAGGATAGCACATTGACGTCTGATCTGTGGCCTCTGACGTTGATGTGATTCCATCTTGTTTTTATCTTCAATGTAGAATGAGGTCCATCATTCTTACGACGTTAGCATGGTATTAATACCACATGTATAATGCTATCCTATGGACACGGTTTCCAGAGTTTTTCCAAAAAGGGTTTTTATCTCTGTTTTTTTCCCGTAGTGACGTCGTAGTGTGAATTGTTCTTAAAGAACATTGAGTTTTCTAATGCTAGGTCAAATATGAACTAAATATCTCCAGTCATTTTAAACTTATCTGAACATGTGTAGCAAAGACAATGTTGCTAAACAGTTATCCGGTCAGCTCGGATGGCTCTTCTGACTGAGTTACAGTCTGTCCTGTCATAGGAGGCACCTGTTTTCAGTAAAAATCTGTTTTTCAAATACCTTAGAAGCTGCACTGTGCACCTTAGAAGCTGCACTGGGCTAGTAGCAATTCATTTATGCAACTGTGTTGGATAAGCACCTGCCTAAGCCAATCTTTGGTGCTTTTTGTAACAGGTTTGGCTGTGCTCCATATTAGCTTTTAATTTGTTTGTGAATTTGATTATTCTGGAGTTTTTGTTGTTTTCATTTTCAGTTTTGTTTTTGTTACATGCTTGCTTGCTGTGTGGTAACATTTAAGTGAATGACAGGAATAACAGTTTTAAAAGGTCATCTGCCGCAGTTTCTTAAAATTTAAAAACTATAACAAGGAAATCATTAGTGTCAAACAGTTGGATCCAGACCAGCCAGATGCTCTGTGTGGCCTGTTCTGAATCTTAGAATCTTAAAACTGTTTGCAAGTTTATCAGCAAGCTAGCAGGCAAAGGATTAATCAACCTTTATGTTGACAACCTGTCAGTGATATGTAATGTGGAATTTTAATTCCCAGACTTGAATTACACACTCACACTCCATTGACATTTTGCCTGCACTTATAGGGATGTATTTAGTTACTTATAAGACGTTATGTCATGTACTACCAGCAAATGCTGCATCTTAATTACCAAGTGTTGAACAGAGAGTCCTTTCATTCTAACTTATTAACTTGTGGGGAAACCAACCCAATGTGAAAATCTTTCTATCCACATTGTCTTCATTTTGGGGGAATTAATTTCTATCTGAAATCAACTCATTTCCTCCACATTGCAGGATCCAATCATGCACTGACTTGCCTGCTTGTACTTACACCCTTTAAGCCTTCAAGCTGTCTGTCTGATTAACCTGTTTCAGTTAGGGGTCCGCAGACACCAATTGGCTGGATCAAGTCCACCACAGACTCTGTGGCCGCGACCGTGTCCACCACCCTGACTTGCAGGCTCATACTCTGACATAGTGCTCCACTAAATGCTAGGGCAGACCCAGCCTGGCGACCTTGGTGACTCTAACTGTATCAGTCAGCTATCTCTTCAGATATTCGTGGCTATGCAGGTCCACCATGTGCAGGGTCAAAGTCAGCTGGAATCCTATGTAGTGGCTTGTGCTATGCCAGACTGCATGTACTATGCCATGCTGCACATTATTATCCTCTGAACAGCACGTACTGGGCTTAAAGGTCTGCCATCATACTAGCTGAGCCAACGCTGGCTGTCATTCATATCTGGGTTGGTTCTTCATGGCCAAAGTTATGTTGTAAATAGAATGATGTTAGTTTAATAAATGTAGAAACTGACCAGCGTTTTTACTTGAGTTAAATCATATAAAAGATATGTTCTGATCATTTTCTCTCAGGTAAGATTTAACTGCTTATTAATCTGTATTTTTTCACATTGTTTGAACGGACTACAGCTCCCTGCCATTACCCCCCCCCCCCCCCCCAAACACACACACACTTCTCCTCACAGGCTACTATAACGTTGCACTGCCATGTTTGCATACATGCGCGGATCCAGAGGGGCGATAGGGGGTCCGGACCCCTATCCCTGCCGAAAATCACAAGTTATATGGGTTTCTATAGATAGAAATTAGCATATGGACCCCCCCCCCTGAAAATATTTGGCCCCTCTGAAACCTTGGGACAATCATAGTTTTCTTTGAAATAACCATTGGACACCCTCTGTAAAATTTTAAAAAGTTGAATACTAAAAGTTATATGTTGTCAGAGCTGTTTTCTGGCATTCGGGCCTGGACCCCACCCCTGGCAAAAATTCCTGGATCCACACATGGCCTATGTACTATCCAACCCCTGGCTTTCCCCTGTCACAATGGGGACACGGCAAAAGTATCATAAAGCACATAAATTTGCCCCACTATGAATCCCAAGCCTGCTCAGGAGTTGGGGGGGTTACAGATGACTGTTGAATTAGTCATTTGTAACCACTGCCCCCCGCCCTGGGTAGCAGCAGGGACTTTGACTTATATCTGCAGTTCCCTGCTTGCTATAAACTATCACATTGTGGGGACAGCCAGCTGGTAAACCATGCTAGTTCTCTCCCACAGTTTATTATTACATTGCAATTTGTTTGCCTCTAATGGCCTTTCAAATCCTTGACATTACCCCAGCACTATGGGGACAGTGCAAGTGAAAACACAACATACTTGCCTGGCACTCCTCCAACCTGCTCAGGGGCTGGGGGCTGTGGTTACAAATGACTGGTGCATTATGTAACCACTGCGCCCCACACCCAGACACGAGCCTTTAGAACTTTATCTTTTGTGTGGAGTTGTGTTGGCGTTGGGTTTATTTCTTAAAAATGTAAGAATATTGTCATAACTTTTTATGTAGTTCAATTTGTTGCAATTGGGCCTGGACCCCACTACTGGATCTGAGCATGAACATGTACTCTGGCTTATGTTTAATCTTAAATTACAATTGCGTCTACTGATCACCTTTGCAAACACTTTGGACCAAGGTCAGGCCCGACAAGATGTTGAGCTTGATCTGGATTCTAACTGTTTGACACTCTGATAATAAGAATGGATTTGAAAAAATCAGCTGATGCCCAAAAACGTGTATAATTACCCTAGGCCAAATAAAAATAGGCCATAAAAATAAGTGTGTTTCTGAATTTTTAGGTACCGTAGGATGGGCACACATTGTTCAAATATTTTTTTTTTTATTCTTGAAAAATATAATTTTATGCATTTTGAACTGCAATTTTGCTTTTCAAAATGCGTAAAATTATATTTTGTTCAGTAAACCTGAAAAAAATATGGTTGCATCAGTAACTAAAGGTAGGGTCAGGTAGCAGGGTTTTTTTTTTGGCGAAGTTATTTTACAGCAAGTAATGTTCACTTTTCTCCCAACCTCTAGCTATACACATTTCGTAATTGTTTCAGGAAAACCTGCAGCTCTCTTTGACCAGACAAATCCAGACTGGGCTCCGTCAGTTAACTTGGGATACCAGAATACTCCACAGAGTAGTAGACGCTATGAAAGAGCTACAGAGAGGAAAGTGAAAAAGAAACGGCTGGATGTTGCGGAATCACTAATTCAGCTTTCAAACTACACTGAGACCTCAAGAGATGAACAAGTAGATATTATGGAAAGTGTTACACCTGCTACGTGCAGATTTGAACTCAAGGGCAACCTATCTATAGAGACATGTGATGGTAGGAAACAGACTGCTTCTGCTGATGACAGTGGTTGTCCAAGCACTATTAATAAACTAACCATGGAGGAACTGAACAGACTAACGGTTGAAAATTTAGAACTTAAAGCTGAGATAAAGTCTAATGAAATTAGTCCTGAGAACTTCGATGGAAATGATGAGAGAGTGCGTTATTTTACTGGATTGCCATCCTATTTAACTCTCATGGCTCTTTTCAACTTTCTTAAGCCATTCATTCCACGGACAGCCAAAAACGCTTTGTCAGATTTTCAGATGCTTGTTTTGGTTTTGATGAGACTGAGACTAAATGTACCTGTTCAGGATCTGGCATACAGGTTTGGTGTTTCTAAATCAACTGTGTCACGGTCATTTTTATCAATGATCCATGTAATGTATATTAGAATGAAGAGTTTAATTATTTGGCCAGATAGAGAAGAACTGCGTCTAACTATGCCAATGGAATTTAGAAAACATTTTGGACTGAAGGTTGCTACCATAATAGATTGCTTCGAAGTTTTCATAGAAAGACCCTCCAATCTCTTGGCACGAGCCAGTACCTGGTCATCGTATAAACATCACAACACAGTGAAGTTTTTAATTGGAATTACACCTCAGGGGACAGTTTCATTTCTTTCTGAGGCATGGGGGGGAAGAGCTAGTGATAAATACATAACCGAAAATAGTGGATTTCTGAATAAATTGTTACCAGGTGATGTTGTTCTAGCTGACCGTGGTTTTAATATTGAAGAAAGCGTTGGACTTATGTGCGCAGAATTAAAAATTCCTGCTTTCACTAAAGGGAAATCTCAGCTATCCCCAATGGAAGTTGAAATGACAAGGAAAATTGCACATGTCCGTATTCATGTAGAAAGAGTGATAGGTCTAGTAAGGAACAAATATACAATATTGCAAGGTCCTTTGCCGTTGGATTTTTTATGTTCTGAGGGAACAGACACTCCAGTTGTGGACAAAATTGCTACTGTTTGTTGTGCCCTGGTTAATATGTGTGACTCAGTCGTGCCATTCGACTGAAACATGGAACAATGTATTGGACCCTTAGCATGGGGTGCAGCATAACAGTTCTTTTTTGATGGTCTTTCCTTGGGCAATTTAGTAAATTGTCTGAATTATGGGTGATACATGAAAGACTGAAAAGTCAGTTTTCCTGGAATCACTCATATTTCATGAATAAGTCAGATATATGCTTTCAGCTACACCAATGTAAGCTACATGTACCCGCTTACATTCATCAAAAACTATTAGAATTGACATCAAACAGGAAGATATGTTGCACCCCAGTTTGTGCCAAACAATTATATAATAGTGATTTTATTAAGCCTATTTACCATACACTGCAGCCAAATTTCTACATACTCTTGTTTAAAAACCACACCGGTTTAGATAATCAAAAATTTTCAGCGTAAAATTGTAAATATTTTCATACCCTAAATTTTAGCATGTTTTGGGTTCTCCAAAGAGCCGTCTCATTAAGACGGTTCTTTTGAGTACCCACAACATATGTTTTGGTCAAAAAATAAGAAAGTTATTTTTCTGTTACGCACTCTTAACTAAAGTCCTGTTTCCATATTTGCTTCTTTTTTCCATAACCAGGTAACTAATCAAGCATCACAAAGAATTTAAAAAGTCGGCCTGGTAAAGTGGTTCTTTAAATAGGCAAATGAAATCACTGGTAGGAACTGGGAGGAGAAACACTACATGTAGTCTTTTGTTTTGATGATATTTTTATTTTGATAAAATATTTTATATTTAAGCATTTAATATAAATATGTAGACTTGTCATTTAATTTTGTTTGATTTGATTTTTACGTCCCATCAACAATCTTTCAGTTATTAAACAGGGACGGGTCTTCCTGGGTTGAACCAGTACTAAGGAAGGATATGTCATGAATTACTTGCAAATAGTAAAGGTACAGATCAGCATGAGCATCTTCTTTACGGCAGTCTGATCAGCACAAATGCTGTTTGCAGCCTGCATTACACTATATTGTTCAGGGACAAGCAATGGTCAAGGTAAAAAAAAATAATAATAAGAGTATTTCGAGTAACTGGTCTGGAAACTTTGGGTAGGGTAGACGCAAATATTCTTTTATTTCTTTTTTCTGGAAAAAATATAATTTCAATGTATCAAATTAATAATTTTCCCAGAAAGCCTGAAAATTCTTGGTTTCACCATGTACCATTAAGTTCAGAAAGGGTTTGGTTACCCTTGACACATATATTTTTTTTATTTGGCCTAATGTATAAAGAACTTGACCTTTGCTGAAACCAAGCATAAACTCTATTGAAAAAGTGTAGATCCAGATCAGCTTGACAGAGTTTGCATTAACTAAAAATATGGATTATTCTACTCCCAACTTTTTGGCACCTTGCTTAAGCTAGAGTGGGCCATCTTTGACATTAAGGTTATGTGAATGAGGAAGTAATTGGCAGTACGGTATTTATAATCTGGATTTCTGAAATTAAATTAACGTGACCCCGCTTTTAAATTTCCTAGGTTGAACACTGGGTGAAGCTAGCTGATCAGGATCCATACTGTTTTCTATAGGGCCTTCTGAGTTCATACTCAACATAATCAATTAAAAATGAAAAACAGAATTGCATTAACTTTGTTTGTACTCATCCTAGGACAAATATGTGTACATGTAAATAGGATTTCTTAAACTTGCCCAGGATGAAATGTCATCAGATTGGACAAGACATGCATGGTTTTTCCACATCCCGATCGTATTTCAGCACTATGTATCAATGTATCAAGACACACACACAACACACGAATACAAAAAGATATATATATATACATACATGTATATACATACGCACCATATAATATGGGCCTCGTTGCTAGAAACCCTGTCTTCTGGGGTTTGGGAACAACACAGATGCGGACCAGCCTGGGCATTCGCACATTCTGACAAGCACCGTTAACTTGCTACGGGTGAAATTTCAATCTTCTTGATAGTCTCTGTAGATGAGGAGACTGGTTTGGATCTTGCTTTGATGGAAACCCCAAAGACAGGTTTACTCGCAAGGAGGCACATATACAGGTACCTATACAGTAACCACATGGGGAAACAGTTATAATGAGATGTTAAAAGTCTGACATTATATACAGGGAGACCTAAACAGGTACTTTTGCAAACAGTGAAGACCCAGATGAAATGCAACATAATGCAGCTCTTCATCAGGGTCTACATTAACTTGCGGTTAAAAGAACTTCAGACAAAATAAAATGCTGCGGTTAAAAGAACTTCAGACAAAATAAAATGCAATTCTTTTTAGTAAATTTACTAAATTATACTTAACACATTATCCTAAATATGTACAATGCAATGGCGCAGCAAGAACACTGCAAGAGTTATGTACACCATAGAAAGACGACTGGAACAAGCACTGATTCTTTTCAATTGCATCCCTTTTCAAATGGGAACTTTCCTAAAGGAAAGAAGTTGGAGCCAATTCTTTACTTTATGAGTAGCTCCTTACAGTAGGGAAAAGCACTTTTATCACATTAAGACATTTACTCGTCAACAAACATTAAATGCAATAAGTTTTCACATGTGTTATGGGTACTCAAGGGATTCATCTCATGAAGATAGTTCTTTTGAGTCCCCAGAACATGTTTGAATACTAGTCATGATTATTCATGTAAGGACACTCTCTAATACACATTATTTTGTATGTGATCAGTTTCCTCCTTTGTTCCTGGTGACCAAATTGAGAAAGTTCTTTGGAGTACCCAAAACATTTGCTTTGGTTGAGGGAGAATATATGCCATGATTATAAATGTAAAGACAGTCACTCATCAACAAAAACTGTGATCAGTTTTCACATGTGTTCTGGGTACTCAAGGCAAACTACATAAAAACTACATATTTGCCTGACAGCTTAATTTGATTTCATGAACTACCTTTTTGCTAACCTGGTAGTTGCTAGGTTGTAAAATATTTGATTGAAGTCAGAAAATATATTTTGAATTCTAGTCATAATAATACATGTATTGACACTCACTCATACACATTTTTTTTTTGTAAAGGATCAGTTTCTACCTTCCTTCTGGGTGCCCAAAGGAATCATCTCTTTGAGACAGTTCTTTTGAGTACCCACAACATTTGTTTTTGTTGAAGTTTAATATATGTTTGGAATTCTAGTCATGATTATAAATGTATTATAATAGCATTTACTCATCAACATTAGCTCAACTGCAATCGGTTTTCACATGTGTTATGGGTACTCAAGGGAATCATATCACTGAGACAGTTCTTTCGAGTCCCCACAACATGCTTGAATGATGTAAGAAAATAAATTCCTTTTCGCAAACTTATGGTTTGTGAGCTCAAGGGAATCGTCTCAATGAGACGGTATGGTTGAAGTAGAGAAATAAGTTTTGGAATACAGTTCTGATAATAGTTTAGGATTTTTGTCATTAATAAAAAACCTCTTAATAATAAAGCACATTACATGGTACTTCTTTCTTGTCATATGATGACTTCTATTTGATTATCATGTAAACTGAAGGGCTACTGTTAATTGAGCACTATACTTTGAAAATTAAAGACAAAATAAAAAAGCACTTGTGATTCAATCTTATCTTTCAAATCAGTATCATGTGGGACCTTCAGAGATAAAGGCTGTAAAAAGTAATGTTTCCGACTTCCAAAAACTTTGACCCACTGTATTTTTTCATGGCAAAATCAGATGATTCAGATTATCCTGAATATCTTATATTTCTATGAATAAGTTATATTTTCAGCAACATTTAGAAAACAGGAGAGGTTTTCAATGAAAAGTGAAAACTAAAATAGTGCATGCACATGCCGGGTGCACATGTTGCATGCTTACTTACAATCTAGTTTCAAAATGAAGCGGAAATCGGGAACAATACTTTTTAGGCCTTCCCTGAAGCAGGCCAAGAGGTTATAAAACTTTTCATGCTCAATGTAGCAGAGCATGAAATCTTTAATACTCATAAATATTAAAATAGCCAAACTTGATGGGAGCTATTTGGTTGAAATCGCAGAAGCATGTCATTTATCATGCTGATAAGTGTTAAAATGCAAACAATAAACGTTTGGCATTTTTACATTTATGAACATGATCTATTTCAATCTCAGCTTCATTGAGAATGAAACGTTTTTTAACCTCATAAAAGATGGATGTTGATTAAAACCAATCAAAGCAAGGTTTTATTGGTTTCACCTCTTGAAAACAACATTAGCACATCTTATCACTATTCAGAATTAGTCATGTTGCCGAATGTTTTCACTTTTTTACCACTTTTACTTTCTTGAACTGGGGCAACAAGCGACATTTTGGACAATACCAGTTCCCTTTTGGAGCTCTCTTAATTCCTACACAACTGAAATGGAGCCATACATAGCAACAGTTCTGGTTATCACACCCAATCACTGAATCAAAGTTTTCATCATATGGTTTTTGGCATACACAGATTGGCTTGTCACTGTCTCCTTCACTAGTGTCATTGCTCTCTGTCTCAGCACTATTTGTCTGTTTTGGGGATAGTATTCCTGAAGACGACGGTTCTGCTGGTGTTCTGACTGGCTGTAGCACGCAGGGAACAGCAGTTTGTGGTTGTTCAGCTGGGCTGTCTGTATTAGTTGATATTTGGGTGGGTCTGGATATGAATTTTCCGACCAGTTCCGGGAGGACGGCCGTCATGAAAATAACACGGGCATGTTCCAATGCTTCACTCCAGAATTCAACATCAGGCTCAATTCTTTCGTAATGGTAATCCACCTCAGTCCATACCACAAAGTCACAAAAGTCTTTTTTGCAAACGAAAATCTGACACTGCACCTGGTAATAGTATTCATGTGTCTTTTTCAACTGAAGCCTATCTCCAACTTTCTCCAAACATGAATTGCCACCATGCTCACCGAGTTTTTTATGTCTGTGACAGTATGGGCACTTTATTTCTACACATCCCTCGCCACAACAGTCGCAACTCACAACACCATCTGGAGTCGCACCAATAAATGGATGATCAGGATGAATCACTAATCCACTTGACCTAAATTCAAAATTCTCATGCACAGTTTTCATCTCCAAATTATATCTATCCTTTGCTACCCGCTCATGCTGACATCCCCAAGTGGTTGCCACACTTGTAAACTTGGTGCTCTCTGGATAGCATATGGCTCTAACTAGACTCTGTGAAGGCTTTTCAACTGAGGTCTTGCAAGCGGCTCTGAAGCGTGAAGCTGTTATCCTACCCGATCGGAATCGGAACCACTCCTTACTTTTAGATTGAGCTCTTGTTGCCATTTCAACATTGTCTGCCTGACGCTGGTCAACTTTGATATTACTGAACACACTTTCACAATGCACTATTAAATCATGTTTGTCCATTGTAAGACACTTTTCATCTCTTAATTCACTTAGTATCATAGGGAATTTGTCTGTCACTGGAGAGGGTATATACTCATGCGCAAAGGTAGGAATAATAGATAAAACCGCTGGTCGTTTGCCTGTCTCTTGTAGATCTCTGAAAAGAGCCTGCAGGTCTTCACTGGTAGTTTCTGGAACTGCTGGTAGTTGTCTTCTGTCAGGTGTTTTGGGGGTCATGCCACATGTTATAGTTGTATCCAAATGTCTCTTCAAGGTCCTTGATGAGCGGAAGTCAATTTCTTTGACTGGCTTGTATTCAATTGTCTGACTTCCTGTTGGCAGTAGCCAGTACGCTTTCTCTTGTGTTACTGTTCTCGACTCTCTAATTTTAACGGTGGCTTCAACAGCGAACAACAGGGCTCCAACATGACTGCAAGTTTCTCCAAGCCCAGCCATGCAGTTACAATGGGCTGTAAGGACCTTCCCATCCTTCTCTGTTATCGCCCATGGGTACAGCCAAGGATCATTCATAGACTGTGAGTGTCTCACCTGAAACAAATACATACACCATTTTTAGACATATTTATTAAATGACTGCACGCTGGGTTTCTTCCATTAATCATAGGTTTAGATAAACAAAATTTTTGAGAGTAAAATTGTAAATATTTTATATTCCAACAGTTTGAACTTACATTTTGGGTGCTCAAAAGAACCGGCTCATTGAGACGGTTCTTTTGAGTACCCACAACATATAAGTTTTGGTTGAGAAATAAGAAAATCAATTTTTTGGTAAGCACTCTTAACTAAAGGCCTGACTAATTTTTGTCATCTGCTGACTCTTTTTCAAAATTAACTTTTTTATGAACACTTCCAGAGTGTCAAACAATTTGGATGCAGTTCAGATCGAAATTGGAGACAGTTCGAACTTACATCAGGGATACAGACTAACCTTTTTTCACCAGGAGCAAGCTGGGCCCCTAAACCAAAATGATTGGGGGCCCAGCCCACAACTAAGGGGCCCAGGATTTGACGCAAAATTAAACTCATTTCAACACCATTGCCAAGCATTTGCTTCACTCATAATTGTAGTCAGAGACCCTCAAAATCTGTATTCGTCTAATTATTTACCATATAAACAGTATAAATTTGGAATCAGCTGAATGAAGATTTGTAAACTTCCAACCCATAGTGTCAGATTTGGACTTCATACCTTTACATACTACCCTTTTTTCAGGGGCAAGCTGGGCCCATAAGCATTTGGTTTTAGGGGCCCAGGCCAAAATTTAGGGGCACTGAGCTACTGGGCCCCTGTCAGTCTTTTTCCCTGTACATTTTGGGTGTTCAAAAGACTGTCTCATTGAGACGGTTCTTTTGAGTACCCACAACATATAAGATTTGGTTGAGAAATAAGAAAATCAATTTTTGGTAAGCACTCTTAACATAAGGCCTGACTAATTTTTGTCATCTGCTGACTCTTTTTTCAAAATTAAATTTTTTATGAACACTTTCAGATATCAAACAATTTGGATGCAGATCAGTTGGGTCTGATCTGGTCTGGCACTATATATTGTTTGCTATGATTTAGGTTCAAACTGCGAAGATCAGTGCTCAGCAGACAACAAAATTTCGCATTGAAGATAAAAGAGTCCTGGGGATCAAATTTAGCACTTGCTAAATTTAAGTTTGTATAAAGCAAGTTGAAATTACCACCATATGCTGTTTTTTGAATTTTAAAATAAAGCAATATTACATAAACTGATTGAAAAAAACAGTGTAGATCCTGATTAGACAGCTTCTTCAGAAGCTGGCTGATCTGGATCTAAACTGTTTGCAAGGTAATCAAAGTTTCAGAAAAGTGATATTTTAAATGAATTTTTGGCATACAATCTTGTTAACAGAATATCATGCTACTTGAATTTGTTCAATTTTCTAAGCAGTAGCTCAGTCAGTAGCATATCTACTTAGTATGCAAGGGATCCCAAGATCAATCATTATATCTGATATACATGCAATAATAAAGAAAATAAACTCTTTCCCTGATTTAGAAGAGCAAGTTTTCATGGTGAACTGCTTCTGGGAGTAAGCAGTAAGTAAATGACATTATGACAGTATGTTGGGTTAAGCGACTGATCATCAATCTATCTGCCGCTGAATCATTCAAGATCTGATGGGTTGTCAGTTACAAGCGAAAGTATGTGCACAAAGTACTGGCCAAGCTTGCCCAGAAAAAAGTGTGGTTAGGTGAACTGCCCGTCCAGCCATGACCATAGCTGTTGACTTGGGACGTAAAGCAACAAAACAAACAAACAAATATCTATCTAAGTATCTTCTGGCTGAGTCATTTGGATGTCAGAGGGCCCTGAACAGACGGAGCCAGACATAACCTCAGCTGTTTACACTTGGATGTTATGTGACATAAAGCAATCAGCACACCTTAGCTGTAAAACTAAAAAAAAGCTTCAGGAAACAGCTTTTGATTCTGCTGGCCCATTACATAAGATAGGCATAAACACCATCTAGAGATTTATCTGATATAAATGAAGTATTATGCTATCTAGATAGCTAATTAAAAGGCGCTGGTCAGCTTGCACTCGAACAGCACTTCTGAAAAGAAGAAAGTTATTTCTTGCCACCTTCTCACTGCAGTTCTTTTGCAACAAGTGTGAAGACGTGAGTGAGCACGAAATCAGCTGTCACACACAGTATCAGCAAACAATGTGCTCCACATTGGTCTAAAATTTTGGGTATAAGCCCAGGGGGGTACTCAAGGGATGGAGTACTCATGTATTTTCACACATACCTAGGCTCAGGTCATTTTTTTAGGTTCAAAATTTTGAATTTCAATATTTTTTTGGGTATGAAGATTTTGTGGATATTTCTTTGGGGTCATCACAAAATTGGACTACGTTTAGTGGTCATTTTTATGCATTTTAGGGCCTTTTTTAAGGTCAATGTAAGGAATCGGGGATATTTTTTGGGGTTGCCAAAATTTCAAATATTTTTGGGGGTGCTTGAAATTCCTGATATTTTTTGGGGTGAACAGTAGATACTGGGCCCCGAGCCTACGTATGCAGTAAAAATGAGAGTACCCCCCTGGGGGTATAAGTCTCTGACAAAACAACAATCCAAACACTTACCCTGGAGGTAACCAAAATTCTCTTGTTGATCCCAAGACTTCTCACTTCTTTCACCCACCCAAGAACAACCCATTTGTAAGAGTCCAATGCTTTGTAAGATTTAAAGTCATCCAATGTGAATGCACTCACTTGAAAAACTAAGTAATTTACAATGTCCGGATACGAAATACCAGGTAAACACTCAGGGTTGCTAATCCATTCCTTTGGCGGCACTTTGTAAGGGTCAGTTCCATCAATCAAATTCAACTTCTCCACGTATCTGGACCTAGAAACACTGTCCAATGAGTCAATGTAATCTATAATTCTGAATTTAGTCCCAGGTTTCGACATTTCCAATGTTTACATAAATTTCACAATCAATAATCGTCAATTAACCGGCTAAATTTAGCTGTGTCTTCGTGTTCGACCTCGATTTGTTTGACCGTCAAAATGGTGACCGGAAGTGGAAAATAAGTGACGCGGAAATAATCGGGAACCATGAATCAGCTGTTTGGTAAAATTATCCTTAAACAATTGCTAATCATTAAATTTTAGGGCCTTAATTCCCTAATCGTTAAATTGTAGCTGATTATTTGCTAAGGCCAAATAAAAAATTACCTGTGTTAAACTGTTTAGGGTTACCCGACCCTACCTAAATTTTCTGGTGAAACCTAGAATTTTTTTCAGGCTTTCTGGAAAAAATATGATTTTATGCATTTTGAAAGGCGAAATGCCTTTCAAAATACATAAAAACATATTTTTTCCAGAAAAAAAAAAAATATATATGTGTGCCTACCCTACCTAAAATTTTCAGAACCCTTACCCGAAACACACTTATTTTTTTATTTGGCCTAATCAGTAAACCCCATTGACACCCTCTTAGCTGTCACCCGAAATTGATAAAGGCGAAACAGAAGAGCGCTCAGAGAATCCTAAAATTGCCCCCTGAGTTTGGCCTGCTGCATGTACAACAGTTGTCTCCCAAGACAAATCTAGCTGTCAACCGAAATTGAAAAAGGCGAAACAGAAAAGAGCTCAGAGAACCCTATTGTTGCTCACCAGAGTTTGGCCTGCTTTTTGAAAAACAGTTGTCTCCCAAGACAAATCTAGCTGTCAACCGAAATTGAAGAAGGCAAAACAGAAAAGAGCTCAGAGAACCCTATTGTTGCTCACCAGAGTTTAGCCTGCTTTTTGTAAAACAGTTGTCTCCCAAGACAAATCTTAGCTGTCACCCGAAATTGAAAAAGGGCTCAGAGAACCCTATTGTTGCTCACCTGAGTTTGGCCTGCTGCTTGTAAAACAGTTGTCTCCCAAGATAAATCCAGCTGTCACCTGAAATTGAAATGATTGACCGACCTGTAAAAGGCAAAACACAAAAGGGGTTAGAGAACCCTATACGAGACCTGTTTCATGTTTATTTGAACAGATGTGAATTTCTCTTTTTGTGTTTGCATATAAATAAAACAAACAAATTTTGGACGTGTCCCAGGTATGGACAAATAGACAAAATGGCGATTTAAAGCATAACCATAAAATGGCGGCCTGAAATACACACCCCACCCCCCTTTTAATGATTTTAAGAGCTAGAACGGGTGTATCTTTCATGAAAATGCGTATTAAAGTGTGCAATTTTCTTTTAAGCTTATGGGAACATGCAGTCTATTATTCAAATGAAAAACAGCTTCTGTGCGCCTCTTTTTGCTTGACAACTGGGCTTAATAAGTTCTACCATACAAGTTCCCAAATGGGAACTCCATGTATAAAATGTGTCCTAGAAGAATACATGCAATGAAAAACAAATTCTCAAAACTCACAGCCAATTCAAGTTCCTAGACATTTTAAGAATATATTGCCGATAAAACTGATCACAAAAAATTGCATTTATGTACTTTGCATACAATTTAGTGTTGCCTTGGAAACTGTAAACCCTAAAATTTGATGTTAAAGTTGCTTCCAAAAAGTAAATATCTTACCGAAATGCTTTATGTTCTAACAGAACACACTCTAATTATTTATGTACAATTTATTAGGTTTCCAGAGAAAAACTTCTCTTTAAGTTCAGAACATTTCGATTTGGACAGCATTTTTAAACGCTTTAAATTTGACTTCTCATCATAAGAGACTGTTTCAAACCATGGAATTAAGCTAAGAGCTATTTTCTAGGTGACTGCATCTTCCTGGAGATCGGACTAACCTATGTAAATCAATTATTAAAAAATACAATGAGAAATAAATGATTATGAGTTACAGCAATTTCAAATGTGTTCTAATAAACATGAAACACCTCTTGTAGTTGCTCACCTGAGTGGGCTGCTGCCTGTAAGACAGTTGTCTCCCAAGACAAATCTAGCTGTCACCCGAAATTGAAAAAGGTGAAACAGAAAAGGGCTCTGAGAACCCTATTGTTGCTCACCAGAGGTTGGCCTTCTGCTTGTAAAACAGTTGTCTCCCAAGACAAATCCAGCTGTCACCCGAAATTGAAATGATTGACCGACCTGAAAAAGGCAAAAACAGAAAAGAGATTACAGAACCCTTAAGTTGCTCACCTGAGTTTGGCCTGCTGCTTGTTAAACAGTTGTCTCCCAAGACAAATCTTAGCTGTCACCTAAAATTGAAAAAGGTTAAACAGAAAAGGGCTCAGAGAACCCTAAAGTTGCTCACCTGAGTTTGGCCTGCTGCTTGTTAAACAGTTGTCTCCCAAGACAAATCTTAGCTGTCACCTAAAATTGAAAAAGGTTAAACAGAAAAGGGCTCAGAGAACCCTAAAGTTGCTCACCTGAGTTTGGCCTGCTACTTGTTAAACAGTTGTCTGGCAATACAAATCTAGCCGTCACCCGAAATTGAAAGGATTGACTGGCCTGAAAATGGCAAAACAGAAAAGGGCCCAGGGAACCCTATAGTTGCTCACCTGAGTTTGACCTGCTGCTTGTAAATCACTTTACTGTAAGACAAATCTTAGCCCTTAAAGCGCCAAAAAAAATGCATATTAAAATGTCTTCTGCTGAAGTCGTCTGCTGCAAATATTTACCTAACATTACGGAAAATTAAGTATAACAGCAAAAAGCATGGACCCAGAACAGACTGCTCTATAGGAGCAGTCTGATCTGGGTCCACACTGTTTGCTATAGAGGCTTCTTAAACATTTTGGCAGATGAGAAAATCAGACGACTTTTGTTGTGATTGGCGCATTAAGGGTTAGCTGTCACCTGAAATTGAAAGGATTGAACAGCCTTATAAATGCTAATTCTTTTTATTTGATTTTTTGTCCCAGTCCACAATTTTTCAATTATGTTAGGAGGGGTCAACCTGTTAGATGTACTAAGGTACTAAGTATATACTAGAGTGTGCAGTGGATTGGGCACCATCCCAAATCCCCACACTAAAGTTTTTGACACCCCCAGCACCCTCAAGTCCCACCCCGGGGCATGACCCTGGCAACAGAATGAAAATTCTGTTCAATATGTTTTATATCTTTTATTTATGAGAACACATACAACGTTTGGTATAAAAATCTTTGAAATTGACATGTTAATGATATTTGACCTTTTGACCTCACCAAGGACTCTCAGACACCTTTTTGGCAATGTGGCCGGGGCCCATGGAATTGGGAAAATTAGTGGCATTTTCGCTAAAATTGGGAAATTTTACATTTAGACGGATGGCTGAGAATGGGTTTGCTCCCCCCCCCCCCCCCCCCTAGGGAATTTTGCAGACATATCCTATCTTGTAGAGAATTGAAAGCCGAGTCTTTTAAGAGATGTTTGCACTCTGTGCTCCGGGGCGTTAGTCTGTAAGGGCCTGTAACATACGTTACTTAATCAAACTAAGAAAAAGTAAATTGAAAGTTTGGGCTACAAATATCTTAACTACGTATGACAGCCATTTGAACAAAATTACGGCTTCCTAAGGTGTCATATGCGTTACATAAATCAGATAACCCATTTAAATTTGCAAGTGTGGCTAACATCATTTACATTCGCAATCTCTCTGTGTGCTTTGCAAAATGTTTTTAACCATGCCTGACTAGCTTATGCAATTGGCTAACAGAAAAATTAAAGTTTGTTTTCCTAGCTTAAATATTTTTTTCTGAAATAAGCAATTAAACAACCCTACCCCTACCCAGTTTTAAGGTGAAATGTTTGGTATTAAAACTAAAGTAAAAATAGTTAAAAAATATGTGCAGTTGATGATTGTGTTTCATTGTTTGGGATTTATTTGCTTATATGAAAAGACTCATAAATCTGCAAGTTTGTTGCAAAAATTTTAATATCAGAGGCTGTAACATATGTTACCTGATGTAATAAATGGGCAAGCTCATTGTCTTTACGTAAGATATGCCTAAAAATGTTTTAATCTCCTCAAGGGAATTTCACAGACATATTCCTTCTTATAGTACAACTCAAGCTGCATTGAAAAAGGGATGTTTGCACTCTCTATGTTTGGGCGTTAGTCTGAAACAGCGTGTTACATGCGTTACTATATCAAATAAAGGAAATGTAGTTTGAAAGTTTGAGCTAAAACTGTGTAAAAACTCGCAGCTGTTGGATATTTTTCATTGTTTAGGGATTTTAAACTGGCTCCTATGATAAAGACTTATAGATCTGCTAGTTGTCATCAAGTTTTAAAGATCAGAGAGCGTTACATATGTTAGCGTGATAAGTAAAATCATCAAACAGTACTTTGACATCAAGCTGAGTAAGGGCCAGCTCCATCCTAATCCCCTTTGGAATTCTGCAGACAAATTACATCTTATGTAACCATTCAAGGTGCATTTAATCAGAAATGTTTGCACTCTGGAAGTCTGGGCGTTAGCCTGTAACAGCTTGTTACATATGTTACTATATCAATTGAGAATAAGAAATTTGAATGTTTGAGCTACCAAAAGAAGACATTAAAATTATCTAATAAATTGATATTCTTATTGTCTTTATACTGGATGTCTTTACTACATATGGAAGCTGTTTAACATTAATACGGCTAACTGTGGTGTTATGTGCGTTACATGAACCTTATTATAATTTAAAAGCTATAATTGTTGCTATCGTCATGTAGTTAAACAACTACTATGACTTGGTTTCAAACTGTTTTATTAGATTTTACAAACATATACTCTATTGATGAATAGGAAAAACCAAGTTTGCTTTTCTATCTTAAATATATTATCTTATAGGAGCTAATACACAGCCCTACTCCCAGTTTTACAGAGAAGCGAATTTTGTTATTACCGTTTAAGTAAAACACATGAAAGCGATTACAGCATGTGGATATTTTTCATTTTCTTAGTCTGTCTTGCTCATATATCTACAAGATGTCATTAAGTTAAAGATCAGGACACTTAATGTGTACTTATAAGTCGTTGGTGCCAAAACACTAGAAATTATATTCATTTCTGATTATCAAGCCCATGCACTGGTGTTACAGATGTTACCATGACCTTTTGGGCACATTTCCTAATACTGTGCATATAATGCTAAATATAGAGCCACAAATAGAGAAGACAGTTTTACATTTTTACAAGAAAATACAATAAATGAAATGGTCCAAACTATTTCTCATCGATTTAACACTCATGTTAAAAGTTTGTCGTTGTCTGCTTCTGTGGTAATCATTATTATCACATGCCTCCTTGCAACTTGTAGAATCATCACACAATATTTCAATCATTTACTGTTATTCAATTTTACCACCAGTCCACTCAAAATTGATGAGCCATTATCAACTTTCCAATTTTGCCATTTATGGCTTGGAACATTCGGAAACTGATATGAATTCCTAATAGTTGGCTCTTTGAGTATGTATTTCAAGTGATACTCTGCAAGTAGGAGAAAGACTAAAGCTTTACAAGGAGGAAACTATGCCATTAAGAGCAATGAGTACCTGGACTAATGTACCTTGATATTTCTGTGATAAAGAATCATATCATAGCTGGTTAACTTTTATAAATGTAGCCTCCCCATACATGCAACCCACATATTTTCATCTAATAATGTCTCTGCACTTATTATCTTTCCCCAAGCATTCAAAAACTTACTTAGAGTCTTAGTACTTCTGAAGTGCTGAAACAGAGGTAACGCTTTCCCTTCAGATAAACGAACTAGATGTATCACAGCAGGTAAAGCAATGAAATGCAGGATGAACAGAGCGCAAATTAGACCCTTTCAATTCAATGATTCACTAAGTTTCTAACTAGATAAGAGAGCTTATTAAAGGATGTAACATATATTACTCGTCATAATAAATGAGCAAGGGCATTTTCGTGACATCCTTTTTGATTACACAGTCAGAGGCAAGTGTTTTCAATTTCAGTGTTTTCAATGGATCATGAAATGAGGCACCTTATCAACTTGTTACCTCTGTATAAACCTTCCATAGAGCATAATATAGAACTACTGGTTATCCCATTCTACCTATAGTCCACTTTCCTTCTTTTGAATGCAACAGCTAATGATATGGCTGCAAAAACTGAGAAATCATAGGTTTTACATTATTTTAAGACCTGCTTCAATGTACTGACATCAAAAAACAACCAACTGCAAACATAATTGATGGCAATGTCCAACTTCATATTCTTTTTCTTATGCCAGATAACGTTCAAGGTGTAACAGAAATTGTTTCAGACGGTCTGCCAAAACCATCAAGAGTCAACATTGTAACTAAAGAAAACTTATAAAGTTCTTTGGGCGCAGCAAAATACTATTGATCTAAGACCTGAGGACTTAAGCACCAAAAGACTGGATAGGTTCCATGGCAAATGATGCAAAAAGCAGCCTATCAAATTTCTGTTTGACCAATGTCAGTAATCTTAAAGTATTCTTAGAGGTACACGGTAGAGACATAGATTTTGCAAAATCATAGCAAAGTTATCATTTGACTAGCACGGATGCAGAGGCAGCTGCAGTTAGATAGCTCTTGCCACTTCACAGGAAGAGATATATACCAGAGTCATACTCCATTGTATGCATATATGTGAAATGGCATTAAACCCATATTTAATCAGGTGTTTGATCCCATGACACTGACATGCTGTTTCTGCTTTTGAAGAATGCTAAGGATTCAAGTTTGGCTGAGTCAAGTTGTTTGACGCTGGCACTGGCCACACATATCAAGAAAATTAAGTCTTTTGATGGCTAAAGAGGAGGATCACACAAAATGCTTATAAGTGATGTTTGTCACAATTACCAATTTTAAAAATAGTGAAAATTTGGTACTATCTTAAATTGTGCTAAGAAAATAGTTTTTGTTTAAATTATTTGTTCCCCTCATCAAAAGAAGTGTTTCTCCACAATTTTAGGCAATTTTTGGAAAATTGAATTTTTGACGGAAATTTGACAGGCGCGGACCTTACAAAAATAGTGAAAATTTGGTACTATCTTAAATTGTGCTAAGAAAATAGTTTTTGGTTAAATTATTTGTTCCCCTCATCAAAAGAAGTGTTTTGTCACAATTTTAGGCAATTTTTGGAAAATTGAAATTTTGAGGGAAATTCGACAGGCGCGGACCTTTCAAAAATAGTAAAAATTTGGTACTATCTTAAATTGTGCTAAGAAAATAGGGCACATTTCATATCAAGAAAATTAAGTCTTTTGATGGCTAAAGAGGAGGATCACACAAAATGCTTATAAGTGATGTTTGTCACAATTACCAATTTTAAAAAGAAATCTTAATAATGTAACACATAACACCATCGGAAGTTGTATATTTGTTAAAAAATCTTTTCTTATGTATCAAAGGTATTCAGCATGCAAACTACATGAATAATTCAAATAAATAGATAGTTTTATGTCTTCTTTCTGTTTCTCAGACTTTCAATTCATTTATTCTTAAATTGATATGGTAACATACGTATCATACCATTACAGAGGCTTGTATAGGGGTTTTAGGGATACAGGATATTTGTCATTTTACTTCCAGGGATATAGGATACTGTGTTCAATATTTTTGTTACTTCCAGGGATATTGAATATTTAAGAAAATTAATTATGGGGATATTTGGCAGTTTATAAGGGATACTTGCCTGTTTACTTCAAGGGATATAGGATATTTGGTACCCCCTATACAAGCCTCATTACAGGCTAACCCCCCTAGTTAATAGAGTGCAAACATCTCTTATTTGATGCAGCTTGAATTGTTTTAAGGTAGGATATGTCTGCACAATTCCCAAAGGGATGGAGAGGAACAGGATTGTACTCAGTTTGCAGTCCTAATACAATGCCATGATTCTACTGGTTGTGATGAAATTGGTGATTATTTTGCAAAAGAAGCAGACATAATGATAGACATTGGGAGGGTGACTTGAATAAAGATTGTTTTTGAATAATTTTATTTAATAGGAATATTTATTAAATTGTCTCATTTAAATGAGAACTTTTATTTTCTATCTGTATGTCTATATATTTAATATTATAGGCATTAGGAAATATGTGATTAAAAAGGTTATATATAACATAGGTAACACAATTCCATGGGCTTGTTATCACCAATGACTGTAATTACTAAGACTAAGGCACCAGAGGCTAGGTTTAATAGGAAAACATGTGAAAACGGTATTTTTCTGAAATACCATCTCTTACTTCCAAGAAAATTTCCTAGCTCATTCATTATGCCATGTAACATACGTTACATACTTTAATAAGTGCTCTGATCCTGATGTCAAACTTGCAAATGTATGATTCTTTATTGCATTAGCAAGACAGTGCCAAAAATGTAAGATATCCACGAGCGTCAAATATTTTCATATATTTTTCTTCAATAATAGATACCAAAATTGGATTCTTAAAATTGGGGGTAGAGTTGTTTAATAGCTCATATAAAACAATGTATTTGAGATAGAAAAGCAAACTTTGTTTTTTTCTATTAGTCAAATGAGTATTTCAGTAAACTAAGATTAAAAACACTTGTAAAATTGCACAAATCGTCTGTAAAATGAATGATGTTAGTCACGATTTCAACTTTCAAAGGGAAATTTAATCTATGTAACGCATATAACACCATTGAAGGCTGTAATTTTGTTTAAAATGCTGCTTTATGTAGCTTAGGCATCCAGCTTGAAAACTACATAAGAAATTTAAATAATTAGATGGTTTAATGTCTTCTTTCTGAAGCTCAAACTTTCATTTTGATTTTTTCCTTACTTTGTTACAGTAACATATGTAACAGGCTGTTGGAGAATAACGCCCCGCAGCACAGAGTGCAAACATCTCTTAAAAGATGCGGCTTGAAATTTTCTTCAAGATAGGATATGTCTGCAAAATTCCCTAGGGGGGGGGGAGCAGGACCTTTTAAGCTCGAAGTCTAATTGTCCTTATGAATGACGTTTCCATTGCTAGATTGATTCCAATAATCAAATTTACCTTAGTGTCCTATGAGAAAAGGGAGATAAATGAGCAAGTGTGATTGTACCCTATTATTCGGTGAATTGTAAATATGTAACAGTATGTTCTGTATTTGTATTATATGCATTGTCATCGACCGGAAGCATTTTATCAAATACTGACCTGTCTGATTTAAGCACTGTGGGTACATGTGACATATTTGTTAACCAAATGCATCACAGAGTCATGTGATTCGCCCGATTGGCTGATTCAATATTGTTTATCAAGCGCGTCATCACGTGCCACTGAAACAGTTTCTATGAAAATGTTTTCAAAAATGCTTTAGTGCATACAATATGATCAGTCTATGGCTGAATACCGTAATACCTATCATTGTTATGATTTGGCTATCCAAAATGACAAGATATCTCTATTGAAGGATTATCTATAGGCATTTAACGCTTGTTACTTTTAAACGTAGGTGTTATGAGTAATGCGTACCACGTAACAGCACAAACCCGATTTTTCAGTCGTGATGTCCCATAGCAGACAGGTCGATTCTTTAGTATCGCGCCTGCACAAGACAATGGTATTATATGAAATAAAGATGGAGAACAAAAAAAAAAAAAAAATCCTGTCAAATTGGGATTTTTTTGTCTGACCTTTGGAAAAAACATACTTTTTGGCATTGGGAATGGAGCTGAATTTCGGCCCAAAAATCGGGTGATCGAGAGCCCTGTCACCTCAAGGTCACCTGAGTTTGACCCTAGGATGAAAATGTTACCTGCATTCTGTTCTGCTCATCATCCCCGTCGATTTGATACGTCACATGACCATGTTTGAAAAAAAAAATTGTTGACCCCCTGGGCACCCCCACACCCCTGGGGCATGACCCAGGCGACAGAATAAAATTCCCGTCTGATATGTTTTGTATCTTTCATTGGTGAGAACACACACAAAGTTTGGTATAGAATTCTTTGAAATTGATATGGTAACATAAATTTAATATTTGACCTTTGACCTCACCCCAAGGTCACCAGTTTGACCCTAGGATGAAAATTTTACTTGCATTCTAATCTGCTCGTCATCCCCGTTGATTTGATATGTCACGACCATGTTTGAAAAAAAATGTTTTTGACCCCCTGGGTACCCCAATCGCCCCAATGTTTGGTATAAAAATATTTGAAATTGACTTTGTAAATTGAAATTAAATGATATTTGACCTTTTGACCCCTCCCCAGGGCCCCAGAGGGCGGGGCAAAATTTTTTTGCCGTTGCACGCCCCATTCATGTTACTCACACCAAATTTGGTTGAATTTCGTCCAATGGTTTAGGAGGAGACAGCAAAACGGACGGACGGAGGCGGTAACAATTTTAAAAAGGCGTGGGGATAAAAGACGACTCTTTCTTGCCTCCCAGCAAGTTTGATCAAAAATCCATCCACTGCGTACGGAAATGAAGCCATGCGGCCGCGGACGCCGCACCAAAACCATATCCAATATGCCCCATATCACTTCGATTAACAGATACACAAACTGTTTCGAATATTCACTGTTCGTACAGGCCATTTTGTATACCGCCCACTAAGAAGTTGAGTTGGTGTAACGTTCCCGCCATAAATTTCAAGAGAGGTAACTCTTCGTATCCCAAGTATATCAGGAACTGCTGCTGACGATTTTTTTTACAGAGGAAGTGATCAACAGCTGTGTCCAGGTCAGACCCTGACACTCCTAGTTGAGCCCAAACTGTTTGCAAAGGACGTGAGAGCAGACGACACTGAGCAGAGAAAGGCTCATTTCAGGTGATACGTGCCAGGTGTAACTAGAAAATAAACCAGGAAACCAAAATTTGCTATACAAAGCACTTTTAAAATTTAACAAAATTTATCTAAAATAACAAAAATCATCATTTACAAAAGCAATGGGAATATTAATACAATCAAAGAAAGTCTAATATACAGTACCTTGTAATACCAAACTGTCCCTCAGAATATTTATCAACACATGGCAAGTTCTGCAACAGTTTCTGATCCCCAGATTTTAAAGTTAAAACTGTGCAACTTCCAGATTAGCAAAGAAGAAGTTCATGAAATCAAATTCGGAGATATAGCTTCCATGAAAATATAAGCAATTTGTGGTATAGTGACAGGTATTTCAATACTGAATGGTAGTTTGAGATGTTTAAAAGAGGCAAAGCCAATGGACATGGTACTTGTTAAGTGTATATTTCAAAATATGGCTCCTTAATTTTAGTAACATATGTTGTTGGTACACATTGTAATTGCCTCATTGAGGCAATTGCAATATGCACCTACAACATATGTCAATTCAATAAATGAGTGTTTTTCACCATTAACTTTTTTCACAAACTAATGAGCTTGTAGAAAGGAACAAGTTTTTGTGTAGTTTGGCGTGCACCTGGATGACAATAATAGATAGGTACAGAAGACGGCAGCCCGCTGGACCTGCAGGAGGTGGCGTAACACTAGTAGTGTTGGAGAAATGCTCTATGAGCTGCAATGACCAACTCTGGAGGCCCGGAGGGATCAGTCCTCTCTGCTTTTCTTCCACAAGATTCATTGTGGGACTATGTCTATTGATAAAGACAAGTACTTGACCCCGTCTCAGAGTACAAGATCTACCAGGTCATCACACAACTCACAGTACTGCCGGCCCCAGACTTATAGTGATGCCCTGAAGTATTCTTTTTTTCCAAGGACTATTCCTCATTGGAATAGTCTGGCTCCATCTGTGGGCGCAGCTGAGATCACAGAGGAGTTCAGGGCACTCATTTAGATGACTCAGCCGGAAGCTTCTTCTTTTTTTTTCTTTTTTTTCTCAAAATTAAAAAAAGCACTCACCTCAGAAAATGATCAATTTATGATCGCCTGAGTATAGGAAGATGATAGACAGATAGATAGATAGATAGATAGATAGATAGATAGATAGATAGATAGATAGATAGATAGATAGATAGATAGATAGCTGATTTGATATTATTGACAGCTTATCTTTAGATGTTTCATTGGAACAAAATGCTAAATTGGTGGTTGCCTACGAACACTAAGTCTGAATCAAAAACTCAATAATCCAAAGTAATCCAGATGAATAAATTAAACACAAAGTATTCCAGGTAAAATAAGTTAGAATTCAAGCATAAAAGGTTTATACTTTTAAATGGTGAAATTATTCCAAAGATGCCCTTATGAAAATTTACTCTTATATACACCATTTTGAAAGCTCCAGAATAATCAGGAAACAACTATGATATCAAATGCTAAATATAAAACAAAACTTTATATTCTGGAATATTGCACATTTTTTAAATTCTTCTGGGTGATTCCAGAACCTGCTCAAAGCTTCTTTTGGCATGAAAAAAAGTTCCAGAGAATTCCAGACTTTTTTCCAAGGTTCCAGATCCTTCCATGATAAACTATTTATCATCTGTAGATGGTTAGTCAGTTTTTCTAGAACAATCTTATGATCAAATAAACAAGTTGTTTTGTTTCCAATATCTGGGTCAACAGAAACTATAAGTAAACAACGTATCAAACAGATAAACATCATACATGTTACACAGAGGGTCAAATAAACTAAACACTGGCATGCACTTCATGACTACAGATGCTGTGACCCTCATTCACAAAGTTTTCTCTTAGAAAAATGACTCAGCATGCAAAGAATTTAAAAATTCCAGTAAAATAAAATGCCTTATAAATGTTGTCTGCTCAGTTCGTCTTCTGCATATATTTGCTAACATTATTGATTACAATAGGCTAACAATGTGGACCCAGAACCGACAGCAGTCCGCTTTGGTCTACACTTTTTGACCAAGGCTTCAAAATTATACAGCAGACGAAAGCACGTGCGATTTTGGTACATATCACATTGACGAGTAAATAGGCATTGCATTAGTTAGATGGCCTCCATGTGAGCTGAATATATCTTATACTTCAACAACAGCAGAATCTAGGGCGAAGATTTGGTACCAGTAAAATGCATTTAAGCCCCCCCCCCCCCCCCCCCCCCCCCCGGTGGCTTAGGCTGCTGTCTGTTCTAAGGCGGTGGTTCTGTTGTTGTTGACTTTTTGTTTATTGTTACTCCCATTGTGGGAGTCTGTAATTGTTCTATGTTTTGTTGTATGGTACTTTATGTCCGTTCTAGTATTGCAATCATCTTGATGGGGAAGAGAAAGCTGGTTGCTTTGCTTAATTTGTCTTCCTGGTGTCTCGTGATGGTTGAGCGGCTCTTCCTCGCGGTGCCAAGGGGTTGTCTGCAGTTTGTGATTGTGGTATTTCCTGATCATACTCACTTACTATTATTGCCTGAGACTTTCTTGCTCGTGTGCACAACATATGAGTATGGGTGTGGACGAATACTCAGAATCAGCTTTGGCGTTTGAAGGAGGCTATTGCACATTTGTGGCATATGTGACAAGTGCACATTTATTTACATGTTCATATTTACAGAGCCTTCGCTGCTTGCAGGCACATTTATAGGTTGGATGTAAATGAAGATGAATTATGACTCTCAAAATATAGAACTCTATCCCTGCTGGGCGAGTAAAGAAGACCATTGCGCATTTGTTGTACTATGACACCAGAGCATTTGCTGCTCACATGAACACCGTATGGGTGTATATGAATGGAAACTCTGATCAAAAATTTAGAATTCTAGCTCTGTTGGATGCGTCAGCATGGACGTTTGAAGGAGATCATTGCGCATATGCATTGATTACACATTTTTAAGAAAATGACCCCAATATGTTGCATTGTAGAACAAGAGCCTACGCTACTCGCATGAACAACGTATGGGTGGAGATGAATGAATACTCAGGTAAAGTTTAGAATTCTAGCAGTGCTGGATGCTTAAGCATGTGTGTTTAAAGGAGGCCATTGCGCATATGCAAACTGTTCTCATTTGTAAGTACTAGTCTACATTTGTTGTGATGTTGTACCAGAAACGACATGTGACTGTTACCACAAAACAAACTAATGACTACCCCTACCACTGAAATGTGAGTATACTCGCTGTATAAATATGGAGTTGCTTCCCTTCTTTGTGTGTGCTTTGTGTTTAGCATCACAGGACCGTTCTTTTGAGCACTTTTTGGCCCGCTGCCACATACTTTTTTAAATTTTGATAACTTCTCAACAAAAGGGCACATCAACTTAATTCCTACCTTGTGTTGCTTCTCACACAGGTCATAACCTGGCATTATAAAAATAAAGCCCCTTAAGCACAACACTAGATGCCAGTAGAGTGTTTATTATTTTCCCACTCACTATTTTTGCATAGTGAAAATACACGGACCCCCTCACAAGTTAGCTGGAAACCATGAAGTACCTGCACGTAGTGGGCCCTGTCACTCAGTTTCAGTCTCTAGATCAACACTGCATAATATCCAAAATTTATTGGATATATATCAATAACCAGATAGATTTTACGCGCAATCTCTGTGAAAACAGGACCTTTTTTAAGCTCGTTCAAACCAGCAGAGAGCTTCAGCTGACGTAAGGGACACAACCTGAACCAAACCTATAAAGTTTGAAGCAATGTATTCATATTTAATTCCAACTTGTAGAAGCACATACCCTACAAGTGTTTTATGTCAAATATATTCAAAGCTTCCCTTTTAATCTCCAATCACAGCCTTTTTGACCCTTCTACAAGAATATCTTTAAAATCGTCCACTGTCAAATCCGTAACTGTCCCCTGGTGCCTTAGGAATATACTTACTGTTTATACTAGATCTAGTTTCACCATGCTTCTAATGCGTATACATATGGAGTTGCCTCCTTTGTATTATGATTTTAAATTGTCCGTTAATGTACTCACTGAGTCGTTCCCCTTGTATTGTATTTTTTTCATTGCATATGGAAATATACTAATTGTATAAAAATGGTAATGCTCAACCTGAAACGTTTCAATAATTTCGTTTGTGGAATATACTCAATGTAAAAAGCAGACTTATCTTGAGATGAGATGGTTGGGGCCTGGTGCTTTGGCTGGTGTCAAGCTCTACGGGGTTTAACTGTTGGATTTCTATTGCTCGGATATTCAGTTATATGTACTGTTAAGTTCTTAACTTTGCTTTATCCCCTTTTTATCTCTAGATTTACATGTTCTAGAAGATAATTCATGAATAAGTTAGGGATATTTCTTGCAAACCAAACATCTTTATGTCTAGATCCACATTAGAACTAAGGTTGAGGTTGGTACAGTGAGAAACTAGTTTTAGCCCTCCAGTATTTTATCACTGACCGTTCAAAGATGGTGCTTCTTTTGTGGATCTTTTTTATGTTGTTGCCTTCTGTGATGTATGTTTATTGCATCCACGTGGTCACCTGTTGGGAAAGGGCTGACCTCTTGGCTCTCTTGTGTTTGATGTTTAATTGTATTTTGTCAATTTCCCATATGGTGTCCTGGGTAATGACATTTGCCTTCTCTCTTACTTTTGTCCATTAGTTGTGTTTGTAAATATAGTCACTGTATAAATATGCAGGTGGCTCCCTTATATATGTAATACGATTACGTTTGTGAATATACTAATTGTATAAATATGGAGTCGCTTCTCCTGTTATGTGTTTTAAATTGCGTTTGTTGATATACTCACTGAATAAATATGGAGATCTTTCATTGTTTTTTGTTCTATATTATAAATATGGCACTGCTTTCCTCAAACACGTTCTTTAATTGCGTCTATAAAAGTGTTTACCGTTTGATATACAGCTGTCTCTCCTACATGTTTTATAAAATTGCATCTTGTGAATACTTTTACCATTTAAATATCGAGTTGCCGCCCTTATATATGTTCTTAAATTGCGTTTGTGAATATTGTTTCTGCATAAATATGTGGAGTCACTTACCTTGTTTTGCGTTATCAAATTACGTTTATCGATATACTCACTTTTACAAATATGGAGTTGCTTCCCTTGTTTTGTGTTTCTTTACACTCTGGTGTTTTTTAAATATATTTATCATGTGACGTCGCGTCTGGGAGTAAAATAACGCCATGCAATAAAATCGATTAACTACTAGTGATTTATAGATTTACGGAAACGTCATGACGTCCATAAAATGTTGCGTTCATAATGACAAAATTATAACATTTTAACGCCAGAAATCAGATTTCAAAGTATTTGTCATATGATAAATGAAATCTTACATTCGTGCTCTTGTATTATTGAATTTATTAAACTCGTTGCGAAAAAGAGATAAAATGCTCGGCAAGCCTCGCATTTTATCCCTTTTCCCCAACTCGTTTAATAAATTAAATAAAACATGAGCACTCATGTAAGATCCTCTATATTTTTTTTATAAATATGGTGTTGATTACCTTATGTGTTCTTTTATATTGCATCGGGTAGTATACTTAATGTAAAAAAATATGGATTTACCTCCCTATAAGTATCAGGCTAAAATTGCATTTGTGAATATGCTACATGTATAAAATTTTGAGGTGTTTCCCTTTAAATTTCTCATAAAAATATTGCAACAGTCTGCATGCTTGGTGGTCAACTCAGACACAGTGATAGCTTTGCTTTCCTCGTTAATTGCACACCGGTGGGTCGGACTTCAGACTCTATGATGGTTCTGACTTAAATACTTATCTATAGATGAGATGGTTGGGCCTGATGCTTTTGCTGTTGTCAGGCCCATCAGGGTTTAACTGTTGGATTTCCTTTGCTCTGGTATTCAGTTTTATGTACTGTTGAGTCCTTATCTTTGCTTTATCTCCTTTTTGTATCTTGATTTATATGTTAAAGGAGATAATTCAATGATAAGATAGGGATCGTTAATGCAAACCAAACATATATGTGTCTTGATCCACATCAGAACTAAGGGTGAGGTTGGCACCGTGAAACTAGTTTACGCCCTCCAGTAAAGCCTTTACTGACCATTCCTAAGGTGGTGCTTCTTTTGTGGACCTTTTTTGTCTTTTTTGTGTTTGATTTTGCCTTCTGTGAGGTCTGTTCATTGCAGCCTTTTGGTCACCTGTTGTGAAGGGCTGACCTTTTGGCACTCTTGTGATGTTTTCTTGTGCTTTTGTCACATTTCCATTTGGTGTCCTGGGTCAGGTTTGGTGCTTTATTGTGTCTATTCCTGATCTTTGCCTTCTGGCTCACTTTACCTAAGGTTGCTCGCCTGAGTTTGTCCAGATCAAGACTTTGTCTCTTCATAGCACACCCGTTTAAAATAGTGGAAGTGAAAGCATGTTGAATATAATGCTTTAAATACTTGGCAATTAAATATTTTTTTTTTTGGCAGTAGAATTTCATTTTATTGCAATAATTAAGACCATCTTCCACCTAAACCTAAATTCACTTTTAAAAATTTTAAGAAAGGAGTCCAGGAATTCCGTAAGAAGTTTGTTTTAGTGCCTGCAGATGAGGCTGCTAACAACGTTGCGGTCGTTTGAAAAAATGTACTACATTTACACACTAAAGCAAGAACTTAGCAATGCTAAGACCTATGAGCATAATTTGCTTGACGAGCGGTCAGTCGTTGATAAACATCGATGCCAAATGGCTGCTAAGTTTGGTGTATTTGTTGATGAGGATCATAGCAAGCTTCCTGGTTACATGTACCAAAACTTCATAAAAGACCCCATAAGTCACGTTTCATTGCTAATTCTAGCTCATATACTACTACTGAGTTGTCTATAACTTTGACTTCTTGTATTAATGGGATTAAAAACAATGTTATAAAATATTGTAAAACAGTTTTTGAGAGGAATGGTAATATTCTATTTTGGTCTATTACAACTCAGGTGAGATTCTTAACAAAGGACCTCAGTCTTACCAATTTAGAAATATGGGTTTAAAACTCTGTTTTGCTATTCAACGTATAGGAAATAGAAAAAAAGTTTTTTTTTTGAAGTGCCTCCCGCCCCCATGACCAAGCTAATCCTTTTGCATGCAGTTGTAGTTTTACATTACACACAACATAAAAAAAATTGGCATGATTGGTCAGGGGATGGGGGAGGCTGTCAAAATGCTCAAAAATTATTTATTATAAAAAATATTAGACGCTTTTTTGTACAAACCTGTAGCTTAACATCAATTTACAATGGCATGTATACAGTATGTAGTTATGATACACCTCAGTGAACAGGTGAGACTGGTTGATCTTGAAACATAACAGGTATAAACTATACGTTAGCCATTTACAGGTAATAGTCAAAAGTTATGGACAACACACTCATTAAGAAAATACAATAAATCTTTTAGAGGCGAATTTTATGCAAACGCACCACTTTCGTCTCAATTTTTATGCTGCAAACATTGTATTTCCATGTATTTGGATGAATACTATACACAACTTTGGCTTTCTGGGAAATAAAATATAGGCAGAAAAATACCCCTACCACCTAAACCGTACAGTCCTGCCTTTAATATTCAAAATTTTCCAAATATTTTTGTTTTGTTTTTCTATGTGCACTAAAGCACAAAATTACAGTTGTCAATTGTACATTATCCTAGCCACTGCTCAGGCTCTCAAAATTTGGGCAGATTGAATAGGAAATTGTCCGAGGTCCTTAAAATCTATGGTTTTCTAGCATCTGGAGTGTCTACATATGCTTTCTCTACTCTCTATACTATATTGCCTCTTAACGAAGAAAACTTACTTTTAACAAACATTTAAGAGAGATGGCTAACTTTTATTGGCTTGTAATGAGAAGCGCACATTTTTCACTTCTGAACAACCTAAAAGATTTAGATTGAGGTCATGTTAGAAATGTTTGGACAATGTATTTATAAGATTTGGCTCAAAATTGTATAGACAAACTAATTATGCTCACTCTTGTTGCAGATTTGTTTTTGTTTTGTTATGAGAGAGCCTTCATATTGACTGTCTCATTCTGACAATAATCGAGCAGATGTTTTTGAAACATTTATTTCCACCTCAAGATAGGTAGATGACTTAATTAATATTGATAATCCTGATAATTTGAACAAATGGTAAGTCAGATATATCCGACTGAACCTAAGTAATAAGGCAAATTCCTCAGATACTGACCCCCACCCCCAGTTCTTGGACTTATACTTTTCCATCACAAATGGCATAGTTTCAACTAACATTTATGATAAACATGATGATTATTCAATTTTGAAGTAGTTATTTTCCATTTCTTGGTTTAGATGTTTCTTGCTCCCCTTCCTATGGTGTATATATTCTGCGCAAAGTAGGAATCGATACCATTCTAGAATGGCTCTGCGCAAAGTCAGAATTCCCACTTGGTTGCGCAAAGTAGAAACACTTACTTTGCCCAGAGCCATTCTAGAATTGTCTCTGTGCAAAGTAGGAATATGGACCAAGCAAGAATAGTTGTGATTCTGTTCTATCCTTTATTAGGGCAACGGTTTAATCTCATTTTAAACCTTGTTGGGTGATTGTTTGACTGAGATATTATTTTCTGGTCTCATAAACGATTTAAATTCGCAGCATTAAACGACAATTGTAACCATGTCTCACGTTTTCCTCCTGGAAGCATTGGTTGCAAAGACCCGTCTATTTGTTGGACTGGGATGACTTGAAAAGTGTTTGAACTATTTTGTTTAGAATGACTGAAATGTTAATGGGTTTCATAGGAAAACGTGAATGCGTACCGTCTCGACATGACCATAGTTGTTGACTGGGTAGTAAAACAACAAAACAAACAAGCAAGGTTTCATTTAGATTTAAAATATTTTGGTAAATGAGACGTTATGGGAAGCAACATTCTAGCAAAGCTTGATATAATTATGCGCCGAGACATGAGCTTTTCAACAATGTGGTATGTGCGACCAGCAAAGCCTCATATCAGCGTGCGCAAACACGTATAATGTCCATTTTTGTTTTGTTTGAGTCGAATCTTAACGTCCCAGTGAACATTTTTTCATGACTGACTGAGCTACGGTGCTAACCGTCTTATGTCAAACAAACATCACAGAAGATGTGGAAAGGAAAGGAATGCTTAATTTCTTGTTCATCGACTGGAGGAGCCTGGATTGAACCTGTGAAATCAAACACGCAGGATCAAACCTGATGCTCATTGAAAATGGCTTGCTATCTTTGATGTCTTCAATTCAGGGTACACATTCAGGGTATACCTTATTTAAGAATGGTTGAAATACGTTCTGAATTTCATATTATGCTTCTTCCCTCTAGTTTCTAAAAAAAAAATAAGCAAATAAATGCACATACGTGCATTCTCACCAAACCATACCAAATTTGCGCAAATTATTCCTGCTTTTTACAGGGCATCTACCGCTTCGATAAAACTGAGAAAATCCCTTGTGCAATTCTTGAATGGTCCGACCATTCTAGAATTGCGCACCCAAGTTGGAATTCTTACTTTGCGTAGAGCCATTCTAGAATGGTATCGATTCCTACTTTGCGCAGAACATATACATTTCGGAACTTATTCATTTGCAAGAGTATGTTCTTATGTTGATGACTTCAACAACAGAGACAAATTTTTGACTTCTAAGTTACTAAAACAAGATTATTGATACCATAAACTTCTTAAAGCTTTTTCTAAATTTTATTACTGACACTCAGAGATGATTTTTAAATACGATACACTGAAATGAAGTTATAAGTGGCCGCCTTACATCTTTGCGCCTGTTCAGAAAGTAAAAATCGCTCTTACAAAATTTTAACTATATAAAATCCAGGGCTTTGTCAAAACTCTGCCTATTATGTTATTTCAAAATATATGGTAGATCTTGCATACCCTCAATAAAAAAAATCACACTTTAGTGTGATATAAATATTCCGCAGATACGTTAATCGTTTATATTGCAATCAGTTTAAAACTGTTAATAACAGCTGTGATATTAGATGAAAATGAATCAAAAGTTTTGTGACAAGTGAACTCTTTCTCTTCTACGTTAACATGAAGACAACCACTATCAGCTGCTTAAACAAAGAGCAACAGGGCATATCAGGACATATAGTTTATTGTGATTTAGTTTATAAATTCATAAGAATTGTTGGAAAACCTGATTTTAGTGATCAATTCAGAAAGATAATCAAACTTTTAAAAAATGCTGGATATAACTTGGGTATCATGCGACAGTCTGAATGCCTGGTTTTAAACCCAAAATAATTTTAGTTTATCAGTTACCATTCATACAAAGTGCAACGTTGCACGTTGCCTGATAAACATTGTCTATCTCACGCATGTGCCTTTATCAGGTCATGATGACGTTGCGCTTTTTGAATGACGTCGCCAATGACGCTGAACCGACACAAGAATCGATAATTACGTCATAATCGCTAGTTTGAAGAGTGAATCAACTTGGTAAGCTGATAAACAGTGGAGGAGAGATGCCTGATCGGGCTCCAATGACCTACTTAAATTGAGAGGAAAATACAGGTAAATGTTACTATAAATAGTAACTTGCTACTCGATCGGGCTCCATTTTACTGTTTTATAGTGGTCTCAGAAAAAGAAAAATATGTGTCACAGTTTTGAACCAATTTTCACCAAATTATAGCAGCTGAAAGATGAATGAATTTCCAAACTTTTGACCGTTCAGATTTTTTTAAATGTCTAGAAAAAAAGTAATTAAGGTTTGAAATTAGGCTTTTTTTCTGGTAGTCAGTGGATCCCGTTCGGGTACAAGAGAATGTTGTGATGCCCAATCGGGATACAGTGGCTCCCGTTTGAAAACAGATGTACAAGGGACTTGAGACCTGAGAATCAAGTGCAATATGGCTTGGAAGATCTAAAATCAGTTCATGCCGATATCTAAGATGAAACCAAAGAAAGCCATCCTGTTGTATTTTTTCTCAAACAACATTTCCCCCGAGACTATACTTTTGATTGAACCAACTCTTGTTGGAGACATCCTGGAGACATGGAGATTCACAACTGCTAAAATTGTTCTGGTTGTGTTGTACGTTACTTTTTGTCCATTCTAGTATTGCAATCATCTTGATGGGGAAGAGAGAGCTGGTTGCTTTGCTTAATTTGTCTTTCTGGTGTCTCGTGATGGTTGAGCGACTCTTCCTCGCGGTGCCATGGGGTTGTCTGCAGTTTGTGATTGTGGTATTTCCTGATCATACTCACTTACTATTTTTGATCCAAACAAACCATTTGACACACCGATAGTGCTTGTGAGTTACATAGATTGAAAACAGCAGCTGGTTTCTGTTGAAGAACAAATCTGGTCACTTAAAGCTGCATACTCTGTAACTATGACCATTTTTCGAAAAAAATATTTTCTTTTTAAATCATTTGCAAAAGTAGAATAAAGTTATGTTGTCACCATAAATCTAATTTCTACAGCTGAAAACTGCATGAAAAAGTGAATAATCTTAAAAAACAAGTGTATTTTCTCTCGTTTGTAATTATTTGCGTCCCTCCAATAATTCTAGACAGTTGATTTTTAACATAAATACTGTTGTTTTGGCACTAGTAATTTGTTAATTATTACGAAAAAGGTAAAATGTATACCTGAAATTAAGTATTTATACTGTGTTCTAGAAAAATAGAAACAGTATTTTTAAAATGAAAATATCAAAAGTTACAGATTATGCAGCTTTAAGAAGCAATTCTAAAATTTAAAAAATCTTCATTTTAGGTAGGATCTGACTAACCTTAGAATAACAGTGTTTTACACATGTCCCTTTAGTGAAACCAGGTTCTGTAAGTTTTTCGCTTTCCCATTGGTATCCTGGGTCAGGTGTGGTACTTGATTGTATCGATTTCTGATCTTTGCACCCTTACTTACTTTAGTAATGGGTCCACTCCGTCTGTCTGTCCATCCTCAACACTTTTGTGGTGCCTAGTTTGTGTAATCTGTACTCAAAAAGTTTTCATTCCTTTTTATTTAAACTTTGCTTAATTAATGCTCTCATATTGAAGATGTACATATTCTATTTTATGCACATTCATGAATATTAACTTATTTTGAGGGGCGTTGATCTTTCGTCCAAAAGTGCTAAGATGATGTCTGGTGTGTGTAATCTGTAACTCCAACAGTTTCCATTTCTTTATATTCAAACCTTGCATAATGATTGTTCAAACATCGGAGATGTGCACCTCTCATCTTGTGCACATTGAAAAATATTTTCTCATTTTTGACGGGTGTTTAACTTAGACATTTTTCCATCCGAAATGCTAAGAGGGCGTCTGGTTTGTGCAATCTGTAACTACAACAGTTTTCATTCCTTTATATTCAAACTTTGCATAATGATTGTTCACAGCTCCTCCTATTTTATACATATCTCATGATTTTTTGTTTCATTTTAGGGGTGGGGGGTTGGGGGGGGGGGGTGGGGGTCAAACATTTTTTCCGTAAAATTCTTAGAGGGTGTCGGGTTTGTGTAATCTGTAACTCAAACAGTTTTCTTTCCTTAATGCTCAAACTTTGCAAAATAACAGTTATGAACATGTACACCCTATATGTTGTGCACTTTTGATAAATATTCTCTTATTTTTTGTGCTTTTGGACTTAGACATTTTATCCATCCGAAATGCTTAGAGGGTGTTTGGTTTGTGTAATATGTAACTCCAGTAGTTGTCATTCTCAATATTTAAATTTGTATGTTGTGATTGTTCACACAGTGAACATATGTTGTGGACATTTGATAATGTTTTGGATGTGTTGAACTTAGACATTATTATGTCTACAACACCTTTGGAGTGCTTACATTGTATAATTTGTGAGTAATCTGTAATTTCATTCCTCTATATTCATACTTTCCCTAATGATTGTTCACAATGTGAAGATGTGCATTGGCGACACAGGTACTCCAGAGCAGAGTTTGGTCTTGTTATAAGTAAAAGTTATCTTAATTTTTTGTCAAAAATACAAGTATTGGTGTTCACAAAAACAACAACTTAATTCTCCTCATCTATCAAAAAATCTCTGAATTTACGCACTACAGTGTTTTAACGTTACGGAACAGTTGTGACAGTAACAAAGTATGTGTATGTCTTTTATCTATAAGCTGAAATTATCCCATGTGATCCAGTTCAAATATCTGCGCTAAACCATCTGGCTAGAGTTGCATATGGTGAGCGCTTGTAATGCTTTACTCATTGTTATACAACGACTACGTCTAAAAGAGAAATAATTGCTGTTTCATTGATTATGAGCACAGAAAGAGCCTCATAGCACGCTGTCTATGCATAGGCTTGTTTCACGTAGCTATGAAGCTTTTTGTTTTGTGTTGTTTTTTTTATATAAAATATCGTTGCATAACATTGTGCCAAAAACAGTACGTAGGGCTCGCATTAATGCAACACATCCCAGATGTGTCTACTATGATCATGATATGCTAAAAGCCATGCTATGTCTGTGATGAACAGAATGCATGTATCCCGTTCTGGATCCAAAATGTTTGCATATGTTCCCAAACGGGAGCCACTGTATCCCGATTGGGCATCACAACATTTTCTTGTTCCCGAACGGGATCCACTGACTACCAGAAAAAAGCCTAATTTTAAACCTTAATAGCTTTTTCTAGACAATTAAAAAATCTGAACGGTCAAAAGTTTGGAAATTTATTCATTTTTAAGCTGCCAAAATTTGGTGAAAATTGGTTCAAAACTGTGACACATATTTTTCGTTTTCTGAGACCACTATAAAACAGTAAAATGGAGCCCGATCGAGTAGCAAGTTACTATTTTTAGTAACATTTACCTGTATTTTTCTCTCAATTTAAGTAGGTCAATGGAGCCCGATCGGGCATCTCTCCTCCACTGATAAATAGAGCACCAGGGCCCGGAATTACAATGCCTCCTTAAGTTAAGTAGACTTTTACGAACTTAACTCCAATATTTCTTAAAGATAAGATTCTATCTTAAATGTGCATTTATAATGCACCGTTTTTGTGAACCTAACTTAAGTATAAATCCTCGGCTAAAATCGTTAATTTGACGGAAAGGCTTACGAGGACATACGAAAAATATAGAGTTTTAATGACTGTAAGCGACCAAAATGTTTCGCGCGTCCAGTGAATTAATCAGCGGACTCGAAAAATACTACAAAACAGAGTAATTCCTGCTCATTAAAACCCTCCCCACGACGCAGAATTATTTGTGTTGATATTTTCCATTTCATAAAAGAGTGTAGGCGTCATTTTAGAGGAGACGGGCAGGGAGGGCAGGTGGGGGTGATCTGCGGCGAGGGAAAAGGGGGGAGTACACACGAACTCGTTCGCGATGATCATGTTTTTGTGTGTTTGTGGGAGCAGTCAACATGCATCTAGCTCGTTGTAGACTATTTATGGGCTAACCAACGATACTGTGTTACTTATCCCATCCGTATAACCTAACATAAATGATGCATGATCAGCTGTCCAGTGGAGGTTAAGTTTATCCCTTTTTCTGAACCATCACACGCGTGCATATTTTAAGTTGAGGTAGATTGGCAGGTTATGTGGATCCTTGAGCAATCCATGGTTGCTCGCCTATGCGATAAGTACCATAATATCGTGCTGGCTCGGTTGAAGTTTGCTCATACGAATGTTTAAAGTTAAGGTAAACAGTACAATATCAGTTTTGTTTGTTTGTTAGATTTGATTTTATTTACGTCCCATCAACAATCTTTCAGTTATAAAGGGACGGGGCTTCCTGGGTTGAACTAGTACTAAGCTAGGATAAATGTTCTTGCTCAGTGACACAACGCAGTTACGCCGGTGATAATCGAACCAGCGGCCCCTCGGTCTCGAGTCAAGCACTCTACCACTGAAGCACTGCGCTTCCAAGCAATATCAGTTATTTGTGAGACTTCGAGGTCTACGTAAATTAGGGATTTTTATCCGACTTGAGCTGTACAACACTGATGCCATGCTATAAGCTACAAATATCTCTGCCAAAGTGGCACCCGGTTACCCATCTATTTCGCGAGATCTTTCGAGTCAAAAAATAATGACTTACATAGCGTACATGTACTCATTTTGGACACATAAATTCCCAATGACAAGTCAGAAATTGGCTGATTATCAGATACTTAGCTAGTTTATTTTAATTTAAAGGCGCCAATTGAGCCACAACGCGCAACAATGCATACGTGATAATTCCAAATGAAAAAAACACACTCCCATATATGGTAAAACAAAATATGTTTCAATTATAAGCCTAAGTTGACCTTGACCTATTTTAATTTAATCAATGAGATCAGATAAGCGTTACAGGACCTTCAGATCCTCTAGTTTGTCCATATGCTTAACAGGGGAGGGGGTAGTTATAGAATACTCGCAGACTTCTTGATGTGGTGAACCCTTCAACCTTATTACTAAAAAATTGTACCTGATAGGCAGCGATACGCATTTTTTAAAATACAAAACAGCGTTTCTAGCAATTCAGTTCATTTGTGATCGCCCCATATAGTGTGGGACAAAGCATGTGGGTAATTCGGTATTTTATATGTAGAGACTCCCTTCACATACGACGTTGGGAATAGTACAATATCCCATAGCACATAACGCCTTTGATACACGGTGCACTACCCTACTCATCGCATTTTTTTGATACCCCAATCGTATCTGCAATCACTAAACAGTAGGACCCTGTCGTTGTTTACCACAGCCGCACAGAACTTGCATCAATGGAGTGAGTGTCATGCTAAGTCTTTTGGCCAAGACGTTGTGTGAACGAACCCAGTTAACGATGCCACGCGCGGATCCAGAGGAGGTGGCAGGGGTTCGGACCCCAACCCCCTGGAAAATCACAAATTCTATAGGTTTATATAGAAATATGCAATTGGACCTCCTCCACCTGGGAAAAGTTGGACCCCCTGGAAATGTTAGAGCGCCCTTCTCCATGGAATATCGGAAAGTTATAGTTTAATGATAGTTTTCTTTGAAAAAGCCATGATCACTGGACTCCCTTCGCAAAATAAGCTGAGGACTTACAGAAAAAGAAGAGAAAAAACAACGTCAGAGCTTTTTTCAGTCAGTCGGGCTTGGACCCCCCCCCCCCCACCGCCAAACCCGACGAAAAATTCCTGGATCCGCGCGTGGATATACGTTATCGGGGTGGTATAGAAACGATATCGCTCCTTAAAACCTTCTATAGTGCTGCAAAGATCTAATGACCATGTTTACATTTGCTTGTTTGTAAACATTGAAATCAAAACAGTAGGCTGGCATATTCAGCAGTCAGGTGTAGTTTTGAAAACTGTTGATATCATCTTGTATAGCTCAGAAGATAGAGTCGCTGGCAGTAGAACATACATTTCTTTTTCCATTATGCGCGGGTTCGAATCCCATCAATGCTTTCATGTCTTTTTCTTCATTTTTATTGTATCATATTTTTACATGTGTCCTTTAAGCATTATTGGAAAACAGTTTTAACATTTATACAAAGTGTCCATCAAATGGGACATTATCAAACACGAAACGCATATGCGAGATGCAACTGAATGCATCAACTCAATAGGGTACGCATTGTTTGCTGTCATTAAAATAAGTAAGGGTGCAAAGATCAGGAATCGATACAATCAAGTAAAGTGAAATTACGCAACCCAAATGGTTTGGAAATGCTTATGAATTATATCTTTAAATGAGCCGCTACATGAGATTCCTAACAATTTGGTATGTGTGACGAGCAGAGCCTCAGATCAGCCTGCGCATACGCACAGTTTGATCAGAGCCTTTGCTAGTCGTTTGAATATTCTATGAATATTTAGCTACTGCCCAAACAGCATTTTGACTAAGCTTAAAAGGCGGCTGCACTGGCTCGTCTGAGTCGACACATGTCAAAATGCCACATTGTTGGAAATCACATGCCACGGTTCAATAAATAATTGATAAAAATAAAATTAAAAAAAACATGGTACTGTGACGGGGTTCGAACTCGCAACCCCGTCACAGTACCATGTCAAAAAGTTAAATCTTAACTTTAAGGTAGCCTCGCTGCTACCTTAAATATTTAAGTATTTTGTCGAGATAAGGAGACATTTAAGATAGGGAAAATGATTGTAATGCACTTTTCGTGAAATTTAAGTAAGTTCGTCAATTTAAGTCTACCTTAACTTTAAGGAGGCATTGTAATTCCGGGCCCAGGTCCGCATCTTTTGATATCAAGTTTACCAGGCTCGGCTTAGAACGCATATTGAATAGCTCGGCAAGCCTCGCGATGTCAACAAAAGTTCTCGAAGCCTTGCCTGGTAAACTTGATATCAAAAGACACTCACCTAGTGTTCTCTTTGTAAGTGTTAAATATCCTGTAAAAGTGCTCATTGTCAAATTTGACCAGTCGGTTACAGATTTGTTCAGATTAACCAGAGCTTCATCAGTTTTAAGCTTTGCCGTTCTCTGTGTAACAAAACTGGAAGACACTCAGCTCTATCCCCTGCCATGCCATATTGATAGAAGTAAGTAAGGGTGGAAATATCAGGAATCGATACAATCAAGTACCACACCTGACCCAGGATACCAATGGGAGAGTGACAAACTCACAGAAATACACCACAAACGAGAGCCAAGAGGTCAGCCCTTTCCCAGCAGGTGACCACAAAGCACATATAAACAGACGCGCACGAAGACATAGCAAACACAAGACAGAACAAAAACATAAAAGATCCACAAAAGAAGTACCGCCTTGGAACGGTCAGTAAAATATTTTACTGGAGGGCTTAAACCGGCGCAAACCTCACCCTCAATTCAGATGTGGATCAAGACACATAGATATTTGGTTTGCATGAAAGACCCCTTACTCATCAATGCATCATCTCCTGAAACATAATTATAAATCAAGATATAACAAGGAGATATCCTATTTCAAGTTATTTATTGGTGTTTATTCAGTTCAATATTTGAAACAGGAAATAGCGTGTATATTGTTAGGTACCATTAGTAAAAGCAATTTTCAAACTGCTATATCAAAGTAACAGAACCAAACAAATGACAAAAAATTAAGTGAGTATTACCATGAAAGGCTACATTTACATGGGTGAAAGTTTTCAGGATTAATTCTAAATTCAGGATTTCGAGACTGATTTTCCATAGAAAGTCAGCCTCAAAATGCTGAATTAGAGAAATTATAATAGCTTCTCTGATTAATTTTCAGATTATCTAAACACAATTTACCATTTAAACATGAAATTTTTCATTTTTGTAGTCATCCTGTATGTTTAAAAATTTGAAATTCTAAAGTTCAGGATTTTGAAATTTTGAACTTTCACCCATGCATTTACACACTGCAGGCAACCCATGGCACTCTTAAAACTCCTTTAAATATGTCTTACTTAGAAAACATTTTCCAAAATGTGTGTAAGCGAGCTGTGGAGAGCAGACTTATTACCAGTACCTTTATCCATTTATGCTAGACACATTTTTGTTACCTACGTTACTTTTTGTATATGCCAGATATATTGCCCATTCCAATGGAATTGTAAATGTTTGAGAAAGAAATATATATAATCCAGAACAAGTTACATGCTACAATAATTGACATACTTAAATATTTACTTCATTATTCTATATCAAAAGTTCAATGTTATAAACAATATCAAATATGTATAAAATTATATTTTACACTAGCATAGAGATCTACATTATATATATATATATAAAATTGGGGAACGTGGTTTATTCTAATAAGTAATCTGTAAAGTCATTATTCCCGGGTCAGTATCTTCAATTCCTTATAAATTGTTAAATAAGTAACTCTGTCGGCCGTAAAATCTGATGTCTGCAATTGATGGTTATGTCTTGCTTAAACATATAAAGTTTAAATTATTCCATTTATAACATTGAAATAATTCATATTAATCTTGTATTTTTTAATTGCTATTTTTCAGTGTTAGTAAGGTTAAATTGATCACAGGCCATTTACAGAAAACTGACCACAAAAAAGTCGAACGTGCGTTTCTAAGGCCCAAAGATATGCCACTGACAGAACATAGTCACCAAGTCTTTCTTCCTGGGGTGCAAGAAACTCGCAAAATAGCCCAATTATTTCAATTTGCCCATAGACCAATAGTGGTATGTCGAAGTAATAGCTCAATAGAGCCAGTATGAAAAACCTTTTTTAAGACATCGCTATGAAATTGTTTTATATCTTCGCGAAGTTTTGACATATTTTCATTGCAATTTGCTTGAACTTCTTTATATGGGAAAACAGAAGAGAAAAGACAATTGCCGTAAATTTTATAGGATTTTTTGGTAAATACAAAGAGCTATATAATTGCCGCAAATCTTTATAGGACTTTTTGGTAAATACAAAAACCTATATAGCTTTTTGTATTTACCAAAAAATCCTAAAGATTTACGGCAATTGTCTTTTTTCTTATTTCATTTTTTGTTTCGCATATTACTTAGAGCCACTCATTTTTTTTTCTTTTCAGAAAACCTGTCACCAAATACCCGTACCGGCAGTCCCCATGAGATGTATCATTAAATCAGGCCTTGATTTATGAGTGCTTAACAAAAAAAGTATGCTTATTTCTCAACCAAAGCATAAGTTGTGGTTACTCACCCAAAATATATGTTAAAACTGATGCGCAAGAATATATTTACAATTTTACACTGAATATTTTGTATCTACACTGCTTGAACTTCTGTATTCAATGGCGTAGCCAGAACGCTGAAAAGGTTACGCACATCAAAGGGAGTGATTCTCTCCAATTGCGTCCCTTTTCAAAATGGGAACTTCTCTTAAAGGAAAGAATTTGCTCCCAGAGGGAGCGAATTCTTTCCTTTAAGAGCAGTTCCCTATGGTATGGAAAATCACGTTTTACCACATTAGGTGACCTCCCTTGAATGTTACTATTTTTATTACGCACGTGCGTAACTGCGTAATGGGAGCTACGCCAATGGTATTTGTCGAAAGTCATTCATTATTGACTTGAGGTCAACAGGTATTGGTCTCAAGTCAACTGAGATCAAATTATATGTACTCTTGCTCTATACTTTGTAGTTAATTAAATAAAAATATCATTAATCAAATGAATTTATTTCAATTACCAACATATAATATACTTAGGTTCGCATGTAAGCTCAATTATTCGTTTTTGGTTCTATATCAGGTAAAACTCTGTATTCAAAGTATTTCTTCTGATATTTGATAACATCTAAAACCCATGGACCGTATCTTTCAACTTTATGGTCAGGGCCTAATCCAGTAGCTTTTGTCATGAAATTAACTCCTATATCCCCGTCATAACTGGGTGTGAAAAAGAACGGTACTGCATAGCGATCGACGCCTATATCTATAACACGATGACGCGTTGCCTTGAACCTTCCACCCATCATGCGTGAAAATGTATCTCCAATATTCATAACTAGACTTCCAGGGCGTGCATCAACTTCCATCCATTCGCCATCCATGGTCAGTACCTCTAGGCCTCCATAGTCGAATCTCGTCAGCAGGGTAAGGAAGTTAGAGTCCGTGTGTGCTGGTGTTATCACAACTTTACCATCCTCGGTCACCGCATTCTGTGGTGGCGCTCCATCCCAAGGGGGATAATGCATCAGTCTGAATGTGGAACAGGGTCGGTATGAGAATATTTCCTCGAATGAGTGCTCATCAATGCCCAGTCCAATGGCTGTTAGTTTTAATATCTCCAATGCGGTTGTATGAAGAAGCTCGTAGGTTTTCTGCAGAAACTCTTTGAAAGGAAAGCTTCCATCTTCCTCGGGCCAGGAAGATTTTTCGTAGAACCAGTTATTTTCAGCGACAGATGTATCATTTTCAGGAATATCTCGTGCAAATTCAAATCCTTCCTTTCTACTTGGTTCACCCTCCGTCACTGGGAAATAACCCCGGTATATATTTCGGTTTTCTGGGTTCCAGAACTGGCGCATCACTGTTCTTTTGAATTCTATTGGCTTATCGAAGAACCACTTGCAAGCCTTGAAGAGTCCATCGTAGTCAAGATCGTCAACATTGTCAATGAACATGAAGCCTGTATTTTCTAGGGCATCAACGACTTGTGCAGCTATTTTTTCTCGTTCGCTGTATCGCTTAGAGTAGTCTATAATTGGTAATTGTGGTTTCGATGTCATTGTTGATGAGATGTTGGCCGTCAACCTGAGAAAATCAAAGGAATACATCTATATTACTCATATCATTTAGAACCTTTTGTAAGACTTGTGCGCGAATCAGAAAAGAGGTGCGTGCGTTAAGAGGCTATTTTGGCCCGCCTCCCTAGGAGGCTAAAAAATAAAAATTGTTTTTCAGCATTTTCTTCTCATTAGTCAAATTAATATCAGATTTTTACACTTGTGCTTTTGTTTCTACAAAAACCCACGTGTAAATAGCTGGTATTAATTCGACTTTTACCGTTGCTATGGTAACAAAAATGACCGCCAAAATAGGCTGAAAACAGGAAATTGGCTTTTTTTACAGACCAATTAACATAGAGCACAAGCAAATACCAAAAAAGAGTTATTCTTCTAATAAACCAATTGGAAGAAATTGGTGAAAAGTAATTTTCAGATTTTGGCTCCAGAGGGGCCAAAATAGCCCCTTAGTGCACGTACACTTTTTGTCAGGGGGTTCCTTTTAAAGTCATCAACGTATTTCACAGAGGGTCGTGCGGACATCCCTAAAGAAGCAATTGGACCCTAGGGGTCAAATTGCTTCTCGAGGGAGGTTCCGTTCCAGTATTTCTGAAGAAACGGTTAACCTATAGCCACTTGTGATTTTCCAGCGGTGATGCCCCCCTCTAGATCAGCACATTACACAAAACTTTAAAATGACGTAATCTTTTTACTTATTGGTATTTTTGATTTGGTTTTCAGCATTTTCTTCCATGAAACAAGTTGTTTCATTTAAGTTCAGTTTAAAAACTCTTTCGTATGACCTTTAAAACAACTCTACAAGTTTCGAGAAAACGTTTGGTCAGCGGATTCATCTAGTGTAAAGTCGGGTAAATTCGGACGGTAAGCTAAATTCGGACAGCGACTTTGATTGTTTCATATTTTAATTATTGGAATAAAAAATAATTATCTAAGCAAACAGTGAAAATCCTGATGAGACGGCTCATAAGGAGCCGTCTCATCTGGATTTCCAGTGTTTGCAAATGTATGTCCGAATTTACCTGATGTCCGAAGTTACCCGACTTTACCCTATATTCGGTCTAAAGCAGTGAAATCTATGGCGAGTCTGCACAGTCTCGTCAGAGCTTTTGCTGCTCGCCTTAGCTTTTTATGCACAGCTTCCGTGCGTTTGCCCACGCACTTATGTCGTACATCAACTGAATCTAAGGCTCATTAAAAATAGTAAGTGAGTATGATCAGGAAATACCACAATCACAAACCGCAGACAACCCTGTGGCACCGCGAGGACGAGGAAGAGCCGCTCAACCATCAAGAGACACCAGGAAGACAAATTAAGCAAAGCAACCAGCTCTCTCTTCCCCATCAAGATGATTGCAATACTAGAATGGACATAAAGTAACGTACAACAAAACAAAGAACAATTACAGACTCCCCCAATGGGAGTAACAATAAACAAAAAGTCAACAACAACAGAACCATCGCCTTAGAACGGACAGCAGACTAAGCCACCGGGGGGCTTAAATGCATTTTACTGGTACTAAATCTTCGCTTGGCCAAAACATGTGTAATATTTATAGGCGACGCCATTTTGACATTTGTGATCCTGTCCTTCACCTCTCTGTAGAAAAAAGGTTGATCCTGTTTCATAACTTCTTGAATTTGGCCAGTGCCCAGCAAAAGGTACAAGTTGGCATGTGCTATCCGCACAGTCTGATCAGAGTCTTCGATGGGCGCTTCGTAGGTAACCAATGATCCAACGTTTCTTCACGTTGAAAACTAGACTCTGATCAGACTGTGTGGGTGCACAGACTGATTTGAATCATTGCTGTCCGCCCATGTCATATTGTACCTTATGCTAGATACTGGCTCTATAAGTATTGCTACATAATTTTATGTCTCTTTTTTCGGAAGCTGATTAGGGCATTAGGGGCGCTTGGGAAATAAGTCTACGCCCTTTTTCTTAATAACAACTTACAAATATATATTTTATAAAAAATGTTTCAATTTTTTCGAGATGTTCGAAAATTGACTTCTTAAATTGAAAGAATATGGTCCTGATTTGTTTCTTTGCAGTCAATGTAAAAAGCCGGCATATTTTGCGCACTTTAGTGAAATGTGGATTTTAAAAAATGTATTATTTTCTTAAAACGACACATTGCCCCTGCGTTGTAGTGATGCCGAAGGAAAACAAAGCATACAAATTCAGAAATTCTTACCTTTAAAAAGATTTTTTTTTGACACAAGCAAACCTTCCCACCGTTTGAGGCACAAGTTATACTGCCCGATAATAAAAACGTCCGCACATTACCGGAATGTTTTCGATTTCTCCACAAAATACAGCACTCCTGTTATATGGGCATCCACGTGAGAAAACACATTCGGGCAAATGTGCAGACCAGCCTGTGCATCCGCGCAGTCCGGTCAGCGCCATTGTTATTCCTTATTTGAAAGTATCATACCTAAAATTTCTACAAGCGAAATTTCATTTTTGAAGCTAGTCTCTGTAGCTGAGGAGAGTGGTTTCAGTCTCGCTTTGTCGGAAACCCAAAAACAGGGTTTGTCGCGTAGAGGCCCAATTATTGATAATACAGTGCTGGGACCCGTTTGGTGACACATTTTGTTTACAGCCCTCAAGACAAATGTCCGGATTAAATTTGTTTTCTTATTTTTCAACCAAAACACATGACAAAAAATATCTACAATTTTACGCCACTATTAGTCTGGACTTATGAGTACCAAGGCTTTGGCCGATGTATTGTAGCGTTATGAATACCCATCTCAACCGTACTCGTGCGGCGGATTCGAAAGTAAAAAAAAAAAACAAAAAAAAAACAAAAACAAAAACATTGTCAAGTCAAGTCGTAATCGAAAGTACAATTTCGGTAAATAGCAATCTTCCAAATATTGATGCCATTGAGAATCGTTAGATCACATGATTGCCACAAGTTACGTGATAATTTGACCAAACCTTAGAGAGTCCACGAGCTGAAGTGTAGACAATAAAGATAAATAAGAATGAAATTTTCTATCATACAATTGACACTCTTCTTTTTCATCTGAGTATACATTGCGGTATAGATTAGAACTGTTTATCTCTTGCTATAAATGGGTCCTAGGTCAGCTGAGAAGATAACGATGGTCACTATGAAATAATATTATTATGGATGATTGTCTCCTGTTTAATTTAATTAAATGCTTCATTTATGATGTTCATTGTGATGTTACATAACAAATGTAAATGCTCTATGCCTTGTGGTGTCAGACAAGAAGATTTTTCCAATAGATCCCTATAGTGAACGTGCGAGCTCGCAGGCAGGCCCACTTAATATTCCCTGTGCCGCCCCAAATTGAATAAAATTGGTGTAGGCGTACTAGGTGATGTTGTATACCAAATAACAAGGTACTAGGCGTTGTCGTTCCAGACAAGACGATTTGTTTTATGTTTTCCCAACATAAAAGTAAAGCAAAGGGCAAAACCAGAAATCGGTACCATTAAGTTTCACAACTGACCCGAGACTCCATGTGGGAAAGTGACAAAACACAAGGAAACACCACACACAAGAAAGCCAAGAGATCAGCCCTTTCCCAGCAGGTAATCACAGGCCTATGTAAAATATGCCACCTCCAGGAATGTGCCATTTAAACAACAGGGCTATAATTTGAACAAACTTGGTGGAGGTCTACTAAGTTATGCTACATACCAAATATTATGACTCTAGGCATTGTGGTTTCAAACAAAAATATTATCGTTTTGAAATCTAGTTTAGCCCATGTCACCTAGAAATGCAATGGACTAAATTATTTGAACAATTATTTAAGAGGGTCATATAAGAATCATCCCTGCAAAGTTTGATTTAAATCTAGCTAGTTGTTGAGAAGGAGATTGTGCCATCATAAAACCATAGACAGCCAGTGTCCCAAATATGTTCATTTATACATCTCTTCCAAAACAGAATGCGTTACATGCCGTATATGCAGAGTTTAAAGGTCTAAATTTTGGTTTATGAGTGGTCATCAGAAGATTAACTGCTGAGGGAAAGATCATTTCATGTCTAAGTGCATTTCAATATCTCACCGGACCAAGGGGGCTCCAATATAGGTTCACCAAGATAAATATAAATATTTTTATCAGAAATTAACTTAACCCTTTAAGGACCTCTTTATAACCCCATGCAGGGAATTCATAATCCATTATTTGGTCTGTCTCGCATAGAACCTAGAAGATTCATAAACACATTAATGATTAATACCACTTTGAGGGTTTAAAGTGTAGGTTTTTAGCAGTTTGACCTTGAACTTTGATACAAAGGTCATATAATCAGTCAGAATCTATTATTGATAAACGAACACCTTAGACAAGCAGTGTGCAAAATATGAACCATCTACAACAAAATATGTTAGAGATATTGCTTTACAATAGACAGTTTCTAATTAACCTTTGACTCCAGGGCCATAGCGGTGATATGTAACGTACTTTGTAATTTACACACCATAAGCAATACTTGTGCTTGGTCAAAAAATGAAGGAGGAGTTCGCGTAACAAGCCATAAACTGATTGTAAGTATATTTGACCTTGTCTTTTGACACCAATGGCAAAGCGGTGATAAGAAACCTATGTTGTAATCTACACCCTATAGACAATCATTGTGCCAAATATGAACACCCTCGGTCGTAGAAATGAAAGAGGAGTCCATGTTATTAGTCGTATTACAGATTTTGTCTTAATTTGACCATGACCTTTAACTCCCAAGATTATATTGATAATTTAAAATACACACCATAGGCAAATATAAACACCGAGGCATAAAGTTAAATGCCAAGTTCTTGTTATAGCACTAACATAGTTGCTCTTTAAAACAGATTGGTGATGCACAAACTCCATGCTGCTACTTATACCAAAGGGCAAAACCTACTATATTTTTAATTAGCTGATGGATAAAAGACCATGCGTTCAAATCGTATGCACTGACAATATGTGTAAAATGAAGACAATAATTAAAATGAATGTAATCATGGTACTAAATAATGTCAAAATGATAAATCAGGTACTTCCATTCTGCATATATATATGAGCCAGGATATGATATAAGGTACCTTATGGTCGCGATAATCAAAATCAGGCTTATGTTACATCTGCAAAGTATTACATGTTTAGAGAATTTCCTGAAACTGTGAAGTGATTATCTTTGAAACTGATGATTGTATGGATGTTAGAAACAACATATGTAATCAGGTTCGGAATGTGACGTCAAGAATGGCATTGACCTTATGATGACGTCAGAGTGTTGGTCTATATTCGTTTGTTGATTATTGCATGCTCAGCATAAGAATCTAGCAAATATAAAGTTTTCTTATGTATTATACATGTGATAATGAAAATGCAGATGAAGTTACATGAATTCATATCTTCTAGGTCGTATTATAGGCATTCGAAATGACCAACTTGTAGGTTGCTGTTATCTGAGTGTTCACATGACAACAACCCTAATAAAATATAATAAGAAACGTTTGCTATTTTGGTTGTATCAAAGTTTAAAAGCATTTTCAAGGAAATATAAAGGCATGTAATCTTATGTTGTGTTTAAGTATTTTTCAAATGTCTCTTACGAAATAATTGCTTTCATGCCTTAAGGTCCCTTTTGTCAGATCCGCGTTCTTATGTATTACATTAAAATAGGCCTTACTAATTTAATGCATAGCTTATTTGGTTAAATATACACCCCTGCTGCATTAAAATTTTTGAAATTATTTGCATTTTGCATTTCTTTTCACCCATCCAACTTGCTTATTTTAGATGCTATATATGATTCTTTGAATGAGGGTGCCCTTTTTCGAAGCCTATTAAAGAGTCACTGCCCCTGTTTTGAAAAGTTATTCCAGTGGTTTCATAATGTACTGCTATGAAACTTTTCATTGATATATCACAATCTTATTTTACAAGTAGGGAGAGGTTCCACTTCAACTGAGCGACTTATACTTTGCCAGATTTTCCTCTATCAATAGGTTATTTGGAGAAAACATTAAAAAATGTTCTTGCCAGAAAACAAAATGCCCCTAAGTTTGATTTTTGGTATGTAACATCATCTAGAGATACTATATCGAGTTTGGTTAAATTGTGGTTATGTGTTCAAAATGGCCTTATCCTGGATTTCACAGAGTTTACATTGACTTATAAATTGAAACATACAAAATCCCCTGGTTTGAAACCGCTAGGTTTAGATCCCTGATATCACCCAATGGGCCATATTTAAAGTTGCTCCAAACAGAGAAAAATGGCCCCACCAAGGGTTCACCAGGAGCGAGTCAGTTTGTAATAGATACATATTGATTAGAAGTTTTAAACAAAAACTCAGGTGAGCGATCCAGGGTCACTTAGCCCTCTTTTAATGTGTGTCAATACTTGATATGATACCACAGAACATGATAAATGCTGTTTCCATTTGATATGTTTACTAATGTACGTCATTTTCATAATATGACAATGTCCTAATATCTATGAAATAGTAAAACATGCATTTCCCAAAATATACCTGAATATCAAAATGTCTGATTTTGAGGCAAAAAAGGAAAATAATTTGGCAGGTTTTATAAGTAAACACGACAGTATATATGTAAGTTGAATAATGCAGCATCAATTTTAAAACAAGATAAATAAATACTATAAATTTTAAAAACTTTACCTGTCCGATTTAAAAAAAATTTGGATTTTTTTTTTTTATAAAAATACTGATTTCACCCAAAAATAAAGACATGTCATTTCTGACGTTGATTCCATAATAAAGTCAGATAAGGATTATATAAAACTCAAGGATCATTGTTCAGTCTTTCTTTGCCAGTGTCGTGTATCTGTTGCTGCAAATGGATTTCTGAAATTCGTAATTTCACTTCTTAAAATGAAGTTTTTGCCAAATTTTAACACCACTGCCCCTCTTTGAAAAAGTAATTCCGGCGATCCAAGAAACTTCAACATCTTGCCATATCACTCATGTAATGGTTTTCCATTTTACAGATGGGGAGGGGTTCCTCCTTAGATAAGCGACTTTTTGCCAGTTTTTTGCTCTACCACAAGTTTGTCAACGAGTTAAGTTTACAAACTCGTACATTTTGGTGTCCCACATGTTCCATTTTGGTCATAAAAAGCTGAGAACTGTATGGAAATCGAGTAAAATCAATTCATATATTATACTTCTTTCTAGCCAGAAAGCAAACTAGCCGCGAGTAGTAATGGATGACACTCTGGGTACGGCGAATTTTAAGCCTGAAAAGAACTTGGAATTTTTCAGGCTAAAAATTCGGCGTACCCAGAGATGTCTATCCTGGTAGGCTTGAGTGACTAACTGTGAATAACTTAGTTTATTTTTGGGATTATTCTAGCTGGGCCTATGATTATGATAGTTTCCTGGGCTATTGAGAATAACTTAGTTTATTTTTGACTGCTTTGTAATAGTTTCCTGGGCTATTGAGAAATAACTTAGTTTATTTTTGACTGCTCTGTAATAGTTTCCTCGGCTATTGGGGAATAACTTAGTTTATTTTTAGGGGTATTTTGGTTGGGGTCTACAATTTTGATAGTCTCCTGGTCGCATCGCTGAAATGCTGTGAATAACTTAGTTTATTTTCGTAAAGATCTGATTGTAACAAATTCCTACTTGGTAGGCATATTGTGGTTATCTTTTTATAAAGACTAACTTTACTCGCATCACAAACAACAGGGTTTCTAATTTGCATATCGTACATCTAGTACGTTGCAATAGCGTATTATATTTTAAGTAAGGAATTTGGGTTCATGAAGTTCTATGTATCTTATAGTCTCTTTAGAAAAATAACTCAGATATTCAAGGCTAATTTCTGTAGCTTAGAAATATTTAATTGAGCACAACGTTTCGCTTTTCGCGACTTTCAATGATAAGTTACGTCATATAATTTATACATGACGTCATTGAAAAGCAAGTATTATCTTCTAAAAGCGACAACACGTATAACTTTTCGAAACAATAGATAACTTGGTCGATAACTTGGTCATTTTAAGAGTAAAGGTGTGTACTTATATATGATGTCTGCTTGAAAGTTTCTATAGATTATACTTTTTCAGGTTGTTGCATGGAGTCGTATTTGATAGCTAGTATCAATCTTATGATTAAGTTAAGACTTCTGTTGATATCTTAGATAATCATCATTGGCATGTAATAGTATTGTGGTTTAATGGTCAGATGTTGATGAAAGTTTCCATATCGCTTGAGACGTGGATGCAATGTGGACCTTCACACGTAAAATGTGGATGCAATATGGATCCACCACATCTCCACATTTTGAATGTGGATGCAATGTGGAGCAATGTGGATGTATTGTGGAGCAATGTGGATTTTCACATTTCAAATGTGAATAAATGAAGATATATTGTGGGTCAGCATAATGAAAATTTACGTTAATTCTTGGATAAATTCGAAATTAATGTGGACCGCCACACTAAAAATGTGGATCCACCACATCTCCACATCTTGACAATGTGGATCCACCACATCTGCACATTTCCATAATGTGGAGTTTCCACACCTACACATTCGACAATTTGACTTATACCCTCTCTCAATTTTAGGTAAACTTCAGCGCTGAGCTATGAATGTGATAGTTTTCTGATCGTATCCACCAGTTGGTCTATGATAGTTTCCTGGTCCTGCTGTGGTAATATATAGAATAACTTAGTCAAATTCAGCTTTGAAAATAACCAAGCCATTTTTGAGGGGTATAAAGTGTGATATGTGTGTGCAATAGTCAAGGCTACTAAGTTCTATGCGTCTTAAGAGTCTCTTGGTCAATCAAGACCTCATCTCCTAGAGGCATCACTCTGTAGCATTAACTAGTGTATAGCTAGCCGTCTCAAGCTTACTACTACTTATTTTTTAATGAAAAGAACAACAAAGATTGGTGAACATTTCTATAATTTTATTGCCCCACTAACTATAACTGATTACAATGACGGAGGATTAGGGCCGTCCCTCTGTTCATTGTTTACAATAAGAGAAATTAAAGAATATATGCCATCATACAAAGTAGAATTCTATTTGAATGTTTAAGCATCGATCCAGGGCATTTTTGGAAGTTGACTTTGAGTATGTCTTGGTCCTAAGTTGTTCTGTTGCAGCTGACTTGGTGCATATTTTGATCCTGAACTCTGTTGTAATGAATCTGATTCATTATCTTCACCTAAGCAATAGGTTGGTGGGTCAAATTCTTCAAGTTTCCCATCCAAGAGGTATCTTCGTTTTTTAATAGCATATTTCAAAGCGTCATCCTCATCAAAGTCATCTTCATCTCGGAGTCGTTTTGCTGTATCTGTTATCTTCTTGTGCAATGGACCTTTCTAAATTGCCTTGGAAAATTTAAGGAAGGCTTTGTATTGACCAATGGCTTCTGCTCTGTATCTTGGTTCTAGGTTATCGAAAGTGACCTCCTCTGCTTCATCTGTGTCCATGTCTTGATGTTTCTCTATTATATGTTGTACATTAAATGTGTCTTGTAGGATATTATGAGCTCCATTAATGAAAAATGTCCAAGGATCAAACTTGCTCTTTGTTCTAGAATAATGTTGGTCTTCATCATCTTCATCAGTATAGTCTGTATCACTACCATCACGAATGCCATAATCTTTGTCTGTATATTTCCCAAAGATGTCTTCCTTTTGATGACTTCTGGAAGTCTCTGCATCAGATTCTTCAGACATAGTAGATTCTTCATTTTCTGACATTGTTTCTGACTCCATATCTTCACTGCAGATACCACTTGTCAGATGTCGTCTCAAACTGTCTGATCTTGCAAACTGTCGTTCACACTTTGGACACTGATGTTGACCCATTGAAATCGTTTTGGTTAATGAACAGCTTCTCCTTAATTGTATCCTTTTATACTTGTAGTGACATACAAACTCACAGTTTTGTCAATATTTCTCACAAAAATATGACATTTTCTACTCTGTCTTATTATTTGCATGTACTTCTTTTGCTGCAACACTTGAGAGAGGATCGCATTTTCTTGTTTTGCTGCTCTCTTTTGCAGAAGAAAAATTCTTTCTTTTATCACATCTTTGCTCAATTATATTTCTTCCATTCATACATTTCTTCTCTAATGGCATTCTTTCTAGTTGGTTTCCTATCAGCTTACGAAGTTCTCTATGGCACATTTTACAGTACTTTGGTGGTCTTCCTTGCTTGAGTTTACTATCCAACGCTGTGTTCAGTCTTTTCATCAGATATCGAATTTGTCCATAGCTCATATGATATTTAGTTGATCTTTTAGATGCAGGTGTTTTCATATCATCATTGCAGCTTGTATTTTTCTGTCTTGCTGAGAGATCCATTCTTCCTCTTGTAGTGTTTGAAGAACAATAAGAAATGTCAACCAAAACCATCATATTTATACTGATAGCAAAATTGCTCAACTTTTTATACGTTTGAAATGTAATTTTACTAATGTTTTACCACCAACAAAAGGGACAGACCTGCCAATTTCATCTTTGATATCAATATGAACCTGATCAATATAAGATTTTGCCAAAGGTACATAATGCAAATTCACAAATTCTTGATGCGATTGAGTGCTAGATTTTGACTGTTTATAAGAAACAATTCTAAGTATAGGAGCTGTTATATTTCCAACGTAAGTGTAATCTGCAACATCAGAATAAACAAACATCTGATGGTGAGTCATGTTCAAATCAACAGCATATGTAAAAACCTGATTATCACTCCCAATCAGTTTATTTGAGAGATCAGGATTCAATCCAGGTATTTCTCCAAGAGACTTTGAAAATCTAATTTGGACTCTATTTGGATTTTTTTCAACATGTAAGTTTACACGGTTACCTGATTTCTTATAACTTAATGTGATCATACCGTGGATTTGACGTAGAATAGCTCCGCATTTTTCTTCAATTGCAATCTGAATTTGCTCTACTAAGTGCTGAGGCGAATTATAGTTTCCTGCTGGGATAAACAATTTTATTTCAGGACAACTTCCATCTTTCATGCATACAGTATTCATTTTACTTTTCCCCAGTCTTTCCAAAACATTCTCATCGTAGAAGTGAACATAAAAATAATTGCTGTTATGTGAAATGTTATATACTTCAGAAGGAGTCATAATTTCTACCAATGCTACAACCCATTGTTCTTTCTGGACTTGAATAGGATGATTTAGCTTTGTGGTAAATGAGAACTGTTTATTTTTAGGGAAAATATCCATAGAGCTATCACTTAGTAAGCTCAGATAAAATTCATCCATGATCTAATATGTGAAACAACCACCACACTTGATAGAAATATAATGACAATTAGACTTCGCTTAACGTCATATATATAAAATGTCTACTCTCATATTAATTATATGAAGATGAAATATATATCATGCAATCTTTGTATGTAATGCAGATCTGAAATAGCAACTATGTGAAGATGTATATTCCACGTTTTAATCCTAGACATATTCATTAACTTGTCAAATATGTAAATGTGGAAAATTCACAGTGTAAAGAGGTGGATAATCTCTCTGAAAGCTGTCATAGCGAATGTACCATGCTACTATCAACTTGAGAGATTGAGAGAAAATAGAATTAATTGAAGAGAGGGTATAAGTCAAATTGTCGAATGTGCAGGTGTGGAAACTCCACATTGTGGAAATGTGGAGATGTGGTGGATCCACATTGTCAAGATGTGGAGATGTGGTGAGTCCGCATTTTTAGTGTGGTGGTCCACATTAATTTCGAATTTATCCAAGAATTAACGTAAATTTCCATTATGCTGACCCACAATATATCTGCATTTATTCACATTTGAAATGTGGAAATCCACATTGCTCCACAATACATCCACATTGCTCCACATTACATCCACCTTCAAAATGTGGAGATGTGATGGATCCACATTGCATCCACAGTTTACGTGTGAAGGTCCACATTGCATCCACATCTCAAGCGACATGGACACTTTCATCAACATCTTATCATTAAACCCCAATACTATTACATGCCAATGATGATTATCTAACGTATCAACAGAAGCTCTAACTTAATCAAAATATTGATACTAGCTATCAAATACGACACCATGCAAGAACCTGAAAAAGTATAATCCTTAGAAGCATTCAAACAGACTTATCATTGCTAAGTACACACCTACTCTAGATAAAATGACTGAGTTATTTTCAAAGTCCTAACTGATTCTACAGAATATTACATCTAGGAGTTGAGGTCTTGAGATACAACCTCAAGCGCCATTCTATGCAACTTAACTTTAAGCATATAATTACCCTAATCAACTATTAAAAGTACTAAGTTAAAATCAAGCTAAGAGTCTGACCAAAATGTAAAGCTAAAATAATATAAAGGCCCATCATATCTGAATACCTTTCCTCTTAAAATGACCAAGTTATCTATTGGTTCGAAAAGTTATATACTTAGTGTCGCTTTTAGAAGATACTACTTGCTTTTCAATGACGTCATGTATAATCTATATGACGTAACTTATCATTGAATGTCGCGAAAAGCGAATAATTGTGCTAAATGTAATATTTCTTAGCTACAGAAATTAGCCTTGAATATCTAATGTATTTTTTTAAAGAGACTATAAGATACTCAGAACTTCATGAACCCAAAATTCCTTACGTAAAATATAATTCGCTATTGCAACGTACTAGGTGTACAATATGCAAATTAGGAACCCTGTTGTTTGTGATGCAAGTAAAGTTAGTCTTTATAAAAAGATGACCACAATATTCCTACGTCACAATCAGATCGATCTTCACGCAAATAAACTGAGTTATTCCCAATAGCCCAGGAAACTATCACAATCATAGGCCCAACCAAAATACCCCTAAAAATAAACTAAGTTATTCTCAATAGCCCAGGAAACTATTACAGAGCAGTCAAAAAACAACTAAGTTATTCCCCAATAGCCGAGGAAACTATTACAGAGCAGTCAAAAATAAACTAAGTTATTGTTTAGGTGCATGAGCACCTAAACACAATATATAAGGTGAGAATTAGAGCTGTACCATGGAGGAGCATGTGACCAAATGTAACCAATCATGGGACCTCTGTCTAAGATTAAACTGATGTCATTTGTAAATATAGATTTGTCATTTTCTGGTTTCCCAGTCTATCTTGAAATTCTGATTGCATCGTGTTCCTTCAAAGATTGACCTAGGCCGACCTGGTATGACATTTAGCCACTATTCTGCTGAAGAGAATAATAAGACAGTTGGTCAGTCAGAAATCCAAAGTAAAAAGGGAGCTTATTAAAGCACAGATAACATGAAATTATACAAGTTACATGATGCATGGATTTTGAAGAGGCAAATAGTCAAGTAGATTCTTTATGTGGTGCCTTACCCAGAGATGATTTGCGAATGCATAAATGCATAAAGTCTAACATCTCTAAGGTCATGTACCAGACCCTTTGCATGATAGTCCTACTGTTAACCTTTCAGACCCTAATCAGACTAGCAAAATGTTGGTTTTCATCCAAATCCAAACTGTTCGACATACTTATGTTATTGGATGGTACTTTAAATCTAGACTGGCATCAGTCCTGAAAACAAATTGATACACCAGAAAAAATAAGATTATCTTTTATTTTTAGTTGGAAGTATTAGACTGGCCCCAGTCAAGACAGGAAAATCCCAATTTTCCATTCAAGCACTCTTACTAAATGATTGCAACCTTTTGAGTGTGCTAACAGATACAATTATAATGACTAATTTGTTCAGTGGAATGGAACAGTTTGTATAATTTTGGTAACAGGCATTTTGAGGATCCTAATATATTTCTCTGAAGTTATTTTAAAACAAAAGATAATCCTCTTTTAGCTAACCTAGGTAAGGACTTCCTTTATGCGTCTGTTCATCATCAGTGCCATCAATATATACTGACTGACAAAAGAAACGCTATAGGTAAAATTCAAAGCCATGTCACATCAATGTTTATACATTAGGTAATAAATGTAAATTTGGATTATTTTTTTACTTTTAAATGCATGTTAATGTTGTACCTCAAAATGTACCGCAGAGGAACAGATATGCCGCTTTTTGGGGGTATTTAAGCAATTAAATTTGTGAAAAAAGCAATTGTTTTCAAATGAAGGGGTAACAAAAAGAAATTGAAAAAGCAATGGTTTTATAAATGAAGGGGTAGCGAAAAGCAATTAAATTTTGGAAAAGCAAAAGAAAAAAACAAACTGATCTAAATATGAATATATCCCATGTTAGCACACTTAGTGTGGTAGCCAGTCAAGCCTTTCTTTTGTTGTGATGTTACTAAGTCTCCTTTGAAGTTTGATACATTAAGCAAGTCATTTGTCAGTTACTGGCTAAAGTATTTGCACAAAGTACTTAAAGTCACTCAATCTGTATGTTTCTTCCATTACGAAAACTAAGATTATTATTTAAATTATTAACTAAGATTATTAGGTACTTTAATTATAACTTATAAATAAGCAATTTCAAAAATCTATGTGGGGTAAAAAATATTTAAGCAATTGTTGTTGGAAAAAAGCAATTCATAAAAATCGTGTGGGGTAAATACCCAATTGAACTGAAAGCTTATCTGGACCTCTGTACCGTCCGAGAAAATTTCAATGGGTAAAATCAAAACATGGAAAATTGATGTGTGGTTTATTGAAAACACAAACATCAATATTTTTAGGGAGCACACAAAATTTTGGTACTTTAGTGTTTGGTAAAACCCTATAAAACCTACCCAGCGGCTTAAAGGTCTAGATTTTGGTCAGACATTTTCTACATGTAGTAACGAAGGTTCATTTGCAAGAGCTCATGCTCGATTATACAATCTGTACAAATAATCTTTTCAAACACCTATTCTGCCTCGGACCCAGTATAATTGGGTCCAAGATTCTGCTGACGCTAAGATTTGTTAAACAGGACCTATCATAATAATAATAAAAGAAAAGGAATGCTGTCATAAAAACAACCTATTTGCCAAACCTAAACTATTGGCGGCTTTTTAAAAGCAGCCAACTTGTTTCTCAATAGCCCAGGAAACTATTACAAAGCAGTCAAAAATAAACTAAGTTATTCTCAATAGCCCAGGAAACTAAGTTATTCTCAATAGCCCAGGAAACTATCATAATCATAGGCCCAGCTAGAATAATCCCAAAAAATAAACTAAGTTATTCACAGCTAGTCACTCAAGCCTACCAGGATAGACATCTCTGGGTACGCCGAATTTTTAGCCTGAAAAATTCTAAGTTCTTTTCAGGCTTAAAATTGGCGTACCCAGAGTGTCATCCATTACTACTGCCGCGACATGAGATTTCCAACAATGTGGTATGTGCGACCAGCAAAGGCTCAGACCAGCATGTGCATACGCACAGTCTGATCAGAGCCATTGCTACTCGCTGGAATATTCTATGACTGTTAACCTACTGACAGAACATCATTTTGTGAGTCTAAGCTCAAAAGGAGGCCGCACAGGCGTGTGGAGTCTACACTCGTGAAAATCCCACAGTGTTGGTTAGAGTATTTTCCATGATGATAAATTGCATTAGTTAGATGGCCTCCATGCGAGCTGAACGTTTCTTGTACTTCAACAACAGCAGAATCTAGGGCGAAGATCTGGTACCAGTAAAATGCATTTAAGCCCCCCCCCCCCCCCCCCCCCCCCGGTGGCTTAGGCTGCTGTCCGTTCTAAGGCGGTGGTTCTGTTCTTGTTGACTTTTTGTTTATTGTTACTCCCATTATGGGAGTCTGTAATTGTTCTATCTTTTGTTGTACGTTACTTTATGTGCATTCTAGTATTGCAATCATCTTGATGGGGAAGAGAGAGCTGATTGCTTTGCTTAATTTGTCTTCCTGGTGTCTCGTGATGGTTGAGCGGCTCTTCCTCGCGGTGCCACGGGTTTGTCTGCAGTTTGTGATTGTGGTATTTCCTGATCATACTCACTTACTATTTTTGGAAAGCACATCTCGCGGCTCCTATATATCACTTCTGCAAAGTGCATACGTTTCTTTTGTACTGTTTTAGGCACATGGTCCCCCAAACCAGCTTAAAATGGCTGTCTCATTCCTTTACTTTCACTAGTTATGAATTTATTTGTCTTAAGCGCTAAATAGTAGTCTATGAATTCAGAAGTGGACATATAAAGCTAACACATTTTGTGACTGATAAACCTGCAAACCGAAATTCCATTTGCTGGACTCAAATACAAATGTCCCAAAACTTGGTGTGGATTACGTTACTATCTTTGCTGCTTCAGTATCACTCTACAGTGATCAAACAACTAATACTGTGATGTAAACATGTTTCATTAGCGTATCGAATAAAACAGAATAGTCTGCAGTCTGTAATTTCTAAGACACCTAGAAAATGGTTTTGATGGCATTTTTTGTTAATGCTCGGCATCCATGCTAGAAATACTCTTTGGGGTATGACAAAGTGCACCAGGGTGGATGCCGTTAAACATATCTAATGAGTATGCTGAGATAAGAGCATATTAAAAGGGGCTCTTGCACGGTATGGTAAATTAACATGGGGGTCTGCCCACGCTTGGATTTTGAAAATATTATGTTATTTTATTGTCTGGGGTATAACTTTAATATTTATGGTGCGTTTGAGTTTTGATGACATTCCATTGCTAATTTATGACGTCATGAATGATATCACTATAATACCTTAGGGTACCCAGTTATAATCATTTCTAAAGTAATTGACATACCATGTAACGGGCTAAGAAATGTTTTTTTTAAATAGCTATATCTTCTGAAAGTGTAAACCATAATTTATCCAAATGGTTTCGTGTTATTAAAATAATGTCTATGGTATTTTGGATTCAATCTAGATGACAAATCATAGAAATAAACAAAACTATAGATTTAGGATATGGAAGTTTAGAGACAGGTACCATCTCAAAGGTGGAGTACGTCAGGGTTGCTTCCTAAGCCTTATTCTTGCCTATCTAATTTGATAAATACATTTTCATAGTTCGTATATAATGAGTTAATAATATGCAAAGTTTGAAGAAAATCCATGCGTGGGCACAGATGAAAGTACCCCTTTAATTTTAAAACTGGTGTATTTATGTACTGTTGTGTTATTTTCATCGTTCATTAATTTACATAATGCCCTTTGCCAAAATTGCCCAAAACGTTTGGCTCTGTCAAATAACATGGCCGTCAGAGCTAAAGATAAGTAATACCTTAAAAAGGACATTTGCTCCTGAACAACTGGTCCAAAATCAAAATAATTTCACAATCTTTCTCATAATGCCCTCTGCCAAAAATTGCCTAAATGGTGCTGCTCCATCAAACAAGATGATAAGAATTACCTTAAAACGACATCTTCAGAGCAACCAGTCCAAATTCAAAATAATTTCACAGAAATGCTCATCGTTACTTGCCTACGTCAGTTCCAGCTAACAAAATGGAGCTTTTTGGCGTAATACTCATTACATGCACCCGAGCCATTATTCAATTCTCGAATTGTGGCGGACTTTCCCAAATGAACTTGCCCTCTGCTGAAATTGCCTAGACTGTTTTGCTCCGCTGAAAAAGATGGCCGCCAGAGCTACAGATAAGAATATCTTAAAAGGACATTTGCTCCTGAACCACTGGTCCAAATATAATTTTTTTAAATTAATTTCACAGAAAACTCCTCAAAATGTCTTCTACCAAAATTGCCTAATGCGTGTGACTCCACCACGTAAGATGGCTGTCAGAGATGTAGATAAGAAATATCTTTAAATGACATCTTCTCCTGAACCTTTGGTCCAAATTCAAAATAATTTGACACAAATGTTTCTTATAAGACCCTCTGGCCAAGCTGAACAAAACGGCAACCAGAGCTAAAATAGAACTATTTACACAACATAAATTATTATCCATTGATTCAAAATAATTATATTATACCAGTGTCTAGACAGTGTTAAAATGTACCAGTATGCAAAATTCGATCAAAATAAACCATGCGGTTCAAGGGTTATGATCATTTTCACTAAAAGACCTCCACCGGCCAAAATGATGCTCGGCGAAGCCTCCTCACCAGTTTGCATACCAGTGCTTGGACAATGTTAAAAAATATAAGTATGCAAAAATTCTACTGGCCATTTGGTTCAAGAGCAGGGGCGGATCCAGGATTTCTGAAAAGGGGGTTCGTACTTTGTATGTATAAAGGTATGGGGTTCGCTTTGCTGATTATATCTAATTTTTCTTAAATGTCCCATTAAAATGAAATAATTTGGTCTTAGTGAGACCAAATTACTTCATTTTCATAGGATATTTAAAAAAAAAAGGGGCGGTCAGGGGGGGGGGGGTTCGAGCGAACCCCCTGAACCCTCTCTGAACCCGCCACTGAAGAGTTATGAGCATTTTCGCTAACTGACCATAACCTGACTGATGCTCGGTAAAGCCTTGTCCATAAAAAATGCTGCTAGCCAGTGGTTAGATAATGTTGACATGCATACATATGCAAAATTTGATCAAAATATACAATGTGGTTCAAAATTTATGAGCATTTTCACAAACTGCTAATGGACGGACAGACTCACACAGTATACGTAATTATTGTGCACACTGTGCCTCCAGGCTTTGCAATCACGTGTGTGGTTTACTCTATGGATAAACGTGACACATGCCTGCATGAAGTTAGTTGAAGGTAAAGGTTGCTGTCGTTGATGCTGGGGTGTGGGGGTGTAACTGACCTAGTCAGGAATTTTAAATATCCACCCATTCTTATATATACGGTCATCTCAAAATTGAGACTGTTTCATATATTATAGGGATGTTTTTTTCGTGCATTAACTTGCCGGTCCGGAGATAGCCGTTAGAACGACATGGCCTGAACCACAGCGCCCAGGAGCATCTCTGTTTCTGTACGGTGAACTTGTAGGGCCTATTCAGCATCAGCACACCGGGAGAGAGAGCGTAGCATTTATGAAGGGCTGATTTGAACCCCTCAGCTGTCTTCGCATGCACAACCGAATTTTCCAAATGGTTCCACTCACAAAGATTGAGTTCATGTACTGCTCAGTTTTGTAGCTTCTATTTGTAGCTTTCATTTGAAATGGATGGCCACTGAGCTACATGTACCTTTAAGGTAATGAGAATTGATTATGAAAAGTGTATTAATTGATATAATTTGTCACGGAAATTGTGAACCCTTAATGTACCATCAAGGCTCAATCTGGAATTGGCCATAAAGGCTCCGATGAGCCTGCGACTCACAAGTCACGATAGTTGGGTACTCAGCGAGCAGGAAAGGCTCACACGAGCATGTGCCTAACACGGTCACGAGATTTTGTAAATAGAGCATTACGCCGGTAGGACTCGAACCCGCAACCGGTCGGTCTCGAGTCAAGCACTCTTCCACTGAGCCACTGCCGCCCCAGGGGGGGGGGGGGGGTACTCTCAATTTTCTTCATGTGTAGGCTTGAAACCAGCAACTACTTTTTACCCCCAAAATATCTGGAATATCAGGCATACCACAAAAAATATCTGAAATTTCAGCAACCCCCAAAATATCCCCATTCTGTACATTAAAGACCATAAAATGCATAGAAACTCGGACCCAGTATTTAAACTGGGTCCGAGGTAGAAATGACCCATAAAGCCAGTCCTTCTTCTTCTTCTTCTTCTTCTTCTTCTTCTTCCAGTCAATGGTCAGGATTCTTACTAGAATGTACTGTTGACCAGTCCATTTTCGTAATGACCCCAAACACGGTAGTATCCGTGCCCACCAAAAATATCCACGAAATCTTCATACCCCCACAAAATATTAATTTTTCTGACCCCCACAAAAAGTATTGAAATTCAAGCTTTTGAACCCCCCAAAAAAATATCATAGTAGCCCCCCCCCCCCCCCCCCCCCCCCCCACACACACACACACACACACACACACACACACACCTCACTATCTCACACATGTATATGAAATGAATGTGTTTGAGGTATATGAATTCGCTGGTATTTTTTCTATTCCCTTAGTATATGAATATGTTGGGTTCAATTTCACATATATACATACACCTGTACCAATACGGGAGGGTCGAGTGCGTCTCGCTGAGTCCTAATCAAGCAGACATTTTGTAAAAGCTATTACTTGTAGCCAGACGAATAAGCATCCAATCAAAATCGATGTTACAATCTCAATGTCATTATCAAGAACAGAAGTTTTGATTAGACAACTTTGTTAATTCCTGAGAAAAATGGCTGCCTATTAATGATTCTGTAAGGGAAAATGAGATTTTGAAGCAATAACACCAACAGGAAGCAATGAAAATGTTTCAGAAAGGCGTCGGATAACAGACATAACAATGAATTACGGAAAAAGAATTGCTTTGCCACGATCGTCGGTTATTACTGACAGGTAATCAGATTTTCAGACATCACAGGTGCAGCTGCACTCAGCACAGGAGCTGGAAGTTCTATACTTATATCGCTTCTAAGCCCTAAAACCGAAAATCTCATAATGTCATTACGTAGTGACATTATAAGCTTTTGGTTCTGAGGCTATAGGGGTGATTTAAGGATCGAACTTCAAGCTCCTGTCCACACAGGTCACAGCAGGGTTCTTGACACCTATGAAGCAAATACTGGCGTGTCAACAAACTTGTATGCTTTATTACATTGCAGGTTAATCTGTGTCTGGCATGGTTGTACATGCAAATTGTAGTAATTGCGGTACCACAGGTCATATTGTTTTATTTCGTATCAGGCCTTGTGGCACAACCTTCTGAGTGTAGAATCTCTCGCCTGTAGATCAAATGTAAAATTTCCACAATAACCAATAACAGTCATCTGACCAGCAGTTCAGACCGGTGGATATACCTGCGGTCGGACAAGAGTTGCCTCATTAAAGGACCAACTCTCCATGAAATTTGCGCTGAAATGTTGCTGTTTGGGCCAAATATATCCTTTGTGAAACGCTCTGTTTTAATTGACCAATCAAAAGATTTTGCTATTAAAGGCCTTTGACAAGGTTCTACACGGGAGGCTATTACACAATTTGGAATACTATGGGGTTATAGGGTCCACCCACAGGTGGATCAACTCGTGGCTCTCTAGGCGCACTCGTTTTAGACGGCCAAATAAGCCTCAGATCCAGTCCTATCCGGTGCCCCAGGGATCGGTCCTAGGTCCGGTCCTGTTCCTTATCTTCATTAACGATCTGCGGGATAACATAAGGTCTTCTGTTAGCAGACAACTGTGACCTGTTTATAAATATACATTCACTCCAGGATAGTTTAATCTTGCAAGAAGACCTTGAGCTCCAGCTTAGGACAGTGGGAAGCTGATTGGCAAATGAAATTTAATGTTGCCTAATGTCTCTCTATGAAAATGACTCCGCATCAGCATCAGCATCATATACAAATACGTTTTGATTATTCACTTCACAGCCAAACTTTGGAAAATGATCAGTCCATATAATACCATGGTATAACCATCACTGATAACATGGATTGGAGTCAGCACATCTCAGCCGGGTTGGGAAAATGCCGGCATTTATCAGTTAAGTCCATGCCACTGACATTTTTTGGAACAAACCGGCATATTTTGGCATTTCCAAAAAATATTTCTTAAACAGGCATTGATTTGGTAAAATTATCCAGAATTGATAGAATAAGACTCAGAGTTCTCACTAGGATTTTGAAAACAGGATTCATAGAATCCATCCCTGAAAAAAGTTGGAGTCAAAATTGAAAAATTGGAGTTTGGCCTGGAAAAGTTGGAGTTTTTAGTTTTAGCCGAAATATGAAAAGTTTTATTTACGAATGTAATGTTTTTTATCCTGCAAAATGGCAATTTCAAAATCCTTGTGAGGACTAGCTGTGAACAAAAAAGATTTTAGACCAAAAATAAAAGTTTGTATCAAGTTACCCTAAATCCCCCTCTTCGCCATCCCCTACACAATATTTGCTAAACATTGTTGGGGATTTCAAAGGGGTTTCAGGGTTTCAGCTGGACTGAAATTTACTTCGGACATTTTGTCCAAGCAGCTCCAATTTTGTTCGGACATTTGGAAATTTTTTAGGACATTTTTTCAACACTAATTTTTACCACCATAAACGGAAATTGCCATCTGCCCTTCTCAAATTAAAACCAGGGGTAGTTTTGCTACCATTTCGGATGGTAAGTGCGGTCTGATTGATTGCCTGGCTTTTTATTTCATGAGGTGAGTGGAGCTTGTCGATCGTTGTTGGTGGAAGTGGGTGGGGTACTGTTTTTTTGCTGCTTTTTCGGCCGCTGCGTAATGATGGAGCGGGCAAACTGTTTTGGTGCATAAAAAACTTCAGTTCCTGTTGTTTCTTGGTGGCAATTACTTTTTTAGCCATTTTATCGGTAAATGCCAATGCAAATATGCTGTCCGCTTCAAGATAAAATCAAGGGAAGAAAACTAAGGATGCAATAGACCAATCAGGTGCGGCGTAACAAAACACTATGACTGGTTTGCTTAATGAATAAGTATTTGCGGGGTAAAATAAGGCGAACCATTCAGAAGCTTACATAAATTTGACCAATCAGCGATCGTTTTTTAAAGCAAAAATATTATTGCGTCACTGTGCATAACCGTACAGCGTGCGTTTCCGAAAATCGTCTCGGACAAACTGTCCAAACTGGACAGCAAACTCTCGGACATCTGGAACTATTTTCGGACTATGTCCGATGGCCGACCCCAAACTGAATCCCTGGGTTTGGCTATATTGTTTTCCCATCTTCTCCATCAAAATAAAAATATTTTCATATTTTAAAATTTCATGTATCATGAAACACATATTTTTATGTTTGCAGGGTTTTACAGGACGCAATATCCTGCGTCTTATACGCATAAAATCATTAGGTAGGACCCCTCAATTTACCTTACCTGCGTCAGCTGGGACGCAGATGTGTTTGTTGTGCCTTTCATTAAAATCCTAAATTCCAAAGTTATTTCGTAACAATTCGGTTTTTCCCATATTTACAGCCTATCTATAAATAAATAGGACAGGTGCTGTCGTTTAACCAATAATATGGGGAGGTGTGTCAAAACAATTCAATCAAATTCGCGTTGCTATGGTGCTTTGAAATCTCATCATGTCTCGCTCCCGCTCTGATTTATGGATTAACATAGACGCTTGTCAACTATTGGGTTTTCTTACGGTCAAGCGTGTAAATGACTAGAAAAAAATAGCTGCTAAATTGTCGAAACAGCGATCTGAGAAACTTTTTTGCAAAGGAAATGCAGAAACGGACCAAGAGCCATCCTCTAGGGGCTGTTCTGAGTCAGATAAGTCCGAATCATCTCAAAAACCAGCCCTGAAAAAAGATCAAAAATTCCTATCTAGCTGAGTAGCTGGTTAGGTTGATACAAATGGTTGACCGTTGTCGTTGAGATACGAAAATGACTTGATGTTTTGTGACACCTGTTTGACAACTAAGGCCTGTTTGAATCCCTTCACGGAAGGTCCATATATAAAAAGATGGGACCCCCCATTTTCAATGATGGGACCCCAGTCATAATCAAAGTTGAGTCCCAAGGACCCCCAAACATTCAACTCCAGAGCTCTCGGAAATGCCGAATTACGCGTATTGGTAGGCACATTTTTTCCGTGGGACTCATGATTTTCGCTAGGCGGGAGTTCCGCGTACGCTTGTTTTTTTTAGTCGGCACACGCTCAAAATTCAGTAGCTGTGAGATAAATACACACCAGGAGATCAAAAGCCCTTTGATATTATCGATCGCGACACGCTTTTTGAGCCGCTGGAGACCTGATTATTGTTCTGTCTCTGTTGACTCAGACTGCGGATTAGCAATTCTGACAGGTGATTGACAGGATTACCGATGCGGGACAGTGTGATTATTACGAGTTGATTATTAAAGTAATTAATCGGATAATTGTTTGAAACAGATGCGCTTCCAATTTACAGTTAATTAAAGGGAGAAAAACTAATAGGGTATTGTAAACAACATCGGACTAGCGACTTCCGAATTCAACTGATTAGGGATGAAAGAGAAAAATATTTAATTGCACTCATTTGCGATTTGAGCAGCATAAACATGGAGAAAAAAACAAGAAGTTTACGGATTTGCATTTCTTCATTCGTTCATTCATTTTTGCTACGGCAAACAAAATAGTCTGAGAATTGTTGAAAAAAAGAACGGTACAGCGGTAAGCTGTATACGGTAACGTCCGATCTACAAACGTTCACTACAAGCCGTGCGATGAATAATATCATCGGTTCAAGCCGAGTGTCTAGATGAATAAACACAAACAAATCACTTTCAGCAAGTAAAATCGTTCATTCTAAATCATGGAAGCCATGTTAAATGGCTAAGTCATCGCAATCGCCATAGACACTAGCGAGATGCGTTTTTTAGAAGAAAAAAGACTTCTATCATCATAAGATTATACAAAACAGAGGACTGCTGCCTGTCTGTCTGTCTGTCTTGTTAATGAATAAAACAAGTACCAACAGATTAATCTTTTATTTTGATAAGGCCAAACAAAACAAATGTGTGTTGAGGTTACATGAAAAAATAAACCAAAATATTTTGTTTTGTTAAGTAAGAGCAATCCATTAATGCTTAAAGGGTTAAAATCAGTCGATCTAAAAATTATTCAAATGTATCACTTCCGGCTAAAATAGAAAAGATATACGTATGCACAAATTGGTGGGACTCCGACTTTTTTGGAATGGGACTCCCACTTTTTCCAGTGAGAGCTCTGAACTTGGTGTAAAACCCTGTGTTTGGCCTTAAACATGAAAAGCTTATACTATTGATACATGTAGTTGTTTTATTCATTTACAAGCAGACAGACAGACGAACAGACAGACGGATAGATCTTTTGCAGATGTATAGATCTTAGACTAGTTCTATGATTTTATAATTTGCATGCAAGTGCTTTTTGCGCACCTAGTCTCCGGCGATTGTTCCAAAATTAAGATGATTATTTTGATTTCCTACCTACGTGTGAGACGATTTCAATGGTTTAAAATGAACGGGTTTTCTTGCTGAAAGTCATTTGTTTGCATTTAATACCCTAAGAATAGTTTATTTGGTGGAAAAAAACACACCGATAATTGATTGCATCACTCATTTGTTGCTAATGACGCCTCATTCGGAACGTTGCCTTATCGGACTTATCCTATTTGGTTTACCTATGTCTTCAGCAAATCTTATTTTTATTTTATCAACCATCTGTGGAACTCGATCTGTGGACGCGATTTCATGTGTTCAAAAAAGTAAGAAACATTTCAAGATTTGATTGAGACAGACAGTCATGAATGCGCGACTATCATTTGTCTTCTCAGAAAAGCTAAAACCAATGGACCACGTGCTTCTCAAATTTGCATAGGCGTAATTATTGTCCTGTCAATAAAGAAGCAGTCGCTGTGCGACATTCTGATTGGCCGAGAGCTAAATGAGATCACGCCTACTGCAAACGGAAGACTGGGCATTTTATGACAAACCCTGGAGCATCAGATTAGCGGGGATCTTCTGATCTTTTGTGGCGGAAGCCAATTGGACTCCCGCTGTCGTCTTCAGGTTTTTTTTAAGGAGTTTGAGACGCGTCAGGAGAAGAAAAATTGGCGTAAATTAGAATCCCCAGCAGGAAAAGTACGCGTACAAAACCAAAAGTTGGCGTAAAAATACGCCTGATTCGGCATTTCCGAGAACTCTGAGACTGTAAAAAACATTACTTCAATCATGTTTGATGCACCTTTAAATATCCAACACACTTGTGTTCAATTAGGAATTGTCTTAACTATTAAATGTATCTAGTCGCCTTGTTTCCCTTCAGAGATTTTAATTAGTTATAATTGTGCAAACACTGGAAAAGCATGTATAACTACCACAGTGTTTTATGAATAGGCCTGATAGATCCCTTAAAAGTAGTTTAAAATTGTTGTCTGCAAGTCCCACCTATTAATTAAGATATACAGTAATCTAAAGACCTTTGGCCTCAAGGCTTGTTGTAACGTATTCTTAAAATTTTAAAATGTTTTGTCACTTCTTTACACTACAATAAATAAGGTTCATGTCCTAAAAGTTCGAAAGCTAAAAAATAATTCTTTTTTCCTCTGTCCATAATTTTAGAAATTATGTTTCAGAAAAAGTGCTAGTGTTTAGAATGTGGTCTTTATCATGAGCAAAAACGGTACATGCATGACAAAATGTGGTAGCAACGTGTTGAAACACGGCGATATGATTCTGAGCTATCTACTCATTTTCATTTCAAAACCGCCGTTAAATTCTTGCGGACTGAGTCAGTAAAATGTCCGGCGTGCCGTATTCGCCAAGTCAAGAGCCAGACACATGATTTTCGATAAGCCGGGTCTCCTATGTTCACTCGTCCCGGACTACTGATGAATCGCTACACTTTTGTTCTTCCTTCAGAAATCCAAACTCTTTCGCTCGCTCTCCCCCTGCCCATCTTCCATTTAATATTGTAATACAGTCACTCAAGAATTGACACCGCTAGACATCTCATACAATCAAAATTTTCTGAAAAGATCTACACAAAACTTTGAAATATGTAGACGAGTTCCCAGAGTAAAAAAACTGAAGAAATTAAAAAAAACCCCCAGACATCTCTCTCTCTACTTGTCTATCAGCCAATGCATTGTTTACTTTGATTTTCCCAAAAGGATGTGCATGCACCAGTCTCTCTCTTTACATTTGCTAAACTGGTTTGAATCCAGATCAGACCCGAATGGAATTCAGGAAATGATGTTTCGTCAATTGAAAAATGTGTGCATGCAATAGAAAGTACCCAAGGCGTGTCCGACTTTGTCGTACAAAGACTGATGCACATGATTAAGATGGGTTTTCAGTATATCTCAAGTGTATACAGTGGGTCCTCATTGGAAGTAGTTGTAACAAAATTGATTGACTGACCAAAACATTGTGAAAACCAAGCCAAAACAAAAGATACGTGTGCAAGCACCATCAGGGGACAAAAATATTGCACTTGTCCCATACAACTTTCACTTGTCCTGCAAACACATGCCCTTTAAAAGCATATCTACTATGCAA